>CM060904.1:120305548-130305548 GCA_030737815.1 Allium fistulosum
GGTACCTCACCAAAAAAGGGGTAAGGTACCGCTGCGTTATTACTCTTTTCTTACTCTTTTCTTACTCTTAGAGCGGCAGGAGACTTTGGTCTATTCCATAACATACAAATTGGAAAATTATCCAATCAACATAATAATAAAATTTTGTTGGTATAAATGCTAAAATAGATCCGTTGCTCTGATCTTTCAAACCACTCTATTCTTTTTTATTTCTTATGATGTTTTTGCACAATGGAAACATAGTATTTATTTACATACGCTCGAATGACCCCTTCTCATAATAAGAATGTACATAACCCTATCCTGGTCTGGTCCGGTATGGAATGAATTTATAATCCGATGATCGAGAGGGGCCTTCTTTACCATTTTGTATAAATAGACTATTCAATTTGTATAGATATGGTAGAGGGCATATCCAATCTTTCTTGACCCGTTAGTTCCTAGTTCTTTAGCGCGGAGTAGAGCAGTTTGGTAGCTCGCAAGGCTCATAACCTTGAGGTCACGGGTTCAAATCCTTTCTCCGCAACATTTTTTTTGTCACAAAAAATAAAAAGTTTTATTTTTAGGTCTTGTGTTATTCTATTAACTAGTAATTAATTACTATTTCTGTTTTTGGATGAGAGGGAAACAAGAACAAAAGGGCTTATTACTTCCCAAACAAATTCTTCTACATCTATATCTAGACACTGGTTCATCAAGAATACGCAAGAAAAGCACTTCGAATTGTTGATTCATTGCCAGAAGACCAAGAACTACGAGATCGCCCCTTTCATTCTGGGGTGACGGAGGGATCATACCATTCGAGCATTTTTTTCATGCTTTTACCGGAGGTCTGGAGAAAGCAGCAATCAATAGGATTTCCCTAATCCTCCCTTCCCGAAAGGAAGAACGTGAAATTCTTTTTCCTTTCCGCAGGGACCAGGAGATTGGATCTAGCCATAAGAAGAATGCTTAGTATAAATAACCCACTTCTTGGTCTTCTACCCCCTCAGTCACTACGAGCCCGATCAGTGCAATGGGATATGTCTCATCCTTTTTTGAACGAAATCAGAGGAATGTCTGATTATCATTTTTATTGTTGTATCTTTATCCTTATTTTATACTTTTCTTAGGACTGATCCGCTATAATATGAATATAATTAACCTTATTTGTTATAACTATTCTCAAATCTAAAAAAGGAATTCCAATTTTTTGGTATTTTCAATATCTTAATATTGGGAAACGTATAAAAAAATCTGGTCAAATTTCAATTGTTCATGTTGATTCCTTAGTTATAAGATCAGCTAAGCCGTATTTGGCTCTCCAGGAGCAACTGTTCACGGACATTATGGAGAAACCCTTTCTGAAGGAGATACATTAGTTACATTTATATATGAAAAATCCCGATCTGGTGACATAACGCAGGGACTTCCAAAAGTGGAGCAAATCTTAGAAGTGCGTTCGATTGGTTCAATATTGATGACGGCATCTTCTTTTGGAAATCCTAGTTATTCTTAGCATGATATTGGGGAATCTCATTGCTATTAGTCAAACAAGCATGAAACGTATGCTTGCATATTCGTCCATCGGTCAAATCGGATATGTAATTATTGGAATAATTGTTAGAGACTCAAATGATGGATATGCAAGCATGATAACTTATATGATGTTCTAATTGAATGCTTATAGTATCCCCATTACTTGATAAAATGATCTTGTGAGTATCAGTATAAATGATCTTTCCTTCGTGTTCAGCTATAATAGACACCCCCGAATCTAGAGCCGTTTGGCGTTCCAGTCTAGTTACAACAATGCACTTCTCGGATCGAGAAAGAGGAACTGCTTGGCGCTGCATATTAGAAGATAGTGGAAGTATTTAAAGTTGGTTAATTAATTAGTGATAATTAAGTGGGGATAAGTAATAAATCCATAAGTAATTAATTTAATTGGTTAAATTAAAGTAATTATAATTATGTGATTAATTAACCTTGCTTATGGATAATTGAATTGAATTGAATGATTAGATTAATATCTAGTCTGATAGCTTGTAATGTACGGTGATATGATATGATGGGTTGAACTGTGATATTGTGAGTTATCTATCGGTAATTGATTTGATGAGAGAATATGATAACCTGTATTTTAAAATTGATTTGTATCCACTTAAACAACTGGGATTAAGGATGACATTAAATTGAAGAGACCGGGGTCGGGTATCAGTAAATACCCGAAATCACTTCGATTTGTAAATAGATTTGTGTTTAGAATCAAATAGGCTGGAATGGAATATATTGTGTACAATGTCCATTTGGTCTGAGTAAATTTTCTTGGATATGGTTTTGTAATAAGTGATTGACTTTGTAAGATAAGAACCCGTGGGAAGGTATGAGTTACCCTGGGTTTTAAATAAGTTTTATAATTTAACATTTCAAATTATGGGTTTACTCACGCTGGTTTCCAGCCTATCCGGGGTGTTACTTTGTTGTAATGCTCGGGTCAGACCGAGTATTATAGATTTTCAAGTTAGGGCATTTAGGAGTTCATATGGCGAGCTAGATGGCTGGAACATATGGAATATATTCCGTTGTGTATTGGAGTGTTTTTCTGGGATAAGTTATTTATAACTGTCCTGTTTATGATTGAATGGTTGTAACTTTGATGTATTGAATGTAATTTGACAAATACAGCTTCTGATGCAGCGCGAGCTAAAGCTAAGCGACTTACCTTAAGTCATCGCCCTGAAAGTCGCCTCCATAGGTCGCAAAGGGATGATGCAGCGCACTACGTTAAGTCGCACGGTGTTAAGTCACCAAAGACTTATGCCTTGAGTCAAGCCAAACACGATAGCAACCTAGCAAGTCCAGAAGTACAAGATAGCAACCTAGCGAGTCATACCATCTGGCTTAAGTCGCCTGCATCACGAGATAATGACCTAATGAGTTATTTCTGCGAGTTATACCTGAGAGCGATGCCTGCGAGCGAGCTACGACTTAGCGAGTTAGGTCGCTCACATATGCCGCTTCTTATTGAGTCGCTACAGCTTAGGTCGCAAGAAGAATCCCTATGCCGCTTTCCAGTTAGGTCGCATATGTCATTGAAGATGTCCTTTCTTATGCCGCTTCTTCTTAAGACGTTCAAGTGGTTAGGTCGCAAGTTCCGTATGTCGCGAGGTCTTTCATGAAGCTTATGTCACTGAAGCTTTCCTAAAGCTTAGGTCGTTCCTGAAGATGTGTTACATGCTTAAGTCACATTGTTGTAATTCGTTGAGTCGTATGTCGCCTGTGTGTTGATGTTGTAACATGATGTTGTAATTTCTTAGGTCGTATGTCGTTGTGTTGTTAAGTCGTGAACAATTGTAACTTGTATATTTTAGGTCGTAGGTCGTCTGTGCTGTATGTTAGGTCGTGAAGGACCTGTATTGTGTTTTGGGATGTAAGTCGTTTGTGTGTGTTGTAAATCTCTATAAATAGGGGTGTTGAGTCACTTGTAAAAGAAGTTGATTTTTGAATAAAATTTGTTTGTGTGCTTTGTGCCACTTTGTTGAAGTCGAGTGTGATCTCCTTCATCTTCCATATTCGGATATTTGAGTGCGCTCGAATCAAAGGACTTGAAGCCGATTCACGGAATCTCATGCGCGAGATCAACGACGAAGAATCGTAGATCTTTTAACATGGTATCGTGCGTGATCAACGTGTTGGAGATAGCTAGAATCCGGTATCTCGTGAGATCAACGGATTTAGGCATTTATCTTGGTATCATCAATCCATCAATTCATCATTGTATCATTTCATCGATTGTTTGACACGAAATCTTGATTTTGGTGTCATTTGTTATATCCGCTGTGTCAGTTTGGTATTAGAGTTGTACTTATCTATACCATAGCTAAGCCGAGCCTATTGGGAGTAAAAAGGAAGTTTTGAGTTAGAGCCGAACCAACCAAAGCTAAGTCGAGAATAGATCATGCCTCCGAGACGTGCTAATCGATTTCAAAATGTTGAAGATGTGTATAGAAGACAAGAAGCAGAGGCAATGGAGCAACGTATCAATGAGAAGTTTAACGAAGGTATTGGAAAGTTGGAGAAATTGATGTCTGACATGATTCAAAATCAAAGGAGTGTGTCGCCACATTATGATAGAGAAAGGAGAGAACCCTCCTTATCGATTAATCTAGATCGTGGATTCGGAGACAATCATAATTATAGGAATGAGGAAAGAAGAGCTTATCGTGGTTACAAGCATGAGCCATATTGTGATTATGAAAGATATCGAGTAGAGGAAAGAAGAAGTAAAGAGGACATGCATGGTCATAGAAGAGTCAATGTTCAGAATCGACATCGAAGCTCATCTAATTTTGAAGAAGATAGTTATGGTGATAATGTTCACTTTCGGTATCCAGGTCGAGGGCAAAATCAATATAGGAATATTGAAGAGAATGGTCATACGGGAATCAAGAATGGACACAGAAATTCCAAAATTCCAAGGTGGTCTACAAGCAGAGGAATTCTTTGATTGGTTATCAGAGGTTGAAAAGATTTTTGAACTCAACAACATTCCTGAAGATCGTCAAGTTAAGTTAGTTGCTACAAGATTGAGAGGAAGAGCAATGGATTGGTGGCAACAAACTAAATCAACCAGAGAGAGAATGGGAAAATCAAAAGTTGTTACTTGGGAGAAGATGAGAAAGATGATGAAAGCGACTTTCTTGCCGTACAATTATCAGTCTCTTATGTATCAACGTTTGCAGAATTTGAGACAAGGAACGAAGTCGGTGAATGATTATGCAGATGAATTCTATCAACTGATTGCGAGGAATGATATTATGGAAATGGAGGAACATCTAACAGCTAGGTATGTTGTAGGGTTACGAACGCAGATTCAAGACATGGTGAATATGTTTAATCCGATGTCTATTGCTGAAGCACATCAGAAAGCTCTAGCTTGGGAGAAACAAGGGAGATGAGGAGTTGGTGTGTTTGCGAGTTCTATCAATCAGAATAAGGGTGCTGGTAGCAATGCTAATGTTACAAAGGCAGTCAGTATGTAACGACCCGGTATTTTCAACCATTCGCATCCATTATAAGTGTATAGGTAGACACTCATGCCGGAATTGAATTGCTCAAAATACCGCGTTGTAAATAAAATTTGGCAAATATCAGAATATGCAGTAAATAAATATAATCACAGATCACAGACACAGAGTAAAATAATGCAGCGAAAGTAAAAGAAATAGTAGTTCATGAAGCTACTATGTAAATATATCAGAGTTACATAAGATACAACATAAGAAATAAAGTACAACATAAGTCTCAATACAATAACCAAGTACAGGCTGAATAGAACAACGGAACCGAAGTTGATAGAACAAGGCTAGCAGATAATCTCCAGCGATTCAAATCTCCAGAAGGTGGAAATCCAAATCTGTGAATACTCAGGCTGACCCGAGCGTAAAGCAAAACACAAAAAACTCGAGTCAGGACAATATATACTTATATAATATAAACCAACTCAAGTTAACTGTAATAAGGTACAAGTAACTTAAAGAATGCTTGGGATCGCCCATTCTTTAAGGTTCCGTTAAACTATTTACTATGTAGTAATATACGCTATATACAGTAGTGTCTAATCAGTAAAGTATAATCGTATAGAAAATAACGTTAAGGGGATGGAGAACCTTAACGCGGTCGGATCTTAAAATCATAATCGTAGTAAAGCTCGATATGGTAGGTGACACGGCACACAAGGCAATGCCAGGGTAGATATACCAATTACGCACACGGACTGATGGAGCGGATAGCAGCCACTACCGTCCACCTCGAACAACACTCCCAAATCGAATGGTGGCCACCAAAAATCAAAAAGTAATAGAATGGAATCGAAGAAGGTTGTCCGATAAGAGGTGCTACCTCACTGGTCCGAGATCGCTCCTGTTTTAGCCACCTTATGCCAACTCACGGGAGTTGGGTCCACGTATATACCTTAGGATCGTCGCCACCATCCTACTTCATTCGGAAAACTCCACCGCGTACACAGTTGTCAAAGTGGTTTTCGGTATCGACAGAGAGTATGTCCATATCCGATCCCGGTCTCTTTAACAACCAATCGTTATTATAACCCGTGGTTATAATTTAAAACAGTTTATACTTCAAAATAGAATATCATTTCAAATCCAAATCTTTATCAAAATAAAGATTAAATCAATTCCAAACCATTTCAACATAATTAAATATCATATCATTTCAAAACTTCATTTCAAATCATTTCAATATATCAAAATATTATATCCTTTCAAAGCTTCATTTCAAATCATTTTAATATATCAAAATATTATATCCTTTCAAAACTTCATTTCAAATCATTTTAATATATCAAAATATTATATCCTTTCAAAACTTCATTTCGGATCTTTTTAATATATCAAAATATCATATCTTTTCAAAACCACATTTCATTTTATTTAAAATACCATTTCAACAGACATTTCAAAATAGTTTATATTTCAAACAAAAATTACTTCATTTTAAAATCATAAAAATAAAGTTATTACATTTAATAATTAAATTATTAAATTCCAAAAATTTAAACCTTTCAATGTTCATTTATTCGCTTAAATTTATTAAAATAATAAAAATTCAACTTTTGCAGCATTTGGAAAATGCTACAGAAAGTTACATTCGAAACAATTCAATTTAACAAAAGACAGCATTTAAACTGCTGTTAATTAACTTCAAATATTCAATAAAATTTCGCAAACACTTATATTTTTATTTAAATCATTTTTAACTTATAAAATCATATATTTTCATATTTATAATCATCATTTAATTTTCCATAAATTCATGATTTTATAAAGTTAAATTTCCTTTCAAAATCACTATTTATTAATAATTCACTTATTAAATTTCAACATTCAAATTTAAATTCATTACATTAAATTTCAACTTAACACTTAAGTTTAAAATTTCAAATATAACTTAATTCCATTTTGTTTTACTTACTTAACTTAAAATACACTTTTAAGCCAAATTCACAAATTCCCATTTTGGTTATATTTCAAAATTTCACTTAAATAATCATTCATTTCACATTTTTAACTTTATTCAAAAATCATTATAAATCTTATAAAATCATTTAAAATACCTTTTTAAACCAAACTAATATATTTTCCTCACTTTACATGATTTCCCTTATAAACAAAATCATAAGTTCCAAAATATACTTATATTTCAAATTCTGCTTTACCATTTACTTAATTCATTATTAATTCATAGAAAATCACTAATATTTCTATAAAAATCATTTTTAATAAAATTTAAATCAAAATATCATAATATTTACATTTTTAAAATATTTTAAAAATTTCAGAAAAATAGATAAACCACGGGTCTGTATATAGTTTTCTAGCCTAAATCAAGTGATACAGATATATATCATTTCAATCCGCAATTTACAAAGAAAAACCGGGTTCTATCATTTCAAACTCGTAGTCCCAAGTAAAAGAATGATTTGAAACCCGCTCAGGCCTATCATTTCAGCCCATAATGATTTTCCCTTATTCTAAAGTCCGTTCGGGTATGTATCATTTCAACCCATAGTGATTCTAGTCTACAAGGAACTTGCAATGGTGATAACTGATATAAATAACAGAATAACATGAAATAACAGAATAACATGAAATAACAGTAACATATGATATAACAGGTGTAATAATAGGTTTGAACATCATATGATAATAATATAAGCATATATAACATGTTGATATACATTACAGATTCAAATGGTGTCGGTTTATCAGTTATATAGGTACATATTGTCTGGTGAGAATAACTCACCTCTTTGTGCTGGAGATTGCTATCAAATACACAAACTGAGATCTTCGAAGGCACGAAAGCACGAATAAGATTTGATATTGAGAGAGCAAAAGATAAATCTCCTTGAATACATTCAAACAAAACAAGTATAAACAACATAAGTTTTCAACCCAAAATACAATTAACAATGTTAGGAATAAATGCATAAACAAAACCTAAGTCTTTGCACTTGCCTTCTACCTCATATGCTTCAGCAATGGGCTGTAAAAGCACTGTAATGGGAGGGTTTTGGATCAGGTTTGGATCAGGTATGGGTCTGGAAAAGGTGCGGCTACAAGGCTAAACAAGTGGAGGAAGTTACACTTAGGGTAGGTGAAGGGTTTCTAGGCAAATAGGTGGAAAAGTGGTTCAATCATTGGCTCGGCCATGGGCTATGGGGTTCGGCCAGAGGGTGTACATCTCAAGTCAGTAGCTGGAATGATGAGGTAAGGTCTGGAAAAGGTGGTGGAGGCGAACAAAGGTGGTGGTGGTGGTGAAAAATGAAATGGTCAAGGTGCTAATGTGGCTAGGCATTGGTTTAAGGGGTTTTGCAATGTTTGTGTGGAGTTTTTGTGGTGCTATCTTCAAGGGATGGTCACGGCTTGGTCAAGACCAGTGGAGAGGAGGGTGATGTGGCTGTGGATGGAGGTCAGGTCAGAGGTGGTGGTGGTGGTTGTGGCGGCAAAAGGTGGAGGAAGAAGGAGATGGCAATTCTAGACTAGGTTTTGTACAGGTGATGGCTAGTGCTAGTTTAGATGGATTTTTGTGATGATCTTCATCATGGCTTGGCTTGGCCTAAGGAGGAGAGGTTTTAGGCTGTGTGATGGTCAGAGAAAAGTGGTGGTGGTGGTCAGCCACAACTTGGAGGAAGGGGAATACAGCTATGAAGGTGGAGAGCATGTGCAAATTCAAGTAGAAAATCATAAAAAGACAAGAAGAAGATAGAATTTTTTTACCTAAGCTTCACAAGGAGAATAGCTGTGAATTTTTTTGTGAGAGGAGGAGAAATGAAATTCGTGAAAGTGAAAAAAAAATGCAGCTGAAATGAGTAGATTACATGCCCAAAACAATTAAGTGAAGAGTTGGAAAAATGAAAGGTCGGGAGATGGAAAGCCTTAGGAGTTTCAAGAGTTTCAAACTTTTCAAATTTCCTCTATTTATTTTTAATAAGTTTAAATATCTGAAAATACATATTATTTCAGTTAAAATTCGAAAATGTAACAAAAAAAATATATAAATACATAAATATTAGTTATAAATAATTAAATCAAGAAAATAGCAAAAATTGTCAACTAGGCTAGAAAAATTGAAAATAAATGGTATAAACTTTAGAGAATTCATATGATCATGTAATATATTTTTAAACATAAATAATAACATAAAATAAAAATACATTCACAAAATAAATATATAAAATTTAATTTAAATATAATTTTAATGAAGAAAATAGCAGAAAATAAGAAAACAACCTTTAAAAATAGGAAATCAACACAGTAAACATTGGAAAAATTCTATTATCAATTTAAAAATACTTAAAAGTCAAAATATACATAATATAACATATTAAACATATTAAAATAAAATATGACAAAGGAAATATAATTTATACAATTTAAAATAACAAAATTGCAAAATAAACAATTTATACTCAAAATTGAAATGTACATATCTTTTGCAGTTTAACTCCGTTTTCAACGAAACGAAAAATAGTATTCATGTTATTAAATCTATTTTCATAATAAAAGATAAAATTTATAATTTCAAAAATTTAAAATTTAAATTTAAAAGTCAAAGTTTGACTATTGACCAAAATTCACATTTTTTGGAAATATTAAATTTAGTCATATTTGGAATTCTAATCCACATCAAAATCAAAGTTTATACTTAAAATAACAAAATTTATTCTTTTTCATAAATAAAGCTTTTGAATCTGGAAATCAATAAAAAAATTTGTAAAATACAGGGTTGTTACATAGTAAGCCAATTGTGAATGAAACCGCTAAAGCGAAGTTCAATAACAGTTTCAAGTGCTATAATTGTCAGGAGTTTGGTCATAAAAGCAATGAGTGTACAAAGCCAAAGAAGAAAGCCTTAGTTGTAGAAGAATGTGAAAACGAGGATGTGGATGATTCTACTGAAAGCGAGCCGGAAAAGGAGAGGAACCGAATAGTCCATTATCTTCCAGCGAAAGTGTTGAAGAAACGGAAGGTAACGCTGAATCGTTGGTTAGGTATGAGGCAAGTGAAGAACTTAAAACTCCTGAGAAGGTTAAACCAACGTTAGAAGAGTTTTAAGAGGTCGGTCCTACGGAATCGTTCGAAGAATTACCACCAAAGTTTGGCAACGAAGATGAAGAGGTCGAGTTAGAGAACGATGAATGTAATTTGATGGAATTTTATTCAACGTCAAAGTATGTGGATGTGGAAGTTGATTACTCTTCACCGCCAAAGATTGATGTTGATGGTATGGAAGAAGAAATTGTGTTCGTAGTTGAGGGAAATTACTTGATGATGGAGGATTCTTGCTTAACACCTGAGCTTATGAATGAGAGCCAGCCAAGTGTAAATTCCTTAGTTTCCGAAAAGCCCGAACAAAGTGAAAGTGAAACAGAAGAGAAGGAAGAATCGGATAGTTTATTGTCGTTGAAAGAGTTCTTTAATAAAATGAAAGATAGTGATGAATTATCAATGTTGATTGAATCTGGAGAAAGTTCTGATTTTGAGAACCCTGAAGAGTTTTAAGATGAGATTTCTAAGGAACTGCCTGAAGAAACTAGTATTATATTTTTGGAAGAGTCTGTTGAAAAGATGAAAATTAGTAATGAATTGTTTGTGTTGACCGGGCAAGGAACGAGTAAAAATCTTGAGGTCTTTGAGGAAGTTGGATCGGAATTTGATGAGTCTGAAGTCGACTATCCTGAGGATTTACCCGAAGAGTTACCACCACTACAGAACATTCAACTTCAAACTGAACTAGTACCAGATGCTATTTTACTGCGGGGATCGTATGGTCTTGTAAATTTGAAAGAACAGGAAGAGTGGAAAAGACAGGAGGAAGATAATGATTGTCAGTTAGAGTTGCTTGATCATGTCCGCACTGCTGACGTTGTCAACGTCCACTACCTGGAACCGTTTCATGAAAATAAACATGTCAAAGAAGAAGCGAGTGGGAATTCATTTCAATCAGGGGAAATTGATGCAACACATCAAGGGAAGATTCTAAATGATGATACACTTGAACGAGATAAGGAAAGACAAGAATCTGGGCATAAGTCATCACACTTCTTCATTCGTGACTTCCTAAATCGTTCCGCGATTTTAAAATTCCATATATCGTCTCGCATTTTCGTAACGATTTGGTTCTATATCACACCTTCTTATTGGCACAAGCATCATGAGGTCATCCCCCTCAGATCACTCCCTTATGCCGCCTGCCTAATGCCACGTCTGCTTTATGCCATGCGTTCTTTATGTCGAGCCGCATCATCAAAGGGTCAAGACAAGATCAATCTCAAGAGTGGTTATCACCTGAGCCACATCATACCAGATAATGAATGGAAGACAGCGTCTCGAAGAAGGAAAAAGCGTGAATTCGGGACGAATTCTTTTCAACCAGGGGAGAATGACGCAGCGCGAGCTAAAGCTAAATGACTTACCTTAAGTCGTCGCCTTGAAAGTCGCCTCCATAGGTCGCAAAGGGATGATGCAGCGCACTACGTTAAGTCGCACCGTGTTAAGTCGCCAGCGACTTATGCCTTGAGTCACGCCAAACACGATAGCGACCTAGCAAGTCCAGAAGTACAAGATAGCGACCTAGCGAATCATACCATCTGCCTTAAGTCGCCTGCATCAGGAGATAACGACCTAACGAGTAATTTCTACGAGTTATACTTGAGAGTGATGCCTGCGAGCGAGCTATGACCTAGCCAGTTAGTTCGCTCACATACGCCGCTTCTTATTGAGTTGCTCCTGCTTAGGTCGCTAGAAGAATCCCTATGTCGCTTTCCAGTTAGGTCGCATATGTCGCTGAAGATGTCCTTTCTTATGCCGCTTCTTCTTATGACGTTCAAGTGGTTAGGTCGCAAGTTCCGTATGTCGCGAGGTCTTTCATGAAGCTTATGTCACTGAAGCTTGCCTAAAGCTTAGGTCGTTCCTGAAGATGTGTTACATGCTTAAGTCGCATTGTTGTAATTCGTTGAGTCGTATGTCGCCTGTGTGTTGATGTTGTAACATGATGTTGTAATTTCTTAGGTCGTATGTCGTTATGTTGTTAGGTCGTGAACAATTGTAACTTGTATATTTGAGGTCTTAGGTCGTCTGTGCTGTATGTTAGGTCGTGAAGGACCTGTATTGTGTTTTGGGATGTAAGTCGTTTGTGTGTGTTGTAAATCTCTATAAATAGGGGTGTTGAGTCACTTGTAAAAGAAGTTGATTTTTGAATAAAATTTGTTTGTGTGCTTTGTGCCACTTTGTTGAAGTCGAGTGTGATATCCTTCATCTTCCATCTTCGGATATTCGAGTGCGATCGAATCAACGGACTTGAAGCCGATTCACGAAATCTCGTGCGCGAGATCAACGTCGAAGAATCGTAGATCTTTTAACACGGTATCGTGCGCGATCAACGTGTTGGAGATAGCTAGAATCCGGTATCTCGTGAGATCAACGGATTTAGGCATTTATCTTGGTATCATCAATCCATCAATTCATCATTGTATCACTTCATCGATTGTTTGACACGAAATCTTGATTTCGGTGTCATTTGTTATATCCGTTGCGTCAGCTTCCCTTTGTGTAAATGCTGTTATTTGATATTATATTTGATCCGCTGAGAATGTGAGATTCTATGTTTTTGTTTTTTGTTCTTTTTAGCTTCTTTGTTCTTTTTAGCTTCTTTGTTCTTTTTACCCTAACAATCTGGAATTTCCAGCGTTCGATTGTTCGGCATTTCTACCGTGAACGTATTGATGTCGAATTTTCGAGGTCGAAAATTCTGGGTCGTTAAATGGATTGTGATATCCCGGAATTTCAGGGAATTTAAATTGTGATAATCTCCTTTTTAAATTATAAAAAAATTGGTAAAATTGTTATTTTCAAACAATTAAATAATGAGTTGTTTTTAAATATAAATATAAATAGATTTTAAATAGACTTATTATTTTCAAATTTAACAAGTGTTGTTAAACATATATATATATATATATATATATATATATATGTATATGTATGTATGTATTTAAGTTTTTTTTAAATAGAATAATTATTGACAATTCATAATGTATTTGTTTAAAATGGATATCTATATTTATTTGAATTGATTTGAATTGGATTTTAAATTTTAATTTGAAATTTAGATTTAAATTTGAATATAAAGGATATATATATCTTAAAAATATTTTGGATAAAATATATGAATAAAAGTTTTTATTTAAAATAAGATTTGTCTTATATTATTTTCCTTAAAGAGTTTTATTTATATAAATTAAGATAGTGTTTATTAAATAGTAATAAATACAAAAGTTTTATATTATCATTTAAAAATGGATTAAATATACTATATATGATTTTATTTAAAATCTAAATTGGTTTTTATTTTATTTTCTTTAAAAAGTTTCATTTATATATAAGTAAGAAAAGCATTTATAAATTAAGAAATGTATTAATTAATTAGGAAATTAAATATAAAAGCTTTTAAATCCTTTTAAAAATAATATAAAATTTAATAATGACAAGTGTTTAATTTTAAAGGCTTGTGAATACATGTATTAAGAAATTAAATAAGGTATGTGACAAGTGTCATATTTATTTTCTTTTTCTTTAATTTTAATAAATCCTAATTTAACACTATATAAACTTTCACCTTCTTCCTTCATCTCTTTTCCTTATCCTTTCATTTTCAAAGAAATTAAACTCAAGCCTGTAAACAAATCCTCTAACCAGAAAATTCAAGCAAGTAAACAACTCAGTTCAAAATCAAAAGCCTGTAATTTTCTCCTCAAAAACAAATCTCAGATCAAAACAAATTAAAATCATGTAAACATTCCTCAAAACAAATTCTAAAACACAAATGCAGGCCTGTCATTTCTCTAAAGCCTGTAGTCTAAAATCTCTGTAACCATTTTCACAAAGCCTGAAACCAGAATTTTTCAGAGCCTATAATGTTTCATTTTCAACCTGGAAATCAAGAAATCTTCCCAACAATTGGCTTCAAAGTTATTTCCTGTGCAAATTTTCAAGTTTTAAAGCTTTCCAGTTTCTAAAGTATCAATCATTTCAGTTTAAAGCAAATCAAAGAAATTCAGTTTTCTGGAATCAAAAACAAATGCAAGTTTAAAATCAAACATATCAGCCTGGAACAAGTCTGGAATTCAAGAACATGTTATCTGTTCTCTGTTCTAAGTACTGGTGAGTAAACAATTTAAATTAAAAGCTAAGTATATATGTCTGTTCACTTGTGAAGTCTGAGATGAATGATGCTTTGTTGTGCATATATATGAGTTATCTCTGTGTTTATGAATGTTTATAAGTGTGCATGTCTGATTGTATTTAAAACCATCTCTGTTCTTGGTTCAGAACATAGAAGTTTGATCAAAATCCAAAATCTAATCATCTAATCTTTGTTAGGCTTAGAGATTCAAACATTATATGTTTGTTTAATCATAAATTTAAGTTTAAAATTTATTTAAAGCCATATGGATTTGAATATTGTCCTGGAACCATGAAATGCAGTAGCAGTTTTAAAATACAAGTTAAATCGAGTGTTATAATTTGATAATCTAATTACATAACTTGAAACATCTTTGAAAAAATATGATTTTTAAGATAAAAGTCAGGAATTTTAGTTTAGGATTTTTCGTGAAATTCATAGATGACCAGAAAATGAGTTTTTAGCGGTTATGGATGATCGGAGTGACGTGGAGGGCCGGGATCACTGCGGGAGGTAGCGAGGAGATAGGCGATCTCGGGAAAAATGGTGGGTGTTTCTATAGATCACCGTGGCGGTGGCTAATCGTCAGAGTAGGGTTTAAGCTATGGTTTTGGTTGAAGTTGCAATTCGGTTGCTACGTCGTCACCAGAGCGCCGGAGCTAATCGGAGGTGGGGGAAAAGGTGAGTGGTTGGTGAAAGTTACTATATGGATCGATAATATAGTTAAACTACGACTAGCAAGTGCGGAATTAAAAATAATAGTAAATAGCAGTAATAAAAATGACACCAGGGATTTTTATACTGGTTCGAACTTCTCGTTCTACGTCCAGTCCCAGACTCCTTCTGGAATTTCTCTAACAACCCTCACTTAACCCGGAGGAACAGGTATTACACCGCCTGAGCAACCGAACAGGACTTTTCCGCCTAAGCAACCGAATAGGACTTCAAATACAATTTAGTAAATTGTTTCTTGACTTGTGTGTTCTTTGAATAACACGAATATAGTCAATGTAGTACACCCTTCCTATAATCTTCTTGATATGATGATTTGAATGTGCAAAAGATAGGAAGTAGAGAATTGAAAATCACTTGATATTATAACAATATAAGATCAGAATAGATAGAAAGAATTGGTAATCAAAATAGTGAATTTTCATCTCTATTTATAGTATTGAATAGTCTTAATTTAATAGTTGCAACTCTTTGAAGAAGTGCAACTCTTGGTGAAGAGGACAACTCTTCAGATTTTGATATTTCATGAAGAGATGCTTCAGTTCGTCAAGTTCAAATGTCTGAGATAAAAGTGACAGATGTCTGAATAAATTTTGAATTTCGAAAAACAAAAGAAAGACAAAAACACTCAATTTAGACGTCTGTCTTTTAATTCAAACGTCTGTCTAGGATGACAGACGTCTGTTATTAAATTGACAGACGTCTATTTCATATAGAAATAGAGGCATTAATACTTAGAGTTCACACGTCTGTTATATTACTTTTAGACGTCTGATATTGATGTCAGACGTCTGAAATAATATACAGACGTCTAATTTTGTACTGTTTTGTTCCTTCCTTTATTTTAGCACTTTTGAACTTGAGATAATATATAATTTTGAAAATACCTTTTTATATCTTTTAAATAATAAAAGATATTTATTTTAAAGCATGATTTTCAAAAGTATATTTGTGTGTGTGTGTTTCATCACCATATCAGAGATTGTACATAGATATCTAAATAGATTTTGAGAACTTTAATCTTGTTGATGATATGATAATAGCTTCTTTTGTAGATTCCTGCAAGAATATTTGACATTATAGTATATAGATTGAAATATATAGTTGTCGCATTAAAATCGAAGAAGGCAGGTTCCAACATTCTCCACCTTTTTGATGATGACAACTATATAACTCAACGATTAGTATAACCATAACTTTTGCTCCCCCTGTCAATATGACCATATTATATAGCAGAAATGTTATTAATTCTCCCCCTTTGTCATTAACAAAAAGAATTGTTGGTGGGTGTTTAGATAAAAATAAGTAACAAAGCTGTGAATAACACAATAATTAAGAAATGTAAACAAACCAAGCATGATAATAACAAATCAATGTTTAGGACACATCATTTGTTTAGGACACATCATTTGTTCAAATAATTAAAAAAAATGTTTGAACCAAAAGACAAACCAAAAGAAAACCATCTTCATTCACCATTCTCCCCAAGTTAGAGAAGAAGGAGGAGAAGATCCATGAGACTTTTTCCTTAATTGATGAAGAATTGTCTTGACATTTTTCAATTCTAGTGCATTCTCTTCGACTTTGGCATCTAAATCATCGAATCTAGAATTGATGGAAGAAAAGCCTTGTGCTATTTGTTGAGAAATTTTCTTTTGATTTTTAGAGATAGTGATGTCGGATTTGAGCTTTTCATTTTTAGTATAAGTGCGTGAAGTACCAGAAATTAGTTCTATCTCGAAATTTTCCGAATTTGAGCTTTGGATAAAAGCTTGCTCAAAAGCTTCATCATCTTCTTCTTCTTCTTCATCTTCCCTTTCTTCATCATCCTTTTCTTGTTCAGTATCTCCTTCATCTCCATTATGTCCGGAACTACTTACTTTTGTTTTTCCCTTTTCTTTTTGTAAAGCAAGTTGTTCCTCTTGATAATCATTAAATGTTGGAAATGTCGGAGGAGATTCCGGTAATCCCATCAAACTAAAGAAGCGAATGTTGGATACTTTGATCTTTTCAAATTCAATTGACGGACTTTGAATAGAGAAGGTAAATAGAATTCGAGTAATATAAGGAGCATAGATAATTGAGCGTTTCTTGGAATCATGATAAGTGCAAAATGCATCATAAAAGTATTGAGCCCAATTGATTTGAGTATTTGATAAAATAGATTGAAGCGCCTTATCTTCATCATCGTAAATGACCTCATGGCTTCCTTGCTGGGGAAAAATTGTTTTTATTAGCATTCTAAGCAATAATCGAGGTCGAGGACGAAGATGATTTGATCTATTTGTGGACTTTTCAGGTTCAAAAAGATAATATTCTATTTGTTTAAGTTCCTCTCCTTCTAACTTAAAGTCATCTAAGTCGACTCCATCCGAGCTACATTTTAAAACTCGTCCAATGTCAGAAGGAGTTATTTGCAGAATGTTTCCAAATACGCTTGTCCAAAGCGTTCCTTTATCTCGATGAATTCTAATTTTTGGATTGTTAACATTTGCAAGAAATAATAATACACTAAGTCTACAAATGTTGACTTGATTATCTTTGAAATCAATAAGACTTGTAATCTGAGATCTATCAGTATAGAGCCTAAGTTTGTATGAAGGAAAATGATCAAGATCATGAAAAATACCATGAAATGATGGAAGAGAAGATAAATGCTTGTAACGAGCCATGCTTCGGGGTTCGTGGTATAACCAAGCTGCAATTTGATCTTCCAAAGGAAGAATGTGAGGAGGTTGTTGAGATGAATCTCCTTTTTGTTTCTTAGATTTGGGCGCCATTTTTTAATTTGAAGAAGGCTAGGGTTTTGAGTTGGAGAGAAAATAGACGTGAAGAAGAAAATAAACCGTTGGTATGATTTTTATAGTTTTCTTCTTAACAGGGTTTCAGACGTCTAAAAAATAAACAGACGTCTGAGGTTCTGTAGTGTGAAATCAAAGACAAGAAGATTAGACGTCTAAATATTTATTACAGACGGTTAAGACGTATGACAGACGTCTAAAAATTATTGACAGACGGCTCAGAAGGTTTAAATTGAAACAGAGAGTAAAAAACATTTTGAACTAAATTCAGACGTCTGAAAATTTTATGTTTAGACGTCTATAATGAATAACAGACGTCTGTTATTTTTAAACAGACGGTTAATTGTAAGCAGCAAATTTATACTTTGATTTAGACGTCTGTGATAAATGATTCAGACGTCTGTGTGGCTGAAAACAGTAAAAGTAGTTGTTTTTACAGACGTCTGTTGAAAAATGTAGACGTCTGTATGTCTGATGAATTTTTTTTGCTTAGGCTTAGAAAAAAAATATTTAATTATTTATTTATTTATATTGATAAGAACAAAGCAAATATGAATAACCAAATCAACATACAGTCATATATATTATCTACTTAGAAGTCTTTGGAGTTTTTGGAGACTTCGGAGACTTCCCTTTGGATGATTCGTGTTGATTTTGTTCATCAGACTGTTTAATGGGAGACCATTGAGGTTGACGATCTCATGAATTTGGGGATACATGAGGACGTTGAGGTGAGTGAATATGTGCATTCGTGTTGATAGGAGATGAACCACATATTTTTGCAGCACACCGTTCAAGAAAACTGAGTCGTCTTCCATGACTTTTTTGCTCAAAATACATTTCTCGTTGAAGATTAAGTGTTTCCCTCTGATAGTGATGTAAGTCATCTATCTTTTCCTTAGTAGTTGGAGATGGAAATAAATTTCTTCGCGTGCGTTTATTTTCCGGCGTATATCCCGTATGATGACTTTGTGGTGGACATATCGGAATATAAGCTGGAGTTGGAGTCGGAAGTTCGGAAGACCCAGAACTAGGTGTTTCAAAATTAATTGATGAATATTCAGATGAATAGGAAGGATCATCTGAGGATAAACCAGCCATGGTATATATGAATAATGCAAAGTTAAAAAGCATAATTGAATTTTTGCTTTCACCTTTGTAAAAAAAGTAGATAAGCTGAATGACAATTTTCTTCGGAAAGAATAAATTTATAAACAACTAAAGGCTAAAAAATAAATGGTTAAGATTAAAAGAAGAAAAATTTAATTTTAACCAGAAACAATATGTGAGGATAGAAACAAGTTAAGTAAAAACAGAATTGAGTTGAAGTAAACTTCATAAATTTTTGAGAGATATAATTCCAAGTTCTCGTCTCAATTTTACAAAAGTGTTTTCATTTAATGGTTTGGTAAAAATATCTACTAATTGATTTTCCGAAGATACGAATTCTAGATTGATTATATATTTTTCAATATTATCACGAAGAAAATGATGACGAATATCAATATGTTTTGTCCGTGAATGATTTACTGGATTTTTAGATAAATTAATAGCACTAGAGTTATCATAGAAGATTGTAGATTTGGATAAGTTAAAACCAAAATCTTGAAGAGTTTGTTGCATATAAATTACTTGAGCACATGCCAAAGCTGCAGATATATATTCTGCTTCACAAGTCGAAAGTGATACGCAATTTTGTTTCTTACTGAACCAAGATACTAGAGACCGTCCAATGAAGTGACAAGTCCCACTTGTACTTTTTCTATCCGTCCGACTTCCTCCAAAATCAGCATCACTATATGATACTAATTCAAAAGGACATTCTTTCGGATAAAATAGTCCAAAATCTTTGGTTTTGTTGAGATAACGTAAAATACGTTTCACTGCTCTAATATGTGATTCTTTAGGATCGGCTTGAAATCGTGCACACAAACAGACACTCATCATTATATCGGGTCTACTAGCGGTTAAATATAATAAAGATCCAATCATACTTCGATATAATTTTTGGTCTACACTCTTGCCATTTTCATCTTTTTCAAGATGTATGGTTGTACTCATAGGAGTTGGTTTGGCAGAAGTATTTTCCATACCAAAGCGTTTGATTAAATTATTACAATATTTTTCTTGATTTATAAAAATACCATTATTAACTTGTTTAATTTGAAGTCCAAGAAAATATGTTAATTCTCCCATATGAGACATTTCAAATTCATTTGTCATTATTTTAGAAAATTCTTGACATAATTTATCATTAGTTGATCCTAAAATAATGTGATGCCCCACCTCTATACCCACGCTAGCCAAGAACACTACGATGTAGTGCTGTCAACTAGCGCGGAGAATAAGGCTATTGAGGAGCGACCATCCGCGTAACTTCTTTGTGCGAGCACCGATATGTCAGATAGAATAGAGTGCATATCTTTTAAGGAGGAAATCCGACATACCGATACAAACACAAAGCTATCACACAGTGGCTATATATAATCTTCGGAAACAAATATAGAAATAAACGTAACACAAATCAGTCACAGACAATTCATATCACAAAGGCGGAAGAAGATATGAATAAATATACAACACATGAAAGTGTACATCAGAGTAGTGGTTGAATAAGATCCACAATAACACAAAAGAATAGATACAAGTGCTAGACAAAAGATTAGTTATACAACAAGGAGTCTACATCTCACATGTGTACAACCAAAAACTACTAAACTAAAGTAGTTAGCCAAAAGTCAGGCGATGGTTCCAAATAGGAAGTCAAGAAGAAGCACCTGTAAAGTCTCAGTCTGACACGAGTATTATTTAAGAAGAAAATAATAAACGGATCAGTCTAGCTATAAATATCAGATGACATGATATAGAATAAAAGATATGGCATAAACATGAAATAACCATAATAGCATACTACTATGAGTATGTAAATGAACATCAATAAGAAATAAATCGATATCACAAGAATCTTCTCAAAGATTAAAAGAATGTCATATTCTTAATTTAATTCACCAAGCCACAATAAATGACATACATATCGATGCCAACTGAAAAAGGTGGTGAAACATAAATTCCAGGAATCAATAAATAGAAATCCAGAAATCACAAGAAAGAGGATGGCCAATCCCGTCAACTAAACATTGACGCACCTAGAGAGGTTTGCCCCATGTAAAGTCTAGCATCGATACACCTAAAAAGACGTACCACATGCGAAGTCGAACATCGACGCACCTAGAAAGATACGACCCATGCTCTAGCATTGACGCACCTAGAAAGATACGCCCCATGCATAAATAGACATCGACGCAACTAGAAAGATACGCCCCATGTAATGTCTAACATCGATGCACCTAGAAAGATACATCCCATGCAAAGTCGAACATCGACGCACCTAGAAAGATACGACCCATGCATAGACGAACATCGACGCACCTAAATAGATACGCCCCATGCCCCGACTTCTTGAGCCGATTGCTCCACGAAGTAAATAAACATCGACGTACCTAAATAGGTACGACCCATGTTCTAGCATTGACGCACCTAGAAAGATACGCCCCATGCATAAATAAACATCGACGTATCTAGAAAGATACGACCCTTGCGATAAATGAGACGAAGCTCAATAAAATGAGGTACAGTCCTTCATACGGACAAAGAGACATCGCACATTTCTAGTCTAAACCATAAAATGATCATCATCGTGTGAAGACCCAAATTATTGAGATAAAAAAATAATTTTAATAAAATTAAATTTTTAAGAAAAGAAAATATAGTCTGACAATAATAATATTAGGAGTAAGTGAAATGATTAAATAAGAGGATAGAGATTTTTCAATAAAATATAATGGGAAGAAAATGATCAAATATGAGTGAGTTTTTATATACAGATATCTCCTATATATATATACATATATATAAATATATATGTATTAGATATGAGTAGCCAAAGAAGTATAAAATGATAAAGTCCTTTTGATAACTAAATTGCATGAGAACCAGTTTAGTATTATTGTGCATAAATACCTTCTTAAAAATAAATCAGGAGATAAATCGTTTGAAATAATATAAGAGAACCATTCAGGCCTAACAAGGTATACAATGTATCTGAGTCACACAAAGATGATGTGTAGGTGGATCATGCAAATAGCATGTGCACAGAAAAGCAGAAAAGCAACTGCTTTTACTAGAAATAGAAATCAAGAGAAAATGGCACATTTAGCCATAACAACACACACATAATTCTCTGAGTAATGTGAGGATAAAATGGGTTTTTCCTTTAGTAAAACCCTAGCAAAATGATTTAAATCAAGAGGGAAGCAGAGGTTTTCTCTGAGGGAAAACAGAAACACACTAAAAAAATATAGAAAGGAGAGCTTACCCTGTTTTCAAGCTAAGGCATTCTCGGGGAAGAGAGGAGGAAGGTGAGTGATTAATCACTTATGATCTGTAAGGCATTAAGACCCATGTTAAGGGCAGCCAAGTTATTTTATATAAACACTACATTATGTTTTTTCTGTTTGATTTTATTCTCTGGATGAAAATATGTTGATCATGGATGGTATTCTGGTTGGGTTTTTGGATGAGATTTTAACCTGTTTTGACTTGTTGTAATGGTTTTAGTTTTTGTTTTAAAATAATAGATAATCAAACAAATACACTAATCACAGAAATAGATTTTATATATGCTAGTTTTGATATGAAAAATGAATCAAATGTTTTACTGTGGAATAGGGTATCAATGAAAGAAAAGAAGTAGGCAGTGTGAATAATGAGATTCATGCTTATGTCTAGTCTATATTAAAAATGATATGAACAATGCAATATTACAAATATGTGCTGATTTGTTCAGATCATAAACCAATAAGTTTTTATGGGTTTTTCTCAAAAACCATTCCCTATGTTCACAGTAAAAGAATAAATATAGTTTTGCATATGACTTCTTCAGATTTGTGTAAGCAATGGAAAATTTCTAGAAATAAAAATATAGCAGGTTTTAGAAAAATGTGATTAAAGCAAAAATGACTTTGAAATAAGGTGTGCAATTTTACATGAATGCTTTGTATGTCTGGATATGATCTTTGGGTGATTTTAATAATTCTTGACCTATATAAGGAAGGAAAGAATACGAGTATCTCTGGAATCAAAAGAAAAATTCCCCAGAAAGAAATAAATAAGCATGGTCTCTAAATTATAAAATAATTTAGGAGTAGTGCCTTGATCTACTCATCAGCAGGTGGTTGATGGGTATGTGCATGACTTGTTTAAGTCCTGTAGGCCTCTGTGTAAAGGGTTAACAGAACTGAGCCCCTTTGCAATGCACACATGGTGTTCAATGGCAAGAGTTCAGACCAAACAAAATGAAAAGATGAGAAAGAGAAATTATGCTATGGAATTTAGGGAGTTAATCCGTAGGAGTTTGTACATGTGGAACTGAATGAAGTAAGTGGATGAATGCTTGGGTGTATGTTTATAGATAAACTTAAATATACACATTCTCAGATTCTAATTTGGATTTGAATAGCATTTAATAGAAAAGTTCTCTGTACAGCCTTAAGAATTTACAAGATATTTTGCATACTTGATTTCACTCACACTAGAATTTATTTCTGACCCTATTTGTTGCCTTTGCAATACTTGGGGTGTCTCATTTTATTGGGGCAGTTCAAAGTTTTGCTGCAGGGAAAGATGCATGAATTGCTTGCTTGCTTGCATGGATAATTGGAGATCTTGAGGAATTTAAAGTGTTTAAGAGAAGTAGCAGTGTCATTGTAATAAATAAGTTAGACAAACTCTAATATGTTCTAAGTATTTTCATGAGTGTCTTTTTCTTTGTTATCTGGAAAATAGTATGTAAGAAGAAAAAGAGACTTAAGTGTTATATGTGTTTGTGAGCTGTGGACTTAAGTAACAAGTTCTGAAATAGTTTTAGTAGATAATGCTGAAGGAGAAGATGCCATTTAATCTGATGTGTGAACATGTTTTTCTTGACAGTCTTGAGGCACTTCAGTTATGAAATTAGAACTGATACTAGGTAGGAAATATCTGATACTATAAAACTGATACTAGGTAGGAAAAATCTGATACTATAAAACTGATACTAAGTAGGAGAAATCTGATACTATAAAACTGATACTAGGTAGGAAATTTCTGATACTATAACTACTGATCTAATACTAAGTAGGAAAAATCTGATACCATAACTTCAAAACTGATACTAAGTGGTAAGACAAAAATTAAGAGTAGAAAACATGTATACCAATCAGTAGGCAGGGAAATGTTGCAAAGTGTTTATAAGTTCAGAACACCATTTCTATAAGTTTTAGTCCAGAAGAGTGCAAATATCTTTCAAAAACCAGATTCAACACTTTTCTAGCTCCAGATATAAGAAGTTGTATGATTTATAAAGTAGATCACAACACCATCACTCATGTGATGATTATTTGCTCTGTTAACCAGGAAATATGCATTTTGTCTAACATGATTGGTTTGTGCTTGTTGTGTCTAAACCTTGATCACACGTGTTGTTTTTCTCTGCTTAGACTTCAACCTAGTTTATCACCTCAGTATTCATATGATAAGTATCAAATCACAAAGAATTTCCGGAAATTAAATGTATGGCTGGTAAACCCAGAGACCAATTAATTTGAGAAGTAAGCAAGAAAATAATAAGTGGCAATATTTGAATTTAATATTAATCAAGCTTGAGATCAAAAAGGAGAATGTAAAAAAAAAATAGGAATGGCTATGTGACACCAATTCTCTGAAATTTGAGAAATATAGTGTGATTGAATTTTCTTTGTTAATTTAATACTCTGATAAGCAAGGAAACATTTATATATCTTCATATATATAAATGACTTGAATTGACTTATATACTAATATTTTTATATTGGTAAGAATTTGGATCTTGGGGGAAATGAATTAAAGAAGTGATCACTTAGTTTGGGAAAAAAAAATCTCAACAGTAAATCACTGAAAAATAACAATCCAAAAAGAAGTGGGTCACTTCAGTTGGTATCAGAGCTGTGTTATTAAAACATAGCATAAATATATTATCCAATTTTCTTGTATGGATAAAATTCTAATATATATATATATATATAATAATGATAGAAGTAAATTTCAGAAAATAATTAAATTAGAAATATGACTAACTAGCTATGCAATTGAATAGTGAATCATGGTAGGAAGACCACCAAGTCATTGAGCAGGACCCTCCAATACAACACCAATGGTTAACTTGCAAGATTTGGTGAGGGCATTTAGAGAAGGAGCAGTGCAGAGGGAAGAGAATCCTCATGAGGAATTAGCTAAGTTATTGAAGACATTTTCAAATTTAGGAGGTAAGGATTTTGAAGGCACTGAGGGAGTTATGGGAGTGCAGACATGGTTGAGAACTTTGGAAAGGATATTTGCAGATATGCAAATTAATGACCAAAGAAAGAGGCAGATAGCTTCTAGGAGACTCAAAGGAGCAGCATTAGATTGGTGGGAAGTGGTCATCACAGGAAGGCCAGAAATTGAGATAACATGGGATCAATTCAAGGAGATGCTTTAGGCAAGATTTGTTCCAGCAACAGCTAAGGCAACATTGCTTGAGGAATTCATAAGGCTGAGGCAAGGGCCAATGAGTGTGACTGAATGCACTCAAAAATTTGAGAGTTTGTCCAAGTATGGAACTATGCTCATAGGGGATGAAGAATCAAAGAATTCAAGATTTATCCAAGGATTAAATGCAGGTCTGAGTAGAGCAATGCTACCATACAAGGATAAAACATTTGATCAAGTCATAGACCTTGCTCTTTCTTTTGAACAACATGACAATGCAAGGGAAAAATTTACGAGCATGAGGGCTAATAATCAAAAGAAGGGGAAAAATAGAGCACATCCCTATGACAAAAAGAATATGGATAAGGAAATGGAGGGAGCAGCCACTGGGGAAGCTAAGAAGAAGGTTACTTGTTATAATTGTGGCAAAGAAGGACACATGAGTAATAGGTGTCAAGCAGCCAAGAAGGCATTGTTTAGCTGCTATAACTGTGGGAAAGAAGGTCATATTAAAAGAAACTGCCCAGAGTTCAGAAAGGGAGCAAAGGTAGGAGCACTTGAGGGCAAAGCAAAAGCAACTGCAGTGGGAAGTTCTGGACAATTGGAAGGTATACTACTAATTAAAGATCACCCCATCTCAGTTATATATGACACTGGAGCAACACATTCACTAATATCCCAAGACATAGTGAATGAATTAACTCTCACATGCTATTTAGTTGATAATCCCTTGTTTATTCAGAGCCCACTAGGTAATTCTTGCATGCTAGAGATTAAATGTTTGGGAGTAGAGTTAAACATAGGTGGAAATATGTTTAGTTCTGATTTGTTTGTGCTATAATATCCTGGAATAGGAATTATTCTAGGAGTAGTTTGGCTAAGAAATACAAAGCAATTTTAAACTTAGAAAATCTTACTATTTCTCTGAAAACAGAAAATGGTAAAAATATTATAGTTATGAGTGAAATTGCTAAAATCAATTACTGTAACCACATATGTAGCATGACTGAGAAAGAATTAACAGTGGAAGACATAAAAATTATAAATGAATACCCAGATGTCTTTGGTGAAGTCATAGGTGTTCCAAAAAATAGGCAAGTAGAATTTCAAATAAGGCTAATCCCAGGAGCAAGCCCAATCATCAAGAAGCCGACTAGAATGGGTCCTAAAGAATTAGTGGAGTTGAAACATCAGTTGGAAGAACTAGAGCAGAAAGGCTTCATAAGGCCTAGTAGTTCAAACTGGGGTTCCCCAGTTGTATTTGTGAAGAAGCATGATGGTACTTTAAGGATGTGTATTGATTATAGAGAACTAAATAAAGTTACCATCAAGAACAAATATCCACTCCCCAGAATTGATGATTTATTCGATCAATTAAATGGAGCTAAGATCTTCTCAAGGCTAGATTTAGCCTCTGGGTTTCATCAGATGAAGGTAGAGGAAGAAAGCATTAAGTATACTGCCTTCAACACAAGGTATGGATTATATGAATTTTTGGTGATGCCTTTTGGATTGACAAATGCACCATCATATTTTGTAGATTTAATGAATAGGACATTTAGAGATTTTCTAGACAAATTTGTGGTTGTCTTTATAGATGACATATTAGTGTATTCTAAATCAGAAGAAGATCATGCAAAGCACTTGCATCTGGTTTTGTCTAGACTGAGGCCACATGATTTAAAGGCCAAATTCTCTAAGTGTACATTTTGGCAGGATGAAGTAAAATTTTTGGGGCACATTGTATCACAACAGGGGGTTAGTGTAGATCCAACTAAGGTAATGGCAGTGCAATCTTGGAGTAGACCCAAATCAGTGACCGAGGTGAGGTCATTTTTGGGAATGGCAGGCTACTATAGAAGGTTTATAAAAGACTTTGCAAGAATAGCCATCCCATTGACCAAGTTAACTAAAAAGGAGCAACCATATGTGTGGACAGAGAAGTGTGAACAAGCTTTTTCATCACTAAAGAAGGCACTGGTGGAAGCTCCAGTCTTACATGTTCCAGAGGGTAATGAAGGGCTAGTGGTTTACACAGTGCTAGTGGATCTGGATTAGGGGCAATGCTTATGCAACATGGTAGAGTCATAGCATATGCATCAAGGCAACTCAAGCCAAATGAAACCAGGTATGCTACACATGACTTAGAACTAGCTGCTGTAGTATATGCATTGAAACTATGGAGACATTACTTGTTAGGTGCTAAGTTTGAATTGTTTACAGATCACAAGTCACTTAAATACTTGTTTTCCCAAAAAGACTTAAACATGAGGCAACATAGGTGGGTAGAATTTCTAGCTGCCTATGATCTTGATATATTATACACCCCAGGAAAAGCCAATAAAGTGGCAGATGCATTAAGTAGGAATCAAGCAAAAGTGGCAAGCTTAATGATGAGTGAATTCAAGGATTTGACAACCCTCAGTGAAGTAGAAATAAGAGCAGAAATTAGAGTAGCAGATAAGGTACATAGTGATATGATTGAATATGGAAAACTAAGCCTCATTTCTTTAAAGTCAACTCTGGTTGATAAAATAGGAGAAATGCAAAGTCAAGACTTAAATTTAAAGGAGAAAAAGGACATGTTATCACAGGGCATGACAGTAGAGAATTATGAAGTAGATGATAAAGGATACTTAAGGAAAAAGGGGAAGCTCTGTCTGCCAAATGTAGAGGAACTGAAGCAAGAAGTTATGGATGAGCATCATAAAACAAAATACACCATCCATCCAGGTGGTACAAAAATGTACCATGATCTCAAGAGAAATTACTGGTGGCCAGGGATGAAAGGAGCAGTGGCAAAATATGTGGCAAATTGTTTAACATGCCAACAAGTTAAGGCAGATTATCAAAGACCCTCAGGTTTACTGCAACCTCTGGAAGTGCCTACTTGGAAGTGGGAAAGCATTTCAATGGATTTTGTGGATGGTTTGCCAAGAACAAGAAGGGGCAATGATAGTATTTGGGTAGTGATTGATAGACTCACAAAAACAGCCCACTTCATCCCAATAAGTTCAAACAAAAATGCTCACAAGCTAGCTCAATTATTTGTGAAAGAGATAGTGAGATTGCATGGCATCCCCAAGACTATCATTAGTGATAGAGATACTTTGTTTACTTCAAGATTTTGGAGTAGCTTTCAAGAAGCCATGGGGACAGAACTAAGCCTAAGCACAGCCTACCACCCACAAACAGATGGGCAAACTGAGATTGTTAATAAAGTTTTAGAGGATTTGCTGAGAGCATGCATACTTGATTTTGGAGGCAACTGGGAGGATCACATTTATTTAGCTGAGTTTGCTTATAATAATAGCTACTAGTCCACCATAGGAATGGCTCCATTTGAGGCTTTGTATGGAAAGCCTTGTTTATCTCCTGCATGTTGGATGGAGGCTGGTGAAAGGGTGTTGCTTGGACCAGATAATGTGAAGGAAACTTCTGCAAGAATTGAATTAGTGAGGCAAAGAATGAGAGTAGCTCAAGAGAGACAGAAAGCCTATGCAGATAAAAGAAGAAGGCCAGTAGAATTTGAGGTGGGAGACTATGTGTTTCTCAATGTTTCACCAATGAGGAGAATACTGAGATTTGGCAAAGCAGGGAAACTATCACCAAGGTATATAGGGCCATATGAGATTGTTCAAAGAATAGGAACTTTGGCTTATAGGTTGAAGTTACCAGAGGAACTGAGCAAAATACATGATGTATTTCATGTATCCCAATTGAGGAAATGGGTGCATGATAAGGAGGCCATTCTTGAATCCCCTACACATGTTGAAATTCAAGAAAATCTGGTTTATAAAAAGGAACCAGTGGGCATTGTGGCTAGAGAAGAAAAGAAACTGAGAAATAAAATAATAAAACTAGTTAAAATCCAATGGAGTTTAGATGAAAATGACTGCACCTGGGAGGCTGAAGATAGGATAAGGGATAAGTATCCTAATCTGTTTTCTACTTAAAGGTATGTTTAAAAATTATGATGAGACCTTAAAATTATTTATGTATGTTTGATTGATTTGGAATGAATGAGTTTCTGAAATCTCATTCAATTGAAATTATGCTTTGTATACATTTGGATGGAAATGTATGAGAGAATAATTATGGGACACAATTCCTTTTAGGAGGAGAGTATGTGAAGACCCAAATTATTGAGATAAAAAAATAATTTAAATAAAATTAGAAAATGAGAATTTTTAAGAAAAGAAAATATAGTCTGACAATAATAATATTAGGAGTAAGTGAAATGATTAAATAAGAGGATAGAGATTTTTCAATAAAATATAATGGGAAGAAAATGATCAAATATGAGTGAGTTTTTATATACAGATATCTCCTATATATATATATACATATATATAAATATATATGTATTAGATATGAGTAGCCAAAGAAGTATAAAATGATAAAGTCCTTTTGATAACTAAATTGCATGAGAACCAGTTTAGTATTATTGTGCGTAAATACCTTCTTAAAAATAAATCAGGAGATAAATGGTTTGAAATAATATAAGAGAACCATTCAGGCCTAACAAGGTATACAATGTATCTGAGTCACACAAAGATGATGTGTAGGTGGATCATGCAAATAGCATGTGCACAGAAAAGCAGAAAAGTAACTGCTTTTACTAGAAATAGAAATCAAGAGAAAATGGCACATTTAGCCATAACAACACACACATAATTCTCTGAGTAATGTGAGGATAAAATGGGTTTTTCCTTTAGTAAAACCCTAGCAAAATGATTCAAGAGGGAAGCAGAGGTTTTCTCTGAGGGAAAACAGAAACACACTAAAAAAAATATAGAAAGGAGAGCTTACCCTGTTTTCAAGCTAAGGCATTCTCGGGGAAGAGAGGAGGAAGGTGAGTGATTAATCACTTATGATCTATAAGGCATTAAGACCCATGTTAAGGGCAGCCAAGTTATTTTATATAAACACTACATTATGTTTTTTCTGTTTGATTTTATTCTCTGGATGAAAATATGTTGATCATGGATGGTATTCTGGTTGGGTTTTTGGATGAGATTTTAACCTGTATTGACTTGTTGTGATGGTTTCAGTTTTTGTTTTAAAATAATAGATAATCAAACAAATACACTAATCACAGAAATAGATTTTATATATGCTAGTTTTGATATGAAAAATGAATCAAATGTTTTACTGTGGAATAGGGTATCAATGAAAGAAAAGAAGTAGGCAGTGTGAATAATGAGATTCATGCTTATGTCTAGTCTATATTAAAAATGATATGAACAATGCAATATTACAAATATGTGCTGATTTGTTCAGATCATAAACCAATAAGTTTTTATGGATTTTTCTCAAAAACCATTCCCTATGTTCACAGTAAAAGAATAAATATAGTTTTGCATATGACTTCTTCAGATTTGTGTAAGCAATGGAAAATTTCTAGAAATAAAAATATAGCAGGTTTTAGAAAAATGTGACTAAAGCAAAAATGACTTTGAAATAAGGTGTGCAATTTTACATGAATGCTTTGTATGTCTGGATATGATCTTTGGGTGATTTTAATAATTCTTGACCTATATAAGGAAGGAAAGAATACGAGTATTTCTGGAATCAAAAGAAAAATTCCCCAGAAAGAAATAAATAAGCATGGTCTCTAAATTATAAAATAATTTAGGAGTAGTGCCTTGATCTACTCATCAGCAGGTGGTTGATGGGTATGTGCACGACTTGTTTAGGTCCTGTAGGCCTCTGTGTAAAGGGTTAACAGAACTGAGCCCCTTTGCAATGCACACATGGTGTTCAATGGCAAGAGTTCAGACCAAACAAAATGAAAAGATGAGAAAGAGAAATTATGCTATGGAATTTAGGGAGTTAATCCATAGGAGTTTGTACATGTGCAACTGAATGAAGTAAGTGGATGAATGCTTGGGTATATGTTTATAGATAAGCTTAAATATACACATTCTCATATTCTAATTTGGATTTGAATAGCATTTAATAGAAAAGTTCTCTGTACAGCCTTAAGAATTTACAAGATATTTTGCATACTTGATTTCACTCACACCAGAATTTATTTCTGACCCTATTTGTTGCCTTTGCAATACTTGGGGTGTCTCATTTTATTGGGGCAGTTCAAAGTTTTGCTGCAGGGAAAGATGCATGAATTGCTTGCTTGCTTGCATGGATAATTGGAGATCTTAAGGAATTTAAAGTGTTTAAGAGAAGTAGCAGTGTCATTGTAATAAATAAGTTAGACAAACTCTAATATGTTCTAAGTATTTTCATGAGTGTCTTTTGCTTTGTTATCTGGAAAATAGTATGTAAGAAGAAAAAGAGACTTAAGTGTTATATGTGTTTGTGAGCTATGGACTTAAGTAACAAGTTCTGAAATAGTTTTAGTAGATAATGCTGAAGGAGAAGATGCCATTTAATCTGATGTGTGAACATGTTTTTCTTGACAGTCTTGAGGCACTTCAGTTATGAAATTAGAACTGATACTAGGTAGGAAATATCTGATACTATAAAACTGATACTAGGTAGGAAAAATCTGATACTATAAAACTAATACTAAGTAGGAGAAATCTGATACTATAAAACTGATACTAGGTAGGAAATTTCTGATACTATAACTACTGATCTAATACTATGTAGGAAAAATCTGATACCATAACTTCAAAACTGATACTAAGTGGTAAGACAAAAATTAAGAGTAGAAAACATGTATACCAATCAGTAGGCAGGGAAATGTTGCAAAGTGTTTATAAGTTCAGAACACCATTTCTATAAGTTTTAGTCCAGAAGAGTGCAAATATCTTTCAAAAACCAGATTCAACACTTTTCTAGCTCCAGATATAAGAAGTTGTATGATTTATAAAGTAGATCACAACACCATCACTCATGTGATGATTATTTGCTCTGTTAACCAGGAAATATGCATTTTGTCTGTCATGATTGGTTTGTGCTTGTTGTGTCTAAACCTTGATCACACGTGTTGTTTTTCTCTGCTTAGACTTCAACCTAGTTTATCACCTCAGTATTCATATGATAAGTATCAAATCACAAAGAATTTCCGGAAATTAAATGTATGGCTGGTAAACCCAGAGACCAATTAATTTGAGAAGTAAGCAAGAAAATAATAAGTGGCAATATTTGAATTTAATATTAATCAAGCTTGAGATCAAAAAGGAGAATGTAAAAAAAATAGGAATGGCTATGTGACACCAATTCTCTGAAATATGAGAAATATAGTGTGATTGAATTTTCCTTGTTAATTTTAATACTCTGATAAGCAAGGAAACATTTATATATCTTCATATATATAAATGACTTGAATTGACTTATATACTAATATTTTTATATTGGTAAGAATTTGGATCTTGGGGGAAATGAATTAAAGAAGTGATCACTTAGTTTGGAAAAAAAAAATCTCAACAGTAAATCACTGAAAAATAATAATCCAAAAAGAAGTGGGTCACTTCACATCGATCATAAAGAAGTGTCGATTACACTAAGCTAGTAAATATAAGAGTTTAGCTTCATGTCCCATAACCACTTGCTTAACTCAAATATTTACGAACGAACTGTAGATCTCCACTAGAAAATTGTCACAAGAGATTCAATCGAACAAGTCCAAAAATTAACCGACGAAGTAAACGCAAGCGTTTCATACCACTTGTTTTGCTAGGCCGCTTAATTATATTTTCTCATACGAATGAGGTAAAGGTTTGTATATACTAATAGATTGGAAAACGGTTTTAAGAAACGAGCTTTGATATTGAAAATAGAGTTGAAATCGTTTTAATGAAAGGGTTTTGATATTTACTACTAGTATAGAAAACCTTTATATTTTAAAGTGACAAATCATAGAAATGATTGTAAAAACAATCAATCATAAAAGTTCACATTCGAAGACGTGAATAAAATCCAAAGAAATCAATTCCCAAAACCATCAAAGTCTTAAGAAATGATAACAACAAATAGGATCATCACAAATCGATTTAAATTGAAAATTCAATCCAAAAAGGCAAACTGGACTGAAACAGCAGGTTCAGTCGACTGAACAGAGTTTTCAGTCGACTGACCCTGTGCCTGGAAATTTCCCAGGTTCAGGAACCTTTTTGTTTCCAGGTTCAGTCGACTGAACAGAGAATTCAGTCGACTGAATCATGCCTGGAAACTTTCGGGTTCCAGGTTCAGTCGACTGAACAGAGTATTCAGTCGACTGAATCATGTCTGGGCTGTTTTTCAGCCTATACAAAATGAAGAGAAAACTCTTCCAAAACGCAACCGGACGAACATTGTGTGACGACCGCCCATAACTCCTGCACTAAACCTAGAGAAAGTGCGCTGTAAAGTGTGCCAGGCAGCCATGGACGATTGTCAGGGTAAATTAAAACAACAGAATCTATCGTATTACTCACAGCGCATGAATAAAATACAATAGAACATACATATAGTGAAGCTTCACAGAATAGGATCTCATCAATAAAACTTCATAATAGTTGAATACAACATCTGAATAGTCAATACAACAAGCCTCACTACATAACACTCAGAGAAAATACAAACAGCGGAACACCCAGTACATATAATAAGAAGATAATATGCAACCCTCCAGCTCGTCTTCGATATCAACCCCGTGGAAAGCAAGAACAACACCTGTCACTTGCTACCTAGTCTGCCCGTCCCAAAATGGACGAACAGCCCAAGGTAATAAGAGTTAAAACATAAAGCCTTGAGTCAGACAACAGTCTTAGTGAGCAGTAAATTAACTAACAACATACCAAAAGAGCATAAAGGAAAAGGAATAGGAATACAACCCTCCCACTCCACCTCTTTCTACAGTGATAGCCCCCAGACACACACTAGGTAGAAGCAAACATAGCAAAGCACACAATTTAAGGTAAAGCGATTATCACTCGAGTCAAGGGCGATGTTTTCCAAGTACAAACCCCCAAGGCCTAAACCAAGATCAGATAAGCACCCAGAAAATACTGCTCTTGAGACCGAATGACGATACAACCAAACATCCATGACTCTGGCTATCACTGTTATCATTGCCTTGATATCATCGTTAATTGAATGACCGGCACATTCTTTCAGCCGTCCGTCAAGGGCTAATGGAAACCCCGGTTCTAGACATAACTCTGCACGTCATCGTGACCCGTGCCTAGGACTATCAAATCTGCCCAGAGTACTTGACTATCAATCATTAGCCTTCACGGACTATCGAATCTGCCCAACGTACTCTTGCTTTGAGCATGCTAGAACCTTCAACAACGATGAGATCTCAGCCTTCTAGTCATCCTCCTCGACGACTATTTTCATACTAGCTCAAGCGCCTCTCGAGCCAACCATTATCTTCAACTCGAACCATATCACCGAGTTGTCAACATGCTTGGAATGATCCCATCTGGATTAGACCAAGACTATCTCATATCATGCCTCGCTTCATCACATCCTCGCAAAGCTTCATCTCAACATCATCATCATCAAATCTATGCATAAGAGCTTCATCATCCGCTACATATGCCACGAGCAGCTTCTCCAATTCAAGAGCCTTTCCCTTAGCTTTGAATCATCTTCAGTCTAAATCAAATCATCAATCATCTAATTCATAGCAATCAATCAAGTCAAACATAAATCCAAGTAATCAAGCATTCAAATATGATCTAAATAGACAATTATAACAATAATGGCAATTTCGTAATTAAAGAGTCTAAAGTCTAACAAACATGAAAACTTGAACAATATCTCTATAATCTTGATAAATGAACTTGCATAGGTTAACACTTAGTAAAATGGTTGTCAAATCATCATGAACAATGGATCTATACTTAGGTTTACAAAAATGCATGAAAATCACTACTTTGACATCAAATCAAGCCAACGATCCGATATACTCCTTTGGATCCGTGTGAGAGATAATCACCACTCACCAAATCACCTAAACAACTCAAAAGCAACACACTTCAGATCTAGACAGCGAAGGATCTAACTCGATCTATCACAAATCCGCTTCAAACGATGAAATCTCTCTTCGAAGGATGAAGATCTTCAATCTAAGCTCTTAAATCTTCAATTTGATCTTCAACTTGGATGGATGGAATTACTAGATTAGAGTGGAGAAAAGAAGTGAAGAAGTGTAGAAGTCGAGCTCTCAAAATGGCAGCACTTCGTCGCTTCGAAATCCGGATCCCAAAAATGAAGCAAAGCCCTCCTATTTATAGCTGAAATCCTCCTTAGGTCGTCCACTCGGAGTTAGGTCGTCCACGACTTACGACCTAAACCCCACGACCTAAAATCTTCAACCTAACTAAAGCCAGCCGACCTAACTCAAAAGCGCTTAGCGACCTAACCCAGATCACGACCTAACGCGTGTGCCTCTTCGACCTAAGACTTAGCGCATCAGCGCACGACCTAGCGACTTAACAACATGAGTCCTCACGCGACTTAACACATGCCGACCTAACTCCTAGGTCGCTCACGACTCAGCGACCTAACTCCTTAAACCTTCACGTGACCTAAAACAATGCGCATTCACGACCTAACTATGTCACGACTTACGACTTAGTGGGCCTGCGACTTACGACCTATCGAAACTCACCTGTCTACGACTTAACTAATCTTAGGTCGTCTACGACCTAACAAATCAACCACTACGCGACCTAACACTGACACGCTTCCTTGCGACCTAACAACTCACGCGACCTACAACTTAGCAAACACGCGACCTAACACACACTAACTCGCTAACAACTGTGCTAACCCTTAGGTCGCTAATTCCTATAGGTCTCTCATTGCTACCACCAGCTTCTTAGGTCGTTGCCGACCTAACTTCCTTAGGTCGCTAACTCGCCCCAGATTACTTATGCCGCAACTCTTAGGTCGGTCAAGTCCTATAGGTCGTCCCAAACCACCCTACGACCTAAACCAATACGCTAACTACTAAGTCGGTCATTTCCTTAAGTCGTTCACTCGACCTAAGCCACCCCATACGACCTAATTTTCCCCCGACTTATCCCAATGCCTAGGTCGCTCCAAACCTTCCTACGACCTAAGACTTAGTCTCTAGACGACTTGTCATCAATGCGACCAATTGTCAACTGTTTTACGATGTTTTCGATCCATAAAAATATGGGTGGTTACATTCTCTCCCCCTTAGGAATTTCGCCCCCGAAATTCCAAACAAACAGAGCAATCAAAGACTATTCTGCATACCTACCATCCATAGCAATCAACAAACCATGCATCCAATTCTAGCTTAGCATGCAGAATTCTAAAACCAGAACAAGTTACAATGTCGTTAGATGACACGACACCTTAGGGCCATACCTTGAAGAGTTCAGGATGAGCTGCCTTCATCCTCTCTTCCACCTCCCACGTACAGTCGTTATCATCATCACTCCATTGTATCTTGAGCAACTTAACTACCTTCCTCCTAAGCTGTTTCGTGTCGGTTTCCACAACACGAAGCGGCTTACGAGGTCTTCTATTGACTGGATCAACTTTGAAATCTTCACAGCTATCATCAGAAACCACTGTATTCGAGTCGTGCACATACTTCCGTAGATACGATACGTGAAAAACATTGTGCACACCCGACATCTTCTCTGGTAATTCCAATCTGTAGGCGAGCTTTCCAATTCGCTCGATGATCGGGAATGGTCCAACAAATCTCGGAGTCAATTTTCCTTTCTTCCCGAATCGAATAACATTCTTCAGTGGAGAAATCTTCACAAAAACCATATCACCAACGTCGAATTCCAAATCCTTACGATGCTTATCGGCATAACTTTTTTGAAGGTCTTGGGCTGCCTTCATTCGTTGCCGAATGATCTCTATGAAATCCGAAGTCTGTCGAATCATCTCTGGCCCAAGCATCAACTTTTCTCCGGTCTCTAACCAACATGCCGGAGAGTTACACGGTCTTCCATACAACGCTTCATACGGTGCCATACCAATGCTTGACTGGTAACTATTGTTGTACGAAAATTCCACCAAATGAAGATGATCTTCCCATGATCCTCCGAAATCCAAAACACAAGCTCTGAGGAGATCTTCCAAAACTCGGTTGACTCTCTCGATCTGACCATCTGTTTGAGGATGATAAGCTGTACTCAAACATAACTCGGTTCCCAAAACTTCCTGGAAGCTCTTCCAAAATCTACTAGTGAACAATGGATCTCGATTGCTTACTATACTCTTCGGAATACCGTGGAATCGAACTATCCACTTAACATACAACTCAGCCAACTTTGATGCAGTCCTAGTCGATCGAACAGGAATGAATCTTGCACTCTTAGTCAGACGATCTACGATGACCCAAATCCCTTCATTTCCCGTTCTTGTTCTAGGTAGTCCATCAATAAAATCCATCGACACTTGTTCCCACTTCCATGCAGGAACCTGTAATGGCTGAAGTAATCCACTTTGCTTCTTCTGTTCAGCTTTTACCAACTGGCAGTTCATGCATTTGGAAATAAAACTTCCAACATCCTTCTTCATAATTTCCCAGTAGTAGGTTCTCTTCATATCCCGATACATCTTATTTCCTCCTGGATGAATTGTCAGCTTCGAGTGATGACTTTCCTTCAGAACTTCACTCCTCAATTCATCTATATCGGGAACAACTAGTCGTCCATGGTTTCGAAGCCAACCCTCTCGATCGACCTCGAATCCTTTATCCTTTTCTGGATCCAATCCTGATTCCAATTCACGGATAATCTTGACAATCTTATCATCTCGCTTTTGACTCTCGCCAATCCTTTCCACAAGAATCGGTCTTATCGATAAGTTTGCCAACATCTCAGGTTCCAATTCACATCTAGGCCTGAAGTCAAATCCAGCTAAATACTCGAGACTCTTCCATTCTGAAAACATGGCTCCCAATCCTGCATGTCTTCGACTTAACGCATCTGCCACTGCGTTACCCTTTCCCGGAGTATAGGCTATACCAAAATCATATGATGCCAAAAACTCTAACCATCACTGCTGCCGAAGATTCAAATCCTTTTGGGAGAAAAGATACTTCAACTACTTATGATCTGTAAACAACTCGAATCGAACTCCCAATAGATAATGTCTCCACATCTTCAGAGCAAAAACAATCGCCGCTAACTCCAAATCATGAGTCGGATAATTCCTTTCATGCGGCTTCAGTTGTCTACTTGCATACGCCACAACCTTATCCCTCTGCATCAGCACTGCTCCAAGTCCAGTACCACATGCGTCGGTGTAAACCACCATCTCATCATTCCCACTTGGAATAGTCAAAACAGGAGCACTCGTCAATCTTTCTTTCAGGATTCCGAAAGCTTGCTCACACTTATCTTCCCATCTGAACACTTGGTTCTTTTTCGTCAATCCTGTTAACGGTGCAGCTACCTTGGAGAAGTCTTTGATAAACCGTCGATAATATCCTGCTAATCCAAGAAAGCTTCTCACATCAGATGCATTCTTAGGTCTAACCCAATCCTGGATTGCTGCCACCTTAGCGGGATCAACCGCTATTCCATTTCCAGAAATAACATGGCCTAAGAACCTCACTTCACTCTTCCAGAAGTGGCACTTCGAACACTTAGCCTTCAGCTGATGTTTCCGTAAGGTTTCCAAAACAATACGCAAGTGCGTCTTGTGATCTTCTTCAGTTTTGGAATAAATCAGAATATCATCCACAAACACAAGTACGAACTTGTTCAACTGATCTCTGAACACTCTATTCATAAGATCCACAAAATATGCTGGCGCGTTAGTCAATCCAAACGGCATTACCAGCCACTCAAAGAAACCGGATGGTGTCCTGAAAGCAGTCTTCGGCACACTATCCTTAGCCACTCTCAACTGGTGAAATCCCGTTGCCAAATCCATCTGAGAAAACACCTTAGCTTCGTGAAGCTGATCAAACAAGTCATCTATTCTCGGTAATGGATACTTGTTCTTCTTAGTCACTTTATTCAGCTCATGATAATCCACACATAACCTCAGCGATCCATCCGCTTTAGTTGCAAACACAACTGGTACACCCCATTCGGACACATCTACGCCGAATGAATCCTTTCTGTAAAAGATCATCAACTTGCACCCTCAACTCCTGCTGTTCCCTAGGCGCCATCCGCCTAAGAGGCATCACAACAGGTCTGGCTCCTTCAACTAGATCTATACGAAACTCGATCTCTCTATGCGGCGGTAACCCTTTGACCTCGTCAAAGACATCCTCAAATCCATTAGCGATTGGCACAGATGACAGTCCATCCCGTGGAACAACCAGCGAATACATGAAGCTCATGAAGACGCCTTCTTCATGCTTACATCGTATCACAATCTTTCGCCCCTCCACATTCTCAACTGTTACCTCCAACCTTTCGCAATCAACCTTTGCCGCATACTTCCTAAGCCAGTCCATACCCAAAATAATTCCGAACCCCGCAAAGTTCAGAAAAAAGCAATCACAAACAAAAGAGCAATCATGACTCGATACAATCAGACCACGGCATAACATACACAAACAAGACGAACCCCCAACTGGATTAGTCACAACCAATGGCCTATCAACAATATCCGATTCTAAACCCAACCGGCCTACAAGTTCGCTACAAACAAACGAATGCGACGCCCCAGTATCAAACAGAACTCTAACTGGAACACCACATATGGAAAGAGTACCTTGAACCACCACACTCTTTCCTTTCTCTTCAGTGGTAGGAGCTTTCGAAGATGATGGAACAGCTCCCAAAGCATAATCTTGCACAATCTGCTTGTCCCTCCTTGGTTCTGGACAATTCTTCCTGATATGCCCCGGCTTGTCACAGTTGTGACACTTCATCGGTACTTTCTGATTCTTGCAATCCCTAGAGAAGTGGCCCTTCTGCTGACAATTGTAGCAGGTCACCTCGCCTTTCGGCTTCTTCTGGCCATCCTTACCCTTTTGCTGCTGCTGCTTCCTCTTCTTGTTTCCACCCTGCTGGGGTTTAGACTCTTCCCTGGTCACAGCAACAACAGATCCTTCCTTAGGAAACAGACTCTCATGCCTGAGAGCTTTCTCCACAAGCTTCTCAAATGAATCATCCAAATGATCCACTAACTGCCTCCCAAGATAACTGTCCAAGCCTGTCACAAACTTCTCATTCTTCTGATATGCAGATTCAATATACGACCGGGCATACTTGGACAAAGCTTCAAACTCAGAAACATACTCAAGAACTGGTCTTCCTCCCTGCTTGAGCTCCACAAACTTCTTGAACAGAACAGACTTCTGAGCTGTAGAAATGAACTTAGCTTCAAATCTGGCTTGGAATTGCTCCCAAGTGATCTCTTCCTCCGGAGTATCAATAGTGATAGAGTTCCACCAATTAGAAGCTCTTCCTTGAAGCTGTCTTGATGCTAACTTCCTCTTAGTTGCATCCTCAATTCCCAAATCACCAAAAATCCTTCTACAAGCATCTATCCACCTCTGGACTTCAATGGTCGATTCTATTCCAAAGAAAACCTTCCCTCCAAGAGCAGTAAAGTCCTTACACAACTTAGCAAAATCCACCGGCTTTGGAGTTTGAACTTGAACTCCAACATCCACCGATGGCCCCGGTGCTGGCATCCTTCTCATGATCGAAGTCATCATAGCTTCGAACATAGCAGCATAATCAGCAGCCCCCTCAGTAGCACTACCTTCCCTAGCAGCTGGTCTCCCTCTTCGACTCATTCTCAATATCTATAAAAAGGAATGGTCAGAACATCTTGAGAAACAACTGCTTAAAGGACTCAAACTCTTCTAATCTACTATATTATATATAGTAATCATCCATCAAAATACAATTATGTCTCTCATACGTAGTTACGTCAGCGAGCGTTGGGTAAAATCGATTAACCAATGCTCTGATACCAAATGTGACGACCGCCCATAACTCCTGCACTAAACCTAGAGAAAGTGCGCTGTAAAGTGTGCCAGGCAGCCATGGACGATTGTCAGGGTAAATTAAAACAACAGAATCTATCGTATTACTCACAGCGCATGAATAAAATACAATAGAACATACATATAGTGAAGCTTCACAGAATAGGATCTCATCAATAAAACTTCATAATAGTTGAATACAACATCTGAATAGTTAATACAACAAGCCTCACTACATAACACTCAGAGAAAATACAAACAGCGGAACACCCAGTACATATAATAAGAAGATAATATGCAACCCTCCAGCTCGTCTTCGATATCAACCCCGTGGAACGCAAGAACAACACCTGTCACTTGCTACCTAGTCTGCCCGTCCCAAAATGGACGAACAGCCCAAGGCAATAAGAGTTAAAACATAAAGCCTTGAGTCAGACAACAGTCTTAGTGAGCAGTAAATTTACTAACAACATACCAAAAGAGCATAAAGGAAAAGGAATAGGAATACAACCCTCCCACTCCACCTCTTTCTACAGTGATAGCCCCCAGACACACACTAGGTAGAAGCAAACATAGCAAAGCACACAATTTAAGGTAAAGCGATTATCACTCGAGTCAAGGGCGATGTTTTCCAAGTACAAACCTCCAAGGCCTAAACCAAGATCAGATAAGCACCCAGAAAATACTGCTCTTGAGACCGAATGACGATACAACCAAACATCCATGACTCTGGCTATCACTGTTATCATTGCCTTGATATCATCGTTAATTGAATGACCGGCACATTCTTTCAGCCGTCCGTCAAGGGCTAATGGAAACCCCGGTTCTAGACATAACTCTGCACGTCATCGTGACCCGTGCCTAGGACTATCGAATCTGCCCAGAGTACTTGACTATCAATCATTAGCCTTCAGGGAATATCGAATCTGCCCAACGTACTCTTGCTTTGAGCATGCTAGAACCTTCAACAACGATGAGATCTCAGCCTTCTAGTCATCCTCCTCGACGACTATTTTCATACTAGCTCAAGCGCCTCTCGAGCCAACCATTATCTTCAACTCGAACCATATCACCGAGTTGTCAACATGCTTGGAATGATCCCATCTGGATTAGACCAAGACTATCTCATATCATGCCTCGCTTCATCACATCCTCGCAAAGCTTCATCTCAACATCATCATCATCAAATCTATGCATAAGAGCTTCATCATCCGCTACATATGCCACGAGCAGCTTCTCCAATTCAAGAGCCTTTCCCTTAGCTTTGAATCATCTTCAGTCTAAATCAAATCATCAATCATCTAATTCATAGCAATCAATCAAGTCAAACATAAATCCAAGTAATCAAGCATTCAAATATGATCTAAATAGACAATTATAACAATAATGGCAATTTCGTAATTAAAGAGTCTAAAGTCTAACAAACATGAAAACATGAACAATGTCTCTATAATCTTGATAAATGAACTTGCATAGGTTAACACTTAGTAAAATGGTTGTCAAATCATCATGAACAATGGATCTACATGGATCTATACTTAGGTTTACAAAAATGCATGAAAATCACTACTTTAACATCAAATCAAGCCAACGATCCGATATACTCCTTTGGATCCGTGTGAGAGATAATCACCACTCACCAAATCACCTAAACAACTCAAAAGCAACACACTTCAGATCTGGACAGCGAAGGATCTAACTCGATCTATCACAAATCCGCTACAAACGATGAAATCTCTCTTCGAAGGATGAAGATCTTCAATCTAAGCTCTTAAATCTTCAATTTGATCTTCAACTTGGATGGATGGAATTACTAGATTAGAGTGGAGAAAAGAAGTGAAGAAGTGTAGAAGTCGAGCTCTCAAAATGGCAGCACTTCGTCGCTTCGAAATCCGGATCCCAAAAATGAAGCAAAGCCCTCCTTTTTATAGCTGAAATCCTCCTTAGGTCGTCCACTCGGAGTTAGGTCGTCCACGACTTACGACCTAAACCCTACGACCTAAAATCTTCAACCTAACTAAAGCCAGCCGACCTAACTCAAAAGCGCTTAGCGACCTAACCCAGATCACGACCTAACGCGTGTGCCTCTTCGACCTAAGACTTAGCGCATCAGCGCACGACCTAGCGACTTAACAACATGAGTCCTCACGCGACTTAACACATGCCGACCTAACTCCTAGGTCGCTCACGACTCAGCGACCTAACTCCTTAACCCTTCACGTGACCTAAAACAATGCGCATTCACGACCTAACTATGTCACGACTTACGACTTAGTGGGCCTACGACTTACGACCTATCGAAACTCACCTGTCTACGACTTAACTAATCTTAGGTCATCTACGACCTAACAAATCAACCACTACGCGACCTAACACTGACATGCTTCCTTGCGACCTAACAACTCACGCGACCTACGACTTAGCAAACACGCGACCTAACACACACTAACTCGCTAACAACTGTGCTAACCCTTAGGTCGCTAATTCCTATAGGTCTCTCATTGCTACCACCAGCTTCTTAGGTCGTTGCCGACCTAACTTCCTTAGGTCGCTAACTCGCCCCAGTTTACTTATGCCGCAACTCTTAGGTCGGTCAATTCCTATAGGTCGTCCCAAACCACCCTACGACCTAAACCAATACGCTAACTACTAAGTCGGTCATTTCCTTAAGTCGTTCACTCGACCTAAGCCACCCCATACGACCTAATTTTCCCCCGACTTATCCCAATGCCTAGGTCGCTCCAAACCTTCCTACGACCTAAGACTTAGTCTCTAGACGACTTGTCATCAATGCGACCAATTGTCAACTGTTTTACGATGTTTTCGATCCATAAAAATATGGGTCGTTACACATTGGCTCTAAGGGATTATGCCAAACAGCAACCCGACCCTATATGCTCCTCGGTGCAACACCAAAAACATGATCAAAACATCAAAGTTAGGATTTTCAAAGAATTGAACTCAAAACACTAAAAATTGGAATATTCACCAAATCAATCCAAACCAAAAGCAATTGCACAAGAATAAGTGTTAGGAATTCATACCTAACAATCGAAGATAGATATAGACATAGATGTAAGATAAAAATCTCACCTTTGAACCCAAACGAATGAAGAAGATGCTATGGAGCAATGGCAAGAGCAACTACTCTTATTCCAACTCAACAAGCTTGAATTCAAAGCTTAAAAAGAAGAACATTCCCAAAGTTAGGGTTAGGAATTTCTGAAATTGGAAGGAGAAAGAGTTGGAGAAGGAGAAGGAGATGCTTACCAATAGGTTCTCTTTGAATTTGGAGCTAGAATTTGGATTTGCAAGAGGAACTAGGGCTTGGGAATTCTAATTTCCCATCTCTCCCACCATTTTCAGTTTTGCTTGAGTGTTTGGAGAATAAGAGTGAAGTGAAGAGGAGTGGTGGACTGAGCTAGGGTAGTAAGTGGGGTTATTGGGCTGAAACCCAACCCAAAGCCCTAAGTGAAAAGTGGCAAAATTCTCCTAACTCCAAACATATCGAAGCTTACACTCAAAAAGATTGCAAACGACATTTTGAACTCAATGGAGGTGGTCTCGAGTCCTAATTCGACTGTTTGCAAAAAGTAGCTTTTCGGACTATAATCCGACTAACGACGAAATATTTAAATAAAATATTTAAATATAAAATCGACAAATATGCATGTTGTTACAAATAATATCATCTACATAAATTTGAACAATTAAGATATCATATTTCTTTTTCTTAATAAAAAGAGTTTGATCAACCTTTCCAATTTCAAAACCAGAATTGATTAAATAACTTTTTAAACGATCATACCAAGCACGAGGTTCTTGTTTCAAACCGTATAAAGCCTTTTTAAGTTTATAAACATGTTTTGGAAATTGTTCGTGTATAAACAAGGGAGGTTGTTCAACATAAACATTTTCTTTAATAAATCCATTTAAAAAAGCACTTTTAACATCCATTTGATATAATTTGAAATCATGAAAACAAGCATAGGCTAATAGAATTCGTATTGCTTCTAATCTTGCGACAGGAGCAAATGTTTCTTCATAGTCAATTCCTTCTTCCTGATTATATCCTTGAGCAACAAATCTAGCTTTATTTCTAGTGATATTACCATTTTCATCAGCTTTATTTTTAAAAACCCATTTAGTGCCAATAACTGTTTGATCATTTGGTCGTGGAACTGAATCCCAAACGTCATTTCTTTCGAATTGGTTTAGTTCTTTTTGCATCGCAATAATCCAATAATCATCAGTTGAGGCTTCCTTAATATTTTTAGGTTCTATATTAGAAAGAAACGCTATATGACCCATTTGATTTAGTTGATTTCTTGTTTTAACTCTTTCATCAATTTCTCCTATTATATTTTGAATTAGATGATCTTTTAAAATTCTTGGTGGAGATTTTAATTCAGTTTCAATTTGATTTATAGAGGTGATATTGTCAGGTGTATTGTTGTCAAAAGTAGAGTTTGAATTTATTACAATGTCTTCATCATCATTTGTTTTAATTTTGAAATTTTCATCAAATGATACATGAAGTGTTTCTTCAATAGATTTAGTTCTTATATTATAGATTCTATATGCTTTGCTTCGTTCTGAATATCCGATGAATATACATTCATCCGATTTTGGATCAAATTTAACTAATTGATCTTTTGTATTTAAAGCAAAACATTTAGAACCAAAAATTTTAAAGTAAGATATATTAGGTTTTCTACCGATGAAGAGTTCATATGGAGTATGTTTAGTTAAAGGTCGAATAGAGACACGATTTAGGACATAACAAGCAGTAGCAACGGCCTCTGCCCAAAATTGTTTTGGAAGAGTGGTTCCATTCAATAAAGTCCTAGCACATTCTTGAAGTGTTCTATTTTTACGTTCAACAACTCCATTTTGTTGAGGCGTTCTTGGAAATGAAAAGTTATGAAATATTCCTTTCTTATTACAAAACTTCTCAAACATTTCATTTTCAAATTCTCCTCCATGATCACTTCTAATATTTTTAATTTTTATATTTTTAATATTTTGAATACGTTTAGCAAAGATTTTGAAATTTTCAAAAATATCACTTTTGTTTTTCATAAATAAAGTCCAAGTATATCTAAAGAAGTCATCAACTATTACAAAAACATATCTATTGTGATTAATAGATTGAGTCTGAGTTGGTCCAAATAAGTCTAGATGCAACAATTCAAGAGGTTGCAAAGTTGAGATGATCTTCTTGGATTTAAAAGTAGATTTAGTTAGCTTTCCTAGTTGACAAGCATCACAAATGCTATTTACCTTAAAATTCACTTTAGGTAATCCTTTTACCAAATTGTTTTTGGATAATTTATTAATAGCTTTGAAATTTATATGACAAAATCTTTTATGCCATAGCCAAGGATCATTTTCTTTGACTAATAAGCACATATTTGTATTATGATTTATTTTCATATTTAAAATATAAATATTATGATCTCTTACTCCTTCGAAAATAATATTTTTGTTATGATAAAAAATATTGCATTTATTTTCAGAAAATACTATGTTAAAACCTTTATCACAAAATTGACTAATACTTAGTAAGTTATGTTTTAAATTTTTAACTAATAAGACATTTGTAATAAGAGGTAATTTAGATGTACCGTCATTGCTCACATCGCCTTTGCCGATGATGTAACCTTTGGAATTATCTCCAAAAGTGACAGATCCTCGATCTGAGTAGATAATGTTAGTTAACATATTTTTGTCGCCTGTCATGTGTTTTGAGCAACCACTATCTAGAATCCATTTTCCTCTTTTCTTAATCGGTACTTGCAAAAAATATTGAAATTCTATTGGTACCCACTTCTTATATAGGGTCCTAAGGGTTAAATCTTAGGAAGCCAAACCCAGTTGGGTTTAGAGTTCCCTTTAAAAATAAAATTTTCATTTTTATGTACAGACATAATAAAGGATTTAATGTAGTTTTTCCTAATTAAATTATTATTAATTTTTGGAACCCAAATCATAATTGATTTTGGATGAATAACTTTTGAAGAAGATTTTTGAGAAGATATAGATTCCTTTTTCTTAAAATTAGTATATAAATAACCATTATTTTTAAAATGCTTTTGTAACGGTTTTTTATATCCTAACCCCTTTTTATTTGAACAGGTTTGAGAGTTCTCAATTATTTTAGAGAGACTTTCTCTTCCACTGTTAAATTTAGAAACGTTTTTAGAAATATTTTCCAGTTTTGTTTTAAGATTTGATACTTCAATATTAAGTGTTTTAATATTAGAGTTTAAATCATAATTCTCTTTTGCTAATTTAACATTCTCATATTTTTGTCTTTCCATTTCTCATCATAATTCTCTTTTTGATACTTCAAATTGAGATGTTATATTAACATAAGATTCTTGAGATTTTACTAATTCTTCCTCTAATATTTTCTTTTCATCTTTTAACATGTCAGTTTCTATTTCGGTTCTATTTAACCTTCCTAAAGCATCTTTATATTTACTCTTTAGGATTCTAAGTTTATCTAACAATTCAGAGTTTATTTCTATTAAATCGTCGAAAGTTAGATCACTTACATCATCATTTGTTGCCATAAAACAAACGTTGGCTTGTTCTGAGTCACTGTCATTATCACTGTCTGACGAAGAAGATTCTGTATCATCCCATGTAACTGAGAAGGCTTGTTTCTTTTTATATTTTTCCTTTTTGAGATTATTCTCTTTCTTCCGATCAGGACAATCTTTCTTTATGTGGCCTTTCTTGTGACATTCGTAGCATTCAAGAGATGAGCTTGATGGCTTATTAAAGCCCTTATTATTTCCAAATTTGTTTCCCTTTTTGAATTTTAAAAACTTTTTGAAATTCTTAGCTATAAATGCCATATCATCTTCTGATTCAGAGTCTTCTTTTTCTGCTTGAAAAGCGATAGTTTTCTTGTCCTGTGCTTGTGCTCGTCTTGCCTGCAAATTTACTTCATAGGACATTAGATTTCCTATTAACTCTTCTGTTTTTATGGTTGAAATATCATTAGCTTCCTCGATAGCTAAGACTTTTTGTTCCCATTCATCAGTTAAAGAGTTAAGGATTTTTGATACAACATCAGATTCAGTAAAGGTAACTTCTAAAGCTAAAAGTGAGTGATAAATATCCTGGAATCTAGAGTACATTTCACTAATACTTTCTCCTTGCTTCATTCTAAAATTTTGAAATTGGTTTTTAAGCATAGAAATCTTGCTTTGTTTTACTTTATTCGTTCCTTCATGTGTAACCTTAAGTGTATTCCAAATTTCAAATCCAGTTTTACAAATACTAACTCGATTGAATTCATTTTTGTCTAAAGCGCAAAATAACATATTCATTGCTTTTGCGTTTGTAGTAGCATCTAATTTTTGGGTATTAGACCATGTAGCATACTCTGTAGTAGGAATATGATATTCAGTTTGAATGATATTCCAGGTTTCAAATCCACTTGCTTGCATAAAAATTCTCATTCTAGTTGACCAATAACTATAATTTAATCCGTTAAACAATGGTGGTCGTGTAGTGGCTTGTCCCTCAGTAAAACTGTTGCTAGTGTTATTGTCCATATTAAAAATATTAGATAACTATTTTATAGTTAAGTGATGACCTTGCTCTGATACCAAATGAAAGTTACTATATGGATCGATAATATAGTTAAACTACGACTAGCAAGTGCGGAATTAAAAATAATAGTAAATAGTAGTAATAAAAATGACACCAGGGATTTTTATACTGGTTCGAACTTCTCGTTCTACGTCCAGTCCCAGACTCCTTCTGGAATTTCTCTAACAACCCTCACTTAACCCGGAGGAACAGGTATTACACCGCCTGAGCAACCGAACAGGACTTTTCCGCCTAAGCAACCGAATAGGACTTCAAATACAATTTAGTAAATTGTTTCTTGACTTGTGTGTTCTTTGAATAACACGAATATAGTCAATGTAGTACACCCTTCCTATAATCTTCTTGATATGATGATTTGAATGTGCAAAAGATAGGAAGTAGAGAATTGAAAATCACTTGATATTATAACAATATAAGATCAGAATAGATAGGAAGAATTGGTAATCAAAATAGTGTATTTTCATCTCTATTTATAGTATTGAATAGTCTTAATTTAATAGTTGCAACTCTTTGAAGAAGTGCAACTCTTGGTGAAGAGGACAACTCTTCAGATTTTGATATTTCATGAAGAGATGCTTCAGTTCGTCAAGTTCAGATGTTTGAGATAAAAGTGACAGATGTCTGAATAAATTTTGAATTTCGAAAAATAAGAAAAAGACTAAAACAGTCAATTTAGACGTCTGTCTTTTAATTCAGACGTCTGTCTAGGATGACAGACGTCTGTTATTAAATTGACAGACGTCTATTTCATATAGAAATAGAGGCATTAATACTTAGAGTTCAGACGTCTGTTATATTACTTTTAGATGTCTGATATTGATGTCAGATGTCTGAAATAATATACAGACGTCTAATTCTGTACTATTTTGTTCCTTCCTTTATTTTAGCACTTTTGAACTTGAGATAATATATAATTTTGAAAATACCTTTTTATATCATTTAAATAATAAAAGATATTTATTTTAAAGCATGATTTTCAAAAGTATATTTGTGTGTGTGTGTGTTTCATCACCATATCAGAGATTGTACATAGATATCTAAATAGATTTTGAGAACTTTAATCTTGTTGATGATATGATAATAGCTTCTTTTGTAGATTCCTGTAAGAATATTTGACATTATAGTATATAGATTGAAATATATAGTTGTTGCATTAAAATCGAAGAAGGCAGGTTCCAACAGTTGGTCGGCGAAGCTGTGGATGGAGTCTCGGGGATTCTGGTGGTCGGAGGCGTCAGTTCGAGGTGGTTTTGGGTGATGGGTTCTGTTCCAGTTTGTCCATGTACGCTCGAATTCGATTTTCGAGATCGAGTCAGGCTGGGGTGGTCGGAATCGTAGGGGAGGGTTGTCGTCGACTTGTCGGCGGTAGCATTGGTGGCTGGATCATCGACGATCTTCTATGCATGTGCACATGTGTTTGTGTGTGTCAGCGGTTGTATTCGAGAGGAAGGAGAGGATTGTCTCAGTAGAAGCTCGGGGAGAAGAAGGATTGGCTCGAAGAAGCTCTCGGGATTTTGGAAGGAGGACTCGAGGAGGACTCGGGTTTGTGAGTGTATTTGCGTACAGTTTTTAAAACTTAAAAATTTATATAAGTTTGTTTGTAAAAAGGAGAAAAATAAAGGAAAACTCGGGTTAGACCCGAGTGATCTTCGGGTTTGACCCGAAGCAGGTTTAGACTAGTTTTAAAAAGGGTTTTAAAAATAAGATTTTTGAAATTTAAGTATAAAATTAGTTTAAACTTTCATATATAAATTAATTTATATATAATAATTGTTTTCTTGAAACATTGGTTATGAAGTTTTAAATTTTTTCTAATTTAAATTTTGTAAAGTAAAGTTATTTTAAAAGTTTTTTATAAAAGCAAGTTTTTAAATTTAAATTGAAATTAGTTTAAACCTATTACTTGATAAATGTTCAAGTTATAGATTGAAAGAATTATGATTTGGTAATTTTAATTTATCAAGTAAAATGAGTATTTTAAAACTAAATTAATGTTTTAATTAAATAAAGTCAATTAAGATAAAATGGTTAAATGTTAATATTAATTAAGGTATTTTTAAGATAATGGTTTTATCTTAAGATAATTAAGGTTTAATAAGTGAGATTAATTAAATTAATTAAATAAATTTGATTATAATTAATTAATTTAAGGATAATTAATTGTAATTAAGTATTATTAATTAAGTGATTAGAGATTGATTAATTAATAATTAGTGATTAAAGTATTTGTAATTAGAGATTAATTAATTAAGTAATTAGAGGTAAATTAATTGGTAATTAAGAGATACTTAATTAAGTTTTATTAATTAATAATTAGGTGTTATTAATTAATAATTAAGAGGTAATTAATCTATAAAGATTAATTAAGGATAAATTAACTGATGATTAAGGATTAATTAATTTATAATTGAGGGTTATAATTAATTAATTAAAGTTTAATTAATTGTAATTAAGGATTATTAATTAAGTAATTAAGATTGATAAATTAATGATTAGAGATGAATTAATTAAGTAATTAAGATTGATTAATTAAGTAATTAGAGGTAAACTAATTGGTAATTAAGAAGTACTTAAATTGTAATTAAGTTTTATTAATTGATAATCAAGGTTTATTAATTAATAATTAAAAGAATAATTAATCCGTAATAAAAAATTAATTAATTTGTTTAAGGGTAATTAAGCGATAAATTACCAATTGTAATTAAGGAAATGCATGTGATTAATTTAAGTTAATTAATTTGTAAATTAATTAAAGATAATCACTTGATAAAGGATTAAGTATGAATACGTAATAAGATTAATTACCTAGTATAAGTAATTAATGTATAATTACAGGATGTAATTAATTAAAGGGAATTACTTAGTGGGAAGTAATTGAAGTATGATTACTTTGTAAAGTAATTAAGGATTTAATTATTTGGTGTAATTAATATAATTAATTAATGAGTTAATTAATTAAGGTAAGTAATTATAAGATGGTAATTACTATTTATGGTTAATTAAGGTTGATAAATAGAAGTAATTAATTAATGGAAATAATTAATTAAGGATCATTAATTAATGTAATTAAATATTAATTAATGAAAGTAATAAATGGTTAATTATTGTTAATGGTTAAGATTAATTAATTTATGAAATTAATTAAAGATAATTACTTTATGTAATTAATGAATAATTAATCAAGGATGATTAATGAGTAATTAATTAATTAAAGGTTTGTAATTATTTAATGATTGATTAAGCAAGATTAGATAATTAATTCTTAAGTAATTAATTTAATTTAAGTTAATTAAATCAATTATAACATAGGGTTAATAATTGTTGCTTATGGATGATTGTTTTGTAGAATATCTGAATTACATGATATCTATTGGATGATATGCTATGATATTCTGTGATATGATATTGGATATACCTGTGATAAATGTGTGATAGTTATCTGTTAAATGCTATGTGAATTCAAGTATTGAATTGAATTGTTTAAACCTTTAAACTACTTGGCCTTTAAAATACGTTTGGATTTCGATGAGACCGGGATCGGGTTTCCAGATTTGGATATCCGAATACCACATCGATCCAAATTAACGATAGGTTGTGAATCTCAAGTGAAGATGAAGATTCAGAGTGCAAGGGTTATTGTCGTTAACTCTGAGGGTGATTCCAAAATGAGTGTAACGAGATAATGCCTTCGGTTTCGTTTGAACCCGGAACGAACTTGTATGGATTGAATGCTTTCAGAACATCGTCGGGTAGACGATGAGCATTCTAAGTGAGGTGTTCTATAAAGGTAATCGTAGCCTCAAGCCTCATCAACCGGGAATGGCTAAAACAGGGGAGGTGCAGCAAGGTTAGTGGGTAGCGCCCAAGTAGGATAAGATTTCCCCTGTCTAGAGTCCCTTTTTATTTCGGCTGTGTGGGCGGTTGCTAGCTACAAACGCGGGGTTTCTTATTCGGGAATTATCTAGTAAGGGATGGTTCCGGCTTTGTGTTGCAGGGGAGCGGGCGTACTCCTCAGTACATTGATCTAGGCCACGTACTGTGACGGGCGATACCCCAGTAGCCCTGCCATTGTATGGAAATCCAACTTCCAATAAGTGCCATCGGACTTGATTGTATACCTATGTATGCTGGAATTTAATGAATGTAACAATTTCGGCTATGTGAATATTTATTTGGAAACCCTAGACACTATTATAATATAACCGGATTTCCTATCAAAGTTTTGGTTAGCGTAAGGTAAAAACTTTTCCATGTTTATGTGTGGGAAGTCTTACGTGATACCTTTGTTTTCAAAAGGTTTTGAAGTTAAGCAACTTTAACCGTTTACTCACACCAGACCCATGTCTGACCCAAGTGTTTATTTCTGTTTTATAAACTCTTAGGTACTCAAATTTTTACGAGTAGCCAAGGGATTCAGGTTTGCTTTGACGAAATCTAAAGGAGCAATGGAGCAGGAGACTTCAACGTTTGTAGATATATAAGTGGTTCCGCTGTGTTGATATCTGAGTCTTTTGTTTGAGTGTTTTTGAAGTTGTAATAACTAGACAGGTGTTTATAACTGTCTAGTATGTGTTGTATAAGCTGTGTAACTCTGATAGCTATTGTATATGATACTATGTAATATCTTATGTGATATAATATAAATTATTCGTTCTGCTGTTGAGATTCTGATGTTGTTTCTTTCTTTCTTATCTTCTTTTCTCTTTTCTATCCCTTTCTTTCTTCCAGATGATGCGACTTTCTGTGGAGAAAAAGTCGGGTCGCTACAGTGGTATCAGAGCATAGGTTGAGATAATACCTAGGCTCTGGAGTGGTGTCTATTTTGAGAGAGCGTATTTGTAATTTTTATATAACTATATATATATATATATATATATATATATTCTACCTATTTGTTGGGTTACCTGTTCGGGTTTTCCAACATAAGTTACAAAGGTAGATAAGGTAGTGGTGTGTGTAACACGACCTACCAATGGTTGGAGTTTGAGTGTTTGAGGTTGGAAGTGTATCTGTCGAGACTGTAGACCTAATACCGTCTCGAGTGAGCTTTGCTATGGTGTAAGGATTTCATTGATCTCTGAAGGAAACCTGTTAAGGATCGGAGTCCATCATTGAAGTATAAGTTTGATCGCGCTCGTGTAAGCAGATTTTTGAGAGTTTGGATCTGTCGGAAGAGCTGAAGCAAGTGGTGGTATCTTGGCAACTGCAGGAAGTAGTAGCTGTGTGATGAGCCGCAGTGACAATGGATGTCTCTTGAAATGTTTTCTTTTGGAGCAAGTTTAAGGAAGTGTGTCTGCTTCGGTGTTGTGCTAATTCAGTAGGGTCTTTTCTGTTTGGTTTGAGGTTCGAGTTTCTCAAGAAGCTTTGGATTAGGAAGTCTTTGGCATCTGGGTCAGCGGTGCAGCTCGAAAGTGTTTTGTGTGCCAGCAGGAAGATCTTTTGGCTTAGCAATTTTCTAGAGGTGGAGTTCAGAAGCAGCAGAGTGGATCCATTTCTTCGGATGGATTGACTAGAAAAGCATAAGCTGTTCTGATTTGGTAAAAAGAGAACAGTTTTCTTTGGAATTAGGATGGGTTGTTCGCAAAAGTGACTTGCGATTGTTTGAGTGTTCTCTTGAGTTATCAGAGATTTTCTAGAAGTCTTCAGGAAAGTCAGAGGTTTGTCAGCATTAGAGATTGAGTTTCCGTATTGACTAGGATTCCAGGAGTGGTACCAGTAGTTCAGCTAGGTAGAAGGATGTCTCCTAGAGAAAGGATTTGGTGAAGCAGCTCAGCATTTTATGGAACTTCTGAGTTTTCTCTTTATGGATCCGTTGAACCATATTTCCAGGATGTGTTGTCTAGTTTGTGCTTGAGTTCATCGACGACATTCTCATCTTCTCCAGATCAGAGTTGTGCAACGGAAGCAAGGTGGTAGCTGTTCTAGAGTGGAAGAACCTAGAAGTTGCAGTGTTTTTGGATTAGAGAGTTTGTACAGGAGATATTTCTGGATTTGAGGCCAAATTGGCAAATGTTTTTGTTTTGTCTTTTCCGGATAGGAGAAGTAAGTTGTAGTCTACTGATGATTGTGAAGTAGAGTTTATGCTCTTGATTTCGGTAGATCTTGAGAAGATCCTTTTGTTGAGTTGTTTTGATCCAGTTTGTTTCTAGAAGCATCAACAAAGGTTGAGCTGATCAGGAAGGATGAAGGCAACTGTGAAGACCCAAATTATTGAGATAAAAATAATTTTAATAAAATCAGAAAATGAGAATTTTTAAGAAAAGAAAAAAAATATAGTCTGACAATAATAATATTAGGAGTAAGTGAAATGATTAAATAAGAGGATAGAGATTTTTCAATAAAATATAATGGGAAGAAAATGATCAAATATGAGTGAGTTTTTATACAGATATCTCCTATATATATACATATATATAAATATATATGTATTAGATATGAGTAGCCAAAGAAGTATAAAATGATAAAGTCCTTTTGATAACTAAATTGCATGAGAACCAGTTTAGTATTATTGTGCATAAATACCTTCTTAAAAAAATCAGGAAATAAATGGTTTGAAATAATATAAAAGAACCATTCAGGCCTAACAAGGTATACAATGTATCTAAGTCACACAAAGATGATGTGTAGGTGGATCATGCAAATAGCATGTGCACAGAAAAGCAGAGAAGCAACTCCTTTTACTAGAAATAGAAATCAAGAGAAAATGGCACATTTAGCCATAACAACACACACATAATTCTCTGAGTAATGTGAGGATAAAATGGGTTTTTCCTTTAGTAAAACCCTAGCAAAATGATTTAAATCAAGAGGGAAGCAGAGGTTTTCTCTGAGGGAAAACAGAAACACACTAAAAAAAATAGAAAGGAGAGCTCACCCTGTTTTCAAGCTAAGACATTCTCGGGGAAGAGAGGAGGAAGGTGAGTGATTAATCACTTATGATCTGTAAGGCATTAAGACCCATGTTAAGGGCAGCCAAGTTATTTTATATAAACACTACATTGTGTTTTTCTGTTTGATTTTATTCTCTGGATGAAAATATGTTGATCATGGATGGTATTCTGGTTGGGTTTTTGGATGAGATTTTAACCTGTTTTGACTTGTTGTGATGGTTTCAGTTTTTGTTTTAAAATTTAGATAATTAAACAAATACACTAATCATAGAAACAGATTTTATATATGCTAGTTTTGATATGAAAAATGAATCAAATGTTTTACTGTGGAATAGGGTATCAATGAAAGAAAAGAAGTAGGCAGTGTGAATAATGAGATTCATGCTTATGTCTAGTCTATATTAAAAATGATATGAACAATGCAATATTACAAATATGTGTTGATTTGTTCGGATCATAAACCAATAAGTTTTTATGGGTTTTTCTCAAAAACCATTCCCTATGTTCACAGTAAAAGAGTAAATATAGTTTTGCATATGACTTCTTCAGATTTGTGTAAGCAATGGAAAATTTCTAGAAATAAAAATATAAGCAGGTTTTAGAAAAATGTGATTAAAGCAAAAATGACTTTGAAATAAGGTGTGCAATTTTACATGAATGCTTTGTATGTCTGGATATGATCTTTGGGTGATTTTAATAATTCTTGACCTATATAAGGAAGGAAAGAATACGAGTATCTCTGGAATCAAAAGAAAAATTCCCCAGAAAGAAATAAATAAGCATGGTCTCTAAATTATAAAATAATTTAGGAGTAGTGCCTTGATCTACTCATCAGCAGGTTGTTGATGGGTATGTGCATGACTTGTTTAAGTACTGTAGGCCTCTGTGTAAAGGGTTAACAGAACTGAGCCCCTTTGCAATGCACACATGGTGTTCAATGGCAAGAGTTCAGACCAAACAAAATGAAAAGATGAGAAAGAGAAATTATGCTATGGAATTTAGGGAGTTAATCCATAGGAGTTTGTACATGTACAACTGAATGAAGTAAGTGGATGAATGCTTGGGTGTATGTTTATAGATAAACTTAAATATACACATTCTCAGATTTTAATTGGGATTTGAATTGCATTTAATAGAAAAGTTCTCTGTACAGCCTTAAGAATTTACAAGATATTTTGCATACTTGATTTCACTCACACCAGAATTTATTTTTGACCCTATTTGTTGCCTTTGCAATACTTGGGGTGTCTCATTTTATTGGGGCAGTTCAAAGTTTTGCTCCAGGGAAAGATGCATGAATTGCTTGCTTGCTTGCATGGATAATTGGAGATCTTGAGGAATTTAAAGTGTTTAAGAGAAGTAGCAGTGTCATTGTAATAAATAAGTTAGACAAACTCTAATATGTTCTAAGTATTTTCATGAGTGTCTTTTGCTTTGTTATCTGGAAAATAGTATGTAAGAAGAAAAAGAAACTTAAATGTTATATGTGTTTGTGAGCTGTGGACTTAAGTAACAAGTTCTGAAATAGTTTTAGTAGATAATGCTGAAGGAGAAGGTGCCATTTAATCTGATGTGTGAACATGTTTTTCTTGACAGTCTTGAGGCACTTCAGTTATGAAATTAGAACTGATACTAGGTAGGAAATATCTGATACTATAAAACTGATACTAGGTAGGAAAAATCTGATACTATAAAACTGATACTAAGTAGGAGAAATCTGATACTATAAAACTGATACTAGGTAGGAAATTTCTGATACTATAACTACTGATCTAATATTAAGTAGGAAAAATCTGATACTATAACTTCAAAACTGATACTAAGTGGCAAGACAAAAATTAAGAGTAGAAAGCATGTACACCAATCAGTAGGCAGGGAAATGTTGCAAAGTATTTATAGGTTCAGAACACCATTTCTATAAGTTTTAGTCCAGAAGAGTGCAAATATCTTTCAAAAACAAGATTCAACACTTTTCTAGCTCCAGATATAAGAAGTTGTATGATTTATAAAGTAGGTCACAACACCATCACTCATGTGATGATATTTGCTCTGTTAACCAGGAAATATGCATTTTGTCTGTCATGATTGGTTTGTGCTTGTTGTGTCTAGACCTTGATCACACGTGTTGTTTTTCTCTGCTTAGACTTCAACCTAGTTTATCACCTCAGTATTCATATGATAAGTATCAAATCACAAAGAATTCCGGAAAATTAAATGTATGGCTTGTAAACCCAAAGACCAATTAATTTAAGAAGTAAGCAAGAAAATAATAAGTGGCAATATTTGAATTTAATATTAATCAAGCTTGAGATCAAAAAGGAGAATGTAAAAATAGAAATGGCTATGTGACACCAATTCTCTGAAATATGAGAAATATAGTGTGATTGAATTTTCCTTGTTAATTTTAATACTCTGATAAGCAAGGAAACATTTATATATCTTCATATATATAAATGACTTGAATTGACTTATATACTAATATTTTTATATTGGTAAGAATTTGGATCTTGGGGGTAATGAATTAAAGAAGTGATCACTTGGTTTGGAAAAAAAAATCTCAACAGTAAATCACTGAAAAATAACAATCCAAAAGAAGTGGGTCACTTCAGTTGGTATCAGAGCTATGTTATTAAAACATAGCATAAATATATTATCCAATATTCTTGTATGGATAAAATTCTAAAATATATATATATATATATAATAATGATAGAAGTAAAATTCAGAAAATAATTAAATTAGAAATATGACTAACTAGCTATACAATTGAATAGTGAATCATGGTAGGAAGACCACCAAGTCATGGAGCAGGACCCTCCAATACAACACCAATGGTTAACTTGCAAGATTTGGTGAGGGCATTTAGAGAAGGAGAAGTGCAGAGGGAAGAGAATCCTCATGAGGAATTAGCTAAGTTATTGAAGACATTTTCAAATTTAGGAGGTAAGGATTTTGAAGGCACTGAGGGAGTTATGGGAGTGCAGACATGGTTGAGAACTTTGGAAAGGATATTTGCAGATATGCAAATTAATGACCAAAGAAAGAGGCAGATAGCTTCTAGGAGACTCAAAGGAGCAGCATTAGATTGGTGGGAAGTGATCATCATAGGAAGGCCAGAAAATGAGATAACATGGGATCAATTCAAGGAGATGCTTGAGGCAAGATTTGTTCCAGCAACAGCTAAGGCAACATTGCTTGAGGAATTCATAAGGCTGAGGCAAGGGCCAATGAGTGTGACTGAATACACTCAAAAATTTGAGAGTTTGTCCAAGTATGGAACTATGCTCATAGGGGATGAAGAATCAAAGAATTCAAGATTTATCCAAGGATTAAATGCAGGTCTGAGTAGAGCAATGTTACCATACAAGGATAAAACATTTGATCAAGTCATAGACCTTGCTCTTTCTTTTGAACAACATGACAATGCAAGGGAAAAATTTAAGAGCATGAGGGCTAATAATCAAAAGAAGGGGAAAAATAGAGCACATCCCTATGACAAAAAGAATATGGATAAGAAAATGGAGGGAGCAGCCACTAGGGAAGCTAAGAAGAAAGTTACTTGTTACAATTGTGGCAAAGAAGGACACATGAGTAATAGGTGTCAAACAGCCAAGAAGGCACCATTAAGCTGCTACAACTGTGGGAAAGAAGGTCATATTAAAAGAAACTGCCCAGAGTTCAGAAAGGGAGCAAAGGTAGGAGCACTTGAGGGCAAAGCAAAAGCAATTGCAGTGGGAAGTTCTGGACAATTGGAAGGTATACTACTAATTAAAGATCACCCCATCTCAGTTATATATGACACTGGAGCAACACATTCACTAATATCCCAAGACATAGTGAATAAATTAACTCTCACATGCTATTTAGTTGATAATCCCTTGTTTATTCAGAGCCCACTAGGTAATTCTTGCATGCTAGAGATTAAATGTTTGGGAGTAGAGTTAAACATAGGTGGAAATATGTTTAGTTCTGATTTGTTTGTGCTAAAATATCCTGGAATAGGAATTATTCTAGGAGTAGATTGGCTAAGAAAATACAAAGCAATTTTAAACTTAGAAAATCTTACTATTTCTCTGAAAACAGAAAATGGTAAAAATATTATAGTTATGAGTGAAATTGCTAAAATCAATTACTGTAACCACATATGTAGCATGACTGAGAAAGAATTAACACTGGAGGACATAAAAATTATAAATGAATACCCAGATGTCTTTGGTGAAGTCATAGGTGTTCCAGAAAAGAGGCAAGTAGAATTTCAAATAAGGCTAATCCCAGGAGCAAGCTCAATCATCAAGAAGCCGACTAGAATGGGTCCTAAAGAATTAGTGGAGTTGAAACATCAATTGGAAGAACTGGAGCAAAAAGGCTTCATAAGGCCTAGTAGTTCAAACTGGGGTTCCCCAGTTGTATTTGTGAAGAAGCATGATGGTACTTTAAGGATGTGTATTGATTATAGAAAACTAAATAAAGTTACCATCAAGAACAAATATCCACTCCCCAGAATTGATGATCTATTCGATCAATTAAATGGAACAAAGATCTTCTCAAGGCTAGATTTAGCCTCTGGGTTTCATCAGATGAAGGTAGAGGAAGAAAGCATTAAGTATACTACCTTCAACACAAGGTATGGATTATATGAATTTTTGGTGATGCCTTTTGGATTGACAAATGCACCATCATATTTTGTAGATTTAATGAATAGGACATTTAGAGATTTTCTAGACAAATTTGTGGTTGTCTTTATAGATGACATATTAGTGTATTCTAAGTCAGAAGAAGATCATGCAAAGCACTTGCATCTTGTTTTGTCTAGACTGAGGGCACATGATTTAAAGGCCAAATTCTCTAAATGTACATTTTGGCAAAATGAAGTAAAGTTTTTGGGGCATATTGTATCACAACAAGGAGTTAGTGTAGATCCAACTAAGGTGATAGTAGTGCATTCATGGGGTAGACCCAAATCAGTGACTGAGGTGAGATCATTTTTGGGAATGGCAGGCTACTATAGAAGGTTTATAAAAGACTTTGCAAGAATAGTCATCCCATTGACCAAGTTAACTAAAAAGGAGCAACCATATGTGTGGACAGAGAAGTGTGAACAAGCTTTTTCATCACTAAAGAAGGCACTGGTGGAAGCTCCAGTCTTACAGGTTCCAGAGGGTAATGAAGGGCTAGTGGTTTACACAGATGCTAGTGGATCTGGATTAGGGGCAGTGCTTATGCAACATGGTAGAGTCATAGCATATGCATCAAGGCAACTCAAGCCAAATGAAACCAGGTATGCTACACATGACTTAGAACTAGCTGCTGTAGTATATGCATTGAAACTATGGAGACATTACTTGTTAGGTGCTAAGTTTGAATTGTTTACAGATCACAAGTCACTTAAATACTTGTTTTCCCAAAAAGACTTAAACATGAGGCAACATAGGTGGGTAGAATTTCTAGCTGCCTATGATCTTGATATATTATACACCCCAGGAAAAGCCAATAAAGTGGCAGATGCATTGAGTAGGCATCAAGAAAAAGTGGCAAGCTTAATGATGAGTGAATTCAAGGATTTGACAATCCTCAGTGAAGTAGAAATAAGAGCAGAAATTAGAGTAGCAGATAAGGTACATAGTGATATGATTGAATATGGAAAACTAAGCCTCATTTCTTTAAAGTCAACTCTGGTTGATAAAATAGGAGAAATGCAAAGTCAAGACTTAAATTTAAAGGAGAAAAAGGACATGTTATCACAGGGCATGACAGTAGAGAATTATGAAGTAGATGATAAAGGATACTTAAGGAAAAAGGGGAAGCTCTGTCTGCCAAATGTAGAGGAACTGAAGCAAGAAGTTATGGATGCGCATCATAAAACAAAATACACCATCCATCCAGGTGGTACGAAGATGTACCATGATCTCAAAAGAAATTACTGATGGCCAGGGATGAAAGGAGCAGTGGCAAAATATGTGGCAAATTGTTTAACATGCCAACAAGTTAAGGCAGATTATCAAAGACCCTCAGGTTTACTGCAACCTTTGGAAGTGCCTACTTGGAAGTGGGAAAGCATTTCAATGGATTTTGTGGATGGTTTGCCAAGAACAAGAAGAGGCAATGATAGTATTTGGGTAGTGGTTGATAGACTCACAAAAACAGCACACTTCATCCCAATAAGTTCAACCAGAAATGCTCACAAGCTAGCTCAATTATTTGTGAAAGAGATAGTGAGATTGCATGGCATCCCCAAGACTATCATTAGTGATAGAGATACTTTGTTTACTTCAAGATTTTGGAGTAGCTTTCAAGAAGCTATGGGGACAGAACTAAGCCTAAGCATAGCCTACCACCCACAAACAGATGGGCAAACTGAGATTGTTAATAAGGTTTTAGAAGATTTGCTTAGAGCATGCATACTTGATTTTGGAGGCAACTGGGAGGATCATATTTATTTAGCTGAATTTGCTTATAATAATAGCTACCAGTCCACCATAGGAATGGCTCCATTTGAGGCTTTGTATGGAAAGCCTTGTTTATCTCCTGCATGTTGGATGGAGGCTGGTGAAAGGGTGTTGCTTGGACCAGATAATGTGAAGGAAACTTCTGCAAGAATTGAATTAGTAAGGCAAAGAATGAGAGTAGCTCAAGAGAGACAGAAAGCCTATGCGGATAAAAGAAGAAGGCCAGTAGAATTGGAGGTGGGAGACTATGTGTTTCTCAAAGTTTCACCAATGAGGAGAATACTGAGATTTGGCAAAGCAGGGAAACTATCACCAAGGTATATAGGACCATATGAGATTGTTCAAAGAATAGGAACTTTGGCTTATAGGTTGAAGTTACCAGAGGAATTGAGCAAAATACATGATGTATTTCATGTATCCCAATTGAGGAAATGGGTGCATGATAAGGAGGCCATTCTTGAATCTCCTACACATGTTGAAATTCAAGAAAATCTGGTTTATAAAAAGGAACCAGTGGGCATTGTGGCTAGAGAAGAAAAGAAACTGAGAAATAAAATAATAAAACTAGTTAAAATCCAATGGAGTTTAGATGAAAATGACTGCACCTGGGAGGCTGAAGATAGGATAAGGGATAAGTATCCTAATCTGTTTTCTACTTAAAGGTATGTTTAAAAATTATGATGAGACCTTAAAATTATTTATGTATGTTTGATTGATTTGGAATGAATGAGTTTCTGAAATCTCATTCAATTGAAATTATGCTTTGTATATATTTGGATAGAAATGTATGAGAGAATAATTGTGGGACACAATTCCTTTTAGGAGGAGAGTATGTGAAGACCCAAATTATTGAGATAAAAATAATTTTAATAAAATCAGAAAATGAGAATTTTTAAGAAAAGAAAAAAAATATAGTCTGACAATAATAATATTAGGAGTAAGTGAAATGATTAAATAAGAGGATAGAGATTTTTCAATAAAATATAATGGGAAGAAAATGATCAAATATGAGTGAGTTTTTATACAGATATCTCCTATATATATACATATATATATATAAATATATATGTATTAGATATGAGTAGCCAAAGAAGTATAAAATGATAAAGTCCTTTTGATAACTAAATTGCATGAGAACCAGTTTAGTATTATTGTGCATAAATACCTTCTTAAAAAAATCAGGAAATAAATGGTTTGAAATAATATAAAAGAACCATTCAGGCCTAACAAGGTATACAATGTATCTGAGTCACACAAAGATGATGTGTAGGTGGATCATGCAAATAGCATGTGCACAGAAAATCAGAGAAGCAACTGCTTTTACTAGATATAGAAATCAAGAGAAAATGGCACATTTAGCCATAACAACACACACATAATTCTCTGAGTAATGTGAGGATAAAATGGGTTTTTCCTTTAGTAAAACCCTAGCAAAATGATTTAAATCAAGAGGGAAGCAGAGGTTTTCTCTGAGGGAAAACAGAAACACTCTAAAAAAAATAGAAAGGAGAGCTCACCCTGTTTTCAAGCTAAGGCATTCTCGGGGAAGAGAGGAGGAAGGTGAGTGATTAATCACTTATGATCTGTAAGGCATTTAGACCCATGTTAAGGGCAGCCAAGTTATTTTATATAAACACTACATTGTGTTTTTCTGTTTGATTTTATTCTCTGGATGAAAATATGTTGATCGTGGATGGTATTCTGGTTGGGTTTTTGGATGAGATTTTAACCTGTTTTGACTTGTTGTGATGGTTTAAGTTTTTGTTTTAAAATTTAGATAATTAAACAAATACACTAATCACAGAAACAGATTTTATATATGCTAGTTTTGATATGAAAAATGAATCAAATGTTTTACTGTGGAATAGGGTATCAATGAAAGAAAAGAAGTAGGCAGTGTGAATAATGAGATTCATGCTTATGTCTAGTCTATATTAAAAATGATATGAACAATGCAATATTACAAATATGTGCTGATTTGTTCAGATCATAAACCAATAAATTTTTATGGGTTTTTCTCAAAAACCATTCCCTATGTTCACAGTAAAAGAGTAAATATAGTTTTGCATATGACTTCTTCAGATTTGTGTAAGCAATGGAAAATTTCTAGAAATAAAAATATAAGCAGGTTTTAGAAAAATGTGATTAAAGCAAAAATGAATTTGAAATAAGGTATGCAATTTTACATGAATGCTTTGTATGTCTGGATATGATCTTTGGGTGATTTTAATAATTCTTGACCTATATAAGGAAGGAAAGAATACGAGTATCACTGGAATCAAAAGAAAAATTCCCCAGAAAGAAATTAATAAGCATGGTCTCTAAATTATAAAATAATTTAGGAGTAGTGCCTTGATCTACTCATCAGCAGGTGGTTGATGGGTATGTGCATGACTTGTTTAAGTCCTGTAGGCCTCTGTGTAAAGGGTTAACAGAACTGAGCCCCTTTGCAATGCACACATGGTGTTCAATGGCAAGAGTTCAGACCAAACAAAATGAAAAGATGAGAAAGAGAAATTATGCTATGGAATTTAGGGAGTTAATCCATAGGAGTTTGTACATGTACAACTGAATGAAGTAAGTGGATGAATGCTTGGGTGTATGTTTATAGATAAACTTAAATATACACATTCTCAGATTTTAATTGGGATTTGAATTGCATTTAATAGAAAAGTTCTCTGTACAGCCTTAAGAATTTACAAGATATTTTGCATACTTGATTTCACTCACACCAGAATTTATTTCTGACCCTATTTGTTGCCTTTGCAATACTTGGGGTGTCTCATTTTATTGGGGCAGTTCAAAGTTTTGCTGCAGGGAAAGATGCATGAATTGCTTGCTTGCTTGCGTGGATAATTGGAGATCTTGAGGAATTTAAAGTGTTTAAGAGAAGTAGCAGTGTCATTGTAATAAATAAGTTAGACAAACTCTAATATGTTCTAAGTATTTTCATGAGTGTCTTTTGCTTTGTTATCTGGAAAATAGTATGTAAGAAGAAAAAGAAACTTAAATGTTATATGTGTTTGTGAGCTGTGGACTTAAGTAACAAGTTCTGAAATAGTTTTAGTAGATAATGCTGAAGGAGAAGGTGCCATTTAATCTGATGTGTGAACATGTTTTTCTTGACAGTCTTGAGGCACTTCAGTTATGAAATTTGAACTGATACTAGGTAGGAAATATCTGATACTATAAAACTGATACTAGGTAGGAAAAATCTGATACTATAAAACTGATACTAAGTAGGAGAAATCTGATACTATAAAACTGATACTAGGTAGGAAATTTCTGATACTATAACTACTGATCTAATATTAAGTAGGAAAAATCTGATACTATAACTTCAAAACTGATACTAAGTGGCAAGAAAAAAATTAAGAGTAGAAAGCATGTATACCAATCAGTAGGCAGGGAAATGTTGCAAAGTATTTATAGGTTCAGAACACCATTTCTATAAGTTTTAGTCCAGAAGAGTGCAAATATCTTTCAAAAACCAGATTCAACACTTTTCTAGCTCCAGATATAAGAAGTTGTATGATTTATAAAGTAGGTCACAACACCATCACTCATGTGATGATATTTGCTCTGTTAACCAGGAAATATGCATTTTGTCTGTCATGATTGGTTTGTGCTTGTTGTGTCTAGACCTTGATCACACGTGTTGTTTTTCTCTGCTTAGACTTCAACCTAGTTTATCACCTCAGTATTCATATGATAAGTATCAAATCACAAAGAATTCCGGAAAATTAAATGTATGGCTTGTAAACCCAGAGACCAATTAATTTAAGAAGTAAGCAAGAAAATAATAAGTGGCAATATTTGAATTTAATATTAATCAAGCTTGAGATCAAAAAGGAGAATGTAAAAATAGAAATGGCTATGTGACACCAATTCTCTGAAATATGAGAAATATAGTGTGATTGAATTTTCCTTGTTAATTTTAATACTCTGATAAGCAAGGAAACATTTATATATCTTCATATATATAAATGACTTGAATTGACTTATATACTAATATTTTTATATTGGTTAGAATTTGGATCTTGGGGGAAATGAATTAAAGAAGTGATCACTTGGTTTGGAAAAAAAAATCTCAACAGTAAATCACTGAAAAATAACAATCCAAAAGAAGTGGGTCACTTCAGCAACCCATGATCGTCCGAAGAGTTATGTGAATAAGAAACGGAGAAATTTGGAATTCGAAGTTGGAGACTTTGTTGTGTTGAGATTTTTTCCGATCAAAGGGAGCAATAAGATTGGGTAAGACTGGAAGTTAGCTCCGTTGTATATTGTATTCTTCTGAGTTTTTGTAAGGAATAAGTGTTTGGTTTATAAGGTTTGAATTGCCAGTTTGGAAAACTGGGATTCAAAGTATTTCACGTATCTCTGAGGGAATACGTGTAGGATCCATCACTGGTTTTGGAACCAGTAGTTCAGAAGGATTTGGTAGTTGAGTTGATCTTGTTTGTGGTCTGATATCTTGTTCAGATTATTGATCTAGATGAGTAGGAGCTCAGTAGCTTAACAGTGTAGCTAGTTTGGATTCAGTAGAGCGAGTATTCCAGTGTCTATACCGGGGAAACTCAGGGATAAATTTTAGGAAGCTTATCCGGATCTGTGTACGGATAACTAGAATTGTTTGTTTGATTAAATTGTTTGTTTGGATGAAATTGGTTGTTTGTTTGTGTTGGCTGATATGAAATAAAATAAAACTTTTGATTAACTTTTGTTTTAAATTTCGAGGACGAAATTATTTTAAGGGGGAAGGAATGTGATATCCCGGAATTTCAAGGAATTTAAATTGCGATAATCTCCTTTTTAAATTATAAAAAAATTGGTAAAATTGTTATTTTCAAACAATTAAATAATGAGTTGTTTTAAATATAAATATAAATAGATTTTAAATAGACTTATTATTTTCAAATTTAATAAGTGTTGTTAAACATATATATATATATATATATGTATGTATTTAAGTGGTTTTTAAATAGAATAATTATTGACAATTAATAATGTGTTTGTTTAAAATGGATAACTATATTTATTTGAATTACCCGCCGTTCGTAGCTCGGTTGGTTTGGGAGATGGGAGATGGGGACCAAAAGGACTGTGTCCGGGCAGGTTCGAATCCTAGCGCCAAACCATCAGTGGGAGTTTCAACGTTACGCATCCGTGTGCGACGAATAAGTAAAAGTGGGGTGGACACACGGCGTGGGGTTTACTTAAGTGAGTATCAATGAATACCATGATCTTAAGGTTCCCCATGATCTCAAAAAAATATTTATTTTAATTGATTTTGAATTGGATTTTAAATTTGAATTTGAAATTTAGATTTAAATTTGAATATAAAGGATATATATATCTTAAAAATATTTTGGATAAAATATATGAATAAAAGTTTTTATTTAAAATAAGATTTTTCTTATATTATTTTCCTTAAAGAGTTTTATTTATATAAATTAAGATAGTGTTTATTAAATAGTAATAAATACAAAAGTTTTATATTATCATTTAAAAATAGATTAAATATACTATATATGATTTTATTTAAAATCTAAATTGGTTTTTATTTTATTTTCTTTAAAAAGTTTCATTTATATATAAGTAAGAAAAGCATTTATAAATTAAGAAATGTATTAATTAATTAGGAAATTAAATAAAAAAGCTTTTAAATCCTTTTAAAAATAATATAAAATTTAATAATGACAAGTGTTTAATTTTAAAGGCTTGTGAATACATGTGTTAAGAAATTAAATAAGGTATGGGACAAGTGTCATATTTATTTTCTTTTTCTTTAATTTTAATAAATCCTAATTTAACACTATATAAACTTTCACCTTCTTCCTTCATCTCTTTTCCTTATCCTTTCATTTTCAAAGAAATTAAACTCAAGCCTGTAAACAAATCCTCTAACCAGAAAATTCAAGCAAGTAAACAACTCAGTTCAAAATCAAAAGCCTGTAATTTTCTTCTCAAAAACAAATCTAATATCAAAACAAATTAAAATCCTGTAAACATTCCTCAGAACAAATTCTCAAACTCAAATGTAGGCCTGTTATTTCTCTAAAGCCTGTAGTCTAAAATCTCTGTAACCATTTTCACAAAGCCTGAAACCAGAATTTTTCAGAGCCTGTAATGTTTCATTTTCAACCTGGAAATCAAGAAATCTTCCCAACAATTGGCTTCAAAGTTATTTCCTGTGCAAATTTTCAAGTTTTAAAGCTTTCCAGTTTCTAAAGTATCAAGCATTTCAGTTTAAAGCAAATCAAAGAAATTCAGTTTTCTGGAATCAAAAACAAATGCAAGTTTAAAATCAAACATATCAGCCTGGAACAAGTCTGGAATTCAAGAACAGGTTATCTGTTCTTTGTTCTAAGTACTGGTAAGTAAATAATTTAAATTCAAAGCTAAGTATATATGTCTGTTCACTTGTGAAGTCTGAGATGAATGATGCTTTGTTGTGCATATATATGAGTTATCTCTGTGTTTATGAATGTTTATAAGTGTGCATGCCTGATTGTATTTAAAACCATCTCTGTTCTTGGTTCAGAACATAGAAGTTTGATCAAAATCCAAAATCTAATCATCTAATCTTTGTTAGGCTTAGAGATTCAAACATTATATGTTTGTTTAATCATAAATTTAAGTTTAAAATTTATTTAAAGCCATATGGATTTGAATATTGTCATGGAACCATGAAATGCAGTAGCAGTTTTAAAATACATGTTAAATCGAGTGTTATAATTTGATAATCTAATTACATAACTTGAAACATCTTTGAAAAATATGATTTTTAAGATAAAAGTCAGGAATTTTAGTTTAGGATTTTTCGTGAAATTCATAGATGACCAGAAAGTGAGTTTTTAGCTGTTGTGGATGATCGGAGTGACGTGGAGGGCCGGGATCACTGCGGGAGGTAGCGAGGAGATAGGCGATCTCGCGAAAAATGGTGGGTGTTTCTATAGATCACCATGGCGGCGGCTATTCGTCGGAGTAGGGTTTAAGCTCTAATTTTGGTTGAATTTGAAATTGGTTTGCTACGTCGTCACCATAGCGCCGGAGCTAATCGAAAGTAGGGGAAAAGGTGAGTGGTTGGTCGGCAAAGCTGTGGATGGAGTCTCGGGGATTCTGGTGGTCGGAGGCGTCAGTTCGAGATGGTTTTGGGTGATGGGTTCTGTTCTAGTTTGTCCATGTACGCTCGAATTCGATTTTCGAGATCGAGTCAGGCTAGGGTGGTCGGAATCGTAGGGGAGGGTTGTCGTCGACTTGTCGGCGGTAGCATTGGTGGCCGGATCATCGACGATCTTCTATGCATGTGCACATGTGTTTGTGTGTGTCAGCGGTTGTATTCGAGAGGAAGGAGAGGATTGTCTCGGTAGAAGCTCGGGGAGAAGAAGGATTGGCTCGAAGAAGCTCTCGGGATTTTGGAAGGAGGACTCGAGGAGGACTCGGGTTTGTGAGTGTATTTGCGTACAGTTTTTAAAACTTAAAAATTTATATAAGTTTGTTTGTAAAAAGGGGAAAAAGAAGGGAAAACTCGGGTTAGACCCGAGTGATCTTCGGGTTTGACCCGAAGCAGGTTTAGACTAGTTTTAAAAAGGGTTTTAAAAATAAGATTTTTGAAATTTAAGTATAAAATTAGTTTAAACTTTCATATATAAATTAATTTATATATAATAATTGTTTTCTTGAAACATTGGTTATGAAGTTTTAATTTTTTTCTAATTTAAATTTTGTAAAGTAAAGTTATTTTAAAAGTTTTTATAAAAGCAAGTTTTTAAATTTAAATTGAAATTAGTTTAAACCTATTACTTGATAAATGTTCAAGTTATTGATTGAAAGAAGTTATGGTTTGGTAATTTTAATTTATCAAGTTAAATGAGTATTTTAAAACTAAATTAATGTTTTAATTAAATAAAGTCAATTAAGATAAAATGGTTAAATGTTAATATTAATTAAGGTATTTTTAAGATAATGGTTTTATCTTAAGATAATTAAGGTTTAATAAGTGAGATTAATTAAATTAATTAAATAAATTTGATTATAATTAATTAATTTAAGGATAATTAATTGTAATTAAGTATTATTAATTAAGTGATTAGAGATTGATTAATTAATAATTAGTGATTAAAGTATTTGTAATTAGAGATTAATTAATTAAGTAATTAGAGGTAAATTAATTGGTAATTAAGAGATACTTAATTAAGTTTTATTAATTAATAATTAGGTGTTATTAATTAATAATTAAGAGATAATTAATCTATAAAGATTAATTAAGGATAAATTAACTGATGATTAAGGATTAATTAATTTATAATTGAGGGTTATAATTAATTAATTAAAGTTTAATTAATTGTAATTAAGGATTATTAATTAAGTAATTAAGATTGATAAATTAATGATTAGAGATGAATTAATTAAGTAATTAAGATTGATTAATTAAGTAATTATAGGTAAACTAATTGGTAATTAAGAAGTACTTAAATTGTAATTAAGTTTTATTAATTGATAATTAAGGTTTATTAATTAATAATTAAAAGAATAATTAATCCGTAATAAAAAATTAATTAATTTGTTTAAGGGTAATTAAGGATAAATTACCAATTGTAATTAAGGAAATGCATGTGATTAATTTAAGTTAATTAATTTGTAAATTAATTAAAGATAATCACTTGATAAAGGATTAAGTATGAATACTTAATAAGATTAATTACTTAGTATAAGTAATTAATGTATAATTACAGGATGTAATTAATTAAAGGGAATTACTTAGTGGGAAGTAATTGAAGTATGATTACTTTGTAAAGTAATTAAGGATTTAATTATTTGGTGTAATTAATATAATTAATTAAGGAGTTAATTAATTAAGTTAAGTAATTATAAGATGGTAATTATTATTATGATTAATTAAGGTTGATAAATAGAAGTAATTAATTAATGGAAATAATTAATTAAGGATCATTAATTAATGTAATTAAATATTAGTTAATGAAAGTAATAAATGGTTAATTATTGTTAATGGTTAAGAATAATTAATTTATGAAATTAATTAAAGATAATTACTTTATGTAATTAATGAATAATTAATCAAGGATGATTAATGAGTAATTAATTAATTAAAGGTTTGTAATTAATTAATGATTGATTAAGCAAGATTAGATAATTAATTCTTGAGTAATTAATTTAAGTTAATTAATTTAATTATAACATAGGGTTAATAATTGTTGCTTATGGATGATTGTTTTGTAGAATATCTGAATTACATGATATCTATTGGATGATATGCTATGATATTCTGTGATATGATATTGGATATATCTGTGATAAATGTGTGATAGTTATCTGTTAAATGCTATGTGAATTCAAGTATTGAATTGAATTGTTTAAACCTTTAAACAACTTGGCCTTTAAAATACGTTTGGATTTCGATGAGACCGGGATCGGGTTTCTAGATTTGGATATCCGAATACCACATCGATCCAAATTAACGATAGGTCGTGAATCTCAAGTGAAGACGAAGATTCAGAGTGCAAGGGTTATTGTCGTTAACTCTGAGGGTGATTCCAAAATGAGTGTAACCAGATAATGCCTTCGGTTTCGTTCGAACCCGGAACGAACTTGTATGGATTGAATGCTTTCAGAACATCGTCAGGTGGACGATGAGCATTCTAAGTGAGGTGTTCTATAAAGGTAATCTTAGCCTCAAGCCTCATCAACCGGGAATGGCTAAAACAGGGGAGGTGCAGCAAGGTTAGTGGGTAGCGCCCAAGTAGGATAAGATTTCCCCTGTCTAGAGTCCCTTTTTATTTCGGCTGTGTGGGCGGTTGCTAGCTACAACCGCGGGGTTTCTTATTCGGGAATTATCCAGTAAGGGATGGTTCCAGCTTTGTGTTGTAGAAGAGCGGGCGTACTCCTCGGTACGTTGATCTAGGCCACGTACTGTGACGGGCGGTACCCTAGTAGCCCTACCATTGTATGGAAATCGAACTTCTAATAAGTGCCATCAGACTTGATTGTATACCTATGTATGCTGGAATTTAATGAATGTAACAATTTCGCCTATGTGAATATTTATTTGGAAACCCTAGACACTATTATAATATAACCGTATTTCCTATCAAAGTTTTGGTTAGCGTAAGGTAAAAACTTTTCCATGTTTATGTGTGGGAAGTCTTACGTGATACCTTTGTTTTCAAAAGGTTTTGAAGTTAAGCAACTTTAACCGTTTACTCACACCAGACCCATGTCTGACCCAAGTGTTTATTTCTGTTTTATAAACTCTTGGGTACTCAAATTTTTACGAGTAGCCAAGGGATTCAGGTTTGCTTTGACGAATTATGAAGGTGCAATGGAGCAGGAGACTTCAGCGTTTGTAGATATATAAGTGGTTCCGCTGTGTTGATATCTGAGTCTTTTGTTTGAGTGTATTTGAAGTTGTAATAACTAGATAGGTGTTTATAACTGTCTAGTATGTGTTGTATAAGCTGTGTAACTCTGATAGCTATTGTATATGATACTATGTAATATCTTATGTGATATAATATAAATTATTCGTTCCGCTGTTGAGATTCTGATGTTGTTTCTTTCTTTCTTATCTTCTTTTCTCTTTTCTATCCCTTTCTTTCTTCAAGATGATGCGACTTTCTATGGAGAAAAAGTCGGGTCGCTACATGGATAATTGGTGATATTTTAAAATAGTTAAAATTATTTATTGATTGATTGGTAGAGGATTTGTATTTCATGTTATCTAACATATGTGGATATAGGGAAACAGGTTGGAGTGATCCAACTGGATTCCTCAAATATATATTGATTGTTTTCATATATAAAGATATATGATAAGAATTAATAATATGTTATATATTGTTATATGATTTAAATTTTACTATAGTAGCACTGGCCTAAGATTTTGGTATTTTAATTACCATAAATACAATTTTTGGAATTTGAAAGGATTTAAAAGAAGGTTTTGAATATTTATATCGAAATTTGGATTATTTCAAAGAAATTGAATTGAATAAAATAATAATTTGATTTTGAGTTGTACTTAACTATTCGTCGAATGGTTTAAATTTGAGATTTATAAATAAATTACATAAAGGATTTTACCAATAAATCTTTAAATGATATTTCTAGAAATATGGATAAGGAATTGAAATTGAAACTAAAAATAGATTTGAAAATTAAATGGTTTTTTTTTAAAATTAAATGGGTTTTATTAGTAAATGGATTTATAAAATGAGATTTTATAAATGAGATTAGTTTTATAAACAAGTGGAAACTCAAAAGAGTTTTTAAATTTATAAATGACGTTTATAAATAAGGAAGATTATTTTAAGATTGGATATATAAATTTACGATGCGAATTTATATCGAAATATGGAAATTGGTTTTAGGAAAAATAGCAGATTCTATTTTTAAAATGCAAGAATAGTTTGGGAATCGAAATGAATTTGATGATTATGAATTGAGGGGGATTATAAATTAAAATTGGTTATTGGAATGTTAAAAATATATTTTTAGTTAGAAGGTACGTTGTTTAAAAGGAAAATTTTATTTATTCAAACTATGTAAATTAAAGCTTTTTTGTATCGAAATACTTCAGAAAGTGGATTTTTTCAAATATCCAATATTAATTGAAATAAAATTCTAATTTTTATAATTAGCTTTGTAAATCGATTGGTTTTATTTAAAAATGAATTGGAAACGAGTTATCGATATTTATTTAAAATGTTTTAATATTTTTAAATAATTTTTTAAATATGTTTTAAAATGATATATATATTTTTTAAAAATTACTTATTGTATATATAGAGTTTTAAAACGATTTTATTTTATTTATAAATTTTCTCGAGATTTGTAAACGGTGCTATCTAACGGATATGACTTTTATGGGAGAAATCTTGAATTAGAACTCTGGAAAATTTAAGGAAATTTTAGGATCGTTAAAGTAAGAGAAACTTCAAAAGATGAATTAGAATTCATAAGGGAAGTTAGAAATGGGTAGTTGGAATTATAGACAAGTGTAATCGATTTTGAAATATTAAAGGAAATAAATTAATGAATTTGGGGGACTTATAGAATCCGTTATAAATGAATTAAGGAATTTACAAGTCAATTGTAAAGGATTTTGAGAAATAGGAAATAAATGGAATATTTTCCTAAGTATTAGAAATAGAATGGTTTTAGAGAAAAATAGACTTATAAATATTTCCTAAGTATTGGACTGGAAGGGTTTGAAATAGTTTAATTACGAGATTATTATAGTAGAAATATTTTCATAAGTGTTGAATTATAAATGAAATTCAAGGAAATATTTCTGAGTATTGAGATGGTTTTGAAATTATCCTATTATGGATATAAATATTTGAAATTCTTTTCAAATATTGAAATATTGAAAGAGATGAATATATATCTTTGTAAGGATATTTTTGAAATGAAAGTTTTTGGAAGATTTATAAAATAAGACCCAGTGACTGCTTGTGGATGTTATTTGATAATTGTAAAGGCCCGCAAATCCGTAACCCTTTGAGTCGACAATATTTCACATCAGCTCAACTCAAATTAGACGGAAATACGAATCTTTAGTGTAAAGAAGAAAAGATAGAAGAAATAGAAACATCATCACAGAACCTCACAATCGCAGTGGAACAAAATATAATATATAATAACCGATTTTTATACAAGAGAATATGTAACAGTTTATATACTTACAGTCATCAGAGTACAAGAATTAATACATCAATATGGACAGTTATAATAACCTATTCTCTCACAGCGGAATAAAACAAGTACGTGATTTACGTAAGAAATCCTCTAGCTCGTCTCTTGGGCTCCAGGGCATCCTAACCTGAATCTGTAATACTCGGTCTAACCCGAGCATTATAATAAAATAACACCCGAGTTAGTTTGGAAAACCAGCGTGAGAAAACACATGCAATTTGAATTATCAGAGTTATCGAATTCCTTTGAAAAACAATGGTATCTTGTAATACCGCGTCACACATAAACACGACGGGTTTTTCCCTTACGATAACCAAAACATTTTATAGAAAATCTGGTTATATTATTATAGTGTCTAAATACAAATACTTATTCAAATAGTTGGAATTGTTACATTAATTAAATTCGAGTATACTAGGCTCTACAAACAAAACCTTAAGATCGTACTGTAGAATGGATTCCAACGAATTACTGGGCTACTCACTGGGGTACCGCCCACCACAGTACACTTCTAGAGCAATGTACCGAGGACCACACTGGGATCCCCTGCTACACAAGACTGGTCTACCCCTATCCTGGATAGACCGAATATGTTATCACCCAGGGTGTTCCCACTCTTACCATCGATCGCTCCATCCATGCACTCCCATATCCATAAATAATAGGTTTTTGATGACATCTAATAAGGTGATAACATACCCTACTTGGGTGCGACCCACTTCCATGCTGCATATCCCTTGTTTTAGTCATTGCCAGTTGATGAGGCTTGAGGCTAAGCGTTACCTTTCAGGATTTTTTTTACTAAGAATGCTCATCATTCTCTAATGGCAATGTTCTGATAGCATTTATCCATACAGGTAGTCCTGGGTTTGGATAAACGAACCACCGTCTTCATCATCTTCATGGTATTCATTTGTTACGTTCAAACTGCATCGAAGTGGTTTTCGGATATTTAAATCTGATCTCGGTCTCTTCGAAATGATTAACAAAATTGGTCGATATTGATTATCAGTTATTTAACTATCAAATAACACCCATAAGCAGTCACTAGGCCCAATTTTTATAAATCTCTAAAATATTTATTTCAACACATCTTCACCAAGATATATATTCGATCTCTTCAATATTCTATATATGAAAACAATCTTAACACTTGTATCCATAACAAGATATTTCACCTCTTTCAACATTTAGAAATATTTCCAACTTCCATTTCTACCACACTTAGAAAATATTTCTATTCCAAATCATCTCTCACTAAAAACATTTCCAAACCCTTTCTTTCAATACTTAGGAAAATATTCATACGTATAATTTCCGAAATCATTTTAATATTTAACTTGTAAATATTTCATACTTATCTCATAAGTCCCAGAATTTCTAATAAATGCTTTCCACGATTTCCAAACTGATTATACTTATTTAATATTCTAACCCACCATTTAAAACTCCCTTTAAATGAATTCAGAATCTTCCCAAAGTTATCACATGTAGACATCGAAATTTTTTCTTATATCTCTAACATTCCATTTATAAGATTTCTCTTATAAAAATCTCATCTTTCAATAAACCCTGTTTACACATTCGAGAGAATTTATAAATAAATTTGCAACCATTTCAAAGTATATATGTATATATAAAACAAGCTTTCCCTTTAAAGAATAGTGATTTATTTAAAATATGCTCAAGTTATTATTAAAAATATTGGAAACACATTATATCATCAATAACTCATTGTTAGATGAATAAATAAATTCCCAAGCTGAATTTAAAAGTCGGAATTTTATTAAACAAACACTTAACATTTGAAATCCTACTTGCCGAAACATTTCAATCTCAACAAGTTTAAAATCCCTTGGTTTTAAAATAACAAAATTTCCCTTTAAAACAAACCCACTTCTTAAAAAATTTCGAATATATTTTTAAAATCTCAATAACCAATTTAACTTATAAATTCCTCTCGATTTCCATCACATCACCTCCCTTTCGATTTCCTTAACCATTTTCCATATTATAATATAAATTCACCTATGAACTTTATATTCCCAATTTATCACCCTGATACCGAATCCCTTTATTTGTAAACATTGTTTATAAATTTTATATCCCTTTTGGTTTTTCCTGTCCATAAATAAATCTTATTTTATAAAATTCCGCTATATACTTCCAATCTATTAATATTGATTTTAACCCCCTTTATTTTTCTAGAATATCATTTATAAATTCTTTTATATAATTCATTTTTAAAAATCTCCATTTACTAATTCACAATAGTTAAGTATAATCAAACTCAAATATATTTTTCTTCTAATTCAGTTTCTTCTAAAATAACTCTAATTCCGATATATATATTTTTATTATCGAATTCCCTTCAATTCCATAAATTTTAAAAAATATTATATTATTTAAATTATCAAAATTTAGTCCAGTGCTACAATATACATCCAAAAATTCCAATCACAAAAACACTCTGTACTAGATTATTCTAAACACATCATATATCACTATATATAAAAAATGAACAATATATTTTGAGGAATACAGTTGGATCCCTCCAACCTGTTTTCCTGCACCCATAGATGTTAATACAACTTAAAATAAATACCAATCCTACTTTGAGGGTGATATCACGGTATATAGGGTCATCCGCTATTATGCAGGGCGCATAGGGTCTCATCTGCTACAATGTGCGGGAATATCACCCCAAATACCAATACACACACACACGCACACTACCATATATACTTAACATTAAGAAGATAATAATTTATAAAATCAACCAACGGCCAATAATTTAAATTCAACATTTTTAAATTATACTAGTTATCTAAATGAGTGAGATTTGACTCACTTTGATTTTTATTGCGTAGATTTAGCAACTACGAATCCAAACTAGACTTGTTTTCTTTCATTAGGACCTCGTATAAATAAATTATGAATTTTTTAGTCATTTCTAATAAATAAAATAATAATCAACTAATAAAATTAAAAGTTTAAACTTGAGTAACATTAATTAAAAATGTTTAAAATTAAATTACCTTAATACTCAGCCCTCACTGCCGTTCAGACCTTCCCGACATCACCTTCTCCCTCCAAGAAGACCCAACCCTACCCTGTTCGACTTCGATATTCCTAACATTGATTGAAAAATCGTTCGCCTCAGCCTTGACTCACCCAAACTTCCACTCGGCTGCAACCTACCAAATCTGCCATCGCTTGAAACCCTAAACGCCGCACTTCCCCCTTCGACTGCCCAACTTCCATCACTCGCATGCGCGACTGAAGAACGTGGCCTCCATCTCACCTAAACCCTAATGAACGCGACACTGTTACGCCCATCATCGCCCACGGTTGCTGCTCCATCTTCTCACCATCATTCACTCATCGACCTTCACCGAGGTCGCCCAACGCGAGCGCGAGAATGCTTTTTTATGATCGATTTTGGCTTTAACTGAAGGAATTCATGAATGATGAATTGGGAGGAAGAGGAATTTGTTTGAATTCAAGTGCAGATTTGAACTGGAAAATGCCGATTCGATCATTCCTTTACATTCTTTTTTTAGTTTTCGTTTTGATTGATTCGATTTGAATGGAGGAGGGAAGAAATTCCTGATTTTAACAAAAGATGGCTGCGTTTAAAGAAGGTAGGGTGGCGTGCTCAATTATGCTAAGGAACACTGATAAGTTATTGTCACGGCTGAAAGAAGTTTGACTAATAAATAAAATATTTTAATTTCCAATATGTCTCGATCAATGCAACTTAAAATGCAATGGAAATGGTTCCGAGTCCTAATTTGATCGTTTGGAGAAGATAGCTTTTTGGACCCAATTATTATATTAAATTTTCGATATTAATTTCAACGCGTTTCTATCCCGTACGATCAAAAGATAACTCTGAATGCTACGAAATTTGAAATCCAATAATAATTCAATATTACAGATTCACTACAACTGGTTTCGTCGAATTCTGAGACTATGCCTCGGATCGCTATTTTAAAATGTTAATTTGAACAACTATTTTTAAAATTGAACATATCACTTTTAAATTCAATTTTAAAACTTTTATTATCTTCATTATTATTAATTAATTTTTTAAAAGCCTTTAAATTATTTTTATCAAGCTTAAAACTCAAGATACAATAATTAAACCAATATTCAATTAAAAATTCAATAATTAAATTATTCAATAACTCGCTATTTTTAAATTCTGAATTTTCTTTATAAATAAAAACCCAAATTTTCATATTCAAAATCAATCTATAATTCGAATTCAATATTTAAAACCATTTAAATATTCCAAATCAAATGTCGAAAAAAATCTGGGTCGTTATATTCCTCCCCCTTAAAAGAATTTCGTCCTCAAAATTGCTAAGGCAGGAAAAACACTCCAAACCTATTAACTTTTCAAAACCCACTAAGTGAGAACTCGATATTCTCCTTCCTAATCCTTTACCTCCATTCAAAACAACTAATTTTCCATTCTAATTCAAAAACCCTTTATTTCGATTTTAAACTCGAAACCGATTTCCGTTAAAAAAAATTCCAAAAATTTTCAAAATTTTCTAACACCTTAAATTTTTGAATTTTTTTTGCAGAGTCTCCCTTATACGGAGAACCTTTTGCAATTTGACAAGAGAGATAAATATATATACATTAACGCACATGGTCGGAAAACAAAATATATAACAATATTTTATATTTTCACAGTATTTAATCTGAAAACGTACCTTATTTTAGCATTTTAAAGCAATCGGTTTATTTATTTTGCAATTTGCGCAATCAAAGTCATGCAAAACAGCTCCAAGTACCTGTACATAATTTAAACACATTAGTACCAAATACATGAAGTTTAATAACATTTCATTTGTTTACATAATTAAAGCACATAAACTTTATAAACCGACATGTCAAACATATATATAATGCAATTATAAGTTTCCGATGCTAATTTAATTGCTTTCGATTGATTTATATATCACTTCATTCAATTCAACTGATTTGCAACTCACTTTATATGCATTAAATTTATTTTTAAACCAAACAACTCATATCCATTCCAATTGATTTAAAATCAATTTATTCTCTTCTATTTGATTTGTATAATTTTATTTACTCCGTTTTTGTTAAACGGCAATTTATTTCCATGCAAATTTTGACGATATCCATTTAATTATTAGTTTATAACTATTTTAAATCAGTTCCAAATTGTTAACGTTAGAAATTGAACGCTAACACCCTGGTGAGTGTAGTAATGTTGTGAAAGCACCACCCGCTTTTGGCGGGAATTGAAGTAAGCAAAAATAACTGAAAAGACAATAAATGACAGCAATTTTATAGTGGTTCGGCTTAAGAGATAGCCTACGTCCACTTCAAGTATCTTTATTGATAATCTCTTTACAAATCGATAAAATGTTCCTCAAATATACTCTGCTTTGATTACAAAACACTTTAGACTAATAGCTCAAACTTCGATGATGAAACTTGTCGAATCCATGTCGGATGTGCAAAAGTTCTTTCGAAGCTTGTTGTAGTGTTTTGAATGTTTCGAGCTCTTCAGGTGTTGGACGAATAAAGAGTGCCGTAGAGTAATGACGCTTCGAAGAATGATCGGCCCAAAAGTCCTTCTCACGTTCGGGGTAGGTTAGTATTTATAGGAGTGGTTCTGGGCGGAGTTCGAGCATATAAGTCCTAGGTCATGAACGACCTAAGACATGTCGTAGGTCGTGTGCGACTTAAGATGCTCCGGCTCCGACCTATCAGTTGTGTTGCACTTTATCACGATCATTTTGGCGAGTCATAGGTCATGAACTAGTTAAGGAAGGTACTAAGTCGTTGGCGACCTAGTGGGCTGGTAGGTCGTGGGCGACTTAAAGGAAAGCGGCATAGGGAGTTAGGTTGGCTTGTATAAACTGGGCAGTGGAGATAGGTCGTGAGCGATCTAAGGTATGTCGTAGGTCGCACTACCTTTTGAACCAGTTAGGTTGCTTGCTTCTTTAGGTCGTTAAGTCTCTTAGGTCGTTAAGTCATGGAGTTTTAGGTCGTGAGGTTACTTAGGTCGTGAAGTCTCTTAAGTCGTGGAGTTTTAGGTCGTGAGGTTACTTAGGTCGTGAAGTCTCTTAGGTCGTTAGGTCGTGGAGTTTTAGGTCGTGAGGTTACTTAGGTCGTGAAGTCTCTTAGGTCGTTAGGTCGTGGAGTTTTAGGTCGCTCAAAAATAGGAGTTAACACAAATCAATTTATATTTAGCTCTATTCCATTTTAAATTGATTCTCAATCAACTTATTTATATTCCACTAATATCCATATTCATTATATTCAAATCTATTTAATTAAGCTCGGAATCATTCAATACTAATTTAAATAGTCGTTTCATAAATTATTTAAGCTAAGCTTCAATATCAACTTAAGAAAATTTATTTATTTCTAACTACTCCAACTATATAACTTAAGTTCATTTCTTTTTACAACAAATTCTTTTTCCATTTTAGATCGATTCTCATTCAATTAATTTCATTGCGTTTACTAATTAATTTAACTAGTCCATTCTCCTTATCCATTTCAAGTTTTAATTTCATACTCAAATTTATACTCGAATTCATTTAAACGACATCACGGCCATATTCGATTTATTTATACTTAAATTGCATTTTGTTTATAACTCAAGTCATTATCTTTTTCCCAAACCATTTACATTTCATTTATATTCAATTCACTTACCCTTAAGTCGAATTTTATTAACAATTCAAGTTCCAATTCCAAAATCCACTTTTAATTCACAATCCAAATTTATTCAATCAAGTTAAATTCCATTCTATATCCAATATAATAATTAATTATCTAATTAGTTTACTTCCAATCTATAACTCAATATCTAGTTTTATTTCAAAAATCAGTTCATTCAATCTACTTGAGTTCCAATTTATTTTATAACTCGTTTGGATGTTGTTTCTTCACTTTAAAATATCACACCATTTTTATTTGGGTTTCTATCTTACTTTTCCAATTTAATTAGTTACACAACTTATTTCCATCAATTTTATACACGAATATCTTCACACTTCATTTTTAACTCAAGATCTACATTTATTTATAACCTAAGTATATTTTTATTCAATTTATATCAATTTTTAAAAGCTATTGAAATTTAGTTATTCCAATTAATTTTTTATTTAACTTATCTTACGTTAAATTTAAACTTCACACCTTTTCTCTTAATTTATTTCATCAATTCTATTCAAATCACAACCAATTAAATTTTTAAAATTAAATTCCTTCAACTTAACCCAAGTTAAATTCCATTTTACTCTTTTCACTTCTAATTTTAATTTCAAATTCAATTTCGATATTTTTCTTTAAAATCATTCTCAATTTTATAAGTTCGTAACTTATTTCTTGATATTTTCTAAACATTTTAATAAAGATTTAAAAATTTAAATACCTGGTATTTATTTCATATCATTTTGAAATCTCAATATCCAAAATCAAACCTTTTAAATTTTTAAACCAACCCTGCTTTTATCCAAAACAAATTCCCTTTGGATAAAAACCAAACCAAAATAATAATTTGATTTTGGGTTGTACTTAACTATTCGTAGAATGGTTTAAATTTGAGATTTTTAAATAACTTATATAAAGGATTTTAACAGTAAATATTTAAATGATATTTCTAGAAAATATGGATAAGGAGTTGAAATAGATACTAAAAATAGATTTGAAAAATTAAATGGGTTTTATTAATAAATGGATTTATAAAATGAGATTTTACAAATGAGATCAGTATTATAAACAAGTGGAAACTCAAAATAGTTTATAAATTTATAAACGATGTTTATTAATAAGGGAAATAATTTTTAGTTGATAGATTGGAAACATAAATTTACGGTCTAAATTTATATCGAAATATGGAAACTGGTTTTGGGAACAATAGTAGATTCTATTTTTGAAATGTGAGAATCGTTAGGAAATCGAAATGAATTCAATGTATTAGGGATCGAGAGGGAATTATAAACGGAAATATGTAATTGGAATGTTAAAAATATATTTTTAGTGAGAAAGTAAGTTGTTTAAAAGGAAAATATTATTTTTTTCAAATTATGTAATTTAAAGCTTTTTTGTATTGAAATACTTCGGAAAGTGGATTTTTTAGATTATCTTAATATCAATTGAAATAAAATTCTAATTTTTATAATAAGCTTTATAAATTGATTAGTTTTATTTAAAAATGAATTGGAAAAAAGTAATCGATGTCTATTTAATTTTTTTAATATTTTTAGATAATTATTTAAATATTTTTTAAAATAAGTTATTATTTTTAAGAAAATGCTAATTATATATTGTAACGACCCAGCATTTTGAAGACTTCAAGTGCAAAAGCAAACACACATGTCGAACTTGAATTGCTCAAAACAATAGATTGTAAATTTATATTTTTGGCATAACTTAGCATATACAACAAATAAATCAATCACAGAATCACAGACACAGAGTTTTACAACAAATTGCAACAGAAAGATAAATAGTAGTTCACGAAGCAACTACAGAAATAACATAGTCCAAAATAGAATACATCAAAAATCCCAATACACAGAAGTCTCTACAACAAAAGTAAATGACAAGTTTGAAACATACAACTTGAAGTAACAGAAATAAACTAAAAGCTGGAATAGATAAGATAGATCTTACAAGCGAACTCCAAGCTCCAAAAGATGGCTCATAAAAGCTGTGACACTCAGGCTGACCCGAGCATAAAGCAAAAAAAACACTCGAGTCAGGATTAACATTCTTATGTAGATAAATCAAGCTCAAGTGAAATGTCAAGTAAATGCAATATAACTTAAAGGGATGTTGGGACTTCCTCCTTTAAGGATCCAATAAACTATCTACATACAAAGTACAATACCGTACATATATAATGTCTACAGTAAAGTAAAATATCAAAATAGCACTAAGGCATTACCCATATCCCCCTTAACACATTTTTATATATAATCATTGTCTATACATACACTATAAGCTCCTCCATAGGTACAGTACAAAACAAACTCATAGAAGGCCAGATAAGGCATGTGACAAGGCACGAAAGGCAATGCCCAATGTAGGATTCTACCGTTTTGCGGATCCGAATTTGTGGTAAAGCTTAGTAGCTACTAGCGCCCACCTTGAGACACCTCCCATATCAAAGGTGAACAACAAATCAAATCACAAAGTAATAGAATGGTTTCGAAGAAATGTGTCCGATCGAAGGAATGACCTCACTTAGCCCGGTGTGGCTCTTGTTTTAGCCACATCAACCTGGCTCGTGGGTGTCAAAACTACGTAAATATCCATACAAGATCGTTTGCCAAACCATCCTACTTTATTCTGGAATATCCACTACGTACATAATTATTAAAGTGGTTTTCGGTATTGGCAGAGAGTATGACAATATCCGATCCTGGTCTCTTTTACAACCAAATGCTTATTTCACACCGTGGTCATTTTATAAAATCACTTTAGACATATTTAAATAAAATCTCAAATACAAGTTTAAATCAAAATAAAATATTCATTTTTTATTTTTATTTAAGTTCTAAAGTATTCATTTTGTCACCATTTATTAAAACAAATTGTAAATCATTTCTAAAATCATTACGTTCCGAATGAATCCATGTGACGACCGCCCATGACCCCTGCACCGAATCTAGAGATAGTGCGATGTAAAGTGTACCAGGCGACCATGGACGATTGTCAGGGTAGATCAAAACAACAGAATCTATCGTATTACTCACAGCGCATGGATAAAATACAATAGAACATATGTATAGTGAAGCTTTACAGAACAAAATGACATCATATAAAACTTCATAATAGTTGAATACAAGCATCCAATAGTCAATACATCAAGCCTCACTACATATCACTCAGAGATTATACAAACAGCGGAACATCCAGTACATATAAGAAGATAATATGCAACCCTCTAGCTCGTCTTCGATATCAGCATCGTGAGAAGAGAACAGCACCTGTCACCTGCTACCTAGTCTGCCCGTCCCAAAATGGACGAACAGCCCAAGGCAATAAGAATTAAAACATAAAGCCTTGAGTCAGACAACAGTCTTAGTGAGCAGTAAATTAACTAACAACATACCAAAAGAGCATAAAGGAAAAGGAATAGGAATACAACCCTCCGACTCCAACCTCATTCTACAGTGATAGCCCCCAAATACACACTAAGCAGAAGCAAACATAGCAGAGCATACAATTTAAAGTAAAGCTACTATCACTCGAGTCAAGGGCGATGTTTTCCAAGTACCAAGGCCTAAATCAGATAAGCACCCAGAAAATACCGCTCTTGAGTCCGAATGACGATACAACCAAACATCCATGACTCTGGCTATCACTGTTATCATTGCTTCGATATCACCGTTAATTGAATGACCGGCACATTCTTTCAGCCGTCCGTCAAGGGCTAATGGAAACCCCGGTTCTAGACATAACTCCCGCACGTCGTCGCAACCCGTGCCTAGGACTATCGAATCTGCCCAGAGTACTCGACCATCAACAGTTGGCCGTTGGGACTATCGAATCTACCCAAACGTACTCTTGCTTAGAGCATGCTAGAACCTTCAACAACGATGCTATCCAAGCCTCCTAGTCATCCTCCTCGACGACTATTTCCATACTAGCTCAAGCGCCTCTCAAGCATCCATTACCCTTAACTCGAATCATATCACCGAGTTACCAACGTGCTTGGAATGATCCCGTCTGGGTTAGACCAAGTCTTCATCACATGATGCTTCGCTTCATCACATCCTGGCAAAGCCTCATCTCAACATTATATCATCGAATCTATGCATAAGAGCTTCATCATCCCGCTACATATGCCACGAGCAGCTTTTCCAATTCAAGAGCCTTTCCCTTAGATTTTGAATCACCTTCGACCAACTTGTCTAAATCAATTCACCAATCATCTAATTCATAGCAATCAATCAAGTCAAACATTAATCCAAGTAAACAAGCATTCAAATATGATCTAAGTAGACAATTATCACAATAATGGCATTTTCGTAATTAAAGAGTTGAAAGTCTAACAAGCATGAAATCATGAGAAATATCTCTACAATCTTGATGAATGAACTTGAATAGGTTAACACTTAGTAAAATGGTTGTCAAATCATCATGAACAATGGATCCACATGGATCTACACTTAGGATGAAGAAAATGCATGGAAATCACTATTTTAACACCAAATCGAGCCAACAATCTGATATACTCCTTTGGATCCGTGTGAGAGATAATCACCACTCACCAAATCACCAAAACAAACCCAAACCAACACGCTTCAGATCTGGACAGCGAAGGATCAAGCTTGATCTATCACGAATCCGCTTCAAACGAAGAAATAACTCTTGAAAAGATGAAGATCTTCAATCTATGCTCTTGAATCTTCAATTTGATCTTCAACTTGGATGGATGGAAGCACTAGATTAGAGTGGAGAAAAGAAATGAAGAAGTGTAGATGTCGAGCTCTGAAAATGGCAGCACTTCGTCGCTTCGAAATCCGGATCCAAAAAGTGAGAACAACCCCTCCTATTTATAGCCAGAAATTCCTTAAGTCGTAACTCGTCTGCCTCTATAAGTCGTCCACGACTTACGACTTAAACCCCTACGACTTAACCAGACTACCCCTTCGCGACCTAACACACATCTGCCTACGACTCACGACAAAACAACTATCTCCTAAGTCGGTTACGACTCATAGCATGCGCCTACAACTCAACTGAGAAGGGCCTCCGACTTAACCAAGCTACGACTCAGTGCTCCGCGACTCAGCAGGTAGGCTACGACTTAACAAATAACTGGGGTTACGACTCAACTCCCAAGTCGTCTACGACTTAACTCATAGGCTACGACCTAACTATAAGGCTGCCTATATCCTAAGTCGCTAGCCTTTATAAGTCGGTCACGACTTATCTCTTAGGTCGTTTACGACCTAAGACTTAGAAAAGACAAACATACTAAGTCGCGTACGATCTATATCATATCCTAGGTCGTCCACGACTTACCACCTTAACTCGGTCAAAACTTTAAGTCGTTCAAACGACCTAACTCCAAGCCCTGGGTCACTTCCATCTCCTAAGTCGTATACGACTTATGACTTATACTAAGTCGTTCACGACATAGGACTTAGCAAATATTCAACCAAAAACTGAAACAACCCAAAAATGCTGAAAATTCCAGATTTTGACAACTTTTCCGTCTGTAGAAATACGGGTCGTTACATTCTCTCCCCCTTAGGAATTTCGTCCCCGAAATTCCAAGCAATCAAAGCAATCAAAGACTATTTTGTACGCCTACCATCCATAGTAATCAACAAACCATGCATCCAATTCTAGCTTAGCGTACAGAATTCTAAAACTAGAACAAGTTACAATATCGCGAGATGACACGACACCTTAGGGCCATACCTTGAAGAGTTCAGGATGAGCTGCCTTCATCCTCTCTTCCACCTCCCACGTACAGTCGTTATCATCATCACTCCATTGTATCTTGAGCAACTTAACTACCTTCCTCCTAAGATGTTTCGTGTCGGTTTCAACAACACGAAGCGGCTTACGAGATCTTCTATCAACTGGATCAACTTCGAAATCTTCACAGCTATCAGCAGAAACTACTATATTCGAGTCGTGCACATACTTCCGTAGATATGATATGTGAAAAAAATTGTGCACACTCGACATCTTCTCAGGTAACTCCAGTCCATAGGCGAGCTTTCCAATTCGCTCGATGATCGGGAATGGTCCAGCAAATCTAGGAGTCAATTTTCTTTTCTTCCCGAATCGAATAACATTCTTTAGCGGAGAAATCTTCACAAAAACCATATTACCAACGTCGAACTCCAATTCCTTACGACGCTTATCAGCATAACTCTTCTGACGGTCTTGGGCTGCCTTCATTCGTTGCCGAATGATCTCTATACAATCTGAAGTCTGTCGAATCATCTCTGGCCCAAGTATTAACTTTTCTCCAGTTTCTATCCAACACGTCGGAGAGTTACACGGTCTTCCATACAATGCCTCATACGGTGCCATACCAATGCTTGACTGGTAACTGTTGTTGTATGAAAACTCCACCAAATGAAGGTGATCTTCCCATGATCCTCCGAAGTCCAAAACACATGCCCTAAGAAGATCTTCCAAAACTCGGTTGACTCTTTCGGTCTGACCATCTGTTTGAGGGTGATAAGCTGTACTCAAACACAACTCGGTTCCCAAAATTTCCTGGAAGCTCTTCCAAAATACACTAGTGAACAATGGGTCTCGATCGCTCACTATACTTGTAACGACCACGACTTTCTCTCCACAGAAAGTCGCATCCTTAATAAGAAAGAAAGGGGTAGAAAATAGAAAAGAAGAGAAGAAAGAAAGAAACAACAACAACGATCTCACAGCGGAACGAATAAATTATATTAATAACATAAACTATTACATAGTATACAACAATTTACAGAGTTACATAGCATATACACACTCAGACTCAAACAGGTTGCTGCAGATCTTGTCTCTAATGAACAATCCTTCCGAACCTAGGTATTCACTCAACCTAGTGTTCTGATATTCACTTAACCAAAAGCTTAGGCATTCGCTCAACCTATGCTCTGATACCACTGTAATAACCCGCCACTCATTCTACAGAATGACGTATCATTAATAAGAAAGAAAGGGGTAGAAAAATAGAAAAGAAGAGAAGAAAGAAAGAAACAACAACAACGATCTCACAGCGGAACGAATAAATTATATTAATAACATAAACTATTACATAGTATACAACACTTATCAGAGTTTACACAACTATACAACACATACTAGACAGTTATAAACATCTGTCTAGATATTACAACTCAAATACAAGACAAGACACTATCACAGATATCAACACAGCGGAATACTATATCTACGAACGTCGAAGCCTCCTGCTCCATTGCTCCTCCAGAATATTCGTCAAAGCTAAACCTGAATCCCTTGGCTACTCGTAAAAATTTGAGTACCCAAGAGTTTATAAAACAGAAATAAACACTTGGGTCAGACATGGGTCTGGTGTGAGTAACAGGTTAAACTTGCTTAACTTCAAAACCTTTAGAAAGAAAAGGTATCACGTAAGACTCCCCACAAATAAACATGGGTATGTTTTTACCTTACGCTAACCAAAACATTTGATAGGAAATCTGATTTTATTATAATAGGGTTTAGGGTTTTCAAGTAAAATATAGAAATAGCTGAAATGCTTACATCTCACATTCCAACATAGTTGGGCACAACTAATACGTACGGCACTTATTGGAGTTTGGATTCCATACAATGGCAGGGCTACTGGGGTACCACCCGTCACAGTACGTGGCCTAGATCACCGTACCGAGGAGTACGCCCGCTCCCCTGCAACACAAAGCCGGAACCATCCCTTACTGGATAATTCCGAACAAGATAACCCCGTAGTTGGCGCGACCAACCACACACTAAGCCGAATGAAAAGAAAAGGGACCTCTAGACAGGGATCTATCTTGCTCTCAGTGGGTGCTACCCACGAAGTGTGATAACCCAGATTTTTGAACATCTGTTAAATGGAAATTGACAGGATTAAAATTATTAAAATACTAATTTGTAAATTTAGCAAATAAAATTCTGATTTATATCTGGATGTATAAAGTGGATTTAAAACCATAATTAATGTGTAAATGGATATATGCAAAAACTTATCATTTCTAAGCAAAATAAAATATGATAAATATTTTATTATTATGGATACATTTATGGTTTGTGAGTAAAAGCTTGGATTCAAAAGTTCAAAGCAATATCTTGAAAATAAATTTACAACTAATATGTATAGATATTTAGTTAGTAATTAGTATATAATTGGGTTTCATATATTTTATTTTCTTTTAGGTTACATGAATATAAGTAAAGATTACTTAAATTACAAGTGTTAAATTATGAGATCATGTAAATAACATGTGTAGGTTAATTAACAAATGTGATGGACAAATGTTAGGAAATGATACAAGTGTCTTTTATTTATTTTATTTTCTTTAAAATTTAACAAACCACAAATTAACTCTATATAAACATTCATCTTCTATCTTCATTTCTTTTTCCTGATTTTCAACTTCGAAACCAGGAAACTCAAGAAAAATCTGTAATAAACTCATAATCAAAACCTGTAAACATTCTCAATTAATCAAACCAAAATCTTCGACCAGATCTGTAAAACATTTTGCAATCCACCAGAAAATCAAACAAATCAAAAGCCTGTGACCAAATTTGCAAACCTGAAATCAGAAGAAAATACAACATCAGTTTCCAAGTTTTATACATGAGATCAAGCTAGCAATTCAATCAAACATCAAAAACAAGTTGCAAGCTTCAGTTTTAAGGGATTCTCAGATCTTGAGTAATCAAGTTTTCAATTTTCAAAAGAGCAGTAGCTTCCAGTTTTCAGGCTTCTGTTTCAAAGCTCTGTCCTTCAAACTGTGAGTAAACAAATCAACCTCTTGTTTAACTCAATACATGTGAAGATTTTATGATATAATGATGTGGAAATTGCTGCATGACTGAAATTAGACCTGCATGTTATTAATATGAGGTGTTATATGTTTGCATGTCAGAATATATCCATGTATCCCTGTTTCTAAGTTACAGGGTTTAAAGATCTAATCAAAAATTCAAGAATTCATTATCTAATCACTTATAGGGTTTGGTATTCGAATAAGTTATGTTTGTTTAAATAGAAACTAAGTTTTAAAATTGTATTTAAGTATAATAAGTATGAAATTTTATGGAAATTAAGAAATTCAGTGAAATAGAAATTAGAGTCAAAATTAAATTGTTAAATCTTCGAGTTCTGATTTTATATTTAGATCTACGATTCAAAAACATGATTTTTAGTATAGAATTCATGATTTTTAATGTTAGGGATGTTGAGAAATTCTTAGTTGATCGGGAATTACATTTTGACAAATTTCTGACGATGGGAGGTTGAGGGGAGATCGGGGTCATTACTGAAGGAAGTTCGAAGGTCGTGGGCCTTGGCAAAAATTGTGGCGGAGTTTATCGACCACCGTGGCGTTGACACTTGGTCGGAATAGGGTTTAATACCCAGTTTAGGTCGAGGTTGATGTTTGGGCGAATGCATCGTCTCTTTGGCATCGGAATTCATCGGACTTGGAGGAAGGCTGAGTGGATGGTCGAAGAGGGTGTGGCCGGAGTTTCACGATATCTGGTGGTCGGCGGCGACTGATCGAGGTGGGTTTTGGTCGATCAGTGTGTTCCAGGTGGGATCGAATTGCTCGTTTTAAAATTAGGCTTCGTGATGAATTTTAGGTGATCGGAATCAACTGAGGGGAGGTTGGGCGACGTGCTGGAGGTAGCGTCGATGGTCGGAGTGTCTGCGATCAATGGTGCACGTGCACGATGGGTCAGCAGTGTCAGTTGGTTTTTGGTTGCTGTTATGTTTGGGAAGAAGGAGTGATGTCTTGAAGGGAAGCTCGGGTAATTGGGTAGGTGACTCGAGTATGGACTCGAGTAGGAACGTGAGCGTTTTGTTCATGTGTAAAATTTTAAACTTTAAACCAAACCTAAGTTTTATTTTTATTTTTCTCAAGTCTGGACTCGAGTGTTACACGGGTTTGGACCCGAAGTAAAATCTAAGCAGTATTTAAGTTTAAATATAAATAAGTTTTAAAATTTAAAATGAATCTAGTTTTTAACTATTTCTTTAAATTTATTTCTTTATACCATATTGAAAAATAATGTGATTGGGTAATTAATAAAGGTAATGATTTATCTTAAATTTATTTAAGGTTTGGAAATTAATAAGGTAATTAAGGATTTATTAACTTGTAATTAATGTTAATTAACTAATTTTTAGTCAAGTTTTATTAATTATTAATTAAGTTTTATTAATTAATAGTTAAAGAATAATTCATCTGTAATTAAAGATTAATTAATAAGTATATAAGGTAATTAAGGAATGATTAATTAATTAAATGTTTTGTAGTTAATTAATGATTGATTAAGCAAGGTTAAGTGATAATTCTTAAGTAATTACTTTAATTAAGTAATTAGAAAATCATTAATTAATGTGATTAATTAATTAAGGAGATTAATTAGAAGTTAATGTGAATTGTTAAGGCTAATTAATCTATGGGGTAATTAAGGGTTAATTACTTAATACAATTAAAGGATAATTAATCAAGGATGATTAAGTAAGGTGGATGATTAAAGAATGATTTATTAATTGGGTTGTAATTAATAAATGTTGAGTATGCAGGATTAAGGTAATCTAAATAATTAAAGTTGGTAATTAATTAAATTGGAGATTAATTAAATAAATTGGGAATTATATATCTAATAAATCTTGTTATGGATGGGTGAATGATATTGAATGCCTTGGACTATTTGTTATCCCGGGTATGTGATTATGATGCTATGTGATCTGCCATATTTTTGTAATATTATATGTTTGGGTGAACAATGATGATGTGTTTACCTATGATAATTTGCTGTGCAAAAGTGGCACTATGTATTTAAATTTGAATTGTATCCAATTGAATAACTTGGGTTAAGATGTTATTGAATTCGAAGAGACCGGGGTCGGGTATTAGTAAATATCCGAAACCACTTCGATTAGTAATCTATAATTCTTTATAGATTTGTTTTGTAAATCGAATAGGCTGGAATGAAATAAATCGAGTAATCTGAATCATTGGAACTAAGTAACGATACTTAGATATTATTTTGTGAAATAAATTGTTTGAATATAATAAGTAAGAACTCGTAGAAGATACGAGTTACCCTGATTTTATATAAGATCTATGAATTGGAATTTCATGTTAGATAAGTTTACTCACGCTGGTTTCCAGCCTGACTCGGGTGTTACTTTGATGTAATGCTCGGGTCAGACCGAGTATTACAGATTTTCAGGTAAGGACGTTCTGGAGCTCAGGAGGCGAGCTGGATGGCAGGAACGTATGGAGTGTATTCCACTGTGATATATTGTTATTTATTTAGGACAAGTTATTTTAACTGTCCAGTGATTGTGAAATGTTGTAACTCTGATATATTAAAATGTGATTGACTAATACAGTTTTCTTTGTATAACTGATATTATTATTTGATATTGTATTTTGATCCGCTGCGAATGTGAGAATCTGTGTCTTGTTCTGTTTCTTTCTTCTATCTCTTTTCTTTTTCTCCTAACTATCTGGAATTTTCGGGTTCGAAAATTCCGGGTCGTTACATATGGTATCAGAGCTGAAGGTTAAGCGAGAACCTTGGCTCTGTTGGGATTACTCGTTAAGGATAGGGTCAATGGTACCCTAAAACGAGTTGAGTATATATATATATATATGAGAGCGTAATTGTTATTTTCTTATATAAGGATTTTAAAATGATTTTATATAAAAAATATATTTTGATATATAAAATGATATTTCCTTCTAATAAATATTAAAGAAATTGGTTGTTGAATCATTGGAATTAAATAAAATAATAAGAATTAAGTGGTAATAGTAATACAACCAAATTTAAATTGAATAAAGATAATAATGAATTGGATTCCAGATATGATAATCTTGGTTATTATCATAAATGGTTATTGTGTTTAATAATGAAATGTTGTAAATGAGTAAGCAAAATAAAATGTTTTAAGAAAGTAAAACATTTAGGCAAGTATGACTTGTAAATTTAAGTGGGTTTTAAATTGTGAAGTTTTAAGTCCAGACAACTTGAAATTGTTTTAAAGAAATTATTTTTGAATTAAAACCAGAGATGGTTTAAAAATTTAAGGTATAACTTGATGTGTAAAGAAAATGTATATATAAAGATATACATAATATCAAAGATGATTTGAAATAAACTCTAAGTATTGAGTTTTAAATTTTTCCTTGGAATGTGATATGAAAACCCAAAGTAATAAGTTTTTGAACTTATAAGTGGAAAGATTATTAATCTGAAGTTTAAAAATTTGAATGGGAATTTAAATTGTGTAAAGTTGACCGGATTAAGTAAATTTAATTTAACTTGAAGGAAGTTAAATAAGTTGAATAAATAACTTGAATTGGAGATGAAATTTAAATTTAACTTGGGTAGTTAAATGGTTAATTTAAATGGGAGTTATGAGTGATCTCAAAATGGGTTTGAGATCTGGAAATTGAAAATGGATAATAAATTAGAATCTGAAGATAAAATTGTTTTTGAATTCTTATTTGAACTTTGTAATAAGTTAAGTAAAGATAATTTTAAAATGGAATTTGGAATTTGAATTCAGAATTAAATGGTTTAAAGATTTAAGTTGTTAAATAAAATAATAATAATAAAGGTTGATTTGATTTAAAGGATTTAATCAACATTTAAAATGTTTAACTCGAATTTATATAATTCGAGATGGTTTTAAGTTGAGATTTGAATAAAATTTGTTCAAATTGGATTTGATTTGAATTAATTAGAATTGTGATTGAAGATGTATAAGTTTAAAAATTCAAATGGTAAATTAGAATTGAAATGATTTGAAATTGAAGCTAGTTCAATTTGAAATTAATTCAAATTGATTTGAAATAATTTGGAATTGTGATTAAAGTTGAATAAGTTTAGAAATCAAATGGAATTTGATTTAAATTTGGAAAGGAGTTAAGGTTAATTCAACTTGAATTAGGGTTAAATAAATTTCAATGGAAATTGAAGTATTGAGTCAATTTAAATGGAAATGCAAATTTAAATTGAATTAATGGGAAATTAATTGGAAATGGAGATTGGGAAATTAAACAGTTGGGCTCTGGATTGTTTTCAAAATAAATTGTTTTAATACAAATATATTTTTCCAAACTATTTACTATACAATTTTTTTTTCTTATACCCCAAACTATCTTATACTTATTTTACAATTATTTTGGAACTATTTAACTATTTTTGAAACTATCTTATAAACTAATCACTATTTTTCAGTTACTTATATCTAATCACTATTTTAAAAACTATTTTGAAATTATCTAACTATTTTATACCTACTTAACTATTTTACAGCTATTTTACAAACTAATAACTATTTTTCAACTACTTATCTATTTTAAACTTTTTCAAGCTATTTTTAAATTTAAATTGGTCAGAGTTCAAACTGTTTGTAATTGAAGTAATAACTCAATTGGAAATGGAAGAAATTGAGAATAAGTGAATGGAATTAAAGGAAATGTGAATAGAAAAGAGAATTGATTTGGCTAATAATCAATGAAATTAAATACGTAGGATGAACGTATATTATTCTATTCGCATAGTGATTTGATCCAGATTCGAACACAGAATTTCGAGATAATATTATCGATCCGAGTTGGGATTTTTCGCTCGATTTTCGACGGCGAACCTGAATATGGATTTTTGATTGGTTCTGGATATTCTCTATCATAGTTGTGACTATGCAAGGAGAATGACGGTTTCTAATCAAGAAACCAGATCTGAGTCCGCACTAGGAAGTCGGGTGGACGATACTAGTTCGGAAGTGAAATTGTGTGATCGATTGAGTGATCAGATTGATATTGTGTACGGATGATATGTGTACATCGTACGGATTTAAATGAAATTGATATTGAAGATTTGTGGATAAGTACTGTAAAATGGTTTTTGAAAAGAAATATGATTAATAACTTTATAAAAGATTTATCAAATGTGAATATTTGATTTAGAATAAAATAAAGTTATATATCCTTGTTATATAAGGTAAATTTTCCCTTGTTGAATCTATTGCTAAAAGAAAAGGGTTTTGGAAGTATTTGAAGTATAAAAGAGGTTTTATACAAGATTGAAATGATCCAAAGATTTTCAAAGTTATATATATCTATATATATAAAAAGGATCTTATGAGAATGATTTTGGAAAAGGCTTTGAGAACCTATGAATTTGGAAATGGCTTTTGATTTTTAAGAAATCAATTTTGGATTTTGGAAAGCCTAGTTTGAGAATTATCGATTTTTGGTAATCGATTTTGTGTAAAGGAGATTTTGATAAATCATAAAGGGTATGATTTGAAGATACTATAAGTATATAGTATAAAGTGTTTTGTGAATAGCTCTGGGGGAAAAGGCGCTTCCTTGAAATGAACTTCTCAGGAGTGCCACTGGGTGGTACTGCCTTGAGCCCCAAGGGGGGTTTCTAAAGTTGATCCTGTGAGGAGTCCGGAATAAACTAGTTCCTGAGGATTATTTTTGTAGCGAAAGTCGAGGGGCTGGTGCCCACAGAGGCATTTGGGTTATGCTGTGACGACAGTTTAGCTCAATGTCACTACGATCTACTGCAGACCATAGCGAAAGTCATGTGTGCCGCTGAGAGCCAACTGTCTACGTTTGATTTTATATCGGTAGACTGTGACACTATGGTAACATAGCGAAAGTCGTTTGTGCCGCTGAGAGCCAACAGTCTGCGTTTGATTTTATATCGGTAGACTGCGACCTATGTGGGAGAAGTTTCATTTTGACAGCGAAATCGTGTGTGCCGCTGAGAGCCAACAGTTACATGGACTTTTGCTGTGATGGCAACGTAACCCTGGATGTAACTGCGATCTGTTGTGGGTTCCATGCTGTTATCAGTTACATGGACTTTTGCTGCGATGGCAACGTAACCCGTGATGTAACTGTGACCATGGATGGGAGTGATGATTTCCAGAGCATTCTCACCAAAGATATTTCCTCAATTTCAAAATGTTTTCGATATTTTCAATAAAATTATTTTCAAAGTATTTTCACTGGATGTCGAAAACGAGTTTACCAAGTACTGATAGATTTTCAGTCTTACGCCTGATCAACGTATGACCGAATTTCTGTGAGAACAAGGATAGACTGGTTGAAACATCGAGTTATAAAAAGTATTTTTATAATATTATGTAAATTTTAAAATGTTTTGAAAATTTTAAATAAAAAGTTAAGAGTTAAAATATCTAAGGAATAATTTAACTAATAATTAACATTGTAATAAAAATTCTTGCTTCGTTCCTTTTCGAGGACGAAAAGATTTAAAGGGGGGAGGAATGTGATAACCCAGATTTTTGAACATCTGTTAAATGGAAATTGACAGGATTAAAATTATTAAAATACTAATTTGTAAATTTAGCAAATAAAATTCTGATTTATATCTGGATGTATAAAGTGGATTTAAAACCATAATTAATGTGTAAATGGATATATGCAAAAACTTATCATTTCTAAGCAAAATAAAATATGATAAATATTTTATTATTATGGATACATTTATGGTTTGTGAGTAAAAGCTTGGATTCAAAAGTTCAAAGCAATATCTTGAAAATAAATTTACAACTAATATGTATAGATATTTAGTTAGTAATTAGTATATAATTGGGTTTCATATATTTTATTTTCTTTTAGGTTACATGAATATAAGTAAAGATTACTTAAATTACAAGTGTTAAATTATGAGATCATGTAAATAACATGTGTAGGTTAATTAACAAATGTGATGGACAAATGTTAGGAAATGATACAAGTGTCTTTTATTTATTTTATTTTCTTTAAAATTTAACAAACCACAAATTAACTCTATATAAACATTCATCTTCTATCTTCATTTCTTTTTCCTGATTTTCAACTTCGAAACCAGGAAACTCAAGAAAAATCTGTAATAAACTCATAATCAAAACCTGTAAACATTCTCAATTAATCAAACCAAAATCTTCGACCAGATCTGTAAAACATTTTGCAATCCACCAGAAAATCAAACAAATCAAAAGCCTGTGACCAAATTTGCAAACCTGAAATCAGAAGAAAATACAACATCAGTTTCCAAGTTTTATACATGAGATCAAGCTAGCAATTCAATCAAACATCAAAAACAAGTTGCAAGCTTCAGTTTTAAGGGATTCTCAGATCTTGAGTAATCAAGTTTTCAATTTTCAAAAGAGCAGTAGCTTCCAGTTTTCAGGCTTCTGTTTCAAAGCTCTGTCCTTCAAACTGTGAGTAAACAAATCAACCTCTTGTTTAACTCAATACATGTGAAGATTTTATGATATAATGATGTGGAAATTGCTGCATGAATGAAATTAGACCTGCATGTTATTAATATGAGGTGTTATATGTTTGCATGTCAGAATATATCCATGTATCCCTGTTTCTAAGTTACAGGGTTTAAAGATCTAATCAAAAATTCAAGAATTCATTATCTAATCACTTATAGGGTTTGGTATTCGAATAAGTTATGTTTGTTTAAATAGAAACTAAGTTTTAAAATTGTATTTAAGTATAATAAGTATGAAATTTTATGGAAATTAAGAAATTCAGTGAAATAGAAATTAGAGTCAAAATTAAATTGTTAAATCTTCGAGTTCTGATTTTATATTTAGATCTACGATTCAAAAACATGATTTTTAGTATAGAATTCATGATTTTTAATGTTAGGGATGTTGAGAAATTCTTAGTTGATCGGGAATTACATTTTGACAAATTTCTGACGATGGGAGGTTGAGGGGAGATCGGGGTCATTACTGAAGGAAGTTCGAAGGTCGTGGGCCTTGGCAAAAATTGTGGCGGAGTTTATCGACCACCGTGGCGTTGACACTTGGTCGGAATAGGGTTTAATACCCAGTTTAGGTCGAGGTTGATGTTTGGGCGAATGCATCGTCTCTTTGGCATCGGAATTCATCGGACTTGGAGGAAGGCTGAGTGGATGGTCGAAGAGGGTGTGGCCGGAGTTTCACGATATCTGGTGGTCGGCGACGACTGATCGAGGTGGGTTTTGGTCGATCAGTGTGTTCCAGGTGGGATCGAATTGCTCGTTTTCAAATTAGGCTTCGTGATGAATTTTAGGTGATCAGAATCAACTGAGGGGAGGTTGGGCGACGTGCTGGAGGTAGCGTCGATGGTCGGAGTGTCTGCGATCAATGGTGCACGTGCACGATGGGTCAGCAGTGTCAGTTGGTTTTTGGTTGCTGTTATGTTTGGGAAGAAGGAGTGATGTCTTGAAGGGAAGCTCGGGTAATTGGGTAGGTGACTCGAGTATGGACTCGAGTAGGAACGTGAGCGTTTTGTTCATGTGTAAAATTTTAAACTTTAAACCAAACCTAAGTTTTATTTTTATTTTTCTCAAGTCTGGACTCGAGTGTTACACGGGTTTGGACCCGAAGTAAAATCTAAGCAGTATTTAAGTTTAAATATAAATAAGTTTTAAAATTTAAAATGAATCTAGTTTTTAACTATTTCTTTAAATTTATTTCTTTATACCATATTGAAAAATAATGTGATTGGGTAATTAATAAAGGTAATGATTTATCTTAAATTTATTTAAGGTTTGGAAATTAATAAGGTAATTAAGGATTTATTAACTTGTAATTAATGTTAATTAACTAATTTTTAGTCAAGTTTTATTAATTATTAATTAAGTTTTATTAATTAATAGTTAAAGAATAATTCATCTGTAATTAAAGATTAATTAATAAGTATATAAGGTAATTAAGGAATGATTAATTAATTAAATGTTTTGTAGTTAATTAATGATTGATTAAGCAAGGTTAAGTGATAATTCTTAAGTAATTACTTTAATTAAGTAATTAGAAAATCATTAATTAATGTGATTAATTAATTAAGGAGATTAATTAGAAGTTAATGTGAATTGTTAAGGCTAATTAATCTATGGGGTAATTAAGGGTTAATTACTTAATACAATTAAAGGATAATTAATCAAGGATGATTAAGTAAGGTGGATGATTAAAGAATGATTTATTAATTGGGTTGTAATTAATAAATGTTGTGTATGCAGGATTAAGGTAATCTAAATAATTAAAGTTGGTAATTAATTAAATTGGAGATTAATTAAATAAATTGGGAATTATATATCTAATAAATCTTGTTATGGATGGGTGAATGATATTGAATGCCTTGGACTATTTGTTATCCCGGGTATGTGATTATGATGCTATGTGATCTGCCATATTTTTGTAATATTATATGTTTGGGTGAACAATGATGATGTGTTTACCTATGATAATTTGCTGTGCAAAAGTGGCACTATGTATTTAAATTTGAATTGTATCCAATTGAATAACTTGGGTTAAGATGTTATTGAATTCGAAGAGACCGGGGTCGGGTATTAGTAAATATCCGAAACCACTTCGATTAGTAATCTATAATTCTTTATAGATTTGTTTTGTAAATCGAATAGGCTGGAATGAAATAAATCGAGTAATCTGGATCATTGGAACTAAGTAACGATACTTAGATATTATTTTGTGAAATAAATTGTTTGAATATAATAAGTAAGAACTCGTAGAAGATACGAGTTACCCTGATTTTATATAAGATCTATGAATTGGAATTTCATGTTAGATAAGTTTACTCACGCTGGTTTCCAGCCTGACTCGGGTGTTACTTTGATGTAATGCTCGGGTCAGACCGAGTATTACAGATTTTCAGGTAAGGACGTTCTGGAGCTCAGGAGGCGAGCTGGATGGCAGGAACGTATGGAGTGTATTCCACTGTGATATATTGTTATTTATTTAGGACAAGTTATTTTAACTGTCCAGTGATTGTGAAATGTTGTAACTCTGATATATTAAAATGTGATTGACTAATACAGTTTTCTTTGTATAACTGATATTATTATTTGATATTGTATTTTGATCCGCTGCGAATGTGAGAATCTGTGTCTTGTTCTGTTTCTTTCTTCTATCTCTTTTCTTTTTCTCCTAACTATCTGGAATTTTCGGGTTCGAAAATTCCGGGTCGTTACACGAAGCCTTGCTGCACCTCCCCTGTTTTAGCCATTCCCGGTTGATGAGGCTTGAGGTTACGATTACCTTTAATCAGAACATATCACTTAGAATGCTCATCGTCCGCCTGACGATGTGCTGAAAGCATTCAATCCATACAAGTTCGTTCCGGGTTCGAACGAAACCGAAGGCATTATCTCGTTACACTCGTTTTGGAATCACCCTCAGAGTTAACGACAATAACCCTTGCACTCTGAATCTTCATCTTCACTTGAGATTCACGACCTATCGTAAATTTGGATCGATGTGGTATTCGGGTCTCCAGACCTGGAATTCCGGTATACGGAAACCCGATCCCGGTCTCATCGAAATCCAAACCGTATCTTTTAAAGGCCAAGTTGTTTTAAGGTTAAAACAATTCAATTCTTATCTATACTACACACAGATAGATAATTCACAGATTCACAATAGATAATCAACATTATCATTTTAAGCAGATAATCCATATCATCATCATTATGCAACCAAAGCATCCAAATCATACAGTATCAATTATCTCATATCTGAGATCTCAAACCATTCAAGGTAAACAATATCATCCATTCATAAGCAATGATTTATTAATCACCATCTATAGTTAATTTAAAATGAATTAAATTAAATACTTCATCTCTAATTAATTTAAAGTAAATTAAATTAATTACTTCCATCCTTATTAATCTTGCTTAAATCACTATTAATTAATTATAGTTGATTAATTTAATTAATTAACTGTAATGACCCGCCACTCATTCTATAGAATGATGAATCATTAATAAGAAAGAAAGGGGTAGAAAATAGAAAAGAAGAGAAGAAAGAAAGAAACAACAACAACGAAGTCTCCAACTTCGAATTTCAAATTCCTTCGACCACAAACTCGACGCCGTCCACCATGTCGATCGCCAGAAAAATCCACGATCATTTTTCCTGGGTCCATCCACCTACCAGCCTTCTTCGGGAACATCCATTACCACTGTAACGACCACGACTTTCTTTCCACAGAAAGTCGCATCGTTAATAAGAAAGAAAGGGGTGAGAAAAAAAAAGAAGAGAAGAAAGAAAGAAACAACAACAACGATCTCACAGCGGAACGAATAAATTATATTAATAACATAAACTATTACATAGTATACAACACTTATCAGAGTTTACACAACTATACAACACATACTAGACAGTCATAAACATCTGTCTAGATATTACAACTCAAATACAAGACAAGACACTATCACAGATATCAACACAGCGGAATACTATATCTACGAACGTCGAAGCCTCCTGCTCCATTGCTCCTCCAGAATATTCGTCAAAGCTAACCTGAATCCCTCGACTACTCAATACAATATTGAGTACCCAAGAGTTTAATAAAACAGAAAATAAACACTTGGGTCAGACATGGGTCTGGTGTGAGTAAACGGTTTAAATTGCTTAACTTTGAAAACCTTTGAAAACAAAAGTATCACGTAAGACTCCCCACAAATAAACATGGGTAAGTTTTTACCTTACGCTAACTAAAACATTTAATAGGAAATCCAGTTATATTATAATAGGGTCTAGGGTTTCCAAGTAAAATACAGAAATAGCTGAAATGCTTACATCTCACATTCCAACATAGTTGGGCACAACTAATACGTACGGCACTTATTGGAGTTTGGATTCCATACAATGGCAGGGCTACTGGGGTACCGCCCGTCACAGTACGTGGCCTAGATCACCGTACCGAGGAGTACGCCCGCTCCCCTGCAACACAAAGCCGGAACCATCCCTTACTGGATAATTCCGAACAAGACAATCCCGTAGTTGGCACGACCAACCACACACTAAGCCGAATAAAAGAAAAGGGTCCTCTAGACAGGGATCTATCTTGCTCTTAGTGGGCGCTACCCACGAAGCCTTGCTGCACCTCCCCTGTTTTAGCCATTCCCGGTTGATGAGGCTTGAGGTTACGATTACCTTTAATCAGAACATATCACTTAGAATGCTCATCGTCCGCCTGACGATGTGCTGAAAGCATTCAATCCATACAAGTTCGTTCCGGGTTCGAACGAAACCGAAGGCATTATCTCGTTACACTCGTTTTGGAATCACCCTCAGAGTTAACGACAATAACCCTTGCACTCTGAATCTTCATCTTCACTTGAGATTCACGACTTATCGTTAATTTGGATCGATGTGGTATTCGGGTCTCCAGACCTGGAATACCGGTATACGGAAACCCGATCCCGGTCTCATCGAAATCCAAAACGTATCTTTTAAGGCCAAGTTGTTTAAAGGTTTAAACAATTTAACTTATCTATATTCATACAGATAGATAATTCACAAATCACAATTGATAATCACATTATCAAATAAACAAATGATCTATAACCAAATAGGTAATCCATATCAACATCACAATAGTTAATCTATATTACCATCATAATGCAACCAAGCATTCATACTACACAACATTTCTTATCTCATTTCTGAGATTACATCCATTCAAGACAATCAATGTCATCCATTCTTATATAAGCAATGATTTACTTAATCACAACATAATTAATTTAAAATGAATTAAATTAACTATCTCTATCTTTAATTAATTTAAAGTGAATTAAATTAATTACTTCATCTCTTAATTAATTTAAAATTAATTAAATTAATTACTTCATTATAAATCATTAATTAATTACAAATAAATTAATTAATCATTCTCTAATTATCCACTTAATTAATCACCTTGATTAATTATACTTTAATTACATTTAAGTAATCAACTTTAATTAATTTCACAAATTAATTATTCTTAACCAAATACAGTAATTAACATTTAATTACTTCATTTATTAATTAATTATAATCAATTACTTTAATCCTTAATTAATTATAATTAATTACTTATAATCATTTATCATTTTATTAATTAATCTTGATTAATCAATCCTTAATTATATCATTAATTAATTATAAACTAATGATCCCTAATTACAATCTTTAATTATTTTACTAATTACATTAAGTATTTATTCTTAATTAATCCATAATTATTAATCACCTTGATTAATCTAATCCAGTAATTAACTTCCTTTAATTACTTCCTTTAATTAATTACTTTTTAATTAATTATCTTAACAATTAATTAATTACCTTATTAATTAACTTTAATCCTTTAATTAACTTTATTAACTAAATTATTTAAATTAATAACACTAGGTAATTAACTCTTAATCACTTTCTTTTAATTACCTTCATAAAATAATTATCCTCTAATTACTTTATTAAATAATTTACCTTTACTAAATTACATCCAGTAATTATTTCTTAATTACTTCATCAAATAATTATACTTTATAAGTGATTATCTTTAATTAATTAAATCTCTTAATTACTTAAGATAATTCTTATTATAATTGATTTTCCAAATCTAAATCTTTAATCTTTATTTAAAATAAAATACTTAAGAAATCAATTATAACTAAACAATTTAAACATTCTAATTTAACCTTTAAAATCTTAAATAAACTTTTCAAAGTTATTAATAAATATTTAAACAAACCCCATTTATTAATACCCACTTATTCAACCTTTTTAACTTATCTATTTAATATAAAAACTTATTTAAACTTATATTTTTGAAAAACAATTTAGTTTTACAGAAAAACTTGTTTTATCTTTGTTTTTAAAAACTTAAAACATTTTCCTTTAAAAACTTTAAGCATGTTTTCCTATACTCGAGTAAATCGTTAGAAACCCCGAGGCAACCCTCGAGTAAAACCATCAGAAACTCGAAGCGACCAACGCCCCTCACCCAGCTTCGAGTAAAACTCGAATTTTCCCGAAGTAAACCCGAGCTCCTACTATTTCTTCCCTAATCAAACTTTCCAGATGCACACGAAGGTGCCCGTGCACGTCTATTCTGGTCGTCGGCGAATTCTGATCAATGCTCCGGCAAGTCGTCTTCCATCACGACATCACGTTCGAACACCCAGATGGTTTCGATTCGAACGAGAACTTGAAAATGATCATCGAACCAATCAGCTCAACACGTTCATCACCAGAAAATCAACTCGCCACTGACGATCTCTGCCACGAGTAGCTCCGCCATCTTCCCCATAGTTTCGCCTCATCTACCATTACCCATCACACGCCTCGCGATCACCTCCGACTCCATCTCGATGCCGCGAAAACCATATGAACATCATCGACAATATCAGAGCGTTAAACCCTATCTCATCCATTTCCGATCACCACGATTGTCAATAAATCCTTATACTATTTTTTTTCAGCGACCCAACCTTCCACCCACCTCCAGCATCAGCCACGACGACCATCTCCCCTCCGATCACCAGAAATTAACAAAAAACCCAAATTCGTTCATCTCGCGATTTCACAACATTCTCTAGTTTAAAAATCATGAAATCTTTATGTAAATTCATCAATTCTAAATACTAATCAAATTATGAAATCAAAACATGAAATCAAATCATTTGATTTTCCTGACTTACATTGATTATTACTGTAAATTCCTTATTTTGAAATAATTATCTAATATATAAACCTGAAACAATTTTTAGATTTTGTATTACATTGTTACAGTCATTTTACTTTCAGGAATCATAGTCTAAATTTCATTTCATGAGGAGATATGAGTTTATAAACAGATTTTTAAACCTGTAGAGTATGAACAGAGTCATGTTTTTGCCTCTACACTATTGTACACACAGTCATTCATATATATAACAGCATGCAAACACATTCACACAATCATTAAAGCGTACTTCATATTATATTTCAAATACAAATCCAAACACTAAGAGATATATCATAGTTATGTGGTTTGCTCACTGGAAAACTAGAACAGAGAGCAGTTTATATATATATATATAGATATATTCACATAATCAAAGCTATTCATATATATATATATCCAAGTAAAAATCAATCATTCAAACAACTTATTCATATAGAATCATCATATGCAATAAAGCTAGCAACCATATTATTGTTTTTATATGTTTTGTTTACTCACCTGTCATTTTGAAACAGAGAACAGAGGACCAATTTGTTTCCAGGCTTTGCATGTTTGATTTTTTGAATTTCTATTTGCCTTGATGAATTTTAACTCTTGCTGTTGATCTTTGAAACTGATTTGTATTTGAGAAAATTTGAAACTGATGTTGCCTTTGATCTCCTTCCTCTGATTTTTATTTGAATTTCCAGTTTCCATTTGATTTACAGAGTTGTTTGCTTCCAGATTTTTATTTCCAGACTTTTTCTTCTTTAAATTTGATTCGAATTGTATTTAGTAGAGAGATGAAGAAAAGATAATCTTAAACTGAAAAATGAAAACAGATTTTTCTTCTTACATAAATTTTTACAACTTTAATTATCAAGGAGAAAAGAAAATAAAATAGATAAAGCCACTTGTCTCTTTAATTAGCTTACACATAGGTTTGCAAATTACAAATGTCACTAAACTACTCTAATATGCCAACAAGTGTTATTCTTGTTTTTAATAAATTTATTTAAGACATTTATATGTTTTATGAAATATTTATAAGTATATAATGTATTTATCTCTTTTTATAATTTAAGCTTTTAGATTTTAATAAATATACAAATGTGAAAAACAATTATTTAAAATAACTTATGCTTATATCAATTAAATATAACATACTTATATATGCTTGAGAAATTGAGCTTAACTATATATATATATTTACAAACCATTTTGAATTTTAAAAGAGAAAAGATTATTAAAATAAATGAACTTCTTATTTAAATCTTATTTAAACTTAAGCTTACATATATATTTTTAAATAAGAAATTATTCTTGTTATTTAAATCATAAATATCATTTTCAAAAGTATTAAGTTAAATTACAAATTTCCAAATTACAAATTATATAAATATTAAAGTTTGAAAATACTTTATTAAATTCAAATTCAATATTCTTTCCATTTCAATATATACAATTATATATATTCTAAATGGAAATACTTTTAACATTAGCTTTGATAATTACTATATTGAATTTAATACATAACTCCAAATCACAATATATATATATACATATATATTATAATTTGAAAACATAGTTTTAAAAGACTCCCTATTTATAATATATATACCTATATATATATACATTATAAATATAAAACATTTATATTAGTTTTAGTAAGATAAATCTTCCTAATTAAAATTTTAGAAAAGATATTCCCAAATTAAAATGTTATTAGTTTTCAAAAGAAATAAATTTGCCAATTTAAAATATTATTAACCTTTTAAAATGAATAAACTTGTCAATTTATAAAATAAATCAACAAATCAATTTAATTATTAATAAAGATTATTAAATTGATATTGCCAAATTTTCGGGATATCACATTCCTTCCCCCTTAAAATAATTTCGTCCCCGAAATTTAAAAGCAAAGATAATTTAATAATCCAGCAAAATTTTAATTTCAAACAGCAACCATACATATCAATTATATTCTAACAACCATAGCAACCAATTTAATCAAGCAAATTTAATTACCCAGACAAAATTCTGGATAGAATTTCCTCGAGTTTCCCCAAGTATATATATATACCGGGAGACTCGTTCTACAAGATCTAAACTAACTATCTACAATGATCTAGAAGTCCTTCCTTTCTAGATCACAAATCTGAACAAGATATCAGACTAATTCAAAACCATCCCAACTATCCTTTTGAACTGCTGATTCCATCACTCGATGAATCATACACATATTCCTCAGAGATATGTGAAATAAAATGAATTCCAGTTATCCGAACTGGCAACTCAATCCTGGGGATCAAAATCTAATCTCCTTTGATCGGAGAAAAACTTAAACAATATCCAATTTCAACATCAATTTCCAAATTCCATCAATTCTTAACTGCATAACTCCTTTGACGATCCTGAGTCACTTCATTCTTCCTGATCAGCTTAACCCTTGCTGATGCTTCTTGAAACAGATTAGACCAACATCAAACCAATTTCCAAATCCTACTCAACAAAATGGTTTCTCAAAAATATGCCGAAATCCAAAACACAACTCTACTCTACAAACATTAGAGAACTTCGCACTACCTCTCCTATCTGAAATAGTCAAAACAGTTGCACTTGACAACTTTACCTCCAAATCCCGAAAATTTCTTCACACTTAGAGATACACTTGAATTTCCTATAGAAATCCTCTACTCGAAGAAAATTACAACTCTCGGTTGCTTCCACTCTAGAATAGCTTTTTCTTTTATTTCTATTTATTAATAAAAATTCCAAAGTAATTTATTAATAAAAATTAAAAGTGTCTTATTTATTTTCTTTTTCTTTTATTTCTATTTATCATAATTTACATACATATATACATTTGCATATCTTTACTTCATTTTCTTTTTAAATCTTCATTTCAAAACCAAGAAAACCCAAACCAATTCTCCAATACAAATCTGAAGCAAATCAGATCAGCCAACATTCTTCTTCAAAAACAAATCTGAGAATTCCTCAAACCAAATCAAAGATCTATAATCAAATTTTCAAATCAAAAACAAAGGTCTGCAATTCTTTTCATCTCTGGAATCAACTCAAGACAAACAGTCTGCATTCATTTTCAATCTGGAATCATCTCAAGTCTGTTTGCCTTCATTTCTTCAACCTGGAGCAAGCATGCATGTAGATTTAAAGCAATTTAAAATCTAGCAGTTCAAGTTTTAAATCAAATAAGCAAAAAGCAAAAGCATTCAAGCTCTTAGTTTCAAGTTTTAAGTTCAAAAGCTTTTCCAAAAAAAAAGATTAAACTGCCTCTGTCATCTTTAAACAGGTGAGTAACATTTTTACTTAAATTAAATTAGGAAATCATGATGCATGTTTAACCCGGTGATAAATATTGTTTGGATGTGAATGTTTGTTGATGATTTTGTATATACATGAATGTATATAAGTGTGCATGTATGATATTGTTCTCTGATCTGTTTATTGCCAGACTCCAGAATTCTCCTTTAAATCTCTTTCTACTTGATTTAATTTTTATTAGGATTTAACTTATAAGTAAGTATTGTTTAATTATCATATACTAAGGTTTAAAAAGCCTAGTTAAGTCAAAATTCATACCTGGTTGACCCTGTAATCTAAAACAACAGAGGCATGTTATATTAAAGTGAAAATTTGAACTTTGTAATTTATAAATTCAAATCTATAAATTGAAAACATAGATGATAATATGATTTTTAGCATGAATATCATAGTTTTTAGTCTAGTATAATAAGAGCAGTTCTGGTTTAAGTCAGAAATGAAATTTTGGTGATTTTGATCATCTCATTGAAATTGGAAGTTTGAAATCTTTAATAGTGGTAGAGTAATGATCAAGGATACCAGGAAAAATTACTGGAAATCGAATTAAACATTGATGGATTTGGAATCGAGAGTTAAATTTTGTAAACCTAATTTGTCTGGGTTTCGAGTTTTAGTTTGGATCGACAAATTGAGTTGATCGAGCTTTGAGATATTTTGGGAAATTGAAGCTTTGAGGTAGTTGAAGTGATGACCGGAGTTGGAGGAGTTCTGGTGGGCGGCTTTGCGAAGACGAGGCGATGACAGGTGGTTGGTTGGTCGCGAGTCAGTGTTGCCAGGTTTTGATTTAGTCGAATTCGAGTTCGAGCAGTGATCGAAGTAGTGATGGTAGTTTTCTGGTAGGTGGATGATCGTCGATGGGCGGAGATACTCGGTGATGGCCGGAGGCGTCGATCTTGGCTGTGCACGTGCACGCTTGAGTGTTTGTTCTGGTAGCAGTTTCTTTGGGGATGGAAGAAGCGAACTCGAGAATATCGTTGTTTGGCCCGGGAGATTGCTCGTGTGTTTAAGGGTTTGTCTCGAAGTAATTAGGGTGGAGCTCGAGTACATTAGTGTTGCCAGGTTTTTAAAAACCTGTTTGTTTAAATTTAAACTGAATTTAAATTTGTGAAGAAATATAAAAACAGGAATTTAAATCAAAGTTTAAATATATGGATTCAGGTTTAGTTTAAATCTTAGATTGGAAATAAATAAGTTTATAAATTTAAATGTTGTAAATAAGTTAAAATGTTAATTTATTTAAATGTTTTAAATTTGAAAAGGAATTTGATTTAAGCTCTTTTAGAAATTCTTTTATAAGATATAGGAATTCTTTAACATATAAAGGTTTTTAAAAATTGGTTTTAACTTTGTTAAAGACGAAATTGATATTCATTTTAAATCCAGAATAATCAACATTTGATAATTTATAAAAAGAAATAAATTAAGGAAGTAATTAGTTTTTTTATTAATAGAAGTAATTTGAGTTAATTACTTTGGAATAATTAATCAAGGGATTAATTAAGGAATTAATTAAGGAGAAATTAATTTAGTTAGTGAAAGTAATTAAGGGTAGTTAATTACTGATTGAAGATTAATCAAGGGTGATTAATTAAGATGATTAATGTGAGGATAATAAATTAATTGATTGTAATTAATTAATGGTTAAGTAAGAAGGATTTATAAAATAAAGTAATTAAATAAAGCATTTAAAACAATGTACCTTTAAATTTACTTTTAAATTTCATTTTAAATTTAAGATTTAAAATGAAGACAAGTTTAACTTTAACAAAGTTTTTAAAAACATCCTTTTAATCACATGTTAAAGAAACACTTAATTAAAGAAATTTAAAACCAAATTCATTTTAAATTCAAATCAATTTAAAATACATTTTAAACATTCAAATTGTTTAAAACATTTTAGATTTTAAAACTTCTTTTTATTTCAAAATTTGAAATACATATTCCAGGTAAATCTTTTAGATTTATAACCTATCTACAATTTACAAACTTTATTTTAAAAATTCTAACTACTTATCCCTTTTAAAATATTTAAATCAATTCAAAATTTAAATACCTTATCTTATGTAAAAACTGAGATTTTAACTTAAACTCCAGATTTTAAACTAGATTTAAACTTATTTAAACTTTGCTTTTATAGTTTTTTCCAGTTTTTAAATTCATTTTTAAATTGTGTAAGGATTTCACAATCTCTGATACCACTGTAACGACCATAGCAAACAATTTAATCAAACAAATTTAACTATCCAGTCAAAATCTGGATAGAATTTACTCGAGTTTCCCCAAGTATATATATTTGACTAACCAATCCATCGAAGAAATGGATTCACTCTACTGCTTCTGAACTTCACCTTCAGAAAAACTGCTCAGCCAGAAACTTTCTGCCAATTTACTCGAGACGATATTGGGTTTACATTCTCGATATATACTTCCAACCTCAAACATTCAAACTCCAACTATTGGTAATTGTGTTACACACACTACCACCTTATCTTCATTATCATTTGCATGATTCCACAGGTTGTATTTGAAGATTTGAAACTGCTTATTGAATTGCCTCCATCTTCTTTTTTTCTGATTTGCAATTCCAGATTTTTACTTCTTTCTTTTGATTGAATTTCCAGATTTTACAGATTTACATTTCTCTTTGCAAATTTTGAATTACAGATCTTTTATTTAATATTAGGTTCGAATATATTTTAGTGGAGAAAATTTGAAGAAAGATGAATTCAACTGAAAAGTGAAAACCAATTTCTTCTTTTTATTTTAATTTACTTAAATCCTACATGTTTATTTATAAATTATCTATATGTATAAAAATGTATTTATCCTTTTATAATTTAAGCTTTAGATTTTAATAAATATACAAATGTGAAAACAATTATTTATAATAGTTTATGCTTTGATCAAATATTTATAACATATTTTTATATGCTTGAGAAACTTATTTTACTACATATATATTTTTTCAAACTAAATTTGTCTTATGTTTGTATTTTAAAAATGAAAGAATATTAAAACAATTGAACTTCTTAATTACATTATTAATTATAAACTAATGATCTCTAATTACATCTTTAATTATTTATTTGTAAATTAAAAATTTGATACCACTGTAACAACCCGCCACTCATTCTACAGAATGACGAATCATTAATAAGAAAGAAAGGGGTGAGAAAAGAGAAAGAAGAGAAGAAAGAACAACAACACATTAGAAATCTCACAGCGGAACGAGAAATATATTATCACATAAGATATTACATAGTATCATATACATCAGAGTACACAATTTATACATCACAGAATAGACAGTTATAAACTTCTGTCTATTATACAACACAAGTACATCAGTACTATATAGACTAATACAAACACAGCGGAAATTCTATATATCTACTCGCTGAAGCCTCCTGCTCCTCAGCTCCTCCAGTATTCGTCAAGACTAACCTGAATCCCTCGACTACTCAATAAAATATTGAGTACCCAAGAGTTTAAATTAAGGAAGTAATTTTAACCTTTAAAATGAATTTGGTTTTAAATTTCTTTAATTAAGTGTTTCTTTAACATGTGATTAAAAGGATGTTTTTAAAAACTTTGTTAAAGTTAAACTTGTCTTCATTTTAAATCTTAAATTTAAAATGAAATTTAGAAGTAAATTTAAAGGTACATTGTTTTAAATGCTTTATTAATGATTAAAAATCATTACTTATGAATGAGTGATAGTATTGAATACTTGGCATTGATTGATATCTCTGATGAGATATATGCTGTATGATATGGATGACCTATTTGGTTATAGATCATTTGTTTATTTGATAATGTGATTATCAATTGTGATTTGTGAATTATCTATCTGTATGAATATAGATAAGTTAAATTGTTTAAACCTTTAAACAACTTGGCCTTAAAAGATACGCTTTGGATTTCGATGAGACCGGGATCGGGTTTCCGTATACCGGATTTCCAGGTCTGGAGACCCGAATACCACATCGATCCAAATTAACGATAGGTCGTGAATCTCAAGTGAAGATGAAGATTCAGAGTGCAAGGGTTATTGTCGTTAACTCTGAGGGTGATTCCAAAACGAGTGTAACGAGATAATGCCTTCGGTTTCGTTCGAACCCGGAACGAACTGGTATGGATTGAATGCTTTCAGCACATCGTCAGGCGGACGATGAGCATTCTAAGTGATATGTTCTGATTAAAGGTAATCGTAACCTCAAGCCTCATCAACCGGGAATGGCTAAAACAGGGGAGGTGCAGCAAGGCTTCGTGGGTAGCACCCACTGAGAGCAAGATAGATCCCTGTCTAGAGGTCCCTTTTCTTTTATTCGGCTTAGTGTGTGGTTGGTCGCGCCAACTACGGGATTGTCTTGTTCGGGATTATCCAGTAAGGGATGGTTCCGGCTTTGTGTTGCAGGGGAGCGGGCGTACTCCTCGGTACGGTGATCTAGGCCACGTACTGTGACGGGCGGTACATTTTTTATTATTTTTATTTTATTTTTTTTCTTTTATTTTTTTTATATTTTTTATTTATTTTTATTTTATATTATTTTTATTTTTTCATTTTATTATTTTATTTATTTATTTTAATTTTTTCATTCTATATTTTTTTTTTTTTTTATATATCATTTTTTATATATTTTTATTTTTATTTTTTTTTATTATTTTTTTTTAATTATTTTTTTTCTTTTTGTTATTATTTTTCATTATTATTTTTATAAAAAAAAAATAAAAAAAAAATAAATATAAAAAAATGAATAAAAATAAAAAAATAAAATAGAAAAAAAAATATATATAAAAAAAAATATATAAAAAAAATAAAATAAAAAGAAATAATAGAAAAAAATATATAAAAGAAAAAAAATAAAAAAGAGTAAAAATAAAAATAATATTAAAATAAAAAAAATATATAAAATAATAAAAAATAAAATAAAATAATAAAAAAGTAAAAAAAAATAATAATATTAAAGTAAAAAAAAAATAATAATAAAAAAAAATAATAAAAATTAAATAATAATAATAAAAAAAATAGAAAAAAATAAAAAGGATAAAAAAAATGAAATAAATAAAAAAATTTAAATAAAAAAGAAAAAAATAATAAATAATAAATAAATAAATAAAAAAATAGAAAAAAAATAATAAAAAATTAAAAATAAATTAATATAAATAAAAAAAATAAAATAGAAATAATAAAATAAAAAAATAATAAAAATAATAATGATAAAAAATAGATAAAAAAAAAGAAAATAGAAAATAATAAAAAAATAAAAAAATAATAAATAAAATAAAAAAATAAAAAATGAAAAATTAAAAAAGAATATAAATAAAAAAAATAATTATCTTTATTCACAAAGGAAGATAAATTTTAAAGGAAAAAAATCGAATTTCCTATCAAATGTTTTAGTTAGCGTAAGGTAAAAACTTACCCATGTTTATTTGTGGGGAGTCTTACGTGATACTTTTGTTTTCAAAAGTTTTCAAAGTTAAGCAATCTAACCGTTTACTCACACCAGACCCATGTCTGACCCAAGTTGTTTATTTCTGTTTTATAAACTCTTGGGTACTCAAATTTTTACGAGTAGCCAAGGGATTCAGGTTAGCCTTGACGAATTGTGGAGGAGCAATGGAGCAGGAGGCTTCAGCGTTGTAGATATAGATAGTAGTTTCCGATTGTATTATAATAGGGTCTAGGGTTTTCAAGTAAAATACAGAAATAGCTGAAATGCTTACATCTCACATTTCAACATAGTTGGGCACAACTAATACGTACGGCACTTATTGGAGTTTGGATTCCATACAATGGAAGGGCTACCGGGGTACCGCCCGTCACAGTACGTGGCCTAGATCACCGTACCGAGGATCACTCCCAATCCCCTGCAACACAAGGCCGGAACATCCCTTACTGGATAATTCCCGCACAAGATACCTCACGGTTGGGATCAGCAACCGCACCACTAAGTCGAAAATAGAAAGGGACATCTAGACAGAGGTAACCTTGTCCTACTTGGGTGCTACCCACTAACCTTGCTGCACCTCCCCTGTTTTAGCCATTCCCGGTTTGTGAGGCTTGAGGTTACGATTACCTTTAATCAGAACATATCACTTAGAATGCTCATCGTCCGCCTGACGATGTGCTGAAAGCATTCAATCCATACAAGTTCGTTCCGGGTTCGAACGAAACCGAAGGCATTATCTCGTTACACTCGTTTTGGAATCACCCTCAGAGTTAACGACAATAACCCTTGCACTCTGAATCTTCATCTTCACTTGATTCACGACCTATCATTAATTTGGATCGATGTGGTATTCGGTTCTCCAGACCTGGAAATCCGGTATACGGAAACCCGATCCCGGTCTCATCGAAATCCAAAGCGTATCTTTTAAGGCCAAGTTGTTTTAAAGGTTAAAACAATTTAATTTATTATCTTTATTCACAAAGGAAGATAATTTACAACAGATAATCAACATTATCAGATAATCCATACAATTCAACTAACATCCATATCATACAGCATATATCTCATCAGAGATATCAATCAATGCCAAGTATTCAATACTATCACTCATTCATAAGTAATGATTTATATCATCTCTAATAAGATATATGCTGTATGATATGGATGTTAGTTGAATTGTATGGATTATCTGATAATGTTGATTATCTGTTGTAAATTATCTTCCTTTGTGAATAAAGATAATAAATTAATTTGTTTTAACCTTTAAAACAACTTCTTTAATTAAGTTAAATTCGAGGTATCACTTAAGTAAATTTACAAAAGTACAGAGATACTTGGTTTAAAGTTTGACTTAACTAAAATTTTTAAACATTCTTCTATGATAATCAACAACTTTTGTTTATAAGTTTAGTCCTAACAAGAACTAGATCAATTAGTAAGAGATTTAAAAGAAATCCTGGAGTCTGGGCAACAAAACAGAACAGGGAACAATATCATACAAAACAGACATCTAGACAGAGGTAACCTTGTCCTACTTGGGTGCTACCCACTAACCTTGCTGCACCTCCCCTGTTTTAGCCATTCCCGGTTTGTGAGGCTTGAGGTCACGATTACCTTAGAAAAGAACACATCACTTAGAATGCTCATCGTCCACCTGACGATGTTCTGAAAGCATTCAATCCATACAAGTTCGTTCCGGGTTCGAACGAAACCGAAGGCATTATCTCGTTACACTCGTTTTGGAATCACCCTCAGAGTTAACGACAATAACCCTTGCACTCTGAATCTTCATCTTCACTTGATTCACGACCTATCTCTGTAACGACCACGACTTTCTCTCCACAGAAAGTCGTATCGCTAATAAGAAAGAAAGGGATAGAAAAGAGAAAAGAAGAGAAAGAAAGAACTAAAAAATATCAGAATCTCACAGCGGAACGAAACAAAATATAATATATCACATAACTATTACATAGTCTTTACATAATCAGAGTTACACAACTTATACAACAAAATAGACAGTTATAATTTCTGTCTATTATACAACTCAAGATACAATTCAAACAAAAGTCTCAGATCAACCAACACAGCGGAATACTATCTATCTACGAATGCTGAAGCCTCCTGCTCCATATCTCCTCCATAGATTCGTCAAAGGTAACCTGAATCCCTTGGCTACTCGTAAAAATTTGAGTACCCAAGAGTTTAATAAAACAGAAAATAAACACTTGGGTCAGACATGGGTCTGGTGTGAGTAAACGGGTTAAAATTGTTTAACTTCAAAACCTTTTGAAAACAAAGGTATCACGTAAGACTTAACACACATAAACATGGAAAAGTTTTTACCTTACGCTAACCAAACCGTTTGATAGGAAATCTGATTGTATTATAATAGGGTCTAGGGTTTTCAAGTAAAATACAGAAATAGCTGAAATGCTTACATCTCACATTCCAACATAGTTGGGCACAACTAATACGTACGGCACTTATTGGAGTTTGGATTCCATACAATGGCAGGGCTACTGGGGTACCGCACGTCACAATACGTGGCCTAGATCACCGTACCGAGGAGTACGCCCGCTCCCCTGCAACACAAAGCCGGAACCATCCCTTACTGGATAATTCCGAACAAGACAATCCCGTAGTTGGCGCGACCAACCACACACTAAGCCGAATAAAATAAAGGGACCTCTAGACAGGGATCTATCTTGCTCTCAGTGGGTGCTACCCACGAAACCTTGCTGCACCTCCCCTGTTTTAGCCATTCCCGGTTGATGAGGCTTGAGGTTACGATTACCTTTAATCAGAACATATCACTTAGAATGCTCATCGTCCGCCTGACGATGTGCTGAAAGCATTCAATCCATACAAGTTCGTTCCGGGTTCGAACGAAACCGAAGGCATTATCTCGTTACACTCGTTTTGGAATCACACTCAGAGTTAACGACAATAACCCTTGCACTCTGAATCTTCATCTTCACTTGATTCACGACCTATCGTTAATTTGGATCGATGTGGTATTCGGATCTCCAGACCTGGAATACCGGTATACGGAAACCCGATCCCGGTCTCATCGAAATCCAAAACGTATCTTTTAAGGCTAAGTTGTTTAAAGGTTTAAACAATTTAACTTATCTATATTCATACAGATAGATAATTCACAATTCACAATTGATAATCACATTATCAATTAAACAGATGATTCATAACCAAATAGGTAATCCATTTCAATATCACAATAGTTAATCTATATTACCATCATAATGCAACCAAGCATTCATACCACACAACATCTTATCTCATTTCTGAGATACATTCATTCAAGACAAATCAATGTCATTCATTCTTATATAAGAAATGATTTACTTAATCACAACATAATCAATTTAAAATGAATTTAATTAACTATCTCTATCTTTAAATTAATTTAAAGTGAATTAAATTAATTACTTCATCTCTTAATTAATTTAAAGTAAATTAAATTAATTTCTTATCATTATAAATCTTACTTATATAATCATTAATTAATTACAAATAATTTAATTAATCTTTCTCTAATTATCCACTTTAATTAATCACCTTGATTAATTATACTTTAATTACATTTAAGTAATTATCTTTAATTAATTTCACAAATTAATTATCCTTAACCAATTTACAGTAATTAACCTTTAACTACTTCATTAATTAATTAATTATTCATAATCAATTATTTTAATCCTTAACTAATTACAATTAATTAGTTGTCATTTGATTTATTAATCTTAATTAATCAACTCTTAATTACATCATTAATTATAAACTAATGATCCCTAATTATAGCTTTAATTATTCTATTAATTACATTAAGTAATTAACCTTAATTAAACCACAATTATTAATCATCTTTGATTAATCTAATTCTTTAATTTAATTATTAAATTAATAACAAATGATTAACTCTTAATCATTTCCATTTAATAAAATAATTATCCTCTAATTACTTTATTAAATAATTTCCCTTTTACTTAATTACATTCAGTAATTATTCCTTAATTACTTTATCAAGTAATTATACTTAATTAATTTATAAATGATTATCTCTAATTAATCATTAATTAATTACTTAGTTAATTATCTAACTAATTTTTTTTAGTTTGATTAAATAATTTCTTAACTTTTTTATACTTAAAGATCTTAATCAAGAAAATCATTTATCTTAATTAAATTATTGTCTATTCTTAAATCATTTTCAATAAATGAATTATCCTTATTAGTTTCACATATTAATTTCTTTTAATAAAACAAATCTTAATTTCCTAAGATAAAATCTTTATTATAATTAAACAATTAGATTATAACTGTCTAGTATGTGTTGTTTAAAAATATATATGTGTATTTAAAATTGACTTTAAATAGGATAATTATTGACAATTAATAGTGTGTTTGTTAAAATTTAATATATATATATATATATATATTATTTGAATTGATTTTAAATGTAGATTTTAAATTGACTTTGAAATTGAATTTAAAAATTGAATTTAAAAGAAAAATTCTTTCCAGTTCAACCGAGCATTTCAGTCCATCTTTGAGTAGAATTTGAATCTGTCGAATGAGTGTTAACTGTTATGATTTTTAACAGTTTTGAAAAGCAAAGTTTTGAAATTTTAAAATGAATTTGTTTTAAACTCTTCTTAAATAAACTTCTTTCCATACAAATTTATTCTTTATCATTGATTAAAAGTTATATGATGGTTTTAATTTAAATATGTAAGTAAGTTTTTAGTTATTTTAAAGTATATTCTAAATTAAGTTATAGAAGAAATGTTTTAAAAATAATATGATTAGGAAATAAATAAAGGAAGTGTTTTATCTTAGGACAATTAAAGTTTTAATAATTTGAGATTAATAAAGTAAATAAAGTAATTTAAGTATAATTAAATAAATTAATTTATTAATGATTAAGGAGTAATTAATTTATTAATTAAAGATTTTAATTTATTATAAATAGTAATTAAGATTTGATTAATTAATAATTAGAGATGAATTAATCAAGTGATTAAGATTTATTAATTAATGATTAGAGATTAATTAATTTAGTAATTAGAAATTAATTAATTAATAATTGGAGGTAAATAAATTAGTAATTAAGAAGTACTTAATTTGTAATTAAGTTTTATAAATTAATAATTAGGTTTTATTAATTATTAATTAAGGGGTGATTAATTTGGGATTAATCAATGGTAATTAAGAGTTAATTAACTAATAATTAAGGATTGATTAATTTATTAAGTTTTATTAATTGAAAATTAAGGTTTATTAATTAATAATTAAAAGAATAATTAATCTTTAATTAATAATTAATTAAATTGTTTAAGAGTAATTAAGGATGAATTACTCAAGTATAATTAATGATATGAATGTGATTGATTTAAGTTAATTAATTTGTGGATTAATTAAAGATAATCACTTGATAAAGGATTAAGTATGAATACTTAATAAGATTGATAAGTATAATTACTTAGTGTAGGTAGTTAATGTATAATTACAGGATGTAATTAATTAAAGGGAATCACTTAATGGGAAGTAATTAAAGAATAATTACTTAGGAAAGTAATTAAGGATTTATTACTTGGTGTAATTAATTAAAGGATTAAATAATTAATTAAGGAGTTAATTAATTAGGGTAAGTAATTATAGGATGATAATTACTGTTTATGATTAATTGAGGTGGATTAATAAAAGTGATTAATTAAAGTTTAAATAATTAATGTAATTAATTAAGGGTCAATGTAATTAATTATAGTTAATTAATGGAAGTAATTAATTAAGGATCATTAATTAATGTAATTTATAAAAGTAATTAAAGGTTAATTACTGTTAATGGTTAAGAATAATTAATTTGTGAAATTAATTAAAGGATAATTACTTTATGTAATTAATGAATAATTAATCTAGGATGGTTAATATTTAATGAGTAATTAATTAATTAAAGGTTGTAATTAATTAATGATGGATTAAGCAAGATTAGATAATTAATTCTTAAGTAATTAATTTAATTTAAGTTAATTAAATTAATTATAACATAGGGTTAATAAATTGTTACTTATGGATGATTGTTTGTGTAGAATATCTGAATTGGATATCTATTGGATGATATGTTATGATATTATGTGATATGATATTGGATATATCCGTGATAAATGTGTGATATTTATCTATGTTAAATGCTGTATGAATTCAAGTATTGAATTGAATTGTTTTAACCTTTAAACAACTTGGCCTTAAAAGATACGTTTTGGATTTCGATGAGACCGGGATCGGGTTTCCGTATACCGGTATTCCAGGTCTGGAGACCCGAATACCACATCGATCCAAATTAACGATAGGTCGTGAATCTCAAGTGAAGATGAAGATTCAGAGTGCAAGGGTTATTGTCGTTAACTCTGAGGGTGATTCCAAAATGAGTGTAACGAGATAATGCCTTCGGTTTCGTTCGAACCCGGAACGAACTTGTATGGATTGAATGCTTTCAGCACATCGTCAGGTGGACGATGAGCATTCTAAGTGATGTGTTCTGATTAAAGGTAATCGTAGCCTCAAGCCTCATCAACCGGGAATGGCTAAAACAGGGGAGGTGCAGCAAGGTTAGTGGGTAGCACCCAAGTAGTATAAGATTCCCCTGTCTAGAGTCCCTTTTTATTTCGGCTGTGTGGGTGGTTGTTTGGCCGCAGCCACGGGGTTTCTTATGCGGGAATTATCCAGTAAGGGATGTTCCGGCCTTGTGTTGCAGGGGATTGGGCGTGATCCTCGGTACGTTGATCTAGGCCACGTACTGTGACGAGCGGTACCCCGGTAGCTCTGCCATTGTATGGAATCCAAAATCCAATAAGTGTCGTACGATTTAGTTGTGCCCAACTATGTTGGAACGTGAGATGTAAGCATTCCAGCTATTTCTGTATTTTACTTGAAAACCCTAGACCCTATTATAATATAACTGGATTTCCTATCAAATGTTTTGGTTAGCGTAAGGTAAAAACTTACCCATATTTATTTGTGGGGAGTCTTACGTGATACCTTTGTTTTCAAAAGGTTTTGAAGTTAAGCAATTTAAACCGTTTACTCACACCAGACCCATGTCTGACCCAAGTGTTTATTTTCTGTTTTATTAAACTCTTGGGTACTCAAATTTTTACGAGTAGCCAAGGGATTCAGGTTTGCTTTGACGAATCTATGGAGGAGCAATGGAGCAGGAGGCTTCAGCGTTCGTAGATATAGTGTTCTGCTGTGTTAGTCTGTATGAGTCATTTGTTGAGTGTATTTGAGTTGTAATGACTAGACAGATGTTTATAACTGTCTAGTATGTGTTGTATAAGCTGTGTATCTCTGATGTATATGATACAATGTAATATCTTATTTGATTAATATAATTTATTCGTTCCGCTGTTTAGATTCTGATGTGTTTCTTTCTTCTTCTCTATCTTTTCTCTTTTCTATCCCTTTCTTTCTTCTTGATGATACGACTTTTTGTGGAGAAAAAGCCGGGTCGTCACAGATAAGTAATTACAAATTGTTAATTAATTACTCTTAGTAATTAATCTTAAATTAAACGCATTTAATTAATCACATTTATTAATTAACTAAACTAAAATTAAGTAATTAATTCTTAATTACTTACATAAGTAATTATCTTCTAATTACTTCCATTAAAAATCTTGTTTACTTTCTTAATTAATTTCTTAACCAATAATTAATTCCATCATTAATAATTCTTAATACTTTAATTAATTAATTACTTCATAATTAATTAACTTTAAAATAATTATATTAATTAATTCCTTAATTGATAACATTAAGTGATTACCCATTAATTACTTCAGCTAATTACTTCCATGAGTAATTTACTCCTCCTAATTACTTTAAGTAATTATCCATTAATTACTTTATTAAGGAATTTACTCATTTAATCATAAATTGATTTTCTTAAATTAATTAGGCTAATTAATTAATCTAAAATTAATTACATTAATTAATTAACTAATTAATCATCTCTAATTAGTGAATAGTTAATGAATTAATTAGAGATGATTAATTAGTTAATTAATTAATGTAATTAATTTTAGATTAATTAATTAGCCTAATTAATTTAAGAAAATCAATTTATGATTAAATGAGTAAATTCCTTAATAAAGTAATTAATGGATAATTACTTAAAGTAATTAGGAGGAGTAAATTACTCATGGAAGTAATTAGCTGAAGTAATTAATGGGTAATCACTTAATGTTATCAATTAAGGAATTAATTAATATAATTATTTTAAAGTTAATTAATTATGAAGTAATTAATTAATTAAAGTATTAAGAATTATTAATGATGGAATTAATTATTGGTTAAGAAATTAATTAAGAAAGTAAACAAGATTTTTAATGGAAGTAATTAGAAGATAATTACTTATGTAAGTAATTAAGAATTAATTACTTAATTTTAGTTTAGTTAATTAATAAATGTGATTAATTAAATGCGTTTAATTTAAGATTAATTACTAAGAGTAATTAATACTGTAACGACCACGACTTTCTCTCCACAGAAAGTCGCATCATTATGAAGAAAGAAAGAGGTAGAAAATAGAAAAGAAGAGAAGAAAGAAAGAAACAACAACAACTATCTCACAGCGGAACGAATAAATTATATTAATAACATAAACTATTACATAGTATACAACAATTTACAGAGTTACACAGCATATACATCACTTACTAGACAGTTATAAACATCTGTCTAGACATTACAACTCAAATACAAGACAAGACACTATCACAGATATCAACACAGCGGAATACTATATCTACGAACGCCGAAGCCTCCTGCTCCATTGCTCCTCCAGAATATTCGTCAAAGCTAAACCTGAATCTCTTGGCTACTCGTAAAAATTTGAGTACCCAAGAGTTTATAAAACAGAAATAAACACTTGGGTCAGACATGGGTCTGGTGTGAGTAACAGGTTAAACTTGCTTAACTTCAAAACCTTTAGAAAGAAAAGGTATCACGTAAGACTCCCCACAAATAAACATGGGTAAGTTTTTACCTTACGCTAACCAAAACATTTGATAGGAAATCTGATTTTATTATAATAGGGTCTAGGGTTTTCAAGTAAAATATAGAAATAGCTGAAATGCTTACATCTCACATTCCAACATAGTTGGGCACATCTAATACGTACGGCACTTATTGGAGTTTGGATTCCATACAATGGCAGGGCTACTGGGGTACCGCCCGTCACAGTACGTGGCCTAGATCACCGTACCGAGGAGTACGCCCGCTCCCCTGCAACACAAAGCCGGAACCATCCCTTACTGGATAATTCCAAACAAGATAACCCCGTAGTTGGCGCGACCAACCACACACTAAGCCGAATAAAAAGAAAAGGGACCTCTAGACAGGGATCTATCTTGCTCTCAGTGGGTGCTACCCACGAAGCCTTGCTGCACCTCCCGTGTTTTAGCCATTCCCGGTTGATGAGGCTTGAGCTTACGATTACCTTTAATCAGAACATATCACTTAGAATGCTCATCGTCCGCCTGACGATGTGCTGAAAGCATTCAATCCATACAAGTTCGTTCCGGGTTCGAACGAAACCGAAGGCATTATCTCGTTACACTCGTTTTGGAATCACCCTCAGAGTTAACGACAATAACCCTTGCACTCTGAATCTTCATCTTCACTTGAGATTCACGATCTATCGTAAATTTGGATCGATGTGGTATTCGGGTCTCCAGACTTGGAATCCCGGTATACGGAAACCCGATCCCGGTCTCATCGAAATCCAAAACGTATCTTTTAAGGGCCAAGTTGTTTTAAGGTTAAAACAATTCAATTCTTATCTATATACACAAAGATAGATAATTCAATAGATAATCTACATTATCATCCCAAACAGATAATTCACATTATCATTATAATTCAACCAAACATCCATATCATATATCAATCATATCTCATTAGAGATATCAAACAATGAAATACATTCAATCTCATTCATCCATCCTTAAGCAATGATTTATCATCTAATTAATTTAAAGTGAATTAAACTAATTACTTCATTCTATAAATCCTGCTTACTTAATTATTAATTAAACCAATTAATTAATCATTACTCTAAGTATCCATCTTAATTAATCATTCCTGATTAATAATCGTTTAATTACTTTAAGTAATTAATTCTTAATTAATTTCACAAATTAATTAACTTAAACCATTACAGTAATTAATCTTTAATAACATCATTAATTAATTAACTATATTTAATTACATTAATCCTTAATTAATTACAATTAAAACCCGAATACCACATCGATCCAAATTAACGATAGGTCGTGAATCAAGTGAAGATGAAGATTCAGAGTGCAAGGGTTATTGTCGTTAACTCTGAGGGTGATTCCAAAACGAGTGTAACGAGATAATGCCTTCGGTTTCGTTCGAACCCGGAACGAACTTGTATGGATTGAATGCTTTCAGCACATCGTCAGGTGGACGATGAGCATTCTAAGTGATATGTTCTGATTAAAGGTAATCGTAACCTCAAGCCTCATCAACCGGGAATGGCTAAAACAGGGGAGGTGCAGCAAGGCTTCATGGGTAGCACCCACTGAGAGCAAGATAGATCCCTGTCTAGAGGTCCCTTTTCTTTTATTCGGCTTAGTGTGTGGTTGGTCGCGCCAACTACGGGGTTATCTTGTTCGGAATTATCCAGTAAGGGATGGTTCCGGCTTTGTGTTGCAGGGGAGCGGGCGTACTCCTCGGTACAGTGATCTAGGCCACGTACTGTGACGGGCGGTACCCCAGTAGCCCTGCCATTGTATGGAATCCAAATTCCAATAAGTGTCGTACGTATTAGTTGTGCCTAACTATGTTGGAATGTGAGATGTAAGCATTTCAGCTATTTCTGTATTTTACTTGAAAACCCTAGACCCTATTATAATATAACTGGATTTCCTATCAAATGTTTTAGTTAGCGTAAGGTAAAAACTTACCCATGTTTATTTGTGGGGAGTCTTACGTGATACTTTTGTTTTCAAAGGTTTTCAAAGTTAAGCAATTTAACCGTTTACTCACACCAGACCCATGTCTGACCCAAGTGTTTATTTTCTGTTTTATTAAACTCTTGGGTACTCAAATTTGTATGAGTAGTCAAGGGAATTCAGGTTAGTCTTGACGAATTCTGGAGGAGCTGTGGAGCAGGAGGCTTCAGCGAATAGATATATAGAGTTTCCGCTGTGTATGATAGATGTACTTGTGTTGTATAATAGACAGAAGTTTATAACTGTCTATTCTGTAATGTATATGCTGTGTAACTCTGTAAATTGTTATATACTATGTAATAGTTTATGTTATTAATATAATTTATTCGTTCCGCTGTGAGATCGTTGTTGTTGTTTCTTTCTTTCTTCTCTTCTTTTCTCTTTCTATCCCTTTCTTTCTTATTAACGATGCGACTTTCTGTGGAGAGAAAGTCGTGGTCGTTACAGTACGATTACCCGGGATCGGGTTTGCTACATTACAGCGTGATAGGGGGTTCTCGCTTCGCGGTTTGGTGGCGAACGGGAGACTCTTACCCCTACATGTCCCATTGAGGGGTTGGTTGCGAGTCGAGAGGCTGGCCGTAAAAGCAAATTCGAGGTATCACTGTATGCCACGGTGGGTCTGGGATGGTTGCAAAGCCTACCAGTCGCCACTGGCTCGTCCCGTTACAGTTGGTATCAGAGCATTAGGTTGAGTGAATACCTAGGCTCTGGAGTGGTGTCTATCTTGAGAGAGCGTATTTGTAATTTTTATATAACTATATATATATTTATTTCTACCTATATTTGGATTATCTGTTCGGGTTTTCCAATACGAGTTATAAAGGTAGATAGGGTAGTGGTGTGTGTAACACGACTACCAATGGTTGCAGTTTGAGTATTGAGGTTGGAAGTATATCTAACGAGACTATAGACCTAATACCATCTCGAGTGAGCTTTGCTATGGTGTAGGGATTTTATTGATCTCTGAAGGAAACCTGTTAAGGTTCGGAGTCCATCTTTGAAGTTGGATAAGTGCAGTTTGGATAACTAGAGTTGGATCTGTCAGTTGAGCTGAAGCAAGTGATGGTATCTGGGCAACTCAGGTAATTGTAGCTGTGTGATGAGACGCAGTGAATATGGATGTTCTCGAAGATGTTTTCTTTGGAACGAGTTTGAGGAAGTGTGTCTGTTTCGGTGTTGTGGCTGAGTTCAGCAGGGTATTGAGTTTGGTTTGGAGTCCGAGTTTCTCAAGAAGCTTTGGATAGGAAGTCTTGGCATCTATGTCAGCGGTGCAGCTCGGAAGTGTTTTGTGTTCCAGCTAGAAGATCTTTTGGCTTAGAAGTTTTCTAGAGGTGGAGTTCAGAAGCAGCAGAGAGGATCCATTTCACTGATGGATTGGCTAGATAAGCATAAGCTATTCTGATTGGTAAAGAGAGAACGGTTTATTTGAAATTAGGCTGGGTTGATCGCAAAAGTGACTTGCGATAATTGAGTATTCTCTTGAGTTATCTGAGATTTTCTGGATATCTTCAGGAAGTCGGAAGTTTATCCGCATTTAGAGATTGAGTTTTCTTATCGACTAGGATTCTGGAAGTGGAACCGGTAGTTCAGCTAGGTAGAAGGATGTCTCCTAGAGAAAGGATTTGGTGAAGCAGCTCAGTATTTCATGGCACTGTTGAGTTTTCTTTTATGGATCTATTGAACCATATTTCCGGGATGTGTTGTCTAGTTTGTGCTCGAGTTCATCAACGGCATTCTCATCTTCTCTAGATCAGAGTGGTGCAGCGGAAGCAAGGTGTCAGCTGGAAGAGCCTGGAAGTTGCAGTGTTTGGATTGGAGGATTTCTATAGGAAATTTCTCTGGATTTGAGTTCAGATTGGTAAGTGCATCTGTTTTGGTTTTCTCGGATAGGAGAAGTAAGTTGTAGTCTACTAATGATGGCGGAGTAGAGTTTGTGTTCTGGATTTTTGGGTAGATCTTGAGAGGATCATTTTGTTAAGTTAATTTTGGTCCAGTTTGTTTCTAGAAGCATCAGCAAAGGATGAGCTGATCAAGAAGGATGTAGGCAGCCCAGAATTGTCAGAAGTGTTTGTGGATAAGAGACGGAGGAAATTTGGAATTCGAAGATTGAAGACTTTGTTGTTATTGAGATTTTCTCCGGTCAAAGGAGAAATAAGATTGGATAAGACCAGGAAGTTAGCTCCGTTGTATATTGGATTCTTCTGAGTGTTGTAAGTATTAGTGTTTGGCTTAGAAGGTTTGAATTTCCAGTTTGGATAACTGGGATTCAATGTATTTCGCGTATCTCTGAAGGAATACGTGTTTGATCTATCTCTGGTTTTGGAACCAGTAGTTTGGGAAGTTTTGGTAGTTGAGTTGATCTTGTCTGTGGTCTGATATCTTGTTCAGATTGTAGATATAGATGAGTAGGAGCTCTATAGCTCAGTCGAATTGTTTGTTTGGATTCTGTTGAGCAAGTATCCCGGTATATATATATATACTTGGAGAAACTCGAGAAAATTGTATTCACTGGATAGTTAGAATTGTTTGATTGGATGAGTTGGTTGCTATGAAAATTGTATTATCACTGGATATGATAATATATGCTTGTGATTTAAATAGATTATTAAATTACCTTTGTTTTAAATTTCGGGGACGAAATTATTTTAAGGGGGAAGGAATGTGATATCCCGGAAATTTGGGGCAATATCAATTTAATAATCTGTTTAAATAATTAAATTGATTTCTTAATTTTTGATAATAAAATTTGAATTGGTTTAATAATCTAATTAAATGAATATTTAAATAGTGAAATTATCTTTTAAAAACCAATAAAATGATTTCTATTTATAATATTTATATATGTGTATATATTGTAAATAGATTGGCTTTGGTTTGAAATTTAATAAATGAATAAAATCTTGTTTTAAATTTCTAATGTATTTTTGATAGTTTGGACATTATGATTTATTTAATATTAGCTTTTCAAAGCTATTTAAACAAAATAACTATATGGTTTTAAATAAAGATGAATAATAAGGTTAATTTATTTTCTTTTAAAATACTGCTTAATAAATATGGTTTAAGAGTATATAAGTTTAAAGTACAACTTACATATGATATGATAATTTATTTAATAATAGTAGTAATTTATAATCTCTTTTATAAATTATTTTAAATTGACAAATTTGTTATTTTTAAAACAATATTAATAATGTATTGTTTTGTTTATAGATATGAATAGATTTGTAAGAAATTGAATGGTTATTTTCAAATTGAATGTGTCCTTTTAAATTAACTTTAAATTGGATTTTTAAAATATAATTTGCATTTGAATTTAAATTAAATTTGAAATTCAAAAGAGATAAGATTTCAAATAGTTTTGGATTTTAAATTATATGGATAAACTTTTATTTATAAGTATAATTGGTATATCTCTTTAAAAAGTTATCTATATATATATATAGATAAGTAATTATATTTAATAAATAAAGAAAAGGGTTTTATTTACATTAACAATAAATAAAACTAATTAAAGGACATGTGTTAAGTAAGTATTAATTCAAATGACAAATGTTAAGAGTTTTTACAAGTGTCAATCTTTTAATTTATATTTTCTTTTATTTTTAAGAAATTATTTTACCTATATATGCATATACTTCTCTCATCTTCATTCTTTTCTATTCTTTTCAAAAACTTAAGAAAAACTTCAGCAAAAATAATCTGTAATCAAAACATTCCTCTAACAAAACTCTTAAAACAAAATCTGAAGCAAACAAATTCTCAAACCAAAATCTGTAATAAATCCTCTAAAATGCTTCTTCAACAAACCTGCAAATCATTTCAAATCAAAGTTTAAGCCTGCAATATTTTTCAAAGTCTGGAAGCAAGAAAATCTGAAAACAAAGGCCTGTCCTTCTTTTTAAAATCTGGAAGCAAGCCAGTTTAAAATCAAGACTAAAGCAATGTCTCAACAAACAAGTTATAGCAACATGCAAATTTAAACAGCAAGCAATGCAAGTTTCTAAAGCAGGCATTTCAGTTCTATAGTTTAAAAGCAATAAGGCTTTGTTCCTCTTCTTCAAACTGGTGAGTAAATCTAATTTTAAAAACAATTTTAAAATTGTTATTATGTCTTGATATGCCTGATAAATGTCACAGTAAAATGATATGCAATGATTACTTGAATAATTGGATGTGAATGGATGTTTAGATAAGAGTTTGTTATAAAATATCTGTGCATATTGATGTTCATGCTCTCTGTTATTTTCCTGTGAATAAAATTAAAACATAAATCGGTTTTAATTTGATATATATATGTGTAGTATTGAGATGAATCTAGTAATGCATGTTTAAAATTATGTATGCATGCTTGTTAAAATCTGAATACCTGTCTATATGAATGTATATATTGGTATGTATGATTATGATCAACTCTGCTTACTTTCTAACAGGCAAAATATTGAACGAAACTAAAAATTATCTTCAAGTATCTTTGTTAGGCTAAAGTATTCAAACAAATGTTGTTTGTTTGAGCATAATTAAGTTTTAAAATTTTAAATTATATAAATTGAGTTTGAAACTCTTTGGAAAATGAAAAATAACAGTGGAAGTTTAGAATTGGGTTAAAATTTAGTGAAATGATTTATTAATTCAAGTGTATAATCTGATTCATCTTTGAGAAATAGAATTTTTAAAACTTAAATCTCGATTTTTAGTTATATATAGAGGGTGCAGTTCAAAGATGATCAGAATATGGTTTATGGGCTATTTCTCGTGATCTATGAATTTGGGGTAGTCGTGGTTTCTGTAGGAGTTAGCTTGTCAATCGGGAATGTCGAGAAAAATGGTGGATGGATTTCTCGAACGTCGTGATGGATGAACGAAGTCAAGATAGGGTTTTCGAACCTGTTTTGGTCGTAGTGTTTCTCGAGATGATTTCTTCATCAAAGCTGAATCAGAGGCGATCGGACTAAAGGGAAACGACGTGTGGTGTCGTGGCGGAGCTAAGGAGGGAAGCGCGTGATCTCTGGCGATCGTGGGTGGCGAGGCGATCGGATTTTGGTTGTCGAGGTTGGGTTCCAGAATCGATCGAATAGCTCGTATTCGAATTCTAGTTGAATTCGACAAACTGGGTGGTCAGGAAGCACGTTTAGGTTGTCGTCGACGTGGGGATGATCGTGGCGAAGGTCGGAGTCGTTTCGATCGGTTGTGCACATGCACCTGTGCACGTTTGCGTGTATTTGGGTGATTGGTTTGGGAAATAAAGTCGACTCGGGATCGATATCGCGTAGATGTTGGTGCGACTCGAAGAAGAAGAAGGTACGAGAGATACTCGTGAGTTGCTCGAAAATTAGCTCGGGATTTTGGTTGTTTGTCTCGGGTTCCCTTTGGTAAGCTAATAAGTTTCTAAAGCAAAAGAGAAATGATCAAGTTTTTTTTTAAATAAATAAAATGGAAGTTTCCAAAGAAGAGTTCAACAAGTTTCCAAGTAAAGTTCAAAGATTTAATTGTTTTAAACAAATTAAATGTTTAATTGTTTAGTTTAAAGTGAATCTTATATTTTAAAATCATGTAGTTAACCCCTAAATGTTTCCAATGATAAAATTTGGTAAATAATGAAGATAAAGAATTTATCTTTAATTAAGAATGTGATTAATTAAAGTTACTTGTTAAATGTAATTATTTAAAAGAGTAATTAATTAATGAAGGAAATTGGAGATTAATTAATAAAAGTAATTAGAGATTAATTAATGATTAGAGATTAATTAATAATTAGAGATTTATTAATTTAGTAATTAGAAATTAATTAATTAGTAATTAGAAGTTAATAAATTAATAATTAAGAAGTACTAAATTTGTATTTAAGTTTTATTAATTAATAATTAGGTTTTATTAATTAAGGAAAGATTAATTTGTAATTAAAGATTATTTAAGGATTAATCAAATGATAATTATGGATTAATCAAATATTAATGAACTAGTAATTAAGGATTAATTAATTGGTTATTAAGTTTTATTAATTGATAATTAAGGTTTATTAATTAATAATTAAATAATAATAAATCTATAATTAAAGATTTATTAATTGATTTTAAAGAGTAATTAAAGAATGAATTACTCAGCTATGATTTATGAGATGAATGTGATTAATTTAAGTTAAATTAATTTGTAAATTAATTAAAGAAATCACTTGATAAGGATTAAGTATGAATACTTAATGAGATTTGATAAGTGTAATTACTTAGTATAAGAAATAAATGTAATTACTGGATGTAATTGATATAAGGGAAATTACTTAATGGAAAGTAATTGAAGTATAATTACTTTGTAAAAGTAATTAAGGATTTAATTATCTAGTGTAATTAATATAATTAATTAAGAAGTTAAATTAATTAAGATAAGTAATTACAGGATGATAATTACTGTTTATGATTAATTAAGGTGGATTAATAGAAATAATCAATTAAAGTTTAATTAATTAAAGTAATTAATAAAGGGTTAATGTAATTAATTATAGTTAATTAAATAATGGAAGTAATTAATTAAGGATTATTAATTAATGTAATTAATAAATGAAGTAATTAACGGTTAATTACTATTAATGATTAAAGATAATTAATTTGTGAAATTAATTAAAGAATAATTACTTTACGTAATTAATGAATAATTAATCAAGGATGATTATTATTTAATGAGTAATTAATTAATTAAAGGTTTGTAATTAATTAATGATTGATTAAGCAAGGTTAGATAATTAATTCATAAGTAATTAATTTAATTTAAGTTAATTAAATTAATTATAACATAGGGTTAATAATTGTTGCTTATGGATAATTGTTATGTAGAATATCTGGTTTGGTTGATATCTATTGGATGATATGCTGTGATATTCTGTGATATGATATTGAATATATCTGTGATAAATCTGTGATATTTATCTATGTTAATGCTTTGTGAATTCAAGTATTGAATTAAATGGAATTGTTTAAACCTTTAAACAACTTGAACCTAAAAGATGGCGATTTGGATTTCGATGAGACCGGGATCGGGTTTCTAGATTTGGATATCCGAATACCACATCGATCCAAATTAACGATAGGTCGTGAATCTCAAGTGAAGATGAAGATTCAGAGTGCAAGGGTTATTGTCGTTAACTCTAAGGGCGATTCCAAAATGAGTGTAATGAGATAATGCCTTCGGTTTCGTTCGAACCCGGAACGAACTTGTATGGATTGAATACTTTCAGCACATCGTCAGGTGGACGATGAGTATTCTAAGTGACGTGTTCTGATTAAAGGTAATCGTAGCCTCAAGCCTCATCAAACTGGGAATGGCTAAAACAGGGGAGGTGCAGCAAGGTTAGTGGGTAGCACCCAAGTAGTATAAGATTCCCCTGTCTAGAGGTCCCTTCTTTTTATTCGGCTGTGTGGGCAGTTGAATAGCTACAACCGCTGGGGTTTCTTATGCGGGAATTATCCAGTAAGGGATGGTTCCGGCCTTATGTTGCAGGGGATTGGGCGTGATCCTTGGTACGTTGATCTAGGCCACGTACTGTGACGGGCGGTACCTCGGTAGCCCTGCCATTGTATGGAATCCAAAATCCAATAAGTGTCGTACGTTTTAGTTGTGCCCAACTATGTTGGAACGTGAGATGTAAGCATTCCATCTATTTCTGTATTTTACTTGAAAACCCTAGACCCTATTATAATATAACTGGATTTCCTATCAAATGTTTTGGTTAGCGTAAGGTAAAAACTTACCCATGTTTATTTGTGGGGAGTCTTACGTGATACCTTTGTTTTCAAAAGGTTTTGAAGTTAAACAACTTTAACCGTTTACTCACACCAGACCCATGTCTGACCCAAGTGTTTATTTTCTATTTTATAAACTCTTGGGTACTCAAATTTTTACGAGTAGCCAAGGGATTCAGGTTTTCTTTGACGAATTCTGAAGGAGCAATGGAGCAGAAGGCTTCAGCGTGTAGATATCTGTATTTCCGCTGTGTTGATCTCTGAGTCGTTTGTTTAAGTTGTATTTTGAGTTGTAATAACTAGACAGGTGTTTATAACTGTCTAGTATGTGTTGTATAAAGCTGTGTATCTCTGATGTATATGATACAATGTAATATCTTATTTGATTAATATAATTTATTCGTTCCGCTGTTTAGATTCTGATATTGATTCTTCTTTCTTCTCTATCTTTTCTTTTTTCTATCCCTTTCTTTCTTCAAGATGATACGACTTTTGTGGAGAAAAAGTCGGGTCGTCACAGTTGGTATCGGAGCCAGGTTAAAACAATTAAGATTTAATTATATACATCCAAACAATATTTATCACCGGGTTAAACATGCATCATGATTTCCTAATTTAATTTAAGTAAAAATGTTACTCACCTGTTTAAAGATGACAGAGGCAGTTTAATCTTTTTTTTTGGAAAAGATTTTGAACTTAAAACTTGAAACTGAGAGCTTGAATGCTTTTGCTTTTTGCTTATTTGATTTAAAACTTGAACTGCTAGATTTTAAATTGCTTTAAATCTACATGCATGCTTGCTCCAGGTTGAAGAAATGAAGGCAAACAGACTTGAGATGATTCCAGATTGAAAATGAATGCAGACTGTTTTTCTTGAGTTGATTCCAGAGATGAAAAGAATTGCAGACCTTTGTTTTTGATTTGAAAATTTGATTATAGATCTTTGATTTGGTTTGAGGAATTCTCAGATTTGTTTTTGAAGAAGAATGTTGGCTGATCTGATTTGCTTCAGATTTGTATTGGAGAATTGGTTTGGGTTCTCTTGGTTTTGAAATGAAGATTTAAAAAGAAAATGAAGTAAAGATATGCAAATGTATATATGTATGTAAATTATGATAAATAGAAATAAAAGAAAAAGAAAATAAATAAGACACTTGTCACAAAGATTTGTTACTTAAATTACACATGTTAACATGAAGCCTAATATGATGACATTTGTATTTTTGCTAACTTTTATTTATTTTAAAAGTAAATTAAACCTTTTCTTTATTTATTTAAATGCTTATCTATATATATATCTTTTTAAAGAGAAACAAAAACTAATTATATTTTATACATAAAAGTTTATACAAATATTCTAAAATCCAAAAAAATTTAAATATCTATTCTTTTGAATTTCAAAACTTAAATTCAAATTCAAGTTAAATTAGATCCTAAGATTCAATTAAAATATACAATTATTTATCAATTTAAAAATAACAATTCTATAGTCTTTTAAAATCTATTCATACAAAATTAAAAATAATATATTATACTTATTATTTGAAATTAACATATTTGATAATTTAAATAATTTATATAAGAGATTATATTATCAAGTAATATTTTAAAAAGAAATAAAACAAACCATTTTTGTTAATCTTATTTATATTTAAACTTAAGTTAAAATATATTTTAACCAATTTAAACATTTACCTAAAGTATATTTAAAACTATAAAGTTATTTATTTAAATATCTTTGAAAAGTCATATTAAATTAAATCTAAATTTCCAATTTGCCCAAAGCTTTCTATTTACAATATATACAAATAAATATATATATTCAAATAGAAAATATCTTATTAACTATTTTAAAAGACTAAATCATCAATTAAATACTTAGTTAAATCAGATTATTAAATTAAATTCAGATTTCATTATCAAAGACCATCAATATCAATTTAATTATTTAACAGATTATTAAATTGATATTGTTAAAATTTCCGGGATATTACATTCCTTCCCCCTTAAAATAATTTCGTCCCCGAAATTTAAACAAAGGTAATTTAATAATCTTATTAAAGATTTTAATTTAAAACACAAGCATATACTATCATCCATATTCTAACAACCATAGCAACCAAATCATTCAATCAATCAAAAAATTTAATTATCCAGACAAAATTCTGGATAAAACTTCTCGAGTTTCCCCAAGTATATATATATATATCCGGGATACTCGCTCTATAAACAATCTAAACTATTAAGCTATAGATCTCCTACACATCTAGATCTACAGAACTAAACAGACTATCAGACTATAGACGAGTCTGACTCAACTACCCAACTTCCAGAACTGCTGATTTTACAACCAAAGATAGATCAAATACGTACTCCCTCAGAGATACGTACAACTCAATGAATTCCAGTTATCCAAACTGACAATTCAACCAAGTAGACCAATTACTTATCCAAATCAGAACACAGACTAGATCCAAACATAATTCTACTTCACAATATCAGTAGATTACAAACTTATTTCTCCCATCCAGAGATACACTCCAAACTGCTTTCGCTGCTCAACTCTGATCTGAGGTAGAACACAAGCACAGGCTGGACAACTCATTTCTAGAAATAAGGTTCACTGATCCATAAAGAAAACTCAGTTACTCCAGCAAAACTTGAGCTACTTCACCAAACTCTATCTCTAGGAAACATCCTTCCACTAGACTGTACTACCGGTACTACTCCTGGAATCCAAGTCGATAAGAAAACTCAACCTTCAGATGCGGACAAACTTCTGACTTTTCTGAAGACATCCAGAAAAATTCTGACAACCCAAGAGAACACTCAGACAATCGCAAGTCATTTTTGCGATCAACCCATCCTAATTCCAAAGAAAAACTGTTCCTCTTAACACAATCCGAACAGCTCATACTTAACTATCCAATCCATCGAAGAAATGGATCCACTTTGCTGCTTCTGAACTTCACTTCCAGAAAAACTGCTCATCCAGAAAACTTCCTGCCAACACAGAATACTCCGAGCTGCACTGCTGACACTGATGCTCTTATTTAAAGCTCTTCGAGAAACTCGGACTCCAAACCAAAGCAGAAACTTCGTGCTGAACTCGGCCACAACACCGAAACAGACACACTTCCTTAATCTTGTTCCAAAGAAAAACATCTTCGGAAACATCCATCGTCACTGTATCTCATCATACAGCTACTATTACCTGAGGTATCAAGATACCATCACTCGCTTCTGTTCAACCGACAGATCCAACTTTACTCATCCAAACTTCAAAGATAAACTCCGAACCATTACATTTTCCTTCGGAGATCGATGAAATCCTTCACCACAGCAAAGCTTACTCGAGACAGTATTAGGTCTACAGTCTCGACAGATACACTTCCAACCTCAATACTTAGACTCCAACCATTTGTAGTCGTGTTTCACACACCACTACCCCATCTACCTTTATATCCTATATTGGAAAACCCGAACAAGTAACCCAATAAATAGGTAGAAATACATAAATATATATATTTAAAATGATATATTTTTTTTTTATATAGAAATTATTTCTGGGTAAAATTATTTCATCTACCTCTTTAAAACAATATTGTGTCCGTTGGCCTGGTTCAAGTGTTTAGAGATCCCTATCAATAACGTTAGCTACTCGTATTGACCAGAATCCATATACCACTCAACCGATCAATTAACACAATATAAAACCATTTTATATAACTAACAAATACGCGCTCTCATATATATATATATACTCAGACTCAAATAGGTTGCTACAGATCCTATCTCTAATGAACAATCCTTCTGAACCTAGGTATTCACTCAACCTAGTGTTCTGATATTCACTTAACCAAAAGCTTAGGCATTCGCTCAACCTATGCTCTGATACCACTGTAACGACCACGACTTTCTTTCCATAGAAAGTCGTATCGCTAATAAGAAAGAAAGGGGTGAGAAGTAGAAAAGAGAAGAAGAGAAAAGAAACAAACACAAATACTCACAGCGGAAACGAACAAAATATATTATATCACATAAATATTAAATAGTATCATATACAACACTTATTAGAGTTACACAGATTACATATCATATACTAGACAGTTATAAACATCTGTCTAGTTATTACATCTCAATACAAAACAAAGATCTAAACAAGATCAACACAGCTGTTAACCCTTAATTCTCCACGACTTAAGAAGTACGCGACTCAAGAGTTAACGAGTTAAGGGAGTGCAAGACTTAACGAGTTAAGAGTTAGATGACCTACGACTCAACAGGCTCCGACCTAAGGAATGGTCCGACTCAACGACCTACGAGTTAAGAAGTTTAACGACTTACGACTTAGCGTGCTACGACTCATAAAGATTAACTCTTCTACGACTCAACGAGACAAGCTTTCTACGACTCATGGTCTTACGACTCATCAGGTTCAACGAGTCATGGAGTATGCGACTCATGGTCTTACGACTCATCAGGCTTACGACTCATCAGGTTTACGACTCAAAAGGACCTTACGACCTAACAATGTACGAGTTAAAGCACCTGCGAGTTAAGGAGTCTGCGACCTAAGATGTCTACGACCTAGGACTCAATGACTTAGCTTGCCCAGCGACCTAAGGCTACAGGAATGTCACGACTTAAGGAGTCTGCCGACTTAACAAACACTCCGAGTTAAGGAGGTGCCGAGTCAAGATGCTTGTCGACCTAAGAGAGCTACGACTTAACGGTTTGCGAGTTAAGGATGGCTGCGACCTATGTGGACTTATGACCTACCGGGTTAAGGAGCATTCGACTTTTAAAGTGTGCCGACTTAACAGGTTGCCGAGTTAAGAAAGGCGCCGAGTTAAGAAGATTCCGAATTATGAAATGCTCCGACTTAAGAAGGTTCCGACCTAACGAGTTACGACTTAGTGGGTTTATGACTTGAAGACTGCAAGTTAAGGCCTTACGAGTTAAGGTTTGATAAGTCGGCTACGACTTAATACTTGTCAAAGACAACCATCCCTTAACTCGTCACCAACCTAACCCTGTTCCTTAACTCGGCACCGACCTAAGCCTATTCCTTAACTCGGCACCGACCTAAGCCTATTCCTTAACTCGGCACCGATCTACCATAGGTCGGCAGACGACTTAAATACTTAGAGAAAATTCCTGAGTCCAGATCAGCTCCTATAAATACCCCACCATTTCCAACATGAGGGGGACTTTTGGTCATTCATTTCTCCAAGCGCCGTTACGCTGTCGAAGCCTCCTCTCATTCAGCAATCAAAGATCTCCAAGCATTCGAGACACTACAACGATCTTCGAGAAGAGCTCCTAACATCCAACGCGGATTCGTCGAGTTTCATCATTAAAGATCGAGCTAGTAGTCAAGAATGATTTCATGATCAAATTGTATTGTATTTAGAGGGATATTGTATTGAATTGTAATCAAATCAGCAATAAAAGACTATAAAGTGGATGTAAGCTCAATTACGGGCCGAACCACTATAAATCTGTTGTTCATTTACTGCTTTTCTGCTATTCTCAGCTCATATTCTGTTCCCGTACCAACGGGTGGTGCTTTCACGATTCTATTACACACACTGGGTGTTAGCGTTCACTTTTTACCGTTAACATTTTGGTGCTTTCATTGAGAGACCAACTCAGGCGATCATCCACCGTTGTTTCGCAAAGATTCATAAAAAGAACCTCTCTTTAAAAACCAGATCTGAAATAATGGCTCCTGGAAGAAGAGGCAGACCTATCAGATCCGGAAACGCTCACGAAGGAACTTCCGCTTCCCCAATAACAGACCAAGCAACTCCAACCGTTGGGGTCACCAGGGCTGAATTGGATGACGCAGTTTCTGGATTATACCAACAAATTGAAACTCAAAACGCTTTGATGATGGATAGATTAACTGCTCTGCTCGGGGCAAATCGTCAACCAGAAAACCGTCGAACTACTCTTCCTGAAATGCCACCTTTCCAAACTGATGGTTCTATGCCGCAACCAACTTGTCATGAGCAGATGCCCGGGCAAAATTCCGAGGGAAGAACTAATACTTGCCCGGAGGTGTCTTTGAACAATAAAGAGTACCTGTCTGAAATGGTTGGCCGCATCATGAAAGAGAGCATGCAAAGGGAAGAAGATGAGGCTGACTGGGGATTTGCGCCAAGCAGAACTCCGTTTACTGAAAGGATCCTAAGAGCGGAGTTTCCAAGGAAATTTGCACCTCCTACTATCCAAGCTTATAGGGGAACCAGTGACCCTAATCATTTCCTCTACAAGTACGATTGGCATATGACTGGTGCAAGAGCATCAGACGAGATCAAGTGTCGATACTTTCCGGTATACCTAGAAGGTGTGGCTTTACTTTGGTTCACAAAGCTTCCAGTTCGGTCTGTAGATAAATTCTCCGACTTAACGCAAAAGTTTAAAGAACAGTTCAGATTGTATGCTTCAAAAGCTAAGGATATAATGTCACTGTCTAACCTTGAACAAGCACCCGGAGAATCAATCAAATCTTTCTTGAGTCGTTTCAATATAGCTTTGGCCGAGGTAGAAAATGCGGAACCACGCATGATCCTGACTTATTTGATGAGAGCCATTAATAAATCGAGTGAATTTGGGATATGGTTAAAGATGAAAGAACCAAACTCACTTGATAAATTTTATAAAAAGGCCGATGAGTTCATTCGCCTTGAAAGCCTTTCTGCAACATCGAAAGTGGTTACCGCCCAAACTAACAATGACAATGTCGCACCTAAGAAAAGAGAATCTGAAAGTCAGAAAAGGGAGAATGAAGGAAGAAAAAGCCAGGGAAATGAAAAGAAACCTCGCCGCTTTAATCCTTCAGACTTTACTCCTTTAACTGATACACCAAGAAATATCTTTTTTGCAACAAAGGACGCTGTCAGGTACCCTAAGCCGCCTGAGATGACGAGAGGGGCAAAGCGTAATGGAAAGTTCTGCCAATTTCACAATCAACCTGGCCATGACACTGACCAGTGTCGCGAATTAAAGAAGGTGATTGAAGAATTGCTAGAGCAGGGTAAACTCCAACAATACGTTAAAAGAACCGGAGTCGATCCAACCCCATCCGCTCGGGATCAACAACGTCCTACCCATCAATCCGATTCTCTCAGCAACACTGCAGTGCAAGATTCAGAAAAGCTTGTCATTAATGCTATCACAGGGGGACCATACCCAGCAAGCAGAAGTTGGGATGACTACTAATCACTCACAAAACTGCGACTGGGGCATCTCTCGCTTTCTCTGACATGAAAAATCCAAAAGCTATGAATCAAGCAAAAATGGAAATCCAGCATGGAAATTCTGGAACAACAATAACTAGCATTCATTTTATTTAACTGCATTGCTTGAATTTGTAAAGATAATGATGGATGTGTATTTTCTGCATTGTAAACCGCTGAGAAATCAGCGTGACTCAATAATGAAAAAACTATGCATTGTGTTTTCTATTATAAAATGCCTGTTATATTTCGATGTGTAAATGCTCTAAAAGTATTGCTAAAATATCGATCTAATACTGCAGGTCATTAAAGCAAAGCTCACCCATCACAAAGCTAAGCGAGCCTTACAAACCATTTAGCAGATTTCAAGCAACAAAAACTTCAAACTCAAATCCCATACAAGAGGAACTTCACATAAAAAGTTGACGGCTCCACTAGGTCAAGCCCTCGTTAACTGGTTGTGATCGCTGATGTAAAAAAGGCATCCAACCAAATAACTTGCGTTTACTCTGTGGAGTCATTCAACAGTGAAGTCTACTTCTTCGAATAAAGCAATTTACTTGCAAGAGAAAGAAAAATACGCTTGGAAACGATGATAAAGGATCGCAGATTGGTGGATGATGATACAACATGAGCAGGCAAACATGGAAGCAGCCAAAGGAAGGTATGCCTCTCAACAGGAAAGCAGGTAGATCCACTAAAAGGATAACTTCCCAAGCAGAAGGAATAAGACCCTCGCTGGCTGATTGTGATGCATCCGATCAGGCAGCTTGTGTCCATCCCATGGATCTACTTGCCCCTAAGACGCAACCTTCCTGGCACACCAACCAACTGATGCTCCTTCCCAAGGATCAACAAAGCCCTCTAACGAGGCACGCCAATAAATGGAGAGCTTTCCTCAATCAAAAAGATCGGTGGGACTACCAAAAAGGGGCACCTTGTTAATCGATTGCGATCGTTTGTACAAACAAACATCCAATTGAACGACTTACGCTTGTCCCGTGGACCCTTCCGACCATGAGAAAGTAACTTCCAGGCAATCACAAGCCCTCTTCGGAGGCACAAGCCCTCTTCGGAGGCACAAGCCCTCTTCGGAGGCACAAGCCCTCTTCGGAGGCACAAGCCCTTTTCGGAGGCACATTTCACCCGTGTAGAAGTGCAAAATGCTTCTCTTCGGAGACCCACTTCACCAGTGATGAAATGCTAAAAAGCCCTTTTCGGAGGCACATTTCACCCGTGTAGAAGTGCAAAATGCTTCTCTTCGGAGACCCACTTCACCAGAGATGAAATGCCAAAAAACTGCTTCTCCTCGGAGACCAAAACTGCTTCTCTTCGGAGACCAAAACTGCTTCTCTTCGGAGACCAAAACTGCTTCTCTTCGGAGACCAAAACTGCTTCTCTTCGGAGACCAAAACTGCTTCTCTTCGGAGACCAAAATCGCTTCTCTTCGGAGACCAAAAGACCTCTTCAGAGGCGTACTCCACCTTGCTTGAAGTACCAAAAATAAACCCTTTACTGGGGCACAAAAATCAAAACCTTCTTCAGAAGTTCATTTCACTGTGCAGGAAAATTCACTTTCAAACAAATAAAAGTGATCATTCCCAGAAGTCGAAGTGTTCTTCAGGAGGAAAAAGAAAATAAAGATTCCTCCAAAGACAAGATATACTCTATTAAAAGCAGAACAATTCTTCCCTGAAAAAGTGGAGAGTTATTCTCTAAAATAAGAGTATCGGTCTTGTGAAATCAAGAGATATTACAATATACTTGTGGTATGGGGGCAACATTGTACAACTCAGTTACATTAATAAAAGTAGTATACAAGCAACATACCACAAGTTCATTGCAATATCATGTAATAAAGATGTGGAGTAAATGCGTTCTTGAAACACAGACAAAAAATTTGTACAAGTGAAAAGAATCGTTTACTCTACACTTCAAATGAAAAACAGATGTATTCCTACATACACAAGGATTTGTACAAGAAAAATATCTATTTTATTTCAACACTATGAGAATTTTTACATTGTACAGGTTACAAAAAGAAGCGGAGACCGGAATCCGCACAATCCCCGGTCAATACAAAAAGCAGAAAATGCAAAATCAAACTCATTTCCCCTTCTTCCCACCCTTGGAACTTTTACCCGGCCTGGTAATTAGTTTCGTAGGCCGCGTCGGAGAAGAAGGAGAAAGAGACTCAGCCGGATCAATCTCTGCCTCATCTCCAGCAGCAGTAGAACTCTTCTTTCCTTTCTTTGAAACCACACGCTTCCCCTTCTTCTTGGAAGAAGACTCACTCCCCGGAGCAAGAAATGTAGAAAGCTTTGTGTCATAATCGAAAGACTGCTCCGGGGTCTTCTCGCTATCTTCCAGACCTTCTGCCTTCTGTTCTTCGGAAGCAGATGGTTCATCTAAACCTTCAAGGGCCGCTATTGGTTCTTCCTGTGAACCAGGCTGGGAAGCTGGAAGAGGTATAACTTGAGAAGGAGGAGGAACGGCAGCTGAAGAAGGAAGAGTTGGGGCAGTTTCTGGGGTGTCTGCTGCATAATAAAAGATATCAAAATCAGTATTCTCCGAGAAAAAAGAAGACCGTGAATCGTCAAAGTTACCTGGAGAAGCCGGTTTAGCAAGATCAATCTCAAATTCCCGAGCTTGGAAGTCTTTCATTGCCTCTTCCTCTGTAGGGGTGGTTACAGTTTCTGTGTCAACCTTAGCGGGAGGCGTGGAATGAGAACTAGAGCCAACAATATCCGCATGAGCTAAAACCGAAGTATAAGCAGGAGCAATAGGGGGTGTTTCTTTCTCAGGAAGCTTCTCTCCCGTCGCTTCGACCCGCACTCGGATGAGCTGCTCTTTTCCTTTGGCAAGGGCAGCGCGATCGCTCTCACTTAAGTAGGCAGCTTGAAGATCTGTTTCAGAGTATCCGGCACCACCAAACAAGTCAATGATTGCCTCCCATACCTCCGCTAAGGTGACTTCATACTCTGGACCCAAAAATGAAAGGCTCCCACGCCCCAGGACACAATGCATATAAAAATCGAACAGAGTCGCGTCAACGGTGGCTATGGTCGCCTTATGGGATTCTTCGGCTGCAGCTTTACCAGAAAGAACTTCATCACGTTCTCTTTCAGCCTTCAGTAACTGGGATTGTAGCCTAGCAATTTCTAAGTCTCGAGAGCTGAGTTTCTCCTGAAGACGAGCAGCGTCATCACGATATTTTCTAACGACATGCTGTTCTGCTTCAAGTTTGACTTCAGTATTCCGCTGAGCGGCATGGGCGTCTCGAACTTGTTTTTGAAGCATTTCTTCTTTCTGAGAATAAGAAGTGGAGGAAGTAGCAAGCTCATTTTTAAGTTTTTCAACTTCAGCTTCGAGCTTCCCATAACCATCGCTAATGCTTTTCATCTCCGCGTCATGCTGCTTACGCCATTTGTCCCACTCTGTTTTATCATTTTCCATAGTCATCATCGCTTCAAGGTTCAGATGGTTGACCCTTTGAAGTTCATCAACCAGCTTCTGCCACCCAGACATTCTTTCGATGTCAAGCTTTACAGCATCGACATTTTTCAGCATCGCCTGCTTATCAATGGGGACCAAGTCCAAATCAAAACGCACTCCTTTCAGACACCAATTCGGAAATCGGCTCTGGAGTGTGGGAGGACCATCTCCAGCTTGGTACTGTGGCCTATTAATGATGGTCTGGATGTCAGATTCCTTAAGGGCAGGAGAGCCGGAAGATGTATTAGGAGGAACAGAAGCGGTTGTCTTTTCCGAGATGTTAGATGTGTCTTTCTCACCAAGTCTAGCACGTTTACTGGAATCGTCAGAAGTGTGACTCTTCCCCTTATCGTCATAAGATTTCCTTTTATAAGGATCGTCGCTTCTGCGAGAAGAGTCATGTTGCTTGTCCCTTCTCCCGTAGTATTCCTCATCTTCTCTCCGGCGACGCTCTTCATGAGCTCGCCTCTCATGAGCCTTTCGAGCAGCTCTCTCCTCATCAGTTTCTTTCACGGCACTAACATAACTCCTAAAGTCATAAGCCTCACGGCTTCCGTAACGCTGGAATTTGTTGTAGTAAGAGCCACTTCGCCCCATCAGAGAACCTGAAATTGAAGAAAAAGACCAGTTTTAGAAATCCTCAAATTGAAGAAGCTGAGTGCATAAAAAGTGCCAAGGTTCTAAGTGTGTGTGATGTGCAAACTACGCGCGTCAGACTACAAACCACTTTTGGGTGTAGAAATGGTAGTAAGTTGTGTGGAAGGCGTTGTGGTTTGTTGCAAGAAAGAAGTTGCTTCGATAACAGGAGGAACCACTTTAGAAACATCATCTTTAAAGAGCTCCTGAGAGATTATCATGATGTCACTCAGGCTGTCGAAAGTATCATCGCCATGGTGCATGGGAGAGTTATCCTTTTCAACTTCCACCTCAGCCGTCTTTTCAAGAGTATGAAGATTTTCCTCCTCTTCAATAACCGGGGCAAGTGCTAACTTACTGGACGACCCCGCAATGTCGGTAAGAGTAGAACACTTCACCAATGAAGTCTCAACGGTAAATTCTTTCGGTGAAGGTTCTTTAGCAGAAGCAGGGGCATCTGACTCCTCAGCCGAAGAATCAGGGACTTCATGTGGCTGAGTGGAACGGGAAGGATGTAAGAGTCCGAATTCGTGAAGGAACTCATCTCTCAATAGAAATTGAACGCTCCTCTCCTCAACCGGCACGGCCATAAGCCTCTCAAAGGTAGTCTTGTGACGAGATTCCCTAGAGGGGGAAGGGAGTGCTGAAACGGTAGAAAAAGAAGTTAACACTTGACAATTTGAACTTCAAAGAATTTAGAAAAAGCACGGGGAAAAGGTAGATAATCGTACTTCCCACTCTCCAAATGGCGTAAAATCCCGGGGGACAACGAACAAAGAAAAACTGGCTCAGAAACCCAGGAACGCTTTCAGGAAGACCAATAATCAGTTTGCGATTCCTGGCACTCCTTACAACTGTGATAGAGGGATGGTCCTTGATCCTTGTGAATGAGCATAGAAAGCAAATTTCTCCAAAACTGGGGAAACGGTCCATCGTTCTCCTAAAAAGCACACACAGTCCCAGCAGGATGGCGTAGCCATTAGGATGAAGTTGAAAAGGGGAGATAGATAATCGAAGAAGAAGTTCTCGGAGACAGTCATTAAACGGGGGAATCGCTCCACTCAAGCACATTTGGCGGTTCACTGCGATGAAGCCGTGCGGTGGCCTATCAGCAGTGTCATCTACTCCAGGAAGCAAAGCGTCAGATTCAGCGATGCCAAACTGGGTGCATAGTTGGCGGAAGGCTTTAAGACTCAGGGTGGTAGGAATCCTTTCTGGGGGATCATTCAACGGAGTAGCGATTGGAAAAACTTCTCCAGCTGATTCCGAATCTTCTTGATGGGATGTCATTCTACACAATCAGCCGAATGTTCAAAAGTGAAGGTGCACGTTTCCTAAAAGTGTAAAGTGCTGTGCAAAACTAATGAAAATAAGAAAAAACAAGTATAACTGGAATTAAACTAACTGACAATCAGTCGATTACGAGATTTCAAAACTTGTTAATGCTCAAGTGCAGTGTTAATGCAGACAAATCAGTTCTAGTTAATTATTACGATTCTGCTTTAATACTTCATTTGAGTTGGTTATTGTGTAGCATTTCACTCATACAGTTCATTTAATTGTAATCTTTATCAACTAATCTGTCATCCGATATGGGCAGTCGGTGGCAGTATATTCGTCCCAGTTTTTGTACATGTTGTAACAGGCAGTCAGAGTTATTAACAATCTATAAAAGAGTGCAACAAAATTCAAGAGTCCAAAGTTCAAACAACTCAAGTCTTAGCATTCAAGGCAGTGGGAAAATTTGCTCAAGTTCTAACTCGGTCACGACTTAACTTAGGGCAGATTTTCCTAAGTCCTAACTCATTCACGGTCTACAAGATATGCCATGAATCAAGTTGATTCGTAACTCTCCAATCGTACCGCACATTCAAGCAAAATCTGAACAAGTGCTAAGTCGCTAACGACTCAAATGGCTCCTGCGACCTAGGGTCAACTAACCGTTAAGTCGTGAGGAATAAAAAGAGACTTCAAGTCGTAAGTCGTAAGCCGTAACATCAAAACTGCTGGGTCACGCGAAATTACCAATCCATCTAACTCCTGACTCGCTAAATCCTTAACTCGTTAACCATCTATCCATCCAATTCCTAACCCATTTACCTCCTAACCCGTTAACTTTCCAACCCGTTAATCCATTAACCAGTTAGCCTCTCCATCAACCCTATTTCTAAATCACCGTAAATCGCAAATCGTTGCAAGTCATACTGAGCCACCTTAAGTTCATGGATATCCTGTATAACAGTATTCACAAAGCCCAAAAGGAAAAATCATGGATGAGGGTCGACGGCAATGATCGGCGATTGGAAAAAGGGAAGAGATGCTTACGCGGTGTAATTGGGAATGGCTGGAAATAAATCAGGTCGAAATCGCCTTTGGAAGCTTGAAATTGCGTTAATGGCAGATACGGCTTAAAGAACGAGTAATAGGAAGACGGAGAAAAGAGGAACGACCTAAGCATTTTATACCCCAGGTTGAAGGAATTGGAATCGGCCCACACGAATTAAGATAAGTCGAAACACACGACCTACGACTTAGGCGTGTATTTCGAGGGGCAAATGTTAACCCTTAATTCTCCACGACTTAAGAAGTACGCGACTCAAGAGTTAACGAGTTAAGGGAGTGCAAGACTTAACGAGTTAAGAGTTAGATGACCTACGACTCAACAGGCTCCGACCTAAGGAATGGTCCGACTCAACGACCTACGAGTTAAGAAGTTTAACGACTTACGACTTAGCGTGCTACGACTCATAAAGATTAACTCTTCTACGACTCAACGAGACAAGCTTTCTACGACTCATGGTCTTACGACTCATCAGGTTCAACGAGTCATGGAGTATGCGACTCATGGTCTTACGACTCATCAGGCTTACGACTCATCAGGTTTACGACTCAAAAGGACCTTACGACCTAACAATGTACGAGTTAAAGCACCTGCGAGTTAAGGAGTCTGCGACCTAAGATGTCTACGACCTAGGACTCAATGACTTAGCTTGCCCAGCGACCTAAGGCTACAGGAATGTCACGACTTAAGGAGTCTGCCGACTTAACAAACACTCCGAGTTAAGGAGGTGCCGAGTCAAGATGCTTGTCGACCTAAGAGAGCTACGACTTAACGGTTTGCGAGTTAAGGATGGCTGCGACCTATGTGGACTTATGACCTACCGGGTTAAGGAGCATTCGACTTTTAAAGTGTGCCGACTTAACAGGTTGCCGAGTTAAGAAAGGCGCCGAGTTAAGAAGATTCCGAATTATGAAATGCTCCGACTTAAGAAGGTTCCGACCTAACGAGTTACGACTTAGTGGGTTTATGACTTGAAGACTGCAAGTTAAGGCCTTACGAGTTAAGGTTTGATAAGTCGGCTACGACTTAATACTTGTCAAAGACAACCATCCCTTAACTCGTCACCAACCTAACCCTGTTCCTTAACTCGGCACCGACCTAAGCCTATTCCTTAACTCGGCACCGACCTAAGCCTATTCCTTAACTCGGCACCGATCTACCATAGGTCGGCAGACGACTTAAATACTTAGAGAAAATTCCTGAGTCCAGATCAGCTCCTATAAATACCCCACCATTTCCAACATGAGGGGGACTTTTGGTCATTCATTTCTCCAAGCGCCGTTACGCTGTCGAAGCCTCCTCTCATTCAGCAATCAAAGATCTCCAAGCATTCGAGACACTACAACGATCTTCGAGAAGAGCTCCTAACATCCAACGCGGATTCGTCGAGTTTCATCATTAAAGATCGAGCTAGTAGTCAAGAATGATTTCATGATCAAATTGTATTGTATTTAGAGGGATATTGTATTGAATTGTAATCAAATCAGCAATAAAAGACTATAAAGTGGATGTAAGCTCAATTACGGGCCGAACCACTATAAATCTGTTGTTCATTTACTGCTTTTCTGCTATTCTCAGCTCATATTCTGTTCCCGTACCAACGGGTGGTGCTTTCACGATTCTATTACACACACTGGGTGTTAGCGTTCACTTTTTACCGTTAACAACAGCGGAAACTACTATCTATATCTACAACGCTGAAGCCTCCTGCTCCATTGCTCCTCCAGATTACTCGTCAAAGCTAACCTGAATCCCTTGGCTACTCGTAAAAATTTGAGTACCCAAGAGTTTATAAAACAGAAATAAACAACTTGGGTTAGACATGGGTCTGGTGTGAGTAACAGGTTAAACTTGTTTAACTTCAAAACCTTTTGAAAGAAAAGGTATCACGTAAGACTCCCCACAAATAAACATGGGTAAGTTTTTACCTTACGCTAACCAAAACATTTGATAGGAAATTCGATTGTATTATAATAGGGTCTAGGGTTTTCAAGTAAAATACAGAAATAGCTGAAATGCTTACATCTCACATTTCAACATAGTTGGGCACAACTAATACGTACGGCACTTATTGGAGTTTGGATTCCATACAATGGCAGGGCTACCGGGGTACCGCCCGTCACAGTACGTGGCCTAGATCACCGTACCGAGGATCACTCCCAATCCCCTGCAACACAAGGTCGGAACATCCCTTACTGGAAAATTCCCGCACAAGATAACTCACGGTTGGGATCAGCAACCGCACCACTAAGTCGAAAATAGAAAGGGACATCTAGACAGAGGTAACCTTGTCCTACTTGGGTGCTACCCACTAACCTTGCTGCACCTCCCCTGTTTTAGCCATTCCCGGTTTGTGAGGCTTGAGGTCACGATTACCTTTAAATAGAACACATCTATCTTAGAATGCTCATCATCCGCCTGACGATGTGCTGAAAGCATTCAATCCATACAAGTTCGTTCCGGGTTCGAACGAAACCGAAGGCATTATCTCGTTACACTCGTTTTGGAATCACCCTCAGAGTTAACGACAATAACCCTTGCACTCTGAATCTTCATCTTCACTTGATTCACGACTTATCGTAAATTTGGATCGATGTGGTATTCGGGTCTCCAGACCTGGAAATCCGGTATACGGAAACCCGATCCCGGTCTCATCGAAATCCAAAGCGTATCTTTTAAGGCCAAGTTGTTTTAAGGTTAAAACAATTCAATTCAATTATCTTTATACACATAGAAGGATAATTCACAATAGATAATCAACATTATCAGATAATCCATATTATCATCACAATTCAACTAAACATCCATATCACACAGCATATATCTCATCAGAGATATCAATCAATGCAAAGCATTCAATATTATCATCCATTCTTAAGTAATGATTTATAACATTTCTAATTAATTTAAAATGAATTAAATTAATTACTTCATTCTATAAATCCTGCTTACTTAATCATTAATTAATTACAAATTAATTAATTATCCTTTAATTACCCTTTAATTCCATTCAGGTAATTTATCTTTAATTAATTACTTAAATTAATTATCCTTAACCACTTATAGTAATTAACCTTTAATTACTTCATTAATTAATTTACTAAAATTAATTAACTTAATCAACTATAATTAATTACATTAATCCTTAATTAATTACATTGATTAATTACTTCATTTATTAATTATTACTTAATTAACCAATCTTAATTACATCATTAATTATATTAATTAATGATCCTTAATTACAACTTAATTATTAATTACTTAATTAAATTAATTACATTAAGTAATTAATCTTTATTTAAACAACATTTATTAATCACTCTTGATTAATCTCATCTAGTAATTAACTCCCCTTAATTACTTTCATTAACTAAATTAATTACTTCCTTAATTAATTTCTTAATTAATTTCTTAATTAATCCCTTGATTAATTATTCAAAGTAATTAACTCAAATTACTTCTATTAATAAAATCATTATGCAACTAATTACTTCCAGTAATTATCTTATTATTTACTTCTCTAAATAAACTTACCTTAATAATTACATTAAGTAATTATTATCAAATCATCTCTTGATTATTCTAAATTAATTAAACTTAATTAATTAATTTAACTAAATCAAATAACTTCAATTAATTACAATAAGTAATTAATTCTTAATTACTTCCAATAAGTAATTACATTTAAACAAATTCTATAATTGATTATCTTTAAATTAATTAATCTAATTAACTATTAAATTAATCTTATTAATTTATTATTTAATAATCCATAGTTAATGACTTCATTAACTACTATTTAATTACTTTCCTTAAGTAATTAACTTATACTAATTATTAATTCTTAAATTAATAAATCTTAATAACCAATTTATTAATCTCTAATTACTAAATTAATTAAGTGTTAACCATAACTTAATTAATATTTAAATACTTATAAATTAATTCCTAACCATTAATTAATACTTTAATTTATAATCCCTAACTACAAATTAATCATCCCTAATTAATTTATCTTAATCATAAATTAATTAGTTTGAACCTTTAATTATCTATTAATTAATCCAAATGATTAATTAATTTGATTATTTAAACCATTTTAATTTACCTTAAAGATTTAATAATGTTTTTAACTTTAAGATAAAATATTTACTTATCCAAGTTTAAAATTCCTTATTCACAAAACATTTGAAACATCCATTTTCAAATTTACTTATAAATTTCATTTTAAATTCTGGATTTAAAATGAATATCAATTTCGTCTTTAACAAAGTTAAAACCAATTTTTAAAAACCTTTATATGTTAAAGAATTCCTATATCTTATAAAAGAATTTCTAAAAGAGCTTAAATCAAATTCCTTTTTAAATTTAAAACATTTAAATAAATTAACATTTTAACTTATTTACAACATTTAAATTTATAAACTTATTTATTTCCAATCTAAGATTTAAACTAAACCTGAATCCATATATTTAAACTTTGATTTAAATTTCTGTTTTTATATTTCTTCACAAATTTAAATTCAGTTTAAATTTAAACAAACAGGTTTTTAAAAACCTAGCAACACTAATGTACTCGAGCTCCACCCTAATTACTTCGAGACAAACCCTTAAACACACGAGCAATCTCCCGGGCCAAACAACGATATTCTCGAGTTCGCTTCTTCCATCCCCAAAGAAACTGATACCAGAACAAACACTCAAGCGTGCACGTGCACAGCCAAGATCGACGCCTCCGGCCATCACCGAGTATCTCCGCCCATCGACGATCATCCACCTACCAGAAAACTACCATCACTACTTTGATCACTGCTCGAACTCGAATTCGACTAAATCAAAACCTGGCAATACTGACTCGCGACCAACCAACCACCTGTCATCGCCTCGTCTTCGCAAAGCCGCCCACCAGAACTCCTCCAACTCCGGTCATCACTTCAACTACCTCAAAGCTTCAATTTCCCAAAATATCTCAAAGCTCGATCAACTCAATTTGTCGATCCAAACTAAAACTCGAAACCCAGACAAATTAGGTTTACAAAATTTAACTCTCGATTCCAAATCCCTCAATGTTTAATTCGATTTCCAGTAATTTTTCCTGGTATCCTTGATCATTACTCTACCACTATTAAAGATTTCAAACTTCCAATTTCAATGAGATGATCAAAATCACCAAAATTTCATTTCTGACTTAAACCAGAACTGCTCTTATTATACTAGACTAAAAACTATGATATTCATGCTAAAAATCATATTATCATCTATGTTTTCAATTTATAGATTTGAATTTATAAATTACAAAGTTCAAATTTTCACTTTAATATAACATGCCTCTGTTGTTTTAGATTACAGGGGCAACCAGGTATGAATTTTGACTTAACTAGGCTTTTTAAACCTTAGTATATGATAATTAAACAATACTTACTTATAAGTTAAATCCTAATAAAAACTAAATCAAGTAGAAAGAGATTTAAAGGAGAATTCTGGATTCTGGCAATAAACAGATCAGAGAACAATATCATACATGCACACTTATATACATTCATGTATATACAAAATCATCAACAAACATTCACATCCAAACAATATTTATCACCGGGTTAAACATGCATCATGATTTCCTAATTTAATTTAAGTAAAAATGTTACTCACCTGTTTAAAGATGACAGAGGCAGTTTAATCTTTTTTTTTGGAAAAGCTTTTGAACTTAAAACTTGAAACTGAGAGCTTGAATGCTTTTGCTTTTTGCTTATTTGATTTAAAACTTGAACTGCTAGATTTTAAATTGCTTTAAATCTACATGCATGCTTGCTCCAGGTTGAAGAAATGAAGGCAAACAGACTTGAGATGATTCCAGATTGAAAATGAATGCAGACTGTTTTTCTTGAGTTGATTCCAGAGATGAAAAGAATTGCAGACCTTTGTTTTTGATTTGAAAATTTGATTATAGATCTTTGATTTGGTTTGAGGAATTCTCAGATTTGTTTTTGAAGAAGAATGTTGGCTGATCTGATTTGCTTCAGATTTGTATTGGAGAATTGGTTTGGGTTTTCTTGGTTTTGAAATGAAGATTTAAAAAGAAAATGAAGTAAAGATATGCAAATGTATATATGTATGTAAATTATGATAAATAGAAATAAAAGAAAAAGAAAATAAATAAGACACTTGTCACAAAGATTTGTTACTTAAATTACACATGTTAACATGAAGCCTAATATGATGACATTTGTATTTTTGCTAACTTTTATTTATGTTAAAAGTAAATTAAACCTTTTCTTTATTTATTTAAATGCTTATCTATATATATATCTTTTTAAAGAGAAACAAAAACTAATTATATTTTATACATAAAAGTTTATACAAATATTCTAAAATCCAAAAAAATTTAAATATCTATTCTTTTGAATTTCAAAACTTAAATTCAAATTCAAGTTAAATTAGATCCTAAGATTCAATTAAAATATACAATTATTTATCAATTTAAAAATAACAATTCTATAGTCTTTTAAAATCTATTCATACAAAATTAAAAATAATATATTATACTTATTATTTGAAATTAACATATTTGATAATTTAAATAATTTATATAAGAGATTATATTATCAAGTAATATTTTAAAAAGAAATAAAACAAACCATTTTTGTTAATCTTATTTATATTTAAACTTAAGTTAAAATATATTTTAACCAATTTAAACATTTACCTAAAGTATATTTAAAACTATAAAGTTATTTATTTAAATATCTTTGAAAAGTCATATTAAATTAAATCTAAATTTCCAATTTGCCCAAAGCTTTCTATTTACAATATATACAAATAAATATATATATTCAAATAGAAAATATCTTATTAACTATTTTAAAAGACTAAATCATCAATTAAATACTTAGTTAAATCAGATTATTAAATTAAATTCAGATTTCATTATCAAAGACCATCAATATCAATTTAATTATTTAACAGATTATTAAATTGATATTGTTAAAATTTCCGGGATATTACATTAATTAATCTTAAAAATCAATTAATTAATCTCTAATTACTTAATTAATTAAGTGTTAACCATAACTAAATTAATATTTAATTACTCTATTAATTAATTCTTAACCATTAATTAATACTCTAATTTATAATCCTCAATTATAAATTAATCATTCCTAATTTATTTATCTTAATCCTAACTAAATTAGTTTAAACCTTTAATTATTTATTTAATTAATCCAAATGATTAATTAATCAAACAATTTAATTATCCATTAAATTTCCTAATTAATTTAATGAACATAAATCTTTAATTACTTTAAGATAAAACATTATTCTTATTGATAAACAAGTTATCATTTATCATTCATATTTGAAACATTTAATTAAATCTAACTACCATTTTAAAACCTATTTAAACATTTAAATTCATAAAACTATTTATCTAATATTAAAGTTTAAAACTAAACTTGTCTTCATATCTCAAACTTTGATTTACTGATTAACTATTGCTTCAAAATTTAAATTAGATTTAAATTTCAAACTGACAGGTATAAAACCTGACAACACTAAAACTACTCGAGCCCACTTCTAAATCACTTCGAGTCGTATGCCTAAAAACTTCGATCCTCACACGCAATAAAACTCGAGACCTCCTTATCACGCTGTAATGTAGCATAGAAATACATAAATATATATATTTAAAATGATATATATTTTTTTTTATATAGAAATTATTTCTGGGTAAAATTATTTCATTTACCTCTTTAAAACAATATTGTGTCCGTTGGCCTGGTTCAAGTGTTTAGAGATCCCTATCAATAACGTTAGCTACTCGTATTGACCAGAATCCATATACCACTCAACCGATCAATTAACACAATATAAAACCATTTTTATATAACTAACAATTACGCGCTCTCAAGATAGACACCACTTCAGAGCAAGGTATTCATTCAACCAATAGCTCTGATGCCACAGACTTCCTAACCAAAACTTCTTCGAGAAACTCGAACTCAAAACCAAACAGAAACACCATGATGAACTCAGCCACGACACCAAAGCAGACTTACTTCCTCAACTTGTTCCAAAGAAAACATCTTCGGGAACATCCATAGTCACTGCATCTCATCACACAGCTACTCTTTCCAGAAGATACCAAGATACCATCACTCGCTTCTCCCCAACCGACAGATCCAACTCTACTCATCCAACTTCAAAGATAAACTCTGAACCTTAACAAGTTTCCTTCAGAGATTTGAGAAATCCTTAGACAACTGCAAAGCTCACTTGAGACGGTATTTGGTTTACAGTCTCGTCAGATATACTTCCAACCTCAATATTCAAATTCCAACCATTGGTAGTCGTGTTTCACACACCACTACCATATCTACCTTTATAACTCATATTGGAAAACCCGAACAGATAACCCAACAAATAGGTAGAACAGATAACCTTGCTCTGATACCAACTGTCACGTCCCGACTTTCTATGCCCAGAAAGACGTATCGTGAATTAAGAAAGAAAGGGATAGAAGAAGAAAAGAAAGAAAAGAAGAAAGAACAACAACATTAGAAACTCACAGCGGAACGAATGAAATATAATATATCATATAAAATATTACATAGTATCATATACATCAGAGTTACACAACTTATACATCACAGAATAGACAGTTATAAACTTCTGTCTATTATACAACACAAGTACATCAGTACAATACAGACTAATACAAACACAGCGGAAACTCTATATATCTACTCGCTGAAGCCTCCTGCTTCACAGCTCCTCCAGAATTCGTCAAGACTATCCTGAATCCCTTGACTACTCAATACAATATTGAGTACCCAAGAGTTTAATAAAACAGAAAATAAACACTTGGGTCAGACATGGGTCTGGTGTGAGTAAACAGTTAGATTACTTAACTTTGAAAACCTTTGAAAACAAAAGTATCACGTAAGACTCCCCACAAATAAACATGGGTAAGTTTTTACCTTACGCTAACTAAAACATTTGATAGGAAATCCGATTGTATTATAATAGGGTCTAGGGTTTTCAAGTAAAATACAGAAATAGCTGAAATGCTTACATCTCACATTCCAACATAGTTGGGCACAACTAATACGTACGGCACTTATTGGAGTTTGGATTCCATACAATGGCAGGGCTACTGGGGTACCGCCCGTCATAGTACGTGGCCTAGATCACCGTACCGAGGAGTACGCCCGCTCCCCTGCAACACAAAGCCGGAACCATCCCTTACTGGATAATTCCGAACAAGATAATCCCGTAGTTGGCGCGACCAACCACACACTAAGCCGAATAAAAGAAAAGGGACCTCTAGACAGGGATCTATCTTGCTCTCAGTGGGTGCTACCCACGAAACCTTGCTGCACCTCCCCTGTTTTAGCCATTCCCGGTTGATGAGGCTTGAGGTTACGATTACCTTTAATCAGAACATATCACTTAGAATGCTCATCGTCCGCCTGACGATGTGCTGAAAGCATTCAATCCATACAAGTTCGTTCCGGGTTCGAACGAAACCGAAGGCATTATCTCGTTACACTCGTTTTGGAATCACCCTCAGAGTTAACGACAATAACCCTTGCACTCTGAATCTTCATCTTCACTTGAGATTCACGACCTATCGTTAATTTGGATCGATGTGGTATTCGGGTCTCCAGACCTGGAAATCCGGTATACGGAAACCCGATCCCGGTCTCATCGAAATCCAAAGCGTATCTTTTAAGGCCAAGTTGTTTAAAGGTTTAAACAATTTAACTTATCTATATCCATACAGATAGATAATTCACAAGTCACAATTGATAATCACATTATCAAATAAACAAATGATTCATAACAACATAGGTAATCCATATCAATAATAGGTAATCTATATTACCTTCATAATGAAACCAAACATTCATACCACACAACATTACTTATCTCATTTCTGAGATTACATCCATTCAAAACAATCAATGTCATCCATAAGCAATGATTTATTTAATCACAACATAATTAATTTAAAATGAATTAAATTAACTATCTCTACCTTTAATTAATTTAAAGTGAATTAAATTAACTTTTGTTTTAATCTTAAATCCTAATGAAGATTGAATCAAGTGATAATGTAATATTTGCCAAATTCTTAATTATAAAAGAAAACAAGAACAGATAAGAGCAGATATACATCAAACACAGATATATGCATTCATATACACACATAAGATTCACCAATATATAGACATGCAAAGCATACTTATTTCAGAAATCAACATGCAGATAAATCATCAATACTTATGTTTTTAAAAATGATTGTTACTCACAGATTTGAGGAAGAACAGAGCCTCTGGTTTAAAAGCTTTGTTGATTTCTTTGAAAACAGCCTTGAAAATTTTAGTTGCATCTTTGTTTTGATTTTAAAACTTGCATGCTTTTGCTCTAGTTTAAACTTTATACTTGATTTGAAGATGCAAGCTACAGATATGCTTGAACAGAAACTACTCGATTCCAGGCTTTTGATTTTGGTCTTGGAAAATGATTTACAGGTTCTGATTTGAATTTTGTTTTTGAAAATAAGTTTACAGGTTGAAGAATTTGATCTGGTTTTGAGGAGTTGATTTCAGATTGAAGAAAATGCACTGGCTTTTGATTTACTTCAGATTTGAGGAGTATAATTACTTAATGTAATTTAATGAAATATAATTACTTAGGCAAGTAATTAATGGATAATTACTGATGTAATTAATGGAGTAATTAAGGGTAGTTAATTACTTAATGGAATTAACCAAGGGATTAATTAAGAAATTAATTAAGGAATAATTAATTTATTTAAAGAAGTAATTAAGGGTAGTTAATTACTGAATGTGATTAATCAATAGTGATTAATAATTATGGTTTAATTAAAGATTAATTACTTAATGTAATTAATTTAAATAAAGTAATTAATGATAAAATGTAATTAAGGATCATTAATTAATATAATTAATGAGGTAATTAAAGAATTGATTAATTAAGGAATAATTAATAAATGAAGTGATTAATTAATGTAATTAATTAAGAAGTAATGTAATTAATTAAAGTTAATTAATAAATGAAGTAATTAAAGGTTAATTACTATAAGTGGTTAAGAGTAATTAATTTGTGAAACTAATTTAAATGCTAATTACTTGAATGTAATTAAATGTTAATTAATCAAGGATGATTAATTAAATAATTGGATAATGGTTGATTAATTAAGTGATAATTAATTAATAGTGATTTAAGCAAGATTAATAAGGATGGAAGTAATTAATTTAATTTACTTTAAATTAATTAGAGATGAAGTATTTAATTTAATTCATTTTAAATTAACTATAGATGGTGATTAATAAATCATTGCTTATGAATGGATGATATTGTTTACCTTGAATGGTTTGAGATCTCAGATATGAGATAATTGATACTGTATGATTTGGATGCTTTGGTTGCATAATGATGATGATATGGATTATCTGCTTAAAATGATAATGTTGATTATCTATTGTGAATCTGTGAATTATCTATCTGTGTGTAGTATAGATAAGAATTGAATTGTTTTAACCTTAAAACAACTTGGCCTTTAAAAGATACGGTTTGGATTTCGATGAGACCGGGATCAGGTTTCCGTATACCGGAATTCCAGGTCTGGAGACCCGAATACCACATCGATCCAAATTTACGATAGGTCGTGAATCTCAAGTGAAGATGAAGATTCAGAGTGCAAGGGTTATTGTCGTTAACTCTGAGGGTGATTCCAAAACGAGTGTAACGAGATAATGCCTTCGGTTTCGTTCGAACCCGGAACGAACTTGTATGGATTGAATGCTTTCAGCACATCGTCAGGCGGACGATGAGCATTCTAAGTGATATGTTCTGATTAAAGGTAATCGTAACCTCAAGCCTCATCAACCGGGAATGGCTAAAACAGGGGAGGTGCAGCAAGGCTTCGTGGGTAGCACCCACTGAGAGCAAGATAGATCCCTGTCTAGAGGTCCCTTTTCTTTTCATTCGGCTTAGTGTGTGGTTGGTCGCGCCAACTACGGGGTTATCTTATTCGGAATTATCCAGTAAGGGATGGTTCCGGCTTTGTGTTGCAGGGGAGCGGGCGTACTCCTCGGTACGGTGATCTAGGCCACGTACTGTGACGGGCGGTACCCCAGTAGCCCTGCCATTGTATGGAATCCAAACTCCAATTAGTGCCGTACGTATTAGTTGTGCCCAACTATGTTGGAATGTGAGATGTAAGCATTTCAGCTATTTCTATATTTTACTTGAAAACCCTAGACCCTATTATAATAAAATCAGATTTCCTATCAAATGTTTTGGTTAGCGTAAGGTAAAAACTTACCCATGTTTATTTGTGGGGAGTCTTACGTGATACCTTTTCTTTCTAAAGGTTTTGAAGTTAAGCAAGTTTAACCTGTTACTCACACCAGACCCATGTCTGACCCAAGTGTTTATTTCTGTTTTATAAACTCTTGGGTACTCAAATTTTTACGAGTAGCCAAGGGATTCAGGTTTAGCTTTGACGAATATTCTGGAGGAGCAATGGAGCAGGAGGCTTCGACGTTCGTAGATATAGTATTCCGCTGTGTTGATATCTGTGATAGTGTCTTGTCTTGTATTTGAGTTGTAATATCTAGACAGATGTTTATAACTGTCTAGTATGTGTTGTATAGTTGTATAAACTCTGATAAGTGTTGTATACTATGTAATAGTTTATGTTATTAATATAATTTATTCGTTCCGCTGTGAGATCGTTGTTGTTGTTTCTTTCTTTCTTCTCTTCTTTTCTATTTTTCTACCCCTTTCTTTCTTATTAATGATACGTCATTCTGTAGAATGAGTGGCGGGTTATTACAATACTCTTCGGAATACCATGGAATCGAACTATCCACTTAACATACAACTCAGCCAACTTTGATGCAGTCCTAGTCGATCGAACAGGAATGAATCTTGCACTCTTGGTCAAACGATCAACGATAACCCAAATCCCTTCATTTCCTGTTCTGGTTCTAGGCAATCCATCAATAAAATCCATCGATACCTGCTCCCACTTCCATGTAGAAACTTCTAATGGCTGTAGTAATCCACTTGGCTTCTTCTGTTCGGCTTTTACCAATTGGCAGTTCATACACTTGGAAATAAAATTTCCAACATCCTTCTTCATACCTTCCCAGTAGTAGGTTCTCTTCATATCCCGATACATCTTATTTCCACCTGGATGAATTGTCAACTTCGAGTGATGACTTTCCTTCAGAACTTCACTCCTCAATTCATCTATATCGGGAACAACTAGTCGTTCTTGCTTCCGAAGCCAACCCTCTCGATCGACCTCGAATCCTTTATCCCTTTCTGGATCCAATCCAAATTCCAATTCACGGATAATCTTGACAAGCTTATCGTCTCGCTTTTGGCTCTCGCCAATCCTTTTCACAAGAGAAGGTCTTATCGATAAGTTTGCCAACATCTCAGGTTCCAATTCACATCTAGGCCTGAAGTCAAATCCAGCTAAATACTCGAGACTCTTCCATTCTGAAAACATGGCTCCCAATCTTGCATGTCTTCGACTCAACGCATCTGCCACCGCGTTACCCTTTCCCGGAGTATAAGCTATACCAAAATCATATGATGCCAAAAACTCTAGCCAACGTTGCTGCCGAAGATTCAAATCCTTTTGGGAGAAAAGATACTTCAATGACTTGTGATCCGTAAACAACTCGAATCGAACTCCCAATAGATAATGTCTCCACATCTTCAGAGCAAAAACAATCGCCGCCAACTCCAAATCATGAGTCGGGTAATTCCTTTCATGCGGCTTCAGTTGTCGACTTGCATACGCAACAACTTTATCCCTCTGCATCAGCACTGCTCCAAGTCCAGTACCACATGCGTCGGTGTAAACCACCATCTCATCATTCCCACTAGGAATAGTCAAAACAGGAGCACTTGTCAGTCTCTCTTTCAGGATTCCGAAAGCTTGCTCACACTTAGCATCCCAACTGAACACTTGGTTCTTCTTCGTCAATCCTGTTAACGGTGCAGCTATCTTGGAGAAGTCTTTGATAAACCGTCGATAATATCCTGCTAATCCAAGAAAACTTCTCACATCAGATGCATTCTTAGGTCTAACCCAACCCTGGACTGCTGCCACCTTAGCGGGATCAACCGCTATTCCATTTCCAGAAATCACATGGCCTAAGAACCTCACTTCACTCCTCCAGAAGTGACACTTCGAAAACTTAGCCTTCAGTTGATGTTTCCGCAAGATTTCCAAAATAATACGCAAGTGCATCTTGTACTCTTCTTCAGTTCTGGAATAAATCAGAATATCATCCACGAACACAAGTACGAACTTGTTCAACTGATCTCTGAACACTCTATTCATAAGATCCACAAAATATGCTGGTGCGTTAGTCAATCCAAACGGCATTACCAGCCACTCAAAGAAACCAGATGGTGTCCGAAAAGCAGTCTTCAGCACACTATCCTTAGCCACTCTCAACTGGTGAAATCCCGTTGCCAAATCCATCTGAGAAAACACCTTAGCCTCGTGAAGCTGATCAAACAAGTCATCTATTCTCGGCAATGGATACTTGTTCTTCTTTGTCACCTTATTCAGCTCACGATAATCCACACACAATCTCAACGATCCATCTGCCTTGGTTGCGAACATAACTGGTGCACCCCACTCGGACACACTACGCCGAATGAATCCTTTCTGTAAAAGGTCATCAACTTGCACCCTCAACTCTTGCTGTTCCCTAGGCGCCATCCGCCTAAGAGGCATCACAACAGGTCTGGCTCCTTCAACTAGATCTATACGAAACTCGATCTCTCTATGCGGCGGCAACCCTTTGACTTCGTCAAAGACATCCTCGAATCCATTAGCGATCGCCACTGATGACAGTCCATCCCGCGGAACAACTAGCGAATACATGAAGCTCATGAAGACGCCTTCTTCATGCTTACATCGTATCACAACCTTTCGCCCCTCCACATTCTCGACTGTCACTTCCAACCTCTCGCAATCAACCTTTGCCGCATACTTCCTAAGCCAGTCCATACCCAAAATAATTCCGAACCCATCAAAGTTCAGAACAAAGCAATCACAAACAAAAGAGCAACCATGACTCGACACAACTAGACCACGACATAACATACACAAACAAGACGAACCCCCAACTGGATTAGTCACAACCAATGGCCTATCAACAATATCCAGCTTCAAATCTAACCGGCCTACTAGTTCATTACAAACAAACGAATGCGACGCTCCAGTATCAAACAAAACTCTAACTGGAACACCACATAGGAAAAGAGTACCTTGAACAACCACACTCTTTCCTTTCTCTTCAGCAGTAGGAGCTTTCGAAGACGACGGAACAGCTCCCAAAGCATAAGCTTGCACAATCTGCTTGTCCTTCCTCGGTTCTGGACAATTCTTCCTGATGTGCCCTGGCTTGTCACAGTTGTGACACTTCATTGGCACCTTCGGATTCTTACAATCCTTAGAGAAATGGCCCTTCTGCTGACAATTGTAGCAAGTCACCTCGCCTTTCGGCTTCTTCTGGCCATCCTTACCCTTCTGCTGCTGCTGCTTCCTCTTCTGGTTTCCACCCTGCTGTGGTTTAGATTCTCCCCTGGTAACAGCAACAACAGGTCCTTCCTTAGGAAATAGACTCTCATGCCTAAGAGCTTTCTCCACAAGCTTCTCAAATGAATCATCCAAATGATCCACCAACTGTCTCCCAAGATAACTGTCCAAGCCTGTCACAAACTTCTCATTCTTCTGATAACTAGACTCAATATACGACCGGGCATACTTGGACAAATCTTCGAACTCAGAAACATACTCCAGAACTGATCTTCCACCTTGCTTGAGCTCCACAAACCTCTTGAACAGAATAGACTTCTGAGCTGTAGAAATGAACTTAGCTTCAAATCTAGCTTGGAATTGCTCCCAAGTAATCTCTTCCTCCGCAGTATTGATGGTAATAGAGTTCCACCAATCAGAGGCTCTCCCTTGAAGCTGCCTTGATGCCAACTTCCTCTTAGTTGCATCATCAATTCCCAAATCACCAAAGATCCTTCTACAAGCATCTATCCATCTCTGGACTTCGATAGTTGATTCTGTTCCCAAGAAAACCTTCCCTCCAAGAGCAGTATAGTCCTTGCACAGCTTAGCAAAATCCACTGGTTTCGGAGTCTGAACCTGAACTCCAACATCAACTGCCGCCCCCGGAACTGGTATCCTTCTCATGATCGAAGTCATCATAGCTTCGAACATGGCTGCATAATCAGCAGTCTCTTCAGTAGCACGGCCTTCCCTAGCAGCTGGTCTCCCTCTTCGACTCATTCTCAATATCTATAAAAAGGAATGATCAGAACATCTTAGAGAAACAACTGCATAAAGGACTCAAACTCTACTAATCTACTATATTATATATAGTAGTCATCCATCAAAATTACAATTACGTCTCTCATACGTAGTTACGTCAGCGAGCGTTGGGTAAAATCGATTAACCAATGCTCCGATACCAAATGTGACGACCGCACATGACCCCTGCACCGAATCTAGAGATAGTGCGCTGTAAAGTGTACCAGGCGACCATGGACGATTGTCAGGGTAGATCAAAACAACAGAATCTATCGTATTACTCACAGCGCATGGACAAAATACAATAGAACATATGTATAGTGAAGCTTTACAGAACAAAATGACATCATATAAAACTTCATAATAGTTGAATACAAGCATCCAATAGTCAATACATCAAGCCTCACTACATATCACTCAGAGATTATACAAACAGCGGAACATCCAGTACATATAAGAAGATAATATGCAACCCTCTAGCTCGTCTTCGATATCAGCATCGTGAGAAGAGAACAGCACCTGTCACCTGCTACCTAGTCTGCCCGTCCCAAAATGGACGAACAGCCCAAGGCAATAAGAATTAAAACATAAAGCCTTGAGTCAGACAACAGTCTTAGTGAGCAGTAAATTAACTAACAACATACCAAAAGAGCATAAAGGAAAAGGAATAGGAATACAACCCTCCCACTCCAACCTCATTCTACAGTGATAGCCCCCAGACACACACTAAGCAGAAGCAAACATAGCAGAGCATACAATTTAAAGTAAAGCTACTATCACTCGAGTCAAGGGCGATGTTTTCCAAGTACCAAGGCCTAAATCAGATAAGCACCCAGAAAATACCGCTCTTGAGTCCGAATGACGATACAACCAAACATCCATGACTCTGGCTATCACTGTTATCATTGCTTCGATATCACCGTTAATTGAATGACCGGCACATTCTTTCAGCCGTCCGTCAAGGGCTAATGGAAACCCCGGTTCTAGACATAGCAATTTTAAATGCTACTCTAGTTCCCCTTGACGACAACTAATGCTATGCATAGATTTATAGCTTTCATCACCTGATATTATTATCTACTAATATCAACCATTAGACATATCTTATATAGCCTAAGAAATCCTAATTGTTACATACACGCATGCACACATGTGCATGCATGCATGCATGCACGGGATCGTGCATGTACACATGCGCACGCGCAGTGACGTAACTAGGAATCTGATATGCAATGGGCAGATTATTTGAGTGATGAAATAGATTTTTTTAATAAAACTACTTTATTATAATTAATTTTATCACATTCATGCACATCAAAATAAAAAAGTTTACCTAATTGCATTAACAAAGAGAAATGTTAAAAACATCCACATCCATTTGTTGCACTTACTTTTACTTGTGTTTAGTTGGGAAAGTTAAAGGAGATGAATGGCAAATGACCGTGCATTTTTTAGTGTCTATTTTGGCATCTCTGGGGTAGTGAAAAGTAAATTTGCACCCGAGTTGTGGAGGAGGTTGTTTAAAGTTGGAACAAGTGATAAAGTGGCAAGCCAAAAGGCAAGGAGGTACAAAAATTGGTTGATGTATTATCAAGTTGTTTCATATAGAGAAGCTACTTTGGGTGAGTAGGTTATTTCATTCGTATACACACAATGCAAGTTCTAACTTGAGATGAATGAAAGCAGAAATTAGTGTTTTTTGATAGGATTATGATTCTGTGAACTTTACAAAATAATGAAAGTAACAAGCATATTCCATCACTGAGCTTTACTGATTGATGATAAGGAAAGGAAAGAATGTTCAATTCTTTTTCTCTGGAAAGTTAGTATTTTTTAGAGCTTTTACTAGTACTGCCTAAATATAGAAAGCGTACAGTAGTGTCTAGATTCTCATGGCACAAAGCTTGCACTATATATGTTTAATTATGAGGATATGCAAAAAGTATTCAAAAGGAAAAAGGTTGAACGAAAGCATGCTATGTTGGTTTTATAATATATGTATATAACTACATATACCTTAACATTTGATGAGTAAGGAGACTGTAGAAACTTACCAAGTATGAAATATAGGATTATACAAAGAAACAGATGTTCTGGTCCAGTATCTCGAGAACTCAAGTGGACAATGCTTGATGAGGTACACATCACTTGTAACTTTAACAATGCATTCAACTCCAAATTAATCAATTCTGAAAAAAATATTTAGGAAAATATATTAGAACATAAACCGTGAACACATATGCATGTTATGCTTTGATCTTTTTTGCGTATAATTTGTTACTAAAAATTCTTTGAACAGTAGAATGAGACAGTAAATAGTCATGATCATGTAAATTTTTAATATATAAACACTGAGTTGCCTCTTTTCCAAACCCAAAAAAATATATTCTTATTTATACCAGTCATCAAGAATATGTGGATATATGCCACTAATTCAAAGTTATTTTAAATATGCAACAATCAAAATTTTCATGTACGCATAAGGTTTCCAAATTTATGAATATTTAAAGTATTCCTTTTTTTCGGTTAATCAATCCGAAGATCTTTAGTTAACAAACCAATATCTTACCATTATTACTTATAGTGAATGACAAATAATTTTTTTATATTTATCATATAATTTGCCTTCTCAGTTCTACCCTTATAATAATTTTTTTATAAAATATATAGTCTTCCTAACAAATACTTTCATTAAGTTTTTACATATGCTCGTTTATTTATCTTTATACATCGATCGAGCTCAAATTTTATATTAGTAGATGAATCATCACATAAAACCATTATACTGATATCAATAAATTGAATGATACAAAATCAATGCATATAATAAGCAAACAAAATAACATACAGGTCTAGAAAGCAAATAGGTGAACAAATTTGACTCTAAAAAAATATTATAAAAGAAGCTGCGTCATTGAAAACCTATAATTAATGAAGCAAAGCTTGTTTCTTATGAATTTGATCAACCAATTAATGAAGCAAAGATGGATGCTATAGAGAAGTAACAAACTGTATTCTAAATTGTTACAGTTTTCGGAAAATTAAAAGCTAAGGAATCAAAGTGTTTTATCATTATCAATTATTATTGATCCGACTGTATAATTTTGTTAGTTTTAAATGTGAACATGCTTATTGCGTGAGATGATTCCTCATAATATCATTCTTCTCTTTATGCAGAAAAATCTTACTATCACTAAAATCCAAACCCAGTTCTTGTTCTAAAATTGCATAAAAGAAACATCAACACATTATACACGATTCTTAAAAGTAATTCCATCAAACTGACATTATGGCCTAATGTAGGTGTTTAGAAAAAAGTTATGAAATTGAAAACCTAAATTGTATGTCGAATTGTTTAGTCTAAAAGTTTGTTGATGATATATCTTGTATTTCTTTAGATCAATAAGAAAATATAAACATCGACTCTTTAAAATGTTTATACTTTTACCACTGGCTTATTCTAGTAATCAAGTATCACATGATACATTCGTAAATTAAGATAACTTCTTGTTAAAGCTTTTTTATTTTTCTGTATAAGATATTGGCGTTAAGAAAGCCAGAAATTAAGAAGTCACAGTATATTAAATTTGAGAGCTACTCTTAATTTAACCTGAGAGATTAATCTAAAGGTCACATGTTTGAAAATAGTAAAACATATTAGCAAATAAGAACCATTTTCACTTAACTGCTATGTTTTGTTTCATACAATAATAATTCATATTTGCTAAAAATTATTAATACAATACTAACCTATGACCATGCACTTCATACATAAATAACACAGTCAAACTACCAACAATAAATTTGCTAGTTTGGCATATTCATAGTCAAACTACTCAACAAGAAGGGTACTCTTGACTCAATCAATCAACCTAAACGAACTCACAAACTCAAAAAACTTCATGTTTGAAAATTATCAACTACTTTACAGTGATTTACTTGGGTAACCCCAACTAACATTTATTCAATATATTTTACAATAAGTTTAGAAATGAAACTGTGTGGACCAAATTCAAACTATCATACATATGGATTTAAATTTTTATATACTTGGATATAAAAAATGTTTGAAGCAAGGTCAAACAATAGTTTAGTTCAAAACTGCTAAAATAATGCTATGAAGATATAATAGCATCAGACTGACATATAACTTAATGTGCTTTCCCTTCCATTTCAGACATCTAAACATGTTTCTCAAGTTGTTTTCAACCTCTTTGTTACCTCCAATATGTATCATTATAGTGAACTCTTCAAGCTCAATCAACCAATCTCTATTTAAATAGATGGATTTCAATTCTAATATCATAAATATATTTTTGAACCTCATAAAAAATAGTTTTGAAATTAAAAAAATTACATTACCTGAATTGCATGCGGTAAAACAACGAAACCCTAGATTTTGACCGCTATCTCATGCATCCTTTCCATACAGGATGCAACCACCTAACATTGATTTCGATTTATAGAAATGAAAAGAATTGGATACTGAAATCAAATTGAATACCTGAATTAGATTATAGTTGAAGAATATAGTTACAAATCTGTGAATAATTGAATACCAATAAGATTAGGTATCGGTTAATACCTAAAGAAGCACCAACAATTAGTGAAACAGTAACGTTGAAATGTGGTGGTGCGCAACATAGATGTTGATTGATCTTCAATAAGCGACGATTTTGGCATATAGCAATCTGGTTTTGTTTTGTTGGTTGTGCCGATCTTTATTAAAAAAATATGTTTGAGATTTGAGAAGAGGAGTCGAGATTAGATAATTTTGGTTTAGGATTTTTATTTAGTATTGGCGGTAGAGAATGAAAATAAGTGTTACAGCAGGCGGGAAATGAAAACAATGCCCGCCCAGAAATATATTAACGAAGTATCTTAAATTACACCGCTAAATTAAATTGGGGTTGGTGAAATAGTTGCATTTAGTGTTCAAATGCTACTATTTAATGCTACTAAAATAACATTTTCTTGTAGTGTATACTTCTTCTGCCTATCCTTAACAATCCACATCTTCCTCCTAATCTCCCCAACCTTCTCTGTAACGACCCAGAATTTTTGTCAATTTAAATTCATGTATTTAATTAATTTTAAATATTAATAAGTAGAATTAATAGGTCGAAATTTTTTAATTTCGAATATCTGGATTCAATTGGATAATTAAATCGGCAATTTAATAGTTTAAATTCCAGAAATAATTGAAATCTAGATTAAATGTGATTAAAAATAATTTATAAAGTTATATTAAATCATATTGGAGTTATAGTGATGTTATAGAACTTTTAAAATTGAATTTAAAGTAAATTTGTGAAAATTGAATATTTTAATATTTAAATTGAGTAGTGAAAATAGCCATTTTCCAAACAGTCTTGGATTTCGATGAAACCAGTTTCATCAGATCCGTAATGTGATATTTTTGTATGGTTTCAAATTTCATGTCAATCGGATGTACGGTTTGTCCGGGGCAAGCCAAAACGCATCTAAATCGTTTTAAATTGATTTAATTTAAATTTGATCATTTAATTCCGTAACTCGCACATATGACCGAATTATCTCCCGAAACATGTTCCATTGTGTTCGAAACGCGAGGTAAACCATAGAAACGTCATCCGGCACGCTTCGTTTGGAGTTCGGAAAATTTTCGATGAATAGTGTTTTGGAGATTTTTCTATATAAGGACCTCATCTTTCACCATTTGCTCAAAACCCTAGTTCATCAACCCTAGCCGCCATTTTCAGATGTATGACCGAAAATCTATCATCTTTCTCCCTCCAAATCTCTCAATCCATCAACAATTACAAGAAATCGTCAACTGCAAAGTTTTAGAGGGCATCAAGATTTTCCAATCCAACGGTCAAGATCATAAACGGAGCCACGGATTGACGGCAATTGGCGATCAAAGTTCGCCATTCAATCACGTTTCTCGACGCAAGGAGGAGGCCGAGCCTGGCCGCACTCACGGTGTAGGTAGAGTTCGCCGAGGGCTTCGCGATGGAGGTGGTCGATCGTCTTCAAGTCGCATATATTTGTCGTGAAAATTGCGGGAAGAACGGCGGTTATGGGTTCTTGGTTGCGTGCGTTCGAACGTGTTTTATTGGGGTTGGGGGAAGAAGCAACGTGCGGCTAAGATCTGGGGTTGAGAAACGAGCGGTCCAGATTTAACGTAGGGTTTAAAATTTAAATAAAAGTGTAAATCATTTTATTTAAATTCGTGTAACTTTTAAAATAGCATAACTTTTTCATACGAGGTCGAAAACGCACGAAACGAATTGCATTGGAATCGTATGGACGAGCACTACTGTAACGACCCGTATTTTTACGGATCGAAAAGTTTGTCAAAATATGGAAATTTTTAGCATTTTTAAGTCGTTTCAGATTTTAGGCATAATTTGTCTAAGTCCTAGGTCGTGAACGACCTAAGAGCTAAGTCGTGACCGACCTATAGGATGTTAGGGTTGGTGACCTAAAGATTTGGAGCTAGGTCGTATGATGGATGGTAAGAGTTTAGGTCGTAGACGACCTAAGAGTTAACGGCCTTGAGATATGTCGTTAGGTAGCATATGTCGTGTAGGAAGTAAGTCGCAGGTTGAGGCTTAGGTCGTAGCTGACTTAAGAACAGTTGGCGACTTATAGGATCATGACTGAGTTAAGTGGTAAGTCGTGAGCGACTTAAGAATAGTCTGCGACTTAGTGAGTTAGCGAGTTAGCGAGTTAGCGAGTTAGTGAGTTAGTGTGTCAGTATTAGGTCGCGTAGTAGTTGATTTGTTAAGTCGTAGCTTGGTTAAGTCGTAAGGTTACGTGGGTGTGATAGGTCGAAGCTGTTACTAGGTCGCATGGGTTAGGTCGCACCTGTTGTTATGTCGTAACCCAGTAATGTTAAGTCGGAGGCCCTTTTCAGTTGAGTCGTAGGCGCGCATGCTATAAGTCGTGACCGACTTAGGAGATAGCTGTTTTGTCGTGAGTCTTAGACAGATGAGCGTTAGGTTGCGAAGGGGTAGTCCGGTTAGGTCGTAGAAGCCAGAAGTTGTTAACTCGTAGGGGTTTAAGTCGTAAGTCGTGAACGACTTATGGAGATAGCCGAGTTACGACTTAAGGAAATTTCTGGCTATAAATAGGAAGGGTTTTTCTCACTTTTTGGGATCCGGATTTTGAAGCGACGAAGTGCTGCCATTTTGAGAGCTCGACTTCTACACTTTTTCACTTCTTTTCTCCACTCTAATCTAGTGCTTCCATCCATCCAAGTTGAAGATCAAATTGAAGATTCAAGAGCTTAGATTGAAGATCTTCATCTTTTCAAGAGAGATTTCATCGTTTGAAGCGGATTGGTGATAGATCGAGCTTGATCCTTCGCTGTCCAGATCTGAAGCGTGTTGATTTGGGTTTGTTTTGGTGATTTGGTGAGTGGTGATTATCTCTCACACGGATCCAAAGGAGTATATCGGATTGTTGACTCGATTTGGTGTTAAAATAGTGATTTCCATACATTTTCTTCATCCAAAGTGTAGATCCATATAGATCCATTGTTCATAATGATGTTACATCCATTTTATCATATCTTAACCTATGCAAGTTCATTCATCAAGTTTGTATAGACATTGTTCATGTTTTCATGCTTGTTAGACTTTCAACTCTTTAATTACGAAAATGCCATTATTGTTATAATTGTCTACTTAGATCATATTTGAATGCTTGATTGCTTGGATTAATGTTTGATTTGATTGATTGTTATTAATTAGATGACTGATGGTTTGATTTAGACCGAAGGTGATTCAAAAGCTAAGAGAAAGGCTCTTGAATTGGGAAAGCTGCTCGTGGCATATGTAGCGGGATGATGAAGCTCTTATGCATAGATTTGACGATGTGATGTTGAGATGAGGCTTTGCGAGGATGTGATGAAGCGAGGCAATCATGTGATGAAGACTTGGTTTAATCCTGACGGGATCATTCCAAGCATGTTGATTACTCGGTGATATGATTCGAGTTGAAGATAATGAATGGATATGAGAATAGTCGTCGAGGAGGATGACTAGAAGGCTTGGGTCCCATCGTTGTTGAAGGTTCTAGCATGCTCAAAGCAAGAGTACGTTTGGGCAGATTTGATAGTCCCAACGGCCAACTGTTGATGGTCGAGTACTGTCTAGAACCGGGGTTTTCATTAGCCCTTGACGGACGGCTGAAAGAATGTGCCGGTCATTCAATTAACGGTGAAACTGAAGCAATGATAACAGTGATAGCCAGAGTCATGGATGTTTGGTTGTATCGTCATTCGGTCTCAAGAGCGGTATTTTCTGGGTGCTTATCTGATCTTGGTTTAGGCCTTGGGGGTTTGTGCTTGGAAAACATCGCCCTTGACTCGAGTGATAATTGCTTTACTTTAAATAGTATGCTCTGCTATGTTTGCTTCTGCTTAGTGTGTGTCTGGGGGCTATCACTGTAGAAAGAGGTTGGAGTGGGAGGGTTGTATTCCTATTCCTTTTCCTTTATGCTCTTTTGGTATGTTGTTAGTTAATTTACTGCTCACTAAGACTGTTGTCTGACTCAAGGCTTTATGTTTTAATTCTTATTGCCTTGGGCTGTTCGTCCATTTTTGGGACGGGCAGACTAGGTAGCAGGTGACAGGTGCTGATCTTGCTTTTCACGGTGCTGATATCGAAGACGAGCTGGAGTATTGCATATTATTTCTTACTATATGTACTGGATGTTCCGCTGCTTTGTATTCTCTGAGTGATATGTAGTGAGGCTTGTTGTATTGTCTATTCAGATGCTTGTATTCAACTATTATGAAGTTTTATATGATGGCATTCTATTCTGTGAAGCTTCTCTATATATATTTTCTGTTGTATTTTATCTATGCGCTGTGAGTAATACGATAGATTCTGTTGTTTTAATTTACCTTGACAATCGTCCATGGTCGCCTGGCACACTTTACAGCGCACTATCTCTAGATTCGGTGCAGGAGTCATGGGCGGTCGTCACATTTGGTATCAGAGCATTGGTTAATCGATTTTACCCAACGCTCGCTGACGTAACTACGTATGAGAGACGTAATTGTATTTTGATGGATGATTACTATATATAATATAGTAGTTTAGAAGTAAGTTAGTCCTTTATGCAGTTGTTTCTCTAGATGTTCTGATCATTCCTTTTTATAGATATTGAGAATGAGTCGAAGAGGGAGACCAACTGCTAGGGAAGGCCGTGCTGCTGAGGGAACTGCTGATTATGCAGCAATGTTCGAAGCTATGATGACTTCGATCATGAGAAGAATACCAGTTCCGGGGACAGCAGTTGATGTTGGAGTTCAAGTTCAAACTCCAAAGCCGGTGGATTTTGCTAAGTTGTGTAAGGACTATACTGCTCTTGGAGGAAAGGTTTTCTTGGGAACAGAATCAACTATTGAAGTCCAAAGATGGATAGATGCTTGTAGAAGGATCTTTGGTGATTTGGGAATTGATGATGCAACTAGGAGGAAGTTGGCATCAAGGCAGCTTCAAGGGAGAGCTTCTGATTGGTGGAATTCTATTACCATCACTACTCCGGAGAAAGAGATTACTTGGGAGCAATTCCAAGTCAGATTTGAAGCTAAGTTCATTTCTACAGCTCAGAAGTCTGTTCTGTTCAAGAAGTTTGTGGAGCTCAAGCAGGGAGGTAGACCAGTTCTTGAGTATGTTTCTGAGTTTGAAGCTTTGTCCAAGTATGCACGGTCATATATTGAATCTGCTTATCAGAAAAATGAGAAGTTTGTGACAGGCTTGGACAGTTATCTTGGGAGACAGCTGGTGGATCATTTGGACGATTCATTTGAGAAGCTTGTGGAGAAAGCTCTCAGGCATGAGAGTCTGTTTCCTAAGGAAGGATCTGTTGTTGCTGTGACCAGGGGAGAGTCTAAACCACAGTAGGGTGGAAACCGGAAGAGAAAGCAACAGCAGCAGAAGGGTAAGGATGGCCAGAAGAAGCCGAAAGGCGAGGTGACTTGCTACAACTGTCAGCAGAAAGGCCATCTCTCCAGGGATTGCAAGAATCCGAAAGCGCCGGCGAAGTGCCACAACTGTGACAAGCCGGGGCATTTCAGGAAGGATTGTCCAGAACCGAGGAGGGACAAGCAGATTGTGCAGGCTTATGCTTTGGGAGCTGTTCCGTCGTCTTTGAAAGCTCCTACCGTTGAAGAGAAAGGAAAGAGTGTGGTGGTTCAAGGTACTCTTTTCCTATGTGGTGTTCCAGTTAGAGTTCTGTTTGATACTGGGGCGTCGCATTCGTTTGTTTGTAGTGAACTTGTAGGCCGGTTGGGTTCGGAACCGGATATTGTTGATAGGCCAGTGGTTGTGACTAATCCAGTTGGGGGTTCGTCTTGTTTGTGTATGTTATGCCGTGGTCTGATTGTGTCGAGTCATGGTTGCTCTTTTGTTTGTGATTGCTTTGTTCTGAACTTTGCGGGGTTCGGAATTATTCTGGGTATGGACTGGCTTAGGAAGTATGCGGCAAAGGTTGATTGTGAGAGGTTGGAAGTGACAGTCGAGAATGTGGAGGGGCGAAAGATTGTGATACGATGTATGCATGAAGAAGGCGTCTTCATGAGCTTCATGTATTCGCTTGTTGTTCCACGGGATGGACTGTCATCTGTGCCAATCGCGAATGGATTCGAGGATGTCTTTGACGAAGTCAAAGGGTTGCCGCCGCATAGAGAGATCGAGTTTCGTATAGATCTAGTTGAAGGAGCCAGACCTGTGGTGATGCCTCTTAGGCGGATGGCGCCTAGGGAACAGAATGAGTTGAAGGTGCAAGTTGATGACCTTTTACAGAAAGGATTCATTCGGCGTAGTGTGTCCGAGTGGGGTGCACCAGTTGTGTTCGCAACCAAGGCAGATGGATTGTTGAGATTGTGTGTGGATTATCGTGAGCTGAATAAGGTGACTAAGAAGAACAAGTATCCATTGCCGAGGATAGATGACTTGTTTGATCAGCTTCACGAAGCTAAGGTGTTTTCTCAGATGGATTTGGCAACGGGATTTCACCAGTTGAGAGTAGCTAGGGATAGTGTGCCGAAGACTGCTTTTCGGACACCATCTGGTTTCTTTGAGTGGCTGGTAATGCCATTTGGATTGACTAACGCACCAGCATATTTTGTGGACCTTATGAATAGAGTGTTCAGAGATCAGTTGAACAAGTTTGTGCTAGTGTTCGTGGATGATATTTTGATTTATTCCAGAACTGAAGAAGAGCACAAAACGCATTTGCGTATTGTTTTGGAAATCTTGCGGAAACATTAGCTGAAGGCTAAGTTTTTGAAGTGTCACTTCTGGAAGAGTGAAGTGAGGTTCTTAGGCCATGTTATTTCTGGAAATGGAATAGCGGTTGATCTCGCTAAGGTGGCAGCAATCCAGGATTGGGTTAGACCTAAGAATGCATCGGACGTGAGAAGTTTTCTTGGATTAGCAGGATATTATCGACGGTTTATCAAAGACTTCTCCAAGGTAGCTGCACAGTTAACAGGATTGACAAAGAAGAACCTAGTGTTCAGATGGGATGATAGGAGTGAGCAAGCTTTCAGAATCCTAAAAGAAAGATTAACGAGTGCTCCTGTTTTGACTATTCCAAGTGGGAATGATGAGATGGTGGTTTACACCGATGCATGTGGTACTAGACTTGGAGCGGTGCTGATGCAGAGGGATAAAGTTGTTGCGTATGCCAGTCGACAACTGAAGCCGCACGAAAGGAATTACCCGACTCATGATTTAGAGTTAGCGGCGATTGTTTTTGCTCTGAAGATGTGGAGACATTATCTGTTGGGAGTTCGATTCGAGTTGTTTACGGATCATAAGTCGTTGAAGTATCTTTTCTCCCAAAAGGATTTGAATCTTCGGCAGCAACGATGGCTAGAGTTTTTGGCATCATATGATTTTGGTATAGCTTATACTCCGGGAAAAGGTAACGCAGTGGCAGATGCGTTAAGTCGAAGACATGCAGGATTGGGAGCCATGTTTTCAGAATGGAAGAATCTCGAGTATTTAGCTGGTTTTGACTTCAGGCCTAGATGTGAATTGGAACTTGAGATGTTGGCAAACTTATCGATAAGACCGACTCTTGTGGAGAGAATTGGCGAGAGTCAAAAGCGAGATGATAAGCTTGTCAAGATTATCCATGATTCGGAATCTGGATTGGAACCAGAAAAGGATAAAGGATTCAAGGTCGATCAAGAAGGTTGGCTTCGAAAGCAAGGACGACTAGTTGTTCCCGATATAGATGGATTGAGAGATGAAGTTCTGAAATCAAGGCATCACTCGAAGTTGACAATTCATCCAGGTGGAAATAAGATGTATCGGGATATGAAGAGAACCTACTACTGGGAAGGTATGAAGAAGGATGTTGGAAATTTCATTTCCAAATGTATGAACTGCCAGTTGGTAAAAGCCGAACAGAAGAAGCCAAGTGGATTACTTCAGCCATTAGAAGTTCCTACATGGAAGTGGGAACAAGTGTCGATGGATTTTATTGATGGATTGCCTAGAACCATAACGGGAAATGAAGGAATTTGGGTCATCGTTGATCGTCTGACTAAGAGTGCGAGATTCATTCATGTTCGATCGACTAGGACTGCATCAAAGTTGGCTGAATTGTATGTTAAGTGGATAGTTCGATTTCATGGTATTCCGAAGAGTATAGTGAGCGATCGAGATCCATTGTTCACTAGTGGATTTTGGAAGAGCTTCCAGGAAGTTTCGGGGACTGAGTTATGTTTGAGTACAGCTTATCACCCTCAAACAGATGGTCAGACCGAGCGAGTCAACCGAGTTTTGGAAGATCTCCTCAGAGCTTGTGTTTTGGATTTTGGGGGATCATGGGAAGATCACCTTCATTTGGTAGAGTTTTCATACAACAACAGTTACCAGTCAAGCATTGGTATGGCACCGTATGAGGCGTTGTATGGAAGACCGTGTAATTCTCCGACATGTTGGATAGAGACAGGAGAAAAGCTAATGCTTGGGCCAGAGATGACTCGTCAGACTTCAGATTGCATAGAGATCATTCGGCAACGAATGAAGGCAGCCCAAGACCGTCAGAAGAGTTATGCCGATAAGCGTCGAAAAGATTTGGAATTCGACGTAGGAGATATGGTTTTTGTGAAGATTTCTCCACTGAAGAATGTTATCCGATTCGGGAAGAAAGGGAAATTGACTCCGAGATTTGTTGGACCATTTCCGATTATCGAGCGAATTGGAAAGCTCGCTTATAGATTGGAATTACCGGAGAAGATGTCGGGTGTGCATAATGTTTTTCATGTATCATATCTACGGAAGTATGTGCACGACTCGAATGCGATGGTTTCTGCTGATAGCTGTGAAGATTTCGAAGTTGATCCAGTCGATAGAAGACCTTGTAAGCCGCTTCGTGTTGTGGAAACCGACACGAAACAGCTTAGGAGTAAGGTAGTTAAGTTGCTCAAGATATAATGGAGTGAAGATGATAACGGCTGTACGTGGGAGGTGGAAGAGAGGATGAAAGCAGCTCATCCTGAACTCTTCGAGGTATGGCCCTAAGGTGTCGTCTCATCTCACGATATTGTAACTTGTTCTAAGTCTTAGAATTCTGTACGCTAAGCTAGAATTGGATGCATGGTTTGCTGATTGTTATGGATGGTAGGTGTACAGAATAGTTTTGATTGCTTTGTTGTTTGGAATTTCGGGGGCGAAATTCCTAAGGGGAGAGAATGTAACGACCCGTATTTTTATGGATCGAAAAGTTTGTCAAAATCTGGAAATTTTCAGCATTTTTACGTCGTTTCAGATTTTAGGCATAATTTGTCTAAGTCCTAGGTCGTGAACGACCTAAGAGATAAGTCGTGACCGACCTATAGGATGTTAGGGTTGGTGACCTAAAGATTTGGAGCTAGGTCGTATGATGGATGGTAAGAGTTTAGGTCGTAGACGACCTAAGAGTTAATGGCCTTGAGATATGTCGTTAGGTAGCATATGTCGTGTAGGAAGTAAGTCGTAGGTTGAGGCTTAGGTCGTAGCCGACTTAAGAACAGTTGGCGACTTATAGGATCATGACCGAGTTAAGTGGTAAGTCGTGAGCGACTTAAGAATAGTCTGCGACTTAGCGAGTTAGCGAGTTAGTGAGTTAGCGAGTTAGTGTGTCAGTATTAGGTCGCGTAGTAGTTGATTTGTTAAGTCGTAGCTTGGTTAAGTCGCAAGGTTACGTGGGTGTGATAGGTCGAAGCTGTTACTAGGTCGCATGGGTTAGGTCGCACCTGTTGTTATGTCATAACCCAGTAATGTTAAGTCGGAGGCCCTTTTCAGTTGAGTCGTAGGCGCGCATGCTATAAGTCGTGACCGACTTAGGAGATAGCTGTTTTGTCATGAGTCTTAGACAGATGAGCGTTAGGTTGCGAAGGGGTAGTCTGGTTAGGTCGTAGAAGCCAGAAGTTGTTAAGTCGTAAGTCGTGAACGACTTATGGAGATAGCCGAGTTACGACTTAAGGAAATTTCTGGCTATAAATAGGAAGGGTTTTTCTCACTTTTTGGGATCCGGATTTTGAAGCGACGAAGTGCTGCCATTTTGAGAGCTCGACTTCTACACTTCTTCACTTCTTTTCTCCACTCTAATCTAGTGCTTCCATTCATCCAAGTTGAAGATCAAATTGAAGATTCAAGAGCTTAGATTGAAGATCTTCATCTTTTCAAGAGAGATTTCATCGTTTGAAGCGGATTGGTGATAGATCGAGCTTGATCCTTCGCTGTCCAGATCTGAAGCGTGTTGATTTGGGGTTTGTTTTGGTGATTTGGTGAGTGGTGATTATCTCTCACACGGATCCAAAGGAGTATATCGGATTGTTGACTCGATTTGGTGTTAAAATAGTGATTTCCATACATTTTCTTCATCCTAAGTGTAGATCCATATAGATCCATTGTTCATAATGATGTTACATCCATTTTATCATATGTTAACCTATGCAAGTTCATTCATCAAGTTTGTAGAGACATTGTTCATGTTTTCATGCTTGTTAGACTTTCAACTCTTTAATTACGAAAATGCCATTATTGTTATAATTGTCTACTTAGATCATATTTGAATGCTTGATTGCTTGGATTAATGTTTGATTTGATTGATTGTTATTAATTAGATGACTGATGGTTTGATTTAGACCGAAGGTGATTTAAAAGCTAAGAGAAAGGCTCTTGAATTGGGAAAGCTGCTCGTGGCATATGTAGCGGGATGATGAAGCTCTTATGCATAGATTTGACGATGTGATGTTGAGATGAGGCTTTGCGAGGATGTGATGAAGCAAGGCAATCATGTGATGAAGACATGGTTTAATCCAGACGGGATCATTCCAAGCATGTTGATAACTCGGTGATATGATTCGAGTTGAAGATAATGAATGGATATGAGAATAGTCGTCGAGGAGGATGACTAGGAGGCTTGGGTCCCATCGTTGTTGAAGGTTCTAGCATGCTCAATGCAAGAGTACGTTTGGGCAGATTCGATAGTCCTAACGGCCAACTATTGATGGTCGAGTACTCTGGGCAGATTCGATAGTCCTAGGCACGGGCTGCGACGACGTGCAGAGTACTGTCTAGAACCGGGGTTTTCATTAGCCCTTGACGGACGGCTGAAAGAATGTGCTGGTCATTCAATTAACGGTGAAACCGAAGCAATGATAACAGTGATAGCCAAAGTCATGGATGTTTGGTTGTATCGTCATTCGGTCTCAAGAGCGGTATTTTCTGGGTGCTTATCTGATCTTGGTTTAGGCCTTGGGGGTTTGTGCTTGGAAAACATCGCCCTTGACTCGAGTGATAATTGCTTTACTTTAAATTGTATGCTCTGCTATGTTTGCTTCTGCTTAGTGTGTGTCTGGGGGCTATCACTGTAGAAAGAGGTTGGAGTGGGAGGGTTGTATTCCTATTCCTTTTCTTTTATGCTCTTTTGGTATGTTGTTAGTTAATTTACTGCTCACTAAGACTGTTGTCTGACTCAAGGCTTTATGTTTTAATTCTTATTGCCTTGGGCTGTTCGTTCATTTTTGGGACGGGCAGACTAGGTAGCAGGTGACAGGTGCTGATCTTGCTTTTCACGGTGCTGATATCGAAGACGAGCTGGAGTATTGCATATTATTTCTTACTATATGTACTGGATGTTCCGCTGCTTTGTATTCTCTGAGTGATATGTAGTGAGGCTTGTTGTATTGTCTATTCAGATGCTTGTATTCAACTATTATGAAGTTTTATATGATGGCATTCTATTCTGTGAAGCTTCTCTATATATATTTTCTATTGTATTTTATCTATGCGCTGTGAGTAATACGATAGATTCTGTTGTTTTAATTTACCTTGACAATCGTCCATGGTCGCCTGGCACACTTTACAGCGCACTATCTCTAGATTCGGTGCAGGAGTCATGGGCGGTCGTCACATTTCTCGACGGAAGAAGGAGGCCGAGCCTGGCCGCACTCACGGTGTAGGTAGAGTTCGCCGAGGGCTTCGCGATGGAGGTGGTCGATCGTCTTCAAGTCGCATATATTTATCGTGAAAATTGCGGGAAGAACGGCGGCTATGGGTTCTTGGTTGCGTGCGTTCGAACGTGTTTTACTGGGGTTGGGGGAAGAAGCAACATGCGGCTTAGATCTGGGGTTGAGAAACGAGCGGTCCAGATTTAACGTAGGGTTTAAAATTTAAATAAAAGTGTAAATCATTTTATTTAAATTCGTGTAACTTTTAAAATAGCATAACTTTTTCATACGAGGTCAAAAACGCACGAAACGAATTGCGTTGGAATCGTATGGACGAGCACTACGCAATGGAGCTGGATTTGTATTTTTAGAAGCTAGTGAAAATTTTGAGTAAAATTAAACGTTCGTTTAATTTTAATCGAAATAAATCGCTATCGCGACAACTACAGCAAGGTGAGAACTTCTCACTCAATTGAAATGTATTCGATTTAAATTTTAAATAGTTAGATTTAAAATTGCTTAATTGTGTGATTGGATGATAAAATTGTTATCTATTTTTTTGAAATAGACATTATACGCCGTATATTAAGCGGAGGTTATTTATTAAAAACATATACCGCGAATATTCCAATGTTTAGTGGAATTGGTATTATATATGTATTTGGAGTTGATTTCCCGCATTATATAGCGGATGAGACCCTATTGCGCCGCATAATAGCGGATAATATTTTCTAAATCCCATATACGTCGATATTCCGTATTGGAACGGAATTGGTATTGTGCTAACATCTGTGGATGTAGGGAAACAGGTTGGGGGGATCCAACAGGATTCCATAACCGTATTGATTTATTTACAGATATTGTTATATATTCTGTTATCATATTGATATATGATGTTTGGATGCCGTGATTGATTATTTGGTGCTGTTGCATCATTGGCCCTATTTTGAAGTTTTAAAAATGTTAAAGTGGAGATTTCGAATTTAAAAAGGATTTTAAAGTGATTTCGGAAATGTACGTTTTATTTAAATTTTGGAAATTGATTCCTTTTAAATAAATAAACGTTATAATTTTAATGTTATAAAATTATGATTTATGAGAAATATAGTTGAAATGTGATTTTTGAAATATAGAGTTAATGATTTTTATAAAATAGTTTAAATAGAGATTTTTGAATTTATTATAAAAGCGTTATATATAAGATTTATAAAATTTGATTTTTTATAAATCAAAGTGATGGGATTATAAAGGAGTTTGAAAGACGTTTTAAAAATGATGTTAAAATGGGTTTTATAAAAGAATGGAATCTACGATTTGTGAAGTTATAAAATGAATGAATTTGTAAATAGAAAATTTTAAGTAATTTGCTTAAAATATGGATTTTTGGTATGTAATTGAGTTGTAAATTGAATTGGTTAATAAAATTGATTTATGAGTTGAAGTAGTTATAAAATGGAATTTATAAACATGGTTTTGTAAATTCGAGAAATGACTTATTTTGATAAGTTAATTATTATAGCTTATTAAAGGAAGTATATTCACGATTTTGGACAGTGGATAATCATTTAAATAAAATGGGTAGAAATGTTAAATTTGGATAACGAAGTATATTCAGGATTTTGGACAGTGAATGATATATTAAAAAGAAATATTTGGAAGTGATATTTGAAATAGAATTAAAATGATCTAAAGATGTTTTAAAATGTATTAAGTATCGAAACCCTAGATTTCAACATTCATTGTTGAAATAGACGTTTTCGAGAAATAAGTAAATGGTGGACTATAACACTATTGTTATAGTAAATGATTTTCGAAAGGAAATGTTTTATATAGTATTGGGATTTATATATATCTCTCTTAATTTTGAATCCCTATACTAGTGATTTTGGGTCGTCGTAACGATGTTTTACGCAACATTCATTTTGACTTAAATAATTGTGTTTAAGAAAACGTTTTCCTTAAAGAATGAAATATATACTGAATTATGATTTAAGTATATTGGATATTTTCCAAATGTTGAAAATAAATAGAATTTGTGAATTACTTATCATCAAATAAGTATGGAAATGTTTTTCCAATATAAAGTGAAATGTTTTGAGATTATGTCCTTCAAAGATAAATTGAAATGTGGAAAGTTGATTTGAAATTTGTTTTCAAAGGATTTGAAATGTGGAAATTGAATTGAAAATTGTTTTCAAATGATTGAAGTGTGGAAAAATATATATATATATCTGGTAAAGATATTTTTGGAAAATAAATAATTTGGGAAATTATTTTGGAATTGAGTGATGTTGTGAATATTGATTGACGGTTAAATAACCAACTATCAATATTGACCCTTAAATGGCTATTTGTTGTGAATTGGTTGAAATTGAATGGCACACTTATTTTTGAATAAGCGCTCATTATTCGGGTTAGCCGGGAAAGGACCTTTGGGTCGTATAACCCATTTCGAATAGTGATATGTCAAAATGGGTTGCATTTGAAGGCCGGTGTTGAAGACCGGATATTTTGAAAACGGAAGGATTACCGTCGAATGACTCTGCATCGGCTGATCACCGATATAGAGGTTTTATCACCCTTTGTGATGGGAAGTCCGGACGTGATTAGAAATTATCCGGATTACAAGGACTTCTTTGGGAGTGCTTTCGGTTCTGTTCGAGCCCGGAACAGACTTGTATGGTTGTGTGTCTAACGTTACATTTTGAGATATAAAGCTGGTTTCTTTCAAATACATTTCTGTTGGTGGCGGGGAATTTATTCTCTGAGCTTAACACCCTTCTCTGAGACGTACGAGCTCAGAGGTTATGTAGTTGATGGTTACTAGTGATATATTCCCAATCTGGTAACGTGGCATGCCGAGTATTGATGTGTGCTGATCATTTATTGATCAATTGTTGATCAAAGCATGGCTTCGTGCCTAGCTTTGTGGACGAGACTTCGTCAGACCTCACACCCCGGAAATGGTCAAAACAGGAAGGATGCAGCAAGGTTATTAGGGGATAGCGCCCCCTTAGTGTATGTCATTCCTTTCTGGATAGAGGTTGTATCATGGTATGGAGCCCAGATATTTAACCTGTTGTTGCTTAAAATTTATTACTTTGTGGTTGTTGGTATCGAGGATCCTCGGATGAAGGTCAGTTATGACCGGGGGATGGCATATTCGTGTTAGTAGTTACCTAGCTAGGGGTAACCCGGCCTTGTGTTGGCAGAGATCTATCCGTAATGTTAGGTTTGGTTCTCAGGGGCGTCTTTCCAGAGGCGTACCTATGTGGCAATGGGAAGTTCCTTGGCCTGACCATTTGTTGGAAATCCAAAGAAACAATACGAGCCTTGTACGGTTTTAGTTGTAGAACCTGCCATTTAACAAGACAGTTATAGCAGGCATAATATAATGGTACCTATGCTGGCTAAGATTTATATTGTACTTTCGAAATGTTTTCCTCACTATGCACTAATAATAATATCCAAAATGATTTGTTTTGCGTAGTAAGCATCTTTGACTATCATAAGGAGAAATCTCCTCCAAATTCTGCGCTTGAATTTTGTGTGTGGCGGGTGGCCTTATGGTAGTTTCATTTTCCAAAAGCATTTCGAATTGATTTTAAAAATTATCCTGTTGTTGGTTTAAAGATAAATAACTGTTTTAGTTCTCACACCAGTCCTATGACTGACCTGGAGTTTATTGTTCTCTTCCTAAACTCTGGGTGACTACCAATTTCCACACGGGCAATCTAGAGTTGGGTTATCAGGTTATTCTGGACTTTGGAGTGCTATGGAACTCAGGAGGCGAGCTGGATGGCATGGCGTATCACTTATACTATGTATTATTCCGCTGTGTATTCTGTATGAGGACAGGTTTATATAACTGTCCAGTGTTGTATATGTTATATATTGACTCTGATGATGTGATGTAATGTATAAAATGATATAGTTCTTTGTTTTAAAGATTATTCATTTATCTATTATATGTTGTTCCGCTGCGATTGTGAGATTCTGATATTGTTTATGTTACTTTTCTTTCTTTTCTTCTATCTTTTCTTCTACCTTTTCTTTTAACCCCTCATGGTTCGGTTTTCCGGCGTTCGATTGATCGGCATTCGATACAGTGGACGTATTGATGTTGATTTTTCGAAGTCGAAGAATCGGGTCTTGACAATGTGGTATCAGAGCATATGGTTAAGCGACAACCATGGCTCTACTGGGAATTACTCATTAGAGATAGGGTCAGTAGTACTCTAGAATGAGTTGAGTGTAATAATAGATACGAGCGCGTATTTGTTAGTGAATATAAAATTGTTTTATATTGTGATGATTGATTTGTTGAGTGGTATATGGATTCTGGTTGGTATAGTCAGTACAACTCTATCGATAGGGATCTCTAAACACTTATATAGAACAATTCGACACGATTTTGTTTTAAATTGGGTAAATGAAATAATTTTACCTCGATTATATTTTGTATATAAAGGAAATGATTTTTTTCGGAAATTATTAAAGTATATATAATTGATTATTTGGTTGTTGAAAATGTAAGAATATATATAAGTTAATAAAAGTTGTTTGAATGAGTTAAATAAAACAACAATTGTAAAAGAATGAATTGTATAAGCAAATGAATTATAATGTATGAAGTTATAAATAAAATGATTTACAATGGCAAAACAATCTTATATATAAGAAGTGAAATTTTATAAGTAAAAGATTTGTAAATGTGATTTATAATCTAAAATAAAATTCCAGAGAAGTGTTTTGAAAGGATTTGATATTTTGGAAAATTGTTTTGGAGAGATGACAGCTCTAAAGTCTTTTCGGTCGTTGGAAAAATAATTCCGATGATGATCGCGACATCATTGGTGTTCATTTTCGGGTTTCCAAAAGAGGAATTACTACCGGATTATTTTAAATGAAAGTTGTTTAAAAAATTTGGATTTAGTTTTAGAAATTCAAAAGATAATTTGAATTGATTTCAAAAATGGTTTTGAAGGGTTGAAAAGACTCTGGAATCGTATTTAAAATATTTATGGGAATGATAAATGAGTTGATAACTTACACAATTTGAATTTCGATAGAATAAATTTAACTTAAAGGATGGAGTTAAATTAAAGTAAGTATAAGTGAATAATTTAAATCTAAGTTGTAATTGTTGAATGTGAGTAATCAAGTTTTGAACTTAAAATATGAGATGATAAATTTTGACTTTGGTAAAAGTTAAGTAGAATTGGAATCTGAATTGGATTTATAAGTGGAAACTTAAGTTAATTTGAAAAAATGATGTTTGAAATGGAATATAACTTAAGTGATGTTGAACGAAGTTGATTCGGGTATCAAAGTAAAATAATAAAATGAATTAAATAAATATGAATGAGATTCAACTTTATTTGTAAAATGAATTAGCAATTGAGTTAAGAAATGAATTGAATGGGAATCAATCTAATGTAAATGAATTGATATAGAATAATGGATATAAGTGTTAATTCGTTAAAAGCCAATGAAATTAGAAATTGAATAATTGGATGGAAGTCAATTTAATATCAACCAATTGAATTAAAGGTGTTAAACCCAATTGAAGGTAAATAAATATGAATGTTGAATGCAAAGTGAATAAATTTGGTTGTGTTGAATATACATTGCTCGTTATTTGATTGTTAATTGATTGGATATAAATTCATTAAGCGTTAATGAAATTGAATTAGCGAAATTGGAAGCTAAACTGATTAAATTCAAATTGATAATATGTAAATTTTAATAGAATTGAATTTGATTGAATTGAAAGTGAACTAATGTGAATTTAATTAGTGAATGTAAACTAATTGAATTAAAAATGAATGTTAGTAAAAATCCAGTGGAAAGGAATCAAATATGATTTAAAATTGAAAACCAAATCCATGAACATTAATGAGAAGTGAATCTATATTGATTTGGTTATGAATTGATTTGGATAGACATTGGTTTGTTGGATGCTTGTTGGATGATAGTTGTTTAAAGGTTGTTATGTTGTTGCTTCTGGTATATGTTGTATATCGATATTATTTTCTATATACATGTTTCTCATGTTGTTGTTGAGTGTATAGTAGGTGCGGATGGCGTTTGCTTCGCATTTGGAGCTCGCTTTCGCGCTATATTAGCTGTATACGCTCACTAAAAATATATAAGGTACATATCTCGGATTAAATATCGTACTTTTGTACTTTTTTCCCTACGGGATGCCTCATCACTTGATGAGATGTATATTTGTGATATATATACTTTCATTTTTTTTCGGATCGAGCCGCGCAAAGGATGTTATGGCCAAATTTTCCGAAAATTTAAGGTGTTGGAATATTTTTGAGAAAATTGGAAAATTTTGGAAAACTTAGTAAAGTTTTTGTAAGATGTTTAACTATTGGATTTTTGGAAAAGTTAAACACTTAAGAGATTTGTAAATCTAATTTGAACGGTTTGTTTTGGAAAGTTAATGGATTTTGGGAATTTTTCTTACTTGGTAATTTCGAGGACGAAATTCTTTTAAGGGAGGAAGTTTGTAACGACCCAGAATTTATGTCAGTTCAAATTCATGTATTTAATTAATTTTAAATATTAATAAGTAGAATTAAGAGGTCGAAAATTTTAAATTTCGAATATCTGGATTCAATTGGATAATTAAATCGGCAATTTAATAGTTGAAATTCCAGAAATAATTGAAATCTGGATTAAATGTGATTAAAAATATTTATAAAGTTATATTAAATCATATTGGAGTTATAGTGATGTTATAGAACTTTTAAAATTGAATTTAAAGTAAATTTGTGAAAATTAAATATTTTAATATTTATATCGACTAGTGAAAATAGCCATTTTTCAAACAGTCTCGGATTTCGACGAAACCAGTTTCATCGGATCCGTAATGTGATATTTTGTATGGTTTCAAATTTTGTGTCAATCAGATGTACGGTTTGTCCGGGACAAGCCAAAACGCATCGAAATCGTTTTAAATCGATTTAATTTAAATTTGATCGTTTAATTCCGTAACTCGCACATATGACCGAATTATCTCCCGAAACATGTTCCATTGTGTTCGAAATGTAGGGTAAACCTTAGAAATGCCAGCCGGCACGCTTCGTTTGGAGTTCGGAAAATTTTCGATGAATACTGTTTTGGAGATTTTTCTATATAAGGACCTCATCTTTCACCATTTGCTCAAAACCCTAGTTCATCAACCCTAGCCGCCATTTTCAGATGTATGGCCGAAAATCAATCATCTTTCTCCCTCCAAATATCTCAATCCATCAACAATTACAAAAAATCGTCAACTGCAAAGTTGTAGAGGGCATCAAGATCTTCCAATCCAACGGTCAAGATCGGAAACGGAGCCACGGATTGACGGCAATTGGCGATCAAAGTTTGCCGTTCAATCACGTTTCTTGACGCAAGGAGGAGGCCGAGCCTGGCCACACTCACGGTGTAGGTAGAGTTCAGCGAGGGCTTCGCAATGGAGGTGGTCGATCGTCTTCAAGTCGCGTATATTTGTCGTCAAAATTGCGGGAAGAACGGCGGCTATGGGTTCTTGGTTGCGTGCGTTCGAACATGTTTTACCAGGGTTGGGGGAAGAAGCAATATGCGGCTAAGATCTGGGGTTGAGAAACGAGCAGTCCAGATTTAACGTAGGGTTTAAAATTTAAATAAAAGTTTAAATCATTTTATTTAAATTCGTGTAACCTTTAAAATAGCATAACTTTTTCATACGAGGTCGAAAACGCACGAAACGAATTGCGTTGGAATCGTATGGACAAGCACTACGCAATGGAGCTAGATTTTTATTTTTAGAAGCCATTGAAAATTTTGAGTAAAATTAAACATTCATTTAATTTTAATCGAAATAAATCTCTATCGCGACAACTACAGCAAGGTGAAAACTTCTCACTCAATCGAAATGTATTCGATTTAAATTTTAAATAGTTATATTTAAAATTGCTTGATTGTGTGATTGGATGATAAAATTGTTATCTATTGTGTTGAAATAGACATTATACGCCGTATATTAAGCGGAGGTTATTTATTAAAAACATATACCGCGAATATTCCAATGTTTAGTGGAATGGGTATTATATATGTATTTGGAGTTGATTTCCCGCATTATATAGCGGATGAGACCCTATTGCGCCGCATAATAGTGGATAATATTTTATAAATCCCATATACCTCGATATTTCATATTGGAACGGAATTGGTATTGTGCTAACATCTGTGGATGCAGGGAAACAGGTTGGGGGGATCCAACAGGATTCCTCAACCGTATTGATTTATTTACAGATATTGTTATATATTCTGTTATCATATTTGTAACGACCCGTAAAATTTAACTGTTTTAATAACGTAATTTGTCGAAATTTTGTGAAATTTTAAACGATAAAATTTTGAAATAAAAATTTATTATTTGGAATGCGTCTAATTAAACATAGCAAACTGTAAATTTTCGTCAGAAAATATGGAAGTTTATTTCGTGCGTAAATTTACTTCAATTTATTCAGTTAAAAAGCAATGAAAATAAAACGTTTTCGAAACCTAAATATTTTTACATAGAAAAATTCTACACCGTCTTCTGAGCAAACGTCATTTTTCGTTTTTCCAAATTCGGACTTCTTTGCCTCCGTCGATCTTATTTTTCTGCATTTTCTTTCATTTTTCGCCAGTTGAAAATTCGAATTTTTTTTATAAATTCAAAACGTACCACTGATATTTGTATGCCGTTTTGATCGTCTTGTCGTACTGATCTTAACAGTATATTTCGTTGTATATTTCGGTGCAGGGCTAAACGAACGAAACAATAACCGGTATCGATATCGGTTCTGTTTCTTTTTTATTTGTGATCATCACCTTCCGCCGTTTGAAAACAAATAGAAACTTACTTTTATTATTCCGTGCATGGCCATTCCCATTCCCTAGTTTGGTTTATATTGGTTCTCTGAATTTCTCTACTTTCTATATTCATGCATTTAATAGAGAAAATTTTATGGCAAGTTTGGTCACCATCTCCGGCCTCTCTACCCATCGAATCCATCACTGCCTCCCACTCTCTCTCCTCACCACAGCCATCTCCGCCGTTTTCTTTCCCACACAAGGCACAGCAGCCGCGACCTCACCTGACCTCCTCCTCATGCCCACCAAAACACCCCGTGCTCCGCCTGGCCTCACCTCCGAGCCCTCCGCCTGCACGCGACCATCACCTCGTCAGCAGCCCGATCCTCAAGCCTAAGTCGTCGAGATCACCACCTCGTTTCCCATCTCAAACCCGAGTCTCCCACCCCCACTTCGGCTGCTCCTCCCCTCTTCTCAAGTTGCCGATTTTCCCCTCACGATCATGGCTTTTCACCAATGTCAGCCACCAAGCTACGCCCTTATGAAAAAAAAGCATCATCGACCTTCCTCTCCATCTCTCTGTTGTTCGCACCATATCTTCTTGAGCAACCACTCATGGCAAGCAAATCTCAGCCGCGCGCCACCCTGTCCTAGTCGAACCACCATATGCCTGACGTGAGCCGCTTTCTCGCCTCAGCCGTATGGTTGTTTAATTATAGGTTAGTATATATAGCTGTTCCATTTTTTTGTATTGGTTATATATATATATATATGTTTTGTAATATAGATTACAAATAAACGCATCTAATATTTATATATATGGTTATGATAAGAACAGTATGAATGAAGTTTTATAGTTACTGAACATTGTATTTTTAAAGGTATAATTTTGATTCCATAGCTTAAAAAAAATTGTTGTTCATATAAGCCTAAAGTACATATATTCAAATGGAATAATGTATACAAACGTTATATATATAGGGATGTATTTTAAAAGATAAAATAAATACGCATGCTTTTACATAGTACTGGCTATCAAATTTTATATTGATATTTCCTGTTAGTACATAAATATCTCTAATATGTTTACACTAGTGTTTTAATATGTTATACTTCTAAACTTTTTATATCAATAGTTCTGTTTACTTATAGGATATATTCTGTATAATACAAGACAGGCATGCTGGGTATTTTATTATAAAGTATTATATATGTGTGTTAATTGTATATATATGTGCTATAATAGAGTAGGTATGTATATAGGCTTATATATATAATTCAAGTTGCGTTGCCTTGAAACCTATTTTTTTTATTTGCCTTCCTTCCAGTGCAACGTTTCCTTTTGCTAAATATAAATATTGTTTTCAATTTATTGTCTAAGTTTTGTTTATATATATATATATATATATATATATATTGTTTCAGGCACATAATATATACTGCTTTCGTATATTGCCTTAAATATATAATATTGATTTGTTTAAGTATTGATTTTATTTTATTGCGTGTGAAGATCTTACGTTGATTTTAAAATAAATAACTGTATAGATATTATTCTAATATATGTTGGTTTATGCCTATATGTTGTGTATAGTGTACTTAATTTGAGTACATAGACATTTGGTGGTGTATAAGTTGAAAAGTGATTTGTTGAATTATATATGTGTTATATAAATTTTATGATGGATTGTTGTATAAGTAACTTTATATGGGTTTATATAATAAACATTGATTTGATATTAATATATATAGATTTCATTTTAACTGTATGTTTTAAATTTTAAATTTTAGAAAATTTATATATGTAATATATCATGTTCAATTGATCTCGTGCCATTTGACCGACATTCTCAATATCAAATCTTTCGCAGCAAACTTCTAACTTGTTGCTGTCCCGCTCGCTGATCTGTATGCTTGTCTTTGTCTATCCGCTTCCATTTTCGTTCATATTTTTAGCCTCGAAAGGTGAGCAATCACTCACGATTAATGTTCTTTTATTTGTTAAATCTGATTTCAATTGAAACGATAATTGAAATATACTGCTATTAGTTAATTACACTGTTATATATGCTATTACTTGTATTAGTTCACCTGTGACATCCGAAACCATTATCTGTTATATATATAATGATAATCTAGTTTGGTTGTTAAATGATTGGTTGTTTGATGTTGACATTGGTCGTAAAATTTTTATTGTTGTAAGTGATAAATAATTTAAAATTGAAATTGACGTAGAATAGTTAGATTTGATATATGTTAAATTTGATTAGATGACATCTGCATAATATGACCTTTTTTAATGTTGAATTAATTGGCACGTAGAAATTTGGTAAAATACACCTTGAACCATTTAATTGTTTGTTGCTTAAATTGATGCTGTATGAAATTAATTAATAGATACCAGGTGAAGAATCGTATTAATATTAGTGTAATAATCTTTAATCTACATGAAATGATAGTGTAGATTCTAGAAATGATTATATTAATTTGCACAAACAACATTGTGAATTAATACGATTATTTCGGGATTATTTGAATTAATTATTGATTGTTGTTATTGCTTGTTTATTTACTTTGATACCATCCCAGTTATCACACTGCAAGTTCCCTTTGCTATGCTTTGATTTTGAATTGAATTGGAATCGGGTTGAAATGATAAATACCCAAATTAACTTTGACTTAAGATAGAGAATTAAATAAAACCCGATTGGTCAATAAATTTGATTTAAAATATAATAAAGATTTCATTTGAATAAATGATAAGGTTTTGAAATGAAGTTGGAATTTAAAATTTTATGAAAGGAAAATGTTAATATTTAATAATATGTAAAAAATATTAACAATGTAATTGATGAAAGAACATTGTTTAATTTGAGAAACGATTGAATTAAGTTTTGAAATTATTTGATAATTAAATTTGGAATTATTAATAATTAAGTTTTGAAATTAGTTAATAATTAAGTTTTGAAATTAGTTAATAATTAAGTTTTGAAATTATTTAATAATTAAATAAGATTGAATTATTTAATAATTAAATAAAATTGAATTCTTTATTAAGTAAAATTGAACTTCTTGAATAAGTGAAATTAAGTTTCTTTATTAATTGAGTTTTGAAATTGTAACTAAGTAAATTAATAGGTGAAATTGAATTTCTCTAATAAGAAATAAAACGTGTTTGATTGAATTTAATGTAAGACTTGAAATGTAAAGAATTTGATTTGATGAATTTAATTTAATGCAATTTGTAAGTTTTGATACAATGAAGTTGAACTTAAGTAATTGATTTAATGAAATGGAAATTAAATAGAAATTGTTTTGAATGACAAATTTACTTAATGAACATTGAATAAAATTTATCAATGGATTTAAATTGATTTGAATGTTAAATTAAATTAATTTAAATGATTTCGGAATGAAACTTATATACGAACTTGAATCAATATTTGAATTGTTTTAAATAGAAATTGAAATTGAATTATAAGATTTTGGAATTATGAATATGGAAGTTTTGAAATGTAAATTATGGAAATTGATTTAGAAAGACAAATGAAATGTTGGTTACAAATTCTAATTGAAATTGTAATTGATTTGGTTTTCGAAATATATAAACGACCAATCGGTGTAATAATTACGAAAGTTATTAAAGAGACCGGAATCGGTTAGGGACATACTCTCTGTCTTAACCGAAAACCATTTTAATAACTATACGCGGAGTGTGATCCAGAATGAAGTGGTTGGAATGATGTACGTGATGACTGAAGAAAGAGAACGATAATTGATAGCCTTGACACTTGTGTCAAATTGGAAATGACTAAAACAAGAGCCGTGCCGGGCCAAATGGGGGTTAGCTACCTCGAGCGAACACACTTCTTCGAAACTACTCATTACTTGTTGTCGATTGGTGCACCCTTGATTTTGAGAGTGTTGTTTCGCGGTGTTGCGATCGCTGCGGCGATGCGTTTTCACCAGTCCGGATCAGGCAAACGGTAGTTTCATGTAACGACCCTGAATTTTGAACAATTTAAATTGAGAATATTTTATTAATTTTAAATATTTGAATAATGATTTGGCTTGAATTTCAAATTATCAGAATAAAACTGGCGATTAATTTTTTTTGAATTTAATCTATTGAAAGTTGAATAAAATTTGAATCTTCAGTTTTAAGCTGATTAAAAATATTTCAAAGGCTTAGAAAATTCATATTGATAATACTGAAGATAATAGAAGCTTCAGAATTGAATTTGAAAATGATTTGTTCAGTTTTGAAATTGTATCGTTTAAATTGAATTTAAAAATAGCCTTCCGAGGCACAATCTCGGAATTTTACGAAACCGTTTTCATTGGGTCCGTAATGTTGAATTATTACCGGATTTCAAATTTCGTATTTATCGGGGTTGTTTTGTGAACATACGACGTATAAACGCGTAGAAAATTAAATCGGATTCAATTTGAATTTCTGTAACAACCGGGATTTTGCCCAAATTATAATCATCAATAAACGATTTATGTTGACAGCTAAATTGCTGTTTGTTGTTGGAATTTTTAAAACAATAAAATTTTCGTCAATTGGCGATATAAATTTGGTTGTTAATTTTTATTGGAGTTTGTAAATCGATTAAAATTCTTTTATTAAATTTTTATCTACAAAATAAATAACATAAATTATTAATAAATAAAAACAAAACAAAACAAAAAAATATACAAATTAATGCTTTATTTTTTCATCAGCTGTTTCCCTCTCCTTTGATCACGCCATAACTCACGCCCAAAATCGCGCCTAGAATCACGATGTTCTTCTGCAAAACCATGATCTCCTTTCCCCCCTTCTCTCATAAAACACGAACCCCCTTCATAAATTAGATCAGAGAAAAAAAAAAATCGAACGAGAAAAAAAAATGGTGGCGGCTTCAATTTTTTTCCGCTCGTTTATTCTTCGTCCCCCTTTCAAAAACTAGGGCTTCGGCGATCGATTCTCTGGCGATTCAACTCCTCGATTCTCTATAGCTCTGGCGTATGCGTCGTTGATGCGCCTTGCCTCGACTGGAATTAGGGCTTCTTCGCGTTCGTCTCTGCTTCGTTCGTCTTCGCTTCGGTGAAAGGTGAGTAAATTTTTCTTACTCACATCTAATTCAACTATGCTCGGCATTATGATTTTTGTTTATTGTCGCTGAATTTGTCGTTCGGCATTCGTTTATTCGTTATGTCGATGCTTGACTTCTTGGCTATTATTGCTTTGAATTTTTTTTCTATGACTTGGTGAATTTGAGTTTCGATCGGATTTTTGTTCGACTTGCGTCCTTGTTCGATTTCATCTGCTGTTTTATACACTCGGTCATTAGCAGTTGTTTTAAATTATTTGTTGGCTTCAGCCTTGTTTCCCCTGAGGAACTGTAGATTGTTTTTGGCTTGATTCATCTTGACAGTGTTTTTGGATGACTATACATGTTTTGAACTGAGACCTCTTTGTGTTTTTAGTTTCTAGGCCATAAATTTATTTATCCTTATTTTCTTGCTCTAGTTTTGGTTAATATGTAAGTTATGAAAAAAATATGTTGTTTACCCACAAACTTAGTTTTAAAATTTTATTCAAGGTAAAACAAATTTAAATTTTTGTTTGGAAACCAAATTATTACAGGCTTTCAACCTATTTGTTTTTCCAAATCAAAGAAACTGTTTAAAATTGTTTAAACCCAAGTTGACCTGAGTTGTATATTGGTAGCCCACTTGACTTTGTTTAGCATGTCTCTGTTGTTCCCCTTGTCTGGTACATGTAGTATTGTTGCCATTTATATTAGTTTGAGTTGTATTTCATGCTAACAATCTTCCACCCTGCCTGTGCTCAGTGTTGAACTGGTTTCCAGTCTGATCTAGGATATAGTTTTTTTACTTTTTGAAATGCTTGAGCCTGACGCACTGCTGTTTCCATGATTGTTTAGTTGAGATGTTGGCATGTTAGCCTCGGGTAACTCGAGATTTTACTCAGGGGTTTGAAGTGTTTAGCCGAGTTTATTTTGTTGATGTGACATTGTAGTTTGCATTATTTCTGCTACCTGTACTTGTAGTTGTTCAATTTCCTTCTGTTCACTTGACCATTTGTATACATACATTCATGTATGTATATAGATGTATGTTTTACTGTTGCACATTCATGTGCTTGCTGTCTTATACGCTGGCATTTGACTTATAGTCTATCTTGTTTTAATGATGTATTCATTTGTACATCACTTGTTGCCTCTTTTACTGCCTGCATTGTTTCATTTCACTGTTGCAGTCTTGCCCATAAATATTTGTGGTGGCTGTAGTGCCTTTTGTGGAGATTTTTCCCTTGTTGGGTTTCATTGCATTCAAGCACTGATTTTTTTTTGCAGTTTGATTTGTTGTCCCTTGTACTGGCCATAGTATTCAAGTGGTGGCTACAGTACATGTTGCAGTTTGCCCTTGAGTTCAAAATGGGGCTGTAGTTCATTTTTATAAAAAAAATTGCACTTGATGAAGTGTGCAGTAATGAATTGTTTGGGAACTTGTTTTCTTGAGTTTACTTGAGTATATGCAAACCAGTTGCATTTTCGACCCTGTCATGTTGCATGGGTTTTGGTGTTGCAGCTACGTTGAGTCACTGACTTGACCTCTGCAGCTTCGATTGCTGTCAGTATTCACTGTTGTGATGATTTGTATCGCCTGTGTTGAATCTGGTACTTGGGTTTGACCTTGTGTTCGTTGTAAATTTTCATTGTGTACACATATGCACATTGTTCCAGGTCTATTGGCTTTGACCCTTGAGGCTGTGGCATTGATATTTAAATCTTCATTTGATTTTTTTTTGGTTTGTTGATCTTTTGGGAAATTTATCACTGTGGTGGCGAGGCAGTACACGTTAGCGTGTACTGCAGCCACACATTTTAATGTGGCAAGGCCGTGCACGCGTGTGTGTACGACAGCCAATCAAAATTGATGTTTGCTATTTCTAGAATTGTTTTATGTTGCCAATTCAATATATTTTGAATCATATTTTGATTTGGATTGATTTGATGATTTTTGTTGTTAATCGCCATTCGGCAATTCTATTCTTTTCTAAATCATTTTCATTTGGTTATAATTTTTTTTTTATTTATCTCTATCGATATTTTTAAATCTGCTGATTTATTGTTTAACACTGTTAAGTGTTAAAATTTTCGTTATCCGATTTCTTTGATAAAAGGGTCGGATAGACGGAAATTATTGTGACTGTCATCTAATTGATTATTATTGCCTTTATGCATTAATAACTGAGTTTGAATTAGACTAACCTTTGTATTATTTTCTTTTGAATATAATACTCGGGTCAGACCGAGTATTTTTACAGCTTGAAGATTTTCGGGTAGCGAAGTTAGAGAGAGAGGGTAAAAGAATCATTTTAGTTCAAGAAATTTTGTATTTTAAAGATATCCCACTGTATCAATTTAATACATTGTATAAACTCTGATGTATGTAAAAGAAATTCATAGTAATGAAATATTATTATTCTGTGTTTCTGTGGCTGATTCTGTTTAAATTTCATAAACTAAACAACAATCCGTCTTTTTGAACGTTTCAAGTTGGTTTAATTACCGACTAGGGGCGGTCAGAAGGGCGGGTCGCTTGTCTTCACAAAAGTGGTATCAGAGCTTTGGTTTACACAAAGCTTAGTTTATGGTGTTTAATATGAATAGTTACTAGAACCACTTTAAAGAAGCGTTTTTCAAATTTTAAAGAAGTATAAAATTGTTTTAGAAAATAAGATAAATGAATTTGGAATAGATCTTATATAAGTAAAGTGAATATTGATTTGAAATTTTGTTTTGATAAATAAAATTGAATATAAAATAAAGATTTTTAACTTAAGAAAAGTTAAATTGATTTGAGTTAGCATTAATAAATATACAATTTGAAATTTAACTAAAGGAAAGTTAAATAAATTGAACTGGATGAGGTAAATTATTGAAATAGAAATTTAAACTTAAAAGATAAGTGATTATATAATATGAATTGGGAAGTTTAAATTAATAAGTTGTATAACTTATAAAATGAGAAAATTTAAGTAAAACAAATTGTTAAAATGGTTAAACAGTTTTGTTAAGTAAAACAAAATCTGAATTTTGAATAGTGATATGAATTGACTTTAGTAAAAGTTAAATAAAATGACTTTAGAAATAAAATCTAAGTTAAGTTAAATAAAATAGAAATTCATTAAGTGTTAATGAAATTGAATTAATGGAAATTGGAAGCTAAGTAATTGAATTCAAATTGAAAGATAAGTAAATCTAAATAGAATCAAATTTGATTTGAATTGAAAGCAAACTAATTTGAATATAAATTAGTGAAAGTAAACTAATTAAATATGAATGAATATTAGTAAAATCCAATGTGAATGAATCAAATGTGATTAAATTGAAAACCAAGTCGATGAATGGTTTACTAAAGAAACTAGTTGATCATCTTGGAGATAGAAAATTGATAAATGCATACACTAGTTTAAATTGGAATCTTTGAATTATTATAAACGGTTTATATAGAAGATTTCAAAAAGCTGATATTTTGTAAATTAAAAATATTGGAATTATAAAACGATTTGTATAAGCGTTGGAAATGAAATGTAAATGTATTTCATAAGTGAAGTTATAAAATGAATCGATGTGGTGAATAAAAGAATTATAAGTAATTTACTTATAAATAAAATTTCTGATATAAAACTGAGTTATAAAAGGAATGGTTAATGGAGTAATTTTTATAAATTGAAGTCTTTATAAATAGGAATAGAATTTGTAAACGTTGTTGATAAATCCGAAACTGACTTATTTTGATAACTAAATCTTTATAGCTTGTAAAAGGAAGTATATCCACAATTTTGGACAGTGGATAACCTTTTAAAAATATATGGAAATGTTGTGAATATATTATTGAATAAAATGGACATGTTTTGGGAAAAAGATTTTTTAAAACGAAGTTAATTGTTTTAAAAAAATGTTTTAAAAGGCATTGAGTATCGAACACATAGATTTCAACATTTATTGTTGAAATAGACGTTTTCGAAAAATAAGGAAATAGTGGACTATAACACTGTTGTTATAGTAAATGATTTCCGAAAGGAAATGTTTTGTGTAGTATTGGGATTTATACATCTATCTAAATTTCGAATCCCTATACTAGTAATTTTGAGTTGTCGTAACGATGTTTTACGTAACATTCGTTTTAACTCAAATAAATGTGTAAAAGAGAATGATTTCCTTAAAAGATGAAATATATACTTAATTTTGATTAAAGTATATTGAATATTTTCAAATGTTGAAAATAAAATAGATTTGTGAATTACTTATTTTTAAATAAGTATGGAAATGTTTTTCCAAATATGAAATGAAATGTTGTGAATATATTCCATGAGTGATAAATGATTTGAAATTCATTTTTAAAGTCGAAGTTGAAAAGTTAAATGAGAAATTTGAACAATTAGTTCAATTTGAAATTTTTCAAAAAGATTGAATCGTTGAGTTAAATTGAGTTTAACTTCGACACCAAAAACAATATAAGTTGAGTTTTGAATTTCAGATGATGGTTTGGATTGTATGTCTAACATTGTGTATTGATGACATAGCAATTGATCTCTATTAAATATATATCTGTTGGTGGCGGAGAATTTATTCTCTTAGGTTAACATCCTTCTCTGAGACGTACGAGCTCAGAGGTTATATATCGATATACATCAATTCTGTGTTGAGAATTGACGATGTAACGTGAAATCCAAATCGAATGTGAAAGTCGATAATAAATGGAATTTTGAATATGTATTGGGTTTGAGATAACCTTAAATTTCCAAATCGGCTTAGAGGAAAATTTTGAAATCCTCTATTTTGTTATGGATATATGTAACAACCCGCATATTTATCGATTTTATATTTAAATATTTTATTTAAATATTTCGTCGATCGTCGGATTATAGTCTGAAAAGCCACTTTTTGCAAACAGTCGAATTAGGACTCGAGACCACCTCCATTGAGTTCAAAATGTCGTTTGCGATCTTTTTTAGTGTAAGCTTCGATAGGTTTGGAGCTAGTCAAAAATTTGACCATTTGCACTTTGGGTTTGGTTTTGGGTTCAGCCCCTTTGCCAACTTAAACCCCAAACTGAACCATCCCTTCCCATTCACTCTCACTTCCTCCTCTTGCTCAGTTCTAAAGCAAAAATGGTAGGAGAGATGGGAAATTAGAATTCCCAAGCCCTTGTTCCTCTTCCAAATCCAACTTCTAGCTCCAAAATCAAAGAGAACCCATTGGTAAGCATCTCCTTCTCCTTCTCCAACTCCTTCTCCAACTCTTTCTCCTTCCAATTTCAGAAATTCCTAAACCTAACTTTGGGAATGTTCTTCTTTTTAAGCTTTGAATTCAAGCTTGTTGAGTTGGAATTGAAGAGTAGTTGCTCTTGCCATTGCTCCATAGCATCTTCTTCATTCGTTTGGGTTCAAAGGTGAGATTTTTATCTCACATCTTAGTCTTTATTTATCTTCGATTGTTAGGTATGAATTCCTAACACTTATTCTTGTGCAATTGATTTTGGTTTGGATTGATTTGGTGTTAATTCCAATTTTTGGTGTTTTGAAATCAAAATCTATGAAAATCCTTTTATGGATATTTGGATATTGGTATTTGAGGCATGTCGAAGAGCCGTTAAGGCTGGGTTGTCGCTTGGCGTAAATCCTTAGTCGTTGTCGCTCGATCGGTCGCTTCCGGTATTCATTTGGCCATTTTTGGTCTAGGTTCAGGGAATGCCCTGAACCCCAGTTTCAGCCGGCTGAAACGTTAGATTCAGTTGTCTGAATATTATATTGGGAAGATTTTATTCCCAGATTCAGACGTCTGAATCTTTGGCTCCAGACGTCTGAATCTTTGGCTCCAGACGTCTGAATTGGCTCGATTTCAAACAGAAAGAAAATAGGCTTAAATTGCCTATTTCAGACATCTGAAATATTTTGTTCAGACGTCTGTATCTGTGTTCTGGAAAATATTTATTTTTCCAGATTCAGACGGCTGAACCAATTATTTCAGACGTCTGAATCTGCTGTGTTTTGCCTATTTGCCTTTTTAGCTTGAATATCCAACTCTAATCAAGTCGTGTTGATTCCCTTTTTGTTGTTATCATTTATTATCGGCCACTTTGTTAAGTCGCCCACCTTTTTAAACTTAGGTCGTTTGTCTTCACTAAGTCGTACAACTCTGCGTAGGCAATCTTATCCGAAAAACATTCAACAGAACTTCTTACTTTGATGGTTTTGGGAATTGATTTCTTTGGATTTTTCTCACGTCTTCGAATGTGAATTTTATGTGATTCGATTTGTTTTAACAATCGTTGTTTTTGACTTGTCACTTTAAAAATATAAAGGTTTCAATACTAGTAGTAAATATCAAAACTTTTTCACTCAAGCGATTTCAACACTATTTTAAATATCAAAAGTTTGTTTCCTTAAAACCATTTTCCAACCTATTAGTATATACAAACCTTTACCTCATTCGTATGAGAAAATATAATTAAACGGCTTAGCAAAACAAGTGGTATGAAACGCTTGCGTTTACTTTGTCGGTTAATTGATGGACTTGTTCGATTGAAACTCTTGTGACAACTTTCTAGTGGAGATCTACAGTTTGTTCGTAAATATTTGAGTTAAGCAAGTGGTTATGGGACATGAAGCTAAACTCTTATATTTACTAGCTTAGTGTAATTGACACTTCTTCATGATCGATGATGATCATTTTATGATTTAGACTAGCGATTGAGCGATGTCTCTTTGTTTGCGAGGTTAGACTAGACACCATTTGTGTGATTTCGATTCACACATATCTCTTTATCTTCAAGGTTAGTCTATACCTCATTGGTGTGATTTCGATTCACACATATTGAAACTCTTGTAACAATTTCCTAGTGGAGATTTACAGCTTGTTCGTAAATATTTAAGTTAAGCAATTGGTTATGGGACATGAAGCTAAACTCATATATTTACTAGCTTGGTGTGATTGACACTTCCTTATGATCATGAAGATCATTCTTGTGATTTAGACTAGCGATTGTGCGATGTCTCTTTGTCCGTGTGTTCGGACTTGCCTTCGGGCCATCCGTGTGTTCGTACTTGCCTTCGGGCCATCCGTGTGTTCGGACTTGCCTTCGGGCCATCCGTGTGTTCGTACTTGCCTTCGGGCCATCCGTGTGTTCGGACTTGCCTTCGGGCCATCCGTGTGTTCGGAAAATTAAATGGATAGCTTCCATGAGATAGCTTCTCGTCCGTGTGCTCGGACTTCCCCCTTTTTGTGATTTCTAGATTTCGTGTGTTGAATTCTGAGATTTGTTCTGGATTTCGTGTGTTGATTTCTGAATTTAATGTTTCACCAACTTTTACAATTGGCATTAATATGTATGTCATTTATTGTGGCTTGGTGAATTAAATAAAGAATATGACATTCTTTTTAATCTTTGAGAAGATTCTTGTGGTATTGATTAATCTCTTGTTGATTTTCAATTACGTACTTATCACAGTACGGTATTATGGTTATGATACGTTTTTGTCATATCTCTTATTCTATATCGCTTTATCTGATATTTATAGCTAGACAGATCCGTTTATTATTTTCTTATAAATAATACTCGGGTCAGACCGAGATGTTACAGGTGCTTCTGCTTGACTTCTCTTCAGGACTATTCTGACTTTTGGCTAACTACATAGATTGTAGTTTTTGGATGTACACATTTGAGATATAGACTCTATGTTGTGTACTTATTCTTTTGTATAGCACGTGATGCTATTCTTTTGTATTGTCGTGGATCTTTCTGACCACTACTCTGATGTACACTTTCATGTGTTGTATATTTATTCATATCTTCTTCCGCCTTTGTGATATGGATGTCTGTGACTGATTTATGTTATGTTTATTTCTATATTTGTTTCCGAAGATTATATATAGCCACCGTGTGATAGCTTTGAGTTTGTATCGGTATGTCGGATTTCCTCCTTAAAAGATATGCATTTTATTCTATCTGACATATCGGTGCTCGCACAAAGAAGTTACACGGATGGTCGCTCCTCAACAGCCTTATTCTCCGTCCTAATTGACAGCACTACTGTAATATCCCGGAAATTTTAACAATATCAATTTAATAATCTGTTAAATAATTAAATTGATATTGATGATCTTTGATAATAAGATTTGAATTTAATTTAATAATCTGATTAAATTAGTAATTAATTGGTGATTTTATCTTTTAAAAGTTAATAAGATATTTTCTATTTGAATATATATATTTATTTATATATATTGTAAATAGAAGCTTTGGGTAAATTGGGAATTTAGATTTAATTTAATATGACTTTTCAAGGTTATTTAAATAAGTAACTTTATAATTTTAAATATACTTTAGGTAAATATTTTAATTGCTTAAGATATTTTTACTTAAGTTAAAATATATAAGAGTTAACAAAAATGGTTTGTTTTGTTTCTTTTTAAAATATCACTTGATAATATAATCTCTTATATAAATTATTTAAATATCAAATATGTTAATTTCAGATAATAAGTATAATGTATTATTTTTATTAAGATGAATGGATTTTATAGAATATGGAATTTTTATTTAATTGAATGAATAGTTATATATGTATATATATAACTTAACTTTTAAATTGAATCTTAGGATTTAATTTAATTGAATTTGAATTTAATCTTTGAAATTCAAAAGAATAGATATTTAAATTGTTTTGGATTTTAGAATATTTGTATACACTTTTATTTTAAAATATAATTTGTTTTTGTTTCTTTAAAAAGTAATATATATAGGTAAGTATTAATAAATAAGAAAAAGGATTTTTATTTACTTTTAAAATATATAAAACATAAAGGTATGTAAATTGTATATATAAAAACAATAAGCTAAAATGGAAACATTAAAGCTAAATTGAAGTTAACATAAAAACAAGTTAATAAATAAGAAATAATTTTAATAATAGAATAACATGTGTAAGGCTATTAAGAACATGCAAAACACTTGGAATCATTTTAACAACTTAAATTTACAAGTGGCATTGTCTTGTTTATTTTTGAAAACATTTATTCAAAATAGATAAGAGGAAACTTGGCAATTTCATTTTAATTCAAACTTTTCTTCTCTTCTAAAAACTGAAATTAGAAATCTAAAAGCCTCAAACCAGAGATCGAACTCAAAAATCAAATTCTCAGAAATAAACCTTGTATCCTATATCACCAACTTGAAATTTATTTTTCAACATCAAAAGCCTGCAAAATTCTTCTTCAATCTGTCATCCTCTGATCAAAACTTGTAGACCAGTTTCAAATTCAAAACTGAGATCATCAAACATATCTTCTCTGTTTTGAAAGCCAACCTGTAATCAAAAATCAAAGACCCCTGTAATTCTTTTCAACATTCAAGGCCTGACTGCATTTTTCAAAACCTGGAAACAAATTCAAACTGTCTGCATTCAATTGTAATCTGGGAATAGCATGCATGTAGATTTAAAGCAAATATAAAGTCCAGCAATTCAAGTTTTAAAGCAAAAAGAAAAAGCATTCAAACTCTCAGTTTCAAGTTTTCAGTTCAAAAGCTTTTCAAAAATTTAAACTACCTCTGTTCATCAAAACAGGTGAGTAACATTTTATTCTTAGGATTTAAGTTATGAAAGATGGTTGCATGTGAATATTTATAAATGGTTCTGCATATCTATGTATTGATATATGATTTTATATCTGAGTTTCTATGTATACATGGATGAGTAGTTATGTGTGCATGTCTGTTATATTTGAATTCTGTTCTGTTTGTTGCCAGACTCGAGAATTTCTTTTTAAATCTCTTACCATTGGATCTAGTTTTTGTAATAACTTAATTTACAAACAAGATTGGTTTGATTTATCACATATAAATGTTAAAAAGTTTAATTTAAGACAAACCTTTGGGTCTAAGTGTCTCTGTAACCATAATATCAGTAAGGTGATTTAAAAGTGGAAATTTAAACTTTGTAATTTGTAATTCCAGGTTTATAAATGGAAAACTTAGACTATAATATGATTTTTAGCATTGAAATTAAAATTTTTAGTTTAGTAAAATGAGTGCAGTTCTGTATTGAACTAAATAGGGGATTTTGGGAAATTCTGGTGATCTTTTGATTTGTGGTAGTCGGGGTTTTGGGTAATGGCAGAGGAATGATCAGGGATGATGTAAAAATTGTCAGGAGAATTTTTAATGCCGTGGGAAAGAATTGATTTGGGATTAAAGTTTTAAACCCTAGTTTTACTTAGTCTTGATAAAATGATCACCCCGATCTCTTTGGTCGATCGAGTGTAAAGGGGTTTTAAGAGAGGGAGGCTTGGTCGATGACGAGTGCATGGTCGGAATTCCAGAAGTTCTGGTGGTCGGAAATGCGAAGACGAGGGATTTGCCAGGTTTTGGTGATGGTTGGTCCTTTTGTTCCAGGTTTTTGAAATTGAACTCAATTTCGATTTCGCGAAATGATTAAAGATTCGATGATCGTAGCTGGGTTGGTGGTTGATCGTCGAAGTGGTGGAGATGTCATCGATGATCGAAGCTCTGGCAGTGGGGTGTGCACGTGCACGCGATCGAAATGTCTGGTGAAGTCTGTTAGCAGAGAAAGGTTCCAGTGTTGCTCGAGTTTTCTTGAGTGCGACTCGAAGTTTTTAAGTTTTGACTCGAAGTGATTTAAGGGAGTCTCGAGTATTTTTGTGTGTTACCAGGTTTTTCAAACAGGCTGTCTGTTTAAATTTAAATCTAAATTTAAAGACTGTAAAGAAACATTTAAAAACAGGAAGTTGAATTTTTAAAAGATATAAGATTTCTTTAACATGTAAAAGTTTTTGAATTAGATTTAAACTTTGATAAAGACAAATTGTTATTCATTTTAAGTCTCAAATTTAAAATGAAATTTAGGTGTAAATTTGAAATGGATATTTTCAAATGTAGGTAAGAATGATAATTTATCTATGGATAAGAAAAATGTTTTATCTTAAAGTTGAAATCATTAAACTTAAAGGTAATTAAAAATGGTTTAATAAATTTAATAAACTAATGTTTTGAATTAATTAATTTATTATTAAAGATTTAGAATACTTTGTAAATGAATAACTTGATTATTAATAAAACAAAGTTTTATCTTAAGGAAATTAGAAGTTTATATTCATTAAATTTATAAGGAATTTAATGGATAATTTATTTATTTGATTAATTAATCATTTGGATTAATTAATAGATACTTAAAGGTTTAAACAAATTAATTAATAATTAAGATTAATTAATTAGGAATAATTAATTTATAATTAAGGATTATAAATTAGAGTATTAATAAATGGTTAAGAATTAATTAGATGAATAATTAAATATTAATTAAGTTATGGTTAACACTTAATTAATTAAATAATTTAAAGATTAATTAATTGGTTATAAAGATTTATTAATTTAAAATTAATAAATACTTAATCTAAGTTAATTACTTAAGAAAAGTAATTATAGAGTTGTTAATAGTTAATGAAGGTCATTAACTATGGATTATTTAATAATTAATTAATGTAATTAATTTTAATAGTTAATTAGATTAATTAATTTAAAGATAATCATTATAGAATTTGATTTAAATAAATTACTTAATGGAAGTAATTAAGAATTAATTATTATTGTAATTAATTGAAGTTAATTTGATTAGTTAAGTTAATTAATTAGGTTTAATTAATTTAGAATAATCAAGAGATGATTTGATAATAATTACTAAATTGTAATTATTAAGGTATATTATTTAGGGAAGTTAGTAATAAATAATTACTGGAAGTAATTAAGTGAATAATGATTTTATTAATGGAAGTAATTTAAGTTTAATTACTTTGAATAATTAATCAAGGGATTAATTAAGAAATTAATTAAGGAGAATTAATTTAGTAAATGGAAGTAATTAAGGATAGTTAATTACTGATTGAAGATTAATCAAGGTGATTAATAAATGTTGTTTAATTAAAGGTTAATTACTTAATATAATTAATTTAATTTAAGTAATTAATAATTAATTTGTAATTAAGGATCATTAATTAATATAATTAATGATGTAATTAAGATTGATTAATTAAGTATAATTAATAAATGAAGTGATTAATTAATGTAATTAATTTAGGTTTAATATAATTAATTATAGTTGATTAATTTAATTAATTTTAGTTAATTAATTAATGAAGTAATTAAAGGTTAATTACTATAAGTGGTTAAGAATAATTAATTTAAGTAATTAATTAAGGATAAATTACTTGAAGGTAATTAAAAGATAATTAATCAAAGATGATTAATTGAAAAGGTAATTAGAGGATAATTAATTAATTTATAATTAATTAATGTTTAAGTAAGCAGGATTTATAAAATAAAGTAATTAATTTAATTCACTTTAAATTAATTAGAGAAAATATAAATCATTACTTATGAATGGGTGATAATATTGAATACTTGGCATTGATTGATATCTCTGATGAGATATATGCTGTGTGATATGGATGTTAGTTGAATTGTGATGATAATATGGATTATCTGATGATATTGATAATGTTGATTATCTATTGTGAATTATCTTTCTATGTGTATAAAGATAATTGAATTAAATTGTTTTAACCTTTAAAAACAACTTGGCCTTAAAAGATACGTTTTGGATTTCGATGAGACCGGGATCAGGTTTCCGTATACCGGATTTCCAGGTCTGGAGACCCGAATACCACATCGATCCAAATTTACGTTAGGTCGTGAAATCCAAATGGAGCAAGTAAAGACTCGAGGTGTAAGAACGATTCTTTGTCAGTATAACTCTGTGGGTGATTCCGTAATGAGTTGATGGAGATAGTACTTTCAGATTCGAGATAAAGATTCAAAGTGCAAGGGTTATTGTCGTTAACTCTGAGGGTGATTCCAAAACGAGTGTAACGAGATAATGCCTTCGGTTTCGTTCGAACCCGGAACGAACTTGTATGGATTGAATGCTTTCAGCACATCGTCAGGTGGACGATGAGCATTCTAAGATAGATGTATTCTGTTTTAAGGTAATCGTGACCTCAAGCCTCACAAACCGGGAATGGCTAAAACAGGGGAGGTGCAGCAAGGTTAGTGGGTAGCACCCAAGTAGGACAAGATGACCTCTGTCTAGATGTCCCTTTCTATTTTCGACTTAGTGGTGCGGTTGGTCATGACAACCGTGGGGTATCTTGTGCGGGAATTATCCAGTAAGGGATGTTCCGACCTTGTGTTGCAGGGGATTGGGAGTGATCCTCGGTACGGTGATCTAGGCCACGTACTGTGACGGGCGGTACCCCGGTAGCCCTGCCATTGAATGGAATCCAAAATCCAATAAGTGATAACGGACTTGATTGTATACCTATGTATGCTGGAATTTAATGAATGTAACAATTTCGGCTATTTCATATTTATTTGAAAACCCTAGACCTATTATAATACAATCGAATTTCCTATCAAATGTTTTGGTTAGCGTAAGGTAAAAACTTACCCATATTTATTGGTGGGGAGTCTTACGTGATACCTTTTCTTTCAAAAGGTTTTGAAGTTAAACAAGTTTAACCTGTTACTCACACCAGACCCATGTCTGACCCAAGTTGTTTATTTCTGTTTTATAAACTCTTGGGTACTCAAATTTTTACGAGTAGCCAAGGGATTCAGGTTTAGCTTTGACGAGTAATCTGGAGGAGCAATGGAGCAGGAGGCTTCGGCGTTGTAGATATAGATAGTAGTTTTCCGCTGTGTTGATCTTTGTATTGATCTGTATTGTGTTAAGATGTAATAACTAGACAGATGTTTATAACTGTCTAGTATGTGATGTGTAATCTGTGTAACTCTGATAGATGATGTATATGATACTATGTAAGATTTATGTGATATATTATATTTCGTTTCGTTTCCGCTGTGAGTATCTGTTGTTGTTTTCTTTTCTCTTCTTCTCTTTTCTATTTCTCACCCCTTTCTTTCTTACTGTCGATGCGATTTTCCGGGAGTGGAAAGTCGGGTCGTCACACGTGGTATCAGAGCTTAGGTTGAGCGAATGCCTAAGCTTTTGGTTAAGTGAATATCAGAGCTATTGGTTGAGTGAATACCTAGCTCTGGAGTGGTATCTATCTTGAGAGAGCGTATTTGTAATTTTTATATAACTATATATATATTCTACCTATATTGTTGGGTTACCCGTACAGGTTCTCCAATATAAGATATAAAGGTAGATAGGGTAGTAGTGTATGAAACACGACTACCAATGGTTGGGATTTGAATGTTGAGGTTGGAAGTGTATTTATCGAGACTGTAGACCCAATACTGTCTCGAGTAAGTTTTGCTGTGATGAAGGATTTTATCGAATCTCTGAAGGAAACCTGTTAAGGTTCGGAGTTTATCTGTAAAGTTGGATGAGTAGAGTTTGGATCTATCGGTTGAACAGAAGCAAGTGATGGTATCTTGATACCTCAGGTAATAGTAGCTGTGTGATGAGATGCAGTGACGATGGATGTTCCCGAAGATGTTTTCTTTGGAACGAGTTTAAGGAAGTATGTCTGTTTCAGTGTTATGGCTGAATTCAGCATGGTGTTTCTGTTGGTTTGGGGTTCGAGTTTCTCGAAGATCTTTGGATAGAAGTCCTTGGCATCAGTATCAGCAGTGCAGCTCGGAGTGTTCTGTGATGGCAGAAAGTTGTCAGGCTGAGCAGTTTTTCTGGAGGTGAAATTCAGAAGCAGCAGGGTGCATCCATTTCTTCGATGGATTGGATAGTTAAGTATGGACTGTTCTGATTTGTTAAGAGGAACAGTTTTCTTTGGAAATAGGCTGGGTTGATCGCAAAAGTGACTTGCGATAGTTTGAGGGTTCTCTTGGGTTATCAGAGTTTTTCTGAGTGTCTTCAGAGAAGTCAGGAGTTGTCCGCATCTGAAGGTTGAGTTTTCTTATCGACTGGATTCCAGGTTTGATACCGGTGGTTCAGCTGAGTAGAAGGATGTTTTCTAGAGATGGAGTTTGGTGAAGCAGCTCAAGTTTTGATGGAGTATCTGAGTTTTCTTTATGAATCCGTTGAACCATATTCTTGGATGTGTTGTTCAGTCTGTGCTTGTGTTCTATCTCAGATCAGAATTGAGCAGCGAAAGCAGTTTGGAGTGTATCTCTGGATAGGGGAAATAAGTCTGGAATCTACTGATAGTTGTGAAGTAGAGTTGTGTTTTGGATCTCTTCGGTGTTCTGATTTGGATAAGTAATTGGTCTACTTGATTGAATTGCCAGTTTGGATAATTGGAATTCATTGAGTTTTACGTATCTCTGAGGGAGTACGTGTAAGATCTATCTTTGGTTTTAGAATCAGCAATTCTGGAAGGTTTAGTTGTTGAGTCAGACTCGTCTGTAGTCTGATATTCTGTTTAGTTCTGTAGATCTAGATGAGTAGGAGATCTATAGCTTAGTAGTTTAGATTGTTGTAGAGCGAGTATCCCGATATATATATACTTGGGAAAACTCAAGGAATTCTATCTAGAATTTTGTCTGGATAGTTAGATTTGATTGATTGGATGAATTGGTTGCTATGGTTGTTAGCATATGGATGATAGTATATGCTTGTGTTTTAAAATTTAAAATCTTTAATAAGATTATTAAATTACCTTTGTTTAAATTTCGGGGACGAAATTATTTTAAGGGGGAAGGAATGTAATATCCCGGAAATTTTAACAATATCAATTTAATAATCTGTTAAATAATTAAATTGATATTGATGATCTTTGATAATAAGATTTGAATTTAATTTAATAATCTGATTAAATTAGTAATTAATTGGTGATTTTATCTTTTAAAAGTTAATAAGATATTTTCTATTTGAATATATATATTTATTTATATATATTGTAAATAGAAGCTTTGGGTAAATTGGGAATTTAGATTTAATTTAATATGACTTTTCAAGGTTATTTAAATAAGTAACTTTATAATTTTAAATATACTTTAGGTAAATATTTTAATTGCTTAAGATATTTTTACTTAAGTTAAAATATATAAGAGTTAACAAAAATGGTTTGTTTTGTTTCTTTTTAAAATATCACTTGATAATATAATCTCTTATATAAATTATTTAAATATCAAATATGTTAATTTCAGATAATAAGTATAATGTATTATTTTTATTAAGATGAATGGATTTTATAGAATATGGAATTTTTATTTAATTGAATGAATAGTTATATATGTATATATATAACTTAACTTTTAAATTGAATCTTAGGATTTAATTTAATTGAATTTGAATTTAATCTTTGAAATTCAAAAGAATAGATATTTAAATTGTTTTGGATTTTAGAATATTTGTATACACTTTTATTTTAAAATATAATTTGTTTTTGTTTCTTTAAAAAGTAATATATATAGGTAAGTATTAATAAATAAGAAAAAGGATTTTTATTTACTTTTAAAATATATAAAACATAAAGGTATGTAAATTGTATATATAAAAACAATAAGCTAAAATGGAAACATTAAAGCTAAATTGAAGTTAACATAAAAACAAGTTAATAAATAAGAAATAATTTTAATAATAGAATAACATGTGTAAGGCTATTAAGAACATGCAAAACACTTGGAATCATTTTAACAACTTAAATTTACAAGTGGCATTGTCTTGTTTATTTTTGAAAACATTTATTCAAAATAGATAAGAGGAAACTTGGCAATTTCATTTTAATTCAAACTTTTCTTCTCTTCTAAAAACTGAAATTAGAAATCTAAAAGCCTCAAACCAGAGATCGAACTCAAAAATCAAATTCTCAGAAATAAACCTTGTATCCTATATCACCAACTTGAAATTTATTTTTCAACATCAAAAGCCTGCAAAATTCTTCTTCAATCTGTCATCCTCTGATCAAAACTTGTAGACCAGTTTCAAATTCAAAACTGAGATCATCAAACATATCTTCTCTGTTTTGAAAGCCAACCTGTAATCAAAAATCAAAGACCCCTGTAATTCTTTTCAACATTCAAGGCCTGACTGCATTTTTCAAAACCTGGAAACAAATTCAAACTGTCTGCATTCAATTGTAATCTGGGAATAGCATGCATGTAGATTTAAAGCAAATATAAAGTCCAGCAATTCAAGTTTTAAAGCAAAAAGAAAAAGCATTCAAACTCTCAGTTTCAAGTTTTCAGTTCAAAAGCTTTTCAAAAATTTAAACTACCTCTGTTCATCAAAACAGGTGAGTAACATTTTATTCTTAGGATTTAAGTTATGAAAGATGGTTGCATGTGAATATTTATAAATGGTTCTGCATATCTATGTATTGATATATGATTTTATATCTGAGTTTCTATGTATACATGGATGAGTAGTTATGTGTGCATGTCTGTTATATTTGAATTCTGTTCTGTTTGTTGCCAGACTCGAGAATTTCTTTTTAAATCTCTTACCATTGGATCTAGTTTTTGTAATAACTTAATTTACAAACAAGATTGGTTTGATTTATCACATATAAATGTTAAAAAGTTTAATTTAAGACAAACCTTTGGGTCTGAGTGTCTCTGTAACCATAATATCAGTAAGGTGATTTAAAAGTGGAAATTTAAACTTTGTAATTTGTAATTCCAGGTTTATAAATGGAAAACTTAGACTATAATATGATTTTTAGCATTGAAATTAAAATTTTTAGTTTAGTAAAATGAGTGCAGTTCTGTATTGAACTAAATAGGGGATTTTGGGAAATTCTGGTGATCTTTTGATTTGTGGTAGTCGGGGTTTTGGGTAATGGCAGAGGAATGATCAGGGATGATGTAAAAATTGTCAGGAGAATTTTTAATGCCGTGGGAAAGAATTGATTTGGGATTAAAGTTTTAAACCCTAGTTTTACTTAGTCTTGATAAAATGATCACCCCGATCTCTTTGGTCGATCGAGTGTAAAGGGGTTTTAAGAGAGGGAGGCTTGGTCGATGACGAGTGCATGGTCGGAATTCCAGAAGTTCTGGTGGTCGGAAATGCGAAGACGAGGGATTTGCCAGGTTTTGGTGATGGTTGGTCCTTTTGTTCCAGGTTTTTGAAATTGAACTCAATTTCGATTTCGCGAAATGATTAAAGATTCGATGATCGTAGCTGGGTTGGTGGTTGATCGTCGAAGTGGTGGAGATGTCATCGATGATCGAAGCTCTGGCAGTGGGGTGTGCACGTGCACGCGATCGAAATGTCTGGTGAAGTCTGTTAGCAGAGAAAGGTTCCAGTGTTGCTCGAGTTTTCTTGAGTGCGACTCGAAGTTTTTAAGTTTTGACTCGAAGTGATTTAAGGGAGTCTCGAGTATTTTTGTGTGTTACCAGGTTTTTCAAACAGGCTGTCTGTTTAAATTTAAATCTAAATTTAAAGACTGTAAAGAAACATTTAAAAACAGGAAGTTGAATTTTTAAAAGATATAAGATTTCTTTAACATGTAAAAGTTTTTGAATTAGATTTAAACTTTGATAAAGACAAATTGTTATTCATTTTAAGTCTCAAATTTAAAATGAAATTTAGGTGTAAATTTGAAATGGATATTTTCAAATGTAGGTAAGAATGATAATTTATCTATGGATAAGAAAAATGTTTTATCTTAAAGTTGAAATCATTAAACTTAAAGGTAATTAAAAATGGTTTAATAAATTTAATAAACTAATGTTTTGAATTAATTAATTTATTATTAAAGATTTAGAATACTTTGTAAATGAATAACTTGATTATTAATAAAACAAAGTTTTATCTTAAGGAAATTAGAAGTTTATATTCATTAAATTTATAAGGAATTTAATGGATAATTTATTTATTTGATTAATTAATCATTTGGATTAATTAATAGATACTTAAAGGTTTAAACAAATTAATTAATAATTAAGATTAATTAATTAGGAATAATTAATTTATAATTAAGGATTATAAATTAGAGTATTAATAAATGGTTAAGAATTAATTAGATGAATAATTAAATATTAATTAAGTTATGGTTAACACTTAATTAATTAAATAATTTAAAGATTAATTAATTGGTTATAAAGATTTATTAATTTAAAATTAATAAATACTTAATCTAAGTTAATTACTTAAGAAAAGTAATTATAGAGTTGTTAATAGTTAATGAAGGTCATTAACTATGGATTATTTAATAATTAATTAATGTAATTAATTTTAATAGTTAATTAGATTAATTAATTTAAAGATAATCATTATAGAATTTGATTTAAATAAATTACTTAATGGAAGTAATTAAGAATTAATTATTATTGTAATTAATTGAAGTTAATTTGATTAGTTAAGTTAATTAATTAGGTTTAATTAATTTAGAATAATCAAGAGATGATTTGATAATAATTACTAAATTGTAATTATTAAGGTATATTATTTAGGGAAGTTAGTAATAAATAATTACTGGAAGTAATTAAGTGAATAATGATTTTATTAATGGAAGTAATTTAAGTTTAATTACTTTGAATAATTAATCAAGGGATTAATTAAGAAATTAATTAAGGAGAATTAATTTAGTAAATGGAAGTAATTAAGGATAGTTAATTACTGATTGAAGATTAATCAAGGTGATTAATAAATGTTGTTTAATTAAAGGTTAATTACTTAATATAATTAATTTAATTTAAGTAATTAATAATTAATTTGTAATTAAGGATCATTAATTAATATAATTAATGATGTAATTAAGATTGATTAATTAAGTATAATTAATAAATGAAGTGATTAATTAATGTAATTAATTTAGGTTTAATATAATTAATTATAGTTGATTAATTTAATTAATTTTAGTTAATTAATTAATGAAGTAATTAAAGGTTAATTACTATAAGTGGTTAAGAATAATTAATTTAAGTAATTAATTAAGGATAAATTACTTGAAGGTAATTAAAAGATAATTAATCAAAGATGATTAATTGAAAAGGTAATTAGAGGATAATTAATTAATTTATAATTAATTAATGTTTAAGTAAGCAGGATTTATAAAATAAAGTAATTAATTTAATTCACTTTAAATTAATTAGAGAAAATATAAATCATTACTTATGAATGGGTGATAATATTGAATACTTGGCATTGATTGATATCTCTGATGAGATATATGCTGTGTGATATGGATGTTAGTTGAATTGTGATGATAATATGGATTATCTGATGATATTGATAATGTTGATTATCTATTGTGAATTATCTTTCTATGTGTATAAAGATAATTGAATTAAATTGTTTTAACCTTTAAAAACAACTTGGCCTTAAAAGATACGTTTTGGATTTCGATGAGACCGGGATCAGGTTTCCGTATACCGGATTTCCAGGTCTGGAGACCCGAATACCACATCGATCCAAATTTACGTTAGGTCGTGAAATCCAAATGGAGCAAGTAAAGACTCGAGGTGTAAGAACGATTCTTTGTCAGTATAACTCTGTGGGTGATTCCGTAATGAGTTGATGGAGATAGTACTTTCAGATTCGAGATAAAGATTCAAAGTGCAAGGGTTATTGTCGTTAACTCTGAGGGTGATTCCAAAACGAGTGTAACGAGATAATGCCTTCGGTTTCGTTCGAACCCGGAACGAACTTGTATGGATTGAATGCTTTCAGCACATCGTCAGGTGGACGATGAGCATTCTAAGATAGATGTATTCTGTTTTAAGGTAATCGTGACCTCAAGCCTCACAAACCGGGAATGGCTAAAACAGGGGAGGTGCAGCAAGGTTAGTGGGTAGCACCCAAGTAGGACAAGATGACCTCTGTCTAGATGTCCCTTTCTATTTTCGACTTAGTGGTGCGGTTGGTCATGACAACCGTGGGGTATCTTGTGCGGGAATTATCCAGTAAGGGATGTTCCGACCTTGTGTTGCAGGGGATTGGGAGTGATCCTCGGTACGGTGATCTAGGCCACGTACTGTGACGGGCGGTACCCCGGTAGCCCTGCCATTGAATGGAATCCAAAATCCAATAAGTGATAACGGACTTGATTGTATACCTATGTATGCTGGAATTTAATGAATGTAACAATTTCGGCTATTTCATATTTATTTGAAAACCCTAGACCTATTATAATACAATCGAATTTCCTATCAAATGTTTTGGTTAGCGTAAGGTAAAAACTTACCCATATTTATTGGTGGGGAGTCTTACGTGATACCTTTTCTTTCAAAAGGTTTTGAAGTTAAACAAGTTTAACCTGTTACTCACACCAGACCCATGTCTGACCCAAGTTGTTTATTTCTGTTTTATAAACTCTTGGGTACTCAAATTTTTACGAGTAGCCAAGGGATTCAGGTTTAGCTTTGACGAGTAATCTGGAGGAGCAATGGAGCAGGAGGCTTCGGCGTTGTAGATATAGATAGTAGTTTTCCGCTGTGTTGATCTTTGTATTGATCTGTATTGTGTTAAGATGTAATAACTAGACAGATGTTTATAACTGTCTAGTATGTGATGTGTAATCTGTGTAACTCTGATAGATGATGTATATGATACTATGTAAGATTTATGTGATATATTATATTTCGTTTCGTTTCCGCTGTGAGTATCTGTTGTTGTTTTCTTTTCTCTTCTTCTCTTTTCTATTTCTCACCCCTTTCTTTCTTACTGTCGATGCGATTTTCCGGGAGTGGAAAGTCGGGTCGTCACAACTACATCGTAGTGTTCTTGGTTAGCGTGGGTATAGAGGTGGTGCGTCACAATATCGGATATGTAGGTTTTTAGAACTTATATATATGAATGCGGTAAATTTGAAAACCGTCAGTTTGGAAAGTAATTGTTATGGAAATCTTATGTAAGTTTACATAGATATGATATGTACGAAATGTGAAATGTAGTACTACATATATATGACATTATGTTTTCTAAACTGAGGATATGGAAAAGTACCTTCCATTTATTATTTGAGAAGGTTTTGGAACTCATTATGAGTGTCCATTTGAAATTCGTAGCTACGTAGAATTTCCATTAGTCGGAGTGACTATTTGAATTGGAATCCCTCGAGATGGATCATGTTGATGGGATCATATTGATTGATTAGCGTAATTTGAGGGGCGAGATGCCCATAGTTACAAGCGATTCCACTGGGATAGTGGCGTAACTGCCGAGTAAACTGCAATCTAAATGCCAAGCGAAATTTGAGGGGCGTGATGCCTACAGACACAAGCGATTCTACTGGGATAGTAGCGTAACCGTCGGGTGGACTGCGATCTATGGCGACAACCATGGCGAAATTTAAGAGATGTGAAATCTACAAATTACGAGCGACTCTACTGGGATAGTAGCGCAACCGCCGAGTAAAATGTAATCCATGGGGGAACGTGCTTTCCATATCCATTTTTAAAAGAATTTTAAAGTATTTTCACTGGGAGTTGAAACAAGTATATTTAGTACTTGGAGATTTTTAGTCCTGCGCCTGGCCAGCGTATGCCTAATGTCTGGAAGAACGACAATAGACTTATTAAACTTCGAGTTAATAAGTATTTGCAAACTTTAAATAGCAAATCAATGATCTGAAAGTAAAATTACGTAATTCCAATCTAATAAATTAAGGAAGAAGATCTTTTAAAATGTCTTGAAAGTCCACAGCTTTGGAAGAGATATATTATATAAATCTCTAACATGAAGAATTTCAAGTAAATCTGAGTTTTGTAAGTCGAAAATTTGGTAAAAGACTTTTGCGTTTTGATTGTAGAAATCAATGAACAAAAGGGAGATAATGAACAAAGCTAGTGAGATTAAAACAAATGGAATGAACTCTATATTTATTTATTTTTAATAAGAATTGGGCTTGGTTAAATTGTATAGGGTATAAATATTGGTGAAATTTTAACAACCTTTCCTTTTCGGGGACGAAAAGTTTTAAGGAGGGAAGATTGTAACGACCCTGAATTTTGAACAATTTAAATTGAGAATATTTTATTAATTTTAAATATTTGAATGATGATTTGGCTTGAATTTCAAATTATCATAATAAAATTGGCGATTAAATTTTTTTGAATTTAATCTATTGAAAGTTAAATAAAATTTGAATCTTCAGTTTTAAGCTGATTAAAAATATTTCAAAGGCTTAGAAAATTCATATTGATAATACTGAAGATAATAGAAGCTTCAGAATTGAATTTGAAAATGATTTGTTCAGTTTTGAAATTGTATCGTTTAAATTGAATTTAAAAATAGCCTTCCGAGGCACAGTCTCGGAATTTGACGAAACCAGTTTCATTGGGTCCGTAATGTTGAATTATTATCGGATTTCAAATTTCGTATTTATCGGGGTTGTTTTGTGAACATACGACGTATAAACGCGTAGAAAATTAAATCGGATTCAATTTGAATTTCTGTAACAACCGGGATTTTGCCCAAATTATAATCATCAATAAACGATTTATGTTGACAGCTAAATTGCTGTTTGTTGTTGGAATTTTTAAAACAATAAAATTTTCGTCAATTGGTGATATAAATTTGGTTGTTAATTTTTATTGGAGTTTGTAAATCGATTAAAATTCTTTTATTAAATTTTTATCTACAAAATAAATAACATAAATTATTAATAAATAAAAACAAAACAAAACAAAAAATATATATAAATTAATGCTTTATTCTTTTCATCAGCTGTTTTCCTCTCCTTTGATCACGCCATAACTCACGCCCAAAATCGCGCCTAGAATCACGATGTTCTTCTGCAAAACCACGATCTCCTTTCCCCCCCTTCTCTCATAAAACACGAACCCCCTTCATAAATTAGATTAGAGAAAAAAAATCAAACGAGAAAAAAAAATGGTGGCGGCTTCAATTTTTTTCCGCTCGTTTATTCTTCGTCCCCCTTTCAAAAACTAGGGCTTCGGCGATCGATTCTCTGGCGATTCAACTCCTCGATTCTCTGTAGCTCTGGCGTATGCGTCGTTGATGCGCCTTGCCTCGACTGGAATTAGGGCTTCTTCGCGTTCGTCTCTGCTTCGTTCGTCTTCACTTCGGTGAAAGGTGAGTAAATTTTTCTTACTCACATCTAATTCAACTATGCTCGGCATTATGATTTTTGTTTATTGTCGCTGAATTTGTCGTTCGGCATTCGTTTATTCGTTATGTCGATGCTTGACTTCTTGGCTATTATTGCTTTGAATTTTTTTTCTGTGACTTGGTGAATTTGAGTTTCGATCGGATTTTTGTTCGACTTGCGTCCTTGTTCGATTTCATCTGCTGTTTTATACACTCGGTCATTAGCAGTTGTTTTAAATTCTTTGTTGGCTTCGGCCTTGTTTCCCCTGAGGAACTACAGATTGTTTTTGGCTTGATTCATCTTGACAGTGTTTTTGGATGACTATACATGTTTTAAACTGAGACCTCTTTGTGTTTTTAGTTTCCAGGCCATAAATTTTTTTTATCCTTATTTTCTTGCTCTAGCTTTGGTTAATATGTAAGTTATGAAAAAAATATGTTGTTTACCCACAGACTTAGTTTTAAAATTTTATTCAAGGTAAAACAAATTTAAATTTTTGTTTGGAAACCAAATTGTTACAGGCTTTCAACCTATTTGTTTTTCCAAATCAAAGAAACTGTTTAAAATTGTTTAAACCGAAGTTGACCTGAGTTGTATATTGGTAGCCCACTGGACTTTGTTTAGCATGTCTCTGTTGTTCCCCTGGTCTGGTACCTGTAGTATTGTTGCCATTTATATTAGTTTGAGTTGTATTTCATGCTAACAATCTTCCACCCTGCCTGTGCTCAGTGTTGAACTGGTTTCCAGTCTGATCTAGGATATAGTTTTTTTTGCTTTGAGAAATGCTTGAGCCTGACGCACTGCTGTTTCCATGTTTGTTTAGTTGAGATGTTGGCATGTTAGCCTCGGGTATATCGAGATTTTACTCAAGGGTTTGAAGTGTTTAGCCGAGTTTATTTTGTTTCTGTGACATTGTAGCTTGCATTATTTCTGCTACCTGTACTTGTAGTTGTTCAATTGCCTTCTGTTCACTTGACCATTTGTATACATACATTCATGTATGTATATAGATGTATGTTTTACTGTTGCACATTCATGTGCTTGCTGTCTTATACGCTGGCATTTGACTTATAGTCTGTCTTGTTTTAATGATGTATTCATTTGTACATCACTTGTTGCCTCTTTTACTGCCTGCATTGTTTCATTTCACTGTTGCAGTCTTGCCCCTAAATATTTGTGGTGGCTGCAGTACCTTTTGTGGAGATTTTTCCCTTGTTGGGTTTCATTGCATTGATGCACTGATTTTTATTTGCAGTTTGATTTGTTGTCCCTTGTACTGGCCATAGTATTCAAGTGGTGGCTGGAGTAAATGTTGCAGTTTGCCCTTGAGTTCAAAATGGGGCTGCAGTTCATTTTTATAAAAAAAAATTGCACTTGATGAAGTGTGCAGTAATGAATTGTTTGGGAACTTTTTTTCTTGAGTTTACTTGAGTATATGCAAACCAGTTGCATTTTCGACCCTGTCATGTTGCATGGGTTTTGGTGTTGCAGCTACGTTGAGTCACTGACTTGACCTCTGCAGCTTCGATTGCTGTCAGTATTCACTGTTGTGATGATTTGTAGCGCCTGTGTTGAATCCGGTACTTGGGTTTAACCTTGTGTTCGTTTTAAATTTTCATTGTGTACACATATGCACATTGTTCCAGGTCTATTTGCTTTGACCCTTGAGGCTGTGGCATTGATATTTAAATCTTTATTTGATTTTTTTTGGTTCGTTGATCTTTTGGGAAATTTATCACTGTGGTGGCGAGGCAGTGCACGTTAGCGTGTACTGCAGCCACATATTTTAATGTGGCAAGGCCGTGCACGCGTGCGTGTACGGCAACCAATCAAAATTGATGTTTGCTATTTCTAAAATTGTTTTATGTTGCCAATTCAATATATTTTGAATCATATTTTGATTTGGATTGATTTGATAATTTTTGTTGTTAATCGCCATTCGGCAATTCTGTTCTTTTCTAAATCATTTTCATTTGGTTATAATTTTTTTTTATTTATCTCTTTCGATATTTTTAAATCTGCTGATTTATTGTTTAACACTGTTAAGTGTTAAAATTTTCATTATCTGATTTCTTTGATAAAAGGGTCGGATAGACGGAAATTATTGTGACTGTCATCTAATTGATTATTATTGCCTTTATGCATTAATAACTGAGTTTGAATTAGACTGACCTGTGTATTATTTTCTTTTGAATATAATACTTCGGTCAGACCGAGTATTTTTACAGCTTGAAGATTTTCGGGCAGCGAAGTTAGAGAGAGAGGGTAAAAGAATCATTTTAGTTCAAGAAATTTTGTATTTTAAAGATATCCCGCTGTATCAATTTAATACATTGTATAAACTCTGATGTATGTAAAAGAAATTCATAGTAATGAAATATTATTATTCTGTGTTTTTGTGGCTGATTCTATTTAAATTTCATAAACTAAACAACAATCCGTCTTTTTGAACGTTTCAAGTTGGTTTAATTACCGACTAGGGGCGGTCAGAAGGGTAGGTCGTTACATTTCACTACCTTGGGTATTGCCTCATGTGCCTTGTCATACTTGTATTCCTTTATACGCGACCACTACGATTTGTTTTGTGTTATACCTATGGAGTACTCCCTGATATCCCACTAGTTTACGGTGGAGTTTACAGTGCTGTATAGACTATAACGCTAATATAAAATGTGTTAAGGGGGATAATGGTAACGCCTTAACACTATTTTGATACTTTATATTACTGATAGGCATTATCTATTTACCGTACACTACTACATAGTAGATAGTTTAACGGATCCTTAAAGGATGGTTATTCCAAACATCCTTTGAGTTACTTGTATTTCAGTTGCTATTTCACTTGAGTTGGATTTATTGATATAAGAATGTTAATCCTGACTCGAGTGTTTTGTGTTTTCTTTACGCTCGGGTCAGACTGAGTGTACCAGTATTCGAGTCTCACCTTTGGAGTTGGGCTTTGCTTGAAGATCCAGCCATCTATTCTGCTTTCAGTATTCGATGATTCCAGTGATGTATTCTGATTTGTATCTGATGTATCGTGTTACCCTTCCGTTGTATCTGGTTTAACTCTGATGTAACTTATATATTTATATAGTAGCTTCATGAACTACTATCTCTTTTATTTCCACTGCAATTATTACTCTGTGTCTGTGATCTGTGTTCTATTTATTTACTGTATATGTTCAGTTTTGCCAAATTTAAATTAACAACGCGGTATTTTGAATTATTCAAGTCCGACATATGCGGATGCGAATGGTCCAAAATAGCGGGTCGTTACAGTTGGTATCAGAGCTTTGGTAGCTCTAAGCAAATCTCAACATATAGGGTAAATGTATTTACAGAATCACTCTCATTCGAGTTTCAATCTCTTCCTTTGACTCAATTCCTTTGAATTTTTGGAACGTTCCCCTCGGTTCCGAAATTCATTCGTGTCCTTCACTATTCGTCTTCTTTCAATTCTGGAGCACCTCATAACTCCATTTTGAATGATATCTATAATAGATCGGTGGTCTCGCCAATCTTCGAATGATTCGTAAAGGAGCAAAACTCCTTTATAATAGGCATCGATTTACCGGAGATTTCTGTATCCTCGGTTTACGATGCTATCTATTCCATGCTATACCTGAATTCCATCACTTGAGATCGAGTGTTGATTTACCTCGGAATTCAGCATCGATCTTATTCTTGAAGTTACAAACGAACCGGTTAAAGTTGCCCGTGAATTAAATAAACTCCTCCATCTCCCGATTATGGTAATCGAATTATCTTATCTTCTGTTTTAAACTTATTTTCGAATCAAAATTCTCTTTGATTTGAGTCCATCAAATTTGAATCTCTATCTTTTCTTTGAAATCTATTCCTATATAGTCGAGCGAGAAAGTGTATTTGTAAATTAATATTTAAAATGTTTTAAAATATATTGTGTTGTTTGAGTTGTTGATGTTGATTTGGGTTTTCGATCGATTCGTCTGATCAACGCTATCGATAGGATTTCCAAAACACTTGAGCAGAGCAAACTGACACATAACTTACCTAAATTACACAGAAGTTGAATATGAAATTGGATAATATACAATATAGAAAGGATTTTATAAATAAAATTTGAGTGGTTATAATAAATGTTATACACTTAAATTTTAGTTATAAAAGATTAACAGAGGTAAATAGTGAAAAAGGAATTTAAAGAGATTTTATTTAAATAAATTAATAATCAAATTTGATTTAATATGGAACCTTAAGTCTAACCTAGGAATTTTAATAATGGTTATTTCCTGAAACGAATATGTTGTATAATAAATAATGTATCTTTGAATAGATAAAATAAAATACATTGGAATTGGACATTTTGTAATAAAGTTTATTTAACTTGAAATCATAGTTTAATTGATGTCTAAATGAATAAATGTGTAAAGAAATTTGATTGTTACATTTGCTATGATAAATATTTATTTATGAAATAGATATGTTTTGAAAAATGAATAATTATGATTTAAATAGTTAAAATGTATTTTAACATCACTAAAACTTGATAATTGAAAATTTGGTTTTCAAATGGAATTTTAAGTGTAACTTATTAAAGGAATATCTATTTGTGAAATGAGTATTTTAAATAAAGTGTTAGGTTATGTGTTAAATTAAGAGCTAACTAAAATAATGAACTTTTGACTTAATAAACGAAGTATAGTTTAATTTGGATATTCCATTCATAAAGGTTTGTTTTAATAAGTCATAAGTTAAATGATATCCAAATGAATATTTCTGAAATTGAACTGATTTGAAATACTAATATATCTACTGTAGCATTTTATAAGTGCTGCTGTTTTGAAAATACAATGTTTTGGAAATTTTTATAATTGAATGAACTTAGAAATGTTACAACTTTAAAATGAATATTATTTGACCTTGAATTAAAATATTTTAAATGAAGATTATTTTAAAAGGTGTTATAATTTTTCTAAGTATTATGTTTTTTTAGAATAACATTTCCAATGTGTTATGATTTTAGTAGTATGATTTCCAAATGATAAACACCTCTAAATTTTTATGATTTCAAAGTATTATGATTTCAAAGCATTATGGTTTCAAATTATTATCTTATTTTGTTTTTCAAACCATCTTTTGGTTGTCCTTATTTTCCCTCATCTTGCTACAGACGGGTATAAGCATCTTTCTGTAATCTTTCTGTTTAGAAATCTTTCTGTAATCTTTGATAAATTTTGTTACTCAGCTGGATCTGAACACTGTTTTTCCATTCATAGACCGTCGGTCAAGTGAAAAGGGAGATTCAGACTCTAGAGGATCTTTTTCGTGCTTATATTCTTGATTTGATCACCTCCATCTTGTTAAACTTACCTATAACAATAGTTATCAGGTGTAATTCCAATCTTCTTATCATCTTGTCTTAATTCTATTTCATTCTATCTTTTTCTGTGCTTTCCCATACCTCGTTCCTTTTCGGGGATGAAAAGTTTTGAGTGGGGGAGAGTGTAACAACCCTGTATTTTACAAATATTCTTAAATTGATTTTTTCCAGATTCAAAAGCTTTATTTATGAAAAAGAATAAATTTTGTTATTTTAAATATAAACTTTGAGTTTGATGTGGATTAGAATTCCAAATATGACTAAATTTAATATTTCCAGAAAATGTGAATTTTGGCCAATAGTCAAACTTTGACTTTTAAATTTAAATTTTAAAAGTTTGGAAATTTCAATTTTATCTTTTATTATGAAAGTAAATAAAATTTAAAGAACACTGCTTTTCGTTTCGTTGAAATCCGAATAATATTGTGAAAGTTATGCTTTTTACAAAATTGGATGTAAATTGTTTTATTTAACAATATTGTTTATTTTAAATTATATAAATAATCTTTTTAATTGTCATATATTATTCTAAATTGTATTATATGTTATGTTACATATATTTTTACCTTTTAAATATTTTTAAAGTGATGTTTGAATTTTTCCAAAGCTCATTGAATTTATTTTCTATTTTTAAAGATTAGTTTCCATTTTTCTATTATTTTCTTCATTTAAATTATATTTAATTAAAATTTATTTATTCATTTTTATTTATACATTTTATTTTATGTTTTTATCTTTATTTATAAATATTTTCATGTTCATACAATTTTCCCAAAAGTTCATTTCATTTATTTTCAAATTTTCAAGCCTAATTTACATTTTCTTTGTTATTTTCTTAATTTAATTATATTTAATTAATATTTATTTATTTATTTCCTTTCTTACTTTATTTTGTTCAGTTTTATATTTTATTTACTGAAATATATATGGTTTATTTTAATTTAAAGGAAATAGAAATATAAAGGGTCAAACCTTTTCATATTACTTGTGACTTTTCATTTACTTTGACCTTTCACTTGCTTTGCCCTTTCATTTTTTTTAGTAGCCGTCCATTTTTTTTTGCATTGCCTTGAATTCTTCCTCAAATTCACGTGAAATATGTTTCTCATCTTCTCCTAAAAACTCACAGCATGAGAAAAATAAAATATAAAAACAATGGCTTCCTTTATCTCTTCTCTTCTTCACAATTTCAATGATTTTGCTTCCCTCTTTGCAAAACTTTGCTTGGCCCACTCTCCACCATCTTCACCGACCATCACCTCCTCCATCTACAGCTGCAACATCAGCCTCTCCTCTATCCATTTCATGCCATGGCATCCCAAAGATGGTAATACCACAAAAATTTGCAAAAATAAAATAAAAATAAAAACTCCACAAACATGCCTAGTCTGGCCATAAACTCCATTATCTCCTCCATACCTTGCTTTGGCCGCCACCAACTCCACCTCCACCACCAATAGACGACCTGAAACCCACAACCACACCTGTACCTAACCCCCTACAGATCTGGCCGTGCCTATGGTTGCCTTGGCCGTGGCCTTTGGTTGAAATCATGTTTGTTTGCCCTATAGTTGTAGTCCCATGCACACATACCTTTGCATCATCTTTTCCTATGTATGGACGACTTGTTGAACCCAAACATGATCCAAACCTGATCCAAAACCCTTCCATTACAGTGTTTTTACAGCCCATTGCTGAAGCATATGAGGTAGAAAGCAAGTGCAAGCATTTCTATTTGATTCTGTGCAGTCTATTCTAGTGTAGTTTTGATCGTAGCTGATTTGAAACTCATCGTTGTTGTATTGTTTTGTTTGACTTGTATTCTAGGGATTTGATACTTTGGCTCCTCCACTCTTATTTGAATCATGTTATCGTGCTTGTTTGGATCTCATTCGTGCATTCGTCGTTGTGTCTCCAGCACAAAACTGTGAGTTATTCTCACCAGACAATATGTACCTATATAACTAGTAAATTGACACCCTGTGAATCTGTAGAAATATATTATCATGTTGTATATGCTTATATTATTATCATATGATGTTCACACCAGTTATTACACCTGTTATATCATATGTAACTGTTATTTAATGTTATTCTGTTATTTATATCTGTTATCACCATTGCAAGTTCCCTGTAGATTAGAATCACTATGGGTTGAAATGATACATACCCGAACGGACTTTAGAATAGGGAAAAATCGTTATGGGCTGAAATGATAGGCCTAAACGATTTTTATTTAAATTATTTTAACTTGGGATTGCGGGTTTGAAATGATAGAACCCGGATTTTTCTTTTTTAACTACGGATTGAAATGATACATATCCGTATCACTTGACCTAAGTTAGAAAATTATATACAGGCCCGTGGTTATTTTATAAAGTGTTTTGGATATTTTTAAGTATTTTAAAAATTATAAATTTATGAAATTTGATTTAAATAGATTTTGAAATGTTTTAAAATAAAGAAATTATGATTTTTCTATGTGTTAAAAATGTAATAAATGAATGGTTTAACTGGATTTTTGAAATATAACTTAAGTTGGAAATTTGGAATTTGGTTAAAAATGATATTTTAAGTTATATAAATAAAATGGATATTAAATTTTATTTGGAAATGGTAAATATGATAATTTGATTAAATTTGAATTTAAGTGATTTATTAAAGTATTATTGATTTTTCTATGAATTTAAGTGGTTAAATAAATGAATGTTTAAAAGTGATCTTTTAAAATATAACTTGACTTGGAAATGTGAAATTTGGTTTTAATTAAAGGTTTAAGTTAATTAAATAAAATTGGAAATTTTGTTAAATTGTGAAATGGTAATTTAAATTTGAAGTGTTAAGTCTATTTGTTGAAATGTGAAGAATTGGAACCTTTACACTTAAACTTATTAAGTAAATTGTTGAAAATTGGATTTAATTATAAGAAATTTATTGTGAAAAAGATATATGTTAAATGATATGTAAATGAACATTTTAAATGTTAAAATATGATTTTTAAAATGTTTATGTGTATTAAATTAAAGTTATTTAATTGCTGAAAATACACTAACACCTGAAATCTACTTTTAATAGCATTCAGAAATGCTATAGATTCTGTTTTGAACTAAAATTGTGTAAAAAGAGCTATTACAGCATTTCTGAAAAGCTGTAGTTGCTGTAATTGAACTTATAGGCTAATATTGAACTCAGGAATATTATAGCATTCTCTAGAAATGCTATAATGGTCTGCAATCTTTGCTGAAACCAAATTTAACCCTTGTTTTGAAATCTGAACTACCGCAGCACTTCTGAAATGCTGTCTTTTCTGTTTTTGAACTATAATTCAACTAAAACTGAGTTTTAACAGCAGTTTTAAGTGCTGTCTTTGCTGAATTAAAAATGTTTTCAAATATAACTTATAGCAGTTGTTTTTAAATGCTGTGAAATGCTGAAATTTTAATAATTAGGGTTTTTAACTTAGTAAACGAACTCAGAATGGTTTGAAACTTTGGAAATTGAATACTTGATTTGAAAATATAATAATTACACTTTTAAAAGGTTTTAATGAATTATTTTGATTGGAATATAAACTATTTAAAGGTGATTTGAAATGATAGTAAATGAACGATATCTTTGAATTTAAAAGGTATTTAAAGTTGAATATTTGGATTTGAACTGATAGGATATTTTATTATATTAAAATGATTTGAAATGAAGTTTTGAAATGATATGAAAATTTAAATATATGGAAATGGTTTGGAATTGGTTTAATCTTTATTTTTATAAAGATATGGTTTGAAATGATATTTTATATTTGAAGTGAAGTATTGTTTTTAAAAGTTATAACCACAGGTTATAATAACGATTGGTTGGCAAAGAGACCGGGATCAGATATGGACATACTCTCTATCGATACCGAAAACCACTTTGACAACCGTGTACGCGGTGGAGATTCCAGAATGAAGTAGGATGGTGGCGACGTTCTTAAGGTATGTTACGTGGACCCAACTCCCGTGAGTTGGCATAAGGTGGCTAAAACAGGAGCGATCTCGGACCAGTGAGGTAGCACCTCTTCTCGGACACATTTCTTCGATATTATACTCTTACTTGTGATTTTACTAGATGGCCATCCTCCGATTTGGGAATGTTGTTCGAGGTGGACGATAGTTGCTGCTATGCGCTCCATCAGTCCGTGTGCGTAATTGGTATATCTACCCTGGCATTGCCTAGTTGTGCCGTGTCACCTACCATATCGAGCTTTACTACGATTATGATTTTAAGATCCGACCGCGTTAAGGTTCTCCATCCCCTTAACGCTATTTTCCGATATGATTATACTTTACTAATTTAGACACTACTGTATATAGCGGATATTACTACATGGTAAATAGTTTAACGGATCCTTAAAGAATGGGCGATCCCAAGCATTCTTTAAGTTACTTGTACCTTTATTACAGTTCACTTGAGTTGGTTTACATTATATAAGTATATATTGTCCTGACTCGAGTGTTTTGTGTTTTGCTTTACGCTCGGGTCAGCCTGAGTTATTCACAGATTTGGATGTCCACTCCCTTGGAGATTTGAATCGCTGGAGATTTTCTGCTTGTCTTGTCCTATCTATTTCAGTTCTGTTGTTCTACTCAGCTTGTACTTGGTTATTGTATTTAGACTTCTGTTGTACTCTATTTCTTCTGTTGTATCTTATGTAACTTTGTTATATTTATATAGTAGCTTCATGAACTACTATTTCTTTTAATTCCGCTGCATTATTTTACTCTGTGTCTGTGATCTGTGATTATATTTATTTACTGTATATTCTGAGATTTGCCAAATTTTATTTACAACGCGGTATTTTGAGCAATTCAATTCCGGCATGAGTGTCTACCTATACACTTATAATGGATGCGAATGGTTGAAAATATCGGGTCGTTACAATAGGATTTCCAAAACACTTGAGCAGAGCAAACTTACACAATATCGTTTTCAAATTTGGTAAATGGAATAAATTTGTATGAATATATTATCAATATATATAAGTAAAATTTTCTGAAATTTAATAAGTTAATTTAATTGGTTTTTGAAATGATAATAATTGATTATCACTTATTGTTCTATAAATGAATTTTTAAACATGGGTTATAAACTGATTTGAAATTTAAATGAATTTAAAATTTAGAATTTGAGAATTTAATTTCCTAAAATTTCAAGCTTTGGTTTTAAATTTTAAAATGTATGTTATTGAACGTATTTTCGAATAGAAACCGTTTTCAAAGAATTTTTAATATTGAAATCAGTGCTCTTCTCTTTGTTGCTGGAAAATAATTTCGGTGATGACGGCCGCATCATCGACATTCATTTTCGAGTTTCAAAGTGGAGAAACTATTCTGTAGCTTTGCTGTGGTTTTGTTTGGAAATATATTTGAATTTGAATTTCTTAAGTATGACTTGATTTATATACGAATGTATTATTTTAAATTTAATTTGATTTAATATATATAGTATATACATAATTAACTCTAAGGGGTTTGAAATTAAACGTAAAATTAATTCTTAAAATTATGTTAAAGGATGTTTTCAATTATAAATAAAGCTAAATTTTGGATAAATATTTAAACTTGAAATAATTGAATTTGAAAATTTTATTTGTATAGTACTAAATTGCATTTCAATATAACTTACCGAAATTATTCAGAAGTTAAAATGTAATTAGATAATATACAATATAAAATGATTTTATAAATAAATTTGAGTGTTTATAATAAATGTTATACACTAAATTTTGATTATAATAAAAAGACTATTCAAATTTATGGTTTTAGAAATTGTAAATTGAAGATAATTGGATAATAAGATAATGAATTTAGAAATAGTTGAGATTGATTTTAGTGTAATTAAATGGATTAAATCAATTATTGAATATCAATTAATTAAAATTTGAATTTATATGGTTTAAATTAATTGTTATTTTGTATTTCAAATCTATTTTCTTTCTGGTTGTTTCTATTCTCCTACCTCGTTCCTTTTCGAGGACGAAAAGTTTTGAGTCGGGGAGAGTGTAACGACCCGTAAAATTTAACTGTTTTAATAACGTAATTTGTCGAAATTTTGTGAAATTTTAAACGATAAAATTTTGAAATAAAAATTTATTATTTGGAATGCGTCTAATTAAACATAGCAAACTGTAAATTTTCGTCAGAAAATATGGAAGTTTATTTCGTGTGTAAATTTACTTCGATTTAATCAGTTAAAAAGCGATGAAAATAAAACGTTTTCATAACCTAAATATTTTTACATAGAAAAAATCTAAACCATTTTCAGCGCAAACGTCATTTTTCGTTTTTCCAAATTCGGACTTCTTTGCCTCCGTCGATCTTATTTTTCTGCGTTTTCTTGCATTTTTCGCCAGTTGAAAGTTCGAATTTTTTTTATAAATTCAAAACGTACCACTGATATTTGTATGTCGTTTTGATCGTCTTGTCGTACTAATCTTAACAGTATATTTCGTTGTATATTTCGGTGCAGGGCTAAACGAACGAAACAATAACCGGTATCGGTATCGGTTCTATTTCTTTTTTATTTGTGATCATCACCATCTGCCGTTTGAAAACAAATAGAAACTTACTTTTATTATTCCGTGCATGGCCATTCCCATTCCCTAGTTTGATTTATATTGGTTCTCTGAATTTCTCTACTTTCTATATTCGTGCATTTAATAGAGAAAATTTTATGGCAAGTTTAGATCTATTGTGCCCTTCATTCCTAAACAATACAAGCTATTCATTTTTCCTATTTGTTCACCATCCCCTTTAATTTCTTCTTCTGAAAGATTACAGCAAGTTCTAAAAAAGAATTCCTCCTCATCATGTCCAACTACACCCTCCACCTGAACCAAACCAAAGCCACCTTATTTTTCTTTTGCCTGTAGCCATCATCTCCACTGTTCCTCACTCAACTTCCACCCACTCTTCATTTTCTCCCCAAAACCGTCACCATCTCCGGCCTCTCTACCCATCGAATCCATCACTGCCTCCCACTCTCTCTCCTCACCACAGCCATCTACGCCGTTTTCTTTCCCACGTAAGGCACAACAGTCGCGACCTCACCTGACCTCTTCCTCACGCCCACCGAAACACCCCGTGCTCCGCCTGGCCTCACCTCCGAGCCCTCCACGTGCACGTGACCATCACCTCGTCAGCAGCCCGATCCTCAAGCCTAAGTCGCCGAGATCACCACCTCGTTTCCCATCTCAAACCCGAGTCTCCCACCCCCACTTCGGCTGCTCCTCCCCTCTTCTCAAGTTGCCGATTTTCCCTTCACGATCATGGCTTTTCACCAATGTCAGCCACCAAGCTACGCCCTTATAAAAAAAAGCATCATCGACCTTCCTCTCCATCTCTCTGTTGTTCGCACCATATCTTCTCGAGCAACCACTCATGGCAAGCAAATCTCAGCCGCGCGCCACCCTGTCCTAGTCGAACCACCATGTGCCTGACGTGAGCCGCTTTCTCACCTCAGCCGTATGGTTGTTTAATTATAGGTTAGTATATATAGCTGTTCCATTTTTTTGTATTGGTTATATATATATATATGTTTTGTAATATATTTTGCAAATAAACGCATCTAATATTTATATATATGGTTAAGATAAGAACAGTATGAATGAAGTTTTATAGTTACTGAACATTGTATTTTTAAAGGTATAGTTTTGATTCTATAGCTAGTTAAAAAAAATTGTTGTTCATATAAGCCTAAAGTACATATATTCAAATGGAATAATGTATACAAACGTTATATATATAGGGATGTATTTTAAAAGATAAAATAAATACGCATGCTTTTACATAGTACTGGCTATCAAATTTTATATTGATATTTCCTGTTAGTACATAAATATCTCTAATATGTTTACACTAGTGTTTTAATATGTTATACTTCTAAACTTTTTATATCAATAGTTGTGTTTACTTATAGGATATATTCTGTATAATACAAGATAGGCGTGCTGGGTATTTTATTATAAAGTATTATATATGTGTGTTAATTGTATATATATGTGCTATAATAGAGTAGGTATGTATATAGGCTTATATATATAATTCAAGTTGCATTGCCTTGAAACCTATTTTTTTTATTTGCCTTCCTTCCAGTGCAACGTTTCCTTTTGCTAAATATAAATATTGTTTTCAATTTATTGTCTAAGTTTTGTTTATATATATATATTGTTTCAGGCACATAATATATACTGCTTTCGTATATTGCCTTAAATATATAATATTGATTTGTTTAAGTATTGATTTTATTTTATTGAGTGTGAAGATCTTACGTTGATTTTAAAATAAATAATTGTATAGATATTATTCTAATATATGTTGGTTTACGCCTATATGTTGTGTATAGTTTACTTAATTTGAGTACATAGACATTTGGTGGTGTATAAGTTGAAAAGTGATTTGTTGAATTATATATGTGTTATATAAATTTTATGATGGATTGTTGTATAAGTAACTTTATATGGGTTTATATAATAATCATTGACTTGATATTAAATATATATATATTTCATTTTAATTGTATGTTTTAAATTTTAAATTTTAGAAAATTTATATATGTAATATATCATGTTCAATTGATCTCGTGCCATTTGACTGACATTCTCAATATCAAATCTTTCGCAGCAAACTTCTAACTTGTTGTTGTCCCGCTCGCTGATCTGTATGCTTGTCTTTGTCTATCCGCTTCCATTTTCGTTCATATTTCTAGCCTCGAAAGGTGAGCAATCACTCACGATTAATGTTCTTTTATTTATTAAATCTGATTTCAATTGAAACGACAATTGTAATATGCTGCTGTTAGTTAATTACACTGTTATATATGCTATTACCTGTATCAGTTCACCTGTGACATCTGACACCATTATCTGTTATATATATAATGATAATCCAGTTTGGTTGTTAAATGATTGGTTGTTTGAGGTTGACATTGGTCGTAAAAATTTTATTGTTGTAAGTGATAAATAATTTGAAATTGAAATTGACGTAGAATAGTTAGATTTGATATATGTTAAATTTGATTAGATGACATCTGCATAATATGACCTTTTTTAATGTTGAATTAATTGGCACGTAGAAATTTGGTAAAATACACCTTGAACCATTTAATTGTTTGTTGCTTAAATTGATGTTGTATGAAATTGATTAATAGATACCAGGTGAAGAACCGTATTAATATTAGTGTAATAATCTTTAATCTACATGAAATGATAGTGTAGATTCTAGAAATGATTATATTAATTTGCACAAACAACATTGTGAATTAATACGATTATTCTGGGATTATCTGAATTAATTATTGATTGTTGTTATTGCTAGTTTATTTACTTTGACACCATCCCAGTTATCACACTGCAAGTTCCCTTTGCTATGCTTTGATTTTGAATTGAATTGGAATCGGGTTGAAATGATAAATACCCAAATTAACTTTGACTTAGGATAGAGAATTAAATAAAACCCGATTGGTCAATAAATTTGATTTAAAATATAATAAAGATTTTATTTGAATAAATGATAAGGTTTTGAAATGAAGTTGGAATTTGAAATTTTATGAAAGGAAAATGTTAATATTTAATAATATGAAACAAATATTAACAATGTAATTGATGAAAGAACATTGTTTAATTTGAGAAACGATTGAATTAAGTTTTGAAATTATTTGATAATTAAATTTGGAATTATTAATAATTAAGTTTTGAAATTAGTTAATAATTATGTTTTGAAATTAATTAATAATTAAGTTTTGAAATTATTTAATAATTAAATAAGATTGAATTATTTAATAATTAAATAAAATTGAATTCTTTATTAAGTAAAATTGAACTTCTTGAATAAGTGAAATTAAGTTTCTTTATTAATTGAGTTTTGAAATTGTAACTAAGTAAATTAATAAGTGAAATTGAATTTCTCTAATAAGAAATAAAACGGGTTTGATTGAATTTAATGTAAGACTTGAAATGTAAAGAATTTGATTTGATGAATTTAATTTAATGCAATTTGTAAGTTTTGATACAATGAAGTTGAACTTAAGTAATTGATTTAATGAAATGGAAATTAAGTAGAAATTGTTTTGAATGACAAATTTACTTAATGAACATTTAATAAAATTGATCAATGGATTTAACTTGATTTGAATGTTAAATTAAATTAATTTAAATGATTTGGAATGAAACTTATATACGAACTTGAATCAATATTTGAATTTTTTTAAATATAAATTGAAATTGAATTATAAGATTTTGGAATTATGAATGTGGAAGTTTTGAAATGTAAATTATGGAAATTGATTTAGAAAGACAAATGAAATGTTGGTTACAAATTCAAATTGAAATTGTAATTGATTTGGTTTTCGAAATATATAAACGACCAATCGGTGTAATAATTACGAAAGTTATTAAAGAGATCGGAATCGGTTAGGGACATACTCTCTGTCTAAACCGAAAACCACTTTAATAACTATACGCGGAGTGTGATCCAGAATGAAGTGGTTGGAATGATGTACGTGATGACTGAAGAAAGAGAACGATAATGGATAGCCTTGACACTTGTGTCAAATTGGAAACGACTAAAACAGGAGCCGTGCCGGGCCAAATGGGGGTTAGCTACCTCGAGCGAACACACTTCTTCGAAACTACTCATTACTTGCTGTCGATTGGTGCACCCTTGATTTTGGGAGTGTTGTTTCGCGGTGTTGCGATCGCTGCGACGATGCGTTTTCACCAGTCCGGATCAGGCAAACGGTAGTTTCACTACCTTGGGTATTGCCTCATGTGCCTTGTCATACTTGTATTCCTTTATACGCGACCACTACGATTTGTTTTGTGTTATACCTATGGTGTAATATCCCGGAAATTTGGGGCAATATCAATTTAATAATCTGTTTAAATAATTAAATTGATTTGATAATCTTTGATAATTAAATTTGAATTGGTTTAAAAATCTAATTAAATAAATATTTAATTGGTGAATTTTATCTTTTATAAGTTAATAAAATGATTTCTATTTATAATGTGTATATATATATATATATATGTATATATTGTAAATAGATAAGCTTGGATTTGAAATTTAAATAATAAATGAAATCTTGTTTTAAATTTCTAATGTATATTCTTATAGTTTGGAAATTATGATTTATTTAATATTAGCTTTACAAAGCTATTTAAAACAAAATAATTATATGGTTTTAAATAAGATTAATAATAAGATTTATTTTTTTTTTTTTTTTTTTTTGAATATTGCTTAATAAATATGATTTAAGAGTATATATATATATTTAAAGTACAAATTACATATGATATGTTAATTCATTTAGTAATAGTAGTAATCTATAATCTCTTTTATAAATTAGTTTTAAAATTGATAAATTTGTTATTTTAAACAATATTATTAATATAATATATTGTTTTATAAATAGATATGAATAGACTTTAATAAAATAAAATTGTTATTTTCAAATTGGATGTGTTGTTTTAAATTTACTTTAAATTGGATTTTAAGAATATAATTTGAATTTGAATTTGAAATTCAAAAAAAAAAGGGGGTAATATTTAAATAGTTTTAGACTTTAAAATATATGTATAAGCTTTTTTTTATAAGTATAATTGGTTATTTCTTTAAAAAGTTATCTTTATATATAAATAGATAAGTAATAAGTGGTTAATAAATTAAGAAAAGTCTTTTATTTACATTTAAAATAAATACAAATTACTTAAAAGACATGTGTAATTGTCTAAAGACTTGGTTATAACAAGTGTAAACTAATTAACACATATAAAGACAAGTGTCAATCTTTTAATTTCTATTTTCTTTTATTTTTAAGAAATTATTTCAGCCTATACAAACATTGTTCTTTATCTTTATTTCTTTTCTGATCTTCATTCCAAAAGCTAAGAAAACTGAATAAAATTCTCCTCTCAAAACAATCAGTAAATTTACATTCCTCTCAAAACAAAATGTGTTCATGCTCAAATCTGAAAATCAGAAATCAACTCCTCAAATCCAGAAATCAAATTCAATAACCTGTAGTTCATTTTCCAAATCAAAAGATCAACCTATAACCAAGTTGCAAATCTGAAATCAATGGCCTGCAAACATTCTTTTCAAAACTAAAATTCTTTTTCAATACTAAAGCAACCTGTCTGCATTCAATTGCAATCTGGAAATAAGAATCTGGAAAACAACTCAAGGTCTTCTGTCTACATTCATTTTCAACCTGGAAGCAACATGCATGCAGTTTTAAATTCAATAAGTTAAGCTCCATCAACTCAAGTTTTTAAATCAAAAAGGAGCATGCAAGTTTACAGTCTTCAAAGGTTAAACTGCCTCTGTTCATCTCCTTTAAATCAATTGAGTAACTTCACTATTAAACTTAAAGTATAAGTTAGTTTGAATATTATTGCTGTGATTAATACTGTGTTAGTGAAGTATGTTTGCATGATTATAATTGCTGAAGTATATTATATACAGGCATGTGAATATTTATAACTTTTCTGTTTACAGTGTCTCTGTTTATGTCTTGATTTAAATTCAAATTCTTTCATTTAATCTTCGTTTAGACTTAAGACTTGGAAGAACATTGTTTGTTTCATTCCAACCTCTAGTTTAGGATTGACTTAAGTTAAAATGCATTATTAATGATTCAGGAACTCAAGAAAACAGTGCCAACTTTAAATATGACAAAAATTCGAACTATATAATTTGCGAATTCCGGTGTGTAAATGGAATTCTTGTACTTCAATATGATTTTTAAAGGTTAAATCATCATTTTTAAAATGGGAATAAAGGAGCAGTTCGAGTTTGTTCGAATTTAGTATATTTGGCGAATCCTGGTGATTGAAGAATCAATGGAGATTGGGGTTTCGCATAGAGGTGGAGGGGCTTACGAGAATGCAGGGAAAAATGGACGGAGATGATCTCGATCATCGAGGCGAAGGCGATAAGATTTTGTAGTCCGTAAACCTAGTTTGGGCGTGCTCTGGAATTTTTTATAGGCATTATTCCTCTGAGTGATCGAATGCTATGGTATTCATGGAGGCCGTAGTTTGGATGTTGAAGAATGGTTGGACGGAGTTTCAAAGCTTCTGGCGATCGGAGAAAAGGATTCGAGCATTTTTCCAGGTTCGCTTTTGGTTCCAGGTGGTGTTGAGCTACTCGATTTCGATTGTTAAGGTTGCTCGAGTTTCTGGTGACCGAGATCGTGGAAGATGGTCGTGGACGAGATGTCGGCGATGGAATCGATGATCGTAGGCGACCAATTCGCCTGTGCACGTGCACGTATATCAGTGAGTGGTTTTGGGCATCAGTGTTTTAGTTTGGGTTTTTAAGCAGAGGAGTTTTCTCGAGTTTATAGCGTGAGAGACTCGAAGCGTGTAGGGTTTTTGCTCGGGGGAATTGGTGAGGGACTTGAGTAGATTTTGGTGATTTCAGTTTTAACCTGACAGTGTTTTAAAAATTTAAAATGAGTTTTAAAATTTAAAGGCAGGATTTAAACTAAGTTTTAAATCAAGTTTCCATATGGGTTTAAGTTTAAATTTGTATTCTAAATTTGAGATAAATAAAGTTTATAAAATTTATAATGTTTTATCAAATTTAAAATATTTAAAGTATATTTTTAAAAAAGGGTTTGAATAAATGAATTTGTTCAAAAATCTTAATTTTCTTTATAAATGTTAAGTGTTTCTTAACATTTGGATTTAAAAAAAAGATTTTGTAAATTGGATTTAAAATTGGTTAAAGCTAAATTGTAATTTATTTAAAATCTTTAATTTGAAATGAATTAAGGTAAGATTTTAAAGTAAAATGTTTTAAAGTCTTTGTTAATAATAATTAAAGTAGTTAAAGGTTAATACTTTAATTTAAAGATTAATTAAGCAATTAATTTAGTAATTAGAAATTAATTGGTAATTAATAAATTATTAAGTTGTAATTAATAAATAGTTGATTAAAGCTAAATTTCTTAAAGAAAGTAATTAAAGAATTGTTAATAATTAATGAGAGATCATTAATTAGGAATTATTAAATAATTAATTAATGTGATTAATTTTTGATAATCAATTAGATTAATTAATTAATATAAATTGGTTAAGTATAAATTACTTAACGAAAGTAATTAAAGAAATTAATTACTTAAGGTAATTAATTAAATAAATTTGATAAGTTTAAATTAATTAGTTAAATTAATTTAAGATAACGATTTGGAATTTTGATAATTACTTAAATGTAATTAGTGAAAGTATAATTACTTAGGAAAGTAATTAAAGGTAATTACTGGATGTAATTAACTAAAGATGATTTAATAATAAAAGTAATTTGAGTTAATTACTTTTGAATAATTAATCAAGGGATTAATTAAAGGATAATTAATTAAGGAGTAATTAATTTATGAAGTGGAGTAATTAAGGGAAGTTAATTACTAAATGAGATTAATCAAAGGTGATTAATAAATGTGACTAATTAATTATTAAATGTAATTAATTTAAATAAGATAATTAATTAAGGGTAATTAAGGATCATTAATTAATAAAATTAATGATGTAATTAAGGATTGATTAATTAAGATTAGTTAAAAAAAATAAGTGATTAAAGTAATTAATTAATTGTAATTAATTAAGGATTAATGTAATTAAATATAGTTAATTAATTAATGATGTAATTAAAGATTAATTACTGTAATGGTTTAAGTTAATTAATTTGTGAAATTAATTAAGAATTAATTACTTAAAGTAATTAAAGGATTATTAATCAGGAATGATTAATTAAGATGGATACTTAGAGTAATGATTAATTAATTGGTTTAATTAATAATTAAGTAAGCAGGATTTATAGAATGAAGTAATTAGTTTAATTCACTTTAAATTAATTAGATGATATAAATCATTGCTTAAGGATGGATGAATGAGATTGAATGTATTTCATTGTTTGATATCTCTGATGAGATATGATTGATATATGATATGGATGTTTGGTTGAATTATAATGATAATGTGAATTATCTGTTTGGGATGATAATGTAGATTATCTATTGAATTATCTATCTTTGTGTATATAGATAAGAATTGAATTGTTTTAACCTTAAAACAACTTGGCCCTTAAAAGATACGTTTTGGATTTCGATGAGACCGGGATCGGGTTTGCTACATTACAGCGTGATAGGGGGTTCTCGCTTTGCGTTAGGTGGCGAACGGGAGACTCTTACCCCTACATGTCCCCGGGGGTAGTATAAGGCCTTGCGGGGTTGGTTGCGACTCGAGAGGGTGGCCGTAAAAGCAAACCCGAGGTATCACTGTGAGCCACAGCGGGGCTGGGATGGTTGAAAAGCCTACTGGTCGTGAACCGTTGCTGAAGGTTGAAAAGCCTAGGACGTCACATTTGGTATCAGAGCATAGGTTGAGCGAATACCTAAGCTTTTGGTTAAGTGAATATCAGAACACTAGGTTGAGTGAATACCTAGGTTCGGAAGGATTGTTCATTAGAGATAGGATCTGTAGCAACCTGTTTGAGTCCGAATGTATATATATACGAGAGCGCGTATTTGTTAGTTATATAAAATGGTTTTATATTGTGTTAATTGATCGGTTGAGTGGTATATGGATTCTGGTCAATACGAGTAGCTAACGTTATTGATAGGGATCTCTAAACACTTGGACCAGGCCAACGGACACAATATTGTTTTAAAATGGTAGATGAAATAATTTTACCCAGATATAATTTCTATATAAAAAAGTATCATTTTAAATGTATATGGTATTTGTAATGATTGGTTGAGATGATAATAATTTATCATCTAGGATTAGGAGTCTGAGTGTTGAGGTTGGAAGAGTATCTGTCGAGACTGTAAACCTAATACCGTCTCGAGTGAACTTTACAGTTGTGTAAGGATTTCACAATCTCTGAAGGAAACCTGTTAAGGTTCGGAGTTCATCTTAGGAGTTGGATGAGTAGAGTTGGATCTGTCGGAGAACAGAAGCGAGTGATGGTATCTCAGGTAATAGTAGCTGTGTGATGAGATGCAGTGACTATGGATGTTCCCGAAGATGTTTTCTTTGGAACAAGTTAATGAAGTGTGTCTGCTTCGGTGTTGTGGTTGAGTTCAGCATGGTGTTTCTATTTGGTTTGGGTTCGAGTTTCTCGAAGAGCTTTGGAAAAGGAAGTCTTTGGCATTTGTGGCAGCAGTGCAGCTCGGAGTATTCTGTGCATTGGCAGGAAGTTTTCTGGCTGAGCAGTTTTTCTGAAGGTAGAGTTCAGAAGCAGTAGAGTGGATCCATTTCTTCGATAGATTGGATAGTTAAGTATGAGCTGTTCTGATTAGTTAAAGGGAGAACAGTTTCTTTGGAATTAGGCTGGGTTGATTGCAAAAGTGACTTGCGATAGATTGAGTATTCTCTTGAGTTATCTAAGATTTTCTGGGATGTGTTGTCCAGTTTGTGCTTGTGTTCTTCATCAGCATTTTCATTCTACTCCAGATCAGAATGGTGCAGCGGAAGTAGTTTGGCGAGTGCATCTGTTTGTCTTTTCCAGATAGGAGAAGTTAGTTCGGTCTTCTGATGTTGTGAGTAGATTTGTGTTTTGGATTATGGGTAGATTTTGAGAGGATCATTTTGTCGGGTTATTTTTGGTCTAGTTTGTTTCTAGAAGCATCGGCGAAGGTTGAGCTGATCAGAAAGGATTTGTAGGAAGCCGAGATCGTCTGAAGATTTTGTGGATAAGAGACGAAGGAATTTGAAATTCGAAGTTGGAGACTTCGTTGTTGTGAAGTTTTCTCTGATTAAAGGGAGCTATAAGATTGGGTAAGTCTCGGAAGTCAGCTCCGAGTTGTTTTGGATCTTTTCTATGTTCTGATTTGGATAAGAGTTTGATCTACTGGATTGAATTGTCAGTTTGGATAACTGGAATTCAATGTATTTTACGTATCTCTGAGGGAGTACGTGTTTGATCTATCTCTGGTTTAGGAATCAACAGTTCTGGAGGATTTGGTTGTTGAGTCAGACTCGTCTGTAGTCTGATATTCTGTTTAGTTTTGTAAATCTAGATAAGTAGGAGCTCTATAGCTTAGTATTGTTTGTTTGGATTGTTTGTAGAGCGAGTATCCCGGTATATATACTTGGGGAAACTCAAGGAAATTCTATTCAGATTTTTTTTTTCGCTAGATAGTTAGAATTGTTTGTTTGGACGATTGGTTGCTATGATTGTTAGCATATGGATGATACTACATCCTTGTGATTTAAAAAGATTATTAAATTACCTTTGTTTTAAATTTCGGGGACGAAATTATTTTAAGGGGGGAGGAATGTAATATCCCGGAAATTTGGGGCAATATCAATTTAATAATCTGTTTAAATAATTAAATTGATTTGATAATCTTTGATAATTAAATTTGAATTGGTTTAAAAATCTAATTAAATAAATATTTAATTGGTGAATTTTATCTTTTATAAGTTAATAAAATGATTTCTATTTATAATGTATATATATATATGTATATATTGTAAATAGATAAGCTTGGATTTGAAATTTAAATAATAAATGAAATCTTGTTTTAAATTTCTAATGTATATTCTTATAGTTTGGAAATTATGATTTATTTAATATTAGCTTTACAAAGCTATTTAAAACAAAATAATTATATGGTTTTAAATAAGATTAATAATAAGATTTATTTATTTATTTTTATTTTTTTGAATATTGCTTAATAAATATGATTTAAGAGTATATATATATATATTTAAAGTACAAATTACATATGATATGTTAATTCATTTAGTAATAGTAGTAATCTATAATCTCTTTTATAAATTAGTTTTAAAATTGATAAATTTGTTATTTTAAACAATATTATTAATATAATATATTGTTTTATAAATAGATATGAATAGACTTTAATAAAATAAAATTGTTATTTTCAAATTGGATGTGTTGTTTTAAATTTACTTTAAATTGGATTTTAAGAATATAATTTGAATTTGAATTTGAAATTCAAAAAAAAAAGGGGTAATATTTAAATAGTTTTAGACTTTAAAATATATGTATAAGCTTTTATTTATAAGTATAATTGGTTATTTCTTTAAAAAGTTATCTTTATATATAAATAGATAAGTAATAAGTGGTTAATAAATTAAGAAAAGTCTTTTATTTACATTTAAAATAAATACAAATTACTTAAAAGACATGTGTAATTCTCTAAAGACTTGGTTATAACAAGTGTAAACTAATTAACACATATAAAGACAAGTGTCAATCTTTTAATTTCTATTTTCTTTTATTTTTAAGAAATTATTTCAGCCTATACAAACATTGTTCTTTATCTTTATTTCTTTTCTGATCTTCATTCCAAAAGCTAAGAAAACTGAATAAAATTCTCCTCTCAAAACAATCAGTAAATTTACATTCCTCTCAAAACAAAATGTGTTCATGCTCAAATCTGAAAATCAGAAATCAACTCCTCAAATCCAGAAATCAAATTCAACAACCTGTAGTTCATTTTCCAAATCAAAAGATCAACCTATAACCAAGTTGCAAATCTGAAATCAATGGCCTGCAAACATTCTTTTCAAAACTAAAATTCTTTTTCAATACTAAAGCAACCTGTCTGCATTCAATTGCAATCTGGAAATAAGAATCTGGAAAACAACTCAAGGTCTTCTGTCTACATTCATTTTCAACCTGGAAGCAACATGCATGCAGTTTTAAATTCAATAAGTTAAGCTCCATCAACTCAAGTTTTTAAATCAAAAAGGAGCATGCAAGTTTACAGTCTTCAAAGGTTAAACTGCCTCTGTTCATCTCCTTTAAATCAAGTGAGTAACTTCACTATTAAACTTAAAGTATAAGTTAGTTTGAATATTATGGCTGTGATTAATACTGTGTTAGTGAAGTATGTTTGCATGATTATAATTGCTGAAGTATATTATATACAGGCATGTGAATATTTATAACTTTTCTGTTTACAGTGTCTCTGTTTATGTCTTGATTTAAATTCAAATTCTTTCATTTAATCTTCGTTTAGACTTAAGACTTGGAAGAACATTGTTTGTTTCATTCCAACCTCTAGTTTAGGATTGACTTAAGTTAAAATGCATTATTAATGATTCAGGAACTCAAGAAAACAGTGCCAACTTTAAATATGACAAAAATTCGAACTATATAATTTGCGAATTCCGGTGTGTAAATGGAATTCTTGTACTTCAATATGATTTTTAAAGGTTAAATCATCATTTTTAAAATGGGAATAAAGGAGCAGTTCGAGTTTGTTCGAATTTAGTATATTTGGCGAATCCTGGTGATTGAAGAATCAATGGAGATTGGGGTTTCGCGTAGAGGTGGAGGGGCTTACGAGAATGCAGGGAAAAATGGACGGAGATGATCTCGATCATCGAGGCGAAGGCGACAAGATTTTGTAGTTCGTAAACCTAGTTTGGGCGTGCTCTGGAATTTTTTATAGGCATTATTCCTCTGAGTGATCGAATGCTATGGTATTCATGGAGGCCGTAGTTTGGATGTTGAAGAATGGTTGGACGGAGTTTCAAAGCTTCTGGCGATCGGAGAAAAGGATTCGAGCATTTTTCCAGGTTCGCTTTTGGTTCCAGGTGGTGTTGAGCTACTCGATTTCGATTGTTAAGGTTGCTCGAGTTTCTGGTGACCGAGATCGTGGAAGATGGTCGTGGACGAGATGTCGGCGATGGAATCGATGATCGTAGGCGACCAATTCGCCTGTGCACGTGCACGTATATCAGTGAGTGGTTTTGGGCATTAGTGTTTTAGTTTGGGTTTTTAAGCAGAGGAGTTTTCTCGAGTTTATAGCGTGAGAGACTCGAAGCGTGTAGGGTTTTTGCTCGGGGGAATTGGTGAGGGACTTGAGTAGATTTTGGTGATTTCAGTTTTAACCTGACAGTGTTTTAAAAATTTAAAATCAGTTTTAAAATTTAAAGGCAGGATTTAAACTAAGTTTTAAATCAAGTTTCCATATGGGTTTAAGTTTAAATTTGTATTCTAAATTTGAGATAAATAAAGTTTATAAAATTTATAATGTTTTATCAAATTTAAAATATTTAAAGTATATTTTTAAAAAAGGGTTTGAATAAATGAATTTGTTCAAAAATCTTAATTTTCTTTATAAATGTTAAGTGTTTCTTAACATTTGGATTTAAAAAAAAGATTTTGTAAATTGGATTTAAAATTGGTTAAAGCTAAATTGTAATTTATTTAAAATCTTTAATTTGAAATGAATTAAGGTAAGATTTTAAAGTAAAATGTTTTAAAGTCTTTGTTAATAATAATTAAAGTAGTTAAAGGTTAATACTTTAATTTAAAGATTAATTAAGCAATTAATTTAGTAATTAGAAATTAATTGGTAATTAAGAAATTATTAAGTTGTAATTAATAAATAGTTGATTAAAGCTAAATTTCTTAAAGAAAGTAATTAAAGAATTGTTAATAATTAATGAGAGATCATTAATTAGGAATTATTAAATAATTAATTAATGTGATTAATTTTTGATAATCAATTAGATTAATTAATTAATATAAATTGGTTAAGTATAAATTACTTAACGAAAGTAATTAAAGAAATTAATTACTTAAGGTAATTAATTAAATAAATTTGATAAGTTTAAATTAATTAGTTAAATTAATTTAAGATAATGATTTGGAATTTTGATAATTACTTAAATGTAATTAGTGAAAGTATAATTACTTAGGAAAGTAATTAAAGGTAATTACTGGATGTAATTAACTAAAGATGATTTAATAATAAAAGTAATTTGAGTTAATTACTTTTGAATAATTAATCAAGGGATTAATTAAAGGATAATTAATTAAGGAGTAATTAATTTATGAAGTGGAGTAATTAAGGGAAGTTAATTACTAAATGAGATTAATCAAAGGTGATTAATAAATGTGACTAATTAATTATTAAATGTAATTAATTTAAATAAGATAATTAATTAAGGGTAATTAAGGATCATTAATTAATAAAATTAATGATGTAATTAAGGATTGATTAATTAAGATTAGTTAAAAAAATAATAAGTGATTAAAGTAATTAATTAATTGTAATTAATTAAGGATTAATGTAATTAAATATAGTTAATTAATTAATGATGTAATTAAAGATTAATTACTGTAATGGTTTAAGTTAATTAATTTGTGAAATTAATTAAGAATTAATTACTTAAAGTAATTAAAGGATTATTAATCAGGAATGATTAATTAAGATGGATACTTAGAGTAATGATTAATTAATTGGTTTAATTAATAATTAAGTAAGCAGGATTTATAGAATGAAGTAATTAGTTTAATTCACTTTAAATTAATTAGATGATATAAATCATTGCTTAAGGATGGATGAATGAGATTGAATGTATTTCATTGTTTGATATCTCTGATGAGATATGATTGATATATGATATGGATGTTTGGTTGAATTATAATGATAATGTGAATTATCTGTTTGGGATGATAATGTAGATTATCTATTGAATTATCTATCTTTGTGTATATAGATAAGAATTGAATTGTTTTAACCTTAAAACAACTTGGCCCTTAAAAGATACGTTTTGGATTTCGATGAGACCGGGATCGGGTTTCCGTATACCGGGATTCCAGGTTTGGAGACCCGAATACCACATCGATCCAAATTAACGATAGGTCGTGAATCTCAAGTGAAGATGAAGTTTCAGAGTGCAAGGGTTATTGTCGTTAACTCTGAGGGTGATTCCAAAATGAGTGTAACGAGATAATGCCTTCGGTTTCGTTCGAACCCGGAACGAACTTGTATGGATTGAATGCTTTCAGCAGATCGTCAGGTGGACGATGAGCATTCTAAGATAGATGTGTTATATTTAAAGGTAATCGTAACCTCAAGCCTCATCAACCGGGAATGGCTAAAACAGGGGAGGTGCAGCAAGGCTTCGTGGGTAGCACCCACTGAGAGCAAGATAGATCCCTGTCTAGAGGTCCCTTTTCTTTTATATTCGGCTTAGTGTGTGGTTGGTCGCGCCAACTACGGGGTTATCTTGTTCGGAATTATCCAGTAAGGGATGGTTCCGGCTTTGTGTTGCAGGGGAGCGGGCGTACTCCTCGGTACGGTGATCTAGGCCACGTACTGTGACGGGCGGTACCCCAGTAGCCCTGCCATTGTATGGAAACCCATTCTTCCTACGTGCCCTTACGGTTTTGATTGTATAACCCACTTTGTGGCTAGTATGCTGGAATTTAATAATGTAACAATTTCAGCTATTTCATATTTATTTGAAAACCCTAGACCCTATTATAATATAACTGGATTTCCTATCAAATGTTTTGGTTAGCGTAAGGTAAAAAAACTTACCCATGTTTATTTGTGGGGAGTCTTACGTGATACCTTTTCTTTCTAAAGGTTTTGAAGTTAAGCAAGTTTAACCTGTTACTCACACCAGACCCATGTCTGACCCAAGTGTTTATTTCTGTTTTATAAACTCTTGGGTACTCAAATTTTTACGAGTAGCCAAGGGATTCAGGTTTAGCTTTGACGAATATTCTGGAGGAGCAATGGAGCAGGAGGCTTCGGCGTTCGTAGATATAGTATTCCGCTGTGTTGATATCTGTGATAGTGTCTTGTCTTGTATTTGAGTTGTAATGTCTAGACAGATGTTTATAACTGTCTAGTAAGTGATGTATATGCTGTGTAACTCTGTAAATTGTTGTATACTATGTAATAGTTTATGTTATTAATATAATTTATTCGTTCCGCTGTGAGATCGTTGTTGTTGTTTCTTTCTTTCTTCTCTTCTTTTCTATTTTCTACCCCTTTCTTTCTTCATAATGATGCGACTTTCTGGGCATAGAAAGTCGGGTCGTCACATATGGAGTACTCCCTGATATCCCACTAGTTTACGGTGGAGTTTACAGTGCTGTATAGACTATAACCCTTATATAAAATGTGTTAAGGGGGATAATGGTAACGCCTTAACACTATTTTGATACTTTATATTACTGATAGGCATTATCTATTTACCGTACACTACGACATAGTAGATAGTTTAACGGATCCTTAAAGGATGGTTATTCCAAACATCCTTTGAGTTACTTGTATTTCAGTTGCTATTTCACTTGAGTTGGATTTATTGATATAAGAATGTTAATCCTGACTCGAGTGTTTTGTGTTTTCTTTACGCTCGGGTCAGACTGAGTGTACCAGTATTCGAGACTCACCTTTGGAGTTGGAGCTTTGCTTGAAGATGTAGCCATCTATTCTGCTTTCAGTATTCGATGATTCCAGTGATGTATTCTGATTTGTATCTGATGTATCGTGTTACCCTTCCGTTGTATCTAGTTTAACTTTGATGTAACTTATATATTTATATAGTAGCTTCATGAACTACTATCTCTTTTATTTCCGCTGCAATTATTACTCTGTGTCTGTGATCTGTGTTCTATTTATTTACTGTATATGTTCAGTTTTGCCAAATTTAAATTAACAATGCGGTATTTTGAATTATTCAAGTCCGACATGTGCGGATGCGAATGGTCCAAAATAGCGGGTCGTTACAATATTGATATATGATGTTTGGATGCCGTGATTGATTATTTGGTGTTGTTGCATCATTGACCCTATTTAGAAGTTTTAAAAATGTTAAATTGGAGATTTCGAATTTAAAAAGGATTTTAAAGTGATTTCCGAAATGTATGTTTTATTTAAATTTTGGAAATTGATTCATTTTAAATAAATAAAAGTTTTAATTTTAATGTTATAAAATTATGATTTTTGAGAAATATAGTTGAAATGTGATGTTTGAAATATGGAGTTAATGATTTTTATAAAATAGTTTAAATAGAGATTTTTGAATTTATTATAAAAGCGTTATATATAAGATTTATAAAATTTGATTTTTTATAAATCAAAGTGATGGGATTATAAAGGAGTTTGAAAGACGTTTTAAAAATGATGTTAAAATGGGTTTTATAAAAGAATAGAATCTACGATTTTGGAAGTTATAAAATGAATGAATTTGTAAATAGAAAATATTAAGTAATTTGCTTAAAATATGGATTTTTGGTATGTAATTGAGTTATAAATTGAATTGGTTAATAAAATTGATTTATGAGTTGAAGTAGTTATAAAATGGAATTTATAAACATGGTTTTGTATATTCGAGTAATGACTTATTTTGATAAGTTAATTATTATTGCTTATTAAAGGAAGTATATTCACAATTTTGGACAGTGGATAATCCTTTAAATAAAATGGGTAGAAATGTTGAATTTGGATAACGAAGTATATTCACGATTTTGGACAGTGAATGATATATTAAAAATAAATATTTGGAAGTGATATTTGAAATAGAATTAAGACGATCTAAAGATGTTTTAAAATGTATTAAGTACCGAAACCCTAGATTTCAACATTCATTGTTGAAATAGACGTTTTCGAGAAATAAGGAAAGGGTGGACTATAACACTGTTGTTATAGTAAATGATTTTCGAAAGGAAATGTTTTATATAGTATTGGGATTTATATATATCTATCTTAATTTTGAATCCGTATACTAGTGATTTTGGGTCGTCGTAACGATGTTTTACGCAACATTCATTTTGACTCAAATAATTGTGTTTAAGAGAATGTTTTCCTTAGAGAATGAAATATATACTTAATTATGATTTAAGTATATTGGATATTTTCCAAATGTTGAAAATAAATAGAATTTGTGAATTACTTATCATCAAATGAGTATAGAAATATTTTTCCAATATGAAGTGAAATGTTTTGAGATTATATCTTTCAAAGATAAATTAAAATGTGGAAAGTTGATTTGAAATTTGTTTTCAAAGGATTTGAAATGTGGAAATTGAATTGAGAATTGTTTTCAAATGATTGAAGTGTGGAAATATATATATATATATATATATATATATATATATCTGGTTAAGATATTTTTGGAAAATAAATAATTTGGGAAATTATTTGGAATTGAGTGATGTTGTGAATATTGATTGATAGTTAAATAACCGACTATCAATATTGACCCTTATATGGCTATTTGTTGTGAATTGGTTGAAGTTGAATGCCAAACTTATTTTTGAATAAGCGCTCATTATTCGGGTTAGCCGGGAAAGGACCTTTGGGTCGTATAACCCATTCCAAATAGTGAAATGTCGAAATGGATTGCATTTGAAGGCCGGTGTTGAAGACCAGATATTTTGAAAACGGAAGGATTACCGTCGAATGACTCTGCATCGGCTAATCTCCGATATAGAGGTTTTATCACCCTTTGTGATGGGAAGTCCGGACGTGATTAGAAATTATCCGGATTGCAAGGACTTCTTTGGGAGTGCTTTCGGTTCTGTTCGAGCCCAGAACATACTTGTATGGTTGTGTGTCTGACGTTACATTTTGAGATATAAAGCTGGTTTCTTTCAAATACATTTCTGTTGGTGGCGGAGAATTTATTATCTTAGCTTAACACCCTTCTCTGAGACGTACGAGCTCAAAGGTTATGTAGTTGATGGTTACTAGTGATATATTCCTAATCTGGTAACGTGGCATGCTGAGTAATGATGTGTGCTGATCATTTATTGATCATTTGTAGATCAAAGCATGGCTTCGTGCCTAACTTTGTGGACGAGACTTCGTCGGACCTCACACCCCGGAAATGGTCAAAACAGGAAGGATGCAGCAAGGTTATTAGGGGATAGCCCCCCTTAGTTTATGTCATTCCTTTTTGGATAGAGGTTGTATCATGGTATGGAGCCTAGAAATTTAACCTGTTCTTGCTGCAAATTTATCACTTTGTGGTTGTTGGTATCGAGGATCCTCGGATGAAGGTCGGTTACGACCGGGGGATGGCATATTCGTGTAAGTAGTTACCCAGCTAGGGGTAACCCGGCCTTGTGTTGGTAGAGATCTAACAGTAATGTTAGGTTAGGTTCTCAGGGGCGTCTTTCCAGAGGCGTACCTATGTGGCAATGGGAAGTTCCTTGGCCTGACCATTTGTTGGAAATCCAAAGAAACAATACGAGCCTTGTACGGTTTTAGTTGTAGAGCCTGCCACTTAACATGGCAGTTATAGCAGGCATAATATAATGGTAGCTATGCTGGCTAAGATTTATATTGTACTTTCGAAATGTTTTCCTCACTATGCACTAATAATAATATCCAAAATGATTTGTTTTGCGTCATAAGCATCTTTGACTATCATAAGGAGAAACCTCCTCCAAATTCTGCGCTTGCGTTGTATGTGTGGTGGGAGGCCTTATTGTAGTTTCATTTTCCAAAAGCATTTCGAATTGATTTTAAAAATTATCCTGTTGTTGTTTTAAAGATAAATAACTGTTTTAGTTCTCACACCAGTCCCATGACTGACCTGGAGTTTATTTTTCTCTTCCTAAACTCTGGGTGCCCACCAATTTCCACACGGGCACACTACGCCATAGATGGCCTACTACAACGAAATTACATGGTGTTGCTAGCTATAATGTAACGATAGGTATGCTGATTTTTGTTTATTACAACACTCGCTTCAAGGTGTTAGCATAGGTATCAACAAGATGTTGCAGTAGCTATAGATGTATACAAATTAAAAAATTAATATAATTAGCAATCCGCGTGAATACGATCCAACGGTCTACATTTAATCCGACTGTTAAAATGGATCACCGCTGCACTTTTTACCAAATTTTCGTTTTCCCGCTTATGTTAGTGTAGATCCCCTTTCAGTTTACCATATTCACGAAATCCCCAAATTCATACTTCCAGCAAATTCACGAAATCCCCAAATCAAAAAACAAATTCACGAAATCCAGCAAATTCACGAAATCCAGCAAATTCATACTTCCAATTCGCTGTTGCTAACAAAATAAAAAAGGCATTGTAACTAGAAGATGCCTTCAATGCTAGGTCAGATCTAAATTTCCTATGCCTGAATCTTGTAGTTGCTGATTCCACCTAATGCCTGATGAGTTTTGTTGTTTACTGCCGCCCATTTGATCTTTGCTCGCTGTTGGATCTGGATCTAAGCAGAAGTTCGTCGTTGTTCGATGCAGCCGCCTTGAAGAAACGCGATGCCTCGTTGTTCTGATGGAGTCGCTTAAATCGCAATGAAGTTTTTGCCTCTGACTTCGCTTGAATTGAAGACGTTTCCTCAGCTTGCGTTTTTGTCAGTGTTCGTGCTCTGACTGCGGCTCTATTGATGATGTTTGTGGTTCTTTGACACTTAGGGTTGAACTTGAAAGTGTTGGTGTTCAGATAATGGTTTGCCAAACTTTGGATTGCAATGGTGTTGGTCTTAAACGTGGAGAAGGTTGTGTGCTAATTGCCCACTATCCAGATTTTGGTCTTATTGGTGATTGCTGATGTGTTGAGCACTGTCGTGATGATGATCTCTTGCTGCTGATGCTGAAATCGATTGTGTAGTTCAATGCTTGCCGTAGTTGATAGCCTGATGTCTTGAATCTGGAAGCGATTCCTAAGGTTGATGTAAGACTTTCGTTTGTTAACATGAACTGGTGCTCCAAGTCATGCTAACCTTATATATTTGGTCTGGACTGAACTGGTACCATGCTAACCTTGTTCTTTAACATGAACTGCTCCAAGTCCTTTGTATATCATATTACTGCCTATGTTTCTCTTGTACATGCCTGATGCATTCACTGTTTTTGCTTGATAGGCTGCCTATGTGTTGATGATGTAATTTGATGAGGCAGTGAGTGGGTGTTTTGTGAAAGAGGTTGGGAGTGTGGTCAGTGTTTGGTAGATGGTCAGTGTTTCAGGCAATTGTGTTTCAGGTAAGTGGTAGATGGGCAGTAGTTCCGATGGGTGATGAAGTTGCTGAGGATGGGGTTTGCTAAGTTCAGTCTTCATTTGTGCATCATTTTACGTCGTTTCAAAGAAGGCTCGATCTTCCGAAATCGGATGAATCCCCGCCGGGACTGCGGTGCCCCGGACCCCCGCCGGCGCTGCGCCCGGACCCGCTTCTCGGCTCGCCTTCGGCTCGGCACTCAGCTCGTCATATGTTTGTCGGTGTCGGTGTCGGTGTCGGTGTCGGTGTCGGTGTCGGTGTCTGTATAAATTGAAACTGCATATGTAATGAGTGAACTGAGTGATGTAGTGAGGAATATCTGTATATGTGAATATCATTGTTATATATCATTGAATTGTAAAATAGTGGAGTCAGGAATTTGTACTATTTTAAATGTTGAAATAAAATATTTATTTAAATAAATTACTGTTTGAATATCAAATTCTGTTCGGTAGCATTTTATTAAATAAATATTTATTTCTATTAAAAAATCAAATATGCTCTACATTGTGGGCCCCACAAATTTAGAAAGTTAATATCTATAGCAACATTTTGGAATGTTGGTACAGACACCTATGGATGTTGCTATAGACCCAAATAGGGTTCTATTGCAACAATATTTCTTATGTTGCCTTAGATAGTCAAAATGTTGCCTTTGAGGTCTGCGGCAACGCGGCAAAATGCAACACCGAGAAAGTGTTGCCTTTGCCCTTTTTTAGCCTACAGCAACATTTTTTGGCACTTCCTGCATCACTTCTTTGGTGTTGCAGTATGCAATCTATGGCGTAGTGGCAGTCTAGAGTTAGGTTATCAGGTTATTCTGGATTTTGGAGTGCTATGGAACTTAGGAGGCGAATTGGATGGCATGGCGTATCACTTGTACTATGTATTATTCCGCTATGTATTCTTTATGAAGACAGGTTTATATAACTGTCCAGTGTTGTATTGTGTTGTATATTGACTCTGATGATGTGATGTAATGTATAAAATGATATAGTTCTTTGTTTTAAAGATTATTCATTTATCTATTATATGTTATTCCACTGCGATTGTGAGATTCTAATATTGTTTATGTTGCTTTTCTTTCTTTTCTTCTATCTCTTCTTCTACCTTTTCTTTTAAACCCTCATTGTTCGGTTTTTCGGCGTTCGATTGCTCAGCATTCGATACAGTGGACGTATTGATGTTGATTTTTGAAAGTCGAAGAATCAGGTCCTGACATTCTCAAATGCTTCCAGAATCATATCAGGTCCAAGAACCAAGTGATCATCGGATTCAATCACCAGGATGGTGATTTGCAAGATCGTCTGTAAAGATCGGCAAAAGGAGACATCTCGATACTTGCCTGAATTCAAGGAATGAGATTAAAGATGGATTAAGCTTAAGGTATTTGAAATTCAAAGATGGAGTTATATCTGGTAACTGTTATTATAGGTGAATTCAACTAGATGGAGATGATCTTCCAAAGATCCTCCATAATCAAGAACATAAGAACAAAGGAGATCTTAGAGAATCTGATTCAACCTTTCCGTCTGACCATCTGTCTAGGGATGATAAGCCATATTGAGGTTCAAACGAGTACCCAAAGCTTCCTGAAAAGCTTTCCATAAGTTTCTGTGAAGATATTATCATGATCACAAACAATGCTAGAAGGAACACCATGGAGACGGACAGTCTCTCTCATATAGATCTCAGCTAAGCTCAAAGCTGTTCGATTCGGCTTGACCGAAATAAAATGGGCGGATTTGGTCAATCGATCAACAACTACCCAAATACTCTCATTACCCCTTTTATTCCTCTATAAACCATCAATAAAATCCATAGAAAATTGATCCCACTTCTAAATAGGAATCTCGAGGGGTTGCAGCAATCCAACAGTCTTTTGGTGATCAGCCTTAACTTGCTGACAAGTGGCACATCTACTGACAAAGATAGAAATATCCCACTTCATACCACTCCACCAATATAGCCTCTTCATATTCTTAAATACCTTCGTAACACCTATATGGATGGAGAGTCTAGACTAATGATTCTCTATAAGAACTTCTTGCCTCAAACCATTGGCATTCGGAACACAAATGCGGCCATTAATCCTCAAAACTCCATTCTGATCAATCTGTGCTCCTAACTCATTCTGATTATCACCTTCTCTACTCTGAATATTCTCCTTTATAAGCTTAAGCATTGCATCCTCATCCCACTTGGCTGCAATACGATGCATAAGAGATGGAGTTGCTACAATCTGGCATAACAAAGCTTTCTTTCGGCTCAAAGCATCGGCCACAACGTTAGCTTTCCTAGGGGTGTAGTTGATGTCGAGATCATAAGATGCTAAGAACTCAAGCCATCAAACTTGCCTTGGTTTCAAATCCTTTTGGGTGAAGATATACTTAAGAGAGTGAAGATATACTTAAGAGACTGATGATCTTCAGAGTAAAAACAACATCGAGCAACTCTAAATCATGGGTGGCATAGTTAGCTTCATAGGGATTTAACTAGCGACTAACATAATGTGACGCCCAACCTCTATACCCACGCAAGCCAAGGACACTACGAGGTAACGCCGTCAACTAGCACGAAGAATAAGGCCGTTGAGGAGCGACCATCCATGTACTTGCTTTGTGCAAGCACCGGTATGCCCGATAGTATAACATGCATTTCATTTCAAGAGGAAATCTGACATATCGATACAAACTCAAAGCTACTACACAGTGGCTATATAAAATCTTCGGAAACAAATATAGAAATAAACATAACACAAATCAGTCACAGATATTCATATCACAAAGGCGGAAACAGATATGAATATAACACCAAGAGGTGTTCATCAAAGTGGTGGTTAAACAAGATCCACAATATCACAAAAGAAAAGATACAAGTGCTAGACAAAAGAATAAGTTACATCATGGATTCTATATCTCATATGTATAACACAAAAACTACCAATCTAGTATGGTTAGCCAAAAGTCAAATAATAATCCCAGATGAGGAGTCAAGCAGAAGCACCTGTAACATCTCGGTCTGACCCGAGTATTATTTAATAAGAAAATAATAAACGGATCAGTCTAACTATAAATATCAGATAAAATGAGATAGAAATAGAGATATGACTAAAACGTATGATAACTTCAATGCCATACCACGATAAGTATACATTAGACAACACAAAAATCATACAATATCTCAAGAAATCTCAAAGCATAGAAAAGAATGCCGTATTCTTTATTTTATTCACCAAACCACAAATATTGACAAGTATATCAATACCAATACAAAGGTTAGTGAAACACAAATTCACCAATGCACAAATATTGATAAAGCCTATCAATGTAAATCATGAAAACTGGTGCAACACAAATTCTAGAAATCATCAATAGAAATCCAGAAATCACAAAAAGGGGGGAGGCCTATCACAAAATGGGAGTATGAAAACTCACCATCACGTATATCACAAAACGGAACGCTATTCCATGGTTGCTAACCATTAATTTTGAGTCGAGGCTCCACAAAACGGCCCGAAGACCATGGGTTGCTACCCTACCAATTTTGAGCCGAAGCTCCATAGAAACGGGGTTTAGTCTCCCTCACAGACAAAGAGACATCACGCATCGCTAGTCTGAATCACAAAATGATCATCATCAATCATCAAGAAGTGTCAATTACACTAAGCTAGTAAATAGATGAGTTTAGCTTCATGTCCCATAACCATTGGCTTCACTTAAATATTTACGAACAAATTGTAAATCTCTACTCGAAAGTTGTCACAAGAGTTTCAATCAAACGAGTCCAAGAATTAACTAACGAAGTAAATGCAAGCGTTTCATACCACTTGTTTTACTAAGCCGTTTAATTAGATTTCACATATGAGTGAGGTAACGGTTTGTATATACTAATAGATTGGAAATTGGTTTAAGATACGAGCTTTGTAATAAAATAGTGTTTAAATCATTTTGATGGAAGAGTTTTGATATTTACTACTAATATAGAAAACCCTTATATTTTAAAAGTGACAAATCACAGAAATGATTGTAGAAATAATCAATCACCAAAATTCACATTCGAAGCCGTGAATCAAATCCAAAGAAATCGATACCAAATCCACCAAAAATGGATATTCCCCAAAAATCCCGAAAAATAAGTTATCAAAGTCAATAAAAGTGATAACAACAAATTGGGAAACAAGAATCGATTAAAAATTGGAAATTCATCCCAAAAGGCAAAATGGGCAAAAACAGCAGATTCAGTCGACTGGACAAGGGTGGTCTATCGACTAACTCAGATCTTGGAAACATTATGTTTCCAGGTTCAGTCGATTGAAACAGAGTGGTCAGTCGACTGAATCATGCCTGGAAACACTCGGTTTCTAGGCTCAGTCGACTAGCCTAGAGTGGTCAGTTGACTGACACTAGCCCAGGAAATTTCCAAGGTTCGGTTCAATTGACTGACCTTCTGGTTCAGTCGATCGAACTGGAAATTCCAGTGTATTCAACTTAGCTCCCAAGGGGAAAATCCTAAGCAATTCAAGACCGTTCGAGCGATGGGCACTGTAACGACCCGTATTTTTACGGATCGAAAAGTTTGTCAAAATCTGGAATTTTCAGCATTTTAAGTCGTTTCAGATTTTAGGCGGAATTTGCTAAGTCCTAAGTCGTGAACGACTTAGTGTAAGTCGTAAGTCGTATACGACTTAGGGGATAGGAGTGTCTCTGGGATTTGGCGAGTTAAGGGTTTGGAGATAGGTCGTTTGAACAACTTAAGGGGTAGACGCGACTTAAGGATAGTGGTGAGTTAAGTTTTTATCGAGTTATGAAATCAGCGAGTTAGCGAGTTAAGGTGGTAAGTCGTGGACGACCTAGGGTATGATATAGGTCGTATGCGACTTAGTATGTTTGTCTTTTCGGTCCTATTTGTTTAAGTCCTAGGTCGTAAACGACCTAAGAGATAAGTCGTGACCGACTTATAGGGTATACGACTTAGAGGCTAGCGACTTAGGAGATAGGCAGGTTTGTGGCCTTATAGTTAGGTCGCACCTGTTCATGAGTTGTTAGGTCGTATACTTGCTAAGTCGTAAGTCGTAACATGTTTTAGGTCGCGTGAAGACTTAAGGTGTTAGGTCGCTGGGTTTCTGCCTGAGTGATAGGTCGTGAGCGACTTAGTAGTTGTTAAGTCGCGAGCGACTTAAGAGTTGATCTGTTTTAAGTCGTAGACGACTTAGTAGTTGAGTCGTAGCCTACTTGTTAAGTCGCGTATAAGTTAAGTCGCGCGCTTGAGATTTCCTTAAGTCGTAGGTTGGCATAGCAGTTGAGTCGTTAAGTCGTATAGGAGCAGGTGTTAAGTCGTAACCGACTTAGGGGTTAGCTGTTGAGTTGTTAGGTTGGTTAGGCGCACGCGTTAAGTCGTAGCCTAGTTATCTGTTAAGTCGCAAACTGATGAGTTTTGGTAAGTCGTTAGGTCGTAAGGTTTGGGCAAGACTTAGGTCGGAGGTGTCTTAGGTCGTAAGTCGGAGACGACTTAGGAGATAGCCGAGTTACGACTTAGTGGATTTTCAGCTATAAATAGGAAGGGTTGTTCTCACTTTTTGGGATCCGGATTTCGAAGCGACGAAGTGCTGCCATTTTGAGAGCTCGACTTCTACACTTCTTCACTTCTTTTCTCCACTCTAATCTAGTGCTTCCTTTCATCCAAATTGAAGATTCAAGAGCTTGGATTGAAGATCTTCATCCTTTGAAGTGGGATTTCTTCGTTTGAAGCGGATTCGTGATAGATCAAGATTGATCCTTCGCTGTCCAGATCTGAAGCGTGTTGATTTGAGGTTGTTCAGGTGATTTGGTTAGTGGTGATTATCTCTCACACGGATCCAAAGGAGTATATTGGATTGTTGGCTCGATTTGGTGTTAAAATAGCGATTTCCATGCATTTTCTTCATCCTAAGTGTAGATCCATATAGATCCATTGTTCATGATGATGTTACATCCATTTTTACCATATGTTAACCTATGCAAGTTCATTCATCAAGTTTATAAAGATATTGTTCATGTTTCCATGCTTGTTGGACTTTCAACTCTTTAATTACGAAATTGCCATTATTGTGATAATTGTCTACTTAGATCATATTTGAATGATTGATTGTTTGAATTAATGTTTGATTTGATTGATTGCTATGGATTAGATGATTGATGGTTTGATTTAGACCAAAGACGATTCAAAAGCTAAGGGAAAGGCTCTTGAATTGGGAAAGCTGCTTGTGGCATATGTAGCGGGATGATGAAGCTCTTATGCATAGATTTGATGATGTGATGTTGAGATGAAGCTTTGCGAGGATGTGATGAAGCGAGGCAATCATGTGATGAAGACTTGGTTTAATCCAGACGGGATCATTCCAAGCACGTTGGTAACTCGGTGATATGATTCGAGTTAAGAGTAATGGATGCTTGAGAGGCGCTTGAGCTAGTATGGAAATAGTCGTCAAGGAGGATGACTAGGAGGCTTGGATAGCATCGTTGTTGAAGGTTATAGCATGCTCAAAGCAAGAGTACTTTTGGGCAGATTCGATAGTCCCAACGGCCAACTGTTGATGGTCGAGTACTCTGGGCAGATTCGATAGTCCTAGGCACGGGCAGCGACGATGTGCGGGAGTTATGTCTAGAACCGGGGTTTCCATTAGCCCTTAACGGACGGCTGAAAGAATGTGCCGGTCATTCAATTAACGGTGATATCGAAGCAATGATAACAGTGATAGCCAGAGTCATGGATGTTTGGTTGTATCGTCATTCGGTCTCAAGAGCGGTATTTTCTGGGTGCTTATCTGATTTAGGCCTTGGTACTTGGAATACATCGCCCTTGACTCGAATGATTATTATTTTACCTTGAATTGTATGCTCTGCTATGTTGCTTCTGCTTAGTGTGTGTCTGGGGGCTATCACTGTAGAAAGAGGTGGAGTGGGAGGGTTGTATTCCTATTCCTTTTCCTTTATTCTCTTTTGGTATGTTGTTAGTTAATTTACTGCTCACTAAGACTGTTGTCTGACTCAAGGCTTTATGTTTTAATTCTTATCGCCTTGGGCTGTTCGTCCATTTTGGGACGGGCAGACTAGGTAGTAGGTGACAGGTGTTGTTCTTGCTTCCCGCGTTGCTGATATCGAAGACGAGCTGGAGGGTTGCATATTATCTTCTTATTATATGTACTGGGTGTTCCGCTGTTTGTATTCTCTGAGTGTTATGTAGTGAGGCTTGTTGTATTGACCATTCAGATGCTTGTATTCAACTATTATGAAGTTTTATTGATGGGATTTTATTCTGTGAAGCTTCACTACATATATGTTCTATTGTATTTTGTCCATGCGCTGTGAGTAATACGATAGATTCTGTTGTTTTAATTTACCTTGACAATCGTCCATGGTCGCCTGGCACACTTTACAGCGCACTTTCTCTAGATTCGGTGCAGGGGTCATGGGCGGTCGTCACATTTGGTATCAGAGCATTGGTTAATCGATTTTACCCAACGCTCGCTGACGTAACTACGTATGAGAGACGTAATTGTAATTTTGATGGATGACTACTATATATAATATGGTAGATTAGTAGAGTTTGAGTCCTTTATGCAGTTGTTTCTCTAGATGTTCTGACCATTTCTTTTTATAGATATTGAGAATGAGTCGAAGAGGGAGACCAGCTGCTAGGGAAGGCCGTGCTACTGAGGGGACTGCTGATTATGCAGCTATGTTCGAGGCTATGATGACTTCGATCATGAGAAGGATACCAGTTCCGGGGACAGCAGTTGATGTTGGAGTTCAAGTCCAAACTCCAAAGCCGGTGGATTTTGCTAAGTTGTGCAAGGACTATACTGCTCTTGGAGGAAAGGTTTTCTTGGGAACAGAATCAACTATCGAAGTCCAGAGATGGATAGATGCTTGTAGAAGGATCTTTGGTGATTTGGGAATTGAGGATGCAACTAAGAGGAAGTTGGCATCGAGGCAACTTCAAGGGAGAGCTTCTGATTGGTGGAACTCTATTACCATCAATACTCCGTAGGAAGAGATTACTTGGGAGCAATTCCAAGCCAGATTTGAAGCTAAGTTCATTTCTACAGCTCAGAAGTCTGTTCTGTTCAAGAAGTTCGTGGAGCTCAAGCAAGGTGGAAGACCAGTTCTTGAGTATGTTTCTAAGTTTGAAGCTTTGTCCAAGTATGCCCGGTTATATATCGAATCTGCATATCAGAAGAATGAGAAGTTTGTGACAGGCTTGGACAGTTATCTTGGGAGGCAGTTGGTGGATCATTTGGATGATTCATTTGAGAAGCTTGTGGAGAAAGCTCTCAGGCATGAGAGTCTGTTTCCTAAGGAAGGATCTGTTGTTGCTGTGACCAGGGAAGAGTCTAAACCCCAGCAGGGTGGAAACAAGAAGAGGAAGCAGCAGCAGTAGAAGGGTAAGGATGGCCAAAAGAAGCCAAAAGGCAAAGTGACTTGCTACAATTGTCAGCAGAAGGGCCATTTCTCGAAGGATTGTAAGAATCCGAAGGCACCGATGAAGTGTCATAACTGTGACAAGCCGGGGCATTTCAGGAAGAATTGTCCAGAACCGAGGAGGGATAAGCAGATTGTGCAAGCTTATGCTTTGGGAGCTGTTCCGTCATCTTCGAAAGCTCCTACCGCTGAGGAGAAGGGAAAGAGTGTGGTGGTTCAAGGTACTCTTTTCTTATGTGGTGTTCCAGTTAGAGTTCTGTTTGATACTGGAGCGTCGCATTCGTTTGTTTGTAGTGAACTCGTAGGCCGGTTAGGTTTGGAACCAGATATTGTTGATAGGCCATTGGTTGTGACTAATCCAGTTGGGGGTTCGTCTTGTTTGTGTATGTTATGCCATGGTCTAGTTGTATCGAGTCATGGTTGCTCTTTTGCTTGTGATTGTTTTGTTCTGAACTTTGCGGGGTTCGGAATTATTTTGGGTATGGACTGGCTTAGGAAGTATGCGGCAAATGTTGATTGCGAGAGGTTGGAGGTGACAGTCGAGAATGTGGAGGGGCGAAAGGTTGTGATACGATGTAAGTATGAAGAAGGCGTCTTCATGAGCTTCATGTATTCGCTAGTTGTTCCACGGGATGGACTGTCATTAGTGCCAATCGCGAATGGGTTCGAGGATGTCTTTGACGAAGTCAAAGGGTTGCCGCCGCATAGAGAGATCGAGTTTCGTATAGATCTAGTTGAAGGAGCCAGACCTGTTGTGATGCCTCTTAGGCGGATGGCGCCTAAGGAACAACAAGAGTTGAGGGTGCAAGTTGATGATCTTTTGCAGAAAGGATTCATTCGGCGTAGTGTGTCCGAGTGGGGTGCACCAGTTGTGTTTGCAACCAAGGCAGATGGGTAGTTGAGATTGTGCGTCGATTATCGTGAGCTGAATAAGGTGATTAAGAAGAACAAGTATCCATTGCCGAGAATAGATGACTTGTTTGATCAGCTTCACGAAGCTAAGGTGTTTTCTCGAATGGATTTGGCAATGGGATTTCACCAGTTGAGAGTAGCTAAGGATAGTGTGCCGAAGACTGCTTTTCGGACACCATCTGGTTTCTTTGAGTGGCTGGTAATGCCGTTTGGATTGACTAACGCGCCAGCATATTTTGTGGATCTTATGAATATAGTGTTCAGAGATCAGTTGAACAAGTTCGTACTTGTGTTCGTGGATGATATTCTGATTTATTCCAGAATGGAAGAAGAGCACAAGACGCACTTGCGTATTGTTTTGGAAATCTTGCGGAAACATCAGCTGAAGGCTAAGTTTTCGAAGTGTCACTTCTGGAAGAGTGAAGTGAGGTTCTTAGGCCATGTGATTTCTGGAAGTGGAATAGCGGTTGATCCCGCTAAGGTGGCAGCAATCCAGGATTGGGTTAGACCTAAGAATGCATCGGATGTGAGAAGTTTTCTTGGATTAGCAGGATATTATCGACGGTTTATCAAAGACTTCTCCAAGATAGCTGCACCGTTAATAGGATTGACGAAGAAGAACCAAGTGTTCAGTTGGGATGCTAAGTGTGAGCAAGCTTTCGGAATCCTGAAAGAGAGATTGACAAGTGCTCCTGTTTTGACTATTCCAAGTGGGAATGATGAGATGGTGGTTTACACCGACGCATGTGGTACTGGACTTGGAGCAGTGCTGATGCAGAGAGATAAATTTGTTGCGTATGCCAGTCGACAACTGAAGCCGCATGAAAGGAATTACCCGACTCATGATTTGGAGTTAGCGGCAATTGTTTTTGCTCTGAAGATGTGGAGACATTATCTATTGGGAGTCCGATTTGAGTTGTTTACGGATCATAAGTCGTTGAAGTATCTTTTCTCCCAAAAGGATTTGAATCTTCGGCAGCAACGTTGGCTAGAGTTTTTGGCATCATATGATTTTGGTATAGCTTATACTCCGGGAAAAGGTAACGCAGTGGCAGATGCGTTAAGTCGAAGACATGCAGGATTGGGAGCCATGTTTTCATAATGGAAGAGTCTCGAGTATTTAGCTGGATTTGACTTCAGGCCTAGATGTGAATTGGAACCTGAGATGTTGGCAAACTTATCGATAAGACCTTCTCTTGTGGAAAGGATTGGCGAGAGCCAAAAGCGAGACGATAAGCTTGTCAAGATTATCCGTGAATTGGAATCTGGATTGGATCCAGAAAAGGATAAAGGATTAGAGGTCGATCGAGAGGGTTGGCTTCGGAAGCAAGGACGACTAGTTGTTCCCGATATAGATGAATTGAGGAGTGAAGTTCTGAAGGAAAGTCATCACTCGAAGTTGACGATTCATCCAGGTGGAAATAAGATGTATCGGGATATGAAGAGAACCTACTACTGGGAAGGCATGAAGAAGGATGTTGGAAATTTTATTTCCAAGTGTATGAACTGCCAGTTGGTAAAAGCCGAACAGAAGAAGCCAAGTGGATTGCTTCAGCCATTAGAAGTTCCTGCATGGAAGTGGGAGCAAGTATCGATGGATTTTATTGATGGGCTACCTAGAACCAGAACGGGAAACGAAGGGATTTGGGTCATTGTGGATCGTCTGACCAAGAGTGCGAGATTCATTCATGTTCGATCGACTAGGACTGCATCAAAGTTGGCTGAGTTGTATGTGAAGTGGATAGTTCGATTCCATGGTATTCCGAAGAGTATAGTGAGCGATCGAGATCCATTGTTATCTAGTGGATTTTGGAAGAGCTTCCAGGAAGTTTTGGGAACCGAGTTGTGTTTGAGTACAGCTTATCACCCTCAAACAGATGGTCAAACCGAGAGAGTCAACCGAGTTTTGGAAGATCTTCTTAGAGCATGTGTTTTGGACTTCGGAGGATCATGGGAAGATCACCTTCATTTGGTGGAGTTTGCATACAACAACAGTTACCAGTCAAGTATTGGTATGGCACCGTATGAGGCATTGTATGGAAGACTGTGTAACTCTCCGACATGTTGGATAGAGACTGGAGAAAAGCTGTTACTTGGGCCAGATATGATTCGACAGACTTCGGATTGCATAGAGATCATTCGGCAACGAATAAAGGCAGCCCAAGACCGTCAGAAAAGTTATGCCGATAAGCGTCGAAAGGATTTGGAATTCGACGTAGGAGATATGGTTTTTGCGAAGATTTCTCCGCTGAAGAATGTTATTCGATTCGGGAAGAAAGGGAAATTGACTCCGAGATTTGTTGGACCATTCCCGATCATCGAGCGAATTGGGAAGCTCGCCTACAGATTGGAGTTACCAAAGAAGATGTCGAGTGTGCACAATGTTTTTCATGTATCATATCTACGGAAGTATGTGCACGACTCGAGTACGATGGTTTCTGCTGATAGCTGTGAAGATTTCGAAGTTGATCCAGTTGATAGAAGACCTCGTAAGCCGCTTCGTGTTGTGGAAACTGACACGAAACAGCTTAGGAGGAAGGTAGTTAAGTTGCTCAAGATACAATGGAGTGATGATGATAACGACTGTACGTGGGAGGTCGAAGAGAGGATGAAGGCAGCTCATCCTGAACTCTTCAAGGTATGGCCCTAAGGTGTCGTGTCATCTCACGATATTGTAACTTGTTCTAGTGTTAGAATTCTGTACGCTAAGCTAGAATTGGATGCATGGTTTGTTGATTGTTATGGTTGGTAGGCGTACAGAATAGTCTTTGATTGCTTTGTTTGTTTGGAATTTCGGGGGCGAAATTCCTAAGGGGGAGAGAATGTAACGACACGTATTTTTACGGATCGAAAAGTTTGTCAAAATCTGGAATTTTCAGCATTTTAAGTCATTTCAGATTTTAGGCGGAATTTGCTAAGTCCTAAGTCGTGAACGACTTAGTGTAAGTCGTAAGTCGTATACGACTTAGGGGATAGGAGTGTCTCTGGGATTTGGCGAGTTAAGGGTTTGGAGATAGGTCGTTTGAACAACTTAAGCGGTAGACGCGACTTAAGGATAGTGGTGAGTTAAGTTGTTATCGAGTTATGAAATCAGCTAGTTAGCGAGTTAAGGTGGTAAGTCGTGGACGATCTAGGGTATGATATAGGTCATATGCGACTTAGTATGTTTGTCTTTTCGGTCCTATTTGTTTAAGTCCTAGCTCGTAAACGACCTAAGAGATAAGTCGTGACCGACTTATAGGGTAGACGACTTAGAGGCTAGCGACTTAGGAGATAGGCAGGTTTGTGGCCTTATAGTTAGGTCGCACCTGTTCATGAGTTGTTAGGTCGTATACTTGCTAAGTCGTAAGTCGTAACATGTTTTAGGTCGCGTGAAGACTTAAGGTGTTAGGTCGCTGGGTTTCTGCCTGAGTGATAGGTCATGAGCGACTTAGTAGTTGTTAAGTCGCGAGCGACTTAAGAGTTGATCTGTTTTAAGTCGTAGAAGACTTAGTAGTTGAGTCGTAGCCTACTTGTTAAGTCGCGTATAAGTTAAGTCGCGCGCTTGAGATTTCTTTAAGTCGTAGGTTGGCATAGCAGTTGAGTCGTTAAGTCGTATAGGAGCAGGTGTTAAGTCGTAACCAACTTAGGGGTTAGCTGCTGAGTTGTTAGGTTGGTTAGGCGCACGCGTTAAGTCGTAGCCTAGTTATCTGTTAAGTCGCAAACTGATGAGTTTTGGTAAGTCGTTAGGTCGTAAGGTTTGGGCAAGACTTAGGTCGGAGGTGTCTTAGGTCGTAAGTCGGAGACGACTTAGGAGATAGGCGAGTTACGACTTAGTGGATTTTCAGCTATAAATAGGAAGGGTTGTTCTCACTTTTTGGGATCCGGATTTCGAAGCGACGAAGTGCTGCCATTTTGAGAGCTCGACTTCTACACTTCTTCACTTCTTTTCTCCACTCTAATCTAGTGCTTCCTTTCATCCAAATTGAAGTTTCAAGAGCTTGGATTGAAGATCTTCATCCTTTGAAGTGGGATTTCTTCGTTTGAAGTGGATTCGTGATAGATCAAGATTGATCCTTCGCTGTCCAGATCTGAAGCGTGTTGATTTGAGGTTGTTCAGGTGATTTGGTGAGTGGTGATTATCTCTCACACGGATCCAAAGGAGTATATCGGATTGTTGGCTCGATTTGGTGTTAAAATAGTGATTTCCATGCATTTTCTTCATCCTAAGTGTAGATCCATATAGATCCATTGTTCATGATGATGTTACATCCATTTTTACCATATGTTAACCTATGCAAGTTCATTCATCAAGTTTATAAAGATATTGTTCATGTTTCCATGCTTGTTGGACTTTCAACTCTTTAATTACGAAATTGCCATTATTGTGATAATTGTCTACTTAGATCATATTTGAATGCTTGATTGGTTGAATTAATTTTTGATTTGATTGATTGCTATGGATTAGATGATTGATGGTTTGATTTAGACCAAAGACGATTCAAAAGCTAAGGGAAAGGCTCTTGAATTGGGAAAGCTGCTTGTGGCATATGTAGCGGGATGATGAAGCTCTTATGCATAGATTTGATGATGTGATGTTGAGATGAAGCTTTGCGAGGATGTGATGAAGCGAGGCAATCATGTGATGAAGACTTGGTTTAATCCAGACGGGATCATTCCAAGCACGTTGGTAACTCGGTGATATGATTCGAGTTAAGAGTAATGGATGCTTGAGAGGCGCTTGAGCTAGTATGGAAATAGTCGTCAAGGAGGATGACTAGGAGGCTTGGATAGCATCGTTGTTGAAGGTTCTAGCATGCTCAAAGCAAGAGTACGTTTGGGCAGATTCGATAGTCCCAACGGCCAACTGTTGATGGTCGAGTACTCTGGGCAGATTCGATAGTCCTAAGCACGGGCTGCGACGACGTGTGGGAGTTATGTCTAGAACCGGGGTTTCCATTAGCCCTTGACGGACGGCTGAAAGAATGTGCCGGTCATTCAATTAACGGTGATATCGAAGCAATGATAACAGTGATAGCCAGAGTCATGGATGTTTGGTTGTATCGTCATTCGGTCTCAAGAGCGGTATTTTCTGGGTGCTTATCTGATTTAGGCCTTGGTACTTGGAAAACATCGCCCTTGACTCGAATGATTATTATTTTACCTTGAATTGTATGCTCTGCTATGTTGCTTCTGCTTAGTGTGTGTCTGGGGGCTATCACTGTAGAAAGAGGTGGAGTGGGAGGGTTGTATTCCTATTCCTTTTCCTTTATGCTCTTTTGGTATGTTGTTAGTTAATTTACTGCTCACTAAGACTGTTGTCTGACTCAAGGCTTTATGTTTTAATTCTTATCGCCTTGGGCTGTTCGTCCATTTTGGGACGGGCAGACTAGGTAGCAGGTGACAGGTGCTGTTCTTGCTTCCCGCGTTGCTGATATCGAAGATGAGCTGGAGGGTTGCATATTATCTTCTTATTATATGTACTGGATGTTCCGTTGTTTGTATTCTCTGAGTGTTATGTAGTGAGGCTTGTTGTATTGACCATTCAGATGCTTGTATTCAACTATTATGAAGTTTTATTGATGGGATTTTATTCTGTGAAGCTTCACTACATATATGTTCTATTGTATTTTGTCCATGCGCTGTGAGTAATACGATAGATTCTGTTGTTTTAATTTACCTTGACAATCGTCCATGGTCGCCTGGCACACTTTACAGCGCACTTTCTCTAGATTCGGTGCAGGGGTCATGGGCGGTTGTCACAGGCACTAGGGGATTATGCCAATCGGAAACCCAGCCCTATAGGCTCTTCGATACGCCACCAAAAGCATGATCAAACATCAAAGCTAGGATTTTTAAAGATTTAACTTCAAAACACCAAAAATTGGAATATTCATAAAACCAATTCAATCCAAAGCAAATGGAAAAGAAATAGATGTTAGGAATTCATACCTAACAATAAAGATAGATATAGACATAGATGTGAGATAAAAATCTCACCTTTTACACAAAAACAATGAAGAGGAAGCTTGGAAACAAAAGAAAGATCAATCACTCTTCAACACAACGCAAGGAGCTTGAATCTAAGCTCAAAAGAAGAACAATTCCCATGTTAGGTTTAGGAATTTTCTGAAATTGAAGAGAGAATGAGTTGAAGTAGAAGCAGATGGTACTTGCCTAAGCTTCTCTTTGAATTTGGAGCTAGAACTTGGATTTGCAATGGAAACTAGGGATTAGGATTTTAATTTCCAATCTCCTCCACCATTTTTGCTAAAGCTTGAGTTTTAGGAAATAGAATGAGTGAATGAATGAAGAGTAGAGGAGTTAGGGTTATTTGTTAGGTTGTTGGGCTGAAACCCAAACCCAAACCCAAAGTGAAAAAGTAGCAAAATTCTACTAACTCCAAACATATCAATGTTTATACTCAGAAAGATCGCAAACGCCATTTTGGACTTAATGGAAGTAATCTCGAGTCCTAATTTGACTATTTGCAAAAAGTAGCTTTTCAGACTTAAATTCGATTAATGATGCTATATTTAAATAAAATATTTAAATATACAATCGTAAAATATGCGGGTTGTTACAGACTCCCCTCCTTAAAGAAATTTCATCCTCACAATACTTAAGAAGAAAATAAAGAGTAAAAACCATAAAAGCATATCAACACAGAAGAAAATATGAAATAAGAAGTTCACCTCAATGAGCACGAGAGAGTAAGTCCGGGTGTGTCCGCTCGATGAATTCTCTAGATTCCCAAGTGCAATCCTTAGGATTTGAGGACCATTGAACTTTCACAAGTGGAACATCTTTATTTCGTAGGCGTTTGACCTCCGGAGCAATGATACGAATAGGATGTTGCTCATAAGTCAAATTAGGCGAAACTTCAATTTCTTCCACAACACCGGGCTCAAGAATAGAATCGGAATCACGAAGGCATTTCCGTACTTGAGAGATGTGAAATACGTCATGAACAGTAGAAAACTGAGCCGGTAATAAAAGGCGATAAGCCACAAAACCAATACATTCGGTGATGGGAAATGGACCAATAAATCAAGGTGCTAACTTTACCGATCGACTGAAACGTACAACACCCTTCATTGGTGAGACACGAATAAACACATAATCTCCCATAGAAAATTCTAATTTCCTTCTTCGGTTATTGGCATATGATTTTTGTCTACTCTGAGCTTCTTTCATCTTATGACGAATAAGGTCAATCTTTTATGTGGAATCTCGAATAAAATTTAGACCAAAACCCAGCTTCTCACCGGCCTCAAGCCAATAAGAAGGAGATCGGCATGGCCTTCCATAGAGTGCCTTGAAAGGTGCCATACCAATACTAGATTGGAAGCTGTTATTATAGGAAAACTCAACAAGAGAAATATGATCTTCCCAACTCCAACAAAATCAAGAACACATGCACGAAGAAGATCTTCAAGAGTTTGATTCACACGCTCGGTTTGTCCATCAGACTGAGGATGATAAGCGGTGCTAAAATTAAGCTTTGTTCCCAAAGCTATTTGAAGACTCTTCCAAAATCCACTAGTAAATAATGGATAACGATCACTACCTATAGAAGTAGGGACTCCATGTAATTTAACAATTTCTTTAATAAAAAGTTTGGCCAAAAGAGGTACGGTCCGATTGGACCGAACGGGAATAAAATGGGCGGATTTTGTAAGTCTATCAACTATCACCCAATGCTATCATGACCCAAACGAGAACGGGAAAGACTATCAATAAAGTCCATGGCAATTTGGTCCCACTTCCAATTTGGAATGTCCAAAGGTTGCAATAACCCACCGGGCCATTGATGCTCGGCCTTAACGAGTTGTCAAGTCATGAAACACTTAACAAAGTTAGCATTAGCAGATTTCTTCCCATCCCAATAATAAAGTCGCTTCATATCCATGTACATTTTACTACTACCGGGATGAATGGTAAATTTAGAACGATGAGAATCTTCTAAGATGTCTTTACGAAGACCAATAATATTTGGCACGACAAGTCTATCAAATTTTTTAATGCCGCCACGAGCATCAATATCAAAGTCTTTTAAGCTTTGAATGTCAATTTTATCCCTACAATTTTGGCTAAGAAGAGCCAATTCGGGATCTAGCTTTTGAGCTTCAAGGATGCGGTCTAAAAGTGAAGGATGAGCCTCAAGGTTACATAACACAAGAGATGAACATAAATTTGATTCATGATCTCGAATCTCATAAGTGGATAAAATCCTGAGATCATTCCACTCAGATATGATCATAGAAACAACCGCTTGTTGCTTTCGGCTAAGAGCGTCGGCAACACGATTTCCCTTTCCAAGAGTATAAAGAATATCAAGATCATAAGATGCATGGAACTCGAGGCAACGTTATTGATGCAAATTAAGTTCCATTTGAGAAAACAGATACTTCAAAGATTTATGATTGGTGTAAAGAACAAATTTTTCTCCCAAAAGATAATGACGCCAAATTCTAAGGGTGAAAACAATAGCCGTTAGCTCTAAATCATGAGTGGCATCTAGTCTCGGCAGGCTTCAATTGCCTAGAAGCATAAGCAATAAAACGTTCTCTTTGCATGAGAATGGCTCCCAAACCAACATGACTAGCATCGGTATAAACAATAAAATCTTGGTTCCCTTCAGGAATCACAAGAATAGGAGCATCAGAAAGGAGTTCTTTTAATTTCTGAAAAGAAGCGTCACAATTGTCCGACCAAATGTACTTAACTCCCTTCTTTGTTAAACTAGTAGAGGCACGGAAATTTTAGAAAAGTCTTTTATGAAACGGCGGTAATAGCCTGCCAATCCAAGAAAGCTACGGATTTCCGTCACACTCTCCAGTCTCTTCCAATTTTGAATCGCTTCGATCTTTGAAGGATCCATGGAAATTCCAGATTCGGAAATGATATGACCAAGAAATTTCACACGAAATTGCCAAAAGTGGCACTTAGGAAATTTACTTTCAATTAATTGCTCCTAAGAGTTTCCAACACAATCCGAAGATGCTTTTCACGCTCTTCCTCGGTTTTAGAATAAATTAAAATATCATCTATAAATATGAGAACAAATTGATCGAGGAAATCTTTGAAAACTCGATTCATAAGGTCAACGAAATAAGCTGGAGCATTCGTTAAACCAAATGGAATAACAAGCCATTCATAAGATCCATAACGGGTATAGAACGATGTCAAAGAAATACTTTCCTCTGCAATACGAAGCTGATGAAAACCGGTTGCTAAGTCTAGTTGTGAAAAGACTCTAGCACCACTAAGTTGGTCAAATAAATCATCAACCCAAGGTAAAGGATATTTATTCTTGATGGTGACATCATTAAGCTGGCGGTAGTCAACGCAAAGCCTAAGTGTACCATCGAATTTCTTCACAAAAATAGCTAAAGCTCCCCAAGGAGAGGAACTCGAACGAATAAATTACTTCGTCTCCAATTCGGATAATTGTTTACGCATCTACTCATTTTCCTTATTGGACATACGATAAGGAGGACGAGTGATGGGTAGAGCTTCAGTGATTAGATTAATTCTGAACTCCATTGCTCGCATAGGTGGTAATCCTAAAACGGGCTCAAATATGTCGGAAAATTCACGAACAACGTGAATAAGAGAAATGACATCTTCCTCATCATCATTATCGTCATCATGAGGATTTAAAGAATATAAAGATGCTGCCAAGTTGGAATCCGAATCTTTAAGAACAATAGAAATCTACTTAACAGATTGAGGATATCCAAGATAAATTGTCTGCTCAGGACATAGGATATGAGCTTCATAACGGTTAAGCCAATCCATTCCCAAAATTATTCTGAAACCTAAGTAACGCATAACATGCAAATCGGCTCAGAAAGAAAAATCACATAAAATAATCTCGACATCTTTACAAAGTAAACTGATTGTTGCGGATCCACCAACAGGATTCGCAATTCTCAAAGAAGTCATTAAAGCCTCAACACTGACAGACAAAGTATCAACAAGTTCTTTTGATATAAAGTAATGGGATGCAGCCGTATCAAAAAGAACTCGAATAGGATGATCACAAAACAAAATAATACCATCAAGGATAGAATGAGAAATACATTGACCACGAGAAGTGTTACTAGGGGCTTGCACCACTTTAAGTTTTCCCTCCTTCTGGCTTTGAAGTTTGGGACATGCAGATATATAATGACCCGAACTTTTGCAATAGCGACAAGCAAGGGGATTTGAACACTTTTTTGCATAATGGTCCTTAGAACCACAATTGTAGCATTGGCCGCCACTAGAGGTAGTAGTCTTTGTTACCGGAGTTGCTTGCTTCCCTTTCTTGTTGGGATAAGGACCTTTGAACTTATTAGGCCGCTTCTTGTTGTTGTTGAAGTTCGGTTTGGCACTCCCAACTTCAATATCACTCTCTTTATCCGCCTCTTCAAGTCGAAGAGTGATATCAACAAGTTGATCAAAAGAAACTTCCAGTTTCAAAAGTAAAGGCTTTTTGAGATTCTTATTCAAGCCATAGATGAATCTATGATTTTTCTTCAATGGGGTATTTACATACTCGACCCTATATTTAGAAAGGGATTCAAAAGATGCGACATAATCTGCCACAAAAGAGTCGCCCTGAACATGGTCTATAAAACGACGGGCCAAAGTCACCTTCTCAGCTTCCGGCACAAACTTTAATCCGAATATTTCCCGGAATTGCTCCCAAGTAAGATCCGCTTCAACTATTTCAGAAATCAAAAGCTCATACCATTCTAATGCTCTTTCTTGGAACATACTTGAAGCCACTTGGACTCGATGAAGATCAATAAGATTCATGTGAGAAAAGATGCGATCGCGTGTTCTAAGCCAAGCTTGGACTTCGATAACGCCCTCGGAACCCTTGAATGGCTTGCCACCCAAATTGGTATAATAGTTGCACAGGCGTGCAAATCTAGATTTAGGGTGAGTAGGCTCTGGAATGGGTCCTACTGCTTGAGCGTTCCTTACTAGATCTAAAAGCTGCTGGGCAGACATAAATACTCCATCCTAGGGAGTAGCACTAGATTGACCGGCGCTGTGACGGCCTGGTCTAACCATTTCTCTTCTTTAAGAAAGAAAGAAAGAAGAAAAAGATTATTCTTAGAATGAATATCAAACAAACTTGATTGATAAAACAAGGAATCATAAAACAAAATAGGATAGGATGGGTCCAATGACTCAGATAAATCCTAAGGCACGACTCCTGAGAAAGACTTAGGACGATGACCCTTGCAAGATTATTCTACATTGTTCCGAAGTTTGGCTCTAATACCAAGCTGTGACGCCCCACCTCTATACTCAAGCTAGCCAAGGACACTACGAGGTAATGCCATCAACTAGCACGAAGAATAAGGCTGTTGAGGAGCGACCATCCATGTAATTGCTTTGTGCGAGCACCGGTATGCCAGATAGTATAACATGCATTTGATTTCAAGAGGAAATCCGACATACCGATACAAACTCAAAGCTACTACACAGTGGCTATGTATAATCTTCGAAAACAAATATAGAAATAAACATAACACAAATTAGTCACAGATATTCATATCACAAAGACGGAAACAGATATGAATATAACACCAAGAGGTGTTCATCAGAGTGGTGGTCAAACAAGATCCACAATATCACAAAAGAATAGATACAAGTGCTAGACAAAAGAATAAGTATACATCATGGAGTCTATATCTCGTATGTATAACACAAAAACTACCAATCTAATGTAGTTAGCCAAAAGTCATATAATAATCCTAGATGAGGAGTCAAGTAGAAGCACCTGTAACATCTCGGTCTAACCCGAGTATTATTTAATAAGAAAATAATAAACGAATCAGTCTAACTATAAATATTAGATAAAATGAGATGGAAATAGAGATATGGCTAAAACGTATGATAACTTCAATGCCATACCGCGATAAGTATACATTAGACAACACAAAAATCATACAATATCTCAAGAAATCTCAAAGCATAGAAAAGAATGTCGTATTCTTTATTTTATTCACCAAACCATAAATATTGACAAGTATATCAATACCAATCACAAAGGTTAGTGAAACACAAATTCACCAATGCACAAATATTGATAAAGCCTATCAATGTAAATCACGAAATCAGTGAAACACAAATTCTAGAAATCATCAATAGAAATCTAGAAATCACAAAAAGGGGAAGGCCTATCACAAAACGGGAGTACGAAAACTCACCAACACGTGTATCACAAAACGGAACGCTATTCCATGGTTGCTAACCATTAATTTTGAGCAAAGGCTCCATAAAATGGCCCGAAAACCATGGGTCGCTACCCCACCAATTTTGAGCCGAAGCTCCACAGAAACGGGGTTTAGTCTCCCTCGTAGACAAAGAGACATCACGCATCGCTAGTCTAAATCACAAAATGATCATCATTGATCATCAAGAAGTGTCAATTACACTAAAGTAGTAAATAGATGACTTTAGCTTCATGTCTCATAACCACTGGCTTAACTTAAATATTTATGAACAAATTGTAAATCTCCACTCGAAAATTGTCACAAGAGTTTCAATCGAACAAGTCCAAGAATTAACCGATGAAGTAAACGCAAGCGTTTCATACCATTTGTTTTACTAAGCCGTTTAATTAGATTTCTCATACGAGTAAGGTAAAGGTTTGTATATAGTAATAGATTGGAAATTGGTTTAAGCGAGCTTTGTAATAAAATAGCGTTGAGTTTGTTTTGATGGAAGAGTTTTGATATTTACTACTAGTATAGAAAACCCTTATATTTTTAAAGTGACAAATCACAGAAATGATTGTAGAAACAATCAATTACCAAAATTCACATTCGAAGCCGTGAATCAAATCCAAAGAAATCCATACCAAATCCATCAAAAATGGATATTCCCCAAAAATCTCGAAAAAGAAGTTATCAAAGTCAATAAAGGTGATAACAACAAACTGGAGAAACACGAATCGATTAAAAATTCGAAATTCAATCCCAAAAGGCAAATTGGGCAAAAACAGCAAATTCATTCGACTGGACCAGGGTGGTCAGTCGACTGACTCAGATCTTGGAAACTTTCTATTTGCTGGTTCAGTCGATTGAACCAGAGTGGTCAGTCGACTGAGTCATGCCTGGAAACACACAATTTCCAGGCTCAGTCGACTGGCCCAGATTGCTCAGTCGACTGACACTGGCCTAGGAAATTTCCTGGGTTCGGTTCAGTCGACTGACCTTCTAGTTCAGTCGACTGAACTGGAAATTCCAGTGTATTCAACCTAGCCCCAAGGGGCAAAATCCCAAGCAATTCACGATCGTTTGAGCGATGTGTACTAGGAGATTACGCCAATCGGCAACCCAGCCCTATAGGCTCTTCGATACGCCACCAAAAGCATGATCAAACATCAAAGCTAGGATTTTTAAAGATTTAACTTCAAAACAACAAAAATTGAAATATTCATAAAACCAGTTCAATCCAAAGCAAATGAACAAGAAATAGATGTTAGGAATTCATACCTAACAACAAAGATAGATATTGACATAGATGTGAGATAAAAATCTCACCTTTTACACAAAAACAACAAAGTGGAAGCTTGGAAACAAAAGAAAGATCAACCATTCTTCAGCACAACCCAAGGAGCTTTAATCCAAGCTCAAAAGAAGAACAATTCCTAAGTTAGGTTTAGGAATTTTCTGAAATTGAAGAGAGAATGAGTTGAAGAAGAAGAAGATGATACTTACCTAAGCTTCTCTTTGAATTTGGAGCTAGAACTTGGATTTGCAATGGAAACTAGGGCTTAGGATTTTAATTTCCAATCTCCTCGCCATTTTTGCTAAAGCTTGAGTGTTAGGAAATAGAATGAGTGAATGAATGAAGAGTAGAGGAGTTAGGGTTATTTGTTAGGTTGTTGGGTTGAAACCCAAAACCAAAGTGAAAAAATAGCAAAATTCTACTAACTCCAAACATATAATTGTTTATACTCAAAAAGATCGCAAATGCCATTTTGGACTCAATGAAAGTAGTCTCGAGTCCTAATTTGACTGTTTGCAAAAAGTAGCTTTTCAGGCTTAAATCCGACTAACGATGCTATATTTAAATATACAATCGTAAAATATGCGGGTTGTTACACATAAGCTATGAATTTCCTATCTTACATCAATATAGCACCCAAATCTTCTTTATTAGCATCAGTATAAACCGATAATTCTTTCGCTGCCATTCGGGGCAGTGAGAACAAGAGCAGAAGTAAGCTTTTACTTCAACTCATTAAATACAGCTTCACACTTATCATTCTAATCAAACTTGGCATTCTTACGAGTCAAAGCGGTGAGAGGTGCAGCTATAAGGGCAAAATTCTATATAAATCTTCGATAATAACCTACAAGGCCCAGAAAGCTACGAATATCGGTCGGAGTCTTAGGTGTCTCCTAATCATTAATCACGGCGACCTTAACTGGGTCAACCAAGACTCCATTCTCAGAAACAATATGTCCAGGAAATCAAACTTCATCTCTCCAGAAATGGCACTTAGGGAATTTGGTTTTCAACTGATGACTCCTAAGAGTTTGGAGAACGTAACTCAAATGCGAATCATGCTCTTTGTCTAACACAGAGAAGACCAGTATATCATTAACAAAAACTAGAACAAACTTGTTGAGAACATCACGGAAAACGCAATTCATGAGATCAACAAAGAAAGCAGTAGCATTGGTTAATCCGAAAGGCATGGCTAACCATTCATAGAAACCATTCTCTGATCGAAAAGCAGTCTTGGGAATGCTATCCTCTACTACACGAAGCTGGGAAACTAGTAGCAAGATCAAGCTGAGAGAATACCTTAGCTTCGTAGAGTTGATCAAAAATATCATTGATGTGCGGCATCGGATATCAATTCTTAAGGGTAAGCTTGTTCAGCTCTCTATAATCAACACACATCCTCCAAGAACCACCAGATTTGGTGACGAAGACCACAGACACTCCCAATTTAGAAAAACTCTGTCTAATCAAACCTTTAGAGAATAAATCCTTACTCTGCTTCTTCAACTCAGCTTTCTTGTTGGGTGCCATTTGTCTAGGAGGGAGAACAACGGGTCAAGCACCATGAATAAGATCAATGTGCAGTTCAATTTCCCGCTTAGGAGGAAGAGAAGTGACTTCACAAAAACATCGGGAAAATCCTTAACAATAGCGGTGGAGTCAAGATCACTAGTTTGAGAATCCAAAGAAAAGATAAAGCTACCTGCACAATCCTGAGGCATTCAACATTCAATAACTAAAGACTCGCATTGCTCACTGACTGAGGAAACAGTTTGGTCCTTGCAAGAATTAACAACATCATATCATTTCAACCAGTCACCTCCAAGTAAAATATCAAATGCATCGAAAACCACATAGAAATCTCTGGTGAATCGACGCTTCTTGTAAAAAAGTTTCATCCCTTTGCAAATAATATGAAGATTGGCGGGACCGCCAATGGGATCAGTTACACATAATGATGATATCACAAATTGAAGTTTGAAGATTATGCTCGAATTTATTATAAAGATCGATAGATATAAAGCTATGTGATGCACCGGTGCCAAATAGAACTCGAACAGGATAGTCATGTAAAGTAAAGGAGCTCTAAAGAGCCTTAGTTATCACTGCAAGCGGAGGAGGAGGAGTGGAAGAAGTCATGGACAAGACTCCAGATGTCTTGCCTTTCTAATACAAGGACAATCATTCCTGAAATGGCCATGCTGCAAGCAAACATGGTAGAGGTTGTTCCTGGTTGTCTGGGGAGGAAGAATAGCAGCACTAGCAGGTGCTAGGCAGCTATTCGAATAATGACCTTTCTTGTTGCATCTGAAACCAATGATGGCAGATAGGTCCAGAGATCTCCTTTGAGGAGCGGATCCAATACCACGAGCCTTCTGCCAATTCTTCTTCTGCTGGTGGAAATCGAGCTTCCTCTTCTTTAAACCACTGGAAGTACCCTGAGATGCTAAAACTGACTGCTTTCCCTTGGAGGTAGGACTCTCGAATCTAGTAGCCATATCCATTAGAGAGGTAAATGTACCATCAACATGACTGATCAAGCGGTCATAATACTCTGGACGAGCATCATGAATAAACTTCTTGTTCTTCTTAAGTTGAGTGTCAACCAAACCAGGTCCGAACTTAGACAGCTCATTGAAATTCCACTCATACTCAGCAAGGGTCATGTCTCCCTGCTCAAAATCCATGAATTCTCTGTATAACTAGGATTTACCGGCTTTAGGCATCCATTTTTCTACAAAAGCATCCCTGGGAAGAAAGATTTCAAGATAAGACAAAGATAAAGTTCAAAGAGATAAATTTCAAAGAAATAGATTCAACAGAAATAAGCTAGAAAAGGACACAAAGAATCTCACCTATACTGCTCCCAAGAAATATTAGCTTTGATAATCTGAGTGGTAACAAATTCCCACCAACCATGGGAGGATTCCTGTAACTGCCAAGTAGCTAAATGACGCGTCTAAGTGTCGGTAATCTCAAGGCCAGTGAAAATCCTTTCAAGACTCTTCAGCCATTGTTGATCCTCGATAATGCTTTCGGCTACAGTGAACTTAGTACCTCCAAGCTGAGTTTACTCCTTAAAAAGCTGAGTGAATGTAATGGGCTGAATAAGTGGAATAGGAGCAACAACTTGTCGAACAGGGGCACCCAGTGGTGCAGGAGCAATGGGTAGTGTAGGAGCATTTTCACGAGCCCTATCATGGACATTCCTATGGTTAATCATCTAGAAAAGACAAGAATAGACTTTAGAACACGAGTAAAGTTTCAAAATTCAAAGGAAATCCTAAGAGAATTTTAATTAATAATTCAAGCATGAACGAGTATGATTCTGAAATCAATTTAACTCATTCTAGGGTATTGCTACCCAATCTCTAATGAGTTTTTACTCTATATGCTAATTTTGCCTCAACCAGAGCTTTGATACCAACTGTAACGACCCGTCATTTTGAACCCTTCAAGTGCATAAGCAGACATAGATATCAGACTTGAATTGCTCAAAACAACAGATTGTAAATTTATATTTTTGGCATAACTTAGCATATACAATAAATAAATCAATCACAGAATAACAGATACAGAGTTTTACAACAAATTGTAGCGGAAAGATGAATAGCAGTTCATGAAGCTACTACAGAAATAACATAGTCCAAAATAGAATACCTTAGAAATCCCAATACACAAAAGTCTCTAATACAAAAGTAAATGACAAGTCTGAAACATACAACATGAAATAACAGAAATAAATTAAAAGCTAGAATAGATAAAATAGATCTTCCAAGCGAACTCTAAGCTTCAAAAGATGGGTCTCAAAATCTATGACACTCAGGCTGACCGAGCATCAAGTAGAAACAAAACACTCGAGTCAAGATTAAAATTCTTATGCAGATAAATCAAGTTCAAGTGAAATGTCAAGTAAATGCAATATAACTTAAAGGGATGTTGGGATTCCAACCTTTAAGGATCTGATAAACTATCTACTTACATAGTACAATATGCTACATATATAACGTCTACAGTAAAGTAAAATAGAAAAATAGCGTTAAGACGTTACCCATATCCCACTTAACATATTTTTATATATTTCCGTAGTCTATACAGATCTGTAAGCTCCTCCATAAACCAAAGGTTTACTCAGTGAGCACTCCATAGGTAAGTTACAAAACATACTTGTAGAAGGCGCGATAAGGCATGTGACAAGGCATGCGAGGCAATGCCCAGGGTAGGATTCTACCATTTTGCGGATCCGAACAGGTGGTAACGCCTAGCAGCTACTACCGCCCATCTCGAGACACACTCCCATAACAATAGTGCACACCAAATCAAATCAAGTAATAGAATGGTTTCGAAAAAATGTGTCCGATTGGAGGAATAACCTCACTTGGCCCGGCCGGGCTCCTGTTTTAGCCACATCAAGCTGACTCGCGGGAGTCAGGGCTATGTAAATACCCATACAGGATCGTTCGCCAAACCATCCAATTTCATTCTGGAATCTCCACCATGTACATAGTTGTTAAAGTGGTTTTCGGTATTGGCACAGCGCATGACAATATCTGACCCCGGTCTCTTTAACAACCAAACGATTATTTCACACCGTGGTCATTTTATAAAATCACTTTATACATATTTAAATAAAATCTCAAGTACAAGTTTAAATCAAAATAAAATTTTAAATTTAAATTTTATTTAAATTCTAAAGTATTCATTTAATCACCTTTTATTAAAAAAAATTATAGATCATTTCCAAAATCATTGAGTTCCAAATGAATCCTTATTTAAATTCAATTATTAATCAAATTAAGTTACAAATGAATTCCAATTTACCTTTCTAACCTTCTTAATTAATTAAAATTAAACATCTATTTTAAATATAAATTTAAATAAACCTTTTAAAAATATTATATGTTAAATTAAAAATTAACTTTATACAGTTAAAACCTTCTATTTAAATCTATATTACATATTTTAGAAAAAATTAAAACTATAAGTAAAATTTTATAAATGACATTTAACTAAACTTATAATTTTAACATTTCCAAAATCAAACATTTTAAAATTATAAATTTTACAATATTACAGTAGAATATTTATTACATTTCAATATCAAACTCATATATTTCCTTTCAAAAGATTGGAAATCATTTTCAAAAATATACCAACGGTGTCCATATATAATTTTCTACCCTATGGTCATGTGATACAGATATTTACCATTTCAATCCGCAATAATTTAAATTTACGTGTTTATATCATTTAAACCTGCAATCCTACAAATTCAATAATCAAATGAAAAGCGCTTGGGTCTATCATTTCAACCCATAACGATTTCCCTTATTCTAAAGTTCGTTTGGGTATGTATCATTTCAACCCATACTGATCCCTAAACTATGGGAACTTGTAGAGTGAGAACAATAAAATAACATAGCATATCATAACAATTACTAGCATATATGATCGATAACAATAATAATTAAATAAAATAGTCAACCAACATGTAATGGTGTCAATTTACATAAGTGATCAATTAAAATGATTAAAATATCATATTAAATAGTTAATAACAATAATTCAATTTCAACAGTACATTTAAATTATCATTTCCTATGAAATCAATTTACTAAGCATAGGAACATTAATCGTGAGTGATTTCTCACCTTTCGTGGCTAGAGAACGATGGAAAACAAGTACGACAAATAACAATGCAACGGACACTGGCACGAATCAGGCACAACAAGTCAAATAGCTGCGATAAGCACAAAAATGGATTTTAGCACGATAATTCGATGGAAACAAAACAAATATAAACATTGAAGGAATAATATATATACATATACATGTGTATATATATATATATTATGCAACAACTCAAATTCTTGAATTTAAGATTAATAAAATTTCCTGCCACCCAAACATGTGCAACTTACACACAATACATATAGACAAGTTTATAAATATTAACCTAACATGCACAACACATATAAATAGGCTGTCACATATATGTATGCTTTTAGCCATGGTATGAATCAAAGCACAACATATATTGGGTTCGATTGCCCTCACCTAATATATATATATATATATATATATATATATATGCGCAACCTGTATGTTGGAAATACGCATGCGAGCAATATATATATATATATATAAGATAATATATTTTGTACACTACTTTAGGTAAGCACAAAAACTAAAGCTAAAATACACATACACACATATATATATATATGCATGCGAACAACAGCATGGACATATATATATATAACAATAGCAAATATATATATTAAGAGAGAAAGCAAGATCCAATTAGCCGTGCACAACAAAATATTTAACAAAGTAGGTTGTGAGTGGGTTTGCACTGAGTTATTGGTTGAGGCTAGGGATGCTTCGGTCATGAAGGGGAAAAACTAGGGTTAGGCTTGAGTTTTAATGGAGGAAACTTGGGTTGGCTTCGGAAGAGAGCAGTGGGCACAGGGTGGTGGTCAATGCAGCTCTACGTAGGGAGGTGCTTGGGTCATGGAGATGTCAGGGTGGTGGGTTATGTGGTTATAGCGGCGGACTGCGGCGTTGGGTGGTAGAGTGGTGGAAGAGGGAGACCGTGGGTGTGGATGTGGGTCGAAGGTGTAGGCGCCTCGGGTTTGGTGTAGGGTTCGGGTGGTTTTGGTTCTGGTAGGAGGCGACACGGGTCGAGCTTGGGGGAGAAGGTGGGTGAACTAGGGTTTTGCAAGGGGGCACGATGATTTGGTGATGGTTTCATGTGGAGGGCGTGGGTTAGCTTTGAGGAAGAGGGCCGAACATGAGTCTGGGCTTGGGAAAAAAAGAGGCACGGAGGTTTGGGTTTGAAGTGGGAGGCTCGGCGAAACAATTGAAGGAGGAATGGAAAAACTATAGAGGAGAAGAAGAATAAAAGAAATATGAAACATAACTTTTTTTTGAGTGAACAGTGAGGCAAAAAAATGAAGAGGCTTCAGTGAATATATATAAAAATAAATGTAATTGCAATGGTCAAGCCTTTAAATTCGGGTGAAAAATTAAAGCAATTGATTGTTGCTTGGATTACACGGCTGAAGTTTGAGAAGGCAAAGGAAAATTAGAAGTCACTTATACGGTACCGATACGACGAACTGTTTTATCGTTTCTGTCGCGTACTGGACCTCAAAATACAGAAATAAATATACTGCAGATATCGGCATGACGACGTGAACAGAATAGTACATAGATATCAACGATGCAATAAAGTTATAAAAATCTGAATTTTCCGCTACCGAAAATGCCGCTAAAACGCCGAAAATAAGATAAATAGAGCTATAGAAGTCCAAATTTGATGAAATGAATTATGACATCTCACTCAGAAAATGGTTTACATTTTTATTATATAAAAATATTCATATTTCAAAAATATTTAAGTTTTTACGATTTAAACAATTAAATTAAATTTTGTAATTTCACAAATAAACTAACCTACATATTTGAAAATAAAATTTTACCATTTATTATAATTAAATAAACGCATTTCAATTATCAAATTTTTATTTCAAAATTTCATTAGCTGAAATTTCAAGAAAATTTTAGTTAATCACATTATTAAAACCGTTAAAATTCTCGGGTCATTAGACATATATATTGTAACATCCCAAAAATTTTCGACTTTCGAAAATTCAACATCGATACTCACTTTATCGACTGCTGAGCCATCGAATGCCGGAAACCCGAAAAGTTATGGTTTTAAGAAAGAAGAAAAAGGTAGAATAAGAAGATAGAAGAAAAAGAAAGAAGAACAACAACAGAGCAAGAGAACAGCAACAGAAACAGAACAATATCAGAATCTTACACATCGCAGCGGAACAATATATAATAAATAAACACTAGTCTTTTAAAACAAAGAACTATATCAGTTTATACATACATCAATCATCAGAGTCGATATACAACAATGGACAGTTATATAAACTTGTCCTCATACAGAATACACATCGAAATAAATAGTATCAGATACAAATACTACGTCTCGTCATCCAGCTTATCTCCAAGCTCCAGAATATCCAGGATATCCTGATAATCTAACTCTAGACTGCCCGTGTGAAAATTGGTGGGCACCCAGAGTTTAGAAGGGAACAATAAACTCCGAGTCAGTCATGGTGACTGGTGTGAGATCGTAAAACAGTTATTCTTTAAAATAAACAACAGGATAATTTTAAAGTAAATTCGCAATGTTTTTGGAAAATGAAACTACCATAAGACCTCCCGCCACACACACAATGCAAACGCAGACTTGGAGGAGATTTCTTCTTATGATAGTCAAAGATGCTTACTACGCAAAAATCAAATTCTTTTTGATATTATTATTAGTGCATAGTGTAGAAAACATTTTGGAAGTAGAATATAAATCTTAGCCAGCATAGGTACCATTATAGTATGCTTGCTATAGCTACCATATTAAATGGCAGGTTCTACAACTAAAACCGTACAAGGCTCGTATTGTTTCTTTGGACTTCCAACAAATGGTCAGGCTAAGGAACTTCCTATCCACGATGGGTACGTCCCTGGAATAGACGACCCGAGAACCTAACCGGATCTCTGCCAACACAAGGCCGGGTTACCTCTGCAAAAATAGGTAACTACTGACACGCGTATGCCATCCCCCGATCGTCACCGATCTTCCCGAGGATCCCCGATTTCAAACAAACCACAAAGTAATAATAACTGTGCAGCAACCACAGAGGTTAAGTATCTGGGCTCCATACCATGATACCACCTTTATCCAGAAGGAATAACATACACTAAGGGGCGCTACTCCCTAGAACCTTGCTGCATCCTTCCTGTTTCGACCATTTCCGGGGTGTGAGGCTCGACGAAGTCTCGTCCACAAAGCTACGCTTTCTACAAAGCCCTGCTTTGGGTCAAACAAAATGATCAACCTATGATCACAAAGATATAAGATCAAACAAATGACCATATCACAAATGATCAAACACCGATCATTTCACAGCAACACTCAGTATGCCACATTACCAAATTGGGATATATCGCTGATAAATTTCAACTACATAACCTCTGAGCTCGTACGTCTCAGAGAAGGGTGTTAAGCTAAGAGAATAAATTCTCCGCCACCAATAGAAATGTATTTGAAAGAAATCAGCTTTATATCTCAAATTGTAACGTCAGACACACAATCCATACAAGTCTGTTCCGGGATCGAACAGAACCGAAGGCACTTCTCACGAAGCCCTTGCAATTCCGGATAATTTTCAATCACGTCAGGACTTCCCGTCACTAAGGGTGATAAAACCTCTAAATCGGAGATCAGCCGATGTAGAGTAACTCGACGGTCATCCTTTCGTTTTCAAAAATATCCGGTCTTCAACACCGGTCTTCAAATGCGATTCATAACGACGTATCACATATTCGGAATGGGTTATACGACCCCATGGTCCTTTCCCGGCTAACCCTAATAGTGAGCGATTATTCAAAAATAAGTGTGGCATTCAAATTCATCCAATTCACAACAAATACCTATTTAAGGTAATTATCGATAGTCGGTTATTTAACTATCAATAAAGATGCGCGACATCATCAGATTCCAAATAATTTTCCCAAATTATTTATTCTTCAAAAAATATCTTACTAGATATATAATTTCCACACTTCAAAAATAAATCAACGTTTATTTTTAAAACGAATTCCCATTTCTTTATAAATTCCATATTGAATTTATATTTCAAAATATCTTCTGATATACGATTTTCAAATCGATTTTTAATATTCAATTTCAATTTATCTTTTACAAAGATAAATTCTCAAAACGGTTATTTCATTGGAAAAGCATTTCCATACTTATTTAAAAATAAGTGTTTCACAAATCTATTCATTTTCAACACTTGAAAATATTCGATATACTTAAATCAAATTAAGTATATATTCATCCTTTAAGGAAAATATTCTTTTAACACATTTATTTGAGTCAAAACGAATGTTGCGTAAAACATCGTTACGACGACTCGAAATCACTAGTATAGGGATTCGGAATTTAGGTAGATATATAAATCCCAATACTATATAAAACATTTCCTTTCGGAAATCATTTACTATAACAACAGTGTTATAGTCCATCATCTCCTTATTTTCTCGAAAACGTCTATTTCAACAATAAATGTTGAAATCTATGATTTCGATATTTAACACGTTTTAAAACATCTTTAAAACAATTACTTCATTTTATAATATCGTTTCTCCAGAACATATCCATTTTCCTTAAGAGTATATTCACTGTCCAAAATCGTGAATATAATTCACTTAACTAAATTTCAGCCATCTCTACACGTTTTATTTCAATAAAGATTCACTATCCAAAATCGCGAATATATCTTCTTTAAAAATCTTCTATATTTAATTTATCAAACTCCATCGATTTTGAATTTATAAAACAACGTTTATAAATCCTATTTCTATATTTTTTTAACAACTTTGATTTATAAATCTTCTTTATTAACGATCCGATCAATATTCCATTTAAAAGCAGAAATCCAATTTATAAGTAAATTTTCTTATAATCATTCATTCTACAACTTCATTCTTTATAAATCTATAAATTTCATATCTTTACAATTTATAATTCTATACATTTCATATCTTCACATTTTATAATTATAAATTTCATATCTCTTATAAAACTTATTTTAAAATTCCAATAACTTTAATTGATAAATATCAATTTGATACATCTTTTTATATACATTGGTTTAAGAATTCAAAAATCTCAACTTAAACCATTTCATAAATTTCTTAACTCTTTATTTCAAAAGAAATTACTTCTTTGTTAAAATTCACAAAATCTCAACTTTTATAACTTAAAAGTTTTAACGTTTATCTTTTTAAAGTAAATCAATTCAACAATTTAAATAAACGTATATTTTCAAAGATCACTTTTAAAATTTTACTTTTAAAATCAACATCGTTATTTTTAAATTTCAAAATTTGAATCCGATGATGCAACGCATCAATTAGTCAATCACAACAGTCAATATCATATCTCAACATATGACAACAGAATATATATCAACACCTGTAAATAAATAAATACAGTTGAGGAATCCAGTTGGATCCCTCCAACCTGTTTCCCTGCATCCAAAGATGTTAGCACAATACCAATTCCGCTCCAGTACGGAATTATCGCGGTATATAGGTTTTTATAAATCCGCTTACTAACGGCGCAATAGGGTCTCATCCGCTATACGAGGCGGGAAATCATCAATCCAATATATACATATGCCAATATGTATATATTGCTATATATAGATATATATCCTACTATATCTAATATCACATCAACATAGCAATCATATCATCAATCAATAACTGTAAAACACAAATTTTCCTTCGAGTGAGAAAATCTCACCTTAGCTTTTAATTTGCCATCCATTTCCAATCCAGTTTGTTTTTCTCGACTTTAACCTTGTATAAGTAATTTATAAAATCTATTAATATTCGAATTAAATCGAACTAGCAATTGCTTTTCATTTGATAATTTCAATTCATCGATGATTTCGTTTTAAACAGTTAATTTTAAATTTTAACTGATTTCCTTTTGAAACAAACTTATTTAACTAAGATTTTATTTTGACCAAATTTCTTTTAAAATAAATTCCTCTAACTAAATTTTAAATTAAAACTAAATTTCCCTCAATAAATTATTTTCAATGGTTAAAATAAGTAAATAAGTTAAGAAAAAAAAATTCATTACCAAACCATTATTTTTAATATAAACTCTTCAACATTTAAATTATATATATTTTCTAGAAACCTTAACTTTTAAAATTCCTACCTTTCCCTTATCATATAATATATACATATCTAAATCAACTTTTTACAACTTTCTGTATATATCAAATTTCCCTATTTCAATCTTTTCAAAACTAATTTCTAAGTGAACTTTTCAAAATTTAAACCCTTATATTTTCAAAATCATAGTTATACATATTCTTATTCCCCTTTTTCTTCCCTGTGTAAACATACACACACATATAAAATTTGAAAACTGCATATTCACTTCTTTCAATTTACACATAAATGTATATATGTATCGAATCGAAACAGAATTTACCTTACTGCAATTATCGAACGAGCTCGAACCAACCCTAGAAGCCGCGACTTCACATTGTCGCCGACCCCACTCTTCTCGCCTGCTCGAGAGTACCCCCTCACCGTGAAACCTAAAACGACGTCGATGCCTCCATCACCATCGACGAAATCATCGCGACCCCACTGCCGAGACCAACGCCTGTGCCTCCACTTCCAGTTCGCCACTGTAAAACCCACCTTCAACTCGAATGCAAGCCCATTCCAATTCATGATCTAGCAACCCATCACCTGAACGACACCCCGAAGTCCTCCACCTCGCTCGCCGATTCGATCGCCTCCACCTGCTCACGAACGCCACGCGCCCAAACGCCTCACCCCCCATCGCGACATCTGAGGCGATTGCGACTTCGATCCACCTCCGCCCTATCCCCGAAGTCTCGCGACATCGGCTCGACAGCGTCGCCCACGCGCTTACGCGTTGCCAATTTCCCTTCCTCTTTGCGCGTCGTGATACCCTCCTCCCCTGGCCGTGCGATTAGATGAAGACGAGGGACGAATTACCTTCGTTCGAACGAGAATGAAAGGGCTTCGGCCATTAAAATTGATTTTGTATTTGGGTTTCGTTCGTTTTGAATTTCTCAGAGGCGAGTGGCCATTTTCTTTGAATTGAACGAGAATTTACAATGAAGGGAAGGATGGAAGATACGTGATTTAACAGAGGAGAGTCGTGCTTGCACGATCGTCTTTGTGATTTTCGACGTAGATTTAGGGAGATGACGTGCTGAGGGTTGACTTAATTTTTAAGTTTGAAATTTAAATTGAATTTACTTTAAAAATTCTTACGCGTTTATACGCCGTACACTCGCATAACAATTCTGATAAATACGAAATTTGAAACCCGGCAATAATTCAATAACCCGGACCCAATGAAACTGGTTTCGTCGAATTCCGAGACTGTGCCCCGGACGGCTATTTTTAAATATCGATTCGAACGACTTAATTTCTAAACTGAACAAATCAATTTCAACTTCAATTCTGAAGCTTCTATCATCTTCAGTGTTATCAATACGAATTTTAAAAGCTTTCGAAATAATTTTCTTCAACTTTAAATTGAAGATTTAAATTTTATTCAGCATTCAATAGATTAAATTTTAAAGTTTAATCGCCAAATTATTCTGAAAATTTGCAATCAAATTCAAATCATCATCCAAATATTTAAAATTAATTAAATATCTTCGTTTTAAATTGTTGAAAATTCAGGGTCGTTACAGACTTCCCCCCTTAAAAGAATTTCGTCCTCGAAATTACAGGTTAGGGAAAAAGGTCCTTAACTCGTCTACTATCTTTCACAATCTAAATAGTTTTATCAAATTATCAAAACAAATCTTTCTACTAAAGATTCGTTATTAATTCAACTAACTTTCTAAGCCTTCTATAGCTTTCAAACATCATTGTTTACTTCAAAATTCAAATTTGAGTTTAAATTCAAATTTAAACATTCAAAATTTTCTCAAAAATTTTCTAACACTCGGAATTTTCAAAAAATTTCGCCAGCGTCTCCTTTGCGCGGCTAATACGGTACGACTACAAAACGTCCCTACGGACCCTCAGATTTCAAAAAGAAAAAGAAAAAGCCATGCGGCTAGACCAGAAATCATCAAAAACTCATATTATAATTCAAATACGTACCTTTTCCGAGCAAATTCAAATTCATCTTTGAAATAAATTTTCCAATCCCTTTATACACCTGTATACTACTAGCCATAATATCTAGTTACAGCATTCAAACTATTTTGCAAATTTGATTACAAAATTTCAATATAACTGCTTATATCATCTTTAAGTTCGTTATTGAAGTTATATCCTATTCATTCAATTTTTACCTTTCACATTCATTTGAATTTAATTCACAATTTCAATTTTATTTAAATTCAATTTATCTTCATTTATAATCATTGAATTTAATTCGTTCAAATCTTATTCATTTGGTCAATAATCAATTAGCTTCACTTCATTTTCCATAATCAAATTCAATTCTAGTTTTATTCACTTACGAATTCATATTTACAATTTTATTCATATATGAATTCATTATCATTCAATTTCACATTAATAATTCTCATTTGTCAAACGAATTTATTTTCAAATCTTTGGTTATTATTTTATTTCTCATTTTATAAGTTATATAACTTATACTTACTTTAATTCAACTTAAAATTCCTTAAGTTAAATTTATTCAATCAAAATTCAAATTGTATAAGTTATCAACTTGATAATATTTCATAAATATGGTATTCCAGAGTCTTACCAACATTTCAAAATCATTTTGAAAACAATTCAAATTATCTTGGAATTTCCAAACAAAACCCAAATTTTCCAAACAACTTTCATTTAAAACAATCTGGCAGCAATTCCTCTTTTGGAAACCCGAAAATGAACACCAACGATGCCGCGGTCATCATCGAAGTTATTTTCCAGCGACCGAAAAGAGTTTAGAGCTTTTCATCTCTCAAAAATATTTTTCAAAACTTTCGAAATCCATTTTCAGATCAAAAAGATTTAAACTTTCCAAATCTCCAAAATTTTCAAATTCTTTTCAAAACATTTCCAAAAACTTCTCTGGAATTTCGTTTTAAATTACAAATCACTTATATAATTCAAATCCTCACATTTCATTTATATGTGAATTTATTTCTTAACTTTGGAGTTACGATTTCAATTTCTTATTCAATTTCAGTGATGATAATTCACTATCATTACTTCCTAACATCCATGCAACCATATACTATAGTATTTTATAGAAAAATATTTATTTTCTATACAAAAATAGTTTTGGGCAAAATTATCTCATTTACCCTATTTAAAAACAATACTGTGCCGAATTGTTCTATACAAGTGTTTAGAGATCCCTATCGATAGAGTTGTACGGACAATACCGACCAGAATCCATATACCACTCAACAAACCAATCATCACAATATAAAACAATTTTATATTCACTAACAAATACGCGCTCATATCTATTATTACACTCAACTCATTCTAGAGTACTACTGACTCTATCTCTAATGAGTAATACCCAACAGAGCAGGGTTGTCGCTTAACCATATGCTCTGATACCAAATGTAACATCCCAAAAATTTTCGACTTTCGAAAATTCAACATCGATACTCACTTTATCGACTGCTGAGCCATCGAATGCCGGAAACCCGAAAAGTTATGGTTTTAAGAAAGAAGAAAAAGGTAGAAGAAGAAGATAGAAGAAAAAGAAAAAAGAACAACAACAGAGCAAGAGAACAGCAACAGAAACAGAACAATATCAGAATCTTACACATCGCAGCGGAACAATATATAATAAATAAACACTAGTCTTTTAAAACAAAGAACTATATCAGTTTATACATACATCAATCATCAGAGTCGATATACAACAATGGACAGTTATATAAACTTGTCCTCATACAGAATACACAGCGGAATAAATAGTATCAGATACAAATACTACGTCTCGTCATCCAGCTTATCTCCAAGCTCCAGAATATCCAGGATATCCTGATAATCTAACTCTAGACTGCCCGTGTGAAAATTGGTGGGCACCCAGAGTTTAGAAGGGAACAATAAACTCCGAGTCAGTCATGGTGACTGGTGTGAGATCGTAAAACAGTTATTCTTTAAAATAAACAACAGGATAATTTTAAAGTAAATTCGCAATGTTTTTGGAAAATGAAACTACCATAAGACCTCCCGCCACACACACAATGCAAACGCAGACTTGGAGGAGATTTCTTCTTATGATAGTCAAAGATGCTTACTACGCAAAAATCAAATTCTTTTTGATATTATTATTAGTGCATAGTGTAGAAAACATTTTGAAAGTAGAATATAAATCTTAGCCAGCATAGGTACCATTATAGTATGCTTGCTATAGCTACCATATTAAATGGCAGGTTCTACAACTAAAACCGTACAAGGCTCGTATTGTTTCTTTGGATTTCCAACAAATGGTCAGGCTAAGGAACTTCCTATCCACGATGGGTATGTCCCTGGAATAGACGACCCGAGAACCTAACCGGATCTCTGCCAACACAAGGCCGGGTTACCTCTGCAAAAATAGGTAACTACTGACACGCGTATGCCATCCCCCGATCGTCACCGATCTTCCCGAGGATCCCCGATTTCCAACAAACCACAAAGTAATAATAACTGTGCAGCAACCACAGAGGTTAAGTATCTGGGATCCATACCATGATACCACCTTTATCCAGAAGGAATGACATACACTAAGGGGCGCTACTCCCTAGAACCTTGCTGCATCCTTCCTGTTTCGACCATTTCCGGGGTGTGAGGCTCGACGAAGTCTCGTCCACAAAGCTACGCTTTCTACAAAGCCCTGCTTTGGGTCAAACAAAATGATCAACCTATGATCACAAAGATATAAGATCAAACAAATGACCATATCACAAATGATCAAACACCGATCATTTCACAGCAACACTCAGTATGCCACATTACCAAATTGGGATATATCGCTGATAAATTTCAACTACATAACCTCTGAGCTCGTACGTCTCAGAGAAGGGTGTTAAGCTAAGAGAATAAATTCTCCGCCACCAACAGAAATGTATTTGAAAGAAATCAGCTTTATATCTCAAATTGTAACGTCAGACACACAATCCATACAAGTCTGTTCCGGGATCGAACAGAACCGAAGGCACTTCTCACGAAGCCCTTGCAATTCCGGATAATTTTCAATCACGTCAGGACTTCCCGTCACTAAGGGTGATAAAACCTCTAAATCGGAGATCAGCCGATGTAGAGTAACTCGACGGTCATCCTTTCGTTTTCAAAAATATCCGGTCTTCAACACCGGTCTTCAAATGCGATTCATAACGACGTATCACATATTCGGAATTGGTTATACGACCCCATGGTCCTTTCTCGGCTAACCCGAATAGTGAGCGATTATTCAAAAATAAGTGTGGCATTCAAATTCATCCAATTCACAACAAATACCTATTTAAGGTAATTATCGATAGTCGGTTATTTAACTATCAATAAAGATGCGCGACATCATCGGATTCCAAATAATTTTCCCAAATTATTTATTCTTAAAAAAATATCTTACTAGATATATAATTTCCACACTTCAAAAATAAATCAACGTTTATTTTTAAAACGAATTCCGATTTCTTTATAAATTCCATATTGAATTTATATTTCAAAATATCTTCTGATATACGATTTTCAAATCGATTTTTAATATTCAATTTTAATTTATCTTTTACAAAGATAAATTCTCAAAACGTTCATTTCATTGGAAAAGCATTTCCATACTTATTTAAAAATAAGTGTTTCACAAATCTATTCATTTTCAACACTTGAAAATATTCGATATACTTAAATCAAATTAAGTATATATTCATCCTTTAAGGAAAATATTCTTTTAACACATTTATTTGAGTTAAAACGAATGTTGCGTAAAACATCGTTACGACGACTCGAAATCACTAGTATAGGGATTCGGAATTTAGGTAGATATATAAATCCCAATACTATATAAAACATTTCCTTTCGGAAATCATTTACTATAACAACAGTGTTATAGTCCATCATCTCCTTATTTTCTCGAAAACGTCTATTTCAACAATAAATGTTAAAATCTATGATTTCGATATTTAACACGTTTTAAAACATCTTTTAAAACAATTACTTCATTTTATAATATCGTTTCTCCAGAACATATCCATTTTCCTTAAGAGTATATTCACTGTCCAAAATCGTGAATATAATTCACTTAACTAAATTTCAGCCATCTCTACACGTTTTATTTCAATAAAGATTCGCTATCCAAAATCGCGAATATATCTTCTTTAAAAATCTTCTATATTTAATTTATCAAACTCCATCGATTTTGAATTTATAAAACAACGTTTATAAATCCTATTTCTATATTTTTTTAACAACTTTGATTTATAAATCTTCTTTATTAACGATCCGATCAATATTCCATTTAAAAGCAGAAATCCAATTTATAAGTAAATTTTCTTATAATCATTCATTCTACAACTTCATTCTTTATAAATCTATAAATTTCATATCTTTACAATTTATAATTCTATACATTTCATATCTTCACATTTTATAATTATAAATTTCATATCTCTTATAAAACTTATTTTAAAATTCCAATAACTTTAATTGATAAATATCAATTTGATACATCTTTTTATATACATTGGTTTAAGAATTCAAAAATCTCAACTTAAAACATTTCATAAATTTCTTAACTCTTTATTTCAAAAGAAATTACTTCTTTGTTAAAATTCACAAAATCTCAACTTTTATAACTTAAAAGTTTTAACGTTTATCTTTTTAAAGTAAATCAATTCAACAATTTAAATAAACGTATATTTTCAAAGATCACTTTTAAAATTTCACTTTTAAAATCAACATCGTTATTTTTAAATTTCAAAATTTGAATCCGATGATGCAACGCATCAATTAGTCAATCACAACAATCAATATCATATCTCAACATATGACAACAGAATATATATCAACATCTGTAAATAAATAAATACAGTTGAGGAATCCAGTTGGATCCCTCCAACCTGTTTCCCTGCATCCAAAGATGTTAGCACAATACCAATTCCGCTCCAGTACGGAATTATCGCGGTATATAGGTTTTTATAAATCCGCTTACTAACTGCGCAATAGGGTCTCATCCGCTATACGAGGCGGGAAATCATCAATCCAATATATACATATGCCAATATGTATATATTGCTATATATAGATATATATCCTACTATATCTAATATCACATCAACATAGCAATCATATCATCAATCAATAACTGTAAAACACAAATTTTCCTTCGAGTGAGAAAATCTCACCTTAGATTTTAATTTGCCATCCATTTCCAATCCAGTTTGTTTTTCTCGACTTTAACCTTGTATAAGTAATTTATAAAATCTATTAATATTCGAATTAAATCGAACTAGCAATTGCTTTTCATTTGATAATTTCAATTCATCGATGATTTCGTTTTAAACAGTTAATTTTAAATTTTAACTGATTTCCCTTTGAAACAAACTTATTTAACTAAGATTTTATTTTGACCAAATTTCTTTTAAAATAAATTCCTCTAACTAAATTTTAAATTAAAACTAAATTTCCCTCAATAAATTATTTTCAATGGTTAAAATAAGTAAATAAGTTAAGAAAAAAAAATTCATTACCAAACCATTATTTTTAATATAAACTCTTCAACATTTAAATTATATATATTTTCTAGAAACCTTAACTTTTAAAATTCCTACCTTTCCCTTATCATATAATATATACATATCTAAATCAACTTTTTACAACTTTCTATATATATCAAATTTCCGTATTTCAATCTTTTCAAAACTAATTTCTAAGTGAACTTTTCAAAATTTAAACCCTTATATTTTCAAAATCATAGTTATACATATTCTTATTCCCCTTTTTCTTCCCTGTGTAAACATACACACACATATAAAATTTGAAAACTGCATATTCACTTCTTTCAATTTACACATAAATGTATATATGTATCGAATCGAAACAGAATTTACCTTACTGCAATTATCGAACGAGCTCGAACCAACCCTAGAAGCCGCGACTTCACATTGTCGCCGACCCCACTCTTCTCGCCTGCTCGAGAGTACCCCCTCACCGTGAAACCTAAAACGACGTCGACGCCTCCATCACCATCGACGAAATCATCGCGACCCCACTGCCGAGACCAACGCCTGCGCCTCCACTTCCAGTTCGCCACTGTAAAACCCACCTTCAACTCGAACGCAAGCCCATTCCAATTCATGATCTAGCAACCCATCACCTGAACGACACCCCGAAGTCCTCCACCTCGCTCGCCGATTCGATCGCCTCCACCTGCTCACGAACGCCACGCGCCCAAACGCCTCACCCCCCATTGCGACATCTGAGGCGATTGCGACTTCGATCCACCTCCGCCCTCTCCCCGAAGTCTCGCGACATCGGCTCGACAGCGTCGCCCACGCGCTTACGCGTTGCCAATTTCCCTTCCTCTTTGCGCGTCGTGATACCCTCCTCCCCTGGCCGTGCGATTAGATGAAGACGAGGGACGAATTACCTTCGTTCGAACGAGAATGAAAGGGCTTCGGCCATTAAAATTGATTTTGTATTTGGGTTTCGTTCGTTTTGAATTTCTCAGAGGCGAGTGGCCATTTTCTTTGAATTGAACGAGAATTTACAATGAAGGGAAGGATGGAAGATACGTGATTTAACAGAGGAGAGTCGTGCTTGCACGATCGTCTTTGTGATTTTCGGCGTAGATTTAGGGAGATGACGTGCTGAGGGTTGACTTAATTTTTAAGTTTGAAATTTAAATTGAATTTACTTTAAAAAATTCTTACGTGTTTATACGCCGTACACTCGCATAACAATTCTGATAAATACGAAATTTGAAACCCGGCAATAATTCAATAACCCGGACCCAATGAAACTGGTTTCGTCGAATTCCGAGACTGTGCCCCGGACGGCTATTTTTAAATATCGATTCGAACGACTTAATTTCTAAACTGAACAAATCAATTTCAACTTCAATTCTGAAGCTTCTATCATCTTCAGTGTTATCAATACGAATTTTAAAAGCTTTCGAAATAATTTTCTTCAACTTTAAATTGAAGAATTAAATTTTATTCAGCATTCAATAGATTAAATTTTAAAGTTTAATCGCCAAATTATTCTGAAAATTTGCAATCAAATTCAAATCATCATCCAAATATTTAAAATTAATTAAATATCTTCGTTTTAAATTGTTGAAAATTCAGGGTCGTTACAATATATATATATACATATATAAATATATATATATATGTATGTATATAGAGTTTTGAAATGATTTTATCTTATTTATAAATTCTCTCGAGATTTGTAAATGGATTTATTTAATGGATATGACTTTTACGAGAGAAATCTTGTATTGGAATTCTAGAAAATTTAAGGAAATTGGATCGTTGAAATAAGAGAACCATCGAAAGATGAATTATAATTCATAAGGGAACATAGAAGCGGATAGTGGAATTATAGACAAGTGTAATCGATTTGGAAATATTAAAGGAAATAAATTAATGAATTCCGAGGACTTATAGAATCCGTTATAAATGAATTAAGGAATTTACAGGTCAATTGTAAAGGATTTTGAGAAATAGGAAATAAATGGAATATTTTCTTAAGAATTAGAAATAAAATGGTTTAAGAGGAAAATAGACTTATAAATATTTCCTAAGTATTAGAATAAAAGGGTTTGAAATATTTTAACTATGAGATTATTATAATAGAAATATTTTCCAAAGTGTTGGATTACAAATGGAATTGGAAGAAAATATTTCGAAGTGTTGAGATGGTTTCGAAATTAACCTGTTATGGATATAAATATTTGAAATTGTTTTCAAATATTGAAATATTAAAAGAGATTAATATATATCTTTGTAAGGTTATTTTGAAATGAATGTTTTTGAAAGATTTATAAAGTTAGGCCTAGTGGCTTCTTATAGATGTTATTTGATAGTTAAATATCCGATTATCAAATGTGGACAAATTCATTGATCGTTTCGAAGAGACTGAGATTGGATTTAATTATCCGAAAACCACTTCGATCCGATTTGTGCATTATGAATTGTGATATCATGAAGATAATGAAGACGGTGCTCTTGAAGATTCGGTTTGTTCAGACCCAGAATAACTTGTATGGACGAATGGTATCAGAACATCGTCATTGAAGGGCGATAAGCATTCTAAGTGTACATGTTCTTTAAAGGTAAAATGTAGCCTCAAGCCTCATCAACCAGGAATGACTAAAAATCGGAGATGTAGTAGGGCTAAATGGGTCGCACCAAAGTAGGGTATGTTATCACCTTTCTAGATACCCTTGGATATATTATATTAAAATAATGGATATGGTTATGCATGTAAAAGAGAGCGCTCGATTAGGGCAGGAACACCCGGGGTGATAACATATTTGGTACCATCCAGATTAGGGTTAGGCCGGTCCTGTGTTGGTAGGGGATCCAACTGTGGTCCTCGGTACATTTTTCTAAAGATGTGCTGTGATGGGCGGTACCCCAGTCATTGTATGGAATGCAATATCCACTACGAGCCTGTATGGTTTTGATTGTATACCAAATATTGCTGAAACGTGAGATGCAAGCCTTTCAGCTATTTTCTAATTTATTTTCTATAAACACTATTATAATATCAGATGATTTTGATATAAAGTGTTTTGGTTATCGTAAGGTAAAACCCGGTTGTGTTTATGTGTGACGTGATCTTACGAGATACCTTTTGTTTTTCAAAGGATTTTGAAATATAATTAAATTCAAATTGAGTGTGTTTTCTCACGCATGTTTCCCAGACTGCCTCGGGTGTTATTTTATTATAATGCTTGGGTCAGACCGAGTATTACAGATTCAAGTTAGGATGCTATGAAGCTCAGGAGACGAGGTGGAGGAGTTCCAGGCGTATATCACGTACTTGATTATATTCCGCTATGTGTGTAGACTGTATTGTCAGCACTAGTGAGGACAAGTTATAATAACCGTCCATATTGATGTATTCATTGTTGTACATTGATTATTGTATGTATGTTAATAATTACAGTTTTCCTATAAAAAGATCTGTTATTATATATTATATTTATTCCGCTGCGATTGTGAGATTCTATGTTATTCTTTTCTATTTCTTCTATCTCTTCTTCTTCTTTACCCCTAGTTATTCGTCCTTTCGTACAATTTGGGTTGGTTAAGTGTGAATTATTGTCCACTCAAAGGGTACGGAATGACGGGTCGCTTAATTTTTTAATACATATTTATATAATTATTTAAAAATATTAAAATGTTTTAAATAAACATCGATAACTCATTTCCAATTCATTTTTAAATAAAACTAATCGATTTATTAAGCTTATTATAAAAATTATAATTTTATTTCAATTCCTATTAGATATTTGAAAAAATCCACTTTCCATGGTATTTCAATAACAAAACAGCTTTAATTTACATTGTTTGAATAAATAAAATTTTCCTTTTAAACAACTTAGCTTCTCGCTAAAAATAAATTTTTAACATTCCAATAACCAACTTCAATTACAATTCCCTCTCGATTAATAATACATCGAATTCATTTCGATTCCCTAACCATTCTCACAGTTTAAAACAGAATCTACTATTTTTCCCAAAACCAATTTCCATATTTCGATATAAATTCACATCATAAATTTATGTTTCTAATTTATCAACTGAAAGTCATTTGCCTTATTTATAAACATCATTTATGAATTTATAAACTATTTTGCATTTCCACTTGTTTATAAAACTAATCTCATTTATGAAATCTCATTTATGAAATCTCATTTTATAAATCCATTTATTAATAGAACCCCTTTAATTTTTCAAATATATTTTAATATCAATTTCAACTCCTTAATCCATATTTTCTAGAATATCATTTAATGATATATTGCTAAAATCCTTTATATAAATTATTTAAAAATATCAAATTTAAACCATTATACGAATAGTTAAGTACAACCCAAAATCAAATTATTATTTTATCAAAATCAATTTCTTTGAATTAATCCAAATTTCAATATAAATATTCAAAACCTTCTTTTAAATACTTTCAAATTCCAAAAATAGTATTTATGGTATTTAAAATATCAAAATTTAAGGTCCGTGCTACTATCGCATTCAAACATTCAAATCACAAACAATCTATAACTGATTACCAATTCACATCATATATCACTATATATAAAAAAATCAATATCATTTCGAGGAATCTAGTTGGATCCCTCCAATCTGTTTCCCTGCATCCATAGATGTTAGATAACATAAAATACCAATCCTGCTCCAAGCTGGGATATCACGGTATATAGGGTCATCCGCTATTATGCGGGGCTCATAGGGTCTCATCCGCTCTAATAGGTAGAAAATATATCCATCTACTAATATATATATATATAATATAACATTCAAGTGATAATAATAATTATCAACTCATCCAATCAATCAATAAATGATTTTAACTATTTTAAAATATAACCAATTATCCAAATGAGTGAGATTTGTTCACCTTGATTTTTAAATTTCCAATCATCTAGAGTTTCAATTATCTAAAATCCCAACTGATTCTGAAAAATTCCAAACCAATCCTATAACATTCATTTTCCTGTTACGAACCAAACTCGACTTGTTATATTCATTCGGACCTCGTAAAGATTAATTATGAATTTATGAAATTCGAAATAAATTAATCAAAAAATAACTTAAATTTAAAAATTGTTTTTAAATTAAATTACATTCCAATATGCGCTTATAGGCACGCACACGAGCTTGACTTGAATCATGACCTCGTCTGCCACCACTCTGCCGACCAAACATACCCAACCTCGTGCTTGCCATCGCCCACCATTCCCCGAGTCTCCACCTAGCCTCGCTCACGTCTATGTCGTGTCCTCTATGCTAAAATCAACTGACAATCGACCACTAGTCACAACCCTAGAGTCGCCATCCACATCTGCCCTAGCTTCGACATAAACTGTCGTATGCCTTCCCCCCAAAAATCGATTGCTCCCAAGCCCTAGTTGTTACGACGCACGACCATCTCATGCTCTGGCCGCTTCCAACCTTCAACTTCCATGCCCAAGCCTTAATGTAGAAACCTTCGGTCGCTGCTCGATCCTGGCCACACGCCCATACAAACTTGAGAAGTCGAACACCAAATTCCCTTACTTGCACTTGGCTATCACCTCGTTCCTCCCCTCTCACTCATGGCCACATGCCGCTCGTGATTTAGAATGCGATAATCCCCCTTTTCAAATCGCAATTTGATCGCTCTTTTTTCTTTCCTGGCTATAGTCGATTTCAAATGAAAAAGAAGGGAAACAGTATATGCTATTTTAACTGAGGAGAAACTTCTCATGTACAAGTATTAAGTATAGGCTTTGACTTTAAACGATTTATAATAGTATTTAATTATAAATTATCTCTGTAACAACCCGGTTTTTTCGCGTCAGTTTTTAAATGACGATTAAATCATTTTTAACTGCTAATGCAGATTTGATTCAAGTTTAAATTCATTCGAAAATTTGTTAAAAGAATTGTTTGGGCCTTTAGATGTAAACGGGTCCATTTTGTTTGTTTGCCCTGACCGTGGTTATTACCTAGGGCATAATTGTTCCCCCTGATTCATTCTTTGAGCAACCACAAAACAAACGAAAGAATTATAAATGGTGGCGGCCTCGTTTACCTCGTTCGTCCCCAAAAATTAGGGCTTCCTGATATCTCGAAGTGCTGGCTTAGCTTAATCGAATCAGTGAGTATTCGCGTGGAGCCTCGTCAATCATACATCCACGTGAGCGCGTTCGGCTGCTCCAATCCGTCGAAGGGGAATTCGAGCTTGGCTTCGATCGACTGAGAGGTGCCGCAGCTTCAACTCGGAGGTGTTCAATCCTCAAATTCGTGTCGTTCGAGTTTGATTCTTGCTCTGAGTGATCATTGTCCCTTTGAGGTCGCTCGACAGCAAATCTGAGTGGTTCGTCGAAAATAGGTGAGTAACTTTACTCACATCTAGTTCATTTGTCTTATGATGCTTCTGTAATTCGAGTTGGATTCGACCTTGTTTTATCTCGGCCATTTGTTTTCATTTGGTATTGGTAATCGATGTTGCTTGAATTTACTGCTCCGTGAATTTCTCGTTTTGATTTGTTCAACTCACGACTTGTTTACGTGATGACAACGGCTTTGATTTTTAACTTAGTTGATTCCTTGATTTTATCGGCTCTGTCTTTTTGATATTGAACTAGTTTTGTGAAATTCTGATGACTTTGGCTTTGCATTTTCTTTGTGTATCATCACTATACCTTGTTGAGATAGTTGCATTCCAGTTGCGTCAGTTGCCTTCATGTACTTGTATAACTGTTGTCGCGTGAGGCAGGGTTGTACTGTCCCCTTCATCTCACCGTCGCATTCATGTGTACCTTACCCTCTGATTTGTTTTGCACTGACTTGGGTTCGAGCCTTGTCTGACTTAGTGTTCGGGTTCCTTCATGTGGTCAGTGTGCTGGTATCACCACAGTTGAGTGTTGTGCATTAGTCCTTGTTGTTGGGTATCACTGATCCCACATGTACCTGCTTGCATCCTTGAATTTGGTTAGAGGGTACTGACCAGTCAAGTTTGAGTTGTATAACTCGAACTTGATCTCGAGTTTGTGCCAATTACTCCTGATTATGTTTTGATGTTGATTTCGATCCCTATTTCCATTGACTTTACAGAGATATCTTTTGAGTCTGTTTACTTTCCGACCATCAGACTTGGGTTTCACGGTTACATGTTCATATTGCTGGTTGCACTTTGATGTTGAACTGTAACTGTGAATATGTACCAACGTGTTGCATTTGAAATTGATTCATCATTGTTGCCAAGTAGATTGATGTCTGCACTGTAACTTTTGTATCATACTTGACTTTGAGATAAATGATGACTTCATTCTCTATCAGTTCAAACTTCTACGTGATTTTTGTTCGAACTCTGCACTGCTTCATCATGTCACTGATTTGGTATTGCATGCTTTCTGTGACCTTGGTCTTGACACTGTCTGGTCGCACACACATTGTCCACTTGACTTCGGTCACTTGATCTTTTTATGAAATTTCAGGTCTTCGACCTGACCTTAATTGTGTAATATTACTGGTGATATTTTGTTGATATAGATATATATGTGCATACATGTATTCTTCTATTTGCATTTGCTTGTTGTTGTTTCTGGTTCATCTATGTACTTCACCGAGCATTACTGCTTCCTCTGACCATTTGTTCAGTGTTGCATCTGCACATTCACTATCCTCATGAACTTGTTCCGTAAGTGATGTACTGATGCACTTTGAACCTGATTTGGGTATTCATCCCTTACCTGTTGCATTTACAAGGTTTTGACATTCATGTCTACACTCTCTCTCTTGATAGTTGCTTCTGAGATGCATCCCTTGAGTACTTGTCTGTTTCATGCTTTGATCACTGGTTGCAATTCATTTGGTTCAGTCTTGTACCACCTACTGTTCACTTGAATTGTGATTCTTGATGTCGTACCGAGTTGAGTTAATGTAGTCATCACTTTTGTACATGTACTCTGCTCTGGCCTTGGTTGTTAGTTGTATGCCTATGCATTGCTTTGTCTTTCACGTTGCCTGACCATAGGCATGCTTCGAGTCAGTATTCATATGGCCTCATGATGCAGTGTCTTCATATTACCTTACTGTCTGCCCCTTGGAACTATATGTGTAGTTGCTATCGCTGTACATTGCGCTTATTCTTCTTTATGTTGCAATGCTTTAAATCATATATGTTGATTTCATTTGTTGCCATGCACTTGAATTAGTTGTATTTATTCGTTTTGTTGACATGGCATTGGTGCACTTAGATTGGTTTTCATATTCACTTGAGTTTAACCCGATTTCGGGGTTTGACCTTGCGATCGTTGTGATTTTCACTGAGCTTTTGTGTATCTCCTACGATAGTGGCGAGGCAGTACACGCGTGCGTGTACTACAGCCCTATCAGATTTGACAGTTTTAAATTGATTTAGTCGATTTGATAAATTGTTTATTTATCTCTGTTCATAATTTAAATCTGCTGATTTTGTTAAACACTGTTAAGTGTTATATTGACCGTTATCAGGTTTCTTTGTTTAAAGAATCGGATAGACGGGAATTATTGTGACTGTCGTCTATTTAAATTATTACTGCCTATATGCACTAATAAACTGGTTTGAATTAGACTGACCTGGGTATTATTTTCTTTTGAATGTAATACTCGGGTCAGACCCAAGTATTTCAGGTTGTAGATTTCTTCCTTTGAGTTGCTGTTCGGGATTGAAGACTTTTCACATCTTCTGAAGTTGTCAGAGTCATTTTGTAGTAGTCGTGTCATTGTATAGAATGATATGTATTCATGTATATTAGTCTATAATGTACTTGTATATATAACTTCTAGAGTCGATAGTTGTAGTTGTATCATATGTATAGTGTCAACTATGTATTAACTGACATCAGTTATATATATCTGAGACTTTTGTTTTTATCTGTGTTCCGCATTTATATTATCTGTGTTATTGTTATATCTAATGTCCTAAACTATTATGAACCGTCGTAGTTCGTTTTATACTAGTATTGGGTGTGTCGATGGGAGTAAATAAATAATAGAAGAAAAATAAAAAGAATGTACCACTCCTATCGAGATAACCAATGTTAGTGTAAGGCCAATTACGGATGGTCGCTCCCATCCAGCCTTATTCTTCGTAATAATAGACAGTATTTCCTTTAATACTCTTTGTTATTATGAGCATAGAGGTGGGGCGTCACAGTTGGTATCAGAGCTTGGGGTTTATGGACATAATATAAAACATAACTTGGATGGAACATATGTTACAACTATTAGTCGATGTTTTATCTGTGATTTGAATCAAAACTAAAGTTTTGAAATTTGGATGAAATTTTTAAATATCTTTATTTAAAAATAATAGTGAAATTGTGTTCTGATGATTTGATTGACTTGTGTTCTGTTTATCAGAGTGCGCAGCAGAAACAGTGAAACTGTCTTCGCTGAGTACAACTGATAATCTTTTTGATTTAAAAAAAAATCAAAATACGAAATTGATATGAATTTCATTTGTTGTTTACATAGCTGTAATTATTTTGTTTCTTTGAGAACTTCGAATCCGAATTGAGGATTCGAAGAAATTGCAGATATGTAATTTTTGTTGAAATTTCCGCTGGCTTTCTTTTGTACTAATCATCTATTGATTAGATTTTTGCTGTTTTAAATTATCTTCATTGAAGATACATTTGAATGATTCTTTGTTCATTTTGTAGTACGTGCAAAAATTTAAATTGCACGTTATTGCATTTATTTTACGTTGAACCGATGCTTGGTTATGAAACGTATTTTGTTGCCGTTATTTTTACAACGGAATATTACACCAATGCTATATTTTGAAGTACGGTGTTTTGTGGCATTTTGATGAATGAAAATTCACTGGTATTACATTTTGATGTAAATTGTTTTGATGTGATTTTGACGTTTTAAAATTACTGTCGCTTTGGCTTCAGTAACCGTCAAGTTTTAAAAGTGGATTTTCAAGCGGTTATTCCGCAATACTGATTTGTGACCGTTTTTACGGTATTTTGAGAAGTACAGTTTCCTTATCGAAATTGTTACTGATTTGCTGTTTTAATCACGTGATTGGAAAATCATTTTAAAAAATGAAAATTGTTTTATAAAATTGTAACAATTTGCGTTTTCAAAAGAATGAGAAAGCGACTTAAACGATTCAGCAAAATCGAGGATTATAACCCCTTTCTTTTACTGTTTCGCTTAACTCCGGACTTGTTCAGTTGAGAATGCGAATTGTTATTCTTACAAAATAAATAAAATTGTTTTTAGAAATTTTAACAGTTTGCGCTTTCAAAAGAATGAGGAAGCGATTTAAACGTTTCAGCAAAATCGAGGACTATGACCCCTTTCTTTTACTGATTCGCTTAATTCCGGACTTGTCCGTTTGAGAATGTAAAGTGTATTTTTACAAAATACACAATTTTGCACTTTCAAGGAAACGATGAAGTGATTTAAACGATTTAGCAAAAGTGCGGAGTATGGAACCACACTTTTACTTTTTCGGTTAATTCCGGACTCGTTAATTGAATATCTGTTGTTTTGATGGTTTTGATGAATTTTACACTTTCAAGGAAACGATGAAGAGAATCAAACGATTTAGTAAAACACGTGGTATGGGACATGTGTGTTTGCTATTTAGGTTAATTCCGGACTCGTTAATTGAAACATTTTGTTGCTTTCGTGTGCTTTCGAGCCACTATGAGGACCTTCGGGTCATTTGTTGGACCTTCGGGTCATTTGTTGGGCTTTCGGGCCACTCTGCGGACCTTCGGGTCAAATACCAGTACTAGACCTTCGGGTCACTCTGCGGACCTTCGGGTCAATCTGATGGGCGCCAAAATTATGTTGAGTACTTGGTAGGCTTCGGCCATTTGTTGATGCACGTGCGGCGAATTAAAAACTCGCCATCTGATGGGATCGATCCAAGCTTTTATGTTGATTTTCTAGTCTTCTTAATTGATTTCTAGATATTTGTTGCTTCCAATTATCTGCAGGTAATTGGATATTTGTTGATATGAGTTCTGATTATCGTTTTTGATAATCAGATATTTGTTGTTTCTAATTATCGCTTGTGATAATTAGATATTTGTTGATATGAGTTCTGATTATCGTTTTTGATAATCAGATATTTGTTGTTTCTAATTATCGCTTGTGATAATTAGATATTTGTTGATATGAGTTCTGATTATCATTTTTGATAATCAGATATTTGTTGTTTCTAATTATCGCTTGTGATAATTAGATATTTGTTGATATGAGTTCTGATTATCGTTTTTGATAATCAGATATTTGTTGTTTCTAATTATCGCTTGTGATAATTAGATATTTGTTGATATGAGTTCTGATTATCGTTTTTGATAATCAGATATTTGTTGTTTCTAATTATCGCTTGTGATAATTAAATATTTGTTGATTTGAGATTTAATTATCGCTTGAGATAATTAAATATTTGTTGATTTTAGATTTAATTATCGCTTGTGATAATTAAATATTTGTTGATTTGAGATTTAATTATCGCTTGAGATAATTAAATATTTGTTGATTTTAGATTTAATTATCGCTTGAGATAATTAAATATTTGTTGATTTTAGATTTAATTATCGCTTGAGATAATTAAATGGTTGTTGATTGAGATTTAATTATCGCTTGAGATAATTAAATATTTGTTGATTGGAATTTAATTATCGCTTTAGATAATTAAATATTTGCTGATTTCGAATTTAATTATCGCTTTAGATAATCGAATGATTGTGGAATTTGAAATTTGATTATCGCTTGAGATAATCAAATATTTGTTGAATTTGAAATTTGATTATCGCTTTTGATAATCGAATATTTGTTGAATTTGAAATTTGATTATCGCTTGAGATAATCAAATATTTGTTGAATTTTAAATTTGATTATTGCTTTTGATAATCGAATATTTGTTGAATTTGAAATTTGATTATCGCTTGAGATAATCAAATATTTGTTGAATTTGAAATTTGATTATCGCTTGAGATAATCAAATATTTGTTGGAATTGAAATTTGATTATCGTTTTGATAATCGAATATTTGTTTCTGATTATCGTTTGAGATACTCAGATATTTGATTTGTCTTCTGATTATCGTTTGAGATACTCAGATATTTGATTTGTCTTCTGATTATCGTTTGAGATAAGTGAATATTTGCGATTTTTGAGATTTGAGCTTCGTCTTTTTCTCTGGCGATTCAGGTGAGTAATTTGATTTACTCACATTCAATTCGTGCTCTGTATGAGATTTCTGCTCTGTTTTTCCTTCTCTTTTAGTTGCTGGAACTCGATTGTTCTTACTTTTGTTAGTCGTTTGATTTTGATCCCTGATTCCCACGATGTTGATTCTTTTGATTTGAAGCAGTCGAACCTTTCGATTTCTTATCTAATACCTCCCCGCTGACACTTGCTTTGCTTATACATTCGACATTGCCATGCTCTTTTGGTTGTTACCTTTTATCCATTTATTCCCTATGATTGCGTGGACGCAATTTCTTTAAGGGGGGGAGTCTGTAACAACCCGGTTTTTTCGCATCAGTTTTTAAATGACGATTAAATCATTTTTAACTGCTAATGCAGATTTGATTCAAGTTTAAATTCATTCGAAAATTTGTTAAAAGAATTGTTTGGGCCTTTAGATGTAAACGGGTCCATTTTGTTTGTTTGCCCTGACCGTGGTTATTACCTAGGGCATAATTGTTCCCCCTGATTCATTCTTTGAGCAACCACAAAACAAACGAAAGAATTATAAATGGTCGCGGCCTCGTTTACCTCGTTCGTCCCCAAAAATTAGGGCTTCCTGATATCTCGAAGTGCTGGCTTAGCTTAATCGAATCAGTGAGTATTCGCGTGGAGCCTCGTCAATCATACATCCACGTGAGCGCGTTCGGCTGCTCCAATCCGTCGAAGGGGAATTCGAGCTTGGCTTCGATCGATTGAGAGGTGCCACAGCTTCAACTCGGAGGTGTTCAATCCTCAAATTCGTGTCGTTCGAGTTTGATTCTTGCTCTGAGTGATCATTGTCCCTTTGAGGTCGCTCGACAGCAAATCTGAGTGGTTCGTCGAAAATAGGTGAGTAACTTTACTCACATCTAGTTCATTTGTCTTATGATGCTTCTGTAATTCGAGTTGGATTCGACCTTGTTTTATCTCGGCCATTTGTTTTCATTTGGTATTGGTAATCGATGTTGCTTGAATTTACTGCTCCGTGAATTTCTCGTTTTGATTTGTTCGACTCACGACTTGTTTTCGTGATGACCACGGCTTTGATTTTTAACTTAGTTGATTCCTTGATTTTATCGGCTCTGTCTTTTTGATATTGAACTAGTTTTGTGAAATTCTGATGACTTTGGCTTTGCATTTTCTTTGTGTATCATCACTATACCTTGTTGAGATAGTTGCAATCCAGTTGCGTCAGTTGCCTTCATGTACTTGTATAACTGTTGTCGCGTGAGGCAGGGTTGTACTGTCCCCTTCATCTCACCGTCGCATTCATGTGTACCTTACCCTCTGATTTGTTTTGCACTGACTTGGGTTCGAGCCTTGTCTGACTTAGTGTTCGGGTTCCTTCATGTGGTCAGTGTGCTGGTATCACCACAGTTGAGTGTTGTGCATTAGTCCTTGTTGTTGGGTATCACTGATCCCACATGTACCTGCTTGCATCCTTGAATTTGGTTAGAGGGTACTGACCAGTCAAGTTTGAGTTGTATAACTCGAACTTGATCTCGAGTTGGTGCCAATTACTCCTGATTATGTTTTGATGTTGATTTCGATCCCAGTTTCCATTGACTTTACAGAGATATCTTTTGAGTCTGTTTACTTTCCGACCATCAGACTTGGGTTTCACGGTTACATGTTCGCATTCCTAGTTGCACTTTGATGTTGAACTGTAACTGTGAATATGTACCAACGTGTTGCATTTGAAATTGATTCATCATTGTTGCCAAGTAGATTGATGTCTGCACTGTAACTTTTGTATCATACTTGACTTTGAGATAAATGATGACTTCATTCTCTATCAGTTCAAACTTCTACGTGATTTTTGTTCGAACTCTGCACTTCTTCATCATGTCACTGATCTGGTATTGCATGCTTTCTGTGACCTTGGTCTTGACACTGTCTGGTCGCACACACATTGTCCACTTGACTTCGGTCACTTGATCTTTTTATGAAATTTCAGGTCTTCGACCTGACCTTAATTGTGTAATATTACTGGTGATATTTCGTTGATATAGATATATATGTGCATACATGTATTCTTCTATTTGCATTTGCTTGTTGTTGTTTCTGGTTCATCTGTGTACTTCACCGAGCATTACTGCTTCCTCTGACCTTTTGTTCAGTGTTGCATCTGCACATTCACTATCCTCATGAACTTGTTCCGTAAGTGATGTACTGATGCACTTTGAACCTGATTTGGGTATTCATCCCTTACCTGTTGCATTTACAAGGTTTTGACATTCATGTCTACACTCTCTCTCTTGATAGTTGCTTCTGAGATGCATCCCTTGAGTACTTGTCTGTTTCATGCTTTGATCACTGGTTGCAATTCATTTGGTTCAGTCTTGTACCACCTACTGTTCACTTGAATTGTGATTCTTGATGTCGTACCGAGTTGAGTTAATGTAGTCATCACTTTTGTACATGTACTCTGCTTTGGCCTTGGTTGTTAGTTGTATGCTATGCATTGCTTTGTCTTTCACGTTGCCTGACCATAGGCATGCTTCGAGTCAGTATTCATATGGCCTCATGATGTAGTGTCTTCATATTACCTTACTGTCTGCCCCTTGGAACTATATGTGTAGTTGCTATCGCTGTACAGTGCGCTTATTCTTCTTTATGTTGCAATGCTTTAAATCATATATGTTGATTTCATTTGTTGCCATGCACTTGAATTAGTTGTATTTATTCGTTTTGTTGACATGGCATTGGTGCACTTAGATTGGTTTTCATATTCACTTGAGTTGAACCCGATTTCGGGGTTTGACCTTGCGATCGTTGTGATTTTCACTGAGCTTTTGTGTATCTCCTACGATAGTGGCGAGGCAGTACACGCGTGCGTGTACTGCAGCCCTATCAGATTTGACAGTTTAAATTGATTTAGTCGATTTGATAAATTGTTTATTTATCTCTGTTCATAATTTAAATCTGCTGATTTTGTTAAACACTGTTAAGTGTTATATTGACCGTTATCCGGTTTCTTTGTTTAAAGAATCGGATAGACGGGAATTATTGTGACTGTCGTCTATTTAAATTATTACTGCCTATATGCACTAATAAACTGGTTTGAATTAGACTGACCTGGGTATTATTTTCTTTTGAATGTAATACTCGGGTCAGACCCGAGTATTTCAGGTTGTAGATTTCTTTCTTTGAGTTGCTGTTCGGGATTGAAGACTTTTCACATCTTCTGAAGTTGTCAGAGTCATTTTGTAGTAGTCGTGTCATTGTATAGAATGATATGTATTCATGTATATTAGTCGATAATGTACTTGTATATATAACTTCTAGAGTCGACAGTTGTAGTTGTATCATATGTATAGTGTCAACTATGTATTAACTGACATTAGTTATATATATCTGAGACTTTTGTTTTTATCTGTGTTCCGCATTTATATTATCTGTGTTATTGTTATATCTAATGTCCTAAACTATTATGAACCGTCGTAGTTCGTTTTATACTAGTATTGGGTGTGTCGATGGGAGTAAATAAATAATAGAAGAAAAATAAAAAGAATGTACCACTCCTATCGAGATAACCAATGTTAGTGTAAGGCCAATTACGGATGGTCGCTCCCATCCAGCCTTATTCTTCGTAATAATAGACAGTATTTCCTTTAATACTCTTTGTTATTATGAGCATAGAGGTGGGGCGTCACAATCTCCCTTAAGATAACTTAAAATCCCAAACTCCCATTGAGGCATGCCACCTGGCATTCCTAATGTTATACCGCCATTCCAAATGCAATGGAACAAGTTTCGAAGCCTAATGTGGTCATATATGGAAGATAACTTTTTAAATCAACTATTTAAATTAAATTCAATTAAATTACTTCTAGGCGTTTTCAGATCGCACGACCAAACGGTAAATCCAAATGATGCAAATTTGAAATTTGATAATAATACATTATTGCAGATCAAATGGAATTGCTTTCGTCAAAATCTGAGACTGTGTCTCGGATCGCTTTTAATACATCAGTTAAATTGACAGTTTCAAAAATTTACGAAATCACTTGAAATTTCAGTTTTTAAGAACTTATTAACTCAATTATAAATCCAATAGAATTTTTATCAACATCAGAAATCATTTTTGATTTATATTTAACTCAAATTCAATTATTTAAACGATTTTCAATTATAAATTCAATAATTAAATTTATCCAATAAATCACTATATTTTGAACTTAAGTTTTATTCCACTTATTTGATCGATAAACTTCATATTAAAATTCTATTTACATTTCAAATTCAACATTCAAACTACATTAAATGTTCAAAATCAAACGACTGAAAATTCGGGTCGTTACACCAAACCTTCCTCTTCGTCCTCCGGAAAATAATCTTCAATAAGCTGAAATCTCAGGGCCTACCTGAGCGTAATGAAAATACAAAACACTCGAATCAGGACTAAAATATTCTTATGCGAGTCAAATAAATATCGCATATTACATGAGTGTAATAGTGTCAGAGAAGTTTACGGGACTTTACATCTGCTATCCAGTGTAATGTGTGTGCAATAACTTAAGAGATGTTACAGGATTTCCATCTTCTAAGGATTTGTCAAAATATTTATGTATAGTAGAATATGCTACATATATAATGTCTAATCAATAAAATAAATATTTAAAATAGCGTTAAGGCGTTACCCATATCCCACTTAACACATTTTTATAAGCATCATAGTCTATAAGTACTATAAATTCCACCATATATTGGTGGGCTATCAGGGAGCACTCCATAGGTACAAAAAGTCGTAGTGGGTGCGATTAGGGATAATATGACAAGGCGCACGAGGATTGACCCACGATAGGATTCCATCAGATTGCGGAACCAGGTTGGTGGTAACGCATAGCCGTAGTTACCTCCCACCTTGAACAACTCTCCCATAATCAAAGGTTGCCACCAATCCATCACAAAAGTAAGAGATATGGTATCGAAGAAATATGCTCGATTAGAGGATCGACCTCACATGGCCTGGTTATGACTCCTGTTTTTTTCATTTTAGTTATGACATGAAGGTCATGGCTATCCATCATCGTTCTCTTACTTTATTCCAGTAGCGTTCGCCAATCCATCATACTTTATTCGAGATTCTCCACTATGTACACGGTTGTTAAAGTGGTTCCTATATTGACATAGAGTATTCCGTTCGGCCCCAGACTTTTTAACAACAAATCATTATATTTTTCACGTCTTGGTCATTTTATAAAAACTTATTTAAATAATTTAACTTGCATCAAATTTTAAATATTAACTTCAAATATATTTATCATTTGAGATCACTTAGCTTAAACAATTAAATTTATTGATATTAACAAAAGTCAAGTTATTAAGTTTAATTTCTCAAATCGATTTATTAAATGTCATAATTATATCCTTGAAATTACATAATAATAAAACTTAATAAAATCTTAAACTTAGACTTATGATCATTAAAATATATTTATTAAAGTTATAAAAAAATAAATCTTTACATATTTTAAATTTACATTTTATTGAAAATAAATTTCTAAATAAAATTTTAAACTTATGTGAAAAGTAAATTTTAAATTAAATTATTTATTAAATTTAGTATTTATATTATATTAAATAAAAATATTTTAAATTAAACTTTTACATTAAATTAAATTAAATAAAAATCTAATTATTTTATTAACTAAATGTTTATTTTAAAATAAATCAAATTACCTTAAATTAATTTTTAAAAATGAATAAAAATCTAAGTTAAATCTTAAAATTTAAATTCAAAAATCAATATATATATATATATTAAACTTCAAATACATAATTAAATCTTAAAGTTAAATTTTAAATTTTTTATTTAATCAAATTTAATATAAATTTAAAAACTTAATTCCTTAAAAAGTCAAAAAAATTTCAAACATTTCAAATAAACCAACGGTGTCTATATATAGTTATTTACCTATGGCCAAGTGAATAGTTATTTGAATTTGGGATGGATATATATATATATATATCATTTCAATCCAAATCAAAGTGTCATAGGTATATATCAATATAGGTATATATCATTTCAACTTATTTATGATTTATTCGAAATTATTTAAATAATAGTTTTGTATACTATCAATTAATTTACAAGGTAATACAAGGATATATAAAATAAATAAACATCCAAATCATCCAAAATCTCAACCAATTAGCATTCGTCACAAACAATCATCCAAACAATCAATAAATCACATCAATATCCAATTATCAATAATTGGAAATTTTACTAGCAGTTTAATTCTAATTTCCAATTAATTGTTAATTAAAAATTTCTAATATATAAATTTGAATATCGATTTCCATGTTAGTTAAATTCACCAAACAACAATCAATAATTTAAATAACTTCAGAATTTCAATTTAACTAACATAAAAATATTCTAGTATTTCGTGAGCGCATAAAAACTCACCTTCTTTTGAATCTGAAAATTCAATTGAAGCGAATTGTAAAATTTTTAACTCCATGCTAGAGACAATGTCGATACAATTCCAACGTGACTGTTTTGCCCAAATCGGACCTCGTATGCAAAAGTTACGATTTTTATTAATATAGTGATAATTATCACAAAATTAACATAAAAAATAACTACACTATTAATTCATTAAATTAATTCAAGCTTTGTTGTAAATACTAGTAACAAAATAACTACAAAAGTTCCTCTTTGCTATAAATAAGAAAAATCACCATTTTTGCAAATCCAAGCTTCCAAACTCCAAATTAATTCAAGCAAATAGAAATTTTATCAATTTAAGGTGTAAATCAAAATGTAATCAATTCCAAAACCCTATAATTTCATCGAAATCCTAATTTGAGAAATGATTTTCTAATTTACTGTAAATTTTCTTTTGCACGTACTGTTTTTAAATTCTATAGGTTATTTGAAGCTCTTTCCTCCTCAAAGCTTGCTTCTTTCAACATAATTTCAGGTTGGTATCTTCACTAATGCAAGGTGAGTTTGTTCACTCACAAATCTAGCTATAATAATGCTGCTAATGTAGAGATCTGGGTGAAATTTAGTTTAAAATAAATAATTTTGAGAAGTTTCTGTTTACAACTTATATCTTTTCTTTGTTGCTTCTTTCAGAGAGTGTAGCTTGGTGATCTCTTAATGAATTGTTGTCGGATCTTTTTCGGATCATAGTTTAGATGCTATATTATATGCACACCAAATATTTTAGCATAATTCATCCATTTGCTATCTCGTATCGCTGTTGGAAAATCAAAACGATGCTGTAAAATTTAACCTAGAGAGTACGTAACCTAGATCGACAGGCACGTTGACCTAGGTTTCGACCATGGACTCATAAAGGTCGACCGTATGGGCATCCTAAGGGGGTGCATGTATGAGCTAGAGGTTGACCATGCTGTCGACCTGGTGCCTGCTTGTTTCTTCCCTTTTCCCTTTAGTTCTGTAGCTTGTTCTAGCTTGTGTTGCCCTCGTTTTCCCTTGAATTTGACAATGATTTTGTGTTGTTTTGAGGCTATGATGCCTAACAATAAGCTAGCCAAGTTTTGGTGAATTTGAAATTCAAATTTAAGATGAATTTGAATTGAATTTGAATATCTGTTTTGAGGAATTTTCTTTGTTTTTCATTGTTTTCGGGCACAAATTTCTCTAAATGATTTTGAAATAATTTAAAATAAGTTGGCTTTTAAAATAATTATTATATAATATTTTTTGAATTATTTTTAAGTTATAAAATCTATTTATTCTCTGTAATAAGAGGATTTCAAATATTATTTTCAATAATCATTTTCGGAAAATGGTTTTAAAGGCTAGTTTTCTCAAGTAAATTATTTTAAATATAAAATACACATTTATGCACTATTCGAGCGTATAAGAAAGAGAATTAAATGATTAGTAAAACATGTGGTATGGGACATGTGAGTTTACTTTTTGGTTAATTTTGGACTTGTACGATTGAAGCTCTCCGAGATTATAGTTTTCTGAGTTGATATTTGAGATTGCTATTTAATGGCATGTTTTGAGAATTATAATTCCTATTTTTGGGAATTATCTAAGATGGCCAATAAGCGAGTTTTGTTGTTTGAGATCTTCTACTTTTAGGAGTTTTGGTCGATGAGAACCATCACGACATTTTTTATACTTGTCAACGAGACGAGGCAAATCTTGAGTTGAGATTTCCTATTTTGGGAATTATGTTTTATGAGAAACCATCACAGGGTCTTTTTATACTTGCCAATGATATGAGGCAAGTCATGAGATTCTTGAGATTTCATGATTTTGATGATCTCTATTTTCTAATGTGGCATTGACTAGCGGTTAGTAAACTGTTGAGTGTGAACGTGTGGTATTGGACGCACGTTAACACTTTTCGAGTCCCTATCTGAGAGTTTATGAGACATTCTGAGTTTTACCAGTACTATAGACCTTCGAGTCATTTGAGTATTTCGACTTCGGTCGTCTAATTTTTATGACATCGGTCGTCTGAGATAGGTACCTAAATTATATACATAGTACTTGTTTGAGTTTGGAAAGTGCAGCATTGCTTCGACATGCAATCGGGGATCTAGCCAATCCAGTATTTCTGAGTTTTATTATGATTTCATCATTTTGAGATGTCTTTATTAAATTGATAGCCTAGAGCTATATGAGATGATATATATATGGTGATTTGATTTATGAGTTTTTGAACTCTTATTGAGTTCCTTGAGTTATGAGTTTTGATGATTTCTTGGTTTTGTGGATATATTCTGGGTTTTGCCATTTTGGCGATTTTTAGTTTTGGAGTATCATATGTATACCCTATGATACGAGGCATAATTAAGTTTTGAGATTATTCCATTTGAGATTCATATTACCATCCCATTGCGTTTTGAGATTTGTATATGTCGATGAGATGAGGCGTGTTTTGAGTTTTGAAATTTCTCTATTTTTGGATAATATTTGCGTTTGGCCATTTTGGCGAGATTTATGATTTGTTATATCTCCTATTTAGGAGATATGGTTCATTAAAACCATTAGAGTTTTTATTAGGTTATCGCCAGTGATATGAGGCGTGAACCATTCTTAGTTGAATATTATCATCGAGTTTCTTCTTTTGAGGTTCCATACACTTAAGTGATATTGGTTCACTTAGGTTATGAACATGTTATTCTTATAACCTCTTCTCATTCAAGAAGAATAATTACTCTTTTTTCTATTGTGAAGTTATATTTGATTAAGGATACTTAATTTCAAAATTAAGAATACTTATTAACCTTTAATTATTTAATTAATTAACCTTAATTAGTAATTTAATTAACCTTTAATTATTTGTCAATTAACCTTTAAAATAAATAAATCAACTTTCAATCATTAATTAATCAATCTTTAATCAATTAATAATTAGCTTTTAATTATTAAATTATCCTTTAAAATAATTACCCTTAATTATTAAATTATCCTTTAAATTAATTACCCTTAATTAATAAATTAATTAACCCTTAACTAATTACTATTTAATTAATTATCCTTAATTAATTATAATAAGTAATTATGCCTAATACTTAATTAACTTTAACTATCAATTAATTACTTTTAAATATAATTATTTTAAAGTTTAAAAAAAGTGTTTTTAATGTATTTAAAAATAACCTTTGATATTTAAAGCAATCAATTTAAGATAAAGGGATTACCTTTTGATTTGATTAAAATCTTAAGTGATTAAAAGATTAATCATTTGATAAAAAAAATTTATGTAAGAAAAATTTAAAGATAATTACTTAGTTAAAAGTAATTAATTGACAGTTAAAGTTAATTAAGTAATTAGGGATAATTACTTATTATAATTAATTAAGGATAATTAATTAAATAGTAATTAATTAAGGGTTAATTAATTTATTAATTAATTAAGGGTAAATAATTTAAAGGATAATTTAATAATTAAAAGTTAATTATTAAATGATTAAAGGTTGATTAATTAATGATTAAAAGTTGATTTATTTATTTTAAAGGTTAATTGACAAATAATTAAAGGTTAATTAAATTACTAATTAAGGTTAATTAATTAAACAATTAAAGGTTTATTTTTAAAAAAAAATTAAAAAACTTTTCATATTAAACCCAATTCTATTTCCAAAACCATTTGGATTCAATATTCAACTTTAAAACCATTTTAAAAATATGTGACTTAACCAATTTCCTCGTGCATAGTGGAAAACATTTGCAAGTATAATTTTACACTTTGAGATGTAAAGCTGGTTTCTATCAAATACATTTCTGTTTGGTGGCGGAGATTTATTCTCTTAGCTTAACACCCTTCTCTGAGACGTATGAGCTCAGAGGTTATGTAGTTGATGGTTACTAGTGATGCATTCCCAATTTGGTAATGTGGCATACGAAGTACTACAGATCAGTTTAAATATAAAATTCCGATCAAAAGCCAGAGTAGTTTAAAAATTGCAAGTTCTAGGCAAAACTTCAATGTTCCTCTTTGTTTCTTCTTAAGCAAGGTAAGCAAACCTTATTTTTAAACCTGGTCTTCTTAATGTTTATGCATGTATTGATGACGATTTGGAATGTTTTATGCATGTGGATATGATTGTATAAGTTTATACAAACATGTTTGAGCATGAAGGTCTGTGTATGTTTAAAAACAAAGCTCTGATACCAAACTGTCACGACCCAAATTTGAGCGTTCGAAAATCGACACCCGTACTTCACTTGTACTCGAATGCCACAGATTCAACCGTTGAAATTCGATTCGCGCCGGAGCTTATAACACATTAAGTATAACAACATAGTGGAAGAAAAATGAATATCATATAACTCCAAAGAATACAATATCCAATGATATACAACAATGATACAACCACCCATCACAAGTATCAGAGATATGATACAACAAAATGATACAATATATATCAATACTATCAGAGATACAAGACACAACAGAAAGAATATCTTCAATAGAATGCATCTCCAAAAGAATTCAACACCAAAGATAGCTTAAACCAAAAGCTCTATCCACCACCATCGCTGAAGTGAAGCAACTCGATCCAAATGCGATCGCCAACATCCAAAGATTGAATGCTATCGAATCTACACTTACTATTTGGTTATTTGAAAAACCCAACTATAGACTGCCCGTGTCATACTCTTATAAGGGTTGCTTCTCATCCGAGAGGATACCCCACCCTTTAAATTATGCTTCATATTATTGTCTATCCTTATTAACTGATTGTTTTAGCTAGACTAACCCGTGTATTTTATACTCAGGTCAGACCGAGTTTGTTTTAGGTTAGACACTTACTTTTGGATTTAGCATTCGCTTGATGCTTCCGCTTGGAAATATTATCATCACCATTTGATGTTATAGTCCTTTGGTGTTTTATTGAGATGTATATTTATTTGACTCATTGTTTATAGTGTGGTCGTCATACCACCTTTGATGTATCATTTGTATTTTACTGAGATGTATCAATGTATATGTATATACATTTTTGTTGTTCTGTGATGTGTTATACTTTTAGTTGTTTTATTCTGTTCTAATAGATCCTTAGCCTCCTACAATTTTGTATTAAGCATTTATTGGATATGTCGATCCACATGAGTAGAAACTTTTTAGAGCATTTATGGATGTATTCAGTAGATGTTTAAGACAAGGCTATAGATGGTCACTCCTAACCAGCCTATTCTCCGCATTAACAGATGGTATTACTCTGTAATACTATTTTTTAATGTGGGTCTCAGGGTGGGGCATCACAGCTTGGTATCAGAGCTGAGTTCAGAACAAAATATAATAAGTTCAAACAAAATATAATAAACACAAAAACTAAGCATATATGACGATACATCCAAATATAATACAAGTGTTATAAATCCCGTAATCTGTGTGTCTTTAGCTTTTTTGTGTCCTTTGGGATGTTGAGTTGGAATAAGCCTAGGAATATATTATATTTCGTAGTATTCCATAATTGAATGGATGATATCTTATCTTAGGGATAATCTTAATTGGGTTTATTCCATTTGTGACGCCCCACCTCTATACCCACGCTAACCAAGAACACTACGATGTAGTGCTGTCAATTAGCACGAAGAATAAGGCTGTGGAGGAGCGACCATCCATGTAACTTCTTTGTGCGAGCACATACATGTCAGATAGAATAGAATGCATATCTTTTAAGGAGGAAATCTGACATACCGATACAAACACAAAGCTATCACACGGTGGCTATATATAATCTTCGGAAACAAACATAGAAATAATCATAACACAAATCAGTCACAGACATCCATATCACAAAGGCGGAAGAAGATATGAATAAATATATAACACATGAAAGTGTACATCAGAGTAGTGGTCAGAAAGATCCACAATAATACAAAAGGAATAGCAACAAGTGCTATACAAAAGAATACATAAATGAGTCTATATCTCAAATGCGTACAATCAAAAACTACTAATCTAAGTAGTTAGCCAAAAGTCAGAATAATCCTGAAGAGAAGTCAAGCAGAAGCACCTGTAACATCTCGGTCTAACCCGAGTATTATTTATAAGAAAATAATAAATGGATCAGTCTAGCTATAAATATCAGATGATAAGATATAGGATAAATAATATGGCATGAACATGTAACAACCATAACGGCATACTACTATAAGTACGTAAATGATAATCAACAAAAGATCAATCAATATCACAAGAATCTTCTCAAAGATAAAATAGGATATCATACCCTAAACTTGTATTCATAACAAGTCAATAACACATGAATTCACCAATGCACAAAAACTGATATCATATCAATGAAAATCATGAAAATTCGTGAAGCACAAAAATTGTAGAAATCATCACCAGAAATCCAGAAAACACATAAAAGGGGGAGGCCTAACACATGAATGGGAGCATGAAAACTCACCTATGCGTAAACACATGAATGAGAAGCTATCTCATGGAAGCTATCCATTAAATTTCCACACAGAAATGGCCCTAAGACCATGGGGTGCTACCCCATATATGTGATGGCGAAACATCACAAAAAGCGGGGTCTAGTCTCCCTCGCAGACAAAGAGACATCGCTCAATCGCTAGTCTAAATCACAAAAATGATCGTCATGATCATAAGGAAGTGTCAATCACACCAAGCTAGTAAATATATGAGTTTCGCTTCATGTCCCATAACCACTTGCTTAACTTAAATATTTATGAACAAGCTGTAAATCTTCACTAGAAAATTGTCACAAAAAGGGTTCAATCGAACAAGTCCAAGAGCTAACCGACGAAGTGAACGCAAGCGTTTCATACCACTCGTTCTACTAAGTTGTTTAAGTCGATTTCTCATCCGAGTGAAGTAAAGGCTTGTATATATTAGTAGATTGGAAATCGGTTTGAGAAAACGAACTTTTAATATTTAAAATAGTGTTGAAATCGCTTTGATGAAAGAGTTTTGATATTTACTACTAGTATTGAAACCTTCATATCTTTAAAGTGACAAGTCACAAAGCGATTGTTGAAACAAATCGAATCACATCAATTCACGTTCGAAGACATGAGTAAAGTCCAAAGAAGTCAATCCCAAAACCATCAAAGTAGAAATTCTGTTGAATGTTTTTCAGACAAGATCGCCTACGGAGGGGGGTCTAGGGGGGTGGCAACCCCCTAGGTGGGGGTGCGGGGGCAACACCCCTGCTACGGTGTTCGACCTAAGGGGTACGCGACCTAGGGGTACGACCTAGTGAAGACAAGCGACCTCGTGAAGCCAAACGACCTAAGGGGCCATGCGACCTAATGGGTCATGCGACCTACGACCTAAGTGGAAGACAGGTCGAGCGACCTAAGGGATATGAGGTCCAATGACCTAAGTGAAGCAAGGCCTAGCGACCTAAGGAAAATAAGGTCTAACGACCTAAGGAAAAGAGAATCGCGACCTAAGGACTCGCGGCCTAAAACTTGCGACCTAAGGACTCGCGACCTAAAACTCGCGACCTAAGGACACGCGACCTAAAGCTCGCGACCTAAAGACACGCGACCTAAAGCTCGCGACCTAAAGACACGCGACCTATCTCCAAACGAGCTAATGTGAGCATATAAGATCAAACGACCTAACTGCAAACGACTTAATGCTGAACGACCTAAAATGGAATGACCTACCAAGCACGCGACCTATCAGTGGTGCGACCTAGTGGGGTGAGCGACCTAACACGGTCGAGTTAAGGTAAGGCGCGACCTAATGGGTAGGTAAGATCGAGCGACCTAGGGCCAACGACCTAGTGCAGAACGACCTACGACCTAAGTGCCAAGCGACCTACGACCTAACTCGAGGCGAACGACCTAAGCCCAGAACGGCAATTTGCAGGCATGTCTTCTCAAAACCCGAATGACCTAAGCCTAGAATTTTGACAAAACACTAAAAATTGGGGTTTTCACCAATTCAATCCAAACCAAATGCAAATGCACATGCACAAGTGATAAGGAATCATTCCCAACAGTCCAATGACAGTTACAGGCAAGATGTGAGATCAAAAATCTCACCTTTTCCCTAAAATGGATGAAGATGGAGATTGAAAGCAAGTAGAAGCAATCCAAAGCTTGAATCCACTATCTTCTACTTGAATTTGGAGTTGAATCTCGGATTTGCAATAGAATTTGAGTTTGGAGTTTTAATTTCCACTTCCCACCACCATTTTTGAAAAAGCTTGAATGTTAAAACAAATGGTGAATGAAGTGAGGAAGAGGGTTAGGCTGAACTAAAGAAGGTGCAGTCCAAACCAAAGTCACAAGCATGAAAAAGTAGCAAGAATTTCACTAACTCCAAACATATCGAAGTTTACACTCAAAAAGATCGCAAACGTCATTTGAACTCAATGAAGGTGGTCTCGAGTCCTAATTTGGCCGTATGCAAAAAGTATCTTTTCGGACTAACATCCGACTGACGATAAAATATTTAAATTAAATATTTAAATATAAATTCGATAAATATGCGGGTTGTTACACCATTTGAGTCCCCATCGATACAGGAGCTTGACACCCATCCATATCAGAGGAATTAATAATGTTTTTGGATGTTCTTGTCTTGTTCTTCTTAGAGGATTGCGAATCCTATTGCGGAGATCCGCAATATTAGGCAAGATGTATGAGGATTTTGGGATTGTTCATTGTAGTTTACATTTTCGTGCAAATTAGCATGATATTTTCTATCCAGAGTTCGACATGATTTGAGATGGAGTGACTTGCATATTATCAAGCCACATGCTATGATTTGAAGGACCCTATATTAGGTATCCTAATTCAGTTTATTTGTTCCTTGTTCTTCAGAATGTTATAAAGATTCCGACGTATTTGTAATTACTCTTGAGTTTCGAGATGTTGATGATATATCTTGAATTCCGGTTATTATGACTTTGTCGATTTCTGTAAGTTCGTTCGGGTATGACACCACATTGGGCAATCCGGTTTTGTATTGACCTCCTTTCCAATTCTTAGCCTTTTGGTCATTCTTCTACAAGAATGTCCACTTAGGAAATGAGGTGATCCATTGTATTTTATTGATATTTTCATTCTAGCCTCTTCAAGATCTCCTCTTTGGATACTCAATTGTTGATATACTTTGAGACATTACTTCCGTCGAAGTAATGATATGTTGTTAGTGTTTTCTTCTTGTTTGTGAAGATATCTTACCCTTACTATTATATTTCGTTGATCATTTAATCTATTGAGTGGTGTTAGGGTCATTCCTCGGCTTGACCTTACATCGATTTTTATAAGCTACGAGTTGCGGAGGATAGCGTTCCTCTTACCACAATTTGCACTCGTATAGTTTTGTGAGTACTTCATTATACGGTTCGATTTGACGAACGCTTTAGTCTATTCCATCAATCTTGTGAATCGAGTATTCTAGGAATATCTCGATGAATTCCTCTTGTGTTTTTGATTTTTGAGTATAAGTAATAAATTGAGTTTTTAAATCTTTCATATTAAGGATATGTCTTAAGAGAAATTGGATTTTGTTTGAGATTAGTAAAGAATATTTTGTGTATTATATGAAGAATTTCTTTCTATAGAAAATGATTTTAATTATGTTGGTCGTCCATCGAGTGTTTAAGAATTCTAGTCAATGCGCCTGATCAACGTTATCGATGGGAATTTCCTAAACGCTATGATGAGACAATCAGACATGGTAAAATTGAGTGTTAATGAAATTGAGTTTGGAAATTAATATTATGGGATTTAGAATTAATTTTTTTTATCTTGAATGGCATATGTAAATTGTCTTGGAAATTTTGGGTGTTCGAAAAGAGAGAAAAGTGAGATTTTTAAATTTTAACTTAAAGATTGGATGATATGGGTTTAAAAAATTCTTTGGAAATCAAATTTTGAGACACAAGGGTATATGAATTTAAATTACTCTTTGTTATGAGATACTATATTAAAGAACTTTGGAAATTTTCAAGTATTAAAAACTGTAATTTTAATTTTGAAAATAATTAGATTTGAAACTCTAAGGATTTTTCATTGTAAATTAATCTTTTAATTATTTTGGCTCTTGAGTTTGCCTTGACTTAGTGCAAATATTTAATGACTTGCATTTTTGTGGTCATTTGAGATTGGTGACCCTTAAAGAAACCACCTCTCTTTGAATTTTCCTACTTCTCTAGTTGTTATCCTCATTTTAGTGTGGCTTTTTCCATAGTAACACACGGAAAGTTATGTCGAGAATACCTTGTTGATTAGAGTTCAAGGTAAAAGTTGAGCTAAATCCCAACTCTATTCGAGAAATTTCTAACAAAATCAATCTCACTTGGTTGTTTTTTGGGTAGCATTCTGCTTCGGTTCTTATTTCGAAGAAGTGATGCCTTCGAAATCATGAGGTATTGCTCGAAGTTATTCCATTGTCCGCTAATCCCGATGAATATATTCAGGAAATCATAAAATTTATCGAGCAATTTTATTTTGGACTTCTATCATCTTGAGTTGAGAGTGAGAAATTTTAATCTCGAGCTTGTCTATCTTTCTTTTAATTGATGAATTAATTGTGTTGAATACAATCTCTGTAACGACCTGTAAATTTCGACCATTTATATATGTTGATTTAAATTGATTTTTGTAATTTAATGTAAAAAGAAATGAAATCTTATAATGTATATTGGAGCGAATGTTGGAAATTAAGTGTTGCATAGGTAAATATAATAAATTCTTGACAAATTGGAATGAAATCCAATTGAAGGAATAGTGGAAACCATTATAATTTGTTAATTAAATTGATTTATGTAATAAAACATTGTAACGGAAATTGTTCGTAAATTTAGGTAATAAGGTAGTACGTTTTTTGGAAATAGAATTAATGGTAGAATAACAACTATTATAAATTACCAAATTAATTTGTCAATGAATATATTTGGAATTAAAGTTCACATAAATATTAAGTAATTATGATGTTATTATTGATAATAAGCGTACTAATTATTAATATAGTAACGGAAGAGTAAATGAAATGCAAGCGTAGAAACTTAAGCTAAGGATTAACAATTGAAATGAAATGTCTTTTAAATGGAGTACTATAAATTGTCATACTAAGCTAAGAATTGAATATAAGGAAACAAAGGCAAATAGTAAATCAATCAATCAATTTATATTGATTGTAAAGTTATAATGATAAATAGTAATTGGATGTCTTGTACGAAGTTATAATATTGTGTGAATTTTTAATAAAGCATAACTAGAATGGGATTCAAATTTGAATATTAATGGAAAGTTGAATAAAATTCTAATGAATGATAATAATGAAAAACGTGTACAATCAATGTAGGTAAGTTATTATAATGTTGTTGTACCTAATAAACGTTTCTTTAATGGTGATTAATAACATAACGGAAGTGTGAATGTAAAGTAATTTATGAATATATATTTGGAGATTAAATCAAATCAATCTATAGAATTAAATTTTAAATTAATTAGAAGGAAATATGTAATAATTGCATTTATTTGTAAGTGGATGAAATTTATTTCTATATAAATTGAATATTAGAATAAGATGATAATTGTTAATGTAATAAGAGTAGGCCAATAATAATTCTTCCCATAAATTGATAATCGACTCAATAATGTAATACTATCCATAATAAGGCAATTAGATTGATGATAGAATGGAAAGTCTATTAAATGGAAATATTGAAAATAAAATTTGTAATTGCTAAATTTTGGAAATTTGAAGCAAGGGTAGTAATTATTGTAATAATTAAATGGGAGTCAACTAGAACTTAATAAACCTTAATGTATATTAATGAAATTGTGGCAATAGTGCAAAACTTTAATCATTTACCTATTCATTTATGCATTGAATTAGGTCTCAATCAAATAGCAACATTGGGCTGGTTATTAATAGCTTTTAAGTGAAATTAAAATGTTAATGATAACAAGTATTTTAAGAATTAACCATCTATTTAGTATATTAAATTATAACTGATAACCAACTGCAATAAATAAAAAATAATTATTACATTTACATTAATTGAAGTAATATTTGAAATTTATGTAAATTCCATTTATAATATAACTATTGGTTGATATAGCATTTGTAAATCACGATATATTAATATATAAATTTTAGTAATTGGGTTTATTTCAAATAGATGAAATTTAATATTTAGATATTATGTAAATATAAATTTAGATGGAATTTAGAGATGCTTATGTAATTAAGTATGAATCCAATGGTAGTCCCATCTATTGGATACTAATAGATTGAGAAATTGAATGAAAATCAAATAAAAAGAAATTTTTGCAAATTTAATTTATAATTTGTGAATATAATGAAAATTGAAATTTAACGCTGAAATGAATAAAATTGTTAACTCTAAATTTACATCTAGATTTGGTTTAAATTAATGTGAAGGATTAAGAAAGTAAAAGTGATAAGGATTGTCAATTTCAGAATTTAAATAGGAAATTTGATTTAATTAATTTATTTTAAATTTATTTAATTAATATAAAAATAGTCATTTTGGCCACTGACTCGGATTTCGACGAAACCAGTTTCATCGGATCCGTAACGGTGAATTATAATAATGATTCAAGTTTCGTAGCAATCAGACTTGTTGTTTGATCGTACTGACTCGAAACGCCTTGAAATTTATGCAATTGAAATCAATTTGAAAATATTGATTTTTGCATAACTTCTTCATACGACACAATTTGAACCTGAAACCTTTTCCATTGCGTTTAAAGTATTTTAAACATCTATTTTGATATATGGGTTGACCCAATTTCGTTCCGGAGTCGAAACGGGCTTTTGGGCCGTTCATCGTTCAGCGCATTTATAGATCGGGTCCATCTATCCTATTTTCGACTTTGCCTATATATATCCAGTTATAAACCCTAGTAGCCTCCATTCCTCATTTCTATACATGCTATTTCATTTGCTCTTCCTCATTTCCAATGGCTGTAAACCCTAATCTTCCCAATTCAATTTCAATTTAAAAAAAAAAAGAGAGAAAATTTTTTGAGGATCTGCAGCAACTTCGGGTCGCGCTTCGAGTTTCAGAGGCAAAAACGCTGCATCTACTTCGAGTTAGGAAGAAAACTACTCGGGTCTTCGGGTCGTTTTCGCAAAAACTCCAAGCAAGCACCGGGATTCTTAGGTGCCGGACCAGAGTTAAACCCGAAGTTGACTCAGCACCAGAATTTTCCAATCTTCAAATTTTCATAATTTTTGCATACGGACTCGGATTCATGCGCAGTTTGTTTTGCTGGGATCGTATTGAAATTCCGGACCTGATGACGCTGGTTTGGATGAATTCTGAGACGGTCAAATTTTTGGGTTTAAATTCAATTTAAATTCAAAAGGTGAGTGTTTTAACCCACTCACAACTTCTAAGGTTTCTTATGTTTGTTAAGTTAAATTTTGATGTGATTTAAAATTTATCTATGATTGTTTGGGCATATATTTAATCATCATCTCTGTTAGATAGCATTTATTTAAATTAAATTGTTATTTAATGTTATTATTGCATAAAATTTGACAGTTAAATTTATTTATTATTTCATATAAATTGCCAGTTAAACAATTATTAATTTTTATTGAATATAAACTATTCGTTGATGCCTGTTATATTTTATATTCTTTATATTGATGTTTTGTTTAAATTGGATGATGATTGTAATAAATGGTTGTTTATTGATATTTGGATGAATGAATGCTATATTTTATATAAACTGCAAGTTATTATGCATTTTCATTCCATTCGGGATTGCGATTTGAAAAGATACATAACCGTAAACTTTTATTTTTAAAATTACGGATTGAAATGATAAATATCTGTATCACTTGACCATAGGATAGAAAATTATATACAGGCACCGTGGTCTATATATAAAATATTTTAAAGTGATTTCTATGGGTTTTGGAAAATAAGGGTTTATATATATACTAATTTTGATATTATATAAATATTATTTTTATATAGAGTTAAATTCTAAAATTTAAGCTAAGTAAAATTTGATGATGTTTTAAGTTTGATTTACGAATATTTCAAGTTTGAGCTTTATTTAAGTGATATTGAATTTATTAAATAAATATTTCTAAACTAAATAATAGTAAATTAAATTAAGGTATATTTATGATTATCAGATTTAGTTGGGAATTTTGGAATATTTAAAGTCTTTAAATATATCAAAATTGAAATGTTTTATTGAAATTAAGGTATTATTGTTTTCAAAGTATTGGTTTTCGAAATTGTTATAACTTTGAAAGTAATATGGTTTGGAAAATGAATTTATTTGAAATAGAATTTATTTAAGAATTATATGTGAATATATGGATTTGAAACCTATTGAAATTGAAAATTTCAAAATATGATGTGATGCCCCACCTCTATACCCATGCTAACCAAGAACACTACGATGTAGTGCTGTCAATTAGCACGGAGAATAAGGCTGTGGAGGAGCGACCATCCATGTAACTTCTTTGCGCGAGCACCGATATGTCAGATATGATAGAATGTATATCATTTAAGGAGGAAATTCGACATACCGATACAAACCCAAAGCTATCACACAGTGGCTATATATAATCTTCGGAAACAAACATAGAAATAATCATAACATAAATCAGTCACAGACATCCATATCACAAAGGCGGAAGAAGATATGAATATATAAATAACACATGAAAGTGTACATTAGAGTAGTGGTCAGAAAGATCCACGATAATACAAAAAGAATAGCAACATGTGCTATACAAAAGAATAAGTACACAACATAGAGTCTATATCTCAAATGTGTACATCCAAAAACTACTAATCTATGTAGTTAGCCAAAAGTCAGAATAATCCTAAAGAGAAGTCAAGCAGAAGCACCTGTAACATCTCGGTCTGACCCGGGTATTATTTATAAGAAAATAATAAACGGATCAGTCTAGCTATAAATATCAGATGATATGGTATAAAATAAAAGACATGGCATGAACATGTAATAACTATAATGGCATACTACTATAAGTATGTATTGAAAATCAACAAGATATTAATCAATATCACAAGAATCTTCTCAAAGATAAAATAGGGTATCATACCCTAAACTTGTATTCATAACAAGTCAATGACACACGAATTCAGCAATCCACAAAAATTGATAAACATATCAATAAAAATCACGAAAATTGGTGAAGCACAAAATTCCAGAAAACATCACAAGAAATCCAAAAATCACAAAAAGGGGGGAGGCCTATCACAAGAACGGGAGCATGAAAACTCACCAACACGTGTAACACAAGAACGAGAAGCTATCTCATGGAAGTTATCCATTAAATTTTGACACACAAACGGCCTGAATCCCATGGGGCGCTACCCCAATATGTGATGGTGAAACATCACACAAACGGGGTTTAGTCTCCCTCGTAGACAAAGAGACATCGCACAATTGCTAGTCTAAATCACAAAATTGATCATCATGATCATCAAGAAGTGTCAATCACACCAAGCCAGTAAATATATGAGTTTAGCTTCATGTCCCATAACCACTTGCTTAACTTAAATATTTACGAACAAGTTGTAGATCTTCACTAGAAAATTGTCACAAAAGGGTTCAATCGAACAAGTCCAAGAGCTAACCGACGAAGTGAACGCGAGCGTTTCATACCACTCGTTTTACTAAGTCGTTTAATTCGATTTCTCATCCGAGTGAAGTAAAGGCTTGTATATACTAATAGATTGGAAAACGGCTTAAGAAAAAGAGTTTTGTAATAAAATAGTGTTGAAATCGCTTTGATGAAAGAGTTTTGATATTTACTACTAGTATTGAAACCTTCATATTTTTAAAGTGACAAATCACAAAAACGATTGTAGAAACAATCTATCACAAAAATTCACATTCGAAGACGTGAACAAAATCCAACGAAATCGGTTCAAAATGCATCAAAGTGGAAGTTCTGTTGAATGTTTTTCATATAAGATCCCCTACGGAGGGGGGGTCCAGGGGGGTGGCAACCCCCCAAGGTGAGGGTGCGGGGGCAACGCCCCTGCTACGGGGTTCGACCAACAAGCGACCTAGTGGTTGCGACCTAAAGGTGATCGCGAGTTAGCAGAAGCGAGCGACCTAAGAGAGGCGAGCGACTTAAGGGACTCGCAACCTAACAAGGTAATGAGGTCGAGCGACCTACGACCTAAGGGTCCACGACCTATGTGGCGCGACCTAAGGGATGAACGACCTAACTCGGTCGAACTAAGGAGAAGGGGTTGCGACCTAAGTGGAACAGGTCGAGCGACCTAAGAGACGTGAGGTCCAACGACCTAATGGATATAAGGCCCAACGACCTAAGTGAAGCAAGGCCTAGCAACTTAAGGAAAATAAGGTCTAACGACCTAGGGAAAAGAGACACGCGACCTAGGACTCGCAATCTAAAACTCACGACCTAAAGACACGCGACCTAAAGCTCGTGACCTAAGAAGGGTGCGTGACCTAACTGGTTCGCGACCTAAGGAAGGTGCGCGGCCTAACTGGTTCGCGACCTAAGGAGGGTGCGCGACCTAACCGGTTCGCGACCTAAGGAGGGTGCGCGACCTAACCGGTTCACGACCTAAGGAGTTATCCAAGCCGAGCGACCTACGACCTAACGTAGCCGCGACCTAGTAACTAAAACAGGAACGAGCGACCTAGGACCTAGGCGACCCATGACCTACAACCTAACTCCTTCGAGCGACCTACGACCTAACTGCAGGCGAGTGATAATAGGTCAGAAACGACCTAAGGCCAGGCAAGCTAACACTCCAGAGCGACCTAGTGCCAGAAAATCACCCAGAACACTGAAAATTGAGGTTTTTCGCCCATTTAATCCAAATCCAATACAAACAAACATGCTAAAGTGATGAGGAATCTTTCCCAACAGTCCAAAGACGATTATAGGCAAGATGTGAGATCAAAAATCTCACCTTTTCACTAAAAAGGATGAAGATGAAGCTTGAAAGAAAGGAGAAGCAAACCAAAGCTTGAATCCACTATCTTCTACTTGAATTTGGAGTTGAATGTTGGATTTGCAATTGAATTTCAGTTTGGAGTTTTAATTTCCCTTTCCCTCCTCCATTTTTGATGAAGCTTGAATGTTTAGTGAAGAGATGAAGTTATGAAGAGGAGAGGTTGGGCTAGGCTTAATGAAGGTGCAGTCCAAACAAAGTCAAAGGCGGGAAAAAGTGACGAAAATTCCACTTACTCCAAACATATCGAAGTTTATACTCAAAAAGATCGCAAACATCATTTTGAACTCAATGGTAGGGGTCTCGAGTCCTAATTTGACTATATACAAAAATTAGCTTTTAGGACTAAGATCCGACTAACAATTAAAATATTTAAATAAGATATTCAAATATATAATCGTCAAATATGCGGGTTGTTACAGACTCACCTCCTTAAAGAAATTCCGTCCTCGCAATATATAAGACGGAAAACAAAAGTAACAACCATAAAAGCATATTAACACAAAAGAAATTTGAAATAGAAGTTCACTTGAAAGAGCATGAGAAAGTAAGTCCGGATGTGTACGCTCGATGAATTCCCTAGTTTCCCAAGAGCAATCCTTAGGATTTGAGGACCATTGAACTTTAACAAGCGGGACATCTTTATTTCGAAGGCGCTTGACCTCCGAAGCAATAATTCGAATAGGATGCTGCTCATAAGTCAAGTTAGGCGAAACTTCAATCTCTTCAACAACACCAGGCCCAAGAATAGCATCGGAATCCCGAAGGCACTTCCGTAATTGAGAAACGTGAAACACGTCATGCATGGCAGAAAACTGAGCCGGTAATGAAAGGCGATAAGCCATGGGACCAATACGTTCAGTGATAGGAAATGGCCCAATATATCGAGGTGCTAACTTTCCTGATCGACTGAAACGTACAACACCCTTCATAGATGAAACATGAATAAATACGAGATCTCCAACAGAAAATTCTAATTTCCTTCTTCGATTATCGGCATAGGATTTTTTTCTACTCTGGGTTTCTTTCATCCTATGACGAATAAGTTCAATCTTTTCTGTGGAATCATGAATAAAATCTGGACCTAAAACTAGCTTCTCACCGGCCTCAAGCCAACAAGAAGGAGATCGGCATGGCCTTCCATAGAGTGCCTCGAAAGGTTCCATACCAATACTAGATTGGAAGCTATTATTATAGGAAAATTCAACAAGAGAAATATGATCTTTCCAACTTCCACCAAAACTAAGCACACAAGATCTAAGAAGATCTTCAAGAGTTTGATTCACACGCTCAGTTTGTCCATCGGACTGGGGTGATAAGCGGTGCTAAAATTAAGCTTTGTTCCTAAAGCTTTTTGAAGACTCTTCCAAAATCCGCTAGTAAATAATGGATCACGATCACTAACAATGGAAGTAGGGACTCCATGTAATTTAACAATTTCTTTAATAAAGAGTTTGGCCAAAAGAGGAACGGTTCGGTTAGACCGAATGGGAATAAAATGGGCGGATTTAGTAAGTCTATCAACGATCACCCATAAGCTATCATGAACCGAACGGGAATGGGGAAGGCCATCAATAAAATCCATGGAAATTTGATCCCACTTCCAAATTGGAATTTCCAATGGTTGCAATAACCCACCGGGCCTTTGATGTTCAGCCTTGACAAGTTGGCAAGTCATGCAACGCTTAACGAAGTTAGCGATATCAGATTTCATTCCCTCCCAATAATAAAGTCGCTTCATATCCGCGTACATTTTACTACTACCGGGATGAATGGAATACTTGGAACGATGAGAATCTTCTAGAATATCCTTTCTAAGATCACTAATATTTGGTACAATAAGTCTACCAAATTTTTGAATGCCGCCACGAGAATTAATATCAAAGTCTTTCAAACCTTCGATATCAACTTTATCCTTAATATTTTGGCCAAGAAGAGCCAATTCGGGATCTAGCCTTTGAGCTTCAAGAATGCGGTCTAAAAGAGAAGGATGAGCCTCAAGGCTACATAAAACAAGAGATGAACATAAATCGGAAACACGATCTCGAATTTCACAAGTGGATAAAACCATTCGGATATCATCATAGAAACAACCGCTTGTTGCTTACGACTAAGAGCATCAGCAACTCGATTTCCCTTTCCGGGAGTATAAAGAATATCTAGATCATAAGAGGCAAGGAATTCGAGCAAACCTTGTTGACGCAAATTAAGTTCCTTTTGAGAAAATAAATATTTCAAAGATTTATGATCCGTATAAAGTATAAATTTCTCTCCCAAAAGATAATGTCGCCAAATTCGAAGGGCGAAAACGATAGCCGCGAGCTCTAAATCATGTGTGGCATATCTAGTCTCAGCCGGCTTTAATTGCCTAGAAGCATAAGCAATCACACGTTCTTATTGCATAAGAACGGCACCCAAACCAACGCGACTAGCATCGGTATAGACAACAAAATCTTGATTCCCTTCGGGAATAACAAGAATAGGAGCATCAGAAAGGAGTTCTTTTAATTTCTGAAAAGAAGTTTCACATTTGTCCGACCAAATGTATTTAACACCTTTCTTTGTTAAGCCAGTAAGAGGGACGGCAATTTTAGAAAAGTCCTTGATAAAACGACGGTAATAACCCACCAATCCAAGGAAGCTACGGATTTCCATGACACTCTCCGGTCTCTTCCAATTTTGAATCGCTTCAATCTTTGAAGGATCCACTGATATTCCGGATTCGGAAATAATATGACCGAGAAACTTCACATTAGATTGCCAAAAGTGGCATTTAGAAATTTTTTCTTTTAATTGATTACTCCTAAGAGTTTCCAATATAATCCGAAGATGCTTTTCATGCTCCTCCTCGGTTTTTGAATACACAAGAATATCATCAATAAAGATGAGAACAAATCGATCGAGAAAATCTTTGAAAACTCGATTCATAAGGTCAACGAAATAAGCCAAAGCATTCGTTAAACCTAATGGCATAACTAGCCATTCATAAGATCCATAACGATTACGGAACGAAGTCAAAGGAATACTATCCTCTACAATACGAAGCTGATGAAAATCGGTAGCCAAGTCCAATTGTGAAAAGACTCTAGCACCACTCAGTTGATCAAATAGATCATCAATCCGAGGGATATTTATTCTTAATAGTAAGATCATTAAGCTTGCGGTAGTCGATGCAAAGCCTAAGAGTTCCATCGGATTTCTTTACGAAAATTGCTAAACCTCCCCAAGGCGAGGAACTAGAGCGAATAAATTGCTTCGTCTCTAATTCGGACAATTGTTTGCGCATCTCTTCATTCTCCTTATTGGACATGCGATAAGGAGGACGGGTAATAGGTTGAGCTCCAGGTATGAGATTAATTTTGAATTCAATTGCTCGCTTAGGTGGTAATCCTAAAACGGGCTCGAATATGTCGGAAAATTCACGGACGACGTGAATATGAGAAATGACATCTTCCTCATCATCATTATCATCATCAAGAGGATTTAGAGAATATAAAGATGCCGTCAAAGTAAAATCCGAATCTTTAAGAATAATAGAAATCTGCTTAACAGATAGTGGATGTCGAAGATAAATAGTCCGCTCAGGACATAGGATATGAGCTTCATATCGATTAAGCCAGTCCATACCCAAAATCATACCAAAGCCTAAATAACGCATGACATGCAAATCGGCTAGGAAATAAAAATTACACAAAATAATCTCGACATCTTTACAAAGCAAACTGAGTGTTGCGGACCCACCGACTGGATTCACAACTCTCAGAGAAGTCATTAAGGCAACAACACTTAAAGAAAAGGTATCAACAAGTTCTTTTGATATAAAAGAATGGGATGCACCCGTATCAAAAAGAACTCGAATAGGTTGATCATGAAAGATAATAATACCATCAAGGATAGAATGAAACATACCTTGACCACGAGATATGTTACCAGGGGCTTGAGCCACATTAAGTTTTCCCTCCTTGCCTTGAAGTATAGGGCACACATGTATATAATGATCCGGGCTCTTACAATAGCGACAAGAGCAGGGCTTTGAACACTTGTTCGCAAAATGGCCCTTAGCACCACAGTTGAAGCATTTCCCATCACTAGGGGAAAGTGTCTTTGCAGCAGAAGTTGCTTATTTACCCTTTTTGTTGGGATAAGGACCTTTGAACTTATTAGGCCTTTTCTTGTTGTTGAAGTTTGGTTTGGCAGCCACCACTTCAACATCACTGTCCTTGTCAGCCTCTTCAAGACGAAGAGCGATTTCGATTAGTTGGTCGAAGGGAACTTCCAACTTGAGAAGTAACGACTTTTTGAGATTCTTATTTAATCCATATACAAATCTTTGATTTTTCTTCAAAGGGGTGTTGATGTATTCAACCCCATATTTGGACAGCGACTCGAAGGATGCGACATAATCTGTCACGGAGGATTCACCTTGAACAAGGTCTATGAAACGACGAGCCAATGTTACTTTTTCAGCTGCTGGTACAAATTTCAATTCGAAGCGTTCCCGGAATTGCTCCCAGGTGAGATCCGCTTCATTAATTTCAGAAATAAGAAGTTCGTACCAGTCTAGTGCTCTCTCCTGGAGCATACGTGAGGCCACCTGAACACGGTGTAAATCGATAAGATTCATGCGAGAAAAGATTCGATCGAACGTTCTTAACCAAGCTTGGACATCAATAATAGTTTCGGAACCTTTGAATGGTTTCCCACCCAAATTGGTATAACCGCTGCACAAGCGTGCAAAACCAGACTTAGGGTAAGTAGGTTCCTGATTAGGACTAGCTGCTTGAGCATTCTTTACTAAATCAAGAAGCTGCTGAGCGGTCATGAAAACTCCTTCTTGGGGAGTAGCAGCAGGTGGTCCAGCTCTGGGACGACCTGGTCTAGACATTCTCTTTTCTAAGAAAGAGAGAAGAAGAAAAAGGTTATTCACCAAATGAATATCAAGCAATCTTGATATATAAAACAAGGAATCATAAAGAAAACAGGATGAATCGGTTCAAAGACTCGAACTAAATCCTGAAACACGACTCCTAAGGTGGACTTAGGACGATGATCCTTGTTAAGTTATTCTACATTGTTCCGAAGTTTGGCTCTGATACCAAGTTGTGACGCCCCACCTCTATACCCACGCTAACCAAGAACACTACGATGTAGTGCTGTCAATTAGCACGGAGAATAACACTGTAGAGGAGCGACCATCCATGTAACTTCTTTGTGCGAGCACCGATATGTCAGATAGGATAGAATGTATATCATTTAAGGAGGAAATCCGACATACCGATACAAACCCAAAGCTATCACACAGTGGCTATATATAATCTTCGGAAACAAACATAGAAATAATCATAACATAAATCAGTCACAGACATCCATATCACAAAGGCGAAAGAAGATATGAATATATAAATAACACATGAAAGTGTACATCAGAGTAGTGGTCAGAAAGATCCACGATAATACAAAAAGAATAGCAACATGTGCTATACAAAAGAATAAGTACACAACATAGAGTCTATATCTCAAATGTGTACATCCAAAAACTACTAATCTATGTAGTTAGCCAAAAGTCAGAATAATCCTAAATAGAAGTCAAGCAGAAGCACCTGTAACATCTCGGTCTGACCCGAGTATTATTTATAAGAAAATAATAAACGGATCAGTCTAGCTATAAATATCAGATGATATGGTATAAAATAAAAGACATGGCATGAACATGTAATAACTATAATGGCATACTACTATAAGTATGTATTGAAAATCAACAAGAGATTAATCAATATCACAAGAATCTTCTAAAAGATAAAATAGGGTATCATACCCTAAACTTGTATTCATAACAAGTCAATGACACACGAATTCACCAATGCACAAAAATTGATAAACATATCAATAGAAATCATGAAAATTGGTGAAGCACAAAATTCCAGAAATCATCACAAGAAGTCCAAAAATCACAAAAAGGGGGGGAGGCCTATCACAAGAACGGGAGCATGAAAACTCACCAACACGTGTAACACAAGAACGAGAAGCAATCTCATGGAAGCTATCCATTAAATTTTGACACAGGAACGGCCCGAAGACCATGGGGCGCTACCCCAATATGTAATGGTGAAACATCACACAAACGGGGTTTAGTCTCCCTCGTAGACAAAGAGACATCGCACAATTGCTAGTCTAAATCACAAAAATGATCATCATGATGATCAAGAAGTGTCAATCACACCAAGCCAGTAAATATATGAGTTTAGCTTCATGTCCCATAACCACTTGCTTAACTTAAATATTTACGAACAAGTTGTAGATCTTCACTAGAAAATTGTCACAAAAGGGTTCAATCGAACAAGTCCAAGAGCTAACCGACGAAGTGAACGCGAGCGTTTCATACCACTCGTTTTACTAAGTCGTTTAATTCGATTTCTCATCCGAGTGAAGTAAAGGCTTGTATATACTAATAGATTGGAAAACGGCTTAAGAAAAAGAGTTTTGTAATAAAATAGTGTTGAAATCGCTTTGATGAAAGAGTTTTGATATTTACTACTAGTATTGAAACCTTCATATTTTTAAAGTGACAAATCACAAAAACGATTGTAGAAACAATCTATCACAAAAATACACATTCGAAGACGTGAACAAAATCCAAGGAAATCAGTTCAAAATGCATCAAAGTGGAAGTTCTGTTGAATGTTTTTCAAATAAGATCTCCTACGGAGGGGGGGTCCAGGGGGTGGCAAACCCCAAGGTGGGGGTGCGGGGGCAACGCCCCTGCTACGGGGTTCGACCTACCTGGTCAGGTCGCAGGGGTCCAGGGGGCAGCGCCCCCGGTGGGGTGTGGGGTAGCGCCCCGACCAAAATGATACGACTTAATGAGGACAAGCGACCTAGTGGTTGCGACCTAAAGGTGATCGCGAGTTAGCAGAAGCGAGCGACCTAAGAGAGGCGAGCGACTTAAGGGACTCGCGACCTAACAAGGTAATGAGGTCGAGCGACCTATGACCTAAGGGTCCACGACCTATGTGGCGTGACCTAAGGGATAAACGACCTAACTCGGTCGAACTAAGGAGAAGGGGTTGAGACCTAAGTGGAACAGGTCGAGCGACCTAAGAGACGTGAGGTCCAGCGACCTAATGGATATAAGGCCCAACGACCTAAGTGAAGCAAGGCCTAGCGACCTAAGGAAAATAAGGTCTAACGACCTAGGGAAAAGAGACACGCGACCTAGGACTCGCGACCTAAAACTCGCAACCTAAAGACACACGACCTAAAGCTCGCGACCTAAGAAGGGTGCGCGACCTAACTGGTTCGCGACCTAAGGAGGGTGCGCGACCTAACTGGTTCGCGGCCTAAGGAGGGTGCACGACCTAACTTGTTCGCGACCTAAGGAGGGTGCGCGACCTAACTGGTTCGCGACCTAAGGAGTTATCGAAGCCGAGCGACCTACGACCTAACGTAGCCGCAACCTAGTAACTGAAGCAGGAACGAGCGACCTAGGACCTAGGCGACCCACGACCTACCACCTAACTCCTTCGAGCGACCTACGACCTAACTGCAGGCGAGAGATAATAGGTCGGAATCGACCTAAGGCCAGGCGAGCTAACACTCCAGAGCGACCTAGTGCTAGAAAATCACCCAGAACACTGAAAATTGGGGTTTTTCGCACATTTAATCCAAATCCAATACAAACAAACATGCTAAAGTGATGAGGAATCATTCCCAACAGTCCAATGACGATTATAGGCAAGAGGTGAGATCAAAAATCTCACCTTTTCACTAAAAGGATGAAGATGAAGCTTGAAAGCAAGGAGAAGCAAACCAAAGCTTGAATCCACTATCTTCTACTTGAATTTGGTGTTGAATGTTGGATTTGCAATTGAATTTGAGTTTGGAGTTTTAATTTCCCTTTCCCTCCTCCATTTTTGATGAAGCTTGAATGTTTAGTGAAGAGATGAAGTTATGAAGAGGAGAGGTTGGGCTAGGCTTAATGAAGGTGCAGTCCAAACAAAGTCAAAGGCGGGAAAAAGTGACGAAAATTCCACGTACTCCAAACATATCGAAGTTTATACTCAAAAAGATCGCAAACGTCATTTTGAACTCAATGGGAGGGGTCTCGAGTCCTAATTTGACTGTATACAAAAAGTAGCTTTCCGGACTAAGATCCGACTAATGATTAAAATATTTAAATAAGATATTCAAATATATAATCGTCAAATATGCGGGTTGTTACATATGACTTCAAAATGTGGTTTGGGTTTAAGATGATTTAAAAGAATATTTCGAGTTATCTAAATTTGAGAAATATTAGTGATTGGAAATTTGGTTTTATTTAAATGAGATATTATTGAATTGTTTTGGAAATGGAATGATATATTATTGAATTGGGTTTTGAAATGAAAATAATACATTGATAATTTAGGTTTGAAATAGTAATAATATTTTGGTTTAAAGTATATACTATTTTGAAGTAAAGGATATGTTTTGAAATGGCAATAATATTTTGGTTTTTGAAGTATATACTATTTTGAAATAAAGAATATGTTTTGAAAGAGCAATGATTGTGTTTTTAAAAGTATATATATTTTTTAAATGACCACGGTGTTATAATAACGTTTGGTTGTTAAATAGACCGGGATCGGATATGGACATACTCTCCGTCGATACCGAAAACCACTTTGACAACTGTGTACGCGGTGGGGTTTCCAGAATGAAGTAGGATGGTGGCGACGATCCTAAGGTATATACGCGGACCCAACTCCCGTGAGTTGGCATAAGGTGGTTAAAACAGGAACGATCGACGGGCCAAGGAGGTAGCACCTCTGATCGGACACACTTCTTCGATACCATTCTATTACTAGTGATTGATTTAGTGGCCACCCTTGATTTGGGAGTGTTGTTCGAGGTGGGCGGTAGTGGCTGCTATGCGTCACCACCAGTCTAGAGGCGTAATTGGTATATCTACCCTGGCATTGCCTTGTGTGCCGTGTCACCTACCATATCGAACCCACTACGATTTTGGTTTAAAGATCCGACCGCGTTAAGGTTCACCATCCCCTTAACGCTATTTTCTATATGATTATACTTTACTGATTAGACACTACTGTATATAGCGAATATTACTACATAGTAGATAGTTTAACGGATCCTTAAGAGATGTGAATCCCGAACATTTATTAAGTTACTGCACTCATGTTAGACACTGGATATGAGATGTCAAACCCCGTAAACATCTCTGACGCCGTTTAAACTCATATTTATTTCATTGATTTAACTTACATAAGATCTTTTAGTTCTGACTCGAGTGTTTTGTCTTTTCAATTCGCTCGGGTCAACCTGAGCATTTCAGGATTTGAAGGCCCTATTTCTGAAGGATGAAGACGAAGATTTTATTATTACTATTTGTTATATATTCTACTACACCATTGTATTCCGCTGCATTTATTATCATTCTCTAATATGTGTAACTCTGATATGTATTGTATAAGTATAATCAAATGTTTTGTAAAACAGCTTCATGAACTGTTATTTGATTATTATATTTTATCGTTCCACTGCAAGATTCTATTTTGTTTCTTTTATTTCTCCACGTTTTCTTATTTACCCCATAACAATCCGCCCTTTTGTATGGTTTAAGTTGGCACGTGTGCCTGCTTAAGCGTACAAAAAGGTAGGGCGTTACAATCTCTTCTCTAAAAATTACGAGGATGCAATTTTTATAAGGGGGAGTCTGTAACAACCCTGGTTTTGGAGGTTATCTGTAAATATTAAATTATAATGGTGGTTATAATTTAATATTGAGAATTAAAATAAAATTGAAGATTTAAATTGTTTATTTGGAATAAACAATGGATTTTAGAAATAAATTGTTAAAATAAAGTTTTGGAAACTTTATTGTGTTCATTTGAGAGAATAATGAATGAAATATGATTTTATTTAGAGAAAATGCAATAATTCTTGTAATTATTGCTAAACGCTTCTTTTAATAATTTTTAAGAGAAGTATTTGATTTTTAAAGGTTATTTATTTAAATAAAATGGTGAATTTGGGTTGAACATGAGTTTTGGTTATAAATTGAGTTTGAAATGTTTTGTTATATTTTTCTATGCGAGGAAATAATTTTTGTTGAAATTTTTGAAGTTGAAATTATGGATTTATGCATTTATTTGTGAAAATAGCGTATTTTTTGTGAAATAAAGGATTTTTATAATAAAAATGATTTTAAAACTAAGATTATCTTTCTATATGATGAAATATTTTATTCCATGTGTATGTAAGTTCACATATTTTGTTTGTATTAAAATTTGAAGAAAAATGCATTTGTTTTATTGTATATTTTAGGTATTTATACATTTTTTGTTTTATGTTAATTAAATCAACTTAGGCCATTTAATTTTTCTTCACTTGGGTCCAAAAGGCCTATTGACACATAGCTAGTAAATGAGAAAGAGAGAAATCAGTTCCTGTACGTTCATACTCACCTCTCCTTCTACCTCTTTGCTGTAAATAAGAAAAATCACCATTTTTGTAAATCCAAGCTTCCAAACTCCAAATTAATTCAAGAAAATAGAAATTTTATCAATCTAAGCTGTAAATCAAAATGAAATCAACTCCAAAAACCTATAATTTCATCGAAAACCTAATTTGAGAAATTGTTTTCTAACTTACTGTAAATTTCCTTTTGCATGTATTGTTTCTATGTTCTACAGGTTATTTGAAGCTCTTTCCTCCTTAAAGCTTACTTCTTTCAACATAAATTTGGGTTTTTATCTTCACTAATGCAAGGTTAGTTTGTTAACTCACAAAGCTAGCAGTAACAATGCTGATGATGTAGAGATCTGGGTGAAATTTAGTGTACTGTAAACAATATTGAGATGTTTTTGTTTACAGTTTATATCTTTTCTTAGTTGCTTCTTCTAGTGAGTGTAACTTGTTGATCTCTTAAAGTATTATTGCCGGATCTTTTCCAGATCATAGCTTAGATGGTATATTATATGCATGCCAAATCTTGTAGCATATTTCATCCATTTTCAATCTCGAATTGCTGTTGGAAAATCAAAATGAAGCTGCAAAATTTAACCTGGAGAGCACGTTGCCTAGTTCGATAGGCATGTCGACCTTGGTGTCAACCATGGACCCATGAAGGTCGACCATATGGTTGACCTAGTTGGGTGCATGGTCGACCTAGAGGTCGCCAAGAGTGTCGACCTGGTGCCTGCTTGTTTTATCCTTTTTCCCTTTAGGTCTGTAGCTTGTTCTAGCTTGTGTTGCCTTCGTTTTCTCTTGAATTTGATGATGATTTTGTGCTGTTTTGAGGGCTATGATGCCTAACAATAGGATAGCCATGTTTTGGTGAATTTGACATTCAAATTTAAGATGAATTTGAATATCGGTTTTGAGGTATTTTATTTGTTTTTCATAGTTTTCGAGCATGGATTTCTCCAAACGATTTTGAAATAATTTTTAAAATAAACTATCTTTTAAAATAATTATTATATAATAATTTTTTTAATTATATTTAAGTTATAAAATCTATCTATTCTCTATAATAAGGAGATTTCAATAATTGTTTTCGAAAAATGGTTTTAAAGGCTAATTTTCGCAAGTAAATTATTTTAAATATAAAATACACGTTTATGCACTATTCGAGCGTATAAGAAAGAGAATTAAACGATTTAGCAAATCACATAGTATGGGACATGTGAGTTTACTTTTTTGGCAATTCCACACTTGTACGATTGAAGCTGTCCGAGATTATAGTTTTCTGAGTTGATATTTGAGATTGCCATTTTATGGCATGTTTTGAGATTTAGAATTCCTATTTTTGGGAATTATTTGAGATGGCCAATATTTGGCGAGTTTTGTGGTTAGAGATCTCCTACTTTTAGTAGTTATGGTCAATGAGAACCATCACGATGTTTTTTATACTTGCGGATGAGACGAGGCAAGTCTTGAGTTGACATTTCCTATTTTGGCAATTATGCTTTATGAGAAATCATCACGAGGTCTTTTTATACCTGCCGATGATATGAGGCAAGTCATGAGCTTTCTGAGATTTCATGATTTTGATGATCTATTTTCTAATGTGGCATTGACTAGCGGTTAGCAAACCGTTGTGTGATGACCCGGTTTTTTGGTGTCGGATAATCGGGTGATTAACTGATTTAAATTTATCGTAATATTAATTTTAATGGGTCCAACCACTGAATTTCAAATAATTAAAAATATATATATATAAGTGATTTGGAAATAAAAAAATATTGAATCATAAAATCTCTGGATGTAATCAATCTTATAGGGAATAAATATTTTATTTTGGCTATTGACTGTTATATATATGTGTGTGTGTATTTGGGAAAGAAACTATGGTTGGGAACTTAAAAATAAATCTCTCAAGAATATTTAAATATAAAACTCTAACTTATTAACACCATATATATATATATATTAAGTAATTAAGCCTTGGCTAAGAATAAAAAAATAAAAAAATATGTTTAAATAGGAAAAAAAGTTTATAAGTAACTTATAGGTTGTATGAAACATAAAGTAAAAACATATAAAATAACTATGGTGAAATATATATGAATACATATGTATGTATGTAAGGTAAACAAGACAAAATAATATGTATACCTTTGTATGAGATATGTGTGTGTGTGTATATATATATATATATATGAATAGATGAGCATGTAAACTCAAAGGGGAACACATGCGTTAAATTCCATCTTCTCAAGCACATAAAAGGTCTAATCTTCTTTTTAACAAATCACTTCAAAGCAGGACAAGTTGTTAAAAAAAATGAGTGAAGCTTGTTGTGTACAAGACAAGACAGCCTATCTTCTATTATACATACCTCTGCTTTGTTTTATATTTTTGGGTTCGAATTAGCTAAAGTATAAAAAAATACCACATTACAACTTAAAGAAATCAAAGCAACTCAAGAAATAGGAAGATCATAAACAAACAAGGTTTTAAATCAGATAAATTCAAATTCAAAACAGCAAGCAACAGATCAGATCAAAGCAAGAATTTCCAGGCTTTCTCTGTTGACACTCAAGGTGAGTAACCCTTTTCAAAGCAGTTTGATTTGGATTTAACTTTATGGCATGTGAAAATATTGGTTTATATGGAAGTGATTCATCATGAAATTATTTGAAATTTATATGTATGTTGTGTGAGCATGTCTATTTATATATATTCAAGATCCTGTTCTCTTTGTTGCACAGTCCTTGATTTGCCTTCTAAAATTCAAATCTCTCTATCGAGAAAATATTAGACTTTGATATCTAAATGAAAGTTGTTTGCTAATGTATGATGATAATTTTAAAAATAGTTTAAAGGTTTAAAATTCAACAAATTATTTTTAAAAATGAAATAACAGAGGAAATGTATATATATATATGATAAAAATTAACCAATTCAATTTCTGTTTTGAATTACAAGAATGAATTAGTGATGGGAAATCATGATTTTTAATATGCATTTCATGATTTTTAGATTGTTAATTTATGAGAATTTTCGAGATGATCATTTCGGGCATTTTTGGTGATTGCCGATGTCGGCGTGATGATCGGAGGTGGTTGGTACGAAGATGCATGCAGGAAAACTACTAGAAATATTTTCAAATGGCTGAGTCGAGCGGAATTGGGTCGAGTAGGGTTTTTATTGGGTTTAGGTTATCTGCGTTGACGAGACTATTTCTTTGTTGACGAGGAGTCGAGTGCGATCGCGATGGGAGAGATCGTTGCGTGGGGGCGTGGTGCTGCTTTGGAGCGAAGCCTGTGAGTTTCGGTCGCAATGATCATCGACGGCGAGATGATTTGTCGTCGGCGTTTGTTCTATATTTTGTTGGAAGGCTCATTTTTCGGTTTTGAGTTGTATCTTCGAATCTGGGTTTATATTCGTGATCGCGTGGGTTCGTGGAGTTATTGAAGAGCATCACGACGATCGACGATGGCCGGAGATGCCGGTGCACGTGCACAAGCACGATTCTGGTGTCAGGCGAAGTTTGGGTTTGGGAACGAAGGACGAGATCAGGGTTTCTTCGATTTTTCACGCGATGGTCTCGAAGTTTTAAGTCGGGGTTTGTCTCGAAGGGAAGCTCGGGTTTGTTGAAGGGTTAACTCGGGGAATCTGGAGGGTATGGCTCGGGTTTGAGTTTATTCGAGCCGGGTTTAAAAAGTTAGAGAAATAATGTTCAAATGTTAAAATTCGAATACAAGTTTGAAAGTTTTAAAAGGTTACTAAAGTGATTAGTTTTCAAAAGAAAATGTTTAACAAGTTTTCAAAATTTAAAGCAAAATGTTTTCAAAGAGTTTTCAAGTGTTTTAAAGATTTTTAAGTTATTTAAGCTATTGAGTTTTCAAAGGGAATGTTTAACTAAGTTTTAAATATATTTAAAGTGAATTTTTGAAAGGTAAGTTCTTTTAAAACAAAAGGGATTCAAAATTTGATTGGTGTTTAATTTAATAATTTTCAAATTAAATGTATAAGTTTGTTTGTAACGACCCAGTATTTTGGACCATTCAAATCGACAATAAATCCACACATGTCGGACTTGAATAATTCAAAACAATGGATTGTAAATAAAATTTGGCAAAACTCAGCATATACAGTAAATAAAATAATTACAGATCACAGAGTAATATAACAATAATGCAGCGGAAACAAAAGGATAGTAGTTCATGAAGCTACTATATATATATAACAGAGTCAAACAAGATACAACAGAGGTCTCGAATACAATAGATGTCTCAATACAATAATCAAATACAAGATCTGAATACATCACTGGAATCAACTGAATAACTGAAAGCAGGATCAATAGATATCTGGATCTCCAAGCGAAGCTCCAACTCCAACTCCAAAGGTGAGTCTCAAATGCTATATCTGTAACGACCCGTAAAATTTAATGGTTTTAAAAGTATATTTAACTGGAAATTTGTGAAATTTTAAACAATAAAATTTGAAATTAAAAATTTATTATCTGGAATACATCTATTTTAATATAGCAACCGGTAAATTTTCATCTGATAATATTGAAGTTTATTTTCCTGTGAAATTTCATTTCAAATCAAACCGGTTAATAACAGTGAATTTAAAAGTTTTCCGAAACCAAAATATGTCAACAGGAGAAAATTTATTCAGATCATTCTGAATCAGACTGCGAAATTCGTTTTTCCAAATTTTGACTTCTATTGCTCCGTTTATCTTAATTCTGACAAAATAGCCGCATTTTCGGTACCGATTATCGACTTTTGATCGGATGATCGTACCACGAATATCAGTATACCGTTTTGATAGTCGCGTCGTGCTGATCTCTACGGTATATTCAATGTTGTGTTTTGAGATCCGGTACACGGCGGTATCCGTGTAAATGGTAATCGTACCGGTAACCATTTTGTGTGTTTTGGTTTTGTGACCTTTTTGAATTCTCTGTGGATTCAACTCATATAACTCAACGTCTATTTTCTTTATTATCTCCATAAATTCAGATTGTGACCTGGCACTCTGTTTATATTATTTTACTTTTCTTGGAAATCACGTTTCAATTTATTCATGTTCATTTCTTTCTTTGCCCTGTTACTATTCATTATAAAGCTGACACATCTCTTCTTCTTCTCTGTATATGTTTCCTCTTCTCCACAAATTTTCCCGAGCCGTTTGTTCTCTTCTAACCGTTCAAAATTTTGCCTTCATTCATTTTGTGTGTCTTTTGGCCTTCACTAATTTCAGATTTAACCTTTCCGTTCAAAGAAAATTTTTATCATTTCACATTTTCCACTTCTGCTCTTTCGTTTTCCCTGTCATTTACCTTGCTAGCTTCTTCCCCTCGCCCTCTCTTTTTCTCACGCACCTTCCTTCACCAAACCCGAGACAAAAGCCGAAGCCTGTGATTGCAGCAAACCAACTCGCTGTCAACCAACCACATCGCAGGCCTTCCAACCATTCCGATGCCACTTATAGAAAAAGGGTGAGAAACTTGTTTTCCCACCGCCTCTCTTGGTCGAGATTCCACCACCACGACTTGCTCATCTTGCCTCGCACCTACTTCGACCAGCATTTCTCTCACCTCCGCCCCAGCCGCAGCAACCGAGTCCAGGCATGCGTCTCCTCTTTCCTATATGTAGCATACTTATATTCTTTGCTTCTATTCTGTTCGTTTCCATTCCTTCTATATGAAAACAGTTTCCCATATTTATACAGACTATGTACTTTACTGAAGTATATTTTTACATAAATGCGTACTTTGTTCGTAGAATTATATATGTGTTTAGAACTTTATTTTATATACATCAGTATACTTATATGTATTGAAGCCGGTTCGGTGAAGCAAATTATATATATATATTTTTGGAACTATAATTCTATCTTGAATAGTTATATTTTTTTTACGTATATAATACTATATATTTGCTTATATATAATGTTATGTGGTACAAAATATAAGTGCATATGTTGGTTTATACGTATTATGTAAAGTCAGTTTTTATAAAGTTCATTATGAATATTTTGGTTTATACAATAAGTATATGCACTTCGCCTGTTCGTATATAAGTATATATGATTTCTTTTTAGTAGTAATATACATATATATATTATTTTGACTATACACTTTATATTGATTTTATTTTAATGATTGATTTTAAAATGTTAAGGATCTAAGTTATATATTTTATGAGAGTTAATAAGTTTATAGGTATATATTATATATACACATGCATACAGTATTCATTTTTTCATAGATGTGGAATATATGTATGTTTATTTATATGGTTCATATAGTGTTTGGTTTATCACCTGAAAGTAGTAACGTGTATATGTAGTTTCGTTTGCTGTGAAGGGGGATTTATTATATGTATAGTTATATAAATAAAGATGTATGGGTAAAATATTTTAGTGCAGATATATTATCGGTTTGAGTTGATGAGGTTACATAGGTAATTGATGATCTGTTCGAACCTATATATTAGTTAGATATATTTGTTGATTTCATAGTGTATATGTACATGGGTTTATAGTAACTGATGTGCCATGAAACTTATTTCAAACGTATATAAATGTTCATACAAGTATACTACTTGGGTTTTGACTTCGAACGTAATATATGGGTCTCTTTAAAAATTGTAATGTATGTCAGTAATGATTAGCTTGTTATGGGTTTAAGTATGGGTCTTATATAATATATATACTGTATATGGCGTGAGTATAAATATTGATTTTTATTTGTATGTATATATTTTATATTCGATATATTGATTTTATATATATATATATATACCTTAGTATAATTGTATATGATTTGTTTTATATATTAAGCTATAAAAGTTATACCGTTTATATATGTATCAAGCTGTTGATTTTGGTTTATATAGTTTATAAAGCTTACAAATTTATAAAAGTTTATACAAGTCCTTATTTGATTGCAAGGTATAGTATTGATTTTAAGATAATAATAGTAGTAGTAGCAGTATATATATGTTCTGTTTCTATCAAACTGATTGATTCCTATTTATCAGCTTGTTCGTCAAATTCGTGCCAATCTAGTTTTGATTTGGAAATCATACTTGGATTCGTAATTCGTTTCAGTTGTCGAATCTCTCTAGCCTCGAAAGGTGAGCAATCACTCACGATTAACGTTCTTTTATTATTTAAATTTGATTTCAATTTAAACAACAATTGAAATATGCTGCTGTAGTTATTTACATTGTTATATATGCTATTATCTATAACTGTTCACCTGTGACATCTGACACCAGTATCTAGTATTATATGCCTGTTATAACTATTATTTGTATCTGTTCACCTGTGACATCTGACACCCGTATCTGTTATTTATACTGATGATATATGCCTGTTGTTATATTTTTTAGTATCTGTTATCACTCTGCAAGTTCCCTGTTAGTATAGAATTCACTATGGGTTGAAATGATACATACCCAAATGGACTTTAGAATAGGAGAAAATTGTTATGGGTTGAAATGATAAACCCAAGCGATTTTCATTTGAATTGAAATTGGGATTACGGGTCGAAATGATATCTACCCGTATATATTTAAATTTCGGATTGAAATGATAAATATCCATATCACTTAACTATATGATAGATATATATACAAACACCGTTGGTCGATATATATAAACATTCTGAAAATAAATTTTATGGTTTTGGAAAGAAATATATGGTTTTAAATAAAAGTTGATTTTTAAATTATTGCATGAATAGTAATGATATATATAGATTAAATAATGATATTTAATTTAATTAAGATGGATTTAATACATATAAAATGTTAAGTATAAAATTTATATTTCAAAATAGATTTTTGGTAAAAATTTGAATAAGTTAAGGTTGGGAAGATAATTTGAATCTAGTAAAGAATTTTATTTAATTAAACCAATATAAAGCTCATTGAAATTGGAATTTAAGATATGATTTATAACTTGAGTTTGATTTAAAAAAAAAATTAATGTATATTTCTTGTTTAAATAAATTTAAGGAAATATTTAGTAAAATGAAATTTAAGGCTAGTTAAATGATATTGAATTTATTAAGTGAATATTCCCTGATTAAATAATAATAAAATTAAATCAAGTGCTATATGAAACTGTTAAATTTAACTTTGAAACTGTTGAATATTAAAGCTTTGAAATATATTGAAATTTTAAATGGTATATTTAGAACTGAATTGAATTGATGAATTGAGCTTTGAATAAATTTGAATGTGGAATTTGAAGTTGATTTGAATCGATTGCGAGACTTAAGAAAATTAAATGCTTTACTTTATAAATTAATTAATATATATACTATCTGGGAAAATAGTTATATTTGAAATGAATTGATATTTGGGTTTTGAAGTATATATTAAATTTAAATGGCCATGGTGTTATAATGTATATTTCCACCTTGTAGATAGTTCTGAAGATCCTTAGAGGATGGTTATCCCAAACATCCTTTAAGTTACTTGTATTTCAGTTGATATTTCACTTGAGTTGGATTTATTTATATAAGAATGTTAATCCTGACTCGAGTGTTTTGTATTTTGCTTTACGCTCGGGTCAGACCGAGTGATACAGCATTTGAGACTCACCCTTGGAGTTTGGAGCTTCCTTTGGAGATCCAACTATCGCCTCAGCTTTCAGCTCTTCTAGTTGATTTGTTCAAAGAAGTCATCTGTTGTACTGAAGACTTCATTGTATTTGAGATATTCTATTGTATTTTATTTCTAACTCTGATGTTTATATAGTAGCTTCATGAACTACTATTTTATCTATTCCGCTGCGTATTATTGTATTACTCTGTGTCTGTGATTCTGTGATTGATTTATTTACTGAATATGTTGAGTTTTGCCAAATTTAAATTAACAATATGATATTTTGAATTATTCAAGTCAGACATGTGTGGATTTATTGTCGATTTGAATGGTCCAAAATAGCGGGTCGTTACAGTTGGTATCAGAGCTTTGGCTCTAGGCAAAACTTAGCATATATAGTAAATTTATTTACAGAATCACTTTCGTTCGAGTTGAATCTCTTCCTTTTGACTCGAATTTTCTTTGAACTTTGGAACGTTCCCTGCGGTTCCAAAATTCATTCTTGTCTCTCCCTATTTGTATTCTTTGATTCTGGAGTATGCCATAACTCCACTTCGAATAATCTCTAGTAGAATAGGCGATCCCGCCAATCTTTGGATGTTTTGTAAAGGGGTGAAACTCCTTTACAATTGGCATTGATTCACCGGATATTTATATATCCCTCGGTTTTGATGTTGCCATCTCTTGTTATGCCGAATTCTATCTCTGGCGATCGAATGTCGATTGCCTTAGATTTCCGCATCGATTATATTCTTGAAGTCATGATTGACCCGGTTAAGGTCGCCCGCGATTTATATAACTATATCGATCTATTGTTTTGTAATTAATTATCTCATTTTCGTTCGAACTTATCTTCGAATCGAAATCCTAATTGATTAGAGTCCCTCTAATTTGAATTTCTATCTTTGTTTTGACATCCATTCTTGAATCGTCCTTTTTGAAAAATCGGGTTTATTCGTATTTTCGAAATTGTTTTATATATCGAAATTTTTATAAGTATGATTATATTCTATATATAAAAGTGGAAATGTTTTCGATAAGGATTATATATACCTTTTAAAAATAAGAATTTTAATTTTTGAAAGGATTTGAAATTTTGAAGTTATATAAGGAATTGTTTTATATAAAAAAATGATTTATAACTAAAGGATTTTAAATTTGAAAGTCGAGAATTGAACTCCGGTACTTTGAAATTGGTTTTAAGATTTTGAAATATATAATAATAGTATGATTTAAAAGTATTTTCCGAATAAGACATGTTTCCAATGATTTTAATGAGTTTCGAATGATTTCGAAGAAATTCCAAAAGAAGTTTGAGAAAATAGAAGTCCAGAACTCACTTATGTCGCTGGAAAATAATTTCGGTGATGAGTGCACGCAGCATCGAATTTGATTTTCGAGTTTCATAGTGGGGGAGAGGCCACTTTAGTAGCATTGCTACTCGAGTGATTTTGCGAAACCGATTTTGATTTCAAATTCCAAAGTATGATTTGATGTTCGGAAGATATATGTATATATATACTTGAAATGATTTGAAGTAAGCCGGTGTTCAGCCCTCGTGTTTCGAATTTGATATAAACCTATCTTTTGAAATTGACTTACTAATTGTTGCTGATTTCCAACTCTTGAATTTTAAAATGATTTCTTCAACTATTTTGAAGGTTCGAGCACTTCCAAATCAAGGTTAACTTTTCAAGGCTAAGAAATTTTGAAAAGTATAAAGTATATAAGTTTGGTATGTATGTTAAAGTATGTAGTAATATGGTTTAAATAAGTTGAAACTGTTTTGTTAAGTAAATGAATAAGGCAAATTTTAAAATTTTCTAATATGAAATTTAGATTTGAAATGTTTTGAAAAGAATTTGGTCTTCAAAATATTTTGAATAAAGTTTAGTTAGATGTTTTAACTTAGTAACATCTTTATGAAACTATATATTTAACAAGTTGGAATAAATATATAAGTTGTACGTATGCTGTTTTATTCGCATAATTGAATTGATCCAAGTTTGAGTACACAAGTTCGAGGTGAATTACACCATTTCGTGTTAGGATTTTTCATTCGATTCTTGATGGCGAATATTTGATATGGATTTTGGGCTAAATTCTAGAATTCTCTATCATAGTATATGGCTATGCAAGGAGACTGATGGCTTCTAGTCGAGAAACCATATCGAAATCCGCATTAGGGAAGTGAATGGACAATACTAGTTCGAAAGCGAACTTGTGTGATCGAGCGAGCGATCAAATGTAATTTTGCGAAACGATGACGTATGTACATCTTATATCCTAATATCATTGATATATTTTGACGCTGAAATTGAAAGCTGTCGAGTTAGAATATCTTTGCTTAATAAAAGAAAATTTCCAATTTAAATTACGAAGATATATAACCCATAAAAGCAAAGATATTCAATCCCATATGACTCTTCATACAGCGATATTTATTTTGAAAAATTTGATCCTTATATAAGATGGACCTTATGTAAATATAAGATGATTTTGAAAACCATTTGATTTTGGAAATGAATTGGTTAACTTAAATTATTGATTTGGAAATTTGGATTTATTTCTAAACCTATTATTTTGGGAAATTTTGAAACTAAAGATAATTAATTTGAGAAGAAATAATTTGGTGAAATTGTATATGATTTTGAAATTTAACTGATATTGAAACAAAATTGAAATTTGAGAACTTTATGTTACTAAATACTTGATTTGGAGTTGTCGAACTTATATAAAATTGATTTGTATGAGTATGAAATTGATTCGAAAACTATAGATTTGAAAAGGTACTCAATTTGAAAGTGAAATCTTATATAATTGAAGTCTATATAAGTATGATTTGATATACTATTGATTTTGGAAAGTATTTGATTTGAAAATTAAATCTTATATATAATGGATTTTATATTAGTACGATATTTGAAAGTGATTTGAAAAGGTACTATATGATACATATTTTCGAAGTAAAGATATGGAAAGTGCCTTCTGCTTGATATCCGATTTGTGGCCACATCTTGGATTCATTCTATCGATATTATTCTCTCTGATTTTTGGTTTTCCGGATATGATACTCGAGTGTCCTTCGAATTCCATGGCGTTACCCATGGTCTTATTGTTCTCTCGTGACTGCATAGCGTAACTGCCTGGCTGAGTCTTGCCTAGGGGTACGGATTGTTTCCTGGGGGATCCAGGCGTAACCATTGTGTATCCTGCAATCTGTGTAGGTCGCGAATAGTAGCGCAAATGCTTGGCTGAGTCTTGCCTGGGGGTACGGATTGTTTCCTGGGGGATCCAGGCGTAACCATTGTGTATCCTGCATTCTACTAGTCATCATGGCGTAACTCGTAGGGCTGAGAAAGCTTACGGATATGGATTGTTTCCTGGGGGACCCAGGCGTAACCATTGTGTATCTGCGAACCATGGTTAGACAAACGTTTTGTTTATGTTTTTGATTGGATTGTACTTTCCATATCTGTTTTTAAAAGTTTTCTAGTATTTTCACTGGGTGTTGAAACAGGTCTACTAAGTACCTGGAGAATTCTAGTTTTGCGCCTGATCAACGCACTACCAGAGTCTATAGGAACAAGGATAAACTTGTCGAAACATCGAGTTATAAAAGTATTTTCGAAATGAAATTTGTTTCGTTATAAAGGTATTTTATTATAAAAAGTATTTTCAACAAAAGAAATTCTGTATTAATATTTGAAATTAAAACCCTTATGGTTCTAAATTAATTATTCGTGCCTGATATTATTCTTTTGAATGTACCTTATCTGCTTAGCTTTATTTATCCACCTATATTCTGTTTTTCCAAGTCCTCCTTCTTTTCCCTGTTGACTATATCCTTTAAAATACTGTTTATGTGACATCCCGGAATTTCGAGCAATATCAATTTAATAATCTGCATTTAAAAATTAAATTGATTTGATAATATTTGTTAATTAGATTTGAATTGAGTTAATAATCTCCTTTTAAATAAATATTTAACTGATAATTTATCCTTTAGAAGCTAATAAATTGTTTTATTTATAATGTATATATATACATTGTATATATTGTAAATAGACAAGCTTTGTTTTAAAGTTAATAAATAAAAGCATGTTTTCTAATTTTAATCTTTTTGGTAATTACAATTTGGAAATTTGATTTAATGTTAATATCAAATAAATAACCATTTGTCTTTAAAATAAAAGCAAGATTTAAAGTTAAAATTTGTTTAAATGATTTTAGCTTAATTTAAATTTAATAAAAGGGTTGTTGTTCTTTTTAAATATAGCTTGATGGAAATAAGTAATAAAGTAATAATTTCTTTTATAAATTTATTTAATTTAATAATGAGCTTTATTAATAATATAATGTAATATATAGTAGATTTTTAATAAGAATAGAATTGTTATATATATATTTTGGGAGAAACTCTGATTTGTAAATTTAAAATAAGTCTTTCAACAATATTTAAAATAAAATAAATCCTATAAATGTCAAACATAAGTATAAACCAAATAATATGGTTATAAGCATATGCATAAATATATAATCATAAGAAACTATGGTATTAACAAAAGAGGGAAATCTATAAACATAAGAATAAAGTAAAACATCTATAAACATAAGTATATATAGGAACATAAGATATAAATATACAAGTTAACATTATAACCATAATAACCATAACAACTTTCAAGTAAAAACTTATGTAAATTCTAGAGAAATCTTATTTATATGTTGCAGGCAAGTAATAAGTGAAAGGGATAAGTATGCTAGGCAAGCAAGATGTATGTAGCCTGTAAAGGCAAGTAAGAAATCATATCAGTGCAAAGATATATCTTCACCTATATTGTACAGCCGAGAGAAATATTATAGGGATGTAGTACAACTAATTAATACAAGCCAAAACTTATCACTTCAGCCACCCAAGTTAAGGAAAATATCTGTCCTATGTTGTACAAATAAAAGATATATCACCTGTAAATTCATATCAGCTTGTATAAAAAAATGAAACCCTGTTTTAAACTTCAACCTGCAAGCTGTTTCTACTATCTTCCATTTCCAGTTCGAGTTAAACCAGAATAAAATGAAACTCCACTTAAAGCTTAAAACAAGATTCATTTAAACACCAATAACTAGCAATCAAATTCAACTGAACACCAGCAACTACAACAAAGTAGAGAAGCAAAATGATTAGAAGATCAAAAGGGAAAGACATGTTTCCAGTTTTTAAAGAATTCAAAGCAGTTGCAAAAGACAGGGTCTCTGATCTTTTATAAACTCTGGTGAGTAACAAATGTTTTTAAAAATATAGGTATAAATGGTATTGCATGATTTTCTCTGCAACAAATATGCCTGTAGTCATGTTTTAAAGTTCTGTGAACATATTATGTAATACTTTGAGTATGGTGTGGATGTTTACTGGTTTCAAATTTTAAACCCATGCATAAATCAAACACTCATGATTTAATCTTCATTGGTACCTGAGTTTAGAGAAATATAGGATGTTATATCTTGGCATATAAACTGGTTTAAGTTTAAAATAACTTGAGTTGCACCTGGAAACAAAAGAATTACAGACTACCACTAAACAAGTTAAAATTTCACTATCAAAATTCTTAGATTCAGTTATATAAATGGATTGCTCATACAAAAATAGGATTTTTAACATAAAAATCTGAATTTTTAGTGATCGAATTCGCGAGCTGTTGGGATTTGATCAGAAAAGCAATTCGAAGGATTTTCTGATGATCTGTGAAGAGGGAGTGGTCGGGGTTCTGCGTATCGATGGAGGAGCGATCGTATGACATGGGAAAAATACTGAATCGCGATGAAACTCGTCGTGGAAGACGTGGCGAGGGTTTTCTTTTTGGAAACCTAGTTTTACTGGGTTGAGGAAATTTGATCACCACGACCGGCGTGGTTGATCGAGTGCGACGAAATGTGGTGAGATGGTGGCGGAGGAGTTCGACGAGGTGTATACGAATTTTCTCGGCGACTGATGGCCGGAATCGCCTGGACGAGGATGTTTAGCCGGAGTTGTTTTACCAAGTGGAGTTCGTGAATACTCGAATTCGTCTGGAGCTTCATGAAGTGGTTTCGTGGGTCGGAGTCGTCTGGGTGGTGGTTCGTCGAGGTGTCTGGAGGATCGCCAGAGGTAGCGGCGGCGGAAACTACGTGTGCACGTGCACGAGATTGAGCTAGTATCAGTTCGTATGACTGGGAAGAAGAAGAAGATCGTTTCGAGCAATCTCGTGAAAATCTGGGTTATGGGCTCGGGTAAATTGATAAATTTCACGAAGTAAAAGATAGGAGCCTCGGGTAGGACTGTTTTTTTTTAGTTTTGACAATGCCCAGTTTTACTCGAGTTTGTACTCGGGTAAATTGCGTCTTGGCTCGGGTAATTCTAACTTTTTCTCGAAGCAAAGTGAAAATGGTCTCGGGTCAAATATTTTTAAGCTGCAACAGTAACAGATTTTACAGTTTTAAATTTGTGGAGTTTTAAAAGTTTAAACCAAAATAAATTGAGTTTAAATTAAGTGTTGAATCCAGTTTTTGAAATAAAAGAAAAGTTTAAAAATTTAAATACTTTAAATAATTTAAATAATTGAATTTAAAAAGAGTTTTGATTTAAAACCCTCTTCATAGCAAAGTGTTTAAGATTGTAATTTAAGATGTTTAAAGGTTAGTTTTGTAAAATGATTAAGTCTTATTAGTGATTAGTTCAAAACTGAAATTTTAAAATGGAAGTTTAAAGGAAGTAAATAAACGATTTTAAAACATTTGAAAGTGAAATTTAATCAAAAGTGAAAATGATTTTTCTTAAGAAATAAAGATTTAAGTTTAAACTCATTAACTGATAAGAGATTTAGAATGGTATTAGAAATTGTATTGATTAAATAGGAGATTAAAGTTTAAATGAATTAATTAAAGTTTAAATGAATTAAGTGATTAATTTGTAGCTACAAGTTTAATTTATATTAATTAAAGATTAAAAAATGGAATAAGTAATTTATATGTTATTAATGAAAGGTTAATTGGATTTATAATTAATAATAAATTAATGTGAGTTAATTACTTAGATTGTAATTAAATAAGTGTTAATGGAGGTCATTAACTGAATTATTTTATAATTAATCAATATAACTGTTTATTTATAGTTATTTGGATTAATTAAAATCAACATTTTAATTATTAAGTATAGTTAATTGAATGGAAAGTAATTAAGGAGTTAATTACTCACTTGACGTATTGAGTAATTTGATTTATTCAGGTTAATTAACTTATTTTAATAAATCTGAGTAATCAATTTGTGATGTGATAAGTATAATTACTCAGAGAAGTAATTGGTAGATAATTACAAGACGTAGTTAATGGGATGAGTTTGTTAATAAAATAATTAGAGTATAATTACTTTTTATAATTAATCAAGGGATTAATTGGAGATAATTATTTATAGAGTAATTAAAGGAGTTAATTACTGATTTGATTAATCAAGGGTGATTTATATTGTGGATTAAATTAAAGATTGATTACTTTGATTTAACTAAATTAAATTGTAAATGTAATTCGAGATCATTAAGTATTATAATTAATGTTGGAATTTGGAATAAATGTATTTGGATTTATTTATAAATGGAAAAATTTATTAATACAATTAATTAAGTAATGTAATTAACTTTAGTTAATTAATAAATGAAGTTATGAAAGGGTTAATTTCTATATTTGGTTAAGTAATTAATCTGAGAAGTAACTTAAGGAATCTACTTAAATGTAATTAAAGAAAATTAATCAGGGATGATTAATAAAAAGGAATAATGGGATGATGATTTATTAATTGATTGATAATTAATTTATATAGGCAAGTTTAATAATGATGAAGTAATTAATTTAATTAATTTTAAACTAATTAAAGGTAGGGTAATTGATTTAATTCGTTTTAAATTAATTACCAACGATGTAATTATTATCTTTGCTTATGAATGGATGATATGAATTCCCATTGATTGATTGAAAACTCAGTTATGTGATGAGTAATCTCTGTTTGATTTGGATGCTCTGATTTAAGTGTGATATCATAGATTATCCATTTATGCTGATATGTGATCATTTATCTGTGATATTGTGATTTATCTATCTGTGTTGATATAGATAATTGAAATTGAATTGTTTTAAACCTTTAAAACAACTTGGCCTTAAAAGACACGGTTTGGATTTCGATGAGACCGGGATCGGGTTTCCGTATACCGGGATTCCAGGTCTGGAGACCCGAATACCACATCGATCCAAAATAACGATAGGTCGTGAAATCCAAGTGGAGCAAGTGAAGACTCGAGGTATAAGAACTATTCGTCAGTATAACTCTGTGGGTGATTCCGTAATGAGTTTGACGGAAATAGTACTTATAGATTCGAGATGAAGATTCAGAGTGCAAGGGTTATCGTCGTTAACTCTGAGGGTGATTCCAATACGAGTGTAACGAGATAATGCCTTCGGTTTCGTTCAAACCCGGAACGAACTTATATGGATTGAATGCTTTCAGCACATCGTCAGGTGGACGATGAGCATTCTAAGTGATGAGTTCTGATAAAGGTAATCGTGACCTCAAGCCTCATCAACCGGGAATGGCTAAAACAGGGGAGGTGCAGCAAAGCTTCGTGGGTAGCACCCACTTGAGAGCGAGATTTTCTCCTGTCTAGATGTCCCTTTTTATTTCGATTGTGTGGGCAGTGGAGACGTCCAACTGCCGGGGTTGTCTCGTTTGGAACTGTTCAGTAAGGAACGGGTCCGGCTTTGTGTTGCAGGGGAGCGGGCGTACTCCTCGGTACGGTGATCTAGGCCACGTACTGTGACGGGCGGTACCCCAGTAGCCCAGCCATTGTATGGAATCCAATCTCCAATAAGTGTCGTACGTTTTGATTGTGCCCAACTACGTTGAAATGTGAGATGTAAGCATTTCAACTATTTCATATTTACTTGAAAACCCTAGACACTATTATAATATCACTGGATTTCCTATCAAATGTTTTGGTTAGCGTAAGGTAAAAACTTTTCCATGTTTATGTGTGGGAAGTCTTACGTGATACCTTTTGTTTCAAATGATTTTCAAAGTTAAGCAACTTTAACCTGTTACTCATACCAGACCCATGTCTGACCCGAAGTTTATTTCTATTTTTCATAAACTCTCGGGTACCCAAATTTTTACGGGTAGTCAAGGGATTCAGGTTTAGCTTTGACGAATTCTGGAGGAGCATTGGAGCAGGAGGCTTCAGCGTGTAGATATATATATTGGTTCCGCTGTGTCAGTGTTATTCTGTATATTCCGCTGTGTTGTATCTCTGTGATGTTGAGTTGTATTAACTAGACAGGTGTTTATAACTGTCTAGTATGTGATGTATTATCTGTGTACTCTGATGTATATGATATTTATGTGATATATTATATTTTATTCATTCCGCTGTTGAGATTCTGATGTTGTTTCTTCTTTTTTCTATCTTTTCTACTTTCTCACCTCTTTCTTTTCTTTAAAACGATACGTTTTCCTGGGCATAGGAAGTCGGGTCGTGACAGTTGGTATCAGAGCACTAGGTTGAGCGAATACCTAGGCTCTTAAGTGATTTCTTCCTAGAGAGAGCGTATTTGTATTTTTGATATATATATATTTATTTAATTCTACCTATCGGTGGGGTTACCTGTTCGGGTATCCCAATATAAGTATAAAGGTAAATAGGGTGGTAGTGGTATGTAACACGACTACCAATGGTTGAATTTGTTGAGGTTGGAAGTGTATCGACCGAGACGATATTGGGTCTACAGTTCGTCTCGAATGAAATTGTGGTGTAAGAATTTCTTTGAGTTTCTAAAGGAAATCTGTTAAGGATTCGAAGTCCAGCCTTTAAGTGTAAGATGATCGCGCTCGTGTGAGCGGATTTTCGAGAGTTTGGATGAGTATAGTTTGATCTGTCGGTTGGGCAGAAGAGAGATGATATTTTGATCTCTCGAGATGTAGTAGCTGTGTGATGAGACGCAGTGACTCTGGATGTCTCCGAAGATATTTATTTGGAACGAGTTAGGGAAGTAAGTCTGCTTCGGTGTTGTGGCGGTGTTCAGCAGAATGTATCTGTTTGATTCGAAGTTCGAGTTCTCGAAGAGCTTTGAATTAGGAATTCCTTAGCATTGATGTCAGCAGTGTAGCTCGGCGTTTTCTGTGTTGGCAAAGAAGCTTTCTGGCTTAGCAGTGAGTTCAGAAGCAGCAGTGTGGATCCATTTCTTCGATGGATTGATTAGTGAGCGTAGGCTGTTCTGTTGGGTAAAGGGGAACAGTTTTTCTTTGAATTAGTCTGGGATGGTCGCAAAAGTGACTTGCGATTATTTGAGCGTTCTCTTGTGTTTAGAGATTCTTTTCCCGAATGACTTCAGAAAATCAGAGTTGTCAGTATCTGGAGATTGAGTTTGGTATCGACCGTATTCCAAGAGTGATACCGACGGTTCAGCTTAGTAGTAGGATGGGTTTTGGAGGAAGATTTTTAGTGAAGCGGCTCAGGTTTTGGAGGAACTTCTGGGTTTTCTCTTTGTGGATCTGTAGAAGCATATTTTCGGAATAGTTGAGAGGCTTACCGGTTGTGATTTGCTGACTGATGGTTGCAAAGCCTAGGTCCGTCACAATTGGGTATCAGTGGAAGTTGTGTTTGGGTGCATCATCTATATTTTTATCTATCCATATCAGAGTTGTGCAGCGGAAGCAGTTGGAGTGTGTCTGCTTTTCTTCTCTGGAGAAGATAAGTTGTTTTCTACGGATGATGGTAAGGATTGTGTTCTTGATTTTGAGTTGATCGCGAGAAGATCAATTTTACTGGATTGTTTTGAATCCAGATTGTTCTGGAAGGCATCAGTGGAGATTTAGCCGATTGGTAGTGATGAGAGCAGCCTTGGATCGTCTGAAGAATTTGGTGGATAAGAGACGGAGGAATTTGGAATTCGAAGTTAGAGACTTCGTTGTTGTTGAAGTTTTCTCGGATCGAAGGAGCCGTATAGTTTGGTGAGATCGGGAATTTAGTTCCGAGATGTTCTGGATTTTCTCTGTGTTCTGGAGAAGTTAGTGTTTGATCTTCTGGAGTGTGAATTGCCAGTTTGGATAGCTGTGATTCGTTGTGTTTCACGTGTCTCTGAGGGAGTACGTGTAAGATTCTGTTTCGGATTTTGGAACCAGCAGTTCATGGAGTTTTGGTTGTTGAGTCAGACTTGTCTACAGTCTGGTATCCTGTCTAGTTGGGTGGATCTAGATGAGTAGGAGCTCTGTAGTTTAATAGTGTTGATGGTTTGGATTCTATAGAGCGAGTAACCCGATATTTATACTCGGGGAAACTCGAGCGAATTCTATTCGGAATTTTTGTCTGGATAATTAGTTTTGTTTGGTTGGATGAATTGGATGCTATGGCTGTTTAATGATATATGCTTGTGTTTTATAATTTAAAATCTCTAATAAATTATTAAATTACCTTTGTTTTTAATTTCGGGGACGAAATTCTTTTAAGGGGGGAGGAATGTGACATCCCGGAATTTCGAGCAATATCAATTTAATAATCTGCATTTAAAAATTAAATTGATTTGATAATATTTGTTAATTAGATTTGAATTGAGTTAATAATCTCCTTTTAAATAAATATTTAACTGATAATTTATCCTTTAGAAGCTAATAAATTGTTTTATTTATAATGTATATATATACATTGTATATATTGTAAATAGACAAGCTTTGTTTTAAAGTTAATAAATAAAAGCATGTTTTCTAATTTTAATCTTTTTGGTAATTACAATTTGGAAATTTGATTTAATGTTAATATCAAATAAATAACCATTTGTCTTTAAAATAAAAGCAAGATTTAAAGTTAAAATTTGTTTAAATGATTTTAGCTTAATTTAAATTTAATAAAAGGGTTGTTGTTCTTTTTAAATATAGCTTGATGGAAATAAGTAATAAAGTAATAATTTCTTTTATAAATTTATTTAATTTAATAATGAGCTTTATTAATAATATAATGTAATATATAGTAGATTTTTAATAAGAATAGAATTGTTATATATATATTTTGGGAGAAACTCTGATTTGTAAATTTAAAATAAGTCTTTCAACAATATTTAAAATAAAATAAATCCTATAAATGTCAAACATAAGTATAAACCAAATAATATGGTTATAAGCATATGCATAAATATATAATCATAAGAAACTATGGTATTAACAAAAGAGGGAAATCTATAAACATAAGAATAAAGTAAAACATCTATAAACATAAGTATATATAGGAACATAAGATATAAATATACAAGTTAACATTATAACCATAATAACCATAACAACTTTCAAGTAAAAACTTATGTAAATTCTAGAGAAATCTTATTTATATGTTGCAGGCAAGTAATAAGTGAAAGGGATAAGTATGCTAGGCAAGCAAGATGTATGTAGCCTGTAAAGGCAAGTAAGAAATCATATCAGTGCAAAGATATATCTTCACCTATATTGTACAGCCGAGAGAAATATTATAGGGATCTAGTACAACTAATTAATACAAGCCAAAACTTATCACTTCAGCCACCCAAGTTAAGGAAAATATCTGTCCTATGTTGTACAAATAAAAGATATATCACCTGTAAATTCATATCAGCTTGTATAAAAAAATGAAACCCTGTTTTAAACTTCAACCTGCAAGCTGTTTCTACTATCTTCCATTTCCAGTTCGAGTTAAACCAGAATAAAATGAAACTCCACTTAAAGCTTAAAACAAGATTCATTTAAACACCAATAACTAGCAATCAAATTCAACTGAACACCAGCAACTACAACAAAGTAGAGAAGCAAAATGATTAGAAGATCAAAAGGGAAAGACATGTTTCCAGTTTTTAAAGAATTCAAAGCAGTTGCAAAAGACAGGGTCTCTGATCTTTTATAAACTCTGGTGAGTAACAAATGTTTTTAAAAATATAGGTATAAATGGTATTGCATGATTTTCTCTGCAACAAATATGCCTGTAGTCATGTTTTAAAGTTCTGTGAACATATTATGTAATACTTTGAGTACGGTGTGGATGTTTACTGGTTTCAAATTTTAAACCCATGCATAAATCAAACACTCATGATTTAATCTTCATTGGTACCTGAGTTTAGAGAAATATAGGATGTTATATCTTGGCATATAAACTGGTTTAAGTTTAAAATAACTTGAGTTGCACCTGGAAACAAAAGAATTACAGAGTACCACTAAACAAGTTAAAATTTCACTATCAAAATTCTTAGATTCAGTTATATAAATGGATTGCTCATACAAAAATAGGATTTTTAACATAAAAATCTGAATTTTTAGTGATCGAATTCGCGAGCTGTTGGGATTTGATCAGAAAAGCAATTCGAAGGATTTTCTGATGATCTGTGAAGAGGGAGTGGTCGGGGTTCTGCGTATCGATGGAGGAGCGATCGTATGACATGGGAAAAATACTGAATCGCGATGAAACTCGTCGTGGAAGACGTGGCGAGGGTTTTCTTTTTGGAAACCTAGTTTTACTGGGTTGAGGAAATTTGATCACCACGACCGGCGTGGTTGATCGAGTGCGACGAAATGTGGTGAGATGGTGGCGGAGGAGTTCGACGAGGTGTATACGAATTTTCTCGGCGACTGATGGCCGGAATCGCCTGGACGAGGATGTTTAGCCGGAGTTGTTTTACCAAGTGGAGTTCGTGAATACTCGAATTCGTCTGGAGCTTCATGAAGTGGTTTCGTGGGTCGGAGTCGTCTGGGTGGTGGTTCGTCGAGGTGTCTGGAGGATCGCCAGAGGTAGCGGCGGCGGAAACTACGTGTGCACGTGCACGAGATTGAGCTAGTATCAGTTCGTATGACTGGGAAGAAGAAGAAGATCGTTTCGAGCAATCTCGTGAAAATCTGGGTTATGGGCTCGGGTAAATTGATAAATTTCACGAAGTAAAAGATAGGAGCCTCGGGTAGGACTATTTTTTTTTAGTTTTGACAATGCCCAGTTTTACTCGAGTTTGTACTCGGGTAAATTGCGTCTTGGCTCGGGTAATTCTAACTTTTTCTCGAAGCAAAGTGAAAATGGTCTCGGGTCAAATATTTTTAAGCTGCAACAGTAACAGATTTTACAGTTTTAAATTTGTGGAGTTTTGAAAGTTTAAACCAAAATAAATTGAGTTTAAATTAAGTGTTGAATCCAGTTTTTGAAATAAAAGAAAAGTTTAAAAATTTAAATACTTTAAATAATTTAAATAATTGAATTTGAAAAGAGTTTTGATTTAAAACCCTCTTCATAGCAAAGTGTTTAAGATTGTAATTTAAGATGTTTAAAGGTTAGTTTTGTAAAATGATTAAGTCTTATTAGTGATTAGTTCAAAACTGAAATTTTAAAATGGAAGTTTAAAGGAAGTAAATAAACGATTTTAAAACATTTGAAAGTGAAATTTAATCAAAAGTGAAAATGAGTTTTCTTAAGAAATAAAGATTTAAGTTTAAACTCATTAACTGATAAGAGATTTAGAATGGTATTAGAAATTGTATTGATTAAATAGGAGATTAAAGTTTAAATGAATTAATTAAAGTTTAAATGAATTAAGTGATTAATTTGTAGCTACAAGTTTAATTTATATTAATTAAAGATTAAAAAATGGAATAAGTAATTTATATGTTATTAATGAAAGGTTAATTGGATTTATAATTAATAATAAATTAATGTGAGTTAATTACTTAGATTGTAATTAAATAAGTGTTAATGGAGGTCATTAACTGAATTATTTTATAATTAATCAATATAACTGTTTATTTATAGTTATTTGGATTAATTAAAATCAACATTTTAATTATTAAGTATAGTTAATTGAATGGAAAGTAATTAAGGAGTTAATTACTCACTTGACGTATTGAGTAATTTGATTTATTCAGGTTAATTAACTTATTTTAATAAATCTGAGTAATCAATTTGTGATGTGATAAGTATAATTACTCAGAGAAGTAATTGGTAGATAATTACAAGACGTAGTTAATGGGATGAGTTTGTTTATAAAATAATTAGAGTATAATTACTTTTTATAATTAATCAAGGGATTAATTGAAGATAATTATTTATAGAGTAATTAAAGGAGTTAATTACTGATTTGATTAATCAAGGGTGATTTATATTGTGGATTAAATTAAAGATTGATTACTTTGATTTAACTAAATTAAATTGTAAATGTAATTCGAGATCATTAAGTATTATAATTAATGTTGGAATTTGGAATAAATGTATTTGGATTTATTTATAAATGGAAAAATTTATTAATACAATTAATTAAGTAATGTAATTAACTTTAGTTAATTAATAAATGAAGTTATGAAAGGGTTAATTTCTATATTTGGTTAAGTAATTAATCTGAGAAGTAACTTAAGGAATCTACTTAAATGTAATTAAAGAAAATTAATCAGGGATGATTAATAAAAAGGAATAATGGGATGATGATTTATTAATTGATTGATAATTAATTTATATAGGCAAGTTTAATAATGATGAAGTAATTAATTTAATTAATTTTAAATTAATTAAAGGTAGGGTAATTGATTTAATTCGTTTTAAATTAATTACCAACGATGTAATTATTATCTTTGCTTATGAATGGATGATATGAATTCCCATTGATTGATTGAAAACTCAGTTATGTGATGAGTAATCTCTGTTTGATTTGGATGCTCTGATTTAAGTGTGATATCATAGATTATCCATTTATGCTGATATGTGATCATTTATCTGTGATATTGTGATTTATCTATCTGTGTTGATATAGATAATTGAAATTGAATTGTTTTAAACCTTTAAAACAACTTGGCCTTAAAAGACACGGTTTGGATTTCGATGAGACCGGGATCGGGTTTCCGTATACCGGGATTCCAGGTCTGGAGACCCGAATACCACATCGATCCAAAATAACGATAGGTCGTGAAATCCAAGTGGAGCAAGTGAAGACTCGAGGTATAAGAACTATTCGTCAGTATAACTCTGTGGGTGATTCCGTAATGAGTTTGACGGAAATAGTACTTATAGATTCGAGATGAAGATTCAGAGTGCAAGGGTTATCGTCGTTAACTCTGAGGGTGATTCCAATACGAGTGTAACGAGATAATGCCTTCGGTTTCGTTCGAACCCGGAACGAACTTATATGGATTGAATGCTTTCAGCACATCGTCAGGTGGACGATGAGCATTCTAAGTAATGAGTTCTGATAAAGGTAATCGTGACCTCAAGCCTCATCAATCGGGAATGGCTAAAACAGGGGAGGTGCAGCAAAGCTTCGTGGGTAGCACCCACTTGAGAGCGAGATTTTCTCCTGTCTAGATGTCCCTTTTTATTTCGATTGTGTGGGCAGTGGAGACGTCCAACTGCCGGGGTTGTCTCGTTTGGAACTGTTCAGTAAGGAACGGGTCCGGCTTTGTGTTGCAGGGGAGCGGGCGTACTCCTCGGTACGGTGATCTAGGCCACGTACTGTGACGGGCGGTACCCCAGTAGCCCAGCCATTGTATGGAATCCAATCTCCAATAAGTGCCGTACGTTTTGATTGTGCCCAACTACGTTGAAATGTGAGATGTAAGCATTTCAACTATTTCATATTTACTTGAAAACCCTAGACACTATTATAATATCACTGGATTTCCTATCAAATGTTTTGGTTAGCGTAAGGTAAAAACTTTTCCATGTTTATGTGTGGGAAGTCTTACGTGATACCTTTTGTTTCAAATGATTTTCAAAGTTAAGCAACTTTAACCTGTTACTCATACCAGACCCATGTCTGACCCGAAGTTTATTTCTGTTTTTCATAAACTCTCGGGTACCCAAATTTTTACGGGTAGTCAAGGGATTCAGGTTTAGCTTTGACGAATTCTGGAGGAGCATTGGAGCAGGAGGCTTCAGCGTGTAGATATATATATTGGTTCCGCTGTGTCAGTGTTATTCTGTATATTCCGCTGTGTTGTATCTCTGTGATGTTGAGTTGTATTAACTAGACAGGTGTTTATAACTGTCTAGTATGTGATGTATTATCTGTGTACTCTGATGTATATGATATTTATGTGATATATTATATTGTATTCATTCCGCTGTTGAGATTCTGATGTTGTTTCTTCTTTTTTCTATCTTTTCTACTTTCTCACCTCTTTCTTTTCTTTAAAACGATACGTTTTCCTGGGCATAGGAAGTCGGGTCGTGACAGTTTATTTATATACTACATGGTTTAATAAAAAAAAATTTAGTGTTATAAATATTTTAGAAGTTATTAATTAAATAAAACTTATTTAAAGTAAATGTTTATTGATTTATTAATAATATTTGAAAAGTATCTTGAGATAAAAATTAATAAATTTATGAATTATGGATTTAATGTTTTCAAATAGCTTCGTTGTAAATATAAGTAATGATGTAAATAATTGTTTTCAAATATTTTTCATATTTATAAAGATGTTATTTAAACATAAATGGCATTTATAAAGGAAGCAAGAATTTGCAAATGGGTTTTAAAGTATTAAAGATAATTGATCTGCCATTGAAGTTTCAAATGAATATTTCAAGTAAAATTTATGTATAGTTTCAAATTAATTGTTTAATCTTGACTTTCAATCTATCTTTTCCATCTGGTTGTTTCTATTCTCCTACCTTCTTCCTTTTCGGGGACAAAAAGTTTTGAGTGGGGGAGAGTGTAACGACCCGTAAAATTTAATGGTTTTAAAAGTATATTTAACTGGAAATTTGTGAAATTTTAAACAATAAAATTTGAAATTAAAAATTTATTATTTGGAATACATCTATTTTAATATAGCAACCGGTAAATTTTCATCTGATAATATTGAAGTTTATTTTCCTGTGAAATTTCATTTCAAATCAAACCGGTTAATAACAGTGAATTTAAAAGTTTTCCGAAACCAAAATATGTCAACAGGAGAAAATTTATTCAGATCATTCTGAATCAGACTGCGAAATTCGTTTTTCCAAATTTTGACTTCTATTGCTCCGTTTATCTTAATTCTGACAAAATAGCAGCATTTTCGGTACCAATTATCGACTTTTGATCGGATGATCGTACCACGAATATCAGTATACCGTTTTGATAGTCGCGTCGTGCTGATCTCTACGGTATATTCAATGTTGTGTTTTGAGATCCGGTACATGGCGGTATCCGTGTAAATGGTAATCGTACCGGTAACCATTTTGTGTGTTTTGGTTTTGTGACCTTTTTGAATTCTCTGTGGATTCAACTCATATAACTCAACGTCTATTTTCTTTATTATCTCCATAAATTCAGATTATGACCTGGCACTCTGTTTATATTATTTTACTTTTCTTGGAAATCACGTTTCAATTTATTCATGTTCATTTCTTTCTTTGCTCTGTTACTATTCATTATAAAGCTGACACATCTCTTCTTCTTCTCTGTATATGTTTCCTCTTCTCCACAAATTTTCCCGAGCCGTTTGTTCTCTTCTAACCGTTCAAAATTTTGCCTTCATTCATTTTGTGTGTCTTTTGGCCTTCACTAATTTCAGATTTAACCTTTCCGTTCAAAGAAAATTTATATCATTTCACGTTTTCCACTTCTGCTCTTTCGTTTTCCCTGTCATTTACCTTGCTAGCTTCTTCCCCTCGCCCTCTCGTTTTCTCACGCACCTTCCTTCACCAAACCCGAGACAATAGCCGAAGCTTGTGACTGCAGCAAACCAACTCGCTGTCAACCAACCACATCGCAGGCCTTCCAACCATTCCGATGCCACTTATAGAAAAAGGGTGAGAAACTTGTTTTCCCACCGCCTCTCTTGGTCGAGATTCCACCACCACGACTTGCTCATCTTGCCTCGCACCTACTTCGGCCAGCATTTCTCTCACCTCCGCCCCAGCCGTAGCAACTGAGTCCAGGCATGCGTCTCCTCTTTCCTATATGTAGCATACTTATATTCTTTGCTTCTATTCTGTTCGTTTCCATTCCTTCTATATGAAAACAGTTTCCCATATTTATACAGACTATGTACTTTACTGAAGTATATTTTTACATAAATGCGTACTTTGTTCGTAGAATTATATATGTGTTTAGAACTTTATTTTATATACATCAGTATACTTATATGTATTGAAGCCGGTTCGGTGAAGCAAATTATATATATATATTTTTGGAACTATAATTCTATCTTGAATAGTTATATTTTTTTTACGTATATAATACTATATATTTGCTTATATATAATGTTATGTGGTACAAAATATAAGTGCATATGTTGGTTTATACGTATTATGTAAAGTCAGTTTTTATAAAGTTCATTATGAATATTCTGGTTTATACAATAAGTATATGCACTTCGCCTGTTCGTATATAAGTATATATGATTTCATTTTAGTAGTAATATACATATATATATATATATATTATTTTGACTATACACTTTATATTGATTTTATTTTAATGATTGATTTTAAAATGTTAAGGATCTAAGTTATATATTTTATGAGAGTTAATAAGTTTATAGGTATATATTATATATACACATGCATACAGTATTCATTTTTTCATAGATGTGGTGTATATGTATGTTTATTTATATGGTTCATATAGTGTTTGGTTTACCACCTGTGACAACCCAGAGTTTTATAACGATTTATTTTCGTCCAATGACGATAAAAATGGTTGTTAATTGCTATTTGGAGTTTTAATTCGAGTTGAAATTCTTTGAGAAAAATTGGTTTGGTATTATTGGGCTTCAAAAATTTAATTATCCACTTCTTTTGTGGCCGAGATAATCATGTATAACCTCCTTCATTTTCGAAGACCCGACCCTGATTCAATTTGTTTTCGTTCGATCAAAACCCTAAGTCTAAGAAAAACAAAATAATGGCGGTCTCGTCCTGGCGAATTAGGGCTTCGACTCGATTTCCTTTGAGAGATGATGGCTGCTCATGATTTCTCTCGTTCGTTCTTCAATCAAATTGGGGCATGCTCGGTGTTTTCGTTCGTCTCCCCGAAAACTAGGGCTTCACAAATTAAGGGCTACCCTTCCTCGTCGAGAAATGGTGAGTTGCTCACATCTAATTCTTACTTCAGATGCTTGGTTTTCTTGGCTATTCGATTTCGTTTAATATTGAGATTGATTACATTCGAGACTTTCGCGTTTGAACTCGTGTGTTGCCTTTGGTGTTTCTGTTCATATAGGGTTTGAAGCCCTTATTTTCGTTGTGGGTATTTCATGGCTTCGCCTGATAATTCTATGGCTTGTTGTTCGATTATTTCTGAATACTCGTGATTTTCCTGGCTTGTTTATATGAGTATATATGATGATTTCTTGGTTTTCTCGGCATTGATTTAGAACTTGGTTGACACCATGATTTCCACGGCTTTGATTTTGATTTTTGGCCATTACTGCAGTTCGATTATTTCACGTTGTACCGGTCCCTTTTTCATTGGTTACTATTATCTCTTGACAGCCTCGAATTGCTTGATAAACTTTAGTGCTTTGATTTAATTGTTGTCAGTTTACAGAGGTGTTGTTACCACTCACAGCTGCATTGCTTCATTGATAGTGTGGTCTTGAGTCAAATTCCATTAGCTTAATGTCATCATGCTATTATTCTAGAGTCTTGTACATTTGGGCTTGCATTGGTATTTAGTTGGAGTTCATGTAGAACAGACTGCATCGTTACTGCCTTTGTTGGGATGAGGATACATACGTGTTTGGGTCTATTACATTCACTGCTACAATCTGCATTCATGTAGCCTGGTGTTGTGTCATATACTGATGCACTTTAACCCAATTTGAGTTAATTGTATTCATTACTTGCCTGTTACATTAGCAGTGTCTTGACATTTAGGTCTGCACTCTTGCATTAGATAGTTGCCTGTATTCGAATCTTGAGAAGTGCTGGCTACCCTTGCACACGGTCACTGCCTTGTATTTGCAGTGCCTTATTGTCACCGTCTTGATTGGTTTCTGTCGTATTGGTATTGCTTAGCATTTATTGTTCCGGCCCATTGCTTCACTCGAAATCCAATACTTCACCATTGCATACCACTTCATTTTTATCACTGCACTATTATTTGCATATAAACTTGGATTCAGGTTGTACTTGTCGCTGTTATGAGTCTGACATTTAGAAAGTTTCCATCTGTAGCCTACATTGTTGCCAGTTACATTCCATTGTCACCTGTGGCATTACTTTGTATTAGAGTCTGTTGTTTTGGAGCTTTGTACTGGTGCCCTTGACTTGCGCATATGTGTTTGTTCTTTGCCTCATATCTGATGTTAAGGCCTTGCCTTCGTGGTCTGCATTTGCATGCCTGCCACTGATCGTAGGTCGAAGTCGTTCATGGGCTCGACTTTGACCATTTACTGTTGCATTTACATTTCGAGTCATGTTGACATTGTGGTGACTGTAGTATAGTTGCAGTCTGCCCTTGTCTTTGTACCTATTTCAACTGCAGTTTTATTGTGCAGTTGTTTCTGCTTTCTTTTGTGCAGTTTGCCCTCGCATTCATTTGGGATTGCAGTTTCTCTGCATATTGAGTTTCCTTGCTTCATTTTGGAAATTGCAGTTTCAATATTGTACACTGCCTTGACTTGTACTTGACTCACTAGTTCGAGTCACTTGTGCATGTCGCTATGCATTTCTATTGCACTTGACTCTCTTCTGAGTGAGTTGATGCCATTTTGTTTCTGGTATTCGACCTCGACCATACTAGTTTTATATAGTTATGGTCTAGATGTTATTTTCTTGGCCATAGGTTCATCCATATGTATAACTGATTTGGGTTGTTAGATCACTGTCTGGCATTCACTTTAAATATGGTTGACTCCACTAGAGCATATGCACTAGTTCTCCATAAGCTTGAGTTTGCATATTGTAGCCTTGATCATTGCATTTTTCTTGCATTTGGTTCATCCCGTCTACACTCGTATTGCCTCTGACCTTTTGGCACACAGACTTTATTTCATGTTGGTCTTCACTGTACCATATTGTCACGGTTTGATTGTCTGTAGTTGGATCCTGTTGCATTATTGTCATTAACTCATCTATGCTCATTCTTGAGTTTGGCTTCACTGCCTTGTTCATATTGAAGCATACATTCTGGCCTTAGTATTATATGCTTGCATCCATGTAGATATCGACTGTTCCTATATTCACTTGTTCAAACTGTTTTCTCTGACCAGTCTTGAACACTTTGCAAATTGGTTGTTGTTTGGTGCCTCCTTGAATTTGGGTAGACTGTTTTGACCACTTGATTGTATTCGAATTTGATTTTCGAATTACACCTGAGTTGAATCCGATCTGGGTTTGACCTTGTGATCATTCTTGACTTTCACTGAGCTTTAGGGTATCTCTTGCGATAGTGGCGAGGCAGTACACGCGTGCGTGTACTGCAGCCCTATCAGCTTTGACAGTTTTAAATTGACGTTCCGATTTGTTAAATTGTTTCGTTGGTTGGTTTCAATGTTTTGAAGTTGTATTCTGATTTGGATTTGCTGATTCGCTGATTAACACTATTTAGTGTTATAATTGCCGTTATCCGATTCTCTTATTGAGAAGTTGGATATACGAGATTTCTATGACTGTCAACTATTTGGTATTGATTATTATTGCTTCTATGCACTAATAACTGAGTTTGAATTAGACTGACCCGTGTATTATTTTCTTTTGAATGTAATACTCGGGTCAGACCCGAGTTATTTCAGGTTGTAGATTTCCTGCTTTGAGTTGCTGTTTGAGCTATGAAGACTTTTCACATCTTTTGGAGTAATCGTGTCATAGTATAGGTTGATATGTATTCATGTATATTAGTTGATAATGTACGTGTATATATAACGTCCAGAGTCGACAATTGTAGTTGTATCATATGTATTATATCAACTGTATTGTAACTGACATCAGTTATATATATATGAGACTTTTGTTTTTATCTGTGTTCCGCATTCTTTGTGTATCTGTGTTGTTTTTATATATATTGTCCTAAACCATTATGAACCATCGTAGTTCGTTCTATACTAGAATTGGATATGTCGATGGGAGTGAATAAATAAGAGATGAAAATTTTAAAATATATACCACTCCTATCGATGTAACCAATACTAGTGTAAGGCCAACTACGGATGGCCGCTCCTACCCAGCCTTATTCTTCATAATAACAGACAGTATTTCTTTTAATACTCTTTGTTATTGTGAGTATAGAGGTGGGGCGTCACAGTTGGTATCAGAGCTTGGGGTTTATGGACATAATATAAAACATAACTTGGATGGAACATGTGTTACAACTATTTGTCGATGTTTTCTTCGTGTTTTGAGTCAAAACTAAAGTTTTGAAATTATGATGAATTTTTTTTTTTTTAAATATCTTTATTTAAAGATAAAAGTGAAACTGTCTTCGTTGAGTACAACTGATAATCTTTTTGATTTAAAAAAAGAATCAAAATATGAAATTGAAATAAATTTCATTTGCTGTTTACATAGCTGTGTTTATTTTGTTTCTTTGAGAATTTCGAATTCGAATTGAGGATTCGAAATGATTGCAGTTATATGATTCTTGTTGAGATTTTTGCTGATTTTCTTTTATGCTAATCACATGTTGATTAGATTTCTGCTGATTTGAATTTTCTTCATTGAAGATATAATCGAATGATTTCCTTGTTCATTTTGTAGTACGTGCAAATTTGAGTTGCACATTAATGCATTAATTTTACGTTGAACCGATGCTTGGTTATGAAACGTATTTTGTTGCCGTTACCTTTATAACGGGATTTTTACACTAGTGCTATATTTTAAAGCACGATGTTTAGTTGAAAATTTTTATGAATGAAAATTCACTGGTGTTACATTGTGGAGTAAATTGTTTTGATGAGATTTTGACGTTTAAAAATTACTGTCGCTTTGGCTTCAGTAACCGTCAAATTTTAAAGTGGGTTTCCAAGCGGTTATACCGCAATGCTGATTTGTGACCCGTTTTTACGGTATTTTGAGAAGTACAATTTCCTTATCGAAATTGTTACTAATATTGCTGCTTTAATCACGTAATTGGGAAATCATTTTAAAATGAAAATTGTTTTATAAAAATTCCTAACAGTTTGCACTTTCAAAAGAAGAGGAAAGTAAGTGATAATCACTTATGAGATTTATGGCATTAAGCCCCAAGTAAGGGCAACCAATTATTTTATATGAAAATCATATTATGATTTCTGTTAATCTTTATTTCTCTGAATAAATATATGATGATCATGAATGACATTTTGGTTGAATTTTTGGTTACTGTTTTGATTTGCTTTTGGAATTGACTAATTTTGTTTTAAAAATTGTTTAATCAATCATATAACCCGATTACAGAAATGAATTTGTAACTCAGTTTTTATAAGAAAATAATTTGATTAATTTACTGAGAAATATGATATTGAATAATAATAATAATGGATTAGGCAGTATGAACAAAGAGGTTTATGCTCATGTCTAGTTCATTTAAAAATTGATATGAACAAAAAAAAAAATGTGATCAAGCAGAAATGACTTTGAAATGGGTTGTAAAATTTGGCATGAATGTTGGTATGTTTAGATATGATTTTTAAAGAAATTAAATTCGCTACTTATGAAATGAAGAAAGGATTACAAGAATATTTCTGGAGTTAAAAAGGAAAAATTCCTTAAATGAATGAATATGTATGGTCTCTAAATTACCAAGTAATTTAGGGGAGTTGCCTTGATCTACTCATCATCAGGTGGATGGTGGGTATGTGCATGACTTGTTAAAGTCCTGAAGGCCTCTGTGCAAAGGTTAACAGAATTGAGTCCTTTGCAATGCACACTTTGTGTTCAAAGGCAAGAGTTTGGACCATATAAAAATGTAAAATGGAACTGGAAAATAAGCTAGGCAGTGTGAACAAATGAGGTTCATGCTTATGTCTAGATTGTTTTAAATTGGAGATGAACAATGCAATAAATTATTTATGTGCTGATTTGTTCAGATCTAAAGCTAAAATGTTTTATAGGTTTTTCTTTAAAAACCTTACCCTATGTTCACAATAGAATTGAGTATAAGAATTTTTATAGAATTCTACTGGATTTGTTTAAGAGATCATGACATTCTTGAATATAGGAGATATGCAAGTGATAAAACAAATTTTGAATGAGACAACTGGAGAAATGAAATAAAACATTATTTTCATGAATGAAAGTATGGACAGTTGAGATTTTCTGAAATAAGAAATGAGATTGGTCACTAGATTATAAAACTAATCTAGGAGAGAAGCCTTGATCTATTCATCATAAGGAGTATGATGGGTATGTGCATGACTTGTTTAAGTCCTATAGGCCTTTGTGCAAGGGTTAACAGATTGAGTCCCTTGCAATGCACACATGGTGTTCAATGGCAAAGAGATATGACCAAATTAAATTGATAAATCGAGATTTAGAGCTGAGCTATGGAATTAAAATGAGTTAATTCCATAAGAGTATGTGTACATGTATACTGTATTGAACAATTGAATAATTGTTGATTTGAGATTCGATTATCATTTTTGATAATTGAATATTTGTTGATTTGAGATTCGATTATCGTTTTTGATAATTGAATATTTGTTGATTTGAGATTCGATTATCGTTTTTGATAATTGAATATTTGTTGATTTGAGATTCGATTATCGTTTTTGATAATTGAATATTTGTTGATTTGAGATTCGATTATCATTTTTGATAATTGAATATTTGTTGATTTGAGATTTGATTATCGTTTTTGATAATTGAATATTTGTTGATTTGAGATTCGATTATCCTTTTTGATAATTGAATATTTGTTGATTTGAGAATCGATTATTGTTTTGATAATTGAATAATTGTTGATTTGGGATTTCTGATTATCGTTTTGATAAATAGGCAGTTGCTAATTTTGTTGATTATAAGATTTTCTAGTCTCTAACCGATTCTAGATTATGTTGATTATATTAAATTGATGTTTTGTGATTTCTGTATTCTAATTATCTAATTGATAATTGAATATTGCTGACAATTGCATTTATCCAGTTTTGATGTTTTCTGATTATCTATTTGATGATTAGATTTTGTTGAGAATTTGTGAATTTCTCTTATTGAAAATAAAAGATTCCTTTGACGTTTGTATTCCCAACCTTTATTTTTCTAGCTTTACCAATTCATGTTAAAAAATTTATTGTTAGTGATGACCTTAATTATGAAAATTGCGGGGACGCAATTTCTATAAGAAGGGGAGTCTGTGACAACCCAGAGTTTTATAACGATTTATTTTCGTCCAATGACGATAAAAATGGTTGTTAATTGCTATTTGGAGTTTTAATTCGAGTTGAAATTCTTTGAGAAAAATTGGTTTGGTATTATTGGGCTTCAAAAATTTAATTATCCACTTCTTTTGTGGCCGAGATAATCATGTATAACCTCCTTCATTTTCGAAGACCCGACCCTGATTCAATTTGTTTTCGTTCGATCAAAACCCTAAGTCTAAGAAAAACAAAATAATGGCGGTCTCGTCCTGGCGAATTAGGGCTTCGACTCGATTTCCTTTGAGAGATGATGGCTGCTCATGATTTCTCTCGTTCGTTCTTCAATCAAATTGGGGCATGCTCGGTGTTTTCGTTCGTCTCCCCGAAAACTAGGGCTTCACAAATTAAGGGCTACCCTTCCTCGTCGAGAAATGGTGAGTTGCTCACATCTAATTCTTACTTCAGATGCTTGGTTTTCTTGGCTATTCGATTTCGTTTAATATTGAGATTGATTACATTCGAGACTTTCGCGTTTGAACTCGTGTGTTGCCTTTGGTGTTTCTGTTCATATAGGGTTTGAAGCCCTTATTTTCGTTGTGGGTATTTCATGGCTTCGCCTGATAATTCTATGGCTTGTTGTTCGATTATTTCTGAATACTCGTGATTTTCCTGGCTTGTTTATATGAGTATATATGATGATTTCTTGGTTTTCTCGGCATTGATTTAGAACTTGGTTGACACCATGATTTCCACGGCTTTGATTTTGATTTTTGGCCATTACTGCAGTTCGATTATTTCACGTTGTACCGGTCCCTTTTTCGTTGGTTACTATTATCTCTTGACAGCCTCGAATTGCTTGATAAACTTTAGTGCTTTGATTTAATTGTTGTCAGTTTACAGAGGTGTTGTTACCACTCACAGCTGCATTGCTTCATTGATAGTGTGGTCTTGAGTCAAATTCCATTAGCTTAATGTCATCATGCTATTATTCTAGAGTCTTGTACATTTGGGCTTGCATTGGTATTTAGTTGGAGTTCATGTAGAACAGACTGCATCGTTACTGCCTTTGTTGGGATGAGGATACATACGTGTTTGGGTCTATTACATTCACTGCTACAATCTGCATTCATGTAGCCTGGTGTTGTGTCATATACTGATGCACTTTAACCCAATTTGAGTTAATTGTATTCATTACTTGCCTGTTACATTAGCAGTGTCTTGACATTTAGGTCTGCACTCTTGCATTAGATAGTTGCCTGTATTCGAATCTTGAGAAGTGCTGGCTACCCTTGCACACGGTCACTGCCTTGTATTTGCAGTGCCTTATTGTCACCGTCTTGATTGGTTTCTGTCGTATTGGTATTGCTTAGCATTTATTGTTCCGGCCCATTGCTTCACTCGAAATCCAATACTTCACCATTGCATACCACTTCATTTTTATCACTGCACTATTATTTGCATATAAACTTGGATTCAGGTTGTACTTGTCGCTGTTATGAGTCTGACATTTAGAAAGTTCCCATCTGTAGCCTACATTGTTGCCAGTTACATTCCATTGTCACCTGTGGCATTACTTTGTATTAGAGTCTGTTGTTTTGGAGCTTTGTACTGGTGCCCTTGACTTGCGCATATGTGTTTGTTCTTTGCCTCATATCTGATGTTAAGGCCTTGCCTTCGTGGTCTGCATTTGCATGCCTGCCACTGATCGTAGGTCGAAGTCGTTCATGTGCTCGACTTTGACCATTTACTGTTGCATTTACATTTCGAGTCATGTTGACATTGTGGTGACTGTAGTATAGTTGCAGTCTGCCCTTGTCTTTGTACCTATTTCAACTGCAGTTTTATTGTGCAGTTGTTTCTGCTTTCTTTTGTGCAGTTTGCCCTCGCATTCATTTGGGATTGCAGTTTCTCTGCATATTGAGTTTCCTTGCTTCATTTTGGAAATTGCAGTTTCAATATTGTACACTGCCTTGACTTGTACTTGACTCACTAGTTCGAGTCACTTGTGCATGTCGCTATGCATTTCTATTGCACTTGACTCTCTTCTGAGTGAGTTGATGCCATTTTGTTTCTGGTATTCGACCTCGACCATACTAGTTTTATATAGTTATGGTCTAGATGTTATTTTCTTGGCCATAGGTTCATCCATATGTATAACTGATTTGGGTTGTTAGATCACTGTCTGGCATTCACTTTAAATATGGTTGACTCCACTAGAGCATATGCACTAGTTCTCCATAAGCTTGAGTTTGCATATTGTAGCCTTGATCATTGCATTTTTCTTGCATTTGGTTCATCCCGTCTACACTCGTATTGCCTCTGACCTTTTGGCACACAGACTTTATTTCATGTTGGTCTTCACTGTACCATATTGTCACGGTTTGATTGTCTGTAGTTGGATCCTGTTGCATTATTGTCATTAACTCATCTATGCTCATTCTTGAGTTTGGCTTCACTGCCTTGTTCATATTGAAGCATACATTCTGGCCTTAGTATTATATGCTTGCATCCATGTAGATATCGACTGTTCCTATATTCACTTGTTCAAACTGTTTTCTCTGACCAGTCTTGAACACTTTGCAAATTGGTTGTTGTTTGGTGCCTCCTTGAATTTGGGTAGACTGTTTTGACCACTTGATTGTATTCGAATTTGATTTTCGAATTACACCTGAGTTGAATCCGATCTGGGTTTGACCTTGTGATCATTCTTGACTTTCACTGAGCTTTAGGGTATCTCTTGCGATAGTGGCGAGGCAGTACACGCGTGCGTGTACTGCAGCCCTATCAGCTTTGACAGTTTTAAATTGACGTTCCGATTTGTTAAATTGTTTTGTTGGTTGGTTTCAATGTTTTGAAGTTGTATTCTGATTTGGATTTGCTGATTCGCTGATTAACACTATTTAGTGTTATAATTGCCGTTATCCGATTCTCTTATTGAGAAGTTGGATATACGAGATTTCTGTGACTGTCAACTATTTGGTATTGATTATTATTGCTTCTATGCACTAATAACTGAGTTTGAATTAGACTGACCCGTGTATTATTTTCTTTTGAATGTAATACTCGGGTCAGACCCGAGTTATTTCAGGTTGTAGATTTCCTGCTTTGAGTTGCTGTTTGAGCTATGAAGACTTTTCACATCTTTTGGAGTAATCGTGTCATAGTATAGGTTGATATGTATTCATGTATATTAGTTGATAATGTACGTGTATATATAACGTCCAGAGTCGACAATTGTAGTTGTATCATATGTATTATATCAACTGTATTGTAACTGACATCAGTTATATATATATGAGACTTTTGTTTTTATCTGTGTTCCGCATTCTTTGTGTATCTGTGTTGTTTTTATATATATTGTCCTAAACCATTATGAACCATCGTAGTTCGTTCTATACTAGAATTGGATATGTCGATGGGAGTGAATAAATAAGAGATGAAAAATTTAAAATATATACCACTCCTATCGATGTAACCAATACTAGTGTAAGGCCAACTACGGATGGCCGCTCCTACCCAGCCTTATTCTTCATAATAACAGACAGTATTTCTTTTAATACTCTTTGTTATTGTGAGTATAGAGGTGGGGCGTCACACCACCTGAAAGTAGTAACGTGTATATGTAGTTTCGTTTGCTGTGAAGGGGGATTTATTATATGTATAGTTATATAAATAAAGATGTATGGGTAAAATATTTTAGTGCAGATATATTATCGGTTTGAGTTGATGAGGTTATATAGGTTATTGATGATCTGTTCGAACCTATATATTAGTTAGATATATTTGTTGATTTCATAGTGTATATGTACATGGGTTTATAGTAACTGATGTGCCATGAAACTTATTTCAAACGTATATAAATGTTCATACAAGTATACTACTTGGGTTTTGACTTCGAACGTAATATATGGGTCTCTTTAAAAATTGTAATGTATGTCAGTAATGATTAGCTTGTTATGGGTTTAAGTATGGGTCTTATATAATATATATACTGTATATGGCGTGAGTATAAATATTAATTTTTATTTGTATGTATATATTTTATATTCGATATATTGATTATATATATATATATACCTTAGTATAATTGTATATGATTTGTTTTATATATTAAGCTATAAAAGTTATACTGTTTATATATGTATCAAGCTGTTGATTTTGGTTTATATAGTTTATAAAGCTTACAAATTTATAAAAGTTTATACAAGTCCTTTTTGATTGCAAGGTATAGTATTGATTTTAAGATAATAATAATAGTAGTAGCAGTATATATATGTTCTGTTTCTATCAAACTGATTGATTCCTATTTATCAGCTTGTTCGTCAAATTCGTGCCAATCTAGTTTTGATTTGGAAATCATACTTGGATTCGTAATTCGTTTCAGTTGTCGAATCTCTCTAGCCTCGAAAGGTGAGCAATCACTCACGATTAACGTTCTTTTATTATTTAAATTTGATTTCAATTGAAACAGCAATTGAAATATGCTGCTGTAGTTATTTACATTGTTATATATGCTATTATCTATAACTGTTCACCTGTGACATCTGACACCAGTATCTAGTATTATATGCCTGTTATTACTATTATTTGTATCTGTTCACCTGTGACATCTGACACCCGTATCTGTTATTTATACTGATGATATATGCCTGTTTTTATATTTTTTAGTATCTGTTATCACTCTGCAAGTTCCCTGTTAGTATAGAATTCACTATGGGTTGAAATGATACATACCCGAACGGACTTTAGATTAGGAGAAAATCGTTATGGGTTGAAATGATAAACCCAAGCGATTTTCATTTGAATTGAAATTGGGATTACGGGTCGAAATGATATCTACCCGTATATATTTAAATTTTGGATTGAAATGATAAATATCTATATCACTTAACTATATGATAGATATATATACAAACACCGTTGGTCGATATATATAAACATTTTTAAAATAAATTTTATGGTTTTGGAAAGAAATATATGGTTTTAAATAAAAGTTGATTTTTAAATTATTGCATGAATAGTAATGATATATATAGATTAAATAATGATATTTAATTTAATTTAGATGGATTTAATACATATAAAATGTTAAGTATAAAATTTATATTTCAAAATAGATTTTTGGTAAAAATTTGAATAAGTTAAGGTTGGGAAGATAATTTGAATCTAGTAAAGAATTTTATTTAATTAAACCAATATAAAGCTCATTGAAATTGGAATTTAAGATATGATTTATAACTTGAGTTTGATTTAAAAAAAAATTAATGTATATTTCTTGTTTAAATAAATTTAAGGAAATATTTAGTAAAATGAAATTTAAGGCTAGTTAAATGATATTGAATTTATTAAGTGAATATTCCCTGATTAAATAATAATAAAATTAAATCAAGTGCTATATGAAACTGTTAAATTTAACGTTGAAACTGTTGAATATTAAAGCTTTGAAATATATTGAAATTTTAAATGGTATATTTAGAACTGAATTGAATTGATGAATTGAGCTTTGAATAAATTTGAATTTGGAATTTGAAGTTGATTTGAATCGATTGCGAGACTTGAGAAAATTAAATGCTTTACTTTATAAATTAATTAATATATATACTATCTGGGAAAATAGTTATATTTGAAATGAATTGATATTTGGGTTTTGAAGTATAAATTAAATTTAAATGGCCATGGTGTTATATTGTATATTTCCACCTTGTAGATAGTTCTGAAGATCCTTAGAGGATGGTTATCCCAAACATCCTTTAAGTTACTTGTATTTCAGTTGATATTTCACTTGAGTTGGATTTATTTATATAAGAATGTTAATCCTGACTCGAGTGTTTTGTAGTTTGCTTTACGCTCGGGTCAGACCGAGTGATACAGCATTTGAGACTCACCCTTGGAGTTTGGAGCTTCCTTTGGAGATCCAACTATCGCCTCAGCTTTCAGCTCTTCTAGTTGATTTGTTCAAAGAAGTCATCTGTTGTACTGAAGACTTCATTGTATTTGAGATATTCTATTGTATTTTATTTCTAACTCTGATGTTTATATAGTAGCTTCATGAACTACTATTTTATCTATTCCGCTGCGTATTATTGTATTACACTGTGTCTGTGATTCTGTGATTGATTTATTTACTGCATATGCTGAGTTTTGCCAAATTTAAATTAACAATCTGATATTTTGAATTATTCAAGTCAGACATGTGTGGATTTATTGTCGATTTGAATGGTCCAAAATAGCGGGTCGTTACAATATCACTCAGTCTAACCCGAGCGTAAAGCAAAACACAAAACACTCGAGTCAGGATTAACATTCTTATATTAATAAATCCAAATCAAGTGAAATATCAACTGAAATACAAGTAACTTAAAGGATGTTTGGGATAACCATCCCCTAAGGGTCCGTTAAACTACTTACTATGTAGTAATATACGCTATATACAGTAGTGTCTAATCAGTAAAGTATAATCATATAGAAAATAGCGTTAAGGGGATCGAGAACCTTAACGCGGTCGGATCTTAAAATCATAATCGTAGTAAAGCTCGATATGGTAGGTGACACGGCACAACTAGGCAATGCCAGGGTAGATATACCAATTACGCATCCGGACTAGTGGTGATGCATAGCAGCCACTACCGCCCACCTCGAACAACACTCCCAAATCAAGGGTGGCCACCAAATCAATCACAAGTAATAGAATGGTATCGAAGAAGTGTGTCCGATAAGAGGTGCTACCTCATTGGTCCGTCAATCGCTCCTGTTTTAGCCACCTTATGCCAACTCATGGGAGTTGGGTCCACGTATATACCTTAGGATCGTCGCCACCATCCTACTTCATTCTGGAACTCCACCGCGTACATAGTTGTCAAAGTGGTTTTCGGTATCGACAGAGAGTATGTCCATATCCGATCCCGGTCTCTTTAACAACCAATCGTTATTATAACACCGTGGTCATTTCAAAATAGTTTATACCTCAAAACCGAAATATCATTATCATTTCAAAACCCAGTTAAATACGATATCATTTTCACTTTATATATCCATTTTCAAAAATCATATCACTTTCCAAAGTTATAACGCTTTCGAAATCATAGCTTTTTTAAAAAAAATCAAAACACATTGGAAATCACAGCTTTGAAATCATAGCATTTTGGAAATCATAACACTTTCCTTTTAAACAGTTTAGATTTTAAAATTAGTATATATAATAAAATAGTTTCCTCAAATTTCACAATCGATTCAAATTAACTCGAATTCCAAAAATTTAATTTAATCAAATCTCAAATCATCAGTTTCAACTCGATTCAGCTTCTAAATAAACCATTTCAAATTATCGATTTCAAATACATATCTGAACCATAAAATAAGTCATTTCAATTTTAATATATTTCAAAGCTTTAAATATTCAACATTTCAAAACTAAATTCGATAAATTTATATACATATCAGATTCACTTTACAATTATTTAGTTTTGAAATATTAACTTAATCATTTCCATAACATTTAAATACAATTTCAATTTACAAATTTAAATAAACAAAATATCCCATTTAAATATATATAAGTTTGAAATATCCATTTAAGTCACCTTTTCAAATTTCAAGTTGTAAAACACTTCTTTAAATTTCAAATTCAATACATTTCGAATCAACTTATTTAAGTATAATTCTTAAATAAATATAATTTCAATCAATTTCAAATCATTATAAATTTCTATATTTGAAAATATAGATATTAAATAAATACTTAAACATATTATTTATCAACTTTATTAAATCAACTTTAATGAATCTTTAAAAATCAATATTTATCAAAACCATATATTTCTTTTCAAAACCAAAGAAATCATTTTCAAAACATTTATATATAGACCAACAGTGTCTGTATATGATTTTCTACCCTATGGTCAAGTGATACAGATATTTATCATTTCAATCCGCAATTTAAAATATATATACGGGTATATATCTTTTCAACCCGCAATCCCAAATTTAATTCAATGAAAATCGCTTGGGTTTATCATTTCAACCGATAACGATTTTCTCCTATTCTACAGATCGTTCGGGTATGTATCATTTCAACCCATAGTGATTCTATACTAATAGGGAACTTGCAGAGTGATAACATATATGATAATAAAATAACAACAGTAACAGGCATATATCATCAATATAAATAACAGATAATGGTGTCAGATGTCACAGGTGAGCAGATACAGATAATGACATATATAACAATGTAAATAACTAACATCAGCATATTTCAATTGACATTTCAATTGAAATCAAATTTAATAAATATAAGAACGTTAATCGTGAGTGATTTCTCACCTTTCGAGGCTAGAGAATTTTGACACAGAAATGAGCTACGAATCCAGAGCAAAGTTAGATGGGCACGAATTTGATGAAGAAACGGGCACGACAGACCAAAAGCTGATAAAATGGGAATCGATGAGAACCGATCAGAATCAGTTTTGATATAAACTAAAATATATACATTATTATTATTTATTTATTTATTTCAATATTTCAATTCACGACAAATATTAAAATAATATAACTTTCAAATCATTATTAAATAAAACCCATACTATAAACCCATACCATACTATCTATATTATAGATATGCATCTATACCCTTTTCATCATATAATAAAATATTCTAAATATGTCACATCATCAAATTTAAACCAGCCTAGATAAACTGTCATACATATATATACACTACTCACATGTATATCTACTTTTCAAAAAAATAGATATAATCTAAAATTTATATACTTTATATATAACAGATCATAAATTTTAAACTATATATATATATACACAACCAGATTCTTCAAATCAAAATTCTCAGACTCATATCTTTAAATAGTTAAAGCTCTAAATGAATAGGGTATATGACAATGGATCCAAATTGTGATGGTATAACTGTTACATATACAGGAACGACTTATAATATATATCCCAATATCCTTTATATAAACTTTATATTATAATGAGAAAAAAAATCAAAACGCAGAAATCCAAATCCATATATATACATTATAAATATAAACCAACTCACTGTATAAACATATATTATAGACCCAATAGATTTCATATATAACACACATGTATAAAAGCAACTTTATAATATCATAAATAACACTTCTTTGAAAACGATGTACTATATTGAATAAACAGAACTTGTTTAAAATCTTAAGTATTCAACCGATCATATAACTTTGAATCTAAAGCAAAGAATATATAAACTATCTCTGAACATACAAACTATAGTTAAATAAATATATATATGTATCCAAATATAAACAACATGCAGATTTCAAACTCTACAGAATATTTATTACAAATATACATACTAACTGACCATACATAAACGTACATAATATTAATTATAAGACTAGTGTCATGGAGTTATAGATATTAATAATGGTATAAAAAAAGTAGCTTATAAAATAAAATAGTTTGTAAAAAATATATAACTTATATAAACTTAGATGTACACATATAAACGAACAAATGGTATGCAACTTGTATAGGCTATATATATATAAACAGATCATATGGGTTTTCATAAACCATTATAACATAAATAACTTATTGTAAATTAATTATATATATACTTAACTAGAATATAACTCTTATATATATAAACTTTTATATAAACTGTAACAGACTAAAACAAAAATACGGTTGCTAACATATAAGGTAAACTGAAAAATATAAATATAAAATCTAGCTGTATATAATATACTTATGCTACAGATAAGATGAAACATACTTGATATATAACTGTAGCCAGAAAAATGAAAACATATTATATATATGTATATATATATATACACAGAGAAAGGATTTTCAAGCGAGATAGTACATACAAAATATATAAATGTTTTAAAGCTAGACAAAAGCATAGAACTTAACATATGCCATTATATAAATATGACTTACATTTCTGAGTATATATATATTGCTATATATAGATTTATACCGTTGTCTCGAGTTAGGCTGAAGTGGAGCATAAGGCAGGGAGCGGAGGAGGTTCCGTAGGGGTTGCGGCTGGTCGGAGTAAGGAAGATGCATGGGTAGGAAGGAGGGAGGTCGGGTCTGGGTTGCTCGCCTGGTGATGGTCAGCTGCAGCCTTGCTGGCTATGGGGTAGGTTTGGTGAAGGGTCTGGATTCGCGTGAGGTAGGGGTTTGTAATGTAGAAGTGGGATAGCGAACAGGGTGGGGCGGTCGCGAACGAGAAAATGAAGAATGCGGGGAAGATGGTGGGTTGCAGAGAGGAGATAAATATTGGTGAACAGGCTAAAGGTTAAAACAAATAAAATAAAACGTTATATTGGTTGTAATATCACAAGCATAAAAATGAGAAGGCAAAGGAACCGACTAGAAATGCAATTTGAAACGGTGGGATATAAATGGTCAAGAGCTGAAATAAAGTTTGTTAATGAGTGTTTGATTTCGTGAATAAATGAAAAGCCACAACCCATTTGTTGAGTATCTAGGGAATCTGAAAAGCAAAAGTGCTGCTTTGAATTCAACAGGTAGGTAGAAGAAAAGGGCATATGGAAACCAAAAGGACTCAATTACGGAACCGATACGCTGGGCGTTACGCAGATTGCACCACACACCGGACTCCAAAACACAAAAGTGAATATACCATAGAGATCAGCACGACGAGACGATCAAAACGGTATATAGATATCAGTGGCACGACCATCCTATCGAAAGTCGATAATCGGTACTGAAAAATGCTGCCAATTTGTTGAAAATAAGATAAACGGAGAAATAGATGTCAAAATTTGACGAAACGAAAGATGACGTCTCACTCAAAAGATGATTTACAAATTTTCTATGTAAAAGTATTTAGGTTTGGAAAACATTTTATTACCATCAATTTTTAACTGATATAAATTGGAATAAAATTACACTAGAAAATAAACTTCCAATTTATCTGATGAAAATTTACCAGTTGCTATGCTTAAACAGACGTATTCCAAATATTAAATATCAAATTTAAATTTCAAAATTTTATTGTTTAAAATTTCACCAAAAATTCAATTAATTAAATAAATAAACCACTGAAATTTACGGGTCGTTACACTCTCCCCCACTCAAAACTTTTCGTCCCCGAAAAGGGAGGAGATAGAAGAATAGAACAACCAGAAAATAAATAGGTTTGGAAACAACATAAGACAATTAATTTAAAACCATATAAATTTCAAATTAAACTAATCAATATTCACTAATTTGGTTTACTCCATTTGAGTTCACCTATGTTAAATCAATCCATCTATTTCTAAATTCATTATCTTATTGTCTATTCATCCTTAATTAACCATTTCTAAACCATCAATTTGTATAATCATTTCTTATACTCATATTTTATTCAACAAATTTAATCCTTTTATCCAAATTATTATTAAGTTTATTCCACTAATTTTTTTTCCATATGTTTTAAACCATATAAATTAATTTAAACCATATAAATTACAATTTAAATTAATTTATATTCAATAATTGATTTTAAATTCTAGGTATTTCCATAAGTTAATCTAATTTAAATTTAAATTCCTGCAAAACAAATTTTATTTATCTCATCTATTATTCAATTAAATTATTATTCTATTTCTCTCTATTAACATCTTTATAATAGAATTTAAGTATATAACATTTACTATAACACTCAAATCTTTCCTTATAAAGTCATTTTATATTGTATATTATCCAATTATATTTTTAACTTCTGAAAATTTTAGGTAAGTTATGTTGAGATGAAATCGGGTATTATACAAATAAAATTTTCCAATTTAAATATTTATTCAAGAATTTAAGATTTAAATTTCCGATTTCAATTTGAACCATTTAGATATAAGTATATATACTATATATATCAAATTAAATATATGATCATATACCAATATATATATATATATATATATATTATAAATCAAGTCATACTTCGGAAATTCAAATCAAATTAATTTTCCAAAACAAAAATGTAGCAAAGCTACAGACTGGTCTCTCCACTTCGAAACTCGAAAATGAATGTCGATGATGCGGCTGCCATCAGCGAAATTATTTTCCAACGACAAAGAGAAGAGCACTGATTTCAACATTTAAAATTCTTTGAAAACCCCTTTTTTTCGAAAATACTTTAAATAATATACATTTTAAGACTTTAAAACAAAGTTTGAAATCACCAGAAATTTAATTCTTAAAGTCTCAATTTAAAGTCATTTCAATTCCAAATAAATTTATAAACAATAATCATTTTGCAATAGTCAATGACTTACAAAACAATAAAATGATAATCAAATATTATCATTTTCAACAACCAAATTATTTAACTTTTAATTCCAGAAAATTTTCTTATATATTTATAATATAATCATACAAATTTATTTCATTTATCAAATTTAAAATTTATATTGTGTCAGTTTGCTCTATTCAAGTGTTTTGGAAATCCTATCAATAGCGTTGATCAGACGAATCGATCGAAAATCCAAACCAACATCAATAACTCAAACAACACACTATAAACATAAACTATTGTATATTAATTACAAATACACTCCCTCACACGATGATTCCAGAATTGGATTCCAACACAAGGATAGAGATCCAAATATAGAGGGGCTCTAATCAAAGAGAATTCTAATCTAAAATAGATAGGCTCGAAACGAAGGTTAGATGATTGCATTTCAAACAGGAAGATGGATAAAGTTGTATAAAATGCGGGCAACCTTAACCGGGTCAACCGTGACTTCATAGATAAGATCGATGTAGGATTCTAAAGCAAATTGACATTCGATTACCAGAGGTAGAATTCGGGTATAGCATAAGATAGCAGCATCGTAAACCGAGGATACATAAATCTCCGGTGAATCAATACCGATTGTAAAGGAATTTCACCCCAGTACAAATTATTTGAAGATTGGCGAGACCGCCGATTTATTATAGAGATCATTCGAAGTGGAGTTATTGGATGCTCCAGAATCAAAAGACACGAATGGGGAGACACGAATAGACTTTGGAACCGATGTGAACGTTCCAAAATTCAAAGGAACCGAGTCAAAGAGGAAGGAATTCAAGCTCGAACGAAAGTGATTCTGTAATTGAATTTACTACATATGCTGAGTTTTACCTAAAACCAGAGCTCTGATACCACATGTAACGACCCAGTATTTTGGACCATTCAAATCGACAATAAATCCACACATGTCGGACTTGAATAATTCAAAACAATGGATTGTAAATAAAATTTGGCAAAACTCGGCATATACAGTAAATAAAATAATTACAGATCACAGAGTAATATAACAATAATGCAGCGGAAACAAAAGGATAGTAGTTCATGAAGCTACTATATATATATAACAGAGTCAAACAAGATACAACAGAGGTCTCGAATACAATAGATGTCTCAATACAATAATCAAATACAAGATCTGAATACATCACTGGAATCAACTGAATAACTGAAAGCAGGATCGATAGATAGCTGGATCTCCAAGCGAAGCTCCAACTCCAACTCCAAAGGTGAGTCTCAAATGCTATATCACTCAGTCTGACCCGAGCGTAAAGCAAAACACAAAACACTCGAGTCAGGATTAACATTCTTATATTAATAAATCCAACTCAAGTGAAATATCAACTGAAATACAAGTAACTTAAAGGATGTTTGGGATAACCATCCCCTATGGGTCCGTTAAACTACTTACTATGTAGTAATATACGCTATATACAGTAGTGTCTAATCAGTAAAGTATAATCATATAGAAAATAGCGTTAAGGGGATGGAGAACCTTAATGCGGTCGGATCTTAAAATCATAATCGTAGTAAAGCTCGATATGGTAGGTGACACGGCACAACTAGGCAATGCCAGGGTAGATATACCAATTACGCATCCGGACTAGTGGTGACGCATAGCAGCCACTACCGCCCACCTCGAACAACACTCCCAAATCAAGGGTGGCCACCAAATCAATCACAAGTAATAGAATGGTATCGAAGAAGTGTGTCCGATAAGAGGTGCTACCTCATTGGTCCGTCAATCGCTCCTGTTTTAGCCACCTTATGCCAACTCACGGGAGTTGGGTCCACGTATATACCTTAGGATCGTGGCCACCATCCTACTTCATTCTGGAACTCCACCGCGTACACAGTTGTCAAAGTGGTTTTCGGTATCGACAGAGTGTATGTCCATATCCGATCCCGGTTTCTTTAACAACCAATCGTTATTATAACACCGTGGTCATTTCAAAATAGTTTATACCCCAAAACCGAAATATCATTATCATTTCAAAACCCAGTTAAATACGATATCATTTTCACTTTATATATCCATTTTCAAAAATCATATCACTTTCCAAAGTTATAACGCTTTCGAAATCATAGCTTTTTAAAAAAAAAATCAAAACACATTGGAAATCACAGCTTTGAAATCATAACATTTTGGAAATCATAACACTTTCCTTTTAAACAGTTTAGATTTAAAAATTAGTATATATAATAAAATAGTTTCCTCAAATTTCACAATCGATTCAAATTAACTCAAATTCCAAAAATTTAATTTAATCAAATCTCAAATCATCAGTTTCAACTCGATTCAGCTTCTAAATAAACCATTTCAAATTATCGATTTCAAATACATATCTGAACCATAAAATAAGTCATTTCAATTTTAATATATTTCAAAGCTTTAAATATTCAACATTTCAAAACTAAATTCGATAAATTTATATACATATCAGATTCACTTTACAATTATTTAGTTTTGAAATATTAACTTAATCAATTCCATAACATTTAAATACAATTTCAATTTACAAATTTAAATAAACAAAATATCCCATTTAAATATATATAAGTTTGAAATATCCATTTAAGTCACCTTTTCAAATTTCAAGTTGTAAAACACTTCTTTAAATTTCAAATTCAATACATTTCAAATCAACTTATTTAAGTATAATTCTTAAATAAATATAATTTCAATCAATTTCAAATCATTATAAATTTCTATATTTGAAAATATAGATATTAAATAAATACTTAAACTGTAATGACCCGCCACTCATTCCACAGAATGACGTATCATCAATAAGAAAGAAAGGGGTGAGAAAAGAGAAAAGAAGAGAAGAAAGAAACAACAACAACGATCTCACAGTGGAACGAATAAATTATATTAATAACATAAACTATTACATAGTATACAACACTTATCAGAGTTACACAACATATACATCACATACTAGTCAGTTATAAACATCTGTCTAGATATTACAACTCAAATACAATACAAACACTATCACAGAGATCTACACAGCGGAATACTATATCTACGAACGCCGAAGCCTCCTGCTCCATTGCTCCTCCAGAATATTCGTCAAAGCTAAACCTGAATCCCTTGGCTACTCGTAAAAATTTGAATACCCAAGAGTTTATAAAACAGAAATAAACACTTGGGTCAGACATGGGTCTGGTGTGAGTAACAGGTTAAACTTGCTTAACTTCAAAACCTTTAGAAAGAAAAGGTATCACGTAAGACTCCCCACAAATAAACATGGGTAAGTTTTTACCTTACGCTAACCAAAACATTTGATAGGAAATCTGATTTTATTATAATAGGGTCTAGGGTTTTCAAGTAAAATATAGAAATAGCTGAAATGCTTACATCTCACATTCCAACATAGTTGGGCACAACTAATACGTACGGCACTTATTGGAGTTTGGATTCCATACAATGGCCGGGTTACTGGGGTACCGCCCATCACAGTACGTGGCCTAGATCACCGTACCGAGGAGTACGCCTGCTCCCCTGCAACACAAAGCCGGAACCATCCCTTACTGGATAATCCCGAACAAGACAATCCCGTAGTTGGCGTGACCAACCACACACTAAGCCGAATAAAAGAAAAGGGACCTCTAGACAGGGATCTATCTTGCTCTCAGTGGGTGCTACCCACGAAACCTTGCTGCACCTCCCCTGTTTTAGCCATTCCCGGTTGATGAGGCTTGAGGTTACGATTACCTTTAATCAGAACATATCACTTAGAATGCTCATCGTCCGCCTGACGATGTGCTGAAAGCATTCAATCCATACAAGTTCGTTCCGGGTTCGAACTAAACCGAAGGCATTATCTCGTTACACTCGTTTTGGAATCACCCTCAGAGTTAACGACAATAACCCTTGCACTCTGAATTTTCATCTTCACTTGAGATTCACGACCTATCGTAAATTTGGATCGATGTGGTATTCGGGTCTCCAGACCTGGAATCCCGGTATACGGAAACCCGATCCCGGTCTCATCGAAATCCAAAACGTATCTTTTAAGGGCCAAGTTGTTTTAAGGTTAAAACAATTCAATTCTTATCTATATACACAAAGATAGATAATTTAATAGATAATCTACATTATCATCCCAAACAGATAATTCACATTATCATTATAATTCAACCAAACATCCATATCATATATCAATCATATCTCATCAGAGATATCAACAATGCAAAGCATTCAATATCATTCATCTATCCTTAAGCAATGATTTATATCATCTAATTAATTTAAAGTGAATTAAACTAATTACTTCATTCTATAAATCCTGCTTACTTAATTATTAATTAAACCAATTAATTAATCATTACTCTAAGTATCCATCTTAATTAATCATTCCTGATTAATAATCCTTTAATTACTTTAAGTAATTAATACTTAATTAATTTCACAAATTAATTATCTTAAACCATTTCAGTAATTAATCTTTAATTACTTCATCTATTAATTAACTGTACTTAATTACATTAATTCTTTATTAATTACAATTAATTAATTACTTTAATCATTTATTATTGACTAATTAATTTTAATTAATCAATTCTTAATCATATCATTAATTATATTAATTAATAATTCTTAATTACTCTTAATTAATTACTTCATTTAAATTAATTATATTTAATAATTAATTCTTAATTAAACCACATTTATTAATCACCTTTGATTAATCACATTTAGTAATTAACTTCCCTTAATTACTCCACTTCATAAATTAATTACTCCTTAATTAATTATCCTTTAATTAATCCTTTGATTAATTATTCAAAGTAATTAACTCAAATTACTTTCATTATTAAATCTCCTTTAATTAATTACATCTAGTAATTACCTTTAATTACTTCCTAAGTAATTACACTTCATTAATTACATTTAAGTAATTCTACTTAACCAATTTCATTTTGATTAATAAATCTAATTGATTATTAAAATTAATCATATTAATCAATTATTTAATAATCCCTAATTAATGATCTCTCATTAATTATTAACAATTCTTTTATTTAAGTAATTAAACTTAAATCAACCATTATTAATTAATTCTTAATTACCAATTTATTTAATCTCTAATTACTAAATTAATTTCTTAATTAATCTTTAATCACTTGATTAATTTCTAATCATTTATTAATAATCTATACTTATATAAATAAATGATTCTTAATTCCAAATTAATTAACCTTAATTAATTAATTTATAATCCTAATTATTTAATTAATTAACACTAAACCTTTAATTAATTAAATTATTCTTTAATTACCTTATTAATTTAATGAATCTTTAATCATTAAACTTTAATTAATCTCTAAATTAAAGTATTAACCTTTATAACAACTTTAATTATTATTAACAAAAGGCTTTAAAACATTTTACTTTAAAAGTTCTTTTTAATTCATTTTAAATTAAAGATTTAAAATAAATTACAAATTTAACTTTAACCAAATTTAAATCAAATTTATAAAACCCTTTTTAAAATCAAATGTTAATGAAACATTTAACAATTTAAAGATTTTTAAACCAATTTATTTAAATTCAAAACCTTTTTAAAATATACTTTAAACATTTTAAAGATGTTTAAATATTTTAATACAATTTATTTATTTCACATCTGGGATTCAAATTAAATTGAATCCATACTTTAAATTTTGTTTTTAAAACTTTGTTTTTAAATCCTGTTAACATTTTAAACTTCATTTTAAATTTTTAAGACCCTGACAGGTTTAAAAACTGTAATACAAAATCTACCCGAGCCTATCACCATCTCCCCCGAGTCAAACCCTGAAAACCCCCGAGATAACTTCGAGCAACTCTCGTCCCTTTTCCTTCGAGTCACACTCGAACTTTACTCGAGATCGTTCCCGAGTCTAAGCTTCTTCCCCAACTACCAAACTTCCAGATGCACAGAACTTACACCGTGCACATGCACCGATTGACCAACTATCTCCGGCCATCCACGACCATCCCTACACGTCGACGATCCTCCTCATACTCCATTCCGACCATTAGAACATCGATATCATCACGTATTCGAAAACGAGTAGCTCAACACCACCTGGAACCAAAAGCGAACTTGGAAAAAAAATGCTCGAATCCTTTTCTCCGATCGCCAGAAGCTTTGAAACTCCGTCCAACCATTCTTAAACATCCAAACTACGGCGTCTTCGAATAACATGGCACTCGATCACTTAGAGGCCTCGCGAAAAATCAAACATCCCAGCACTGTAAATGTGATAACCCGGATTTTCAAGCATCAGATAATTGGATAAGTTATTTGATTTAACTCTTGAAAATACTAATTGATAAATTGAACGAATAAATGTAATAATCTCCTTTATAAATTATTTAAAATTGGTGAAACTGTGTTTTCAAAACAATAATAATAATGTGTTGTTTTATATATAAATGAATTTTTAATAAAATTATTATTTACAAATTTAAATTTGTGTTTGTTTAAATATATATGTTTGAGTTGATTTTTAATTAAATTTGAATTTGAATTTGAATTTGAACTTATATTTGAATTTAAATTTTGATATAAAATATCTTATAAATACTTGGATTCAAAATATTTACATATGTGTATGATTTTTATTAATAAATTAGTATTAAAACTTTTTCTTTTAAAGTTGTATAAATATAACAAAGGGATGTGATTATATAAATAGAAAATACAATTAAAAGAATATACATAAATGTGTTTATAAGATAAGGAGTACAATATAAATAAATAATGTATAAACATTTTCTCATGCAAAGGAATTTACAAGTGTTAATATTTAACATATTCAACTTAACAAGTGTAATTATCTTGAAACAAGAATTGAACAAGTGTCACTATTTTTATCTTTATTTTCTTTTATTTTTAATAAATCTTAATTAAACTTATAAAAACATATATCTTTCCTTTTCATTTTTTTTTCCCATCTTCATTCTCAAACTAAGAATCAAAACCCTGAGAAAAATAAATACAAACCAGAAAATAAATCAAAGCAAAAACATATTCAAAGTAATTTTAAAGCTGGAAATCTCAAATCTGGAAACAATTCGAATGCATCTCAAACATTAGCAAGCAGTGATTCGGGAATTATCTCAGGTTGAAAGCAAGAGCAACTCAACTAAGTTCAGACCACCAAGCATTCATGTTTTCAAAATAAAACTGCTTCAAACCTTCCCTGTTCAAACAATAAATCAAAAGCAGTTCAAAGCTTCAGTTTTTAACCTGGGAAATGCAATACAAGGATCAGGCTTTAATTAAAATCTCGGATCAGTTTCCAATTCAAGTTGCATCACAAATCAAGTTACAAATCTAAATCAAACAGCAGTTCAATGATCAACATTCAAGTTCCAGTTCAAAAAGCAAAGTCCTATTTTCTGTTCTAACTATATAAAGGTGAGTAAACTACCCTTTAGAATATGGAATTTGTTATATCTTGGTTTGCATGTGATGACCTGTAAGTTGTGATAGAAAGTATGCTTGCATGTATATATGTATGATGTGCATGTCTGTGTACTAGTATGTATGCCTCTGTTCTAAGTTTAACAGGTTTTAAACAAGATCAAAAATCAAAATCTTTTCCCTCATTCTCTTTTAAGTTAAGATGTATACAGGAAATATGTTTGTATTAACTAACTCTTATTTTTAAAAATAATTATAAGTGTAATTAGTAAGTGTTTTCTGGGAAGAAAGAATTTACAGTGAAAATAAAACATATCAGGAAAATCAACTATTTTAATTCCAGGGTTCACTTATATAATTTGATTCGTCTTGGTGAATTATGATTTTTGGTGGTCTTGCTTCAATTTTTAGTGGCGTAGATGATGGGGTATCGTGAGTTGAACGTAATCACGTTTTTCGCCAATTCTCGATGATCAACCGGAAATCGAGCTTCGAAATTGATGTCAGGGGAAGTTCAGGTGGTGGAGTTTACCAGAAAAATAGTCACTGTTTTTTTTGATGATCGTGGAAGTTAATTGACTCGGTTGTAGGGTTTAAGGTCCAGTCTGGTTTGCGGTTGAATTCGTGGATGGTTTGTCAGCATCGAGGGACCGGAGGTGATCGGAGAAGAGGGATTCAATGCGTAGCTGATTAGCGAAGGTCAGGCCGTGATTGCGAGGTCTCTGATGGCCTGAGGTGGCGGTACGTGATGGATTTTTACGATCAAAAATTGGGTACCTGCTGTGCTCGAAGTCTCGATTTTGATTTGTGGGGTTTTACGTTGAACTGGGTGGTCGGGGCGATAGTTTGGGTCGTAGGAGACTGGTAGGTGACATCGAAGTTGATCAGAACGTGGGCGAACTCGTGTACACGTGCACAAAGTTTCACGTGTATCTGGTGATTTGAGTTTTGGGAACGAAGTAGTTTGCCTCGGGTCGAAGCTCGGAAAAAATGATGATGGGCTCGGGTTTGCTCTCGTGTGCGTGCGAGTGTTTTATCAATTCTGTTTTTAAAATTTTAATCTAAGTAAAAGAAATTGGAAGAAGGGAACTCGGGATTGACTCGAGTAAACAACGGGTGTGACCCGAAGTGGCAACTCTTAAACAGTTTTAAGAAGATTTTAAAATGATTTAAAAAATCGAGTTTTGAAAGTAATTTTAAGAATTTATATAAAGACAAGTTTTAGATTCAAATTCAAATCAGTTTAAATTATAAACTGATAAATATTTAAGTTATTTAAAGTTGTGTTTGATAACTTTAAATTATCAAGCTAAATGATTGTTTTTAATAAATTTAATTAAGAAGTTGTTAAATGGTAAATAAATTGATAAATCAATTGTAATTAAGGATTAATCAAATGATAATTTAGGATTGATTATCTGTTAATTAAGGATGGGTTAACAGTTAATTAAGGATTAATTAAATAGTTTATCAACTGGTAATTGAGGATTAAGTAATTTGTAATTAAGTTCTTAAATTAATAATTGAGAATTAGGTTTATTAATTAATAATTAAGAGATAATTAATGAAGTAATTACGGGTTAATTACTCGAGAGAAGTAATTAAAGAATTTATTAATTTGTGTAATTAATTAAAGGATAATCACTTTATGTAATTAACTTAAGGTTAATTTATTTATGTGAAATTAAAGGTTAATTAATTAATTAGGGATAATTAAGATGGATGATTAAAGGATGATTAAGATCTGGGATGATTAAGAATTAATTAGATAAAGCAATTTAAGAGTAATTAATTAATTAATGATTTTAAAGGGAAGTGAATTAATTTAATTAATTATGAGTTAATTAATTATAGATTAATTAATTTGTAATCAAGGATAAAAAAAAAATTAATTAAGTAATTAGAGATTAATTACTTAAAAGATAATTTCTTAATATAAGTAATTAAAGGAAATTAATTAATGATTATGTAAGCAGGATTTAAAGGGTGATTAAGTAATTAATTTAATTTATTTAAATTAATTAGAAATGGTGTGGCTAATTTATCTTGCTTATGAATGATTGAATAATATTGTATGCCTTAGATAGATGATATCTCTGATATGTGATGTTATATGATATGATATGTTTGGTTTAAACTGTGATAATGTCGGTATCTATCATGAATTACTGTGTAAAGGTGACACCCTGTATTTAAAGTTTGAATTGTATTTCATTTGAATAACTTGGGTTAAGATGACATTGGATTCGAAGAGACAGGAGTCGGGTATTAGTTAATATCCGAAACCACTTCGATTTGAAATCTTCTATAATTCGTTATAGTTTGATATGTGAAATCAAATAGGCCAGTTTGGGATAATATGGATCATGTAAACTAAGTTGTATACTTAGATAGTGTTCTGTGAAAATAAGTGTTGACTATATAAGTTGTTTACTTATAGTAAAGTACGAGTTACCCCGGGTTTAAATAAGTTCTATGAATTGAAATTTCATGTTAGATAAGTTTACTCACGCTGGTTTCCAGCCTGACCCGGGTGTTACTTTGATGTAATGCTCGGGTCAGACCGAGTATTACAGATTTCAGGTAAGGACGTTCTGGAGCTCAGGAGGCGAGCTGGATGGCAGGAACGTATGGAGTGTATTCCGCCGTGTATATGAGACTGTGTAGTCTGTATAGATTGTAGTCTGGAACAAGTTGTATAACTGTCCAGCTCATGTATAAATGGTTATAACTCTGATGTATTAAATTGTAATTGACTGATACAATTTTCTTTGTGTAAAGAATATTATTTGATATTATATTTTATCCGCTGCGAATGTGAGAATCTGTGTTTTGCTCTGTTCTTTCTTCTATCTCTTTTCTTTTTCTTCTAACTATCTGGAAATTTCGGGTTCGAAATCTCCGGGTCGTTACATTTGGTATCAGAGCGGAGGTTAAGCGAGAACCTTGGCTCTGTTGGGATTACTCGTTAAGAATAGGGTCAATGGTACCCCAGAACGAGTTGAGTGTATATATATATATGAGAGCGTAATTGTTATTTTCTTATATAAGGATTTTAAATGATATTTCTTTCTAACAAATATTAAGGTAATTGGTTGTTAAATTATTGAATTAAATATAAGTGGTAATAGTAATACAACCAGATTTAAATTGAATAAGAGAAGTTGAAATGAATCCAAACTGGAATTAAAATCTTGAATATGTAGAAGTATTATTAGAATAAAGATAAAAATGAATTGGTTTCTAGATATGATAATCTTGGTTATTATCATAAATGGTTATTGTGTTTAATAATGGAATGTTTTAAGGAAATAAAACATTTAGGCAAGTAAGACTTGTAAATTATAGTGGGTTTTAAATTGTGAAATTTTAAATCTAAATCCAGAAAACTTGAAATTGTTTTAAAGAAATCTGTTTGAAATTAAAACCAAGAATGGTTTAAAAATTTAAGGTATAACTTGGTGTGTAAAGAAAATGTATATATATACATAATATTAAAGATGATTTGAAATAACTCTTAGTGTTGAGTTTTAAATTGGGATGTGATTTGAAAACCCAAAGTGATAAGTTTTTGAATTTAAGCGAGAAGATTATTATTATAAGATTTAAAAATTTGAATGGGAATTCAAATTTGGTCAAGTTGACTAAATTAAATTGAATTTAACTTAAGGGATGTTAAATGAGTTTAGAATGAACAACTTGAATTGGAAATTTCAAGATGAAATTTAAAATTTAACTTGGGTAGTTAAATGGTTAATTTAAATGGAAGTTATGAGTGATCTCAAAATGGGTTTGAGATCTGGAAATTGAAAATGTATAATAAATTAGAATCTGAAGATTAAATTGTTTTTGAATTCTTATTTGAACTTCGTAATAAGTTAAGTAAAGATAATTCTAAAATGGAATTGTGGAATTTGGATTCAGAATTAAATGGTTTAAAAATTTAAGTTGTTAAATTAAAAATAAAAGTTGATTTAATTAAAAAAGTAAAGGATGATTTGATTTAAAGGATTAAATCAAAATTTTAAAATATTTAACTCGAATTTATATAATTCGAGATGGTTTTAAGTTGAGATTTGAATAAAATTTGTTCAAATTGAAATTGATTTGAAATAATTTGGAATTGTGAGTAAAGTTAAATAAGTTTAAAAATCAAATGGAATTTGATTTAAATTGAAAAAGAATTAAGGTTAATTCAACTTGAATTGGGATTAAATCAATTTCAATGGAAATTGAAGCATTGAGTCAATTTAAATGAAAGTGAAATTTGAATTGAATTGATGGGAAATTAATTGGAACTGGAGATTGGGAAATTTAACAGTTTGGCTCTGGATTATTTTCAAAATAAATTGTTTTAATACAAATATATTTTTCCAAACTATTTACTATACAATCTTTCTTCTTAAACCCAAACTATCTTATACTTATTTTACCATTATTTTGGAACTATTTAACTATTTTGAAACTGTCTTATAAACTAATTACTATTTTTCAGTTACTTATATCTAATCACTATTTTAAAAACTATTTTGCAATTATCTAACTATTTTATACCTACTTAACTATTTTACAGCTATTTTACAAACTAATAACTATTTTTCAACTACTTATATATTTTAAACTTTTTCAAGCTATTTTTAAAATTTAAATAGGTCAGAGTTCAAACTGTTTATAATTGAAGTAATAACTCAATTGGTAATGAAGCAATTGAGAATAAGTGAATGGAATTAAAGGAAATGTGAATAGAAAAGAGAATTGATTTGGCTAATAACCAATAAAGATAAATACATAGGATGTACGTATATTATTCTATTCGCATAGTGATTTGATCCAGATTCGAACACAGAATTTCGAGATAGTATTATCGATCTGAGTTGGGATTTTTCACTCGATTTTCGACGGCGAACCTGGATATGGATTTTGATTGGTTCTGGATATTCTCTATCATAGTTGTGACTATGCAAGGAGAATGACGGTTTCTGATCAAGAAACCAGATCTGAGTCCGCACTAGGAAGTCGGGTGGACGATACTAGTTCGGAAGTGAAATTGTGTGATCGATTGAGCGATCAGATTGATATTGTGTACGAATGATATGTGTACATCGTACGAATTTGAATGAAATTGGTATTGAAAATTTGTGGATAAAAACTGTAAAATGGTTTTTGAAATAAAAAGTAATATGGTTAATAACTTTATAAAAGATTTATAAATTTTGAATATTTGATTTGGAATAAAATAAAGTTATATATTCTTGTTATATAAGATAAATCTTCCCCTGTTGAATCTATTAAAAGAAAAGGGTTTTGAAAATATTTGAAGTATAAAAGAGGTTTTATACAAGTTTGAAATGATCCAAAGATTTTCAAAGTTATATATATATATATAAAGGATATTATGAGAATGATTTTGGAAAAGGTTTTGGGAACCTATATAAATTGGAAAAGGCTTTTGATTTTTGGGAAAATCAATTTTGGATTTTGGAAAGCCTAGTTTGAGAATTATCGATTTTGGTAATCGATTTTGTGTAAAGGAGATTTTGATAAATCATAAAGGGTATGATTTGAAGATACTATAAGTATATAGTATAAAGTATTTTGAGAATAGCTCTGGGGAAAAAGGCGCTTCCTTGAAATGAACTTCTCAGGAGTACCACTGGGTGGTACTGCCTTGAACCCCAAGGGGGGATTCTAAAGTTGATCCTGTGAGGAGTCCGGACAAAACTAGTTCCTGAGGATTATTTGTGTAGCGAAAGTCGAGGGGCTGGTGCCCACAGAGGCATTTGAGTTATGCTGTGACAACAATTTAAATCAATGTCACTGCGATCTACTGCAGACCATAGCGAAAGTCATGTGTGCCGCTGAGAGCCAACTGTCTACGTTTGATTTTATATCGGTAGACTGTGACACTATGGTAACATAGCGAAAGTCGTTTGTGCCGCTGAGAGCCAACAGTCTGCGTTTGATTTTATATCGGTAGACTGCGACCTATGTGGGAGAAGTTTCATTTTGACAGCGAAATCGTGTGTGCCGCTGAGAGCCAACAGTTACATGGACTTTTGCTGCGACGGCAACGTAACCCTGGATGTAACTGCGATCTGTTGTGGGTTCCATGGTGTAATCAGTTACATGGACTTTTGCTGCGATGGCAACGTAACCCGTGATGTAACTGTGACCATGGATGGGGGTGATGATTTCCAGAGTATTCTCACCAAAGATATTTTCTCTATTTTCAAAAATGTTTTCGATATTTCCAATAAATTATTTTCCAAGTATTTTCACTGGGTGTTGAAAACGAGTCTGCTAAGTACTTATAGATTTTCAGTCTTACACCTGATCAACGTATGACCGAATTTCTGTGAGAACGAAGATGGATTTGTTGAAACATCGAGTTATAAAAGTATTTTTATAAAAACTAATTTAGTAATATTATAAAGATTTTTAAGGTGTTTTAAAAATGGTTCAAAGAGAAAATTTAACTGATATTAAGAATTTTAAATAAATTCTGGCTTCGTTCCTTTTCGAGGACGAAAAGATTTTAAGGGGGGAGGAATGTGATAACCCGGATTTTCAAGCATCAGATAATTGGATAAGTTATTTGATTTAACTCTTGAAAATACTAATTGATAAATTGAACGAATAAATGTAATAATCTCCTTTATAAATTATTTAAAATTGGTGAAACTGTGTTTTCAAAACAATAATAATAATGTGTTGTTTTATATATAAATGAATTTTTAATAAAATTATTATTTACAAATTTAAATTTGTGTTTGTTTAAATATATATGTTTGAGTTGATTTTTAATTAAATTTGAATTTGAATTTGAATTTGAACTTATATTTGAATTTAAATTTTGATATAAAATATCTTATAAATACTTGGATTCAAAATATTTACATATGTGTATGATTTTTATTAATAAATTAGTATTAAAACTTTTTCTTTTAAAGTTGTATAAATATAACAAAGGGATGTGATTATATAAATAGAAAATACAATTAAAAGAATATACATAAATGTGTTTATAAGATAAGGAGTACAATATAAATAAATAATGTATAAACATTTTCTCATGCAAAGGAATTTACAAGTGTTAATATTTAACATATTCAACTTAACAAGTGTAATTATCTTGAAACAAGAATTGAACAAGTGTCACTATTTTTATCTTTATTTTCTTTTATTTTTAATAAATCTTAATTAAACTTATAAAAACATATATCTTTCCTTTTCATTTTTTTTTCCCATCTTCATTCTCAAACTAAGAATCAAAACCCTGAGAAAAATAAATACAAACCAGAAAATAAATCAAAGCAAAAACATATTCAAAGTAATTTTAAAGCTGGAAATCTCAAATCTGGAAACAATTCGAATGCATCTCAAACATTAGCAAGCAGTGATTCGGGAATTATCTCAGGTTGAAAGCAAGAGCAACTCAACTAAGTTCAGACCACCAAGCATTCATGTTTTCAAAATAAAACTGCTTCAAACCTTCCCTGTTCAAACAATAAATCAAAAGCAGTTCAAAGCTTCAGTTTTTAACCTGGGAAATGCAATACAAGGATCAGGCTTTAATTAAAATCTCGGATCAGTTTCCAATTCAAGTTGCATCACAAATCAAGTTACAAATCTAAATCAAACAGCAGTTCAATGATCAACATTCAAGTTCCAGTTCAAAAAGCAAAGTCCTATTTTCTGTTCTAACTATATAAAGGTGAGTAAACTACCCTTTAGAATATGGAATTTGTTATATCTTGGTTTGCATGTGATGACCTGTAAGTTGTGATAGAAAGTATGCTTGCATGTATATATGTATGATGTGCATGTCTGTGTACTAGTATGTATGCCTCTGTTCTAAGTTTAACAGGTTTTAAACAAGATCAAAAATCAAAATCTTTTCCCTCATTCTCTTTTAAGTTAAGATGTATACAGGAAATATGTTTGTATTAACTAACTCTTATTTTTAAAAATAATTATAAGTGTAATTAGTAAGTGTTTTCTGGGAAGAAAGAATTTACAGTGAAAATAAAACATATCAGGAAAATCAACTATTTTAATTCCAGGGTTCACTTATATAATTTGATTCGTCTTGGTGAATTATGATTTTTGGTGGTCTTGCTTCAATTTTTAGTGGCGTAGATGATGGGGTATCGTGAGTTGAACGTAATCACGTTTTTCGCCAATTCTCGATGATCAACCGGAAATCGAGCTTCGAAATTGATGTCAGGGGAAGTTCAGGTGGTGGAGTTTACCAGAAAAATAGTCACTGTTTTTTTTGATGATCGTGGAAGTTAATTGACTCGGTTGTAGGGTTTAAGGTCCAGTCTGGTTTGCGGTTGAATTCGTGGATGGTTTGTCAGCATCGAGGGACCGGAGGTGATCGGAGAAGAGGGATTCAATGCGTAGCTGATTAGCGAAGGTCAGGCCGTGATTGCGAGGTCTCTGATGGCCTGAGGTGGCGGTACGTGATGGATTTTTACGATCAAAAATTGGGTACCTGCTGTGCTCGAAGTCTCGATTTTGATTTGTGGGGTTTTACGTTGAACTGGGTGGTCGGGGCGATAGTTTGGGTCGTAGGAGACTGGTAGGTGACATCGAAGTTGATCAGAACGTGGGCGAACTCGTGTACACGTGCACAAAGTTTCACGTGTATCTGGTGATTTGAGTTTTGGGAACGAAGTAGTTTGCCTCGGGTCGAAGCTCGGAAAAAATGATGATGGGCTCGGGTTTGCTCTCGTGTGCGTGCGAGTGTTTTATCAATTCTGTTTTTAAAATTTTAATCTAAGTAAAAGAAATTGGAAGAAGGGAACTCGGGATTGACTCGAGTAAACAACGGGTGTGACCCGAAGTGGCAACTCTTAAACAGTTTTAAGAAGATTTTAAAATGATTTAAAAAATCGAGTTTTGAAAGTAATTTTAAGAATTTATATAAAGACAAGTTTTAGATTCAAATTCAAATCAGTTTAAATTATAAACTGATAAATATTTAAGTTATTTAAAGTTGTGTTTGATAACTTTAAATTATCAAGCTAAATGATTGTTTTTAATAAATTTAATTAAGAAGTTGTTAAATGGTAGATAAATTGATAAATCAATTGTAATTAAGGATTAATCAAATGATAATTTAGGATTGATTATCTGTTAATTAAGGATGGGTTAACAGTTAATTAAGGATTAATTAAATAGTTTATCAACTGGTAATTGAGGATTAAGTAATTTGTAATTAAGTTCTTAAATTAATAATTGAGAATTAGGTTTATTAATTAATAATTAAGAGATAATTAATGAAGTAATTACGGGTTAATTACTCGAGAGAAGTAATTAAAGAATTTATTAATTTGTGTAATTAATTAAAGGATAATCACTTTATGTAATTAACTTAAGGTTAATTTATTTATGTGAAATTAAAGGTTAATTAATTAATTAGGGATAATTAAGATGGATGATTAAAGGATGATTAAGATCTGGGATGATTAAGAATTAATTAGATAAAGCAATTTAAGAGTAATTAATTAATTAATGATTTTAAAGGGAAGTGAATTAATTTAATTAATTATGAGTTAATTAATTATAGATTAATTAATTTGTAATCAAGGATAAAAAAAAAATTAATTAAGTAATTAGAGATTAATTACTTAAAAGATAATTTCTTAATATAAGTAATTAAAGGAAATTAATTAATGATTATGTAAGCAGGATTTAAAGGGTGATTAAGTAATTAATTTAATTTATTTAAATTAATTAGAAATGGTGTGACTAATTTATCTTGCTTATGAATGATTGAATAATATTGTATGCCTTAGATAGATGATATCTCTGATATGTGATGTTATATGATATGATATGTTTGGTTTAAACTGTGATAATGTCGGTATCTATCATGAATTACTGTGTAAAGGTGACACCCTGTATTTAAAGTTTGAATTGTATTTCATTTGAATAACTTGGGTTAAGATGACATTGGATTCGAAGAGACAGGAGTCGGGTATTAGTTAATATCCGAAACCACTTCGATTTGAAATCTTCTATAATTCGTTATAGTTTGATATGTGAAATCAAATAGGCCAGTTTGGGATAATATGGATCATGTAAACTAAGTTGTATACTTAGATAGTGTTCTGTGAAAATAAGTGTTGACTATATAAGTTGTTTACTTATAGTAAAGTACGAGTTACCCCGGGTTTAAATAAGTTCTATGAATTGAAATTTCATGTTAGATAAGTTTACTCACGCTGGTTTCCAGCCTGACCCGGGTGTTACTTTGATGTAATGCTCGGGTCAGACTGTAACGACCCGGAATTTTCGAACCCGAAAATTCCAGATAGTTAGAAGAAAAAGAAAGAGATAGAAGAAAGAAACAGAAAGAAGAAAGAAGAACAGAGAACACAACATCTCACATTCGCAGCGGATTAAATATAATAACAAATAATAATATCAGTTATACAAGGAAAACTGTATTTGTTAATTACATTTTAATACATCAGAGTTACAACATTCACAAATGTACTAGACAGTTAAAATTAACATGTCTCAAACAACTATAATATCACAGCGGAATATACTCCATACGTTCCTGCCATCCAGCTCGCCTCCTGAGCTCCAAAACGTCCTTACCTGGAAATCTGTAATACTCGGTCTGACCCGAGCATTACATCAAAGTAACACCCGGGTCAGGCTGGAAACCAGCGTGAGTAAACCCATCTAACATGAAATTCCAATGTATAGAACTTAATTAAAACCCGGGGTAACTCATTCATTCTACCAGTTCACAACTTGTTATAGTCAACACTTATATTCACAAATCAATCCCTAGTACCTTCACTTAGTTTCAAATGGTCCAGTCATTTAAATTGTTCCATTACAGCCTATTGATATCACACATCAATCTATAAAGAATCATTGTAGCTTACAAGTTCGAAGTGGTTTCGGGTATTAGTTGATACCCGACCCCGGTCTCTTCGAAATCAATGTCATCTTTATCTAAGTTGTCTAAATGAACACATATCAAATTAAATACAGGGTATCATATTCACACAACAATTCATTATCGATAGATAACCCACAATATTACTGTTCAACCCATTATATCATATCATAGTACACCACCATTCATATATCAGAGATATTCAGACAACCAAGGTATTCAATTTAGGTTTATCATCTATATGCAAGATTAATAGTTACCATTCTCAATTAATTTATCATTTATTAATTATTAAATAATCCCTAATTAATGATCCCTCATTAATTATTAATAATTCTTTAATTACTTTCTTTAAGTAATTAAACTTTAATCAACTATTTATCGATTATAACTTAATAAATGCTTAATTACCAATTAATAAATCTCTAATTATTTAATTAATTACTTAATTAATCTCTAATCACTTGATTAATTAATTCCTAATCATTTATTAATAACTCATACTTATTTAACAAATGATTCTAAATCCCAAATTAATTAACACTTAATTAATTTACTTATAATCCTAATTATTTAATTAATTAACACTAAACCATTTATTAATTAATTAAATTATTAAATTATTCTTTAATTACTTATTAATTTAATGAACCAAAATCATTAAACCTTACTTAATCTTTAAAATAAAAAAAATTAGCCTTTATAACCACTATACTTATTATTAACAAAAGGCTTAAAATATTTCAAGTTAAAACCATTCACTTCTAAACTTCTTTTGATTCATTTTAAATTAAAGATTTAAAATAAATTACAAATTAACTTTACCAAATTTAAATCAATTTACAAAATTTTCTTAAATCTAAATGTTAAGAAATACTTAACATTTATAAAGGAATTTTATAAGATATTCAAACCCTTTTTTTTTATTATACTTTAAACATTTCAAAGATGTTTAAATAATTTAATACAAATTTATTTATTTCACATTTGGATTCAAATTAAATTGAATCCATACTTTAAATTTGAGTTTAAAACTTTATTTAAAATCCCACTTTACAAATTTAAACTTATTTTAAATTTTTAAAACACGGTCAGGTTTCACTTCTGTTATCAACAAATCTACCCGAGCCAACTCAGTTTTTCCCCGAGTCCAAATCCTATTTGCTTCGAGTTTCCTCCTCCTTATTTTCCTTCGAGTCACACTCGGCAATTACTCGAGATCAACCCCGAGTTCAAGCTTCTTCCCCAACTAGCATACTTCCAGATGCACAGGACATACACGTGCACATGCACCGATCGACCAACCATCTCCGGCCATCCACGACCATCCCTACACGTCGACGATCCTCCTCATACTCCATTCCGACCATTAGAACATCGATATCTCACGTATTCGAAAACGAGTAGCTCAGCACCACCTCGAACCAAAAGCAAACCTGGAAAAAATGCTCGAATCCTTTTCTCCGATCGCCTGAACATCTGAGCTTCCAACCAAAGCTTCGTCAACGTCTCCACTTCAATTTCCCAAAATCTAGTGGAGCTCGATCCACCAGAGGAGTCGCAAAAAAATCAAGCTTCCGGCCTACCTATAAACTAGGGTTCTAGAAAAGATTCTACTGCCGCAACCTCCACCATGAATTTCATCACCAACTATGATTTTTCCCCGACCCACGGCAGACTCCTCCACCTTCAGACAAAAATCCACCCCTTCCAGTCGTCTAGATCAACCACGGCAACTCGAAATGCCAAAAACAGGAAACCACAAACTGCTCACTCAACTTAATGCTAAAAATTGTAATTTCACTTCTAAAATTCATGTTTTCAAACAATGATTCAGATCATATATCTGAATCAATAAATCTAGAAGTTCGAATTTTAACAAAAACTTAAGTTTCCTGCTCTATTTAGTTTTCCAGGCCAATTCTTATTTTGTTTTAACTTAAATAAAGTTTTATACTCTAATATATGATATAACAAACAATTATTGTTATAACTTAAATCAAAATATTAACTAGGTCGAAAGATACAGGATTTCTAAATCAAAACTTAAACTTAAACTGGGAACAGAGATACACATCAATAACAGACATGCACACCAATTTATTTAAGTACATACATGCACAGATATTTGCTTAAAAATGTATTCACAGATAAACTTATTTTAAAGATAAGCATGCAACCAGATTTCAACATTAAAATTTTAAAAATACTGTTACTCACAAGCAACAACAGATAAAAAGGGATTTAGTTTAGGAGTTTGCTCACATTTTCTATGTATATATACATACAGCACATAAACTCGTACATGCAAACATTACTCACTAGATTACTTCAAAATTTTATCACATGTAAACAGCATACCAAACAAATAAACTTTCAAGCATAAGTTTACTCACCTTAAAAACTTTGAGCAGAGAAACAGAGATTTTAAAACTGGAAATGTGCTTTGATTTATGAACTGCTGCTTGAGGCTTGATTAATCATAGACCTATACTTGATTTTGAACAATCTGTTGCTAGCTGTTTTGAATCTATCTGAGTTAATCTTGAATTTGTTTTAATCCTTTACTGGTTCAGTTTTGAAAAGAGGAATTTATTTTGAATTGGCAACTTGCAAATGCCAGAAATCTTTGGAAACCTGTAGACTGGCAAATCACTTTTTGATCTATAACTTAGTTGTTGAAGTCTTGCTTTGATCAGGTTGAATTTAGAAGGAGATTGTTTTGATTTCCTTTGTTTTTGTTACAGAGTATTGTTTCTTTGCTTTAGAAAGAAAATGTGAGATAGATAGGAAGATGTTTATTTAACTTAATTTTCTCATTTACTAATTATTTTGAAAATAAAAAGAGGTTAAAGACACTTGTCATTCTCCCTATCTATTTTGTTAACACATATGCTTAGATAACATTATTAGCTTACACATGTAATACTACATGCAAAAATATATTTTTAAATGATTTTAAAGGCTTTTAAATTAAATTTCCTAAATAGATAAATACATATCTTATTTAATAAATGCTTTTCTTAATTTATATAAATAAAACTCTTTAAGGAAAATAACATAAGACAAATCTTATTTTAAATAAAAACTTTATTCATATATTTTATATCCAAACTATATTATTATTATTATTTTTTTGAAAATAACAAACTATACCCATTTTAAAAAATTTTAATTTAAAAGATTATCACATTTTAAATTCCTGAAATTCTGGGTTATCACATTCCTCCCCCCTTAGAATCTTTTCGTCCTCGAAAAGGAACAAAGCAAGAATTTTATTATAATGTTGATTATTAGTTAAATTATTCCCTAGAAATCTTAACTCTTAACTCTTTTTATTTAAATTTTACAAAACATTTTTAAAAATCTACATAATATTATCTATAAAAATACTTTTTATAACTCGATGTTTCAACAAGTCCATCCTTGTTCTCACAGAAATTCGGTCATACGTTGATCAGACGTAGGACTGAAAATCTATAAGGACTTAGCAAACCTGTTTTCAACACCCAGTGAAAATATTGGAAAATAATTTATGAAAATATAGAAAACATTTTTGAAAATAGAGGAAATATCTTTGATGAGAATGCTCTGGAAATCATCACCCCCATCCATGGTCACAGTTACATCACGGGTTACGTTGCCATCGCAGCAAAAGTCCATGTAACTGTTGGCTCTCAGCGGCACACACGATTTCGCTGTCAAAATGAAACTTCTCCCACATAGGTCGCAGTCTACCGATATAAAATCAAACGCAGACTGTTGGCTCTCAGCGGCACAAACGACTTTCGCTATGTTACCATAGTGTCACAGTCTACCGATATAAAATCAAACGTAGACAGTTGGCTCTCAGCGGCACACATGACTTTCGCTATGGTCTGCAGTAGATCGCAGTGACATTGAGTCAAATTGTTGTCACAGCATAACTCAAATGCCTCTGTGGGCACCAGCCCCTCGACTTTCGCTACACAAATAATCCTCAGGAACTAGTTTTGTCCGGACTCCTCACAGGATCAACTTTAGAATCCCCCCTTGGGGTTCAAGGCAGTACCACCCAGTGGCACTCCTGAGAAGTTCATTTCAAGGAAGCGCCTTTTTCCCCAGAGCTATACTCAAAACATTTTATACTATACATTTATAGTATCTTCAAATCATACCCTTTATGATTTATCAAAATCTCCTTTACACAAAATCGATTACCAAAATCGATAATTCCCAAATTAGGCTTTCCAAATTCCCAAAATTGATTTTCCCAAAAATCAAAAGCCTTTTCAAATTCATAGGTTCCCAAAAACCTTTCTCAAAATCATTCTCATAAGATCCTTTATATATATATAGATATAGATATATATAACTTTGAAAATCTTTGGATCATTTCAAACTTGTATAAAACCTCTTTTTATACTTCAAATATTTCAAAACCCTTTTTATTCTGGCTAGATTCAATAAGGGAAGTTTATCATATTATAAAATATAACTTTATTTATTGCCAAATCAAATATTCAAGTTTGATTTCTTTATAAAGTTATTTACCATTTATTTACCCCCATAAAATAAATTTCAACCAAAGAAATATCCAATTCCATTATATTTCACAAATATACTTTTCATTTCAAATCCATTTCAAAGATCATTTTACAATCCTTATCCACAAACTTCAATATCAATTTCATTCAAACTCGTACGATGTACACATATCATCCGTACGCAATATCAATCTGATCACTCAATCGATCACACAATTTCACTTCCGAACTAGTATCGTCCACCCGACTTCCTAGTGCGGACTCAGATCTGGTTTCTTGATCAGAAACCGTCATTCTCCTTGCATAGTCACAACTATGATAGAGAATATCCAGAACCAATCAACAATCCATATCCAGGTTCGCCGTCGAAAATCGAGCGAAAAAATCCCAACTCGGATCGATAATATTATCTCAAAATTCTGTGTTCGAATCTGGATCAAATCACTATGCGAATAGAATAATATACGTACATCCTACGTATTTAACTTTATTGATTATTAGCCAAATCAATTCTCTTTTCTATTCACATTTCCTTTAATTCTATTCTCTTATTCTCAATTGCTTCCATGTCCAATTGAGTTATTACTTCAATTACAAACAGTTTGAACTCTGACCAATTTAAATTTAAAAATAGCTTGAAAAGGTTTTAAAATAGATAAGTAGTTGAAAAATAGATATTAGTTTGTAAAATAGCTGTAAAATAGTTAAGTATTATAAAATAGTTAGGTAATTGCAAAATAGTTTTTAAAATAGTGATTAGATATAAGTAACTGAAAAATAGAATTAGTTTATAAGACAGTTTCAAAATAGTTAAATAATTCTAAAATAATTGTAAAATAAGTATAGATAGTTTGGGGTTTAAGAAGAAAGATTGTATAGTAAATAGTTTGGAAAAATAGGTTCATATTAAAACAAATTACTTTGAAAATAGTCCAGAGTCAAACCGTTCAATTCCTCGTCAATTCAATTTAAATTTCTACTTCCATTTAAATTGACTCAATACTTCAATTTCCATTGAAATTTATTAAATCCCAATTCAAGTTGAATTAACCTTAATTCCTTTCCAAATTCAAATCAAATTCCATTTGATTTTTAAACATATTCAATTTTAATCATAATTTCAAATTATTTTAATTCAGAATTTCCATTGAAATTTATGCTCATCCATTTTTAATCACAATTCTAATTAATTCAAATCAAATTCAATTTGAACTAATTCTATTTAAATCTCAATTTAAAACTATCTCGAATTATATAAATTCGAGTTAAAATTTTTAATTATTGATTTAATTCCTTAAATTTTTAATTTTAACAAATTAAATCTTTAAACCTTTTAATTCTGAATTCAAATTTCAAAATTCAATTTTAAAATTATCTTTACTTAACTTATTATAAATTTCAAATAAGAAAAAAAACAATTAAATTTCAGATTATAATTTATTATCCATTTCAATTTCCAAATCTCAAACCCAATTTGAGATTACTCATAACTCCCATTTAAATTAATCATTTAACTTCCCATGTTAAATTCCGATTTCATCTTGAAATTTCCAATTCAAGTTATTCATTCAAACTTAGTTAACTCCCTCCAAGTTAAATTAAATTTACTTAATCCGGTCAACTTTACACAATTTGATTTCCCATTTAAATTTTAAACTTCAGATTAATATTCTTCCCACTTAAAGTCAAAAACTTATCACTTTGGGTTTTCATATCACAATCCAATTTAAAACTCAACATTAAGAGTTATTTCAAATCATCCTTAATATTATACCTTAAAATTTTAAACCACCTTTGGTTTTTAATTCAAAACAAATTTCCTTAAAACAAATTTCAAGTTTTCTGGATTTAGATTTAAAATTTCATAATTTTAAATTATCTTCAATTCCAATTTATAAGCCATACTTACCTAAAATTTTATTTCTCTAAAACATTTCATTTTGCTTAATTATTAACAACATTCCTTATTAATCACAACTACCATTTATGATAATAACCAAGATTTTCATATCTGAAAAACAATTCATTTTTATCTTTATTCTTGATAACACCTCTACAAATTCAAGATTTTAATTTCAGTTTGGATTCATTTCAAACTTATCTTCATTCAATTTTAATTTGGTTGTATTTCTATTACTATTTAATTTAATTCCAATATTTTAACAACCAATTACCTTAATATTTATTAGAAAGAAATATCATTTTATATATCAAAATATATTCTTATATAAAATCATTTAAAATCCTTATATAAGAAAATAACAATTACGCTCTCATATATATATATATATACACTCAACTCGTTCTAGGGTACCATTGACCCTATCCTTAACGAGTAATCCCAACAGAGCCAAGGTTCTTGCTTAACCTGGCTCTGATACCAACTGTAACGACCCGGAATTTTCGAACCCGAAAATTCCAGATAGTTAGAAGAAAAAGAAAGAGATAGAAGAAAGAAACAGAAAGAAGAAAGAAGAACAGAGAACACAACATCTCACATTCGCAGCGGATTAAATATAATAACAAATAATAATATCAGTTATACAAGGAAAACTGTATTTGTTAATTACATTTTAATACATCAGAGTTACAACATTCACAAATGTACTAGACAGTTAAAATTAACATGTCTCAAACAACTATAATATCACAGCGGAATATACTCCATACGTTCCTGCCATCCAGCTCGCCTCCTGAGCTCCAAAACGTCCTTACCTGGAAATCTGTAATACTCGGTCTGACCCGAGCATTACATCAAAGTAACACCCGGGTCAGGCTGGAAACCAGCGTGAGTAAACCCATCTAACATGAAATTCCAATGTATAGAACTTAATTAAAACCCGGGGTAACTCATTCATTCTACCAGTTCACAACTTGTTATAGTCAACACTTATATTCACAAATCAATCCCTAGTACCTTCACTTAGTTTCAAATGGTCCAGTCATTTAAATTGTTCCATTACAGCCTATTGATATCACACATCAATCTATAAAGAATCATTGTAGCTTACAAGTTCGAAGTGGTTTCGGGTATTAGTTGATACCCGACCCCGGTCTCTTCGAAATCAATGTCATCTTTATCTAAGTTGTCTAAATGAACACATATCAAATTAAATACAGGGTATCATATTCACACAACAATTCATTATCGATAGATAACCCACAATATTACTGTTCAACCCATTATATCATATCATAGTACACCACCATTCATATATCAGAGATATTCAGACAACCAAGGTATTCAATTTAGGTTTATCATCTATATGCAAGATTAATAGTTACCATTCTCAATTAATTTATCATTTATTAATTATTAAATAATCCCTAATTAATGATCCCTCATTAATTATTAATAATTCTTTAATTACTTTCTTTAAGTAATTAAACTTTAATCAACTATTTATCGATTATAACTTAATAAATGCTTAATTACCAATTAATAAATCTCTAATTATTTAATTAATTACTTAATTAATCTCTAATCACTTGATTAATTAATTCCTAATCATTTATTAATAACTCATACTTATTTAACAAATGATTCTAAATCCCAAATTAATTAACACTTAATTAATTTACTTATAATCCTAATTATTTAATTAATTAACACTAAACCATTTATTAATTAATTAAATTATTAAATTATTCTTTAATTACTTATTAATTTAATGAACCAAAATCATTAAACCTTACTTAATCTTTAAAATAAAAAAAATTAGCCTTTATAACCACTATACTTATTATTAACAAAAGGCTTAAAATATTTCAAGTTAAAACCATTCACTTCTAAACTTCTTTTGATTCATTTTAAATTAAAGATTTAAAATAAATTACAAATTAACTTTACCAAATTTAAATCAATTTACAAAATTTTCTTAAATCTAAATGTTAAGAAATACTTAACATTTATAAAGGAATTTTATAAGATATTCAAACCCTTTTTTTTTATTATACTTTAAACATTTTAAAGATGTTTAAATAATTTAATACAAATTTATTTATTTCACATTTGGATTCAAATTAAATTGAATCCATACTTTAAATTTGAGTTTAAAACTTTATTTAAAATCCCACTTTACAAATTTAAACTTATTTTAAATTTTTAAAACACGGTCAGGTTTCACTTCTGTTATCAACAAATCTACCCGAGCCAACTCAGTTTTTCCCCGAGTCCAAATCCTATTTGCTTCGAGTTTCCTCCTCCTTATTTTCCTTCGAGTCACACTCGGCAATTACTCGAGATCAACCCCGAGTTCAAGCTTCTTCCCCAACTAGCATACTTCCAGATGCACAGGACATACACGTGCACATGCACCGATCGACCAACCATCTCCGGCCATCCACGACCATCCCTACACGTCGACGATCCTCCTCATACTCCATTCCGACCATTAGAACATCGATATCTCACGTATTCGAAAACGAGTAGCTCAGCACCACCTGGAACCAAAAGCAAACCTGGAAAAAATGCTCGAATCCTTTTCTCCGATCGCCTGAACATCTGAGCTTCCAACCAAAGCTTCGTCAACGTCTCCACTTCAATTTCCCAAAATCTAGTGGAGCTCGATCCACCAGAGGAGTCGCAAAAAAATCAAGCTTCCGGCCTACCTATAAACTAGGGTTCTAGAAAAGATTCTACTGCCGCAACCTCCACCATGAATTTCATCACCAACTATGATTTTTCCCCGACCCACGGCAGACTCCTCCACCTTCAGACAAAAATCCACCCCTTCCAGTCGTCTAGATCAACCACGGCAACTCGAAATGCCAAAAACAGGAAACCACAAACTGCTCACTCAACTTAATGCTAAAAATTGTAATTTCACTTCTAAAATTCATGTTTTCAAACAATGATTCAGATCATATATCTGAATCAATAAATCTAGAAGTTCGAATTTTAACAAAAACTTAAGTTTCCTGCTCTATTTAGTTTTCCAGGCCAATTCTTATTTTGTTTTAACTTAAATAAAGTTTTATACTCTAATATATGATATAACAAACAATTATTGTTATAACTTAAATCAAAATATTAACTAGGTCGAAAGATACAGGATTTCTAAATCAAAACTTAAACTTAAACTGGGAACAGAGATACACATCAATAACAGACATGCACACCAATTTATTTAAGTACATACATGCACAGATATTTGCTTAAAAATGTATTCACAGATAAACTTATTTTAAAGATAAGCATGCAACCAGATTTCAACATTAAAATTTTAAAAATACTGTTACTCACAAGCAACAACAGATAAAAAGGGATTTAGTTTAGGAGTTTGCTCACATTTTCTATGTATATATACATACAGCACATAAACTCGTACATGCAAACATTACTCACTAGATTACTTCAAAATTTTATCACATGTAAACAGCATACCAAACAAATAAACTTTCAAGCATAAGTTTACTCACCTTAAAAACTTTGAGCAGAGAAACAGAGATTTTAAAACTGGAAATGTGCTTTGATTTATGAACTGCTGCTTGAGGCTTGATTAATCATAGACCTATACTTGATTTTGAACAATCTGTTGCTAGCTGTTTTGAATCTATCTGAGTTAATCTTGAATTTGTTTTAATCCTTTACTGGTTCAGTTTTGAAAAGAGGAATTTATTTTGAATTGGCAACTTGCAAATGCCAGAAATCTTTGGAAACCTGTAGACTGGCAAATCACTTTTTGATCTATAACTTAGTTGTTGAAGTCTTGCTTTGATCAGGTTGAATTTAGAAGGAGATTGTTTTGATTTCCTTTGTTTTTGTTACAGAGTATTGTTTCTTTGCTTTAGAAAGAAAATGTGAGATAGATAGGAAGATGTTTATTTAACTTAATTTTCTCATTTACTAATTATTTTGAAAATAAAAAGAGGTTAAAGACACTTGTCATTCTCCCTATCTATTTTGTTAACACATATGCTTAGATAACATTATTAGCTTACACATGTAATACTACATGCAAAAATATATTTTTAAATGATTTTAAAGGCTTTTAAATTAAATTTCCTAAATAGATAAATACATATCTTATTTAATAAATGCTTTTCTTAATTTATATAAATAAAACTCTTTAAGGAAAATAACATAAGACAAATCTTATTTTAAATAAAAACTTTATTCATATATTTTATATCCAAACTATATTATTATTATTATTTTTTTGAAAATAACAAACTATACCCATTTTAAAAAATTTTAATTTAAAAGATTATCACATTTTAAATTCCTGAAATTCTGGGTTATCACACAGACCGAGTATTACAGATTTCAGGTAAGGACGTTCTAGAGCTCAGGAGGCGAGCTGGATGGCAGGAACGTATGGAGTGTATTCCGCCGTGTATATGAGACTGTGTAGTCTGTATAGATTGTAGTCTGGAACAAGTTGTATAACTGTCCAGCTCATGTATAAATGGTTATAACTCTGATGTATTAAATTGTAATTGACTGATACAATTTTCTTTGTGTAAAGAATATTATTTGATATTATATTTTATCCGCTGCGAATGTGAGAATCTGTGTTTTGCTCTGTTCTTTCTTCTATCTCTTTTCTTTTTCTTCTAACTATCTGGAAATTTCGGGTTCGAAATCTCCGGGTCGTTACAGTAAAACTAGGTTTACAGACATTCTCGATCAATTCCCATCGCCACAGTCGTCAATACGGCCACCCACTATTTTTCCTCTAATCACCGATAGCTCTTCTTCCCCCAGAATGAACCACGACCCTCCAGACTAACGTGATCATCAGAAATCGTTCGAAACCCAAATTTTGTTCAACCACGAACTGCTCTCTCTTCCTACTTCTAAAAATCATGATTCAAATCTTAAAAATCATGTTTTCAATCAAGTATTCAGATCATAAGCCTGAATCAATGATTTAAGGAATTCGAATTTTAACAAAACTTGAGTTTTCCTGTTCTATTCTATTTTCCAGAGAAATCCTTATTTTATTTTAACTTAAACAAAAATTTAAACTCTAATATATGATAAACAATCAATTTTTGTTTATAACCTGCATCATAATATTTACTAGATCTAGAGATACAGAATTTTTAAATCAAAACTTAAATTTGAAAACTGGAAACAGAGATACACATAAGTATCAGACATGCACACCAATTTACATCCATATATACAAAATATACATTCATACCAAACATATTAAACAATCATGCAGGCATATTACATCATAGATTCAAGGATTTATAGCATGCAAACAGATATACTTAAGTTTTTAAAAATGTAAGTTACTCACCTATTTTATGAACAGAGAAATATTCCAGGCTTAAATTTTGATCTGGAACTGTTTTACTTTAAAACTTGAATGCTGATTTGGAAACTTGCATGCATGTCATTATCTTTTTATGATGTGTTGCTTAAGACTCCAGGTTTGAAGAACTTTGATTTTTCCTTTAATCTTGCTTCCAGATTTTGAATAAGAAATTGCAGACTTTGATTTAGATTCCAGATTTTAGACGATGAGAATGAATTGCAGATTTGATGAAGAAGCATTTTAGAGGATTTATTACAGATTTTGGTTTGAGGAGTATATTGATTTCAGATTTTGGTTGAGAGGAATGATTATCAGATTGTTATTGAGAGGAGAATTTACCTTCAGCTATTAACTTTACAGCTGAATGTTTTCTTAGTTTTGAAAAAGAAAATAAAAGGAATGTAGATAAGAAGTAGATGCATATATAAGTGGAAATGATTTATTCAAAATAAAAGAAAAACAAAAATCTACAACTTGACATTTGTCACTTACATAGTATTATTAGTGTACACTTGTTATTTAGGTGACTTTATAGATTTACACATATTATTTTAAGTTTTAATATTTATTTTAAATGTAAATGAAAAGCCTTTACTTAATTTATTTAATACTTATCTATATATATATTAATTATAAAGAAACAAAACTAATTATTATGAATAAAGGTTTACATATACATTTATAAAATCCAAAACTATTTAAATATTACCTCTTTTTGAATTCAAAATTAAATCTAAATTCAAATTCAAATTATATTTAAAATCCAATTTAAAGTCAATTTATATACATACATATATAACTACACATTCAATTTGAAAATAACAATCTTATATTATTAAAGTCTATTTATATCTATAAATAAAACAATACACTATTAATATTGTATTTTAAACTTATCTATATATATACTCTTATATCTTATTTATTAAGCAATATTTCAAAAAGAAAATAAAATAATCCTTATTATTAATCTCATTTCAAAACCATATAGTTATTTTGTTTAAATAGCTTTGAAAAGCTTATATTAAATAAATCATAATTTCCTAACTATCAAAATATATATATATTAGAAATTTAAAACAAGATTTTATTTATTATTTAAATTTCAAACCCAAAGCTTATCTATTTACAATATATATACTTATATATATACATTATAAATAGAAATCATTTTATTAGTTTTAAAAGATAAATTCCACTAATTAAATATTTATTCAGTTAGATTATTAAACTAATTCAAATTTTATTATCAAAAATTATCAAATCAATTTAATTATTTAAACAGATTATTAAATTGATATTGCCCAAAAATTTCCGGGATATCACATAAACATATTATTTATCAACTTTATTAAATCAACTTTAATGAATCTTTAAAAATCAACATCTATCAAAACCATATATTTCTTTTCAAAACCAAAGAAATCATTTTCAAAACATTTATTTATAGACCAACGGTGTCTGTATATAATTTTCTACCCTATGGTCAGGTGATACAGATATTTATCATTTCAATCTGCAATTTAAAATATATATACGGCTATATATCTTTTCAACCCGCAATCCCAAATTCAATTCAATGAAAATCGCTTGGGTTTATCATTTCAACCCATAACGATTTTCTCCTATTCTACAGATCGTTTGGGTATGTATCATTTCAACCCATAGTGATTCTATACTAATAGGGAACTTGCAGAGTGATAATATATATGATAATAAAATAACAACAGTAACAGGCATATATCAACAATATAAATAACGGATAATGGTGTCAGATGTCACAGGTGAGTAGATACAGATAATGACATATATAACAATGTAAATAACTAACATCAGCATATTTCAATTGACATTTCATTGAATCAAATTTAATAAATATAAGAACGTTAATCGTGAGTGATTTCTCACCTTTCGAGGCTAGAGAATTTTGACACAGAAATGAGCTACGAATCCAGAGCAAAGTGAGATGGGCACGAATTTGATGAAGAAACGGGCACGACAGACCAAAAGCTGATAAAATGGGAATCGATGAGAACCGATCAGAATCAGTTTTGATATAAACTAAAAATATATACATTATTATTATTTATTTATTTATTTCAATATTTCAATTCACGAAAAATATTAAAATAATATAACTTTAAAATCATTATTAAATAAAACCCATACTATAAACCCATACCATACTATCTATATTATAGATATGCATCTATACCCTTTTCATCATATAATAAAATATTCTAAATATGTCACATCATCAAATTTAAACCAGCCTAGATAAACTGTCATACATATATATACACTACTCACATGTATATCTACTTTTCAAAAAAATAGATATAATCTAAAATTTATATATACACAACCAGATTCTTCAAATCAAAATTCTCAGACTCATATCTTTAAATAGTTAAAGCTCTAAATGAATAGGGTATATGACAATGGATCCAAATTGTGATGGTATAACTGTTACATATACAGGAACGACTTATAATATATATCCCAATATCCTTTATATAAACTTTTATATTTTAATGAGAAAAAAAATCAAAACGCAGAAATCCAAATCCATATATATACATTATAAATATAAACCAACTCACTGTATAAACATATATTATAGACCCAATAGATTTCATATATAACACACATGTATAAAAGCAACTTTATAATATCATAAATAACACTTCTTTGAAATCGATGTACTATATTGAATAAACAGAACTTGTTTAAAATCTTAAGTATTCAACCGATCATATAACTTTAAATCTAAAGCAAAGAATATATAAACTATCTCTGAACATACAAACTATAGTTAAATAAATATATATATGTATCCAAATATAAACAACATGCAGATTTCAAACTCTACAGAATATTTATTACAAATATACATACTAACTGACCATACATAAACCTACATAATATTAATCATAAGACTAGTGTCATGGAGTTATAGATATTAATAATGGTATAAAAAAGTAGCTTATAAAATAAAATAGTTTGTAAAAAATATATAACTTATATAAACTTAGATGTACACATATAAACGAACAAATGCTATGCAACTTGTATAGGCTATATATATATAAACAGATCATATGGGTTTTCATAAACCATTATAACATAAATAACTTACTGTAAATTAATTATATATATACTTAACTAGAATATAACTCTTATATATATAAACTTTTATATAAACTGTAACAGACTAAAACAAAAATACGGTTGCTAACATATAAGGTAAACTGAAAAATATAAATATAAAATCTAGCTGTATATAATATACTTATGCTACAGATAAGATGAAACATACTTGATATATAACTGTAGCCAGAAAAATGAAAACATATTATATATATGTATATATATATATATACACAGAGAAAGGATTTTCAAGCGAGATAGTACATACAAAATATATAAATGTTTTAAAGCAAGACAAAAGCATAGAACTTAACATATGCCATTATATAAATATGACTTACATTTCTGAGTATATATATTGCTATATATAGATTTATACTGCTGTCTCGAGTTAGGCTGAAGTGGAGCATAAGGCAGGGAGCGGAGGAGGTTCCGTAGGGGTTGCGGCTGGTCGGAGTAAGGAAGATGCGTGGGTAGGAAGGAGGGAGGTCGGGTCTGGGTTGCTCGCCTGGTGATGGTCAGCTGCAGCCTTGCATGGCTATGGGGTAGGTTTGGTGAAGGGTCTGGATTCGCGTGAGGTAGGGGTTTGTAATGTAGAAGTGGGATAGCGAACAGGGTGGGGCGGTCGCGAACGAGAAAATGAAGAATGCGGGGAAGATGGTGGGTTTCAGAGAGGAGATAAATATCGGTGAACAGGCTAAAGGTTAAAACAAATAAAATAAAACGTTATATTGGTTGTAATATCACAAGCATAAAAATGAGAAGGCAAAGGAACCGACTAGAAATGCAATTTGAAACAGTGGGATATAAATGGTCAAGAGCTGAAATAAAGTTTGTTAATGAGTGTTTGATTTCGTGAATAAATGAAAAGCCACAACCCATTTGTTGAGTATCTAGGGAATCTGAAAAGCAAAAGTGTTGCTTTGAATTCAATAGGTAGGTAGAAGAAAAGGGCATATGGAAACCAAAAGGACTCAGTTACGGAACCGATACGCTGGGCGTTTCGCAGATTGCACCACACACCGGACTCCAAAACACAAAAGTGAATATACCATAGAGATCAGCACGACGAGACGATCAAAACGGTATATAGATATCAGTGGCACGACCATCCTATCGAAAGTCGATAATCGATACTGAAAAATGCTGCCAATTTGTTGAAAATAAGATAAACGGAGCAATAGATGTCAAAATTTGACGAAACGAAAGATGACGTCTCACTCAAAAGATGATTTACAAATTTTCTATGTAAAAGTATTTAGGTTTGGAAAACATTTTATTACCATCAATTTTTAACTGATATAAATTGGAATAAAATTACACTAGAAAATAAACTTCCAATTTATCTGATGAAAATTTACCAGTTGCTATGCTTAAACAGACGTATTCCAAATATTAAATATCAAATTTAAATTTCAAAATTGTATTGTTTAAAATTTCACCAAAAATTCAATTAATTAAATAAATAAACCACTGAAATTTACGGGTCGTTACATTGTTGATTTTAAAGTGATTAATTAATTTGATTTTTAACTTACAGACTTCTATTAATTAAGTTGATTAATGAATAAAGATTTAGAAAAACTATTGATTAAAGAAGTTATTAAGGATCATTAACTCATATAATTAATGAAGTAATTAAGGGATTAATAAATTAAGGATAATTGATCAATGAAGTGACTATAGGATAATTTTGATTAATTAATTAATTATAGGCATAATTATGGATTAATTAATTAGTATTAAGAGATACTGATTAATAATTAAGGTTATCAATCAATAGTTGATGAATAATTAATCAGTTAATTAAAGGATAATTAATTGATTATAAAGTAATTAAGGATTGATTACTTTGTATTGAAAGAGATTAATCAACAATTAAGGTTTATTAACTGACAGTTAAAAGGGTAATTAATCTGTGATTAAATACTAATTAATTGATTGATAAGATAATCAAGGAGTGATTAATTAATTAAAAGTTAGTAATTAATTAATATGAGCAGGATTAAGTGATTAATTCTTAAGGATTAATTTAATTTAAGTAATTAAATTAATTATGATATGAATTGATAATGCTTGAATGATGATAAGTGCCTTGGATTGGTTGATATCTCTGATATGAATTGCTTTGTGACATGATATGTATGAGGGGACAGTGATAATGAGATTATCTATCAATTATGAATTGTTGTGTAAAGGCGTTATCCGATAATTAAAGTTGAATTGTATTTCACTTGAATAACTTGGGTTAAGATGGTATTGAACTCAAAGAGACTGGAATCGGGTATTTGTAAATACTCGAAAACCACTTCTATTCTTGTAGTTTGATATGTGATATCAATAGGCTGGAATGAAATAATTTAAGTGAATTGGACCATTTAATCTACGTTTTGGTACATAGAATTTGATTTGTGAAATAAACATTGAGCATATCAAGTAACGAACTCATGGTGAAGTACGAGTTACCCAGGTTTTTTTATGGTTTGAGCTTAGTATTTTAATTTTATGGGTTTACTCACACTAGTTTCCAGCCTGACCCGGGTGTTACTTTGATGTAATGCTCGAGTCAGACCAAGTATTACAGATTTTTAGGTAAGGACGTTCTTGAGCTCAGGATGCGAGCTAGATGGCAGGTTCGTATGGAGTTTATTCCGCTGTGATATATTGTAGTATATCCGGGACAAGTTATTTTAACTATCCTATGTTTGTGTAAATGTTGTAACTCTGATGTATAAAAATATAATTGACTGATACAGCTTTCTTTGTGTAAAGAATATTATTTGATATTATATTTTCTCCACTGCGAATGTGAGATTTTGAGTTTGGTTTTTTGTTTCTTCTTCTTCTTTCTCTTTCTTCTTTTATAACTATCTGGAATTTTTGGGATCGAAATTTCCGGGTCGTTACATTTGGTATCTGAGCGAGGTTAAGAGAGAACCTTGGCTCTGGTGGGAGTACTCATTAAGGATAGGGTCAATAGTACTCTAGAATGAGTTGTGTGTATATATATATGAGAGCGTACTTGTTATTTTCTTATATAAAGATTTTAAATGATTTTATATGAGAATATATTTTGATATATATAAAGTAATATTTCTTACTAATAAATGTTAAGGTAATTGGCTGTTAAATTATTGGAATTAAATTAAGAGGTAATAGAAATACAACCAAATTGAAATTAATAAAGGTAAGTTTGAAATGGATTCAAACTGGAATTAAATCTTGAATTTGGGGAAAGGTTTCAGAATAAGATAATAATGAATTGATTTCCAGATATGATAATCTTGGTTATTATCATAAATGATTGTTGTGTTTAATAATAGAATGCGTATTAATGAGTAAGAAAAATAAAATGTTTTAAGGAAATAATCATTAGATGAGATTAACTTGTAAATTAGAGAGGATGTAAATTGAGGGGTTTTGAATTATGAGTCTAGAAACATTGGAAATTGTTTTTAAAAGTGTTAAAAGAAATGATATTATTCAGAATATTTTTGAAAGAAATCTTATTTTAAAATAAGAAGTTGTTTGAAAACTTTGTTTGGAATTAAAAGGTGATTTAAACTTAAGGTATAACTAGGTAAGAAAATTGATATATAAGAGTTGAATTCTTCTAATTAAGTCTAATTTATAGGTTAGGAAGTCCCTAAGAAGGATTCTGATAGAAATGCTAGGACTTTGAAATCTAGGTGATGGTGTAGACATCTAAATTTATGACTTTAAGGCTTTTATTGTGAGAAATGGATGTAATGTAGAGCTGCTAGTGTGCAGTCTATCAATGTATGAAATATTTTGTGGCAGTATGATCTAATAAAATCACCTTCTTTTGAAATGGAATTTGAAATTAATTCAAATTGAAATTTCTAAGGTTTGGTTTCAATGGATGGAATTGGATAATAAATTAGATTTCAAAGGTTAAACAGTTTAAAAAAAAGAGGGGTTTAAATTATTATTTGAAGCCAGAATTAAGTTTTTTGTAGAATAAAGAAATTTAAAATGGAATTTCGAAATTTGAACTAAGAATTAAATTATTTAAAGAATTTAATTGTTAAGCTAAAATAAAGATTAATTTGATTTATGGTATTAAATCAATATTTGAAATGTTAACTCGAATTTATGTAATTCGAGATGGTTTAAAATTGAGATTTAAATTACACTAGTTCAAATTGAATTTAGCTGAATTAATTTGAATTGTAGATGGATAAGTATAAAACTCATATGGGAAATTTGAATTGGATTAATTTGAAATAAAATCGAAGTTGAATAAAGTTAAATTTGGAATGGAAATTCAAGTTATCTAAATTGGAATTGAGTCAATTTAAATGAAAGTGGAAAATTAAAACTGAATTGATGGGAATAAAGATTGGGTAGTGGAACTGTTTGACTCTAAAACTATTTTCAACAAATTATTTTTAGTATAAGTTTTCTTAAATCTATTTTTCCAAGCTATTCACAACCTTTATTTTAAAGCCAAACTATTTTATACTTATTTTACAATTATTTTTAAACTATTTCACAATTTTACAAATGTTTTATAAACTAATTACTATTTCTCAACTATTTTACAAATTAATTACTAATTTACAACTATTTTGCAGTTATTTAAAAATTTCTATAACTATTTAACTATTTTATAACTATTTTATCAATACATAACTATTTTATAGCTATTTTACAAACTAATAATTATTTTTCAAATACTTATATTGTAACAACCCTGTATTTTACAATTAATTTTAATTTGATTTTTCCAAATTTAAGAGCTTTATTTATGAAAAGAATAAATGTTGTTATTGTAAATATAAAAAAACTTTGATTTTGTATGTGGATTTGAATTCCAAATATGACTAAATTTAATATTTCCAGAAAATGTGAATTTTGGTCAAATAGTCAAACTTCGACTTTTAACTTGAAAATTTAAAAGTTTGAAATTTATGAATTTTATCTTTTATTATAAAAATAGATTTAATAACTTGAATACTGCTTTTCGTTTCGTTGCAAACGGATTTAAATTGCAAAAGTTATACTATTTTCAATATTGTGTGTATATTGGGTTATTCAGCAATATTCTTTATTTTAAAATTATATATATGACATTTTTATTTGATATATTTTATTCTAATTTGTACATTTATGTTATATAAAATATATTTTGGCTTTTAAATATTTTTAAAGTAAGGTAGGAATTTTTCCAGAGTTAGTAGTATTTTTCTTGCAAATTTCCATGCCCTGTTTGTAAATTTTAAACATTTTTCTTTAATCCTTTTCTATTTTCTCCAATTTAATTATCTATTTTATTTTGAAAATGATAAATAAATTATTTTAATTCAAATTTTCACTTCATAATATTTTTGTAATGAAGTGTATAGTTTTTCAAGACTGACAGTGATTTATTTATAATTTTTGAACACTGTTTGGTATTTTTAAGTAATTTTCTTCATTCTTTTTATATTTTTCCAAAATTTATTATTTGTTTTCTCATATTTATAATTGATTTCGGTTTGTAAATTATTTTTCTGAATATTTTTGTTTATATAAAGATTAAAAAGAAAAGAAATATGAAAGGTTGTAAAACACTTTGAAACTTAAGCCCTTTTTTGTCCAAACCCTTCATTTTCTTTAACTCCTCAAATTTTGCCCTAGCCATCTAAAACCCTAGTGTAGCCGCCACTTTTTGTTTCTCATCTTTTCACGTGAAAACAAATCAGCTCCTCATTTCTCATGGCTTCATCCAAAAATAGGTAATGGCCTCTCCTTCTTTTTCTTCTTTTCTCTTCATTTTCAATGATTTTTGCCATGCTTCTCTTGCTTTGCTTGGCCTAACACCTCCACCATCTCCTCCACCGACCACCACAACTTCCTTCCCCACACCATCCATGACCAAACCCCCTCCTCCTCTGACCATGACAGGCCATGCACTCCTTTTGACTAAAAACCACACAAAACCTTGCACAAATCCCTTAAACCAATGCATAGCCACCACTAGTTGCAACATACCTTCGCCCACCACCTTGGACACCACCTCTACCCGCCACCACCACCTTGCTACCACCACTACACATCACCATCTCCTCTGTCTAGACCTGTAGCAAGTCATGGCCAAGCCTAGGACCTTGTAGACCGAGCCAAAGATGAACCAAAACTCCACCATATTGCATAAAACTCTTCACATGCCTATGTTGTAACTTCCCCATCATCTCTAGCTTGTAGCCGTGCATCCCTTGGTCCAAACCAGACCCAAACCATGTCCAAACCTGAACCAAAACATTCCCTAGGCCATGCAAAAGGATAGAGAAAGCAAGGCAAAAGATTTGACATTCAAATCTCTTTTCGTTTAAAAGTTATTCCATTTCAAGTGCGTTGAAATTGTGTTTGTTTTGATGTATGTTTTGGGTTGTAATACAAGAGTTGTAGTTTTGGATCTTGCTCTCCACTCAAGTCGGTAGTCTTGTCATCGTGCTTTTGTTCCATTGTGTAATTGGTTTTGATATCTCCAGCACAAACAGGTGAGTTATTCTCACCAGACAATATGTACCTATATAACTAGTAAATTGACACCCTGCGAATCTGTAGAAAAATATTATCATGTTATATATGCTTATATTATTATCATATGATGTTCACACCTGTTATTACACCTATTATATCATATGTTACTGTTATTTAATGTTATTCTGTTATTTATATCTGTTATCACCATTGCAAGTTCCCTGTAAACTAGAATCACTATGGGTTGAAATGATACATACCCGAACGGACTTTAGAATAGGGAAAAATCATTATGGGCTGAAATGATAGGCCTGAACGATTTTTATTTAGATTATTTTAACTTGGGATTGCGGGTTTGAAATGATAGAACCCAGATTTTTCTTTTTTAACTGCGGATTAAAATGATACATATCCGTATCACTTGACCTAGGTTAGAAAATTATATACAGGCCCGTGGTTATTTTATAAAGTGTTTTGAATATTTTTAAGTATTTTAAAAATATAAATTTATGAAATTTGATTTAAACAGATTTTGAAATATTTTGATTTAAAGAAATTATGATTTTTCTATGTGTTAAAAATGTAATTAATGAATGGTTTAACTGGATTTTTGAAATATAACTTAAGTTGGAAATTTGGAATTTTGGTTAAAAATGATATTTAAGTTATATAAATAAAATGGATATTAAATTTTATTTGGAAATGGTAAATATGATAATTTGATTAAATTTGAATTTAAGTGATTATTAAGTATTATTGATTTTTCTATGAATTTAAGTGGTTAAATAAATGAATGTTTAAAAGTGATCTTTTAAAATATAACTTGACTAGGAAATGTGAAATTTGGTTTTAATTAAAGGTTCAAGTTAATTAAATAAAATTGGAAATTTTGTTAAATTGTGAAATGGTAATTTAAATTTGAAGTGTTAAGTCTATTTGTTGAAATGTGAAGAATTGGAACTTTTACACTTAAACTTATTAAGTAAATTGTTGAAAATTGGATTTAATTATAAGAAATTAATTTATGAAAGAAACGTGTAAAGTTCTAATTAATGAAAGAAATATGTAAAGTTTTACCTACTGAAAGAAACATGTAAAGTCTTAATTAATGAAAGAAACATGTAAGTCTTAATTTGCGTAATATTGATTTAAAATAATAAATGCCCCTTTTGTAATAAAACGTAAATTAAAACGTACATTCGATAATGTAAGTTTAATTAGTGTAATATTGATTAAATGATAAATGCTCTTTACTTTAATAGGAATGTAAGTTAAAAAGTACATTTAATATGTAAGTTTTAATTAATGTAAATAACATATTTTAATGACTAAAATAATAAAGTTTCTTTATTGTAATGATAATGTAAGTTAATAAGGTACTCTTAACTTAACATAAGAATTTTAGCATTAAATTGGATATTACAGTAACAGAGTTTATTTAACTATAAGGCTATGATAAAATGACCATGTTAAAAATTTGTAAGTATATAAATACTTTGATTATATAAAATGTTAAATTGGGAAGTATTACATTCCAAAAATGCTATGATTCCTTAAGGTTACATTACCAAAATGCTATGATAATTTAAAGGAATATTCCAAGTTTAATAAATTAAAGGAAATATTCAGTGATTTTGAAATTTGGGTTTTATTGAAATGATATATTATTGAATTGGTTTTGAAATGGAAATGATATATTTTTGAATTGGTTTTGAATAGATATGTTTTGGGTTTGAAAGTATGTATTAGTTTGAAATAAATGATATGATTTTGAAATGGCTTAAAGGATGTATTTTGATTTGAAACATAAACTATTTTTAAAAGTTATAACCACGGGTTATAATAACGATTGGTTGGCAAAGAGACCGGGATCGGATATGGACATACTCTCTGTCGATACCGTAAACCACTTTGAAAACCGTGTACGCGGTGGAGATTCCAGAATGAAGTAGGATGGTGGCGACGTTCTTAAGGTATGTTACGTGGACCCAACTCCCGTGAGTTGGCATAAGGTGGCTAAAACAGGAGCGATCTCGGACCAGTGAGGTAGCACCTCTTCTCGGACACATTTCTTCGATATTATACTCTTACTTGTGATTGATTAGATGGCCATCCTCCGATTTAGGAGTGTTGTTCGAGGTGGAACGGTAGTGGCTGCTATGCGTATCCATCAGTCCGTGTGTGTGACGACCCGGAATTTTTGTATATTTGAAATGTGAATATTTAATTTATTTTAAATATCCGAAGGTTAAATTTTAACTTTAATTTCAATTATACAGTATTTCTTTGGATAATTAATTATTAAATTTAATTATCGGGATTGGGTAAAATATTGAATCTTGATTTTAAGCCGGTTAAAAATAGTTCAAAGGTTCAGAAAATTTATATTGTTAATACTGAAGATGATAGAACTTTTAAAATGGAATTTTAAAAGTATTTTGTTCACTTTTAAAAATATATCGTTTAAATTGAATTTTAAAATAGCCTTCCGAGGCACAGTCTCGGAATTTGACGAAACCAGTTCCATTGATTCCGTAATAGTTAGTTATTATCGGATTTCAATTTTCGTAGAGTTTGGGGTTGTGGTGTGAGTGTACGATATATAAACGCGCTGGAAATTAAATTGAAATTCAAATATAAATAGTAAGTTATATTGACTAGTTAAAAGAATTTCACGTCAGATATTTTCCTTTCATTTTGAATGCCTCTGTGAATGGCTAATTGAACACGTGTCCTACCTAATAAACACGCGTCCTCTAAAAATCACCTCAGAATTAAATAAGAAAGACAACACATTTGATACCGACCTTATCTCTTTATTTCTTCGTTCCTAAGCCAAATAACAGAAGAAAATTTATCTCGTTCTAAAATCAGAAAAGAAAAAAGGGGGCAATCGAAAATCAAAATTTAATCTGTTCTTCCTCCCTCTTTAAATCAAGTTACAGTTCAATATCAATTCCCCATATCGCGATGCTTGAACCCGAGAGAAACTAGGGTTTCGAAAATCAATGCCTTCATAATAATCATCGCTACACACTCGGCTATTCCATCAACCATCGTCAGCTCATCCTTGCCTCCTACGCGATATTTCTACTGCCGATTTGAAGTTCTGCTACAGTCTCTTTACTGCCACTACTAATTAAATTCGACTTGTTCGAGTCGCGGAAGGCATAGTGGGATTTAGCGAGGTCGTTCGATTTTTATCTTGTGAGGTGATTCAAGCGTTTGAAGGTCGGCCTGGAGGTGTTTTGGTCAACGCTGGTTGTGACAGTGTCGGGGTCGATAGCTGGCATGGAATGTTCGGGGTTGCTGGTGGAGCGATGCTAGGGTATCAGGCAAGGTCGAGTTGGGGTTTGATGGTGTAGCGCGTTCGCGTTCAAAAAGGGGAACAACTGAGGCAGCAGGTGGTCGTGGTTGGTCTTAACGGTGGTGCGAGGTCGATGCTGAGATGGACGTGGCAAACGAAGTTCTGATTAGGGCTCTGCTCGATTGGAACTCGGCTGTGAGGTATTTTGTTAATCTAACTGTAATTGATAAATTTATTCTGGAATGGAATTTAACAGAGGAAACGAAAAATTTTATTTCAACAGGAGTAAGCGATTCTGTTTTAAATATATCTAGGTCGGGAAATTTTGGATAGCAAGATAAAGTTTGTTTGTTTTGCTTGTTTAATAATAATAGTAATTGATATGGAGGAACTATTTAACTTTTAAGGTAATTAGTATAATTGTTTGAGGAATTAGGACAGTTATAATCTGTCATAAATTTTATAAATTTAGAAAAGGAAAATGTAAATTTGGTCGGTCCAATTATCATTTGAAAAATTAGATTAAAATTAAATTATTAGTTGAATTAATAAATGGTAAATTATTTTAGATTATTTCAAATGTTAATAAATCATAAATTACTTATACAAGGTTCCATAATTGTGAAGAAACAAGCTGGATTGGAGATGGGAAGCAAATGAAATAAAAGTGAGTTAATCTCACTCAGTTGAATTTGATTTTAAATTTAAATGGTTAAATTTAAATAATTGATTGGATGGTTGCATTGATTGATGTGCTATACTATATATAGTAGTATATAGAAATATATACATATTGGCATATGTATATATTTGAGTTGTTGATATTCCCGCATTTATATAGCGGATGAGACCCTATGCGCCGCATAATAGCGGATGATTTTATAAATCCCATATACCGCGATATTCCATTTTGAAGTGGAATTGGTATTGTGCTAACGTCTGTGGATGCAGGGAAACAGGTTGGAGGGATCCAACTGGATTCCTCAAAATTATTTAGATTATTTGATATTCTATTCTATGAATATTGATATCCTGTGATGATTTTATTGATGATTGAAATATTGGATGATATGGTTGGATTGAATATTTCAATAAAAGGAGTTATCAAAATATATATTGAATTGGATTTTAAAAATAAAAATAAAAGAGTAAAGTAAATAATTTAAGTGAATTGGAATAAGGAAATTTCGAAATAACAAGGGAAATATTAACTTTAAACTAAAGTAATATTAAATTTAAAGAATAAAGGATTTATTTTGAATGTAAGGATTAAATTTAATTAAAGGCTAAAAAAGGAATTTTGGAAGTTTAAAATTGGTATTTTCAGTTAAAAAGGGTTTTAACTCAAATAAAGGAATAAATCTAAAAGTTAATGTATTTTGAAATAAATGAAGTAGTAAAGGAAATTTATTTCAAAGTAAAGTAAAGTAAATTGGAAAATCAATTGGAAATTGATTTAGTTGTTTAAAATTGGAATTTTAAAAGAGAAGTGAGATTTTGGAGATATAAACTGGGTTTATAAAGTAAAATAAAATATCAGTGGATATTTGAATATAAATTCAAGATGGGGATTTATAAAAAGATATGGTTTGGTTTAAAAATAAATGTTGGTTTATTTTTAAAAGATGGAAATGAGAAGTGTATTTCTCTGGATAGCCAAGTACGTTTTCAAAGCAATTTTAAATAATAAGTTAAAAGTTTTTAGTATGTTTTAAAAAGCATGTTTTAGAGAATCTATTATTTCTAAATGTTAAACTTTAAAGTAAGTATTTTTCAAAGATCTATTATTGTAGTAATTATATAAAAGTGATTTGCTATTATGTTTTAAAAGGAGAAATTTAGTTTATATTGATAAAGTGGTTTATTTTAAAGTATATATTTTTAATAAAGTATTAAAGTAGTTTAATTTCAATGTTATAAGATATATTTAAAATAAAGTGTTTTTAAATTATTCTAAAATCTAAAAGTGTTTTGTACTTGGTGTTTCAGAGAAATAAATATTTGGAAATGTATTCCGTAAGCGGAAACTGTTTGAAATTGTTTTCAAAAGGAGTTTGAAAATTTGGAAATATATCTTGGAAAGATATTTGGGCAAATAAATAATGTGGGAAATTATTTATTGAGTGATGGTTGCTTGTGGATGTTAATTGATAGTTAAATAACCGACTATCAATATTGGCCAATGCGCTGATCGTTTCGAAGAGACCGGGATCGAGTTTCCGTATACCGGGATTCTAGGTCTGGAGACTCGAATACCACTTCGATCCGGTTTGTACGTTTCGTGTAACGATTTCGGAGTCGAAGATGGAGCTGTGAAGTGCAAGGGCTAGTCGCTACTAATCCTGAGGATATTTCCAAAATGGATGTAGTAGGAGTAGTGCCTTCGGTTCCGTTCAAACCCAGGACGGACTGGTATGGACGAATGCTTGCGAAACATCGTCAGCGGACGATGGGCATTATAAGGGATATGTTCTCTAAAAGGTATCGTTTAGCCTCGAACCTCATCAACCGGGAATGACTGAAAATCAGGGGTTATGCAGCAAGGCTTCGTGGGTAGCTTCCACTGGAGGGTAAGGTCATCCCTGTCTAGATGTCCCTTTTTATTTCGGCTTAGTGGTGCGGTTGCTGATCCCAACCGTGGGGTGATTTTATTCGGGATCATCCAGTAAGGGATGGTTCCGGCCTTGTGTTGAAGGGGAGCGGGCGTACTCCTCGGTACGGTGATCTAGGCCACGTACTGTGATAGGTGGTACCCCAGTGCCTAGTCATTCGTTGGAAATCCATTCTCCCTACGTGCCTGTACGGTTTTGATTGTGCCCAACTATTGTTGAAATGTGAGATGCAAGCATTTCAGCTAGATTATATTTTACTTTCTGTAGACACAATTATAATATCAGAGGATTTTGATATAAAGTGTTTTAGCCATCGTAAGGTAAAAACCCGACATGTTTATTTGTGGCGTGGTCTTACGAGATGCTTTTGTTTTCTAAGGATTTTGAAACTTTAATAATCAATTTGAGTGTGATTTTCTCACGCTGGTTTTCCAGACTGACTCGGGTATTGTTTTATATGATGCTCGGGTCAGACCGAGTATTATAGATTACAGGAAATGATGCTATGGAGCTGGATGGCGATACGTACTTCCGTATTTGAGTTATATATTCCGCTGTGTATTCAGATTGTAAGGACAAGTTATGATTACTGTCCAGTTGTATGATATTGATGTGATGTACTCTGATGATGTATTTGGATGTATATATATATATATACTGATACAGTTTGATTTGTGTAAAGATCTGTTGATATATTATATTTTATTCCGCTGCGTATGTGAGATTCTGCTGTTGTTTTCTATTTTTCTTCTTCTACCTCTTCTTCTTAACTAAAATGGTCCGGTTTTTCTTGTATGAAAAACCCGGGTCGTTACACTTGGTATCAGAGCTTAGGCTAGCGATAACCTTGGCTCTGTTGGGAATTTTGAGAGTACTAATAGATATGAGCGCGTATTTGTTAGTGAATATAAAATGGTTTTATATTGTGTTGGTTGGTTTATTGAGTGGCATATGAACCTTCGTCGGCACAGTCTGGACAACTGTATCGAAAGGGTTTCTAAACACTTGAATAGAACAGTTCGACACAGTATTGTTTTAAATAGGGTGAATAAAATAATTTTGCCCAAATTATTTTTATATATAAAAGGATAACTTTTGTAAATTATATATTTGGATGCTTGGTTGTTAGAAAATGACAATAATGAGTTAGTCTCATTATTAAGTAGAAATTGAAAACTTATAACCTAAGTTGAAGAATAAATTTATATAACAAAATGGAATTTGAAATATAGACTATAAATGAAATTTATAAATTGAGATAAACTTTATATAAAAATGTGAATTACAAATGTGATTTATAACCAATGAGATAAATTCATAAACAAATGAAATTTGTAAAAGTAAATTGTAAATGTGTCTTATAACTTGAAATAAATTGTGATAGAATTCCAAGTAATGTTTGGATATAAAATTTAATGGATTTTGAATTTGAAGTTTTGGGAAAGATTTAAATTCCTTTGGATTTAAAAATAGTTTTTAAAAGTTTTGGGGAAATAATAGTGATATTATTTCATGAATATTTTTGAAATTGAATTGAAATCTGATGGAATTTGGGATTTTAAAAATGTTTGAAATGTTTTAAAGTAATAAAAGCATTAAATTCTCTTCCGGTCGCTGGAAAATAATTTCGGTGATGACTGCAGCATCATCGATGTTCATTTTCGAGTTTCTAAAAGAGAAATTGCTACCAAACTGTTTTAAATTGGAAATGATTGTGAACTGGGTTGGTTTTGAAATTCAAAGGGAAAATTGTTTGATAAAAGCAGATTGTTTTGGAAATTTGGATTTGATGTGATTTACCAGATGTGTGTGAGTTATTTATAGATTCAAAATGGTTTTGAAATAAAATCGGGCAATTGGATTCTGGAAATTCTATTTAAAATTTAAATGTGGAAATTTAAATGAATCAACAATATAAAGTATAGAATGAAGTTGATTTAAATAAGAAAGGAATGAAAGTTAAATTCTGGGATTATAATTGAGATGAAATTAACTCAAGGAGTAATATAAGCTGGTAGATAAAAGAGTTAGAGAACTTGAAGGTGAATGAATTGTAAACTTGTATAAAATTGTATTCTAGAATTAAAATTTAATTTGAGTATATGAAGGTGAATAAAATATATTTGAATTTAACTTAAGATGAGTTAAATAAAATTGAGAATTGGAATTGAATTAAATGTAAATAAGTTGAAGTAGAATTGAATTCGATATAAAGGTAATGTAAAATGCTTATAATTGTGGAAAGAAATTCATATTCTTAAGTTCTTAAGTGTAATAATTTGAAATTTGATTTGAAGATAGAAATGGACTTAAATGAGTAGTCCTAGATCTTAAGTAAGTAAGTTGAAACTTATGAATAGAAATGAAATTGTAATTATCAAATGGAAACGACTAAGATGAGCAATCTTAATTTTTAAATAAATCCAAACTTGAATTATAAAATATATTGAACTTAAGAAAATTAAGTGAAGTGATATTTGGAATTAAAAAGCAAGTATTTAATTTTAACCAGCAGAGGAACTAATTTGATAATAAATTAGTTATTGAAATTTAATGGTGAGTTAATGAAATTGGATTAACATAGTGATGGTTTGGATTGCGAATGAAATCCAAATAAGTGAAAATAAATTGGAAAGGGCCTGGTTATTAATAAAATAATTCCAGATGAATTGAGTATGGAAATTAAAATTCATAATGATTGAGTGAATAAACCAATTATATTAAATAAATAAATGGATGGAATTTGATTAAATAAGAATCAAATGAAAGATGGAAATAAAACTTTAAAGGGTTGGTTAAATGGAAAATAAACTTAAGCTATTGACTTAAGTAAATGTTGAATGGAAACTGAACTCAAACAGAGGAGTGGTTTAAATAAGTTGAGAAATAGTTATTGAATGAATTAACTTGGATTGTTTTCGAGCTAAATAAAATTCATTTTTGAAAGTTGGAGATGAATTGAATTTAAGGAAAAAAATTTGAAATGAAGTAGTAAATTGTAGTAAGTTGGAATTCATATGAAATGGGAGTTCAATTTGAATATATACACTTCAGTGGTGAAGTAGTAAATAAATATAAGAAAATTTATATGAACTTAAGAATTGAAGAATGAAGTTTGTATTGGAAATATACTTAGTAATTTTGGATTGAAAATATATATACTAAGTGAATAGTTGAATGAAGACTAAAACTGAAGTTGTGAAATGGGATAGTTGTGAATAAGGGGATAACAATCAAAAAGGAATGTGAATAAAGGAGAATTGATATAACTAATAATCATTTGGGCTAATTACGTAAGGTGTACGTATATTATTTATTCGCATAGCTATTTGATCCGGATTCGAACACAGAATTTCGAGATAGTTTTATCGATCCGAATTTGGATTTTTCACTCGATTTTCAACGGCGAGCCTGGATATGGATTGTTGATTGATTCTGGATATTCTCTATCATAGTTGGTGACTATGCAAGGAGAATGACGGTTTCTGATCAAGGAACCAGATCTGAGTCCGCACTAGGAAGTCGGGTGGACGATACTAGTTCGGAAGTGGAATTGTGTGATCGATTGAGCGATCGAATATGATATTGCGTACGGATGATATATGTACATCGTACGGGCTTAAGTAAAGCAAATATTGAAAATTTGTAAAGAAAAGTATAAAATGACTTTGGGATTGTGATTTAATATTATTGCTTAATAGGATATACAGGTGTATAAAAGCAATGAATAATTGGGATTTTTGATTTAGAAGATAAAATTTAATGGCCCGACAAAAAGGTATGTATTTGAATTTCTATATGAAATTTGATTGGGTTTTGGATCCAGCCACTTGGCTTTTTGGTTTTCTTTTTGAGATTGGGAGGCCGTAGAGCCATTTTGTAGTAGTACCGAGCTAGCCGCGCAAAGGAGACGCTGGCGAAATTTTTCGGAAATTTAGGGAGTTAGAAAAATTTTGGAAAATTTTGATAAGTTAAAATTTGAATTCAAATTTAAATTTGAATGGATAAGTAGGTGGTATGAGTTGAACTTATGAATAAGATTGGGAAGTTAAAAGATGATTAGTGTATCATTAATAAAAGATTGTTATGGAAAGTTGTTAAAACTATTTGGATTGGGAAAAAGAACGGGTATCGAATCATTTCTCTTAACTGGTAATTTCGGGGACGAAATTCTTTTAAGGGGGAAGGAATGTGACGACCCGGAATTTTTGTATATTTGAAATGTGAATATTTAATTTATTTTAAATATCCGAAGGTTAAATTTTAACTTTAATTTCAATTATACAGTATTTCTTTGGATAATTAATTATTAAATTTAATTATCGGGATTGGGTAAAATATTGAATCTTGATTTTAAGCCGGTTAAAAATAGTTCAAAGGTTCAGAAAATTTATATTGTTAATACTGAAGATGATAGAACTTTTAAAATGGAATTTTAAAAGTATTTTGTTCACTTTTAAAAATATATCGTTTAAATTGAATTTTAAAATAGCCTTCCGAGGCACAGTCTCGGAATTTGACGAAACCAGTTCCATTGATTCCGTAATAGTTAGTTATTATCGGATTTCAATTTTCGTAGAGTTTGGGGTTGTGGTGTGAGTGTACGATATATAAACGCGCTGGAAATTAAATTGAAATTCAAATATAAATAGTAAGTTATATTGACTAGTTAAAAGAATTTCACGTCAGATATTTTCCTTTCATTTTGAATGCCTCTGTGAATGGCTAATTGAACACGTGTCCTACCTAATAAACACGCGTCCTCTAAAAATCACCTCAGAATTAAATAAGAAAGACAACACATTTGATACCGACCTTATCTCTTTATTTCTTCGTTCCTAAGCCAAATAACAGAAGAAAATTTATCTCGTTCTAAAATCAGAAAAGAAAAAAGGGGGCAATCGAAAATCAAAATTTAATCTGTTCTTCCTCCCTCTTTAAATCAAGTTACAGTTCAATATCAATTCCCCATATCGCGATGCTTGAACCCGAGAGAAACTAGGGTTTCGAAAATCAATGCCTTCATAATAATCATCGCTACACACTCGGCTATTCCATCAACCATCGTCAGCTCATCCTTGCCTCCTACGCGATATTTCTACTGCCGATTTGAAGTTCTGCTACAGTCTCTTTACTGCCACTACTAATTAAATTCGACTTGTTCGAGTCGCGGAAGGCATAGTGGGATTTAGCGAGGTCGTTCGATTTTTATCTTGTGAGGTGATTCAAGCGTTTGAAGGTCGGCCTGGAGGTGTTTTGGTCAACGCTGGTTGTGACAGTGTCGGGGTCGATAGCTGGCATGGAATGTTCGGGGTTGCTGGTGGAGCGATGCTAGGGTATCAGGCAAGGTCGAGTTGGGGTTTGATGGTGTAGCGCGTTCGCGTTCAAAAAGGGGAACAACTGAGGCAGCAGGTGGTCGTGGTTGGTCTTAACGGTGGTGCGAGGTCGATGCTGAGATGGACGTGGCAAACGAAGTTCTGATTAGGGCTCTGCTCGATTGGAACTCGGCTGTGAGGTATTTTGTTAATCTAACTGTAATTGATAAATTTATTCTGGAATGGAATTTAACAGAGGAAACGAAAAATTTTATTTCAACAGGAGTAAGCGATTCTGTTTTAAATATATCTAGGTCGGGAAATTTTGGATAGCAAGATAAAGTTTGTTTGTTTTGCTTGTTTAATAATAATAGTAATTGATATGGAGGAACTATTTAACTTTTAAGGTAATTAGTATAATTGTTTGAGGAATTAGGACAGTTATAATCTGTCATAAATTTTATAAATTTAGAAAAGGAAAATGTAAATTTGGTCGGTCCAATTATCATTTGAAAAATTAGATTAAAATTAAATTATTAGTTGAATTAATAAATGGTAAATTATTTTAGATTATTTCAAATGTTAATAAATCATAAATTACTTATACAAGGTTCCATAATTGTGAAGAAACAAGCTGGATTGGAGATGGGAAGCAAATGAAATAAAAGTGAGTTAATCTCACTCAGTTGAATTTGATTTTAAATTTAAATGGTTAAATTTAAATAATTGATTGGATGGTTGCATTGATTGATGTGCTATACTATATATAGTAGTATATAGAAATATATACATATTGGCATATGTATATATTTGAGTTGTTGATATTCCCGCATTTATATAGCGGATGAGACCCTATGCGCCGCATAATAGCGGATGATTTTATAAATCCCATATACCGCGATATTCCATTTTGAAGTGGAATTGGTATTGTGCTAACGTCTGTGGATGCAGGGAAACAGGTTGGAGGGATCCAACTGGATTCCTCAAAATTATTTAGATTATTTGATATTCTGTTCTATGAATATTGATATCCTGTGATGATTTTATTGATGATTGAAATATTGGATGATATGGTTGGATTGAATATTTCAATAAAAGGAGTTATCAAAATATATATTGAATTGGATTTTAAAAATAAAAATAAAAGAGTAAAGTAAATAATTTAAGTGAATTGGAATAAGGAAATTTCGAAATAACAAGGGAAATATTAACTTTAAACTAAAGTAATATTAAATTTAAAGAATAAAGGATTTATTTTGAATGTAAGGATTAAATTTAATTAAAGGCTAAAAAAGGAATTTTGGAAGTTTAAAATTGGTATTTTCAGTTAAAAAGGGTTTTAACTCAAATAAAGGAATAAATCTAAAAGTTAATGTATTTTGAAATAAATGAAGTAGTAAAGGAAATTTATTTCAAAGTAAAGTAAAGTAAATTGGAAAATCAATTGGAAATTGATTTAGTTGTTTAAAATTGGAATTTTAAAAGAGAAGTGAGATTTTGGAGATATAAACTGGGTTTATAAAGTAAAATAAAATATCAGTGGATATTTGAATATAAATTCAAGATGGGGATTTATAAAAAGATATGGTTTGGTTTAAAAATAAATGTTGGTTTATTTTTAAAAGATGGAAATGAGAAGTGTATTTCTCTGGATAGCCAAGTACGTTTTCAAAGCAATTTTAAATAATAAGTTAAAAGTTTTTAGTATGTTTTAAAAAGCATGTTTTAGAGAATCTATTATTTCTAAATGTTAAACTTTAAAGTAAGTATTTTTCAAAGATCTATTATTGTAGTAATTATATAAAAGTGATTTGCTATTATGTTTTAAAAGGAGAAATTTAGTTTATATTGATAAAGTGGTTTATTTTAAAGTATATATTTTTAATAAAGTATTAAAGTAGTTTAATTTCAATGTTATAAGATATATTTAAAATAAAGTGTTTTTAAATTATTCTAAAATCTAAAAGTGTTTTGTACTTGGTGTTTCAGAGAAATAAATATTTGGAAATGTATTCCGTAAGCGGAAACTGTTTGAAATTGTTTTCAAAAGGAGTTTGAAAATTTGGAAATATATCTTGGAAAGATATTTGGGCAAATAAATAATGTGGGAAATTATTTATTGAGTGATGGTTGCTTGTGGATGTTAATTGATAGTTAAATAACCGACTATCAATATTGGCCAATGCGCTGATCGTTTCGAAGAGACCGGGATCGAGTTTCCGTATACCGGGATTCTAGGTCTGGAGACTCGAATACCACTTCGATCCGGTTTGTACGTTTCGTGTAACGATTTCGGAGTCGAAGATGGAGCTGTGAAGTGCAAGGGCTAGTCGCTACTAATCCTGAGGATATTTCCAAAATGGATGTAGTAGGAGTAGTGCCTTCGGTTCCGTTCAAACCCAGGACGGACTGGTATGGACGAATGCTTGCGAAACATCGTCAGCGGACGATGGGCATTCTAAGGGATATGTTCTCTAAAAGGTATCGTTTAGCCTCGAACCTCATCAACCGGGAATGACTGAAAATCAGGGGTTATGCAGCAAGGCTTCGTGGGTAGCTTCCACTGGAGGGTAAGGTCATCCCTGTCTAGATGTCCCTTTTTATTTCGGCTTAGTGGTGCGGTTGCTGATCCCAACCGTGGGGTGATTTTATTCGGGATCATCCAGTAAGGGATGGTTCCGGCCTTGTGTTGAAGGGGAGCGGGCGTACTCCTCGGTACGGTGATCTAGGCCACGTACTGTGATAGGTGGTACCCCAGTGCCTAGTCATTCGTTGGAAATCCATTCTCCCTACGTGCCTGTACGGTTTTGATTGTGCCCAACTATTGTTGAAATGTGAGATGCAAGCATTTCAGCTAGATTATATTTTACTTTCTGTAGACACAATTATAATATCAGAGGATTTTGATATAAAGTGTTTTAGCCATCGTAAGGTAAAAACCCGACATGTTTATTTGTGGCGTGGTCTTACGAGATGCTTTTGTTTTCAAAGGATTTTGAAACTTTAATAATCAATTTGAGTGTGATTTTCTCACGCTGGTTTTCCAGACTGACTCGGGTATTGTTTTATATGATGCTCGGGTCAGACCGAGTATTATAGATTACAGGAAATGATGCTATGGAGCTGGATGGCGATACGTACTTCCGTATTTGAGTTATATATTCCGCTGTGTATTCAGATTGTAAGGACAAGTTATGATTACTGTCCAGTTGTATGATATTGATGTGATGTACTCTGATGATGTATTTGGATGTATATATATATATACTGATACAGTTTGATTTGTGTAAAGATCTGTTGATATATTATATTTTATTCCGCTGCGTATGTGAGATTCTGCTGTTGTTTTCTATTTTTCTTCTTCTACCTCTTCTTCTTAACTAAAATGGTCCGGTTTTTCTTGTATGAAAAACCCGGGTCGTTACAGTGTGCGTAATTGGTATATCTACCCTGGCATTGCCTAGTTGTGCCGTGTCACCTACCATATCGAGCTTTACTACGATTATGATTTTAAGATCCGACCGCGTTAAGGTTCTCCATCCCCTTAACGCTATTTTCTATATGATTATACTTTACTTATTTAGACACTATTATAATAGCGAATATTACTACATAGTAGATATTTTAACGGATCCTTAGAGGATGGGCGGTCCCAAGCATCTTCTAAGTTACTTGTACCTTTATTACAGTTCCCTTGAGTTGGTTTACATTATATAAGTATATATTGTCCTGACTCGAGTATTTTGTGTTTTGCTTTACGCTCGGGTCAGCCTGAGTTATTCACAGATTTGGATTTCAACTCTCTTGGAGATTTGAATCGCTGGAGATTATCTGCTTGTCATGTCCTATCTATTTCAATTCCGTTGTTCTACTCAGCTTGTACTTGGTTATTATATTGGGACTTTTGTTGTATTCTATTTCTTCTGTTATATCTTATGTAACTCTGATATATTTATATAGTAGCTTCATGAACTACTACTTCTTTTACTTCCGTTGCATTATTTTACTCTGTGTCTGTGATCTGTGATTATATTTATTTACTGTATATTCTGAGATTTGCCAAATTTTAATTACAACGCGGTATTTTGAGCAATTCAACTCCGGCATGTGTGTCTACCTATACACTTATAATGGATGCGAATGGTTGAAAATATCGGGTCGTTACAGTTGGTATCAGATCTTTGGCTTTGAGGCAAAACTTAGAATGTATGGTAAATTTATTTACAGAATCACTTTCGTTCGAGTTTGAATCTTTTCCTCTTGATTCGAATTTCCTTTGAATTTTTGGAATGTTCCCTACGGTTCCAAAATTCATTCTTGTCCCTCACTATTCATCTTCTTTTGATTTTGGAGTATCACATAACTCCACTTCGAATGATCTTTATAGTGAATTGGCTGTCTCGCCAATATTCTAATTTTCTGGTAAAGGGGGAAACTCCTTTACAAATTTGCATCAATTCACCAGAGATTTATATCTATCCTTGGTTTAGATGCTAATATCTTTTATTATTCCAAACTCTATCTCTTGAGATCGAACGTAGATTTATCCCAGAAAAATCCACATCGATCTTATTCTTTAAGTCACGGTTGACCCGGTTAAGGTTGTCCGCGATTTATCTAAGCTTACCCATCTCTCTACTCTGTTTAACCATCTTGTCTTTTGTTTCTAAACTATCTCCAAACATTTTGAATTGTACTTGTAAATCTATGTTTTGTTTTATACATGGTGTTGTTTGAGTTGTTGATGTTGATATGGGTTTCCGATCGATTCGTCTGATCAACGCTATCGATAGGATTTCTAAAACACTTTGACAGAACAAACTGACACAATATTATAAAAAAAATTGGTTAATGAAATAAATTTTGATATATAATTTATGGAACTTAATAAATTGATTTAAATTGATAATTTGAAGTGATAATACTTGATTTATCATTTATTGTTCTACAAATGAATTTATAAATAGTTGTTTATAAATTTATTTGGGAACTGAAATGAATTTAAAACAAGAAATTTAAGAATTTAATTTCCGATGGATTCAAACCTTATGTTAAAAGTTTTAAAAGGATATATTATTTAAAGTATTTCCAAGTAGAAATTTTTTTCTAAAGGAGTTTTAAGTTTAAAAATTTAGTGCTCTTCTCTTTGTCGCTGGAAAATAATTTCGGTGATGACTGCAGCATCATCGACGTTCATTTTAGAGTTTCAAAGTGAAGAGACCGCTCTGTAGGCTTGCTACAGTGTTGCTTTGAGAATTTAATTGGTTTGAATTTCTAAAATATGATTTGATTTATATTATATATAGGTATATGATTTAAAATTGATTTGACATATTATGTACATATATTTATTTATCTCTAACCGGTTTGAAGGAAATCGGAAATTTAATTCTTACATTTTTTTCTTAAAGAATAATTTCAATTATAAAAAGAAAAAAATCAAAAATTTGGATAATGATTCAAACTTGAGATAATTGAATTGGAAAGTTTTATTTGTATAATACAATTGCATTCAAATATAACTTACCTTAAATTTTTTTAGAAGTTAACAATGTAATTGGATAATATACAATATAAAAAGGATTTTTTAAATAAAATTTGAGTGGTTATAATAAATTTTATACACCTAAATTTTAGTTATAAAAGATTTACAGAGGTAAATAGTGAAAAAGGAATTTAAAGAGATTTTATTTAAATAACTTAATAATCAAATTTGATTTAATATGGAAACTTAAGTCTAACCTAGGAATTTTAATAATGGTTATTTCCTGAAATGAATATGTTGTATAATAAATCTTTGAATAGATAAAGTAAAATACATTTGAATTGGACATTTTGTAATAAAGTTTATTTAACTTGAATTCATAGTTTAATTGATGTCTAAATGAATAAATGTGTAAAGAAACTTGATTGTTATATTTGCTATATAAATATTTTATTTATGAAATAGATATGTCTTGAAAAATGAATGATTATGATTTAAATAGTTAAAATGTATTTTAACATCACTAAAATTTGATAATTGAGAATTTGGTTTTCAAATGGAATTTTAAGTGTAACTTATTAAAGGAATATCTATTTATGAAATGGGTATTTTAAATAAAGAGTTAGGCTATGTGTTAAATTAAGAGCTAACTAAAATAGTGAACTTTTAACTTAATAAATGAAGTATAGTTTAATTTGGATATTCCATTCATAAAAGTTTGTTTTAATAAGTCATAAGTTAAATAATATCCAAATGAATATTTCTGGAATAAAACTGATTTGAAATATTAATATATCTACTGTAGCATTTTATAAGTGCTGCTGTTTTGAAAATACAATGTTTTGGAAGTTTTATAATTGAATGAACTTAGAAAAGTTACAACTTTAAAATGAATATTATTTTACCATGAATTAAAATGGTTTAAATAAAGATTATTTTAAAAGGTGTTATGATTTTCTAAGTATTATGTTTTTTTTTTAGAATTACACTTCCAAAGTGTTATGATTTTAGTAGTATGATTTCCAAATGATAAACATCTCTAATTTGTTATGATTTCAAAGCGTTATTGTTTCACATTTATTATCTTATTTTGTTTTTTTTTTCAAACTATCTTTTGGTTGTCCTTATTTCTCTTATCTTGTTACAGAATGGGAAGGCTATTGCTTATACCAGTCTGTTTAGACATCTTTTTATAATCTTTGAAATCTTTGTTACTCATCTGGATCTGAACACTGTTTTTCCATTCATAGACCGTCGGTCAAGTGAAAGGGGTGATTCAGACTCTAGAGGATCTTTTTCGTGTTTGTGTTCTTGATTTGATCACCTCCAACTTGTTAAACTTGCCTATAACAATAGTTATCAGGTGTAATTCCAATATTCTTATCATCTTGTCTTAATTCTATTCATTCTATCTTTTTAGGTGCTTTCCCGTACCTCGTTCCTTTTCGGGGACGAAAAGTTTTGAGTGGGGGAGAGTGTAACAACCCTGTATTTTACAATTAATTTTAATTTGATTTTTCCAAATTTAAGAGCTTTATTTATGAAAAGAATAAATGTTGTTATTGTAAATATAAAAAACTTTGATTTTGTATGTGGATTTGAATTCCAAATATGACTAAATTTAATATTTCCAGAAAATGTGAATTTTGGTCAAATAGTCAAACTTCGAATTTTAACTTGAAAATTTAAAAGTTTGAAATTTATGAATTTTATCTTTTATTATAAAAATATATTTAATAACTTGAATACTGCTTTTCATTTCGTTGCAAACGGATTTAAATTGCAAAAGTTATACTATTTTCAATATTGTGTGTATATTGGGTTATTCAGCAATATTCTTTATTTTAAAATTATATAAATGACATTTTTATTTGATATATTTTATTCTAATTTGTACATTTATGTTATATAAAATATATTTTGGCTTTTAAATATTTTTAAAGTAAGGTAGGAATTTTTCCAGAGTTAGTAGTATTTTTCTTGCAAATTTCCATGCCCTGTTTGTAAATTTTAAACATTTTTCTTTAATCCTTTTCTATTTTCTCCAATTTAATTATCTATTTTATTTTGAAAATGATAAATAAATTATTTTAATTCAAATTTTCACTTCATAATATTTTTATAATGAAGTGTATAGTTTTTCAAGACTGACAGTGATTTATTTATAATTTTTGAACACTGTTTGGTATTTTTTAAGTAATTTTCTTCATTCTTTTTATATTTTTCCAAAGTTTATTATTTGTTTTCTCATATTTATAATTGATTTCGGTTTGTAAATTATTTTTCTGAATATTTTTGTTTATATAAAGAATAAAAAGAAAAGAAATATGAAAGGTTGTAAAACACTTTGAAACTTAAGCCCTTTTTTGTCCAAACCCTTCATTTTCTTTAACTCCTCAAATTTTGCCCTAGCCATCTAAAACCCTAGTGTAGCCGCCACTTTTTGTTTCTCATCTTTTCACGTGAAAACAAATCAGCTCCTCATTTCTCATGGCTTCATCCAAAAATAGGTAATGGCCTCTCCTTCTTTTTCTTCTTTTCTCTTCATTTTCAATGATTTTTGCCATGTTTCTCTTGCTTTGCTTGGCCTAACACCTCCACCATCTCCTCCACCGACCACCACCACTTCCTTCCCCACACCATCCATGACCAAACCCCCTCCTCCTCTGACCATGACAGGCCATGCACTCCTTTTGACTAAAAACCACACAAAACCTTGCACAAATCCCTTAAACCAATGCAAAGCCACCACTAGTTGCAACATACCTTCGCCCACCACCTTGGACACCACCTCTACCCGCCACCACCACCTTGCTACCACCACTACACATCACCATCTCCTCTGTCTAGACCTGTAGCAAGTCATGGCCAAGCCTAGGACCTTGTAGACCGAGCCAAAGATGAACCAAAACTCCACCATATTGCATAAAACTCTTCACATGCCTATGTTGTAACTTCCCCATCATCTCTAGCTTGTAGCCGTGCATCCCTTGGTCCAAACCAGACCCAAACCATGTCCAAACCTGAACCAAAACATTCCCTAGGCCATGCAAAAGGATAGAGAAAGCAAGGCAAAAGATTTGACATTCAAATCTCTTTTCGTTTAAAAGTTATTCCATTTCAAGTGCGTTGAAATTGTGTTTGTTTTGATGTATGTTTTGGGTTGTAATACAAGAGTTGTAGCTTTGGATCTTGCTCTCCACTCAAGTCCGTAGTCTTGTCATCGTGCTTTTGTTCCATTGTGTCATTGGTTTTGATATCTCCAGCACAAACAGGTGAGTTATTCTCACCAGACAATATGTACCTATATAACTAGTAAATTGACACCCTACGAATCTGTAGAAAAATATTATCATGTTATATATGCTTATATTATTATCATATGATGTTCACACCTGTTATTACACCTATTATATCATATGTTACTGTTATTTAATGTTATTCTGTTATTTATATCTGTTATCACCATTGCAAGTTCCCTGTAGACTAGAATCACTATGGGTTGAAATGATACATACCCGAACGGACTTTAGAATAGGGAAAAATCTTTATGGGCTGAAATGATAGGCCTGAACGATTTTTATTTAGATTATTTTAACTTGGGATTGCGGGTTTGAAATGATAGAACCCGGATTTTTCTTTTTTAACTGCGGATTGAAATGATACATATCCGTATCACTTGACCTAGGTTAGAAAATTATATACAGGCCCGTGGTTATTTTATAAAGTGTTTTGAATATTTTTAAGTATTTTAAAAATATAAATTTATGAAATTTGATTTAAACAGATTTTGAAATATTTTGAATTAAAGAAATTATGATTTTTCTATGTGTTAAAAATGTAATTAATGAATGGTTTAACTGGATTTTTGAAATATAACTTAAGTTGGAAATTTGGAATTTTGGTTAAAAATGATATTTAAGTTATATAAATAAAATGGATATTAAATTTTATTTGGAAATGGTAAATATGATAATTTGATTAAATTTGAATTTAAGTGATTATTAAGTATTATTGATTTTTCTATGAATTTAAGTGGTTAAATAAATGAATGTTTAAAAGTGATCTTTTAAAATATAACTTGACTAGGAAATGTGAAATTTGGTTTTAATTAAAGGTTTAAGTTAATTAAATAAAATTGGAAATTTTGTTAAATTGTGAAATGGTAATTTAAATTTGAAGTGTTAAGTCTATTTGTTGAAATGTGAAGAATTGGAACTTTTACACTTAAACTTATTAAGTAAATTGTTGGAAATTGGATTTAATTATAAGAAATTAATTTATGAAAGAAACGTGTAAAGTTCTAATTAATGAAAGAAATATGTAAAGTTTTACCTACTGAAAGAAACATGTAAAGTCTTAATTAATGAAAGAAACATGTAAGTCTTAATTTGTGTAATATTGATTTAAAATAATAAATGCCCCTTTTGTAATAAAACATAAATTAAAACGTACATTCGATAATGTAAGTTTAATTAGTCTAATATTGATTAAATGATAAATGATCTTTACTTTAATAGGAATGTAAGTTAAAAAGTACATTTAATATGTAAGTTTTAATTAATGTAAATGACATATTTTAATGACTAAAATAATAAAGTTTCTTTATTGTAATGATAATGTAAGTTAATAAGGTACTCTTAACTCAACATAAGAATTTTAGCATTAAATTGGATATTACAGTAACAAAGTTTATTTAACTATAAGGCTATGATAAAATGACCATGTTAAAAATTTGTAAGTATATAAATACTTTGATTATATAAAATGTTAAATTGGGAAGTATTACATTCCAAAAATGCTATGATTCCTTAAGGTTACATTACCAAAATGCTATGATAATTTAAAGGAAGATTCCAAGTTTAATAAATTAAAGGAATTATTCAGTGATTTTGAAATTTGGGTTTTATTGAAATGATATATTATTGAATTGGTTTTGAAATGGAAATGATATATTTTTGAATTGGTTTTGAATAGATATGTTTTGGGTTTGAAAGTATGTATTAGTTTGAAATAAATGATATGATTTTGAAATGGTTTAAAGGATGTATTTTGATTTGAAACATAAACTATTTTTAAAAGTTATAACCACGGGTTATAATAACGATTGGTTGGCAAAGAGACCGGGATCGGATATGGACATACTCTCTGTCGATACCGAAAACCACTTTGACAACCGTGTACGCGGTGGAGATTCCAGAATGAAGTATGATGGTGGCGACGTTCTTAAGGTATGTTACGTGGACCCAACTACCGTGAGTTGGCATAAGGTGGCTAAAACAGGAGCGATCTCGGACCAGTGAGGTAGCACCTCTTCTCGGACACATTTCTTCGATATTATACTCTTACTTGTGATTGATTAGATGGCCATCCTCCGATTTGGGAGTGTTGTTCGAGGTGGAACGGTAGTGGCTGCTATGCGTATCCATCAGTCCGTGTGCGTAATTGGTATATCTACCCTGGCATTGCCTAGTTGTGCCGTGTCACCTACCATATCGAGCTTTACTACGATTATGATTTTAAGATCCGACCGCGTTAAGGTTCTCCATCCCCTTAACACTATTTTCTATATGATTATACTTTACTTATTTAGACACTATTATAATAGCGAATATTACTACATAGTAGATATTTTAACGGATCCTTAGAGGATGGGCGGTCCCAAGCATCTTCTAAGTTACTTGTACCTTTATTACAGTTCCCTTGAGTTGGTTTACATTATATAAGTATATATTGTCCTGACTCGAGTGTTTTGTGTTTTGCTTTACGCTCAGGTCAGCCTGAGTTATTCACAGATTTGGATTTCCACTCTCTTGGAGATTTGAATCGCTGGAGATTATCTGCTTGTCATGTCCTATCTATTTCAATTCCGTTGTTCTACTCAGCTTGTACTTGGTTATTATATTGAGACTTTTGTTGTATTCTATTTCTTCTGTTATATCTTATGTAACTCTGATATATTTATATAGTAGCTTCATGAACTACTATTTCTTTTACTTCCGCTGCATTATTTTACTCTGTGTCTGTGATCTGTGATTATATTTATTTACTGTATATTCTGAGATTTGCCAAATTTTAATTACAACGCGGTATTTTGAGCAATTCATCTCCGGCATGTGTGTCTACCTATACACTTATAATGGATGCGAATGGTTGAAAATATCGGGTCGTTACATATATATTTTTAAAATTTTCAAGCCATTTTCTAAATATAAACTTGTCGAAGTTCAAACTGTTATTGATTAAATACCTAAGTGAGATAAGAATTGAAATGATAATCCAAATGGGGATTAAGGCAAATGTGAATAAGTGAATAAAATCAAAGCGAGGATGAATAGAAAGGAAATTGATTTAACTGATAATCAATGAAGATAAATATGTAGGATGTACGTATACTATTCTATTCGCATAGTGATTTGATCCAAATTCGAGAACAGAATTTCGAGATAGTATTATCGATCCGAGTTGGGATTTTTCGCTCGATGTTCGACGGCGAACCTGGATATGGATTTTTGATTGGTTCTGGAAATTCTCTATCATAGTTGTAACTATGCTAGGAGAATGATGGTTTCTAATCAAGAAACCAGATCTGAGTCCGCACTAGGAAGTTGGATGGACGATACTAGTTCGGAAGTGAAATTGTGTGATCGAGTGAGCGATCAGACTGATATTGCATACGGATGATATGTGGACATCGTACGAGTTTGAATGAAAGTGATATTGGGAATTTGTGGATAAGAAATGTAAAATGATTTTTGAAATAGAAATTATATTTTGAGAAAAGATATGATGAAATAAAGTGAAAGTTGGATATTTCTATGGTAAAAATTTACTTTATAGAAATAAGCAATATGGTTAATGACTTTTTTTAAAAGGGTAATCAAATTTAAATATTTGATTTGGAAGAAAGTAAGTCATATATATGATATATTAATAAACTCCCCTTATTGAATCTATAGCCAGAAGAAAGGGTTTTAAAGTATTTGAAGTATAAAAAGGGAATTTATACAAGTATGAATTGATTCAAAGATTTTCCAAGATTATTATATATATGTATATATAAAAAGGATTTTGTGAAAATTATTTTAAGGAAAGGTTTTGGGAACCTTTGGATTTGGAAAGACTTTTGATTTTTGAGAAAAATCAATTTTTGGAAAGTTGGAAAGCCTAGTTTGAAAGGTATCGATTTGGAATAATCGATTTTGCGAAAGAAGATTTATATGGGATTCATACTAGGTGTATGATTTGGAAAATACTATATGTGTATAGTATAAAGTGTTTTGAAAGTGGCTCTAGGGAAAAAGGTGCTCCCTTGGAATGAACTTCTCAGGAGTGCCACAGGGTGGTACTGCCTTGAGCCTCAAAGAGGGGGAGGCTCTAAAGTTGATCCTGTGAGTAGTCCAGACAAACTAGTTCCTGAGGATTGTTGAGTAGTGAAAGTCGAGGGCGTTGATGCCTACATGGGCATTTGGATTATGCTGTGACAACAGTGTAACTCGATGTCGGTGTGATTTACTGTGTGGACCATAGCGGAAATCGTGTGGAAGATGAGTGCCAACAGTCTACACTTGATTTTGTCGGGATGGCAATGTAACATCGGTAGACTGCGATCTATGGTCGAGTGGAGGAGTTTTATTTTTTTGGCAAGGAAATTCGAGGGCGGTGATGCCTATAGTTATATGGGTTTTTGCTGTGATAGCAATGTAAAGCCCGAATATAACTGTGATCTGTTGCAGGTTCCATGGCATAATCGAGGGGCGTGGAGGCCTACAGTTATCAATGGATTTTGGCGGGATGGAAACGTAACCATCGGGTTAACTGCGACCATGGATGGGGGTGATGATTTCCAGAGCATTCTCACCAAAGATATTTCCTCTATTTTCAAAAACTGTTTTCTATATTTTCAATAAAATTATTTTCCAAGTATTTTCACTTGGTGTTGAAAACGGGTTTACCAAGTACTTACAGATTTTCAGTCCTACGCCTGATCAACGTATGACCGAATTTCTATGAGAATGAGGATGGACATGTTGAGACATCGAGCTATAAAAGTATTTTTATAAAAACTATTTTTGTAATATTATATAGATTTTTAAAGTTTTTTAAAATGATCAAAGAGAATTTATCTGATTTCAAGCATTTTAATAATTCTGGCTTCGTTCCTTTTTAAGGACGAAAAGATTCAAAGGGGGGAGGAATGTGACGACCCAGTTTTTTGGTATCGGATAATCGGGTGATTAACTGATTTAAATTTATCGTAATATTAATTTTAATGGGTCTAACCACTGAATTTCTGATAATTAAAAATATCTGAATATATATATAAGTGATTTGGAAACCAAAATAAATATTGAATCATAAAATCTCTGGATGTGATAAATCTTAGAGGGAATAAATATTTTGGCTATTGACTGTTATATATATTTGTATGTGTATTTGGGAAAGAAACTATGGTTGGGAACTTAAAAATAAATCTCTCAAGAATATTTAAATATAAAACTCTAACTTATTAACACCATATATATATATATATATATATATATAGGAAAGGATATAAATTAAGTAATTAAGCCTTGGCTAAGAATAAAAAAAATAAAAAAATAAAAATATATGTTTAAATAGGAATAAAAGTTTATAAGTAACTTATAGGTTGTATGAAACATAAAGTAAAAACATATAAAATAACTATGGTGAAATATATATGAATACATATGTATGTATGTAAGGTAAACAAGACAAAATAATATGTATACCTATGTATGAGAGATGTATATATATATGAATGGATGAGCATGTAAACTCAAAGGGGAACACATGCGTTAAATGCTATCTTCTCAAGCAAATAAAAGGTCTAATATTCCTTTTAACAAATCACTTCAAAGTAGGACAAGTTGCTAAAAAAATGAGGGAAGCTTGCTGTGTACAAGACAATGCAGCCTATCTTCTATTATATATACCTCTACATTGTTTTATATTTTTAGGTTCGAATTAGCTAAAGTATAAAAAAAATACCACATTACAACTTAAAGAAATCAAAGCAACTCAAGCAACATGAAGATCATAAACAAACAAGGTTTCAAATCAGATAAATTCAAATTCAAAACAGCAAGCAACAGATCAGATCAAAGCAAGAATTTCCAGGCTTTCTCTGTTGACACTCAAGGTGAGTAACCCTTTTCAAAATAGTTTGATTTGGATTTAACTTTATGGCATATGAAAATATTGGTTTATATGGAAGTGCTTCATCCTGAAATTATTTGAAATTTATATGTATGTTGTGTGAGCATGTCTATTTATATATATTCAAGATCCTGTTCTCTGTTGTTGCACAGTCCCTGATTTGCCTTCTAAAATTCAAATCTCTCTATCGAGATAATATTAGACTTTTGATATCCAAATGAAAGTTGTTTGCTAATGTATGATGATAATTTTAAAAATAGTTTCAAGGTTTAAAATTCAAAAATTATTTTTAAAAATGAAATAACAGAGGAAATGTATATATATGATAAAAATCAACCAATTCAATTTCTGTTTTGAATTGCATGAATGAATTAGTGATGGGAAATCATGATGTTTAATATGCATTTCATGATTTTTAGATTGTTAATTTATGAGAATTTTCGAAATGATCATTTCGGGCATTTTTGGTGATTGTCGATGATCGGCGTGATGATCGGAGGTGATACCTTGGTCGAAGGTGGTTGGTAGGAAGATGCATGTGGTAAAAATACTAGAAAATTTTTCAAATGGCTGAGTCGAGCGGAATAGGGTCGAGTAGGGTTTTGTATTGGGTTTAGGTTATCTGCATTGACGAGACTATTTCGTCGTTGACGAGGAGTCGAGTGCGATCGCGATGGGAGAGATCGCTGCGTGGGGACGTGGTGCTGCTCTGGAGCGAAGCCTATGAGTTCCGGTTGCCATGATCATCGACGGCGAGATGATTTGTCGTCGGCGTTTGTTCCAGATTTTGTTCGAAGGCTCATTTTTCGATTTTGAGTTGTATCTTTGAATCTGGGTTTGTATTCGTGATTGCGTGGGTTCGTGGAGTTGTTGAGGAGCATCGCGACGATCGACGATGGCCGGAAATGCTGGTGCATGTGCACAAGCACGATTCTGGTGTCAGGCGAAGTTTGGGTTTGGGAACGAAGGATGAGCTCAGGGTTTCATCGATTTTTCACATGATGGTCTCGAAGTTTTGAGTGGGGGTTTTTCTCGAAGGGAAGTTCGGGTTTGTTGAAGGGTTAACTCGGGGAATATGGAGGGTAAGGCTCGGGTTTGAGATTATTCGAGCCAGGTTTAAAAAGTTAGAGAAACAATCTTCAAATGTTAAAATTTGAATACAAGTTTGAAAGTTTTAAAAGGTTACTAAAGTGATTAGTTTTTAAAAGAAAATGTTTAACAAGTTTTCAAAATTTAAAGAAAAATGTTTTCAAATAGTTTTAAAGTGTTTTAAAGATTTTTAAGTTATTTAAGCTATTGAGTTTTCAAATGGAATGTTTAACTTAGTTTTAAATATATTTAAAGTGAATTTGTGAAAGGTAAGTTCTTTTAAACAAATGGAATTCAAAATTTGATTGGTGTTTAATTTAATAATTTTCAAATTCAAATGTATAAGATTGTTGATTTTAAAGTGGTTAATTAAATTGATTTTGAATTTACAGACTTCTATTAATTAAGCTGATTAATGAATAAAGATTTAGAAAAACAATTAATTAAAGAAGTTATTAAGGATCATTAATTCATATAATTAATGAAGTGATTAAGGGATTGATAAATTAAGTATAATTGCTCAATGAAGTGATTATAGGGTAATTTTGATTAATTAATTAATTATAGGCAAAATTATGGATTAATTAATTAGAATTAAGAGATACTGATTAATAATTAAGGTTATCAATCAACAGTTGATGAATAATTAATCAGTTAATTAAAGGGTAATTAATTGATTATAAAGTAATTAAGGATTGATTACTTTGTATTGAAAGAGATTAATCAACAATTAAGGTTTATTAATTGACAGTTAAAAGGGTAATTAATCTATGATTGGATATTAATTAATTGATTGATAAGATAATCAAGGAGTGGTTAATTAATTAAAAGTTAGTAATTAATTAATATGAGCAGGATTAAGTGATTAATTCTTAAGGATTAATTTAATTTAAGTAATTAAATTAATTATGATATGAATTGATAATGCTTGAATGATGATAAGTGCCTTGGATTGGTTGATATCTCTGATATGAATTGATTTGTGATATGATATGTATGGGGGACAATGATCATGAGATTATCTATCAATTATGAATTGTTGTGTAAAGGCGTTACCCGATAATTAAAGTTGAATTGTATTTCACTTGAATAACTTGGGTTAAGATGGTATTGAACTCAAAGAGACCAGAATCGGGTATTTGTAAATACCCGAAAATTACTTTGATTCTTATAGTTTGATATGTGATATCAATAGGCTAGAATCAAATGATTTAAGTGAATTGGACCATTTAATCTACGTTTTGGTACATAGAATTTGATTTGTGAAATAAGTATTGAGCATATCAAGTAACGAACTCGTGGTGGATTACGAGTTACCCGGGTTTTTTTATGGTTTGAGCTTAGTATTTTAATTTTATGGGTTTACTCACGCTGGTTTCCAGCCTGACCCGGGTGTTACTTTGATGTAATGCTCGAGTCAGACCGAGTATTATAGATTTTCAGGTAAGGACGTTCTAGAGCTCAGGAGGCGAGCTGGATGGCAGGAACGTATGGAGTTTATTCCGCTGTGATATATTGTAGTATATCTGGGACAAGTTATTTTAACTTTCCTATGTTTGTGTAAATGTTGTAACTCTGATGTATAGAAATGTAATTGACTGATACAGCTTTCTTTATGTAAAGAATATTATTTGATATTATATTTTCTCCGCTGCGAATGTGAGATTCTAAGTTCGGTTTTCTGTTTCTTCTTCTTCTTTCTCTTTCTTCTTTTCTAACTATCTGGAATTTTCGAGATTGAAATTTCCAGCTCGTTAGACGTTGAGTGCGAACGTGTGGTATGGGATGAACATTAACACTTGTCGGGTTCCTTTCTGAGAGTTTGTGACACATTCTGAGGTTTACCAGTACTATAGTCGGGTCATTTGAGTATTACAACTTCGGTCGTCTGAGTTTTACGACTTCGGTTGTCTTAGATGGGCACCTAAATTATTTATAGTACTAGTCTGATTTTGGCACGTGCAACATTGCTTCGGCATGCAATCGGGTACCTAGCCAATCCGAGTTTTCAGAGTTTTCTAAGATTTATTATAATTTCACCATTTTGAGATGTCTTTATTAAATCGATAGCCTAGAGCTATATGGGATGTTATATATATGGTGATTTTATTTATGAGGTTTTGAACTCTTTAAGTTCCTTGAGTTATGAGTTTTGATGATTTCTTGATTTTGAGAATATATTTTGGGTTTTGCCATTTTGGCGAGTTTGAGTTTTGGAGTTTCATATATATATATATATATATGCCTATGAGATGAGGCATAATTAAGTTTTGAGATTCTTATAACCATCCCATTGTGTTTTGAGATTTGTATCTGCCAATGAGATGAGGCATATTTTGAGCTTCAAAATTTCTCTATTTTTGGAGAATATTTGTGTTTGGCCATTTTGGCGAAATTTATGATTTATGACATCTCCTATTTAGGAGATATGGTTCATTGAAACCATTAGAGTTCTTATTGGGTTATCGCTGATGATATGATGCATGAATGATTCTTTGTTGAATATTATCATCTAGTTTCTTCTTTTGAGGTTTCATACACTTAAGTGATATTGTTCACTTAAGTAATGGACATGTTTTTCTTATAACCTCTTCTCATTCAAGAAGAATAATTACCCTTTTTTCTAATGTGAAGTTAGGTCCAACTCTAATTAGGGTTGCTTCTCATTTGAGAGGATTCCCTACCCTTTAACTTATGCTTCATATTATTGTCTATCCTTATTAGCTGATTGATTTAGCTTGACTGACCTGAGTATTTTTACTCGTGTCAAACCGAGTTTGTTTCGGGTTAGACACTTACTTTTTGATGCATTCGCTTGATGCTTCCGCTTGGAAATCTTCTCATCGCCTTTTGATGTTATAGTCCTTTGGTGTTGTATTGACATGTATATTCATTCAACTCATTGTTTATAGTGTGGTCGTCATACGACCTTTGATGTTTCATTTATATTGTATTGAGATGTATCAATGTATATGTTTGTGTGTGTATATATATATGTTTGTTGTTCTATGATGTACTATACATTTATTTGTTGTATTTTATTCTGATAGATCCTTAGCCACCTATAGTTTTGTATTAAGCATTTACTGGATATGTCAATCCACATGAGTAGAAATTTTTTAGAGCATTTATCGACGTATTCATTAGATGTTTATGACAAGGCTATAGATGGTCGCTCCTAACCAGCCATATTCTCCACATTAGTAGACAGTATTACCTAGTAATACTCCTGTTAATGTTGGTCTCGGGGGGTGACGTCACATATTCAACTTTATTTAAGTTTAAATTTCCTTTCTTATCATTCACATTCAACAAATTTAAAATTTGTTTTAGCTTAATATTTATCAAATCTATAAGTTATACAAATTTATTCACTTAAATTTCATTTCATTATTTATCAAATTCATTTCCAATACAATTCACTTCCATTTAAGCCTTCTTGAGTTAAACATCATTTTTTTACTAACTCAACCTATTTAACACTTCTTAGGTTAATTCTTTTATTTCATATCTCAATTTCAAATTTTCTTTTATTTGCTTAACCAAAAATATACAATAGTATTTAAATTTAGTTTTCTTTCATGTTCAAATCTATAAGTTATAACCTTATTTTTATCTCTATAATTTTCAATTATAATTTCAAATATTAAATAATACTTGGAACATTTTTCATAGTCAGAACGTGTTTTAATCGAAAATAAATTTCTTCTCGTAGCAATTCTCACTTAGAAACTTGGAAATGTATACTGACGATGTTGCAGTCATCCCCAAAATTATTTTCCAGCATTTAAAGTGAGTTCAACATTTTATTTCTTTCAAAAATCCTTTAAAAATATTTTTCTAGTCAAAACACTTTCAAATAATATTATTATTAATTTATGATGGCTTTGAAAACTAATTAGAAATCAAAGGGATTTAAATTCTAAAATTCTTAATTTTTAAATCCTTCTATTTATAATATGGCTTATACAATTCTGTTTCTTTATTATATAATATTTCATTAATTTACATCTTTGTTATTTCAAATAATTTTATTGTACTTAGATTTGAAATCAATTTAATTATCAAATGCTTTGTGAAATAGAGTTCACAAAGTATTCATTTTTAATTTAATTCAACCAATAATCGATGATAAGTAAATATTATCATATCCTAACAAACAATATTCATCAATAATCGTTATATGTATATATAAATATATAATTTTGGTAAAATTATTTCATTTACCTGATTCTAAAACAATATTATGTCAACTTGCATCGTTTAAGTGTTTAGAAACTCCTATCGATATATCCTGGCATCCAATGCATCGACCAGAATTCATAAACAACTGAACGGATAAGTAAACACAATATAAACATTCTGTAACATAGACAAGTACACTCTCTCATATATATACACTCAAACAACTCATTCTAGGGTATTACTACCCTATCTCTATTGAGTCAAACCCCACAAAGCTAAGGGTATTGCTAAATCAAAGTTATGATACCAACTATGACGACCTACATTTTGGAGGGTTTGAAATGAAAAATATCCACACACGTCCAACCCAAACAATCTAAAACATAGATAACCTATGGGGTTAATTAAAAATAATAAAAGAAGAAGAAAACAAACATAGAACCTTGCAGTGGAATGATAAAATGTAATAATCAAATAAACAGTTCATGAAGCTGTTTATACTATACATTTGATTATAATATATACAACATTTATCAGAGTTATATATACAAGGGGATAAATAAAATAATTCCCTTATGGAAAATAATAGTAATAATACCAAATCTTCCTCTTCGTCCTATGGGAAATAATCTTCAATTAGCTAAAAACTCAAGCCTGACCCGAGCGTGATAAAAAGATAAAACACTCGAGTCAGGACTAAAATATCCTTACGTAAGTCAAATAAATATCGCATGTAACATGAATGTAATAGCACCAGAGATGTTTATGGGATTTCACATCTTTTGTGACAACCTGGGATATCTGAATATTTGAAATTGAAATATTTAATTGATTTTTGAATATGTCAACTTTATTTCAACTTGAATTTCAAATATCACTATGAATTTGGCAATTAAATTATTGAATTTAATAATTGGAAATTGGGTAAATGATTGAATCTGAAATTTTAAGCTTGTTAAAAATAATTTAAAAGCTTGTAAAATTCATATTGATAGTATTGTAGATAGTAAAAGTGTTAAACTTGAATTTGGAAATGTTTTGTTTTGTTTTGAAAATATATCATTTAAATTGATATTTAAAAATAGCCTTCCAAGGCACGGTCGTAGAATTCGACGAAACCTGTTTCATTGGATGCATTATATTATATTATTATCGGATTTCAATTTTCGTAGAGTTTGAAGTTGTCGTGTGATCGTACGGTAGGTAAATGCGCTGAAATTTATAGCAAAATCTAATGTAAATAACTGGGTCCAAAAAGCTATGTTCTCCATACGATCGAATTAGGACTCGAAACATTTTCCATTGTGTTCATAATAGGGGTTTAACATTATAAACGCTTAGCGGAACATCTCGATTGGAGATCGAAATTTTGAGTTGCGTATTTGGGACGATTTAAATTTCGATTTAAATTCAAAATGTAAACAAGTATGTATATATATATATATATATATATATATAGTGTCAAGCCCTTACCTATACGTCTAAAATTTTTAACAAGTATAATTTGTAGTGAGCACGCGTCTAAGAAAAAAATGGTCGAAACAAATATTTTCTCAAATAAAAAATCTCGTTCATTTGGAACGAAAAGAAAATATGTAAAATCAAAATTGAAAAATGGCGAGCCTCCCCCTTCTCATTTTCGAACGGAATCCCTAAAAAAATAAATGGCAGAACAGAATTGAGTGCGAGCTTCTTTTATTTTTTTCTACCTAAATCGAAGCCACTTCATCCTAAATCTCTTGCTTCTCTGATACAAGTTCAAAATTGCATTCGTACAAAAAAGTATAGGTCTCTCGCGAATCATCGGTCGCGATTTAACTTCCATGCTCAAAGGTCGGCTGGGAAATGGTGACAGGAAGATAGCATTTTGTCATGGTTGCTGTGCGACTGGGAAGCGAGGAGGAGCAGGCGACATTCGCTTTGGAGGATCGCGATTCAATGTTGAAGGGAAGTTCGAGTGTGAGCGGCGATGCTCAGTTCGATCTGTGGCGACGCGTATGGCAGGAGAAGGCTAGGGTTTCAACTCGAGTTCGAGTTCGTTGGGTTGCGATTTCTGTTTTCGATTTTGGGTATGATGTTTTTTTTGTTGAATTTGTGAATAAACTGTTGTAGATAGGATTTAATAAGATACTAAGCAGTGTTGTTTTGAATTTAATCTGATATCTACATAGATTAAGAAAATATATATTCAGACTTTAAACTTGCTGGTTAATTTGAACACACACACACACATACATATATATATATATATAGGAATTTAAAAATTGTTGAAGTTATATATATATAATTAGATTTATATAAAATCTATGTAAATCATTTTATGTGAAGTTTCAAGAATATATATATATATATATATATACTATGATTTTGAAAAAATATGGAAATATTAGGATATTGTGGAATTTATAAAGATCGGTTTTTTTAATGTATATAGGTCATTTTGGGTATAAATAGTTTCAAAGAAGAAAATAAAAGAAATATACATATATAAATATTTTTATTCTACTAGTTGATTTTAAAAAAAGAATGGGTTTGATGATTAAACTATTTTAATTAACTTATTTAATTTCTGGATTGCTAAAAATAACTTGTTAAAGGAAAATTATTACTTTAAATTTTTTAAATCAAATCATAAGTTAAAATTAAACAAGTAAATGGGAATTAGTTGTTTGATTTATTCAAATAGTAATAAATAGTGAATTGTTTATACAAGGTCTAAGTTGTGAAGAATTGTGAAGAAACAAGCTAGTTTGGAAATGGGTTGCAAACAAAATAAGGTGAGTTAATCTCACTCATCTAGATTTTATTTAAATTTAAATAGTTAAATTTAAATATTTGGTTGAATGATTAAAATGATTGTATGTGGTATATTATATAGTAGTATATATATATTGGAGTGATTGGTTTCCCGTATTATATAGCGGATGAGACTCTATGCACCGCATAATAGCGGAGGATATTATATAAACTCATATACCGCGATATTCCACCTCGAAGCGAAATTGGTATTTTATATTGTGCTAACATCTGTGGATGTAGGGAAAAACAGGTTGGAGGGATCCAGTTGGATTCCTCAAAAATGTTTGAATTTATTTTATACATTCAGCGATATGATTATGTGATAATCTGAGATGAATTATACTGATCATATTGGGAATTGGAATTCATTGAATATTTTGGCTTGGTTATATATATTGGAATTTTGAGAATTTAAACATACACGAAGTTTGGATTTTTAAAAGTAAATAAAAGGGTAATTTTAAATAAAATAATTATAAGGAATTTGGGAAAAAATATGAAATTGGTATTTTCAATTAAAAAGATTTTAAATCATAATTAAGGAGTAAAATATGAAATTAATGGGTTTTGAAATAAATTGAGAAGTAAAGAAATTTATTTCAAAATGGAGTAAATTTGGAAATCGATTTGGAGATTGATAAAATGTTTGAAAACTGTGTTTTAAGGAAGGATGAGACCATGGAACTTATAAACAAGGTTTATAAAAGTGAAGTAATATATCAGTGGATATTTAGAAGTATAAATTCAAGGTGGGAATTTATAAAGGAATGTGAATTTGTTTTAAAATAAATGGTTGTTTATTTTAAAAAGTGTGGGAGAGAAATGTATTTCCCTGAAAAGCCAAGTATGTTTCCAAAACAAATTATTAAGTAAAAGTTGGAAGTTTAAAGTTGTTTAAAGGAATGTTTTTAAGAATTTTTATTTAAGATGTTAAAATGTTAAAGGGTAAATATTTATTAAATTATTATAGTGGTAATAATTTTTAAAAAGGTAAATTGGTATTATGTCTTAAAAAGTTAATTATTAATATTTATATTTTATAAAGTAGTTTTATTTTAAAGATAGTTGGGTTAAAGTTTTATTTGAAACTTTTATAGAATTTAGTAACTCTTATTTTAAAATTTTAGGTTGGCTTAACTTTTATTTTTAAAAATTAGCTTATATTTTATAATGTAGTTTTATTTTAAAAAATTTAAAGTATATATTTTTGAATAAGTATTTAAGTAGTTTAATTTAAATGTTTTAAAGTGTATTTTAGTATAAAGTGATTTAAATTATTTTAAAAAAATCTAAAGTATTGGACTTGGAAATTTTCAGTGGGAAATAAACAAATTTGGGAATTTATTCCGCGAGTGAAAAGAAATTTGAAACTGATTTCAAAAGATTGAAGTGAAGAAGATATCTTGCAAAGGTATTTTAAATAATAAATAATTTGCAAAATTATTATGGCTTGGTGATTGTTTGGAATGTTATTTGATAGTTAAATTACCGACTATCAATATTGGACAATGCGTTGATTGTTTCGAAGAGACCGGGATCAAGATTAATTTCTTGAAAACCACTTCGATCCGGTTTAAACGTTTTCGTGTGGAAAACAAGTGTTTGGTATCGAGATGGAGCAATGAAGTGCAAGGGCTAGTCACTACTAATCCTGAGGGTGATTCCAAAATGGATGTAGTAGGAGTAGTGCCTTCGGTTCCGTTAGAACTCGGAACGGACTTGTATGGATGAATGCTTTCAGAACATCATCAGGAGGACGGTGAGCATTCTAAGTGAAATGTTCTAAAAAGGTAACGCTGAGCCTCGAGCCTCATCAACTAGGAATGACTGAAAATCAAGGGATATGCAGCAAGGCTAAGTAGGTAGCGTCTATTAGAGTAAGTCATCCCTGTTTAGAGGTTCCTTTTTATTCGTCTTAGTGGGCGGTTGCTGATCCCAACCTTGGGATGATCTTACTCGAGATTATCCAATAAGGGGTAGTCCCGGTCTTGTGTTGCAGGGGATCAGGGTGGATCCTTGGTATGCTGATCTAGACCAGGTATCGTGACAGGTGGTACCCCAGTGCCTAGTCATTAGTTGAAAATCCATTCTCCCTACGTGCCTTTACGATTTTTGTTTGTAGAACCCATTTTGTGGTTAGTATGCTGGAATTTAATCATGTAACAATTTCAGCTATTTTAATAAGTATTTGTATATAGACCCTATTATAATATCAGAGGATTTTGATAAGAAATGTTTTGGCTATCGTAAGGTACAAACCCAACATGTTTATTTGTGGAATGGTCTTACGAGATTCTTTTGATTTCAAAGGATTCTGAAACTTTAATAATCCAATTGAGTGTGTTTTTTCACGCTGGTTTTCCAGACTGACTCGGGTGTTATTTAACTATAATGATCGGGTCAGACCGAGTATTATAGAATACAAGAAAGGATGCTGTGGAGCTCAGGAGATGAGCTGGATGGCGAGGCGTATTTTTGTACTTGATTATTATTCCACGGCATAGTCAGTTTGATGATGACAGATTATGATAACTGTCCGGATGTGTGTTTTGAGTTTGTTGTACTTTGATGATGTAACATATAAACAGATATATTTTCTTTTTGGTAAAGATCAGTTATTATCTATAATATTTTATTCCGTTGTGATAGTTAGATTCTGTTATTATTTGTTTTCTTTTCTTCTACCTCCTTCTTCTTTTACCCTAATGGTACGGTTTTTCAGCATTCGATTGTTGGGCATTTGATACAGTAGACATATTGATGTCAATTTTCGAGCGTCGAAAAATTGGGTAGTTACATCTTTTATCCGGTGTATAACGTGCGTGCAATAACTTAAGAGATGTTACGGGATTTTCCATCTCCTAAGGATCCGCCAAAATATTTATATATAGTAGAATATGCTACATATATAATGTCTAATTAGTAAAATAAGTATTAAAAATAGCGTTATGGCGTTACCCATATCTTCCTTAACACATTTTTAGGTATTATAGTCTATACAGTACTATAAACACCACCGCAAACTAGTGGGCTATCAGGGAGCACTCCATATGTATAACACAAAGCAAAGTCATAGTGGGTGCAGTTAGGGATAATATGACAAGGCACACGAGGCTATACCCATGGTTGGATTCTATGGGTTTGTGGAACTAGTCTAGTGGTAACGCATAGCCGTAACTACCTCCCACCTCGAACAACACCTCCATAATTAAGGTAGCCCGCCAATCCATCATAAAAGTAAGAGATATGGTATCGAAGAAGTATGTCTGCAATGACTCGGATTTTTGACACCTATTATTTGAATAATCAACTAATTTTAAATATTGAAATATTAATTTTTATCAGTCGAATAATAAATTTTTGTCATATGAAATATATGTGTGTGTATATGTATGTATATTCTAGAGGCTTTGATTTAAAAGTTTAAAATCTAATTTCTTAAAATAATTAAATAAAGTTCACATTTCGAATATAGGATGATATATATATATATATGTATGTATGTATGTATGTATGTATGTATATACAAAACTTATGAAATAAAATAAAGTAAAATATATAAAAATAAAAATAAATACTTGTAAATAGCTATTTGTGTGTTCATGTTAAATATAGTGTATAGGCAAAAACATGTGCATATGGTCAAAAAGAGATAGGAAAATCTACATATACTTATAGTATGAATATATATATATATATATAAGGGAACGTCATGATGATAAATATCAAGTCAAGCATAAAATAAATCCAATCACTCACAATTTCCAATCAACTAAGAAATCAAGTCAAATAATTTATCAAATCAAGTAAACAAATTTTCAAATCAAATTGGAAAAAAATAAAAGGAAAAAGGAAGAGTCATGTATATGAGAAGGCTTCATCCGTGTTCCCTCTTCTCTATAAATACACTGCCTTGGTTATTCACGTATTACATTCTTGCAAAAATAAGAAGAAATCTGCCATTAAAACTTTGTAGAAAACAAAGTACTCAAAGCTCCAACAAAACAAAAGAAGCATTGTCTTTCTTTTTCAAAGCCACTGTGTTAATTTTCATAAAAAATTATGAGTAAAAACTAATCTTTGTTTACTGGAAAACCGTGTAGGCATCTATATAGTTGTAAATTTTGTATGAACACTTCTAATTTGTCAAATATTCATGTGTTAATAAGTTTCTATGTTGTATATATGTGTGTTAGTCAAGTTGTACACCCTGTAAACTCATAGTAACATGTAAAACACCTCTGTTCTTTGAAAAGTAAATATCTTCCAACTTTAAAAAAATCATTATCTCTTTATCCAGTTAGTTTTAGTCCATGATTCCAAAAGGAAAATTGGTTGTTTTCGAGTGTATCTTATTCTAAAATTCATTTCATTAAATATCATGAAGTATTGAAGGAGAAAGGCTTATTTTATAGTAAGCAACTTAAAAATGAACAATTTTCTAACATCATAATTCAATCTTTTGATTATATGAACAGGTTTTTTTTTCAAAATGATGATTTTTGAAAGTAGTTTGATGATTTTTAGTCATGTATTGAGTGAGAGAGAGGGAGATGATCGAAAATTGGGTTTTGGTGAAATTCCAGCGGCTGAGGTGATGTGGTGGCTGTGAATGTTGCTTGGTTGATGGAGGAGCTAGGAAAAATGGAGTGGTATTTTCTAGAGGGGTGTGGCATTGGGTCGAGATCAATTTAGGGTTTTAGGCTTGTTTTCATATGGGTTCGGTTTTGAGCAAATGGTGATGGCGTTAGGCATAGGGAGGAATGCATTATGGGGAGGAAAGGAAGAGGAGGACTTGGCGCACCAGGTGGCAAGATTTGGTGGTGAACAGTAGCGTACAGTGGCTTAGCGAGGTGATTGAGTGGTGTCATCTTCGTTCCAGTTTTTGAATCAATGGTTTGATTTTTCGAACCGTGTGTTTCGTGTCATTTACGTGCGTGGTCGTGACAAGAGCATCTTGGGTGACGTGGGGAGATGGTCGGCGATGAAGGTAGGGTGGTCAACGACGTGTGTACGTGCACAATGATGTGCAAGTGTATGGGTCAGTAGAAAAATTAAAGAGAGGAGAAAAGAGTAGTAGATGGAAGAAAATATAAGAGGGAAGAAAGAGTTTGGGTTCGGGTTTTTTTCATAGGCCGTGTGGGCTGCGGATTTATTTAAAAAAAATAAAGTAGTTTAAATAATCTTTAGGTTAATATCTTTTAAAACTTTCAAAACATTTTTCTCTTTCATTTAATTTCCAGTCAGCATGAAACTTTTACGTTGTGATCCTATCATCTAGTATTTTAATTTGTATTAATGTTGTTAATTTTCTATAATATAAATTTTAAATTAATTATAATAATTAAAGTGGATAAATAATTAAAGTCTTATTTGATTCAATCTTATGCTAATTAATAAATTAGTTATTAGGGACTGCTTAATTTTAATTAACTAATAATAAATCATTTTTTTACTTTCTTTAATTTTTATGTAATTGGATTAAAAATATAAATGGATTCAATTAATTAAAGTTATTGAAATTCTGATTTGTGAATTGTTTTAATATTAGTTATTAATCGTTAACTTAGTTAATGGACTATGCTTTGGCTTTATTGCTCTTGGATATCTATTTCAATTGTTCTTTGTTTGTGCCATTTAGTAGCCAAACGAATTAAAATGGTTAGAATAAAATGTTGACACGTTTTATTGAAAATAACAAACGAGATAAATTTCCATATGTGAATGTTGACACTCTGAATAGTAATTGTTTATTTAAAAACAATTTGGCCTTTTAAAATTTAACGTTTGGATTCGATGAAACCGGGACTTGATACCAGTAATGTCCGAAAACCACTTTAGTCCAAAATAAGCAAACGAGTTGGGAAGATTCAAAGACAAGGTCCAGGAAGAAGATTTAGGAGTACAAGGGTATTTGTCACTAGCTTTGAGGGTGATTCCAATAATGAGTGTAGTGGAAATGGTGCCTTCGGTTCTGTTAAAACCCAGAATGGACTCGTATGGACGAATGTTACCAGAACATCGTCATTGGAGGACGATGAGCATTCCAAGTGAATTTGGTCTTGAAAGGTAATCGTAGCTTCAAGCCTCATCAACCGAAAATGACTAAAACAGGGGAGATGCTTCGGTACGGTTGTTGATCCCAACCGAGGGGTAATCTTATTCGGTACTATCCAGGTTAGGGGTAGATCAGTCTTGTGTGGCAAGAGATCCGTGCAAAGTCTTTGGTATTATTTTATCTAGAGATGCACCGTGACTGGAGGTACTCCGGTAGCCCGATCATTGTATGGAACCTATTTTCCAATAAGTGCCTTTGGTCTTAGTTGTAGACCTATTATGCTGGAATTTAATTAATGTAACAATTTTAGCTATGTAAATAATATACTTGAAAACCCTAGACATTATTATAATATCAATGGATTTTCTATAAAAGAGTTTTTGTTATCGTAAAGGAAAAACCCGTCCGTGTTTTTGTGCGACGTGGTCTTACGAGATACCCTTGTTTTCAAATGGTTTTCATTTAAAGTAATTTAACCGTTTTACTCATCCCAGACCCATATCTGACCCAGAGTTTATTTTCTGTTTTTTTCCTAAACACTTGGGTACTCAAATTTTTATGAGTAGACAAGTGATACAGGTTTCTCTCGACGTATTTTGGAGGATCTAGAGTAGGTGGCTTCAACGTTTGCTGGTTATTATCTATATTTCGCTGTAGCTGTATCCAAATTTTGGACTTGTAATAAATGGATGATTCGTCATGAGTGTCTGAATATGGTGCATGTATAATTATGACTCTGATGTATTGTATAATTAGAGACTATGTGATATATGTTATCTAACATATGTTATTCCGTTTCGCTGTGAGATTCTGTATTTGTTTAGTTCTTTCTTTCTTTTCTATATTATGACTCATCTTTCAGAGTAAGAAAGGCAGGGCAATACATTTGGTATCAGAGCTCTAGGTTGAGTGAATACCTAGGCTTTTGGGTTAGTGTTAGTGTCAATCTTAAGAGAGCGTATTTTAATATATATATATATATATATATATATATCCCAAATATTTAGATCATGTAAGAACCCTGGTTTTGGAGTGTAATGACCTAGAATTTCAGTCATTTGAAATTCTGATATTTATTTTATTTTAAAAATTCACAAGTAAATTTTATAAGCTGAATAAATTATATTTCGAATATAGTGATTTAATTGGATAATTAAATTGTTAATTTAATATTTGAAATTATAGAAATAATTGAAAATATGAATGAAAATGATTTATAAAGTTGAATTAAATTCTATTTGAATTAGAATGATGTCAAAGAACTTTTAAAATTTAACTAAAAGTTAATTTCTGGAAATTGAATATTTTAATATTTAATTAACGTGTAAAAATAGACATTTTTCACACAGTCTCGATGAAACCAGTTTCAGTGGAACCGCAATGTTATATTATTGTAGGATTTTAAATTTCGTGTCAATCAGATTTACGGTTTAGTCGTGGTAAGCTAAAACATGTAGAAATTTGTTTAAGTGAAATTTTAATTTAAAATAATTCGGTTCCAAACCTACCTTCCAAATACGATCAAATTGGCTCCTAATATATATTCCATTGTGTTTGGAATAGGGGTAAAACATTATAAATGCCAAGCGGCATGCTTCATTTGGAGTTTGAAAAAATTTCGGATGAATAGTGCATGAAATTTGTTATAAAAGGACATCATAATTTCTATTTTTCGCTCAAAAACGCTAGTTCCCAGACCCTAGCTGTCAGGACCCGCAAATCCGTACTCCTTGATTAAACACTAATCTCCATTGATTAACTCGAGATGCACGGAAATACGAAGCATGAGGGTTTTAAAAAGAAGAAAAAGGCAGAAGAAGAAGAAGATTGTAATGACCCAAGATTTTAGGAATTTATTCTGAAAAATATAAATAAATTTAAAATAATTTTTAAATAAATTTTGAAGGAGGAATTGATATAGCTTGATAGTGTATCAGTGTGTGTACATGTGTGCACAGGAAATGCACATGAATATAAGCTAAAACCCTGAACTCCAAGAATACATACATATTGATGTGTATGGAAATATATATATATATATATATATATATGTAGATTAAATTCTTAAAAGTAGTATGCATGAGTAAATGTATATATATGAATGCTACTGAATATTTTTGAGTGTACATGTGCATGTGTGTGTGTCAGTATAGAATGATGTATGAATATATAGGTGGGTGTACTAATTATTTCAGTAAGACTTATATAAATATATATATGTGTTAATAAAATACTAGAGTTTAAACTAGTGAAATAAAATATACAGACATATTTTAATATAAGCAGAAATAAAAAGAATGAAGATATAAAAAGGAATAAGCCTCTTATAAATAAATGAAGGAAGTACATACCATTTGCATGAAAGCTAAAAATAGAAAAAAATAAGATAAAACAGGGAAGTGCTTGGTATAGGCAGAATTAGAAAAGAGTATTTAATAAATAACAAAATCAAGTCACATTTTTAGCATGATTGTAGACAAGGGGAAAAGTATTTTCTGAAAAGCAAATTTCTGAAAAAAAAATGTGTAACCACTTTTCTCTTCACCCAAATTAAGCCGGGAAGGGTAAAACTTTGGGTTTAAAAATGCAGATAACATGATTTTTCTGGTGGGCAAAAATGGCCTTAGCCAATACCCAAAACCCTAAGAGAGACCCTGTATATATATACATGTATATGCAGCAGCCTCCTCTCCTCCTCAGAAAAGAATTTTGAAAAAAAAAAACAACACCATAGAAATCATAAGACAAGGGAAGGAAGAAAGCTTGAGGCTAAGGGCAGAAGCTCATTAATTAATTAAGGAAACAAAGAAGAGAGCTAGGTGAGAAAACTCACTCAAAAATCTAAGGCAATAAGTCCTAATGTAGGCAGCCAGTTATAAGTATTTTTCTTAAAAGAGTATTTTCATATATGAATGCTTATCTGTGAATTTAAATCTGAAAATGTTTGGATTCTCTTTGGTTGATCACTTGTTTTATTATAACAAAGTTTTATGTGTTGTTAGTATACATATCTGTTTTATACACTCAGATCTCTGATATGTTAATGTTTAGGGATATAAACAAATACCCAGAAAATAAAATGTTGAGAATAGGCAAGTAGTATTGGTTTTGGCTCAACCCAGAAAGATGTAAATAATGTTGAGCTGCAATATACTCATGTATAAGTGCTGAGGCTTGAAATAGAAATGAATCAGGGGTGCAATAGGGTTGCCTATGTGCTGATGCTCCTGATCCAATAAAATGCATAGCAAACAAAATTTTGTGATTCAGTGAAACCAGGTCATCCTGAGTTTAACTCAAGCACAAATGTTTGCAAAAGAAAAACTCTCCCAAAAACCATAAGCCAATGTTAGTTGCCTAAACTCCTTTTAAATACCAGGATGAATATACATATATACAGAACCTTATTTTGTAATCACCAATGGTTGTTTGCTTGTTTGCCTCTGTATGGTCATGAATAATATGAGATGCCATGTTATGGATGTTTTTAGCTATTGAAATGAATCACTGAATGGTTTTATCATGAAAAATCAAAAGAGTTATTATTAACTTAAACCTGATTAGGAAATTGGGGTCAAGAACACTGCAGAAATGACTTGTGTGCTTGAGTAACACAAGTTGACACATGGCTTGTTTAAGTCCTGAGATCTTTGTGTAATGGAGTGAATTAGTTCATTACAGTGTGTCCATTGATTCATAAATATTGCAGATGAGACCAAGGATAGATAATTATACCAAGGGAATAATACTTGAGATGATGAGAAAACTAGAGTTTTTCCCAGATTTGAAATATGAGAATTGAATAATGATTTAACTCATATTGGTTATTTTCCTGTTTGGTATGAATGATTGTTTGACTATGATTGAATTGTATGCTTGAATGTATGTGCCATATTTATATATGTAGTCTCTGGAAAGAAAATTAAAGTGTGCACATGCACAATGACACAGAGCATGCACACAAGTATTTGCCTGATTCCAAAGGGCCGAACTTTCTGTATATGTACTTAACTTGACTTTAACCTAATTAACTAATTATTTTTGTGAGCTTTCTCATACCAGACATGTGTCTGACCCTAGTGTACTAATGGCATCTGGGGTGTCTCATTTAAAATGAGGCAGTTTCAAATGCTTTTTCAGGGATTGCAGCAACTAAGTAGGAGTAGGAGCAAAGCTTTGAGAAGAAGATATAGCATGCTAAACTTAGTTAGATAAGAGCCTAAATGTTGAAATCTGCATGTATTGACAATTTAAATTGCTACTTGTATTAAGTATTGAATATTGGATGGATATTTTGTTAGGTATTTTATTAAGAGATTGACTTGTATCTGGAATCTATGAACCAAGTTAAATATCTGTTATGTTTAAAAAAAAAAATTAATCAAATCTTGTAAGTGGATTTAGCAAGAACACCATGTTAAAATCAAATGACTACATTTTATAAATGTATTAGTCAATCTTGAGTCTTTGGAAAGGATTTAAGTTTTGCAAAATCTGGATAGTTGATTCTCAGAAAATTAAATGGTTTTATTTCTACCATGGCATATGTATACAAAAGAAAATAGGCATAGGTTGAATGTTTTATATGGCTGCAAGGTTCCCATAATTAAACTTGTTTCATACAAATGTCTCATGTCCTATTTTTTTTAAAGAAAGGATTTGTAATAAGGGAATTGTAAGCCAGATCCAAATAGTTGCAGAGATATATGCACATAAACATGTTTGGTGCAAATATTACCACACCTTTTCCTTTGTATTTGTGATAAGAATCTGAATTTCACTCAGATTCTAACCAAATGCATTCTTAATTCCAGACAGATTTTGTGAGAAGAAATTCAAACCTGGATAATGATAAACACTTCTATCATTTACAAATCCCAAGCAACAGACCCTTAATTTACATCAATCATGAAGCCTTCCAGGTTGTAGGAATGGGCTTCAAAAATAATAAAGCAAGAATTATTGTTTTGTATGATAGAATATAGGCAAAAATAAAGTATCTATGTGCAGATATAGGTAGATAACAGGTTCCAAACTGTACAGGAGAAAAATGAAAAAGGAAAAAAAAAAGACAAAAATTGTGTTTGAACCAACCAGCATAGTACTCGAACCCGTGACCTCTTGTGTATAAGTTAGGCGCGTTTCCATTACGCCTAGATGTTGCTTGTGTTCTCTTATGACCCGCTTTCTTTTAGCCTGAGTTTGATACTATTCAGACTTTAACACAAACAACTATATTAAAAGCTTGCTTTCCACTGATTATTACTTGATCACTTCTTAGTTAGGATAAACAGACTAAAGTATATGTTTCCAGTGGATTGTTTGGTCAAAAAAAAAATCAGCAATCCAATATCCTCTTGTTTTCCAGAACTCTGATTCAAACAAGAGAGGCATATACATCCTCACATGTATGTGCTTATCTTTGTGAATGTACTGATATATTTATATTGGTTGATTATTGTGATCCTGGATATATTTGGTTTATTGGAGAAAGATATTGACCCTGAGAATTATAATTGCAATGGATGATATATCTATCTATATATATATATCCTCTTTACCTTAAAAAAAATTCTTATGGAATTAGAGTAGAAATAGGAGGGTCATTTCAGTTGGTATCAGAGCTATGTTATTCAACATAGTAGAAGTAAGGATCAAGTTCTTAGATAAAAATAAAATTTAAAGGAACTAAATATATATATATATATAACAATGTGTTCAGTGTGAAAAAAAAAACCCACTGAAACAACCAAATTACCAATCAAACTAACCAGCTATGTAAATTATTATTAGCAAACTATGGTAGGGAGACCACCAAATCAGGGAGCAGGATCTTCCCATGCACCACCAATGGTCAATCTGCAAGACTTGGTGAGAGCATTTAGGGATGGGGCAGGACAAAGGCAAGAAAATCCCTATGAAGAACTCTCAAAATTACTTAAGACATATACTCAATTAGGAGGCAAAAGCTTTGAAGGGACAGAGAGTATCATGGAAATTCAAACATGGTTGAGAACATTGGAAAGAATTTTCAATGACATGCAACTTGATGATCAAAGAAAGAGGCAAGTGGCTTCAAGACAGCTAAAAGGAGTAGCTTTAGGCTGGTGGGAAGTAATCATTGCAGGAAGGAATGAGAATGAAATCACTTGGAATCAATTCAAAGAGATGTTGGAAGCAAGGTTTGTACCAGCATCAGCAAAGACTACCTTGCTAGAAGAATTCATTAGACTTAGACAAGGAACCATGACTGTCACAGAATACACTCAAAAGTTTGAGGGGCTTTCCACATATGGAGCAATGCTTGTGGCAGATGAGGCATCTAAAAATGATAGGTACATAAAAGGTCTGAACCAGGACTTAGCAGAGCCATGTTACCCTATGCAGACAAGACTTTTGACCATGTGATAGACTTAGCTTTGAGGTTGGAGCAGCATGACAAGGAAAGGGAGAAGTTCAGAAATTTTAAGAGCAATAATATCAAGAAAGGTAAGGGGAGGTATCACCCTTATGATAAGAAGAAAGAAGAGGCTAGTAACAAAAGCACTGGAGATGTCAAAGCTAAGGAAAACAAGAAGAAAATTGTGTGCCATCAGTGTGGAAAGGATGGGCATATCAAACCAAGATGTCCAGAATTGAAAGGAGGAGCTTTCAAATGCTATCTATGTGGGAAAGAGGGGCATATGAAGAGGAATTGTCCTGAGTATAAACAGCAAGGCAAATTGGCAAATTTGGAAGGAAAAGGCAAAGCCACAGTGGAGAGTAACACTGTAAACCATAGCCAAGTGGAAGGTACATTACTTATTTGTACCATACCCATAACAGTAGTATATGATACTGGGGCAACTCACTCTTTAATTTCTTATGAATTGGTTAAAATGCTAAAACTGAATTGCATATTGGTTGAAACCCCATTGCATATACACAGTCCATTGGGGAGTTCTAGTGTTTTAAATATGATTTGTGTGGATGTGGAATTAAACATAGGAGGAAATATTTTTATTTCCAATTTATATGTTTTGAATTACCCAAATATAGGTGTTATATTGGGGGTAGACTGGTTAAGGCAATTTAAAGCCATAATTAATTTAGACTCATCCACCATATCATTGCAAAATTCTAGAGGCCAGAGAATCACAGTTTTATGTGAGGTAGCTAAGGAAGGAAAACTATATCATTTAGTTGACTCAGAAAAAGATTTCAGTGAACTAACCATTGAAGAAATTCCCATAGTCAATGAATATTTGGATGTGTTTGGTGAGGTCAAGGGTATTCCACACCATAGACCAGTAGAATTCCAGATCAATCTAGTTCCAGGAGCAAGCCCAGTGATTAAAAAGCCAACTAGAATGGGGCCAAATGAACTAAAAGAATTAAAGAAACAGTTAGAAGAATTGGAAGAAAAGGGTTTTATAAGACCAAGTAATTCTTGCTGGGGAGCACCAGTGGTATTTGTTAAGAAGCAAGATGGCTCCTTAAGACTCTGCATAGATTATAGAGAATTAAACAAAGTAACTATTAAAAATAAATACCCATTGCCAAGAATAGATGATCTTTTTGATCAATTAGCAGGGGCAAAAGTATTTTCTAGACTAGACATAGCATCTGGTTTTCATCAAATGAAGGTGGAAGAATAAAGCATCAAGTACACTGCCTTTAACACTAGGTATGGGTTGTATGAATTTTTGGTTATGCCATTTGGCTTGACCAATGCACCATCTTACTTTGTAGATTTAATGAACAGAACCTTTAGAGATTGTTTAGACAAGTTTGTGCTTATTTTTATAGATGACATTTTGATTTATTCCAAGACAGTGGAAGAACATAAGCATCATTTGCACCTGGTTTTGTCTAGATTAAGGGAAAAAGATTTAAAGGCAAAATTTTCAAAATGTGTGTTTTGGAAAGAGGAAGTACATTTTCTTGGCCATGTTATATCTGCCAAAGGAATTTCTGTGAACCCCAATAAAGTAGTGGCAATTCAAGCATGGAAGAGGCCAAGCACTGTGAGTGAAGTGAGGTCATTTATGGGGATGGCAGGGTATTATAGGAGGTTTATAAAAGATTTTTCAAAAATTTCTACACCACTCACTAACCTAACCAGGAAGAACCAAGCTTTTGTTTGGTTAGAAAAATGTGAAAAGTCTTTTGAACAGTTGAAGGAGGCATTGGTGAATGCTCCAATTCTAAAGGTACCACATGGAAATGAAGAATTAGTGGTATACACTGATGCTAGTGGATTTGGCTTGGGTGTAGTGTTGATGCAACAAGGCCAAGTCATTGCATATGCATCCAGACAACTTAAACCCCATGAAGTAAGGTATGCCACACATGATCTCGAATTAGCAGCTGTGATATATGCTTTAAAACTTTGGAGACATTATTTGTTAGGCACTAAGTTTGAACTTTACACTGACTACAAGTCTCTAAAATATTTGTTTTCACAAAAAGATTTGAACATGAGGCAACATAGATGGGTGGAGTTCTTAGCTGCCTATGACTTTGACATACTTTATACACCAGGTAAAGCAAACAAAGTTGCAGATGCTCTAAGTAGACAACATGCTAAATTGGCTATGATAATGATAGAAGAATTTAAAAACTTATTTTTGCTAACTAAGTTAGAGATTGGGGAGAATGGTTGTGTGCACATTAATGAGCAGATGCATGGTGCACAAGAAGATAAAGGAAAGTTAAGCTTAATGACACTTCAACCAGATTTAATTCTGAAGGTAGGAAAAATGCAAGAACAAGATGCTCACTTATTAGAGAAGAGAATGCTCCTCTCAAGAGGGGAAGAAGTAATGAATCACCACATTGATAAAGATGGTTATATGAGATACCAAAATAGGATGTGTGTACCAGAGGACATAGAATTGAAGAAGGAGATATTGAATGAATATCACAGAAGTAAATACTCCATACACCCAGGTAACACAAAAATGTATCAAAATTTGAAAAGAGACTTCTGGTGGAAGGGGATGAAATCTGATATAGCTAAGTACATTGCCAAATGTATGACTTGCCAACAAGTCAAGGCTGAAACTCAAAGACCATCAGGGTTGATGCAACCTCTTAGTGTACCACAGTGGAAGTGGGAAGACATATCTATGGACTTCATAGATGGACTGCCTAGATCTAAGAGAGGTAATACAAGTATATGGGTGATAGTTGATAGGCTAACCAAGGTAGCACACTTCATCCCAGTCAAGTCAGAAAGAACAGCACCAAAACTAGCTCAAATTTTTATAAAAGAAGTGGTAAAGTTACATGGCATTCCCAAAACCATTGTGAGTGATAGGGATACCATCTTCACTTCAAAATTTTGGAGAAGCTTTCAAGAAGCAATGGGAAGTGAACTATGTTTAAGTACTGCCTACCATCCTCAATCAGATGGGCAGACTGAGGTGGTAAACAAAGTTTTGGAGGACATGTTGAGGGCATGTATACTGGATTTTGGGGGCAACTGGGAAGATTATCTTCATATAGTTGAATTTACATACAACAACAGCTACCAAAGCACCATAGGAATGGCTCCATTTGAAGCCTTATATGGTAAACCCTGTTTGTCACCTGTTTGCTGGGTAGAAGCAGGAGAAAGGTCTATTTTAGGACCTGAGTACATACAAGAAACCAAGGAGAAAATTGAGTTGGTAAGAAGAAGAATGACAGCAGCTCAAGATAGGCAAAAGAAATTTGCAGACATGAGAAGGAGGCAGGTAGAATATGAGGCGGGAAATTTTGTTTTCATCAAAATCTCACCCATGAAAAATGTGCTGAGGTTTGGAAAACAAGGCAAATTAACCCCAAGATATATTGGACCATACAAAATTCTGGAGAGAATTGGTACCTTGGCATATAAGTTGGAATTACCAGAAAACATGCAAGGTATACATGATGTTTCTCATGTATCACAATTGAGAAGATGGGTCCATGACAAGGCAGAAATTCTTGAAACCCCAACCCAAGTGCAGATAAATCCTAATTTGATTTATGAAAAGGATCCAGTGGGAATTTTGGCAAAAGAGGTGAAGAAGTTGAGGAATAAATCTCTGAAACTTGTGAAGGTACAGTGGAGTCTTGATCCTAGTGATTGCACATGGGAATTAGAAGACAAAGTTAGGATGAATTATCCTAAGCTATTTTCAGATTAAGGTAATTCTGATTTTTGATTGTTTTCTTTATTTTGGATGAATATATTTTTAGTTAGTATAGAACTAAGAATCTATTTGGTAGAGAATATACTTGTTCTCTGAATTAAGTTTAAAATTTATTTTAAGCTTAGGAAAATTGTGGGACACAATTTCTAAAAGGAGGGGTGTATGTAATGACCCAAGATTTTAGGAATTTATTCTGAAAAATATAAATAAATTTAAAATAATTTTTAAATAAATTTTGAAGGAGGAATTGATATAGCTTGATAGTGTATCAGTGTGTGTACATGTGTGCACAGGAAATGCACATGAATATAAGCTAAAACCCTGAACTCTAAGAATACATACATATTGATGTGTATGGAAATATATATATATATATATATGTAGATTAAATTCTTAAAAGTAGTATGCATGAGTAAATGTATATATATGAATGCTACTGAATATTTTTGAGTGTACATGTGCATGTGTGTGTGTCAGTATAGAATGATGTATGAATATATAGGTGGGTGTACTAATTATTTCAGTAAGACTTATATAAATATATATATGTGTTAATAAAATACTAGAGTTTAAACTAGTGAAATAAAATATACAGACATATTTTAATATAAGCAGAAATAAAAAGAATGAAGATATAAAAAGGAATAAGCCTCTTATAAATAAATGAAGGAAGTACATACCATTTGCATGAAAGCTAAAAATAGAAAAAAATAAGATAAAACAGGGAAGTGCTTGGTATAGGCAGAATTAGAAAAGAGTATTTAATAAATAACAAAATCAAGTCACATTTTTAGCATGATTGTAGACAAGGGGAAAAGTATTTTCTGAAAAGCAAATTTCTGAAAAAAAAATGTGTAACCACTTTTCTCTTCACCCAAATTAAGCCGGGAAGGGTAAAACTTTGGGTTTAAAAATGCAGATAACATGATTTTTCTGGTGGGCAAAAATGGCCTTAGCCAATACCCAAAACCCTAAGAGAGACCCTGTATATATATACATGTATATGCAGCAGCCTCCTCTCCTCCTCAGAAAAGAATTTTGAAAAAAAAAACAACACCATAGAAATCATAAGACAAGGGAAGGAAGAAAGCTTGAGGCTAAGGGCAGAAGCTCATTAATTAATTAAGGAAACAAAGAAGAGAGCTAGGTGACAAAACTCACTCAAAAATCTAAGGCAATAAGTCCTAATGTAGGCAGCCAGTTATAAGTATTTTTCTTAAAAGAGTATTTTCATATATGAATGCTTATCTGTGAATTTAAATCTGAAAATGTTTGGATTCTCTTTGGTTGATCACTTGTTTTATTATAACAAAGTTTTATGTGTTGTTAGTATACATATCTGTTTTATACACTCAGATCTCTGATATGTTAATGTTTAGGGATATAAACAAATACCCAGAAAATAAAATGTTGAGAATAGGCAAGTAGTATTGGTTTTGGCTCAACCCAGAAAGATGTAAATAATGTTGAGCTGCAATATACTCATGTATAAGTGCTGAGGCTTGAAATAGAAAGGAATCAGGGGTGCAATAGGGTTGCCTATGTGCTGATGCTCCTGATCCAATAAAATGCATAGCAAACAAAATTTTGTGATTCAGTGAAACCAGGTCATCCTGAGTATTGGGTTTGCTTGGCCATTTTAATTTCTTTGAACGAGATTTGTCTGCCATTTTTATTTCGTTCGTTTGAAATGTTTTAACTGAGGAACAAGAGGAAGGTTTCGTGAAAAGAAATAGGGGACAGCAGTACGTGATTAACAGAGAGTAGGTCTGCTTATCAGAATAGGGTGGCTGAATAGGACGGTTGATGTGAAATGAAAACAATATATATACATATTCAATTCAAATTCAAATTTAAATCGTTCGACAAATGCAACTCAAAATCTTGACCTCCTATCGAGACGTGCCGCCAGGCGTTCGTAATGTTATACGCCTATTCCGAACGCAATGGAAAAGGTTTCGGGTCCAAATTCGATCGTATAGGAAAGATAGTTTTTTGGACAAGTTAAAATATTAAATCTTCGATTTAATTTCAGCGCATTTGCTTATCGTACGCTCACACAACAACTCCAATCACTACAAAAATTGAAATCCGATAATAATACAATATTACGGATCCAATGGAACTGGTTTCGTCAAATTCCGAGACTGCGCCCCGGAACGCTATTTTTAAATATCGATTTAAACGATAAAATTTCAAACTGAACAATTCAATTTCAAACTTGATTTTGAAGCTTCTATTATCTTCAGTATCATCAATACGAATTTTAAAAGCTTTTGAAATATTTTTCTTCAACTTAAAATTGAAGATTTTAAATTTTTATCCAACATTCAACAGATTAAATTTTATAATTTAATCGCCAATTTCAAAGTTATATCGGGGATTCAAATTAAATCATCGTTCAAATATTTAAAATAAATTAAATATTTTCAATTTAATTTGTTCAAAATTCTAGGTCGTTACACTAGCCACCATTAACTTTTGAACGGTTGAAATGCTTGAAACTTCTTCCCTTAATCTCTCTCAATCTGTCATGACCCGACTTCCTACGCCCAGGAAGACGTATCGTTTTTAAGCAAAGAAAGAGGTGAGAAAGTAGAAAAGATAGAGAAGAAGAACAACAACAGGATCTCAACAGCGGAACGAATAAAATATAATATATCACATAAGAGAATACATAGTATCTTACACATCAGAGTTACACAGATAATACAACACGTACTAGACAGTTATAAACACCTGTCTAGTTAATATAACTCAAAACATCACAGAGATACAACACAGCGGAAATACACATAAATACTAACACAGCGGAACCAATATATATATATATATATATATATATATATACGCTGAAGCCTCCTGCTCCATTGCTCCTCCAGAATTCGTCAAAGCTAACCTGAATCCCTTGGCTACCCGTAAAAATTTGGGTACCCGAGAGTTTATGAAATCAGAAAATAAACTCCGGGTCATACATGGGTCTAGTATGAGTAAACGGTTAAAGTTGTTTTACTTTAAAAATCATTTGAAAACAAAGGTATCACGTAAGACTTCCCACACATAAACATGGAAAAGTTTTTACCTTACGCTAACCAAAACATTTGATTTTTGACATATTTCAAGTTGCTCTGTGTTTTCTTCTACCAGACAATGTTTCCTATTTAAAATTATTGCAAATATTTTTAAATCCTAGTTAAGTTTAAAACAACAAACTTTGGTTTAACAACTTAAGCCTAAAGAAGATTAGAGAAAGAAAAATTTGAAGTTTGAAACTGAGTTTAAATCTCTGGAACTTTAAACAGAGATGATCACAGTAGTTTATATAAACACACACACATGTTTCCAGAGTCTTAAACAATCATACAATCATATTTCCATACATACATCACAAGTCTACTTAAAACATAAGTCATATCCGTCCAAACTAAAGGTATCTTATGTTTACAGTTTAAAGCAGAGACTTGAAACTAAGATATGAGATGTTTTAAAACCACAGATATGCACAATTATATAAATTCACAAGCATTGCACATACATACATATAAACAAACATCATCACAGAATTCTCAGGGTATTTAGGTTTTAGTTAAAAAGTTTACTCACCTAGCTTTTAAACCAAAGAGCTTGTTCTTTTGCTTGAAAACAAGAAAGCTTGGACTGGAAACTTGAAACTTTGAACTGGCTCGAAACATTAAAACTGAGATGTTTGAACTGGAAACTTGAACATGAATTTGTCTGGAAGTCTTGTTATAGTTGAGATGCTTCCATTTTTGATTTGAAACTAAAGTGTTTGGCTTTCTTATTTTGTTTCAGGTTATCTTTGTTTAAGCTTTTAGAAACTAGAATTGCTAAGCTTTTTGTATACGAAATAAAATGAGGCAAGTTGATAAATAAAACAAGTATACAAATTTGTTTACTGTCTAAGTACAGAAAATTTCAGAGATTTTTTATTTCACTTTGGGGCTGAAAGCACTTTGAACAGGCTTTGTTTGTGCTAGGGGGGAAGACATTAAATGCTAATGTACTTTTTGTATACAAACTTATCTTACAATCCAAATTTCGTATGTACTACAAATCTTACCTATGTTTATTTTTATTTAACTTTAAACTTAGCATACTTATCCTATTTTATTCGTATATATTGAAGTGATTCTGCCTGCAACATGTATTTTGTTATAGAGTATAAAATTTACTTGCCTTATCTATGCTATTGTACTTATGTACAAAACTTGCATACATATGTTTATACTTGTTTGACTTAGATGCTAAGCATATTTATTATTATACTTACTCTATTCCTATTCGTATGTACTGGAGTGAATTATCTTGCCTGCAAATATATACTTTGTTATAGTGTATAATATTTTACTTAGGTTTTACTTTAAAATTGATAAGGTTATGGTTATGGTTAGCTTGCATAATTATTTCTATCTCTAACATAAGTGTATTATTTTTATTTTAAAACTCACACTATCAAATATATAATGACCTATTATTATCTTATTTTATACTTACTTTAAATATTTATAATTTATATTTTATTATCTATATATTATTTTTATGAGAGATTTATATAAATTTTAAAACCATGGTTTCTTTTAAAATATGTATAACAATTTTTTTTATAATAGAAACCTACTTGTATAGACATTATATTATAAATAAAGCTCATTATTACATTAAAATAATTTATAAAAGAGATTATCACCTTATTTCTTATTTTTTTATCAAGCTATAAAACAAAACAATCCTTTGTTTAATTTAAATCTAAGCTAAAATTATTTAAACAATTTAAACTCTTATCTTGTGTATTTTAAAGCCAAATGGTTATATATTTAATATAGAATTTAAATCAAATTTAAAACGGACATTGACTATTTACAATATATACAAATATATATATGTATAAATAAATAGAAAACAATTTATCAGATTTTTAAATATAATTTATTACTTAAATATTTATTTAAAAGAAAATAACCAAATCAATTCAAAACTTATTAATAATTATCATCAAATCAATTTAATATTTAATATAGATTATTAAATTGATATTGTTCAAAATTCCGGGATATCACATAATCCATAAACAATTAGCCAAATCCTTCAACAACAAAGTTGAAGGGCATCGTGAGATCTTTTAATCCATACGGTGATGATCATCATTAGAGCATCGTGGTGGTTGAATTTCTATCGTGAAGTAATGCCGTTCATACGCGATTTTCGAGGTGGATGGGGGACCGAGCTCAATGGGATCCATGGCTTTGGTGGATCTTGCTTCGGCGTTTCGTGTGGCACTCTCTAATCGTGTTTTCGACGTTCGTGGAAGGCGCGACAAATAGATGGTCGATGGCGGCTATATGGGTTTCACGACCTGATGTTCGAACGTGATGGAGAAGATAGGAGATGCGGCCCAGATTTGTTGAGAGGAGATCATGCGGCTAAGACTGAGTGAGGGTTTAAAAAAAAAGAATTTGTAATTTATATATAATAATTCTATAATCTTTAAAACATCATAACTTCTTCATACGAGGTTCATTTTTGACGAGACGAGTTGTGTTGGGTTCATATTAACGAGCACTACATTTTAGAGCTGGTTTGGATTTGATTGGAATTAGTGTAAATTTTGGGTAAAATTAAATGACTGTTTAATTTTATTCGGAATAAAACACTACAACTACTATTGGAATCAATGTGAGTACAACTCACTCTTTCTGTCTCACTGGTATTTTTATATAAGTGAGACTAAATTTTATTTTTGATGATTGATGATTGTTTGGATGAGATATGACATTATATATATATATATATATATATTGATTGGTATTTAGATATATTCTTGTCTGTTGGAGCATATGAGACCCTATACATTCTCGTGTATGAGCGGATGACCTTTTGTATGCACGTTTGCCTCGAAGCGGACATTGTACGTATTTTCTAATATGTATATTTGTTGCAGGTGGTAGGTTGGAGGGATCCAACTGGATTCCTCACCAGTATTGGTTTATTTACAAATATTGATGTACATGCTGTTATGATGTTTTGGATGTTGTGATTGATGTATTTAGTACTGTTGTAGCATTGGGCCTATTTTTGGTAATTTTAATATGTTAAAGTGATGATTTCAAATTTAAAAGGATTTTTAAAGTGATTTTGAAAATAGATGTTTTGTTAATTTTTGAACTGTTAAAGAAAATGAATTTATTTTAAATAAATAAAAGTTATAATTTTTATGTTATAAAAATTATGATTTTTGTGAAATATAATTAAAAATATGATTTTTGAATTAAGGAGTTAACTATTAGATAAAATAGTTTAAATGAGGATTTTGAACTTATTATAAATGGTTTATATATATAAGATTTATAAAATTGAATTTTTAGAAAGCAAAAGTAATGGAATTATAAAGGAGTTTTTATAAGTCTTAAAATGAATTTATAATTGAATCTTATAAGTAATAAGATTTATTAATTGTTGAAGTTATAAAAGAATGATTTTGTAAATAGAGAGATTTATAAGTAATTAACTTATAATTTGGATTTGGCATATAAGTGAGATGTAAATGGAATGTTAATAAAGGGAATTTATAAATTGAAATGTTTATAAAATAGAAATGTGAATTCATAAACATTGTTTTATATATGTGAAATCATTTTAATTTGATAAGTAAATATGAAAGCTTATTAAAAGAATTATATCCATGATTTTGGAGAGTGGATAATCCTTTACTAAATGTGTAAAAGTATTGAATTTGGTAAGAGAATTATACTCACGATTTTGGACAGTGAATAATAATTTAATTAAATAAACATTTTAGGAAGTGATATTTTAAAATGGAGATTAAATGGTTTGAAGATGTTTTTAAAACGTATAAGCATCGAATATGTCATGACCCACCACTCATTCTACAGAATGACGTATCATTAATAAGAAAGAAAGGGGTAGAAAAATAGAAAAGAAGAGAAGAAAGAAAGAAACAACAACAACGATCTCACAGCGGAACGAATAAATTATATTAATAACATAAACTATTACATAGTATACAACACTTATCAGAGTTTACACAACTATACAACACATACTAGACAGTTATAAACATCTGTCTAGATATTACAACTCAATACAATACAAACACTATCACAGATATCAACACAGCGGAATACTATATCTACGAACGTCGAAGCCTCCTGCTCCATTGCTCCTCCATAATTCGTCAAAGCTAAACCTGAATCCCTTGGCTACTCGTAAAAATTTGAGTACCCAAGAGTTTATATAAAACAGAAATAAACACTTGGGTCAGACATGGGTCTGGTGTGAGTAACAGGTTAAACTTGCTTAACTTCAAAACCTTTAGAAAGAAAAGGTATCACGTAAGACTCCCCACAAATAAACATGGGTAAGTTTTTACCTTACGCTAACCAAAACATTTGATAGGAAATCTGATTTTATTATAATAGGGTCTAGGGTTTTCAAGTAAAATATAGAAATAGCTGAAATGCTTACATCTCACATTCCAACATAGTTGGGCACATCTAATACGTACGACACTTATTGGAGTTTGGATTCCATACAATGGCAAGGCTACTGGGGTACCGCCCATCACAGTACGTGGCCTAGATCACCGTACCGAGGAGTACGCCCGCTCCCCTGCAACACAAAGCCAGAACCATCCCTTACTGGATAATTCCGAACAAGATAACCCCGTAGTTGGCGCGACCAACCACACACTAAGCCGAATAAAAAGAAAAGGGACCTCTAGACAGGGATCTATCTTGCTCTCAGTGGGTGCTACCCACGAAGCCTTGCTGCACCTCCCCTGTTTTAGCCATTCCCGGTTGATGAGGCTTGAGGTTACGATTACCTTTAATCAGAACATATCACTTAGAATGCTCATCGTCCGCCTGACGATGTGCTGAAAGCATTCAATCCATACAAGTTCGTTCCGGGTTCGAACGAAACCGAAGGCATTATCTCGTTACACTCGTTTTGGAATCACCCTCAGAGTTAACGACAATAACCCTTGCACTCTGAATCTTCATCTTTACTTGAGATTCACGACCTATCGTTAATTTGGATCGATGTGGTATTCAGGTCTCCAGACCTGGAATACCGGTATACGGAAACCCGATCCCGGTCTCATCGAAATCCAAAACGTATCTTTTAAGGCCAAGTTGTTTAAAGGTTTAAACATTTAAACTTATATTCTGAATTATATAAACAGATAGATAAATAACATTATCACAATAGATAATTCATATCAACATTCATCTCACAAAGCAGCATATATCATATATATATCAGAGACATACAAATCATCCAATATCAACCAATCACCCAATATCAAACATCCAGTATTAATCAATTATCTAAACAGAATTGATTTACTCTAATCAATTTAATTAACCTTTAATTAAATTAATTACTATCCTTTAATTACTTGGATTATCTTAATCCTACTCACTATCATTAATTAATTACATATTAATTAATTAAACATCTAAATGATCTTCCTTAATTAATCTCCTTTGATTAATTATCTTTAATTACATCAAGTAATTATCCTTAACCATATACAGTAATTAACCTTTAATTACTATCATTAATTACAATAATCCTTATTAATTAATTAACCTTTTTTTTTATTAATTAAATAATTAATTTTAATCAACCACTTCATTAATTAATTAGACTTAATTAATCATAAACAGTAATTAACAATTTGTAATTACTTATCTTAATTAATTACTTCTTAATTAATTATATTAACCTTGATTAATAAATCTAATTAGTTAATCTTTAGTTACTTCATTAAGTATTATTAATCAATTTTAATTTAACAAATAATCCTTAATTAATTACTTTTAATTAATTACACTTAGTAATTAATCTTAAATTAAAAACAATTAATTAATCACATTAATTAATTAACTAAAATAATTAAGTAATTAACTCTTAATTACTTACATAAGTAATTATCTTCTAATTACTTTATTTAAATGATCTCGATTTCTTTCTTAATTTATTACTTAACAAATAATTAATTCCATCATTTAATAATTCTTAATTAATTACTACATAATTAATTAACTCAAAAACAATTTATATTAATTAATTCCTTAATTAATAACATCATGTGATTATTCATTAATCACTTCCACTTTAATTACTCTTTTCTTAATTACAAGGAATAATATTTAAGTTTTATAAATTTGTTTACCTTCATAAGCTCGTTTATAGTTTAAGGTCTAATTTCTTTTATTCAACTCAATTTCACTTTGCAACATTTTCTTTAATTCTACAGTACAAAACATTATAGAACTAACTAAACAAACAACCTATAATATTCGAGATAACTCAGCAATTTAAACTTACGCAGCGAAACCCAAATCAAACTCGAGATAAACCCAGAAACTACTCGCGCCTATCCCAAAGCAAACCCAGCGACTCCCCGTACCCAAACCCGAGTCAATCCATCTAAAACCCCGAGTTGTCTTCGAGTCCTCGCGATCATTCACCTACTTCGAGAAAAACTGCCAATAACACGAGACCGTCCCGAGTTTCCCTTTCGTCTTCCCCAACGAAAACGTCCAGACACCCAACGTGCAAATGTGATATCCCGGGTTTTTTAGCAATATAAATTTAATAATCTGTATTGATAATTTAATTGATTTGATAATTATCCTATATAATTTTAGTTTAAATTGGTAATTTAATCAATATTTAATCTGGCAATATTGATCAATATCCTTTTAATAATTTAAAATGGATAAAATTTATCTTTGAAAGCTAATAAAATTTATTCTGTATATAATATATATATTTGATATATATTGTGAATAGGATATCTTTTGTTTTAACTAAAAGATGAATTTTTCAAATTGTATGTAAGTATATGTTATAATTTGAAATTGTTTTGAAATTTAATTTAATCTATTGATATATATATAGTAGGAATATATTGTGATTTAAGCTTTGTTTTAAATTTAATATCTTTCAAAAGTTAAAGATTAATTCATTTGTTTTAAAAATATAAAATAATTATTATTTCTAAAAGTATGATAGTTTAAATAAGATTTAATAAAAGATTTATTTTTATCTTGTTTTCTTTTAATAAGTATAAGACTAAAATGGTTATAAGTGTGTCTGTTTCGGTGTTGTGGCTGAGTTCAGCAGGGTGTTTCTGTTTGGTTTGGGTTTCGAGTTTCTCGAAGAGCTTTGGATTGAGAAGTCTTTGGCATCTGTGGCAGCAGTGCAGCTCGGAGTATTCTGTGCATTGGCAGGAAGTTTTCTGGCTGAGCAGTTTTTCTGAAGATAGAGTTCAGAAGCAGTATAGTGAATCCATTTCTTCGATGGATTGGATAGTTAAGTATGAACTGTTCTGATTGGTAAAGAGAGAGCAGTTTCTTTGCATTTTGGCTGGGTTGATCGCAAAAGTGACTTGCGATAGTTTGAGTATTCTTTTGAGTTATCCGAGATTTTCTGGGATGTGTTGTCCAGTCTGTGCTTGTGTTCTTCATCAGCATTCTTATCTACTCCAGATCAGAGTGGTGCAGCGGAAGCAGTTTGGCGAGTGCTCCTGTTTGTGTTTGTCTTTTCCAGATAGGAGAAGTAAGTTTGGAATCTACTGATGTACTTGTGTTGTATAATAGACAGAAGTTTATAACTGTCTATTCTGTGATGTATAAGTTGTGTACTCCGATGTATATGATACTATGTAATATTCTATGTGATATATTATATTTCATTCGTTTCCGCTGTGAGATTCTTTTGTGTTGTTGTTTCTTCTTTTCTATCCTTTCTTCTTCTATCCCTTTCTTTCTTCATGATGATACGACTTTCTGTGGAGAAAAAGTCGGGTCGTTACAGAATACATAGATCTCAACATTTATTGTTGAAATAGGCATTTTCGATAAATAAGGAAATGATGGACTATAACATTGTTGTTATAGTAAATGATTTTCGAAATGAGATGTTTTGTGTAGTATATAGGATTTATATACCTATCTAATTTTCGAATCCCTATATTAGTGATTTTGGGTTGTCAAAACGATGTTTTACGCAACATTCGTTTTGACCCAAATGAATATGTTTTAAGAGAATGTTTTCCTTAAAGAATAAAATATACTTAATCGTGATTTAAGTATCTGTAATATTTTCTAAGTGTTGAAAATAAAGAGAATTGTGAATTACTTATTATTAAATAAGTATATGGAAATGTTTTCCAATGTTGAAATGGTTTTGGAATTATATCTTTTAAAGATAATTTGAAGTGAATATTTGGCAAGTGATTTAATTAATAAAAGATTAGCTAAAAGGGCCTAGTGATTGCTTATGGTGCTAGATATTTGTTTGTTTGCTTTGATAGTTAAATAACCGACTATCAAATTTGGCCATTTTAGTTCCTCGACTTGATGTGAGAACTATTTAGTCATACACTTAGTACGTAGCCTTCTGCATAGGCTTGATTGTTGTTTGTGTTGTGGATGTCGATACGTGTAGTGCAGTGTATTACTCCAATCTATCGAGCTTCCTTCTTGGCCGAAGGATAGCAAGTTGAATGTTGGAGACATGATAAGTCTATGAGACTTAGTTTCTGTGTAAGGTTGAGAAACGCTTTTGCGTTTTTGGTGCAAACAGACCGAGATCGGTTTATCCGAAAACCACTTCAAACTAGCGTATATGCGTTCGATTGTGCAGGTTGTGATGATATTGATATTCAGGATTTTCATAGTGGAGGACTACTTGTCGATCGTTTGTGTAACGACCTAGAATTTTGAACAAATTAAATTGAAAATATTTAATTAATTTTAAATATTTGAACGATGATTTAATTTGAATTCCCGATATAGCTTTGAAATTTACGATTAAGTTATAAAAATTTAATCTATTGAAGTTGAATAAAATTTGAATCTTCAAATTTTAGCTGAAGAAAAATGTTTCAAAAGCTTTTAAAATTTGAAATGATAATACTGAAAACAATTTAAGCTTCAGAAATTGATTTGGAAACAATTTGTTCAGTTTGAAATTATATCGTTCGAATTGATATTTAAAAATAGCGTTCTGGGAGACAGTCTCGGATTTCGACGAAACCAGTTCCATTGGGTCCGTAATATTGAATTATTAATGGATTTCCAATTTCGTATTGATCGGAGTTGTTTTGTGACTGTACGGTTAGAAAATGCGTAGAAATCCATATCGAATTCAAATTTAAAATCTATATTTATATTAATTAACATCACACGTTATCTCCCCTAATTCTACTCCTAAAATCACGAACGAGATCGTGTAAGCAGACCTACTCTCTGCAATGTCGCGTACGTTGGTCTCCCATTCTTCCTCTGTTAAAATATCACGCCTGTTCCCTCTCCCTCTTCATAAAATCAAACGAAACAATCTCTGTTTCAAATCAAAATAAAAATGGCGAGCCATTTAAAATGAAAATCTCGATTTCCTTCCCTCTGTACAAATCAAAATAGTTGAACCCATTTCTTCACTTCGAAATCAAATCTACAGAAAGAAAAAAAAGGGGCGAACGAAACGCTTTCGTTCGAATCATTCACGAGAGGGAGGCAGCATAGCGAGATCGAAGGCGATCTTCACTACGAAGCCATCTTTTCTATCGCGTGGGCTCGAGTTTACGACTGGCAATCGGGATTGTCGAGGAGGCTAGACGAAGTCACGGCTAATGGAGGTTGGGCGAATCGCGGCGAAGTGGAAGTCAGGCGTTCGCGATGTTGGAATGGAGGGTGCGTACGCGATGAGGGAAATCGAGCATCATGGTGTGTCAAGCTCGACAGTAGCAGCGGCGAAGTGCGTGGGGGAAGGCGCGCTCAGGCGAAGTCGGCGACAGTCGCGATGGCGATCTCGAGCAGGGTGGAGGCGATTCCAGCATCGTGTGGTGTCGCGTGGAAATGGTTGAAGTGGTGACTCACGCGGTGGCTCGAGTTCGAGTCTGGGTTTCGATCTGGATTCGATTTTGGTCAGTGAGGTAAATTTTTATTTTATTTTATTCGATTTCTAAATTAATTTATATGTGTATGAGTAAATATAATATATACAGTTAGTTAATATACAGGTAAAATTGTTAATTAAACCAAGTTAATTTAAGTTTAAAACCTATTTTAATTTAAGATGATAACTATATGTATATACAGTTTGAAGAAATGAAAAATGAAGTTATCCACTGTTTCGTAAAATAAATATATGTAAAAGGAAAGATTTTACAGTAAAGAATTTTTTTTTGTTTCATATGTTTATAGAAGAAAATATATGTATGTACTGTTAAATTTTAAAGTATGTTATAAATTAGATACTTTCACATGCCTATTTTAAAATAAAAAAGATTCAGCTGTTTAAAGAGTTTTAAAAAGGAATCTACTTTACTGTGAAATAAATTACTAAGTTATACATTTATTTTCTAACCTATATAAATTCAAAATAATGTATTAAATGAAAACTAATTTGTTCGATTTATTTCGGATATTGATAAAATTGTATAATCATTTATACAAGGTTAAATTTGCAAAGAAAACAAACTGGAATGGGATGGGATTGCAAATAAAAAGCAAAGGTGAGATTTTTCTCACTCAAATTGAATGTGGAATTTTTGCAGTTATTGATTGTTTGATTTGTTTGGATGTGATATTAGATATGGTAGGATATGTCTATATATATAGCAATATATACATATTGGCATATGTATATATTGGATTGATTGATTTCCCGCCGCGTATAGCGGATGAGACCCTATTGCGCCGTTAGTAAGCGGATATTTTTATAAAACCCATATACCGCGATATTCCACCTCGAAGTGGAATTGGTATTGTGCTAACGTCTCTGGATGCAGGGAAACAGGTTGGAGGGATCCAACTGGATTCCTCAACAGTATTTATTTATTTGCAGATATTGATGTATTCTGTTATCATATGTTGATATATGATGTTTGTTGTCGTGATTGATTATTTGGTGCTGTGGCATCATCGGATCCAATTTTAAAATTATAAAAATTATGATTTTTGTGAAATATAACCGAAAGGTAATATTTTTGAAATAAATGGTTAAGTAATTTATAAAATGGTTTGGATTGGGATTTTTGAATTATTAAAAACGATGTATATAAAAGATGTACAAAAAATGGATATTTATAAATTTAAAATATTGGGATTTTAAGACAAGTTTTTATAAGTGTTAAAATGAAGTATAAATGGGATTTCATAAGTAATGAAATTTGAAAGTTTTATATTTTGTGAAGTTTAAAAGAACGATTTCTTTTAAAATAAATGAATTATAAGTTATTAACTCATAATATGGACTTGTGCATATATATTGAGTTATAAATTGAATTGGCTAATAAAAAGGAGATTTATAAAAATCAAAGTTGTTATAAAATAGAATTTATAAACGTTGCTTTATAAATTCGAAACCAATTGAAATTGATAAGTTAAACATAGAAGTTCAATAAAGGAGATATATCCGCGATTTTGGATAGTGGATAATTCTTGAAATAAAATGTGTAGAAAATAGTGAAATTTGGTTAGTGAAGTATATTCACGATTTTGGACAGTGAATATATTGTTAAGTAAAATGGATATGTTTGGAGAAGTGATATTAAAATTGAAGTTAAACGTTTTAAAGATGTTTTAAAATGTATTACGAATCGAAAGCATAGATTTCAACATTCATTGTTGAAATAGGCGTTTTCGAGAAATAAGAAAATGGTGGACTATAACACTGTTGTTATAGTAAATGGTTTCCGAAAGGAAGATTTTATATAGTATTGGGATTTACTATCTTAATTCCGAATCCCTATACTAGTGATTTTGAGTCGTCGTAACGATGTTTTACGTAACGTTCGTTTTGACTCAAATAGATGTTGTTATCGTAAATGATTTCCTTAAAGAATGAAATATATACTTAATCTTGATTTAAGTATATCGAATATTTTCAAATGTTGAAAATGAATAGATTGGTGAATCACTTATTATTAAATAAGTATGGAAATGTTTTTCCAATATGAAATGAAACGTTTTGAGATTTTATCTTTAAAGATGAATTGAAAAGTGGAAATTGATTTGAAATTGTTTTCAAATGGTTAAGTGTGGAAATTATATATCTAGTAAAGATATTTTGGGAAATAAAGTTATTTGGGAAAATTATTTGGAATCTGATGATGTTGCGCATCTTTATTGATGGTTAAATAACCGACTATCAATAATTACCTTTAGATAGGTATTTGTTGTGAATTCGATGAATTTGAATGCCACACTTATTTTTGAATAAGCGCTCACTATTCGGGTTAGCCGGGAAAGGACCATGGGGTCGTATAACCCATTCCGAATATGTGATACGTCGTTATGAATTGCATTCGAAGACCGGTGTTGAAGACCGGATATTTTTGAAAACGGAAGGATTACCGTCGAGTTACTCTACATCGGCTGATCTCTGGTTTAGAGGTTTTATCACCCTTAGTGACCGGAAGTCCGGACGTGATTGAGAATTATCCGGAATTGCAAGGGCTTCGTGAGAAGTGCCTTCAGTTCTATTCGATCCCAGAACAGACTTGTATGGATTGTGTGTCTGACATTACACTTTGAGATATAAAGCCGATTTCTTTCAAATACATATCTGTTGGTGGCGGAGAATTTATTCTCTTAGCTTAACACCCTTCTCTGAGACATACGAGCTCAGAGGTTATGTAGTTGAAATTTATCAGCAATATATTCCCAATTTGGTAACGTGGCATGCTGAGTGTTGCAGTGTGATGATCAGTGTTTGATCATTTGCGATATGATCATTTGTTTGATCTTATATCTTTGTGATCATAGGTTGATCATTTGTTGGACCCGAAGCATGGCTTTGTAGAGAGCGTAGCTTTGTGGACGAGACTTCGTCGAGCCTTACACCCCGGAAATGGTCGAAACAGGAAGGATGCGGCAAGGTTCTAGGGAGTAGCGCCCCTTAGTGTATGTCATTCCTTCTGGATAAAGGTGGTATCATGGTATGGAGCCCAGATACTTAACCTCTGTGGTTGCTGCATTATTCTTATTATGTGTTTGTTGCAAATCGGGGATCCTCGGGAAGATCGGTGACGATCGGGGGATGGCATACGCGTGTCAGTAGTTACCTATTTTTGCAGAGGTAACCCGGTCTTGTGTTGGCAGAGATCCGGTTAGGTTCTCGGGTCGCCTATTCCAGGGGCGTACCCACCGTGGCATAGGAAGTTCCTTAGCCTGACCATTTGTTGGAAATCCAAAGAAACAATACGAGCCATTTACAATTTCAATTGTATAACCTGTCTCCTCAGGAGGCAGCTATAGCAGGCATAATATAATGGTACCTATGCTGGCTAAGATTTATATTCTACTTTCGAAATGTTTTCCACTATGCACTAAAAATAATATCCAAAATAATTTGATTTTGCGTAGTAAGCATCTTTGACTAACATAAGAAGAAATCTCCTCCAAGTCTGCGTTTGCATTGTGTGTGTGGTGGGAGGTCTTATGGTAGTTTCATTTTCCAAAAGCATTTCGAATTGAAAAAAAATTATTCCGTTGTTGTTTTAAAGATAAACTGTTTTACGATCTCACACCGGTCACCATGACTGACTCGGAGTTTATTGTTTCCCTTCTAAACTCTGGGTGCCCACCAATTTCCACACGGGCAGCCTAGAGTTATATTATCAGGATATTCTGGATATTCTGGAGCTTTGGAAGCAAGCTGGATGGCGTAACGTATCATCTGTATTTGTATCTAATATTATTTATTCCGCTGTGTATTCTGTATGAGGACAAGTTTATAAAACTGTCCATTGTTGTATATTGACTCTGATGATTGATGTACGTATAAACTGATATAGCTCTTTGTTTTAAAAGACTAGTGTTTATTTATTATATATTGTTCCGCTGCGATGTGTAAGATTCTGATATTGTTTTCTATTCTGATATGTTGTTCTGTTGCTCTTCTTTCTTCTTCTTTCTTTTTCCTCTTTTCTTCTTCTTCTACCTTTTCCTTCTTTTTAAAAACCCTCATGCTTAGTATTTCCGTGCATCTTGAGTTAATCATAGTGTTTAAATCAAGGAGTACGGATTTGTGGGTCGTGACAGTTTGGGATTAAAATCCTAATATACATATAGTAGCAGTGGTCTCTTCGTTATGAAATATCCAATGCAAGGAATATTCGCTACTAATCCTAGGGATTTCTCGACAGGTTATGGTAGAAAGTACCTTCGGTTTGTCCACTTCCTGGACAACTTGTATGGACGTTTGTCTAACATTGCATTTCTAAAGATTACGTATATAGGTTTTTACAAACGTACATTAGTTGTGGCGGAGAAGCCACCTTCTCTTAGCTTAACACCCTCCTTGAGACATACGAACTTAAGGCTTATATTTTGTGGAAGGTAATTAGTAGTCAACAGAAATGGCCATGTGGCATTCAAAGTGATGTGATATGTGATTTTTGAAAGGTAATCATTAACTCAGGCCTCATCAATCGGAAATGACCGAAACAGGGTTAGATGCGGCAAGGCTAAATGGGTCGCTCGCATTAGGATGTGATCATCCTCTTCTAGATATATTTCTTCCCGCTATGACATTCGGGATGTAAATTATTGTTGTTTTTATGCTATGAGGGCCCTCGGAAAAGGTTCGTAACGACTGAAGGATGACATATTCGGTACTATCTAGTTATAGAGATAGGCCGGTCATGTGTTGGTAGAGAAGCTTTGTGATGGTTTCTCGGGACATCCATCTAGAGGTGTACCCATCGGAAGGTAGTCCCTTCACCTGGTCATTTGTATGGAAATCCAAACCCCACTAGGAACTAGCGGTTTTGTTTGTAATGGCGTAATGAATAGCCATGAAATGCTATATGGGTAACCATTTCAGCTACGATTAATATTATTTGTATACTAGACACTAGTATAATATAACATGATTTAATATGAAATGTTTTAGTTATCGTAAGGTAAAAACATGTCCATGTTTATGTGTGGGCGTGTCTTACGAGATGCTTTGGTTTTGAAAGGAAAAGTTTTGGTAATCTAATAAATTCAATTCAGTGTGTTTCTCATGCTGGTTTACCAGACTGATCCGAGCGTTCTTCCCTTTCAGTGCTCGGGTCAAATAGAGTATATTTATAGATTTAGATTTGGTACCTTTGGAGCTTCAGCAGGCGAGCTAGAGATCTTCATTTTCGTATACATGCACTTGTTTTGATTATTCGTTGCTTAGTTGTTGTTTATTATCGACAATTGTGAGGATAGGTTATCATAACTGTACAGGCTGATAACTAGTGATTGATTGTTGAAATTTGATTGATGTATGTATATAAAGTTTCCATTTTGTAAAGATCGTTGATACGATATTATATGTTTTCTACTGTGATGTGAGATTCTGTATTGTTCTGTTTTGTTTTCTCTTCTCTCTTTCTTCTCTTCTATTCTTCTCTCTTTCTTCTCTTCTATTCTTCTCTCTTCTTTTCTTTCTCATGACTTTCCATAAGTCTGTGCTTTTTGAGTGGGACATGTGTGGATTATTGTTGATTCAAAGGGTACGGATTTACGGGTCGTCACATGGAGATTACGTATCAATATTGAATTATAATGATAGTTATAGTTTAATATTGTGAATTAAATTAAAATTGGAGATTTTTTTATTTGGAATGAACAATGAATTTTGGAATTAAAATTATGAAAATAAAGTTTGGAACTTTATTTTTTTTGTTTCGGTTAATAATGAATGGAAATTGGTTTTTATTTAGAGAAAATGAAATAATTTTATTAATTATTGCCAATTACTTCTTTTATTAATTTTTAAAGGATGTATTTGATTTTAAAGGTTGTTTACTTAATTAAAAAGGTGGAGTTTTGTTCAAAAATGTGTTTTAGTTATAAATTTGAGTTTAAAATGGTTTGTTATATTTTTCTATGGAAAAGGATAATTTTTGTAGAATTTTGGAAGTTTAAAATAAGGACTTATGCATTTATTTGGTGTAACTTGTGTATTTTTGTAAATTAAGGGATTTTAATAATAACAAATATTTTAAAAAGAAAAATTAATCATTTTATATGGTGTAAAATATTTTCTTTAATATGTCTGAAGGTTTACATTGATTTTTTGGAATAAAACATGAAAGAAAATGTAAGTTGCTTTATAAAATAGTGTAAATATGTGCATTTTTGTTTAAGTGTTTAATAAATTCACTTAACCAAATAAGTTTTATTTAATTCCTAGGTCCAAAAGGCCCATTAACACTTAACCAGTAAATGAGGAAGTGAGAAAATAGTTCCTATACGTTCAAACTACTCTCATCTTCTTCCTCAGGCAGAAAGAAACCAAACTCACCCTTTTCTTCAATTTCAAGCTTAAATCTTCAAATTAATTCAAGCAAACTGAGATTTTTTATCAAAATAAAGTAAAATCCAAAGGTATTCAACTTTATTATTTCATCAGAAATCTTAGTTTGAGAAATGGATTTTCTAATTACTGTAAATTCTATTGTGCATGCTTCTACTTCTTCTTATACAGGTTCTTGAAGGTCAAATTCAAGCCAAAGCTCTAATCTTTCAGCTACAATCTGATGTTTTGCACTGTAAAAGCAAGGTGAGTTGAATAACTCACAAAATCTAGCTAAGAAAAATCAAATGCTTGAATTTGTACAAAAATATTGCCTGTAGTTGATTTCCTGTAGTTTTTCTTCTTTTGTGAAAATCAGTTCTGGGTTGCATCTTTGCTTGCTGATATTTTTCAATTCCGGCAACGAAATGCTATCAGATTTCTTTCAGTTGTTTCAGATGTAGTAGTACCAGCCTGATAAATTTCACTGCATAATATGGTCATTTGATGCTTCAAATATGCTTCAAAAAATCAATGCGTACATTGAAAATTGCCTGGAAGAAATCGCGTGAACATGGTCGACATGCTCACTCTCTGGGTCGAACTCTGGGTCGACATGTAGTTTGACCCAGAGGCTCTATAGGTTAACCAGCCTATCGACCTAAGGAAGGGCCTGGTCGACCCCTAGGTCGACCTACAAGTCGACCTGGGTACAAACCTTTTTGCAGCCCATTTTGCCTCTTGTTGCTTTGTATTTCCAGCCCGATTCGCTTGTTTCTCTTGCACATTATTGAGATATTTCTGATTGTACTAAAGGTTATGATGTCTATCTATAGACTATCCAAATTCTGAAGAATTTGAAATTCCAATTTTGAATTGAATTTGAATTAAATTTGAGTTGAATTCGAATATCGATTTTGAGAGTTTTTTGGGTTTTTCTTCGTTTTCGAGCATGGATTTTTCCAAACAGTTTTGAAATAATTTTTAAAATATATTGGCATTTGGAATAAGTATTATATAATATTTTTAAAGTATTTTCAAATATAAAATCGATTTATTCTCTATAATAAGGTAATTTTCAAATATGGTTTTCAAAACTGATTTAGAAAAATCATTTTAAAAGCTTGTTTTCCCAACTAAATTATTTTATATATAAAATACACATTTTTTCATTATTCAAGCGAATGAGAAGGAGAATTAAATGTGTTACGCTAAAAAGTGAACGCTAACACCCTGGTGTGTGTAGTAGTAACGTGAATGCACCACCCGTGATATGGGAATAAGAAACAAGCAGAAAAGTAACAAAAAACAGTAAAAGACAACGGTTTTATAGTGGTTCGGCTTAAGATCGAGCCTACGTCCACTTTGAATTCCTTTATTGCTGATTTTAATTACAAATTGATACAATGCACTTCGAGTACAATTCACTTCAATCACACAAACACTTTAGACTAATAGCTCAAACTTTGATGTGACAATGCTATTTGAATCCATATCGGATGTGCGAGATCTCTTTCGAAGCTCGTTGTAGTGTCTTCAATGTTTGGAGTTCTTCAAGTGTTAGTTCAGTTGAGAAAGTGACAGAGTATCGGCGCTTCAGATAGTGATCGAAAAGTCCCTTCATTGTTGGAGTTAGGGGGTATTTATAGGAGTGATTCTCGGCGGAATTTAACCACACAAGTACAAGGTCGTCAACGACCTAAGGTACGTCGTAGGTCGTAAGTCGGCGATGACATAAGGGATCACTTGTATTAGTTGTTCCTGAACCTGTCCTGAACGAGTTATTAGGTCGGCAGCGACCTAAGGGATGGGATCCGACTTATCCTGATTGCCTTTGATTCTTTGCTGAGCGAGTTGATAGGTCGCGTACGACTTATCATAGGTCGTAGGTCGGTTGAGACCACTTGCGACCTAATTTAGGTCGCTAAGACCACTTCTGCTCTTAGGTCGGTAGGTTGTTAAAACCATTAGGTCGGTAGCTTCTTAAGCCGGTAGGTCCTTAAGTCGTTAGGTTCTTAGGTCGGTAGCTCGTGGCACATTTTAGGTCGCATATGCTTTAGCTCGTTAAGTCGGCTCTGTAGTTAGGTTGCTAACTTCCTTAGGTTGTTAAGTCGCGAATTAAAAGAGGGTTAATAAAATGGTTTGGTAAAACATGTGGTATGGGACATGTGCGTTTATTGTATCGGTTAATTCCTGACTTGTCCATTTGATCATTTTGACCTTCGGGTCGTGTTTATCGAGGAGATGAGGTAAACATTTTACTGCTTTCTAGTATGGCGTTTACTAGCAGTTAGTAAACCATTTAGTACGAATATGTGGGATGGGACACATGTTAACACTTTTCGGGTTCCTATCAAAGAGTTTGTGACACATTTGTCTTCGAGACGTACTGCCAGTACTGGACCTTCGAGTCATTGTCCTAGAGATGTTTGCCATTGTGACTTATTTGTCTTCGAGATGTATTTGTCATTGCGATGTATTGTCCTTCGTGCATGGCACCTTATTTGAGAACTGTACTTGGCAGGCTTCGACCATATGCACGTGCAAAATTTGTTGAGATGATTTCATTAATTATTGTGATTTCCCAAGTGTATCGTTTTTTCATGGTTGACCATTCAAGCCATTTGATATTATATATATGGCGATTACCTTATGGAAATTTGAACTCTTTTGGGTTCTATCTTTGAGATTTGAGTTGTCTACACTTGGCATTTATTGAGATTGCCGTTATGGCTTTTATTTGGAATTTATATTCTCTTATTTGGAGATATATGCATTACCATTATGACGTATTTTGAGATTGTGATTTCTTTGAGTATGCATTTGAGGTTGCCGATATGGCGGGTTAGGGATTTCTCCTTTCTAGGAGTTATGATTTTCCCTAAACCATTATTGATGATTTGTTATATGCCGATGATATGAGGCTTGCATACTTGGCATTTTGTTGAATATTAATTTATCTCTTTTGAGATTATACAATCATGCTAAGTGATAGTATATCACTTGAAGTATCCACTTATAATTAGATAGTTTCTTCTCTTTAGATAAGAATATCACTCTCATCCTTATGCTTATATTATCGCTTATCCTTATTAACCGATTGTTGTAGCTAGACTGACCCGTGTATTTTATACTCGGATCAGACCGAGATGTTTCAGGTTAGGTTTGCTTCCACATGGATATATTTATTATCATCTTTTTGTGTAGTCTTTTTGTGTAAACTCTGATGTATATTGTTTTGACTCATGTATATATAGTGTGGTCATCGTACCACATATGATGTATCATTCTGTATTACTCTGGTGATGTATCTGTATACGTGTGTGTGTATATATGATTATCTGCTGTTCTTTGATGTAAGATGCATTTAGTTGTTGATTTTGTTCCGATAGATCTATAAGCCACTTATAGTTTTGTATTAAGCATTTATTGGATATGTCGATCTACTTGAGTCAGAAGACTTTTTTTTAGAGAATTTATCTACATATTTAATAGATGTATAAGACACGGCTATAGATGGTCGCTCCTAACCAGCCCTATTCTCCGCATTAGCAAACAATATTACCCAGTAATACTCTTTGTTAATGTGGGTCTCGAGGTGGGGCATCACTGCTTGGTATCGGAGCTGAGTTCAAAACAAAATATGATAAACACAGAACAAAAACACATATTATGGTACATCCAAGTGTAGTACAAGTGTTACGAATCCCTTAACCATCATGACCTTGTCCCTTTTTCATGTCCTTTGGGATAGATAAGTTGGGAAATCGTCTAGGAATGCAAATTTTAATTCTGTAGTATTCCATAATTGAATTAATCATATCTACCCTATGAATAATATTTATCTTATCCTAACTTTCAGCTAATGGCTAGAAGATGCAGAGGACGATGCTCGGATGCTGGGCAGTCCAGCGGCTCGCATCCAAACGGTGTACATATATCTCCTGATCAGTTTATGGAGTTATTTGGAGCACTCATCCTCCAGCTCCTACTCCAGCATCTCCTCTGCACAAATCAGCCTTTGTGTGCATGTGTAGTGATTTCTCTTACCTCGGAGGCAAGCCGTTCAAAGGCTTCGAGTCTATATTAGAGATCCAGGCTTGGATTCGCATGTGCAAGCACATATTTTTTCGCATGGACCTTTCTGACCACTATAGAGTTCTCGTAGCATCTAGCATGTTGCAAGAGCATTCCCTCGACTGGTACGAGCTTCTTATTGCCATGCTCGATGAGTCCACTCTCACTTGGATACAGTTTCGGGAATCATCCCTGAATCAGAGAAAGCCTTATTAGCTTCGCTTACTCGAGTTGAAGCAAGGGAAGTCCTCAGTTTCTGATTATTTATCTTCATTCAAGGCCTTATCCAAATATAGTCTCGAATACATCAACACTTCCTACAAGAAGAATCTAAAGTTTGTATCTGGTTTGAAGAAGTATCTAAAAAAGTCCTTGATGCTCTAGGTCAAGCTTTCTTTCGAGGAGTTAGTAGACTCGATGCTTTATCTCGAAGCCATGGAGAAAGAGTATGATAGTAGTAATGAGCTTGAGGTTTGCAAGAACCCCAATAAGAAGAGATTCCCTTTTCAAAAATTGTAGAGCACCTTCCCTCAGAAGAAAAAGAAGCCTGTTGGTTCTGGTTCAACTTCTCCGCCTCGAGGAGCACCTCCCACATAGAAGGGGTGTTTCAACTGTGGCTCTCCCAACCACATGATTCGTGAGTGTCCTAAGCCTCTCTTCTACCGCTATTGTAAGAAGGAAGGTCATCATTTTTCCACTTTCCCCATTGCTCCATGTAATGCCAAATCTAGAAAGCTGCATATTATGGATGCTTCTGGAGGGTCTTCTCAGTACAGAGGTACATCTCCTTCTACCCTTAGAGGTTCTTTGTTGTTTCATGATCGATCTATTCTTGTCCTCTTTGATATGGGTGCATCACATTCATCAGTATCAAAGGAACTCGTCAATTCTATTTCTTTGGTTATTTCTTATGTAGTTACATCATTAAGGATTGCGAATCCTATTGGAGGATCCGAAACCCTTAGCATGCTTTATTAGGATGTTGAGATTGTTTTATGTGGCTTTTCTTTTCATGCAATTCTACATATTATTTCTTTTCTGGGATTTGTTATGATTTTGGGTATGGACTGGCTAGTGTGTTACAATGCCGGGATTATTTGTTCTAAGAGGATTTTATACCTTTGCCATCCTGATTCGTCCGCTCAGCTGTCACATGTACTTCGGAATGTGGATAATTCCGTAGCAGTTTTATATTCTCTTGACTCACGAGATAATGATGAAATATCTCATATTCTGATGGTTTGTGATTTCTCTAATGTGTTTGAGCTTGTTTCAGGTTTGTCACCAAAGCGGGCTATTAAGTTCCACATTGATCTCATTCCAGGTACTCAACTAGTTAGTCATCCTCCCACGAAGATGTCTACAAAGGAAAATAAGAAACTCAAGAAGCAGCTTTTAGAGCTTGAAGCCAAGAAGTTCATCCAGTCTAGTTCTTTACCATGGAGTGTCGTGGTTGTCTTTGTGAAGTAGTCTATGGTACTCTTAGGTTTTGCAACTACTATCGCAAGCTTAACGAGTTAACCATCAAGAACAAGTATTCGTTGCCTAGGATCGAAGATATGTACGATCAATTGTGTGGCGCGAAGGTCTTCTCTTGGCTTGACCTTGCCACAGACTTTCATCAGCTTCGAGTTGCGGAAGATAGAATTCCTCTCATCGCTATTCTCACTCGATATGGATCTTACGAGTGGCTCGTTATGCCATTCTGTTTGATGAACGCTCCTACTTTCTTTGTTGATCTTATGAATCGAGTATTCCTGGAATATCTCTATAAGTTTGTCCTTGTTTTTATTGATGACATCCTTGTTTATTCGAAGTCTGAGTTGTCTGGAGTACTCTTCGTCAGCATCAACTCAAAGCCAAATTCTCCAAGTGCCACTTTTGGGAGAATAAGGTTATGTTCATAGGCTATGTTGTTTCTTCCGAAGGCATTTTGGTCGATCCTTCGAAGATCGAAGCCATCTAGAATTGGAAGAGGCCTGAGAATGTTCATGAGATTCGCATTTTCCTGGGATTGGCAGGATACCGTTGATTCATTAAGGATGTTTTAGCATTGTGCTTCCTCTCACCAGCCTTACTTGGAAAGGCGTTCGATTCATTTGGTCAGACAAGTGTGAAGCTTCTTTTAAGTTGTTGAAGGAGCTTCTCAATAATGCTTCTATTCTAGTGGTTCTCGAAGGGAAACTTGATATTGTTGTCTACACCGATGCTAGTCATTATGGCCTCGTGTCGTACTTATGCAGGGAGATCGGGTAGTGGCTTATGCTTCTAGGCAACTACGACCGAATGAAGTATGCTATGTCACTTACAACCTCGAGTTAGCGGCCATAGTCTTCGCCTTGAATATTTAGTGACATTATCTATTAGGCGAGCGCTTCATTCTCTATACTGGTCACAAGTCTTTGAAATATCTGTTCACTCAAAAGGAGCTCAATATGAGCAACAACGTTGGCTCGAGTTCCTTGCCTCCTATGATTTCGATATCCTGTATACCTCTGGAAAGGGTAATCGTGTTGCTGATGCGCTTAGTCGCAATCACTCGGCCGTCGTTTCTATGATTATAGCCGAGTGGAATATTCTTGAGACCTTATCCCTTTGTGATATTTGGGATCGTGCTCTATCTTCTGATTCTCCTATTCTATTATTCAGTTTGGAAATTCAACCCAGCTTATTGGATCGCATTGCTGATACTCAGCGGCTAGATCTAAACCTTATGCATCTTATTCATATTTGTGAGTCTGATTCCTATGATGAGGAGTTGAGGGATTTCAATATTGATTCTCATGGGTGTCTTTGTAAGAAGAACTATCTAGTCATGCCTTCCGATTCTGATCTTAAATGAAACATTCTCAATGACTGTCACCGTTCTAAGTATACCATTAATCCCAGCAGTAGCAAGATGTATGCTGATATGAGTCGCGTTTAATATTGGGAAGGCATGAAGCGTGATGTGGCAAGTTATGTGAGTAATTGCATGACTTGTTAACTCATCAAAGCCGAAAATTAGCGCCCTTTTGGTCTTCTTCAGCCCTTAGAGGTCCCATTATGGAAATGGAATCAGATTTCCATGGATTTCGTTGATGGCCTACCTCGTTCTAGATAAGACCATTGCAGTATTGAGGTTATTGTTGATCGCCTCACTAAGTCTGCTCACTTCATTCTTATTAAGTCTAATAGGACTACTTCTCATCTGGCTAAGCTTTATATCAAGGAAAACGTGAGATTTCACGGTATTCCTAGTTCGATCATTTATGACTGTGATCCGCTATTCACGAGTCATTTCTGGTAGAATCTTTAAGCAATCTTTGGGAACAATGCTTAATTTCAGCATAACATATCATCTACAGTCTGATGGGCAAACCGAACAGGTGAATCGTATCTTAGACGATCTTCTTCATGCTTGTATTTTGGATTTTGTTGGTAGTTGGGAGGACTACTTACCTCTTGTGGAGTTCTCCTACAACAATAGCTTTCAGTCTAGTGTTGGTATGGCTCCTTTCGAACCTTATATGGAAGGCCATGTCGATTACCTTCGTGTTGGTTAGAATCTGAGGAGAAGCTTAATCTATGCCCCGATTCTGTTCGTGATTCTTCTAAGAAGATTATTCTTATTCGGTAGAGAATGAAAGAGGCACAGAGCCGTCAGAAATCCTACACGTACAACCGTAGGAAGCCTCTTGAGTTCTCTATTTGTGATCTCGTCTTTATTCATGTTTCTCCTCTGAAGGGGGTTATGTGTTTCAATATGACTGGGAAATTAGTTCCTCGATTTATAAGGTTGTTTCCTGTTACTGAACGTATTGGCCCTATGGCTTATAAAGTTTCACTTCCAACTTATTTATCTGGCATTCATGACGTGTTTCATATCACCCAGCTTCAGAAGTGTCTTCGAGAGTCGGATTCTGTTATCGATTCTCTTGATTTGCAAGAGCTTGAGATCTCACCAGACCTATCTATCATGCAGCAGCCTATTTGTGTACTTGCTTCGGAGATGAGACGCCTTCAATAATAGGATGTGCCAATCGTTAAAGTTCAATGGTCCGCTAGTCCCGATGACTGCACTCGGGAATCAAATAGTTTACCGAGCGTTCCTACCCAAGTTTTCTTTCTTCGCATAGCAATGGTGTGAAAATTTATATCTCAATCTTATATTTTTCTTTTGAGTGATGAAATAAATATGTTGAATACAAACTCTTCTCTAGAAATTGCGAGAATGCAATTTTTATAAGGGAGGAGTCTGTAACAACACTAGTTTTGGAGGTTATTTGTCAATATTGAATTATAATGATAGCTATAATTTAATATTGTGAATTAAATTAAAATTGAAGATTTAGTTTGTTTTTTACAATAAACAATGAATTTTAGAATTCTTTGTTTGGGTTAATAATGAATGAAAAATAGTTTTTATTTAGAGAATATGCAATAATTTTATTAATTATTGCCAATCACTTCTTTCAATAATTTTTAAAGGAAGTATTTGATTTTAAAGGTTGTTTACTTGAATAAAAAGGTGCACTTATTTTTAATAATGTGTTTTAGTTAGAAATTTGTGTTAAAAATGGTTTTTAATATTTTTCTATGCAAGAAAATAATTTTTGTAGAATTTTTGAAGTTTAAAATAAGGACTTATGCATTTATTTGGTGTAAATTGTGTATTTTTGTTAATTAAGGGATTTTAATAATAAAGATATTTTAAAAACAAAACCAATCTTTTTATATGATGTAAAATATTTTATTTCATATGTATGATGGTTTACATTAATTGTTTGGATTAAAACTTGAAAGAAAATGTAAGTTGTTTTATAAAATAATGTAAATTTGTGCATTTTGGTTGAAGTGTTTAATAAATTCACTTAACCTAATTAGTTTTCTTTAATTTTTGGGTCCAAAAGGCCCATAATCACTTAAACTATAAACAAGGAAGTGATAAAATAGTTCTTATACGTTCAAACTACTCTTATCTTCTTCCTCGGGCAGGAAGAAACAAAACTCACCTTTTTTTCAATTTCAAGCTTAAATCTTCAAATTAATTCAAGCAAACTGATATTTTTATCAAACTAAAGTAAAATCTAGAGGTAATCAACTCTAAAACATTATTATTTCATTAAAAATCTTAGTTTGAGAAATACGTTTTTTAATTACTGTAAATTCTTTTATGCATGCTTCTACTTCTTCCTATACAAGATCCTAAAGGTCAAATTCAAGCTAAAACTCTAATCTTTCAGCTACAATCTGAGGTTTTGCACCGTAACAGCAAGTTGAGTTGAATAACTCTGTAACAACCCTGTATTTTACAAATATTTTTTTTGATTTTCCAGATTCAAAAGCTTTATTTATGAAAAAGAATAAATTTTGTTATTTTAAGTATAAACTTTTATTTTGATGTGGATTAGAATTCCAAATATGACTAAATTTAATATTTCCAGAAAATGTGAATTTTGGTCAATAGTCAAACTTTGACTTTTAAATTTAAATTTTAAATATTTGAAATTATGAATTTTATCTTTTATTATGAAAATATATTTAATAACATGAATACCGCTTTTTGTTTCGTTGAAAACGGAGTTAAAATGTAAAAGTTATGTACATTTCAATTTTGAGTATAAACTGTTTATTTAACAATTTTGTCTATTTTAAATTGTATAAATTACTTTTTCTTTGTTATATTTTATTTTAAATATGTGCTAATATGTTATTTGATGTATATTTTGTCTTTTAATATTTTTAGAAATGATAATATATTTTTTCTAAAGTCTACTGAAATTGTTTTCTAATTTTAAAGCCTAATTTCTATTTTCTTTGCTATTTTCTTAATTTAATTATATGTAATTAAAATTTATTTATTTATTTTATGCATTCACTCTTATTTGCTGTGTTTTACTTTATTTTATTTATTTTACATGTATTCAAATTAAAATAAATGTTTCCAAAGTGTATTGAGGTTATTTCTAAATTTTTAAAGCCTAGTTGCAAATTTTAGCCATTTTCTTAATTTAAATGCTATATAATTAAAATTTAATTATTTATTTTATATATTAATTTTCTTTACTGAGTTTTATCTTTATTTATCAGTTTTATATGTATTTACAAATTTATAAATTAATAATGGAAATTTGAAGAGTTTGTGACTCTTGGTTTGCCTAAGGCTCTTTGTTTTCCCGTCTCTTCGTTTTCCAACCTTTTTCATTCAATTTCTTTGGCCGACCTTAACATTTCTTTCAGCTGCTTATTTTTCTTTTTATTTCCGTATACAAACTCTTCTCAATCACAAAAAATCATGGCCATCATCATTTGCAAAGATTTTGGGTAAAAACCTTCTTCTTTTCTATGTTTTCCTTTGTTTTCACATGATTTTGCACTTGTCCTCCTCTTCTTTGGGTCGGCCAACACCACATCCACCACCTTGGCCACCTCCACCACCATCCCCTCTGACCAACACCTCCTCCAGCCCCTTCCCATGCCATAGCCTAGCCCTTATGTGATGAAGAACCACCATAGTTTCGATGCAACATCACCTAGATCCCATAGCCAAGCACATCCTCCTTCCACCACCTCTCTCCACCACCTAGGCCGACCAACCACCACCACCACCAACCTGTTTCAGACCTGAGACACCTCTGCACACCACCTACTGACCCCACCTAAGATAGCCATGTCCTCCATGACCTAGGCCGAGCCCTTTAGTTGCCTTAAATTCCATGCTTTTGCCTTGTAATGTTAGATTTTTGCTTCACAAACTTGTCCACCACCTTCTCTAGGTTAGGCCGACCCCTATAGGTCCACAACCAGACCTTAGAGCAAGCCTTATTCATGTATTTTCCATCCATGGCTGAGCCTATGCTAAATGGAGGCAAGTGCAATTGGTTTGGAATTGATTTAAATACAATTGGATATTGAAATGGAGGCAAGTGCAATTGGATATTTTTAAGTATTTTAAAAAAATTATAAATTTATGAAATTTGATTTAAATAGATTTTGAAATGTTTTAAATTAAAGAAATTATGATTTTTTTCCATGTGTTAAAAATGTAATTAATGAATGGTTTAACTAGATTTTTGAAATATAACTTAAGTTGGAAATTTGGAATTTTGGTTAAAAATGATATTTAAGTTATATAAATAAAATGGATATTAAATTTTATTTGGAAATGGTAAATATGATAATTTGATTTAAATTTGAATTTAAGTGATTTATTAAAGTATTATTGATTTTTCTATGAATTTAAGTGGTTAAATAAGTGAATGTTTAAAAGTGATCTTTTAAAATATAACTTGACTTGGAAATGTGAAATTTGGTTTTAATTAAAGGTTTAAGTTAATTAAAAAAAATTGGAAATTTAGTTAAATTGTGAAATGGTAATTTAAATTTGAAGTGTTAAGTTTATTTGTTGAAATGTAAAGAATTGGACACTTTTACACTTAACTTTATTAAGTAAATTGTTGAAAATTGGATTTGATTATAAGAAATTTATTGTGAAAAGATATATGTTAAATGATACGTAAATATATTCAACTAAAAATGAGTTTCAACAGCAGTTTTAAGTATTGTCTTTGCTGAATTAAAAATGTTTTCAAATATAACTTATAGTAGTTGTTTTTTTAAATGCTGTGAAATGCTGAAATTTTAATAATTAGGGTTTTTGACTTAGTAAACGCACTCAGAATGGTTTGAAACTTTGGAAATTTAATACTTGATTTGAAAATATAATAATTACACTTTTAAAAGGTTTAAATGAATTATTTTGATTGGAATATAAACTATTTAAAGATGATTTGAAATGATAGTAAATGAACGATATCTTTGAATTAAAAAGGTATTTAAAGTTGAATATTTGGATTTGAACTGATATGATATTTTATTATATTAAAATGATTTGAAATGAAGTTTTGTAAGGATATGATATTTTATTATATTAAAATGATTTGAAATGAAGTTTTGAAATGATATGAAAATTTAAATATATGGAAATGGTTTGGAATTGATTAAATCTTTATTTTGATAAAGATATGGTTTGAAATGATATTTTATTTTGAAATAAAGTATTGTTTTTAAAAGTTATAACCACGGGTTATAATAACGATTGGTTGGCAAAGAGACCGGGATCGGATATGGACATACTCTCTGTCGATACGGAAAACCACTTTGACAACCGTGTACGCGGTGGAGATTCCAGAATGAAGTAGGATGGTGGCGACGTTCTTAAGGTATGTTACGTGGACCCAACTCCCGTGAGTTGGCATAAGGTGGCTAAAACAGGAGCGATCTCGGACCAGTGAGGTAGCACCTCTTCTCGGACACATTTCTTCGATATTATACTCTTCTTGTGATTGATTAGATGGCCATCCTCCGATTTGGGAGTGTTGTTCGAGGTGGAACGGTAGTGGCTGCTATGCGTATCCATCAGTCCGTGTGCGTAATTGGTATATCTACCCTGGCATTGCCTAGTCGTGCCGTGTCACCTACCATATCGAGCTTTACTACGATTATGATTTTAAGATCCGACCGCATTAAGGTTCTCCATCCCCTTAACGCTATTTTCTATATGATTATACTTTACTGATTAGACACTACTGTATATAGCGTATATTACTACATAGTAGATAGTTTAACGGATCCTTTGAGGATGGGCGGTCCCAAGCATCTTCTAAGTTACTTGTACCCTTATTACAGTTCGCTTGAGTTGGTTTACATTATATAAGTATATATTGTCCTGACTCGAGTGTTTTGTGTTTTGCTTTACGCTCGGGTCAGCCTGAGTTATTCACAGATTTGGATTTCCACTCTCTTGGAGATTTGAATCGCTGGAGATTATCTGCTTGTCATGTTCTATCTATTTCAACTCCGTTGTTCTACTCAGCTTGTACTTGGTTATTATATTGAGACATTTGTTGTATTCTATTTCATTTGTTATATCTTATGTAACTCTGATATATTTATATAGTAGCTTCATGAACTACTATTTCTTTTACTTCCGCTGCATTATTTTACTCTGTGTCTGTGATAAGTGATTTTATTTATTTACTGTATATTCTGAGATTTGCCAAATTTTAATTACAACGCGGTATTTTGAGCAATTCAACTCCGGCATGAGTGTCTACCTATACACTTATAATGGATGCAAATGGTTGAAAATATCGGGTCGTTACAAACTCACAAAATCTACCTAAGCCAAAGTCTCAAATGCTTGAATCTGTACAAAAATATTTCCTGTAGTTGATTTTTTGTAGTTTAATTTTCTTCTTCTGTGAAAATCAGTTCTGGGTTGTGTGATGATCTGGTATTTCTGGCAACATTATTTTAATAAATATTTAATCCAATTAAATGAACTGTAAACTGATCATTTTAAAATGAATAAATCTTCTGAAAATAATTGCCATTTGTTTATTTAGATTTGTATTTTGAAAATGGAATCTTGATTTTGAAATTTAAAATAAATCTCTTAATAATATATACAATAAAATCTCTCTTATATAATTAAATTTAAAATGCTTTGTCTTATTAACATTGGTAAACATATGTATATAAATGCAATATATGGATAATAATGTTTTAAAAAAAATTAAGGTCTATCAATATAAAATATAAATATAAAGAAGAAAAAAAAAGAAAAAAAAGTAAACTATATTGAATATAATTTAAATATTGATGGTTAAAATATAAAATAGAAATAAAAATAAAAGAAAACAAGGATTAAGTAATTTTGGTATACATACAACATAAACTGAAAATTTGAAAGCACAAATGTATTTTTTAAAATAAATATCTTAATTTAAAATTTTAGTTATGAAAATTATAAAATAAACACTTAGAATAACTCTAAAATTTGATATATGTGCTAGTGAGATATAGGTAGTATAAAATGAAAGAAGACAAAAGAATAATAAAATGAATACATGTTTATATGGTAATAATAAAACAAGGCAAATACAACATGTATACAAGGGTACATAACATAAAAAAAATAAGAAGCTTATAGAACAAGCCAAGCTAATTAATGCAAGCCACCAAAACAACATTTCAGCCTCCTTATCACAGAAAAATCTCTGGTCAAGTTGAAAGAAAATATTTATCAGTACGAATCCATCCTGTACAAACAACTCAAGCCTATGCACAATTTCCTTTTATATATACATCCTTAATTCATTTGTTTATAAAGAAAAAAAAAACTAAACCCAATAAAGAATTCCAGTTTCAAAGATCATAGCATTCAGTTATCAAAATCAAAGAAGCAATTCAAGTTTTCAAAAATACCAAACTGTTCCAAAACCATCTTTATTCAATTTATAAGGTGAGTAAACTACTTCTATAAAAGTTTAAATCTACTGATAACCTGATGCGTGTGACAATCTTTGAACTTATGATGTGAAATATGCTTGGTATGATTGTTTAAATATGATTGTGTATATATATGATGATATTTGTGTGCATGTCTACATACAAGAAATGTTACTCTGTTCCAAGTCCTACAGGCTTTAAACAAGTTCAAAAATCAATTGCTCTTTCCCTAATCTTCTGTAGATTATGATGTATAAACAAAATACGTTTGAAATAACAAGATATCGTTTTTTAAAAATAGTTTCAAGCAAAAAATATCGGGAAATATTCTGAAAATAGAAAATTTCAGTAAAAAAAAACAAATTTAGTCGAAAATCAATATTCTCAATTCCATGTTTTGATTATCGAAATAAGATCGTATGATTGAATGATGAATTTAGACGCTAATATCATGATTTTTAGTAAAGGAATTGTTGAGATTTTCCGAGATAATCAAATTCGACATTTTCATCGATTGCCGATGATCAGCGGCGAGATTTTCATTGAGGTAAGGTAGGAAGATGGCCGTAGTGTAGTTGATCTCGGGAAAAATGGCTCGAAAATTTTCGGATAATCGGAGTTGCATGGCGAAGCCAAATTAGGGTTTGAAGACAGGATAGGGACGACGAGGTAGAAGAGGTTCAGGCATCATCGTTGGACCACCGGAGGTGATCGCATGAGGGGGGTTAGAAGCGTGGTGATGTGGAGTAGCTTCGGGTTGGTCGGCGTGTGATCCAGTGGACAGAGGTGATGGCTGGTGGCGATTTGCCGATGGGGTTTGGTCCAGATTTGGGATCGTTGACCTCGATTTAGATGGGCTGTCATTTTCGGGTTTCTGGGTGATCGATTAGGTCGGGGTTGACCTAGTTGACTTGCGGAGAGGCATGGTGACGATCGGAGATGGTCAGGGTGGCCGTGCATGTGCACGCGTGCATTGGATGACTGAGTTGATTGTTTGATTGGGGAAGATTGTAACGACCCTGAATTTTTAACAATTTAAATTGAAAATATTTAATTAATTTTAAATATTTGAATGATGATTTGACTTGAATTTCAAATTATCAGAATGAATTGGCGATTTAATTTTTGAATTTAATCTATTGAAAGTTGAATAAAATTTGAATCTTTGATTTTAAGCCGGTTAAAAATAATTTAAAGGCTTAGAAAATTCATATTGATAATACTGGAGATAATAGAAGCTTCAGAATTGAATTTGAAAGCGATTTGTTCATTTTTGAAATTGTATCGTTTAAATTGAAATTAAAAATAACCTTCCGAGGCACAGTCTCGGAATTTGACAAAATCAGTTTCATTGGGTCCGTAATATTGAATTATTACTGGATTTTCAATTTTGTATTTATCAGAATTGTTATGAGATCATACGGCATATAAACGCGTATAAAATTAAATTGAATTCAATTTGAATTTCTGTAATAACCGGGATTTTTGCATCAATTAGATATCATCGTTAAACGATTTCTATGCTAGCTATTTGCTTATAGGAATTTCGATTCGAATTTGGAATTTGTTTAATAAAAAATTGTTGTTGGAATTTTTGAATCGGTTAGAATTCTTTTGGAAGAAAACAAGAAAGAATTGTTAAAGGGTTTTGGGCTTTAAAATTTTATCTCGGCCCATTCATTTCGTTTAAAACCCTATACCCGATCCCTTTCTCATTTCATTCGTAAACCTAAAACCTAAATCGAAGAAAGAAAAAAAATGGTGGCGTCTTCAAAATTAGGGCTTGTAATTTTCGAGCGCCGATTCTCGTTCGTTCTTTCGATGCTTGCTAGGGCTTCAGCTTCGCTCCTCCGTTCGTTCGCGAATTAGGGCTTTTCAAAATCAGAGTGCCATGATCTGGATTATCTCAATCGAACGAAGCCTCGTCAGCCGATGGTCTTCTTGGAGCTTGCATCGTCTGCCTCGATTCGTAAACAAGGTGAGTGATTTTATATCACTCACATCTAATTTAAAGTTTAATGTTTACTAGCTTGTTTTAATGCGTGAATTTCGTTGCTTGATTTCTGGGCTATCAGTGCTTTGAATTTTTGATGATTTTGTTTGTTTTGGGCTTCGGCCATTCGATTTTGTGTAGATGCTTGAGATGATTTTACTGTGATGATTTCTTTAATTTTGCTAATCATCTTTAACTTGATTGTTCAATATTTTGACCTGCTGTTCGATTATTAAAAGAAAAAAAAAATCAGTTGAATTCTTGCTTTTGAAATGATTGGATATCACCACAGTTTCGAAATTAAATGATTATATTGGAATGTTGTTGAGGATTTTTTATTTTGTTTTGACGATTCACTGTGGCACTTGCTTGTTCATCTGGGTTTTGTTTTGCCTGTATTTGGATCTCGGTTGTATGGTGTTACTGCATATCACATAGAGTTGCTTCTTTGAAATGAGACTGGTATGTCACTGTCTCGGTCAGTTCACTTGTTGTACATTGTGATTTCATTCGCTCCCTGAACTGGTTTGACAATTTGCTGTTTCATGCCTTGCTAAATTCGGATGGAACCGATAGTGTCTTCGCATAGGTGCATACATACATTTGTATGTGTGTATGCATGTATCGTTGAAGCTGCATTTGTGTTGTCACCGCATACTTTGTTTGCATATCTTGTGTCTCGGCTGCAGCGTGTTCATTAGTTTGCACAATGCATTGTGTTGCACTGTATATCCCAGCGTGCTTCAGTATTCATTGATCTTTGACTTTGGCCACTTTGTTGATTTTAAACTAGTGACTTGGGTTTTGACTGCGGTGATGATTTCATAATATCACTGCACATTTTTTTTTTAAAGTTTCTGGAATCAAAATAAAATAAAATATGAACATGCAAATTTCATTCCAGCTTCAAAGGGGATCTGTGCATTTTTTTAATGTGAGTAAACACACTGAACCCATTCATATGTTTTGATATTTGAGTTGATGCTTGGAATGTATGTGTTTAGTTGATAACTATGTCAGTATGCTTGCATGGATGTTTAGCATAAATATGACTTAAATTGATATTTAAGCTGTGATATATACTTTATGACTGTGAATTGTGTGTTGTATGTTATATGTATATAGATGACTGTATGAATGTTACAACCAGAAAACATATTAAATCTGAATACATTTTAAATCTGAAAAGAGAAAAATTTGCTCTGTTCAAACTGAATATAAAGTGAGAACTCCTGTTTCTTTACTTAAGCATAAATTTGTTGCTTGATTGATGATTGAAAACAAGCATGTAGTTAGTAAAATCATAAATATAAAAAAACTTAAGTAAGGTTATGAAGTGCATGCTTGTTTCTTGTGATAAAGATTGTATGGTGTATATGAGTATAGATTACTGTTTTATGGTTAATGTTTAGGATGAATGCTTCAGAGTTTGTTGTAAAAAAAAATGTTAGTATAGATAATCAAATTGCCTACATGTTTATTTATAGATCTGTGAAGGGTATATATGTCTGTAAAAGATGTGTCTGCCTCTGTTAGGTTCAACTCTTGAAAACAATGATAATAATGTAATCTCTTCTTATGTAATCAAAAATAAGTTATATTCTTTAAATGGGAAAGGACTGTAACTATATAACATCAATTTTTAAAAGATTCCCGAGTGTTTAAGTTAAGTGTGTACTTTCCTCCTTTTCGATTGACTTTACTGAGTCTCTGGATGGTTCATTTCCACTCACTGTCGCACTTGTTCATCAGTTCATTTTTATCTGTTTCCTGTCATGTTGTTGCAACTTTGTTGCACTTGTATCACTGGTATTTGCATACATGTGAACTAAACTTGTGTATCTTGTGTTTCTGGTCACTGTCACACTGAACTTGATTCAGTTGTACATTTGTTCATCAAGTCTCCCCTTTGCACTATCCTTTGTTGCTCACCATGTTTTAATTTGCATCTTGTTTTGTATCCTTTTTGAGCTCGAGTTGCTTCGTTATGACCCTTGCGTATGTGACTCAGTTCACTGTGCATTCATTGTTTGCCATATTGAGTTCACTACATTTTCATTTATGCGTCCCTAACCTGTTGCACTTGCAGTGTATTGAATTGTCTGCACTTTGTCCTGTTTACTCAAGCTTGTTATTCGAGTTGATGTACATATAGTTGCATGGCCTGATCCACTGTCGAGTTCATTCGCCTTTGCCTATTGTGCTCGAGTCTGATACCTTTTTAAGTCTGATCTATTAGTCTGCAGTTCCATGTTGTCACCCCTATTTCATTTTGTTCTTGCACATTGTCACTACATTTGTTAAGGCTTGGTCATTGAGTATCACTGCATACTGCATGTCGCCATTCCGGCTGTTGCAGATCCATCAGGGTCATTTTGATTTGAGTTGCATCTTTATTTGTAGTACTTGAGTATTTGATTGCAATGAGCATTGAACTGCATTTATTCGTGTACATATATGCACTGCATGCATGTATCTAGTTTCATTTGTTTAATTGTGGCTTTGACCCATGCTGTTGATATTTGTTAATTGATGTTATGGACTCACTTTGACATTTGAACTGGTTATATACTTGCTGCTACTATTACACATGCTTCACTATGTACTTTGTTTTCAATTCAGCTATATTGCATGTTCTATAAGTTGATTCTGGATGTTCATGCGAATGTTGTGTGAACTGAGATTGTAATCTGTTATGACATTCATATGCTTTGATATTTTCGTTGATGCCCCAGCCAACCACTTGAGTTGGATCTGATTCGGATTTGACCTTGTGCACTTGAGTTGGCGAGGCAGTGCACATGGGTATACGTGTGCACTGCAGCCACCCAAAAATCGACAGTTTTGAATTGATTTTTCTTTGCGTCGTGATGCATTGATTTTTATACCATATTGGCAAGGCCGTACACGCGTGCGTGTACGGCAGCCAATCGAGTTTTTGGTGGTTTTAAAGTGACAACTTCAATTGTTTTAAATTGATTTAGTCGATTGATAAATTGTTTATTTATCTCTGTTGATGATTTAAATCTGCTGATTTATTGCTTAACACTGTTTAGTGTTATATTTTCGTTATCCGATTTCTTTGTTAAAAGAGTCGGATAGACGAGAATATTATTGTGACTGTCGTCTATGTAAATTATTACTGCCTCTATGTACTAATAAACTGGTTTGAATTAGACTGACCTGTGTATTATTTTCTTTTGAATATAATACTCGGGTCAGACCGAGTATTTTTACAGCTTGAAGATTTTCGAGCAGCGAAGTTAGAGAGAGAGTAAAGAATCATTTTTAAATTCAGAAGAAAATTGTATTTTATGATATTCCGCTGTATCTGTATAAAATTGTATAAACTCTGTTGTATATAAAAAGATTTATAGTAATGAAATAAATTCTCATTTGTTTTAAATTGATTGTTATTATCTGTGTTTCTGTGGCTGATTCTGTTTAAACCTTATAAACTAAATAACAATTCGTCTTTTTGAACGTTTCGAGTTGGTTTAATTACCGACTGGAGGCGGTCAAAAGGGGGAATGTTACAAGGTGGTATCAGAGCTTTGGTTTACACAAAGCTTAGTTTATGATGTTTAATATGAATAGTTTCTAGAAACACTTTAAAAAGAAGATGTTTTTCAAATCCAAAGAAATATAAAATTGTTTTTGAAAATGAAGATTTTTAACTTAAGAAAAGTTAAATTGAAGTGAGTTGGCATTAATAAATATATGGAATTGAAATTTAACTAAAAGAAAAGTTAAATTAAATTGAATTAGCAGTAATAAATATACGATTTGAAATTTAACTAAAAGGAAAGTTAAATAAATTTTACCAAGGAAGTTAAATAAATTGAATTTGATTCGATAAATTTTTGAGATAGAAATTTAAACTTGAAAGAGAAGTGATTATATAATACGAATTGGAAAGTTTAAATTAATAAGTTATTTAACTTATAAAATGAGAAAATTTAAGTAAAACCAGTTTTTAAATGGTTAAACGGTTTTGTTAAGTAAAACAAAATCTGAATTCTGAGATGTGATATGAATTTGACTTTAGTAAAGTTAAATAAAATAGAATTTCAAATAAATTTGAGGCGAACTTAAGCTTTATGGTGAAAATAAATGCAAGTGAAGATAAAATGAAACATGGCTTAAGTAATAGTGAATCAAATTGAATTTGATATCAAAATGAATTGATAAAGTGAAGAATGAATATGAATTTGAATTATAGAAAGGAAATTCAACTTTAATTGTAAAAGTGAATTAGTGAATATGGTGAGTATAAGAATTCAATCAGAATTAGATTATAAACCAATTGAAATTAAGTGTGTTAAACCACATTGAATGTAAGCAAAGTAAATAAATTTGGTTTTGTTAGTTGATTGTATGGAAATTCATTAAGTGTTAATGAAATTGTATTTATGGAATTTGAAAGCTATGTAGTTGAATTCAAATTGAAAGATAAGTAAATTTAAAGAGAATCAAATTTGATTTGGATTGAAAGCAAACTGACTTGAATATGAATTAGTGAAAGTGAACTAATTGGATATGAATGAATGTTAGTAAAATCCAATGTGAATGAATCAAATGTGATTTAATTGAAAATCAAGTCGATGAATGATTTACTAAAGAACCAGTTGATTATCTTGGAAATGGAAAACTGATAAAATTATATAATAGTTTAAAATGGAATTTTGAATTATTATAAACGGCTTAAATTGAAGATTGGAAAGTGTTGATAAAATATTGGAATTGTATAAGCGTTAAAAGTGAAATATTTAATGGATTTCATAAGTGAATGGAAATTACAGAATTAAAATTGTGAAGTTATAAAATGAATGGGAGTTGCGAAATAAAAGAATTTATAAGTAATTTACTTGTAAATTAAAATTTTGATATAAAACTGAGCTATAAAGGAATGATTAATGAAGTAAATTTTTATAAATTGAAGTCTTTATGAATAGGAATAGAATTTATAAACGTTGTTTATAAAATTCGAAACTGACTTATTTTTTATAAGTAAATTCTTATAGTTGTTAAATGAAGTATATTCACAATTTTGGACCGTGAATATATTATTGAATAAAATGGACATGTTTGGGAAAGTGATATTTTAAAATGAAGTAATTGTTTTAAAAGATGTTTTAAAAGGCATTGGATATCGAAACCATAGATTTCAACATTCATTGTTGAAATAGACGTTTTCGAATATAAGGAAATGGTGGACTATAACACTGTTGTTATAGTAAATGATTTCCGAAAGGAAATGTTTTGTATAGTATTGGGATTTATATATCTATCTAAATTTCGAATCCCTATACTAGTGATTTTGAGTTGTCGTAACGATGTTTTACGTAACATTCGTTTTGACTCAAATGAATATGTAAAAGAGAATGATTTCCTTAAAGATAAAATATGTACTTAATTTTGATTTAAGTATATCGAATATTTTCAGATGTTGAAAATAAAATGGATTGTGAATTACTTATTTTTTAAATAAGTATGGAAATGTTTTTCCAAATATGAAATGTTGTGAATATATTCCGTAAGGAATAAATGATTTGAAATTCATTTTTGAAAGTCGAAGTTGAAAAGTTAAATGAGAATTTGAACAATTTGTTCAATTTGAAATTTTTCCAAAGATTGAATCGTTAAGTTAAAATTGAGTTTAACTTCGACATCAAAGACAATATAAGTTGAGCTTTGAATTTCAGATGATGATTTGGATTGCATGTCTAACATTGTGAATTTATGACATAGCAATTGATCTCTATTAAATATATATCTGTTGGTGGCGGAGAATTTATTCTCTTAGCTTAACACCCTTCTCTGAGACGTACGAGCTCAGAGGTTATATATCGATAGACATCAATTCTGTGTTGAGAATTGACGATGTAAGCGTGAAATTCAAATCGAATGTGAAAGTCGATAATAAATGGAATTATGAATATGAATTAGGTTTGAGATAACCTTAAATTTCCAAATCGACTTAGAGGAAAATTTTGAAATCCTCTATTTTGTTATGAATATGGAATATGTAAGTTTTAGAACTTATATATATGAATGCGGTGAATTGAAAACCGTTAGTTTAGAAAGACATTGTTATGGAAATCTTATGTATGTTTACATAGATGTTATATGTACGAAATGGGAAATGAAAGTACTACATATATGATATTATGTTTTCTAAACTGAGGATGTGGAAAAGTACCTTCCATTTATTATTAAAGAAGGTATTGGAACTCTCGAAGAGTATCCATTTGAAATTCGTAGCTACGTAGAATTTTAGTCAGAGTGACTATTTGAATCGGAAATCCTTCGCGATAGTTCATCGCGATGAGATTAGATTTGATTGATGATGTTAGCGTAATTTGAGGGGCGAGATGCCCACAGTTACAAGCGATTCCACTGGGATAGTGGCGTAACCGCCGAGTAAACTGCAATCTAATGCCAGGCGAAATTTGAGGGGCGTGATGCCTACAGACACGAGCGACTCTACTGGGATAGTAGCGTAACCGCCGTGTGTACTGCAATCTATGGCGACAACCATGGCGAAATTTAAGAGATGAGAAATCTACAGCCACAAGCGACTCTACTGGGATAGTAGCGTAACCGCCGGGTGGAACTGTAATCCATGGGGGAACGTGCTTTCCATATCCATTTTTTTAAAAGAATTTTTAAAAGTATTTTCACTGGGAATTGAAGCAAGTATATTTAGTACTTGGAGATTTTTAGACCTGCGCCTGGCCAACGTATGTCTAATGTCTGTGAGAACGAAGATGGACTTGTTAAATTTCGAGTTAGCAAGTATTTTCAAACTGTAAATAGCAAATCAATGATTTGAAAGTAAAATTACGAAATTACAACTTAATGAACTAAGGAAGAGGATTTTTGAAATGTTTTGAAAGTCCACAGCTTTGGAAGATATATATTATATAAATCTCTAACGTGAAGAATTTTAAGTTTGAATCTGAATTTTGTAAATCGAAAATGTTGATAAAAGACTTTTGCGTTTTGATTTTAGAAATCAATGATTGTAGAAATCATTGAATAAAAGAGAAGATAAACAAAACTAGTGAGATTAAACAAATGGAATGAATCCTATATTCATTTATTTGTAATAAGCTTCAAGCTTAGTAAAAATTGAGTAAGGTATAAATATCGATGAAATTTTAACAACTTTTCCTTTTCGTGGACGAAAAGTTTTTAAGGAGGGGAGTTTGTAACGACCCTGAATTTTTAACAATTTAAATTGAAAATATTTAATTAATTTTAAATATTTGAATGATGATTTGACTTGAATTTCAAATTATCAGAATGAATTGGCGATTTAATTTTTGAATTTAATCTATTGAAAGTTGAATAAAATTTGAATCTTTGATTTTAAGCCGGTTAAAAATAATTTAAAGGCTTAGAAAATTCATATTGATAATACTGGAGATAATAGAAGCTTCAGAATTGAATTTGAAAGCGATTTGTTCATTTTTGAAATTGTATCGTTTAAATTGAAATTAAAAATAACCTTCCGAGGCACAGTCTCGGAATTTGACGAAATCAGTTTCATTGGGTCCGTAATATTGAATTATTACTGGATTTTCAATTTTGTATTTATCAGAATTGTTATGAGATCATACGGCATATAAACGCGTATAAAATTAAATTGAATTCAATTTGAATTTCTGTAATAACCGGGATTTTTGCATCAATTAGATATCATCGTTAAACGATTTCTATGCTAGCTATTTGCTTATAGGAATTTCGATTCGAATTTGGAATTTGTTTAATAAAAAATTGTTGTTGGAATTTTTGAATCGGTTAGAATTCTTTTGGAAGAAAACAAGAAAGAATTGTTAAAGGGTTTTGGGCTTTAAAATTTTATCTCGGCCCATTCATTTCGTTTAAAACCCTATACCCGATCCCTTTCTCATTTCATTCGTAAACCTAAAACCTAAATCGAAGAAAGAAAAAAAATGGTGGCGTCTTCAAAATTAGGGCTTGTAATTTTCGAGCGCCGATTCTCGTTCGTTCTTTCGATGCTTGCTAGGGCTTCAGCTTCGCTCCTCCGTTCGTTCGCGAATTAGGGCTTTTCAAAATCAGAGTGCCATGATCTGGATTATCTCAATCGAACGAAGCCTCGTCAGCCGATGGTCTTCTTGGAGCTTGCATCGTCTGCCTCGATTCGTAAACAAGGTGAGTGATTTTATATCACTCACATCTAATTTAAAGTTTAATGTTTACTAGCTTGTTTTAATGCGTGAATTTCGTTGCTTGATTTCTGGGCTATCAGTGCTTTGAATTTTTGATGATTTTGTTTGTTTTGGGCTTCGGCCATTCGATTTTGTGTAGATGCTTGAGATGATTTTACTGTGATGATTTCTTTAATTTTGCTAATCATCTTTAACTTGATTGTTCAATATTTTGACCTGCTGTTCGATTATTAAAAGAAAAAAAAAATCAGTTGAATTCTTGCTTTTGAAATGATTGGATATCACCACAGTTTCGAAATTAAATGATTATATTGGAATGTTGTTGAGGATTTTTGATTTTGTTTTGACGATTCACTGTGGCACTTGCTTGTTCATCTGGGTTTTGTTTTGCCTGTATTTGGATCTCGGTTGTATGGTGTTACTGCATATCACATAGAGTTGCTTCTTTGAAATGAGACTGGTATGTCACTGTCTCGGTCAGTTCACTTGTTGTACATTGTGATTTCATTCGCTCCCTGAACTGGTTTGACAATTTGCTGTTTCATGCCTTGCTAAATTCGGATGGAACCGATAGTGTCTTCGCATAGGTGCATAAATACATTTGTATGTGTGTATGCATGTATCGTTGAAGCTGCATTTGTGTTGTCACCGCATACTTTGTTTGCATATCTTGTGTCTCGGCTGCAGCGTGTTCATTAGTTTGCACAATGCATTGTGTTGCACTGTATATCCCAGCGTGCTTCAGTATTCATTGATCTTTGACTTTGGCCACTTTGTTGATTTTAAACTAGTGACTTGGGTTTTGACTGCGGTGATGATTTCAGAATATCACTGCACATTTTTTTTTAAAAGTTTCTGGAATCAAAATAAAATAAAATATGAACATGCAAATTTCATTCCAGCTTCAAAGGGGATCTCTGCATTTTTTTAATGTGAGTAAACACACTGAACCCATTCATATGTTTTGATATTTGAGTTGATGCTTGGAATGTATGTGTTTAGTTGATAACTATGTCAGTATGCTTGCATGGATGTTTAGCATAAATATGACTTAAATTGATATTTAAGCTGTGATATATACTTTATGACTGTGAATTGTGTGTTGTATGTTATATGTATATAGATGACTGTATGAATGTTACAACCAGAAAACATATTAAATCTGAATACATTTTAAATCTGAAAAGAGAAAAATTTGCTCTGTTCAAACTGAATATAAAGTGAGAACTCCTGTTTCTTTACTTAAGCATAAATTTGTTGCTTGATTGATGATTGAAAACAAGCATGTAGTTAGTAAAATCATAAATATAAAAAAACTTAAGTAAGGTTATGAAGTGCATGCTTGTTTCTTGTGATAAAGATTGTATGGTGTATATGAGTATAGATTACTGTTTTATGGTTAATGTTTAGGATGAATGCTTCAGAGTTTGTTGTAAAAAAAAATGTTAGTATAGATAATCAAATTGCCTACATGTTTATTTATAGATCTGTGAAGGGTATATATGTCTGTAAAAGATGTGTCTGCCTCTGTTAGGTTCAACTCTTGAAAACAATGATAATAATGTAATCTCTTCTTATGTAATCAAAAATAAGTTATATTCTTTAAATGGGAAAGGACTGTAACTATATAACATCAATTTTTAAAAGATTCCCGAGTGTTTAAGTTAAGTGTGTACTTTCCTCCTTTTCGATTGACTTTACTGAGTCTCTGGATGGTTCATTTCCACTCACTGTCGCACTTGTTCATCAGTTCATTTTTATCTGTTTCCTGTCATGTTGTTGCAACTTTGTTGCACTTGTATCACTGGTATTTGCATACATGTGAACTAAACTTGTGTATCTTGTGTTTCTGGTCACTGTCACACTGAACTTGATTCAGTTGTACATTTGTTCATCAAGTCTCCCCTTTGCACTATCCTTTGTTGCTCACCATGTTTTAATTTGCATCTTGTTTTGTATCCTTTTTGAGCTCGAGTTGCTTCGTTATGACCCTTGCGTATGTGACTCAGTTCACTGTGCATTCATTGTTTGCCATATTGAGTTCACTGCATTTTCATTTATGCGTCCCTAACCTGTTGCACTTGCAGTGTATTGAATTGTCTGCACTTTGTCCTGTTTACTCAAGCTTGTTATTCGAGTTGATGTACATATAGTTGCATGGCCTGATCCACTGTCGAGTTCATTCGCCTTTGCCTATTGTGCTCGAGTCTGATACCTTTTTAAGTCTGATCTATTAGTCTGCAGTTCCATGTTGTCACCCCTATTTCATTTTGTTCTTGCACATTGTCACTACATTTGTTAAGGCTTGGTCATTGAGTATCACTGCATACTGCATGTCGCCATTCCGGCTGTTGCAGATCCATCAGGGTCATTTTGATTTGAGTTGCATCTTTATTTGTAGTACTTGAGTATTTGATTGCAATGAGCATTGAACTGCATTTATTCGTGTACATATATGCACTGCATGCATGTATCTAGTTTCATTTGTTTAATTGTGGCTTTGACCCATGCTGTTGATATTTGTTAATTGATGTTATGGACTCACTTTGACATTTGAACTGGTTATATACTTGCTGCTACTATTACACATGCTTCACTATGTACTTTGTTTTCAATTCAGCTATATTGCATGTTCTATAAGTTGATTCTGGATGTTCATGCGAATGTTGTGTGAACTGAGATTGTAATCTGTTATGACATTCATATGCTTTGATATTTTCGTTGATGCCCCAGCCAACCACTTGAGTTGGATCTGATTCGGATTTGACCTTGTGCACTTGAGTTGGCGAGGCAGTGCACATGGGTATACGTGTGCACTGCAGCCACCCAAAAATCGACAGTTTTGAATTGATTTTTCTTTGCGTCGTGATGCATTGATTTTTATACCATATTGGCGAGGCCGTACACGCGTGCGTGTACGGCAGCCAATCGAGTTTTTGGTGCTTTTAAAGTGACAACTTCAATTGTTTTAAATTGATTTAGTCGATTGATAAATTGTTTATTTATCTCTGTTGATGATTTAAATCTGCTGATTTATTGCTTAACACTGTTTAGTGTTATATTTTCGTTATCCGATTTCTTTGTTAAAAGAGTCGGATAGACGAGAATATTATTGTGACTGTCGTCTATGTAAATTATTACTGCCTCTATGTACTAATAAACTGGTTTGAATTAGACTGACCTGTGTATTATTTTCTTTTGAATATAATACTCGGGTCAGACCGAGTATTTTTACAGCTTGAAGATTTTCGAGCAGCGAAGTTAGAGAGAGAGTAAAGAATCATTTTTAAATTCAGAAGAAAATTGTATTTTATGATATTCCGCTGTATCTGTATAAAATTGTATAAACTCTGTTGTATATAAAAAGATTTATAGTAATGAAATAAATTCTCATTTGTTTTAAATTGATTGTTATTATCTGTGTTTCTGTGGCTGATTCTGTTTAAACCTTATAAACTAAATAACAATTCGTCTTTTTGAACGTTTCGAGTTGGTTTAATTACCGACTGGAGGCGGTCAAAAGGGGGAATGTTACAAAGATGATGTTGTTCTCGGGTATGGTTCGAGTATGTGAGGAGGTTGCCTCGAAGTAGTGAGTGGACGAGTGGGACTCGGGGAATTTATGAGTGGGACTCGGGAAAAACAAGTGTGGGCTCGGGTTGCTTGTTTTCAGTAACCAAGTTTTAAATTTAAAGACAATGTACCAGGTTATAGTGTAATCTTTAATCAAGTTAAATTTTAAAGCAGGTCTTTATTGAAATATACACGTTCAAAGAATTATAAACCAAGATTTAAAAGTAATTTATTAAATAAGATTTCAAACAAGGATTTGAATTTAAATTGGTTTGTTTGGAATAATTAAATATTAGTTAATTAATTTAGATAAGTGATTTCAAGTAATCAATTTAATAAGATTCAAATGATACAAATTAAGCAATTAATTTAGATATAGAGGTTTATATTTAAATTAAATTAGACGGGTAATTAAAAGGTTAATTACTTAATGTTAAGAAAGAGTATTAATAATTACTTAATGAAGTAAGTTAAAGAAAATTAATTACTCGGTGAAATTAATTAAGTATATGTGGTTAACTTAAATTAATTAAGTTTAATTAGTTAAAGGTAAACATCTGATGAAAGTGACGAGGAGTAATTATTAGAGAAGAAATTAATGGATAATTACTGGAAGTAATTAATTAAAAGAAAATTGTAACGACCCGGCTTTCTTTGCCCAGAAAGACGCATCGTTATGAAGAAAGAAAGGGATAGAAGAAGAAAAGATAGAAAAGAAGAAAGAACAACACATCAGAATCTCACAGTGGAATGAATAAAATATAATATATCACATAAAATATTACATAGTATCATATTACATCAGAGTTAAACAACTTATACATCACAGAATAGACAGTTATAAACTTCTGTCTATTATACAACACAAGTACATCAGTACAATACAGACTAATACAAACACAGCGGAAACTCTATATATCTACTCGCTGAAGCCTCCTGCTCCTCAGCTCCTCCAGTATTCGTCAAGACTAACCTGAATCCCTCGACTACTCAATACAATATTGAGTACCCAAGAGTTTAATAAAACAGAAAATAAACACTTGGGTCAGACATGGGTCTGGTGTGAGTAAACGGTTTAAATTGCTTAACTTTGAAAACCTTTGAAAACAAAAGTATCACGTAAGACTCCCCACACATAAACATGGGTAAGTTTTTACCTTACGCTAACTAAAACATTTGATATGAAATCCAGTTATATTATAATAGGGTCTAGGGTTTCCAAGTAAAATACAGAAATAGCTGAAATGCTTACATCTCACATTCCAACATAGTTGGGCACAACTAATACGTACGGCACTTATTAGAGTTTGGATTCCATACAATGGCAGGGCTACTGGGGTACCGCCCGTCACAGTACGTGGCCTAGATCACCGTACCGAGGAGTACGCCCGCTCCCCTGCAACACAAAGCCGGAACCATCCCTTACTGGATAATCCCGAACAAGACAATCCCGTAGTTGGCGCAACCAACCACACACTAAGCCGACTAAAAGAAAAGGGACCTCTAGACAGGGATCTATCTTGCTCTCAGTGGGTGCTACCCACGAAGCCTTGCTGCACCTCCCCTGTTTTAGCCATTCCCGGTTGATGAGGCTTGAGGTTTACGATTACCTTTAATCAGAACATATCACTTAGAATGCTCATCGTCCGCTTGACGATGTGCTGAAAGCATTCAATCCATACAAGTTCGTTCCGGGTTCGAACGAAACCGAAGGCATTATCTCGTTACACTCGTTTTGGAATCACCCTCAGAGTTAACGACAATAACCCTTGCACTCTGAATCTTCATCTTCACTTGAGATTCACGACCTATCGTTAATTTGGATCGATGTGGTATTCGGGTCTCCAGACCTGGAAATCCGGTATACGGAAACCCGATCCCGGTCTCATCGAAATCCAAAACGTATCTTTTAAGGCCAAGTTGTTTTAAAGTTAAAACAATCCAATTCTTATCTATATACACACAGATAGATAACTCAATAGATAATCTACATTATCATCCCAAACAGATAATTCACATTATCATTATAATTCAACCAAACATCCATATCATATATCAATCATATCTCATCAGAGATATCAAACAATGAAATACATTCAATCTCATTCATCCATCCTTAAGCAATGATTTATATCATCTAATTAATTTAAAGTGAATTAAACTAATTACTTCATTCTATAAATCCTGCTTACTTAATTATTTATTAAACCAATTAATTAATCATTACTCTAAGTATCCATCTTAATTAATCATTCCTGATTAATAATCCTTTAATTACTTTAAGTAATTAATTCTTAATTAATTTCACAAATTAATTAACTTAAACTATTACAGTAATTAATCTTTAATTACTTCATAAACTAATTAACTATAATTAATTACATTAATCCATAATTAATTACATTAATTAATTACTTTTTAAATTACTTATTATTGATTAATTAGTTTTAATTAATCATTCCTTAATTACATCATTAATTGTATTAATTAATGATCCCTAATTACTCTTAATTAATTATCATATTTAAATTAATTACATTAAGTAATTATTCTTTAATTAATTACAGAAATCAATTTACTATTAATCACTTACCTTTAATTAATTAAACCTTAATTAATTAGTTATACTAAGTAATTATTTCCTAATTACTTCCATTAATTAACCTCAAATCATTTCCATTAAGTAATCATCCACAAATTACTTTCATTAATTATCCACTAATTACTTTTAAATTAAGTAATTATCCTTTTATTAATCATCTCTATTAATTAATTAATTTAAACTTAATTAATCACATTAATTAACCTTAATTAATTATCTAAGTAATTAATCTTTAATTACCTTCCATTAATTACTTCCAAAAAGTAATTATTCTTTTTTTATTAATTACATTTAGTAATTACACTTTAATTACCTATACACTAAGTAATTCACTTAATTAATTATATTAATTAATAATATTAAGTAATTAACACTTAATTAAATTCAAAGTTTATCCTTAATTAATTACCTTAATTAATTAAGTAAATTTAATTACCTAAATTAATCACTTCTTATTCACTAGTTAATGTTCCATTATTAACTATCCACTAATTACTTACTCTAAGTAATATCTTTAATTAATCTCATCTTCAATTAATTATACTAATAAATTTTATTAAGTGATTAATCTTTTAATTAATCTCACTAAATAGTTACCCTTAATTAATCATAACTTTAATTAATTTTAAAGATGAATTCTTTATCTTTATTAAATTCTTAATTACATCATTAAACTTCTATTTGAAAACATTTTGCAAATTAATTATATAATTGAAAGATTTGAAACCATTTTGTAAATAAATTATAAAATTGAAAATATAAAATTTTCTTTAAACCAAACAATTTAAACATTAAATTTTAAAACTTAATTAAACATTCCTTTAAAAACATCTCACTTTAAATTCACCTTAAAACTTAGTTAAACATTTATTTTAAACTAAATTATTTTCAATATACATTTAAACTTGTTTAAACATTTCCTTTTGAAAACAAATTGTTTAAATAACTTAAAAACTTTTAAACATTTTTAAAACTTGGTTTTATTTATTTTTAAACTTGAACCCAGATTCGCATACTCACCCGAGCCCCACACTCGAACACTTGAGACATTCCCCGAGTTCCACACGAACCCCCATCTGCTTCGAGTCGAACACGATGAAAACGCAAACCCAAACTCGAGTGACCTCGTCTTCCACAACTCCATTTCCCAGCATAAACAAGCCGTGCACGGTGCACGTGCACCTGAAACTCCGGCCAATGATGGTCATCGCGACCATCAACAACCATCACACGATTGCGTGCGAGCCTCCCCAACACTCAGATCGAACAAAACTCGTTCGAATCAAAATTCGAACATCATCTCGAACCACCGCAGAAACTCGAACCACCAAAACCCACCTCGCCAACGACCATCCAACGCCATTAGACCTCGACGACCACTCCATCAAACCGCCTCATCACGAGCTTCATTCTCCCCGTAACGCGATCACGACCGATCCATTAACCAAGTCGCAAAAACTCCGGCAACCCAGCCGAACAAAACAAAATGCTAAACCCTAGCTTGCTCGATTTCCATCACCACGGCCATTGGAAAAATCCGGCGACATTTTTCCCATCATCCCCAACATGCAAACAAGCTTCATCCAAAATTCTAGCTACAATCATCATGCCAATCAACTGCAATTGCCAAAAACCCAATTCCGAACAAACCCCAAATACATACGAAATACCCAACAAAAATATTCGAAATGCATGCCTAAATTCATGATTTTCCAACGCGATTACATGTATATAATTCAATTTAGGTTTTAGTGCAGTTGATTTTTAACATAAATCCAGATTTCACTGAAAATCCTTTACTTATACTAATTTGTTGTATAAAAAAAAACATGAATCTATTTTATGATCTTCATCTTTCATTCACAAACAAATTTCATTCATGTATTCCAGGCTAATATGGATCTAATTGGGAAATTTGGATTCTTAAAAACAATGGCCACAGTTTTTTTTTTCAAACAGAGAACAAACATAACATATACAGTCATATGTTTGCATATATAAATATAACTATGAATTCAATAATAAAACAAAATGTTTTCCAGAAAACATCAAGATAAATTTTCAGATCATCACATGCATGTTAAAAAAATACAGATCAAACTGTTTTTAAAATTATTTACTCACCTATTTAATTGCAGAGAACAAAGCAGAGCAGTTTACTACTTCCAGGTTTTAAAATTTTGATCCGTGAAAGCTTTAAATTTGCTTTGCTGATGGAAACCTTTGCATGCCTTCAATTTGATGTTGTTTAAAGTTGAAACTACTGAGTTGGTCTTGATTCCTTTTGAATTGCAGAAGATTTGAATTGCAGTTGAACTCCATTTTAGTTGTAGGTTGATTTGAAGTTGCAGCATTTACTTTCAACTTGATTTTGCACATTTTAAATTCTCAGATTTTTATCTTCATTTGCTTTTAGTTTAGTTTCAGGTTTTGAGTTAAGAAAAGAGAAGAAAGGAAAGAATTTGGACCGTGGTAAAATGAAAACAGGCTTCTCTAAACATACATTTATTTATAAATGTTAAATTTTTAAAGAAAAACAAAATGATGCCACTTGTCCCTTTTAGTTAACTTACACATATGCCTCCAAGTCTCCATAAGTTTACAAGTGTTTTATCTTGTCTTTAATTTATTTACAAGTATTAATTCCTTTTTATTTTGATTTATTTAAATCCTATATGTATATTTAAAAATATCTATATGTATAAAAATGTATTTATCCTTTTATAATAAGCTTTAAGATTTCTATTGTTAACGTCAAAATATGAACGATAACACCCGGTGTGTGTAATAAGATCGTGAAAGCACCACCCGTGTGACGGGAACAGAAGTTAAGCAAGAATATAGCAGAAATGCAGTAAAAGACAGCAAATTATAGTGGTTCGGCTTGAAATTTAGCCTACGTCCACTTTGAATCTCTTTATTATAGAATCTGGTTACAAATTGATACAAATCTCCTACGAAAACAGTACAACTCGATCACAAGAAACAATCTTGACTACTAGCTCAATCTTCGGCGATGAAACTCGATGAATCCATGTCGGATGTTAAGAATTTCTCTCGAAGTTTGTTGTAGTGTCTTGAATGCTTGAAGGATCTTGGTTTGCTGAATGATTGGAGAGTTCGACAGAGTAACGGCGTTTTCCAAATGAATTGCCAAAAAGTCCCCTTGATGTTGGAAGTGGTGGGGTATTTATAGTAGCTGATTTGAATTCAGAAAATTCGCCTAAGTCTTAGGTCGCGTACGACCTTAGTTAAGTCTTAGGTCGCGAGCGACCTAAGCTAGGTCGCAGTCTCATTGCGTCTTCAAAGATTAGCTGGTGAAGCAGTTCTTAGCTTTATTTGATTAAGTGGCAGGTCGCAGGCGAGTTAATGGATAGCTGTGGGAGCTCTAGGTCGCTGAAGCCCTAACTCGTTAGCCTCTTAGGTCGCAAACTTCTAAAGTCCTTAGGTCGCGAGCCTTTCCTGTGGCTAGGTCGCAAACCTTTCCAAGTTCTTAGGTCGCGAACCTTTCCTGTAGCTAGGTCGCAAACCTTTCCAAGTTCTTAGGTCGCGAACCTTTCCTGTAGCTAGGTCGCGAGGTCCTCCTGGATCTTAGGTCGCAAACTTCTTAGGTCGCGGACTTCTTAGGTCGCGAACTTCTTAGGTCGCGAACTTCTTAGGTCGCGAGATCTTCTGCAGCCTTAGGTCGCAAAGCTTTCCTGCCCCCTTAGGTCGCGAGGTCTTCTGGACCTTAGGTCGCAAAGAGGTTAGGTCGCAGCTCATCCTTAGGTCGTAGCACTTCATTAGGTCGCAGCACTTCATTAGGTCGCAGCACTTCATTAGGTCGCAAGCTCTTCTAGGTCGCTACTCCCTGTTAGGTCGCAAGCTCTTCTAGGTCGCTACTCCTTGTTAGGTCGCAAGCTTTTTAGGTCGTGCAGTTTTAGGTCGCTTGAAAATAAGAGTTAACATTTGCCCCTCGAAGTGCAGGCCTAGGTCATAGGTCGTGCGCTTCGACTCATCCTTGCTAGGTCGTGAACGACCTAAGACTTGCACTAACCCGTACACCCGTTCGCCTTCTTCTCCCAGCTTCATATAAATAGGTTAGGTCGTGCCTCTCTTCCCACCTTACTCTGAGATCCCATTGCCATTGACGACTTCTTAATTCTTCAGAGGTGAATTCATCCCAGCACAACATCAATCCATTCCTATCCGTGTATTACGTAAGTTGATCAATTTCTTCTCCTCCACAATCGCTGATCGATCATGAATCCATATTTACCGACCCAAGTTCTAATTTCGTGTGTCGCGCTTCATTTTTTGGTTGTTTCGATCGATTTTCGATCGTTGTCTGATGTATTGCCTGATTTACGATCGCACGGAAGTTTGCACAATGGATTAGTGGAATTTCCAATCGATTTGCTGAACGACTCGAAGGTGAAATGAGGAAGATGTCGAATTCTCTTATAATGGCGGTATTGGGTTATTGGATCCAATTTGGTGTTGCTTGGGGAGGAAGTCAGCGACCTACCTGATTTGGACGACCTAAGAGCTAGGTCGTGCTGGAATGCTCGGCGACCTAAACCTTTGAGATCCAAAAATATTTGCGACCTAGAGAGTCTTCGACCTAAGCCAAGTCGCGTGCGACCTAGGACTTGAAAATTATACCGCTTTGATTCATTCAGTTACACTGCGCGACCTAAAAATTCTACGACTCATGATAGGTCGCAGAACGACCTAGGACTTAGAGAAATTTACACAGAAGTTGACTGAATTCTTGAATTTGAACTGTGTTGCATTTTCTTTCAAACTGTCTTGACTTTAATGCCAGTAACCTACCTAAATACAACACTTGCAGAAAAACGGGACAAATATACTGCCATTGACTGCCCACATCGCATGACAGATTAGTTGATAACGAATAATTAACTTAAATGAATTCTATGAATGAAATGCTGTGCACTAACGAATCTAAGTGAAGCATTAAATAATCAACTAAGGCTGATTTATTTGCATCAATACAACACTGTTCTCAGATTTAAGATATCAAGCCCTGAAATTTCATAATCGACAAATATCAATTGATTTAGTTTCATTTATATTTGCTTGTTATTACATTAGTTTTGCACAGCACTCCACTCTTTTTAGGAAACGTGCACCTTAATATTTGATCGTCCAGTTCCTTGTGTAGAATGGAATCTCAACAAGAAGACTTGGAAATAGCCGGAGAATCTTTTCCAATTGCTACTCCACTAATCGACCCTCCGGAAAGGACTTCTACTACCTTAAGTCATAAAGTCTTCCGTCAACTGTGCATCCAATTCGGCATTGCCGAAGCAGATGCTTTACTTCCTGGGCCAAGCGATACTGCTGACAGGCCGCCTCTTGGCTTCGTTGCTGTGAACCGGCAGATGTGTTCAAGTGGAGCCATCCCTCCATTTAATGATTGTCTTCGGGAACTCCTCCTTCGGCTAACTATTTCTCCCTTTCAACTACACCCTAACGGATACTCCATCCTGCTGGGATTGTGTGTGCTTTTTAGGAGAACGTTGAACCGTTTTCCCTCTTTTGATGAAATTCGCTTCTTGTGCACATTTGCAAAGAACAAGGATCATCCTTCTATTATACTTGTGAGGAGTGCTAGGAATCGCAAACTGATTCTGGACTTGCCTGAAAGTGCCCACGGATTTTTGACTCAATTCTTCTATGTTCGCTGTCCTCCGGGATTTTATGCTATTTGGAGAGTCGGAAGTAAGATTACCTTTTACCAATTGATTTTTTCTAAATTTCTCATAATCCGAATCATCAAATGCTTAATTCCATTCTTTCTTCGTGCAGCACTTCCTTCTCTTCTTCGAGATACCAGCCGTAAGTCGATGTTAGATACTTTGAATGCTGTTGATGCTGAAGAGAGGAGTGCCAAATTCTTGTTGAAAGATGAATTTCTGCACCAGTTTGGCCTTTTACATTCTTCTAGATCGACTTAGATTCATGAAGTTTCTAGCTCTGAGGCGGAAACGTTAATTGCTTCGGATTCCCAAGCAGAGGCCTCGAATGCCCCAGCTTCTGTAGAAGAAACTGCATCAGAAACACCCGTCATAGAGGCTGCCTTGGTAAAATGTTCCACACCCATCGATGTCGCAGGGTTAGTCAGCAAGTCGGCGCTTACCCCGATTACCGAAGAGGAAGAGAATCCTCAAGTTCCTGAGAAATCCATTGATACAGAGGTTGAAAAGGAGAAGTCTGCTGAACTCCTAGATGACGCCTTTGACGGCTTGAGTGATATCATGATAACTTCCCAAGAGCTTTTTGGGGATATCAATCCAAAAGCAACTTCTCCCATTGTCGAGGCGACTTCCACCTTTAAACAAACCCAGACGCCTACTACGCCAGTCGTCTCTGTTTCCACACTAAAGCGTGGTCTGTAGCTTGACGCATGTAGCTTGCACGCCACACACACTTAGGATTTTCCAGCACTTATAAACATTTATCCTCTTTTCCCTGGAAATTCCTAAACTTTGCTCCTTTTTTGCTTTCAGGTTCTCCAATGGGACGTACAGGTTCATATTATGACTCATTCAAGTACCGTGGAGGCCGCGGCACCTATGACTTTAGGAAGTACCTTGATACTCCAAAGGAAACAGATGAAGAGAGGGCTCGAAGGAAAGCCCAGGAGAAGCGGGATTACGATCAGTGGCAAAGAAGGAAAGATGCCGAGCGATACGACTCTTCGCACAGGAGTGACTATTCTCATAAGCGGAAGTCTTATGATGATAAAGGAAAAACTCAGATTGTCGATGAACCGAGCAAACGATCTAAACCGATTGATACGTCTGAGATTTCTGAAAAAACTAACGCTCCCATTCCTTCTGATGTCCTAGCTAGCTCTCCTCCTCTGAAGAAATCTGACATTCAGACTATCATTAACAGACCGCAATATCAAGTCAAGGACGGTCCCCCAACACTCCAGAGCCGTTTCCCGAATTGGTGCCTAAAAGGGGTACGCTTTGACTTGGACATAGTTCCGATTGATAAATCAGACATGCTTAGCAGTCTTGATGCGGTCAGACTTAATATCGAGAGGATGTCGCAGTGGCAGAAGCTGGTCGATGAACTCCAAAGGGTCAACCATCTTAACCTTGAGGCGATGATGACGATGGAGAATGATAAAGCAGAGTGGGACAAATGGCGTAAGCAGCATGACGCGGAAATGACGAGTATTGCAGATGACAATGCAAAGCTTGCGTCTGAAGTTAAGCAGCTTAAGGAAAATCTCGCTTCTTCCTCTGCATCATTTACTCAAAAAGAAGAAGTCTTCCAGAAGCAAGTGCGGGACGCACATGCTGCACAAAGAGATGTAGAAATGAAGCTTGCCGCCGAACAGCACGTTAAAGAGAAGTACCGCACAGAAAACGCCGAACTGCGGGAAAAGGTCACCTCCCAGAACATGGAGATTGAGTTACTAAAGTCTCAACTTGCTAAAGTTGAGGTAGAGCGTGATGAGGCTACCGCCGGCCGGATCGCTGCCGTTGCCGAAAAGGAAGCGGCTGAGCAATCACATGAGGCGACGAAAGCAGACGTCAGCTCTACCTTATTTGACTTTTATTTACACAGCGTTCTGGGTCGTGGGAGCCTCTCTTTTCTTGGTCCCGATTATGAAATTACATTGGCTGAAGTGTGGGAGGTCGCGATGGATATGCTTGGCGGGGCTGGCTATAATGAGTTGGATCTTGAGGAGCGCTATCTCAATGATGAGGATCGCGCCGCTCTTGTTAAGGGGAAAGAGCTACTTGCCAAAGCACGAGCTGAAACAGTGGGAGAAGAGCCTCCAAAAGAAGAAGCTCCTTTGACTGCCCCCGTCCAAACTTCCACTTCAGCTGACGTTAATATTATAGATTCCAGCCCTCATTCTTTACATTTAGCTAAAGCTGCCCAGGAGACTGCAACTACTCCTACTGAAGATGAGGCACTGGATGATATTGAGGCCGAGAAGTTTGAGGTAGATCTTGTGAAGCCAACTCCTCCAGGTACTTTTGGTGTCATCTCGGGTCTGATGAACCAGTCATTTGACTTAGCCGAATTCGATGACCTTCTTACTTGTTACTTAAACTTCGGTGAACCGATGCCTTCTTTATTTTCGGGGGATGTTGACTTTAACTTCTTTTCTTCTACAGCGGAGGCACCAAGCACTACACAAGCTTCCACTCCTTCGATTGCCGTTCCTCCGTCTTCCCAAATTACTCCTCCCTCTGCTTCCCAACCTGGATCACAAGCAGAGAAAATCGAAGCTCTTCAAGGCTTGGATGATCCGGCTGCTTCTCAGGAACAGAAGGCAGAGGATTTTGAAGACATCGAGAAGACTCCGGAGCGGTCTCTTGACGACGATACGAAGCTTTCAACATTGCTGACTACTCCGGGGAGCGAGTCTTCTTCAAAGAGGAAGGGGAAACGTGCTGTAAAGAAAAAGAAGAAGACTTCCACTGAAGTGGAAGCAGTAGTTGATCCGGCTGTACCACTTTCTCCTTCTGTCCCTGCCCGCTCTCAACGGCTTCAAAAGCTAATCATTAGGCCGGGAAAGAGCTCCAAGGGTGGTGAGAAGAAGGAATAATCAAGATGAATTTTCTACTCATTATTTTTGCTCTTTGCATGTACTGACCGGGGATTGTGCGGGTACCGGTCCCCGCTTTTGCTTTTTGAGACATCTGCGTATGTAAAGAATTTTTATAGTACTAAATAAAACAATTATTTTACTTGTACAAACTCTTGTGTATGTGAGAATGATCTATCTTTTTATTTTAAGTGTAGAACAAACGATTCTTATTACTTGTGCAAACTTTTTGTCTGCGTTTGAGAATGCATTTATTCCACATCTGTTTCGCGTGATATTGTTATGTGCTTGTGGTATGTTGCTTGAATACTGCTTTTTATTGTTGCAACCGTATCATATGATATTGCCCCTATACCACAAGTGCATAACAATATCCTTCGCTTTTAGCGAGACCTGTACTCTTATTTTTCATAGAATAGCTATTCCGTTTTTGAGGGAATAATTGTTCTATTTAAACGGAGTGTGTCTCATTTTCGGATAAACTTTTACGCTTCAACCTTCGGAAATGTTCATTTCATGCTTTTGAGAAGTGAATTCTCCTACGCGGTGAAGCGAAAGAATCGAAGTGTGCCTCTAAGGAGGGCTTTGTCTCGGTATTTTCTGAGGAGTAGCATGTGGACTCCGAAGAGTAGCATTATGCTTTGTGGATTATTGTTGTGCCCCCGGAGAGGTCTTGTGCTTCCAAAGAAGTCTTGATTTTGGTCTCCGAAGAGAAGCAGTTTTTGTATTTCTACTCGGGTGAAGTGGGTCTCCGAAGAGAAGCATTTTGCACTTTTACCCTGGTGAAATGTGCCTCCGAAAAGGGCTTTTACCTCCGAAGATGGCTTGTGCCTCCGAAGAGGGCTTGTGCCTCCGAAGAGGGCTTGTGCCTCCGAAGATGGCTTGTGCCTCCGAAGAGGGCTTGTGCCTCCGAAGAGGGCTTGTGCCTCCGAAGAGGGCTTGTGCTTGCCTGGAAGTTACTTTCTCATGGTCAGAGGTCTACGGGTGAGCCCAAGTTGCTTGATTGGATGTTTGTTTGCACAAACGATCGCAATTAACTAACAAGGTGCCCCTTTGGTAGTCCCACCGATCTTTTTGATTGAGTAAAGCACTCCCATTTATTGGCGTGCCTCGTTAGAGGGCTTTGGTTGGTTGGTGTGCCAGGTAGGTTGCGTCTCAGGGGCGAGTGGATCCACGGGCCGGACCTATGCTATCTGGTCGGATGCATCACGACCAGTTAGCGAGGGTCTTGTTCCTTCCGGTTGGGAAGGCGTCCCTTTAGTGGATCTCTCGGCCTTCCTGTTGAGAGGCATACCTCCCTTTATCTGCTTCTTTGTTTGCCCGCTCATGTTGTATCATCATCCGCCAATCTGCGATCCTTTATCATTGTTTCCAAGCGCGTGTTCCTTTCTTTTGCAAGTACATTGCTTTATCTGAAAAAGTAAACTTCACTGTTGAATGACTTTACGAGACAAGCGCGAGTTATCTAGTTGGATGCCCGTTCATAACGATAATCTCAACTAGTGAACAAAGGTTTGTCCCAGTGAAGTTGCCAATTCTTTATGTGAAGTTTTCTCTGTGTAGGATTTGAGTTTGGAATTTTTTGTGCAATAGCTGATTTATAAAGGTCGCTTATTTTTGTGATGAGCAGGCTTTGTTATCATGTCCTGCAATTTTGAATCGATATTTTAGTGATACATTTAAAGTATTTATATATCGAAATAAATCAGGCATTATGAAGTAGTAAAGAACACAAGATTTATAGTGGTTCGGCCAAGAATCGGGCCTACGTCCACTTTATAGCTTTTCATTCATGTATACTGATTTACAATGCTTCACAATACAATTGATACATTTATCATCATTTTACAACTTTGAGCACAGCTCTTTTTTTTTTTAAGTAAAGTAAGGACGCAAATGGTTGCTGTTCCAGGCTCTTGGAATTGGATCTCCTTCAACAGTTATGAGTTTGAAAGTGCCATCAAGAAGTTTAGTGCCTATGACATATGGTCCTTCCCAGCTTGGCCCAAACACACCAGTTGCTGTCATGATCCTTTTCAAAACCAAGTCTCCGATTTCAAAGCTGCGTTGGCGAACTTTGGAATTGAAATGCCTGGCTATTCTCTGCTGATGAGCTGAAACTCTGAGCCTAGCCTCCTCTCTTTTCTCATCAAGAAAATCAAGCGCTTCAAGTTGCAGTTTTTCATTTTCAGTCTCATTGAAATGAACTCTTCTATGTGAAGGAACTTCTACTTCTACTGGAATCATTGCATCAGATCCGTATGCCAGTGAAAACGGAGTGTGCCCAGTCGCAGTTTTGTGAGTAGTTCTGTACGCCCATAGTGCTAATGGAAGCTTATCAACCCAACCACCTTTTGCTTTTTCAAGTTGCTTTTTGATAGTTGACTTGATGATCTTGTTAACTGCTTCCACTTGCCCATTTGCCTGCGGATGAGCCACCGCTGAGAAGCTTTTTCGAATTCTGAATCGTTTGCAAAAATCCTGGAATTCTTCACTTTCAAATTGAGTGCCATTGTCGGTGATTATCTTCTGTGGCACACCATATCTGCAAATGATATTCTTTGTTACAAAATTTATCATCTTTTTAGAAGTGATGGTGGCCAAAGGTTCAGCTTCAGCCCATTTGGTGAAATAGTCAACGGCGACAATAGCATATTTAATCCCTGATTTGGCGATAGGTAGTGGTCCAATTAGGTCTATCCCCCAGATGGCAAATGGCCATGGACTGACCATTTGTGTGAGTTCGGTAGAAGGTGCTCTTGGGATTTTCGCAAACCTTTGGCATTTGTCACACTTCCTGGAGTAAGCTGCAGCATCTCGATTAATATCCGGCCAGAAATACCCATATCGGAGAATTTTCTTTGCAAGTGTTTGACCGCCTGAATGGTCTCCACATTCTCCTCCGTGCACTTCTGCTAAGATTGTCTTGGCTTCTTCTTTAGTTACACATCGGAGTAGTGGGATTGAAAATCCTTGCCTGTATAATCGGCCATCCTGAATTACATATCTTGACGCTTTTCTCAATAATTTTCGACGTTCCTTAGAATCTTCTGGCAGAGAACCATTAAGTAAGTATTCTTTGATTGGACTCATCCACGATTCATGCTCTTGGGACGTATTCATGATCCAATCAATATCCATTTCATCAATGCTTGGAGCTGACAGAACTTCTACGGGAACCAATCCCAGCAATTGAGCTTCTCCGGAGCTTGAGTACTTTGCTAAAGAATCCGCCTTCATATTTTCCTCTCGGGGTATGTGGCTTATTGAGTAGTGATCTAAATCATTGAGGAGTTCGGAAGTTTTGGTCAAATATGCAGGCAAATTCCCTCCTTTGGCTTGGAATTCCTTCTTCACCTGGCAGACAATAAGCTGAGAATCACTGAAAATCTGTATCACTTTGATATTCAATTCCTTGGCAATTTTCAATCCAGCAATAAGGGCTTCATATTCTGCTTCATTGTTTGTCGAAGGAAATTCCAGTCTCAATGCATAACATAGTGATCGTCCTTCGGGAGTTTCGAGCACAACTCCTGCCCCAGAACAATAGTCATTTCTCGAGCCATCAACATACAACTTCCACTGTATCGGAATGCAATCAGTTGTATCTTCCTTACTGTCACCTTTGTCAGTGGATTCTGCAATGAATTCTGCTAAAGCTTGTCCGTTGATCGCTCTTCGGGGATGATAAGTGATGTCATATTGGCTTAGCTCTATGTTCCACTTCAAGAGACGACCCGAAGTTTCAGGACGATACAGGACTTGCTTTAAAGGTTGATCAGTCAGGACCTTGATAGGATGAGATTGAAAGTAAGGTCTCAACTTCCTGGAAGCGATTAGCAGACAATAAGCAAGTTTTTCTATCTTTGAATAATTCATTTCAGCTCCAGCGAACCGTTTGCTGATGTAGTAAACTGGACGTTGTATTTTCACATCTTCTCGTACAAGTGCTGCACTTAAAGCATGGGATGAAATTGCTAAGTAGATGAAGAGGTCTTCACCATTACTAGGCTTGGAGAGGACTGGAGGAGTTCTCATATGATGAATCAGTTGATCGAAAGCATTTTGACAGTCAGGAGTCCATTCGAAATTTTTCTTTCCTTTCTTTAGAGCATCAAAGAAGGGAATGCATTTGTCTGTGGCCTTGGAAATGAAGCGACTAAGAGCGGCAACCTTTCCATTGAGACTTTGCAGTTCTTTCTTTGTTCTAGGAGCTTTAACTTCTCTTAGAGCTGTGATTTGAGCAGGATTGGCCTCGATGCCCCTAGCGCTCACAATGAAACCCAGGAATTTCCCAGACTCTACTCCGAATGAACATTTCAATGGATTGAGCTTCATTCCGTACTTCCGAAGAATTGAGAACATCTCTGCCAAGTGATCCATGTGGTCTACTGCTTTCTTTGACTTTACTAACATATCATCAACGTAGACCTCCATTGTTTTGCCGATCTGTGGCTTGAACATAGCGTTGACAAGTCTTTGGTATGTTGTCCCTGCATTCTTTAACCCGAATGGCATGACTTTGTAACAGTAGAGTCCCACATCTGTAATAAAGCTTGTGTCCTCCTGATCTGGTTCGTTCATCATAATCTGATTATATCCGGAATAGGCATCCATAAAAGATAGCAACTCATGTCCAGCCGTCCCATCTACTAGTTGATCGATTCTGGGCAACGGGAAGCAGTCTTTGGGGCAAGCTTTGTTCAGATCTGAGAAATCAATGCATACTCTCCACTTTCCATTTGCCTTCTTAACCAGTACTGGATTCGAAACCCAATTTGGATAAGTGGATTCTTTGATGAAATTATTCTCTAAGAGGCGGTCTACTTCTTCCTTTAAAGCTGCTGATCTTTCTGGACCTTGAGTTCTTCTTTTCTGTTTTATCGGTGTGAATTTCGGATCGACATTCAGAGTATGAACAGCAATTGTTGGAGAGATTCCGCACATATCAGCATGACACCAAGCGAACACGTCCAGATTTGCTTTTAGAAATGCTATCAGTGTATTTTGAACTGTTGTACTTAGTTGCGAACCCACATTAAGCACTTTGTTTGGGTCTTTGGAGTCGACAGGTATTGGTACCGTAACTTCCACAGGCACCACTCTATTTTCCTCTGCACTGAATTTTCTGGGGTCCATTTCCCGCCTTGCACCACTATGCTCACCAGTGCAGGGGCCACCCTGTATTTGCTATAAGGTTGGGGTCTTGATGCGGAGGGGAGCTGCCGCATCTTTACCCATCTCTCTCTTTCTAGCTTCTCGAAGCTCTATAAGATAACATTCACGTCCAGCATTTTGATCTCCCTTGATGACACCAACACCATTTTCTGTAGGAAACTTCATAGTTAGGCACCATGGGGCCAAAATGGCCTTGAATGCAGCTAAAGCTGGCCTGCCTAAGAAAGCATTATAGGCAGAAAATCCATCAACGATCACAAAGGTTTGTTTTCGAGTTACCCTTTTCTGCCCTTCACCAAGTTCCACAAACAAGTCGACAGTTCCGATTGGTTGCTGTGGTTCCCCAGTGAAACCAACGATCTTTTGAGATGAAGCCTGAACGTCAGTCATTGGGATTTTCATCTGGTCAAACGTTTTCTTGAAAAGTATATTGCAGGAAGCGCCGCAATCGATGAGTACTCGTCTTACTATTGCTGGCCCAATTCCTGCAGATATAACCAAGGGGTCTATGGTTGGGGCTTCAATACCAATAGAATCCCTAGCCTTGAACAAAATATCATTATCTGAGGTCTTTTGCTGTTTTAGGGGTACTGTGTTTTCTACAGCAAAAACATCTTCTTCTGCCGGGACATACTTCAAAGCGTGAGCATATCGTTCCATCTCACCCCAGCTTTTGCCTGTTGGGTGTGGGCCCCCTGAAATGACGTTGATAACGGGCCTCTCAGATTCTTGTGCCACAGCACCTTTGCCTGAGCCCGACGGCTGATTGGAGGGTTGTTGTTTCTGAGTAGATGAAGATGGATCACTTCTGTTTTTCTTGACATATTGTTGCAGCTTGTTTTCTCTCAATAATTCTTCAATTAAGCTCTTTAAGTGACGACAGTCATTGGTATCATGACCAGGCTGGTTGTGAAAACGACAGAACTTTCCATTTCTCATAGCACCCTTTCCTGGTTTTATCTCGGTCGGTTTGGGATAATCCACATCATCTTTGGTGGCGAAGAAGATATTTTCCAGAGTGTCGGTCAATGGAGTGAAATCTGAGGGTTTGAAGAAGCGAGGTTTCTTTAAATCCTTTTGTTTCTTCCCCTCGTGATTTTCCCTTTTCTGACCTCCAGAATCTTTCTTTTCCGAAGAGGCAGTATTATTTTCCACCTTTATTGATGCTGGAAGATTTTCCAAGCGTATGAATTCATCGGCTTTCTTGTAGAATTTCTCAAGAGAGTTTGGCTCTTTCATTTTCAGCCATTTTCCAAATTCGCTCGATTTGTCGATAGCACGCATCAAATAGGTCAAGATCATCCGTGGCTCTGCGTTATCAACCTCCGCCAGAGCTATATTGAAACGGTTCAGGAATGATTTAATAGGTTCTCCCGGATTCTGTTCAAGACTGGATAATGACATTATGTCCTTTGCCTTTGAAGCATATAGCCTGAATTGCTCTTTAAACTTTCTAGTCAGATCGGAAAACTGATCTACTGATCGGACAGGGAGTTTAGTGAACCAGAGAAGTGCCACTCCTTCCAAATATACTGGGAAATACCGGCATTTGATTTCATCAGTTGCTCTCGCACCGGTCATGTGCCAATCATACTTATACAAGAATTGGTTTGGATCACTTGTTCCCCGATAAGCAGGAATGGTGGGGGGAACAAACTTTCTAGGAAATTCAGCCTTTAGGATCTTCTCGGTAAATGGAGTCTTGCTTGGCGCGAATCCCCATTCGCTTTCATCCTCACCTCTCTGCATGCTCTCTTTCATTATTTGCTTGATCATGCCAGAAAGATATTCCTCATTGTTCAAAGATTTTGCGGAGTAGACTTCTGCCATTTTCTCAGATGTTTGCCCGGGCAGATTTTCGTGGAAAATTGGCGATGGTCTAGATCCTTCAGCTCGGAGGGGTGCCCCTTCAGCAGCACCTGATCCCCCCTGAGGAATATTCCTCCCTCCGGAATCGCGAAGAGCATCCGTGGTGTTTTCTTCATTACCCACTGGTCTCTGGTTGGCACCAAGCAGAGCGTTCAGTTTTTCCATCATCGGATTGTTTTGAGTCTCAATCTGCTGGTATAGTCCGGATACGGCAGCGTCTAGCTCCTCTCGCGTCACCCCGACGCTTGGAGCTGCTTGACTTGGTGAAGCAGAGGTGGCGGTATCATCATGAACATTTTCAGATCTGACAACCTTTCGCTTCCTTCCAGGAGCCATTATGTCTGATAGGCTTCTAGTTTTGTAGGAAATCTTTTCAACAAACTTGTGTGAAGCAATGATGGAATGGTGACCTGAGTCAGATTCTCAGTGAAAGCACCAAAATGTTAACGTCAAAATATGAACGATAACACCCGGTGTGTGTAATAAGATCGTGAAAGCACCACCCGTGTGACGGGAACAGAAGTTAAGCAAGAATATAGCAGAAATGCAGTAAAAGACAGCAAATTATAGTGGTTCGGCTTGAAATTTAGCCTACGTCCACTTTGAATCTCTTTATTATAGAATCTGGTTACAAATTTATACAAATCTCCTACGAAAACAGTACAACTCGATCACAAGAAACAATCTTGACTACTAGCTCAATCTTCGGCGATGAAACTCGATGAATCCATGTCGGATGTTAAGAATTTCTCTTGAAGTTTGTTGTAGTGTCTTGAATGCTTGAAGGATCTTGGTTTGCTGAATGATTGGAGAGTTCGACAGAGTAACGGCGTTTTCCAAATGAATTGCCAAAAAGTCCCCTTGATGTTGGAAGTGGTGGGGTATTTATAGTAGCTGATTTGAATTCAGAAAATTCGCCTAAGTCTTAGGTCGCGTACGACCTTAGTTAAGTCTTAGGTCGCGAGCGACCTAAGCTAGGTCGCAGTCTCATTGCGTCTTCAAAGATTAGCTGGTGAAGCAGTTCTTAGCTTTATTTGATTAAGTGGCAGGTCGCAGGCGAGTTAATGGATAGCTGTGGGAGCTCTAGGTCACTGAAGCCCTAACTCGTTAGCCTCTTAGGTCGCAAACTTCTAAAGTCCTTAGGTCGCGAGCCTTTCCTGTGGCTAGGTCGCAAACCTTTCCAAGTTCTTAGGTCGCGAACCTTTCCTGTAGCTAGGTCGCAAACCTTTCCAAGTTCTTAGGTCGCGGATCTTTCCTGTAGCTAGGTCGCGAGGTCCTCCTGGATCTTAGGTCGCAAACTTCTTAGGTCGCGGACTTCTTAGGTCGCGAACTTCTTAGGTCGCGAACTTCTTAGGTCGCGAGATCTTCTGCAGCCTTAGGTCGCAAAGCTTTCCTGCCCCCTTAGGTCGCGAGGTCTTCTGGACCTTAGGTCGCAAAGAGGTTAGGTCGCAGCTCATCCTTAGGTCGCAGCACTTCATTAGGTCGCAGCACTTCATTAGGTCGCAAGCTCTTCTAGGTCGCTACTCCCTGTTAGGTCGCAAGCTCTTCTAGGTCGCTACTCCTTGTTAGGTCGCAAGCTTTTTAGGTCGTGCAGTTTTAGGTCGCTTGAAAATAAGAGTTAACATCTATATAAATATACAAGTGTGAAAAACTATTATTTATAATAACTTATGCTTTAATCAAATATATATATATATATATAACATATTTATAAATGCTTAAGAAATTGAGCTTAACTATATATATATTTTTACAAACCATTTTGAATTTTAAAAAGGAAAGAATCTAAAAAAAACAATTGAACTTCTTAATTTAAACCTTAACCAAAATAAAACTTAAAATATATGTTTATAATAAATAAGAAATTATTCTTGTTATTTAAATCTTAAAATATCATTTTCAAAAGTATTAAACCAAATTACAAATTATATATATATTAAAGTTTGAAAACATCTTATTAAATTCAAATTCAATATTCTTTCCATTCCAATATATACAAATATATATATTCTAAATGGAAAATACTTTTAACATTAGCTTTATAATTATCCTATTTAATTTTAATACATAACTTCAAATAACAATATATATATACATATATATTATAATTTGATAACTTATCCTTTTATTAAATTAAAGATTCCCTATTTATAATATATATACCTATATATATACATTATAAATATAAACACTTATATTAGTTTTAGTAAGATAAATCTTCCTAATTAAAATTTTAGAAAAGATATTCCCAAATTAAAATGTTATTAGTTTTCAAAAGAAATAAATTTGCAAATTTAAAATATTACTAACCTTTTAAAATGAATAAACTTGTCAATTTATAAAATAAATCAACAAATCAATTTAATTATTAATAAAGATTATTAAATTGATATTGCCAAATTTCCGGGATATCACATTCCTCCCCCCTTAAAATAATTTCGTCCCCGAAATTTAAAAGCAAAGATAATTTAATAACCCAGCAAAATTTTATTTTAAACAGCAACCATAGATATCAATCATATTCTAACAACCATAGCAAACAATTTAATCAAACAAATTTAACTATCCAGTCAAAATCTGGATAGAATTTCCTCGAGTTTCCCCAAGTATATATATACCGGGATACTCGTTCTACAGGATCTTAACTAACTATCTACAATAATCTAGAACTCCTTCCCATCTAGATTATAAATCTGAACAAAATATCAGACTAAACTCAAAACCATCCCAACTATCCTTCTGAACTGCTGATTCCATTACTCGATGAATCATACACATATTCCTCAGAGATATGTGAAATAAAATGAATTCCAGTTATCCGAATCGGCAACTCAATCCTATAGATCAAAGAACTAATCCTTTTGAGAACACAGAAAAATCTCATAGTACTTCCGGAGCTAACTCTTCAGTCTTACTAAATCTTATATCTCCTTTGATCGGAGAAAAATTAAACAATATCCAAATTTCAACTTCAAAATCCAAATTCCATCAATTCTTAACTGCATAACTCTCCTGATAATCCTGAGTCACTTCATTCTTCTTGATCAGCTTAACTCTTGTTGATGCCTCTTGAAACAAACTAGACCAATATCAAACAAATTTCTGGATTCTATTCAACAAAATGGTTCTTCCAAAAATACACCGAAATACAGAACATAACTCTACTCCACACTCATTAGAGAACTTCGAACTACCTCTCCTATCTGAAATAGTCAAAACAGTTGCACTTGACAACTTTACCTCCAAATCCTGAAAATTTGTTCACACTTAGAGATACACTTGAATTTCCTATAGAAATCCTCTACTCGAAGAAAATTACAACTCTCGGTCGCTCCCACTCTAGAATAGCTGCTATCTTGCTTTCGCTGCACAATTCTGATCTTGAACAGATGAGAATGCCGTCGGAGAAACTCGAGCACAAACTTGATCATCCACAGTTCACCATACCATAAAATCTTAGCGACTCCATTCCATTTGGTCAAAACATCCTAGCAGAATCCCCTCTAGAAAATTAGAACTGATCAATCCCTCTCCAAAGAATCCTGAGCTGCTTCACCAAATTATTCTCTAGGAGACATCCTTCTACTATGCTGAACTTCTGGTAACTCCACGAATTAAGTCGATACGGAATCTCAATCTCCAATAATCCCAAGAGAACACTCAAACAATCGCAAGTCACTTTTGCGATCAGCTCGGCCTAATTTCCAAAGATAACTGTTCTCTCTTCACTAATCAGAACAGCTTATATTTGACTAACCAATCCATCGAAGAAATGGATTCACTCTACTGCTTCTGAACTTCACCTTCAGAAAACTGCTCAGCCAGAAACTTTCTGCCAACATAGAACACTCCGAGTCGCACTGTTGACACTGATGCCAAGGACTTCCTATTCCAAAGATCTTCGAGAAACTCGAACTCCAAACCAAAGCAGAAACACCATGCTGAACTCAGCCACAACACCGAAGCATTCACACTTCCTTAATCTTGTTCCAAAGAAAACATCTTCGGGAACATCCATCGTCACTGTATCTCATCATACAGCTACTATTACCTGAGGTATCAAGGTACCATCACACACTTCTGCCTACCCGACAGATCCAACTCTACTCATCCATACTTCAAAGATAAACTCCGAACCATTACAGTTTCCTTCGGAGATCGATGAAATCCTTCACCACAGCAAAGCTTACTCGAGACGGTATTGGGTCTACAGTCTCGACAGATACACTTCCAACGTCAACACTCAGACTCCAACCATTGGTAGTCGTGTTACACACACCACTACCCTATCTACCTTTATATCCTATATTGGAAAACCTGTATGGGTAACCCAACAAATAGGTAGAATAGATATATATATTTAAAATGATACTTTTTATATAGAAATTATTTCTGGGTAAAATTATTTCATTTACCTCTTTAAAACAATATTGTGTCCGTTGGCCTGGTTCAAGTGTTTAGAGATCCCTATCAATAACGTTAGCTACTCGTATTGACCAGAATCCATATACCACTCAACCGATCAATTAACACAATATAAAACCATTTTTATATAACTAACAATTACGCGCTCTCAAGATAGACACCACTTCAGAGCCTAGGTATTCACTCAACCTACAGCTCTGATACCAACTGTAACGACCCGGCTTTCTTTGCCCAGAAAGACGCATCGTTATGAAGAAAGAAAGGGATAGAAGAAGAAAAGATAGAAAAGAAGAAAGAACAACACATCAGAATCTCACAGCGGAATGAATAAAATATAATATATCACATAAAATATTACATAGTATCATATTACATCAGAGTTACACAACTTATACATCACAGAATAGATAACTCAATAGATAATCTACATTATCATCCCAAACAGATAATTCACATTATCATTATAATTCAACCAAACATCCATATCATATATCAATCATATCTCATCAGAGATATCAAACAATGAAATACATTCAATCTCATTCATCCATCCTTAAGCAATGATTTATATCATCTAATTAATTTAAAGTGAATTAAACTAATTACTTCATTCTATAAATCCTGCTTACTTAATTATTTATTAAACCAATTAATTAATCATTACTCTAAGTATCCATCTTAATTAATCATTCCTGATTAATAATCCTTTAATTACTTTAAGTAATTAATTCTTAATTAATTTCACAAATTAATTAACTTAAACTATTACAGTAATTAATCTTTAATTACTTCATAAACTAATTAACTATAATTAATTACATTAATCCATAATTAATTACATTAATTAATTACTTTTTAAATTACTTATTATTGATTAATTAGTTTTAATTAATCATTCCTTAATTACATCATTAATTGTATTAATTAATGATCCCTAATTACTCTTAATTAATTATCATATTTAAATTAATTACATTAAGTAATTATTCTTTAATTAATTACAGAAATCAATTTACTATTAATCACTTACCTTTAATTAATTAAACCTTAATTAATTAGTTATACTAAGTAATTATTTCCTAATTACTTCCATTAATTAACCTCAAATCATTTCCATTAAGTAATCATCCACAAATTACTTTCATTAATTATCCACTAATTACTTTTAAATTAAGTAATTATCCTTTTATTAATCATCTCTATTAATTAATTAATTTAAACTTAATTAATCACATTAATTAACCTTAATTAATTATCTAAGTAATTAATCTTTAATTACCTTCCATTAATTACTTCCAAAAAGTAATTATTCTTTTTTTTATTAATTACATTTAGTAATTACACTTTAATTACCTATACACTAAGTAATTCACTTAATTAATTATATTAATTAATTATATTAAGTAATTAACACTTAATTAAATTCAAAGTTTATCCTTAATTAATTACCTTAATTAATTAAGTAAATTTAATTACCTAAATTAATCACTTCTTATTCACTAGTTAATGTTCCATTATTAACTATCCACTAATTACTTACTCTAAGTAATATCTTTAATTAATCTCATCTTCAATTAATTATACTAATAAATTTTATTAAGTGATTAATCTTTTAATTAATCTCACTAAATAGTTACCCTTAATTAATCATAACTTTAATTAATTTTAAAGATGAATTCTTTATCTTTATTAAATTCTTAATTACATCATTAAACTTCTATTTGAAAACATTTTGCAAATTAATTATATAATTGAAAGATTTGAAACCATTTTGTAAATAAATTATAAAATTGAAAATATAAAATTTTCTTTAAACCAAACAATTTAAACATTAAATTTTAAAACTTAATTAAACATTCCTTTAAAAACATCTCACTTTAAATTCACCTTAAAACTTAGTTAAACATTTATTTTAAACTAAATTATTTTCAATATACATTTAAACTTGTTTAAACATTTCCTTTTGAAAACAAATTGTTTAAATAACTTAAAAACTTTTAAACATTTTTAAAACTTGGTTTTATTTATTTTTAAACTTGAACCCAGATTCGCATACTCACCCGAGCCCCACACTCGAACACTTGAGACATTCCCCGAGTTCCACACGAACCCCCATCTGCTTCGAGTCGAACACGATGAAAACGCAAACCCAAACTCGAGTGACCTCGTCTTCCACAACTCCATTTCCCAGCATAAACAAGCCGTGCACGGTGCACGTGCACCTGAAACTCCGGCCAATGATGGTCATCGCGACCATCAACAACCATCACACGATTGCGTGCGAGCCTCCCCAACACTCAGATCGAACAAAACTCGTTCGAATCAAAATTCGAACATCATCTCGAACCACCGCAGAAACTCGAACCACCAAAACCCACCTCGCCAACGACCATCCAACGCCATTAGACCTCGACGACCACTCCATCAAACCGCCTCGTCACGAGCTTCATTCTCCCCCTAACGCGATCACGACCGATCCATTAACCAAGTCGCAAAAACTCCGGCAACCCAACCGAACAAAACAAAATGCTAAACCCTAGCTTGCTCGATTTCCATCACCACGGCCATTGGAAAAATCCGGCGACATTTTTCCCATCATCCCCAACATGCAAACAAGCTTCATCCAAAATTCTAGCTACAATCATCATGCCAATCAACTGCAATTGCCAAAAACCCAATTCCGAACAAACCCCAAATACATACGAAATACCCAACAAAAATATTCGAAATGCATGCCTAAATTCATGATTTTCCAACGCGATTACATGTATATAATTCAATTTAGGTTTTAGTGCAGTTGATTTTTAACATAAATCCAGATTTCACTGAAAATCCTTTACTTATACTAATTTGTTGTATAAAAAAAACATGAATCTATTTTATGATCTTCATCTTTCATTCACAAACAAATTTCATTCATGTATTCCAGGCTAATATGGATCTAATTGGGAAATTTGGATTCTTAAAAACAATGGCCACAGTTTTTTTTTTTCAAACAGAGAACAAACATAACATATACAGTCATATGTTTGCATATATAAATATAACTATGAATTCAATAATAAAACAAAATGTTTACCAGAAAACATCAAGATAAATTTTCAGATCATCACATGCATGTTAAAAAAATACAGATCAAACTGTTTTTAAAATTATTTACTCACCTATTTAATTGCAGAGAACAAAGCAGAGCAGTTTACTACTTCCAGGTTTTAAAATTTTGATCCGTGAAAGCTTTAAATTTGCTTTGCTGATGGAAACCTTTGCATGCCTTCAATTTGATGTTGTTTAAAGTTGAAACTACTGAGTTGGTCTTGATTCCTTTTGAATTGCAGAAGATTTGAATTGCAGTTGAACTCCATTTTAGTTGTAGGTTGATTTGAAGTTGCAGCATTTACTTTCAACTTGATTTTGCACATTTTAAATTCTCAGATTTTTATCTTCATTTGCTTTTAGTTTAGTTTCAGGTTTTGAGTTAAGAAAAGAGAAGAAAGGAAAGAATTTGGACCGTGGTAAAATGAAAACAGGCTTCTCTAAACATACATTTATTTATAAATGTTAAATTTTTAAAGAAAAACAAAATGATGCCACTTGTCCCTTTTAGTTAACTTACACATATGCCTCCAAGTCTCCATAAGTTTACAAGTGTTTTATCTTGTCTTTAATTTATTTACAAGTATTAATTCCTTTTTATTTTGATTTATTTAAATCCTATATGTATATTTAAAAATATCTATATGTATAAAAATGTATTTATCCTTTTATAATAAGCTTTAAGATTTCTATATAAATATACAAGTGTGAAAAACTATTATTTATAATAACTTATGCTTTAATCAAATATATATATATATATAACATATTTATAAATGCTTAAGAAATTGAGCTTAACTATATATATATTTTTACAAACCATTTTGAATTTTAAAAAGGAAAGAATCTAAAAAAAACAATTGAACTTCTTAATTTAAACCTTAACCAAAATAAAACTTAAAATATATGTTTATAATAAATAAGAAATTATTCTTGTTATTTAAATCTTAAAATATCATTTTCAAAAGTATTAAACCAAATTACAAATTATATATATATTAAAGTTTGAAAACATCTTATTAAATTCAAATTCAATATTCTTTCCATTCCAATATATACAAATATATATATTCTAAATGGAAAATACTTTTAACATTAGCTTTATAATTATCATATTTAATTTTAATACATAACTTCAAATAACAATATATATATACATATATATTATAATTTGATAACTTATCCTTTTATTAAATTAAAGATTCCCTATTTATAATATATATACCTATATATATACATTATAAATATAAACACTTATATTAGTTTTAGTAAGATAAATCTTCCTAATTAAAATTTTAGAAAAGATATTCCCAAATTAAAATGTTATTAGTTTTCAAAAGAAATAAATTTGCCAATTTAAAATATTATTAACCTTTTAAAATGAATAAACTTGTGAATTTATAAAATAAATCAACAAATCAATTTAATTATTAATAAAGATTATTAAATTGATATTGCCAAATTTCCGGGATATCACAAAAATTACTTGATGGGATGTAATTAAAGGATAATTACTTGGTGGAAGAAAAATTAAGTGATAATTACTCAGTATAATTAAAAGATTTATTAATATAAAAAAATCAAGGAGTTGATTTAATTGATGGAGAAATTAAGGAAAGTTAATTTCTAATTTAAATTAATCAAAGTTGATTAATGAATGTAATTAAGTTAAGGGTTAATTATTAAACGAAATTTAATAATAATTAACCAATGAAAGAAATTAGAAGATCATTAATTAATGTAATTAATGAAAGAGATCAATCTTGCTTATAAATGATTGAATGGTGAATTAAATACCTTAAATTGGTTGATATCTCTGATATTATATGATGGTTACCTATCGAAGATGAATTGCTATGTAAAAAAAAAGGGGTGACATCTTGTCTTTGAGGTTGAATTATTGTTCACTTGAATAACTTGGGATAAGAGGGTATTGAATTCGAAGAGTCCGGAGTCGGGTATTAGTTAATACCCGAAACCACTTCGATTCGTTATAGCTGGATATGTGAATCAATAGGCTGGAATGGAATGATTTAAGTAAATTGGACCATTTAATATAAGTTTTGGTACTTAGAAAGTGATATGTGAAATAAGTGATGTCTATAACAAATTGTGGATTTGTAAATTGATACGAGTTACCCTGGGTTTTATATAAACTCTATGTTGTTGTATTCCATGTTAAATGGGTTTACTCACGCTGGTTTCCAGCCTGACCCGGGTGTTACTTTGATGTAATGCTCGGGTCAGACCGAGTATTACAGATTTTCAGGTAGGACGTTCTGGAGATCAGGAGTCGAGCTGGATGGCAAGTACGTATAGAGTATTTCCGCTGCAGTATATCATTGTATATTTGAGACATGATAATCGTATATATTCAGTGACTATATATATGTGAACTGTGATGTATATTAAAGATAATCTACAGATATAGTATTCTTTTGTAAACTATTATTATTTATTATTATATTTTAGCCGCTGCGATGTGAGCTGTTGATGTTTCTATTCTTCTTCTTCTTCTATCTCTTCTTCTTTTTCCTAACTATCCGAAATTTTCGGGATGGAAAATTCCGGGTCGTTACAATTGGTATCAGAGCTGAAAGGTTAAGCGAGAACCTTGGCTCTGGTGGGGATTACTCCTTAAATAGAGTCTGTAGTACTCTAGAATGAGTTGACTATATATATATATATATATATATGAGCGCGTACTTGTAATTTTCTTATATAAAGATTTTAAATGATTTTATACAAAAATATATTTTGGTATATAAAGAAATATTTTCTTCAAATTAATACTTAGGGGATTGGTTGTTAAATTAATGAAAATTAAATTAAGTAATGTAATACAACCAAATTGAAATCTTGAATTGGAATCAAATTAAGTGGTAATAGAAATACAACCAAATTAAGATTTAATTGATTGAAATGAAATTCTAGAATTTGAGCTTATAAATTAAATTTTTTAAAACTTTAAATAAAAGTAAGTTTGAAATGGATTCAAATGGAAATTTAATCGTGAATATATGGAAGTAATAATAATATAAAAAGAAATTGGTATCTAGATATGATTACCTTAGGTATTATCATAAATGGTTGTTGTGTTTAATAATGATATATTTGTTATTAAGTAAGCCAAATAAAGTAAAATTTTAAGATGAGTATAACTTTTAAATTAAAGTAGGTTTAAAATTTGGAGTTTTAAAACCTAAGTCTAGAAAACAATCAATTGTTTCAACGGGTTAAAGAAGTAACAAACAATATAATTTAGACTATTTTGAATATAGTCTTATTTTAAAATAAGAAATGTTTGGAAGATTTTTAAGGGATTTGGTTTGAATTTAAAACCAAGGGTGGTTTAAAATTTAAAAGTAGCCTGGTGTGTAAAGGGAATAAATATGAAATAAACTCTAAGGTTGAGTTTTGAATTTTCCTTGAGATGTAAATGTGAAACCCAAAGTGAAGTAAGTTTTTAACCTGAATGGAAGGATTTTTAATCTGAAGTTTAAAAAAAATTGAATGGGAATTCAAATTGTGTAAAGTTGAATGGATTAAGTAAATTGAATTTAACTTTGGGGAAGTTAAATAAGTCAACAAGCAACCTGAAATGGAAATTTCAGGACGAAATTGGGATTTAATTTGGGAAGTTAAATGGTTAAATTGAATTAGGAGTTGTCTGATCTCAAATTTGGTTTGGATCTGAAAATTGAAAATGGATGGATGTTTTAAAATAAATTGAATTTTTAAGATAAAATTGTTTTGAACTCTTATTTGAACTTTGAAATAAGTTAAGTAAAGATAATTTAAAATGGAATTTTTAGAATTCGACTCGGAATTAAATTGTTTAAAAATTTGGATTGTTGATTTAAAAATAAAGGTTAGTTTGATTTAAGGGGTAAATCAACATTTGAAAATTTAACTCGAATATATATAATTCGAGATGGTTTAAAATTGAGATTTAAATTGAGTTCAAACTGAATTTGATTTGAATTAATGGGAAAATTTGAATTGGATTAATTTAAAATAAAAGTGAAGATTTAATGAGTTCTAATTCAAATGGGAATTGGGATTAATTCATAAGGAAATTGAAATGATTTGAAATTGAAGTGGGTTCAATTCGAAATTTGTCTAAATTAATTTGAATAATTTGGAATTGTAATTGAAATGAATATGTTTAAAATCAAATGGAATTGGATTTGAATTTGGAATGAAATCAAGGATAATTCAACTTGATTGGGGTTGAATCAATTTCAGTGGAAATTGAAGTTATCTAAATTGGAATTGAGTCAATTCCAAGGGAAGTTGAATTTAAATTGAATTGGGATTGGACGTCGGGAATTGAACAGTTTGGCTCTGGACTATTTTTGAAATAATTGTTTAATATAATTCTATTTTTCCAAGCTATTTACTATATACAATCCTTCATTTGAAGCCAAACTATTTTATACTTATTTTACCATTATTTTGGAACTATTTAACTATTTTACAACTATTTTATAAACTAATTACTATCTTTCCAATTACTTTATGCCTAATTACTATTTTATAATTATTTTGCAGTTATTTTACTATTTTTCAACTATTTTACAATTACATAACTATTTTACAAATTAATAATTATTTTTCAACTACTTGTCTATTTTTAAACTTTTCAAGCTACTTTCTAAATATAAACTAGTCGGAGTCCAAACTGTTATTGGTTAAATACCCAACTGAGATAAGAATTGAGAAGATAATCCAAGTGGGGATTAAGGCAAATGTGAATAAGCGAATAAAATCAAAGTGAATGTGAATAGAAAGGGAATTGATTTAACTGAAAATCAATGAAAATAAATACGTAAAATGTACGTATATTATTCTATTCGCATAGTGATTTGATCCAGATTCGAGCACAGAATTTCGAGATAGTATTATCGATCTGAGTTGGTATTTTTCCGCTCGATTTCCGACGGCGAACCTGGATATGGGTTTTTGATTGATTCTGGATATTTTCTATCATAGTTATGGCTATGCAAGGAGAATAACGGTTTCTGATCGAGAAACCAGATCTGAGTCCGCACTAGGAAGTCGGGTGGACGATACTATTTTGGAAGTGAAATTGTGTGATCGAGTGAGAGATCAGATTGATATAGCGTACGGATGGTATGTGTACATCGGACGGGTTGGAATGAGATTGATATTGAAATTGGGAATAAGAACTGGAATATGGTTTTTGAAATGGAAGACAATTTTGAGAAATATACAATAAATAAAAGATAAAATGGAATATCTTTATGATTAAAATTTTGCTTTATCAAAGTAAATAATTTGGCAAATGACTTTATAAGTAATCTAATTTGAATATTTGATTTAGACTAAACAAAGTTGTATATCTTTGTTATATATGGAAAACTCCCCTAATTGAATCTATTGCCAAAAGAGAAGAATTTTGGAAATATTGGAAGTATAAAAATGAATTTATACAAGTATAAATTGAACTAAAGATTTTCCAAGATTATTGTATATATATATATAAAGTATTTGTGAAAATGATTTCGAGGAAAGGTTTTTGGGAACCTTTGAATTTGGAAAGGCTTTTTGATTTTTGAGGAAAATCAAATTTGAAAGTTTGGAAAGCCTACTTTGAGAATTATCGATTTTGGGAATCGATTTGTGTAAAGGAGCCTTATATGTTCTTCATACTAGGTGTATGATATTGAGAAAAATACTATATGTGTATAGTATAATGAGTTTTGAGATTGGCTCTGGGGAAAAAGGCGCTCCCTTGAAATGAACTTCTCAGGAGTGCCACAGGGTGGTACTGCCTTGAGCCTCTAAGGGAGAGGTTCTAAAGTTGATCCTGTGAGGAGTCCGGACAAAACTAGTTCCTGAGGATTATTTTGTAGCGAAAGTCGAGGGGCTGGTGCCTACAGGGGCATCTGGGTTATGCTGTGAAGACAGTATAACTCGATGTCACTGCGATCTACTGCAGACCATAGCGAAAGTCGTGTGAGCCGCTGAGAGCCAATAGTCTACGTTTGATTTTATATCGGTAGACTGCGACACTATGGTAACATAGCGTAAGTCGTGTGTGCCGCTGAGAGCCAACAGTCTGCGTTTGATTTTACATTGGTAGACTGCGACCTATGTAGGAGTGGAGAAGTTTCATTTGACAACGTAATCGTGAGGCCGCAGAGAGCCTGCAGTTACATGGACTTTTGCTGCGACGACAACGTAACCCAGGATGTAACTGTGACCATGGATGGGAGTGATGATTTCCAGAGCATTCTCACCAAAGATATTACCTTTATTTTCGAAAATTGTTTTCTATATTTTCAACAAAATTATTTTCCAAGTGTTTTCACTGGGTGTTGAAAACGGGTTTACCAAGTACTTATAGATTTTCAGTCGTACGCCTGATCAACGTATGACCAAATTTCTATAAGAACAAGGATGGACTTGTCGAAATATCGAATTATAAAAGTATTTGTATAAAAACTATTTTAGAAATATTACATAGATTTTTAAAGTAGTTTAAAAATGATCAAAGAAAATTTATCTGATTTTGAGCATTTTAATAAATCTGGCTTCATTCCTTTTTGAGGACGAAAAGATTCAAAGGGGGAAGGAATGTGATGACCCGGTATTTCTGGCAACATTATTTTAATAAATATTTAATCCAATTAAATGAACTGTAAACTAATCATTTTAAAATGAATAAATCTTCTGAAAATAATTGCCATTTGTTTATATAGATTTGTATTTTGAAAAGGGAATCTTGATTTTGAAATTTAAAATAAATCTCTTAATAATATATACAATAAAATCTCTCTTATATAATTAAATTTAAAATGCTTTATCTTATTAACATTGGTAAACATATGTATATAAATGCAATATATGGATAATAATGTTTAAAAAAAAATAAAGGTCTATCAATATAAAATATAAATATAAAGAAGAAGAAAAAAAGAAAAAAAAATAAACTATATTGAATATAATTTAAATATTGATGGTTAAAATATAAAATAGAAATAAAAATAAAAGAAAACAAGGATTAAGTAATTTTGGTATACATACAACATAAACTGAAAATTTGAAAGCACAAATGTATTGTTTAAAATAAATATCTTAATTTAAAATTTTAGTTATGAAAATTATAAAATAAACACTTAGAATAACTCTAAAATTTGATATGTGTGCTAGTGAGATACAGGTAGTATAAAATGAAAGAAGACAGAAGAATAATAAAATTAATACATGTTTATATGGTAATAATAAAACAAGGCAAATACAACATGTATACAAGGGTACATAACATAAAAAAAATAAGAAGCTTATAGAACAAGCCAAGCTAATTAATGCAAGCCACCAAAACAACATTTCAGCCTCCTTATCATAGAAAAATCTCTGGTCAAGTTGAAAGAAAATATTTATCAGTACGAATCCATCCTGTAAAAACAACTCAAGCCTGTGCACAATTTCCTTTTATATATACATCCTTAATTCATTTGTTTGTAAAGAAAAAAAACTAAACCCAATAAAGAATTCCAGTTTCAAAGATCATAGCATTCAGTTATCAAAATTAAAGAAGCAATTCAAGTTTTCAAAAATACCAAATTGTTCCAAAACCATCTCTATTCAATTTATAAGGTGAGTAAACTACTTCTATAAAAGTTTAAATCTGCTGATAACCTGATGCGTGTGACAATCTTTGAACTTATGATGTGAAATATGCTTGGTATGATTGTTTAAATATGATTGTGTATATATATATATATATATGATGATATTTGTGTGCATGTCTGCATATAAGAAAAGTTACTCTGTTCCAAGTCCTACAGGCTTTAAACAAGTTCAAAAATCAATTGCTCTTTCCCTAATCTTCTGTAGATTATGATGTATAAACAAAATACGTTTGAATTAACAAGATATCGTTTTTTAATAATAGTTTCAAGCAAAAAATATCGGGAAATATTCTGAAAATAGAAAATTTCAGTAAAAAAAAACAAATTTAGTCGAAAATCAATATTCCCAATTCCATGTTTTGATTATCTAAATAAGATCGTATGATTGAATGATGAATTTAGACGCTAATATCATGATTTTTAGTAAAGGAATTGTTGAGATTTTCTGAGATAATCAAATTCGACATTTTGATCGATTGCCGATGATCAGCAGCGAGATTTTCATTGAGGTTTGGTAGGAAGATGGCCGTAGTGTAGTTGATCTTGGGAAAAATGGCTCGAAAATTTTCGGATAATCGGAGTTGCATGGCGAAGCCAAATTAGGATTTGAAGATAGGATAGGGACGACGAGGTAGAAGAGGTTCGGGCATCGTCGTTGGACCACCGGAGGTGATCGCATGAGGGGGGTTAGAAGCGTGGTGATGTGGAGTAGCTTCAGGTTGGTCGGCGTGTGATCCAGTGGACAGAGGTGATGGCTGGTGGCGATTTGTCGATGGGGTTTGGTCCAGATTTGGGATTGTTGAGCTCGATTTAGATGGGCTATCGTTTTCGGGTTTCTGGGTGATCGATTAGGTCGGGGTTGACGTAGTTGACTTGCAGAGAGGCATGGTGACGATCGGAGATGGTCAGGGTGGCCGTGCATGTGCACGCGTGCATTGGATGACTGAGTTGATTGTTTGATTGGGGAAGATGATGTTGTTCTCGGGTATGGTTCGAGTATGTGAGGAGGTTGCCTCGAAGTAGTGAGTGGACGAGTGGGACTTGGGGAATTTATGAGTGGGACTCGGGAAAAACAAGTGTGGGCTCGGGTTGCTTGTTTTCAGTAACCAAGTTTTAAATTTAAAGACAGTGTACCAGGTTATAGTGTAATCTTTAATCAAGTTAAATTTTAAAGCAGGTCTTTATTGAATATATACGTTCAAAGAATTGTAAACCAAGATTTAAAAGTAATTTATTAAATAAGATTTCAAACAAGGATTTGTATTTAAATTGGTTTGTTTGGAATAATTAAATATTAGTTAATTAATTTAGATAAGTGATTTCAAGTAATCAATTTAATAAGATTCAAATGATACAAATTAAGCAATTAATTTAGATATAGAGGTTTATATTTAAATTAAATTAGACGGGTAATTAAAAGGTTAATTACTTAATGTTAAGAAAGATTATTAATAATTACTTAATGAAGTAAGTTAAAGAAAATTAATTACTCGGTGAAATTAATTAAGTATATGTGGTTAAACTTAAATTAATTAAGTTTAATTAATCAAAGGTAAACATCTGATGAAAGTGATGAGGAGTAATTATTAGAGAAGAAATTAATGGATAATTAATGGAAGTAATTAATTAAAACAAAATTACTTGATGGGAAGTAATTAAAGGATAATTACTTGGTGGAAGAAAAATTAAGTGATAATTACTCAGTATAATTAAAAGATTTATTAATATAAAAAAATCAAGGAGTTGATTTAATTGATGGAGAAATTAAGGAAAGTTAATTTCTGATTTAAATTAATCAAAGTTGATTAATGAATGTAATTTAGTTAAGGGTTAATTATTAAACGAAATTTAATAATAATTAACCAATGAAAGAAATTAGAAGATCATTAATTAATGTAATTAATGGAAGAGATCAATCTTGCTTATAAATGATTGAATGGTGAATTAAATACCTTAAATTGGTTGATATCTTTGATATTATATGATGGTTACCTATCGAAGATGAATTGCTATGTAAAAAAAAAGGGGTGACATCTTGTCTTTGAGGTTGAATTATTGTTCACTCGAATAACTTGGGATAAGAGGGTATTGAATTCGAAGAGTCCGGAGTCGGGTATTAGTTAATACCCGAAACCACTTCGATTCGTTATAGCTGGATATGTGAATCAATAGGCTGGAATGGAATGATTTAAGTAAATTGGACCATTTAATATAAGTTTTGGTACTTAGAAAGTGATATGTGAAATAAGTGATGTCTATAACAAATTGTGGATTTGTTAATTGATACGAGTTACCCCGGGTTTTATATAAACTCTATGTTGTTGTATTCCATGTTAAATGGGTTTACTCACGCTGGTTTCCTGCCTGACCCAGGTGTTACTTTGATGTAATGCTCGGGTCAGACCAAGTATTACAGATTTTCAGGTAGGACGATCTGGAGATCAGGAGTCGAGCTGGATGGCAAGTACGTATAGAGTATTTCCGCTGCAGTATATCATTGTATATTTGAGACATGATAATTGTATATATTCAGTGACTGTATATATGTGAACTGTGATGTATATTAAAGATAATCGACAGATATAGTATTCTTTTGTAAACTATTATTATTTATTATTATATTTTAGCCGCTGCGATGTGAGCTGTTGATGTTTCTATTCTTCTTCTATCTCTTCTTCTTTTTCCTAACTATCCGAAATTTTGGGGATGGAAAATTCCGGGTCGTTACAGGTTGCATCTTTGCATGCTGATATTTTTTAATTCCATTAATGAAATGCTGTCCAATTTCTTTCAGTTATTAGTTCAGATGTAGTAGTGCAAGTTTGTAAAATTTCATTGCATAATATGGTCATATGAAGTTTCAAATATGCTTCAAAAAATCAATGCGTACACTGAAAATTGTCTGGAAGAAATTGCGTGAGTATGGTCCGCATGCTCACTCACTGGGTCAAGATGTAGGTTGACCCAGAGGCTCCTTTGGTCGATTGGCCTGTCGACCTAAGGAAGTACCTGGTCGACCCCCAGGTCAACCTACATGTTGACCTGGGTACAGGCTTTTTTGCAGCCCATTTTTCTTCTTGTTGGTTTTTATTTTCAGCCCATTTCGCTTGTTTCTCTTGCACATTTTTGGGATATTTCCGACTGTATTAAAGGCTATGATTTTTATCAATAGACTAGCCAAATTTTGGAGAATTTTAAATTCAATTTTTGAATTGAATTTGAATTAAATTTGAATGGAATTCGAATATCGATTTTGAGGGTTTTCTGGATTTTTCTTCGTTTTCGAGCGCGGATATTTCCAAACAGTTTTGAAATAATTTTAAAAATATATTAGCATTTGAAATAATTATTATATAATATTTTTAAAGTATTTTCAAATACAAAATCTATTTATTCTCTATAATAAGGGAATTTTCAAATATGGTTTTCAAAATTGATATTGAAAAATGGTTTTAAAAGCTTGTTTTCCAACTAAATTATTTTATATATAAAATACACATTTTTTCACTATTCAAGAAAATGTCAAGGAGAACTAAATGGTTTGGTAAATCACATGGACACATATATCTTACCGGTTAATTCCTGACTTGTCCGTTTGATCATTTTGACCTTCGGGTCGTGTTTACCAAGGAGATGAGGCAAACATTTTACTGCTTTCCAGTGTGGCATTTACTAGCGGTTAGTAAACCATTTAGTGCGAACATGTGGTACGGGATGCACGCTAACACTTTTTGGGTTCCTATTTGATAGTTTGTTGAACATTTGTCTTCGAGATGTATTGCCAGTACTAGACCTTTGGGTCATTGTCCTAGAGACGTTTGCCATTGCGGCGTATTTTCCATTGTGGTGTATTTGTCTTTGAGGTGTATTTGTCATTGCGACATATTTTCCTTCAGGCATGGCGCCTTATTTGAGAGAACAATACTTGGTAGGCTTTGGCTATATGCATGTGAAAGTTCTTTGAGACGATTTCATTGATTACTGTGATTTCCCAAGTGTATCTCCTTGTTCATGGTTGGCCATTCGAGCCATTTGATATTATATATATATATATATATATATGGCGATTACCTTATGGGAATTTGAACTTTTTTGAGTTCTATATTTGAGATTTGAGTTGCCTACACTTAGCGTTTATTGAGATTGCTGTTATGGCATTTATTTAGAATTTATATTCTCCTATTTGGAGATATATGCATTGTCTTTATGGCGTGTTTTGATATTGTGATTTTTTTGAGCATGCATTTGAGATTGTCGATATGGCATGTTTGGGATTTCTCCTTTTTAGAAGTTAAGATTTTCCCTAAACCACTATTGATGATTCGTGATATGCCAATGATATGAGGCTTGGTGTTTTGTTGAATGTTGATTTACCTCTTTTGAGATTATATAATCATGCTAAGTGATACTATATCACTTCAAGTATCCAATTATACTTAGAATAGTTTCTTCTCTCTATAGAAGAATATCACTCTTATCCTTATGCTTATATTATCGATTATCCGTATTAAATAATTGATATAGCTAGACTGACCTGTGTATTTTATACTCGGGTCAGACCGAGATGTTTCAGGTTAGATACCAATTGGACTTAGCCTTTCTGCTTCCGCATGGATATATCTATTATCATCTTTTTGTGTAGTCTTTTTGTACAGACTCTGATGTATATTGTTTTGACTCATGTATATATAGTGTTGTCGTCATACCACATGTGATGTATCATTATGTATTACTATGGTGATGTATTTCTATATGTGTGTATATATGATTATCTGTTGTTCTGTGATGTGAGATGCATTTAGTTGTTGTATTTTGTTCTAATAGATTCGTTAGGCACTTATAGTTTTGTATTAAGCATTTATTGGATATGTCGATCCACTTGAGTTAGAAGCATTTATCGACGTACTCAATAGATGTTTAAGATAAGGCTATAAATGTTTGCTCCTAATTGGCCCTATTCTATGTATTAGCAAATAGTGTTACCCAGTAATTATCTTTGTTAATGTGGGTCTTGGGGTGGGCCTCACAGATCAGCTTTGATAAAATTTATTAGTGCCATCTTTGGAGTGTGTTCCATCCAAGTTCTAAGTATTATCTTACTATGTACAGGTAGTAAAAGATGAGTACTAGAGGAAGATGAGTACTAGTGGCAAACGAGGAAGGGGAGCCAGTAGCACGATAACCACAAATGGAAGAACTCTGAATGTTAGAGGGGGTGGGATAGCTGTTGAGGCCGTAACTCAGTATAGCCTCGAGTCAACTTTGCAACTCTGTGCATGGAATTCACAAACTTAGGAGGAAAACCTTTTAAGGGAACCGAATCGATCATTGAGGTACAAGCTTGGCTATGCTCATATGAGAAGATTTTCAATGGTTTGGGCATTTCTGATGATCAAAAATGATTCTTGGCATCATGGAAATTGCAAGAGGGTGCAGTTACATAGTTAATTCTGTCACAGCAAGTATTCCATAAGATGAATTTTCACGGGATAAATTTAAAGAAGTATTTGAAGAAAAGTGCATGCCAACTAAGGGTAAAACCTGATTATATAGAAGTTTCATGGATCTAAAACAGGAGGAACTATCAGTGGCTGAATATGAAATGAAGTTTAATGATTATCTCATTTTGGTCCTAGACTTATTGACACCCCACTCAAGAAGAACAAGATTTTCATATTGGGTACGAGAGAAGAGTTCCATGAAAAGACGACCGCTCATATAAATGGATCGTTTGTGGATCTTGTAGACATGGCCTAGGGGTATGAAGTGCTTTTGAAGAAGAAGCCGTCAACAACAGCAACAAACTGGCGGTGCTATTAATCTAAATAAAAGAAAGTTTTGATCCAAATCTGAAGAAGCAAGGAAAAGGGATAAAGGGAGAAGGTCAAGGAGGCAAATATAAGGATAGTGGTTGTTATAATTGCAAGCAGAAAGGACATATTGCCAGATATTGTCCGAATTGTGAAGTTTCAAAGCAGCAAAGCGGACCTATTTCTCAAATCGTTCAGAATACTTTGTGTTTTAATTATAATCGGCCCGGACATATGGTGAAAGACTGTCCACTCATGAAGAAGGTGCCGCAGCCCAAGGTATACGCTATCAAGAATGAACCATCAACTTCAATGGATGTGAAGGGAAAAGGCTTTATTGAAGGTACCTTATTTATAAGTGGTGTTTATGTTAGAGTATTATTTGATTCTGGTGCCTCGCTTAGTTTTATTTCTTTGGAATCGGTAGTGAAATTTCACCTCGTTTCTACTACCGTAGAAAACTCTATTTGCGTATCCAATCCCATTAGGGGAGTGACCCATTTGAATATGATTTGTGAGGGCGTGCAAATTTCTTATCTTTCTCATAGCTTTTCTTGCGACTCTTATGTATTATATTTTAAAGGATTTGACATTATACTTGGGATGGATTGATTAGTATAGTATAAAGCTGTCCTCGATTGTGACGAGTGGACTGTATCTTTGGAAACCGAGTTGGGAAGGACTGCAAAAATAGAATGTGATAAGCTCAAAATTCATATGTGTGGTTTCTTCCACGTTCTCGAAGCATCTCAAGAAGAATTAGGATCCATACCATTATTAAAGACTTTCTTGATGTTTTTGAAGAAGTTAAAGGTTTATCCCCGCACTGAGAGATAGAATTTCGCATTGATTCAGTTTCGGGTGCAAGATCTGTAGTTCAACCTAAGAGAAGAATGGATCCGAAGGAGCAAGAAGAGTTGGTGAGTCAAACCCAAGACTTGTTGAGGAGAGATTGATTAGACCTAGTCGTTCGAGTTGGGGATTTGCTGTGGTGTTTGTGGCTAAGTCGGATGGACGGATTATAGGAAGTTGAATAAGCTAACTATTAGAAACAAGTATCCCTTACCCCGCATCGACGATCTATTTGATCAACTTCATGGAGCTTCTATATTTTCTCATATGGATTTAGCTTTTGGATTTGACCAGTTAAGGGTTGCTGAAGATAGTACACCCTTAACTGTGTTTAGAGGCCTTGACTGTTTCTTTGAGTGGTTGGTTATGCCTTTTGGGGTAACCAATACACCAGCTTATTTTGTGTATATAATGAACCTTGTCTTCCGAGATGTTCTTAACAAGTTCATGCTACTGTTCATCGACAACATTCTTATTTACACTAAATAAGAGAAGCAGCATAAGCATCATCTGGAAGTGGTGTTGGAAACATTGAGAAGGTAGGCGAATTTTTTGAAGTGTCATTTTTGACATCGAAGATAAAGTTTCTAGGGCACATTGTATCAGGAGATGGCATTTTAGTAGACCCAGAAAAGGTGGTGGTTGTTCAGTAATGGAAGCAACCACGGACTCCTACGGTGATTCGTAGTTTCCTATGTTTGGTGGGATATTACAGAAGATTTATCCAAGATTATTCTAAGATTTTCTCCCATTTGACCAAGCTAACTAAGAAAGGAGAGAAATTTGTTTAGACTCCAAAGTGTGAAGAAGCATTTCAAGAATTGAAAACGAGATTAACCAATGCGCCAATTTTGGCTATCCCAGATGGAAACGGTGATTTCGTGGTGTTTACACAGATGCTTGTGGAGTGGGACTATGCGCTGTTTTGATGCAGCGTGGTAGGGCGATTGCTTATGCGAGTAGGCAATTGAAGCCTAATGAGAAAAACTATGCTACGCATAACTTGGAGTTGCTAGCTGTTGTCTTTGCATAAAACCATGGAGGCACTACTTGTTGGGTGAAAAATTCGAGCTCTTAGCGGATCATAAACCTCTAAACTATCTTTTTACCCTAAAGGATCTGAACCTAAGACAACAAAGGTGGTTAGAGTTTCTAGCATTCTATGATTTGGATATTCTCTATACACCGAGAAAGGCTAATGTGGTGGCCGATGCTTTGAGAAGGAATGCAATTTTATCACTTTTTGAGGTTACCCTGACTCTCCTAGAAAGAATAACAAGAAAGCAAGCAAAGAGCGGATAAAAGCTTAGTGGCGATCATCAGGAAGGTGGAAGAGGGATAGTTCACCAGTTTTAAGATTGATGGCCAGCGAGTTTTGAGGATAAATAGAAGGATCTGTGTACCGAGTGTCAACAATCTTAGGCAGGAAGTTTTGTTAGAATGCCATCGTTCTAGGTTGAGTATCCATCCAGGTATCTCAAAGATGTATAGGGACATGAAGCGGATGTTTTGGTGGAAGGGGATGAAGAATGATATCTTTGTTTTTGTTAGAGGTGTGCGAGCTGTCAACAATTAAAAGGCGATAAACAGAAGACAACAGTACTATTGCAACCTTTGGAGATTCCAAAATGGAAGTGGGAGATGATACCAATGGATTTCATCGATACCCAGAACTAGAAAGGGAAATGAGGGAGTGTGGGTTATTGTAGACCGGTTAACCAAGAGCGCTCACTTTATTAGTCAAATCAACTGGAACTGCAGCTGCTTTGGAAGAGATTTTTATGAGGGAAATCTTTAGATTGCATGGAGTTCCCATAAGCATACTAAGCAATTATGACCCGATTTTTACTAATAAATTTTGGCAAGCTTTGTAAACGGCCATAGGAATGAAGTTAGTTTGAGCACTACCTACCATTCTCAAACGGATGGGTATACTGAGAGAGTCAACCGCTTCTTCGAGGATATGTTGAGAGCCAACATCTTGGACTTTGGTGGGTCTTAGGAAGATCATCTGCATCTGGTGGAATTCTCTTACAATAACAGTTTCCAAGCAAGCATCAGTATGACACTCTACGAAGCTCTCTATGGAAGAACATGCAAACCACCAGCCTATTGGGTAAAGTCTGGTGATCATTTAATCCTTGCCTAAATATGATTCAGGATGCATCTAAGAAGGTTGAACTGATTAAGAGGAGAATGAAGGCAGCCCAGGATCATCAGAAGAGCTATGCTAATAAAAGGCGGAGGGATCTGGAATTTTCAATTGAAGACCTAGTATTTGTTAAGATTTCTCCAATTAGAGGAGCAATTAGATTTGGCAAGACTGGGAAATTAGCCTCAAGATATATCAAACCTTTTCGTATTCTCGGAGGGATTGGTTCTCCTGCCTATAAGATTGAATTACCAGAAAGGATGGTAGGGGTTCATAATGTATTTCACGTATCTAACCTAAGGAAATACGTGCATGATCCATCATCGCTTATGAAGCGATCAGTTTAGGAAGATTTAGAGGTTGAACCAAACTTGATCGTAGTCAGGCATTCAGTTCATATTGTTGATCAGGATGAGAAGAAACTCTGGAATAAGGTGGAAGTTGGTTAAGATCCAATTGATTGAGGATCCCAGAGATTATGCCTGGGAGACACTGGATAGTGAAGAGGAAGCCTATTCGGAATTGATGCTCAAATAGCTAGTGTTGATATGTACTTTGTATATTTGTTTGCTATGGTTGTTAGAATATAACTGATGAATGTGCTTTACGATATTAATATAAACCTTTTGTTACAAGTAGAATTATTTCTTTGCTTTTTAATTTCTGGGATGAGATTCTTTTAAGTGGAGTGGAATGTAACGACCCGAATTTTTGACACCCGTTATTAGAATAATCAACTAATTTTAAATATTGAAATATTAATTTTTATCAATCGAATAACAATTCTATCATATGGAATATCTATGTATATATATATTCTAAAGGCATTGATTTAAAAGTTTAATATCTAATTTCTAAAAATAATTAAATAAACTTAACATTTCGAATATAATATATAATATATATGCACACAAACACACACATATGTATGTATATACAAAACTTATGAAATGAAATAAAATATATATATAAATAAAAATAAATACTTGTAAATAGCTATTTGTGTATGCATGAGTGTGCAGGCAAAAACATGTGCATATGGTCAAAAAGAGTATAGGAAAATCTATATATATTTATAGCATGTATATATATACATAAGGGAACATCATGATGATAAATATCAAGTCAAGCATAAAAAAATCAAATAACTCACAATTTCAAATCAACTAGGAAATCAAGTCAAACAATTTACTAATCAAGTCAACAAAATTTTCAAATCAAATTGGAAAAAAATAAAAGGAGAAAGGAAGAGTCCTGTATATGAGAAGGCTTTAGCCTTGTTCCCTCTTCTCTATAAATACACTGCCTTGGTTATTCACGCATTACATTCTTGCAAAAAAAAGAAGAATTCTGCCATTAAAACCTTACAGAAAACAAAGTATTCAAAGCTCCAACAAAACAAAAGCAGTAGTGTCTTTCTTCTTCAAAGCCAGTGTGTCAATTTTCATCAAAAAACTGTGAGTAAACACTAAACTTTGTTTATTGGAAAACCATGTAGGCATCTATATACTTGTAAATTTTGAATGAACTCTTCTATTTTGTCAAGTATTCATGTGTTATTAAGTTTCTATGCTGTATATATGTGTGTTACTCATGTTGTACACCCTGTAAACTTACAGTAACATGTAAAACAACTCTGTTCTTTGAAAAGTAAATATCTTCCAACTTTTAAAAAATCATTATCTCTTTATCCAGTAAGTTTAATCAATGATTCCAAAAGGAAAATTGGTTGTTCTCGAGTGTACTTTATTTTAAAATTCATTTTGTTAAATATTATGAAGTATAGAAGGAGAAAAGCTCATTTTATAACAAGCTACTTAAAAATGAACAATTTTCGAACATCAATTCAATCTTTTGATTATATGAACGCATTTGTTTTTGAAAATGATGATTTTTGAAGTTTGATGGTTTTTAGTTGTGTATTGAGTGAGATAGAGGGTGATGACCAAAAATTGAGTTTTGGTGAAATTACGGCGGCCGAGGTGACGTGGTGGCTTGGTGTTAGTTGTGAAGGTTTCTTGGATGATGGAGGAGCTAGGAAAAATGGAGTGGTATTTTCCAGTGGGGTGTGGCGTTGGGTCGTGATCTATTTAGGGTTTTAAGCTTGTTTTAGCATGGCTCGCTTTCGAGCAAATGGTCGCGGCATTAGGCACAGGGAGGTGTGCCGTATGGGGGGAAAAGGAAGAGGGGGACTTAGAATACCTGGTGGCAAGGTTCGGTGGTAAACGGTCATGTACGGTGGTGTGGCAAGGTAGTTGAGTGGTGTCGTGTTCGTTCCAGTTTTTGAATCAATGGTTCGATTTTTCGAACCATGTGTTTCGTGTCCCCTATATGCGTGGTCGTGACGAGAGGGTCGTGGATGATACGGGACATGGTCGGCGGCAAAGGTAGGGTGGTCGGCGACGTGTGTGCACGCATGGTGATGTGCACACATATGGGTCAGTAGAAAATGTTAATAGGGGAGAAAAGAGTAGCACGTGGAAGAAAATGTAAGTGGGAAGAAAGAGTTTGGGTTTGTCCTCATGGGCCACGTGGGCTGGGCATTTGTTTAAAAAAATAAAGTAATATAAAATATCTTTAGGTTAATAATCTTTTAAAACTTAAACATTTTTCTCTTTCATTTAAAATCCAATCGGCATAAAAACTTTTGCGTTGTGATCCTATCACCTAGTATTTTAATCTGAATTATTTTTATTAATTTTCTATAATATAAAATTTAAATTAATTACAATAATTAAAGTGGATAAATAATTATAGTCTTATTTTTTCTAATCTAATGTTAATTAATAATTAGTTATTAAATGGATTGTTTAATTTTAATTAATTAATAAAAAATCATTTTTTATTTGTTTAATTTGTAAGTAATTTGGATTAAAAGCATAATTGGTTCTATTAATTAAAGTTAATTAAATTATGATTTGTGAATTTTTTTAATATTAGTTACTAATCATTAATTTAGTTAATGGTCTATCTTTGGCTTTATTCCTCTTAGATATCTATTTCAATTGTTCTTTGTCTGTGTCATTAAGTAGCCAAACGAATAAAAATGATTGGAATAAAACGTTGACACGTTTTATTGAAAATGTAGTATCCCACAAACCCGTACCCCTTTGAGTCGACAATATCCTACATCAGTTCAACCCGAATTGGACGGAAATACAAACTATTAGGGTTAAAGAAGAAAGTGGTAGAAGAATAAAATAGAAACAGCATCAGAATCTCTCAATCGTAGCTCGAAAAAATATAATATATAACAACAGATTTTTACAGAAAAGAATCAGTAACTGTTTAATACTTACAATCATTAGAGTACGCAATCATCACATCAATTCTGGACAATTTAGTAACCTGTCCTTACACAGCAGAATATATAAATCTATGAAAAGTACGCCTCGTCACCCAGCTCGTCTCCTGAGCTCCACAGCTTCCTATCCTATATCTGTAATACTCGGTCTAACCCAAGCATTATAATAAAACAACACCCAAGTCAGTCTGGAAACCAGCGTGAGAAAACACACTCAATTGAATTATTAAAGTTTTCAAAATCCTTTTGAAAATCAAAGGTATCTTGTAAGACCATGCCACAAATAAACATGCCAGGTTTTTACCCTACGATAACCAAATCGTTTTATATCAAATCCTCTGATATTATAATAGTGTCTAAGTACAAGTACTTATTCAAATAGCCGAAATTTTTACATTCATTAAATTCCAGCTTAATAGGTATACAAACAAGTCCGAAGGGACTTATTGGAGATTGAGTTTCAATACAATGGCAGGGCTACCGGGGTACCGCCCGTCATAGTACCTGGTCTAGATCTGATTACCGTGAATCACTTGTAAAGACCCAAAAGTCGGCCTTCGAAAATCGGCACCCGTACTACACTTGTACTCAAAATGAAGTAGATTCAAATGCCGAATCTGGTTCTCCGGAGCTTATAACACAATTAAGTAAACAACACAGCGGAAGAAATGAATAATACATTGATATACAATATCTGATACAACAGAATGATACAATGAATATCAATATACATCAGAGATATGATACAAGAAATTTAGCAGCGGAAAAGAAAGTAGATAACACCAGCAGCGGATAATCTCCATCTTCAAAGCACCAATCCAGAAATGGCTCGAACTACCAATAACGAGGCACAAAGATAAGCAAGTGCAGTCCATATCCAAAGATTGAACTAGCTCCAGATAATCTACTAAACCTGACTATCTGAAAACCCAACCCTAGACTGCTAGTGTAGAAAATTTTGAGCACCCAGAGTTTAGGAAAGAAACAATAAACTCTGAGTCAGTCGTGGGACTGGTGTGAGCAACAAAAACAGTTTATCTTTAAATAACAACAAAATAATTTTAAATATTGAAGTCCGCAATGCTTTTGGAAAATGAAACTACCATAAGGCCTCCCACGCACACACACAATGCAAACGCAGAATCGGAGGAGATTTCTCCTTATGATAGTCAAAGATGCTTACTACGTAAACAAATCATTTTGATATTATTATTAGTGTATAGTGTAGAAAATATTTCAAAAGTAGAATATAAATCTTAGCCAGCATAGACATTTCACACTATGCCTACTATAGCTACCATCTAAACAGTGGTGACCACCATAAGTAAATGGCAGGTTCTACAACTAATACCGTACAAGGTTCGTATTGGAAGATGGATTTCCAACAAATGGTCAGACTAAGGAACTTCCTATGCCATGAAAGAACGCCTCTGGCTGGATGCTCCGAGAGACAAACCGCTCTCTGCCAAACAAGGCCGGCTACCCCCCTTCCCGAGGAATATACAAAACCTCAGATATGCCACCCCCGGTCCTTTGGGACCTTTAAACGAGGATCCTCTACACCAACAACCACAAAGAAATATATTTGCAGTAACCACATAGGTTAAATATCAGGGCTCCATACCTGACACAACCTTTTTCCAGAAGGAATGGCCATACCCTAGGGAAGCTACCCCTGAAACCTTGCCGCACAATTCCTGTTTCGGCCATTACCGGTTTGTGAGGTTCGACGAAGTCTCGTCCACAAAGCTACGCTTTGTCACAAAGCCATGCTTTGGGTCAACAGATGATCAAAGTAATGATCACCAAGATAAATGATCAAACAAATGATCATATCACAAATGATCAAACAATGATCATCACACAACAACACTCAGCATGTCACATTACCAAATTGGGAATATATTGCTGATAAATTTCAACTACATAACCTCTGAGCTCGTACGTCTCAAAGAAGGGTGTTAAGCTAAGAGAATAAATTCTTCGCCACCAAACAGAAATGTATTTGAAAGAAATCGGCTTTATATCCCAAAGTGTAATGTCAGACATGTAACCAAACAAGTCTGTTCCGGGTTCGAACAGAACCGAAGGCACTTCCAAAGAAGCCCTTGCAAATCCGGATAATTTTCTAATCACGTCCATACATCCCATCACAAAAAGAGTGATATAAATCTCTATACCGGAGCAACTCGGTGCAGAGACATTCGACAGGTTGTCCTTTCATTTTTGAAAATATCCGGTCTTCACCACCGGTCTTCAAATGCGATCCATATACGACGTATCACTAATTCAGAATGGGTTATATGACACAAAGGTCTTTTCCCAACTGTAACGACCCGTATTTTTACGGATCGAAACATCGTAAAACAGTTGACATTTGGTTGCATTGTTGATAAGTCGTCTATAGTCTAAGTCTTAGGTCGTATGGGAGTTTGGAGCGACTTAAGGAAGATGCCGAGTTAAGGATTAGAACGACCTAAGGAGTTAGGTCGTGTAATAGTTAGGTTGTATAGGAGATAGGTCGTGTGCTGGCTTAGGTCGTGGGGTAGGTTAGGTCGAGTAAGCGACCTAGGGGATTAGAGCGACTTAAGAGAGTTAGCAACCTATAGGATGTTGGCGACCTAAGGTTTTGAGCGACTTAAGGGTTTACAGCGACCTAAGAGAGCTAGTGAGTAGCGACCTATAGGAGTTAGCGACCTAGGGGTTAGTAACCTACAGTGGTGAGCGACCTAGTGGTAAGCGAGTTAGCATGGTTAGGTCGTTAGACAACCTAAAGAGTTAGGTCGTATCCTGGCTAAGTGTTAGGTCGCGTGTGTGTGTTAGGTCGCAGGTTTGTTAGGTCGTAGGTCGTGGATGCGCGTAGACCGTTGGATCTGTTAGGTCGCATGGATGCGCATTGTCTTAGGTCGTGGCATTGTTAGGTCGCGGAAGCGCATTTGGTTAGGTTGTAGAGGCTTGGGGCTGTTAGGTCGAAGGTTTTTAGGTCGTAGGGCTTTAGGTCGTAAGGTTTTTAGGTCGTGGACGACCTAACTCCAAGCGAGCGACCTAAGGGGAATTCAGCCTATAAATAGGAGGGTTCTACTTCATTTTTGGGATCCGGATTTTGAAGCGACGAAGTGCTGCCATTTTGTGAGCTCGACTTCTACACTTCTTCACTTCTTTTCTCCACTCTAATCTAGTGATTCCTTCCATCCAAATCGAAGATCGAATTGAATATCCAAGAGCTTAGATTGAAGATCTACATCCATTGAAGAGAGATTTCATCGTTTGAAGCGGATTTGTGATAGATCGAGTTAGATCCTTCGCTGTCCAGATCTGAAGTGTGTTGCTTTTGGGTCGTTTAGGTGATTCAGTGAGTGGTGATTATCTCTCACACGGATCCAAAGGAGTATATCGGATCGTTGGCTTGATTTGGTGTTAAAATAGTGATTTCCATGCATTTTTGTAAACCTAAGTATAGATCTACTGTTTCATGATGATTTGACATCCATTTTACTACATGTTAACCTATGCAAGTTCATTCATCAAGATTATAGAGATATTGTTCATGTTTTCATGCTTGTTAGACTTTTGACTCTTTAATTACGAAATTGCCATTATTGTTATAATTGTCTATTTAGATCATATTTGAATGCTTGTTTACTTGGATTAATGTTTGACTTGATTGATTGCTATGAATTAGATGATTGATGATTTGATTTAGACCGAAGATGATTCAAAAGCTAAGGGAAAGGCTCTTGAATTGGGAAAGCTGCTTGTGGCATATGTGGCAGATGAGGAAGCTCATATGGATAGATTTGATGATGATGTTGAGATGAAGCTTTGCTATGATGATGATGAGGCGAAGCATGATATGAGATAGTCTTGGTCTAATCCAGACGGGATCATTCCAAGCAGATTGATAACTCAGTGAAATGGTTCGAGTTTGAGGATAATGGTTTGCTCGAGAGGCGCTTGAGCTAGTATGGAAATAGTCGTCGAGGAGGATGACTAGAAGGCTAAGATCTCATCGTTGTTAAAGGTTCTAGCATGCTCAAAGCAAGAGTACGTTGGGCAGATTCGATAGTCCCTGAAGGCTACTGATTGGTAGTCAAGTACTCTGGGCAGATTCGTTAGTCCTAGGCACGGGTCACGACGACGTGCGGAGTTATGTCTAGAACCGGGGTTTCCATTAGCCCTTGACGGACGGATGAAAGAATGAGTCGGTCATTCAATTAACGATGATATCGAAGCAATGATAACAGTGATAGCCAGAGTCATGGATGTTTGGTTGTATCATCATTCGGTCTCAAGAGCAGTGTTTTCTGGGTGCTTATCTGATCTTGGTTTAGGCCTTGGGGGTTTGTACTTGGAAAACATCGCCATTGACTCGAGTGATAATTGCTTTACTTTAAATTGTATGCTCTTCTATGATTTCTTCTGCTTAGTGTGTGTTTGGGGGCTATCACTGTAGAAAGAGGTGGAGTGGGAGGGTTGTATTCCTATTCCTCTTCCTTTATGCTCTTTTGGTATGTTGTTAGTTAATTTACCGCTCACTAAGACTGTTGTCTGACTCAAGGCTTTATGTTTTAACTCTTATTGCCTTGGGCTGTTCATCCATTTTGGGACGGGCAGACTAGGTAGCAGGTGACAGGTGTTGTTCTTGCTTTCCACGATGCTGATGACGAAGACGAGCTGGAGGATTGCATATTACTTTCTTACTATATGTACTGGGTGTTCCGCTGTTTGTATATTCTCTGAGTGATATGTAGTGAGGCTTGATGTATTGACTATTCAGATGTTTGTATTCAACTATTATGAAGTTTTATTGATGAGATTCTATTCTGTGAAGCTTCACTATATATATTCTATTGTATTTTGTCCATGCACTATGAGTAATACGATAGATTCTGCTGTTTTAAATTACCCTGGCAATCGCCCATGGTCGCCTGGCACACTTTACAGCGCACTATCTATAGGTTCGGTGCAGGGGTCATGGGCGGTCGTCCCATTTGATATCAGAGCTTTGGTTAATCGATTTTACCCAATGCTCGCTGTCGTAACTACATATGAGAGACGTAATTTTATTTGAATGGATGATTACTATATGTAACATAGTAGCTTAGTAGAGTTTGAGTCCTTTATGTAGTTGTTTCTCAAGGTGTACTGACCATTCCTTTTTATAGATATTAAGGATGAGTCGAAGAGGGAGACCTGCTGTTAGGGAAGGCCGTGCTGCTGAGGGGACTGCTGATTATGCAGCTATGTTCGAAGCTATGATGACTTCGATCATGAGAAGGATACCAATTCCGGGGACAGCAGTTGATGTTGGAGTTCAAGTTCAAACTCCAAAGCCGGTGGATTTTGCTAAGTTGTGTAAGGACTATACTGCTCTTGGAGGAATGGTTTTCTTGGGGACAGAACCAACCATTGAAGTCCAGAGATGGATAGATGCTTGTAGAAGGATTTTTGGTGATTTGGGAATTGAGGATTCAACTAAGAGGAAGTTAGCATCAAGACAGCTTCAAGGAAGAGCTTCTGATTGGTGGAACTCTATCACCATTAATACTCCGGAGGAAGAGATTACTTGGGAGCAATTCCAAACCAGATTTGAAGCTAAGTTCATTTCTACAGCTCAGAAGTCTGTTCTGTTCAAGAGGTTTGTAGAGCTCAAGCAAGGAGGAAGACCAGTTCTTGAGTATGTTTCCGAGTTTGAAGCTTTGTCCAAGTATGCCCGGTCGTATATTGAATCTTCGTACCAGAAGAATGAGAAGTTTGTGACAGGCTTGGACAGTTATCTTGGGAGACAGTTGGTGGATCATTTGGACGATTCATTTGAGAAGCTTGTGGAGAAAGCTCTCAGGCATGAGAATCTGTTTCCTAAAGAGGGATCTGTTGTTGCTGTAACCAAGGAAGAATCTAGACCACAGCAGGGTGGGAACAAGAAGAGGAAGCAGCAGTAGCAAAAGGGTAGGGATGGCCAGAAGAAGCCGAAGGGCGAGGTAACCTGCTACAATTGTCAGCAGAAGGGCCATTTTTCTAAAGATTGCAAGAATTCGAAGGTGCCAGTGAAGTGTCACAACTGTGACAAGCTGGGGTATGTTAAGAGGAATTGTCTAGAACCGCGAAGGGACAAGTAGATTGTGCAAGCTTATGCCTTGGGAGCTGTTCCATCATCTTCGAAAGCTCCTACCGTTGAAGAGAAAGGAAAGAGTGTGGTGGTTCATGGTACTCTCTCCATGTGTGGTGTTCTAGTTAGAGTGTTATTTGATACTGGGGCATCGTATTCTTTTGTTTGTAATGAATTTGTAGGCCGGTTAGGTTTAGAACCGGATATTGTTGATAGGCCATTGGTTGTGACTAATCCAATTGGGGGTTCGTCTTGTTTGTGTATGATATGCCGTGGTCTGATTGTATCGAGTCATGATTGCTCTTTTGTTTGTGATTGCTTTGTTTTTAACTTTGCGGGGTTCGGAATTATTTTGGGTATGGACTGGCTTAGGAAGTATGCGGCAAAGGTTGATTGTGAAAGGTTGGAGGTGACAGTCGAGAATGTGGAGGGGCGAAAGATTGTGATACGATGTAAGCATGAAGAAGGCGTCTTCATGAGCTTCATGTATTCGCTGGTTGTTCCGCGGGATGGACTGTCATCTGTGCCAATCGCTAATGGATTTGAGGATGTCTTTGACGAGGTCAAAGGGTTACCGCCGCATAGAGAGATCGAGTTTCGTATAGATCTAGTTGAAGGAGCCAGACCTGTTGTGATGCCTCTTAGGCGGATGGCGCCTAAGGAACAGCAGGAGTTGAAGGTGCAGGTTGATGACCTTTTGCAGAAAGGATTCATTCGGCGTAGTGTGTCCGAATGGGGTGCACCAGTTGTGTTCGCAACCAAAGCGGAAGGATCGTTGAGGTTGTGTGTGGATTATCGTGAGCTGAATAAGGTGACTAAGAAGAACAAGTATCCATTGCCAAGAATAGATGACTTGTTTGATCAGCTTCACGAAGCTAAGGTGTTTTCTCAGATGGATTTGGCAACGGGATTTCACCAGTTAAGAGTGGCTAAGGATAGTATGCCGAAGACTGCTTTTAGGACACCATCCGGTTTCTTTGAGTGGCTGGTAATGCCATTTGGATTGACTAACGCGCCAGCATATTTTGTGGATCTTATGAATAGAGTGTTCAGAGATCAGTTGAACAAGTTCGTGCTAGTGTTCGTGGATGATATTTTGATTTATTCCAGAACTGAAGAAGAGCACAAGACGCACTTGCTTATTGTTTTGGAAATCTTACGGAAACATCAGCTGAGGGCTAAGTTTTCGAAGTGTCACTTCTGGAAGAGTGAAGTGAAGTTCTTAGGCCATATTATTTCTGGAAATGGAATAGCGGTTGATCCCGCTAAAGTGGCAGCAATCCAGGATTGGGTTAGACCTAAGAATGCAACTGATATGAGAAGTTTTCTAGGATTAGCAGGATATTATCGACGGTTTATCAAAGACTTCTCCAAGGTGGCTACACCGTTAACAGGATTGACAAAGAAGAATATAGTATTCAGTTGGGATGCTAAGTGTGAGCAAGCTTTCAGAATTCTGAAAGAGCGATTGACTAGTGCTCCTGTTTTGACTATTCCAAGTGGGAATGATGAGATGGTGTTTTACACCGACGCATGTGGTACTGGACTTGGAGCTGTGCTGATGCAGAGGAATAAAGTTGTTGCATATGCAAGTCGACAATTAAAGCCGCATGAAAGAAGTTATCCGACTCATGACTTGGAATTAGCGGTTATTGTTTTTGCTCTGAAGATGTGGAGACATTATCTATTGGGAGTTCGATTCGAGTTGTTTACAGATCATAAGTCGTTGAAGTATCTTTTCTCCCAAAAAGATTTGAATCTTCGGCAGCAGCGGTGGCTAGAGTTTTTGGCATCATATGATTTTGGTATAGCCTATACTCCAGGAAAGGGTAACGCAGTGGCAGATGCGTTAAGTCGAAGACATGCAGGATTGGGAGCCATGTTTTCAGAATGGAAGAATCTCGAGTATTTAGCTGGTTTTGACTTCAGGCCCAGATGTGACTTGGAACCTCAGATGTTGGCAAACTTATCGATAAGACCGACTCTTGTGGAAAGAATTGGCGAGAGCCAAAAGCGAGACGATAAGCTTGTCAAGATTATACGTGATTTGGAATTTGGATTGGATTCAAAAAAGGATAAAGGATTCGAGGTCGATCAAGAAGGTTGGCTTCGGAAGTAAGGACGACTAGTTGTTCCCGATATAGACGAATTGAGAAGTGAAGTCCTAAAGGAAAGTCATCACTCGAAGTTGACAATTCATCCAGGTGGAAATAAGATGTATCGGGATATGAAGAGAACCTACTACTGGGAAGGTATGAAGAAGGAGGTTGGGAATTTTATTTCCAAATGCATGAACTGTCAATTGGTATAGGCCGAACAGAAGAAGCCAAGTGGATTGCTTCAGCCATTAGAAGTTCCTACATTGAAGTGGGAGCAAGTATCGATGGATTTTATTGATGGGTTACCTAGAACACGAATGGGAAATGAAGGAATTTGGGTCATCGTGGATCGTCTGACTAAGAGTGCAAGATCCATTCATGTTCGATCGACTAGGACTGCATCAAAGTTGGCTGAGTTGTATGTGAAGTGGATAGTTCGATTCCATGGTATTCCGAAGAGTATAGTGAGTGATAGAGACCCATTGTTCACTAGTAGATTTTGGAAAAGTTTTCAGGAAGTTTTGGGAACCGAGTTGTGTTTGAGTACAGCTTATCATCCTCAAATAGATGGTCAGACCAAGAGAGTCAACCGAGTTTTGGAAGATCTCCTCGGAGGATCATGGGAAGATCACCTTCATTTGGTGGAATTTTCATATAACAACAGTTACCAGTCAAGCATTGGTATGGCACCATATGAGGCATTGTATGGAAGACCGTGTAACTCTCCGACATGTTGGTTAGAGACCGGAGAAAAACTGATACTTGGGCCAGAGATGATTCGACAAACTTCGGAATGCATAGAGATCATTCGGCAACGAATGAAGGCAGCCCAAGACCGTCAGAAAAGTTATGCCGATAAGCGTCGTAAGGATTTGGAATTCGACGTTGGTGATATGGTTTTTGTGAAGATTTCTCCACCGAAGAATGTTATTCGATTCGGGAAGAAAGGAAAATTGACTCCGAGATTTGTTGGACCATTCCCGATCATCGAGCGAATTGGAAAGCTCGCCTACAAATTGGAGTTACCAGAGAAGATGTCGGGTGTGCACAATGTTTTTCATGTATCGTATCTACGGAAGTATGTGCACGACTCGAATACAGTGGTTTCTGCTGATAGCTGTGAAGATTTCAAAGTTGATCCAGTCGATAAGAGACCTTGTAAGCCGCTTCGTGTTGTGGAAACCGACACGAAACAGCTTAGGAGGAAGGTAGTTAAGTTGCTCAAGATACAATGGAGTGATGATGATAACGACTGTACATGGGAGGTGGAAGAGAGGATGAAAGCAGCTCATCTTGAACTCTTCAAGGTATGGCCCTAAGGTGTCGTGTCATCTAACGACATTGTAACTTGTTCTAAGTTTTAGAATTCTGCATGCTAAGCTAGAATTGGATGCATGGTTTGTTGATTGCTATGGATGGTAGGCATGCAGAATAGTCTTTGTTTGCTCTGTTTGTTTGGAATTTCGCGGGCGAAATTCCTAAGCGGGAAAGAATGTAACGACCCGTATTTTTACGGATCGAAACATCGTAAAACAGTTGACATTTGGTTGCATTGTTGATAAGTCGTCTAGAGTCTAAGTCTTAGGTCATATGGGAGTTTGGAGCGACCTAAGGAAGATGCCGAGTTAAGGATTAGAACGACCTAAGGAGTTAGGTCGTGTAATAGTTAGGTCGTATAGGAGATAGGTCGTGTGCTGGCTTAGGTCATGGGGTAGGTTAGGTCGATTGAGCGACCTAAGGGATTGGAGCGACCTAAGAGAGTTAGCAACCTATAGGATGTTGGCGACCTAAGGTTTTGAGCGACTTAAGGGTTTACAGCAACCTAAGAGAGCTAGTGAGTAGCGACCTATAGGAGTTAGCGACCTAGGGGTTAGTAACCTACAGTGGTGAGCGACCTAGTGGTGAGCGACCTAGTGGTGAGCGAGTTAGCATGGTTAGGTCGTTAGACAACCTAAAGAGTTAGGTCGTATCCTGGCTAAGTGTTAGGTCGCGTGTGTGTGTTAGGTCGCAGGTTTGTTAGGTCGTAGGTCGCGGATGCGCGTAGACCGTTAGATCTGTTAGGTCGCATGGATGCACAATGTCTTAGGTCGTCGCATTGTTAGGTCGCGGAAGCGCATTTGGTTAGGTTGTAGAGGCTTGGGGCTGTTAGGTCGAAGGTTTTTAGGTCCTAGGGCTTTAGGTCGTAAGGTTTTTAGGTCGTGGACGACCTAACTCCGAGCGAGCGACCTAAGGGGAATTCAGCCTATAAATAGGAGGGTTCTACTTTATTTTTGGGATCCGGATTTTGAAGCGACGAAGTGCTGCCATTTTGAGAGCTCGACTTCTACACTTCTTCACTTCTTTTCTCCACTCTAATCTAGTGATTCCTTCCATCCAAATCGAAGATCGAATTGAAGATCCAAGAGCTTAGATTGAAGATCTACATCCATTGAAGAGAGATTTCATCGTTTGAAGCGGATTTGTGATAGATCGAGTTAGATCCTTCGCTGTCCAGATCTGAAGTGTGTTGCTTTTGGGCTGTTTAGGTGATTCGGTGAGTGGTGATTATCTCTCACACGGATCCAAAGGAGTATATCGGATCGTTGGCCTGATTTGGTGCTAAAATAGTGATTTCCATGCATTTTTGTAAACCTAAGTATAGATCTACTGTTTCATGATGATTTGACATCCATTTTACTACATGTTAACCTATGCAAGTTCATTCATCAAGATTATAGAGATATTGTCCATGTTTTCATGCTTGTTAGACTTTTGACTCTTTAATTACGAAATTGCCATTATTGTTATAATTGTCTATTTAGATCATATTTGAATGCTTGTTTACTTGGATTAATGTTTGACTTGATTGATTGCTATGAATTAGATGATTGATGATTTGATTTAGACCGAAGATGATTCAAAAGCTAAGGGAAAGGCTCTTGAATTGGGAAAGATGCTTATGGCATATGTGGCGGATGAGGAAGCTCATATGGATATATTTGATGATGATGTTGAGATGAAGCTTTGCTATGATGATGATGAGGCGAAGCATGATATGAGATAGTCTTGGTCTAATCCAGATGGGATCATTCCAAGCAGATTGATAACTCGGTGAAATGGTTCGAGTTTGAGGATAATGGTTTGCTCGAGAGGCGCTTGAGCTAGTATGGAAATAGTCGTCGAGGAGGATGACTAGAAGGCTGAGATCTCATCGTTATTGAAGGTTCTAGCATGCTCAAAGCAAGAGTACGTTGGGCAGATTCGATAGTCCCTGAAGGCTACTGATTGGTAGTCAAGTACTCTGGGCAGATTCGATAGTCCTAGGCACGGATCACGACGACGTGCGGAGTTATGTCTAGAACCGGGGTTTCCATTTGCCCTTGACGGACGGATGAAAGAATGAGCCGGTCATTCAATTAACGATGATATCGAGGCAATGATAACAGTGATAGCCAGAGTCATGGATGTTTGGTTGTATCGTCATTCGGTCTCAAGAGCAGTGTTTTCTGGGTGCTTATCTGATCTTGGTTTAGGCCTTGGTGGTTTGTGCTTGGAAAACATCGCCCTTGACTCGAGTGATAATTGCTTTACTTTAAATTGTATGCTCTGCTATGATTGCTTCTGCTTAGTGTGTGTCTGGGGGCTATCACTGTAGAAAGAGGTGGAGTGGGAGGGTTGTATTCCTATTCCTCTTCCTTTATGCTCTTTTGGTATGTTGTTAGTTAATTTACCGCTCACTAAGACTGTTGTCTGACTCAAGGTTTTATGTTTTAACTCTTATTGCCTTGGGCTGTTCGTCCATTTTGGGACGGGCAGTCTAGGTAGCAGGTGACAGGTGCTGTTCTTGCTTTCCACGATGTTGATGACGAAGACGAGCTGGAGGATTGCATATTACTTTCTTACTATATGTACTGGGTGTTCCGTTGTTTGTATATTCTCTGAGTGATATGTAGTGAGGCTTGATGTATTGACTATTCAGATGTTTGTATTCAACTATTATGAAGTTTGATTGATGAGATTCTATTCTGTGAAGCTTCACTATATATATATATATATTCTATTGTATTTTGTCCATGCGCTGTGAGTAATACGATAGATTCTGCTATTTTAAATTACCCTGGCAATCGCCCATGGTCACCTGGCACACTTTACAGCGCACTATCTCTAGGTTCGGTGCAGGGATCATGGGCGGTCGTCACACCGGCTAACCCGAATAGTGAGCGTAATATTTAAAAATATATTGATATGTGATTTCAATTAAGTCACAACTTAATAATTCCACTTCCTTTTAAATGGTTTCAATCGATTACCATTTCAAATCTTTTAAACAAAAAAGATTTATTTCACAAAGTTCACCCAGTTTCACAAAAATCCATTCACATATTTCAAAACAATTTCTGTTTCAATAGGATTAACTCGTTAAATCTTTAAAACAAAGATTCAACTTATAGCTTTCAAAACAATTTCATTTCGAATAGTTTAAACAAATCATCATTTTAAATCCGTTAAAAATAAACAGATTCAATTCATAGCTTTCAAAACAATTTCATTTCGAATAGTTTAAACAAATCATCATTTTAAATCTGTTAAAAATAAAAAGATTCAATTCATAGCTTTCAAAAAGAATTCATTCATAACTTGGAAAAACAATTTTCAATTCAAACTTGAAATTCCTTTAATTAAACAGGAATTTCATTTCTTATCTGAAAGCTTTTATTATGTGAAAACAAACAGTTTTCATTTTGAAAATCTGATTCATTAATACAAGTTAAAGTCCTTGGGTTAAATCCAAATTCTCAAAATTATACTTTTAAAGGGTTTAACTTCATATAAACACATTTATATCATCTTTAATCCCTAGTTTCAAATCATAGGATACAATTTCAAACTTGAATTCAAATTTAAATCAAATTATTTAAATTTTCAAAACTCGATTTAGTTATTCAAAATAACTTTTATCTTTGAAATTCCATTTCAAAAGCTTCACTTTAAACCCAAATTTCCAATTTCAAAATCAATTGAAATTAAAAATTTCAATTTCAAAAACATCAAATTTAAATTATCTGTGACTTAACCGATTTCCACGTGAAATCCATATTTGTGTGTGTAAAAGTGTAGTCCAGGGGTTTTACACAGTAGTGCAACATCATACAATGATCACAGATCAGAATACAGAAATATAGTTGATAAGCGGTATTAACTATCACGCTTATCGTTCACGCTTATCGTTCATTCATAGATTCACAGGTAATATACAGATGTATCATCAATAAATGAATAAATTATACATGGCACAATCCACAGAACAAAATATCACAGATCAGATAGGACAATCAATTCAAGGCATCTCATATAATATAAACATCCATAAGTAAGGTCAAGCATTTAAAAATCATTTATAAGCAGAATTAATTAATTGTTTAATCCTAATAAATTCAATTTATTTCCAATTTAATCAATTACTTATGAGTTAATTATCTAATCTTGATTAATTAATTAATTACAAATCATCTGATGTTAATTTATTTATCGAATACTTTAGTTAATTAAATTATTCATAATTAATCATATTAATTATATCAACCTTAAAACAAATTTCAGAATTAATTAACTTTAATTAATCAAAATATCTAAAATTAATTACAATAAGTGATTAATCCTTAATTACTTTTATCATGTAATTACATTTAACAATTTATAATTGATTATCTAAATAAATTAATTTATTAGTCACCTTAATTAATTAAATTATTCTTAATTACTTTTAAAAATTTAATTGATAATTAACCATTCTTAATTACTTACCAAAATAATTAATTAATATTAATTGTTCAATTTAATTAACATTTTTTTATAAATGTCCTTTTAAAATTTAAAAATCAATTTAAAATTAACTTTAACTTAAATGTTAAATTTTTTTTACTAATCTTAACTTAATTACTTAAACTCGTATTAAGAACTAACTCAATTTGTAAACATTTCACTAAGCTTACGGTGTTTAGGACTATTGAAAACAGTATTTAACCTTCCTATATCATGCTACAGTTGAAAAACCCAAGAATTCCCCTGCTAAACTCGATAGTACTTCGAGTTATCTACCCAAATCACTCGAGCCATCCCTGCAACACAAGCCGCTTCTTCTCTTCCTCCCTTTTTTTAGTTAAAGCCTCATAACAAAACCGACCCAGATCTTCCATAAACACGAGCTCGACCCCGAGTTCAACCCCACACACACTCGAGAACATCACCGAGTCTCCAGCCTATCTTCCACTGATACATATTCCAGGTTGTGCACGTGCACGCGGCGGCGTCGGTGCTCTGGCGATCGAGACCACCCCCTTCAAGTCACAATCCACCTCGACATCGATTACGAATCGACGCGCAGCTCCACTTCTTCGTTGATCGAAATCGAGTGAAACCCGAGAATCTCGAACCCGTCATCGACTCAAAAATGTGCCTCGGCATGGCGATTCCAACCCCCAGCATCACCGCCCCTTCGCCTACACGCTCGTCTACGACCAAGGCACCTCACCTCCAAGCCCGGACACTCTCGATGCTACGACGAAGTCATGACGATCAATAATTCGAGCACCAGTAAAATTAGGTTTAAAAAAAAGAAACCATCACCGCTGTCACCTCCGACGTCGTGGCCACCCCTAACTATTTTTCCTACCACCCCAGTAAGCTCCTCCACCTCCTCGACCAACCCGACCACAGTCAGATCAACACGTCGCCTGAAAATAGCCAAAAACCACTTACCGATCATCTTTGAACTGCCCATCGCATACACCGTTTAAAATCATCATTATAGCTTTAAAAATCCTATTTTTGTATGAAGTTTCAGTTTATAAACTTATCTTAATAAATTAAGATACTTCAATTTTTCACTTGACTTGAATATGCACAGTTGCTTCTAGTTTCCAGATAATATTTCTATCTATTATTCTGAAAAATATATTTTAAAAGCTTAGTTTAGTTTTAAACAAACAAACTTTGTTTAAATACTCAAGCCTAAAAGAAATTAGAGTGTGAAGAATTTTTCTTTAGGGGAGATGAGCCTGTAAAACTAAACAGAGACATGTTGCTTGGAACACAGACATGCATATACTCATTTGTGTATATATATACAGACATACATGTATTTTTAACAGCCATACAAACAATCTTCATAACATACTTTAAGTGACAATCTGAACATCAAAATATAAAAACAAATTCAAGAGGTTTGCTCACTGTTTAGATCCAAAAATCTGAACTTGATCTATCACTATTATTTTACCATTTCTAAATAGTTACTAATCATTTCAACTTGACCATTTTAAATAATCTTGTAAATTTGGACATGTTTTGTTTAACAACCAAGCCTTTAAAGAAATGGACAGGCTTTAAACCTGTATGGTGAAAACAGGGGTGATTTTTCTCCTATAAACATGCACACATATATTTCAACATGCAGTCACATTCACACACCCTATTAGCATAACCACATCATAGCTCAAAATGCAACTTCAAGCAATAAACAATAAGGCCAAAGGGTTGCTCACCTGAGAAAATTGTAGATAGAGGACAAGCCTGTCATGATGAACATAGGACATGCCTGGAACAAAGCTAAAACTGAAATATAGAAGCAAAGCTCGGGTTTTTTTTTTGAATCTGGAATTTGTTGAGTTGTTGATCTGATTTTCTTTTTTTTATATAGCTTTTGATTTGCCTGCAACTTGATTTTGAATTCTGAAGTTGCTTAACGTTTCTCTGGTCTGTTGAGTTTCTTTTGTATGCTAATAAAATTACTTGCTTTGCTTAAGATTGAAGTTGAAGCCTTTCTTGTTTTTTTTCAGTTTTGATAAATTTTCTCAAATGGACGAACTGATGATGATGAGTTGGATATATATAAAAGAAGTTGAGTGATGTTTCTTTTGTTTGTATAATACTAGGCAGAGACTTATATTTTTTTATTATTGACTAAGCCATACTTATTACGGCTGAAATGATCTTTGCCATTCTGAAAGGTAGATAGCATTAAATGATGCATGCTCCCCATCCTTGTTAACATGCAGTTCTGTTTTGTATGTATTTCTTTTCTTTGTTTTGTTGACTAATTTTTTATTTTTTTCTTGCTTTTACAAGCTTAACTTGATTTCGGCTAAGAAGATGCTAGTAAGTACTTTTGTTTTTTTTTTCTTGTTTACGCATATATTTATGTTTATTTGGTAAGTACATTTGTGTACATTTTCTTTCTTGCTTCATATCTTTGTGAATTGATTGGCTTTACATATTTATATTTATATTTTTGTTTTTGATTATTTTGTTTGTTAATATTTGTACTATGATGTTTAGGTTTATTTACTTACATTTTTTTTATAAAACTATATTTATATTCATTTCAAAATATAGATGAATTTCTAGATTTTATTTTGTTGTTAAACCTTATCTATTTAATTTAGTTTATAGTTATCTTCTATATATTTTATTTCTAGTTTAACATCTATTATTATTTAACTCTAATGCAAATATTTATTTTATTTTCATTAATATTATTTAAATTCAAATTATCGTCATTTCTAAATTTTTAAATCAATTTATTTATTTATTTTTATACTTGTGTCCAAAGTGTATATATATTATATATCCCTATATTTATTTTTAAAACCATTTATTTTAAGATTTTATTTCAAATCCAATATATACACATATATACAAATTTTTACAATATTTAAATTTTTATGATTTATACAAAATTTATTCAAGACTCGGGGAAACTCGCTTTCATTGATAATTAATTTTACAAATTTTTATTCAAAAATTCATTAAATTATCAATTTATATAAATTAAAATCTAGGGTTGTTACAAACTTCCCCCCTTAAAAGAATTTCGTCCTCGAAATTCGCATGCACGAAAATAACACAAAGATAGATGTTAATCCCCTTTTTCGACTGACGACCTAAGAAAGTATGCCGAGTTAAGGTGCTTGCCGACCTAAGAAAGTATGCCGAGTTAAGGTACTTGCCGACCTAAGAAAGAAGACGACCTAACAATTTGAAGGCGTAACCGACTTAAGGAAAGTTCCGAGTTAACAAGACCTCCGACTTAACAGGCTACGACCTAAGGAGAGATCTGACCCAACAGTTGCCGATCTAACTACTGAGAAGAGCTGCCGACTTAAGAGGTGTGCCGAGTTAGGAGCCTGCCGACTTAAGGTAGTCTGTGACTCAAGAGCTAAGACCGAGTTAAGAAGGATGCCGAGTTAGGAGCCTGCCGACTTAAGGTAGTCTGTGACTCAAGGGCTACGACCTAAGGAAGATTCCGAGTTATGAAAGGCTCCGACTTAAGAAGGTTCCGACCTAACCCTATTCCTTAACTCGCCACCGACCTAACCCTATTCCTTAACTCGCCACCGACCTAACCCTATTCCTTAACTCGCCACCGATCTACCATAAGTCGGCTACGACTTAAATACTTAGAGAAAATTCCTGAGTCCAGATCAGCTCCTATAAATACCCCGCCACTTCCAACATGAAGGGGACTTTTGGCAATTCATTTCTAAAGTGCCGTTACTCTGTCGAACTCTCCAATCATTCAGCAAACAAGGACCCTTCAAGCATTCAAGACACTACAACAAACTTCGAGAGAAATTCTTAACATCCGACATGGATTCATCGAGTTTCATCGCCGAAGATTGAGCTAGTAGTCAAGATTGCTTCTTGTGATCGAGTTGTACTGTTTTCACAGGAGATTTGTATCAATTTGTAACCAGATTCAATAATAAAGAGATTCAAAGTGGACGTAGGCTGAATCTTAAGCCGAACCACTATAAACTGCTGTCTTTTACTGCATTTCTGCTATTTTCCTGCTTGATTTCTGTTCCCGTTACACGGGTGGTGCTTTCACAATCTTACTACACACACCGGGTGTTGGCGTTCACATTTTGACGTTAACATTTTGGTGCTTTCACTGAGAATCCAACTCAGGTTACCATTCCATCATTGCTTCACACAAGTTTGTTGAAAAGATTTCCTACAAAACTAGAAGTCTATCAGACATAATGGCTCCTGGAAGGAAACGAAAGGTTGTCAGATCTGAAAATGTTCATGATGATACCGCCACCTCTGCTTCACCAAGTCAAGCAGCTCCAAGCGTCGGGGTGACGCGAGAGGAGCTAGACGCTGCTGTATCCGGACTATACCAGCAGATTGAGACTCAAAACAATCTGATGATGGAAAAACTGAACGCTCTGCTTGGTGCCAACCAGAGACCAGTGGGTAATGAAGAAAACACCACTGATGCTCTTCGCAACTCCGGAGGGAGGAATATTCCTCAGGGGGGATCAGGTGCTGCTGAAGGGGCACCCCTCCGAGCTGAAGGATCTAGACCATCGCCAATTTTCCACGAAAATCTGCCCGGGCAAACATCTGAGAAAATGGCAGAAGTCTACTCCGCAAAATCTTTGAACAATGAGGAATATCTTTCTGGCATGATCAAGCAAATAATGAAAGAGAGCATGCAGAGAGGTGAAGATGAAAGCGAATGGGGATTCGCGCCAAGCAAGACTCCATTTACCGAGAAGATCCTAAAGGCTGAATTTCCTAGAAAATTTGTTCCCCCCACCATTCCTGCTTATCGGGGAACAAGTGATCCAAACCAATTCTTGTATAAGTATGATTGGCACATGACCGGTGCGAGAGCAACTGATGAAATCAAATGCCGGTATTTCCCAGTATATTTGGAAGGAGTGGCAATTCTCTGGTTCACTAAACTCCCTGTCCGATCAGTAGATCAGTTTTCCGATCTGACTAGAAAGTTTAAAGAGCAATTCAGGCTATATGCTTCAAAGGCAAAGGACATAATGTCATTATCCAGTCTTGAACAGAATCCGGGGGAACCTATTAAATCATTCCTGAACCGTTTCAATATAGCTCTGGCGGAAGTTGATAACGCAGAGCCACGGATGATCTTGACCTATTTGATGCGTGCTATCGACAAATCGAGCGAATTTGGAAAATGGCTGAAGATGAAAGAGCCAAATTCTCTCGAGAAATTCTACAAGAAAGCCGATGAATTCATACGCTTGGAAAATCTTCCAACATCAACAAAGGTGGAAAATAATACTGCCGCTTCGGAAAAGAAAGATTCTGGAGGTCAGAAAAGGGAAAATCACGAGGGGAAGAAACAAAAGGATTTAAAGAAACCTCGCTTCTTCAAACCCTCAGATTTCACTCCATTGACCGACACTCTGGAAAATATCTTCTTCGCCACCAAAGATGATGTGGATTATCCCAAACCGGCCGAGATAAAACCAGGAAAGGGCGCTATGAGAAATGGAAAGTTCTGTCGTTTTCACAACCAGCCTGGTCATGATACCAATGACTGTCGTCACTTAAAGAGCTTAATTGAAGAATTATTGAGAGAAAACAAGCTGCAACAATATGTCAAGAAAAACAGAAGTGATCCATCTTCATCTACTCAGAAACAACAACCTTCTAATCAGCCGTCAGGCTCAGGCAAAGGTGCTGTGGCACAAGAATCTAAAAGGCCCGTTATCAACGTCATTTCAGGGGGCCCACACCCAGCAGGCAAAAGCTGGGGTGAGATGGAACGATATGCTCACGCTTTGAAGTATGTCCCGGCAGAAGAAGATGTTTTTGCTGTAGAAAACACAGTACCCCTAAAATAGCAAAAGATCTCAGATAATGATATTTTGTTCAAGGCTAGGAATTCTATTGGTATTGAAGCCCCAACCATAGACCCCTTGGTTATATCTGCAGGAATTGGGCCAGCAATAGTAAGACGAGTACTCATCGATTGCGGTGCTTCCTGCAATATACTTTTCAAGAAAACGTTTGACCAGATGAAAATCCCAATGACCGACGTTCAGGCTTCATCTCAAAAGATCGTTGGTTTCACTGGGGAACCACAGCAACCAATCGGAACTGTCGACTTGTTCGTGGAACTTGGTGAAGGGCAGAAAAGGGTAACTCGAAAACAAACCTTTGTGATCGTTGATGGATTTTCTGCCTACAATGCTTTCCTAGGCAGGCCAGCTCTAGCTGCATTCAAGGCCATTTTGGCCCCATGGTGCCTAACTATGAAGTTTCCTACGGAAAATGGTGTTGGTGTCATCAAGGGAGATCAAAATGCTGGACGTGAATGTTATCTTATAGAGCTTCGAGAAGCCAGAAAGAGAGAGATAGGTAAAGATGCGGCAGCTCCCCTCCGCATCAAGACCCCAACCTTATAGCAAATACAGGGTGGCCCCTGCACTGGTGAGCATAGTGGTGCAAGGCGGGAAATGGACCCCAGAAAATTCAGTGCAGAGGAAAATAGAGTGGTGCCTGTGGAAGTTACGGTACCAATACCTGTCGACTCCAAAGACCCAAACAAAGTACTTAATGTGGGTTCGCAACTAAGTACAACAGTTCAAAATACACTGATAGCATTTCTAAAAGCAAATCTGGACGTGTTCGCTTGGTGTCATGCTGATATGTGCGGAATCTCTCCAACAATTGCTGTTCATACTCTGAATGTCGATCCGAAATTCACACCGATAAAACAGAAAAGAAGAACTCAAGGTCCAGAAGATCAGAAGCTTTAAAGGAAGAAGTAGACCGCCTCTTAGAGAATAATTTCATCAAAGAATCCACTTATCCAAATTGGGTTTCGAATCCAGTACTGGTTAAGAAGGCAAATGGAAAGTGGAGAGTATGCATTGATTTCTCAGATCTGAACAAAGCTTGCCCCAAAGACTGCTTCCCGTTGCCCAGAATCGATCAACTAGTAGATGGGACGGCTGGACATGAGTTGCTATCTTTTATGGATGCCTATTCCGGATACAATCAGATTATGATGAACGAACCAGATCAGTAGGACACAAGCTTTATTACAGATGTGGGACTCTACTGTTACAAAGTCATGCCATTCGGGTTAAAGAATGCAGGGGCAACATACCAAAGACTTGTCAACGCTATGTTCAAGCCACAGATCGGCAAAACAATGGAAGTCTACGTTGATGATATGTTAGTAAAGTCAAAGAAAGCGGTAGACCACATGGATCACTTGGCAGAGATGTTCTCAATTCTTCGGAAGTACGGAATGAAGCTCAATCCATTGAAATGTTCATTCGGAGTAGAGTCTGGGAAATTCCTGGGTTTCATTGTGAGCGCTAGGGGCATCGAGGCCAATCCTGCTCAAATCACAGCTCTAAGAGAAGTTAAAGCCCCTAGAACAAAGAAAGAACTGCAAAGTCTCAATGGAAAGGTTGCCGCTCTTAGTCGCTTCATTTCCAAGGCCACAGACAAATGCATTCCCTTCTTTGATGCTTTAAAGAAAGGAAAGAAAAATTTCGAATGGACTCCTGACTGTCAGAATGCTTTCGATCAACTAATTCATCATATGAGAACTCCTCCAGTCCTCTCCAAGCCTAGTAATGGTGAAGACCTCTTCATCTACTTAGCAATTTCGTCCCATGCTTTAAGTGCAGCACTTGTACGAGAAGATATGAAAATACAACGTCCAGTTTACTACATCAGCAAACGGTTCGCTGGAGCTGAAATGAATTATTCAAAGATAGAAAAACTTGCTTATTGTCTGCTAATCGCTTCCAGGAAGTTGAGACCTTACTTTCAATCTCATCCTATCAAGGTCCTGACTGATCAACCTTTAAAGCAAGTCCTGTATCGTCCTGAAACTTCGGGTCGTCTCTTGAAGTGGAACATAGAGCTCAGCCAATATGACATCACTTATCATCCCCAAAGAGCGATTAACGGACAAGCTTTAGCAGAATTCATTGCAGAATCCACTGACAAAGGTGACAGTAAGGAAGAGACAACTGATTGCATCCCGATACAGTGGAAGTTGTATGTTGATGGCTCGAGAAATGACTATTGTTCTGGGGCAGGAGTTGTGCTCGAAACTCCCGAAGGACGATCACTATGTTATGCATTGAGACTGGAATTTCCTTCGACAAACAATGAAGCAGAATATGAAGCCCTTATTGCTGGATTGAAAATTGCCAAGGAATTGAATATCAAAGTAATACAGATTTTCAGTGATTCTCAGCTTATTGTCTGCCAGGTGAAGAAGGAATTCCAAGCCAAAGGAGGGAATTTGCCTGCATATTTGACCAAAACTTCCGAACTCCTCAATGATTTAGATCACTACTCAATAAGCCACATACCCCGAGAGGAAAATATGAAGGCGGATTCTTTAGCAAAGTACTCAAGCTCCGGAGAAGCTCAATTGCTGGGATTGGTTCCCGTAGAAGTTCTGTCAGCTCCAAGCATTGATGAAATGGATATTGATTGGATCATGAATACGTCCCAAGAGTATGAATCGTGGATGAGTCCAATCAAAGAATACTTACTCAGTGGTTCTCTGCCAGAAGATTCTAAGGAACGTCGAAAATTATTGAGAAAAGCGTCAAGATATGTAATTCAAGATGGCCGATTATACAGGCGAGGATTTTCAATCCCACTACTCCGATGTGTAACTAAAGAAGAAGCCAAGACAATCTTAGCAGAGGTGCACGGAGGAGAATGTGGAGACCATTCAGGCGGTCAAACACTTGCAAAGAAAATTCTCCGATATGGGTATTTCTGGCCGGATATTAATCGAGATGCTGCAGCTTACTCCAGGAAGTGTGACAAATGCCAAATATTTGCGAAAATCCCAAGAGCACCTTCCACCGAACTCACACAAATGGTCAGTCCATGGCCATTTGCCATCTGGGGGATAGACCTAATTGGACCATTACCTATCGCCAAATCAGGGATTAAATATGCTATTGTCGCCGTTGACTATTTCACCAAATGGGCTGAAGCTGAACCTTTGGCCACCATCACTTCTAAAAAGATGATAAATTTTGTAACAAAGAATATCATTTGCAGATATGGTGTGCCACAGAAGATAATCACCGACAATGGCACTCAATTTGAAAGTGAAGAATTCCAGGATTTTTGCAAACGATTCAGAATTCGAAAAAGCTTCTCAGTAGTGGCTCATCCGCAAGCAAATGGGCAAGTGGAAGCAGTTAACAAGATCATCAAGTCAACTATCAAAAAGCAACTTGAAAAAGCAAAAGGTGGTTGGGTTGATAAGCTTCCATTAGCACTATGGGCGTACAGAACTACTCACAAAACTGCGACTGGGCACACTCCATTTTCACTGGCATACGGATCTGAGGCAATGATTCCGGTAGAAGTAGAAGTTCCTTCACATAGAAGAGTTCATTTCAATGAGACTGAAAATGAAAAACTGCAACTTGAAGCGCTTGATTTTCTTGATGAGAAAAGAGAGGAAGCTAGGCTCAGAGTTTCAGCTCATCAGCAGAGAATAGCCAGGCATTTCAATTCCAAAGTTCGCCAACGCAGCTTTGAAATCGGAGACTTGGTTTTGAAAAGGATCATGACAGCAACTGGTGTGTTTGGGCCAAGCTGGGAAGGACCATATGTCATAGGCACTAAACTTCTCGATGGCACTTTCAAACTCATAACTGTTGAAGGAGATCCAATTCCAAGGGCCTGGAACAGCAACCATTTGCGTCCTTAGTTTACTTCAAAAAAGAGCTATGCTCAAAATTGTAAAATGATGATGAATGTATCAGTTGTATTGTGAAGCATTGTAAATCAGTATAAATGAATGAAAAGCTATAAAGTGGACGTAGGCCCGATTCTTGGCCGAACCACTATAAATCTTGTGTTCTTTACTATTTCATAATGCCTGATTTATTTCGATATATAAATACTTTAAATGTATCACTAAAATATCGATTCAAAATTGCAGGACATGATAACAAGGCCTGCTCATCACAAAAATAAGCGACCTTTATAAATCAGCTATTGCACAAAAAATTCCAAACTCAAATCCTACACAAAGAAAACTTCACATAAAGAATTGGCAACTTCACTGGGACAAACCTTTGTTCACTAGTTGAGATTATCGTTATGAACGGGCATCCAACTAGATAACTCGCGCTTGTCTCGTAAAGTCATTCAACAGTGAAGTTTACTTTTTCAGATAAAGCAATGTACTTGCAAAAGAAAGGAACACGCGCTTGGAAACAATGATAAAGGATCGCAGATTGGCGGATGATGATACAACATGAGCGGGCAAACAAAGAAGCAGATAAAGGGAGGTATGCCTCTCAACAGGAAGGCCGAGAGATCCACTAAAGGGACGCCTTCCCAACCGGAAGGAACAAGACCCTCGCTAAATGGTCGTGATGCATCCGACCAGATAGCGTAGGTCCGCCCCGTGGATCCACTCGCCCTTGAGACGCAACCTACCTGGCACACCAACCAACCAAAGCCCTCTAACGAGGCACGTCAATAAATGGGAGTGCTTTACTCAATCAAAAAGATCAGTGGGACTACCAAAGGGGCACCTTGTTAGTTAATTGTGATCGTTTGTGCAAACAAACATCCAATCAAGCAACTTGTGCTCACCCGTAGACCTCTGACCATGAGAAAGTAACTTCCAGGCAATCATAAGCCCTTTTCGGAGGCACAAGCCCTCTTCGGAAGCACAAGCCATCTTCGGAGGCACAAGCCCTCTTCGGAGGCACAAGCCCTCTTCGGAGGCACAAGCCATCTTCGGAGGTAAAAGCCCTTTTCGGAGGCACATTTCACCAGGGTAAAAGTGCAAAATGCTTCTCTTCGGAGACCCACTTCACCCGAGTAGAAATACAAAAATTGCTTCTCTTCGGAGACCAAAATCAAGACTTCTTTGGAAGCACAAAACCTCTCCGGGGGCACAACAATAATCCACAAAGCATAATGCTACTCTTCGGAGTCCACATGCTATTCCTCAGAAAATACCGAGACAAAGCCCTCCTTAGAGGCACACTTCGATTCTTTCGCTTCACCGCGTAGGAGAATTCACTTCTCAAAAGTATGAAATGAACATTTCCGAAGGTTGAAGCGTAAAAGTTTATCCGAAAATGAGACACACTCCGTTTAAATAGAACAATTATTCCCTCAAGAACGGAATAGCTATTCTATGGAAAATAAGAGTACAGGTCTCGCTAAAAGCGAAGGATATTGTTATGCACTTGTGGTATAGGGGCAATATCATATGATACGGTTGCAACAATAAAAAGCAGTATTCAAGCAACATACCACAAGCACATAACAATATCACGCGAAACAGATGTGGAATAAATGCATTCTCAAACGCAGACAAAAAGTTTGCACAAGTAAGAAGAATCGTTTGTTCTACACTTAAAATAAAAGATAAATCATTCTCACATACACAAGAGTTTGTACAAGTAAAATAATTGTTTTATTTAGTACTACGAAAATTCTTTACATACGCAGATGTCTCAAAAAGCAAAAGCGGGGACCGGTACCCGCACAATCCCCGGTCAATACATGCAAAGAGCAAAAATAATAAGTAGAAAATTCAGCTTGATTATTCCTTCTTCTCACTACCCTTGGAGCTCTTTCCCGGCCTAATGATTAGCTTTTGAAGCCGTTGAGAGCGGGCAGGGACAGAAGGAGAAAGTGGTACAGCCGGATCAACTACTGCTTCCTCTTCAGTGGAAGTCTTCTTCTTTTTCCTTACAGCACGTTTCCCCTTCCTTTTTGAAGAAGACTCGCTCCCCGGAGTAGTCAGCAATGTCGAAAGCTTCGTATCGTCGTCAAGAGACTGCTCCGGGGTCTTCTCGATGTCTTCAAAATCCTCCGCCTTCTGTTCCTAAGAAGCAGCCGGATCATCCAAGCCTTGAAGAGCTTCGATTTTCTCTGCTTGTGATCCAGGTTGGGAAGCAGAGGGAGGAGTAATTTGGGAAGACGGAGGAACGGCAATCGAAGGAGTGGAAGCTTGTGTTGTGCTTGGTGCCTCCGCTGTAGAAGAAAAGAAGTTAAAATCAGCATCCCCCGAAAATAAAGAAGGCATCGATTCATCAAAGTTTAAGTAACATGTAAGAAGATCATCGAATTCGGCTAAGTCAAATGACTGGTTCATTAGACCCGAGATGACACCAAGAGTACCTGGAGGAGTTGGCTTTACAAGATCCACCTCGAACTTCTCGGCTTCAATATCATCCAGCGCCTCATCTTCAGTAGGAGTAGTTGCAGTCTCCTGGGCAACTTTGGCTAAATGTAGAGATTGAGGGCTGGAATCTATAATATTAACGTCGGCTGAAGTGGAAGTCTGAACGGGGGCAGCTAAAGGAGCTTCTTCTTTTGGAGGCTCTTCTCCCGCTGTTTCAGCTCGTACTTTGGCAAGTAGCTCCTTCCCCTTAACAAGAGCGGCGCGATCCTCATCATTGAGATAGCGCTCCTCAAGTTCCAGCTCATTATAGCCAGCCCCGCCAAGCATATCCATCGCGACTTCCCACACTTCAGCCAATGTAATTTCATAATCAGGACCAAGAAAAGAGAGGCTCCCACGATCCAGAATGCTGTGTAAATAAAAGTCAAATAAGGTAGAGCTGACATCTGCTTTCGTCGCCTCATGTGATTGCTCAGCCGCTTCCTTTTCGGTAACGGCAGCGATCCGGCCAGCGGTAGCCTCATCACGCTCTACCTCAACTTTAGCAAGTCGAGACTTTAGTAACTCGATCTCCACGTTCTGGGAGGTGACCTTTTCCCGCAGTTCGGCGTTGTCTGTGCGGTACTTCTCATTAACGTGCTGTTCGGCAGCAAGCTTCATTTCTACATCTCGTTGTGCAGCATGTGCGTCCCGCACTTGCTTCTGAAAGACTTCTTCTTTTTGAGTATATGATGCAGAAGAAGAAGCGAGATTTTCCTTAAGCTGCTTAACTTCAGACGCAAGCTTTGCATTGTCATCTGCGATACTCGTCATTTCCGCGTCATGCTGCTTACGCCATTTGTCCCATTCTGCTTTATCATTCTCCATCGTCATCATCGCCTCAAGGTTAAGATGGTTGACCCTTTGAAGTTCATCAACCAACTTCTGCCATCCAGACATTCTTTCAATATCGAGCTTGACAACGTCGACATTTCTCAGCATTGCCTGCTTATCAATCGGAACTATGTCCAAGTCAAAGCGCACCCCTTTTAGGCACCAATTCGGAAAGCGGCTCTGAAGTGTTGGGGGGCCGTCCTTGACTTGATATTGTGGTCTATTAATGATAGTCTGAATGTCAGATTTCTTCAAAGGGGGAGAGCTAGCCAGGATATCAGAAGGAATGGGAGCGTCAGTCTTTTCAGGAATTTCAGACGCGTCAGTCGGTTTAGATCGTTTGCTCGGTTCATCGGCAATCTGAGTTTTTCCCTTATCATCGTAGGACTTCCGCTTATGAGAGTAGTCACTCCTATGCGAAGAGTCATATCGCTCGGCATCTTTCCTTCTTTGCCACTGATCGTAATCCCGCTTCTCCTGGGCTTTCCTTCGAGCCCTCTCTTCATCTGTTTCTTTTGGGGTATCAAGGTACTTCCTAAAGTCATAGGTGCCGCGGCCTCCACGGTACTTGAATGAGTCATAATATGAACCTGTACGTCCCATTGGAGAACCTGAAAGCAGAAGAAGGGTAGAATTTAGAAATTTCCAGGAAAAAGAGGATAAAAGCTTATAAGTGCTGAAAAGCCCTAAGTGTGTGTGGCGTGCAAACTACATGCGTCAAATTACAGACCACGCTTCGGTGTGGAAACAGGGACGATTGGCGTAGTAGGCATTTGGGTTTGTTTAAGGGTAGAAGTTGCCTCGACAATGGGAGAAGTCGCTTTTTGACTGCTATCCCCGAAAAGCTCTTGGGAAGTTATCATAATGTCACTCAAGCCATCAAAGGTGTCGTCACCAAAGTGTTCAGCAGATTTCTCCTTCTCAAGTTCCACATCAATTGATTTTTCAGAAGCTCGAGGATTCTCTTCTTCCTCAATAATTGGGGGAAGTGCCGACTTGCCAGCCAACCCTACAACATCAGTCGATCCGGAGCACTTTATCAAAGCAGTATCCATGGCAGGTGTTTTTAAAGCAGCTTCTTCCGTAGAAACCGGGGCATTTGACGCCTCTGCTTGAGAATCCAAAGCAGCCGATGTTTCTGCATCAGAGCTAGGAATTTCATGAACTCGAGTCGACCTGGAAGGGTGCAGAAGCCCAAATTGGTGCAGAAGCTCATCATCTAATAGAAATTGGATGCTCCTCTCCTCTACAGGCACCGCCATAAGCCTCTCGAAAGTCACCTTGTGACTGAGATTTTTGGAAGGAGGAGGAAGTGCTGAAAAGGAAAAAAGAGCGAAGTTAGCACTTGATAATCCGAACTTCGGTAAATTTGAAAGAACGTAAGAAACAAATGCAAGTGATCTTACTCCCTATTCTCCAAATAGCATAAAACCCAGGAGGGCAGCGAACGTAGAAGAACGGGCTCAGGAAACTGTGAACACTTTCAGGGAGACCAGTGATCAACTTACGATTTCTCGCACTCCTTACAACTATGATGGAGGGATGATCTTTGTTTTTGGCAAAAGTGCAAAGATAGCGAATTTCTCCGAAGGTAGGGAAGCGGCCCAGTGTTCTCCTAAAAAGCACGCATAGTCCCAGCAAGATGGCGTAGCCATTGGGATGTAGCTGAAAGGGGGAAATAGATAATTGGAGAAGAAGTTCTCGAATGCAGTCATTGAATGGGGGGATAGCTCCGCTCAAGCACATTTGGCGGTTAACTGCGACAAAGCCACGGGGCGGTCTGTCAGCAGTATCATTCATTTCGGGAAGCAGAGCATCAGCCTCAGCAATGCCAAACTGGATGCATAGTTGACGAAAGGCTTTATGGCTCAAAGTAGTAGGAGTCCTCTCTGGAGGATCGTTCAGCGGGATAGCAACTGGAAATACATCTTCAGCTTGCTCTGTTCCTTCTTGTGGAGAAGACATTCTACACAATCAGCTGAATGTTCAAATGTGAAGGTGCACGTTCCCTAAAAGTGTGAAGTGTTGTGCAAAAAACTAATGAAAATAAATGACAAGCATAACTGGAATTAAATTAGTTGACAATCAATCGATTACAAAATTTCAGAACTTGTCAACGATCAAGTGCAGTGTTAATACAGACAAGTCAGTTTCACTTGACTATTACGATTTTGTTTTAATACTTCACTTGAATTAGTTATTGTACAGCATCTCGTTCATATTCATTTAATTTAACTTTCTCGTTATCAACTAATCCGTCACTCGATGTGGGCAGTCGGTGATAGTATATTCGTCCCAGTATTCTGTGAATGTTGTATTAAGCAGGATTGTTAGTTTGCAAAATTGAAGCAATATGTAAAAAGCATGCAACACAGTTCATAGTTCAACAATTCATAGTTCAACAGTTCGAAGTTCGGGCACAGTTCAAAAATCATCTGTTGGGTGGCCGAAAGTCTAAGTCCTAACTCGGTGACGACCTAAGGAAGATTCTGGGTCAAAGCCAGAAATCCTCTAAGTCCTAACTCGGTGATGACTTAAGGAAGGTTCCCTATGGGTTAAAGCCAGAAATCCTCTAAGTCCTAACTCGGAAGCGGCTCAAAAAACCTAGGTCGCATGAAACTGCTAAGTCGGCTCCGACTTAAGTCATGAAAGTAACTGGATCGCGTGAAATCCCTAGGTCGTGACCGAGCCAATACCTCGACTAATTTTCTTCCCTAACTCTTAACCCGTTAACCCAATAGCCTCACAGTCAACAACGATCCTCATTCCATCACACCATTGGACCACCCAAGGAGCCAATTCAAGTCGAATCAAATTTGCTGCGAATCCAATGTATTACTGCCCTATTACAATTACAACACGGTCGATGGCGATTGACGAACAATCAAAAAGTTATGCACAATGAATCGCAGCATCTAAACACAAATGGAAGTCAAAAACTGTGGAGTTATCGGTTCGACAGCGAACATGGGTGAACGATGACCAGATCGACTTACGAAGTATAACAAGAAGATGATCGGCGATTGGATGGTTGGAGTTTGTCTCTGAGAGCTCTAAAAGTGCTTCAATGGCAGATTCGAGAAAAGGAACAGATGAGGAAGAGGTAGGAGGATGCAACTATTTATATGCTGGAAGGCGAGTCGACTTGCACGGTGTACGACCTAAGGCATTTGTTAAGTCGGTACCGACCTAACCAAAGAATTAAGAGAATCGAAGCATACGACCTATGGCTTAGGCATATACTTCGAGGGGCAAATGTTAATCCCCTTTTTCGACTGACGACCTAAGAAAGTATGCCGAGTTAAGGTGCTTGCCGACCTAAGAAAGTATGCCGAGTTAAGGTACTTGCCGACCTAAGAAAGAAGACGACCTAACAATTTGAAGGCGTAACCGACTTAAGGAAAGTTCCGAGTTAACAAGACCTCCGACTTAACAGGCTACGACCTAAGGAGAGATCTGACCCAACAGTTGCCGATCTAACTACTGAGAAGAGCTGCCGACTTAAGAGGTGTGCCGAGTTAGGAGCCTGCCGACTTAAGGTAGTCTGTGACTCAAGAGCTAAGACCGAGTTAAGAAGGATGCCGAGTTAGGAGCCTGCCGACTTAAGGTAGTCTGTGACTCAAGGGCTACGACCTAAGGAAGATTCCGAGTTATGAAAGGCTCCGACTTAAGAAGGTTCCGACCTAACCCTATTCCTTAACTCGCCACCGACCTAACCCTATTCCTTAACTCGCCACCGACCTAACCCTATTCCTTAACTCGCCACCGATCTACCATAAGTCGGCTACGACTTAAATACTTAGAGAAAATTCCTGAGTCCAGATCAGCTCCTATAAATACCCCGCCACTTCCAACATGAAGGGGACTTTTGGCAATTCATTTCTAAAGCGCCGTTACTCTGTCGAACTCTCCAATCATTCAGCAAACAAGGACCCTTCAAGCATTCAAGACACTACAACAAACTTCGAGAGAAATTCTTAACATCCGACATGGATTCATCGAGTTTCATCGCCGAAGATTGAGCTAGTAGTCAAGATTGCTTCTTGTGATCGAGTTGTACTGTTTTCACAGGAGATTTGTATCAATTTGTAACCAGATTCAATAATAAAGAGATTCAAAGTGGACGTAGGCTGAATCTTAAGCCGAACCACTATAAACTGCTGTCTTTTACTGCATTTCTGCTATTTTCCTGCTTGATTTCTGTTCCCGTTACACGGGTGGTGCTTTCACAATCTTACTACACACACCGGGTGTTGGCGTTCACATTTTGACGTTAACAATAGACAGATTCGATCTCCTATAATTCCTCAAACTTAAGATATGAATTCCAAACTCAAGTCGGAATATCTCAGAATACATACCAATTTGTTCCTCTTCGGACTTTAATCAACCCAAGAAATTATAATAGAATTTCAAATTTGGTTTTAAACGAAATCGTTTTATCGATTTAATTCAATTTATCCTATATTTTATTAATCGATTTAACTCAATTTAAATTTTCCAATTTATTTAAAATTTCCAACTTCAGATTTCAAATTTATTAAAGTTTGAATCAAAAATCTGATAAGAAACCGATGAAATACGAAGTAAAGATTTCTACAATGATTCGTAGAGCCATCATCATATCGAAACTTCTTTCTAGAGCTGTCACGAAGCAATCAAAAGAATTTGGAAACGAATCAAAGAAAATTGATAGAGAAAATTATTTCCACTGTTGTAGGGTATTGACCATTTATAGTCGTACTCCCCTGTCCCCTATCTCGTCCTCTTTTTGCACTCATACTCACTATCATTGGATAGCAAGAGAATTTACTGAGACATTCAGACTGATATCTGAGAATTACTCATTCTAGAGTTTACTTCAGTCTATCTCTAATGAGTTACTTAACGTGTTATACTCCTGAGCTAAAGTTCAACCTTAGCTCTGATACCAAATGTAAAGACCTAAAAGTCGGCCTTCGAAAATCGGCACCCGTACTACACTTGTACTCAAAATGCCGTAGATTCAAATGCCGAATCTGGTTCTCCGGAGCTTATAACACAATTAAGTAAACAACACAACGGAAGAAATGAATAATACATTGATATACAATATCTGATACAACAGAATGATACAATGAATATCAATATACATCAAAGATATGATACAAGAAATTTAGCAGCGGAAAAGAAAATAGATAACACCAGCAGCGGATAATCTCCATCTTCAAAGCACCAATCCAGAAATGGATCGAACTCCCAATAACGAGGCACAAAGATAAGCAAGTGCAGTCCATATCCAAAGACTGAACTAGCTCCAGATAATCTACTAAACCTGACTATCTGAAAAACCCAACTCTAGACTGCTCGTGTAGAAAATTTTGAGCACCCAGAGTTTAGGAAAGAAACAATAAACTCCGGGTCAGTCGTGGGATTGGTGTGAGCAACAAAAACAGTTTATCTTTAAACAACAACAAAAAAATTTTAAATATTGAAGTCCGCAATGCTTTTGGAAAATGAAACTACCATAAGGCCTCCCGCACACATACACAATGCAAACGCAGAATCAGAGGAGATTTCTCCTTATGATAGTCAAAGATGCTTACTACGTAAAAAAATCATTTTGATATTATTATTAGTGCATAGTGTAGAAAATATTTCAAAATTAGAATATAAATCTTAGCCACCATAGACATTTCGCACTTATGCCTACTATAGCTACCATCTAAACAGTGGTGACCACCATAAGTAAATGGCAAGTTCTACAACTAATACCGTACAAGGTTCGTATTGGAAGATGGATTTCCAACAAATGGTCAGGCTAAGGAACTTCCTATGGCACGAAAGAATGCCTCTGACTGGATGCTCCGAGAGACAAACCGCTCTCTGCCAAACAAGGCCGGCTACCCCCCTTCCCGGGGAATATACAAAACCTCAGATATGCCACCCCCGGTCCTTTGGGACCTTTAAACGAGGATCCTCTACACCAACAACCACAAATAAATATATTTGCTGTAACCACATAGGTTAAATATCAGGGCTCCATACCTGACACAACCTTTTTCGAGAAGGAATGGCCATACCCTAGGGAAGCTACCCCTGAAACCTTGCCGCACAATTCCTGTTTCGACCATTACCGGTTTGTGAGGTTCGACGAAGTCTAATCCACAAAGCTACGCTTTATCACAAAGCCATGCTTTGGGTCAACAGATGATCAATGATCACCAAGATAAATGACCAAACAAATGATCATATCACAAATGATCAAACAATAATCATCACACAACAACACTCAGCATGTCACATTACCAAATTGGGAATATATTGATGATAAATTTCAACTACATAACCTCTGAGCTCGTACGTCTCAGAGAAGGGTGTTAAGCTAAGAGAATAAATTCTCCGCCACCAAACAGAAATGTATTTGAAAGAAATCGGCTTTATATCCCAAAGTGTAATGTTAGACATGTAACCATACAAGTCTGTTCTGGGTTCGAACAGAACCGAAGGCACTTCCAAATTAGCCCTTGCAAATCCGGATAATTTTCTAATCACGTCCGGACTTCCCATCACAAAAAGAGTGATATAAATCTCTATACCGGAGCAACTCGGTGTAGAGACATTCGATAAGTTGTCCTTTCATTTTCGAAAATATCCGGACTTCACCATCGGTCTTCAAATGCGATCCATATACGACGTATCACTAAGTCGGAATGGGTTATATGACACAAAGGTCTTTTCCCGACTAACCCGAATAGTGAGCGTAATATTTAAAAACATATGGATATGTGATTTCAATTAAGTCACAACTTAATAATTCAACTTCCTTTTAAATGGTTTCAATCGATTACCATTTCAAATCTTTAAAACAAAAAAGATTTATTTCACAAAGTTCACCCAGTTTCACAAAAATCCATTCATAGATTTCAAAACAATTTCCGTTTCAATTGGATTAACTCGTTAAATCTTTAAAACAAAGATTCAACTTATAGCTTTCAAAAAAATTTCATTTCGAATAGTTTAAACAAATCATCATTTTAAATCCGTTAAAAATAAACAGATTCAATTCATATCTTTCAAAACAATTTCATTTCGAATAGTTTAAACAAATCATCATTTTAAATCTGTTAAAAATAAACAGATTCAATTCATAGCTTTCAAAAAGAATTCATTCATAACTTGGAAAAACAATTTTCAATTCAAACTTGAAATTCCTTTAATTAAACAGGTATTTCATTTCTTATCTGAAAGCTTTTATTATGTGAAAACAAACAGTTTTCATTTTGAAAATCTGATTCATTAATACAAGTTAAAGTCTTTGGGTTAAATTCAAATTCTCAAAATTATACTTTTAAAGGGTTTAACTTCATATAAACACATTTATATCATCTTTAATCCCTAGTTTCAAATCATAGGATTCAATTTCAAACTTGAATTCAAATTTAAATCAAATTATTTAAATTTTCAAAACTCGATTTAGTTATTCAAAATAACTTTTATCATTGAAATTCCATTTCAAAAGCTTCACTTTAAACCCAAATTTCCAATTTCAAAATCAATTGAAATTAAAAATTTCAATTTCAAAAACATCAAATTTAAATTATCTGTGACTTAACCGATTTCCACGTGAAATCCATATTTGTGTGTGTAAAAGTGTAGTCCAGGGGTTTTACACAGTAGTGCAACATCATACAATGATCACAGATCAGAATACAGAAATATAGTTGATAAGCGGTATTAACTATCACGCTTATCGTTCATTCACAGATTCACAGGTAATATACAGATGTATCATCAATAAATGAATAAATAATACATGGCACAATCCACAGAACAAAATATCACAGATCAGATAGGACAATCAATTCAAGGCATCTCATATAATATAACCATCCATAAGTAAGGTCAAGCATTTAAAAATCATTTATAAGCAGAATTAATTAATTGTTTAATCCTAATAAATTCAATTTATTTCCAATTTAATCAATTACTTGTGAGTTAATTATATAATCTTGATTAATTAATTCATTACAAATCATCTGATATTAATTTATTTATCGAATACTTTAGTTAATTAAATTATTCATAATTAATCATATTAATTATATCAACCTTTAAACCAATTTCATAATTAATTAACTTTAATTAATCAAAATATCTAAAATTAATTACAATAAGTGATTAATCCTTAATTACTTTTATCTATTACATAATTGATTATCTAAATAAATTAATTTATCAATCACCTTAATTAACTAAATTATTCTTAATTACTTTTAAAAATTTAATTGATAATTAACCATTCTTAATTACTTACCAAAATAATTAATTAATATTAATTGTTCAATTTAATTAACATTTTTTTTATAAATGTCCTTTTAAAATTTAAAAATCAATTTAAAATTAACTTTAACTTAAATGTTAAAATTTTTTTTACTGATCTTAACTTAATTACTTAAACTCGTATTAAGAACTAACTCAATTTGTAAACATTTCACTAAGCTTACAGTGTTTAGGACTATTGAAAACAGTATTTAACTGTCACGACCCGACTTTCTATGCCCAGAAAGACGTATCGTAAATTAAGAAAGAAAGGGATAGAAGAAGAAAAGAAAGACAAGAAGAAAGAACAACAACATCAGAAACTCATGGCGGAACGAATGAAATATAATATATCATATAAAATATTACATAGTATCATATACATCAGAGTTACACAACTTATAAAACACGTATTAGACAGTTATAAACATCTGTCTAATTCATACAACTCAAGTATCACAGATACAGACACAACATATACACAGCGGAATCATCATATATCTACACGGTGAAGCCTCCTGCTCCAAATCTCCTCCAGAATTCGTCAAAGCTTACCTGAATCCCTCGACTACTCAATACAATATTGAGTACCCAAGAGTTTAATAAAACAGAAAATAAACACTTGGGTCAGACATGGGTCTGGTGTGAGTAAACGGTTAGATTGCTTAACTTTGAAAACTTTTGAAAACAAAAGTATCACGTAAGACTCCCCATAAATAAATATGGGTAAGTTTTTACCTTACGCTAACTAAAACGTTTGATAGGAAATCTGATTGTATTATAATAGGGTCTAGGGTTTTCAAGTAAAATACAGAAATAGCTGAAATGCTTACATCTCACATTCCAACATAGTTGGGCACAACTAATACGTACGGCACTTATTGGAGTTTGGATTCCATACAATGGCAGGGCTACTGGGGTACCGCCCGTCACAGTACGTGGCCTAGATCACCGTACCGAGGAGTACGCCCGCTCCCCTGCAACACAAAGCCGGAACCATCCCTTACTGGATAATCCCGAACAAGATAATCCCGTAGTTGGCGCGACCAACCACACACTAAGCCGAATAAAAGAAAAGGGACCTCTAGACAGGGATCTATCTTGCTCTCAGTGGGTGCTACCCACGAAGCCTTGCTGCACCTCCCCTGTTTTAGCCATTCCCGGTTGATGAGGCTTGAGGTTATGATTACCTTTAATCAGAACATATCACTTAGAATGCTCATCGTCCGCCTGACGATGTGCTGAAAGCATTCAATCCATACAAGTTCGTTCCGGGTTCGAACGAAACCGAAGGCATTATCTCGTTACACTCATTTTTGGAATCACCCTCAGAGTTAACGACAATAACCCTTGCACTCTGAATCTTCATCTTCACTTGATTCACGACCTATCGTTAATTTGGATCAATGTGGTATTCGGGTCTCCAGACCTGGAAATCCGGTATACGGAAACCCGATCCCGGTCTCATCGAAATCCAAAACGTATCTTTTAAGGGCAAGTTGTTTAAAGGTTTAAACATTTAAACTTATATTCTGAATGATATAAACAGATAGATAAATAACATTATCACAATAGATAATTCATATCAACATTCATCTCACAAAGCAGCATATATCATATATATATCAGAGACATACAAATCATCCAATATCAACCAATCACCCAATATCAAACATCCAGTATTAATCAATTATCTAAACAGAATTGATTTACTCTAATCAATTTAATTAACCTTTAATTAAATTGATTACTATCCTTTAATTACTTGGATTATCTTAATCCTGCTTATTATCATTAATTAATTACAAATTAATTAATTAAACATCTAAATGATCTTCCTTAATTAATCTTCTTTGATTAATTATACTAATTACATTTAAGTAATTATCCTTAACCATATACAGTAATTAACCTTTAATTACTATCATTTAATTACAATAATTAATGATCCTTTATTAATTAATTAACTATAATTAATTATATTAATCTTCAATTAATTACAATTAATTAATCATACTTAAATTAATTATTTTTATTAATCAACCTTGATTAATTCATTAATAATTAATCCTCTAATTATTTCATTAATTCATTACCTTCTAGTTAATTAAATAATTAATCTTTAATTAACTACATTCATTAATTAACCTTAATTAACCATAAACAGTCATTAACAATTTGTAATTACTTATCTTAATTAATTACTTTTTAATTAATTATATTAATTAATTATTCTTTAATCACTTATTATTGATTAATTAATCTTAATTAATTAACCCTTAATTAATTACTTCCTTAATTAATTACTCTCTTTTAATTAATTACCTTAACTAGTAATTAATCACATTATTAATTAACCTTAATCCTCTAATTTATTAATTACTCTTTAATTAATTAACTTCAAATCAATTAAATTAATTAATCCTCTAATTAATCTCATCAAGTGATTAACCCTTAATCATTTCCATTTAATTACTTCCATAAGTAATTCTTCTTAATTTAATTACATTCAGTAATTACCCATTAATTACTTTACTAAGTAATTACACTTAATTAATCATAAATGATTATCTTAACTAATTAGACTAATTAATTAACCTAAAATTAATTACATTAATTAATTGATCAATAAAACATCACTTAACCTTTAATTAATTCATTTACCATCCACTAATTACTTTATTAAGTAATTATCCTTAATTACAAATAGTAATTAAGCTTTTATTTAATTTTTTTCTTAATTATATTCATTTCCTTAATAAAAATCATTGGTAATTAATTAAATCATTAATATAATTACTTTTAAAACAAACAAATTTAAATCACTTAACTTTTATATTTAAACTTGAACTTGTTCCAAAATCTTACTAATGATATTACTTTGGAACTTGGTCTATTTTCTTATGCAATAAAAACTCAATTCATTTTAAAACACTATTTAATAAATTACTTACAAATTTAATCATTTTAATAACCTTAAAACTCAAAAAGAACTTATCTTTGAAAACTTATTTATTTCATTTGCATTGAAACTTTGTTTAACATTTACTTTTGCTAAAACTTAGATAATACATTTTTCTGAAAACATGAATTAATTTAAATTACTAACTTTTTAAAACCTGTACATGATTTTCCTAAAATAACAAAACCAGGTTACAATAAAATAAACAACCCGAGCCACTTATTTCTTCCCTGAGTCATATCCTTGTAAACCCGAGTCGCTTCGAGTCACCCCTTTTCTCATCTGCTTCGAGTAAATCATTCACTTGCACGAGCCTAACCCGAGACGCCTCTTCTTCTCCAACTCTACTCACCACAAACCAGAACAACGTGCACACGTGCACGTGGTACACTTGCACACTCGCCGCCGACCACCAACGTTCATCGCAACGATCGCCAACCACCACACGATTACACGCGAACTCGAAAACGTCCCCAGATCGAACAAAACATCATCGAATCGAATTCGAACTAATCTTTCCAAAAACTGGAACCCATCATTGCCAGAAAACTTCACCGTTACGACGCCTCCCACCTCGAGATCGCCTGCCCACCTCACCGAAGCTTCGTCACGACTCCAGCCAGCTTTTACACCTACCGCGATCGATTCTGGATCCTCTTATCCCTTGCCATTGACTCGACAGTCCAGAAGAACAATACACGAGCTTAAACCCTAGTTTGATCGAATTCGATCAATTTAGACATTGGAAAAATTCGATTGTATTTTTCCAATCTTCCCCTATCTACTAGCAAGCTTCGACCAAAGTTACAGCTCCGATCAACATGTCGATCAACGGAAAATCGTCAAAAACCCCAACTCGAATAAACCCCAAATTCCCACGATCCATCAAATTAAAAATCATGAAACATATATTAAAAATCATGATTTCCTATTACAATTCCATTTATGCAATCCAAACATGAAATCGAATTCATTGATTTTCGACTTCTTTTTGATTTTTACTGTAATTACCAGTTGCTAAATAAATATGTAATATAAACACTTGGGTTTATTTAAAAATTTCTATTACATTCATACCATCATATCTTCTTTTGAAATCATAACCTAAATTTGGATATATAAGAAGAATTTTAATTCTTTTGCTTTGTCTTTAAGTCTGTGATCATAGCAGAGACCAATATTCATAAACTCAGGCATATACTCATATCAACAGAGCAGTTTAAAAATATATATTCCAAATGAAACAATCATGCAAACCATATTTCAATATTTCTATCCATATTCATCACATGCATGAATATGAACATAGATTAAAAACTGTTTTTAAGAAAGGTTTACTCACCTGTTATAAAGAACAGAGAACTGGATTTCGGTTTAAAATCTGGAACAAATCTGTAAATTGGTGTTGATTGCATTTTAGTCTGAATTGTTGAGGTGATCCTTACAGCTTGTTGCTGAGTTGAATTTGAATGCTTGACATGCTTGATCTCATATTTTAAACACTTGAAAACTGATGTTGATTCTAGTTTGATTCCAGGTTTCCTTGCTTGCTTGAAAACTTGTTACAGGCTTTTGAAAATTTGCTTTGAGAATTTTACAGGTTTTGATTTTGTTTTTGAGGAAAATAGTTTACAGGTTTTGTTTTGAAGAAGAAATGTAAAAATTTTAGAACGGAAGAATGAATTCAGATCTTCTCTTTACAACATTTTGTTTATTAAATTTTTAGAGAAAATAAAACCTTGCCACTTGTTAACTTTATAAGTTAGACAATTGTCCAACTTGTTTCATATGTTTTACAAGTGTTAACACAATACATAATTATGTCTAAACCCTTATTAATAAAAGTAATTATGTTTTTCTATTTATGTAAATGTGAATTATTATTTATTTATGTTAAAATTATTTAACTTAAAGAGGTATTAAAAAGAAAGCTTATTTAAAACTATATATAATTAATCATTTTAGTCTTATACTTATTAAAAGAAAACAAGATAAAAATAAATCTTTTATTAAATCTTGTTTAAACTATCATATTTTAGAAATAATAATTATCTTATATTTTGAAAACAATTGAATTAATCTTTAACTTTTAAAAGATATTAAATTTAAATCAAAGCTTTTAAAATTACAATATCCATTCATACATCAATTATCAACAATATCAAATTATAACATATACATACATATATATTACAATTTGAAAAATTCATCTTTTATTTAAAACAAAAGATATTTCCATTCACAATATATATCAAATATATATATATATATTATAAATAGAATAAAACTTTATTAGCTTTAACAAACAAATCTTATCAATATTGTCGGATTAAGTATTTATTATCTTTTAAAAGATTAAATTACCAATTTTAAATTAAAATTATATAGGATAATTATCAATCCAATTTAATTATTAATAAAGATTATTAAATTTATATTGCCCAAAAACCCGGGATATCACATTCCTCCCCCCTTAAAATAATTTCGTCCCCGAAATTAAAACAAAGTTAATTTAATAATCCAACAAATATTTTAAAACAGCAAAGCATACCTATCATCCAGTAACTAACAACCATAGCAACCAATCAAACAAACAAACCTAACTAACTATTCTGATACAAATCAGGATAGATCTTCACTAACACTATCTAGAGTTTCCCAGATATAACACCGGGATACTCGCTCTACAGAATCTAACAATACCACTATAATCCAGAGCTCCTTTCTTCTCTAGATCCACTAATCTGAACAAAAATATCAGACCATACTCAAGTCCAGTTCAACTTCCAAATCCATCTGAACTGCATAACCTACAATCAACAATGAATCATACACGTACTCCCTCAGAGATACGTGAAATACAATGAATTCCAGATATCCAAACTGGCTATTCAATCCTGTAGATCAAAGAACTACTTTTCTCGAGAACACAGGAAAATCCAAAATAATTCAGTGCTAGCTTTCCAGACTTACCAAATCTGATAGCTTTATAATCGGAGAAAACTTAAAACAAATTTCCAATCTCCAACTACGAATTCCAAACTCTGTCTCATATCTGCATAACTCATTAGACGATCCTGGGCTACCTCATCTCTTCCTGGTCAGCTTAACCTTTACTGATGCTTCCAGAAACAATCACGACCAAAATAATAAGTTCCTGGGTCTACTCATTCAAGGTGGTTTCCCAAAACCCGTCAAAATCCAGAACACAAACTCTACTTCACAAGCAATAGAAGACTGAACTTCCTTCTTTCAAATTCCAGAAACTTCTATACACACTCAGAATGTTCACATAAACTTCCTGTAGAAATCTGAGGTTATTTCCTTTCTCGCACAGCTACTACTTTTTGCTTCCGCTGCACAACACTGATTTTGAAATAGATGAGAATGTCGATGAACTCGAGTACAAACTAGATCCACAAACAAGCGGGAACATTGGTTATCTTAAAGACATAGCCAACAACTCAAAGAATGGACGAGTCCTCGGTCAAGGGTACTGTCTTCAGCTATCCTTAGCTAGAGGAAACTCGAAACTAGAAACAGAAGAGAAAACACAGATACTCCATAAAACTCTAAGATGCTTCACCAATCCTTCTCTAGGAACAAATCGATATAAACTAAATCTTTACCTACGGCAACCTTTGACCTCTTCGATAACTTTTACTTTCTCTTGAGATGCCTCAACTCCATACAAAAGATTACTCAAGATGAACTCTCAAACTAATCGCAAGTCACTTTTGCGATCCTACCTAGTTCGGATTCCAAAGATATTGTTCTCTCTTTACCAATTAAAACAGCCTTAAGCTTTTCCAAACAAGGTTAACCCTTCAAGAAAGTCTTCACCATCTACCCAGACTGCTGATAGAAGATCCACAAAGATTCCTGAACCATTCGAAAAACGGACCACACTTCTGTTTCCAAACTCTATCTCGACAGCACACCGAACACTCCGAGCTGTACTGCTATCACAGCTAACCAAGAACTTCTAATCCAAAGGCTTCTCAACTAAAACCATCAACTAACTTCACAACGGACCTCCGAGATGGCAGACATTCCAAAAGAAACTCGGGCTCCAAACCAATCGCCAATAACTTACTCTTCTTAAGGGAACAATGAGACCATGTCCGAAGAACAACTAATCGACCTTAGTCCCATACTTCAAAATAGACAAAACTCTCTTACTTGATATCAGAGAATTCCTATACAATCGAGTCTTTCCTGTGGTAGACATCAACTGTTCCTCCAATACCTTCTTAATCTTGCTCCAAAAAGAACACCTCCTTCGGGAACATCCATAGATACTGTGTCTTATCACACAGCTACTCCTTCCTGAAGTCGCCAAGCTACCATCACTTACTTCTGCACAACTGATAGATTCAACTCTAGAAAATCTGCTCACCCGAGCTCAACCAATCTTACATTCCAATAATGGACTCCGAATCTTGAAAAGGATTTTCTTCAGAGATCCGAGACATCCTTACTCCATACTGCCAACTTACTCGAGACGATATTGGGTTTACAGTCTCGATATATACTTCCAACCTCAAACATTCAAACTCCAACTATTGGTAATTGTGTTACACACACTACCACCTTATCTACCTTTATAACTTATATTGGAAAACCCGAACAGGTAACCCCATAAATAGGTAGAAATACATAAATATATATTTAAAATGATATATATTTTTTTATATAGAAATTATTTCTGGGTAAAATTATTTCATCTACCTCTTTAAAACAATATTGTGTCCGTTGGCCTGGTTCAAGTGTTTAGAGATCCCTATCAATAACGTTAGCTACTCGTATTGACCAGAATCCATATACCACTCAACCGATCAATTAACACAATATAAAACCATTTTTATATAACTAACAATTACGCGCTCTCAAGATAGACACCACTTCAGAGCCTAGGTATTCACTCAACCTACTGCTCTGATACCAACTGTCACGACCCGACTTTCTATGCCCAGAAAGACGTATCGTGAATTAAGAAAGAAAGGGATAGAAGAAGAAAAGAAAGACAAGAAGAAAGAACAACAACATCAGAAACTCACAGCGGAACGAATGAAATATAATATATCATATAAAATATTACATAGTATCATATACATCAGAGTTACACAACTTATAAAACACGTATTAGACAGTTATAAACATCTGTCTAATTCATACAACTCAAGTATCACAGATACAGACACAACATATACACAGCGGAATCATCATATATCTACACGGTGAAGCCTCCTGCTCCAAATCTCCTCCATAATTCGTCAAAGCTTACCTGAATCCCTCGACTACTCAATACAATATTGAGTACCCAAGAGTTTAATAAAACAGAAAATAAACACTTGGGTCAGACATGGGTCTGGTGTGAGTAAACGGTTAGATTGCTTAACTTTGAAAACTTTTGAAAACAAAAGTATCACGTAAGACTCCCCACAAATAAATATGGGTAAGTTTTTACCTTACGCTAACTAAAACGTTTGATAGGAAATCTGATTGTATTATAATAGGGTCTAGGGTTTTCAAGTAAAATACAGAAATAGCTGAAATGCTTACATCTCACATTCCAACATAGTTGGGCACAACTAATACGTACGGCACTTATTGGAGTTTGGATTCCATACAATGGCAGGGCTACTGGGGTACCGCCCATCACAGTACGTTGCCTAGATCACCGTACCGAGGAGTACGCCCGCTCCCCTGCAACACAAAGCCAGAACCATCCCTTACTGGATAATCCCGAACAAGATAATCCCGTAGTTGGCGCGACCAACCACACACTAAGCCGAATAAAAGAAAAGGGACCTCTAGACAGGGATTTATCTTGCTCTCAGTGGGTGCTACCCACGAAGCCTTGCTGCACCTCCCCTGTTTTAGCCATTCCCGGTTGATGAGGCTTGAGGTTACGATTACCTTTAATCAGAACATATCACTTAGAATGCTCATCGTCCGCCTGACGATGTGCTGAAAGCATTCAATCCATACAAGTTCGTTCCGGGTTCGAACGAAACCGAAGGCATTATCTCGTTACACTCATTTTTGGAATCACCCTCAGAGTTAACGACAATAACCCTTGCACTCTGAATCTTCATCTTCACTTGATTCACGACCTATCGTTAATTTGGATCAATGTGGTATTCGGGTCTCCAGACCTGGAAATCCGGTATACGGAAACCCGATCCCGGTCTCATCGAAATCCAAAACGTATCTTTTAAGGGCAAGTTGTTTAAAGGTTTAAACATTTAAACTTATATTCTGAATGATATAAACAGATAGATAAATAACATTATCACAATAGATAATTCATATCAACATTCATCTCACAAAGCAGCATATATCATATATATATCAGAGACATACAAATCATCCAATATCAACCAATCACCCAATATCAAACATCCAGTATTAATCAATTATCTAAACAGAATTGATTTACTCTAATCAATTTAATTAACCTTTAATTAAATTGATTACTATCCTTTAATTACTTGGATTATCTTAATCCTGCTTATTATCATTAATTAATTACAAATTAATTAATTAAACATCTAAATGATCTTCCTTAATTAATCTCCTTTGATTAATTATACTAATTACATTCAAGTAATTATCCTTAACCATATACAGTAATTAACCTTTAATTACTATCATTTAATTACAATAATTAATGATCCTTTATTAATTAATTAACTATAATTAATTATATTAATCTTCAATTAATTACAATTAATTAATCATACTTAAATCATCAGTTTTTCGTATCACCGGTCATAGATTTTTTCAAAGTTTTTTTCAATGGCAGCCGTTCCCCTCCTTCTCCCTGACCCTTCTGCCTACTCCTCTCAAACCAATGACCCTCCCCCACCCCATCTGCTTCCTGACCCTCCCCCATCCCTACTGCTCCCTGACCCCCCTCCTGATCCAATACCACCCCCACCACAACTGCTCCCTGACTCCAACCCTGACCCCCCTCCTGATCCACTACCACCCCCACCACAACTGCTCCCTGACTCAATCCCTGACTCGGATCCACATACCCAAACTTCTCAACCACCCTCTTCAACAATCTTAAAATCCAACTCATCTACCTATAAAACATCTAATGTTCCCACCCAACCCTCTGAACATGCTTGGACTTCCTTATTCAAGAATCTCCCCCGATCTGCTGGGAAGTACACACCTGTTCATATGGATCTGGAATATCTTGGTGATGCCATTGTTCCCCCAGAAAATGTGATAGCAGCTGGCAAAGAGGTATGGCACGACTACCTAGTTGGTTTCTTTCTGGATGCTCCACTTTCATACACTTCTGTGGTTGATTTTCTACTCAGAAGATGGAAACTAAAAGGTAATGTAAAAGTTAAATCTGATGGGATATTGTTTCTGTTCCTTTTCTCTGATGCATCTGACAGAGAGAGAATAATAAGAGGAGACCCTATAGTTATGAGAAACAAACTATTTATAATAAAGGAATGGGAACCCACAATAAGTAATGTCTGTGGCCTCATCAAATCGGTGCCAGTGTGGATACAAATGAATAATATTCCAATTTTCGCATGGTCACCTACTGGTATCAACTGGTTGGCGAGTAGAATGGGTAGGCTGATCTGCTTGCATGAAACAACTGAAAAAGTTGAAAGATTGCATAATGCAAGATGCTTAATAGACATATCCCCAAATGAAGAACTTCTAGACCAGTTTCTAGTGCAATGCCCTGATGGAACCTTGCAAATGGTGCATGTTAGCTACCTGTGGAAACCAGACATCTGTGTCTATTGCAAAGCATTTGGGCATTGTACGAAAGACTGTCAAAACAATGGAAATATCAAAGCAAATCAGCCAGAGAAACAAAGCAACTCTATGAAAAGCAAGGAAGATAATAACATAGGTCCAAACGTTGCTTTGGAGAACAACAGAGATAATTCAGAAAATAATACTAATAAAATATGGCGAAAAGTACAGAGAAATACTAGGAATTCCAAGCTCAAGGAAACAGTAATTGAAAAGTATGGTGATAGAGAAAAACTACAAGAAAAAGGTGCCACAAGGACTATGAAAACAGCAACAAGTACATTGCAACAGCAACAACAGCGCCGAAGTCATGAAGTAGGTGGACCCAGCAGACAACATTATGAAAATAAAAAAATGCCAGTACACAACGAAGAAGATCAATACACTATTGCACAGTATACAAGACATGAGAGCGAAGCAAATAAAAACATCTCAAATACTATCTCCCCTGCAGTTCTCAATACAGCAAACCAGGTCCAAGCTTGTAGCATGAACAGCCAAGCAAACAGTGAAAATCATATGCAAAAACAAAACCTCAGTGAACAACAAAATCTCCGACAAAAAAACAAGTTTCATATACTGAGCACCATGGATCTAGAAGGTGATAATGACCAAAATGATTCTGAAAATGAAGTAATTATATTGAAAACTGCAAGCTGCATGAACCAGAGGTTAGAAACACATGAAACAGACATGAGCAACAAAAAGGGAAAAAAGAAACAAGATTCAAACACGAAAGAGCAGATATCCTCTGTGCATGTGCACCAAAACCATGCAAATACCCACGTGCATACAACTCACACCCAAATACATGCAGACGTGAACACCAAACATGCAAACGCTTCTACTGACAATTCCAAATCTTCAACTTCTCCCATTTCTTCCCCTAAACCTTCAGCCATCTCTTCACCACCATCTGACATCGCTACACAACCTACCACTGCCTCAACTCCTCCTCCTGATCCTCCCTTGTCCTCTCATCAATATTCCGCAGAGCTATGCTTACTTCAAATAGGCAATTCCTCCTTATTTGACAATGCGTCAACTCCTGTCATATCTACCAAAAGGTTACCCTCCACTTCGAATTCATCCATCAAACCCACCATAACCAAACCTATAACCAAAAAGAAACCCAAAATAAAAACAAAACCTATTCCTTCTAACCCACCTCTCTCCTCTTCCTCCTCTGATGAATCTGACAACCCCTTATTACATCCTGAAACCGTTGCAACAACCTCGTCAGCTAGAAGAACAAGAAGGAAACCCACCTCTTGCAAATAGTTTACATGATGCAGTACAATATAGGAGCATGGAACATTAGGGGAGGTCACAAAGACGAAAAAATCTATCAAATTAAAAACATGATATCTGAAAGAAACCTATCACTAATCTCAATCTCTGAAACCAAGCTCAATGATTCCTTGACTCAAAGAGCTGCAAAGTTGATAAGCCCCTCTTGGAAATACATAACCAATCTCTCTCAAGCTCCATATGGCAGACTCCTAATACTATATAATCCCTCTTACATCCAACTTCACCCTATAATCTACAATAGACAATTCATACACGCTCATCTGACCCTTTCTCTCTCAAACATCTCCATGTACATAACTTTCATATACGCAGACAATAGCCCTCATCTAAGAACTGCTCTCCATAATTACCTCCCACATCTGAGGCAAGACACCCATCCCTGGGTTGTCATTGGAGATTTCAACTGTTGCTTCCAATCCTCTCAAAGACAAGGTGGCAATCCCCTATCAATGACTGATCTGATCCCGCTTCAAAACACCATGAACAACTGCAATCTACTTGACATCCCTGCTTCAGGTGCTTTCTTCACATGGTCCAATAAATCTAAGACAAGGCCTAGAACTCTCTCTAAGATTGATCATGCCTTCTCCAACTACAAAGCCTTTCAAACCTGGCCTTCCTTACACCTTGACATTCCTATGCCCTTATTATCCGATCATTGTCCCTTGATCCTTAACTTGGGGACTGCTGCCATAAATAAAAAATCTAACTTTAAATTTTTTGATATATGGACAGAGCATAACTCCTTCATGCAGGTGGTAGAAAAAGCTTGGAATACAAGAGTCTATGGGAACCCAATGCACAAGCTTCAAAAAAAACTTCAGCACACAAAAGCAGTATTAAAGACATGGGCTAAGGATGTTTATGGTCAAGGCAGCAAACTCTCAACTGGAATAGCCAATCAGCTTCAGCAGGTACAATCAGAAATATTCAACTCAAACTCGGATCCAACCATGATACAGAAGGAGCAAGACCTGATAGTTCTCCTGGAAAAAGCAATAATGACTGAAACAAATATGGCAAAGCAAAAACTAAGAGAAGACTGGAATCTCTTAAGTGATAGAAACACAAAATATTATCATACCTCCTTGAAGATAAAGCAAACGAGAGAAAACATTCACATTATAAATGACATGAAAGGAAACTCTTTTACTACGCCTGACTCCATTGATAATGCCTTTTTGAAATACTACATCAACCTGCTTGGCTCCTCCCCTCCAATCATGGATCCTGCCTTTCTCAGCAACATTTCCCTGCCGACCATATCCTCAGAGATGCATGAGATGTTACAGGCTCCTGTAACGGATGAAGAAATCAAAGCATCCTTCTTTACAATGCGAAAGTCTGCCTCTCCAGGCCCAGATGGATTCAACTCCACTTTCTACAATTCTTGCTGGGATATTGTACATACAGATGTTAAAAAAGCTGTTCACAACTTCTTCACCACTGGTAAAATCTTATCCTCTATAAACTCAACTAATCTAATCCTCATTCCTAAAGTGCCATCCCCCACCACTGTAGCACAATTTAGACCGATAGCATGCTGCAATGTTATTTATAAATCCATATCTAGAATAATTGCTGCTCGTATGAAAATTGTTCTGCCTCACATCATTTCTCCAAACCAATCAGCCTTCCTCCCTTCCAGAAGCATAATAGACAACATCCTACTTTCTCATGAGATAATGAATGGGTACTCCTACAAAAACATATCTCCCAGAGCCACTCTTAAGATAGACCTAAAAAAGGCCTTTGACTCTATCAACTGGGATGCCATGATGAATGTAATGATCAAAATGAACTTTCCTTTCACATTCAGGAACTGGGTATTTCAATGCATATCTACTGTAAGATACTCTATAGTTATCAACTCCCATAATGTTGGCTACTTTAAAGCTAAAAATGGTCTAAGACAGGGGGATCCAATCTCGGCATACTTATTCATAATGATGATGGAAACTCTCACTCAATCTTTCAAATATCAAGTGATCCAAAAGAACTTCATTCCTCATCCGAAATGTCTTTCTCCTCTTATCACATGCCTGGCCTTTGCTGACGACCTCATGATTTTCACAAAGCCAACAAAAAAATCCTTGCTTTCCATAATGAGCACTCTAAACTCCTTCAAATCCTTCTCTGGCCTTGAGATGAACTATGATAAGTCGCACATACTAATAGCTGGCCTTCCTGAAAATCAAACCCAACTATGCTATGCCATAATCAAGATGAATCCTCCTTCAGTTCCTATGACATACCTTGGAATTCCTATGGCTACCAGGAAAATCTCCTATAACCAATGTCTTCCACTATATGAAAAGATAACTAAGGTTATGTCTAGATGGGAAAACAGATTCATATCTCAGCCTGGCAGAGTAGTAATTGTCAACTCGCTAGTCATTTCTATGATGATCTATTGGAGCCGAACATTCCTCCTCCCATCAAAACTGATAGCCATGATTAAAACAGCTATAACTAGATTTCTGTGGTCTGGTAACATGAACGATAAAACTTTGCCTCCTATTGCTTTAAAAAAAATTGAATTACCCAGGAAAAAAGGAGGGTTGGGAATCAAAAACTTGAGAAATACTAACTATGCAGCCTTATCAAAGCACTTTGATGATATCATAAATAAAAAAGATAACCTATGGGTGCAGTGGTGTTACAAACACAATCTAAAAGGTGAAGATATATGGAAAACCAAGCCGAGGCAAGCTAACAGCTGGGTGTGGAAATTAGTGCTGAAAATAAGAGACATATTCAAACCTCATTACATTCTACATCTTAGCAATAATAGCACAGCAAAATTTTGGGGAGAACCATGGCTCCAGCAGGGTCTTATACTCGATAAGGCCTTATCCTATGATCTAGTCTCTAGCAGTACGATACCAGTCAATGCCAGAGCAATAAGTTATATAAGGAATGGTAGGGTAACGCTGCCAAGAGAACTAAGCAATTCTTTGAATGAATATTGGAGATCTCTCACAGGGAGACAATACACCTATGCAGAGACTGAAGTGTACTTACTGAATGGTGAGAACAAACCGCACACAACTAAGATGGCCTATAATGTTATATCTGATAACACCTCCCTTCCAACCTTCCCTTGGCATAAAAGGATATGGAGAACAAGAACAAATGAGAAATTAAACCACATGCTCTGGAAAGTCATGAAGAATGCAATACATACTCTCTCAAATCTAAACTACAAAGGTTTAGTCAATAACACTCAATGTGTTCTATGTAATGCCAGAAAAGAAGACACTCTGCATCTTTTCTTCAATTGCCCATTTGCGTACTATATATGGAAAAGACTAAAGACAAAAGGAGACTATGATCAACCAAGATGGGACAGCAAGGAAGAGTGGTCCAATCTCTACAAGGCCACCAGATGGAAAACCGAAAAAGCTGAAATGCTGCTGATATTAATTAAAGTATTTGTATATGAAATATGGAAGGAGCGAAATAGAAGGATATTCACTGCTGACAGAAAGAGTAGGAAGGATCTCCTACAATTAATAATTCTCAAGACTACTGAAGCTTTGAAATGGGCAAGAGTTGATAATGCTGCAACTCATGCCTGGCACTTTTCCTAGCTACATCCTATTGTACTTTGTTGTTTTTCTTTATTCTTCATTTTCTTTGTTGCTTCCTCTCTGTTTCTATGTAGTTCGTTATGTCTGTAAGAGCTTCTTACATGGTATAAATAAATGGTAGGGGCCATTAATCCCCGCTGGCTTTGCCAAAAAAAAAAAATTAATCATACTTAAATTAATTATTTTTATTAATCAACCTTGATTAATTCATTAATAATTAATCCTCTAATTATTTCATTAATTCATTACCTTCTAGTTAATTAAATAATTAATCTTTAATTAACTACATTCATTAATTAACCTTAATTAACCATAAACAGTCATTAACAATTTGTAATTACTTATCTTAATTAATTACTTTTTAATTAATTATATTAATTAATTATTCTTTAATCACTTATTATTGATTAATTAATCTTAATTAATTAACCCTTAATTAATTACTTCCTTAATTAATTACTCTCTTTTAATTAATTACCTTAACTAGTAATTAATCACATTATTAATTAACCTTAATCCTCTAATTTATTAATTACTCTTTAATTAATTAACTTCAAATCAATTAAATTAATTAATCCTCTAATTAATCTCATCAAGTGATTAACCCTTAATCATTTCCATTTAATTACTTCCATAAGTAATTCTTCTTAATTTAATTACATTCAGTAATTACCCATTAATTACTTTACTAAGTAATTACACTTAATTAATCATAAATGATTATCTTAACTAATTAGACTAATTAATTAACCTAAAATTAATTACATTAATTAATTGATCAATAAAACATCACTTAACCTTTAATTAATTCATTTACCATCCACTAATTACTTTATTAAGTAATTATCCTTAATTACAAATAGTAATTAAGCTTTTATTTAATTTTTTTCTTAATTATATTCATTTCCTTAATAAAAATCATTGGTAATTAATTAAATCATTAATATAATTACTTTTAAAACAAACAAATTTAAATCACTTAACTTTTATATTTAAACTTGAACTTGTTCCAAAATCTTACTAATGATATTACTTTGGAACTTGGTCTATTTTCTTATGCAATAAAAACTCAATTCATTTTAAAACACTATTTAATAAATTACTTACAAATTTAATCATTTTAATAACCTTAAAACTCAAAAAGAACTTATCTTTGAAAACTTATTTATTTCATTTGCATTGAAACTTTGTTTAACATTTACTTTTGCTAAAACTTAGATAATACATTTTTCTGAAAACATGAATTAATTTAAATTACTAACTTTTTAAAACCTGTACATGATTTTCCTAAAATAACAAAACCAGGTTACAATAAAATAAACAACCCGAGCCACTTATTTCTTCCCCGAGTCATATCCTTGTAAACCCGAGTCGCTTCGAGTCACCCCTTTTCTCATCTGCTTCGAGTAAATCATTCACTTGCACGAGCCTAACCCGAGACGCCTCTTCTTCTCCAACTCTACTCACCACAAACCAGAACAACGTGCACACGTGCACGTGGTACACTTGCACACTCGCCGCCGACCACCAACGTTCATCGCAACGATCGCCAACCACCACACGATTACACGCGAACTCGAAAACGTCCCCAGATCGAACAAAACATCATCGAATCGAATTCGAACTAATCTCGCCAAAAACTGAAACCCATCATTGCCAGAAAACTTCACCGTTACGACGCCTCCCACCTCGAGATCGCCTGCCCACCTCACCGAAGCTTCGTCACGACTCCAGCCAGCTTTTACACCTATCGCGATCGATTCTGGATCCTCTTATCCCTTGCCATTGACTCGACAGTCCAGAAGAACAATACACGAGCTTAAACCCTAGTTTGATCGAATTCGATCAATTTAGACATTGGAAAAATTCGATTGTATTTTTCCAATCTTCCCCTATCTACTAGCAAGCTTCGACCAAAGTTACAGCTCCGATCAACATGTCGATCAACGGAAAATCGTCAAAAACCCCAACTCGAATAAACCCCAAATTCCCACGATCCATCAAATTAAAAATCATGAAACATATATTAAAAATCATGATTTCCTATTACAATTCCATTTATGCAATCCAAACATGAAATCGAATTCATTGATTTTCGACTTCTTTTTGATTTTTACTGTAATTACCAGTTGCTAAATAAATATGTAATATAAACACTTGGGTTTATTTAAAAATTTCTATTACATTCATACCATCATATCTTCTTTTGAAATCATAACCTAAATTTGGATATATAAGAATAATTTTAATTCTTTTGCTTTGTCTTTAAGTCTGTGATCATAGCAGAGACCAATATTCATAAACTCAGGCATATACTCATATCAACAGAGCAGTTTAAAAATATATATTCCAAATGAAACAATCATGCAAACCATATTTCAATATTTCTATCCATATTCATCACATGCATGAATATGAACATAGATTAAAAACTGTTTTTAAGAAAGGTTTACTCACCTGTTATAAAGAACAGAGAACTGGATTTCGGTTTAAAATCTGGAACAAATCTGTAAATTGGTGTTGATTGCATTTTACTCTGAATTGTTGAGGTGATCCTTACAGCTTGTTGCTGAGTTGAATTTGAATGCTTGACATGCTTGATCTCATATTTTAAACACTTGAAAACTGATGTTGATTCTAGTTTGATTCCAGGTTTCCTTGCTTGCTTGAAAACTTGTTACAGGCTTTTGAAAATTTGCTTTGAGAATTTTACAGGTTTTGATTTTGTTTTTGAGGAAAATAGTTTACAGGTTTTGTTTTGAAGAAGAAATGTAAAAATTTTAGAACGGAAGAATGAATTCAGATCTTCTCTTTACAACATTTTGTTTATTAAATTTTTAGAGAAAATAAAACCTTGCCACTTGTTAACTTTATAAGTTAGACAATTGTCCAACTTGTTTCATATGTTTTACAAGTGTTAACACAATACATAATTATGTCTAAACCCTTATTAATAAAAGTAATTATGTTTTTCTATTTATGTAAATGTGAATTATTATTTATTTATGTTAAAATTATTTAACTTAAAGAGGTATTAAAAAGAAAGCTTATTTAAAACTATATATAATTAATCATTTTAGTCTTATACTTATTAAAAGAAAACAAGATAAAAATAAATCTTTTATTAAATCTTGTTTAAACTATCATATTTTAGAAATAATAATTATCTTATATTTTGAAAACAATTGAATTAATCTTTAACTTTTAAAAGATATTAAATTTAAATCAAAGCTTTTAAAATTACAATATCCATTCATACATCAATTATCAACAATATCAAATTATAACATATACATACATATATATTACAATTTGAAAAATTCATCTTTTATTTAAAACAAAAGATATTTCCATTCACAATATATATCAAATATATATATATATATATATATATATATATATATTATAAATAGAATAAAACTTTATTAGCTTTAACAAACAAATCTTATCAATATTGTCAGATTAAGTATTTATTATCTTTTAAAAGATTAAATTACCAATTTTAAATTAAAATTATATAGGATAATTATCAATCCAATTTAATTATTAATAAAGATTATTAAATTTATATTGCCCAAAAACCCGGGATATCACATTAACCTTCCTATATCATGCTACAGTTGAAAAACCCAAGAATTCCCCTGCTAAACTCGAGTAGTACTTCGAGTTATTTACCCAAATCACTCGAGCCATCCCTGCAACACACGCCGCTTCTTCTCTTCTTCCCTTTTTTTAGTTAAAGCCTCATAACAAAACTGACCCAGATCTTCCATAAACACGAGCTCGACCCCGAGTTCAACCCCACACACACTCGAGAACATCACCGAGTCTCCAGCCTATCTTCCACTGATACATATTCCAGGTTTTGCACGTGCACGCGGCGGCGTCGGTGCTCTGGCGATCGAGACCACCCCCTTCAAGTCACAATCCACCTCGACATCGATTACGAATCGACGCGCAACTCCACTTCTTCGTTGATCGAAATCGAGTGAAACCCGAGAATCTCGAACCCATCATCGACTCAAAAATGTGCCTCGGCATGGTGACTCCAACCCCCAGCATCACCGCCCCTTTGCCTACACGCTAGTCTACGACCCAGGCACCTCACCTCCAAGCCCGGCCACTCTGGACGCTACGACGAAGTCATGGCGATCAATTATTCGAGCACCAGTAAAATTAGGTTTAAAAAAAAGAAACCATCACCGCTGTCACCTCCGACGTCGTTGTAATATCCCAGAAATTTGGGGCAATATCAATTTAATAATCTGTTTAAATAATTAAATTGATTTGATAATCTTTGATAATAAAATTTGAATTTAATTTAATAATCTGATTAAATTAGTATTAATTGATGATTTTATCTTTTAAAAGTTAATAAGATATTTTCTATTTGAATATATATATTTATTTATATATATTGTAAATAGAAAGCTTTGGAAAATTTGGGAATCATGATTAATTTAATATTAAGCTTTTCAAAGTTATTTAACAAATAACTATATGGTTTTAAAATACATAAAATAAATGTTTAATTGTTTAAATAGATTTAAGCTTAAGTTTAAATTTAAATAAAAGGTTTGTTTTATTTCTTTAAAAGTTATCTATATATATAAATAAGTATTTGTAAATTTATAAATTAAGTAAAAAGCTTTTAATTTTATATAATTGGTTTTATTTACATTTTCTTTAAAGTAATTTTTATACATATATACATTTAGGTAAGTATTTATAAATAGTAAACTAGTATAAAAGTTTTATTAACATTTTAAAATAAATAAAAATTATGTATTAAATACTTAAAAGACAAATGTCACCATATTAAAACTTAAATAAAACATGTGTATTGTAAATAGCTAATGTATATGACAAGTGTCATTTAATCTTGTTTTTCTTTTATTTTTATTTTTAGATAATTTCAGCCTTTATATAAACATACATCTCCATTTTCTTTTCTTTTCTAACCTCCTTTCTAAACAAAGAAATGAAGCAAATCTCAGATCAACAAAACCTGAAAACAAATAAAGTAAGAAACTCCTCAAAACATTTCCTCTAAACAAATCTGATAGTTTATACCTCCTCAATTCAATAATCTGTAATTAACTCCTTCTCAAATCTGAAGTAAATCAAATCAAAAACCCAAGCCTGCATTTCTTTAAGCCTGAGCACTTTCTTCTTCCAACCTGAGATAATCAAGCAACCTGGAAATCATATCATTAAACCATCTCAACAACTTAAGGATTCCAGTAGCATGCATTCTTCAACAATTCAAGTTCAAGTTTTAAAAGTTTTTCAAAAGATATTTCCAGCAACTAAATCCCTAAGGGTTCAAGGCTGTTTTCAGAGAAATCATCAAAGGCTCTATCTCTGTTTTAAATCAAGTGAGTAACTTTTAAAAATTTAAATTATAATTGGTTGCATGCTAGTATGTTTGAATTTAATGTGTATTGCATGTATATAAGTGAATGTCTGATATTTGTGTGCATGCTGTTTATAAGTGCTGTTTTAAAAAAAAAAGGAAGCTCTGTCTTCATTCTAAAATTTGGTGAGTAACTTTACTGTTAAACTTAAAGTATATTTTTGGTTGCATGTTATTGCTGGGATTAATATTGTATTGTGAAGTGTTTGTATATCTATATGGTTAAATTTATGATGAATGATGTATGCATGACTGAACTTCTCTGTTCTTAGTTTTAAAAACTAAGATTTTGGTCAAAATCCATTTTCTTTCTAACCAATCTCTGTTAGGTCTTAGAATTCGAATAAAATTTGTTTGTTTAGGCATGGATTAAAGTTTAAAATTTTATTTAAGTAAATTAAAATTTGAAATGGCTCTGTAAAATCGAGTAGAACAGTTCAAGTTGAAGTTTTGTTAAAAAATTCAACTTCTTAATTCATTGATTCAGGGATATAATCTGAACCCTTAACCAAAATCAAGATTTTTAAATATAAAATCACAATTTTTAGTTTTGGTTTGAGCGAGTAGTACTGGTTTGATCAGAAAATGCATTTTTAGTTATCTCTGGCGATCTAGTTGCTCGGTGAAGACGGGGTTCTCACTGGTGGAAGAGGAGTGATAGGGAAGTTTGGGAAAATTGTCAGAATGATGATCTAAGCGTTGTGGAAGGGGCGGTGATTGGATTTAGTTTGTAAACCTAGTTTTAGACTAGATTGAAATATGGGTTACCACGGCATCTACAGTGAATCGAGTTGTATGGGGTTCTGGGAAATGATAGCATGAGTGTTAGCAAAGGCGAGGCCGGAAGCTCAGCAACTCCGGTGGTCGGAGGAGAAAGGATGAAGTTGTTCCAGGCTTTACATTTTTGTTCCAGTTGGGTTCGAATGCTCGAATTCAAATTCGAGTGAGAATCGAAGAAGTTGGGGTTTAGATCATCTGAGGTTGTGATCGCCAATGTAAGGAAGGCGTTGTGGTTGATCGTAGTTGGTCGGAATCACTGTGCACGTGTACGTTGACGAGTATCTGAAGTCTGGTTTAGGAAAATTTGGGTACTCGGGGTTTCTCGAGTCGATTTTGTTTTTACTCGAAGTAACGTAGGTTTTTGCTCGAAGTAATTTAGTTTTGGTTCGGGTTGAAGAGTATTACAGGTTTATAGAAACCTGTTTGCCAGTTTTAAAATTTTAAAATAAATTTAAAAAAACTAAGTTTAAATGAAAGGTAAAGTTTTGAATAAGTTTTAAATCTAGTTTTTAAAATCTGGAGTTAAGTTTAAATCTCAGTTTTTCTAATAAGATAAAGTTTTTAAAATTTAAATTGATTTAACTACTTTAAAAAGGGTTAAGAAGTTTGAATTTTAAATGAAGTTTTAAATTTTAGATAGGTTCTAAATCTAAAGATTTATATGGAGTCAAAGTTAATATGTGTTTCAAATTTTGAAATAAAAAGGAAGTTTTTAAAATCTAAAATGTTTTAAACAATTTGAATGTTTAAAATGTATTTTTAAATTGATTTGAATCTAAAATGAATTTGGTTTAAATTTCTTTAATTAAATAAATATTTCTTTAACATGTAATTTAAAAGGATTTAAATAGTTTCAAAACTTTGTTAAAGTTAAACTTGTCTTCATTTTAAATCTTAAATTAAAATGAAATTTAAATGTAAATTTAAAGGTAATTTGGTTTAAATACTTTATTAATGATATTTTAATCATTAATAAGAATAGAGTGTTATCTTAAAGATAATTAAGATTTAATAATGTGGGATAAAATAAATTAGTAAGGTGATTAAAAGATAATTAATCAAAATTAATTAACTTATGATTTAGGTTAATAAATTTAGGGTTTAATTTGATTAATTAAGGTTTAATTAAATTAATTAAAGGAATCATTAATTTGAGATTTATTAATTTATGGTTAGGAATAAATTATTGAAGTAATTAAGGATTAATTAAGTTATTATTAGAAACTTAATTATTTAAGTAATTAGGGATTAATTTATTGGTAATTAGAATTAATTAATTTGTAATTAATAATGTTTAATTAAAGTTTAATTATTTAAGAAAGATAATTAAAGAATAGTTAATAGTTAATGTAGATCATTAATTAAGGATTATTTAATAATTAATTAATATGATTAATTTTAATAATTAATTAGATTAATTAATTTAAAGATAATCAATTGTGAAAATTGTTTAAATGTAATTACTTAATGGAAGTAATTAAGAAATTAATTACTCATTGTAATTAATTGAGTTTAATTTGATTAGTTAAGTTAATTAATTAAGTTTAATTAATTTAAGATAATCATTTAATGATTTGTGAAGTATAATTACTTAATGTAATTTAATGAAGTATAATTACTTAGGAAAGTAATTAATGGATAATTACTGATGTAATTAGTAGAGTAATTAAGGGAAATTAATTACTTAATGGAATTAATCAAGAGATTAATTAAGAAATTAATTAAGGAATAATTAATTTATTTTAAGAAGTAATTAAAGGTAGTTAATTACAGAATCTGATTAATCAAAGGTGATTAATAATTATGATTTAATTGAAGATTAATTACTTAATGTAATTAATTTAAATAAAGTAATTAATGATAAAATGTAATTAAGGATCATTAATTTATATAATTAATGATGTAATTAAGAATTGATTAATTAAGTAATAATTATAAATGAAGTGATTAATTAATGTAATTAATTAAGGAGTAATGTAATTAATTATAGTTAATTAATAAATGAAGTAATTAAAGGTTAATTACTATAAGTGGTTAAGAATAATTAATTTGTATAATTAATTTAATTCATTTTAAATTAATTGTAGATGGTGATAAATAAATCATTGCTTATGAATGGATGATATTGTGTACCTTGAATGGTTTGAAATCTCAGATATGAGATAATTGATACTGTATGATTTGGATGCTTTGGTTGCATAGTGATGATGATATGGATTATCTGCTTTTAATGATAATGTTGATTATCTATTGTGAATCTGTGAATTATCTATCTGTGTGTAAATAGATAGTATAATTGAATTGTTTTAACCTTAAAACAACTTGGCCCTTAAAAGATACGTTTTGGATTTCGATGATACCGGGATCGGGTTTCCGTATACCGGAATTCCAGGTCTGGAGACCCGAATACCACATCGATCCAAATTAACGATAGGTCGTGAATCTCAAGTGAAGATGAAGATTTAGAGTGCAAGGGTTATTGTCGTTAACTCTGAGGGTGATTCCAAAACGAGTGTAACGAGATAATGCCTTCGGTTTCGTTCGAACCCGGAACGAACTTGTATGGATTGAATGCTTTCAGCACATCGTCAGGCGGACGATGAGCATTCTAAGTGATATGTTCTGATTAAAGGTAATCGTAACCTCAAGCCTCATCAACCGGGAATGGCTAAAACAGGGGAGGTGCAGCAAGGCTTCGTGGGTAGCACCCACTGAGAGCAAGATAGATCCCTGTCTAGAGGTCCCTTTTCTTTTATTCGGCTTAGTGTGTGGTTGGTCGCGCCAACTACGGGATTGTCTTGTTCGGGATTATCCAGTAAGGGATGGTTCCGGCTTTGTGTTGCAGGGGAGCGGGCGTACTCCTCGGTACGGTGATCTAGGCCACGTACTGTGACGGGCGGTACCCCAGTAGCCCTGCCATTGTATGGAATCCAAACTCCAATAAGTGCCGTACGTATTAGTTGTGCCCAACTATGTTGGAATGTGAGATGTAAGCATTTCAGCTATTTCTATATTTTACTTGAAAACCCTAGACCCTATTATAATAAAATCAGATTTCCTATCAAATGTTTTGGTTAGCGTAAGGTAAAAACTTACCCATGTTTATTTGTGGGGAGTCTTACGTGATATCTTTTCTTTCTAAAGGTTTTGAAGTTAAGCAAGTTTAACCTGTTACTCACACCAGACCCATGTCTGACCCAAGTGTTTATTTCTGTTTTATAAACTCTTGGGTACTCAAATTTTTTCGAGTAGCCAAGGGATTCAGGTTTAGCTTTGACGAATATTCTGGAGGAGCAATGGAGCAGGAGGCTTCGGCGTTCGTAGATATAGTATTCCGCTGTGTTGATATCTGTGATAGTGTCTTGTCTTGTATTTGAGTTGTAATGTCTAGACAGATGTTTATAACTGTCTAGTAAGTGATGTATATGCTGTGTAACTCTGTAAATTGTTGTATACTATATAATAGTTTATGTTATTAATATAATTTATTCGTTCCGCTGTGAGATCGTTGTTGTTGTTTCTTTCTTTCTTCTCTTCTTTTCTCTTTCTATCCCTTTCTTTCTTATTAACGATGCGACTTTCTGTGGAGAGAAAGTCGTGGTCGTTACAGTGGTATCAGAGCATAGGTTGAGCGAATGCCTAAGCTTTTGGTTAAGTGAATATCAGAACACTAGGTTGAGTGAATACCTAGGTTCGGAAGGATTGTTCATTAGAGACAGGATCTGTAACAACCTGTTTGAGTCTGAGTATATATATACGAGAGCGCGTATTTGTTAGTTATATAAAATGGTTTTATATTGTGTTAATTGATCGGTTGAGTGGTATATGGATTCTGGTCAATACGAGTAGCTAACGTTATTGATAGGGATCTCTAAACACTTGACCAGGCCAACGGACACAATATTGTTTTAAAAAGGTAGATGAAATAATTTTACCCAGATATACTTTCTATATAAAAAAGTATCATTTTAAATGTATATGGTATTTGTAATGATTGGTTGAGATGATAACAATTTATCATCTAGGATTAGGAGTCTGAGTGTTGAGGTTGGAAGTGTATTTGTCGAGACTGTAGACCTAATACTGTCTCGAGTGAACTTTACAGTTGTGTAAGGATTTCACAATCTCTGAAGGAAACCTGTTAAGGTTCGGAGTTTATATTTGAAGTTGGATGAGTAGAGTTGGATCTGTCGGTTGGGCAGAAGCGAGTGATAGTATCTTGGTATCTTCTGGAAGAAGTAGTTGTGTGATGAGATGCAGTGACTATGGATGTTCCCGAAGATGTTTTCTTTGGAACAAGTTAATGAAGTGTGTCTGCTTCGGTGTTGTGGTTGAGTTCAGCATGGTGTTTCTATTTGGTTTGGGTTCGAGTTTCTCGAAGAGCTTTGGAAAAAGGAAGTCTTTGGCACCTGTGGCAGTAGTGCAGCTCGGAGTATTCTGTGCATTGGCAGGAAGTTTTCTGGCTGAGCAGTTTTTCTGAAGGTAGAGTTCAGAAGCAGTAGAGTGGATCCATTTCTTCGATAGATTGGATAGTTAAGTATGAGCTGTTTTGATTGGTTAAAGGGAGAACAGTTTCTTTGGAATTTGGCTGGGTTGATCGCAAAAGTGACTTGCGATAGTTTGAGTATTCTTTTGGGTGTCTGAGATTTTCTGGGATGTGTTGTTCAGTTTATGCTTGTGTTCTTCATCAGCATTTTCATTCTACCTCAGATCAGAGTGGTGCAGCAGAAGCAGTTTGGGAGTATATCTCTGGATAGGGGAAGTAAGTTTGGAATCTACTGATAATTGTGAAGTGGAGTTGTGTTTTGGATCTCTTCTGTGTTCTGATTTGGATAAGTATTTGGTTTTCAGGATTGAATTGCCAATTTGGATAATTGGGATTCGATGTGTTTTACGTATCTCTGAGGGAGTACGTGTTTGATCTATTTCTGGTTTTGGAACCAGCAGTTCAGGGAGTTTGGGTAGTTGAGTCAGACTCGTCTATAGTCTGATATCCTGTTTAGTTCTATAGATCTAGATGAGTAGGAACTCTATAGCTTAGTAGTATTGATTGTTTGGATTCTGTAAAGCGAGTATCCCGGTATATATATATACTTGGGGAAACTCGAGGAAATTCTATTTAGAATTTTGTCTGGATAATTAGAATTGTTTGATTGGATAAATTGGTTGCTATGGTTGTTAGCATATGGATGGTAATTTATGCTTGTGATTTAAATAGATTATTAAATTACCTTTGTTTTAAATTTCGGGGACGAAATTATTTTAAGGGGGAAGGAATGTAATATCCCGGAAATTTGGGGCAATATCAATTTAATAATCTGTTTAAATAATTAAATTGATTTGATAATCTTTGATAATAAAATTTGAATTTAATTTAATAATCTGATTAAATTAGTATTAATTGATGATTTTATCTTTTAAAAGTTAATAAGATATTTTCTATTTGAATATATATATTTATTTATATATATTGTAAATAGAAAGCTTTGGAAAATTTGGGAATCATGATTAATTTAATATTAAGCTTTTCAAAGTTATTTAACAAATAACTATATGGTTTTAAAATACATAAAATAAATGTTTAATTGTTTAAATAGATTTAAGCTTAAGTTTAAATTTAAATAAAAGGTTTGTTTTATTTCTTTAAAAGTTATCTATATATATAAATAAGTATTTGTAAATTTATAAATTAAGTAAAAAGCTTTTAATTTTATATAATTGGTTTTATTTACATTTTCTTTAAAGTAATTTTTATACATATATACATTTAGGTAAGTATTTATAAATAGTAAACTAGTATAAAAGTTTTATTAACATTTTAAAATAAATAAAAATTATGTATTAAATACTTAAAAGACAAATGTCACCATATTAAAACTTAAATAAAACATGTGTATTGTAAATAGCTAATGTATATGACAAGTGTCATTTAATCTTGTTTTTCTTTTATTTTTATTTTTAGATAATTTCAGCCTTTATATAAACATACATCTCCATTTTCTTTTCTTTTCTAACCTCCTTTCTAAACAAAGAAATGAAGCAAATCTCAGATCAACAAAACCTGAAAACAAATAAAGTAAGAAACTCCTCAAAACATTTCCTCTAAACAAATCTGATAGTTTATACCTCCTCAATTCAATAATCTGTAATTAACTCCTTCTCAAATCTGAAGTAAATCAAATCAAAAACCCAAGCCTGCATTTCTTTAAGCCTGAGCACTTTCTTCTTCCAACCTGAGATAATCAAGCAACCTGGAAATCATATCATTAAACCATCTCAACAACTTAAGGATTCCAGTTGCATGCATTCTTCAACAATTCAAGTTCAAGTTTTAAAAGTTTTTCAAAAGATATTTCCAGCAACTAAATCCCTAAGGGTTCAAGGCTGTTTTCAGAGAAATCATCAAAGGCTCTATCTCTGTTTTAAATCAAGTGAGTAACTTTTAAAAATTTAAATTATAATTGGTTGCATGCTAGTATGTTTGAATTTAATGTGTATTGCATGTATATAAGTGAATGTCTGATATTTGTGTGCATGTTGTTTATAAGTGCTGTTTTAAAAAAAAAATTGGAAGCTCTGTCTTCATTCTAAAATTTGGTGAGTAACTTTACTGTTAAACTTAAAGTATATTTTTGGTTGCATGTTATTGCTGGGATTAATATTGTATTGTGAAGTGTTTGTATATCTATATGGTTAAATTTATGATGAATGATGTATGCATGATTGAACTTCTCTGTTCTTAGTTTTAAAAACTAAGATTTTGGTCAAAATCCATTTTCTTTCTAACCAATCTCTGTTAGGTCTTAGAATTCGAATAAAATTTGTTTGTTTAGGCATGGATTAAAGTTTAAAATTTTATTTAAGTAAATTAAAATTTGAAATGGCTCTGTAAAATCGAGTAGAACAGTTCAAGTTGAAGTTTTGTTAAAAAATTCAACTTCTTAATTCATTGATTCAGGGATATAATCTGAACCCTTAACCAAAATCAAGATTTTTAAATATAAAATCACAATTTTTAGTTTTGGGTTGAGCGAGTAGTACTGGTTTGATCAAAAAATGCATTTTTAGTTATCTCTGGCGATCTAGTTGCTCGGTGAAGACGGGGTTCTCACTGGTGGAAGAGGAGTGATAGGGAAGTTTGGGAAAATTGTCAAAATGATGATCTAAGCGTTGTGGAAGGGGCGGTGATTGGATTTAGTTTGTAAACCTAGTTTTAGACTAGATTGAAATATGGGTTACCACGGCATCTACAGTGAATCGAGTTGTATGGGGTTCTGGGAAATGATAGCATGAGTGTTAGCAAAGGCGAGGCCGGAAGCTCAGCAACTCCGGTGGTCGGAGGAGAAAGGATGAAGTTGTTCCAGGCTTTACATTTTTGTTCCAGTTGGGTTCGAATGCTCGAATTCAAATTCGAGTGAGAATCGAAGAAGTTGGGGTTTAGATCATCTGAGGTTGTGATCGCCGATGTAAGGAAGGCGTTGTGGTTGATCGTAGTTGGTCGGAATCACTGTGCATGTAACGATCCGGATTTTCGCGTTCGAAAATCGACATCCATACTTTACATCGTACTCGAATGTCATAGATTCGACCGTTCAAATCCGATAAGCCGGAGCTTATAACACAATTAAGTAAATAACACAGCGGAAGAAATGAATAATACATTGATATACAATATCTGATACAACAGAATGATACAATGAATATCAATATACATCAGAGATATGATACAACAAATAGCAGCGGAAAAGAAAAGATAACATCAACAGCGGATAATCTCCATCTTCAAAGCACTAATCCAGAAATAGCTTGAACTCCCAATAACGATACACCAAGATAAGCAAGTGCAGTCCGATCCAAAGACTGAACTAGCTCCAGATAACCTATTAATCTGACTATCTGAAAAACCAAACTCTAGACTGCTCGTGTAGAAAAATTTTGAGCATCCAGAGTTTAGGAAAGAAACAATAAACTCCGGATCAGTCATGGGACTGGTGTGAGCAACAAAACAGTTTATCTTTAAAAACAAATAGCAGAGAATTTTAAAGTCAATTCGCAATGCTTTTTGAAAATGAAACTACCATAAGACCTCCCACCACACACACAATGCAAACGCAGAATTGGAGGAGATTTCTTCTTATGATAGTCAAAGATGCCTACTACGCAAAATCATTGGATTATTATTACTAGTGCATAGTGCAGAAAACATTTTCGAAAGTAGAATATAAATCTTAGCCAGCATAGACATTCCGAACTATGCCTACTATAGCTACCATCCAAACAGTGGTGACCACCATAAGTGAATGATAGGTTCTACAACTAAAACCGTACAAGTCTCGTATTGTTTCTTTGGATTTCCAACAAATGATCAGGCTAAGGAACTTCCTATCCACGATGGGTACGTCCCTGGAATAGACGACCCGAGAAATAACCTAACATTACGGTTAGATCTCTGCCAACACAAGGCCGGGTTACCTCTGCAAAAGTAGGTAACTACTGACACGCGTATGCCATCCCCCGATCGTCACCGATCTTCCCGAGGATCCCCGATTTCCAACAACCACAAAGTAATAATGCAGTAACCACAGAGGTTAAGTATCTGGGCTCCATACCATGATACCACCTTTATCCAGAAGGAATGACATACACTAAGGGGCGCTACTCCCTAGAACCTTGCTGCATCCTTCCTGTTTCGACCATTTCCGGGGTGTGAGGCTCGACGAAGTCTCGTCCACAAAGCTACGCTTTGTTCACAAAGCCATGCTTCGGGTCAAACAAATGATCAACCTATGATCACAAAGATATAAGATCAAACAAATGATCATATCACAAATGATCAAACACTGATCATCACACAGCAACACTCAGCATGCCACATTACCAAATTGGGATATATCGCTGATAAATTTCAACTACATAACCTCTGAGCTCGTACGTCTCAGAGAAGGGTGTTAAGCTAAGAGAATAAATTCTCCGCCACCAACAGAAATGTATTTGAAAGAAATCAGCTTTATATCTCAAAGTGTAATGTCAGACATGTATCCATACAAGTCTGTTCCGGGTTCGAACAGAACCGAAGGCACTTCTCACGAAGCCCTTGCAATTCCGGATAACTTTCAATCACGTCCGGACTTCCCGTCACAAAAGAGTGATATAAATCTCTATACCGGCGCGACTCAGTGCAGAGACATTCGACAGGTTGTCCTTTCATTTTCGAAAAATATCCGGTCTTCAACACCGGTCTTCAAATGCTATCCATATACGACGTATCACTATTCGGAATGAGTTATACGACCCAAAGGTCCTTTCCCGGCTAACCCGAATAGTGAGCGCAATATTCAAAACAAATGGATAATGGGATTTCAATTAAGTCACAACTTAAACCCAAACTTTCTTTACAAATGGTTTAACAAATTACCATTTTAATCTTTTAAACAAAAAAGATTCAATTCACAAAGTTCACTTAATTTCACAAAGATTCATTCACAGATTTTCCAAATCGATTTCCATTTCAATTTAACTCGTTAAATCTTTAAATCAAGGATTTAACTAATAGCTTTCCAAATAGTTTCATTTCGAATGGGTTTAAACAAAACATCACCTTTAAATCTGTTAAAAACAAACAGATTTAATTCATAGCTTTCAAAAAGAATTCATTCATAACTTGGGAAATCCATTTTTCAATTCACTTGAAATTCCTTTAATTTAAACTGGAATTTCTTTTCTTATCTAAAAGCTTTTATCATTCGAAAACAACAGTTTTCAATTTGGAAATCTGATTCATTCATACGAGTTAAGGTTCTTGGTTTAAATTCAAATTCCCAACTTATACTTTTAAAATGGTTTAATTCATACAAACACATTTATATCATCTTTTATCCCTAGTTTCCAAATCATAGATTTAATTTCAAACTTGAATTCAAATTTAAATTAAATTATTTAAATTTCAAAACTCGATTAAGTTATTCAAAATAACTTTTATCTTTGAAATTCTATTTCAAAAGCTTTTCACTTTAAACCCAAATTTCCGATTTCAAAATCAATTGAAATTAAAATTTCAATTTCAAAACATTAAATTTAAATTATCTGTGACTTAACCGATTTCCACGTGAAATCCATATTTGTGTGTGTATGGTGTAGTCCAGGGGTTTCACACACAATAGTGCACATCATACAATCATCACAGATCAGAATACAGAAATATAGTTGATAAGCGGTATTAACTATCACGCTTATCGTTCATTCACAGATCACAGATATATATCACAAATAAGTAAATTACAGATCACAACATAAATCAGGATGTGTCACAAAGCATCACAATCTGGGATATCAAACAATCAAGTCATCCAATAGAATTCAAATATCCATAAGTAGGATAAATTTAATTATCTGATTAATTAAATCAGATTTATTACTTATGAATCAATTAACTTCTAATCATTTAATAAATCTTAGTTAATCACATTCATTAATTAATCCTTTGATTATTAACAAATAATTATACTCCAGTTACTAATCATCATTCAGTTAATTACATCCAATAATCATTTATTAATTACTTTTCTAAGTAATTATACTTTTACAATTCCATAAATGATTGTTATTAAATTAATTATTCTAATTTTTATTGTTAAATTGATCACATTGATTTGATTTTTTTTTATTGAAACAATCTTAGTTAATGATCTTTATTAACTATTAAATTTCTGTAATCACCTTTCTAAAGAAATTTACTTATATCAATTATTATTAATTATAAATTGATTAACCGTTAAAAACTCATTAGTTAATGAATTACAAATCATTCATCTTCATTAATTAAAGTAAACTCATCCATATCTTATGATTTGATTTTCTTTTCTCATTTACCATATAATTGAAATCAATTTTCTTTTTAGGTTTAACACGCTTAAACTTATTTTTAACCCTTAAGTTTTAAAACTAATTTAGATTTTGAATTCTGGAAATCTGGTTTTAAAATTTATTTCAGTTTTAAACTTTTAGATTTCAGCTTGTTTAAATCTTCCATCCATAATTTCAAATCTATTTTCTTTACAATTTCTTCAAACATTTAGTTACTTTTAAGTTGTTTTAGAAATTTGAATTTAAACTTTGTTTGTGTTCAATACTAAATTCTTAATTTAATTTGGAATTATATTTATATATTTATTTAAACTCAGTTCAAAACCTTTCTTTATAAGTTAAAATTTTAATTTAAAATTCCAACCCAGAAAACAGGTTCAGGTTTGAAAACCTGGTAACAAAATTCACTCGAGTATTTGTTTAAAATTCGCTTCGAGTAAACTACTCGAATCCCCCGAGTGCGCTTCGAGTTCCCCTGAGTTCCCAGACGACAACATCCAGGCGATCATTTTCGCCCTTGTGCACGTGTACAACGACACAGGCCAGCTCCGGCCATCGCCGTAGTGTCGAACACGTCACCTATCAACTCCCGATTGTACTCCGATCCTTGAACCATCTCACCACCTCGAAATCAAAATTCGAGCAATAATTCAAAACCTGGAACCGCTCGAACCCATCGCGACCTCAACTGTCAACGCTTCGTTCTCCGACCTCCGACCATCTGAAAGCCTGCTCCTCCGGCCTCGACTCCATCATCACCAAAACTTCCACTACCCGAAGTTCCATAACACTCGATCACGTGATGAATATGAACTCGACATTTTACAGACATGGACAAAAACTGGAACTCAAGCCCTAAATTGATCTCGTGTCCTAATTCCATGCAATAGAAAAATATTTTTACATTTTTCCCGAGATTATGGGTAGTTATACTTGCTTACATTTAAGTTCCAACAAATTTAAATTGATTCAATTATCTTAAAGTTGTGAAAATGAAGTTTTTCTTCTACTGTAAACTGCTCTTAACCTACAAATTGAAAAATCAAAATTTTCGTTTTAAAAATCATAGTTTTCCCTGATGATTATATGTATATATTCGATTCAACCAATTGTTATACTCGAATTTTCCATGTATATATATTTTTCCTCAGAACTATGAAACTTCAGACCTCCACTTGAATTTATTTTGTTAAAAACAATTTTTTTCTACTTTGGTTTATGAACAAACACATTTTGTATTTGAAACCTTTAGCTTAACAGAGATCAAGTGATTAGATAATTGAGTTTTGATCAAGTTGGATGCTCTGAAACTAAAGAAACAGAGAGTTTTCATATGAGCAGGCACATGCACTTGTATATATTTATTTGCAGAGGAAAAATTCATGTATATATATACATACATAGCAACTGCAAACTCAACTTCATAAGCAATAAACACAGATACATTCTTAGTTGGATTAAATTAGTTACTCACAGATAAAAGAGCAAAGAGGTCTAAAAGAAAAATTAAAGTTGCTCACCTGGGTTTTTAAATGGACAGAGCACCATTGAAAGTGAAAAAGCTTGTAAACTTTAAAACTTGGAATTGCCTTCATTTGTCTTTGATTTTAAAACTTGCATTTCTTATCAACTGGAATGCTTGAAAACACTTGAACTTGCTAAGAATGCATGCAAGATGATGGAGCTTGCTACATATCTCTGGTTTGCTTTTGATTTGTTTTGATGTTTAAATTTGAGATGCTTGTTTTGTTTACAAATGACATTCACTTCATTTTTCTTTCTCTCAGTTTTGTATCAAGGGACGAAAATGAAATGAAGAGGAGGTATAAGGAAAATGATGTTTACTGGGTGGAAACTTTGTACAGGGTGTGTTTATCTTGTACAACATGGTTTGCCTTACTAGCATTAAATGACTTTGCCTATATGGTACACTTACATACCTATTTAAATATATTTTTTTGTTTACTTTGTTTCCTTTCTTTCGGCTGAGAAGATATTGAGATAGTGTGGTGGCTTCATTTATTAGCTTTGTACTTGTTTTCATATTATTCTTTTATTCATAGATGTATATTTAGTTTTATTTGTTTGTACATTGCTTATTTGTTTCTTTTGCCTTGTTTATTTTTTTTCCAGGTTGTATACTTTATGTTTGCCTTATCTCATTTGTTATAAGATGAGTAAACTTCTATATTTAACATGTTGTTGGCTTTTATTCATAGATTTGTTTATAGGCTGAGGTGATCTTCTTTTATACATTTGTTTTGTTTATTTGTTATGTATTTTACTTTGTTTTGTTTATTAGTTTGCACTATCATATTTTGTTTACTTGTTTGAATATACTTTGTCTTGTAGTTCATTTTACATACATATTTATTGTCTCATATTTAATTTATAAACTCAAACCATCTTTAACCATCACTTCAAATATATATATATTAAATTTGCTCGTATATACCTAAATATATACATACATTCAATATACACACATATACTCACATATACACTATTTACAATATTTTAATCTCAAATGATTTATACAGAATATACTTGGCTATCGGAGAAACTCGCTCCATTTAATCAATTTAATTTACAAACTTTTATCTAAAATTTATTTAATCATAAATTTAACTCAAGAATTCATTTAATTATAAATTTAAATAAATTTAAATTTCAGGGTCGTTACAAATTTCCCCCCTTAAAAGAATTTCGTCCTCGAAATTCGCAGGCACGAAAACAACAAAGATAGACAGATTCGATCTCCTATAACTACTCGAACACAAGATACGGATTCCGAATTCAAGTCGGAATATCTCAGAATACATACCAATTCGTCCATCTTCGGACTTTGGTATTCACAAGAAAATATAATAGAATTTCAAATTCCCAAAACATATTTATCAAGGTTTAAATAAAAAAGCTGATAAGAAATCGATGAATATACGAAGTAAGAATTTTCTACAAGGATTCGTAGGCCATCACCGCACCGAAACTTCTTCTTGTAGCTGGTACTAAGCAATGAAAAGAATTTGGAAAGACGAATCAAAAGAAAATTGATAGGAAAGTTATTTCCACTGTTGCAGGGTATTGACCATTTATAGTCGTATTCCCTTGTCCCCTATCTCGTCTTCTTCTTGCTCTCATATCTACTATCGGTGGATAGTAAGAGAATTTACTGAGACGTTCAGACGGATATCTTAGAGATTACTCATTCTAGAGTTTACTTCACTCTATCTCTAATGAGCTACTTAACGTGTTATACTCCTGAGCTAAAGTTCAACCAAAGCTCTGATACCACTTGTAACGATACGAGACAGTGGGCACCGGTAGGCTTTGCAACCATCCCAGTCCCACCGTGGCTTACACTGGCACCTCGCATTTACTTTTACGGCCAGCCTCTCGACTGTCACGGCCTTCGCCTAACCAACCCATCCCTCTCAGGGACATGTAGGGGTAAGAGTCCCCCGTTCGCCACCAAACCGCGAAGCGAGAACCCCCTATCATGCTGTAATATAGCAAATGCGATCCATATACGACGTATCACTATTCGGAATGAGTTATACGACCCAAAGGTCCTTTCTCGGCTAACCCGAATAGTGAGCGCAATATTCAAAACAAATGGATAATGGGATTTCAATTAAGTCACAACTTAAACCCAAACTTTCTTTACAAATGGTTTAACAAATTACCATTTTAATCTTTTAAACAAAAAAGATTCAATTCACAAAGTTCACTTAATTTCACAAAGATTCATTCACAGATTTTCCAAATCGATTTCCATTTCAATTTAACTCGTTAAATCTTTAAATCAAGGATTTAACTAATAGCTTTCCAAACAGTTTCATTTCGAATGGGTTTAAACAAAACATCACCTTTAAATCTGTTAAAAACAAACAGATTTAATTCATAGCTTTCAAAAAGAATTCATTCATAACTTGGGAAATCCATTTTTCAATTCACTTGAAATTCCTTTAATTTAAACTGGAATTTCTTTTCTTATCTAAAAGCTTTTATCATTCGAAAACAACAGTTTTCAATTTGGAAATCTGATTCATTCATACGAGTTAAGGTTCTTGGTTTAAATTCAAATTCCCAACTTATACTTTTAAAATGGTTTAATTCATACAAACACATTTATATCATCTTTTATCCCTAGTTTCCAAATCATAGATTTAATTTCAAACTTGAATTCAAATTTAAATTAAATTATTTAAATTTCAAAACTCGATTAAGTTATTCAAAATAACTTTTATCTTTGAAATTCTATTTCAAAAGCTTTTCACTTTAAACCCAAATTTCCGATTTCAAAATCAATTGAAATTAAAATTTCAATTTCAAAACATTAAATTTAAATTATCTGTGACTTAACCGATTTCCACGTGAAATCCATATTTGTGTGTGTATGGTGTAGTCCAGGGGTTTCACACACAATAGTGCACATCATACAATCATCACAGATCAGAATACAGAAATATAGTTGATAAGCGGTATTAACTATCACGCTTATCGTTCATTCACAGATCACAGATATATATCACAAATAAGTAAATTACAGATCACAACATAAATCAGGATGTGTCACAAAGCATCACAATCTGGGATATCAAACAATCAAGTCATCCAATAGAATTCAAATATCCATAAGTAGGATAAATTTAATTATCTGATTAATTAAATCAGATTTATTACTTATGAATCAGTTAACTTCTAATCATTTAATAAATCTTAGTTAATCACATTCATTAATTAATCCTTTGATTATTAACAAATAATTATACTCCAGTTACTAATCATCATTCAGTTAATTACATCCAATAATCATTTATTAATTACTTTTCTAAGTAATTATACTTTTACAATTCCATAAATGATTGTTATTAAATTAATTATTCTAATTTTTATTGTTAAATTGATCACATTGATTTGATTTTTTTTTATTGAAACAATCTTAGTTAATGATCTTTATTAACTATTAAATTTCTGTAATCACCTTTCTAAAGAAATTTACTTATATCAATTATTATTAATTATAAATTGATTAACCGTTAAAAACTCATTAGTTAATGAATTACAAATCATTCATCTTCATTAATTAAAGTAAACTCATCCATATCTTATGATTTGATTTTCTTTTCTCATTTACCATATAATTGAAATCAATTTTCTTTTTAGGTTTAACACGCTTAAACTTATTTTTAACCCTTAAGTTTTAAAACTAATTTAGATTTCGAATTCTGGAAATCTGGTTTTAAAATTTATTTCAGTTTTAAACTTTTAGATTTCAGCTTGTTTAAATCTTCCATCCATAATTTCAAATCTATTTTCTTTACAATTTCTTCAAACATTTAGTTACTTTTAAGTTGTTTTAGAAATTTGAATTTAAACTTTGTTTGTGTTCAATACTAAATTCTTAATTTAATTTGGAATTATATTTATATATTGATTTAAACTCAGTTCAAAACCTTTCTTTATAAGTTAAAATTTTAATTTAAAATTCCAACCCAGAAAACAGGTTCAGGTTTGAAAACCTGGTAACAAAATTCACTCGAGTATTTGTTTAAAATTCGCTTCGAGTAAACTACTCGAATCCCCCGAGTGCGCTTCGAGTTCCCCTGAGTTCCCAGACGACAACATCCAGGCGATCATTTTCGCCCTTGTGCACGTGTACAACGACACAGGCCAGCTCCGGCCATCGCCGTAGTGTCGAACACGTCACCTATCAACTCCCGATTGTACTCCGATCCTTGAACCATCTCACCACCTCGAAATCAAAATTCGAGCAATAATTCAAAACCTGGAACCGCTCGAACCCATCGCGACCTCAACTGTCAACGCTTCGTTCTCCGACCTCCGACCATCTGAAAGCCTGCTCCTCCGGCCTCGACTCCATCATCACCAAAACTTCCACTACCCGAAGTTCCATAACACTCGATCACGTGATGAATATGAACTCGACATTTTACAGACATGGACAAAAACTGGAACTCAAGCCCTAAATTGATCTCGTGTCCTAATTCCATGCAATAGAAAAATATTTTTACATTTTTCCCGAGATTATGGGTAGTTATACTTGCTTACATTTAAGTTCCAACAAATTTAAATTGATTCAATTATCTTAAAGTTGTGAAAATGAAGTTTTTCTTCTACTGTAAACTGCTCTTAACCTACAAATTGAAAAATCAAAATTTTCGTTTTAAAAATCATAGTTTTCCCTGATGATTATATGTATATATTCGATTCAACCAATTGTTATACTCGAATTTTCCATGTATATATATTTTTCCTCAGAACTATGAAACTTCAGACCTCCACTTGAATTTATTTTGTTAAAAACAATTTTTTTCTACTTTGGTTTATGAACAAACACATTTTGTATTTGAAACCTTTAGCTTAACAGAGATCAAGTGATTAGATAATTGAGTTTTGATCAAGTTGGATGCTCTGAAACTAAAGAAACAGAGAGTTTTCATATGAGCAGGCACATGCACTTGTATATATTTATTTGCAGAGGAAAAATTCATGTATATATATACATACATAGCAACTGCAAACTCAACTTCATAAGCAATAAACACAGATACATTCTTAGTTGGATTAAATTAGTTACTCACAGATAAAAGAGCAAAGAGGTCTAAAAGAAAAATTAAAGTTGCTCACCTGGGTTTTTAAATGGACAGAGCACCATTGAAAGTGAAAAAGCTTGTAAACTTTAAAACTTGGAATTGCCTTCATTTGTCTTTGATTTTAAAACTTGCATTTCTTATCAACTGGAATGCTTGAAAACACTTGAACTTGCTAAGAATGCATGCAAGATGATGGAGCTTGCTACATATCTCTGGTTTGTGTAACGACCCAGAATTTTTGATAATTAAAATTCGAATATTTAATTGATTTTAAATATTAATAAATGGAATCTAGAAGTCGAATGTTTTATTTTTCGAATATTGGATTTAATTTGATAATTAAATCGATAAATTAAATAGTGAAATTCTAGAGATAATTGAAAATCAAGTTTAAAATGATTGAAAATGATTTGGGAAATTTTATTTAATCATACTGGAGTTATAGAAAGGTTATAGAACTTTCAGAATCGAATTTGGAGTTAATCTGTGAAAATCGAATATTTTAATATTTAATTATCGACTGTAAAAATAGCCAATTTTCGGACAGTCTCAGAATTGAACGAGACCAGTTCCATTGGATCCGTAATAGTTAGTTATTATCGGATTTCAATTTTCGGATCAATCGGAGTTGTCGTTTGACCGTGGCAACTCGAAACGCATCGATATCGTTTAATTTTAATTCGTCGAGTTAAAATAGTCATTTTTCAAACGGTCTCGGATTTCGACGAAACCAGTTTCATCGGATCCGTAATGTGATATTATTGTAAGATTTCAAATTTCGTAATTTTTGGATTTACCATTTGTCCGGTACAAATTAAAATGCCTCGAAATCGATTTAAATCGGTTTAATTTAAATTGATCGTTTATTGTCATATCTCACACATACGATCGAATTAGCTTCCGAAACCTGTTCCATTGCGTTCGGAACGTGGGGTAAACCCTACGAACGTCAGTCGGCACGCTCGAATCGGAGTTCGAAAAATTTCGATGAATAGTAAATTTGGTCATTTTCTATATAAGGACTTCATTATTTTCATTTGCAAAGAGAAATCTAAACCCTAATTTAAATGGCCAGCCGCCACTTCTATAACCCATGGCCAGAAACGTGCGCCTTTCTCCCCTCGATTCCTCCACATCCGTCAACCGATTCAGAAAACTTTCAACTACAAAATGGAGGAGGGCATCGAGTTCTATAAGTTCAACGGGTATGATCGTATTTGGAGCGACCTGGTGGTGGGAATTGTGCCATGAAGTCAGGCCGTTCGTCATCAAATTGCGTGCTAAAGGGGAGGCCGAGTTCGCCGTTGACATGACCGAAGGTGAAGCTCTGGTAGGCGCGTGCGCCTGTGGTGCTTGATCGAGTTCTCGACGCCTGTGGTGGGTGCGACACGCGATGGATATGATCGTTCTATGGGTTTGGTCGCGATTTACTTTGCCTGGGGAAGAAGACGTGCGTGCAAGCTACCTGATGTGGAGATGATGAGATGCGCGGCCAGATTCTCACGTATTTGAAATGAACGGCAGTGATTGGTTGGGGTAAAAAGAAATAAAATTATAAAAGGAAATTGTAATTTATTTATTTATAATTCGTGTAACTTTAAAATGATGTATCTCTTTCATACGTTATCAGAAAACGATGAAACTTTTTGCGTTGGCTTCGTTGTGACGAGCTCTTCGCGATGAAACTGAATTGGAGTCGTTTGGAGCTAATTGGAATTTCGGGTAAAATTAAACGCGTGTTTAATTTTATTCGAAATAAACGCTGAAAATCAGAATTAAAAATCACGGTGAGATTATCTCACTCAAATTTGAATGTGGAATTATTTACAGTTATTGATTGATGATTGATTGTTTGAATGTGCTATTAGATATTATAGGATATATATCTATATATATAGCGATATATACATATTGGCATATGTATATATTGGATTGATTGATTTCCCGCCTCGTATAGCGGATGAGACCCTATTGCGCCGTTAGTAAGCGGATTTATAAAAACCCATATACCGCGATAATTCCGTACTGGAGCGGAATTGGTATTGTGCTAACATCTGTGGATGCAGGGAAACAGGTTGGAGGGATCCAACTGGATTCCTCACCGTATTGATTATTTACAGATATTTTGATATATTCTGTTATCATATGATGATATATGATATTTGACTGTTGTGATGGACTGATTGATGCTGTTGCATCATCGGATTCAGTTTTGAAATGTAAAAATAACGACTGTTATTTTAAAAGGGTTTTTAAAGTGATTTTTGAAAATATACGTTTTATGGAATTTTTGAATCGATTTATAAACGTAAAATTTTAAAGTTATAAAAGTTATAATTTTTAGTGAAATATAACCGATGTGTCGTTTTTGAAATAAAAGTCGATTTATTTATAAAATGGTTTAAGTTGAGATTTTTGAATAACTATAAACGATTTGTATAAAAAGATTTATAAAAATTGATATTTTGTAAATCGAAATATTGGACTTATAAAACGAATTTTTATAAGTGTTAAAAAGAAGTATAAAAAGGATTTCATAAGTGAATGAAATAAATAGATTTATAACGTGAAGTTATAAAGTGAATAGATGTTGTAAAAATAAACGATTTATAAGTAATTCCCTTATAAATTTGACTTTTGCACTTAGATGGGATATAAATAGAAATTGCAAAATGAAATGATTTTGTAAGTTGAAATCGTTATAAAGTACAAATGTGATTTATAAACGTTGTTTTATAAATCCGAAATCACTCATTCTTATAAGTGAATTTTTGAAGATTAATAAAATGAGATTATAAACCGGAGTTGTTATAGAAAATAGAAAATGGAATTTATAAACGTTGTTTTATAAATTCGGAAACCAATCGATTGAATTTGATAAATTAAATATAGAAGATTATCAAAGGAGATATATTCGCGATTTTGGATAGCGAATTATTTTTGAAATAAAACGTGTAGAAAATAGTGAAATGTAAATAGTAAAGTATATTCACAATTTTGGATAGTGAATATATTGTTAAGTAAAATGAACTTGTTTTGGGAAAGCGATATTACAGAAATGAAGTTAATTGTTTAAAAGATGTTTTAAAACGTGATAAGTATCGAATACATAGATTTCAACATTTATTGTTGAAATAGACGTTTTCGAGAAATAAGGAAATGATGGACTATAACACTGTTGTTATAGTAAATGGTTTCCGAAAGGAAATGTTTTGATGTAGTATTGGGATTCACATATCTATCTAAATTCCGAATCCCTATACTAGTGATTTTGAGTCGTCGTAACGATGTTTTACGCAACATTCGTTTTGACTCAAATAGATGTAAAATTTATGATTTCCTTAAAGAATGAATATATACTTAATTTGATTTAAGTATATCGAATATTTTCAAATGTTGAAAATAAATGATTTGTGAAATACTTATTTTTAAATAAGTAAGGAAATGCTTTTCCAATGTGAAATGAACTGTTTTGGGATTTTATCTTCAACGATAAAATGAAATGTGGAAATTTATTTGAATTTGTTTTCAAAACGGTTAAGTGTGGAAATTATATATCTAGTAAAGATATTTTTGAAGATGAAATAATTTGGAAAATTATTTGGAATCTGATGATGTTGCGCATCTTTATTGATAGTTAAATAACCGACTATCAATAATTACCTTGAGTAGGTATTTGTTGTGAATTGGATGAATTTGAATGCCACACTTATTTTTGAATAAACGCTCACTATTCGGGTTAGCCGGGAAAGGACCATGGGGGTCGTATAACCCATTCCGAATATGTGATACGTCGTTATGAATCGCATTTGAAGACCGGTGTTGAAGACCGGATATTTTTGAAAACGGAAGGATTACCGTCGAGTTACTCTACATCGGCTGATCTCCGATTTAGAGGTTTTATCACCCTTAGTGACGGGAAGTCCTGACGTGATTGAAAACTATCCGGATATGCAAGGGCTTCGTGAGAAGTGCCTTCGGTTCTGTTCGATCCCGGAACAGACTTGTATGGATTGTGTGTCTGACGTTACAATTTGAGATATAAAGCTGATTTCTTTCAAATACATTTCTGTTGGTGGCGGAGAATTTATTCTTTTAGCTTAACACCCTTCTCTGAGACGTACGAGCTCAGAGGTTATGTAGTTGAAATTCATCAGCGATATATCCCAATTTGGTAACGTGGCATACTGAGTGTTGCTGTGAAATGATCAGTGTTTGATCATTTGTGATATGATCATTTGTTTGATCTTATATCTTTGTGATCATAGGTTGATCATTTTTGTTTGACCCGAAGCAGGGCTTTTTGAGAAAGCGTAGCTTTGTGGACGAGACTTCGTCGAGCCTCACACCCCGGAAATGGTCGAAACAGGAAGGATGCGGCAAGGTTCTAGGGAGTAGCGCCCCTTAGTGTATGTCATTCCTTCTGGATAAAGGTGGTATCATGGTATGGAGCCCAGATACTTAACCTCTGTGGTTACTGCATTATTATTATCTATGTGGTTTGTTGGAAATCGGGGATCCTCGGGAAGATCGGTGACGATCGGGGGATGGCATACGCGTGTCAGTAGTTACCTATTTTTGCAGAGGTAACCCGGCCTTGTGTTGGCAGAGATCCGGTTAGGTTCTCGGGTCGTCTATTCCAGGGACGTACCCATCGTGGATAGGAAGTTCCTTAGCCTGACCATTTGTTGGAAATCCAAAGAAACAATACGAGCCTTGTACGGTATTAGTTGTAGAACCTGCCATTCACTTATGGTGGCGCCCCACTGTTTGGATGGTAGCTATAGTAGGCATAGTTCGAAATGTCTATGCTGGCTAAGATTTATATTCTACTTTCGAAAATAATTTCTACACTATGCACTAATAATAATATCAAAAAGAAATTGATTTGATTTTGCGTAGTAAGCATCTTTGACTATCATAAGAAGAAATCTCCTCCAATTCTGCGTTTGCATTGTGTGTGTGGTGGGAGGTCTTATGGTAGTTTCATTTTCCAAAAAGCATTTCGAATTGACTTTAAAATTATCCTGTTGTTTATTTTAAAGAATAACTGTTTTACGATCTCACACCAGTCTTGCTATATTACAGCATGATAGGGGGTTCTCGCTTCGCAGTTTGGTGGCGAACGGGAGACTCTTACCCCTACATGTCCCTGAGAGGGATGGGTTGGTTAGGCAGATGCCGTGACAGTCGAGAGGCTGGCCGTAAAAGCAAGTTTGGGGTACCATTGTCAGCCACGGTGGGGCCGGGATGGTTGAAAAGCCTACCGGTTGTGACCGCTTCCCAAAAATTTTCGGGACGTTACAAGTGGTATCAGAGCATATGGTTAAGCGACAACCCTGCTCTGTTGGGTATTACTCATTAGAGATAGAGTCAGTAGTACTCTAGGATGAGTTTGAGTGTAATAATAGATATGAGCGCGTATTTGTTATTTGAATATAAAATTTGTTTTATATTGTGATGATTGGTTTGTTGAGTGGTATATGGATTCTGGTCGGTATTGTCCGTACAACTCTATCGATAGGGATCTCTAAACACTTATATAGAACAATTCGGCACAGTATTGTTTTAAATAGGGTAAATGAAATAATTTTACCCAAAACTATTTTTGTATAGAAAAGAAATGTTTTTCTATGAAGTACTATAGTATATGGTTGCATGGATGTTAGGAAGTAATAATGGTAAACTATTATCATTGAAATAAAATAAAGAAATTCAAATTATAACTCCAAAGTTAAGAGATAAATTCACATGCAAATGAAATTTGAGAATGTAAATTTTAAATGTGATTTGTAATTTGAAACGGAATTCCAGAGAAGTATTTGGAAATGTTTTGAAAAGAATTTGAAAATTTTGGAGATTTGAAAGTTTAAATCCTTTTTGATTTGAAAATGGATTTCGAAGGTTTTGAAAAGTATTTTGAAGGAATGAAAAAGCTCTAAACTCTTTTCGGTCGCTGGAAAATAACTTCGATGATGACCGCGGCATCGTTGGTGTTCATTTTCGGGTTTCCAAAAGAGGAAATTGCTGCCAAATTGTTTTAAATAGAAGTTGTTTGAAAAAAATTTGGATTTTGTTTTGGAAATTCAAAGGATAATTTGAATTGTTTTCAAAATGGTTTTGAATGAAGTTGATAACTTGTAAAGTTTAAAGTTTAAATAAAAATCCATTTAACGAATGAAATTTATAAATGTGAATTGAAATATAAAGAGATGAATTCATATATGAATAAAAATTATGAATATGAATTGTAAATATGATTTACAAATGAAAATAGAATCCAAATTGAATTGAATTGAAATGGTAAAGTAAATTCAAATGAAGTTTGAAATGTAAAGATTGAACAAAATTGAATAGGTGTAACTTCAACAGTGAAGTAAAGATGATATAAGCAGTTTATACTAGAAATTTTGTAATTGAATGTACGAAATGGTTTGAATATATGCAACTAGATATTATGGCTAGTAGGATATACAGGTGTTATAAAGGAATTGGAATTTTAATTTCGAAGATAAATTTGAATTGCTCGACAAAAGGTATGTATTTAAATTTGAATATGAGATTTGATGACTTATTTCTCTAGCCGTTTGGCGTTTTCTTTTTCTTTTTGACATCTGAGAGTCCGTAGGGACGTTTTGTAGTCGTGCCGTATTAGCCGCGCAAAGGAGACGCTGGCGAAATTTTTCGGAAATTTAGGGCGTTAGAAAATTTTTAAGAAAATTTTGAAAGTTAAAATTTGAATTTGAACTTAAATTTGAATTGTTAAGCAAACAATGTTGTTTTGAACTTAGAGTTGAAATTGAAATTTAGTTGATGAATAACGAATCTTTAGTAGGAAGATTTGTTTTGATAAATTGATAAAACTATTTGAATTTGAGAAAATAGTAGACGAGTTAAGGACCTTTTCTCCTAACTTGTAATTTCGAGGACGAAATTCTTTTAAGGGGGGAAGTTTGTAACGACCCAGAATTTTTGATAATTAAAATTCGAATATTTAATTGATTTTAAATATTAATAAATGGAATCTAGAAGTCGAATGTTTTATTTTTCGAATATTGGATTTAATTTGATAATTAAATCGATAAATTAAATAGTGAAATTCTAGAGATAATTGAAAATCAAGTTTAAAATGATTGAAAATGATTTGGGAAATTTTATTTAATCATACTTGTTATCCCGCCTTTTGGCAAGGCCAGGACATCAAGAAGCCGGCTGGAGAACAAGGATAACACGCCATGGATATCACTGAATTTTGTCCGAGCCCAGAGTGAGCTACAATTGATAGGACACGACAAGAAAGGCCATAGAGATCAGCACCTCAAATTTCAAGTCGATCCGGACTCATACACTCAAGATTATGATCGAGTCGAATTGGAGGGAAAGAGCCCAGATTTCGTATCCATCACTCTGGGCGATTTCGTATCCATCACCGAAGCCCCAGTTCGAATCCATCATGCTTCGTATCGATCAGCTCCGGATCCATCGAGGTACCCAGGTTCGACTCGATTTTCTTCGTATCCATCGAACTCGTATCGATGGACTTCACACATACCAGCAATTGAAGGATTTCGTATCCTTCAGCCAGTGTCAGTTTCGTATCCATCAGAAGATGCATACGTCGTATCCATCAGACATTGCTTACTTCGTATCCATCAGCCAGTGCCTACTTCGTATCCATCAGATAGTATTTGCCTCGTATCCCAGGATGAAGTCCTACTCGAAACCATCAGGTCAACCAGCTTGGATAACGTGTCACCTCTCGAAGGAAACGGGGCAAGATACATGGAGTCGAAGCAGTCAACACGGAGCAAATACCGGATCGAGGCGAAGAGCGCACACCACGTCATCCCTCGATGCGAATGCGCCGAGATATATGGAGTCGACGCGGTCAACTCGGAGTGAAGAGCGGATCGAAGCGAGGCGCGCGCACCACATCACCTTGAGAGCGCGTGCAGTCATCGAGACGAAAGGATGGAGTCGAAGCAATGGAGACGAGCAGAACAGCCAGCGTTAAAATCCATCTCGTATCGACGATATCTCTCAATCCACTGATCCAAACACCATGAAATTTTAACTGAAGGCTGCACACATAACAAGGAATGTCTCCACCAATTTTGAGCTCAATTGGAAGTAATCCTGATCGATACGAAATGATTTCGTATCGATCACAAATTGGCTTGAAACTCTCTGGAAGTGGTCGAATGGGCCCCCTCACGTGTCTGGCCAAGTCTTCCGGAGTTTGAGCGAAATCCAAGCCTCCTACGCCTATAAATAGAGCCCCAGAATCAACGGAAAAAGGGGTTTTTTTCTCTGAAGCGCCCAGACTCTGCCGGATTGAGATTTGCATCATACTTTTGCTGTCAATTTCGAATTCCAAACTGTAATCCGCTGTTCATCGCTGTAAACGCTTGTAATCATTGAAAGAGAATCAATAAAATCATCAAAACTTCATAGTGGACGTAGGCTATACGCCGAACCACTCTAAACTGCTTGTCTGTTCACTTTGCATTCATATTTGTTGGAGTTTTTGTTAGATAATCTCTGTTTTACATTTACAATCTTCATTTTATCTCTTCAAACAACTCCCGAAGAGTGTTGTGCCCATTTTTGGTACAAACACTTTATTACATCGATCATCTCAGTTCAACACAAGCCCCTACCACCTTAGATCGATGCGAACCTCTGCATCCCCTTTAACCCATCAGTCGATGCGAAATCATGAAAATCTGGATCGAGTCGAATCCTCCTATCCCAGATCGACACGAACTAGTGGTGAAGCAATCACTCCAGAACTCCTTCTTCTCCGATTGAAGCGAGCATGGCCATGGCCATCCTCGACCAAGTTCTGGTCCAGATCTGGCCTTGGCACCACTATAATCGATAATCGGCAAAGGCACGATGGATCTGAGATCTGAACTTCGTCGCTCAAGTGTAGCTGTGATTGCTCGTTTACCTGAATCGAATTGGAGTTTGGGAAAATTATAAGATGATGTTTGATCGATTCGAAGATTGAAATAATTCTTCTCTCCTGCTTGTCTGTGGATCGATACGAGAAGGCAGAAGACAACAGTAAAAGTAAAAGGTAAAAAAGTGAGAAATGGCAAAGTCCCAGATATTTATACAAGGCCTAGGACGGAACCGAGTCGATTCGACTCCCAGTCAATCTGACCGGTCGCAACCAGTCAAGCAGCGCATCGATGCGAGCATTCGTATCGAACCCCATAACCTTTATCAGTTCGAAGCGCACAGGGAGGCTACGTGAAAACGATGGGTAGGCGCACGCGCTTTTCTCGCATCCATCAAGCCGTGCATTCATCGAGACGAAATGTTCACCAGACACCATCGTTTCGAAGCATCCGGGTTTTGAGCCATCGATTCGAAACAGAGCAGATCTGTTGATACGAGCGTCAATTTCGTATCCATCCGTATCTATCGATGCGAACATCCATTTCGTATCCACCAGATGTCATCAATTCGAACCGGGATTCGCCACCATTTGTGACCATCGATACGAATGATTGTTTTCGTATCCATCAAGTCAACCCACATCGATACGAAAGAAGGCTTTTTGACTTTGAGCATCGACTCGTAAGCGGACCGATACGAGAGAATGGCTAAGGGGTACGATTTCCAAAGCTATTCGAAGAAGGCCTACAGCTTTTCAAAGCACGTCATGTTTTCACAAGACGTACTTTGGGGGGCAAATGTTATCCCGCCTTTTGGCAAGGCCAGGACATCAAGAAGCCGGCTGGAGAACAAGGATAACACGCCATGGATATCACTGAATTTTGTCCGAGCCCAGAGTGAGCTACAATTGATAGGACACGACAAGAAAGGCCATAGAGATCAGCACCTCAAATTTCAAGTCGATCCGGACTCATACACTCAAGATTATGATCGAGTCGAATTGGAGGGAAAGAGCCCAGATTTCGTATCCATCACTCTGGGCGATTTCGTATCCATCACCGAAGCCCCAGTTCGAATCCATCATGCTTCGTATCGATCAGCTCCGGATCCATCGAGGTACCCAGGTTCGACTCGATTTTCTTCGTATCCATCGAACTCGTATCGATGGACTTCACACATACCAGCAATTGAAGGATTTCGTATCCTTCAGCCAGTGTCAGTTTCGTATCCATCAGAAGATGCATACGTCGTATCCATCAGACATTGCTTACTTCGTATCCATCAGCCAGTGCCTACTTCGTATCCATCAGATAGTATTTGCCTCGTATCCCAGGATGAAGTCCTACTCGAAACCATCAGGTCAACCAGCTTGGATAACGTGTCACCTCTCGAAGGAAACGGGGCAAGATACATGGAGTCGAAGCAGTCAACACGGAGCAAATACCGGATCGAGGCGAAGAGCGCACACCACGTCATCCCTCGATGCGAATGCGCCGAGATATATGGAGTCGACGCGGTCAACTCGGAGTGAAGAGCGGATCGAAGCGAGGCGCGCGCACCACATCACCTTGAGAGCGCGTGCAGTCATCGAGACGAAAGGATGGAGTCGAAGCAATGGAGACGAGCAGAACAGCCAGCGTTAAAATCCATCTCGTATCGACGATATCTCTCAATCCACTGATCCAAACACCATGAAATTTTAACTGAAGGCTGCACACATAACAAGGAATGTCTCCACCAATTTTGAGCTCAATTGGAAGTAATCCTGATCGATACGAAATGATTTCGTATCGATCACAAATTGGCTTGAAACTCTCTGGAAGTGGTCGAATGGGCCCCCTCACGTGTCTGGCCAAGTCTTCCGGAGTTTGAGCGAAATCCAAGCCTCCTACGCCTATAAATAGAGCCCCAGAATCAACGGAAAAAGGGGTTTTTTTCTCTGAAGCGCCCAGACTCTGCCGGATTGAGATTTGCATCATACTTTTGCTGTCAATTTCGAATTCCAAACTGTAATCCGCTGTTCATCGCTGTAAACGCTTGTAATCATTGAAAGAGAATCAATAAAATCATCAAAACTTCATAGTGGACGTAGGCTATACGCCGAACCACTCTAAACTGCTTGTCTGTTCACTTTGCATTCATATTTGTTGGAGTTTTTGTTAGATAATCTCTGTTTTACATTTACAATCTTCATTTTATCTCTTCAAACAACTCCCGAAGAGTGTTGTGCCCATTTTTGGTACAAACACTTTGGTGCTTTCACTGAGAAAACCAGCTTTTTCTCCTGCTCGTTGGATCTGCCGTCGATACCGGATTGCACAAATCCAAGAGGAAGATCCAGATATCCAGCCCGGAATCCTTCCATTCTATTCAGATTTGCTCAGAATCTAGGAAAGGACTCCACCACCGACAATGGTCAGCACAAGAACTGGCGCCACCGCCACAGAGCAAGAAGGCAGAGACAGGCAAAATCCAACACAGCCGCCTTCTTCCAATCAAGACAATGCCACTCAGTCAGACTCAACGGGGCTAGTCACCCGACAGGAGTTTCAGGTATTGCTCCAGGAGCTGACCCAAAGCCGTCAGCAGTTGGCAGAACAGTTACGCGCCAATATCGAGCTGACCAACCAGCTAAACCGTCGGGGGCACAGAAGGTCCAGGAGAGATGATGTCTCCAGAGCATCTACCGAAAGCTCAGCTTCATCTGATTACCACCGCCAGACTACCCGTCCTCGACTAGAGGGGAATCGCGCTCAAGCTGCTGAATATCAGCCTACCTTAACTGTTGGGCAGCTAAGGGTAGGACCGTCGACTAGTTTCCAAACCGGTCCCTCAACACGAGGAGGTACTGCCCCACAGTACACCACCGATAACCGCGCCACAACTGCCGCAGCAGAGACAAGGGCTGATACCCGAAATCAATCTGAGCCGATCAATCAACAGCGAGGACATACTCCTGAACCTTATGTCCCAGAAGACGTTGAGCCAAGGAGGCGAGATACGGGTCGTCGACAACGCCCGATCCCTACTCGCGCCGTGGAACCCGACCACGCCTTAGCTCGTCACGCTCCGAATCCGCCTGTTTCGGATATATCAACCATGATACGTCAAATGATCCGCGAGAGTCAGGGGCTCACTAATGATGACTGGGGAATTTCCCGTAGTCATACCCCTTTCACAGACGAAGTGTTACATGCCGAACCCCCTAGGCGATTCAGAATGCCGACTCTCCCGATGTATGAAGGGAATAGTGACCCCAACCAGCATATTCTGAAGTATGAATGGTCGATGAGCGCTGCAAGGGCCGACGACGCAGTGAAGTGTCGGAGTTTCCCCATCTCTCTGGGAGGAGTCGCGACAATGTGGTTTACCCGCCTACCACCTAGATCAATTTCTTCGTTCGATCAATTGGCCAAGAGGTTTGTGGAGCAATTCCGGATGCATGTTGCTAGGCCGAAGGACGTCAACACCTTGTCCAGCGTCACTCAAGCTCCTGGAGAAACACTCAGGCGTTACTTGGAGAGGTTCCACGCAGCATGCGTCGAGATCACCAATCCCAACGATAATTCAATCTTAATGGCTCTGACCAAGGGGATTGATCCTGATTCTGAATTCGGAAACTGGCTGGCTGGGAAACCGCCCGCGTCGTTGGACCGTTTTTACTCCAAGGCCGCTCAATTCCTGCGGCAGGAGGATGCAAAACAGTCTAGGAGGCAGGACGATGCGAGGCCCAGCATTGAAGGAATACAGAGCAATGTGGCAGTTAAACAGTCCGGCGAGAGTTCCGGGAAAGTTCAGCTCAACATACAAAACAAGCAAACCCAGCAGAGAGGAAACAATGGCCAGAACAAGAAGAGAGATGAGAACCGAGGTCCACGACGTAGAGCTCAGATGTTTGACAGTTATACACCGCTGAACACGTCATTGGAAAACGTATACTTGCAGACTTGCAACACCGTACAGTATAAGAAGCCTGCTCCGAAGCCCTCATCGGAGAGACAGATTCAGACAGGAAAATTCTGTAGGTTCCATGAGAGCTATGGACATAATACCAATGAGTGTCGACACTTACAGGACCTCATCGAGAAGCTGATTAGAGAGAGGAAGCTAGATCAGTTTGTACGGGCGCCGCAGCCTGGCGGAGCGGGCCCCTCAAATCAAAATCGTTCACAGAATCAGGAAAGAGAGGATGAACCCGCTCGTGCGGGCGGGAGATTAGTTATCAACACAATAAGTGGTGGTCCCCATCCGGCAGACAGAAGCTGGGGGGAAATGGAGTCGTATGCCAGTTCTATCAGGCATGCGGACTTCGAGTGTTATAGTAATTGCGAGGATGGGACCCCGGCAAAGCAACAAAAGATAATGTCCGATGATATCGTGTTCAGGAGCCGAGACGCTGATAAAGTTGAAGCCCCTACTATCGACCCACTAGTCATATCCGCCCAGGTAGGTCCTGCTTGGATGAAGAGGATCCTGGTTGACAGTGGGAGCTCTGTAAACATCTTGCTCAAACGGGCTTACGATCTGATGAAGATGGAGGCAAAGGATTTGAAACCCTGTTTATCCAGAATCCATGGTTTCAATGGAAGTGCCACAATACCCATCGGAATAACTGAACTCCCAGTCGAGTTAGGCGTTGGAGAGCGCCGGAGGGTCCGCATGTTACAATTTGTTGTGTTAGAGATAGATTCGCCATACAATGCGTTTCTGGGACGACCAGCTTTGGCCGAGTTCAGGGCGGCGATCGCCCCATGGTGTCTGACTCTGAAATTTCCCACTGATCATGGGATTGGAGTTGTTCAAGGAGATCAGGCCTCGGGAAGGGCCTGTTATGTTGCTGAGCTGCGCGGGGCGCAACGTAAAGAGAAGGGTAAGGGCGTAGAGGAATCTCTCTGCGTCCGTTCTATCGACAATTGACAATTGGTGCCTGGGCCTCGGCCCGGGCACCACGACCAATTCCTGAAAGACCTGGACCCCAGGGACAACGAGGATAGAGACGAATCAACGGAGAGCCAAGCCTCTCCGGCCGAACTGACTGTGGACGTCCCAATCAGTGAGGATGATGATTCAAAAATGCTAAAAGTTGGGTCCCAACTAAACAAGCAGACACAGCAGGAGTTGGTCGAATTTCTTCGGGCGAATCTCGACGTCTTCGCCTGGACACACTCTGACATGTGCGGGATCTCGCCGAGCATTGCAAGTCACTCCCTGAATATAGATCCACGACATGTCCCGGTGAAACAGAAAAGGCGCGGTATGGATCCAGAGAGATCTGCCGCCCTTAAAGAGGAAGTTGATAAACTGCAATCGAATGGGTTCATTCGAGATGCCTTGTATCCAGAATGGGTGTCCAACCCTGTACTAGTTCGGAAACCTAACGGGAAGTGGAGAACTTGTGTTGATTACTCTGACCTAAACAAGGCTTGTCCAAAAGATAGCTTCCCACTTCCACGAATCGATCAGCTCGTAGATTCGACGGCCGGGCATGAACTACTATCCTTTATGGACGCTTATTCCGGCTACAATCAGATACCCATGCATCTGCCTGATCAAGAACATACCAGCTTCGTGACCGACCTGGGACTCTATTGTTACAAAGTCATGCCATTTGGTCTAAAGAACGCTGGAGCAACATACCAACGCTTAGTCAACCGAATGTTCGCTGATCAGATTGGGAAAACTATGGAGGTTTACGTGGATGACATGCTGGTAAAGTCCCGATTCTCCACAGATCACGTCAGAGATTTGAATTCAATGTTCAGCATCCTCCGGGAGTACGGGATGAAGCTCAACCCACTCAAATGTCACTTTGGCGTTGCATCCGGAAAATTCCTTGGGTTCATTGTCAACGCTCGAGGAATAGAGGCGAATCCTGAGAAGATCTGGGCTATTAGAAATTTGCAAACCCCTAGAACTATAAAGCAAGTCCAGAGTCTAAACGGGAAGGTCGCAGCATTGAGCAGGTTTATTTCAAAGTCCACCGACAAATGCATTCCTTTCTTCGACCTGATTCGGAAGGGCAAACGAAACTTTGAATGGACCACGGAGTGTGAAGGCGCGTTCCGATCATTAGTTCAACATCTCTCCACGCCTCCGATCTTGTCAAAACCGGTTGACCACGAGCAATTATATCTCTATCTGGCAGTATCAGAACATGCGATCAGTGCTGCCCTAGTCCGGGAAGAAGACAAAGTGCAAAACCCGGTCTACTATGTTAGTAAGCGACTAACAGGAGCCGAAAGAAATTATCCAAGGCTGGAGAAACTGGCTTATTGTCTGGTCATTGCCTCAAGGAAGCTCCGTCCCTACTTCCAGGCTCATCCGCTTACTGTGTACACCGACCAGCCGTTACGACAGGTCCTTACGCGGCCTGAGACGTCCGGTAGGTTACTCAAGTGGAACATTGAGCTAAGCCAATTTGATATCGCATACGCTCCGCGGAGGGCCATTCAAGGACAAGTCCTGGCTGATTTCATAGCCGAATTCACCGTCCCGGAAGACTTACCCGAAACCAGTGAATCTCCCGAATACATCTGGAAGCTGTATACTGATGGTGCGTCAAATGACCGGTGTTCGGGCGCGGGGGTTGTACTTGAGACTCCCGAGGGCCGATCCATATGTTATGCTCTTAAATTCGACTTTCGTGCAACTAATAATGAAGCCGAATATGAAGCCCTCCTGACCGGCCTAAGGCTTGCCAGAGATTTGAGAATTGTCGCTGTAGAAATTTATTGCGATTCGCAGTTAGTGGTATGCCAGGTGCGAGGAGAATACCAGGCAAGAGACCGAAGACTGGCCGCTTACTTGACGCGAGTTCAGGAAATCCTAAACCAGTTTGATTATTATGCCATCTATTATGTGCCTCGGGAACGCAATCAGAAAGCCGATTCACTGGCGAAGTTAGCCAGCACAGGCGAAGCGCAACAAATGGGACTTGTCCCCGTTGAAACTTTGGCCACTCCAAGCATCGATCGGGTAGAAATGGACTCTGTATTTGAAATCGCTCCCAATAGAGAGTCCTGGATGACTCCGTATCGGAATTACATTGAGAATGGGGTGCTACCTGAACCTAGAAATGAGAAGAGACAGATTCAGCGAAAAGCCTCGCGGTTCATCATCCAAAACGGAGTCATGTACAGGAGAGGTTATTCCGTTCCTCTCCTCAGATGTATCGCCCACGAGGAAGTCAAGCGAGTGCTACATGACGTGCACGAAGGAGAGTGCGGTGATCATATCGGCGGGCAAGCTCTCGCTAAAAAGATACTCCGATATGGGTACTACTGGCCGACGGTGAACCGAGATGCGGCAAACTATGCCCGGAAGTGCAATAAATGCCAGATACATGCCCGAATTCCGAGAGCTCCGCCAACTGAGATAACCCAAATGGTCAGTCCCTGGCCATTCGCAATGTGGGGCATTGACATCATCGGCGCTTTGCCTTTAGCAAAAGGCGGTGCGAAATACGCCATTGTCGCAGTTGATTACTTCACAAAATGGGCCGAGGCCGAAGCCCTAGCAACCATTACGACAAAGAAGGTGATAAATTTCGTGGTTCGCAACATCATCTGTCGATTTGGACTCCCGCATACTATCATCACTGATAATGGAACCCAATTCGAGAGCGCAGAATTCAAGAATTTCTGTCAACGGTTTCATATCCGCAAAAAGTTCTCGGCTGTCGCACACCCCCAAGCGAATGGACAAGTTGAAGCTGTCAACAAAGTTATAAAATCGATCCTGAAGAAACGATTAGAGAAGGCTGGGGGCAAGTGGGTCGATGAACTTCCTATGGCATTATGGGCCTATCGAACGACCCACAAAACCGCGACCGGACACACTCCGTTTTCCCTATCTTATGGCTCAGAGGCCGTTATTCCGGTCGAGACAGAAGTGCTCTCTCATCGCGTGACTTATTATGATCCAAAAACAAACGCTATACTCCTAGCCGAGTCTTTGGATCTATTGGATGAAAAACGGGAGGAGGCTGATTTGAGAGCAGCCGCACATCGAAGTCGGGTCGCCCGATTGTACAACACCAGAGTTCGACCTCGAACCTTTGAACTCGGCGACCTCGTGCTCAAGAGAATTTACCCAGTTCCTTCACACATGAAACCAAACTGGGGAGGGCCGTATGTAATTACACGAAAGCTCGGAGATGGTACATTCAAGCTGTCGACTGTTGACGGTCTCGATTTACCGAGGGCTTGGAACAGCGAAAGTCTACGCCGCTACTACATATGACAGGCTTTATTTATTTCATTCTATTTAGCAATTTGTTTCTGCATTTCGAAATTTGAATTTTGTAATAAGGCAACTGACTTTGCCGCATTTTCTTATTTCAGCAATAAAATGCCACTTCTTCGAGCCAGAGCTGTGATTCATTATGTACGATATGCAACATCACGATGCACGAAGAGCTAAATCCCATCACACAATGGGACTTATTCAAATGGAGAGTGGCTGTGATACGACCGGCCACTCACTAGGCAAAACCCGAGCTCGGGGGCAAGCCATGACACCGATATTAATAGGATTGACACACGACAATCCTACAACCAACTCCATATTCCCAGAGTGCGAAATGGAGTATAAACATCTAACTCCGTATTCCCAGAGTGCGAAACGGAGTATAAACATTTAACTCTATATTCCCAGAGTGCGAAATGGAGTATAAACATCTAACTCCGTATTCCCAGAGTGCGAAACGGAGTATAAACATCCGACTCCGTATTCCCAGAGTACGAAACGGAGTATAAACATCTAACTCCATATTCCCAGAGTGCGAAATGGAGTATAAACATCCAACTCCGTATTCCCAGAGTGCAAAACGGAGTATAAACATCTAACTCCGTATTCCCAGAGTGCGAAACGGAGTATAAACATTTAACTCCATATTCCCAGAGTGCGAAACGGAGTATGAACATCCGACTCCATATTCCCAGAGTGCGAAATGGAGTATGAACATCCGACTCCGTATTCCCAGAGTGCGAAACGGAGTATACACACTTAACTCCATATTCCCAGAGTGCGGAATGGAGTATAGACATTCAGCTCCGCATTCCCAGAGTGCGAAGCGGAATATAAACAGTCAACTCCATGTTCCCAGAGTGCGAACAACCACTTACGAGATGACGCGTATCCCCGGAGTATGGATGGAACGGTTCATAAGAGAACGGGCGTAGTTCGACCACTCGGTCCTCGCTCAGTACCATCGCAAGCTGATCATCACACCTTGACCCCGAAGCTGGGGGCAGAAGCAAATGTTAGTCATTGCCCGAAACTATACGATGTTCAGCTCCGATGCGATTCCCTATCACAACTCGAGTCCGAAAGTTCCATACTTAACAAGTAAAAATGAGCTATTCTTGAAGCAATCAAAAAATGCAAATACACTGGACCAAAGTCCGGACACTGCAATATTCAAGCATAGAAAGGAACGCAAGCTGAAGCTAAAAGACAAAATTTTATTCCAACTAAACTCAAAAACAACGCTTCATACATGAGATCTTTCCTAAAATGTTCCTACTAGCAGGGGCCGAACCCGCATCTAAACACGGCCTACAAAAGGGGAGAGACAGAAAAAATAACAAAAGTCCCTAACTGTCTATGGAAAGGATGTCTACTCCTTCTGCTTCCTCAGCTTCTTCTTCTTCTTCGAGGAACTACTGGAGCCGCCAGTACCCTTCCGCTTGGAGCCTTTCTCCCTAGGCAGGCTCCCCCCGGGTGAAGGCATGATGTCAACGTCCTCGTCTGAGCTGGACTCTATAGGGATGCTTCCCGCAGGAGGAGTGGGAGGAACAGACTCCGCAGCCGGAGGAGGGGCTGGTACACCAGTATCAGTAAGTGTGCCCTCAGGAGACATAGTCATAAGAGGAATGGGGCACTGTGCTGGTGCTCCGTCATCTGCATCACCGCCTCCGTGCGCCGCAGCCGCCATCTCGGCATTGATCTCAGCTAACAACGCCGCTTCCCGCCGTGCCCTGGCCTCGCTAGGAGCCATAGTAGTTTGGGACAGGGTATCAGATGTAGCCGTGAATCCACCCAAGCCAAATGGCAAATCCGCAAAAGGATCACTTTGACGGCCAAGGAGCTCGTTTATCATTTGCTCGTCGAAAGAGAGTGAGCTCCCCTCCGTCACTCCAACTGGTGCCATTGCTGCGACGGAGGTCGCCTCAGAAACGATGGCTCCTGGCGCTCGACTTAGTACTTGGGTGGTAAGAGGCGCGGCTGGTGCAACTCCTGTCACTGATCAAAGAAAAAGACATGTCATTAGCAACATTTCAACACGGGATCTTCAATCCAAATATACTGGAAGTTAGTTCAAAGTACCTTCCTCGGTCTGGCTCGAGGTCGTCTGAACCGCTTCAGAAGGATGTTCCTTAATAGGAGATAAGTGCGGTTGATCTGGGTCGTACGCTGGGATAGGCTGGGAGTAGATCATTGAAGTTGGCTCAGACTGAGATGACACGACAATCTCAGAACTTGTAACATGGTGTTCCACACCAGAGCTCTCTCCGACCTCCGGGACCTGAGCACCAAGCCTCACCTTGTCATGGGAAATCATGGAGTCATGGAGAACCTTCTTTTCGTCATCATTAAGGATGCGGTTCTCCAGCTCGAACTCATCAGGGGCTTCGTCAGGGTGCCCAGATCTCTCCTCATCCACCAGTAGGTTCCAGGCGTTATAGAGATGTGTGGGGTAATCGTCAAGCCATGTCAGGTCTCGGTGCCTTAGCACATTGGCGTTGTAAGTGACGAGTAGCTCCTCCACCTCGGCCTCAATCCTGGCCTCCGCCTGCCGTACTTTCTCCTCAACTCCAGCCTCAGCCTCACGGGCTTGTTGTACGGCCGCCTCTTTCTCCTTTTGAAGTGTCACTGCCTGGTCACAGGCTTCCTGCGCAGAGACATTAGCTGCGTCTTTTTCCTTGGCCATCTCTGAAAATTTTGACTTCAGCTCATTAAGCTCCTTGAGAGCGGCATCCCTCTCGGCCGTAATGGAAGTGTTCCTGTGACCCATGTCCTCAATAGCGGTGTAATGTTCTTGCTTCATCCTGGCCATGGCAGCGGTCACCTCGTCAACTTTCTTTAAGGCCTCCATTTCAGACTTACGAGAAGACTCGGCCTCAGAGTTAAGCGCTTTTATGATTTGGTCGTTGCGACCCAGCTCCTTCTCAAGTTTCTCGATGGTGACGCCCCGCTCAAACGCCACTTTAGATGCCTTCCTCGCGGCCCGTCCCCACTCCCTATACTGGAAAAAGATGTCCGCGACATAATCGTGGATAGTGGTTTCCGCGGTTGGCGGGATTCTCTTCAGGTGCGGGGGAAAGACATATCCATCAAAACAGATGTCAGGAAATTCCTTCCTCATCTGTGCCAATTTGAGCGCTCCCTCGCTAGACGCCTCGGTCGGGACCGACACAGTAGCCGAAGAGGTGGCTATTTCGGTCCTGCGCGGAGGGTCGGACCTCAAAGCTTGGGAAGGCGGCCTAGACCGTGAAGTTTCGGAGGGACGAGTAACGGCGACCACAGGAGGTGCAGAGGTCCTGGGGGGAGGAGAACGAGATCGGGATCGGTAAACATGTCCCCTATCTCTGTCAGACTTCTCCTGACCAGAGTGTCCAGCGTCATAATCCCTCTCGCCCTCTCTCCTGCGTGGCTCGTGATAACGGCGCTTACACAAACTACCAAGCACGGAACCTTTCCCGGACATCGTACCTGAAAAGAAAACAACAAAGAATCAGTAACCGTTTGCGATGTGTTGATTGTGGTTAGAAAAATGTGTTGTGCCGTGAGGAGTGTGTGAATGTGTAACCCCCCGGACCAACCAGAAGTGTCAGTCGCATCGGCAAACTCAGACTCGCTGACATCGGCGATATGTCGCGGTCCACCCGACCCAACATCGTGTTGCTCCGGCTCGATGTCAGGGACTGGAGGGTCAGTACGCCCTTCAAATTGATCTTCAGCTTGCGGGGAGGACGCCTCCGTAATCTTAACTCCTGACGAAGGGCGGTGCAAAACCACAGACTTCCGCCTCCCAGACTTAGGCTGTTTCGAAGCCACAGCTTTGCCTTTCCTCTTAGCATCGGACTCTGGAGTTGCATTAGCAGGTCCGGCCAATGGTTCTTCGTCAGTGTGGGTTTTCTCGGAGTCGGGTTCCTCGATTATCACGACCCTGGGCTTCATCTGCTTGACCTTTTTCCTGGAGACGGTCTTTAATGCGCCGTCAAGTCTTATGCTCTGCCTCCGACCAATCAGCCCAAGGACTCTGAGATTCCGATCTGTCAATAATAGTTCAATATTCCTTTCTTCGCTAGGAATCTCTTGGAGGACCCGAACTATCTCTTTGTAATAGCCACCCTCAGGCCGCTGGATGATAGCTGAAAGAAAAAGAGGAGAAGACGTAAGTTTAATTTCACTCCGAAAATTGCCCTGTCAATTATTTGGGAAAAGAGACGATACTCACGTCTGAATAGCCATCTTCTGGCAAATCCCGGGGGACATCGGACATAGAACCACTCCGACTTAAAATAGCTTAGCCTAGTCCATGACCCCACGACGACTTGGCAGTTCCTTACAGACTCCAAGAACGTATAAGATGGGCTGTCAGTCCGACTCTTGAAGTTAAACAAGTATCTTATATCGATCATACGGGGAGGACGATGGAGGTGCTCCATGAATACAACGAACAAGCTGTTGAGTGAGGCATATCCGTTTGGATGCAATTGAGACGGAGCAATGTCCAGATAAGCCAACACTTCTCTTATATAGTCGTTGAATGGAGGAAGTGTGCCGGCTGCGCACGCGTGCCGATTAAAAGCAGTATACCCCTCCGGGGGATTATGTGGCCTATCATCCGGTCCAGGCAACAATACCTCATCCAAAGATAAACCATGCCTTAAGCATATCCTCCCCAGCATGTCTTCGGAGATATTGGATGGGACGGAATCAGGTGGACTGTTAATGAAGGACGCGTTGGGCAACTCGTCCGGAGCTGGGCCAATAACTTCGGCCTCGATGACCGGAATCTCAATTCTAGGAAGGACAGGGTTCTGAATTTCTTGCTGCTGCGAACTTGACGGTTCCATCGCCAGCTAACTCACGAGAAACCATCATTAGATGACAAAAAGCCCGTGCGTTCCCCAGTGTAACGTGCATGAATGTGTTGTGTAGTGCGAATGCTGTGCGTGACTTGAGCAAATTCTGCAGAATTAAAGAAAATGTGCAAGCGACGAGATTCTGGAAGTCAAACAAACATGACCGTCATCGCTGACCGTCATGACTGCGCCATCCAGATGATAACGATCGATTCAAGATTGAAGAGTTCGTTGTACTTTTCTGTTAAAAGGCAGTTCCATCGACGAGCTTCGAAAGTCAGTCAAATATGCAATCCTGTAGTCAAGTCCAATTATGCAAGGCAGAAGCTCGTCGGAATCAAATGTAAGAACATACAAAAGTTCGCTAAGTTCGTCAAATTTCAGCATGGAATCGATCGTAGTTCAAGTTCAAATTCATTCGGAGGCATGATGTCTTTTGTATCGATCCAGTTCGAATCGATACTTTCGTATCGATCAAGTCGACTCGATACCTTTCGTATCGATGTCAGTTCGTATCGACCGGAGGAGGAGATTTCGTATCGATCAGGTAAGTTTACTTCGCATCGACCAAGGGTAACGGCTGTGAGACAACCAAATGCAATAACTTCGCATCGATCTGTGGTTATCGATATGGGACCGATGAGATCTCTTGGCCTTCGTATCGATCAAGAGAGATAGATTTTTGCATCGATCACGCTGGCCAAACGCTTACATCGATCATCTCAGTTCAACACAAGCCCCTACCACCTTAGATCGATGCGAACCTCTGCATCCCCTTTAACCCATCAGTCGATGCGAAATCATGAAAATCTGGATCGAGTCGAATCCTCCTATCCCAGATCGACACGAACTAGTGGTGAAGCAATCACTCCAGAACTCCTTCTTCTCCGATTGAAGCGAGCATGGCCATGGCCATCCTCGACCAAGTTCTGGTCCAGATCTGGCCTTGGCACCACTATAATCGATAATCGGCAAAGGCACGATGGATCTGAGATCTGAACTTCGTCGCTCAAGTGTAGCTGTGATTGCTCGTTTACCTGAATCGAATTGGAGTTTGGGAAAATTATAAGATGATGTTTGATCGATTCGAAGATTGAAATAATTCTTCTCTCCTGCTTGTCTGTGGATCGATACGAGAAGGCAGAAGACAACAGTAAAAGTAAAAGGTAAAAAAGTGAGAAATGGCAAAGTCCCAGATATTTATACAAGGCCTAGGACGGAACCGAGTCGATTCGACTCCCAGTCAATCTGACCGGTCGCAACCAGTCAAGCAGCGCATCGATGCGAGCATTCGTATCGAACCCCATAACCTTTATCAGTTCGAAGCGCACAGGGAGGCTACGTGAAAACGATGGGTAGGCGCACGCGCTTTTCTCGCATCCATCAAGCCATGCATTCATCGAGACGAAATGTTCACCAGACACCATCGTTTCGAAGCATCCGGGTTTTGAGCCATCGATTCGAAACAGAGCAGATCTGTTGATACGAGCGTCAATTTCGTATCCATCCGTATCTATCGATGCGAACATCCATTTCGTATCCACCAGATGTCATCAATTCGAACCGGGATTCGCCACCATTTGTGACCATCGATACGAATGATTGTTTTCGTATCCATCAAGTCAACCCACATCGATACGAAAGAAGGCTTTTTGACTTTGAGCATCGACTCGTAAGCGGACCGATACGAGAGAATGGCTAAGGGGTACGATTTCCAAAGCTATTCGAAGAAGGCCTACAGCTTTTCAAAGCACGTCATGTTTTCACAAGACGTACTTTGGGGGGCAAATGTTATCCCGCCTTTTGGCAAGGCCAGGACATCAAGAAGCCGGCTGGAGAACAAGGATAACACGCCATGGATATCACTGAATTTTGTCCGAGCCCAGAGTGAGCTACAATTGATAGGACACGACAAGAAAGGCCATAGAGATCAGCACCTCAAATTTCAAGTCGATCCGGACTCATACACTCAAGATTATGATCGAGTCGAATTGGAGGGAAAGAGCCCAGATTTCGTATCCATCACTCTGGGCGATTTCGTATCCATCACCGAAGCCCCAGTTCGAATCCATCATGCTTCGTATCGATCAGCTCCGGATCCATCGAGGTACCCAGGTTCGACTCGATTTTCTTCGTATCCATCGAACTCGTATCGATGGACTTCACACATACCAGCAATTGAAGGATTTCGTATCCTTCAGCCAGTGTCAGTTTCGTATCCATCAGAAGATGCATACGTCGTATCCATCAGACATTGCTTACTTCGTATCCATCAGCCAGTGCCTACTTCGTATCCATCAGATAGTATTTGCCTCGTATCCCAGGATGAAGTCCTACTCGAAACCATCAGGTCAACCAGCTTGGATAACGTGTCACCTCTCGAAGGAAACGGGGCAAGATACATGGAGTCGAAGCAGTCAACACGGAGCAAATACCGGATCGAGGCGAAGAGCGCACACCACGTCATCCCTCGATGCGAATGCGCCGAGATATATGGAGTCGACGCGGTCAACTCGGAGTGAAGAGCGGATCGAAGCGAGGCGCGCGCACCACATCACCTTGAGAGCGCGTGCAGTCATCGAGACGAAAGGATGGAGTCGAAGCAATGGAGACGAGCAGAACAGCCAGCGTTAAAATCCATCTCGTATCGACGATATCTCTCAATCCACTGATCCAAACACCATGAAATTTTAACTGAAGGCTGCACACATAACAAGGAATGTCTCCACCAATTTTGAGCTCAATTGGAAGTAATCCTGATCGATACGAAATGATTTCGTATCGATCACAAATTGGCTTGAAACTCTCTGGAAGTGGTCGAATGGGCCCCCTCACGTGTCTGGCCAAGTCTTCCGGAGTTTGAGCGAAATCCAAGCCTCCTACGCCTATAAATAGAGCCCCAGAATCAACGGAAAAAGGGGTTTTTTTCTCTGAAGCGCCCAGACTCTGCCGGATTGAGATTTGCATCATACTTTTGCTGTCAATTTCGAATTCCAAACTGTAATCCGCTGTTCATCGCTGTAAACGCTTGTAATCATTGAAAGAGAATCAATAAAATCATCAAAACTTCATAGTGGACGTAGGCTATACGCCGAACCACTCTAAACTGCTTGTCTGTTCACTTTGCATTCATATTTGTTGGAGTTTTTGTTAGATAATCTCTGTTTTACATTTACAATCTTCATTTTATCTCTTCAAACAACTCCCGAAGAGTGTTGTGCCCATTTTTGGTACAAACAATACTGGAGTTATAGAAAGGTTATAGAACTTTCAGAATCGAATTTGGAGTTAATCTGTGAAAATCGAATATTTTAATATTTAATTATCGACTGTAAAAATAGCCAATTTTCGGACAGTCTCAGAATTGAACGAGACCAGTTCCATTGGATCCGTAATAGTTAGTTATTATCGGATTTCAATTTTCGGATCAATCGGAGTTGTCGTTTGACCGTGGCAACTCGAAACGCATCGATATCGTTTAATTTTAATTCGTCGAGTTAAAATAGTCATTTTTCAAACGGTCTCGGATTTCGACGAAACCAGTTTCATCGGATCCGTAATGTGATATTATTGTAAGATTTCAAATTTCGTAATTTTTGGATTTACCATTTGTCCGGTACAAATTAAAATGCCTCGAAATCGATTTAAATCGGTTTAATTTAAATTGATCGTTTATTGTCATATCTCACACATACGATCGAATTAGCTTCCGAAACCTGTTCCATTGCGTTCGGAACGTGGGGTAAACCCTACGAACGTCAGTCGGCACGCTCGAATTGGAGTTCGAAAAATTTCGATGAATAGTAAATTTGGTCATTTTCTATATAAGGACTTCATTATTTTCATTTGCAAAGAGAAATCTAAACCCTAATTTAAATGGCCAGCCGCCACTTCTATAACCCACGGCCAGAAACGTGCGCCTTTCTCCCCTCGATTCCTCCACATCCGTCAACCGATTCAGAAAACTTTCAACTACAAAATGGAGGAGGGCATCGAGTTCTATAAGTTCAACGGGTATGATCGTATTTGGAGCGACCTGGTGGTGGGAATTGTGCCATGAAGTCAGGCCGTTCGTCATCAAATTGCGTGCTAAAGGGGAGGCCGAGTTCGCCGTTGACATGACCGAAGGTGAAGCTCTGGTAGGCGCGTGCGCCTGTGGTGCTTGATCGAGTTCTCGACGCCTGTGGTGGGTGCGACACGCGATGGATATGATCGTTCTATGGGTTTGGTCGCGATTTACTTTGCCTGGGGAAGAAGACGTGCGTGCAAGCTACCTGATGTGGAGATGATGAGATGCGCGGCAAGATTCTCACGTATTTGAAATGAACGGCAGTGATTGGTTGGGGTAAAAAGAAATAAAATTATAAAAGGAAATTGTAATTTATTTATTTATAATTCGTGTAACTTTAAAATGATGTATCTCTTTCATACGTTATCAGAAAACGATGAAACTTTTTGCGTTGGCTTCGTTGTGACGAGCTCTTCGCGATGAAACTGAATTGGAGTCATTTGGAGCTAATTGGAATTTCGGGTAAAATTAAACGCGTGTTTAATTTTATTCGAAATAAACGCTGAAAATCAGAATTAAAAATCACGGTGAGATTTTCTCACTCAAATTTGAATGTGGAATTATTTACAGTTATTGATTGATGATTGATTGTTTGAATGTGCTATTAGATATTATAGGATATATATCTATATATATAGCGATATATACATATTGGCATATGTATATATTGGATTGATTGATTTCCCGCCTCGTATAGCGGATGAGACCCTATTGCGCCGTTAGTAAGCGGATTTATAAAAACCCATATACCGCGATAATTCCGTACTGGAGCGGAATTGGTATTGTGCTAACATCTGTGGATGCAGGGAAACAGGTTGGAGGGATCCAACTGGATTCCTCACCGTATTGATTATTTACAGATATTTTGATATATTCTGTTATCATATGATGATATATGATATTTGACTGTTGTGATGGACTGATTGATGCTGTTGCATCATCGGATTCAGTTTTGAAATGTAAAAATAACGACTGTTATTTTAAAAGGGTTTTTAAAGTGATTTTTGAAAATATACGTTTTATGGAATTTTTGAATCGATTTATAAACGTAAAATTTTAAAGTTATAAAAGTTATAATTTTTAGTGAAATATAACCGATGTGTCGTTTTTGAAATAAAAGTCGATTTATTTATAAAATGGTTTAAGTTGAGATTTTTGAATAACTATAAACGATTTGTATAAAAAGATTTATAAAAATTGATATTTTGTAAATCGAAATATTGGACTTATAAAACGAATTTTTATAAGTGTTAAAAAGAAGTATAAAAAGGATTTCATAAGTGAATGAAATAAATAGATTTATAACGTGAAGTTATAAAGTGAATAGATGTTGTAAAAATAAACGATTTATAAGTAATTCCCTTATAAATTTGACTTTTGCACTTAGATGGGATATAAATAGAAATTGCAAAATGAAATGATTTTGTAAGTTGAAATCGTTATAAAGTACAAATGTGATTTATAAACGTTGTTTTATAAATCCGAAATCACTCATTCTTATAAGTGAATTTTTGAAGATTAATAAAATGAGATTATAAACCGGAGTTGTTATAGAAAATAGAAAATGGAATTTATAAACGTTGTTTTATAAATTCGGAAACCAATCGATTGAATTTGATAAATTAAATATAGAAGATTATCAAAGGAGATATATTCGCGATTTTGGATAGCGAATTATTTTTGAAATAAAACGTGTAGAAAATAGTGAAATGTAAATAGTAAAGTATATTCACAATTTTGGATAGTGAATATATTGTTAAGTAAAATGAACTTGTTTTGGGAAAGCGATATTACAGAAATGAAGTTAATTGTTTAAAAGATGTTTTAAAACGTGATAAGTATCGAATACATAGATTTCAACATTTATTGTTGAAATAGACGTTTTCGAGAAATAAGGAAATGATGGACTATAACACTGTTGTTATAGTAAATGGTTTCCGAAAGGAAATGTTTTGATGTAGTATTGGGATTCACATATCTATCTAAATTTCGAATCCCTATACTAGTGATTTTGAGTCGTCGTAACGATGTTTTACGCAACATTCGTTTTGACTCAAATAGATGTAAAATTTATGATTTCCTTAAAGAATGAATATATACTTAATTTGATTTAAGTATATCGAATATTTTCAAATGTTGAAAATAAATGATTTGTGAAATACTTATTTTTAAATAAGTAAGGAAATGCTTTTCCAATGTGAAATGAACTGTTTTGGGATTTTATCTTCAACGATAAAATGAAATGTGGAAATTTATTTGAATTTGTTTTCAAAACGGTTAAGTGTGGAAATTATATATCTAGTAAAGATATTTTTGAAGATGAAATAATTTGGAAAATTATTTGGAATCTGATGATGTTGCGCATCTTTATTGATAGTTAAATAACCGACTATCAATAATTACCTTGAGTAGGTATTTGTTGTGAATTGGATGAATTTGAATGCCACACTTATTTTTGAATAAACGCTCACTATTCGGGTTAGCCGGGAAAGGACCATGGGGGTCGTATAACCCATTCCGAATATGTGATACGTCGTTATGAATCGCATTTGAAGACCGGTGTTGAAGACCGGATATTTTTGAAAACGGAAGGATTACCGTCGAGTTACTCTACATCGGCTGATCTCCGATTTAGAGGTTTTATCACCCTTAGTGACGGGAAGTCCTGACGTGATTGAAAACTATCCGGATATGCAAGGGCTTCGTGAGAAGTGCCTTCGGTTCTGTTCGATCCCGGAACAGACTTGTATGGATTGTGTGTCTGACGTTACAATTTGAGATATAAAGCTGATTTCTTTCAAATACATTTCTGTTGGTGGCGGAGAATTTATTCTTTTAGCTTAACACCCTTCTCTGAGACGTACGAGCTCAGAGGTTATGTAGTTGAAATTCATCAGCGATATATCCCAATTTGGTAACGTGGCATACTGAGTGTTGCTGTGAAATGATCAGTGTTTGATCATTTGTGATATGATCATTTGTTTGATCTTATATCTTTGTGATCATAGGTTGATCATTTTTGTTTGACCCGAAGCAGGGCTTTTTGAGAAAGCGTAGCTTTGTGGACGAGACTTCGTCGAGCCTCACACCCCGGAAATGGTCGAAACAGGAAGGATGCGGCAAGGTTCTAGGGAGTAGCGCCCCTTAGTGTATGTCATTCCTTCTGGATAAAGGTGGTATCATGGTATGGAGCCCAGATACTTAACCTCTGTGGTTACTGCATTATTATTATCTATGTGGTTTGTTGGAAATCGGGGATCCTCAGGAAGATCGGTGACGATCGGGGGATGGCATACGCGTGTCAGTAGTTACCTATTTTTGCAGAGGTAACCCGGCCTTGTGTTGGCAGAGATCCGTTTAGGTTCTCGGGTCGTCTATTCCAGGGACGTACCCATCGTGGATAGGAAGTTCCTTAGCCTGACCATTTGTTGGAAATCCAAAGAAACAATACGAGCCTTGTACGGTATTAGTTGTAGAACCTGCCATTCACTTATGGTGGCGCCCCACTGTTTGGATGGTAGCTATAGTAGGCATAGTTCGAAATGTCTATGCTGGCTAAGATTTATATTCTACTTTCGAAAATAATTTCTACACTATGCACTAATAATAATATCAAAAAGAAATTGATTTGATTTTGCGTAGTAAGCATCTTTGACTATCATAAGAAGAAATCTCCTCCAATTCTGCGTTTGCATTGTGTGTGTGGTGGGAGGTCTTATGGTAGTTTCATTTTCCAAAAAGCATTTCGAATTGACTTTAAAATTATCCTGTTGTTTATTTTAAAGAATAACTGTTTTACGATCTCACACCAGTCACCATGACTGACTCGGAGTTTATTGTTCCCTTCTAAACTCTGGGTGCCCACCAATTTCCACACGGGCAGCCTAGAGTTAGATTATCAGGATATTCTGGATATTCTGGAGCTTTGGAGATAAGCTGGATGACGAGACGTAGTATTTGTATCTGATAGTATTTATTCCGCTGTGTATTCTGTATGAGGACAAGTTTATATAACTGTCCATTGTTGTATATTGACTCTGATGATGTGATGTAATGTAACAACAGATACAATTCTTTTGTTTTTAAATGATATTCATTTATCTATTATATATTGTTCCGCTGCGATATGTGAGATTCTGATATTGTTTTCTGCTTCTGTATCTGATGTTGTGTTGTTGTTCTTCTTTCTTTTTCTTCTATCTTCTTCTTCTTCTACTTTTTTCTTTTTCTTAAAACCATAACTTTTCGGGTTTCCGGCATTCGATGGCTCAGCAGTCGGTAAAGTGAGTATCGATGTTGAATTTTCGAAAGTCGAAAATTTTCGGGACGTTACAGTTTGCTTTTGATTTGTTTTGATGTTTAAATTTGAGATGCTTGTTTTGTTTACAAATGACATTCACTTCATTTTTCTTTCTCTCAGTTTTGTATCAAGGGACGAAAATGAAATGAAGAGGAGGTATAAGGAAAATGATGTTTACTGGGTGGAAACTTTGTACAGGGTGTGTTTATCTTGTACAACATGGTTTGCCTTACTAGCATTAAATGACTTTGCCTATATGGTACACTTACATACCTATTTAAATATATTTTTTTGTTTACTTTGTTTCCTTTCTTTCGGCTGAGAAGATATTGAGATAGTGTGGTGGCTTCATTTATTAGCTTTGTACTTGTTTTCATATTATTCTTTTATTCATATATGTATATTTAGTTTTATTTGTTTGTACATTGCTTATTTGTTTCTTTTGCCTTGTTTATTTTTTTTCCAGGTTGTATACTTTATGTTTGCCTTATCTCATTTGTTATAAGATGAGTAAACTTCTATATTTAACATGTTGTTGGCTTTTATTCATAGATTTGTTTATAGGCTGAGGTGATCTTCTTTTATACATTTGTTTTGTTTATTTGTTATGTATTTTACTTTGTTTTGTTTATTAGTTTGGACTATCATATTTTGTCTACTTGTTTGAATATACTTTGTCTTGTAGTTCATTTTACATACATATTTATTGTCTCATATTTAATTTATAAACTCAAACCATCTTTAACCATCACTTCAAATATATATATATTAAATTTGCTCGTATATACCTAAATATATACATACATTCAATATACACACATATACTCACATATACACTATTTACAATATTTTAATCTCAAATGATTTATACAGAATATACTTGGCTATCGGAGAAACTCGCTCCATTTAATCAATTTAATTTACAAATTTTTATCTAAAATTTATTTAATCATAAATTTAACTCAAGAATTCATTTAATTATAAATTTAAATAAATTTAAATTTCAGGGTCGTTACAGTGCACGTGTACGTTGACGAGTATCTGAAGTCTGGTTTAGGAAAATTTGGGTACTCGGGGTTTCTCGAGTCGATTTTGTTTTTACTCGAAGTAACGTAGGTTTTTGCTCGAAGTAATTTAGTTTTGGTTCGGGTTGAAGAGTATTACAGGTTTACAGAAACCTGTTTGACAGTTTTAAAATTTTAAAATAAATTTAAAAAAACTAAGTTTAAATGAAAGGTAAAGTTTTGAATAAGTTTTAAATCTAGTTTTTAAAATCTGGAGTTAAGTTTAAATCTCAGTTTTTCTAATAAGATAAAGTTTTTAAAATTTAAATTGATTTAACTACTTTAAAAAGGGTTAAGAAGTTTGAATTTTAAATGAAGTTTTAAATTTTAGATAGGTTCTAAATCTAAAGATTTATATGGAGTCAAAGTTAATATGTGTTTCAAATTTTGAAATAAAAAGGAAGTTTTTAAAATCTAAAATGTTTTAAACAATTTGAATGTTTAAAATGTATTTTTAAATTGATTTGAATCTAAAATGAATTTGGTTTAAATTTCTTTAATTAAATAAATATTTCTTTAACATGTAATTTAAAAGGATTTAAATAGTTTCAAAACTTTGTTAAAGTTAAACTTGTCTTCATTTTAAATCTTAAATTAAAATGAAATTTAAATGTAAATTTAAAGGTAATTTGGTTTAAATACTTTATTAATGATATTTTAATCATTAATAAGAATAGAGTGTTATCTTAAAGATAATTAAGATTTAATAATGTGGGATAAAATAAATTAGTAAGGTGATTAAAAGATAATTAATCAAAATTAATTAACTTATGATTTAGGTTAATAAATTTAGGGTTTAATTTGATTAATTAAGGTTTAATTAAATTAATTAAAGGAATCATTAATTTGAGATTTATTAATTTATGGTTAGGAATAAATTATTGAAGTAATTAAGGATTAATTAAGTTATTATTAGAAACTTAATTATTTAAGTAATTAGGGATTAATTTATTGGTAATTAGAATTAATTAATTTGTAATTAATAATGTTTAATTAAAGTTTAATTATTTAAGAAAGATAATTAAAGAATAGTTAATAGTTAATGTAGATCATTAATTAAGGATTATTTAATAATTAATTAATATGATTAATTTTAATAATTAATTAGATTAATTAATTTAAAGATAATCAATTGTGAAAATTGTTTAAATGTAATTACTTAATGGAAGTAATTAAGAAATTAATTACTCATTGTAATTAATTGAGTTTAATTTGATTAGTTAAGTTAATTAATTAAGTTTACTTAATTTAAGATAATCATTTAATGATTTGTGAAGTATAATTACTTAATGTAATTTAATGAAGTATAATTACTTAGGAAAGTAATTAATGGATAATTACTGATGTAATTAGTAGAGTAATTAAGGGAAGTTAATTACTTAATGGAATTAATCAAGAGATTAATTAAGAAATTAATTAAGGAATAATTAATTTATTTTAAGAAGTAATTAAAGGTAGTTAATTACAGAATCTGATTAATCAAAGGTGATTAATAATTATGATTTAATTGAAGATTAATTACTTAATGTAATTAATTTAAATAAAGTAATTAATGATAAAATGTAATTAAGGATCATTAATTTATATAATTAATGATGTAATTAAGAATTGATTAATTAAGTAATAATTATAAATGAAGTGATTAATTAATGTAATTAATTAAGGAGTAATGTAATTAATTATAGTTAATTAATAAATGAAGTAATTAAAGGTTAATTACTATAAGTGGTTAAGAATAATTAATTTGTATAATTAATTTAATTCATTTTAAATTAATTGTAGATGGTGATAAATAAATCATTGCTTATGAATGGATGATATTGTGTACCTTGAATGGTTTGAAATCTCAGATATGAGATAATTGATACTGTATGATTTGGATGCTTTGGTTGCATAGTGATGATGATATGGATTATCTGCTTTTAATGATAATGTTGATTATCTATTGTGAATCTGTGAATTATCTATCTGTGTGTAAATAGATAGTATAATTGAATTGTTTTAACCTTAAAACAACTTGGCCCTTAAAAGATACGTTTTGGATTTCGATGAGACCGGGATCGGGTTTCCGTATACCGGAATTCCAGGTCTGGAGACCCGAATACCACATCGATCCAAATTAACGATAGGTCGTGAATCTCAAGTGAAGATGAAGATTCAGAGTGCAAGGGTTATTGTCGTTAACTCTGAGGGTGATTCCAAAACGAGTGTAACGAGATAATGCCTTTGGTTTCGTTCGAACCCGGAACGAACTTGTATGGATTGAATGCTTTCAGCACATCGTCAGGCGGACGATGAGCATTCTAAGTGATATGTTCTGATTAAAGGTAATCGTAACCTCAAGCCTCATCAACCGGGAATGGCTAAAACAGGGGAGGTGCAGCAAGGCTTCGTGGGTAGCACCCACTGAGAGCAAGATAGATCCCTGTCTAGAGGTCCCTTTTCTTTTATTCGGCTTAGTGTGTGGTTGGTCGCGCCAACTACGGGATTGTCTTGTTCGGGATTATCCAGTTGTAATGACCCAAGATTTTAGGAATTTATCCTGAAAAATATAAATGAATTTAAATTAATTTTTAAATTAATTTTGGAAGGAGATTATTATGGCTTGATAGTGTATCAGTATGTGTGTACATGTGTGCACAGGGTATACACATGAACTAAAGCTAAAAATCTCTGAACTTTAAGAATAAATACATATTGATATGTATGGGAATAAATATATATATATATATATATATTAAAATCTTTAAAAGCTGAATGCATAAGTAAATATAAATATATGTATGCTACTGAATATTTTTCTTAAGTATACATGTGCATGTGTGTGTCAATACAGAATGATATATATATATATATAAATATATATACATGTGCTAATAAAATACCAGAGTTTAAATTAGTGAGATAAAATATACAGACATATTTTAATATAAGTAGAAATAAAAAGAAAGAAGATGTAAAAAGAACTAATCCTCTTACAAATAAATAAAGGAAGTACATGCCATTTACATGAAAGCTAAAAATAGAAAAAAATAAGAGAAAACAGAGAAATGTTGCTATAGGCAGAATTAGGAAGTGTATTAAATAAATAACAAAACCAAGTCACATTTTTAGCATGATTGTAGACAAGGGGGAAAAGTATTTTCTGAAAAGCAATTTCTGAAAGAAAAATGTAACCACTTTTCTCTTCACCCAAATTAAGCCGGGAAGGGGGTAAAACTTTGGGTTTAAAATTCAGATAACATGATTTTCTGGTGGGCAAAAATGGTTTTAGCCAATACCCAAAACCCTAAGAGAGACCCTGCATATATATACATGTATATGCAGCAGCCTCCTCTTCTCCTCAGAAAAGAATTTTGAAAAAAAAAGGAAGAAAAACAATACCACAGAAATCATAAGACAAGGGAAGAAAGAGAGCTTGAGGATAAGAGCAGGAGTTCATCAGTTAATTAAGGAAACAAAGGAGAGAGCTAGGTGAGAAAACTCACTCAAAAATCTAAGGCAATAAGTCCTAATGTAGGCAGCCAGATAAAAGTATTTTTAGTAAAAGAGTATTTTCATATATATATGTTTATCTGTGAATTTAAATCTGAATATGTTTTGATTTTCTTTGATTGATCACTTGTTTCATTATAACAAAGTTTTATGTGTTGATAGTATACATATCTGTTTATACACTCAGATCTCTGATATGTTAATATTTAGGGATATAAACAAATACCCAGAAAATAAAATGTTGAGAATAGGCAAGTAGTATTGGTTTTGGCTTAACCCAGAAAAATGTATGATTTGAGCTGCAATATACTCATGTATAGGTGCTGAGGCTTGAAATAGAAAGGAATTAGGGGTGCAATAGGGTTGCCTATGTGCTGATGCTCCTGGTTCAATAAAATACATAGCAAACAAAATTTTGTGATTCAGTAAAACCAGATTATTCTGAGTTTAACTCAAGCACAAATGTTTGCAAAAGAAAAACTCTCCCAGAAGCTATAAGCCAATGTTAGTTGCCTAAACTCCTTCTAAAATACCAAGATGAATATATGTATATACAGAACAATATTTTGTAATCACAAATGGTTGTTGCTTGTTTGTCTCTGTATGATTATGAATAATATGAGATGCCATGTTATGGATGTTTTAGCTAAAGAAATGAATCACTGAATGGTTTTGCCATGAACAATCAAAAGAGTTATTATTAATTTAAACCTGATTAGGAAATTGGGGTCAAGAACACTGCAGGAATGACTTGTGTGCTTGAGTAACATAAGTTGACACATGGCTTGTTTAAGTCCTGAGATCTTTGTGTAATGGAGTGAATTAGTTCATTACAGTGTGTCCATTGATTCATAAATATTGCAGGTGAGACCAAGGATAGATAAATATACCAAGGAAGTAATACTTGAGCAGATGAGAAAACTAGAGTTTTTCCCAGATTTGAAATATGAGTATTGAATGAGTGATTTAACTCATATTAGTTATTTTCCTGTTTGGTATGAATGATTGTTTGTCTATGATTGAATTGTATGCTTGAATGTATGTGCTATATATATATGTAGTCTCTGGGAAGAAAATTTAAGTGTGCACATGCACAATGACACAGAGCATGCACACAAGTATTTACCTAATTTTAAAGGACAGAACCTTATGTATTTGTACTTAACTTGATTTTTAAACTAATTAACAAATTGCTTTTGTGAATTTTCTCATACCAGACATGTGTCTGACCCTAGTGTGCTATTGGCATCTGGGGTGTCTCATTTAAAATGAGGCAGTTTCCAATGCTTTTTCAGGGATTGCAGCAACTAAGTAGGAGTAGGAGCAAGGTCTTGAGAAGAAGATATAGCATGCTAAAACTTAGTTAGATAAGAGCCTAAATGTTGAAATCTGCATGTATTGACAATTTAAATTGCTACTTGTATTAAGTGTTGAATATTGGATGGATATTTTGTTAGGCATTTTGTTAAGAGATTGATTTGTATCTGGAATCTATGAACCTAGTTAAATTTCTGATATGCTTAAAAAGGATTTTGATCAAATCTTGTAAGTAAATTTAGTAAGAACACCATGTTAAAAATTGAATGATTACATTTTATAAATGTATTAGTCAATCTTGAGACTTTAAAAAGAATTTAAGTTTTGGATAATCAGGATAGTTGATTCTCAGATAATCAAACTGGTTTTATTTTCTAATATAGCATATGTATGCAAAAGAAATAGACATAGGTTGAATGTTTTATATGGCTGCAAGGTTTATTTAACTTGTTCCATACAAATGCTTCATGTCTTATTTTTAATCAAAGAAAGGATCTGTAGTAAGGTAGATGGAAGCCAGATTCAAATAGTTGCAGAGGTAGATGCACATAAACATGTTTAAGTGCAAATTTTACCACACCTTTTCCTTTGCATTTGAAATAAGAATCTGAATTTTACTCAGATTCTAACCAAATGCATTTTAAATGCCAGACAAATCTTATAAGAAGAAATACAAACCTGGAAAATGATAAACACTCTTATCATTCAATCATGAAGCCTTCTAGGTTGTAGGAATGGAATTCAAAAATGATTAAGCAAGGATTATTGTTTTGTATGATGGATTTTAGGCAAAAATAAACTATATATATATATATGCAGATATAGGTAGATAACAAGTTTCAAATTGTACAGAAGAAAAATGAAAAAAAAAATGAAAAACCAAAAATTGTGTTTGAACCGACCAGCATAGCACTCGAACTCGTGACCTTGTATGTATAAGTTAGGCGCGTTTCCATTACGCCTAGATGTTGCTTGTGTTTCCTTAGGATCCACTTTATTTTATACTGATTTTGACACTATTCAGAGCTTAACATAAACACCTATATTAAAAGCTTGTTTACTACTGATAATTACTTGATCACTTCTTAGTTAGGATAAACAGACTAATATGTATGTTACCAGTGGATTGTTTGGTCAAAAAAAAAAATTAACAATCCAATATCCTCTTGTTTTCCCAGAACTCTGATTCAAACAAGAGAGGCATATGCATCCTCACATGTATGTGCTTATTTTTGTGAATGTACTGATATATTTATATTGGTTGATTTTTGTGATCCTGGATATATTTTGGTTATTGGAGAAAGATATTGACCCTGAGAATCATATTTACAATGGATGATATATCTATATATATATATATATATATCCTCCTTATCTTAAAAAAAAAATTCTTATGAAATTAGAGTATAATTAGGAGGGTCATTTCAGTTGGTATCAGAGCTATGTTATTCAACATAGTAGAAGTAAGGATCAAGTCCTTAGATAGAAATAAAATCAAAAGGAACTAAATATTAAACTAACCAGCTATGTAAATTATTATTAGCAAACTATGGTAGGGAGACCACCAAATCAGGGAGCAGGATCTTCCCATGCACCACCAATGGTTAATCTGCAAGACTTGGTGAGAGCATTTAGGGATGGGGCAGGACAAAGGCAAGAAAATCCCTATGAAGAACTCTCAAAATTGCTTAAGACATATACTCATTTAGGAGGCAAAAGCTTTGAAGGGACAGAGAGTATCATGGAAATTTAAACATGGTTGAGAACATTGTAAAGAATTTTCAATGACATGCAACTTGATGATCAAAGAAAGAGGCAAGTGGCTTCAAGACAGCTGAAAGGAGTAGCTTTAGGCTGGTGGGAAGTAATCATTGCAGGAAGGAATGAGAATGAAATCACTTGGAATCAATTTAAAGAGATGTTGGAAGCAAGGTTTGTACCAGCATCAGCAAAGACTACCTTGTTAGAAGAATTCATTAGACTTAGACAAGGAACCATGACTGTCACAGAATATACTCAAAAGTTTGAGGGGCTCTCCACATATGGAGCAATGCTTGTGGCAGATGAGGCATCTAAAAATGATAGGTACATAAAGGGTCTGAACCCAGGACTTAGCAGAGCCATGTTACCCTATGCAGACAAGACTTTTGATCATGTGATAGACTTAGCTTTGAGGTTGGAGCAGCATGACAAGGAAAGGGAGAAGTTCAGAAATTTTAAGAGCAATAATAACAAGAAAGGTAAGGGGAGGTATCACCCTTATGATAAGAAGAAAGAAGAGGCTAGTAACAAAAGCACTGGAGATGTCAAAGCTAAGGAAGACAAGAAGAAAATTGTGTGCCATCAATGTGGAAAGGAAGGGCATATCAAACCAAAATGTCCAGAATTGAAAGGAGGAGCTTTCAAATGCTATCTATGTGGGAAAGAGGGGCATATGAAGAGGAATTGTCCTGAGTATAAACAGCAAGGCAAATTGGCAAATTTGGAAGGAAAAGGCAAAGCCACAGTGGAGAGTAACACTGTAAACCATAGCCAAGTGGAAGGTACATTACTTATTTGTACCATACCCATAACAGTAGTGTATGATACTGGGGCAACTCACTCCTTAATTTCTTATGAATTGGTTAAAATGCTAAAACTGAATTGCATATTAGTTGAAACCCCATTGCATATACACAGTCCATTGGGGAGTTCTAGTGTTTTAAATATGATTTGTGTGGATGTGGAGTTAAACATAGGAGGAAATATTTTTATTTCCAATTTATATGTTTTGAATTACCCAAATATAGGTGTTATATTGGGGGTAGACTGGTTAAGGCAATTTAAAGCCATGATTAATTTAGACTCATCCACCATATCATTGCAAAATTCTAGAGGCCAGAGAATCACAGTTTTATGTGAGGTAGCTAAGGAAGGAAAACTATATCATTTAGTTGACTCAGAAAAAGATTTCAGTGAACTAACCATTGAAGAAATTCCCATAGTCAATGAATATTTGGATGTGTTTGGTGAGGTCAAGGGTATTCCACACCATAGACCAGTAGAATTCCAGATCAATTTAGTTCCAGGAGCAAGCCCAGTGATTAAAAAGCCAACTAGAATGGGGCCAAATGAACTAAAGGAACTAAAGAAACAGTTAGAAGAATTGGAAGAAAAGGGTTTTATAAGACCAAGTAATTCTTGCTGGGGAGCACCAGTGGTGTTTGTTAAGAAGCAAGATGGCTCTTTAAGACTCTGCATAGATTATAGAGAATTAAACAAAGTAACTATTAAAAATAAATACCCATTGCCAAGAATAGATGATCTTTTTGATCAATTAGCAGGGGCAAAAGTATTTTCTAGACTTGACTTAGCATCTGGTTTTCATCAAATGAAGGTGGAAGAATCAAGCATCAAGTACACTGCCTTTAACACTAGGTATGGGTTGTATGAATTTTTGGTTATGCCATTTGGCTTGACCAATGCACCATCTTACTTTGTAGATTTAATGAACAGAACCTTTAGGGATTGTTTAGACAAGTTTGTGCTTATTTTCATAGATGACATTTTGATTTATTCCAAGACAGTGGAAGAGCATAAGCATCATTTGCACCTAGTTCTGTCTAGGCTAAGGGAAAAAGATTTAAAGGCAAAATTTTCAAAATGTGTGTTTTGGAAGGAGGAAGTACATTTTCTTGGCCATGTTATATCTGCCAAAGGAATTTCTGTGAACCCCAATAAAGTAGTGGCTATCCAAGCATGGAAGAGGCCAAACACTGTGAGTGAAGTGAGGTCATTTATGGGGATGGCAGGGTATTATAGAAGGTTTATAAAAGATTTTTCAAAAATTTCTACACCACTCACTAACCTAACCAGGAAGAACCAAGCTTTTGTTTGGTCAGAAAAATGTGAAAAGTCTTTTGAACAGTTGAAGGAGGCATTGGTGAATGCTCCAATTCTAAAGGTACCACATGGAAATGAAGAATTAGTGGTATACACTGATGCTAGTGGATTTGGCTTGGGTGCAGTGTTGATGCAACAAGGCCAAGTCATTGCATATGCATCCAGACAACTTAAACCCCATGAAGTAAGGTATGCCACACATGATCTCGAATTAGCAGATGTGATATATGCTTTAAAACTTTGGAGACATTATTTATTAGGCACAAAGTTTGAACTCTACACTGACCACAAGTCTCTAAAATATTTGTTTTCACAAAAAGATCTGAATATGAGGCAACATAGATGGGTGGAGTTCTTAGCTGCCTATGACTTTGACATACTTTATACACCAGGGAAAGCAAACAAAGTTGCAGATGCTCTAAGTAGACAGCATGCTAGATTGGCTATGATGATGATAGAAGAATTTAAAAATTTATCTTTGCTAACTGAGTTAGAGATTGAGGAGAATGGTTGTGTGCAAATGCATGGTACACAAGAAGATAAAGGGAAGTTAAGCTTAATGACACTTCAACCAGATTTAATTCTGAAGGTAGGAAAAATGCAAGAACAAGATGCTCACTTATTAGAGAAGAGAATGCTCCTCTCAAGAGGGGAGGAAGTAATGAATCACCACATTGATAAAGATGGTTATGTGAGATACCAGAATAGAATGTGTGTACCAGAGGACATAGAATTGAAGAAGGAGATATTGAATGAATATCACAGAAGTAAATACTCCATTCACCCAGGTAACACAAAAATGTATCAAAATTTGAAAAGAGACTTCTGGTGGAAGGGGATGAAATCTGATATAGCTAAATACATTGCCAAATGTATGATTTGCCAACAAGTCAAGGCTGAAACCCAAAGACCATCAGGGTTGATGCAACCTCTTAGTGTACCACAGTGGAAGTGGGAAGACATATCTATGGACTTCATAGATGGACTGCCTAGATCTAAGAGAGGTAATACAAGCATATGGGTGATAGTGGATAGGCTAACCAAGGTATCACACTTCATCCCAGTCAAGTCAGAAAGAACAGCACCAAAACTAGCTCAAATTTTTATAAAAGAAGTGGTAAGGTTACATGGCATTCCCAAAACCATTGTGAGTGATAGGGATACCATCTTCACTTCAAAATTCTGGAGAAGCTTTCAAGAAGCAATGGGAAGTGAACTATGTTTAAGTACTGCCTACCATCCTCAAACAGATGGGCAGACTGAGGTGGTAAACAAAGTTTTGGAGGACATGTTGAGGGCATGTATACTGGATTTTGGGGGCAACTGGGAAGATTATCTTCATCTAGTTGAATTTACATACAACAACAGCTACCAAAGCACCATAGGAATGGCTCCATTTGAAGCCTTATATGGTAAACCCTGCTTGTCACCTGTTTGCTGGGTAGAAGCAGGAGAAAGGTCTATTTTAGGACCTGAGTACATACAAGAAACCAAGGAGAAAATTGAGTTGATAAGAAGAAGAATGACAGCAGCTCAAGATAGACAAAAGAAATTTGCAGACATGAGAAGGAGGCAGGTAGAATATGAAGTGGGAAATTTTGTTTTCATCAAAATCTCACCCATGAAAAATGTGTTGAGGTTTGGAAAACAAGGCAAATTAACCCCAAGATATATTGGACCATACAAAATTCTGGAGAGAATTGGTCCCTTGGCATATAAGTTGGAGTTACCAGAAAACATGCAAGGTATACATGATGTTTTTCATGTATCACAATTGAGAAGGTGGGTCCATGACAAGGCAGAAATTCTTGAAACCCCAACCCAAGTGCAGATAAATCCTAATTTGATATATGAAAAGGATCCAGTGGGAATTTTGGCAAAAGATGTGAAGAAGTTGAGAAATAAATCTCTGAAACTTGTGAAGGTACAGTGGAGTCTAGATCCTAGTGATTGCACATGGGAATTAGAAGACAAGGTTAGGATGAATTATCCTAAGCTATTTTCAGATTAAGGTAATTCTGATCTTGGATTGCTTTCTTTATTTTGGATGAATATATTTTTAGTTAGTATAGAACTAAGAATCTATTTGGTAGAGAATATACTTGTTCTCTGAATTAAGTTTAAAATTTATTTTAAGCTTAGGAAAATTGTGGGACACAATTTCTAAAAGGAGGGGTGTATGTAATGACCCAAGATTTTAGGAATTTATCCTGAAAAATATAAATGAATTTAAATTAATTTTTAAATTAATTTTGGAAGGAGATTGTTATGGCTTGATAGTGTATCAGTATGTGTGTACATGTGTGCACAGGGTATACACATGAACTAAAGCTAAAAATCTCTGAACTTTAAGAATAAATACATATTGATATGTATGGGAATAAATAAATATATATATATATATATATATATATATTAAAATCTTTAAAAGCTGAATGCATAAGTAAATATAAATATATGTATGCTACTGAATATTTTTCTTAAGTTTACATGTGCATGTGTGTGTCAATACAGAATGATATATATATATATATAAATATATATACATGTGCTAATAAAATACCAGAGTTTAAATTAGTGAGATAAAATATACAGACATATTTTAATATAAGCAGAAATAAAAAGAAAGAAGATGTAAAAAGAACTAATCCTCTTACAAATAAATAAAGGAAGTACATGCCATTTACATGAAAGCTAAAAATAGAAAAAAATAAGAGAAAACAGAGAAATGTTGCTACAGGCAGAATTAGGAAGTGTATTAAATAAATAACAAAACCAAGTCACATTTTTAGCATGATTGTAGACAAGGGGGAAAAGTATTTTCTGAAAAGCAATTTCTGAAAGAAAAATGTAACCACTTTTCTCTTCACCCAAATTAAGCCGGGAAGGGGGTAAAACTTTGGGTTTAAAATTCAGATAACATGATTTTCTGGTGGGCAAAAATGGTTTTAGCCAATACCCAAAACCCTAAGAGAGACCCTGCATATATATACATGTATATGCAGCAGCCTCCTCTTCTCCTCAGAAAATAATTTTGAAAAAAAAAGGAAGAAAAACAATACCACAGAAATCATAAGACAAGGGAAGAAAGAGAGCTTGAGGATAAGTGCAGGAGTTCATCAGTTAATTAAGGAAACAAAGGAGAGAGCTAGGTGAGAAAACTCACTCAAAAATCTAAGGCAATAAGTCCTAATGTAGGCAGCCAGATAAAAGTATTTTTAGTAAAAGAGTATTTTCATATATATATGTTTATCTGTGAATTTAAATCTGAATATGTTTTGATTTTCTTTGATTGATCACTTGTTTCATTATAACAAAGTTTTATGTGTTGATAGTATACATATCTGTTTATACACTCAGATCTCTGATATGTTAATATTTAGGGATATAAACAAATACCCAGAAAATAAAATGTTGAGAATAGGCAAGTAGTATTGGTTTTGGCTTAACCCAGAAAAATGTATGATTTGAGCTGCAATATACTCATGTATAAGTGCTGAGGCTTGAAATAGAAAGGAATTAGGGGTGCAATAGGGTTGCCTATGTGCTGATGCTCCTGGTTCAATAAAATACATAGCAAACAAAATTTTGTGATTCAGTAAAACCAGATTATTCTGAGTTTAACTCAAGCACAAATGTTTGCAAAAGAAAAACTCTCCCAGAAGCTATAAGCCAATGTTAGTTGCCTAAACTCCTTCTAAAATACCAAGATGAATATATGTATATACAGAACAATATTTTGTAATCACAAATGGTTGTTGCTTGTTTGTCTCTGTATGATTATGAATAATATGAGATGCCATGTTATGGATGTTTTAGCTAAAGAAATGAATCACTGAATGGTTTTGCCATGAACAATCAAAAGAGTTATTATTAATTTAAACCTGATTAGGAAATTGGGGTCAAGAACACTGCAGGAATGACTTGTGTGCTTGAGTAACATAAGTTGACACATGGCTTGTTTAAGTCCTGAGATCTTTGTGTAATGGAGTGAATTAGTTCATTACAGTGTGTCCATTGATTCATAAATATTGCAGGTGAGACCAAGGATAGATAAATATACCAAGGAAGTAATACTTGAGCAGATGAGAAAACTAGAGTTTTTCCCAGATTTGAAATATGAGTATTGAATGAGTGATTTAACTCATATTAGTTATTTTCCTGTTTGGTATGAATGATTGTTTGTCTATGATTGAATTGTATGCTTGAATGTATGTGCTATATATATATGTAGTCTCTGGGAAGAAAATTTAAGTGTGCACATGCACAATGACACAGAGCATGCACACAAGTATTTACCTAATTTTAAAGGACAGAACCTTATGTATTTGTACTTAACTTGATTTTTAAACTAATTAACAAATTGCTTTTGTGAATTTTCTCATACCAGACATGTGTCTGACCCTAGTGTGCTATTGGCATCTGGGGTGTCTCATTTAAAATGAGGCAGTTTCCAATGCTTTTTCAGGGATTGCAGCAACTAAGTAGGAGTAGGAGCAAGGTCTTGAGAAGAAGATATAGCATGCTAAAACTTAGTTAGATAAGAGCCTAAATGTTGAAATCTGCTTGTATTGACAATTTAAATTGCTACTTGTATTAAGTGTTGAATATTGGATGGATATTTTGTTAGGCATTTTGTTAAGAGATTGATTTGTATCTGGAATCTATGAACCTAGTTAAATTTCTGATATGCTTAAAAAGGATTTTGATCAAATCTTGTAAGTAAATTTAGTAAGAACACCATGTTAAAAATTGAATGATTACATTTTATAAATGTATTAGTCAATCTTGAGACTTTAAAAAAGAATTTAAGTTTTGGATAATCAGGATAGTTGATTCTCAGATAATCAAACTGGTTTTATTTTCTAATATAGCATATGTATGCAAAAGAAATAGACATAGGTTGAATGTTTTATATGGCTGCAAGGTTTATTTAACTTGTTCCATACAAATGCTTCATGTCTTATTTTTAATCAAAGAAAGGATCTGTAGTAAGGTAGATGGAAGCCAGATTCAAATAGTTGCAGAGGTAGATGCACATAAACATGTTTAAGTGCAAATTTTACCACACCTTTTCCTTTGCATTTGAAATAAGAATCTGAATTTTACTCAGATTCTAACCAAATGCATTTTAAATGCCAGACAAATCTTATAAGAAGAAATACAAACCTGGAAAATGATAAACACTCTTATCATTCAATCATGAAGCCTTCTAGGTTGTAGGAATGGAATTCAAAAATGATTAAGCAAGGATTATTGTTTTGTATGATGGATTTTAGGCAAAAATAAACTATATATATATATATGCAGATATAGGTAGATAACAAGTTTCAAATTGTACAGAAGAAAAATGAAAAAAAAAATGAAAAACCAAAAATTGTGTTTGAACCGACCAGCATAGCACTCGAACTCGTGACCTTGTATGTATAAGTTAGGCGCGTTTCCATTACGCCTAGATGTTGCTTGTGTTTCCTTAGGATCCACTTTATTTTATACTGATTTTGACACTATTCAGAGCTTAACATAAACACCTATATTAAAAGCTTGTTTACTACTGATAATTACTTGATCACTTCTTAGTTAGGATAAACAGACTAATATGTATGTTACCAGTGGATTGTTTGGTCAAAAAAAAAAATTAACAATCCAATATCCTCTTGTTTTCCCAGAACTCTGATTCAAACAAGAGAGGCATATGCATCCTCACATGTATGTGCTTATTTTTGTGAATGTACTGATATATTTATATTGGTTGATTTTTGTGATCCTGGATATATTTTGGTTATTGGAGAAAGATATTGACCCTGAGAATCATATTTACAATGGATGATATATATATATATATATATATATATATATATATATATTGTAATATCCCGGAAATTTTGGACAATATCAATTTAATAATCTGTTTAAAAATAATTAAATTGATTTGTTAATCTTTGATAATAAATATTTGAATTGATTTAATAATCTAATTAAATGAATATTTAATTAGTAAATTTATCCTTTAAAAATTTATAAGATGATTTCTATTTATAATGTATATACAATTGTATATATTGTATTTGGATAAGCTTGTGTTTGATATTTAATAAATAAATGAAATCTTGTTTTTAAATTTCTAATATACATTTTGATAGTTTGGAAATTATGATTTATTTAATATTAAGTTTTTCAAAGCTATTTAAACAAAATAACTATATGGTTTTAAATAAGATTAATAATAAAGTTTATTTTATTTTCTTTTTGAAATATTGCTTAATAAATAAGATTTAAGAGGGTATATATATATAAGTTTAAAATACAATATTAATAGTGTATTGTTTTATATATATAGATATAAATAGACTTTAGTAAAATAAGATTTGTTATTTCAAATTGAATATGTTCTTATAAATTGACTTTAAATTGGATTTTAAAAATATAATTTGAATTTGAATTTAGATTTAATTTTGAAATTCAAAAGAGGTAATATTTAAATAGTTTGGATTTTAAAATATATGTATAAGATCTTATTTTTATATATATATTTGGTTTATTTTCTTTAAAAGTATATATATACATAGATAAGTAATAAGTGTTTAATAAATAAAGAAAAGGTTTTTACATTTAAAATAAATATAAATTAAATATAAAGACATGTGTAAACATATGAAGGCTTGTTTAAAACAAGTGTAAACAAATTAACACATATGAAGACAAGTGTCATTTTTATTTTTATTTTTATTTTTCTTTTATTTTTATTAAATCACAAATAAACCTATATTTTCATTTACTCCTCATTCTCATTCCTTTTCTATTTCTTTTCAAGTCATAAAAGAATTCAGCCTATTCTCTAAGCAAAATCTGAAGTATACTCAAACCAAAATTCTCAAAAACTAAACCTATAACAAATTCTTCAATCTGAACATTCTTCTTCAAATCAGTAATCAACATTCCTTAAACCATATTCTCAAAACAAAGATCTGTAACCATTTCTTCAATCTGAAAATCAAAAGCCTGGAAGTGTTAAACCTGAAACCATTTTCAAATCAAAGCCCGATAGCCTGCATTTTTCTTTAATCTGGAATGAATTTAAAAAGCTTGCATCATTTTTAAAAGATTCAAAAGCCTGTTTTTCTCTTCAAATCTGGAAGCCTGCATACTTTCTGTAATTTGGAAGCAAGCAATCTGATTTAGAGAAACATCTCAATAATCAAAGCATGCATGCAAGTTTCTTCAGAAACATTCAAGTTAAAAGTTTTTAAAGATCAAATAGTAACTCAGTTTGAATCAAAGCAAGTATTCCAGTTCATGTTTCCAGGATTTATTATGCTCTGTTCATTCTCAAAAGGTGAGTAACAATCTTTCTAAATTTTAGTATAAGAATTTGATTGCATGCTTACTTCTGAAATTAAGTTTGTATGTGAGTATATTTTTAAATAAGTATCTGAGCATGTATGTATATGAGTATGTTGGTTTATATTGTCTGTTGCTTATGATATCTCTGTTCCCAGTTACAAACTCAAATTTATGATCAAAATTCCTTTTCTTTTGATCTAATCTCTGTTAGAACTTGGGTTTTAAAACAAAGTTGTTTATGTAGTTATTAAGTTAGGTTTAGAATTTAATTAAGATAAAATATATTTGAATTGGCTCTGGAAACTCAAAATAAAGAGGCAAGCTTGAGTATGTTGGAAATGTAAGTACCTTAATTTATTAAAACAGGATTGTAAACTGAAAACTTAACTAAAATATTGATTTTTAAAAATGAAATCAAAATTTTTAACATTCAATTGAAGGAGCAGTTTGGGGTTGAACAGTTTTCACGTTTTGGGTAGTTTTTGATAACCTAAGTGTTCGGGGAGGTTGTGGTTTCTACTGATGATAGAATGATGATAGGAGAATTCGAGAAAAATGTCTGATAATGTTGAAAAACACTGTGGCGAAGGGATTTGATTGGGAAAGTCTGAAACCCTAGTTTAACTAGGTCTGTTATTTTTGTTCGACATTTCTTCTAGAGTTGATCGAGTTCATTGAAGCTCTGGGGGAAGGTAGTTATGGTGTAGATGAAGACGTGGCTGAAGTTTTAGAGGCGATGATGGTCGGAGGAGGGGATGCATGGCGTTGACAGGTTTTGGTTGAATGGTGCTGTCTGTTCCAGTTTCGTTCCAGGTTGGGTGCTGAGCTACTCGATTTTTGTTTTCGAGTTGTTCTTAGGGCTACGATGATCGGGATCGTGAGGTTGGATGGTCATTGACATGTGGGAGTGATCGTAGATGATCGGAGATGGATGGTTGCTTTGTGCATATGCACGACTTTGATCTGGTATCAGTTCTAGTCTGAGTTTGGTTCGAATTTTAGTATGAGAGACTCGAAGTCATGCCGTGATTTTTGGGATCTGGCTCGAGTTGTTTCCAGGGGAGATTCGAGTGAGTTTAAACAGTTTTTAAAAAATTTTAACATAACAAAGTAAAAAAAAAATAAAGAGGGAAGGAACTCGAAGGGTACTCGGGGAAATGGGGTTTTGTCTCGGGAAATTTTGAGATGGGCTCGGGTAGGCTATTGGTTTCAGTTTAAAAGGCTGACAGGGTTTAAACTTTAAATTGAAGTTTAAAAAGGTTAAGCAGGATTTAAAGCAAGGTTTAAATCAAAAATTTTAAAGTATGGTTTCAAATTAAACTTGAAGCCCAGTTGTAAAAATAAATAAGTTTTTATTTTAAATATTTAAACATCTTTAAATGTTAAAAGTATAGTTTAAAAGAATTTTTAAATTAAATAAATTGGTTTAAAAATCTTGTAAATTCTTTTATAAATGTTAAGTGTTCTTAACATTTGATTTAAAAAGATTTTGTATATTTGATTTAAACATTGGTTAAGGTTAAAGTGTAATCTATTCTAAATCTTTTAAATTTAAAAATGAATTTAAAGAAAGATTTTAAAGTAAAAGGTTTTAAAGACTTTTATTTATAATAACTAAAGTAGTTAAAGGTTAATACTTTAGTTCAGAAAATAATTAAGATTTAATTATATAGGAGTAATTAAATTAATAAGGTAATTAAAGAAAAATTGATAATTTAATTAATTAATTGGTAATTAAGAGTTTATCAAGTTGATTAAAGATTAATTACCTAAAGAAGTAATTAAAGAATTGTTAAATAATTAATGAGGGATCATTAATTAGGGATAAATAAATAATTAATTAATGGGATAAATTTTGGTAATAAATTTGATTAATAAATTAATAATAATCATTTATGGAAATTGATTAAGTATAATTACTTAATAGAAGAAATTTAAAGAAATTAATTACTTAAGGTAATTAACTAAATAAATTTGATAAGTTAAATTAATTAATTTAAGATAATCACTTGGTGATTTGAATAAGTATAATTACTTAGATGTAATTAGTGAAGTGTAATTACTTAGGAAAGTAATTAAAGTTAATTACTGGATGTAATTAAATGAAGATAATGGAAGTATTTTAAGTTTAATTACTTTGAATAATTAATCAAGGGATTAATTAAAAGATAATTAATTAATGAGTAATTAATTTATGGAAGAGTAATTAAGGGTAGTTAATTACTAAATGTGATTAATCAAAGGTGATTAATAAATGTGGTTTAATTAAGAATTAATTATTAAATGTAATTAATTTAAATGATGTAATTAAGGATCGGTTAATTAAGATTAATTAATATATAATTAGTGATTAAAGTAATTAATTAATTGTAATTAATTAAGGATTAATGTAATTAAATATAGTTAATTAATTAATGAAGTAATTAAAGATTAATTACTGAATGGTTTAAGTTAATTAATTTGTGAAATTAAATAAGAGTTAATTACTTAAAGTAATTAAAGTATAAATTAATCAGGATTGATTAATTAAGATGATACTCAAAGTATGATTAACTAATTAGTTTAATTAATGATTAAGTAAGAAGGATTTATAAAATGAGGTAATTAATTTAATTCACTTTAAATTAATTAGAGATGATATAAATTATTACTTAGGGATAGATGAATGATATAGAATGCTTTGCATTGTTGTTATCTCTGATAAGAGATGTGCTGATCTATGATATGGATGCTTTGGTTAAATTGAAATGATAATATGAATTATCTGTTTGTGATAATGTAGATTATCTGTTGTGAATTATCTATCCGTGTAGTATAGATAAGAAATGAATTGTTTTAACCTTAAAACAACTTGGCCTTAAAAGATACGTTTTGGATTTCGATGAGACCGGGATCGGGTTTCCGTATACCGGAATTCCAGGTCTGGAGACCCGAATACCACATCGATCCAAATTAACGATAGGTCGTGAATCTCAAGTGAAGATGAAGATTCAAAGTGCAAGGGTTATTGTCGTTAACTCTGAGGGTGATTCCAAAACGAGTGTAACGAGATAATGCCTTCGGTTTCGTTCGAACCCGGAACGAACTTGTATGGATTGAATGCTTTCAGAACATCGTCAGGTGGACGATGAGCATTCTAAGTGATGTGTTCTGATTTAAAGGTAAATCGTAACCTCAAGCCTCATCAACCGGGAATGGCTAAAACAGGGGAGGTGCAGCAAGGCTTCGTGGGTAGCACCCACTGAGAGTAAGGTCATCCCTGTCTAGAGAGTTCCTTCTTTTATTTCGGCTTAGTGGTGCAGTTGGCGACGGCCATCTGTGGGGTGATTTTATTCGGAATTATCCAGTAAGGGATGGTTCCGGCTTTGTGTTGCAGGGGATTGGGAGTGATCCTCGGTACGGTGATCTAGGCCCCGTACTGTGATGAGCGGTACCCCGGTAGCTCTGCCATTGTATGGAAATCCAAATTCCAATAAGTGATAACGGACTTGATTGTATACTTATGTATGCTGGAATTTAATAATGTAACAATTTCGGCTATTTCATATTTATTTGAAAACCCTAGACCCTATTATAATACAATCGAATTTCCTATCAAATGTTTTGGTTATTGTAAGGTAAAAACTTTTCCGTGTTTATGTGCGGGAAGTCTTACGAGATACCTTTTCTTTCCAAATGGTTTTCAAAGTTAAACAAGTTTAACCTGTTACTCACACCAGACCCATGTCTGACCCAAGTTGTTTATTCCTGTTTTATAAACTCTTGGGTACTCAAATTTTTACGAGTAGCCAAGGGATTCAGGTTTAGCTTTGACGAATTGTGGAGGAGCAATGGAGCAGGAGGCTTCGGCGTTCGTAGATATAGTATTCCGCTGTGTTGATATCTGTGTTAGAGTCTTGTATTTGAGTTGTAATATCTAGACAGATGTTTATAACTGTCTAGTATGTGTTGTATAGTTGTGTAAACTCTGATAAGTGTTTTATACTATGTAATAGTTTCTTTATGTTATTAATATAATTTATTCTTTCCGCTGTGAGATAGTTGTTGTTGTTTCTTTCTTTCTTCTCTTCTTTTCTATTTTCTACCCCTTTCTTTCTTATTAATGATGCGTCATTCTGTGGAATGAGTGGCGGGTCGTTACATATGGTATCGGAGCGATAGGTTGAGCGAATACCTAAGCTTTTGGTTAAGTGAATATCAGAACACTAGGTTGAGTGAATACCTAGGTTCGGAAGGATTGTTCATTAGAGATAGGATCTATAGCAACCTGTTGAGTCTGAGAGTATATATATACGAGAGTGCGTATTTGTTAGTTATATAAAATGGTTTTATATTGTGTTAATTGATCGGTTAAGTGGTATATGGATTCTGGTCAATACGAATAGCTACCGTTATTGATAGGGATCTCTAAACACTTGGACCAGGCCAACAGACACAATATTGTTTTAAAAAGGGAAGGTGAAATAATTTTACCCAGATATATTTTCTATATATAAAAAGTATCATTTTAAAAGTATATGGTATTTATAATGATTGGTTGAGATGATAATAATTTATCATCTAAGATTAGGAGTCTGAGTGTTGAGGTTGGAAGTATATTTGTCGAGACTGTAAACCTAATACCGTCTCGAGTAAACTTTACTATGGTAAAGAATTTCATCGATCTCCGAAGGAAACTGTTATGGTTCGGAGTTTATCTTTGTAGTTTGGATGAGTAAAGTTGGAGCTGTCGGTTGGACAGAAGCGAGTGATGGTATCTTGATACTTCTGGAAGAAGTAGCTGCGTGATGAGATGCAGTGACTATGGATGTTCCCGAAGATGTTTTCTTTGGAACAAGTTAATGAAGTGTGTCTGCTTCGGTGTCGAGGCTGAGTTCAGCAAGATGTTTTTGTTCTGTTTGAAGTCCGAATTTCTCGAAGAACTTTGGATTGAGAAGTCTGTGGCATCTGTGGCAGTAGTGCAGCTCGGAGTGTTCTGTTTCCGGCAGAAGTTTTTCTGAAGGTGAAGTTCAGAAGCAGCAGAGAGAATCCATTTCTTCGATGGATTGGATAGTCAAGTGTGAACTGTTCTGATTGGTAAAGAGAGAACAGTTTTATTTGGCTGGGTGGATCGCAAAAATGACTTGCGATAGTTTGAGTATTCTTTTAAGTTATCCGATATTTTCTGGGATGTGTTGTCCAGTCTTTGCTCGTGTTCTTCATCAACATTTTCATTCTACTCCAGATCAGAGTGGTGCAGCAGAAGCAGTTGGCGAGTGCTCCTATTTGTCTTTTCCAGATAGGAGAAGTTAGTTTGGAATCTTCGGATAATGGTGAAGTAGAGTTTGGTTTTGGATTGGGTAGATCTTGAGAGGATCATTGGTTGAGTTATCTTTGGTCCGGTTTGTTTCAAGAAGCATCAGCGAAGGTTGAGCTGATCAGGAAGGATTTGTAGGAAGTCCAAGATCGTTTGAAGGATTTTGTGGATAAGAGACGGAGGAATTTTGAATTCGAAGTTGGAGACTTCGTTGATATTGAAGTTTTCTCTGGCAAAAGGGAGCTATAAGATTGGGTAAGTCTGGGAAGTTAGCTCCGAGTTATTCTGGATCTTTTCTGTGATCTAATTTGGATAAGTACTTTGATCTACAAGGTTGAATTGTCAGTTTGGATAACTGGAATTCAATGAATTTTACGTATCTCTGAGGGAGTACGTGTTTGATCTATCTCTAGTTTTGGAACTAGCAGTTCTTGAGGATTTGGTTGTTGAGTCAGATTCGTCTGTAGTCTGATATTCTGTTTAGTATTGTAGATCTAGATGAGTAGGAGCTCTATAGCTTAGTAGTATTGGTTGTTTGGATTGTTGTAGAGCGAGTATCCCGGTATATATATACTTGGGGAAACTCGAGGAAATTCTATTCAGAATTTTTCGCTGGATAGTTAAAATTGTTTGTTTGGATGATTGTTTGCTATGGTTGTTAGCATATGGATGATAATATTTGTTTGTGATTTAAATAGATTATTAAATTACCTTTGTTTTAAATTTCGGGGACGAAATTATTTTAAGGGGGAAGGAATGTAATATCCCGGAAATTTTGGACAATATCAATTTAATAATCTGTTTAAAAATAATTAAATTGATTTGTTAATCTTTGATAATAAATATTTGAATTGATTTAATAATCTAATTAAATGAATATTTAATTAGTAAATTTATCCTTTAAAAATTTATAAGATGATTTCTATTTATAATGTATATACAATTGTATATATTGTATTTGGATAAGCTTGTGTTTGATATTTAATAAATAAATGAAATCTTGTTTTTAAATTTCTAATATACATTTTGATAGTTTGGAAATTATGATTTATTTAATATTAAGTTTTTCAAAGCTATTTAAACAAAATAACTATATGGTTTTAAATAAGATTAATAATAAAGTTTATTTTATTTTCTTTTTGAAATATTGCTTAATAAATAAGATTTAAGAGGGTATATATATATAAGTTTAAAATACAATATTAATAGTGTATTGTTTTATATATATAGATATAAATAGACTTTAGTAAAATAAGATTTGTTATTTCAAATTGAATATGTTCTTATAAATTGACTTTAAATTGGATTTTAAAAATATAATTTGAATTTGAATTTAGATTTAATTTTGAAATTCAAAAGAGGTAATATTTAAATAGTTTGGATTTTAAAATATATGTATAAGATCTTATTTTTATATATATATTTGGTTTATTTTCTTTAAAAGTATATATATACATAGATAAGTAATAAGTGTTTAATAAATAAAGAAAAGGTTTTTACATTTAAAATAAATATAAATTAAATATAAAGACATGTGTAAACATATGAAGGCTTGTTTAAAACAAGTGTAAACAAATTAACACATATGAAGACAAGTGTCATTTTTATTTTTATTTTTATTTTTCTTTTATTTTTATTAAATCACAAATAAACCTATATTTTCATTTACTCCTCATTCTCATTCCTTTTCTATTTCTTTTCAAGTCATAAAAGAATTCAGCCTATTCTCTAAGCAAAATCTGAAGTATACTCAAACCAAAATTCTCAAAAACTAAACCTATAACAAATTCTTCAATCTGAACATTCTTCTTCAAATCAGTAATCAACATTCCTTAAACCATATTCTCAAAACAAAGATCTGTAACCATTTCTTCAATCTGAAAATCAAAAGCCTGGAAGTGTTAAACCTGAAACCATTTTCAAATCAAAGCCCGATAGCCTGCATTTTTCTTTAATCTGGAATGAATTTAAAAAGCTTGCATCATTTTTAAAAGATTCAAAAGCCTGTTTTTCTCTTCAAATCTGGAAGCCTGCATACTTTCTGTAATCTGGAAGCAAGCAATCTGATTTAGAGAAACATCTCAATAATCAAAGCATGCATGCAAGTTTCTTCAGAAACATTCAAGTTAAAAGTTTTTAAAGATCAAATAGTAACTCAGTTTGAATCAAAGCAAGTATTCCAGTTCATGTTTCCAGGATTTATTATGCTCTGTTCATTCTCAAAAGGTGAGTAACAATCTTTCTAAATTTTAGTATAAGAATTTGATTGCATGCTTACTTCTGAAATTAAGTTTGTATGTGAGTATATTTTTAAATAAGTATCTGAGCATGTATGTATATGAGTATGTTGGTTTATATTGTCTGTTGCTTATGATATCTCTGTTCCCAGTTACAAACTCAAATTTATGATCAAAATTCCTTTTCTTTTGATCTAATCTCTGTTAGAACTTGGGTTTTAAAACAAAGTTGTTTATGTAGTTATTAAGTTAGGTTTAGAATTTAATTAAGATAAAATATATTTGAATTGGCTCTGGAAACTCAAAATAAAGAGGCAAGCTTGAGTATGTTGGAAATGTAAGTACCTTAATTTATTAAAACAGGATTGTAAACTGAAAACTTAACTAAAATATTGATTTTTAAAAATGAAATCAAAATTTTTAACATTCAATTGAAGGAGCAGTTTGGGGTTGAACAGTTTTCACGTTTTGGGTAGTTTTTGATAACCTAAGTGTTCGGGGAGGTTGTGGTTTCTACTGATGATAGAATGATGATAGGAGAATTCGAGAAAAATGTCTGATAATGTTGAAAAACACTGTGGCGAAGGGATTTGATTGGGAAAGTCTGAAACCCTAGTTTAACTAGGTCTGTTATTTTTGTTCGACATTTCTTCTAGAGTTGATCGAGTTCATTGAAGCTCTGGGGGAAGGTAGTTATGGTGTAGATGAAGACGTGGCTGAAGTTTTAGAGGCGATGATGGTCGGAGGAGGGGATGCATGGCGTTGACAGGTTTTGGTTGAATGGTGCTGTCTGTTCCAGTTTCGTTCCAGGTTGGGTGCTGAGCTACTCGATTTTTGTTTTCGAGTTGTTCTTAGGGCTACGATGATCGGGATCGTGAGGTTGGATGGTCATTGACATGTGGGAGTGATCGTAGATGATCGGAGATGGATGGTTGCTTTGTGCATATGCACGACTTTGATCTGGTATCAGTTCTAGTCTGAGTTTGGTTCGAATTTTAGTATGAGAGACTCGAAGTCATGCCGTGATTTTTGGGATCTGGCTCGAGTTGTTTCCAGGGGAGATTCGAGTGAGTTTAAACAGTTTTTAAAAAATTTTAACATAACAAAGTAAAAAAAAAATAAAGAGGGAAGGAACTCGAAGGGTACTCGGGGAAATGGGGTTTTGTCTCGGGAAATTTTGAGATGGGCTCGGGTAGGCTATTGGTTTCAGTTTAAAAGGCTGACAGGGTTTAAACTTTAAATTGAAGTTTAAAAAGGTTAAGCAGGATTTAAAGCAAGGTTTAAATCAAAAATTTTAAAGTATGGTTTCAAATTAAACTTGAAGCCCAGTTGTAAAAATAAATAAGTTTTTATTTTAAATATTTAAACATCTTTAAATGTTAAAAGTATAGTTTAAAAGAATTTTTAAATTAAATAAATTGGTTTAAAAATCTTGTAAATTCTTTTATAAATGTTAAGTGTTCTTAACATTTGATTTAAAAAGATTTTGTATATTTGATTTAAACATTGGTTAAGGTTAAAGTGTAATCTATTCTAAATCTTTTAAATTTAAAAATGAATTTAAAGAAAGATTTTAAAGTAAAAGGTTTTAAAGACTTTTATTTATAATAACTAAAGTAGTTAAAGGTTAATACTTTAGTTCAGAAAATAATTAAGATTTAATTATATAGGAGTAATTAAATTAATAAGGTAATTAAAGAAAAATTGATAATTTAATTAATTAATTGGTAATTAAGAGTTTATCAAGTTGATTAAAGATTAATTACCTAAAGAAGTAATTAAAGAATTGTTAAATAATTAATGAGGGATCATTAATTAGGGATAAATAAATAATTAATTAATGGGATAAATTTTGGTAATAAATTTGATTAATAAATTAATAATAATCATTTATGGAAATTGATTAAGTATAATTACTTAATAGAAGAAATTTAAAGAAATTAATTACTTAAGGTAATTAACTAAATAAATTTGATAAGTTAAATTAATTAATTTAAGATAATCACTTGGTGATTTGAATAAGTATAATTACTTAGATGTAATTAGTGAAGTGTAATTACTTAGGAAAGTAATTAAAGTTAATTACTGGATGTAATTAAATGAAGATAATGGAAGTATTTTAAGTTTAATTACTTTGAATAATTAATCAAGGGATTAATTAAAAGATAATTAATTAATGAGTAATTAATTTATGGAAGAGTAATTAAGGGTAGTTAATTACTAAATGTGATTAATCAAAGGTGATTAATAAATGTGGTTTAATTAAGAATTAATTATTAAATGTAATTAATTTAAATGATGTAATTAAGGATCGGTTAATTAAGATTAATTAATATATAATTAGTGATTAAAGTAATTAATTAATTGTAATTAATTAAGGATTAATGTAATTAAATATAGTTAATTAATTAATGAAGTAATTAAAGATTAATTACTGAATGGTTTAAGTTAATTAATTTGTGAAATTAAATAAGAGTTAATTACTTAAAGTAATTAAAGTATAAATTAATCAGGATTGATTAATTAAGATGATACTCAAAGTATGATTAACTAATTAGTTTAATTAATGATTAAGTAAGAAGGATTTATAAAATGAGGTAATTAATTTAATTCACTTTAAATTAATTAGAGATGATATAAATTATTACTTAGGGATAGATGAATGATATAGAATGCTTTGCATTGTTGTTATCTCTGATAAGAGATGTGCTGATCTATGATATGGATGCTTTGGTTAAATTGAAATGATAATATGAATTATCTGTTTGTGATAATGTAGATTATCTGTTGTGAATTATCTATCCGTGTAGTATAGATAAGAAATGAATTGTTTTAACCTTAAAACAACTTGGCCTTAAAAGATACGTTTTGGATTTCGATGAGACCGGGATCGGGTTTCCGTATACCGGAATTCCAGGTCTGGAGACCCGAATACCACATCGATCCAAATTAACGATAGGTCGTGAATCTCAAGTGAAGATGAAGATTCAAAGTGCAAGGGTTATTGTCGTTAACTCTGAGGGTGATTCCAAAACGAGTGTAACGAGATAATGCCTTCGGTTTCGTTCGAACCCGGAACGAACTTGTATGGATTGAATGCTTTCAGAACATCGTCAGGTGGACGATGAGCATTCTAAGTGATGTGTTCTGATTTAAAGGTAAATCGTAACCTCAAGCCTCATCAACTGGGAATGGCTAAAACAGGGGAGGTGCAGCAAGGCTTCGTGGGTAGCACCCACTGAGAGTAAGGTCATCCCTGTCTAGAGAGTTCCTTCTTTTATTTCGGCTTAGTGGTGCAGTTGGCGACGGCCATCTGTGGGGTGATTTTATTCGGAATTATCCAGTAAGGGATGGTTCCGGCTTTGTGTTGCAGGGGATTGGGAGTGATCCTCGGTACGGTGATCTAGGCCCCGTACTGTGATGAGCGGTACCCCGGTAGCTCTGCCATTGTATGGAAATCCAAATTCCAATAAGTGATAACGGACTTGATTGTATACTTATGTATGCTGGAATTTAATAATGTAACAATTTCGGCTATTTCATATTTATTTGAAAACCCTAGACCCTATTATAATACAATCGAATTTCCTATCAAATGTTTTGGTTATTGTAAGGTAAAAACTTTTCCGTGTTTATGTGCGGGAAGTCTTACGAGATACCTTTTCTTTCCAAATGGTTTTCAAAGTTAAACAAGTTTAACCTGTTACTCACACCAGACCCATGTCTGACCCAAGTTGTTTATTCCTGTTTTATAAACTCTTGGGTACTCAAATTTTTACGAGTAGCCAAGGGATTCAGGTTTAGCTTTGACGAATTGTGGAGGAGCAATGGAGCAGGAGGCTTCGGCGTTCGTAGATATAGTATTCCGCTGTGTTGATATCTGTGTTAGAGTCTTGTATTTGAGTTGTAATATCTAGACAGATGTTTATAACTGTCTAGTATGTGTTGTATAGTTGTGTAAACTCTGATAAGTGTTTTATACTATGTAATAGTTTCTTTATGTTATTAATATAATTTATTCTTTCCGCTGTGAGATAGTTGTTGTTGTTTCTTTCTTTCTTCTCTTCTTTTCTATTTTCTACCCCTTTCTTTCTTATTAATGATGCGTCATTCTGTGGAATGAGTGGCGGGTCGTTACATATATCCTCCTTATCTTAAAAAAAAAATTCTTATGAAATTAGAGTATAATTAGGAGGGTCATTTCACCAGTAAGGGATGGTTCCGGCTTTGTGTTGCAGGGGAGTGGGCGTACTCCTCGGTACGGTGATCTAGGCCACGTACTGTGACGGGCGGTACCCCAGTAGCCCTGCCATTGTATGGAATCCAAACTCCAATAAGTGCCGTACGTATTAGTTGTGCCCAACTATGTTGGAATGTGAGATGTAAGCATTTCAGCTATTTCTATATTTTACTTGAAAACCCTAGACCCTATTATAATAAAATCAGATTTCCTATCAAATGTTTTGGTTAGCGTAAGGTAAAAACTTACCCATGTTTATTTGTGGGGAGTCTTACGTGATATCTTTTCTTTCTAAAGGTTTTGAAGTTAAGCAAGTTTAACCTGTTACTCACACCAGACCCATGTCTGACCCAAGTGTTTATTTCTGTTTTATAAACTCTTGGGTACTCAAATTTTTTCGAGTAGCCAAGGGATTCAGGTTTAGCTTTGACGAATATTCTGGAGGAGCAATGGAGCAGGAGGCTTCGGCGTTCGTAGATATAGTATTCCGCTGTGTTGATATCTGTGATAGTGTCTTGTCTTGTATTTGAGTTGTAATGTCTAGACAGATGTTTATAACTGTCTAGTAAGTGATGTATATGCTGTGTAACTCTGTAAATTGTTGTACACTATATAATAGTTTATGTTATTAATATAATTTATTCGTTCCGCTGTGAGATCGTTGTTGTTGTTTCTTTCTTTCTTCTCTTCTTTTCTCTTTCTATCCCTTTCTTTCTTATTAACGATGCAACTTTCTGTGGAGAGAAAGTCGTGGTCGTTACAGTCGTGGCCACCCCTAACTATTTTTCCTACCACCCCAGTAAGCTCCTCCACCTCCTCAACCAACCCGACCACAGTCAGATCAACACGTCGCCGGAAAATAGCCAAAAACCACTTGTCGATCCTCTTTGAACTGCCCATCGCATACACCGTTTAAAATCATCATTTAGCTTTAAAAATCCTATTTTTGTATGAAGTTTCAGTTTATAAACTTATCTTAATAAATTAAGATACTTAAATTTTTCACTTGACTTGAATATGCACAGTTGCTTCTAGTTTCCAGATAATATTTCTATCTATTATTCTGAAAAATATATTTTAAAAGCTTAGTTTAGTTTTAAAAAAACAAACTTTGTTTAAATACTCAAGCCTAAAAGATATTAGAGTGTGAAGAATTTTTCTTTAGGGGAGATGAGCCTGTAAAACTAAACAAAGACATGTTGCCTGGAACACAGACATGCATATACTCATTTGTGTGTATATATACAGACATACATGTATTTTTAACAACCATACAAACAATCTTCATAACATACTTTGAGTGACAATCCGAACATCAAAATATAATAACAGATTCAAGAGGTTTGCTCACTGTTTAGATCCAAAAATCTGAACTTGATCTATCACTATTATTTTACCATTTTTAAATAGTTACTAATCATTTCAACTTGAACCATTTTAAAAATCTTGTAAATTTGGACATGTTTTGTTTAACAACCAAGCCTTTAAAGAAATGGACAGGCTTTAAACCTGTATGGTGAAATCAGGGGTGATTTTTCTCCTATAAACATGCACACATATATTTCAACATGCAGTCACATTCACACACCCTATTAGCATAACCACATCATAGCTCAAAATGCAACTTCAAGCTATAAACAATAAGGCAAAAGGGTTGCTCACCTGAGAAAATTGTAGACAGAGGACAAGCCTGTCATGATGAACATAGGACATGCCTGGAACAAAGCTAAAACTGAAACAGAGAAGCAAAGCTCAGTGTTTTTTTTGAATCTGGAATTTGTTGAGTTGTTGATGTGATTTTCTTTTTTTTATATAGCTTTTGATTTGCCTGCAACTTGATTTTGAATTCTGAAGTTGCTTAACGTTTCTTTGATCTGTTGAGTTGCTTTTGTACGCTAATAAAATTACTTGCTTTGCTTAAGATTGAAGTTGAAGCCTTTTTCGTTTTTTTTCAGTTTTGATAAATTTTCTCAAATGGACGAACTGATGATGATGAGTTGGATATATATAAAAGAAATTGAGTGATGTTTCTTTTGTTTGTATAATACTAGGCAGAGACTTTTTATTTATTGACTAAGCCATACTTATTACGGCTGAAATGATCTTTGCCATGCTGAAAGGTATATAGCATTAATTGCTTCATGCTCCCCATCCTTGTTAACATGCAGTTCTGTTTTGTATGTATTTCTTCTTTTTGTTTTGTTGACTAATATTTTACTTTTTTCTCGCTTTTACAAGCTTAACTTGATTTCGGCTGAGAAGATGCTAGTAAGTACTTTTGTTTATTTTTTTTTCTTGTGTACACATATATTTATCTTTATTTGGTAAGTACATTTGTGTACATTTTCTTTCTTGCTTCATATCTTTGTGACTTGATTGGCTTTACATATTTATATTTTTGTTTTTGTTTTTGTTTATTTTGTTTGTTAATATTTGTACTATGATGTTTAGGTTTATTTACTTACTTTATTTTTTTATAAAACTATATATATATTCATTTCAAAATATAGGTGAATTTCTAGATTTTATTTTGTTGTTAAACCTTATCTAATTAGTTTAGTTTATAGTTATCTTCTATATATTTTATTTCCAGTTTAACATCTATTATTATTTAACTCTAATACAAATATTTATTTTATTTTCATTAATATTATTTAAATTCAAATTATCGTCATTTCTAAATTTTTAAATAAATTTATTTATTTATGTTTATACTTGTGTCCAAAGTGTATATATATTATATATCCCTATATTTATTTTTAAAACCATTTATTTTAAGATTTTATTTCAAATCCAATATATACACATATATACAAATTTTTACAATATTTAAATTTTTATGATTTATACAGAATTTATTCAAGACTTGGGGAAACTCGCTTTCATTGATAATTAATATTACAAATTTTTATTCAAAAATTCATTAAATTATCAATTTAAATAAATTAAAATCTAGGGTCGTTACATCACTCTTGATCCCCTGCAACACAAGACCAGAGCTACCCTTTAATGGATAGTCTGAATAAGATCACCCCATGTTTGGGATCAGCAATCGCCCACTAAGCCGAATAAAAAGGGACATCTAGACAGGGGAAATCTTACCCTAATTGGTTGCTAACCACTTAGCCTTGCGGCACCTCCCTTATTTTAGCCATTCCCGATTGATGAGGCTTGAGGCTATGCGTTACCTTTTTAGAACACGTTTCACTTCTGATAGCATTCGTCCATACAAGTTGCCCAGGGTCTGGACAAACCGAATCACCGTCTTGATCATCTTCACGGTATTCATTCGCTACGTTCAAACCGAATTGAAGTGGTTTTCGGATAATTAAATCTGATCCTAATCTCTTCGAAACGATTAGCGCATTAACCAATATTGATAGTCGATTATTAACTATCAAATTTATAACAATCATCCAACTAATTATTTATTTCCACTGAAAATGCAAAGTCTTATTAAATTTAGATTTCAAATAAATTAATTACTGTATCCAAAATATATACTTAAGCATTTAATATAAAACTACCTAAAATCATTTTATTCAAAATAACAATTATGAAGTTCTATAATAAATTTCCCAAAACTTAAACCAAAACTACTTTTTAAAAATAAAGATTATTTTACAACATAAAAACATTTAAAAGTTATCTTTTATTAAATCGTAATACTTAAAAATAATTATCTACTATAACTAACTTAATAAATATTTTCTTTAAAAGTCTTGAGGCAATTTAAATAATAAATTTCTCTAGTAACATTCTTTTAAACAACTTTAAAACTTTTAATTTATACTTAAAAGTCTTTCTTGAAAATATACTTGGCTTTTAGGAAAATACACTTTCCATTTCAATATGCCCATCTAATCATTTATAAATCCTTCTCGATTTATCCGAATTTTATTTACGTCCCCATCCCATAAATTTCTTTTCCACCCTTTTAAAAATAAAACCACCTTTTATTTTTAAAACAAATTTCCATCTCCTTATAAATTCCCACTGTGAATTTATACTTTCAAATTTATCGCTTGAGAAATATTTTCACATTATTTATAAACCCAGTGTATAATTTCCATACCCTCATTTCCCTTTAAATAACAGTTTTCAAAACACTTAATCCATTTCCCAATCGATTCACTGAATTGCTTCCATTTTAGAAAAACTTACTCAAATTTTGTTCTAAAATCATTAATTCTATATTCACTTCTTTATTATAATTTAAAACCTTATTTAAAACTGAAAATATCAATTTCACCCTTTATTCAAAATTTCCCTTTTATTTTTCTCCTAACTCATTTTAAACTGAACTTTTAAAATAAATTCTTTTATCTTGAAACAATATCACTTACGTCGTCAAATTGTTTTATTCCCATTTATACAAAATCTCCATTTTTCCCTTATTCGGAATTTATTTAATGGGGTTTCAAAATCAAACTTTTTGTTCTTCTCCAAATTCATTTCTTCAATTTATCCAAATTCACTATAATTATTTTACTTAAAAATTTCCATTTTTATTTTCTTTAAATAAAATCCAACCTTATATATATTTTCGTTTCTCAAAATACCAATATATATTCAGCCAAGCCATTGCATTCAATAATTTCAATTCCCAATATAACCAATATAATCCATCACAAATTATCAAATAAATCACATTACTGAATATAAAATAAATTCAACACTTTTGAGGAATCCGGTTGTATGCCTCCAACCTGTAAACATAAAAATACAATCCCACTTCGAGGGGGATATCACGGTATAAAGGGTCATCCGCTATTATGCAGGGCGCATAGGGTCTCATCCGCTATATAATGCGGGAATATCAATCACTCCAATATATACATACACTACTATATAATAACACATCCAAACTGAGAATAAATTATCAATTCAATCAATCAACCAATTATTTAAATTTTAACTATTTAAATTAACCGATAATCCAATTGAATGAGATTAACTCACCTTTGAATTTTGTTCTGCAATCCGACCCAAACCGGCTATTTCCTTCACGATTTTAGACCTTGTATAAACATTATATGGTTTTTTAACATTTGAAATAATCGAACAGTTAATTACCATTTATGAATTTATTTAAACTAATAATTTAATTCTTAAACTAATTTTCCTATAATAATTTTTAGTGACTAAAATAATTATGTAAGTCAACTAAATAAATTAATCTCCCTAATGCATTATTTTAAAATTAACTAGTAAGTGGTAATATGTCTTTATGTATATTTATTTATTTTTTTGAACTACGTATATACTAATTAAATAATCTATATAAATTTAAAAATCTATTTTTTTATATAAACTTTCAAACATTCTAAAATTCCTATTCTTTTCAAAACTTCATCTACATATATATTTCTGTTTATACATGATTACACAAAACAGTATATACTTCAATTTTTTTAAATCAGACAAAGTTTTCTACTTTAAACTTTATATATTTTTATTAAATTAAGACAGGGTTGCTTTCATCTTACTGTAAATATTTATTTTGAACAGTAGTTAAAATAATATCCAGAGTTCACCCTTTTAAATTTTCAAAACAAAGAGGAAAAAAACAAGAAGATGCTCGCCCCCCCGGTTTATACCGATCGTCACCGAAGCTGCGACCCAAAACCCTCAACCCTCCACTGCCAAGCACGCCTCCCATTAGCCTTGCGACCACCTTCCTCACTTCGGCCATCATCGCGAACCCTTAGCGCAACTTCACAACCCCACTGCTCCGACATTGCGACTTCGAGCACACAAAGATCGGTAGCAGGGAAAACGATGTCGAGCTCTACCCAATTATAAAAAGTCGATCGCAAATTCACCTGAATCCCTTCCTCTCACGATTCGCAGTTAAGTCGTGGCCGACTCGATCGAGAGATTCCTTCCGACATTCGCTTGGTCGTGTCTGGGTACTCACTCGACTGAAGAGATTCCATATATAAAGGTTTTCTTTCGAAAAAAATGAGCAGAGGGTAAAGAATTGAATCGAGCGCGATCCAGATTTGTAGGCTGGTTCAATTTTGATTTGAGTTAAGGCAGTTCCTTTCTGAAATGAGGAAGAGGACGCGATTTTAACTTCGCCATTATTATACTTTTATTTTCAATTTTTCTTCTTTCGGCTGTGAAGAGAAATAAAATAAAAACAAGAGGGAATGTGGGCTTTTGAAAGGAAGGTGGCATGCTAGAGGGATGCTATGGTGACAACGAAATGAAAGCAAAAAGGTCTGATGGGAATATAAATTTGAAAGATTGAAATATATATATATATATATATATATATATATATATTTAAATTTAAATTGTCTCGAATTCACAACTCAAAATCTCGACCTCCTATCGAGACATGCCGCTAGGCGTTCATAATGTTATACCCATATTCCAAAAGCAATGGAAAAGGTTTCGAGTCCTAATTCGATCATATGGAGAAGATAGCTTTTTGAACCCAGTTATTATATTGAATTTCCGATATAAATTTCAACGCGTTTGCATAACGTACGATCAATCGATAACTCCAAACTTTACAAAAGTTGAAATCCGATAATAATACACTATTACGGATCCAATGATACTGGTTTCGTTGAATTCTGAGACTGTGTCTCAGAAGGCTATTTTTTTTAAAATATCAATTTAAATGATATATTTCCAAAACTGAACAAAACACTTTTAAATTCAATTTTAAAAGTTCTATTACCTTCAGTATTATTTATATAAATTTTACAAGCCTTCAAATTATTTTTCACAAGCTTAAAAACCCAAGATTTCATATTTTCCCCAATTTCTAATCATTTAATCCAATAATTAAATTGTCCAATAAGTTGGTATATTTGAAATTAAAATTGAAACTAACTTTCAAATATTTAAAATAAATTAAATATTCCAATTTCAAATATTCAAAAATTCAAGGTCATCGCATTCCTCCCCCCTTAAAAGAATTTCGTCCCCGAAATTACTTGTTAAGGAGAATGGTCCAATACCCATTTACTATTTTTCAACCTAAACTATTTCAAATAACTTCCAAAACAATCTTTTTATTAAGACATACTATCACTTCTACTAACTTTCCCAACTCACCAATAGGTTCCAAACAATATTACTTACTCGAAAACTCAAATTATAATTTAAAAACTAGGTTTTAAACTATCAAAATTTTCATCAAAATTTTTCTAACTCCTTCAATTTTCAAAAAATTTCGCCAGCTTCTCCTCTACGTGGCTAGGTCGGAACAACTACAAAATTGCCTCTACAACCCCCAAATTTCAAAAGAAAACAAAAGCCAGGTGGCTAGATCAGAAAACCATCAAAATTCATATAGAAATTTAAAAAGAAACCTTTCAGTCGGGCAATTCAAAAAATTTCTTCTGGAACTGAAAACATCAATTTATTCTTTGCCTTTAATTACCTGTACCTTATCTATCAATAATATCCAATCACAACATTCAAAATCATTTTATTCATTTCCTAACAAAATTTAAATATTTTGCTTTACTTAAGCCATAAGATGTACATATACCATCCGTACGCAATAACAAACCCGATCGCTCACTCGATCACACAATTTCACTTCCAAACTAGTATCGTCCACCCGACTCTCTAGTGCGGACTCAGATCTAGTTCCTTGATTAGAAACCGTCATTCTCCTTGCATAGCCATATACTATGATAGAAAATTTTCAAAATCAATCAAAATTCCATATACAAGGTTCGCCGTCGAAAATCGAGTGAAAAATCCTAACTCGAATCGATATACATATCTCGAAATTCTGTGCTCGAATCTGGATCAAATCGTTATGTGAATAAAATAATATATGTACATCCTACGTATTTATTAATTGATTTATTAGCTATATCAATTCCATTTTTATTCACATTTATTTTGATTTCTATTCACTTATCCACACTTGTCACTTCACACACATTTATTAAACCTTCATTCAATTACTTACTCAATATATATTTCCCAATACTAATTTCACTTAAGAATTTCACCATTCCTTCTTAAGTTCAATATAAATATCTTACAAACTTCTTATATTTATTTTCACTTCACTACTTAAGCTTTATATCTATTTTCATTTAATCCACATTTTCAATTCAAACTCAATTTATCTCCAAGCTTTAAATATTGAATTCTATTAACCACATCTTAACCCATATTTACTTTCCTAGTTATTGTAATTAGTTTCATCCACTAATTTGTTTCCAATCAAATTTAGTTTCGAATCTGTTTAACTTGCTAATTTTATTTATCACTTCATTTCCAAATTTAATTTCAAATCCCAATAAGAAGTTTATTTCCAAACTTTTACTTCTTTTAGTTCCATCAAACAAATGCTACAATTTCACTTTACTTAACATAATTAAAATTGATTCCAATATTCAATTTTCAATTCCAGTTCTATTTACTTATAAATTTAAATTAATTTTGTTCATTCAAAAATTCACTTCCAACTTTATAAATTTTATTTCAATGACCATTTTACTTACTCTACTTAGACCCTTTTTCCTTAAAGTCCAATTTTATTTAACTCAATTTAGTTAAATTCCACTTTCATTCAAATTACATTTCACTATTCAGTTTCACCATGTAAATCAACTTGTTTACTCACAAATTTATTCTAGCTTAATAAATTTTTATTTAAGTAACCATTTCATTTTTAGTTGGATTACCTATCACTTTATTATGGTCACACTTACTTTCATTTACTTTTTACAAGTTAATTCGATTTCAGGAAATTTCTAAACTTCATAAGTTTCCAAACTTGTCTATATTCCCTAAACAGTTTTAGTTAAACCTCCAGAGTTTAAGCCATTACTTAAACATTCGAAAATCAATTTTGAAATCATATATACCCAAAGTCATATTATTCTTTTGCATTTTGAAATCAACCCAATTTTGCAGCAGACATCAATTCAAAATATTCAAGCAGCAATTCCTTCCTTGGAAACTCGAAAATGAACACCGATGACGTCGCGATCATCGTCGGAATTATTTTCCAACGACCGAAAAGAGTTTAGTGCTTTTACCTCTTCAAAAACATTTTTCAAATATTCTTAATTCCAAATCTCACCAGATTTGATATCCACTTCAAAAATATTTCTGAATAATACCACTATTATTCCTCCAAAGCCTTTCGAAAATCATTTTCAACTCCAAAGGAAATTAAATTTTTCCCAAATTTTTGAATTTCAAATCCTTTCAATCTATATTCAAATATTACTCTGGAATTTATTTTGGACTATAAAATCCATCTCAATTATAAATCACATTTATAATTTCACATTACAAATTCCATTCTGTTACATAAATTTATTTCTTTACTTTCGGTTATAATTTTGACTCTTATTCAATTTCCACACAACAATGATAATAATTTAATGTTATCACTTCCTAATAACTAAGCAACCATATATATACTTATAATAATTTGCGAAAATTATCTTTTTTATATACAAAAAAAATTTTGGGCAAAATTATTCCATTTACCTAATTTTAAAATAATACCGTGTCGAACTGTTCTGTTTAAGTGTTTAGAGATCCCTATCAATAACGTTAATTACTCGTATTGACCAGAATCATAAGCCACTCAACAAATCAACCAACACAATATAAAACGATTTTATATTCACTAACAAGTATGCGCTCATATCTATTAATACACTCAAACTCATTCTAGAGTACTGCAGACTCTATCTCTAATGAGTAATCCCTACCAGAGCCATGGTTCTCGCTTAACCTTCAGCTCCGATACCAACTGTAATAGCTCGCAAATCCATATCCCTTTGAGTCGACCACATCCTTCATCAATTCAAATCAAATTGGACGTAAATACAAACTTTTAGGGTTATAGAAGAAAGAGGTAGAAGAAGAAAATAGAAACAACATCAGAATCTCAAAATCGCAGCGGAACAAAATATAATATATAACAACAGATTTTTACACAAAAGAATTAGTAACTATTTAATACTTACAATCATTAGAGTGCAAAATCATCACATCAATTCTAGACAGTTTAGTAGCCTATCCTTACGCAGCGAAATATACAAATCTACAGAAAGTACGCCTCGTCATCCAGCTCGTCTCCTGAGCTCCACAACATCCTATCATGTATCTGTAGTACTCGGTCTGACCTGAGTATTATAATAAAATAACACCTGAGTCAGTCTGGAAACCAGCATGAGAAAACACACTCAATTGAATTATTAAAGTTTTCAAAATCCTTTTGAAAATCAAATGTATCTCGTAAGACCACGCCACAACTAAACATGCCAGGTTTTTACCTTACGATAACCAAAACGTTTTATATCAAATCCTCTGATATTATTATAGTGTATAAGTACAAATACTTATTCAAATAGCCGAAATTGTTACATTCATTAAATTCTAGCATAATAGGTATACAAACAAGCCCAAATGCACTTATTGGAGATTGGGTTTCCATACAATGGTAGGGCTACTGGGGTACTGCCCGTCATAGTACCCCGGTCTAGATCAGAGTACCGAGGATCACCCTTGATCCCTTGCAACACAAGACCGGAGCAACCCCTTACTAGATAGTTCGAATAAGATCACCCCACAGTTGGGATCAGCAACCGCCCACTAAGCCGAATAAAAAAGGACATCTATATAGGGGAGATCTTACCCTAATTGGTTGCTAGCCCCTTAGCCTTTCTACACCTCCTCTTTTTTTAGCCATTCTCGGTCGATGAGGCTTAAGGATTTGGGTTACCTCCCTAGAACACGTTTCACTAAGAATTCTTATCATCCTCCTGACGATGTTCTGACAGCATTCGTCCATACAAGTTGCCTTGGGTTTGGACAAACTGAATCACCGTCTTTATCATCTTCATAGTATTCATTCGCTATGTTCAAACCGGATCGAAGTACTTCTCGGATAATTAAATCTGATCCCAGTCTCTTCGAAACGATCAGTGCATTGGCCAATATTGATAGTTGGTTATTAACTATCAAATTTAAAATAATCATCCAACCAATTATTTATTTCCCCTGAAAACGCCAAGTCTTATTAAATTTAGATTTCAAATAAATTAATAACTTTATCCAAAATATATACTTAAGCATTTAATATAAAACTACCTAAAATCACTTTATTCAAAATAACAATTATGAAATTCTATAATAAATTTTCCAAAACTTAAACCAAAACTACTTTTTAAAAATAAAGGTTATTTTACAAAATAAAAACATTTAAAAGTTATCCTTTATTAATTCGTAATACTTAAAAATAATTATCTACTATAACTAACTTAATAAATATTTTCTTTAAAAATCTTGAAACAATTTAAATAATAAATTTCTCTAGTAACATTCTTTTAAACAACTGTAAAACTTTTAATTTATACTGAAAATTCTTTCTTGAAAATATACTTGGCTTTCAGGAAAATACACTTTCCATTTCAATATGCCCTTCTAATCATTTATAAATCCTTCTCGATTTTTCACAATTTAATTTACGTCCCCATCCCGTAAATTTCTTTTCCACCCTTTTAAAAATAAAACCACCTTTTTATTTTTAAAACAAATTTTCATCTCCTTATAAATTCCCACCGTGAATTTATACTTTCAAATTTATCCCCTGATAATTATTTTCACTTTATTTGTAAACCCAATTTATAATTTTCATATCCTAATTTCCCTTTATATCATAGTTTTCAAAACACTTAATCGATTTCCCAATCGATTCTCTGAATTACTTCCATTTTAAAAATTTATCTTAACTTACTCAAATATTATTCCAAAATCCATTAATTCCATATTCACTCCTTTGTTATAATTTAAAACCTTATTTAAAACTGAAAATATCAGTTTCACCCTTTATTCAAAATTCCCCTTTTATTTTTTTCCTAACTTATTTTAAACTTGAATTTTAAAAATAAATTCTTTTATCTTTAAACAATATCACTTAAGTCGTCAAAATCTTTTATTCCCATTTATACAAAATCTCCATTTTTCCCGCATTCAGAATTTATTTAATAGGGTTTCAAAATCAAACTTTTTATTCTTCTCCAAATTCATTTCTTCAATTTATCCAAATTCACTATAATTATTTTACTTAAAATTTCCCTTTTTATTTCCTTTAAAAAAATCCAAACTTTATATATATTTTTTCATTTCTCAAAATACCAATATATATTCAGCCAAGCCATAGCATTCAATAATTTCAGTTCCCAATATAATCAATATAATCCATCATAGATTATCACATAAATCATATTACTGAATATAAAATAAATTCAACATTTTTTAGGAATCCAGTTGGATCCCTTCAACCTGTTTCCTTACATTCATAGATGTTAGAACAACATAAAAATACCAATCCCACTTCGAGGGGGATATCACGGTATAAAGGGTCATCCGCTATTATGCGAGGCGCATAGGGTCTCATCCGCTATATAATGCGAGAAGATCAATCATTCCAATATATATATACTACTGTATAGTATCACATCCAGATTGATAATAAATTATCAATTCAATCAGTCAGCCAATAATTTAAATTTTAACTATTTAAATTAACCGATAATCCAATTGAGTGAGATTAACTCACCTTTGACCTTTGTTTTGCAATCCGACCCAAACCGGCTATTTCCTTCACGATTTCAGACCTTGTATAAACATTATACGATATATTAACATTTGAAATAATCGAACAGTTAATTACCATTTATTAGTTTATTTAAGCTAATAATTTAATTCTTAAACTAATTTTCCTATAATACTTTTTAGCAACTAAAATAATTATATAAGTCAACTAAATAAATTAATCTCCCTAATACATTACTTCAAAATTAACTAGTAAGTGGAAATATGTCTTTATGTATATTTATTTACATTTTTGAACTATGTATATACTTAGAAAATAATCTATACAAATTTAAAAATCTATTTTTTTGTATAAACTTTCAAACATTCTAAAATTCCTATTCTTTTCAAAACTTCATCTACATATATATATTTCTGTTTATACATGATTACACAAAACAATATATATTTCATTTTTTTTCAAATCAGACAAGTTTTCTACTTTAAATATATATATTTTTATTAAATTAAAATAGGGTTGCTTTCATCTTACTGTAAAAAAAAATTGAACAGTAGTAAAAATAATTTCCAAAGTTCACCCTTTTAAATTTCAAAACAAAAAGGAAAAAATCAAGAAGATGCTCACCCCTCCCCCCCGTCTAGACTGATCATCTCCAAAGCCACGACCCAAACACCTCGACCGTCCACTGCCAAGCACGCCTCCCATTAGCCTCACGACCACCTTCCTTACTTCGGCCATCATCGCGAACCCTTGGCACAACTTCAAAACCCCACTACTTCGACATCGCTACTTCGAGCATACAAAGATCAGTAGCAGGAAAAATGATGTCGAGCTCCGCCCAATTATCAAATCTCGATCGCAAATTCACCCGAATCCCTTCCTTTCACGATTCGCAGTCAAGTCGTGGTCGACTCGATCGAGAGATTCCTTCCGACATTCGCTAGATCACGTCTCAGAGCTCACTCGACTGAAGAGATTACATATACAAAGGTTTTCTTTTTTAAAAAAAATGAGAAGAGGGGAAAGAATCGAATCGAGCACGATCTTGATTTGTAGGCCGGTTCAATTTTGATTTGAGTTAAGGCAGTTCCTTTCTGAAATGAGGAAGAGGACGCGATTTTAACTTTGCCATTATTATACTTTTTTTTTCAATTTTTCTTCTTTCGGCTGTGAAGAGAAATAAAATAAAAATAAGAGGGAACGTGGGCTTTTGAAACGATGGTGGCATGCTAGAGGGATGCTACAGTGACAACGAAATGAAAGCAAAAAGGTCTGATGGGAATACAGATTTGAAAGATTGATATATATATATATATATTTAAATTTAAATCAGCTTGAATTTGCAACTCAAAATCTCGACCTCCTCTAGAGACGTGTCGCTAGACGTTCATAATGTTATAACCCTATTCTGATCGCAATGGAGAAGGTTTCGAGTCCTAATTCGATAATATGGAGAAGATATCTTTTTAAACCTAGTTATTATATTGAACTTCCGATATAAATTTTAGCGCGTTTACATACTGTACGATCAAACAATAACTCCAAACTTTAGGAAATTTGAAATCAGATAATAATATACTATTACAGATCCAATGGTACTGATTTCGATGAATTCTGAGACTGTGTCTTGAAAGGCAATTTTTTTTAAATACCAATTTAAACGATATATTTCCAAAACTGAACAAAACAGTTTTAAATTCAATTTTAAAAGTTCTATTACCTTCAGTATTATTTATATAAATTTTAAAAGCCTTCAAATTATTTTTCGCAAGCCTGAAAACCCAAGATTTCATATTTTCCCCAATTTCCAATCATTTAATCCAATAAGTAAATTGTCCAGTAAGTTGTTATATTTGAAATTCAAATTAAAACTAACTTTCAAATATTTAAAATCAATTAAATATTCCAATTTCAAATATTCAAAAATTCTGGGTCGTCGTGGAAAATAAACATATGCACTAAATTCCCATATGTGAATGTTGACACTCTTGATAGTAATTATTTATTTAAAACAATTTGGCCTTTTAAATTTAACATTTGGATTCGATGAAACCGGGATCGAATATCAATAATATCCAAAAACCACTTCGATCCAAAATAAGCAAACGATTTGGGAAGATTCAAAGATAAGATCCATGATGAAAATTTTAGAGTACAATGGCTATTTGTCACTAATTCTAACGGTGATTTCAATAACGAGTGTAGTGGAAATTGTAACAACCCGCATATTTATCGATTTTATATTTAAAGCTTTTATTTAAATATTTTATCGTTACTCGGATGTTAGTCCGAAAAGCTACTTGTTGTATACGGTCAAATTAGGACTCGAGACCACCTTCATTGAGTTCAAAATGACGTTTGCGATCTTTTTGAGTGTAAACTTCGATATGTTTGGAGTTAGTGAAATTCTTGCTACTTTTTCCCGCTTGTGACTTTGGTTTGGACTGCACCTTCTTTAGTTCAGCCCAACCCTCTTCCTTACTTCATTCACCATTTGTTTTAACATTCAAGCTTTATCAAAAATGGTGGTGGGAAGTGGAAATTAAAACTCCAAACTCAAATTCTATTGCAAATCCGAGATTCAACTCCAAATTCAAGTAGAAGATAGTGGATTCAAGCTTTGGATTACTTCTCCTTGCTTTCAATCTCCATCTTCATCCATTTTAGTGAGAAGGTGAGATTTTTGATCTAACATCTTGCCTATAGATGTCATTGGGCTGTTGGGAATGATCCCATATTGCATTTGTATGAATATTTGCATTTGGTTTGGATTGGATTGGCGAAAAACTCCAATTTTTAGTGTTTTTGGTGAAAAACTGCACTTAGGTCGTTCTGCCTGGGCTAGGTCGTTTGCTGTTGAAAAGTCACACAGAGCTTAGGTTGTTTTCAACCTTAATTCGTTCTGGCCATAGGTCGTTCGCCATTAGGTCGCGCCCCTTAGATCGCTCAGCCTACTTACCTCGCTAGGTCGTTAGCTCGGCCGTGCTTAGGTCGCTCACCCAGTAGGTCGCGCACTCTTTAGGTCGCGTACTACTTTAGGTCGCGTACACTTTTAGGTCGCCACTTTTAGGTCGCGCCACTTTTAGGTCGCCACTTTTAGGTCGCGCCTCTTTTAGGTCGCGCCTCTTTTAGGTCACCACTTTTAGGTCGCGTCACTTTTAGGTCGCGCCTCTTTTAGGTCGCGCCTCTTTTAGGTCGTCACTTTTAGGTCGTCACTCTTTTAGGTCGCGCCTCTTTTAGGTCGCCACTTTTAGGTTGCTCGACCCAGTTAGGTCGTAGGTTGCGTGTCACCGTTAGGTCGTGAACCTCTTTAGGTCGTTTGGCCTGCATCTGTTAGGTCGTTAGACCTATTGCATCCCTTAGGTCGCTAGACCTGTCTTCCACTTAGGTCGTAGGTCGCATGACCTATTAGGTCGCCTGACCTATTAGGTCGCATGACCCCTTAGGTCGTTTGGCTTCACGAGGTCGCTTGTCTTCAATAGGTCGCGCCTCTTTTAGGTCGTCACTTTTAGGTCGCGCCTCTTTTAGGTCGCGCCTCTTTTAGGTCGCCACTTTTAGGTCGCGCCTCTCGCTAGGTCGCTCGAGCCAGTTAGGTCGTAGGTCGCATGTCACCGTTAGGTCGTGAACCTCTTTTAGGTCGCTTGGCCTGCATCTGTTAGGTCGTTAGACCTATTGCATCCCTTAGGTCGCTAGACCTGTCTTCCACTTAGGTCGTAGGTCGCATGACCCATTAGGTCGCATGACCCCTTAGGTCGTTTGGCTTCACGAGGTCGCTTGTCTTCAATAGGTCGCGCCTCTTTTAGGTCGTCACTTTTAGGTCGCGCCTCTTTTAGGTCGCGCCTCTTTTAGGTCGCCACTTTTAGGTCGCGCCTCTCGCTAGGGCGCTCGACCCAGTTAGGTCGTAGGTCGCGTGTCACCGTTAGGTTGTCAACCTCTTTAGGTCGCTTGGCCTACATCTGTTAGGTCGTTAGACCTCTTGCATCCCTTAGTTCGCTAGACCTGTCTTCCACTTAGGTCGTAGGTCGCATGAGCCATTAGGTCGCATGACCCCTTAGGTCGTTTGGCTTCACGAGGTCGCTTGTCTTCAATAGGTCGCGCCTCTTTTAGGTCGTCACTTTTAGGTCGCGCCTCTTTTAGGTCGCGCCTCTTTTAGGTCGCCACTTTTAGGTCGCGCCTCTCGCTAGGTCGCTCGACCCAGTTAGTTCGTAGGTCGCGTGTCACCGTTAGGTCGTGAACCTCTTTAGGTCGCTTGGCCTGCATCTGTTAGGTCGTTAGACCTATTGCATCCCTTAGGTCGCTAGACCTGTCTTCCACTTAGGTCGTAGGTCGCATGACCCATTAGGTCGCATGACCCCTTAGGTCGTTTGGCTTCACGAGGTCGCTTGTCTTCAATAGGTCGCGCCTCTTTTAGGTCGTCACTTTTAGGTCGCGCCTCTTTTAGGTCGCGCCTCTTTTAGGTCGCCACTTTTAGGTCGCGCCTCTCGCTAGATCGCTCGACCCAGTTAGGTCGTAGGTCGCGTGTCACCGTTAGGTCGTGAACCTCATTAGGTCGCTTGGCCTGCATCTGTTAGGTCGTTAGACCTATTGCATCCCTTATGTCGCTAGACCTGTCTTCCACTTAGGTCGTAGGTCGCATGACCCATTAGGTCGCATGACCCCTTAGGTCGTTTGGCTTCACGAGGTCGCTTGTCTTCAATAGGTCGCGCCTCTTTTAGGTCGTCACTTTTAGGTCGCGCATCTTTTAAGTCGCGCCTCTTTTAGGTCGCCACTTTTAGGTCGCGCCTCTCGCTAGGTCGCTCGACCCAGTTAGGTCGTAGGTCGCGTGTTACCATTAGGTCGTGAACCTCTTTAGGTCGCTTGGCCTGCATCTGTTAGGTCGTTAGACCTATTGCATCCCTTAGGTTGCTAGACCTGTCTTCCACTTAGGTCGTAGGTCGCATGACCCATTAGGTCGCATGACCCCTTAGGTCGTTTGGCTTCACGAGGTCGCTTGTCTTCAATAGGTCGCGCCTCTTTTAGGTCGTCACTTTTAGGTCGCGCTTCTTTTAGATCACGCCTCTTTTAGCTCGCCACTTTTAGGTCGCGCCTCTCGCTAGGTCGCTCGACCCAGTTAGGTCGTAGGTCGCGTGTCACCGTTAGGTCGTGAACCTCTTTAGGTCGCTTGGCCTGCATTTGTTAGGTCGATAGACCTATTGCATCCCTTAGGTCGCTAGACCTGTCTTCCACTTAGGTCGTAGGTCGCATGACCCATTAGGTCGCATGACCCCTTAGGTCGTTTGGTTTCACGAGGTCGCTTGTCTTCAATAGGTTGCGCCTCTTTTAGGTCGTCACTTTTAGGTCGCGCCTCTTTTAGGTCGCCACTTTTAGGTCGCGCCTCTCGCTAGGTCGCTCGACCCAGTTAGGTCGTAGGTCGCGTGTCACCGTTAGGTCGTGAACCTCTTTAGGTCGCTTGGCCTGCATCTGTTAGGTCGATAGACCTATTGCATCCCTTAGGTCGCTAGACCTGTCTTCCACTTAGGTCGTAGGTCGCATGACCCATTAGGTCGCATGACCCCTTAGGTCGTTTGGCTTTACGAGGTGGCTTGTCTTCAATAGGTCGCGCCTCTTTTAGGTCGCCACTTTTAGGTCGTGCCTCTTTTAGGTCGCCACTTTTAGGTCGCGCCTCTCGCTAGGTCGCTCGACCCAGTTAGGTCGTAGGTCGCGTGTCACCGTTAGGACGTGAACCTCTTTAGGTCGCTTGACCTGCATCTGTTAGGTCGTTAGACCTATTGCATCCCTTAGGTCGCTAGACCTATCTTCCACTTAGGTCTTAGGTCGCATGACCCGTTAGGTCGTTTGGCCTCATGAGGTCGCTAGTCTTCAATAGGTCATGCCTCTTTTAGGTCGTCACTTTTAGGTCGCGCCTCTTTTAGGTCGCGCCTCTTTTAGGTCGCCACTTTTAGGTCGCTCGACCCAGTTAGGTCGTAGGTCGTGTGTCACCGTTAGGTCGTGAACCTCTTTAGGTCGCTTGGCCTGCATCTGTTAGGTCGTTAGACCTATTGCATCCCTTAGGTTGCTAGACCTGTCTTCCACTTAGGTCGTAGTTCGCATGACCCCTTAGGTCGTTTGGCTTCACGAGGTCGCTTGTCTTCAATAGGTCGCGCCACTTTTAGGTCATCACTTTTAGGTCGCGCCTCTATTAGGTCGTGCCTCTTTTAGGTCGCCACTTTTAGGCCGCGCCTCTCGCTAGGTCGCTCGACCCAGTTAGGTCGTAGGTTGCGTGTCACCGTTAGGTCGTGAACCTCTTTAGGTCGCTTGGCCTGCATCTGTTAGGTCGTTAGACCTATTACATCCCTTAGGTCGCTAGACCTGTCTTCCACTTAGGTCGTAGGTCGCGTGACCCATTAGGTCGCATGACCCCTTTGGTCGTTTGGCTTCATGAGGTCGCTTGTCTTCAATAGGTCGCGCCTCTTTTAGGTCGTCACTTTTAGGTCGCGCCTCTTTTAGGTCGCGCCTCTTTTAGGTCGCCACTTTTAGGTCGCGCCTCTCGCTAGGTCGCTCGACCCAGTTAGGTCGTAGGTCGCGTGTCACCGTTAGGTCGTGAACCTCTTTAGGTCGCTTGGCCTGCATCTGTTAGGTCGTTAGACCTATTGCATCCCTTAGGTCGCTAGACCTGTCTTCCACTTAGGTCGTAGGTCGAATGACCCATTAGGTCGCATGACCCCTTAGGTCGTTTGGCTTCACGAGGTCACTTGTCTTCAATAGGTCGCGCCACTTTTAGGTTGTCACTTTTAGGTCGCGCCTCTTTTAGGTCGCGCCTCTTTTAGGTCGCCACTTTTAGGTCGCGCCTCTCGCTAGGTCGCTCGACCCAGTTAGGTCGTAGGTTGCGTGTCACCGTTAGGTCGTGAACCTCTTTAGGTCGCTTGGCCAGCATCTGTTAGGTCGTTAGACCTATTACATCCCTTAGGTCGCTAGACCTGTCTTCCACTTAGGTCGTAGGTCGCGTGACCCATTAGGTCGCATGACCCCTTAGGTCGTTTGGCTTCACGAGGTCGCTTGTCTTCAATAGGTCGCGCCTCTTTTAGGTCGTCACTTTTAGGTCGCGCCTCTTTTAGGTCGCGCCTCTTTTAGGTCGCCACTTTTAGGTCGCGCCTCTCGCTAGGTCGCTCGACCCAGTTAGGTCGTAGGTCGCTTGTCACCGTTAGGTCGTGAACCTCTTTAGGTCGCTTGGCCTGCATTTGTTAGGTCGATAGACCTATTGCATCCCTTAGGTCGCTAGACCTGTCTTCCACTTAGGTCGTAGGTCGCACGACCCATTAGGTCGCATGACCCCTTAGGTCGTTTGGTTTCACGAGGTCGCTTGTCTTCAATAGGTTGCGCCTCTTTTAGGTCGTCACTTTTAGGTCGCGCCTCTTTTAGGTCGCCACTTTTAGGTCGCGCCTCTCGCTAGGTCGCTCGACCCAGTTAGGTCGTAGGTCGCGTGTCACCGTTAGGTCGTGAACCTCTTTAGGTCGCTTGGCCTGCATCTGTTAGGTCGATAGACCTATTGCATCCCTTAGGTCGCTAGACCTGTCTTCCACTTAGGTCATAGGTCGCATGACCCATTAGGTCGCATGACCCCTTAGGTCGTTTGGCTTCACGAGGTGGCTTGTCTTCAATAGGTCGCGCCTCTTTTAGGTCGCCACTTTTAGGTCGTGCCTCTTTTAGGTCGCCACTTTTAGGTCGCGCCTCTCGCTAGGTCGCTCGACCCAGTTAGGTCGTAGGTCGCGTGTCACCGTTAGGTCGTGAACCTCTTTAGGTCGCTTGACCTGCATCTGTTAGGTCGTTAGACCTATTGCATCCCTTAGGTCGCTAGACCTGTCTTCCACTTAGGTCTTAGGTCGCATGACCCGTTAGGTCGTTTGGCCTCATGAGGTCGCTTGTCTTCAATAGGTCGTGCCTCTTTTAGGTCGTCACTTTTAGGTCGCGCCTCTTTTAGGTCGCGCCTCTTTTAGGTCGCCACTTTTAGGTCGCTCGACCCAGTTAGGTCGTAGGTCGTGTGTCACCGTTAGGTCATGAACCTCTTTAGGTCGCTTGGCCTGCATCTGTTAGGTCGTTAGACCTATTGCATCCCTTAGGTTGCTAGACCTGTCTTCCACTTAGGTCGTAGGTCGCATGACCCCTTAGGTCGTTTGGCTTCACGAGGTCGCTTGTCTTCAATAGGTCGCGCCACTTTTAGGTCGTCACTTTTAGGTCGCGCCTCTTTTAGGTCGCCACTTTTAGGTCGCGCCTCTCGCTAGGTCGCTCGACCCAGTTAGGTCGTAGGTTGCGTGTCACCGTTAGGTCGTGAACCTCTTTAGGTCGCTTGGCCTGCATCTGTTAGGTCGTTAGACCTATTACATCCCTTAGGTCGCTAGACCTGTCTTCCACTTAGGTCGTAGGTCGCGTGACCCATTAGGTCGCATGACCCCTTAGGTCGTTTGGCTTCACGAGGTCGCTTGTCTTCAATAGGTCGCGCCTCTTTTAGGTCGTCACTTTTAGGTCGCGCCTCTTTTAGGTCGCGCCTCTTTTAGGTCGCCACTTTTAGGTCGCGCCTCTCGCTAGGTCGCTCGACCCAGTTAGGTCGTAGGTCGCCTGTCACCGTTAGGTCGTGAACCTCTTTAGGTCGCTTGGCCTGCATCTGTTAGGTCGATAGACCTATTGCATCCCTTAGGTCGCTAGACCTGTCTTCCACTTAGGTCGTAGGTCGCATGACCCATTAGGTCGCATGACCCCTTAGGTCGTTTGGCTTCACGAGGTCGCTTGTCTTCAATAGTTCGCGCCTCTTTTAGGTCGTCACTTTTAGGTCGCGCCTCTTTTAGGTCGCCACATTTAGGTCGCGCCTCTCGCTAGGTCGCTCGACCCAGTTAGGTCGTAGGTCGCGTGTCACCGTTAGGTCGTGAAGCTCTTTAGGTCGCTTGGCCTGCATCTGTTAGGTCGATAGACCTATTGCATCCCTTAGATCGCTAGACCTGTCTTCCACTTAGGTCGTAGGTCGCATGACCCATTAGGTCGCATGACCCCTTAGGTCGTTTGGCTTCACGAGGTCGCTTGTCTTCAATAGGTCGCGCCTCTTTTAGGTCGCCACTTTTAGGTCGTGCCTCTTTTAGGTCGCCACTTTTAGGTCGCGCCTCTCGCTAGGTCGCTCGACCCAGTTAGGTCGTAGGTCGCGTGTCACCGTTAGGTCGTGAACCTCTTTAGGTCGCTTGACCTGCATCTGTTAGGTCGTTAGACCTATTGCATCCCTTAGGTCGCTAGACCTGTCTTCCACTTAGGTCTTAGGTCGCATGACCCGTTAGGTCGCATGACCCGTTAGGTCGTTTGGTTTCACGAGGTCGCTTGTCTTCAATAGGTCGTGCCTCTTTTAGGTCGTCACTTTTAGGTCGCGCCTCTTTTAGGTCGCGCCTCTTTTAGGTCGCCACTTTTAGGTCGCTCGACCCAGTTAGGTCATAGGTCGCGTGTCACCGTTAGGTCATGAACCTCTTTAGGTCGCTTGGCCTGCATTTGTTAGGTCGTTAGACCTATTGCATCCCTTAGGTCGCTAGACCTGTCTTCCACTTAGGTCGTAGGTCGCATGACCCATTAGGTCGCATGACCCCTTAGGTCGTTTGGCTTCACGAGGTCGCTTGTCTTCAATAGGTCGCGCCTCTTTTAGGTCGTCACTTTTAGGTCGCGCCTCTTTTAGGTCGCCACTTTTAGGTCGCGCCTCTCTCTAGGTCGCTCGACCCAGTTAGGTCGTAGGTTGCGTGTCACCGTTAGGTCCTGAACCTCTTTAGGTCGCTTGGCCTGCATCTGTTAGGTCGTTAGACCTATTACATCCCTTAGGTTGCTAGACCTGTCTTCCACTTAGGTCGTAGGTCGCGTGACCCATTAGGTCGCATGACCCCTTAGGTCGTTTGGCTTCACGAGGTCGTTTGGCTTCAATAGGTCGTGCCTCTTTTAGGTCGTCACTTTTAGGTCGCGCCTCTTTTAGGTCGCGCCTCTTTTAGGTCGCCACTTTTAGGTGGCGCCTCTCGCTTGGTCGCTCGACCCAGTTAGGTCGTAGGTCGCGTGTCACTGTTAGGTCGTGAACCTCTTTAGGTCGCTTGGCTTGCATCTGTTAGGTCGTTAGACCTATTGCATCCCTTAGGTCGCTAGACCTGTCTTCCACTTAGGTCGTAGGTCGAATGACCCATTAGGTCGCATGACCCCTTAGGTCGTTTGGCTTCACGAGGTTGGTTGTCTTCAATAGGTCGCGCCTCTTTTAGGTCGTCACTTTTAGGTCGCGCCTCTTTTAGGTCGCCACTTTTAGGTCGCGTCTCTCGCTAGGTCGCTCGACCCAGTTAGGTCGTAGGTCGCGTGTCACCGTTAGGTCGTGAACCTCTTTAGGTCGCTTGGCCTGCATCTGTTAGGTCGTTAGACCTATTGCATCCCTTAGGTCGCTAGACCTGTCTTCCACTTAGGTCGTAGGTCGCATGACCCATTAGGTCGCATGACCCCTTAGGTCGTTTGGATTCACGAGGTCGCTTGTCTTCAATAGGTCGCGCCTCTTTTAGGTCGTCACTTTTAGGTCGCGCCTCTTTTAGGTCGCCACATTTAGGTCGCGCCTCTCGCTAGGTCGCTCGACCCAGTTAGGTCGTAGGTCGCGTGTCACCGTTAGGTCGTGAACCTCTTTAGGTCGCTTGACCTGCATCTGTTAGGTCGTTAGACCTATTGCGTCCCTTAGGTCACTAGACCTTTCTTCCACTTAGGTCTTTGGTCGCATGACCCGTTAGGTCGCATGACCCGTTAGGTCGTTTGGTTTCACAAGGTCGCTTGTCTTCAATAGGTCGTGCCTCTTTTAGGTCGTCACTTTTAGGTCGCGCCTCTTTTAGGTCGCGCCTCTTTTAGGTCGCCACTTTTAGGTCGCTCGACCCAGTTAGGTCATAGGTCGCGTGTCACCGTTAGGTCATGAACCTCTTTAGGTCGCTTGGCCTGCATTTCTTAGGTCGTTAGACCTATTGCATCCCTTAGGTCGCTAGACCTGTCTTCCACTTAGGTCGTAGGTCGCATGACCCATTAGGTCGCATGACCCCTTAGGTCGTTTGGCTTCACGAGGTCGCTTGTCTTCAATAGGTCGCGCCTCTTTTAGGTCGTCACTTTTAGGTCGCGCCTCTTTTAGGTCGTCACTTTTAGGTCGCGCCTCTCTCTAGGTCGCTCGACCCAGTTAGGTCGTAGGTTGCGTGTCACCGTTAGGTCCTGAACCTCTTTAGGTCGCTTGGCCTGCATCTGTTAGGTCGTTAGACCTATTACCAGTGTTTTAAATCTCGGATTTTGGCCAATATCTCGGGAAAATATCTCGGCTATCTCGGGCGATATTTAAAACACTTATAACTAAATAGGCTGCCAAATCTCGGATTTTGGCTGATATCTCGGATTTTTCATCTCGGCCATCTCGGGGAGATTTAAAAGCCTGCCTATTACATCCCTTAGGTTGCTAGACCTGTCTTCCACTTAGGTCGTAGGTCGCGTGACCCATTAGGTCGCATGACCCCTTAGGTCGTTTGGCTTCACGAGGTCGTTTGGCTTCAATAGGTCGTGCCTCTTTTAGGTCGTCACTTTTAGGTCGCGCCTCTTTTAGGTCGCGCCTCTTTTAGGTCGCCACTTTTAGGTGGCGCCTCTCGCTTGGTCGCTCGACCCAGTTAGGTCGTAGGTCGCGTGTCACTGTTAGGTCGTGAACCTCTTTAGGTCGCTTGGCTTGCATCTGTTAGGTCGTTAGACCTATTGCATCCCTTAGGTCGCTAGACCTGTCTTCCACTTAGGTCGTAGGTCGAATGACCCATTAGGTCGCATGACCCCTTAGGTCGTTTGGCTTCACGAGGTTGGTTGTCTTCAATAGGTCGCGCCTCTTTTAGGTCGTCACTTTTAGGTCGCGCCTCTTTTAGGTCGCCACTTTTAGGTCGCGCCTCTCGCTAGGTCGCTCGACCCAGTTAGGTCGTAGGTCGCGTGTCACCGTTAGGTCGTGAACCTCTTTAGATCGCTTGGCCTTCATCTGTTAGGTCGTTAGACCTATTGCATCCCTTAGGTCGCTAGACCTGTCTTCCACTTAGGTCGTAGGTCGCATGACCCATTAGGTCGCATGACCCCTTAGGTCGTTTGGATTCACGAGGTCGCTTGTCTTCAATAGGTCGCGCCTCTTTTAGGTCGTCACTTTTAGGTCACGCCTCTTTTAGGTCGCGCCTCTTTAAGGTCGCCACTTTTAGGTCGCGCCTCTCGCTAGGTCGCTCGACCCAGTTAGGTCATAGGTCGCGTGTCACCGTTAGGTCGTGAACCTCTTTAGGTTGCTTGGCCTGCATCTGTTAGGTCGTTAGACCTATTGCATCCCTTAGGTCGCTAGACCTGTCTTCAACTTATGTCGTAGGTCGCATGACCCATTAGGTCTCATGACCCCTTAAGTCGTTTGGCTTCACGAGGTCGCTTGTCTTCATTATGTCACGCCTCTTTTAGGTCGTCACTTTTAGGTCGCGCCTCTGTTAGGTCGCGCCTCTTTTAGGTCGCCACTTTTAGGTCGCGCCTCTCGCTAGGTCGCTCGATCCAGTTAGGTCGTAGGTCGCGTGTCACCGTTAGGTCGTGAACCTCTTTAGGTCGCTTGGCCTGCATCTGTTAGGTCGTTTGACCTATTGCATCCCTTAGGTCGCTAGACCTGTCTTCCACTTAGGTCGTAGGTCGCATGACCCATTAAGTCGCATGACCCCTTAGGTCGTTTGGCTTCACGAGGTCGCTTGTCTTCAATAGGTCGCGCCTCTTTTAGGTCGTCACTTTTAGGTCGCGCCTCTTTTAGGTCGCCACTTTTAGGTCGCGCCTCTCGCTAGGTCACTCGACCCAGTTAGTTCGTAGGTCGCGTGTCACCGTTAGGTCGGGAACCTCTTTAGGTCGCTTGGCCTGCATTTGTTAGGTCGTTAGACCTATTGCATCCCTTAGGTCGCTAGACCTGTCTTTCACTTAGGTCGTAGGTCGCATGACCCATTAGGTCGCATGACCCCTTAGGTCGTTTGGCTTCACGAGGTCGCTTGTCTTCAATAGGTCGCGCCTCTTTTAAGTCGTCACTTTTAGGTCGCGCCTCTTTTAGGTCGCGCCTCTTTTAGGTCGCCACTTTTAGCTCGCGCCTCTCGCTTGGTCGCTCGACCCAGTTAGGTCGTAGGTCGCGTGTCACCGTTAGGTCGTGAACCTCTTTAGGTCGCTTGGCCTACATCTATTAGGTCGATAGACCTATTGCATCCCTTAGGTCGCTAGACCTGTCTTCCACTTAGGTCGTTGGTCGCATGACCCATTAGGTCGCATGATCCCTTAGGTCGTATGGCTTCACGAGGTCGCTTGTCTTCAATAGGTCGCGCCTCTTTTAGGTCGTCACTTTTAGGTCGCGCCTCTTTTAGGTCGCGCCTCTTTTAGGTCGCCGCTTTTAGGTCGCGCCTCTCGCTAGTTCGCTCGACACAGTTAGGTCGTAGGTCGCGTGTCACCGTTAGGTCGTGAACCTCTTTAGGTCGCTTGGCCTGCATCTGTTAGGTCGTTAGACCTATTGCATCCCTTAGGTCGCTAGACCTGTCTTCCACTTAGGTCGTAGGTCGCATGACCCCTTAGGTCGTTTGGCTTCACGAGGTCGCTTGTCTTCAATAGGTCGCGCCTCTTTTAGGTCGTCACTTTTAGGTTGCGCCTCTTTTAGGTCACGCCTCTTTTAGGTCGCCACTTTTAGGTCGCGCCTCTCGCTAGGTCGCTCGACCCAGTTAGGTTGTAGGTCGCGTGTCACCGTTAGGTCGTGAACCTCTTTAGGTCGCTTGGCCTGCATCTGTTAGGTCGTTAGACCTATTGCATCCCTTAGGTCGCTAGACCTGTCTTCCACTTAGGTCGTAGGTCGCATGACCCATTAGGTCGCATGACCCCTTAGGTCGTTTGGCTTCACGAGGTCGCTTGTCTTCAATAGGTCGCGCCTCTTTTAGGTCGTCACTTTTAGGTCGCGCCTCTCGCTAGGTCACTCGACCCAGTTAGGTCGTAGGTCGCGTGTCACCGTTAGGTCGGGAACCTCTTTAGGTCGCTTGGCCTGCATCTGTTAGCTTGTTAGACCTATTGCATCCCTTAGGTCGCTAGACCTGTCTTCCACTTAGGTCGTAGGTCGCATGACCCATTAGGTCGCATGACCCCTTAGGTCGTTTGGCTTCACGAGGTCGCTTGTCTTCAATAGGTCGCGCCTCTTTTAGGTTGCCACTTTTAGGTTGCACTTCTCGCTAGGTCGCTCGACCCAGTTAGGTCGTAGGTCGCGTGTCACCGTTAGGTCGTGAACCTCTTTAGGTCGCTTGGCTTGCATCTGTTAGGTCGTTAGACCTATTGCATCCCTTAGATCACTAGACCTGTCTTCCACTTAGGTCGTAGGTCGCATGACCCCTTACGTCATTTGGCTTCACAAGGTCGCTTGTCTTCAATAGGTCGCGCCTCTTTTAGGTCGTCACATTTAGGTCGCGCCTCTTTTAGGTTGCGCCTCTTTTAGGTCGCCACTTTTAGGTCGCACCTCTCGCTAGGTCGCTCGACCCAGTTAGGTCGTAGGTCGCGGGTCACCGTTAGGTCATGAACCTCTTTAGGTCGCTTGGCCTGCATCTGTTAGGTCGTTAGACCTATTGCATCCCTTAGGTCGCTAGACCTGTCTTCAACTTAGGTCGTAGGTCGCATGACCCATTAGGTCGCATGACCCATTAGGTCGCATGACCCATTAGGTCGCGCCTCTTTTAGGTCGCCACTTTTAGGTCGCGCCTCTCGCTAGGTCGCTCGACCCAGTTAGGTCGTAGGTCGCGTGTCACCGTTAGGTCGTGAACCTCTTTAGGTCGCTTGGCCTACATCTATTAGGTCGATAGACCTATTGCATCCCTTAGGTCGCTAGACCTGTCTTCCACTTAGGTCGTTGGTCGCATGACCCATTAGGTCGCATGATCCCTTAGGTCGTTTGGCTTCACGAGGTCGCTTGTCTTCAATAGGTCGCGCCTCTTTTAGGTCGTCACTTTTAGGTCGCGCCTCTTTTAGGTCGCGGCTCTTTTAGGTCGCCACTTTTAGGTCGCGCCTCTCGCTAGGTCGCTCGACCCAGTTAGGTCGTAGGTCGCGTGTCACCGTTAGGTCGTGGACCTCTTTAGGTTGCTTGGCCTGCATCTGTTAGGTCGTTAGACCTATTGCATCCCTTAGGTCGCTAGACCTGTATTCCACTTAGGTCGTAGTTCGCATGACCCATTAGGTCGCATGACCCCTTAGGTCGTTTGGCTTCACGAGGTCGCTTGTCTTCAATAGGTCGTGCCTCTTTTAGGTCGCCACTTTTAGGTCGTGCCTCTTTTAGGTCGCCACTTTTAGGTCGCGCCTCTCGCTAGGTCGCTCGACCCTGTTAGGTCATAGGTCGCGTGTCACCGTTAGGTCGTGAACCTCTTTAGGTCGCTTGACCTGCATCTGTTAGGTCGTTAGACCTATTGCATCCCTTAGGTCGCTAGACCTGTCTTCCACTTAGGTCTTAGGTCGCATGACCCGTTAGGTCGCATGACCCGTTAGGTCGTTTGGCTTCACAAGGTCGCTTGTCTTCAATCGGTCGTGCCTCTTTTAGGTCGTCACTTTTAGGTCGTGCCTCTTTTAGGTCGCGCCTCTTTTAGGTCGCCACTTTTAGGTCGCTCGACCCAGTTAGGTCGTAGGTCGCGTGTCACCGTTAGGTCGTGAACCTCTTTAGGTCGCTTAGCCTGCATTTGTTAGGTCGTTAGACCTATTGCATCGCTTAGGTCGCTAGACCTGTCTTCCACTTAGGTCGTAGGTCGCATGACCCATTAGGTCGCATGACCCCTTAGGTCGTTTGGCTTCACGAGGTCGCTTGTCTTCAATAGGTCGCGCCTTTTTTAGGTCGTCACTTTTAGGTCGCGCCTCTTTTAGGTCGCGCCTCTTTTAGGTCGCCACTTTTAGGTGGCGCCTCTCGCTTGGTCGCTCGACCCAGTTAGGTCGTAGGTCGAGTGTCACCGTTAGGTCGTGAACCTCTTTAGGTCGCTTGGCTTGCATCTGTTAGGTCGTTAGACCTATTGCATCCCTTAGGTCGCTAGACCTGTCTTCCACTTAGGTCGTAGGTCGCATGACCCATTAGGTCGCATGACCCCTTAGGTCGTTTGGCTTCACGAGGTTGATTGTCTTCAATAGGTCGCGCCTCTTTTAGGTCGTCACTTTTAGGTCGCGCCTCTTTTAGGTCGCGCCTCTTTTAGGTCGCCGCTTTTAGGTCGCGCCTCTCGCTAGTTCGCTCGACACAGTTAGGTCGTAGGTCGCGTGTCACCGTTAGGTCGTGAACCTCTTTAGGTCGCTTGGCCTGCATCTGTTAGGTCGTTAGACCTATTGCATCCCTTAGGTCGCTAGACCTGTCTTCCACTTAGGTCGTAGGTCGCATGACCCATTAGGTCGCATGACCCCTTAGGTCGTTTGGCTTCACGAGGTCGCTTGTCTTCAATAGGTCGCGCCTCTTTTAGGTCGTCACTTTTAGGTCACGCCTCTTTTAGGTCACGCCTCTTTAAGGTCGCCACTTTTAGGTCGCGCCTCTCGCTAGGTCGCTCGACCCAGTTAGGTCGTAGGTCGCGTGTCACCGTTAGGTCGTGAACCTCTTTAAGTTGCTTGGCCTGCATTTGTTAGGTCGTTAGACCTATTGCATCCCTTAGGTCGCTAGACCTGTCTTCCATTTAGGTCGTAGGTCGCATGACCCATTAGGTCGCATGACCCCTTAGGTCGTTTGGCTTCACGAGGTCGCTTGTCTTCAATATGTCACGCCTCTTTTAGGTCGTCACTTTTAGGTCGTGCCACTTTTAGGTCGCGCCTCTTTTAGGTCGCCACTTTTAGGTCGCGCCTCTCGCTAGGTCGCTCGATCCAGTTAGGTCGTAGGTCGCGTGTCACCGTTAGGTCGTGAACCTCTTTAGGTCGCTTGGACTGCATCTGTTAGGTCGTTAGACCTATTGCATCCCTTAGGTCGCTAGACCTGTCTTCCACTTAGGTCGTAGGTCGCAAGACCCATTAGGTCGCATGACCCCTTAGGTCGTTTGGCTTCACGAGGTCGCTTGTCTTAAATAGGTCGCGCCTCTTTTAGGTCGTCACTTTTAGGTTGCGCCTCTTTTAGGTCGCGCCTCTTTTAGGTCGCCACTTTTAGGTCGCGCCTCTCGCTAGGTCACTCGACCTAGTTAGTTCGTAGGTCGCGTGTCACCGTTAGGTCGGGAACCTCTTTAGGTCGCTTGGCCTGCATCTGTTAGGTCGTTAGACCTATTGCATCCCTTAGGTCGCTAGACCTGTCTTCCACTTAGGTCGTAGGTCGCATGACCCATTAGGTCGCATGACCCCTTAGGTCGTTTGGCTTCACGAGGTCGCTTGTCTTCAATAGGTCGCGCCTCTTTTAGGTCGTCACTTTTAGGTCGCGCCTCTTTTAGGTCGCGCCTCTTTTAGGTCGCCACTTTTAGGTCGCGCCTCTCGCTAGGTCGCTCGACCCAGTTAGGTCGTAGGTCGCGTGTCACCGTTAGGTCGTGAACCTCTTTGGGTCGCTTGGCCTACATCTATTAGGTCAATAGACCTATTGCATCCCTTAGGTCGCTAGACCTGTCTTCCACTTAGGTCGTTGGTCGCATGACCCATTAGGTCGCATGATCCCTTAGGTCGTTTGGCTTCACGAGGTCGCTTGTCTTCAATAGGTCGCGCCTCTTTTAGGTCGTCACTTTTAGGTCGCGCCTCTTTTAGGTCGCGCCTCTTTTAGGTCGCCACTTTTAGGTCGCGCCTCTCGCTAGGTCGCTCGACCCAGTTAGGTCGTAGGTCGCGTGTCACCGTTAGGTCGTGAACCTCTTTAGGTCGCTTGGCCTGCATCTGTTAGGTCGTTAGACCTATTGCATCCCTTAGGTCGCTAGAACTGTCTTCCACTTGGGTCGTAGTTCGCATGACCCATTAGGTCGCATGACCCCTTAGGTCGTTTGGCTTCACGAGGTCGCTTGTCTTCAATAGGTCGCGCCTCTTTTAGGTCGTCACTTTTAGGTTGCGCCTCTTTTAGGTCAAGCCTCTTTTAGGTCGCCACTTTTAGGTCGCGCCTCTCGCTAGGTCGCTCGACCCAGTTAGGTCGTAGGTCGCGTGTCACCGTTAGGTCGTGAACCTCTTTAGGTCGCTTGGCTTGCATCTGTTAGGTCGTTAGACCTATTGCATCCCTTAGGTCGCTAGACCTGTCTTCCACTTAGGGCGTAGGTCGCATGACCCATTAGGTCGCATGACCCCTTAGGTCGTTTGGCTTCACGAGGTTGCTTGTCTTCAATAGGTCATGCCTCTTTTAGGTCGTCACTTTTAGGTCGCGCCTCTCGCTAGGTCACTCGACCCAGTTAGGTCGTAGGTCGCGTGTCACCGTTAGGTCGGGAACCTCTTTAGGTCGCTTGGCCTGCATCTGTTAGGTCGTTAGACCTATTGCATCCCTTAGGTCGCTAGAACTGTCTTCCACTTAGGTCGTAGGTCACATGACCCATTAGGTCGCATGACCCCTTAGGTCGTTTGGCTTCACGAGGTCGCTTGTCTTCAATAGGTCGCGCCTCTTTTAGGTCGTCACTTTTAGGTCACGCCTCTTTTAGGTTGCCACTTTTAGGTTGCGCCTCTCGCTAGGTCGCTCGACCCAGTTAGGTCGTAGGTCGCGTGTCACCGTTAGGTCGTGAACCTCTTTAGGTCGCTTGGCCAGCATTTGTTAGGTCGTTAGACCTATTGCATCCCTTAGATCACTAGACCTGTCTTCCACTTAGGTCGTAGGTCGCATGACCCATTAGGTCGCATGACCCCTTAGGTCGTTTGGCTTCACGAGGTCGCTCGTCTTCAATAGGTCGCGCCTCTTTTAGGTCGTCACTTTTAGGTCACACCTCTTTTAGGTCACGCCTCTTTAAGGTCGCCACTTTTAGGTCGCGCCTCTCGCTAGGTCGCTCGACCCAGTTAGGTCGTAGGTCGCGTGTCACCGTTAGGTCGTGAACCTCTTTAAGTTGCTTGGCCTGCATTTGTTAGGTCGTTAGACCTATTGCATCCCTTAGGTCGCTAGACCTGTCTTCCACTTAGGTCGTAGGTCGCATGACCCATTAGGTCGCATGACCCCTTAGGTCGTTTGGCTTCACGAGGTCGCTTGTCTTCAATATGTCACGCCTCTTTTAGGTCGTCACTTTTAGGTCGTGCCTCTTTTAGGTCGCGCCTCTTTTAGGTCGCCACTTTTAGGTCGCGCCTCTCGCTAGGTCGCTCGATCCAGTTAGGTCGTAGGTCGCGTGTCACCGTTAGGTCGTGAACCTCTTTAGGTCGCTTGGCCTGCATCTGTTAGGTCGTTAGACCTATTGCATCCCTTAGGTCGCTAGACCTGTCTTCCACTTAGGTCGTAGGTCGCATGACCCATTAGGTCGCATGACCCCTTAGGTCGTTTGGCTTCACGAGGTCGCTTGTCTTAAATAGGTCGCGCCTCTTTTAGGTCGTCACTTTTAGGTCGCGCCTCTTTTAGGTCGCGCCTCTTTTAGGTCGCCACTTTTAGGTCGCGCCTCTCGCTAGGTCGCTCGACCCAGTTAGGTCGTAGGTTGCGTGTCACCGTTAGGTCGTGAACCTCTTTAGGTCGCTTGGCCTGCATCTGTTAGGTCGTTAGACCTATTGCATCCCTTAGGTCGCTAGAACTGTCTTCCACTTAGGTCGTAGGTCACATGACCCATTAGGTCACATGACCCCTTAGGTCGTTTGGCTTCACGAGGTCGCTTGTCTTCAATAGGTCGCGCCTCTTTTAGGTCGTCACTTTTAGGTCACGCCTCTTTTAGGTTGCCACTTTTAGGTTGCGCCTCTCGCTAGGTCGCTCGACCCAGTTAGGTCGTAGGTCGCGTGTCACCGTTAGGTCGTGAACCTCTTTAGGTCGCTTGGCCTGCATTTGTTAGGTCGTTAGACCTATTGCATCCCTTAGATCACTAGACCTGTCTTCCACTTAGGTCGTAGGTTGCATGACCCATTAGGTCGCATGACCCCTTAGGTCGTTTGGCTTCACGAGGTCGCTTGTCTTCAATAGGTCGCGCCTCTTTTAGGTCGTCACTTTTAGGTCACACCTCTTTTAGGTCACGCCTCTTTAAGGTCGCCACTTTTAGGTCACGCCTCTTTTAGGTCGCCACTTTTAGGTGGCGCCTCTCGCTTGGTCGCTCGACCCAGTTAGGTCGTAGGTCGAGTGTCACCGTTAGGTCGTGAACCTCTTTAGGTCGCTTGGCTTGCATCTGTTAGGTCGTTAGACCTATTGCATCGCTTAGGTCGCTAGACCTGTCTTCCACTTAGGTCGTAGGTCGCATGACCCATTAGGTCGCATGACCCCTTAGGTCGTTTGGCTTCACGAGGTTGATTGTCTTCAATAGGTCGCGCCTCTTTTAGGTCGTCACTTTTAGGTCGCGCCTCTTTTAGGTCGCGCCTCTTTTAGGTCGCCGCTTTTAGGTCGCGCCTCTCGCTAGTTCGCTCGACACAGTTAGGTCGTAGGTCGCGTGTCACCGTTAGGTCGTGAACCTCTTTAGGTCGCTTGGCCTGCATCTGTTAGGTCGTTAGACCTATTGCATCCCTTAGGTCGCTAGACCTGTCTTCCACTTAGGTCGTAGGTCGCATGACCCATTAGGTCGCATGACCCCTTAGGTCGTTTGGCTTCACGAGGTCGCTTGTCTTCAATAGGTCGCGCCTCTTTTAGGTCGTCACTTTTAGGTCACGCCTCTTTTAGGTCACGCCTCTTTAAGGTCGCCACTTTTAGGTCGCGCCTCTCGCTAGGTCGCTCGACCCAGTTAGGTCGTAGGTCGCGTGTCACCGTTAGGTCGTGAACCTCTTTAAGTTGCTTGGCCTGCATTTGTTAGGTCGTTAGACCTATTGCATCCCTTAGGTCGCTAGACCTGTCTTCCATTTAGGTCGTAGGTCGCATGACCCATTAGGTCGCATGACCCCTTAGGTCGTTTGGCTTCACGAGGTCGCTTGTCTTCAATATGTCACGCCTCTTTTAGGTCGTCACTTTTAGGTCGTGCCACTTTTAGGTCGCGCCTCTTTTAGGTCGCCACTTTTAGGTCGCGCCTCTCGCTAGGTCGCTCGATCCAGTTAGGTCGTAGGTCGCGTGTCACCGTTAGGTCGTGAACCTCTTTAGGTCGCTTGGACTGCATCTGTTAGGTCGTTAGACCTATTGCATCCCTTAGGTCGCTAGACCTGTCTTCCACTTAGGTCGTAGGTCGCAAGACCCATTAGGTCGCATGACCCCTTAGGTCGTTTGGCTTCACGAGGTCGCTTGTCTTAAATAGGTCGCGCCTCTTTTAGGTCGTCACTTTTAGGTTGCGCCTCTTTTAGGTCGCGCCTCTTTTAGGTCGCCACTTTTAGGTCGCGCCTCTCGCTAGGTCACTCGACCTAGTTAGTTCGTAGGTCGCGTGTCACCGTTAGGTCGGGAACCTCTTTAGGTCGCTTGGCCTGCATCTGTTAGGTCGTTAGACCTATTGCATCCCTTAGGTCGCTAGACCTGTCTTCCACTTAGGTCGTAGGTCGCATGACCCATTAGGTCGCATGACCCCTTAGGTCGTTTGGCTTCACGAGGTCGCTTGTCTTCAATAGGTCGCGCCTCTTTTAGGTCGTCACTTTTAGGTCGCGCCTCTTTTAGGTCGCGCCTCTTTTAGGTCGCCACTTTTAGGTCGCGCCTCTCGCTAGGTCGCTCGACCCAGTTAGGTCGTAGGTCGCGTGTCACCGTTAGGTCGTGAACCTCTTTGGGTCGCTTGGCCTACATCTATTAGGTCAATAGACCTATTGCATCCCTTAGGTCGCTAGACCTGTCTTCCACTTAGGTCGTTGGTCGCATGACCCATTAGGTCGCATGATCCCTTAGGTCGTTTGGCTTCACGAGGTCGCTTGTCTTCAATAGGTCGCGCCTCTTTTAGGTCGTCACTTTTAGGTCGCGCCTCTTTTAGGTCGCGCCTCTTTTAGGTCGCCACTTTTAGGTCGCGCCTCTCGCTAGGTCGCTCGACCCAGTTAGGTCGTAGGTCGCGTGTCACCGTTAGGTCGTGAACCTCTTTAGGTCGCTTGGCCTGCATCTGTTAGGTCGTTAGACCTATTGCATCCCTTAGGTCGCTAGAACTGTCTTCCACTTGGGTCGTAGTTCGCATGACCCATTAGGTCGCATGACCCCTTAGGTCGTTTGGCTTCACGAGGTCGCTTGTCTTCAATAGGTCGCGCCTCTTTTAGGTCGTCACTTTTAGGTTGCGCCTCTTTTAGGTCAAGCCTCTTTTAGGTCGCCACTTTTAGGTCGCGCCTCTCGCTAGGTCGCTCGACCCAGTTAGGTCGTAGGTCGCGTGTCACCGTTAGGTCGTGAACCTCTTTAGGTCGCTTGGCTTGCATCTGTTAGGTCGTTAGACCTATTGCATCCCTTAGGTCGCTAGACCTGTCTTCCACTTAGGGCGTAGGTCGCATGACCCATTAGGTCGCATGACCCCTTAGGTCGTTTGGCTTCACGAGGTTGCTTGTCTTCAATAGGTCATGCCTCTTTTAGGTCGTCACTTTTAGGTCGCGCCTCTCGCTAGGTCACTCGACCCAGTTAGGTCGTAGGTCGCGTGTCACCGTTAGGTCGGGAACCTCTTTAGGTCGCTTGGCCTGCATCTGTTAGGTCGTTAGACCTATTGCATCCCTTAGGTCGCTAGAACTGTCTTCCACTTAGGTCGTAGGTCACATGACCCATTAGGTCGCATGACCCCTTAGGTCGTTTGGCTTCACGAGGTCGCTTGTCTTCAATAGGTCGCGCCTCTTTTAGGTCGTCACTTTTAGGTCACGCCTCTTTTAGGTTGCCACTTTTAGGTTGCGCCTCTCGCTAGGTCGCTCGACCCAGTTAGGTCGTAGGTCGCGTGTCACCGTTAGGTCGTGAACCTCTTTAGGTCGCTTGGCCAGCATTTGTTAGGTCGTTAGACCTATTGCATCCCTTAGATCACTAGACCTGTCTTCCACTTAGGTCGTAGGTCGCATGACCCATTAGGTCGCATGACCCCTTAGGTCGTTTGGCTTCACGAGGTCGCTTGTCTTCAATAGGTCGCGCCTCTTTTAGGTCGTCACTTTTAGGTCACACCTCTTTTAGGTCACGCCTCTTTAAGGTCGCCACTTTTAGGTCGCGCCTCTCGCTAGGTCGCTCGACCCAGTTAGGTCGTAGGTCGCGTGTCACCGTTAGGTCGTGAACCTCTTTAAGTTGCTTGGCCTGCATTTGTTAGGTCGTTAGACCTATTGCATCCCTTAGGTCGCTAGACCTGTCTTCCACTTAGGTCGTAGGTCGCATGACCCATTAGGTCGCATGACCCCTTAGGTCGTTTGGCTTCACGAGGTCGCTTGTCTTCAATATGTCACGCCTCTTTTAGGTCGTCACTTTTAGGTCGTGCCTCTTTTAGGTCGCGCCTCTTTTAGGTCGCCACTTTTAGGTCGCGCCTCTCGCTAGGTCGCTCGATCCAGTTAGGTCGTAGGTCGCGTGTCACCGTTAGGTCGTGAACCTCTTTAGGTCGCTTGGCCTGCATCTGTTAGGTCGTTAGACCTATTGCATCCCTTAGGTCGCTAGACCTGTCTTCCACTTAGGTCGTAGGTCGCATGACCCATTAGGTCGCATGACCCCTTAGGTCGTTTGGCTTCACGAGGTCGCTTGTCTTAAATAGGTCGCGCCTCTTTTAGGTCGTCACTTTTAGGTCGCGCCTCTTTTAGGTCGCGCCTCTTTTAGGTCGCCACTTTTAGGTCGCGCCTCTCGCTAGGTCGCTCGACCCAGTTAGGTCGTAGGTTGCGTGTCACCGTTAGGTCGTGAACCTCTTTAGGTCGCTTGGCCTGCATCTGTTAGGTCGTTAGACCTATTGCATCCCTTAGGTCGCTAGAACTGTCTTCCACTTAGGTCGTAGGTCACATGACCCATTAGGTCACATGACCCCTTAGGTCGTTTGGCTTCACGAGGTCGCTTGTCTTCAATAGGTCGCGCCTCTTTTAGGTCGTCACTTTTAGGTCACGCCTCTTTTAGGTTGCCACTTTTAGGTTGCGCCTCTCGCTAGGTCGCTCGACCCAGTTAGGTCGTAGGTCGCGTGTCACCGTTAGGTCGTGAACCTCTTTAGGTCGCTTGGCCTGCATTTGTTAGGTCGTTAGACCTATTGCATCCCTTAGATCACTAGACCTGTCTTCCACTTAGGTCGTAGGTTGCATGACCCATTAGGTCGCATGACCCCTTAGGTCGTTTGGCTTCACGAGGTCGCTTGTCTTCAATAGGTCGCGCCTCTTTTAGGTCGTCACTTTTAGGTCACACCTCTTTTAGGTCACGCCTCTTTAAGGTCGCCACTTTTAGGTCGCGCCTCTCGCTAGGTCGCTCGACCCAGTTAGGTCGTAGGTCGCGTGTCACCGTTAGGTCGTGAACCTCTTTAAGTTGCTTGGCCTGCATTTGTTAGGTCGTTAGACCTATTGCATCCCTTAGGTCGCTAGACCTGTCTTCCACTTAGGTCGTAGGTCGCATGACCCATTAGGTCGCATGACCCCTTAGGTCGTTTGGCTTCACGAGGTCGCTTGTCTTCAATATGTCACGCCTCTTTTAGGTCGTCACTTTTAGGTCGTGCCTCTTTTAGGTCGCGCCTCTTTTAGGTCGCCACTTTTAGGTCGCGCCTCTCGCTAGGTCGCTCGATCCAGTTAGGTCGTAGGTCGCGTGTCACCGTTAGGTCGTGAACCTCTTTAGGTCGCTTGGCCTGCATCTGTTAGGTCGTTAGACCTATTGCATCCCTTAGGTCGCTAGACCTGTCTTCCACTTAGGTCGTAGGTCGCATGACCCATTAGGTCGCATGACCCCTTAGGTCGTTTGGCTTCACGAGGTCGCTTGTCTTAAATAGGTCGCACCTCTTTTAGGTCGTCACTTTTAGGTCGCGCCTCTTTTAGGTCGCGCCTCTTTTAGGTCGCCACTTTTAGGTCGCGCCTCTCGCTAGGTCACTCGACCTAGTTAGTTCGTAGGTCGTGTGTCACCGTTAGGTCGGGAACCTCTTTAGGTCGCTTGGCCTGCATCTGTTAGTTCGTTAGACCTATTGCATCCCTTAGGTCGCTAGACCTGTCTTCCACTTAGGTCGTAGGTCGCATGACCCATTAGGTCGCATGACCCCTTAGGTCGTTTGGCTTCACGAGGTCGCTTGTCTTCAATAGGTCGCGCCTCTTTTAGGTCGTCACTTTTAGGTCGCGCCTCTTTTAGGTCGCGCCTCTTTTAGGTCGCGCCTCTTTTAGGTCGCCACTTTTAGGTCGCGCCTCTCGCTAGGTCGCTCGACCCAGTTAGGTCGTAGGTCGCGTGTCACCGTTAGGTCGTGAACCTCTTTCGGTCGCTTGGCCTACATCTATTAGGTCGATAGACCTATTGCATCCCTTAGGTCGCTAGACCTGTCTTCCACTTAGGTCGTTGGTCGCATGACCCATTAGGTCACATGATCCCTTAGGTCGTTTGGCTTCACGAGGTCGCTTGTCTTCAATAGGTCGCGCCTCTTTTAGGTCGTCACTTTTAGGTCGCGCCTCTTTTAGGTCGCGCCTCTTTTAGGTCGCCACTTTTAGGTCGCGCCTCTCGCTAGGTCGCTCGACCCAGTTAGGTCGTAGGTCGTGTGTCACCGTTAGGTCGTGAACCTCTTTAGGTCGCTTGGCCTGCATCTGTTAGGTCGTTAGACCTATTGCATCCCTTAGGTCGCTAGAACTGTCTTCCACTTAGGTCGTAGGTCGCATGACCCATTAGGTCGCATGACCCCTTAGGTCGTTTGGCTTCACGAGGTCGCTTGTCTTCAATAGGTCGCGCCTCTTTTAGGTCGTCACTTTTAGGTCGCGCCTCTTTTAGGTCGCGCCTCTTTTAGGTCGCCACTTTTAGGTCGCGCCTCTCGCTAGGTCGCTCGACCCAGTTAGGTCGTAGGTCGCGTGTCACCGTTAGGTCGTGAACCTCTTTAGGTCGCTTGGCTTGCATCTGTTAGGTCGTTAGACCTATTGCATCCCTTAGGTCACTAGACCTGTCTTCCACTTAGGGCATAGGTCGCATGACCCATTAGGTCGCATGACCCCTTAGGTCGTTTGGCTTCACGAGGTCGCTTGTCTTCAATAGGTCATGCCTATTTTAGGTCGTCACTTTTAGGTCGCGCCTCTCGCTAGGTCACTCGACCCAGTTAGGTCGTAGGTCGCGTGTCACCGTTAGGTCGGGAACCTCTTTAGGTCGCTTGGCCTGCATCTGTTAGGTCGTTAGACCTATTGCATCCCTTAGGTCGCTAGAACTGTCTTCCACTTAGGTCATAGGTCGCATGACCCATTAGGTCGCATGACCCCTTAGGTCGTTTGGCTTCACGAGGTCGCTTGTCTTCAATAGGTCGCGCCTCTTTTAGGTCGTCACTTTTAGGTCACGCCTCTTTTAGGTTGCCACTTTTAGGTTGCGCCTCTCGCTAGGTCGCTCGACCCAGTTAGGTCGTAGGTCGCGTGTCACCGTTAGGTCGTGAACCTCTTTAGGTCGCTTGGCCTGCATTTGTTAGGTCGTTAGACCGATTGCATCCCTTAGATCACTAGACCTGTCTTCCACTTAGGTCGTAGGTCGCATGACCCATTAGGTCGCATGACCCCTTAGGTCGTTTGGCTTCACAAGGTCGCTTGTCTTCAATAGGTCGCGCCTCTTTTAGGTCTTCACATTTAAGTCGCGCCTCTTTTAGGTTGCGCCTCTTTTAGGTCGCCACTTTTAGGTCGCACCTCTCGCTAGGTCGCTCGACCCAGTTAGGTCGTAGGTCGCGGGTCACCGTTAGGTCATGAACCTCTTTAGGTCGATTGGCCTGCATCTGTTAGGTCGTTAGACCTATTGCATCCCTTAGGTCGCTAGACTTGTCTTCCACTTAGGTCGTAGGTCGCATGACCCATTAGGTCGCGCCTCTTTTAGGTCGCCACTTTTAGGTCGCGCCTCTCGCTAGGTCGCTCGACCCAGTTAGGTCGTAGGTCGCGTGTCACCGTTAGGTCGTGAACCTCTTTAGGTCGCTTGGCCTACATCTATTAGGTCGATAGACCTATTGCATCCCTTAGGTTGTTAGATCTGTCTTCCACTTAGGTCGTTGGTCGCATGACCCATTAGGTCGCATGATCCCTTAGGTCGTTTGGCTTCACGAGGTTGCTTGTCTTCAATAGGTCGCGCCTCTTTTAGTTCGTCACTTTTAGGTCGCGCCTCTTTTAGGTCGCACCTTTTTTAGGTCGCCACTTTTAGGTCGCGCCTCTCGCTAGGTCGCTCGACCCAGTTAGGTCATAGGTCGTGTGTCACCGTTAGGTCGTGAACCTCTTTAGGTCGCTTGGCCTGCATCTGTTAGGTCGTTAGACCTATTGCATCCCTTAGGTCGCTAGACCTGTATTCCACTTAGGTCGTAGGTCGCATGACCCATTAGGTCGCATGACCCCTTAGGTCGTTTAACTTCATGAGGTCGCTTGTCTTCAATAGGTCGCGCCTCTTTTAGGTCGTCACTTTTAGGTTGCGCCTCTTTTAGGTCGCGCCTCTTTTAGGTCGCCACTTTTAGGTCGCGCCTCTCGCTAGGTCGCTCGACCCAGTTAGGTCGTAGGTCGCGTGTCACCGTTAGGTCGTGAACCTCTTTAGGTCGCTTGGCCTGCATCTGTTAGGTCGTTAGACCTATTGCATCCCTTAGGTCGCTAGACCTGTCTTTCACTTAGGTCGTAGGTCGCATGACCCATTAGGTCGCATGACCCCTTAGGTCGTTTGGCTTCACGAGGTCGCTTGTCTTCAATAGGTCGTGCCACTTTTAGGTCGTCACTTTTAGGTCGCGCATCTCGCTAGGTCACTCGACCCAGTTAGGTCGTAGGTCGCGTGTCACCGTTAGGTCGGGAACCTCTTTAGGTCGCTTGGCCTGCATCTGTTAGGTCGTTAGACCTATTGCATCCCTTAGGTCGCTAGACCTGTCTTCCACTTAGGTCGTAGGTCGCATGACCCATTAGGTCGCATGACCCCTTAGGTTGTTTGGCTTCACGAGGTCGCTTGTCTTCAATAGGTCGCGCCTCTTTTAGGTCGTCACTTTTAGGTCGCGCCTCTTTTAGGTCGCCACTTTTAGGTCGCGCCTCTCGCTAGGTCGCTCGACCCAGTTAGGTCGTAGGTCGCGTGTCACCGTTAGGTCGTGAACATCTTTAGGTCGCTTGGCCTGCATCTGTTAGGTCGTTAGACCTATTGCATCCCTTAGGTCGCTAGACCTGTCTTCCACTTAGGTCGTAGGTCGCATGACCCATTAGGTCGCATGACCCCTTAGGTCGTTTGGCTTCACATGGTCGCTTGTCTTCAATAGGTCGCGCCTCTTTTAGGTCGTCACTTTTAGGTCGCGCCTCTTTTAGGTCGCGCGTCTTTTAGGTCGCCACTTTTAGGTCGCGTCTCTCGCTAGGTCGCTCGACCCAGTTAGGTCGTAGGTCGTGGGTCACCGTTAGGTCATGAACCTCTTTAGGTCGCTTGGCCTGCATCTGTTAGGTCGTTAGACCTATTGCATCCCTTAGGTCGCTAGACCTGTCTTCCACTTAGGTCGTAGGTCGCATGACCCATTAGGTCGCATGACCCCTTAGGTCGCGCCTCTTTTAGGTCGCCACTTTTAGGTCGCGCCTCTCGCTAGGTCGCTCGACCCAGTTAGGTCGTAGGTCGCGTGTCACCGTTAGGTCGTGAACCTCTTTAGGTCGCTTGGCCCTCATCTATTAGGTTGATAGACCTATTGCATCCCTTAGGTCGCTAGACCTGTCTTCCACTTAGGTCGTTGGTCGCATGACCCATTAGGTCGCATGACCCCTTAGGTCGTTTGGCTTCACGAGGTCGCTTGTCTTCAATAGGTCGCGCCTCTTTTAGGTCGTCACTTTTAGGTCGCGCCTCTTTTAGGTCGCGCCTCTTTTAGGTCGCCACTTTTAGGTCGCGCCTCCCGCTAGGTCGCTCGACCCAGTTAGGTCGTAGGTCGCGTGTCACCGTTAGGTCGTGAACCTCTTTAGGTCGCTTGGCCTGCATCTGTTAGGTCATTAGACCTATTGCATCCCTTAGGTCGCTAGACCTGTCTTCCACTTACGTCGTAGGTCGCATGACCCATTAGGTCGCATGACCCCTTAGGTCGTTTGGCTTCACGAGGTCGCTTGTCTTCAATAGGTCGCGCCTCTTTTAGGTAGTCACTTTTAGGTCGCACCTCTTTTAGGTCGCGCCTCTTTTAGGTCGCCACTTTTAGGTCGCGCCTCTCGCTAGGTAACGACCTAGTTAGGTCGTAGGTCGCGTGTCACCGTTAGGTCAGGAACCTCTTTAGGTCGCTTGGCCTGCATCTGTTAGGTCGTTAGACCTATTGCATCCCTTAGGTCGTTAGACCTGTCTTCCACTTAGGTCGTAGGTCGCATGACCCATTAGGTCGCATGACCCCTTAGGTCGTTTGGCTTCACGAGGTCGCTTGTCTTCAATAAGTCGCGCCTCTTTTAGGTCGTCACTTTTAGGTCGCGTCTCTTTTAGGTTGCCACTTTTAGGTCGCGCCTCCCGCTAGGTCGCTCGACCCAGTTAGGTCGTAGGTCGCGTGTCACCGTTATGTCGTGAACCTCTTTAGGTCGCTTGGCCTGCGTCTGTTAGGTCGTTAGAATTATTGCATCCCTTAGATCGCTAGACCTGTCTTCCACTTAGGTCGTAGGTCGCATGACCCATTAGGTCGCATGTCCCCTTAGGTCGTTTGGCTTCACACGGTCGCTTGTCTTCAATAGGTCGCGCCTCTTTTAGGTCGTCACTTTTAGGTCGCGCCTCTTTTAGGTTGCGCCTCTTTTAGGTCGCCACTTTTAGGTCGCGTCTCTCGCTAGGTCGCTCGACCCAGTTAGGTCGTAGATCGCGGGTCACCGTTAGGTCATGAACCTCTTTAGGTCGCTTGGCCTGCATCTGTTAGGTCGTTAGACCTATTGCATCCCTTAGGTCGCTAGACCTGTCTTCCACTTAGGTCGTAGGTCGCATGACCCATTAGGTCACATGACCCCTTAGGTCGTTTGGCTTCACGAGGTCGCTTGTCTTCAATAGGTCGCGCCTCTTTTAGGTCGTCACTTTTAGGTCGCGCCTCTTTTAGGTCGCGCCTCTTTTAGGTCGCCACTTTTAGGTCGCGCCTCCCGCTAGGTCGCTCAACCCAGTTAGGTCGTAGGTCGCGTGTCACCGTTAGGTCGTGAATCTCTTTAGGTCGCTTAGCCTGCATCTGTTAGGTCGTTAGACCTATTGCAACCCTTAGCTCGCTAGACCTGTCTTCCACTTACGTCGTAGGTCGCATGACCCATTAGGTCGCATGACCCCTTAGGTCGTTTGGCTTCACGAGGTCGCTTGTCTTCAATAGGTCGCGCCTCTTTTAGGTCATCACTTTTAGGTCGCGCCTCTTTTAGGTCGCGCCTCTTTTAGGTCGCCACTTTTAGGTCGCGCCTCTCGCTAGGTCACTCGACCTTGTTAGGTCGTAGGTCGCGTGTCACCGTTAGGTCGGGAACCTCTTTAGGTCGCTTGGCCTGCATCTGTTAGGTCGTTAGACCTATTGCATCCCTTAGGTCGCTAGACCTGTCTTCCACTTAGGTCGTAGGTCGCATGACCCATTAGGTCGCATGACCCCTTAGGTCGTTTTGCTTCACGAGGTCGCTTGTATTCAATAAGTCGCGCCTCTTTTAGGTCGTCATTTTTAGGTCGCGCCTCTTTTAGGTTGCCACTTTTAGGTCGCGCCTCCCGCTAGGTCGCTCGACCCAGTTAGGTTGTAGGTCGCGTGTCACCATTAGGTCGTGAACCTCTTTAGGTCGCTTGGCCTGCATCTGTTAGGTCGTTAGAATTATTGCATCCCTTAGATCGCTAGACCTGTCTTCCACTTAGGTCGTAGGTCGCATGACCCATTAGGTCGCATGACCCCTTAGGTCGTTTGGCTTCACACGGTCGCTTGTCTTCAATAGGTCGCGCCTCTTTTAGGTCGTCACTTTTAGGTCGCGCCTCTTTTAGGTTGCGCCTCTTTTAGGTCGCCACTTTTAGGTCGCGCCTCTCGCTAGGTCGCTCGACCCAGTTAGGTCGTAGATCGCGGGTCACCGTTAGGTCATGAACCTCTTTAGGTCGCTTGGCCTGCATCTGTTAGGTCGTTAGACCTATTGCATCCCTTAGGTCGCTAGACCTGTCTTCCACTTAGGTCGCAGGTCGCATGACCCATTAGGTCGCATGACCCCTTAGGTCGTTTGGCTTCACGAGGTCGCTTGTCTTCAATAGGTCGCGCCTCTTTTAGGTCGTCACATTTAGGTCGCACCTCTTTTAGGTTGAGCCTCTTTTAGGTCGCCACTTTTAGGTCGCACCTCTCGCTAGGTCGCTCGACCCAGTTAGGTCGTAGGTCGCGGGTCACCGTTAGGTCATGAACCTCTTTAGGTCGCTTGGCCTGCATCTGTTAGGTCGTTAGACCTATTGCATCCCTTAGGTCGCTAGACCTGTCTTCCACTTAGGTCGTAGGTCGCATGACCCATTACGTCGCATGACCCATTAGGTCGCGCCTCTTTTAGGTCGCCACTTTTAGGTCGCGCCTCTCGCTAGGTCGCTCGACCCAGTTAGGTCGAAGGTCGCGTGTCACCGTTAGGTCGTGAACCTCTCTAGGTCGCTTGGCCCTCATCTATTAGGTCGATAGACCTATTGCATCCCTTAGCTCGCTAGACCTGTCTTCCACTTAGGTCGTTGGTCGCATGACCCATTATGTCGCATGACCCCTTAGGTTGTTTGGCTTCACGAGGTCGCTTGTCTTCAATAGGTCGCGCCTCTTTTAGGTCATCACTTTTAGGTCGCGCCTCTTTTAGGTCGCGCCTCTTTTAGGTCGCCACTTTTAGGTCGCGCCTCTCGCTAGGTCGCTCGACCCAGTTAGGTTGTAGGTCGCGTGTCACCGTTAGGTCATGAACCTCTTTAGGTCGCTTGGCCTGCATCTGTTAGGTCGTTAGACCTATTGCATCCCTTAGGTCGCTAGACCTGTCTTCCACTTAGGTCGTAGGTCGCATGACCCATTAGGTCGCATCACCCCTTAGGTCGTTTGGCTTCACGAGGTCGCTTGTCTTCAATAGGTCGCGCCTCTTTTAGGTTGTCACTTTTAGGTCGCGCCTCTTTTAGGTCGCGCCTCTTTTAGGTCGCCACTTTTAGGTCGCGCCTCTGGCTAGGTCACTCGACCTAGTTAGGTCGTAGGTCGCGTGTCACCGTTAGGTCGGGAACCTCTTTAGGTCGCTTGGCCAGCATTTGTTAGGTCGTTAGACCTATTGCATCCCTTAGGTCGCTAGACCTGTCTTTCACTTAGGTCGTAGGTCGCATTACCCCTTAGGTCGTTTGGCTTCACGAGGTCGCTTGTCTTCAATAGGTCGCGCCTCTTTTAGGTCGTCACTTTTAGGTCGCGCCTCTTTTAGGTTGCCACTTTTAGGTCGCGCCTCTCGCTAGGTCGATCGACCCAGTTAGGTCGTAGGTCGCGTGTCACCGTTAGGTCGTGAACCTCTTTAGGTCGCTTGGCCTGCATCTGTTAGGTCGTTAGACTTATTGCATCCCTTAGACGCTAGACCTGTCTTCCACTTAGGTCGTAGGTCGCATGACCCATTAGGTCGCATGACCCCTTAGGTCGTTTGGCTTCACAAGCTCGCTTGTCTTCAATAGGTCGCGCCTCTTTTAGGTCGTCACTTTTAGGTCGCGCCTTTTTTAGGTTGCGCCTCTTTTAGGTCGCCACTTTTAGGTCGCGCCTCTCGGTAGGTCGCTCGACCCAGTTAGGTCGTAGGTCGCTGAACCTCTTTAGGTCGCTTGGCCTGCATCTGTTAGGTCGTTAGACCTATTGCATCCGTTAGGTCGCTAGACCTGTCTTCCACTTAGGTCGTAGGTCGCATGACCCATTAGGTCGCATGACCCCTTAGGTCGTTTGGCTTCACGAGGTCGCTTGTCTTCAATAGGTCGCGCCTCTTTTAGGTCGTCACTTTTAGGTCACGCCTCTTTTAGGCCGTGCCTGTTTTAGGTCGCCACTTTTAGGTCGCGCCTCTCGCTAGGTCGCTCGACCCAATTGGATCGTAGGTCGCGTGTCACCGTTAGGTCGTGAACCTCTTTAGGTCGCTTGGCCTGCATCTGCTAGGTCGTTAGACCTATTGCATCCCTTAGATCGCTAGACCTGTCTTCCACTTAGGTCGTAGGTCGCATGACCCATTATGTCGCATGACCCCTTAGGTCGTTTGGCTTCACAAGGTCGCTTGTCTTCAACAGGTCGCGCCTCTTTTAGATCGTCACTTTTAGGTCGCGCCTCTTTTAGGTTGCGCCACTTTTAGGTTGCCGCTTTTAGGTCGCGCCTCTCGCTAGGTCGCTCGACCCAGTTAGGTCGTAGGTCGCGTGTCACCGTTAGGTCATGAACCTCTTTAGGTCGCTTGGCTTGCATCTGTTAGGTCGTTAGACCTATTGCATCCCTTAGGTCCCTAGACCTGTCTTCCACTTAGGTCGTAGGTCGCATGACCCATTAGGTCGCATGACCCCTTAGGTCGTTTGGCTTCTTGAGGTCGCTTGTCTTCAATAGGTCGCGCCTCTTTTAGGTCGCGCCTCTTTTAGGTCGCCACTTTTAGGTCGCGCCTCTCGCTAGGTCGCTCGACCCAATTAGGTCGTAGGTTGCGTGTCACCGTTAGGTCGTGAACCTCTTTTAGGTCGCTTGGCCTGCATCTGTTAGGTCGTTAGACCTATTGCATCCCTTAGGTCGCTAGACCTGTCTTCCACTTAGGTTGTAGGTCGCATGACCCATTAGGTCGCATGATCCCTTAGGTCGTTTGGCTTCACGAGGTCGCTTGTCTTCAATAGGTCACGCCTCTTTTAGGTCGTCACTTTTAGGTCGCGCCTCTTTTAGGTCGCGCCTCTTCTAGGTCGCCACTTTTAGGTCGCGCCTCTCGCTAGGTCGCTCGACCCAGTTAGGTCGTAGGTCGCGTGTCACCGTTAGGTCGTGAACCTCTTTAGGTCGCTTGGCCTGCATCTGTTAGGTCGTTAGACATATTGCATCCCTTAGGTCGCTAGACCTGTCTTCCACTTAGGTTGTAGGTCGCATGACCCATTAGGTCGCATGACCCCTTAGGTCGTTTGGCTTCACGAGGTCGCTTGTCTTCAATAGGTCGCGCCTCTTTTAGGTCGTCACTTTTAGGTCGCAACTCTTTTAGGTCGCGCCTCTTTTAGGTCGCCACTTCTAGGTCGCGCCTCTCGCTAGGTCACTCGACCCAGTTAGGTCGTAGGTCGCATGTCACTGTTAGGTCGGGAACCTCTTTAGGTCGCTTGGCCTGCATATGTTAGGTCGTTAGACCGATTTCATCCCATAGGTCGCTAGACCTGTCTTCCACTTAGGTCGTAGGTCGCATGACCCATTAGGTCGCATGACTCCTTAGGTCGTTTGGCTTCACGAGGTCGTTTGTCTTCAATAGGTCGCGCCTCTTTTAGGTCACCACTTTTAAGTCGCGCCTCTCGCTAGGTCGCTCGACCCAGTTAGGTCGTAGGTCGCGTGTCACCGTTAGGTCGTGAACCTCTTTAGGTCGCTTGGCCTGCATCTGTTAGGTCGTTAGACCTATTGCATCCCTTAGATCGCTAGACCTGTCTTCCACTTAGGTCGTAGGTCGCATGACCCATTAGGTCGCATGACGCCTTAGGTCGTTTGGCTTCACAAGGTCGCTTGTCTTCAATAAGTCGCGCCTCTTTTAGGTCGCGCCTCTTTTAGGTTGCACCTCTTTTAGGTCGCCACTTTTAGGTCGCGCCTCTCGCTATGTCGCTCGACCCAGTTAGGTTGTAGGTCGCGTGTCACTATTAGGTCGTGAACCTCTTTAGGTCGCTTGGCCTGCATCTGTTAGGTCGTTAGACCTATTGCATCCCTTAGGTCGCTAGACCTGTCTTCCACTTAGGTCGTAGGTCGCATGACCCATTAGGTCGCATGACCCCTTAGGTCGTTTGGCTTCACGAGGTCGCTTGTCTTCAATAGGTCGCGCCTCTTTTAGGTCGTCACTTTTAGGTCGCGCCTCTTTTAGGTCGCGCCTCTTTTAGGTCGCCACTTTTAGGTCGCGCCTCTCGCTAGGTCACTCGACCCAATTAGATCGTAGGTCGCGTGTCACCGTTAGGTCGTGAACCTCTTTAGGTCGCTTGGCATGCATCTGTTAGGTCGTTAGACCTATTGCATCCCTTAGGTCGCTAGACCTATCTTCCACTTAGGTCGTAGGTCGCATGACCCATTAGGTCGCATGACCCCTTAAGTCGTTTGGCTTCACGGGGTCGCTTGTCTTCAATAGGTCGCGCCTCTTTTAGGTCGTCACTTTTAGGTCGCGCCTCTTTTAGGTCGCGCCTCTTTTAGGTCGCCACTTTTAGGTCGCGCCTCTCGCTAGGTCGCTCGACCCAGTTAGGTCGTAGGTCGCGTGTCACCGTTAGGTCATGAACCTCTTTAGGTCGCTTGGCCTGCATCTGTTAGGTCGTTAGACCTATTGCATCCCTTAGGTCGCTAGACCTGTCTTCCACTTAGGTCGTAGGTCGCATGACCCATTAGGTCGCATGACCCCTTAGGTCGTTTGGCTTCACGAGGTCGCTTATCTTCAATAGGTCGCGCCTCTTTTAGGTCGTCACTTTTAGGTCGCGCCTCTTTTAGGTCGCGCCTCTTTTAGGTCGCCACTTTTAGGTCGCGCCTCTCGCTAGGTCGCTCGATCCAGTTAGGTCGTAGGTCGCGTGTCACCGTTAGGTCGTGAACCTCTTTAGGTCGCTTGGCCTGCATCTGTTAGGTCATTAGACCTATTGCATCCCTTAGGTCGCTAGACCTGTCTTCCACTTAGGTCGTAGGTCGCATGACCCATTAGGTCGCATGACTCCTTAGGTCGATTGGCTTCACGAGGTCGCTTGTCTTCAATAGGTCGCGCCTCTTTTAGGTCACCACTTTTAGGTCGCGCCTCTCGCTAGGTCGCTCGACCCAGTTAGGTCGTAGGTCGCGTGTCACCGTTAGGTCATGAACCTCTTTAGGTCGCTTGGTCTGCATCTGTTAGGTCGTTAGACCTATTGCATCCCTTAGATCGCTAGACCTGTCTTCCACTTAGGTCGTAGGTCGCATGACCCATTAGGTCGCATGACGCCTTAGGTCGTTTGGCTTCACAAGGTCGCTTGTCTTCCAAAAGTCGCGCCTCTTTTAGGTCGTGCCTCTTTTAGGTTGCACCTCTTTTAGGTCGCCACTTTTAGGTCGCGCCTCTCGCTATGTCGCTCGACCCAGTTAGGTTGTAGGTCGCGTGTCACCGTTAGGTCGTGAACCTCTTTAGGTCGCTTGGCCTGCATCTATTAGGTCGTTAGACCTATTGCATCCCTTAGGTCGCTAGACCTTTCTTCCACTTAGGTCGTAGGTCGCATGACCCATTAGGTCGCATGACCCCTTAGGTCGTTTGGCTTCACGAGGTCGCTTGTCTTCAATAGGTCGCGCCTCTTTTAGGTCGTCACTTTTAGGTCGCGCCTCTTTTAGGTCGCGCCTCTTTTTGGTCGCCACTTTAAGGTCGCGCCTCTCGCTAGGTCACTCGACCCAATTAGATCGTAGGTCGCGTGTCACCGTTAGGTCGTGAACCTCTTTAGGTCGCTTGGCATGCATCTGTTAGGTCGTTAGACCTATTGCATCCCTTAGGTCGCTAGATCTGTCTTCTACTTAGGTCGTAGGTCGCATGACCCATTAGGTCGCATGACCCCTTAAGTCGTTTGGCTTCACGAGGTCGCTTGTCTTCAATAGGTCGCGCCTCTTTTAGGTCGTCACTTTTAGGTCGCGCCTCTTTTAGGTCGCGCCTCTTTTAGGTCGCCACTTTTAGGTCGCGCCTCTCGCTAGGTCGCTCGACCCAGTTAGGTCGTAGGTCGCGTGTCACCGTTAGGTCATGAACCTCTTTAGGTCGCTTGGCCTGCATCTGTTAGGTCGTTAGACCTATTGCATCCCTTAGGTCGCTAGACCTGTCTTCCACTTAGGTCGTAGGTCGCATGACCCATTAGGTCGCATGACCCCTTAGGTCGTTTGGCTTCATGAGGTCGCTTGTCTTCAATAGGTCGTGCCTCTTTTAGGTCGTCACTTTTAGGTCGCGCCTCTTTTAGGTCGCGCCTCTTTTAGGTCGCCACTTTTAGGTCGCGCCTCTCGCTAGGTCGCTCGATCCAGTTAGGTCGTAGGTCGCGTGTCACCGTTTGGTCGTGAACCTCTTTAGGTCGCTTGGCCTGCATCTGTTAGGTCATTAGACCTATTGCATCCCTTAGGTCGCTAGACCTGTCTTCCACTTAGGTCGTAGGTCGCATGACCCATTAGGTCGCATGACCCCTTAGGTCGTTTGGCTTCACGAGGTCGCTTGTCTTCAATAGGTCGCTAGACCTGTCTTCCACTTAGGTCGTAGGTCGCATGACCCCTTTGGTCGTTTGGCTTCATGAGGTCGCTTGTCTTCAATAGGTCGTGCCTCTTTTAGGTCGTCACTTTTAGGTCGCGCCTCTTTTAGGTCTTCACTTTTAGGTCGCGCCTCTTTTAGGTCGCGCCTCTTTTAGGTCGCCACTTTAAGGTCGCGCCTCTCGCTAGGTCGCTCGACCCAATTAGGTCGTAGGTTGCGTGTCACTGTTAGGTCGTGAACCTCTTTTAGGTCGCTTGGCCTGCATCTGTTAGGTCGTTAGACCTATTGCATCCCTTAGGTTGCTAGACCTGTCTTCCACTTAGTTTGTAGGTCGCATGACCCATTAGGTCGCATGATCCCTTAGGTCGTTTGGCTTCACGAGGTCGCTTGTCTTCAATAGGTCACGCCTATTTTAGGTCGTCACTTTTAGGTCGCGCCTCTTTTAGGTCGCGCCTCTTCTAGGTCTCCACTTTTAGGTCGCGCCTCTCGCTAGGTCGCTCGACCCAGTTAGGTTGTAGGTCGCGTGTCACCGTTAGGTCGTGAACCTCTTTAGGTCGCTTGTCCTGCATCTGTTAGGTCGTTAGACCTATTGCATCCCTTAGGTCGCTAGACCTGTCTTCCACTTAGGTCGTAGGTCGCATGAACCCTTAGGTCGTTTGGCTTCACGAGGTCGCTTGTCTTCAATAGGTCGCGCCTCTTTTAGGTCGTCACTTTTAGGTCGCGCCTCTTTTAGGTCGCGCCTCTTTTAGGTCGCCACTTTTAGGTCGCGCCTCTCGCTAGGTCACTCGACCCAGTTAGGTCGTAGGTCGCGTGTCACCGTTAGGTCGGGAACCTCTTTAGGTCGCTTGGCCTGCATAAGTTAGGTCGTTAGACCTATTTCATCCCTTAGGTCGCTAGACCTGTCTTCCACTTAGGTCGTAGGTCGCATGACCCATTAGGTCGCATGACTCCTTAGGTCGTTTGGCTTCACGAGGTTGCTTGTCTTCAATAGGTCGCGCCTCTTTTAGGTCGTCACTTTTAAGTCGCGCCTCTTTTAGGTTCCCACTTTTAGGTCGCGCCTCTTGCTAGGTCGCTCGACCCAGTTAGGTCGTAGGTCGCGTGTCACCGTTAGGTCGTGAACCTCTTTAGGTCGCTTGGCCTGCATCTGTTAGGTCGTTAGACCTATTGCATCCCTTAGATCGCTAGACCTGTCTTCCACTTAGGTCGTAGGTCGCATGACCCATTAGGTCGCATGACCCCTTAGGTCGTTTGGCTTCACAAGGTCGCTTGTCTTCAATAGGTCGCGCCTCTTTTAGGTCGTCACTTTTAGGTCGCGCCTCTTTTAGGTTGCGCCTCTTTTAGGTCGCCACTTTTACGTCGCGCCTCGCGCTATGTCGCTCGACCCAGTAAGGTCATAGGTCGCGTGTCACCGTTAGGTCGTGAACCTCTTTAGGTCGCTTGGCCTGCATCTGTTAGGTCGTTATACCTATTGCATCCCTTAGGTCGCTAGACCTGTCTTCCACTTAGGTCGTAGGTCACATGACCCATTAGGTCGCATGACCCCTTAGGTCGTTTGGCTTCACGAGGTCGCTTTTCTTCAATAGGTCGCGCCTCTTTTAGGTCGTCACTTTTAGGTCGCGCCTCTTTTAGGTCGCCACTTTTAGGTCGCGCCTCTCGCTAGGTCACTCGACCCAATTAGATCGTAGGTCGCGTGTCACCGTTAGGTCGTGAACCTCTTTAGGTCGCTTGACCTGCATCTGTTAGGTCGTTAGACCTATTGCATCCCTTAGGTCGCTAGACCTGTCTTCCACTTAGGTCGTAGGTCGCATGACCCATTAGGTCGTATGACCCCTTAGGTCGTTTGGCTTCACGAGGTCGCTTGTCTTCAATAGGTCGCGCCTCTTTTAGGTCGTCACTTTTAGGTCGCGCCTCTTTTAGGTCGCGCCTCTTTTAGGTCGCCACTTTTAGGTCGCGCCTCTCGCTAGGTCGCTCGACCCAGTTAGGTCGTAGGTCGCGTGTCACCGTTAGGTCGTGAACCTCTTTAGGTCGCTTGGCCTGCATCTATTAGGTCGATAGCCCTATTGCATCCCTTAGGTCGCTAGACCTGTCTTCCACTTAGGTCGTTGGTCGCATGACCCATTAGGTCGCATGATCCCTTAGGTCGTTTGGCTTCACGAGGTCGCTTGTCTTCAATAGGTCGCGCCTCTTTTAGGTCGTCACTTTTAGGTCGTGTCTCTTTTAGGTCGCGCCTCTTTTAGGTCGCCACTTTTAGGTCGCGCCTCTCGCTAGGTCGCTCGACCCAGTTAGGTCGTAGGTCGCGTGTCACCGTTAGGTCGTGAACCTCTTTAGGTCGCTTGGCCTGCATCTGTTAGGTCGTTAGACCTATTGCATCCCTTAGGTCGCTAGACCTGTCTCCCACTTAGGTCGTAGGTCGCATGACCCATTAGGACGCATGACCCCTTAGGTCGTTTGGCTTCACGAGGTCGCTTGTCTTCAATAGGTCGCGCCTCTTTTAGGTCGTCACTTTTAGGTCGCGCCTCTTTTAGGTCGCGCCTCTTTTAGGTCGCGCCTCTCGCTAGGTCGCTCGACCCAGTTAGGTCGTAGGTCGCGTGTCACCATTAGGTCGTGAACCTCTTTAGATCGCTTGTCCTGCATCTGTTAGGTCGTTAGACCTATTGCATCCCTTAGGTCGCTAGACCTGTCTTCCACTTAGGTCGTAGGTCGCATGACCCATTAGGTCGCATGACCCCTTAGGGCGTTTGGCTTCACGAGGTCGCTTGTCTTCAATAGGTCGCGCCTCTTTTAGGTCGTCACTTTTAGGTCGCGCCTCTTTTAGGTCGCCACTTTTAGGTCGCGCCTCTCGCTAGGTCGCTCGACCCAGTTAGGTCGTAGGTCGCGTGTCACTGTTAGGTCGTGAACCTCTTTAGGTCGCTTGGCATGCATCTATTAGGTCGATAGACCTATTGCATCCCTTAGGTCGCTAGACCTGTCTTCCACTTAGGTCGTTGGTCGCATGACCCATTAGGTCGCATGATCCCTTAGGTCGTTTGGCTTCACGAGGTCGCTTGTCTTCAATAGGTCGCGCCTCTTTTAGGTCATCACTTTTAGGTCGCGCCTCTTTTAGGTTGCCACTAGGTCGCGCATCTCGCTAGGTCGCTCGACCCAGTTAGGTCGTAGGTCGCGTGTCACCGTTAGGTCGTGAACCTCTTTAGGTCGCTTGGCCTGCATCTGTTTGGTCGTTAGACCTATTGTATCCCTTAGATCGCTAGACCTGTCTTCCACTTAGGTCGTAGGTCGCATGACCCATTAGGTCGCATGACCCCTTAGGTCGTATGGCTTCACAAGGTCGCTTGTCTTCAATAGGTCGCGCCTCTTTTAGGTCGTCACTTTTAGGTCGCGCCTCTTTTAGGTTGCGCCTCTTTTAGGTCGCCACTTTTAGGTCGCGCCTCTCGCTAGGTCGCTCAACCCAGTTAGGTCGTAGGTCGCGGGTCACCGTTAGGTCATGAACCTCTTTAGGTCGCTTGGCCTGCATCTGTTAGGTCGTTAGACCTATTGCATCCCTTAGGTCGCTAGACCTGTCTTCCACTTAGGTCGTAGGTCGCATGACCCATTAGGTCGCATGACCCATTAGGTCGTTTGGCTTCACGAGGTCGCTTGTCTTCAATAGGTCGCGCCTCTTTTAGGTCGTCACTTTTAGGTCGCGCCTCCTTTAGGTCGCCACTTTTAGGTCGCGCCTCTCGCTAGGTCGCTCGACCCAATTAGATCGTAGGTCGCGTGTCACCGTTAGGTCGTGAACCTCTTTAGGTCGCTTGGCCTGCATCTGTTAGCTCGTTAGACCTATTGCATCCCTTAGGTCGCTAGACCTGTCTTCCACTTAGGTCGTAGGTCGCATGACCCATTAGGTCGCATGACCCCTTAAGTCGTTTAGCTTCACGAGGTCGCTTGTCTTCAATAGGCCGCGCCTCTTTTAGGTCGTCACTTTTAGGTCGCGCCTCTTTTAGGTCGCCACTTTTAGGTCGCGCCTCTCGCTAGGTCGCTCGACCCAGATAGGTCGTAGGTCGCGTGTCACCGTTAGGTCGTGAACCTCTTTAGGTCGCTTGGCCTGCATCTATTAGGTCGTTAGACCTATTGCATCCCTTAGGTCGCTAGACCTGTCTTCCACTTAGGTCGTAGGTCGCATGACTCATTAGGTCACATGACCCCTTAGGTCGTTTGGCTTCAGGAGGTCGCTTGTCTTCAATAGGTCGCGCCTCTTTTAGGTCGTCACTTTTAGGTCGCGCCTCTTTTAGGTCGCGCCCCTTTTAGGTCGCCACTTTTAGGTCGCGCCTCTCGCTAGGTCGTAGGTCGCGTGTCACCGTTAGGTCGTGAACCTCTTTAGGTCACTTGGCCTGCATCTGCTAGGTCGTTAGACCTATTGCATCCCTTAGATCGCTAGACCTGTCTTCCACTTAGGTCGTAGGTCGCATGATCCATTAGGTCGCATGACCCCTTAGGTCGTTTGGCTTCACAAGGTTGCTTGTCTTCAACAGGTCGCGCCTCTTTTAGATCGTCACTTTTAGGTCGCGCCTCTTTTAGGTTGCGCCTCTTTTAGGTCGCCACTTTTAGGTCGCGCCTCTCGCTAGGTCGCTCGACCCAGTTAGGTCGTAGGTCGCGTGTCACCGTTAGGTCATGAACCTCTTTAGGTCGCTTGGCCTGCATCTGTTAGGTCGTTAGACCTATTGCATCCCTTAGGTCGCTAGACCGGTCTTCCACTTAGGTCGTAGGTCGCATTACCCATTAGGTCGCATGACCCCTTAGGTCGTTTGGCTTCACGAGGTCGCTTGTCTTCAATAGGTCGTGCCTCTTTTAGGTCGTTACTTTTATGTTGCACCTCATTTAGGTGGCGCCTCTTTTAGTTCGCCACTTTTAGGTCGCGCCTCTCGCTAGGTCGCTCGACCCAGTTAGGTCGTAGGTCGCGTGTCACCGTTAGGTTGTGAACCTCTTTAGGTCGCTTGGCCTGCATCTGTTAGGTCGTTAGACCTATTGCATCCCTTAGGTCGATAGACCTGTCTTCCACTTAGGTCGTAGGTCGCATGACCCATTAGGTCGCATGACCCCTTAGGTCGTTTGGCTTCACGAGGTCGCTTGTCTTCAATAGGTCGCGCCTCTTTTAGGTCGACACTTTTAGGTCGCGCCTCTTTTAGGTCGCGCCACTTTTAGGTCGCCACTTTTAGGTCGCGCCTCTCGCTAGGTCGCTCGACCCAGTTAGGTCGTAGGTCGCGTGTCACCGTTAGGTCGTGAACCTCTTTACGTCGCTTGGCCTGCATCTGTTAGGTCGTTAGACCTATTGCATCCCTTAGGTCGCTAGACCTGTCTTCCACTTAGGTCGTAGGTCGCATGAACCATTAGGTCGCATGACCCCTTAGGTCATTTGGCTTTACGAGGTCGCTTGTCTTCAATAGGTCGCGCCTCTTTTAGGTCGTCACTTTTAGGTCTTGCCTCTTTTAGGTCTTGCCTCTTTTAGGTCGCCACTTTTAGGTCGCGCCTCTCGCTAGGTCTCTCGACCCAGTTAGGTCATAGGTCGCGTGTCACCGTTAGGTCGTGAACCTCTTTAGGTCGCTTGGCCTGCATCTGTAAGGTCGTTAGACCTATTTCATCCCTTAGGTCGCTAGACCTGTCTTCCACTTAGGTCGTAGGTCGCATGACCCATTAGGTCGCATGACCCCTTTGGTCGTTTGGCTTCACGAGGTCGCTTGTCTTCAATAGGTCGCGCCTCTTTTAGGTCGTCACTTTTAGGTCGCGCCTCTTTTAGGTCACGCCTCTTTTAGGTCGCCATTTTTTGGTCGCGCCTCTCGCTAGGTCGCTCGACCCAGTTAGGTCGTAGGTCGCGTGTCACTGTTAGGTCGTGAACCTCTTTAGGTCGCTTGGCCTGCATCTGTTAGGTCGTTAGACCTATTGCATCCCTTAGGTCGCTAGACCTGTCTTCCACTTAGGTCGTTGGTCGCATGACCCATTAGGTCGCATGACCCCTTAGGTCGTTTGGCTTCACGAGGTCACTTGTCTTCAATAGGTCGCTAGACCTGTCTTCCACTTAGGTCGTAGGTCGCATGACCCCTTTGGTCGTTTGGCTTCACGAGGTCGCTTGTCTTCAATAGGTCGCGCCTCTTTTTGGTTGTCACTTTTAGGTCGCGCCTCTATTAGGTCGGGCCTCTTTTAGGTCGCCACTTTTAGGTCGCGCCTCTTTTAGGTCGCCACTTTTAGGTCGCGCCTCTCGCTAGGTCGCTCATCCCAATTAGGTCGTAGGTCGCGTGTCACCGTTAGGTCGTGAACCTCTTTAGGTCGCTTGGCCTGCATCTGTTAGGTCTTTAGACCTATTGCATCCCTTAGGTCGCTAGACCTATCTTCCACTTAGGTCGTAGGTCGATTGACCCATTAGGTCCCATGACCCCTTAGGTCGTTTGGCTTCACGAGGTCGTTTGTCCTCATTTAGGTCACGCCTCTTTTAGGTCGTCACTTTTAGGTCGCGCCTCTTTTAGGTCGCGCCTCTTTTAGGTCGCCACTTTTAGGTCGCGCCTCTCGCTAGGTCGCTCGACCCAGTTAGGTCCTAGGTCGCGTGTCACCGTTAGGTCGTAAACTTCTTTAGGTCGCTTGGCCTGCATCTGTTAGGTCGTTAGACCTATTGCATCCCTTAGGTCGCTAGACCTGTCTTCCACTTATGTCGTAGGTCGCATGACCCATTAGGTCGCATGACCCCTTAGGTCGTTTGGCTTCACGAGGTCGCTTGTCTTCAATAGGTCGCGCCACTTTTAGGTCGTCACTTTTAGGTCGCGCCTCTTTTAGGTCGCGCCTCTTTTAGGTCGCCACTTTTAGGTCGCGCCTCTCGCCAGGTCGCTCGACCGAGTTAGGTCGTAGGTCGCGTGTCACCGTTAGGTCGTGAACCTCTTTTAGGTCGCTTGGCCTGCATCTGTTAGGTCGTTAGACCTATTGCATCCCTTAGGTCGCTATACATGTCTTCCACTTAGGTCGTAGGTCGCATGAGCCATTAGGTCGCATGACCCCTTAGGTCGTTTGGCTTCACGAGGTCGCTTGTCTTCAATAGGTCGCGCCTCTTTTAGGTCGTCACTTTTAGGTCGCGCATCTTTAAGGTTGCGCCTCTTTTAGGTCGCCACTTTTAGGTCGCGCCTCTCGCTAGGTCGCTCGACCCAGTTAGGTCGTAGGTCGCGTGTCACCGTTAGGTCATGAACCTCTTTAGGTCGCTTGGCCTGCATCTGTTAGGTCGTTAGACCTATTGCATCCCTTAGGTCCATTTAGGTCGTAGGTCGCATGACCCATTAGGTCGCATGACCCCTTAGGTCGTTTGGCTTCTCGAGGTCGCTTATCTTCAATAGGTCGCTCCTCTTTTAGGTCGTCACTTTTATGTCGCGCCTCTTTTAGGTCGCGCCTCTTTTAGGTCGCCACTTTTAGGTTCTTCCTCTCGCTAGGTCGCTCGACCCAATTATGTCGTAGGTTGCGTGTCACCGTTAGGTCGTGAACCTCTTTTAGGTCGCTTGGCCTGCATCTGTTAGGTCGTTAGACCTATTGCATCCCTTAGGTCGCTAGACCTGTCTTCCACTTAGGTTGTAGGTCGCATGACCCATTAGGTCGCATGATCCCTTAGGTCGTTTGGCTTCACGAGGTCGCTTGTCTTCAATAGGTCACGACTCTTTTAGGTCGTCACTTTTAGGTCGCGCCTCTTTTAGGTCGCGCCTCTTTTAGGTCGTCACTTTTAGGTCGCGCCTCTCGCTAGGTCGCTCGACCCAGTTAGGTCGTAGGTCGCGTGTCACCGTTAGGTCGTGAACCTCTTTAGGTCGCTTGGCCTGCATCTGTTAGGTCGTTAAACCTATTGCATCCCTTAGGTCGCTAGACCTATCTTCCACTTAGGTCGTAGGTCGCTTGACCCATTAGGTCGCATGACCCCTTAGGTCGTTTGGCTTCACGAGGTCGCTTGTCTTCAATAGGTCGCGCCTCTTTTTGGTCGTCACTTTTAGGTCGAGCGTCTTTTAGGTCGCGCCTCTTTTAGGTCGCCACTTTTAGGTCGCGCCTCTCGCTAGGTCGCTCGACCCAGTTAGGTCGTAGGTCGCGTGTCACCGTTAGGTCATGAACCTCTTTAGGTCGCTTGGCCTGCATCTGTTAGGTCGTTAGACCTATTGCATCCCTTAGGTCGCTAGACCTGTCTTCCACTTAGGTCGTAGTTCGCATGACCCATTAGGTCACATGACCCCTTAGGTCGTTTGGCTTCACGAGGTCGCTTGTCTTCAATAGGTCGCGCCTCTTTTAGGTCGTCACTTTTATGTCGCGCCTCTTTTAGGTCGCGCCTCTTTTAGGTCGCCACTTTTAGGTTCCTCCTCTCGCTAGGTCGCTCGACCCAATTATGTCGTAGGTTGCGTGTCACCGTTAGGTCGTGAACCTCTTTTAGGTCGCTTGGCCTGCATCTGTTAGGTCGTTAGACCTATTGCATCCCTTAGGTCGCTAGACCTGTCTTCCACTTAGGTTGTAGGTCGCATGACCCATTAGGTCGCATGATCCCTTAGGTCGTTTGGCTTCACGAGGTCGCTTGTCTTCAATAGGTCACGCCTCTTTTAGGTCGTCACTTTTAGGTCGCGCCTCTTTTAGGTCGCGCCTCTTTTAGGTCGTCACTTTTAGGTCGCGCCTCTCGCTAGGTCGCTCGACCCAGTTAGGTCGTAGGTCGCGTGTCACCGTTAGGTCGTGAACCTCTTTAGGTCGCTTGGCCTGCATCTGTTAGGTCGTTAAACCTATTGCATCCCTTAGGTCGCTAGACCTATCTTCCACTTAGGTCGTAGGTCGCATGACCCATTAGGTCGCATGACCCCTTAGGTCGTTTGGCTTCACGAGGTCGCTTGTCTTTAATAGGTCGCGCCTCTTTTTGGTCGTCACTTTTAGGTCGAGCGTATTTTAGGTCGCGCCTCTTTTAGGTCGCCACTTTTAGGTCGCGCCTCTCGCTAGGTCGCTCGACCCAGTTAGGTCGTAGGTCGCGTGTCACCGTTAGGTCATGAACCTCTTTAGGTCGCTTGGCCTGCATCTGTTAGGTCGTTAGACCTATTGCATCCCTTAGGTCGCTAGACCTGTCTTCCACTTAGGTCGTAGGTCGCATGACCCATTAGGTCGCATGACCCCTTAGGTCGTTTGGCTTCACGAGGTCGCTTGTCTTCAATAGGTCGCGCCTCTTTTAGGTCGTCACTTTTAGGTCGCGCCTCTTTTAGTTCGCGCCTCTTTTAGGTCACCACTTTTAGGTCGTGCCTCTCGTTAGGTCGCTCGACCCAGTTAGGTCGTAGGTCGCGTGTCACCGTTAGGTCGTGAACCTCTTTAGGTCGCTTGGCCTGCATCTGTTAGGTCGTTAGACCTATTGCATCCCTTAGGTCGCTAGACCTGTCTTCCACTTAGGTCGTAGGTCGCATTACCCATTAGGTCGCATGACCCCTTAGGTCGTTTGGCTTCACGAGGTCGCTTGTCTTCAATAGGTCGTGCCTCTTTTAGGTCGTCACTTTTAGGTTGCGCCTCATTTAGGTTGCGCCTCTTTTAGGTCGCCACTTTTAGGTCGCGCCTCTCGCTAGGTCGCTCGACCCAGTTAGGTCGTAGGTCGCGTGTCACCGTTAGGTTGTGAACCTCTTTAGGTCGCTTGGCCTGCATCTGTTAGGTCGTTAGACCTATTGCATCCCTTAGGTCGCTAGACCTGTCTTCCACTTAGGTCGTAGGTCGCATGACCCATTAGGTCGCATGACCCCTTAGGTCGTTTGGCTTCACGAGGTCGCTTGTCTTCAATAGGTCGCTCCTCTTTTAGGTCGACACTTTTAGGTCGCACCTCTTTTAGGTCGCGCCTCTTTTAGGTCGCCACTTTTAGGTCGCCCCTCTCGCTAGGTCGCTCGACCCAGTTAGGTCATAGGTCGCGTGTCACCGTTAGGTCGTGAACCTCTTTAGGTCGCTTGGCCTGCATCTGTTAGGTCGTTAGACCTATTGCATCCCTTAGGTTGCTAGACCTATCTTCCACTTAGGTCGTAGGTCGCATGACCCATTAGGTCGCATGACCCCATAGGTCGTTTGGCTTCACGAGGTCGCTTGTCTTCAATAGGTCGCGCCTCTTTTAGGTCGTCACTTTTAGATCGCGCCTCTTTTAGGTCGCCACTTTTAGGTCGCGCCTCTCGCAAGGTCGCTCGACCCAGTTAGGTCGTAGGTCGTGTGTCACCGTTAGGTCGTGAACCTCTTTAGGTCGCTTGGCCTGCATCTGTTAGGTCGTTAAACCTATTGCATCCCTTAGGTCGCTAGACCTGTCTTCCACTTAGGTCGTAGGTCGCATGACCCATTAGGTCGCATGACCCCTTAGGTCGTTTGGCTTCACGAGGTCGCTTGTCTTCAATAGGTCGCTAGACCTGTCTTCCACTTAGGTCGTTGGTCGCATGACCCCTTTGGTCGTTTGGCTTCACGAGGTCGCTTGTCTTCAATAGGTCGCGCCTCTTTTAGGTCGTCACTTTTAGGTCGCGCCTCTTTTAGGTCGCGCCTCTTTTAGGTCGCCACTTTTAGGTCGCGCCTCTCGCTAGGTCGCTCGACCCAGTTAGGTCGTAGGTCGCGTGTCACCGTTAGGTCGTGAACCTCTTTAGGTCGCTTGGCCTGCATCTGTTAGGTCGTTAGACCTATTGCATCCCTTAGGTCGCTAGACCTGTCTTCCACTTAGGTCGTAGGTCGCATTACCCATTAGGTCGCATGACCCCTTAGGTCGTTTGGCTTCACGAGGTCGCTTGTCTTCAATAGGTCGCGCCTCTTTTAGGTCGTCACTTTTAGGTCGCGCCTCTTTTAGGTCGCGCCTCTTTTAGGTCGCCACTTTTAGGTCGCGCCTCTCGCTAGGTCGCTCGACCCAGTTAGGCCCAATGTCGCGTGTCACCGTTAGGTCGTGAACTTCTTTAGGTCGCTTGGCCTGCATCTGTTAGGTCGTTAGACCTATTGCATCCCTTAGGTCGCTAGACCTGTCTTCCACTTAGGTCGTAGGTCGCATGACCCATTAGGTCGCATGACCCCTTAGGTCGTTTGGCTTCACGAGGTCGCTTGTCTTCAATAGGTCGCGCCACTTTTAGGTCGTCACTTTTAGGTCGCGCCTCTTTTAGGTCGCGCCTCTTTTAGGTCGCCACTTTTAGGTCGCGCCTCTCGCCAGGTCGCTCGACCCAGTTAGGTCGTAGGTCGCGTGTCACCGTTAGGTCGTGAACCTCTTTTAGGTCGCTTGGCCTGCATCTGTTAGGTCGTTAGACCTATTGCATCCCTTAGGTCGCTATACCTGTCTTCCACTTAGGTCGTAGGTCGCATGAGCCATTAGGTCGCATGACCCCTTAGGTCGTTTGGCTTCACGAGGTCGCTTGTCTTCAATAGGTCGCGCCTCTTTTACGTCGTCACTTTTAGGTCGCGCCTCTTTTAGGTCGCCACTTTTAGGTCGTGCCTCTCGCTAGGTCGCTCGACCCAGTTAGCTCGTAGGTCGCGTGTCACCGTTAGGTCGTGAACCTCTTTAGGTCGCTTGGCCTGCATCTGTTAGGTCGTTAGACCTATTGCATCCCTTATGTCGCTAGACATGTCTTCCACTTAGGTCGTAGGTCGAATGACCCATTAGGTCGCATGACCCCTTAGGTCGTTTGGCTTCACGAGGTCGCTTGTCTTCAATAGGTCGCGCCTCTTTTAGGTCGACACTTTTAGGTCGCGCCTCTTTTAGGTCGCACCTCTTTTAGGTCGCCCATCTCGCTAGGTCGCTCGACCCAGTTAGGTCGTAGGTCGTGTGTCACCGTTAGGTCGTGAACCTCTTTAGGTCGCTTGGCCTGCATCTGTTAGGTCGTTAGACCTATTGCATCCCTTAGGTCGCTAGACCTGTCTTCCACTTAGGTCGTAGGTCGCATGACCCATTAGGTCGCATGACCCCATAGGTCGTTTGGCTTCACGAGGTCGCTTGTCTTCAATAGGTCGCGCCTCTTTTAGGTCGTCACTTTTAGATCGCGCCTCTTTTAGGTCGCCACTTTTAGGTCGCGCCTCTCGCTAGGTCGCTCGACCCAGTTAGGTCGTAGGTCGCGTGTCACCGTTAGTTCATGAACCTCTTTAGGTCGCTTGGCCTGCATCTGTTAGGTCGTTAGACCTATTGCATCCCTTAGGTCGCTAGACCTGTCTTCCACTTAGGTCGTAGGTCGCATGACCCATTAGGTCACATGACCCCTTAGGTCGTTTGGCTTCACGAGGTCGCTTGTCTTCAATAGGTCGCTAGACCTGTCTTCCACTTAGGTCGTAGGTCGCATGACCCCTTTGGTCGTTTGGCTTCACGAGGTAGCTTGTCTTCAATAGGTCGTGCCTCTTTTAGGTCGTCACTTTTAGGTCGCGCATCTTTTAGGTCGCGCCTCTTTTAGGTCGCCACTTTTAGGTCGCGCCTCTCGCTAGGTCGCTCGACCCAGTTAGGTCGTAGGTCGCGTGTCACCGTTAGGTCGTGAACCTCTTTAGGTCGCTTGGCCTGCATCTGTTAGGTCGTTAGACCTATTGCATCCCTTAGGTCGCTAGACCTGTCTTCCACTTAGGTCGTAGGTCGCATGACCCATTAGGTCGCATGACCCCTTAGGTCGTTTGGCTTCACTAGGTCGTTTGTCTTCAATAGGTCGCGCCTCTTTTAGGTCGTCACTTTTAGGTCGCGCCTCTTTTAGGTCGCGCCTCTTTTAGGTCGCCACTTTTAGGTCACGCCTCTCGCTAGGTCGCTCGACCCAGTTAGGTCCAAGGTCGCGTGTCACCGTTAGGTCGTGAACTTCTTTAGGTCGCTTGGCCTGCATCTGTTAGGTCGTTAGACCTATTGCATCCCTTAGGTCGCTAGACCTGTCTTCCACTTAGGTCGTAGGTCGCATGACCCATTAGGTCGCATGACCCCTTAGGTCGTTTGGCTTCACGAGGTCGCTTGTCTTCAATAGGTCGCGCCACTTTTAGGTCGTCACTTTTAGGTCGCGCCTCTTTTAGGTCGCGCCTCTTTTAGGTCGCCACTTTTAGGTCGCGCCTCTCGCCAGGTCGCTCGACCCAGTTAGGTCGTAGGTCGCGTGTCACCGTTAGGTCGTGAACCTCTTTTAGGTCGCTTGGCCTGCATCTGTTAGGTCGTTAGACCTATTGCATCCCTTAGGTCGCTATACCTGTCTTCCACTTAGGTCGTAGGTCGCATGAGCCATTAGGTCGCATGACCCCTTAGGTCGTTTTGCTTCACGAGGTCGCTTGTCTTCAATAGGTCGCGCCTCTTTTAGGTCGTCACTTTTAGGTCGCGCCTCTTTTAGGTCGCCACTTTTAGGTCGTGCCTCTCGCTAGGTCGCTCGACCCAGTTAGCTCGTAGGTCGCGTGTCACCGTTAGGTCGTGAACCTCTTTAGGTCGCTTGGCCTGCATCTGTTAGGTCGTTAGACCTATTGCATCCCTTATGTCGCTAGACCTGTCTTCCACTTAGGTCGTAGGTCGAATGACCCATTAGGTCGCATGACCCCTTAGGTCGTTTGGCTTCACGAGGTCGCTTTTCTTCAATAGGTCGCGCCTCTTTTAGGTCGTCACTTTTAGGTCGCGCCTCTTTTAGGTCGCGCCTCTTTTAGGTCGCCACTTTTAGGTCGCGCCTCTCGCTAGGTCGCTCGACCCAATTAGGTCGTAGGTCGCGTGTCACCGTTAGGTCGTGAACCTCTTTAGGTCTCTTGGCCTGCATCTGTTAGGTCGTTAGACCTATTGCATCCCTTAGGTCGCTAGACCTGTCTTCCACTTAGGTCGTAGGTCGCATGACCCATTAGGTCGCATGACCCCTTAGGTCGTTTGGCTTCACGAGGTCGCTTGTCTTCAATAGGTCGCGCCTCTTTTAGGTCGTCACTTTTAGGTCGCGCCTCTTTTAGGTCGCACCTCTTTTAGGTCGCCATTTTTAGGTCGCTTCTCTCGCTAGGTCGCTCGACCCAATTAGGTCGTAGGTCGCGTGTCACCGTTAGGTCGTGAACCTCTTTAGGTCGCTTGGCCTGCATCTGTTAGGTCGTTAGACCTATTGCATCCCTTAGGTCGCTAGACCTGTCTTCCACTTAGGTCGTAGGTCGCATGACCCATTAGGTCGCATGACCCCTTAGGTCGTTTAGCTTCACGAGGTCGCTTGTCTTTAATAGGTCGCGCCTCTTTTAGGTCGTCACTTTTAGGTCGCGCCTCTTTTAGTTCGCACCTCTTTTAGGTCGCAACTTTTAGGTCGCGCCACTTGCTAGGTCGCTCGACCCAGTTAGGTCGTAGGTCGCGTGTCACCGTTAGGTCGTGAACCTCTTTAGATTGCTTGGCCTGCATCTGTTAGGTCGTTAGACCTATTGCATCCCTTAGGTCGCTAGACTTGTCTTCCACTTAGGTCGTAGGTCGCATGACCCATTAGGTCGCATGACCCCTTAGGTCGTTTGGCTTCACGAGGTCGCTTGTCTTCAATAGGTCGCGCCTCTTTTAGGTCGTGCCTCTTTTAGGTTGCCACTTTTAGGTCGCGCCTCTCGCTAGGTCGCTCGACCTAGTTAGGTCGTAGGTCACGTGTCACCGTTAGGTCGTGAACCTCTTTAGGTCGCTTGGCCTGCATCTGTTAGGTCATTAGACCTATTGCATCCCTTAGGTCGCTAGACCTGTCTTCCACTTAGGTCGTAGGTCGCATGACCCATTAGGTCGCATGACCCCTTAGGTCGTTTGGCTTCACGAGGTCGCTTGTCTTCAATAGGTCGCGCCACTTTTAGGTCGTCACTTTTAGGTCGCGCCTCTTTTAGGTCGCGCCTCTTTTAGGTCGCCAATTTTAGGTCGCGCCTCTCGCTAGGTCGCTCGACCCAGTTAGGTCGTAGGTCGCGTGTCACCGTTAGGTCGTGAACCTCTTTTAGGTCGCTTGGCCTGCATCTGTTAGGTCGTTAGACCTATTGCATCCCTTAGGTCGTTAGACCTGTCTTCCACTTAGGTCGTAGGTCGCATGACCCATTAGGTCGCATGACCCCTTAGGTCGTTTGGATTCACGAGGTCGCTTGTCTTCAATAGGTCGCGCCTCTATTAGGTCGTCACTTTTAGGTCGCGCCTCTTTTAGGTCGCGCCTCTTTTAGGTCGCCACTTTTAGGTCGCGCCTCTCGCTAGGTCGCTCGACCCAGTTAGGTCGTAGGTCGCATGTCACCGTTAGGTCATGAACCTCTTTAAGTCGCTTGGCCTGCATCTGTTAGTTCGTTAGACCTATTGCAACCCTTTGGTCGCTAGACCTGTCTTCCACTTAGGTCGTAGGTCGCATGACCCATTAGGTTGCATGAACCCTTAGGTCGTTTGGCTTCACGAGGTCGCTTGTCTTCAATAGGTCGTGCCTCTTTTAGGTCGTCACTTTTAGGTCGCGCCTCTTTTAGGTCTCCACTTTTAGGTCGCGCCTCTCGCTAGGTCGCTCGACCTAGTTAGGTCGTAGGTCGCGTGTCACCGTTAGGTCGTGAACCACTTTTAGGTCGCTTGGCCTGCATCTGTTAGGTCGTTAGACCTATTGCATCCCTTAGGTCGCTAGACTTGTCTTCCACTTATGTCGTAGGTCGCATGACCCATTAGGTCGCATGACCCCTTAGGTCGTTTGGCTTCACGAGGTCGCTTGTCTTCAATAGGTCGTGCCTATTTTAGGTCGTCACTTTTAGGTCGCGCCTCTTTTTGGTCGCCACTTTTAGGTCACGCCTCTCGCTAGGTCGCTCGACCCAGTTAGGTCCTAGGTCGCGTGTCACCGTTAGGTCGTGAACCTCTTTAGGTCGCTTGGCCTGCATCTGTTAGGTCGTTAGACCTATTGCATCCCTTAGGTCGCTAGGCCTGTCTTCCACTTAGGTCGTAGGTCGCATGACCCATTAGGTCGCATGACCCCTTAGGTCTTTTGGCTTCACGAGGTCGCTTGTCTTCAATAGGTCGCGCCACTTTTAGGTCGTCACTTTTAGGTCGCGCCTCTTTTAGGTCGCGCCTCTTTTAGGTCGCCACTTTTAGGTCGCGCCTCTCGCCAGGTCGCTCGACCCAGTTAGGTCGTAGGTCGCGTGTCACCGTTAGGTCGTGAACCTCTTTTAGGTCGCTTGGCCTGCATCTGTTAGGTCGTTAGACCTATTGCATCCCTTAGGTCGTTATACCTGTCTTCCACTTAGGTCGTAGGTCGCATGAGCCATTAGGTCGCATGACCCCTTAGGTCGTTTGGCTTCACGAGGTCGCTTGTCTTCAATAGGTCGCGCCTCTTTTAGGTCGTCACTTTTAGGTCGCGCCTCTTTTAGGTCGCGCCTCTTTTAGGTCTCCACTTTTAGGTCGTGCCTCTCGCTAGGTCGCTCGACCCAGTTAGGTCGTAGGTCGCGTGTCACCGTTAGGTCGTGAACCTCTTTAGGTCGATTGGCCTGCATTTGTTAGGTCGTTAGACCTATTGCATCCCTTATGTCGCTAGACCTGTCTTCCACTTAGGTCGTAGTTCGCATGACCCATTAGGTCGCATGACCCCTTAGGTCGTTTGGCTTCACGAGGTCGCTTGTCTTCAATAGGTCGCGCCTCTTTTAGGTCGTCACTTTTAGGTCGCGCCTCTTTTAGGTCGCGCCTCTTTTAGGTCGCCACTTTTAGGTCGCGCCTCTCGCTAGGTCGCTCGACCCAGTTAGGTCATAGGTCGCGTGTCACTGTTAGGTCATGAACCTCTTTAGGTCGCTTGGCCTGCATCTGTTAGGTCGTTAGACCTATTGCATCCCTTAGGTCGATAGACCTGTCTTCCACTTAGGTCGTAGGTCGCATGACCCATTAGGTCGCATGACCCCTTAGGTCGTTTGGCTTCACGAGGTCGCTTGTCTTCAATAGGTCGCGCCTCTTTTAGGTCGTCACTTTTAGGTCGCGCCTCTTTTAGGTCGCGCCTCTTTTAGGTCGCCATTTTTAGGTCGCGTCTCTCGCTAGGTCGCTCAACCCAGTTAGGTTGTAGGTCGCGTGTCACCGTTAGGTCGTGAACCTCTTTAGGTCGCTTGGCCTGCATCTGTTAGGTCGTTAGACCTATTGCATCCCTTAGGTCGCTAGACTTGTCTTCCACTTAGGTCGTATGTCGCATGACCCATTAGGTCGCATGACCCCTTAGGTCGTTTAGCTTCACGAGGTCGCTTGTCTTCAATAGGTCGCGCCTCTTTTAGGTCGTCACTTTTAGGTCGCGCCTCTTTTAGTTCGCGCCTCTTTTAGGTCGCCACTTTTAGGTCGCGCCTCTTGCTAGGTCGCTCGACCCAGTTAGGTCGTAGGTCGCGTGTCACCGTTAGGTCGTGAACCTCTTTAGGTCGCTTGGCCTGCATCTGTTAGGTCGTTAGACCTATTGCATCCCTTAGGTCGCTAGACTTGTCTTCCACTTTGGTCGTAGGTCGCATGACCCATTAGGTCGCATGACCCCTTAGGTCGTTTGGCTTCACGAGGTCGCTTGTCTTCAATAGGTCGCGCCTCTTTTAGGTCGTCACTTTTAGGTCGCGCCTCTTTTAGGTCGCGCCTCTTTTAGGTCGCGCCTCTTTTAGGTCACCACTTTTAGGTCGCGCCTCTCGCTAGGTCGCTCGACCTAGTTAGGTCGTAGGTCGCGTGTCACCGTTAGGTCGTGAACCTCTTTTAGGTCGCTTGGCCTGCATCTGTTAGGTCGTCAGACCTATTGCATCGCTTAGGTCGCTAGACCTGTCTTCCACTTAGGTCGTAGGTCGCATGACCCATTAGGTCGCATGACCCCTTAGGTCGTTTGGCTTCACGAGGTCGCTTGTCTTCAATAGGTCACGCCTCTTTTAGGTCGTCACTTTTAGGTCGCGCCTCTTTTAGGTCGCGCCTCTTTTAGGTCGCCACTTTTAGGCCGCGCCTCTCGCTAGGTCGCTCAACCCAGTTAGGTCGTAGATCGCGTGTCACCGTTAGGTCATGAACCTCTTTAGGTCGCTTGGCCTGCATCTGTTAGGTCGTTAGACCTATTTCATCCCTTAGGTCGCTAGACATGTCTTCCACGTAGGTCGTAGGTCGCATGACCCATTAGGTCGCATGACCCCTTAGGTCGTTTGGCTTCACGAGGTTGCTTGTCTTAAATAGGTCGCGCCTCTTTTAGGTCGTCACTTTTAGGTCGCGCCTCTTTTAGGTCGCGCCTCTTTTAGGTCGCCACTTTTAGGTCGCGCCTCTCGCTAGGTCGCTAGACCTAGTTAGGTCGTAGGTCACGTGTCACCGTTAGGTCATGAACCTCTTTAGGTCGCTTGGCCTGCATCTGTTAGGTCGTTAGACCTATTGCATCCCTTAGGTCGCTAGACCTGTCTTCCACTTAGGTCGTAGGTCGCATGACCCATTAGGTCGCATGACCCCTTAGGTCATTTGGCTTCACGAGGTCGCTTGTCTTAAATAGGTCGCGCCTCTTTTAGGTCGTCACTTTTAGGTCGCGCCTCTTTTAGGTCGCGCCTCTTTTAGGTCGCCACTTTTAGGTCGCGCTTCTCGCTCGGTCGCTCGACCTAGTTAGGTCGTAGGTCACGTGTCACCGTTAGGTCGTGAACCTCTTTAGATCGCTTGGCCTGCATCTGTTAGGTCGTTTGACCTATTGCATCCCTTAGGTCGCTAGACCTGTCTTCCACTTAGGTCGTAGGTCGCATGACCCCTTAGGTCGTTTGGCTTCACGAGGTCGCTTGTCTTCAATAGGTCGCGCCACTTTTAGGTCGTCACTTTTAGGTCGCGCCTCTTTTAGGTCGCCAATTTTAGGTCGCGCCTCTCGCTAGGTCGCTCGACCCAGTTAGGTCGTAGGTCGCGTGTCACCGTTAGGTCGTGAACCTCTTTTCGGTCGCTTGGCCTGCATCTGTTAGGTCGTTAGACCTATTGCATCCCTTAGGTCGCTAGACCTGTCTTCCACTTAGGTCGTAGGTCGCATGACCCATTAGATCGCATGACCCCTTAGGTCGTTTGGCTTCACGAGGTCGCTTGTCTTCAATAGGTCGCGCCTCTATTAGGTCGTCACTTTTAGGTCGCGCCTCTTTTAGGTCGCGCCTCTTTTAGGTCGCCACTTTTAGGTCGCGCCTCTTGCTAGGTCGCTAGGTCGCTCGACCCAGTTAGGTCGTAGGTCGCATGTTACCGTTAGGTCATGAACCTCTTTAAGTCGCTTGGCCTGCATCTGTTAGGTCGTTAGACCTATTGCATCCCTTAGGTCGCTAGACCTGTCTTCCACTTAGGTCGTAGGTCGCATGACCCATTAGGTCGCATGAACCCTTAGGTCGTTTGGCTTCACGAGGTCGCTTGTCTTCAATAGGTCGCGCCTCTTTTAGGTCGTCACTTTTAGGTCGCGCCTCTTTTAGGTCGCCACTTTTAGGTCGCGCCTCTCGCTAGGTCGCTCGACCCAGTTAGGTCGTAGGTCGCGTGTCACCGATAGGTCGTGAACCTCTTTTAGGTCGCTTGGCCTGCATCTGTTAGGTCGTTAGACCTATTGCATCCCTTAGGTCGCTAGACTTGTCTTCCACTTAGGTCTTAGGTCGCATGACCCATTAGGTCGCATGACCCCTTAGGTCGTTAGGCTTCACGAGGTCGCTTGTCTTCAATAGGTCGCGCCTCTTTTAGGTCGTCACTTTTAGGTCGCGCCTCTTTTAGGTCGCGCCTCTTTTAGGTCGCCACTGTTAGGTCGCGCCTCTCGCTAGGTCGCTCGACCCAGTTAGGTCGTAGGTCGCATGTCACCGTTAGGTCGTGAACCTCTTTAGGTCGCTTGGCCTGCATCTGTTAGGTCGTTAGACCTATTGCATCCCTTTGGTCGCTAGACCTGTCTTCCACTTAGGTCGTAGGTCTCATGACCCATTAGGTCGCATGACCCCTTAGGTCGTTTGGCTTCACGAGGTCGCTTGTCTTCAATAGGTCGCGCCTCTTTTAGGTCGTCACATTTAGGTCGCGCCTCTTTTAGGTCGCCACTTTTAGGTCGCGCCTCTCGCTAGGTCGCTCGACCCAGTTAGGTCGTAGGTCGCGTGTCACCGTTAGGTCGTGAACCTCTTTTGGTCGCTTGGCCTGCATCTGTTAGGTCGTTAGACCGATTACATCCCTTAGGTCGCTAGACCTGTCTTCCACTTAGGTCGTAGGTCGCATGACCCCTTAGGTCGTTTGGCTTCACGAGGTCTCTTGTCTTCAATAGGTCGCGCCTCTTTTAGGTCGTCACTTTTAGGTCGTGCCTCTTTTAGGTCGCGCCTCTTTTAGGTTGCCACTTTTAGGTCGCTCCTCTCGCTAGGTCGCTCGACCCAGTTAGGTCGTAGGTCGCGTGTCACCGTTAGGTCGTGAACCTCTTTAGGTCGCTTGGCCTGCATCTGTTAGGTCGTTAGACCTATTGCATCCCTTAGGTCGCAAGATCTGTCTTCCACGTTGGTCGTAGGTCGCATGACCCATTAGGTCGCATGACCCCTTAGGTCGTTTGGCTTCACGAGGTCGCTTGTCTTCAATAGGTCGCGCCTCTTTTAGGTTGTCACTTTTAGGTCGCGCCTCTTTTAGGTCGCCACTTTTAGGTCGCGCCTCTCGCTAGGTCGCTCGACCCAGTTAGGTCGTAGGTCGCGTGTCACCGTTAGGTCATGAACCTCTTTAGGTCGCTTGGCCTGCACTTGTTAGGTCGTTAGACCTATTGCATCCCTTAGGTCGCTAGACCTGTCTTCCACTTAGGTCGTAGTTCGCATGACCCATTAGGTCGCATGACCCCTTAGGTCGTTTGGCTTCACGAGGTCGCTTGTCTTCAATAGGTCGCGCCTCTTTTAGGTCGTCACTTTTAGGTCGCGCCTCTTTTAGGTCGCGCCTCTTTTAGGTCGCGCCTCTTTTAGGTCGCCACTTTTAGGTCGCGCCTCTCGCTAGGTCGCTCGACCCAGTTAGGTCGTAGGTCGCGTGTCACCGTTAGGTCGTGAACCTCTTTAGGTCGCTTGGCTTGCATCTGTTAGGTCGTTAGACCTATTACATCCCTTAGGTCGCTAGACCTGTCTTCCACTTATGTCGTAGGTCGCATGACCCATTAGGTCGCATGACCCCTTAGGTCGTTTGGCTTCACGAGGTCGCTTGTCTTCAATAGGTCGCGCCTCTTTTAGGTCGTCACTTTTAGGTCGCGCCTCTTTTAGGTCGCGCCTCTTTTAGGTCGCCACTTTTAGGTCGCGCCTCTCGCTAGGTCGCTCGACCCAGTTAGGTCGTAGGTCGCCTGTCACCGTTAGGTCGTGAACCTCTTTAGGTCGCTTGGCCTGCATCTGTTAGGTCGTTAGACCTATTGCATCCCTTAGGTCGCTAGACCTGTCTTCCACTTAGGTCGTAGGTCGCATGACCCATTAGGTCGCATGACCCCTTAGGTCGCTTGTCTTCACGAGGTCGCTTGTCTTCAATAGGTCGCATGACCCATTAGGTCGCATGACCCCGCCAGGGGCGCTGCCCCCTGGACCCCTGTGACCTGACCGGGCAGGTCGAACACCGTAAGCAGGGGCGTTGCCCCCGCACCCCCTGGACCCCCCTCCGTAGGCAATCTTATCTGAAAAACGTTCTACAGAATTTCTACTTTGATGGTTTTGGGATTGACTTCTTTGGACTTTACTCACGTCTTCGAACGTGAATTGATGTGATTCGATTTGTTTCAACAATCGTTTTCTGACTTGTCACTTTAAAGATATGAAGGTTTCAATACTAGTAGTAAATATCAAAACTCTTTTATCAAAGCGATTTCAACACTATTTTAAATATCAAAAGTTCGTTTTCTCAAACCGATTTCCAATCTACTAGTATATACAAGCCTTTACTTCACTCGGATGAGAAATCGACTTAAACGACTTAGTAAAACGAGTGGTATGAAATGCTTGCGTTCACTTCGTCGGTTAGCTCTTGGACTTGTTCGGTTGAACCCTTTTTGTGACAATTTCCTAATGAAGATTTACAGCTTGTTCGTAAATATTTAAGTTAAGCAAGTGGTTATGGGACATGAAGCTAAACTCATATATTTACTAGCTTGGTGTGATTGACACTTCCTGATGATCATGACGATCATTTTTGTGATTTAGATTAGCGATTGAGCGATGTCTCTTTGTCTGAGAGGGAGACTATACCCCATTTGTGTGATGTTTCGCCATCACATATGTAGGGTAGCGCCCTACGGTCTTCGGGCCAGTTCTGTGTGGAAATTTAATGGATAGCTTCCATGAGATAGCTTCTCATTCATGTGTTTACGCGTAGGTGAGTTTTCATGCTCCCATTCATGTGTTAGGCCTCCCCCCTTTTTATGTGTTTTTTGGATTTCTGGAATATTTGTGCTTCACCAATTTTCATGATTTTCATTGATATGATATCAGTTTTTGTGCATTGGTGAATTCATGTGTTATTGACTTGTTATGAATACAAGTTTAGGGTATGATACCCTATTTTATCTTTGAGAAGATTCTTGTGATATTGATTGATCTTTTTTTTATTATCATTTACATACTTATAGTAGTATGCCGTTATGGTTGTTACATGTTCATGCCATATTATTTATCCTATATCTTATCATCTGATAATTTTAGCTAGACTGATTCGTTTATTATTTTCTTATAAATAATACTCGGGTCAGACCGAGATGTTACAGGTGCTTCTGCTTGACTTCTCTTCAGGATTATTCTGACTTTTGGCTAACTACTTAGATTAGTAGTTTTTGATTGTACACATTTGAGATATAGACTCATTGATGTATTCTTTTGTATGGCCTTGTTGGTATTCCTTTTGTATTATTGTGGATCTTTCTGACCACTACTCTGATGTACACTTTCATGTGTTATATATTTATTCATATCTTCTTCCGCCTTTGTGATATGGATGTCTGTGACTGATTTGTGTTATGATTATTTCTATGTTTGTTTCCGAAGATTATATATAGCCACTGTGTGATAGCTTTGTGTTTGTATCGGTATGTCGGATTTCCTCCTTAAAAGATATTCATTCTATTCTATCTGACATATCGGTGCTCGCACAAAGAAGTTACATGGATGGTCTCTCCTCCATAGCCTTATTCTCCGTGCTAATTGACAGCACTACATCGTAGTGTTCTTGATTAGCGTGGGTATAGAGGTGGGGCGTCACAGAAATGGTGCCTTCGGTTCCATTAAACTGATAAAGGACTTGTATGGACGAATGCTACTAGAACATCGTCATTGGAGGACGTTGAGCATTCCAAGTGAATTTGTTCTTGAAATGTAATCGTAGCCTCATGCCTCAATCGACCAGAAATGACTAAAACAAGGAAGATACAACAAGGCTAAGTAGGTCACAACCGATTAAGGTATGGCTATCCCTATCTAGAGTCTCTAGTAATTTGTTATGCTTTAGTACGGTTGCTGATCCCAACCGAGAGGTAATCTTATTTGGTACTATCCAGGTTAGGGGTAGACTGGTCTTTTATGGCAGGGGATCCCGGGAGGTCCTCGATGTTATTTTATCTAGAGGATGACCATGACGGTTGGTACTCCAATAGCCCGGTCATTGTATGGAACCCATTTTCCATAAGTGCCTTCGGTCTTATTTGTAGACCTATTATGCTGGAATTTAATTGATGTAACAATTTCGGCTATGTGAATAATTTAATTGAAAACCCTAGACATTATCATTATATCAATGGATTTTAAATAAATGTGTTTTGGTTATTGTAAGGGAAAAACGCATCCGTATTTATGGGTCGCGTGGTCCAACGAGGTTCCCATTGTTTTCAAATGGTTTCCAATTTAAAGTAATTTAACCGTTTTACTCACACCAGACCCATGTCTGACCCGGAGTTTATTTTTTTCTTAAACTCTTGGGTACTCAAATTTTTATGAGTAGCCAAGTGATCCAGGTTTCTTTGGATGTATTTTAGAGGAGCTTGGCAGGTGGCTTCAATGTTTGTAGGTTATTATCTATATTATGTTGTAGCTGTATCTTTATCTGTATTTTGGACTTGTAATGAATGGATAGGTCATTATGACTCTCTGAATATGGTTCCTATATAATTATGACTCTAATGTATTATATAATTAGTGAGTATGTGATATATGTTATTCCATTTCGCTATGAGATTCTGTGTTTGTTTAGTTCTCTCTTTCTTTTCTGTCTATTTCTTTCTATATTTCGACTTGTCTTTCGAAGTAAGAAAGGCGAGGCTTCACAATGTCCGATCGGAGGAGCGACCTCACTTGACCGGGTTATGGCTCCTGTTTTAGTCATTTTAATTATGACTAGAAGGTGAAGTGTGACGCCCCACCTCTATACCCATGCTAACCAAGAACAATACGGTGTAATGCTATCAACTAGCACGGAGAATAAGGCTGTTGAGGAGCGACCATCCATGTAACTTCTTTATGCGAGCACCGATATGTCAGATAGAATAGAATGCATATCTTTTAAAGAGGAAATCCGACATACCGATACAAACACAAAGCTATCACACGGTGGCTATATATAATCTTCGGAAACAAACATAGAAATAGTCATAACATAAATCAGTCACAGACATCCATATCACAAAGGAGGAAGAAGATATGAATATAAATATACATCACATGAAAGTGTACATCAGAGTAGTGGTCAGAAAGATCCACATAACACAAAAGAATAGATACAAGTGCAAGGTAAAAGAATATGTATACATCAAGGAGTCTCAATCTCAAATGTATACGACAAAAACTACTAAACAAGAGTAGTTAGCCAAAAGTCAGATGATGGCTCCAGATAGGAAGTCATGAGGAAGCACCTGTAAAATCTCAGTCTGACCCGAGTATTATTTAAGAAGAAAATAATAAACGGATCAGTCTAGCTATAAATATCAGATAAAGTGATATAGAATAAGAGATATGACAAAAACGTATCATAACCATAATACCGTACTGTGATAAGTACGTAATTGAAAATCAACAAGAGATTAATCAATACCACAAGAATCTTCTCAAAGATTAAAAAGAATGTCATATTCTTTATTTAATTCACCAAGCCACAATAAATGACATACATATTAATGCCAATTGTAAAAGTTGGTGAAACATTAAATTCAGAAATCAACACACGAAATCCAGAACAAATCTCAGAATTCAACACACGAAATCTAGAAATCACAAAAAGGGGAAAGTCCGAGCACACGGACGAGAAGCTATCTCATGGAAGCTATCCATTTAATTTTTCCGAACACATGGATGAGAAGCTATATATTTAATTTTCCGAACACAGGGATGGCCCGAAGGCAAGTCCGAACACACGGATGAGAAGCTACCTCATGGAAGCTATCCATTTAATTTTCCGAACACACGGATGAGAAGCTATCTATTTAATTTTCCGAACACACGGATGACCCGAAGGCAAGTCCGAACACACGGACGAAGAGACATCGAACATTGCTAGTCTAAACCATAAAATGATCTTCATCGATCATAAAGTAGTGTCAATTACACTAAGCTAGTAAATATAAGAGTTTAGCTTCATGTCCCATAACCACTTGCTTAACTCAAATATTTACGAACAAACTGTAGATCTGCACTAGAAAATTGTCACAAGAGTTTCAATATGTGTGAATCGAAATCACACCAATGAGGTATAGACTAACCTTGAAGATAAAGAGATATGTGTGAATCGAAATCACACAAATGGTGTCTAGTCTAACCTCGCAAACAAAGAGACATCGCTCAATCGCTAGTCTAAATCATAAAATGATCATCATCGATCATGAAGAAATGTCAATTACACTAAGCTAGTAAATTTAAGAGTTTAGCTTCATGTCCCATAACCACTTGCTTAACTCAAATATTTACGAACAAACTATAGATCTCCACTAGAAAATTGTCACAAGAGAGTTTCAATCGAACAAGTCCATAAATTAACCGACGAAGTAAACGCTAGCGTTTCATACCACTTGTTTTGCTAAGCCGTTTAATTAGATTTTCTCATACGAATGAGGTAAAGGTTTGTATATACTAATAGATTGGAAAATGGATTTATAAACAAGATTTGCATTAAAAATAGAGTTGAAATCATCTTTGTAAAGAGTTTGAATATTTACTACTAGTATAGAAAACCTTTATATTTTAAAGTGACAAATCATAGAAGTGATTGTAGAAACAATCAATCATAAAAGTTCACATTTGAAGACGTGAATAAAATCCAAAGAAATCAATTCCCAAAACCGTCAAAGTAAGAAGTTATGTTGAATGTTTTTCGGATAAGATCGCCTACGTAGAGGTGTACGGGGTTCAACCTAAGGGGGATAGGGTCGAGCGACCTAACGAGGTACCATCCCGAAAGAGGAGTCATCAAAGTCTTAAGAAATGATAACAACAAATAGGGAAACCACACGAATCGGTTAAAGTTGGAAATCACACAAAATAGATGAAATAGGCAAACGTCATCAGGTCGGTCGGCCGGCTTCAGGGCTCGGTCGACCGGACCCTGTTCTGAAAAATAGTTCGGGAAGCAGGTCGGTCGACTGAGCTCTACAGCCGGTCGACCAAACCCAAACAGAGAAGTGCTTAGCACTTTTGGAAGCAGGTCGGTCGACTGACTACAGAGCTCGGTCGACCGGACCTGTTTCTAGCACTGCCCAACTTATCAAGTTCATTGGCCAAATCTCGACCAAATTGCATTTTCGCGAGCAACGACACTAAGGATTTAAGCCAAACGACAACCCGGCCTTATAAGCTCTTCAATGCATCACAAAAATCATGATCAAAGATCAAAGTTTGGATTTTTAAAGAATTGAACTCAAAACACTAAAAATTAGAATATTCACCAAATCAATCCAAACCAAAAGCAATTGCACAAGAATATGTGTTAGGAATTCATACCTAACAATCGAAGATAATTATAGTCATAGATGTGAGATAAAAAAATCTCACCTTTTCACAAAAACAATGAAGAAGGAGCTTGAAAGCAAAGGGAGAATCAACCACTCTTCAACACAACCCAAATGAGCTTGAATCTATGCTCAAAAGAGAAACATTTCCTAAATTAGGTTTAGGGAATTTTCTGAAATTGAGAGGAGAACGGGTTGGAGGAGATGAAGGAGATGCTTACCAATGCTTCTTCTTGAATTTTGGAGGTAGAAGCTTGAATTTGCAATTGAAGCTAGGGCTTAGGAATTTCCATTTCCAATCTCTTCCCCCATTATTCTCTTGAGCTTGAGGGTGTTAAGAAATGAGGAATGAATGAAGAGAAGTGGAGTGGAGAAGGGTAATGATATAACCAGATTTGGGCAAGTGGGCTGAATCCAAACCCAAAGTCCAATAGAAAATAGCAAAATTCGACTTTCTCCAAACATATCGAAGCTTATACTTAAAAAGGTCGCAAACGGCATTTTGAACTCAATGGAAGTGGTCTCGAGTCCTAATTCGACTGTTTTCAAAAAGTAGCTTTTCGGACTAAAATCCGACGAACGACGAAATATTTAAATATAAAATCGATAAATATGCGGGTTGTTACATGAAGGCTCTCCATCATAGTTCTCTTACTTCATTCAAGCAGCGTTCGCCAATCCATCATACTACATTCTGGATTCTCCACCATGTACACGGTTGTTAAAGTGGTTTCGGTATTGATAAAGATTATGCCAATATTCTTCCCGATCTCTTTATCAAGCAGCCGTTATATTTTCACACTGTGATCATTTTATAAAAACATACTTCAATAATTTAAGTTACCTCAAAATCCTAATATTAACTTCAAATATACTTATCATTTAATGTCACTTAGCTTAAATAATTAAATTTATTAATATTAACAAAAGTCAAGTTATTAAGTTTAATTTCTAAAATCAGTTTATTAAATGTCATAATTATATCCTTGAAATTAAATAACAATAGAACTTAATAAAATCTTAAACTAAGATTTATCATCCTTAAAATATATTTATTAAAGTTATAAAAAAATATAAACCTTTATATAATTAAATTTAAATTTTATAAAAATAATTTTCTAAATAAATTTTAAAACTTATATTAAAATTAAATTTTATATTAAATTAAGTATTTATATTACATTAAATAAAGTGAAAATAAGGGACACATCCCTAAAATTAAACTTAATGCACAAAACATCCTCCTTATAAAAAAATATAAATTACATCCTTATTTTCAAATATTATAATTTTCTTCCCTACAATGCCCTTCTTCTCCGTTGCACCAATGTTGATTCTTCATATATATGCATGTTATTCTCAAATCCGTAATTAAAATTTGCACCCCTGTAACATCCCACCTTTTTGTATACTTAAGCAGACACACGTGCCAACTTAAACCATAAAGAAGGGTGGATTGTTATGGGGTAAATAAGAAAAAGTGGAGAAATAAAAGAAACAAAATAGAATCTTACAGCGGAACGATAAAATATAATAATCAAATAACAGTTCATGAAGCTGTTTTACAAAACATTTGACTATACTTATACAATACATATCAGAGTTACACATACCAGAGAGTGATAATTATGCAGCGGAATACAATGGTGTAGTGGAATATATAACAAATAGTAATAATAAAATCTTCGTCTTCATCCTCCGGAAATAGGGCCTTCAAACCCTGAAATGCTCAGGCTGACCCGAGCGAATTGAAAAGACAAAACACTCGAGTCAGAACTAAAAGATCTTATGTAAGTTAAATCAATGATAAATATATGAGTGGAACGGCGTCAGAGATGTTTACGGGATTTGACATCTCCTATCCAGTGTCTAACGTGAGTGCAGTAACTTAAGAAATGTTCGGGATTCACATCTCTTAAGGATCCGTTAAACTATCTACTATGTAGTAATATTCGCTATTATAATAATGTCTAATATAAAATAAACATACTTTTTAATAGCGTCAAGGGGTTACCCATATAGCCCTTAACACGTAATAGTCCTAGTAGTCTATCTAGTATTAGCATACTCCCAAAATGGGGGCTACCCTCGATACTCCACAGGCTACGGGAGAAATCACAAATCGTAGTAAAGCTCGCTATGGTAGGTGACAGGGCACAACTAGGCAATGCCAGGGTAGATATACCAATTACGCATCCGGACTGGTGGTGATGCATAGCAGCCACTACCGCCCACCCTGAACAACACTCCCAAATCAAAGGGTGGCCACTAAATAAATCACAAGTGATAGAATGGTATCATAGAAGTGTGTTCGATCAGAGGTGCTACCTCCTTGGTCCGTCAATCGCTCCTGTTTTAGCCACCTTATGCCAACTCACGGGAGTTGGGTCCACGTATATACCTAAGGATCGTCGCCACCATCCTACTTCATTCTAGAAACTCCACCGCATACACAGTTGTCAAAGTGGTTTTCGGTATCGACAGAGAGTATGTCCATATCCGATCCTGGTCTCTTTAACAACCCATCGTTATTATAACACCGTGGTTATTTAAAAAAAAATATATACTTTTAAAAACACAATCATTGCCCTTTCAAAACATATTCTTTATTTCAAAATAGTATATACTTCAAACCCCAAAATATTATTTCCATTTCAAACCATATCCTTTACTTCAAAATAGTATATACTTTAAAAACCAAAATAGTTTTGCCTTTTCAAAACATATCCTTTACTTCAAAATAGTATATACTGTAAAACCAAAATATTTTTGCCATTTCGAAAACAATTCAATAATATATTATTTAGATAAAACCCAATTTCTAATCACTAATCTTTCTTTAATTTAGATAAACTTGAAATATTCTTTTAAATCATCTTAAACCCAAACCACATTTTGAAGTCATATTCTAAAATTTCAATTTCAATAGGTTTCCAATCAATATATTCACAGATAATTCTTAAATAAATTCTATTTCAAATAAATTCATTTTTCAACCATATTACTTCCAAAGTTATAACAATTTTGAAAACCAACACTTTGAAAACAATAATACCTTAATTTCAATAAAACACTTCAATTTTTTTATATTTCAAGTCTTTAAATATTCCAAAATTCCCAACCTAATCTGATAATCTTATATATACCTTAATTCAATTCACTATTATTTAGTTTAGAAATATTTATTTAATAAATTCAATATCCCTTAAATAAAGCTCAAACTTGAAACATTCGTAAATCAAACTTAAAACATCATTATGTTACACATAGCTTAAATTTTAGAATTTTACTGTATATAAAAGAATATTTAAATAATATCAAAATTTAATATTTATTAAACTGTATATTTCTTTCCATACCATAGAAAATCACTTTAAAATATTTTATATATATAGACCACGGTGCCTGTATATAATTTTCTATCCTATGGTCAAGTGATATGGATATTTATCATTTCAATCCATAATTTAAAAATAAAAGTTTACGGTTATATATCATTTCAAACCGCAATCCCGAATGAAATGAAAATGCATAATAACTTGCAGTTTATACAATATAAAATATAGCATTCATTCATCTAAATATCAATAAACAACCATTTATTACAATCATCATCCAATTTAAACAAAACATCAATATAAAGCATATAAAATATAACAGGCATCAACGAATAGTTTATACTCAATAAAAATTAATAATTGTTCAACTGGCAGTTTATATGCAATAATAAATAAATTTAACTGGAAAATTATATGCAATAATAAAATTAAATAACAATTTAATTTAAATAAATGCTATCTAACTGAGATGATTATTAAATATATGCCCAAACAATCATAGATAAATTTTAAATCACATCAAAATTTAATTTAACAAACATAAGAAATCCTAGAAATTTCGAGTGGGTTAAAACACTCACCTTTTGAATTTAAATTCAATTTAAACCCAAAAATTTGATAGTCTCATAATTTGTCCAAACTTGTGTCATCAGGTCCGAAATTTCAATACGATCCTAACAAAAGAAACCGTGTCCAAATCCGAGTCCGTATGCAAAAGTTATGAAAATTTGAAGATTGGAAAATTCTGGTCCTATATCGACTTCGAGTTTAACTCTGGTCCGGCGCCTAAGAATCCCGGTGCTTGCTTGGAGTTTTTGAGAAATCGACCCGAAGACCCGAGTAGTTTTCTTTCTGACTCGAAGTAGATGTAGCGTTTTTGCCTCTGAAACTCAAAGCGCGACCCGAAGTCGCTGCAGATCCGCAAAATTTTTTTCTCTCTTTTTTTTTAAATTGAAATTGGATTGGGAAGATTAGGGTTTGCAGCCATTGGAAATGAGGAAGAGCAAATGAAATAGCACGTATAGAAATGAGGAATGGAGGCTGCTAGGGTTTAGCGGGGATATTTATAGAGAAGGTTGAAAATAGGATAAATGGATAAAACAGGTGTACGCGCTAACGCCAAAGTGGCCCAAAAAGCCCGTCCTGACCCCGGAACAAAATTGGGTAAACCCATATATCAAAATAGGTGTTTTAAAATATTTTAAATTCAATGGAAAAGGTTTTAGGTTCAAATTCCATTGTATGAAGAAGTTATGCTAAAAACAATATTTTCCAAATTGATTTCAATTGATTTCAATTGCATAAAATTCAAGGTGTTTCGAGTTCGTACGATCAAACGCCAAGTTCGATCGCTACGAAACTTAAAACACTATTATAATTCACCGTTACGGATCCGATGAAATAGGTTTCGTCGAAATCCGAGTCCGTGACCAAAAAGGCAAATTTTATATTAATTAAATGAAATTAAATTAAATTAATTAAATCGAATTTTATATTTCAATTATAGAATTGACAATTTATCACCTTTATACTTCTCAATCATTTGTAATTATTTAAACAAAATTTAAACTTCAATTTAGACAAAATAATTTATCAATTGAAATGTCCTATCTTAAATTTTCATTATATTCAAAATTATAAATTTTAGTTCCCAAAATTTCTATTAAATTGAATTTACCCATAATTATTTCATTCATAATTCCAAATAGAAGGGCGTACCATTGGATTTAAAATTATCACATAAATATTTCCCGTTTTCAACTAAAATTTTAAATTACAGTAATAATTACATATTTGAGTTCATTCGTTTGCAATAAATTCAACTATTATAATCTAAATAAATTAACTCACTATTAAAGGTTCAAATTATATAATTCATAAATTTTACCATCTTGATTTACTTATTAATTTGTAATTCTTTAAACAAATTCCCGTCTCAGTTTAAAGTAGCTTAATTCTCTCATTAAAGAATTTATTTCGATTTCTTAAAATAAACGCTCATTGTAAATTGAATCCCATTTTATCCTAATAAGTTTCAAATTAAATGGATAAGTTCAAATTCAACCTTTAACTTACACTTAAGTTTAGGTAAAATCAATTTATAACGTATTTCCCTTTTAGTTATTACTTAACATGCTTCTAGTATTAATTTCTCAATTAATCCACATTATTAAAGTAACGCTTTTAATAAATATGACCCTATGATTACTCAACATTTAATGAACGTTATTTCATTTTCCATTAGTGTAACCTTCATTTATTTTATTATCACTTATTACAAATTCTAATTCCATTAACAAATAAGCAGGTAATTTAAAATATATGTTACAAATTTTGAATTAATCACTATTCATTATTATTGACTTTAATTTAGCATCACTTACCTTGCATTAACATTGTTACTTAACAATCCCTACCCAATTGCAATTTTATATTCAAATGAATACATTTACTCTTTCCGTTATGGAATTAATTATCAATAAGGCACATCTAATTATCATTATTGATTTTATACAATTTCCATTAACTGTACATTCAATTACTATTCAATGTATATTTATTCATTAATCAATTCGATGTATACGTTTGTTTCCTCCTATTTGATTTATAACCTAGTATACATTTACCTAAATCCTAAATCCTATTTCAATTACATTCATTAATGGGTGTTGCATTGAAATCTAATTTATTAGCTTATATCACATTATTACCATTAATTACAATTGGCTTACCAATTTTTATTCAATACCATAAATAAATAACATATTATTCAATACTTACTCTTGTTTCTCATATTCTATTTAAAGATCAAATCGTAACATTTACATTATTTTATTGAATTGGAATTTCATTTTAAATATATATATATATATATATATATATATTTTGTTAACTTTTAATTACAATTGCTACATCTAATTCCTAACATTCATTTTACTATAAATTATGGAAATTATGACAAACTTAGTTAACGAAATTCACGGGTCGTTACACTCTCCCCCACTCAAAACTTTTCGTCCCCGAAAAGGAAAAAGAAGGGAGAAGGAAGAATTAGATAAACAATACATCTTATTCAAAATATTAACTTATAAACACTAATTTACAAAATTTATTACTGTATATAAAATATACCCATTTTAATCATTATATCTTTTTATACTTAAATGAATAAAGTTTGGAAAAACATTTCAAAATAATTTTCTAAGTCCAAAAATTTCGAAAACTTCGGCGGAGTCTCCTTTGTACGGAGAGGCTCGGGAGAAAATATAATATTAAATATAACAAAATATCACTTATAATATCCAAAATATTATATCCCAACACGGGAAAATATATATAAATAGCGTTATAAATCGTAATCCGAAACGTACCTATTTGTCGGGCATTTTACGCTTAATTTATGGAACCAAAAGCAGTAGCAATTGCTTCCATAACCTGCATTCCACTTATAAATCCAAAGGGTTAACTATTAGTGAAATATTTAAGAGGTTTCAATCATTAACACACATCAATACAACAACCATCAATTTCAACAAACAGCATACATAACAAATACAAAGCAACCATTCAAACAAACAAACAAATAGTTATTCAGGTTCAAAACCTTTAAATTGTACGGGATGAAATCATTTACTCAACAGCCTTAGATAAAACTAAATAGATCATTCATTCATCCAATCCAAATTTTAAAGTATCCTACCTAAACACCCATAACCCAAAACAACAACAATCAGAACAACGATCAACTTAACTTATTATTAATCTCATTTCATATCTTTGTTATTTGATTTTTTTTTTATTTATACAGTGATTTATCTTTTTAATTTACATTTTACTCATTAATTGTTTGCTTCATTTATTTTTACTTATTACCACAATTATTCAATTAACACAGGTCATGCTAGTTCCCTTTTATTTCGTTATAATTATTCATTCATTTATTATAGCATGTCCTTACTTTAGTTACTTAAGTTTATAATCATCTATTTGTCATACTTACCTTTAATTATATTTACATGGTAAAATTTCAATTATACCTTAAGATTATAACATTAAATTCTCATTTAATAGCGATTATTTTGAATACTTTCATTATTTCAAATTTCTACTTGTATAATATTCTATTACAATTTAAACACTTCAACTTTTAATATTTGGTAAGTTATATATATGTTATTTAAAGGTGTAATTGAAAGTTATACAGGTTTCTCATTTCTTTTAATTATTTTAATGTTCAATAATTATTTCCTTTATTTCATAGATTACAATCTCAACTTTCATTTAATACCATTTATATCCTGGCATTAAATCGCTTATTTTCTTTAGAGGTTTCAATTTATTCATTACCTACGTTCCACTTCACTTCAGTAATTAGGACTATTTATTAATGGAAACTTAAGAATTAAATACCGGGTTTTGTTCAAAAATCATTTTAGAATAATAGATAATATATATACTTATAATTTATATATCCAATTATATTTAAAACAATTTAAAATAAAAAAAATCTTGTAGTAAAACTACTACGGTGGCCTTCCCACTTTGAAACTCGAAAATGAATGTCAATGATGCGGCCGCCATCACTGAAATTATTTTCCAGCGACAAAGAGGGGAGTACAACTTATTTCTTTTCGGAATTTCTTTTAAAACATTTCTTTTAAATTCTATTGAAATATTTATATCAGAAAATACTTCTAACAATATTATTATTATATTCCAAAATCCATTGAAAGAAATCTTCAAAAACCCCAGAACTTAAGCTCTAATTTCCAAATTTCATTTATTTTATTTTGCAATCTTATTTCTATTATTATTTACACTTTATTACCTAACAACCAATCTATTGTAGCCAAATATAGATATCATTTGAAACATTTTATTTTATATATAGAAAATATAATAGGCAAAATTATTTTATTCACCTATATTAAAAACAAATATTATGTCGGTATGTCCTATTAAGTGTTTAGAAACCCCTATTGATGTCACAGCATCCCATACATCAACCGAAATTTATAAATACAAAACGAAACAGATTACCACAATATTAAAACCTTTTATAACACTAACAAATACGCTCTCTCATATATATACACTCAGCGACTCCCATAGGGTATTACTACCCTATTAGTAAAGAGTCAGACCCCATAAAGCTAAGGTTTATCGCTAAACCAAAGCTCTGATACCAACTGTAACATCCCACCTTTTTGTATGCTTAAGAAGACACACGTGCCAACTTAAACCATACAGAAGGATGGATTGTTATGAGGTAAGTAAGAAAAAGTGGAGAAATAAAAGAAACAAAATAGAATCTTGCAGCGGAACGATAAAATATAATAATCAAATAACAGTTCATGAAGCTGTTTTACAAAACATTTGACTATACTTATACAATACATATCAGAGTTACACATACCAGAGAATGATAATTATACAGCGGAATACAATGGTGTAGTAGAATATATAACAAATAGTAATAATAAAATTTCGTCTTCGTCCTCCGGAAATAGGGCCTTCAAACCCTGAAATGCTCAAGCTGACCCGAGCGAATTGAAAAGACAAAACACTCTAGTCAGAACTAAAAGATCTTATGTAAGTTAAATCAATGATAAATATATGAGTGAAACGGCGTCAGAGATGTTTACGTGATTTGACATCTCCTATCCAGTGTCTAACGTGAGTGCAGTAACTTAAGAAATGTTCGGGATTCGCATCTCTTAAGGATCCGTTAAACTATCTATTATGTAGTAATATTCGCTATTATAATAATGTCTAATATAAAATAAACATACTTTTTAATAGCGTCAAGGGGTTACCCATATAGCCCTTAACACGTAATAGTCCCAGTAGTCTATCCAGTATTAGCATACTCCCAAAATGGGGGCTACCCTCGATACTCCACAGGCTATGGGAGAAATCACAAATCGTAGTAAAGCGCGCTATGGTAGGTGACACGGCACAACTAGGCAATGCTAAGGTAGATATACCAATTACGCATCCGGACTGGTGGTGACGCATAGCAGCCAATACCGCCCACCTCGAACAACACTCCCAAATCGAAGGGTGACCACCAAATAAATCACAAGTAATACAATGGTATCGAAGAAGTGTGTCGGATCAGAGGTGCTACCTCCTTGGTCCGTCAATCGCTCCTGTTTTAGCCACCTTATGCCAACTCACGGGAGTTGGGTCCACGTATATACCTTAGGATCGTCGCCACCATCCTACTTCATTCTGGAAACTCCACCACGTACACAGTTGTCAAAGTGGTTTTCGGTATCGACAGAGAGTATGTCCATATCCGATCCCGGTCTCTTTAACAACCCTCGTTATTATAACACCGTGGTTATTTAAAAATATATATACTTTTAAAAACACAATCATTTCCCTTTCAAAACATATTCTTTATTTCAAAATAGTATATACTTCAAACCCCAAAATATTATTGCCATTTCAAACCATATCCTTTACTTCAAAATAGTATATACTTTAAAAACCAAAATAGTTTTGCCATTTCAAAACATATCCTTTACTTCAAAATAGTATATACTTTAAAACCAAAATATTTTTGCCATTTCGAAAACAATTCAATAATATATTAATTAAATAAAAGCCAATTTCCAATCACTAATCTTTCTTTAATTTAGATAAACTTGAAATATTCTTTTAAATCATCTTAAACCCAAACCACATTTTGAAGTCATATTCTAAAATTTCAATTTCAATAGGTTTCCAATCAATATATTCACAGATAATTCTTAAATAAGTTCTATTTCAAATAAATTCATTTTTCAACCATATTACTTCCAAAGTTATAACAATTTTGAAAACCAACACGTTGAAAACAATAATACCTTAATTTCAATAAAACATTTCAATTTTTTTATATTTCAAAGTCTTTAAATATTCCAAAATTCCCAACCTAATCTGATAATCTTATATAAACCTTAATTCAATTCACTATTATTTAGTTTAGAAATATTTATTTAATAAATTCAATATCCCTTAAATAAAGCTCAAACTTGAAACATTCGTAAATCAAACTTAAAACATCATTAAGTTACACATAGCTTAAATTTCAGAATTTTACTATATATAAAATAATATTTATATAATATCAAAATTTAATATTTATTAAACAGTATATTTCTTTCCAAACCATAGAAAATCACTTTAAAATATTTTATATATATAGACCACGGTGCCTGTATATAATTTTCTATCCTATGGTCAAGTGATACGGATATTTATCATTTCAATCCGTAATTTAAAAATAAAAGTTTACGGTTATATATCATTTCAAACCGCAATCTCGAATGAAATAAAAATGCATAATAACTTGCTGTTTATACAATATAAAATATAGCATCCATTCATCCAAATATCAATAAACAACCATTTATTACAATCATCATCTAATTTAAACAAAACATCAATATAAAGCATATAAAATATAACAGGCATCAACGAATAGTTTATATTCAATAAAAATTAATAAATGTTCAACACGCAGTTTATATGCAATAATAAATAAATTTAACTGGAAAATTATATGCAATAATAAAATTAAATAACAATTTAATTTTAATAAATGCTATCTAACTGAGATGATTATTAAATATATGCCCAAACAATCATAGATAAATTTTAAATCACATCAAAATTTAATTTAACAAACATAAGAAATCCTAGAAGTTGCGAGTGGGTTAAAACACTCACCTTTTGAATTTAAATTGAATTTAAATTCAATTTAAACCCAAAAATTTGATAGTCTCATAATTCGTCCAAACCAGCGTCATCAGGTCCAAAATTTCAATACGATCCTAACAAAAGAAACCGTGTCCAAATCCGAGTCCGTATGCAAAAGTTATGAGATTTTGAAGATTGGAAAATTCTCGTCCTGGATCGACTTCGAGTTTAACTCTGGTCCGGCGCCTAAGAATCCCGGTGCTTGTTGGAGTTTTTGCAAAAACGACACGAAGACCCGAGTAGTTTTCTTGCTGACTCGAAGTAGATGCAGCGTTTTTGCCTCTGAAACTCGAAGCGCGACCCGAAGTCGTTGCCGATCCGCAAAATTTTTTCTCTTTTTTTTTAAATTGAAATTGGATTGGGAAGATTAGGGTTTGCAGCCATTGGAAATGAGGAAGAGAAAATGAAATAGCACGTATAGAAATGAGGAATGGAGGCTGCTAGAGTTTAGCGGGGATATTTATAGAGAAGGTTGAAAATAGAATAGATGGATAAAACAGGTGTACGCGCTAACGCCAAAGCGGCCCAAAAAGCCCGTCCTGACCCCGGAACGAAATTGGGTAAACCCATATATCAAAATAGGTGTTTTAAAATATTTTAAATTCAATGGAAAAGGTTTCAGGTTCAAATTCCATCGTATGAAGAAGTTATGCTAAAAACAATATTTTCCAAATTGATTTCAATTGATTTCAATTGCATAAATTTCAAGGCGTTTCGAGTTCGTACGATCAAACGCCAAGTCTGATCGCTACGAAACTTAAAACACTATTATAATTCACCGTTACGGATCCGGTGAAACTTGTTTCGTCGAAATCCGAGTCCGTGACCAAAAAGGAAAATTTTATATTAATTAAATGAAATTAAATTAATTAAATCGAATTTTATATTTCAATTATAGAATTGACAATTTATCACCTTTATACTTCTCAATCATTTGTAATTATTTAAACAAAATTTAAACGTCAATTTAGAGAAAATAATTTATCAATTGAAATGTCCTATCTTAAATTTTCATTATATTCAAAATTATAAATTTTAGTTCCCAAAATTTCTATTAAATTGAATTTACCCATAATTATTTCATTCATAATTCCACATAGAAGGGCGTACCATTGGATTTAAAATTATCACATAAATATTTCCCGTTTTCAACTAAAATTTTAAATTACAGTAATAATTACATATTTGAGTTCATTCGTTTGCAATAAATTCAACTATTATAATCTAAATAAATTAACTCACTATTAAAGGTTCAAATTCTATAATTCATAAATTTTACCATCTTGATTTACTTATTAATTTGTAATTCTTTAAACAAATTCCCGTCTCAGTTTAAAGTAGCTTAATTCTCTCATTAAAGAATTTATTTCGATTTCTTAAAATAAACCCTCATTATAAATTAAATCCCATTTTATCCTAATAAGTTTCAAATTAAATGGATAAGTTCCAAATTCAACCTTTAACTTACACTTAAGTTTAGGTAAAATCAATTTATAATGTATTTCCCTTTTAGTTATTACTTAACATGCTTCTAGTATTAATTTCTCAATTAATCCACATTATTAATGTGACGACCGCCCATGACCCCTGCACCGAATCTAGAGATAGTGCGCTGTAAAGTGTGCCAGGCGACCATGGACGATTGTCAGGGTAAGATAAAACAATAGAATCTATCGTATTACTCACAGCGCATGGACAAAATACAATAGAACATATGTATAGTGAAGCTTTACAGAACAAAATGCCGTCATATAAAACTCCATAATAGTTGAATACAAACATCCAAATAGTCAATACATCAAGCCTCACTACATATCTCTCAGAGAATACAAAACAGCGGAACATCCAGTACATATAATAAGAAGATAATATGCAATCCTCCAGCTCGTCTTCGATATCAGCATCGAGAGAAGAGAACAGCACCTGTCACCTGCTACCTAGTCTGACCGTCCCAAAAATGGACGAACAGCCCAAGGCAATAAGAATTAAAAACATAAAGCCTTGAGTCAGACAACAGTCTTAGTGAGCAGTAAATTAACTAACAACATACCAAAAGAGCATAAAGGAAAAGGAACAGGAATACAACCCTCCCACTCCAACCTCATTCTACAGTGATAGCCCCAGACACACACTAAACAGAAGCAACATAGCAGAGCATACAATTTAAAGTAAAGTAATAATCACTCGAGTCAAGGGCGATGTTTTCCAAGTACCAAGGCCTAAATCAGATAAGCACCCAGAAAATACCGCTCTTGAGTCCGAATGACGATACAACCAAACATCCATGACTCTGGCTATCACTGTTATCATTGCATAGATATCACCGTTAATTGAATGACCGGCACATTCTTTCAGCCGTCCGTCAAGGGCTAATGGAAACCCCGGTTCTAGACATAACTCCCGCACGTCGTCGCAGCCCGTGCCTAGGACTATCGAATCTGCCCAGAGTACTCGACCATCAACAGTTGGCCGTTGGGACTATCGAATCTGCCCAAACGTACTCTTGCTTAGAGCATGCTAGAACCTTCAACAACGATGCTATCCAAGCCTCCTAGTCATCCTCCTTGACGACTATTTTCATATCCATTCATTATCCTCAACTCGAATCATATCACCGAGTTATCAACATGCTTGGAATGATCCCGTCTGGATTAGACCAAGTCTTCATCACATGATTGCCTCGCTTCATCACATCCTCGCAAAGCCTCATCTCAACATCACATCATCAAATCTACGCATAAGAGCTTCATCATCCCGCTACATATGCCACGAGCAGCTTACCCAATTCAAGAGCCTTTCCCCTAGCTTTTGAATCATCTTCGGTCTAAATCAAACCATCAATCATCTAATTCATAACAATCAATCATACCAAACATTAATCCAAGCAATCAAGCATTCAAATATGATCTAAGTAGATAATTATAACAATAATGGCAATTTCGTAATTAAGGAGTTGAAAGTCTAACAAGCATGAAAACATGAGAATTATCTCTACAACTTGATGAATGAACTTGCATAGGTTAATCATATACAAAAATGGTTGTCAAATCATCATGAACAAAGGATCTACATGGATCTACACTTAGGTTTACAAAAATGCATAGAAATCACTATTTTAACACCAAATCAAGCCAACAATCCGATATACTCCTTTGGATCCGTGTGAGAGATAATCACCACTCACCAAATCACCTAAACAACCTCAAATCAACACGCTTCAGATCTGGACAGCGAAGGATCAAGCTTGATCTATCACGAATCCGCTTCAAACAAAGAAATCTCACTTCAGAGGATGAAGATCTTCAACTTTAGCTCTTGAATCTTCAATCTTGATCTTCGATTTGGATGAAAGGAATCACTAGATTAGAGTGGAGGAAAGAAGTGAAGAAGTGTAGAAGTCGAGCTCTCAAAATGGCAGCACTTCGTCGCTTCGAAATCCGGATCCCAAAAATGAAGCCAACCCCCTTCTATTTATAGGCAGAAAATCTCTTAAGTCGTAACTCGGTATTAGGTCGTCTCCGACCTACGACCTAAGACCTTGCCGACCTAAAACCCATACGACCTAACAGCTCTTCGACCTAACAGATATGCACGCGCGCCCCAACTCCTAGGTCGCTCACGACCTAACGGCTTAGCAGTCCTACGACTTACGACTCAACTGGGTCTCCGACTTAACATAGCGTGCGACATAACAGCTCGACTTAACAACTTAGCCTATGCGCGACTTAGCGACTTAACAGACCAATTCTCTACGACTTAAGACTTAACTTCCCTAAGTCGTCTACGACTTAACACACAGGCTAAAACCCAGCGACTCAACACCTTAAGTCTTCACGCGACCTAAAACCTCACGACTTAGTAGCCCTGCGACCTACGACTTAATCCAAAACCATGCTACAGTCACCCAACGACTTAACAGGTACACTACCTCGCGACCTAACAAACTTACGACTTAACATACCCACGCGACCTAACACTTAGACTGTATACGACCTAATACAACCTTACGACTTAACTCGTACGACTTAACTCCCATAGGTCGTTGCCGACCTAACAATGCTAACTCGGAACCACTAGGTCGCTCATCCCTAGGTCGCGAACAGCTATAGGTCGCTCCAATACTTCCTTAGGTCGCCTAACCCACTCAAGTCGGTCACGACTTAACTCTTAACTCGCTGCTTCTTAACTCGGTAACAATTAACTCGCCACTATCCTTAAGTCGCGCCTATCCTCTAAGTCGTATACGACTTACGACTTATACTAAGTCGTGAACGACTTAGAACTTAGCCATATTTTGCCTAAAATCTGAAATGGCTCAACAACACTAAAATTCCAGATTTTGACAAACTTTTCGATCCGTAAAAATACGGGTCGTTACATTCTCTCCCCCTTAGGAATTTCGCCCCCGAAATTCAAAACAATCATAGCAATCAAAAACTATTCTGTACGCCTACCATCCATAGCAATCAACAAACCATGCATCCAATTCAAGCTTAGCGTACAAAATTCTAAAACTAGAACAAGTTACAATATCGCGAGATGACACGACACCTTAGGGCCATACCTTGAAGAGTTCAGGATGAGCTGCCTTCATCCTCTCTTCCACCTCCCACGTACAGTCGTTATCATCATCACTTCATTGTACCTTGAGCAACTTAACTACCTTCCTCCTAAGCTGTTTCGTGTCGGTTCCAACAACACGAAGCGGTTGACGAGGTCTTCTATCGACTGGATCAACTTCGAAATCTTCATAGCTATCGACAGAAACCACTGTATTCGAGTCGTGCACATACTTCGGTAGATACGATACATGAAAAACATTGTGCACACTCGACATCTTCTCCGGTAATTCCAATCTATAAGCGAGCTTTCCAATTCGCTCGGTAATCGGGAATGGTCCAACAAATCTCGGAGTAAATTTTCCTTTCTTCCCGAATCGAATAACATTCTTCAGTGGAGAAATCTTCACAAAAACCATATCCCCTACGTCGAACTCCAAATCCTTACGGCGCTTATCAGCATAACTCTTCTGACGGTCTTGGGCTGCCTTCATTCGCTGCCGAATGATCTCTATACAATCTGAAGTCTGCCGAATCATCTCTGGCCCAAGTATCAGCTTTTCTCTAGTTTCCAACCAACATGTCGGAGAGTTACACGGTCTTCCATACAATGCCTCATACGGTGCCATACCAATGCTTGACTGGTAACTGTTGTTGTACGCAAACTCCACCAAATGAAGGTGATCTTCCCATGATCCTCCGAAGTCTAAAACACATGCTCTAAGAAGATCTTCCAAAACTCGGTTGACTCTCTCGGTCTGACCATCCGTTTGAGGGTGATAAGCTGTACTCAAACACAACTCGGTTCCCAAAACTTCCTGGAAGCTCTTCCAAAATCCACTAGTGAACAATGGGTCTCTATCGCTCACTATACTCTTCGGAATACCATGGAATCGAACTATCCACTTAACATACAACTCAGCCAACTTTGATGCAGTCCTAGTCGATCGAACAGGAATAAATCTTGCACTCTTAGTCAGGCGATCTACAATGACCCAAATCCCTTCATTTCCCGTTCTGGTTCTAGGCAATCCATCAATAAAATCCATCGACACTTGCTCCCACTTCCATGTAGGAACTTCTAATGGCTGAAGCAATCCACTTGGCTTCTTCTGCTCGGCTTTTACCAACTGGCAGTTCATACACTTGGAAATAAAATTCCCAACATCCTTCTTCATGCCTTCCCAGTAGTAGGTTCTCTTCATATCTCGATACATCTTATTTCCACCTGGATGAATTGTCAACTTCGAGTGATGACTTTCCTTCAGAACTTCACTCCTCAATTCATCTATATCGGGAACAACTAATCGTCCTTGCTTCCGAAGCCAGCCCTCTCGATCGACCTCGAATCCTTTATCCTTTTCTGGTTCTAATCCAGATTCCAAATCACGGATACTCTTGACAAGCTTATCGTCTCGCTTTTGGCCCTCGCCAATCCTTTCCACAAGAGAAGGTCTTATCGATAAGTTTGCCAACATCTCAGGTTCTAATTCACATCTAGGCCTGAAGTCAAATTCAGCTAAATACTCGAGACTCTTCCATTCTGAAAACATGGCTCCCAATCCTGCATGTCTTCGACTCAACGCATCAGCCACTGCGTTACCTTTTCCCGGAGTATAAGCTATACCAAAATCATATGATGCCAAAAACTCTAGCCAACGTTGCTGCCGAAGATTCAAATCCTTTTGGGAGAAAAGATACTTCAACGACTTATGATCCGTAAACAACTCGAATCGAACTCCCAACAGATAATGTCTCCACATCTTCAGAGCAAATACAATCGCCGCTAACTCCAAATCATGAGTCGGGTAATTCCTTTCATGCGGCTTCAGTTGTCGACTTGCATACGCAACAACTTTATCCCTCTGCATCAGCACTTCTCCAAGTCCAGTACCACATGCATCGGTGTAAACCACCATCTCATCATTCCCACTTGGAATAGTCAAAACAGGAGCACTCGTTAATCTCTGTTTCATGATTCCGAAAGCTTGCTCACACTTAGCATCCCAACTGAACACTTGGTTCTTTTTCGTCAATCCTGTTAACGGTGCAGCTACCTTGGAGAAGTCTTTGATAAACCATCGATAATATCCTGCTAATCCAAGAAAACTTCTCACATCAGATGCATTCTTAGGTCTAACCCAATCCTGGATTGCTGCCACCTTAGCGGGATCAACCGCTATTCCATTTCCAGAAATCACATGGCCTAAGAACCTCACTTCACTCTTCTAGAAGTGACACTTCGAAAACTTAGCCTTCAGCTGATGTTTTCGCAAGATTTCCAAAACAATACGCAAGTGCGTCTTGTGCTCTTCTTCCGTTCTGGAATAAATCAGAATATCATCCACGAACACAAGTACGAACTTGTTCAACTGATCTCTGAACACTCTATTCATAAGATCCACAAAATATGCTGGTGCGTTAGTCAATCCAAACGGCATTACCAGCCACTCAAAGAAACCGGATGGTGTTCGAAAAGCAGTCTTCGGCACACTATCCTTAGCTACTCTCAACTGGTGAAATCCCATTGCCAAATCCATCTGAGAAAACACCTTAGCTTCGTGAAGCTGATCAAACAAGTCATCTATTCTCGGCAATGGATACTTGTTCTTCTTAGTCACCTTATTCAGCTCACGATAATCGACACACAACCTCAGCGATCCATCTGCTTTGGTTGCGAATACAACTGGTGCACCCCATTCGGACACACTACGCCGAATGAATCCTTTCTTCAAAAGATCATCAACTTGCACCTTCAACTCATGCTGTTCCCTAGGCGCCATCCGCCTAAGAGGCATCACAATAGGTCTGGCTCCTTCAACTAGATCTATACGAAACTCGATCTCTCTATGCGGCGGCAACCCTTTGACTTCGTCAAAGACATCCTCGAATCCATTAGCGATTGGCACTAATGGCAGTCCATCCCGTGGAACAACCAGCGAATACATGAAGCTCTCGAAGACGCCTTCTTCATGCTTACATCGTATCACAACCTTTCGCCCCTCCACATTCTCGACTGTTACCTCTAACCTCTCGCAATCAACTTTCGCCGCATACTTCCTAAGCCAGTCCATACCCAAAATAATTCCGAACCCTGCAAAGTTCAGAACAAAGCAATCACAAACAAAAGAGCAACCATGACTCGATACAACTAGACCACGGCATAACATACACAAACAAGACGAACCCCCAACTGGATTAGTCACAACCAATGGCCTATCGACAATATCCGGCTTCAAATCTAACCGGCCTACGAGTTCATTACAAACAAACGAATGCGACGCTCCAGTATCAAACAAAACTCTAACTGGAACACCACATAGGAAAAGAGTACCTTGAACAACCACACTCTTTCCTTTCTCTTCAGCAGTAGGAGCTTTCGAAGACGACGGAACAACTCCCAAAGCATAAGCTTGCACAATCTGCTTGTCCCTCCTCGGTTCTGGAAAATTCTTCCTGAAATGCCCCGGCTTGTCACAGTTGTGACACTTCATTGGCACCTTCGGATTCTTACAATCCTTCGAGAAATGGCCCTTCTGCTGACAATTGTAGCAAGTCACCTCGCCTTTCGGCTTCTTCTGGCCATCCTTACCCTTCTGCTGCTGCTGCTTCCTCTTCTTGTTTCCACCATGCTGGGGTTTAGACTCTTCCCTGGTCCCAACAACAACAGATCCTTCCTTAGGAAACATACTCTCATGCCTGAGAGCTTTCTCCACAAGCTTCTCAAATGAATCATCCAAATGATCCACCAACTGCCTCCCAAGATAACTGTCCAAGCCTATCACAAAATTCTCATTCTTCTGATATGCAGATTCAATATATGACCGATCATACTTGGACAAGGCTTCAAACTCAGAAACATACTCAAGAACTGATCTTCCACCTTGCTTGAACTCCACGAACTTCTTGAACAGAACAGACTTCTGCGCTGTAGAAATGAACTTAGCTTCGAATCTGACTTGGAATTGCTCCCAAGTAATCTCTTCCTCCGGAGTATTGATGGTAATAGAGTTCCACTAATCAGAAGCTCTCCCCTGAAGCTGCCTTGATGCCAACTTCCTCTTAGTCGCATCATCAATTCCTAAATCACCAAAGATCCTTCTACAAGCATCTATCCACCTCTGGACCTCAATGGTAGATTCTGTTCCCAAGAAAACCTTCCCTCCAAGAGCAGTATAGTCCTTGCACAACTTAGCAAAATCCACTGGTTTCGGAGTTTGGACTTGAACTCCAACATCAAATGCCGCCCCCGGAACTAGTATCCTTCTCATGATCGAAGTCATCATAGCTTCGAACATAGCTGCATAATCAGCAGTCCCCTCAGTAGCACGGCCTTCCCTAGCAGCTGGTCTCCCTCTTCGACTCATTCTCAATATCTATAAAAAGGAATGATTAGAACTTCTAGAGAAACAACTGCATAAAGGACTCAAACTCTACTAAGCTACTATATTATATATAGTATTCATCCATCAAAATACAATTACGTCTCTCATACGTAGTTACGTCTGCGAGCGTTGGGTAAAATCGATTAACCAATGCTCTGATACCAAATGTGACGACCGCCCATGACCCCTGCACCGAATCTAGAGATACTGCGCTGTAAAGTGTGCCAGGCGACCATGGACGATTGTCAGGGTAAGATAAAACAATAGAATCTATCGTATTACTCACAGCGCATGGACAAAATACAATAGAACATATGTATAGTGAAGCTTTACAGAACAAAATGCCGTCATATAAAACTCCATAATAGTTGAATACAAACATCCAAATAGTCAATACATCAAGCCTCACTACATATCTCTCAGAGAATACAAAACAGCGGAACATCCAGTACATATAATAAGAAGATAATATGCAATCCTCCAGCTCGTCTTCGATATCAGCATCGAGAGAAGAGAACAGCACCTGTCACCTGCTACCTAGTCTGCCCGTCCCAAAAATGGACGAACAGCCCAAGGCAATAAGAGATAAAAACATAAAGCCTTGAGTCAGACAACAGTCTTAGTGAGCAGTAAATTAACTAACAACATACCAAAAGAGCATAAAGGAAAAGGAACATGAATACAACCCTCCCACTCCAACCTCATTCTACAGTGATAGCCCCCAGACACACACTAAACAGAAGCAACATAGCAGAGCATACAATTTAAAGTAAAGTAATAATCACTCGAGTCAAGGGCGATGTTTTCCAAGTACCAAGGCCTAAATCAGATAAGCACCCAGAAAATACCGCTCTTGAGTCCGAATGACGATACAACCAAACATCCATGACTCTGGCTATCACTGTTATCATTGCTTTGATATCACCGTTAATTGAATGACCGGCACATTCTTTCAGCCGTCCGTCAAGGGCTAATGGAAACCCCGGTTCTAGACATAACTCCCGCACGTCGTCGCAGCCCGTGCCTAGGACTATCAAATCTGCCCAGAGTACTCGACCATCAATAGTTGGCCGTTGGGACTATCGAATCTGCCCTAACGTACTCTTGCTTAGAGCATGCTAGAACCTTCAACAATGATGCTATCCAAGCCTCCTAGTCATCCTCCTTGACGACTATTCTCATATCCATTCATTATCCTCAACTCGAATCATATCACCGAATTATCAACATGCTTGGAATGATCCCGTTTGGATTAGACCAAGTCTTCATCACATGATTGCCTCGCTTCATCACATCCTCGCAAAGCCTCATCTCAACATCACATCATCAAATCTACGCATAAGAGCTTCATCATCCCGCTACATATGCCACGAGCAGCTTACCCAATTCAAGAGCCTTTCTCCTAGCTTTTGAATCATCTTCGGTCTAAATCAAACCATCAATCATCTAATTCATAACAATCAATCATACCAAACATTAATCCAAGCAATCAAGCATTCAAATATGATCTAAGTAGATAATTATAACAATAATGGCAATTTCGTAATTAAGGAGTTGAAAGTCTAACAAGCATGAAAACATGAGAATTATCTCTACAACTTGATGAATGAACTTGCATAGGTTAATCATATACAAAAATGGTTGTCAAATCATCATGAACAAAGGATCTACATGGATCTACACTTAGGTTTACAAAAATGCATAGAAATCACTATTTTAACACCAAATCAAGCCAACAATCCGATATACTCCTTTGGATCCGTGTGAGAGATAATCACCACTCAACAAATCACCTAAACAACCTCAAATCAACACGCTTCAGATCTGGACAGCGAAGGATCAAGCTTGATCTATCACGAATCCGCTTCAAACAAAGAAATCTCACTTCAAAGGATGAAGATCTTCAACTTTAGCTCTTGAATCTTCAATCTTGATCTTCGATTTGGATGAAAGGAATCACTAGATTAGAGTGGAGGAAAGAAGTGAAGAAGTGTAGAAGTCGAGCTCTCAAAATGGCAGCACTTCGTCGCTTCGAAATCCGGATCCCAAAAATGAAGCCAACCCCCTTCTATTTATAGGCAGAAAATCTCTTAAGTCGTAACTCGGTATTAGGTCGTCTCCGACCTACGACCTAAGACCTTGCCGACCTAAAACCCATACGACCTAACAGCTCTTCGACCTAACAGATATGCACGCGTGCCCCAACTCCTAGGTCGCTCACGACCTAACGGCTTAGCACTCCTACGACTTACGACTCAACTGGGTCTCCGACTTAACATAGCGTGCGACATAACAGCTCGACTTAACAACTTAGCCTATGCTCAACTTAGCGACTTAACAGACCAATTCTCTACGACTTAAGACTTAACTTTCCTAACTCATCTACGACTTAACACACAGGGTAAAACCCAGCGACTCAACACCTTAAGTCTTCACGCGACCTAAAACCTCACGACTTAGTAGCCCTGCGACCTACGACTTAATCCAAAACCATGCTACAGTCACCCAACGACTTAACAGGTACACTACCTCGCGACCTAACAAACTTACGACTTAACATACCCACGCGACCTAACACTTAGACTGTATACGACCTAATACAACCTTACGACTTAACTCGTACGCCTTAACTCCCATAGGTCGTTGCCGACCTAACAATGCTAACTCGGAACCACTAGGTCGCTCATCCCTAGGTCGCGAACAGCTATAGGTCGCTCCAATACTTCCTTAGGTCGCCTAACCCACTCAAGTCCGTCACGACTTGTAACGACCCGCCATTTTGGACCATTCGCATCCATTATAAGTGTATAGATAGACACTCATGCCGGAGTTGAATTGCTCAAAATACCGCGTTGTTAATTTAAATTTGGCAAAACTGAACATATACAGTAAATAATCACAGATCACAGACACAGAGTAATAATTGCAGCGGAAATAAAAGAGATAGTAGTTCATGAAGCTACTATATAAATGTATAAGTTACATCAGAGTTAAACCAGATACAACGGAAGATAATACGATACATCAGATACAAATCAGAATACATCACTGGAATCATCGAATACTGAAAGCAGAATAGATGGCTGGATCTTCAAGCAAAGCTCCAACTCCAAAGGTGAGTCTCGAAAGCTGAACTACTCAGTCTGACCCGAGCGTAAAGCAAAAACACAAAACACTCGAGTCAGGATTAACATTCTTATATTAATAAATCCAACTCAAGTGAAATAACAATTGAAATACAAGTAACTCAAAGGATGTTTGGAATAACCATCCTTTAAGGATCCGTTAAACTATCTACTAGGTAGTAATATACGCTAAGTAGATAATGTCTATCAGTAATATAAGAAGATATCAAAATAGCGTTAAGTCATGGCCCATTCCACCCTTAACACATTTTTATTCCCAAAAGCATATACAAGACCGTAGTTTCCCCAAAACCGGAAGTCACCAGAGGGCAATCCATATACTAAAGGTACAAAACAAAGTCGTAGTTGTCGCGAATAGGATAATCAGTATGACAAGGTACATGAGGCGATACCAACTAGGATACTAGTTGTTGCCTGATCCGGACTGATGTTGGGCATAGCAGCTACTACCCCAACACCGTGAAACAACACTCCCATAATCGAGGGGTGCACCCAAATCGAATCACATAAGTAATAGATAAGGTATCGAAGAAGTGTGTCCGCTAGAGATGGCGATCCTCAATGGCCCGGCGCGGCTCCTGTTTTAGTCATGTCAGGGGTCATCCAAAATCGTTCTCTTTCTTCAGTCAACGCGTTCACCAAACCATCCACTTCATTCTGGATCATCACTCCGCGTATAGTTATTAAAGTGGTGTCGGTTTAGATAGAGAGTATATCCATAACCGATTCCGGTCTCTTTAATAACTTTCGTAATTATTACACCGATTGGTCGTTTATATATTTCGAAACCAAATCAATTTCAATTTCAATTAGAAATTTGCAAACCAACATTTCATTTGTCTTTCTAAATCAATTTCCATAATTTACGCTTCAAAACTTCAATTTACCGTTTCAAAATCTTATAATTCAATTTCAATTTCTATTTAAAACAATTCAATTATTGATCCAAGTTCGTATATAAGTTTCAATTCGAAATCATTTAAATTAACTTAAATTTAACATTCAAATCAATTTGAATTCATTTATCGATTTCATTTAATATTTGTTAAGTAAATTTATCATTCAAACAATTTCTATTAAACTTCCAATTCATTAAATCCATTATTTAAGTTCAACTTCATTATATCAAAACTTACAAATTTAATTAAATTATATTCATCAAACCAAATTCTTTAAATTTCAAGTCTTACATTAATTCCAATAAATCACATTTTATTTCTTGTTAAAGAAATTCAATTTCACTTATTTACTTTCTTAAATAATTTTCCAAAACTTAATTAATAAAGAAAACTCGATTTCAATCATTTACGAAGTAAAATTCACTTATTAAAAAGTTCAATTTTTCTTATTAAAGAATTTCAATTCAATTTAATCATTAAATAATTTAATCTTATTTAAGTATTAAATAATTCAAAACTTAATTATTAAATAATTTCAAGGTTTAATAATTTCAAACTTAATTATAATTTCAACTTAATTATTAAATCATTTCAAAGTTAAACATCGTTCTTTCATCAATTACATTGCTAATATTTTGTTTCAGATTATTATATATTAACATTTTTCTTTATAAAAATTCAAATTTCAGCTTCATTTCAAAACCATATTATTTGTTCAAATAAAATCTTCGTTTATTTTTACATCAATTTATTGACCAATCGGGTTTTTATTTAATTTTCTATCCTAGGTCAAAGTTTAATTTGGGTATTTATCATTTCAACCCGATTCCAATTCAATTCAAAATCAGAACATAGCAAAGGGAACTTGCAGTGTGATAACAGGGATGGTGTCAAAGTAAATAAACAAGCAATAACAACAATCAATATCCATCCAATAATCAATTCAAATAATCCCGAAATAACCGTATTAATTCGCATTGGTTTTTGTACGAATTAATATAATTATTTCTAGAATCTACACTATCATTTCATGTAGATTAAAGACTATTACATTACGGTTTTTCACTTGTCATCTATTTACAATTTTCATACATCATCAATTTAACAACATACATTCAGTGGTTCAAGATGTAATTAAACAAATCCTACGTGTCAATAAATTCAACAGTTAAAGGGGTCATATTATACAAATGTCAGTTAATCAAATTTAACATTTAATTATCCTATATCAAGTTCAATTTCACACTATTTATCATTTTAACATTAACAATTTAACGTCCAATATAAACATCAACAATCAATCAATTAACAATCAAACTGGATTATCATTTCATATATAACAGATAATGGTGTCAGATGTCACAGGTGAACTGATACAGTTAATAGCATAAATAACAGTAGCATATTTCAATTGCCGTTTCAATTGAAATCAAATTTAATAAATAAAAGAATGTTAATCGTGAGTGAGTGCTCACCTTTCGAGGCTAGAGAATACAAAATATGACACAAAATTGAGTTGCAATCCCAAGCACAAATTCTGAAGCAAGCTAGATTGGTACGAATTCGACGGACAACTGATAGATAAGAAATAGATGGAATCAAATCAGAACTGGGTCGATGTTGATAGAATCGAAACAATAGATATATTATTATCTTAAACCAATATTCAATTTAAATTATATATATTTTATTTCAAATCATTTTACATATCCAAAATCATTTATATGCTATTATTTGGAAATTTAAAAGAGACACAAAAAAGAAAACCTATATATAATATATATGAATCTTTTATAAACAATATATATAAAACAGGATGGATATAAACTTAAAATACATATATACGAACAACCATCCAAGTATATCACTACACTAAAACGAAACTGCTAATTGAATATTTATACACTAAAACTTATATTCAATAGCAAACAGATCACGATTCTTATAAATTAATATACAAAGATACCACTGACGTGGGCTACCTCTATATCCAATCTATATATATATAAAATTAAATATGCCTATCAATGGGAGTATATATATAAACAAATATATGAAACATATAACAACTGACAGCCGACAACATCTACAAACTTTACAACCCTTGTAACTGTAAACATATTTTATATCCTTCAATTATATAATATATATACTATTATATAAACTCTATATAAACTGTAGCTAACACATAACTTGTACAAATTACAGTTTTCGAAAACTTGCTTAAACTATTATATCAAAGGCTTTAAACTAATGTACACTCACAGTGAACTTATACAAAGTAATACCATATAAACTTTATATTCGAAACAGATAATATGATATATGATAATACAATATAGTATAACAGAATATATAATATACCTTATCTTATATAAAAGAGAAGCAAGATACCAGAGCAGAACATGAGAGATGGAGGAGGCGGGTCAGAGGGAGGCTTGGGTCCGGGAACAGGTGATAACGAATGGGTGATGGTGGGATGTGTACTGACCGAAGGTGGCGGGACAGCAGGCTCGGTTGGGAAAAATGAGGGAGGAGAGAGAGGAACGACGAACAGGGCTTAGGCCACGGTGGATCGGAGCTGCGTTTCGGTGGTGAATGGCAAGGAGAGGCAGACGATGTCAGGTGTGGAGAGATGGGGCTGCGCCACGCTGCACAGAGGAGCGATGCGTGGGTGGTTGATTGGCGATGGCGAAGGTCGTGGTGGTCGACTGGGCGGAGTGTAATATCCCGGAAATTTTAACAATATCAATTTAATAATCTGTTGAATAATTAAATTGATATGGATGATCTTTAATAATAAGATTTGAATTTAATTTAATAATCTGATTAAATTAGTATTTAATTGATGATTTCATCTTTTAAAAGTTAATAAGATATTTTCTATTTGAATATATATATTTATTTATATATATTGTAAATAGAAGCTTTGGTAAATTGGAAATTTATATTTAATTTAATCTGGACTTTTCAAAGATATTTAAATAAGTAATTTTATAGTTTTAAAATACTTCAGGTAAATATTTTAATTGGTTTAAGATATTTTTAACTTAAGTTTAAATAAATAAGATTTACAAAAATGGTTTGTTTTATTTCTTTTTAAATATTTCTTGATAATATAATCTCTTGTTTAATAAAATATGTTATTTTCAAATAATAAGTATAATGTATTATTTTTAATATGTATGAATTTTAAAGACTATAGAATTGTTATTTTTAAATGGAATAAATAGTGTATGTAAATATATATAACTTAACTTTTAAATTGAATCTTAGGATTTAATTTTATTTAAACTTGAATTTAAGTTTTGAAATTCAAGAGAATATATATTTAAATTGTTTTGGATTTTAAAATATTTGTATAAACTTTTATTTATAAGTATAATTAGCTTTTGTTTATCTTTAATAAGTAATTATATATATAGATAAGTATTTAATAAATAAGAAAAAGGCATTTATTTACTTTTAAAATAAATAAAAATATGAATAATTACTTAAGAGACATATGTCATTTTTCTAAGGCTCCATTTAACATGTGTAATGTAAGTAATCAATGTAATGACAAGTGTCTTTATTATTTTCATTTTTCTTTTATTTTTATAAAATCACAAATTTACATATATATAAACATTTTATCTCTTTACTTCATTTTCTTTCTAATCTTCATTTTCAAAACAAGAAAAACTCAGTCTTTCCTCTAAATACAAATCTGAAACAAATCAGAGAATCAAATACCTCAAACCAAATCAAACCCCTGTAAATCTTCTTCAAACCAAATCAAAGAAATCGGTCTGTAATTCTATTCAAAAATCTGGAAACAACTCAAAAGATCAACCTGCAACAATCTCATTTTCAAATCTCAAAACTGTCTGCATTTTTCAAATCTGGAATCATTTTAAAGCCAGCCTGCATTCTTCTCATCTCTGGAAGCAACATGCATGCAGCTCTAAATCCAATAAGTAAAGACCAGCAATTCAAGTTTTAAATCAAATTCAAGAAACATGCAAGTCCACAGTTTTCAAAAGCTAAAATCTGCCTCTGTTCATTTGCATGTCTGGTGAGTAACAATTCTTTTTAAAATAAACTTAAGTTGATCTGAAATTCATGTTAAGTATTGAATGGAAGTTGGTTGCATGTGAATATTATAGGTAGTTCTGCATATAGATATATTGATGTATGAATATACAAGTGCATTATTTTTTTTTTGTATGTATGTGTGAATGTATTATGTGAATATGTGCTCTGTTTCTTGTTTTATTTGCCCAGGCTAAAGATTTCAATTGAATTCCCTTACCACTGGATAGTTAAATTTGTGATAGGATCTGATAATTAAACATATATTGTTTGTTTTAACATAAGTTAAGTTTTAAAGATTTAAGTAAGTTAAATAGAAGTCTGCTTGTCTCTGTAAAACATAAAACATCTGTGCATGTTTGATAATATCAAAACTCAAGCCTTTTAAATTGTAAATCCACTATTATAAATTGAATACTAAAATCAAAATATGATTTTTAAAACAAAAACTATAATTTTTAGTAAAGAGTTTTAGGTACAGTTAAGAGATGACTGGAATGAGGATATTAGGAATTTTCTGGTGATCTATGTGACTGGAAGGCTCGGGGTTCTTCTAGGTGATGGAGGAGGGTTAGGAGTTGTGAGGAAAAATAATTGTTGGTGATGGAAATCATAGTGGAAGTTGCAGTCGTGAGAGATTTGCTAGAACCCTAGTTTTTAACCAAGAATGATGAATCGATCACCACGACAGATTGGGTTGATCGAGTGCAGTAAGGCTTTGAAGGACGATAGTTTGGACGTAGTCGAGATCAGGGTCGAAGTTGTAGAAACTACGGTGATCGGAATTGGGCTGGCGAAGCATTTACAGGTTTTGGCCATTGCGATTGTTCTGTTCCAGGTTTTGGGGATTTAGGCTCGATTTTGAATTCGACTTATTTTCGTTGATCGAGAGGGTGGATTCTGGTATAAGGATGAACGTGGACTGGTGGAAGATGTCGACGATGACTGGAGACGCCGCAGGTGATCGTGCACGTGCACACGATTGGAATATCTGTTGAAGTCTGGTTTACTGGAAGGCATTTCGAGTTCTCGGGTTTATTTCGTGGGAGACTCGGGGTTTTTAGTGTTTGGCTCGAAGTAGGAAGTGGGTGAGTTACTTCGTTTAGCTGTAGGGTTTTAACAGGGAAAGCTCGGGTTTCCTGTTGGTTTTCTCGAAGTAATTTAGGTGGACTCGAGCACTTTTGGTTGACAGGTTTCAAAACTGTCTGTTTAGAATTTAAACTAGTTTTAAATTCTAAAGCAATATTTAAACAAATCTAAGTTTAAATTTGATTCAAGTTTAAGTTTAAATCTCAGTTCAAAAGTAAAATAAATTGTTGAATTTAAATTGCTTAGCAACCTTAAAAGATTTAGATAATTGAACTCAAGTTTCAATTTACAAGTAAGTAAACTTAAGATTAATCTAGAATATAATTTAAATCTGTATCTCATATTTAAAATAAAAGCAGATTTTTAAATCAAATTGTTTTAATAATTTTTAGTGTTTAAATTATATATTAAATGGTAGAATTTAAAGGTAAATTTGATTCAAATTCTTTAGTTATTTATAAGATGAGTAATTTCTTTAACTTGTAAAATAAAAGAGTTTAGAAATATTGTTTAAACATGGTTAAAGATAAATTGTTTCATTTTAAATCTTTAAATTTAAAATTTAATTTTGAAGATAAATTTAAGTAAATTGGTTTAAATACTTTGTAAATGATAACTTGATTTTTCAATAAGAAAATGTTTTATCTTAAAATAATTAGGAATGTGTGTTCATTAAATTATAAGGAAATTTAATGAGTAAATTAATTTAATTGATTAATTAATCATTTGGATTAATTAAATAGGTAATAAATGGTTTAAACAAATTAAATTATGATTAAGGTAAATTGATTAGGAATGATTAATTTATAATTAAGGATTATAAATTAGAGTATTAATTAATGATTAGGAATTAAATAATTAAGTAATTAAATATTAATTAAGTAGGGCTAACACTTAATTAATTAAAATAATTAGAGATTAATTAATTGGTTATAAAGATTTATTAATTTGAAATTAATAATACTTAATCTAAGATAATTACTTAAGAAAAGTAATTAAAGAGTTGTTAATAGTTAATGAAGGTCATTAACTATGGATTATTAAATAATTAATTAATGTAATTAATTTTTAATTAGATTAATTAATTTAAAGATAATCAATTATAGAATTTGTTTTAAATGGAATTACTTAATGGAAGTAATTAAGAATTAATTACTTATTGTAATTAATTGAAGTTAATTTGATTAGTTAAGTTAATTAATTAAGTTTAATTAATTTAGAATAATCAAGAGTTGATTTGATAATAATTACTTAATGTAATTATTAAGGTATGATTATTTAAGAAGTAAATAATAGATAATTACTTGAGGTAATTAATTGATTGGTTATGTATTAAGGAAAGTAATTTAAGTTTAATTACTTGTAAATTAATCAAGGGATTAATTAAGGAATTAATTAAGGAGTAATTAATTTAGTTAATGAAAGTAATTAAGGGGAGTTAATTACTAGATGAGATTAATCAAGAGTGATTAATAAATGTTGTTTAATTAAAGGTTAATTACTTAATGTAATTAATTTAATTAAGTAATTAATAATTAAGTTGTAATTAAGGATCATTAATTAATATAATTAATGATGAAAGTAAGAATTGATAAATTAAGTAATAATTAATAAATGAAGTAATTAATCAATGTAATTAATTAAGGATTAATGTAATTAATTATAGTTGATTAACTTAATTAATTTTAGTTAATTAAATTAATGATGTAATTAAAGGTTAATTACAATAAGTGGTTAAGGATAATTACTTTGAGTAATTAATTAAGGATAAATTACTTGAAGGTAATTAAAAGATAATTAATCAAAGATGATTAATTGAAAAAGGTAATTAAAGGATAATTAATTAATTTGTAATTAATTAATGATTAAGTAAGCAGGATTTATAAAATGAAGTAATTAATTTAATTCACTTTAAATTAATTAGAGATGATATAAATCATTACTTATGGATGGATGATAATACTGAATGCTTTGCATTTGATTGATATCTCTGATGAGATATATGCTATGTGATATGGATGTATAGTTGAATTGTGATGATAATATGGATTATCTGTTATCTGATAATGTTGATTATCTATTGTGAATTATCTTTCTATGTGTATAAAGATAATGAATTGAATTGTTTTAACCCTTAAAACAACTTGGCCTTAAAAGATACGCTTTGGATTTCGATGAGACCGGGATCGGGTTTCCGTATACCGGATTTCCAGGTCTGGAGACCCGAATACCACATCGATCCAAATTAACGATAGGTCGTGAACCAAGTGAAGATGAAGATTCAGAGTGCAAGGGTTATTGTCGTTAACTCTGAGGGTGATTCCAAAACGAGTGTAACGAGATAATGCCTTCGGTTTCGTTCGAACCCGGAACGAACTTGTATGGATTGAATGCTTTCAGCACATCGTCAGGTGGACGATGAGCATTCTAAGATAGATGTGTTCTTTTTAAAGGTAATCGTGACCTCAAGCCTCACAAACCGGGAATGGCTAAAACAGGGGAGGTGCAGCAAGGTTAGTGGGTAGCACCCAAGTAGGACAAGATTACCTCTGTCTAGAAGTCCCTTCTTATTTCGGCTTAGTGTGTGCGGTTGCTGATCCCAACCGTGAGGTATCTTGTGCGGGAATTATCCAGTAAGGGATGTTCCGGCCTTGTGTTGCAGGGGATTGGGAGTGATCCTCGGTACGGTGATCTAGGCCACGTACTGTGACGGGCGGTACCCCAGTAGCCCTGCCATTGTATGGAATCCAAAATCCAATAAGTGCCAACGGACTTGATTGTATAACCCACTTTGTGGCTAGTATGCTGGAATTTAATAATGTAACAATTTCAGCTATTTCATATTTATTTGAAAACCCTAGACCCTATTATAATACAATCGAATTTCCTATCAAATGTTTTGGTTAGCGTAAGGTAAAAACTTACCCATGTTTATGTGTGGGAAGTCTTACGTGATACCTTTTCTTTCAAAAGGTTTTGAAGTTAAGCAAGTTTAACCTGTTACTCACACCAGACCCATGTCTGACCCAAGTTGTTTATTTCTGTTTTATAAACTCTTGGGTACTCAAATTTTTACGAGTAGCCAAGGGATTCAGGTTTAGCTTTGACGAATTGTGGAGGAGCAATGGAGCAGGAGGCTTCAGCGTTGTAGATATATATAGTAGTTCCGCTGTGTCTGTATCTCTGTAGTGTATTGAGTTGTAATGTCTAGACAGATGTTTATAACTGTCTAGTAAGTGATGTATATGCTGTGTAACTCTGTAAAGTGTTGTATACTATGTAATAGTTTATGTTATTAATATAATTTATTCGTTCCGCTGTGAGATCGTTGTTGTTGTTTCTTTCTTTCTTCTCTTCTTTTCTATTTTCTTCCCTTTCTTTCTTCATAATGATCCGACTTTCTATGGAGAAAAAGTCGGGTTATTACACGGAGGTTGCTAGCGAACGGGGTGGGAAGGCTAGCTGCGTGCAGGGGAGGGTGTGTCACTGCTGCACGGTGAGGCAAGGGGGAACGGCGGGCGAACGTCAGGGCTACGGGCGGAGGGTCATGGCCGAGGAGTTGATGTGGTGGGTGATGGTTGCCTCGGGTGTAAGCAGGTCGGCAGGGGACTGGGAAGAGGCAGAGTTGGTCTAGGCGTGGGCGGGCTTGCTGTGATCATTGGATTTTTGGGTTTTGGTAGTAGCAGATGAGGGAGCATGTCAAGAAAAATGAGAATGGTGGTTTGAAGTGGGAGGGAGTAAGAAAGAAAGGGGTGAAGAATTGAGAGGCATGAAAGTGGATCTGGGAAAAGAAAAAGAGTATGAAGACACGTTGGTTCCAAAGCAATAAAAGCTACAACAGAATTCAAAGAATAAATTTACCTAGAAAATAGCAAGGGGTTGGCATGAATTCAAGGAATACGAATGGTATATGGCCATTCAATTTCTTACGGTTGGACAATTTAAAAGGACACAGGAAAGCCAAAGGTCAAAAGTTGGGAACCGATACGGTTGTCACTTCATGGATTCCGCAGCGAACCGGACATCAAATCGTAGAAATAAATATACTACGAAGATCAGCACGACGAGACGGTCAAAATGATATATAGATATCAGTGGTACGATCATCCGATAAAATCGATATCGGTACCAGAATACTGCTATTTTGCAGAAAATAAGAACGATGGAGCAATAGATGTCCAAATTTTGAAAAACTACAAACTGACATCTTGCTCAGAAGATGGTTTAGAATTTTTCTATGTAAAAATATTTAGGTTTCGGAAACATTCTATTTTCAACGTTTTTTAACTGATTGAATTGAAGTGAATTTACGCGCGAAATAAACTTTCGTATTTTCGGACGAAAATTTACCAGTCGCTATGTTTAACTAGACGTATTCCAAATATTAAGTTTTTATTTCAAAATTTTATCGTTTAAAATTTCGCAAAATTTCAACTAATTACGTTATTAAAACGGTTGAAATTTACGGGTCGTTACACTCTCCCCCACTCAAAACTTTTCGTCCCCGAAAAGGAACGAGGTAGGAGAATAGAAACAACCAAAAAGAAAACAGATTTGGAATACAAAATAACAATTTTTTTTTAAACCATATAAATTCAAATATAAATTAATTTATATTCAATAATTTGATTTAATCCATTTGATTTCACTAAAATCAATCTCAACTATTTCTAAATTCATTTCTTATTATCCAATTATCCTCAATTTACAATTTCTAAAACCATAAATTTGAATGGCCTTTTATTATAATCATATTTTCTTCAACAATTTAAATTCTTCTTTATTCCTAATTATTGTTAAATTTATTCTACTTAATATATCTACTCACATATATTTAACCCATTATAAATTAATTTAAACCATAAAAGTTTCGATTCAAATTAAATTATATTTACTAGTTTCTTTTAAATTCAAGGTATTTTCATAAGTCGATCAAACTTCAATTTATTAATTCTTTCAAAATAAATTTATTAATTCTTTCAAAACAAATTTATTTCATTAATATTAACTGAGTTTTACTTATTATCCTATCTAACTCTATTAACATCTTAATCAAAATTTAGTATATAACATTTATTATAAACACTCAAATTTTATCTAAATTCAATTTATATTATATATTATCCAATTACATATTCAACTTCTGAATGAGTTAGGTAAGTTGTATTAGAATGCAGTTGAACAATATACAAATAAAATCTTCCCAATTCAATTATTCAAGATTAAATATTTATTCAAAATTTTGGTTTTATTTATAATTAAAATCATCCTTTTACAAAATTTAAGAATTAGATCTCCGATTAACTTTTAAACAATTTAGAGATATATGTAATATATTTATATCATATTAAATTTAAAATAAAATACCCATATAAATATATAAATCAAATTTATACTGAAGAAATTCAAATCAAAATATTTTCCAAATAAAACCATAGCAAAGCTACAGAATAGTATCTTTACTTCGAAACTCGAAAATGAATGTCGATGATGCGGCCGCCATCACCGAAATTATTTTCCAGCGACAAAGAGAAGAGCACTGATTTCAACATTTTAAAATTCTTTGAAAATCATTTATATTAGAAAATACTTCCAATAATATATACTTTAAAATTTTAAAAAACAAAGTTCGAAATCACCGGAAACTAAATTCTCAAATTTCTGAATTAAATTCATTTCAAATTCCAAATCAAATTATAACCAAGTTTCATAAATTCATTTATTTATATTATGCAATAGTCAATGGTTTACAAAACAATAAATGAAAATCAAATATTATTATTTCAGACAACAAATTTATTAACAATTTAATTTCAGAAAACTTATATTTATATATAATATAATCATACAAAACTATTTTGTTTATCAAATTTGAAAACAACATTTTTTTATATAAATTTAGAAATACATTTCTTTGCTCGACGATACAGGAATGGATTTTCAAAATAAGGATAGGGATTCAAATTTTGTTGACTCAAATCAAAGAGAATTTTGATTCGAAGATAAGTTCGAAACAGAAGATAAGATAATTAAATTACCACAATCGGAAGGTGGATGAGTTTATTTCATTCACGGGCAACCTTAACCGAGTCGTCCGTAACTTAAAGAATAAGATCGATGCTGAATTCCGAGGTAAATCAACATTCGATCTCAAGAAATAAAATTCAGGTTTAGCAGGAGATAGATAGCATCGTGAACCGAGGATACAGAAATCTCCGGTAAATCAATGCCTATTGTAAAGGAGTTTTTGCTCCTTTACGAATCATTCGAAGATTGGCGAGACCGCCGATCTATTATAGATATCGATCAAAATGGAGTTATGGGGTGCTCCAGAATTGAAAGAAGACGAATAGTGAGGGACACAAATGAAATTTGGAACTGTAGGGAACGTTCCAAAATTCAAAGAAATCGAGTCGAAAGGAAGAGATTGAAACTCGAATAAGAGTGATCTGTAAATACATTTACCCTATATGTTGAGTTTTGCCTAGAGCTACCAAAGCTCTGATACCAACTGTAACGACCCGCCATTTTGGACCATTCGCATCCATTATAAGTGTATAGATAGACACTCATGCCGGAGTTGAATTTCTCAAAATACCGCGTTGTTAATTTAAATTTGGCAAAACTGAACATATACAGTAAATAATCACAGATCACAGACACAGAGTAATAATTGCAGCGGAAATAAAAGAGATAGTAGTTCATGAAGCTACTATATAAATGTATAAGTTACATCAGAGTTAAACCAGATACAACGGAAGATAATACGATACATCAGATACAAATCAGAATACATCACTGGAATCATCGAATACTGAAAGCAGAATAGATGGCTGGATCTTCAAGCAAAGCTCCAACTCCAAAGGTGAGTCTCGAAAGCTGAACTACTCAGTCTGACCCGAGCGTAAAGCAAAAACACAAAACACTCGAGTCAGGATTAACATTCTTATATTAATAAATCCAACTCAAGTGAAATAACAATTGAAATACAAGTAACTCAAAGGATGTTTGGAATAACCATCCTTTAAGGATCCGTTAAACTATCTACTAGGTAGTAATATACGCTAAGTAGATAATGTCTATCAGTAATATAAGAAGATATCAAAATAGCGTTAAGTCATGGCCCATTCCACCCTTAACACATTTTTATTCCCAAAAGCATATACAAGACCGTAGTTTCCCCAAAACCGGAAGTCACCAGAGGGCAATCCATATACTAAAGGTACAAAACAAAGTCGTAGTTGTCGCGAATAGGATAATCAGTATGACAAGGTACATGAGGCGATACCAACTAGGATACTAGTTGTTGCCTGATCCGGACTGATGTTGGGCATAGCAGCTACTACCCCAACACCGCGAAACAACACTCCCATAATCGAGGGGTGCACCCAAATCGAATCACATAAGTAATAGATAAGGTATCGAAGAAGTGTGTCCGCTAGAGATGGCGATCCTCAATGGCCCGGCGCGGCTCCTGTTTTAGTCATGTCAGAGGTCATCCAAAATCGTTCTCTTTCTTCAGTCAACGCGTTCACCAAACCATCCACTTCATTCTGGATCATCACTCCGCGTATAGTTATTAAAGTGGTTTCGGTTTATATAGAGAGTATATCCATAACCGATTCCGGTCTCTTTAATAACTTTCGTAATTATTACACCGATTGGTCGTTTATATATTTCGAAACCAAATCAATTTCAATTTCAATTAGAAATTTGCAAACCAACATTTCATTTGTCTTTCTAAATCAATTTCCATAATTTACGCTTCAAAACTTCAATTTACCGTTTCAAAATCTTATAATTCAATTTCAATTTCTATTTAAAACAATTCAAATATTGATCCAAGTTCGTATATAAGTTTCAATTCGAAATCATTTAAATTAACTTAAATTTAACATTCAAATCAATTTGAATTCATTTATCGATTTCATTTAATATTTGTTAAGTAAATTTATCATTCAAACAATTTCTATTAAACTTCCAATTCATTAAATCCATTATTTAAGTTCAACTTCATTATATCAAAACTTACAAATTTAATTAAATTATATTCATCAAACCAAATTCTTTAAATTTCAAGTCTTACATTAATTCCAATAAATCACATTTTATTTCTTGTTAAAGAAATTCAATTTCACTTATTTACTTTCTTAAATAATTTTCCAAAACTTAATTAATAAAGAAAACTCGATTTCAATCATTTACGAAGTAAAATTCACTTATTCAAAAGTTCAATTTTTCTTATTAAAGAATTTCAATTCAATTTAATCATTAAATAATTTAATCTTATTTAAGTATTAAATAATTCAAAACTTAATTATTAAATAATTTCAAGGTTTAATAATTTCAAACTTAATTATAATTTCAACTTAATTATTAAATCATTTCAAAGTTAAACATCGTTCTTTCATCAATTACATTGCTAATATTTTGTTTCAGATTATTATATATTAACATTTTTCTTTATAAAAATTCAAATTTCAGCTTCATTTCAAAACCATATTATTTGTTCAAATAAAATCTTCGTTTATTTTTACATCAATTTATTCACCAATCGGGTTTTTATTTAATTTTCTATCCTAGGTCAAAGTTTAATTTGGGTATTTATCATTTCAACCCGATTCCAATTCAATTCAAAACCAGAACATAGCAAAGGGAACTTGCAGTGTGATAACAGGGATGGTGTCAAAGTAAATAAACAAGAAATAACAACAATCAATATCCATCCAATAATCAATTCAAATAATCCCGAAATAACCGTATTAATTCGCATTGGTTTTTGTACGAATTAATATAATTATTTCTAGAATCTACACTATCATTTCATGTAGATTAAAGATTATTACATTACGGTTTTTCACTTGTCATCTATTTACAATTTTCATACATCATCAATTTAACAACATACATTCAGTGGTTCAAGATGTAATTAAACAAATCCTACGTGTCAATAAATTCAACAGTTAAAGGGGTCATATTATACAAATGTCAGTTAATCAAATTTAACATTTAATTATCCTATATCAAGTTCAATTTCACACTATTTATCATTTTAACATTAACAATTTAACGTCCAATATAAACATCAACAATCAATCAATTAACAATCAAACTGGATTATCATTTCATATATAACAGATAATGGTGTCAGATGTCACAGGTGAACTGATACAGTTAATAGCATAAATAACAGTAGCATATTTCAATTGTCGTTTCAATTGAAATCAAATTTAATAAATAAAAGAACGTTAATCGTGAGTGAGTGCTCACCTTTCGAGGCTAGAGAATACAAAATATGACACAAAATTGAGTTGCAATCCCAAGCACGAATTCTGAAGCAAGCTAGATTGGTACGAATTCGACGGACAACTGATAGATAAGAAATAGATGGAATCAAATCAGAACTGGGTCGATGTTGATAGAATCGAAACAATAGATATATTATTATCTTAAACCAATATTCAATTTAAATTATATATATTTTATTTCAAATCATTTTACATATCCAAAATCATTTATATGCTATTATTTGGAAATTTAAAAGAGACACAAAAAAGAAAACCTATATATAATATATATGAATCTTTTATAAACAATATATATAAAACAGGATGGATATAAACTTAAAATACATATATACGAACAACCATCCAAGTATATCACTACACTAAAACGAAACTGCTAATTGAATATTTATACACTAAAACTTATATTCAATAGCAAACAGATCACGATTCTTATAAATTAATATACAAAGATACCACTGACGTGGGCTACCTCTATATCCAATCTATATATATATAAAATTAAATATGCCTATCAATGGGAGTATATATATAAACAAATATATGAAACATATAACAACTGACAACCGACAACATCTACAAACTTTACAACCCTTGTAACTGTAAACATATTTTATATCCTTCAATTATATAATATATATACTATTATATAAACTCTATATAAACTGTAGCTAACACATAACTTGTATAAATTACAGTTTTCGAAAACTTGCTTAAACTATTATATCAAAGGCTTTAAACTAATGTACACTCACAGTGAACTTATACAAAGTAATACCATATAAACTTTATATTCGAAACAGATAATATGATATATGATAATACAATATAGTATAACAGAATATATAATATACCTTATCTTATATAAAAGAGAAGCAAGATACCAGAGCAGAACATGAGAGATGGAGGAGGCGGGTCAGAGGGAGGCTCGAGTCCGGGAACAGGTGATAACGAATGGGTGATGGTGGGATGTGTACTGACCGAAGGTGGCGGGACAGCAGGCTCGGTTGGGAAAAATGAGGGAGGAGAGAGAGGAACGACGAACAGGGCTCAGGCCACGGTGGATCGGAGCTGCGTTTCGGTGGTGAATGGCAAGGAGAGGCAGACGATGTCAGGTGTGGAGAGATGGGGCTGCGCCACGCTGCACAGAGGAGCGATGCGTGGGTGGTTGATTGGCGATGGCGAAGGTCGTGGTGGTCGACTGGGCGGAGGTTGCTAGCGAACGGGGTGGGAAGGCTAGCTGCGTGCAGGGGAGGGTGTGTCACTGCTGCACGGTGAGGCAAGGGGGAACGGCGGGCGAACGTCAGGGCTACGGGCGGAGGTTCATGGCCGAGGAGTTGATGTGGTGGGTGATGGTTGCCTCGGGTGTAAGCAGGTCGGCAGGGGACTGGGAAGAGGCAGAGTTGGTCTAGGCGTGGGCGGGCTTGCTGTGATCATTGGATTTTTGGGTTTTGGTAGTAGCAGATGAGGGAGCATGTCAAGAAAAATGAGAATGGTGGTTTGAAGTGGGAGGGAGTAAGAAAGAAAGGGGTGAAGAATTGAGAGGCATGAAAGTGGATCTGGGAAAAGAAAAAGAGTATGAAGACACGTTGGTTCCAAAGCAATAAAAGCTACAACAGAATTCAAAGAATAAATTTACCTAGAAAATAGCAAGGGGTTGGCATGAATTCAAGGAATACGAATGGTATATGGCCATTCAATTTCTTACGGTTGGACAATTTAAAAGGACACAGGAAAGCCAAAGGTCAAAAGTTGGGAACCGATACGGTTGTCACTTCACGGATTCCGCAGCGAACCGGACATAAAATCGTAGAAATAAATATACTACGAAGATCAGCACGACGAGACGGTCAAAACGATATATAGATATCACTGGTACGATCATCCGATAAAATCGATATCGGTACCAGAATACTGCTATTTTGCAGAAAATAAGAACGACGGAGCAATAGATGTCCAAATTTTGAAAAACTACAAACTGACATCTTGCTCAGAAGATGGTTTAGAATTTTTCTATGTAAAAATATTTAGGTTTCGGAAACATTCTATTTTCAACGTTTTTTAACTGATTGAATTGAAGTGAATTTACGCGCGAAATAAACTTTCGTATTTTCGGACGAAAATTTACCAGTCGCTATGTTTAACTAGACGTATTCCAAATATTAAGTTTTTATTTCAAAATTTTATCGTTTAAAATTTCGCAAAATTTCAACTAATTACGTTATTAAAACGGTTGAAATTTACGGGTCGTTACACGACTTAACTCTTAACTCGCTGCTTCTTAACTCGGTAACAATTAACTCGCCACTATCCTTAAGTCGCGCCTATCCTCTAAGTCATATACGACTTACGACTTATACTAAGTCGTGAACGACTTAGAACTTAGCCATATTTTGCCTAAAATCTGAAATGGCTCAACAACACTAAAATTCCAGATTTTGACAAACTTTTCGATCCGTAAAAATACGGGTCGTTACAATTAAAGTAACGCTTTTAATAAATATGACCCTATGATTACTCAACATTTAATGAACGTTATTTCATTTTCCATTAGTGTAACCTTCATTTATTTTATTATCACTGATTACAAATTCTAATTCCATTAACAAATAAGCAGGTAATTTAAAATATATGTTACAAATTTTGAATTAATCACTATTCATTATTATTGACTTTAATTTAGCATCACTTACCTTGCATTAACATTGTTACTTAACAATCCCTATGTAATAACCCGGATTTCTGGACATCTGTAATTGATATAATAATTGGGTAAATTAATAGAAATACTGAATTATAGGTTGAACAAATGAATCTGATCAAATAAATATTTATATTTGTAATTGTGTTGTATATATATATATATGGATATAAGAAGATTTTAAATAAAAATATTATTATTTTCAAACAAAGTGAATTTGCGGTTGTTTAAGTAAATATATTTATATGAGTTAATTTTAAATTGGATTTTGAATTAAATTGAATTTGAATTAGAAATTCAAAAGATAGATATATATCTTAAATATATTTTGGATTTGAAAATATATTTTATATGATTTTATCTAGAATATAGTTTGCTTTATATTATTTTCTTTTATAGGATTTTATAAATTAAGATATGTATTTATTAATTAGGAAATTAGATATAAAAGCTTTTAAATCCTTTAAAAATAAATAATAAAAAAATATAAATTACATGTGTTAACTTATAAATCTTCTTAATAACATGTGTAAGGTAATTAAGTATGGTAGATGACAAGTGTCATCTTTTATTTTTATTTTCTTTATAAACTTTAATAAATCACCATTTACATTATATAAACTCACATCTCCTCTCCATTATTTTTTCTTTCTCTCATCTTCTCACTTTCAAAGAAACCTAAATCTGTAAATATTCTCAAAAACAGATCGAACTAAAATCTGTAAACCATTTTTCAATCCACAAGAAAATCAGAACATTCCTCAAACCAAAATTCAAAACCCTGTAAACCATTTTCAGAAATCTGTAAGCCAAAATTCATCTCTGTTTAAATTTAAATCTTCTCAAGTAAAAGCCTGTAACAAAAGGGTCAGCAAACAAGCTTCAATCTGAATCAACTAAGTATTCCAGTTCATTTTACAAAGCTTTCAGTTCCAAAAGAAATCAAAGCAATTCAAAGTCCCAGTTTTGAAAGCTTCAGTTTTCAAGTCTCTGCCTTTTTCAAACCGTGAGTAAACTTGAACCTTATAAACTAAATCATCTGAGGCATGTGATAAGTAATTGAAATAATGTTATAGGAATGTTTTGCATGGATGGATTAATATGTTTGCAAGTATAAAAATATGAAATTATTGTGTGCATGTCTGTGTATATAAGCTCTGACCTCTGTTTTTGTTCAATAGACCCAAATAATCATACAAAAATCTATTCCTCTTCACTCAAGCAAGTATAGGTTATAAAGTCAAAAGGAAATATGTTTGAGTTGATGAAATCTTATTTTTAAAAAATGGTCTCTAATGAAATTGTTAAATTATTATCTGTAAAATAATGAATTTACAGTGGATAATCAATTTTCCAAAAAATTCAATTAGGACAATTCAAGTTTTCACTTATATAATTGGAATCTATGTCCAATTTGTTGAATTTAGGTGGAGTTCTTTTGATTTTTAATTGAGTGGATGTTGGGTTAAAGGGAATTGGTCGGAATTGGGTCGTTGTGGAATTTCTGGAAAACCCGATGTTTTCAAGTTTAGGGGCTCGGGTTGAAGAAGTGTAACAACCCTGTATTTTTCAAATATTTTTAAATTGATTTTTCCAGATTCAAAAGCTTTATTTATGAAAAAGAATAAATTTTGTTATTTTAAGTATAAACTTTGATTTTGATGTGGATTAGAATTCCAAATATGACTAAATTTAATATTTCCAGAAAATGTGAATTTTGGTCAACAATCAAACTTTTACTTTTAAATTTAAAATTTTAAATATTTGAAATTATAAATTTTATCTTTTATTATGAAAATAGATGTAGTAACTTGAATACTGCTTTTTGTTTCGCTGAAAACGGAGTTAAACTGTAAAAGTTATGTACATTTCAACTTTGAGTATAATTTGTTTATTTAACAATTTTGTCTATTTTAAAAGATATAAATTTTATTTTTCTTTGTTATGTTTTATTTTAATTGGGTTAATACTTTATTTTGAGCATATTTTTATCTTTTAATATTTTTAAAAATGATCATATAATTTTTCTAAAGTACACTTGAATTTATTCAAATTTATAAAGCCTAATTATGTATTTATTGCCATTTTCTTTACTTAAATTCTATTTAATTTAAAATTTAATTATTTATTTTACTTGAAAATGTTTTAAAAATCATTTTTATTTCAAATTTTGGTTTAGAATATTTTTAAAGTAAATCAAATAATTTTTCAAAGCCATTGGTTATTTTTCTGTAATTTCTAAACACTGTTTGCAATTTTTGAGCAATTTCTGTAATTCTTTTTCCATTTCTTTTGAATTTAAATATTTATTTTTATTTCCTACTACTTTTTTCAGTTGTAAATAACATTTCTGAGTTTATTTTGTTTATTTAAAATAAAATAAAAAAAAGGAGAAAAGGAAATGCCAAAGGTTTTAAAAATTGAAAAAAACTTAAGGCTTTTCATCTCCTGGTCTCTTCATTTTCTTTTGGCTTTTCCTCTCCTTTCTTTTGGCCGTACACTTCTTACCTCTAACCGTGTATTCTCTCCAGCAATTCACGTGAAAATCTATCTCTCCACTCCAAAAACTCACGGCTATATCAAATTTGAGAAAAAAAATTGCAATTCTAATGGCTTCTCTTTTCTACTTTCTTCCTCTTCTTTTATTGATTTTGTCTTTGCTCCTCTTATGCTTTGCTCAGCTATAACCCACCTTCATCTCCACCATCCTCTCCACCATCACCAGCCACAGCAACCACCACCTCCACCTCTGACCACCACCTCAAGCCGTGCCATCCAATTGAAGCCATCACCACAAAATCAATGCAAAACTCCACAAAAAAATTGCCTAGCCTAACCATAAACTCCACTATCTCCTTCATATCTTGACTTGGCCACACCCCTAGCTTCACCACCACCCACCTACACCACCTCTAGACATCACTTCAGATCTGACCACACCTGAAGTAGGTAGGGCCGAGCCCAAAACTTGGCATAACCGAGCCAAATGTTGCGTAAACCACTCTATTTTGCCTTGAACCCATGTATGCTTCATATTGTAACTCTTCCACCACCTTCATCAACTTGTAACCTGACCTATATGACACCATACCTGACCTAAAAACACATCATGGCTGAGCACCTGATCCCCTATGGTCAAGCATTTGAATGGTAAAGGCAAAGTCTTGTCTTTATTGCTTTGTATTTCAATTTGTTCGATATTGTTTTGGTTAATATTCATATGTTATATTGTCTTGCTTATTGTTATTGCAAGATCATATCTTGGTTCTCTTCATTCAAATCAAAGGTCATGCTATATCGTGCTTGTTGTGCTTTCTGGAATTTATTCCGTGTGTTTTGATCGCTAATCTCCAGCTTTAACAGGTGAGTTATTCTCACCAGACAATATGTACATATATAACTAGTAAATTGACACCCTGTGAATCTGTAGAAATATATTAGCATGTTATACTTAACTATGTTATGATCATATGATGTTTATACACCTGTTATATCATATGTTACTATTATTTAATGTTATTCTGTTATTTATATCAGTTATCACCATTGCAAGTTCCCTGTAGACTAGAATCACTATGGGTTGAAATGATACATACCCGAACGGACTTTAGAATAGGGAAAAATCGTTATGGGCTGAAATGATAGGCCTGAATGGTTTTTATTTAATTTATTTTAACTTGGGATTGCGGGTTTGAAATGATAGAACCCGGATTTTTCTTTTTAAACTGCGGATTGAAATGATACATATCTGTATCACTTGACCTAAGTTAGAAAATTATATACAGGCCCGTGGTTATTTTATAAAGTGTTTTGAATATTTTTAAGTATTTTAAAAATTATAAATTTATGAAATTTGATTTAATTAGATTTTGAAATGTTTTAAAATAAAGAAATTATGGTTTTTTTTCATATGTTAAAAATGTAATTAATGAATGGTTTAACTGGATTTTTGAAATATAACTTAAGTTGGAAATTTGGAATTTTGGTTAAAAATGATATTTAAGTTTATGAATAAAAAATGGAAATTTAATTATATTTGGAAAATGGTAAAGATGATAATTTGATTTAAATTTTAATTTAAGTGATTTATTAAAGTATTATTGATTTTTCTATTAATTTAAGTGGTTAAATAAATGAATGTTTAAAAGTGATCTTTTAAAATATAACTTGACTTGGAAATGTGAAATTTGGGTTTAATTAAAGTTTAAGTTAATTAAATAAAATTGGGAATTTAGTTAAATTTGTTAAATGGTAATTTAAATTTGAAGTGTTAAGTTATTTGTTGAAATGTGAAGAATTGGAAACTTTTACACTAAAATTTATTAAGTAAATTGTTGAAAATTGGATTTAATTATAGGAAATTTATTGTGAAAAAGATACATGTTAAATGATATGTAAATGAACATTTTAAATGTTAAATTATGATTTTTAAAATGTTTTAAGAGTTTAAAATTAAGTTATTTAATTGCTGGAAATACACTAAAAAGCTGGAAATCACTTTTAATAGCATTCAGAAATGCTATGGTTCTGAATTACACTAAAAATTGAATAAAAGGGCTACTACGGCATTTCTGAAATGCTGCAGTTGCTGTAGTTGAACTTATAGGCTAATATTGAACCCAGGTCTATTATAGCATTCTCTGGAAATGCTATAATGGTCTGCAGTCTTTGCTGAAACCAAATTTAACTCTTGTTTTGAAATCTGAACTACCGCAGCACTTCTGAAATGCTGTCTTTTCTGTTTTGAACTATAATTCAACTAAAACTGAGTTTTAACAGCAGTTTTAAGTGCTGTCTTTGCTGAATTAAAAATGTTTTCAAATATAACTTATAGCAGTTGTTTTTAAATGCTGTGAAATGCTGAAATTTTAATAATTAGGGTTTTTGACTTAGTAAACGAACTCAGAATGGTTTGAAACTTTGAAAATTGAATACTTGATTTGAAAGTATAATAATTACACTTTTAAAAGGGTTAAATGAATTATTTTGATTGAAATATAAACTATTTAAAGATGATTTGAAATGACAATAAATGAACGATATCTTTGAATATAAAAGGTATTTAAAGTTGAATATTTGGATTTGAACTGATAGGATATTTTATTATATTAAAATGATTTGAAGTGAAGTTTTGTAAGGATATGATATTTTATTATATTAAAATGATTTGAAATGAAGATTTGGAAAGATTGATATTTGATATATTAAAATGATTTGAAATGAAGTTTTGGAAAGATATGATATTTTGATATATTGAAATGATTTGAAATGAAGTTTTGAAATGATATGGTATTTTAAATATAAGGAAATGGTTTGGAATTGATTTAATCTTTAATTTGATAAATATATGGTTTTGAAATGATATTTTATTTTGAAGTAAAGTATTGTTTTAAAAGTTATAACCACGGGTTATAATAACGATTGGTTGTTAAAGAGACCGGGATCGGATATGGACATACTCTCTGTCGATACCGAAAACCACTTTAACAACTGTGTACGCGGTGGAGTTTCCAGAATGAAGTAGGATGGTGGCGACGATCCTAAGGTATATACGTGGACCCAACTCCCGTGAGTTGGCATAAGGTGGCTAAAACAGGAGCGATTGACGGACCAATGAGGTAGCACCTCTGATCGGACACACTTCTTCGATACCATTCTACTACTTGTGATTGATTTGGTGCGCACCCTTGATTTGGGAGTGTTGTTCGAGGTGGGCGGTAGTGGCTGCTATGCGTCACCACCAGTCCGGATGCGTAATTGGTATATCTACCCTGGCATTGCCTAGTTGTGCCGTGTCACCTACCATATCGAGCTTTACTACGATTATGATTTTAAGATCCGACCGCGTTAAGGTTCTCCATCCCCTTAACGCTATTTTCTATATGATTATACTTTACTGATTAGACACTACTGTATATAGCGTATATTACTACATAGTAGATAGTTTAACGGATCCTTAGAGGATGGGCGGTCCCAAGCATCTTCTAAGTTACTTGTACCCTTACTACAGTTCGCTTGAGTTGGTTTACATTATATAAGTATATATTGTCCTGACTCGAGTGTTTTGTGTTTTGCTTTACGCTCGGGTCAGCCTGAGTTATTCACAGATTCGGATTCCACTTTCTGGAGATTTGAATCGCTGGAGATTATCTGCTTGTCTTGTCCTATCTATTTCAGTTCTGTTGTTCTACTCAGCTTGTACTTGGTTATTGTATTTAGACTTCTGTTGTACTCTATCTCTTCTGTTGTATCTTATGTAACCTGTTTATATTTATATAGTAGCTTCATGAACTACTATTTCTTTTACTTCCGCTGCATTATTTTACTCTGTGTCTGTGATCTGTGATTATATTTATTTACTGTATATTCTGAGATTTGCCAAATTTTATTTACAACGCGGTATTTTGAGCAATTCAACTCCGGCATGAGTGTCTACCTATACACTTATAATGGATGCGAATGGTTGAAAATATCGGGTCGTTACAGTTGGTATCAGAGCCAGGTTTTGAGGCAAAACTTAGAATGTATGGTAAATTTATTTATAGAATCACTTTCGTTCGAGTTTGAATCTCTTCCTTTGATTCGTTTTCCTTTGAATTTTGGAACGTTCCCTGCGGTTCTGAAATTCATTCGTGTCCCTCACTATTCATCATCTTTTGATTCTGGAGTATCCCATGACTCCACTTCCAATGATCTTTATAGTGAATTGGCGGTCTCGCCAATATTCTAATTTTCTTGTAAAAGGGTGAAAATTCTTTATAATCAGCATCGATTCACCAGAGATTTATATTTATCCTTGGTTTAGATGCTAATATCTTTTATTATTCCAAACTCTATCTCTTGAGATTGAAGGTAGATTTACCCCAGAAAATCCACATTTGATCTTATCCATTGAGTCACGGTTGACCCGGTTAAGGTTGTCCGCGATTTATCTATGCTTACCCATCTCTCTACTCTGTTTAACCATCTTGCCTTTTGTTTCTAAATTGTCTCCAAACATTTTGAATCGTACTTGAAAATCTATGTTTTGTTTTATATGTTGTGTTGTTTGGGTTGTTGATGTTGATTTGGGTTTCCGATCGATTCGACTGATCAACGCTATCGATAGGATTTCTAAAACACTTTGACAGAACAAACTGACACAATATTATTTTAAAATTTGGTTAATGAAATAAATTTGGATATATAAATTTATGGAACTTAATAAATTGATTTAAATTGATAATTTGAAATGATAATACTTGATTTATCATTTATTGTTCTACAAATGAATTTATAAATAGTTGTTTATAAATTTATTTGGGAACTGAAATGAATTTAAAAACAAGAAATTTAAAGAATTTAATTTCCAATGGTTTCAAACCTTGTGTTTAAATTTTTTAAAAGGATATTATTTAAAGTATTTTGAATAAAAATTTGTCTCTAAAGGATTTTAAAGTTTAAAAATTAAGTGCTCTTCTCTTTGTCGCTGGAAAATAATTTCGGTGATGACTGCAGCATCATCGACGTTCATTTTCGAGTTTCGAAGTGAAGAGACTGTTCTGTAGTCTTGCTACAGCTTTGTTTTGGAAAATCTAATTGATTTGAATTTCTAAATATGACTGGATTATAATATATATAGATATATGATTTAAATTTGATTTGACATATTATATACATATATTTATTTATCTCTTAGTGGTTTGAAGGGAATTGGAAATTTAATTCTTACATTTTATCTTAAAGAATAATTTCAGTTATAAGAAGAAAATAAAAATTTGAATAAATGATTCAAACTTGAGATAATTGAATTGGAAAGTTTTACTTGTATAACACACAATTTAATTCCAATATAACTTACCTAAATTACACAGAAGTTGAATATGAAATTGGATAATATACAATATAGAAAGGATTTTTATAAATAAAATTTGAGTGGTTATAATAAATGTTATACACTTAAATTTTAGTTATAAAAGATTAACAGAGGTAAATATTGAAAAAGGAATCTAAAGAGATTTTATTTAAATAACTTAATAATCAAATTGATTTAATATGGAACCTTAAGTCTAACCTAGAAATTTTAATAAAGGTTATTTCCTGAAATGAATATGTTGTATAATAAATAATGTATCTTTGAATAGATAAAATAAAATACATTTGAATTAGACATTTTGTAATAAAGTTATTTAACTTGAATCATAGTTTAATTGATGTCTAAATGAATAAATGTGTAAAGAAATTTGATTGTTATATTTGCTATATAAATATTTATTTATGAAATAGATATGTCTTGAAAAATGAGTAATTATGATTTAAAGAGTTAAAATGTATTTTAACATCACTAAAATTTGATAATTGAGAATTTGGTTTCCAAATGGAATAATAAGTGTAACTTATTAAAGGAATATCTATTTATGAAATGGGTATTTTAAATAAAGAGTTAGGCTATGTGTTAAATTAAGAGTTAAGTAAAATAGTGAAATTTTGACTTAATAAACGAAGTATAGTTTAATTTAGATATTCTATTTATAAAAGTTTGTTTTAATAAGTCATAAGTTAAATGATATCCAAATGAATATTTTTGAAATTGAACTGATTTGAAATACTAATATATCTACTGTAGCATTTTATAAGTGCTGCTATTTTGAAAAGACAATGTTTTGGAAATTTTTATAATTAAATGAACTTAGAAATGTTACAACTTTAAAATGAATATTATTTGACCTTGAATTAAAATGGTTTAAATGAAGATTTTTTTTGGTGTTATGATTTTCTAAGTATTATGTTTTTTTTTAAGAATAACTTTTCCAAAGTGTTATGATTTTAGTAGTGTGATTTCCAAATGATAAACATCCCTAAATTGTTATGATTTCAAAGCATTATGGTTTTAAATTTATTATCTTGTTTTGTTTTTCCAAACTATCTTTTGGTTGTCCTTATTTCTCTTATCTTGTTACAGAATGGGAAGGCTATTGCTTATACCAGTCTATTTAGAAATCTTTCTGTAATCTTTGATAATCTTTGTTACTCATCTGGATCTGAACACTGTTTTTCCATTCATAGACCGTCGGTCAAGTGAAAAGGGAGATTCAGACTCTAGAGGATCTTTTTCGTGCTTATATTCTTGATTTGATCAACTCCATCTTGTTAAACTTACCTATAACAATAGTTATCAGGTGTAATTCCAATCTTCTTATCATCTTGTCTTAATTCTATTTCATTCTATCTTTTTCTGTGCTTTCCCGTACCTCGTTCCTTTTCGGGGACGAAAAGTTTTGAGTGGGGGAGAGTGTAACAACCCTGTATTTTTCAAATATTTTTAAATTGATTTTTCCAGATTCAAAAGCTTTATTTATGAAAAAGAATAAATTTTGTTATTTTAAGTATAAACTTTGATTTTGATGTGGATTAGAATTCCAAATATGACTAAATTTAATATTTCCAGAAAATGTGAATTTTGGTCAACAATCAAACTTTTACTTTTAAATTTAAAATTTTAAATATTTGAAATTATAAATTTTATCTTTTATTATGAAAATAGATGTAGTAACTTGAATACTGCTTTTTGTTTCGCTGAAAACGGAGTTAAACTGTAAAAGTTATGTACATTTCAACTTTGAGTATAATTTGTTTATTTAACAATTTTGTCTATTTTAAAAGATATAAATTTTATTTTTCTTTGTTATGTTTTATTTTAATTGGGTTAATACTTTATTTTGAGCATATTTTTATCTTTTAATATTTTTAAAAATGATCATATAATTTTTCTAAAGTACACTTGAATTTATTCAAATTTATAAAGCCTAATTATGTATTTATTGCCATTTTCTTTACTTAAATTCTATTTAATTTAAAATTTAATTATTTATTTTACTTGAAAATGTTTTAAAAATCATTTTTATTTCAAATTTTGGTTTAGAATATTTTTAAAGTAAATCAAATAATTTTTCAAAGCCATTGGTTATTTTTCTGTAATTTCTAAACACTGTTTGCAATTTTTGAGCAATTTCTGTAATTCTTTTTCCATTTCTTTTGAATTTAAATATTTATTTTTATTTCCTACTACTTTTTTCAGTTGTAAATAACATTTCTGAGTTTATTTTGTTTATTTAAAATAAAATAAAAAAAAGGAGAAAAGGAAATGCCAAAGGTTTTAAAAATTGAAAAAAACTTAAGGCTTTTCATCTCCTGGTCTCTTCATTTTCTTTTGGCTTTTCCTCTCCTTTCTTTTGGCCGTACACTTCTTACCTCTAACCGTGTATTCTCTCCAGCAATTCACGTGAAAATCTATCTCTCCACTCCAAAAACTCACGGCTATATCAAATTTGAGAAAAAAAATTGCAATTCTAATGGCTTCTCTTTTCTACTTTCTTCCTCTTCTTTTATTGATTTTGTCTTTGCTCCTCTTATGCTTTGCTCAGCTATAACCCACCTTCATCTCCACCATCCTCTCCACCATCACCAGCCACAGCAACCACCACCTCCACCTCTGACCACCACCTCAAGCCGTGCCATCCAATTGAAGCCATCACCACAAAATCAATGCAAAACTCCACAAAAAAATTGCCTAGCCTAACCATAAACTCCACTATCTCCTTCATATCTTGACTTGGCCACACCCCTAGCTTCACCACCACCCACCTACACCACCTCTAGACATCACTTCAGATCTGACCACACCTGAAGTAGGTAGGGCCGAGCCCAAAACTTGGCATAACCGAGCCAAATGTTGCGTAAACCACTCTATTTTGCCTTGAACCCATGTATGCTTCATATTGTAACTCTTCCACCACCTTCATCAACTTGTAACCTGACCTATATGACACCATACCTGACCTAAAAACACATCATGGCTGAGCACCTGATCCCCTATGGTCAAGCATTTGAATGGTAAAGGCAAAGTCTTGTCTTTATTGCTTTGTATTTCAATTTGTTCGATATTGTTTTGGTTAATATTCATATGTTATATTGTCTTGCTTATTGTTATTGCAAGATCATATCTTGGTTCTCTTCATTCAAATCAAAGGTCATGCTATATCGTGCTTGTTGTGCTTTCTGGAATTTATTCCGTGTGTTTTGATCGCTAATCTCCAGCTTTAACAGGTGAGTTATTCTCACCAGACAATATGTACATATATAACTAGTAAATTGACACCCTGTGAATCTGTAGAAATATATTAGCATGTTATACTTAACTATGTTATGATCATATGATGTTTATACACCTGTTATATCATATGTTACTATTATTTAATGTTATTCTGTTATTTATATCAGTTATCACCATTGCAAGTTCCCTGTAGACTAGAATCACTATGGGTTGAAATGATACATACCCGAACGGACTTTAGAATAGGGAAAAATCGTTATGGGCTGAAATGATAGGCCTGAATGGTTTTTATTTAATTTATTTTAACTTGGGATTGCGGGTTTGAAATGATAGAACCCGGATTTTTCTTTTTAAACTGCGGATTGAAATGATACATATCTGTATCACTTGACCTAAGTTAGAAAATTATATACAGGCCCGTGGTTATTTTATAAAGTGTTTTGAATATTTTTAAGTATTTTAAAAATTATAAATTTATGAAATTTGATTTAATTAGATTTTGAAATGTTTTAAAATAAAGAAATTATGGTTTTTTTTCATATGTTAAAAATGTAATTAATGAATGGTTTAACTGGATTTTTGAAATATAACTTAAGTTGGAAATTTGGAATTTTGGTTAAAAATGATATTTAAGTTTATGAATAAAAAATGGAAATTTAATTATATTTGGAAAATGGTAAAGATGATAATTTGATTTAAATTTTAATTTAAGTGATTTATTAAAGTATTATTGATTTTTCTATTAATTTAAGTGGTTAAATAAATGAATGTTTAAAAGTGATCTTTTAAAATATAACTTGACTTGGAAATGTGAAATTTGGGTTTAATTAAAGTTTAAGTTAATTAAATAAAATTGGGAATTTAGTTAAATTTGTTAAATGGTAATTTAAATTTGAAGTGTTAAGTTATTTGTTGAAATGTGAAGAATTGGAAACTTTTACACTAAAATTTATTAAGTAAATTGTTGAAAATTGGATTTAATTATAGGAAATTTATTGTGAAAAAGATACATGTTAAATGATATGTAAATGAACATTTTAAATGTTAAATTATGATTTTTAAAATGTTTTAAGAGTTTAAAATTAAGTTATTTAATTGCTGGAAATACACTAAAAAGCTGGAAATCACTTTTAATAGCATTCAGAAATGCTATGGTTCTGAATTACACTAAAAATTGAATAAAAGGGCTACTACGGCATTTCTGAAATGCTGCAGTTGCTGTAGTTGAACTTATAGGCTAATATTGAACCCAGGTCTATTATAGCATTCTCTGGAAATGCTATAATGGTCTGCAGTCTTTGCTGAAACCAAATTTAACTCTTGTTTTGAAATCTGAACTACCGCAGCACTTCTGAAATGCTGTCTTTTCTGTTTTGAACTATAATTCAACTAAAACTGAGTTTTAACAGCAGTTTTAAGTGCTGTCTTTGCTGAATTAAAAATGTTTTCAAATATAACTTATAGCAGTTGTTTTTAAATGCTGTGAAATGCTGAAATTTTAATAATTAGGGTTTTTGACTTAGTAAACGAACTCAGAATGGTTTGAAACTTTGAAAATTGAATACTTGATTTGAAAGTATAATAATTACACTTTTAAAAGGGTTAAATGAATTATTTTGATTGAAATATAAACTATTTAAAGATGATTTGAAATGACAATAAATGAACGATATCTTTGAATATAAAAGGTATTTAAAGTTGAATATTTGGATTTGAACTGATAGGATATTTTATTATATTAAAATGATTTGAAGTGAAGTTTTGTAAGGATATGATATTTTATTATATTAAAATGATTTGAAATGAAGATTTGGAAAGATTGATATTTGATATATTAAAATGATTTGAAATGAAGTTTTGGAAAGATATGATATTTTGATATATTGAAATGATTTGAAATGAAGTTTTGAAATGATATGGTATTTTAAATATAAGGAAATGGTTTGGAATTGATTTAATCTTTAATTTGATAAATATATGGTTTTGAAATGATATTTTATTTTGAAGTAAAGTATTGTTTTAAAAGTTATAACCACGGGTTATAATAACGATTGGTTGTTAAAGAGACCGGGATCGGATATGGACATACTCTCTGTCGATACCGAAAACCACTTTAACAACTGTGTACGCGGTGGAGTTTCCAGAATGAAGTAGGATGGTGGCGACGATCCTAAGGTATATACGTGGACCCAACTCCCGTGAGTTGGCATAAGGTGGCTAAAACAGGAGCGATTGACGGACCAATGAGGTAGCACCTCTGATCGGACACACTTCTTCGATACCATTCTACTACTTGTGATTGATTTGGTGCGCACCCTTGATTTGGGAGTGTTGTTCGAGGTGGGCGGTAGTGGCTGCTATGCGTCACCACCAGTCCGGATGCGTAATTGGTATATCTACCCTGGCATTGCCTAGTTGTGCCGTGTCACCTACCATATCGAGCTTTACTACGATTATGATTTTAAGATCCGACCGCGTTAAGGTTCTCCATCCCCTTAACGCTATTTTCTATATGATTATACTTTACTGATTAGACACTACTGTATATAGCGTATATTACTACATAGTAGATAGTTTAACGGATCCTTAGAGGATGGGCGGTCCCAAGCATCTTCTAAGTTACTTGTACCCTTACTACAGTTCGCTTGAGTTGGTTTACATTATATAAGTATATATTGTCCTGACTCGAGTGTTTTGTGTTTTGCTTTACGCTCGGGTCAGCCTGAGTTATTCACAGATTCGGATTCCACTTTCTGGAGATTTGAATCGCTGGAGATTATCTGCTTGTCTTGTCCTATCTATTTCAGTTCTGTTGTTCTACTCAGCTTGTACTTGGTTATTGTATTTAGACTTCTGTTGTACTCTATCTCTTCTGTTGTATCTTATGTAACCTGTTTATATTTATATAGTAGCTTCATGAACTACTATTTCTTTTACTTCCGCTGCATTATTTTACTCTGTGTCTGTGATCTGTGATTATATTTATTTACTGTATATTCTGAGATTTGCCAAATTTTATTTACAACGCGGTATTTTGAGCAATTCAACTCCGGCATGAGTGTCTACCTATACACTTATAATGGATGCGAATGGTTGAAAATATCGGGTCGTTACAAGAAGGCTGAGGTGAGGGTGGTTAAGGGAAAAATGGTGGCAGGAATTCTCGGGGGCCGTGGTGACTGGAAGAAGTTAACTTAGGGCTTCAGGCTTATCCTTGGTCAAGGTGGGTTCTCGAGTATTTGAGACGTCGTGGTGGCGACTGGGGGATGCGGTATAGGGGGATAAGTTTGAGAAAGGGAAGACGAAGTTGTTGGCTGAAGGATTTGAGTTCCGATGGTCGACGTTGGTGGCGCGGGAAAGTTTTGTTGTTCGAATTTGGTTCCAGTGATGATCGATTTTGCTCGTTTTAAATTTTTGGGACGTCGGGAAGTTTCTGGTGGTCGAAGTGGTGGAGGGGGTCATCGGCGACTGGGTAGCATCATCGGCGATGGTCGGCGAATCTCCGTTCGCGTGTGCACGTACACGTGTATTCGCTGGTATCTGGTGTTGTTTTTGCTGAAGAATAGGAGAGAGGAGCGAGAGTACTCGAGTTCGACTCGAAGAATTCGTGGAAAATACTCGGAGAAGAGAGCGTGTGGGTTACTCGAAGACGTTCTTGAGAATTTGGGTAAATGACTCGGGTATTTGGAGTTGTGGGCTCGGGTTCCTATTATAGGCTAGTTTAATTATCAGTTTTTATTTTTATTTTAGAAAGAAACTCTGTTCTGGTTTTCAGAAAATATAACCAGGTTTTCAAAGTGAAAATGTTAAACAAGTTTTAAACAAACTTCCAAGTTTAAAATTTTAAGTTAAATGTTTTTTTTGGGAAATTGTTTAACAAGTGTTTTTGAAAATATAACGATGTGGTATTAATACTTTAATTAATAAAAGATCTCAATTGATTTTGTAATGAATCAATTTCAAGCATTTAATTTGATAATATTTAAATGATGATTGAATATGTAATTAAGATATAAAGGTTTATCTTTAAGTAATTAAGGTGGATAATTAAAGGAATAATAAATTAATTAATTAATTAATCAGATGATAAATTAATAGTTTACTTACTTAATTACTTAAAAGGATAATTTGTTAATGTGATAAATTAAAAGATAATTTAGCAATGTAATTGATTTAAAGATTGATTAATTAAGATAAGTAATTAAGGATAATTGATTGATGATTAAGAGTTGATTAATCAAGTGATTAAAGAAGAGTTAATTAAAGGATAGTTAATCCTGAATGTGATTAATTAAAAAGGTAATTAATGAAAGTAATTAGAGGATCATTAATTAACTACTGAAAGTGAATGGTTAAAGAATAATTAATTTATGTAATTAATTTAGGGCTAATTACTCAATGTAATTAAAGAATGATTAATCAAGGCTGATTAATTGAGAAAAATAATTTGAGATGGTTAATTAATTGATTTATGAAATTAATATTAAGTAAGTATGATTAAATTAATTAGAGACGGTATGGTTGATTTATCTTGCTATAAATGATTAAATGATATTGTATGCCTTGGATTAGTTGATATCTCTGGTATGTGATGTGGAATGCTATGAGATATAATATGTTTGGGTTAAAACAGGACATCCTGTATTTAAAAGTTTGAGTTGTATTTCACTTGAGTAACTTGAGTTAAGATGACATTGGATTCGAAGAGACCGGAGTCGGGTATCAGTAAATACCCGAAACCACTTCGATTTGAATCATCTAAATTCTTTATAGATTGATATGTGAAACCAATAGGCTGGTTTGGGATAAAATGGACCATTTAAACTAAGTTGGATACTTAGATATTGTTTTGTGAAAATAAGTGTTGACTATATAAGTTGTTTACTTGTAATAATGTACGAGTTACCCCGGGTTTTAAATAAGTTCTATGGATTGGAATTTCTTGTTAGATGAGTTTACTCACGCTGGTTTCCAGCCTGACCCGGGTGTTACTTTGATGTAATGCTCGGGTCAGACCGAGTATTACAGATTTTCAGGTAAGGACGTTCTGGAGCTCAGGAGGCGAGCTGGATGGCAGAAACGTATGGAGTGATATCCGTTATTGTTGATTATCTGAGACATGTTTTCGAATTGTCCTGTATTGTGTAATAGTGTAACTCTGATATATAAATGTATAAGTGTATTGATACAGTTTTTTTTTAATACTGTTATTTATGTGATATTATATTTTGATCCGCTGCGAATGTGAGAATTTGTGATTCTATGTTTCTGTTTTCTTCTTCTTCTATCTCTTTCTTTTTCTTTTCCTAACTATCTGGGATTTTCGGAGTCGAAAATTCCGGGTCGTTACAGTTGGTATCAGAGCAAAGGTTAAGCGGGAACCTTGGCTCTATTGGGATTACTCGTTAAGAATAGGGTCAATGGTACCCTAGAACGAGTTGAGTGTATATATATATGAGAGCGTATTTGTTATTTTCATATATAAAGATTTCAAATGATTTTTATATAAGATTATATTTGATATATAAAGCAATATTTCTTTTAATATATTAAAGAAATTGGTGTTGAATCATTGAAATTAAATAAGATAATAAGAATTAAGTGGTAATAGAAATACAACGAAATTGAAATTAAATGAAGATAAGTTTGAAATGAATCCAAACTGAAATTAAAATATTGAATTTGTAGAAATAAAGATAATAATGAATTGGTTTCCAGATATGATAATCATGGTTATTATCATAGATGGTTGATAATAAAATGTTGTAAATGATTAAGTAAAATGAAATGTTTTAGGGAAGTAAACATTTAAGTGAGTATAACTTATAAATTGGAATTGAAGACAATTTAAAATTGTGAAAATTTAAATCTAAATCCAGAAAACTTGAAATTATTTTAAAGAAGTTTGTTTTGAATTAAAACCAAGGGTGGTTTAAAAATTTAAAGTATAACTTGGTGTGTAAAGAAAATGTATATATGAGGAATATACATAATACCAATGATGATTTGAAATAAACACTTAGTGTTGAGTTTTAAATTGGAATGTGATGTGAAACCCAAAGTAAAATAAGTTTTTAAACTTAAAAAGGGAAAGACTATTAATCTGAAGTTTAAAATTTGAATGGGAATTCAAATTGTGAAAAGTTGACCGGATTAAGTAAATTTAACTTGGAGGAAGTTAAATAAGTTTGAATAAATAACTTGAATTGGAAATTTCAAGATGAAATTTAAATTTAACTTGGGTAGTTAAATGGTTAATTTAAATGGGAGTTATGAGTGATCTCAAAATGGGATTTGAGATTTGGAAATTGAAAATGGATAATAAATTAGAATCTGAAGATTAAATTGTTTTTGAATTCTTATTTGAACTTTGTAATAAGTTAAGTAAAGATAATGTTAAGATGGAATTTTGAAATTTGAATTCAGAATTAAAAGGTTTAAATATTTAATTTGTTAAAATAAAAAAAATAAAGGTTGAATTAATTTAAAAGTGAAGGAATTGTGATTTAAGGAATTAAATTAATATTTAAAAATTTTAACTCGAATTTATATAATTCGAGATAGTTTAAAATTGAGATTTAAATTGAATTAGTTCAAATTGAATTTGATTTGAATTAATTAGAATTGTGATTAAAGATGGTTAAGAATAAGTTTAAATGGAAAATTTGAATTTATATAATTTAAAGTAAAATTGAAGATGTATAAGTTTAAAAATTCAAATGGTAAATTAGAATTGAAATGATTTGAAATTGAAGCTGGTTCAATTTGAAATTAATCCAAATTGAATTGAAATAAATTGGAATTGTAATTTAAGTTGAATAAGTTTAAAAATCAAATGGAATTTGATTTGAATTTGGAAAGGAATTAAGGTTAATTCAACTTGAATTGGGAAATTAAACAGTTTGGCTCTGGATTGTTTTCAAAATAAATGGTTTTAATACAAATATATTTTTCCAAACTATTTACTATGCAATCTTTCTTCTTAAAACCCCAAACTATTTTATACTTATTTTACAATTATTTTGGAACTATTTAACTATTTTGAAACTGTCTTATAAACTAATTACTATTTTTCAGTTACTTATATCTAATCACTATTTTAAAAACTATTTTGCAATTATCTAACTATTTTATACCTACTTAACTATTTTACAGCTATTTTACAAACTAATAACTATTTTTCAACTACTTATCTACTTTAAACTTTTCCAAGCTATTTTTAAATTTAAATAGGTCAGAGTTCAAACTGTTTGTAATTGAAGTAATAACTCAATTGGAAATGGAAGCAATTGAGAATAAGTGAATGGAATTGAAGGAAATGTGAATAGAAAAGAGAATTGATTTGGCTAATAACCAACAAAGATAAATACGTAGGATATACGTATATTATTCTATTCGCATAGTGATTTGATCCAGATTCGAACACAGAATTTCGAGATAGTATTATCGATCCGAGTTGGGATTTTTCGCTCGATTTTCGACGGCGAACCTGGATATGGGTTGTTGATTGGTTCTGGATATTCTCTATCATATTTGTGACTATGCAAGGAGAATAACGGTTTCTGATCAAGAAATCAGATCTGAGTCCGCACTAGGAAGTCGGGTGGACGATACTAGTTCGGAAGTGAAATTGTGTGATCGATTGAGCGATCAGATTGATATTGTGTACGGATGATATGTGTACATCGTACGAGTTTGAATGAAATTGATATTGAAGTTTGTGGATAAGGATTATAAAATGATCTTTGAAATGAAAAGTATATTTGTGAAATATAATGGAATTGGATATTTCTTTGGTTGAAATTTACTTTATGGGGGTAAGTAAATGATAAATAACTTTATAAAGAAATCAAACTTGAATATTTGATTTGGCAATAAATAAAGTTATATTTTGTAATATGATAAACTTCCCTTATTGAATCTAGCCAGAATAAAAAGGGATTTTGAAAATATTTGAAGTATAAAAGAGGTTTTATACAGAGTTTGAAGTGATCTAAAGATTTTTTAAAGATATATATAGATATATATAAAGGATCTTATGAGAATGATTTTGAAAAAGGTTTTGGGAACCTATGAATTTGGAAAAGGCTTTTGATTTTTGGGAAAATCAATTTTGGATTTTGGAAAGCCTAGTTTGAGAATTATCGATTTTGGTAATCGATTTTGTGTAAAGGAGATTTTGATAAATCATAAAGGGTATGATTTGAAGATACTATAAGTATATAGTATAAAGTGTTTTGAGAATAGCTCTGGGGAAAAAGGCGCTTCCTTGAAATGAACTTCTCATGAGTACCACTGGGTGGTACTGCCTTGAGCCCCAAGGGGGGTTTCTAAAGTTGATCCTGTGAGGAGTCCGGACAAAACTAGTTCCTGAGGATTATTTGTGTAGCGGAAGTCGAGGGGCTGGTGCCCACAGAGGCATTTGAGTTATGCTGTGACAACAATTTAACTCAATGTCACTGCGATCTACTGCAGACCATAGCGGAAGTCATGTGTGCCGCTGAGAGCCAACTGTCTACGTTTGATTTTATATCGGTAGACTGTGACACTATGGTAACATAGCGAAAGTCGTTTGTGCCGCTGAGAGCCAACAGTCTGCGTTTGATTTTATATCGGTAGACTGCGACCTATGTGGAGGAGTTTCATTTTGACAGCGAAATCGTGTGTGCCGCTGAGAGCCAACAGTTACATGGACTTTTGCTGCGACGGCAACGTAACCCTGGGATGTAACTGCGATCTGTTGTGGGTTCCATGCTGTTATCAGTTACATGGACTTTTGCTGCGATGGCAACGTAACCCGTGATGTAACTGTGACCATGGATGGGAGTGATGATTTCCAGAGCATTCTCACCAAAGATGTTTCCTCTATTTCCAAAAATGTTTTCTATATTTTCAATAAATTATTTTCCAAGTATTTTCACTGGGTGTTGAAAACGGGTCTGCTAAGATCTTATAGATTTTCAGTTCTACGCCTGATCAACGTATGACCGAATTTCTGTAAGAACAAGGATTGACTTGTTAAGACATCGAGTTATAAAAGTATTTTTATAAAAACTAATTTAGTAATATTATAAAGATTTTTAAGGTGTTTTAAAAATGGTTCAAAGAGAAATTTATCTGATAATAAGTAAATAATAAATTTTGGCTTCGTTCCTTTTCGAGGACGAAAAGATTTAAAGGGGGGAGGAATGTGATAACCCAGATTTCTGGACATCTGTAATTGATATAATAATTGGGTAAATTAATAGAAATACTGAATTATAGGTTGAACAAATGAATCTGATCAAATAAATATTTATATTTGTAATTGTGTTGTATATATATATATATGGATATAAGAAGATTTTAAATAAAAATATTATTATTTTCAAACAAAGTGAATTTGCGGTTGTTTAAGTAAATATATTTATATGAGTTAATTTTAAATTGGATTTTGAATTAAATTGAATTTGAATTAGAAATTCAAAAGATAGATATATATCTTAAATATATTTTGGATTTGAAAATATATTTTATATGATTTTATCTAGAATATAGTTTGCTTTATATTATTTTCTTTTATAGGATTTTATAAATTAAGATATGTATTTATTAATTAGGAAATTAGATATAAAAGCTTTTAAATCCTTTAAAAATAAATAATAAAAAAATATAAATTACATGTGTTAACTTATAAATCTTCTTAATAACATGTGTAAGGTAATTAAGTATGGTAGATGACAAGTGTCATCTTTTATTTTTATTTTCTTTATAAACTTTAATAAATCACCATTTACATTATATAAACTCACATCTCCTCTCCATTATTTTTTCTTTCTCTCATCTTCTCACTTTCAAAGAAACCTAAATCTGTAAATATTCTCAAAAACAGATCGAACTAAAATCTGTAAACCATTTTTCAATCCACAAGAAAATCAGAACATTCCTCAAACCAAAATTCAAAACCCTGTAAACCATTTTCAGAAATCTGTAAGCCAAAATTCATCTCTGTTTAAATTTAAATCTTCTCAAGTAAAAGCCTGTAACAAAAGGGTCAGCAAACAAGCTTCAATCTGAATCAACTAAGTATTCCAGTTCATTTTACAAAGCTTTCAGTTCCAAAAGAAATCAAAGCAATTCAAAGTCCCAGTTTTGAAAGCTTCAGTTTTCAAGTCTCTGCCTTTTTCAAACCGTGAGTAAACTTGAACCTTATAAACTAAATCATCTGAGGCATGTGATAAGTAATTGAAATAATGTTATAGGAATGTTTTGCATGGATGGATTAATATGTTTGCAAGTATAAAAATATGAAATTATTGTGTGCATGTCTGTGTATATAAGCTCTGACCTCTGTTTTTGTTCAATAGACCCAAATAATCATACAAAAATCTATTCCTCTTCACTCAAGCAAGTATAGGTTATAAAGTCAAAAGGAAATATGTTTGAGTTGATGAAATCTTATTTTTTAAAAATGGTCTCTAATGAAATTGTTAAATTATTATCTGTAAAATAATGAAGTTACAGTGGATAATCAATTTTCCAAAAAATTCAATTAGGACAATTCAAGTTTTCACTTATATAATTGGAATCTATGTCCAATTTGTTGAATTTAGGTGGAGTTCTTTTGATTTTTAATTGAGTGGATGTTGGGTTAAAGGGAATTGGTCGGAATTGGGTCGTTGTGGAATTTCTGGAAAACCCGATGCTTTCAAGTTTAGGGGCTCGGGTTGAAGAAGGCTGAGGTGAGGGTGGTTAAGGGAAAAATGGTGGCAGGAATTCTCGGGGGCCGTGGTGACTGGAAGAAGTTAACTTAGGGCTTCAGGCTTATCCTTGGTCAAGGTGGGTTCTCGAGTATTTGAGACGTCGTGGTGGCGACTGGGGGATGCGGTATAGTGGGATAAGTTTGAGAAAGGGAAGACGAAGTTGTTGGCTGAAGGATTTGAGTTCCGATGGTCGACGTTGGTGGCGCGGGAAAGTTTTGTTGTTCGAATTTGGTTCCAGTGATGATCGATTTTGCTCGTTTTAAATTTTTGGGACGTCGGGAAGTTTCTGGTGGTCGAAGTGGTGGAGGGGGTCATCGGCGACTGGGTAGCATCATCGGCGATGGTCGGCGAATCTCCGTTCGCGTGTGCACGTACACGTGTATTCGCTGGTATCTGGTGTTGTTTTTGCTGAAGAATAGGAGAGAGGAGCGAGAGTACTCGAGTTCGACTCGAAGAATTCGTGGAAAATACTCGGAGAAGAGAGCGTGTGGGTTACTCGAAGACGTTCTTGAGAATTTGGGTAAATGACTCGGGTATTTGGAGTTGTGGGCTCGGGTTCCTATTATAGGCTAGTTTAATTATCAGTTTTTATTTTTATTTTAGAAAGAAACTCTGTTCTGGTTTTCAGAAAATATAACCAGGTTTTCAAAGTGAAATGTTAAACAAGTTTTAAACAAACTTCCAAGTTTAAAATTTTAAGTTAAATGTTTTTTTTGGGAAATTGTTTAACAAGTGTTTTTGAAAATATAACGATGTGGTATTAATACTTTAATTAATAAAAGATCTCAATTGATTTTGTAATGAATCAATTTCAAGCATTTAATTTGATAATATTTAAATGATGATTGAATATGTAATTAAGATATAAAGGTTTATCTTTAAGTAATTAAGGTGGATAATTAAAGGAATAATAAATTAATTAATTAATTAATCAGATGATAAATTAATAGTTTACTTACTTAATTACTTAAAAGGATAATTTGTTAATGTGATAAATTAAAAGATAATTTAGCAATGTAATTGATTTAAAGATTGATTAATTAAGATAAGTAATTAAGGATAATTGATTGATGATTAAGAGTTGATTAATCAAGTGATTAAAGAAGAGTTAATTAAAGGATAGTTAATCCTGAATGTGATTAATTAAAAAGGTAATTAATGAAAGTAATTAGAGGATCATTAATTAACTACTGAAAGTGAATGGTTAAAGAATAATTAATTTATGTAATTAATTTAGGGCTAATTACTCAATGTAATTAAAGAATGATTAATCAAGGCTGATTAATTGAGAAAAATAATTTGAGATGGTTAATTAATTGATTTATGAAATTAATATTAAGTAAGTATGATTAAATTAATTAGAGATGGTATGGTTGATTTATCTTGCTATAAATGATTAAATGATATTGTATGCCTTGGATTAGTTGATATCTCTGGTATGTGATGTGGAATGCTATGAGATATAATATGTTTGGATTAAAACAGGACATCCTGTATTTAAAAGTTTGAGTTGTATTTCACTTGAGTAACTTGAGTTAAGATGACATTGGATTCGAAGAGACCGGAGTCGGGTATCAGTAAATACCCGAAACCACTTCGATTTGAATCATCTAAATTCTTTATAGATTGATATGTGAAACCAATAGGCTGGTTTGGGATAAAATGGACCATTTAAACTAAGTTGGATACTTAGATATTGTTTTGTGAAAATAAGTGTTGACTATATAAGTTGTTTACTTGTAATAATGTACGAGTTACCCCGGGTTTTAAATAAGTTCTATGGATTGGAATTTCTTGTTAGATGAGTTTACTCACGCTGGTTTCCAGCCTGACCCGGGTGTTACTTTGATGTAATGCTCGGGTCAGACCGAGTATTACAGATTTTCAGGTAAGGACGTTCTGGAGCTCAGGAGGCGAGCTGGATGGCAGAAACGTATGGAGTGATATCCGTTATTGTTGATTATCTGAGACATGTTTTCGAATTGTCCTGTATTGTGTAATAGTGTAACTCTGATATATAAATGTATAAGTGTATTGATACAGTTTTTTTTTTAAAACTGTTATTTATGTGATATTATATTTTGATCCGCTGCGAATGTGAGAATTTGTGATTCTATGTTTCTGTTTTCTTCTTCTTCTATCTCTTTCTTTTTCTTTTCCTAACTATCTGGGATTTTCGGAGTCGAAAATTCCGGGTCGTTACACCCTACCCAATTACAATTTTATATTCAAATGAATACATTTACTCTTTCCGTTATGGAATTAATTATCAATAAGGCACATCTAATTATCATTATTGATTTTATACAATTTCCATTAACTGTACATTCAATTACTATTCAATGTATATTTATTCATTAATCAATTCGATGTATACGTTTGTTTCCTCCTATTTGATTTATAACCTAGTATACATTTACCTAAATCCTAAATCCTATTTCAATTACATTCATTAATGGGTGTTGCATTGAAATCTAATTTATTAGCTTATATCACATTATTTCCATTAATTACAATTGTCTTACCAATTTTTATTCAATACCATAAATAAATAACATATTATTCAATACATACTCTTGTTTCTCATATTCTATTTAAAGATCAAATCGTAACATTTACATTATTTTATTGAATTGGAATTTCATTTTAAATATATATATATATATATTATTTTTTTGTTAACTTTTAATTACAATTGCTACATCTAATTCCTAACATTCATTTTACTATAAATTTTGGAAATTATGACAAACTTAGTTAACGAAATTCACGGGTCGTTACAACCCCATTAATTATCAATCTTTAAAACGCAATAACTTCTTGTAGAAACAATGGATTAACAAACTGCTTTTACTATTATCATAAAATTTATTATCTTTCTAACGAGTGACATTGTGCATATGTAAAAACAATAGCAGGACAAGCTATTTGCAGAAAATTCAGCAATTATATGTAATAATTGCATAAATGTCTACAATTATACCATATAATTGAAGAAATGTCTACAATTATATGCAATAGTTGCAAGCATTTCTACAACTTTATGCAACAATTGTAGACATATCTGTAATTATAGCATAGAATTGTAGAAATGTCTGCAATTATATATAATACTTGCAACTGTATGCAATAATTACATATATGCCTGCAATTATACCATATAATTGCAGACATGTCTGCAATTATATGCAATAGTTGCAACTGTATTCAACTACACGCAATAATTGTAGACATGTTTGCAACTATACCATATAATTGCAGAAATGTCTACAATTATATGTAATAGTTGCAACTGTAAGCAATAATTGTAGACATGTCTGCAATTATACCATATAATTGCAGAAATGTCTGCAATTATATGCAATAGTTGTAGACAATTCTACAAATATATGCAATAATTGCAAACATATCTGCAATTATTCCATATAATTGTAGAAATGTCTACAATTATATGCAATAGTTGCAGATTTGAAGAAATATTAAAGATGTTTAAAATTTGCAGAGTTGTCTGCAAATATATGGAATAATTGCAACTTTACTAAAAATATGATTTTTTCTGGTATCAACAATGAATCTCATTTTAAAAATCATAAAATATTAGATTTTTTGGTGAAAACGGTATGTTGATCTGATGTTTCTACAGAAAGTTATACGCGTTTGAAATGTTAAAAACATAAAGGGTATTTGGGTCTTTATGCATGCGTGAATTTGAAAACAGGGGCCGGAAACTTATTGAAAAAATGGATAGGTGTTTTGTGTATTTTCAAACCTTACCAGGGATGTATGCCAAAAGCACCCTTAAATAAAAATATTTTTAATTAAACTTTTATATTAAATTAAATAAAAATTTAAATATTTTATTAACTAAATATTTATTTTATAATAAATCAAATTACTTTAAATTAAATTTTAAAACTAAATAAAATATCTAAGTTAAATCTTAAAATTTAAATTCAAAAATCCACACATGCGCGCGCGCACACACACACACACATATATTAAACTTTAAAAACATAACTAAATATTAAACTTAAATTTTAAAACTTTTATTTAATCAAATTAAATATAAGTTTAAAAATTTAATTCTTTAAAATTTAATTTTTTTTTCTCAAACATTTCAAATGGACCAACGGTGTCCGTATATAGTTTTCTACCCTAAGGCCAAGTGAATGGTTATTTGAATTTTAATTACAGGGATGGACATATATCATTTGAATCCAAATCAAAGTGTCATAGGTATATATCATTTCAATCTATTTTTTTTAATTTATTCGAAATAATGTAAATAACAGTTTTATATAATTTCAATTAATTTACAGGGTGATATCAGGATATATAAAATAAATAAACATCCAAATCATCCAAAATCTCAACCAATTAGCATTCACCACAAAAAATCATCCAAATAGTTAATAAATCACATCAATTACCCAATTATCAATAACCGAACATTTTACTAGCAGCTTAATTCTAATGTAATGACCCCCCTTTTTGGACGGTTTAAATCGACGATAAACCACACACGTCAACTCAAACCATTTAAAAGGGAAGATTGTTATGGGATAAATAAAAAAAGTAGAGACAAAAAGAAATCAAACACAGAATCTCATAGCGGAATGATAAAATATAATAATCAATTAAACAGTTCATGAAGCTGTTTTACAAATAACATTTGATTACACTTTTTGTAACGACCCAGAATTTTGAACGAATTAAATTGAGAATATTTAATTTATTTTAAATATTTGAACGATAATCTAATTCGAATCCCGAATTTAAATATTGAAATCGACGATTAAATTATAAAATTTAATCGATTGAAGTTGAATAAAAATTTGTATCTTCAATTTTAAGCTGAAGAAAAAAATATTTCAAAAGCTTTTAAATTTCACAATGATAATACTGAAGATAACGGAAGCTTCAGAAATGAATTCAGAAGTGATTTGATCAGTTTTGAAATTTATCATTTAAATCGATATTTAAAAATAGCGTTCCGGGGCACGGTCTCGGAATTTGACGAAACCAGTTCCATTGGATCCGTAATATTGTATTATTATCGGATTTCAATTTTTGTAATGTTTGGAGTGATCGTTTGGTCGTACGATAAGCAAACGCGCTAAAATTTAATCGAAAAATTAATTTAATAACTGGTCCAAAAAAAGCTATCTTCTCCATACGATCGAATTTGGACTCGAAACCTTTCCCATTGCGTTCGGAATAGGCGTATAACATTACGAACGCCTGGCGACATGTCTCATTAGGAGGTCGGAAATTTAAGTTACAGTTTCGAGACAATTTGAAATCAGTTTAAATTTTATTTGCTTATTCTTATTCCGACAATACGTACAACCAGCCACCACGTTGTCTCCACTCGTGCAAGCGAATCATTTCAAGAGCAGAAAAATATCTTCGTTTCGTTCAAATGGCAGGGGTCAAGAGCAATTAAATAACCGAGCTTACTTTGCCAGATCCTCCTCCTTCCTATTCGAACGATACTCCAGCCCACCCTTCTCATTCTCGAAATCCAATTTCAGAAATATCGGAGCCAAAAGAAGATAGGATCGACTCGAAAAAAAAAATGTTGCATCGCGAGTTGTTCTCGCGCGAGCACTTGCAGTCGTGGCAAAGGCGGTGGTTCGTGGTCGGAGTATGGTCGCAAGAAGGGGCTCGATTCATGGAGATAGCAAGCGGCTGTGGGTAGGAAGTCGACGTGGGTAGGTCGTGTATTGAACTCGTCGAGGAATGGTACGGCGGCGCTTCCAGGTCATGTGCTCGAACGAGCCAGGGCTAAGCTGCGATGTCTAGTTGAATGATTTGGGATTGTCTCGCGATTTGGGAACTGCGGCGACATCCTGGGCAAGGCAGGAGGCTGCGAAGCTTCGGTCACGCCTGAGGAACTCGAGCATAGGTAAGCGGAGGTGGGAACTCGACAACATCTGCGAATGATGGTCGTGAGGGGGCAGAAGTTCTGATCGTTCTGGGGTTCTCGAGTGTTTACTCGATGCCGTAGCCTGCAATGAGGTATATTCTCAGATTTATTTTATCGATTTAAATGATTATATAAACGAGTATGTGTAAAATAAAGCGAAGGATGTTTTACTGGCAGTTAGATAGGATTATAGCGCAAGAAATATATGAGGTTGGAAGGAAAAAAATATATTAATAACTTGTTAAATCTATTTTAGTTATTATAGGAAATTTGGTTTGAAATTAAATTATCAGTTAAAAATAATTGTTAGTTAAATTAAATTAATAAATGGTAATTAATTGATCGATTAATTCAAATATTGATGAATTGTATAAAATATTTATACAAGGTCTGAAATGGAGAAATAAACTGGAATGGAAACGGATTGCAAATTAAAAGCTAAGGTGAGATCTTTCTCACTCGAAGGAAATTTGATTTTACAGTTATTATTGACTGTTTGATTGCTATTGATTGTTATATTAGATATGATAGGATATATCTATATATATAGCAGTATATACATATTGGCATATGTATATATTGGATTGATGATTTCCCGCCTCGTATAGCGGATGAGACCCTATTTCGCCGTTAGTAAGCGGATTTATAAAAACCTATATACCGCGATAATTCCGTACTGGAGCGGAATTGGTATTGTGCTAACATCTGTGGATGCAGGGAAACAGGTTGGAGGGATCCAACTGGATTCCTCAACTGTATTTATTGTTTACAGATATTGTGATATTTGTTGATTATCATATGTTGATATATGATGTTTGATGTAGTGATGGACTAATTGATGCGTTGCATCATTGGATTCAAGTTTTTAAAATAACGACTTTTAATTTAAAAGGATTTTTAAAGTGATCTTTGAAATTTTACGTTTTATTAAATTTTGAAGTGATTTATTTTAAATAAATAAACGTTCAAATATTAAAGTTATAAAAGTTAAGATCTTTGTGAAATATAATCGAAAAGTGATTGTTGGAATAAATAGTTGATTGATTTATAAAATGGGTTAAATTGAGATTTTTAAAATATTATAAACGGTTTACTTAAAAAGGTTTATAAAGTTGACATTTTATAAATTAAGATATTGGAATTATAAAACGAGTTTTTATAAGTGTTAAAAATGAAGTGATAATAAAAATCATATGTGAACGAGATTTATAGATTTATAAATTGTGAAGTATAAATTGTATAGAAGTTGTGGGATAGAAGATTTATAAGGAATTTACTTATAAATTAGATTTTTGCACTTAGATGAGATTTGAACGGAATTTGCTAATAAAATGATTTTATAAGTTGAAATTGTCATGAAATATAAATGTGATTTATAAACGTTGTTTATAAACCCGAAGTCACTTATCTTGATAAGTAATTTTAGAAGTTAATAAAAGGAGAATTTTATAAATCGAAGTTGTTAGAAAAAATAAAGGTGAATTTATAAACGTTGTTTTATAAATTCGAAATCAATTGGATTTGATAAATTAAATATAGAAGGTTGTTGAAGGAGATATATTCACGATTTTGGATAGTGAATATATCGTTAAGTAAAATGGATAGTTTTGGGAAAAGTGACATTGAAAATGAAGTTAAACATTTTAGAGATGTTTTTAAAAAGGTATTATGATATCGAATACATAGATTTCAACATTTATTGTTGAAATAGACGTTTTCGAAAAATAAGGAAATGATGGACTATAACACTGTTGTTATAGTAAATGATTTCCGAAAGGAAATATTTTATATAGTATTGGGATTTATATATCTATCTAAATTTCGAATCCCTATACTAGTGATTTTTGAGTCGTCGTAACGATGTTTTATGTAACATTCGTTTTGACTCAAATTGATGTTGTTATAGAAAATAGATTTCCTTAAAGAATGAAATATATACTTAATTTGATTTAAGTATATCGAATATTTTCTAAGTGTTGAAAATAAATGATTTGTGAATTACTTATTTTTAAATAAGTATGGAAACGCTTTTCTAATATGAAATGAACGTTTTGAGATTTTATCTTTGTAAAGATAAATTGAAATTGAATATTGAAAACGATTTGAAAATCGTATATCAGAAGATATTTTGGAAATATGAATTCAATATGGAATTTATAAAGAAATGGGAATTCGTTTTAAAAATAAACGTTGATTTATTTTTGAAGTGTGGAAATTATATATCTAGTAAGATATTTTTTGAAGAATAAATAATTTGGATAAATTATTTGGAATCTGATGATGTCGCGCATCTTTATTGATAGTTAAATAACCGACTATCAATAATTACCTTTAGATAGGTATTTGTTGTGATTGGATGAATTTGAATGCCACACTTATTTTTAAATAAACGCTCACTATTCGGGTTAGCCGGGAAAGGACCATGGGGTCGTATAACCCATTCCGAATATGTGATACGTCGTTATGAATCGCATTTGAAGACCGGTGTTGAAGACCGGATATTTTTGAAAACGGAAGGATTACCGTCGAGTTACTCTACATCGACTGATCTTCGATTTAGAGGTTTTATCACCCTTAGTGACGGGAAGTCCTGACGTGATTGAAAATTATCCGGAATTGCAAGGGCTTCGTGAGAAGTGCCTTCGGTTCTGTTCGATCCCGGAACAGACTTGTATGGATTGTGTGTCTGACGTTACAATTTGAGATATAAAGCTGATTCCTTTCAAATACATTTCTGTTGGTGGCGGAGAATTTATTCTCTTAGCTTAACACCCTTCTCTGAGACGTACGAGCTCAGAGGTTATGTAGTTGAAATTTATCAGCGATATATCCCAATTTGGTAACGTGGCATACTGAGTGTTGCTGTGAAATGATCAGTGTTTGATCATTTGTGATATGATCATTTGTTTGATCTTATATCTTTGTGATCATAGGTTGATCATTTTGTTTGACCCGAAGCAGGGCTTTTTATAGAAAGCGTAGCTTTGTGGACGAGACTTCGTCGAGCCTCACACCCCAGAAATGGTCGAAACAGGACGAATGCAGCAAGGTTCTAGGGAGTAGCGCCCCTTAGTATATGTCATTCCTTCTGGATAAAGGTGGTATCATGGTATGGAGCCCAGATACTTAACCTCTGTGGTTGCTGCACAGTTATTATTACTTTGTGGTTTGTTGGAAATCGGGGATCCTCGGGAAGATCGGTGACGATCGGGGGATGGCATACGCGTGTCAGTAGTTACCTATTTTTGCAGAGGTAACCCGGCCTTGTGTTGGCAGAGATCCGGTTAGGTTCTCGGGTCGTCTATTCCAGGGACGTACCCATCGTGGAAAAGGAATTTCCTTAGCCTGACCATTTGTTGGAAATCCAAAGAAACAATACGTGACTTGTACGGTTTTAGTTGTAGAACCTGCCATTTAATATGGTAGCTATAGCAAGCATACTATAATGGTACCTATGCTGGCTAAGATTTATATTCTACTTTCGAAATGTTTTCTACACTATGCACTAATAATAATATCAAAAAAAAAAAAGAATTTGATTTTCTCGTAGTAAGCATCTTTGACTATCATAAGAAGAAATCTCCTCCAAGTCTGCGTTTGCATTGTGTGTGTGGCGGGAGGTCTTATGGTAGTTTCATTTTCCAAAAGCATTTCGAATTGACTTTAAAAATTCTCTGCTGTTTATTTTTAAAGAATAACTGTTTTACGATCTCACACCAGTCACCATGACTGACTCGGAGTTTATTGTTTCCCTTCTAAACTCTGGGTGCCCACCAATTTCCACACGGGCAGCCTAGAGTTATGTTATCAGGATATTCTGGATATTCTGGAGCTTTGGAGATAAGTTGGAGTTCGAGACGTAGTATTTGTATCTGATAGTATTTATTCCGCTGTGTATTCTGTATGAGGACAAGTTATATAACTGTCCATTGTTGTATATTGACTCTGACGATTGATTTATGTATAAAAATGATATAGTTCTTTGTTTTAAAGATTACTGATTTATCTATTATATATTGTTCCGCTGCGATATGTGAGATTCTGATATTGTTTCTGTTCTCTGTTGTTGTTCTGTTATTCTTCTTTCTTTTCTCTTTTTCTTCTATCTTCTCTTCCTCCTCTTCTTTTAAATATTAAAGTTTCGCGTTTTCGCCATCCGATTGTTCGGCAATTGCTACAGTGGACGTAGCAGTGTCGGGTTTTCGGAAGACGGATTTGCGGGTCTTTACAGTTGGTATCAGAGCATATGGTTAAGCGACAACCCTGCTCTGTTGGGTGTTACTCATTAGAGATGGAGTCAGTAGTACTCTAGAATGAGTTGAGTGTAATAATAGATATGAGCGCGTATTTGTTAGTGAATATAAAAAAATTGTTTTATATTGTGATGATTGGTTTATTGAGTGGTATATGGATTCTGGTCAATACGAGTAATTAACGATCATTGATAGGGATCTCTAAACACTCGAATAGAACAATTCGGCACAGTATTGTTTTAAATAGGGTAAATGAGATAATTTTGCCCAAAACTATTTTTGTATATAAAGGAATTAATTTTCTATGAATTACTATAGTATATGGTTGCATGGTTGCTAGAAATGATAACATTAAACTATTATCATTGAAATTAAATGAGAAATTGGAATTATAACTCCAAATTTAAGAAATGAATTCATATACCAGTAGAATTTGAGAATGTGAATTATAAATGTGAATTGTAATTTAAAACGGAATTCCAGAGAAGTTTTTGGAAATGTGTTGAAAAGAATTTGAAATTTTGGAGATTCGAGAAGTTTAAATCTTTTTTTGATTGGAAAATGAATTTCAAAGGTTTTGAAAAGTATTTTGAAAGAAATGAAAAGCTCTAAACTCTTTTCGGTCGCTGGAAAATAATTCCGATGATGACCATGGCATCACCGGTGTTCATTTTCGGGTTTCCAAAAGAGGAATTGCTGCCAAATTATTTAAGAATGGAATGTCGTTTGAAAAAAAAAAAATTTGAGTTTTGTTTTGGGAAATTCAAAGGATAATTTGAATTGTTTTCAAAATGATTTTGAAATATTGGTAAGGCTCTGGAATACCATATTTATGAAATATTATCAAGTTGATAACTTATACAATTTGAAAGGTTGATAGAATAAATTTAACTTAAAGATGAAGTTAAATAAATGTAAGTGAAATAAATGATGTTTAATGGGAATATAACTTAAGAAATGACGAATGAATTTGATTTTGGGTATCAAAATTTACTACTGAAATGAATATGAACTTGAGTTATATAAGTGAAATTCAACTTGAAAGGTTAAATGGATTAACAATGAATTGAATTGAATAATTATGAATGAGAGATGAATTAAAAGATTCAATAATGGAGAGTGATATGAATTAGTAACTGAAACTAATCTAAAATAAGCAGTTGTAAATAAAAGTTAACCGATGAAATTCAATATTTCGGAATTGAAGATAAATTGAATCTAAATTGAATTAAAATGGTAAAGTAAATTCGAATGAGAAATTGAAATGTGAAATTGAATTCAAATAAAATTTGAAATGTAAAATTGAAGATAAGGGGTATAACTTCAATAGTGAACTAAAGATGAGATAAGTAGTTTATATTGGAAAATTTTTGTAATAGAATTTGCAAATGGTTTGAATCTGTAACTAGATATAATGGCTAGTAGATATACAGGTGTATAAAGGGATTGGAAAAGTTATTTCACAGATAATTCGAATTGCTCGAAAAAGGTAAGTATTTGAATTTCGATATGAGTTTTTGATGATTTCTCTCTAGCCGCTTGGCTTTTTCTTTTTCTTTTTGAAATCTGAGAGTCCGTAGGGACGTTTTGTAGTAGTGCCGTATTAGCCGCGCAAAGGAGACGCTGGCGAAATTTTTCGAAAATTCCGAGTGTTAGAAAATTTTTGAGAAATTTGAAAGTTTAAATTTGAATTTGAATTCGAATTTGAATTTAGAAGTTAAACAATGTTGTTTGGAACTTATAGTTGAAGTTGAAAATTTAGTTTGAATAATAACGAATCTTTAGTAGAAAGATTGGTTTTGAAAATTTGATAAAACTATTAGATTGTGAAAGATAGTAGACGAGTTAAGGACCCTTTTTCCTAACTTGTAATTTCGAGGACGAAATTCTTTTAAGGAGGGAAGTTTGTAACGACCCAGAATTTTGAACGAATTAAATTGAGAATATTTAATTTATTTTAAATATTTGAACGATAATCTAATTCGAATCCCGAATTTAAATATTGAAATCGACGATTAAATTATAAAATTTAATCGATTGAAGTTGAATAAAAATTTGTATCTTCAATTTTAAGCTGAAGAAAAAAATATTTCAAAAGCTTTTAAATTTCACAATGATAATACTGAAGATAACGGAAGCTTCAGAAATGAATTCAGAAGTGATTTGATCAGTTTTGAAATTTATCATTTAAATCGATATTTAAAAATAGCGTTCCGGGGCACGGTCTCGGAATTTGACGAAACCAGTTCCATTGGATCCGTAATATTGTATTATTATCGGATTTCAATTTTTGTAATGTTTGGAGTGATCGTTTGGTCGTACGATAAGCAAACGCGCTAAAATTTAATCGAAAAATTAATTTAATAACTGGTCCAAAAAAAGCTATCTTCTCCATACGATCGAATTTGGACTCGAAACCTTTCCCATTGCGTTCGGAATAGGCGTATAACATTACGAACGCCTGGCGACATGTCTCATTAGGAGGTCGGAAATTTAAGTTACAGTTTCGAGACAATTTGAAATCAGTTTAAATTTTATTTGCTTATTCTTATTCCGACAATACGTACAACCAGCCACCACGTTGTCTCCACTCGTGCAAGCGAATCATTTCAAGAGCAGAAAAATATCTTCGTTTCGTTCAAATGGCAGGGGTCAAGAGCAATTAAATAACCGAGCTTACTTTGCCAGATCCTCCTCCTTCCTATTCGAACGATACTCCAGCCCACCCTTCTCATTCTCGAAATCCAATTTCAGAAATATCGGAGCCAAAAGAAGATAGGATCGACTCGAAAAAAAAAATGTTGCATCGCGAGTTGTTCTCGCGCGAGCACTTGCAGTCGTGGCAAAGGCGGTGGTTCGTGGTCGGAGTATGGTCGCAAGAAGGGGCTCGATTCATGGAGATAGCAAGCGGCTGTGGGTAGGAAGTCGACGTGGGTAGGTCGTGTATTGAACTCGTCGAGGAATGGTACGGCGGCGCTTCCAGGTCATGTGCTCGAACGAGCCAGGGCTAAGCTGCGATGTCTAGTTGAATGATTTGGGATTGTCTCGCGATTTGGGAACTGCGGCGACATCCTGGGCAAGGCAGGAGGCTGCGAAGCTTCGGTCACGCCTGAGGAACTCGAGCATAGGTAAGCGGAGGTGGGAACTCGACAACATCTGCGAATGATGGTCGTGAGGGGGCAGAAGTTCTGATCGTTCTGGGGTTCTCGAGTGTTTACTCGATGCCGTAGCCTGCAATGAGGTATATTCTCAGATTTATTTTATCGATTTAAATGATTATATAAACGAGTATGTGTAAAATAAAGCGAAGGATGTTTTACTGGCAGTTAGATAGGATTATAGCGCAAGAAATATATGAGGTTGGAAGGAAAAAAATATATTAATAACTTGTTAAATCTATTTTAGTTATTATAGGAAATTTGGTTTGAAATTAAATTATCAGTTAAAAATAATTGTTAGTTAAATTAAATTAATAAATGGTAATTAATTGATCGATTAATTCAAATATTGATGAATTGTATAAAATATTTATACAAGGTCTGAAATGGAGAAATAAACTGGAATGGAAACGGATTGCAAATTAAAAGCTAAGGTGAGATCTTTCTCACTCGAAGGAAATTTGATTTTACAGTTATTATTGACTGTTTGATTGCTATTGATTGTTATATTAGATATGATAGGATATATCTATATATATAGCAGTATATACATATTGGCATATGTATATATTGGATTGATGATTTCCCGCCTCGTATAGCGGATGAGACCCTATTTCGCCGTTAGTAAGCGGATTTATAAAAACCTATATACCGCGATAATTCCGTACTGGAGCGGAATTGGTATTGTGCTAACATCTGTGGATGCAGGGAAACAGGTTGGAGGGATCCAACTGGATTCCTCAACTGTATTTATTGTTTACAGATATTGTGATATTTGTTGATTATCATATGTTGATATATGATGTTTGATGTAGTGATGGACTAATTGATGCGTTGCATCATTGGATTCAAGTTTTTAAAATAACGACTTTTAATTTAAAAGGATTTTTAAAGTGATCTTTGAAATTTTACGTTTTATTAAATTTTGAAGTGATTTATTTTAAATAAATAAACGTTCAAATATTAAAGTTATAAAAGTTAAGATCTTTGTGAAATATAATCGAAAAGTGATTGTTGGAATAAATAGTTGATTGATTTATAAAATGGGTTAAATTGAGATTTTTAAAATATTATAAACGGTTTACTTAAAAAGGTTTATAAAGTTGACATTTTATAAATTAAGATATTGGAATTATAAAACGAGTTTTTATAAGTGTTAAAAATGAAGTGATAATAAAAATCATATGTGAACGAGATTTATAGATTTATAAATTGTGAAGTATAAATTGTATAGAAGTTGTGGGATAGAAGATTTATAAGGAATTTACTTATAAATTAGATTTTTGCACTTAGATGAGATTTGAACGGAATTTGCTAATAAAATGATTTTATAAGTTGAAATTGTCATGAAATATAAATGTGATTTATAAACGTTGTTTATAAACCCGAAGTCACTTATCTTGATAAGTAATTTTAGAAGTTAATAAAAGGAGAATTTTATAAATCGAAGTTGTTAGAAAAAATAAAGGTGAATTTATAAACGTTGTTTTATAAATTCGAAATCAATTGGATTTGATAAATTAAATATAGAAGGTTGTTGAAGGAGATATATTCACGATTTTGGATAGTGAATATATCGTTAAGTAAAATGGATAGTTTTGGGAAAAGTGACATTGAAAATGAAGTTAAACATTTTAGAGATGTTTTTAAAAAGGTATTATGATATCGAATACATAGATTTCAACATTTATTGTTGAAATAGACGTTTTCGAAAAATAAGGAAATGATGGACTATAACACTGTTGTTATAGTAAATGATTTCCGAAAGGAAATATTTTATATAGTATTGGGATTTATATATCTATCTAAATTTCGAATCCCTATACTAGTGATTTTTGAGTCGTCGTAACGATGTTTTATGTAACATTCGTTTTGACTCAAATTGATGTTGTTATAGAAAATAGATTTCCTTAAAGAATGAAATATATACTTAATTTGATTTAAGTATATCGAATATTTTCTAAGTGTTGAAAATAAATGATTTGTGAATTACTTATTTTTAAATAAGTATGGAAACGCTTTTCCAATATGAAATGAACGTTTTGAGATTTTATCTTTGTAAAGATAAATTGAAATTGAATATTGAAAACGATTTGAAAATCGTATATCAGAAGATATTTTGGAAATATGAATTCAATATGGAATTTATAAAGAAATGGGAATTCGTTTTAAAAATAAACGTTGATTTATTTTTGAAGTGTGGAAATTATATATCTAGTAAGATATTTTTTGAAGAATAAATAATTTGGATAAATTATTTGGAATCTGATGATGTCGCGCATCTTTATTGATAGTTAAATAACCGACTATCAATAATTACCTTTAGATAGGTATTTGTTGTGATTGGATGAATTTGAATGCCACACTTATTTTTAAATAAACGCTCACTATTCGGGTTAGCCGGGAAAGGACCATGGGGTCGTATAACCCATTCCGAATATGTGATACGTCGTTATGAATCGCATTTGAAGACCGGTGTTGAAGACCGGATATTTTTGAAAACGGAAGGATTACCGTCGAGTTACTCTACATCGACTGATCTTCGATTTAGAGGTTTTATCACCCTTAGTGACGGGAAGTCCTGACGTGATTGAAAATTATCCGGAATTGCAAGGGCTTCGTGAGAAGTGCCTTCGGTTCTGTTCGATCCCGGAACAGACTTGTATGGATTGTGTGTCTGACGTTACAATTTGAGATATAAAGCTGATTCCTTTCAAATACATTTCTGTTGGTGGCGGAGAATTTATTCTCTTAGCTTAACACCCTTCTCTGAGACGTACGAGCTCAGAGGTTATGTAGTTGAAATTTATCAGCGATATATCCCAATTTGGTAACGTGGCATACTGAGTGTTGCTGTGAAATGATCAGTGTTTGATCATTTGTGATATGATCATTTGTTTGATCTTATATCTTTGTGATCATAGGTTGATCATTTTGTTTGACCCGAAGCAGGGCTTTTTATAGAAAGCGTAGCTTTGTGGACGAGACTTCGTCGAGCCTCACACCCCGGAAATGGTCGAAACAGGACGAATGCAGCAAGGTTCTAGGGAGTAGCGCCCCTTAGTGTATGTCATTCCTTCTGGATAAAGGTGGTATCATGGTATGGAGCCCAGATACTTAACCTCTGTGGTTGCTGCACAGTTATTATTACTTTGTGGTTTGTTGGAAATCGGGGATCCTCGGGAAGATCGGTGACGATCGGGGGATGGCATACGCGTGTCAGTAGTTACCTATTTTTGCAGAGGTAACCCGGCCTTGTGTTGGCAGAGATCCGGTTAGGTTCTCGGGTCGTCTATTCCAGGGACGTACCCATCGTGGAAAAGGAAGTTCCTTAGCCTGACCATTTGTTGGAAATCCAAAGAAACAATACGTGACTTGTACGGTTTTAGTTGTAGAACCTGCCATTTAATATGGTAGCTATAGCAAGCATACTATAATGGTACCTATGCTGGCTAAGATTTATATTCTACTTTCGAAATGTTTTCTACACTATGCACTAATAATAATATCAAAAAAAAAAAAGAATTTGATTTTCTCGTAGTAAGCATCTTTGACTATCATAAGAAGAAATCTCCTCCAAGTCTGCGTTTGCATTGTGTGTGTGGCGGGAGGTCTTATGGTAGTTTCATTTTCCAAAAGCATTTCGAATTGACTTTAAAAATTCTCTGCTGTTTATTTTTAAAGAATAACTGTTTTACGATCTCACACCAGTCACCATGACTGACTCGGAGTTTATTGTTTCCCTTCTAAACTCTGGGTGCCCACCAATTTCCACACGGGCAGCCTAGAGTTATGTTATCAGGATATTCTGGATATTCTGGAGCTTTGGAGATAAGTTGGAGTTCGAGACGTAGTATTTGTATCTGATAGTATTTATTCCGCTGTGTATTCTGTATGAGGACAAGTTATATAACTGTCCATTGTTGTATATTGACTCTGACGATTGATTTATGTATAAAAATGATATAGTTCTTTGTTTTAAAGATTACTGATTTATCTATTATATATTGTTCCGCTGCGATATGTGAGATTCTGATATTGTTTCTGTTCTCTGTTGTTGTTCTGTTATTCTTCTTTCTTTTCTCTTTTTCTTCTATCTTCTCTTCCTCCTCTTCTTTTAAATATTAAAGTTTCGCGTTTTCGCCATCCGATTGTTCGGCAATTGCTACAGTGGACGTAGCAGTGTCGGGTTTTCGGAAGACGGATTTGCGGGTCTTTACACTTTTACAATATAGAATCAGAGTACATATAGCAGTAATAAATAAATAATACAGCAGAACAACATGATGTAGTGGAATGAATAGAATGAATATTAGTAGTATAAAAATCTCCGTCTTCGTCCTCTAGAAAGCAGTCTTCGATATACTGAAAAGCTCAGAACCTGGGCGAATTGAAAAGACAAAATACTCGAGTCAGAACTAAAAGATCTTATGTAAGTTAAATCAACAGTAAATAAATACGAGTGTAATTGCATCAAAGATGTTTACGGGATTTGACATCTCCTATCCAACGTCTAACGTGAGTGCAATAACTTAAGAGTTGTTCTGGATTTCCATCTCCTAAGGATTTGTTAAACTATGTACATACATAGTACAATACGCCGTTATAATAGTGTCTATAATAAAGTAAAGTATTAAAATAGCATTAAGGAATTACCCATATCTCCCTTAACACAATTTATATATTCCCATAGTCTATACAGTACCGTATGCTCCTCCGTAAACCGAAAGTTTACCCAGAGGGCACTCCATAGGCATGGTACAAAACAAACTCGTAGAAGGCGCGATGGGGCATGTAAACACAGCACTCGAGGAAATGCCAGAGTAGGATTCTACCATTTGCACTCTCGGACTGGTGGAAACGCCTAGAAGCGACTACTGCCACCTCAAGACACACTACAAAAAGTATCGAAGGTGCTCTCAATAAAATTACAGAGTAATAGAATGGTATCGAAGAAATGTGCCCGATCAAAGGAATAACCTCACTTGGCTCGGTAAAGCTTCTATTAGTCGCATCTAAGCTGATTCACAGTAGTTGGGGCTACGTAAATACATCATATAGAATCATACACCAAACCATCCTACTTCATTCTAGAGTCTCCACCACGTACATAATTGTTAAAGTGGTTTTCAGTATTGGCGAAGAGTATGACAATATTCGATCTTGGTCTCTTTAACAACCAAATGCTTATTTCACACCGAATGATTCTTTTACATTTTCAAAACTGATTTATAATTGACATCAAAATTTCATATTCTCGAAACCATATCATTTCGAAATCATATTTACTTTCGAAATTATATCACATTTGAAATCATACCACTTTAATTTCATATTTCCAAAAATAGATTAAATCCTCATTTAAATCATCATATTCCTCAAATATGTCATTTAAATTCCAACTTAGATTACAACATCTTTTAATCGTATTCTTCATAAATCAAGGATTTAAATATAAAACTTCCACTTTACAATACCTAAAATTTAGAGAATAGTTTAGATAGTTTAAAATAGATTAAAAAAGTTTGTATAGTTTAAAATAGCTTTTAAATGGTTTTTAATAGTTTTAAAAATAGTTAAAATAATTTAAAGTACATTACAATAGTTTAATACCATTTAAATAGTTTTAAAAATAGATTGAAATAGTTTACACTAGGTTAAAATGGTTAATAGTTTAAAGTAGGTTAAAATATATTAAATTGGATTAAATAGATTAAGTATATTAAAATAAATTAAAATAGTTTAAATTGATTAAATAGTTTGAAATAGTTTAGATAGCTTAAATTATTTTAATAGTTTGAAAATTTTAATAATTAGGATTTGAAAATAATACATTTTAAAACAGTTTACATTAAACATAATAAATTTGAAATTAATATCAAATTGAATTATTTCTTTCATTTCAACATGTCTAGACCATGTCTAGCTTTCAAATCAACAACTATTTTTTTTCTTCTTTCAATTGAAGTTCTTATTTAAAACCATTTAATCAGTATCAATTTCAAATCCAAGTCTGAATTATCAATTTAAACCACTTCAAATTAAATAGATTTCAAAGTTATATTCAAACATTTACAGCAATTCAATTTCAATAAAATTCATTTATACTTGACGATTTAAATTTGAAATTCTAATTTAAATCTTTTAAAGAACTCATTAAATCAAATTCCAATTCAACATTAACGCTTGGATTTTAAAAAATATTTCAGTTTATATAAATCAAATTATATTCCAAAACATCATTTAACTGAATATGTAACGACCCACCTTTTTGTACGCTTAAGCAGACACATGTGCCAACTTAAACCATACAGAAGGGCAGATTGTTATGGGGTAAATAAGAAAAAATGGAGAAATAAAAGAAACAAAATAGAATTGTGACGACCGCCCATGACCCCTGCACCGAATCTAAAGATAGAGCGCTGTAAAGTGTGCCAGGCGACCATGGACGATTGTCAAGGTAAGATTTAAACGACAGAATCTATCGTATTACTCACAGCGCATGGACAAAATACAATAGAACATATGTATAGTGAAGAAGTGTAGAAGTCGAGCTCTCAAAATGGCAGCACTTCGTCGCTTAAAAATCCGGATCCCAAAAATGAAGAGAAGCTCTCCTATTTATAGCAGAAAACTGCCTAAGTCGTAACTCGGCTAACTTCTTAAGTCGCTACCGACTTAACACTTAAGCCTCTGCCGACCTAGCAACCTCCGACTCAACACATGCGCATATACGAACCCTGTCTACGACTTAATGCGCACGCGCCTTAACTGGTTAGACGACTTACGACTTACTGCTATGCCGACTTAACCAGCCTATACGACTTATACCAACACGCGACCTAACAACTCACGCGACCTAGCACTTAGGCAAAACCCAGCTCCTCTAGGTCGTTGCCGACCTAACCATACACTACATCCTACAGGTCGCTCGAAACCTTAACTCGCCTTAAACTCTTAAGTCTCCTATCTCTTAGGTCGTCTACGACCTAAACCCTTAAACATCTACGCGACCTAACATAAGTCGCGAACAAACTGGGATACGACCTATCTACTAAGTCGTCTAGCCGACCTAACTATCCAATACCACACTTAGGTCGCTCACAACAGTTTCCTTAGGTCGTTGCCGACCTAACTCTACCCCACGACCTACCCCAGAATACTTAGGTCGCCTAAACCTCCTAAGTCGGTCACGACTCATCACTTAGGTCGGTCACTGTCTTAGGTTGTCTATCCCTTAACTTGGCAACGACTTACAACCTACGACTTAACACTTGCCGAGTTAACTTCAACCTACTAACCTTGCCCAGCTACGACCTAACTCCTTAGGTCGTCGCCGACTCACCCCTTAAGTCCTTAACTCGCCCAGATTCATCACTAACTCGTCCAGAACCCATAAGTCGGCCACGACTAAGGACTTAACCAAAATTCTTCCCAAAATCTAAAACAACCTAAAATGTTGAAAATTCCAGATTCGAACGAACTTTTCGATCCGTAAAAATACGGGTCGTTACATTCTCTCCCCCTTAGGAATTTCGCCCCCGAAATCCCAAACAAACAAAGCAATCAAAAACTATTCTGCACGCCTACCATCCATAGCAATCAACAAACCATGCATCCAATTCTAGCTTAGCATGCAGAATTCTAAAACTAGAACAAGCTACAATTTCGCGAGATGAGACGACACCTTAGGGCCATACCTTGAAGAGTTCAGGATGAGCTGCCTTCATCCTCTCTTCCACCTCCCACGTACAGTCGTTATCATCATCACTCCATTGTATCTTGAGCAACTTAACTACCTTTCTCCTAAGCTGTTTCGTGTCGGTTTCAACAACACGAAGCGGCTTACGAGGTCTTCTATCAACTGGATCAACTTCGAAATCTTTACAGCTATCAGCAGAAACCATGGTATTCGAGTCATGCACATACTTCCGTAGATATGATACATGAAAAACATTGTGCACACTCGACATCTTCTCTGGTAACTCCAATCTGTAAGCGAGCTTTCCAATTCGCTCGATAATCGGGAATGGTCCAACAAATCTCGGAGTCAATTTTCCTTTCTTCCCGAATCGAATAACATTCTTCAGTGGAGAAATCTTCACAAAAACCATATCTCCTACGTCGAATTCCAAATCCTTTCGACGCTTATCAGCATAACTCTTCTGACGGTCTTGGGCTGCCTTCATTCGTTGCCGAATGATCTCTATGCAATCTGAAGTCTGTCGAATCATCTCTGGCCCAAGTATCAGCTTTTCTCCAGTTTCCAACCAACATGTCGGAGAGTTACACGGTCTTCCATACAATGCCTCATACGGTGCCATACCAATGCTTGACTGGTAACTGTTGTTGTACGCAAACTCCACCAAATGAAGGTGATCTTCCCATGATCCTCCGAAATCCAAAACACAAGCTCTGAGGAGATCTTCCAAAACTCGGTTGACCCTCTCAGTCTGACCATCTGTTTGAGGATGATAAGCTGTACTCAAACACAACTCGGTTCCCAAAACTTCCTGGAAGCTCTTCCAAAATCCACTAGTGAACAAAGGATCTCGATCGCTCACTATACTCTTCGGAATACCATGGTATCGAACTATCCACTTAACATACAACTCAGCCAACTTTGATGCATTCCTAGTCGATCGAACAGGAATGAATCGTGCACTCTTAGTCAGACGATCCACAATGACCCAAATCCCTTCATTTCCTGTTCTGGTTCTAGGCAGTCCATCAATAAAATCCATCGACACTTGTTCCCACTTCCATGTAGGAACTTCTAATGGCTGAAGTAATCCACTTGGCTTCTTCTGTTCGGCTTTAACCAACTGGCAGTTCATACACTTGGAAATAAAATTTCCAACATCCTTCTTCATACCTTCCCAGTAGTAGGTTCTCTTCATATCCCGATACATCTTATTTCCTCCTGGATGAATTGTCAGCTTCGAGTGATGACTTTCCTTCAGAACTTCACTCCTCAATTCATCTATATCGGGAACAACTAGTCGTCCTTGCTTCCGAAGCCAACCCTCTCGATCGACCTCGAATCCTTTATCCTTTTCTGGATCCAATCCAGATTCCAATTCATGGATAATCTTGACAAGCTTATCATCTCGCTTTTGGCCCTCGCCAATTCTTTCCATAAGAGTGGGTCTTATCGATAAGTTTGCCAACATCCCAGGTTCCAATTCACATCTAGGCCTGAAGTCAAATCCAGCTAAATACTCAAGACTCTTCCATTCTGAAAACATGGCTCCCAATCCTGCATGTCTTCGACTTAACGCATCTGCCACTGCGTTACCCTTTCCCGGAGTATAAGCTATACCAAAATCATATGATGCCAAAAACTCTAGCCAACGTTGCTGCCGAAGATTCAAATCCTTTTGGGAGAAAAGATACTTCAGCGACTTATGATCCGTAAACAACTCGAATCGAACTCCCAATAGATAATGTCTCCACATCTTCAGAGCAAATACAATCGCCGCTAACTCCATATCATGAGTTGGGTAATTCCTTTCATGCGGCTTCAGTTGTCGACTGGCATACGCAACAACTTTATCCTTCTGCATTAGCACCGCTCCAAGTCCAGTACCACATGCGTCGGTGTAAACCACCATCTCATCATTCCCACTAGGAATAGTCAAAACAGGAGCACTCGTCAATCGCTCTTTCAGGATTCCGAAAGCTTGCTCACACTTAGCATCCCAACTGAACACTTGGTTCTTCTTCGTCAATCCTGTTAATGGAGCAGCTACTTTGGAGAAGTCTTTGATAAACCGTCGATAATATCCTGCTAATCCAAGAAAACTTCTCACATCAGATGCATTCTTAGGTCTAACCCAATCCTGGATTGCTGCCACCTTAGCGGGATCAACCGCTATTCCACTTCCAGAAATCACATGGCCTAAGAACCTCACTTCACTCTTCCAGAAGTGACACTTCGAAAACTTAGCCTTCAGCTGATGTTTCCGTAAGATCTCCAAAACAATACGCAAGTGCGTCTTGTGCTCTTCTTCCGTTATGGAATAAATCAGAATATCATCCACGAACACAAGTACGAACTTGTTCAACTGATCTCTGAACACTCTATTCATAAGATCCACAAAATATGCTGGCGCGTTAGTCAATCCAAACGGCATTACCAGCCACTCAAAGAAACCGGATGGTGTCCTAAAAGCAGTCTTCGGCACACTATCCTTAGCCACTCTCAACTGGTGAAATCCCGTTGCCAAATCCATCTGAGAAAACACCTTAGCTTCGTGAAGCTGATCAAACAAGTCATCTATTCTCGGCAATGGATACTTGTTCTTCTTAGTCATCTTATTCAGCTCACGATAATCGACGCACAATCTCAACGACCCATCTGCCTTGGTTGCAAACACAACTGGTGCACCCCACTCGGACACACTTCGCCGAATGAATCCTTTCTGTAAAAGGTCATCAACTTGCACCCTCAACTCCTGCTGTTCCCTAGGCGCCATCCGCCTAAGAGGCATCACAACAGGTCTGGCTCCTTCAACTAGATCTATACGAAACTCGATCTCTCTATGCGGCGGCAACCCTTTGACTTCGTCAAAGACATCCTCGAATCCATTAGCGATCGGCACTGATGACAGTCCATCCCGTGGAACAACTAGCGAATACATGAAGCTCATGAAGACGCCTTCTTCATGCTTACATCGTATCACAATCTTTCGCCCCTCCACATTCTCGACTGTCACTTCCAACCTTTCGCAATCAACCTTTGCCGCATACTTCCTAAGCCAGTCCATACCCAAAATAATTCCGAACCCCGCAAAGTTCAGAACAAAGCAATCACAAACAAAAGAGCAACCATGACTCGATACAACTAGACCACGGCATAACATACACAAACAAGACGAACCCCCAACTGGATTAGTCACAACCAATGGCCTATCAACAATATCCGGTTCCAAACCTAACCGGCCTACGAGTTCATTACAAACAAATGAATGCGACGCTCCAGTATCAAACAGAACTCTAACTGGAACACCACATAGGAAAAGAGTACCTTGAACAACCACACTCTTTCCCTTCTCTTCAGTAGTAGGAGCTTTCGAAGACGACGGAACAGCTCCTAAAGCATAGGCTTGCACAATCTGCCTGTCCTTCCTTGGTTCTGGACAATTCTTCCTGAAATGCCCCGGCTTGTCACAGTTGTGACACTTCATCGGTGCCTTCGGATTCTTACAATCCTTAGAGAAATGGCCCTTCTGCTGACAATTGTAGCAAGTCACCTCGCCTTTCGGCTTCTTCTGGCCATCCTTACCCTTCTGCTGCTGCTGCTTCCTCTTCTGGTTTCCACCCTGCTGTGGTTTAGATTCTCCCTTGGTCACAGCAACAACAGATCCTTCCTTAGGAAACAGACTCTCATGCCTAAGAGCTTTCTCCACAAGCTTCTCAAATGAATCATCCAAATGATCCACCAACTGTCTCCCAAGATAACTATCCAAGCCGGTCACAAACTTCTCATTCTTCTGATAAGCAGATTCAATATACGACCGGGCATACTTGGACAAAGCTTCAAACTCAGAAACATACTCAAGAACAGATCTTCCACCCTGCTTGAGCTCCACAAACCTCTTGAACAGAACAGACTTCTGAGCTGTAGAAATGAACTTAGCTTCAAATCTGACTTGGAATTGCTCCCAAGTAATCTCTTCTTCCGGAGTAGTGATGGTAATAGAGTTCCACCAATCAGAAGCTCTCCCTTGAAGCTGCCTTGATGCCAACTTCCTCTTAGTTGCATCATCAATTCCCAAATCACCAAAGATCCTTCTACAAGCATCTATCCACCTCTGGACCTCAATGGTAGATTCTGTTCCCAAGAAAACCTTCCCTCCAAGAGCAGTATAATCCTTGCATAGCTTAGCAAAATCCACTGGTTTCGGAGTTTGGACTTGAACTCCAACATCTACTGCTGCCCCTGGAACTGGTATCCTTCTCATGATCGAAGTCATCATAGCTTCGAACATGGCTGCATAATCAGCAGTCTCTTCAGTAGCACGGCCTTCCCTAGCAGCTGGTCTCCCTCTTCGACTCATTCTCAATATCTATAAAAAGGAATGATTAGAACATCTAGAGAAACAACTGCATAAAGGACTCAAACTCTACTAAACTACTATATTATATATAGTAATCATCCATCAAAATACAATTACGTCTCTCATACGTAGTTACGACAGCGAGCGTTGGGTAAAATCGATTAACCAAAGCTCTGATACCAAATGGGACGACCGCCCATGACCCCTGCACCGAATCTAAAGATAGAGCGCTGTAAAGTGTGCCAGGCGACCATGGACGATTGTCAAGGTAAGATTTAAACGACAGAATCTATCGTATTACTCACAGCGCATGGACAAAATACAATAGAACATATGTATAGTGAAGAAGTGTAGAAGTCGAGCTCTCAAAATGGCAGCACTTCGTCGCTTAAAAATCCGGATCCCAAAAATGAAGAGAAGCTCTCCTATTTATAGCAGAAAACTGCCTAAGTCGTAACTCGGCTAACTTCTTAAGTCGCTGCCGACTTAACACTTAAGCCTCTGCCGACCTAGCAACCTCCGACTCAACACATGCGCATATACGAACCCTGTCTACGACTTAATGCGCACGCGCCTTAACTGGTTAGACGACTTACGACTTACTGCTATGCCGACTTAACCAGCCTATACGACTTATACCAACACGCGACCTAACAACTCACGCGACCTAGCACTTAGGCAAAACCCAGCTCCTCTAGGTCGTTGCCGACCTAACCATACACTACATCCTACAGGTCGCTCGAAACCTTAACTCGCCTTAAACTCTTAAGTCTCCTATCTCTTAGGTCGTCTACGACCTAAACCCTTAAACATCTACGCGACCTAACATAAGTCGCGAACAAACTGGGATACGACCTATCTACTAAGTCGTCTAGCCGACCTAACTATCCAATACCACACTTAGGTCGCTCACAACAGTTTCCTTAGGTCGTTGCCGACCTAACTCTACCCCACGACCTACCCCAGAATACTTAGGTCGCCTAAACCTCCTAAGTCGGTCACGACTCATCACTTAGGTCGGTCACTGTCTTAGGTTGTCTATCCCTTAACTTGGCAACGACTTACAACCTACGACTTAACACTTGCCGAGTTAACTTCAACCTACTAACCTTGCCCAGCTACGACCTAACTCCTTAGGTCGTCGCCGACTCACCCCTTAAGTCCTTAACTCGCCCAGATTCATCACTAACTCGTCCAGAACCCATAAGTCGGCCACGACTAAGGACTTAACCAAAATTCTTCCCAAAATCTGAAACAACCTAAAATGTTGAAAATTCCAGATTCGAACGAACTTTTCGATCCGTAAAAATACGGGTCGTTACAAGAATCTTGCAGCGGAACGATAAAATATAATAATCAAATAACAATTCATGAAGCTGTTTTACAAAACATTTGATTATACTTATACAATACATATCAGAGTTACACATACCAGAGAATGATAATTAATGCAGCGGAATACAATGGTGTAGTGGAATATATAACAAATAGTAATAATAATTCTTCGTTTTCGTCCTCCAGAATTAAGGCTTAAAATCCTGAAATGCTCAGGCTGACCCGAGCAAATTGAAAAGACAAAACACTCGAGTATGAACTAAAAGATCTTATGTAAGTTAAATCAATGATAAATATATGAGTGGAACGGCGTCAGAGATGTTTACAGGATTTGACATCTCCTATCCAGTGTCTAACGTGATTGTAGTAACTTAAGAGATGCTCGGGATTCACATCCCCTAAGGATCCGTTAAACTATTTACTATGTAGTAATATTCGCTATTATAATAATGTCTAATATAAAATAAACATACTTTTAAATAGCATTAAGGAGTGACCCAATATTCCCCTTAACACGTAATAGTCCCAGTAGTCTATCCAGTATTAGCATACTCCCAAAATGGGGGCTACCCTCGATACTACACAGGCTACGGGAGAAATCACAAATCGTAGTAAAGCTCGATATGGTAGGTGACACGGCACACAAGTCAATGCCAGGGTAGATATACCAATTACGCATCCGGACTGGTGGTGACGCATAGCAGCCACTACCGCCCACCTCGAACAACACTCCCAAATCAAGGGTGGCCACCAAATCAATCACAAGTAATAGAATGGTATCGAAGAAGTGTGTCCGATCAGAGGTGCTACCTCCTTGGCCCGTCAATCGCTCCTGTTTTAGCCACCTTATGCCAACTCACGAGAGTTGGGTCCACGTATATACCTTAGGATCGTCGCCACCATCCTACTTCATTCTGGAAACTCCACCACGTACACAGTTGTCAAAGTGGTTTTCGGTATCGACAGAGAGTATGTCCATATCCGATCGCGGTCTCTTTAACAACCAAACGTTATTATAACACCGTGGTCATTTAAAAATATATATACTTTTAAAAAACACAATCATTGCTCTTTCAAAACATATTCTTTATTTCAAAATAGTATATACTTCAAAAACCAAAATATTATTGCCCTTTCAAAACCATACCCTTTACTTCAAAATAGTATATACTTTAAAACCAAAATATTTTTGCCATTTCAAAACATATCCTTTACTTCAAAATAGTATATACTTTAAAACCAAAATATTATTGCTATTTCAAACCCAAATTATCAATGTATTATTTCCATTTCAAAACCCAATTCAATAATATATCATTTCCATTTCCAAAACAATTAAATAATATCTTATTTAAATAAAACCAAATTTTTAATCACTAATCTTTCTTAAATTTAGATAACTTGAAATATTCTTTTAAATCATCTTAAACCTAAACCACAATTTGAAGTCATATTCTAAATTTTCAATTTCAATAGGTTTCAAATCCATATATTCACAGATAATCCTTAAATAAATTCTATTTCAAATAAATTCATTTTTCAAACCATATTACTTTCAAAGTTATAACAATTTCGAAAACCAATACTTTGAAAACAATAATACCTTAATTTCAATAAAACATTTCGATTTTGATATATTTCAAGACTTTAAATATTCCAGAATTCCCAACCAAATCTGATAATCTTATATATACCTTAATTCAATTTACTATTATTTAGTTTAGAAATATTCATTTAATAAATTCAATATCACTTAAATAAAGCTCAAACTTGAAATATTCGTAAATCAAACTTAAAAACATCATCAAGTTATACTTAGTTTAAATTTTAGAATTTAACCATATATAAAATAATATTTATATAATATCAAAATTAGTATATATATAAACCCCTATTTTTCCAAAACCCATAGAAAATCACTTTAAAATATTTTATATATAGACCACGGTGCCTGTATATAATTTCCTACCATATGGTTAAGTGATACAGATATTTATCATTTAAATCCGTAATTTTAAAAATAAAAGTTTACGGTTATATATCATTTCAAATCGCAATCCTGAATGGAATGAAAATGCATAACAACTTGCAGTTTATACAATATAAACTATAACATCCATTCATCCAGATATCAATAAACAACCATTTATCACAATCATCATCCAATTTAAACAAAACATCAATATAAAGCATATAAAATATAACAGGCATCAACGAATAGTTTATATTCAATAAAAATTAATAACTGTTTAACTGGCAGTTTATATGCAATAATATATAAATTTAACTGTCAAATTATATGCAATAATAAAATTAAATAACAAGTTAATTTAAATAAATGCTATCTAACTGAGATGATGATTAAATATATGCCCAAACAATCATAGAAAATATTTAAATCACATCAAAATTTAATCTAACAAACATAAGAAATCTTAGAAGTTGTGAGTGGGTTAAAACACTCACCTTTTGAATTTAAATTGAATTTAAATTCAATTTAAACCCAAAAATTTAACCGTCTCAGAATTCGTCCAAACCAGTGTCATCAGGTCTGAAATTTTAATACAATCCTATCAAAAGAAACCGCGTGTGAAACGGAGTTCTTATGAGAAAGTTATGTTGATAGTTGTGCTTGAATTTCAAAATTAAAAATAACAAAATAAAGAACACAATTACCTACTCTATTCAAGTGCCACGTCAACAACATTTTCTTCCAGAAATGAATGCGTGAACAGTAGCCGACCGAACAAACGTCACGCACGTGGACCGCCTCCACCAAATTCGAACCCAAATTCGCGATTTGCCGCCAATCCGACCGTCAATTCGCCTCCAAACTTCGTCAATGAACAACACGCTAGCCCCTCTACAAAACCCAGAAGGGATTTTCCGATCAGACGCACCAGTCAAAAACACCCAATTCAATTTTGACCGTGATTTCTGGTCACACGATGCGTCGAATTGAAAAACGAATTACACCATTGAATTAGCTCGTCGTGAGCTTCAACATATATAAATTTGAGATTTTTCTGAGGACTTTGAATTTTTGACTTTGATTTTGAAATGGATCTGGATCTGAAATTTTGTCAGCCATTGAGGAGAAGAAGGAGCTGATGGAAATTTACGTGAAGACAAATGAGAATAGGCGGAGGCTAGGGTTAAGCGGGGATATTTATAGAGAAGGTTGAAAATAGAATAGATGGATAAAACAGGTGTACGCACTAACGCCAACGTGGCCCAAAAAGCCCATCCTAACCCCGGAACGAAATTGGGTAAACCCATATATCAAAATAGGTGTTTTAAAATATTTTAAATTCAATGGAATAGGTTTTAGGTTCAAATACCATCGGATGAAGAAGTTATGCTTAAAACAATATTTTCCAAATTGATTTTAATTGATTTCAATTGCATAAATTTCATGGCGTTTCGAGTCCGTATGATCAAACGACAAGTCCGATCGCTACAAAACTTGAAACATTATTATAATTCACCGTTATGGATCCGATGAAACTGGTTTCATCGAAATCCGAATCAGTGGCCAAAATGGCTATTTTTATATTAAGTAAATAAATTAAAATTTATTATTAAATCAACTTTCAAATTTTAAATTTTAAACTCACAAATTTTGTCACCTTATATTTCTCAATTATTTACAATGATTTAAACAAATCTTTATGTCCATTTTAGAGTTGATAATCTATAAATTGCGGTGTCAAATCTTATATTTCCTTATATTCAAAATTATAAATTAAGTTCCCAAAATTTCTATTAAATTAAATATCAATGATTATTCCATCTATAAATTTTTAAGTAGATGGATTCAATGTTGGGTTCAAAACTATTATTTTATTATTCTTGAATTTCAGTTTAAATCTCTATTAACGTAAAATTTAACACTTAATCCTAATTAATTTCAATGACCAAATTTTCCTAATTTAAATTCAATTAAATAAACAAATCTTAATTCCCATTCTTATTTTTCATACAAATTATTATCCTATAAACATATTTAACCTTTGGTTATGTTTTGTTACATAAATCTTCCAATTTCACCTTTATTCGTATTAACTCTTTTATTTCCACTTTTTGTGAAATAACTACCCTATCCAATATATGATGCTAAATTTATTTCCTTGCATTAATATACACCTATTTACATTAATTAGAATAAATATTATATTCCTAAATGTACTTCTATCAATTAAATGCATTAATTAAGGTTTTAAAATACTTTACGTTATATAAAAATTTACAACATTAAATTTACATTCAATTAATTACTTTACATACTTTACGTATTAATTTCTCAATTAACTTAATTTGAACTTGTTTCCCAATCTATCAATTACTACTTAAAGTATATTTACGCTTCTAAAAATTTACATTTCGACTTCCGTTACTATATTATTAATTATTAGAGTAACGTTTATTATAAATAATAACATCATAATTACTTAACATTTAAATGAACTTTAATTCCAAATAAATTCATTGACCAATTAATTAAGTAATTTATAATAGTCGTGTGATGCCCCACCTCAATACCCACGCTAGCCAAGGACACTACGATGTAGTGCTGTCAACTAGCACGGAGAATAAGGCTGTTGAGGAGCGACCATCCATGTAATTGATTATCACACGGTGGCTATAAAATAATCTTCGGAAACAAACATAGAAATAAACATAACACATAGCAGTCACAGACATCCATATCACAAAGGCGGAAGAAGATATGAATATATAACTAACACATGAAAGTGTACATCAGAGTAGTGGTCAAAAAGTTCCACAATAATACAAAAGAATAGCAACACGTGCTATACCAAAAGAATACAACTATGAGTCCATATCTCAAGTGTATACAACAAAAACTGCTAAACTAAATAGTCAGCCAAAAGTCAGAGTAGCAAATCCCGGAAGGAAGTCAAGCAGAAGCACCTGTAACATCTCGGTCTGACCCGAGTATTATTTAAGAAAATAATAAACGGATCAGTCTAACTATAAATATCAGATGACATGATATATAATAAAAGACATGGCATAAACATAGAATATCCATACTGACATACTACTATAAGTATGAAAATGATGATCAACAGGAGATCAACCGATGAGAAATGATCAATATCACGAGAATCTTCTCAAAGATCCAAAGAGGGCATCATACCCTAAACTTGTACTCATAACAAGTCAATGACATAAAAATCCAGAAATCAAACAAGAAATCCAGAAATCTTAAAAAAAGAGAAAGAGGCCTATCACATGATGGTCCGAAGACCATGGGGAGCTACCCCATATGTGTGAGTCGGAATCACACTGATTGAGGCCTAGGCTAACCAAAAAGCAAAAAGGTATGTGTGAATGGAATCACACAAGTGGTGTCTAGCCTAACCTCGCAAACAAAAAGATATGTGTGAGTCGGAATCACACTACTGCGGTCTAGACTAACCTTGCGGACAAAGAGATGTGTGTGAGTCGGAATCACACTACTGCGGTCTAGTCTTACCTTGCAAACAAAGAGACATCACACAATTGCTAGTCTAAATCATAAAATGATCATCATGATCAGCAAGAAGTGTCAATCACACCAAGCTAGTAAATATATGAGTTTAGCTTCATGTCCCATAACCACTTGCTTAACTTAAATATTTACGAACAAGCTGTAAATCTTCACTAGGAAATTGTCACGAAAAGGGATCAATCGAACAAGTCCAAGAGCTAACCGACGAAGTGAACGCAAGTGTTTCATACCACTCGTTTTACTAAGTCGTTTAAGTCGATTTCTCATTCGAGTGAAGTAAAGGCTTATATATTAGTAGATTGAAAATCGGTTTGAGAAAACGAACTTTTGATATTAAAAATAGTGTTGAAATCGATTTGAAGAGTTTTGATATTTACTACTAGTATTAAAACCTTCATATCTTTAAAGTGACAAGTCATAAAACGATTGTTGGAACAATCTATCACAAAAATTCACATTCGGAGACGTGAATAAAATCCAAGGAAATCAGCTTAAAATGCATCAAAGTGGAAGTTCTGATGAATGCTTTTCAGATAAGATTGCCTTCGCAGAGTAATACAGGGTTCGACCTAGTGAAGGCAAGCGGTCTCGAGAAGCCAAACGACCTAAGGGAAGAATGCCACGCGACCTAGCAGAAGAACAGGTCGAACGACCTAGGGGAAAAACAGGTCAAACAACCAAGTACTAACTCGCGAACGACTTACGACTTAAGGGATAAGCGACTTACGACTTAAGGGATAAGCGACTTACGACTTAAGGGATAAGGTCATACGACCTAAGTGGAGTTAAGGGAGGCGAGCGACTTAAGGTCCAACGACCTAGCAAACGAATGTCTTAACGACCTAAGCCTTGAACGACTTAGTGGAACGAACGACTTAACGACCTAAGCCCTGAACGACTTAACGACTTAAGCCTTGAACGACTTAACGACTTAAGCCTTGAACGACTTAACGACTTAAGCCCAAATGCAAGCTACGAGCTAAGGTCTATACGACCTAACGACTTATCTCAGTACGACCTAAGCCAGGACGAGATAGCAGAAGGCAACGACTTAAGTCTTAACTCGGGGACGACCTAAGATGTTAACTCGTGGACGACTGAAGGGGTTAACTCGTGGACGACCTATGGCTTAACTCGTGAACGACCTATGGCTTAACTCGTGAACGACTTAGCACAAGCGAACAGAAATACAAAGGCGGTGACTTTTCAACGCGCGCGACTTAAGCCCTTAACTCGCGAACGACTTACGACTTAGGCTTAACTCGTGGACGACTTAGCGATGGCCAGAAACGACTTAAGGCCAGAAAAATCACCAAAACACTGAAAATTGAAGTTTTTCGCCAATCCAATCCAAACCAAATGCAAATGTTGATGCTAGAGTGATAGGGAATCATTCCCAACAGTCCAATGACAATCATAGGCAAGATGTGAGATCAAAATCTCACCTTTTCACGGAATTTGATGAAGATGGAGATTTGAGAGCAAAGCAAGAACACCAACAAGCTTGAATCAATGGTCTTCACGTGAATTTGATGTTGAATCTCGGATTTGCAATAGAATTTGTGTTTGGAGTTTTTAATTTCCACTTCCCATCACCATTTTTGACAAAGCTTGAAGTGTTTTGATAGAGTGAGGAAGATGGTTGGGCTGAACTAAAGGGGTGCAGTCCAAACCAAAGTCAAAGGCGGGAAAAAGTGTTGAAAATTTCACTATCTCCAAACATATCGAAGTTTACACTCAAAATGATCGCAAACGTCATTTTGAACTCAATGGGGGTCATCTCAAGTCCTAATTTGACCGTATGCAAAAAGTAGCTTTTCGGACTAACATCCGACTAACGATAAAATATTTAAATAAAATATTTAAATATAAAATCGATAGATATGCGGGTTGTTACAAGTCGTTATTACCCTTAAATTTATTTCCACATAACGTACTACCTTATTACCTAAATTTACGAACAAATACCGTTCCAATGTTTTATTGCATAAATCAATTTAATCCTTTCCTTTATCCCTTATATGCAATTACAATTAAATGTTGGCATTTATTCTCATACTACCGATTGCATTCACTTATGTTCTATCCAAACATTCATTTAGATTTTATTTCCATTAATTTTTTCAATATTGACATCCACTTAATCAAATTTACTTCCATTTATATAGTTGCAATTCAATTCAGTTATTATTTCATTAATACTATTTCCAATTTATTCCTTCCAGTATTAATTACGCAATCAAGTTTAATTAACCAATTATAATGTTTTCCGCTATTTCTTCAATTGGATTTCATTCCAATTGTTAAGAATTTATTTTATTTACCAATGCAACACTTAATTTCCAACATTCGCTCCAATATACATTATAAGATTTTCATTTCTTTTTACATTAAATTACAAAAATCAATTTAAATTAACAAATTAAATGGTCGAAATTTACGGGTCGTTACACTCTCCCCCACTCAAAACTTTTCGTCCCTGAAAAGGAAAAGAAGGGAAAAGAAGAATTAAATAAACCATACATCCTATTCAAAATATTAACTTTATAAACAATAATTTACAAAAGTTATTACTTTAAATAAGATATACCTATTTTATAATCATTAAATCTTTTTATACTTAAATAAATAAAGTTTGCAAAACATTTTCAAAATATTTTCTAAGCCAAAATTTTTAGGAAAATTTCGGCAGAGTCTCCTTTGTACGGAGAGGCTCGGAAGAAAATGTAATATCAAATATAACAAAATATCATATATAGTATCCAAAATATTATATCCCAATACAGGAGAATATATAAAATGGCGCTATAAAACGGTAATCTGAGAACGTACCTATTTGTCGAGCAATTAACGCTTAATTTATGAAACCAAATGCAGTAGCAATTGCTTCCATAACCTGCATTTCACTTATATGATCTAAAAGATTAACAATTATATAAATGAAATATTAAAGTTGTTTCAACCCTAAACAAACAAATCGATACAATCCAACAACAACTTGCAACAAGGCATACAACCATCACATAAGTCAACACACATCAATCATTCATTTATATCAAACACAATAAATAGTTGTTCGGGTTCAAAACTTCAAATTTGTACGGAATGAAAATAAACTACTAAGTGTACCCTTTTACTCAACAGTCTTAGGCGAACTAAAATAGATTATTTATTCATTCAAACAATTGTAAAGTATCCTTGCCCAAACAACCATAAATTAAACAAACAACAAATTCAAACCATAGATCAAGTTCATTTATTAATTTCATTCCATATATTGTTGCTTGATTTCCTCTTCATTCAATTTATACTCATCTTCATTTAATTTATTCACATCATGTCAATTCACTTCTTATTGCATTATATTTATTCATTCATGACTTGATTTCATTTATTTACATTTATTTATTAATAATATTCATGTTAAGTTTAGTTACTTGGCATAACAATTATAACCTTAATTCTTATTAATAAGAGCAATTTACTAAACATTTCCATTACATAAGTTTACTTGTACAATTTTCATTATATTTTCTTATTAAACATTTCAACTTTTAAAATTAGGTAAGTTATATATATGCTTTTTAAAAATGTAATTAAAAGTTATACAAGTTTATTCTATTTCCTTTAATTAATTCAATGCTCAACAAACATATCTTAGGTTACATATTTCAGCTTTTCTTTTAATTTTATTTATAACCTAGCATTAAATCATTATTTTAATTAGAGGTTCCACTTATTAATTAGTTCCATTCCATTTCACTACACTAATTGAAACTATTAATTAACGGAAACTTACGAACTAAATACCGGGTTAAATTTCAAATCATTTTAAAATAATAGATAAATATATATACCTACCATTTATATATCCAATTATATTTAAAACAATTTAAAATATTTATTTGTTTAACAAAATAAATCTGTAGTAAAACTACTACAGTGGCATTCCCACTTCGAAACTCGAAAATGAATGTCGATGATGCGTGCACTCATCACCGAAATTATTTTCCAGCGACAGAGAGGAAAGAACAGAACTTATTTTCCAAAAATTTTTACTTAAAACAATTCTTTCAATTTATATTGAAATATTTATATCAGAAACTACTTTATAAACAATATTATTATATTCCAAAATTATTCGAAAGAAATTTCCAAAAACCCGGAACTTAAGTTCTAAATTTCCAATTTTCACTTAATTTATCTTAAATCTTATTCAACTATTATTTATAAATTTCATTACCTAACAACCAATCTATTGCAACCAAATATATATCTTTTACAAAATATTTTACTTTATATATAGAAAATATAATAGGCAAAATTATTTCATTCACCTATATTAAAACAAATATTTTGTCGGTCTGTCCTATTAAGTGTTTAGAAATCCCTATTGATGTCATAGTGTCCCATGCAACAACTAGAATTTATAAATACAAAACGGAACAGATTAACACAATATTAAAATATTTTTATAACACTAACAAATACGCTCTCTCATATATATACGCTCAACGACTCCCATAGGGTATTACTACCCTATTAGCAAAGAGTCAAACCCCACAAAGCCAAAGTTTATCGCTAAACCAAGGCTCTGATACCAGATGTAACGACCCACCTTTTTGTACGCTTAAGCAGACACGTGTGCCAACTTAAACCATACAGAAGGGCGGATTGTTATGGGGTAAATAAGAAAAAATGGAGAAATAAAAGAAAGAAAATAGAATCTTGCAGCGGAACGTTAAAATATAATAATCAAATAACAGTTCATTAAGCTGTTTTACAAAACATTTGATTATACTTATACAATACATATCAGAGTTACACATACCAAAGAATGATGATTAATGCAGCAGAATACAATGGTGTAGTGAAATATATAACAAATAGTAATAATAATTCTTCGTCGTCGTCCTCCAGAATTAAGGCCTTCAAATCCTGAAATGCTCAGGCTGACCCGAGCGAATTGAAAAGACAAAACACTCGAGTCAGAACTAAAAGATCTTATGTAAGTTAAATCAATGATAAATATATGAGGGGAACGACGTCAAAGATGTTTACGGGATTTGACATCTTCTATCCAGTGTCTAACGTGAGTGTAGTAACTTAAGAGATGCTCGGGATTCACATCCCCTAAGGATCCGTTAAACTATTTACTATGTAGTAATATTCGCTATTATAATAATGTCTAATATAAAATAAACATACTTTTAAATAGCATTAAGGAGTGACCCAATATTCCCCTTAACATGTAATAGTCCCAGTAGTCTATCCAGTATTAGCATACTCCCAAAATGGGGGTTACCCTCGATACTACACAGGCTACGGGAGAAATCACAAATCATAGTAAAGCTCGATATGGTAGGTGACACGGCACACAAGGAAATACCAGGGTAGATATACCAATTACGCATCCAGACTAGTGGTGACGCATAGCAGCCAATACCGCCCACCTCGAACAACACTCCCAAATCAAGGGTGGCCACCAAATCAATCACAAGTAATAGAATGGTATCGAAGAAGTGTGTCCGATCAGAGGTGCTACCTCCTTGGCCCGTCAATCGCTCCTGTTTTAGCCACCTTATGCCAACTCACGGGAGTTGGGTCCACGTATATACCTTAGGATCGTCGCCACCATCCTACTTCATTCTGGAAACTCCACCACGTACACAGTTGTCAAAGTGGTTTTCGGTATCGACAAAGAGTATGTCCATATCCGATCCCGATCTCTTTAACAACCAAACGTTATTATAACACCGTGGTCATTTAAAAAAATATATATACTTTTAAAAAACACAATCATTGCTCTTTCAAAACATATTATTTATTTCAAAATAGTATATACTTCAAAAACAAAAATATTATTGCCCTTTCAAAACCATACCCTTTACTTCAAAATAGTATATACTTTAAAACCAAAATATTTTTGCCATTTCAAAACATATCCTTTACTTCAAAATAGTATATACTTTAAAACCAAAATATTATTACTATTTCAAACCCAAATTATCAATGTATTATTTCCATTTCAAAACCCAATTCAATAATATATCATTTCCATTTCCAAAACAATTCAATAATATCTTATTTAAATAAAACCAAATTTCCAATCACTAATCTTTCTTAAATTTAGATAACTTGAAATATTCTTTTAAATCATCTTAAACCCAAACCACATTTTGAGGTCATATTCTAAATTTTCAATTTCAATAGGTTTCAAATCCATATATTCACAGATAATTCTTAAATAAATTCTATTTCAAATAAATTCATTTTTCAAACCATATTACTTTCAAAGTTATAACAATTTCGAAAACCAATACTTTGAAAATAATAATACCTTAATTTCAATAAAACATTTCGATTTTGATATATTTCAAGACTTTAAATATTCCAAAATTCCCAACCAAATCTGATAATCTTATATATACCTTAATTCAATTTACTATTATTTAGTTTAGAAATATTCATTTAATAAATTCAATATCACTTAAATAAAGCTCAAACTTGAAATATTCGTAAATCAAACTTAAAAACATCATCAACTTATACTTAGCTTAAATTTTAGAATTTAACCATATATAAAATAATATTTATATAATATCAAAATTAGTATATATATAAACCCCTATTTTTCCAAAACCCATAGAAAATCACTTTAAAATATTTTATATATAGACCACGGTGCATGTATATAATTTCCTATCCTATGGTCAAGTGATACAGATATTTATCATTTCAATCCGTAATTTTAAAAATAAAAGTTTACGGTTATATATCATTTCAAACCGCAATCCCAAATGGAATGAAAATGCATAACAACTTGCAGTTTATACAATATAAACTATAACATCCATTCATCCAGATATCAATAAACAACCATTTATTACAATCATCATCCAATTTAAACAAAACATCAATATAAAGCATATAAAATATAACAGGCATCAACGAATAGTTTATATTCAATAAAAAATAATAACTGTTTAACTGGCAGTTTATATGCAATAATAAATAAATTTAACTGTCAAATTATATGCAATAATAAAATTAAATAACAAGTTAATTTAAATAAATGCTATCTAACTGAGATGATGATTAAATATATGCCCAAACAATCATAGATAAATTTTAAATCACATCAAAATTTAATCTAACAAACATAAGAAATCTTAGAAGCTGTGAGTGGGTTAAAACACTCACCTTTTGAATTTAAATTGAATTTAAATTCAATTTAAACCCAAAAATTTGACCGTCTCAGAATTCGTCCAAACCAACGTCATCAGGTACGAAATTTTAATACAATCCTAACAAAAGAAACCGCGCATGAAACGGAGTTCGTATGAGAAAGTTATGTCGATAGTTGTGCTTGAATTTCGAAATTAAAAATAACAAAAAAAAAGAGAACACAATTACCTACTCTATTCAAGTGCCACGTCAACAACATTTTCTTCCAGAAATGAATGCGCGCACAGTAGCCGACCGAACAAACGTCACGCACGCGGACCGCCTCCACCAAATTCGAACCCAAATTCGCGATTTGCCGCCAATCCGACCGTCAATTCGCCTCCAAACTTCGTCAATGAACAACACGCTAGCCCCTCTACAAAACCCAGAAGGGATTTCCGATCAGATGCACCAGTCAAAAACGTCCAATTCAATTTTGACCGCGATTTCTGGTCACACAATGCGTCGAATTGAAAAACGAATTACACCATTGAATTACGCTCGTCGAGAGCTTCAACATATATAAATTTGAGATTTTTCTGAGGACTTTGAATTTTTGACTTTAATTTTGAAATGGATCTGGATCTGAAATTTTGTCAGCCACTGAGGAGAAGAAGGAGCTGATGAAAATTTACGCGAAGACAAATGAGAATAGGCGGAGGCTAGGGTTAAGCGGGGATATTTATAGAGAAGGTTGAAAATAGGATAGATGGATAAAACAGGTGTACGCGCTAACGCCAACGTGACCCAAAAAGCCCGTCCTAACCCCGGAACGAAATTGGGTAAACCCATATATCAAAATAGGTGTTTTAAAATATTTTAAATTCAATGGAAAAGGTTTCAGGTTCAAATTCCATCGTATGAAGAAGTTATGATTAAAACAATATTTTCCAAATTGATTTTAATTGATTTCAATTGCATAAATTTCAAGGCGTTTCGAGTCCGTACGATCGAACGACAAGTCCGATCGCTACAAAACTTGAAACATTATTATAATTCACCGTTATGGATCCGATGAAACTGGTTTCGTCGAAATCCAAATCAGTGGCCAAAATGGCTATTTTTATATTAATTAAATAAATTAAAATTTATTATTAAATCAACTTTCAAATTTTAAATTTTAAACTCACAAATTTTGTCACCTTATATTTCTCAATTATTTACAATGATTTAAACAAATCTTTATGTCCATTTTAGAGTTGATAATCTTTAAATTGCGGTGTCAAATCTTCTATTTCCTTATATTCAAAATTATAAATTAAGTTCCCAAAATTTCTATTAAATTAAATATCAATGATTATTCCATCTATAAATTTTTAAGTAGATGGACTCAATGTTGGGTTCAAAACTATTATTTTAATATTCTTGAATTTCAGTTTAAATCTCTATTAACGTAAAATTTAACACTTAATCCCAATTAATTTCAATGACCAAATTTTCCTAATTTAAATTCAATTAAATAAACAAATCTTAATTCCCATTCTTATTATTCAAACAAATTATTATCCTATAAACATATTTAACCTTTGGTTATGTTTTGTTACATAAATCTTCCAATTTCACCTTTATTCGTATTAACTCTTTTATTTCCACTTTTTGTGAAATGACTACCCTATCCAATATATGATGCTAAATTTATTTCCTTGCATTAATATACACCTATTTACATTAATTAGAATAAATATTATATTCCTAAATGTACTTCTATCAATTAAATGCATTAATTAAGGTTTTAAAATACTTTACGTTCTATAAAAATTTACAACATTAAATTTACATTCAATTAATTACTTTACATACTTTACGTATTAATTTCTCAATTAACTTAATTTGAACTTATTTCCCAATCTATCAATTACTACTTAAAGTATATTTACGCTTCTAAAAATTTACATTTCGACTTCCGTTACTATATTATTAATTATTAGAGTAACGTTTATTATAAATAATAACATCATAATTACTTAACATTTAAATGAACTTTAATTCCAAATAAATTCATTGACCAATTAATTAAGTAATTTATAATAGTCGTTATTACCCTTAAATTTATTTCCAAATAACGTACTACCTTATTACCTAAATTTACGAACAAATACCGTTCCAATGTTTTATTGCATAAATCAATTTAATCCTTTACTTTATCCCTTATATGCAATTACAATTAAATGTTGGCATTTATTCTCATACTACCGATTGCATTCACTTATGTTCTATCCAAACATTCATTTAGATTTTATTTCCATTAATTTTTTCAATATTGACATCCACTTAATCAAATTTACTTCCATTTATATAGTTGCAATTCAATTCAGTTATTATTTCATTAATACTATTTCCAATTTATTCCTTCCAGTATTAATTACGCAATCAAGTTTAATTAACCAATTATAATGGTTTCCGCTATTTCTTCAATTGGATTTCATTCTAATTGTCAAGAATTTATTTTATTTACCAATGCAACACTTAATTTCCAACATTCGCTCCAATATACATTATAAGATTTTCATTTCTTTTTACATTAAATTACAAAAATCAATTTAAATTAACAAATTAAATGGTCGATATTTACGGGTCGTTACACTCTCCCCCACTCAAAACTTTTCGTCCCTGAAAAGGAAAAGAAGGGAAAAGAAGAATTAAATAAACCATACATCCTATTCAAAATATTAACTTTATAAACAATAATTTACAAAAGTTATTACTTTAAATAAGATATACCTATTTTATAATCATTAAATCTTTTTATACTTAAATAAATAAAGTTTGCAAAACATTTTCAAAATATTTTCTAAGCCAAAATTTTTAGGAAAATTTTGGCAGAGTCTCCTTTGTACGGAGAGGCTCGGAAGAAAATGTAATATCAAATATAACAAAATATCATATATAGTATCCAAAATATTATATCCCAATACAGGAGAATATATAAAATGGCGCTATAAAACGGTAATCTGAGAACGTACCTATTTGTCGAGCAATTAACGCTTAATTTATGAAACCAAATGCAGTAGCAATTGCTTCCATAACCTGCATTTCACTTATATGATCTAAAAGATTAACAATTATATAAATGAAATATTAAAGTTGTTTCAACCCTAAACAAACAAATCGATACAATCCAACAACAACTTGCAACAAGGCATACAACCATCACATAAGTCAACACACATCAATCATTCATTTATATCAAACACAATAAATAGTTGTTCGGGTTCAAAACTTCAAATTTGTACGGAATGAAAATAAACTACTAAGTGTACCCTTTTACTCAACAGTCTTAGGCGAACTAAAATAGATTATTTATTCATCCAAACAATTGTAAAGTATCCTTGCCCAAACAACCATAAATTAAACAAACAACAAATTCAAACCATAGATCAAGTTCATTTATTAATTTCATTCCATATACTGTTGCTTGATTTCCTCTTCATTCAATTTATACTCATCTTCATTTAATTTATTCACATCATGTCAATTCACTTCTTATTGCATTATATTTATTCATTCATGACTTGATTTCATTTATTTACATTTATTTATTAATAATATTCATGTTAAGTTTAGTTACTTGGCATAACAATTATAACCTTAATTCTTATTAATAAGAGCAATTTACTAAACATTTCCATTACATAAGTTTACTTGTACAATTTTCATTATATTTTCTTATTAAACATTTCAACTTTTAAAATTAGGTAAGTTATATATATGCTTTTTAAAAATGTAATTAAAAGTTATACAAGTTTATTCTATTTCCTTTAATTAATTTAATGCTCAACAAACATATCTTAGGTTACATATTTCAGCTTTTCTTTTAATTTTATTTATAACCTAGCATTAAATCATTATTTTAATTAGAGGTTCCACTTATTAATTAGTTCCATTCCATTTCACTACACTAATTGAAACTATTAATTAACGAAAACTTACGAACTAAATACCGGGTTAAATTTCAAATCATTTTAAAATAATAGATAAATGTATATACCTACCATTTATATATCCAATTATATTTAAAACAATTTAAAATATTTATTTGTTTAACAAAATAAATCTGTAGTAAAACTACTACAGTGGCATTCCCACTTCGAAACTCGAAAATGAATGTCGATGATGCGTGCACTCATCACCGAAATTATTTTCCAGCAACAGAGAGGAAAGAACAGAACTTATTTTCCAAAAAATTTTACTTAAAACAATTCTTTCAATTTATATTGAAATATTTATATCAGAAACTACTTTATAAACAATATTATTATATTCCAAAATTATTCGAAAGAAATTTCCAAAAACCCGGAACTTAAGTTCTAAATTTCCAATTTTCACTTAATTTATCTTAAATCTTATTCAACTATTATTTATAAATTTCATTACCTAACAACCAATCTATTGCAACCAAATATATATCTTTTACAAAATATTTTACTTTATATATAGAAAATATAATAGGCAAAATTATTTCATTCACCTATATTAAAACAAATATTTTGTCGGTCTGTCCTATTAAGTGTTTAGAAATCCCTATTGATGTCATAGTGTCCCATGCAACAACTAGAATTTATAAATACAAAACGGAACAGATTAACACAATATTAAAATATTTTTATAACACTAACAAATACGCTCTCTCATATATATACGCTCAACGACTCCCATAGGGTATTACTACCCTATTAGCAAAGAGTCAAACCCCACAAAGCCAAAGTTTATCACTAAACCAAGGCTCTGATACCAGATGTAACGACCCACCTTTTTGTACGCTTAAGCAGACACGTGTGCCAACTTAAACCATACAGAAGGGCGGATTGTTATGGGGTAAATAAGAAAAAATGGAGAAATAAAAGAAACAAAATAGAATCTTGCAGCGGAACGTTAAAATATAATAATCAAATAACAGTTCATTAAGCTGTTTTACAAAACATTTGATTATACTTATACAATACATATCAGAGTTACACATACCAAAGAATGATGATTAATGCAGCAGAATACAATGGTGTAGTGAAATATATAACAAATAGTAATAATAATTCTTCGTCGTCGTCCTCCAGAATTAAGGCCTTCAAATCCTGAAATGCTCAGGCTGACCCGAGCGAATTGAAAAGACAAAACACTCGAGTCAGAACTAAAAGATCTTATGTAAGTTAAATCAATGATAAATATATGAGGGGAACGGCGTCAAAGATGTTTACGGGATTTGACATCTTCTATCCAGTGTCTAACATGAGTGTAGTAACTTAAGAGATGCTCGGGATTCACATCCCCTAAGGATCCGTTAAACTATTTACTATGTAGTAATATTCGCTATTATAATAATGTCTAATATAAAATAAACATACTTTTAAATAGCATTAAGGAGTGACCCAATATTCCCCTTAACATGTAATAGTCCCAGTAGTCTATCCAGTATTAGCATACTCCCAAAATGGGGGCTACCCTCGATACTACACAGGCTACGGGAGAAATCACAAATCATAGTAAAGCTCGATATGGTAGGTGACACGGCACACAAGGAAATGCCAGGGTAGATATACCAATTACGCATCCAGACTAGTGGTGACGCATAGCAGCCAATACCGCCCACCTCGAACAACACTCCCAAATCAAGGGTGGCCACCAAATCAATCACAAGTAATAGAATGGTATCAAAGAAGTGTGTCCGATCAGAGGTGCTACCTCCTTGGCCCGTCAATCGCTCCTGTTTTAGCCACCTTATGCCAACTCACGGGAGTTGGGTCCACGTATATACCTTAGGATCGTCGCCACCATCCTACTTCATTCTGGAAACTCCACCACGTACACAGTTGTCAAAGTGGTTTTCGGTATCGACAAAGAGTATGTCCATATCCGATCCCGATCTCTTTAACAACCAAACGTTATTATAACACCGTGGTCATTTAAAAAAATATATATACTTTTAAAAAACACAATCATTGCTCTTTCAAAACATATTCTTTATTTCAAAATAGTATATACTTCAAAAACAAAAATATTATTGCCCTTTCAAAACCATACCCTTTACTTCAAAATAGTATATACTTTAAAACCAAAATATTTTTTCCATTTCAAAACATATCCTTTACTTCAAAATAGTATATACTTTAAAACCAAAATATTATTACTATTTCAAACCCAAATTATCAATGTATTATTTCCATTTCAAAACCCAATTCAATAATATATCATTTCCATTTCCAAAACAATTCAATAATATCTTATTTAAATAAAACCAAATTTCCAATCACTAATCTTTCTTAAATTTAGATAACTTGAAATATTCTTTTAAATCATCTTAAACCCAAACCACATTTTGAGGTCATATTCTAAATTTTCAATTTCAATAGGTTTCAAATCCATATATTCACAGATAATTCTTAAATAAATTCTATTTCAAATAAATTCATTTTTCAAACCATATTACTTTCAAAGTTATAACAATTTCGAAAACCAATACTTTGAAAATAATAATACCTTAATTTCAATAAAACATTTCGATTTTGATATATTTCAAGACTTTAAATATTCCAAAATTCCCAACCAAATCTGATAATCTTATATATACCTTAATTCAATTTACTATTATTTAGTTTAGAAATATTCATTTAATAAATTCAATATCACTTAAATAAAGCTCAAACTTGAAATATTCGTAAATCAAACTTAAAAACATCATCAAGTTATACTTAGCTTAAATTTTAGAATTTAACCATATATAAAATAATATTTATATAATATCAAAATTAGTATATATATAAACCCCTATTTTTCCAAAACCCATAGAAAATCACTTTAAAATATTTTATATATAGACCACGGTGCATGTATATAATTTCCTATCCTATGGTCAAGTGATACAGATATTTATCATTTCAATCCGTAATTTTAAAAATAAAAGTTTACGGTTATATATCATTTCAAACCGCAATCCCAAATGGAATGAAAATGCATAACAACTTGTAGTTTATACAATATAAACTATAACATCCATTCATCCAGATATCAATAAACAACCATTTATTACAATCATCATCCAATTTAAACAAAACATCAATATAAAGCATATAAAATATAACAGGCATCAACGAATAGTTTATATTCAATAAAAATTAATAACTGTTTAACTGGCAGTTTATATGCAATAATAAATAAATTTAACTGTCAAATTATATGCAATAATAAAATTAAATAACAAGTTAATTTAAATAAATGCTATCTAACTGAGATGATGATTAAATATATGCCCAAACAATCATAGATAAATTTTAAATCACATCAAAATTTAATCTAACAAACATAAGAAATCTTAGAAGCTGTGAGTGGGTTAAAACACTCACCTTTTGAATTTAAATTGAATTTAAATTCAATTTAAACCCAAAAATTTGACCGTCTCAGAATTCGTCCAAACCAACGTCATCAGGTACGAAATTTTAATACAATCCTAACAAAAGAAACCGCGCATGAAACGGAGTTCGTATGAGAAAGTTATGTCGATAGTTGTGCTTGAATTTCAAAATTAAAAATAACAAAAAAAAGAGAACACAATTACCTACTCTATTCAAGTGCCACGTCAACAACATTTTCTTCCAGAAATGAATGCGCGCACAGTAGCCGACCGAACAAACGTCACGCACGCGGACCGCCTCTGTAACATCCCGAAAATTTTCGACTTTCGAAAATTCAACATCGATACTCACTTTATCGACTGCTGAGCCATCGAATGCCGGAAACTCGAAAAGTTATGGTTTAAGAAAAAGAAAAAGTAGAAGAAGAAGAAGATAGAAGAAAAAGAGAAGAAGAACAACAAAATAACAACAGATACAGAACAGAGACAATATCAGAATCTCACATATCGCAGCGGAACAATATATAATAGATAAATCAGTAATCTTTTAAACAAAGAACTATATCATTTTATACATACATCAATCATCAGAGTCAATATACATCAATGGACAGTTATATAAACTTGTCCTCATACAGAATATACAGCGGAATAAATACTATCAGATACAAATACTACGTCTCGCCATCCAGCTTATCTCCAAAGCTCCAGAATATCCAGAATATCCTGATAATCTAACTCTAGACTGCCCGTGTGGAAATTGGTGGGCACCCAGAGTTTAGAAGGGAACAATAAACTCCGAGTCAGTCATGGTGACTGGTGTGAGATCGTAAAACAGTTATTTTATCTTTAAAATAGACAACAGGATAACTTTAAAGTCAATTCGAAATGCTTTTGAAAAATAAAACTACCATAAGACCTCCCACCACACACACAATGCAAACGCAGAATTGGAGGAGATTTCTTCTTATGATAGTCAAAGATGCTTACTACGCAAAATCAAATCCTTTTTGATATTATTATTAGTGCATAGTGTAGAAATCATTTCGAAAGTATAATATTAATCTTAGCCAACATACGACCAGTATCGTATGCCTACTATAGCTACTATGTTCAATAGCAGGTTACCGCCACATTCCATAGCAGGTAATACAACTAAAACCGTACACGTCACGTATTGTTTCTTTGGATTTCCAACAAATGGTCAGGCAAAGGAACTTCCTATCCACGATGGGTACGTCCCTGGAATAGACGACCCGAGAACCTAACCGGATCTCTGCCAACACAAGGCCGGGTTACCTCTGCAAAAATAGGTAACTACTGACACGCGTATGCCATCCCCCGATCGTCACCGATCTTCCCGAGGATCCCCGATTCGCAACAAACCACATAGATAATAATAATGCAGTAACCACAGAGGTTAAGTATCTGGGCTCCATACCATGATACCACCTTTATCCAGAAGGAATGACATACACTAAGGGGCGCTACTCCCTAGAACCTTGCCGCATTCGTCCTGTTTCGACCATTTCTGGGGTGTGAGGCTCGACGAAGTCTCGTCCACAAAGCTACGCTTTCTCAAAAAGCCCTGCTTCGGGTCAAACAAAATGATCAACCTATGATCACAAAGATATAAGATCAAACAAATGATCATATCACAAATGATCAAACACTGATCATTTCACAGCAACACTCAGTATGCCACGTTACCAAATTGGGATATATCGCTGATAAATTTCAACTACATAACCTCTGAGCTCGTACGTCTCAGAGAAGGGTGTTAAGCTAAGAGAATAAATTCTCCGCCACCAACAGAGATGTATTTGAAAGAAATCAGCTTTATATCTCAAATTGTAACGTCAGACACACAATCCATACAAGTCTGTTCCGGGATCGAACAGAACCGAAGGCACTTCTCACGAAGCCCTTGCATATCCGGATAAATTTCTAATCACGTCAGGACTTCCCGTCACTAAGGGTGATAAAACCTCTAAACCGAAGATCAGTCGGTGTAGAGTAACTCGACGGTAATCCTTCTGTTTTCAAAAATATCCGGTCTTCAACACCGGTCTTCAAATGCAATTCATAACGACGTATCACATATTCGGAATGGGTTATACGACCCCATGGTCCTTTCCCGGCTAACCCGAATAGTGAGCGTTTATTCAAAAATAAGTGTGGCATTCAAATTCATCCAATTCACAACAAATACCTATCTAAAGGTAATTATTGATAGTCGGTTATTTAACTATCAATAAAGATGCGCAACATCATCAGATTCCAAATAATTTTCCCAAATTATTTATTCTTCAAAAATATCTTACTAGATATATATAATTTTTCCACACTTCAAAAATAAATCAACGTTTATTTTTAAAACGAATTCCCATTCCTTTATAAATTCCATATTGAATTTATATTTCAAAATATCTTCTGATATACGATTTTCAAATCGTTTTTCAATATTCAATTTCAATTTATCTTTTACAAAGATAAATTCTCAAAACGTTCATTTCATTTGGAAAAGCATTTCCATACTTATTTAAAAATAAGTGTTTCACAAATCTATTCATTTTCAACACTTGAAAATATTCGATATACTTAAATCAAATTAAGTATATATTCATTCTTTAAGGAAATCATAAATTTCAACATCTATTTGAGTCAAAACGAATGTTGCGTAAAACATCGTTACGACGACTCGAAATCACTAGTATAGGGATTCGGATTTAGATAGATATATAAATCCCAATACTACTTCAAAACATTTCCTTTCGGAAATCATTTACTATAACAACAGTGTTATAGTCCACCATTTCCTTAAATTTCTCGAAAACGTCTATTTCAACAAGAACTGCGGAAATCTCTGCTTTCGATTTATAATACATTTTAAAACATCTTTAAAATGTTTAACTTCATTTTTCAATATCACTTTCCCAAAACAGTATCCATTTTACTTAACAATATATTCACTGTCCAAAATCGTGAATATACTTCACTAACCTCATTTCAATATTTTCTACCCATTTTTATTTCAATAAATATCCACTATCCAAAATCGCGGACATATCTCCTTTATTAAACTTCTATGTTTAACCTATCAATTTCAATTGGTTTTGGATTTATAAAACAATGTTTATAAATTTCACCTTTTATATTTTATAACAACTTCGATTTGTACATCTCCTTTATTAACAAATTCGATCAATATTTCTTTTGTAGGCAAAAATCCAATTTATAAGTTAATTCCTTATAAATCTTTTATTCTACAATTTTATTCATTTTAACTTCACAATTTATACATCTATAAATTTCATATCTTCACAATTTTAAAATTCTATAAGATTCATATCTTCACTTAAAAAAAACTCGTTTTAAAATTCCAAAAATTTTAATTGATAAATACATCAATTTTTCTGTACATCTTTTATAATACTTTAAAAATCTCAATTTAACCCATTTTACAATTAAATCAACTTTCATTTCAAAAATCACACTTTGGTTATATTTCACCAAAAATCTTAACTTTTATAACTTTAAAATTCTAGACGTTTATTTTTCTGAAATAAATCAATTCAAAAATTCGATAAACGTCTACTTTTCAAAAATCACTTTAAAATCTTTTTAAAATAAAAGTCGTTATTTTTAAACTTCAAAACCGAATCCGATGATGTCACAACACCAATCAGTCCATCACAACAGTCAATATCATATATCAATATGATAACAGAATATTCATCAATATCTGTAAATAAATAAATACAGGTGAGGAATCCAGTTGGATCCCTCCAACCTGTTTCCCTGCATCCAAAAACGTCAGCACAATACCAATTCCGCTCCAGTACGGAATTATCGCGGTATATGGGTTTTTATAAATCCGCTTACTAACGGCGCAATAGGGTCTCATCCGCTATACGAGGCGGGAAATCATCAATCCAATATATACATATGCCAATATGTATATATTGCTATATATAGATATATATCCTACTATATCTAATATCACATCCAAACAGTCAATCATCACTCAATAACTGTAAAAATTCCACATTCAATTTGAGTGAGAAAATCTCACCTTGATTTTAATTCTGATTTCAGCGTTTATTTCGAATAAAATTAAACACGCGTTTAATTTTACCCGAAATTCAAATTAGCTCCAAACGACTCCAAACCAATTGCATCGCGTAGTATTCGTCAATACGATCCCATCGCAAAAAATCTCGTCGTAATCTGATAACGTATGACCAAGTTATTGCATTTTGAAGTTTACACAAATTAAAATTATAATAATTAACATTTTATACACATTTTATAACCTAGATTCCATCAGGGCCCTTCGTTTTGAACAAGCAGATCTGGGCCGTGTAGCTACATCTCCCTCTCACTCACGCTTGCTCCCAGGTATCACGTACGTGATTAAACCCAACGTCGCTCTTCTAGGGTTTGAAACTACCACCTTCTCGAACCCCTAGGCAATGATCAGGAAGCACCATACGAACGGCCACTTCGAGAGCTACTCCCTCCAGCCACCGTGACGAACTCGGCCCCCCCATTTGGTCTCGAAAACCCCACCAAACGAGCACGCACGCGGCCACGTAGCGGCCAATCCATAGCTCGAAATCCCATCTCCACCGTTGAGATTGAAGTACTCGACGTGCTCTCCATCTTTCATTTAGGAAGTTGGTTGAATTATTGCACGGATTTGAAGAAATAAATGGAAGAAGAATTGAACAATCTCAGCCTTCGAAATTAGATATGGCGGCTAGGGTTTCTGGACGATGATGTTTGCAAATGAATGATGATAGGTCCTTATATAGAAAAATTCACAAATTACTATTCACCCCGGATTTTCCGAACTCCAAATCGAGCGTGCCGGCTGACGTTTCTAAGGTTTACCCCGCGTTCCGAACGCAATGGAACAGTTTTCGGAAGCTAATTCGATCGTCTGCACGAGATACGGAATTAAACGATCAATTTAAATTTAACCGATTTAAATCGATTTCGAGGGGTTTTGGCTTGCCCCGGACAAACGATAAGTCCAAAAATTACGAAATTTGAAATCTTACAATAACACCACATTACGGATCCGATGAAACTGGTTTCGTCGAAATCCGAGACTGTCTGAAAAACGACTATTTTAACTCGCCGAATTAAAATTAAAAACAATTCGATGCGTTTCGATCTGCCACGGTCAAACGACAACTCCGATTGATACGAAAATTGAAATCCGATAATAACTAACTATTACGGATCCAATGGAACTGGTCTCGTTCGATTCTGAGACTGTCCGAAAATTGGCTATTTTTCAGTCGATAATTAAATATTAAAATATTCAATTTTTTACAATTTTACTCCAAATTCGATTCTGAAAGTTCTATAACCTTTCTATAACTCCAGTATGATTAAATAAAATTTTACAAATCATTTTCAATCATTTTAAACACGATTTTCAATTATCTCTGGAATTTCAATCATTAATTTATCGATTTAATTATCAAATTAAATCCAATATCTTTTAAATAAGTTATTCGACTTCTAAATTCATTTATTAATATTAAAAATCAATTAAATATTCGAATTTTAATTATCAAAAATCCTGGGTCGTTACAGACTTCCCCCCTTAAAAGAATTTCGTCCTCGAAATTACAAGTTAGGAAGAAAATGGTCCTTAACTCATCTACTATTTTCCCCAATCTAATAGTTTTATCACTTTTCAAACGGAACTTCCTACTAAAGATTCATTATCATCTCAACTAACTTTCCAACTTAAATTTTAAGTTTCAAACAACATTGTTTAACTTCTAAATCCAAATTCGAGTTTAAATTCAAATTTTAAACTTCAAAATTTTCTCAAAATTTTCTAACACTCGAAATTTTCGAAAAATTTCGCCAGCGTCTCCTTTGCGCGGTTAACATGGCACGACTACAAAACGTCCCTACGGACTCTCAGATTTCAAAAAGAAAAGAAAAAGCCAAGCAGCTAGACAAGAAATCAGCAAATCTCATATTGAAATTCAAATACTTACCTTTTGTCGAGCAATTCAAATTTATCTTCGAAATCAAAATTCCAATTCCTTTTATACACCTGTATATCCTACTAGCCATAATATCTAGTTACATATATTCAAACCATTTTGCACATTCTGTTACAAAATTTTCAATATAACTGCTTATATCATCATTACTTCACTATTGAAGTTACGCCTATTCAATTTTGTTCAATTTCACATTTCAATTTCATTTGAATTTAGTTTACCATTTCAACTAAATTTGGATTCCATTTACTTTCAATTCTGAAATATTGAATTTTATCAATTATCTGTCATTTACAACTGCACTATCTTAAATTAGTTCCAATTACTAATTCATTCGTCTTCAATTTGAATTTCATTCCAATTAGATTTCAAATATTCTATAAGTTATCAACTTATTTACATCTTGATTTATACAATCATTTATACATTCACATTCACAATTCCATTTTATTCATATATGAATTTATTTCCTTATACTTTCAATTCATATTTATAGATTTCATTTGTTAATGAACTTTAATTCCAATCACAATTACATAATTTACATTAACAATTTCTATTTGTATAAGTTATCAATTCAATCATATTCCATAAATATTCTTATACAGTATTCCAGAGTCCTTTCAACCTTTCAAAACCATTCTGAAAACAATTCAAATTTATCTTTTGAATTTTCAAAACAAAACTCAATTTTCCAAACAACTTCCATTTAAAACAATTTGGCAGCAATTCCTCTTTTGGAAACCCGAGAATGAACACCGGTGATGTCGCGATCATCATCGGAATTATTTTCCAGCGACCGAAAAGAGTTTAGAGCTTTTCATCTCTCCAAATACTTTTCAAAACCTTCGAAATTCATTTTCGACTCCAAAAAGATTTAAACTTCCCAAATCTCCAAAATTTTCAAATTTCTTTTCAAAACCTTTCCAAAAACTTCTCTGGAATTCCGTTTAAATTACAATTCACATTTATAATTTACATTCTTTAAATTTCATTAGTATATGGATTTATTTCTTAACTTTGGAGTTATGATTTCAATTTCTTATTCAATTTCATACAATAATGATAACTTTCAATATTATCACTTTCCTAACAAACAAGCATCCATATACTATGATAATTCATAGAAAAACATTTATTTTCTATACAAAAATAGTTTTGGGTAAAATTATTTCATTTACCATATTTAAAATAATACTGTGCCGAATTGTTCTATATAAGTGTTTAGAGATCCCTATCGATAGAGTTGTACGGACAATACCGACCAGAATCCATATACCACTCAACAAACCAATCATCACAATATAAAACAATTTTATATTCACTAACAAATACGCACTCGTATCTATTATTACACTCAACTCATTCTAGAGCACTGCTGACTCTATCTCTAATGAGTAATACCCAACAGAGCAGGGTTGTCGCTTAACCATATGCTCTGATACCACTTGTAACATCCCGAAAATTTTCGACTTTCGAAAATTCAACATCGATACTCACTTTATCGACTGCTGAGCCATCGAATGCCGGAAACTCGAAAATTTATGGTTTAAGAAAAAGAAAAAGTAGAAGAAGAAGAAGATAGAAGAAAAAGAGAAGAAGAACAACAAAATAACAACAGATACAGAACAGAGACAATATCAGAATCTCACATATCGCAGCGGAACAATATATAATAGATAAATCAGTAATCTTTTAAACAAAGAACTATATCATTTTATACATACATCAATCATCAGAGTCAATATACATCAATGGACAGTTATATAAACTTGTCCTCATACAGAATATACAGCGGAATAAATACTATCAGATACAAATACTACGTCTCGCCATCCAGCTTATCTCCAAAGCTCCAGAATATCCAGAATATCCTGATAATCTAACTCTAGACTGCCCGTGTGGAAATTGGTGGGCACCCAGAGTTTAGAAGGGAACAATAAACTCCGAGTCAGTCACGGTGACTGGTGTGAGATCGTAAAACAGTTATTTTATCTTTAAAATAGACAACAGGATAACTTTAAAGTCAATTCGAAATGCTTTTGAAAAATAAAACTACCATAAGACCTCCCACCACACACACAATGCAAACGCAGAATTGGAGGAGATTTCTTCTTATGATAGTCAAAGATGCTTACTACGCAAAATCAAATCCTTTTTGATATTATTATTAGTGCATAGTGTAGAAATCATTTCGAAAGTATAATATTAATCTTAGCCAACATACGACCAGTATCGTATGCCTACTATAGCTACTATGTTCAATAGCAGGTTACCGCCACATTCCATAGCAGGTAATACAACTAAAACCGTACACGTCACGTATTGTTTCTTTGGATTTCCAACAAATGGTCAGGCAAAGGAACTTCCTATCCACGATGGGTACGTCCCTGGAATAGACGACCCGAGAACCTAACCGGATCTCTGCCAACACAAGGCCGGGTTACCTCTGCAAAAATAGGTAACTACTGACACGCGTATGCCATCCCCCGATCGTCACCGATCTTCCCGAGGATCCCCGATTCGCAACAAACCACATAGATAATAATAATGCAGTAACCACAGAGGTTAAGTATCTGGGCTCCATACCATGATACCACCTTTATCCAGAAGGAATGACATACACTAAGGGGCGCTACTCCCTAGAACCTTGCCGCATTCGTCCTGTTTCGACCATTTCCGAGGTGTGAGGCTCGACGAAGTCTCGTCCACAAAGCTACGCTTTCTCAAAAAGCCCTGCTTCGGGTCAAACAAAATGATCAACCTATGATCACAAAGATATAAGATCAAACAAATGATCATATCACAAATGATCAAACACTGATCATTTCACAGCAACACTCAGTATGCCACGTTACCAAATTGGGATATATCGCTGATAAATTTCAACTACATAACCTCTGAGCTCGTACGTCTCAGAGAAGGGTGTTAAGCTAAGAGAATAAATTCTCCGCCACCAACAGAGATGTATTTGAAAGAAATCAGCTTTATATCTCAAATTGTAACGTCAGACACACAATCCATACAAGTCTGATCCGGGATCGAACAGAACCGAAGGCACTTCTCACGAAGCCCTTGCATATCCGGATAAATTTCTAATCACGTCAGGACTTCCCGTCACTAAGGGTGATAAAACCTCTAAACCGAAGATCAGTCGGTGTAGAGTAACTCGACGGTAATCCTTCCGTTTTCAAAAATATCCGGTCTTCAACACCGGTCTTCAAATGCAATTCATAACGACGTATCACATATTCGGAATGGGTTATACGACCCCATGGTCCTTTCCCGGCTAACCCGAATAGTGAGCGTTTATTCAAAAATAAGTGTGGCATTCAAATTCATCCAATTCACAACAAATACCTATCTAAAGGTAATTATTGATAGTCGGTTATTTAACTATCAATAAAGATGCGCAACATCATCAGATTCCAAATAATTTTCCCAAATTATTTATTCTTCAAAAATATCTTACTAGATATATATAATTTTTCCACACTTCAAAAATAAATCAACGTTTATTTTTAAAACGAATTCACATTCCTTTATAAATTCCATATTGAATTTATATTTCAAAATATCTTCTGATATACGATTTTCAAATCGTTTTTCAATATTCAATTTCAATTTATCTTTTACAAAGATAAATTCTCAAAACGTTCATTTCATTTGGAAAAGCATTTCCATACTTATTTAAAAATAAGTGTTTCACAAATCTATTCATTTTCAACACTTGAAAATATTCGATATACTTAAATCAAATTAAGTATATATTCATTCTTTAAGGAAATCATAAATTTCAACATCTATTTGAGTCAAAACGAATGTTGCGTAAAACATCGTTACGACGACTCGAAATCACTAGTATAGGGATTCGGATTTAGATAGATATATAAATCCCAATACTACTTCAAAACATTTCCTTTCGGAAATCATTTACTATAACAACAGTGTTATAGTCCACCATTTCCTTAAATTTCTCGAAAACGTCTATTTCAACAAGAACTGCGGAAATCTCTGCTTTCGATTTATAATACATTTTAAAACATCTTTAAAATGTTTAACTTCATTTTTCAATATCACTTTCCCAAAACAGTATCCATTTTACTTAACAATATATTCACTGTCCAAAATCGTGAATATACTTCACTAACCTCATTTCAATATTTTCTACCCATTTTTATTTCAATAAATATCCACTATCCAAAATCGCGGACATATCTCCTTTATTAAACTTCTATGTTTAACCTATCAATTTCAATTGGTTTTGGATTTATAAAACAATGTTTATAAATTTCACCTTTTATATTTTATAACAACTTCGATTTGTACATCTCCTTTATTAACAAATTCGATCAATATTTCTTTTGTAGGCAAAAATCCAATTTATAAGTTAATTCCTTATAAATCTTTTATTCTACAATTTTATTCATTTTAACTTCACAATTTATACATCTATAAATTTCATATCTTCACAATTTTAAAATTCTATAAGATTCATATCTTCACTTAAAAAAAACTCGTTTTAAAATTCCAAAAATTTTAATTGATAAATACATCAATTTTTCTGTACATCTTTTATAATACTTTAAAAATCTCAATTTAACCCATTTTACAATTAAATCAACTTTCATTTCAAAAATCACACTTTGGTTATATTTCACCAAAAATCTTAACTTTTATAACTTTAAAATTCTAGACGTTTATTTTTCTGAAATAAATCAATTCAAAAATTCGATAAACGTCTACTTTTCAAAAATCACTTTAAAATCTTTTTAAAATAAAAGTCGTTATTTTTAAACTTCAAAACCGAATCCGATGATGTCACAACACCAATCAGTCCATCACAACAGTCAATATCATATATCAATATGATAACAGAATATTCATCAATATCTGTAAATAAATAAATACTGGTGAGGAATCCAGTTGGATCCCTCCAACCTGTTTCCCTGCATCCAAAAACGTCAGCACAATACCAATTCCGCTCCAGTACGGAATTATCGCGGTATATGGGTTTTTATAAATCCGCTTACTAACGGCGCAATAGGGTCTCATCCGCTATACGAGGCGGGAAATCATCAATCCAATATATACATATGCCAATATGTATATATTGCTATATATAGATATATATCCTACTATATCTAATATCACATCCAAACAGTCAATCATCAATCAATAACTGTAAAAATTCCACATTCAATTTGAGTGAGAAAATCTCACCTTGATTTTAATTCTGATTTCAGCGTTTATTTCGAATAAAATTAAGCACGCGTTTAATTTTACCCGAAATTCAAATTAGCTCCAAACGACTCCAAACCAATTGCATCGCGTAGTATTCGTCAATACGATCCCATCGCAAAAAATCTCGTCGTAATCTGATAACATATGACCAAGTTATTGCATTTTGAAGTTTACACAAATTAAAATTATAATAATTAACATTTTATACACATTTTATAACCTAGATTCCATCAGGGCCCTTCGTTTTGAACAAGCAGATCTGGGCCGTGTAGCTACTTCTCCCTCTCACTCACGCTTGCTCCCAGGCATCACGTACGTGATTAAACCCAACGTCGCTCTTCTAGGGTTTGAAACTACCACCTTCTCGAACCCCTAGGCAATGATCAGGAAGCACCATACGAACGGCCACTTCGAGAGCTACTCCCTCCAGCCACCGTGACGAACTCGGCCCCCCCATTTGGTCTCGAAAACCCCACCAAACGAGCACGCACACGGCCACGTAGCGGCCAATCCATAGCTCGAAATCCCATCTCCACCGTTGAGATTGAAGTACTCGACGTGCTCTCCATCTTTCATTTAGGAAGTTGGTTGAATTATTGCACGGATTTGAAGAAATAAATGGAAGAAGAATTGAACAATCTCAGCCTTCGAAATTAGATACGGCGGCTAGGGTTTCTGGACGATGATGTTTGCAAATGAATGATGATAGGTCCTTATATAGAAAAATTCACAAATTACTATTCACCCCGGATTTTCCGAACTCCAAATCGAGCGTGCCGGCTGACGTTTCTAAGGTTTACCCCGCGTTCCGAACGCAATGGAACAGTTTTCGGAAGCTAATTCGATCGTCTGCACGAGATACGGAATTAAACGATCAATTTAAATTTAACCGATTTAAATCGATTTCGAGGCGTTTTGGCTTGCCCCGGACAAACGATAAGTCCAAAAATTACGAAATTTGAAATCTTACAATAACACCACATTACGGATCCGATGAAACTGGTTTCGTCGAAATCCGAGACTGTCTGAAAAACGACTATTTTAACTCGCCGAATTAAAATTAAAAACAATTCGATGCGTTTCGATCTGCCACGGTCAAACGACAACTCCGATTGATACGAAAATTGAAATCCGATAATAACTAACTATTACGGATCCAATGGAACTGGTCTCGTTCGATTCTGAGACTGTCCGAAAATTGGCTATTTTTCAGTCGATAATTAAATATTAAAATATTCAATTTTTTACAATTTTACTCCAAATTCGATTCTGAAAGTTCTATAACCTTTCTATAACTCCAGTATGATTAAATAATATTTTACAAATCATTTTCAATCATTTTAAACACGATTTTCAATTATCTCTGGAATTTCAATCATTAATTTATCGATTTAATTATCAAATTAAATCCAATATCTTTTAAATAAGTTATTCGACTTCTAAATTCATTTATTAATATTTAAAATCAATTAAATATTCGAATTTTAATTATCAAAAATCCTGGGTCGTTACAGCCTCCACCAAATTCGAACCCAAATTCGCGATTTGCCGCCAATCCGACCGTCAATTCGCCTCCAAACTTCGTCAATGAACAACACGCTAGCCCCTCTACAAAACCCAGAAGGGATTTCCGATCAGATGCACCAGTCAAAAACGTCCAATTCAATTTTGACCGCGATTTCTGGTCACACAATGCGTCGAATTGAAAAACGAATTACACCATTGAATTACGCTCGTCGAGAGCTTCAACATATATAAATTTGAGATTTTTTTGAGGAATTTGAATTTTTGACTTTAATTTTGAAATGGATCTGGATCTGAAATTTTGTCAGCCACTGAGGAGAAGAAGGAGCTGATGAAAATTTATGCGAAGACAAATGAGAATAGGCGGAGGCTAGGGTTAAGCGGGGATATTTATAGAGAAGGTTGAAAATAGGATAGATGGATAAAACAGGTGTACGCGCTAACGCCAACGTGACCCAAAAAGCCCGTCCTAACCCCGGAACGAAATTGGGTAAACCCATATATCAAAATAGGTGTTTTAAAATATTTTAAATTCAATGGAAAAGGTTTCAGGTTCAAATTCCATCGTATGAAGAAGTTATGATTAAAACAATATTTTCCAAATTGATTTTAATTGATTTCAATTGCATAAATTTCAAGGCGTTTCGAGTCCGTACGATCGAACGACAAGTCCGATCGCTACAAAACTTGAAACATAATTATAATTCACCGTTATGGATCCGATGAAACTGGTTTCGTCGAAATCCAAATCAGTGGCCAAAATGGCTATTTTTATATTAATTAAATAAATTAAAATTTATTATTAAATCAACTTTCAAATTTTAAATTTTAAACTCACAAATTTTGTCACCTTATATTTCTCAATTATTTACAATGATTTAAAAAAATATTTATGTCCATTTTAGAGTTGATAATCTATAAATTGCGGTGTCAAATTTTCTATTTCCTTATATTCAAAATTATAAATTAAGTTCCCAAAATTTCTATTAAATTAAATATCAATGATTATTCCATCTATAAATTTTTAAGTAGATGGACTCAATGTTGGGTTCAAAACTATTATTTTAATATTCTTGAATTTCAGTTTAAATCTCTATTAACGTAAAATTTAACACTTAATCCCAATTAATTTCAATGACCAAATTTTCCTAATTTAAATTCAATTAAATAAACAAATCTTAATTCCCATTCTTATTATTCAAACAAATTATTATCCTATAAACATATTTAACCTTTGGTTATGTTTTGTTACATAAATCTTCCAATTTCACCTTTATTCGTATTAACTCTTTTATTTCCACTTTTTGTGAAATGACTACCCTATCCAATATATGATGCTAAATCTATTTCCTTGCATTAATATACACCTATTTACATTAATTAGAATAAATATTATATTACTAAATGTACTTCTATCAATTAAATGCATTAATTAAGGTTTTAAAATACTTTACGTTCTATAAAAAATTACAACATTAAATTTACATTCAATTAATTACTTTACATACTTTACGTATTAATTTCTCAATTAACTTAATTTGAACTTATTTCCCAATCTATCAATTACTACTTAAAGTATATTTATGCTTCTAAAAATTTACATTCCCACTTCCGTTACTATATTATTAATTATTAGAGTAACGTTTATTATAAATAATAACATCATAATTACTTAACATTTAAATGAACTTTAATTCCAAATAAATTCATTGACCAATTAATTAAGTAATTTATAATAGTCGTTATTACCCTTAAATTTATTTCCAAATAACGTACTACCTTATTACCTAAATTTACGAACAAATACCGTTCCAATGTTTTATTGCATAAATCAATTTAATCCTTTCCTTTATCCCTTATATGCAATTACAATTAAATGTTGGCATTTATTCTCATACTACCGATTGCATTCACTTATGTTCTATCCAAACATTCATTTAGATTTTATTTCCATTAATTTTTTCAATATTGACATCCACTTAATCAAATTTACTTCCATTTATATAGTTGCAATTCAATTCAGTTATTATTTCATTAATACTATTTCCAATTTATTCCTTCCAGTATTAATTACGCAATCAAGTTTAATTAACCAATTATAATGGTTTCCGCTATTTCTTCAATTGGATTTCATTCTAATTGTCAAGAATTTATTTTATTTACCAATGCAACACTTAATTTCCAACATTCGCTCCAATATACATTATAAGATTTTCATTTCTTTTTACATTAAATTACAAAAATCAATTTAAATTAACAAATTAAATGGTCGATATTTACGGGTCGTTACAGAATATAAAATTTAAAGATTCAGAAATCATTTAATTTAACCAATCCAGTGTTCGAATATAATTTTCTACCCTATGGTCAAGTGATACAGATATTTATCATTTCAATCCGCAATTTAAAATTTAATATTTGCAGATATATATTAATTCAACCCACTGTGAATACCTCCCATGACTCCTGCACTGAACAAGGAAATAGTGCGCTATAAAGTGTGCCAGGCAGCCATGGATGATCGTCAGAGGTAAGTTAAAATGGCAGAATCTATCGTATTACTCACAACGCATGGATAAAATACAATAGAGAAAATATACATAGTGAAGCTACACAGAACAGAATCGCATCAAATAAGCCTCATAGTAGTTTGATACAAAAATCTGAATAGTCAATACATCAAGCCAATCTACATATCACTCAGAGAATATACAAGCAGCGGAACATCCAATACATATAATAAGAAAATGATATGCAAGCCTCCAGCTCGTCTTCGTCATCAGCATCGTTGGAAACTAAGAACAACACCTGTCACCTGCTACCTAGTCTGCCCATCCCAAAATGGATGAAAAACCCAAGGTAATAAGAGTTGAACATAAAACCTTGAGTCAGACAACAGTCTTAGTGAACGGTAAATTAACTAACAACGTACCAAAAGAGCATAAAGGTAAAAGGAATAGGAACCCAACCCTCCCACTCCACCTCTTTCTACAGTGATAGCCCCTAGACACACTAAGCGAAAGTAAACATAGCAAAGCAACATTTAAAGTAAAGCAATTATCACTCGAGTCAAGGTCAAAGTTTTCCAAGTACAAAACCCCAAGGCCTAAACCAAGATCAGATAAGCACCCAGAAAATATTGCTCTTGAGACCGAAAGACGATACAACCAAACATCCATGACTCTGGCTATCACTGTTATCATTGCTTCGATACCACCGTTAATTAAATGACCAACACATTCTTTCAGCCGTCCGTCAAGGGCTAATGGTAACCCCGGTTCTAGACAGAACTCCGCACGTCGTCGCAGCCCGTGCCTAGGACTATCGAATCTGCCCAGAGTACTCGACCACCAACTGTAGTCTTTTGGGACTATCGAATCTGCACAGCGTACTCTTGCTTTGAGCCTGCTAGAACCTTCAACAACGATGAAATCTCAGCCTTCTAATCCTCCTCCTCGACGACTATTCTCATACTAGCTCAAGCCCCTCTTGAACCAACCATTATCCTCAAACTCGAACCATTTCACCGAGTTATCAACATGCTTGGAATGATCCCGTCTAGATTAAACCAAGGCTATCTCACATCATGCCTCGCTTCATCTCATCATAGCAAAGCCTCATCTCAACATCATCATCAAATCTATCCATATGAGCTTTATCATCCGCGTCATATGCCACGAGCAGCTTTTCTTATTCAAGAGCCTTTCCCTTAGCTTTTGAATCATCTTCAACCAACTTGTCCAAATCAAATCATCAATCAACTAATTTATAACAATCAATCAAGTCAATCATTAATCCAAGTAATCAAGCATTCAAACATGATCTAATAAACAATTATAACAATAATGGCAATCTTGTAAATAAAGAGTCCAAATCTAACAAGCATGAATCATGAGCAATATCTCTACAACTTGATGAATGAACTTGCATAGGTTAACATGTAGTAAAATGGATGTCAAATCATCATGAACAATAGATCTATACTTAAGTTTAAGAAAATGCATGGAAATCACTATTTTAACACAAAATCAAGCCACCAATCCGATATACTCCTTCGGATCCGTGTGAGAGATAACCACCACTCACCGAATCACCTAAACACCTCAAAAGCAACACACTTCAGATCTGGACAGCGAAGGATCTAACTCGATTCTCCAAGATTCCGCTTCAAACAATGAAATCTCTCTTCGATGGATGTAGATCTTCAATCTAAGCTCTTGGATCTTTGATTTGATCTTCGATTTGGATGGAAGGAAGCACAAAATTAAAATGGAGAAAAGAAGTGAAGAAGTGTAGAACTCGAGCTCTCAAAATGGCAGCACTTCGTCGCTTCAAAATCCGGATCCCAAAAAGTGAAGTAGAACCGTGTATTTATAGGCTGGAAATCCTTAGGTCGTCCGCCCCCTTAAGTCGTCCACGACTTAACTCTTTCGACATACGACCTAACAATCCTCCCGACCTACGACCTAGCAGATCCCCCGACCTAACACTTGTGCGACTTAACACATACGCACGACCTAACAACTTAACAAAGATGCGGCTTAACGACTGAACAACAGTCGCGACCTAACACACAACCACATTCCTACTTAAGTCGTTTAGACGACTTAACAACTTACGACTCAACGACCTTGCGACTTAACGACTCAGGCCTATGCGCGACCTAAAACATGTGCAGCTTAACACCTACGCGACCTAACGACTCACGACTTAACACCTTTAGGTCGTCTAACGACCTAACTACATGCAGGGTCACGACGACCTAAACTAAACGACCTAAGCTATCTACATTAAGTCGCTCAACCAACCTATCTCCTTAAGTCGTTAGCTCGCCCAGTCTCCTAGGTCACTACTCCTATGCCGCTAACCCTTAAGTCGCCGACTCTCTTAAGTCGCTTAGCCGACTTATCTACCTTAGACCGCCAACCCCCCCCCCCCCCCTTAGGTCGCTAACCTTGTTATGTCGCTAACCCTTAGATCGTCCACTTCCTTAGGTCGCAAACTTCTTTAGGTCACTCCACCCTCTTAGGTCGTTCACCCGACCTAACTTCCGGACGACCTAACTTCTACACGACTTAACCCTGGACGATTCAAGCTCTGGCCGACTTAAACTCTGAACGATCTAACTCTGGACGTTCTAACAACACTCACGGCCTAAAAATAATAGTTTTACGATCTTTCAATCCGTAAAAATACGGGTCGTTACATTCTCTCCCCCTTAGGAATTTCGCCCCCGAAATTCCAAACAAACAAGAGCAATCAAAAACTATTCTGCATGCCTACCATCCATAGCAATCGACAAACCATGCGTCCAATTTCTAGCCTAACATGCGGAATTCTAAAACTAGAACAAGTTACAATGTCGTGAGATAACATGACACCTTATGGCCATACCTCGAAGAGTTCAGGATGAGCTACCTTCATCCTCTCTTCCACCTCCCATGTATAGTCGTTAACATCATCACTCCATTGTATCTTGAGCAACCTAACTACCTTCCTCCTAATCTGTTTCGTGTCAGTTCCCACAACACGAAGCGGCTTACGAGGTCTCTCAACAACTGGATCAACCTCAAAATCTTCACAGCTATCTGCAGAAACTACTGTATTCGAGTCATGCACATACTTCCGTAGATACGATACATGAAAAACATTATGCACACTCGACATCTTTTCTGGTAACTCCAATTTGTAGGCGAGCTTTCCAATTTGCTCGATGATCGGGAATGGTCCAACAAATCTCGGAGTCAATTTTCCTTTCTTCCCGAATCGAATAACATTCTTCAGTGGAGAAATCTTCACAAAAACCATATCACCTACGTCAAATTCCAAATCCTTACGATGCTTATCGGCATAACTTTTCTGACGGTCTTGGGCTGCCTTCATTCGTTGCCGAATAATTTCTATGCAATCTGAAGTCTGTCGAATCATTTCTGGCCCAAGTATCAACTTTTCCCATGTTTCTAACCAACATGTCGGAGAGTTACACGGTTTTCCATACAATGCCTCATACGGTGCCATACCAATGCTTGACTGGTAACTGTTATTATACGAAAATTCCACCAAATGAAGGTGATCTTCCCATGACCCTCCAAAATCTAAAACGCATGCTCTGAGGAGATCTTCCAAAACTCGGTTGACTCTCTCAGTCTGACCATCTGTTTGGGGATGATAAGCTGTACTCAAACACAACTCACTTCCCAAAACTTCCTAGAAGCTCTTCCAAAATTCACTAGTGAACAATGGGTCTCAATCACTCACTATACTTTTCGGAATACCATGGAATCGAACTATCCACTTAACATATAGCTCAGCCAACTTTAATGCAGTCCTGGTCGATCGAACAGGAATGAATCTTGCACTCTTAGTCAGACGATCTACGATGACCCAAATCCCTTCATTTCCCGTTCTTGTTCTAGGTAGTCCATCGATAAAATCCATCGATATTTGCTCCCACTTCCATGTAGGAACTTCTAATGGCTGAAGCAATCCACTTGGCTTCTTCTGTTCGGCTTTTACCAGCTGGCAGTTCATGCACTTGGAAATAAAATTTCCAACATCCTTCTTCATACCTTCCCAGTAATAGGTTCTCTTCATATCCCGATACATCTTATTTCCACCTGGATGAATTGTCAGCTTCGAGTGATGACATTCCTTCAGAACTTCATTTCTCAATTAATCTATATCGGGAACAACTAGTCGTCCTTACTTCCGAAGCCAACCCTCTCGATCGACCTCGAATCCTTTATCCTCTTCTGGGTCCAATCTAGATTCCAAATCATGGATAATCTTGACAAGCTTATCGTCTCGCTTTTGGCTCTCGCCAATTCTTTCCACAAGAGTCGGTCTTATCGATAAGTTTGCCAACATCTCAGGTTCCAATTCACATCTGGCCTGAAGTCAAATCCATCTAAATACTCGTGACTCTTCCATTCTGAAAACATGGCTCCCAATCTTGCATGTCTTCGACTTAACGCATCCGCCACTGTGTTACCCTTTCCCGGAGTATAGGCTATACCAAGATCATATGATGCCAAAAACTCTAGCCATCTTTGCTGCCTAAGATTCAAATCCTTTTGGGAGAAATGATACTTCAACGATTTATGATCTGTAAACAACTCGAATCGAACTCACAATAGGTAATGTCTCCACATCTTCAGAGCAAATACAATCGCTGCTAACTCCAAATCATGAGTCAGATAATTCCTTTCATGCGGCTTCAGTTGTCGACTTGCATACGCAACAACTTTACCCTTCTACATCAGCACTGCTCCAAGTCCAGTACCACATGCATCGGTGTAAACCACCATCTCATCATTTCCACTTGGAATAGTCAAAACAGGAGCACTTGTCAATCGCTCTTTCAGGATTCCGAAAGCTTGCTCACACTTAGCATCCCATCTGAATACTTGGTTCTTTTTTGTCAATCCTGTTAATGGTGCAGCTATCTTGGAAAATTCTTTGATAAATCGGCGATAATATCCTGCTAATCCAAGAAATCTTCTCACATCAGATGCATTCTTAGGTCTAACCCAATCCTGGATTGCTGCCACCTTGGCGGGATCAACCGCTATTCCATTTCTAGAGATAATATGGCCTAAGAACCTCACTTCACTCTTCCAGAAGTGACACTTCGAAGACTTAGCCTTCAGCTGATGTTTCCGTAAGATTTCCAAAACAATACGCAAGTGCGTCTTGTGCTCTTCTTCAGTTCTGGAATAAATCAAAATATCATCCACGAACACTAGTACGAACTTGTTCAACTGATCTCTGAACACTCTATTCATAAGATCCAAAAAATATGCTGGTGCATTGGTAAATCCAAACGGCATTACCAGCCACCCAAAGAAACCGGATGGGGTCCTGAAAGCAGTCTTCGGCACACTATCCTTAGCCACTCTTAACTGGTGAAATCCCGTTGCCAAATCCATCTGAGAAAACACCTTAGCTTTGTGAAGTTGATCGAACAAGTCATCTATTCTTGGCAATGGATACTTGTTCTTCTTAGTCACTTTATTCAGCTCACGATAATCTACACACAACCTCAACGATCCATCCGCTTTAGTGGCGAACACAACTGGTGCACCCCATTCAGACACACTACGCCGAATGAATCCTTTCCGCAAAAGATCATCAACTTGCACCTTCAACTCTTGCTGTTCCCTAGGCGCCATCCGCCTAAGAGGCATCACAACAGGTCTGGCTCCTTCAACTAGATCGATACGAAACTCAATCTCTCTATGCGGCGGTAACCCTTTGACCTCATCAAAGACATCCTCAAATCCATTAGCGATTGGCACCGATGACAGTCCATCCCGTGGAACAACCAGCGAATACATGAAGCTCATGAAGACGCCTTCCTCATGCTTACATCGTATCACAACATTTCGCCCTTCCACATTCTCGACTGTCACCTCAAGTCTTTCACAATCAACCTTTGCCGCATACTTCCTAAGCCAGTCCATACCTAAAATAATTCCAAACCCCGCAAAGTTCAGAACAAAACAATCACAAACAAAAGAGCAATCATGACTCGATACAACTAGACCATGGCATAACATACTCAGGCAGGACGAACCCCCAACTGGATTAGTCACAACCAATGGTCTATCAACAATATCCGGTTTTAAACCCAACCGGTCTACAAGTTCATTACAAACAAAAGAATGCGACGCCCCAGTATCGAATAACACTCTAACTGGAACACCACATATGGAAAGAGTACCTTGAACCACCACACTCTTTCCTTTCTCTTCTGCAGTAGGAGCTTTTGAAGATGATGGAACAGCCCCCAAAGCATAAGCTTGCACAATCTGCTTGTCCTTTCGCGGTTCTGAACAATTCTTCTTGATATGCCCCGGCTTGTCACAGTTGTGGCATTTCATCGGCACCTTAGGATTCTTGCAATCTCTGGAGAAATGGCCCTTCTACTGACAATTGTAGCAGGTCACTTCGCCCTTTGGGTTCTTCTGGCCATCCTTACCCTTTTGCTGTTGCTGCTTCCTCTTCTTGTTTCCACCCTGCTGTGGTTTAGACTCCTCCTTGGTCACAGCAACAACAGATCCTTCTTTAGGAAACAGATTCCCGTGCCTGAGAGCCTTCTCTACAAGCTTCTCAAATGGATCGTCTAAATGATCCACCAACTGCCTCCCAAGATAAATGTCCAAGCCTATCACAAACTTCTCGTTCTTCTGATAAGGAGATTCAATATACGACCGGGCATACTTGGACAAGGCTTCAAACTCAGAAACATACTCAAGAACTGGTCTTCCACCTTGCTTGAGCTCCACAAACTTCTTGAACAGAACAGATTTCTGAGCTGTAGAAATGAACTTAGCTTCAAATCTGGCTTGGAATTGCTCCCAAGTAATTTCTTCCTCCGGAGTATCAAGGGTGATAGAGTTCCACCAGTCAGAAGCTCTCCCTTGAAGCTGTCTTGATGGGAGCTTCCTTCTAGTTGCATCCTCGATTCCCAAATCACCAAAGATCCTTCTACAAGCATCTATCCATCTCTGAATTTCAATAGTTGACTCTGTTCCCATGAAAATCTTTCCTCCAAGAGTAGTATAATCTTTACATAGCTTAGCAAAATCCACCGGTTTTGGAGTTTGAACTTGAACTCCAACTTCTACTGATGGCCCCGGAGCTGGCATCCTTCTCAGGATCGAATTCATCATAGCCTCGAACATAGCAGCATAATTAGCAGCCCCCTCAGTAGCACGGCCTTCCCTAGCAGCTGGTCTCCCTCTTCGACTCATTCTTAATATCTATAAAAAGGAATGATTAATACACCTTGAGAACAACTGCATAAGGGGTTCAAATCATTCTAAGCTACTATATTATATATAGTAATCATCCATCAAAATACAATTACGTCTCTCATACGTAGTTACATCAGCGAGCGTTGGGTAAAATCGATTAACCAAGGCTCTGATACCAAATGTGACGACCGCCCATGACCTCTGCACAAAACAAGGAAATAATGCAATGTAAAGCGTGCCAAGCAGCCAAGGATGATCGTCGGGGGTAAATTAAAGCAGCAGAATCTATCGTATTACTCACAGCGCATGGATAAAATACAATAGAGAAAATATATATAGTGAAGCTACACATAACAGAATCGCATCAAATAAGCCTCATAGTAGTTTTATACAAAAATCTGAATAGTCAATACATCCAGCCTCACTACATATCACTTAGAGAATATACAAGCAGCGGAACATCCAGTACATATAATAAGAAAATGATATGCAAGCCTCCAGCTCGTCTTCATCATCAGCATCGTTGGAAACTAAGAACATCACCTGTCACCTGCTACCTAGTCTGCCCATCCCAAAATGGATGAACAACCCAAGGTAATAAAAGTTGAACATAAAACCTTGAGTCAGACAATAGTCTTAGTGAGCAGTAAATTAACTAACAACGTACCAAAAGAGCATAAAGGTAAAAGGAATAGGAACCCAACCCTCCCACTCCACCTCTTTCTATAGTGATAGCCCCTAGACACACTAAGCAGAAGTAAACATTGCAAAGCAACATTTAAAGTAAAGCAATTATCACTCGAGTCAAGGTCAATGTTTTCCAAGTACAAACCCCCAAGGCCTAAACCAAGATCAGATAAGCACCCAGAAAATATTGCTCTTGAGACCGAATGACGATACAACCAAACAACCATGACTATGGCTATCACAGTTGCTTCGATACCACCGTTAATTGAATGACCGGCACATTCTTTCAGCCGTCCGTCAAAGGCTAATGGTAACCCCGGTTCTAGACAGAACTCCGCACGTCGTCGCAGCCCGTGCCTAGGACTATCGAATCTGCCCAGAGTACTCGACCACAAACTGTAGTCTTTTGGGACTATCGAATCTGCCCAGTGTACTCTTGCTTTGAGCCTGCTAGAACCTTCAACAACGATGAAATCTCAGCCTTCTAGTCCTCCTCCTCGATGACTATTCTCATACTAGCTCAAGCCCCTCTCGAACCAACCATTATCCTCAAACTCGAACCATTTCACCGAGTTATCAACATGCTTGGAATGATCCCATCTGGATTAAACCAAGGCTATCTCACATCATGCCTCGCTTCATCTCATCATAGCAAAGCATCATCTCAACATCATCATCAAATCTATCCATATGAGCTTTATCATCCGCGTCATATGCCACGAGCAGCTTTTCTTATTCAAGAGCCTTTCCCTTAGCTTTTGAATCATCTTCAACCAACTTGTCCAAATCAAATCATCAATCAACTAATTTATAACGATCAATCAAGTCAATCATTAATCCAAGTAATCAAGCATTCAAACATAATCTAATAAACAATTATAACAATAATGGCAATCTTGTAAATAAAGAGTCCAAATCTAACAAGCATGAATCATGAGCAATATCTCTACAACTTGATGAATGAACTTGCATAGGTTAACATGTAGTAAAATGGATGTCAAATCATCATGTACAATAGATCTATACTTAAGTTTAAGCAAATGCATGGAAATCACTATTTTAGCACAAAATCAAGCCACCAATCCGATATACTCCTTTGGATCCGTGTGAGAGATAACCACCACTCACCAAATCACCTAAACACCTCAAAAGCAACACACTTCAGATCTGGACAGCGAAGGATCTAGCTCGATTCTCCAAAATTCCGCTTCAAACGATGAAATCACTTTACGATGGATGTAGATCTTCAATCTAAGCTCTTGGATCTTTGATTTGATCTTCGATTTGGATGGAAGGAAGCACAAAATTAAAGTGGAGAAAAGAAGTGAAGAAGTGTAGAACTCGAGCTCTCAAAATGGCAGCACTTCGTCGCTTCAAAATCCGTATCCCAAAAAGTGAAGTAGAACCATGTATTTATAGGCTTGAAATCCTTAGGTCGTCTGCCCCCTTAAGTCGTCCACGACTTAACTCTTCCGACCTACGACCTAACAATCCTCCCGACCTACGACCTAGCAGATCCCCCGACCTAACACTTGCGCGACTTAACACATACGCACGACCTAACAACTTAACAAAGATGCGGCTTAACGACTTAACAACAGTCGCGACCTAACACACAACCGCGTTCCTACTTAAGTCGTTTAGACGACTTAACAACTTACGACTCAACGACTCAATGACCTTGCGACTTAACGACTCAGGCCTATGCGCGACCTAAAACATGTGCAGCTTAACACCTACGTGACCTAACGACTCACGACATAACACCTTTAGGTCGTCTAACGACCTAACTACACGTAGGGTCACGACGACCTAAACTAAACGACCTAAGCTATCTACCTTAAGTCGCTCAACCAACCTATCTCCTTAAGTCATTAGCTCGCCCAGTCTCCTAGGTCGCTACTCCTATGCCGCTAACCCTTAAGTCACCGACTCTCTTAAGTCGCCAACTCCTTAAGTCGCTCAGCCGACTTATCTATCTTAGACCGCCAACCCCCCCTTAGGTCGCCAACCTTGTTAAGTCGCTAACCCTTAGATCGTCCACTTCCTTAGGTCGCAAACTTCTTTAGGTTGCTCCACCCTCTTAGGTCGTTCACCCGACCTAAATTCCGGATGACCTAACTTCTACACCACTTAACCCTGGACGATTCAAGCTCTGGTCGACTGAAACTCTAAACGATCTAACTCTGGACGTTCTAACAACACTCACGACTTAAAAATAACAGTTTCACGATCTTTCAATCCGTAAAAATACGGTCGTTACACCCACAGTCCCAAATTATATTACAAATCCATGGAATCTCTTGAGCATATCATTTCAACTCATAAAAATTTCACCTAATCTATCTGATCGTTCGTGTATGTATCATTTCAACCCATATGGAACTTACAGTTTTATAATAATATAAATATAACATCCAGTCATCCAATATCAACAATCAAACATCCATCACAATCATCATTCAAACGAATGAATAAACTATAATAATCAAACGGTAATCAATGATAGGTATTAACTAGCAAATAAACTTCAATATTAAATTAAATGCTATTAAATTCAATAAAGGTCAAATTTAACTAGAGTGACAAATTAAATATATCAAACATCAACCAATCAATTTCAAATAACATCATAAATTGAATTTAACTAACATCAGATAATTTAGTAGTTATGAGTGGGTTAAAACACTTACTTTTGATTTCAAATCGATTTAAAATCCAAAATAAGGACCAAAATTCAATCGTCTCAGAATTCATCCAAACCAGTTCCAAAATGTTCGTAATTTTGCTACAATCACAGCGGAACAAACCACGCGTGAATCCGAGCTCGTATGCAAAAGATATATAAATTAGAACGATTTGACATAAAAATTAAAGTCAAAATAAACAAAGCAAAGAAAAATGCCATATCAACTTTTTCTATTCTTTCACGAGAAACACTATATCGAAGAAACATGGTCGAACGAACTGCTGCCAGCTTTAATGCTCGTCCATGCACTACCACAACATGTCGCAGACATTGCCCCACCTCCAGACGACTCGCCACCACTTCTGCAGCCTTCCATGACTTCACCCTCATATCATGATCGCGAATTGGAAGGGGCGGCCGCTGCCGCAACATGTAATAGCCGTCACTTCGACAAATAAATTACGCTGTGCGTCCACTCGCTAACCTCCACGCAACCATTTCCTCCAATCGATGATCCGTTAAAATTAATCAAGACGCGATGAACGGTCGAGAATAATCATTAATTTCTGGCCAAATTATGATCCAAATGGAAAAAAAACTGAATATTTGAATTGCGCTTGTCGAGAGCTTTGAATCGGTATAAAATATGATAGAGTTTTGAGAAGTTTAATTTTGAAATTGAATTTTTGATTTAAAATTGAATTGGGAATTTAAGGTTTTGGTCTGTCTGCCATTGAAAAGAGGAGATGAGAAGGAAATGTACGTTTAGTAATGAGGAATGAAAGGCTGCTAGGGTTTATAAGCATCTATTTATACTAACTAAGCCCAAAAAGAAAAATAAACACGTATCGAATTAGTACGAACGTCAATAACGACCCGAAAAGCCCATCTCGCTTCCAGAACGAAAGTGGGTCATCCCGTATGTGAAAATAGATGTTTTCGATAATTTTAAACTCAATGGAACAGGTTTCAATTCCTAATTCCATCGTATAAAGTGGTTAGCTTTAAAATAAGATTATTTCAAAGTGTATTCAATTAAATTGATTTCTACGCATTTCAAGCCCATGCGATCAAACGATAAGTCCTATCGCTACGAAACTTGAAATCCTAAAATAATTCACCATTACGGATCCAATGAAACTAGTTTTGTCAAAATCCGAGATAATGGCCAAAGTGGCTATTTTCATGCTAATTAAATAAATTAATATTAAATTAATTAAATCACTTTTTCAATTCAAAATTTATAATTAACAAATTTTATCATTTCTAATTACACAGAAATTAACAATCATTCTAAAATTTATTTCCCATGTCATATTCAACATTAATTATTAAACAAATCACAGTATTCAATTTCAATTGCAATAAATCCATTAATTATAATTTAAATTTCAATAAATTGATTAAACTTGATTTCAGTCCTTTTTATTCCATCATTCATTACTGTATGTATATATTTAGCATTGGTTTATATCTTATTACATTAATATTCTACAAATATTATCTTAATTAATATTAATACAATATTTAATTACATTTATTACAATTTATTTCTTGTTGATTTCCAATAAATTAAATAGTGTATTTATATTTAAACCATTGTTTTAACTTACTAATTTAAACACAATTCTATGTTTATTATTAAAAAACAAAACAAATAAATTGACATTGATTTTACCTTCTTATTTACAAATCTAACCAATGCAACTTTACAATTCATTACATATTATTCCACTAATTAAATATAACATTTAACCTATTTCCTTATTTGTCATTTATTACCTCACTATTCTACAATTGCCTCTTTTAATTTATAATTACCGCAATAATTAAGTACATTGATTTCAGTTGATTTCCACATCAATTCCAATTAGTTATATATAATTTCACCGTTTAATACAACATTTGGTTTATTCCTAAATTTTCAATTTATAACCAAATTGTATATTTACAATCATTTCAATTAATTGAAATCCCATTAAAATAATTATCAATAGCCTTAAATTAACATTATAAACATTACATTCAAGTTATTCTTCTCATTATTAAATCTTAAAATTTAATATTTTCACAAAATTAAACTCCAAAAACTATTTAATTAATTAAATTTAATTATAAAAAATTATGGGTTGTTACACTCTCCCCCACACAAAACTTTTCGTCCTCGAAAAGGAAAAAGAAGTGAAAATAAATTAATATATCTTATTTGAAGTATTCAATTTCTAAATAATTCAATTATTTAATTAAACAATTTATATAAGATATATCAATTTAAAACAATTAAATCCTTTTATATTCAAGTAAACAAAAGTTGGAAAAACATCTTAACTTTTCAAAATTTTCTAAGTCAAAAATTTATGGAAAATTTCAGTAGAGTCACCTTTATATAAAGAGGTCCGGGAGAATAATAATATCAACAATAACAATATATATCACATATTTCAAAATAAAATATCGCATAGAAAACCGTAATCTAAAAACGTACCTATTTCTCGGGAAAATTACGCTTATTTATGAAACCAAAAGTAGTAGCAATTGCATCCATAACCTGTATTTCACTTGTATAATCCAAAGAGGTTAATAATTAAGTAAAAGAGAAATATAAGTTGTTTCAACTAACAATAAAAAATAATCACAACAGAACAGTGGTCACTTTGCAGACAAACATACAATCATCACGTGCGATTAAGAAAAACCATCCATCCATAGCAATCAAAGCAAGTGGTTTGTTCGGGTTTAGACACTTTAATCATATAGAATGATAAATAAACTATAAAGTATATCATGCACTCAATAGTCTAAGATAACACTTAATAGATTATTCATGCGTCCTAAATAATTTAAAGTATCACCTCCCCAACATCCCATAAGCCAAACAATGATTTCAAGTATTATTCAGGTTCATTCTTATTAATTTCATTTCATATCATTTATTTTTAATTTATTTCAATCCATTCAAACAATGTGACTTCTCCATTAATATACATTCATTACTTACAAAATTTCATTTCACATTTATACATATAATGTTATTTTCCTTTCATTACTTTGCATTCATTGCTTACATAAGTTATTTTCATTCCAATTAGTCAGATTATTCATTATTATGTAGGTCTCTTTGCAATTTGATTCACCATTAATAAATTATTTATTTTTTCCACATTCATTTCTTTCATATATAATATTATTGAACATTTAATCTATTTCTGAGTCATTTCACACTTTCTAAAGTCATAATCATTCAATTAATATAGTATTCACTTTAATTATGAATGGCTTCAACAATAACTTAAGTTTATGATCATTTACTTACTATATTCATTCTTTCTATAAATTTAATTAGTAGCATTCAAATTATTAACTTAAGTTTATAATATTCTTATACATCTTAATTCTTCATTTAAAACATGATTTCATTGAACACTTTCACTATTTAAGTTTTACATGTATAATATTCTATTACATCTTCTTATTAAACATTTCAACCTTTAATATTTTGGTAACTTATATATATGTCTTAAGAATACAATTGAAAGTTACACAAGTTTTTCTTATTCACTTTAGTGAATAAAATGTTCAATATTTCATATCTTTTGAATTTCATTACTCTTTAATTTATAAACGAAAACCTTTAATTTCTTTACATTTTATTAATCTATTAACATCTAATTTCTTATTTCCCATTTTAGCAGCTTCCAATTATTAAAATAGTTAAGATTTCATTTTATTACATTAACTGAAAACTACTAACTATTAGAAGGTTTAAGAACTAACTCCAGGTTATATTTCCAAATCATTTTAAAATATTATATATATTCATATCTTTTATAGATCAAATCATATTTAGAAGTCAAAAATTAAGATTTATTTATCAAACAAAGATGTAGTAAAACTACTACAACAATCTACCCACTTCGAAACTCAAAAATGAACGTCGATGATGCATTCACTCATCACCGAAATTATTTTCCAACGACAAAGAGAGAAGTACATAACTTATCTCCTTTAAAATTTCTTTAAAACGTTTCTTTCAAATCATACTGAAATATTTATATCAAAGAATACTTAAATGAAATAATACTGATATTATATTCCAAAATCTTTTGAAAGAAATTTTAAAAATCCAGAACTTAAGTTCTAAAATTTCCAATTTTTATTCATTCTATTTATAATCTCAATTTGCAACCAATATTTATAAATTTCACTTCCTAATAAACAAGTATATTACATTCAATAATATCATTTATAAAATTTGTTCTTTTATATAAAAATATATACTAGGCAAAATTATTTTATTTACCTATATTTTAAAACAATATCGTGTCGGTCTGCCCTATTAAGTGTTTAGAAATCCTTATCGATGTCATAGCGTCCTATGTACTGACCAGAATTTATAAATACTAAACAGAACAAATTAACACAATACAAAAACCTTTTATAACACTAACAAATACGCTCTCTCATATATATACACTCATGACTCATTCTAGGGTATTAGTACCAAATTTCTAATGAGTCAGATCCTACAAAGCTAAGGTTATCAGTAAACCAAAGCTTTGATACCAAATGTAACGACCCACCTTTTAGGATGGTTTAAATCGACGATAAACCACACACATCAGACTCAAACCATTCAAAAGGGAGGACTGTTGTGGGGTAAATAAGAAAAGAAGAGAAAGAAAAAAAGCATACATAGAAACTCACAACTAAATGACAAAATATAATGATCAAATAAACAGTTCACGAAGCAGTTTTATAAATAACATTTGATTACACTTTTACAATATAGAATCAGAGTACATACAACAATAATAAATAAATAATGCAGTGGAACAACATGATATAGTGGAATGAATAGAAATAATAATGGTAGTATACAAATCTCTGTCTTCGTCCTCCAAAAAGCAGTCTTCGATATACTAAAAAGCTCAGACTGAACCGAGCAAATTGAAAAGACAAAACACTCAAGTCAAAACTAAAAGATCTTATGTAAGTTAAATCAACAGTAAATAAATATAAGGGAACGGTCTCGAAGATGTCTATGGATTTTGACATCTCCTATCCAGTGCCAAACATGAGTGCAATAACTTAAGAGATGTTCAGGATTCCCATCTCCTAAGGATCCGTTAAACTATCTACATACATAGTACAATACACTATTATAATAATGTCTATAGTAAAATAAAGTATTAAAATAGCGTTAAGGCATTACCCATATCCCCTTTTATATATTCCCATGGTCTTTACAGTACCGTACACTCCTCCGTAAACTAGAGGTTAACCCAAAGGGCACTCCATAGGTATGGTACAAAACAAACTCATTGAAGGCTCGACGGGGCATGTGAACACGGCACATGAGGCAATGCCAGGGTAGGATTCTACCATTTGCACTCCCGGACTGATGGAAATGCCTAGCAGCTACTACCTCCCACCTCGAGACACACTCCTAAAAAAATCGAAGGTGCACCCAATCAAATCACAAAGTAATAGAATGGTATTGAAGAAACGTGCCCGATCGGAGGAATGACCTCACTTGGCCCGATATAGCTCCTGTTTTAGTTATATCTAAGTTGACTCACTAGAGTCAGGGCTACGTAAATTCCTCATACAGAATTGTACAATAAACCATTCTACTTCATTCTGGAGTCTCCACCACGTACACAGTTGTTAAAGTGGTTTTCGATATTGGCATAGAGTATGGCAATATCTGATCTCGGTCTCTTTAACAACCAAATGCTTATTTCACACCAGATGGTTCTTTTACATTTTCAAAAACGATTCATAATTGATATTAAAATATCATATTCTCAAAACCATATCATTTTCGAAATCATATTTACTTATAAAATTATATCACATTTGAAATCATATCACTTCAAATTCATATTTTCAAAAATAGATAAATCCTCTTATAAGTCATCATATTCCTCAAATATGTCATTTAAATTCCAACATAGGTTGTAACGTCATTTAATCGTATTCTCCTTGAAAATCAACGATTTAAATATAAAAAATCCACTTTACAAAACCTGAAATTTAGAAAATAATTTATATAATTTAAAATAGATTTAAATAGTTTGAATATTTTAAAAAGGCTTTTAAATGGTTAAAATACTTTAAATATAGTTTAAATAGTTTAAAAATAGTTAAAATAATTTAAAGTAGATTAAAATAGTTTAATATCATTTGAATAGTTTTAAAAATTGATTAAAATAGATTCAAATAATTTACACTTTGTTAAAATTGTAACGACCTGCTATTTTCAACCATTCACATCCGCACTGTCGGACTTGAATTGCTTAAAATATCAGATTGTTAATTTAAATTTGGCAAAAACTCAACATATACAGTAAATAAATTTAATATAATAATAATGCAGCGGAATAAATAAATAGGAGTTCATGAAGCTAGTATATAAACATTAGAGTTGGAAATAAAATACATTAGAATATCTCAAATACAGACGGATGACATCTTAGAGCAAATCAACTGGAAAAGCTAAAAGCTAAATCGATAGTTGGATCTCCAAGCGAAACTCCAAACTCCAAAGGTGAGTCTCAACTGATGTATCACTCAGTCTGACTCGACTGTAAAGCAAAACACAAACACTCGAGTCAGGATTAACATTCTTATATCAATAAATCCAACTCAATTGAAATATCAACTGAAATACAAGTAACTCAGAGGATGTTTGGGATAACCATTCTCTAAGGATCCGTGGAACTATCTACAATGTAGAAATATAAGCTATCAACAACCAACCGTCATTATAACACCATGGTCCTTTCAAAATATTTTATACTTCAGAACCAAAGTATCATTTCCATTTCAAATATATATATATATATATATCCTAAATTTCAAAAATTGATTCAAATCAACTCGAGTTCCAAATTCAAATTTAATTCAATCTAAATTTATCCATTTTAATTCAATTCAGTTTCTAAATAACAAATTAAAATTATATTGATTTCAAATACAGATCTGAATCATAAAATAAACCATTTAACTTCCAATATATTTCAAAGCTTTAATACTCAACATTTTCAAAGTTAAATTTAACAGTTTCATATAGATCTTAATTTAACTTCATTATTATTTTGTCAAGAGATATTCACTTAATAAATTCAATATCATTTAACTAGCCTTAAACTACATTTTTACTAAATATTTCCCTAAATTTATTTAAACGAGAAATATTAAATTCTTTATTGAATACAATTTCAACTAAATTCAAATTATCTTCCCAACCTTAACTTATTTAAATTATTACCAACATCTGTTTTGAAATATAAATTTAAATACTTAACCTATTATATGTATTAAATCAATCCTAATTAAATTAATTATTATTATTAAATATATATATATATATAATTACCATTTATATAATAATTTAAGAATCACATTTATAAAACCATATATTTCTTTCTAATATCATAGAATTTATTGTCAATATATTTATATATGGACCAACGAAGTTTGTATATAAGATTTTCTATCCTATGGTCAAGTGATACGGATATTTATCATTTCAATCCATAACTTAAATATATACGGGTAGATATCATTTCGACCCGCAATCCCAAATTCAATTCAAATGAAAATCGTTTAGGATTATCATTTCTACCCATAACGATTTTCTCATATTCTAAAGTCCATCCGGGTATGTATAATTTCAACCCATAGTGAATTCTATACTAACAGGGAACTTGCAGAGTGGTAACAGGTATGATAACAATAATAATAGGCATATATCATCGATAACAATATAATATAAACAAAAGGATATAGTGTCATATCCTACAGGTGAAAAATTGTAGATAATAAAATATATAGCTATGTAAATAACTAACAGCAGCATATTTCAATTGTCGTTTCAATTTGAAAACAAATTTAATAAATAAAAGAACGTTAATCATGAATGATTGTTCACCTTTCGAGGCTAGAGAGGAGATAAACAACATAACAGGCTATGGTTTGAATTGCGAAATTAACCAAATCTAATTGACGATTTCCAAAATAAAGTAAGATTGGCATGAATATGACGGATAGCGCTGATAACGGAAATTGATGAGACAATTAGAACAACTTAGATAGGAATAGCAGATACATATATATATACACATATTATTATTATTTCCATGAAATCAATATTTAAATTTAAAACAAATATCAAATAACATATATATAATTAAAATTATCATTTTAAATAATATATTTGAGATAAATACTCATATAGATATAAACATATCAAATGTATATATAACATAAAAAAAATCTTATATAACAATATATGTATACATACATATATATATACACACACATGCAAATTTCAAAAATAGGAATAGCCTAAACAACGTATGTAACCAATACGTATAACAACTTTAAAAATATATATAACTTCAAAATAAAAATCGTCAGACCGTATATATAACGTAATATATATATATATAAACAGTAATACTGTATATACAAGATTTATATAAATTAACCAAAAATTTTACATACTTAATATATATATATATATAAGTTGACATAATATATATAAAGCACCTATATATAATTATATAATAAGACACATATAAATCTTAACTGAAATGTGTATATATATAAAAATAGATGTACGCTGCTAGCTAGCTTCGCATCAACAAACTTTTTTCCAAAGAAAAATCGCTATTTAGTGAAATATCACCTTTCATAGCATTATATATATATACACCTACACGCGCTATATCATACGACATAATATGGTATATTTTAACATATATATGTCTAACACTGACAAATATACAGACTTATATATAAAAATCTTAACACTTAAAGAAATCCAGCAGACCTATATAGCCTTTATACACTAAACCAATCCTTTAGTTCATGTAAACTTTTGTACAACAAATTTTACAACATGTAACTTATACCTATACGTATAATACCAATATTAAATATACATACCTACTTTATATAATATAATAACAACTTGTATAAACAAAGTAGTCAGATCAAATAGCTCAAATAGAATAACCTTATATATATAATCGTATACACATACGGCTGGGGAGGAGCTGCACTGTGCAGGGAAGAGCCGAGCTCGACAGAGGAGGAGAAGGCGGTGGAGGCTAGAAGCGGCTATGGGTTGAAGGACGAGGCTATAGTGATGGTCAGTGAGGGTGCGGAATGACTCGGTAGGCTAAGGTGGTAGAGGCGGTGGGTTTATGGGCCGTGTTGGTTGACGTAGGCGGCATGCATGCGGAGATGGGTGGGATTTTGAGGAGGGTGGCACGGGTTTGGTTTCGAAGCAAAGAAGGACGGGGCAAAATATTGGAGAGGTAGGAACCGCAGAAGAAAGAAAAGAGAAAAAGGGAGATGAGGAAGAAGAATGCAAATGTATTAGGCAAAAGAAAGGAGGAGCAGGTTAGTTTAAAAAGAGAAAGGGAATGAACGGTTCATGAGCTAATAAATGAAAGAAAACATACCACTAGAGATGTAAATATAAATTCAAAAGCAAAAGAAACATACGACTGCCCATTGATTCAGCAAAAAGGTTATTAAAGCAATTTATTATTTCTTGGGCTGTACATTCAAATTTAAAAAGGCAAAGGAAAGCTAACGGTCACAATTTATGGTATTGTTACAACGATTAGTTTATTATTTTCGTCGCTTAACGGACCTCAAAATACAGTAATGAGTATACCGTTGAGATCAGCATGACGAGATGATCAAAACGGTATAAAGATATCAGTGGTACGATTATCCGATAAAAAGTCGATAACTGGTACCGAAAATGCTGCTATTTTATCCGAATTAAGATAAACGGAGCAATAGAAGTCCGAATTTTGAAAAACGAAAGATGACGCCTCACTTAGAAGAGGATTTAGAAATTTTCTATAAAAAAATATTCAGGTTTGGAAATTAATTTATTATCATCAATTACTGACTGATTTAAATTGAAATAGAATTACACAATAAACTTTACTTCCATATAATTGATTGAAAATTTACCTTTGCTATATTTAAATATACATATTCCAAATATAAAAAATTTATTTCAAAATATTATTATTTAAAATTTCTCTAAAATTTAGTTAAATACGTTAATAAAACCATTAAAATTCTTGGGTCTTACACTCTCCCCCACTTAAAACTTTTCGTCCTCGAAAAGGAAGGAGGTAGGAGAATAGAAACAACCAGAAAGAAAAGTAGGTTGAAAGTCAAGATTAAATAAATAATTTGAAACTATATAATTTTTACTTGAAATATTCATTTGAAAACTTCATTTGAAATTCAATATTCTTTAATACTTTAATATTTTTTTCCAAACCTGACGCAGCGGATATATCAAAAACAATGTAGATCGTAGAATGTAGCAATAGATGGATTGATGAATACTGGAATGCCCGAATTCGTTGATCCGAAGATACCGAACTCTAGCTATCTTGAACTCGTTGATCGCGCACGATACCGGGTTCATAGATCTTCAATTCTTCAAGCGTTGATCAAGCGCACTTGATTCCACGAATCGGCTTCTACAATCGTTGAATCGAGCGCACTCGATTATCCGAAAGAGGAGATAGGAGATTACACTCAACTACCAATTTGAAAGAAAGCACAAAGCAATCAAAAGAGAACTTTATTCAATATTCAACAACCTTTTACAAATGAGACTCACGGCCTATTTATAGGCGAACAATTTTACAACAGAAATTTCTCCAACTCGTAAGTCGTTTCCGACTCATAGCTACGCTCTACGACTCATCATAAGTCGTATACGACTCATCAAATTACAACATGACTTACGACTTATACAAAACGACTTAACAAACTGTACAAAATAACAACTACAACAACACACGACTCAACATACTCCGACTTATGACTCAGCCAAGGATACGACTTATTACAAACAGACGACTTAAAACAGATGCGGCTTAACAATGCAACACAATAACAGCTTTCTACGACTCAAGAATCAATGGTCTAGATTAACTCGGCATCAGAAACAACGGCATCCATCTTCACGCGACTCAACTAAGTCGTAACTCGTTTCTCCGTCTTCTTGCTTTGTGTTAAGGCGTGGACGACTTATACCTCCATTTTCGTTAAGTCGTGGACGACTCATACCAGCTTCTCCCTTGAGTCGTGGATGGCTTATCTCCTCACCTTCCTTAAGTCGTGGACGACTCATACCAGCTTCTCCCTTGAGTCGTGGACGACTCATCACCGCCTCCTTGAGTCGCTTACGACTTATACCTTGACGACTCATTACCGCTTCCTTAAGTCGTAGACGTCTCATACGATTCATGCCTGTCTCTATGAGTCGTGGACGACTAATAGCATTGCCCTTAAGTCGTAGACGACTTATATCTTCCCCTTTGGTTTTCCAGTTGAGTCGTGGACGACTCATCACCGCCTCCTTAAGTCGTAGACGACTTATGCTTTCCCCTTTGGTTTTCCAGTTGAGTCGTGGACGACTCATCACCGCCTCCTTAAGTCGTAGACGACTTATGCCTTGGTCAAATAAGGGTTGCGCTGCATCATCCTCCCCAGGTTGAGAGAAATTCGACCTCGAATTTGCACACTCTTCATCCCCAACAAACTCATCCCCATGATATGGTACAAGATGTTTAACATTGAATACGTCAGATGTATACACATCATCTGGCAGCTTCAGTTTATAAGCATTTTCATTGATTCGTTTCACAACTTCCACCGGACCAATTTTTCTAGCTTTCAACTTGTTGTATGCGCCCACGGGAAAACGATCTTTTGTTAATACTGCATAAACCATATCACCTTCATGAAATTCAACACTCCTTCGTTTCAAATCTGCAGATTGTTTATATTTCTCATTTGCTTTCTCTAATCGTTCTTGAACGACTTTATGACACTCCGTCAGCCCTTTAACAAAATCAGCAGCTTTCTTAATTGTCTTCTTTGATTGTGGCACTACCGTTAAGTCCAACAGTCCCTTTGGTAAGCTCGAATATACTATCTGAAATGGACTGAACCCAGTACTTCGATTCATAGCATGCTTATGAGCAAATTCTGCCTGGCATAACTTCACATCCCAACTCTTCAGATTATCCTGAACAAGACACCTCAACAAGTTTCCCAATGATCTGTTAACCACCTCAGTCTGTCCATCCGTTTGTGGGTGATAAGCACTACTAAACTTCAGCTTCGTTCCCACCATTTTCCACAAACTTAGCCAAAAATGACTCAGAAAACGAGTATCCCTGTTCGACACAATCGATTCTGGCAATCCATGAAGTCGATAGATCTCTCTGAAAAACAACTGAGCAACATGAACAGCATCCGCCGTCTTCTTACAAGCAATAAAATGTGCCATTTTCGAAAATCGATCAACCACCACATAAATGGAATCATTACCACGCTGCGTTCTCGGCAACCCCAACACAAAGTCCATACTCACATCAACCCATGGTTTAGTTGGTACCGGTAACGGCATATATAAACCCGCATTAGTCGCAGTTCCTTTCGAAACTTGACAGATATGGCATCTCTCAACAAACCTCTCCACTTCTTTCCTCATCGATGGCCAAAAGTAGGATTGTGAAATTAACTGTAAGGTACGGTCTCTTCCAACATGCCCTTCTTCATGTAATTCCTTGATAATTTTCATTCTCAAACTACCCTCCGGTATGCACAATCGATTCCCTTTGAACAGAAAACCATTTACCATCACGAAATCATCTGTCTCTCCCTCCTTGACTTTATCAACAAATTTTGCAAAGAAAGGATCATTAGTAAATAAGTCTGGCAATATTTCAAACCCCGTCACTTCAACCTTTAGTGTAGTCAACAAATGACTCCTCCTACTCAAAGCATCAGCCACACGATTTGTCACCCCTGACTTGTGTTTAACAACAAAAGTAAACTGTTGCAGATATGCAATCCACGATGCATGTCTCGCTGAAATCTTGTCTTGCCCTTGTAAATGCTTCAATGCATCATGATCAGTGTAAAGAACAAACTCCTTCTGAAATAGATAGTGTCTCCAGTGTTTAATAGATTGCACAACAGCATAAAACTCCACATCATATGTACTGTATCGCATCTTTGCTCCTGACAACTTCTCACTGAAATAGGCAATTGGACGTCCCTTCTGACTCAACACCCCTCCAATCCCAACCTTGGATGCATCAGTGTGCAGTTCAAACACTAGCTGAAAATCAGGTAGCACTAGAATTGGTGCAGACGTCAGCAATTCCTTGATCTTCCCAAAAGCACTCCCTGCTTCCTCTGTCCATGCAAACTGTTTACCTTTCATGCAATCTGTAACAGGTGCCATCACACTACTAAAGTGTGGTATAAACCTTCGATAGAATGAAGCCAACCCGTGAAAACTACGAACTTCCGTTATCGTCTTGGGCTGCGGCCAATTTCTGATCGCCTCAACTTTACTTTGGTCAACCTGTATTCCTTTCTCTGAAACAACATACCCCAGAAATAAAACACTATGCGTCATGAACACGCATTTCTTCGTTGCAGCATAGAATTGTTCTTGTCGCAATACCATCAGCACTTCTCTAAGATGATTCAAATGTTCCTCTGGACTCCCACTGTAAATAAGAATATCATCGAAATACACCACCACGAATTTCCCAATGAACGGTCGAAAAATCTGATTCATTACCCTCATGAAAGTACTTGGTGCATTGGATAAACCAAATGGCATGACCAACCATTCGTATAGACCCTCCCTGGTTTTAAAAGCAGTTTTCCACCCATCTCCTGGTCTGATACGAATTTGATGATATCCGCTCTTCAAATCAATCTTCGAAAATATAGTAGCTCCGCTTTTTGATCTAACAAGTCATCCAACCTCGGCATTGGAAATCTATATCTCACGGTAATCTTATTCAATGCTCGACTGTCAGTGCACATCCTCCATGTACCATCCTTCTTGGGTACCAATAAAGCTGGTACAGCACAAGGACTCAGACTCTCCTGCACACGCCCCTGTTCAAGCAATTCCTCTACCTGCCTTCGCAACTCTTCATGTTCCTTCGGACTCATTCGATAATGTGGTCTGTGTGGCAACACAGCACCTGGAACAAGATCTATCTGATGTTGTATATCTCTTAACGGTGGCAACTCCGTTGGTAACTCTTCTGGAAATACATCGTCAAATTCTTTCAAAATTGGTTTTACTTCTTCTGGAATCTCAACCTCTTCACTGCTCTCTCGCCCAATTAACAAAAACACTTCAGGTTCCTCCTCTACTTCCTTCACAAACTCTTTCAACGATAACAAAGTTTTGAGCTCTTCAATCTCTTCTGACTTACTTTCTCCTTGTGGTCTCTTCTTTGGAACTAGGATAATCTTCGTTCCTTCAAACATAAAACTGTAACTATTGGTCCGACCGTCATGTTGTACTGCTCGATCATACTGCCATGGTCTTCCCAATAATAAATGACAAACATCCATCTCTACGACATCACACCAGATTTCGTCTTTGTATTTCTTCCCAATAGAGAATGGAACACGAACTCGTCTATCCACTTTCACTTCTCCTCCTTTTCTCAACCAAGCTAACTTGTATGGACTCGGATGTTTCTCTGTCTTCAATTTCAACTTTGTCACAGCTTCGGTCGAAATAATATTATCACAGCTTCCTACGTCAATTACAAACTTACACACCTTCCCCAGAATAGTACATGTTGACTGAAAAATATTACTTCTCAACCAACTAGCTTCCTCCTGCTTCGGTGTTAAACACGATCTTCTTAGCATTAGATTACAACCTTCATCTCCTGACGCAATATCCTGCTCATCCTCCTCAGCTGGATTAGAACAATCTCCATCAACATCCTCATTGTCAACTTCTGCAATCATGGTTCTCTTCTTTGGCTTTGGACACTCACTGCTTTTGTGACCCAATTCCTGACAATTGTAACATTTGAAACCATTGTTAACCCTTGTCTTCTCAACCTCCTTCACCACTGGTCTACTGATAGGTTTAGAAACATTAGAACTTCCTCCAACACCCTTCGCTTGATTGTTAGAATTAGTAAACACACCACTTCCTCGTCTCCCTTGTTTTTCCCAAGCCAACGCTTTCTGATGTGCTTCTGCCACAGATCTTGGATCGAACATATTAACCATATCCTGAATCTGCATTCTCAATCCCCCAATGAACCTAGATGTCAGCTGCTCTTCTGTTTCCATAATATCGTTCCTTGCAATAAGTTGATAGAATTCATCAGCATAGTCATTAACTGTCTTTGTGCCCTGCCTCAAGTTCTGCAAACATTGATACATCAAAGATTGATAATTGTATGGTAAGAACGTTGCTTTCATCAATTTCTTCATCTTCTCCCAAGATTCAACTTTTGACTTTCCCATTCGTTCACGTGTAAGTTTGGTTTGCTGCCACCATGCCAAAGCTCTATCCCTCAGCCTCGTAGCAACCAACTTCACTCTACGATGTTCTGGAACTCCTTTGAAGTAGAAAATCTCCTCAACATTAGCCACCCAATCTAGAAATTCCTCTGCTTGCATACCACCTTTGAATTCAGGAATTTCAGTCTTCATCCCCAACTCCTACTTGTGATCATATTCAGAACAGTTTTTTTCTTGACCTCTTCCTTGAATACTACCACCATCATACTCCTCTTCAAAATCAGATGCATAACGATGTCGATTCTGACCACCAACATCTCTACTACCATTACGCCTTCCACCTTCATCCCTTCTATCGACATTCCTCCGTTCACGATCATTCACGTTCCTCCCACGCCCTTGATCATTTTCAACACTTCTGTCTCGATTGGAATGCGGCGAGACTCTACTACCCCCATGGTTAGATTCTGGTGAAACCCTTCTCCGATTTTGATTCATCTCCGTCATAAGCCTCTCTAACCGGCCAATTCCTTCATTAAGCTTCTCACCAAAATTCTCATTGATTCTTTGTTCCATCTCATCAGCTTCTTCTCTTCGATACAAAGCTTCTATGTTTTAGTGGCGATTAGCTCTTCTTGGCGGCATACTTGAAAATCTTCCAACACTTCAAAATTCCTCAAAATGATTAGGCTCCAAGTCTCGATCTAACTATGATTGGTTAGAACAAGCTCCGATACCAAAAATGACGCAGCGGATATATCAAAAACAATGTAGATCGTAGAATGTAGCAATAGATGGATTGATGAATACTGAAATGCCCAAATTCGTTGATCCGAAGATACCGAACTCTAGCTATCTCGAACTCGTTGATCGCGCACGATACCGGGTTCAAAGATCTTCAATTCTTCCAGCGTTGATCAAGCGCACTTGATTCCACGAATCGGCTTCTACAATCGTTGAATCGAGCGCACTCGATTATCCGAAAGAGGAGATAGGAGATTACACTCAACTACCAATTTGAATGAAAGCAAAAAGCAATCAAAAGAGAATTTTATTCAATATTCAACAACCTTTTACAAATGAGACTCACGGCCTATTTATAGGCGAACAATTTTACAACAGAAATTTCTCCAACTCCTAAGTCGTTTCCGACTCATAGCTACGCTCTACGACTCATCATAAGTCGTATACGACTCATCAAATTACAACATGACTTACGACTTATACAAAACGACTTAACAAACTGTACAAAATAACAACTACAACAACACACGACTCAACATACTCCGACTTATGACTCAGCCAAGGATACGACTTATTACAAACAGACGACTTAAAACAGATGCGGCTTAACAATGCAACACAACAACAGCTTTCTACGACTCAAGAATCAATGGTCTAGATTAACTCGGCATCAGAAACAACGGCATCCATCTTCACGCGACTCAACTAAGTCGTAACTCGTTTCTCCGTCTTCTTGCTTTGTGTTAAGGCGTGGACGACTTATACCTCCAGTTTCGTTAAGTCGTGGACGACTCATACCAGCTTCTCCCTTGAGTCGTGGATGGCTTATCTCCTCACCTTCCTTAAGTCGTGGACGACACATACCAGCTTCTCCCTTGAGTCGTGGACGACTCATCACCGCCTCCTTGAGTCGCTTACGACTTATACCTTGACGACTCATTACCGCTTCCTTAAGTCGTAGACGTCTCATACGATTCATGCCTGTCTCTATGAGTCGTGGACGACTCATAGCATTGCCCTTAAGTCGTAGACGACTTATATCTTCCCCTTTGGTTTTCCAGTTGAGTCGTGGATGACTCATCACCGCCTCCTTAAGTCGTAGACGACTTATGCTTTCCCCTTTGGTTTTCCAGTTGAGTCGTGGACGACTCATCACCGCCTCCTTAAGTCGTAGACGACTTATGCCTTGGCCAAATAAGGGTTGCGTTGCATCAAAACCTATTTGTAAAATGTCTTGCTTCCTTTATAAATACCATTTATATGTTTAAATAACACCTTTATAGATATATGAAAACTATTTGAAAACAATTACTTACATCATTAGTTATATTTACAAAGAAGCTATTGAAAAATTAATTCCATACTTCGTAAATTTATTAATTTTATCTCAAGATACTTTTCAAATATTATTAATAAATCAATAATCATTTACTTTAAATTTGTTTTATTTAATTAATAACTTCTAAAATATTTATAACACTAAAATTTTCTATTAAACCATGTAGTATATAGATAATCGATACTTCAAAAAGGATATATTCAAAAAGGAACAGAAGGTAGATTCGGAGAACAGAATATAGGTGAATAAATAAAGCTGAGCAGATGAGGTAGATTCAAAAGAATAGTATCGGGCATGAATAGTTAATTCAAACAGTAAGAATTTTAATTTCAATATTAATACAAATGTTCTTTGTTGGAAATAATTTTATAATAAAATGCCTTCATAATAAAATACTTTTATATCGAAACCAATTTTCCTTTCGAAAATACTTTTATAACTTGATGTTTTAAGAAGTTTATCCTCATTCTTGAAGACTCTGGCCATGCGTTAATCAGGCACAAAGCTAGAATTCTCCAAGTGCTTAGTAGACCTGTTTCAACACCCAGTGAAAATACTGAAAAACCTTCAAAACTGATATGGAAAGTACAATCCAAACAAATCAACCGAATCATGACGCAGATACACAATGGTTACGCTTGGATCCCTCAGGAAACATCTGTACCTTTAAGCGATCGCTGCCTTATGAATTTTGCCGTGATAACTAAAACTGTGGACCTCAGGATACATAACAATGGTTATGCCTAGATCCCCCAGGAAACATCCATACCCTACAAGCAATCTCTGCCTTGCGGATTACGCTACCCAAAAAAAGGACCATGGGTTACGCCATTGTAGGACACTCGAGTATCATATTCGAAAAACCAAAATCAGAGAGAATAATATCGATAGAATGAATCTACAATGTGGCCACAAAGCGGATATCAAGCAGAAGGCACTTTCCATATCTTTACTTCAAAAATATATATCATATTGTTCGTTTTCAAATCAATTTCAAATATATAGTTATATAAAGTCCATTATATAAGATTTCATTTTCAAATCGAATACTTTCCAAAATCAATAGTATATCAAACCACACTTATATATACTTCGACTATATAAGATTACACCTTTCAATTGAGTACCTTTCCAAATCAATAATTTTCAAATCAACTTCATACTTATATAAATTAATTTTATATAAGTTTGATAACTCCCAAATCAAGTATTTAGTAAATTAAGGTTCTCAATTTCAATTCCTTTCAATATCAATTCAGTTTCAAAATCAAATATGATTTCACCAAATTATTTCTTCCAAATTTAATATCTTCAGTTTCAAAATTTCCAAAATATGGGCTTAGAAAATAATCCTAGCTTACAAATCATATAATTTGCGTCAAACAAATTCATTTCCAAAATCATCACATAAATACTGGGTTTTAAATTCCAATCTATTTTGGAAACCAAATATTTTCTCAAAATCAATTACACCCAAAATGATTACATAGTTTAAAACCATCCCTTTTAAAACATTTAAACTATTTATTTCTATTTGAAAGATCCAATTTTAACCTTTTAAAAATTATTATTCTATATATATATATATATATATATATGGTTTTAAAAGATGTTACTAAGTTAAAAATATTTAAAACTAAATTTTATTCAAAACATTTCAAAACTAAATTCCATATTAGTATAATTCAAAATAGGCTCATTCATTTACTTAACAAAACGGTTTCAAACTTATTTAAATCATATTACTTCATATTTAAATATACCAAACTAAACGTATATACTATATCAAATGATTTATACTTTTCGAAATTACTTAGCTTTGAAAATTAAACCTTGATTTGGAAGTGTTCGAATGTTCAAAATAGTCGGAGAAATCAAACTTTCAATCCAAGAGTTGAAAATCAGCAACAAATCAGTAAATCAATTTCAATAGATATGGTTAAACAAATCTAAAACTCGAGGACAGAACACCGGCTCACTTCAAATCATTTCAAATATATATACATATATCTTTCGAAAATAAAATTATACTTCGGAATTTGAAATCAAAATTGATTTCACAAAATCACTCGCATAGCAAAGCTACTAAAGTGGCCTCTCCCATACTCTGAAACTCGATAATCAATGTCGATGATGCGGGCACTCATCACCGAAATTATTCTCCAGCAACATAAGTGAGTTTCGGACTTCTATTTTCTTGAAAACTTCTTTAAATTTCATTGAAATCATAAGAACTCATTTGAAGTCATTTGATACATTTCTTATTCGGAAAATACTTTTAAACCGTATTATTATATATTTTCAAACATCTTAAAACCAATTTCAAAACACCGGAATTCAATCTCTCGAATTTCAAATTAAAACCCTTCAGTTATAAATTATTTTTATATAAATACATTTCTTATATAATCTTCAAAATTTCAAATCCTTTCGAAACTTTTATATATAGAATAAACATTTCTTATTCATTTTATATATAGGTATATAATCCTCATCGAAAACATTTTCGCTTTTATATATAAAATCACGATTATCAAAATAATAATTTTGGTATATTAAACAATTTCTAAAATATAGACAAACCCGATTTTCAAAGGATGATTTAAAAATGTATTTCAAAACAAAGATAAAGATTGAAATTAAAGGGGCTCTAATCAAACAGAATTCTAATTCGAAGATAAGCTCGAACGAAGATGAGATAATTAAATTACAAAATAGAAGATGGATATACTTATGTAAAATCACGGGCGACTTTAACCGGGTCAACCGTGACTTCAGTAATACGATAGATGTGGGATTCTAAGGAAAATCGTCATTTGAGCACCAGAGATAGAATTCTACATAACAAGAGAGAGCAGCATCTAATCCTAGGTATATATAAATCTCTGGTGAACCAAAGCCAATTGTAAGGAAGTTTCACCCCTATACAAATCATTCAAAGATTGGCGGGATCGCCAATTCTTATAGAAATCATCCGAATTGGGGCTATGGGATACTACACAATCAAGGAACACGAAAAGGGAGAGAAGATAATGGATTTTGGAACCGTAGGAGATGTTCCAAAGGCCAAAAGAAAACCAAATCAAAGAGGAAGAAATTCAAGCTTGAACGAAAGTGATTCTGCAAATAAATTTACTATATATGCTAAGTTTGCCTAGAGCCAAGGCTCTGATACCAACTGTAACGACCACCTATTTTCAACCATTCGCATCCGCATATGCCGGACTTGAATTGCTCAAAATATCAGATTGTTAATTTAAATTTGGTAAAAACTCAGTATATACAGTAAATAAATCAATCACAGAATCACAAACACAGAGTAATATAATAACAATGCAGCGGAATAAATAAATTGAAATGACTCTGACTCGACGCTCGAAAATCGACACCAGATACATCACCCGTATCTTAAATGCCGAAGATTCGAAAGCCGAATCTGGTTCGCCTAGAGCTTATAAAACAATTAAGTACAATAGAACACAGTAGAGGAGAAATGAATATAACATATATACAACATTGATACAATATCTGATACAATATGAATCCCAACAATATCAGAGATGACGATATACAATGCTACAATGGAAACACAATACACCAGCAGTGGAAACAACATAAACTTGATCTTGAAATGAGAAACTCCTACATCTGAAATTTCCATCTCCAAAACTCTAACCCAGAAATAGCTCAAACTCCCATCACGATGAACTTAAGCAAATCTAGGTAACAGAATCCAAAGACTGAACTAGCTCCAGATTATCTACTAAAATCTGACTCTAGGCTGCCAGTGTGGAAAATTATGGGCATCCAGAGTTTAGAAAGGGAACAGTAAACTCTTGGTCAGTCATGGGACTGGTGTGATCAAACAAAAACATTTGGTTTGAACAAAAGAAGTAAAAAGAAATTAGCAATGCTTTTTGGAAAATGAAACTACCATAAGGCCTCCCGCCACACACACAATGCAAATGCACAATTGGAGGAGATTTCTCCTTATGATAGTCAAACAAGCTTGATATGCAAAATCCTTTTTATATTATTATTAGTGCATAGTGCAGAAAATATTTCGAAAGTATAATATTAATCTTAGCCAGCATAGACATTTCGTACTATGCCTACTATAGCTACCATCTAAACAGTAGGTCACCACCATAAGTAAATGGAAGGTTATACAACTAAAACCATACAAGGCTTGTATTGGTGATTGGATTTCCAATAGTGGTTAGGCTAAGGAACTTCCTGGGCTACATGGGTACGCCTTTGGAGGGACTCCCCAAGAACTTAACCAGCTCTCTGCCACACAAGATCGGGTTACTCCTGCCTGGAGTAACTAACTGTCACGAGTATGTCATCCCCCGGTCGTAACCAACCTTTATCTAAGGCGCCTCTCAACCAACAACCATAAAATAATAGAGTTGCGGTAACCACATAAGTTAAGTACCATGGATCCATACCATAGTACCACTTTTTATCCAGAAGGAAATGGACATACCCTCAGGGGCACTACCCCTAAATAACCTTGCTGCATCTTTCCTATTTCAACCATTCAGGGTGTGCGGTCCTGATGAGGTCTCGTCCACAAAGCTACACTTTTCACAAAAGCCATGCTTTGATCAATCAACAACCAACAGCACTCAGTATGTCACATTACCAAATTAAGAATATATCACTAGTAACCATCAACTACATAACCTCTGAGCTCGTACGTCTCAGTGAAGGGTGTTAAGCTAAGAGAATAAATTCTCCGCTACCAAACATAAATGTATTTGATAGAAACAAGCTTTACATCTCAAAGTGTAACGTCAGACATACGTCCATACAAGTCTGTTCCGGGTTCGAACAGAACCGAAGGCACTTCAAAAGAAGCCCTTGCAATCTGGATATTCCCTAATCACGTCCTGACTCCCCATCACAAAGGGCGATAAAATCTCTATACCGGGGGCCAGTCTGTGCAAAGACATTCGACAAGTAATCCTTTCACTTTTGAAAATATCCGGTCTTCACCACCGGTCTTCAATTGCTATCCATTTTTTCGTATCATTATTCGGAATGGGTTATATGACATAAAGTCCTCTCCCAGCTAAACCGAATAATGAGCGCATAATTTTAAAAACATACTGATATTAGGATCTCGGTCAAGTCACAACAATTTCCAAAACCTTTCCCTTTAAATGGATTAAACATATTCCATTTTAGTCTTTTAAACCAAAAGATTCAACTTTAAAGAACCTTTTCAACTTGAAAACAAAGTTCCTAAATCTTTCACAAAGATTCATTTACAATATTTAAACAAAAGATTTATCTTTAAGATCTTCTTTAGAAACAAAGTTCACTAAAGTCCTTAATATGACTCATTCATAGCTTTTAATCTTTTAAGTAAAAAGATCCACTTTAGTTCAACAACAAGATCAGATTTTTTAACAAAGATTTCCTTTTCAAAAGTGATTCATCCATTCAAATTTTAATCAAACTCGGTTCATAGCTTTTCAAAACAATTTCCATTTCAAATGTGATTTAAATCATAACTTGGAAATCCTTTCAATAAAACTGGAAAATTCTTTCTTTATGTATGAAAGCCATTATCATTTGAAAACAAATGTTTTCATTTTGGAACAATCCAATTCAATTTGCTTAAGTTATAGCCTTTTAAAGTCAAATTTGAAAGATCAACGAACCTGCCGTCTCCTAAGCAGATTCTATTTGAGTTAAATTCGAATTCTCAAAACAACTCCTTTAAAAATATACTTTGCAAATGGTTTAAAACCGATACTTAAATACTTCTTTTCTAACCATAGTTTACAAAGTTTAATTCAATTATTTAAAACAATACTTTAACTAATTACATCTCAAAATTCTACTTTAAAGTTCCAAAGCTTTTTAGAAATCAATTAACCTTTATTGGAAAGAATTTTCAATTAAAACTTACATAGATTTTAACTTAGATTATTTGAATTCAAATTTAATTTAAATTTCAAATTCTAATAAACCATATTATATTCAAAGGTTTTAATTCCAAAAACTTACTTTTCCAAAATAATTTTATATTCAAAATTAATTTCATTTTTCAAAACAAAATTGAATTCAAAATTCAATTTCTAAAATTCTTCACCATTTCAAAAATCTATGACTTAACAAATATCCTATGATATCCATATTTGTGTGTGTATAAGTGTAGTCCAGGAGTTATACACAATAATAGTGCAACATCATAAATCATCACAGATTTAAGTACATCAATATCGACAAGAGGTATAATTTATAACGCCTATCTTCATTCATAAATTCACAGATAAATAAGTAATTTCATCACAAATAAATAAATTACATTTCACAGCTAATCATATCACGGAACATAGCACATCAGGGATATCACACAATTCATATCATTCAATACAATCCAAACATTTATAAGTAAAATCAATTAGTCATCTGATTAATTTAAATCAGATAAATTACTTATCAAAATTTTTGTAACAACCCGATTTTCCATACTCGAAAAATCGAACCATTTGGGTTAAGGAAGGAGGTAGAAGAAGAAAATATAAAACAACATCAGAATCTCACAACGCAGCGGAATAAAATATAATATAATAAATGATCTTTACACAAAACAAATACATTTGTTTTTACATTACATCATCAGAGTTCAACACACAACATACAACTGAACAGTAATCATTACCTGTCCACATACAACTGAATACAGAGCTAATCAACATAGAGGAATATATGAAACAAATACGAGTAATACGTCTCGTCATCTAGCTCGTCTCCTGAGCTCCATAGCGTCATATCATGTAATCTATAATACTCGGTCTGACCCGAGCATTACAATTAAATAACACCCGAGTCAGTCTGGAATACCAGCATGAGAAAATCACACTCAAATTGATTATTAAAGTTTCAAAAATCCTTTTGAAAACAAAAGCATCTCGTAAGACCACGCCACAAATAAACATGTTGGGTTTTTAGCTTACGATAGCTAAAACACTTTTAATAAAAATCCTTTGATATTATAATAGTGTCTATTTACAAATACTTATTAAATAGCCGAAATTGTTACATTTATTAAATTCTAGCATACTAGCCACAAAGTGGGTAATACAAACAAAAATCGTACAAGGCACGTAGGGAGAATGGATTTCCAACGAATGGCTAGGCACTGGGGTACCACCTGTCACAGTACGTGGCCTAGATCACAGTACCGAGGAGTACGCCCGCTCCCCTGCAACACAAGGTCAGAATCATCCCTTACTGGATAATTCCAAGTAAAATCACCCTACGGTTGGGATCAGCAACCGCAACACTAAGCCAAAATATAAAGGGACATCTAGACAGGGATGACCTTACTCTCAAGTGGGGGCTACCCACGAAGCCTTGCTGCATAACCCCTGATTTTCAGTTATTCCCGGTTGATGAGGCTTGAGCCTAAGCGTTACCTTTTAGAACATATCCCTTAGAATGCCCATCGTCCACCTGACGATGTTTTCGAAAGCATTCGTCCATACACGTCCCGGGTCCGAACAGAACCAAAGGCATTATTCCTACTACATCCCTTTTGGAAATATCCTCAGGATTAGTAGCGACTAGCCCTTGCACTTCACTGCTCCATCTTCGACTCCGAACACGTTTCACGAAATGTACAAACCGAATCGAAGTGGTTTTTGAGATAAATCCCGATCCCGGTCTCTTCGAAACGATCAATGCATTTGGCCAATATTGATAGTCGGTTATTTAACTATCAATTAACATTCACAAACATCCATCAAACAATAAATAATTTCTCCCAAATTATTTATTATCCTCTAAATATCTTCACAATATATATTTCCATTTTCAAATCCCTTTGAATTAGTTCCAAAACAATTTCGTCTCATGGAATATTTTTCCCAGATATTTATTTCCATTGAAACACCAAGTAAAAATACTTTATATTTTAAAATAATTTAAAATCACTTTATTATAAAATATACTTTATAACATTAAACTTAAAATTAAAACTACATTAATATTTTATTAAAATATATATACTTTAAGAATATTTAAAATAAAACCACTTTATAAATATAAACTAAATTTGTTCTTTTTAAACATAATACCAAGTCACTTTTATATAATATCTACAATAATAGATTTGAAATTACTTACTTAAGAATTTAACCTTTAGAAATAGTAATTTTTCTATGACATACTTTTTAAAAACAACATTAAAACTTTTAACTTATATTTAAAATTGCTTTAAAATCGTAGTTGGCTCTCCAGGGAAATACACTTCTCTTTCACATCTTTTTTATAAAAAAAATAAAAATAAATCTCCATTTATTTTTAAACAAATTTATCATTTCTTTAATAAATTCACACCTTGAATTTATATATAAATTATCCACTTCAACTTTATAAACCTAGTTTATACATTTCAAAATCACTTTATTTCTTTCTTGAATTTATTCAAATTCTCTATAATTATTTTACTTAAAAATTTACTCTTTTATTTCTTTTCCAAAAATCCAATTCTATAGATTTTGATAACTCAGTATACCAAAATATTTAGTCCAACCATATCATCCAATACTTCAATTATCAATAAAATCATCACAGGATATCAAATATTCATAACAAAGAATATTAAATAATCTAAATAATTTTGAGGAATCTAGTTGGATCCCTCCAACCTGTTTCCCTGCATCCACAGATGTTAGCACAATACCAATTCCACTTCGAGGTGGAATATCGTGGTATATGGGATTAATATAATAGCATCCACTATTATGCGGCGCATAGGGTCTCATCCGTTATACAATGCGGGAAATCAATCACTCCAATATATACTATATACTACTATATAATATATCACATCCAATCATTCAACCATCCAACCAAATATTTAAATTTAACCATTTAAATTCAAGAAAACCGATCCATACCGTCCAGATTCTCCACGATTTTGACCTTGTACAAACATTAGATGATTTTATTAACATTTGAATAAACCAAACAAGTAATTGCCGTTTCTTTATTTCACTTAAACTAAAAAATTAATTTTTAAACCAATTTCCTTTCAATAAAATATTTTTAGTGACCACAATAATTAAACAAGTTTATTAAGTAAATCAATTACCCTATGTACATATTTTCAAAATAAACTAATAAGTTGAAAATGTATATATGTGTATTTATATTTATTTTCTGTTTATTCAAAATCCCCACACTTATCAAATAATCTAAATAGATTTAAAAATCAATTTTTATATAAACTCCTCAATTATTTACAATCCCATATTTTTTCCAATTATATATATATATGCGTTGAATTCTAGAAAAGTAAAATTCCGTCCAAACCTATATATTGAAATAAAACATAAGTGTTTTTATTCAACTTACTGTAAACTTTTTTTTTACTCTTTTTTTTCTTTCTTTTTTTCTTTTTTTTTCCAAACCCTCATATATATATCAATTGATAGCTTACTGGAATTTTACTGTATATATATACACATATATATAAAGTAAATAAAAATAATAATACCTCACCGCCTCGACCCTTATGCGAGCTCACAAGCGAACCCTCCAGCAAACCGCCACCACCATTTCTTTAAGATTATCATTCGCTTCTGTCAATGAAAATTTTGCAAGTGGGAAATGAAGCAAGGCCGAATCCAATGATCTGAAACCACCCAACTCCGAAAAACCCATCTTCCACGTCCCGTACACGTCTGCCCCTATCTCGACACCTCCTCCTTCTCCGCGGCCTCGTGCTCGCGAGCTCAAGCACATGCCTCGTGAATCGCCAAATACCAACCAATGCTTCCGCTGCGCGACTCTACTAACGATCCACAGGAGGATGAACTCGCGAATCCCTATTCGCACGCGAGCTCGTGATGTTCCTCTTCCCACGCGAATTCTGATCCCTCATCGCGCGTGTCCTTCCCTTTTAGCGACCTCGGCTTCCGATTCCTTGATTCGAAAATCCCTCTTTTTTTTTGTGATTTGCAATGGGAAGAGGAGGAAGTTTGAATTGATTTCGATCGGCCTGGGTTTGAATTTTAACAATGGATTTGAGGAGATGGAAAAAAATGAAATCTCGATTTGATTTTCTCTTCGGTCGTTGGCTTTTATAGGAAGCCATTTCTTTTCTTTTGTTTAGAAACGAGGAAGGAAAGAAGTGATAGTTGCGTGCTAGAGAAGGGTTACAGTGATTCTGGAAAGAACGAAAAGGCTTTGATGTGAAAGAAATAAGGCTGAAGTTGGCCAGTCAAACTATATTTAAATTTTAAATTCAAATTGTCTCGGAAATTACAGCTCAAAATATTGAGCCCTATCAAGGCGTGCTGCTAGGCGTTTATAATGTTATACCCCTATTTTGAACGAAATGGAAAAGGTTTCGAGCCCTAGTACGATCGTATGAAGAAGATAGCTTTTTGAACCCAGTTATAATATTGAATTTTCAATATAAATTTCAGCGCGTTTATCTATTGTACGCTCACTAACCAACTCCAATCGCTACGAAAATTGAAATCCGATAATAATACAATATTACAGATCCAATGGAACTGGTTTCGTCAAATTCCAAGACTGTGCCTCGAAGGGCTATTTTTAAATTCAATTTAAACGATAAAATTTCAAAACTGAACAAAACACTTTGAAATTCCATTTTAAAAATTCTATTGCCTTCAGTGTTATTAATATGAATTTTACAAGCCTTCAAATTATTTTGAGCAGACTTAAAACTCCAGATTCACATTTTTCCCAACTTCAAATTATTTAATATAATAATTAAATTACCAAATAAATAGTGATATTTGAAATCCAAGTTAAAAATTAACTTTTAAATATTTAAAATCAACTAAATATTCCGATTTCAAATATCCAAAAATTCTGGGTCATCACAAATTTACTAATCCTGGTTAATTAATCATTAATTAATTATAAACCATTTTAATTAATTATCTGTTAACTCCATTTTAGCAACGACCTACGAGTTAAGAAATGAACAAGTCAGGTTATGCCATGACTTATAAGAAGCCAACGAGTTAAAGAGCCTAGAACCTGTGTACTCAACGACTTACGACTTAGCTGTTGAAAGAGGATCTACGGCTCGAACGACTTACGACCTACCGAGTTAGGGAGCTACGACCTAAGAGAATCTACGACCTAACTGCTGAAGGTAACTTCGCGACCTAGCAATGTCACGACCTAAAGACTTTGCGACCTAGCAGTGTTGCGACCTAAAGACTTTGCGACCTAGCAATGTCACGACCTAAAGACTTTGCGACCTAGCAATGTTGCGACCTAAAGACTTCGCGACTTAAGAAGGTTCCGACCTAATGGGTTACAACTTAGCTTAAGTCGTTCATGACTTATGGCTCCAGTTCCTAAAGACTTAAGAAGTATACGACTTAACAGTCTACGACTCAACAGGCCACGACTTAACAGTTTACGACTTAGTGGGTGTACGACTTAAGAGCTTCACAACCTACGACTCATGGTCTTAACGACTCAGCGACTTAAGGGTCTTACGACTTAAGGGTCTTACGAGTTAAGGTCTTACGACTTAAGGGTCTTACGACTTAAAGGCTACGAGGTTAAAGTCCAGAGCCCATACCTATACTACCTGTCTGATAAGTCGGCTACGACTTAACACTTGTCGAAGACAAAGCCACAAGATGAGCCCAGAACAACCATCCCTTAACTCGTCACCGACTTACCCTAAGTCGGCTACGACTTAGGACTTAGGAAAATTTCCAGAGTCCAAATCAGCTCCTATAAATACCCCACCACTTCCAACATAAGGGGGACTTTTGGCCATTCATTTCTTCAAGCGCCGTTACGCTGTCGAAGTCTCCTCTCATTCAGCAATCAAAGATCTTCAAGCATTCGAGACACAACAACAAGCTTCGAGAAGAACCCCTTACATCCAACACGGATTCGTTGAGTTTCATCATCAAAGATCGAGCTAGTAGTCAAGAGTGCTTTCATGATCAAGTTGTATTGTATCTTGAAGGATATTGTATCAAATTGTAACCGAATCAGCAATAAAAGACTATAAAGTGGACGTAGGCTCAATTACGGGCCGAACCACTATAAATCTGTTGTTCATTTACTGCTTTTCTGCTATTTTCAGCTTATATTCTGTTCCCGTACCAACGGGTGGTGCTTTCACAATTCTATTACACTCACCGGGTGTTAGCGTTCACTTTTTAGCGTTAACATTTTGGTGCTTTCACTGAGAACCCAACTGAGGCGATCATCCACCGTTGCTTCACAAAGATTCATAAAAAGAACCTCTCTTAAAAACCAGATCCGAAATAATGGCTCCTGGAAGAAGAGGTAGACCTATCGCTTCCCCAACAACAGACCAAGCGACTCCTACCTTTGGAGTCACCAGGGCTGAATTGGACGACGCAGTTTCTGGATTATACCAACAAATTGAAACTCAAAACGCTTTGATGATGGATTGATTAACTTCTCTGCTCGGGGCAAATCGTCAACCAGAAAACCATCAAACTACTCTTCCTGAAATGCCACCTTTCCAAGCTGATGGTTCTATGCCGCAACCAACTTGTCAAGAACATATGCCCGGGCAAACTTCCGAGGGAAGAACTGATGCTTGCCCGGAGGTGTCTTTGAACAATAAAGAGTACCTGTCTGAAATGGTTGGCCGCATCGTGAAAGAGAGCATGCAAAGGGAAGAGGATGAGGCTGATTGGGGATTCGCGCCAAGCAGAACTCCGTTTACTGAAAGGATCCTGAGAGCGGAGTTTCCAAGGAAATTTGCACCTCCTACTATTCAAGCCTATAGGGGAACCAGTGACCCTAATCATTTCCTATACAAATACGATTGGCATATGACCGGTGCAAGAGCATCAGACGAGATCAAATGTCGATACTTTCCAGTATACCTGGAAGGTGTGGCTTTACTTTGGTTCACAAAGCTTCCAGTTCAGTCTGTAGATAAGTTCTCCAACTTAACGCAAAAGTTTAAAGAACAGTTCAGATTGTATGCTTCAAAGGCTAAGGATATAATGTCACTGTCTAACCTTGAACAAGCGCCCGGAGAATCAATCAAATCTTTCTTGAGCCGTTTCAATATAGCTTTAGCCGAAGTAGAAAATGCGGAACCACGCATGATCTTGACTTATTTGATGCGAGCCATTGATAAATCGAGTAAATTTGGAATATGGCTAAAGATGAAGGAACCGAACTCACTTGATAAATTTTATAAAAAGGCCGACGAGTTCATTCGCCTTGAAAGCCTTTCTACTACATCGAAAATGGTTGCTGCCCAAACTAATAATAACAATGTCCCATCTAATATAAGAGAATCTGAAAGTCAGAAAAGGGAAAATGAAGGAGGAAAGAGCCAGAGAAATGAAAAGAAACCTCGCCGCTTTAATCATTCAGATTTTACTCCTTTAACTGATACACCAAGAAATATCTTTTTTGCAACAAAGGACGTTGTCAGGTATCCTAAGCCACCTGAGATGACGAGAGGTGCAAAGCGTAATGGAAAATTCTGCCAATTTCACAATCAACCTGGCCATGACACTGACCAATGTTGCCAATTAAAAAATGTGATTGAAGAATTGCTGGAGCAGGGTAAACTCCAACAATACGTTAAGAGAAGCGGAGTCGATCCAACCTCATCCACTCGGGATCAACAACGTCCTACCCATCAATCCGATTCTCTCAACAACACTGCAGTGCAAGATTCATAAAAGCTTATCATTAATGTTGTCACAGGAGGTCCACACCCAGCAGGTAGAAGTTGGGACGACTGCTAATGGTCCACAAAACTGCAACTGGGGCATCTTTCACTTTCTCTGGCATATAAATCTGAAGCTGCAAATCTAGCACAAATGGAAATCCAGCTTGGAGATTCTGAAACAACAATAACTAGCATCCATTTTTTACTTAGCAGCATTGCTTGAATTTGTAAAAATGATAATAGATGTGTGACTTCTGCATTGTAAACCGCTGAGAAATCAGCGTGACTGAATAATGAAAAACTATGCATTCTGTGTTTTCTATTATAAAATGCCTGTTATATTTCGATGTGTAAATACTCTAAATGTATTGCTAAAATGTCGATCTAATATTGCAGGTCATTAAAGCAAAGCTCACCCATCGCACAGCTAAGCGAGCCTTACAAATCATTTATTAAAGCAAATACCAAGCAACAAAAAATTCCATATTCAAATCCTATACAAGAAGAACCTCACATAAAAAGTTGGCAACTTCACTGGGGCAAGCCTTCGTTAACCAGTTGTGATTGTCAATATGAACAGACATCCAGCTAGGTAACTCGCGTTTGTCCCATGAAGTTATTCAACAGTGAAGTCCACTTCTTCGGATAAGGCAATTTACTTACAAAAGGAATGAAGATACGCTTGGAAATGATAATGAAAGATCGCTAATGGGCAGATGGTGGGAGAACATGGCCAAGCAAGCACGAAAGCAACCAAAAAGAATTTTGCTCTCTCAATAAAAGGGCCGGTAGAACCACCGAAGGGACACCTTCCCAAGCAGAAGGAACAGGGCCCTTGCTAACTGATCGTGATGCATCCGATCAGGCAGCTTGCGTCCGTCCCGTGGATCTACTTGCCCCTGAGAAGCGACCTTCCTGGCACACCAACCAACCGATGCTCCTTCCCAAAGATCAACAAAGCCCTCTAGCGAGGCACGCCAATAAATGAAAGTGCTTCTCTCAATAACAAGATTGGTGGAACCACCGGAGGGGCACCTTCCCAAGCTGAAGGAACAGGGCCCTTGTTAATTGATTGCGATCGTTTGTGCAAACGAACATCCAATCAAGCAACTTGCGTCCGCCCCGTGGATCCACTCAACCATGAGAAAGTAACTTCCAGGCAATTTCAAGACCTCTTCGGGGGCAAAAGCCCTCTTCGGAGGCACATTTCACCCGTGTAGAAGTGCAAAATACTTCTCTTCGGAGACCCACTTCACCAGTGATGGAATGCTAAAAAGCCCTTTTCGGAGGCACATTTCACCCGTGTAGAAGTGCAAAATGCTTCTCTTCGGAGACCCACTTCACCAGTGATGAAATGCTAAAAAGCCCTTTTCGGAGGCACATTTCACCCGTGTAGAAGTGCAAAATGCTTCTCTTCGGAGACCCACTTCACCAGAGCTGAAATGCCAAAATTGCTTCTCTTCGGAGACCAAAATTGCTTCTCATCGGAGACCAAAATTGCTTCTCTTCGGAGACCAAAATTGCTTCTCTTCGGAGACCAAAATCGCTTCTCTTCAGAGACCAAAAGACCTCTTCAGAGGCGTACTTCACCTTGCTTGAAGTACCAAAAATAAACCCTTTACTGGGGCACGAAATCAAAACCTTCTCCAGAAGCTCATTTCACTGTGCAGGAAAATTCACTTTTAAACAAATAAAAGTGATCATTCCCAAAAGTTGAAGTGTTCTTCAGGAAGAAAGAAAAAGTAAAAACTTCTCTAAAGATGAGATATACTCTATTAAAAGCAGAATGATTCTTCCCTTAAAAGTGGAGTAGTTATTCTCTGAAATAAGAGTATCAATCTTGAAGAAGCTAGAAATGTTGCAATGCACTTGCGGTATGGGGGCAACACTATACGATTCAGTTACATGAGTAAAGTAAATGCAAGCAACATACCGCGAGTTCATTACAATATCGTGAAAAATAGAGGTGGAATAAATGCATTCTCAAAAAAACAGATAAAGAATCATTTGTTCTACACTAAAAAAAAAAGAGAAATAGATGCATTCTCACATACACAAGAATTTGTACAAGTAAAATAGCTATTTTATTCAATATTATGGAAGCTTTTTACATTGTGCAGATTACAAAAAGGAGCGGAGACCGGTATCCGCACAATCTCCGGTCAATACAAAAAGCAGAAAAGACAAAATCAAACTCATTTCTCCTTCTTCCCACCCTTGGAGCCTTTACCCGGCCTGGTAATTAGTTTTGAAGGCCGTATCGGAGAAGAAGGAGAAAGAGACTCAGCCGGATCGACTTCTGCTTCATCTCCAGCAACAGAGGAACTCTTCTTTCCTTTCTTCGAAACCGCACGTTTCCCCTTCTTCTTGGAAGAAGACTCACTCCCCGGAGCAAGAAATGTAGAAAGCTTTGTGTCGTAGTCAAAAGACCGCTCCGGGGTCTTCTCGCTATCTTCCAGATCTTCTGCTTTCTGTTCCTCGGAAGCAGGTGGTTCGTCCAAACCTTGAAGGGCTGCTATCGGTTCTTCCTGTGAACCTGGTTGAGAAGCTGGAAGAGGAGTAACTTGAGAAGGAGGAGGAACGGCAGCTGAAGAAGGAAGAATTGGTGCAGTTTCCGGCACGTCTGCTGCATAATAAAAGAAATCAAAATCAGTATTCTCTGAGAAAAAAGAAGACCGTGAATCGTCAAAGCTTAAGTGATAAGTAAGAGGTTCGTCGAACTCGGTTAAGTCGAATAAGCGATTCACTGAATTCGTCTCGTCAAAGTTACCTGGAGAAGCCGGTTTAGCGAGATCAATCTCAAATTCCCGAGCCTGGAAGTCCTTCATTGCCTCTTCCTCTGTAGGAGTGGTTACAGTTTCTTTGTCAACCTTAGCGGGAGGCGTGGAATGAGAGCTAGAGCCAGTAATATCCGCATAAGCTAAAGCCGAAGTATAAGCAGGAGCAATAGGAGGTATTTCTCTCTCTGGAAGCTTCTCTCCCGTCGCCTCGGCCCGCACTCGGATAAGCTGCTCTTTTCCTTTGGCAAGGCAGTGCGATCGCTCTCACCTAAGTAGGTAGCTTGAAGATCTGTTTCAGAATAACCGGCACCGCCGAACAAGTCGATGATTGCCTCCCACACTTCCGCTAAGGTGACTTCATATTCTGGTCCCAAAAATGAAAGGCTCCCACGCCCCAGGACGCAATGCATATAAAAGTCGAATAAAGTCGCGTCAATGGTGGCTTTGGTTGCCTTTTGGGATTCTTCAGCCGCAGCCTTACCAGAGAGAGCTTCATCACGCTCTCTTTCAGCTTTCAATAACCGGGATTGCAGCCTCGCAATTTCTAAGTCTCGAGAGCTGATTTTCTCCTGAAGTTGAGCAGCATCATCACGATATTTTCTAGTAACATGCTGTTCTGCTTCAAGTTTTACTTCAGTATCTCGCTGAGCAGCATGGGCGTCTCGAACTTGTTTTTGAAGCATTTCTTCTTTCTGAGAATAAGAAGTGGAAGAAGTGGCAAGCTCATTCTTGAGTCTTTCAACTTCAGCTTCGAGCTTCCCATAACCATCACTAATGCTTTTCATCTCCACATCATGCTGCTTACGCCATTTGTCCCATTCTGATTTATTGTTCTCCATGGTCATCATCGCCTCAAGGTTCAAATGGTTGACCCTTTGAAGTTCATCAACCAGCTTCTGCCATCCAGACATTCTTTCAATGTCAAGCTTGACAGCATCGACATTTCTCAACATCGCCTGCTTATCAATGGGAACCAAATCTAAGTCAAAACGGACTCCTCTTAAACACCAATTTGGGAATCGGCTCTGAAGTGTGGGAGGCCCGTCCCCGGCTTGATACTGAGGTCTATTAATAATTGCCTGGATGTCAGACTCCTTAAGGGAAGGAGAACCGGATGATGTATTAGGAGGAATAGAAGCGGTAGTCTTTTCCGAGATATTAGACGTGTCTTTCTCGCCAAGTCTGATCCGTTTGCTGGAGTCATCGGAAGTATGACTCTTCCCCTTGTCATCATAAGATTTCCTCTTGTAAGGATCGTCACTTCTGCGGGAAGAGTCACGTCGCTCGTCCCTACTCCCATAGTGCTCTTCATCTTCTCTCCGCCGACGTTCTTCATGAGCTCGCCTTTCGTGAGCCTTCCTGGCAGCCCTTTCCTCATCAGTTTCCTTCGAGGCACCGATATAACTCCTAAAATCATAAGCATCGCGACTTCCGTGACGCTGAAATTTGTCAAAGTAAGAGCCACCTCGCCCCATTGTAGAACCTGAAATTGAAAAAGAAAGGCAAGTCTTAGAAATTTTCAAATTAAAGGAGCTAAGTGCATATAAGTGCCAAAATCCTAAGTGTGTGTGGCGTGTGGGCTATGCGTGTCGGACTACAAACCACTATTTTGTGTGGGAATGGTGACAGCTTGTACAAAAGGCGTTGTGGTTTGTTGCAAGGAAGAAGTTGCTTCAATAACAGGAAAGATCACTTTAGAAACATCATCTTTAAAGAGCTCCGGAGAGGTTATCATAATGTCGCTCAGACTGTCAAAAGTATCATCGCCATGATGCATGGGAGAATTATCTTTTTCAGCTTCCACCTCAGCCGTCTTTTCAAGAAGGTGAAGACTTTCCTCCTCTTCAATAACCGGGGCAAGTGCTAACTTACTGGACGATCCCGCAATGTCGGTAAGAGTAGAACACTTTACCAATGAAGTCTCAAAGGTAAGTTCTTTCGGTGAAGGTTCTTTAGCAGAAACGGGGGAATCTGACTCCTCAGTTGAAGAATCAGGGACTTCATGTGACTGAGTGGAGCGGGAAGGATGTAAGAGTCCAAATTCATGAAGGAACTCATCTTTCAATAGAAATTGAACACTCCTCTCCTCAACCGGCACGGCCATAAGCCTCTCAAAGGTAGTCTTGTGACGAGATTCCCTAGAGGGGGGAGGGAGCGCTGAAACAGTAGAAAAAAGAAGTTAACACTTGACAATTTGGACTTCGAAAAATTTGGAAAACACAGGGAAAAGATAGATAATCGTACTTCCCACTCTCCAAATGGCGTAAAATCCCGGGAGACAACGAACAAAGAAAAACTGGCTCAGAAACCCAGGAACGCTTTCGGGAAGACCAATAATCAGTTTACGGTTCCTGGCACTCCTTACAACTGTGATAGAAGGATGGTCTTTGTTCTTTGCAAATGAGCACAGGAAGCAAATTTCTCCAAAACTGGGAAAACGGTCCAGCATTCTCCTAAAAAGCACACACAGTCCCAGCAGGATGGCGTAGCCATTAGGGTGTAGTTGAAAAGGGGAGATAGATAATCGAAGGAGAAGTTCTCGAAGACAGTCATTAAACGGGGGAATCGCTCCACTCAAGCACATTTGGCGGTTCACTGCGACAAAGCCGTGGGCGGCCTATCAGCAGTGTCATTTACTCCAGGGAGCAAAGCGTCAGATTCAGCAATGCCAAACTGGGTGCATAGTTGACGGAAGACTTTATGACTCAGAGTGGTAGGAGTCCTTTTCGGGGGATCATTCAACGGGGTAGCAATTGGAAAAGCTTCTCCAGCTGGTTCCAAGTCTTCTTGATGAGATGTCATTCTACACAATCAGCTGAATGTTCAAAAGTGAAGGTGCACGTTTCCTAAAAGTGTGAAGTGCTATGCAAAACTAATGAAAACAAGGAAAAGCAAGTATAACTGAAATTAAACTAACTGACAATCAGTCGATTACGATATTTCAGAACTTGTTAATACTCAAGTGCAGTGTTAATGCAAACAAATCAGTTTTAGTTTACCATTACGATCTTGCTTTAATACTTCACTTGAATTGGTTATTGTATAGCATTTCACTCATACAGTTCATTTAATTTAATTTTTTCTTTATCAACTAATCTGTCATTCGATGTGGGCGGTCAGTGGCAGTATATTCGTCCCAGTATTCTGTGAATGTTGTATTAAGCAGGTTGTTAGCTTTCAACAGTTCATAATTCAGCAGTTCAAAGTCCATGCAAAGCTTAAAAGTGTCAAGAGTTAAGTCGCCGATAACTCAAGTGCTAACTCGGCGACGACCTAAGGAAGATTTCCTATGAGTTAAGTTAAGTCGTTGGTTATCTAATTCTTCGAGCCATCAGCCATAACACTTATAGAGATATGAAGCTTCGGTTTGAAACAACGCATCTGCTAACTCGTCCACGACCTAAGGGGCAAACTACGAGTTAAGTTGAGCCATCAGTCTATTAAGGAGTGCTGCATAAGAAAGGTCTCTAGGCAATGAAAAATTGTCAAGTCTTAGGTCGTTACCGACCTACGACCTACTTTAGGTCGTATATGATTTAGGACTTAGGTCTCAAGATTTCTATTCAAAACGCGAAGGCCTTAAGTCGTTCGTCTTCTCCCCAATACATCAATTCGCTAACTCCTTAACCCGTTAACCCATTAGCTTCTCCTCCAACCAAAACTCTCGTTCCCTCGGCGCATTTAATCATCCCAAAATCACCATAAACCCGGTCTAATGTCATTCCATCACAAACCACGAATCAATCTAACTGAAATGCTGCTGTCCATCGTCTTGTTCTAACCGACTGTCCAAAGCCAGGACAAGCCGTCTCGAACCCATCAGTAATCAATTGAAACAAGAATTGCAGAGAAGTACGGCATGAGAAAAGGGGGGTCGACGGTGAAAATGGGATTCGTAATTGAGTGATAATCGAGGAATGAATAGCAATCGAATCCACTTACGTGAGAAGGAAATAAGGATGACTGGCAACCGGTAGGTCTGAGTCATCTTTGGAAAGCTTGAAAAGTCGTTAATGGCGGATTCAAATAGAGGAACAGGTAAAGTTGGGGAGGAACGACCTAAGCAATTTATTCACTGGGACAATGAAAGGTGAATCGACACATCTGACCTACGACTCATCTTAAGTCGGTCACGATCTAGCGCACTCATCAAGAAGCGAGCTAAGGAAATCGAAGCACACGACTTACGACTTAAGGCGTGTACTTCGAGGGGCAAATGTTAACTCCATTTTAGCAACGACCTACGAGTTAAGAAATGAACAAGTCAGGTTATGCCATGACTTATAAGAAGCCAACGAGTTAAAGAGCCTAGAACCTGTGTACTCAACGACTTACGACTTAGCTGCTGAAAGAGGATCTACGGCTCGAACGACTTACGACCTACCGAGTTAGGGAGCTACGACCTAAGAGAATCTACGACCTAACTGCTGAAGGTAACTTCGCGACCTAGCAATGTCACGACCTAAAGACTTTGCGACCTAGCAGTGTTGCGACCTAAAGACTTTGCAACCTAGCAATGTCACGACCTAAAGACTTTGCGACCTAGCAATGTTGCGACCTAAAGACTTCGCGACTTAAGAAGGTTCCGACCTAATGGGTTACAACTTAGCTTAAGTCGTTCATGACTTATGGCTCCAGTTCCTAAAGACTTAAGAAGTATACGACTTAACAGTCTACGACTCAACAGGCCACGACTTAACAGTTTACGACTTAGTGGGTGTATGACTTAAGAGCTTCACAGCCTACGACTCATGGTCTTAACGACTCAGCGACTTAAGGGTCTTACGACTTAAGGGTCTTACGAGTTAAGGTCTTACGAGTTAAGGGTCTTACGACTTAAAGGCTACGAGGTTAAAGTCCAGAGCCCATACCTATACTACCTGTCTGATAAGTCGGCTATGACTTAACACTTGTCGAAGACAAAGCCACAAGATGAGCCCAGAACAACCATCCCTTAACTCATCACCGACTTACCCTAAGTCGGCTACGACTTAGGACTTAGGAAAATTTCCAGAGTCCAAATCAGCTCCTATAAATACCCCACCACTTCCAACATAAGGGGGACTTTTGGCCATTCATTTCTTCAAGCGCCGTTACGCTGTCGAAGTCTCCTCTCATTCAGCAATCAAAGATCTTCAAGCATTCGAGACACAACAACAAGCTTCGAGAAGAACTCCTTACATCCAACACGGATTCGTCGAGTTTCATCATCAAAGATCGAGCTAGTAGTCAAGAGTGCTTTCATGATCAAGTTGTATTGTATCTTGAAGGATATTGTATCAAATTGTAACCGAATCAGCAATAAAAGGCTATAAAGTGGACGTAGGCTCAATTACGGGCCGAACCACTATAAATCTGTTGTTCATTTACTGCTTTTCTGCTATTTTCAGCTTATATTCTGTTCCCGTACCAAAACGGGTGGTGCTTTCACAATTCTATTACACTCACCGGGTGTTAGCGTTCACTTTTTAGCGTTAACATTATCCTTTAATCATTTATTAATTAACCTTAAATAATAAATTAATTAACCCTTAATCATTAAATAATTAACCTTTAATTATTTAATTATCCTTTAATTAATTACCTTTAATTATATAATTAATTAACCCTTAATTGATTACCATTTAATTAATTATCCTAAATTAATTACCATAAGTGATTATCCCTAATCACTTATATTAATAAATCACAAATTAATACTTTGAGTAATTATCCTTTAATCACTTGATTAATTATCTTTAGTTATTAATTAATTTCTTTTAATTAAATAATTATCTTTAAGTAATTAATTATTAAATCAAATCAATTTCCCTTTTGATCATTAATTGATTCTCCTTAACTACTTTTCATTAAATAAATTAACTCTTAATAAATTAATAAATCTTAAATTTACACTTCATTAAACTTTGATTAAGTAATTATCATTAAATTTCAAAATTAATGACCCTTTAATCTTAAGATAGCCCATTTATCTTAAATAATTACCAAATCATCATTTAAGTCTTATTTAAATAACCTTTGAATAAAATCACATAATTTAACTTAAACTTTTTAAGTTAATCGATAATCCAAACCATTATTTAAGATTAATCATTTATCTTTAAAATCTTGTTTGAATAATCTTTGAAATAAGTTCATTATGAACTTGAAACCTCTAATTTAAATTAATCAAAACAATTCATCTTTAATCAATTACAACATTATGTTCTTTTTTTATGAAAGTTATATATATATATATTGAAATACTTAAAACTCAAAATAATTTTATTTCCAAACCTTTAATAAATTTTAAATATTTTTGAAAGAAGTGGTTACTAAATTATTTAACTTGATTAAGTTTTAAATTTATAACTTTTTATTTTTTAAAAACATATTATCATGGCCCAAAAACCCGAGCCATACGAATCTTTCCCCGATTCCAGCTTCGAGTCTCCCGCCTTCCCTTCTACTTCGAGATAAACCCCACGTGCTACGAGTTCGACCCCAAGACCTTTACTTTTCCCCAAACCACCATATAAATTGATATCACTTATACAATATATACGTGCACAGGTGATCGTCGCTCCTCCGACCAGCACCACGACCTTCAATAGGACATCGACATCACCGCCGACCAGCCTGACCCTCTAAATCCTTTGAATTTACCCTTGATCGAAATCAAGCTACCCATCACCCACCTGGTACCAACCCCCATTAGGAAAAGCCCTCGCTATGGAGCCTCCGATCACCGACCACCCCGCCTTCACGTCCCAAGCCTCACCACTCACACACGACTCGATTCCACCCGGTCCGGTGCCTTTCAGTGCCACGATGACACCACACGACCCATGAATTCAACGTCGACCGAAATTGGTTCCTAAACCCTATTTTGCCGATGCCAGACCACAACGATGGCCAAGAGGTGCTCTAACCATTTTTCCCTTAATCCCCCTTCTTCACTCTACCTTCATATCAAAGCACGCCGACCAACGTCTCCACGTTCGACAAAATTTTACCAAAATACAAATTCCGATCAACACAAATATCTCAACAATTAGGGACTTAAAAATCATGAAATTTCTCTTAAAAAGCATCATTTAGTAGAACGAATCTGATCCAATGATCAAAATTTAGAATTAAATTACTTGAATTTTTCTGTTTCGAATATTTTCTCTTTAAATTCTAAATTTTCGAATTATTTATCACATATTTCTACTTTATATTATTTTTAAAAATAACATCACAATAATATAAACATTTTTCTCTCGAAAATCCAAGCATAATACTAAGTTGTTTGGGTAATATGGATTTTTTCTTCTTTGTTCTTAATCCTTTGAATACACAGAAATGGACATACATGCATACAAACATATACACATCCATTTATATATATATATATATATATATGTACGTATGTATGTATGTATAGACACACACACATATACATATAGACATTTTTCATTCATACAACAAATTTATCAACATATATCTAATACATTCAAACCAGGAGTAATATTTGGGTTTAAAAGTTTGCTCACCTGGATGGTTTGAACAAAGAACCTGAATTTTCTTTAAACTGGAATGCTTTATTTTTTATTTAGATGATCTGAATGCTTGCTTTTGTTTTTCTGTTCTTACCTTTGATTTCTTTTTTGTTTCCAGATTGAAAACATGAATCCAGATTTGATTTCTAGGTTTACGCTTTTGAACACTTGAATTTGGTTTTGATTTTGTGTTTCCAAGTTTCCCATTTCTTTCTTTTATTTGTAAATTTGTTTTCAGGGTTTTTATTTTGACCTTGATTTCTCAGGTTTGACAAATTCTGAACTAAGAATGAATATTGAGAAATCTGATTATTTCTTTCTTTACATATATTTTTGTATATTTTTAATTTAAAAGATAATGAAATGCCACTTGTTCAATTTCATGCTACTTCGTTTACACTTTGTCATACATGATTTAAATTATTTACACTTGTTAAAAATAACATTTTTATGTTTATATCCTTATGTTAAATAATTTTATAAATTTTGTTTTTAAACCCTTATTCTCTTATTTTTACATGTTTATACAAATTATTTTTAACTCCTTTTTTTCAAAAGAGATATATATTCATATCAAAGCTTTTATATTAAATTACATATTTACTACTATATTTATTTTCAAATTAATACATAAAAGAAAAGTATTTTAAATCTTTTTAATTAAATCTCATTTTAATTTTCCCAAAAGGATATATACATACATTTAAAGCTTTCATAATTCTTGTTTACATTTTATATTACTTATATTTATTCAGCTTTTAAAGAAAAATGGACTTAAAACAATTTTATGCACTTAATAAGAAATGATTTTTAAAATCAAATTATACTTTAAATAAATAATCACACATATGTATATTATATTATATAGAATTTAACTTTTGAATAACTTTTGAAAATTTAAATTAAAAATATAACTTCCAAATCAATATACATATATATAAAGTTTTAAATTCAACCTTACAAATGTTCAAGACATTCATTTTTGAATTCCAAATCAAAAATATTCATTTTCAATATATTTATTAAATTTCAAATTATAATCCATTTATATAAATAAATAATCATACATCTTATTTAATTTGGAAAATTCAAACATAATTTTATAAAATACTTATCTATGAATTTCAACCCAAAATTACAATATATTTTATTTTTAGAATTCCCATATCAAAATTCTTTTTACAAATTTTATTCTTCAATTTCCAATCCAGTTTTACTTAAAATCTACTTATATATATCTATTCCCAAATACTCAAATTAATTCCCAATTAATTCACAATTAAATCCAAAGTTGTATATAAATTTTTGATTTTATCTTGGCCTAAAATAGGGAATGTTACAAATTCTCCCTTAAGAAAATTTCGTCCGTGAAATTTGTAAGTAGGGGACAATCCCAAAACTTTTAGTTTAAACAATCAAAACATACCTATCAACCATAATGATCAAAGCAAACAATTCATCCCACAAATCTGACCTATCTGGAGTTTATGTCCCATGTCAACCTAACCCTTCGATTTAACCAAAAGAATGATCTCTCACCAAAACTTCTCCCTCGTATCATAACTTAGAAAGTTATTAGTGATACCCACATTTTCTAATTTTTGAAAAATATTTTCTTATTTGCACACCATAAAAACTTGACATGTTTCTGTCATTTGATATTTTTCATTGCATTTTCTACACTTTCAACTTTTTTCCATAGGTAAAGAGTAGTACGATATCTTCATTTAAGTAATCTTGAGAAATTCAAACATGAAATTTTATATTTTGGTTTTCTTTAATATCCGAACTGCTTCTTCGAAGAGGGTTATAATTTTCTTAAACTTAATAAATGAGATTACAGGCTTATCGATTAAACTAAAAGAAAATATTTTCAAAACTGAAAGTGTAGCTACAGATATATCAAGGAGTGTAATTCTGATACGACATTAGTTGGGTATTCTTATGGATCCATAAAGTCATTACTCCCATCTGACGTTAAGGATGCGGTAAATCAATCCGCAGTGAAAATTAGTCGAATTTTGAATCCAATTAGGGATGCTACTCATTATGTATCACAATAGCTAAGTTGTCAACAGGTAGCTAGAAAAATGTTTTACAGTTAGAAAATTCACTATAACAAAATCTACTTGACACATGAAGTTTTGATTAGCATTGCTCGTGAGTTTGGTCTCCCAAAGTGAAATCTTGAAATATTTTATTTTCGAAGAAGATATTCACAGTAGCTTCTCTTCCTAGATTATTGCATAGAGGGAGTACAAAATAAGAAAATTTATTCTAAACCCGCATGACTTCTTTCAGAAACTTGAATAGAAGTGAGTCTTATACATTAAGTTTTGATCCTTTATCAATTGTGTGAAAGGTTTAAGTTGAACCAGCAGTTCCATTTTCTTTCAGCTCAAAATGCCTTTCAATGTACACTTTTAGTAGTAACACTATTATTTTTTATCTTGACAAATTATCTTACATTTGAACAAAATTTCTTTATGGAGTTATACATAATAATTGAAGGGTTTAAGAAAAAAAACTTGGCTTGGATCCCAGTGATCCAGTTGTCCCTTGCTTGCTTACCTTGGGAAATTCAGCCACTTTGGGGTAACATTTTTCCCACTGGTGTATATTCGTAGATTCATTTTATAGAGATATATCAATGAAATAGTGCCCACCCAGATTTAGATTATGTTAAATTTTGGTGATACAAAATCACAAATAGAGGGAAAGAAATATGCAAAAGAAAGAAAGAGAAGATTTTGTTTCCCCTAATTAATAGGCATATTGACTATGCTTATTTCTTTCTCTAATTGGCTAATCAAATTATTTTTTGCCATCTAATGTTAACTTGGGCATTAAGTAATTGATTATATAAATAGAGACTAGAAGAGAGGGTAAAAGCATGGTGGAAAATCTATTTGCTAATTTTCTCTTCTTCATTTTTGTTCTCTTTCTCCAACAATTTAGCCATATAGATATTTGCTCCCTTTCTCAATTTGGTTATTGATTCAATGGTATTTTGTTTATTTTAGCTTTGTTCTATTAATTGTAAACAAAAAAATTTTAGTGAATCAATAAAATGGGTGGTTGGGTGGAATATCTTGTCTTATTGCTTTTAATTTCAATTCCGTCTTATTTTTAATCCAAGTTATCTCTTGGTGATTTGGGTGACAAAGATCCGTTGATATAAGCTTCCGCAAAGCGCTACCATTTTAGCACAACAGTTTGGTATCAGAGCTAGGCGATTTGTTCAGATTTGTGCATCAATGGCTTCTAGAAAGAGCGGTAGATCTGGTGGTGATTATGCTATTACTCATTTGGATGGAAAAAGGGGATTTTGTGCAATATGGAGTGGAGGAGATTATGTTGAGAGAGAAGAGTGTTCCAGTCTTGGAAATTTGATGATAAGGAGTTTACTGTGTTGAAGAGACATCTGGATTTGGGAACTTGTATGCTTTATGGCTCGATGTTGATGTGAGAGTCTAATGTTGATTTCCATGGGAAATTTGTTGTCTGGTAGATAAAGTATGTGGAAAGAGAGAGATTTTTCTTGTATACAGAGATTTGGATCAGCCTTGTTATGTCTGTTGGCTCTTTGTTTTCTAGCTCTGTATTTGATTGGTGATTAAGAGAATTTTTTGGCCTTGGTGGCTTTGAGATTATTTTGGTATCTACCTTCTTTTGATTTTGGATATTTGCAACATTTTGTTGGCGGGCAGGGACATAGTCTGAGCTCGTTAGCAAGGTGTGATGGGGGGTGGCCTTGCCGGAACCCATTGGGCAAGCATTCATTTTTGGTATCCATCTCGTTAAGAGATTTTGGTTGAAGGTGGAGTTTGATTTTAAGAGTTTTATGTTTAAAAGAGAATTTGACTCGAGGAGGAGTGTTGGAAATATGTGATTTTGCATCAAGGTGGAGTGTTAAATTTTGGTGATACAAAATCACAAATAGAAGGAAACAAACATGCAAAAGGGAAAGTAATCGCGTTTGTTCATTATGGAAATGCATTAATAATTGGATTGCATTTGAATGAGATGGCAAGGAAATTTATGCACGCGCACGTTATGGAATAATATATATGCAAAAGATATGCATATTATTTCTTTCTTCGTAATCGCATTGCTTTGGGATTATTTTCTTCCATCTTTGGAACGAGTGATTTGTTACCGTTGTAATTTGCCTCCATTATCTTCTTACCATATTTTGGTAATTTGATTGATGACTCACATGAATTTATATTGGCTATATATTGAGGGTAGACTTCATTTTAAACCCATCCTGGCATTCAGCCAGCGATCTCCAGATAGAGTGTCTCTTCTTGTTATCCCTAATTTGGGGCTTGGTATGTAAACTCTTATTTTGTAATCTCTTGTAATTCTCTCAAGTGTAATAAAATCTCTCTCCTTTGGACTAGACGTACACTATCTAGATGATAGTGGAAGCAGTATAAATATTGTGTGTCTCTTTTCTTCTTTATAGCTATTTGCTATTTATTTGGACTAATAGAATAATTGCTGCTAGATTAAGTGATGTTCAAATTGACAAATCTAGATCCTATTTATTGTCTTTCCGCATTTGTGCAATTTTTTACACAACAGATTAAATGTTTGTGTTATAGAATATATTACTCGTCATTCATGCATAACTCTTGAATTGCTGAAAAATGAGAAAGATGCACTTCTTATCGATGTTTGGCCTGAGGCAAGAGACTATAAATAACTTAGCCTTCAAAGTAGTATTTCAAGCTATTTCCACACATGTCATTGATTTTCCTTTTAAAAAAACCATTATTTCTAGTAATTCATTTTGGAAAATTAGTATATATTGTAGGTTAGGCTCTTAACAAACTTTTTCATTGTGTTAGGGATGTAAGGGAGGGGGATGGAGTTCCTGATATTCGTTGAGAAGCTAGGTCTAAGTATGCATCTATCACACTTCCTGAGGTTTGTGGTTTTCCTTCATTTACTAAATCCCTTTAAATTAATGAAAATTTAAGAATGTATATGCTCCCACTATTTATTGGAGTTGGTAGAGAATCTTGATCAAAGATCAAGGCTTTAACTATTACAAGTTTTCTTCAGGGAATTGCATTACATAATATGATCTGGACTATATATTTTTGTTTATATGTGTAAATGCTACACAGCTTGATGCAACATTGAGAAAGCAGCTAAAGGTTAGCAAAGACATCGATAATGCTTTAGTTGCTGTTGTTATCCGAAATTTAAAACATATGAAAGTAAGCTATACAACTAATTAAGCACCAACTAGGAAGAAAACAATTGCTAGTTGACATTTTTATTTTTATTTCCTGGTGATATAGAATGGTTTTAAAGTAATTGTTATGGACTCTAGTGGTGAACGGTCTAAGCTATCGCAAGATCTTTGAAGAAACTCGGTGTGAAGGTGCAATGTCTTATTTAGTTTTCTTTCATATGTGTTAGATTTATTTTCTATTTTTAGTTACACTAAATCTCTTGCTTGTAGAATTCATACTTAGTTTATGGTGGATACAAAATCATGGGTAAACAAAAGTCTCTGTGTTAAAAAGCTCAAACCTGAGACATCATTGACTGTTTTGAATGAGGTAGTATTATATTCATTTGTTCATCAATATCAATGTTCTTCATTATAATAAATCAGTGATCATTGTCACTAAGACGTGAATAAACAAAAAAAGTACCGGTACCATGCTATAAACTACAACTTTACTAACTCTGTTCTTTAACTGCATCTTCAATTATTCAAACTCCTTATTGTTGAAGTTGCTTTATAAAAAAGATATTGCTAACTCAATGACTGAAAGTTAGGTTCTTTGCAATATCAGTAAAACGGCATGTCAATATAAATGTTATGTAACTGTAATTGGTATAGTTTTTGGGCTATACATGCTATGTTTACAGCATGGTACCTTTTTTATTAGCTTAAAGTTGTAAGATACATACTATCATACATTTGAACAGTAGAAGGCAGAAAAGTTGGAATCTAACTTACCCTTTATGAAAATATAGTTCGAATTTGGATTACTTTACCGCTTGTTGTTTATGCTTGTAACTTCGAAACACTATAACTTTAATGCAGGAAGCCAAGGAAATACTTGAAGATATAAAACCAACTCCCACACTTGTTATTGGTTATGGGTTGGTGTGATTATTTTCTTAAAAATAAATTATTTGAAATCTTTTTTCTTAGACGAAGGTGGCTTTTAGAAACAGAATAAAAATTCATTTCTATTATTGTTGCTCTCCTTCAGTATTACAGGGATTTCTTGTTGTTAGCTATGCATTGTTAGGTAAGTATATCTAACATGTTACTTCTGAAATTGTATGTTTCAATCTTCTTGATTTCTTTATGTTAAAACTATGATGGCTAAAAGTTTACATCGATTAAATGTCAAAAACATTTCACTACTATGTTTTTAACTGCAGAATGGGAGGAAACTCTACAGTACACCGTGATATTTGGATTAGTTCTGGTAATTCTACAGTCGAACACTTCATCTAATTTAATCTTAAATTCAATTCTTTTATATTCATTCGAGTACTAATTTTTGTTTTCCCTTTAGACTATCTATCAAATATTTTCTTCATATGAGAACTAAGAGGATTTAAAGCCGTATGTGAGGTATATATACCAAAATGGACTCTAAAATTCTTCTCTTTGGTGGCAAAACAATTATTGTATTCGGTTACAGGTTTGTCTTTTCAAATTTATATAAGAAATTATTGAAACTTTTAGATTCAATTACACATCATGCTTTGATGCCAAACTTACCAATTCTTATTTTATCAAGGAACCCTGAGGAGATCCTATGGGGCAAGGCTGGTGCTCATTTTGTTGTTGATTCAACCAGTGTCTTTACCGACAAGGACAAAGCTGGAGGTCACTTGAAGGTAACTATTATCTTTACTCACATTGAAAATACAGTCACTTTTGCTAATGGTGTAGAGTTTGAGAAACGATATGCATAAATGATATGGCGGCATAGTTAAACCTTTACTGTTTATTGTAAATTAAAAGAGTTGTCTACTTCAAAAAAACTGTAAACTTGTTCATTCTGAATCGTTGGGATAAAAGTGTAAGATAAGTTATGCTTTGGGAGAAACATAAGGGAACCTAATAAGTTCTGTGACAATGGTAAATAAGTCATTGACATCTTTTTTGTCCTGAAAATAGATCTCCATTGTCTTAAGGGGTGGTGCAGTAGTAAGAAGAAACTTGATGAACTTAAGCTCAAATTCGATTCTAGTGAAACTAGTTAACCATACTTCTTGCAGATGATTGAAGCAGAAACTGAGATCCAATTCTCCTTTCCAGAAGCCATGGATTGCAAATCTAGAAGTACAAAAGAAAATGCATGCCGGCTTTAGTTATTCAGATATAATTTTGATATTTAGATGTCAGGTAATTCTATTAGTTAAAGCCGTGCAAATACAGACTACGGAAGCAGTTGCAGACTTGCCCATTTAAAATTTCTGATGCATCGTTAGGGCTTTGGTTGATCACCTGGGGTGCTTAAGGTATGTTAACATGCTGTCATATAGAACATAAAAAAATTTATAGCTGCAGGAAGAAGGCCTTTATGAATGGTTAATGATCCAAAATCAAACAACTCTTGAATGAATCTATATAGTATGTGTTACTAAATTTTCCAATTTTTTAATTTATGTTAGGATAAACATGGATGTTGTAGATATACGAAGTTCTATGATACTTTCATTGCATATTGTACATATGCTAAACGTCCTGTTGAAGACGGTATATCTTATATGATTTCTAGTTAATAAGCAAATTAAAAACATGGATGTTTATGAAGTCATAGCTTACATGCTCTAAAAAAATTCTTAAATTAAAAACATGGATTATATTAATGGTTTAGTGCGCTAAGTTTCTGAGCCTACAAAGTTAACGTCATGTATACTAAAGTTTTAAATACAGCAACTGTTATTTTATGGCTCGTTCTGATCTTTTTACGGGTTGTAAAGAGATTTAAAGCATTCATTCTCCATCTTTGTATTGTTATGTAGTGATGTAGACTTAAGCACATCAATTACACTATCATTTGAGATAATTCCATTACTTTTGCTTTACAGGTAGATAGATGTCCATGATGCAAAAAAAGGTTGCAATGAGTTATATGGATCAAAGTTATTTTTTCTACTATGTAACGACTCGTATTTTTACGGATCGAAACATCGTAAAACAATTGACATTTGGTTGCATTGTTGATAAGTCGTCTAGAGTCTAAGTCTTAGGTCGTATGGGAGCTTGGAGCGACCTAAGGAAGATGCCGAGTTAAGGATTGGAACGACCTAGGAAGTTAGGTCGTATAGAAGATAGGTCGTGTGGTGGCTTAGGTCGTGGGATAGGTTAGGTCGAGTGAGCGACCTAGGAGATTGGAGCGACCTAAGGTTTGAGCGACTTAAGGACAGGCAGCGACCTAAGAGAGTTAGCGAGTTAACGACCTAGTGGATAGCGACCTAAGAGCTAACGGTATAAGAGAGTGAGTTAGCGTAGTTAGGTCGTTAGACGACCTAAGGAGTTAGATCGTATCCTGGCTAAGTTAGTTAGGTCGCGTATGTGTGTTAGGTCGCAGGTTTGTTAGGTCGTAGGTCGCGGATACGCGTAGGCCGTTGGATCTGTTAGGTCGCATGGATGCGCATTGTCTTAGGTCGTGGCATTGTTAGGTTGCGGAAGCGCATTGTCTAGGGTCGTAAGCTGTTAGGTCGCATCGTGTTGAGTCGTTCGGTCGTAGAAGCGCATCTGGTTAGGTCGTAGGAGTGCGCATATGTTAAGTCGTTAGGTCGTAGAGGCTTGGGGCTTTTAGGTCGTATGGTTTTTAGGTTGTGGACGACCTAACTCCGAGCGAACGACCTAAGGAGAATTCAGCCTATAAATAGGAGGGTTCTACTTCATTTTTGGGATCGGGATTTTGAAGCGACGAAGTGCTGCCATTTTGAGAGCTCGACTTCTACACTTCTTCATTTCTTTTCTCCACTCCAATCTAGTGATTCCTTCCATCCAAATCGAAGATCGAATTGAAGATCCAAGAGCTTAGATTGAAGATCTACATCCATTGAAGAGAGATTTCATCGTTTGAAGCGGATTTGTGATAGATCGAGTTAGGTCCTTCGCTGTCCAGATCGGAAGTGTGTTGCTTTTAGGGTGTTTAGGTGATTTGGTGAGTGGTGATTATCTCTGACACGGATCCAAAGGAGTATATCGGATCGTTGGCTTGATTTGGTGCTAAAATAGTGATTTCCATGCATTTTTGTAAACCTAAGTATAGATCTACTGTTTGATGATGATTTGACATCCATTTTACTACATGTTAACCTATGCAAGTTCATTCATCAAGATTATAGAGATATTGTTCATGTTTTCATGCTTGTTAGACTTTTGACTCTTTAATTACGAAATTGCCATTATTGTTATAATTGTCTATTTAGATCATATTTGAATGCTTGTTTACTTGGATTAATGTTTGACTTGATTGATTGCTATGAATTAGATGATTGATGATTTGATTTAGATCGAAGATGATTCAAAAGCTAAGGGAAAGGCTCTTGTATTGGGAAAGCTGCTTGTGGCATATGTGGCGGATGAGGAAGCTCATATGGATAGATTTGATGATGATGTTGAGATGAAGCTTTGCTATGATGATGATGAGGTGAAGCATGATATGAGATAGTCTTGGTCTAATCCAGATGGGATCACTCCAAGCAGATTGATAACTCGGTGAAATGGTTCGAGTTTGAGGATAATGGTTTGCTCGAGAGGCGCTTGAGCTAGTATGGAAATAGTCGTCGAGGAGGATGACTAGAAGGCTGAGATCTCATAGTTGTTGAAGGCTCTAGCATGCTCAAAGCAAGAGTACGTTGGGCAGATTCGATAGTCCCTGAAGGTTACTGATTGGTAGTCAAGTACTCTAGGCAGATTCGATAGTCCTAGGCACGGGTCACGACGACGTGCGGAGTTATGTCTAGAACCGGGGTTTCCATTAGCCCTTGACGGACGGATGAAAGAATGAGCCGGTCATTCAGTTAACGATGATATCGAAGCAATGATAACAGTGATAGCCATAGTCATGGATGTTTGGTTGTATCGTCATTCGGTCTCAAGAGCGGTATTTTCTGGGTGCTTATCTGATCTTGGTTTAGGCCTTGGGGGTTTGTACTTGGAAAACATCGCCCTTGACTCGAGTGATAATTGCTTTACTTTAAATTGTATGCTCTGCTATGATTGCTTCTGCTTAGTGTGTGTCTGGGGGCTATCACTGTAGAAAGAGGTGGAGTGGGAGGGTTGTATTCCTATTCCTTCTCCTTTATGCTCTTTTGGTATGTTGTTAGTTAATTTACCGCTCACTAAGACTGTTGTCTGACTCAAGGCTTTATGTTTTAACTCTTATTGCCTTGGGCTATTCGTCCATTTTGGGACGGGCAGACTAGGTAGCAGGTGACAGTGCTGTTCTTGCTTTTCCACGATGTTGATGACGAAGACAAGCTAGAGGATTTCATATTACTTTCTTACTATATGTACTAGATGTTCCGCTGCTTGTATATTCTCTGAGTGATATGTAGTGAGGCTGGATGTATTGACTATTCAGATGTTTGTATTCAACTATTATGAAGTTTTATTGAAGAAATTCTATTCTGTGAAGCTTCACTATATATATATTCTATTGTATTTTGTCCATGCGCTGTGAGTAATACGATAGATTCTGTTGTTTTAAATTACCCTGGCAATCGCCCATGGTCGCCTGGCACACTTTACAGCGCACTATCTCTAGGTTCAGTGCAGGGGTCGTGGGCGGTCATCACATTTGGTATCAGAGCTTTGGTTAATCGATTTTACCCAACGCTCGCTGACGTAACTACGTATGAGAGACGTAATTATATTTTGATGGATGATTACTATATATAATATAGTAGCTTAGTAGAGTTTGAGTCCTTTATGAAGTTGTTTCTCAAGGTGTGCTAATCATTCCTTTTTATAGATATTAAGGATGATTCGAAGAGGGAGACCAGCTGCTAGAGAAGGCCGTGCTGCTGAGGGGACTGCTGATTATGCAGCTATGTTTGAAGCTATGATGACTTCGATCATGAGAAGGATACCAGTTCCGGGGATAGCAGTTGATGTTGGAGTTCAAGTTCAAACTCCAAAGCCGGTGGATTTTGCTAAGTTGTGTAAGGTCTATACTGCTCTTGGAGGAAAGGTTTTCTTGGAACAGAACCAACCATTGAAGTCCAGAGGTGGATAGATGCTTGTAGAAGGATTTTTGGTGATTTGGGAATTGAGGATGCAACTAAGAGGAAGTTAGCATCAAGACAGCTTCAAGGAAGAGCTTCTGATTGGTGGAACTCTATCACCATTGATACTCCGGAGGAAGAGATTACTTGGGTGCAATTCCAGGCCAGATTTGAAGCTAAGTTCATTTCTACAGCTCAGAAGTCTGTTTTGTTCAAGAAGTTTGTGGAGCTCAAGCAAGGAGGAAGACCAGTTCTTGAGTATGTTTCTGAGTTTGAAGCTTTGTCCAAGTATGCCCGGTCGTATATTGAATCTTCGTACCAGAAGAATGAGAAGTTTGTAACAGGCTTGGACAGTTATCTTGGGAGACAGTTGGTGGATCATTTGGACGATTCGTTCGAGAAGCTTGTGGAGAAGGCTCTCAGGCATGAGAATCTGTTTCCTAAGGAAGGATCTGTTGTTGCTGTGACCAAGGAAGAGTTTAGACCTCAGTAGGGTGGAAACAAGAAGAGGAAGCAGCAACAGCAAAAGGGTAGGGATGGCCAGAAGAAGCCGAAGGGCGAGGTAAACTGCTACAATTATCAGCAGAAGGGCCATTTCTCTAGAGATTGCAAGAATCTGAAGGTGCCAGTGAAGTGTCACAACATTGACAAGATGGGGCATGTTAAGAGGAATTGTCCAAAACCGCGAAGGGACAAGCAGATTGTGCAAGCTTATGCTTTGGGAGCTGTTCCATCGTCTTCGAAAGCTCCTACCGTTGAAGAGAAAGGAAAGAGTGTGGTGGTTCAAGGTACTCTTTCCATATGTGGTGTTCCAGTTAGAGAGTTATTTGATACTGGGGTGTCGCATTCTTTTGTTTGTAACGAACTTGTAGGCCGGTTGGGTTTAGAACCGAATATTGTTGATAGGCCATTGGTTGTGACTAATCCAGTTGGGGGTTCGTCTTGTTTGTGTATGTTATGCCGTGGTCTGATTGTATCGAGTCATGATTGTTCTTTTGTTTGTGATTGCTTTGTTCTGAACTTTGCGGGGTTCGGAATTATTTTGGGTATGGACTGGCTTAGGAAGTATGCGGCAAAGGTTGATTGTGAAAGGTTGGAGGTGACAGTCGAGAATGTGGAGGGGCAAAAGATTGTGATATGATGTAAGCATGAAGAAGGCATCTTCATGAGCTTCATGTATTCGCTGGTTGTTCCACGGGATGGACTATCATCTGTGCCAATCGCTAATGGATTTGAGGATGTCTTTGACGAGGTCAAAGGGTTACTGCCGCATAGAGAGATCGAGTTTCGTATAGATCTAGTTGAAGGAGCCAGACCTGTTGTGATGCCTCTTAGGCGGAAGGCGCCTAGGGAACAGCAGGAGTTGAACGTGCAGGTTGATGATCTTTTACAGAAAGGATTCATTCGTCGTAGTGTGTCCGAATGGGGTGCACCAGTTGTGTTCGCAACCAAAGCGGATGGATCGTTAAGGTTGTGTGTGGATAATCGTGAGATGAATAAGGTGACTAAGAAGAACAAGTATCCATTGCCGAGAATAGATGACTTGTTTGATCAGCTTCGCGAAGCTAAGGTGTTTTCTCAGATGGATTTGGCAACGGGATTTCACCAGTTAAGAGTGGCTAAGGATAGTGTGCCGAAGACTGCTTTTAGAACACCGTCCGGTTTCATTGAGTGGCTGGTAATGCCGTTTGGATTGACTAATGCGCCAACATATTTTGTGGACCTTATGAATAGAGTGTTCATAGGTCAGTTGAGTAAGTTCGTGCTAGTGTTTGTGGATGATATTTTGATTTATTCTAGAACTGAAGAAGAGCACAAGACGCACTTGCGTATTGTTTTGGAAATCTTGCGAAAACATCAGCTGAAGGCTAAGTTTTTGAAGTGTCACTTCTGGAAGTGTGAAGTGAGGTTCTTAGGCCATATTATCTTTGGAAATAGAATAGCGGTTGATCCCGCTAAGGTGGCAGCGATCCAGGATTGGGTTAGACCTAAGAATGCATCTGATGTGAGAAGTTTTCTTGGATTAGCAGGATATTATCGACGGTTTATCAAAGACTTCTCCAAGGTGGCTGCACCGTTAACAGGATTGACGAAAAAGAACCTAGTGTTCAGATGGGATGATAAGTGTGAGCAAGCTTTCAGAATTCTGAAAGAGCGATTGACTAGTGCTCCTGTTTTGACTATTCCTAGTGGAAGTGATGAGATGGTGGTTTACACTGACGCATGTGGTACTGGACTTGGAGCAGTGCTGATGCAGAGGGATAAAGTTGTTGCGTATGCAAGTCGACAACTGAAGCCGCATGAAAGGAATTACCCGACTCATGATTTGGAATTAGCGGCGATTGTATTTGCTCTGAAGATGTGGAGACATTATCTATTGGGAGTTCGATTCGAGTTGTTTACAGATCATAAGTCGTTGAAGTATCTTTTCTCCCAAAAGGATTTGAATCTTCGACAGCAACGATGGCTAGAGTTTTTGGCATCGTATGATTTTGGTATAGCCTATACTCCGGGAAAGGGTAATGCAGTGGCAGATGCGTTAAGTCGAAGACATGCAGGATTGGGAGCTATGTTTTCAGAATGGAAGATTCTCGAGTATTTAGCTGGATTTGACTTCAGGCCCAGATGTGAATTGGAACCTGAGATGTTGGCAAACTTATCGATAAGACCGACTCTTGTGGAAAGAATTGGCGAGAGTCAAAAGCGAGATGATAAGATTGTCAAGATTATCCGTGATTTGGAATCAGGATTGGATCCAGAAAAGGATAAAGGATTCGAGGTCGATAGAGAAGGTTGGCTTCGAAAGCAAGGACGACTAATTGTTCCCGATATAGATAAATTGAGAAGTGAAGTTCTAAAGGAAAGTCATCACTCGAAGCTGACAATTCATCCAGGTGGAAATAAGATGTATCAGGATATGAAGAGAACCTATTACTGGGAAGGTATGAAGAAGGATGTTGGAAATTTTATTTCCAAGTGCATGAACTGCCAGTTGGTAAAGGCCGAACAGAAGAAGCCAAGTGGATTGCTTCAGCCATTAGAAGTTCCTACATGGAAGTGGGAGCAAGTATCGATGGATTTTATTGATGGGCTACCTAGAACAAGAACGGGAAATGAAGGGATTTGGGTCATTGTAGATCATTTGACTAAGAGTGCAAAATTCATTCTTGTTCGATCGATTAAGACTGCATCAAAACTAGCAGAGTTGTATGTTAAGTGGATAGTTCGATTCCATGGTATTCCGAAGAGTATAGTGAGCGATCGAGATCCATTGTTCACTAGTGGATTTTGGAAGAGTTTTCAGGAAGTTTTGGGAACCGAGTTGTGTTTGAGTACAGCTTATCACCCTCAAAAAGATAGTCAGAACGAGAGAGTCAACCGGGTTTTGGAAAATCTCCTCAGAGCTTGTGTTTTGGATTTCGGAGGATCATGGGAAGATCACCTTCATTTGGTGGAATTTTCGTATAACAATAGTTACCAGTCAAGCATTGGTATGGCACCATATGAGGCATTGTATGGAAGACCGTGTAACTCTCCGACATGTTGGTTAGAGACCGGAGAAAAACTGATACTTGGGCCAGAGATGATTCGACAGACTTCGGATTGCATAGAGATCATTCAGCAATGAATGAAGGCAGCCCAAGACCATCAGAAAAGTTATGCCGATAAGCGTCGTAAGGATTTGGAATATGACGTAGGTGATATGGTTTTTGTGAAGATTTCTCCACTGAAGAATGTTATTCAATTCGGAAAGAAAGGGAAATTGACTCCGAGATTTGTTGGACCATTCCCGATCACTGAGCGAATTGGAAAGCTCGCCTAAAGATTGGAGTTACCAAAGAAGATGTCGGGTGTGCACAATGTTTTTCATGTATCGTATCTATGGAAGTATGTGCACGACTCGAATACAGTGGTTTCTGCTGATAGCTGTGAAGATTTCGAAGTTGATCCAGTCGATAAGAGACCTCGTAAGCCGCTTCGTGTTGTGGAAACCGACACGAAACAGCTTAGGAGGAAGGTAGTTAAGTTGCTCAAGATACAATGCAGTGATGATGATAACGACTGTACATGGGAGGTGGAAGAGAGGATGAAAGCAGCTCATCCTGAACTCTTCAAGGTATGGCCCTAAGGTGTCGTGTCATCTAACGACATTGTAACTTGTTCTAAGTTTTAGAATTCTGCATGCTAAGTTAGAATTGGATGCATGGTTTGTTGATTGCTATGGATGGTAGGCATGCAAAATAGTCTTTGTTTGCTCTGTTTGTTTGGAATTTCGGGGGCGAAATTCCTAAGGGGGGAGAATGTAACGACCCGTATTTTTAGGGATCGAAAAATCGTAAAACAATTGACATTTGGTTGCATTGTTGATAAGTCGTCTAGAGTCTAAGTCTTAGGTTGTATGGGAGTTTGGAGCGACCAAAGAAAGATGCCGAGTTAAGGATTGGAACGACCTATGAAGTTAGGTCATATAGAAGATAGGTCGTGTGGTGGCTTAGGTCGTGGGATAGGTTAGGTCGAGTGAGCGACCTAGGATATTGGAGCGACCTAAGGTTTGAGCGACTTAAGGACAGGCAGCGACCTAAGAGAGTTAGCAAGTTAACGACCTAGTGGTTAGCGACCTAAGAGCTAACGGTATAAGAGAGTGAGTTAGTGTAGTTAGGTCGTTAGACGACCTAAGGAGTTAGATCGTATCCTGGCTAAGTTAGTTAGGTCGCGTATGTGTGTTAGGTCGCAGGTTTGTTAGGTCGTAGGTCGCGGATGCGCGTAGGCCATTGGATCTGTTAGGTCGCATGGATGCGTATTGTCTTAGGTCGTGGTATTGTTAGGTCGCGGAAGCGCATTGTCTAGGGTCGTAAGCTGTTAGGTCGCATCGTGTTGAGTCGTTAGGTCGTAGAAGCGCATCTGGTTAGGTCGTAGGAGTGCACATATGTTAAGTCGTTAGGTCATAGAGGCTTGGGGTTTTTAGGTCGTAGGGTTTTAGGTCGTATGGTTTTTAGGTCGTGGACGACCTAACTCCGAGCGAACGACCTAAGGAGAATTCAGCCTATAAATAGGAGGGTTCTACTTCATTTTTGGGATCGGGATTTTGAAGCGACGAAGTGCTGCCATTTTGAGAGCTCGACTTCTACACTTCTTCATTTCTTTTCTCCACTCCAATCTAGTGATTCCTTCCATCCAAATCGAAGATCGAATTGAAGATCCAAGAGCTTAGATTGAAGATCTACATCCATTGAAGAGAGATTTCATCGTTTGAAGCGGATTTGTGATAGATCGAGTTAGGTCCTTCGCTGTCCAGATCGGAAGTGTGTTGCTTTTAGGGTGTTTAGGTGATTTGGTGAGTGGTGATTATCTCTCACACGGATCCAAAGGAGTATATCGGATCGTTGGCTTGATTTGGTGCTAAAATAGTGATTTCCATGCATTTTTGTAAACCTAAGTATAGATCTACTGTTTGATGATGATTTGACATCCATTTTACTACATGTTAACCTATGCAAGTTCATTCATCAAGATTATAGAGATATTGTTCATGTTTTCATGCTTGTTAGACTTTTGACTCTTTAATTACGAAATTGCCATTATTGTTATAATTGTCTATTTAGATCATATTTGAATGCTTGTTTACTTGGATTAATGTTTGACTTGATTGATTGCTATTAATTAGATGATTGATGATTTGATTTAGACCGAAGATGATTCAAAAGCTAAGGGAAAGGCTCTTGTATTGGGAAAGCTGCTTGTGGCATATGTGGCGGATGAGGAAGCTCATATGGATAGATTTGATGATGATGTTGAGATGAAGCTTTGCTATGATGATGATGAGGTGAAGCATGATATGAGATAGTCTTGGTCTAATCCAGACGGGATCACTCCAAGCAGATTGATAACTCGGTGAAATGGTTCGAGTTTTAGGATAATGGTTTGCTCGAGAGGCGCTTGAGCTAGTATGGAAATAGATTTTGAACAATTTAAATTGAAAATATTTAATTAATTTTAAATATTTGAATGATGGTTTGACTTGAATTTCAAATTATCAGAATAAATGGGCGATTAAATTATTGATTTAATCTATTGAATGTTGAACAAAAATTTGAATCTTCAGTTTTAAGCTAAAGAAAAATATTTCAAAGGCTTGTAAAATTCATATTGACAATACTGAAGATGTTAGAAGCTTCAGAATTTAATTTCAAACTGTCTTGTTCGGTTTTGAATTTATATCGTTTAAATTGAATTTAAAAATAGCATTCCGAGGCACAGTCTCGGAATTCGACGTAACCAGCTCCATTGGATCCGGAATATGTATTATTGCCGGGTTTCAAATTTCGTATTTTTCAGAGTTATATGTGAGCACAAGACGGGTAAACGCATTGAATTTTTATCGAAATTCAAATTTAAATTAATATTTTATTTGGTCAAATACCAGCACGTTATCCTCCTTGAAGCACGCCTAGTATCACGCAGAAGATCATGGAACGAAATCGTGCAAACCATACTCCTCTCTGATAAATCTCGTTTTCCCTCTCCCTCATTCCTCTCAGATTCAAATCAAACAAAAAATAAACAAACAATGGCCGAAGAAAAGAAAAATATATACAACCTCAACGTCTCTCCTCGTTTTAAAACCCAGTTTCCCCCTTTCTATCCAAATAACGAACAAACGAAGTTTCAGGAAAAAAAAAATCGACGTCGCGATCTCGGTCTAGGGCTTGGGTAGGCGAACTCGATGGCGAGCACGCGTGGGGTTTCGCATCGAGCTCGCGAGGGCAGGCGGCGGCTTTAGCATGAAGCGGCGACGTGTTTGGTTGGTGGCAGTATCTCATCGGGGTCGCGTTCGATATCGGGGGGGAGGCTCGCGATCGACTGGCGACTGAAGCATGGGGGTAACAATGTCGATATTGGGTTATCAGCGGAGGCAGGCATGTGGCATGCGCGGAGGCAGGGGGTCGCGTTCGAGTATGGGAAACAGGAAGGTCGCGGGCTCGCGTGAAGGCAGCAGCTTCGAGACTTTGGGTTGTTCGCAGGCGAAGTCTGGAGGCAGTGAGGTAGTTTTAAAATGAAAATTTTTTGTTTTTTCAAAATTCATATTAAATACAGTTAAAGCTTGAAATTAATTTGTTTATCTCATTCATCGAAAAAAATCATTAACTTAAAATTGAAATATAGATTGAATTAAAATTTTAATGGCAAATTTAATAGTTCGATTTATTCGAATATTAATAGAATTGTATAATTATTTATACAAGGTATACATCAAGAAATCGAGTCAAAATGGAAATGGGATGGCAAAATAAAAGCAAAGGTGAGATTTTCTCACTCGAATGAAAATTGGATTTTACAGTTATTGATTTGATTGATTGACTGTTTGGATGTGATATTAGATATAGTAGGATATATCTATACATATATAGCAATATATACATATTGGCATATGTATATATTGGATTGATAAATTTCCCACACTGTATAGCGGATGAGACCCTATTGCGCCGTTAGTAAGCGGGATGATTTTTATAAATCCCATATACCGCGATATTCCACCTCGAAGTGGAATGGGTACTGTGCTAACATCTGTGGATGCAGGGAAACAGGTTGGAGGGATCCAACTGGATTCCTCACCAGCATTTATTTATTTACCGATATTGTGATGTATTCTGTTATCATATGTTGATATATATGATGTTTGTCGTCGTGATTGATTATTTGGTGATGTTGCATCATCAGATTCATTTTTGAAATTTAAAAATGACGATGTTGATTTTTAAAAGAGATTTTTCAAGTGATTTTTGAAAGTATATGTTTTATTAAAAATTTTGAATTGATTTATAAACGTTAAACTTTTAAAGTTATAAAAGTTAAGATATTTGTGAAATATAACCAAGTGTGATTTTTGAAATAAAAGTTGATTTATTTATAAAAAGGTTTAAATTGAGATTTTTAAAGTATTATAAACGGTTTATTTAAAAGATTTAAAAATTTGATATTTATAAATCTAAAAACGTTGGAATTTTAAAACGAGTTTTATAAGTGTTAAAAATGAAATATTAGTGGAATTTGTAAGTGAATGAAATTGATAAATTGATAAATTGTGAAGTTATAAAATGGATGAAACTGTCGAATAAAAGATTTATAAGAAATTAACTTATAAATTAGATTTTTGCACTTAGATGGGATATGAATAGAATTTGCAAATAAAATGATTTTATAAGATGAAATTGTTATGAAGTATAAATGTGATTTATAAACGTTGTTTTATAAATCCGAAATCACTTATTTTGATAAGTGAATTATAGAAGTTAATAAAAGAAATTTATAAATCGAAGTTGTTATAAAATAGAAATAGGATTTATAAACATTGTTTTATAAATCTGACAATCAATCAAATTTGATAAATTTAATATAGAAGGTTGTTAAGGGAATTTTATCTACAATTTTGGATAGTGGATAATTCTTGAAATAAAATGTGTAGAAAGTAGTGAAATTGGGTTAGTGAAGTATATTCACGATTTTGGACAGTGAATATATTATTAAGTAAAATGGATATGTTCTGGAGAAGTGATATTAAAAATGAAGTTAAACGTTTTAAAGATGTTTTAAAAAGTATTACGAATCGAAACCATAGATTTCAACATTCATTGTTGAAATAGACATTTTCGAGAAATGGTAGGAAATGGTGGACTATAACACTGTTGTTATAGTAAATGATTTTCGAAAGAAAATATTTTTTATGTAGTATTGGGATTTATATATCTATCTTAAAATCTGAATCCCTATACTAGTGATTTTGAGTCGTAACGATGTTATAGTAAAGGATTGCTTCCCACTTCCCCGAATCGACCAACTTGTAGACAGCACAGCCGGGCACGAGCTCCTCTCTTTTATGGACGCATACTCAGGATATAACCAAATTCCTATGCATGCTCCCGACCAAGTCCACACTAGTTTCATCACCGACCGGGGTTTATACTGCTATAAGGTAATGCCTTTCGGACTTAAAAATGCAGGAGCCACCTACCAGCGCCTCGTCAACAAGATGTTTGCAAGGCTAATAGGACAAACTATGGAAGTATACGTGGATGACATGCTGTTAAAGTCAAGGAAAGCCAATGATCACGTAAGCCACCTAGGAGAGATGTTCCAGGTACTTCGACAGTATGGAATGAAGTTGAATCCACTAAAGTGCTCCTTCGGAGTTTCATTAGGAAAGTTCTTAGGATTCATCGTCCATGCCAGAGGGATTGAAGCAAACCCTGAACAAGTCCGAGCGCTAAGGGATATCAAGATACCTTCCACTCGGAGGGAAATGCAAAGCCTGAATGGAAAAGTGGCCGCCCTAAGCCGATTCATCTCCAAGGCAACAGACAAGTGCGTCCCCTTTTTTGAAGCTCTAAAGAAAGACAAAGGAAAGTTCGAATGGACTGACGAATGCTTGACCGCTTTCCTTAGCTTAATCGAACACCTCCAGAAACCACCGGTACTCTCAACTCCAAGCGAAGGCGAAGAATTATACCTATACCTTGCTGTGTCATCTCACGCCCTAAGCGCTGCCTTGGTAAGGGAAGACAACTGCACGCAGCGGCCAGTTTACTTCGTCAGCAAGAGGTTTACGGGGGCAGAAGTCAGATATCCTAAACTTGAGAAGCTAGCGTACTGTTTACTAATCACATCACGGAAACTGCATCACTACTTCCAGTCCCATTCCATCAAAGTTCTGACCGATCAACCACTGAGGCAGGTACTCCATCGTCCCGACACTTCTGGACGACTACTTAAATGGTGCATTGAACTAAGTCAGTATGATATCACCTATCACCCTCGCACCGCCATCAAGGGACAAGCCATGGCTGATTTCATTGCAGAATTCACTACCAACGAAGATAAGGAGCAATTGGAAACAGCAAAAGACATCAAGTGGAATCTCTTTGTGGATGGCGCATCGAATGAATAAGGCTCGGGGGCAGGTGTGGTAATAATCACTCCCAGGGGGAATAAGCTGCATTATGCTATAAGGTTGGAGTTCGCTGCCACCAACAACGATGCAGAATATGAAGCGGTGATAGCTGGATTAGAACTTGCCATAGAAATCGGAGCCAATTCTTTGTGTCTTCATAGCGATTCTCAACTTATTGTTAACCAAATACTAGGAGAATTCCAAGCTCGAGAAGAATGAATCATGGCATATTTAAAGAAGACCAAGTTACTTCTCAGCCGATTGGAACACTACTTAATCAAACACATCCCTCGGGAAGAGAACCAAGAGGCCGACGAATTGGCAAAGCAAGCAAGTATGAGAGGCATCGCCGTCTTTGGGGCAGTAACCATCTCAAAGCAACTGACCCCAAGTTTTGAGCAAGTGAATCTGATAGATGCAACCGAAGAAGCAACTTGGATGACCCTCATCCGAGACTACCTACAAAGTGGCACGCTACCCAACGGGCGTAACGAAGTCAAGAAAATCTTGAGGAAAGCATCCCGCTACACAATACAAGAAGACATCCTCTATCGGCGCGGATTCTCTAACCCGTTATTAAGGTGTGTCGCTGGGAGGGAAGCCAAGGAAATCTTATCCAACATCCATCAGGGAAGCTGCGGAGATCACACCGGAGGGCAAACATTAGCAAAAAAGATACTCCGATATGGATATTTCTGGCCCACCTTAAGCAAGGACGCCTTAGATTTCGTCAAAAAGTGTGACAGATGCCAGAAATTTGCTAAGATTCTGCGGCTACCAACAACTGAGATCACTCAAATGACCAGCCCTTGGCCCTTCGCAATATGGGGAATTGACTTAATCGGCGAGCTACCGATGGGCCGAGGCGGGGCCAAATATGCTATTGTGGCAGTTGACTATTTCACCAAATGGGTGGAAGCGGAACCTTTGAATAAAGTATCTTCAACAGAAGTTATTAACTTCTTGATCAAAACTGTTCTATGCAGGTACGGAGTCCCACTCAAAATCATATCAGACAATGGACTTTAGTTTGACAGCGAGGAATTCGCCAACTGGTGCCGAGAGCACGGAATTCACAAAAGCTTCTCATCCGTAGCATATCCCCAAGCAAACGGACAAGTCGAAGCCGTCAACAAAATTCTGAAGGCTCTAATAAAAAAGAAACTCGAAAAGTCAAAGGGCGCTTGGGTGGATGAACTTCCTACGGCTCTGTGGGCCTATCGCACTTCTTTCATAACATCAACGGGGCATACTCCTTTCTCTTTGGCATACGGATCAGAAGCTATGCTCCCAGTTGAAACCATTGTGCCTTCCCACCGTAGGATCCACTATAACCCAGAAGAGAATGAAGAACTCCTTCACATGTCTTTGGATCTAGTGGAGGAGAGAAGAAATGATGCAGTCCTTAAAGCAGCGGCCCATAAGCAAAAAGTGGCAGCACAATACAACTCCAAAGTCAGGCATCGTACCTTACAAAAAGGGGACCTTGTCCTCAAGCGAATCTTCCCCCGCCCCGGGGCACTAGATCCATTCTGGGATGGACCATATGTAATTCATAATGATCTCCAAAATGGAGCTTATATTTTGTCAACAGTGGACGGAGAGGTGTTCCAGAGGGCATGGAACATCCAACACCTCCGTCGATACTTTTCTTAACTTGTACTGCCCATATGAAGTGAACTAACAAAGAGAATCAGTGGACGTAGGCCTTTTCGTGCCGAACCACTTTAAAAAACCTTGTCTCTTCTTTAACTTGTTCCTTTATGTCTTGGCTGCTTGTTAACTTTATCCTTTTCTGTTGAACAAAATCCTATGTGTATAGTGTTTCCACTCAAAGCACTCCACAGCGCAACTTCATCTGGACAAGACCTAACAGGTACTATGCGAATCTATGCCCTCGCCAATGAGACACTTTTGCTCCGGCATCCCTCTGCTGCGGGTTAACTCATTGCTCGCGACGGCCCTTAAAGCCAACTGTAATGAGCCGATTATAAGCCACCGAGAAGGCCGACTATAGTCGAGGCAGCTCATTACGGCGTTCGGCTCGCCGGCAACTGTGAACCGACTATAAGCCACAACATAAGGTGTGGCCAGCTAGGGGCAGTTCACAGTTGACGATCAGCACCCACGCTAGCCGGCCATAGTAAATCGAATAATACCCACGATTACGGGCCATAATGGTTTGGGTAGTTACTGTGCGCGATCTCGGCTTCGATGTGTCTTAAGTGCGGCTGTGGTAAAAAAGAATTAACTCCCCGCGGAGGCGTAAGATGGGTGACAAATGTCTCCAAGACCCACAGCTAGGGAAAGTGACTACAAAACCCGTTTGCCACGAACTTAAGCACATCGAAGGCCTTCCGTGATTGGAAGTTTTACTTTTTCACATATTTCAATTTTACTTAAGCAACTTTTCTCCTATCCTCTGTAACAATCCCTGAAGTACAGGACACAGGACAGGAAACATTTACTAATGGAAGCAGATGCTCACGACAAGATACCAAACCGCATCCTTTACTCAGTCACGCAGGATATTCAAAGCTGCCATCTACAAGCAAAATATAAAGGGCAGTATGTCCTCCTTTCATATGTAAACACATGACTATAATTCATTCACGCCTCACGCTAACATTGCAAATCATAAAATTATGTTTTAAACAAGAACCTAACATCAAACACAATTTGATTACAAGAATATGCATAGCTATATCTCTCATACAACATGTCAAAGTAACAACAGACATTCAGAAGACGACAAAATCAGCTTAAGTTAAAGAATTACACGTCAAGAATAGAGCTATTTATTACAAGTAGCAAAATATTACAACCTAAGATTTGCTTTACTATTTTAAGACTAACATATACAACCCTGCCAAGTCCACAAAAAGAGTTTTTCCAGGTCTAATCAAGGGGCCGGCTGCATTGGAGATTTATCCTTGTCCTGTTGCCCACTTGTCCAGTCAGAGAAAGGATTCATTAATGATAAGCAACCAAGTTAATGGAGAGACTAAAAGGAAGACTTACCAGCACCTGCTTCTTGACCATCCTGGTTGTCATCCTCTACTTGCACACCTGCCTCCTCAGCAGTAAGCAACCACAAACCCTCCTTCACCGCCACCTTCTCCTCCTTGGTAAACTGGGCAGGGACCACATCCATGCTGAAGGCCGCACCACCCTCTTTATCTGCATCAGCCTTAGTCTCCTACAGAGCCCGAAGATAAATCTTTGCCATGACCCTAGTATAATCATCCATCCAAGATAGGTTGCCCTGCTTCCAAGTTCGGAAGTACATGTCCTGAAGCATTTCGTCCATCATCCCCTCATTCTCCTCAAACTCCCTCATTCGGACCTCGGAAGCCGACAACCTTCCAATGGCAGTTTCCTTCTCTAGTCGGTATCTCAAGTAGTCAACCTGAAGGGATTTCCGCATCGCCTCCATCTCCTCCTTCAGCTTAGCTTGAGCGAGCTCTGCGGCCTCAAGCCTCCCCGACAGCTCCTCTACCTGCTCCAAATCCGCTTTCCAGACTTCATCCACTGTGGCAATAGCCATGTCAATCTGCTCCTTGCAGGCAGCCTCCATCTTCCACAATTCCACCTTACTAGCCTCTTCCATAGTCTTCCTCAACCGCCCGGAGGCAGCCTCATGCTGAGAAATCTGAATGTCCTGATCAGCAAGCTGTTTGGCCTAATCCGAAACCATCAATCGTAATCGGATGTTGGCACTCCCAATCTCCTCTCCAGCCTTAACCAGCCCGGCATGATGCCCCATCAGCTTCCTAGTCTCCTCCGCCACCCGATCAATATTAGCCTTGGCCTCGTCTCCCATGGTAACTATCCGAGTAGTAAGTAAATCGAGATCTAAGGACTTAGCCTCATCAAGCACCCGTACCATGGGATTGCGGGGAAGAAGGTGCTCACCGGTAACCTCGTCAAAGGTAATATCATGGGAACTTGGATCTAGATCAGGATGACCCGCAAATGGATTCCGAGCCAAGTCAGACGATCAATCTGAGTGACGGTAGGATTTTCAGACGGGTGCGGAGAGAGTACGAATTCAGTATCCTCCTCCGTGATATCATGAAGAGGCTGAACTAGGGGCTGAGGACCAAGTGAAGATTCGGATAAGGGATGGCTCCTCTTTCTCTTTTGAATGCCCTCTTCAATAACCCCAAGAAGAGGACGGTAGCCGACTACATCCTTGGAACGGTGGGCCGAAGGCTTCGGCTTGGCGGAATCTTTGGAGAGCTTGTACTGTTCAAGCATGTGCCGAAGATCTGAGGCCTTGGCCGTTTTACCTGCTCCTAATATGAAGAACAAGTGTCACAAGCTTACATTGATCCATAATTCGAGAAAACGTGGTAATTAAAAGTTAAAAGAAGAAAGAAAACACATCTGTGGTTGTACAAACCCTGGGGAGGAGTAGGATACTGCAATGAGTCCTGGATTTCATTCCAGGACGGGAGCGGATCATAAAATATTCCTAAGTCCCTATCATAAATGGAGCCCGCAGGAGTCAAAAGTTCACCTTGAGTCGTCGGAGCCACCTTGGCTGGAATAGTCTGAGGAGGCTCGCTTGCACCAGTCCCAGCCTTGTCATCTTTCTCGGATTTCTCTATCAAAGCCGGTTCCCCGTCCAGCCCCTCGAAAGCTTGATGGAATGCATCATCCATCCACTCCTGAATCTGGCCTGCTTGCCCAGGAAGCAAGGCCCCGATGCCATCACCACCGTCGCCACCTTCCCGGTCATCTCCACCCTCACCTCTCTCCTCCTTCACATCTTCCTTTCCCGGAGTAAGTGGGCAATTGCTGAGGGAGGGACCATCCGACTTCTTAAGCTTCTTACCTCCGACCACTGGAGATTTTGAGAAAGGTTTCCTCTTGCCACTCTCTACTGTGACACCTCCCCTAGCTTGAGCAGCCGCCCTCTCCTCCGCCATTTCCCTCTGCTTGACTACCGACTGCTGTGGAAGGATCAAATTGTACTCCAGAAGGGTCGCATTTCTGATCAGGTAAGCAGCCGATCTATCTCTCCCGAGGATAGCTTCTATCTCAGCCGCCATCTGAACCAAGCGATCAGTCTCACCGACCGCAAAGCCACCTGTCACTAGCAAAAAATGAAAATGTATGAGAAGAAGCATCGCAACCAGAATGGAAATTATAAATAAAGCGTCGACTTACATCCAGAGGTGAAACGCCGAATAGAAATAGAGTCGTCCCTGACGAAGAACCACTCCTTCTTGAACATGCTGTACTTAGAATACAGGTCCAAGACCGGCTTGAAGGTTACAGTTGACTCCAAGCTGATGTATGGGGACCCCTTCTTATAGCCCCTCAGATTATATAAGTACCGGATATCCCGGTTGGAAGGAGCACGCCCATACTTCCTCTGGAAAATGACGAAGAGGCTCACCAGTATAGTATGAGAGTTGGGTTGGAGCTGGAATGGGGCCACCTTTAGATACGTAAGAAAGCTGACAATCCAAGCATTAAGAGGTGGGATGGTACCACACATGCAGTGGTATCTGCTGTAGGCAAAATACCCTTCGGGAGGGTCATATGGCATAACGTCTCTCCCTGGCAACCGCATGCGCGCCCTATCAATTCCGAAAGAACGAGAGATGACATCGAGCTGCTCCTCCTTGAGGGAGCTGGGAAAGCAATCGGGCGGGGAGTTCAGAATCTCCTGAGGACCGTACCCGTCCACTAGTGATTTCGGGGCAGGTCCGTGACGTTCTGGTCCTAGCTGAGCAGGGGGCACTGTGGAAGATTCTCCTTCCCCTGGGATTTCTTTTTATCTGATCGAGTTTCTACTTTGCGAGACATTATCTGCAACATCGGAAAAACATATTGTTAAAACAGAGGATACAAACAAGCAAGTACATATAGCCCGGAATTTTGCTCGTGATATAAAAAGTGAAAAAATCAAGTGTATCAAGTTCATTCGGCATTCCCGTTACTCAAAGGCCCATTCGGCATTCACCTTACTCAAAGGCCCATTCGGCATTCCCGTTACTCAAAGGCCCATTCGGCATTCACATTACTCAAAGGCCCATTTGGCATTTGCGTTACTCAAAGGCCCATTCGGCATTCTCATTATCAAGTTCGTTCGGCATTCTCATCTTGAAAAATTCATCCGGTGTTTCTCAGTGAAAGATCATTCGGTACGTAGGACACACAAGTTTCATTCGGCGAAGGGAAGTTAAATACCTGATTCGGCAGGCTAAAGCGATTCGGTAGTAGGATAAAATCTGATTTGGTTGTCTGAAGCTGTCTCGTTCGGTAGAAGGTACGAAAGCCCTAGGCCCTTATTTATAGGCGAGCCTAGACGACCGGACCGGTCGATTCGGCGAAAGCATCCAAGCTAACATCGTTGGTTTTAAAAACAAAGCACTGCATATGCCAGCATATGCCCCACTTTGGGGGGCAAATGTTGGGCGTGTTCTCACCCAGAAGAGCTCAAGACCAAGAAGCTTGATTCATTCGCGCTCGCCTAAGTTCCATTCGGTCTCCCACACTACCGGACCATGATACCACCGAATCAACTCGAATCCACACCACCGGACCATGATACCACCGAATCAACTCGACTCCACACGACCGGACCATGATACCACCGAATCAACTCGACTCCACACCACCGGACCATGATACCACCGAATCAACTCGACTCCACACCACCGGACCATGATACCACTGAATCAACCACTACTACAAAACAGGCTATTTGCATCACCTCATTTGAATCGGTTGAAGTAAAAACTGATGCAAATAGAACTATTTGCATCAGTTCTGTCTTAATAATCGATGCAATTGGTACGTAGAAAGAAATAGGGTAATCAAAAATCAAATTTGCATCAGTTGTCTCCAACAACCGATGCAAATAGGTCGATGCAAATAGTTGTAGTTGCATCGGTTTTAAAGTCAACCGATGCTACTAAATTAATTTGCATCCCTTCCGTTGTCCACTTTTGTTAATTCCCGCCATCCCAATTTTTTCTACCGCCTCTTATTTCCCCTTTCTTTTCCAGTATTTCGCTTGCTTCCGAAAAAGAAAAAAAAACCCTAGACCTTAACCAAATCCATGATTTAATCAACTGAATTCCTCTCCCATTTTCTCCTTCACCTTCTTCTCCTCTCTCTCTCTCATCTCAAACTCTAATTTCCTCTCAAATTGTGGCTACTCCACTCTATAAATTGCCCTCTCAAATAGTGGTTGTAGCTAGGACTGAGTGAAGGTGGTCTGATGAAGAGTTCGGCTATATTTGCTTTGTAATACTAAGTATGCTGCAGGCATTAGGGTAAATCACATACCCATAATTTTATTGCCTAATACCCTCATTCATTTTCATTAACCTAATGACACTTATCCATTCGAATCACTCCTATTTATCTTATAGAAATATGAAGGCTGCTAGGGAAGTAAAGGAAGCAACCCTAAATCAAATTAGCTTCCATTTTCGTCCTCAAATCCAGAAGCAAGTGAAGAAAATAAAGAAGAGCAAAGCCAAGAGATCTCAGTAAAGTTCATTTCAGCACTTTCGTGCTTTTGGGATCTCTACAATTGTTAGGTAAGTAAACTTTATTATCTCCAGCTGATTTCTAAAATTAAGTGGCAATAATTCGTTGCTATATACGTTTTGGAGTTCGATTGTTGGCTTTGAAGTTGTTTTGGGTTCAGTTAGCAAGTAATAAAAGTGTAATAAAGATAGTTTGGCAGCCTACTGAGTGATGATGATATGCGTTTCAGTTTAGCTGACTGAGTGTATTAAGTTCTGGTGTTCACTTTGTAATTTGTTTAGGTTGTGTGGCAGCAATACTGATGACTTGAGACACAGTCCTTTGCTTTGAAAATGTCTGTGTTATTGTTACATTGGTCAGTAATGTGTATGCTTGCTTTGGAAATTATAATACACTCCAGCATGTTTTCATGTTTATGTCATACAGTAGCATGTTTTCATGTCTAAATCATACAGTAGCTAAGTTACAAAGCAACATATTTTCATGCTTTAACTCACACAGCAGCATGGTTTCTACTTTAAATTAAATAGCAGATCGAATTTAATATTTTCAATGGATTATATAATATGGATATGGGATATTTATAAGTATATTAGTGATATGAGTTGTATGGGCAATTTATATCGATGATATAGTCATACCTTATTTGTTAGATATTTTTCTGATGTGGTTGTATGGGCGATCTGTGTTAGCGGTCTACCTTCAGTATAAACATGTTTTATATCCTTTTCGTTCGTTTTTGAATTAGAAATCCATTGGTTGATAAATGTGTATAATAGATGAGTATGTATATTCAGACACATTATACTAATTACTTTGAAGCCATTAAAGGTGTATATATAGTTGTAGTATATTTAGACCCATAAATGGGCTAATATTTAATTTTACCCTTGCTTTATGATATGAGATCTTTATTATTGAGATAGGGTAACTTAATGTAGTATGTTCAAATACTTCATTGTTTGATCTGGAAATATGATTTAATTCTAGTCATCGGGAATAGGTATAATGTTCCCGATCGTATTGATTATAAATTACCAAAGAAGAGATTACATAAAATGGACTGATGGCAGGGTCACTTCCCAAAGTCTCTAGCAGATTAGCCTTTTGCTATACCTATCCAGACAGTTTGTCACCAATTTTAGTTTATATATGCATATTATTTAGGCACTATTCGGAGTGGTATGACATGGACTGCTGTGGAATAGAATTCCACATGAGGGTTATTCAGACCCTTAGCGCTGATATCATATGATAATATATTAGAGTATCTACTTCGTTTTATATTGATTTAATATTGATTTGATATTGATTTAAATTGAATGTTAATATATGCATGATATAATTAGTTTTACCTGACATTTATACCTGATATCAGTGGTAGAGCGATGTCAGATTTATAATATTGATTCTGATGCATATATACATTTTGATACTATTCACTCATGTTTCTTTATCTAGCCTGATCTGGGTTTATCATTATGATTATTCCTGGGTCAGACCAGGAGTGATTATCATGTTTGGATAGACCTTAGCAGCAGGTGACTTGGACCAGATTTAGATAGACCAGATTATGATTTAAGTGCTTTCATCACTGTTCTTCCAAGCTACATTTGCCTGGTTTCAATGACTTAACTACGTACCACTAAAACATATTGCTCACCACCTGCAGACTTCCATGCTGCAACTGCCCAGTTTCACAATGCGTTATTTGCTTTTACATTATCTACTTCATATCTCATTGTCTTTGCAGTGCCGAATTATCATGTACCTATCCCTGTCAAGCTGGTTGCCTGTTAGGCTGCACCGAAGTGTGTTCATTTCTCACCATGTATGCAATCGGTTGTTTCACTGCCATTCCATGCTTATTGCTACTTTTTTTCTTCTACTGATCAGATGTTTTGGCTCTCTACGTACAACCAATTTGTTACTGTGCTTGCTTCAACCCAAGCAACTGCCTCTAGTATTCTCACCATGTATGCAATGGTTAAAAATATGGCTACATCAATTTCGGTTACACTAACATTTTACTTCTCAAGACAATTACATAAAGTATATTATTATGATAAAAGAGGGTAAGCGAAGACTTATTACCGTTATTGCTATATACTTCTTTCTTTGTACATGTGTGGTAGCTCATATAACATGTACAGGGACGTACATGTGGTTAGTGATTATTTTAATTAAACCCGCAGACTTATTGCTATCTTGATAAGCTTTTAACTGCCTTCTAGACCTGATCTGAATATATGAACTTGAATAAAATGTGTGTAATATCTTCCTTATGATGTAAGCATAGAGAACGTGATTTGGAGGAACAGCTCCTATATTTGCTCACTCTATTCACTATAGGAAATTTTTCTACTATGGCAAAATAGGAGCATATAACCATTTTTGGGCAGAATATTGTATTCCAAATGTGCTTTGACTCGTTAAAGCTTGATTCTTTGGGTCTTAACATTTCCTATATTGAATTCAAACTAAATTTGCCATTAGTATTAGGTGTTCATTACCAAAAATCTTGTTGTGTATTATGATGTATCTTTATATTAATGATTTCATTTGTTCGATTTACTTCTAAGATTTACAGTTCATTTCTCCCCTCATATCTTATTCCATTTTAGACTTGAGATCTATTTTCCTGGCTGTAGCTGAATGTTTGTGCTCTCTGCTCCTGATTAATGCTGAAAGATTTGTGTTTCTTCTGTCTTAGATTGTTCTTCTGTTTCGGTGGACTTCATGCAGCTCTTTTGTTGTCTTCTTCTATTTCAGATCGAAGTGCCTTTTTTCCTCCTTGATGGATTCTACCTGTGCTTGATTCTTGCTTCATTGTTTCGTGGCTATTGAAGTGTAGGTGTTCCTGCTTTGTGTTGCTGAGAGTCTATTGTTACTAGCGAGGTGATGGTTCTTTTGTTTAATTTTATCTTTGCTTTGTTTAGTTTGAAATGCATTTTTTTATCTCCCTGAAGCTTTTTTAATCTGAGTAATTTAGGCTTAGTAAAAAATATGAGTCTGGTCAAACGATGGTAGCCCGTTGGTAGTCTATGTGCACTTGTAAGTTCTTTAGTATCTCTATGAAAATGTCATTATTTTTACAAATTTTTCATAGGACAATGGACTAAAGCTCATTTTAACGTGCACTTTTGTGCACTTTCATAAAATCTTTGTAGCTACTTTTTTATTCAATTGCTTTTCAATCTATCAAGATGGTAAATAGAATGGAATTCCAGCCTGTTAATTTTCTATTTTCAAAATTGGTAAATAGAAAATCAGTATGAATGATGGAAATTTTCATAAAATATATAAAAAAAAGGTTCTGTAGTTTGTATCAAAGGGTGCTGAACTATGAAGAATAAAAATAAATTTAGAAATTGCTAATGCTGAAAGTAATTTTGGTTTGATTTTATTCGCATAATTTTTAAACTACTTTTATATTGGATGAACAGTATACTGGCAGCAAACACTAGTTGAAAACAAATAACATTGAACATTAACCTTCAGTCATCCATCTACTAACAATTTGTACTTCGTTTGCTTTTATATTGGTTAATTTCGTTCGTTTTATTTTGGTTTCGTTCATTGAAAAGTGGAAATGCCTGTGGCCTTGAGTTGTACTTCGTTCGCTGCCTGTTGCCTAGTTTATTTTTTTCTTTAGTCCCTGTTGTTTGAATGTGAGAAGCCCTGTTTACTATGAAAATATGTCAGACACATTACTTGATGCATTGATTTATTTTGTCCTTTATTCCTTAATACTTTGAAATGGGTACACAACACCTATACCTATTCTCTAATTATATATGTACGTCCCTTATGTTAGTTGTTGACTTACTTTGTACTTCCCTACATATGTGCAACTGTACACATTTAAATGGACCTATACGCAAATATCTCTTTAGTGAATAGTAGCATATACAACTTACTTTGTTGCCTTGTAGTTGTACACATCCCGGTGCTTTTTCTCTGAGAGTTATTCATGTAAGCCTATTGCATTGAAGATATAGTCACGCATGCATTGCCTTTTTCCTTTTAATTTGCACGTCTGCCGTGTTTGTTCCGTGTTGCTTCGATTGATACATTGTTTTGGTTCCTATGATGCTCTCAGATGCTTCAAGTTTCTGGGATTTTGAAATCTTACTTTGATGATTTAGTTTTATGTCATTTACCCATTTGGAAATGTTTACCTATGTTGATGGAGAATGAAGTTGATGAAGCAATTTGAGTGAATTGCAGTTTAGGCAGTAGTACTGCTTGAAGTTGTAAGGTGGGTGGATGTCGAGTTTATTCGATGATGAAGAAGTTTGTATTGGTAAATAATCAAATGGATAGAGAGTTTGTGTTTGTATGAGATGGTTTCAGGTGATGGTATGAGTGGTTGTTTGAATGTGGATGATGGTCTGGTAGAAGTAGTTTGCAATGGAAGATGGCGATGGTCTGGAAGAAGTAGGAGGAAGTAGATTGTGATGGTCTGGAAGTAGTTTGCAGTGGATGATGATCTGGAAGTAGTTTGCAGTGGATGATGGTCTGGAAGTAGTTTGCGGTGGATGGTTGGATGCAAATATTCAATGAGGTGATGATAGTTATTCTGTTGCATTTTGTTGATGAAGAAAGAGTTGCAGAAGTGTGAGTAGTATGTTGTTGGACAGAGGGTGGCAAGGAGCGGTTGTAGAAGTAGGGGACTGTAGTGGTTTGTAGTGGTGGTTGATTGATGCAGTGTTGAATTTGAAGGAGATTTGGGTGAAGTTCTGCAGACTTTAATAGTGAAGTTTGTAAGAGGAGTTAGTGAGTAATTGTAGGCAGAAAAAATGCAATGTTAATTAAGATGCTAATGTAACAATGATGTAACAACAATGCCAATGTTAATGCAACAATGAAATGAAAATGAATGTATGAACCATTATTTTGTATAGATTATTAACACTTTAATTGATATATGTTTATTTTAGTATTATGTTATTCAGTTTGTATTTGCCATTAAATTTAATTTTTGAATGATTGTAATATTGCATGCAATAATTGTTTGTTATAATCAATAATATATATATATATATATGTACACTGTAATAATGGTTTCTGAGAATGGCTTTTTTGCATCAGCTATAAATAGCTGATGCAATAGAGGGATTAGTTTGCATCGGTTGTTATAAAAAACCGATGCAACCAACCACGATATTTTGCATCAGTTGTTAGTAACAACCGATGCAAAAAGGACCTTTTTGCATCGGTTTCATAACTGATGCAAAAGTGTTAAGCTTGTTGCATCGGTTGCATATGCATCGGTTGTTGAACTGATGCAAAAGGGGGTAAACAACCGATGCAAATGGCCCGTTTTGTAGTAGTGAACTCGACTCCACACTACCGGACAATGCTCCTACCGGACCAGCTGCCACCGGACCGAGACGTTCCGAACCAAGCTCCTTCCGGACCAACAATACCAGGCCAGATCGTGTCAGCCCATGCCCACCAACAGTTATATACATCCAAGACCCCTACCCCCAGCCTCACTCTATAAATAGAGGGGCAGGGGTACAACAATAGGGGACAAGTTTGAGAGCTCAAGCACGAATAGAACTTTCAAACAACTTTCTTTTACTTGTATCAAAGTTATGTACTTGTAATCAAAACAAGAGAAGAGAAATATCATATAAAGTGGACGTAGGCACATTCTGGCTGAACCACTATAAATCTACGTGTCTTTTTACAGTTTAGCCCCTGCTTTTCATATGTTCGCATAAATCTCCAAAATCACTAAGAACAACATAGGATCTACTAAATCATACGACTTTGAGGTGTTTGTCCATTTTTTGTGCAAACATTTTTGGTGCTTTCACTGAGAACTAGAAGCTCGAAGCTTCAGCTTCATCCACTTAACAGTTTTCCTAACAGCATCGTTCGCTACTTGGAAAACATGCCTCCTAAACAGAGAAAAGATGTTAACAAAGGAAAAAACATCGCATCCAGCAGTCTTCCAGATCCAGCTGTCACGAACCAAGTAAATCGTCCTCCTCCAGCAGTAGTAACAAATGAAGGACAGGCTAACCCAACCACTCCTGCCACAGAACAGCCTACAGCAATTACTAGGGCAGATTTGGACAGAGTTGTGGTTGAAGTAACTAACCGCTTCACGTCCTAGCAGGAAGCCTTGGTGGACCATCTCATGTCACGCTTGAGGGACGCTGAAGAATCCAACCGCAACACTGAATCATGGGGCGAGTCCCAGTCTGGAGGATCTCAGAGACAACAAAGATCTTCCTTCTTCGAAGGAGCTAACGGCAGAAGTAGCCATGGTAGGAGCCGAGACCGAGCACATCACGAAGTTAGGCCTGAGGAAACGTTTGGTACCGAACCCAACGGGGGAGGTATCGGACGGAGGTCAACTATAGCTGAGCCTGTCATACTGCCTAACCACGGAAACGCCGGTGAACGGGGCCGAGCTAGAGTCCAGCCCGAAGTTGGACCCGAGGAAGTGCTTAGATCAGAACCCAGCAGGGGAAGATCAAGGCAAGGGTCAACTGTAGCTGACCCTAGCATGCTCCCAGAAGATCAAAGGCAGCCGCTGGAAAATATGAGGAACGATAGACGATACCATCCCTACAGGTCATCTGGACGGAATCAATCCCACAGAACAGAACCAAACTCATTTCTATCTGCTCCAAATTCTGATGAAAGGATGGCACGCTTATTCAGAGAGTGTGTCCAACGGGAGCAAAGAGATCGAGGGATAGGCGCTAGGGTAACCAGCCCTTTCGCCCGCAATATCGAAATTGCTATCACCCCCCGAGAATGGAAGATGCCAACAATGGAACCTTACAAAGGAACCTCCGACCCCGTCGTACACTTACAGAGGTACACACAACATATGCTCATGAGTGGAGCAACAGAGGGAGTACTGTGCAAATGCTTTCCGCTCTTCTTAGCAGATCTCGCTACCTCCTGGTTCTGTCATCTACCCCAGGGATCCATCAGCTCGTGGGAAATGTTGAAAGAAAAATTTACCAGTCAGTTCCGCATCCATGTGGAACAACCTAAGGACGCTTATTCCTTATCCAGCGTCAAACAGAAACCTGGAGAAAAATGCAGCAATACCTAACCCAATTTAATGCCGCAGCAGCCGTAGTCCAAGATGCCGACGAGAAGCTTATCCTAATGGCCCTCTGTAGTGGTGTGCATTCAGACACTAAATTTGCTAGAAGGTTGACGAAAGAAAAACCAGCTACTTTACCCGATTTCTTCCATGAAGCCGGGAAATACATGAGGCTTGAGGATGCTGCCGTTGAGGGGCAGTCAGGACAGCAAAATAAGGCAACTCACAGCAACGCCCCTGCTGTGGCAAGGGACGTTCGAAGAAATGATTCCAGAGACAATGCTGGAGGTAAGAAGGGAGAAAAGCGCCTATATCGGCCTGGGCCGAGATTCGACACTTACACTCCTTTGAACGAGACCGTCGAAAATATCTTCCTTGCCACCCAAGGCGAAGTTAGATACAAACGCCCACCATACAAGAAGGAATCAGATAATGCGCAGAAATCTGGAAAGTTCTGCCGCTTCCACGAATCTCACGGGCATGATACCAATGAATGCCATCATCTTTGGGATCTGATTGAGGAACACATCATAAGGAAGAAACTGGAACGTTATGTAAGAAGTCAGGACAGGACTCCAGCTCCTGCTAATGAAAACCCAAGGCTACCCTCACCGGACACCGGCAGAGGAAACCGCAACGCTAGCAGCTCTAGTCAAGAGAAGATAGTGGTCCATACCATCTCAGGAGGACTGCACATCGCGGATAGAAGCTGGAAAGAGATGGAAAGGTATGGAAAGTCGCTTAGAGACAATAAAGACTGTGTCAATTCGGTTATAGAAGAGCGCCACCCGAAGCGGAAAGAAAGTAATGACATCACATTCGGTAAGCGCGACTTAGAAGGAAGGCAGTACCCTCACATGGATCCCATGGTCATCTCTGCCCGACTCGGTCCCGCCGAAGTTTACCGAATCCTGGTAGACACTGGAAGCTCAGTAAACATCCTGTTCAAACACGCATTCGACAAAATGAAGCTATCAATGAAGGATGTATCTCCCTGCGATAAACCACTACACGGTTTCACCGGGGATGCAAAGATGCCTCTCGGGCAACTGGACCTCTTTGCTGAGATTGGAAGCCATCCCCGCTCCGTTGTACAGAAGCAGACGTTTGTGCTAATAGAAAACCATTTGGCCTACAACGCCTTCTTAGGAAGACCAGCCTTGTCTGACTTCCAAATTGTCCTAGCCCCATGGTGCCTAAAGATGAAATTTCCAACGGACAATGGAATAGGGGAAGTAGAAGGGGACCAGGACGTTGCTCGAGACTGCTATGTGACTGAACTTCGCAACAACCACAGGAAGGATAAAGGGAAGGGTGTAGAGATTGCCCTCTGCACAAAAAGTCTAGAAGCATAGCAACTAAAGAAAGCCCCTCCTCTTCAATATACCAACGACCCTTTCAATGAATTAGACCCTAGGGACAAAGAGGAGGAGGCCACCGCCGAGCCTGCAAAGGCTATGGTGTTTATATATGTAGACAAACACGACTCAAGTAGACTATTGAAAATTGGGTCCCAACTAAAAACCGAATTGAAGGAACAACTCGTCGATTTTCTCCGCCACAACTTGGATGTATTTGCATGGTCACACGCTGACATGACCGGAATCTCCCACGACATAGCATGCCACGTATTAAACATTGATCCTACCAAGGCGCCCGTAAAACAAAGAAAAAGAAGTATGGGGGCAGAACGATCAGCAGCCCTCGATGAAGAAGTAAAGAATCTACTCGCCAATGACTTCATACGAGAAGCTATCTACCCGAAATGGATCGCCAACCTGGTACTGGTAAAGAAGGCTAATGGGAAGTGGCGAACCTGCATTGACTTTTCCAACCTAAACGACGCCTGCCCAAAGGATTGCTTCCCACTTCCCCGAATCGACCAACTTGTAGACAGCACAGCCGGGCACGAGCTCCTATCTTTTATGGACGCATACTCAGGATATAACCAAATTCCTATGCATGCTCCCGACCAAGACCACACTAGTTTCATCACCGACCAGGGTTTATACTGCTATAAGGTAATGCCTTTCGGACTTAAAAATGCAGGAGCCACCTACCAGCGCCTCGTCAACAAGATGTTTGCAAGGCTAATAGGACAAACTATGGAAGTATACGTGGATGACATGCTGGTAAAGTCAAGGAAAGCCAAGGATCACGTAAGCCACCTAGGCGAGATGTTCCAGGTACTTCGACAGTATGGAATGAATTTGAATCCACTAAAGTGCTCCTTCGGAGTTTCATCAGGAAAGTTCTTAGGATTCATCGTCCATGCCAGAGGGATTGAAGCAAACCCTGAACAAGTCCGAGTGCTAAGGGATATCAAGATACCTTCCACTCGGAGGGAAATGCAAAGCCTGAATGGAAAAGTGGCCGCCCTAAGCCGATACATCTCCAAGGCAACAAACAAGTGCGTCCCCTTTTTCGAAGCTCTAAAGAAAGACAAAGGAAAGTTCGAATGGACTGACGAATGCTTGACCGCTTTCCTTAGCTTAATCGAACACCTCCAGAAACCACCGGTACTCTCAACTCCAAGCGAAGGCGAAGAATTATACCTATACCTTGCTGTGTCATCTCACGCCCTAAGCGCTGCCTTGGTAAGGGAAGACAACCGCACGCAGCGACGAGTTTACTTCGTCAGCAAGAGGTTTACGGGGGCAGAAGTCAGATATCCTAAACTTGAGAAGCTAGCGTACTGTTTACTAATCACATCACGGAAACTGCGTCACTACTTCCAGTCCCATTCCATCAAAGTTCTGACCGATCAACCACTAAGGCAGGTACTCCATCGTCCCAACACTTCTGGACGACTACTTAAATGGTGCATTGAACTAAGTCAGTATGATATCACCTATCACCCTCGCACCGCCATCAAGGGACAAGCCATGGCTGATTTCATTGCAGAATTCACTACCAACGAAGATAAGGAGCAATTGGAAACAACAAAAGACATCAAGTGGAATCTCTTTGTGGATGGCGCATCAAACGAACAAGGCTCGGGGGCAGGTGTGGTAATATTCACTACCAGGGGGAATAAGCTGCACTATGCTATAAGGTTGGAGTTTGCTGCCACCAACAACGATGTAGAATATGAAGCGGTGATAGCTGGATTAGAACTTGCCATAGAAATTGGAGCCAATTCTTTGTGTCTTCGTAGCGATTCTCAACTTATTATTAACCAAATACTAGGAGAATTCCAAGCTCGAGAAGAACGACTCATGGCATATTTAAAGAAGACCAAGTTACTTCTCAGCTGATTGGAACACTACTTAATCAAACACATCCCTCGGGTAGAGAACCAAGAGGCCGACGAATTGGCAAAGCAAGCAAGTATGAGAGGCATCACCGTCTTTGGGGCAGTAACCATCTCAAAGCAACTGACCCCAAGTTTTGAGCAAGTGAATCTGATAGCTGCAACCGAAGAAGCAACTTGGATGACCCTCATCCGAGACTACCTACAAAGTGGCATGCTACCCAACGGGCGTAACGAAGTCAAGAAAATCTTGAGGAAAGCATCCCGCTACACAATACAAGAAGACATCCTCTATCGGCGCGGATTCTCTAACCCGTTATTAAGGTGTGTCGCTGGGAGGGAAGCCAAGGAAATCTTATCCAACATCCATCAGGGAAGCTGCGGAGATCACACTGGAGGGCAAACATTAGCAAAAAAGATACTCCGATATGGATATTTCTGGCCCACCTTAAGCAAGGACGCCTTAGATTTCATCAAAAAGTGTGACAGATGCCAGAAATTTGCTAAGATTCCGCGGCTACCAACAACTGAGATCACTCAAATGACCAGCCCTTGGCCCTTCGCAATATGGGGAATTGACTTAATCGGCGAGCTACCGATGTGCCGAGGCAGGGCCAAATATGCTATTGTGGCAGTTGACTATTTCACCAAATGGGTGGAAGAGGAACCTTTGAATAAAGTATCTTCAACAAAAGTTATTAACTTCTTGATCAAAAATGTTCTATGCAGGTACGGAGTCCCACTCAAAATCATACCAGACAATGGACTTCAGTTTGACAGCGAGGAATTCGCCAACTGGTGTCGAGAGCACGGAATTCACAAAAGCTTCTCATCCGTAGCATATCCCCAGGAAAACGGACAAGTCGAAGCCATCAACAAAATTCTGAAGGCTCTAATCAAAAAGAAACTCGAAAAGTCAAAGGGCGCTTGGGTGGATGAACTCCCTACGGCTCTGTGGGCCTATCGCACTTCTTTCAGAACATCAACGGGGCATACTCCTTTCTCTTTGGCATACGGATCAGAAGCTATGCTCCCAGTTGAAACCATTGTGCCTTCCCACCGTAGGATCCACTATAACCCAGAAGAGAACGAAGAACTCCTTCACATGTCTTTGGATCTAGTGGAGGAGAGAAGAAATGATGCAGTCCTTAAAGCAGCGGCCCACAAGCAAAAAGTGGCAGCACAATACAACTCCAAAGTCAGGCATCGTACCTTACAAAAAGGGGACCTTGTCCTCAAGCGAATCTTCCCCCGCCCCGGGGCACTAGATCCATTCTGGGATGGACCATATGTAATTCATAAAGATCTGCAAAATGGAGCTTATATTTTGTCAACAGTGGACGGAGAGGTGTTCCAGAGGGCATGGAACATCCAACACCTCCGTCGATACTTTTCTTAACTTGTACTGCCCATATGAAGTGAACTAACAAAGAGAATCAGTGGACGTAGGCCTTTTCGTGCCGAACCACTTTAAAAAACCTTGTCTCTTCTTTAACTTGTTCCTTTATGTCTTGGCTGGTTGTTAACTTTATCCTTTTCTGTTGAACAAAATCCTATGCATATAGTGTTTCCACTCAAAGCACTCCACAGCGCAACTTCATCTGGACAAGACCTAACAGGTACTATGCGAATCTATGCCCTCGCCAATGAGACACTTTTGCTCCAGCATCCCTCTGCTGCGGGTTAACTCATTGCTCGCGACGGCCCTTAAAGCCAACTGTAATGAGCCGATTATAAGCCACCGAGAAGGCCGACTATAGCCGAGGCAGCTCATTACGGCGTTCGGCTCGCCGGCAACTATGAACCGACTATAAGCCCCAACATAAGGTATGGCCAGCTAGGGGCAGTTCACAGTTGACGATCGGCACCCACGCTAGCCGACCACAGTAAATCGAATAATACCCACGATTACGGGCCATAATGGTCCGGGTAGTTACTGTGCGCGATCTCGGCTCCGATGTGTCTTAAGTGCGGCTGTGGTAAAAAAGAATTAACTCCCCGCGGAGGCGTAAGATGGGTGACAAATGTCTCCAAGACCCACAGCTAGGGAAAGTGACTACAAAACCCGTTTGCCACGAACTTAAGCACATCGAAGGCCTTCCGTGATTGGAAGTTTTACTTTTTCACATATTTCAATTTTACTTAAGCAACTTTTCTCCTATCCTCTGTAATAATCCCTGAAGTACAGGACACAGGACAGGAAACATTTACTAATGGAAGCAGATGCTCACGACAAGATACCAAACCGCATCCTTTACTCAGTCACGCAGGATATTCAAAGCTGCCATCTACAAGCAAAATATAAAGGGCAGTATTTCATCCTTTCATATGTAAATACATGACTATAATTCATTCACGCCTCACGCTAACATTGCAAATCATAAAATTATGTTTTAAACAAGAACCTGACATCAAACACAATTTGATTACAAGAATATGCATAGCTATATCTCTCATACAACATGTCAAAGTAACAACAAACATTCAGAAGACGACAAAATCAACTTAAGTTAAAGAATTACACGTCAAGAATAGAGCTATTTATTACAAGTAGCAAAATATTACAACCTAAGAGTTGCTTTACTATTTTAAGACTAACATATACAACCCTGTCAAGTCCACAAAAAGAGTTTTTCCAGGTCTAATCAAGGGGCCGGCTGCATTGGAGATTTATCCTTGTCCTGTTGCCCACCTGTCCAGTCAGAGAAAGGATTCATTAATGATAAGCAACCAAGTTAATGGAGAGACTAAAAGGAAGACTTACCAGCACCTGCTTCTTGACCGTCCTGGTCGTCATCCTCTACTTGCACACCTGCCTCCTCAGCAGCAAGCAACCGCATACCCTCCTTCACCGCCACCTTCCCCTCCTTGGTAAACTGGGCAGTGACCACATCCATGATGAAGGCCGCGCCACCCTCTTTATCCGCATCAGCCTTAGTCTCCTCCAGAGCCCGAAGATAAATCTTAGCCATGACCCTAGGATAATCATCCATCCAAGATAGGTTGCCCCGCTTCCAAGTTCGGAAGTACATGTCCTGAAGCATTTCGTCCATCATCCCCTCATTCTCCTCAAACTCCCTCATCCGGGCCTCGGAAGCCGACAACCTTCCAATGGCAGTTTCCTTCTCCAGTCGATATGTCGAGCAGTCAACTTGAAGGGATTTCCGCATCGCCTCCATCTCCTCCTTCAGCTTAGCTTGAGCGAGCTCTGCGGCCTCAAGCCTCCCCGATAGCTCCTCTACCTGCTTCAAATCCGCTTTCCGGACTTCATCCACTGTGGCAATAGCCATGTCAATCTGCTCCTTGCAGGCAGCCTCCATCTTCCGCAATTCCGCCTTACTAGCCTCTTCCATAGTCTTCCTCAACCGCCTTGAGGCAGCCTCATGCTGAGAAATCTGAATGGCCTGATCAGCAAGCTGTTTGGCCTGATCCGAAACCATCAATCGTAATCGGATGTTGGCACTCCCAATCTCCTCTCCAGCCTTAACCACCCGGGCATGATGCCCCATCAGCTTCCTAGTCTCCTCCGCCACCCGATCAATATTAGCCTTGGCCTCATCTCCCATGGTAACTATCCGAGTAGTAAGTAAATCGAGATCTAAGGACTTAGCCTCATCAAGCAGACGTACCATGGGATTGCGGGGAAGAAGGTGCTCACCGGTAACCTCGTCAAAGGTAATATCATGGGAACTTGGATCCAGATCAGGATGACCCGCAAATGGATTCCGAGCCAAGTCAGGACGATCAATCTGAGTGACGGTAGGATTTTCAGATGGGTGCGGAGAGAGTACGAATTCAGTATCCTCCTCCGTGATATCATGAAGAGGCTGAACTGGGGGCTGAGGACCAAGTGAAGATTCGGATAAGGGATGGCTCCTCTTTCTCTTTTGAATGCCCTCTTCAATAACCCCGAGAAGAGGACGGTAGCCGACTACATCCCCAGAATGGTGGGCCGAAGGCTTCGGCTTGGCGGAAGCTTTGGAGAGCTTGTACTGTTCAAGCCTGTGCCGAAGATCTAAGGCCTTGGCCGTTTTACCTGCTCCTGATATGAAGAACAAGTGTCACAAGCTTACATTGATCCATAATTCGAGAAAACGCGGTAAATTAAAAGTTAAAAGAAGAAAGAAAACACATCTGTGGTTGTACAAACCCTGGGGAGGAGTAGGATACTGCAATGAGTCCTGGATTTCATTCTAGGACGGGAGCGGATCATAAAACATTCCTAAGTCCCTATCATAGATGGAGCCCGCAGGAGTCAAAAGTTCACCTTGAGTCGTCGGAGCCACCTTGGCTGGAATAGTCTGAGGAGGCTCTCTTGCACCAGTCCCAGCCTTGTCAGCTTTCCCGGATTTCTCTATCAAAGCCGATTCCCCGTCCAGCCCCTCGAAAGCTTGATGGAATGCATCATCCGTCCACTCCTGAATCTCGCCTGCTTGCCCAGGAAGCAAGGCCCCGATGCCATCACCACCGTCGCCACCTTCCCGGTCATCTCCACCCTCACCCTCTCCTCCTCCACATCTTCCTTTCCCGGAGTAAGTGGGCAATTGCTGGGGGAGGGACCATCCGACTTCTTAAGCTTCTTACCTCCGACCACTGGAGATTTTGAGAAAGGTTTCCTCTTGCCACTCTCTACTGTGACACCTCCCCTAGCTTGAGCAGCCGCCCTCTCCTTCGTCGTTTCCCTCTGCTTGACTACCGACTGCTGTGGAAGGATCAAATTGTACTCCAGAAGGGTCGCATTTCTGATCAGGTAAGCAGCCGATCTATATCTCTCGGGGATAGCTTCTATCTCAGCCGCCATCTGAACCAAGCGATCAGTCTCCACGACCGTAAAGCCACCTGTCGCTAGCAAAAAATGAAAACGTATGAGAAGAAGCGTCGCAACCAGAATGGAAATTATAAATAAAGCATCGACTTACATCCAGAGGTGAAACGCCGAATAGAAACAGAGTCGTCCCTGACGAAGAACCACTCCTTCTTGAACATGCTGTACTTAGAATACAGGTCCAAGACCGGCTTGAAGGTTACACCTGACTCCAAGCTGATGTATGGGGACCCCTTCTTATAGCCCCTCAGATTATATAAGTACCGGATCTCCCGGTTGGAAGGTGCATGACCATACTTCCTCTGGAAAATGACGAAGAGGCTCACCAGTATAGTATGAGAGTTGGGTTGGAGCTGGAATGGGGCCACCTTTAGATACGTAAGAAAGCTGACAATCCAAGCATTAAGAGGTGGGATGGTACCACACATGCAGTGGTATCTGCTGTAGGCAAAATACCCTTCGGGAGGGTCATATGGCATAACATCTCTCCCTGGCAACCGCATGCGCGCCCTATCAATTCCGAAAGAACGAGAGATGACATCGAGCTGCTCCTCCTTGAGGGAGCTGGGAAAGTAATCGGGCGGGGAGTTCAGAAGCTCCTAAGGACCGTACCCGTCCATTAGTGATCTCGGGGCAGGTCCGTGACGTTCTGGTCCTAACTGAGCAGGGGGCACTGTGGAAGATTCTCCTTCCCCCTGGGATTTCTTTTTTTCTGATCGAGTTTCTGCTTTGCGAGACATTATCTGCAACATCGGAAAAACATATTGTTAAAACAGAGGATACAAACAAGCAAGTACATATAGCCCGGAATTTCGCTCGTGATATAAAAAGTGAAAAAATCAAGTGTATCAAGTTCATTCGGCATTCCCGTTACTCAAAGGCCCATTCGGCATTCACATACTCAAAGGCCCATTCGGCATTCCCGTTACTCAAAGGCCCATTCGACATTCACATTACTCAAAGGCTCATTCGGTATTCGCGTTACTCAAAGGCCCATTCGGCATTCTCATTATCAAGTTCGTTCGGCATTCTCATCTCGAAAAATTCATCCGGTGTTTCTTAGTGAAAGATCATTCGGTACGTAGGACACACAAGTTTCATTCGGCGAAGGGAAGTTAAATACCTGATTCGGCAGGCTAAAGCGATTCGGCAGTAGGATAAAATCTGATTTGGTTGTCTGAAGCTGTCTCGTTCGGTAGAAGGTACGAAAGCCCTAGGCCCTTATTTATAGGGGAGCCTAGACGACCGAATCGGTCGATTCGGCGAAAGCATCCAAGCTAACATCGTTGGTTTTAAAACAAAGCACGGCATATGCCGGTATATGCCCCACTTTGGGGGGGCAAATGTTGGGCGTGTTCTCACCCAGAAGAGCTCAAGACCAAGAAGCTTGATTCATTCACGCTCGCCTAAATTCCATTCGGTCTCCCACACTACCGGACCATGATACCACCGAATCAACTCGACTCCACACTACCGGACCATGATACCACCGAATCAACTCGACTCCACACTACCGGACCATGATACCACCGAATCAACTCGACTCCACACCACCGGACCATGATACCACCGAATCAACTCGACTCCACACCACCGGACCATGATACCACCGAATCAACTCGACTCCACACTACCGTACAATGCTGCCACCGGACCAAGACGTTCCGAACCAAGCTCCTTCCGGACCAACAATACCAGGCCAGATCGCGTCAGCCCAGGCCCACCAACAGTTATATACATCCAAGACCCCTACCCCCAACCTCACTCTATAAATAGAGGGGCAGGGGTACAACGATGTACCCAGAAAAGTGAATATTTGAAATTCGTTTTCAAACGATTAAGTGTGGAAATTATATATCTAGTAAAGATATTTTGGAAAATAAATGATTTGGAAAATTATTTGGAATCTGATGATGTTCCGCATCTTTATTGATAGTTAAATAATCGACTATCGATAATTACCTTGAATGGGTATTTGTTGTGAATTGGATGAATTTGAATGCCACACTTATTTTTGAATAAGCGCTCACTATTCGGGTTAGCCGGGAAAGGACCATGGGGTCGTATAACCCATTCCGAATATGTGATACGTCGTTATGAATCGCATTTGATGACCGGTGTTGAAGACTGGATATTTTTGAAAACGGAAGGATTACCGTCGAGTTACTCTACATCGGCTGATCTCCGATTTAGAGGTTTTATCACCCTTAGTGACGGGAAGTCTGGACGTGATTAGAAATTTATCCGGATATGCAAGGGCTTCGTGAGAAGTGCCTTCGGTTCTGTTCGATCCCGGAACAGACTTGTATGGATTGTGTGTCTGACGTTACAGATTGAGATATAAAGCTGATTTCTTTCAAATACATTTCTGTTGGTGGCGGAGAATTTATTCTCTTAGCTTAACACCCTTCTCTGAGATGTACGAGCTCAGAGGTTATGTAGTTGAAATTTATCAGCAATATACTCCCAATTTGGTAACGTGGCATACTGAGTGTTGCTGTGAAATGATCGTTGTTTGATCATTTATGATATGATCATTTGTTTGATCATTTATCTTTGTGATCATTTCTTTGATCGTTTGTTTGACCCGAAGCATGGCTTTATGAAAGCGTAGCTTTGTGGATGAGACTTCGTCGGACCTCACACCCCTGAAATGGTCAAAACAGGAAGGATTCGGCAAGGTTCTAGGGAGTAGCGCCCCTTAGTGTATGTCATTCCTTCTGGATAGAGGTGGTATCATGGTATGGAGCCCAGATACTTAACCTATGTTGATACTGCTTATTATGTGGTTGTTGCGAATCGGGGATCCTCGGGAAGATCGGTTACGATCGGGGGATGGCATACGCGTGTCAGTAGTTACTTATTTTTGTAGAGGTAACCCGGCCTTGTGTTGGCAGAGATCCGGTTAGGTTCTCGGGACGTCATTCCAGAGGCGTTCCTTCCTGGAATAGGAAGTTCCTTAGCCTGACCATTTGTTGGAAAATCCAAACTCCAATACGTGCCTTGTACGGTTTTAGTTGTAGAACCTGCCATCTAATATGGCAGCTATAGTAGGCATACTATAATGGTACCTATGCTGGCTAAGATTTATATTTTACTTTCGAAATGCTTTCTACACTATGCACTAATAATAATATCAAAAAGGATTTGATTTTGCGTAATAAGCATCTTTGACTATCATAAGAAGAAATCTCCTCCAATTCTGCGTTTGCATTGTGTGTGTGGCGAGAGGTCTTATGGTAGTTTCATTTTTCAAAAGCATTGCGAATAAATTTTATTTTCTTTGTGAAAAATAACTGTTTTACGATCTCACACTAGTCACCATGACTGACTCGGAGTTTATTGTTTGCCTTCTAAACTCTGGGTGCCCACCAATTTCCACACGGGCAGCCTAGAGTTATGTTATTAGGATATTCTGGATATTCTGGAGCTTTGGAAGCAAGCTAGTTGGCAAAACGTAGTATTTGTATCTGATATTATTTATTCCGATGTGTATTCTGTATGAGGACAAGTTTATATAACTTTTCATTGTTGTATTGAGTTGTATATTGACTCTGATTGATGTATGTATAAACTGATATAGTTCTTTTGATTAAAGATTATTCATTTATCTATTATATATTGTTCCGCTGCGAATGTGAGATTCTGATATTGTTTCTGTTTCTGATGTTGTTTTGTTGTTCTTCTTTCTTTTTCTTCTATCTTTTCTTCTACCTCTTCTTTTAAAACCCTAAGAATTCGGTTTTCCGGCATTCGTTTGCTTGGCAGTTGATATAGTGGACGTATTGATGTCAATATTTGGAAGTCGAAGAATCGGGTCCTTACAACGTGGTATCAGAGCATATGGTTAAGCGACAACCCTGCTCTGTTGGGTGTTACTCATTAGAGATAGAGTCAGTAGTAATCTAGAATGAGTGTGAGTGTAATAATAGATATGAGCGCGTATTTGTTATTGAATATGAAATTGTTTTGTATTGTGTTGACTTATCGGTTGATTGTTTATAGATTTTGGTCGGTGCAGGGTGGCCAACTGTAATCGATAGGAATTTCTAAACTCTTAAACAAGATAAACTGACACAGTATTGTTTTGAATAGGGTAAATGAAATAATTTTACCCAAAACTATTTTTGTATAGAAAAGAAATGTTTTCTATAAATTATTATAGTATATGGATGTTTGGTTGTTAGGAAATAAAAATATTGAAATATTATCATTGTTATATGAAATTGAATAAAAATAAAATAAAATAATAACCAAAGATTTGGAGATAAATCCATTTAACAAATGAAAATTATAAATATGAATTAAGAATATAAGGAAATGAATTCATATATGAATAAAATTGTGAATATAAATTGTAAAGGAATTTATAATTTGGAATGGAATTCCAAGAAGATAATTGAAATTAAAATTCATTAATGAAATGAAATTGTAAATGTGAATGTATAAATGATTTGATAAATCGAAATGTAAATAAGTTAATAACTTATAAAATATTTAAAATTTGATTGGAATGATATTCAAATTGAAATGAAAGATATTATGAATAAATAAATTTGCAATTGTAAGTGCAAGAAATGAAATTGAATGTTAAGATTCATTTTGAATTTGAAAGTAAATAAAATTGGAATTGAATTTAATTTGTGAAGTATTAAACTAAAATTAGTAAGTGAAGCTAATTGAATATTGACCAAATGATTAAGGTTTGAAACGAATTAAATTCAATGATTATAAATGAAAGGTAAATTGAATTCGAATTAGAAACCCAGTTTAATATAAGTGGTTATAAACCAAAATAGTAAATTGAAAATAATTTTGGGAATGAACAAAAGAACAAAACTGGAATTGAAACTGAATGTTGAAAACAAATTTGAATAAATGAATTGGAATTTGTAATGAATTAGTAATTGGAACTAATTTAAAATAGTGCAGTTGTGAATGAAAGATAATTGATAAATTCAATATTCAGGAGATAAACTGAATCCAAATTAGATTGAAATTGTGAATTGAATTCAAATGAAAATTGAAATGTGAAATTGAATGATAAAGAATATGTAACTTCGATAGTGAACTAAAGATGTATATAAGTAAGTATTGAAAATTTTGTAATAGAATGTGCAAAATGGTTAGAATGTTGTAACTAGATATTATGGCTAGTAGGATATACAGGTGTATAAAGGAATTGGAAAATTTGATTTTTGAAGATAAATTTAAATTGCTCGACAAAAAGGTATGTATTTTAAATTTCGGTATGAGATTTGCTGATTTCTTGTCTAGCCGCTTGGCTTTTTCTTTTCTTCTTTAAATCTGAGAGTCCATAGGGACGTTTGGTAGTCGTGCCGTGTTAGCTGCGCAAAGGAGACGCTGGCGAAATTTTTCAAAAATTTCAGGTGTTAGAAAATTTTTGAGAAAATTTTGAAAATTTTAAATTGGATTTAAATTTAAAATTTAAATTGTTAAGGAAAACAATGTTGTTTGGAACCTAGAATTGGAGTTGGAAAGTTAGTGAAGTGATAACGAATCTTTAATAGAAAGATTTGTTTAGAAAATTTGATAAATCTATTTGGGTTTTGGTAAAATAATAAATGGATGTTGGGGCATTCTTCTTAACTTGTAATTTCGGGACGAAATTCTTTTAAGGAGGGAAGATTGTAATGACCCAGAATTTTGAACAATTTAAATTGAAAATATTTAATTCATTTTAAATATTTGAATGATGGTTTGACTTGAATTTCAAATTATCAGAATAAATGGGCGATTAAATTATTGATTTAATCTATTGAATGTTGAACAAAAATTTGAATCTTCAGTTTTAAGCTAAAGAAAAATATTTCAAAGGCTTGTAAAATTCATATTGACAATACTGAAGACGTTAGAAGCTTCATAATTTAATTTCAAACTGTCTTGTTCGGTTTTGAATTTATATCGTTCAAATTGAATTTAAAAATAGCGTTCCGGGGCACAGTCTCGGAATTCGACGAAACCAGCTCCATTGGATCCGGAATATTGTATTATTGCCGGGTTTCAAATTTCGTATTTTTCAGAGTTATATGTGAGCACAAGACGGGTAAACGCATTGAATTTTTATCGAAATTCAAATTTAAATTAATATTTTATTTGGTCAAATACCAGCACGTTATCCTCCTTGAAGCACGCCTAGTATCACGCAGAAGATCATGGAACGAAATCGTGCAAACCATACTCCTCTCTGATAAATCTCGTTTTCCCTCTCCCTCATTCCTCTCAGATTCAAATCAAATGAAAAATACAACAAACAATGGCCGAAGAAAAGAAAAATATATACAACCTCAACGTCTCTCCTCGTTTTAAAACTCAGTTTCCCCCTTTCTATCCAAATAACGAACAAACGAAGTTTCAGGAAAAAAAAAATCGACGTCGTGATCTCGGTCTAGGGCTTGGGTAGGCGAACTCGATGGCGAGCACGCGTGGGGTTTCGCATCGAGCTCGCGAGGGCAGGCGGCGGCTTTGGCATGAAGCGACGACGTGTTTGGTTGGTGGCAGTATCTCATCGGGGTCGCATTCGATATCGGGGGGAGGCTCGCGATCGACTGGCGACTGAAGCATGGGGGTAACGATGTCGATATTGGGTTATCAGCGGAGGCAGGCGCATGGCATGCGCGGAGGCAGGGGGTCGCGTTCGAGTATGGGAAACAGGAAGGTCGCGGGCTCGCGTGTAGGCAACAGCTTCGATGACTTTGGGTTGTTCGCAGGCGAAGTCTGGAGGCAGTGAGGTAGTTTTAAAATGAAAATTTTTTGTTTATTCAAAATTCATATTAAATATAGTTAAAGCTTGAAATTAATTTGTTTATCTCATTCATCGAAAAAAATCATTAACTTAAAATTGAAATATAGATTGAATTAAAATTTTAATGGTAAATTTAATAGTTCGATTTATTCGAATATTAATAGAATTGTATAATTATTTATACAAGGTATACATCAAGAAATCGAGTCAAAATGGAAATGGGATGGAAAAATAAAAGCAAAGGTGAGATTTTCTCACTCGAATGAAAATTGGATTTTACAGTTATTGATTTGATTGATTGACTGTTTGGATGTGATATTAGATATAGTAGGATATATCTATACATATATAGCAATATATACATATTGGCATATGTATATATTGGATTGATTGATTTCCCGCACTGTATAGCGGATGAGACCCTATTGCGCCGTTAGTAAGCGGATGATTTTTATAAATCCCATATACCGCGATATTCCACCTCGAAGTGGAATGGGTATTATGCTAACATCTGTGGATGCAGGGAAACAGGTTGGAGGGATCCAACTGGATTCCTCACCAGCATTTATTTATTTACCGATATTGTGATGTATTCTGTTATCATATGTTGATATATATGATGTTTGTCGTTGTGATCGATTATTTGGTGCTGTTGCATCATCAGATTCATTTTTGAAATTTAAAAATGACGATGTTGATTTTTAAAAGAGATTTTTCAAGTGATTTTTGAAAGTATACGTTTTATTAAAATTTTTGAATTGATTTATAAACGTTAAAATTTTAAAGTTATAAAAGTTAAGATATTTGTGAAATATAACCAAGTGTGATTTTTGAAATAAAAGTTGCTTTATTTATAAAACGGTTTAAATTGAGATTTTTAAAGTATTATAAACGGTTTATTTAAAAGATTTAAAAAGTTGATATTTATAAGTCTAAAAACGTTGGAAATTTAAAACGAGTTTTATAAGTGTTAAAAATGAAATATTAGTGGAATTCGTAAGTGAATGAAATTTATAAATTGATAAATTGTGAAGTTATAAAATGGATGAAACTGTCGAATAAAAGATTTATAAGAAATTAACTTATAAATTAGATTTTTGCACTTAGATGGGATATGAATAGAATTTGCAAATAAAATGATTTTATAAGATGAAATTGTTATGAAGTATAAATGTGATTTATAAACGTTGTTTTATAAATCCGAAATCACTTATTTTGATAAGTGAATTATAGAAGTTAATAAAAGAAATTTATAAATCGAAGTTGTTATAAAATAGAAATAGGATTTATAAACGTTGTTTTATAAATCTGACAATCAATCAAATTAGATAAATTTAATATAGAAGGTTATTAAGGAAATTTTATCTACGATTTTGGATAGTGGATAATTCTTGAAAAAAATGTGTAGAAAGTAGTGAAATTGGGTTAGTGAAGTATATTCACGATTTTGAACAGTGAATATATTATTAAGTAAAATGGATATGTTTTGGAGAAGTGATATTAAAAATGAAGTTAAACGTTTTAAAGATGTTTTAAAAACTATTACGAATCGAAACCATAGATTTCAACATTCATTGTTGAAATAGACGTTTTCGAGAAATGGAAGGAAATGGTGGACTATAACACTGTTGTTATAGTAAATGATTTTCGAAAGAAAATATTTTTTATATAGTATTGGGATTTATATATCTATCTTAAAATCCGAATCCCTATACTAGTGATTTTGAGTCGTTGTAACGATGTTTTACGTAACATTCGTTTTGACTCAAATAGATTTCCTTAAAGAATGAATTTATACTTAATTTTGATTTAAGTATATCGAATATTTTCAAATGTGGAAAATAAATAGATTTGTGAAATACTTATTATTAAATAAGTATGGAAATGATTTTCCAATATGAAATGAAACATTTTTGAGATTTTATCTTTTAAAGATAAATTGAAAAGTGAATATTTGAAATTTGTTTTCAAACGATTAAGTGTGGAATTTATATATCTAGTAAAGATATTTTGGAAAATAAATGATTTGGAAAATTATTTGGAATCTGATGATGTTGCGCATCTTTATTGATTGTTAAATAACCGACTATCGATAATTACCTTGAATGGGTATTTATTGTGAATTGGATGAATTTGAATGCCACACTTATTTTTGAATAAGCGCTCACTATTCGGGTTAGCCGGGAAAGGACCATGGGGTCGTATAACCCATTCCGAATATGTGATACGTCGTTATGAATCGCATTTGATGACCGGTGTTGAAGACCGGATTTTTTTGAAAACGGAAGGATTACCGTCGAGTTACTCTACATCAGCTGATCTCCGATTTAGAGGTTTTATCACCCTTAGTGACGGGAAGTCCGGACGTGATTAGAAATTTATCCGGATATGCAAGGGCTTCGTGAGAAGTGCCTTCGGTTCTATTCGATCCCGGAACAGACTTGTATGGATTGTGTGTCTGACGTTACAGATTGAGATATAAAGCTGATTTCTTTCAAATACATTTCTGTTGGTGGCGGAGAATTTATTCTCATAACTTAACACCCTTCTCTGAGACGTACGAGCTCAGAGGTTATGTAGTTGAAATTTATCAGCAATATACTCCCAATTTGGTAACGTGGCATACTGAGTGTTGCTGTGAAATGATCGTTGTTTGATCATTTATGATATGATCATTTGTTTGATCATTTATCTTTGTGATCATTTCTTTGATCGTTTGTTTGACCCGAAGCATGTCTTTATGAAAGCGTAGCTTTGTGGACGAGATTTCGTCGGACCTCACACCTCGGAAATGGTCAAAACAGGAAAGACGTGGCAAGGTTCTAGGGAGTAGCGCCCCTTAGTGTATGTCATTCCTTCTGGATAGAGGTGGTATCATGGTATGGAGCCCAGATACTTAACCTATGTTGATACTGCTTATTATGTGGTTGTTGTGAATCGGGGATCCTCGGGAAGATCGGTTATGATCGGGGGATGGCATACGCGTGTCAGTAGTTACTTATTTTTGCAGAGGTAACCCGGCCTTGTGTTGGCAGAGATCCGGTTAGGTTCTCGGGACGTCATTCCAGAGGCGTTCCTTTGTGGAATAGGAAGTTCCTTAGCTTGACCATTTGTTGGAAAATCCAAACTCCAATACGAGCCTTGTAAGGTTTTAGTTATAGAACCTGCCATCTAATATGACAGCTATAGTAGGCATACTATAATGGTACCTATGCTGGCTAAGATTTATATTTTACTTTCGAAATGCTTTCTACACTATGCACTAATAATAATATCAAAAAGGATTTGACTTTGTGTAATAAGCATCTTTGACTATCATAAGAAGAAATCTCCTCCAATTCTGTGTTTGCATTGTGTGTGTGGCGGGAGGTCTTATGGTAGTTTCATTTTTCAAAAGCATTGCCAATAAATTTTATTTTCTTTGTGAAAAATAACTATTTTACGATCTCACACCAGTCACCATGACTGACTCGGAGTTTATTGTTTGCCTTCTAAACTCTGGGTGCCCACCAATTTCCACACGGGCAGCCTAGAGTTATGTTATTAGGATATTCTGGATATTCTGGAGCTTTGGAAGCAAGCTGGTTGGCGAAACGTAGTATTTGTATCTGATATTATTTATTCCGCTGTGTATTCTATATGAGGACAAGTTTATATAACTGTCCATTGTTGTATTGAGTTGTATATTGACTCTGATTGATGTATGTATAAACTGATATAGTTTTTTTAATTAAAGATTATTCATTTATCTATTATATATTGTTCCGCTGCGAATGTGAGATTCTGATATTGTTTCTGTTTCTGATGTTGTTTTGTTGTTCTTCTTTCTTTTTCTTCTATCTTTTCTTCTACCTCTTCTTTTAAAACCCTAAGAATTCGGTTTTCCGGCATTCGTTTGCTCGGCAGTTGATACAGTGGACGTATCGATGTCGATATTCGGAAGTCGAGGAATCGGGTCCTTACAAGGATGACTAGAAGGCTGAGATCTCATCATTGTTGAAGGTTCTAGCATGCTCAAAGCAAGAGTACGTTGGGCAGATTCGATAGTCCCTGAAGGCTACTAATTGGTAGTCAAGTACTTTGGGCAGATTCGATAGTCCTAGGCACGGGTCACGATGATGTGCGGAGTTATGTCTAGAACCGGGGTTTCCATTAGCCCTTGACGGACGGATGAAAGAATGAGCCGGTCATTCAATTAACGATGATATCGAAGCAATGATAACAGTGATAGCCAGAGTCATGGATGTTTGGTTGTATCGTCATTCGGTCTCAAGAGCGGTATTTTCTAGGTGCTTATCTGATCTTGGTTTAGGCCTTGGGGGTTTGTACTTGGAAAACATCGCCCTTGACTCGAGTGATAATTGCTTTACTTTAAATTGTATGCTCTGCTATGATTGCTTCTGCTTAGTGTGTGTCTGGGGGCTATCACTGTAGAAAGAGGTGGAGTGGGAGGGTTGTATTCCTATTCCTTCTCCTTTATGCTCTTTTGGTATGTTGTTAGTTAATTTACCACTCACTAAGACTGTTGTCTGACTCAAGGCTTTATGTTTTAACTCTTATTGCCTTGGGCTGTTCGTCCATTTTGGGACGGGCAGACTAGGTAGCAGGTGACAAGTGCTGTTCTTGCTTTTCCACGATGCTGATGACGAAGACGAGCTGGAGGATTTCATATTACTTTCTTACTATATGTACTGGATGTTCCGCTGCTTGTATATTCTCTGAGTGATATGTAGTGAGGCTTGATGTATTGACTATTCAGATGTTTGTATTCAACCATTATGAAGTTTTATTGATGAAATTCTATTCTGTGAAGCTTCACTATATATATATTCTATTGTATTTTTTCCATGCGCTGTGAGTAATACGATAGATTCTGCTGTTTTAAATTACCATGGCAATCGCCCATGGTCACCTGGCACACTTTACAGCGCACTATCTCTAGGTTCAGTGCAGGGGTCGTGGGCGCTCGTCACATACTATAACTACTTTTTGGTTTTAACGTATGTACTACTTGCTTTTGTTTTGCTATTGCTACATGTTCTATATTTTATTTATGAACTATTGATGACGAACTATTTTATGTTTGGTGCAAGAATATTGTATATTTTGATTATTAAATTTCATGCGTTGGTTATTTAATATGTGTCCAAAATGTGGTATTGATATAATATGTTGATTTTGAAATGTGGTATTGATATAATAAGCTAATTTTGAAATGTGGTATATGTACACATTGTGATTGATGTTTAATGAAATGGAATTTATAGAAAAGTAGAAAAAATCTAATTGACAAAACTTTGTATACAATTTAATGGCGTTTTTAAAACATTGTTAAAACATTCCACGGCGTTTTTTAAACGCTATTGGATGTTTTAACAGCGTTTTAAAAACGCCGTTAAATTGTATCTGAAAACGTAATCAAATACAATTTAACGGCGTTTTTAAAATGCTGTTAAAACATCCCACGGCGTTTTTTAGATACCGTTGAATGTTTTAACAGCATTTTAAAAATGCCGTTGAATTGTTTTAGCAACGTTTTTTAAAATGTCGCTAAATTAGACCAAACTCTGTTAAATGATTTCATGACCCCAGGGAAGCGCTGTAAAAAGGACATTTAACAGCGTTTATTCCTTGTCATTTTATATCTCTGACATATCTGCATGTCAATATACAGCGTATGAAAAAATGTTGTTAATAACTTTTATATCGTTTTTGAAATGCTATTAAAGGTCCTGTTTGTTGTAGTGAGTTGAGCGTAATATAGCTATGAGCGCGTATTTGTTAGTGAATATAAATAGTTTTATATTGTGTTAATTTATTTGTTGAGTGGTATATAAATTCTGTTCGAGCAGTGGGACGCCGCAAATTCGATAGGAGTTTCTAACACTTGAACGCGATAAACCGACAAAGTATGGTTTTGAAGCGGGTAAATGAAATAATTTTACCCAAATTATATTTTGATATAAAGGAATAATTTTCTAGAAATTATTATAGCATATTAGAGTGTTTGGTTGATAATATTACAATCTAAATAAGATTGTAAAATTTGAAATGGATTTTATAACCAAATGGAAATTATATAAGTATGGATTATACAATTCAATTAAAACTAAGACTAGATTAAAACTAGAGTTTGAAAAATTAAATCCTGGACATTTTTGGAAGTGTTTTCCAAAGTATTTTGAAATAAATAATAGTATCATTAGTGTGAGATAATTTTTAAATAGAAAAATAGTTTTAAATGGATTTTGGAAAGTGATAATAGCACTAAATCACTTCAGTCGCTGGAAAATAATCCTGATGATGACTGCGCAACATCATCAGTATTCATTTTTGAGTTTCTAAGTGACGGATTGCTATCGTAATTAATTTGTTCAGATGGATTGGGCAAACCAGTTTTATTTCAGAAATTCCAAAGGGAATTTGTTTTGGATAAAAACAAGGGTTGGTTTAAAATTTAAAAAAGTGTGATTTGGAATATTGAGATTTCAAAATGATTTGAAATAAATATCGGATATTTGAATTTTTTGAACCCTTATTAAAATGTTTAGAAAATATCAGGAAATAAGTTATGAACTTATAAAATTGAGAATGATTTTAAAGAAAATACGAAAATTGAATTTTGAAATTAAAACTAAAAGTGGAAAGGTTAAAATAGAATTTAACTTTGATTAAGTTGAAGGAATTAAATTTTAAAAATTTGATTGGATGTGATTTGAATAGAGTTAATGAAATAAATTAATGAAATGGTGAATTAACTTAGCAAAGTTAAAGTAAATCTATAGATGAGATGATTGGGATAAATAGAAGGAAATGATTAAAATGCAATGAAGCTAATTAAATATAAGTAAGGAAGAGGAAAATGCGAGTTTCAAGATGAAATTAACTTGTGTAAGTTAAATAAATTTAATTGGTAAATGAAAATGGTACGGATGAAATCTAACTTAAGCTACGTTAAATAAAATTGAGTTGAATTTGGATTGGGTTGGAAATTAAATCGAATTGAGTTATAAATGATACTGAATGGAATTGAATTCTTACTTAAACAAATTAAAAGGAATGGTATGAAGTTTAAATTTAACATAAGTTAAGTTAAATAAAATTTGTATTGGAATAAATAAATTTCAAAAGCTTATAGAATTTGAATTAATAAACTTAAAATATATATTAAAGCTATTAAGCGATGTATAACTTTGGGTTAAAAATAAAATGTGAATGTGCTCGAGTATAAAATTGATGGAAATGTGAAAAATAAGTTGTGTAACTTATAAAAAATACTGAAAAAAATGAAGTAGTAAAACAAAAACAAAAATGATTTGATGTTTTGGTAAAGGAATAAAGATCCAAACTTGTATTTTAAGATTAGTTTGAGCTCGAGAAGTGATTTCTGAAATAAAAACTAGATATTGAATTATGTATTGGAAGTGAACTAATTAGATAATTAACTAGTTAATTGAATGTAGAATGGTTATTAACTTTGATAAATAAATTGGATTGCGGATTAAAAAGTGAGTAGGATAATTGGAACTTGAGTTATAAATAAATCCAATTTGAGTATAAATAAATTGAATATGGCCTCGAATATGATTTTAAAGGAATTTGAGAATGAAAGTGAGTATGGGAAACTAAAAATTTGAAGTGGATTAGGCGAGTGGACTAATTAAAGTAATTAGTGGATGGAAAAGAATTTGATTAAAGAAGAATCAATCAAAAATTGAAATGTAATTTGATTGAAATAGAAATGAACTTAAGCTATAGAGTTGAATAATTTAAAATAAACAGATCAACTTAAGCTAATCTATCTAAATGAAGCTTGGCTTAAATAAAGTTATAAATGGTTATTAAATAAAGTAGCATGGAATTATCCCAAGTTTAATGAAATGGATTTGGATATAATGAAAGTGGATTTGAATGGAATGCAAATATTTAGAAATAAGTTTGAAATGGAATAGAATTAAATATAAATCGATTTGGAATCAATTTAAAATAGTTGTAAGCCTAAATAGTTGTTTTATTAAACGAGTAGTGCCGAATTTGCATAGAAAAGTCATTGTTTGACGTAAACGGAAGTAAATGAAATTCTATTAATCGATAGGAAGGGAATTAATTGATTTTTAATCAATTTGGAATGGATATTAGTTTGTTTGGTTTAAAAATAATTTGAATGCATGTAAAGTGAGTTGCGAATCATTCAAATTGAATGAAATGATATATGGATTGATTGGAAGTAATTAAATTGGTGTTGGAACCTTAAAATTGCTTACACATAATTGTTTAGCATGCATTGGTTATGAAACTTATGTGTTATAACCATTTAAATAAGTTAAATGTTATTTAAATTCATGTTTTGGTACTTCCGTGTTTAAATTGAGTAAGTACGGGTACTAGGAGCTGTTTGGCTAAATAAATAAGCCGCTTGCTTAAAAACGCTAAAATAAGTTACGTTTTCGGATTAAATACTATGAAAATATAAAATATTGTTATATATTTTGTTTCCGACCGTGTGGGTTAATATATATATATATATATATATTTGTCTCTCTTGTCATATTGCAAATGCCTCTCCGTACAAGGGAGACTGCCAAAAAAATTTGAAAATTTAGGGTGTTAGAAAAATTTTGAAAATTTTTAGGAAATTTTTGTTAACGGAAATAAATTTCAAATTTATAATTGAAATAAAGGATTTTGGTTTAGGATGGAGAACTAATTATTTTGAATAAAGTAAAAAGATTAGAAAAGTGAAATATTGAATTTTTGCTAAGTGGGTTTTAACAAGTTAATGGGTTTGGAGCATTTTTCCTACCTCAGCAATTTCGGGGACAAAATTCTTTTAAGGGGGAAGGAATGTAACAACCAAGATTTTTCGATTTTTGATTTGGAATATGTAAATGGTTTAAAAATTGAATTTGGAATTTTAATTGGGTTAATAAGTTTTTAAAACTAGGATTGTCAGGCGATTTCGGAAATTGTTGAAATCGTCAATTTAATCGACGTGTTAAAATAGCGATTCGGGGCACAGTCTTGGAATTTAATGAAACTAGTTCCATTGGATCCGTAATAGTGTATTATTATTAGATTTCAAATTTCATAGCGTTTAGGGTTATCGTTTGTTATACGGGATGAAAACACGCTGAAATTTATATCGAAAATTCAATATAATAATTGGGTCCAAAAAGCTATCTTCTCCATATGATCGAATTAGGACTCGAAACCTTTTCCATTACATTTTAAATAGGGGTATAACATTATGAACGTCTAGCGACATGCCTTAATAGGGATTCAAGATTTTGAGCTGCGTAAATCGAGACGTTTGAAATTTAAATAAATAAATTGTCTAGTCAATCTTCCTTTCAGCAGCAATTCCTCTCACTGTACATTGGCCTATTCTAACATGCCACCCATCACACCTTTCACCTTTTAAATTCACGTCTTCCCCTCCCTTTCATTCTGTTTGTTCGAATAAAATTAAGATCTCGTTCGAATTCAAAAAAAATGGAGGCATTCAAAAAAATAGAAATAAAACGAACAACAACGTCATACTTCCTCCCCTCTTTTCAGTGGAACGAACACGAAGTTGAGAAAAACCTCCTCTCTAACCAAGTCGCAAACCACTTTCCTCTATCAGAATGAAATCAAAAATAATACCCTTTCAAACGAAAACTATCTCCTATAGAAAAAAAATAGATGTTCATGGTCGTGCGATTAAATCGCGATCAAGTGGCAGGCGTGTGAAGGGGGAAGGTCATGGTTCGTCAACGATGAAGGCAGCGTGTTCGATCTGGAAGTGGCTTGGAGATAATTTAATTTTAAACTAACCTTCCTATAATAAATAGATTTTTCTCAGTAACTAAAATAATTAAATAGGTTAATTTAAACAAGCTAACTACCTTAATCTCTTACTTTTAAAGTAAACTAGTAAGTTTAAAATGTGTATATGTATACCCTTTTATTTTCTCTTTTTATTTTTGAAACATCATATACACTTATAAAATAACCTATATGGATTAAAAATCAAATCGAAATTTTATTTTTATATAAACTCTGCACATTTACTATTTCCATATTTTTCCAAAATCTTACGTATATATATTTCTGTTCAAATCTATATATATTAAATACTAATAGAATAAAATACCTTTTAAATCAGTATATATATTAGATTAAAATAGATCAGAGTTGTTTAATAAAAAGCATATGTGAGTTAATCTCACTCATTTGGATTACCATTTAAACTTAAATAGTTAAATTTAAATTATTGGGTGAATGATTGAATTGACTAGATGTGAAATTATATATAGTAGTATATATATATTGGAGTGATTGACTTCCCGCATTATATAACGGATGAGACCCTATGCGTCCTGCATAATAGCGGATGACCCTTATACCGCGATATCCCCCTCGAAGTGGGATTGGTATTTTTATACCGTGCTAACATCTGTGGATGTAGTGAAACAGGTTGGAGGAATCCAACTGGATTCTTCAAAAATTTGAATTTATTTTACATTCAACGAAGTGAATTATGTTATAATCTGTGATGATTATATTGATTATATTTGGAATTGAATTATTGAATACTATGGCTTGGTTGAGTATATATATTGGTATTGAGAGAATGAAAAATATAAGTTTGGATTTTTAAAGAAAATAAAAAGGGAAAGTTTTAAGTAAATAATTATGCTGAATTTGGGTAAATTAAAGATTGAAATTGGAAAAGTATAAAAGTTTGATTTTTAAATTCTATTAAATAAATTCTGAGTATGGGAATAAAGATAGAGATTTTAAATAAATGAAATAAAAGAGTTTTGTAGACTTAAGTGATATTGGCTAAAAATCTAAAGGATTTCATTTCAAAATTTAAGATTTAAACGTTTTCAAAAGAAGTTATAGGGTATATGTAACGACCCGATATTTTCAACCATTCGCATCCACACATGTCGGACTTGAATTGCTCAAAATACCGCGTTGTAAATAAAAATTTGGCAAACTCATCATTTACAGTAAATAAATAATCACAGATCACAGACACAGAGTAATATAATGCAGCAGAAGTAAAAGAGATAGTAGTCCATGAAGCTACTATATAAATACATCAGAGTTAATTAAGATACAATAGGAATACCAAGATACAACAGGAGTAACAGTATGAAAATCAGGTACAACTGGAATCAACTGGATAACAAAATGAATAGATATCTGGATCTTCAAAGCAAAACTCCAGCTCCGAAGGTGAGTCTCTAATGTTGTATCACTCAGTCTGACCCGAGCGTAAAGCAAAACACAAAACACTCGAGTCAGGACATACATACTTATATAATGTAAACCAACTCAAGTGAATTGTAATAAAGGTACAAGTAACTTAAAGAATGCTTGGGATCGCCCATTCTTTAAGGATCCGTTAAACTATTTACTATGTAGTAATATTCGCTATTATAATAGTGTCCAAATAAGTAAAGTATAATCATATAGAAAATAACGTTAAGGGGATGGAGAACATTAACGCGGTCGGATCTTAAAATCATAATCGTAGTAAAGCTCGATATGGTAGGTGACACGGCACAACTAGGCAATGCCAGGGTAGATATACCAGTTACGCACACGGACTGATGGATACGCATAGCAGCCACTACCGTTCCACCTCGAACAACACTCCCAAATCGGAGGATGGCCATCTAATCAATCGCAAGTAAGAGTATAATATCGAAGAAATGTGTCCGAGAAGAGGTGCTACCTCACTGGTCCGAGATCGCTCCTGTTTTAGCCACCTTATGCCAACTCACGGGAGTTGGGTCCATGTAACATACCTTAAGAACGTCGCCACCATCCTACTTCATTCTGGAATCTCCACCGCGTACACGGTTGTCAAAGTAGTTTTCGGTATCGACAGAGAGTATGTCCATATCCGATCCCGGTCTCTTTGTCAACCAATCGTTATTATAACCCGTGGTTATAAATTTCAAAATAGTTTATGTTTCAAATCAAAATACATCCTTTAAACCATTTCAAAATCATATCATTTTTTCAAACTAATACATACTTTCAAACCCAAAACATATCTATTCAAAACCAATTCAAAAATATATCATTTCCATTTCAAAACCAATTCAATAATATATCATTTCAATAAAACCCAAATTTCAAAATCACTGAATATTTTCTTTAATTTATTAAACTTGAAATCTTCCTTTAAATTATCATAGCATTTTGGAAATGTAACCTTAAGGAATCATAGCATTTTTGGAATGTAATACTTTCCAATTTAATATTTTATAAAATCAAAGTATTTATATACTTACAAATTTTTAACATGGTCATTTTATCATAGCCTTATAGTTAAATAAACTTTGTTACTGTAATATCCAATTTAATGCTGAAATTCTTATGTTAAGTTAAGAGTACCTTATTAACTTACATTATCATTACAATAAAGAAACTTTATTATTTTAGTTATTAAAATATGTCATTTACATAAATTAAAAATTACATATTAAATGTACTTTTTAACTTACATTTCTATTACAGTAAAGAGCATTTATCGTTTAATCAATATTACACTAATTAAACTTACATTATCAAATGTACGTTTTAATTTACGTTTTATTACAAAAAGGGCATTTATTATTTTAAATCAATATTACACAAATTAAGACTTACATGTTTCTTTCATTAATTAAGACTTTACATGTTTCTTTCAGTAAGTAAAACTTTACATATATCTTTCATTAATTAGAACTTTACAAGTCTCTTTCATAAATTAAAACTTTACATATTTCTTTCATTAGTTAGAACTTTACACGTTTCTTTCATAATTAAAACTTTACATATTTCTTTCATTAATTAGAACATTACAAGTTTCCTTCATAAATTAAAACTTTACATATTTCTTTCATTAATTAGAACTTTACACGTTTCTTTCATAAATTAAAACTTTACATATTCTTTCATTAATTAGAACTTTACACGTTTCTTTCATAATTAAAACTTTACATATTTCTTTCATTAATTAGAACTTCACACGTTTCTTTCATAAATTAAAACTTTACATATTGCTTTCATTAATTAGAACTTTACACGTTTCTTTCATAAATTAAAACTTTACATATTCTTTCATTAATTAGAACTTTACACGTTTCTTTCATAAATTAAAAATTTACATATTTCTTTCATTAATTAGAACTTTACACGTTTCTTTCATAAATTAAAACTTTACATATTTCTTTCATTAATTAGAACTTTACACGTTTCTTTCATAAATTAAAACTTTACATATTTCTTTCATTAATTAGAACTTTACACGTTTCTTTCATAAATTAAAACTTTACATATTCTTTCATTAATTAGAACTTTACACGTTTCTTTCATAAATTAAAACTTTACATATTTCTAAATTAGTTTATATTTCCAATCACAAATTTCCATTTATTTATTTAACATTTTTAATACGTATGAAATCATTTTTCACTTTATTAAATCATTTTAAAAACCAAAATTAAATTAAAATATCAAAATTTACATTTTCAAAATACTTAAAACTTCCAAAAAAATTTATAAAATAACCACGGGTCTGTATAATATTTTCTAACCTAGGTCAAGTGATACGGATAATATATCATTTCAATCCGTAATTTACAAAGAAAAATCCGGGTTCTATCATTTCAAACCCTCAATCCCAAGTTAAATAAAATAAATAAAAATCGCTTAGGCTTGTCATTTCAGCCCATAACGATCTTTCCCTATTCTAAAGTCCGTTCGGGTATGTATCATTTCAACCCATAGTGATTCTATTCTACAGGGAACTTGCAGTGTGAGAACAGAATATAAATAAACAGTAAAATAAAATAAAATATAACAGATGATGTAACAGGCATATAAACAGTATTTAATATCATATAAATATATCACAGGCATGTATAACATAATATAATTTTTTCTACACTTTCACTTGCTATCAATTCACAATAATATAAGTATGAATGTCAGGTGTGATTACTCACCTTTTTACGCTGAAGTTTGCAAAGCAAACACACAAACAAAAATCCGGAAAGCATGAAAGCACGACTAGACACAATTCTGATTTGAATGGATGGAGAGCCAAGATATTGATCTTGTATATAACAAATACACAAATCATAAGAATAAGATTCAACACAACAAAAGATGAATTAAACTATGCAATTACGAATCAAAGAACATAACCTTGCTTTCAACCACCAAGTGGGCTTTGCCATGGTCTAATAGTGAGGAGGAGGTTATGTTGTGGTGGTGGAGGCTGAGCTATGCAAGGAGAAAACAAAAGGAAAAAAAAGAGGAAATAAAATAAAAGTGGAAACAAAAAGAGAGAAGGAAGCCATGGAAATAACCTAGAGCTTGTTGTATTTTCTTCACGCAAATGAAAATGAGAGGATGGGAACTTGTACGTGAATAAGAAATAAAAAGAAGGCGGCTAGGGTTTCAAGAGATTTGAATGGCTAAGATGTAGGGTTTATAAAATGAAAGGCTAGCAAATAAAAAGGCTAGTGAATGAGTGGGATTTATTTCCTATTTAATAAAAGAAACTTAATGTAAAATATTTCAATCAGAAGGGGCAAATGAGGAATTGAGATATTGAGAAGATTTTTATGTGATTTGATAGAGTAAATGCTAGGAAAACAAAAGGACAAGAAATAAAGAGAAAAAAAAACTTATACATATATTATTTCTAAATGCAAGTGAAATATGTGAATCATAATGGAAAATAAATTTTGTACGTGTATGGAAAAAGGAAATACAGGGCTATAGAAGAGAAAAAAAAGAGCTAAGGAGTTATGAATGCTAAGGAAACGGAAAGGCATAAGTTAAGGAGAAAAAACGTACAATATATTTTATTTTTAAATGCAAATAAAAAATGAGAGATGGGAAATAAATTTTATACGTGAATTATGAAGTGGAGTGGATGGCAAGAAAAGATTTGAACGGCTAAAGAGGAGTAAATGATAGAAAAACAAAAAGGCTAGGAAATAAAAGGTAAGAAATAAATAGAAAGAAACACACATACATATATATATATATGTATATATATATATATGTATATATATATATGATTCTTAAATGCAATTGAAAAGAGGATATTTTGAGATGTTTGTACATGATTAATAAGAGCAATTCACGGTTATGAACGGTGAATGGATAGGGTAAGTAATAAAGAGGGTAGGTAAATAAAAAGGCAAGCATTAAAGAAATGTAACGCATGTCTCCTTGATTTCTTCCAAGCCTTTTATGAAAAGATATACACACAAGTGAAATCCAATAAATAAAGTTTGGATAAAAAAATAGAAAACTAAAATAAAATAACATAGAAAATAAAAATATAGAAACGCACATAGAAAACTAGAAATTAAAATACAGTAAATAACTGCGTGTAAAAAATGCTGTAATTTATCTGATTTAAAAAGTATAACTCAGAATTTAACGAAACGAAAAGTAGAACAGATATCATAAATATATTCTTCTTCAAAGAAAAAGATTAAAATTTAAAATTCAATTTTTTTATTTTTTATATTTAAACTGAAAATTCAGATTTTGACCAAAATATAAAATTTTCAAAAATCGTTTATTTATTGCATTTGGAAAATAAATTACAAACAGATTCCAAACTTACATTGGAATAATTCTAAAAATTCACTTTTAAATGATTTAAAAAATCAAAATTTCAAATAAAAATTTAATTAAAAATATTCACAAAATTATGGGTTGTTACACTCTCCCCCACTCAAAACTTTTCGTCCACGAAAAGGAACGAGGCATGGAAAATAGAGACAACAGATAGAATGAGATAGAAACAAGACAATATAAAGAAAAAGAAGATTGAAATTATACCTGGTAACAGTCGTTACAGGTAATTCAACAAGATGGAGATGATCTTCCCCAGATCCTCTTAAATCAAGGACACAAGCACGAAGAAGATTCTTGAAAAGTTTTCCAAAACATACTGGTAAAGGTATTTTGGGAGGAAGAACTACAAATCGAACCTTAGGAGATAAGATCAATTTGGAATTCAATTCCCCGCTTAGGATGCAGGAGAATAGGAACAAACGAAGGATAAGAGATTGGAAAACAAAATAAGATGATAAATTTTAAAACCATAAAATTTTCAACTTAAATTAAGAATTGATTTCATCCATTTGATTTTTCCTAAGTTAATTAAATCTTATCTATTTATAATTTCATTATCTTATCACCCAATTAACCATTTCTAAAATCGTGAATTTGAGATCATTTATTATACTCAAAATTTTATTCAATAAGTTTCATGCTTCTTTATTCCAGATGGTTATTACATTTATTCCACTTAATATATGTCTAATCACATATATTAAGTATACTTACACTTATTATGACTTACTCCAATTTATTCATAAGTTCCTTTAACATCACTTTATGCTGTATATTATTCAATTAACTTTTTATTCTATTTACCTTTATTAATCCTTTATAACTAAAATTTAAGTGTATAACATTTATTATGACCACTCAAATTTTATTTATAAAATCTCCTTTATATTGTGTGTTCTCTAATTACATATTTAACTTTTAATAATTTAGGTAAGTTATATTGGAATGCAAGAGAATATTACACAGATAAAATTTCTTAACTCAATTATCCAAGCTTCAATATTTATTCAAATTTTGATTTCCTTTTATAATTGAAATAATCCTTTAAGATAAAATTTAAGAATTAGATTTCCGATTAACTTCAAACTATTCTAGAGATAATTAAATATACACAATATATATCAAATCAACTCTTAAATCACATATATTATAAATCAAGTCATAATTAGAAAGCCAAATCAATTTAATTCTCCAAAGAAAAACTGTAGCAAAACTACAGAATGTCTCTTCGCTTCGAAACTCGAAAATGAATGTCGATGATGCTGCAGTCATCACCGAAATTATTTCCCAGCGACAAAGAAAAGAACACTGATTTACAAATTAAAATCCTTTGAAACAATTTCTACGAATTACCTTTAAATAATATATCCTTTTAAAACTTTCAAAACAAAGTTCGAAATCATCGGAAATTAAATTCTCACATTCTTGATTTAAATTCATTTAAATTTCCAAATTAATTTATAACCATGTTTAATTATTTAGATATGAAACTAAAGCCAATGATTATAAAATACATACAAAGTTAAATATTATTTCTTAACACCCAATTCCATTAATTATCAAAAATTTAAAAAATTAACCTTATACATATTATAATTATACAAAATTTATCCATCTACTAAATTAAAAAAAACATATTATGTCAGTTTGTTATGTTCAAGTGTTTTGGAGATCCTATCGATAGCGTTGATCAGACGAACCGATCGGAAACCCAAATCAACATCAACAACTCAAACAACACAATATATAAAACATCTTTAAAAAAAAAATTCAAATACAAGATTAATTTTTCAAAATAAGGATAGGGAATCAAATTGATGGACTCAAATTAAAGAGAATTTTTTTAGACAAATTGGAGGTAAAGATAAGACGATTAAATAACAGAATAGGAAGATGGGTAAGCCTATACATATCGCGGGCAACCTTAACCAGGTCAACCGTGACCTAATGAATAAGATCGATGTGGATTTTCTGGGGTAAATCTACATTCGATCTCAAGAGATAGAATTCAGGCATAGCAAAAGATAGTAGCATCGTAAACCAAGGATACAGAAGTCTTCGTTGAATCAATGCTTTTTGTAAAGAAGTTTCACACCTTTACAAGTAATTAGAATATTGGCGGGACCGCCGATTCATTAGAAAGATTATTTGGAGTGGAGTTATGGAACACTCCAGAATCAAGAAGATACGAATAGGGGAGGACAAGAATGGACTTCGGAACTGAAGGGAATGTTCCAAAATTCAAAGGAAACCGAATCGAAGATGAAGGAATTCAAGTTTGAACGAAAGCGATTCTGTAATTAAATTTACTCTATATGCTGAGTTTGCCTAAAACCAGAGCTCTGATACCAACTGTAACGACCCGATATTTTCAACCATTTGCATCCACACATGTTGGACTTGAATTGCTCAAAATACCACGTTGTAAATAAAAATTTGGCAAACTCATCATTTACAGTAAATAAATAATCACATATCACAGACACAGAGTAATATAATGCAGCGGAAGTAAAAGAGATAGTAGTCCATGAAGCTACTATATAAATACATCAGAGTTAATTAAGATACAATAGGAATACCAAGATACAACAGGAGTAACAGTATGAAAATCAGGTACAACTGGAATCAACTGGATAACAAAATGAATAGATATCTGGATCTTCAAAGCAAAACTCCAGCTCCGAAGGTGAGTCTCTAATGCTGTATCACTCAGTCTGACCCGATCGTAAAGCAAAACACAAAACACTCGAGTCAGGACATACATACTTATATAATGTAAACCAACTCAAGTGAACTGTAATAAAGGTACAAGTAACTTAAAGAATGCTTGGGATCGCCCATTCTTTAAGGATCCGTTAAACTATTTACTATGTAGTAATATTCGCTATTATAATAGTGTCTAAATAAGTAAAGTATAATCATATAGAAAATAATGTTAAGGGGATGGAGAACCTTAACGCGGTCGGATCTTAAAATCATAATCGTAGTAAAGCTCGATATGGTAGGTGACACGGCACAACTAGGCAATGTCAGGGTAGATATACCAATTACGCACACGGACTGATGGATACGCATAGCAGCCACTACCGTTCCACCTCGAACAACACTCCCAAATCGGAGGATGGCCATCTAATCAATCACAAGTAAGAGTATAATATCGAAGAAATGTGTCCGAGAAGAGGTGCTACCTCACTGGTCCGAGATCGCTCCTGTTTTAGCCACCTTATGCCAACTCACGGGAGTTGGGTCCACGTAACATACCTTAAGAACGTCGCCACCATCCTACTTCATTCTGGAATCTCCACCGCGTACACAGTTGTCAAAGTGGTTTTCGGTATCGACAGAGAGTATGTCCATATCCGATCCCGGTCTCTTTGTCAACCAATCGTTATTATAACCCGTGGTTATAAATTTCAAAATAGTTTATGTTTCAAATCAAAATACATCCTTTAAACCATTTCAAAATCATATCATTTTTTCAAACTAATACATACTTTCAAACCCAAAACATATCTATTCAAAACCAATTAAAAAATATATCATTTCCATTTCAAAACCAATTCAATAATATATCATTTCAATAAAACCCAAATTTCAAAATCACTGAATATTTTCTTTAATTTATTAAACTTGAAATCTTCCTTTAAATTATCATAGCATTTTGGAAATGTAACCTTAAGAATCATAGCATTTTTGGAATGTAATACTTTCCAATTTAATATTTTATAAAATCAAAGTATTTATATACTTACAAATTTTTAACATGGTCATTTTATCATAGCCTTATAGTTAAATAAACTTTGTTACTGTAATATCCAATTTAATGCTGAAATTCTTATGTTAAGTTAAGAGTACCTTATTAACTTACATTATCATTACAATAAAGAAACTTTATTATTTTAGTTATTAAAATATGTCATTTACATAAATTAAAACTTACATATTAAATGTACTTTTTAACTTACATTTCTATTACAGTAAAGAGCATTTATCGTTTAATCAATATTACACTAATTAAACTTACATTATCAAATGTACGTTTTAATTTACGTTTTATTACAAAAAGGGCATTTATTATTTTAAATCAATATTACACAAATTAAGACTTACATGTTTCTTTCATTAATTAAGACTTTACATTTTCTTTCAGTAAGTAAAACTTTACATATATCTTTCATTAATTAGAACTTTACACGTCTCTTTCATAAATTAAAACTTTACATATTTCTTTCATTAATTAGAACTTTACACGTTTCTTTCATAATTAAAACTTTACATATTTCTTTCATTAATTAGAACCTTACACGTTTCTTTCATAAATTAAAACTTTACATATTTCTTTCATTAATTAGAACTTTACACGTTTCTTTCATAAATTAAAACTTTACATATTCTTTCATTAATTAGAACTTTACACGTTTCTTTCACAATTAAAACTTTACATATTTCTTTCATTAATTAGAACTTTACACGTTTCTTTCATAAATTAAAACTTACATATTTCTTTCATTAATTAGAACTTTACACGTTTCTTTCATAAATTAAAACTTTACATATTCTTTCGCTAATTAGAACTTTACACGTTTCTTTCATAAATTAAAAATTTACATATTTCTTTCATTAATTAGAACTTTACACGTTTCTTTCATAAATTAAAACTTTACATATTTCTTTCATTAATTAGAACTTTACACGTTTCTTTCATAAATTAAAACTTTACATATTTCTTTCATTAATTAGAACTTTACACGTTTCTTTCATAAATTAAAACTTTACATATTCTTTCATTAATTAGAACTTTACATGTTTCTTTCATAAATTAAAACTTTACATATTTCTAAATTAGTTTATATTTCCAATCACAAATTTCCATTTATTTATTTAACATTTTTAATACATATGAAATCATTTTTCACTTTATTAAATCATTTTTAAAACCAAAATTAAATAAAAATATCAAAATTTACATTTTCAAAATACTTAAAACTACCAAAAAAATTTATAAAATAACCACGGGTCTGTATAATATTTTCTAACCTAGGTCAAGTGATACGGATAATATATCATTTCAATCCATAATTTACAAAGAAAAATCCGGGTTCTATCATTTCAAACCCGCAATCCCAAGTTAAATAAAATAAATAAAAATCGCTTAGGCTTGTCATTTCAGCCCATAACGATCTTTCCCTATTCTAAAGTCCGTTCGGGTATGTATCATTTCAACCCATAGTGATTCTATTCTACAGGGAACTTGCAGTGTGAGAACAGAATATAAATAAACAGTAAAATAAAATAAAATATAACAGATGATGTAACAGACATATAAACAGTATTTAATATCATATAAATATATCACAGGCATGTGTAACATAATATAATTTTTTCTACACTTTCACTTGCTATCAATTCACAATAATATAAGTATGAATGTCAGGTGTGATTACTCACCTTTTTACGCTGAAGTTTGCAAAGCAAACACACAAACAAAAATCCGAAAAGCACGAAAGCACGACTAGACACAATTCTGATTTGAATGGATGGAGAGCCAAGATATTGATCTTGTATATAACAAATACACAAATCATAAGAATAAGATTCAACACAACAAAAGATGAATTAAACTATGCAATTACGAATCAAAGAACATAACCTTGCTTTCAACCACCAAGTGGGCTTTGCCATGGTCTAATAGTGAGGAGGAGGTTATGTTGTGGTGGTGGAGGCTGAGCTATGCAAGGAGAAAACAAAAGGAAAAAAAAGAGGAAATAAAATAAAAGTGGAAACAAAAAGAGAGAAGGAAGCCATGGAAATAATCTAGAGCTTGTTGTATTTTCTTCACGCAAATGAAAATGAGAGGATGAGAACTTGTACGTGAATAAGAAATAAAAAGAAGGCAGCTAGGGTTTCAAGAGATTTGAATGGCTAAGATGTAGGGTTTATAAAATGAAAGGCTAGCAAATAAAAAGGCTAGTGAATGAGTGGGATTTATTTCCTATTTAATAAAAGAAACTTACTGTAAAATATTTCAATCAGAAGAGGCAAATGAGGAACTGAGATATTGAGAAGATTTTTATGTGATTTGATAGAGTAAATGCTAGGAAAACAAAGAGACAAGAAATAAAGAGAAAAAAAACTTATACATATATTATTTCTAAATGCAAGTGAAATATGTGAATCATAATGGGAAATAAATTTTGTACATGTATGGAAAAAGGAAATACAAGGCTATAGAAGAGAAAAAAAAGAGCTAAGGAGTTATGAATGCTAAGGAAACGGAAAGGCATAAGTTAAGGAGAAAAAACGTACAATATATTTTATTTTTAAATGCAAATGAAAAATGAGAGATGGGAAATAAATTTTATACGTGAATTATGAAGTGGAGTGGATGGCAAGAAAAGATTTGAACGGCTAAAGAGGAGTAAATGATAGAAAAACAAAAAGGCTAGGAAATAAAAGGTAAGAAATAAGGAGAAAGAAACACACACACACACACACACACACACATATATATATATATATATATATATATATATATGATTCTTAAATGCAATTGAAAAGAGGATATTTTGAGATGTTTGTACATGATTAATAAGAGCAATTCACGGTTATGAACGGTGAATGGCTAGGGTAAGTAATAAAGAGGGTAGGTAAATAAAAAGGCAAGCATTAAAGAAATGTAATGCATGTCTCCTTGATTTCTTCCAAGCCTTTTATGAAAAGATATACACACAAGTGAAATCCAATAAATAAAGTTTAGATAAAAAAATAGAAAAATAAAATAAAATAACATAGAAAATAAAAATATAGAAACACACATAGAAAACTAGAAATTAAAATACAGTAAATAACTGCGTGTAAAAAATGCTGTAATTTATCTGATTTAAAAAGTATAACTCAGAATTTAACGAAACGAAAAGCATAACAGATATCATAAATATATTCTGCTTCAAAGAAAAAGATTAAAATTTAAAATTCAATTTTTTTATTTTTTTTTATTTAAACTGAAAATTTAGATTTTGACCAAAATATAAAATTTTCAAAAATCGTTTATTTATTGCATTTGGAAAATAAATTACAAACAGATTCCAAACTTACATTGGAATAATTCTAAAAATTCACTTTTAAATGATTTAAAAAATCAAAATTTCAAATAAAAATTTAATTAAAAATATTCTCAAAATTATGGGTTGTTACAGTATAATTTTAAATGAGGTATGAAGTAGATATTTCAGTTCAAAATAAGATTTTAAATCATAAATATAGAAGTAAATATGGAATTAGTGGATTTTAATATAAATTTGGGTAAGTAAAGGAATTTATTTTAAAAATGGAGTTAGTTTTGAAATTCGTTTTGAAAACAGATTAAGTGTTTGAAACTGTGATTTAAAAGGAGTATGAAACTATGGAATTTATAAACTGGATTTATGAAGTGAAATAAGATATCAGTGGATATTTGGAAGTATAAATTTACGGTCGGAATTTATAAAGGAATGTTTAATTAGTTTTAAAAAATAAATAGTGGTTTATTTTTAAAGGTGTGAAAGGATAGTGTATTTACCTGAAAAGCCAAGTACGTTTTCGAAGCAGGTTTTTAAGTATAAGTTAAAGGTTTTAAAGTTGTTTTAAAAGAATGTTTTTGAGAAATTATTATATAAGTTGTTTAAAATTTTGAAGGTAAATATTTATTAAATTAGTTATAGTAATAATTATTTGAAAGGTTAATTGGTATTATGATTTAAAAAGATAATTATTGATATTTATATTTTATAAAGTAGTTTTATTTTAAAGATAGTAGGCTAAAGTTCTTATTTGAAACTTATATAGAATTTCATAATTTTTATTTTTATTTTAAATTTTGTTTTGGCTTATGTTTTACTTGAGAATTTTTAGAAAATTTCATAGTTAATATTTTAAATAAAGTGTTTTAAATAGTTTTTATTTTAAGTGTTTTAAAGTATATATTTTGGATAAAGTAATTTAAATTATTTTAAAATCTAAAGTATTTGGACTTGGTGATTTTCAGTGGAAATAAACAATTTTTGGAAATTTATTCCGCGAGAGAAAAGTGATTTGGAAACTGTTTTCAAAGGGTTGAAGTGTAGAAAAATATCTTGCAAAGATATTTTGAAATAAATAATTTGGAAATTATTAAGGCCTGATGATTTTTTGTGAATGTTACTTGATAGTTAAGTAACCGACGATCAATATTAGCCAATGCACTGATCGTTTCGAAGAGACCGGGATTGGGATTTATTTCCCAAAACCCACTTCAATCCGGTTTGAACGTTATTGTGAGGAAGACAAGAGCTTGGAGTCGAAGATGGAGCAGTGACGTACAAGGGCTAGTCGCTACTAATCCTGAGGGTGATTCCAAAATGGATGTAGTAGGAGTAGTGCCTTCGGTTCCGTTCGAACCTGGAACGGACTTATATGAATGGATGCTTTCAGAACATCGTTAGGAGGACAATGAGCATTCTAAGTTAGATGTGTTCTAAAAGGTAACGCATAGCATCGAGCCTCATCAACCTGGAATGGCTAAAACATGGGAGGTGCACACAAGGCTAGGGTGGCTAGCAACCAATTAGGGTAAGGTTATCCCTATCTAGATGTCCCTTTTATTGGTAGTGTGGGCGGTTGCTAATCCCAACTGCGAGGTGATCTTATTCGGACTATACAGTAAGGGGTAGCTCCAGTCTTGTGTTGCAGGAGATCAGGGTGGGTCCTTGGTATGCTGATCTAGACCATGTACTGTGACGGGCGGTACCCCAGTAGCCATGCCATTGATGGAAACCCAATCTCAAATAAGTGCCTTTGGACTTGGTTGTATACCTATTATGCTGGAATTTAATGAATGTAACAATTTCGACGATTTGAATAAGTATGTGTATATAGACACTATTATAATATCAGAGGATTTTCTAAGAAATGTTTTGGTTATCATAAGGTAAAAACCTGATATTTTTATTTTTCGCTTGGTCTTATGAGATGCTTTTGATTTCAAAGGATTTTGAAAACTTTAATGATCAAATTGAGTGTGTTTTCTCACTCTGGTTTTCCAGACTAACTCGGGTGTTATTTAACTATAATGCTCGGGTCAGACCGAGTATTATAGATACAGGAAAGGATGCCATGGAGCTCATGAGACGCGCTGGATGGCGAGACGTACTTCCGTACTTGTTTATTATTCCGCTATGTAAGGACAAGTTACTAAACTGTTCGGATTTGATGAAATGATTGTTGTGCTCTAGGAAATGTATTTATATATGACAGTATAGATTCTTTGAAATTAAAGTCTATATTATATATCATATTTTATTCCGCTGCGTTTGTGAGATTCTGATGTTGTTTCTATTTCTTCTTCTACCTCCTTCTTCTTTAACACTAATGGTACGGTTTTCTCGGCATTCGATTGTTCAGCATTTAATTCAGTGGACGTATTGATATGAATTTTCCGGCATCAAAAAATTGGGTCGTTACATGCGGCGCAATGCTTGAGGTTCGGTGGTTCTATAGTGGTCGCGATAGAGGGAAGCGTACACTCGCGTACACGCACGCAAGAGGAGGAAGGGTCTGATCTCGATTTACGGTGATGGAGGGTTTGATGGATGATCATTGGGTGGCTAAATTGGATGGGGGAGGGGCTTTAAGCTTTGCCTGAGCATTCGGGAAGAAAGTATGTTATTAATTTTAATTAAATTTTAATGAATTAAATTTGTGAGTAAAGAAAAAAAGAAACATAAATATGTACATATTTTAACTTACATGTTAATTTAAAATATGTATTACGGTAATTAGGATATAGATATATATATATATATAATATTATGGAATTGAATATTTATAAATGGCATACTTCATTCAGACAATGTTCGATCGGAATGAAACAAGTCAAAAATGGTTCGTAGCAAGAAACTCTATGCATAGGAATTTGGTTTGGGATTTTTAGGAGCTGCTGAACTTTTAAATTAAATCGAACATTGTTCGATTTAGTTTAAAAACTGGATGTTCGGCAAATTAAAAATCAAGGTGAGTAAATCTCACTCTTTTTGGATTGCTAGATATTAATTTTAAATAGGTAAAATTAATTATGGATGTTTGGTTGAATTGATGATCTATTAAATGATATTATATTATATATATATATAATAGTGTATATATATTAGTAGTTGGAGTGACATTCCTGCACATTATAGCGGATGAGACCCTATGCACCACGCATAATAGCGGATGACTCTATATACCGTGACATCTCCCTCGAAGTGGGATCAATATTTTTTTATGTTGTATTAACAACTGTGGATGCAAGGAAATAGGTTGGAGGGATCCAACTGAATTCGTCAAATATATTGTTTATTTTTCATATATAATGATATATGATTTGTGTAGAATAATATATTATACATTATTGTAGTGATTGGAATTATTGGATGCTATTGTAGCATTGGCCTAAATTTTGTTAATTTAAATACTGTAAATATTTTTTTAATTTATGGAATTAAAAGGAATTTGATATAAAAATATATATATTGGAATTGGAGTTACTTTGAAGAAATTGAATTAGAAAAAATATATTTGATTTTTTTGGTTATACCTGACTATTGTGAATTATTGAATGGAGATTTTAAAAAATGAATTATACAAGAGAATTCATAAATGATATTCTGGAAATATAAAAAGGAGTTAAAATCAATATTGAAAATAGATTGGAAGTAAATTGGAATTTATATGAAATGAATTTATATAATGGAATTTAATAAATAAGATTTGTTTTATGAACGGGTAAAACAAAGGGGTTATGAAATTTATAAACGATGTTTATAAATAAAGTAATTCGATATCAGATGACATTTGGGAGAATATGTAAAACAGAGTTGAGAAAAATAGTAGATTCTATTTGCGAAATAAGTACGGTTAGGGAATCGACAATGAATCGATATATTGTGAAGTCGAGAGGAACTTATAAATTAAATTAGCTATTGAGATTTTAAATGTATCTTTATTTTTAAGAAGTTAAGTTTATTTCAAAAGGAAAACTTTATTATTTAAACTATGGAATTTTAAAACAGTTAGTATTGGAATACTTCAGAAAATGGAGTTCCAATTATTTAATATTTGTTGAAATAAAAAATTTATTTTTTATAATCAGCTTTGTAAGTTGATTTGTTTATTTTTAAAAGTGTTATTGATGGTTTATTAAAAGTGTTTAATATTTTAGATAATAACTTAAAAACATATTTTAAAAATAAAAATAAATTATTATCCTTTGGAAAGTGCTCTTTATATGTATCGTTTGAAATGATGGAAAATTTATTTATAAAATTCTATCGAGATGTGTAAACATGTTTTATTTTAAAAATGAGATTTTATAAGAGAAACCTTATAAATGGAATTCTACATATTTAAGAAATTTCAAATCTTAAGATGCGATCACTTCGGAAAGAATTTGAATTCATTTAAAGAAGTTATAAATGGTTTGTTGGAATTGTAAATAAGTATAATCGGTTTGGAAATCGTAGGAAGCATGTATTAAAATTCCGGAGACTTATTAGATAAGTTATGAATTATTTTCAGGTTAAAGATTAAAATGATTTTGGAAATTATATGTATAAATATTTCCTAAGTATTGAAAGGAAGGTTTTGGGAATATTTCTGGTGGGGAAAGATTTGGAATAGAAATATTTTCTAAGTGTTATAAAAATGGAAGTTGGAAATATTTCTAAGTTGAAAATGAGGAATGTTCTTTATGGATCCAAGTGTCGAAATTGTTTTCAAATATAGAAATATTGAAAGAGATTAAATATATATCTTGGTGAAGATGTTTTGAATTAAATATTTTGGAGATTATAAAATAAGGCCAAGTGTCTACTTATGGATGTTTTATTGATAGTTAAATCACCGACTGTCAATATTGGCCAATTTCGTTATCGTTTCGAAGAAACCGAGATCGGATTTATTATTCGAATACCACTTCGAGACCGGGAAGGTGATAAAGACGGTGATTCGGTTTGCCCAGACCCAGGGCAACTTTATGGACGAATGTTATCAGAACATCGTCTTTGGAGGATGATGAGCATTCCATGTAGAATTGTTTTCTTGAGAGGTAACGCTTAGCCTCAAGCCTCGTCAATCGGAATGACTAAAACAAGGGAGATGCAGCAAGGCTAAGTCGGTCGCACCCAATTAGGGTATGTTATCACCTTTCTAAATGTCCTCGGAAACCAAATTATTATGGATATGGTTGTGCATGGAAGGAGCGCTCGATAGTAAGGGTGGAAACACCCAGGTGATAACATATTCGGTCTATCCAGGTTAGGGGTAGGCCGGTTTAGTGTAGCATGGGATCACGGCGTGGTCCTCGGTACATTATTCTAGAGGTGTACTATGATGGGTGGTGCCCTAGTGGCCCAGTCATTCATTGGAATCCATTCTCCAATACGAGCTTACGGTTTTGTTTGTAAAGCCTAGTATGCTGGAATTTAATTAATATAACAATTTCAGCTATTTAAATAATTATTTGTATTTAGACACTATTATAATATCATTGGATTTTCTATAAAATGTTTTGATAGGAAAAACGCGTCGTGTTTATGTGCGACATGGTCTTACAAGGTATATTTGTTTTTCAAGGGATTTTGATAACTCTAGTAAATCAAATTGAGTGTGTTTTCTCACGCTGGTTTACTAGACTGACTCAGGTGTTATTTTATAATAATGCTTGGGTCAGACGGAGTATTATAGATTCAGGATAGGATGCTATAGAGCTCAGGAGACGAGCAGGATGATAGACACGTATTTTCGTACTTGATTCCACTATATGGGGCAAGTTATTATAACTGTCCAGATTAATGTATTGATTATTGTACTTTGATAATTGTAAGTATAAAACAATTATAGATTCTTTTGCGTAAAAATATATTGTTATATATTATATTTTGTTCCGCTGCGATTGTGAGATTCTATGATATCATTGTTCTATTTTCTTTACATTTTCCTCTTCACCATAAAGATTCATATTTTCCGTTCAATTTGAGTCAAACTGATGTGAATTATGGTCGATTCAAGTGGATGGATTTGCGGGCCTTTACACTAAGCACGTGAGGCAATGCCCAAGATAGGATACTACCAGTTTACTCTTCCCAGCTGGTAGTAACGCATCATAGCTATGATCGCCAACCTCGTCCAACACTCTCATAATTCGGAGGGTGCACACCAATCAATCACATAGTCATAATATGGTAATTCGAAAAAGTGTGTCCGCTCAAGGTAGCTAACCCATATGGCTGGTACAGCTCCTGTTTTAGTCATTTCAAATGGTACAAGTGCCAGGCTAATCCATCATCATTCTCTTTCTTCAAATCCAACAAACAACGCCAAATCCAACCACTTCGTGCTGAATCATCACTCCACGTACACAATTGTTAAAGTGGTTTCGGTATCGACAGAGAGTATGCCCATATTCGGTCCCGGTCTCTTTAACAACCAAACATCGTTTTACACACTGGTTGATACTTTTACATTTCGAAAATAGTTATTAATTGATATCAAAATATCATATTCGCTTTTAAATCAAATCCATTTCGAAATCATCATATTTTGGGCAATATCAATTTAATAATCCGTATTAATAATTAAATTTATTTGATGATTTTCCTTTATAATTTTAATTTAAATTGGGTAATTTAATATTTTATAGGCTAATAAATATTTAATTTGGAAATATTAATTCATATCTTTTCTAACAACTTAAAATTAATAAGATTTATCTTTCAAGCTAATAAAAATAGATTATATTTATAATGTATACATTGGTATATATTGTGAATATAAAACCTTTTGTTTTAAATAAAAGATGTATTTTCAAATTGTAATATATATGTATGTATATGTTATGGTTTGAAGTTGTTTTGAAATTTAATATAATAATTCTCAAATTACAATAAACAACAACAACAACAACAAAGCCATTATTCCCAAACAAGTTAGGGTCGGCTAGAGATGGAACCCAAAACCAATGCCAAATAAAAATAAAAAATAAAAATAAATTTAGAAGTTATAACAATAACAATAATAAAATAAAGTCAAATAAGTAAATTAATAATAGTAACTAAGTAAAATAAAATAAAATATATATGTATATATAAGAGGAATGATAATAATAATACTAATAGCGATAATGATACTAATAGTAATATTGGTCGACCAAACCTACGTCTTAGGTTCATGTTCCCTAGTCCTATAATATAAAACTTATGAAACTCAACGCTCATGGTTCTGGTACGTAAATCGTTAACTTCCACTCGCTCCGATCCATCACCAGCTCTTCGGATATACCCCAATCCTTCAAATCCATTTTTACTACTTCCTCCCATGTTAACCTTGGTCGACCTCTACCTCTCTTTGAGCAATCAATGCGGCCTACAATTCCAACACGCACAAGTGCCTCGGGAGGCCTTCCTTGAAGATGTCCAAACCATCTTAATCGATGTTTAATTAGCTTCTCCTCAATTGGTGCTACTCCAAGTTTATCACGTATAACATCATTTCTAATTCGGTCTCTTCTTGTATGACCGCAGCTCCATCGCAGCATACGCATCTCTGCTACGCTTATCTTTTGGACGTGTTGGCTCTTGGTAGGCCAACATTCTGCACTATACAACATCGCAAGTCTAATTGCTGTTTTTTAGAACTTTCCTTTAAGCTTTTGTGGGACCTTCCTGTCACAGAGAATCCCAGATGCTTGTCGCCATTTCACCCATCCCGCTCAAATTCTAAAACTAACATCTTCATCAATCTCACCATTATACTGCAACATTGATCCTAGATATCGAAATGATTCCTTCTTGGGAACTATGTGTCCAGCCAGAGTGACATCTCCATCCTCCGACCTGACACCGCTGAACCCGCACTTCATATACTCTGTTTTAGTTCTGCTAAGTCTAAATCCCTTCGATTCTAAACTCTGTCTCCGCAGCTCCAGTTGTCTATCAACCTCAATCCAACTTTCATCAATTATCACCACATCATCAGCAAATAGCATACACCAAGGAATCTCACCTTGTATATCCTTCGTAACCTCATCCATCACTAGAGCAAAAATGTATGGACTTAAAGCTGACCCTTGATGTAATCCTATGTTAATGGGAAAGTCACTGGTTTCACCATCGCATGCTTTGATACTAGTCACAACATCATCGTACATATTCTTGATAAGTGTAATGTACTTTGTTGGGACTCTCTTCTTTTATAGGGCCCACCACATCACCTTTCGCGGTACCTTGTCATAAGCTTTTTCCAAATCGATAAATACCATGTGTAGATCCTTCTTTTGCTTCCTAAACCTCTCCATAAGTTGTCTTGTCAAGAAAAATCGCCTCTGTGGTTGACCTCCCAGGCATGAAGCCAAATTGGTTTTTTGAAACACTTGTCATTTTTCTTAATCTATGTTCAATGACTCTCTCCCAAAGCTTCATGGCATGACTCATAAGTTTAATTCCTCTATAGTTATTGCAACTTTGAATATCTCCTTTATTCTTAAAAATTGGGACTAGTATGCTTCTCCTCCACTCATTTGGCATCCTGTTTGATTTGAAAATATTAATGAACAACTTAGTTAGCCAAGTTATCCCTGCATCTCCAAGGCATCTCCACACCTCAATGGGGATGTCATCAGGCCCCAATGCCTTACCTGCTTTCATCCATTTTAGTGCCTCTTTTACGTCGGATTCTTGAAATCTCCGAACAAAATGTTTACATGTATCATCAGAAGATTTGTCTATCTCGATCGAAGTGCTATCACCTTCTTCATTAAATAGCTTGTCGAAGTAATCTCTCCATCTATTTTTTATCTCCTCGTCCGTCATTAAAAGTCTATTATTGTCATCATTGATGCATTTAACTTGGTTGAAGTCTCTTGTCCTACTCTTGCGGAGCTTAGCTATCCTATAGACGTTTTTCTCTCCATCATTCGTACTTAGATTATGATATAGATCTTCATACGCCCGACCTCGTGCTTCACTTACCGCTCTCTTTGCATTCTTCTTTGCCATTTTGTACTTTTGCATGTTGTCCTCGCTCCTGTGATGATGTAAGCACTTATAGTATTCCTTCTTCTCTTTGATAGCCTTTTGCGCATCACTATTCCACCACCAAAAATCTTTAAGTTTGCATTTATTTCATTTCGCTATCTCAAGCACCTCGGTAGCCACTTTCCGAATGTGTCTTGCCATCTCATCCCACATGTGATTTGCTTCTCCTTCCATATTACATGCCCCTTCTGCCATCACTCTATCGTTGAACACCCGTGAGGCGTCTCCTTTGAGCTTCCACCACTTCGTTCGACTAATCTTTGCTCCTTTACCATGTTGGACACGTATTCGAAGGCGAAACTCGGATACCAAAAGCTGATGTTGTGAGACTACACATTCTCCAGGTATGACTTTGCAATCTACACAAGCTCGTTTTTCGTCTCTTCTAGTAAGGACAAAGTCAATCTGGCTAAAGTGTTGGCCACTACTAAAAGTAATTAAGTATGACTGTCTCTTCCTAAAGAAGGTATTAGCTATCATGAGGTCATAAGCAATAGCGAAATTCAATATTTCTTCTCCTTCTTGGTTCCTATCGCCATATCCAAAACCACCATGCACTCTCTCAAACCCCCCACTAGTTGCACCAACATGGCCATTGAAATCTCCTTCTATGAAAAGTTTTTCGCTACTAGGCACATCTCTAACCATGACATCTAGCTCTTCCTAGAAATTCCTCTTGATGGCTTCACTTAGGCCTACTTGTGGGGCATAAGCACTAATGATGTTCAGAATCATATCACCCACTACCAGCTTAACTAGGATGATCCTGTCCCATTTTCTCCAAACATCGACCACTCTGTTTCTAAGGTTCTTGTCAATTAAGATACCTACCCCGTTTTTGTTACGCTCTTTTCCCGTGTACCATAACTTGAAGCATGTGTTCTCCACCTCCTTCGTCTTTTGGCCCGTCCATTTGGTCTCCTGAACGCATAAGATATTTACACGTCTCCTAGTCATAGTATCAACTATCTCTCTTAGTTTTCCAATAAATGATCCTACATTCCAACCACCTAACCTAATCATACTTTCATCGACTAGATTCCTTGCCCTTCGCACCCGCCGAGTAAAGTAGGGGTGGGCGCGGGTCGGTTTGGTGCGGTTTGGAGTCCAAACCGCTTCCGCACCACATCAAATGGTTAATCAAAAATACAAACCATTATACTAATCTTTTAAACGGTTCGGTTTCGGTCCGGTTTGAATGTAATACGGTTCGGTTTCGGTCCGGTCCGGTTTGAACCCATATTAAATATGAAATAAGAGAATTACTTCCATCAACAATCAATTTACGAAGGCAACTCTATGAAACTTTTACACTTAAAGGTTAAAACACACAATGTTATACTGAAATGAAAGATTAGTTCTTAATTGTATGAATATTTCAATTTGACATTTACCTACAAATGAGACTTTTTTGCTAGATTAACCAAACATCAACATTAATCAATGCATAATTCTTAAGGAAAATGACTAGGATAAGATTATAATTAGTATTTATCTATAAAAAAATGAGACGGAAAATATTATACCAAAACTATAACTTCTTCCTTTATGACAGCGATTATTATTAATATAACAAAAACATACGCTAAAAATATAACGTACATCATTGAAATCTAAAATAAGATAGGAGTTGCTTATATTTTTATCATAAGATTACTAGTGTAAATTTTCGGTTCGGTCCGGTTTAATATGGTTGGTTCAATCATCCAAACCGCAACCGAACCGTATCGATGCGGGTCTGTCCGGTTTCGAGTATCTTCTTTGGTTAGATGATTCGGTGTAAGTTTCCACACCATTATTGCGATCTGGTGCGGACGGTTTCCATATAGCGGTGTGGTTTATGCCCAACCCTAGAGTAAAGTGCGAAGACCCTTGCTCATTTATCACTACGTCGGGGCGTCGATGCAGCGCGCCACTAAGGGAGTGACGACCCAGCCCTTGCATATTTTTCACCATACCTAAGCCTTGATATGGCACGCCACTAAGGGAGTAGCGACCCAACCCTTGCTCACTTTTCACCATACCCGAGCCTCGATATGGCGCGTTGCTAAGAGGGTTACGCCGCAATGAAATATAATTAGGTTCCATTTCCATAAGAGAGGCTGGGGTTTTTACGTTGGCTCGCCAAGCCTATCACAACCCTCCTCCTTTATCCTGCCTTGGGACAGGCTACATAGAAAACTATACAGGCGGAGTTTGAAGTTTTGGTTTGAATTTAATAAAAGTTTTTCAAATTTTAATATATAAATTGTAATTTGGAAGGTATAATTTAATATAATACTTTTCAAGGGATATTTGTTATTTTAATTTGTATTTCTTAAACAATAAAGATAAATGTTTTGGATTTAAAAATATATGTATAAGATTTTATTCGAATATAATGTGTTCTTTTAAAAGTAATTTATATGTATATATTAAGGTATGTATGTATTAATTAGAAAAGTTAATTTAAAAAGCTTTTAAACCATTTTTAAAATTTATTTAAAATATCTAATGACATATGTAAATATATTAACACATGTTAGTAACATGTGTAGAGAAATTAAGTGATATAGTTGTCAACTGTAAAATTTTAAACAAGTGTCATCTCTTGCATTTTATTTTCTTTAATTTTTCATAATTTAGTTCATAAAGACATACACTTTTTCTTTCAATTTTTTTTTCTATTTTCAGCAGAAACAAAGAAAAATTCCAAATTTAAAATCTTGTAAAACATCTCACCAACAAATTTCCACAATCTGTAAATATTTTCCAAAATCAAAACCTGTAAATATTCATACCAGAGACAAATCAAAAGCCTGTGACAAAGGTTATTTTCAAATGCAACTTGGAGCAAAGATTAATCAAGCAACTTCAACTTTAAATTGTAGCAACTTAGAAAATCAAATTTAAAAGCATTTTGCCAGATCAAAAATTTTAAAGTCTGGAAAAAATTAAAATAAGATCTTCTCTCTGCCTTTTCAAAAATGTAAGTAAACTTTTTGAAAACAGATTAAATTTTGGTTATCTCTAATGCATGTGTTATCTGTGAAATTGATATTGATGTTGCATGAAAACATTTCGGCTTTTATATAATTGAATTGGCATGTATATATGTGTGTAAGTATGTCTGTATATATAAATTTAGTCTCTGTTGCTTCAGTATAGGACATTGCCTTCAGAAATTCAAATCTCTCAATCAAATAAATATTAGATTTTGATGTTTAAATGAAAGTTGTTTGCTAAGGTATGATGATGATTTTAAAAATAGTTTCAGGGTTTAAAATTCAATAAATTATTTTTAAAACTTAAATAACAGTGTAAATTCATATTTATGATAAAAATGAATAATCTTATTTTCGAATTTGGATTGCATGGATGTAATCGTTGTAGAAAATCTTGATTTTTAATGTAAGTATCATGATTTTTAGTTTGATATTCAATTAGAATTTTCGAGATGAATGTTGTTAGTATTTTGGTGGATTACCGTTGATCGACAAAGTGGTTGGAGGCGAGGTCGTAGTCGATGATGGTTAGAGGGATAAGGATCTCAGGAAAAATGCTGGAAGTATTTATCGTTGGTCGAGGCGGTGGAATTTTGGCGAAGTATGGTTTTCAATCAGTTTTATTGGTTGATGGGTTCATGAGTTTTGCTTTGACATGAGATGACCAGGTGCAATCGCGAGTTGAAGGATGGTGGCGTAGTGATGCGTGGGTGCTCTGGAAGGAGTACTGGAGTTTCCAGTTGACGGCATCACCGGTGGCGAGAGTTTTTGTCGGTCGAACTTTGCTCAAGATTTCGAACGAGGATCGAAATTTTGATTCGCAGTTGTATTAGTTTGTTAGTTGATTTCGTTGGGTCATCGAAGTCGTAGGTGATGTGGTCGCAGCTTGGAGGATGGTCGGAGCGGCATTGGGTGGCCGTGTAAGTGCACGTGCATGTTTTGTGTCAAGTGAATTTCTGGTTTGGGAACAAAGATGTAGGCTTGGGGTTTTCCTCGATTTTTCTCGCGTATGACTTGAAGCTTTTTGAGGTAGGTGGAAGACTCGGGGTAGGATCGTGATGTTTTGGTGTTCGAACTCGAGTTATGCAAGTGATAATCTAGTTTTAGGTGATAGTAAATGTTTGTAAAAAGGGAAGTGTTCTAGTATTTTAAAACAAGAGCTTGAGTTTACAAATGTTTCAAAATTTAATGGCAAAATTTTGAATAAGGAAATCAAGTTTTCACGAGTGTTTAATTGAATATATTTTCAATTTTAAAATGTTTAAGGTTGTTGACTTTAGAAGTAATTAACTAAATTAATTTTGAATTTTAATTCAAAAAGTGTTTTCAATTTAATATATTAGATCAAAGTTTTTAAGAAATTCAAACAAGTTTTAAATAAGAATGTTTCAAGTTATAAAGTTACATTCAAAGTAATTATAAAGTAATGTTTAATTAGATTTCAAATATATTTTAAATAGATAAGTTTAAAGGATATGATAATTATTTCAAAGATAAATAATTGTTTAATTTAATTAAACATGTTTGAAAAGAATTTTCAAAGATTTTAAGTATATTAAAAATTAAGGGTTTGAATTGTTTTAAAGTAAAATTATATTTCAAATATATAATTGATTCTAAATTGGTTTAATGAAGTAAATAATTTGAGTATAATGCAAAGTTTATTCTTAATTAGCTAGATTGAAATTAATTAAAGATAATTAATTAATAAATTAAATTAAAGGTTAATTACTTAAATGTAATTAAGAATAATTACTTGATGAAGTAATTACTGGATAGTTAATGAATTAATTAGGGATTAAATGATTTATTAATTAGTTAATTAATTAATGTAATTAATTTTAGGTTAATTAATAAGTCTAGTTAATTAAAGATAATCACTTATGATTAATTGAGTATAATTAGTTAGTGAACTAATTAATGGATAATTATTGAATGTAATTAAGAAAAGAGAAATTACTTATAGAAGTAATTAAATGGAAGTGGTTAAGGGTAATCACTTGATGTTATTAATTAAAGGATTAATTAATATAATTAAGGGATTAAATGATGTAATTAAGTGTTGATTAATTAAGATTAATAAATCAATAATAAGTGATTAAAGAGTAATTAATTAATGTAATTAATTAAGGATTAATGTATTAATTATAGTTAATTAATTAATGAAGTAATTAAAGGTTAATTACTGTAAATGGTTAAGGATAATTAATTTGTGAAATTAATTTAAAGGCTAATTATTTGAATGTAATTAAAGGATAATTAATCAAGGATGATTAATTAATTGGTTTGTAATTAATTAATGGTTAAGATTAGCAAGATTTATAGAATGAAGTAATTAATTTAATTTATTTTAAATTAATTAAAGATAAAGTAATTGATTTAATTCATTTTAAATTAATTATAGATGGTGTGATTATTAATCCTTGCTTATGAATGACTGAATGATATTGAATGCTTTGCATTGTTTGATATCTCTGATATGAGATAGGTGATGCTGTGTGATATGGATGCTTTGGTTGAAGTGTGATGATAATGTTGATTATCTTTTTGTGATGATAATTATCTATTTGTGATGATGATGTAGATTATCTATTGTGATATTGTGAATCATCTATCTGTGTGAATATAGATAATGAATTGAATTGTTTTAATTGTAAAATACTTGGACCTAAAAGATACATTTTGGATTTCGATGAGACGGGGATAGGGTTTCCAGATTTGGATATCCGAAAACCACATCGATCCAAATTAACGATAGGTCGTGAATCTCAAGTGAAGATGAAGATTCAGAGTGTAAGGGTTATTGTCGTTAACTCTAAGGGTGATTCCAAAATGAATGTAACGAAATAATGCCTTCGGTTTCGTTCGAACTCGAAACGAACTTGTATGGATTGAATGCTTTCAGAACTTCGTCAGGTGGACGATGAGCTTTCTAAGTGATGTGTTCTGATAAGATAATCATAGTTGTGACTCCCCACTACGAGACCCATATTAGCAAAGAGTATTATTGGATAATACCGTCTTCTAATGCGGAGAATAGAGCTAGTTAGGAGCGACCATCTATAGCCTTACTTTAACTATCTATTGAACACATCGATAATTGCCATACTAAGCGAATCGACATATCCAATAAATACTTAATACAAAACCATAGGTGGCTGGAGAATCTATCAAAACAGAATATAACAACTCAAATGTAATATACATCACAGAATAGTAGATCATCACATACACATATACAGCTACATAACAGAGTATACGAAATGATACATGGCAAGTGGTAGAGCAAACCACAATATACAGACGAATCAAAAAGAATACATATCAGAGTTACAACTGAAAAGGACTACACGAAAAGCTATAACAAAAAGATGGCGGAATAGTCCATGCGGAAGCAAAATAGGCTAAGTCTAAAATTACCTAACCTGAAACATCTCGGTCTGACCCGAGTATAAAATACACGGGTCAGTCTAGCTAAACAAATCAGTTAGATAAACTGAACAATAATGAACCTGCACGGTCATAAAGAATAACAAGTATCTCTAAAGAGATATCACATCATCAAACCAAGGATGAGTCATAACAAGCCTCATATCATCGGCAACTCAAATAAAGAATGGATATGAATATCCCAAATCAAGCCAAAAAGGCAAATAACAAATGCCAATGAAGGTACACAAGTTCCACAAGGTAATCGCTATATATCGTGAGGTTCAAAGGACCTACACCGAAGGGCGTTATACTAGGGAATATACATATCGATGAAACAATAGAAAATTGCACGTGCTCGGTACTATATAAACAAGGATCCATAAGAAACAACTCCTAGAGGAGACAGTCCAAAGACACTATCCAGAAGGTGATGAGCCAGAAGGAGACAATCCGGAGACACTATCCCAAAGGCAACAAACCCGAAGGCTACATACCCGAAGGTACAAACCCGAAGGCAACATACCCGAAGGCAACAAACCGTAGTGGTGAAGGTCCGGAGGCCTAGTACTGGACACCACTAACTGGCAATATGTGTCACAAACTCCTCGGAAGGAGCCCGAAAAATGTTAACATGAGTCCCATACCACACGCTCGCACTAAACGGATTACTATCCGTTAGTCAATTTCACATTCAAAGCAGTACAATGTTTACCTCATCTCATTGGTAAACCAGACCCAAAGGTCAAAACGTTCAAATGAATAGATTAGGAATTAACTAAAAAGATGAACGCACGTGTTCATATCATGCGTTTTATCTAATCATATTAATTCACCTCCCTCTTCGCTCGGAGTGCGAAATTGTGTATTTTATATAGAAATTATAAGTTAGAGAAACGAGTTTCTAATGCAATTTAAAATTACTTTATAAATCGCTTTTGCAATTTTTATACTCGAAATAATAAATAATAATTATTCCCAACCAGTTTTCTTGAAAAGCATTTCAAAACTCATTTATAAAAACCCGTGTACGAAATCTAAAAAGAAGTCATCAAAGTCAATAATAAATGATAACAACAAATCAGATCGACAAAAGTCGATAAAAAATGGAACTTCAACCAAAAATAGGCAATTAGGCGAAACAGGGTGATTCCAGACGTTTGGTTTTGGCCTCTGGAAATATTCCAGAAAAACCAACCAGATGTCTGGTTCAGCAAACCAAACGTCTGAAACCATCCAGACGTCAGAACCTAAAAATCAGACGTTTGAGAGTGGTTTCTGACTTTTCCAACTTTCTACCGTATGCTTATTTTTCACTCCAGGTCCAAACCAGACGTTTGAGCTTGGCTACCAGACGTCTGGTCACCTGGTCTGGGCAATAATTTGCCTAGGCCTAAGTGGCCAAAACATATCGGAACGAGTCAATCCAAATCAAAAGCGATGAACACGAATAGGGGTTAGGAATTCATATCCAACCACAGAAAAAGCAATAGACATAGATGTGAGTTCCAAAAACTCACCTTTTTAACTCAAAAACAAAGATGAGAAGCTCAAATACAAAGAGAAGATCAACCACACTTCACTTCAACTCTAAAAGCTCGAATCTAAGATCAAAAAAAATATTTCCTAAATTAGGTTTAGGATTTTCTGAAATTGAAGAGAGAAAGAGTTGGAGAAGAAGAAGAGGATGCTTACCAATAGCTTCTCTTGAATTATGGAGCAAGAAATTGAGTTGGCAAAGGAAACTAGGGCTTGAAATTTCTATTTCCATTCTCTTACCCCATTTTCAGTTGAGTTTGAGTTTATGAAATGAATTGAGTGAATGGAGAGGAGAGGGGGCTGAGTTGGGGTATAGGATGAGTTGGGTGAAACCCAAACCCAAAAGCCCACTTAGCAAATAGCAAAATTCGACTTACTCCAAACATATCGAAGTTTATACTCAAAAAGATCGCAAACACTATTTTGGACTTAATGGAAGTGGTTTCGAGTCCCAATTCGACAGTTTGCAAAAAGTGACATTTCGGACCTAAATCCGACTAACGATGCTATATTAAATAAAACATTTAAATATATAATCGTTAAATATGCGGGTTGTTACAGATCTCCCCTCCTAACAAAATTGCATCCATGCAATTCCTAGGGATGATATTTGTAACAACTACATACATACATCATAAAAAAAGAAAAGGAAACAAGCTTGAGATGAAGAGATATTCTCACCATTGCTAAGCAAAGATAGAAAACCAGGATAGGATCGCTTAATAAACTCTCTGGTTTCCCAAGTACAGTCATTGGGATTAGCGGACCATTGAACTTTAATGAGCGGCACGTCCTTATTTCTAAGGTGTCGCACCTCCGTGGCAAGTATGCGAATAGGCTGCCGTACTATAGATAAGTCTGGTGAGATCTCAAGCTCTTGCAAATCAGGAGAATCGATAACAGCATCCGACTCTTGAAGACACTTCCGAAGTTGAGAGACGTGAAACACCTCTTGAATACTAGATAGATGAGCTGGAAGTGAAACTTTATAAGCCACAAGGCCAATATGTTCAGTAATAGAAAATGGTCCTATAAAGCGAGGAGCCAATTTCCCAGTCGTACTGAAACGCATCACCCCTTTCAAAGGAGAAACACAAACAAAGACGAGATCACCAATCGAGAACTCGAGAGGCTTCCTACGGTTGTCCACGTAGGTTTTTTGGCGGCTCTGTGCCTCTTTCATTCTCGAATGAATAAGATCAATATTCTCGGAAGAATCACGAACAAAATCCGGGCCAAGAATAAGCTTCTCCTTAGATTCCAACCAATAATAAGGTGATCGACATGGCCTTCCGTATAAGGCTTCGAAAGGAGCCATACCAATACTGGACTGAAAACTATTGTTGTAGAAGAACTCTACAAGAGGTAGGTGATCCTCCCAACTACCATCGAAATCAATATTACAAATACGAAGAAGATCTTCCAAGATACGATTCACCAATTCAGTCTGTCCATCAGGCTGCGGATGATAAGCTGTGCTAAAATTAAGCTTTGTTCCCAAAGCTTGTTGAAGAATCTACCAAAAATGACTCCTGAATAAAGAATCACGGTCACTCACAATAGAACTAGGAACACCATGAAGTCTCACGATTTCCTTGACATATAACTTAACCAAATGAGAGGCAGTCCTATTAGACTTAATAGGAACAAAATGAGCATAATTAGTGAGGCGATCAACGATAACCAAAATGCTAGAATGGCCCGATCTCGAACGAGGTAGGCCATCGATGAAATCCATCGAAATCTAATCCCATTTCCACAATGGAATCTCCAGAGGCTAAAGAAGACTCGAAGGGCGCTGATGTTCGGCCTTAATACGCTGACAAGTTATGCAATTACTCACATAACTCACTACATCGCGCTTCACGCCTTCCCAATAATAAAGGCGATGCATATCGGCATACATCTTACTACTACCAGGATGAATGGTATACTCAGAACGATGAAAGTCATCAAGAATGTCACGCCTAAGTGCAAAATCAGATGGCACAATAAGACGGTTCTTCTTGCGAAGACACCTATGAAAATCAATGCTGAAATCCTACAACGCTTCATTACGGGGTTCAGTCTCACGAAGATGAATAAGATGCAACAAATCAGGATCACGCTGCTGAGCATTGGCAATACGATCCAATAAAATAGGTCGAGCTCTCAAACTAAATAACAAAATAGGAGAATCAGAAGATGAAGCTCGATCACGAATTTCGCACAAAGATAGGGTCTCAAGAACGTCCCATTCGGCAAGCATCATAGAAACGACAGTCGAATATTTGCGACTAAGAGCATCAGCAACACGATTACCCTTACTAGGCATAAACTTGATATCAATATCATAAGAGGCAAGAAACTCGAGCCAACGTTGTTGTCTCATATTGAGTTCTTTCTGAGTAAACAAATACTTCAAGGATTTATGATCGGTATACAGAATGAAGCGCTCGCCCAATAAATAGTGTCACCAAATCTTCAAGGCGAAGACAATGGCGGCTAACTCAAGATCATGAGTGGCATAGCGAACTTCATTCGGACGCAGTTGCCTAGAAGCATAAGCAACTACCCGATCCTTCTGCATAAGAACAACACCGAGACCACTACCACAAGCATCGGTGTAGACAACAAGATCATGATTCCCCTTGGGAACCATAAGAATAGGGGCATTAGTGAGAAGTTCATTTAATGTCTGAAAGGAAGCTTCACACTTGTCGAACCAAATATAATGAATGCCTTTCTGAGTAAGGCTAGTGAGAAGAAGCACAACACGGGAAAATCCTTAATGAACCGTTGGTAATAACCCGCCAATCCAAGGAAACTACGAATCTAATAAACATTCTCAGGCCTCTTCCAATTCTGGATGGCTTCGACCTTTGAGGGATCGACTGAAATGCCATCGGAAGATACAACATGGCCTAAGAACTTAACCTTATTCTCCCAAAAATGGCACTTGGAGAATTTGGCTCTAAGCTAATGGCGACGGAGAGTACTCAAGACAATTCTCAAGTGGTTAGCATGCTCCGCTTCAGACTTAGAACAAATAAGAATGTCTTCGATGAACACTAGGACGAACTTTATCGAGATATTCTTGGAATACTCGATTCATTAGATCAATAAAGAAAGAAGGAGCATTCGTCAACCCGAATGGCATAACGAGCCACTTAAAAGTACCATATCAAGTGCGAAAAGCTGTAAGAGGTATGCTATCCTCCACTACTCATAACTGATGAAAACTTATGGCAAGGTCGAGCTGAGAAAAGACCTTAGTACCACTCAATAGATCGAACATATAATCAATCCTAGGTAATGGATACTTGTTTTTGATTGTTAACGCATTAAGCTTGCGATAGTCAATTCAAATCCTAAGTGTTCGATCGGACTTCTTCACGAAGGCAACCGCGGCTCCCCATGGTGAAAAACTGGACTGAATCAACTGCTTGGACTCAAGCTCTAAAAGCTTCTTCTTGAGTTCCTCATTTTCCTTTGTAGACATCCTCGTGGGAGGACGACTAACTGGCTGCGCGCCTGAAATGAGATCAATGCAGAACTCAATTACCCTCTTGGGCGGCAAACCTGATACAGACTCAAAAACATCAGAAAAGTCACAAGCAATAGGAATATGAGATATATCATCATCGTCTCGAGAGTCAAGAGAATATAAAGCCATTTCGGAATTGTCCACATTCCGAAGAACAAGTGAAAGCTAGGTAACCGAATCCGGATATCGAATATATAAAATTCTTTCAGAAGAAATAATCCTGGCGTCGTATCTCACTAGCCAGTCCATACCCAAAATCATATCAAATCCCAGATAAGAGATAACGTGCAGATTCGCACGAAAGGAAAAGCCATATAAAACAATCTCAACATCATCACAAAGCATGCTAAGGGCCGCGGATCCCCCAATAGGATTCACAATCCTTAAAGAAGTAACCATACAAGAAACATCCAAAGATAAATCATCGATGAGCTTCTTCGATACGAAAGAATGTGAAGCACCCGTATCGACAAGAACTCAAATACAATGATCATGAAATAAAATAGAACCTTCCATAATAGATGGAGACAAACCTTTAGGCTGAGAAGAGCCTTGAAAAGCCTTAGCATCATAAAGCTTGCTAGACTTGGCACCGGCAGGAACAGTAGGGCAGGTGGAAACATGATGACCTTTCTTCTTGCAATAGCGGCAGAAGAGAGGCTTAGGGCAAGCTTGAATCATATGATCAGGAGAACCACAATTGAAACACTTCCGAATGGAAGGTGTTCCCGTATACTGAGACTGAGAATTAGAACCACCAGTCTTCTTCTTCTTGGAAGGAAAAGACCTGGACTTCTGAAATGGAAACTGCTTCTTGTTGGGGTTCATGGGAACCTCAACATCATCACCACTATCACACTCCTTCTCGATAGCTTCAAGATGAAGTGCCGAATCAACCAACTCCTCAAAAGAAAGCTTTAGTTGGAGCAATAAAGACTTCTTAAGATATTTCTTAAGACCAGAGACAAACTTCAGATTCTTCTTATAAGAGGTGCTAATGAATTCAAGACCATACTTAGATAAAGCCTCGAATGATGCAACATACTCAGAAACAGAAGACTTCCCCTGCTTCAACTCAAGGAAGCGACGGGTCAATAAAACTTTCTTAGATTCAGGAACGAACTTGAGTTCGAATCGTTCCCGAAATTGAGTCTAAGAAAGAGCAGACTCATCAATTTCGGCTACACGAAGCTCGTACCAATCAAGGGCACGCTCTTGCAATAAGCTAGAAGTTACAAGAATTCTATCATGATCAGAAAGATCCATGCGAGAGAAGATACGCTCGCACGTGCGAACCCAAGCTTGGACTTCAAGAACAGACTCGGAGCCTTTAAACGGCTTTCCTCCAAGATGATAAAAATCACTACACAGACGTGCAAAGGTAGACTTGCATGGAGGAGATACTCGAGTAGGAGCTGGAGGCTGAGTGCTCCCAAACAACTCCATAAACTGATCGGCAGACATATAAACGCCGTCCGAATGCGAGCCGCTGGATTGCCCAGCATCCGAGTGTCGACCTCTACCTCTTCCAGCCATAAGCTAAAAGTTAAGATAAGACCAAGATTATTCACAAGGTAGATATCACTAATTCAAATGTGGAATACTACGGAATACAAATGTATTCCTACACGTATTCTCAAATTCTATCTACCCCCAAAGGCACAAAAGGAATAGAGGCTCGATGATTCAAAAATTTGTAACACTTATTACACTTTGATGTACCGGAATATGTGCTTCTATTCTGTGTTTATCATATTTTATTCTGAACCTTGCTCTGATACCAAGCTGTGACGCCCCACTCCGAGACCCACATTAGCAAAGAGTATTATTGGATAATACAGTCTGCTAATGCGGAGAATAGAGCTGGTTAGGAGCGACCATCTATTGCCTTGCTTTAACTATCTATTGAACACATCGACAATTGCCATACTAAGCGGATCGACATATCCAATAAATACTTAATACAAAACATAGGTGGCTGGAGAATCTATCAGAACAGAATATAACAACTCAAATGTAGTATACATCACGGAATAGTAGATCATCACATACACATATACAGCTACATAACAGAGTATACGAAATGATACATGGCAAGTGGTATAGCAAACCACAATATACAAACGAATAAAAAGAATACATATCGAAGTTACAACTGAAAAGGACTACACAAAAAGCTATAACAAAAAGGAGCTGGCGGAATAGTCCACGCGGAAGCAAAATAGGCAAAGTCCAAAAGTACCTAACCTGAAACATCACGGTCTGACCCGAGTATAAAATATATGGGTCAGTCTAGCTAAACAAATCAGTTAGATAAACTGAACAATAATGAACCTGCAAGGTCATAAAGATTAACAAGTATCTCTAAAGAGATATCACAATCATCAAAGCAAGGATGAATCATAACAAGCCTCATATCATCGACAACTCAAATAAACAATGGATATGAATATCCCAAATCAAGCCAAAAAGGCAAATAACAAATACCAATTAAGGTACACAAGTTCCAAAAGGTAATCGCTATATATCGTGAGGTTCAAAGGACCTACACCGAAGGGCGTTACACTAGGGAATATACATATCAATGAAACAACAGAAATTGCACATGCTCGGTACTGTATAAACGAGGATCCATAAGAAACAACGCCTAGAGGAGGCAGTCTGAAGACACTATCCATAAGGTGATGAGCCAGAAGGAGACAGTCTGGAGACACTATCCCAAAGGCAACAAACCCGAAGGTACAAACCCAAAGGCAACATACCCGAAGGCAACAAACCTGAAGGTACAAACCCGAAGGCAACATACCCGAAGGCAACAAACCCTAGTGGTGAAGGTCCGGAGGCCCAGTATTGGACACCACAAACTGGCAATATGTGTCACAAACTCCTCGTAAGGAACCCAAAAAATGTTAACGTGAGTCCCATACCACACGCTCGCACTAAACGGTTTACTATCCGTTAGTCAATTTCACACTCAAAGCAGTACAAAGTTTACCTCACCTCATCGGTAAACCAGACCCAAAGGTCAAAACATTCAAACGAATAGATTAGGAATTAACTGAAAGATGAATGGACATGTTCATAGCATGTGTTTTATCTAATCATTTAATTCACCTTCCTCTTTGCTCGGAGAGCGAAATTGTGTATTTTATATAGAAATTATAAGTAGAGAAACTAGTTTCTAATGCAAATTAAAATTACTTTTTAAATCGCTTTTGCAATTTTTGTACTCAAAATAATAAATAATAATTATTCCAAACCGATTTTCTTGAAAAGCATTTCAAAACTCATTTATAAAAACCCATGTACGAAATCTAAAAAGAAGTCATCAAAGTCAATAATAAATGATAACAACAAATCAGATCGACAAAAGTCGATAAACAATGGAACTTCAACTAAGAATAGGCAATTAGGCGAAACAGGGTGATTCCAGACGTTTGAGGGGTCAATTCAGACGTCTGGTTTTGGCCTTTGGAAATATTCCAGAATAACCAACCAGATGTCTGAACCAAAAAACCAGATGTCTGAGTGTGGTTTCTAACTTTTCCAACTTCCTGCCGTATGCTTATTTTTCGCTCCAGGTCCAAACCAGACGTCTGAGCTTGGAAACCAGACGTCTGGTCACCTGGTCTAGGCAACAATTTGCCTAGGTCTATGTGGCCAAAACATATCGGAATGAGTCAATCCAAATCAAAAGTGATGAACACAAATAGGGGTTAGGAATTCATATCCAACCAAATAAAAAGCAATAGACTTAGATGTGAGTTCCAAAACTCACCTTTTCAACTCAAAAACAAATATGAGAAGCTCAAATACAAAGAGAAGATAAACCACTCTTCACTTCAACTCTAAAAGCTCGAATCTAAGATCAAAACAAATATTTCCTAAATTAGTTTTATGATTTTCTGAAATTGAAGAGAGAAAGAGTTGGAGAAGAAGAAGAGGATGCTTACCAATAGCTTCTCTTGAATTATGGAGCAAGAAATTGAGTTGGCAAAGGAAACTAGGGCTTGTAATTTCTTTTTCCATTCTCTTCCCCCATTTTCAGTTGAGTTTGAGTTTATGAAATGAATTGAGTGAATGGAGAGGAGAGGGGACTGAGTTGGGGTATAGGATGAGTTGGGTGAAACCCAAACCCAAAAGCCCACTTAGCAAATAGTAAAATTCGACTTACTCCAAACATATCGAAGATTATACTCAAAAAAATCGCAAACACTATTTTGGACTCAATGGAAGTGGTTTTGAATCCCAATTCAATAGTTTGCAAAAAGTGACTTTTTGGACCTAAATCCGGCTAACGATGCTATATTTAAATAAAACATTTAAATATATAATCGTTTAATATGTGGGTTGTTACAGTAGCCTCAAGCCTCATCAACCGAAAATGGCTAAAACAGGGGAGTTGCAGCAAGGTTAAGTGGGTAGCACCCAAGTAGGACGAGATTTTCCCCTGTCTAGAAGTCCCCTTTTATTCGGCTTAGTGTGTGGTTGGTCGCGCCAACTGCAGGGTAGTCTTGTTCGAGACTATCTAGTAAGGGATGGTTCCGGCCTTATGTTGTTGGGGATTGGGAGTTATCCTCGGTATGGTGATCTAGGCCCTGTATTGTGATGGGCGGTACCCCAGTAGCCCTGCCATTGTATGGAATCAATTCTCCAATAAGTGCCGTACGTTTTTATTGTGCCCAACTATGTTGGAACGTGAGATGTTAGCATTCCAGCTATTTCTGTATTTTATTTGAAAACCCAAGACCCTACTATAATATCACTGGATTTCCTATCAATGTTTTGGTTATCGTAAGGTAAATACTTTTCCATGCTAATGTGTGGGAAGTCTTACGAGATACCTTTCTTTCAAAGGATTTCAAGTTAAGCAACTTTAACCCATTTACTCATACTAGACCCATGTCTGGCCCAAGTGTTTATTTTCTGCTTTATTAAACTCTTGGGTACTCAAATTTTTAATAAGTAGCCAAGGGATTCAAGTTAGCTTTGACGAACTCTGGAGGGGATATGGAGCAGGAGGCTTCAGCGTGTAGATATATTATGGTTCCGCTGTGATAATATTGTGTCTGTATTGTATTGATATACTTGAGTTTTATGATAGACAGATGTTTATAACTGTCTAATATGAGATGTATAAGTTGTGTAACTCTGATGTATATGATACGATGTAATATCTTATGTGATATATTATATTTCATTCGTTCCGCTGTGAGATTCTTATGTGTTCTTGTTTCTTCTTTCCTATCTTTTCTTCTTCTATCCCTTTCTTTCTTAATAATGATGCATCATTCAGGGGAATGAATGGCGGGTCGTTACACATTCAGAAGTTGAATATGTAATTGAATAATTTACAATGTAAATGATGTTAAAGGAATTTAAAAATAAATTTGCATGGTTATAATAAAAATTTTATACTTAAATTATAATTATAGAAATGTTAATAGAGATAAAAATTAAATAATAAGATAATGAATAAATAAGATTAATAAAATAAATTTTGTTTTGAAGGAATTTATAAATTGAAATTAAATCAACTTAATGAAATATCTTGAATTTAAAATCAATTGTTGAATATTAATTAATTTAAATTGAAATTTATATGGTTTAAATTAATTTTCTTATTTTGTTTCCAAATCTATTTTTCTTCTGGTTGTTTCTATTCTCCTACCGAGTTCCTTTTCGCGGACGAAAAGTTTTTTAGTGGGGAAGAGTGTAACGACCCACATATTTTATTTGTTTTAATGATATATTTAACTGGAAATTTTGTAAAATTTTAAATAATAAAATTTGGAAATAAAAATTTGATATTTGGAATATGTATATTCAAACATAGAAAATGGTAAATTTTCATCAGAAAATATGGAAGTTTATTTTCTTGTGCAATTCTATTTAAATTTAAATCGGTTAATAATTAATGATAATAAAATGTTTTCCAGACCTGGATGTTTTTACATAACAAATTTGTAAATCATCTTCGGACTGAGATGTCATATTTCATTTCATCAAATTCGGACTGTTATCGCCCCGTTTATCTTAATTTTGGCATTTAAGCAGCATTTTTAGTACTGAATATCGAATTTTGATAGGTTGATCATACCACTGATATCTGTATACCATTTTTATCGTCTCATTATGCTGATTTTCATAGTATATTCATATCTGTGTTTCGGTGTTTGGTACACGACGAACCTTGAAACAGATAACCGTATCGGAACCTGTTTGTGCCTTTCGTTTCCTTTGCCTTTTTATATTTCAGACGAGTAATTCAAACAATAGCTGCTTTAATTATTGTACCTGAATTGACGTGTGATTTTTGATTTTCGATCAGTCAATTTAGAAAACAAAATTTATCTATATAAATGTACATGGTTGCGTTAAATTTACTGTCAACCTCTACCTATTCACATCATTCTCCTTTATAGTTGGTCCTTTCCTTTTCTATGCTTTTCACCTTCTCTGAAGTTATATATGTACAAGTATGTAATAAAGTATATGGTGGAAACCTGCCCTTCTTCTCGATTTCAACCCTTTCCTCTCTCCTCTTTAAAAAAAAGTGAAAAGCTCACGTTTATACCAAAGAACTACTGCAGATCTCGCAAGCACCCATCAACAAAACCCGAGACTAATTCCATTTTTTTCCTTGTCTCACACCTCCGCCGCTAGCACCCCACTCCACCTCCGACCGTCCCTATGCGAGTAGCCAAACCGAGCTTCTCACCGCCCACAGTTTGACATGGCCGAAGCCTCACCGCCCGACCCTCTTCCCAGACCTTGCCTTGTCACTGCCTTCACCTCGTGCTTCTCCTTTATGCCATCAAGTCTCGGCCACCCTATTGACTCTCCAACCCACCTGGCCAAGTTTCTTTATTAATATATATTAAGGTATTTTATGTATATTTTATATTACAAGTATATGTGCTTGTTGTATATTCTACTAGAAAGGAAATATATATATGGTTTCTAAAAGAATAGTTTATAGTGGTATAGATGTTTGTATATATGTGTTTTGTTGTTTATATTTAAGTTATAATGTTTGTTATAAATCTCTTCTTACAGTAGTATAATGTGTATGTGAGCCGTGGGTTTTATGTATATAGATTTTGTTTGATTTCGAATTTTATAAGGGTCAGTTGTTCGCAGCGCATAAGTTCTATTTGATATATATATATATATATATATATATATATATATATATATAAGTATACAAATTTTAATTTCTGTTTGTATAGAAAAGTGTATATAAGTTTGTATATGAAATGTTATATATACAAAGCTAGACAAGTTTGGAAATAATCTATATTTATGAATGTAAGTTTTATTAAATGTATATGTTTGTTATATATAAAAGTTGTATAAGTTGTTTGTTTATACAGTGTCAGTTTATATATTTTAAAGTATTTAAAGTTATAAAAGTTTATTAAGTTCGTATGTGTATAAACTTATGTTGACATGCTTATCAGTGGAAAAATGTAGTGTTTGTAAAAGTTCTATATATATATATATATTTGCTGCTGTTTATATATGTAATATATATATATATAACTTATTACTAATATATGCAAAACTTAAGAGTTATATAAAAAGTTGTTTGTTCGCATATATATAATATTTTGAAATATATATATATATATACACACACACACTCATATGTGTTATACTGATTTTGATATAAGCACTGGTCTTAAAAAATAAAAAGTATAAAGGTTTATATATGTTTGTAGTTATATATATTCGGTTATATAAAGTATATACATATTTGATTATGAATGTGACGGAACAAATTTTTATATATAAGTTATATATATTAGCATTATTTGGCTGCAGTTTACATATTTGTTATATAAAATTGAATATATATATATATATATATATATTAGTGTTGATATTGTTTTGTTAGTCGCTGATTTTAAAATGTGTAAGTATCAATGTCAATCAGGATATAATAATCACTGAAGCTTCTATTTTACTTTGGGGTCCAAAGTACATGTATATTAGTTTATATATATGGATTTCAATAATGTGAAGATATTTTATTTGATAAATTTAGACTTTCTAATTTTGTATTTAAAAAGTATAATAGTCATATGAGTTTAAATATATATGTATATATGTTTATATATCAGTTTATATATATAAGTTTACTTGAGTTTGGTTCCCAAAAATATATATCTATATATAGATTTTATTTTATATGCGGTAAAATTTAAATATTGATTTCAAAGAAATATTAATAATATATGTATATTTTTTCTATTTAAATCAAACTGATTGATTTTTCTCATCATTCCTACCTATTAGCTTTGTCCATCAAATTCGTTTTAATCTAGCTTTGCTTTGGAAGTCGTGCTTGAATTTCGTAACTCAATATAATTGGCTATCCTCTCTAGCCTCGAAAGGTGAGCAATCACTCACGATTAACATCCTTATGTTTATTAAATTTGATTTCAATCGAAACGATAATTGAAAAATGCTGTTGTTAGTTATTTAAATTTGTTATATGTATATATGCTATTATCTGTATCTGTTCACTTATGACATCTGACACCTTGTAGAATAAGAGAAATCGTTGTGGGTTGAAATAATAAACCCAAGAGATTTTCATTTGAATTGAATTTGGGATTGCAGGTTGAAATTATATATACTGGTATATATTTAAATTGTGGATTGAAATGATAAATATCTGTATCACTTGACCATAGGATAAAAAATTATATACAGACACCATTGGTCTATATATAAATATTTTGGAAATTATTTCTATGGTTTTGGAAAGAAATATATGGTTTAATAAATATTGATTTTAAGATATTATATATAAACGTATTTTATAAAGGTTTAAATTTTAGATTTTTAAATTATATGGTTTGAAAATTTTACAGTTATAGGTTAATTTTTGAAATTTCAAATTTTAAAATTTTACTTATAAATTTACTATTTTAAAATATGTATAAATTAGTTTAATATAAAATAAGTTTTATAATAAGATTTAATTAAATAAAATTTGATTTAATTAATATATAATATGTTCTAGCATTTATTTAAAATTTTATTTTAAAAATAGATTTTTATAATGATTTTTATAAGTTAAGGTTAGGAAGATAAATTTGAATTTATTTGAAATTGTATACTTGATTGTGGTTCAAGGTGATTAAGTGAATATTTCAAGTTTAAATAAATTGAAGGAAATAATTAGTTTATTGTAATTTGAGGCTTATTTAAAGGATATTGGATTTTATTAAATGGATAGTTCAAAACTAAATAATAATGAAGTTAAATTAAGATATAAATGAAACTAACAAATGTAGTTTTAAAATGTGAAATATTTAAAGCTTTGAAATATATTGAAATTGAAATGGTTTATTTTGTGGTTCATTATATATTGGAAACAATGTAATTTGAAATGGTTTACTGAGAAACTGAATTGAATTAAAATTGATGAATTGAGAATGAATTAAATTTGAATTTTGGAATTCATGTTGATTTGAATCGATGTGTGAAATCTGAGGAAGCTATTTTATTATATATAAACTATTTTAATATATAAATTTTTATATACTATTTTAATTTATAACTATTTATTATATATACTATTTTTAATGTCTAAACTGTTTAAGTCGAAATTGTTATGATTTCCAAAGTGTTATGATTTCAAAAGTGCTATAATTTCCAAAGTGTTATGATTTCTAAAGTGTTATGATTTCAAAAGTGCTATGAGTTCCAAAGTGTTATGAGTTCCAGATGTTATGATTTCGAAAAGTGTTACGATTTCGAAAGTGTTGTAATTTTGAAAGTGTTACGACTTTGGAAATGAATATGATTTAAAGTGTATAATGAGGCCAAATTGATATGGTTGAAATGATATGATATTCTGATATGAATTATGAACCATTTTGAAATGAAATGACTATGGTGTTATAATAACGTTGGTTGTTAAAGAGACCGGGATCAGATATTGTCATACTCTCTACCAATACCGAAAACCACTTTAACAACTGTGTATGTGGTGGAGATTCCAAAATTAAGTAGGATGGTTTGGTGACGATTCTATATGGTATTTACGTGGACCTGACTCTCATGAGTCAGCTTGATGTGGCTAAAACATGAGCTATACTAGGCCAAGTGGGGTCATTCCCCCTATCGGAAACATTTCTTCGATACCATTCTATTGCTTTTGTGATTTGATTGGGTGCACCTTCGATTTGGGAGTGTGTCACGTGGTGGGTGGTAGTAGCTGCTATGCGTTACCACCAGTTCGAGAGTGGAAATGGTATATCTACCCTGGCATTGCCTCAAGTGACTTATCGCATGCCTTATCGTTCTTTCTACGAGTTTGGTTTGTTCCATACCTATGGAGTGCCCTCTGATAGCCCTCTAGTTTACGGAGGAATTACGGTACTGTATAGACTATGGGAATATATAAAAATGTGTTAAGGGGGATATGGGTAACGCCTTAATGCTATTTTAATACTTTTACTTTACTGTAGACATATTATAATAGCACATATTACGACATAGTAGATAGTTCCACGGATCCTTAGAGGATGGGCATCCCAAACATCCTTTAAGTTACTTGTATTTCAATTGATATTTCACTTGAGTTGGATTTATTGATATAAGAATATTAATCCTGACTCGAGTGTTTTATGTTTTGCTTTACGCTCGGGTCAGACTGAGTGTCACAGCATTTGAGACTCACCTTTGGAGTTTGGAGCTTCGCTTGGAGATCCATCTATATTTATTCAACTTTCAGCTATCCAGTTGTTTTGTTCAGACTTGTCTTCTGCTTGTATTCGAGACTACATGTGTATTTGAGATATTCTGTTGTATTTTATTTTTAACTCTGTTCTTTATATAGTAGCTTCATGGACTACTATTTATTTATTCCACTGCTTATTTATTATATTACTATGTGTCTGTGATTCTGCGATTGATTTATTTACTGTATATGCTGTGTTTTGCCAAATATAAATTAACAATATGATGTTTTAAGCAATTCAAGTTCGACATTTGTGGATGCGAGTTGTTCGAAATACCGATTCATTACAAAATTCCCATTTTATACTTAGGAAAATATAAGTCCTATTTTCCAAAATATTTTCAAATATAAATTCTTAAGAGAATATTTCATAGTTATCTCATAAGTCTTCGGAATCACTAATAAATTCCCTTCCCAATTTCCAAAACCCGGTGTACTTATTTATTTCCCATTCAACAATTTATAACTTCTTTAATAATTTTGGATTTCGTTTTCAAAATTTCATATTCAACATTTGGAAACTTCCATTTCCTACAAATCTCTGATAAATTCTTCCCTTCAAAATCTTATCCTTTTTATTAATTCATTTTTATGAATCTTGAGAGAATTTATAAATAAAAAATTTCATTCACTTAAAAATTATATATATATATATATAATAAGTATTTAGAAAGGAAAATAAATTTATTTTTAAGAACATGTTCAAGTAATTATTTAAATTATCGAGAATATTTTTATAAACATCAATAACTCATTTTTAGATAGTTAAATAAATTTCAAAGCTGGTTTTAAAAGTTAGAATTTATAAATAAATATTTAATATTTGAAAATATACTTACCTAAGTATTTCAATCTCAACTAGCTTAAAATTTCATAGTATTAAATAATAAAATTTTCCTTTCATAAAAAACTTACTTCCTAAAATTAAAATATATTTTTTAAATCTCAATAACCAATTCAACTTATAAATTCCTCTTAATTTCCATCACATCACTCCCATACCGATTTTCCATAACCATTTTCACTTTTCAAAATAGTATCTACTACTTTCTCACCTTATTTCATATTTTAATATAAATTCACCCTACGAATTTATTTTTCCAATATATCCGCTGATTTCTTAACTTATTTATAAACATCGTTTATAAATTTTTATACTCCTTTGAGTTTTTCTTGTTTATAGAAACAATCTTGTTTATAAAATTCCACTATATAAATTTATTTTTTTATAAATTCCATTTATACTTTCTATCCATTGTTAATGTTGATTTTAACTCCTTTTCATATTACAGAATACCATTTACTGCTTCCTTATATAATTAATTTTTAAAATCTCTATTTAAAACCATTTACGAATAGTTACGTACAACCCAAAATTAATATATAATATTCCCAATTCAATTTTCTTAAAAATAATTCAATTTCCAATCTAAATTTTTTTATATCAAAAATCTCCTTTCAAATTCCTTTAAAACTAAAAGTGATAATTTATGGTATTTAAAAATATTAAAATTCAGGCCAGTGCTGCACTAGCATCCAATAATTCAAATTTCAACAATAATCTATACAGATTATCTTCACACATCATGTATCACTATATATGAAAAATAAAAAAAATATTTGAGGAATCCAGTTGGATCCTTCCAACCTGTTTCCTTGCATCCACAGATGTTAATACAACATAAAATAATACCAATCCCACTTCGAGGGGGATATCACGGTATATATGGTCATCCGCTAATATGCGAAGCACATAGGGTTTCATCCGCTATAATGTGTTGGAATATCACTCCAAATACCAATATATATATATATATATATATATATATATTATCATTCAATAGATAATAATTTATAAATTCAACAAGTATCCAAAATTTAATTTCAATTATTTAAAATTTAAATTTTGGTAATCCAAATGAGTGAGAATTATCTCACCTTGATTTTTTTTTAAATTGCCAACATCCAAATTGAATTGTCTAGAATCCTAGCTGACTCTGGGAAATCCCAAACTTTGTATCCATTGCATAGTGCTTTGTCACTACGATCCAACATGCCTCATGTTTGAAATATTGAACCTCGCATGAAAAATTTACGAGTTTTATAAGCTAACAATTTTTTTTCTAATTATACTTTTATTAAGTTTATTTAAAATAAATTATTATACCTTCTTCTCAACGTCTCCGCAAATCATCCTCAGACATACAATCTCTAGGTTGCTCGACAACCACCACCTACTACAGTTGACAACCTCACACGCTTCCATCCCCTACCACCGACATTAGCAAACATTGCCCAACCTTCACAAAAATGCTCACTACAGCAGCTGCCTCCATCACTTAAACCCCTACGTCGCGATAAAGAGATGTCACACCTTCCATTCAATGCCTCGCTCCAATCGTATACGTTCGCTTGAAGGTAGCCACCTCCTACTGCTCATCACTAAATCGCGTAAAACCCTACTCCATCGCCTTCAAACTCCATCGCGCTGCCACCCTTTCGCTGCTGTAGCCTTAGGCATGCCCCGCTCCACTTCGCCTTGCCATGAATCGTCGAAACCCACGACTCCACAGCGCTGCTTTGAATGAGCGCCTTCCCCCACGCGAGAAACCCCCTTTTTCTACGCGCCTCCTCTTCCCCATGAATCAATTTGAGCTTCACTTTATTTTATATATTTTTTGAAGAACGATTTCGATACGAAGAGGGAGAATAAAACAGGATTTCGATTTCGATTTTCTCGTTTGAACAGATAGGACGGAAAGGAACATGCGTGATTTAAAATAAAGGGGATGGGATAGACTGATAAGAAGGTGGCGTGTAGGAGGGGAAGATAGTACAGTGAAAGGATAAAATAACAGGTGAAAGGAAGTCTGACCAGTTAATAAAATAATTTAATTTTTAAACGTCTTGATCTTTGCAACTTAAAATCTCAAAGTCCTATCGAGACGTGCCACTAGTTGTTTGTAAAGTGCCACTAGTTGTTTGTAAAGTTATAACCTTATTCCAAACACAATGGAAAAGGTTTCAAGCCATAATTCAATCGTATGGAGAAAATAGCTTTTTGAACCCAATTATTATATTAAATTCTGAAATAAATTTCAATGTGTTTATATCCCGTACGACCAAACGGTAACTCCAAACGTTACAAAATTTGAAATCCGATAATAATACATTATTGTGGATCCAATAGAACTAGTTTTTTCAAATTCCAAGACTGTGCCCCTAATCGCGGTTTTTACACGTCGATGAAATCGACGATTCCAAAATATACGAAATCGCTTAAATTTTTAGATTTAAAAACCCATTGACTAAATTAAAATTCCAAATCCAATATTTAAACCATTAAATTATTCACAATTAACTGTCGAAAAATATGGGTAGTTACGCCTTGTCATACTTTTATCCCTATACGAGACCCTACAATTTTGGTTTAGTGTTGTCGTGTCATGGCGCATCCCTATCCACCGACCATTTAACTTGTGTTTTATTTGCAAACTGTGCGACAATGCTTAAAAATGCATTAAGAGGGATTAATGTACCCTTAACGCTAAGAAAAATATTAATTTTATCGATTAGACATTATATATGTAGCATTTTTACTACATATAAATATTTTGACGGATCCTTAAGAGACGGAAAATCTTGTAACATCTCTTGAGTTATTGCACTCACGTTATACACCGCATAGGAGATGTAAACATCTTTGATTCCATGACACTCATATTTTATGTGATATTGATTTGACTCACATAACAATATTTTAATCCTGACTCTCGTGTTTTGTCTTTTCATTATACTTGGTTTAGTCCTGATTTTTTCAGCATATTAAATACTTACTCTAAAGAACGAAGACGAAGATTTAGTATATTATTACTATTATTATCCCTGCATAGTGTTGTCTGTTGCATTACTTTATTCATTCCTGATGTATATAAAACTCTAATAAATGTTGTATAGATCATAATTAAATGTATTGTATAAACATCTTCATGAACTGTTTATTTGATTATTATATTTTATCATTCCGCTATGAGACTCTGTGTTTGTTTGTTCTTCGTTTTCTCTTATTTTCTTATTTACCCTTAACAGTCCTCCTGGTTTGAATTGACATGCACGGTTATTGTCGGTGTAAACTCTCTAAAAAGGTGGGTCGTTACACTTAACACCGAGGGATTTGAACTTTGAAAATATCTAGGGGAAATATGGGAATTATATGGTACAATTATCATTCGAGGTGCTATACTATACGTATAAACTCTATGATGATTGAGGAATTTCGACCCTAAAAAATTGACACTATTATGTTCACTGTATAGAATGCCGAGCAATCGAGTGTCAAAAATGCCAGATCATTAGGGCTTAAGAAGAAAGAGATAGAAGAAGAAACAACAACAAAGAATCTCACAATCGCAGCGGAACAAAATATAATATAATAACAAATTTTATAGAAGGAACTATAACTGTTAATATACATACAAATCATCAGAGTACAACATCACATAAAAATCTAGACAGTTATAATAATTTGTCCTAAAAAATGCCAAATATATAGCCTATAATACACAGGGGAATATAATCAAGTACACTTAATACATCTCTGTCATCCAGCTTATCTCCTAGGCTCCAAAGCATCCTAACCTAAATTTGTAATACTCGGTTTGACCGGAGCATTAAAATAAAGTGACGCCAGAGTCAGTCTAGAAAACTAGTTGAATTACTTAAGTTATCAAAATCCTTCGAAAAACAAAAGTATCTCATAAGACCGCGTCACACATAAGCACGACGGGGTTTTCCCTTGCGATAACCACAACATTTTTTTATAAAACCTAGTGATATTATAATAGTGTCTAAGTACAAAATACTTAAATAAATTCCTAATTTTTTAAATTAATTTAATTCCATCAGACTAGGCTTTAAAATCAAAACCGTAAGGTTTATAGTGGTTATTGTATCGAAGTGGTTCTGGATAATGCTGATATGCCGATCAAGGTGCCAATATTTACATATGGAAATTCATTCCATAGGTTCATTTTATCATGATCAGTCCATTGAAATTTATTCGCTTGTAATCATCGCATTTTCTGAAATTCAAAATAGTGATAAGTACAAGCCGATTTACTTTCAAATAAAAACATGTCAACATTTTATTTTAGCTTCTTTAATTTTTTGGCTACTAAATGGAAAAAATAGTAGATAATTGAAAGCAATATCTAAGTACAATTTCAGTTAACATAAATCATTAACTCAATCAATGATTTATAACTGATATTAAATCTGTTTACAATTCAAAATTATATTAGCTTCAAATAATTGAGTCGAATTATATATTTTAGTCCAAATTACTTGTTAATCAAAGAAATTAAGTAAAATAATTTATTCTTAGTTAATTAAAATTAAACAGATCATTTAATAATTACTTAATTAATATATAATTAATTAAATAAGAAATTACTTATTTATTCACCCTAAATATTATAATCATTAAATTTTCACATTTGCAGAAATCTTGTCGATATTAGTTTAGATGGAAATGGTCGATGATAGTATTCTTTCTCTCTTCTCATTCATTTGCACGAAGACAAGTGTGCATGTATGTATGCACATACATGCCAACTACGGTCACGATCACTCGCCGCCGACCATCTACCTAAGTCGCCCACGACCATCACTCCATGCCTACGCACCAGGATACAATATTGTTAGCACCAAAATTGGTCGCTAACCTCGTAGAAGAAGATTGTGAAGAGATATAAGTGATGAAATCAAATTAAACAGAGAAGACAGTGCTAATCTAAATACAGAAAGTAAGAACACCAAATTTATAGTGGTTCAGCGTAATTGCCTTCATCCACTTTGAGGTTAAACTTTATTGATCTTCTCTATAGTTGATTACAAATACAATTCGTGAATCAAATGCTTGAATGAAGTTGTTATGTAGAAAAGATGAGTCTTGAAAATGGCAGAGTCTCCCCGGTGTTTTCTCTCCAAAAAAGGATCCATTTCACTGTGACCCTGCCCCTCTATTTATAGGCAAAGATGGGCTGGACTTCCCAAGTGGGCTGATTGCCGAGCGCTCCAGCCCGAGTACAGTGGTCGTCGTATGCCGAGCAAGGTTCGCCGAACGCTCTGCGCCGAACCATCCCTTCTATGCCGAACGGTATGTTGGTGTCGTGGGAAGTGTAGGATGGTTGTCTGTTGAGGCCGAACGCTCTGCGCCGAACCATCCCTTCTATGCCAAACGAGGTGGTTGATGTTTGGGAAGTGTAGGATGTTAGTCAGTTGAAGCCGAACGCTCTTCTTGACGCCGAGTGCCCTTACGCCGAGTACTCCTGTACGCCGAACAGTCCCGTATGCCGAGCAGTCTTGACGCCGATCACACTTGTCGCCGAGCACTTGTTGGATGTTGGGTGCCTCGCCGAACACTCCTGGCTGTCAAGTGCCTCGTCGAACACCATGGGATGCCGAGTACTCCTATATGCCGAGCAGCCTTGACGCCGAGTACTCTGGTACGCCGAACAGTCTCGATGCCGGACACTAATGGATGCCGAGTACTATGCCGAGCACACTTGTCGCCGAGCACTCATGGATGTCAGTTGCTTCGCCGAACACTCCTGGATGGCCAGTGCTTCGCCGAACACTCCTTGATGCCAGTCACTCTCTGATGCCGAGCACTTATTGCCGAGTACTAGTTGCCTGGTCAAATCCCCAGGAAACACTTGCCCCCCAAAGTGTATTGCGTGGCCGAACGTGATGCGCTTTGAATCTGATACAATCTACCTCGGAGGTACCTTCTCGAGAATGCTAGCGAAGGAGGTGCAAGACGAACGAGATTTAGATGCCAAACGATACGCTCGAAGCCGAACGTACCTCGTGTGCCGAACGTCACACTGCTACGATGCCGAACCCTTCGGTGTTGACCGGTTCTACCGGGTATAGCCTCTTCAACTTCTACCTCCCTCTATATAACCAGGTCCTCACCGTCTCTCTTCCCTTTACGCCTTCTCTTCAGCCATTCCTTAGAGACTTTCAACTCTTCCCATCCTACCAGATATAAAGCCTTTATAATCCATTCTCAACTTCGATCGTCGAATTAGGTATCCTTCCTCTAACAATTGCACTACTTCCATTTTAGGTTCATCGTGGTTTTCTCGTTTTGAGTTGTCTAATTGGGGATAGCTCCTCCGTGCCGAACGATAGAAGGGTAGATGGGGTGTCGAACGGCGTAGTCTTTGCCGGGCGATCCGTCTCTGTCGTTCGGCGTGGATGGAGAAGGTGTAGGGTAGAGTTGAAATCGTGGTGGAGCACCACTTTTAGCCGAACGATGACATTAGCCGACCAATACGATTGATACGCCGAACACTGACTTTAGCCGAACAGTATAACTGACATGCCGAACGATGACTTTAGCCGAATAGTATAACTGACATGCCGAACACTGACTTCAGCCGAACAACCCTTAGGTCGAACCATTACCTTAGTCAAACAAAGAAATTGCCGGACAATTCTTGGACCGGATAATGTCTTTAGCCGGTCAATACAAATGCCGAACAACATTAAAAATGCCGAACAGGATAGGTGTCTAACTACACTTTAAGCCGGTCACTTTAGAAATCATATGTCTTCTGAATCCGGGACTGTAATCTCCTCAAGGCGAGCTTTCTGAGACGGTCAGCGATGACGGTCTTCGAAGGCGATGATTCGAAGCTAAATATTACATCTTTAGAACCTTTAGATTCTTATTGCCTGCACACAATTGCTTGCACTAGTTCACACACCACATGGGGGGAAAAATCGTGTTGCTAATTCTAACGTTCAACGTTTTTTAAGTATAGCTCTCTCAAGCATTTAGCCAGGTTCATTATTTATTCGGGATGTCAAGAAAATCTAGTTCTGCCACCATATCTGACAGGCCTGGGCCGTCAGCAAGGCAAGGAGCCGCAGATGCTTCCAACTCGTCAATCTCTCCCACTCATAACTTGGCGCCCGATGCTCTGGAGTCAACCATCTTACTGGATAATCCGATCGATTCTCAAGCCTCGAAGATCAACGAGGCCGCTCTGCGACGGATATGTTCCATTCACGGGATTCCCTTTGCTGACGTGTTAGTTCCTTCGAGACACGACCACCCTCATCTGCCCCCAGTCGGGTACACAGCCTGCAACAAGTTCATATGTTGGATGGGCAGCGTGCCTCCGTTCAATTTATTTCTCCGGGATGTGCTGCAGTATATAGACATAGCTCCGTCGCAGCTGCACCCGAACGGCCATGCGTTTCTATATGGGACTTATTCACTTTTCATGGTCGTCTTCTCCAGACCTCCAACCCCCGGCGATATCCGATACATTTATATGTTCAAGAGACGGAAAGATAGCCCTTCCTTCATGTTCCTCGAGCCATACCACAAGTGCCAGATCTTGACAAGAGCCCGTAGCAAATTCGCCCTGTACAAACAGGAATGGTTCTATGTGCGCTGCCCTTCCGGTTTCGCTAGGAGATGGGTTGAAGGCACTAAGTCTCTCTGCCGAGTTACTATTCGTATTTAACCCGAGCATGTCTTTCCTAACTTTCCGTTTCATCTTTTCAGGTATCAGCCCACGCTCGGAAGGCCGAGGATATTCTGATGCTGTCGATGCGATTAGAGCTCTTCCGGCCGAGGATCGAGATATCCGAGCTATCATTTCAAATGAATCGCTGTCGGGGTTCGGCTTGCTAGCTCCTGGTCGTCGGATCAGCCTTCCAGTAGGTGTTACAATTCCCAAACCTTCATCTGGTAAAGGGAAAAAACTTGCCGGACCGTCGTCGCGTCGCGCTCCCGACGCGCATGAAGAAGGCGAGCGCAAAGAGGATGATGCCCCCGAAACTCAGGGCGAGAACGTGGGTCCCGCTTGGAATCCGGCAATCGAAGTTCAGGATATTGAGACATCATCCATCCCTTCGAAGGGAAAGAAGAAGTTGAAATACACGGTTCAAAAGGAGAAAGTTGGTGGCACCTCAAAAGTTACGCCTACCCCTCCTGAGAAAGAGGCTTCTTCGCAGCATCTGGAAAGTTCCTTGAGAGGTCTATCGAACCTTTCTATTCCCGAAGACATACTTAATTATGGGTTCGATGATCCTGAAGCTCTCAAATTCTCTTCGCCCGCTAGAGGCAATGTAGGAGTTCAACTCCCAGCTCAAAAAGACAATACTCCGATTAGCAAAGATAAACGAACGGGTCCGTCGGGGGGAACACTTAGGACACACACGCACATGCGCATCCCATAATATACTTCAAGTCTTTTTAATTCGTGAATTCTCCTTAACTCGTTGTTATCTCCCTTCTTTGCAGGTGATATGGGCCGCTCACACGGACTTGATCGCCTTCAGGGGTCTTCTATATTCCATCACTCCGGACGGGATTCCGGTTCAGGCAGACGCCGGGACCGAGGTGATTATGAAGATAGGGACAATCGTCCGCGCGAGTCGTCTCACCGCAAGAAAGCACACTATCAATCTTCCCAGTCCCGCGATCTTCCTCCTACAACTGAGCCGGATAAAGAGAAGTCTTTGCAGAAGGGTTATCAGTCTGATGCTGCTCGAGAACAACATTCCAGTTCATCGAGTACGAGGCAAGTTCGAGAGCCGCGTAAAAGAATGGAATTCTCTAAGCCTCCTCCTCCTACTCCTGCCGTGGACCCAACTGTTGCGGAAAAGATGTTCGACCTTAAGGCCAAGTTTCCGAAAATCTGTTTTGACGGTTTGAAATTCCTCCCGGCCATCCATCACATTCCTGGGCACGTGAAGCAAAGTGCCATTGCCTGCAACAATGACGTCTATGTTCAACATGACGCATTCGTGCACTTGGTGGAGAAGATCTCAGAAGTATTTGTCGAGCGTCAACACGAGATTGACCGTCTGAATCTGAAGGCTGACAGCGATAAGAAAATCATCAAACTCCAAGACGAAGAACTCGCCTCTTATAAGTCAAAGCTAGAAGCCGCTGAACAAGGTGCAAAAGATACTGATGAGGCAGTTACTCGCTTAGAGGTGGCCCACAAAAAGGAGCTTGACGAAGCAGTTCAGCGCAGCGGCGCCCTTGCCCTAGAAAAAGACTCTGTCCAAAAAGAAAGGGACGCGCTCGCTACTCAAGTCAAAGAGCTGAAAGAACAACTCTCCAAGGAGAAAGAAGACAAAATAGCCGCTCAGGAAGAATCACAGCGGTAGTGTGATGAGATTGTTGCTACCCGACTCCTGAAGGCAAAGCTCGACGGTGAACTTGCCGGGGTCAAGAAAATGGAGGATGAGGCCCGTGAGGAGGGCAAAAGAATGGCTGTGGAGGAGCTTGATTCTCGCCTTGAGGCGGCCGCAGAGGCCGGCAGGGAAGAGGTCAAAAGTATGTTTGACCCGTTGATCGCCGAGTACGGAGCCCGCGTCCTTATGCACCGTGACCTAACATTCTTGGGCGACGGCTACCACGAATCCCATGCTGAGGCATGGGAAACTCTGATAAAGATCAAGAAAGTCGAGTCAAGCTCCGAAGAAATCGACGAGGATGAATTGGTGAAGGAGTTCCTGAGGAGGAATGAGCCATCGGATTTATCCGCAGCATTGGCTCTTTACGGCAAAGGCTCTTCCCCTTCGAAAGAGAAGAATGACGAGGCTGGCCCGTCAGAGGCCGACGCTACTACTCCTCACATCTCCGCTCCTTATGCTGCTCAATCGGCCGGTCGGTCGACGCTTGATCCATTCGAGCAGCATGCCAGTTATGATCCCGAAGATCCCAGACTCGGCGTTCATGTGCTGTCACCTATCCTGGAGGGTGAAACCCCGCGCGCCACCGATATCCAACCGGATCCTGGTAGGAAATTCTTCTTTCTCTAGAAGGCGAAGAGATCCCGTCATTTTTCAGCAGTGGTTATTCGTTCTAATGCCCACTTCTTATATTTTCGTGCAGGTCGTTCTGACGCCGAGCTAACTCCGAGGAGCGATGATGCCAAGGAGGAAGCGGGGAAAACAAGCGACGTTGCTCACGCAGGGGTAACTCCCGGCCCAGACGCTCAAGTGATCGGGGCGCTTGATGATGACAAACTTGATACTTCGTCTCCTGCCGAAGGAAGCGACGAAGTTAAAATCACTGGCGCCTCTAAACATACTTCAGAGATGAGCATGAAGGACCGTCTCGCCGACGAGGAGAAGAGAAAGGTCAAAGTCAAAGTTGAATCTGAAGTCCTGGAACTCACTGACCCGCGGAACAGACCTCTGAAAATCATTCTCCCGGGCAGGTCCAAACCACTAGATGTTCCGTCTCCTACTCCTGACTCCGCCTCTCTAGCAAGCAAAAAGTCCAAGAAAAAACGTGAGGGAGAGGAGTCGTCGGAAACACCAAAGGCAGACAAGAAGAAGAAGTCGAAGAAATAATCGATGCACTTGTTCAACAAGTTTCCTGACTAAGCTTTGTAATTGTTTTTATCTCCCATGATTTGTAGTTTGTATAGAGAGGTCTGAATTTTGTAGGAGTGGTCATGTATCCCCATTTTGGACTTATTGAATAAAGTTTTAGTTTCTTTTGTGTTTGAATGCTTCTCTTGTCTTTATTTGGTTTGCTGACTAATTGTAGCCATAACTCAAGTTCTTATGAGTTGCATTATCTCCCAGTCCATTCTTGCGCTGTTCAAACATTTTTTGGACGTGGCGTACCTCTCGTCCCACATCTTTCGAGTACTTGGACTTCTTGCAGACTCTGTGTCCCGGGGACTTGGAGGCTTGAAATAGTTTATGCTCTAGTCCGCGCTCTGGGGATTCGGAGATTTGGGATCGTTTATACTCTAGTCTGCGCTCGGGGGACTTAGAGTACTCCGATCCGCGCTCCGGGGATTCGGAGATTTGGAATCGTTTATACTCTAGTCCGCGCTCTGGGGACTTAGATTACTCCGCTCCGCGCTCTGGGGATTCGGAGATTGGATATCGTTTATACTCTAGTCCGCGCTCTGGGGACTTAGAGTACTCCGATCCACGCTCTGGGGATTCGGAGATTGGAATCGTTTATACTCTAGTCCGCGCTCCGGGGACTTAGAGTACTCCGATCCGCGCTATGGGATTCGGAGATTGGAATCGTTTAGACTCTAGTCCACGCTCTGGGGACTTAGAGTACTCCGCTCCGCACTCTGGGGATTCGGAGATTGGAAATCGTTTATACTCTAGTCCGCGCTCTGGGGACTTAGAGTACTCCGATCTGCGCTCTGGGGATTCGGAGATTGGAATCGCTTATACTCTAGTTCGCGCTCCGGGGACTTAGAGTACTCCGATCCGCGCTCTGGGGATTCAGAGATTTGGGATCGTTTATACTCTAGTCCGCGCTCCGGGGACTTAGAGTACTCCGATCCGCGCTCTGGGGATTCGGAGATTTGGAATCGTTTATACTCTAGTCCGCGCTCTGGGGACTTATAGTACTTCGCTCCGCACTCTGGGGATTCGGAGATTGGAAATCGTTTATACTCTAGTCCGCGCTCTGGGGACTTAGAGTACTCCGATCCGCGCTCTGGGGATTCGGAGATTGGAATCGTTTATACTCTAGTCCGCGCTCGGGGGACTTAGAGTACTCCGCTCCGCACTCTGGGGATTCGGAGATTTGGAATCGTTCGTACGAGCCTGTATGTCTCGCAGAATAATGTAATTTATCATCCAATTAAGAGATATAGAAACTTCATAGAAAATGTGGCTTCAAGCCTTTATTAATGAAAATCAACTAAATTGCTCGATTACAACTTTAAAAGGAAACTAAGTCATTATTGAATGGAAACATGCAGGAAACAATATTGCCTATAACAAGAAAGGGAAACATGCTAAATGTAATAGTGCCGCAAATGTTCACTGTTCCATGCTCGGGGGAGTGTCGCGCCATCAACGGTCGCTAGCTTGAATGTTCCTTCTCCAAGCTTCCGTTCAATGGCGTATGGACCTTCCCAGCTGGGATTCATGCGTGATGGTACTGGGAAGACTCGTTTCAGAACGAGATCTCCCACATCAAAGATTCTTGGGCGGACTCTGCCGTCATAGTAACGCTTGACTCGATGTCTGTGCGCCGCCGCCCTTAATTCAGCTTCTTCCCGTTTTTCATCGATGCAGTCCAGTGATTCCAGCAAGAGGTTTTGGTTCGTCTTGGGATCGTAGTATGTCACTCGGTGCGATGGAACTTCAAGTTCCACGGGTATAACGGCTTTAGAGCCGTATGCCAAGGCGAACGGAGTGTGGCCGGTCGCGGACTTGTGGGTAGTTCTATACGCCCATAATGCTGTCGGGAGTTCATCTACCCATTTGCCTCCAACCTTCTCCAGACGCTTCTTTAGTATGGACTTGATTATTTTGTTAACGGCCTCGACTTGTCCGTTAGCTTTTGGGTGTGCAACGGCGGCGAACTTTTTCTCGATGTCGTACTTTAAACAGAACTCTTTGAACTCTCTACTTTCGAATTGCGTTCCGTTGTCTGTAATGATGGTGCTTGGAAGGCCAAAGCGGCATATAATGTTTCATACAACGAAGTTAATGACCTTCTTAGAGGTGATAGTGGCCAAAGGTTCTGCCTCAGCCCATTTCGTGAAATAGTCGACTGCAACTATTGCGTATTTCGCACCACCTTTGGATAGAGGCAAAGAGCCGATTATGTCGATTCCCCAGATCGCAAATGGCCAAGGACTGATCATTTGTGTGAGTTCCGTTGACGGAGCCCTCGGGATTTTTGCATATCTTTGACACTTGTCGCATTTTCTTGCGTAGTCCGTGGCATCCCGGTTTACGGTGGGCTAGTAATATCCATAGCGGAGGATCTTCTTTGCTAGCATTTGCCCCCCAGTATGGTCGCCACATTCCCCTTCGTGAACTTCCCTCAAGACTCGCTTTGTTTCATCATGAGCGATGCACTGTAACAATGGGACTGAGAATCCTTTCTGGTACATGGATCCACCCTGCATTACGTACCGCGCAGCCTTTCGAAGGACTTGTCGTCTTTCGCTTCTTTTTTCTGGTAAAGCCCCGGTTGTCAGGTACAGTTTGAATGGGGTTATCCACGAGTCCTTCTCGATCTCTGTTTCCAACACGCGATCGATTTTCATCTCGTCTACGCTGGGGGCATGCAAGACTTCAACGGGATACAATCCCATTTGTTGAGCATCGTCGGTACTTGCGAACTTAGCCAACAAGTCGGCTTCTTTGTTCTGTTCTCGTGGGATATGTGAAATGTCATAACGCTCAAGATTTGATAGTAGTTCTTGGACCTGAACGAGGTACGGAGCAAGCTTTCGTCCTTTTGCTTGGTAGTCTCCTCGTACTTTGTAAACCACTAACTGCGAGTCACAAAAGATTTCGACTGATTCGATCCCGAGTTCTTTGATGAGCTTCAAGCCAGCGATCAGTGCTTCATATTCAGCTTCGTTGTTCGTAGCCGGGAAATCGAGCTTCAGGGCATAACAGATTGATCGGTTTTCTGGAGTTATAAGAACTATGCCCGCGCCGGAGCAACGGTCGTTTGATGCACCGTCAGTGTATAATTTCCATCGAATGGGGGGAATGATGTCGTGATCGTCCGGTTTGATGGGTATGGTAAATTCAGCGATGAAGTCTGCTAACGCTTGCCCTCAGATGGCTCTCCGTGGTAAGTACGCGATATCGAATTGGCACAACTCGATGTTCCATTTTAGCAATCTTCCAGAAGTTTCCGGTCGTTGAAGTACCTGCCTTAGGGGTTGATCGGTATAAACGCCGATTGAATGCGCTTGAAAGTATGGGCGCAGCTTGCGTGATGCAATCACCAAGCAATAAGCCAATTTCTCGATTTTAGGGTAATTCTTCTCTACCCCCGTTAAACGCTTGCTAACATAATATACCGGCTTCTGGACTCGATCCTCCTCACGAACCAAAGCTGCGCTTATCGCATGAGGGGATATAGCCAAGTAAACGTACAGCATCTCATGGTCAACTGGTTTAGATAGCATTGGTGGGCTCTCCAGATGCCTTACCAGGTTCTGGAATGCTTCCTCGCAGCTAGACGTCCATTCAAAATTCCTCTTTCCTTTCTTTATTATGTCAAAGAACAGGATGCACTTGTCAGTTGCCTTGGATATAAATCGACTCAGCGCATCTACTTTTCCGTTCAAGCTCTGTACCTGCTTTATAGTCCTGGGCGCTTGTACATCTCGAATGGCTTGGATCTTTTCTGGGTTGGCTTCGATTCCCCTAGCGTTGACGATGAATCCTAAAAACTTACCTGATGCAACGCCGAAAGAACACTTCAACGGGTTGATCTTCATTCCATAGAACCTGAGTATGTTAAACATTTCAGCTAAGTCTTGAATGTGGTCGTTTGACCATCGTGACTTCACGAGCATGTCATCCACATAGACTTCCATGGTTTTGCCCAGCTGGTCCTTGAACATTCGATTCACCAGACGTTGGTAAGTTGCTCCAGCATTCTTTAATCCAAAGGGCATCACTACATAGCAATACAGCCCGACATTTGTAACGAAGCTGGTGTGTTCTTGGTCCGGAATATGCATTGGGATTTGGTTGTATCCTGAGTACGCATCCATGAATGACAATAATTCGTGTCCTGCTGTGGAATCGACCAACTGATCGATCCTAGGCAACGGGAAACTGTCCTTAGGGCATGCTTTGCTCAAGTCGGAATAATCTACGCGAGTCCTCCATTTCCCATTCGCCTTCTTTACTAGCACGGGGTTGGAGACCCACTCCGGGTAGAGGGCGTCGCGGACGAACCCATTTGCTTTGAGTTTGTCCAGCTCCTCTCCAAGAGCGGCGGATCTCTCCGGATCCATTCCTCTCCTTTTTTGCTTGACTGGGACGTATTTCGAGTCTATGTTCAACATATGACTCGTGATGGCGGGAGAAATCCCACACATATCAGAATGCGTCCAGGCAAAAACATCAAGGTTTGCCCGGAGGAAGTCGCTAAGGTCTTCAGTCATTGCGGGGCCTAACTGTGATCCGATCTTCAGTATTCGCGAAGGGTCGTCACGGCTAACTGAGATGTCAATTGTTAATTCAGCCGATGCCGCCTTCTCTTCCCTGGGTTTCTCATCGTCGTCTCTCGGATCTATATCTCTGTAGATCCGAGAACTATGCCCGAGCCAGGGCTCGGGCACTACTTGTCAATTATTCGTATGGAGGATGCGGACGGGATTGTCCGCAACCTTTCCTTTCTCCCTCCGGTGGGCCTCTCGGAGCTCGGCCACATAACAAGAACGACTAGCTGCTTGGTCACCGTGAACAATGCCTACTCCTTTGTCAGGCGAAAACTTCAAAGTCAAACACCACCGGGCTAGTGCCGCTGTAACGACCCGTAAATTTCAACTGTTTTAATAACGTAATTAGTTGAAATTTTGTGAAAATTTAAACGATAAAATTTTGAAATAAAAATTTAATATTTGGAATACGTCTAGTTAAACATAGCAACTGGTAAATTTTCGTCCGAAAATATGAAAGTTTATTTCGCGCGTAAATTTACTTCAATTTAATCAGTTAACAAACGACGAAAATAAAATGTTTCCGAAACCTAAATATTTTTACATAGAAAAATTCTAAACCATCTTCTGAGCAAGATTTCAGTTTGTCATTTTTCCAAATTCGGACATCTTTGGCTCCGTCGATCTTAATCTTCTGCGTTTTCTTGCATTTTCCTCCAGTAGAAAAAAAATTCGAATTTTATAAATTCAATCGTACCACAATTATCTGTGTATCGTTGGAAGCGCCTCGTCGCGTTGATCAAAACAGTATTTTCATTTGTGTAGATCAGAGCCCGGCGTAAAAATAGTCGCGTTAATTTAACCGTTTCGGGCGGACCGATTAAATAATTTCAGCCTAAAATCTTTAACCCGTATTCATTAAAAATTTGAAAAATTTATAATCTTAGCTGGTGTATTTAATGAAGCAGTTGGCAGCTTGGAGTTGGCATAGGGAAGTGTTGTGACTCCTCGGTTCCATGATACAATTTACGGTCACGAAATTGAAAACTTAAAAGGACATATTACAACTCAAGCACGTTCCTTCTCATTTTTCTCAAACCCAGATCCACGTTTCCACTTCCATTCCTTCTTTCCCACTTTGTCTTCCTCCTCTATAATCTTTCTCCTCTCAATTGCCTGCCCACGCCATGTCCCCCTCCTCTCCTTCCCCACTCTCCGACCACATCAGCGCTTAGCCTCCGCCCTCCCTTTCACTGACCTCCACCTCCAACCGCCATCACCTTCCGCCTTCGTCAAGTCGTGACATCATTGGCCACGTCACACGTGCGCCATCCCAACCACCATGATGGTTCCGCCTGCCACCCTTCCCCGTCGACCACCATTGGCTACGTCCGCCCCGACACACCTTCCTCCACCCGAAGCTCGCCTCTGCCATTGCCGACCATAGCCACACGCCACCGCGTCCTTTCCTCCGACCTCTCCTATCACGTGAAGCCCCACCACCACGCCTGCATTTCCTCACGGCCAGCAACCGCCTCAGTTCTGCCTTCCGCCTCTTCCACGTCAACCACCACTCTCGGCCTGTTCTTTTCACCTCCGTCCGCCTTGCCTTCATGGCCACCGAGCTTCAAACATCTCTCTTCATTTCTATAGGTATATATATATGTATATAATTCTAATATATATTCTTTGTTAATATACTTATAAATTTATACAAGTTGGATACAAATCTGCCTTAAGCCTTCATGTTTTATATATTAATGTATGATAAGGGGACAGCCTGCACATGTACTTTTGTTAGTGGTATATATTCATATATAGGTTAGTAGATGTTAGTGGTGGCCTATCTGTTGTATCTATTCTAGCATACTTATTTGAATATATATGTCATGTAAGTTGTATGCAGTTCTTTATATAAGTCATGCTAGTATTTTAATGCATATAGGATCGGTCATGTTGCAGTAAATAATATATATGTTGTGCTGTAATATGTTATTGTACATATACGTTATTAAAATATATTTCTAATTTTATAATATGTAGTAGCTTATATAGGTTATCTTCATATGTTGGTTCTTATGAATCCTATACCCTTTTAGTTAATACAAGTTGATGTGTCAGTCTGTATATAAAGTGTTATATAGTACACTGTTTATATCTTTATATAGGAATATATATATTATAGTTTATTGTAGCTAAAAGGTAGTTTCGGCTGTTAGTATATTTTTATCTATATATATGTTACACTGCCGTATTTTGTTGCTGTTAATATGTATTCTCAAGCTTATATGTAATTTTAAAGTGAATAAAGTTATAGTTTTATGACAGTCTATATAGATTATAAAATTAGTTAGTATATCAGATTTTAAAAGTTGTCTACTATTATATATAATACGTTTTGTTGATATACTAAAAATGTGGTATAAGTTGATATTTTACAAATCTTTGTTTTATATTGTGTCATATAAACATCATGCGTGAATGGTATAACAGTTATATATGAGTACACATTAGTTTATTATTACCGTGAGTTGTTCTGTACATATATATTTAAAACTATAATGTGTTTGAATTTAAAATATGAATATATTTTCTTTTGAAAATAGTTGCATAGAATTCACTTATACTATTTAGCGTTATCGATCCACTTCTGATTTGATTCGTCATTCTGGGTTATCAGCTTTGTCTGTCGAATTTGTGCAAATCGTGCTTTGTTTTGGATTCGTGCCTGGATTTCGTAACTCAGCTTCATTGTCTATCTCTCTAACCTCGAAAGGTGAGCACTCACTCACGATTAACGTTCTTTTATTTATTAAATTTGATTTCAATTGAAACGACAATTGAAATATGCTGCTGTAGATATTTACACTGTTATTACCTATATCAGTTCACCTGTGACATCTGACACCATTATCTGTTATATATATGAAATGATAATCCAGTTTGGTTGTTAATTGATTGATTGTTGATGTTTATATTGGACGTTAAATTGTTAATGTTAAAATGATAAATAGTATGAAATTGAACTTGATATAGGATGATTAAATGTTAAATTTGATTAACTGACATTTGTATAATATGATCCCTTTAACTGTTAACTTTATGGACTCGTATGATTTGCTTAATTACACCTTGAACCACTGAATGTATGTTGTTAAATTGATGATGTATGAAATTGTAATAGATGACAAGTGAAAAACTGTAATGTAATAATCTTTAATCTACATGAAATGATAGTGTAGATTCTAGAAATAATTATATTAATTCGTACAAATAACAATGCGAATTAATACGGTTATTTCGGGATTATTTGAATTGATTATTGGATTGATATTGATTGTTGTTATTGCTTGTTTATTTACTTTGACACCATCCCAGTTATCACACCGCAAGTTCCCTTTATTATGTTTTGATTTTTTGAATTGAATTGGAATCGGGTTGAAATGATAAATACCCAAATTGAACTTTGACCTAGGATAGAGAATTAAATAAAAACCCGATTGGTCAATAATTTGATTTGAAAATAAATTGAAGATTTTATTTAAATAAATAATATGGTTTTGAAATGAAGTTGAAATTTGAATTTTTTTTTTATGAAAGGAAAATGTTAATATTTAATAATCTGAAATAAAATATTTACGATGTAATTGATGAAAGAATATTGTTTAATTTGAGAAATTATTGAATTAAGTTTGAAATTATTAAACTTTGAAATAATTTAATAATTAAAGTTTGAAAGTGTAATTAAGTTTGAAATTGCTAAACTTTGAAATGATTTAATAATCAAGTTTGAAATTATAATTAAGTTTGAAATTATTAAACTTTGAAATTATTCAATAATCAAGTTGTGGATTATTTAATAATTAAATAAGATTGAATTATTTAATGATTAAATTGATTTGGATTCTTTAATAAGAGAAATTGAATTTTTGAATAAGTGAATTTTACTTCGTAATAACTGAAATTGAGTTTCTTTATTAATTAAGTTTTGGAGAATTATTTAAGTAAGTAAATAAGTGAAACGGAATTTCTTTAACAAGAAATGAAAATGTGATATTTTGGAATTAACGTAAGACTTGAAATGTAAAGAATTTGATTTGATGAATTTAATTTAATTAAATTTGTAAGTTTTGATTTAATGAAGTTGAATTCAAGAAATTGATTTAATGATTTGGAAATTTAATAGAAATTGTTTTGAATGATAAATTAATTGAATGATATTGAGTGAAATTGATAAATGAATTTAAATTGATTTAAATGTTAAATTAAATTAATTTAAATGTTTTCGAAATGAAACTTATATTCGAACTTGAATCAATATTTGAATTGTTTTAAATAGAAATTGAAATTGAATTATAAGATTTTGAAACGGAAAATGGGAAGTTTTGAAACGAAAATTTGGAAATTGTTTTAGAAAGACAAATGAAATGTTGATTTACGAATTCTATTTGAAATTGAAATTGATTTGGTTTTTTGAAATATATAAACGACCAATCGGTGTAATAATTACGAAAGTTATTAAAGAGACCGGGATCGGTAATGGATATACTCTCTATCTGAACCGAAACCACTTTAATAACTATACGCGGAGTGTTGATCCAGAACGAAGTGGATGGTTTTGATGAACGCGTTGACTGAAGAAAGAGAACGATTTTGGATGACCCTTGACATGACTAAAACAGGAGCCGCGCCGGGCCATTGAGGATCGCCATCTCTAGCGGACACACTTCTTCGATACCATATCTATTACTTTTGTGATTCGATTTGGGTGCACCCCTCGATTTGGGAGTGTTGTTCGCGGTGTTGGGGTAGTAGCTGCTATGCCCAACATCAGTCCGGATCACGCAACTACTAGTATCCTAGTTGGTATCGCCTCATGTACCTTGTCATACTGATTATCCTATTCGCGACCACTACGATTTTGATTTGTACCTTTAGTATATGGATTGCCCTCTGGTGACTTCCGGTTTTGGGGAAACTACGGTCTTGTATATGCTTTTGGGAATAAACAGGTTAAGAGGTGTATGGGCCCTGCTTAACCCTACTTTGATATCTTTATATTACTGATAGACATTATCTACTTAGCGTACATTACTACCTAGTAGATAGTTTAACGGATCCTTAAAGGATGGGTATTCCAAACATCCTTTGAGTTACTTGTATTTCAATTGCTATTTCACTTGAGTTGGATTTATTAATATAAGAATGTTAATCCTGACTCGAGTGTCTTGTGTTTTGCTTTACGCTCGGGTCAGACTGAGTGTACCAGTATTCGAGACTCACCTTTGGAGTTGGAGCTTTGCTTGAAGATCCAGCCATCTATTCTGCTTTCAGTATTCGATGATTCCAGTGATGTATTCTGCTTTGTATCTGATGTATCGTATTACTCTTCTGTTGTAAACTCTGATGTATTTTATATATTCATATAGTAGCTTCATGAACTACTATCTCTTCTATTTCCGCTGCATTTATTACTCTGTGTCTGTGATCTGTGATTATATCTATTTACTGTATATGTTCAGTTTTGCCAAATTTAAATTACAACGCGGTATTTTGAGCAATTCAACTCCGGCATGAGTGTCTACCTATACACTTATAATGGACGCGAATGGCCTAAAATTCCGGGTCGTTACAGTTGGTATCAGAGCTTTGGTAGCTCTAGGAAAAACTTAACATATAGGGTAAATGTATTTACAGAATCACTCTCATCCGAGTTTCAATCTCTTCCTTGACTCAATTCCTTTGAATTTTAGAACGTTCCCCTCGGTTCTGGAATTCATTCGTATCCTTCACTATTCGTCTTCTTTCAAATTCTGGAGCACCCTATAACTCCATTTTGAATGATATCTATAATAGATCGGCGGTCTCGCCAATCTTCGAATAATTCGTAAAGGAGTAAAACTCCTTTACAATAGGCATTGATTTACTGGAGATTTCTGTATCCTCGGTTTACGATGCTATCTATTCCCTGCTATACCTGAATTCCATCTCTTAGGATCGAGTGTTGATTTACCTCGGAATTCAGCATCGATCTTATTCTTGAAGTTACGGACGACCCGGTTAAGGTTGCCCGTGAATTAAATAAGCTTATCCATCTCCCGATTTTGTTAATCGAACTATCTTATCTTCTGTTTCGAACTTATTATAGAATCAAAATTCTCTTTGGTTTGAGTCCATAAAATTTGAAACCCTATTCTCATTTTGAAAATTCATTCCTGTATCGTCGAGCGAGGAAGTGTATTTGTAAATTTATATTAAAATGTTTTATATATTGTGTTGTTTGAGTTGTTGATGTTGATTTGGGTTTCCGATCGATACGTCTGATCAACGCTATCGATAGGATTTCCAAAACGCTTGAACAGAGCAAACTGACACATTATTATTTTCAAATTTGGAAAATGAAAATTTTGTTTGATTATATTGTGAAAATATAAGTAAAATTTTCTGGAATTTAATAGGTTAATTAAATTGTTTGTTTGAAATGATAATATTTGATTATCATTTATTGTTCTAAATAAATTTATAAATACGGTTTATAAATTGATTTGGAATTTGAAATGAATTTAATTCAGAAATTTGAGAATTTAGTTTCCGGTGATTTCGAATTTTGGTTTTTAAAATTTTAAAAGTATATATCGAAAGTATTTTCGAATAGAATCATTTGCAAAGAATTTAAAATGTTGAAATCAGTGCTCTTCTCTTTGTCGCTGGAAAATAATTTCGGTGATGGCGGCCGCATCATCGACATTCATTTTCGAGTTTCGAAGTGGAGATACTATTCTGTAGCTTTGCTACGGTTTTGTTTTGAGAAAAAAAAATATATGTTTTGATTTGAATTTCTTCAGTATAATTTTATTTATATATATAAGTATCTTATTTTAAAATTTAATTTGATTTGATATAAATATATTATATATATCTCTAATTTTTTAAAGTAAATCGGAAATCTAATTCTTAAATTTTGTTAAAAGATGATTTTAATTTTAAATAAAACCAAAATTTAGAATAAATATTTAAACTTGAATAATTGAATTGGGAAAATTTTATTTGTATATTGTTCAACTGCATTCTAATACAACTTACCTAAATCATTCAGAAGTTGAATATGTGATGGGATAATATATAAGATAAATTGAATTTATAAATAAAATTGAGTGTTTATAATAAATGTTATACACTGAATTTTGATTATAAAGATGTTAATAGAGTTAGATAGGATAATAAGTAAAACTCAGTTAATAATGAAATAAAATTGTTTTGAAAGAATTAATAAATTTGTTTTGAAAGAATTAATAAATTGAAATTTGATCAACATATGAAAATATCTTGAGTTTAAAAGAAATTAATAGATGTAAATTAATTTAAATCGAAACTTTTATGGTTTAAATTAATTTATATGGGTTAAATATATGTGATGAGATATATTAAGTAGAATAAATTTAACAAATTTGGAATAAAGAAGAATTTAATTGCTGAATAAAATATGATTATAATAAAAGATTATTCAAATTTATGGTTTTAGAAATTTTAAATTGAGGATAATTGGATAATAAGATAATGAATTTAGAAATAGTTGAGATTGACTTTAGTGAAATCAAATAGATTAAATCAATTATTGAACATAAATTAATTTAAATTTGAATTTATATGGGTTAAATTAATTGTTATTTTATATTTCAAATCTGTTTCTTCTGGTTGTTTCTATTCTCCTACCTCGTTCCTTTTCGGGGACGAAAAGTTTTGAGTGGGGGAGAATGTAACGACCCGTAAATTTCAACTGTTTTAATAACGTAATTAGTTGAAATTTTGTGAAAATTTAAACGATAAAATTTTGAAATAAAAATTTAATATTTGGAATACGTCTAGTTAAACATAGCAACTGGTAAATTTTCGTCCAAAAATATGAAAGTTTATTTCGCGCGTAAATTTACTTCAATTTAATCAGTTAACAAACGACGAAAATAAAATGTTTCCGAAACCTAAATATTTTTACATAGAAAAATTCTAAACCATCTTCTGAGCAAGATTTCAGTTTGTCGTTTTTCCAAATTCGGACATCTTTGGCTCCGTCGATCTTAATCTTCTGCGTTTTCTTGCATTTTCCTCCAGTAGAAAAAAAATTCGAATTTTATAAATTCAATCGTACCACAATTATCTGTGTATCGTTGGAAGCGCCTCGTCGCGTTGATCAAAACAGTATTTTCATTTGTGTAGATCAGAGCCCGGCGTAAAAATAGTCGCGTTAATTTAACCGTTTCGGGCGGACCGATTAAATAATTTCAGCCTAAAATCTTTAACCCGTATTCATTAAAAATTTGAAAAATTTATAATCTTAGCTGGTGTATTTAATGAAGCAGTTGGCAGCTTGGAGTTGGCATAGGGAAGTGTTGTGACTCCTCGGTTCCATGATACAATTTACGGTCACGAAATTGAAAACTTAAAAGGACATATTACAACTCAAGCACGTTCCTTCTCATTTTTCTCAAACCCAGATCCACGTTTCCACTTCCATTCCTTCTTTCCCACTTTGTCTTCCTCCTCTATAATCTTTCTCCTCTCAATTGCCTGCCCACGCCATGTCCCCCTCCTCTCCTTCCCCACTCTCCGACCACATCAGCGCTTAGCCTCCACCCTCCCTTTCACTGACCTCCGCCTCCAACCGCCATCACCTTCCGCCTTCGTCAAGTCGTGACATCATTGGCCACGTCACACGTGCGCCATCCCATCCACCATGATGGTTCCGCCTGCCACCCTTCCCCGTCGACCACCATTGGCTACGTCCGCCCCGACACACCTTCCTCCACCCGAAGCTCGCCTCTGCCATTGCCGACCATAGCCTCACGCCACCGCGTCCTTTCCTCCGACCTCTCCTATCACGTGAAGCCCCACCACCACGCCTGCATTTCCTCACGGCCAGCAACCGCCTCAGTTCTGCCTTCCGCCTCTTCCACGTCAACCACCACTCTCGGCCTGTTCTTTTCACCTCCGTCCGCCTTGCCTTCATGGCCACCGAGCTTCAAACATCTCTCTTCATTTCTATAGGTATATATATATGTATATAATTCTAATATATATTCTTTGTTAATATACTTATAAATTTATACAAGTTGGATACAAATCTGCCTTAAGCCTTCATGTTTTATATATTAATGTATGATAAGGGGACAGCCTGCACATGTACTTTTGTTAGTGGTATATATTCATATATAGGTTAGTAGATGTTAGTGGTGGCCTATCTGTTGTATCTATTCTAGCATACTTATTTGAATATATATGTCATGTAAGTTGTATGCAGTTCTTTATATAAGTCATGCTAGTATTTTAATGCATATAGGATCGGTCATGTTGCAGTAAATAATATATATGTTGTGCTGTAATATGTTATTGTACATATACGTTATTAAAATATATTTCTAATTTTATAATATGTAGTAGCTTATATAGGTTATCTTCATATGTTGGTTCTTATGAATCCTATACCCTTTTAGTTAATACAAGTTGATGTGTCAGTCTGTATATAAAGTGTTATATAGTACACTGTTTATATCTTTATATAGGAATATATATATTATAGTTTATTGTAGCTAAAAGGTAGTTTCGGCTGTTAGTATATTTTTATCTATATATATGTTACACTGCCGTATTTTGTTGCTGTTAATATGTATTCTCAAGCTTATATGTAATTTTAAAGTGAATAAAGTTATAGTTTTATGACAGTCTATATAGATTATAAAATTAGTTAGTATATCAGATTTTAAAAGTTGTCTACTATTATATATAATACGTTTTGTTGATATACTAAAAATGTGGTATAAGTTGATATTTTACAAATCTTTGTTTTATATTGTGTCATATAAACATCATGCGTGAATGGTATAACAGTTATATATGAGTACACATTAGTTTATTATTACCGTGAGTTGTTCTGTACATATATATTTAAAACTATAATGTGTTTGAATTTAAAATATGAATATATTTTCTTTTGAAAATAGTTGCATAGAATTCACTTATACTATTTAGCGTTATCGATCCACTTCTGATTTGATTCGTCATTCTGGGTTATCAGCTTTGTCTGTCGAATTTGTGCAAATCGTGCTTTGTTTTGGATTCGTGCCTGGATTTCGTAACTCAGCTTCATTGTCTATCTCTCTAACCTCGAAAGGTGAGCACTCACTCACGATTAACGTTCTTTTATTTATTAAATTTGATTTCAATTGAAACGACAATTGAAATATGCTGCTGTAGATATTTACACTGTTATTACCTGTATCAGTTCACCTGTGACATCTGACACCATTATCTGTTATATATATGAAATGATAATCCAGTTTGGTTGTTAATTGATTGATTGTTGATGTTTATATTGGACGTTAAATTGTTAATGTTAAAATGATAAATAGTATGAAATTGAACTTGATATAGGATGATTAAATGTTAAATTTGATTAACTGACATTTGTATAATATGATCCCTTTAACTGTTAACTTTATGGACTCGTATGATTTGCTTAATTACACCTTGAACCACTGAATGTATGTTGTTAAATTGATGATGTATGAAATTGTAATAGATGACAAGTGAAAAACTGTAATGTAATAATCTTTAATCTACATGAAATGATAGTGTAGATTCTAGAAATAATTATATTAATTCGTACAAATAACAATGCGAATTAATACGGTTATTTCGGGATTATTTGAATTGATTATTGGATTGATATTGATTGTTGTTATTGCTTGTTTATTTACTTTGACACCATCCCAGTTATCACACTGCAAGTTCCCTTTATTATGTTTTGATTTTTTGAATTGAATTGGAATCGGGTTGAAATGATAAATACCCAAATTGAACTTTGACCTAGGATAGAGAATTAAATAAAAACCCGATTGGTCAATAATTTGATTTGAAAATAAATTGAAGATTTTATTTAAATAAATAATATGGTTTTGAAATGAAGTTGAAATTTGAATTTTTTTTTATGAAAGGAAAATGTTAATATTTAATAATCTGAAATAAAATATTTACGATGTAATTGATGAAAGAATATTGTTTAATTTGAGAAATTATTGAATTAAGTTTGAAATTATTAAACTTTGAAATAATTTAATAATTAAAGTTTGAAAGTGTAATTAAGTTTGAAATTGCTAAACTTTGAAATGATTTAATAATCAAGTTTGAAATTATAATTAAGTTTGAAATTATTAAACTTTGAAATTATTCAATAATCAAGTTGTGGATTATTTAATAATTAAATAAGATTGAATTATTTAATGATTAAATTGATTTGGATTCTTTAATAAGAGAAATTGAATTTTTGAATAAGTGAATTTTACTTCGTAATAACTGAAATTGAGTTTCTTTATTAATTAAGTTTTGGAGAATTATTTAAGTAAGTAAATAAGTGAAACGGAATTTCTTTAACAAGAAATGAAAATGTGATATTTTGGAATTAACGTAAGACTTGAAATGTAAAGAATTTGATTTGATGAATTTAATTTAATTAAATTTGTAAGTTTTGATTTAATGAAGTTGAATTCAAGAAATTGATTTAATGATTTGGAAATTTAATAGAAATTGTTTTGAATGATAAATTAATTGAATGATATTGAGTGAAATTGATAAATGAATTTAAATTGATTTAAATGTTAAATTAAATTAATTTAAATGTTTTCGAAATGAAACTTATATTCGAACTTGAATCAATATTTGAATTGTTTTAAATAGAAATTGAAATTGAATTATAAGATTTTGAAACGGAAAATGGGAAGTTTTGAAACGAAAATTTGGAAATTGTTTTAGAAAGACAAATGAAATGTTGATTTACGAATTCTATTTGAAATTGAAGTTGATTTGGTTTTTTGAAATATATAAACGACCAATCGGTGTAATAATTACGAAAGTTATTAAAGAGACCGGGATCGGTAATGGATATACTCTCTATCTGAACCGAAACCACTTTAATAACTATACGCGGAGTGTTGATCCAGAACGAAGTGGATGGTTTTGATGAACGCGTTGACTGAAGAAAGAGAACGATTTTGGATGACCCTTGACATGACTAAAACAGGAGCCGCGCCGGGCCATTGAGGATCGCCATCTCTAGCGGACACACTTCTTCGATACCATATCTATTACTTTTGTGATTCGATTTGGGTGCACCCCTCGATTTGGGAGTGTTGTTCGCGGTGTTGGGGTAGTAGCTGCTATGCCCAACATCAGTCCGGATCACGCAACTACTAGTATCCTAGTTGGTATCGCCTCATGTACCTTGTCATACTGATTATCCTATTCGCGACCACTACGATTTTGATTTGTACCTTTAGTATATGGATTGCCCTCTGGTGACTTCCGGTTTTGGGGAAACTACGGTCTTGTATATGCTTTTGGGAATAAACAGGTTAAGAGGTGTATGGGCCCTGCTTAACCCTACTTTGATATCTTTATATTACTGATAGACATTATCTACTTAGCGTACATTACTACCTAGTAGATAGTTTAACGGATCCTTAAAGGATGGGTATTCCAAACATCCTTTGAGTTACTTGTATTTCAATTGCTATTTCACTTGAGTTGGATTTATTAATATAAGAATGTTAATCCTGACTCGAGTGTCTTGTGTTTTGCTTTACGCTCGGGTCAGACTGAGTGTACCAGTATTCGAGACTCACCTTTGGAGTTGGAGCTTTGCTTGAAGATCCAGCCATCTATTCTGCTTTCAGTATTCGATGATTCCAGTGATGTATTCTGCTTTGTATCTGATGTATCGTATTACTCTTCTGTTGTAAACTCTGATGTATTTTATATATTCATATAGTAGCTTCATGAACTACTATCTCTTCTATTTCCGCTGCATTTATTACTCTGTGTCTGTGATCTGTGATTATATCTATTTACTGTGTATGTTCAGTTTTGCCAAATTTAAATTACAACGCGGTATTTTGAGCAATTCAACTCCGGCATGAGTGTCTACCTATACACTTATAATGGACGCGAATGGCCTAAAATTCCGGGTCGTTACAGCCGCCCTAAATTCAGCCAGGGCCGGCCGACCCAAGAAAACATTATACGGAGAGTCCACATCCAAAACTACAAAGGGTAGAATTCGTACCCTCCGACGCTCGCCTTGTCCCAGTTCAACTGGTAACTCGACATATCCTACCGCATCAGTCGCAGCGCCGTTAAAGCCGTGGATACGAGCTTTGGATGGTTTCAAGTCTTTTGTCTCTAGCTTCATCTGATCATAGGCCTTCTTGAAGATGATGTTGACTGAACTTCCACAGTCAATCAAAATTCTTTTTACATATGCTGGTCCGATCGTTGAAGATATGACCATGGGATCGACGGTCGGAGCCTCTACCTGATCAGCGTCTCTGTTCCTGAACACAATATCGTCTGTCATCACGCGCTGCTGCTTAGCAGGGGCCCCGTCCTCTACGTTCGAACATCACTCAAAATCTGCATGCTTCAAGGAGCTTGCATATCGTTCCATCTCTTGCCAGTTCTTATCTGCGGGATGAGGTCCGCCGATAATTGTATTTATGACCAGTCTTCCAACAGTCCGAGCAGGCTCCTCAGGATGACGTGGAGCTGGTGCACGACCTGGGTTGGACGTTGCCTGTCCTCCTTCCTGTGGATCCTTTACGAATTCTTGCAACTTCTTTTGTCTGATCAATTTCTCGATAGCATCATGCAGGTGTCTGCATTCTTCCGTGTTGTGTCCATAAGTTTCATGGAAGCGGCAATATTTCCCAGTCCGCTTCTGTTCTTCAGTTGATTCTTTTGGACGTGGTTTTCTGTACTAAAAAGTATTGCAGGTGGATAGGTAAATGTTCTCAAGTGGGGCGTTTAGCGGAGTGTACTCGCTGTAGCTTGGAATTCTCGACTTCCACTTTCCCGCTTCTTTCCTCTTTCCTTGACTTCTTCCTCCGGACTCTTTGGGCTGCACAGGCTTACTCTAGACATTGACTTGGACCTTTCCCGAATTGTCTCCAGATTGCTTCACAGCAATGTTGCTCTTGATTGACTCTTGGGCAGGTCCCGGTGCCTTATCTCGTCGTACCCACCTAGCTTCCTCTCTTCTTATGAACTGGTGTGCCTTGGAGTAGAAACGCTCTAGCGTAGCCGGAGGTTTTCCTGCCAGCCAGTCTCCAAATTCAGAATCCGGATCTACACCTCTCATTACAGCCATTAGGATTGCATGGTCGTTGGGATTACTGTCTTCCGTTGCCGCAACGTGGAATCTTTGTAAGTACTCCTTCAGCGACTCTTCGGGATTCTTGATTACACTCGACAGAGACATCACGTCCTTCGGGCATGTAGTGTGTATCCTGAATTGCTCAATAAACTTCTTTGCCAACTCCTCGAAATTTGATACAGATCGCGGAGGAAGTCGGGTGAACCACATAGTAGCGATCCCAGATAGAGTAATCGGAAAGCACCTACACTTGGTGGGATCATTTGCTCTGGCTGAATCCATCATCCATTCATACCTCATTACATGTTGTCTGGGGTCAGTCTTTCCTTCGTATGCAGGAATGGTTGGCATGCTAAACTTCTTGGGGTACGCCGCTTGCAGCACAACATCCGTGAACGGAGTATGACTTCTTGACACTCCCCAGTCGTCATTTGATAAGCCCTGATTTTCTTTCATCAGTTGCCTGATCATGGCTGTCAGATCGGGTGTCTGTATGGAAGCTGGGAGGTTGGAGTCAGTTCTACGCGCCTGTCCATGCTGATGCCTCCTTTCCCGGCGATCTGCCAATCGTGCGTCGTGAGGTTCAACATTGTTAGCATTTTGATGATCTGGAGCTCCATCCTCCATCTGTATTCCAGTTCGGAAGCTTCCAGTTCTGGCTTGGTCGCGGTCTCCAGCTGTTCGAACAGCAGCATCCGCCCTTGCAGCTTCAGTGTTACGGCGTCTACGCCTGGGTGGTTCATCAGAAGAAGTAGAGCTGTCAGATGAGGAATAAGCAGCTGGATTGCCCCCAGCATTCTATTGCTGCTGTTGAGAGAGTTGTGCCATCAGGTTGGCATTAGCTTGCATCTGTTCTCCCAGTTGTCTCCTGCTTTCCCTAAGTTCTCTCATCAAGTCATTGAACTCTACTCTGGTGACAACTGGAGTCTGTTCTTGAGCGGCAATCCCTGCACTCGGGATCGCAGGTTGATTGCTAGGTCCTGCTTGTTGCACGCTAGTAGACTCTCGGGCATCCGCATTAAGAGAAGCTGACCTGGTACGTGGTCTCGCCATTGTAGAGTTATTGGTATGAACTCTGAGTAGAATCAACGGATGTCCTATCATTAAGTCGGATCCTCTTTGGGGGATTTGTTCAATCCAGTAGCTTCAAAGCAGATCCTTGAGGTCTGAGAATTCGATTCTCGGTGAAAGCACCAAAGTGTTAGCACCAAAATTGGTCGCTAACCTCGTAGAAGAAGATTGTGAAGAGATATAAGTGATGAAATCAAACTAAACAGAGAAGACAGTGCTAATCTAAATACAGAAAGTAAGAACACCAAATTTATAGTGGTTCAGCGTAATTGCCTACATCCACTTTGAGGTTAAACTTTATTGATCTTCTCTATAGTTGATTACAAATACAATTCGTGAATCAAATGCTTGAATGAAGTTGTTATGTAGAAAAGACGAGTCTTGAAAATGGCAGAGTCTCCCCGGTGTTTTCTCTCCAAAAAAGGATCCATTTCACTGTGACCCTGCCCCTCTATTTATAGGCAAAGATGGGCTGGACTTCCCAAGTGGGCTGATTGCCGAACGCTCCATCCCGAGTACAGTGGTCGTCGTATGCCAAGCAAGGTTCGCCGAACGCTCTGCGCCGAACCATCCCTTCTATGCCGAACGGTATGTTGGTGTCGTGGGAAGTGTAGGATGGTTGTCTGTTGAGGCCGAACGCTCTGCGCCGAACCATCCCTTCTATGCCGAACGAGGTGGTTGATGTTTGGGAAGTGTAGGATGTTAGTCAGTTGAAGCCGAACGCTCTTCTTGACGCCGAGTTCCCTTACGCCGAGTACTCCTGTACGCCGAACAGTCTCGTATGCCGAGCAGTCTTGAGGCCGAGCACACTTGTCGCCGAGCACTCGTTGGATGTTGGGTGCCTCGCCGAACACTCCTGGCTGTCAAGTGCCTCGCCGAACACCATGGGATGCCGAGTACTCCTGTATGCCGAGCAGCCTTGACACCGAGTACTCTGGTACGCCGAACAGTCTCGATGCCGAACACTAATGGATGCCGAGTACTATGCCGAGCACACTTGTCGCCGAGCACTCATGGATGTCAGTTGCTTCGCCGAACACTCCTGGATGGCCAGTGCTTCGCCGAACACTCCTTGATGCCAGTCGCTCTCTGATGCCGAGCACTTATTGCCGAGTACTAGTTGCCTGGTCAAATCCCCAGGAAACAAATATCGAACATTTAGTTCGAAATTCGAACTACTCAACCACTTGAAAATAAAGCCACACCCATTCAAACGCCTCGCCATGCCACCACACTCGACAATCAATCACCAGACTCTACCCATCGCTTCACCTCAACCACCTCTTCCAGTTCCCTCTAGACCGCACGTATCTCCTCGTGCCACCGCCATCGCCTTGAAGCTAAGATCACATTACAACCCATCCTAAACACTAAATCAACCTCGACTAGCTCGCACACTCCACTACAAATCGCTGCATTATTTTTCTCGAGTGCCCCATCCCCTACTCCTCCCCCATGGGCAACGGCTTGACCTAAAATCGCTTCGATCGTTGGAATTTGCCAAACACCCAATTTTGTTCAACCCATAAATTCTCCACCGTCATGACATTAAAAATTACAAAATTACCTCCAAAGATCACAATTTTCAACGACAATCACATACATATAAACCATTCATTAAATTATGATAATCGAATCTCGACTATAATTTGTTCATTTTCTCTAAAAAATTATCTCTCTATACTTCATGAAATTGAATGAGATAAATTTTAAAATACATTATTTTGACGAGCCGAAATTTTTAGATATTTGAAATTGAATATTTAATTGATTTTAAATATTGAAAAGTTAGTTTCTAACTTGAATTTCAAATATCACTATTTACTGGATAATTTGAATATTTAAAATATTGAATTTAATGATTGGATTGGGGAAAATGTTGAATCTAGGATTCTAAGCATATTAAAAATATTTCAAAGGCTTATAAAATATATATTGATGATACTAAAGATAGTAGAAGTGTTAAAATTGAATTTAAAAGTGTTTTGTTCAATTTTAAAAATATATTGTTTAATTCAATATTTAAAATAGCCTTCCGAGACATAGTCTCAGAATTCGACGAAATTTGTTCCATTGGATCCGTAATATTGTATTATTATCGGATTTCAATTTTCGTAGTGATTGGAGTTATCGTGTGATCACATGGTAGATAAATGCATTGAAATTTGTATTGAAAATTTAACATAATAACTGGATCCAAAAAGCTATCTTCTACGTATGATCGAATTAGGACTCGAAACCTTTTCCATTGCGTTCAAAATAAGGGTATAACATTATAAATGCCTAGCAGCACGCCTCGATAGAAGGTCAAGGTTTTAAGTTGCAAAATCGAGACAATTTGAAGTTAAAATCGATATGTATATATATATATATAATAGTTGACAGGTCAAACGAATCACATCAGCTGTTTTTTTATCATTTCAGTCTATTGTAGCGAGTATAACCCAACACACAAAAGCATTATAATATGCAAGGCATCTTTCCACATTTTAAAATCACGTCCTTCATTTCAATCAATAGAGAAAATTAAAAAAATGGCTACTCCGTGTTTTATAAGCTTCATCTCTTTCCCTTCCCCAGTCCATACGAACGAATCAAAACTCTTATTTTCCCTTTTCTTCTAAAATCGAACTCGTATAAAAAAATATGGCCGAAGCCTGTTCATCAGATTCGAGAGAGGGAACGAACGCATCGCAGCAGCTTCGAATTGCGATCGAATCGAGAAGGGGCGCGAAGCGTAGTGGTCTCGAAGTCGGAAGAGCTTTGGTTGGATGTGAGTGCAACAGTGAGGGTAAGGGGAAGTCTGCTCGAATTCGTTGGAGGGCAGAGGAGTGTAGTGGAGGTGTTATTGCTTCCAGATGGTGATGATAGAGATGGGTTTAGGCGAAGCCGAGGTCGCGACTAGGGTGTCAGGCAAGATCGAGTTGGGGTTTGATGGTGTAGCGCGATCGCGTTCAAAAGGAGGAGAAACTATGGCTTTGGTGGCCTTCGAGCTCGAGGTGATTTTAGTTTTGGGGATCGCGATGTCGAGGCTGGAAGATCAGGTCGATGGGTAGCCTAGGTTGCGTTCAGCAGTAAGGTATTTACGATTTATTTAATTCAACTTAAATTTGAAAATAAATTTGAATATATATATACACATAAACACTCATGTATATTTTAATGTGGACGTTTACAGGAAAACAGAAAAATGATTTTTATTTTTAGGGACAAGATTTTATTTACAGTAATATATATATATATATATATATGCATATGTAGTAAGGAAAATAACAGTAAATATATATATATATATAAGTACACACACATATGTATGAGAAAAAATATACTTATGAATATAACATTAGAAATTATAACAGCAATAAGACATGCAGTTTTCAAGCTATATATTCAGAAGCAGAAAATTTATTACAGTTAGTATATAAAAGTTAGATTTTTAAGCCATTATAAATTATTTTTATATACAGTTTAGAAACTGAAATCTACCAGATTATTTTAATAATGTATATTAGTGATTAATTTGGTTAATAAACTTATTTACTTTACGAGAATTCGTTGTAAATTAAATAATTTGTTAATTAAATCTATGAGAATTAATTGTCCAATTAATTCGTATATTAGTTAAATTATTAAAATGGTAACAAATTGTTCAATTCATTCAAGATATTTATAAACCGTAAATGTTGTGCAAGGTTTGAACCGTGGAGAAAACAAGCTAGTTTGGATCAGATTACAAATCAAGAATAAAAGGTGAGTTAATCCCACTCTTCTGGATTGCTATTTAAATTTAAATGCTTAAATTTAAATAATTGGTTGAATGGTTGAATTGAATTGATGTACTATATTATATATAGTAGAGTGTATATATATATAGTATACTTGGGGTGATTGATTTCCCGCATTATATAGTGGATGAGACCCTATGCGCTGCATAATAGCGGATGATATTTTATAATCCCATATACTGCGATATTCCACCTTGAAGTGGAATTGGTATTATTATATTGTGCTAACATCTGTAGATGCAGGAAAACAGGTTGGAGGGATCTACCTGGATCCCTCAAAATTATTTAGATTTGTTTAGTATTCTGCATTATGATTATTTGATATTCTGTGATGAATTATATTGATAATTAGGATATTGGATGCTATGGTTTGATTGAATATTTTTGGGTATTCTGAGTTATCAAAATATATAGAATTGGATTTTGAAAAGGAAATAAAAGAGTGAATTTTCAAGTAAAATAATTATAGAGAATTTGAATAAATTAAAGAATGGATTGGAAAGAATAAAAGTGATTTTTAAATTTTAATTAATAAATTCCGAGTAAAGAAAAGGGGATATTGAATAAACAGAGAGAGAATGAATTTTAAACTTAAAGTGATATTATTTAAATTAATAAAAGAATTTATTTTAACATTCAAGGTTTGCATTTATTTAAAAGGATAAAGAAGGATTTGGGAAACCTGAAATTGATATTTTCAGTTTAAAAGATTTTAAATCATAATAAAGAAATAAAATCTGAAGTTAATGGATTTGATATAAATGGAGTAAGTAAGGAAATTTATTTAAAAATGAAGTAAAATTGGAAATCAATTTGGGAATTGATTTAAGTGTTTAAAATCGGAATTTTTTTTAAAGAGAAGAGAGACTTTGGAATTTATAAACTGGGTTTATAAAAGTGAAGTAATATATATCAGTGGATATTTAGAAGAATAAATTAAAGGTGAAAATTTATTAAGGAATGGGTAAATTTGTTTAAAAATAAATAGTAATTTATTTTTAAAAGATTGGAAGAGAAGAGTATTTCCCTGGATAGCCAATTACGTTTAAAAACAAATTTGTAAGTATAAGTCAAAAGTTTTAAAGTTGATTAAAAGTATGTTTAGATAATTTATTATTTTTAAAATGTCTAGATTTTGAAGTAAGTATTTTTCAAAATTTATTATAGTAGTAATTATTTAAAGGTGATTTGGTAATATGGATTAAAAAGAGAAAATTTAGTTTATAGTTTATAAAGTTGCTTTATTTTAAATTTTCATAAAGCATATATTTTTGAATAAGTAGTAAAGTAGTTTTTAATTTAAATGTCTTAAAGGATATTTTATAATAAAGAGTTTTTTTTAATTATTTTAAAATCTAAAGCTTTGTACTTGGTGTTTTCAATGGAAATAAATAGTTGGGAACTTATCCCATGAGAAGATTATGGTTTGAAAATTGTTTTCAAAATGGTTGAAAATGGAAAATATATCTTGCGAATATATTTTGAGGTTAATAAATAATTTGGGGGATTATTTATTGTTTGATGGTTGTTTGTGAATTTTAATTGATAGTTAAATAACCGACTATCAATTTTGGATAAATGCACTGATCGTTTCGAAGAGACCGGGATCGGGATTTATTTCCCGAAAACCACTTCGATCCGGTTTGTACGTTTTTGAAACAACTCGCATATTTTACGATTATATATTTAAATGTTTTATTTAAATATGGTATCGTTAGTCGGATTTTAGTCCGAAAAGTTACTTTTTGCAAACTGTCGAATTGGGACTCGAGACCCCTTCTATTGAGTTCAAAATGTCGTTTGCAACCTTTTTTAGTATAAACATTGATATGTTTGGAGCTAGCTAAAAATTTGACCATTTTCACTTTGGGTTTGGGTTTGGGTTCAGCCCACTAGCCATCTTAACACCCCAAACTGAAACCCCCCTCTTCATTCACTTCCTCTTCCTTTACTTTTCAGTTCTAAAGAGATTAATGGAGGAAAAGAAAAAGAATGGAAATTCCTATGCCCTAATTTCATTTTGCAAATCCAAGTTTAGCTCCTAATTTCCAAAGAAGCCTAGGTAAGCATCTCCTCCTTCTTCTCCAACTCTTTCTCCTTCCAATTTCAGAAATTCCTAAACCTAACTTAGGAAATGTTACTCTTTTTAGCTTAGATTCAAGCTTGTTGAGTTGGAATTGAAGAGTGATTGTCTTGCCATTGCTCTAAAGCTTCTTCTTCATTTGTTTTGGGATTAAAGGTGAGATTTTTATCTCACATCTATACCTATATCTATTTTTGTTGTTAGGTATGAATTCCTAACACTTATTCATGTGCATTTGCCTTTGATTTGGATTGGTTTTGTGAATATTCAAATTTTTGGGTTTTTAAGTCAAATTTGTGTGAAAATCCTTTTATGAATGTTTGATCATGCTTTTGTTGATGCATCGAGGAGCATATAGGGTCGGGTTGTCGATTGGCATAAACCCTTAGAGCCAATGTTCGTCCGGTTGCATTTTGGAAGAGTTTGCTCTTCATTTGAATAGGCTGAAAAACAGCCCAGGCAAGATTCAGTCGACTGAACCTGGAACCCGAAAGTTTCCAGGCATGATTCAGTCGACTGAAATCTCTAATAAGTTTCCTGAACCTGGAAACAGAAAGTTTCCTGAACCTGGAAACAGAAAGTTTCCAGGATCAAGGTCAGTCGACTGAAAACCCTGTTCAGTCGACTGAACCTGCTGTTTCAGCACAGTTTGCCTTTTGGGATTGAATTTCCAATTTAAATCGATTCATGGTGATCCTATTTGTTGTTATAATTTATTATGACTTTGATGACTCCTTTTTCGGGATTTTTGAATATCCATTTTGATGATTCTTTATCGGTTTAATTGGATTTGATTCACGTCTTTGAATGTGAATTTTAATGATCGATTGTTTCTACAAACATTTTTGTGGTTTGTCACTTTAAAATACAAAGGTTTCTATACTAGTAGTAAATATTCAAACTCTTTATCAAAGATGGTTTAAACTCTATTTCCAATATCAAACTCGTTTGTAAAACCACTTTCTAGTCTACCAGTATATACAAACCTTTATCTCACTTGTATGAGAAATCTAATTAAACGACTTAGTAAAACAAGTGGTATGAAACGCTTCCGTTTACTTCGCCAGTTAATTCTTGAACTTGTTCGGTTGAATCTATTGTGACAATTTTCGAGTGAAAATCTACAATCTATTCGTAAATATTTAAGTTAAGCTAGTGGTTATGGGACATGAAGCTAAACTCATATATTTACTAGCTTAGTGTAATTGACACTTCTTGATGATCGATGACGATCATTTTTGTGATTTAGACTAGCGATGTGCGATGTCACTTTGTCGGCGTGGGGGACTGTACCTCGTCTTGTGGAGCTTCGGCTCAAATTTGTGGGGTAGCGACCCATGGTCTTCGGACCATTTTAGTGGAGTTTCGGCTCAAATGTCTTCGGACCGTTTTAGTGGAGCTTCGGCTCAAAATTAATGGTTAGCAACCATGGAATAGCATTCCGTTTTGTGATACACGTGTTGAGAGTTTTCATGCTCTCGTTTTGTGATAGGCCTCCCCCTCTCCTTTTGTGATTTTTGGATTTCTAGTTGACGACTTCTAGAATTTGTGTTTCCCCAATTTTCGTGATTTGATTTGATAAGCTTTATCAATATTTGTGCATTGGTGAATTTGTGTGTCATTAACATTTTGTGATTTGGCATTGATATAACTGTCAAAATTTTTGGTTTGGTGAACAAAATAAAGAATATGACATTCTTTTTGGTGCTTTGAGATTCAATGAGATATTGTATGATTTTTGTCGATTTTCTAATGTATACTTGTCACAGTATGACATTATTATTATCATACGTCTTTGTCGTATCTCTATTTCTATCTCATTTTATTTGATATTTATAGTTAGACTGATCCGTTTATTATTTTCTTATTAAATAATACTCGGGTCAGACCAAGATGTTATAGGTGCTTCAGCTTGACTCCTCATCAGGGACTATTATTCTGACTTTTGAATAACTGCTTAGATGAGTAGTTCATTTTGTTGTATACATTTGAGATATAGACTCCATGATGTATAATTATTCTTTTGTGTAGCACATGTAGTGTGATATGGTGTATCTTATTTGACCACTACTCTGATGAACACTTTTAAGTGTTATATATTCATATCTATTTCCGCCTTTGTGATATGAATTATATGTGACTGATTTATGTTACGTATATTTCTATATTTGTTTCCTAAGATATTATAGCCACCGTGTGGTAGCTTTGAGTTTGTGTCGATGTGTCGGATTTCCTATTGGCATCTTAAACTATCTGACATATCGGTGCTCGCACAAAGCAATTACACGGATGGTTGCTCCTCAACAGCCTTATTCTCCGTTCTAGTTGACGGCATTACCCCGTAGTTTCCTTGGCTAGCGTGGGTATAGAGGTGGGGCGTCACAGTTTTTGTGTGGAAAACACGTGTTTGGATTCGAAGATGGAGCAGGGAAGTGCAAGGGCCAGTCGCTACTAATCCTGAGGATGATTCCAAAATGGATGTAGTAGGAGTAGTGCCTTCGGTTCCGTTCGAACCCGAGTCAGACTTGTATGGATGAATGCTTTCAGAACGTCGTCAGGTGGACGATGAGCATTCTAAGAGATGTGTTTTAAAAGGTAACTCTTAGCCTCGAGCCTCATCAACGGGGAATGACTAAAAATCAGGGGTTATGCAGCAAGGCTAAGTGGGTAGCACCCATTAGGGTGAGGTCATCCTTGTCTAGATGTCCCTTTTTATTTCGGCTGTGTGGGCGGTTGCTGATCCCAACCGCGGGGTGATCTTACTCGAGATTGTCCAGTAAGGGGTAGTCCCGGTCTTGTGTTGCAGGGGATTTAGGGTGGATCCTCGGTACACTGATCTAGACCAGGTATTGTGACAGGTGGTACCCCAGTGCCTAGTCATTAGTTGAAAATCCATTCTCCCTACGTGCATTTACGGTTTTGTTTGTATTACCCACAATTGTGGCTAGTATGTTGGAATTTAATTAATGTAACCATTTCGGCTATTTTAATAAGTATTTGTAAATAGACCCTATTATAATATCAGAGGATTTTGATAAAAAATGTTTTAGCTATCGTAAGGTAAAAACCCGACATGTTTATTTATGGCGTGGTCTTTCGAGATGCTTTTGTTTTTCAAAGGATTTTGAAACTTTAATAATCAATTTGAGTGTGGTTGTCTCACACTGGTATTCCAAACTGACTCGGGTGTTATTTAACTATAATGCTCGTGTCAGACCGAGTATTATAGAATACAGGAAAGGATGCTGTGGAGCTCAAGGGATGAGCTGGATGGCGAAACGTACTTCCGTACTTGATATTTATTCCGCTGTGCTATTTAACTGCATAGTCAGTTTTGTGAGGATAGTTTATGATTACTGTCCTACTGTGTTTTATGTTTTTGTTGTACTCTGATGATGTAATGTATAAACATGTATATTTTCTTTTGTGTAAAGATCAGTTATTATCTATTATATTTTATTCCACTGCGATTGTTAGATTCTGTTGTTATTTTGTTTCCAATTCTTCTACCTCCTTCTTCTTTAACCCTAACGGTTCGGTTTTCCAGCTTCCGATTGTTTGGTATCTGATACAGTGGACGTATTTATGTCGATTTTCGGGCATCAAAAAATCGGGTCATTACAGTCGGTATCAGAGCTGAAAGTTAAGCGAGAACCTTGGCTCTGGTGGGGATTACTCATTAGAGATAGAGTCAGTAGTACTCTAGAATGAGTTTGAGTGTAATAATAAACATGAGTGCATATTTGTTAGTGAATATAAAATTGTTTTATATTGTGTTGATTTAACGGTTGAGTGTTTATAGATTCTGGTCGATGTGTGGGATGCCATGTCATCGATAGGGGTTTCTAAACTCTTAAACAAGATAAACCGACAAAGTATTATTTAAAGTAGGGTAAATTAAATAATTTTACCTAAATTATTTTTGTATATAAGAGAAATAATTTTTGTAAATTATTATAGTTATATATGTTGGCTTGGATGTTAGGAATGATAATATTAAATTATTATCATTGTTGTGGAAATTTAACTAGAAATTGGAAATATAACCAAAAGTAAGAAATAAATGTATATAACAAATGAGATTTGTGAATGTAAACTATAAATGTGAATTATAGTGTGATTTATAATTAAAATAAGATAAAATTCCAGAGTAATGTTGAATATGGATTGGATGGGTTTCGAATTGGGAATTTTTGGAAAAGTTTAAATTCCTTTGAATTTGAAAATGGTTTTCAAAAGCTTTGGAGAAATAATGGTGATAGTATTTGAGAAATATTTTGAATTGGATTTGAAATTCGGAGAGACTTGAAATTAAGAATATTTAAAATGTTTATGGAATATAAATGGGTTTGATAACTCAAAAATTTGAAACTTGTTGGAAAAAAAAGAGTTAAATTAAAATAAGTGGAAAACTTATGGAAGTTTAAAAATTTGAAGGGAAGTGGAATGTAATTGAATCTAGTAAATAAAAGTAAAATTTTACTGGAAGTAAATTTGTGGGAGGACAAATTTATTTAAATTTGTAAGTAATAGAACTGGAATTAAAGTTGAATAATAAAATAAATTTAAATGGTGTCAAGAAAAGTGAATTGTAAATGTGTTTGAAGGAACTAAAAGAAGTAAAAGTTTAGAAATAAACTTTTTATTGAAATTTGAAATTTGTGAAATAAGATTCAACTTGAAAAAAATAGTTAAACGAAATGAGTTGGAATGTAAGCTAATAAATTTAAATTAAAGTGTAATTGAAAAGTGAATTACTTCCAGTAAAATTTTACTTTTATTTACTAGATTCAATTACATTCCACTTCCCTTCAAATTTTTAAACTTCCATAAGTTTTCCACTTATTTTAATTTAACTCTTTTTTTTCCAACAAGTTTCAAATTTTTGAGTTATCAAACCCATTTATATTCCATAAACATTTTAAATATTCTTAATTTCAAGTCTCTCCGAATTTCAAATCCAATTCAAAATATTTCTCAAATACTATCACCATTATTTCTCCAAAGCTTATTCGCGGAGCTCATAGCAAGGAAAAATTGGATCACATTAAATCACTTATTCAAAATCACAATCTGGACTTGGTAGCAATTCTTGAAACCAAACTCAATTTGCAACTTACCTTATCAGCTAGCAACTACATTAATAAGAACTGGGTTTTGCATCATAATCTTCACGAAGCCCCATATGGAAGAATCATGGTGATCTCCAACCCCCTAATATTCTCTCTTTCTCCTATCCTTTCCTCCCCCCAATTCATTCATTTCCATGTTTCTTTCATCCCTGATTCCATTTCCTTTTACCTCACCATTGTCTATGCTTCGAACTCTCCCTCCATCAGGCAGTCCTTCCTTCATCAAATTCCTGCTTTCAGACAAGAATCTCATCCCTGGCTAATCCTAGGAGATTTTAATTGTGGTTTGAACCTTAACGACAAAGTGGGTGGTTTGCCGCTAACTCCTAAAGATATTCAACCCCTTAATACTGCCATTGAGGATGCCAATCTGATCTCAATAAACAAATCTGGTTCTAAATATTCCTGGAACAACCGTAGTCGATCAGGGCACAGAATCATGTCCACCATTGATCACTCATTTTGCAACTTCAAATCTTTTTCCTTCTGGCCTTCAATTTCTGCCCATCTTCCTTTTCCTGTCCTTTCTGACCATTCCCCCATCATTTTATCCTCTGGTCCCCCTGTCGTGTATGAGAAAAGAAGTTTTAAATATTTTAATATCTGGGCTAATGAACCAGGGTACTATGATATTATCAATGTTGCTTGGTCCACCATTTGTTACGGTAACCCCACATTTAAATTTTGCAGGAAACTAAAGCACGTCAAACACTCTCTGAGAAGTTGGTCTAAGAGCAATTTTGGTAATGGTACGTTGAAGTCCGAGATTATCAAGAAACATTTAGAAGAAATACAAATTCAAATGCAGAATAATCCAACCGAAGACGACATTGCGGCCCAAGAAAGTGTTCTTTTTCTATCCCTTTCTTATGCTTTAAGGATGGAATGCTCTATGAAGAGACAACAACTTCATAATAAATGGATGATTGACGGAGACAGCAATACTGCCTACTTCCATGCGGCGATTAAGGCAAAGCAAGTTCACGATCATATATATCGAATTCAGGACATCAATGGAGACATGCTTACCTCTCCTTCTGATATTGACAATGCCCTGATTAGATACTACTCATGCCTCCTCGGAAATTCTGATAACTTTTCTCCTAATCTATGTCTCATTGATAGTACTGACCTCCCATCCATAAATCAATCTCAAGCCGATCTCCTAATCTCTGCTGTCACCGATGATGAAATAAAACTCTCTCTCTTTAGTATGAATAAGAATTCTAGCGGTGGTCCAGATGTATTCAATGGGCAGTTCTTCACCCATAACTGGGAAATTATCAAAACTGATTTCTGTCTTGCAATTCACAACTTCTTTTCTAAATTCAAGCTCCTAAAAGAAGTCAATGCGACTAATTTGGTTCTCATTCCCAAAACTCGACCTCCTACTGATGTCTCATCGTTCAGGCCCATTGCCTGCTGTAACGTGCTCTACAAATGCATAGCAAAGATAATTGCATCCAGACTCAAATCAGTGCTGCCTGACCTCATATCCTCTAATCAGGCTGCTTTCCTGCCTGGAAGAAACTCCTTAGATAATGTGGTGATGGCGCACGAGCTTCTAAAGGGTTATGGTCGTGCCAATACAACCCCGAGTGCCATGCTAAAACTTGATCTCTCCAAGGCTTATGACTCTGTCCAATGGTCTTCTATCGTCAGAGTTATGGCTCAGATGGGCTTCCCCAAATCATTTGTTGCTTGGATTTACATTTGCATATCCTCTCCTTCCTTCTCCCTTAATTTTAATGGTAAGGTCGCAGGGTACTTCAAAAGTAAACAAGGCATACGTCAAGGCAATCCTTTATCCTCTTACATTTTTCTCCTAATAATGGAAATTTTAACTAGAATGCTAAATGCTAGATTTCTTGCTAAAGAGATAAAGCTCCATCCTAAGTGTAAACGGCCTCTGATTACTTCCCTTCTCTTTGCGGATGACATAATGATCTTCACTTCCCCTGTTCAAGAATCCATAAATATAATTAAGGAAACCCTCGACATCTTCTATTCCTCCACTGGTCTAAAGCTCAACCTTTCCAAATCATCTATCTTGTTCGGTGGTATTCCTCACTCCTTATCTACTGCGTTGACAACTTACTCTGGTTTCCAACCCATGCAGAGTGACATAGTCTACCTGGGCATCCCTCTTTGCTCATCTAGAGTCACATTTTCCAACTGCGGTTCGCTATACCACAAAATCACTAGAATGCTCACTAGTTGGGCCAATCGATTCCTATCACAAGCCGGTAGACTCGTCGTGATCAAATCTCTATGTTTTTTCATAATTGTCTACTGGGCTAGAACTTATTTGCTTCCCAAAAAACTGCTCCGTCTCGTCAGACGTGCCATGCTTCGGTTCTTTTGGACAGGTAGCATTCACAATAGGAAACCAATTCCAATCTCTTTTGACAGCATTGAGCAACCTTTGTCGTGCGGTGGCTTGGGAATATTAAATATTGAACGATGGAATGTCGCTGCTATCAGTCACCATTTTGACTCTATTCTCTCAAACAAAAACAGCCTTTGGGTTAAATGGACTGTCAGTCACAATTTAAGAAATATAAGCTTTTGGTCTATTGACCCCCCTTGTGGTTGTAGCTGGATTTGGCGCAAGATTCTATCCTTGCGTTCTGTCTTCCTACCCTACCTTCAATTCTCACTCTCTGGTCAAAGCTCTAAAAATTTCTGGAATGATCCATGGTTAAGTAAGGGTCTCATTCTATCTGCCATTTTATCTCCTCAGCAAATTTATCAATCTGGCATAAATAGCAATGCCAACGCTGTTGATTACATTGCGAACAATAAATTATCCCTTCCGTATTCTAGAAATCATAACTTGAGTCTTTTCTGGGCTACTTTTAGTAATTATCACAATTCTTTCCCTGATTCTGATGTGTTATCCTGGGATGATAAGCCTCACTCTATAAATCATGTATATCACTTACTATCTAATACTCGATTTAAACCCAAGTTCCCTTGGCATAAAGTTATCTGGAATAAGCACACCACTCCCTCTGACAATCTCTTGCTATGGAAAGTTCTATCTAACGCTATCATGACCAAAGATAGGTTGATAGGGTTCGCTTCTGTTTCTGATCATCTGTGTGTCTTCTGCAAAAGTGAAATTGAGAGTAATAAGCACTTGTACTTTGATTGCAGCTATCTGCATCGAATTTGGGAGAGGTTAATGGTCAAGCTTGGAAGGCCCGGTTGGCTTGTTCAGTCTTCTTTTCAGTGGGACTTGATTCTTAAAGCAACTCGTAAGAAGGATAAGGCTGGTGATCTCCTTAGCTTCTGTCTCAAGAAATATGTTCGTATTATCTGGAACGAGAGGAATCAGAGATGTTTTAATAACGTCGAACAATCTCAACTTCAGCTATGGTTAGTTTTGAAGCACTCTATCATTACTGAGTTACAGGAACGCAAGTCCACTCTAACTTCTCTTCTTAGGGATTGGTAAGACTAGCTACTTTGGTGGCTTCGGGGATCTCTTCTGTTCCCTCGGTTGTTCTTCGTGTCATTCCTTCTGTGGTATTCTCTTCGGGTTTACCTCGTCTTTTGTCTTTTTTTCGTGGTTTAGTTTAGCTCTTTTTATTTTTCCTTTTGTCCTCTCTTCCCTTTTGTTCTTTCTTGCTCAAAGCATGTTTTGAGTAGGCTTTTTTCTTTTCTTTTAATAAAATCTGGTAGGGGACCAGCCAACCTCGCTAGCTATGCTAAAAAAAAAGTGAATTTAAGGAAGTCTGAGTAGTCCAAGAGAAATGGTCATTGGAATAAAATTCACTAAGTATGAAGTAAATTTGTGAATAAACAAATAAATTTACATCTGTAAGTAAGTAAAATGAAAGCTGAATACTGGAATTAAAATTGAATTGTGTTGAATTATGTGGGATAGGAAAATTAGTCAGGTTGGACTAATTAAAAACAAAGTATTGAAATAAAATTAGTAAGTAAACTAATTAATTTGAATAGGTAAGCAAATGAATTGAAAATGAATATTGGAAGGATAATTAACTTATATTGTGTGAAGTAAAAGTTTGGAAATAAACTTTTATTTGAGATTTAAAATAAATTAGTAAGTGGAACTGGTTTAAAATAATGGTATGAGCCAGTTGTGAATGGAAGATTATTAATAAAATTCAAATATTCAAAGTTTGAAGATGAATTGGATTTAAGTAAAAATGGGACTCTGGATGGAAATTTGGAAAAAGGTATTGAGATTTGAGATTAATTAGTAAAATGGAAGCAAGTTGAATCTATTTGGAATTGAAATCTAAATTGATTAAATGAAAAAACCAAGTGGTAAAGTGAAAGTAATAATATAAGAGTATAAAAAGTGCTTATATTTAACTTAAGAAAGGTTAAGGGTGAAAGTTCTTAAGTAAATTTGATATTGGAAATATACTAAGTTAAAAAAAATTGGATGAAATTTAATTTGGAAGTTGTAAAATGGAAAAACCGTGGATAAGTGAATAGGAATCATAATAATGTGAATAAAAGGAAATTGATATAGTTAATAATCAATTGGAGAATAAATACGTAGGATGCACGTATATTATTTTATTCGCATAGTGATTTGATCCAGATTCGAGCATAGAATTTTGAGGTAGCCATACCGATTCGAATTGGGATTTTTCACTCGATTTTCGACGTCGAACCCTGGATGTTGGTTTTTGATTGAATTCTGGATATTCTCTATCATAGTTTGTAGCTATGCAAGGAGAATAACGGTTTCTGATCAAGAAACCAGATCTGAGTCCGCACTAGGAAGTCGGGTGGACGATACTAGTTCGGAAGTGGAATTGTGTGATCGAAAGAGCAATCAGATTAATATTGCATACGGATGATATATGTGCATCATATGGTTTTGAATGAAATGGATATTTAAAAACTTTTGAAAAAGAAATGTATAAAATGGTTTTGAATGCTGTGATTGGATATTATTGTGTAGTAGGATATACAGATGTTTTAAAAGCAAAGGGAAATTGAGAATTTTGATTTTAGAAGATAAATTGAAATTTGCTCGGCAAAGATATGTATTTAAATTTCTGTATGAAATTTGATGATTTTTCTGGTCTAGCCACTTGGCGTTTTGTTTTCTTTTGGAATTTAAGGGCCCGTAGAGGCATTTTGTAGTTGTACCGAGCTAGCCGCGCAAAGGAGACGCTGGCGAAATTTTTCGAGAATTTAGAGAGTTAGGAAATTTTTGAGAAATTTTGAAAATTTAAATTGGGTTATAAATTTAAATTTGAATTGTTGGGTAAGAGATATTGGTTGGAACTAATGGAAGAAGTTTGAAAATTTAGTAAGGTTGATGATGTCCTTATTAAAAAGATGGTTCTGGGTATTGTTAAAAACTGTTCGGTTTAGGTAATTGTTAAAAACTAGTTGTTTGGGGAAAAATAGAAAACGAGTTAGGGTCCATTCATCTTAACTAGTAATTTCGGGGATGAAATTCTTTTAAAGGGGAAGGAATGTGACGACCCGAAATTTTTAGTTATTTGAAGTTGAAATATTAATTGATTTTAAATATTTAAAAGTTAGTTTCTAACTTGAATTCCAAATATCTCTATTTATTGGATAATTTGAATATTTAAAATATTGAATTTAATGATTGGATTGGGGAAAATGTTGAATCTAGGATTCTAAGCTTAGAAAAATATTTCAAAGGCTTATAAAATTTATATTGATGATACTGAAGATAGTATAAGTGTTAAAATTGAATTTAAAAGTGTTTTGTTCAATTTTAAAAATATATTGTTTAATTCAATATTTAAAATAGCCTTCCGAGACACAGTCTCGAAATTCGACGGAATTAGTTCCATTGGATCCATAATATTGTATTATTATCGGATTTTAATTTCCGTAGCGATTGGAGTTGTCGTATGATCGCATGGTAGATAAAGGCGTTGAAATTTGTATCGAAAATTTAATATAATAACTAGATCCAAAATGCTATCTTCTTTGTATGATCGAATTAGGACTCAAAACCTTTTCCATTGCGTTCGAAATAGGGGTATAACATTATAAACGCCTAGCGGCATGCCTCGATAGAAGGTCAAGGTTTTAAGTTGCAAAATCGAGACAATTTGTAGTTAAAATCGATATATATATATATATATATAATAGTTGACCGGCCAAATGAATCACATCAGTTGTATTTTTTATCATTTTAGGCCACTGTAGCAAGTATAACCCAACACACAAAAGCACTGTAATACGCAAGGCATCTTTCCACATTTTAAAATCACGTCCTTCATTTCAATCAACAGAGAAAATTAAAAAAAATGGCTCCTCCGTGTTTTATAAGCTTCAACTCTTTCCCTTCCCAGTCCATATGAATGAATCAAAACTCTTATTTTCCCTTTTCTTCTAAAATCGAACTCGTATAAAAAAAATGGCCGAAGGCTGTTCATCAGATTCGAGAGAGGGAACGAAGGCATCGCAGCACCTTCAAATTACGAGCGAATCGAGAAGGGGCGCGAGGCGTAGTGGTCACGAAGTCGGCAGAGCTTTGGTTGGATGTGAGTGCGACAGCTAGGGTAAGGGGAAGTCTGCTTGAATTCGCTGGAGGGCAGAGGAGTGTCGCGGAGGTGTTATTGCTTGTAGATGGCGACGATAGAGATGGGCTTATACGAAGCCGAGGTCGCGACTAGGGTGTCAGGCAAGATCGAGTTGGGGTTTGATGGTGTAGCGCGCTCACATTCAAAAGGAGTAGCAACCGTGGCTCTGGTGGCCTTCGAGCTCGAGGTGATTTTGGTTTTTGGGATCGGGACGTCGAGGTTGGAAGATCAGGTCAATGGGTAGCCTGGGTTGTGCTCGGCAGTAATGTATATACGATTTATTTAATTCAACTTAAATTTGAAAATAAATTTGAATATACATATACACACATAAACACTCATGTATGTTTTAATGTAGACATTTAATGGAAAACAGAAAAATTATTTTATTTTAAGGGACAAGATTTTATTTACAGTAAGATATATATGCATATGCAGTAAGGAAAATAACATCAAATATATATATATATATAAAAGTACACACACATATGTATGGGAAAAAAATATACTTATGAATATAACATTAGAAATTATAACAGCAATAAGACATATGCAGTTTTCAAGATATATATTCAGAAGCAGAAAATTTATTACAGTTAGTATATAAAAGTTGGATTTTTAAGCCTTTATAAATTATTTTTATATACTATTTAGAAATTGAAATCTACCATATTATTTTAATAATGTATATTAGTGATTAATGTGGTTAATAAACTTATTTACTTTCGGGAATTCATTGTAAATTAAATAATTTGTTAATTAAATCTATGGGAATTAATTGTCCAATTACTTCGTATGTTAGTTAAATTATTAAAATGGTAACAAATTGTTCAATTCATTCAAGATATTTATAAACCGTAAATGTTGTACAAGGTCTGAACCGTAGAGAAAACAAGCTGGTTTGGATCAAATTGAAAATCAAGAATAAAAGGTGAGTTAATCTCACTCTTCTGGATTGCTATTTAAATTTAAATGCTTAAATTTAAATAATTGGTTGAATGATTGAATTGAGTTGATGTGTTATATTATATATAGTAGTATATATATAATATATTTAGAGTGATTGATTTCTCGCATTATATAGCGGATGAGACCCTATGCGCCACATAATAGCGAATGATATTTTATAATCTCGTATACTGCGATATTCCACCTTGAAGTGGAATTGGTATTATTATATTGTGCTAACATATGTGGATGCAGGGAAACATATTAGAGGGATCCAGCTGGATTTCTCAAAATTATTTAGATTTGTTTAGTATTCTGCATTATGATTATTTGATATTCTGTGATGAATTATATTGATAATTGGGATATTGGATGCTATGGTTTGATTGAATATTTTTGGGTATTCTGAATTATCAAAATATATAGAATTGGATTTTGAAAAGGAAATAAAAGAGTGAATTTTCAAGTAAAACAATTATAGAGAATTTGAATAAATTAAAGAATGGATTGGAAAGAATAAAAGTGATTTTTAAAATTTAATTAATAAATTATGAGTATGGAAAAGGGGATTTTGAATAAATAGAGAGAGAATGAATTTTAAACTTAAAGTGATATTATTTGAAGTAATAAAAGAATTTATTTTAAAATTCAAGGTTTGCATTTATTTAAAAGGATAAAGAAGGATTTGGGAAACCTTAAATTGGTATTTTCAGTTTAAAAGATTTTAAATCATAATAAAGAAATAAAATCTGAAGTTAATGGATTTGAAATAAATGGAGTAAGTAAGGAAATTTATTTAAAAATGAAGTAAAATTGGAAATCAATTTGGGAATTGATTTAAGTGTTTAAAACTGGAATTTTTTTTAAAGAGAAGAGAGACTTTGGAATTTATAAACTGGGTTTATAAAAGTGAAGTAATATATCAGTGGATATTTGGAAGAATAAATTAAAGGTGAAAATTTATTAAGGAATGGGTAAATTTGTTTAAAAATAAATAGTAATTTATTTTAAAATATGGGAAGAGAAGAGTATTTCCCTGGATAGCCTAGTACGTTTAAAAACAAATTTTTAAGCATATGTCAAAAGTTTTAAAGTTGATTAAAAGTATGTTTAGATAATTTATTATTTTTAAAATGTCTAGATTTTGAAGTAAGTATTTTTCAAAATTTATTATAGTGGTAATTATTTAAAGGTGACTTGGAAATATGGACTAAAAAGAGAAAATTTAGTTTATAGTTTATAAAGTAGCTTTATTTTAAATATTCTTAAAGCATATATTTTTGAATAAGTACTAAAGTAGTTTTTAATTTAAATGTCTTAAAGGATATTTTATAATAAAATGTTTTTTTAAATTATTTTAAAATCTAATGCTTTGTGCTTGGTGTTTTCAATGGAAATAAATAGTTGGTAATTTATCCCATGAGAAGAGTATGGTTTGAAAACTGTTTTCAAAAGGGTTGAAAATGGAAAATATATCTTGCGAAGATATTTTGAGGTTAATAAATAATTTGGGGGATTATTTGTTGTTTGATGGTTGTTTGTGAATTTTAATTGATAGTTGAATAACCGACTATCAATTTTGGACAAATGCGTTGATCGTTTCGAAGAGACCGAGATCGAGATTTATTTTCCGAAAACCACTTCGATCCGGTTTGTACGTTTTCATGTGGAAAACAAGAGTTTGGATTCGAAGATGGAGCAGTGAAGTGCAAGGGCTAGTCGCTACTAATCCTAAGGATGATTCCAAAATGGATGTAGTAGGAGTAGTGCCTTCGGTTCCGTTCGAACCCGAGACAGACTTGTATGGATGAATGCTTTCAAAACGTCGTAAGGTAGACGATGAGCATTCTAAGAGATGTGTTCTAAAAGGTAACGCTTAGCCTCGAGCCTCATTTACCGGGAATGACTGAAAATCAGGGGTTATGCAGCAAGGCTAAGTGGGTAGCACCCATTAGGGTGATGTCATCCCTATCTAGATGTTGCTTTTTATTTCACTTGTGTGGGCGGTTGCTGATCCCGACCGCAGGGTGATCATACTCGGGATTATCCAGTAAGAGGTAGTCTCAGTCTTGTGTTGTAGGGGATTTAGGGTGGATCCTCGGTACACTGATCTAGACCAGGTACTGTGACAGGTGATACCCCAGTGTCTAGTCATTAGTTGGAAATCCATTCTTCCTACGTGCCTTTACGGTATTGTTTGTATTAGCACGATTGTGGCTAGTATGCTGGAATTTAATTAATGTAACAATTTTGGCTATTTTAATAAATATTTGTAAATAGACCCTATTATAATATCAGAGGATTTTGATAAAAAAAAAAATTAGCTATTGTAAGGTAAAAACCCGACATGTTTATTTGTGGCGTGGTCTTACGAGATGCTTATGTTTTTCAAAGGATTTTGAAACTTTAATAATCAATTTGAGTGTGGTTTTCTCACGCTGGTAATCCAGACTGACTCGGGTGTTATTTAACTATAATTCTTAGGTCAGACCGAGTATTATGGAATACAGGAAAGGATGTTGTGGAGCTCAGGAGACGAGCTGGATGGCGAAACGTACTTCCATACTTGATATTTATTCCGCTGTGCTGTTTAACTGCATAGTCAGTTTTGTGAGGACAGTTTATGATTACTGTCCAACTATGTTTTATGTTTTTGTTGTACTCTAATGATGTAATGTATAAACATGTATATTTTCTTTTATGTAAAGATCAGTTATTATCTATTATATTATATTCCGCTGCGATGGTTAGATTCTGTTGTTATTTTGTTTCCTCTTCTTCTACCTCCTTCTTCTTTAACCCTAACGCTTCGGTTTTCCGGCTTCCGATTGTCCAGCATTTGATACAATGGACGTATTGATGTCGATTTTCGGGCGTCGAAAAATCAGGTCGTTACACTATACTCAAAAAAACAAGTTTTGTTTTGGAAGCTAAATTTAAAACTAAATAGATTATAATTAATGATTTTTGAAGTAAAGGGTTCACTATTTTTATATCATCAAACATATACCATAAATTATGAGATAGAAAAATAGTAGCTTTGGTGAATTGATCATATTGAATTCACATATATAGGAACAAATCCTTAAAATAATCACATATTCATTTACATACATCATAGATTTATCCAAATCCAAGTTATATATACATATAGGTGATAACTAGTGAACAAAAAGAAGATAGTTTACTCACTTGTTTTAACAGAGGTGAACTACTGCTTGATCCAACTCTTCTTCCCTTAGGCTTCAAACACTTAGCCTACTCTATGTTTTAATAGTAGGTCTTTGTATGTATGTGTGTGTGTGTGTATATATATGCCACATATAAATATAGGAGAATGAAGTGTACAGTGAAGTAAAAGCGTGGCTATGTACAGGCTTCTCATATATTTATTTTTATTATTATTTTCTTTTCATTTGATTTTTGTTGATTTTAATTCCTATGCATTGATTTGATTTTTGTGAGTTAATTTGATCTTAAGTTGACTTAATGTTTATGCTTGACTTGAAGTTAAGATGATGATTCCTATGAATATATACATATATATATGTATAGATATATACATTTTTATATTTATACTCTTACCATGTAAATGTTTACATGCTTGCATATTTACATTTTTCCTATTTACATAAACATTTAGATATACACATCTTTACCTATACATACATACATACATACATATATATATATTCTATATGACCATATGCATACATATACAATATACATATTTATTTTATCATATTTACATTTTATACATATTTTCATATACATTACTTCATATGGACATATATACAAATATACATACATATATACTTATATATATATTTTTAAACATCATAAAGCTTGTATATATTTATATATATACATATATGGATATTATATCTTAAATTTTTTAACGGTGGAGTTTATGTGCATATATCTATAAAATTTATCATATCTATAAATTTATATTATAAAGTTAAATATAGTTTAATCAATTTATAGATTCATATACTTTAAATATCAGAAATTTATCTATTCGACTTATAAAAATTTATATTCCAATAATTAAAATTAGTTAATTATCCCAATATTAAATGGCTAAAAATCTGGGTCGTTATGATCTCCCCCCTTCCTAGAACTTTTCATCCTCGAAAAGAAACGTAGAAAGAACCAGAGTTTTGATGTATATTACTAAATTAATCGTTCTTTAAACATTTTAAACTCTTACCTTTATTCTACATTTAAAGATACATACACTTTTAATTACATAGTATTACCAAGACTTTTTTATATTAAAACATTTTGCATAACTCGATGTCTTAACAAGTCCATCCTTGTTCTTACAGAAATTTAGTCATACATTGATAAGGAGTAGGACTGAAAATCTCGAAGTACTCAATAGACCCATTACAACACCTAGTGAAATAATTGAAAAACTTTTCAAAAATGATATGGAAAGTATCACCCACTTTTGTTCCTTCTTTATCACCATGGACCGCAGTTAACACGATGATTGCATCGCCATCCTGGCGAAATCACCATGGGAACACGATAGGCCGTAGCAACATAATGGTTGCGTCGCTATCCCAGCGAAATCGTAAGTAGTGTGTAGGCAATCTTTGTCCCCCTGATTACACTATCAAAACAAAATCACATAGATTCCATCTACCGATGTTACGTTGCTATCCTAATGAAATCAAACGTAGACGGCAGGCAATCTCTTCCCCCTAAATTACGCTATGGAACCACGATATATCGTAGTTACACAAAGGTTGCATTGCTATCTTAGCAAAACCATAAGTAACTGTAGGCAATCTCTGCCTCTTGGATTATGCTACCAACTCTCATAAATTGTAGTTACATAAAGGTTGTGTTGCTATCACAGCAAAACCGTATGTAACTGTAGGTATATTACCCCTTGATTTACGCAATGAAAACAAATGATCACCAGGAACCCATGATTTTTTGTCCGGACATCCTCTAGGATCGCAATTCTCATTGAATCCACCCTGTTGATTCCAAGGTAGACCCACCTAGTGGATCTCCTACTCCAAATTTCAACTTTCGTGGGGGTGTAGTTTCAAAATATATCATACTATATACTTAATACCTTTCAAATCATACACTTCATATGTATCACATATAAATTTTATCTATGTAAGATTGATATCATTAAAATCGATTGTTTTTGAATTTGTTTTACTTAATTTATAAATCGACTATTTGCCAAACTCAAATGTCTTTAAAAATCAATAGGTTCCAAAACTATTTCAATTTCATCCTTATATACATATAAGATCATTCTTTCCAACTTGAATAATTTTAGGACCAATAATTTCTGAGTCTGCTTCATACTTATGTAAACTCCATTTAGTATTTTCAAATAATTTTCAAGGATCATTTCCTTCTAGTTATAAATTCAACAAGGAGAGTTTGAATATATAACTAACATATATAATCTCATTAATGCCAAACCAAAGATTTCCAAGTTTGATTACTACAGGGTTATTTATAAAATTTCTTTCTTCTTATCAGGTAGATTTTAGTAATAGTAACTATTCAATCTTATTACTAATAAATTTCCACATTTGTAATTATAAATTTACATTCAAATCAATATAAAAAGTGATTTTATATAAGATCGTATTTCTACAGAATACTTTACAACATCGACAGACTACAACACTAGTAAGTTTAAATTACATTCATTCATCCACCAATTTATCTATTTAGTTCGTTCCACTAATCCATTTCTGAATATCGTCTATTGGATTTCCGCAATCCAATTCTATATTTATTCCATGGTGTTATTTCAATTACAATTCAATTTCATTTGGCTTCAACTCCATTTCAATATTCAATTCACTAATTAATTTATGCAGTTGGTTCATTTCCACCTTTCAATATCTGATTTTTTTTCTCAACCATCACTTCATTTGGGTTTTACTCAGGTTCAACTTTAATTTCTAATCCAAATCGAATTTCCATTTCTTTATCGAGCACTTATCCATTTTTAAATTATTAGTTCATTAAATCTATTTATCTCGATATAACATCAATATTTTTCATTAACATATTTAAAACATATTTAGTTGCTAGCCTTTTAAGTTGAATTCTATTTATGACCCAAGTCCACATCTATTCCTTTTAATTCATCACAAAACAAATTTAATTTCCTTTGACTTCCTTACTTACTTAGCGCAAGTTAAATTTTCTATACGTAAGGATAAAATTTATAATTTAGTATAGTAATTTGATAATTTAGTTCATCACAAATTTTTAGAATTCGAAACCCGTTTCATTTCAAAAATCGTTTTGAAATCATTTATAATACGTAACTTCTTTTTCACCCTTTTTATCAAATTTATACCTTTCTTTTAACAATATAATTTATTTAACTTGCATGTTATATTTCATTTTACCTTAAAATTTCCAATTTCAGGTTGTAAGTTCAAAACTAATTTAACTTAGCCTGAGTTAATTTCCAATTCATTCAATCCAATTAAACTTACTCAATTTGAATTTTTACATTCCAAAATTCAATTCTTATTAATATCACTTCCCACTTATAAGTTCAAAAACTCATTTTCCTTGGATTATACTTCTCATTTCAATGGGAATCCAAGAATTCAAACACCTAGTATTTATTTCAAATCAACTTGAAAACATATATACACACATATATACATATATATCCCATTTATACACCAAATCACACTTTTAAATTTAAAGCAACCTTGATTTTTATCCAAAACAAATTCCTCTAGAATTTCCAAAATAGCCCTTTTTTAAAAAACAACAATTTCCATTCAGAAATATTTCTAAATAATATTTCTTTTTATTTCTTCTAATCACTTTGAAACACATTTTAAAATTTTTAGGACTTAGATTCAAAACATCACAATTTAAATCCATTTTAATTTATAAGGCCCATTTATAAATTATGCTTGTATAATTCCACTTCCTTAAAATATTTCACCATGTCTTATGATTGTTTATTTTGTAATAAACATCTTTCATTAAGGCACAACACCCGAAATAATCAATATTGTTGTACCTAGTAACCAAACACACTATATATTCCATAATAACATTTTGAAAAATTATCTCTATATATAAATATATAATAAAGGTAAAATTATTTCATTTCAAAACACTTTGAAAAACACTTTCGAAATTTTTGAAATTTAAATTATGGTTTGAATCTATTTTTACCTTAACCGATTCGTATAGTTCATTCTTATCAAATTTCTATTTGGTTTTACATATATAACCATTTAAATTTTATAACCTTATTTTGATTATAATAATTACAACCAATCACCTCAATATACTATAAAAATTTCAGAAAAAATTATTTCTTTTAATATCAAAATATAATCTTATATAAAAATTATTTTTAAATCATTTATCCTTTAAAATTACTATATAAGAAAATAACAAGTACGCTCTCATATATAATACACTTAACTCATTCTAGGGTACTACCGACCCTATGTCTAATGATTAAACCCCACCAGAGCCAAGGTTCTTGCTTAACCTTCAGTTTTGATACCACATGTGATGACCGGAGAATTTCAACCCTCGAAAATCAACACTATTACATTCATAGTATAAAATGCCAAGCAATCGGGTTCCAGAAATGCCAGATCATTAGGCTATATGAAGAAAGAGACAGTAGAAGAAATAACAACATAGAATCTCACAATAGCAGTGGAACAAAATATAATATAATAACAGATTTTATACAAAGAACTGTAACTATTAATATACATACAAATCATCAGAGTACAACCATCGACTTAGAAATCAGAACAATTATAATAACTTGTCCTCACAAATGCTGAATATACAAGCAATAATACAAAGTGGAATATAATCAAGTATGCTTAATACATCTTTGCAATCCAGCTCATCTCCTGAGCTCCAAAGCATCCTATCCTGAATCTGTAATATTCAGTCTGACCCGAGCATTACAATAAAGTAACACCAGAGTTAGTCTGGAAAACCAGCGTGAATAAACACACTTAATTTGAATTACTTAAACTATCAACATCTTTCAGAAAACAAAGGTATCTTGTAAGACCACGTCACACATAAGCACGATGGGTTTTTCCCCTACGATAACCAAACCAATTTTATAGAAAACCCAATGAGATAATAATAGTGTCTAAGCACAAAATACTTAAATAAATTGTTGAATTTGTTAAATTAATTAAATTCTCGCATAATGGGTTTTAAAATCAAAACCGTAAGGTTTGTAGTGGTTATTGGATCGAAGTGGTTCTGGATAATGCAGATATCCGATCCTGGTCTCTTTGAACTTAAAATAGTAAATTTGAAATAGAAAAGTTGTTTAAAATAAACAATTCTACAATCAAAGTGTCAATATTCACATATGAAAATTCATTCCATAGGTTCATTTATCCCGGCTAGTCCATCGAAATTTGTTTGCTTGTAATTATCACAATTTCTGAAATTCAAAACAGTGATCAGTACTAGCCGATTTACTTTCAAATAAAAACGTATCAACATTTTATTAGCTTCATTAATTTGTTCGGCTACTAAATGGCATAGACAGTAGATAAATTGAAAGCAATATCTAAGAACAGTTTCAATTCACATAGATCATTAACTCAATCAACGATTTATAATTGATATTGTATCCGTTTACAATTCAGAATTGAATTAGTTTCAAATAATTGAGTCGAATTATATATTTTACCAAATTACTTGTTAATCAAAGAAATTAAGTAAAATAATTTATTCTTTATTAATTAAAATTAACCAGATCATTTAATAATTAATTAATTAACAAATAATTAATTAAATAAGAAATTACTTATTTATTCACCCTAAATATTATAATCATCAAATTTTCACATTTGCAGAAATCTTGTCGATATTAGTTTAGATGGAAATGGCCGACGATAGGATCTCGAAGCAAAAGTCTGCTCGATGATTTGGTTTGAAATAAAGAAGATATAATGTTTTTAAATTTTAAAGATTATTAAATATAAAAAAATTTAATTTACTACCTCCTTAAAACCACTTGGCCCATACTCTTCAAACCCGGCCCAAAACAATCAAACATGACCCTTCCTTCTCATTTCTTCTTCCCTGTATTCTTTCTCTCCTCCCAATCATTTGCACGAGGATAAGTGTGCATGTACATGCCAACTACTGTCATGATCACTCGCCACCGACCATCTACCTAAGTCGCCCACGACCATCACTCCACGCCTACGCACCTGGGTACAAAATCGAACATTTAGTTCAAAATTCGAACTACTCAACCACCTAGAAACAAAGCCATACCTATTCAAACGCCTCGCCATGCCACCACACTCGGCCATCCATCACTAGACTCTGCCCATCACTTTGCCTGAACCACCTCTTCCAATTCCACCTGGACGGCATGCCTCTCCTCGCCTCGAGCCACCGCCATCGCCATGAAGCCAAGACGACATTACAACCCATCCTAAACCCTAAAGCCACCTCGACTAGCTAGTATATTTCACTACAAATCACCGCATTATTATTCTCGATTGCCCCATCTCCTAATCCTTCTCCATGACCAACGGCTTGGCCTAAAATCGCTTTGATCGCAAGAATTTGCTAAAACACCCAATTCCATTCAATCCCCAAATTTTCCACCCCCACGACATTAAAAATTAACAAACACCTCTGTTAATCCTCTGATTCGCGACTTAACAGAAGACGACCTAACAAGCTAAAGGCGTAACCGACTTAAGGAAAGCTCTGACCCAACAGTTGCCGATCTAACTACTGAGAAGAGCTGCCGACTTAAGAGGTGTGCCGACTTAGGAGCCTGCCGACTTAAGGAAATCTATGACTCAGGAGTTAAGACCGAGTTAAGAAGGGTGCCGAGTTAGGAGCCTGCCGACTTAAGAAGTATGCCGACTTAGGATGCTGGCTGACTTAAGGTGCTTGCCGACTTAAAGAAGCCTATCGACCTAGCAAATTGTGAGTTAGCAAGGCCTGCCGAGTTAACAGATTGCCGACCTATGGGAACTTGCAGACTTAACGAGTTAACAGTTAGATGACCTACGACTCAACAGGCTCCAACCTAAGGAATGGTCTGACTCAACGACCTACGAGTTAAGAAGTTTAACGACTTATGACTTAACTTGCCCAGCGACCTAAGGCTACAGGAATGTCACGACCTAAGGGAAGTCGCGACCTAAGGAAGCTTGCGACCTAAAGACTCCGCGACCTAGTAGTACTGCGAACTAAAGGTTACGACCTAAGGAAGATTCCGAGTTATGAAATGCTCCGATTTAAGGAGGTTCCGACCTAACGAGTCACCGACTGACCTTAAGTCTTCAGCGACCTATCATAAACCGGCAGCGACCTATACTAAGTCGGCGACGACTTAAAGACTTAGAGAAATTTCCTAAGTCCAGATCAGCTTCTATAAATACCCCATCACTTCCAACATGGAGGGGACTTTTGGCCATTCATTTCTCCAAGCGCCGTTACGCTGTCGAAGCCTCCTCTCATTCAGCAATCAAAGATCTTCAAGCATTCGAGACACTACAACGATCTTCGAGAAGAGCTCCTAACATCCAACGCAGATTCGTCGAGTTTCATCATTAAAGATCGAGCTAGTAGTCAAGAATGATTTCATGATCAAATTGTATTGTATTTAGAAGGATATTGTATCGAATTGTAATCAAATCAGCAATAAAAGACTATAAAGTGGATGTAGGCTCAATTACGGGCCGAACCACTATAAATCTGTTGTTCATTTACTGCTTTTCGGCTATTCTCAGCTCATATTCTGTTCCCGTACCAACGGGTGGTGCTTTCACGATTCTATTACACACACCGGGTGTTAGCGTTCACTTTTTACCGTTAACATTTTGGTGCTTTCACTGAGAAAATTGAACTCAAGCGATCATCCACCGTTGCTTCGCAAGGATTCATAAAAAGAACCTCTCTTAAAAACTAGATCCGAAATAATGGCTCCTGGAAGAAGAGGTAGACCTATCAGATCCGGAAATGCTCACGAAGGAACTTCCGCTTCCCCAATAACAGACCAAGCAACTCCAACCGTTGGAGTCACCAGGGCTGAATTGGATGACGCAGTTTCTGGATTATACCAACAAATTGAAACTCAAAACGCTTTGATGATGGATAGATTAACTGCTCTGCTCGGGGCAAGTCGTCAACCAGAAAACCATCGAACTACTCTTCCTGAAATGCCACCTTTCCAAGCTGATGGTTCTATGCCGCAACCAACTTGTCATGAGCATATGCCCGGGCAAAATTCCGAGGGAAGAACTAATGCTTGCCCGGAGGTGTCTTTGAACAATAAAGAGTATCTGTCTGAAATGGTTGGTCGCATCATGAAAGAGAGCATGCAAAGGGAAGAGGATGAGGCTGACTGGGGATTTGCGCCAAGCAGAACTCCGTTTACTGAAAGGATCCTAAGAGCAGAGTTTCCAAGGAAATTTGCACCTCCTACTATCCAAGCTTATAAGGGAACCAGTGACCCTAATCATTTCCTCTACAAGTACGATTGGCATATGACTGGTGCAAGAGCATCAGACGAGATCAAGTGTCGATACTTTCCGGTATACCTAGAAGGTGTGGCTTTACTTTGGTTCACAAAGCTTCCAGTTCGGTCTGTAGATAAATTCTCCGACTTAACGCAAAAGTTTAAAGAACAGTTCAGATTGTATGCTTCAAAAGCTAAGGATATAATGTCACTATCTAACCTTGAACAAGCGCCCGGAGAATCAATCAAATCTTTCTTGAGCCGTTTCAATATAGCTTTAGCCGAAGTAGAAAATGCAGAACCACGCATGATCCTGACTTATTTGATGAGAGCCATTGATAAATCGAGTGAATTTGGGATATGGTTAAAGATGAAAGAACCGAACTCACTTGATAAATTTTATAAAAAGGCCGATGAGTTCATTCGCCTTGAAAGCCTTTCTTCAACATCGAAAGTGGTTACTGCCCAGACTGATAATGACAATGTCCCACCTAAGAGAAGAGAATCTGAAAGTCAGAAAAGAGAGAATGAAGGAGGAAAAAGCCAGAGAAATGAAAAGAAACCTCGCCGCTTTAATCCTTCGGACTTTACTCCTTTAACTGATACACCAAGAAATATCTTTTTTGCAACAAAGGACGTTGTCAGGTATCCTAAGCCACCTGAGATGACGAGAGGGGCAAAGCGTAATGGAAAATTCTGCCAATTTCACAATCAACCTGGCCATGACACTGACCAATGTCGCCAATTAAAGAAGGTGATTGAAGAATTGCTAGAGCAGGGTAAACTCCAACAATACGTTAAGAGAAGCGGAACCGATCCAACCTCATCTACTCAGGATCAACAACACCCTACCCATCAATCCGATTCTCACAACAACACTGCAGTGCAAGATTCAGAAAAGCTTGTCATTAATGCTATCACGGGGGGAACATACCCAGCAAGCAGAAGTTGGGATGACTACTAATCACTCACAAAACTGCGACTGGGGCATCTCTCGCTTTCTCTGAGATGAAAATCCAAAAGCTATGAATCAAGCACAAATGGAAATCCAGCCTGGAGATTCTGAAACAACAATAACTAGCATTCATTTTTACTTAACTGCATTGCTTGAATTTGTAAAGATAATGATGGATGTGTAATTTCTGCATTGTAAACCGTTGAGAAATCAGCGTGACTCAATAATGAAAAACCATGCATTGTGTTTTCTATTATAAAATGCCTGTTATATTTCGATGAGTAAATACTCTAAATGTATTGCTAAAATATCGATTTAATACTGTAGGTCATTAAAGCAAAGCTCACCCATCGCAAAGCTAAGCGGGCCTTGCAAATCATTTATTAAAGCAAATTTCAAGCAACAAAAAATTTCAAACTCAAATCCCATACAAGAGGAACTTCACATAAAAAGTTGACGGCTCCACTGTGTCAAGCCACTCGTTAACTGGTTGCGATTGTTGATATAAAAAAGGCATCCAACCAAATAACTTGCGTTTACTCTGTGGAGTCGTTCAACAGTGAAGTCTACTTCTTCGGATAAAGAAATTTACTTGCAAAAGAAAGAAACACACGCTTGGAAACGATGATAAAGGATCGCAGATTGGCGGATGACGATACACGATGAGCGAACAAACATGGAAGCAGCCAAAGGGAGGTATGCCTCTTAACAGGAAAGCAGGTAGATCCACTAAAGGGATACCTTCCCAAGCAGAAGGAATAAGACCCTCGCTAACTGATTGTGATGCATCCGATCAGGCAGCTTGTGTCCATCCCATGGATCTACTTGCCCCTAAGACGCAACCTTCCTGGCACACCAACCAACTGATGCTCCTTCCCAAGGATCAACAAAGCCCTCTAACGAGGCACGCCAATAAATGGAGAGCTTTCCTCAATCAAAAAGATCGGTGGGACTACCAAAAAGGGGCACCTTGTTAATCGATTGCGATCGTTTGTACAAACAAACATCCAATTGAACGACTTACGCTTGTCCCGTGGACCCCTCCGACCATGAGAAAGTAACTTCCAGGCAATCACAATCCCTCTTCGGAGGCACAAGCCCTCTTCGGAGGCACAAGCCCTCTTTGGAGGCACAAGCCCTTTTCGGAGGCACATTTCACCCGTGTAGAAGTGCAAAATGCTTCTCTTCGGAGACCCACTTCACCAGTGATGAAATGCTAAAAAGCCCTTTTCGGAGGCACATTTCACCCGTGTAGAAGTGCAAAATGCTTCTCTTCGGAGACCCACTTCACCAGAGATGAAATGCCAAAACTGCTTCTCTTCGGAGACCAAAACTGCTTCTCTTCGGAGACCAAAACTGCTTCTCTTCGGAGACCAAAACTGCTTCTCTTCGGAGACCAAAATCGCTTCTCTTCGGAGACCAAAAGACCTCTTCAGAGGCGTACTTCACCTTGCTTGAAGTACCAAAAATAAACCCTTTACTGGGGCACAAAAATCAAAACCTTCTTCAGAAACTCATTTCACTGTACAGGAAAATTCACTTTCAAACAAATAAAAGTGATCATTCCCAGAAGTCGAAGTGTTCTTCAGGAAGAAAAAGAAAATAAAGATTTCTCCAAAGACAAGATATACTCTATTAAAAGCAGAACAATTCTTCCCTGAAAAAGTGGAAAGTTATTCTCTAAAATAAGAATATCGGTCTTGTGAAATGAAGAAATATTACAATATACTTGTGGTATGGGGGCAACATTATACAATTCAGTTACATTAATAAAAGTAATATACAAGCAACATACCACAAGTTCATTGCAATATCACGTAATAAAGATGTGGAGTAAGTGCGTTCTTGAAACACAGACAAAAAATTTTTGTACAAGCGAAAAGAATCGTTTACTCTACACTTCAAATGAAAAACAGATGTATTCCTACATACACAAGGATTTGTACAAGAAAAATATCTATTTATTTCAACACTATGAGAAATTTTTACATTGTACAGGTTACAAAAAGAAGCGGAGACCGGTATCCGCACAATCCCCGGTCAATACAAAAAGCAGAAAATGCAAAATCAAACTCATTTCCCCTTCTTCCCACCCTTGGAACTTTTACCCGGCCTGGTAATTAGCTTCGTGGGCCGCATCGGAGAAGAAGGAGAAAGAGACTCAGCCGGATCAATCTCTGCCTCATCTCCAGCAGCAGGAGAACTCTTCTTTCCTTTCTTCGAAACCACACGTTTCCCCTTCTTCTTGGAAGAAGACTCGCTCCCCGGAGTAAGAAATGTAGAAAGTTTTGTGTCGTAGTCGAAAGACCGCTCCGGGGTCTTCTCGCTATCTTCCAGATCTTCTGCTTTCTGTTCCTCGGAAGCAGATGGTTCGTCCAAACCTTGAAGGGCTGCTATCGGTTCTTCCTGTGAACCTGGTTGAGAAGCTGGAAGAGGAGTAACTTGAGAAGAAGGAAGAATTGGTGCAGTTTCCGGCGCGACTACTGCATAATAAAAGAAATCAAAATTAGTATTCCTCGAGAAAAAAGAAGACCGTGAATCGTCAAAGTTACCTGGAGAAGCCGGTTTGGCAAGATCAATCTCAAATTCCCGAGCCTGAAAGTCCTTCATTGCCTCCTCTTCTGTAGGAGTGGTCACAACTGGAGGTGAAGGATGAGAGCTGGAATCCATAATGTTTGCATCAGCCGAAGTGGAAGCATGAACAGGGGCAGTTACAAGAGCTTCCTCTTTTGAGAGTTCTTCTCCCAATGATTCAGCCCGTGCCCTAGCAAACTACTCCTTCCCTCTAACCAGAGCGGCGCGAGCCTCATCATCAAGATAGCGAGCCTCAAATTTTGCTTCCTCAAATTTTGCTTCATCATAGCCGGCACCTTTAAACATATCTAGTGCGGCCTCCCACACATCCGCCAGGGTGATTTCGTAATCTGGACCCAGAAAAGCAAGGCTCCCACGACCCAGAACGCAGTGTAAATAAAAGTCGAATAAGGTAGAACTGATGCTTGCTTTCGTTGCCTCATGTGACTGTTCAGTCGCTTCTTTTTCGGCAATGGCAGCAACCCTACCAGTAATAGCCTCATCACGAGCTACCTCAGCTTTAGCAAGTTGAGACTTTAATAACTCAATCTCCACGTTCTGGGAGGTGACTTTTGCCCGCAGTTCGGCGTTCTCTGCGCGATACTTCTCATTGACATGCTGTTCGGCGGCAAGCTTCATTTCTGCATCTCTTTGTGCAGCGTGTGCGTCCCGCACTTGCTTCTGAAAGACTTCTTCTTTTTGAGTATATGACGCAGAAGAAGAAGCGAGATTTTCCTTAAGCTGCTTAACTTCAGACGCAAGCTTTGCATTGTCGTCTGCAATACTCGTCATTTCCGCGTCATGCTGCTTACGCCATTTGTCCCATTCTGCTTTATCATTCTCCATCGTCATCATCGCCTCAAGGTTAAGATGGTTGACCCTTTGAAGTTCATCAACCAACTTCTGCCATCCAGACATTCTTTCAATATCAAGCTTGACAGCGTCGACATTTCTCAGCATTGCCTGCTTATCAATGGGAACCAAATCTAAGTCGAAGCGGACTCCTCTTAGACACCAATTCGGAAATCGGCTCTGAAGCGTTGGAGGGCCGTCTTTAACTTGATATTGTGGCCTGTTAATGATGGTTTGAATGTCAGTTTCCTTTAGAGGAGGAGAACCGGCCGGAATGTCAGAAGAAATGGGAGCGTTGGTCTTTTCAGAAATAGCAAACGCGTCACTTGGCTTAGACCGTTTGCTCGATTCATCAATAATTTGAGTCTTCCCTTTGTCATCATAAGATTTTCGCTTATGAGAATCGTAAGTTTTGTAAGAAGAATCGTATCGATCAGCATCTCTTCTTCTCTGCCGCTGCTCATAATCCCATTTTTCTTGAGCCTTCCTTTGGGCCCGTTCCTCATCTGTCTCTCTCTGGTCACCAAGATATTTCCTGAAGTCATAGGATCCACGGCCTCCATGGCGCTGAAATGAGTCATAATATGAGCCGGAGCGTCCCATCGGAGAATCTGAAAACAGGAAAGAAGTAAAGTTTAGAAATTTCCAGAAAGAAAAAGTAAATGCTTATAAGTGCATAAAAATCCTAAGTGTGTGCGGCGTGCGAACTACGCGCGTCAAACTACAAACCACGCTTCAGTGCAGGAACGGAGACGACAGGTGTCGAAGGCGTCGAGGTCTGTTTCAAAGAGGAAGTCGCTTCAATGACAGGAGAGTTCGCCTTTGGAATATTATCCTTGAAAAGCTCTTGAGAAGTTATCATTATGTCACTCAAGTCATCAAAGGTGTCATCATTATGATGCTCAGCAGAGTTCTCCTTCTCAATTTCCACATCAGTTGATTTCTCAGAAACTCGGAGGTTTTCTTCCTCTTCGATAATTGGGGCAAGTGCCGATTTGCTGACTAACCCTACAACATTAGTGGATGCGGAACATTTTATCAAAGCAACATCCATGACAGGTGTTTCTGATGCAGCTTCTTTCGCAGAAACTGGGGCATTCGACGCCTCTGCTTGAGAGCCCGAAGCAGCCGACGTTTCTGCATCGGAACTAGGAATTTCATGAATCCGAGTCGACCTGGATGGGTGTAGAAGCCCAAATTGGTGCAAAAGCTCATCATCTAATAGAAACTGGATACTCCTCTCTTCTACAGGCACCGCCATAAGCCTCTCGAAAGTCACTTTGTGACTGAGATTTTTAGAAGGAGGAGGAAGTGCTGAAAAGAAAAAAAAAAGCGAAGTTAGCACTTGATAACCCAAACTTCGGTAAGTTTGAAAGAACATAAGAAACAAATGCAAGTGATCTTACTCCCTATTCTCCAAATAGCATAAAACCCAGGAGGACAGCGAACATAGAAGAACGGGCTCAGGAAACTATGAACACTTTCAGGGAGACCGGTGATCAACTTACGATTTCTCGCACTCCTCACAACTATGATGGAGGGATGATCTTTATTTTTGGCAAAAGTACAAAGATAGCGAATTTCTCCGAAGGTAGGAAAGCGGCCCAGCGTTCTCCTAAAAAGCACGCATAGTCCCAGCAAGATGGCATAGCCATTGGGATGTAACTGAAAAGGGGAAATAGATAGTTGGAGAAGAAGTTCTCGAATGCAGTCATTGAATGGGGGGATAGCTCCGCTCGAGCACATTTGGCGGTTAACTGCGACAAAGCCACGGGGCGGCCTGTCAGCAGTATCATTTATTTCGGGAAGCAAAGCGTCAGATTCAGCAATACTGAACTGGATGCATAGTTGACGAAAGGCTTTATGGCTCAAAGTAGTAGGAGTCCTCTCTGGAGGATCGTTCAGCGGGATAGCAACTGGAAATACATCTTCAGCTTGCTCTGTTCCTTCTTGTGGAGAAGACATTCTACACAATCAGCTGAATGTTCAAATGTGAAGGTGCACGTTCCTTAAAAGTGTGAAGTGTTGTGCAAAAACTAATGAAAATAAAAGACAAGCATAACTGGAATTAAATTAGTTGACAATCAATCGATTACAGAATTTCAGAACTTGTCAATGATCAAGTGCAGTGTTAATGCAGACAAGTCAGTCTCATGTGACTATTATGATTTTGTTTTAATACTTCACTTAAATTAGTTATTGTACAGCATCTCGTTCATATTCATTTAATTTAACTTTCCCGTTACCAACTAATCTGTCATTCGATGTGGGCAGTCGGTGATAGTATATTCGTCCCAGTATTCTGTGAATGTTATTTTAAGCAGGATTGTTAGTTTGCAAAATTGAAGCGATCTGTAAAAAGAAATACATGCAACATGGTTTATAGTTCAACAGTTCAAAGTCCGGGAAGTTTAAAAGTCATCTGCTTAGTTGCTGAAAACCCAAGTATTAACTCGGTGACGACTTAAGAGATTCTATGGGTCAAGGTCGGCAGTCCCCGAGTTCTAGGTCGAATAAAGAAGCAAAAAACTAGTTCAAGGCAGCAGGAAATCCCAAGTCCTAACTCGGAGGCGACTCAAAACCTAGGATGCATAAAATCGCTGAGTCGGTTCCGACTTAAATCAGTGAAATTGCTAAGTCATGACCGAGTCAGTACATCAACCCACTTCCATCCATAACTTTTAACTCGTTAGCCCACTGACCTCGCAGTCAATGACGATCCTAATTCCATTATACCATTGGATCACCCAGAAAAGCCAATTCAAATCGCCTCGGATTTGCTGCGAATCTGACGTATTATTGCCACACCACAACTGCAACGTGATCAATGGCAATTGCGAAACAGTCGAAGGGTTATACATAATGAACCGCAACATTTAAGAACAAATGGAAGTTGAAGACTGAGGAGTTATCGATTCGACAGTAGGCATGGATAAGCTCGGATCAGATCAACTTACGATATATGACAGGAGGATAATCGACGATTGAATGGATGGAATTTATCTCTGAGGGCTCTAAATCGTGTCAATGGCCGAATCGAGAAGAAGAATGAGTGAGGAAGAGGAAGGATGACTTAACTATTTATTCGCAGGAAGGTGAGTCGACTTGTACGCTGCCGACCTAAGACCTCTGTTAATTCGCTTCCGACCTAATCAAAGAGCAGGTTAAGAAAATCGAAGTATATGACCTATGACTTAGGCACACACTTCGAGGGGCAAATGTTAATCCTCTGATTCGCGACTTAACAGAAGACGACCTAACAAGCTAAAGGCGTAACCGACTTAAGGAAAGCTCTGACCCAACAGTTGCCGATCTAACTACTGAGAAGAGCTGTAACAACCCGGTATCTTGTACCGATTTAACTATCATCTTTTGACGATTTATTTTCCTGGTTAATCGTTGTTTGGAATTTTTGCACTTGTATATGAACGAGCTTTAACAATCTGTTAAGTGTCATGAACGTTGAAGGTTACAACCTCTTTCCCTATTTGTTCAGTTAAAAAGAAAACCCGTCTCCTCCATTCGTGAACCCTAGCCCAAATTCGTGATCAACGAAATAATGGCGGCTGAGAAAAAAAAAACTTCTCTCGTTCGATCTGGAAAGATTTAGGGCTTTTGCCTTGTTCGTTCTTTCATTGCTTGCTAGGGCTTTCGTTCGCTCTGATCTTCGGGCTTTGTATGTCGAAGCACGCGATGGTTTCGATTGGATGATTTTCGATGTCGCCTGTCTCGATCGAGATTCTGCTCTTCGTGCTCGCTCGTAGAAGAAGCTCCTCGGTGGTGACTCTGGCTTCGTCTTCGCTTCCATGGCAAAGGTGAGTGGCTTTCCACTCACATCTAATTCAAGTCGTCTGGATTCATTTATTGTTTTGAAAACTACGTTTATGATGATATTTACTTCGGTTTTGACTTCGAAGTTGTCTTCTTGTCCTTGATGCATTGTTTCTCAGCTGCTCTTGATTCCGAGTCATTGAGTAGTCTTGCTACTGTGATTTCTTTTGTGAGTTGCCCAATTGAAATGATTTCTGTAGTTCATTCGAATTAGTATATTTCGTAGTTATTAGCTTTATAGTTATTGTTTCGTGAATTTTGGGGACTTTGGCATGCCTATCTCCATATGCATTTGTCTTTGCACTGGCCTGTTGTATGGTTGCATATATGTTGTATCATTGTGAAGTTTGGTTTACTGGTGGGTTTTCTTGGCACTGTTCCACTTGGATTACGAGGGTCTTTGTAGTTTGTCTCTTTCAGGTTGCCAGTTTGCATTTCTTGATCTTTACTTCCCTGTTGCCAGTCTTGGTTGCACTGGCCATTTCCAGTACTTGATCATTTGTATATACTTCTTGCCTGCAGTGATAATTTTGGTTTCTTGACCTGGGCTTGAGTTTTGTCAATTGAACATCACTGAGTTGATTTTTAGCTCGAGTCTGATACAGTGCATTGATGCATTGTATTATTTGCATTTGGTTCACTTTGTAGTTTCGACTTGTCTTTCCTATTCCACTGGTTACTGTCACTTTGAATTCACTTGCTGACAGCCTTGTACCTGCATCCATGTTGATATTTTCATTTTTTCTTTGTTCCAGTGTGGTTTGCACATGTCATTACGAATTTGATATATCCATAGTCATGTTGTCTTTATTTTTGGTTTGCCTTGTACATTTCAGTGAGCTTCTGCATCACTGTATCGCGTGCACTGTCGCTAGTGTCATGTATTGTCCTGTCTCCTTATCTTTGGAGCACTGTTCAAATGCAAGTTGCATTTTAATTTGTTGGGTTGTTGCATTCGACTTGATAGTATTCTTCGCTGTTGCACTTTGTTGCTGGTGCACTTGATGTTGTAGTTGTGTTCACTCTTGAAGTATCACCTGTTGCACTGCGTTTTGTTGTACATTCACCTGCTAGCCTAGCTGCAGTTTCATTCATGTACTTGTAGTGGTACTTCCTCATCACTGTCTTTGTTGTTCCTGACCATTTCACTGAACTTATACATGCTTGCCCTTGTTTTGCTTGATGGTTCATGCTTCACTTTCTTCACTTTCTTTACTACGGCCTGTAATTGTTTTGTAGTAGCACTGTGCATCGGTGAGCTTCGTTGCTTGTGATCTCGGTTGCACATTCATTTAAATGTGCATTTGTTTGCATTGTATCTGGTTTTCCGGCTGCAGTTTGTTATCATCTTTTCTTGACTACTTTGGCATTTCTCTGCCTTGTCCAAACTGGTGCACTTGTAACTAGTCGCACTCGAATCTCTTGAGTCACCTGGTTGTACTGAGCCTTAGACAGTTTCATTTGCATTCTAATGGCCTTTGAATTGTACAGTTTCACTTGTAATTTGCATTGAATCTGGCATCATTCCTTGGGGCAGTTTGAACTCTGTCCCACTTCGATTCTAGTTCTGGCTGCGAAGCTTATAGACTTTGTCTTGTGACCTATTTTGTTGGTTTTGAATTATTTCATGTTGATTGATGAAATCACACTTGAGTTGAATCCGGTACTTCGGGGTTTGACCTTGTGGTAATTTGTGATTTTCACTAAGCTTTTGTGTACTTCATGCGATAGTGGCGAGGCAGTGCACGCGTGCGTGTACTGCAGCCCTATCGGATTTGACAGCTTAAAATTGATGTTTCGACTGTTGAATTGTTTCGTTGGTTAAATGTAATATTTTGAAGTTGCATCCTGATTTGGATTTGTTGATTTGTCGCTTAATACTGCTTAGTGTTATATCGCCCGTTTATCCAATTCTCGTATCGAGAGTTGGATATACGAGATTTCTATGACTGTCACCTATATTGAGATTGATTATTATTGCTTCTATGCTCTAATAACTGATTTTGAATTAGACTGATCCGAGTATTATTTTCTTTTGAATGTAATACTCGGGTCAGACCGAGTATATACAGGTTGTAGATTTTTAGCTTTGGGTTGCTGCTAGAGCTATGAAGACTTTTTATATCTTTTGAAGTGGTCTTCGTCGTGATGTAGTAGTCAGTGTGTCTGTTTTAAGATGATAATGTATTCATGTATATTAGTCGATAATGTACTTGTATATATAACTTCTTGAGTCGACAGTTGTAGTTGTATCATTTGTATTGTGTCAAATGTATTGTAACTGATATCAGTTATTGTATATATGAGACTTTTCGTTCCATCTTTATTCCGCAATTATGTTATCTGTGTTATTTTTATATCTATTGTCCTAAACTATTATAGCCACTGTGTAGTAGCTTTGAGTTTGTATCGGTATGTCGGATTTTCTCTAAAGATGAAATGCAATGTTTTATTATCTGACATATCGGTGCTCGCACAAAGCAATTACATAGATGGTTGCTCCTCAACAGCCTTATTCTCCGTGCTAGTTGACAGCACTACACCGTAGTGTTCTTGGCTAGCATGGGTATAGAGGTGGGGCGTCACAGCTTGGTATCAGAGCCTGGGGTTTAGGACAATTATAAAACATAACTTAGATGGAGCATGTGTTACAACTATTTGTCGATGTTTTATCTCTCATCTTTACATATGATTATTTTTGACTGTTAGGTATGAATTTCTAACGCTTATTTTTGTGTTTTCCTAATCTGGATTTCCCTTCGACTTCGGTCACTCTGTTTTTGGGAAATTGCTAATTTCTTGATTTTCAAGACTCTGATTTTGTTTGCCGTTGGTTTCTTTGATAATGATGATTGATTCATTTTATACTCGACTGCGGCTATTAATTGTTGACTTCGACGTTGACTTGATTCTTACTTTTGTTGAAGTCATTTATGCATTTCTGCTCGATTTGCTTTGTTTTTCCAGTTGATAATCGATTCTTCTTTTCTAATTAGTTGTTATCACCTTTGTCGATTTTGATAACTTCTATTTCTGGAATTTTTGGGTATTCCTACTTTGATGAATTTGGAATCGAATTCTTTGGATTTTATTCACGTCTTCGAATGTGAAATTTTAGTGAACTGACTTGGTTTCCTAATTTAATCGATTCTTGATCATTTCCCCGATTTGTTGCTATCATTTATTAGCAACTTTGATGACATTTTCTTCGGGATTTTTGTGAACATACTTTCTGATGGATTCAGTATCGATTTCTCTGGATTCCATTCACATCTTCGTATGTGAATTCTTGTGATTGATTGTTTCTACAATCATTTTTGTGATTTGTCACTTTAAAAATATAAAGGTTTTCTATACTAGTAGTAAATATTAAAATCCCTTTTTCCAAACGATTTCAAAACTATTTTACTACAAAGTTCTTTTTCTTGAACCGTTTTCCAATCTATTAGTATATACAAGCCTTTATTTCACTCGTATGAGAAATTGAATTAAACGGCCTAGTAAAACAAGTGGTATGAAACGCTTGCGTTTACTTCGTCGGTTAGCTCTTGGACTTGTTCGATTGAACCCTTTTTGTGACAATCTCCTAGTGAAAATTTACAGCTTGTTCGTAAATATTTAAGTTAAGCAAGTGGTTATGGGACATGAAGCTAAACTCATATATTTACTAGCTTGGTGTGATTGACACTTCCTTATGATCATGACGATCATTTTTGTGATTTAGACTAGCGATTGTGCGATGTCTCTTCGTCCGTGTGTCGGACTTGCCTTCGGGCCATCCGTGTGTTCGGAAAATTAAATGGATAGCTTTCCATCCGTGTGTTCGGAAAATTAAATGGATAGCTTCCCATCCGTGTGTTCGGAAAATTAAATAAATAGCTTTCCATCCGTGTGTTCGGAAAATTAAATGGATAGCTTCCCATCCGTGTGTTCGGAAAATTAAATAAATAGCTTTCCATCCGTGTGTTCGGAAAATTAAATGGATAGCTTCCCATCCGTGTGTTCGGAAAATTAAATAAATAGCTTTCCATCCGTGTGTTCGGAAAATTAAATGGATAGCTTCCCATCCGTGTGTTCGGAAAATTAAATAAATAGCTTTCCATCCGTGTGTTCGGAAAATTAAATGGATAGCTTCCCATCCGTGTGTTCGGAAAATTAAATAAATAGCTTTCCATCCGTGTGTTCGGAAAATTAAATGGATAGCTTCCCATCCGTGTGTTCGGAAAAATTAAATAAATAGCTTCCCATCCGTGTGTTCGGAAAATTAAATAAATAGCTTCCCATCCGTGTGTTCGTAAAATTAAATGGATAGCTTCCATGAGCTAGTTTCTCGTCCGTGTGCTCGGACTTCCTCCTTCTTTGTGTTTTCTGGATTTCGTGTGTAGATTTCTAGAATCTGTGTTTTCTGGATTTCGTGTGTAGATTTCTAGAATATGTGTTTTCTGGATTTCTTGTGATGATTTCTGGAATTTTGTGCTTCACCAATTTTCGTGATTTCTATTGATATGTTTATCAATTTTTGTGCATTGGTGAATTCATGTGTTATTGACTTGTTATGAATACAAGTTTAGGGTATGATATCCCTTTCTATCTTTGAGAAGATTCTTGTGACATCTTTGATGAATGAAAATTCATTTGGTATTATGTTTTGATGCCAGTATTTTAATGAGACTTTGACGTGTTAACTTCGGTAACCGTCAATTTTGAAATGGATTTACAAGCGGTTCTCCCGCAACACTGATATTGCTAATTTAATCACGCGTTTTCAAAATTCTTTATTTTTAAAAGTTGTTTCAAAAATATAAATTAAAATTGTTTTCAAATTTTTACAGCTTACATTTTCAAAAGAACGAGGAAGCGATTTAAACATTTCAGAAAAATCGAGGACTATGACCCCTTTTCTTTTACTGATTCGCTTAATTCCGGACTTGTCCGTTTGAGAATGTGAAATGTTATTTTTAAAACACACAATCCTGCACTTTCAAGGAAACGATAAAGAGATTTAAACGATTTAGCAAAAGTACGGACTATGAAACCATACTTTTACTACTTCGGTTAATTCCGGACTCGTTAATTGAATATTTATGACTTCTGATTATCGTTTTTGATAATCAGATGTTTGTGATTTCTGATTATCGTTTTTGATAATCAGATATTTGTGAAATTTGATTATCATTTGTGATAATTAAATATTTTCCAATTTAATTATCGTCTGAGATAATTAAATAATTTTTCGATTTGATTAATCGAATGTTTGTGATTTCTGATTATCGTTTTTGATAATCAGATATTTGTGAAATTTGATTATCATTTGTGATAATTAAATATTTTCCAATTTAATTATCGTCTGAGATAATTAAATATTTTTCGATTTGATTAATCGAATATTTGTGTTTCTGATTATCGTTTTTGATAATCAGATATTTGTGAAATTTGATTATCATTTGTGATAATTAAATATTTTCCAATTTAATTATCGTCTGAGATAATTAAATATTTTTCGATTTGATTAATCGAATATTTGTGTTTCTGATTATCGTTTTTGATAATCAGATATTTGTGAAATTTGATTATCATTTGTGATAATTAAATATTTTCCAATTTAATTATCGTCTGAGATAATTAAATATTTTTCGATTTGATTAATCGAATATTTGTGTTTCTGATTATCGTTTTTGATAATCAGATATTTGTGAAATTTGATTATCATTTGTGATAATTAAATATTTTCCAATTTAATTATCGTCTGAGATAATTAAATATTTTTCGATTTGATTAATCGAATATTTGTGTTTCTGATTATCGTTTTTGATAATCAGATATTTGTGAAATTTGATTATCATTTGTGATAATTAAATATTTTCCAATTTAATTATCGTCTGAGATAATTAAATATTTTTCGATTTGATTAATCGAATATTTGTGTTTCTGATTATCGTTTTTGATAATCAGATATTTGTGAAATTTGATTATCATTTGTGATAATTAAATATTTTCCAATTTAATTATCGTCTGAGATAATTAAATATTTTTCGATTTGATTAATCGAATATTTGTGTTTCTGATTATCGTTTTTGATAATCAGATATTTGTGAAATTTGATTATCGTTTGAGATGATTGAATCTTTGTGATTTCTGATTATCGTTTTTGATAATCAGATATTTTTGATAATCAGATATTTTTCGATTTGATAATCGAATCTTTGTGATTTCTGATTATCGTTTTTGATAATCAGATATTTTTGAAAATTCAATTATCGTTTTTGATGATTGAATATTTGCGATTTTGAGACTTGAGCTTCGTCTTTTTCTCTGTCGATTCAGGTGAGTAATTTGCTTTACTCGCATTCAATTCGTGCAGTACGTGATTTCTGCTCTGATTCCTTTTCTTTCAATTACTAGAACTCGATTGATTCTTGCTTTCGATAGTCGTCTGATTTTGACTCCTTGATCCCCACGATGATGATTCTTTTGATTTGAATCAGTCGAACCTTTTTGATTCTATATCTGATACTTCCATAATTCTAAATGCTTCCTTATTGGCATTTCCTTTGCTTATGCATTCGACATTGTTATGTTCTTATGGTTGTTACCTCTTTCCCACTTATTCCTTAAGATTGCGAGGACGCAATTTCTTTAAGGAGGGGAGTCTGTAACAACCCGGTATCTTGTACCGATTTAACTATCATCTTTTGACGATTTATTTTCCTGGTTAATCGTTGTTTGGAATTTTTGCACTTGTATATGAACGAGCTTTAACAATCTGTTAAGTGTCATGAACGTTGAAGGTTACAACCTCTTTCCCTATTTGTTCAGTTAAAAAGAAAACCCGTCTCCTCCATTCGTGAACCCTAGCCCAAATTCGTGATCAACGAAATAATGGCGGCTGAGAAAAAAAAAAACTTCTCTCGTTCGATCTGGAAAGATTTAGGGCTTTTGCCTTGTTCGTTCTTTCATTGCTTGCTAGGGCTTTCGTTCGCTCTGATCTTCGGGCTTTGTATGTCGAAGCACGCGATGGTTTCGATTGGATGATTTTCGATGTCGCCTGTCTCGATCGAGATTCTGCTCTTCGTGCTCGCTCGTAGAAGAAGCTCCTCGGTGGTGACTCTGGCTTCGTCTTCGCTTCCATGGCAAAGGTGAGTGGCTTTCCACTCACATCTAATTCAAGTCGTCTGGATTCATTTATTGTTTTGAAAACTACGTTTATGATGATATTTACTTCGGTTTTGACTTCGAAGTTGTCTTCTTGTCCTTGATGCATTGTTTCTCAGCTGCTCTTGATTCCGAGTCATTGAGTAGTCTTGCTACTGTGATTTCTTTTGTGAGTTGCCCAATTGAAATGATTTCTGTAGTTCATTCGAATTAGTATATTTCGTAGTTATTAGCTTTATAGTTATTGTTTCGTGAATTTTGGGGACTTTGGCATGCCTATCTCCATATGCATTTGTCTTTGCACTGGCCTGTTGTATGGTTGCATATATGTTGTATCATTGTGAAGTTTGGTTTACTGGTGGGTTTTCTTGGCACTGTTCCACTTGGATTACGAGGGTCTTTGTAGTTTGTCTCTTTCAGGTTGCCAGTTTGCATTTCTTGATCTTTACTTCCCTGTTGCCAGTCTTGGTTGCACTGGCCATTTCCAGTACTTGATCATTTGTATATACTTCTTGCCTGCAGTGATAATTTTGGTTTCTTGACCTGGGCTTGAGTTTTGTCAATTGAACATCACTGAGTTGATTTTTAGCTCGAGTCTGATACAGTGCATTGATGCATTGTATTATTTGCATTTGGTTCACTTTGTAGTTTCGACTTGTCTTTCCTATTCCACTGGTTACTGTCACTTTGAATTCACTTGCTGACAGCCTTGTACCTGCATCCATGTTGATATTTTCATTTTTTCTTTGTTCCAGTGTGGTTTGCACATGTCATTACGAATTTGATATATCCATAGTCATGTTGTCTTTATTTTTGGTTTGCCTTGTACATTTCAGTGAGCTTCTGCATCACTGTATCGCGTGCACTGTCGCTAGTGTCATGTATTGTCCTGTCTCCTTATCTTTGGAGCACTGTTCAAATGCAAGTTGCATTTTAATTTGTTGGGTTGTTGCATTCGACTTGATAGTATTCTTCGCTGTTGCACTTTGTTGCTGGTGCACTTGATGTTGTAGTTGTGTTCACTCTTGAAGTATCACCTGTTGCACTGCGTTTTGTTGTACATTCACCTGCTAGCCTAGCTGCAGTTTCATTCATGTACTTGTAGTGGTACTTCCTCATCACTGTCTTTGTTGTTCCTGACCATTTCACTGAACTTATACATGCTTGCCCTTGTTTTGCTTGATGGTTCATGCTTCACTTTCTTCACTTTCTTTACTACGGCCTGTAATTGTTTTGTAGTAGCACTGTGCATCGGTGAGCTTCGTTGCTTGTGATCTCGGTTGCACATTCATTTAAATGTGCATTTGTTTGCATTGTATCTGGTTTTCCGGCTGCAGTTTGTTATCATCTTTTCTTGACTACTTTGGCATTTCTCTGCCTTGTCCAAACTGGTGCACTTGTAACTAGTCGCACTCGAATCTCTTGAGTCACCTGGTTGTACTGAGCCTTAGACAGTTTCATTTGCATTCTAATGGCCTTTGAATTGTACAGTTTCACTTGTAATTTGCATTGAATCTGGCATCATTCCTTGGGGCAGTTTGAACTCTGTCCCACTTCGATTCTAGTTCTGGCTGCGAAGCTTATAGACTTTGTCTTGTGACCTATTTTGTTGGTTTTGAATTATTTCATGTTGATTGATGAAATCACACTTGAGTTGAATCCGGTACTTCGGGGTTTGACCTTGTGGTAATTTGTGATTTTCACTAAGCTTTTGTGTACTTCATGCGATAGTGGCGAGGCAGTGCACGCGTGCGTGTACTGCAGCCCTATCGGATTTGACAGCTTAAAATTGATGTTTCGACTGTTGAATTGTTTCGTTGGTTAAATGTAATATTTTGAAGTTGCATCCTGATTTGGATTTGTTGATTTGTCGCTTAATACTGCTTAGTGTTATATCGCCCGTTTATCCAATTCTCGTATCGAGAGTTGGATATACGAGATTTCTATGACTGTCACCTATATTGAGATTGATTATTATTGCTTCTATGCTCTAATAACTGATTTTGAATTAGACTGATCCGAGTATTATTTTCTTTTGAATGTAATACTCGGGTCAGACCGAGTATATACAGGTTGTAGATTTTTAGCTTTGGGTTGCTGCTAGAGCTATGAAGACTTTTTATATCTTTTGAAGTGGTCTTCGTCGTGATGTAGTAGTCAGTGTGTCTGTTTTAAGATGATAATGTATTCATGTATATTAGTCGATAATGTACTTGTATATATAACTTCTTGAGTCGACAGTTGTAGTTGTATCATTTGTATTGTGTCAAATGTATTGTAACTGATATCAGTTATTGTATATATGAGACTTTTCGTTCCATCTTTATTCCGCAATTATGTTATCTGTGTTATTTTTATATCTATTGTCCTAAACTATTATAGCCACTGTGTAGTAGCTTTGAGTTTGTATCGGTATGTCGGATTTTCTCTAAAGATGAAATGCAATGTTTTATTATCTGACATATCGGTGCTCGCACAAAGCAATTACATAGATGGTTGCTCCTCAACAGCCTTATTCTCCGTGCTAGTTGACAGCACTACACCGTAGTGTTCTTGGCTAGCATGGGTATAGAGGTGGGGCGTCACAAGAGCTGCCGACTTAAGAGGTGTGCCGACTTAGGAGCCTGCCGACTTAAGGAAATCTGTGACTCAGGAGTTAAGATCGAGTTAAGAAGGGTGCCGAGTTAGGAGCCTGCCGACTTAAGAAGTATGCCGACTTAGGATGCTGGCTGACTTAAGGTGCTTGCCGACTTAAAGAAGCCTACCGACCTAGCAAATTGTGAGTTAGCAAGGCCTGCCGAGTTAACAGATTGCCGACCTATGGGAACTTGCAGACTTAACGAGTTAACAGTTAGATGACCTATGACTCAACAGGCTCCGACCTAAGGAATGGTCTGACTCAACGACCTACGAGTTAAGAAGTTTAACGACTTATGACTTAACTTGCCCAGCGACCTAAGGCTACAGGAATGTCACGACCTAAGGGAAGTCGCGACCTAAGGAAGCTTGCGACCTAAAGACTCCGCGACCTAGTAGTACTGCGAACTAAAGGTTACGACCTAAGGAAGATTCCGAGTTATGAAATGCTCCGATTTAAGGAGGTTCCGACCTAACGAGTCACCGACTGACCTTAAGTCTTCAGCGACCTATCATAAACCGGCAGCGACCTATACTAAGTCGGCGACGACTTAAAGACTTAGAGAAATTTCCTAAGTCCAGATCAGCTTCTATAAATACCCCATCACTTCCAACATGGAGGGGACTTTTGGCCATTCATTTCTCCAAGCGCCGTTACGCTGTCGAAGCCTCCTCTCATTCAGCAATCAAAGATCTTCAAGCATTCGAGACACTACAACGATCTTCGAGAAGAGCTCCTAACATCCAACGCAGATTCGTCGAGTTTCATCATTAAAGATCGAGCTAGTAGTCAAGAATGATTTCATGATCAAATTGTATTGTATTTAGAAGGATATTGTATCGAATTGTAATCAAATCAGCAATAAAAGACTATAAAGTGGATGTAGGCTCAATTACGGGCCGAACCACTATAAATCTGTTGTTCATTTACTGCTTTTCGGCTATTCTCAGCTCATATTCTGTTCCCGTACCAACGGGTGGTGCTTTCACGATTCTATTACACACACCGGGTGTTAGCGTTCACTTTTTACCGTTAACAACCTCCAAAATTCCTAATTTTCAACGATGATCGCATACATATAAACCATTCATTAAGTTGTGATAATCGAATCTTGGCTATAATTTGATCACTTACCATAAAATCTGATTTTCTCTCTCCATACTTCATGAAATTGTATGAGATAAATTTTTAAATACAGTATACTTGAAAAGAAACAAGTTTTGTTTTAGAAGTAAGATTTAAAACTAAATAGATTATAAGATAATGATTTTTGAAGTAAAGGGTTCACTGTTTTTATATCCTCAAACATATACCAGAAATTGTGAGAAAGAAGAAAAGTAGCTTTGGTGAACTGATCATATTGAATTCACATATACGGGCACAAATCCTTAAAACAATCACATATTAATTTATGTACATCGTAGATTTATCCATATCCCAGTTATATATATATATATACACACACACACACATGTGATAACAAATGAAATAAAGAAGATGGTTTACTCACTTGTTTTAACAAAGGTGAACTGCTACTTGATTCAACTCTTCTTCCCTCAAGCTTGAAACACTTAGCCCACTCTATGTTTTAAAGGCAGGTCTTTGTATATATGTATATTTTCATTTGAGTCAACAAGCGAAATCTCGGGCACATATAAATATATGAGAATGATGTGTACATTGAAGTAAAACGGTGGCTATGTACAAGCTTCTCATATATTTATTTTTATTTTCTTTTTCTTTTCACTTGATTTTTGCCGATTTTATTTCCTATGCATTGATTTGATTTTTGTGAGTTGATTTGATCTTAAGTTGATTTAATGTTTGTGCTTGACTTGAAGTTGACATGATGATTCCAATTAATATATACATATAGTTGTATTGATATATACATTCTGATATTCATACTCTTACCATGGACATGTTCATATGCTTGCATATTTACAATTTTTCTACATATACGTTTAGATATACACATGTTTACCTATACATACATACATACATATATATATACACATTTTATATGTCCATATGCATACATATACAATATACATATTTATTTTATCATATTTACATTTTACACATATTTTCATATACATTACTCCATTTGAGCATATATACATATATACATACATATATACTTATATATATATATATATATTTAAACATCATAGTGCTTGTATATATTTTTATATATACATATTTGGATATTCTATCATAAATTTCAATGGTGGAGTTTATATACATATATCTATCATATCCAGAAATTTATATTTTAAAATTAAATATAGTTTAATCAATTTATAGATTCAGATATTTTAAATATTAGAAAATTTATCTATTCGACTTATAAAAATTTATATGCCAATAATTAAATTTAGTTATGTGACATCCCGGAAATTTTGACAATATCAATTTAATAATATGCGATAGAAATTAAATTGATATGATAATAATTGTTAATAAAATTGGTAGATAAGTAATTTATTTATATAGTGATAAATTTTTTTATAAAATCATTTTATTTTGATAATGAGTTTTATTTATTTTTATAGAGATGATTTCTTTATAAATTATTTTAATTTGATATAATATCTTTATGAATAGATTTTTAAATAAATAGAAATTGTTATATATATGTATATAATTGGAAGAGCTATGGTTTAAAGTTTAAAATAAAATCTTTCAAAATGTTTTAAATTTAAAATAAACTTTATAAATACTAAACTTAAGTATAAATAAAATGTATAATCTTAACAAAAGAGGAAGAAAAATCTATAAACATAAGAATAAAATAGAAATCTATAAAACATAAGTATAGATAGGAACATAAGATATAAATATACAAGTTATTATTTTAACTATGATAACCATAACAACTTTCAAGTAAAAACTTATGTAAATTCTAGAGAAGCTTATACATATGAAGTTAAGTATGCAGGCTGAAACAAATTTAAATAAATTAAATGGCTAAAGCAATAAAACAAAGTAGAATAAATATCTTTCGACAAACAAAAATCTATATACAAATATGCACATAAGCTGTCAGGCAAGTAAAAAGGGTTTATCAACATAAGCAAATAGGTTAGCAAAGCTTGCATAGATATGGAAACAGATGCTCGAATATAAACATGCAGGTAAACTTGAGAACAAAAAGAATCAAAAACAAAGTAAAATTTTATAGGCTTGTAGCTTGTGAAGTAAGTCTCAGGCAAGAATATAAAAATAGGATATGAGTAAAATGAAAACATCATAGTACAATAGCATTCAATGCTTCCATTTATTGGCAGCCAACACAATCCATTCGAATTGCATAAAATCCTTTTAGCCTCCATCTTTATAAAAATATTTCTGACCATTTAAAAGAAAGAAGAAAAAAATATAAACCATGTAACCTGCTTCATTCTTCAGCCTGTACACTATTTCTTTCCATCACCTTTTAATTTCAAATTCGAGCTAAGTAAAAGTGAAATAAAACTCCATTTAAATTCTAAAACAAGCATGCAACAATATCAGCAACTACTACAAAGCAGTGAAGCAAGATGATCTGAAGATCGAAGTAGAAAACACTTGCCAGTTTCAAAATTGACTTCAACAAAGTGCTCTGTTCTTCTTCTTCTTCTCTGCAAAGCCTGTGAGTAACTTAAATTTAAAATCTATTTAAGTATGTTCACTATGTTCTTATGTCTGAAAAGAAGTGTGTTTGTATGAATATATATTTATGCAATTCTTTATATGTATATATGTCTGACTGTTTATAGTCTGGAAACATCTCTGTGATAAAAACTTGAAGCTCAGGTTCAAAACAAAATCAACCTGCTTAATCTATTTATTATTTGTACATAGTATCTAAACAAAACATATCTGTTTGATCATGACTTTAAGTTAAATTTTATTTAAATAAATCAAAATTGGAATTTGCTTTGGAAAACCCAAAGTAGAACAGGGGAGCTTAAGTTTGTTAAAATTCAAACTTTTAAATTCACCGATTCAGGCATGTAAACTGGATCATTAACCAAAAACTTGATTCTTTTAAAAATGAAATCATAATTTTTAACATCGAATTGAGGGAGCAGTTCGAGTTTGATTAGTTTTGAAGTTATGGGTGATTTCTAATGATCTAGTAAATCGGAGAAGTCGTGATCTTCTCTAGTGGTAGAGGAGTGATAATGAACGTCAAGAAAAATGTCTGATGGTGGTGAAGTTCACTGTGGCGATGGGGGTTGATCAGGAAAGCGTGTAAACCTAGTTTTTGTTATGATTATATATTGGTCTCGTTCGAATGCCACAGGGCATCGAGTTCAACCGGTGCTTGGGAATGCGTAGAGGGAGAGTAGGCGAAGACGTGGCTGGTGGCGGTGATGTCTCTGATGGTCGGAGGGGCAGAGACGAGCTGTTGACAGGTTGGGATTGTTGGTCGAGTGTGTCTCCAGGTTGATGACAGGTAACTCGATTTTGATTCGAGTGAAGGCGGTAGGTTTTGGGGGTTGCGATGTGGTCGTGGGTCGATCGCCGATGGGTGGCGATGCTGGTGAGTGGCCGGAGGTGGCAGGAGGCACGGTGCACGTGTACGTGCATATTTGGGTAGGCTGTCGATCTTGGAGAGTGTAGTTTGAAATGCTCGGCGTCTCACTCAGGATTTTAGGTGTTTTACTCGAAGCAGGGACGAGGCATATCGAAGTAGTGTAGTGGTGGAGTGCTCGTATGCTACAAGTCGACTGTCAAATGTTTGCGTGGGATTGTTTCTCGGGGAAGACTCGGGTAAAACGTGAGCAAGACTCGAAGCAGGGGGTGTGTAGTCTCGGAGCTGGCTGGGTTTCATCTCGAGACAGAGGAAGAATCCAGTTTTATTATACTTGATTTTTTTTCCAGGTTTAAAATTTTAGTTTAAAAATTCAAACAGGATTTTAAATAGTTGTTTAAAATCAAGATAAGTGGATGGATTCAATTTTACTTTGAATCCAAATCTAGAAATTTAAATTAATTTTTAATTCTGAATGTTTAAGTAAAATGTAGTTTAAATAAAATAGTTTTAAAAAGAGTAAATTTTGTTTTAAACAAATGTTAACGGAATTTGAGAAACTCTTTCATAAAAGTTTTTGAATGAAAGAAATGAATTTGCAAGTTAAAGATATATTTTTAAAAGAATTGATTTACATAATAATTTAATTTTAAAAGCCTTTTTCTTTATATAAACTTCATTGGTAAGTAATAAATGGTATGTACATTTATTTAAAGGAATTTTAAAATGAATTTACATTGGGAAAATATTTAAATCACTAATCATTTTGAATCTTAAATTCAAAATAAAATTTGAAACTTAAAAATGTAAAAAAATTGTAATGTTCTAATACATTTTAAATGTTAAAGAAGTCATTAATTATCTTAGGAAAAATTAATATTGAAGTAATTAATAAGATAATTAGAGAATGACTTATTTATATTAAGTTATAATTAATAAAAATTAAAAAGAAATTTCAAAAGAAGTAATCCAGGAATTGTTTTAGTTAATGGGATTAATTAACTAAGGATTTTAATTTATTTATAAATGTGATAAATTTTGATAATTAATTAGATGAATTAATTTGGATAATTTATTGAGATTTTTAATGTAATACTTGACAAAAGTAATTAAAGAATTTATTATCTATTAGAATTAAATTTGATGATATGATTAAATGAGCGAATAAATTTAGTTTAATCAAATTAATAAATCATTTAATGATCGGATACGTGAAATTACTTGGTGTAATTAATGGAGCAGAATTACTTAGAGAAGTAATTAGATGATAATCACTGGATGTGATTAATACAAGTTGATGTGTAGATAAAGTAATATGGGAAATTGCTTTTGTAATTAATCAAGGGATTAATAAATAGAGGAAATTAATTATGGAGTAATTAATTTATTTACGTAAGTAATTAATGGTAGTTAATTACTGGTGTTATTAATCAAGGGTGAATAATAATTGTTTAATTTTAAAGATTTAATTAGAGATCATTAATTAATATAATAAACGATGTAATTTTGAATTGTTTAATTAAGTAATAATTAATAATGAGATCATAAATTAATGTAATTAATTTAAAATAAATGAAGTTAATTTTATAAATGAAGTAATTAAATGTTAATTACTATAATTAATTTATAATAATTAATCTGTGGAATTAATTTAAGACTAATTACTTATTGTAATTAGAAAATGATTGTATAAGTAGGATTTATCGAGGTGGTAATTAATTTAATTTACTTTAATTTAATTAGAGCAAGAAGTAATTAATTTAATTCATTTTAAATTAATTATAGATCATGAGTAATAAACCCTTGCTTATGAATGATACTGATATCCCATTGATTGATTGTGATCTCAGATATTAGATGAGTAATATCTGTTGTGATTTGGATGCTCGTTAAGTATGATAATATTGATTATCTGTTTGAGATGATATTGTTTATCTGTTTATGATGATAATGTGAGTTATCTATCTGTGTTGATATAGATAATAAATTGAATTGTTTTAACTTTAAAACAACTTGGCCTTAAAAGATGGCGATTTGGATTTCGATGAGACCGGGAATGGGTTTTCCACATTTGGAAGTCCGAAAACCACATCGATCCAAATTTACGTTAGGTCGTGAATCTCAAGTGAAGATGAAGAGAGTGCAAGGGTTATTGTCGTTAACTCTACGGGTGATTCCAATATGAGTGTAACGAGATAACGCCTTCGGTTTCGTTCAAACCCGAAACGAACTTGTATGGATTGAATGCTTTCAGAACATCGTCAGGCGGACGATGAGCATTCTAAGTGATCAGTTCTCTAAAGGTAATTGTGACCTCAAGCCTCATCAACCGGGAATGGCTAAAATAGGGGAGGTGCAGCAAGGCTTCGTGGGTAGCTCCCACTTGAGAGTAGGATATACCCCTGTCTAGATGTCCCTTTATTTTGGCTTAGTGGCAGTTGGAACTACAGCCAACTGCGGGGTTATCTTATTTGGAACTGTTCAGTAAGGAATGGTTCCGGCCTTGTGTTGTAGGGGACTTAGGGTGGGTCCTCGGTACGCTGATCTAGGCCAGGTACTATGACGGGCGGTACCCCGGTAGCCCTGCCATTGATGGAAACCAATTTTCCCTACGTGACCTTACGGTTTTGATTGTATTACCCACTTTGTTGGCTAGTATGCTGGAATTTAATAATGTAACAATTTCAGCTATTTTCTATTTACTTGAAAACCCTAGACACTATTATAATATCACTGGATTTCCTAAAAATGTTTTGGTTAGCGTAAGGTAAAAAAATTTCCATGTTTATTTGTAGGAAGTCTTACATGACACCTTTGTTTTCAAATGATTTTAAAAGTTAAGCAACTTTAACTTGTTACTCATACCAGACCCATGTCTGACCCGAAGTTTATTTCTGTTTTTCATAAACTCTCGGGTACCCAAATTTTTACGGGTAGCAAAGGGATTCAGGTTAGCTTTGACGAATACTGGAGGAGCAAATGGAGCAGGAGGCTTCAGCGATGATAGATATATATATAGGTGGTTCCGCTGTGTTGGTATCTCTGAGTCATTTGAGTTGTATCATGTTGTATTAACTAGACAGGTGTTTATAACTGTCTAGTATTTGCTGTATATTCTATGTAACTCTGATGTATATGGTACTATGTATTTTCTTATGTGATATATTATATTTTATTCGTTCCGCTGTTGAGATTCTGATGTTGTTTCTTTCTTCTTTTCTTTGTTTTCTATTTTCTCACACTTTTCTTTCTCAAAAACGATACGTCTTCTTGTGCGTAGGAAGTCGGGTCGTTACAGTGGTATCATAGCGCTAGTTTGAGTGAATACCTAGGCTCTTAAGTGATTTCTTTCTTGAGAGAGCGTATTTGTAATTTTGATATATATATATATATATATATATATATTTCTACCTATCTGTTGGGTTACCTGTTCGGGTTTTCCAATATAAGTATAAAGGTAGGGTAGTGGTGTGTGTAACACGACTACCAGTGGTTAGAAGTGTATTTGACAAGACTGTAGACCTAATACCGTCTCGAGTGAATTTGTGGTGAAAGGATTTCACCAAATCTCCGAAGGAAATCTGTTAAGGTTCGGAGTCCATTTTTATAATACAAGATTGGATGAGTAGTTTTGGATTCTGTCAGTTGTATTGAAGCTAGAGGAGTTATCTTGGTAGCTCAGAAGGTAGTGATTGTGTGTTTAATGCAGTAGCTATGGATTATTTTCGAAATGTTTCTCGAAGATCTTTGGATAAGGAAGTGGGTCTGCATCAGTTTTAAGGCAGAGTTCAGCTGAGTGTTGAGTTTGTCTTTGAAGTCTGAGTTTCTCGAGGAATTTTGGATTAAGAAGTTTTGGCATCAGTACTAGTGTTGCAACTCAGATTATTCTATTAGCACGCGAAGAGGTCATCTGTTACCAGTTCTTTAGAGGTAAAGTTCAGAGGCAGCTTTGTGGGTCCATTTTCTTCAATGGATTGGCTAGTAAGTTTAAGCTGTTCTGATGGGTAAAGAGAGGACAGTTTTCTTTGGAATTAGGCCGGGTGGATCGCAAAAGTGACTTGCGATAATTTGAGTGTTCTTTTGTATTTCAAAATCTTTCTAGATGTCTTTAGGAAGTCAGAATTTTATCAGTATCTAGAGAATAAGTAGGTGAAGAAGCTCAAGTTTTAAAGTAACTTCTAAGTATTTATTTTGGAATCTGATGAACCATATCTTTGGGATGTGTTATCTAGTCTGTGCTTGATTTATCATCAGCATTCTCATCTGATTTAGATCAGAGTAGCACAGTGGAAGCATGGTGGCAACAGTTTTAGAGTGGAAGCAAATGGAGGGTGCCGTGTTTGAATTAGAGAATTTTTACAGGAATTTTTTTTTCAGGATCTGAGGCCAGATTGGAGTACATCTGTTTTATCTCTTCCGGATGTGAGATGTGAGATCAGTCTTTTGATTGTGGAGTAGAGTTTGTACTCTGAGGGTTGGTTGATCTTGAAAAGATCATTTTGTTGGATTATTTTGGGGTCTAATTTGTTCCTAAAGGGCATCAGCAGGGTTGAGCTGATCAGAAGGGATGTAGGAGGACCAGGATCGTCCGAAGAATTTTGGGGATTAGAGATGGAGCAAATTGGAATTCGAAGTTGGAGACTCCGTTGTTGTTGAAGTTTTCTCTGAGTCAGGGAGCTATAAGTTGGGTAAGATGTGGAAAGCCAGCTCCGAGATATTTTGGATCTTTCCTGTTGTTCTTATGAGAATAAGAGTTGAGTCTTCAGATTTAAATTGTCAGTTGGGATGACTGGGATTCGTTGTATTTCACGCATCTCTAAGGAAGTACGTGTGAGATCTATCTCTGGTTATAGAACCAGCAGTTCAGGGAGTTTTGGTTGATGAGTCAGACTTGTCTACGGTCTGGTATCTTGTCTAGTTGTGTAGATCTAGATGAGTAGGAGCTCTATAGCTTAATAGTATTGATGGTTTGGATTCTATAGAGCGAGTAACCCGGTATTTGTACTCGGGGAAACTTGAGAGAATTCTATCCAGAATTTTATCGGGATAGTTAGATTTGCTTGATTTGATGCTATGATTGTTAGCATATGATTGATATGTGCTTGTGTTTTAAAATTTAATCTTTAATTGGATTATTAAATTACCTTTGTTTAAATTTCGAGGACGAAATTCTTTTAAGGGGGGAGGAATGTGACATCCCGGAAATTTTGACAATATCAATTTAATAATCTGCGATAGAAATTAAATTGGTATGATAATAATTGTTAATAAAATTGGTAGATAAGTAATTTATTTATATAGTGATAATTTTTTTATAAAATCATTTTATTTTGATAATGAGTTTTATTTATTTTTACAGAGATGATTTCTTTATAAATTATTTTAATTTGATATAATATCTTTATGAATAGATTTTTAAATAAATAGAAATTGTTATATATATGTATATAATTAGAAGAGCTATGGTTTAAAGTTTAAAATAAAATCTTTCAAAATGTTTTAAATTTAAAATAAACTTTATAGATATTAAACTTAAGTATAAATAAAATGTATAATCTTAACAAAAGAGGAAGAAAAATCTATAAACATAAGAATAAAATAGAAATCTATAAAACATAAGTATAGATAGGAACATAAGATATAAATATACAAGTTATTATTTTAACTATGATAACCATAACAACTTTCAAGTAAAAACTTATGTAAATTCTAGAGAAGCTTATACATATGAAGTTAAGTATGCAGGCTGAAACAAATTTAAATAAATGAAATGGCTAAAGCTATAAAACAAAGTAGAATAAATATCTTTCGACAAACAAAAATCTATATACAAATATGCACATAAGCTGTCAGGAAAGTAAAAAGGGTTTATCAACATAAGCAAATAGGTTAGCAAAGCTTACATAGATATGGAAACAGATGCTCGAATATAAACATGCAGGTAAACTTGAGAACAAAAAGAATCAAAAACAAAGTAAAATTTTATAGGCTTGTAGCTTGTGAAGTAAGTCTCAGGCAAGAATATAAAAATAGGATATGTGTAAAATGAAAACATCATAGTACAATAGCATTCAATGCTTTCATTTATTGGCAGCCAACACAATCCATTCGAATTGCATAAAATCCTTTCAGCCTCCATCTTTATAAAAATATCTCTGACCATTTAAAAGAAAGAAGAAAAAAATATAAACCATGTAACCTGCTTCATACTTCAGCCTGTACACTATTTCTTTCCATCACCTTTTCATTTCAAATTCGAGCTAAGTTGTAACAACCCGCATATTTATCAATTTTATATTTAAATAGTTTATTTAAATATTTTATCGTTAGTCGGATGTTAGTCCGAAAAGCTACTTTTTGCATACGGTCAAATTAGGACTCGAGACCACCTCTATTGAGTTCAAAATGCCGTTTGCAACCTTTTTGAGTATAAACTTCGATATGTTTGGAGCTAGCTAAAATTTCGACCTTTTCCACTTGAAGTTTGAGTTTGGGTTCAACCCACTAGCCCACTAATACCCAAATCTGAACCTCTCCTCTCCACTCACTCTCACTTTCTCCTCTTTTCAGTTTTAGAGCAACAATGGTGGGAGAGATGGGAAATTAAAACTCCCAAACCCTAGTTTCATCTTCAAATCAAGTTCTAGCTCCAAACTAATAGAAGAAACCTTGGTAAGCTTCTCTTTCTTCTTCTCCAACCCTTTCTCCTTTCAATTTCAGAAATTCCTAAACCTAACTTTAGGAATGTTCTTCTTTTTGAGCATAGATTCAAGCTCATTTGGGTTCTGTTGAAGAGTGGTTGATTCTCCATTTGCTTTCAAACTTCTTCATACTTGTTCTTGTGCATAAAGGTGAGATTTTTATCTCACATCTTAATCTATATTTATCTTCGATTGTTAAGTATGAATTCCTAACACTTATTCTTGTGTAATTGCTTTTGGTTTGGATTGATTTGGTGAATATTCCAATTTTTAGTGTTTTGAGTTCAATTCTATGAAAATCCTTCTATGGACATTTGGACATTGATATTCGGAGTGTATCGAGGAGCCTTTAAGGCCGGGTTTCCGCTTGGCGTAAATCCTTAGTCGCCATTGCTCATCCGATCGCTTCCGAATCGTTTTGGCTACTTTGGCCTAGGCAAAATGTTGCCCAGACCAGGTGACCAGACGTTTGGTGACCAAGCCCAGACGTCTGGTTTGGACCTAGAGAGAAAAATGTATGCACGCTTTATTTAAAAAAATGCCAAAGACTATTTCCAGACGTCTGAAATTCAAGATCAGACGTCTGGACGAGTCTCAGACGTCCGACTTGAAGTTTCAGACGTTTGGGTGTTCTCTGGATAATTTTCCAGAGAACGAAAACAGATGTCTGGAATCAAAACCAGACGTCTGGCAATGGCTCAGACGTCTGATTTGCTATTCCAGACGTCTGGGTATTTTCTGAGCTATTTCCAGAAAACAAATCCAGACGTCTGGATTCCAAATCAGACGTCTAGAAGCATGCATTTCTGCCTGTTTAGGCTTTGATAGATTGAATTTCCATTTGTTTATCGATTTTGTTGATCTGACTTATTGTTATCATTTATTATCGATTTCTTTGGATTTGATTCACGTCTTGGTAGTTGAATTTTGATGATTGATTGTTTCTACAATCATTTTGTAACTTATCTTCAATAGGTCGAACCCCGTACACCTCTGCGTAGGCGATCTTATCTGAAAAACATTCATCAGAATTTCTACTATGATGGTTTTGGGATTTATTCCTTTGGACTTTACTCACGTCTTTGAACGTGAATTGATGTGATTCGATTTGTTTCAACAATCGTTTTGTGATTTGTCACTTCAAAATATAAAGGTTTCAATACTAGTAGTAAATATCAAAACTCTTTCATTAAAACGATTTCAACTCTATTTTCAATATCAAAGCTCGTTTCTTAAAACCGTTTTCCAATCTATTAGTATATACAAACCTTTACCTCATTCGTATGAGAAAATCTAATTAAACGGCTTAGCAAAACAAGTGGTATGAAACGCTTGCATTTACTTTGTCGGTTAATTTATGGACTTGTTCGATTGAAACTCTTGTGACAATTTTCTAGTGAAGATCTACAGTTTGTTCATAAATATTTAAGTTAAGCTAGTGGTTATGGGACATGAAGCTAAACTCATATATTTACTGGCTTAGTGTAATTGACACTTCCTTATGATCATGACGATCATTCTTGTGATTTAGACTAGCGATTGGGCGAGGTCTCTTTGTCCGCGAGGGAGACTAGACCCCGCTTGGGTGATGTTTCTACTCACATATATGGGGCCGCACCCCATGGTCTTTGGGCCGTTAGTGTGTCAAAGGCCTTCGGGCCATCCGTGTGTTTGGAAAATTAAATAGATAGCTTCTCGTCTGTGTGTTCAGACTTGCCTTCGGGCCATCCGTGTGTTCGGAAAATTAAATGGATAGCTTCCATGAGATAGCTTCCCGTCTGTGTGCTCGGACTTCCCCTTTCATTGATTTCTTGATTTCGTGTGTTGATTTTCTGGATTTAGTGCTTCACCAACTTTTGTAATTTTCATTGATATGACATCAGTTTTTATTGTGTATTGGTGAATTGGTGTGTCATTACCTTTTTCTGGGTTTGGATCTTTGAGAAGATCCTAGAGAAATTGATTAATCTCTTGTTGATTATCATTTACATACTTATAGTAGTATGCCGTTATGGTTGTTACATATTCTTGTCATGTCTTTTACTTTATACCATATCATCTGATATTTATAGCTAGACTGATCCGTTTATTATTTTCTTATAAATAATACTCGGGTCAGACCGAGATGTTACAGGTGCTTCTGCCTGACTCCTCTTCAGGACTATTCTTATTTTGGCTAACTACATAGATTTGTAGTTTTTGGATGTACACATTTGAGATATAGACCCTATGTTGTGTACTTATTCTTTTGTATAGCACATGTTGCTATTCTTTCTGTATTATCGTGGATCTTTCTGACCACTACTCTGATGTACACTTTCATGTGATGTATATTTATATTCATATCTTCTTCCGCCTTTGTGATATGGATGTCTGTGACTGATTTATGTTATGACTATTTCTATGTTTGTTTCCGAAGATTATATATAGCCACCGTGTGATAGCTTTGTGTTTGTATCGGTATGTCGAATTTCCTCTTTAAAATATATGCATTCTATTCTATTTGACATATCGGTGCTCGCACAAAGAAGTTACACGGATGGTCGCTCCTCAATAGCCTTATTCTCCGTGCTAATTGACAGCACTACACCGTAGTGTTCTTGGTTAGCGTGGGTATAGAGGTGGGGCGTCACATAAGTAAAAGTGAAATAAAACTACATTTAAATTCTAAAACAAGAATGCAACAATATCAGCAACTACTACAAAGCAGTGAAGCAAGATGATCTGAAGATCAAAGTAGAAAACACTTGCCAGTTTCAAAATTGACTTCAACAAAGTGCTCTGTTCTTCTTCTTCTTCTCTGCAAAGCCTGTGAGTAACTTAAATTTAAAATCTATTTAAGTATGTTCACTATGTTCTTATGTCTGAAAAGAAGTGTGTTTGTATGAATATATATTTATGCAATTCTTTATATGTATATATGTCTGACTGTTTATAGTCTGGAAACATCTCTGTGATAAAAACTTGAAGCTCAGGTTCAAAACAAAATCAACCTGCTTAATCTATTTATTATTTGTACATAGTATCTAAACAAAACATATCTATTTGATCATGACTTTAAGTTAAATTTTATTTAAATAAATCAAAATTGGAATTTGCTCTAGAAAACCCAAAGTAGAACAGGGAAGCTTAAGTTTGTTAAAATTCAAACTTTTAAATTCACCGATTCAGGCATGTAAACTGGATCATTAACCAAAAACTTGATTTTTTAAAAATGAAATCATAATTTTTAACATCGAATTGAGGGAGCAGTTCGAGTTTGATTAGTTTTGAAGTTATGGGTGATTTCTTATGATCTAGTAGATCGGAGAAGTCGTGATCTTCTCTAGTGGTAGAGGAGTGATAATGAACGTCAAGAAAAATGTCTGATGGTGGTGAAGTTCACTATGGCGATGGGGGTTGATCAGGAAAGCGTGTAAACCTAGTTTTTGTTATGATTATATATTGGTCTCGTTCGAATGCCACAGGGCATCGAGTTCAACCGGTGCTTGGGAATGCGTAGAGGGAGAGTAGGCGAAGACGTGGCCGGTGGCGGTGATGTCTCTGATGGTCGGAGGGGCAGAGACGAGCTGTTGACAGGTTGGGATTGTTGGTCAAGTGTGTCTCCAGGTTGATGACAGGTAACTCGATTTTGATTCGAGTGAAGGTGGTAGGTTTTGGGGGTTGCGATGTGGTCGTGGGTCGATCGCCGATGGGTGGCGATGCTGGTGAGTGGCCGGAGGTGGCTGGAGGCATTGTAACGACCCGCTATTTTGGACCATTCAAATCGACAATAAATCCACACATGTCTGACTTGAATAATTCAAAATATCAGATAGTTAATTTAAATTTGGCAAAACTCAGCATATGCAGTAAATAAATCAATCATAGAATCACAGACGCAGAGTAATACAATAATACGCAGTGGAATAGATAAAATAGTAGTTCATGAAGCTACTATATAAACATCAGAGTTAGAAATAAAATACAACAGAATATCTCAAATGCAGTGAAGTCTCCAGTTCAATAGATGACTTCTCTGAACAGATCAACTAGAAGAGCTGAGAGCTGAGGCGATAGTTGGATCTCCAAAGGAAGCTCCAAACTCCAAAGGTGAGTCTCAAATGCTGTATCACTCGGTCTGACCCGAGCGTAAAGCAAAACACAAAACACTCGAGTCAGGATTAACATTCTTATATAAATAAATCCAACTAAAGTGAAATATCAACTGAAATACAAGTAACTTAAAGAATATTTGGGATAACCATCCTCTAAGGATCTTTAGAACTATCTACAAGGTGGAAATATACATTATAACACCGTGGTCATTTAAATTTAATTTATACTTCAAAACCCAAATATCATTTCATTTCAAATATAACTATTTTCCAAGATAGTATATATAGGTTAAATAATTTATAAAGTAAAGTAATTATAATTTCCTCAAGTTTCACAAATCGGTTCAAATCAACTCAATTTCCAAATTTCAATTTAATTCAATCTAAATTTTCCATTTTAATTCAATTTAGTTTCTAAATAACAAATTCAAATTATATTGATTTCAAATACAGATCTGAATCACAAAATAAACCATTTAAACTCCAATATATTTCAAAGCTTTAATATGCAACAATTTCAAATTTAAATTTTTCAGTTTCATATAGCTATTTATTTAACTTCATTTATTATTTAATCAGAGAATATTTACTTAATAAATTCAATATCATTTAACTAGCCTTAAATTACATTTTACTAAATATTTCCTTAAACTTTATTTAAACAAGAAATATTCATTAGATTACTTATAAATCATACTCAAGTTATAAATCATATCTTACATCTCAATTTCAATAAGTTTCAAATCACTTTAATTAAATAAAATTCTTTATTGAATACAATTTCAACTAAATTCAAATTATCTTTCTAACCTTAACTTATTCAAATTATTACCAAAATCTATTTTGAAATATATTTTAAATACTCAACATATTATATGTATTTAAATCAATCATTCCCATTTATATATAATAATTTAAGGCTCAACATTTATTAAAACCATATATTTCTTTCCAAAACCATAGAATTCATTTTTATATATGGACCAACGGTGTCTGTATATATTTTATCACATGGTTAAGTGATACGGATGTTTATCATTTTAATCCGAAATTTAAATATATATACGGGTAGAATCAGTTCAACCCGTAATCCCAATTTCAATTCAAATGAAAATCGCTTGGGTCTATCATTTCAACCCATAACGATTTTCTCCTATTCTAAAGTCCATTCGGGTATGTATCATTTCAACCCATAGTGATTTCTATACTAACAGGGAACTTGCAGAGTGACAACAGATATAGAAATAATATAACAGGCATAGATATATCATCAAAACAATATAATATAAACAACAGGATATGGTGTCATATCCCACAGGTGAATAGTTACAGATAATAGCATATATAACAATCTAAATTACTACAACAACATATTTCAATTGTCGTTTCAATTGAAATCAAATTTAATAAATATAAGAATGTTAATCGTGAGTGATTGCTCACCTTTCGAGGCTAGAGAGATCTGACAAAGAAATGGACTACGAATTCTAAAGCAACGCTAGATGGACACGATTCGATGAAGAAAACAGGCACGTCGGTCAAAGCTGATAGATAAGGAATTGACGAAATCAAATCAGAACTGGATTTGATGATGATAAATGGTATAGGTGAATTTATATTTATAACTATATATATATAATCAAATTCTAAATTCAACATATATTAAATTAAATATCTATATAGGAATTTCAAAATCAACTTAAATCCAAACCCATATTAAATTAAGTATATATGTATTTATATTTTCCAAAATCATTGTTTTTAAATTTAAAACGCATAAATTAAAATCAAACATATATACAATATAAAATTTGAAATAAATACTTATATAAACAAACTAATATAAATACAGCTGGTAATACATAATATATGCATAACAAATCATATATAAGCAACGCGAGTTAGACTTTTATACTATAACCTTAAAAATCATATATAGCAAAGACATTTATATCATAAACAAGTCACATATATTATGTAATATATTTTACGTTTAAAATAACATCCACGGTACTAAATTTCAATAGCAGATATTCGAACTTAGTTTGATTTTATATATATAAAGAAATAGTCAACACATTGTTAGTAGAATTACAAATACATCCATAGACTCCCACATTTTTAGCAGAATTACATATATATATAATTTTCTGGTTCATATATAGACTGGCATAGATATATTCACCTAGAATATGGACTGACCTGTAGCCTACACATAAAATATGAAAAAGTAATACAAACAGAGAACCCATAGACTCCCTATAATACCTACTATATGCAGATCATCCAAGTTTATGCATGTTTGCTCAAAAATATACTCTTTATAAATACCACAACATGTTCTGCAGTACTAAAAGAAATTTTTATACACATATATAGTAATATAAAACTTGTATATGACTTACTTATATAATGTTATAAACTAACGTATTAAATCATAACCATAATACAACTTAATAATATATATAAACAAATCTATATAACTATATAATAATATACAAGATTTATATATTTAGTACCTTAATTAAATGCATGCTATGCTGTGAAGGAAGTAGGCGGAGGGATGTTGCCTCGGATGGTGGAGCGGCATGGGTGAAACGATAGTTGTGGAGGCCGAGTGAAGTGGTGGTCTCGTCAGTTGGCATGGAAGGTCGGCGTGGTGTGGATGTGGGTGCTGATGCGGGGAAGAAGATGGGTCGTCGCCGAAGGATGCTCGCACACGGTTGTTGTGAGCGGAGGGGATGCATGTTGTGGGGGTGCAGTGCGTGAACGGTGAGGAGCAGAGGCGGTGGGGATGAACGTGGGTTGTGTGGTGGATTCGGCAGGTGGCTGCGGCATGAGGTGGTGCTAGTCGCGGTGGTGTAGGTCGGAATGAAGGGGAGACGAGGTGGAAGTGGTGGCACGGTTTGGCTAGAGGGGAGTGGGGTTTCGGAGGTCATGTGGGTGAATGGGACGGTGGAAAGGTGGAAGCGTGGGTTAGATGTTTGGGAAGGAGGCTTCAACCACGTTTTTATTTATTTGCAGAAGGAGAAATGAGAAAGGGAGGAGTGAACAATTGGGAAAGAGGAAATGTTGATGGGTTTAGATCTAAGGCTTGCCTGAAAGTGAGAAAGAAAAGATATGCAAAGAAAAAGAATTAATATACGTGACCACCGAACTCCTTGCGTCCTTTCGTATTTTTGACTTTTGGATGTCAAAACTGATGAATAGAAAAGGACACAAGTTATATCTGTGATTAACACAGCAAGCTGAACCAGATGGAGGACACAAAATTGCAAATGGACCCAATTTGGCGAATCGTCACACTTTGCATTCTGTTGATTCCGTCGCGCACCGGACTCTGAAATAATCAAATGAATATATCATGGTGATCAGCGCGATGAGACGGACAAGAGGAAACAGAAATATCAGTGTCAGGACCTTCCTATCAAAAGTCCATACGGACCTTGATATACGTTGCTATTCCGTACGGAAAAATCCAAACGGAGCTAGAAACGTCCTAATTTTGCGAAACGAATTTCACAGTCTGATTCAGAATGCTCTGAATAAATTTTCTCCTGTTGACATATTTTGATTTCGGAAAACTTTTAAATTTAGCTGTTATTAACCGGTTTAACTTGAAATAAAATTTCACAGGAAAATAAACTTCAATATTATCAGATGAAAATTTACCAGTTGCTATATTAAAATAGACTTATTCCAAATAGTAAATTTTTATTTTCAAATTTTATTATTTAAAATTTCATAAAATTTCAATTAATTTAACAAATAAAATCACTAAAAGTTTTGGGTCGTTACACTCTCCCCCACTCAAAACTTTTCATCCCCGAAAAGGAAGGAGGTAGGAGAATAGAACAACCAGAAATAAAAGTAGATTGAAAGTCAAGGTTAAACAATTAATTTGAACTATATAAATTTTACTTAAAATTTGAAAACTTCATTTGCAATTCAATTGTCTTATATACTTTAAAACTTTTCAAGACCCATTTGCAAAATTTCTTGCTTCCTTTACAATTACCATTTATGCTTAAATAACAACTTTATAAATATATGAAAACTATTTGAAAACAATTATTTACATTATTACTTATATTTACAAAGAAGCTATTGAAAACATTTAAATCCATAATTCATAAATTTATTAATTTTTATCTCAAGATACTTTTCAAATATTATTAATAAATCAATAATCATTTACTTTAAATGTGTTTTATTTAATTAATAACTTCTAAAACATTTATAACACTAAAAAAAATTTCTATTAAACCATATAATATATAAATAAACAATATTTAAAAGGATATAGTCAACAAGGAAAAGAAGCACGACTTGGAAAAAATAGAATATAGGTGAATAAATAAAGTTGAGCAGATAAGGTCGATTCAAAAGGATAGTATCGGGCATGAATAATTAATTCAAACCATTAGAATTTAAATTTCAAATATTGATACAAAATTTCCTTGTTGGAAATACTTTTATAATAAAATACTTTTATAACTCGATGTTTCAACAAGTTTATCCTCATTCCTGCAGACTCTGGCAGTGCGTTGATCAGGCGCAAAACTAGAATTCTCCAAGTACTTAGTAGACTTGTTTCAACACCCAGTGAAAATACTGAAAAACTTTTAAAAATAGATATGGAAAGTACAATCCAAACAAAAACGAATCAAATCATGGATCGCAGATATACAATGGTTACGCCTGGGTCCCCCAGGAAACATCCGTACCTTTTAAGCATTCACTGCCTTGCGAATTTCGCCATGCAACAAAACTGTGGACCGCAGGATACATAACAATGGTTACGCCTGGATCCCCCAGGAAACATCCATACCCTTTAAGCAATCTCTGCCTTGCGGATTACGCCACTAACATGACCATAGATCGCAGATACACAATGGTTACGCCTGGATCCCCCAGGAAACATCCGTACCTTTTAAGCAATCACTGCCTTGCGAATTACGCTATGCAGTCGAGTTCGTAAGACCATGGGTAACGCCATGGAATTCGAAGGACACTCGAGTATCATATCCGGAAAACCAAAATCAGAGAGAATAATATCGATAGAATGAATCCAAGATGTGGCCACAAATCGGATATCAAGTAGAAGGCACTTTCCATATCTTTACTTCAAAAATATGTATCATATATTACCTTTTCAAATCACTTTCAAATACCGTACTTATATAAAATCCATTATATATAAGATTTAATTCTCAATCAAATACTTTCCAAAATCAATAGTATATCAAATCATACTTATATAGACTTCAATTATATAAGATTTCACTTTCAAATTGAGTACCCTTTTCAAATCTATAGTTTTCGAATCGATTTCATACTCATACAAATCAATTTTATATAAGTTCGACAACTCCCAAATCAAGTATTTACTAAAATGAGGTTCTCAAATTTCAATTTGTTTCAATATCAGTTCAGTTTCAAAATCATATACAATTCCACCAAATTATTTCTTCTCAAATTAAATATCTTCAGTTCCAAAGTTTCCAAAATAATAAATTTAGAAAATAAATCCAAATTTCTAAATCAATATAATTTAAGTTAACCAATTCATTTCTAAAATCAATGGTTTTCAAAATCATCTTATACTTACATAAAGTCCATCTTGTATAAGGATCAAATTTTTCAAAATAAATTTTGCTGTATGAAGGGCCATATGGGATTGAATATCTTTGCTTTTATGGGTTATATCTTTGTAATTTAAATTGGAAATTTTCTTTTAGTAAGCAAAGATATTCTAACCCGACAGCTTTCAATTTCAACGTCAAAATATATCACTTATATTAGAATATAAGATGTACATACGTCATCATTTTGCAAAATCACATTTGATCGCTCGCTTGATCACACAAGTTCGCTTTCGAACTAGTATTGTCCATTCGACTTCCCTAATGCGGATTTCGATATGGTTTCTCGACTAGAAGCCATCAGTCTCCTTGCATAGCCATATACTATGATAGAGAATTCTAGAATCAAGCCCAAAATCCATATCAAATATTCGCCATCAAGAATCAAATGAAAACTCCTAACACGAGATGGTGTAATTCACCACAAACTTATGTACTCAAACTTGGATCAATTCAATTATGCGAATAAAATAGCATACGTACAACCTATATATTTATTCCAACTTGTTAAATATATAGTTTCATAAAGATGTTACTAAGTTAAAACATTTAACTAAACTTTATTCAAAATATTTTGAAGACCAAATTCTTTTCAAAACATTTCAAATCTAAATTTCATATTAGAAAAATTTAAAATTGCCTTATTCATTTACTTAACAAAATAGTTTCAACTTATTTAAATCATATTACTACATACTTTAAACATACATACCAAACTTATGTTTTATACATTTCAAAATTTCTCAGCTTTGAAAAGTTGACCTTGATTTGGAAGTGCTCGAACCTTCAAAATAGTTGAAGAAATCATTTTAAAATTCAAGAGTTGGAAATCAGCAACAAATCAGTAAATCAATTTTAAATGGATAGGGTTATATCAAATCCAAAACTAGAGGACTGAACACCGGCTCATTTCAAATCGTTTCAAATACATTTACATATATCTTTCAAATATCAAATCATACTTCAAAATTTTGAAATCAAAATTGGTTTCGCAAAATCACTCGCGTAGCAATGCTACTAAAGTGGCCTATCCCCCACTTTGAAACTCGAAAATCAATGTCGATGATGCGTGCACTCATTACCGAAATTATTTTCCAGCGACATAAGTGAGTTCTGGACTTCTATTTCTCAAACTTCTTTTGAAATTTCTTCGAAACTAATTAAAATCATTTGAAACATTTCTTATTCGGAAAATATTTTAAATCATATTATTATTATATTTTTCAAGATCTTAAAACTAATTCCAAAATACCGGGGTTCAATTCTCGAATTTCAAATTTTAAAATCCTTGAGTTATAAATCATTTTTATATATAAATCAATTTCTTATATAACTTCAAAATTTCAAATCCTTTCGAAACCTCAAATTCTCATTTTAAAAAGGGCATATAATCTTTATCGAAAACATTTCACTTTTATATATAGAATATAATCATACTTATCAAAATAATAATTTCGATTTAGAAAACAATTTCTAGAATACAAACAACCCGATTTTCAAAGGATGATTTAAGAAAGGATTTCAAACAAAGATAGAGATTCAAATTAGAGGAACTCTTAATCAAATAGAATTATGATTCGAAGATAAGCACGAACGAAGATGAGATGATTAAATTTCAAAATAGAAGATGAATATACTTATATAAATTGCGGATAACCTTAACCGGGTCAACCGTGACTTCAGGAACAAGATCGATGCAGAATTCCAAGAAAAACCAACATTCGATCGCAAGAGATAGCGGCATCTAAACCAAAGATATAGAAATCTCCGGTGAATCAATGTCAATTGTGAAGGAGTTTCACCCTTTCACAAATCATTCAAAGATTGGTGGGATCCTATTCTTATAGAGATCATTCGAAGTGGAGTTATGGGATACTCCTAAATCAAAAGAATAAAAATAGGGAGGGACCAGAATGAATTTTGGAACCGCAAGAAATGTTCCAAAGTTCAAAGGAAGTCGAGCCAAACGGAAGAGATTCAAACTCGAACGAAAGTGATTCTGTAAATAAATTTACTATATATGCTAAGTTTTGCCTAGAGCCAAAGCTCTAATACCAACTGTAACGACCCGCTATTTTGGACCATTCAAATCGACAATAAATCCACACATGTCTGACTTGAATAATTCAAAATATCAGATTGTTAATTTAAATTTGGCAAAACTCAGCATATGCAGTCAATAAATCAATCACAGAATCACAGACACGGAGTAATACAATAATACGCAGCGAAATAGATAAAATAGTAGTTCATGAAGCTACTATATAAACATCAGAGTTAGAAATAAAATACAACAGAATATCTCAAATGCAGTGAAGTCTCCAGTACAACAGATGACTTCTCTGAACAGATCAACTAGAAGAGCTGAGAGCTGAGGCGATAGTTGGATCTCCAAAGGAAGCTCCAAACTCCAAAGGTGAGTCTCAAATGCTGTATCACTCGGTCTGACCCGAGCGTAAAGCAAAACACAAAACACTCGAGTTAGGATTAACATTCTTATATAAGTAAATCCAACTCAAGTGAAATATCAACTGAAATACAAGTAACTTAAAGAATGTTTGGGATAACCATCCTCTAAGGATCTTTAGAACTATCTACAAGGTGGAAATATACATTATAAAACCGTGGTCATTTAAATTTAATTTATACTTCAAAACCCAAATATCATTTCATTTCAAATATAACTATTTTCCAAGATAGTATATATAGGTTAAATAATTTATAAAGTAAAGTAATTATAATTTCCTCAAGTTTCACAAATCGGTTCAAATCAACTCAATTTCCAAATTTCAATTTAATTCAATCTAAATTTTCCATTTTAATTCAATTTAGTTTCTAAATAACAAATTCAAATTATATTGATTTCAAATACAGATCTGAATCACAAAATAAACCATTTAAACTCCAATATATTTCAAAGCTTTAATATGCAACAATTTCAAATTTAAATTTTCCAGTTTCATATAGCTCTTGATTTAACTTCATTTATTATTTAATCGGAGAATATTCACTTAATAAATTCAATATCATTTAACTAGCCTTAAATTACATTTTACTAAATATTTCCTTAAACTTTATTTAAACAAGAAATATTCATTAGATTACTTATAAATCAAACTCAAGTTATAAATCATATCTTACATCTCAATTTCAATAAGTTTCAAATCACTTTAATTAAATAAAATTCTTTATTGAATACAATTTCAACTAAATTCAAATTATCTTTCTAACCTTAACTTATTCAAATTATTACCAAAATCTATTTTGAAATATATTTTAAATACTCAACATATTATATGTATTTAAATCAATCATTCCCATTTATATATAATAATTTAAGGCTCAACATTTATTAAAACCATATATTTCTTTCCAAAACCATAGAATTCAATTTTATATATGGACCAACGGTGTCTGTATATATTTTATCACATGGTTAAGTGATACGGATGTTTATCATTTTAATCCGAAATTTAAATATATATACGGGTAGAATCAGTTCAACCCGTAATCCCAATTTCAATTCAAATGAAAATCGCTTGGGTCTATCATTTCAACCCATAACGATTTTCTCCTATTCTAAAGTCCGTTCGGGTATGTATCATTTCAACCCATAGTGATTTCTATACTAACAGGGAACTTGCAGAGTGACAACAGATATAGAAATAATATAACAGGCATAGATATATCATCAAAACAATATAATATAAACAACAGGAAATGGTGTCATATCCCACAAGTGAATAGTTACAGATAATAGCATATATAACAATCTAAATGACTACAACAACATATTTCAATTGTCGTTTCAATTGAAATCAAATTTAATAAATATAAGAATGTTAATCGTGAGTGATTGCTCACCTTTCGAGGCTAGAGAGATCTGACAAAGAAATGGACTACGAATTCCTAAGCAACGCTAGATGGACACGATTCGATGAAGAAAACAGGCACGTCGGTCAAAGCTGATAGATAAGGAATTGACGAAATCAAATCAAAACTGGATTTGATGATGATAAATGGTATAGGTGAATTTATATTTATAACTATATATATAATCAAATTCTAAATTCAACATATATTAAATTAAATATATATATAGGAATTTCAAAATCAACTTAAATCCAAACCCATATTAAATTAAGTATATATGTATTTATATTTTCCAAAATCATTGTTTTTAAATTTAAAACGCATAAATTAAAATCAAACATATATACAATATAAAATTTGAAATAAATACTTATATAAACAAACTAATATAAATACAGCTGGTAATACATAATATAAGCATAACAAATCATATATAAGCAACGCGAGTTAGACTTTTATACTATAACCATAAAAATCATATATAGCAAAGACATTTATATCATAAACAAGTCACATATATTATGTAATATATTTTACGTTTAAAATAACATCCACGGTACTAAATTTCAATAGCAGATATTCGAACTTAGTTTGATTTTATATATATAAAGAAACAGTCAACACATTGTTAGTAGAATTACAAATACATCCATAAACTCCCACATTTTTAGCATAATTACATATATATAAAATTTTCTGGTTCATATATAGACTGGCATAGATATATTCACCTAGAATATAGACTGACCTGTAGCCTACACATAAAATATGAAAAAGTAATACAAACAGAGAACCCATAGACTCCCTATAATACATACTATATGTAGATCATCTAAGTTTATGCATGTTTGCTCAAAAATATACTCTTTATAAATACCACAACATGTTCTGCAGTACTAAAAGAAATTTTTATATACATATATAGTAATATAAAACTTGTATATGACTTACTTATATAATGTTATAAACTAACGTATTAAATCATAACCATAATACAACTTAATAATATATATAAACAAATCTATATAACTATATAATAATATACAAGATTTATATATTTAGTACCTTAAATGCATGCTATGCTGTGAAGGAAGGAGGCGGAGGGATGTTGCCTCGGATGGCGGAGCGGCATGGGTGAAACGATAGTTGTGGAGGCCGAGTGAAGTGGTGGTCTCGTCAGTTGGCATGGAAGGTCGGCGTGGTGTGGATGTGGGTGCTGATGCGGGGAAGAAGATGGGTCGTCGCCGGAGGATGCTCGCACACGGTTGATGTGAGCGGAGGGGATGCATGTTGTAGGGGTGCAGTGCGTGAACGGTGAGGAGCAGAGGCGGTGGGGATGAACGTGGGTTGTGTGGTGGCTTCGGCAGGTGGCTGCGGCATGAGGTGGTGCTAGTCGCGGTGGTGTAGGTCGGAATGAAGGGGAGACGAGGTGGAAGTGGTGGCACGGTTTGGCTAGAGGGGAGTGGGGTTTCGGAGGTCATGTGGGTGAATGGGACAGTGGAAAGGTGGAAGCGTGGGTTAGATGTTTGGGAAGGAGGCTTCAGCCACGTTTTTATTTATTTGCAGAAGGAGAAATGAGAAAGGGAGGAGTGAACAATTGGGAAAGAGGAAATGTTGATGGGTTTAGATCTAAGGCTTGCCTGAAAGTGAAAAAGAAAAGATATGCAAAGAAAAAGAATTAATATACGTGACCACCGAACTCCTTGCGTCCTTTCGTATTTTTGACTTTTGGATGTCAAAACTGACGAATAGAAAAGGACATAAGTTATATCTGTGATTAACACAGCAAGCTGAACCAGATGGTGGACACAAAATTGCAAATGGACCCAATTTGGTGAATCGTCACACTTTGCATTCTGTTGATTCCGTCGCGCACCGGACTCTGAAATAATCAAATGAATATATCATGGTTATCAGCGCGATGAGACGGACAAGAGGAAACAGAAATATTAGTGTCAGGACCTTCCTATCAAAAGTCCATACGAACCCTGATATACGTTGCTATTCCGTACGGAAAAATCCAAACGGAGCTAGAAACATCCTAATTTTGCAAAACGAATTTCACAGTCTGATTCAGAATGCTCTGAATAAATTTTCTCCTGTTGACATATTTTGATTTCGGAAAACTTTTAAATTTAGCTGTTATTAACCGGTTTAACTTGAAATAAAATTTCACAGGAAAATAAACTTCAATATTATCAGATGAAAATTTACCAGTTGCTATATTAAAATAGACGTATTCCAAATAGTAAATTTTTATTTTCAAATTTTATTATTTAAAATTTCACAAAATTTCAATTAATTTAACAAATAAAATCACTATAAGTTTTGGGTCGTTACAGGCACGGTGCACGTGTACGTGCATATTTGGGTAGGCTGTCGATCTTGGAGAGTGTAGTTTGAAATGCTCGGGGTCTCACTCGGGATTTTAGGTGTTTTACTCGAAGCAGGGACGAGGCATATCGAAGTAGTGTAGTGGTGGAGTGCTCGTATGCTACAGGTCGACTGTCAAATGTTTGCGTGGGATTGTTTCTCGGGGAAGACTCGGGTAAAACGTGAGCAAGACTCGAAGCAGGGGGTGTGTAGTCTCGGAGCTGGCTGGGTTTCATCTCGAGATAGAGGAAGAATCCAGTTTTATTAAACTTGATTTTTTTTCCAAGTTTAAAATTTTAGTTTAAAAATTCAAACAGGATTTTAAATAGTGGTTTAAAATCAAGATAAGTGGATGGATTCAAATTTACTTTGAATCCAAATCTAGAAATTTAAATTAATTTTTAATTCTGAATGTTTAAGTAAAATATAGTTTAAATAAAACAATTTTAAAAAGAGTAAATTTTGTTTTAAAAAAATGTTAACGGAATTTGAGAAACTCTTTCATAAAAGTTTTTGAATGAAAGAAATGAATTTGCAAGTTAAAGATACATTTTTAAAAGAATTGATTTTACATAATAATTTAATTTTAAAAGCCTTTTTCTTTATATAAACTTCATTGGTAAGTAATAAATGGTATGTACATTTATTTAAAGGAATTTTAAAATGAATTTACATTGGGAAAATATTTAAATCACTAATCATTTTGAATCTTAAATTCAAAATAAAATTTGAAACTTAAAAATGTAAAAAAAATGTAATGTTCTAATACATTTTAAATGTTAAAGAAGTCATTAATTATCTTAGGAAAAATTAATATTGAAGTAATTAATAAGATAATTAGGGAATGACTTATTTATATTAAGTTATAATTAATAAAATTAAAAAGAAATTTCAAAAGAAGTAATCCAGGAATTGCTTTAGTTAATGGGATTAATTAACTAAGGATTTCAATTTATTTATAAATGTGATAAATTTTGATAATTAATTAGATGAATTAATTTGGATAATTTATTGAGATTTTTCATGTAATACTTGACAAAAGTAATTAAAGAATTTATTATCTGTTAGAATTAAATTTGATGATATGATTAAATGAGCGAATAAATTTAGTTTAATCAAATTAATAAATCATTTAATGATCTGATAAGTGAAATTACTTGGTGTAATTAATGGAGCAGAATTACTTAGAGAAGTAATTAGATGATAATCACAGGATGTGATTAATACAAGTTGATGTGTAGATAAAGTAATATGGGAAATTGCTTTTGTAATTAATCAAGGGATTAATAAATGGAGGAAATTAATTATGGAGTAATTAATTTATTTACGTAAGTAATTAAGGGTAGTTAATTACTGGTGTTATTAATCAAGGGTGAATAATAATTGTTTAATTTTAAAGATTTAATTAGAGATCATTAATTAATATAATTAACAATGTAATTTTGAATTGTTTAATTAAGTAATAATTAATAATGAGATGATAAATTAATGTAATTAATTTAGGATAAATGAAGTTAATTTTATAAATGTATTAATTAAATGTTAATTACTATAAATAATTTATAATAATTAATCTGTGGAATTAATTTAAGACTAATTACTTATTGTAATTAGAAAATGATTGTATAAGCAGGATTTATCGAGGTGGTAATTAATTTAATTTACTTTAAATTAATTAGAGCAAGAAGTAATTAATTTAATTCATTTTAAATTAATTATAGATCATGAGTAATAAACCCTTGCTTATGAATGATACTGATATCCCATTGATTGATTATGATCTCAGATATTAGATGAGTAATATCTGTTGTGATTTGGATGCTCGTTAAGTATGATAATATTGATTATCTGTTTGAGATGATATTGTTTATCTGTTTATGATGATAATGTGAGTTATCTATCTGTGTTGATATAGATAATAAATTGAATTGTTTTAACTTTAAAACAACTTGGCCTTAAAAGATGGCGATTTGGATTTCGATGAGACCGGGATCGGGTTTTCCAGATTTGGAAGTCCGAAAACCACATCGATCCAAATTTACGTTAGGTCGTGAATCTCAAGTGAAGATGAAGATTCAGAGTGCAAGGGTTATTGTCGTTAACTCTGAGGGTGATTCCAATATGAGTGTAACGAGATAATGCCTTCGGTTTCATTCGAACCCGGAACGAACTTGTATGGATTGAATGCTTTCAGAACATCGTCAGGCGAACGATGAGCATTCTAAGTGATGAGTTCTCTAAAGGTAATCGTGACCTCAAGCCTCATCAACCGGGAATGGCTAAAACAGGGGAGGTGCAGCAAGGCTTCGTGGGTAGCTCCCACTTGAGAGTAGGATATACCCCTGTCTAGATGTCCCTTTATTTTGTCTTAGTGGCAGTTGGAACTGCAGCCAACTGCGGGGTTATCTTATTTGGAACTGTTCAGTAAGGAATGGTTCCGACCTTGTGTTGCAGGGGACTTAGGGTGGGTCCTCGGTACGCTGATCTAGGCCAGGTACTGTGACGGGCGGTACCCCGGTAGCCCTGCCATTGATGGAAACCCATTTTCCCTACGTGACCTTACGGCTTTGATTGTATTACCCACTTTGTTGGCTAGTATGCTGGAATTTAATCATGTCATAATTTCAGCTATTTTCTATTTACTTGAAAACCCTAGACACTATTGTAATATCACTGGATTTCCTAAAAATGTTTTGGTTAGCGTAAGGTAAAAACCTTTCCATGTTTATTTGTGGGAAGTCTTACGTGACACCTTTGTTTTCAAATGATTTTAAAAGTTAAGCAACTTTAACCTATTACTCATACCAGACCCATGTCTGACCCGAAGTTTATTTATGTTTTTCATAAACTCTCGGGTACCCAAATTTTTACGGGTAGCCAAGGGATTCAGGTTAGCTTTGACGAATACTGGAGGAGCAAATGGAGCAGGAGGCTTCAGCGATGATAGATATATATATAGGTGGTTCCGCTGTGTTGGTATCTCTGAGTCATTTGAGTTGTATCATGTTGTATTAACTAGACATGTGTTTATAACTGTCTAGTATTTGCTGTATATTCTATGTAACTCTGATGTATATGGTACTATGTATTTTCTTATGTGATATATTATATTTTATTCGTTCCGCTTTTGAGATTCTGATGTTGTTTCTTTCTTCTTCTCTTTCTTTTCTATTTTCTCACCCTTTTCTTTCTCAAAAACGATACGTCTTCCTGTGCGTAAGAAGTCGGGTCGTTACAAGTTAATAATCCCAATATTAGATGGCTAAAAATCCAGGTTGTTACAAACTCGTTATTCTCCTAGGATAAATGATAAGGTGATCCGTCCATTTAAACGATCAGGGAGTGATTCCCGCTCTCATGTATTATTCCCTAAAGAACCTGTATTAAGCATTCTGGAAATTGGCGAATGGTTTTGGGAGCACCTAGGAAATGGAGAGTGTACTTGTAAGAGATGACTCTGAACCCATTACTTACTCCAAAACCATATACAGTTAAATGGAGGAGATGCGTTTTATTTAGGATGTTGAAATCCATATGTAGTACTGTGACTCGTTGGAGTGTGGGAATCCATGTGAGATTACAAGATCTATTGAGATGTGGAATTCAGGTATGATTCCATGACCTGTCAAGGTATGGGAGTCTATGTGGGATTCCATAACTTATTTTGGAGCGGTGCGTAAGCTGGAACGCCGGACGTAGCCTCATCAGCGAAAATGACTAAAACCAGAGATAAAAGGCATGATCAGTAGGGTTGGCAAACCCATATGGTGTAATCTCTCCTTTTGTAGCAGTATGGACACCTTTAGTTATTTTTGCCATGCTCGAGCAATGCACTTGGTCTTACCAAGAACAGTTTTGTTTTTCCTATAATACCCCGGATAAACGGGTATGATGCATCAGATGGATAACTCTGATCCTTGTGCAAGAAGACCATTCTCGACGTACTAAGGGCACCTCCGTGGAAATCCTACACAATTAGCGAATGAGCTTTATCGAGTTTTGATATTATACTAATATTGTTGTGATGTACAAAGCACAAGCATCACAACTACTTGATTATTATTATTTTGACCCTTAGACATTATTATAATATCATTGGATTTCTATATAAAGTGTTTGGAAATTGTAAGGTAAAAACCCAACTGTGTTTATGTGAGGCGTGGTCTTACGATATCTTAATTTTGAAAAGGTTTTGTAACATAATAAATCAAATTGAGTGAGTTTTCTTATATTGGTTTACCAGACTGATCCATGTGTTATTATTTTATAATAATGCTTGGGTCAGATCGAGCATAATAAAGATTTAGATTGGATTGCTTTGGAGCTTAGGAGACGAGCTGGAGATTGAGATGTATTCTCGTACTTGTTTTACTTCGCTGTAGTGTTTTGTTGAAATTATCAACAATTGTGAGGACAGACTGTTATAATTCTCTAGGCTGATAAGTATTGATTTGTGTACTCTAATTCGAGATATGTATATTACAGTTTTTGATTTGTGTAAAGAGTTATTGATATTATATATTGAAATGACCCATTTTTCCATACAATCTAAACTGACAATAAACCACACATGTCCAGTCCAAATCTAACGGAAAGGCAGATAGTTAGAGAGAAGAAAGAAGATAGAAGACAAGAAGAACTAAACAAACACAGAATCTCATAGCAGAATGAATAATCTATAATATCTATAACAATCTTCACACAAAACAAATCTGTAATATAAGTATGTATAGACATAAATCAGAATACACTAATCTATTTTAGCACGGATAGTTATAACGACACGTCCTCATAAATTGTTGAACAATATACAACAATGTAAACAATGGAAATACAATCATCTATGTGAATACGTCTCTGGCCTCCAGTTCCTCTCCTGAAGCTCCAAAATATCCATCTGTACCTGGAAATATGCTCGGTCTGACTTGAATATTTAGGAAAAACCACACCTGGGTTAGTTTGGTAAAACCAGCGTGAGAAAAACACAGCCAACTTGATTCTTAAAGTTTTATAACCCTTTCAAACGAAGGTGTCTCGTAAGACCTTACCGCAAATAAACACAGATGGGTTTTTACCTTACGATAACCAAAATTCTTTATAGAAAATCATCTAATATTATAATAGTGTCTAATCGCCAAAATAATAACAACAAGTAGTTGTGATGCATGTGTTGTGTACATCACAACAATTCTAGCCATAAAAATCAAAATTTCGATAAAGCTCGTTCGCTAATTGTGTAGGATTTCCACGAAGGTAACCTTAGTACTTCGAGAACGGTCCTAATGCACAAGGAGTAGAGTTATCCTTTCGAAACATCATACCCGTCTAACCGGTGTATCATAGGAAAAACATAACTGGTCTTGCTAAGACCGAGCGCCTCGCTCTGGCATGCCAAAACAACTAAAGGTATCCGTATTGCTAGAAAAGGAGCCAAGTACAACCTATGGATTCGCCAACCCTACTGGCCATGCCTCCTATATCTGGTTTTAGTCATTTCCTATGAGGAGGCTACATCCGGCGTTCCAGTCTACGCACGACGCAAAAAAAAGATCTTGGAATCTCATATGGATTCCCACACCACAATAGCCTCAGAATCACATACAGATTCCCACCTCTCAACAGATCTTGGAATCTCACACAAATTCCCATACTCAAACGAGTCACAGAACCACATATGGATTTCAATATCCCAAAATATAATGCATCTCCTCCATTTAACCGTATCTGGTTTCGGAGTATGTCATGGGTTCCGAGTCATCTCTTACGTATACTCTCCATTTCCTGGGTGCTCCATAAACCATTCGTCGGTTTCCGAAATGCTCAAGACAGGTTCTTTAAGAAATAATTAGACAATACATAAGATGTAGGATCACCCCCTAACCGTTCAAGTGGACGGATCTCCTTATCTTCTGTTCTAGAAGACCCACAAGTTTATACGTACAGTAGTAATCGATGGTAACTGTACCATATAATTCTTGCATTTCCCATAGATATTTATAGAGTTAAAATCCTTTGGTGTCAAGTAGGGAATATTGTCGTACCACCAAAATTTGAAAGGATTACATATTTAAGTCAAGATTTGATAGTCGATTATTTAACTATCAAATAAACAAACATTCAACCAAAGATTACATTTCCCACTGAAATTAGTAAGCCTCATTAAATTTAATTTTTATAAATTAAATCTCTTTATCAAAACAGGCACATACATATCTCACCGAGATAAGTATATTCACAAGTCATTCCTTTCAAAAATATTTGAAAATTGTTACAAATAAATATGGAATGCACCTTGCGGTATCAACGATGGATTGTAGCTCAATGATTTCATCTCTATCTTAGAGAAATCCATACTTAACTGTAGGCAATCTTTGCCTCTTGAATTATAACATGAAATCAATCATAGATCATATTTTGCATGATAGTTACGTCGCTATCCTAACGAAAAATCCCAAACTATATGCAATCTATGCCCTCGAATTACGCTATGAAAATATACCATTACTTTTCGAAATATTTTATTTCAGTAATTTTCCAAAAATAATGCTTATAAAGTTCCTATATAAATTTTCCAAGTCTAATTTAGGAGAATAGTCTTTTATAAAACTTTACTGTATAATATATTAATTGTAAAAACAACATTAATATTTTGAACACATTATCTTTGAAATAAAAATATTTTAATACTGGTTAATTCTTAAATAATAATTAACTCTTAAATCAAATCATTATAAGATAAATTTATCTAATAATTAAAATATACTTTTAAACCTTTTAAATTATTAAATAACTTCGAAAAAAATAATTAAATTCTTTAAAATAACTTTTAAGAATCATATTAATAAAATAATTAACTTAAAATCATTACTAAACAATTATTAATTATCTTTTCAAATAAATAATAATTATCTTTAATAACCTTGTTAATAAAAAATAATTATTCTTTAAATAACTTTGATTTAAAAATTAATTTTGGAAAGAGGCTTAGCAGCTTCAATAAAACTTAATCGAGTCACCAATAATTCCATTAATTATCCAAGTTATAACACAGGTATTCGCATAACATCATATAGGTAAATTAAATCCATAATTAACAGGCAATGGTTAATACAACACTTATCCAATACTAGACCATTGGAATGAAATTAAGTGTTCACACTGTTGTAATGGTAGAACGGAATTTATTTCTGCTAAATATATGTCCAAATTAACTTATCCAATTAATAATAGCAAAACGGTAATTTATTCTGCTAAACTGGGTCCAATTAATTTAATTAGGGGAACAATGATTTGTTTCCGCTAAACAAATGTCTAAATGTAGAACAGGGTTTTATTCTGCAAATTTATTTACCAAATTAATTTAATTAGCGGAATAGAGTTTTATTCTGCTAAACCAATGTCCGGTTACCATATCCGATCCGATTTAACTCAATAGTAATTTATTTGGCCAAATAAATCCCACCGATTAATTAAACTATGTTATTTTTAGAATTAACGTAACTATTTTCAGGCAGTATTAATTTATCACAAAATTTTACTACACCAAAACAAACAACTATTTATGTCAAACATTATGCTCGTTAAAAATGAACCCATTGCAAAAATCCGCGAGTCAATCGAGTATAATATGAGCAAAGTTATCTACTTTAGAACTAACATGCCCTAAATTATAAATAAACAACATATTTTAAAATACGTTACTCACCTTTAAATCTAAATGGGCCGAACCCAAAGCAAAACAACCCACCACAAACGCGCAGAACACTTCCACATTTCCCATACTTGCGTGCAATTGAATACAATAACAAGGATCTATTTGCAAAAAGCTTTGAGATGAATAGTAAATCATAACAACTTTATATGCATCATGCTTATGCCTGAAATCCTACTCATGCTTGCTTGCATCGAACCCTTTCTTCCCCCCTGCAGCGCTCCTCGGCCACTGAACAACCATGCTCACACTTATCTTCTACCTGAGCTCCCTCTTCGTGCCACACGCCTCCCCATGTAGCAACGCCTTCCCAACTTCACGCAATAGAACCCCTCCTTTATATTTTTCTCTCCAAAAACCATGCACACATGCCGCCATCACCTGATGCACACGACCCATGCCTGAGACGTTGCCTCGCCTCCACATAGCCACACATAAGCATATGCAAAACTTCTACTTCACCATCCAAAAGCCTACACCATTACACTACTAGAAAATGCTCAAAAACCAACAAGGTAGGGCGAGGGCTCCCGACGGCCAGTCGGCGGCCGTCGGAAGCCGTCGAAAAATCACGAATTATAGGCAATGGTCGAGCCTTCTTATTCCTCATTTTTCATACGAAAATTTTAGGTTAAAATCCCCAAATCTCTTCCCCAACCTTCCAATCATCAATTTCGAGCTTTCAGATCCTCCCTGGCTGCGCAATCAACGTCTATTGCTCTCTGGCACAGGTATAATTTCTTATTTTCGCCAAAAATTCAGTTTTTACCTAATTCTAGATTTGCATAAGTTGATAAATTAGGGGTAATTGTTGATTGAAATTGTTTCCAATAGTGTTATAATAGTTTCTAGCATTCCATGGTATTCCTATTTCATCTTTTATCGTGAAATTGCGAAAAACATGTATAATTTGTGGTTGTTCATGTATATGTAAATCGTTGTGTATGCCTTGATTCTACGATTTTACATGTTTGTAGCGCTGCTATCATTGTATTGTGTTAGTTGGAATAAGATAAACTGAATGTACGGGCTAGGAATATTGTATTGTGCACGTATTGACTATAATGCCTTAAAAATTTTGAGTAAAATTATTTTAATAAAACAATTCAGTTCAAAAAAAAATATTTGGATCAAATATTGATGGAGTTTTTGAATTGGATGGTTTGCAGAGATATGTGTGCACATGCACACTGAAAATGGCACAAGGAAGAGATTTAAAATTTCTGAAAAAAAATATAATGATAATAAAATAAATAAGCAAACAAAGGAAGCATTTCAAATATGATTTTAAAATATGAATTATTGATCAAATTAAATATGTTTTCTATATATATATATATATATTGAAATTAAAGACTTTCTGTGAAACAAATATGCATACATATTGAAACTAGAAATATGCTTAAATATTGAGAAAAAAATATATGCTAAAATGTATTTTCTGTGAAACATGGGAAATTGAATAAAATAAATTTTATTATACCTATGCACATGTATATTTTCTGTGAGCAGAAAATGTTGAAGCTAAGTAAAAGAAGTAACATTGAATTGGCATAAAACAATAAACAGGTAAGCAAGTGTATGTGTAGGCAAAAATAGCAAGAAAGGGAATTCCAGAAACAAGTAAAAGTATAAAATATAGTGGTCTCACTTTCAACATGATTTAAACAAGTGAGAGATATTTTAAAAAAAAATAACCATCTCTGAAAAGTAAAAAGAGAGAAGTACTATCCATAAATACCTAATGCAGTTGGGGTAATTAAGGATGGAAATGTGAAAAATATAAAATGCAAAATGCATGTTATTAGTCAGGACAAAAATGGAATTTTGTTTGATAAAACCCTAGTAAAATGCTTATAAATAAGTAATAGTAGCCACGAAAATCAGTTTACCCGAGATACTGGAAAAAAGAAAGAAAGAAAACATTTTAAAAGGAAGGAAAAAGAATACTTAGGGACTTTCTGAAGGAAAGAACTTAAGTGAGTTACCTCACCAAATTCATGGCATTAAGACCTGAGATAAGGTAGCCAATCTTTATATCATTATCTGTATATTCCTGTTTTTATTGAATATGAATTTATCAATGCTTGTTGGATGTTTCTAGATCTGCTATGATTTTATTATGGATGTTCTTGGGGTGATCTTTGATCTATTGTAATGTTTGCCCTTGGATATGCAACTTCCTGGTTATTTTGCTCAGAAATGTTAAGACATAGATTTTCAAAAATTATGGGAAGAATACTTTCAACTGATATAGATCTATGGCATGGGAATGTTAATAAAGGAAAATATTATGAGCTGCATTATATTTTGTATAAGTGCTGAGGCTTGAAAAAAGAAGAAGTTAAGGGTGCAATAGAAATTCTATATGTGCTGAGCCCTTAATCAAAAGAAGAACCCACAAGCTAAGAATTATGGTTAAGCTAGATCTTGAATCTGGTTCAAGCATAGCTACTTGCAGATCAAAAAAATATATAAAATTTTATGTGCCATGTCTCTGTTTTTCAGTTGATAATATTCTTACATTTTATTGAGATCAAGACATAGTGTCAACATCCTTGAAAATGATTGCCTGCTTGTTTTAAAAGAAAATTGAATGCTAGTAGGATGCATGGATATTTCCTTGTTTACAATGTCAGGTTCAACTAGCTAACTGATGATAGGGTTTTAACAAAGACATCTAGTGAATAAACTAGGGATGTGAGCCAAGAAGGCTGCTGGAATGCTTGTTATATTTGATGTATGCAAGTTGACACATGGTTTGTTTAAGCCCTGAGATCTTTGTGCAATGATGTGAATTAGTTCATTGCAATGTGTCCCTGTGATTCCTTAATAGCAGATGAGGCTAGGAATTTAAATTAAAGTATACAACCTATAAATGAAGAAATAGGAATATGAGTATTTCTTAGGAGGGTTGGAATGGAACCATGGTTGTTCCAATAAAAATATATATTGTAGATTGATATTCATGACTACATAATTAATTTATGTATAAATGTATGATAGGTAAAGATATCATTCTGGTATCAAAGTACATGAAATATAGTAAAACAGTGGATTAAAGAAATTATATATGCAAAGTCAGTACTCATGCTCATCATCCAGTTGCTTAATGCTTTGAATATTTTGATGTTGCTCATACCAGATTTCAGATCTGACCCTTGTTTGCTCATGGCATATGGGGGTGTCTCATTTTAAAATGTGCCAGCCACAAATGCTCTTTCAAGGAATGCTAAGCTTAAATAGGAAGAAAGGTTATTGGCTAATGAAGAGAAAGAAAAATGGATGAGCATGCTTGTTAGTTTTAATAAGTGCTTGAAATGATTTTATCTGCATGAAATCATGAGACGGTTGTTTTTGGATTTGATGTTATGTAATGTAATGGCTAAGTTAGATTAAACTGGTTACTATACTGTTAAATTTTGCAATGCATTAAGGTTTAAAGAATTGAAGTATTATCAGAGTTGAATCAAAAAAAAATATAGACTTGAAAATCTTCTGTGTGAAATCAAAGAAAAATGATATAAGTGCAATGAGCATTGCCTTACAAAAATTATATGAATTAGTCACATCTTATTCACTCAAAAGCAGTTAGATATGAAGCTAAACATCTGGTTCAAATGTTGAAATTTATTTTTAAGTGTTTAGTAGCCTTTACTGAAATATTTTGTAAAAGTTTAAGTTTATATCTAAATTGATTTGAGAAAAAAAAATAGTTCAACATGGTTGTAGGCACTATGCAAATGAATAGTATTTCATCTACCATGAACAAGGTGCCTGGTTAACACAGCCACATGGTTCAACCAGCTTCAAGAGGATAGGGTCTTGGTTGATTATGTTGGTCTGCAGCTTGAAAAAAAAATGCATTTTAAAAATCCTTTGTTACATTAAGAAGTGTTTTGTCAAAGATCTCTTTCAAATACTAAAAGATAAGTATGTAGAAGCATTCTAAATCCAAAACCCGGTTCACTTAAAACATAGTAGTTGTTCACTTTTCAAATATTCCTAAATCTAGAGCTTTCATCATAGAAAACTCAAGAACCAGTAATTAAATAATTTACTTGTATTGTGTCAAAATAGCATAAGTCAAGAACAGGAGAGGTTTAAGAAAAAAAAATATACATAAGTTGAAAATGATAAATGTAGATATCATTTTCTGATACTTAGTCAAATACAAAACATGTGAACTATGCAAAAAATAATAATAATAATAATCATGATTTGTATGAACAAATCAAGCACCAATAAATATGAACAGGATCTACTTATATGATGCAAATATCAAAAAAAATATAGGAATTTAAATTATGAGTAGATTAATTTTAAATTCAAATCAAACAGAACAGGCTCTTGTTTACAAATTTGAAATATATATATATATACTCTGATTTAAACAAGAGGAACACATACATCATCATATGTATGTGCATACATTTCTATGCTTAAACTGATATATTTATATTAGTAGGAATTTAAATCCCGGACTAATTGTTGAAGAAAAAAAATGACCCTGAGAAATTAAACTAATTTCAATTGAGCAAAAAAAAATCCTAGCAAAAACATAGGTAAAATTTTGGAGGATCATTTCATTTGGTATCAGAGCACTTGGTTGCATTGATTGCTAAATATTATAGAAATGTATTATGTCTGTTTGTTTTGGATGAAATAATTTAGATAGGAAAATATTAGCTATAGAAAATACTCATAGTGTACTAATACTCTCTGCCCAATACTTAGTGACCAGACCATGGTAGGAAGAGGATCTCATCACAATGCAGGACCCAGTGTTCCACAAATGCTTGACATGCAGGAGTTTGTAAGGGTTTTAAGGGATGGAATTGGGCATAGGCCTGAGAATCCACATGAGGAACTTTCAAAACTATTAAAGGCTTATACAAATTTGGGAGGCAAAGGTTTTGAAGGGACTGAGAATGTGATGGAAATTCAAGCATGGTTGAGGACACTGGATAGGATTTTCAATGACATGCAGCTTGATGATCAAAGGAAGAGGCAAGTGGCTTCAAGACAGCTGAAAGGAGTAGCTTTGAGCTGGTGGGAGGTGATCATAGCTGGGGGAGCTGAAAATGAAATTACTTGGAATCAATTCAAAGAGATGTTGGAGGCAAGGTTTGTACCAGCATCAGCTAAAACCACTTTACTTGAAGAATTTATTAGACTCAGGCAAGGAAATTTGAATGTCACTGAGTACACTCAAAAGTTTAAGGGATTATCCAAGTATGGAGCAATGCTAGTGGCAGATGAAGCATCTAAAAATGACAGGTACATTAAAGGGTTGAATCCAGGTCTTAGCAGAGCCATGTTACCATATGCTGATAGGACTTTTGATCAAGTGATAGACTTGGCTTTGAAACTTGAGCAGCATGACAAGGAAAGGGAGAAGTATAGAAATTTTAAGAGCAACAACAACAAGAAGAATAAGGGGAGATATCACCCTTATGATAAAAAGAAAGAGGAGACAAATAGCAAGAAGGCCAATGACACCAAGGCTAATGATGCTAAAAGGAAAGTGGTATGCCATCATTGTGGAAAAGAAGGACATATTAAACCGAGGTGCCCAGAATTAAAGGGAGGAGCCTTCAAATGCTACCTATGTGGGAAAGAGGGACACATGAAGAGGAACTGTCCTGAGTATAAACAGCGGGGGAAATTGGCAAATTTGGAAGGCAAAGGCAAATCCACAATGAATATTGATGTTGAAAACCATGGCCAAGTGGAAGGTACACTACTTATTTGTGCCATACCCATAGCAGTAGTATATGATATAGGAGCAACTCACTCTTTAATTTCTTATGAAATAGTTAAAATGTTAAAGTTAAACTGAATTCTGGTTGAAACCCCATTGCTTGTGCAAAGTCCACTAGGGAATTCTAGTCTTTTAAACATGATTTGTGTGGATGTGGAGTTAAACACAGGGGGAAATGTTTTTATTTGCAATTTATATGTTTTGAAATACCCAAATATAGGTGTTATATTGGGGGTAGATTGGTTAAGGCAATTTAAAGCCATAATTAATTTAGATTCATCCACCACATCATCGCAAGGTCTTAAAGGCCAGAGAATCACAATTGTGTGAAGTGTCTAAAGAAAGAAAATTATATCATTTAGTTGACTCAGAAAAAGATTTTACTGAACTAACCATTGAAGAAATTCTCATAGTCAATGAATACTTGGATTTGTTTGCGGAAGTTAAGGGTGTTCCATACCATAGACCAGTTGAATTTCAAATTAGTCTCATTCCAGGAGCAAGTCCAATAATTAAGAAACCTACTAGAATGGGGCCAAGTGAGTTAAAAGAATTGAAAAATCAGTTGGAAGAATTAGAAGGCAAGGGATTTATAAGGCCAAGTAATTCATGCTGGGGTGCTCCAGTAGTGTTTGTAAGAAAACATGATGGTACTTTGAGAATGTGTATAGATTACAGAGAACTAAATAAAGTCATCATCAAGAACAAATACCCATTGCCTAGAATAGATGATCTCTTTGATCAACTCAGTGAAGATAAAATATTTTCTAGATTAGACTTAGCATCAGGATTTCATCAAATGAAGGTTGAGGACTCAAGTGTTAAGTACACTGCATTTAACACTAGATATGGCTTGTATGAATTTTTGGTTATGCCATTTGGCTTGACTAATGCACCATCATACTTTGTGGATTTAATGAACAGAACCTTTAGAGATTATTTAGACAAATTTGTGCTTATGTTTATAGATGACATTTTGATTTATTCCAAAACAGTGGAAGAGCATAAAACTCATTTGCATTTGGTTTTGTCAAGATTAAGAGAAAATGATTTAAAGGCAAAATTTTCCAAATGTGCACTTTGGAAAGAAGAAGTACATTTTCTTGGTCATGTTATCTCTGCCAAAGGGATTTCAGTAAACCCCAATAAAGTAGTGGCTATTCAAGCATGGAAGAGGCCTAGCACAGTGAGTGAAGTAAGATCATTTATGGGGATGGCAGGATATTATAGGAGATTTATAAAAGATTTTTCAAAAATATCATCACCACTTACAAATTTGACTAGAAAGAACCAAGCCTTGGTATGGACAGAAAAATGTGAGCAAGCTTTTATCAAAATAATAGAAGCTTTGATTAATGCACCAGTACTGAGGGTGCCAAAAGGGAATGAAAACTTAATTGTGTATACTGATGCAAGTGGCTCTGGGCTAGGGGCTATGTTGATCCAGCAAGACCAGGTGATAGCCTATGCATCTAGGCAATTAAAGCCACATTAAACAAGATATGCAACCCATGAGCTTCAACTAGCAGCAGTAGTGTATGCCTTGAAACTCTGGAGACATTATTTGTTAGGTACCAAGTTTACTTTACACTGATCATAAGGCACTGAAATATTTATTCTCACAAAAAGATTTGAACATGAGGCAACATAGATGGGTAGAGTTCCTAGCTGCCTATGATCTAGATATACTCTATACACCAGGCAAAGCAAATTAAGTTGCTGATGCTCTGAGTAGACAACATGCTAAATTAGCTATGATGATAATAGAAGAGTTTAAGGACTTGTCCTTGCTTGCTGAGTTAGAAATTGGGAAGAATGATTGTGTACACATGGATGTACATGTGCATGGTGCACACGAAAATAGAGGGAGATTGAGCTTGATGACACTTCAATCAGATTTAATTTTGAAGGTAGGAAAAATGCAAGAACAAGACACAAACTTATTGGAGAAGAAAATTCTCATATCAAAAGGGGAGGAAGTGATAAATCACCATATTGATAAAACTGGTTATTTGAGAAACCAGAATAGAATATGTGTGCCAGAAAACATAGAGTTGGAAGAGGAGATATTGAATGAATATCATAGAAGTAAGTACTCCATACACCCAGGTAGTACAAAAATGTATCAAAATTTAAAAAGTGACTTTTGGTGGAAGGGAATGAAATCAGAGATAGCCAAGTATATTGCCAAATGTATGACTTGCCAACAAGTCAAGGCTGAAACACAAAAGCCATCAGGGTTGTTGCAACCTCTTAGCATACTGTAGTGGAAGTGGGAAGATATATCTATGGATTCCATAGATGGTCTGCCTAGATCTAAGAGAGGAAACACAAGTATATGGGTAATAGTGGATAGGCTAACCAAAGTAGCACATTTTATTCCAGTCAAATTAGATAGGAATGCACCAAAATTGGCTCAAGTATTCATGAAAGAGGTGGTAAGACTGCATGGCATTCCCAAAACCATTGTGAGTGATAGGGATACCATCTTCACCTTAAGATTTTGGAAGAGTTTTCAAGAAGCCATGGGAAGTGAATTGTGTTTGAGCACTGCCTACCATCCACAATCAGATGGACAAACTGAGGTGGTGAACAAAATTCTAGAAGACTTGTTGAGAGCATGTGCACTGAATTTTGGAGGCAATTGGGAAGACCACCTCCATTTAGCTGAGTTCACATATAATAATAGTTATCAAAGCACCATAGGGATGGCACCACTTGAAGCCTTATATGGCAAGCCATGTTTGTCACCTATATGCTAGGTAGAGACAGGAGAAAGGGCTATTCTAGGTCCTGAATATGTAAAAGAAACTACAGAGAAAATTGGGCTAATAAGAAAAAGAATTGCAGCAGCTCAAGATAGGCAAAAGAAATTTGTAGACAGGAAGAGGAAGCAGGTGGAATATGCAGTGGGAGACTTTGTTTCATCAAGATTTCACCTATGAAGAAGGTCTTGAGATTTGGTAAGCAAGGTAAACTCACACCAAGGTATGTTGGACCCTATAAAATTCTGGAAAGAATAGGTTCTTTAGCATACAAATTAGAATTACCAGAGGAAATGAAAGCAATGCATAATGTTTTTCATGTGTCACAACTTAGAAGATGGGTACATGATAAAGAAGACATTCTGGAAGAGCCTACCAAAATTCAAATAAATCCGAACTTGGTTTATGAGAAGGAGCCAGTGGGGATTATAGCTAAGGAAGAAAAGAAATTAAGGAGCAAAACTTTGAAACTAGTGAAGGTTCAGTGGAGTATTGATCCTAATGACTGCACATGGGAGTTAGAGGATAAGATTAGGATGGATATCCTAAGCTTTTTGCAAATTAAAAGGTAAAAAAAAATTCTGGAAAATTTGATATGCATGATTGCTATGATTGAATATGTTTGTTTATGCATATGCTTGATAGATTTTCTTAAAGTCAGTAAATACTTGTTACAAATACTAGAAAATTGTGAGGACACAATTTCTAAAAGGAGGGGTGAATGTAATGCCCTAAAAATTTTGAGGAAAATTATTTTAATAAAACAATTCAGTTCAAAAAAAATATGTAGATCAAATATTGATGGAGTTTTTGAATTGAATGGTGTGCAGAGATATGTGTGCACATGCACACTGGAAATGGCACAAGGAAGAGATTTAAAATTTCTGAAAAAATTATATAATGATAATAAAATAAATAAGCAAACAAAGGAAGCATTTCAAATATGATTTTAAAATATGAATTATTGATCAAATTAAATATGTTTTCTATATATATATATATATTGAAATTAAAGACTTTCTGTGAAACAAATATGCATACATATTGAAACTAGAAATATGCTTAAATATTGAGAAAAAAATATATGCTAAAATGTATTTTCTGTGAAACATGGGAAATTGAATAAAATAAATTTTATTATACCTATGCACATGTATATTTTCTGTGAGCAGAAAATGTTGAAGCTAAGTAAAAGAAGTAACATTGAATTGGCATAAAACAATAAACAGGTAAGCAAGTGTATGTGTAGGCAAAAATAGCAAGAAAGGGAATTCAAGAAACAAGTAAAAGTATAAAATATAGTGGTCACACTTTCAACATGATTTAAACAAGTGAGAGATATTTAAAAAAAAATAACCATCTCTGAAAAGTAAAAAGAGAGAAGTACTATCCATAAATAGCTAATGCAGCTGGGGTAATTAAGGATGGAAATGTGAAAAATATAAAATGCAAAATGCATGTAATTAGTCAGGACAAAAATGGAATTTTGTTTGATAAAACCCTAGTAAAATGCTTATAAATAAGTAATAGTAGCCACGAAAATCAGTTTACCCGAGATACTGGAAAAAAGAAAGAAAGAAAACATTTTAAAAGGAAGGAAAAAGAATACTCAGGGACTTTCTGAAGGAAAGAACTTAAGTGAGTTACCTCACCAAATTCATGGCATTAAGACTTGAGATAAGGCAGCCAATCTTTATATCATTATTTGTTTATTCCTGTTTTTATTGAATATGAATTTATCAATGCTTGTTGGATGTTTTTAGATCTGCTATGATTTTATTATGGATGTTTTTGGGGTGATCTTTGATCTATTGTAATGTTTGCCCTTGGATATGCAACTTCCTAGTTATTTTGCTCAGAAATGTTAAGACATAGATTTTCAAAAATTATGGGAAGAATACTTTCAACTGATATAGATCTATGGCATGGGAATTTTAATAAAGGAAAATATTATGAGCTGCATTATATTTTGTATAAGTGCTGAGGCTTGAAAAAAGAAGAAGTTAAGGGCGCAATAGAAATTCTATATGTGCTGAGCCCTTAATCAAAAGAAGAACCCACAAGCTAAGAATTATGGTTAAGCTAGATCTTGAATCTGGTTCAACCATAGCTACTTGCAGATCAAAAAAATATATAAAATTTTATGTGCCATGTCTCTGTTTTTCAGTTGATAATATTCATACATTTTATTGAGATCAAGACATAGTGTCAACATCCTTGAAAATGATTGCCTGCTTGTTTTAAAAGAAAATTGAATGCTAGTAGGATGCATGGATATTTCCTTGTTTACAATGTCAGGTTCAACTAGCTATCTGATGATAGGATTTTAACAAAGACATCTAGTGAATAAACTAGGGATGTGAGCCAAGAAGGCTGCTGGAATGCTTGTTATATTTGATGTATGCAAGTTGACACATGGTTTGTTTAAGCCCTGAGATCTTTGTGCAATGATGTGAATTAGTTCATTACAATGTGTCCCTACGAATCCTTAATAGCAGATGAGGCTAGGAATTTAAATTAAAGTATACAACCTATAAATGAAGAAATAGGAATATGAGTATTTCTTAGGTGGGTTGGAATGGAACCATGGTTGTTCCAATAAATATATATATTGCAGATTGATATTCATGACTACATAATTAATTTATGTATAAATGTATGATAGGTAAAGATATCATTCTAGTATCAAAGTACATGAAATATAGTAAAATAGTGGATTAAAGAAATTATATAAGCAAAGTCAGTACTCATGCTCATCATCCAGTTGCTTAATGCTTTGAATATTTTGATGTTGCCCATACCAGATTTCAGATCTGACCCTTGTTTGCTCATGGCATATGGGGGTGTCTCATTTTAAAATGTGGCAGCCACAAATGCTCTTTCAGGGAATGCTAAGCTTAAATAGGAAGAAAGGTTATTGGCTAATGAAGAGAAAGAAAAATGGATGAGCATGCTTGTTAGTTTTAATAAGATCTTGAAATGATTTTATCTGCATGAATTCATAAGACAGTTGTTTTTGGATTTGATGTTATGTAATGTAATGGCTAAGTTAGATTAAACTGGATACTTTTCTGTTAAATTTTGCTATGCATTAAGGTTTAAAGAATTGAACTAGTATCAGAGTTGAATCAAAAAAAAATATAGACTTGAAAATCTTCTGTGTGAAATCTGAGAAAAATGATATAAGTGCAATGAGCATTGCCTTACAAAAATTATATGAATTAGTCACATCTTATTCACTCAAAAGCAGTTAGATATGAAGCTAAACATCTGGTTCAAATGTTGAAATATATTTTTAAGTGTTTAGTAGCCTTTATTGAAATATTTTGTAAAAGTTTAAGTTTATATCTAAATTGATTTGAGAAAAACAAATAGTTCAACATTGTTGTAGGCACTATGTAAATGAATAGTATTTCATCTGCCATGAACAAGGTGCTTGGTTAACGCAGCCACATGGTTCAACCAGCTTCAAGAGGATAGGGTCTTGGTTGATCATGTTGGTCTGCAGCTTGAAAGTAAAAAAAATGCATTTTAAAAATCCTTTGTTAAATTAGCAAGTGTTTTGTCAAAGATCTCTTTCAAATACTAAAAGATAAGTATGTATTTTTAATTGAATGGTATTATCAATTCAAGAAGCATTCTAAATCCAAAACCTGGTTCACTTAAAACATAGTAGTTGTTCACTTTTCAAATATTCCTAAATCTAGAGCTTTCATCATAGAAAACTCAAGAACCAGTAATTAAATAATTTACTTGTATTGTGTCAAAATAGCATAAGTCAAGAAAAGGAGAGGTTTAAGAAAAAAATTTTTACATAAGTTGAAAATGATAAATGTAGATATCATTTTCTGATACTTAGTCAAATACAAAACATATGAACTATGCAAAAAATTAATAATAATAATCATGATTTGTATGAACAAATCAAGCACCAATAAACATGGACAGGATCTACTTATATGATGCAAATATCAAAAAAAAATATAGGAATTTAAATTATGAGTAGATTAATTTTAAATTCAAATCAAACAGAACAGGCTCTTGTTTACAAATTTGAAAAATATATATATACTCTGATTTAAACAAGAGGAACACATACATCATCATATGTATGTGCATACATTTCTATGCTTAAACTGATATATTTATATTAGTAGGAATTTAAATCCCGGACTAATTGTTGAAGAAAAAAAAATGACCCTGAGAAATTAAACTAAGTTCAATTGAGCAAAAAAAAATCCTAGCAAAAACATAGGTAAAATTTTGGAGGGTCATTTCATTGACTTATGCAACAACAAAAAATACGTCGAACGAGCCTTAAGTTGATGTAATACGTCGAATAAATATGTTAAATTAAAATATATTTTTGTAAATGTGAACAGTTAGTACAACTGTATTTTTTCGTAAAATGCGCACATGTAATTGACAAATGTCCCTTAGAGAGATTTTGGCCCCGTCTGACGAGTGTTGTACATGATCGTTGTATAAATAGTCGTTTTTTCGAAAATGTTTCCTACGGTTGAAGTTGACGATGATGATGGAGATGTTGAAGAACCAAATATTGAAGTAAAAAAATTTATGATGTACTAAATGCTGCTAAGAAACCTATTTGGGATGGTTGTAAAAGCGGCACTCAGTTGTAAGTAATCGCAGAATACATTGCGATGAAGTCAAAATACAACATCACTGAAGCTGGGTTTACGGCTGTTGTACAAGCTGCAAAAAGACATATGCCACCCGATAATCTAATGTGTGAAAATCACTATGAAGTTAAAAAAATTATGTCGGCTTTTGGTTTACCTTATCAGAAAATAGATACATGTTTAAAAGGATGCATGTTTAAAAACATCTGTCTAGTTAATACAACTCGATACAACACAATAAAACACTCAGAGATACCAACACAGCGGAACCAACTATATATCTATAACGCTGAAGCCTCCTGCTCCATTTCTCCTCCACAATTCGTCAAAGCCAACCTAAATCCCTTGACTACTCGTAAAATTTGAGTACCCAAGAGTTTAGGAAAACAGAAAATAAACTCCGGGCCAGACGTGGGTCTGGTATGAGTAACAGGTTAAAGTTGCTTAACTTTAAAACATTTGGAAAGAAAGGGTATCACGTAAGACTTCCCACACATAAACATGGGTAAGTTTTTACCTTACGCTAACCAAACACTTTTAGGAAATCTAGTGATATTATAATAGTGTCTAGGGTTTCCAAGTAAATAGGAAATAGCCGAAATTGTTACATTTATTAAATTCCAGCATACTAGCCACAACGTGGGTAATACAATCAAAACCGTAGGGTCACGTAGGAAGAATGGGTTTCCATCAATGGCAGGGCTACTGGAGTACCGCCCGCCATAGTACCTGGCCTAGATCAGCGTACCGAGGAGTACGCCCGCTCCCCTGCAACACAAGACCAAAATCATCCCTTACTGGACAGTTCCAAATAAGACAACCCCGGCAGTTGTTGCAATCAACCGCCCACACAACTGAATATAAATGGACTTCTAGACAGGGGTATATCTTACACTCAAGTGGGGGCTACCCATGAAGCCTTGCTGCACCTCCCCTGTTTTAGCCATTCCCGGTTGATGAGGCTTGAGGCTATGATTACCTTTAGAGAACACATCTCTTAGAATGCTCATCGCCCACCTGACGATGTTCTGAAAGCATTCAATCCATACAAGTTCGTTCCGGGTTCGAACGAAACCGAAGGCATTATCTCGTTACACTCATTTTGGAATCACCCTCAGAGTTAACAACGATAAACCTTGCACTCTGAAACTTCATCTTCACTTCAGATTCACGACCTATCGTTAATTTGGATCGATGTGGTTTTCGGATTTCCAAATTTGGAAACACGATCCCGGTCTCATCGAAATCCAAAAACGTATCTTTTAAGGCCAAGTTGTTTTAAAGTTAAAATAATTTAATTCAATTATCTATATACACACAGATAGATAAATCACAATATAACAATGGATAATCACATTATCATCATAAACAGATAATCTGTATTATCAACTCAAACAGATAATCAATATTATCGTACTTAAAACAAGCATCCATATCACATAGATATTATTCATCTCATATCTGAGATCACGATCAATCAATGAAATATCAATATCATCATCCAAAAGTAATGATTTATTATTCACAATCTATAATTAATTTAAAATAAATTAAATCAGTTACTTCTATCTTTAATTAATATAAAGTAAATTAAATTAATTACTCATTCCATAAATTATGTTCATACAATCATTAATTAATTATAAATCAAATTAGTTAATCATTCTCTAGATATTCATCTTGATTAAACACCTTTGATTTATTTATCTTCTAATTACAATAACTAATTAGTCTTTAATTAATTCCACAATTTAATTATTCTAAATCATTCATAGTAATTAACATTTGATTACTTCATTTATAAATTAAATATAATTAATTACATTTATCCTTAATTAATTACATTAATTAATCACCTCATTATTAATTATTCCTTAATTAAACAATTCATAATTACATCATTAATTATATTAATTAATGATCTCTAATTTATTTAAATTAAATTACTTCATTTAAATTAATTACATTAAGTAATTTAGTCTTTAATTAAACACAATTATTAATCCCCCTTGATTAATAACAAACTAGTAATTAAGTATCCTTAATTACTTACATAAATAAATTAATTATCCCATAACTAATTATCTCCATTAATTTATCCCTTGATTAATTACAAAAGTAATTACCCAAATTACTTCACTTACAAATCATTTGTATGAATTACATCAAGTAATTATCTTCTAATTACATCCCTAAGTAATTATACTTATCAACTTCTCAAATGATTATTCTAAATTAATTAGACTTATTTAATTAATTTAATCTAATCCCATTTATTTAAATTAATTACCTTGAGTAATTAATTCCCTCAATTACTTTCATTAAGTAATTATACTTAATCAAATTCCAAAATGATTATCCTTAATTAATTATCTTAAGTTAATGACCTTCACTAACAATTTATTAATTACTTCTCTTAAGTAATTAACTCAAATTAACCATTATTAATTTCAATTTAATTACCTTAACCTTGATTAATAACAAAACACTTTAAAACAATTTACTTTTAAATTCGTTTTTCAAATCTCATTTTAAATTTAAGATTTAAAATGAAGATAAACTTAACTTCAACAAAGTTTATAACCATCTAAACACCCTTTAAACCTTATGCTAAGGATTACTTATTTTATAAAAGAAGTTAAAGGTGTTTAAAACCAAATTCATTTTGAAATACAAATCATATTTAAAATACAACATAAACCTTTAAAGTTATTTAAACACTTAATATTTTAAGAACTTCCTTATATTCAAAATTATGATTCAAATTTGGATTTGAATCCAGATTTAAACATAGGTTTAAATCTCTATTTTATTTAAAGCTTTACCTTTAAATTTAAACTATTTATCATTTTAAAGTTGTTCAACAGTCTAAATTTTAAAAACTTATTTATTTTAAAACTGAGATTCAATCTACATTTGAATTCAACTTAAACTTTGATTTAAATCTAATTTTAATCTCTAGTTCACATTTTAAATTTTAGTTTTAAATTTTTAAAACTTACAGGTTAAAACCTGTAACTACAAATTTTACTCGAGACCACCCTTAATGACTTCGAGCCCAACACCCAAAAACTTCGAGCAATGCACGAAATAACTCGAGTACCCATCTTCTCAAAACCAGACTCCAGAAAGACGTGCACATCAACGTGCACAACACCCCTGGCCGCCGATGAACTCCACTCCGGCCTCCGACACATCGTCCTCGACCATGGCAACAACACTCTCTAACCCAGGAACCACGATTCGAACGGAAATCGAATTCGACCCCTAGACCTAAAACTGGAACAACAAGGAAACCTGGAACCTCCATCGTCCACGATCCTCCAACCACCAGAGAGTCTACACTTCCGGCCATGCCATCGCCTACATCCATACTTCCATTGCCCAGAGTTCGGTGGAACTCGATCCACTAGAGGGGTCGTGTCGATCAAAATTCACGACCATTCCAAAACTAGGGTTATAAACTTCCTCGGCCTACCACCGTCGCCACAAAGCTTTGATCAACTTCCTACCAATTTTCCTATCATCTTCGATTACTCCACTACCACCAGAAAGAACCCCGACCTTCCCGAGCAAGTAGATCACCAGAAAATCCCCGTTTACCATTTCCAGTTCAAACAAGAACTGTACTTAACCCCTATTACTAAAAATCTTGATTTTAGTTTTAGAAATCATGTCTAAGTATAACAATTCAGATTATAACCCTGTATCAATGAATTAGAGTGTTTGAAATTTTACTCAAACTTAAACTTCCCTGTATATTTTGGATTCCAGAGAAATTTCTAATTTATTTCCTCTTAAATAAATTGTTAATCTTTAATTTATGATTAAACGAACAATTTTTGTTTAAATTCTAAGTCCTAACAGTGATTAGATTAAAAGATAATGATTTTGTTTGCAACTCTGGTCTTGAAAATAAAGAACAGAGATATCTCATATAAACAGACATACACACATTTTCATTCAACTATTCACAGAAATGCACTTAAAAATATACACACAAACAAAATTGTTTCCAGGGATGATCAAGCAACCAGAATCATACTTAGGTTTTTAAGAAAAAGTGTTACTCACTTGTTTTTTTTTAAAATGAAGAACATAGCACTTGATTTTTGGGAAACAGTTTTTGAGCTTTAAACTTTGAATGTTACAAATGCTCCTGATTTAAAGACTGCAGTTGCATGCTATTGAAATTTGTTGAAGATGACTTAAGACTTGATTTTGAGTTTGCTTTGATTTCTTCTTCCTGAGTTTGCTTTGAATAGATCCCAGGTTGAAGAAATGCTTGCAGGCCTTTGAGAATGCAGGCAAGTTTGATTGTTCAACGAATTGAAATGAGAAGGATTATATATATAAAAGAGTCTACGGGGTTTGCATAAGTTAGTACAAACATTTTCTGTTTATTCAGAGATTTTTTTATAAAAGGAGGCTGAATTGATTTAAAAACAAATTTGAATGGACTCTTTTTATATGCTAGCATTGAATGCTCAAGTACTCTATGTCCTCTTGCCTTATCTTATCTCTCATGTTCATAGATATTTTTTTATACTTACTTTAGAATTTCAAAACTTTACAAACATCATACATATCCAAGTCTGGTTTGTTTTCATATCCTATGTACACATATATACTTTTGTTTTAGTTATGTTATAAATTTTTAACTTAAGTATAAATGCATACTTTTATAAATTTTAACTTATGGATTTAGTTTTATTCCTAATACAAGTGCTTATTATTATTTCAAACTTATGTTAATTTTTATAAGATTTATTTCATTTTAAATTTACAATCATAGCTTTCCACAATATGTGTATATATATAAACATATGGTTAAAATAACAATTCCATTTTATTTAGAATCCATTTGTAAAGATATGCATTATTAATAAAACTCATTATTAAATTAGAATTATTTATAAAAGAAATTATCTCTATATTAATAAATTACTTATTCTATCAACTATATTTAAAAAGAATAAAAAAACCTTTTGAATAAATTTAAACTTAAGCCAAAATCATTTTAAACAATTAAACCTTTATCTTGAGTATTTTAAAGCCATATGGTTATTTATTTAATATTAAATTTAATCAAATTTCCAAATTACCAAAAATATTAGAATTTAAAAACATACCATAATTTATTAAATTTAAAACAAAGATTATCTATTTACAATATATACAAAATATATATATATATACATAGAAACAAATTAAATTACCTTTTCAAAGATAAAATATCAATTAAATATTTATTAAAAAGAAGATTATTAAATCTATTCAAATCTTATTATCAAATATAATCAAATCAATTTAATTTTTAACACAGATTGTTAAATTGATATTGTCAAAATTTCCGGAATGTTGCATTCCTCCCCCCTTAAAAGAATTTCGTGCCCAAAATTTAAAACAAAGGTAATTTAATAATCTAATTAAAAATTCAATTTTAAATCACAAGCATATATCATCAATATATGCTAACAATCATAGCAATCAATCATCCAAATAACAAATTCAACTATCCAGACAAAATACTGGATAGAATTTTCTTGAGTTTCCCCAAGTATAAATACCGGGTTACTCACTCTATAGAATCCAAACAATCAATACTACTAAGCTACACACATCTAGCTCTACAAAACAAGACAGGATATCAGACTACAGACAAGTCTTACTCAACAACCAAAACTCCCTGAACTACTGGTTCCACAACTAGAAATAACTCATACACGTATTCCCTCAGAGTTACGTGAAATACAACGAATCCCAGTTATCCAAACTGGCAAATCAATATGAAGACCCAACACTTATCCTCAGAAGAACAACTGAAAAGATCCAAAATATCCCGGAGCTGGCTTTCCAAATCTTACCCAATCTTATAGCTCCCTGAATCAGAGAAATCTTCAACAACAACGAATTCTCCAACTTCGAATTCCAAATTTCTCCGTCTCTTATCCACAAAACTCTTCTGGCGATCCTGCACTGCCTACATCCTTCCTGATCAGCTCAACCCTTGCTGATGCCCTTAGAAACAAACTGAACCAAAACAATCCACCAAAATGATCTTTTCCAAGATCAACCAAAACTCAGAACACCAACTCAATTCCAAAATCAGAAAACAGGTCTCTCTTCTCTTATCCAGAAGAGGTAAAACAGATGCTCCTGCCACTGGCCTCAGATCCAGAAAAATTTTCCTGTAGAAACTCTCTAATCCAAAACACTGCAACTTCCAAATGGTTCCACACTAAAACAGCTGCCACCATGCTTCCACTATGCCACTCTGATTGAGCAGACGAAAATGCTGATGACGAACACAAGTAAAGACTGGACAACACATTCCAAAAATAAGGTTCCACGGATCCAAAAGAAAACTCAGAAGTTCCTCCAAAACCAGAGCTACTTTACCAAACTCAAAAACCATCCTAAACTAAGCTGAACCATCGGTACCACTTCTGAAATCCAGTTGATACCAAACTCAATCTTCAGATGCTGACAAAATTCTAACTTCCCAAAAGACATCCAGAAAAATCTCTGACAACCCAAGAGAACACCCGCTATCGCAAGTCACTTTTGCAATCAATCCAGCCATTTCCCAAGAAAATTGTTCTCTCTTTACCAAACAGAACAGCTTACGCTTAACCAGCCAATCCAACGAAGAAACGGATCTACTCTACTGCTCCTGAAATCACCTCAAGAAAACTGTTAAGCCAGAAGACCTCCTCGATGGCATAAAGAACACTCCGAGCTACACTGCTGACCCAGATGCCCAAAGACTTCTAATCCAGAAGCTCCTTGAGAAACTCGAACCTCAACCAAACAGAAACACCCTGTTGAACTTAGCCACGACACCGAAGCAGACACTCTTCCTTAACTTGTTCCAAAGAAACATCTTCGGAGACATCCATAGTCATTATGTCTTATCACACAGCTACTACTTCTTGAGGTATCAAGATATCATGACCTACTTCCATCCAACCGATAGATCCAAACTCTAGCTCATCCAACTATACCTCAAAGATGAACTTCGAACCCTAACAGGTTTCCTTCAGAGATCAATGAAATCCTTACACCATCCAAGCTCACTCGAGACGGTATTAGGTTTACAGTCTCGACAGATACACTTCCAACCTCAAACATTCAAACTCCAACCATTGGTAGTCGTGTTACACACACCACTACCCTATCTACCTTTATAACTTATTAGAAAACCGAATAGGTAACCCAACAAATAGGTAGAAATAGATATATGTATATATATATATATCAAAATTACAAATACGCTCTCTCAAGAAAGAAATCACTCAAGAGCCTAGGTATTCGCTTAACCTTGCGCTTTGATACCAACTATGACAACCCGAATTCCTACGCCCAGAAATTCGTATCATCTTTAAGAAAGAAAGGGATAGAAAAGAGAAAAGATAGAGAAGAAAGAAGAAAACAACACAGAATCTCAACAGCGGAACGAATAAATTATATTAATCACATAAAAGAATACATAGTATCATATACATCAGAGTTACACAGATAATACAAAACATACTAGACAGTTACAAACATATGTCTAGTTAATACAACTCTATACAACACAACAAAAGACTCAGAGATACCAACACAACGGAACCAACTATATATCTATAATGCTGAAGCCTCCTACTCCATTTCTCATCTACAATTCGTCAAAGCCAACCTGAATCCCTTGACTACTCGTAAAATTTGAGTACCCAAGAGTTTAGGAAAACTAAAAATAAACTCCGGGTCAGACATGGGTCTGGTATGAGTAACAGGTTAAAGTTGCTTAACTTTAAAACATTTGGAAAGAAAGGGTATCACGTAAGACTTCCCATACATAAACATGGGTAAGTTTTTACCTTACGCTAACCAAACACTTTTAGGAAATCCAGTGATATTATAATAGTATCTAGGGTTTCCAAGTAAATAGGAAATAGCCGAAATTGTTACATTTATTAAATTCCAGCATACTAGCCACAACGTAGGTAATAAAATCAAAACTGTAGGGTCACGTAGGAAGAATGGGTTTCCATCAATGGCAGGGCTACTGGGGTACCGCCCGTCACAGTACCTGGCCTAGATCAGCGTACCGAGGAGTACGCCCGCTCCCCTGCAACACAAGACCAAAACCATCCCTTACTGGACAGTTCCAAATAAGACAACCCCGGTAGTTGTTGCAATCAACCGCCCACACAACCGAATATAAAGGGACTTCTAGACAGGGGTATATCTTACTCTCAAGTGGGGGCTACCCAGGAAGCCTTGCTACACCTCCCCTGTTTTAGCCATTCCTGGTTGATGAGGCTTGAGGCTACGATTACCTTTAGAGAACATATCTCTTAGAATGCTCATCGCCCACCTGACGATGTTCTAAAAGCATTCAATCCATACAAGTTCGTTCCGGGTTCGAACGAAACCGAAGGCATTATCTCGTTACACTCATTTTGGAATCACCCTCATAGTTAACAACGATAACCCTTGTACTTTGAAACTTCATCTTCACTTCAGATTCACGACCTATCGTTAATTTGGATTGATGTGGTTTTCGGACTTCCAAATTTGGAAACCCGATCCCAGTCTCATCGAAATCCAAAAACGTATCTTTTAAGGCCAAGTTGTTTTAAAGTTAAAATAATTTAATTCAATTATCTATATACACACAGATAGATAAATCACAATATAACAATGGATAATCACATTATCATCATAAACAGATAATCTGTATTATCAACTCAAACAGATAATCAATATTATCATACTTAAAACAAGCATCCATATCACATAGATATTATTCATCTCATATCAGAGATCGCGATCAATCAATGAAATTTCAATATCATTATCCAAAATCAATGATTTATTATTCACAATCTATAATTAATTTAAAATGAATTAAATCAATTACTTCTATCTTTAATTAATTTAAAGTAAATTAAATTAATTACTCATTCCATAAATTATGTTCATACAATCATTAATTAATTATAAATCAAATTAGTCAATCATTCTTTAGATATTCATCTTGATTAAACACCTTTGATTTATTTATCTTCTAATTACAATAACTAATTAGTCTTTAATTAATTCCACAATTTAATTATTCTAAATCATTCATAGTAATTAACATTTAATTACTTCATTTATAAATTAAATATAATTAATTACATTTATCCTTAATTAATTACATTAATTAATCACCTCATTATTAATTATTCCTTAATTAAACAATTCATAATTACATCATTAATTATATTAATTAATGATCTCTAATTTATTTAAATTAAATTACTTCATTTAAATTAACTACATTAAGTAATTTAATCTTTAATTAAACACAGTTATTAATCCCCCTTGATTAATAACAAACTAGTAATTAACTATCCTTAATTACTTACATAAATAAATTAATTATCCCATAATTAGTTATCTCCATTAATTTATCCTTTGATTAATTACAAAAGTAATTACCCAAATTACTTCACTTACAAATCATCTTGTATGAATTACATCAAGTAATTATCTTCTATTTACATCCCTAAGTAATTATACTTATCAACTTCTCAAATAATTATTCTAAATTAATTAGACTTATTTAATTAATTTAATCTAATCCCATTTATTTAAATTAATTACCTTGAGTAATTAATTCCCTTAATTACTTTCATTAAGTAATTATACTTAATCAAATTCCAAAATGATTATCCTTAATTAATTATCTTAAGTTAATGACCTTCATTAACAATTTATTAATTACTTCTCTTAAGTAATTAACTCAAATTAACCATTATTAATTTCAATTTAATTACCTTAACCTTGATTAATAACAAAACACTTTAAAACAATTTACTTTTAAATTCGTTTTTCAAATCTCATTTTAAATTTAAGATTTAAAATGAAGATAAACTTAACTTCAACAAAGTTTATAACCATCTAAACACCCTTTAAACCTTATGCTAAGGATTACTTATTTTATAAAAGAAGTTAAAGGAGTTTAAAACCAAATTCATTTTGAAATACAAATCATATTTAAAATATAACATAAACCTTTAAAGTTATTTAAACACTTAATATTTTAAGAACTTCCTTATATTCAAAATTATGATTCAAATTTGGATTTGAATCCAGATTTAAACATTGGTTTAAATCTCTATTTTATCTAAAGCTTTACCTTTAAATTTAAACTATTTATCATTTTAAAGTTGTTCAAAATTCTAAATTTTAAAAACTTATTTATTTTAAAACTGAGATTCAATCTACATTTGAATTCAACTTAAACTTTGATTTAAATCTAGTTTTAATCTCTAGTTCACATTTTAAATTTTAGTTTTAAAATTTTAAAACTTACAGGTTAAAACCTGTAACTACAAATTTTACTCAAGACCACCCTTAATGACTTCGAGCCCAACACCCAAAAACTTCGAGCAATGCATGAAATAACTCGAGTAAAAACTCGAGTACCCATCTTCTCAAAACCAGACTCTAGAAACACGAAAGACGTGCACATCAACGTGCACAACACCCCTGGCCGCTGATGAACTCCACTCCGGCCTCCGGCACATCATCCTCGACCATGGCAACAACACTCGCTAACCCAGGAACCATGATTCGAACGGAAATCGAATTCGACCCCTAGACCCAAAACTGGAACAAAAAAGAAACCTAGAACCTCCATCGTCCACGATCCTCCGACCACCAGAGAGTCTACACTTCCGGCCATGCCATCACCTACCTCCATACTTCCATTGCCCAGAGTTCGGTGGAACTCGATCCACCATAGGGGTTGTGTCGATCAAAATTCACGACCATGCCAAAACTAGGGTTATAAACTTCCTCGGCCTACCACCGTCGCCACAAAGCTTTGATTAACTTCCTACCAATTTTCCTATCATCTCCGATTACTCCACTACCACCAGTAAGAACCCCGACCTTCCCGAGCAAGTTTATCACCAGAAAATCCCCGTTTACCATTTCCAGTTCAAAAAAGAACTATACTTAACCCCTATTACTAAAAATCTTGATTTTAGTTTTATAAATCATGTCTAAGTATAACAATTCAGATTATAACCCTGAATCAATGAATTAGAGTGTTTGAAATTTTACTCAAACTTAAACTTCCCTGTATATTTTGGATTCCAGAGAAATTTCTAATTTATTTCCTCTTAAATAAATTGTTAATCTTTAATTTATGATTAAACAAACAATTTTTGTTTAAATTCTAAGTCCTAACAGTGATTAGATTAAAAGATAATGATTTTGTTTGCAACTCTGGTCTTGAAAATAAAGAACAGAGATATCTCATATAAACAGACACACACATTTTCATTCAACTATTCACAGAAATGCACTTAAAAATATACACACAAACAAAATTGTTTCCAGGGATGATCAAGCAACCAGAATCATACTTAAGTTTTTAAGAAAAAGTGTTACTCACTTGTTTTTTTGAAAATGAAGAACAGAGCACTTGATTTTTGGGAAACAGTTTTTGAGCTTTAAACTTTGAATGTTACAAATGCTCCTAATTTAAAGACTGCAGTTGCATGCTATTGAAATTTGTTGAAGATGACTTAAGACTTGATTTTGAGTTTGCTTTGATTTCTTCTTCCTGAGTTTGCTTTGAATAGATCCCAGGTTGAAGAAATGCTTGTAGGCCTTTGAGAATGCAGGTATGTTTGATTGTTCAACGAATTGAAATGAGAAGGATTATATATATAAAAGAGTCTACAGGGTTTGCATAAGTTAGTACAAACATTTTCTGTTTATTCAGGGATTTTTTTATAAAAGGAGGCTGAATTTATTTAAAAACAAATTTGAATGGACTCTTTTTATATGCTAGCATTGAATGCTCAAGTACTCTATGTTCTCTTGCCTTATCTTATCTCTCATGTTCATAGATTTTTTTATACTTACTTTTGCATTTCAAAACTTTACAAACATCATACAAATCCAAGTCTGATTTGTTTTCATATCCTATGTACACATATATACTTTTCTTTTAGTTATGTTATAAATTTTTAACTTAAGTATAAATGCATACTTTTATAAATTTTAACTTATGAATTTATTTTTGTTCCTAATACAAGTGCTTATTATTATTTCAAACTTATGTTAATTTTTATAAGATTTATTTCATTTTAAATTTACAATCATAGCTTTCCACAATATGTGTATATATATAAACATAGGTTTAAAATAATAATTCCTTTTATTTAGAATCCATTTGTAAAGATATGCATTATTAATAAAACTCATTATTAAATTAGAATGATTTATAAAAGAAATTATCTCTATATTAATAAATTACTTATTCTATCAACTATTTTAAATAGAATAAAACAACCTTTTGAATAAATTTAAACTTAAGCCAAAATCATTTTAAACAATTAAACCTTTATCTTGAGTATTTTAAAGCCATATGGTTATTTATTTAATATTAAATTTAATCAAATTTCCAAATTACCAAAAATATTAGAATTTAAAAACATACCATTATTTATTAAATTTAAAACAAAGATTATCTATTTACAATATATACAATATATATATATATATATATATATATACATAGAAACAAATTAAATTAGCTTTTAAAAGATGAAATATCAGTTACATATTTATTTAAAAGAAGATTATTAAATCTATTCAAATCTTATTATCAAATATAATCAAATCAATTTAATTTTTAACCCAGATTATTAAATTGATATTGTCAAAATTTCCGAAATGTTACATCACTGTTCTCCTTGTAGTGTTATCTCTAGGGCCAAGCAAGCTCCAAACCATCTAAGGACCATGACAACCACCGCATGACAACCCACGTCAATGAGAAGAATTGATCTCTGCCAGCTTCCCTCTCAAGAACACACAAACAAGAATACAGTATAACCATGCATAGCTCAAACCGAAGGCCAAAATTCCCATCCTCCGTATCTTCCTCTTGTCTCGACCATCTCGAGTGTAACTTGAATGAAAGTGTAGCTCATTCATCCCTTTTCAATTTTTATGTTGATGACTTTTGCTAATAGTCAGTGTAGAGGGAGTTATGGGAAAAATGAAATAAAGATGGAAAAGTTTTGTTTGGTGTACAAGGAAAAGTAAATGTCTTCATTTAGTTGCATACGTGCCTGTGCTCCCCCTTGTATTTGTTTTGATTTTCTAATGATGAGGCTTGGTTTTAAAATGTTTACAGCAACAATTATGAATGGGGAAGGGGGTATTGTTTTTATAAAGGAAGAAAGAAGGATATGAGTTTTACAGAAGATTTTTTTTTAGTGCGTGGGTGGCTGTATGAATATATACACAATTTTAAAGCTTCAAAGCTAAGGAAACGAGGACAATTTATTAAATGCATACCAACCAAAGTCGGCTGCAAGGACAGTTGAAAAATTTTATAAAAAGAAATTACGTTGTTATATCTATTCATATTTGCAGAGAAGAAAAAAAACAATGTTTTTGTGCTTGCTTGCATTTCTCTAGATACTAGTGTGTGCGTGTATATAAAGTTTACGAAGCTATGTGAAATTAAAGGAAAGCAACCCAAATAAAAAATCAAGTATAAAGGACACACGTTAAATGTTAAACCAAAACTATGGAGAAGCTAAGGAAAAAGTGAAAGATATGTTGGCTGCTTGCGTGTGTATTTTTGTTTACAATTTTTTTGTCATTCCTTGTGCCTTGCGTGAGCTCAGACATGCATGTACAGGCGTTAGTTTGATATGTGTGTGTATATATAGAAGCCACCAAATTGTTGAGAAAAGTGGTTATAAAACTACTAAGCAGCCAAAATGTACACGCAAGGACAGTGATAGATTTTAAGAAAGGATTGATATACATGTGTTTAAAATTTTATTTTTATGACGTTTTTTTTGTTAAGAAGTCACATAATATTTCGTTGCCGTACGAGCCGCGAATCACGAATGATCGAAATAAGAATACAATCGCACTGAACAACGTGAGACGATCATAAAACAACAATAAGATAGACAAAGTATCTTATACTGCGAAGTTTTAAAAATACCGACGTTTGCCGCAAAAAGCTTCAAACAAAAATTTTACTATTTTCCAAACTAAAAATTATGGAAAAAATTTAAAAATTAAATTTAAAATACGTCATCAAAAATTAGGTCTAAATTTGAAATAGATATTTTACTACAATTTAATTGAAATCCGAATATTTAAATAAATTAAATATTCAAATTCGAAGACCCAAAAATACGGGTCATTTGTAACGACCCGTATATTTTTATGGTTTTAATAACGAAATTAACTGAATTTTTGTGAAATTTTAAATAATTGAATTTGAAAATAAAAATTTAATATTTGGAATACGTCTATTTAAACATAACAGATGATAAATTTTCATTAGATAATATGGAAGTTTATTTTCTCGTGTAATTTCATTTAAATTTAAATCAGTTAATATTTGATGATAATAGACTATTTTCCAAAGCTGAATATTTTTATATAATAAAAATGTTTATCATTTTTTGAGTGAGACAACAACTTTCGTTTCATCAAATTTGGACTTCTCTAGCTTCGTCTAGCTTATTTTCAGCGAATTGACAGCATTTTTTGTACCGAATATCGACTTTTGATAAGATTGTCGTACCACTGATATCTATATACCATTATGTTCAACTCATCATGTGACGCCCCACCTCTATACCCACGCTAGCCAAGAACACTACGGTGTAATGCTGTCAACTAGCACGGAGAATAAGGCTGTTGAGGAGCGACCATCCATGTAATTGCTTTGTGCGAGCACTGATATGTCAGATAGAATAACATGCATAAGTGGAAGTCCGACATACCGATACAAACTCAAAGCTATCACACGGTGGCTGTATATAATCCTCGGAAACAAATATAGAAATAAACATAACACAAATCAGTCACAGACATCCATATCACAAAGGCGGAAAAAGATATGAATAGATAACACATGAAAGTGTACATCAGAGTAGTGGTCAGAAAGATCCACAATAACACAATAGAGTAGCTACAAGCTACACAAAAGAATAAGTATACATCACGAAGTCTATATCTCAAATGTATACAACAAAAACTACTAATCTAAGTAGTTAACCAAAAGTCAGAGTAATCCCAAAAGAGAAGTCAAGTAGAAGCACCTGTAACATCTCGGTCTGACCCAAGTATTATTTATAAGAAAATAATAAACGGATCAGTCTAGCTATAAATATCAGATGACATGATATATAGGATAAAAGATATGGCATAAACATGTAATAACCATAATGGCATACTACTATAAGTATGAAAATGATAATCAACAAGAGATTAGTCAATATCACAAGAATCTTCTCAAAGATAGAAAAGGGTATCATCCCCAAAACTTGTACTCACAACAAGTCAATGACACAAGAATTCACCAATGCACAAAAATTGATAAAACCTATCAATGGAAATCACGAAAATTGGTGAAGCACCAAATTCCATAAATCAACACACGAAATCCAGAAATCACAAGGAGGGGGAGGCCTATCACAAAACGGGAGTATGAAAACTCACCAACATATGTATCACACGACGAGATGTTATCTCATGGTAGCTAACCATTAAATTTTGAGCCGAATCGCCACACGTTCGGCCCGAGTATCATGACACACGAAACGGCCCGAAGACCATGACACTCAAACGGGGTTTAGTCTCCCACGCAAACAAAGAGACATCGCACAATTGCTAGTCTAAATCACGAAAATGAACAACATGATCATCACAAAGTGTCAACCACACCAAGTTAGTAAATATATGAGTTTTGCTTCATGACCCATAACCACTTGCTTAACTTAAATATTTACGAACCAACTGTAGATCTTCACTAGAAAATTGTCACAAAAAGGTTCAATCGAACAAGTCCAAGAATTAACCGACGAAGTAAACGCAAGCGTTTCATACCACTTGTTTTACTAAGTCGTTTAATTAGATTTCTCGTCCGAGTGAGGTAAAGGCTTGTATATACTAATAGATTGGAAAACGGTTTAAGAAAAAGAGTTTGGTAATAAAATAGTGTTGAAATCGCTTTGATGAAACAGTTTTGATATTTACTTCTAGTATTGAAACCTTCATATTTTTAAAGTGACAAATCACAGAAAAGATTGTAGAAACAATCTATCACAAAGATTCACATTCGAAGATGTAAACAAAATCCAAGGAAATCAATTCCAAATCCATCAAAGTAGAGATACAATCACGACCTAAAGTGGTCGAATTAAAGTGCAACGACTTAAAGTATAATAGGTCGAACAACCTAAGGGTGGCATGCCGTGCGACCTAAGAGAAAATCAGGTCGAGCGACCTAGTAGCAACGAGCTAACGACTTAAACAAGGCCGAGCGACCTATCAAAACAATAATGCGAGCGACCTATAGGTGATGCGACCTAAGATTCATGCGACCTAAAAGATGTAAGGCCCAACGACCTAAAGAAAATAGGCCAAGCGACCTAATGGTATTGGGGTCATGCGACCTAAATGTTTAAGGCCGAACGACCTAACAAAACTTACGACCTATCCAAGGCAAGCGACCTAAAGGAGTGCGCGACCTAAAGGGGAACGCGACCTAAAGGTACGCGACCTAAAAGGGGTTACGCGACCTAAATGTATGCGACCTAAAGGGGTGCGCGACCTAACTGGTACGCGACCTAAAAGGGGTGCGCGACCTAACAGGTACGCGCGACCTAAGGAAAATGGGCCGAGCGACCTAACGAAGTACAGGGGCGAGCGACCTAAGGAGTTATCGAAGCCGAGCGACCTAGAGGCTTCATAAGGCCGAGCGACCTACGAGCTACGACCTAACGACCTAAACCCCGAGCGACCTAACGTCGAGCGACCTAACCCCGAGCGACCTACGACCTAAGTGCAGAACGCTATAAATATGCAGGTAGAGACTTTTTCCACGCCGAACGACCTAAATTGGCAAAACGACCTAACTGTAGTAATTCACCCAAAACACTAAAAAACTTGAGTTTTTCGCCAATCCAATCCAAACCAAATGCATATGTACATGCTAAAGTGATAGAAATTCATTCCCAACAGTCCAAGATAGTTATAGACAAGAATGTGAGATAAAAATCTCACCTTTTCACTAAAATGGATGAAGATGAAGCTTGAAATGCTATGCAAGAACAACCACTAGCTTGAATCAAAGTCTTCTCTTGAATTGAAGTTGAATGATGGATTTGAAATGAAGACTTGAGCTTGGATTTTAATTTCCCATTCCCTCCACCATTTTTGAAGAAGCTTGAATGTTAAAACAAATGATGAATGAATTGAAGAGGAAAGGGGGTTGGGCTGAGTTAATAAGAGTGCAGCCCAAACCAAAGTCACAAGCGGGAAAAAGTGGCGAAAATTCCACTAACTTCAAACATATCGATGTTTATACTCAAAAAGATCGCAAACGTCATTTTGAACTCAATGGAGGTGGTCTCGAGTCCTAATTTGACCGTATGCAAAAAGTAGCTTTTTGGACTAAAATCCAACTAACGAATAAAATATTTAAATATAAAATCGATAAATATGCGGGTTGTTACAGACTCCCCTCCTTAAAGAAATTGCATCCTCGCAATATATAAGATGGAAATAAAAAGTAACAACCATAAAAGCATATTAACACAAAAGAAATTTGAAATAAGAAGTTCACCTTAAAGAGCATGAGAAAGTAGGTCCGGATGTGTACGCTCGATGAATTCTCTAGATTCCGAAGAGCAATCTTTAGGATTTGAGGACCATTGAACTTTAACAAGCGGAACATCTTTATTTCGAAGTCGTTTGACCTCCGAAGCAATAATTCGAATAGGATGCTGCTCATAAGTTAAATTAGGCGAAACTTCAATCTCTTCCACAATACTAGGCTCAAGAATAGAATCGGAATCCCGAAGGCACTTCCGTAATTGAGAAACGTGAAATACGTCATGAATAGCAGAAAACTGAGCCGGTAATAAAAGGCGATAAGCCATGGAACCAACACGTTCAGTGATAGGAAATGGCCCAATATATCGAGGCGCTAATTTTCCCGATCGACTGAAGCGTACAACACCTTTCATAGGTGATACACGAACAAATACAAGATCTCCAACAGAAAATTCTAATTTCCTTCTTCGGTTATCGGCATAGGATTTTTGTCTACTCTGAGCTTCTTTCATCCTATGTCGAATAAGATCAATCTTTTCTGTGGAATCTCGAATGAAATCTGGACCTAAGACCACCTTCTCACCGGCCTCAAGCCAACAAGAAGGAGATCGGCATGGCCTTCCATAGAGTGCCTCGAAAGGTGCCATACCAATACTAGATTGGAAGCTATTATTATAGGAAAATTCAACAAGTGAAATATGATCTTCCCAACTTCCACCAAAATCAAGCACACAAGAACGAAGAAAATCTTCAAGAGTTTGATTCACACGCTCGGTTTGTCCTTCGGACTGGGGGTGATAAGCGGTGCTAAAATTAAGCTTCGTTCCCAAAGCTTTTTGAAGACTCTTCCAAAATCCACTAGTAAACAATGGATCACGATCGCTAACAATAGAAGTAGGAACTCCATGCAATCTAACAATTTCTTTGATAAAGAGTTTGGCCAAAAGAGGAACGGTTCAGTTGGACCGAACGGGAATAAAATGGGCGGATTTAGTAAGTCTATCAACAATCACACATAAGCTATTATGACCCAACGAGAACGGGGAAGGCCATCAATAAAATCCATGGAAATTTGATCCCACTTCCAAATTGGAATCTCTAAAGGTTGCAATAACCCACCAGGCCTTTGGTGTTCGGCCTTGACAAGTTGGCAAGTCATGCAACACTTAACAAAGTTAGCAATATCAGCTTTCATTCCCTCCCAATAATAAAATCGCTTCATATCTGCGTACATTTTACTACTACCGGGATGAATGGTAATTTAGAATGATGAGAATCTTCTAAAATATCATTACGAAGATCACCAATATTTGATACTATAAATCTACCAAACTTTCGAATGCCTCCACGAGAATCAATATTAAAGTCTTTCAATCCTTCAATATCAATTCCATCCCTAACATTTTGGCCAAGAAGAGCCAATTCGGGATCTAGCTTTTGAGCTTCAAGAATGCGGTCTAAAAGAGAAGGATGAGCCTCAAGGCTACATAGAACAAGAGATGAACATAAATCGGAAACATGATCTCGAATCTAACAAGTGGATAGAATCTCGAGATCATTCCATTCGGATATCATCATGGAAACAACCGTTTGTTGCTTACGACTAAGAGCGTCAGCAACACGATTTCCCTTTTCAGGAGTATAAAGAATATTTAGATCATAAGAGGCAAGGAATTCGAGCCAACGCTGTTGACGCAAATTAAGTTCCTTTTGAGAAAATAAATACTTCAAAGACTTATGATCGGTATAAAGAATAAATTTCTCTCCCAAAATATAATGTCGCCAAATTCGAAGGGCGAAAACGATAGCCACGGGTTCTAAATCATGTGTGGCATATCTAGTCTCAGCCGGCTTTAATTGCCTAGAAGCATAAGCAATAACTCGTTCTTTTTGCATAAGAATGGCACCCAAACCAACGCGACTAGCATCGGTATAAACAACAAAATCTTGATTCCCTTCGGGAATAACAAGAATAGGAGCATCAGAAAGGAGTTCTTTTAGTTTCTGGAAAGAAGTTTCACATTTGTTCGACCAAATGTATTTAACTCCTTTCTTTGTTAAGCCAGTAAGAGGAACGGCAATCTTAGAAAAGTCTTTTATGAAACGGTGGTAATAACCTGCCAATCCGAGAAAGCTACGGATTTCAATCACGCTCTCCGGTCTCTTCCAATTTTGAATCGCTTCAATCTTTGAAGGATCCACTGATATTCCGGATTCGGAAATAATATGATCGAGAAACTTCACACTAGATTGCCAAAAGTGGCATTTAGAAAATTTTGCTTTTAATTGATTGCTCCTAAGAGTTTCCAGTATAATCCGAAGATGCTTTTCATGTTCCTCCTCGGTTTTAGAATACACAAGAATATCATCAATAAAGATGAGAACAAACCGATCGAGGAAATCTTTGAAAACTCGATTCACAAGGTCAACGAAATAAGCTGGAGCATTCGTTAATCCAAATGGCATAACAAGCCATTCATAAGATCCATAACGAGTATAGAACGATGTCAAAGGAATGCTATCCTCTGCAATACGAAGCTGATGAAAACCGGTAGCCAAGTCCAATTGTGAAAAGACTCTAGCACCACTAAGTTGATCAAATAGATCATCAATCCGAGGTAAAGGATATTTATTCTTGATAGTGAGGTCATTAAGCTTGCGGTAGTCAACGCAAAGCCTAAGTGTACCATCAGATTTCTTCACAAAAATAGCTGAAGCTCCCCAAGGTGAGGAACTAGAGCGAATGAATTGCTTCGTTTCCAATTCAGATAATTATTTGTGCATCTCTTCGTTTTCCTTATTAGACATGCAATAAGGAGGACGAGTAATAGGTTGAGCTCTAGGAATAAGATTAATTCTGAACTCAATTGCTCGTTTAGGTGGTAGACCTAAAACGGGCTCAAATATGTCGGAAAATTCACGAACGACGTGAATAAGTGAAATGACATCTTCCTCATCATCATTGTCATCATCAAGAGGATTTAAAGAATATAAAGATGCAACCAAAGCGGAATCCGAATCTTTAAGATTAATAGAAATCTGATTATCAGATTGAGGATGTCGGAGATAGATAGTCCGCTCAGGACATAGGATATGGGCTTCATAATGGTTAAGCCAATCCATTCCCAAAATCATTCCAAAGCCTAAGTAACGCATGACATCCAAATCCGCTAGGAAAGAAAAATCATACATAATAATCTCCACATCTTTACAAAGTAAACTAAGTGTTGGGGATCCACCAACGGGATTCACAATTCTCAAAGAAGTCATTAAAGCAGCAACATTTAAAGAAAAGGTATCAACAAGTTCTTTTGATATAAAGGAATGGGATGCACCCGTATCAAAAAGAACTCGAATAGGTTGACCATGAAATATAATAATGCCATCAAGGACAGAATGAGACATACCTTGACCGCGAGATGTGTTGCCAGGGGCTTGAGCCACATTTAACTTTCCCTCCTTTTTGTCTTGAAGCCTAGGGCATAGATGCATATAATGATCCGGGATTTTACAATAGCGACAAGAACGGGGCTTTGAACACTTCTTCGCAAAATGGTCCCTAGAACCACAGTTGAAGCATTTCCCACTACTAGGAGAAGGAGCCTTTGCAGCAGGAGTTGCTTGCTTTCCCTTTTTTTTGGGATAAGGACCTTTGAATTTGTTAGGCCTTTTCTTATTGTTGTTGAAGTTCGGTTTAGCCCCCACCACTTCAACATCACTTTCCCTATCAGCCTCTTCAAGACGAAGAGCGATATCGACGAGCTGGTCAAAAGAAACTTCAAATTTTAGAGGTAATGGCTTCTTGAGATTTTTGTTTAAGCTATAAACAAATCTTTGATTCTTCTTCAATGGAGTATTGATATATTCGACTCCATATTTGGACAATGACTCGAAGGATGTGACATAATCTGCCACAGAGGATGTACCTTGAATAAGGTCTATGAAACGACGAGCCAATGTCACTTTCTCAGCTTCTGGTACAAATTTCAATTCGAAGCGTTCCCGGAATTGCTCCCAGGTGAGATCCGCTTCATTAATCACAGAAATAAGAAGTTCATACCAGTCCAATGCTCTTTCTTGGAGCATAGAAGAAGCCACCTAAACTCGGTGAAGATCAATAAGGTTCATGCATGAAAAGATTTGATCGCATGTTCTTAGCCAAGCATGGACTTCAATAATAGTTTCAAAGCCTTTGAATGGCTTCCCACCCAAGTTGGTGTAATCGTTGCACAAACGTGCAAATCCTGACTTAGGGTGAGTAGGTTCCGGATTAGAACCAGCTGCTTGAGCATTCTTTACTAGATCAAGAAGCTGCCGAGCAGTCATAAAAACTCCATCCTGGGGAGCAACAGTAGATGGTCCGGCCTTGGGACGGCCTGGTCTAGACATTCTCTTCTTTAAGAAAGAGAGAAGAGAAAGAAGAAAAAGGTTATTCACCGTATAAATATCAAACATTCTTGATAGGTGAAACAAGGAATCATAAAGAAAATAGGATGAATCGGTACGAAGACTCAAATTAATCCTAAGGCATGACTCCTAAGATGGACTTAGGACGATGATCCTTGTTACTATATTCTACATTGTTCCGAAGTTTGGCTCTGATACCAAGTGTGACGCCCCACCTCTATACCCACGCTAGCCAAGAACACTACGGTGTAATGCTGTCAACTAGCATGGAGAATAAGGCTATTGAGGAGCGACCATCCATGTAATTGCTTTGTGCGAGCACCGATATGTCAGATAGAATAACATGCATAAGAGGAAGTCCGACATACCGATACAAACTCAAAGCTATCACACGGTGGCTGTATATAATCCTTGGAAATAAATATAGAAATAAACATAACACAAATCAGTCACAGACATCCATATCACAAAGGCGGAAAAAGATATGAATAGATAACACATGAAAGTGTACATCAGAGTAGTGGTCAGAAAGATCCACAATAACACAAAAGAGTAGCTACAAGCTACACAAAAGAATAAGTATACATCACGGAGTCTATATCTCAAATGTATACAACAAAAACTACTAATCTAAGTAGTTAACCAAAAGTCAGAGTAATCCCAGAAGAGAAGTCAAGCAGAAGCACCTGTAACATCTCGGTCTGACCCGAGTATTATTTATAAGAAAATAATAAACGGATCAGTCTAGCTATAAATATCAGATGAGATGATATATAGGATAAAAGATATGGCATAAACAGGTAATAACCATAATGGCATACTACTATAAGTATGAAAATGATAATCAACAAGAGATTAGTCAATATTACAAGAATCTTCTCAAAGATAGAAAAGGGTATCATCCCCAAAACTTGTACTCACAACAAGTCAATGACACACGAATTCACCAATGCACAAAAATTGATAAAACCTATCAATGGAAATCACGAAAATTGGTGAAGCACAAAATTCCAGAAATCAACACACGAAATCCAGAAATCACAAGAAGGGGGTGGCCTATCACAAAACGGGAGTATGAAAACTCACCAACATATGTATCACACGACGAGATGTTATCTCATGGTAGCCAACCATTAAATTTTGAGCCAAATCGCCACACGTTCGGCCCGAGTATCATGACACACGAAACGGCCCGAAGACCATGACACTCGAACGGGGTTTAGTCTCCCACGCAGACAAAGAGACATCGCACAATTTTTAGTCTAAATCATGAAAATGACCAACATGATCATCATAAAGTGTCAACCACACCAAGCTAGTAAATATATGAGTTTAGCTTCATGTCCCATAACCACTTGCTTAACTTAAATATTTACGAACCAACTGTAGATCTTCACTAGAAAATTGTCACAAAAAGGTTCAATCGAACAAGTCCAAGAATTAACCGACGAAGTAAACGCAAGCGTTTCATACCACTTGTTTTACTAAGTCGTTTAATTAGATTTCTCGTCTGAGTGAGGTAAAGGCTTGTATATACTAATAGATTGGAAAACGGTTTAAGAAAAAGAGTTTGGTAATAAAATAGTATTGAAATCGCTTTGATGAAAGAGTTTTGATATTTACTTCTAGTATTGAAACCTTCATATTTTTAAAGTGACAAATCACAGAAAAGATTGTAGAAACAATCTATCACAAAGATTCACATTCGAAGATGTAAACAAAATCCAAGGAAATCAATTCCAAATCCATCAAAGTAGAGATACAATCGCGACCTAAAGTGGTCGAATTAAAGTGCAACGACTTAAAGTATAATAGGTCGAACAACCTAAAAGTGGCATGCCGTGTGACCTAAGAGAAATCATGTCGAGCGACCTAGTAGCAACGAGCTAACGACTTAAACAAGGCCGAGCGACCTATCAAAACAATAGTGCGAGCGACCTATAGGTGATACGACCTAAGATTCATGCGACCTAAAAGATGTAAGGCCCAACGACCTAAAGAAAATAGGCCAAGCGACCTAACGATATTGGGGCCATGCGACCTAAATGTTTAAGGCCGAACGACCTAACAAAACTTGCGACCTATCCAAGGCAAGCGACCTAAAGGAGGTAGCGACCTAAAGGAGTGCACGACCTAAAGGGATACGCGACCTAAAGGGAGCACGCGACCTAAGGGTACGCGACCTAAAAGGGGTTACGCGACCTAAAGGTACGCGACCTAAAGGGGTGCGCGACCTAACTGGTACGTGACCTAAAAGGGGTGCGCGATCTAACCGGTACGCGACCTAAAAGGGGTGCGCGACTTAACAGGTACGCGCGACCTAAGGAAAATGGGCCGAGCGACCTAACGAAGTACAGGGGCGAGCGAGCTAAGGAGTTATCGAAGCCGAGCGACCTAGAGGCTTCACAAGGCCGAGCGACCTACAAGCTACGACCTAGCGACCTAAACCCCGAGCGACCTAACGCCGAGCGACCTAACCCCGAGTGACCTACGACCTAAGTGCAGAACGCTATAAATATGTAGGCAGAGACTTTTTCCACGCCGAACGACCTAACTGCAGTAATTCACCCAAAACACTAAAAAACTTGAGTTTTTCGCCAATCCAATTCAAACCAAATGCATATGTACATGCTAAAGTGATAGGAATTCATTCCCAACAGTCCAAGATAGTTATAGACAAGAATGTGAGATAAAAATCTCACCTTTTCACTAAAATGGATGAAGATGATGCTTGAAATGCTATGCAAGAACAACCACTAGCTTGAATCAAAGTCTTCTATTGAATTTGAAGTTGAATGATGGATTTGAAATGAAGACTTGAGCTTGGAGTTTCAATTTCCCATTCCCTCCACCATTTTTGAAGAAGCTTGAATCTTAAAACAAATGATGAATGAATTGAAGAGGAAAGGGGGTTGGGCTGAGTTAATAAGAGTGCAGCCCAAACCAAAGTCACAAGCGGGAAAAAGTGGCGAAAATTCCACTAACTCGAAACATATCGAAGTTTATACTCAAAAAGATCGCAAATGTCATTTTGAACTCAATGGAGGTGGTCTCGAGTCCTAATTTGACCGTATGCAAAAAGTAGCTTTTTGGACTAAAATCCAACTAACGATTAAAATATTTAAATAAAATATTTAAATATAAAATCGATAAATATGCAGGTTGTTACACATCATGCTGATCTCCGCAGTATATTTATTTCTGTATTTTGAGGTCCGGTACGTGACGGAACGAAACTAACTGTTCGTTTTAACGATACCGTAATTATGACTTTACTACTTCCTTCGGTTTCAAAATTTAAACGTGCTGCACAAACAAAAATTTATTGCTTTAATTATTCAGCTCAATCCAAGGGCAATTGTTGCTCTTACATTTTTTTTCTTTATATTACCTCTCCATGTTTTTTGCCGTTCATTTGCAAAGGTATATTCCATTTGATTTTCATTTATTATTTTGTGAACCATTTACTATTGCCACATAATATATAAATAGATGAAATTATAAAACATGGTTTAAAAATTCAATTTGGAATTGAAATGAATTTAAAATAAGGATTTGAGGATTTAATTCTCGGTACGTTTCAAAGTTTGGTTTTAAAGTTTTGAAAAGTATTATTATTTAAAAGTATTTTCGAATAGAAATTGTTTCAAAAGAATAATTTTTAAAGAAATTAAGTCTATACTCTCTCCTTTTTATCGCTATAAAATAATTTTAGTGATGACTGCAACATCATCGACATTCATTTTCGAGTTTTAAAGTGGAGAAATAAGTTAATAGCATTGCTACACTTTTGTTTTGGAAAATGGATTTGATTTGAAATTCTTGAATATGATTTGATCTATATAAAATATATGTATATAATTATATCAAAATAGTTTGAAGTGAAACCAGAAATTTGAATCTTAAGTTTTATATTAAGAAATGGTTTCAGTTATTGAAATAAAGTGAAATGTTTGAATAATTGGAATATCTAAAATGATAAATGGAATTAAACCAACCTGAAATAATGAATTTGAACAATTTCATTCTAATATATACAACTTGCCTAAATATTCAAAAGGTTTAAAATGTTAGGGTATAATAAAGGGTTGTACAAGAAGAAAACTTAAGTAATAAATTGTTCAAATAAAAATCTGGCTTAATATAAATGTTGTAAATAAAAGAAAATTTATAAGTGTTTAACTACACTCAGAAACATTAAAATAACTTACCTAGAAAGTTTAAATGTAATTAGAATGTAATTGGATAGCATACACTATGATATAAATAATAGGATATCAAAACATGGTGTTTTATTAAGAAAAATTACTGATAATAAAAAGAAAAATTTATTTGTCAAATAATATATGGGTATAAATTGTATACTTCTAATATATGTTCTAAAATATGTTAAGTGAAATAAATTAAACAAGTAAAAGAGAAGACTTAAGCAGATAAATATGAACTTAAGAATAGTGAACTTGAATTTTAGTGGAATCAACTCAACTGAAGATAAATGGATAAAATAAATGGGTTAATTTAAAACTGAATTATTTTGAAAGAAATGTTGATAAAATGGAAGAGAATCAATTTTAAATTTGAACGATTATTTATTAGTTGAATAAAATGGATTAAACCAAATTGTTGAATATTAATTTATGTAAAAATTGAAATCTATATGGTTTTGAATAGTTGAAGTTGAATGTTGAAGTGGAATTAACTATGGTTGATCAAATAAATTTAATAGATGAGTAAAATAGAATAAATTTTGTTGTGAAAGTTCTGCAATAAATGTTAATAGATTTGAAACAAATCAATGGAATGAAAACATATAAAAAGGAAATCAATCAAATGTGAACACCATAAATTTGATTGATTAAATAAAATGAATTGGAATCAATTAATTAAATATAAACTCCATTTATTTTAAAATTGGTTTATGGTTTAAATTAATTGTGTATTGTTGTATTTCAATCTACTTTCCTTTATGGTTGCTTCCATTCTCCTACCTTCTTCCTTTTCGAGGACGAAATTTTTTGAGTAGGGGAGAGTGTAACGGCCTGTAAATTTTAATGGTTTTAATAATGTAATTAATTGAATTTTTGTGAAATTTTAAATAACTGAATTTGAAAATAAAAAGTTAATATTTGGAATACGTCTATTTAAACATAGCGAATGGTAAATTTTCATCAGATAATATGGAAGTTTATTTTCTTGTGTAATTTCATTTAAATTTAAATCATTTTATATTTGATGATAGTATAATATTTTCAAAACCTGAATATTTTTTTATAATAAAAATGCTTATCATTTTCTGAGCGAGACGGCATATTTCGTTTCATCAAATTTGGAATTATCTAGCTTCGTCTAGCTTATTTTCAGCGAACTAGCAGCATTTTTGGTACTGAATATCGACTTTTGATAGGATGACCGTACTACTGATATCTATATAATATTCTATTCGCCTCATCATGTTGAAATCTGTAGTATATTTATTTTTGTATTTTGAGGTCCGTTACGCGACAAAATGATAATAATGGTTCGTTGTAACGGTACCGTAAATTGTGACTTCGGTTTCAAAATTTAAACGTGCTGCACAAACAAAAATTTATTGCTTTAATTATTCACCTCAATCCAAGGGTGACCGTAGCTCTTACATTTTTTTGTTTATATTACCTCTCCACGTTTTTTGCCGTTCATTTGCAAAGGTATGTTCCATTTATTTTTATTTTTTCTTTCTTCTTCTCTTTTCTCTTTCTTCCATCTGAGAACCGTCCCTCTTCTTCCATTTTTTCCTCTCTTCCCAAATCTCGACCATAAAGAAAAAGAAAAAATATATAAATGCAAGTTGCAAAAAGTGACAGCACACAAACATGATTTGTGATATATATATATATATATATATATATATGTATGTATGTATATATATACATATGTATGTATATATATATATATGTATGTATATATATATATATATCACATCTCCAGCCTACAAACTCTCTCCCATTGCCATGCTTCGGCTGACCCTCCCTTTCTATCAACCATGCAAGCACCCTACGCATCGAAACCCGAGCCCTCCCTATTGAAACCGAAGCTTCATCATCCCCACCATTATCTTCAACCTATCTCACCCCACCGGCCGTAGCCACCCGCCTTCTTCTCCTCCCCGGCGCCACACGTGGCAGCCAAACCCAGATCTGCCACGCCTGTAGCAGCACCCTCCCTCAGTCGAACTATCACCTCTCTCCTCATCACCCAAGCTAGCAACACCCTAGCCACAGTTGCTTCGTCCCAACAACCTCCGCGTACTCGCGCGCCACTCACCGAGAAGCTCTGCCGAGCATGACCCATCATCACCCCTCCCTCGCGTGACCTCCCTCCTCCTCCTTAGCCGCCTGTAGTTTTGATATGTTATATATATTTTGTTATAGATGTTAACGTGTGTATATATATAGTATAAAATGGTGAAGGATTTTTATATGTCTGTGTTGTTGCGTTTACATATATATTTTCGGTCCAAAAAGTATGCTACGTATATGTACTTTGATTTAAATATAGTAGGTTTGAAATATAACGTGTACTATATACACTTTGATTTTTTTTATAAATATATATATATATATATGTAGCATCTAACATATATAGTATAAATTGTGTAAAGTTTAGTCAGTGTCCTATTCAGAGAAAAATATATATTGGTATTTATACATGTTTATATAAACATTTCCATAATATAAGGTTTATTAACAATTACGTATAATATATACAATTCAGTTATATACATATTTGTAGTATATACAATTACTGTTAAGTAAGCTGCATTTGTGTAAATATAATATATAGTTTCTATGAATGTTTTATATATATTGTATTATATTTGATTATATGTTCTATTATAAAAAATTTGTTTGTTGAATTTTGATGTATAAAATTATATAAGTTTATATTAGTTTTACTGTTAGATTTATATGAGTATGTGTAAGTTATTTGCTTAATATAAAAATAAGGCTGTGTTACAGTATATAACCCGTGAGTGTATTTTAATATTTAGTTACAGTATTATGTTCTATTATATTAGGGTAGTATATTTAATTCATTAAACATTGATTTTTATATTCTATGTATATAAGCTTTGTAGTTGTATATTTTCCAATCTGGAAGCTACTTTGTTTCTTCTGTCTTATATTTTACAGTATATTTTCCAAACTGAAAGCAAAGGTTATATATATGTGTGTTTAAGGTATATGTCAATATACAATTTGATAAACAGTGGAAATATATTCACTTCGATACGAGTTGTATATAGGTATATATTGGTTTATCTATAGGTATACGTGCATTTGGTTTTGAGATATATATGTATATACATGGATTTTGGTGTTAATATGTATGTGTTTTAAAATTTATTTTGATTTTTTTTAAGTATGGATCTTAAAGTATAATATGTTAGTTTATATAAGTTATAAAAAATATTAATTTTAAGATAATAATTAATGATAGTATATATATATATATTTCATCTATATCTAGCTAATTCGTTTTGTTTCGTAAATTCCTATTTATTAGCTTTGTTCGTCGATTCGTGTCAATCTTACTTTGCTTTGCTTTGGAATTCATAGCTTGTTCTATTGTCGAATCTCTCTAGCCTCAAAAGGTGAGCAAGCACTCACGATTGATGTTCTTATATTTATTAAATTTGATTTCAATTGAAACGACAATTGAAATATGCTGCTGTTAGTTACATTGCTTTATATATGCTATCATATGTATCTGTTCATCTGTGACATCTGACGCCATTATCTGTTATTTATATTAATGATATACGGCTGTTATTATTATTATCATATATGTTACCACTCTGCAAGTTTTCTGTTAGTATAGAATTCCCTATGGGTTGAAATTGAAAGTCTATATTACCAATTGAAAGTGTATAGTATGTTGGATCGATTATACAAATGAAAAGTAATTAAACTATAGTGTAATGATTAGTAAAGAATGTAAATAAGAATAATCACACTAGGGTTTTTATACTAGTTCGGACCTTCCATCCTACGTCCAGGCTCGAAGCTCCTCTTTGGAATTTCCTTTCACCAAATAACCCTCACTTCACACGGAGGAACAGGTTTACAATAGCAGAGTTTCTTTTTCAACTATGTGTTCTCTATTACATGGATTTTGACTATATAGTACAATTGAACTTCCTATATCTCTTGAATGATTGAATACAATATTGTTCGAGAGAATGTAGAAGTGTATGATCTCAGATTTACAGATTGGATAGCAAGTAGATGATTAGAACAAGAGATGATCAAGATAGAAAGTCGAGTTGTGTTTTGATCCTTCTTGATTCTTGTTTATATAGTTGAAAAGTGTTACTTCTAGTAGTTGCATCTCTTTCCTTTCAATCTAGAGTCGTCACTGTTCACTGGTGAAGAGTTGTGGAGGAGAGATGGAGTTGTGTCTCTTCAAAGATGACAGTTGTTGTTTGAATTTTTGGTCCCGAGTCCAGTTTCAGACGTCTGAATGGTGTTTCCAGACGTTTGGAACCTATTATTGATTTTTGTCCAGCATCTATGTTCAGACGTCTTAAGCTCTACATTCAGACGTCTGAACCTGTCAAGTGAGGGTTTTTTGGGTTCATTCTTGTGTGTTTTCGTCCTTCGATCTTCGTGCAACTTTGTAGATGAAATTCTTTAATGCTTTAGTCATTGTCTTGTCAAGGTAGTGGTTTGTCTTTCTTTGTATTCGTATCTGTATAGTTGTATGATATATATATATATATATGATTTCCATTATATAGTTGTCATCGTCGAAATCGTAAACTAAGGGTTCAAACATTCTCGCCCTTTTTGATGATGACAACTATATAATGTACTTAGATAATAATTAGAAAATTTCTCCCCCTAAATATGATTTCCACCTATAGATGTGCATAATTATTTTTCTCTTCCTTTGTCATTATCAAAAATAATCAAAGGACCATAAAAATAATGGAGAATCAAGAATGATGTTCATACAGACATATATCACTAACAAAATTATGAGTACATCATTAAGCGTAATAGTATTTATAGTGTTTTACTAGTAATATGAAACGAAGTTAACTACAGGAAAATATTAACCTTATGAAGTCAAGGTAGATCATCACCAAGGGAGTCAAATTTCTATTTGTCCTTGTCGCCGGTCATTGGCGATGTGTGAGGAGATAGAGAAGGTGTAGACCAGTCAGAAGAGGGTTGACGAGCTTGTTGAAGTGCTTGATCAAATTTGGAAACCATTGAAGCAAGAGATCTTCAACTTTGGAAAGCCTTATGGATAATGTGTGATCAAGCCTAGTAATTTGTTTACCAAGTATAATTTTATTTCTTGATAAGAGCACTTGGTTTTGCAAGGTTAAGTGATTAATAGTCTCGTTAGCATTAGGCTGAGCTCGTGCTTCCAATATTTCCATATCGGAGTGGTATTCAAACGAAGAAGGAGGAGGTGGAGATGGTTGCCTTGGTAGTTCAACACCACCTTCTTGTTGTTGTTGTTGTTGAGGAGGAGGTTGATCTTGTGCATTTTTCCATTCTAGTAATGTTATACAGGATGGTGGTTCCTCTGGCAAATGCATAAGATTAAAAAATTTGGTTCCACTATATTTGACATGTAACTCCTCAAAATCAGAAATGTATGATTGGATGTTTAGTTGACGCAGCGGATTAATCAAAGCAATGTAGATCGATGAAAGTAGCAATCGATATTTTGATGAATACTGAAATGCCCGAACTCGTTGATCCGAAGATACCGAATTCTAGCTATCCCGAACTCGTTGATCGCGCACGATACAGGGTTCAAAGATCTGCGATTCTTCACACGTTGATCTAGCGCACTAGATTCCGTGAATCGGCTTCAACAATCGAAGATTCGAGCGCACTCGAATGTCGAAGGTGGAGATAGGAGATACACTCGACTACCAATTAGATGAAAGCACAAAGCTAACAAAAGAGAATTTTATTCAACATCAACTAACTTTACAAAATGACTCAACTTGCCTATTTATAGGCTACAACTCACGCAAAACAAAAAAATGTACAACACTTAAGTCGGCACCGACTCATAGCCTACGACTTACGACTCAACATAAGTGGTTCACGACTTATCATATTACAACACATAGTATTACAACATACCAACCTAGCGACTCAACTTAGGTCGGCAACGACCTAGTTACAACATACAACGACTTACAAACATATACAACATACGACTTAATCAGTTGAATGGTTTATCATTATCATCCATCAGCGACTTAAGAATCAACGATAGAGATTAACGCGGCATAAGAATCAACGGCACCAAGCTTCAGCGACCTAACTTAGGTCGGTAATGACCTAAAATATGTAACGGCTTACCAGGCAGACGACTTAAGAGATAACCATCTTCACGTGACTTACGACTTAAGGACTTTACGAGTTAAAAACTTCAGCGACCTATGGTAGGTCGTGGCTTCGTTAGGTCGTAACTCATCACGACTTATGACATATCCCAGACGCTACTTCCTGTCTTACTGCATCACCAGTAGGTCGCGCCTTGTCTACACGATCTAACTGCTCGTTATCTCGCATATCTTCCCTAAGTCGTTCCAACAACTTAAAAGCTTTGTTAGGTCGGAGCCTTTTCTCCCGAACTTGGTTAAGTCGTAACCCCCTGGAATTAAGTCGTAGCTCCCCCTCATGTGATTTTATAAGTCGTGGATGACCTATAGTTCCTTCCATAAGTCGTGGACGACTTATACCCACTTCCTTAAGTCATGTACGACTTAGGTCTTGAAGAATTCTGGGTTGCGCTGCATCATCCTCCGCAGATTGAGAAAAATTCGCCCTCGAATTTGTGACTTCTTCCACATCAGACTGTTCATTCCCATAATACGGTACTAGATGCTTAACATTGAATACGTCAGAAGTGTATACATTCTCTGGCAGCTTCAACTTATAAGCATTTTCATTGATTTTCTTCAAAATTTCCACTGGACCAATCTTCCGCGCCTTCAATTTATTGTACATTCCCACCGGAAAACGATCTTTCGTTAACACTGCATAAACCAAATCACCTTCATTAAATTCAACACTCCTTCGCTTCAAATCTGCAGATCGTTTATACTTTTCATTTGCCTTCTCCAATCGTTCCTGAACGATTTTATGACATTCCGCCAATCCATCAACAAAATCAACAGCTTTCTTAACTGTCCCCTTCGAATGTGGTATTACCGTTAAGTCCAACGGTCCCTTTGGCATACTGGAATATACAATCTGGAATGGACTGTAACCAGTGCTTCGGTTAACAGCATGATTATGAGCAAACTCCGCCTGACACAACTTTAAGTCCCAACTCTTCAGATTATCCTGAACTAGACACCGCAATAAATTTCCCAGTGATCTGTTCACAACCTCGGTCTGTCCATCCGTTTGCGGATGATAAGCGCTGCTAAAGTTCAACTTTGTTCCGACCATTTTCCACAAACTTAGCCAAAAATGACTTAGAAATCAAGTATCCCTATCCGACATAATAGATTCTGGCAATCCATGAAGTCGATAGATTTCTTTGAAAAACAACTGAGCAACATGAACAACATCCGCCGTCTTCTTACAAGCAATAAAATGTGCCATTTTCAAAAATCAATCAACCACCACATAAATGGAATCGTTTCCCCTTTGAGTTCGAGGCAAACCCAAAACAAAATCCATACTCACATCAACCCATGGTTTAGTTGGTACAGGTAACGACATATATAACCCAGCATTAGTTGCAGTTCCTTTCGAAACCTGACAGATATGACATCGTTCCACAAACCTTTCCACTTCTTTCCTCATTGACGGCCAAAAGTAAGACTGTGAAACCAACTGTAATGTACGATCTCTCCCAACATGTCCTTCTTCATGTAGCTCCTTTACAATCTTCATTCTCAAACTACAATCAGGTATACACAATCGATTTCCTTTGAACAGAAAAACATCCACCATCACGAATTCATCCGTCTCTCCCTCCTTGACTTTATCAACAAACTTCGCAAAGTAAGGATCATCGACAAATAATTCCGGTAACACATCAAACCCTGTCACCTCAACTTTCAGTGTAGTCAGCAAATGTCTCCTCCTACTCAAAGCATCAGCCACACGATTCGTTACTCCTGACTTGTGTTTAACAACAAAAGTAAATTGTTGCAGATATGCAATCCATGATGCATGTCTCGCTGAAATCTTGTCCTGCCCTTGTAAATGCTTCAAGGCCTCGTGGTCAGTGTAAAGAACAAACTCTTTCTGAAACAGATAATGTCTCCAGTGTTTAATAGCTTGTACAACAGCATAAAATTCCACATCATATGTACTATATCTCATTTTCGCTCGTGATAGCTTCTCACTGAAATATGCAATAGGACGTCCCCTCTGACTCAACACTCCCCCAATCCCAACCTTGGATGCATCAGTGTGTAGCTCAAACAACAACTAAAAATCTGGTAGCACTAGAATTGGTGCGGTCGTCAGCAACTCCTTGATCTTCCCAAAAGCATCCCCTGCTTCCTCTGTCCATGAAAACTGTTTACCCTTTATACAATCAGTCACAGGCGCCATCACACTACTAAAATGTGGAATAAACCTTCGATAAAATGAAGCCAACCCATGAAAACTCCGAACTTCTGTTATTGTCTTGGGCTGTGGCCAATTTCTGACTGCCTCAACTTTACTCTGGTCAACCTGTATTCCTTCTTTCGACACAACATACCCCAGAAATAAAACACTCCTTGCCATAAAAACACACTTCTTTGTAGCAGCATAGAATTGTTCTTCACGAAGGATAATTAACACCTTCTTCAAATGCTGAACATGTTCTTCTGTACTAGCACTGTAGATCAGAATATCATCTAAGTAAACCACCACTAATTTCCTAATGTATGGCCTGAAAATCTGGTTCATCACTCTCATGAATGTACTTGGTGCATTCGATAGACCAAACGACATTACCAGCCATTCATACAATCCTTCCCTCGTCTTGAATGTTGTCTTCCATTCGTCCCCTGGTTTAATGCGAATCTGATGATATCCGCTTTTCAAGTCAATCTTAGAAAAGATTACGGACCCACTGATCTGATCCAATAAATCATCAAGCCTTGGCATCGGAAATCTGTATCTGATTGTGATCTTATTCAATGCTCTGCTATCTGTGCACATCCTCCACGTCCCATCCTTCTTGGGTACCAATAAAGCTGGTACAACACAAGGACTCAGACTCTCCTGCACACGCCCTTGTTCAAGCAACTCTTCCACTTGCCTTCGCAACTCTTCATGTTCCTTCGGACTCATTCGATAATGTGGTCTATGTGGCAACATTGCTCCCGGAACAAGATCGATTTGATGTTGAATGTCTCTTAGTGGCGGTAACTCCTTTGGTAACTCCTCTGGAAACACATCCTCAAATTCTTTCAATACTGGTCTTACTTCTTCTGGTACTTCCACCACTTCTTGACTCTCTCGTCCAATCAACAAGAATACTTCAGGCTCTTCCTCAACCTCCTTAACAAACTCCTTTAAAGATAATAAAGTTTTCAGCTCTTCAATCTCTTCCGACTTACTTTCTCCTTGTTGTCTCTTCTTCGGAACTAAGATAATCTTCGTACCTTCAAACATAAAACTATAGCTATTGGTCCGACCGTCATGCTGTACTGCTCGATCATACTGCTATGGTCTTCCCAATAGTAAGTGACAAACATCCATCTCTACTACATCACACCAGATTTCGTCTTTGTATTTCTTCCCAATAGAGAATGGAACTCGAACTCGTCTATCCACTTTCACTTCTCCTCCTTTTCTCAACCATGCTAACTTGTATGGATTTGGATGTTTCTCTGTCTTCAACTTCAACTTTGTCACAGCCTCGGTTGAAACGATATTGTCACAGCTTCCTGCGTCGATCACAAATTTACACACCATCCCCAGTATAGTGCACGTCGACTGAAAGATATTACTCCTCAACCAACTAGCTTCTTCCTGCTTTGGGGTCAAACATGATCTTCTCAGCATTAGATTACAACCTTCATCTCCTGACGCAATATCCTGCTCATCCTCCTCAACTGGACTAGAACAATCTCCATCAACATCCTCATCCTCAGCTTCTGCAATCATGGTTCCCTTCTTTGGCTTTGGACACTCATTGCTTTTATGACCCAATTCTTGGCAATTATAACATTTGAAACTATTGTTAACCCTCTCCTTCTCAGCCTCCTTCACCACTGGTTTATTGATAGGTTTAGAAACATTAGAACTCCCACTAACACCCTTCACTTGATTGTTTGAATTAGTAAACACACCACCTCCTCGGTGTCCCTGTTTCTCCCATGCCAACGCTTTCTGATGTGCCTCTGCCACAGATCTTGGATCGAACATATTAACCATATCCTGAATCTGCATCCTCAATCCCCCAATGAATCTAGATGTCAGTTGTTCTTCCGTTTCCATAATATCATTCCTTGCAATAAGCTGATAAAACTCATCTGCATAATCATTAACAGTTTTTGTGCCCTGCCTCAAGTTCTGCAAACGTTGATACATCAAAGATTGATAATTGTAAGGTAAGAACGTTGCTTTCATAAATTTCTTCATCTTCTCCCAAGATTCAATCTTTGACTTCCCCATTCGTTCACGTGTAAGCTTGGTTTGCTGCCACCATGCCAAAGCTCTACCCCTCAACCTTGTAGCAACCAACTTCACTCTACGATGTTCTGGGACTTCCTTGAAATCAAAAATTTCTTCAACATTAGCTACCCAATCCAAAAACTCTTCAGCTTGCATACCACCTTTGAATTCCAGAATTTCTGTCTTTATCCCAGATTCCCACTTGTGATCATACTCTGAATAATTTCTTCTTTGATCTCGTCCTTGAATACTACCACCAACATATTCCTCTTCAAAATCAGATGTATATCTATGTCTATCTCGTCCACCCACATCTCTACTACCATCATTCCTTCTTCCACCATTCCTCCGATTACGATCTCGATCATCAGCATTTCTATAACTGTCTCGACTTGCACTTCTATGATCATTATCGACACTTCTCTCTCGGTTGGATTGTGGTGAAACTCTACTTCTTCCATGATTAGATTCTGGTGAAACCCTTCTCTGATTCTGATTCATTTCCAACATGATTGATACCAAACTGACGCAGCGGATTAATCAAAGCAATGTAGATCGATGAAAGTAGCAATCGATGGATTGATGAATACTGAAATGCCCGAACTCGTTGATACGAAGATACCGAATTCTAGCTATCCCGAACTCGTTGATCGCGCACGATACCGGGTTCAAAGATCTCCGATTCTTCACACGTTGATCTAGCACACTAGATTCCGTGAATCGGCTTCAACAATCGAAGATTCGAGCGCACTCGAATGTCGAAGGTGGAGATATGAGATACACTCAACTACCAATTAGATGAAAGCACAAAGCTAACAAAAGAGAATTTTATTCAACATCAACTTCTCTAATCGCCCAATGCCTTCATCCAACTTCTCATTGAATTTGTCACTTATACGTTGCTCCATTTGCTCGGCATCTTCCCGCTTATACAAATCTTCCATATTTTGGTGACGATTAGCTCTTCTTGGCGGCATGATTTGAACTTTACAAATTCTTCTATTCTTCAAAATTCAAACACAATTCGAACTTAGATCCAAAATGAAATTGATCGAAAATTTCCCCTTTGTTGCACTTTGCGATGAACACGATGAACAACAACTTCAAACTTAAAATTCTCGGCTCCAAGACTCGATTTAGCTATGATTGGCTAAAACAATGCTTTGATACCAAACTGACGCAGCGGATTAATCAACGCAATGTAGATCGATGAAAGTAGCAATCGATCACTGATGAATACTGAAATGCCCGAACTCGTTGATCCGAAGATACCGAATTCTAGCTATCCCGAACTCGTTGATCGCGCACGATACCGGGTTCAAAGATATGCGATTCTTCACACGTTGATCTAGGGCACTAGATTCCGTGAATCGGCTTCAACAATCGAAGATTCGAGCGCACTCGAATGTCGAAGGTGGAGATAGGAGATACACTCGACTACCAATTAGATGAAAGCACAAAGCTAACAAAAGAGAATTTTATTCAACATCAACTAACTTTACAAAATGACTCAACTTGCCTATTTATAGGCTACAACTCACGCAAAACAAAAAAATGTACAACACTTAAGTCGGCACCGACTCATAGCCTACGACTTACGACTCAACATAAGTGGTTCACGACTTATCATATTACAACACATAGTATTACAACTTACCAACCTAGCGACTCAACTTAGGTCGGCAACGACCTAGTTACAACATACAACGACTTACAAACATATACAACATACGACTTAATCAGTTGAACGGTTTATCATTATCATCCATCAGCGACTTAAGAATCAACGATAGAGATTAACGCGGCATAAGAATCAACGGCACCAAGCTTCAGCGACCTAACTTAGGTCGGTAAAGACCTAAAATATGTAACGGCTTACCAGGCAGACGACTTAAGAGATAACCATCTTCACGTGACTTACGACTTAAGGACTTTACGAGTTAAAAACTTCAGCGACCTATGGTAGGTCGTGGGTTCGTTAGGTCGTAACTCATCACGACTTATGACATATCTCAGACGCTACTTCCTGTCTTACTGCATCACCAGTAGGTCGCGCCTTGTCTACACGATCTAACTGCTCGTTATCTCGCATATCTTCCCTAAGTCGTTCCAACGACTTAAAAGCTTTGTTAGGTCGGAGCCTTTTCTCCCGAACTTGGTTAAGTCGTAACCCCCTGGAATTAAGTCGTAGCTCCCCCTCATGTGATTTTATAAGTCGTGGATGACCTATAGTTCCTTCCATAAGTCGTGGACGACTTATACCCACTTCCTTAAGTCGTGTACGACTTAGGTCTTGAAGAATTCTGGGTTGCGCTGCATCATCCTCCGCAGGTTGAGAAAAATTCGCCCTCGAATTTGTGACTTCTTCCACATCAGACTGTTCATTCCCATAATACGGTACTAGATGCTTAACATTGAATACGTCAGAAGTGTATACATTCTCTGGCAGCTTCAACTTATAAGCATTTTCATTGATTTTCTTCAAAATTTCCACTGGACCAATCTTCCGCGCCTTCAATTTATTGTACATTCCCACCGGAAAACGATCTTTCGTTAACACTGCATAAACCAAATCACCTTCATTAAATTCAACACTCCTTCGCTTCAAATCTGCAGATCGTTTATACTTTTCATTTGCCTTCTCCAATCGTTCCTGAACGATTTTATGACATTCCGCCAATCCATCAACAAAATCAACAGCTTTCTTAACTGTCCCCTTCGAATGTGGTATTACCGTTAAGTCCAACGGTCCCTTTGGCATACTGGAATATACAATCTGGAATGGACTGTAACCAGTGCTTCGGTTAACAGCATGATTATGAGCAAACTCCGCCTGACACAACTTTAAGTCCCAACTCTTCAGATTATCCTGAACTAGACACCGCAATAAATTTCCCAGTGATTAAAAACTTCAGCGACCTATGGTAGGTCGTGGCTTCGTTAGGTCGTAACTCGTCACCGACTTATGACATATCCCAGACGCTACTTCCTGTCTTACTGCATCACCAGTAGGTCGCGCCTTGTCTACACGATCTAACTGCTCGTTATCTCGCCTATCTTCCCTAAGTCGTTCCAACGACTTAAAAGCTTTGTTAGGTCAGAGCCTTTTCTCCCGAACTTGGTTAAGTCGTAACCCCCTGGAATTAAGTCGTAGCTCCCCCTCACGTGATTTTATAAGTCGTGGACGACCTATAGTTCCTTCCATAAGTCGTGGACGACTTATACCCACTTCCTTAAGTCGTGTACGACTTAGGTCTTGAAGAATTCTGGGTTGCGCTGCATCATTAGTGCTCTGAGAATTCTCATAACATAAGCTAGGTAAATGATTGTATGGCGAGATCTATTTCTGAAAACCTTTTAGTTCATCAAAAATGATCTGAGCCCAATTAATCTTAGTTCGACTAAAAAGAGCATATAGAGCTGTGTCCTCAAGATCAGTAACTTGTTCATGGCTACCTAATCTCGGGATAATGGTATTTATAATCATTCGGGTAAGGAGCCTAGCACGTGGTCTAAGGAATTTGGATGATAACTGAGGCATTTGATTCTCCCATAATTGATGAGTGATAATATCACGAGGTTTGAAACGCATATCCTCCATTTCTGATAATTTATGACCAGTATAAGAACATTCTAAAATTCGTCCAATCATAATGGGGGTTAACTTGATTGTTGTCCCATAGACACTCGTCCATAACCACTTTTCATCATTCTCAGTACTCGATACCGATGAACTATCCAGATTAGCATAAAAAATTTATATAGCCAATTGATCGATATAAATATCGTTGGCATCAAAATAAATAAGGGTTTGTAATTCACCTTGCTCACAGAGGTCATTCGTATCGTATGAAGGAAATTTGATTAGGTTATAGAAGGGTCCGAGATGCATCTTCTTAATCTTCAAGTCGTCAAATCGTCTTATAGTTGCTGGATTGTGGAATAACCATCGTTGATTTGAGTGTCTATTACCATTGAAGGTTGAGAGGAGGATCCTTCTCCATGCTTTCGTTTCTTTGTTCCCATCTTTTTAGTTCGCGGTGCCATTAATTTGGTAAGAATTTTCAAATAGAATTATAAATTTGAGTTGAAATAATGAAAAAGTAAGTGATCGATTATATATAGGGTTTTGTTTTTTTCAAAAACTGTGGTTTCCAGTTCCAGATGTCTGAAATAGTGGTTCAGACATCTGAAGATGTTTAATTTAGAACCAGAGGGTGAGTTCAGACGTTTGAAATTGAATTCAAATGTCTAGGAACATATTATTTGTTTCAGACTCTTAGTTCAGACGTCTGGAATTTATTTCAGACGTCTGAAAACTACAGATAAGCTTTTTTCTTGAGAGTTTTGTAACAAAACTTATTTAATAGAAGACAATACAAACAAATAGATATGTATATGATCATCTTCAAACATCATAGTTTATTTTTCCTGGTTCCATCCTGACGATCCCATGAATTTGGTTCATAGATGGGATGATCATAGTTGATTGGGGACCAAGAAGGAGGTTTGGGTGACGAAGTTGACGGTTTGTCTTTAGGAGTTTCAACAAATCGTGGAGATTTTTTATGTAAACAATTATTTGTTGGAGAATGACCACATATACAATATAGAGCCTTTTCCAGGAAGTTCAAATGTTTGATTGTTCCTTCCTGTTTATAATACATTTCCTTTTGAACATCCCTCATTGTGAATTGATAATGTGATATTTCATCGAGTTTTTCATGAATTGTAGGTGATTTTTCTTTTTTGGCTTTCTTCAATAGAGGTGATAATCCCCATCTACTTTTTGGTAAATCAGGAGAAGGTAGAGAATGAGAAGGTGAAGGAGTACGAAGAGAAGGAGTGGATACGTTAGAGGATGGTGATCCAGAGTTATACGAGGTTATTTTCTGAGATGTCATTTTGATTATGATATTTGTTATGTTACAAACTTCAGGAAGGTTTTTATAGCAATCCAAATATAAAAATAGGTAGTTTTTTTATGGTTCAAAATTGTTGTCTAAATTTTTAAAGGTTTTGAACAAACTAAAAAAGTTGTGGATATAAGAAATTTATCTTAGTTTAAAAGTTCATTAAGTGAACAAATGCCTAAGTCTCGTCGTAATTTTACAAAAGTTTGTTCGTTTAATGGTTTTGTAAAGATATCGGCTATTTGATTATCAGTGTTAACATATTCTAGAGTTATAGTTCCTTTTTCAACATTATCTCTTAAGAAATGATGTCTTATATCTATATGTTTAGTTCTAGAGTGATTTATTGGATTTTTAGATAGATTGATTGCGCTAGTGTTATCATAATAAATCGAGGATTTTTCAATTCTTTTTCCATAATCTTTTAAGGTTTGTTGCATGTAAATTAATTGTGCACATGCTAATGCCACTGAAATATATTCGGCTTCACAAGTGGATAGAGAAACACCATTTTGTTTTTTACTAAACCATAGACGAGAGATTGTCCTATGAAATGACATGTTCCACTAGTATTTTTTCTATCCGTTTTGCATCCTCCAAAATCCGCATCGCTATATGATACAAGTGCAAAGGAAGATCCATTCGGGTAGAATAGTCCATAGTTTTTTGTGTTAGAAAAATATTTCAAAATACGTTTAACGGCTCGTTGATGAGATTCTTTTGGTTTGGCTTGAAAACGTGCACAAAGACAAACACTCATTATTATATCGGGTCGACTTGCTGTTAAATATAATAACAAACCAATCATACTCCTATATAATTTTTCTTCAAAATCTTTTCCGTTTTCATCTTTATCAAGATGAACCGTTGTACTCATAGTATAGGTTTGTGAGATGTTTTATCAATACCGAAATGTTTTAATAGTTCATTACAATATTTTTCTTGGTGTATAAAGATACCATTTTCTAGTTGCTTTATTTGTAATCCTAAAAAGAAATTTAATTCTCCCATGTGTGACACTTCAAATTCGTTTTTCATTATATTAGAAAATTGTACATATAAATTTTCATTAGTTAATCCAAATACAATATCATCGACATAAATTTGGACTACTAGAATGTCATCATTTTCTCTTTTAATAAATAGAGTCGTGTCAATTTTACCAATTTGAAATCCCGATGAGATTAAATGATTTTTAAGCCTATCATACCATGCTCTAGGGGCTTGCTTTAACCCATATAATGCTTTATTTATTTTAAAAACATGATTTGGAATATTTTCATGTTCAAATAATGGTGGTTGTTCGAAATAAACATTTTCTTTGATAAAACCGTTCAAAAATGCACTTTTGACATTCATTTGATATAATTTAAAATTATTATGACAAGCAGAAGCGAGTAGAGTACGTATAGCTTCTAATCTAGCTACAGGTGTAAAAGTTTCATCGTAATCGATTTCTTGTTCTTGATTATAAAACTGTGCTACTAAACGTGCTTTATTTCAAACTATATTTCCAGTTTCATCGGCTTTATTTTTAAATACCCATTTAGTTCCAATGACGGATTGATCTACCGGTCTTGGAATAAGTTCCCAAACATTATTTCGTTCGAACTGGTTTAATTCTTCTCACATTGCTAGAATCCGAAAATCGTCTTTAGAGGCTTCTTTATAGTTCTTCGGTTCAAAATTTGATACGAATGCAACATGACTTATTTGATTTAGTTGATTTCGAGTTACTCTAGAATTTAAATCTCTAATAATGTTATCTATAGGATGATCCTTTAAAATTCTAGGAGATGAAACTATTATTTTGATCAATAGCTTCATTATTATTGTGAGGTGTGTTAGAAGAATCATTTGGATGTATTTCTTCTTCGTCATTAATTTGTGTAGTTACAAAATTTTCATCAAAAGAAACATGTAAACTTTCTTCTATAATATTTGTTCTTTTGTTATAAATTCTATAAGCTTTGGTACGATCCGAATAGCCAACAAAAATTCCTTCGTCGGCCTTAGGATCAAATTTTCCTAGATTGTCTTTAGTATTTAATATGAAACATTTTGATCCAAATGTTCTAAAATATGATACCTTAGGTTTCTTACCAAAAAATATTTCATAACACGTTTTTTGTTATTGGTCGTAGCGTCACTCTATTCAAAACATAACAAGCTGTAGCAATAGCTTCGGCCCAAAAATGTTTTGGTAGATTACTACTATTTAATATTGTCCTTGCACATTCTTGTAATGTTCTATTTTTATGTTCAACTACACCATTTTGTTGTGGTGTACGTGGAATTGAAAAATTATGATTAATTCCCTTTTTGTTACAAAAATTTGTAAAAAATTCATTTTCGAATTCTCCTCCGTGATCACTGCGAATATTTTTAATTTTCAAATTCATTTGATTTTTAATTCTATTTGCAAAAAATTTAAACATTCCAAAAGTGTCACTTTTATGTTTTAAAAACAAAGTCCATGTATATCTTGAGAAATCATCAACAATTACAAAAACATATTTGTTATGATTTATTGATCTTACTTGAGTAGGACCAAATAAATCTAAATGCTATAATTCTAATGGTTATTTTGTTGAAATGTTGTTTTTAGATTTAAAAGTACTCCTTTTTAATTTTCCAATTTGACATGCATCACACAAACTATTTATTTTATAGTTTATTTTTTGTAAACCTCTAACTAGTTCATGTTTTGATAATTTATTTATAGATTTGAAATTCATGTGACAAAATCGTTTATGCCATAGCCATGGATCATCAAGTTTAGCGGTCAAGCATAAATCAGAATTTTTTTTACATTCATATTTAAAATATAAATATTTTTATTTCAAAATCCTTCAAATAATAAAAAGTTTTAATTATCAAGTATATTGCAACGATTTTTCTAGAAATTTATTTGAAAACCTTTATCACACAATTGACTAATGCTTAGTAAATTATGTTTTAAATTTTCTACTAATAAAACATTAGAAATAATATGAGAGTTAGAAATACCGATGTTTATGACTTCTCCAATTCCGATGACATATCCTTTTGAGTTGTCTCCAAAGTTTATGGTGCCTCCATCAATATATTTTATATTTGAGAGCATCTTGGCATTCCCGGTCATGTGTTTTGAACAGCCACTATTGAATATCCATTTCTTCTTGCTTTTATTTTTGGGTACCTATAAAACAATAATTATTCAATTGGTACCCACTTCTTTTATTAGAGTCCTAAACGTTAGGAGGGGAGGGTCGCATACCCAAGTGGGTTTGGGTCCTTTAAAAACATAATCATTGTTAAATAGTACACTTGATAGAAAACTATCAATATGTTTTTGTCTAATTAACTTATTATTAGACTTTGGTATCCAAATTCTTATATTTTTAGATTTTACATCTTAACTTAACTTTGGTGTCTTTTTGAAATTTTGATACAAGATACTTTGCCATATAGTATTACCTTTTTTCTTTTGTGAATTTTTTTCAAATCCTAATCCATTTCGATTACCAGAAGGTTTCGAAATTTTAATTAAATTATCAAGATCTTGTTTTCCTTTATTAAACTTTGAAACATTGTTAGTAATTTTTTCTAGTTTATCCTTTAATTCACAAATTTCAGTTTTTGAAATGTCTATACTACTTTTTAGTTCAATATTTTCCTCAACCAAATTCTTATTCTCAAGTTTTAACCTTTCTATTTTACTAATTTGTGTATCATATTCGATAGATTTTTTATACTTTTCTTGTGAATTCACCAATTCTTCTTCTAAAATAACTTTTTCATCCTTTAATAACCCAATTTATAGTTCTGGTCGATTTATTTTGGCTAGAAGTTCTTTATTCAATTTTTTGATTTGTCTGAACTTATCATTGAGTTCCATACTTAATTCTAGTAGTTCATTATAGCTAAGTTCAAGACATACCTCATCAGTGTTAGCCATAAAACATATATTAGCTTGTTCTCCATCGCTATCACTACCACTATCAGAAGATGATGATGAATCAAAATCGTCCCAAGTAACTTTAAAAGCTCTTTTCTTCTTAAATTTCTCAAATTTGTTCTTTTTCTCATTGTTGCGTTTAGGACAATCCTTCTTTATGTGTCTGTATTGATCACATTCATAGCACTTGATTTGAGATAGATTTTTTGTATTGGACTTCCCTTCTTTTTGGAATTTGGTCATCTTTCTAAATTTCTTGAATTTGTTGTAATTCTTGGCAATGAAAACTATCTCTTCTTCATCCAAATCTGAGTCATCATTCTTTGCTTGAAATGCTATGTTCTTCTTTTCAATATTTTGTTCTTTTCTAGCCTGTAAGTTAGCTTCATAGGACATTAAATTTCTTATCAACTCTTCAACCTTGAGAGTAGGGAGATCATTAGCTTCTTCAATAACTAATACCTTTCTTTCCCAATCCGATGTTAAAGAGTTGAGTATTCGAGAAACTAAATCAAAATTAGTAAACTTAACTCCTAATGCCATAAGATCATTTTGGATAGTTTGAAATCTAGAATACATGTCAACAATAGTTTCATTTTGCTTCATTTTGAATGAAGAAAATTGGTTTTGTAAAATTGAAATCTTGGTTTGTTTGACTTTTATTGTACCTTATTGTGTGATTTGTAAGGTACGCCAAATGTCAAATGCAGTGGTACATAACATGACACGTGAAAACTCATATTTATCTAGGGAGCAAAATAAGACATTTATAGCTTTAACATTGTTTGAGGTTAAGGTCTTTTGTGCATCGGTCCAAGTGTTCATAGCAGTGTCAGGTGCTTCATACTTATTTTGTGTGGCAGACCATATTTCTAGACCATTGGCTTCCATAAAGATACGCATACGAGTGGACCAATATGCATAGTTGGAGCCATTAAAAAGTGGGGAACGTGCGGTACATTGACCTTCTTGAAAGATACTTGCCATAGTGATTCAAAAACTTGCTATAGTACTTTTGATCAAACCATGCTTTGATACCAAATGAAAGTCTATATTACCAATTAAAAGTGTATATTATGGTGGATTGACTATACAAATGACAATTATTTAACTATAGTTCAATAATTAGTAAAGAATGTAAATAAGAATAATTACACCAGGGTTTTTATACTGGTTCGGACCTTCCATCCTACGTCCAGTCTCGAAGCTCCTCTTCGGAATTTCCTTTCACCAAATAACCCTCACTTCACATGGAGGAACATGTTTACAATAGTAGAGTTTCTTTTTCAACTATGTGTTCTCTATTACATGGATGCTGACTATATAGTACAATTGAACTTCCTATATCTCTTGAATGATTGAATATAATATTGTTCGAGAGAATGTAGAAGTGTATGATCTCAGATTTACAGATTGGATAGCAAGTAGATGATTAGAACAAGAGATGATCAAGATAGAAAGTCGAGTTGTGTTTTGATCCTTCTTGATTCTTGTTTATATAGTTGTAAAGTGTTGCTTCTTGTAGTTGCATCACTTCCCTTTCAGTCTAGAGTCGTCACTATTCACTGGTAAAGAGTTATGAAGGAGATATGGAACTGTGTCTCTTCGAAGATGACAGTTATTGTTTGAATTTTTTGTCCCGAGCCCAGTTTCAGACGTCTGAATGGTGTTTTCAGACGTTTGGAACCTATTATTGATTTTTGTCCAGCATCTACGTTTAGACATCTGAAGCTCTACATTCATACGTCTGAACCTATCAAGTGATATTTTTCTAGGTTCATTCTTGTGTGTTTTCGTCCATCGATCTTCATGCAACTTTGTCGATGAAATTCTTTAATGCTTTAGTCATTGTCTTGTCAAGGTAATGGTTTGTCTTGATTTGTATTCGTATCTATATAGTTGTATGATTTATATATATGATTTCCAGTATATAGTTGTCATTGTTGAAATCGTAAACTAAGGGTTCTAACAGAAATGATACATACCCAAACGATCTGTAGAATATGAGAAGATCATTATGGGTTGAAATGATAAACCCAAGCGATTTTCAAATTGAATTGAATTTGGGATTACGGGTTGAAATGACATATACCCGTTTATAGTTAAATTACGGATTGAAATGATAAATATCTGTATCACTTGACAATAGGATAGAAGATTATATACTGACACCGTTGGTCTATATATAAATATTTTGGAAATGATTTCTATGGTTTTGAAAGGAAAGATACATGGTTTTATTTAAATTTGAAACATTATGTATATGAATAAGTTTTAACATAAAATAGATTTAATTTGTTCAATTAAATTGACTTGAAACTTATTGAATTTGAGGGTTTTAAGATATGATTTTATAACTTGATTTTGATTTAAAGTGACTAAATGGATATTTCAAATTTATATAAATCGAAGGAAATATTTAGTTTAATGTAATTTAAGATTATTTAAATGATATTGGATTTATTAAGTGAATATTTCAAAACTAAATAATAATGAAGTTAAAATAAGTTATATATGAAATTATCAATTAGTTTTAAAAATGTGGAATATTTAAAGCTTTGAAATATATTGAAATTGAAATGGTTTACTTTGTGATTGAAAGCTGTATTTGAAATCGATATAATTTGAAATGGTTTATTTAGAAATTGAATTGAATTGAAATTGATGAATTGAGATTGAATTAAATTTGAATTTTGGAATTCGAGTTGATGAGAATCGATTTGGGAAATTTGAGGAACCTATTTTATTATATAAAGTATTTTAAAATTATACTTAAACTATCTTTATATTTTACTTTATAAATTATTTAATATAAACTATTTCAATATAAATCATTTTTATATAAACTATTTTAATATACTAATTATTTTAAAATAAACTATTTTATATTATAAACTATTTTATTATATATATATACTATTATCAATATCTAAACTGTTTAAAGGAAAGTGTTATGGTTTCCAAAGTGTTATGATTTCAAAGTGCTATGATTTCAAAATGTTATGATTCCCAAAGTGTTATAATTTCAAGTGTTTTGGTCTCGAAAGTGTTATAACTTTGAAAGTTCTATGATTTTGGAAATTAGTATATTTGAAGTGAAAATTTATATCATATTGATATGGTTTTGAAATGAATATGATATTTTGGTATGCAGTATGAACTTTTTTAATTGAAATGACCATGGTGTGCAACAAGTGGTTGGTTGTTAAAGAGACCGGAATTGGATATTGTCACACTCTCTCCCAATACCGAAAACCACTTTAACAACTGTGTACGTGGTGAAGATTCCAGAATGAAGTAGGATGGTTTGGTGACGATTCTGTACGGTATTTACATGACCCAATACCAAGTATATTACCTCTTAATTGGTCATATAATTCGAAAAGAATAAACGATTTATGTTCATATCGCACACTTATTTAATTGGTCATCCCCAATACCAATTATATTACCTCTTATTGATGAAAGCATTTTTATTATACATAGATTAACTTAGGAAATCCCATATTATCCTCTAAGGGTATACAAAACCATAATTCAAAACTTATTTTGAATTCACTTAAGAATTCAAAACAGTTTATTTTTATTCAAAACAATTTTTGAAACGATATTATATATATATTTAGTCCATGGAAAAATATATATAGTTAGCCCGAGTAACCCCAAAATTATACCAAGGAACTGGGTGCTACCAACAGTTCATATATTCCTTACAGAAAGAATAATACTTAAGAGAACGTTACCATCCGAACGTATCCCTTACCCATTTCAATTATTTTTGAGCCAGTCAAATTAGTTAATTAAAAATCACTTCTTCTTTCAAACCATTTTGGAACAATATCATAAATATATTTCCAGCAAATTATTCAAACAAAATATCCAATTCCAATTTACTTTGGATTCGTTCAAGTTCACACTTGTCCCAATCGTACAATGACAAAGAGAATAATTTACTAAGTGCACAATACCATTCGCCTAAGCAAACATCCGATCATCACTTAGAAGATTATTCTGATCACCACAAAACAAATCTGGACTTATTCCCAAATATATCTAAAGAATAGCCCATTTTTCCTCCAAATTTCTTTTTCAAAGATATTTATCCTTAAATATACTTCTAAGCAACTCTTTCTAAAATATTAATACACCAAAAACCCTTTAAGACCCAAAACTATCCCAAAATAAAATTATTATTTCCTTTCTCCAAAATAATTTTAAATAATAATATACATTTTTACTTTATAGTTAATCCAACCATACTTTTGAAATCGAATCAAAAATTGTTTTATCTAAACAATTATATAGCAAGGTCCTAATAGTAACAATTCCTAATTAAGAAACTCGAAAATATTCTCAATACTATTATTAACCCTTTAAACCTTGAAAACCATTTTGCTAAAATCACCAGGATTTAAATTCTCAAATTCCTTTTATTTATAAGGTACATTTTTAATAAATCAAATTTATAAATCATTTCCATTTAAAGGAAATCATTCCTAAATATTTTTATTGTGAAAATATTTTAGCTTTCTTATATAAATCATTTTTCAAGTATTTATTCCAGAAATATTTAAGTTTTTCTTTTAATAACTTCTTTTATTAAACCTAATTTAATACAACCAACTTTTATATTCAATCATTTCCAAATATTATTTCAAAATATCTCAATTTTCTTGTAATAACATTTTCTTAAACTTAATCAAATCAAGCTTTATATTTCTAAAATATTCATTCCATATTATTCGAATTCTCTTTCTAAATAAATGCCCTTATAAATCAAATTTCAACTCAACATTATTAATGAACGCCTTATATTTAAATTTGTGAAATTTAATTCTCAAGTACTCATTTTAATGTTTCCAAATTTCCTGTTACCAAGTCTAGATTTCGAAAGGAAGATTAAAGGTAGATTTATGGATAATAGTCAATGCTCAAAAATGGACGAGCATGACCGTTCAAATCCTAGATGATAATGATGGGATACTATCGTCCCTAACAACCAAGCACAACCAAGAATCACTATAGAAAATTTCTTTTATTATAAAATATATTTCTAGGTAAAATTATTTCATTTACCCATTTTAAACAATACTGTGTCAATTGGTCTTATCCGAGTGTTTAGGAAATCCCTATCGATAATATTGGCCAAACGCATCGATCATAATTCTTAAGCCACGCAACAGAACAAACAACACAATACAAAACATTTTTATATCACTAACAAATATGCACTCTTATATAATATATACTCAAACTAAATCTAGGGTGCTACTGACCTTTTCTCTAATGAGTTACTCATTCTAGGGTATTACTAACCCTATCTATAATGAGTTCGACCCACCAAAGCCAAGGTTCTCGCTTAACCTTCAGCTCTGATACCCCGTTGCAACGACCCACTTTTTAGTACAATTTAAACTAACAATAAACCACACATGTCCAGTCCAAATCGTATAGAAAGGAGGATAGTTATGGAAAACAAAGAAGATAGAAGACAAGAAGAAATAAACAACACAGAATCTCGCGGCGGAACTAATAACCTGTAATATCTATAACAATCTTCACATAAAACAAATCTATAATATAAGTATATACGAGCATAAATCAGAGTACAATAACCTATTTTAGCAGGACAGTTATAACAATCTGTCCTCACAAATTACCGAGCAATATACAACAATGTAAACAATGAAAATATAATCATCTGCGTGAATATATCATTGGCCTCCAACTCCTCTCTTAAAGCTCCAAAATATCCATCTGTACCATAAAATATGCTTGGTCTGACCCGAGCATTTGGGAAAAACCACGCCCGCGTCAGTCTAGTAAAACCAGCATGAGAAAAACACAACAAACCTGATTCTGAAAGTTTTATAACCGTTTCAGACGAAGGTGTCTCATAAGACCTTACTGCAAATAAACACGGATGGGTTTTAATCTTACGATAACAAAAACTCTTTATAGAAAATCATATGATATTATAATAGTGACTAATCGCCAAAGTAATAATAACAAGTAGCAGTGATGCATGTGTTGTGTACATCACAACAATACTAGTCATAAAAATCAAAATCCAATTAAGCTCATTCGCTAATTGTGAAAGATTTCCACGGAGGTGCCCTCAGTACTTCGAGAACGGTCCTCCTATAGAAGGATCAGAGTTATCCTTCCGAGGTATCATACCTATCTATCCGGGGTATCATAGGAAAAACATAACCAGTCTTGCTAAGACCAAGTACATCGCTCAAGCATGCCAAAACAACTGAAGGTATCTGTATTGCTAAAAAATGAGCCGAGTACACCCTATGGGTTTGCCAACCCTACTGGCCATGCCTCATATCTCTGGTTTTAGTCATTTCCACTGATGAGGCTACGTCTAGCGTTTCAGCTTACGCACCGCTCCAAAAATAGATCATCGAATCCCATAAGGATTTCCACACCACAATGGCCTCAGAATCACTTACGAATTCCCACATCTCAACAGATCTTGGAATCTCACACAGATTCCCACACTCCAACGAGTCACGGAACCACATATGAATTTCAATATCCAAAAATAAAATATGTCTCCTCCATTTAACCATATATGGTTTAGGAGTAGGTCATGAGTTCCGAGTCACTCTTACGAGTACACTCTCCGTTTCTTGGGTGCTCCTTAAACCATTCATCAATTTTTCGAATGCTCAAGATCGGTTCTTTAGGAAATAATCAGAAAATACATAAGATCGGGATTACCCCCTAACCGTTTAAGTAGATGGTTCTCCTTATCATTTGTCCTAGAAGACCCACAAGTTTATATGTACAATATAGTAACCCGATTGTATCCGTACCATATAATTCTCGCATTTCCTCTAGATATTTACAAAGTTAAAATCCTTCGGTGTTAAGTAGAAAAAGTTTCCGTACCACCAAAATTAAGAAGGATTACATATTTAGATCAAGGTTTGATAGTCGATTATTTAATTGTCAAATAAAAAACAATCAACCAAAGATTACATTTCCTACTGAAATTGGTAAGCCTCATTAAATTTAATTTTTATAAATTAAATCTCTTTATCAAAACAGGCACATACTTATCTCACCGAGATATGTATATTCACAAGTCATTCCTTTCAAAAATATTTGAAATCTTTTTAAAATAAATATGAAAAGCAGAATGCGGTATCAACGATGGAGACTTCATCTCTATTCTAGAGAAATCCAAACTTAACTGCAGGCAATCTTTACCTCTCAATTTACGCCATAAAATCAATCATAGATCGCAGTTCGCACAAACGGTTACGTCGCTATCCCAACGAAAACATCTTAAACTATAGGCAATCTCTACCCTCGAATTACGCTATGAAAATATATCATTACTTTGCAAAATCTTTTATTACAATAATTGTCTCAAAATAATGCTTAAAAAGTTTCTATATAAATTTTCCAAGTCTAATTTAGGAGAATACTCTTTCATAAAAGTTTACTATATGATGTATTATTTTTAAACACAATATTAATATTTTGAACAAATTACCTTTGGAATAAAAATATTTTAATACTGATTAATTCTTAAATAATAAATAACTTTTAAATCAAATCATTATAAGATAACTTTAACTAATAATTAAAATATACTTTTAAACCTTTTAAATAATTAAGTAACTTTGAAAACAATAATTAAATACTTTTAAATAACTTTTAAGAATCATATTAATTAAATAATTAACTTAAAATCATTGTTAAACAATTATTAATTATCTTTTAAAACAAATAATAATTAAATTTAATAACCTTGTTAATAAATAATAATTATTCATCAAATTACTTTGATTCAAAAATCAACTTTGGAAAGAGGCTTAGCAATTTCAATAAAACTTAATCGAGTCAGCATTAATTCTATTAACTATCCAAGTTATAACCCAGGTACTCACATAACATCATGTATGTAAATTAAATCCATAATTAAAAAGCAATGGTTAATACAACACTTATCCAATACTAGACCATTGGAATGAAATTAAGTGTTCGCACTGATGTAATGGCTGAACGAGATTTATTTCCACTAAATAAATGTCCAAATTAATTTCTAATTAATAATAGCAAAACGGTGATTTATTCTGCTAAACAGGGTCCAATTAATTTAATTAGCGGAACAGTGATTTATTTCTACTAAACAAATGACCAAATCCGTAGGATAGCATATCGAGGTTTTATTCTGCAAATTTATTTACCAAATTAATTTAGTTAGCAGAATGGTATTTATTTTGCTAAACCAGTTTCCAATTAACTTGTTCGATCCAATTTAACTCAATAGTAATTTATTTGGTCAAATAAATCACATCGATTAATTAAATTACGTTATTTTCAAAATTAACGTAATTATTTTCAGGCGGTATTAATTTATCACGTAATACTACACCAAACAAACAACTATTTATGTCAAACATGGTGCTAATAAAAAATGAAACCATCACAAATATCCACAAGTCAATCGAGTATAATATGAGAAGTAACATACCCTAAATTATAAATAAACAACATATTTTAAAATACGTTACTCAACTTCACATCTAAATAGGCCAAGCCCAAAGCAACGCAACCTACCTCAAACGCACAACACACTTCCCACCTTTCCCATACTTGTATGTAATTGAATACAATAACACGGATCTATTTTCAAAAAGCTTTGAGATGAATAGTAAATCATAACAACTTTATAATAATATGCTTCTTGCTTATTCCTGAAATCCCACTGACGCTTTCTTGCACCCGAACCCTTTCTTTACCCCCGCAGCGCCCCTCGGCCACAGACCAACCATGCCCACACTTACCTCCTACCTGAGCTCCCTCTTCGTGCCACACGCTTCCCTATGTAGCAACGCCTTCACGCAAAAGAGCCCCTCCTCTATATTTTTCTCTCCTAAAACCACGCGCGCATACATACCACCAATCGCCTGATGCACGCGGCCCCTGCCTGAGACGCTGCCTATCCTCCACATAGCAACACATAATCCTACATGAAACTTCTACTTCACCATCCACAAGCCTGCACCCTTATCTCCACGTACGGCCAAGCAAGCTCCAAACCAGCTAAGGGCCACGATGACGCAGCGGATGATTCAAAACGATCTTCAATTGATGAAAATAGCAATCTGTGGATTGAAGGATACTGAATGCCCGAATTCGTTGATCCGAAGATGCCGAACTCTAGCTATCTCTGACTCGTTGATCCGAAGATACCGGGAAAGAGATCTACGATTCTTCAACGTTGATCTTGCGCACAAGATTCCGTGAATCGGCTTCAGCAAACGATGATTCGAGCGCACTCGAATGACGTAAGTGGAGATAGGAGATACACTCGACTACCAATTGAAATTGAAAGCAACAAGCTAACAAAAGAGAATTTTATTCAATATTCAACAACCTTACAAATGAAAAACACTCGCCTATTTATAGGCTACAACACGCAAGCAAAAAAATAATATAACTCCTAAGTCGGCAGCCGACTTAACAACATTTCAGAAAAACTTAAAAAAATTACAAGTACAATGGTCACACGACTTAAAGAAAAAAAAATGCACGACTTAATGCTAACTCGGTGACGACTTATGGATAACTCGGCAACGAGTTTCGCGATCTAAAGATAACTCGGCAACGAGCTTCGCGATCTACAGATAACTCGGCAACGAGCTTCGCGATCTACAGATAACTCGGCAACGAGCTTCGCGATCTACAGATAACTCGGCAACGAGCTTCGCGATCTACAGATAACTCGGCGACGACTTATGAAATGGCCGCGACTTATGGAGCTTCACGAGTTAGGGCAAACTCGGCAATGGGTTATGGGGACGGTATTGGAATAGGTCGCGAGTGGTTTTGCAGAAGAACTAGGTCGCGGAGTGGTATTGAGGTGGGGGTTTAAGTCGTAAGTCGGTCGCAGAGTGATGGAGTTAGGTCGGAAGTGATTTAGGTCGTTCACGATTCGATGAGGCGGGGTTAGGTCGGTAACGACTTTGGGAAGAGGTGTTAGGTCGGTAATTGGATTGGTAGGTCTACGGTCTTGGGTAGGTCGGAGATGATTTAGGTCGGCATAGTTGGGTCGGAGGCTGTAGCTGAGGTCGTAGGTCGCGGTTGAGGTGGGAGTTAGGTCGGAGCTTCTGGTCTTCGATCCTAGGTATGCTGCTTCATCATCCTCCCCTTGTTGACAAAAATTCGACCTCGAATTTGTACTTCTCTTATTTTCAACAAGCTCATCTCCATGGTACGGAATCAAATGTTTAACGTTGAAAACGTCAGCAGTGTGAATGTGATCTGGCAACTTTAACTGATAAGCATTGTCATTGATTTTCTTCAAGATTTCTACTGGTCCAATCTTTCGAGCTTTCAACTTGTTGTAAGTCCCAACTGGAAAACGATCTTTCGTCAATACCGCGTAAACAAAATCACCCTCTTTGAAGACTACACTCCTTCGTTTCTTATCCGCCATTTGTTTGTACTTCTCATTTGCCTTTTCCAATCGTTCCTGAACGATTCTATGGCACTCCGTCAACCCTTCAACAAAATCAGCAGCTTTCTTAACTGTCTTCTTTGATTGTGGTATTACCGTTAAATCCAACGGTCCCTTCGGTAAGCTCGAATAAACAATCTGGAATGGACTGAACCCCGTACTTCGATTCACAGCATGATTATGAGCAAATTCTGCTTGGCATAACTTCACATCCCAACTCTTCAGATTATCTTGAACAATACATCTCAACAAATTTCCCAATGATCTGTTGACCACCTCAGTCTGTCCATCCGTTTGTGGGTGATAAGCACTACTAAACTTCAGCTTCGTTCCCACCATTTTCCACAAACTTAGCCAAAAATGACTCAGAAAACGAGTATCTCTATCCGACACAATAGATTCGGGCAACCCATGAAGTCGATATATCTCTTTGAAAAACAACTGAGCAACATGAACCGCATCTGCCATTTTCTTACAAGCAATAAAATGTGCCATTTTTGAAAATCTGTCAACCACCACATAAATGGAATCATTACCACGCTGCGTTCTTGGCAATCCCAACACAAAGTCCATACTGATATCCACCCATGGTTTAGTGGGTACCGGTAACGGCATATATAAACCCGCATTAGTCGTAGTTCCTTTCGAAACTTGACAGATATGGCATCTCTCAACAAATCTTTCCACCTCTTTCCTCATTGATGGCCAAAAGTAGGACTGTGAAATCAACTGTAAGGTACGGTCTCTTCCAACATGTCCTTCTTCATGTAACTCCTTGATAATCTTCATTCTCAGACTACCCTCCGGAATGCACAATCGATTTCCTTTGAAAAGAAAACCATCTACCATCACGAAATCATCCGTCTCTCCTTCCTTGACTTTATCAACAAATTTTGCAAAGTAAGGATCATCAGTAAATAATTCTGGCAATATTTCAAACCCCGTCACTTCAACCTTTAGTGTAGTCAACAAATGACTCCTTCTACTTAAAGCATCAGCCACTCGATTCGTCACCCCTGACTTGTGTTTCACAACGAAAGTAAACTGTTGCAGATATGCAATCCACGATGCATGTCTCGCTGAAATCTTATCTTGCCCTTGCAAATGCTTCAATGCTTCATGATCAGTATATAGAACAAACTCCTTCTGAAATAGATAATGTCTCCAGTGTTTAATAGATTGTACAACAGCATAGAATTCCACATCATATGTACTGTAACGCATCTTTGCTCCAGACAACTTCTCACTGAAATATGCAATAGGACGCCCCTTCTGACTCAACACCCCTCCAATCCCAACCTTGGATGCATCAGTATGTAGTTCAAACACCAACTGAAAATCAGGTAGCACTAGAATTGGTGCAGAGGTCAAAAGATCTTTGATTCGTTCAAAAGCAACCTCGGCTTCCTCCGTCCATGCAAACTGTTTACCTTTCATGCAATCTGTAACAGGCGCCATCACACTACTAAAGTGTGGAATAAACCTTCGATAAAATGAAGCCAACCCGTGAAAACTACGAACTTCCGTTATCGTCTTGGGCTGTGGCCAGTTTCTGATCGCCTCAACTTTACTTTGGTCAACCTGTATTCCTTTCTCTGAAACAACATACCCCAGAAATAAAACACTATGCGTCATGAACACGCATTTCTTCGTTGCAGCATAGAATTGTTCTTGTCGCAATACCATCAGCACTTCTCTAAGATGATTCAAATGTTCCTCTGGACTCCCACTGTAAATAAGAATATCATCGAAATACACCACCACGAATTTCCCAATGAACGGTCGAAAAATCTGATTCATCACCCTCATGAACGTACTTGGTGCATTGGATAAACCAAATGGCATAACCAACCATTCGTATAGGCCCTCCCTGGTTTTAAAAGCAGTCTTCCACTCATCTCCTGGTCTGATACGAATTTGATGATATCCGCTCTTCAAATCAATCTTAGAAAAGATAGTAGCTCCGCTTATCTGATCCAACAAGTCATCCAACCTCGGCATTGGAAATCTATATCTCACGGTAATTTTATTCAATGCTCGACTGTCAGTGCACATTCTCCATGTCCCATCCTTCTTGGGTACCAATAAAGCTGGTACAGCACAAGGACTCAGACTCTCCTGCACACGCCCCTGTTCAAGCAATTCCTCTACCTGCCTCCGCAATTCTTCATGTTCCTTCGGACTCATTCGATAATGTGGTCTGTGTGGCAATACAGCACCGGGAACAAGATCTATCTGATGTTGTATATCCCTCAACGGTGGCAACTCCGTTGGTAACTCCTCTGGAAATACATCATCAAATTCTTTCAGAACTGGTTTAACTTCTTCTGGAATTTCAACCTCTTCACTGCTTTCTCGTCCAATCAACAAGAACACTTCAGGTTCCTCCTCTACTTCCTTCACAAATTCCTTCAATGATAACAAAGTTTTAAGCTCTTCAATTTCCTCCAGCTTACTCTCCTTCTGTTGTTGTTTCTTCGGAACTAGAGTAATCTTTGTGCCTTCAAACATGAAACTGTAACTGTTTGTACGTCCGTCATGCTGCACAGCTCGATCATACTGCCACGGTCTCCCCAGCAACAAATGACAAACGTCCATATCTACGACGTCACACCAGATTTCATCTTTGTATTTCTGCCAAATTGAAAACTTCACACAAGCTCTACGTCCAACTTTCACTTCACCACCCTTCCTCAACCAAGCTAACTTGTACGGTTTAGGATGTTTCTCAGTTTTCAACTCCAACTTCTTCACTGCTTCTGTAGAGATAATATTATCGCAACTCCCAGCATCAATAACAAATTTACAAACTTTTCCCAGAATAGTGCATGTAGATTGAAAGATATTGTTCCTCAACCAACTACTTTCTTCCTCTTGCTTCGGTGTTAAACAACTTCTCCTCATCATCAATGCGTACCCGTCATCTCCCGACAGTAAGTCTTCCTCCTCAACTGGTAAAGAATTAGAGCATTCAGCTTCTTCATCCTCATCCTCAACCTCAGTAATCATTGCTCTCTTCTTTGGCTTTGGACACTCATTGCTTTTATGACCCAACTCCTGACAGTTGTAACATTTGAAACCGTTGTTAACCTTTGCCTTCTCAACCTCCTTCACCACTGGTTTACTGATAGGTTTAGACACATTAGAACTTCCACCAACACCCTTCACTTGATTATTGGAATTCGTAAACACACCACCTCCTCGTCGTCCCTGCTTCTCCCAAGCCAACGCTTTCTGATGTGCTTCCGCCACAGATCTTGGATCGAACATATTAACCATATCCTGAATCTGCATTCTCAATCCCCCAATGAATCTCGCTGTCAGCTACTCTTCTGTTTCCATAATATCATTCCTCGCGATAAGCTGATAAAACTCATCTGCGTAATCATTAACAGTCTTTGTGCCCTGCCTCAAGTTCTGCAAACGTTGATACATCAGAGATTGATAATTGTAAGGTAAGAACGTTGCTTTCATCAATTTCTTCATCTTCTCCCAAGATTCAACTTTTGACTTTCCCATTCGTTCACGTGTAAGTTTGGTTTGCTGCCACCATGCCAAAGCTCTACCCCTCAACCTTGTAGCAACCAACTTTACTCTACGACGTTCTGGAACTTCTTTGAAATCAAAAATTTCTTCAACATTAGCCATCCAATCCAAAAACTCCTCAGCCTGCATACCACCTTTGAATTCTGGAATTTCTGTCTTCATCCCAGATTCCCACTTGTGATCGTACTCCGACTGATTCCTTCCTCGTCCACGTCCTCGTCCATGAACACTACCACCATCATACTCTTCTTCACCATCCGATGTATATCGATGTCGATCCTGACCACCAACATCTCTACCACCACCATTCCTTCCACCAACATTCCTACGATCTACATTCCTCCGATCTCGATCAGTCACATTTCTATCACGACCTCGATCATCAACATTTCGATCACAATCTCGATCCACGCTTCTATGATCACTATCGATACTTCTCTCTCGATTTGAATGTGGTGAAATCCTACTTCTTCCATGGCTCGATTCAGGTGAAACCCTTCTCTGATTTTGACTCATTTCCAACATCATCCTCTCTAATCGACCAATCCCTTCCGTAAGCTTCTCATTGAAATTCTCGTTGATTCGTTGCTCCATTTCGTCGGCCTCTTCTCTTCCGTACAAAGCATTAATATTGCGATGACGTTGAACTCGTCTTGGCGGCATGATTGAATTCTTCTCAAACACTTCAACAAATTCACACTTCAAGTTTCAAACACCTTTCGAACTTTGATCCAAAATGAAATGGATCGAAACTCCAACTTTGTTGCAAAAATATGATGAACACGATGAACACAACTTCAACGCTTCAAATTCTCGGCTCCAAGACTCGATTTAGCTATGATTGGCTAAAACAAGCTCTGATACCAAACTGACGCAGCGGATAATTCAAAACGATCTTCAATTGATGAAAATAGCAATCTGTGGATTGAAGGATACTGAATGCCCGAATTCGTTGATCCGAAGATGCCGAACTCTAGCTATCTCTGACTCGTTGATCCGAAGATACCGGGAAAGAGATCTACGATTCTTCAACGTTGATCTTGCGCACAAGATTCCGTGAATCGGCTTCAGCAAACGATGATTCGAGCGCACTCGAATGACGTAAGTGGAGATAGGAGATACACTCGACTACCAATTGAAATTGAAAGCAACAAGCTAACAAAAGAGAATTTTATTCAATATTCAACAACCTTACAAATGAAAAACACTCGCCTATTTATAGGCTACAACACGCAAGCAAAAAAAAAATATAACTCCTAAGTCGGCAGCCGACTTAACAACATTTCAGAAAAACTTAAAAAAATTACAATACAATGGTCACACGACTTAAAGAAAAAAAATGCACGACTTAATGCTAACTCGGTGACGACTTATGGATAACTCGGCAACGAGTTTCGCGATCTAAAGATAACTCGGCAACGAGCTTCGCGATCTACAGATAACTCGGCAACGAGCTTCGCGATCTACAGATAACTCGGCAACGAGCTTCGCGATCTACAGATAACTCGGCAACGAGCTTCGCGATCTGCAGATAACTCGGCGACGACTTATGAAATGGCCGCGACTTATGGAGCTTCACGAGTTAGGGCAAACTCGGCAATGGGTTATGGGGACGGTATTGGAATAGGTCGCGAGTGGTTTGGCAGATGAACTAGGTCGCGGAGTGGTATTGAGGTGGGGGTTTAAGTCGTAAGTCGGTCGCAGAGTGATGGAGTTAGGTCGGAAGTGATTTAGGTCGTTCACGATTCGATGAGGCGGGGTTAGGTCGGTAACGACTTTGGGAAGAGGTGTTAGGTCGGTAATTGGATTGGTAGGTCTACGGTCTTGGGTAGGTCGGAGATGATTTAGGTCGGCATAGTTGGGTCGGAGGTTGTAGCTGAGGTCGTAGGTCGCGGTTGAGGTGGGAGTTAGGTCGGAGCTTCTGGTCTTCGATCCTAGGTATGGTGCTTCATCACACGACAACCACCACATGTCATCACACATCAATGACGAGCACTGATCTCTGCCAAAAACCCTCTCAAGAACACACACACACACACAAAAGAATACAATATAGCCATGCATAGCACAAACCCAAGGCCAAAACTCCCATCCTCCGTAGCTTCCTTTTGGCTCGACCATCTTGAGTATAACTTGAATGAAAAGTGCAGCTCATTCATCCCTCTTCAATTTTTATGTTGACGACTTTTGCTAATAATTAGTGTAAAGGGAATTATAGTAAAAGTGAAATGAAGATGGGAAAGTTTTGTTTGGTGTACAGGGAAAAGGAAGTGTCTTCATTTAGTTGCATACATGCCTGTGCTCCCCCATTGTATTTGATTTGATTTTCAAATGTTGAGGCTTAATTTTAAAATGTTTACAGCAACAATTATGAATGCGGAAGGGGTTATTGTTTTTATAAACGAAGAATGAAGGATATGAATTTCACTGAAGATTTTTTTTAGTGCATGTGTAGCTGTATGAATATATACACAGTTCTAAAGCTTCAAAGCTAAGGAAACGCTCGGCTGCAAGGAGAGTTGAAAGATTTCAAAAAAATATTATGTTGTTATATCTGTTCATATTTGTAGAGAAGAAAAATAACAATGCTTTTTGCATGCTTGCCTTTCTCTAGGTTCTAGTGTACGTGTTTATATATATATTTATATAAAGTTTAAGTGAAATTAAAGGAAAGCAACCTAAAAGAAAAATCAAGTACAAAGGACACACAAAAATTGTTAAACCAAAAGTATGGAGAAGCTACGGAAAATGTGAAAGATATGTTGCTGCTTGCATGTAGATTTTTGTTTTCGTTCCTTTTGCCTTGCATGAGCTCAAACATACATGTACATGCGTTAGTTTGATAATTACATAGAAGCCACCAAATTGTTGAGAAAAAGAGGTTATAAAACTGTTAAGCAGCCAAAATGTCCACGCAAGGACAGCGATAGATTTTAAGAAAGGATTGATATGCATGTGTTTAAAATTTTATTTTTATGTACTTTTTTCTTTGGTTATGATGTGACAGAATATTTCGTTCGCATACGAGCCGCGAATGACAGAAATAAGGATACGATCACGCTCAACAATGTGAGACGATCATAAAACAATAATAAAATAGACAAGTTATCTTATTCGGTGAAGTTTTAAAAATATTGACATTTGCCGTAAAAAGCTTCAAATGAAAATTTTACTATTTTCTAAATTAAAAATTACGGAAATTTTAAAAAAATTAAATTAAAAATATGTCATCAAAAACAAGGTCTAAATTTGAAACAGAGATTTTATTACAATTTAATTGAAATACGAATATTTAAATAAATTAAATATTCAAATTCGAAGACTCAAAAATACAGGTCGTTACATATATTATTCAAGTCCTCTTTGAGATTCTGTATTTGTTTAGTTTCTTCTATTTTCTACCTTCTTTCTTTTCCCCTTACAATCTGTCTTTCTAGCACTCGATTGTTCGGCATACGATACAGTGAACATATTGATGTCGATTTCGAGGGTCAAAAAGTCGAGTCGTCACAAATCCAAGTAGAAAGTCACAATTATTTTCAACTAATCAACAATATAAGCTACACAATGATGTAAATAAATAAATATTGGCAATAAATCCCTTGGGATCTCTCTACAAATGTTCCTGTAAAACAATTATCACAGACAACACATATATTCGTGGTGATTCACTATAAAATAGATAACATGTCATCCGTTTTCCGAAACAATTAATCCAACAACAATGTAAACTATCATCTAAACATTCAACAAAAATCTATAGCATCATAGGTATCATATAGTTTAACTAAAGGTGAGTATACTCACCGAAATTCTAGTTTTCGTCGATGTGTTCCGGCTTGAACTAAAATCGAACCGACATTCGATCTTAGCACAAAATTCTACGAGCTCCAAACTCCACTAATCCAGTTCCATTGGAAAGCTATTAATCCCATGAGTACAATGCAACTCACCACTCTCGAATCCGACATCGTACGAAATAGTTAGTGGTTTTTTAAGGAAATGAGTTAATTAAATTACAATCAACTAACTAATAATCTATTTAACATAAAATAACCTTCTTTCCTAATTACAATTTCACTAGCCTGTACATGATCTAGTCCTAACCCCATGCACGCACCACGGTTTGTGGAATGTAATGACCCAAGATTTTAGGAATCTATTCTGAAAAATATAAATGAATTCAAAATAATTTTTGAATAAATTTTGAAAGGGGAGTGATATAGCTTGATAGTCTATCAGTATGTGTGTACATGTGTGCACAGGAAATGCACATGAACAAAAGCTAAAATCCCTGAACTCTAAGAATAAATACATATTGATATGTATGGAAATATATATATATATATATATATATAGATTAAATCCTTAAAAGCTGAATGCATAAGTAAATATACATATATGGATGCTACTGAATATTTTTGAGTGTACATGTGCATGTGTGTGTCAATACAGTATGATGTATAAATATACATATATATATAGGTGTACTAATTATTTCAGTAAGACTTATATAAATATATATGTGTTAATAAAATTACTAGAGTTCAATTCAGCAAAATAAAACATACCAATATATTTTATGGATAGGCAGAAAGAAAGAAAGAATGAAGATATAAAAAGAACTAATCCTCTTGTAAATAAATAAAGAAGGTACATACCATTTACATGAAAGCTAAAAATAGGAAAAATAAGACAAAACAGGGAAATGTTTGCTATAGGCAAAATTAGGAAGAGTATTTGATAAATAATAAAATCAAGTCACATTTTTGGCATGATTGTAGACAAAGGAAAAAAAAAAGTATTTTCTGAAAAGCAAAATTCTGAAAAGAATGTAACCACTTTTCTCTTCACCTAAATTAAGCCGGAAAGGGTAGAACTTTGGGTTTAAATAAAATGCAGATAACATGATTTTTCTGGTGGGCAATAATGGCTTTAGCCAATACCCAAAACCCTAAGGAAGACCCTGTATATATACATGTATATGCGCAGCCTCCTCTCCTTCTCAGAAAAGAACTTTGAAAAAAAAAACAACACCATAGAAATCATAAGGCAAGGGAAGGAAAAGAGCTTGAGGCTAAAGGCAGAAGTTCATCAATTAATTAAGGAAGCAAAGAAGAGAGCTAGGTGAGAAAACTCACTCAAAAATCTAAGGCAATAAGTCCTAATGTAGGCTGCCAGTTATAAGTAATTTTCTTAAAAATATACTTTCATATGAGAATGCTTATCTGTGATTTTAAAAACTGAAAATGCTTTGATTCTCTTTGGTTGATTACTTGTTTTATTATAAGAAAGCTTTATGTGTTGTTAGTATACATATATGTTTTATAAATCCAGATCTATGATATGTTAATGTTTAGGAACATAAACAAATACCCAGAAAATAAAATGTTGAAAATAGGCAAGTAGTATTGGTTTTGGCTCAACCCATAAAGATGTAAATAATGTTGAGCTGCAATATACTCATGTATAAGTGTTGAGGCTTGAGACAAAAAGGAATTAGGGGTGCAATAGGGTTGCCTATGTGCTGATGCTCCTGATTCAATGAAAATATATATATGTTCATATGCATAGCAAACAAAATTTTGTGATTCAGTGAAACCAGGTCATTCTGAGTTTAACTCAAGCACAAATGTTTGCAAAAAGGAAAAACTCTCTCAAAAGCCATAAGCCAATGTTAGTTGCCTATACCCTTTTTAAAATACCAGAATGTATACATATACATACAGAACCTTATTTATTTAGTCACCAATGGTTGTTTGCTTGCTTGTCTCTGTATGGTTTTGAATAATATGAGATGCCATGATATGGATGTTTTAGTTAGTGAAATGGATCACTGAATGGTTTAGTCATGAAAAATCAAAAGAGTTATTATTAACTTAAACCTGATTATTAAATTGGGGTCAAGAACACTGCAGGAATGACTTGTGTTCTTGAGTAGCACAAGTTGACACATGGCTTGTTTAAGTCCTGAGATCTTTGTGTAATGGAGTGAATTAGTTCATTACAGTGTGTCCATTGATTCTTAAATATTGCAGGTGAGACCAGGATAGATAAATATACCAAGGGAATAATATTTGAGGTGATGAGAAAACTAGAGTTTTTCCCAGAATTGAAATATGAGGATTGAATAAATAATTTAACTCATATTGGTTATTTTCCTGTTTGGTATGAATGATTGTTTGATTATGACTGAATTGTATGCTTGAATGTATGTGCCATATTGATATATGTAGTCTCTGGAAAGGAAAATTAAAGTGTGCACATGCACAATGACACAGAGCATGCACACAAGTATAACCTGATTCCAAAGGGTAGAACTTTACGTATATGTATTTAATTTGATTTTTAACCTAATTAACTAATTGCTTTTGTGAATTTTCTCATACCAGACATGTGTCTGACCCTAGTGTGCTAATGGAATCTGGGGTGTCTCGTTTAAAAATGAGGCAGTTTCAAATGCTTTTTCAGGGATTGCAGCAACTAAGTAGGAGTAGGAGCAAGGCTTTGAGAAGAGGATTATAGCATGCTAAACTTAGTTAGATAAGAGCCAAAATGATAAAATCCGCATGTATTAATGATTTAAATTGTTACTTGTATTAAGTGTTGAATATGGGATGGATATTTTGTTAAGTATTTTATTAAGAGATTGACTTGTATCTGGAATTTATGAATCTAGTTAATATCTGATATTAAAGAATTAATCAAAATATTGTAAGTGGATTTAGCAAGAACACCATGTTGAAAACTGAATGATTACATTTTATAAATGTATTAGTCAATTTTGAGTCTATAGAAAGGATTTAAGTTTTGGGAAATCTGGATAGTTGATTCTCAGAAAAATTAAATGGTTTTATCTTTCAAACATGGTAAGTGTATACAAAAGATAATAGGCATAGGTTGAATGTTTTTATATGACTGCAAGGTTCCCATAATCTAACTTGTTTCATACAAATGTTTCATGTCTTATTTTTAAATAAAGGAAGGATCTGTAATAAGGGAATTGAAAGCCAGATCCAAATAGTTGCAGTTATATATGCACATAGACATGTTTTGTGCAAATATTAACACACCTTTTCCTTTGTATCTATAATAGGAATCTGAATTTTCATTCAGATTTTAACCAAATGCATTTTAAATTCCAGACAGATTTTATAAGAAGAAAACCAAACATGAATGGAATTTTTATTGCATATAACACTGTACTATGTGTGGATTGATTAAATCCAATCAATCCAATCTCCTCTTGTTTTCCAGAACTCTTATTTAAACAAGAGAGGCATATACATCCTCACATGTATGTGCTTATCTTTGTGAAAGTACTGATATATTTATATTGGTTAATTGTTTTGATCCTGGATATATTTTGGTTTATTGGAAAAAGAAAATGACCCTGGAAAATATAATTGTAATAAATGATCAATCTATATATCATCTCTGATAGTTCTAAGGAAGTTTAAATCGAACTTAAAAGTGTAAATGAATGTAGGTGGACATCCAGACATATATAAATTGAATGTGCATATGCATGTACATAGAAATCGAATTTAGACGTCAGTCTAAATAATTTAGACGTCTGAGATTAAACTTAGACGACAGTCTAAATAATTTAGACGTCTAAGGTTAAATGTAGACGTCTGTCACAAAATAATTAGATGTCTGAATTCAGTTCAAAATGTCTTTTTCTCTCTGTTTTAATTTTTGATCTCTGAGCCGTCTGTCATAATTAGATAGACGTCTGTAATTAAGTTTAGACGCCTGTCATAAGAATTTAGACGTCTGAACTGCTGATTTTGCCTAATTTGCCTATTTAGAAAAGAAATAAGTGGCTATGTCAATAGCTTGTATGGCATTTTGATTTCTACGTGATTTAAATTCCCTTTGATGGGAAAAAAAAATTCCTTATGAAATTAGGGTAGAAATAGGAGGGTCATTTCAGTTTGTATCAGAGCTATGTTATTCAACATAGTAGAAGTAATGATCAAGTTCTTAGATAGAAATAAAATTTAAAGGAACTAAAAATATATATATCAATGTTTTCAGTGTGAAAAAAAAAACCACTGAAATAATAAAATTACCAATCAAACTAACCAGCTATGTAAATTATTATTAGCAAACTATGGTAGGGAGACCACCAAATCAGGGAGCAGGATCTTCCCATGCACCACCAATGGTCAATCTGCAAGACTTGGTGAGAGCATTTAGGGATGGGACAGGACAAAGGCAAGAAAATCCCTATGAAGAACTCTCAAAATTACTTAAGACATATACTCATTTAGGAGGCAAAAGCTTTGAAGGGACAAAGAGTATCATGGAAATTCAAACATGGTTGAGAACATTGGAAAGAATTTTCAATGACATGCAACTTGATGATCAAAGAAAGAGGCAAGTGGCTTCAAGACAGCTAAAAGGAGTAGCTTTAGGCTGGTGGGAAGTTATCATTGCAGGAAGAAATGAGAATGAAATCACTTGGAATCAATTCAAAGAGATGTTGGAAGCAAGGTTTGTACCAACATCAGCAAAGACTACCTTGCTAGAAGAATTTATTAGACTTAGAAAAGGAACCATGACTGTCACAGAATACACTCAAAAGTTTAAGGGGCTTTCCACATATGGAGCAATGCTTGTGGCAGATGAGGCATCCAAAAATGATAGGTACATAAAAGGGTTGAACCCAGGACTTAGCAGAGCCATGTTACCCTATGCAGACAGGACTTTTGACCATGTGATAGACTTAGCTTTGAGGTTGGAACAGCATGACAAGGAAAGGGAGAAGTTCATAAATTTTAAGAGCAATAATACCAAGAAGGGTAAGGGGAGGTATCACCCTTATGATAAGAAGAAGGAAGAGGCCAGTAACAAAGGCACTGGAGATGTTAAAACTAAGGAAACCAAGAAGAAAATTGTGTGCCATCAGTGTGGAAAGGAGGGGCATATCAAGCCTAGGTGTCCAGAATTGAAGGGAGGAGCCTTCAAGTGCTATCTATGTGGGAAAGAGGGGCATATGAAGAGGAATTGTCCTGAGTACAAACAACAAGGAAAATTGGCAAATTTGGAAGGAAAAGGCAAAGCCACAGTGGAGAGTAACATTGAAAACCATAGCCAAGTGGAAGGTACATTACTTATTTGTACCATACCCATAGCAGTAGTATATGATACTGGGGCAACTCACTCTTTAATTTCTTATGAACTAGTTAAAATGCTAAAACTGAATTGCATATTGGTTGAAACCCCATTGCATATACAAAGTCCACTGGGGAGTTCTAGTGTTTTAAATATGGTTTGTGTGGATGTGGAATTAAACATAGGAGGAAATATTTTTATTTCCAATTTGTATGTTTTGAATTACCCAAATATAGGTGTTATATTGGGGGTAGACTGGTTAAGGCAATTTAAAGCCATAATTAATTTAGACACATCCACCATATCATTGCTAAATTCTAGAGGACAGAGAATCACAGTTTTATGTGAAGTAGCTAAGGAAGGAAAACTATATCATTTAGTTGACTCAGAAAAAGATTTTAGTGAACTAACCATTGAAGAAATTCCCATAGTCAATGAATATTTGGATGTGTTTGGTGAGGTCAAGGGTGTTCCACACCATAGACCAGTAGAGTTCTAGATCAATCTAGTTCCAGGAGCAAGCCCAGTGATTAAAAAGCCAACTAGAATGGGGCCAAATGAACTAAAGGAATTAAAGAAACAGTTAGAAGAACTGGAAGAAAAGGGTTTTATAAGACCAAGTAATTCTTGCTGGGGAGCACCAGTGGTATTTGTTAAGAAACAAGATGGCTCCTTAAGACTCTGTATAGATTATAGAGAATTAAACAAGGTAACTATTAAAAATAAATACCCATTTCCAAGAATAGATGATCTTTTTGATCAATTAGCAGGGGCAAAAGTATTTTCTAGACTAGACTTAGCATCTGGTTTTCATCAAATGAAGGTGGAAGAATCAAGCATCAAGTACACTGCCTTTAACACTAGGTATGGGTTGTATGAATTTTTGGTTATGCCATTTGGCTTGACCAATGCACCATCATACTTTGTAGATCTAATGAACAGAACCTTTAGAGATTATTTAGACAAGTTTGTGCTTATTTTTATAGATGACATTTTGATTTATTCCAAAACAGTGGAAGAACATAAGCATCAGTTGCACCTGGTTTTGTCTAGATTAAGGGAAAAAGATTTAAAAGCAAAATTTTCAAAATGTGTATTTTGGAAAGAGGAAGTACATTTCCTTGGCCATGTTATATCTGCTCAAGGAATTTCTGTGAACCCCAATAAAGTAGTGGCTATTTAAGCATGGAAGAGGCCAAGCACTGTGAGTGAAGTGAGGTCATTTATGGGGATGGCAGGGTATTGTAGGAGGTTTATAAAAGATTTTTCAAAAATCTCTACACCACTCACTAACCTAACCAGGAAGAACCAAGCTTTTGTTTGGTCAGAAAAATGTGAGAAGTCTTTTGAACAGTTGAAGGAGGCATTGGTGAATGCTCCAATTTTAAAGGTACCATATGGAAATGAAGAACTAGTGGTATACACTGATGCTAGTGGATTTGGCTTGGGTGCAGTGTTGATGCAACAAGGCCAAGTCATTGCATATGCATCCAGACAACTTAAACCCCATGAAGTAAGGTATGCCACACATGATCTCGAATTAGCAGCTGTGATCTATGCTTTAAAACTTTGGAGACATTATTTGTTAGGCACAAAGTTTGAACTTTACACTGACCACAAGTCTCTGAAATATTTATTTTCACAAAAAGATTTGAACATGTGGCAACATAGATGGGTGGAGTTCTTAGCTGCCTATGACTTTGACATACTCTATACACCAGGCAAAGCAAACAAAGTTGCAGATGCTCTAAGTAGGCAGCATGCTAAATTGGCTATGATGATGATAGAGGAATTTAAAGACTTGTCTTTGCTAACTGAGTTAGAAATTGGGGAGAATGGTTGTGTGCACATGGATGAGCAGATGCATGGTGCACAAGAAGATAAAGGGAAGTTAAGCTTAATGACACTTCAACCAGATTTAATTCTGAAGGTAGGAAAAATGCAAGAACAAGATGCCAACTTATTAGAGAAGAAAATGCTCCTCTCAAGAGGGGAGGAAGTGATGAATCACCATATTGATAAAAATGGTTATATGAGATACCAAAATAGGATGTGTGTACCAGAGGACACAGAATTGAAGAAAGAGATATTGAATGAATATCACAGAAGTAAATACTCCATACACCCAGGCAACACAAAAATGTACCAAAATTTGAAAAGAGACTACTGGTGGAAGGGGATGAAATCTGATGTAGCTAAATACATTGCCAAATGTATGACTTGCCAACAAGTCAAGGCTGAAACCCAAAGGCCATCAGGGTTGATGCAGTCTCTTAGTGTACCACAGTGGAAGTGGGAAGACATATCTATGGACTTCATAGATGGACTGCCTAGATCTAAGAGAGGTAATACAAGTATATGGGTGATAGTTGATAGGCTAACCAAGGTAGCACACTTCATCCCAGTCAATTCAGAAAGAACAGCACCAAAATTAGCTCAATTTTTTATATAGGAAGTGGTAAAGTTACATGGCATTCCCAAAACCATTGTGAGTGATAGGGATACCATCTTCACTTCAAAATTCTGGAGAAGCTTTCAAGAAGCAATGGGAAGTGAACTATGTTTAAGTACTGCCTACCATCCTCAATCAGATGGGCAGACTGAGGTAGTAAACAAAGTTTTGGAGGACATGTTGAGGGCATGTATACTGGATTTTGGGGGCAACTGGGAAGATTATCTTCATCTAGTTGAATTTACATACAACAACAGCTACCAAAGCACCATAGGAATGGCTCCATTTGAAGCCTTATATGGTAAACCCTGTTTGTCACCTGTTTGTTGGGTAGAAGCAGGAGAAAGGTCTATTTTAGGACCTGAGTACATACAAGAAACTAAGGAGAAAATTGAGTTGATAAGAAGAAGAATGGCAGCAGCTCAAGATAGGCAAAAGAAATTTGCAGACATGAGAAGGAGGCAGGTAGAATATGAAGTGGGAAATTTTGTTTTCATCAAAATCTCACCTATGAAAAATGTGCTGAGGTTTGGAAAACAAGGCAAATTAACCCCAAGATATATTGGACCATACAAAATTCTGGAGAGAATTGGTCCCTTGGCATATAAGTTGGAATTACCAGAAAACATGCAAGGTATACATGATGTTTTTCATGTATCACAATTGAGAAGGTGGGTCCATGACAAGGCAGAAATTCTTGAGACCCCAACCCAAGTGCAGATAAATCCTAATTTGATTTATGAAAAGGATCCAGTGCGAATTTTGGCAAAAGATGTAAAGAAGTTGAGAAATAGATCTCTGAAACTTGTGAAGGTACAGTGGAGTCTTGATCCTAGTGATTGCACATGGGAATTAGAGGACAAAGTTAGGATAAATTATCCTAAGCTATTTTCAGGTTAAAGGTAATTCTGATTTTTGATTGTTTTCTTTTGATAGATGCATATGTTTTTAGTTATAATAAAACTAAAAATTTATTTGGTTGAGAATGTATTTGTTCTCTGAATTAAGTTTAAAATTTATTTTAAGCTTAGGAAACTTGTGGGACACAATTTCTAAAAGGAGGGGTGTATGTAATGACCCAAGATTTTAGGAATCTATTCTGAAAAATATAAATGAATTCAAAATAATTTTTGAATAAATTTTGAAAGGGGAGTGATATAGCTTGATAGTGTATCAGTATGTGTGTACATGTGTGCACAGGAAATGCACATGAACAAAAGCTAAAATCCCTGAACTCTAAGAATAAATACATATTGATATGTATGGAAATATATATATATATATAGATTAAATCCTTAAAAGCTGAATGCATAAGTAAATATACATATATGGATGCTACTGAATATTTTTGAGTGTACATGTGCATGTGTGTGTCAATACAGTATGATGTATAAATATACATATATATATAGGTGTACTTATTATTTCAGTAAGACTTATATAAATATATATGTGTTAATAAAATTACTAGAGTTCAATTCAGCAAAATAAAACATACCAATATATTTTATGGATAGGCAGAAAGAAAGAAAGAATGAAGATATAAAAAGAACTAATCCTCTTGTAAATAAATAAAGAAGGTACATACCATTTACATGAAAGCTAAAAATAGGAAAAATAAGACAAAACAGGGAAATGTTTGCTATAGGCAAAATTAGGAAGAGTATTTGATAAATAATAAAATCAAGTCACATTTTTGGCATGATTGTAGACAAAGGAAAAAAAAAGTATTTTCTGAAAAGCAAAATTCTGAAAAGAATGTAACCACTTTTCTCTTCACCTAAATTAAGCTGGGAAGGGTAGAACTTTGGGTTTAAATAAAATGCAGATAACATGATTTTTCTGGTGGGCAAAAATGGCTTTAGCCAATACCCAAAACCCTAAGGAAGACCTTGTATATATACATGTATATGCAGCAGCCTCCTCTCCTTCTCAGAAAAGAACTTTGAAAAAAGAAAGAAACAACACCATAGAAATCATAAGGCAAGGGAAGGAAAAGAGCTTGAGGCTAAAGGCAGAAGTTCATCAATTAATTAAGGAAGCAAAGAAGAGAGCTAGGTGAGAAAACTCACTCAAAAATCTAAGGCAATAAGTCCTAATGTAGGCAGCCAGTTATAAGTAATTTTCTTAAAAATATACTTTCATATGAGAATGCTTATCTGTGATTTTAAAAACTGAAAATGTTTTGATTCTCTTTGGTTGATTACTTGTTTTACTATAAGAAAGCTTTATGTGTTGTTAGTATACATATATGTTTTATAAATCCAGATCTATGATATGTTAATGTTTAGGAACATAAACAAATACCCAGAAAATAAAATGTTGAAACTAGGCAAGTAGTATTGGTTTTGGCTCAACCCAGAAAGATGTAAATAATGTTGAGCTGCAATATACTCATGTATAAGTGCTGAGGCTTGAGACAAAAAGGAATTAGGGGTGCAATAGGGTTGCCTATGTGCTGATGCTCCTGATTCAATGAAAATATATATATGTTCATATGCATAGCAAACAAAATTTTGTGATTCAGTGAAACCAGGTCATTCTGAGTTTAACTCAATCACAAATGTTTGCAAAAAGGAAAAACTCTCTCAAAAGCCATAAGCCAATGTTAGTTGCCTATACCCATTTTAAAATACCAGAATGTATACATATACATACAGAACCTTATTTATTTAGTCACCAATGGTTGTTTGCTTTCTTGTCTCTGTATGGTTTTGAATAATATGAGATGCCATGATATGGATGTTTTAGTTAGTGAAATGGATCACTGAATGGTTTAGTCATGAAAAATCAAAAGAGTTATTATTAACTTAAACCTGATTATTAAATTGGGGTCAAGAACACTGCAGGAATGACTTGTGTTCTTGAGTAGCACAAGTTGACACATGGCTTGTTTAAGTCCTGAGATCTTTGTGTAATGGAGTGAATTAGTTCATTACAGTGTGTCCATTGATTCATAAATATTGCAGGTGAGACCAGGATAGATAAATATACCAAGGGAATAATATTTGAGGTGATGAGAAAACTAGAGTTTTTCCCAGAATTGAAATATGAGGATTGAATAAATAATTTAACTCATATTGGTTATTTTCCTGTTTGGTATGAATGATTGTTTGATTATGACTGAATTGTATGCTTGAATGTATGTGCCATATTGATATATGTAGTCTCTGGAAAGGAAAATTAAAGTGTGCACATGCACAATGACACAGAGCATGCACACAAGTATAACCTGATTCCAAAGGGTAGAACTTTACGTATATGTATTTAATTTGATTTTTAACCTAATTAACTAATTGCTTTTGTGAATTTTCTCATACCAGACATGTGTCTGACCCTAGTGTGCTAATGGCATCTGGGGTGTCTCGTTTAAAAATGAGGCAGTTTCAAATGCTTTTTCAGGGATTGCAGCAACTAAGTAGGAGTAGGAGCAAGGCTTTGAGAAGAGGATTATAGCATGCTAAACTTAGTTAGATAAGAGCCAAAATGATAAAATCCGCATGTATTAATGATTTAAATTGTTACTTGTATTAAGTGTTGAATATGGGATGGATATTTTGTTAAGTATTTTATTAAGAGATTGACTTGTATCTGGAATTTATGAATCTAGTTAATATCTGATATTAAAGAAGTTAATCAAAATATTGTAAGTGGATTTAGCAAGAACACCATGTTGAAAACTGAATGATTACATTTTATAAATGTATTAGTCAATTTTGAGTCTATAGAAAGGATTTAAGTTTTGGGAAATCTGGATAGTTGATTCTCAGAAAAATTAAATGGTTTTATCTTTCAAACATGGTAAGTGTATACAAAAGATAATAGGCATAGGTTGAATGTTTTTATATGACTGCAAGGTTCCCATAATCTAACTTGTTTCATACAAATGTTTCATGTCTTATTTTTAAATAAAGGAAGGATCTGTAATAAGGGAATTGAAAGCCAGATCCAAATAGTTGCAGTTATATATGCACATAGACATGTTTTGTGCAAATATTAACACACCTTTTCCTTTGTATCTATAATAGGAATCTGAATTTTCATTCAGATTTTAACCAAATGCATTTTAAATTCCAGACAGATTTTATAAGAAGAAAACCAAACATGAATGGAATTTTTATTACATATAACACTGTACTATGTGTGGATTGATTAAATCCAATCAATCCAATCTCCTCTTGTTTTCCAGAACTTTGATTTAAACAAGAGAGGCATATACATCCTCACATGTATGTGCTTATCTTTGTGAAAGTACTGATATATTTATATTGGTTAATTGTTTTGATCCTGGATATATTTTGGTTTATTGGAAAAAGAAAATGACCTTGGAAAATATAATTGTAATAAATGATCAATCTATATATCATCTCTGATAGTTCTAAGGAAGTTTAAATCGAACTTAAAAGTGTAAATGAATGTAGGTGGACATCCAGACACATATAAATTGAATGTGCATATGCATGTACATAGAAATCGAATTTAGACGTCAGTCTAAATAATTTAGACGTCTGAGATTAAACTTAGACGACAGTCTAAATAATTTAGACGTCTAAGGTTAAATGTAGACGTCTGTCACAAAATAATTAGATGTCTGAATTCAGTTCAAAATGTCTTTTTCTCTCTGTTTCAATTTTTGATCTCTGAGCCGTCTGTCATAATTAGATAGACGTCTGTAATTAAGTTTAGACGCCTGTCATAAGAATTTAGACGTCTGAACTGCTGATTTTTCCTAATTTGCCTATTTAGAAAAGAAATAAGTGGCTATGTCAATAGCTTGTATGGCATTTTGATTTCTACGTGATTTAAATTCCCTTTGATGGGAAAAAAAATTCCTTATGAAATTAGGGTAGAAATAGGAGGGTCATTTCATGGAAGCTCCTCCATCCAATACCAACATCCTCCCCATCACGAACATAACACAACCATCACCAAAATTTAGAACTCAGCACCCTAATACAAATTCTTAAGACTAAATAATAACACCTTCAATAAACGTATATGTATAGTCTGTTTGATGAAACTGAGCAAAGCAAATACACACAGATTTGCACGTCAAAAAGCTGCTTTTATTTGATAATGCAGTACAATATAAAAGAACTACAAACTGGAAACTAGATGCTAAAAATAAGTTACTGACCACGACTACTTCTACACTTTATTTTCTCCTAAAGACTTGCTACTGATCTCAGACCAAGTCTGCAGCTAATATGACAGAAATAAATAACATAAATAAAACAAGTTTAAGATTAAATGCTAACAATCTCCCCTGTAATCTTTAAACTTGTTTGATGAGATTCTTGACACCCAACAGCTTACGCATTCTTTCAAACCTCACAGTTGACATGGCTTTGGTTAAGACATCTGCTCGCTGGCTCTCACTGCAGACATTCTTTATGACTATCTCAGCTCGCTCAACACATTCTCTAATAAAATGGTATCGAATATCGATGTGTTTGCTCCGTCCATGGAACACTGTGTTTTTAGCTAAGTTAATTGCTGATTTATTATCCACGCATATAACCACAGGTCCAATCTTATCATCTGTTATCTGGTTTATCAGATTTCTCAGCCAAATCCCTTGGCAAACTGTTGCAGTGGTCGCCATAAATTCAGCTTCACATGAAGATAGAGCCACGCACCATTGTTTCTGAGATACCCAAGTCACAAGACTGTCATTCAAATAGAACACCATTCCACCAGTGCTCTTTCGATCATCAAGGTTTCCTGCTAAGTCACTGTCTGAATACCCCGTTAACACATTATTACCACCTTTCTCTGTGTAGACCAAACCAAATTGCAACGTTCCTTTATATAACGCAAAATCCTTTTCACAGCATTCTGGTGTAGAGTTGTAGGTCTTTCCATGTATCGACTCACCACGCCTACTGCATAAGAGATATCAGGTCTTGTGTGTACAAGATAACGTAATCCCCCAACCATGCTCTTGTACTGTGTGGCATCTACAGCTTTCCCCTCTTCATCCTTTGTAATACACTCCTTTGGATCCATTGGATACTTTGTTGGATTGCAGCCAGCCATACCTGCTTTCTCAAGTATCTTTCGAGCATAACCAGATTTATTGAGTTCTATGTAGCCATCGCCTTGTTCAACCTCAATTCCTAAATAATAAGACAGCCTCCCTAAATCGCTCATTTCGAACTCACGATTCATCTGTCTCTTAAAGTCTTCAATAAGTGAAACTTTAGTGCCTGTAACCAGGAGATCATCCACGTACACCCCAACAATCAAACTTTCACTTCCCATACGTTTTGTATACACAGCGTGTTCGTATGGGCATCACACAAAACCAAGGTTAACAAGACAGGTGTTGAGCTTCGAGTACCACGCACGAGGAGCTTGTCGAAGCCCATACAAGGCCTTCAACAATTTATACACCAATTGCTCCTGACCCTTCTTTATAAATCCTTCTGGTTGAACAACATAGACATCCTCAGTAATTTCTCCATTCAAAAATGCTGTATTCACATCCATATGGTGTACCTCCCACTTGTTTTTTGCTGACAAAGCCAATATCAATCTGACAGTTTCAATTCGGGTGACAGGTGCAAATACTTCATTGAAACCAATACCTTGCTCTTGAACGTACCCTTTCGCGACCAATCTCGCCTTGTACTTTACTATGTTTCCATTTGCATCCCGTTTAAGCTTATACACCCATTTTAAGCCAATAACCTTATGATCAGGTGGCAACTCTGTCAATTTCCAAGTCCCATTCTTTTCAATAGACTCGATTTCTCGTTCCATAGCTAGCCTCCATTCACGTTCTTTTGCTGCATACTTGTAACTCTCAGGTTCTACAGCTCCCACAAACAGCAATTCATCCTCTGCTTCTATTTCCTCTGTTTCAGTGTACACATCCTCGAGTCGTCTGAACCTCTTTGGTTCGACACTATCATCATAATTATCAGAGTTGACAGGAGAAGTATGTGTAGATTGTGGAGTCGTTACCTAGTATTCGTCTGGACTCACTGTGTGTGAGTTGTTTGGACTCCCCAGGTCACTATTAGTTATGAAATCTGCATCCACGTCTGTGAGAGTGTTTGTATCTGTGTTCACCACTGAAAACGAATTTGTTTTAACCATTGTTTCCCCATGCTGGGAAGTCCAGGCCCACGACTTGTCCTCCTCAAACTTGACATCCCGACTGACATAAACATGATTCTCTTCTGGATTATATAAACGATACGCCTTAGTACCCGGTTCTTTTCCCAAATTAATGACCTTTTTACTTCGATCATCCAGCTTCTTTGTTTGAATCCCAGGTACTTTCATATGAGCCAAACACCCAAAAACTTTTATGTGTCCAACATCTGGTTTCTCCTTGGGCCAGGCCTCGTAGGGTGTCTGTCCAGTTAAAGCACGTGTGGGGAGTCTGTTAAGAACGTATACTAAGTGTCTGATTTCCTCACCCCACAAAAACGATGGAACCTGTTTTTCTTTCAAATAACTCCTCGCCATCTCAACCACCGTTCTGTTTCATCGTTCTACAACGCCATTTTGCTGAGGCGTGTAGGGTGCGGTGTAGTGTTTAGTGATTCCAGCCTCCTCACAATAGTTGTTAAACTAGTTTGACATGAATTCCCCACCTCTATCAATCCTAAAAACTCTCACCTTTCTTTCAGACCCGTCTTCTACCTTCGCTCGAAACTTTTTAAAAGCCCCAAATGCTTCATTCTTGTTCTTCAAAAAATACACCCACATAACACGACTAAAGTCATCCACCAGTAGCAAGAAATACTTATTCCCTGCTGGAGTTTCTAGTTGTATTGGACCGCAGAGATCCCCATGAACCAGCTCTACCAACTTCTTTGCACTGTACTTAGCCTTAGCCGGAAATGGCTTTCTAACTTGCTTTGACATTAAACATCCTTGACAGATTTTCTTTGGCTGAACAATCTTAGGCATGCCTCGAACCATTTGATTATTCGACATTAACACTAGAGCTTGAAAATTGACATGCCCCAAGCGAGAATGCCATAACCAAGATGCATCTTCTAACTTAGTAAACAAGCATTTAGGACTGTAGGTCTCGATGCTCAGCTTATAAAGTCTGTTAGATTCTCTTTTAACCTTCATCAACAGTTGTTCTTTCTAGTCGTAGACACGCAGAAATTCACCATCAATCACCACTTTATTTCCTTCCTCTGCAAGTTGACCCAAACTTAAAATATTATTACAGAGAATTGGAATATAATATACCTCATCAACAATATATTCTTCTCCATTTTTGCATTTGAAACTTATCGAGCCTTTTCCCTCAATATGTACAGTTGAGTCATCTCCGAACTTGGCCTGTCCGGTTATTCCTTCATCCAAACTTTTAAATTTTGATTTCTGGCCAGTCATGTGGTTGCTAGCGCCATTGTCCAAATACCAAATATCAAACTCCACTTGTTTCTTTTCAACCACAGAACTGATTTTTGGTGTCGTCCTGTGCTCGTGTTGTAGCATCATATCAGCCTTTCCTTTCTCATATTTGGCTAATAGCAAGGTTGGTTCCTCATCATCAATTTCCGCCACATTTGCCTCTTGTTTTTGCGCCCTGATTCTTTGAGGTTTCCTGCACTCTGCTGCATAGTGTCCCAGGATGCCACGATTGTAGCACCATACCTTGCTTTTATCTCTACCTCCCTGTCCCCTCATGTTGGACGTTCCTTCAGCACTAGTTTTGTTCTTTCGTTTCAACCACTCATCCTTGGTTAGCAGCACCTTCTGCTCATCATTGTCCTTTTTCGACCACTCTTCCTGAGTTAGCATCAATTGTCCACCAATAGCTTGACTCTGTCCCTTCAAGCGCTCTTCATGTGCTTTCAGTGAGCCAATAGCTTCTTCCACAATCATTTTCTCCTAATCTCCAAATTTCTCAATGGTCGAGGCAATTTGCAAGAATTTTGATGGAACTGCACGAAGTAATTTTTTTACAACATACGATTCTCCTATTTCTTCACCCAGAGATCGAATGGTTGACACAATTCCATTTAATTTCATGTAAAATTCATCGAGTGGTTCCGTTTCACTCATGCTCAGTGATTCGAAATCTGCCTTCAAGGTTTGCACCCTTGCTTGTTTCACACGATCTGCACCGAGACACATAGTCTTTAGAGCTTCCCAGGCTTCCTTTGCCGTTTTCTTTTCTGAGATGGACAGCAACATCTCCTCTGGAATGCCTTGATAAATCATTGCCAGGGCCACTTTGTCTTTCTTTCCTTCAACCACCGCTTTTGGATCGCTAGGTTCTATGGCTTCCCAGACCTCGTGAGCCTGCATAAATACCCTCATCTTCAAGGACAACGCAGTGTAGTTGCTCCTTGCTAGCATAGGATAACTCAGACCAAGGCTTCCTCCCTTACTCTTGTTTGCTTCCATGTTCGTCGCCTTTGACATGTACTGGCTCTGATACCAATTCTTAAGACTAAACAATAACACCTGCAATAAACGTATATGTATAGTCTGTTTGATGAAACTGAGCAAAGCAAATACACACAGATTTGCACGTCAAAAAGCTGATTTTATTTGGTAATGCAGTACAATATAAAAGAACTACAAACTGGAAACTAGATGCTAAAAATAAGGAACTGACCACGACTACCTCTACACTTTATTTTCTCCTAAAGACTTGCTACTGCAGACCAAGTCTGCAGCTAATATGACAGAAATAAATAACATAAATAACACAAATCACGATTGGGAGCCTAAAGAGGCCACGACTCCCATTCTTAGAACCACCAAAACCTCCATTTCACCTCTTCAAATCATGGCCACCGAATCACTAACCCACGATGAACCCAATAAAAACATCTCCAAGCTCTCACATCACCCCCAAACCCGAGATATATGAAACCCTAACACCACGCTCCTCTCGACAAAACTGTCATCATCAACGTCTGAAGCCGCACCCAACATTGAACACTCAAATACGAAGATCTCTCTCAAAGGAAATCAAAGAAACAAACTTTATGATTTTTAAATGAGTTTATGAATTGATTTTAAATTTTTGAAATTTCGACCATCTTTTTTTTCTTCTTGAAACTGTTTGCTGAGATGAAGACATGAACGAATAGGAGGGGGCCAAATGAAGTAAAATGTGAATTCATTTAATTTTATAATAAAAAAATTATGTTATATAAAACATGTTTACACAAAACAAGCATCATGTTTTAAAGGATTATATAAGTGTGTGTTTAATTTAGGTTTAACAAAGTTAGTTTTGGGGCATTCCGCCGCACAATATCGCATTAGCGTACAAACCACGAATGACATAAATAAAAATACAATTATGCACATCAATGTGACATGGTCACAAAAAACAATAAATAGATAGATTATCTTATTCTACGAAGTTTCAAAATACCGACATATGCCCAAAAATGCGTCAAACAAAACTTTAATTATTTCTCAAACAGAAAATTATGAAAAAATCCTATAAATTAGATTAAAAATACTTTATTAAAATCAAGTCATTTTATCACAATTTGATTTTATTATTATTTATTATATTCGAACCATTTATTATTTTAAATAAATTTTCGAAATGGATTAACAATTTTCATTTATTAATTAAAAGGAGTAAGGTTGTTAAATTTATTTAATTAACATCTCAATTCACATATTAAATAATAACTATATTTGAATTTAAGTTATTTATATTTAAAACACTAATTATTTAAATATTTAAAAATAATTAAATTTTCAAAATTAAAATGATGAAACTCCGAGATGTTACATTCTCCTCCTATTAAAAGAATTTCGTTCCGAAATTATTACAGAGTGGAGGAGCAATACCCCATCCTAAAAAAATCAATTTACTTGGTTTTTAGTAACTCTGATTAGTTATATTTCCCTTCGCTATATTATTACTACCATAAGCATGCACAACATAAACCATATAACAACCATATACAATCAGGTAATATGATGCAACTAATGATAATAATGTAACCAAAAGCAATATAACAAATCATATGCAACCAAAAGTACTGTAACGACCCACTATTTTGGACCATTCAAATCGACAATAACCCACACATGTCGGACTTGAATAATTCAAAACAATAGATTGTTAATTTAAATTGGCAAAACTCAGCATATACAATAAATAAATAATCACAGATCACAGACACAGAGTAATATAACAATAATGCAGCGGAAACAAAAGAATAGTAGTTCATGAAGCTACTATATATATATATATAACATAGTTAAACAAGATACAACAGAGGTCTCGAATACATAGATATCTCAATACAATAGTCAAATACAAGATCTGAATACATTACTGGAATCAACCGAATAACTGAAAGCTGGATAGATAGCTGGATCTCCAAGCGAAGCTCCAACTCCAAAGGTGAGTCTCGAATACTGGTACACTCAGTCTGACCCGAGCGTAAAGAAAACACAAAACACTCGAGTCAGGATTAACATTCTTATATCAATAAATCCAACCCAAGTGAAATAACGACTGAAATACAAGTGACTCAAAGGATGTTTGGGATAACCATCCTCTAAGGATCCATTAAACTATCTATATATACAGTAGAATACGCTAAGTAGATAATGTCTAATCAGTAAAGTACGATATCAAAATAGTGTTAAGTCATGGCCTATTCCACCCTTAACACATTTTTATTCCCAAGAGCATATACAAGACCGTAGTTTCCCCAAAACCGGAAGTCACCAAAGGGCAATCCATATACTAAAGGTACAAACCAAAATCGTAGTGGTCGCGAATAGGATAATCAGTATGACAAGGTACATGAGGCAATACCAACTAGGATACTAGTCGTTGCGTGATCCGGACTGATGTTGGGCATAGCAGCTACTACCCCAACATCGCGAAACAACACTCCCATAATCGAGGGGTGCACCCAAATCGAATCATATAAGTAATAGATAAGGTATCGAAGAAGTGTGTCCGCTAGAGATGGCGATCCTCAATGGCCCGGCGCGGCTCCTGTTTTAGTCATGTCATGGGTCATCCAAAATCGTTCTCTTTCTTCAGTCAACGCGTTCACCAAACCATCCACTTCATTCTGGATCAACACTCCGCGTATATTAGTTATTAAAGTGGTTTTGGTATCGACAGAGAGTATGTCTATATCCGGTCCCGGTCTCTTTAATAACTACGTATTATTACACCGATGGTCATTTAATAAAATTTCAAAATAGTTATATTTCAAAACCGACATATCATTGCCATTTCAAAACCATATCAATACGATATCACTTTCACTTCAAATAAATCCATTTCCAAAATCATATCACTTTCCAAAGTTATATCACTTTCAAAATCATAAGTCTTTTAAAATCATAACACTTTGGAAATCAAAACTTGAAATTCATAACACTTTGAAATCCTAACACTTTCCTCTTAAACAGTTTAGATATTAAAATTTTTATATATAGAAAAATAGTTTATAAAATAAAATAGTTTATATAAAATAGTTATAAGTTAAAATAAAATAATTTATATTGAAAATGATTTATATTAAAATAATTTATATTAAAATTTATAAAGTAAAATATAAATAGTTTTAGATATAGTTTAAATACTTTATATAAAAATAGCTTCCTCAAATTTCACAAATCAATTCACATAAACTCGAATTCCAAAATTAAAATTTAATTAAATCTCAAATCACAAATTTCAATTCAATTTAGTTTCTCAATAAACCCCTTCAAATTGTCAATTTCAAATGCCTATTTGAACCATAAATAAACCATTTCAATTTCAATATATTTCAAAGTTTAAATATTCGACATTTCAAAACTAAATTCGATAATTCACTTTATGTCCCAATTTAATTTCATTACATTTAGTTTCTGAAATATTTCTTTAATCACTTCAATACATCAAAATACAACTTCAATTTACAAATTTATATAGACAAAATATCCCATTTAAATTTATATAAGTTTGAAATATTCATTAAGCCACTTCTTAATTAATTCAAGTTATAAAACATATCTTAAAATTTCAAATTTAATAGATTTCAAATCAACTTATTTAAGTATAATTCTTAAATAATTAAGAATTCCAAATCAATTCAAATTTATCTTTCAACCTGAAACATATAAATTCTATATTTAAAAATCTAAATTTTACATAAATACTTAAACATATTTCATATTGATTCAAATCAACTTTATTAAATCAACTTTTAATAAATCTTTAAAATCATTATTTATTAAAACCATATATTTCTTTCAAAACCGTAGAAATGTTTTTCAAAAACATTTATATATAGACCAACGGTGTCTGTATATAGTTTTCTATCCTATGGTCAAGTGATACGGATATTTATCATTTCAATCCGCAATTTAAAATATATTCGGGTATATATCTTTTCAACCCTAAATCCCAAATTCAATTTAATTTGAAAATCGCTTGGGTTTATCATTTCAACCCATAACGATTTTCTCCTATTCTAAAGTCCGTTCGGGTATGTATCATTTTAACCCATAGTGATTCTATACTAACAAGGAACTTGCAGAGTGATAACAGATATGATAATAATATAACAACGGTAACAGGCATATATCATCAGTATAAATAACAGATAAGGGTGTCAGATGTCACAGGTGAACAGATACAGATGATGGCATATATATATATCAATATAAATAACATATAATGATGTCAGGTGTCACAGGTGAATAGATACAGATGATGTCATAGATATAGCAATGTAAATAACTAACAGCAGCATATTTCAATTGTCGTTTCAATTGAAATCAAATTTAATAAATATAAGAACGTTAATCGTGAGTGATTGTTCACCTTTCGAGGCTAGAGATATTTGACAATGAAATGAGCTACGAATTTCAAAGCAACACTGGATAGACCCGATTCGATGAAAAAACAAGCATGACGGACGAAGCTGGTAACAGGAAATTTAAAAACGAATCAGAACTGGATTGGCTAAGATAGATAGTATAAATGAACTTATACATAACTATATATAACTATTTTTTATAAACCATATTAAGTTTAAAACACTTATTTTAAAAATCTATGTTTATTCTCTTTTAACAATACTCAAACCAATATACTAGTGACTCAAATCTTAGGAAACTATATGCACATATATATTCTTTAAAACATATTATTTAAATAAACTCGCTTACATATTAATAGCATATATATAAGACTTTATAATATAGCAATGACTAAAATTAAAGGTAAGCTCAACAGTTCACTTTGGAGTTAAGATATACACACTCTATTTCTTACTTACTGAAAAGTAAATTTACATATTACACCAATAGATATATAAACTGTAATATATAACAACCTATATACAAACAAAGAAATAGAACATATATATACTATATTACAACTAGTACTTGACAAATATTGTACGCATGCAGACCCAAAATATGTGTGCAACCGAGATATACATATATGAAACAGTTTATTTGAGTTGATTGGTAAAATAACTATGCTCAAATCTGGGAATTCAAAATACAAATAGAACAGCAATATATATATGTGACCATTCCTGATATCTATATATAACTTAATATATACTTTAAAAAAATATACTCACAACCATATATAATCTTCTTTTATACTATAACCTACTACAAACTCAAATACTTAACAGAGCTGAAACTTAGAATATAACACGCAGATTTTATACAAACATATTTTACAACTAAATTAACTTTTATAAAACATAGCAAATGAATATAATATATACATATATTCCTGAAAACATTCATTCCCAAAATACGTATATAAGCAACTATAATATATATAAAATCATATATGCTATCTTACGGTAACATGTAATATACTATCTATACCTGAAACAGAACACATGAAAATAACTACTATATATATAACTTGTGATGGCCAAGCCAACTAAGATAAGGTACAAAGTTAAAGTGCAGGCTTAGACTAGAATACTAATAAACTATTATTATATTTATTATTTTAACCATATATATATATGCTAACCCAAACAAAACATAAGAATAAATATAAACTACGTATATAAGCTATAGATATAAAATTAAGCTACACTATATATAAATATATACCTACCTATCAAAGCCTAGAGGAGAGAAAGGAAATCAAGGCGGAGAGAGAAGCAGGTGCGATGGCTCAAGAGGAAGAGGAGGAATGAGAACGGCCTCGGCTGGCGTTCGCCGTGCTCGGCAAGGCGATAGGGATCGAGCGGCGGCTGTGACTGGGTTTGGCATGGAGATGGAGTTGAGCATGGAAGGCGGCTCTGTGATGCATGGCATGGAGGCGGAGAAAGGTGTGATGTTCGGCATACAGGCTGAGAAGCGGTTGATCGTGGAAGGTCTCGGAGTTGCCTGGGTGGTGGAGGGCAGCTTGGGATGTGCTGTGGTTCATGTGGCAGGTCGGGCGCTTGGTAGCTGAAGGGTCGGAGGGTGTTGCCTCGGGCGTGGTGGCTCGGGAATGAACGGGGAAGAGGCAGAGGCCCGGAAGCTTTGGTGAGGCGGAAGGAGGAAGTCGCCGCGTTGATGAGATGCGGAGAGAGGAGGGGACAGTTCATGCGTATATTCTTTCTTCTGAAATGGAACAGAGAATAGAGGTGGGTTCAAATCTAAGCAAAAGCAAATGAAAAGGTAAAGAAAAATAAATTTGAGGACTTGGAAATAGCAAGAGTCTTGCACGTTGAATTCAAGTATATTAAATGTAAATGACCATTGAATTTCCTAGTGGATAAATGAACAAACAAAGGAATCCAGAAAGTTCAAAGCTGTACCGATACGTATGACCATTTCGAAGTTTCCACGTCGCATCGGACTTCAAAACACATAACTGAATATATCGTAGAGATCAACACGACGAGACGATCAAAACGGTATACAGATATTAGTGGTATGATTGAATTATAAAAATTCGAATTTTCTAATAGCGGAAAATGCAAGAAAAACGCTGAAAAATAAGATCGACGGAGCCAAAGATGTCCGAATTTGGAAAAACTACAAACTGACATCTTGCTCAGAAGATGGTTTAGAATTTTTCTACGTAAAAATATTTAAGTTTCGAAAATGTTTTATTTTCATCGCTTTTTAACTGATTAAATTGAAGTGAATTTACGTACGAAATAAACTTTCATATTTTCGGACGAAAATTTAACAGTTGCTATGTTTAATTAGACGCATTCCAAATATCAAATTTATATTTCAAAATTTTATCGTTTAAAATTTCACAAAAATTACGTTATTAAAACAGTTGAAATTTTATGGGTCGTTACACTCTCCCCCACTCAAAACTTTTCGTCCCCGAAAAGAAACGAGGTAGGAGAGCAGAAACAACTAGAAAGAAAACAGATTTGAAATACAAAATAACAATTAATTTAAACCATATAAATTCAAATTTAAATTAATTGATATTCAATAATTGATTTAATCCATTTGATTTCACTAAAATCAATCTCAACTATTTCTAAATTCATAATCTTATTATCCCATTTTCTTAAATTTACAATTTTTAAAACCATAAATTTGAATAGTCTTTTATTATAATCATATTTTCTTCAACAATTTTAAATTCTTCTTTATTCCAAATTACTGTTAAATTTATTCTACTTAATATATCTAATCACATATATTTAACCCATATAAATTAATTTAAAACATAAAAGTTTCGATTTAAATAAATTTACATCTATTAATTTCTTTTAAATTCAAGGTATTTTCATAGTTGATCAAATTTCAATTTATTAATTCTTTCAAAACAAATTTATTTCATTATTAACTGAGTTTACTTATTACCCTATCTAACTCTATTAACATCTTTATAATCAAAATTTAGTGTATAACATTTATTATAAACACTCAAATTTTATTTATAAATTCAATTTATCTTATATATTATCCAATTACATATTCAACTCTTAATGATTTAGGTAAGTTGTATTAGAATGCAGTTGAACAATATAAAAATAAAAAATTTCCCAATTCAATTATTCAAGTTTAAATATTTATTCCAAATTTTGGTTTTATTTATAATTAAAATCATCCTTTAACAACATTTAAGAATTAGATTTCCGATTAACTTCAAACAATTTAGAGTTATATATAATCTATTTATATCAATCAAATTAAATTTTAAAATAAGATACTTATATATAAATCAAATTATACTGAAGAAATTCAAATCAAAATATTTTTCAAAACAAACCGTAGCAAAGCTACAGAATAGTATCTCCACTTCGAAACTCGAAAATGAACGTCGATGATGTGGCCGCCATCACCGAAATTATTTTCCAGCGACAAAGAGAAGAGCACTGATTTCAACCTTTTAAAATCCTTTGGAAACGATTTCTATTCGAAAATACTTTCAATAATATATACTTTAAAATTTAAAAACCAAAGTTCGAAATCACCGGAAACTAAATTCTCAACTTTCTGAATTAAATTCATTTCAAATTCCAAATCAATTTATAAACCATATTTATAAATTTATTTAGAACAATAATTGATAATCAAATATTATCATTTCAAACAAACAATTTAATTAACCTATTTTTACAAGTACGAAGAAATTATTATCCTAAGAATAAAAATAATTACCTAATCTTATCATTTTAATTATTGGCCTCTGGTTATTGTTTAGAAGATCATCTAAGCTCCTAGACAAAATTTAAAAGTCATTCTCTAAAATATCATAATATCACTGGATTTTTATATAAAGTATTTTGGTTATCGTAAAGGAAAACCCCGTCTGTTTTTATATCCGGCGTGGTCTTAACGGGTACCTTTGGCTTTCAAAGTGTTTTATAAAAGTAAAATTTTAGTTATTTGAGTTTACTTACACTAGACCCATGTTTGATCCAAAGTTTTCTTTTCTTTTCCTAAAACTCTTAGTGCTCAAAATTTTATGAGTAGTGAAGTGATCCAGGTTTCTTATGGAAGCATTTTGAAGGAGCTGAAGCAGGTGGTTTCACCGCTAGCTAGTTATTATCTTATTCCGCTGTTTTATGTATGCGCTATGTACTTTTTGTACAGCAGGTAGTTATAACCATCCAGTTGAAAGCAGTAATTTACCGATTCTAATGTATAATTATTATGGAAATGACAACGTAATATCCTATATTATCTATTATATGTTGTTCAGATTCGTGGTGACATTTTTGATTCTGTAGTTTCTTCTTATGTTTCTTTTTCTTCTATCCTTAGAGTCCCGTCTTTCGGTGCAAGATAGGTGGTTATTACATTTTGGTATCAAAGCCTTGGTTAAGTGAATACTTAGGCTTTTGATTATGGTCAACTTTTAAAGGGTGTACTTGTAATTTTTATTAGTATATATGTATATATATTAGCTTGATAGGTTTAATTAGTATCATTCTTTGAAGATTTATCTTGTCCAAGTATTCTAAAAATTATCTTACTATGTCCAAGTAGTAAGAAATGAGCAATAGAGGCAGATGAGGTAGGGGAGCAGGTAGCATGGCTACTATAAATGGACGAACCCTAAATGCTAGAGGAGTTCAGATTACAGAAGAGGCAATGCCAAAGCAGCCAAGAGTGAATTTCGCAACCTTACGCAAGGATTACACAATATATGAGGGAAACCATTTAAAGGAATCGAGTCTATCATGGAAATGCAAGCTTGATTACGGTCTTGCAAAATTCTTTCTATAGGTCTTCGTTTATCAGATGAATAGAAAAGGCTCTTAGCAGCATGGCACTACAAGAGGGAGTAGCTTAGTGGGACTCCTTTACTGCGAATATTCCATAAGAAGAGTTCTCATGGGCTTGATTTAAATAATTTTTTGAGGACCAATTCTTGCCAACAACAAGAAGGACCAGGACATACCAGAATTTCATGGACTTGAAGTAAAGGAATCTATCTATAGCAGAATATAAGACGAAGTTTAACGAGTTATTGTGTTTTGGACAGGAATTGATAAATACCCCATTAAAGAAAAATGAGATGTATGTTTTAGGTATGAGGGAAGAGTACCATGAGAAAATGACTTCTCATGTCAAAGTTACTTTTGTGGATTTATTTGATATGGCTCTGAGGTACGAGGCCCTGGAAAAGAAGAAGCCTACTTTTGCAACACTTAGTAGGAATACCGATGGAAACAGTTCTAACAAGAGAAAGTTCTAACCTAATTGGAAGAAGTAAGGAAAAAGGAAATGTGGTGAAGGTCAAGGAGGCAAGTCTAAGGGTAGTGATTGTTATATTTTCAAGTGGAAAGGACATATTGTGATGTACTGTCCAAATCGTGAAATTCTAAAGCAGCAAGGTGGACCCATCTCCTCGATGGTCCAAAAGACTCTTTGTCTTAATTTCCATTAGCCTAGACGTATGGTAAAGGACTACCCACTCATGAAGAAGGTGCAGCAGCCCAAGGTGTATGCCATTAAAAATGAACCATCGACTTCAAATGATACGAAGGGGAAAGGCATCCTTAAAGTTACCTGATAGATTAATAATATTTTTGTTTGAGCATTATTTGATACCAGTGCCTCTCATTGTTTTATCATTTTTGAATCTGTATGTAAAGTTCATCTTGTTCCTAGTATTTGAAAACCCTATGTGTGTGTCTAATCCCATAGGTTGGGTAACCCATTTGAGTATGATTTGTGAATATGTGATAATTTCCTACCTTTTTGATCACTTTTCTTACGACCCATATGTCTTAAGACTTTAAAGGATTTGATATTATTTTAGGTATGGATCGAAATATGGAGCAACTTTAGATCGTAATGAAAGAACTGTATCATCAGTAACCAATTTGGGAAGAATTGCTAAAGTACCATGTATGGAACCCGATACTAATATATGTAGTTTCTTGTATGCCCTAGAAGTGTCCTAAGGAAATTTAAGCTTTATTGAAGTTGTTAAGGATTTTTCCGATGTATTTGAAGAGGTTAAAAGTTTATTCCGATGCCGAGAGGTAGAGTTTCGGATTGATTTGGTTCCCAATGCAAGACGTATGGTTCAACTTAAGCGAAGGATGGCTTCAAGGGAGAGATAGGAGTTGGTAAGTCAAACCCAGGACATTTTAAATAGGGGAACTGATTAGGTCCAGTCATTTGAGTTGGGGGTCTATTGTAGTCTTTATGGTCAAGTCTGATGGATGATTATGCCTATTTGGCTAACTAATGCACCTGCATATTTGGTAGATATCATGAACTATGTTTTCCAAGATGTTCTTATCAAGTTTTTTTAGTTTTCATCGAGCATATCCTTATTTACTTAAAATCCTAGGAAATGCATAAACATCATTTAGAAGTGGTGTTGGAAACATTAAGGAGACATTGCCTAAAGGAAAAAATTTCCAAGTGCCATTTTTGAAAATCGCAAGTAAGATTCTTAGGAAATATTGTGATAGGAGAAGATATTTCAATGGATCCAGTAAAGGTGGAAGCTGTTTAAGAATGGAAGCAACCATGAACTCCTACTGAGGTTTATAGTTTCCTAGGTTCTACTGGATACTATAGGTAGTTTGTTCAAGATTATTCTAAGATTTCCTCCCATTTGACCAAGATGACCAAGAGTGGAGAGAAGTTTGTATGGACTCCAAAGTATAATGAAGCATTTCTGGAATTAAAGAAGAGACTGACCGGTTCCCAGTTTTGGCTGTTCTAGATGGAAATAGTGGATTCACGGTTAAAACAGATGCTTGTGGAGTGGGACTAAGTGTTATTTGGATGCAACATAGTAGAATGATTGGATATGTAAGTAGGTAGTTGAAGCCTCATGAGAAGAACTATGCTACGCATGACCTGGATTTGCTAGCTGTTGTCTTTGCATTGAAAATGTAGAGATACTACTTGCTGGGTAAGGATCATTCTATTCCTTTTAGTTTCTTTCTAATCTTTAGGGATTTTAGGAGTAAATTTTCTTTTTTTAATTAGGTTGAAAAATTTAATCTCTTTACTGATCATAAATCCCTGAAGTACCTTTTTATTCAAAAGAATCTAAACCTAAGGCAACTGAGGTGGTTAGAGTTTCTAGCATCCTATGACTTGGATATTCTCTATATGATGGGAGAGTCTAACGTGGCGGCGGATAACTTAAGCAGGAATGCTGTTTTGACTATTTTGGAGGTTACTCTAACACTTTATGTGACGCCCCACCTCTATGCTCATAATAACAAAGAGTATTAAAAGAAATACTGTCTATTATTACGAAGAATAAGGCTGGATAGGAGCGACCATCCGTAATTGGCCTTACACTAATATTGGTTATCTCGATAGGAGTGGTATATACTTTTTCTTTTTCATCTTATTTATTTACTCCCATCGACACACCCAATTATCAGTATAAAACAAACTACGATGGTTCATAATAGTTTAGGACATTAGATATAACGATAACCCAGATAATATAAATGCGGAACACAGATAAAAACAAAAGTCTCAGATATATATAACTGATATCAGTTAATACATAGTTGACACTATACATATGATACAACTACAACTGTCGACTCTAGAAGTTATATATACAAGTACATTATCGACTAATATACATGAATACATATCGTTCTATACAATGACACGACTACTACAAAATGACACTGACAACTTCAGAAGGTGTGAAAAGTCTTCAAATCCTGAACAGCAACTCAAAGAAGAAAATCTACAACCTGAAATAACTCGGGTCTGACCTGAGTATTACATTCAAAAGAAAATAATACCCAGGTCAGTCTAATTCAAACCAGTTTATTAGTGCATATAGGCAGTAATAATTTAAATAGACGACAATCACAGAAATCTCGTATATCCAACTCTCGATACGAGAATTGGATAACGGCAAATATAACACTAAATAGTGTTAAACAGCAAATCAACAGATTCAAAATATCAACAAAGATAAATGAATTGATTATCAATAAGGTTAATTTAGAAAACAACAGAATTGCCAAAACGGCAATTTACAACATTAAAACGTCAGTTCTGTGTGGCTGCAGTACACGCACGCGTGTACTGCCTCGCCACTACAGTATAAGATAGGAATCAACACAAGGTCAAATCCGAGCTACTAGCTGGATTCAACTCAAGTGATTTCGAAAAACAAACCCAATTGGAATATGCCAACAGAAAGATGCAGTTCAAAACAAACTGCGAAGGAAAATAATGTCACCAGTGAAGCACAGTGACCAAATGCAAATGAATACAAAGCATCAATGCAATGTATCAAATTCGAGAACAAAGGCAGTGCAGCAGTTCCAAATGGCAATCGATAGAGACAAGTGCATCTCTCCTAAATGTACATGAATATTTGCAACAAAAGGGTGCAACAAGAACCAATAGTGTGAAAAAGGTTCGAACTCATGTCAGTGCACAATTTACTACACTAACATGCAAAATGAAACAGAGATTTGACTGTCTAAACCAATTCAAAAATGAACTGGTAGGAGCAAAGACAGTACACAAGTCAAAGGCCAGAGACCAGTGCACCAGGCAGTTGTAATTCAACAACTAAACATGAAGTGTGGATACAAAATGATACCAGTAAAGTGTACAGTATTCCAGATCCAAACAACACGAATGCACAAGGGCAGTTGAACAAGAGCAAGTGCAGCCCCAATATGAAGTTTAAACACTTACATCAGAGAGTGGTGGAAAATAACACCAGTACTCAAATACAAATTCCAATTATCAACTGAAAACTCAAGTGAAGCATAAATCAGTGGTGTACATCTGATAGCATCAGTGGACAATGTAAATAGACTAACTGCATATGAACCCAAACTATCTCAAAGCAATACCACTACAACATGACCCAATCTAGTGCAAACTCGAGCAGGCATGTCATAGCACACTAGAATAACCCGAGTACAATAAATGGAGATGCAACAGTGAAACTGGACTGTATACTAAAGGTAAGGTAACACTACCATGCCCAGCCAATAACAGAATATGAGGCGGTGACAACATACAATGGTGACCAAGTTATAACGAACTCATGTGGATGCAACTGCGAGATATGTCAAATGCACATGTACAAAGAGCAACACGGTGTATACATTGGAATGCACGGTGTGCGACAGGGATTGTAAACATGACAGGGATGACACAAATCACTGCCAACATCATGAACTGGGCGGTACGCCAAAGACAAGGCAGCGTAGCAAGGCCCAATACTATGTGAAATAAATATGCAGACTGCCCCCTTTGGTCAAGACAGCTACAATGAAGTGACTCAAACAACAACGAAAATGCACAGATAGATCAGTACATATAAGAATACCCAAAGCAATTATACGTGAAGCCCAGGGATACAGGTATCAAGTTGAAGCTGCTACAAAATGAACAACAATGTATCATAAACAACTCGAAATTAGTGAAGTCGAAATTCAATAGGTACAAGAAAATAACCAAAAACAATAGCAGTCTTGAACAAAGACAACTGCAGTTTGAACTCAAGTCAGGTTATATATAAAAAAAACCCCAAGTCGAAGTAGACACAAAACGTCATCGCAAAACACCATAACCCAAGTCAGTAGTGACAGGGACGAAGTCACAGAGGAAAACAATAACCAAGTTCAAAATCAAAGTCGAAGCCATTCAAGTCAAGGCCAAAGATAAATCATCTACATCCAAGCATAATCACGCGGCTGAAATGAAGCCAAGAAAATCGAATGGCCGGGATAACCATTCAATTATTTCAAATAATCAAACCCGAAAGTCACGTAAGAGGTTCACATAGCAACATTGATTTCCAAACGAAATCGAACAGTAAACAACAAACTCAGAAAACATATACGATCGAGAATCATCAAATTCGAACACTAATAAGCTCAAGTTGGAATTAGATGTGAGTATACTACTCACCTGTGGTGTCGAATCAAAAGATATACACGAAGACGAACTGCACAATCATCTCGAGCATCAATCACGGCGCGAATTGAAGTAGCCTCGACCAGTTAACTCTAGCGAACATCGAAGCTCCAGGAATCAATTGGATACCACTGCACTCCATTTGCAAAGCCCTAACTTTGTCGAGGGAAACGAGCCGCCATTTTCTTTTCATTCGATTTCTTTTGGACTAGGGTTATGAATCAATGAAAATGAAAAAGAGGGATCGGTTTTTGAATCAACTAAAGAGAACGGCCTCTGATCAACGCAAATGTGGGCTAGATTCCAAATATAAAGCCCACTTCTATCATTTAAAATTTGTTTTAAAAGAATTCCAAATCGATTAAAATACCAACAATAATTAGCTACCGATTTAATCGTCTAATGACGATGATCAATCGATACGGAACCTCGGGTTGTTACAGACTCCCCTCCTTAAAGAAATTGCGTCCACGCAATCATAGGGAATAAATGGACAAAAGGTAACAACCAAAAGAGCAAGGCAATGACGAGTGCATAAGCAAAGCAAATGTCCGCAGGGGAAGTACTAGATAAGAAATCAAAAGGTTCGACTGCTCCAAATCAAAAGAATCAACCTCGTGGGAATCAGGGATCAAAATCAGACGACTAACAAAAGCAAGAACAATCGAGTTCCAGCAACTAAAAGAGAAGGAAAACAGAGCAGAAATCCCCTACAGAGCACGAATTGAATGCGAGTAAATCAAATTACTCACCTGAATCGCCAGAGAAAAAGACGAAGCTCAAATCTCAAGAATCGCAAATATTCAATCATCAAAACGATAATTGAATTTCTCAAATCAACAAATATTCAATTATCAAAACGATAATCAAATTTTAAATTTAACAAATATTTGATTATCCCAAGCGATAATCAACTTCCAAATCAACAATTATTTAATCATCTGAAGCGATAATTAAATCTCAGATCAACAAATATTTAATTATCTAAAGCGATAATTAAATCTCAAATCAGCAAATATTTAATTATCTAAAGCGATAATTAAATCTCAAATCAACAAATATTTAATTATCAAAAGCGATAATTAAATCTCAAATCAGCAAATATTTAATTATCAAAAGCGATAATTAAATCTCAAATCGGCAAATATTTAATTATCAAAAGCGATAATTAAATCTCAAATCGGCAAATATTTAATTATCAAAAGCGATAATTAAATCTCAAATCAGCAAATATTTAATTATCAAAAGCGATAATTAAATCTAAAATCAGCAAATATTTAATTATCTGAAGCGATAATTAAATCTCAAATTCAACAAATATCTAATTATCACAAGCGATAATTAGAAACAACAAATATCTGATTATCAAAAACGATAATCAGAACTCATATCAACAAATATCCAATTATCACAAGCGATAATTAGAAACAACAATTATCTGATTATCAAAAACGATAATCAGAACTCATATAAACAAATATCCAATTATCACAAGCGATAATTAGAAACAACAAATATCTGATTATCAAAAACGATAATCAGAACTCATATCAACAAATATCCAATTATCACAGGCGATAATTAGAAACAACAAATATCTGATTATCAAAAACGATAATCAGAACTCATATCAGCAAATATCCAATTATCACAAGCGATAATTAGAAACAACAAATATCTGATTATCAAAAACGATAATCAGAACTCATATCAGCAAATATCCAATTATCACAAGCGATAATTAGAAACAACAAATATCTGATTATCAAAAACGATAATCAGAACTCATATCAGCAAATATCCAATTACCTGCAGATAATTGGAAGCAACAAATATCTAGAAATCAATTAAGAAGATTAGAAAATCAACATGAAAGCTTGGATCGATCCCATCAGATGGCGAGTTTTTAATTCGCCGCACGTGCAACAACATATGGCCGAAGCCTACCAAGTACTCAACATAATTTTTTTGGCGCCCATCAGATTGACCCGAAGGTCCGCAGAGTGACCCGAAGGTCTAGTACTGGTATTTGACCCGAAGGTCCATCATATGACCCGAAGGTCCATCATATGACCCGAAGGTCCATCATAGTGGCTCGAAAGCACACGAAAAATATTTCAATTTACGAGTCCGGAATTAACCAAAATAGTAAACGCACATGTCCCATAACCACGAGTTTTACTAAATTGTTTAATTCTCTTCATCGTTTCCTTGAAAGTGTAGAATCATCAAAACAACAGATATTCAATTAACAAGTCCGGAATTAACCGAAATAGTAAAACTGTGGTTCCATACTCCGCACTTTTGCTAAATCGTTTAAATCACTTCATCGTTTCCTTGAAAGTGCAAAATTGTGTATTTTGTAAAAATACACTTTACATTCTCAAACGGACAAGTCCGGAATTAAGCGAATCAGTAAAAGAAAGGGGTCATAGTCCTCGATTTTGCTGAAACGTTTAAATCGCTTTCTCATTCTTTTGAAATCGCAAACTGTAAAATTTATGAAAACAATTTTATTTATTTTGTAAAAATAACAATTCACATCCTCAACTGAACAAGTCCAGAGTTAAGCGAAACAGTAAAAGAAAGGGGTCATAATCCTCGATTTTGCTGAATCGTTTAAGTCGCTTTCTCATTCTTTTGAAAACGCAAACTGCTAAAATTTATAAAACAATTTTCGTTTTAAAAACGATTTTCCAATCACGTGATTAAAATAGCAAATCAATAACAATTTCGATAAGGAAATTGTACTTCTCAAAATACCGTAAAAACGGTTACACATCAGTATTGCGGAATAACCGCTTGAAAATCTACTTTTAAAAATTTGGCTGTTACTAAAGTCAAAGCGACAGAAATTTTAAAACGTCAAATATCTCATCAAAAGAATTCACATCAAAATGTGACATCAGTGAATTTTCATTCATTAAAATTGTCAACAAAACACCGTGCCTCAAAAATTCAGCATTGGTGTAAAAAGTCCGTTATAAAAATAACGGCAACAAAATACGTTTCATAACCAAGCATCGGTTCAACGTAAAATAAATGCAATAACGTGCAATTTAAATTTTTGCACGTACTACAAAATGAACAAAGAATCATTCAAATGTATCTTCAATGAAGATAATTTAAAACAGCAAAAATCTAATCAATAAATGATTAGTACAAAAGAGAGCCAGCGGAAATTTCAACAAAAATCACATATCTGCAATTTCTTCGAATTCTCAATTTGGATTCGAAATTCTCAAAGAAACAAATAATTACAGCTATGTGAACAACAATTGGAATTCATATCAATTTCGTATTTTGATTCTTAAATCAAAAAGATTATCAGTTGTACTCAGCGAAGACAGTTTCACTGTTTCCGCTGCGCACTCTGATAAATAGAACACAAATCAATCAAATCATCATAACACAATTTCACTATTATTTTTAAATAAAGTTATTTAAAAATTTCATCCAAATTTCAAAACTTTAGTTTTGACTCAAATCACAGATAAAACATCGACCAATAATTGTAACATATGTTCCATCCAAGTTATGTTTTATATTATGTCCATAAACCCCAAGCTCTGATACCAACTGTGACGCCCCACCTCTATGCTCATAATAACAAAGAGTATTAAAAGAAATACTGTCTATTATTACGAAGAATAAGGCTGGATAGGAGCGACCATCCGTAATTGGCCTTACACTAATATTGGTTATCTCGATAGGAGTGGTATATACTTTTTCTTTTTCATCTTATTTATTTACTCCCATCGACACACCCAATTATCAGTATAAAACAAACTACGATGGTTCATAATAGTTTAGGACATTAGATATAACGATAACCCAGATAATATAAATGCGGAACACAGATAAAAACAAAAGTCTCAGATATATATAACTGATATCAGTTAATACATAGTTGACACTATACATATGATACAACTACAACTGTCGACTCTAGAAGTTATATATACAAGTACATTATCGACTAATATACATGAATACATATCGTTCTATACAATGACACGACTACTACAAAATGACACTGACAACTTCAGAAGGTGTGAAAAGTCTTCAAATCCTGAACAGCAACTCAAAGAAGAAAATCTACAACCTGAAATAACTCGGGTCTGACCCGAGTATTACATTCAAAAGAAAATAATACCCAGGTCAGTCTAATTCAAACCAGTTTATTAGTGCATATAGGCGGTAATAATTTAAATAGACGACAATCACAAAAATCTCGTATATCCAACTCTCGATACGAGAATTGGATAACGGCAAATATAACACTAAATAGTGTTAAACAGCAAATCAACAGATTCAAAATATCAACAAAGATAAATGAATTGATTATCAATAAGGTTAATTTAGAAAACAACAGAATTGCCAAAACGGCAATTTACAACATTAAAACGTCAGTTCTGTGTGGCTGCAGTACACGCACGCGTGTACTGCCTCGCCACTACAGTATAAGATAGGAATCAACACAAGGTCAAATCCGAGCTACTAGCTGGATTCAACTCAAGTGATTTCGAAAAACAAACCCAATTGGAATATGCCAACAGAAAGATGCAGTTCAAAACAAACTGCGAAGGAAAATAATGTCACCAGTGAAGCACAGTGACCAAATGCAAATGAATACAAAGCATCAATGCAATGTATCAAATTCGAGAACAAAGGCAGTGCAGCAGTTCCAAATGGCAATCGATAGAGACAAGTGCATCTCTCCTAAATGTACATGAATATTTGCAACAAAAGGGTGCAACAAGAACCAATAGTGTGAAAAAGGTTCGAACTCATGTCAGTGCACAATTTACTACACTAACATGCAAAATGAAACAGAGATTTGACTGTCTAAACCAATTCAAAAATGAACTGGTAGGAGCAAAGACAGTACACAAGTCAAAGGCCAGAGACCAGTGCACCAGGCAGTTGTAATTCAACAACTAAACATGAAGTGTGGATACAAAATGATACCAGTAAAGTGTACAGTATTCCAGATCCAAACAACACGAATGCACAAGGGCAGTTGAACAAGAGCAAGTGCAGCCCCAATATGAAGTTTAAACACTTACATCAGAGAGTGGTGGAAAATAACACCAGTACTCAAATACAAATTCCAATTATCAACTGAAAACTCAAGTGAAGCATAAATCAGTGGTGTACATCTGATAGCATCAGTGGACAATGTAAATAGACTAACTGCATATGAACCCAAACTATCTCAAAGCAATACCACTACAACATGACCCAATCTAGTGCAAACTCGAGCAGGCATGTCATAGCACACTAGAATAACCCGAGTACAATAAATGGAGATGCAACAGTGAAACTGGACTGTATACTAAAGGTAAGGTAACACTACCATGCCCAGCCAATAACAGAATATGAGGCGGTGACAACATACAATGGTGACCAAGTTATAACGAACTCATGTGGATGCAACTGCGAGATATGTCAAATGCACATGTACAAAGAGCAACACGGTGTATACATTGGAATGCACGGTGTGCGACAGGGAGTGTAAACATGACAGGGATGACACAAATCACTGCCAACATCATGAACTGGGCGGTACGCCAAAGACAAGGCAGCGTAGCAAGGCCCAATACTATGTGAAATAAATATGCAGACTGCCCCCTTTGGTCAAGACAGCTACAATGAAGTGACTCAAACAACAACGAAAATGCATAGATAGATCAGTACATATAAGAATACCCAAAGCAATTATACGTGAAGCCCAGGGATACAGGTATCAAGTTGAAGCTGCTACAAAATGAACAACAATGTATCATAAACAACTCGAAATTAGTGAAGTCGAAATTCAATAGGTACAAGAAAATAACCAAAAACAATAGCAGTCTTGAACAAAGACAACTGCAGTTTGAACTCAAGTCAGGTTATATATAAAAAAAAACCCCAAGTCGAAGTAGACACAAAACGTCATCGCAAAACACCATAACCCAAGTCAGTAGTGACAGGGACGAAGTCACAGAGGAAAACAATAACCAAGTTCAAAATCAAAGTCGAAGCCATTCAAGTCAAGGCCAAAGATAAATCATCTACATCCAAGCATAATCACGCGGCTGAAATGAAGCCAAGAAAATCGAATGGCCGGGATAACCATTCAATTATTTCAAATAATCAAACCCGAAAGTCACGTAAGAGGTTCACATAGCAACATTGATTTCCAAACGAAATCGAACAGTAAACAACAAACTCAGAAAACATATACGAACGAGAATCATCAAATTCGAACACTAATAAGCTCAAGTTGGAATTAGATGTGAGTATACTACTCACCTGTGGTGTCGAATCAAAAGATATACACGAAGACGAACTGCACAATCATCTCGAGCATCAATCACGGCGCGAATTGAAGTAGCCTCGACCAGTTAACTCTAGCGAACATCGAAGCTCCAGGAATCAATTGGATACCACTGCACTCCATTTGCAAAGCCCTAACTTTGTCGAGGAAAACGAGCTGCCATTTTCTTTTCATTCGATTTCTTTTGGACTAGGGTTATGAATCAATGAAAATGAAAAAGAGGGATCGGTTTTTGAATCAACTAAAGAGAACGGCCTCTGATCAACGCAAATGTGGGCTAGATTCCAAATATAAAGCCCACTTCTATCATTTAAAATTTGTTTTAAAAGAATTCCAAATCGATTAAAATACCAACAATAATTAGCTACCGATTTAATCGTCTAATGACGATGATCAATCGATACGGAACCTCGGGTTGTTACACTTTAGGAAAAGATTATGAGAAATCATAGGAAGGTTGAGATACCAGAAGGGCTAATACAAGGTGTTGAGGAGGTCAAATGTTCGAATTTTGAGATGGACGGTCGAGGTGCTTTAAGGATGAATGGAAGATTGTGTGTTTCAGATGTGGATAGGCTAAGGTAGGAAATTTTTTCAGAATGCCATAAGTCTAAGTTAAGTATTCATCCAGGAGATCATAAGATGTATAAAGACATATAGAGAGTATTTTAGTGGCCGAGAATGAAGAAGGACATTTTCGATTTTGTTAGCAGGTGATCGTGTTGTCAACAAATCAAAGGTGATCATCAGAAAGCAGCCAGATTGTTGCAACCCTTGGAGATACCTAATTGGAAATGGAAAATAATATCAAAGGATTTTATCGATGGTTGGCCTATTATCAGAAAAGGAAATGAATGAGTGTGGGTTATCATGGATCAGCTAACGAAGAGCGCACGTTTTATTCTAGTGAAACCAAAAAGGACCGCTGCTTCTTTAGCTAAATTTTTTATGAGGGTGATAGTCAGATTACATAGGGTTCCTGTGAATCTAGTAAGCGATCGAAATCCTATATTTATTAGTCAATTTTGGGAAGCATTGCAAACAACTTTAGAAACAAAGTTGAACTTAAGCACAACATATCACCGCCAAATAGACGGATAGATGGAGCAAATGAATCAGATTCTAAAGGATCTTTTGAGATCATGTATTTAGGATTTTGTTGGATCATGGGAGGATCATTTGCACTTAAGTGAGTTCTCCTACAATAATAGCTTCCAAGCAAGCATCTGAATGGCACAGTATGAAGCTCTATATGTGTAATACCCCAAAATTTTGTGAAAAATCATTTTTGTAAAATGATTTAATTTTTGAAATATTTAGATTTAAATATGGAGAAATTTCTGGAATAAATAGTGTGCAAGTATATGTGTGCACGTGCACACTGAAATGGCACAAGGAAGAACTCCAGATTTCTTGGATTTAAAACAAGAATTAAAAAGCAATACAAATATGATTTTGCAACATGGATATTTGATTTCTGGAATTGTATGGATCATCTTAGAAAATAAGAAAAGTAAGTTTTACTTTAAATCAGTAAACAGATTTTATTTAAAACCCAGAAAAGAAAATTATACACATATATATGTTATAAGGATTTGTAAACCTGTATACATATAGGTGCATGTGTTTCTGAAATTAAAGAGGAATTAAATAAGCTTAGATAAGATATGTATACAAATATACATTTTTAAATACTGAAAAGTATATATATATAAGCAAGTGAAACTATAACATTAAAATGACATGAAATGTGATACAAGTCAATATGCTTGTGTAGGCAAAAATAGCAAAGGGAATTCTCAGGAATAATTAAAATATAAAATAGGATAGTCACACTTTTAACATGACTAGGTGAGTGGCCATTTTCTGAAAAGTAAAAGAAAGAAAATGCAGCCTTTAAATTGGTTAATATGGCCGGGGTATTATGAATGAAAAATGCATGATGCTAGCCAGGGCAGAAATGGAATTCTGTTTTAACAAAACCCTAGTGGAAAAAAATGCATATAAATAGGCAGTTTTAGCCAGTAGAATAATCTTTACCCCGAGCTGCACAAAAATAAGAAAGGAAGAAAAATATTGGAAGGAAGGAGAAAACACTCATACAAGGATTTTCTGGATTAATAAGAGGAAATATTTAGGTGAGTAACCTCACTGAGTTCATGGCATTAAGACCTGAGATGAGGCAGCCACTTTTTATTGCCATTTATATATATATTTCTGGTTTTGATGTATATGATTTCAGCAATGCATTTTGGATGTCTTATTTTAAATCTGATATGATTTAATATGGATGATTTTTTTTGGTGATCTTTGATTTGCTGAGACATTTGTCTTTGGATGTGTATCATACTGTTTTATTTATACTCATAAATGTTAAAGTCTAGGATCTTAAAATTATATAGAGAATACTCTCAACTGTTATAGATCTATGGCATGAAAACTTTACAAAGATGTTGGGAGCTGCATTATACTTGGTATAAGTGCTGAGGCTTGCGAAGAAAAATGTTAAGGGTGCAATAGAAATTTTCTAAGTGCTGAGCCCTTAATCAAAAAAAAAAAAAAGGAAACTCACAAGCTAAAATTATGATTGAACCAGATCTTGAATCTGAATCAATCATAAAGGCTTGCAGATCAATATAATAAGAACATGCCATGCCTCTTCTACAGTTGAAAATATTCTTATATTTTACTAAGATCAAGACATATTGACCCCATTTAGGAAATAACTGTTTGCTTATTTCTGAGGAGAATTATGCTAGGAAAGATTATGGATGTTTCCATGTTTGCAGTGACATGTTCACTTAGCATATTTGATGATAGGATTTAAGACAATACACTAGTAAATAAACTAGGGAAGGGAAGGCCAAGAAAGCTGCTGGAATGCTTGTCATATTTGAAGTATGCAAGTTGGCACATGGTTTGTTTAAGCCCTGAGATCTTTGTGCAATGATGTGAATTAGTTCATTGCAATGTGTCCCAGTGATTCCTTAATAGCAGATGAGGCAGGAATTTAAATTGAATTATACAACCTGTAAATGAAGAAATAGGAAAATGGATATTTCTTAGGTTGAATGGTATGGAACCAAGATGGTTCCAGTGAATGCAAATGTTGCAAATAGATAATTATGTTTGCATGATTATGTATGCAAGTGTAAGAATGATAAATGAATATATCATACCTGAATCAACTTAATTATACTATGTTAAAGTAATTGATTGCAGAAATTTGCTTAAATAACCAGTTGATGCTCTTATATTCTTTATTGCTTGATATCATGAATGTATTGATGTTACTCATACCAGATCATAGATCTGACCCTTGTTTGCTCATGGCATATGGGGTGTCTCATTTTAAAATGAGGCAGCCACTCATGCTCTTTCAGGTAACCCAGGCACTAAGTAAAAATGAAGTTATGGCTATTATGGAGGAGTGAATGAACATGCTAGCTAGTTTCAATAAGAGCTTAAATTGATTATATCTGGATGTATTCAGGAAAATTTTTATGTTTCTAAGATTTCCAGTCATGTAATGAATTCTATTATGGTTAGATGGACTAGTTGTATCATGTTAAATATATTGTTATGCACTAAGGATTAAAATCTAAAAGAAATATCTGAGTGGGGAACAAGGAAATGATTTTAAGTATTGATATGGATGCTTGGAAAAGAAATATGCATATGTAGGTGAGCTACTGTTTTGCATAATTTACATTATGTATTAGTTAATCTTGAGACATAACAGAGCACTGAGTTTTAGAATAAAATCTGGATTTAGCCAGAAGTAAACTTATAAGGATTTTAGTTTCCTTTTTACTGAAATGCTTTGTAAATAAGTTTGAATTCATTTCTGAATCGTATTGAGAAAAGTAAAATGTTTTTAAAGGCTTCAGACAGAATGCAATGAATGGTAACTCCATTACTTTGAACTAGTGTGTAGCAGATACAGGATACATGAGTTAACCAGCTTCAAATAAATGATGTATTGGTTGATCATGATAGATTGTATTTTGAAAATAAAAATGCGTTTCAAAAGCTTAGTACATTTAGCAATTGTTTCACCACAATCATCTTTAAAAGTTTAAGCCAGATAAGCAATGTAAACTGGTTTGAACAAACAAAACCTGGCAACACTCCATATACTCTGAAGTTTAGGTAGATTCTGGTTTGTAAAATGTAAATAAAAGAATGGTCAGATTAACCATATGGTTAGACCATAGGTCAGGCAAATTGTTCACTTCAAATCAATGAAGCAAGGAACCATTTGAACCAGTTTTTCTGGAAAATGAGCAAAGATATTGACATGTACATGTATATCTGTGTACATGTTGATATTTGGGCAAAAATATAAACATAAATTCCTAGAACAAATGTAGGAAAGGGTTTTAAAAATAATAAAGCAAGAAATTTTGTTTTGTATGTTAGATTATAGGATGAAATTAAGTATATATGTGCTGATATAGGTAGATATCAGATTTCAAACCATACAGGAGAAAGAAAAAAAAAACAAAAATTGGGTTTGAACCGACCAGCATAGCACTCGAACTCGTGACCTCTCATGTATAAGTTAGGCGCGTTTCCATTACGCCTAGATGTTGCTTGTGTTCACTTATGATCCACTTTCTTTTAACCTGAGTTTGATACTATACAGACTTTTACACAATCACCCATATTAAAAGCTTGCTTTCCACTGATTATTACTTGATCATTTCTTAATTAGAATAACAGACTAAAGTACATGTTTCCAGTGGATTCTATGGTCAAAAAATCAATTAATCTGAATTGTTAAAATCTAAATCAAACAGAATGTTCTTGTACAACAAATAAAAAAAAATAAAGTATATACTCTGAATATAAACAAGAGGAACACATACATCTTCATATGTATGTGTAGGTTATTAGAAATACACTGATATATTTATATTGGTAAGTTATCTTGATCCTGGATATATTTTGTTTATTGGAGAAAGAAAATGACCCTGGGAAATATATTTGTAATGAATGATATATCTATATATCATCTCTTAACAAAAAAAAAATCCTTATGAAATTAGGGTGAAAATGGGAGGGTCATTTCAGTTAGTATCAGAGCACTTGGTTGCATTGATTGTTAAGTATTTTAGAAATGTATTATGTCTGTTTGTTTTGGATGAAATAATTTAGATAAGAAAATAGAAATTATAGAAGTACTCATAAAATAATAATACCATTTGCGCAGAATTTAGTTAGCAGACCATGGTAGGAAGAGGATCTCATCACAATGCAGGACCCAGTGCACCTCAAATGCTTAATATGCAAGAATTTGTGAGGGTTTTAAGAGAAGGGATTGGGCATAGGCCTGAGAACCCACATGAAGAGCTTTCAAAACTACTGAAGACTTATTCCAATTTGGGAGGCAAGAGTTTTGAAGGAACTGAGAGTGTGATGGAAATTCAAGCATGGTTGAGAACACTTGATAGGATTTTTAATGACATGCAGTTGGATGACCAAAGGAAGAGGCAAGTAGCTTCTAGACAACTAAAAGGGGTAGCTTTAAGCTGGTGGGAGGTGATCATAGCTGGAAGAAATGAAAATGAAATCACTTGGAATCAGTTTAAGGAGATGTTGGAGGCAAGATTTGTACCAGCATCAGCCAAGACCATTTTGCTTGAAGAATTTATCAAACTTAGGCAGGGAACTTTGAATGTCACTGAATACACTCAAAAGTTTGAGGGGCTATCTAATTATGGAGCAATGCTAGTGGCAGATGAAGCATCCAAAAATGATAGGTATATAAAAGGACTGAACCCAGGACTTAGCAGAGCTATGCTACCATATGCAGATAGAACATTTGATCAAGTAATTGATCTGGCCTTGAAACTGGAACAACATGACAAAGAAAGAGAGAAATATAGGAATTTTAAGAGCAACAACAAGAAGGATAAGGGAAGATATCACCCTTATGATAAAAAGAAGGAGGAGGCAGACAACAGGAAGAGTAAAGACACAAAAGCCAATGATACTAAGAAGAAATTGGTTTGCCATCATTGTGGTAAAGAAGGACACATCAAACCAAGGTGCCCAGAGTTAAAAGGAGGAGCCTTCAAATGCTACCTATGTGGGAAAGAGGGGCATATGAAGAGGAACTGTCCTGAGAATAAACAGCAAGGGAAATTGGCAACTTTGGAAGGTAAAGGCAAATCTGCAGTGAAAATTGATGCTGAAAATCATGGCCAAGTGGAAGGTACATTACTCATTTGTGCCATACCCATACCAGTAGTATATGATACTGGAGCAACACACTCTTTGATTTCCTATGAATTAGTTAAAGTGTTAAAATTAAACTGCATATTGGTTGAAACCCCATTGCTTGTACAAAGTCCCCTAGGGAGTTCTAGTGTTTTGAACATGAATTGTGTGGATGTGGAGTTAAACATAGGAGGAAATATTTTTATTTCCAATTTATATGTTTTAAATTACCCAAATATAGGAGTTATATTGGGGGTAGATTGGTTAAGGCAATTTAATGCCATAATTAATTTAGACTCATCCACCATATCATTGCAAAATTCTAGAGGCCAGAGGATCACAGTTCTATGTGAAGTAGCTAAGGAAGGGAAATTGTATCATTTAGTTGACTTAGAAAAAGATCTGAGTGAACTAACCATTGAAGAAATTCCCATAGTTAATGAATACTTGGATGTGTTTGGGGAAGTTAAGGGTGTTCCACACCACAGACCAGTTGAGTTCCAAATTAATCTCATTCCAGGAGCAAGTCCAATAATCAAGAAACCTTATAGAATGGGGCCAAGTGAACTGAAAGAATTGAAAAATCAGTTGGAAGAATTAGAAGGCAAGGGATTTATAAGGCCAAGCAATTCCTGCTGGGGTTCTCCAGTAGTGTTTGTAAGAAAACATGATGGTACCTTGAGAATGTGCATAGATTACAGGGAACTAAATAAAGTAACCATCAAGAATAAATACCCATTGCCTAGAATAGATGATCTCTTTGACCAACTCAGTGAAGCTAAAATATTTTCTAGGCTAGACTTAGCATCAGGATTCCATCAAATGAAGGTTGAAGACTCAAGTGTTAAGTATACTGCATTTAACACAAGATATGGCTTATATGAATTTTTGGTTATGCCATTTGGTTTGACAAATGCTCCTTCATATTTTGTTGATTTGATGAATAGAATATTTAGAGATTATTTAGACAAGTTTGTATTGATTTTTATTGATGACATTTTGATTTATTCTAAGACAGTGGAAGAGCATAAAAATCATTTGCATTTAGTTTTGTCAAGACTAAGGGAAAATGATTTAAAGGCAAAATTTTCAAAATGTGCATTTTGGAAAGAAGAAGTGCATTTTCTTGGGCATGTTATCTCTGCCAAAGGAATATCAGTAAACCCTAATAAGGTAGTGGCAATCCAAGCATGGAAAAGGCCTAGCACCATCAGTGAGATTAGATCATTTATGGGGATGGCAGGATATTATAGGAGATTTATAAAAGATTTCTCAAAAATATCATCACCACTTACCAATTTAACTAGAAAGAACCAAGCCTTTGTATGGACAGAAAAATGTGAGCAAGCTTTTATCAAAATAAAGGAAGCTCTAATTAATGCACCAGTATTGAGAGTGCCAGAAGGAAATGAAAATTTGGTTGTGTACACTGATTCAAGTGGCTCTGGGTTAGGGGCTGTGTTGATGCAGCAAGACCAGGTGGTAGCCTATGCATCTAGGCAATTAAAGCCACATGAAACCAGATATGTAACCCATGATCTTGAACTAGCAGCAGTTGTGTATGCTTTGAAACTTTGGAGACATTATTTGTTAGGTGCCAAATTCATTTTGTACACTGATCATAAGGCACTGAAATATTTATTCTCACAAAAAGATTTGAACATGAGGCAACATAGATGGGTAGAGTTCCTAGCTGCCTATGATCTAGATATACTGTATACACCAGGCAAGGCAAATAAAGTTGCAGATGCCTTGAGTAGACAACATGCCAAGGTAGCCATGTTGATGATGGAAGAGTTTAGGGATTTGTCTATACTTACTGATTTGGAAATTGAGGAAAACAGTGAGGAACAAATGATGCCCATTGAAGAAGGTGAAGGTAAAGGAAAATTAAGTATGATATCTCTGCAATCAGATTTACTTCTTAAGATTGGGAAAATGCAGGAACAAGACCTAAACATGGTGGAAAAGAAAATGCTCATATCAAAAGGGGAGGAAGTAATAAATTATCAAGTTGATAAAAATGGTTATTTAAGGAATAAAAATAGGATATGTGTTCCAGAAAATATAGAATTGAAGGAGGAAATATTAAATGAGTACCATAGGAGTAAGTACTCCATACACCCAGGTAGCACCAAGATGTATCAAAATTTGAAAAGAAATCTTTGGTGGAAGGGGATGAAGTCAGATGTGGCCAGACATGTTGCAAGGTGCATGACTTGCCAACAAGTCAAGGCAGAGACACAAAGGCCATCAGGACTGTTGCAACCCCTTAGTATACCACAGTGGAAGTGGGAGGATATATCTATGGATTTCATAGATGGTCTGCCTAGATCTAAGAAGGGAAACACAAGTATATGGGTAATAGTGGATAGGCTAACTAAGGTAGCACATTTTATCCCAGTTAAAACAGAAAGAAATGCTCCAAAATTGGCTCAAATATTCATGAAAGAGGTAGTAAGGTTGCATGGCATACCCAAAACCATTGTGAGTGATAGGGATACCATCTTCACCTCAAGATTTTGGAAAAGTTTTCAAGAGGCCATGGGGAGTGAATTGTGCTTAAGCACTGCCTACCATCCACAATCAGATGGTCAAACTGAGGTGGTGAACAAAGTCTTAGAGGATTTGTTGAGAGCATGCACACTGGACTTTGGAGGCAACTGGGAAGACCACCTCCATCTAGCTGAATTCACATACAATAACAGTTACCAAAGCACCATAGGGATGGCACCATTTGAAGCCTTATATGGCAAGCCATGTTTATCACCTATATGCTGGGTAGAGACTGGAGAAAGGGCTGTTCTTGGACCTGAATATGTTAAAGAAACTACAGAGAAAATTGGGTTAATAAGAAAAAGAATAGCAGCAGCTCAAGATAGGCAAAAGAAATTTGCAGATAGGAAGAGAAAGCAAGTGGAATATGAAGTGGGAGACTTTGTTTTCATCAAGATTTCACCTATGAAGAAAGTCATGAGATTTGGCAAGCAGGGTAAGCTTACACCAAGGTATTTTGGACCCTATAAAATTCTGGAAAGAATTGGTTCATTGGCTTACAAATTAGAATTACCAGAGGAAATGAAAGCAATGCATAATGTTTTTCATGTGTCCCAACTTAGAAGATGGGTACATGATAAAGAAGACATTTTGGAAGAGCCTACCAAAATTCAAATAAATCCTGACTTGGTTTATGAAAAAGAACCAGTGGGGATTATAGCCAAGGAAGAAAAGAAATTAAGGAGCAAAACCTTGAAACTAGTTAAGATCCAGTGGAGTAGTGATCCTAATGACTACACATGGGAGTTAGAGGATAAGATTAAAATGGATTATCCTAAGCTTTTTGCAAATTAAAAGGTATTTTTTTTTTCTGGAAAAATTTTTGTTATGCATGGTTGATATGGTTGAATTTGTTTGCTTATGCATATGTTTGATAAGTTTTCAGAAAAGAAAATGATGCTTGTTATAAATGTTAGAAAAATTGTGAGGACACAATTCCTAAAAGGAGGGGTGAATGTAATACCCCAAAGTTTTGTGAAAAATCATTTTTGTAAAATGATTTAATTTTTGAAATATTTAGATTTAAATATGGAGAAATTTCTGGAATAAATAGTGTGCAAGTATATGTGTGCACGTGCACACTGAAATGGCACAAGGAAGAACTCCAGATTTCTTGGATTTAAAACAAGAATTAAAAAGCAATACAAATATGATTTTGCAACATGGATATTTGATTTCTGGAATTGTATGGATCATCTTAGAAAATAAGAAAAGTAAGTTTTACTTTAAATCAGTAAACAGATTTTATTTAAAACCCAGAAAAGAAAATTATACACATATATATGTTATAAGGATTTGTAAACCTGTATACATATAGGTGCATGTGTTTCTAAAATTAAAGAGGAATTAAATAAGCTTAGATAAGATATGTATACAAATATACATTTTTAAATACTGAAAAGTATATATATATAAGCAAGTGAAACTATAACATTAAAATGACATGAAATGTGATACAAGTCAATATGCTTGTGTAGGCAAAAATAGCAAAGGGAATTCTCAGGAATAATTAAAATATAAAATAGGATAGTCACACTTTTAACATGACTAGGTGAGTGGCCATTTTCTGAAAAGTAAAAGAAAGAAAATGCAGCCTTTAAATTGGTTAATATGGCCGGGGTATTATGAATGAAAAATGCATGATGCTAGCCAGGACAGAAATGGAATTCTGTTTTAACAAAACCCTAGTGGAAAAAAAATGCATATAAATAGGAAGTTTTAGCCAGTAGAATAATCTTTACCCCGAGCTGCACAAAAATAAGAAAGGAAGAAAAATATTGGAAGGAAGGAGAAAACACTCATACAAGGATTTTCTGGATTAATAAGAGGAAATATTTAGGTGAGTAACCTCACTGAGTTCATGGCATTAAGACCTGAGATGAGGCAGCCACTTTTTATTGCCATTTATATATATATTTCTGGTTTTGATGTATATGATTTCAGCAATGCTTTTTGGATGTCTTATTTTAAATCTGATATGATTTAATATGGATGATTTTTTTTGGTGATCTTTGATTTGCTGAGACATTTGTCTTTGGATGTGTATCATACTGTTTTATTTATACTCATAAATGTTAAAGTCTAGGATCTTAAAATTATATAGAGAATACTCTCAACTGTTATAGATCTATGGCATGAAAACTTTACAAAGATGTTGGGAGCTGCATTATACTTGGTATAAGTGCTGAGGCTTGAGAAGAAAAATGTTAAGGGTGCAATAGAAATTTTCTAAGTGCTGAGCCCTTAATCAAATCAAAAAAAAAAAAGGAAACTCACAAGCTAAAATTATGATTGAACCAGATCTTGAATCTGAATCAATCATAAAGGCTTTCAGATCAATATAATAAGAACATGCCATGCCTCTTCTACAGTTGAAAATATTCTTATATTTTACTAAGATCAAGACATATTGACCCCATTTAGGAAATAACTGTCTGCTTATTTCTGAGGAGAATTATGCTAGGAAAGATTATGGATGTTTCCATGTTTGCAGTGACATGTTCACTTAGCATATTTGATGATAGGATTTAAGACAATACACTAGTAAATAAACTAGGGAAGGGAAGGCCAAGAAAGCTGCTGGAATGCTTGTCATATTTGAAGTATGCAAGTTGGCACATGGTTTGTTTAAGCCCTGAGATCTTTGTGCAATGATGTGAATTAGTTCATTGCAATGTGTCCCAGTGATTCCTTAATAGCAGATGAGGCAGGAATTTAAATTGAATTATACAACCTGTAAATGAAGAAATAGGAAAATGGATATTTCTTAGGTTGAATGGTATGGAACCAAGATGGTTCCAGTGAATGCAAATGTTGCAAATAGATAATTATGTTTACATGATTATGTATGCAAGTGTAAGAATGATAAATGAATATATCATACCTGAATCAACTTAATTATACTATGTTAAAGTAATTAATTGCAGAAATTTGCTTAAATAACCAGTTGATGCTCTTATATTCTCTATTGCTTGATATCATGAATGTATTGATGTTACTCATACCAGATCATAGATCTGACCCTTGTTTGCTCATGGCATATGGGGTGTCTCATTTTAAAATGAGGCAGCCACTCATGCTCTTTCAGGTAACCCAGGCACTAAGTAAAAATGAAGTTATGGCTATTATGGAGGAGTGAATGAACATGCTAGCTAGTTTCAATAAGAGCTTAAATTGATTATATCTGCATGTATTCAGGAAAAATTTTATGTTTCTAAGATTTCCAGTCATGTAATGAATTCTATTATGGTTAGATGGACTAGTTGTATCATGTTAAATATATTGTTATGCACTAAGGATTAAAATCTAAAAGAAATATCTAAGTGGGGAACAAGGAAATGATTTTAAGTATTGATATGGATGCTTGGAAAAGAAATATACATATGTAGGTGAGCTACTGTTTTGCATAATTTACATTATGTATTAGTTAATCTTGAGACATAACAGAGCACTGTGTTTTAGAATAAAATCTAGATTTAGCCAGAAGTAAACTTATAAGGATTTTAGTTTCCTTTTTACTGAAATGCTTTGTAAATAAGTTTGAATTCATTTCTGAATCGTATTGAGAAAAGTAAAATGTTTTTAAAGGCTTCAGACAGAATGCAATGAATGGTAACTCCATTACTTTGAACTAGTGTGTAGCAGATACCGGATACATGAGTTAACCAGCTTCAAATAAATGATGTATTGGTTGATCATGATAGATTGTATTTTGAAAATAAAAATGCATTTGAAAAGCTTAGTACATTTAGCAATTGTTTCACCACAATCATCTTTAAAAGTTTAAGCCAGATAAGCAATGTAAACTAGTTTGAACAAACAAAACCTGGCAACACTCCATATACTCTGAAGTTTAGGTAGATTCTGGTTTGTAAAATGCAAATAAAAGAATGGTCAGATTAACCATATGGTTAGACCATAGGTCAGGCAAATTGTTCACTTCAAATCAATGAAGCAAGGAACCATTTGAACCAGTTTTTCTGGAAAATGAGCAAAGATATTGACATGTACATGTATATCTGTGTACATGTTGATATTTGGGCAAAAATATAAACATAAATTCCTAGACAATTGTAGGAAAGGGTTTTAAAAATAATAAAGCAAGAAATTTTGTTTTGTATGTTAGATTATAGGATGAAATTAAGTATATATGTGCTGATATAGGTAGATATCAGATTTCAAACCATACAGGAGAAAGAAAAAAAAACAAAAATTGGGTTTGAACCGACCAGCATAGCACTCGAACTTGTGACCTCTCATGTATAAGTTAGGCGCGTTTCCATTACGCCTAGATGTTGCTTGTGTTCACTTATGATCCACTTTCTTTTAACCTGAGTTTGATACTATACAGACTTTTACACAATCACCCATATTAAAAGCTTGCTTTCCACTGATTATTACTTGATCATTTCTTAATTAGAATAACAGACTAAAGTACATGTTTCCAGTGGATTCTATGGTCAAAAAATCAATTAATCTGAATTGTTAAAATCTAAATCAAACAGAATGTTCTTGTACAACAAATAAAAAATAAATAAAGTATATACTCTGAATATAAACAAGAGGAACACATACATCTTCATACGTATGTGTAGGTTATTAGAAATACACTGATATATTTATATTGGTAAGTTATCTTGATCCTGGATATATTTTGTTTATTGGAGAAAAAAATGACCCTGGGAAATATATTTGTAATGAATGATATATCTATATATATCATCTCTTAACAAAAAAAAAATCCTTATGAAATTAGGGTGAAAATGGGAGGGTCATTTCAATATGGAAGGGCATGCAAGTCACTAACATGTTGGTTTGAGATAGGAGATAGATTAGTTCTTGGACCAGACATGATCCAAGAGGCTACCGAGAAAGTTCAGTGACTAAGAAAAGAATGAAGGATGCTCAAGATCACCAAAAGAATTATGTCGATAAAAGGTGAAGGAAATTGGAATTTATGGTTGGAGACTTAGTGTTCGTAAAGATTTTACCAATAAAAGGAGCTGTTAGACTAGGAAAAGTTAGAATGTTATCTTCAAGGTATATTGGACCTTTCCATATTCTTAAGAGAATCAGATCACTTGCTTATAGGTTTGAGTTGCCAAAGAGATTGGCGGCTGTTCATATTTTGTTCAACGTGTCTCATTTAAGGAAATATGTTCATAACCCATCTTTGATTGTGGAGCCATCGGTTCAAGAGGAATTAGGGATAGAACCAAACCTGATGGTGGATAGACATCTACTGTTTTTTGTGCATCAGGATGAAAAGAGGTTGCGTAATAAGGTGGTGCGACTAGTCAAGATTCAATGGACTGAGGATCCAAGAGACTGTACTTGGAAGACGGTGGATCGTATGAAAGAAGCCTATCCCAAATTAATGTTAGGATAGTTTTTGTCTGTTGTATGTATGGTGTATGCTTGTTTGCTATGGATCGTTATTGCATGTCTTTGTATGTGTTCTATGAGATGAACATATATCTTTTTGCATGGTTTTGATTATCTCCTTGTTTGCTACTTTCGGGGCAAATTCTTTTACGGTGGGGGTGAGTATAGGGCTGTCAACGGATACAAACGGATGCGGATATGGCTGTATCCGCATCCGCATCCGAAAATTTAAATCCGCATCCGAATCCGCATCCGATATCCGTGGATATCTGAGAATTAACATCCGTATCCGCATCCGTGGATATTTTTCGGATATCCGAAAATATTCGCATCCGAAAATAAAAAGCGGATATTTCCGGATATCCGAAAATATCCGAAAATATTCGAAATATCCGCATCCGAAATTGAATAAATTTTTTATTATACTAATATTTTTGAACTAAAACAATCACTTTCTCAAATGACAATACACACACTACAATACTAATCAGTTTTTCAAATGACAAAATGACAACATACATAATAAGAAACAAGTTTACACGATATTACATCAATTCAAATGATAAAATAGCAACATACATAATGACAAAATGACAACACACATAAAATTTCGGATCGGACGGATGTTTTTCGGATACGGATATGCCCATATCCGCATCCGCATCCGATTTTCTTTTCGGATATCGGATATCCGCATCCGCTTTTCGGATATCGGATAATATCCATTTTTTCGAATACGGATCCGGACAGATTTCGGATTTTTCGGATATCCATTGACAGGCCTAGGTGAGTATAACTACCCAGAATTCAATTCAATGTCGAGAAAACTTCTTTTCTTTTTCATGGCAGGCCAAGCTGATCCTTGTCCTATCACCATTCCTTCTGCATTATCCCCTACCTCACCCATCCTTTCTCCCATTCCTTCGTCTGCCACCCCTATCCTGATCCAACCTGCCCTCGACCCTCCACCTCTAGCTTCTACCCCAGTCGCTCCTTCGCTTTCCCACCTGTCCACTGCCTCCTCTTCCGAAATGGAACCCTTTTTTCAAATCTAAGCTTAGGAATGCAGGCTCCTTCATTCCCTCTATCTTGCCTATTCGCCTTGATGGCAATGTCCTTGTTCCACCACCGGAAGTCATCCAAGCAGGCAACCTTGTTTGGGGTGAGCAACTTATCAGCTTCTTCCTTGACAAACCATTATCTTACATGATAATTATCTTGCATTTGAAGAGAGTATGGAAGCTCAGAGGATCTGCCTCTGTTAAATCTGATGGTAACCTATTCCTATTCCTTCTAACTTCTATGAACGATAGAATGAATATTATAGAGTCTGATCCTCTTATAATTAGGAACAAGCTTTTCATCATGAAACCATGGGATCCGATGTTGGGTAATAGCTGCAGAACTATAAAGGCAGTCCCTGTTTGGCTTAGACTGACAAACATTCCTCTGTTTGCTTGGTCGCACGTTGGTATAAATTGGCTTGCTACCAGAATTAGAAGATTATTATGCTTGGATGACACAACAGAGAAGTTGCAAAGAATAGGTTATGCAAAATGTATGGTAGAAGTTACACCTGATCATGAGCTGTTGGATGAATTCCCCGTCAGAATGTTGGATGGTAGTGTTCAAATGGTTAGAGTAAGTTATTTGTGGAAACCTTTAATCTGTACAAGTTGCAAGGAATTTGGCCATAATAATAATAGCTGCTTGAGAGGTAAAAATAAAAAAGAAGCAATGCACATTGAAAATAACAAGATAAATCTTCATAGTGAAAATTGGAAATCATTCCCTTAAGAACAATCATGGGAACCTGGATGGTCAAAAGCGAAGATGGCAAAAGATGAAGTCAAATAAAGCAAAAGACAACAAAGGTACTCATAATGCAACTAACATAACTTCAAATGTTTTGAAGAAAAATTATATTGAACACACAAGCACGGTTATAAGGAAAACACATGAACCTGTACGGACTGAAGTTGAGGCCAGTAATATGTACTCAATCCTAAATAATCAGAAGGAAGATATTAATGCAGTTGGGATTAAGAACCTGTGTCAGACTTGCATTAAAGACGGTGAAATCGTAGTTTTTGAAGAAGAGAATGAGGTATGTGGTAGTGAGTGAACTCATGCAAGTCAAAATGAAAAAATGGAATCTGTGATGGAGTTTTGACTCAAAATTCTAGCATTAATAGCCAGGTCTCCCCTAAATTGTTAAACAGCGATGCGCTTGGAGTGGTAAATCAGGAAATGAACAAAGAGAATGAAAGTAGAAGTTTTGATGAGAGTGTACAAGATTGTATTATGAATGATTATGCATTAAAGGAAGTGGTTGAAGATGAAGATATTGCTTGTAGTCTTGTTGCTAATACTTCAGGCGTATGCTTATTGGAAGGAAAGCAAACCAACTTCGAAAAAGAACATGCTAAGGAACACGCGGCTGCATTAATGACCATGCATGCCAAAAATGATGTGCACGTGCACATACCCTCTGTGCATGTTTCTTCACCTGCTCTCCGCCGCACTCCCTCTCTCCCTCTCTTTCCACCTCCACATTCAATTCTTATTCCTCCAGCTATCTCCTCCCTATCCAATCCTGATCTGACCATCCCCTCCTCCTCTCAGAATCCAACTATGGCTAATCCTTCCCCTCTTTTATGCTAATGCTAACACATTACCTTATGTATTCCATGTTAGCCTCCCTAGTTGGACCTCCAAACATCTTGCTCCTACCACCATCGTACCAGACTTGCACTTTGACATGCCTTCCACCATTCCTCTACAGCTTCCACCATCCTTTGGTGTTCCCTCTGTCGTGGATGAATGGCTATAAAAAGGGTCTCCATTAACTCGGAGCAAGAAAGGAACTATTCACACTTATCTTTGATTTTTAATGATAACACAACACCTAGCTGCTAGGAATATTAGAGGGGCTCATAGCAATGAAAAATTGGGTCTTACCAAGAAAATGATTCAAACCCACTACCTAGGGTTAATAGCAATACTTGAGACAAAATAAAATTATTCCCTTACTCTCTCTGCCAGCAACTACATCAATAATGCTTGGAATCTTTACCACAATCTCCTTGATGCTCCATATGGAAGGATCATGGTTCTTTGCAACCCCTTACTGTATTTTCTTAACCCAAACTATTCTTCCCCTCAACACATCCACTTTCAAGCCACTTTCATCCTAGATAATCTCTCTTTCTACCTCACCATTGTCTATGCCTCTAACACCCCTCTTCAAGACAGTCCCTTTTTCAACTCATATCTGCTTTCAGACAAAACACACATCCATGGCTTATCCTTGGAGACTTCAACTGTTGCTTGAATCTAGATGACAAGAAAGGTGGTTTACACTTGACTCCCAATGACATTCAACCTCTAAACATTACCATTGAGAACTCTGACCTCATTCTAATAACTAAATCTGGTTTTGAAGTTACATGTAACAATAAGAGCATATTTGGTTGTAGAACCATGTCAAAAATAGACCATTCTTTTTGCAACCTCAATTCCTTGTCAACTTGGCCTAATCTATCCACCCACATTCCTCCCCTTATTCTGTTTGATCACTCTCCCATCATCCTATCTTTTGGTCCTACTACCATCCAAGAGAAAAGAAGTTTTAAGTTCTATAATGCCTAGGTCCATGACCCAGAGTTTAATAATATAATTAGTAAAGCTTGGTCTAACAATTATTATGGAAACCCTATGTAGATTTTTTGTAGGAAGTTGAAGAAGGTTAAACACTCCCTCAGAAGCTGGGCCAAAACTAATTTTGGGAATGGCTGTTTGAAATCATCTACCATCCAAAAGCGACCGGTGATAGCAAAAACAAAAATGAATAATAATCCTGACGATGTCGAGGCTTCTATTGAAGAAAGCTCTCTTTTCCTTGCTCTGTCTAATGCACTAGATACGGAATGTTCGATGAGAAAACAGCAACTCAGAAACAAATGGATTAGAGAAGGTGATATTAACACTGATTACTTCTATGCTGCCACTAAAGCCAAGCAAGCTCATGAACAAATTAGAAGAATACATGATGACAATGGAGTTTTACACTTTTCACTTACTGAGGTTGATCTCGCTTTGGTAAATCATTATTCTGATCTTCTTGGTAATGCAGGAAATTTTGTCCTGGACCTTCCTTCAATTGACACCATCGAGCTACCCTCAATAAAGCCTTCACAAGCAGCACTTTTGATCTCACTTATCTATGTGGATGAGATAAAGACTGCTCTCTTCTTAATAAATAAGAACTCTAGCAATGGTCCCCATGGTTTTAATGTTTGCTTCTTCACTCACAACCAGGATGTTATCAAATCTAACTTTTGCTTGGCTATCTAGAATTTTTTCTCTAAATTCAAGATGCTTGGAGAAATTAATGCTACTAACCTCATCCTTATTCCCAAAGTTCACCCTCCATCCACTATATCATCATTTAGACCAATATCATGTTGCAATGTAATGTATAAATGCATAGCCAAGATCATTGCAGTAAGGCTTCAGTCAGTTATACCTGAGCTTATATCTATGAATCAAGCTGCTTTCCTACAAAATAGAAACATTCTAGAAAACGCTATGTTAACACATGAACTTCTAAGGGGGTATGGTAGAACTAATTCTGCTTCGAGTGCCACGATGAAGCTCGATCTTACTAAGGCTTACTATAGTGTTCATTGGTTAACAATTGTTAGAGTTATGGCTCTGATGGGTTCCCCAAGCCATTCGTTGCCTAAATATACGTGTGCATCTCTACTCTAACTTACTCTCTTAAATACAATGGCAAGGTTTCGGGGTACTTCAAAAGCAAACAAGGTATACGGCAAAGGGACCCCTTTTCTTCTTACCTATTCATTTTGGTCATGGAAATGCTGACATGCATGCTGAATGCTAGATACTCCAATAAAGAAATTAAATACCATCCAAGGTGCAAATAGACTAGGCTTAACTGTCTTCTATTTGCTGACGATATCTTGATTTTCATAAAACCTGATAATGAATCCATTTCTGCTATTAAACAAACACTTGCCACCTTTTACTCCCTCATTGGGCTTAAGCTTAACCCTTCCAAATCGTTCATCTTGTTTTCTGGCATTCCTACAACAATGAGCATTGAATTGATTGCTTTCTCTGGCTTCCAACAAATGCTGAATGATATGAACTATCTAAACCTCCCATTATTGTGACGACCCAGACTTTCAACCTTCGAAAATCGGCATCCAATAGATCACCCGTATTAAAATGCCAGAAATTCAAACGTCAGAGTCTCATCGCTGGAGCTATAACACATTAGCTGAAAACAACACAACAGAACAAAATGGTTATCATTGATACACCATGTATTACAACATCTTACAACAAGATACCACCAACATCATCAGAGCAAAATATACACAACAGCGGAATACAACACAAATATGGTCTTCCAAAAGAGCTCAACATCTGCATCTTCATTTCCAAAGCTCCAAACCAGAAATAGCTCAAAACCAAAAGCTTCAAAACCAAAGACTTCCAAATCCATATCTACTCTTCACAACCTACTGATAACCTGACTCTAGGCTGCCTGTGTGGAAAATATGGGCACCCAGAGTTTAGAAAAGGGAACAATAAACTCCTGGTCAGTCATGGGACTGGTGTGAGAAACTTAAAACGATGGTCTCCCGGCACACACACAATGCAATCGCACACTTAGGGGGAGGTTTTTCCTTATAGTAGTCAAACATGCTTGATACGCGAAAATCTTTTTGATATTATTATTAGTGCATAGTGTGGAAAACATTTTGAAAGTATAATATTAATCTTAGTCGGCATACATACCATTATAGTATGCCTACTATAGCTACCATGTTAAATGGCAGGTTCTACAACTAAAACCGTATAGGGCTCATATTGATTGTTTGGATTTCCAACAAATGACCAAGGCTAAGGAACTTCCTTTATCCGAATAGATATGCCTCTGGAGGGACGTCCCGAGAACCTGACCGGATCTCTACCAACATAAGTTCGGGTTACCTCTGTAACTAGGTAACTAACTATCACGAGTATGCCATCCCACGGTAGTAACCGACCATTACCAAGGCACCAGCATAAATTCCAGCAACCACATAAGTAAAATATCTGGGCTCCATACCATGATACCACATTTTATCCAGGAGGAAATGCACATACCCTAAGGGACGCGCCCCCATAACCTTGCTGCATCCTTTCCCATTTCGACCATTTCCAAGGTGTGAGGTTCAATGAAGTCTCGTCCCATAATGCTATGTTTTTCACAAAAGCCATGCTTCGATCAACTAATGATCAACACTTAGCATGCCACGTTACCAAATTGGGAATATATCACTAATAGATATCAACTACATAACCTCTGAGCTCATAAGTCTCAGAGAATGGTGTTAAGCTAAGAGAATAAATTCTCCGCCACCAAATAGAAATGTATTTGATAGAAACCAGCTTTATATCTCAAAGTGTAATGTCAGACATACATCCATACAAGTTCATCCTGGGCCTGAATGGAACCGAAGGCATTTCGTCCAATTAAGGAAAAAGTCCTTGCAAATCCGGATATCCTCTAATCATGTCCGGACTCCCCATCACTTAGGGTAATCTTTATACCAGAGCAACTCGATGCAGAGACAATCAACAAGTAATCCTTTCATTTTCGAAAATAACCGGCCTTTAACCACCATCTTCAAATGCAATTCCATTCCGTCGTATCATTATTCGGAATGGGGTTTTATGACTTAATGTCCTCTCCCGACTTATCCAAATAATGAGCGCTTATTTTTAAAACATATGGATACATTCGGATCTTAGTTAAGTCACAACTTTTTAGCCCTTATTTCCTAAATCATTTCCTTTTGAATGGTTTAAAAAAATTTCCATTTTTAATCTTTAACAAAAGATTCATTTTTAAGATCCTCTTCAGTTTGAAACAAAGTTCACCAAATCTTTAATAAAGATTCATTCATAGCTTTCAAAACTATTTCCATTTCAAATTTGATTTACCCATAACTCGAAAATCCTTTCAACAAAAACTGGAAATTCTTTCTTTATATGAAAGCTATTATCATTTTAAAACAAAGGTTTTTTGTTTCTGGAAAATCCGATTAAATTTGCTCCAGTTATAACTTTTTAAAGATATAAATTGGAAAATCAGCGAACTGCCACACACTCGGCAAGCTCTATTTGAGTTAAATTTAAATTTCCAAAATAATTCATTTAAAATATTTTAAAAATCGTTTAAAAATCCATATTATATAACATGTATAACCCTTTTTAAACAATAGTTTCCTAATTCTCAAAATAAATATTTAAATAATAAAATATTATTTCTTAAAATTCATCTTTTATGTTTCAAAATTTCCAAAAATCAAATTAAACTATATATAAGAATGTTGGAAGAAATTTCAAATTTTAAACTTATTTATATATATAGAATTCAACTTCAAAACTTTAACAAACCATGTTATATTCAAAATGATTTTAATTTCAAAAATTTCCTTTTCAAATTTTTTTCATATTTAACCCAATTTCATTTCCAAACCATTTTGTATTCAAAAATCAATTTTGAATAATATTAAATTCAAAATACCCATGACTTAACCAATTTCCCGTGAAATCCATATTTGTGTGCGTTGTGTCAAGGGGTTTTGCATACAACAATAAAATATCATAACCATTATAAATCCAAGCACAACAATATCAATAAGCGGTATAATCTATAACGCTTATCTTCATTTATAGATAAATATGTAAATTCATCATAGATAAATAACTTACATTTATCACAGCTCAATCCAAAACAATTCATATCACAGAGCATCAAAGATCAGAGATGTCAAACAAACCAAGGCATTCAATTCAGGTTTATCATTCATAAGCAAGATTAATTAGTCATTCGATCCCTAATCAATTTAATTTAATCTCCACATAAATTAAATTAATTACTTTAATTACTTTTAAGTCCTACTTAATTAACATTAATAAATTATAAACTATTTATTATTACTTTAATAAATTAATGAAATTAATTAATCATCCTTTAAACATTCACATTAATTAATTAACATTTAATTGCTCACATAAATTAATTACATTAATTAATGATCCTTAATTAATTACATTGATCAATTATCCTTAATCAATTATCCTTTAATTAATTACATTAATTAATCAACCTTTAATTTACTAATTATCTTTTAATTAATTAATTAACCTTTAATTATTAAGTAATTAACCCTTTAATTAGTTAATTATCCTTTAATTACTTTCATTAAGTAATTATCCATTAATTAATTACATTCAGTAATCATCCTTTAATTACTTATATTAGGTAATTATCCTTTAAGTAATTATCTTTTAATTACTTACATTAATTAACTAACCCATTAATTAATTGCATTAATTAATTAATCCTTTAATCAATTACATTAAGAATTTAAACCTTTAATTAATTATATTAAGTAATTAAACCTTTAATTACTTCCATTAAGTAATTATCCCTTAATTAATTAAAAACCCAATTAACTTAAGATAAACAATCTATCTTAAATAATTATTAAATTATCATTTAAAATAAACCTTTGAAATTAATTATGATTAACATATGAATTAACTAAGATCTTTAAATTAATAATTAAGACATTTACCTTAAACACTCACTAAATAACATCATTAAATTTCATTTGAAAAAAATTTAGGAATCAATTTATGATTATCATAATACTTAATTACTTTTAAAACCAAATCAATTAAATTTAAAAACATTTAGTCTTTAAAGAATTAAATCCTTGAAACTTGTTTGAAAATCTTGTTTAATACTTTAACATTGAAAACTTATTTATTTCAATATACTTTCAAAACTTGATCATGTTTTCTAAAACCTATTAAAGAATTTTTCTTTTTGTTTAAACCTGGAAATGTTTTCTTTCTAGTTTAAAAACTTGGATAATATTCACTTTCATATTTTTAAAACCTGGTACATGTTTCATTTTCAATTTTAAAACCAAATAACAACAAAAGAAACCCGAGCCACACTCACCAATACTCGAGCCAAATCTCAAATTTCCCGAGCAATAACCCAAGCTACTCTCGCATCTGCTATCTCTTGATAAACCTGAAAACTACTTCAAGCAAATCACCATCCTCCCCAAGCTAAACACTTTCTTCTCCGATCCCAAACTACCTAGATACACAAACACACGCGTGCACGTGTAAATAAAGTCTGGTCATCTCCAACCGGCGTCCCGACCATCAACACGTCGGCGACAACACCGTCGACCAACCTAGCCTTCCAGATCGACGAAATCGCCTGAGAATCAAAATCGATTTACTCGACAAAACTGAAACGCAAACTTGATTAACTAAAACACCATGCCCCGATGCCACCGACCACCGGTGAGCTCGCCGTTCCACCAAAAGCCACGCCACCGTCCCACGCTCCTATCCCCTCTGGTGCGATCGCTTCAAGTTCACCCACGACGACACATGAGTTCAAGAATCAACGTCGACCAAACCCACTCGAAAAACCCTACTTCGGCTCCACCAGGCCACTCCGACCATCTGAAAATTCTTCCACCATTTTTCCCAAGTGACTCAACCTTCTAGCCACCTCCAGCATCAATCACGACTCACCTCCCTTCCACGATCGTCGGTAATCGACGAAAAACCATTATTCGTTCAACTCAAAAATTCTCGATATTTACAAACTTAAAAATCATGAAATTACTTTTAAAAATCATTATTTTGAAAAACGAATTTGATCCTATGATCAAAAATTGGAATTGTGAACATTGATTTTTGACTTATACAGGATCATCTCTGTTATTTATTATTTTTGAAATAAATATTCAACTTAAACACTTGAAATTATTTTTAAAATTGATATTACATGGTTACAATCCTTATTCATTCAGAGACCATAACCTAAAAAATCGGGGAAAGAGATTTTGAATTTTGAGCTTTATCTAAACCATATAAATACAAGAACATGGATATCTATATATGTATAGACATGCCTACTCAAATATCTGCATATATATATATATATGATGTAGCCCAGAAGGATGCCCAGAATGATGAAGGGTTAGGTCGCGTACGACCTAACAATGCTTTTAAGTCGTTACTGGTTGATGAAGCAAAAACTGGTAAAGTGTTAGGTCGCGAACGACCTAACAAGGTCTTTAGGTCGCACCAACGACCTACTGAAATACTACAAGCTAACAAGGAAGCTAGCGAGTTAGCAGTATGTGAGGATTGGCGGGGAGCTGAAGTGTTAGGTCGCGAGCGACCTAACGTATCTTTTAGGTCGCACCAACGACCTAGGGGAGAGCTACGACCTAACAGTCTGAAGAGAAAGGAGATACGACTTAACATGTTTTTAACTCGTGAACGACTTAGCGAGTTAGAAGATAGGTCGCAGAAAAAACTTAACGAGTTAACTCGTGTATGACTTAACGTTGGGAAATAGGTCGCTGGAACGTGCTAATAAAGTGCTACGACCTAACAAAACACGACCTATGCTAGGTCGCAGGAAACAGTCACGACTTAAGATAAGTCGCTGGGTGATCTGGGGAGTTAAGTCGCGAGGACTTAGGTCGCAAGGCTTAGGTCGTGAAGTTTCTGATGCCGCTTTTGTCTTAGGTCGCAAAGCTCTGGATATTGTTGATTCTTCTGCGAGTTAATCCCTGCCATTGATTTCCTTAACTCGTTGATCTGGAATGCCGTATGATCTTAAGTCGCTGAAGCTTGTAGCCGTAGATTGTTATGCCGCTTTATCATATGCCGTTGATTGTTGAGTCGCAAGATGAATGGGTCTTAGGTCGTGTATAGTTAGGTCGTGTATGACCTAAGTGATGTAATTTGTTGTATTTGGTAACCCGTAGTTCATATCTGTTTGTAAGTCGTCATCTATAGGTCGCTACCGACCTAAGTACTTGTAATATTTTTGAAGTTTTCTGTTGTGTTGAGTTGTAGCCTATAAATAGGCATGTATGGTCATTTGTAATGGTGGTTGAATATTGAATAAAATTCTCTTTTGTTAGCTTTGTGCTTTCAATTTCAATTGGTAGTCGAGTGTACCTCCTATCTCCACCTACGTCATTCGAGTGCGCTCGAATCATCGTTTGTTGAAGCCGATTCACGGTATCTTGTGTGCAAGATCAACGTCGAAGAATCGTAGATCTCTTTCCCGGTATCTTCGGATCAACGAGTCAGAGATAGCTAAGAATTCGGTATCTTCGGATCAACGAATTCGGGCATTTAAGTATTCATCAATCCATCGATTGCTACTTTCACCGATTGAAGATCGTTTTGATTAATCCGCTGCGTCAGTTTTGGTATCAGAGCTTGTTCTAGCCAATCATAGCTAGATCGAGACTTGGAGCCTATTCATTTTGAAGTGGAAGTGAAGATTTGAGTTTGTGTTATCACGGCCGAGAACTAGTGGGAGTTGTTCGCATTTGTATTGAAGTTTGTAGATTGGATTTGTGATTTGGAGAAGTTGTGTTCATCATTGTTTGAAGTTGTTTGTTCGGATTTGAATTGGAGGCCGAAACTTTGTCCATCGTGTTCATCGCGATTTGCTACAAAGTGGAAGTTTTCGATCCGTTTCATTTTGGATCAAAATCCGAAAAGTGTTTGAATTTTGAAGTGTTGAAGAGTTTGTGAAGTTTTCAAGTATGCCGCCAAGAAGAGCTAATCGCCACCAAAACGTAGAAGCTTTGTATCGAAGAGAAGAAGCTGATGAGATGGAGCAAAGAATCAATGAGAACTTTAGTGAAAAGCTTAACGAAGGAATTGGCCGGTTAGAGAAGCTTATGACATAGATGAATCAAAATCGGAGAAGGGTTTCACCTGAATCTAACCATGGGGGTAATAGAGTCTCGCCACATTCCAATTGGGACAGAAGTGTTGAAAATGATCAAGGGCGTGGGAGGAACGTGAATGATCGAGAACGGAGGAATGTAGATAGAAGGGATGATGGTGGAAGACGTAATGGTAGTAGAGATGTGGGTGGACGAGATAGACAACGATATACATCTGATTTTGAAGAGGAGTATGATGGTGGTAGTGTTCGAGGACAAGGACGAGGACAAGGAAGAAATTACTCTGAGTATGATCATAAGTGGGAGTCGGGGATGAAAACGGAAATTCCTGAATTCAAAGGTGGTATGCAAGCGGAGGAGTTTCTAGATTGGATGGCTAATGTCGAGGAGATTTTTGACTTCAAAGAAGTTCCAGAACATCGTAGAGTGAAGTTGGTTGCTACGAGGCTAAGGGGTAGAGCTTTGGCATGGTGGCAGCAGACCAAACTTACACGTGATCGGATGGGAAAGTCAAAGGTTGAATCTTGGGAGAAGATGAAGAAATTGATGAAAGCAACGTTCTTACCTTACAACTATCAATCTTTGATGTATCAACGTTTGCAAAATTTGAGACAAGGAACGAAATCTGTGAACGACTATGCTGACGAATTTTACCAACTGATAGCAAGGAATGATATTATGGAGACAGAAGAACAATTGACATCTAGATTCATTGGGGGATTGCAAATGCAGATTCAGGATATGGTTAACATGTTTGATCCCAGATCTGTAGCGGAAGCACATCAGAAAGCGTTGGCTTGGGAGAAATAGGGACGACGAGGAAGTGGTGTGTTTACTAATTCCAACAATCAAGCGAAGGGTGTTAGTGGAAGTTCTAATGTTTCTAAACCTATCAGTAGACCAGTAGTGAAGGAGGCTGAGAAGGCAAGGGTTAACAATGGTTTCAAATGTTACAATTGTCAGGAATTGGGTCATAAAAGCAGCGAGTGTCCAAAGCCAAAGAAGAAAACCATGATTGCAGAAATTGAGGATGAGGATGGTGATGGGGATTGTTCTAGTCCAGTTGAGGGGGATGAGCAGGATATTGCGTCAGGAGATGAAGGTTGTAACCTAATGCTGAGGAGATCGTGTTTAACACCGAAGCAGGAAGAAGCTAGTTGGTTGAGGAGTAATATCTTTCAGTCGACATGTACTATTCTGGGGAAGGTGTGTAAGTTTGTGATTGACGCAGGAAGCTGTGATAACATTATCTCGACCGAGGCTGTGACAAAGTTGAAATTGAAGACAGAGAAACATCCGAGTCCATACAAGTTAGCATGGTTGAGAAAAGGAGGAGAAGTGAAAGTGGATAGACGAGTTCGTGTTCCATTCTCTATTGGGAAGAAATACAAAGACGAAATCTTGTGTGATGTAGTAGAGATGGATGTTTGCCACTTATTATTGGGAAGACCATGGCAGTATGATCGAGCAGTACAACATGACGGTCGGACCAATAGCTACAGTTTTATGTTTGAAGGCACGAAAATTATCCTAGTTCCGAAGAAGAGATCACAAGGAGAAAGTAAGTCAGAAGAGATTGAAGAGCTGAAAACTTTATTATCTTTGAAAGAGTTTGTTAAGGAGGTTAAGGAAGAGCCTGAAGTGTTTTTGTTGATTGGGCAAGAAAGCAGTGAAGAGGTTGAAATACCAGAAGAAGTTAAGCCAGTTTTGAAAGAATTTGACGATGTATTTCCAGAAGAGTTACCAACGGAGTTGCCACCGTTGAGAGATATCCAACATCAGATAGATCTTGTTCCAGGTGCTGTGTTGGCACACAGGCCGCATTATCGAATGAGTCCGAAGGAACATGAAGAGTTGCGGAGACAGGTAGAGGAATTGCTTGAGCAGGGGCGTGTGCAGGAGAGTTTAAGTCCTTGTGCTGTACCAGCTTTATTGGTACCAAAAAAGGATGGAACGTGGAGGATGTGCACTGACAGTCGAGCATTGAATAAGATTACTGTGAGATATAGATTTCCGATGCCGAGGCTTGATGATTTATTGGATCAGATCAGTGGATCCGTAATCTTTTCTAAGATTGACTTGAAGAGCGGTTATCATCAGATTCGCATTAGACCAGGGGATGAATGGAAGACAGCATTCAAGACGAGGGAAGGCTTGTATGAATGGCTGGTAATGCCGTTTGGCTTATCAAATGCACCGAGTACTTTCATGAGAGTAATGAATCAAATTTTTAGACCATTCATTGGGAAGTTTGTGGTGGTGTATTTCGATGATATTCTGATTTACAGTGGGAGTCCAGAGGAACATTTGAATCATCTTAGAGAAGTGCTGATGGTATTGCGACAAGAACAATTCTATGCTGCAACAAAGAAATGCGTGTTCATGATGCATAGTGTTTTATTTCTGGGATATGTTGTATCGGAAGAAGGAATACAGGTTGACCAAAGTAAAGTCGAAGCAATTAGAGATTGGCCGCAGCCCAAGACGATAATGGAAGTTCGTAGTTTTCACGGGTTGGCTTCATTCTATCGAAGGTTTATACCACACTTTAGTAGTGTGATGGCACCTGTTACTGATTGCATGAAGGGTAAACAGTTTGCATGGACGGAGGAAGCCGGGGTTGCTTTTGAGCGAATCAAAGAACTTTTGACGTCTGCACCAATTCTAATATTACCAGATTTTCAGTTAGTGTTTGAACTACATACTGATGCATCCAAGGTTGGAATTGGAGGAGTGTTGAGTCAAAAGGGACGTCCAATTGCATATTTCAGTGAGAAGTTGTCAGGAGCGAAGATGAGGTACAATACGTATGATGTGGAATTCTATGCTGTTGTACAATCTATTAAACACTGGAGACACTATCTATTTCAGAAAGAGTTTGTTCTGTATACTGATCATGAAGCATTGAAGCATTTACAAGGGCAAGACAAGATTTCAGCGAGACATGCATCGTGGATTGCATATCTACAACAGTTTACTTTCGTTGTTAAACACAAGTCAGGGGTGACGAATCGAGTGGCTGATGCTTTGAGTAGGAGGAATCATTTGTTGACTACAATGAAAGTTGAGGTGACAGGGTTTGATGTAATACCAGAATTATTTACCGATGATCCTTACTTTGCAAAGTTTGTTGATAAAGTCAAGGAGGGAGAGACGGATGAGTTTGTGATGGTAGATGGTTTTCTTTTTAAAGGAAATCGATTGTGCATACCAGAGGGTAGTCTGAGGATGAAGATTATCAAGGAGTTACACGAAGAGGGACATGTTGGGAGAGACCGTACCTTACAGTTGATTTCACAATCCTACTTTTGGCCAGCAATGAGGAAAGAGGTGGAGAGGTTTGTGGAACGATGTCATATTTGTCAGGTTTCGAAAGGAACTGCGACTAATGCTGGTTTATATATGCCGTTACCGGTACCGACTAAACCATGGATTGATGTGAGTATGGATTTTGTGTTGGGGCTGCCAAGAACACAGCGAGGAAACGATTCCATCTATGTGGTAGTGGATCAATTTTCGAAGATGGCACATTTTATTGCTTGTAAGAAGACGACGGATGCTGTTCATGTTGCTCAATTGTTTTTCAAGGAGATCTATCGACTTCATGGATTGCCAGAATCTATTGTGTCGGATAGAGATACTCGGTTTCTGAGTCACTTTTGGTTGAGTTTGTGGAAAATGGTGGGAACGAAGCTGAAGTTTAGTAGTGCTTATTACCCGCAAACGGATGGACAGACCGAGGTTGTGAACAGATCGTTGGGAAACTTGTTGAGGTGTCTTGTTCAAGATAATCTAAAGAGTTGGGATATGAAGTTATGCCAGGCAGAGTTTGCCCATAATCATGTTGTGAATCGAATTACTGGGTTCAGTCCATTCCAGATTGTTTATTCGAGCTTACCAAAGGGACCGTTGGATTTAACGGTAGTGCCACAATCAAAGAAGACTGTTAAGAAAGCTGCTGATTTTGTTGAAGGGTTGACGGAATGTCATAAAATCGTTCAGGAACGATTGGAGAAAGCAAATGAGAAGTATAAACAGTCTGCAGATTTGAAACGACGAAATGTTGAGTTTAATGAAGGAGATATGGTTTATGCAGTGTTAACAAAAGATCGTTTTCCAGTAGGCGCTTATAACAAGTTGAAAGCCAGGAAAATTGGTCCGGTGGAAGTTGTGAAGCGAATTAATAAAAATGCTTACAAATTGAAACTGCCAGATGGTGTGTATACGTCTGACGTATTCAATGTCAAACACCTCGTACCATAGCACGGGAATGAATTTGTTGTGGAGGAAGCAAGTACAAATTCGAGGTCGAATTTTTCTCAACCTGGGGAGGATGATGTAGCCTAGAAGGATGCCCAAAATGATGAAGGGTTAGGTCGCGTACGACCTAACAAAGCTTTTAAGTCGTTACTGGTTGATGAAGCAAAAACTGATAAAGTGTTAGGTCGCGAACGACCTAACAAGGTCTTTAGGTCGCACCAACGACCTACTGAAATACTACGAGCTAACAAGGAAGCTAGCGAGTTAGCAGTATGTGAGGATTGGCGGGGAGCTGAAGTGTTAGGTCGCGAGCGACCTAACGTATCTTTTAGGTCGCACCAACGACCTAGGGGAGAGCTACGACCTAACAGTCTGAAGAGAAAGGAGATACGACTTAACATGTTTTTAACTCGTGAACGACTTAGCGAGTTAGAAGATAGGTCACAGAAAAAACTTAACGAGTTAACTCGTGTACGACTTAACGGGTTGGGAAATAGGTCGCTGGAACGTGCTAACAAAGTGTTACGACCTAACAAAACACGACCTATGCTAGGTCGCAGGAAACAGTCACGACTTAAGATAAGTCGCTGGGTGATCTGGGGAGTTAAGTCGCGAGGACTTAGGTCGCAATGCTTAGGTCGTGAAGTTTCTGATGCCGCTTTTGTCTTAGGTCGCAAAGCTCTAGATATTGTTGATTCTTCTACGAGTTAATCCCTGCCATTGATTTCCTTAACTCGTTGATCTGGAATGCCGTATGATCTTAAGTCGCTGAAGCTTGTAGCCGTAGATTGTTATGCCGCTTTATCAGATGTCGTTGATTGTTGAGTCGCAAGATGAATGGGTCTTAGGTCGTGTATAGTTAGGTCGTCTACGACCTAAGTGATGTAATCTGTTGTATTTGGTAACCCGTAGTTCATACCTGTTTGTAAGTCGTTATCTATAGTTCGCTACCGACCTAAGTACTTGTAATATTTTTGAAGTTTTCTGTTGTGTTGAGTTGTAGCCTATAAATAGGCATGTATGGTCATTTGTAATGGTGGTTGAATATTGAATAAAATTCTCTTTTGTTAGCTTTGTGCTTTCAATTTCAATTGGTAGTCGAGTGTACCTCCTATCTCCACCTACGTCATTCGAGTGCGCTCGAATCATCGTTTGTTGAAGCCGATTCACGGTATCTTGTGCGCAAGATCAACGTCGAAGAATCGTAGATCTCTTTCCCGATATCTTTGGATCAATGAGTCAGAGATAGATAAGAATTCGGTATCTTCGGATCAAAGAATTCGGGCATTTCAGTATTCATCAATCCATCGATTGCTACTTTCACCGATTGAAGATCGTTTTGATTAATCCGCTGCGTCAATATATATATATATATATACAAACAAATTTACATCCTTGAAAACACTTATCACAACCTTACTTCAAGTATTTATTGCATGCATCAAGATTTTAAACAAATTTAAACTTTTAAAAGTATGTTTACTCACTTGTTTTTGAACAGAGAAGCAAGTTTCTTATTTGACCTGGACTTTGTACTTTGAATCTGATCTTGATTGTTTGAATTGAATCATTGCTTGATATTTGATTTTTGCTTGAGTTGATCTGAATCATTGCTTGCTTGCTCAGGTTTGAAGATTTGAAAACTGTTGTTGTTATTGTTTGATTTAATTTTCAGTTTTGGTTTTCTTAGAAAGAAAGAGTTGAGAAAATGAAATTGAGTTTTTACTGTATAAAGCCTGGTTCTTCTAAAACATGTTATTACATATTTTAAATTTTTAAGAAAACAACATTTCCACTTGTTAATGCATGTTATCTCAAGCCTACACATGTAATATGCATGATATAATCATCTTACAAATGTTAAAATCCTTTTACTAATTTTTTTAATTAATTTATGTATTATGTTTTCTTATTTAGTTTTATATATAAATATGTACATATATATATATATATCTGTGTGTGTGTGTGTTTCATGTTTTTAAATTAATATGTATTATATTTTCAATTTTAGTTTTATATGTTTTATATTTATTCATACATTTTCTATTGTTTATACTTATATAACTTTTAAAGGAAACGATTTAAAATCTAATTATACACTAATAAATAATCACGTATACATATACATATACATATACATATATATATTGTGACAGCCCGATATTTTCAACCATTCGCATCCACACATGTCGGACTAGAATTGCTCAAAATAACGCGTTGTAAATAAAATTTGGCAAATCTCAGAATATACAGTAAATAAATATAATCACAGATCATAAACACAGAGTAAAATAATGCAGCGGAATTAAAAAGATAGTAGTTTATGAAGCTACTATTACAAAGTCTCAAAACAAATACATAATGACAATTTAGAACAACGAAGGTAGAAATCAAAACACATAGAGGTTCACTGATACATCAAATAAACCAGAACAGCTGAAACTGAAATAGATAAAGCAGATAGACATGTAGGATCTCCAGCAATGACCAGCTCCAGAAAAGAATCCAAAGCTGTAAATATTCAGACTGACCCGAGCATAAAGCAAAACACAAAACACTCGAGTCAGGACAATATATACTTATATAATATAAACCAACTCAAGTGAACTGTAATAAGGTACAAGTAACTTAAAGGATGCCTGGGACCGCCCATCCTCTAAGGATCCGTTAAACTGTTTACTATGTAGTAATATTGCGCTATTATAATAATGACTATTAGTAAAATAAACATACTTTTTTCATAGCATCAAAGGGTTACCCATATAGCCCCAGACACGTAATAGTCCCAGTAGTCCATCCAATATCTGCATATCTCCTGATCGGGAGACCACGAGAAGATATGCATGGGCTACGGGAGAAAACCAAAATCGTAGTAAAGGCTCAATAGGGTAGGTGACACGGCACACAAGGCAATGCCAGGGTAGATATACCAATTACGACACTCGGGCTGGTGGTAATGCAGCAGCCACATACGCCCACCTCGGAACACATTCCCAAAATCGTAGGGGCGCCCAAACAATCACAAAAGCAATAGAATGGTATCAAAGAAATGCGTCCGATCAAAGGTGCGACCTCAATTGGCCCGAGACCGCTCCTGTTTCTGCCACCTTATGCCAACTCACGGGAGTTGGGTCCACGTAACATACCTCAAGAACGTCGCCATCATCCTACTTCATTCTGGAATCTCCACTGCATACACGGTTGTCAAAGTGGTTTTCGGTATCGACAGAGAACACTTAACAAAGCCTGTACCATCTTTTTGTTCATCAACTTTTTCTCTGGTTCCAATTCGTTTAAGGCTAACATACCAGAAAACACTTAACATTCCTACCTTGCAAACTTTAAACTACAACTTCATTTAAACAAACCTGTATATAACTCAAACCAGATCAAGTATTTTTCTTCCAGTATTCAAGTATTCTTCTAGATCAAAAGCTTCAGTTTTCAAAATGATCATCATAGCGTTTTCAAGCATCTCAGTTTATACCTTCTCTGTTATCTTCACAGGTGAGTAAACAAATCATTTCATTTGAAGCTTAATCTGTCTTTATGTCTGATGCCTGTGAAAATACTTGAAGTTTATTTGTGAATAATGTTTGCATAGATGGAATTTGTTAAAGTATAGTTGTATTCATGTATATATATATATACATGGCTGCCTGTTTCTGAATGAATCTGCCTCTCTCTGTTTCAAATTTACTAAATCAAGTTCAAGTTTAATATTCCCTGTATAAATAGATTTATGATATTTAAAAGGAAATTGTTTATAATTATCAGATTCAATTTTTAAAATAGTTTCAAGTTTATTTATGAAATAATTATGTCGAAAATGGAAAAAAAAAATTTACAGGGGCAAATCAATTTTAAATCAGACATAAATTGGGAGTAAACATTTATGTTAAAAATAGTTTTTAAAATCTTTGAAGCATGTGTGGAAATCTTGTAGAATTATAAGTCTAAATGCTTGCATGAGTGTTTGGATGTGAATATATGTTAATGAGTATGACATGCCTGAAAAATTTACTGTGTGTGTTTTATATGCTCTGTGGCAAATAACAGGCTTAACTTCACCAGGAAAAAAAATCATATCTTTCCATTCAAATGATTATAGGCTTTGATTTTAAAATGAAGTATGATTACAACATTGTAATACAAGTTTTAAAAATAATTTCATATAATTAATTTTTGTAGTTGTTTCAAAAATATGGTATAACAGTGGAAATCATAGTTAAGTCAAAAATTAATATTCAAGATTTCATGTTTGGATTTTGTAACTTGATTCATATTAGAAAGCAATGATTTTTGGTAAGCATTTCGAGATTTTTAAAAAAAATTGTATATGTTGAGAATTTCCTAGTTGATCGGGAATGGGATTTTAGGCAATTCCGACGAACTGGTGATCATCGCGAGTCGTGTGGTGGCATAGAGAAGGCTTAGGGGTAGGGTAGTACGATAAAAATAGCGGTGTTTTTTTTAGTCACCGAAGTGGTGCAGCGAGGCCGTATTAGGGTTTAGGATGTGTTTTGGACGTTGATGTTTACTCGACGATTTCGAGCTTGTGACGGCATCGAGGTGGGTCGGCAGTGGAGGAAAGGCTGGGGAAGGTTGTGACGAAGTTTTGTCAAGGTTTCGAGACCACCGATGATCGGTGGTGGGGGCGCGAGCGATTTTAGAAGATTGATTTATGTCCTTGGTTTCACTCATATGGTTCAATTTTGACCTGGCAACTGTTGTGGCGATCTGAGGGTGGAGATCGAATGTAGGAGTTGCCGTTGACTTGCGAGGGATGGTGGCAAGGATCGGAGATGCTCTGACCATCGGTGTAGGTGCACGGTGTCACTGGTGCATGTGAAGAGCTGGGTGCCTTTTTGGGTTAGAACGAAGAATGGTTGATCTTGGGAGGTACTCGAGGGAAGGCTATGGTGGCTCGAGTAATGCTCGGGTGTGAACGCGTGGATAAGATGATTAACATGTTTTAAAAATTTGTTAAACGAATAAAGTAAAAAAAAATTGTTAATTTGGATTTGGTCTCAGGTCTTGTTATAATTGACATCAGACTTCTAAAGTTTCCTTTAATAATCAGTTTTAAATAAAGCATGAACAAGATAAGGGTTGTATAAAAACAGGTTTTAAATTAAAATGAAGTTTGTTTAAATTATTCATGAAATATTTTAACCAATTGATTAAAGAAAAATTACTTAAGGAGGTTTATAAAGTGTAATTACTTATTGAAGTAATTAGTAATGGTAAATTACAAGGTGTCATTAATTGAAGGTTGAAAGTAATTTGGAATAATTACCTGGTGTAATGAATATAAAGAATAATTACTTAGTAGAAGTAATAAATAAATAATTACTTAGAGTAATTAATTTAAGAATTGAGTAATAAAAGTTTTGGGAAGTTAATTTAATGATGAGATTAATTAAGAGTAATTAATTACAGAATGAGATAAATCAAGGGTGATTAATAAATATAATTAATTAAAGATTAAGTATAATTACTCAAGGTAAATATAGAGGTGTAGTTCCTTAGTGAAGTAATGAGTGAATAATTACTAGATGTAATTAATCAAAAGGGTAATTACTTGGTGAAGGAATTTAGTGATAATTATTCAGTGTAATTAAAGGATTAATTAATATTATAAATCAAGGAGTTGGTTTAATTGATGGAGAAATTTAGGGAAGTAAATTTCTAATAGTAATTAATCAAGGTTGATTAATGAATGTAATTAAGTTAAAGGTTAATTATTAAATGAAATTTAAAAATAATCAACTAATGTAAGTAATTAGAGGATCATTAATTAATGTAATTAATGGAGGTGATAAATCCTCCTTATGAATGATTGAATGATGATAAGTGTTTGGATTGGTTGATATATCAGATATAAATTGCTTTGTGATTGATATGTTGGATGGACAGTGATAATGTGATTTTCTATCAATTATAAATTGTTGGAAAAAAAAAGTGTTATCCGGTAACTAAAGTCGAATTGTATTTAATTGAATAACTCGGGTTAAGATGACATTGGATTCGAAGAGACCGGAGTCGGTGTAACGACCCAGAATTTAGAACAATTTAAAATGAAAATATTTAATTAATTTTAAATATTTGAACGATGATTTAATTTGAATCCCCGATATAACTCTGAATTTGACGATTAAATTATAAAATTTAATCTATTGTTAGTTGAATAAAAATTCGAATCTTCAATTTTAAGTTGAAGAAAAATATTTCAAAAGCTTTTAAAATTCGTTTGACAATACCGGAAATAATAGAAGCTTCAGAATTGAATTGTTCAGTGATTTGTTCGGTTTTGAAATTATATCGTTTCAACCGATATTTAAAAATAGCCGTTCGAGGCGCAGTCTCGGAATTCGACGAAACCAGTTTCATTGGGTCCGTAATATCGAATTATTACCGGGTTTCAAATTTCGTAGCGTTCGGAGTTGTTATGTGAGCGTACAACACATAAACGCGTTGAAATTTTAAACACGAATTAAATTTAAATTTAAATTTAAATTGGTCCACATCAGCTATTCCTTTCCCGTTGAATACGCCTGAAATCTCGTTCAAAATCACGAACAAAATCGTGCAAACCATACCCTTTCATTTCAAAGTAATGGCCGAGCTTTGCAAATCTTCTGCCTCGTTCAAAAAAAAATCGAAAGAAAACAATTTAACAAAGCCGATTATCCTCCTCTCCAGAAATTAAATCGAGCCTTCTTCTTCATTTCAAAATCGCGTATTCATCTAACCCTCTTTCAAAATTTAAAACGTTAATGGCAGCTTCCTCATCGTTTTCAAAATACAGCTGATCTCGAATTATGGGGATCACGAGCCGCCTAGTTAATCGTACGCAAATCAAGGGCAACGAAGTTCGTGACTTCGTCACAAAGTCTGATTCCTGGGGCGCGCTTCTCGAGATTTGGATTCGTGTCGCGATCGATGTGGGGAGTTCTGGAAGCCGGCAAGTTGGTCGATCTTGGAAAATCACGTCGCCGTGATGGGCGATGTCAGCTTAGGGGCGAAGCCGAGAGGCTTTCGTGATGCTTTGAGTGTTGTCGTGAAGGTGGATGTGGGGCATGGGCATGCTCATTACTGTTCTCGAAGCAGACGATTGGGAATAGGGTTCAACGATGATGACTGTGGTTATGACATGGGGTTGTACGCCTGGTAGCTGTGAAGGTGGCGGATCGTGATTCAGGGAGGAAGTTCGAATGGGGCATTTGGGTTCGAATTCGAGTCAGTGGGTCGAAGGCCAAATTGGCGACTGCGATTCTCAATTTAGGGTATGGATTCCTCAATAGTATTTATTTATTTGCAGATATTGTTATATACTCTGTTGTCATATTGATATATGATGTTGTTGTCGTGATTGATTATTTGGTGCTATGGCATCATCGAATCCAATTTTAAAGTTATAAAAATTATGATTTTTTGTGAAATATAACCAAAAGGTGATTTTTTGAAATAAATAGTCAAGTAATTTATAAAATGATTTGAATTGGGATTTTTGAATTATTAAAAACGATGTATACAAAAGATTTATAAAGTCGATATTTATAAATAAAAATATTGTAATTAAAAAATGAATTTTTATAAGTGTTAAAATAAAGTATAAATGGATTTCATAAGTGAATGAAATTAATAGATTTAAATTGTGAAGTATAAAATGAATAGATGTTGTAGAATAAAAGATTTATAAGTAATAACTTATAAATTAGATTTTTGCACTTAGATGGAATATGAATAGAATTGGCTAATAAAATGATTTTGTAAGTTGAAAATTGTTATGAAGTATAAATGTGATTTATAAACGTTGTTTTATAAATCCAAAACCAATTGAAATTGATAAGTTAAACATAGAAGTTTATTAAATGAAATATATCCGCGATTTTGGATAGTGGATAATTCTTGAAATAAATGTGTAGAAAATATTGAAATTTGGTTAGTGAAGTATATCCACGATTTTGGACAGTGAATATGTTTTTAAGTAAAACAGATATGGTTTTGGGAAAGTGATATTTGAAATGAAGTTAACTATTTTAAAAGATGTTTTAAAATGTATTAAATATCGAAATCATAGATTTCAACATTCATTGTTGAAATAGACGTTTTCAAGGATAATAAGGAAATGGTGGACTATAACACTGTTGTTATAGTAAATGATTTCCGAAAGGAAATGTTTTTTTTATGTAGTATTGGGATTTATATATCTATCTTAAAATCTGAATCCCTATACTAGTGATTTTGAGTCGTCGTAACGATGTTTTACGTAACATTCGTTTTGACTCAAATAAATGTGCTTAAGAGAATGATTTCCTTAAAGAATGAAATATATACTTAACATTTATTTAAGTATATCGAATATCTTCAAATGTTGAAAATAAATTGATTTGCGAATTACTTATAATTAAATAAGTATGGAAATGTTTTCCAAAACGAAATGAAACGTTTTTGAGAATTTATCTTTTAAAGATAAATTGAAATGTGAATATTTGAAATTTGTTTTCAAATGGTTAAGTGTGGAAATTTTATATCTAGTAAAGATATTTTTGAAAATAAAATAATTTGGAAAATTATTTGGAATCTGATGATGTTGCGCACCTTTATTGATAGTTAAATAACCGACTATCAATAATTACCTGGAATGAGTATTTGTTGTGAGTTGGATGAATTTGAATGCCACACTTATTTTTGAATAAGCGCTCACTATTCGGGTTAGCCGGGAAAGGACCATAGGGTCGTATAACCCATTCTGAATATGTGATACGTCATTATGAATCGCATTTGATGACCGGTGTTGAAGACCGGATATTTTTGAAAACGGAAGGATTACCGTCGAGTTAGTCTACATCGGCTAATCTCCGGTTTAGAGGTTTTATCACCCTTAGTGACGGGAAGTCCGAACGTGATTAGAAATTTATCCGGATGTGCAAGGGCTTCATGAGAAGTGCCTTCGGTTCTGTTCGATCCCGGAACAGACTTGTATGGATTGTATGTCTGACGTTACAGATTGAGATATAAAGCTGATTTCTTTCAAATACATATTTGTTGGTGGCGGAGAATTTATTGTCTTAGCTTAACACCCTTCTCTGAGACGTACGAGCTCAGAGGTTATGTAGTTGAAATTTATCAGCAATATACTCCCAATTTGGTAACGTGGCATGCTGAGTGTTGCTGTGAAATGATCGTTGTTTGATCATTTACGATATGATCATTTGTTTGATTTTATATCTTTGTGATCATTTCTTTGATCATTTGTTTGACCCGAAGCATGGCTTTTGAAAAGCGTAGCTTTGTGGACGAGACTTCGTCGATCCTCACACCCCGGAAATGGTCAAAACAGGAAAGATGCGGCAATGTTCTAGGGAGTAGCGCCCCTTAGTGTATGTCATTCCTTCTGGATAGAGGTGGTATCATGGTATGGAGCCCAGATGTAACAACCCGCATATCTATCGATTTTATATTTAAATATTTTATCGTTAGTCGGATGTTAGTCCGAAAAGCTACTTTTTGCATATGGTCAAATTAGGACTCGAGACCACTTCCATTGAGTTCAAAATGACGTTTGCGATCTTTTTAAGTGTAAACTTCGATACGTTTGGAGATAGTGAAATTTTCGACACTTTTTCCCGCCTTTGACTTTGGTTTGGACTGCACCCTTTTAGTTCAGCCCAACCATCTTCCTCACTCTATCAAAAACACTTCAAGCTTTGTCAAAAATGGTGGTGGGAAGTGGAAATTAAAACTCCAAACACAAATTCTATTGCAAATCCGAGATTCAACATCAAATTCACGTGAAGAACATTGATTCAAGCTTGTTGGTGTTCTTGCTTTGCTCTCAAATCTCCATCTTCATCAAATTCCGTGAAAAGGTGAGATTTTTTATCTCACATCTTGCCTATAATTGTCATTGGACTGTTGGGGATGATCCCTCATCACTTTAGCATGTTTGTTTGCATTTGGTTTGGATTGGATTGGCGAAAAACTACAAATTTTGGCGTTTTGGTGAGTTTCTGGCCTTAAGTCGTTTCTGGCCATCGCTAAGTCGTCCACGAGTTAAGCCTAAGTGGTAAGTCGTTCGCATTGAAAAGTCACACGGAGCATAAGTCGTTCCAGGCCTTAAGTCGTTCAGGGTGTGCTAAGTCGTTCGCGAGTTAAGGGCTTAAGTCGCGCGCGTTGAAAAGTCACCGCCTTTGTATTTCTGTTCGCTTGTGCTAAGTCGTTCACGAGTTAAGCCATAGGTCGTCCATGAGTTAACCCCTTAAGTCGTCCACGAGTTAACATCTTAGGTCGTCCCCGAGTTAAGAGTTAAGTCGTTGCCTTCTGCTATCTCGTCCTGGCTTAGGTCGTACTGAGATAAGTCGTTAGGTCGTATAGACCTTAGCTCGTAGCTCGTATTTGAGTCGTTAAGTCGTATCGACTTTAAGTCGTTGGGTCGTACACCCTCTTAAGTCGTAAGTCGTTCGCGAGATAAGCAAGTACTAAGTCGTTCGCGAGTTAAAACCTTAAGTCGTAGGTCGCCTCCGACCTAATATTTCCCCTGCTATTTCACTAGGTCGCTTGACCTTAAGTCGTAGGTCGTCTCCGACCTATGCCCCACTTAAGTCGCATCCCACTTAGGTCGCAGGACTCTGTTAAGTCGTAGGTCGTCTCCGACCTTACCCTTGGCCTTGTTAGTTCGCTCGAACCCCGTATTACTCTGCGTAGGCAATCTTATCTGAAAAGCATTCATCAGAACTTCCACTTTGATGCATTTTGAGCTGATTTCCTTGGATTTTATTCACGTTTTCGAATGTGAATTTTTGTGATAGATTGTTCCAACAATCGTTTTCTGACTTGTCACTTTAAAGATATGAAGGTTTTAATACTAGTAGTAAATATCAAAACTCTTTCATCAAATCGATTTCAACACTATTATTAATATCAAAAGTTCGTTTTCTCAAACCGATTTCCAATCTACTAATATATATAAGCCTTAACTTCACTCGAATGAGAAATCGACTTAAACGACTTAGTAAAACGAGTGGTATGAAACACTTGCGTTCACTTCGTCGGTTAGCTCTTGGACTTGTTCGATTGAACCCTTTTGTGACAATTTCCTAGTGAAGATCTACAGTTTGTTCGTAAATATTTAAGTTAAGCAAGTGGTTATGGGACATGAAGCTAAACTCATATATTAACTAGCTTAGTGTGATTGACACTTCCTTATGATCATGACGATCATTCTTGTGATTTAGACTAGCGATTGAGCGATGTCTCTTTGTCTGCGAGGGAGACTAGACCCCGCTTGGGTGATGTTTCTACTCACATATATGGGGCTGTACCCCACGGTCTTTGGACCGTTCGTGTGTCAAAGGCCTTCGGGCCATCCGTGTGTTCGGAAAATTAAATGGATAGCTTCCATGAGATAACTTCTCGTCCGTGTGCTCGGACTTCCCCCTTTTTGTGATTTCTGGATTTCGTGTGCTGATTTCTGGGATTTGTTTTGGATTTCGTGTGTTGATTTCTGGATTTAGTGCTTCACCAACTTTTGTGGCTTTCACTGATATGATATCAGTTTTTGTGTATTGGTGAATTTGTGTGTCATTACCTTTTTATGTGTTTGGATCTTTGAGAAGATTCTTGTGATATTGATTAATCCCTTGTTGATTATCATTTACATACTTATAGTAGTATGCCATCATGGTTATTATATGTTTATGCCATACCCCTTATCCTATATCATGTCATCTGATATTTATAGTTAGACTGATCGGTTTATTATTTTCTTATAAATAATACTCGGGTCAGACCGAGATGTTACAGGTGCTTCTGCTTGACTTCTCTTCTAGATTATTCTGACTTTTGGCTAACTACTGAGATTAGTAGTTTTTGGTTGTACACATTTGAGATATAGACTCTATGTTGTGTATCTATTCTTTTGTATAGCACGTGATGCTATTCTTTTGTATTATAGTGGATCTTTCCGACCACTACTCTGATGTACACTTTCATGTGTTATATGTTTATTCACATCTTCTTCCACCTTTGTGATATGGATGTTTGTGACTGATTTATGTTATGATTATTTCTATGTTTGTTTCCGAAGATTATATATAGCCACCGTGTGATAGCTTTGTGTTTGTATCGGTAAGTCGGATTTCCTCCTTAAAGGATATGCATTCTACTCTATCTGACGTATCGGTGCTCGCACAAAGAAGTTACATGGATGGTCGCTCCTCCACAGCCTTATTCTCCGTGCTATTTGACAGCACTACATCGTAGTGTTCTTGGTTAGCGTGGGTATAGAGGTGGGGTGTCACACCAGATACTTAACCTATGTGGATACTACTTATTATGTGGTTGTTGCGAATCGGGGATCCTCGAGAAGATCGGTTACGATCGGGGGATGGCATACGCGTGTCAGTAGTTACCTATTTTTGCAGAGGTAACCCGGCCTTGTGTTGGCAGAGATCCGGTTAGGTTCTCGGGACGTCATTCCAGAGGCGTTTCCATGTGGCAATGGGAAGTTCCTTGGCCTCACCATTTGTTGGAAATCCAAAGAAAAAATACGTGACTTGTACGGTTTTAGTTGTATTACCTGCTATGGAATGTGGCGGTAACCTGCTATTGAACATAGTAGCTATAGTAGGCATAAGTGCGGAATGCCTATGCTGGCTAAGATTTATATTGTACTTTCGAAATGATTTCTACACTATGCACTAATAATAATATCAAAAAGGATTTGATTTTGCGTAGTAAGCATCTTTGACTATCATAAGAAGAAATCTTCCCCAATTCTGCGTTTGCATTGTGTGTGTGGCGGGAGGTCTTATGGTAGTTTCATTTTCCAAAAGCATTTCGAATTGACTTTAAAAATTATTTTTTTGTTATACAGAATAACTGTTTTACGATCTCACACCAGTCACCATGACTGACTCGGAGTTTATTGTTTCCCTTCTAAACTCTGGGTGCCCACAAATTTTCCACACGGGCAGCCTAGAGTTATGTTATCAGGATATTCTGGATATTCTGGAGCTTTGGAAGCAAGCTGGTTGGCGAAACGTAGTATTTGTATCCGATATTATTTATTCCGCTGCGTATTCTGTATGAGGACAAGTTTATATAACTGTCCATTGATGTCCATTGTTGTATTGAGTTGTATATTGACTCTGATTGATGTATGTATAAACTGATATAGTTCTTTGTTTTAAAAGACTAGTGTTTATCTATTATATATTGTTCCGCTGCGATATGTGAGATTCTGATATTGTTTCTGTTCTGATGTTGTTCTGTTGTTCTTCTTCTCTTTTTCTTCTGTTTTCTTTCTTCTTCTTCTTCTTCTACCTTTTTCTTCTTTTTAAACCATAACATTTCGGGTTTCCGACATTCGATTGCTCGGCAGTCGATAAAGTGAGTATCGATGTCGAATTTTCGAAAGTCGAAAATTTACGGGACGTTACATTTGGTATCAGAGCATATGGTTAAGCGACAACCCTGCTCTGTTGGGTGTTACTCATTAGAGATAGAGTCAGTAGTGCTCTAGAATGAGTTGAGTGTAATAATAGATACGAGCGCGTATTTGTTAGTGAATATAAAATTGTTTTATATTGTGATGATTGGTTTGTTGAGTGGTATATGGATTCTGGTCGGTATTGTCAGTACAACTCTATCGATAGGGATCTCTAAACACTTGTTCAGAACAATTCAGCATGATATTGTTTTAAAATAGGGTAAGTGAGATAATTTTATCCAAAACTATTTTGTATATAAAAGAAATGATTTTCTGTAAATTATTACAGTATATGGTTGCATGATTGTTAGAAGTGATAATATTAAATTATTATCGTTTAATTTTGAAATTGAATAAGAAATTGGAATCATAACTCTAAAGTTAAGAAATAAATTCACATACAAATGAAATTTAAGAATATAAATTATAAATGTGACTTATAATTGGAAATAGAATTCCAGAGAAGTATTTGGAAATGTTTTGAAAAGAATTTAAAAATTTTGGAGATTTGGAAAGTTTAAATCCTTTTTGATTTGAAAATGAATTTCAAAGGTTTGAAAAATGTTTTGTAGGAATGAAAAGCTCTAAACTCTTTTCGGTCGCTGGAAAATAACTTCGATGATGACCGCGGCATCATTGGTGTTCATTTCGGGTTTCCAAAAGAGGAATTGCTGCCAAATCATTTTAAATGGAAGTTTTTGGGAAAATTTGGGTTTTGTTTTGGAAATTCAAAGGATAGTTTGAATTGTTTTCGAAAATGGTTTTGAAAAAGTTGAAAAGACTCTGAAATCCTATTTAAAAATATTTATGAAATATTATTAAGTTGATAACTTATACAATTTGAATTTTGATAGAATAAATTTAACTTAAAAGATAGAGTTAGATTAAAGAAAGTATAAGTGAACGAATTTGAATAAATGAAAGTGAAATTGAAAATTGAGATTCATTTTGAAGTTGTAAGCAGTAGAATTGAATTGAATAATTATAAATGTGAATTGAAAGAGAAATTAAAATTCATATGGAATTTGAAATCCAGTTTAAATGTAAGTAGATTTAACCGAAGTGGTAAATTGAAAATGAATATAATGTGTATATGGAATATTTATATTGAACCTAAGAAATGAAGAGTGAAATTCTTAAGTAAAATTTGATATTGAAATTATTCTAAGTTGATGATTGAATGAAGATAAAACTGGAATGGAAACTGAATACTGAAAACAAATTTGAATAAATGAATTGGAATTAGTAATTGGAACTAATTTAAAATAGTGCAGTTATGAATGAAAGATAATTGATAAATTCAATATTCAGGAGTTAAATAGAATCCAAATTAGATTGAAATTGAATTCAAATGAAATTTGAAAAGTAAAATTGAATGAAAAGAATATATAACTTCAATAGTGAATTAGAGATGATATAAGAAGTATATGTTGAAAATTTTGTAACAGAATTTGCAAAAAATGGTTTGAATATTGTAACTAGATATTATGGCTAGTAGGATATGCAGGTGTATAAAGGAATTGGAAAATTTTGATTTTCAAAGATAAATTTGAATTGCTCGACAAAAGGTAAGTATTTTAAATTTCTATATGAGATTTGATGACTTTCTTGTCCAGCCGCTTGGCTTTTTCTTTTCTTTTTGAATTTGAGAGTCCGTAGGGACGTTTTGTAGTTGTGCCGTGTTAGCCGCACAAAGGAGACGCTGGCGAAATTTTTTGAAAATTTAGAGAGTTAGAAAATTTTTGAGAAAATTTTGAAAGTTTAAAGTTTAAAATTTGAATTTAAATTTAAATTTGAATTGAGAAGTTAAACAATATTATTTGGAACTTATAATTAAAGTTGGAAATTTAGTTGAAATGATAACGAATCTTTAGTAGAAAGATTTGTTTTGATAAATTGATAAAATTATTAGATTGTGAAAAATAGTAGACGAGTCAAGGACTTTTTTTCTTAACTTGTAATTTCGGGACGAAATTCTTTTAAGGAGGGAAGTTTGTAACGACCCATAATTTAGAACAATTTAAAATGAAAATATTTAATTAATTTTAAATATTTGAACGATGATTTAATTTGAATCCCCGATATAACTCTGAATTTGACGATTAAATTATAAAATTTAATCTATTGTTAGTTGAATAAAAATTCGAATCTTCAATTTTAAGTTGAAGAAAAATATTTCGAAAGCTTTTAAAATTCGTATTGACAATACCGGAAATAATAGAAGCTTCAGAATTGAATTGTTCAGTGATTTGTTCAGTTTTGAAATTATATCGTTTCAACCGATATTTAAAAATAGCCGTCCGAGGCGCAGTCTCGGAATTCGACGAAACCAGTTTCATTGGGTCCGTAATATCGAATTATTACCGGGTTTCAAATTTCGTAGCGTTCGGAGTTGTTATGTGAGCGTACAACACATAAACGCGTTGAAATTTTAAACACGAATTAAATTTAAATTTAAATTTAAATTGGTCCACATCAGCTATTCCTTTCCCGCTGAATACGCCTGGAATCTCATTCAAAATCACGAACAAAATCGTGCAAACCATACCCTTTCATTTCAAAGTAATGGCCGAGCTTTGCAAATCTTCTGCCTCGTTAAAAAAAAAATCGAAAGAAAACAATTTAACAAAGCCGAGTATCCTCCTCTCCGAAAATTAAATCGAGCCTTCTTCTTCATTTCAAAATCGCGTATTCATCCACCCCTCTTTCAAAATTTAAAACGTTAATGGCAGCTTCCTCATCGTTTTCAAAATACACCTGATCTCGAATTATGGGGATCACGAGCCGCCTAGTCAATCGTACGCAAATCAAGGGCAACGAAGTTCGTGACTTCGTCGCAAAGTCTGATTCCTGGGGCGCGCTTCTCGAGATTTGGATTCATGTCGCGATCGATGTGGGGAGTTCTGGAAGCCGGCAAGTTGGTCGATCTTGGAAAATCACGTCGCCGTGATGGGCGATGTCAGCTTAGGGGCGAAGCCGAGAGGCTTTCGTGATGCTTTGAGTGTTGTCGTGAAGGTGGATGTGGGGCATGGGCATGCTCGGTACTGTTCTCGAAGCAGACGATTGGGAATAGGGTTCAACGATGATGACTGTGGTTATGACATGGGGTTGTACGCCTGGTAGCTGTGAAGGTGGAGGATCGTGATTCAGGGAGGAAGTTCGAATGGGGCATTTGGGTTCGAATTCGAGTCAATGGGTCGAAGGCCAAATTGGCGACTGCGATTCTCAATTTAGGGTATGACTTCCTTTTGAATTTTATCCTGATCCTTATTTTTACAAATATATATATATCAAGTTTTAAAATATATAGTAAGGTAATTTTATCATATATGCGAAATTTTACAGTAAAACAGAATTAAAAAGAAATACATATATACATTAGAGAATTTTATTCGGTTATTTGCTGCCCAGTTTTAAAATTTAAAAGTATTGGCTTAAAGTGAAAATTGTTAATTAATTAAATTTATTAAAGGAAAATGGGTTTAAGAAATTTAATTTTTTATTTCAATTAAATAAATATATTCAATGGAAATTTATTATTCGATTATTTCGAATATTGATGAATTGTATAAAATTGTTTATACAAGGTTTAAAACCGTGAAGAAAACAAGCGGAAATGGAAATGGACTGCAAATTAAAAATAAAAGCTAAGGTGAGATTTTTCTCACTCAAATGAAAATTGATTTTTCAGTTATTGATTGATGATTGCTATTGGATGTGATATTAGATATAATAGGATATATCTATATATATAGTAATATATACATATTGGCATATGTATATATTGGATTGATTGATTACCCGCACTATATAGCGGATGAGACCCTATTGCGCCGTTAGTAAGCGGATATTTTTATAAAACCCATATACCGCGATATTCCACCTCTAAGTGGAATTGGTATTGTGCTAACATCTGTGGATGCAGCGAAACAGGTTGGAGGGATCCAACTAGATTCCTCAATAGTATTTATTTATTTGCAGATATTGTTATATACTCTGTTGTCATATTGATATATGATGTTGTTGTCGTGATTGATTATTTGGTGCTGTGGCATCATCGGATCCAATTTTAAAGTTATAAAAATTATGATTTTTTGTGAAATATAACCAAAAGGTGATTTTTTGAAATAAATAGTCAAGTAATTTATAAAATGATTTGAATTGGGATTTTTGAATTATTAAAAACGATGTATACAAAAGATTTATAAAGTCGATATTTATAAATAAAAATATTGTAATTAAAAAACGAATTTTTATAAGTGTTAAAATGAAGTATAAATGGATTTCATAAGTGAATGAAATTAATAGATTTAAATTGTGAAGTATAAAATGAATAGATGTTGTAGAATAAAAGATTTATAAGTAATAACTTATAAATTAGATTTTTGCACTTAGATGGAATATGAATAGAATTGGCTAATAAAATGATTTTGTAAGTTGAAAATTGTTATGAAGTATAAATGTGATTTATAAACGTTGTTTTATAAATCCAAAACCAATTGAAATTGATAAGTTAAACATAGAAGTTTATTAAATGAAATATATCCGCGATTTTGGATAGTGGATAATTCTTGAAATAAATGTGTAGAAAATATTGAAATTTGGTTAGTGAAGTATATCCACGATTTTGGACAGTGAATATGTTTTTAAGTAAAACGGATATGGTTTTGGGAAAGTGATATTTGAAATGAAGTTAACTATTTTAAAAGATGTTTTAAAATGTATTAAATATCGAAACCATAGATTTCAACATTCATTGTTGAAATAGACGTTTTCAAGGATAATAAGGAAATGGTGGACTATAACACTGTTGTTATAGTAAATGATTTCCGAAAGGAAATGTTTTTTTATGTAGTATTGGGATTTATATATCTATCTTAAAATCCGAATCACTATACTAGTGATTTTGAGTCGTCGTGACGATGTTTTACATAACATTCGTTTTGACTCAAATAAATGTGCTTAAGAGAATGATTTCCTTAAAGAATGAAATATATACTTAACATTTATTTAAGTATATCGAATATCTTCAAATGTTGAAAATAAATTTATTTGCGAATTACTTATAATTAAATAAGTATGGAAATGTTTTCCAAAACGAAATGAAACGTTTTTGAGAATTTATCTTTTAAAGATAAATTGAAATGTGAATATTTGAAATTTGTTTTCAAACGGTTAAGTGTGGAAATTTTATATCTAGTAAAGATATTTTTGAAAATAAAATTATTTGGAAAATTATTTGGAATCTGATGATGTTGCGCACCTTTATTGATAGTTAAATAACCGACTATCAATAATTACCTGGAATGAGTATTTGTTGTGAATTGGATGAATTTGAATGCCACACTTATTTTTGAATAAGCGCTCACTATTCGGGTTAGCCGGGAAAGGACCATGGGGTCGTATAACCCATTTCGAATATGTGATACGTCGTTATGAATCGCATTTGATGACCGGTGTTGAAGACCGGATATTTTTGAAAATGGAAGGATTACCGTCGAGTTACTCTACATCGGCTGATCTCCGGTTTAGAGGTTTTATCACCCTTAGTGACGGGAAGTCCGGACGTGATTAGAAATTTATCCGGATGTGCAAGGGCTTCGTGAGAAGTGCCTTCGGTTCTGTTCGATCCCGGAACAGACTTGTATGGATTGTATGTCTGACGTTACAGATTGAGATATAAAGCTGATTTCTTTCAAATACATATTTTTTGGTGGCGGAGAATTTATTCTCTTAGCTTAACACCCTTCTCTGAGACGTACGAGCTCAGAGGTTATGTAGTTGAAATTTATCAGCAATATACTCCCAATTTGGTAACGTGGCATGCTGAGTGTTGCTGTGAAATGATCGTTGTTTGATCATTTACGATATGATCATTTGTTTGATTTTATATCATTGTGATCATTTCTTTGATCATTTGTTTGACCCGAAGCATGGCTTTTGAAAAGCGTAGCTTTGTGGACGAGACTTCGTCGGACCTCACACCCCGGAAATTGTCAAAACAGGAAAGATGCGGCAAGGTTCTAGGGAGTAGCGCCCCTTAGTGTATGTCATTCCTTCTGGATAGAGGTGGTATCATGGTATGGAGCCCAGATACTTAACCTATGTGGATACTACTTATTATGTGGTTGTTGCGAATCGGGGATCCTCGGGAAGATCGGTTACGATCGGGGGATGGCATACGCGTGTCAGTAGTTACCTATTTTTGCAGAGGTAACCTGGCCTTGTGTTGGCAGAGATCCGGTTAGGTTCTCGTGACGTCATTCCAGAGGCGTTTCCATGTGGCAATGGGAAGTTCCTTGGCCTGACCATTTGTTGGAAATCCAAAGAAACAATACGTGAGTTGTACGGTTTTAGTGGTATTACCTGCTATGGAATGTGGCGGTAACTTGCTATTGAACATAGTAGCTATAGTAGGCATAAGTGCGGAATGCCTATGCTGGCTAAGATTTATATTGTACTTTCGAAATGATTTCTACACTATGCACTAATAATAATATTAAAAAGGATTTGATTTTGCGTAGTAAGCATCTTTGACTATCATAAGAAGAAATCTTCCCCAATTCTGCATTTGCATTGTGTGTGTGGCGGGAGGTCTTATGGTAGTTTCATTTTCCAAAAGCATTTCGAATTGAATTTAAAAATTATTTTTTTGTTATAAAGAATAACTGTTTTACGATCTCACACCAGTCACCATGACTGACTCGGAGTTTATTGTTTCCCTTCTAAACTCTGGGTGCCCACAAATTTTCCACACGGGCAGCCTAGAGTTATGTTACCAGGATATTCTGGATATTCTGGAGCTTTGGAAGCAAGCTGGTTGGCGAAACGTAGTATTTGTATCTGATAGTATTTATTCCGCTGCGTATTCTGTATGAGGACAAGTTTATATAACTGTCCATTGATGTCCATTGTTGTATTGAGTTGTATATTGACTCTGATTGATGTATGTATAAACTGATATAGTTCTTTTTTTTAAAAGACTAGTGTTTATCTATTATATATTGTTCCGCTGCGATATGTGAGATTCTGATATTGTTTCTGTTCTGATGTTGTTCTGTTGTTCTTCTTCTCTTTTTCTTCTGTTTTCTTTCTTCTTCTTCTTCTTCTTCTACTTTTTTCTTCTTTTTAAACCATAACATTTCGGGTTTCCGGCATTCGATTGCTCGGTAGTCTATAAAGTGAGTATCGATGTCGAATTTTCAAAAGTCGAAAATTTACGGGACGTTACAGGTATTAGTTAATACCCGAAACCACTTTAATTCTATATAGATTGATATGTGATGTCAATTGGCTAAAATGGAATAATATGAACCTTTGAACTAAGTTAGAATACTTAGTATTTGAGTCGTGAAATAAGTGTTGAATATAACAAGTAATGAACTCGTAGTGATGTACAAGTTACCCGAGTTTCTTTTATGATTTGAACCTAGTATTTCAAATTATATGGGTTTACTCACGCTGGTTTCCAGCCTGAACCGGGTGTTACTTTGATGTAATGCTCGGGTCAGACCGAGTATTACAGATTTTCAGGTAAGGACGTTCTGGAGCTCAAGGGGCGAGCTGGATGGCAGGACGTATGGAATGTTCCGTTGTGACTATATTTCTGTTTATTTGAGATATATTTGATTTGTATATGCTCAGTGTTGTGTATGGGAGTAACTCTGATGTATTATAAATGTAAATTGACAGATACGGATATTTTTGTAAACTGTTATTATTTGATATTATATTTTAATCCGTTGCAAATGTGAGATTCTGTGTTTTGTTTCCTGTTTCTTCTTCTATCTCTTTCTTCTTTTCATGACTATCCGAAATTTTCGTGACTGAAAAGATCAGGTCGTTATAGTTGGTATCAAAGCTGAAAGGTTAAGCGAGAACCTTGGCTCTGGTGGGAATACTCATAAGGATAGGGTCAATAGTACCCTAGAATGAGTTGAGTATATATATATATACGAGAGCGTACTTGTTATTTTCTTATATAAAGATTTTAAATGATTTTATATAAGATTATATTTTGGTATATAAAGCAATATTGCATAAAAATAAAGATAAATATTAAGAAAATTGGTTGTTAAAACATTAGAATTGAACAGAAACAATGAGGATTAAGAGATAATAGAGATGCAACCAAACTGAAATTAAATCATGAAATTGGGAAAGGTTTCAGGATAAGGATAACCAATTAATTTATGTAATTAATTAAACTGTATTTAATAAGATTAATTAATGGAACTGGTAAATAAAGAGGAAGTTACTTAATGAAGAAACTAGAGGTAAGTAATTTAAAGGATAATTACTTAATGGAGGTAATTAAGAAATAAGTTAATTACCGAAGTGCAGTTTAAAATTTGAAGGGAGAATTCAAATTTGAGAAGGGTTGACTAAAGTAATGAATTGAATTTAACCTTGGGAAAGTTAAATAAGTTAAGAAGCAACCCGCATTGGAAATTTCGATAGGAAATTTGGATTTAACTTGCGAAGTTAAATGTTTCTAAGGATATGAAATTACTTTGAACTGAAAATTTAAATAATTAAATTTGTAAATTAAACATGTTTAAGAATTGGTTTCAAAATTAGAAGATAGAGTTGGGTAATAAATTAGAATTTTAAGATAAAATTGTTCTGAACTCTTATGTAAACTTTGAAATAAGTAAGTAAAGATAATATACAATGGAATTTTGAAAATCGGACTTAAAATTAAATTGTTTAAAGATTTGGATGGTTAGATTAAAAATAAAGATTAGTTTGATTTAAGGCGTTAAATCAACATTTGAAAATTTAACTCGAATTTATATAATTCGAGATGGTTTAAAATTGAGTGTAAACTGAATTCGATTTGAATTAATGGGAATTAGGATAAATTCAAATGGATATTGAAATGGTTTGAAATTGAAGTGGATTCAATTTGAAATTAGTTTGAATAAATTTGGAACTATAGTTAAAGTGAATAAGTTTAAAATCAAATGGAACTTGATTTGAAATTGGAAAGAAATTGAGGTTAATCCAACTTGAATTGGGGATAAATCAAGTTCAAGGGAAATTGGAGTTATTTAAATTGGAATAGAGTCAATTTAAATGGAAGTGGAAATTTAAATTGAATTGGTGGAATTGAAGGTTGGGAATTGAACAGTTGACTCTGGGCTATTTTCAAAATAAATTGTTTTCCAAACTATTTACCATACAGCTTTTCTTTTAAACCTAAAACTATCTTAAGCTTGTTTACAATTACTTTTGGAATTATTTAACTATTTTACAACTGCTTTATAAACTAATTACTATTTCTCAACTATTTTACAAATTAATTACTGTTTTACAACTATTTTGCAATTATTTAAAAAAAAATTCTTAAAACTATTTGATTATTTTTCAACTATTTACAATTACTTAACTGTTTTACAGCTATTTTACAAACTAATAATTATTTTTCAACTACTTATCTATTTTTAAGCTATTTCCTAAAAATAAACTGGTCGGGGTTTAAACTGTTATTGATTAAATACCCAACTCAGATAAGAAGTGAAGTGGTAATCCAAGTGGGAATTAAGGCAAATGTGAATAAGTGAATAAAATCAAAGTGAATGTGAATAGAAAGGAGAAATGGATTTAGCTAATAATCAATGAAGAGAAATACGTTGGATGTACGAATATTATTCTATTCGCATAGTGATTTGATCCAGATTCGAGCACAGAATTTCGAGATAGTATTATCGATCCGAGTTGGGATTTTCCACTCGATTTTCGACGGCGAACCGGGATATGGATTTTTGATTGATTCTGGATATTCTCTATCATAGTTCTGACTATGCAAGGAGAATGACGGTTTCTGATCAAGAAACCAGATCTGAGTCCGCACTAGGAAGACGGGAGGACAATACTAGTTCGGAAGCGAAATTGTGTGATCGAGTGAGCGATCAGATTGATATTGCGTACGGATGGTATGGGTACATCGTACGGGTTTCAATAAAATTGATATTGAAATTTGTGGATAAGCACTGTAAATGATTTTTGAAATTAAAAGTATATTTCGTGAAATATACAATGAATAAAAATGAAAATTGGATATTCTATAATAAAAAAAATTACTTTATTGAAGTAAGTAATATGGTAAATGAATTTATAAAAAGTAATCAAATTTGAATGTTTGTTTTGGACCAAACAAAATTATATATCTTTGTTATATAAGGAAAACTCCTCTTGTTGAATCTATTGCCAAAAGAAAATGCTTTTTGAAAGTATTTGAAGTGAATTTATACAAGTACAAATTGATTCAAAGATTTTTCAAAACTTTTACATATATGTATATATATAAAAAGGATTTTGTGAAAGTAATTTTGAGGAAAGGTTTTGGGAACCTTTGGATTTGAAAACGGGCTTTTGATTTTTGGGGAAAATCAATATTGAATTTGGGAAAGCCTATTTTGGAAATTTTCGATTTCGGGAATCGATTTTGTGTAAAGGAGCCTTATATGAAATTCATACTAGGTGTATGATTTTGGGAAAATACTATATGGGTATAGTATATAGTGTTTTGAGATTGGCTCTGGGGAAAAAGGCGCTCCCTTTAAATGAACTTCTCAGTAGTGCCACTGGGTGGTACTGCCTTGAGCCTCTAAGGGGGAGGTTCTAAAGTTGATCCTGTGAGGAGTCCGGACAAAACTAGTTCCTGAGGATTATTGTGTAGCGAAAGTCGAGGGGCTGGTGCCTACAGAGGCATTTGGGTTATGCTGTGACGACAGTGTAACTCGATGTCACTGCGATCTACTACAGACCATAGCGAAAGTCGTGTGAGCCGTTGAGAGCCAACAGTCTACGTTTGATTTTATATCGGTAGACTGCGACACTATGGTAACATAGCGAAAGTCGTGTGAGCCGCTGAGAGCCAACAGTCTGCATTTGATTTTACATCGGTAGACTACGACCTATGTGGGAGTGGAGAAGTTTCATTTTGACAGCGTAATCGTGTGTGCCGCTGAGAGCCAACAGTTACATGGACTTTTGCTGTGACGACAACGTAACCCTGGATGTAACTGCGATCTGTTGTGGCTTCTATGGTGTAATCAGTTACATTGACTTTTGCTGTGATGGCAACGCAACCAGGATGTAACTGTGACCATGGATGGGTGTGATGATTTCCAGAGCAATTTCACCAAAGATATTTCCTCTATTTTCAAAAACTGTTTTTGATATTTTCAATAAAATTATTTTCTAAGTATTGCACTGGGTGTTGGAAACGGGTTTGCCAAGTACTTATAGATTTTCAATCCTACGCCTGATCAACGTATGACCGAATTTCTGTAAGGACAAGGATGAACTTGTCAAAACATCGAGTTATAAAAGTATTTTTATAAAAAAACTATTTTAGTAATATTGTATAGATTTTAATGTGATTTAAAAGTGATTAAAGAATATTTACCTGATTTTAAGCATTTTCAATAAATCTGGCTTCGTTCCTTTTCGAGGACGAAAAGATTTTAAGGGGGGAGGGATGTGACATCCTGGATTTTGGCAGCATTATTTTAATAAATATTTAATTGAATTTATTTAAAATACAGCTTATTATTATTATTATTATTATTGTTGTTATTAGAATATATATATATATATATATATATATATGTGTTTTTGAAAGAAATGATTTGTTTGGAATTTAAATTAAAGAGTTTCAAAATATCTTTAAAATGAAATCTATTTATTTCACATTTAAAATAAAGTAACATCTACTTATTAACTGTTGATTTAAAATATATATATTTATGATATAATCTTAATAACAATGGTTAGAATCAAATAATCTTATCATTATTAAATCTAAGTAGAATAAAAGATAACCAAATTGTACTTACAAAATAAATAATAAAAATATAGACATAAGATAAATTATATAGTTATGTAAAATATAAGTAAGTACATTAATAAATTCTAATAACATGCAAAAATAGAACTTCATTTATATTCCAAAGCATAAGGCAAAAGAAAACATAAATATTTAAAAAGAAAATCTAAATACGAACAAACAAATAGAAGATAAGTATGTATGCTTACATAAGAAGACTATGTAATTAATATAAGTACAAAATAAATACTATAGAAGCAATTAAATGTTTGATAGTTTAAAATTGTGAGAGAAATATGAATACAAAATAAACACTTAGGATCATAAGGAGCAAGACAATATCTATGCATATGAATGTATACAAATTTACATAATAGAAAATAAATTATATAGATGAGAATAAGCTTGTAAAACAAGCCATTGTAATAAATGCTAGCAACTTTAAATCTTTTCAGCCTCCAATTTGAGAAAAAATCTCCTACTAGTACATAAAAAAATCTTGTACCAGTAAAATTTAACAAAGCCTGTACCATCTTTTCGTTCATCAACTTTTTCTCTGGTTCCAATTCGTTCAAGGCTAACGTACCAGAAAACACTTAACATTCCTACCTTGCAAACTTTAAACTACAACTTCATTTAAACAAACCTGTATATAACTCAAACCAGATCAAGTATTTTTCTTCCAGTATTCATGTATTCTTCTAGATCAAAAGCTTCAGTTTTCAAAATGATCATCATAGCGTTTTCAAGCATCTTAGTTTATACCTTCTCTGTTATCTTCACCGGTGAGTAAACAAATCATTTCATTTGAAGCTTAATCCGTCTTTATGTCTGATGCCTGTGAAAATACTTGAAGTTTATTTGTGAATAATGTTTGCATAGATGGGATTTGTTAAAGTATAGTTGTATTCATGTATATATATACATGCCTGCCTGTATAAATAGATTTATGATATTTAAAAGGAAATTGTTTATAATTATCAGATTCAATTTTTAAAATAGTTTCAAGTTTATTTATGAAATAATTATGTCAAAAATGGAAAAAAAAATTACAGGGGAAAATCAATTTTAAATCAGACATAAAACTGGGAGTAAACATTTATGTTAAAAATAGTTTTTAAAATCTTTGAAGCATGTGTGGAAATCTTGTAGAATTATAAGTCTAAATGCTTGCATGAGTGTTTGGATGTGAATATATGTTTATGAGTATGACATGCCTGAAAAATTTACTGTGTGTGTTTTATATGCTTTGTGGCAAATAACAGGCTTAACTTCACCAGGAAAAAAAATCATATCTTTCCATTCAAATGATTATAGGCTTTGATTTTAAAATGAAGTATGATTACAACATTGTAATACAAGTTTTAAAAATAATTTCATGTAATTAATTTTTGTAGTTGTTTCAAAAATATGGTATAACAGTGGAAATCATAGTTAAGTGAAAAAATAATATTCAAGATTTCATGTTTGGATTTTGTAACTTGATTCATATTAGAAAGCAATGATTTTTGGTAAGCATTTCGAGATTTTTAAAAAACTTGTATATGTTGAGAATTTCCTAGTTGATCGGGAATGGGATTTTAGGCAATTCCGACGAACTGGTGATCATCGCGAGTCGTGTGGTGGCACAGAGAAGGCTTAGGGGTAGGGTAGTATGATAAAAATAGCGGTGTTTTTTTAGTCACCATAGTGGTGCAGCGAGGCCGTATTAGGGTTTAGGATGTGTTTTGGACGTTGATGTTTACTCGACGATTTCGAGCTTGTGACGACATCGAGGTGGGTCGGCAGTGGAGGAAAGGCTGGGGAAGGTTGTGACGAAGTTTTGCCGACGTTTCGAGACCACCGATGATCGGTGGTGGTGGCGCGAGCGATTTTGGATGATTTATTTATGTCCCTGGTTTCACTCATATGGTTCAATTTTGACCTGGCAACTTTTGTGGCGATCTGAGGGTCGAGATCGAATGTAGGAGTTGCCGTTGACTTGCGAGGGATGGTGGCAAGGATTGGAGATGCTCTGACCATCGGTGTAGGTGCACGGTGTCACTGGTGCATGTGAAGAACTGGGTGCCTTTTTGGTTTAGAACGAAGAATGGTTGATCTTGGGAGGTACTCGAGGGAAGGCTATGGTGGCTCGAGTAATGCTCGGGTGTGAACGCGTGGATAAGATGATTAACATGTTTCAAAAATTTGTTAAACGAATAAAGTAAAAAAAAATTGTTAATTTGGATTTGGTCTCAGGTCTTGTTATAATTGACATCAGACTTCTAAAGTTTCCTTTAATAATCAGTTTTAAATAAAGCATGAACAAGATAAGGGTTGTATAAAAACAGGTTTTAAATTAAAATGAAGTTTGTTTAAATTATTCATGAAATGTTTTAACCAATTGATTAAAGAAAAATTACTTAAGGAGGTTTATAAAGTGTAATTACTTATTAAAGTAATTAGTAATGGTAAATTACAAGGTGTAATGAATATGAAGAATAATTACTTAGTAGAAGTAATAAATAAATAATTACTTAGTGTAATTAATTTAAGAATTGACTAATAAAAGTTTTGGGAAGTTAATTTAATGATGAGATTAATTAAGAGTAATTAATTACAGAATGAGATAAATCAAGGGTGATTAATAAATATAATTAATTAAAGATTAAGTATAATTACTCAAGGTAAATAATGAGGTGTAGTTCCTTAGTGAAGTAATGAGTGAATAATTACTACATGTAATTAATCAAAAGGGTAATTACTTGGTGAAGGAATTTAGTGATAATTATTCAGTGTAATTAAAGGATTAATTAATATAATAAATCAAGGAGTTGGTTTAATTGATGGAGAAATTTAGGGAAGTAAATTTCTGATAGTAATTAATCAAGGTTGATTAATGAATGTAATTAAGTTAAAGGTTAATTATTAAATGAAATTTAAAAATAATCAACTAATGTAAGTAATTAGAGGATCATTAATTAATGTAATTAATGGAGGTGATAAATCCTCCTTATGAATGATTGAATGATTATAAGTGTTTGGATTGGTTGATATATCTGGTATAAATTGCTTTGTGATTGATATGTTGGATGGACAGTGATAATGCGATTTTCTATCAATTATAAATTGTTGGAAAAAAAAACAAGTGTTATCTGGTAACTAAAGTCGAATTGTATTTAATTGAATAACTCGGGTTAAGATGACATTGGATTCGAAGAGACCAGAGTCGGGTATTAGTTAATACCCGAAACCACTTCGATTCTATATAGATTGATATGTGATGTCAATTGGCTGAAATGGAATAATATGAACCTTTGAACTAAGTTAGAATACTTAGTATTTGAGTCGTGAAATAAGTGTTGAATATAACTAGTAATGAACTCGTAGTGATGTACAAGTTACCCGGGTTTCTTTTATGATTTGAACCTAGTATTTCAAATTATATGGGTTTACTCACGCTGTTTTCCAGCCTGACCCGGGTGTTACTTTGATGTAATGCTCGGGTCAGACCGAGTATTACAGATTTTCAGGTAAGGACATTCTGGAGCTCGGGGGCGAGCTGGATGGCAGGACGTATGGAATGTTCCGTTGTGACTATATTTCTGTTTATCTGAGATATATTTGATTTTATATGCTCAGTGTTGTGTATGGGAGTAACTCTGATGTATTATAAATGTAAATTGACAGATACGGATATTTTTGTAAACTGTTATTATTTGATATTATATTTTAATCCGCTACGAATGTGAGATTCTGTGTTTTGTTTCCTGTTTCTTCTTCTATCTCTTTCTTCTTTTCATGACTATCCGAAATTTTCATGACTGAAAAGATCGGGTCGTTACAAATTTTATATAACTGAAATATATCTATAAATTAAGATAAAATTCAAAAATTTAGTAAATAAACAAAAATAAATAAATAAATTATTAATTATATATAATTTAATTAAATAAATCAGCAAAAATTGCAACTAGTCTTGAAAATATGAAAAATAAATGCAAGAACTTTGGAAAATTTTTATGTACTTGAAAAGTATTTATAAATAAAGGTAAGAACACAAAATAAAAATTAATTCACAAAAATAAATATATAAATTTTAATTAAATAAAATTTAAATGAAGAAAATAGCAGAAAAATGGAAACTAAGCTTAATAAATTGGAATAAATTCAAATAAACTTTAGAAAAATTATATTATCATTTTAATAATATTATAAGGCAAAAATATACATAAAATAACATATTAACACAAATTAAAATAAAACATGACAAAAAAATGTAATTTATATAATTTAAAATAGACAAAATTGCAAAATAAATAAATTATACTCAAAATTGAACTGTACATAACTTTTACAATTTAACTCCATTTTCAGCGAAACGTAAAGCAGTGTTCAAGTTATTAAATATATTTTCATAATAAAAGATAAAATTTAAGATTTTAAATAATTTAAATTTGAAGTTTAAAAGTCAAAGTTTGACCAGTTCGAACAGAAATTCACCTTTCAGTAAAATATCCAATTTATACCAGTTTAAAACTATAATTCACTTAATTATCAACATTTATATAAAAAATGTAATGTATGAAAGAAAAAAAATTTAAAAAAATTTAAAAATAAAAGAATGTCAATTTTAAATAATATACAAAAATCTAGGGTTGTTACATATATATATTAGTTTCTTAAAATATAAAGTTTTTAAATCCAATTCATTTATAGGATATTTATTCTTTGAATTCCAAATCAAATTATATTTGCAATCTATTTATACATAAACAAATGCATACCTTATTTGTTCTAGAAAATTTCAAATTATTTCATAAATTAATTCACAATTTAATTCTAAAAATCGTATTAATTACTAAATAAAATTTGGCTTAAAAACGGGATCGTTACAGATTCCCCCCCTTGTAAAAAAATTCATCCTCAATATTTTAAAGTAAATTTGATTATCTTTTGCTTTTATTTCTAACAATCAAAACATACATATCAGCCATATATTAGCAACCAAAGCAAATAATTCATTCAACCAAATATTTCTAACTATCCAGACACAAATCCGAATAGGCTTTCCTCATACTATCTAAAGTTTCCCAAGTATAATCATTCAGATCACCACTCCATTGTACTTTCATCAATTTCACCATTTTATTCCTTAACCGCTTTTCATCTCAACCAATAATCTTCTTCTCAGTTGATGGAATCCTTGGGCTAGGTTCATCATGAAAAAGAATGGATTGCATGGTTCTCGATTCGGGGCAAAGAAAATTTATTCCTAAGAGTTAACTTACTAAGATCACGATAATTTACTCACAATCTCAAAGATCCATCGAACTTAGCTACAAATACTACAATTAAACCCCCACTAGAATGACTAGGTCGAATAAATCCTTTCTTCGGTAAATCTTGGGTTTGCTTCATTATCAGGCATCGTTCCAAAGCTTCTTCCTGGAGCTGCCAGGAAGCTATCAACCTTCTTTTGATCATCACCCAATTTCAATCCTTTAAAATTCCTCTCACAATATCGAATCCAAGCTTGCGCTTCTATAATAGTCTCTGAACCCTTGAATGGTTTCCCTTTAAGACTTGAGAAATTTCGATATAACTCTGCCAGATATGGCTGGGAAAGAGTTACTCCTACCATTACTGTTGTTGCAAAAATAGACCAAGAAATTTTTGATTTTCAGTCTCTCGGGTTATACTCATTCTAGGGTATTCTTTACCCTATCTCTAATGAGCCACCTAATGAGTTATAACCCAAAGCTAAAGTTCTTACTCAACCTTTAGTTCTGATACCAAATGTGATGAACCGAACTTTCAACCTTCGAAAATCGGCATCTAATACATCATATATTCAAATGCTGGAGATTCAAACGTCGGAGTCCGTATCGTTGGAGCTATAACACATTAGATGAAAAACAACACATCTGAACAAAATGATTATCATTGATACACCATGTATTACAACATCTTACAACAAGATACCACCAACATCATTAGAGCAAAATATACACAACAGCGGAATACAACACCAATACGGTCTTCCAAAAGAATCCAAGATCTGCATCTTCATTTCCAAAACTCCAAAGCTCCAAATCAGAAATAACTCAAACCAAAAGATTCCAAACCAAAGACTTTCAAATTCATATCTACTCTCCAGAACCTACTGATAACCTGACTCTAGGCTGCCTGTGTGGAAAATTATTTGCACCCAGAGTTTAGAAAAGGGAACAATAAACTCCATGTCAGTCATGGGATTGGTGTGAGAAACTTAAAACAGTTGTTTGAACGAAAATAAATAAAAAGAAATCCATTCATGCTTTTTGGAAAATGAAACTACCATAAGGTCTCCTAGCACACACACAATGCAATCGCACACTTGGGAAAGGTTTCTCCTTATAGTAGTCAAACATGCTTGATACACGAAAATCCATTTTGATATTATTATTAGTGCATAGTGTGGAAAACATTTCGAAAATATAATATTAATCTTAGTCAGCATACATACCATTATAGTATGCCTACTATAGCTACCATGTTAAATGGCGGGTTCTACAACTAACACCGTACAGGGCTCGTATTGATTGTTTGGATTTCCAACAAATGGACAAGGCAAAGGAACTTCCTTTATCCGAACAGAAGGGTGTTTGATAGAAACCAGCTTTATATCTCAAAGTGTAATGTCAGACATACATCTATACAAGTCCATCCTCGGTCTGAATGGAACCGAAGGCACTTCGTCCAATTAAGGAAAAAGTCCTTGCAAATCCAGATATCCTCTAATCACGTCCGGACTCCCCATCACTTAGGGTAGTCTCTATACCAGAACAACTCGATGCAGAGGCAATCAACAAGTAATCCTTTCATTTTCGAAAATACCCGGTCTTTAACCACCGTCTTCAAATGCAATTCCATTCCGTTGTATCATTATTCGGAATGAGTTTTATGACTTAGTGTCCTCTCCCGACTTATCAGAATAATGAGCGCTTATTTTTAAAACATATGGATAAATTTGGATCTTAGTTAAGTCACAACTTTTTAGCCCTTATTTCCCAAACCCTTTCCTTTTGAATGGTTTAAAAAATTTCCATTTTTAATCTTTAACAAAAGATTCATCTTTAAGATCCTCTTCAGTTTGAAACAAAATTCACCAAATCTTTAACAAAGATTTATTCACAGTTTTCAAAACTATTTCCATTTCAAATTTGATTTTCCCATAACTCAAAAATCCTTTCAACAAAAACTGGAAATTCTTTCTTTATATGAAAGCTGTTATCATTTGAAAACAAAGGTTTTTTGTTTTGGGAAAATCCGATTAAATTTGCTCAAGTGATAGCTTTTTAAAGATATAAATTGGAAAATCAGCAAACTGCTACACCCCCGACAAGCTCTATTTGAGTTAAATTTAAATTCCCAAAATAATTCATTTAAAATACTTTTAAAAATGGTTTAAAAATCCATATTATATAACCTGTATAACCCTTTTTAAACCATAGTTTCCTAATTTTCAAAATAGATATTTAAATAATAAAATATTATTTCTCAAAATTCATCTTTTAAGTTCCAAAATTTCCAGAAATCAAATTAAACTATATACAAGAATGCTGGAAGAAATTTCCAATTTTAAACTTATTTATATATATAGAATTCAAATTTAAATTCAAAACTTTAACAAGCCATATTATATTAAAAATGATTTTGATTTCAAAAACTTCCTTTTCAAAAGTTTTTCATATTTAACCCAATTTCATTTCCAAACCATTTTGGATTCAAAATTCAATTTTGAATAATACTAAATTTAAAATATCTATGACTTAACCAATTTCCCATGAAATCCATATTTGTGTGTGTGTTGTGTCTAGGGGTTTTGCATACAACAATAAAAATCACAACCATCATAAATCCAAGCGCAACAATGTCAATAAGCGGTATAATCTATAACGCTTATCTTCATTTACAGATAAATATGTAAATTCATCATAGATAAATAACTTACATTTATCACAGCTCAATCCAAAATAGTTCATATCACAAAGCATCATATATCAGAGATATCAAACAAACCAAGGCATTCAATTCAGGTTTATTATTCATAAGCAAGACTAATTAGTCATTCAATCCCTAACTAATTTAATTTAATCTCCACATAAATAAAATTAATTATTTTAATTACTTTTAAGTCCTGCTTAATTAACATTAACAAACTATAAACCATTTATTATTACTTTAATTAATTAATGAAATTAATTAATCATCCTTTAAGCATTCACATTAATTAATTAACCTTTAATTGCTCACATAAATTAATTACATTAATTAATGATCCTTGATTAATTACATTGGTCAATTATCCTTAATCAATTAACCTTTAATTAATTACATTAATTAATCAACCTTTAATTAACTAATTATCCTTTAATTAATTAATTAACCTTTAATTATTAAGTAATTAACCCTTTAATTACTCAATTATCCTATAATTACTTTCATTAAGTAATTATCCAATAATTAATTACATTCAGTAATCATCCTTTAATTACTATATTAAGTAATTATCCTTTAAGTAATTATCTTTTAATTACTTACATTAATTAACTAACCATTTAATTAATTATATCGATTAATCCTTTAATCAATTACATTAAGTAATTAAACCTTTAATTAATTACATTAAGTAATTAAACCTTTAATTACTTCCATTGAGTAATTATCCTTAATTAATTAATAATGATCCTTTAATTAATTAAGACCCCAATTAACTTAAAATAAACCATTTATCTTAATTAATTATTTAATTATCATTTAAAATAAACCTTTGAAATTAATTATCATTAACATATGAATTAACTAAGATCTTTAAATTAATAATTAAAACATTTACCTTAAAAACTCACTTAATTACATCATTAAATTTCGTTTGAAAAACATTTAGGAATTAATTTATTATCATCATAATATATAATTACTTTCAAAACCAAATCAATTAAATTTAAAAACATTTAATATTTAAAGAATTAAATCCTTGAAACTTGTTTGAAAATCCTATTCAACACTTTAACTTTGAAAACTTATTTATTTTAATATACTTTCAAAACTTGATCATGTTTTCTAAAACCTATTAAAGAATTTTTCTTTTTGTTTAAACCTGGACATGTTTTCTTTCTAGTTTTAAAATCTGGATAATATTCACTTTCATATTTTTAAAACCTGGAACATATTTCATTTTAAATTTTAAAACCAGGTTAACAACAAAAGAAACCCGAGCCACACTCACCAATACTCGAGCCTAATCTCAAATTTCCCGAGCAATAACCCGAGCCACTCTCGCATCTGCTATCTCTTGAAAAACCTGAGAACTACTTCGAGCAAATCACCATCCTCCCCGAGCTAAACACTTTCTTCTCCGATCCCAGACTACCCAAATACATAAACACACGCATGCACGTGTACACAAAGTTTGGTCATCTTCGACCAGCGCCTCGACCATCCACACGTGATGTAGCCAAGGAAGCGAATTCGATGATGTAAATCGAATCCGTCCAGGATCTCACATGATTAGCGGAAATAATCGGTGAATCGATGATAAATTGGTGAATTTAAGAATACCCAAATGCCCAAATCCATTAATCATGAAGATACCGGATTCTAGCAATCTTCGACACGTTGATCGCGCACGATGCGATGAGAAAAGATCTACAATTCTTTGAACATTGATCAAGCGCACTTGATTCCGTGAATTGGTTTCAACAATCGTTGATTCGAGCACACTCGAATGCCGAAAGGTGGAGATAGGAGATAACAGTTAACTACCAATTTTAATGGAGGCAAGAAGCACAAACCAAATTTTATTTAAAATTCATTGACTTTTACAAATGACAACACACCCCTATTTATAGGGAAATTAACAACTCAACACTTGTTACAACACTTTCACACGACTTAAGAAAATACAACAAATGACATAAGAAAAAGAATACAAACGACTTGACAAACACTGCGACTTAACATCATCTTCATAAGAAACTGGAGCTCAGCATCCAATCAGCGACTTAAAGCAAGTTCGCGACCTAACAATCTTCTTCCCTCTGTTCTGCTCGTGACTTACTGGATATGGTTCGTGACATAAGTAAACTAGAAGCTCGCGACCTAAAGAAGAAGCACGGCAGCGACCTAATCGACAACGACCTAATTGTTCGCGACCTACTGGATCTTGCTCTGCTTGTTCGCGATTTTCGCGACTTAGAATTCGCTCGCGACCTAAGGAAGAAGCACGACAGTGACCTAATCGGCAGCGACCTAATTGATCACGACCTACTGGATCTTGCTCTGCTTGTTCGCGATTTAGGGCTGGAGAAAATATTGGATTTGTGAATCCTGGAGCGGCTTCGATCTCGCGTCCTGAGGTATGTTGCGCTGCATCATCCTCCCCTGGTTTAAAAGAATTCGACCTCAAATTAACGATCTCCTCTTTTTCGACAAGCTTCTCCGTGTAATATGGAATTAAGTGTTTGACATTGAAAACATCAGAAGTACGAACTTTTCCGGCAACCTTAACTGATATGCATTATCATTGATCTTCTTCACGATTTCTATCGAACCAATCTTTCGAGCTTTCAACTTGTTGTAAGTTCCAACTGGAAAACGATCTTTCGTCAATTCTGCGTAAACAAAATCACCCTCTTTGAAGTCCACACTCCTTCGCTTCTTATCTGCCGATCGCTTATACTTCTCATTTGACTTAAGCAAACGTTCATGAACAATCCTATGACACTCCTGCAACTCATTCACGAAATCACAAGCTCTTTTAACAACCCCTTTCTGATGTGGAACGGTCAACAAATCCAACGGTCCCTTCAGAATTGCTGAATATACCACTTGAAATGGACTGAATCCAATACTTCGATTAACGACATGATTATGTGCGAATTCTGCCTGACATAATTTCACATCCCAGCTCCTCAAATTATCCTTCACAAGAAATCTCAACAAGTTTCCCAAAGATCTATTCACCACTTCTGTTTGCCCATCCGTTTGTGGATGATAGGCGCTACTAAAATTCAGCTTAGTCCCAACCATCTTCCACAGACTCAACCAAAAATGACTTAGAAATCGAGTATCCCGGTCTGAAACAATAGACTCAGGTAGTCCATGTAGTTGATAAACCTCTTTAAAGAACAATTGAGCCACACAGACTACATCGGCGGTCTTCTTACAAGCTATGAAATGTGCCATCTTCGTAAATCTATCCACCACAACATATATAAAATCATTTCCTCGTTGAGTTCTTGGAAAACCCAAAACAAAATCCATGCTAACATCAACCATGGTCTAGTAGGCACGGGCAATGGCATATACAATCCTGCATTCGTTGTTGTCCCTTTGGAAACTTGACATATGTGACATCTCCGCACAAATCTTTCAACTTCTTCCCTCATGGAAGGCCAGAAATATGATTGAGAAATCAACTGCAAGGTATGATCTCTTCCCATATGACCTTCTTCATGCAACTCTTTTACAATTTTCATTCTCAAACTGCAATCTGGTACGCATAATCGATTCACTTTGAATAAGAATCCATCTACCAACACAAACTCACCAGTACTCCCATCCTTGACTTTGTCAACAATCTTCGCAAAGTGAGGATCTTCCTCAAACGATCCTGGCAATAGTTCAAATCCTGTCACCTCAACCTTCATCGTCGTCAACAAATGATTCCTCCTGCTCAAGGCATCAGCTACACGATTCGTCAACCCTGATTTGTGCTTTACAACAAAAGTAAACTGCTGTAGATACGTGACCCATGAAGCGTGTCTAGCTGAAATTTTGTCCTGCCCTTGCAAATGTTTCAAAGCTTCATGATCCGTATAAAGAACAAACTCCTTCTGAAATAGATAATGCCTTCAGTGCTTCACAGCTTGAACAATTGCATAAAACTCCACGTCATAAGTGCTATATCTCAACTTGGCTCCAGACAACTTCTCACTGAAATAAGCAACTGGTCTTCCATTCTGACTCAATACTCCACCAATCCCAACCTTCGAAGCATCAGTGTGTAACTCGAACAATATCTGAAAATCCGGCAGTACTAGAATAGGTGATGTCGTCAAAAGTGTCTTGATCTTCTCAAAAGCTAACTTTGTTTCCTCTGTCCACACGAACTTCTTTCCTTTCATGCAATCGGTTACAGGTGCCATCACACTGCTAAAATGTGGAATGAATCTTCGATAAAAAGATACCAACCCATGAAAACTCCTCACTCCAGTAATTTTCTTGGGTTATGGCCAACTCCTGACAGCTTCCACTTTGCTTTCATCCACTTGAATACCCTCCTTCGATAGAACATATCCCAGAAACAAAACACTGTGCGTCATGAACACACACTTCTTCGTTGCTGCATAGAATTGCTCCTGTCGTAGAATCAACGGCACTTCTCGAAAATGCTGGATATGCTCTTCCATACTCCCACTATAGATCAAAATATCATCAAAGTAAACTACTACGAACTTCCCAATAAATGGTCTGAAAATCTGGTTCATCACTCTCATAAAAGTACTAGGAGCATTTGACAAGCCAAATGGCATAACCAGCCATTCGTATAGACCTTCCCTAGATTTAAAAGTAGTCTTCCACTCATCACCCGGTCTAATACGAATCTGATGGTATCCACTCTTCAAGTCAATCTTTGAGAACACAACAGCCCACTCAACTGATCAATCAAATCATCGAACCTCGGCATAGGAAACCTGTATCTCACAGTGATCTTGTTTAGAGCTCGACCGTCCGTACACATCCGCCAAGTTCCATCCTTCTTCGGTACCAATAAGGCTGGCACTGCACAAGGACTCAAGCTCTCCTGAACACGCCCTTGTTCTAACAACTCCTCCACCTTCATTCTCAGTTCCTCATGCTCCTTTGGACTCATTCTGTAATGTGACTTGTGAGGTAATGTTGCCCCTGGCACAAGATCAATCTGATGCTGAATATCTCTCAACGGTGGTAACTCCTTTGGCAACTCTTCAGGAAACACATCTCTAAATTCTTCCAACACTGGCTTTACTTCCTTTGGAACTTCAACAGATTCAGTAGCTTCATGTCTAATCAACAAGAACACCTCTGGACTCTCCTCTACCTCTTTAATAAACTCCTTCAAAGTCAACAAAGTCTTCAGCTCCTCAATCTCTTTTGACATGCTCTCTCCTTGCTGTCTCTTCTTTGGAACTAAAATAACCTTAGTACCCTCAAACATAAAGCTGTAGCTATTGGTTCGACCATCATGCTGCACTGCTCGGTCATACTGCCATGGTCTTCCCAAAAGCAAGTGACAAACATCCATCTCCACCACATCACACTAGATCTCATCTTTATACTTCTTCCCAATAGAAAATGGAACATGAACTCGCCTGTCCACCTTCACCTCTCCTCCTTTCCTTAACCATGTTAACTTGTAAGGATTTGGACGCTTCTCCGTCTTCAACTTCAACTTTCTCACAACTTCGGTAGAAATTATATTGTCACAACTTCCCGCATCAGTCACAAATTTACACACCTTCCCCAGTATAGTGCATGTCGACTGAAAGATATTACTCCTCAACCAACTAGCCTCCTCTTCCTGCTTCGGTGTCAAACATGATCTTCTCAACATTAGATTACATCCTTCATCTCCTGACGTGATATCCTGTTCATCCTCCTCAACTGGACTAGAATAACCTTCATCAACATCCTCACCTTCCACTTCAGCAATCATAGCTCGCATCTTCGGTGTCGGGCATTCATTACTCTTGTGACCCACTTCCTGGCAATTATAACACTTGAAACTGTTGTTGACCTTCGCCTTCGCAACTTCATTCACAACTGGTTTACTGACAGCTTTGGAAACATTGGAACTCCCACTAGCACCCTTGTTATGAGTATTGAAACTTGGAAACACACCACCTCCTCGTCTTCCCTACTTCTCCCAAGCCAACGCCTTCTGGTGCGCTTCAGCCACAGATCTAGGGTCAAACATATTTACCATATCCTGGATCCGGATCCTCAACCCCCTAACAAACCTAGCAGTCAATTGTTCCTCCGTCTCCATAATGTCATTTCGAGCAATCAGTTGATAAAACTCATCAGCATAATCATTAACAGTCTTCGTCCCTTGCCTCAGATTCTGCAACCTCTGATACATAAGTGATTGATAATTGTAAGGCAAGAATGTAGCCTTCATCAACTTCTTTATCTTTTCCCATGAAACAATCTTCGACTTTCCCTTTCTTTCCCGTGTAAGTTTAGTTTGTTGCCACCATGCCATAGCTCTTCCCCTCAATCGTGTAGCAACCAACTTAACTCTACGATGCTCGGGTACTTCCTTGAAGTCAAAAATTTCTTCAACATTTGATAACCAATCCAGAAACTCTTCCGCTAGCATTCCCCCTTTGAATTCTGGAATCTCTACTTTCATTCCCGACTCCCATCGATGATCATCTTCGTAATCTCCATTTCGATTCCGCCTTTGACTTTGATTTCGATAATGAATACTATCTTCATCACTGGATTCCTCCAAATCTGACGTATGTCGATGTCGATTCCGACCATCAACATTTCTGCTACCCCGCACGTCTCTTTCACCCGAAACTGACGGTTCTCTTCTTTCGCGTTCCGATGGTGGTGACATTCTTCTCCTCTTGGAATTTGATGGCGAAATTTGATGTCCACCTCGATTTGAATCTGACGATGCTCTTTGTCGAGTTTGATTCATATCCAACATGAGCCTTTCCAATCTACTAATTCCCTTATCAAACTTCTCATTGAATTTATCACTAATTCGTTGCTCCATTTGTTCAACATCTTCTCTTCGATACACGTCGGCAATATTCTGATGACGATTAACTCTTCTTGGAGGCATGATCAAATCTTCAACAAATTCAAACATAAACTTCAAATCTTGAAACTTCACACCCAACGAACTTGGAAAAGTTCGTAACCTGGCTCTGATACCAAAACTGATGCGGCCAAGGAAGCGAATTCGACAATGTAAATCGAATCCGTCCAGGATCTCACACGATTAGCGGAAATAATTGGTGAATCGATGATAAATTGGTGAATTTAAGAATACCCAAATGCCTAAATCCGTTGATCACGAAGATACCGAATTCTAGCAATCTTCGACACGTTGATCGCGCACGATGCCGTGAGAGTAGATCTACAATTCTTCGAACGTTGATCAAGCGCACTTGATTTTGTGAATTGGCCTCAACAATCGTTGATTCGAGCACACTCGAATGCCGAAAGGTGGAGATAGGAGATAACACTCAACCACCAATTTTACTGGAGGCAAGAAGCACAAACCAAATTTTATTTAAAATTCACTGACTTTTACAAATGACAACACACCCCTATTTATAGGAAAAGTTACAACTCAACACTTGTTACAACACTTTTACACAACTTAAGAAAATACAACAAACGACATAAGAAAAAGAATACAAACAACTTGACAAACACTACGACTTAACATCATCTTCATAAGAAATCAGAGCTCGGCATCCAATCAGCGACTTAAAGCAAGTTCACGATCTAATAATCTTCTTCCTTCTGCTCTGCTCACGACTTACTGGATATGGTTCGCGACATAAGTAAACTGCAAACTCGCGACCTAAAGAAGAAGCACGACAGCTACCTAATCGGTAGCGACCTAATTGTTTGCGACCTACTGTATCTTGCTCTACTTGTTCGTGATTTTTGCGAATTAGAGTTCGCTCGCGACTTAAGGAAGAAGCACGGCAGCGACCTAATCGGCAGCGACCTAATTGTTCGCGACCTAATGGATCTTGTTCTTCTTGTTCGCGATTTAGGACTGGAGCAACATATTGGATTTTCGAATCCTGGAGCGGCTTCGATCTCGCGTCCTGAGGTATGTCACGCTGCATCAACACGTCGGCGACAAGACCATCGACCAACCTAGCCTTCCAGATCGACGAAATTGCCTAAGAATCAAAATCGAATTACTCGACATAACTGAAACCCAAACCTGATTAACTAAAACGCCACACTCGACGCAACCGACCACCAGTGAGCTCGTCGTTCCACCCAAAGTTGCGCCACCGCCCCACGCTCCTATCCCCCTGGTGCGATCGCTTCCAGTTCACCCATGACGACACACGAGTTCGAGAATCATCGTCTACCAAACCCACTCGAAAAACCCTACTTCACCTCCACTAGGCCACTTCGACCATCTGAAAATTCTTCCACCATTTTTCCCGAGTGACTCAACCTTCCAGCCACCTCCAACATCAATCACAACCACCTCCCTTCACCGATCGTCGACAATCGACGAAAAACCATTATTCATTCTACTAATTTTTTTTTGATATTTACAAACTTAACAATTGGGAAATTACTTTTAAAAATCATTATTTTGCAAAACGAATCTGATCCTATGATCAAATCTTGGAATTGTGAACATTGATTTTTGACTTATATTGGATTAGCTCTGTTATTTATTATCTTTGAAATAAATATTCAACTTAAACACTTGAAATTATTTTTAAAATTGATATTACATGGTTATAATCCTTATTCATTCAGAGATCATAACCTAAAATAGATCGGGGAAAGAGATTTTGAATTTTGAACTTGATCTAAACCCTATAAATACAAGAATAGGGATATCTATATATGTACAGACATGCCTACTCAAATATTTGCATATTTATATATATACAAACATATTTACATCCTTGAAAACACTTATCGCAACCTTACTTCAAGTATTTATTGCACGCATCAAGATTTTAAACAAATTTAAACTTTTAAAAGTAAGTTTACTCACTTGTTTTTGAACAGAGAAGTGGGTTTGTTATTTGATCTGGACTTTTCACTTTGAATCTAACTTGATTGTTTGAATTGAATCTTTGCTTGATATTTGATTTTTACTGAGTTGATCTGAATCATTGCTTGCTTGCTCAGGTTTGAAGATTTGAAAACTGTTGTTGTTATTGTTTGACTTTATTTTCAGTTTTGGTTTTTTTATAAAGAAAGAGTTGAGAAAATGAAATTGAGTTTTTACAGTATAAAGCATGTTTCTTCTAAATCATGTTATTACATATTTTAATTTTTTAAGAAAACAACATTGCCACTTGTTAATGCATGTTATCTCAATCCTACAAATGTAATAGGCATGATATAATCATCTTACAAATGTTAAAATCCTTTTACTAATTTTTTTATATTAATTTATGTATTATGTTTTCTTATTTAGTTTTAACTATATATATATATGTGTGTGTGTTTCATGTTTTTAAATTAATATTTATTATATTTTCAATTTTAGTTTTATATGTTTTATATTTTTATTCATACATTTTCTATTATTTATACTTATATAACTTTTAAAGGAAATGATTTAAAATCTAATTATACACTAATAAATAATCATAGATACATATATATACTAGTTTCTTAAAATATAAAGTTTTTAAATCCAATTCATTTATAAGATATTTATTCTTTGAATTCCAAATCAAATTTTATTTACAATCTATTTATACATAAACAAATACATATCTTATTTGTTTTGGAAAAATTTCAAATTAGTTCACTAATTAATTCACAATTTAATTCTAAAAATTATATTAATTACTAAATCAAATTTGGCTAAAAAACGGGATCGTTACAATTATGCTCCTCGAGGGTTACTAAAGCCAGCTACCTACCCCTCTACAACATGATAACTGGTGTTATGGACAATTGGGCCAACAGATTCCTCATCCAACTCGGCAGACTAGTGCTAATAAAATCAATGAGCTTCTCTATTATGGTCTACTGGGCTAGGATGTTTATTCTTCCTGAAAAGCTGTTAAATATGGTCAGAAGTGGTATGTTGAGATTCTTTTGGACATGCATCATTCACAACAGAAAACCCATCCCTTCCTTTTTTGCCACTGTTAAAAACCTTCTAATATGGGTGGTTTAGGTATTCTAAATATTGTTAGATGGAACATAGTAGCAGTTAGTCATAATTTTAATGCATTTCTGACCAACAAGAAGAGCCTTTGGGTGCAGTGGACTGTGCTACGCAACATGGGGAAGAAATGTTTTTGGACTATGGATACTCCCTAATGTTGCAGTTGGACATGTAGTAAGATTCTGGCTCCGAGAAAGTCTTTTCTGTCTTTTCTAAGGATTTCGCTATATAGTCATAGCACAAAATAGTTTTGGAATGATCCTTGGATGGGTGATGGTTTGATCCTAGCAATTGTTTTATCTCAGCAACAAAAACATCAGTCTGGTATTAACTCCAATGCTAAAGCAGTTGACTACAAGCTGAACCTCCCATTTACCAGTAATCGGAATTTGAGATAGTTCTGGGCTGGTATGAGTTGCTTCTTTAACTCTTACCATGAATCTAATCAGCTTATCTGGGTTGGGAAGCCTCACTCATAAAGCATGTTTATCACTTATTATCCTAAACTCATAACATGTAAAAGTACACATGGCATAAGATCATTAGGAATTCTCAATCAAACAACTCTGGTAACCTTATGCTGTGGAAAGTTTTAAATAATGCATTGATGACCAGGGACAAAATATTTGGGTTCACATTGTTATATGATAATTCGTGTGTGTTTTGTAACCTTGAAACCGATGGTGTTCATCATTTGTTTTTTAAATGTACTATCCTGCATCAAATTTGGAGTAGGTTAATGGCCAAAATGGGAAGGTTGAATAGCTTCTTGCAGTCTACAATTGAATGGGACTTGATTCTTAAGTCAACAAGAAGACGAGAGATATATGGTGATTTCCTGTGCTTCTGCATTAAGAAATACATTAGCCTTGTTTGGAAAGAGAGAAACAATATGTAACGACCCGTATTTTTACGGATCGAAACATCGTAAAACAGTTGTCATTTGATCGCATTGTTGATAAGTTATCCATAGTCTAAGTCCTAGGCCCTATAGTAGTTAGGTCGGAGTAGACGACCTAAGAAGGTGGAGCAACCTAAGGAAGTTGGCGACCTAAGGATTTTGGGGATAGGTCGTATAGGAGTTGGGTCGTATGGTGGCTTAGGTCATGGGGTAGGTTAGGTCGGTTGGAGCGACCTATAGGATGTTGGCGACCTAAGGTTTGAGCGACTTAAGGAAAGGCAGCGACCTAAGAGAGTTAGCGAGTTAACGACCTAAGAGTTAGCGACCTATAGGAGTTAGCGACCTAAGGGTTAGTAACCTACAGTAGTTAGCGACCTAGTGGTTAGCGACCTAAGAGCTAACGGTATAAGAGTTAGCGAGTTAGCGTGGTTAGGTCGTGAGCGACCTAAGGTATTAGGTCGTATCCTAGCTAAGATAGTTAGGTCGCGTGTGTCTTAGGTCGCAGGTGTGTTAGGTCGTAGAAGCGATCTGTGTTAGGTCGCTAGGCTGCATCTTTGTTAGGTCGTAGGTCGCATGGATGCGTAGATCTGGGTTAGGTCGTAGGTCGTAGAAGCGCATGTGTTAGGTCGTAAGTCGTGGAGTTTTGTTAGGTCGCATGGATGCGCATAGGCTTGGGTCTGTTAGGTCGAAGTTTTAGGTCGTAGGGTTTCTTAGGTCGTGGACGACCTAATTCCGAGCGAACGACCTAAGTTTTTCCAGCCTATAAATACACGTCCATTTCTTCATTTTTGGGATCCGGATTTTTAAGCGACGAAGTGCTGCCATTTTGAGAGCTCGACTTCTACACTTCTTCATTTCTTTTCTCCACTCTAATCTTGTGCTTCCTTCCATCCAAATCGAAGATCGAATTGAAGATCCAAGAGCTTAGATTGTAGATCTTCATCCATCGAAGAGAGATTTCATCGTTTGAAGCGGATTTGTGATAGATCGAGTTAGATCCTTCGCTGGCCAGATCTAAAGTGTGTTGCTTTTGGGTTGTTTAGGTGATTTGGTGAGTGGTGATTATCTCTCGCATGGATCCAAGGAGTATATCAGATCGTTGGCTTGATTTTGTGTAAAGTAGTGATTTTCATGCATTTTTGTAAACTTAAGTATAGATCCATTGTTCATGATGATTTGACATCCATTTTACTACATGTTAACCTATGCAAGTTCATTCATCAAGATTATAGAGATATTGCTCATGTTTTCATGCTTGTTAGACTTTAGACTCTTTATTTACGAAATTGCCATTATTGTTATAATTGTCTATTTAGATCATATTTGAATGCTTGATTACTTGGATTAATGTTTGACTTGATTGATTGCTATGGATTAGATGATTGATGATTTGATTTAGACAAGATGGTCGAGGATGATTCAAAAGCTAAGGGAAAGGCTCTTGAATTGGAAAAGCTGCTCGTGGCATATGTAGCGGATGATGAAGCTCATATGGATAGGTTTGATGATGATGTTGAGATGAAGCTTGTGACGACCCGGCTTTCCACTCCCGGAAAATCGCATCGACAGTAAGAAAGAAAGGGGTGAGAAGTAGAAAAGAAAAGAAGAGAAAGAAAACAAACACAAATACTCACAGCGGAAACGGAATAAAATATAATATATCACATAACTATTACATAGTATCATATACATCATCTATCAGAGTTACACAGATTACACATCACATACTAGACAGTTATAAACATCTGTCTAGTTATTATAACTCAATACAAAACAAAGATCTAAACAAGATCAACACAGCGGAAACTACTATCTATATCTACAACGCTGAAGCCTCCTGCTCCATTGCTCCTCCAGATTACTCGTCAAAGCTAAACCTGAATCCCTTGGCTACTCGTAAAAATTTGAGTACCCAAGAGTTTATAAAACAGAAATAAACAACTTGGGTCAGACATAGGTCTGGTGTGAGTAACAGGTTAAACTTGTTTAACTTCAAAACCTTTTTGAAAGAAAAGGTATCACGTAAGACTCCCCACAAATAAACATGGGTAAGTTTTTACCTTACGCTAACCAAAACATTTGATAGGAAATTCGATTGTATTATAATAGGGTCTAGGGTTTTCAAATAAATATGAAATAGCTGAAATTGTTACATTATTAAATTCCAGCATACTAGCCAACAAAGTGGGTTATACAATCAAGTCCGTTATCACTTATTGGAAATTGGATTCCATACAATGGCAGGGCTACCGGGGTACCGCCCATCACAGTACGTGGCCTAGATCACCGTACCGAGGATCACTCCCAATCCCCTGCAACACAAGGTCGGAACATCCCTTACTGGATAATTCCCGCACAAGATACCTCACGGTTGGGATCAGCAACCGCACCACTAAGTCGAAAATAGAAAGGGACATCTAGACAGAGGTAACCTTGTCCTACTTGGGTGTTACCCACTAACCTTGCTGCACCTCCCCTGTTTTAGCCATTCCCGGTTGATGAGGCTTGAGGTCACGATTACCTTTAAAAAGAACACATCTATCTTAGAATGCTCATCGTCCACCTGACGATGTGCTGAAAGCATTCAATCCATACAAGTTCGTTCCGGGTTCGAACGAAACCGAAGGCATTATCTCGTTACACTCGTTCTGGAATCACCCTCAGAGTTAACGACAATAACCCTTGCACTCTGAATCTTCATCTTCACTTGATTCACGACCTATCGTTAATTTGGATCGATGTGGTATTCGGGTCTCCAGACCTGGAAATCCGGTATACGGAAACCCGATCCCGGTCTCATCGAAATCCAAAGCGTATCTTTTAAGGCCAAGTTGTTTTAAAGGTTAAAACAATTCAATTCATTATCTTTATACACAAAGAAAGATAATTCACAACAGATAATCAACATTATCAGATAATCCATACAATTCAACTAACATCCATATCTTACAGCATATATCTCATCAGAGATATCAATCAATGCCAAGTATTCAATACTGTCACTCATTCATAAGTAATGATTTATATTATCTTTTAATTAATTTAAAGAATTAAATTAATTACTTTATTTTATAAATCCTTCTTACTTAACCATTAATTAATTACAATTTAATTAATTAATTATTGTTAACGATAAAAAGTGAACGCTAACACCCGGTGTGTGTAATAAACTTGTGAAAGCACCACCCGTTGGTACGGGAACAAAATATGAGCTGTGAATAGCAGAAAAATAGTAAATGAACAACGGATTTATAGTGGTTCGGCCCGTAATTGAGCCTACATCCACTTTATAGTCTTTTATTGCTGATTTGATTACAATTCGATACAATATCCCTCTAAATACAATACAATTTGATCATGAAATCATTCTTGACTACTAGCTCGATCTTTAATGATGAAACTCGACGAATCCGCGTTGGATGTTAGGAGCTCTTCTCGAAGATCGTTGTAGTGTCTTGAATGCTTGAAGATCTTTGATTGCTGAATGAGAGGAAGCTTCGACAGCATAACGGCGCTTGGAGAAATGAATGGCCAAAAGTCCCCGTGATGTTGGAAGTGGTGGGGTACTTATAGTAGCTGATTTGAATTCAGAAAATTCGCCTAAGTCTTAGGTCGCGTACGACCTTAGTTAAGTCGTAGGTCGCGAGCGACCTAAACTAGGTCGCAGGCGAGTTAATGGATAGCTGTGGGAGCTCTAGATCGCTGAAGTCCTAACTCGTTAGCCTTTTAGGTCGCAAACTTCCAAGTTCTTAGGTCGCGAACCTTTCCTGGATCTTAGGTTACAAACTTCTTAGGTCGCGAACTTCTTAGGTCGCGAACTTCTTAGGTCGCGAGATCTTCTGCAGCCTTAGGTCGCAAGCTCTTCTAGGTAGCTACTCCCTGTTAGGTCGCAAGCTTTTTAGGTCGCAAGCTTTTTAGGTCGCAGCACTTCCTTAGGTCGCAGCACTTCCTTAGGTCGCAGCACTTCCTTAGGTCGCAGCACTTCCTTAGGTCGCAGCACTTCCTTAGGTCGCAAGCTCTTTAGGTCGCAGCACTTCCTTAGGTCGCGAACTTCTTAGGTCGCGAGATCTTCTGCAGCCTTAGGTCGCAAGCTCTTCTAGGTCGCTACTCCCTGTTAGGTCGCAAGCTTTTTAGGTCGCAGCACTTCCTTAGGTCGCAGCACTTCCTTAGGTCGCAAGCTTTTTAGGTCGCAGTACTTCCTTAGGTCGCAGCACTTCCTTAGGTCGCAAGCTCTTTAGGTCGTGCAGTTTTAGGTCGCTTGAAAATAAGAGTTAACATTTGCCCCTCGAAGTACGGGCCGAAGTCATAGGTCGTGTGCTTCGACTTAACTTCGCTAGGTCGCGAGCGACCTAAAACACTAACTTGCTTGTCTATTCATCTTCCATTCTTGGTTTCATATAAATCGGTTAGGTCGCTTCTTCCTCCTTTACTACTTCGATCCCTTGCTGCCATTGACGAATTTTTCCGAGCTTTCAAAGGCGAATTCAACCTATTCCAGTCGTCAATTCTTCCTTACCATTTATAATTCGTAAGTGGATCAGCTCACACTTGCCCATAGTCACTGTTTTGAACATGAATCGTTGTCGCTCGACCTAAGCCCAATTTCGTGCATCACGCCTTTTTGTACGGTAGCCTTAATCGACTTTCGTTCGTCGTTTGACGTGTTGGGATGATTTTCGATCATACGGAAGGTTTTGCTATGGATCTGTAGGATTTGCCATTGATTCTCTGGTCAATCGGTGATAGGTTGAGGTGGGATGAAGGGGATGACGATTCCTTTTTTGAACTGGTGGAATTGGGTTGTTGGACCCAATATGATGTTGCTTGGAGAAGAAGTCATCAACCTATCGGATTCGAACGCCCTAAGAGTTAGGTCGCGTGGGAATGTTTAACGACCTTAGCCTTTGCGACCTGATGACATTTACGACCTAGAGCATCTCCAACCTAAAAAACAATTGTGCTCGACCTAGGACTTAAGAGAATTGCCTTGCCTTAATCCATTCAGCTGCAACACGCGACCTACAGAAATCCTGACTTATGATAGGTCGCTGACCGACCTAAGACTTAGCAATTTTTCACAGTCTTGAACTTTCAACCTGAACAACATGGCATAAGAACATTGCAACCTGTGTTAGGTTGTGAGCGACCTAACACTTAGAACTTTGAACAGCTTTTGACTGATTTTCTGGACTTGAATCGTTTTGGGGTTTTGCACTTTTTCTCAGATTGCCTCGATTTTAATGCTAATAACCTGTTTATAAGCAATATTCACAGAAAAAATGGGACGAATATACTGCTATTGATTGCCCACATCAAACAGCAGATTAGCTGTCAAAGAAAACCAAACTTAAATGAACTTTGTGAATGAAATGTTGCGAACTAACAAATCTAAGTGAAGTATTAAGGCAAAATTGAAGTGATCAACTAAAGCTGATTTATTTGCATTAACGCAACACTATTCCTGGACTTAAAATATTAAGCCCTGAAACTTTTTAATTGACAAGTATCAATTAGTTTAATTTCATTTACATTTGCTCATTATTGTATTAGTTTTGCACAACACTTCACTCTTTTTAGGAAACGTGCACCTTAATATTTGATCGTCCAGTTCCTTGTGTAGAATGGAATCTCAACAAGAAGACTTGGAAATAGCCGGAGAATCCTTTCCAATTGCTACTCCACTAATCGACCCTCCGGAAAGGACTTCTACTACTTTAAGCCATAAAGTCTTCCGACAACTGTGCATCCAATTCGGCATTGCCGAAGCAGACGCTTTACTTCCTGGGCCAAGCGATACTGCTGACAGGCCGCCTCTTGGCTTCGTTGCTGTGAACCGGCAAATGTGTTCAAGTGGAGCCATCCCTCCATTTAATGATTGTCTTCGGGAACTCCTCCTTCGGCTAACTATTTCTCCCTTTCAACTACACCCTAACGGATACTCCATCCTGCTGGGATTGTGTGTGCTTTTCAGGAGAACGTTGAACCGTTTTCCCTCTTTTGATGAAATTCGTTTCTTGTGCACATTTGCAAAGAACAAGGACCATCCTTCTATTATACTTGTGAGGAGTGCTAGGAATCGCAAACTGATTCTGGACTTGCCTGAAAGTGCCCACGGATTTTTGACTCAATTCTTCTATGTTCGCTGTCCTCCGGGATTTTATGCTATTTGGAGAGTCGGAAGTAAGATTACCTCTTACCAATTCATTTTTTCCTAAATTTTTCATAATTCGAACCATCAAATGCTTAATTCCATTCTTTCTTCGTGCAGCACTTCCTTCTCTTCTTCGAGATACCAGCCGTAAGTCGATTTTAGATACTTTGAATGCTGTTGACGCTGAAGAGAGGAGTGCCAAATTCTTGTTGAAAGATGAATTTCTGCACCAGTTTGGCCTTTTACATTCTTCTAGATCGACTCAGATTCATGAAGTTTCTAGCTCGGAGGCGGAAACGTTAATTGCTCCAGATTCCCAAGCAGAGGCGTCAAATGCCCCGGTTTTTGCGGAAGAAGCTGCTTCAAAAACACCTGCCCTGGATTCTGCTTTGATAAAGTGCTCTGGATCCACTGATGTTGTAGGGTTGGCTGGCAAGTCGGCACTTCCCCCAATTACTGAGGAAGAAGAGAATCCTCGAGCTTCTGAAAAATCAATTGATGTGGAACTTGAGAAAGAGAAATCTGCTGAACACTTGGGTGACGATACCTTTGATGGCTTGAGTGACATTATGATAACTTCCCAAGAGCTTTTCGGGGATAGCAGTCAAAAAGCGACTTCTCCCGTCGTCGAGGCAACTTCTACCCTTAAACAAACCCAAATGCCTACTACGCCAATCGTCCCTGTTTCCACACCGAAGCGTGGTCTGAAATTTGACGCATGTAGTTTGCACGCCACACACACTTAGGGCTTTTCAGCACTTATAAGCATTTATTCTCTTTTTCCTGGAAATTTCTAAACTTTACTTCTTTTCCGTTTTTCAGATTCTCCGATGGGACGCTCTGGCTCATACTTCGACAACTTTCGGCGCTACGGAGGGCGCGATTCTTACGATTATGGACGTTACCTTCCCTCCCGCAAAGAATCTGATGAAGAGCGTGCAGCTAGAAAAGCTCAAGAAAGGCGTGCTTATGAAGAGCAGCAAAGAAGGAGAGACGATGACTCTCATAAAAGAAAATATCACGATGATAAAGGGAAGAAGCAAATTACTGATGAATCGAGCAAACGGTCTAAGCCGAGTGACGCGTCTGCTATTTCTGAAAAGACCAACGCTCCCATTTCTTCTGGCATTCCGGCAGGTTCTCCTCCTCTAAAGGAAACTGACATTCAAACCATCATTAACAGGCCACAATATCTAGTTAAAGACGGCCCTCCAACGCTTCAGAGCCGATTCCCGAATTGGTGCCTAAGAGGGGTACGCTTTGACTTGGACATTGTTCCGATTGATAAATCAGACATGCTTAGCAGCCTTGATGCGGTCAGACTTAACATCGAGAGGATGTCACAGTGGCAGAAGCTGGTCGATGAACTCCAAAGGGTCAACCATCTTAACCTTGAGGCGATGATGACGATGGAGAATGATAAGGCAGAATGGGACAAATGGCGCAAGCAGCATGACGCGGAAATGACGAGTATTGCAGATGACAATGCAAAGCTTGCATCTGAAGTTAAGCAACTTAAGGAAGATCTCTCCTCGTCTTTCGCATCGCATTCCCAAAAGGAAGAAGTCTTTCAGAAGCAGGTACGGGATGCACATGCTGCACAAAGAGACGCCGAAATGAAACTCGCAGCCGAGCAGCACATTACTGAGAAATATCGCACAGAAACTGCTGAGCTACGGGGGACAATTGTGTCCCAAAATGCAGAGATTGAGATGCTGAAAGCTAAGCTTCTTAGAGTTGAGAAGGAGCGTGATGACGCGGTTGCTGGACAAGTTGCGGCCGAAGAGTCTCACGATGCCACTAAAGCTAGCATCGATTCTACTCTATTTGACTTCTACATGCACAGTGTTTTGGGCCGCGGCAGCCTTTCATTCTTGGGTCCCAAATACGAGATCACACTTGCTGAAGTTTGGGAGACCGTACTTGAAACATTTTCCGGTTATGCGGAAGCAGACCTTGCAGCGCTTTATCTAGACGACGAAGCACGTGATGCGCTTATTAGAGGCAAAGAGCAACTTGCCGAAGCTAGAGCCGGGACAGTGGTAGAGGAACATCCAGAAAAGACAACATCACTGCCTGCCCCTGTCCATACTTCAACTTTGACTGATGTTGATATCATCGGTTCTAGCTCTCAATCTCCACTTGCTGCAAAAGATGCTGAAGCTAAACTTGATACTTCCGAGACTCCTCTTTCCCAAATTGAAGAGAAGAGCCAGGAAGAAACTGAGGCCGATAAATATGAAATTGACCTTGCGAAGCCAACTCCTCCAGGTAACTTTGGTGAAGTTCTGGGTCTAACGAACCAGTTATTTGATTTAACCGAGTTTGATGACCTTCTTACTTGTTACTTGAACTTTGATGAACCGATGCCTTCTTTATTTTCGGGGGATGTTGATTTTAACTTCTTTTCTTCTACAGCGGAGGCACCAAGCACTGTACAAGCTTTCACTCCTTCGGTTGCCGTTCCTCCGTCTTCCCAAATTACTCCTCCCTCTGCTTCCCAACCTGGATCACAAGCAGAGAAAATCGAAGCTCTTCAAGGCTTGGATGATCCGGCTACTCCTCAGGAACAGAAGGCAGAGGATTTTGAAGACATCGAGAAGACTCCGGAGCGGTCTCTTGACGACGATACGAAGCTTTCAACATTGCTGACTACTCCGGGGAGCGAGTCTTCTTCAAAGAGGAAGGGGAAACGTGCTGTAAAGAAAAAGAAGAAGACTTCCGTTGAAGAGGAAGCTGTAGTTGATCCGGCTGAGTCTCTTTCTCCTTCTTCTCCGACGCGGCCTACGAAACTAATTACCAGGCCGGGTAAAAGTTCCAAGGGTGGGAAGAAGGGGAAATGAGTTTGATTTTGCATTTTCTGCTTTTTGTATTGACCGGGGATTGTGCGGATTCCGGTCTCCGCTTCTTTTTGTAACCTGTACGATGTAAAAATTCTCATAGTGTTGAAATAAAATAGATATTTTTCTTGTACAAATCCTTGTGTATGTAGGAATACATCTGTTTTTCATTTGAAGTGTAGAGTAAACGATTCTTTTCACTTGTACAAATTTTTTGTCTGTGTTTCAAGAACGCATTTACTCCACATCTTTATTACATGATATTGCAATGAACTTGTGGTATGTTGCTTGTATACTACTTTTATTAATGTAACTGAGTTGTACAATGTTGCCCCCATACCACAAGTATATTGTAATATCTCTTGATTTCACAAGACCGATACTCTTATTTTAGAGAATAACTCTCCACTTTTTCAGGGAAGAATTGTTCTGCTTTTAATAGAGTATATCTTGTCTTTGGAGGAATCTTTATTTTCTTTTTCCTTCTGAAGAACACTTCGACTTCTGGGAATGATCACTTTTATTTGTTTGAAAGTGAATTTTCCTGCACAGTGAAATGAACTTCTGAAGAAGGTTTTGATTTTTGTGCCCCAGTAAAGGGTTTATTTTTGGTACTTCAAGCAAGGTGGAGTACGCCTCTGAAGAGGTCTTTTGGTCTCCGAAGAGAAGCGATTTTGGTCTCCGAAGAGAAGCAGTTTTGGTCTCCGAAGAGAAGCAGTTTTGGTCTCCGAAGAGAAGCAGTTTTGGTCTCCGAAGAGAAGCAGTTTTGGTCTCCGAAGAGAAGCAGTTTTGGTCTCCGAGGAGAAGCAGTTTTTTGGCATTTCATCTCTGGTGAAGTGGGTCTCCGAAGAGAAGCATTTTGCACTTCTACACGGGTGAAATGTGCCTCCGAAAAGGGCTTTTTAGCATTTCATCACTGGTGAAGTGGGTCTCCGAAGAGAAGCATTTTGCACTTCTACACGGGTGAAATGTGCCTCCGAAAAGGGCTTGTGCCTCCGAAGAGGGCTTGTGCCTCCGAAGAGGGCTTGTGCCTCCGAAGAGGGCTTGTGCCTCCGAAGAGGGCTTGTGATTGCCTGGAAGTTACTTTCTCATGGTCGGAGGGGTCCACGGGACAAGCGTAAGTCGTTCAATTGGATGTTTGTTTGTACAAACGATCGCAATCGGTTAACAAGGTGCCCCTTTTTGGTAGTCCCACCGATCTTTTTGATTGAGGAAAGCTCTCCATTTATTGGCGTGCCTCGTTAGAGGGCTTTGTTGATCCTTGGGAAGGAGCATCAGTTGGTTGGTGTGCCAGGAAGGTTGCGTCTTAGGGGCAAGTAGATCCATGGGATGGACACAAGCTGCCTGATCGGATGCATCACAATCAGCCAGCGAGGGTCTTATTCCTTCTGCTTGGGAAGTTATCCTTTTAGTGGATCTACCTGCTTTCCTGTTGAGAGGCATACCTTCCTTTGGCTGCTTCCATGTTTGCCTGCTCATGTTGTATCATCATCCACCAATCTGGGATCCTTTATCCTCGTTTCCAAGCGCATTTTTCTTTCTCTTGCAAGTAAATTGCTTTATTCGAAGAAGTAGACTTCACTGTTGAATGACTCCACAGAGTAAACGCAAGTTATTTGGTTGGATGCCTTTTTTACATCAGCGATCACAACCAGTTAACGAGGGCTTGACCTAGTGGAGCCGTCAACTTTTTTATGTGAAGTTCCTCTTGTATGGGATTTGAGTTTGAAATTTTTGTTGCTTGAAATCTGCTAAACGATTTGTAAGGCTCGCCTAGCTTTGCGATGGGTGAGCTCTGCTTTAATGACCTGCAGTATTAGATCGATATTTTAGCAATACATTTAGAGTATTTACACATCGAAATATAACAGGCATTTTATAATAGAAAACACAATGCATAGTTTTTTCATTATTGAGTCACGCTGATTTCTCAGCGGTTTACAATGCAGAAAATACACATCCATCATTATCTTTACAAATTCAAGCAATGCAGTTAAGTAAAATGAATGCTAGTTATTGTTGTTCCAGAATCTCCAAGCTGGATTTCCATTTGTGCTTGATTCATAGCTTTTGGATTTTTTCATGTCAGAGAAAGCGAGAGATGCTCCAGTCGCAGTTTTGTGAGTGATTAGTAGTCATCCCAACTTCTGCTTGCTGGGTATGGTCCCCCTGTGATAGCATTAATGACAAGCTTTTCTGAATCTTGCACTGCAGTGTTGCTGAGAGAATCGGATTGATGGGTAGGACGTTGTTGATCCCGAGCGGATGGGGTTGGATCGACTCCGGTTCTTTTAACGTATTGTTGGAGTTTACCCTGCTCTAGCAATTCTTCAATCACCTTCTTTAATTCGCGACACTGGTCAGTGTCATGGCCAGGTTGATTGTGAAATTGGCAGAACTTTCCGTTACGCTTTGCCCCTCTCGTCATCTCAGGCGGCTTAGGGTACCTGACAGCGTCCTTTGTTGCAAAAAAGATATTTCTTGGTGTATCAGTTAAAGGAGTAAAGTCTGAAGGATTAAAGCGGCGAGGTTTCTTTTCATTTCCCTGGCTTTTTCCTCCTTCATTCTCCCTTTTCTGACTTTCAGATTCTCTTTTCTTAGATGCGACATTGTCATTGTTAGTTTGGGCGGTAACCACTTTCGATGTTGCAGAAAGGCTTTCAAGGCGAATGAACTCATCGGCCTTTTTATAAAATTTATCAAGTGAGTTTGGTTCTTTCATCTTTAACCATATCCCAAATTCACTCGATTTATTAATGGCTCTCATCAAATAAGTCAGGATCATGCGTGGTTCCGCATTTTCTACCTCGGCCAAAGCTATATTGAAACGACTCAAGAAAGATTTGATTGATTCTCCGGGTGCTTGTTCAAGGTTAGACAGTGACATTATATCCTTAGCTTTTGAAGCATACAATCTGAACTGTTCTTTAAACTTTTGCGTTAAGTCGGAGAATTTATCTACAGACCGAACTGGAAGCTTTGTGAACCAAAGTAAAGCCACACCTTCTAGGTATACCGGAAAGTATCGACACTTGATCTCGTCTGATGCTCTTGCACCAGTCATGTGCCAATCATACTTGTAGAGGAAATGATTAGGGTCACTGGTTCCCCTATAAGCTTGGATAGTAGGAGGTGCAAATTTCCTTGGAAACTCCGCTCTTAGGATTCTTTCAGTAAACGGAGTTCTGCTTGGCGCAAATCCCCAGTCAGCCTCATCTTCTTCCCTTTGCATGCTCTCTTTCATGATGCGGCTAACCATTTCAGACAGGTACTCTTTATTGTTCAAAGACACCTCCGGGCAAGTATTAGTTCTTCCCTCGGAATTTTGCCCGGGCATCTGCTCATGACAAGTTGGTTGCGGCATAGAACCATCAGTTTGGAAAGGTGGCATTTCAGGAAGAGTAGTTCGACGGTTTTCTGGTTGACGATTTGCCCCGAGCAGAGCAGTTAATCTATCCATCATCAAAGCGTTTTGAGTTTCAATTTGTTGGTATAATCCAGAAACTGCGTCATCCAATTCAGCCCTGGTGACCCCAACGGTTGGAGTTGCTTGGTCTGTTATTGGGGAAGCGGAAGTTCCTTCGTGAGCGTTTCCGGATCTGATAGGTCTGCCTCTTCTTCCAGGAGCCATTATTTCAGATCTGGTTTTTAAAGAGAGGTTCTCTTTATGAATCTTTGCGAAACAACGGTGGATGATCGCCTGAGTTGGTTTCTCAGTGAAAGCACCAAAATGTTAACGATAAAAAGTGAACGCTAACACCCGGTGTGTGTAATAAACTTGTGAAAGCACCACCCGTTGGTACGGGAACAAAATATGAGCTGTGAATAGCAGAAAAATAGTAAATGAACAACGGATTTATAGTGGTTCGGCCCGTAATTGAGCCTACATCCACTTTATAGTCTTTTATTGCTGATTTGATTACAATTCGATACAATATCCCTCTAAATACAATACAATTTGATCATGAAATCATTCTTGACTACTAGCTCGATCTTTAATGATGAAACTCGACGAATCCGCGTTGGATGTTAGGAGCTCTTCTCGAAGATCGTTGTAGTGTCTTGAATGCTTGAAGATCTTTGATTGCTGAATGAGAGGAAGCTTCGACAGCATAACGGCGCTTGGAGAAATGAATGGCCAAAAGTCCCCGTGATGTTGGAAGTGGTGGGGTACTTATAGTAGCTGATTTGAATTCAGAAAATTCGCCTAAGTCTTAGGTCGCGTACGACCTTAGTTAAGTCGTAGGTCGCGAGCGACCTAAACTAGGTCGCAGGCGAGTTAATGGATAGCTGTGGGAGCTCTAGATCGCTGAAGTCCTAACTCGTTAGCCTTTTAGGTCGCAAACTTCCAAGTTCTTAGGTCGCGAACCTTTCCTGGATCTTAGGTTACAAACTTCTTAGGTCGCGAACTTCTTAGGTCGCGAACTTCTTAGGTCGCGAGATCTTCTGCAGCCTTAGGTCGCAAGCTCTTCTAGGTAGCTACTCCCTGTTAGGTCGCAAGCTTTTTAGGTCGCAAGCTTTTTAGGTCGCAGCACTTCCTTAGGTCGCAGCACTTCCTTAGGTCGCAGCACTTCCTTAGGTCGCAGCACTTCCTTAGGTCGCAGCACTTCCTTAGGTCGCAAGCTCTTTAGGTCGCAGCACTTCCTTAGGTCACGAACTTCTTAGGTCGCGAGATCTTCTGCAGCCTTAGGTCGCAAGCTCTTCTAGGTCGCTACTCCCTGTTAGGTCGCAAGCTTTTTAGGTCGCAGCACTTCCTTAGGTCGCAGCACTTCCTTAGGTCGCAAGCTTTTTAGGTCGCAGTACTTCCTTAGGTCGCAGCACTTCCTTAGGTCGCAAGCTCTTTAGGTCGTGCAGTTTTAGGTCGCTTGAAAATAAGAGTTAACAATTATCTTCTAATATTTCATTTCAATTAATCATCTTTGATTAATTATCTTTTAATTACATCCAAGTAATTTATCCTCAATTAATTTCTCAAATTAATTATCCTTAACCACTTATTGTAATTAACCTTTAATTACTTCATTAATTAATTTACTAAAATTAATTAGCTTAATCAACTATAATTAATTACATTAATCCTTAATTAATTACATTGATTAATTACTTCATTTATTAATTATTACTTAATTAACCAATCTTAATTACATCATTAATTATATTAATTAATGATCCTTAATTACAACTTAATTATTAATTACTTAATTAAATTAATTACATTAAGTAATTAACCTTTAATTAAACAACATTTATTAATCACCCTTGATTAATCTTCAATCAGTAATTAATTACCCTTAATTACTTTCATTAACTAAATTAATTACTCCTTAATTAATTTCTTAATTAATCCCTTGATTAATTATTCAAAGTAATTAACTCAAATTACTTCTATTAATAAAATCATTTATTCAACTAATTACTTCCAGTAATTATCTTATTATTTACTCCCCTAAATAATCTTACCTTAATAATTACATTAAGTAATTATTATCAAATCATCTCTTGATTATTTTAAATTAATTAAACTTAATTAATTAATTTAACTAAATCAAATTAACTTCAATTAATTACAATAAGTAATTAATTCTTAATTGCTTCCAATAAGTAATTACATTTAAACAATTTCATAAATGATTATTCTTAAATTAATTCAACTAATTAATTATCAAAATTAATCCTATTAATTCATTATTTAATAACCCATAGTTAATGACCTCATTAACTATTATTTAATTACTTTTCTTAAGTAATTAACTTATATTAATTATTATTAATTCTAAATTAATAAATCTTAATAACCAATTTATTAATCTCTAATTACTAAATTAATTAAGTGTTAACCATAACTTAATTAATATTTAATTACTTATTAATTAATTCTTAATCATTAATTAATACTCTAATTTATAATCCTTAATTACAAATTAATTATTCCTAATTAATTAACCTTAATCATAAATAAATTAGTTTAAACCTTTAATTACCTATTTAATTAATCCAAATGATTAATTAATCAAATTAAATTAATTATCTATTAAATTTCCTTATAAATTTAATGAACACAAATCTTTAAATTCTAATTTACTTTAAGATAAAACTTTGTTCTTATAATAATCAAGTTATCATTTACAAAGTATTTTAAATCCTTAATTATAAATTAATTAATTCAAATCATTAATTAATTAAATTAATTAAACTATTTTAATTACCTTAAAGATTTAATGATTTAAACTTTAAGATAAAACATTTTTCTTATCCATGGTTAGATTTATCATTCACAATTACATTTGAAACATTCATTTCAAAATTTACTTATAAATTTCATTTTAAATTCAAGCTTTAAAATGAAACCCAATTTATCTTCAATAAAATTTAAATCAATTTAAAACCATTAACTTTACCTTATAAAGAATACTTTCTCTTATAAAAAGGATTTTACAAGAGTTTAAACCAATTTCCTTTAAAATTCAAAACCTTTAAATATAACTAACATTTAAACTTATTTAAACATTTAAATTTATAAAACTTATTTATCTCAAACTAAGATATAAATTCAATTTGAGTCCATACTTCGAAATCTTATTTTAACTTTGTTTAAAATCTTATTTTACATTTTTAAAATCCATTTTTAAATTAAAAAAAACAGACAGGTTATCTAAAACCCGGTACAACAGATTTTGAAAAACCTGGCAACACTAAAATACTCGAGATTCCACTAAAACACTTCGAGTCGCACACTCTAAAAACCCGAGTCTCCTTCGAAATAACTCGAACAAAACGCGAGACCTTCCTCTGTAAAAACAGACTTCATCCAGACATTCGATCGCGTGCACGTGCACCGGAGATACAATCAGCTCCGACCATCCACGACTTCTTCACCACTTCGACGATCAACCATCAACCAAACTACGATCATCAAATCTTCGACTAAAACGCGAAATCGAAATCGAGCCTAAAATCGAAACTAGAACAGGAACTACCCATTTCTCCCAAACCTGACATCGCCAAGATCACGGTCCTCCGACCACCGAAAATCCAACAACTCCGGCTGCGACTTCAACTATGGCCAAGCTTCCATCTGCCCAATTTTCATCGAACTCGATCATCTCTACAGGTAGTACTGACCAAAACGAACTACCTAGCTTAAACTAGGGCTACAGGTAACAATTCATCACCACTGTCTCCATGTTGATTTACATCAACAACAATTATTTTTCCAATCATCAATGGTTACTCTTCTACCCACAAATTGAACCCCGATCCCTCAATATAGATAGATCATAAGAAATCCCTTAATTCCCCTTTTCTGTTCTTCACAGAACTGCACCATACCCCCTTAACTAAAAATCCTAATTTTTGTTCTAAAAATCATGTTATCATTTATGTTTTCAATTTATAAACCTGAATTTATAAATTACAAAGTTTGAATTTTTTTACTTTTATATAACATTGCTCTGTTATTTTAGTTTACAGAGACACTCGGGTTTTAATTTGGGCTTAATTACCTTTTAAACTTTAGCTTATGATGAAACAAATTAATTTTGTTTAAAGCCTAAGTCTATTAGATATCAGATAAGAAGATGAGTAATTTTTGATCAAGATCTTGGCTTAAAAGAAATATAAAACAGGGATATCACACAATAACAGACATGCAAATATATATCTATACATCCATATATCTATCTATAGAAACTCACATATATACACACAAGAACATACTTCTTTCAGAGTTAACATGCAAACAGATTCTTATATTTAAACTCTAAAAATGTTACTCACCTGATTTGTATGAACAGAGGCAGTTTCTTTAATTTTGAAAAGCTTTTGAAATTTTAAACTGTTTTGAACTTTAACTTGAATGCCTCTTGATTTAAAACTTGAATTGTTGAATCTTTAAATTGCTTTAAATCTACATGCAAGTTGGCTTCCAGTTTTGAAAAGAATGCAGCAGTTGCTTCTGAGTTGATTTCAGATTTGAGAAAATGAAGGTTGCAGGCTGATTCTTTGATTTGGAAAAAGAATTACAGGTTGAAGAATTTGGTTTTGAGGAAATGTTTACTGATTTGTTTCAGATTTGAATTAGAGAGAAAATCTGATTTCTCTTGGTTTTGAAAAATGAGAAGATTAGAAAGAATGAATTGAAGAAATGCAAATGTTAATATACATGTATATTTTGGTTTATAAAATAAAAGAAAATGAAAATAATTAAGGACACTTGTCCTATACAATTGTTACTTAAATTACACATGTTTTACAAAGGCTTTAGATAAATGACACTTGTCTTTTAAGTATTTATTCATAATTCTATTTATTTTAAAAGTAATTAAAAAGCCCTTTTCTTATTTATTTAATCACTTATCTATATATATATATCTTTTTAAAGAGAAACCAAAAACTAATTATATTTTATAAATATAAGTTTATACAAATATTATAATATCCAACAATTTAAATATTTATTCTTTTGAACTTCAAAACTTAAATTCAAATTCAAATTAAATTAAATCTAAATTTCCAATTTTCCCAAAGCTTCTATTTACAATATATACAAAAAAAATATGTATATATTCAAATAGAAAATATCTTATTAACTTTTTAAAAGATAAAATCATCAATTAATACTAATTTAATCAGATTATTAAATTAATTTCAAATCGTATTATCAAAGATCATCAATATCAATTTAATTGTTTAACAGATTATTAAATTGATATTGTTAAAATTTCCGGGATATTACATTCCTTCCCCCTTAAAATAATTTCGTCCCCGAAATTTAAACAAAGGTAATTTAATAATCTTATTAAAGATTTTAATTTAAAACACAAGCATATACTATCATCCATATGCTAGCAACCATAGCAACCAAATCATCCAATCAATCAATTCTAACTATCTAGACTAAATTTTAGATAAAATTCCTCGAGTTTCCCCAAGTATATATATATACCGGGATACTCGCTCTACAAACAATCTAAACTACTAAGCTATAGATCTCCTACTCATCTAGATCTACAGAACTAAACAGAATATCAGACTACAGACGAGTCTGACTCAACAATCAAACCTCCAGAACTGTAGATTCCAAAACCAAAGATAGATCAAATACGTACTCCCTCAGAGATACGTAAAACTCAATGAATTCCAGTTATCCAAACTGACAATTCAATTCAGAAGTCCAAATACTTATCCAAATCAGAACACAGACGAGATCCACACATAACTCTACTTCACAACATCAGTAGATTCCAAACTTACTTCTCTCATCCAGAGATACACTCCAAACTGCTTTCGCTGCACCATTCTGATCTGAGGTAGAAAACGAGCACAGACTGGACAACTCACTTCTAGAAATAAGGTTCACGGATCCATACAGAAAACTAAGATATTCCAGCAAAACTTGAGCTGCTTCACCAAACTCTATCTCTAGGAAAACATCCTTCAACTAGACTGAACCACTGGTATCACTCATGGAATCCAGTCGATAAGAAAACTCAACCTTCAGATGCGGACAAACTTCTGACTTCTCTGAAGACATCCAGAAAATCTTCAATAACCCAAGAGAACACTCAGACAATCGCAAGTCACTTTTGCGATCAACCCATCCTAATTCCAAAGAAAAACTGTTCCTCTTTACACAATCAGAACAGCTCAACTTAACTATCCAATCCATCTAAGAAATGGATCCACTCTGGTGCTTCTGAACTTCACCTTCAGAAAAACTGCTCAGCCAGAAAACTTCCTGCCATCACAGAACACTCCGAGCTGCACTGCTGCCACAAATGCTCCTATCCAAAGCTCTTCGAGAAACTCGGACTCCAAACCAACAGAAACACCATGCTGAACTCAGCCACAACACCGAAGCATACACACTTCCTTAATCTTGTTCCAAAGAAAACATCTTCGGGAACATCCATCGTCACTGTATCTCATCATACAACTACTATTACCTGAGATACCATCACTCGCTTCTGTTCTTCGACAGATCCAACTCTACCCATCCAAACTTCAAAGATGAACTCTGAACCTTAACAGGTTTTCTTCAGAGATCGATGAAATCCTCACAATTGCAAAGTTCACTCGAGACGGTATTAGGTCTACAGTCTCGACAGATACACTTCCAACCTCAACACTCAGACTCCTAATCCTAGATGATAAATTATTATCATCTCAACCAATCATTACAAATACCATATACATTTAAAATGATACTTTTTTATATAGAAATTATATTTGGGTAAAATTATTTCATCTACCTTTTTAAAACAATATTGTGTCTGTTGGCCTGGTCCAAGTGTTTAGTGATCCCTATCAATAACGTTACCTACTCGTATTGACCAGAATCCATATACCACCCAACCGATCAATTAACACAATATAAAATCATTTTATATAACTAACAAATACGCGCTCTCGTATATATATATATATACACTCAAACAGGTTGCTACAGATCCTATCTCTAATGAACAACCCTTTCGAACCTAGGTATTCACTCAACCTAGTGTTCTGATATTCACTTAACCAAAAGATTAGGCATTCGCTCAACCTATGCTCTGATACCAAAGGTGACGACCCGGCTTTCCACTCCCGGAAAATCGCATCGACAGTAAGAAAGAAAGGGGTGAGAAGTAGAAAAGAAAAGAAGAGAAATAAAACAAACACAAATACTCACAGCGGAAACGGAATAAAATATAATATATCACATAACTATTACATAGTATCATATACATCATCTATCAGAGTTACACAGATTACACATCACATACTAGACAGTTATAAACATCTGTCTAGTTATTACAACTCAATACAAAACAAAGATCTAAACAAGATCAACACAGCGGAAACTACTATCTATATCTACAACGCTGAAGCCTCCTGCTCCATTGCTCCTCCAGATTACTCGTCAAAGCTAAACCTGAATCCCTTGGCTACTCGTAAAAATTTGAGTACCCAAGAGTTTATAAAACAGAAATAAACAACTTGGGTCAGACATGGGTCTGGTGTGAGTAACAGGTTAAACTTGTTTAACTTCAAAACCTTTTTGAAAGAAAAGGTATCACGTAAGACTTCCCACAAATAAACATGGGTAAGTTTTTACCTTACGCTAACCAAAACATTTGATAGGAAATTCGATTGTATTATAATAGGGTCTAGGGTTTTCAAATAAATATGAAATAGCTGAAATTGTTACATTATTAAATTCCAGCATACTAGCCAACAAAGTGGGTTATACAATCAAGTCCGTTATCACTTATTTGAAATTGGATTCCATACAATGGCAGGGCTACCGGGGTACCGCCCATCACAGTACGTGGCCTAGATCACCGTACCGAGGATCACTCCCAATCCCCTGCAACACAAGGTCGGAACATCCCTTACTGGATAATTCCCGCACAAGATACCTCACGGTTGGGATCAGCAACCGCACCACTAAGTCGAAAATAGAAAGGGACATCTAGACAGAGGTAACCTTGTCCTACTTGGGTGCTACCCACTAACCTTGCTGCACCTCCCCTGTTTTAGCCATTCCCGGTTGATGAGGCTTGAGGTCACGATTACCTTTAAAAAGAACACATCTATCTTAGAATGCTCATCGTCCACCTGACGATGTGCTGAAAGCATTCAATCCATACAAGTTCGTTCCGGGTTCGAACGAAACCGAAGGCATTATCTCGTTACACTCGTTTTGGAATCACCCTAAGAGTTAACGACAATAACCCTTGCACTCTGAATCTTCATCTTCACTTGATTCACGACCTATCGTTAATTTGGATCGATGTGGTATTCGGGTCTCCAGACCTGGAAATCCGGTATACGGAAACCCGATCCCGGTCTCATCGAAATCCAAAGCGTATCTTTTAAGGCCAAGTTGTTTTAAAGGTTAAAACAATTCAATTCATTATCTTTATACACAAAGAAAGATAATTCACAACAGATAATCAACATTATCAGATAATCCATACAATTCAACTAACATCCATATCTTACAGCATATATCTCATCAGAGATATCAATCAATGCCAAGTATTCAATACTATCACTCATTCATAAGTAATGATTTATATTATCTTTTAATTAATTTAAAGAATTAAATTAATTACTTTATTTTATAAATCCTTCTTACTTAACCATTAATTAATTACAATTTAATTAATTAATTATCTTCTAATATTTCATTTCAATTAATCATCTTTGATTAATTATCTTTTAATTACATCCAAGTAAATTATCCTCAATTAATTTCTCAAATTAATTATCCTTAACCACTTATTGTAATTAACCTTTAATTACTTCATTAATTAATTTACTAAAATTAATTAACTTAATCAACTATAATTAATTACATTAATCCTTAATTAATTACATTGATTAATTACTTCATTTATTAATTATTACTTAATTAACCAATCTTAATTACATCATTAATTATATTAATTAATGATCCTTAATTACAACTTAATTATTAATTACTTAATTAAATTAATTACATTAAGTAATTAACCTTTAATTAAACAACATTTATTAATCACCCTTGATTAATCTTCAATCAGTAATTAATTACCCTTAATTACTTTCATTAACTAAATTAATTACTCCTTAATTAATTTCTTAATTAATCCCTTGATTAATTATTCAAAGTAATTAACTCAAATTACTTCTATTAATAAAATCATTTATTCAACTAATTACTTCCAGTAATTATCTTATTATTTACTCCCCTAAATAATCTTACCTTAATAATTACATTAAGTAATTATTATCAAATCATCTCTTGATTATTTTAAATTAATTAAACTTAATTAATTAATTTAACTAAATCAAATTAACTTCAATTAATTACAATAAGTAATTAATTCTTAATTGCTTCCAATAAGTAATTACATTTAAACAATTTCATAAATGATTATTCTTAAATTAATTCAACTAATTAATTATCAAAATTAATCCTATTAATTCATTATTTAATAACCCATAGTTAATGACCTCATTAACTATTATTTAATTACTTTTCTTAAGTAATTAACTTATATTAATTATTATTAATTCTAAATTAATAAATCTTAATAACCAATTTATTAATCTCTAATTACTAAATTAATTAAGTGTTAACCATAACTTAATTAATATTTAATTACTTATTAATTAATTCTTAATCATTAATTAATACTCTAATTTATAATCCTTAATTACAAATTAATTATTCCTAATTAATTAACCTTAATCATAAATAAATTAGTTTAAACCTTTAATTACCTATTTAATTAATCCAAATGATTAATTAATCAAATTAAATTAATTATCTATTAAATTTCCTTATAAATTTAATGAACACAAATCTTTAAATTCTAATTTACTTTAAGATAAAACTTTGTTCTTATAATAATCAAGTTATCATTTACAAAGTATTTTAAATCCTTAATTATAAATTAATTAATTCAAATCATTAATTAATTAAATTAATTAAACTATTTTAATTACTTTAAAGATTTAATGATTTAAACTTTAAGATAAAACATTTTTCTTATCCATGGTTAGATTTATCATTCACAATTACATTTGAAACATTCATTTCAAAATTTACTTATAAATTTCATTTTAAATTCAAGCTTTAAAATGAAACCCAATTTATCTTCAATAAAATTTAAATCAATTTAAAACCATTAACTTTACCTTATAAAGAATACTTTCTCTTATAAAAAGGATTTTACAAGAGTTTAAACCAATTTCCTTTAAAATTCAAAACCTTTAAATATAACTAACATTTAAACTTATTTAAACATTTAAATTTATAAAACTTATTTATCTCAAACTAAGATATAAATTCAATTTGAGTCCATACTTCGAAATCTTATTTTAACTTTGTTTAAAATCTTATTTTACATTTTTAAAATCCATTTTTAAATTAAAAAAAAACAGACAAGTTATCTAAAACCTGGTACAACAGATTTTGAAAAACCTGGCAACACTAAAATACTCGAGATTCCACTAAAACACTTCGAGTCGCACACTCTAAAAACCCGAGTCTCCTTCGAAATAACTCGAACAAAACGCGAGACCTTCCTCTGTAAAAACAGACTTCATCCAGACATTCGATCGCGTGCACGTGCACCAGAGATACAATCAGCTCCGACCATCCACGACTTCTTCACCACTTCAACGATCAACCATCAACCAAACTACAATCATCAAATCTTCGACTAAAACGCGAAATCGAAATCGAGCCTAAAATCGAAACTGGAACAGGAACTACCCATTTCTCCCAAACCTGACATCGCCAAGATCACGGTCCTCCGACCACCGAAAATCCAACAACTCCGGCTGCGACTTCAACTATGGCCAAGCTTCCATCTGCCCAATTTTCATTGAACTCGATCATCTCTACAGGTAGTACTGACCAAAACGAACTACCTAGCTTAAACTAGGGCTACAGGTAACAATTCATCACCACTGTCTCCATGTTGATTTACATCAACAACAATTATTTTTCCAATCATCAATGGTTACTCCTCTACCCACAAATTGAACCCCGATCCCTCAATATAGATAGATCATAAGAAATCCCTTAATTCCCCTTTTCTGTTCTTCACAGAACTGCACCATACCCCCTTAACTAAAAATCCTAATTTTTGTTCTAAAAATCATGTTATCATTTATGTTTTCAATTTATAAACCTGAATTTATAAATTACAAAGTTTGAATTTTTTTACTTTTATATAACATTGCTCTGTTATTTTAGTTTACAGAGACACTCGGGTTTTAAGTTGGGCTTAATTACCTTTTAAACTTTAGCTTATGATGAAACAAATTAATTTTGTTTAAAGCCTAAGTCTATTAGATATCAGATAAGAAGATGAGTAATTTTTGATCAAGATCTTGGCTTAAAAGAAATATAAAACAGGGATATCACACAATAACAGACATGCAAATATATATCTATACATCCATATATCTATCTATAGAAACTCACATATATACACACAAGAACATACTTCTTTCAGAGTTAACATGCAAACATATTCTTATATTTAAACTCTAAAAATGTTACTCACCTGATTTGTATGAACAGAGGCAGTTTCTTTAATTTTGAAAAGCTTTTGAAATTTTAAACTGTTTTGAACTTTAACTTGAATGCCTCTTGATTTAAAACTTGAATTGTTGAATCTTTAAATTTCTTTAAATCTACATGCAAGTTGGCTTCCAGTTTTGAAAAGAATGCAGCAGTTGCTTCTGAGTTGATTTCAGATTTGAGAAAATGAAGGTTGCAGGTTGATTCTTTGATTTGGAAAAAGAATTACAGGTTGAAGAATTTGGTTTTGAGGAAATGTTTACTGATTTGTTTCAGATTTGAATTAGAGAGAAAATCTGATTTCTCTTGGTTTTGAAAAATGAGAAGATTAGAAAGAATGAATTGAAGAAATGCAAATGTTAATATACATGTATATTTTGGTTTATAAAATAAAAGAAAATGAAAATAATTAAGGACACTTGTCCTATACAATTGTTACTTAAATTACACATGTTTTACAAAGGCTTTAGATAAATGACACTTGTCTTTTAAGTATTTATTCATAATTCTATTTATTTTAAAAGTAATTAAAAATCCCTTTTCTTATTTATTTAATCACTTATATATATATATATATATATATATATATCTTTTTAAAGAGAAACCAAAAACTAATTATATTTTATAAATATAAGTTTATACAAATATTATAATATCCAACAATTTAAATATTTATTCTTTTGAACTTCAAAACTTAAATTCAAATTCAAATTAAATTAAATCTAAATTTCCAATTTGCCCAAAGCTTCTATTTACAATATATACAAAAAAAATATGTATATATTCAAATAGAAAATATCTTATTAACTTTTTAAAAGATAAAATCATCAATTAATACTAATTTAATCAGATTATTAAATTAATTTCAAATCTTATTATCAAAGATCATCAATATCAATTTAATTGTTTAACAGATTATTAAATTGATATAGTTAAAATTTCCGGGATATTACAAAGCTTTGCTATGATGAGATGAAGCAAAGTATGATATGAGATAGCCTTGGTCTAATCCAGACGGGATCATTCCAAGCACGTTGATAACTCGGTGAAATGGTTCGACTTTGAGGATAATGGTTTGCTCAAGAGGTGCTTGAGCTAGTATGGAAATAGTCGTCGAGGAGGATGACTAGAAGGCCGAAATCTCATCGTTGTTGAAGGTTCTAGCATGCTCAAAGCAAGAGTACGTTGGGCAGATTCGATAGTCCCTGAAGGCTACTGATTGGTAGTCGAGTACTTTGGGCAGATTCGATAGTCCTAGGCACGGGCTGCGACGACGTGCAGAGTTATGTCTAGAACCGGGGTTACCATTAGCCCTTGATGGACGGCTGAAAGAATGTGTCGGTCATTCAATTAACGGTGGTATCGAAGCAATGATAACAGTGATAGCCAGAGTAAAGGATGTTTGGTTGTACTATCATTCGGTCTCAAGAGCAGTGTTTTCTGGGTACTTATCTGATCTTGGTTTAGGCCTTGGGGGTTTGTACTTGGAAAACATTGCCCTTGACTCGAGTGATAATTGCTTACTTTAAATTGTATGCTTTGCTATGTTTGCTTCTGCTTAGTGTGTGTCTGGGGGCTATCACTGTAAAAAGAGGTGGAGTGGGAGGGTTGTATTCCTATTCCTTTTCCTTTATGCTCTTTTGGTATGTTGTTAGTTAATTTACCGCTCACTAAGACTCTTGTCTGACTCAAGGCTTTATGTTTTAACTCTTATTGCCTTGCGCTGTTCGTCCATTTTGGGACGGGAAGACTAGGTAGCAGGTGACAGGTGCTGTTCTTGCTTTCCACGATGATGATGACGAAGACGAGCTGGAGGCTTGCATATTGTTTCCTTACTATATGTACTGGATGTTCCGCTGCTTGTATATTCTCTGAGTGATATGTAGTGAGGCTTGATGTATTGACTATTCAGATGTTTGTATTCAACTATTATGAAGTTTTATTGATAAAATTCTATTCTGTGAAGCTTCACTATATATATATTCTATTGTATTTTGTCCATGTGTTGTGAGTAATTCGATAGATTTTGCTGTTTAATTTACCCTTACAATCGTCCATGGCTGCTTGGCACACTTTACAGCGCACTATCTCTAGGTTCAGTGCAGGGGTCGTGGGCGGTCGTCACAATTGGTATCAGAGCATTGGTTAATCGATTTTACCCAACGCTCGCTGACGTAACTACGTATGAGAGGCGTAATTGTATTTTGATGAATTATTACTATATATAATATAGTAGCTTAGTAGAGTTTGAGTCCTTTATGTAGTTGTTTCTCAAGGTGTGCTAATCATTCCTTTTTATAGATATTAAGGATGAGTCGAAGAGGGAGACCAACTACTAGGGAAGGCCGTGCTACTGAAGGGGCTGCTGATTATGCTGCTATGTTCGAGGCTATGATGACTTCGATCATGAGAAGGATGCCAGCTCCGAGGCCATCGGGGGATGTTGGAGTTCAAGTTCAAACTCCAAAACCGGTGGATTTTTCTAAGTTGTGTAAGGACTATACTGCTCTTGGAGGAAAGGTTTTCTTGGGAACAGAATCAACTGTTGAAGTCCAGATATGGATAGATGCCTGTAGAAGGATTTTTGGTGATTTGGGAATTGAGGATGCAACTAAGAGGAAGTTAGCATCAAGACAGCTTCAAGGAAGAGCTTCTGATTGGTGGAACTCTATCACCATTGATACTCCGGAGGAAGAGATTACTTGGGAGCAATTCCAAACTAGATTTGAAGCTAAGTTCATTTCTATAGCTCAGAAGTCTGTTCTGTTCAAGAAGTTTGTGGAGCTCAAGCAAGGAGGAAGACCAGTTCTTGAGTAGGTTTCTGAGTTTGAAGCTTTGTCCAAGTATGCCCGGTCGTATATTAAATCTTCGTACCAGAAGAATGAGAAGTTTGTGACAGGCTTGGACAGTTATCTTGGGAGACAGTTGGTGGATCATTTGGACGATTCATTTGAGAAGCTTGTGGAGAAAGCTCTCAGGCATGAGAATATGTTTCCTAAAGAGGGATTTGTTGTTGCTGTAACCAAGGAGGAGTCTAGAACACAGCAGGGTGGAAACAAGAAGAGGAAGCAGCAGCAGCAAAAGGGTAAGGATGGCCAGAAGAAGCCGAAGGGCGAAGTAACCTGCTACAATTGTCAGTAGAAGGGCCATTTCTCTAGAGATTGCAAGAATCCGAAGGTGCCAGTGAAGTGTCACAACTGTGACAAGCCGGGGCATTTTAAGAAGAATTGTCCAGAACCGCGAAGGGATAAGCAGATTGTGCAAGCTTATGCTTTGGGAGCTGTTCCATCATCTTCGAAAGCTCCTACCGTTGAAGAGAAAGGAAAGAGTGTGGTGGTTCAAGGTACTCTTTCCATATGTGGTGTTCCAGTTAGAGTGTTATTTGATACTGGGGCGTCGCATTCTTTTGTTTGTAATGAACTTGTAGGCCGGTTGGGTTTAGAACCGGATATTGTTGATAGACCATTGGTTGTGACTAATCCAGTTGGGGGTTCGTCTTGTTTGTATATGCTATGTCGTGGTCTGATTGTATCGAGTCATGGTTGTTCTTTTGTTTGTGATTGCTTTGTTCTGAACTTTGCGGGGTTCAGAATCATTTTGGGTATGGACTGGCTTAGGAAGTATGCGGCAAAGGTTGATTGTGAAAGGTTGGAGGTGACAGTCGAGAATGTGGAGGGGCGAAAGATTGTGATACGATGTAAGCATGAAAAAGGCGTCTTCATGAGCTTCATGTATTCGCTGGTTGTTCCACTGGATGGACTGTCATCGTTGCCAATCGCTAATGGATTTGAGGATGTCTTTGAAAAGGTCAAAGGGTTACCGCCGCATAGGGAGATCGAGTTTCGTATAGATCTAGTTGAAGGAGCCAGACCTGTTGTGATGCCTCTTAGGCGGATGGCGCCTAGGGAACAGCAGGAGTTGAAGGTGCAGGTTGATGATCTTTTGCAGAAAGGATTCATTCGGCGTAGTGTGTCCGAATGGGGTGCACCAGTTGTGTTCGCAACCAAAGCAGATGGATCGTTGAGGTTGTGTGTGGATTATCGTGAGCTGAATAAAGTGACTAAGAAGAACAAGTATCCATTGCCGAGAATAGATGACTTGTTTGATCAGCTTCACGAAGCGAAGGTGTTTTCTCAGATGGATTTGGCAATGGGATTTCACCAGTTAAGAGTGGCTAAGGATAGTGTGCCGAAGACTGCTTTTAGGACACCATCTGGTTTCTTTGAGTGGCTGGTAATGCCGTTTGGATTGACGAATGCGCCAGCATATTTTGTAGATCTTATGAATAGAGTGTTCAGAGATCAGTTGAACAAGTTCGTGCTAGTGTTCGTGGATGATATTCTGATTTATTCCAGAACTGAAGAAGAGCACAAGACGCACTTGCGTATTGTTTTGGAAATCTTACGGAAACATCAGCTGAAGGCTAAGTTTTCGAAGTGTCACTTCTGGAAGAGTGAAGTGAGGTTCTTAGGCCATATTATTTTGGGAAATGGAATAGCGGTTGATTCCGCTAAAGTGGCAGCAATCCAGGATTGGGTTAGACCTAAGAATGCATCCGATGTGAGAAGTTTTCTTGGATTAGCAGGATATTATCGTCGATTTATCAAGGACTTTTCCAAGATAGCTGCACCGTTAACCGGACTGACGAAGAAGAACCTAGTATTCAGATGGGATGATAAGTGTGAGCAAGCTTTCAGAATCCTGAAAGAGCGATTGACTAGTGCTCCTGTTTTGACTATTCCTAGTGGAAGTGATGAGATGGTGGTTTACACCGACGCATGTGGTACTGGACTTGGAGCAGTGCTGATGCAGAAGGGTAAAGTTGTTGCGTATGCAGGTCGACAACTGAAGCCGCATGAAAGGAATTATTCGACTCATGATTTGGAATTAGCGGCAATTGTATTTGCTCTAAAGATGTGGAGACATTGTCTATTGGGAGTTCGATTCGAGTTGTTTACAGATCATAAGTCGTTGAAGTATCTTTTCTCCCAAAAGGATTTGAATCTTCGGCAGCAACGATGGCTAGAGTTTTTGGCATCATATGATTTTGGTATAGCTTATACTCCGGGAAAGGGTAACGCAGTGGCAGATGCGTTAAGTCGAAGACATGCAGGATTGGGAGCCATGTTTTCAGAATGGAAAAATCTCGAGTATTTAGCTGGATTTGACTTCAGGCCCAGATGTGAATTGGAACCTGAGATGTTGGCAAACTTATCGATAAGACCTACTCTTGTGGAAAGGATTGGCGAGAGTCAAAAGCGAGATGATAAGCTTGTCAAGATTATCCATGATTTGGAATCTGGATTGAACCCAGAAAAGGATAAAGGATTCGAGGTCGATCGAGAGGGTTGGCTTCGGAAGCAAGGACGACTAGTTGTTCCCGATATAGATGAATTGAGAAGTGAAGTTCTGAAGGAAAGCCATCACTCGAAGTTGATAATTCATCCAGGAGGAAATAAGATGTATCGGGATATGAAGAGAACCTATTACTGGGAAGGTATGAAAAAGGATGTTGGAAATTTTATTTCCAAGTGCATGAACTGCCAGTTGGTAAAAGCCGAACAGAAGAAGCCAAGTGGATTGCTTCAGCCATTAGAAGTTCCTACATGGAAGTGGGAGCAAATATCGATGGATTTTATTGATGGGTTGCCTAGAACAAGAACGGGAAATGAAGGGATTTGGGTCATTGTAGATCGTCTGACTAAGAGTGCAAGATTCATTCCTGTTCGATCGACTAGGACTGCATCTAAGTTGGCAGAGTTGTATGTTAAGTGGATAGTTTGATTCCATGGTATTTCGAAAAGTATAGTGAGCGATCGAGATCCATTGTTCACTAGTGGATTTTGGAAGAGCTTCCAGGAAGTTTTGGGAACCGAGTTGTGTTTGAGTACAGCTTATCACCCTCAAATAGATGGTCAGATCGAGAGAGTCAACCGAGTTTTGAAGATCTCCTTAGAGCATGTGTTTTGGATTTCGGAGGATCATGGGAAGATCACCTTCATTTGGTGGAATTCTCGTATAATAATGGTTACCAGTCAAGCATTGGTATGGCACTGTATGAGGCATTGTATGGAAGACCGTGTAACTCTCCGACATGTTGGTTAGAGACCGGAGAAAAGCTGATACTTGGGCCAGAGATGATTCGACAGACTTCGGAATGCATAGAGATCATTCGACAACGAATGAAGGCAGCCCAAGACTGACAGAAAAGTTATGCCGATAAGCGTCGTAAGGATTTGGAATTCGACGTAGGTGATATGGTTTTTGTGAAGATTTCTCCACTGAAGAATGTTATTCGATTCGGGAAGAAAGGGAAATTGACTCCGAGATTTGTTGGACCATTCCCGATCATCGAGCGAATTGGAAAGCTCGCCTACAGATTGGAGTTACCAGAGAAGATGTCGGGTGTGCACAATGTTTTTCATGTATCGTATCTACAGAAGTATGTGCACGACTCGAATACAGTGGTTTCTGCTGATAGTTGTGAATATTTTGAAGTTGATCCAGTCGATAAGAGACCTCGTAAGCCGCTTCGTGTTGTGAAAACCGACACGAAACAACTTAGGAGGAAGGTAGTTAAGTTGCTCAAGATACATTGGAGTGATGATGATAACGATTGTACATGGGAGGTGGAAGAGAGGATGAAAGCAGCTCATCCTGAACTCTTCAAGGTATGGCCCTAAGGTGTCATGTCATCTAACGACATTGTAACTTGTTCTAGTTTTAGAATTCTGCATGCTAAGCTAGAATTGGATGCATGGTTTGTTGATTGCTATGGATGGTAGGCGTGCAGAATAGTCTTTGTTTGCTCTTGTTCGTTTGGAATTTCGGGGGCAAAATTCTTAAGGGGGAGAGAATGTAACGACCCATATTTTTACGGATCGAAAAATCGTAAAACAGTTGTCATTTGATCGCATTGTTGATAAGTTATCCATAGTCTAAGTCCTAGGTCGTATAGTAGTTAGGTCGGAGTAGACGACCTAAGAAGGTGGAGCGACCTAAGGATTTTGGGGATAGGTCGTATAGGAGTTGGGTCGTATGGTGGCTTAGGTCGTGGGGTAGGTTAGGTCGGTTGGAGCGACCTATAGGATGTTGGCGACCTAAGGTTTGAGCGACTTAAGGAAAGGCAGTGACCTAAGAGAGTTAGCGAGTTAACGACCTAAGAGTTAGCGACCTATAGGAGTTAGCGACCAAAGGGTTAGTAACCTACAGTAGTTAGCGACCTAGTGGTTAGCGACCTAAGAGCTAACAGTATAAGAGTTAGCGAGTTAGCATGGTTAGGTCGTGAGCGACCTAAGGTATTAGGTCGTATCCTAGCTAAGACAGTTAGGTCGCGTGTGTGTTAGGTCGCAGGTGTGTTAGGTCGTAGAAGCGATCTGTGTTAGGTCGCTAGGCTGCATCTTTGTTAGGTCGTAGGTCGCATGGATGTGCAGATCTGGGTTAGGTCGTAGGTCGTAGAAGCGCATGCCTTAGGTCGTAAGTCGTGGAGTTTTGTTAGGTCGCATGGATGCGCATAGGCTTGGGTCTGTTAGGTCGAAGTTTTAGGTCGTAGGGTTTCTTAGGTCGTGGACGACCTAATTCCGAGCGAACGACCTAAGTTTTTCCAGCCTATAAATACACGTCCATTTCTTCTTTTTTGGGATCCGGATTTTTAAGCGACGAAGTGCTGCCATTTTGAGAGCTCGACTTCTACACTTCTTCATTTCTTTTCTCCACTCTAATCTTGTGCTTCCTTCCATCCAAATCGAAGATCGAATTGAAGATCCAAGAGCTTAGATTGAAGATCTTCATCCATCGAAGAGAGATTTCATCGTTTGAAGCGGATTTGTGATAGATCGAGTTAGATCCTTCGCTGCCCAGATCTGAAGTGTGTTGCTTTTAGGTTGTTTAGGTGATTTGGTGAGTGGTGATTATCTCTCGCACGGATCCAAAGGAGTATATCGGATCGTTGGCTTGATTTTGTGTAAAGTAGTGATTTTCATGCATTTTTGTAAACTTAAGTATAGATCCATTGTTCATGATGATTTGACATCCCTTTTACTACATGTTAACCTATGTAAGTTCATTCATCAAGATTATAGACATATTGCTCATGTTTTCATGCTTGTTAGACTTTAGACTCTTTATTTACGAAATTGCCATTATTGTTATAATTGTCTATTTAGATCATATTTGAATGCTTGATTACTTGGATTAATGTTTGACTTGATTGATTGTTATGGATTAGATGATTGATGATTTGATTTAGACAAGATGGTCGAGGATGATTCAAAAGCTAAGGGAAAGGCTCTTGAATTGGAAAAGCTGCTCGTGGCATATGTAGCGGATGATGAAGCTCATATGGATAGGTTTGATGATGATGTTGAGATGAAGCTTTGCTATGATGAGATGAAGCAAAGTATGATATGAGATAGCCTTGGTCTAATCCAGATGGGATCATTCCAAGCACGTTGATAACTCGGTGAAATGGTTCGAGTTTGAGGATAATGGTTTGCTCGAGAGGCGCTTGAGCTAGTATGGAAATATTCATTGAGGAAGATGACTAGAAGGTCGAGATCTCATCATTGTTGAAGGTTCTAGCATGCTCAAAGCAAGAGTACGTTAGGCAGATTCGATAGTCCCTGAAGGCTACTGATTGGTAGTCGAGTACTTTGGGCAGATTCGATAGTCCTAGGCACGGGCTGCGACAACGTGCGGAGTTATGTCTAGAACCGGGGTTACCATTAGCCCTTGACGGACGGCTGAAAGAATGTGTCGGTCATTCAATTAACGGTGGTATCGTAGTAATGATAACAGTGATAGCCAAAGTCATGGATGTTTGGTTGTACTATCATTCGGTCTCAAGAGCAGTGTTTTCTGGGTACTTATCTGATCTTGGTTTAGGCCTTGGGGGTTTGTACTTGGAAAACATTGCCCTTGACTCGAGTGATAATTGCTTACTTTAAATTGTATGCTTTGCTATGTTTGCTTCTGCTTAGTGTGTGTTTGGGGGCTATCACTGTAGAAAGAGGTGGAGTGGGAGGGTTGTATTCATATTCCTTTTCCTTTATGTTCTTTTGGTATGTTGTTAGTTAATTTACCGCTCACTAAGACTGTTGTCTGACTGAAGGCTTTTTGTTTTAACTCTTATTGCCTTGGGCTGTTCGTCCATTTTGGGACGGGCAGACTAGGTAGCAGGTGACAGGCGCTGTTCTTGCTTTCCACGATGCTGATGATGAAGACGAGCTGGAGACTTGCATATTGTTTCCTTACTATATGTACTGGATGTTCCGCTGCTTATATATTCTCTGAGTGATATGTAGTGAGGCTTGATGTATTGACTATTCAGATATTTGTATTCAACTATTATAAAGTTTTATTGATAAAATTCTATTCTGTGAAGCTTCACTATATATATATTCTATTGTATTTTGTCCATGCGCTGTGAGTAATACGATAGATTCTGTTGTTTAATTTACCCTGACAATCGTCCATGGCTGCCTGGCACACTTTACAGCGCACTATCTCTAGGTTCAGTGCAGGGGTCGTGGGTGGTCGTCACACAATATTTGCTTTAACAATGTAGCAAGCACCACGGTGCAGCTGTGGAATGTCCTCAAGCAAAACATTTTGAATGGTCTTCAAGCTAAAAACCTTAGCTTGAGCATTCTTCTGGGAGATTGGTAGCAGGTTGTGGTGTTACTTGGTTCTTTGAGTTTTGCTTACGGTAAACCTAGTGTTTTCTTTCTTCGAGTTATTGTTAGTGGCTATCTTTGCTATTGCTTGACTTCGGGTTACATAGGTTTCCCTTCGATTCCTGCTCCGGGTCTGCACTGTGTATCGCGCCCCTTGTTTGTTTTCCTCTTTTTTCTTTTTTTCCCTGCTCTTTTTTTCTTTTGTTCATCTACCCTTGTGCATCTTCGTTTCTCTACTGCTCGAAGTATGTTTTGAGTATTTTGTTTTTTTGTTTTTCTCCTTTGCAATAATATCAAGTAGGGGTCTAGTCAACCTCGCTAGCTTTGCTAAAAAATTATTTAATTATATTTATAAATAATTAATAAATGATTTTTTATTAACAAATAAAACTATTTTAAATAATAACTAATGATGAAAAAATCATTTTCAAATTTTTTTTACCAAAATATACATTTCATAGAGAATATAAAACATGAACGAAAATTATTTCCCGAAATGTAAATTTTTCATTAGTTAAAAGTTAGTCAAAAGGTTATAACACTATGTTAAACACACATGCACACATTACAAACTAAGTTAATATAATGTCAACGTAACAACCCTGGTTTTGATGATTACCTATAATATTAAATTATAACGGTAGTTATAATTTAATATTGAGAAATAAAATAAATTTGGAGAGGTAAAATTTGTTAAAAATTGTTTATTTTAAATAAACAATAGATATTGTAGATATAAAAGAGAATTAAGATAGTTGGTTGGCAATAAAATTGTGAAAATTAGAAGTTTGTTTATTTGGTGATTAATTAAATTAATTAAGTAATTTAATTCAACGTTAATTTGTTGAAATAAATGTAAATTACTGAAATTAAAGTTTTAGAAACTTTATTATGTTAGTTTGTGATAAAAATGAACTTTATATGGTTTTAATTTGAGAAAATGCAATAATTTTGCAAATTATTGCCAAATTTGATTTTTTTTATTTATTTTAAATGAAGTGTTTGAAATTAAAATTATAAATATTGTAAATAAAAGGTGAAATTTTTTTCTAAAATAATTTTTGGATGTAAAAATGAAGTTAATATGGTTTGTTATATTTAATTTGACAAGAAAATAAATTTTTGTGTAAATTCCGATGTTAAAAATAGTGTTTTATGTAATAAAAGGTGTAAATAGATGTATTTAATTAAAAATGGATTTTGCACTCTCGGACTGGTGGTAACGCATGGCAGCTACCCCCGCTCACCTCGTGACACACTCCCACATCCAAGGCGCACCCAATCAAATCACAAAAGCAATAGAATGGTATCAAAGAAATGTGCCCGATCGGGGGAATGACCCCACTTGTCCTGGTATAGCTCCTGTTTTAGCCATATCAAGCTGACTCACGGGAGTCACGGCTTCGTTAATACCTCATACAGAATCATCTCTAAACCATCCTACTTCGTTCTAGAATCTCCACTACGTACACAGTTGTTAAAGTGGTTTTCGGTATTGGTAGAGAGTATGATAATATTCGATCCCCGTCCCTTTGACAACCAAACACTTATTTCACACTATGGTCATTTCATTTCAAATAGTTCATACTTCATATCAAAATATTTTATTCATTTCAAAACCATATCAATTCGATATCATTATTCACTTTAAATAATATTCATTTCCAGAATCATAACCGTTCAAAAACATAACACTTTCGAAATCATAACACTTTCGAAATCATACACTTTCGAAATCATAACACTTTTGAAGTCATAACACTTTTGAAATCATAACTCTTCCAACTTAAACAGTTTAGATATTGAAAATGGTGTATATATTAAAATAGCTATAAATCGAAATAGTTTATATATTAAAGTAATAATATATTAAAAATTGTTGTAAATTAAAAATAGTTTATATTTATTTAAACAGATTATACTAAAATAGTTTCCAAATTAGAATTGTTTCATCCAATTCCACAAATCGATTCAAATCAGCTTAAATTTCAAAATTCAATTTAAATCAATCCCTGTTAAACACTTTCAATTTAAAAAAAATTTAAGATTCAATTCAAATTCTCAATAAACCGTTTCGATTTTTATTAATTTCAAATCTAGGTTTTAACTATCATTTCAAGTCTAATAAGATTCAGAGTTTAAATATTCAAATTGTTAAATATTCACTTAATCATTTATTAACAATTAAATAAAATCTCAATTTATAAATTTGGATTAACATTAATATTCAGTTTCAGTTATATTTAAAGTTGACAATATTCATTTGATTACCTTTTATCAAATCACGTTATAAATCATATGTTTCAAAATCTCCAAATTGATAGATCAAATCGGTTCTTATTCAACTTCAATTATTAACCAATCTAAATTCCACGTCAACATTAATTTATCTTCTCAACCTTTATTATTAAAGTTATAAAAATCCATTTTTAAAACATTAATATAAATTTTAAATTAATACTTAAACATATTATAAACCAATTAAATTAAATTTTATTAAATTAAATTTTATTATTAAATGTATTTTTTATTATCTTATTTTATATATTTTAAAATAATAAAATTATAAGAGGAATCTTAAAAATTATATTTTCAAACTAACTTATAAATTTAAAATCCACACATATAATTTTAAATATCTAAAGTTTACACTATATTAAAATAAATATTTATAAAAATCCATATATTTCCTTCCAAACTCAAAAAATCATTTTTCAAAGTAGACCAATGATGTCCATATATAATTTTCTACCCTATGGTCGAGTGATGCAGATATTTATCATTTCAATCCGTAAAAAATTTAATATTTACGGGTGCACATCATTTCAACTCGCAATCCCAAAATTCAAGATCAATGAAATTCTCTTGGGTTTATCATTTCAACGCAAAACAATTTTTCCCTATTTTAGAATATCGATCGGGTATGTATCATTTCAACCCATAGGGAATTTCTAAACTAACAGGGAACTTGCAGAGTGAGAACAAATATGATAGTAATATAACATATCAACAACAAGCCTATACCATCAGTTCAAATAAAATAAAATATATACAACAGGATATGGTGTCATATATCACTGGTGAACAATTACAGATAATGACATATCATATTTAAAAATTAAATAACTAGCAATTCAAATCACTACAAGAAAAACAGTCTTTTATAGCGGCATATAGCCGCTATTAAACACAACTATAGCGGTTTGATAAACGCTGTATATCGAAATGTTATAAAAAAGAATTGCACATTTATAACACAAAAAAAACCGCTATAAAAGATCATGATTTCATAGCATAAAGTAGCCGCTATAAAAGAGCATGACTTATAACGCCTATTTGTCGCTATCCTTTGGCAATAACCTCATACATTGCATTATCTTTTTATAGCACTTATGTCATATAGTCATAACGCTTTTTAGGAGCTATGCTTTATTTTACTATATATTTGATGCACCCCACTATTACATTTTAATAATAACAATCAAAATGAATCTTCTTTAAATAGATAACGATTTGAACAATGTATGAAGGAAAAAAATATAATAATCAGCAAATGTAACGTATATTCATGATAACAAAATAAAGTATCAACTAACAAAAAAGAAGTTCAATACATGAGTTACCAAATTCAATACATATTCATGATAGCAAAAGACAACATAGTTCAAAGTTAACGTGTACAAGTACCAAATGCATCACTAAGAACTTGAACTGCTCAAAGCCTATATTTTGCAACATCAGAGAATATAACATCAACCATTCCAACTAACATCCTATATTTTGCAGGATGTCTAGCATCTTTTATGATAGGGATGACATTGGTTCGCTTTTTTGCCATGTTAACAAGGTCCCTTCCACTTCTGTGTGAGAATTCAACAGCATATACCATTCCTGTCTGCCAAAATTGATAAAACAAAAATGTCATGACCATGTGCATACTTCATAGAACCACAAACACGTAAAATACAGTATTAACACATAACTGATAACATACTGGTCCAACAAGATCAGATACATGAGAAACTGTAGTTCCTGATGCAGCTCCAAGATAAAGAACGCGAGCACCAGGTTTCTAATCAAAAAGAACACAAACATAAGTGTATATCTAACCAATAATAACCATCCCAAAAAAACAAGCTAAGGATTGACCTTCTGCAACACATTTAAAAGGTGAAGACCAACTGCAAATTACTCATAAATTGGTTTACAGCTCAGCAGTAAAACTTGGTGGAAAAACAATATACTGCAAAAAATAGCCCCTTTTTTGTATTTCAAGGAAAAATCTCTCTATTTGTCTGCTTTCATAATCAAGACTCTTCCCAAATGTTATTGCAATTTGCATTTATCTTGGTTAACAATTAATCATCCATTCAGTTAAAACAAGTGAGCCTGCCCTATTTATTTATTTTCACACCGTTTATAATATTTTTATACTACAAACCCCAATGAAATATTATCACTTTTCTATATATCCCATGGTTATCATTAAACAATTAAAACCACTTAATGATTCCACGTTATCAAATAATCTAAGACTCGTAGTTTATTTTACTAAACACTTAAGTTGACAAATTTTCAAGCTATAATTTCTAAAAACATAATGTTATAAAAGGTTGGCGAATGATGACTACTAAGCTAGACAACAATGAATGTCATTCCATATGGCAGTCAACAATGAATTAGGAGAGAACTACTTGACTAGCACAAAAATTGTAAGACTGCAACTCAATGGTCTTAATCTAAGTCAATCCCAGCTCACAGCTTACACCACACTGATATTAATAATAAAATAGCAAACATAAAAACAACTAATCTAAAGTACATAAGTAACCTTAACGGATAACGATTTTATATCACAAGACCAATTAACACAATTCATAACAAACGAATACTTCAGAGAAACTCTCTCTACCGCAAAAATACATAGTAGAAAATAGTTTGATATTAGAATGTCAACAGTTTAATAGTTTCACAAGGAATTAACATAATTACCTCTCTACTAGGCTCCAAGCTATAAAACCCCAACCTGCAATACTCCACGCTGCAAATGTCTACTTATTTCAGCAATAACCTGAAACTATTATTGGCTCATGCATGAAAAAGGTGATTGATTAAGAATTTCTTGTATTTTTGTTTTATACGTTAATCAGATGTTGCAATTCACAAAATAAAATACGGAAATCAACTACCTCCCAGGAAATGTTGCAATTCACAAAATAAAATATGGAAATCAACTACCTATCCAGTGTAGTTACAGTCAGATGTTCACATCATGCATTGTTGTTTCTTCAGGTTCATCAATCTCCATATTTGTGAGCTGAGAAGAGGCACTTCTAGGTGGGAGCACACTTTCAATCACTTTACACTGTTCTGGAGTGAGTGAATCAGGGAAATCAACTAAGAACTGGATGTACAACTTCCCTCTCATAAATGGCCTTTGATACATTGGCATTCTGACATGACCCACTTTTTACATAAAGTTTTTTTTTTCCAGTATATATAGTGATCATCTATTCAAGAGAACATCCTTTCTCTACTATCCAGGATCTTTCCACCAATATAAAAATATTGTTGTAATCAAGTCACCTAACTTACATTCAAGAAATCATGTATAAATGATACTTTAAGGTTTTCTCTTTCTTTTATCAGAGTAAAAGAATTTTGGATGCAGAGAATTTTCTTTTGGGATTTTCTATAAAATTTCTTATGGCAAAAATAATTTCCAGAAAGCTTTTCTACCTTACTTAATTTTTCACGAATTCTAGATGTTATTTTTTTTATAGTTTAAAGTTAGTTTAGATCTCCAAGAATTTAGATCTACTGAATGCTCAATTATCCCTTATGAAAGTGTGTATATATGTATTCGGTGTGCATGTGTGTATCTGTGTTCTGTGTGCATGTGTGTGTCTGTGTTCTGTGTGCATGGGTGTGTCTGAGTGATTTCAGGTAACATATATTTTCAATATAACTATCCTGGTTTTCTGGTTTGCTTTATTTGTTATGTTTCTTAATCAATTAGCTTAGGGTAATAGGTTGGTTGAACCCAGGTTTGACAAAATTGGTCATGTTAGCCAGAATTCCTCTGCTACTTTACACACATCTTATACAAACTAATCTGGGTTTTCATCCTACCTATTCTTTCCATTAATACTTACAACAGATCTCAGGTTACTCTTTTAAATTTCCAATTTACAGATCATTTCAAATTATTATTATTTTTTTATTGTTGCACACTTAGGTTAGGCATTCAGGGAGTTAATACTATAAATCATCACTTAATAAAACATTCTCAAAAACAACTTGCTACTGTTAATAGAAATCTCATGAGTAGTTCAATACTTGCAGATAGAAAATAGCATTACATCAGTTTCCTCCCAAAACAACTTAACTAACATTTCATAACACAAGTTCAATTTAGCATCTATTTAATATCCTTGAGTCTGTAACTATTATATCCAATTCCTTAGCAGCTAATTCATCCAATTCTTGATCAAGAAAATGCCTATTTACCTGCACAATCACCACGAGCTGCCTCATCAAAATATGAGACACCCAATGGTATACAAACACACAAAGGGTCAGACTAAATTGTCTGGTATGAATAATCTTACTGAAAATTTAAATAGCTTTTAAAACAGATGAAGTAAAGCAATGTTTTTCTTGTATACATACCTCTACCACCTGTGCATGTTTATTAATGCATAACATAAAATACATGATTCAATGGATTATTTCAGAGAGCACAAACATATAATTCTCAATAGAATACTCTGAACCAACCAACATAATCATCATTTAATCATTTTTCTTATTTATAATCTTTCTGGCTATCAGGGATTTTACCCAACCTACCTGTGAACTTATTCTCCAAATTCAATCTCAGGTATTTTTATGATGGACTTTAGCTACTTTCTTTCTATTAAAACACACATTGTCTGGGGCATATTCACTGTTAACCCAGCACACTCAGGCCCCTGGGTATAATCATACCTTGTGTGAGCTTGCAATATTTCCCTTGCCAAGCCATACTTTGTAGCCCTAAGATCCAAATCCTTAGTTATATTACTAAGTGTTCATTTTCCCTCTTTCCCTCATTCATGCTAATCCCTTCTGCATCTCATACATCAATCAGAGATAATAAATAACTCAACCATCATGCATATGTTCAAAGGATAACAGATCATCTTTTCATAATCATAGATTTATTCACACAAGCTAGTTTGATTTCTCAGTGTACATATTATTTAAATCCTGGGGTTTTTCTTTTGAGGAATCATGCCTATAAATATATGGTCATATTCAGTTTGCTTTGATGCATCCATTTACCTCTGGCTTAATCAGATACTCACAGATTCATAAGATCTGACTAAACCACAAGCTTCTAATCTTATCTGGATTTATTTGTAATCATAGAAGTTCAGCACAAGTATAACATTGCACTTATATGTTACCACATTTATTCTTGAGACATAAGCAGCAACCACTTTATGCTACAGTCCCATTTGTTTTCCATTTTTAGACCATAGACTTATATCATATATTCCTGGAATTCCCATGAATTAATTTATATGCAGCAGTCACAAAAGAAAACATCTCATCTCAAAGATAATTCATGATACAATAATTATTCAAACATGAAAGTCACCAATATATTTTCTAGATATATTAACACACAATATTTAAACAGATCATCAACACATCAATCTCATAAAATAAGCACAGATTAATTAAAAACATAAACCATTTAGGCTGCCTCAATATTCAGGACTTAATGCCAATTTTTAGTGAGATTACTCACCTTAATACTTTCCTTTTGATCTGTTATCTCCTACTTGTCTCTAATGGCCAGTGCTCCTCAGTTTTTCTCTTTTGCTAACTGTCTATATTTTCTGTATATATTTTTTTTTTAAGAAAATGGTGACAGATCCTTTCACCCTTAACCCTCTTTTATACAAGACCTTGGCTGCCTCTAGGGTTTTAAGATTTACCCAATGTCAATTTTACCCTACCACTTATGATCAGCCTCTCTTTTTGTTTTTTTAAGAGCAAATTGGTAAATGGTCCCTGGTTCTATTAATAAAAATTTACACTTTATTACCTCAGTCACCATATTTGCATGATATCTCTAAAGCTAAGAAAATTGCTAAAAGTGGATAAAGTATTTTTCAACAACTCATACTATTTTCATGCAATTTCTAATAATTTTCTTTAGCCAGCCTTTGTTTAAAATGCCTGTACACTATCTATATTTCTATTTCTGCCTAAGTCTTTACTTCCCTTACCCTAGACTTGTTTCAATGGCACATTCATATTCTGTCATGTTCATGTATTTATAGTTTTCTTTAGCTTACAAATAATTTTCTACTCTTTTTTTTGGAGAAGTATATACATATGTATTATATCATCTTGTATACATATCAATATTTACCCAATATATACTTATGGTCAACTTATCATATATATTTTTCCTAGGCAACCAAAAATAATTCAAACAAGTATATTAAATTAAATTATAAAACTTGTTCATAAAATCAGGGTTATCACATATACCCTTCCTTTTAGGAATTGTGTCTCACAATTCTTTCATACTCAATTCAGACATTTTCAATTCAGCAATCAATCATTCTCTGTTCAATCATTAATTAAACTCCTATGCATAACAAAGTATTCAATCAAATCATTCATTAGTATATTTATGTATATATATATATATATATATATATATATATATATTTACCTTTGATTCAATCAATTAGCTGTGGATAATCACTTCTGATTTTATCTTCCACCTCCCATGTGCAATCATTTGGGTCAAGACTCCATTGCACTTTCACTAATTTTATTTCTTTGTTCCTCAATTTCTTAATTTCCTTTGCAACTATGCCTACAGGCTTCTTCTCATACACCATTCTGGGGTCAATCTGCACTTTCTCAGGAGATTTTAAAATTGTTTCTTCATTATGAACCCATCTCCTTAACTGGGATACATGAAAAACATCATGCATTGCTCTCATCTCCTCTGGTAATGCTAACTTATAGGCTACATTTCCAATTCTTTCTAGAATTTTATATGGTCCTATATACCTTGGAATCAACTTTCCTTGTTTTCCAAATCTCAAAATCTTTTTCATGGGTGATATTTTAATAAATACATAATTCCCCACATCATACTGCACTTCTTTCCTCTTTTGATTAGCATATTTCTTTTGCCTATCTTGGGCAGAAGCAATCCTTTTCCTAATCAAGGCTATCTTCTCAGAGGTCTCTTTTACATTTTCTGGTCCTAAGACCACTTTCTCCCCAGACTCCATCCAACTTGAAGGTGATAAACAGGGTCTACCATAAAGTGCTTCAAAGGGTGCCATGCCTATACTACTGTGATGGCTGTTGTTATATGCAAATTCTGCCAGAAATATGTGATTTTCCCAACTTCCTCCCCAATCCAATATACATGCCCTCAACATGTCTTCAAGTAATTTATTCACAATTTCTGTTTGGCCATCTGATTGAGGGTGATATGCTGTGCTCAAGCACAAATCAGTCCCCATTGCCTTGTGGAAACTTTGCCAGAATTTCGAAGTGAAGATGGTATCTCTATCACTTACTATAGTTTTTGGTATTCCATGCAATCTAACTATTTCTTTGATGAATAACTGAGCTAAGGTGCATGCATTCCTATCTGATTTTACAGGTATAAAATGAGCTGTTTTGGTTAACCTATCAACTACAACCCAAATACTATCATTTCCCCTCCTAGTCTTAGGCAAACCATCAATGAAGTCCATTGATATGTCTTCCCATTTCCATTGTGGTATTTGTAAAGGTTGCAGCATCCCTGAGGGTCTTTGATACTCAGCCTTTACCTGTTGACAAACCATGCACTTAGACACATATAATGCCACTGCACTCTTCATCCCATTCCACCAATAATCTCTTTTTAGGTTGTGATACATTCTGGTACTTCCTGGGTGTATGGTATACTTGCTTCTGTGATAAGCATCCAAAATTTCTTGCTTCAATTCTTCAAAGGCAGGAACACATATTCTCTTTCCTTTCTCCAAATGACCTTGTTTATTCAATTGGAATCCTTCCACTACCTCACCATTTAATATTTGAACTTTCTTCTCAAGTAAAAATGGATCTTGGTCTTGTAACTTTATAATTTTATTTTTCAATTCTGATCCCAAAGTAACAAAAGTCAACTTCCCTATTTCTTCCTTCTCACTGCATATGCTCATATTTTCTTCACTGTCCCTTTTCACTTCTGAGTCAATCAGTAATGACAAAGTATTAAATTCTTCCATCATCAATCTAGCTACATTGGCATGCTGTCTACTCAAAGCATCTGCCACTTTATTAGCTTTGCCAGGTGTATATAGTATTTCAAAATCATATGAGGCTAAGAGTTCAATCCATCTTTGCTGCCTCATGTTCAATTCTTTTTGTGAAAACAAATATTTGAGTGACTTATGATCTGTATAAACTTCAAATTTAGCTCCTAACAAATAATGTCTCCATAATTTAAGAGCATACACTATAGCAGACAGTTCAAGATCATGTGTAGCATACCTTACCTCACCGGGCTTCAACTGTCTAGAGGCATAAGCTATTACCTGATGTTGTTGCATCAACACTGCCCCAAGTCCCTGTCCACTAGCATCAGTATATATCACCAAGTTCTCATTCCCTTCTGGCACCTTTAGTATTGGAGCTTGTATCAATGCTTCTTTTAATCTCTCAAAGGCTTTCTCACACTCCTCAGTCCAAACAAAAGCCTGATTCTTTCTAGTCAATTTAGTTAATGGAATTGAAATTTTTGCAAAATCCTTTATAAACCTTCTATAATAACCAGCCATTCCCATAAATGACCTAACTTCTGTGACACTGGTAGGCCTTTTCCATGCTTGAATTGCCATCACCTTATTGGGATCTACAGATAGGCCTTTTTCTGATACTACATGACCTAAAAATTTTACCTCATTTTGCCAAAAAGTACACTTTGTAAATTTTGCCTTCAAATTTTCCTGCCTTAATTTCTGCAGTACTATATGCAAATGATTCTCATGCTCTTCAATTGTTTTAGAATAAATTAGTATATCATCAATGAATATCAATACAAATTTATCTAAATATTTTCTAAAAATTCTATTCATCAAATCAACAAAGTAAGAGGGGGCATTAGTCAAGCCAAAGGGCATCACCAAAAATTCATAAAGCCCATACCTAGTATTAAAAGCAGTATACTTGATGCCCTCCTCCTCTACCTTCATTTGCTGAAATCCTGAAGCTAAGTCAAGTCTAGAAAATATTTTTGCACCACTTAATTGATCAAAAAGATCATCAATTCTTGGCAAGGGGTATTTATTTTTAATGGTGATTTTATTTAGCTCTCTATAATCAATACATAACCTGAGAGATCCATCTTGCTTCTTAACAAAAACCACTGGTGCTCCCCATGATGAGCTGCTAGGTCTAATGAATCCTTTTTCCTCTAGTTCAACTAATTGCTTTTTCAGTTCTGTTAATTCCTTAGGCCCCATTCTAGTTGGCCTCTTAACCACTGGGTTAGCTCCTGGAATTAGTTTGATAGAAAATTCCACTGGTCTATGGTTAACAATTCCCTTGACCTCACCAAACACATCAGCATACTAATTTACTACAGGGATTTCTTCCAATACAGGCATGTGCTTCTCACCAGTCAAGTTATCAAGGGTGGCTATGCTTCTGTTCTTATCTGCTTCACAAAGAACAACTACCCTTTTTCCATCAGAAGTTTTCAATGATAAGGTGGAGGTCTCCATGTTTATAACTGCCTTATATCTTTTTAACCAATCAACTCCTAAAATAACTCCCATGCCTGGATATTGCAACACATATAGGTCTGCACCAAACATATGCCCCCCTATATTCAGTCCTAATTGTTTACATATTATACCCAATATACAGGAACTACCTAAAGGACTTTTAATAAGCAAGGGCTTATATATAAGCATACAATTTAATTTTAGCTGTTGTACAATGTCATGGGAAATTAATGAGTGTGTAGCCCTAGTATCATACACTATTGCAAAAGGAATTGAGTGAATAAGCAAAGTACCTTCAACTTGGCCATGATTTTCAACATTGGGACTTCCAGTTATTTTGCTTTTCCCTTCCAACATTCCCATCTTTCCTTGCCTCAACTCTGGACAGTTCCTTCTTATGTGCCCTTCCTTCCCACACAGATGACATTTGAAAGATGCTGGTTTGGGATTTGTACACCTATTCTTCATGTGTCCCTCTTGTCCACAATTATAGCAAGTGATCTTCTTTTTAACCTCAGCAGTTTTGACTTCTTCTGATTGCTTTGTGGAAGCTACATCCACTTTCTTTTTATCATAAGGGTGAAACTTACCCTTTACTTTCTTGTTTTGGTTATTTTTAAATGCTCTGAAATTTTCCCTGGCTTTATCATGGTGTTCAAGGCTCAAAGTCAGATCTAAAACTTGATCAAAGGTCCTATCCTTATATGGCAGCATGGCTCTACTGAGACTGGCATTCAATCCTTGGATGTATCTACCATTTTTAGCTTCCTTAGTTATGATGAGCACTGCACCATACTTTGCTAGAGATTCAAACTTCTAGGTATACTCAGTAACACTCATAGTTCCCTGTCTTAATTTAATGAATTCTTCCAGCAAGGACTCTTTAGCTGATGCAGGTACAAACCTTCCTTCCAACATTTCTTTAAACTGGTTCCATGTCACCTCTCCTTCAGGTCTTCCAGCTATAATGACTTCCCACCAGTCCAAAGCTGCTCCTCTCAATTGTCTAGATGCTATTAGCCTCTTCTTTTGGTCTTCCACTTGCATATCAGCAAATATTCTATCCAAAATTCTAAGCCAATTTTGAATTCCCATTATTCCTTCTGTTCCATCAAAAGTCTTGCCTCCAAGATTGGTAAAAGTCTTGAGTAGTTTAGAAAGCTCCTCATGTGGATTTTCTTGCTTATTGCCTACCCCATCCCTTATGGCCCTCATGAAATCTTGCATATTCACCATGGGTGGTTCACTTGGTCCTACCCCTTGTTGTCTGGGTCTTACCATAGTTCTATGGATACAACACTGGAGTTAGTCCATTTTATCTAATCTTATATAAATTAACCTATTCCAACTTATTATCATTCAATTATAACAGATAGTATTAACATAAGTATATAAAGACAAGGCATCCAAGACAGTCAATACTTTCATATATTCAAAACAATCAAGTTCATTCAAGATTTTTACTATGTTATATATCAACATAGCTCTGATACCAAATTGAGATGACCCACTTTTTACATAAAGTTTTTTTTTCCAGTATATATAGTGATCATCTATTCAAGAGAACATCCTTTCTCTACTATCCAGGATCTTTCCACCAATATAAAAATATTGTTGTAATCAAGTCACCTAACTTACATTTAAGAAATCATGTATAAATGATACTTTAAGGTTTTCTCTTTCTTTTATCAGAGTAAAAGAATTTTGGATGCAGAGAATTTTCTTTTGGGATTTTCTATAAAATTTCTCATGGCAAAAATAATTTCCAGAAAGCTTTTCTACCTTACTTAATTTTTCACGAATTCTAGATGTTATTTTTTTTCTAGTTTAAAGTTAGTTTAGATCTCCAAGAATTTAGATCTACTGAATGCTCAATTATCCCTTATGCAAGTGTGTATATATGTATTCGGTGTGCATGTGTGTATCTGTGTTCTGTGTGCATGTGTGTGTCTGTGTTCTGTGTGCATGGGTGTGTCTGAGTGATTTCAGGTAACATATATTTTCAATATAACTATCCTGGTTTTCTGGTTTGCTTTATTTGTTATGTTTGTTAATCAATTAGCTTAGGGTAATAGGTTGGTTGAACCCAGGCTTGACAAAATTGGTCATGTTAGCCTGAATTCCTCTGCTACTTTACACACATCTTATACAAACTAATCTGGGTTTTCATCCTACCTATTCCTTCCATTAATACTTACAACAGATCTCAGGTTACTCTTTTAAATTTCCAATTTACAGATCATTTCAAATTATTATTTTTTTATTGTTGCACACTTAGGTTAGGCATTCAGGGAGTTAATACTATAAACCATCACTTAATAAAACATTCTCAAAAACAACTTGCTACTGTTAATAGAAATCTCATGAGTAGTTCAATACTTGCAGATAGAAAATAGCATTACATCAGTTTCCTCCCAAAACAACTTAACTAACATTTCATAACACAAGTTCAATTTAGCATCTATTTAATATCCTTGAGTCTGTAACTATTATATCCAATTCCTTAGCAGCTAATTCATCCAATTCTTGATCAAGAAAATGCCTATTTACCTGCACAATCACCACGAGCTGCCTCATCAAAATATGAGACACCCAATGGTATACAAACACACAAAGGGTCAGACTAAATTGTCTGGTATGAATAATCTTACTGAAAATTTAAATAACTTTTAAAACAGATGAAGTAAAGCAATGTTTTTCTTGTATACATACCTCTACCACCTGTGCATGTTTATTAATGCATAACATAAAATACATGATTCAATGGATTATTTCAGAGAGCACAAACATATAATTCTCAATAGAATACTCTGAACCAACCAACATAATCATCTTTTAATCATTTTTCTTATTTATAATCTTTCTGGCTATCAGGGATTTTACCCAACCTACCTGTGAACTTATTCTCCAAATTCAATCTTAGGTATTTTTATGATGGACTTTAGCTACTTTCTTTCTATTAAAACACACATTGTCTGGGGCATATTCACTGTTAACCCAGCACACTCAAGCCCCTGGGTATAATCATACCATGTGTGAGCTTGCAATATTTCCCTTGCCAAGCCATACTTTGTAGCCCTAAGATCCAAATCCTTAGTTATATTACTAAGTGTTCATTTTCCCTCTTTCCCTCATTCATGCTAATCCCTTCTGCATCTCATACATCAATCAGAGAAAATAAATAACTCAACCATCATGCATATGTTCAAAGGATAACAGATCATCTTTTCATAATCATAGATTTATTCACACAAGCTAGTTTGATTTCTCAGTGTACATATTATTTAAATCCTGGGGTTTTTCTTTTGAGGAATCATGCCTATAAATATATGGTCATATTCAGTTTGCTTTAATGCATCCATTTACCTCTGGCTTAATCAGATACTCACAGATTCATAAGATCTGACTAAACCACAAGCTTCTAATCTTATTTGGATTTATTTGTAATCATAGAAGTTCAGCACAAGTATAACATTGCACTTCTATGTTACCACATTTATTCTTGAGACATAAGCAGCAACCACTTTATGCTACAGTCCCATTTGTTTTCCATTTTTAGACCATAGACTTATATCATATATTCCTGGAATTCCCATGAATTAATTTATATGCAGCAGTCACAAAAAAAAACATCTCATCTCAAAGATAATTAATGATACAATAATTATTCAAACATGAAAGTCACCAATATATTTTCTGGATATATTAACACACAATATTTAAACAGATCATCAACACATCAATCTCATAAAATAAGCACAGATTAATTAAAAACATAAACCATTTAGGCTGCCTCAATATTCAGGACTTAATGCCAATTTTTAGTGAGATTACTCACCTTAAACCTTTCCGTTTGATCTGTTATCTCCTACTTGTCTCTAATGGCCAGTGCTCCTCAGTTTTTCTCTTTTGCTAACTGTCTATATTTTCTGTATATATATTTTTTTTTAAGAAAATGGTGACAGATCCTTTCACCCTTAACCCTCTTTTATACAAGACCTTGGCTGCCTCTAGGGTTTTAAGATTTACCCAATGTCAATTTTACCCTACCACTTATGATCAGCCTCTCTTTTTATTTTTTTAAGAGCAAATGGGTAAATGGTCCCTGGTTCTATTAACAGAAATTTACACTTTATTACCTCAGTCACCATATTTGCATGATATCTCTAAAGCTAAGAAAATTACTAAAAGTGGATAAACTATTTTTCAACAACTCATACTATTTTCATGCAATTTCTAATAATTTTCTTTAGCCAGCCTTTGTTTAAAATACCTGTACACTATCTATATTTCTATTTCTGCCTAAGTCTTTATTTCCCTTACCCTAGACTTGTTTCAATGGCACATTCATATTCTGTCATGTTCATGTATTTATAGTTTTCTTTAGCTTACAAATAATTTTCTACTCTTTTTTTTAGAGAAGTATATACATATGTATTATATCATCTTGTATACATATCAATATTTACCCAATATATATTTATGGTCAACTTATCATATATATTTTTCCTAGGCAACCAAAAATAATTCAAACAAGTATATTAAATTAAATTATAAAACTTGTTCATAAAATCAGGGTTATCACACATTCCTTCATCATTGATTGCCTTGAATTGATCTGCACCATATACCTTAATAGTTAGATAGTTCAGTCATTCAGATCTCTTTTAAAGAGTACTGTTTCTTTGCCAGCAGCAAAGTCAGAAGTACTGGGGCATGCTAAATTACAATAGTTGCAAGTTATGATATTCAAGTATCATAGATCTTGTGCTAGATGAACATATGCAGTATCACATATTCTACTAAAGTTCTTCCCGACTGCTAAAGCAAAAGTCTAATATCAGTGACATTTATCGCAATAAGTTGAGCCATCAATGTCAACTTTTCCTAATAATAATACTTAATATATATACACATATATAATTACTTATCATAACCATTTATAAAAGGAAATAGATTAATTTGGAAACAAATTTGAGATTGGTAAATTGGAATAAACTCTCTTTTGTAAAATTGCTTGTATGCAAATCATATATTTATATACTAGATAGATAGATAGATCCTTTCACCCTTAACCCTCTTTTATACAAGACCTTGGCTGCCTCTAGGGTTTTAAGATTTACCCAATGTCAATTTTACCCTACCACTTATGATCAGCCTCTCTTTTTGTTTTTTTAAGAGCAAATGGGTAAATGGTCCCTGGTTCTATTAATAAAAATTTACACTTTATTACCTCAGTCACCATATTTGCATGATATCTCTAAAGCTAAGAAAATTGCTAAAAGTGGATAAAGTATTTTTCAACAACTCATACTATTTTCATGCAATTTCTAATAATTTTCTTTATCCAGCCTTTGTTTAAAATGCCTGTACACTACCTATATTTCTATTTCTGCCTAAGTCTTTACTTCCCTTACCCTAGACTTGTTTCAATGGCACATTCATATTCTGTCATGTTCATGTATTTATAGTTTTCTTTAGCTTACAAATAATTTTCTACTCTTTTTTTTAGAGAAGTATATACATATGTATTATATCATCTTGTATACATATCAATATTTACCCAATATATACTTATGGTCAACTTATCATATATATTTTTCCTAGGCAACCAAAAATAATTCAAACAAGTATATTAAATTAAATTATAAAACTTGTTCATAAAATCAGGGTTATCACATATACCCTTCCTTTTAGGAATTGTGTCTCACAATTCTTTCATACTCAATTCAGACATTTTCAATTCAGCAATCAATCATTCTCTGTTCAATCATTAATTAAACTCCTATGCATAACAAAGTATTCAATCAAATCATTCATTAGTATATTTATGTATATATATATATATATATATTTTTTTTTACCTTTGATTCAATCAATTAGCTGTGGATAATCACTTCTGATTTTATCTTCCACCTCCCATGTGCAATCATTTGGGTCAAGACTCCATTGCACTTTCACTAATTTTATTTCTTTGTTCCTCAATTTCTTAATTTCCTTTGCAACTATGCCTACAGGCTTCTTCTCATACACCATTCTGGGGTCAATCTGCACTTTCTCAGGAGATTTTAAAATTGTTTCTTCATTATGAACCCATCTCCTTAACTGGGATACATGAAAAACATCATGCATTGCTCTCATCTCCTCTGGTAATGCTAACTTATAGGCTACATTTCCAATTCTTTCTAGAATTTTATATGGTCCTATATACCTTGGAATCAACTTTCCTTGTTTTCCAAATCTCAAAATCTTTTTCATGGGTGATATTTTAATAAATACATAATTCCCCACATCATACTGCACTTCTTTCCTCTTTTGATTAGCATATTTCTTTTGCCTATCTTGGGCAGAAGCAATCCTTTTCCTAATCAAGGCTATCTTCTCAGAGGTCTCTTTTACATATTCTGGTCCTAAGACCACTTTCTCCCCAGACTCCATCCAACTTGAAGGTGATAAACAGGGTCTACCATAAAGTGCTTCAAAGGGTGCCATGCCTATACTACTGTGATGGCTGTTGTTATATGCAATCTGCCAGAAATATGTGATTTTCCCAACTTCCTCCCCAATCCAATATACATGCCCTCAACATGTCTTCAAGTAATTTATTCACAATTTCTGTTTGGCCATCTGATTGAGGGTGATATGCTGTGCTCAAGCACAAATCAGTCCCCATTGCCTTGTGGAAACTTTGCCAGAATTTCGAAGTGAAGATGGTATCTCTATCACTTACTATAGTTTTTGGTATTCCATGCAATCTAACTATTTCTTTGATGAATAACTGAGCTAAGGTGCATGCATTCCTATCTGATTTTACAGGTATAAAATGAGCTGTTTTGGTTAACCTATCAACTACAACCCAAATACTATCATTTCCCCTCCTAGTCTTAGGCAAACCATCAATGAAGTCCATTGATATGTCTTCCCATTTCCATTGTGGTATTTGTAAAGGTTGCAGCATCCCTGAGGGTCTTTGATACTCAGCCTTTACCTGTTGACAAACCATGCACTTAGACACATATAATGCCACTGCACTCTTCATCCCATTCCACCAATAATCTCTTTTTAGGTTGTGATACATTCTGGTACTTCCTGGGTGTATGGTATACTTGCTTCTGTGATAAGCATCCAAAATTTCTTGCTTCAATTCTTCAAAGGCAGGAACACATATTCTCTTTCCTTTCTCCAAATGACCTTGTTTATTCAATTGGAATCCTTCCACTACCTCACCATTTAATATTTGAACTTTCTTCTCAAGTAAAAATGGTTCTTGGTCTTGTAACTTTATAATTTTATTTTTCAATTCTGATCCCAAAGTAACAAAAGTCAACTTCCCTATTTCTTCCTTCTCACTGCATATGCTCATATTTTCTTCACTGTCCCTTTTCACTTCTGAGTCAATCAGTAATGACAAAGTATTAAATTCTTCCATCATCAATCTAGCTACATTGGCATGCTGTCTACTCAAAGCATCTGCCACTTTATTAGCTTTGCCAGGTGTATATAGTATTTCAAAATCATATGAGGCTAAGAGTTCAATCCATCTTTGCTGCCTCATGTTCAATTCTTTTTGTGAAAACAAATATTTGAGTGACTTATGATCTGTATAAACTTCAAATTTAGCTCCTAACAAATAATGTCTCAATAATTTAAGAGCATACACTATAGCAGACAGTTCAAGATCATGTGTAGCATACCTTACCTCACCGGGCTTCAACTGTCTAGAGGCATAAGCTATTACCTGATGTTGTTGCATCAACACTGCCCCAAGTCCCTGTCCACTAGCATCAGTATATATCACCAAGTTCTCATTCCCTTCTGGCACCTTTAGTATTGGAGCTTGTATCAATGCTTCTTTTAATCTCTCAAAGGCTTTCTCACACTCCTCAGTCCAAACAAAAGCCTGATTCTTTCTAGTCAATTTAGTTAATGGAATTGAAATTTTTGCAAAATCCTTTATAAACCTTCTATAATAACCAGCCATTCCCATAAATGACCTAACTTCTGTGACACTGGTAGGCCTTTTCCATGCTTGAATTGCCATCACCTTATTGGGATCTACAGATAGGCCTTTTTCTGATACTACATGACCTAAAAATTTTACCTCATTTTGCCAAAAAGTACACTTTGTAAATTTTGCCTTCAAATTTTCTTGCCTTAATTTCTGCAGTACTATATGCAAATGATTCTCATGCTCTTCAATTGTTTTAGAATAAATTAGTATATCATCAATGAATATCAATACAAATTTATCTAAATATTTTCTAAAAATTCTATTCATCAAATCAACAAAGTAAGAGGGGGCATTAGTCAAGCCAAAGGGCATCACCAAAAATTCATAAAGCCCATACCTAGTATTAAAAGCAGTATACTTGATGCCCTCCTCCTCTACCTTCATTTGCTGAAATCCTGAAGCTAAGTCAAGTCTAGAAAATATTTTTGCACCACATAATTGATCAAAAAGATCATCAATTCTTGGCAAGGGGTATTTATTTTTAATGGTGATTTTATTTAGCTCTCTATAATCAATACATAACCTGAGAGATCCATCTTGCTTCTTAACAAAAACCACTGGTGCTCCCCATGATGAGCTGCTAGGTCTAATGAATCCTTTTTCCTCTAGTTCAACTAATTGCTTTTTCAGTTCTGTTAATTCCTTAGGCCCCATTCTAGTTGGCCTCTTAACCACTGGGTTAGCTCCTGGAATTAGTTTGATAGAAAATTCCACTGGTCTATGGTTAACAATTCCCTTGACCTCACCAAACACATCAGCATACTAATTTACTACAGGGATTTCTTCCAATACAGGCATGTGCTTCTCACCAGTCAAGTTATCAAGGGTGGCTATGCTTCTGTTCTTATCTGCTTCACAAAGAACAACTACCCTTTTTCCATCAGAAGTTTTCAATGATAAGGTGGAGGTCTCCATGTTTATAACTGCCTTATATCTTTTTAACCAATCAACTCCTAAAATAACTCCCATGCCTGGATATTGCAACACATATAGGTCTGCACCAAACATATGCCCCCCTATATTCAGTCCTAATTGTTTACATATTATACCCAATATACAGGAACTACCTAAAGGACTTTTAATAAGCAAGGGCTTATATATAAGCATACAATTTAATTTTAGCTGTTGTACAATGTCATGGGAAATTAATGAGTATGTAGCCCTAGTATCATACACTATTGCAAAAGGTATTGAGTGAATAAGCAAAGTACCTTCAACTTGGCCATGATTTTCAACATTGGGACTTCCAGTTATTTTGCTTTTCCCTTCCAACATTCCCATCTTTCCTTGCCTCAACTCTGGACAGTTCCTTCTTATGTGCCCTTCCTTCCCACACAGATGACATTTGAAAGATGCTGGTTTGGGATTTGTACACCTATTCTTCATGTGTCCCTCTTGTCCACAATTATAGCAAGTGATCTTCTTTTTAACCTCAGCAGTTTTGACTTCTTCTGATTGCTTTGTGGAAGCTACATCCACTTTCTTTTTATCATAAGGGTGAAACTTACCCTTTACTTTCTTGTTTTGGTTATTTTTAAATGCTCTGAAATTTTCCCTGGCTTTATCATGGTGTTCAAGGCTCAAAGTCAGATCTAAAACTTGATCAAAGGTCCTATCCTTATATGGCAGCATGGCTCTACTGAGACTGGCATTCAATCCTTGGATGTATCTACCATTTTTAGCTTCCTTAGTTATGATGAGCACTGCACCATACTTTGCTAGAGATTCAAACTTCTAGGTATACTTAGTAACACTCATAGTTCCCTGTCTTAATTTAATGAATTCTTCCAGCAAGGATTCTTTAGCTGATGCAGGTACAAACCTTCCTTCCAACATTTCTTTAAACTGGTTCCATGTCAACTCTCCTTCAGGTCTTCCAGCTATAATGACTTCCCACCAGTCCAAAGCTGCTCCTTTCAATTGTCTAGATGCTATTAGCCTCTTCTTTTGGTCTTCCACTTGCATATCAGCAAATATTCTATCCAAAATTCTAAGCCAATTTTGAATTCCCATTATTCCTTCTGTTCCATCAAAAGTCTTGCCTCCAAGATTGGTAAAAGTCTTGAGTAGTTTAGAAAGCTCCTCATGTGGATTTTCTTGCTTATTGCCTACCCCATCCCTTATGGCCCTCATGAAATCTTGCATATTCACCATGGGTGGTTCACTTGGTCCTACCCCTTGTTGTCTGGGTCTTACCATAGTTCTATGGATACAACACTGGAGTTAGTCCATTTTATCTAATCTTATATAAATTAACCTATTCCAACTTATTATCATTCAATTATAACAGATAGTATTAACATAAGTATATAAAGACAAGGCATCCAAGACAGTCAATACTTTCATATATTCAAAACAATCAAGTTCATTCAAGATTTTTACTATGTTATATATCAACATAGCTCTGATACCAAATTGAGATGACCCACTTTTTACATAAAGTTTTTTTTTTCCAGTATATATAGTGATCATCTATTCAAGAGAACATCCTTTCTCTACTATCCAGGATCTTTCCACCAATATAAAAATATTGTTGTAATCAAGTCACCTAACTTACATTTAAGAAATCATGTATAAATGATACTTTAAGGTTTTCTCTTTCTTTTATCAGAGTAAAAGAATTTTGGATGCAGAGAATTTTCTTTTGGGATTTTCTATAAAATTTCTCATGGCAAAAATAATTTCCAGAAAGCTTTTCTACCTTACTTAATTTTTCACGAATTCTAGATGTTATTTTTTTTCTAGTTTAAAGTTAGTTTAGATCTCCAAGAATTTAGATCTACTGAATGCTCAATTATCCCTTATGCAAGTGTGTATATATGTATTCGGTGTGCATGTGTGTATCTGTGTTCTGTGTGCATGTGTGTGTCTGTGTTCTGTGTGCATGGGTGTGTCTGAGTGATTTCAGGTAACATATATTTTCAATATAACTATCCTGGTTTTCTGGTTTGCTTTATTTGTTATGTTTGTTAATCAATTAGCTTAGGGTAATAGGTTGGTTGAACCCAGGCTTGACAAAATTGGTCATGTTAGCCTGAATTCCTCTGCTACTTTACACACATCTTATACAAACTAATCTGGGTTTTCATCCTACCTATTCTTTCCATTAATACTTACAACAGATCTCAGGTTACTCTTTTAAATTTCCAATTTACAGATCATTTCAAATTATTATTTTTTTATTGTTGCACACTTAGGTTAGGCATTCAGGGAGTTAATACTATAAACCATCACTTAATAAAACATTCTCAAAAACAACTTGCTACTGTTAATAGAAATCTCATGAGTAGTTCAATACTTGCAGATAGAAAATAGCATTACATCAGTTTCCTCCCAAAACAACTTAACTAACATTTCATAACACAAGTTCAATTTAGCATCTATTTAATATCCTTGAGTCTGTAACTATTATATCAAATTCCTTAGCAGCTAATTCATCCAATTCTTGATCAAGAAAATGCCTATTTACCTGCACAATCACCACGAGCTGCCTCATCAAAATATGAGACACCCAATGGTATACAAACACACAAAGGGTCAGACTAAATTGTCTGGTATGAATAATCTTACTGAAAATTTAAATAACTTTTAAAACAGATGAAGTAAAGCAATGTTTTTCTTGTATACATACCTCTACCACCTGTGCATGTTTATTAATGCATAACATAAAATACATGATTCAATGGATTATTTCAGAGAGCACAAACATATAATTCTCAATAGAATACTCTGAACCAACCAACATAATCATCTTTTAATCATTTTTCTTATTTATAATCTTTCTGGCTATCAGGGATTTTACCCAACCTACCTGTGAACTTATTCTCCAAATTCAATCTTAGGTATTTTTATGATGGACTTTAGCTACTTTCTTTCTATTAAAACACACATTGTCTGGGGCATATTCACTGTTAACCCAGCACACTCAAGCCCCTGGGTATAATCATACCATGTGTGAGCTTGCAATATTTCCCTTTCCAAGCCATACTTTGTAGCCCTAAGATCCAAATCCTTAGTTATATTACTAAGTGTTCATTTTCCCTCTTTCCCTCATTCATGCTAATCCCTTCTGCATCTCATACATCAATCAGAGAAAATAAATAACTCAACCATCATGCATATGTTCAAAGGATAACAGATCATCTTTTCATAATCATAGATTTATTCACACAAACTAGTTTGATTTCTCAGTGTACATATTATTTAAATCCTGGGGTTTTTCTTTTGAGGAATCATGCCTATAAATATATGGTCATATTCAGTTTGCTTTAATGCATCCATTTACCTCTGGCTTAATCAGATACTCACAGATTCATAAGATCTGACTAAACCACAAGCTTCTAATCTTATTTGGATTTATTTGTAATCATAGAAGTTCAGCACAAGTATAACATTGCACTTCTATGTTACCACATTTATTCTTGAGACATAAGCAGCAACCACTTTATGCTACAGTCCCATTTGTTTTCCATTTTTAGACCATAGACTTATATCATATATTCCTGGAATTCCCATGAATTAATTTATATGCAGCAGTCACAAAAAAAAACATCTCATCTCAAAGATAATTAATGATACAATAATTATTCAAACATGAAAGTCACCAATATATTTTCTGGATATATTAACACACAATATTTAAACAGATCATCAACACATCAATCTCATAAAATAAGCACAGATTAATTAAAAACATAAACCATTTAGGCTGCCTCAATATTCAGGACTTAATGCCAATTTTTAGTGAGATTACTCACCTTAAACCTTTCCGTTTGATCTGTTATCTCCTACTTGTCTCTACTGGCCAGTGCTCCTCAGTTTTTCTCTTTTGCTAACTGTCTATATTTTCTGTATATATATTTTTTTTAAGAAAATGGTGACAGATCCTTTCACCCTTAACCCTCTTTTATACAAGACCTTGGCTGCCTCTAGGGTTTTAAGATTTACCCAATGTCAATTTTACCCTACCACTTATGATCAGCCTCTCTTTTTATTTTTTTAAGAGCAAATGGGTAAATGGTCCCTGGTTCTATTAACAGAAATTTACACTTTATTACCTCAGTCACCATATTTGCATGATATCTCTAAAGCTAAGAAAATTGCTAAAAGTGGATAAAGTATTTTTCAACAACTCATACTATTTTCATGCAATTTCTAATAATTTTCTTTAGCCAGCCTTTGTTTAAAATACCTGTACACTATCTATATTTCTATTTCTGCCTAAGTCTTTATTTCCCTTACCCTAGACTTGTTTCAATGGCACATTCATATTCTGTCATGTTCATGTATTTATAGTTTTCTTTAGCTTACAAATAATTTTCTACTCTTTTTTTTTAGAGAAGTATATACATATGTATTATATCATCTTGTATACATATCAATATTTACCCAATATATATTTATGGTCAACTTATCATATATATTTTTCCTAGGCAACCAAAAATAATTCAAACAAGTATATTAAATTAAATTATAAAACTTGTTCATAAAATCAGGGTTATCACACATTCCTTCATCATTGATTGCCTTGAATTGATCTGCACCATATACCTTAATAGTTAGATAGTTCAGTCATTCAGATCTCTTTTAAAGAGTACTGTTTCTTTGCCAGCAGCAAAGTCAGAAGTACTGGGGCATGCTAAATTACAATAGTTGCAAGTTATGATATTCAAGTATCATAGATCTTGTGCTAGATGAACATATGCAGTATCACATATTCTACTAAAGTTCTTCCCGACTGCTAAAGCAAAAGTCTAATATCAGTGACATTTATCGCAATAAGTTGAGCCATCAATGTCAACTTTTCCTAATAATAATACTTAATATATATACACATATATAATTACTTATCATAACCATTTATAAAAGGAAATAGATTAATTTGGAAACAAATTTGAGATTGGTAAATTGGAATAAACTCTCTTTTGTAAAATTGCTTGTATGCAAATCATATATTTATATACTAGATAGATAGATAGATGTTTAAAAAATTCCAAATAACAAAAAAAACATCAATTGATGAAATGGAACAGCATATACAAAACATGAAGGCAAAATAAGTTAACAATATAATAAGAAGCATGCCCAATTCAAGACACTAGGAAAGGACATGACAAACAAATTAAGTCACAGGCAAAAGAAGCAAGATTTATTTCAATGCATTGAATTATTAAAGGACGTGTGTCCCTGTGTATTCAAAGAAAACAAGCTAAAATGGAAAGTTGAGAAACTAATTCAAAGCACAGTGATAAAAAAATATAAAAAATAACTTTAAGGCATAGGACTAAACAAGATATGAAAGTAGCCTACAAAAGTTGCTACCATTCACATGGGAATTGTCAGGGACGTATGTAATAAATGCAAATGCAAATATAAGCAATTATATGTAACCACTTTAAGCTACAGGCAAGGATGTATCAATGCTAAAGCAATAAAAGCTGCTACTATTCACAGAAGAACATTTTGCATTAAGCCTAAATTAATGTGTTCAATTGCAAGACTACAAAGCAAAGACAACTAGGACACACAAAACAATTCATCATTTACAACTTCACTTCTTCAGTAACCATTTCCAATTATCATGTCGAATTAAAATAAAAAACAACAAACCCTTGAATCTTCTTATTCGTCTAATCTTAATTTTGAATCCAACTTCTCTTCGTAAATCCAAAATTCTCCGTTATACAATTCTAATCTTTAACCTTAAAGTTTTCCGTTTTATCCAAATGAATTCTATTCATGTATACCAGTTGCAACAATAATTATTAACACAAAATAATACGATCAATAAGGAAATTTCAATATGTAAAATATTTTTCGATGTTCCACATCTTAGGAAAAGAAGGAATGAATAATAGTTCCACATCTTAGGAAAATATGAAATAACTCTATTTAAATATAAAATTCTTTAGAGAAACATTGGTGCTCTCTTGTGTTGAGGTGAAGAGTAGTGCATGTTGATATGCGCGTAATGCAGGCAGTCAATGAAAGGTTAAATTCTCTAGGATTATTATATCTTGGAGGGAAATTTACCATAACTAAAACGCATTCACTTGTTTGATGGTGAGGACCATTATCATCTTAAGAACATTGTCTTAATCGACGTGCCTTGAAGCAAAAAGTCACCGGATATCGAACTTATATCCAACAACAAGCACTTCTATTTATTCTTTGCTTAAAACTACTAAGTTACAACTTAATGCAACTACCAGTTCAAAAAAAATTATCACCGAAAAGGCTCATCCTTAACAAACAAAACTTGAATCTACTCACAATTTGATTTTGGTTACAAACATCATCAGCTACTGCAGGTAAGCACATATGGATTTAAAATTACTGCGATTAGCAACGGAATTATCTTGTTAAATAGGCAAATGAGTTACTTATAAAGCTATCTGATTCGATGAACATTAACAAATTCAATTTTTGTAATTAATGGATTAAAATAAACACTTACAAAGAGGAGAGCCGCATTTGAATGGTGAAGCGAACCCCAATGAGATTTTAGAACATGAAGAAGAAAATTGTGGAAACTGCAAACGTGAGCAAGGCTGGTGTACTGATTTTGTGGAAGAAGTACCTGCAAATAAAAGTTACAGATCAAGTTAGTAATAAGCAATTGAATTGGGAATAAAAGTAGCAGATTGGGATATTAATATTATGATTACGCAGAAGGGAGAAACAAGGAGAGGAAGAGGCATAAGCCTGCGCCATGTAAGAGCAATGGAGAGCAATGGAGAGTGATGAGGAGGGAGACAGAAATTTAGGGTTTTGGGAGGAAAACGAGAACAATTAAGTGTTTTGAGAGGGAAACGAAAATTTTGGGAGGGGTAATTTTGTTTTGGGGCGTTACGTGGGTAAATAACTGAGTATGCGTTAAGTCAAAACAGAAGAGAGCAAACCAAGTAAGAAAAATAAATAATTAAATGTAATCAATAACGCTTTAGAATAAGGCGTTATTGAATGGCGTTATTAATAACATACTTTCTTGTAGTGAATTTCACAGCATATTTCAATTTTCGTTTCAAGTGAAATCAAATTTACTAAATATAAGGATGTTAATCGTGAGTGATTATTCACCTTTCGAGGCTAGAGAAGTTTGACCACAAGAATAAGAGGCGACGCCAACCAAGATACGGAGATAGATAAGCTAGATAACTGGACAGTGATAAGCAAAATCTTGAATTCAGTGGAAACAGATATGTATTATATTTTAAAATCAATATTCAATTTAAAACACATCAAATAAAATCGTTATATATTATATTTTAAAATCAATATTTAATTTAAAACACATATAAAAATAAAATCTTTTATATATTATATTGCAAAATCATTATTTAATTTTAAACACTTATATTTTCTTTCAAAGATTTCAAAAAAATATACAAACATTGTATATTATTACACAACTGTTTCAAAATATAACATAAACTTAAATAAATATTTTGAACATATTATATACATATAACTTTTCTTTGAAAACAAGATAACTTACTTATATATAACTTACATTATTACTTAACATATTATATAAATCTTGTAAACATTCACATTGAAATACTTAAAACACACACACACACACACACATATATACACATATCTTATTTTTCTAAGAAACTCAGATGGGGAAAACAGGGATGCTACTTCGGGCATGAACAAGAGATGGATAGGCAGTGACTAGGCAAATGGAAAGGAAAGTTGATAGATGACATGGAAATTGTTTCAAGCACGGAGATGAGCAGATAACATATATATAGGACTTCATATATATATAAAATATATTTGTAGGAGAGCTCGAAAATAGAAAGAAAAATGGAGATGGAAGCTCTCAAGTGAGTTTGTCCATGAATGCACAATAGAGTTCCCAAATATGAGTGCGTCATATATACATAAGCTAGGATTTGAAAACAAATAGATTTTACTTCTCTATCAATCAAGTACACATGCACAACAACACATATGTATTATAAATTTTTACTTTATATAAAAAGAAGGGAAAGAGTAGGCGGTTGATGTCAATAGGGCAGAGGGCATACACGTTGACAAATCCAACATGTATATATGTGTAATTTATAATTTTTATTAAAGCAAGCAAGGTAGGAGGAAAAATGGGACATGGAGGTAAGATCGGCAACGAGGGTGCATGGCGTGGAAGTTATGGATGTGGGCTGTCGTAGTCTTCGATGCAGTGGCGAGTTGAACTGGGTGGCTGGGTGGTTAGCGAGTGGTTTCATGGAGGCGGGTTCGGTTGAACAAGAGGGGAGAGGCGCTGCTGTAAGGGAGTGGTCGATGGCTGACGGTTTCGGATAGATGGTGGTGAGGGCGAGGATTTTGAAGTGGTGGAGGAAGGATATGGTGGTGGGACATGTGACGACCGCCCATGACCCCTGCACCGAATCTAGAGATAGAACGCTGTAAAGTGTGCCAGGCGACCATGGACGATTGTCAAGGTAAGATTTAAAACAACAGAATCTATCGTATTACTCACAGCGCATGGACAAAATACAATAGAACATATGTATAGTGAAGCTTTACAGAACAAAATGACATCATATAAAACTCCATAATAGTTGAATACAAGCATCACACAGTCAATACAACCAGCCTCACTACATATCTCTCAGAGAATACAAAACAGCGGAATATCCAGTACATATAAGAAGATAATATGCAACCCTCTAGCTCGTCTTCGATATCAGCATCGTGAGAAGAGAACAGCACCTGTCACCTGCTACCTAGTCTGCCCGTCCCAAAATGGACGAACAGCCCAAGGCAATAAGAATTAAAACATAAAGCCTTGAGTCAGACAACAGTCTTAGTGAGCAGTAAATTAACTAACAACATACCAAAAGAGCATAAGGAAAAGGAATAGGAATACAACCCTCCCACTCCAACCTCATTCTACAGTGATAGCCCCCAGACACACACTAAGCAGAAGCAAACATAGCAGAGCATACAATTTAAAGTAAAGCTATTATCACTCGAGTCAAGGGCGATGTTTTCCAAGTACCAAGGCCTAAATCAGATAAGCACCCAGAAAATACCGCTCTTGAGTCCGAAATGACGTTACAACCAAACATCCATGACTCTGGCTATCACTGTTATCCTTGCTTCGATATCACCGTTAATTGAATGACCGGCACATTCTTTCAGCCGTCCGTCAAGGGCTAATGAAAACCCCGGTTCTAGACATAACTCCCGCACGTCGTCGCAGCCCGTGCCTAGGACTATCGAATCTGCCCAGAGTACTCGACCATCAACAGTTGGCCGTTGGGACTATCGAATCTGCCCAAACGTACTCTTGCTTAGAGCATGCTAGAACCTTCAACAACGATGCTATCCAAGCCTCCTAGTCATCCTCCTCGACGACTATTCTCATATCCATTCATTATCCTCAACTCGAATCATATCACCGAGTTATCAACATGCTTGGAATGATCCCGTCTGGATTAGACCAAGTCTTCATCATATGATTGCCTCGCTTCATTACATCCTCGCAAAGCCTCATCTCATCATCTCATCATCAAATCTATGCATAAGAGCTTCATCATCCCTCTACATATGCCACGAGCAGCTTTTCCCAATTCAAGAGCCTTCCCCTTAGCTTTTGAATCACCTTCGATCTAAATCTAATCATCAATCATCTAGTTCATAACAATCAATCAAATCAATCATCAATCCAAGCAATCAAGCATTCAAAAAATGATCTAAGTAGACAATTATAACAATAATGGCATTTTCGTAATTAAAGAGTTGAAAGTCCAATAAGCATGAAAACATGGATTATATCTCTACAAACTTGATGAATGAACTTGCATAGGTTAACATATGATAAAATGGATGTAACATCATCATGAACAATGGATCTATATGGATCTACACATAGGATGAAGAAAATGCATGGAAATCACTATTTTAACACCAAATCGAGCCAACAATCCGATATACTCCTTTGGATCCATGTGAGAGATAATCACCACTCACCAAATCACCTAAACAAACCCAAATCAACACGCTTCAGATCTGGACAGCAAAGGATCAAGCTTGATTTATCACAAATCCGCTTCAAATGAAGAAATCTCTCTTGAAAAGATGAAGATCTTCAATCTAAGCTCTTGAATCTTCAATCTTGATCTTCGATTAAGATGGATGGAAGCACTATATTAGAGGGGAGAAAAGAAGTGAAGAAGTGTAGAAGTCGAGCTCTCAAAATGGCAGCACTTCGTCGCTTCAAAATCCGGATCCCAAAAATGAAGAGAAGCTCTCCTATTTATAGCTGAAATCTGCCCTTAAGTCGTAACTCGGCTATCTCCTTAAGTCGCTGCCGACTTAACACTATGCCGACCTACGACCTAAAAACCCCCACGACTTAACAGAGCCTCCGACTCAACACATGCGCACACACGAACCCTGTCTACAACTTAATGCGTACGCGCCTTAACTGGTTAGACGACTTACGACTTACTGCTATGCCGACTTAACCAGTCTATACGACCTAACGACTTATACCAACACGCGACTTAACAACTCACACAACCTAGCACTTAGGCAAAACCCAGCTCCTCCAGGTCGTTGCCGACCTAACTATACACTACATCCTATAGGTCGCTCGAAACCTTAACTCGCCTTAAACTCTTAAGTCTCCTATCTCTTAGGTCGTCTACGACCTAAACCCTTAAACATCTACGCGACCTAACATAAGTCGCGAACAAACTGGGATACGACCTATCTACTAAGTCGTCTAGCCGACCTAACTCTACCCCACGACCTACCCCAGAATACTTAGGTCGCCTAAACCTCCTAAGTCGGTCACGACTCATCACTTAGGTCGGTCACTGTCTTATGTCGGTCAACCATACTCCCTTAACTCGGTGAATTCCTTGAGTCGGCAACTCGACCCAGACTTGTTGCTTAACTCGTCCAAAACTCCTAAGTCGGCTACGACTTAGGACTTAAGCAAAAATTTTGCCAAAACCTGAAACGACTTAACAACCATACAACCAAAGGTTAATCATTTTAGAATGTTTTGATCCGTAAAAATACGGGTCGTTACATTCTCTCCCCCTTAGGAATTTCGCCCCCGAAATTCCAAACAAACAAGGCAATCAAAGCTATTCTGTACGCCTATCATCCATAACAATCAATAAACCATGCATCCAATTCTAGCTTAGCGTACAGAATTCTAAGACTTAGAACAAGTTACAATTTCGTTAGATGACACGACACATTAGGGCCATACCTTGAAGAGTTCAGGATGAGCTGCTTTCATCCTCTCTTCCACCTCCCACGTACAGTCGTTATCATCGTCACTCCATTGTATCTTGAGCAACTTAACTATCTTCCTCCTAAGCTGTTTCGTGTCGGTTCCAACAACACGAAGCGGCTTACGAGGTCTTCTATCGACTGGGTCAACTTCGAAGTCTTCACAGCTCTCAGCAGAAACCACTGTACTCGAGTCGTGCACATACTTCCGTAGATACGATACATGAAAAACATTGTGCACACTCGACATCTTCTCTGGCAACTCCAATCTGTAAGCGAGCTTTCCAATTCGCTCGATGATCGGGAATGGTCCAACAAATCTTGGAGTCAATTTTCCTTTCTTCCCGAATCGAATAACATTCTTTAGTGGAGAAATCTTCACAAAAACCATATCACCAACGTCGAATTCCAAATCCTTTCGACGCTTATTAGCATAACTCTTTTGACGGTCTTGGGCTGCCTTCATTCGTTGTCGAATGATTTTTATACAATCTAAAGTCTGACGAATCATCTCTGGCCCAAGCATCAGTTTTTCTCCAGTTTCCAACCAACATGTTGGAGAGTTACACGGTCTTCCATACAATGCCTCATACGGTGCCATACCAATACTTGACTGGTAACTGTTGTTGTATGAAAACTCCACCAGATGAAGGTGATCCTCCCATGATCCTCCGAAGTCCAAAACACATGCTCTGAGGAGATCTTCCAAAACTCGGTTGACTCTCTCGGTCTGACCATCTGTTTGGGGATGATAAGCTGTACTCAAATACAACTCGGTTCCCAAGACTTCCTGGAAGCTCTTCCAAAATCCACTAGTGAACAATGGGTCTCGATCGCTCACTATACTCTTCGGAATACCATGGAATCAAACTATCCACTTAACATACAACTCGGCCAACTTTGATGCAGTCCTAGTCGATCGAACAGGAATGAATCGTGCACTCTTAGTCAAACGATCTATAATGACCCAAATTCCTTCATTTCCCGTTCTGGTTCTAGGCAATCCATCAATAAAATCCATCGATACCTGCTCCCACTTCCATGTAGGAACTTCCAATGGCTGAAGCAATCCACTTGGCTTCTTCTGCTCAGCTTTCACCAACTGGCAGTTCATACACTTGGAAATGAAATCTCCAACATCCTTCTTCATGCCTTCCCAGTAGTAGGTTCTCTTCATATCCCGATACATCTTGTTTCCACCTGGATGAATTGTCAACTTCGAGTGATGACTTTCCTTCAGAACTTCACTCCTCAATTCATCTATATCGGGAACAACTAGTCGTCCTTGCTTCCGAAGCCAACCCTCTCGATCGACCTCGAATCCTTTATCCTTTTCTGAATCCAATCCAGATTCCAATTCACGGATAATCTTGACAAGCTTATCATCTCGCTTTTGGCCCTCGCCAATCCTTTCCACAAGAGTGGGTCTTATCGATAAGTTTGCCAACATCTCAGGTTCCAATTCACATCTAGGTCTGAAGTCAAATCCAGCTAAATACTCGAGACTCTTCCATTCAGAAAACATGGCTCCCAATCCTGCATGTCTTCGACTTAACGCATCTGCCACTGCGTTACCTTTTCCCGGAGTATAAGCTATACCAAAATCATATGATGCCAAAAACTCTAGCCAACGTTGCTGCCGAAGATTCAAATCCTTCTGGGAGAAAAGATACTTCAACGACTTATGATCCGTAAACAACTCGAATCGAACTCCCAATAGATAATGTCTCCACATCTTCAGAGCAAATACAATCGCCGCTAACTCCAAATCATGAGTTGGGTAATTCCTTTCATGCGGCTTCAGTTGTCGACTTGCATACGCAACAACTTTATCCTTCTGCATCAGCACTGCTCCAAGTCCAGTACCACATGCGTCGGTGTAAACCACCATCTCATCATTTCCACTTGGAATAGTCAAAACAGGAGCACTCGTCAGTCTCTCTTTCAGGATTCCGAAAGCTTGCTCACATTTAGCATCCCAACTGAACACTTGGTTCTTCTTTGTCAATCCTGTTAACGGTGCAGCTACCTTGGAAAAGTCTTTGATAAACCGTCGATAATATCCTGCTAATCCAAGAAAACTTCTCACATCCGATGCATTCTTAGGTCTAACCCAATCCTGGATTGCTGCCACCTTAGCGGGATCAACCGCTATTCCATTTCCAGAAATCACATGGCCTAAGAACCTCACTTCACTCTTCCAGAAGTGACACTTCGAAAACTTAGCCTTCAGCTGACGTTTCCGCAAGATTTCCAAAACAATACGCAAGTGCGTCTTGTGCTCTTCTTCAGTTCTGGAATAAATCAGAATATCATCCACGAACACAAGTACGAACTTGTTCAACTGATCTCTGAACACTCTATTCATAAGATCCACAAAATATGCTGGCGCGTTAGTCAATCCAAACGGCATTACCAGCCACTCAAAGAAACCGGATGGTGTCCTAAAAGCAGTCTTCGGCACACTATCCTTAGCTACTCTCAACTGGTGAAATCCTGTTGCCAAATCCATCTGAGAAAACACCTTAGCCTCGTGAAGCTGATCAAACAAGTCATCTATTCTCGGCAATGGATACTTGTTCTTCTTAGTCACCTTATTCAGCTCACGATAATCCACACACAATCTCAACGACCCATCTGCCTTGGTTGCGAACACAACTGGTGCACCCCACTCGGACACACTACGCCGAATGAATCCTTTCTGTAAAAGGTCATCAACTTGCACCCTCAACTCCTGCTGTTCCCTAGGCGCCATCCGCCTAAGAGGCATTACAACAGGTCTGGCTCCCTCAACTAGATCTATACGAAACTCGATCTCTCTATGCGGCGGCAACCCTTTGACTTCGTCAAAGACATCCTCGAATCTATTTGCGATCGGCACTGATGACAGTCCATCCCGTGGAACAACTAGCGAATACATGAAGCTCATGAAGACGCCTTCTTCATGCTTACATCGTATCACAATCCTTCACCCCTCCACATTCTCGACTGTCACTTCCAACCTTTCGCAATCAACCTTAGCCGCATACTTCCTAAGCCAGTCCATACCCAATATAATTCCGAACCCCGCAAAGTTCAGAACAAAGCAATCACAAACAAAAGAGCAACCAAGACTCGACACAACTAGACCACGGCATAACATACACAAACAAGACGAACCCCCAACTGGATTAGTCACAACCAATGGCCTATCAACAATATCCGGCTTCAAATCTAACCGGCCCACTAGTTCATTACAAACAAACGAATGCGATGCTCCAGTATCAAACAAAACTCTAACTGGAATACCACATAGGAAAAGAGTACCTTGAACAACCACACTCTTTCCCTTCTCTTCAGCAGTGGGAGCTTTCGAAGACGACGGAACAGCCCCTAAAGCATAGGCTTGCACAATCTGCCTGTCCTTCCTCGGTTCTGGACAATTCTTCCTGAAATGCCCCGGCTTGTCACAGTTGTGACACTTCATCGGCACCTTAGGATTCTTACAATCCTTAGAGAAATGGCCCTTCTGCTGACAATTGTAGCAAGTCACCTCGCCTTTCGGCTTCTTCTGGCCATCCTTACCCTTCTACTGCTGCTGCTTCCTCTTCTGGTTTCCACCCTGCTGTGGTTTAGATTCTCCCTTGGTAACAGCAACAACAGGTCCTTCCTTAGGAAACAGACTCTCATGCCTAAGAGCTTTCTCCACAAGCTTCTCAAATGAATCATCCAAATGATCCACCAACTGTCTCCCAAGATAATTATCCAAGCCGGTCACAAACTTCTCATTCTTCTGATAAGCAGATTCAATATACGACCGGGCATACTTGGACAAAGCTTCGAACTCAGAAACATACTCAAGAACAGATCTCCCACCCTGCTTGAGCTCCACGAACTTCTTGAACAGAACAGACTTCTGAGCTGTAGAAATGAACTTAGCTTCAAATCTGACTTGGAATTGCTCCCAAGTAATCTCTTCTTCCGGAGTAGTGATGGTAATAGAGTTCCACCAATCAGAGGCTCTCCCTTGAAGCTGCCTCGATGCCAACTTCCTCTTAGTTGCATCATCAATTCCCAAATCACCAAAGATCCTTCTACAAGCATCTATCCATCTCTGGACTTCGATAGTAGATTCTGTTCCCAAGAAAACCTTCCCTCCAAGAGCAGTATAATCCTTGCACAACTTAGCAAAATCCACTGGTTTCGGAGTTTGGACTTGAACTCCAACATCAACCGCCGCCCTCGGAACTGGTATCCTTCTCATGATCGAAGTCATCATAGCTTCGAACATGGCTGCATAATCAGCAGTCTCTTCAGTAGCACGGCCTTCCCTAGCAGCTGGTCTCCCTCTTCGACTCATTCTCAATATCTATAAAAAGGAATGATTAGAACATCTAGAGAAACAACTGCATAAAGGACTCAACTCTACTAAGCTACTATATTATATATAGTATTCATCCATCAAAATACAATTACGTCTCTCATACGTAGTTACGACAGCGAGCGTTGGGTAAAATCGATTAACCAAAGCTCTGATACCAAATGTGACGACCGCCCATGACCCCTGCACCGAATCTAGAGATAGAGCGCTGTAAAGTGTGCCAGGCGACCATGGACGATTGTCAAGGTAAGATTTAAAACAACAGAATCTATCGTATTACTCACAGCGCATGGACAAAATACAATAGAACATATGTATAGTGAAGCTTTACAGAACAAAATGACATCATATAAAACTCCATAATAGTTGAATACAAGCATCACACAGTCAATACAACCAGCCTCACTACATATCTCTCAGAGAATACAAAACAGCGGAATATCCAGTACATATAAGAAGATAATATGCAACCCTCTAGCTCGTCTTCGATATCAGCATCGTGAGAAGAGAACAGCACCTGTCACCTGCTACCTAGTCTGCCCGTCCCAAAATGGACGAACAGCCCAAGGCAATAAGAATTAAAACATAAAGCCTTGAGTCAGACAACAGTCTTAGTGAACAGTAAATTAACTAACAACATACCAAAAGAGCATAAGGAAAAGGAATAGGAATACAACCCTCCCACTCCAACCTCATTCTACAGTGATAGCCCCCAGACACACACTAAGCAGAAGCAAACATAGCAGAGCATACAATTTAAAGTAAAGCTATTATCACTCGAGTCAAGGGCGATGTTTTCCAAGTACCAAGGCCTAAATCAGATAAGCACCCAGAAAATACCGCTCTTGAGTCCGAAATGACGTTACAACCAAACATCCATGACTCTGGCTATCACTGTTATCCTTGCTTCGATATCACCGTTAATTGAATGACCGGCACATTCTTTCAACCGTCCGTCAAGGGCTAATGAAAACCCCGGTTCTAGACATAACTCCCGCACGTCGTCGCAGCCCGTGCCTAGGACTATCGAATCTGCCCAGAGTACTCGACCATCAACAGTTGGCCGTTGGGACTATCGAATCTGCCCAAACGTACTCTTGCTTAGAGCATGCTAGAACCTTCAACAACGATGCTATCCAAGCCTCCTAGTCATCCTCCTCGACGACTATTCTCATATCCATTCATTATCCTCAACTCGAATCATATCACCGAGTTATCAACATGCTTGGAATGATCCCGTCTGGATTAGACCAAGTCTTCATCATATGATTTCCTCGCTTCATTACATCCTCGCAAAGCCTCATCTCATCATCTCATCATCAAATCTATGCATAAGAGCTTCATCATCCCGCTACATATGCCACGAGCAGCTTTTCCCAATTCAAGAGCCTTCCCCTTAGCTTTTGAATCACCTTCGATCTAAATCTAATCATCAATCATCTAGTTCATAAAAATCAATCAAATCAAACATCAATCCAAGCAATCAAGCATTCAAAAAATGATCTAAGTAGACAATTATAACAATAATGGCATTTTCGTAATTAAAGAGTTGAAAGTCCAATAAGCATGAAAACATGGATTATATCTCTACAAACTTGATGAATGAACTTGCATAGGTTAACATATGATAAAATGGATGTAACATCATCATGAACAATGGATCTATATGGATCTACACATAGGATGAAGAAAATGCATGGAAATCACTATTTTAACACCAAATCGAGCCAACAATCCGATATACTCCTTTGGATCCATGTGAGAGATAATCACCACTCACCAAATCACCTAAACAAACCCAAATCAACACGCTTCAGATCTGGACAGCAAAGGATCAAGCTTGATTTATCACAAATCCGCTTCAAATGAAGAAATCTCTCTTGAAAAGATGAAGATCTTCAATCTAAGCTCTTGAATCTTCAATCTTGATCTTCGATTTAGATGGATGGAAGCACTATATTAGAGGGGAGAAAAGAAGTGAAGAAGTGTAGAAGTCGAGCTCTCAAAATGGCAGCACTTCGTCGCTTCAAAATCCGGATCCCAAAAATGAAGAGAAGCTCTCCTATTTATAGCTGAAATCTGCCCTTAAGTCGTAACTCGGCTATCTCCTTAAGTCGCTGCCGACTTAACACTATGCCGACCTACGACCTAAAAACCCCCACGACTTAACAGAGCCTCCGACTCAACACATGCGCACACACGAACCCTGTCTACAACTTAATGCGCATGCGCCTTAACTGGTTAGACGACTTACGACTTACTGCTATGCCGACTTAACCAGTCTATACGACCTAACGACTTATACCAACATGCGACTTAACAACTCACGCAACCTAGCACTTAGGCAAAACCCAGCTCCTCCAGGTCGTTGCCGACCTAACTATACACTACATCCTATAGGTCGCTCGAAACCTTAACTCGCCTTAAACTCTTAAGTCTCCTATCTCTTAGGTCGTCTACGACCTAAACCCTTAAACATCTACGCGACCTAACATAAGTCGCGAACAAACTGGGATACGACCTATCTACTAAGTCGTCTAGCCGACCTAACTCTACCGCACGACCTACCCCAGAATACTTAGGTCGCCTAAACCTCCTAAGTCGGTCACGACTCATCACTTAGGTCGGTCACTGTCTTATGTCGGTCAACCATACTCCCTTAACTCGGTGAATTCCTTGAGTCGGCAACTCGACCCAGACTTGTTGCTTAACTCGTCCAAAACTCCTAAGTCGGCTACGACTTAGGACTTAAGCAAAAATTTTGCCAAAACCTGAAACGACTTAACAACCATACAACCAAAGGTTAATCATTTTAGAATGTTTTGATCCGTAAAAATACGGGTCGTTACAGGACACGTGGAGATGAGGTAGGGGATGCGGTCGCTCGGTCAGTGTGCAGAGGGAGGCACGTGGTCGGGGAAGAAGTGAACGATGGCATGGAGGAAGAAGGGATGGGCGAGTGGTTTCAGGCAAAGGAACGAGCAGGTGAACGGTGGGAAGGATTGAGGTTCGAAGATGGTGGACGTCGCATGTTATTCCAGATATATAAGCAATAATATATATTGTTTTTTATTTTTTTTCTGTTGCATGAATTCAAAAAGAAAATGGAAGGGAGACAGATGGCCGAGCGGATTTCATGTTGATGGAAATGAATAGGCTAAAGGGGAGAAGATGAAGTGAGCAGCTGTCTTCAAACTAATAATATGTATTTATATATATATTTATTCCTTTTCCCAAAAGCAACAGAGAACTGAACTGAAAATGAAAGGACAACCCATAAATATCAACTAGTAGAATAGTGAAAGCCAGCTCGTGAATCCAGGAAAACAATAAAGGCTAGGCTAATGATTTCATACGGTAGATAATTGAATGGTCACAGGAAACAACTGGACTGGAACGGGTACCGATACGGGTGACCTTTTCGCGGTTTCCATGGCATATATGACTCCAAAACACATAAATGAATATACTGTGAAGATCAGCACGATGAGATGAACAAAATGATACACAGATATCAGCAATATGACCATCATATCAAAAGTTGATATTCGCTACCCAACTGCTGCTAATACGCCAAAAATAAAATAAATGGGGCTATAGCCGTCCAAATTTGGCAAAACAAAATATGACATCTCACTCAGAAAATGATTTACATTTTTATTGTAGAAAAATATTTGTGTTTCGAAAGTGTTTTATTTCCATCAGATATTAACTAGTTTGAATTTAAATAAAATTACACAACAAAATGAAATTCCATAATTTTCGATAAAAATTTACCATTTGCTATGACATATTCCAAATATCAAATATTCATTGTCGGATTTTATCATTTATTTTCAAGCAAAAATTCTGTTAATTACGTTGTAAAAATAGTTAAAATTTACGAGTCTTACTCCCTCCCACACAAAACTTTTCGTCCCTGAAAATGAACGAGATAGGAGAATGGAAACAATAGAAAAGAAAGATAGATTCGAAATATAAAAATTCAACAATTAATTCAAAATTGTAAAATTTCATTTTATTTTAAATTGATCAATATTCAACTAATTTGGTTTAAATCCAATTCAATCAATAAATATTCGTTCTATTCACATTTAGTTGATTTCAATTCAATGTATTTTTTTCAGTTGATTTTATTTCAATTTATTTCATTTGTTACAAAATTCTCTCTTTCAAAAAAAATTAATTTTATTTGACTCATTTATTTATTTATTTATCTTCATTGGAGTTGATTACACTAAAAATTCAATTTCAACTATTCTTAAGTCAATATTTATTTACTTAAATAGTATTTCTCTTTTATTATTTAATTTATTTCACCCACACTACTTATAACATCAATTGAATGTACAAAATTCATTATAACAATCAAATTTTTATTTATAATTTCCCTAAATAGAATTTTATTTTTCTACATCTTATTACATACATTTATTGCATATTATTCGATTACATATTCTTATTACATCCATAATCTTTTACCCAGGTGAGTTCATGTTTCAAAATATAATTGAACACTACACAAATTAACTTTTTTTTCTAACATTTCTATCAAACAAAATCTTAGTTGAACATTTTATTCTTTAAAGTTCTCTTATGTAACCTTCAATTTCATTCACATAAATATTTTAACTTTTTGAATATTTCATGTAAGGACCCGATTCTTCGACTTCCGAAAATCGACATCAATACGTCCACTGTATCAACTACCGAGTAATCGAATGCGGAAAAACCGAATTCTTAGGGTTTAAGAAGAAGAAAAAAAATAGAAGAAGAAAGAAAGAAGGTAGAACAGAACAATATCAGAATCTAACAATCACAGCGGAACAACATATATTAGATAAATGAATAATCTTTAAAACAATAGAACTATATCAGTTATTACATTACATCACATTACATTACATTACATTATCAGAGTTTACAACAACAAACAACAGAAAAGAAATACTATATACTAGTTGATACGCCATGCCATCCAGCTTGCCTCCAGGTTTCTACAACAACTCCTAAATTCCAGAATATTCTGATAACCTGACTCTAGACTGCCCGTGTGGAAATTGGTGGGCACCCAGAGTTTAGGAAGGGAACAATAAACTCCAGGTCAGTCATGGGACTGGTGCGAGAACTAAAACAGTTATTTATCTTTAAAAACAAACAATAGGATAATTTTAAAGTCAATTCGCAATGCTTTTGGAAAATGAAATTACCATAAGGCCTCCCGCACACACACACAATGCAAATGCAGAATCGGAGGAGATTTCTCGTTATGATAGTCAAAGATGCTTACTACGTAAAAAAATCAATTTTGATATTATTATTAGTGCATAATGTAGAAAACATTTTGAAAGTAGAATATAAATCTTAGCCAGCATAGGCATTCCGCACTTATGCCTACTATAGCTACCATGTTCAATAGCATGTTACCGCCACATTCCATGGCAGGTAATACAACTAAAACCATACAGGCTCGTATTGTTTCTTTGGATTTCCAACAAATGGTCTTGCCAAGGAACTTCCCATTGCCACATAGGTACGCCTCTGGAAAGACACCTCGAGAACCTAACCGGATCTCTACCAACACAAGGCCGGGTTTCCCCAAGCTGGGTAACTACTGACACGAATATGCCATCCCCCAGTCGTAACCGACCTTCATCCGAGGATCCTCAATACCAACAACCACAAAGTAATAAATTTGCAGCACAACATAGGTTAAGTATCTAGGCTCCATTCCATGATACCACCTCTATCCAAAAGGAAATGACATACACTAAGGGGGCGCTATCCCCTAATAACCTTGCCGCATCCTTCTTGTTTCGACCATTCTGGGGTGTGAGGTCCGACGAAGTCTCGTCCACAGAGGTAGGCACAATGCCATACTTTGATCAATAAATGATCAAGCAAATGATCATCACACAGCAACACTCAACATGCCACGTTACCAAATTGGGAATATATCACTAGTAACCATCAACTACATAACCTCTGAGCTCGTACATCTCAGAGAAGGGTGTTAAGCTAAGAGGATAAATTATCCGCCACCAACAGAAATGTATTTGATAGAAACCAGCTTTATATCTCAAAATGTAACGTCAGACATACAACCATACAAGTCTGTTCCGGGATCGAACAGAATCGAAGGCACTTCCAAAGAAGCCCTTGCAATCCGGATAATTTCTATTCACGTCCGGACTTCCCACCACAAAGGGTGATAAAATCTTTATATCGAAGATCAGCCGATGCAGAGACATTCGACGGTAATCCTTCCGTTTTCAAAATATCTCGTCTTCAACACCGGTCTTCAATGCTATCCATTACGTCGTATCACTATTCGGAGTGGGTAATCTGAATAACGAGCGCAATAATTTAAAAATAAGTGTAGCATTCAATTTCAACCAATTCACAACAAATAGCCATTTAAGGGTCAATATTGATAGTCGGTTATTTAACTATCAATCAATATTCACAACATCACCCGATTTCAAATAATATCCCAAATTATTTATTTCCCAAAAATTCTTTACAAGATATAATTTCCACACTTCAACCGTTTGAAAACAAATTTCAAATCACTTTTCAATTTATCTTTAAAAGATATAATCCCAAAACATTTCACTTCATATTGGGAAAAAACATTTCCATACTTATTTAATAATAAGTAATTCACAAATCTATTTATTTTCAACATTTGGAAAATATTCAATATACTTAAATCACAATTAAGTATATATTTCATTCTTTAAGGAAAACATTCACTTAAACACATTTATTTGAGTTAAAAACGAATGTTGCGTAAAACATCGTTACGACATCCCAAAATCTCTAGTATAGGGATTCGAAATTTAGATAGATATATAAATCCCAATACTATATAAAACATTTCCTTTCGAAAATCATTTACTATAACAACAGTGTTATAGTCCACCATTTCCTTATTTCTCGAAAACGTCTATTTCAACCATAAATGTTGAAATCTATGGTTTCGATACTTAATACATTTTAAAACTTCTTTAAATCGTTTTAATTCTATTTAAAATATCACTTCCAAATATTTCTTTAAAATATATTATTCACTGTCCAAAATCATGAATATACTTCATTAACCAATTTCAACATTTCTACGCATTTTATTTAAAGGGTTATCCACTGTCCAAAATCGTGGATATATCTCCTTTAATAAGCTATAATAATTAACTTATCAAAATAAGTCGTTTCCGGATTTATAAAACAATGTTTATAAATTCCATTTATATTTTATAACAACTTCAACTTATAAAAGCACTTTATTAACAAATTTTGTACATATCCCATTTACACGCCAAAATCCAAATTATAAGCAAATTACTTAAAATTCTCTATTTACAAATTCATTCTTTTTATAACTTCACAAATCATAGATTCTATTCTTTTATAAATCCATTTTAACATCATTTTAAAACGTCTTTAAAACTCCTTTATAATTTGATCCCTTTGATTTATAAAAATCCAATTTTATAAATCTTATATATAAAACTTTTATAATAAATTCAAAAAAATCTCTATTTAAAACTATTTTACAAAATCATTAAATCCATATTTCAAAAATCAAATTTCAACTATATTTCTCGAAAATCATAATTTTTATAACATTAAAATTATAACGTTTATTTATTTAAAATGAATCAATTCCAAAATTTAATAAAACATATAATTTCAAAAATCACTTTAAAATCCTTTTAAATTAGAAATTGTTCCTTTAATATTTTTAAAACTCCTAAATAGGCCCAATGATGCAATAGTACCAAATAATAAATCACAACATCCAAACATCATATATCAATATGATAACTGAATATATAACAATATCTGTAAATAAATCAATACGGGTGAGGAATCCAGTTGGATCCCTCCAACCTGTTTCCCTGCATCCACAGATGTTAGCACAATACCAATTCCATTCCAATAAGGAATATCGCGGTATATGGGGTTTATAAAAACTATCCGCTATTATATGGGGCCATAGGGTCTCATCCGCTATATAATGCGGGAAATCAACTCCAAGTACATATATAATACCAATTTCACTTCAAGATGAAATATTGCAGTATATGTGTTTAATAAATAACCTCCGTTTAATATACGGTGTATAATGTCTATTTTAACACAACAAATAACAATTTAACATCCAATCACACAATCAAGCAATTTTAAATCTAACTATTTAAAAATTTAAATCGAAACAGATTCGATTGAGTGAGAAGTTCTCACCTTGAGTTTCCAATAACAGTTGTAGCATTTTATTTCGAATAAAATTAAACACGCGTTTAATTTTACCCGAAATTATGACTAGCTCCAAACGACTCCAAACCAGCTCCATTGCGTAGTGCTCATCAATACGAACCCAACGCGACTTGTTTCGTCAAAAACGGTCCTCGTATCACAAAGATACAGCGTTTTAAAGTTTGTACACATTTATTTATATAATTCAATATACAATTTTATTTTATTTTATTTTTTAACCTAGAAGCAAATCTCGCCGTTCATCACCCTGCCATAGATCAGAGTCGTTTCCTTTGCTTCTTCTTCCTTCAGGTAACCAAACCCAATCAGCCGCCCTCCTTCTTCAATAACGCGACCACCTTCGAGCATCTGAAAGTTGATCAGAGCCATCCACATCGAAGCCCATGTAGTGCTCTACCTTCGGCCGCAACAGCCTGAAGCTCGGCCCCCTCCAGCGACGTGAAAAATGTACACGAACGACGTGCTTCTCGCTCCAATTGCCGTCAATCCATCGCATAGTTTTTAATCTCCACCGTTGGATTTATAGAACTCGACGTGCTCTACAACTTCGCAGTTGAAACTTTCTTGTAATTGTTGATGGATCATAAGAAATTTGAGGGAGAAGATGGCACGTTTTCGGCCATTGATAGTGAAACTGGCGGCTAGGGTTTTCGATTAGGGTTTTGGTGTAAAAAATGAAATATGGGGGCCTTTTATAGAAAATATCGAAACACTATTCATCCGTGATTTTTCCGAACTCCAAATCTCGCGCGGTGACTGGCGTATCTAGGGTTTAACCCGCGTTCTGGACACAATGGAATAGGTTTCGGGAGCCAATTCGATCATCTGTGCGAGTTACGGTAATAAACGATCAATTTTAAATTAAATCGATTAAACAAATTTCTATGCGTTTTAGATCACACTAGGCAAACCGTAAATCCGATTGACACAAAATTTGAAACCTTACAATAATATAACATTACGGATCCGATGAAACTAGTTTCGTTGAAATTCGAGACAGTTTGAAAAATGACTATTTTTAGTCGTCAATTAAATATTAAAATATTCAATTTTCCCCAATTTAACTTTAAATTCAATTTTAAAAGTTCTATAACATCGCTATAACTCCAATATGATTTAATAAAATTTTATAAATCATTTTCAATTACATTAAACCCAATTTCCAATTGTTTCTCGAATTTCAAATATTAAATTACCGATTTAATTATCCAATTAAATCCAATTATTCGAAAATAAATTATTCGACTTACAAATTTCACTTGTTAATATTTAAAATCAATTAAATATTCAAATTTCAAATGTCAGAAATTCTGGGTCGTTACAAACTTCCCCCCTTTAAAGAATTTCGTCCTCAAAATTACCAAGTAAGAAAAATTACTGAATCCATTAACTTTCCAAAACAAACCGTTTAAATTAGATTTTACAAATCTCTTAAGTGTTTAACTTTTCCAAAATCCAAAGTTAAACTTCTTACAATAACTTTACTAATTTTTCAAATCCAAATTAAGTTATCTTTTCAAAGTTTTCCAAAATTTTCCAATTTTCTCAAAAATATTCTAACGACTTAAATTTTTAGAAAAATTCGCCATAACCTCCTTTGCGTGGCTCGATCCGAAAAAAAAATGACAGTATATATATCACAAATATACATCTCATCAAGTGATGAGGCATCCCGCAGGGAAAAAGTGTAAAAGTACGATATGTAATCCGAGATATGTACCATATATTATTAGCGAGCATATACGGCTAATATAGCGCGAAAGCGAGCTCCAAAAGTGAAGCAAGCGCCATCCGCACCTACTAAACACTCAATCAAACAAATGGGAACATGTATATAGAAAATAATATCGATATACAACATACAGCAACATAACAACTACATGTACCAATATAGCAATTGCAACAAAACAACAAATGCAATCATCAAACAACTATTCAACCAATAAACATCCAACAAATCAATGTCTATTCAAATCAATTCATAACCAAATCAATATAAATTCACTTCTCATTAATATTCATTGAATTGATTTTCACTTTAAAACACATTTGATTCATTAATATTGGATTTTATCAACATTCATTTATTCAAATTCAATTAGTTTACATTCACTAATTTACATTCAAATTAGTTTACTTTCCATTCAATCAAGTTCAATCCTATTCAAATTTTACTTATTATCAATTTGAATTCAATCACTTTAGCTTCCAATTTCGCTAATTCAATTTCATTAACATTTAATGAATCATACACAATCAACTAACAATCAAATAACAACCAATGTATATTCAACACAACCAAATTATTAAATTTACATTCAATTTGGTTCAACACTTTTAATTCCAATTGGTTTAATATAAAACTGGCTTCCATCCAATTATTCAACGTCCAATTTATTAGCTTTATGAATTAACACTTACATTCATTATTTCATATAAATTTATTTGCATTCAATTGACTAACATTCAATCCATTCATTTATTCAATTGCCAATTCATTTCACAAATAAAGTTGAATTTCATCTATATAACTCAAGTTCACATCCATTTAATTCACTTCATTATTTTATTTTGATACCAAAATAAATTTCATTGAACATCACTTAAGTTATATTCCATTTCAAACATCATTTGTTTAACTTAACTCAAATTTCCACTTATAAATCCAATTCAGATTCCAATTCCAAAGTAAATTTTATTTAACCTTTACCAATGTCAAATTTCATTACTTATTTAAATTCATATCTCATTTTGCTTAACAAAATTGTCTAACCATTTTATCATTTGGTTTTACTTACACCTTCTCCTTCTATAAGTTATACAACTTATATATTTAACTTCCTTTAGTTAAATTTCACATCATATGCCTTGTTATGCCAACTCAAATTCTTTAACTTTACAAAAGCTAAAAAATTTATTTCATATTATAAGTTCAAAACTCATTTTACTTATATTCGTCAATTTCAACTTGGATTTTTAAATTAAAAATTTGTTTATCACAACAAAACTTCAAATTTTCAATTACTATGGTAGCAAATCCATCACATAGAAACTCGAAAACGATACTGATGATGCTGCAGTCATCACCCTTATTATTTCCTAGCAACAGTAGTGAATCCAATGCTTTATATTCTTTTAAAATTTTCCTTTTATTTATAAATCACATCTATAAGTTGTTTTCTCATATAATTTCTGTAACGACCCGGGATTTTCGATCCCAAAAATTCCAGGCAGTTATGAAAAAGAAGAAAGAGATAGAAGAAGAAGAACAGAAATATCAACATCTCACATTCGCAGCGGATCAAATATAATAATCAATGATAACAGTTTCTAAAAGAATACTATATATGTCGATTACATTTTAATACATCAGAGTTACACATATTAACTGGCACTGGATATTCACAATAAATCATGTCACAGATATACAACATTATAAAACAGCGGAAATACTCTATACACTCCTGTCATCCAGCTCGCCTCCTGAGCTCCAGACGTACCTACTTGAAAATTTGTAATACTCGGTCTGACCCGAGCATTACATCAAAGTTACACCCGGGTCAGGCTGGAAACCAGCGTGAGTAAACCCATCTAACAAGGAATACAAAGCATACAACTTATATAGAACTCGGGGTAACTCAAACCAATTTTACAAGTCCATGATATGTTATAAACATATCTTATTCACACATAAGTTTCCTAAGTGCCAAAATTTCGATCAATTAGCCGATTCACTTAAAACATTTCATTCCAACTTATTAATTTCACACATCAGTTTATAAGAATTCGAAGTGGTTTCGGATATTTCCCAATACCCGATCCCGGCCTCTTCGAGTTACATCTCATCCTAACCCAAGTTATACAAATGAAATACACAACATCTCATATCAGAGATATCAACTAATTCTAGACATCCAATACCATTCAATCATCCGTAAGCAAAGCTTAATCACACAATACCAAATCAATTCCATTGATTCTAATTGAATTTCAAACCTTAATCACTTAGACTCCTTCATTAATTAATCCCAAACCAATTAATTAATCAACCATTCTCTATCCATTCATCTTAATTAATCACCCTGGACTAATTATCTTTCAGTTACATTCAAGTAATTATCTTTGATTAATTTCACGATATTAATTATTCTTAACCCAAAATCAATAAGTAATTTAAATTACTTCATAATTTAATTTACTATATTAATTACACTAATCCTTAATTACTTATATTGATTAATTTCTCATAAGTCACATATTATGGATTAATTAACCTTAATTAATCAAATCTTTAGTTACATCATTAATTATATAAATTATTGATTTCCAATTATATTTCAATTTATCTTAATCTAAATTAATTATATTAATTAAACCACAATATTAATCATGCTTGATTTATCTCTACCTGAAATTATCTACCTTTTATTTACTTCATTAAATAAATTAATTCTCCTTAACTAATTATCTTAATTTATCTCTCGATTAATCACACAAAGTAATTATATTTTATTAATTTCATTAAGTAATTATTCATCAAACCACCCAATGTTCATTCTAATTAATTTAAACCCAATTAATTAACCCAAATCATAAATTAATTTAATTAATTAATTTTTTCATTAAATTATCCTATTTATTTAATGAATCACCAATCATTAAATCTTTATTGATTTTAATCTGAACCATTTTCTTGTTTACGATTTAAGTTTTAAAACCATTTAAAACCCAAACGCTTCGAGTCAGACAACAATCAACTCGAGAACCAACCAAAACCAAAGTCACCAGATCTTCAGCACACATTCAATCAACTCAATCAATCAACCAATTATTTTAAATTTGACCATTAAAATTTAATAACAACTCAGCTGAGTGAGATTTTCTCACCTTTGATTCATTTTGCAATCACTTCAATCTTGGCTTGATTTTCCGCGTTTTGACCTCAACGCCTACTACTGAGACCCCTTGCTTTGCCCAAACCCTAGCAGCTGCTCCTCCCCTTGATTATCGCATGGCAATCAATGCCTCGTACAAGCCTACAAACATCGTGGGATCTCCTAGCCCCGATTGAAAACGTCTGACCGCCCTCTACTTAAATGCCTCCGCCACCAGACTTCGGCCTCCACCCGGTCGTGAGCTCCACCGATGCCATAAAGTCGCCGTGCTCGAGGCCCTAAGGTCACGAAACCCCATAAGGAAAACTCGATCCCTTTACCGCCTGAACGCGTCGTGGCCTTACGTGAGCTCGAGCTCGCCTCCACTTCTTCGATTTGGGTCAGAGGATGAGAATAGAAATCGTGATTTTGAACGAGACAAACTGATTTGAAAAGAAAGCGGCTCGGTCATTTTTTTTATTTTTTTGCATTCGATTCACTGATGAAGGTTAGAGAGGGGTTGAGGATAAGATATATGGTTGGAGAAGCTTCTTGAGTATGCGTGAATAAAATATAGTTGAATATTGAAAATATCTCGCGTTGTATAATCGCGAAATCCCGAACCGCGCATCAGACATGCCGATAGACGTTCATAAGGTTTTACCCGCATTCCGAACACAATGGAACGTGTTTCGGAGGCTAATTTAATCGTATGTGGAAGTTAGCTTTGTAAATCGATTTAAAATATTAAATCGTCGATTTTAATTTCAACGTGTTTCTCACTCGTACTAGCAAATGGTAAATCCAAACGCTACGAAAATTGAAATCCAATAATAACTAACTATTACGGATCCAATGAAACTGGTTTCGTCGAATTCCGAGACTGTGCCTCGGAAGGCTATTTTTAAATTCAGTTTAAACAATATATTTTCAAAACTGAACAAATCACCTTTAAATTTAATTCCAACCATTTTATTATCTTCAGTGTCAACATTATAAATTTTATAAGCCTTCAAATTATTTTTAATAGGCTTAAAACTGAAGATTCAATAATTTACCCAATTTCAGTTTAGTAAATCTAATAACTGAATTGCTAATAATAATAATATTTGAATTTAATTTAAAAATTAACTTTTTAAATATTTACAATCAATAAAATATTCCAATTTAAATTGTTAGAAATTCCGGGTCGTCACAATTTCACTTCTTATATATAAGATTATTTTACAACTGTAAATCATTTTAATTATAATTCCATACTTATAATTCATTTGCTTAAATAATTTCTTCTTTTACAATTGTTGTTATTACTTGGATTATTCAAACAACTTTGATTCACTCATATATATATTTATATTTTCAAGCACCAAACAACCAATTTATATACACTTTAATAATTTCTGAAAAATTATTTCTTTATATACAAAATATAATTGAGGTAAAATTATGTCATTTACCCAATTTTAAAACAATATCGTGCCGAATTGTTCTGAATAAGTGTTTAGAGATCCCTATCGATATAGTTGTACAGACTATACCGACCAGAATCCATATACCACTCAACAAACCAACCATCACAATATAAAACAATTTTATATTCATTAACAAATACGCGCTCATATTTATTATTACACTCAAACTCATTCTAGAGTACTACTGACTCTTTCTCTAATGAGTAACACCGAACAGAGCCATTGTTGACGCTTAACCAAATGCTCTGATACCACCTTGTAAAGACCCGATTCTTCGACTTTAGAAAATCGACATCAATATGTCCACTGTATCAACTGCCGAGCAATCGAATGCCGGAAAACCGAATTCTTAGGGTTTAAGAAGAATAAAGAAAGAAGATAGAACAGAACAATATCATAATCTAACAATCGCGGCGGAATAACATATATTAGATAAATGAATAATCTTTAAAATAATAGAACTATATCAGTTATTACATTACATCACATTACATTACATTATCAGAGTTTACAACAACAAACAGCGGAAAAGAAATACTATATACTAGTTGATACGCCATGCCATCCAGCTTGCCTCCAGATTTCTATAACAACTCCTGAATCCCAAAATATAATGATAACCTGACTCTAGACTGCCCGTGTGGAAATTGGTGGGCACCCAGAGTTTAGGAAGGGAACAATAAACTCCAGGTCAGTCATGGGACTGGTGTGAGAACTAAAACAGTTATTTATCTTTAAAAACAAACAATAGGATAATTTTAAAGTCAATTCGCAATGCTTTTGGAAAATGAAACTACCATAAGGCCTCCCGCACACACACACAATGCAAACACAAAATCGGAGGAGATTTCTTCTTATGATAGTCAAAGATGCTTACTACGTAAAACAAATCATTGTTGATATTATTATTAGTGCATAGTGTAGAAAACATTTCGAAAGTAGAATATAAATCTTAGCCAGCATAGGCATTCCGCACTTATGCCTACTATAGCTACCATGTTCAATAGCAGGTTACGGTCACATTCCATGGCAGGTAATACAACTAAAATCGTATAGGCTCGTATTGTTTCTTTGGATTTCCAACAATTGGTCAGGCCAAGGAACTTCCCATTGCCACATAGGTACGCCTCTGGAAAGACGCCTCGAGAACCTAACTGGATCTCTGCCAACACAAGGCCGGGTTACCCCTAGCTGGGTTACTACTGAGACGAATATGCCATCCCCCGGTTGTAACCGACCTTCATCCGAGGATCCTCAATACCAACAACCACTGTAACGTCCCAGATTTTCGTGCTTGAAAATCGACATCCATACTTTACATCGTACTCGAATGCCGTAGATTCGACCGTTCAAATCCGAGTCGCCGGAGCTTATAACAACATTAAGTAAATAACACAGCGGAATAAATGAATAATACATTGATATCCAATATCTGATACAACAGAGTGATACAAAGAATATCAATATACATCAGAGATATGATACAACAAATAGCAGCGGAAAAGAAAACGATAACATCAGCAGCGGATAATCTCCATCTTCAAAGCACGATCCAGAAATAGCTCGAACTCCCAATAACTAGGCACAAAGATAAGCAAGTGCAGTCTGATCCAAAGACTGAACCAACTCCAGAAAATCTACAAAACCTGAATATCTGAAAACTCCAACTCTAGACTGCTCGTGTAGGAAATTATGAGCACCCAGAGTTTAGGAAAGGAACAATAAACTCCGGATCAGTCATGAGACTGGTGTGAGCAACAAAAACAGTTTATCTTTAAAAACGAACAACAAAAGAATTTTAAAGTCAATTCGCAATGCTTTTTGGAAAATGAGACTACCATAAGACCTCCCGCCACACACACAATGCAAACGCAGAATTGGAGGAGATTTCTTCTTATGATAGTCAAAGATGCTTACTACGCAAAATCAAATCATTTGATATTATTACTAGTGCATAGTGCAGAAAACAATTTCGAAAGTAGAATATAAATCTTAGCCAGCATAGACATTTCGCACTTATGCCTACTATAGCTACCATGTTCAATAGCAGGTTACCACCACATTCCATGGCAGGTAATACAACTAAAACCGTACAAAGTTCGTATTTGGAAGATGGATTTCCAACAAATGGTCAGGCTAAGGAACTTCCTATTCCACGAAAGAAACGCCTCTGGCGGGACGCTCCGAGAACCACACCGTTCTCTGCCAAAACAAGGCCGGCAACCCCTTTTCCCAAGGGATAAAAGAAACCTCATATATGCCACCCCCGGTCCTTTGGGACCTTTAACCGAGGCGCCTCGAATCCAACATCACACGTCATAAATAAAGTGTGTCCACATGAGTAAGTATCTGGGCTCCATACCATGATACTACCCTTTTCCAGAAGGAATGGTCATACCCTAGGGGAGCTACCCCTGAAAACCTTGCCGCACGATTCCTGTTTCGACCATTACCGGGTTGTGAGGCTCGACGAAGTCTCGTCCACAAAGCTACGCTTTTTCAAAAAAAAGACACGCTTTGGGTCAACAGATGATCAACCTATGATCACAAAGATAAATGATCAAACAAATGATCATATCACAAATGACCAAACACTGATCATCACACAGCAACACTCAGCATGCCACATTACCAAATTGGGATATATCGCTGATAAATTTCAACTACATAACCTCTGAGCTCGTACGTCTCAGAGAAGCGTGTTAAGCTAAGAGAATAAATTCTCCGCCACCAAACAGATATGTATTTGAAAGAAATCGGCTTTATATCTCAAAGTGTAATGTCAGACATGTAACCATATAAGTCTGTTCCGGGTTCGAACAGAACCGAAGGCACTTCTCACGAAGCCCTTGCAAATCCGGATAATTTCCAATCACGTCCGGACTTCCCGTCACAAAAAGAGTGATAAATCTCTATACCGGAGCAACTCAGTGCAGAGACATTTGACAGGTTGTCCTTTCATTTTCGAAAATATCCGGTCTTCATCACCGGTCTTCAAATGCCATCCATATACGACGTATCACTATTCGGAATGGGTTATATGACCCAAAGGTCTTTTCCCGGCTAACCCGAATAGTGAGCGCAATATTTAAAAATATATGGATATTGGGATTTCAATTAAGTCACAGCTTATTACCCAAAATCTTGCTTCAAATGGTTTAAACAAATTACCATTTTAATCTTTTTAAACAAAAAGATTCAATTTAAACAACCCTCAACGGTTTAAACAATTTCTACATTTAAATCTTTTAAATAAAAGATTCATTCACAGATTTTCCAAATTAATTCTCATTTCAATTTGATTAACTCGTTAAATCTTTAAAACAAAGATTCAACTCATAGCTTTCAAAAACAATTCCATTTCAAATGGTTTAAACAAACATCATTTTTAAATCTGTTAAGATAACAGATTTAATTCATAGCTTTCAAAAAGAATTCATTCATAACTTGGAAAAACAATTTTCAATTCAAACTTGAAATTCCTTTAATTAAACTGGAATTTCATCTCCTATCTGAAAGCTTTTATCATTTGAAAACCAACAGTTTTATTTCAGAAAATCTGATTTATCCATACGAGTGGAAATCCTTGGTTTAAATTCAAATTCCCAACTTATACTTTTAAAATGGTTTAATTCATACAAACACATTTATATCATCTTTAATCCCTAGTTTCGAATCATAGAATTTAATTTCAAACTTGAATTCAAATTTAAATCAAATTATTTAAATCTTCAAAACTCGTTTAAGTTATTCAAGATAACTTTTATCTTTGAAATCCTATTTCAAAAAGCTTTTCACTTTTAAACCCAAATTTCCAATTTCAAAATCAATTGAAATTAAAAATTTCAATTTCAAAAACATCAAATTTACATTATCTGTGACTTAACCGATTTCCACGTGAAATCCATATTTGTGTGTGTAAAGGTGTAGTCCAGGGGTTTAACACAATAGTGCAACACGATGAATCATCACAGATCAAAATACAGGATATAGTTGATAAGCGATATAAACTATAACGCTTATCGTTCATGCACAGATCACAGATATATAAAAATTACAGATAATAAATTACATCACAGATAATTTATCACAGATCAAAACATAAATCATGGTGTATCACAAAACATCGTACATCAGGGATATCAAACAATTTGACATTCAATAGAATTCAAACATCCATAAGTAAGGTCAAATTTATTATCTGATAAATTTAAATCAGATAAATTTCTTATGAATAAATTACTAATCCTGGTTAAATTTATTTTAATAATTTACAAATTATTTTGATTAATTATTCTTTATCATTTATAAATTTACCATTCATAATAAATTAATTAACCTTTAAGTAAAATTCATTAATTTAATTAACTATTTTTAATTAATAATTTAACCCTTAATTTATTTAATTAATTACCACTTAATTAATTATTTCTCAATTATTAATTAATAAAACTTAATTAACCATTTATTAATCACTAATTACCAATTTAATTAATCATAAAGCCTAAATTTAATTACTTAATTAGTTAACTAATATTTATTTATTAACTAATTTTAAATAGTTAATTAAACTTCTTAATTTCTTCCATAAAGTAATTACACTTACACAATTTTTATAAATGGTTATCTCTAATTAATCTAATCCAATTGATTGTCACAATTTATCACATTTGTGAATTATTTAAATAAAATCTTAGTTAATGATTTCATTAACTATTGAATTTTTTTAATTACCTTTCTAAAGAGATTTACTTATATTAATCATTATAAATCGATTCACAAATAAGAACTCATTTGTTAATGAATTAGAAATCATATATCTTTATTTTTTTAAAGCCACTCATTCATGATTAAATTTGTTCTTTACAACATGTTAAAAACGTTGTTTCAAATTTCAAATCTATTTTAAATTCAAGTTTCTTCAAACATTTAATTACTCTTTAGTTATTTAAATAATTTGAATTTTTAAGCTTTATTTATGTTCAAAATACATTTCAATTCAGACTTGAATTTCATTTGTATTTTGATTTAAACCTCAGTTTAACATTTTGTTTCATAAATTTGAATTTGGTTTTCAAATTCAGGAAACAGAAAACAGGTTCAAGTTGAAAAGCCTAGGACAAAATCGGACTCGAGCACTTCCTATTCCAGCTTCGAGATCGACACGCTTCGAACTCGAGTTCGTACCGAGTTTCCTACTTCTTCTCCAAAACCCAATCTCGAGTGCACAGACAAACTGGTGCACGTGCACAACCGGCCGCCGCCGCTCTGGCGAACTTCGCCACCCCCAACAAATCGCGAAACTCCCTTACACTCGAAAGCAAAGTTCACTTTGATGCAAAAACTCGAGATCACAAATCTGGCCTTTCGTTCGAACCTGAACTCAAACCCAAATCAGAAAAACCCATCGCTCCGACCATCTCGTCCACCAGACATCACGTCACCACGTCCACGGCTCCTTCATACGACGACAGAAACAACACCCCAGGTGCGATCGCCTGTATCGCAGTGTCGACGACGAAAATAACTCGCGACCACCACCTATAAAACGCAGGGCTTAACCCTAGTTCGATCGAAATTAACATCCACGTTGATTTAGAATTTTATCAAGCATTTTTCCCAAGCTCCATGACCTACCAGGAAACTCCAACTTCGATCACGAGGATAACAATGTTGCCGATCGACGGAAAAAGGCAAAAACCCCAAAAACGTTCATCACCGAACAACTCATTGAATTCTAAACTAAAAATTACAATTTAACTTTTAAAATTCCTAATTTCCGAAGACAAATCAGACCATATAAATAAATTCGAAAAGCATCATGTTTGAACTTTATCTATTTCCTGATTTCCAGTGTAAAGTTAAGCTTACAGTATATTTATCAAATAAAATCACTTAAATATTTTTTTTTAAAGCAAGAACACATTGTTATTAACAATTTTCCTTCAGTAACCACAGTTCAATATTGATTTTACAGGGAGATGGGCATTTCTTGTGATGATAATGAGTCTGTTATCAACAACAATCCAGAACAAATATGCAGGCAATATTATACTCATACGCGCACATTTATATTCAAGCACAAGCAAACATTATAGACTGCATGTAACAGATTTTATCAAAGATCCATAAGCTATTCTTAAACAAAGAGGTTTGCTCACCTGTCCTTGGAACAGAGGCAAGCTTGAAAACCTGGAACAATTTGAACACTGGAAGTAGATTTTGATTTATGTTTGAGTTTCACTGTCTTTTGAATCTCCGGTTTGCTTTTAAATCTTTTATTCCTTCAGCTTGGATAAACGAATGAATGGAAAAAGAAAATGATGTATAAATGGGAATGAGATTACAGGGAGATGTTTCCTTTTCTTGTACTGGGTGGCTGATGGTTCTCTTGGGTATGGGGTGAGATGATCTTGCTTATAGCATGGGTGAAGATAATGTTTGTACAGGGTATTGTTGGAGGTATGGCTGAGGTGATATAGTATGGTGGCATATGCTTGCATTAATTGCTTTATTTTGTTTATTTCTTTTTTTTACTTCGGCTGAGAAAATGATTTGTGGTGGCTGCTAGTTTGTTTCATTTTAAATGTGTTTTTGTTTTGTTTACTTTGTTCTTGTTTTAATGTTGTTTATACTATTTATATTGCTTTGTTACTTGTATTTGTTATTTTATTACTTTACAATATAATTGAATTTCTTATTTATTCTATTTCAAACATTTACTTCTATTTTAAACTTAAATATTTATTTAAACCATTTATCAAAGATTCAATTTTAAATCCAATATATACAAACATTAAATTTAAATGATCGTTCAAATAAAATTGGAACTCGGGGAAACTCGCTCAAATTTTCCTAATTAAATTTACAAATTTTTATCAAAAATTTATTTAATGACTCAATTAAATTCAAAAATTCATTTAATTATTAATTTAAATAAATTTAAATTTCAGGGTCGTTACAAACTTCCCCCCTTAAAAGAATTTCGTCCTCGAAATTCGCAGGCACGAAAATAACACAGATAGATAAATTCGATCTCCTATAACTCCTCTAACACAAGATACGGATTCCGAATTCAAGTCGGAATATCTCATAATACATACCAATTGTCCCTCTTCGGACTTTGGTTTTCAAAAGAAGTTTCAATAGAATTTCAAAATTTCGGTTTCAAACGAAATCGTTTTAATTGATACAATTCAATTTAGCCTTCATATTCTATTAATCAATTTATCTCAATTTAAAATTTTCAATTTCAAACTCATTAAGGTTTAAATCAAAAAGCTGATAAGAAACCGATTAAGATACGAGGTAAGAATTTCTACAACGATTCGTAGAGCCATCATCACATCGAAACTTCTTCTTGTAGCTGATACGAAGGAATCAAAAGAATTTGGAAACGAATCAAAGAAAATTGATAGAGAAAGATTGTTTCCACTGTCGCAGGGTATTGACCATCTATAGTCGTATTTCCCTGTCCCCTATCTCGTCTTCTTCTAGCACTCATATCTACTATCAGTAAATAGTAAGAGAATTTACTGAGACGTTCAGACGGATATCTGAGAATTACTCATTCTAGAGTTTACTTCACTCTATCTCTAATGAGCTACTTAACGTGTTATACTCCTGAGCTAAAGTTCAACCCTGGACGGTGCTACGACCGTTATCACGTCACTGACAACCACCACGAATCACCAGACCACCCTGGATCGCATTTGCTATATTACAGCATGATAGGGGGTTCTCGCTTCGCGGTTTGGTGGCGAACGGGAGACTCTTACCCCTACATGTCCCTGAGAGGGATGGGTTGGTTAGGCAGAGGCCGTGACAGTCGAGAGGCTGGCCGTAAAAGTAAATGCGAGGTGCTAGTGTAAGCCACGGTGGGACTGGGATTGTTGCAAAGCCTACCGGTGAAGTGTAGATAAATGATGATGATAATATTAAAGTAAAATAATTACTTGATATTAAGTTAAGTATAATTACTTAATGAAATTAATGAAGTAAAATTACTTAGAGAAGAAATAAATAGATAATTACTGAATGTAATCAATTAAATGATGATTTGAAATTTGAGTAAATTATTTGTAAATAATTAAAGGTTTAATTGATTCATTTACTTAAAATTGATTAGTTAATAAAGATTAACAAATGAATTCGAAAGGGAATTTATTTCAAATAATTTGAAATTAAATCATGATAATTAACTCGGATTAATAATTGAAACATCTGATTTAAATTAATTAGTTGGTTAATAAATTCACTTGTGAATGTTTGGATTCTATTGGATGATTTAAATTGTTCGATATCCCTGATATATGATGCTTTGTGATACACCCTGATTTATGTTGTGATCTGTAGTTTACTTACCTGTGATATATATATATATGTGATCTGTGAATGAACGATAAGCGTATAGTTTATATCGCTTATCAACTATATCCTGTATTTTGTTATGTGATGATTGATGTTGCACTATTGTGTGTGAAACCCCTGGACCACACCTTTACACACACAAATATGGATTTCACATGGATATCGGTTAAGTCACAGATAATTTAAATTTAATGTTTTGAAATTGAAATTTTAATTTCAATTGATTTTGAAATTAGAAATTCGGGTTTAAAGTAAAAAGCTTTTGAAATGGAATTTCAAAGATAAAAGTCATTTTAAATAACTTAACCGAGTTTTGAAAATTTAAATAGTTAGATTTAAATTTGGATTCAAGTTTGAAATTAAGCTATAATTTGGAAACTAGGGAGTAAAGATGATATAAATGGTTTAAATTCACTTTGTCACGAACCGAAATTTTCGACTTTCGAAAATTCGACATCGATACTCACTTTATCGACTGCCGAGCAATCGAGTGCCGGAAACTCCAATAGTGAGGGTTTTAGATAAAGAAAAAGGCAGAAGAAGAAGAAGGTAGAAGAAAGAAGAGAAGAACAACAGAACAACATCAGAACAGAAAACAATATCAGAATCTCACATATCGCAGCGGAACAATATATAATAGATAACACTAGTCTTTTAAAACAAAGAACTATATCAGTTTATACATACATCAATCATCATAGTCAATATAACAACATTAAGTAAATAACACAGTGGAATAAATGAATAATACATTGATATACAATATCTGATACAACAGAGTGATACAAAGAATATCAATATACATCAGAGATATGATACAACAAATAGCAGCGGAAAAGAAAACGATAACATCAGCAGCGGATAATCTCCATCTTCAAAGCACGATCCAGAAATAGCTCGAACTCCCAATAACGAGGCACAAAGATAAGCAAGTGCAGTCTGATCCAAAGACTGAACCAACTCCAGAAAATATACTAAACCTGAATATCTGAAAACCCCAACTCTAGACTGCTCGTGTAGGAAATTATGAGCACCCAGAGTTTAGGAAAGGAACAATAAACTCCGGATCAGTCATGGGACTGGTGTGAGCAACAAAAACAGTTTATCTTTAAAAACGAACAACAAAAGAATTTTAAAGTCAATTCGCAATGCTTTTTGGAAAATGAGACTACCATAAGACCTCCCGCCACACACACAATGCAAACGCAGAATTGGAGGAGATTTCTTCTTATGATAGTCAAAGATGCTTACTACGCAAAATCAAATCATATGATATTATTACTAGTGCATAGTGCAGAAAACAATTTCGAAAGTAGAATATAAATCTTAGCCAGCATAGACATTTCGCACTTATGCCTACTATAGCTACCATGTTCAATAGCAGGTTACCACCACATTCCATGGCAGGTAATACAACTAAAACCGTACAAAGTTCGTATTTGGAAGATGGATTTCCAACAAATGGTCAGGCTAAGGAACTTCCTATTCCACGAAAGAAACGCCTCTGGCGGGACGCTCCGAGAACCACACCGTTCTCTGCCAAACAAGGCCGGCAACCCCTTTTCCCAAGGGATAAAAGAAACCTCAGATATGCCACCCCCAGTCCTTTGGGACCTTTAACCGAGGCGCCTCGAATCCAACATCACACGTCATAAATAAAGTGTGTCCACATGAGTAAGTATCTGGGCTACATACCATGATACTACCCTTTTCCAGAAGGAATGGTCATACCCTAGGGGAGCTACCCCTGAAAACCTTGCCGCACGATTCCTGTTTCGACCATTACCGGGTTGTGAGGCTCGACGAAGTCTCGTCCACAAAGCTATGCTTTTTCAAAAAAAAGCCACGCTTTGGGTCAACAGATGATCAACCTATGATCACAAAGATAAATGATCAAACAAATGATCATATCACAAATGACCAAACACTGATCATCACACAGCAACACTCAGCATGCCACATTACCAAATTGGGATATATCGCTGATAAATTTCAACTACATAACCTCTGAGCTCGTACGTCTCAGAGAAGGGTGTTAAGCTAAGAGAATAAATTCTCCGCCACCAAACAGATATGTATTTGAAAGAAATTGGCTTTATATCTCAAAGTGTAATGTCAGACATGTAACCATATAAGTCTGTTCCGGGTTCGAACAGAACCGAAGGCACTTCTCACGAAGCCCTTGCAAATCCGGATAATTTCCAATCACGTCCGGACTTCCCGTCACAAAAAGAGTGATAAATCTCTATACCGGAGCAACTCAGTGCAGAGACATTTGACAGGTTGTCCTTTCATTTTCGAAAATATCCGGTCTTCATCACCGGTCTTCAAATGCCATCCATATACGACGTATCACTATTCGGAATGGGTTATATGACCCAAAGGTCTTTTCCCGGCTAACCCGAATAGTGAACGCAATATTTAAAAATATATGGATATTGGGATTTCAATTAAGTCACAGCTTATTACCCAAAATCTTTCTTCAAATGGTTTAAACAAATTACCATTTTAATCTTTTTAAACAAAAAGATTCAATTTAAACAACCCTCAACGGTTTAAACAATTTCTACATTTAAATCTTTTAAATAAAAGATTCATTCACAGATTTTCCAAATTAATTCTCATTTCAATTTGATTAACTCGTTAAATCTTTAAAACAAAGATTCAACTCATAGCTTTCAAAAACAATTCCATTTCAAATGGTTTAAACAAACATCATTTTTAAATCTGTTAAGATAACAGATTTAATTCATAGCTTTCAAAAAGAATTCATTCATAACTTGGAAAAACAATTTTCAATTCAAACTTGAAATTCCTTTAATTAAACTGGAATTTCATCTCCTATCTGAAAGCTTTTATCATTTGAAAACAAACAGTTTTATTTTAGAAAATCTGATTTATCCATACGAGTGGAAATCCTTGGTTTAAATTCAAATTCCCAACTTATACTTTTAAAATGGTTTAATTCATACAAACACATTTATATCATCTTTAATCCCTAGTTTCGAATCATAGAATTTAATTTCAAACTTGAATTCAAATTTAAATCAAATTATTTAAATCTTCAAAACTCGTTTAAGTTATTCAAGATAACTTTTATCTTTGAAATCCTATTTCAAAAAGCTTTTCACTTTTAAACCCAAATTTCCAATTTCAAAATCAATTAAAATTAAAAATTTCAATTTCAAAAACATCAAATTTACATTATCTGTGACTTAACCGATTTCCACGTGAAATCCATATTTGTGTGTGTAAAGGTGTAGTCCAGGGGTTTAACACAATAGTGCAACACGATGAATCATCACAGATCAAAATACAGGATATAGTTGATAAGCGATATAAACTATAACGCTTATCGTTCATGCACAGATCACAGATATATAAAAATCACAGATAATAAATTACATCACAGATAATTTATCACAGATCAAAACATAAATCAGGGTGTATCACAAAACATCGTACATCAGGGATATCAAACAATTTGACATTCAATAGAATTCAAACATCCATAAGTAAGGTCAAATTTATTATCTGATAAATTTAAATCAGATAAATTTCTTATGAATAAATTACTAATCCTGGTTAAATTTATTTTAATAATTTACAAATTATTTTGATTAATTATTCTTTATCATTTATAAATTTACCATTCATAATAAATTAATTAACCTTTAAGTAAAATTCATTAATTTAATTAACTATTTTTAATTAATAATTTAACCCTTAATTTATTTAATTAATTACCACTTAATTAATTATTTCTCAATTATTAATTAATAAAACTTAATTAACCATTTATTAATCACTAATTACCAATTTAATTAATCATAAAGCCTAAATTTAATTACTTAATTAGTTAACTAATATTTATTTATTAACTAATTTTAAATAGTTAATTAAACTTCTTAATTTCTTCCATAAAGTAATAACACTTACACAATTTTTATAAATGGTTATCTCTAATTAATCTAATCCAATTGATTGTCACAATTTATCACATTTGTGAATTATTTAAATAAAATCTTAGTTAATGATTTCATTAACTATTGAATTTTTTTAATTACCTTTCTAAAGAGATTTACTTATATTAATCATTATAAATCGATTCACAAATAAGAACTCATTTGTTAATGAATTAGAAATCATATATCTTTATTTTTTTAAAGCCACTCATTCATGATTAAATATGTTCTTTACAACATGTTAAAAACGTTGTTTCAAATTTCAAATCTATTTTAAATTCAAGTTTCTTCAAACATTTAATTACTCTTTAGTTATTTAAATAATTTGAATTTTTAAGCTTTATTTATGTTCAAACTACATTTCAATTCAGACTTGAATTTCATTTGTATTTTGATTTAAACCTCAGTTTAACATTTTGTTTCATAAATTTGAATTTGGTTTTCAAATTCAGGAAACAGAAAACAGGTTCAAGTTGAAAAGCCTGGGACAAAATCTGACTCAAGCACTTCCTATTCCAGCTTCGAGATCGACACGCTTCAAACTCGAGTTCGTACCGAGTTTCCTACTTGTGACGACCCGACTTTCCACTCCCGGAAAATCGCATCGACAGAAAGAAAGAAAGGGGTGAGAAATAGAAAAGAGAAGAAGAGAAAAGAAAACAACAACAGATACTCACAGCGGAAACGAAACAAAATATAATATATCACATAAATATTACATAGTCATATACATCATCTATCAGAGTTACACAGATTACACATCACATACTAGACAGTTATAAACATCTGTCTAGTTATTACATCTCAACACAATACAGATCAATACAAAGATCAACACAGCGGAAACTACTATCTATATCTACAACGCCGAAGCCTCCTGCTCCATTGCTCCTCCAGATTACTCATCAAAGCTAAACCTGAATCCCTTGGCTACTCGTAAAAATTTGAGTACCCAAGAGTTTATAAAACAGAAATAAACAACTTGGGTCAGACATGGGTCTGGTGTGAGTAACGGGTTAAACTTGTTTAACTTCAAAACCTTTTGAAAGAAAAGGTATCACGTAAAACTCCCCACCAATAAATATGGGTAAGTTTTTACCTTACGCTAACCAAAACATTTGATAGGAAATTCGATTGTATTATAATAGGCCTAGGGTTTTCAAATAAATATGAAATAGCTGGAATGCTTACATCTCACGTTCCAACATAGTTGGGCACAACTAAAACGTACGGCACTTATTGGAGTTTGGATTCCATCAATGGCAGGGCTACCGGGGTACCGCCCGTCACAGTACGTGGCCTAGATCACCGTACCGAGGATCACTCCCAATCCCCTGCAACACAAGGCCGGAACATCCCTTACTGGATAATTCCCGCACAAGATACCTCACGGTTGTCATGACCAACCGCACACACTAAGTCGAAAATAGAAAGGGACATCTAGACAGAGGTCATCTTGTCCTACTTGGGTGCTACCCACTAACCTTGCTGCACCTCCCCTGTTTTAGCCATTTCCGGTTTGTGAGGCTTGAGGTCACGATTACCTTTTAAAAGAACACATCTATCTTAGAATGCTCATCGTCCACCTGACGATGTGCTGAAAGCATTCAATCCATACAAGTTCGTTCCGGGTTCGAACGAAACCGAAGGCATTATCTCGTTACACTCGTATTGGAATCACCCTCAGAGTTAACGACAATAACCCTTGCACTCTAAATCTTTATCTCGAATCTGAAAGTACTATCTCCGTCAACTCATTACGGAATCACCCACAGAGTTATACTGACAAAGAATCGTTCTTACACCTCGAGTCTTCACTTGCTTCATTTGGATTTCACGACCTAACGTAAATTTGGATCGATGTGGTATTCGGGTCTCCAGACCTGGAAATCCGGTATACGGAAACCCGATCCCGGTCTCATCGAAATCCAAAACGTATCTTTTAAGGCCAAGTTGTTTTAAAGGTTAAAACAATTTAATTCATTATCTTTATACACAAAGAAAGATAATTCACAACAGATAATCAACATTATCAGATAATCCATACAATTCAACTAACATCCATATCATACAGCATATATCTCATCAGAGATATCAATCAATGCCAAGTATTCAATACTATCACTCATTCATAAGTAATGATTTACACTATCTCTAATTAATTTAAATTGAATTAAATTAATTACTTCATTTTATAAATCCTTCTTACTTACCCATTAATTAATTACAAATTAATTAATTATCCTCTAATTACCTTTTTCAATTAATCATCTTTGATTAATTATCTTTTAATTACCTTCAAGTAATTTATCCTTAATTAATTACTCAAATTAATTATCCTTAACCACTTATAGTAATTAACCTTTAATTACATCATTAATTAATTTACTAAAATTAATTAACTTAATCAACTATAATTAATTATATTAATCTGTTTGCACAAAAAATGGACAAACACCTCAAAGTTGTAGGATTTAGTAAATCTTAGGTTGTTCTTAGTGATTTTGGAGATTTATGCAAATATATGAAAAGCAGGGGCTAAACTGTAAAAAAGACACGCAGTTTTATAGTGGTTCAGCCAGAACGTGCCTACGTCCACTTTATATGTTATTTCTCTTCTTTTCTTATGATTACAAGTACAAAGCTTTGGTACAAGTAAAAGAAAGTTGTTTGAAAGTTCCTTCCGTGCTTGAGCTCTCAAACTTGTCCCCATTGTTGTACCCTTGCCCCTCTATTTATAGAGTGAGGCCAGGGGTAGGGGTCCAGGATATGTAAGGTCGCAGATGGGCCTGGGCTGATGTGATCTGGCCTGGTATGACTTGGTTCGGAATCACTTGGTCCGGAGGTAGGATGGTGAGGTTGGACCGGTGGTAGTTGGTCCGGTGGTGGAATGGTGAGGTTGGACCGGTGGTAGTTGGTCCGGTGGTGGAATGGTGAGGTTGGACCGGTGGTAGTTGGTCCGGTGGTGGAATGGTGAGGTTGGACCGGTGGTAGTTGGTCCGGTGGTGGAATGGTGAGGTTGGACCGGTGGGTCTACCGAATGGATTCGATGGAGGTCTACCGAATGGATTCGAGGGAGGACTGCCGAATGAGGTCTGCCGAATGGATCACGTTTCTGGGTCTGGAGGTCCACCCAACATTTTCCCCCCAAAGCGGGGCACGTGTTTGCATGTGTCGCGCTTTGTTTCGTGCTTGGGCGTTTCTCGTAGTTGAAATAGGTCCATTTGGCGAGGAATGCCGAACCGGTTGATCCGGTTGCCTTTCGCTTGGCTATATATAGGGGCTATACCCCCTTTGCTTTTCCTTACCGAACAACTCTTGCCGAATCAAACCTACGCCGAACCAAACCTTTGCCGAATCTATCTTTGCCGAATCTAACCTTCGCCGAATCAAACCTTCGACCGAATCAGGTGAGATCTTCAGCCGGACCAAGTCTAGTCTTTTTTTGCCGAATGAACTTGCATATGTACGTTTGCATGCCGAATGAACATGCGTGTGTACGCTTGCATGCCGAATGAACGTACTCCTCTGATACCGAATGACACATGAACGTTTTAATACCGAATGAGATTATTGAAGTGCTGCATCTGTTTGTCGAATGAATTGTTGTATCGAGTGAACATGTGTTTCATACTTCGAATTTTTTAAGTGAAATTCCAGATTATGCTGCTTGTATATTCTAACGATATATTTTTCCCATGTTTGCAGATAAATGTCTCGAAAAGTTGAAACTCGATCAGATAAGAAGAGATCCGGGGGCGAAGGAGAGTCCTCGGCCGTGCCCCCAGCTCAATCAGGATCGGAGCGTCATGGGCCCGCCCCGAGGTCATTAGTGGATGGATATGGTCCTAAGGAGCTGCTGGATTCCCCGCCTGACTGCTTTCCTAGCTCTCTCAAAGAGGAGCAACTCGATGTTATATCTCGTTCCTTTGGGATCGATAGAGCCCTCATGCTGCTGCCGGGCCCAGGAGTCATGCCATACAGTCCTCCCGAAGGATACTTTGCTTATAGTAGGTACCATTGCATGTGTGGTGCTATCCCGCCTCTCAATGCTTGGGTAGTCAGCTTCCTCACGTACCTGAAGGTGGCCCCATTCCAGCTTCAGCCCAACTCTTATGCCATCCTGGTGAGCCTTTTCGTTATTTTTCGGAGGAAGTATGGTCGCGCTCCCTCCAACCGGGAGATTCGGTACTTGTATAATCTAAGGGGCTATAAGAAGGGGTCCCCATATATTAGCTTGGAGTCTGCTGTGACCTTCAAGCCGGTCCTGGACCTGTACTCTAAATTCAGCATGTTCAAGAAAGAGTGGTTCTTTGTTAGGGACGACTCCGTCTCCATCCGGCGCTTTACCTCTGGATGTAAGTTGATGCTTTTACTTATAATTTCTATTCCGATTGCGATGCTTCTTCTCATACTTTCTCATTTTTGCTAGCGACAGGTGGCTTTCCGGTTGTGGAGACTGACCGCTTGGTTCAGACGGCGGCGGAGATAGAAGCCATTCTTGGGAAATACAGATCATCTGCCTTCTTGATTAGAAATGCGATTCTTCTGGAATATAACTTGATCCTTCCGCAGCAGTCTGTAGTTAAGTTGAGGGAAACGGCGGAAGAGAGGGCGGCTGCTCAGGCTAAGGGAGGCGTTGCGGCAGAGGGTGGAAAGAGAAAACCATTCACGAAACCTCCAGCCGTCGGAGGTAAGAAACTTAAGAGGTCGGACGGTCCTTCTCCCAGCAATTGTCCACTTACTCAGGGGGAGATAGATGCGGAGGAAGAAAGAGGTGAGGTGGAGGGCGGAAGTGACGTTGAGCGTCTTGGCGATGATGGTGGCGATGGACAGGGTGGTGATGGTTCCAGGGCTCTGTCTTCTGGGCAAGTAGGCGAAATGCAAGAGTGGACGGATGATGCTCTCCGCCAAGCTTTTGAGGGGTTGGATGATGATCCGGCTTTGGTAGAGAAGACCGGGAAGGCGGACAAAGCCGGGACTGGTGTAAGTGAGTCTTTTTCGACCATTCCGGCCAAGGCGGCTCTGACGACTCAAGGTGAACTCTTGACCCCTGCATGCTTCACTAATGATAGGGACTTAGGAATATTTTATGACCCGCTCCCGTCCTGGAATGAAATCCAGGACTTATTGCAGTATCCCACTCCTCCCCAGGGTTTGTACAACCACAGCTGTGTTTCTTTTCCTTTTCTAACTTGCAATTTACCGCGTTTCTTGAATCATATAGTAATGTGAGATTGTGACACTTGTTCTTTATATCAGGAGCAGGCAAGACGCCCAAAGCTTCAGACCTTCGACACAGGCTCGAGCAATATAAACTTTCCAAAATTTCTGCTAAGCCGAAGCCTTCAACCCAACGCTCCGGGGATGTAGTCGGATACCGTCCTCTTCTTGGGGTCATCGAAGAGGGTATTCAGCAGAGGAAGAGGAGTCATCCTTTATCCGAAACTTCGCTCGGTCTTCAGCCTCCGGCTCAGCCTATTCATGATATTACTGAGGAGGGTAGCGAGTTTGTACCTTCTCCACACCCGTCCGGAAACCCTTCTGTTATTCATATCGACCGTCCCGACTTGGCCCGTAATCCATTCGCGGGTCATCCTGATCTGGATCCAGGTTCTCATGATATTACTTTTGACGAAGTCACTGGTGAACACCTTCTTCCCCGTAACCCCATGGTACGAGTACTTGATGAAGCCAAGTCCTTAGATCTCGATCTACTCACCACTCGTATAGTCACTATGGGAGACGAGGCCAAAGCTAATATTGATCGGGTGGCAGAGGAGACCAAGAAGCTGATGGGGCATCATGCTCGGCTGGTTAAGGCCGGAGAGGAGATTGGGAGCGCCAATATCCGACTTCGACTGGTGGTTTCGGATCAGGCCAAGCAGCTTGCGGATCAGGCTATCCAGATTTCTCAGCATGAGGCTGCTACTGGGCGATTAAGGAAAACTATGGAAGAGGCCAGTCGAGCCGAATTGCGGAAAATGGAAGCTGCTTGCAAAGAGCGGATTGATATGGCTATTGCCACGGTGGATGAGGTTCGGAGAGCGGATCTCGAGCAGGTGGAGGAATTGTCCGAGAAACTTGAGGCTGCAGAGTTTGGCCAAGCTAAGTTGAGGGAAGAGATGGAGGTGATGCGGAGGTCCCTTCAGGCTGATTGCTCGAGATACAGACTGGAGAGAGATGCTGCCGTCGAAAGGTTGTCGGCCTCCGATGCCCGGATGAGGGAGTTTGAGGAGAACGAGGGAATGATGGATGACATGCTCCAGGACATGTATTTCCGGACTTGGAAGCAGGGCAATCTCTCTTGGATGGATGATTATCCCAAGGTCATGGCAAAAATCTATCTCCGGGCTTTGGAGGAAGCTAAGGCTGATGCAGATAAAGAGGGCGGAACGGTCTTTAGTATGGATGTGGTCACTGCCCAGTTCACCAAGGAGGAGAAAGTGGCGGTAAAGGAGGGTATGCGGCTGCTTGCTGCTGAGGAGGCAGGTGTGCAGGTAGAGGATGACGACCAGGATGGTCAAGAAGCAGGTGCTGGTAAGTCTTCCTTTCTAGCTTTTCCGTTAACTTGGTTACTTATCACTAATGAATCCTTTTTATGACCGGACAGGCGGGCAACAGAGCAAGGACAAGACTTCGACGCAACCGGCTCCCTGATTAGACCTGAAAAATTCTTTTTGTAGGCTTGGCATTGCTGTATCTGTTAGTCTTAAGACAGTAGAGTAACTTCTAAGTTGTAATTCTTGCTACTTGTAATAATCAATCATTATTCTTGACGTGTAATTTTTTGACTTAAGCCGATTTTGTCGTTTCTTGAATGTTTGTTGCTGTTTTGACATGTCGTATGAGAAATATAGCTGTGTATATTCTTGTAATTAAATTGTGTTTGATGTCAGCTTCTGGTTTTAAATCATAATCTCGTGACTTGCAATGTTAGCGTGTGGTGTGAAAAAATTAAATTACGGTCATGCATCTGCACATAAAGGAAGAAAATACCGCCTTTCATGTTCTGTTTGCAAATGGCAGCTTCGAATATCTTGTATGACCAAGCATGGAAAGCGGTTGAATGCCCTGCCATCTGATTGTGAATCTCTGTATCCATTGGCGGGTATCTCTTACCCTGCACCCTGTACTTTATGGTTTGTTACAGAGGATAGGAGGAAAGTTTTTTAAGAAAAAATGAAATATGTGAAATAGTAAAACTTCCAGTCACGGAAGGCCTTCGATGTGCTTAAGTTCGTGGCAAACGGGTTTTGTAGTCACTTTCCCTAGCTGTGGGTCTTGGAGACATTTGTCACCCATCTTACGCCTCCGCGGGGAGTTAATTCTTTTTTACCACAGCCGCACTTAAGACACACCGGAGCCGAGATCGCGCACAGTAACTACCCGGGCCATTATGGCCCGTACTCATGGGTATTATTCGACTTACTGTGGCCGGCTAGCGTGGGTGCCGATCGTCAACTGTGAACTGCCCCTGGCTGGCCACACCTTATGTTGGGGCTTATGATCGGTCCACAGTTGCCGGCGAGCCTAACGCCGTAATGAGCTGCCTCGGCTATAGTCGGCCTTCTCGGTGGCTTATAATCGGCTCATTACAGTTGGCTTTAAGGGCCGTCGCGAGCAATGAGTTAACCCGCAGCAGAGGGATGCTGGAGCAAAAGTGTCTCATTGGCGAGGGCATAGATTCGCATAGTACCTATTGGGTCTTGTCCACGTGAAGTTGCATTGTGGAGTGCTTTGAATAGAAATGCTATATGCTCAGGATTTTGTTCAACAGAAAAGGATAAAGTTAACAAGCAGCCAAGATACAAAGGAACAAGTTAAAAAAGAGACAAGGCTTTTTTAAAGTGGTTCGGCACGAAAAAATGCCTACGTCCACTGATTCTCTTTGTTAATTCACTTCATATGGGCAATACAAGTTAAGAAAAGTATCGACGGAGGTGTTGGATGTTCCATGCCCTCTGGAACACCTCTCCGTCCACTGTTGACAAAATATAGGCTCCGTTGTGGAGATCTTTATGAATTACATATGGTCCATCCCAGATTGGGTCTAGTGCTCCGGGGCGAGGGAAGATTCGCTTGAGGACAAGATCCCCTTCTCGTAAGGTACGATGCTTGACTTTGGAGTTGTATTGTGCTGCCACCTTTTGCTTGTGGGCTGCTGTTTTTAGGACTGCATCATTCCTTCTCTCCTCGACTAGATCCAAAGACATGTTGAGGAGCTCTTCGTTCTCTTCTGGGTTATAGTGGATCCTACGGTGGGAAGGCATAATGGTTTCAACTGGGAGCATAGCCTCCGATCCGTATGCCAAAGAGAAAGGAGTGTGCCCTGTTGATGTTCTGAAGGATGTGCGGTATGCCCATAGTGCCGTAGGGAGTTCATCCACCCAAGCGCCCTTTGACTTTTCGAGCTTCTTTTTTATCAGAGTTTTCAGAATTTTGTTGACTGCTTCGACTTGTCCGTTTGCTTGGGGATATGCTACGGATGAGAAGCTTTTGTGAATTCCGTGTTCTTGGCACCAGTTGGCGAATTCCTTGCTGTCAAACTAAAGTCCATTGTCTGATATGATTTTTAGTGGGACTCCGTACCTGCACAGAACGTTTTTGATTAAGAAGTTGATAACTTTCGCTGAAGATACTTTATTTAGAGGTTCTGCTTCCACCCATTTGGTGAAATAGTCGACTGCTACTATAGCATATTTGGCGCCGCCTCGACCCATTGGCAGTTCACCGATTAAGTCAATTCCCCATACTGCAAAGGGCCAAGGGCTGGTCATCTGAGTAATCTCGGTTGTTGGTAGCCGAGGGATCTTACCAAATTTTTGGCATCTGTCACACTTCTTGACGAAATCTAAGGCGTCCTTGCTTAAGGTGGGCCAGAAATATCCGTATCGGCGTATCTTTTTTGCTAACGTTTGCCCTCCGGTGTGATCTCCACAGCTTCCTTGATGAATGTTGGATAAGATTTCCTTGGCTTCCCTTCCGGCGACACACCTTAACAATGGGTTAGAGAACCCGCGCCGATAGAGGATGTCTCCTTGTATTGTGTAGTGGGACGCTTTCCTCAAGATTTTCTTGACTTCGTTACGCCCGTCGAGTAGTGTGCCATTTTGTAGGTAGTCTCGGATGGGAGTCATCCAAGTTGCTTCTTCGGTTGCAGCTATCAGATTCACTTGCTCAAAACATGGGATCGTTTGCTTTGAGACAGTTACTGCCCCGAAGATGGCGACGTCTCTCATACTTGCTTGCTTTGCCAATTCGTCGGCCTCTTGGTTCTCTTCCCGAGGGATGTGTTTGACTAAGTAGTGGTCCAATCGGCTGAGAAGTAACTTGTCCTTCTTTAGATATGCGATGAGTCGTTCTTCTCGAGCTTGGAACTTCCCTAGTACTTGATTAACAATAAGCTGAGAATCGCTGTGAAGACACAAAGAATTGGCTCCGATCTCGATAGCAATTTCTAATCCGGCTATTACTGCTTCGTATTCTGCATCGTTGTTGGTGGCAGCGAACTCCAAACTTATAGCATAGTGCAGTTTATTTCCCCTGGGGGTGATTATTACCACACCTGCCCCCGAGCCTTGTTCGTTAGATGCACCGTCCACAAAGAGATTCCACTTGATATCTTCTGTTATTTCCAGTTGCTCCTTATCCTCGTTGGTAGTGAATTCTGCAATGAAATCAGCCATGGCTTGTCCCTTGATGGCGGTGCGAGGGTGATAGGTGATATCATATTGACTCAGCTCAATACACCATTTAAGTAGTCGCCCGGAAGTGTCGGGACGATGGAGTACCTGCCTCAGTGGTTGATCGGTTAGAACTTTGATGGAATGGGATTGGAAGTAGTGACGTAGCTTTCGTGAAGTGATTAGTAAACAGTATGCTAACTTTTCAAGCTTAGGATATCTGACTTCTGCCCCAGTAAACCTTTTACTGATGAAGTAAACTGGTCGTTGCGTGCGGTTGTCTTCCCTTACCAAGGCTGCGCTTAGAGCGTGAGATGACACAGCAAGGTATAGGTATAATTCTTCGCCTTCGCTTGGGGTCAAGAGTACCGGTGGTTTCTGGAGGTGTTCGATTAGGTTAAGGAAAGCGGTTAAGCATTCGTCCGTCCATTCGAACTTTCCTTTATCTTTCTTTAGAGCTTCGAAAAAGGGGACGCACTTGTCCGTTGCTTTGGAGATGAATCGGCTTAGGGCAGCCACTTTTCCATTTAGGCTTTGCATTTCCTTTCGGGTGGAAGGTATCTTGATGTCCCTTAATGCTCGGACTTGTTCAGGGTTTGCTTCTATCCCTCGGGCATGGACGATGAATCCTAAGAATTTTCCCGATGACACTCCGAAGGAGCACTTTAGTGGATTCAACTTCATTCCATACTGTCGAAGTACCTGGAACATTTCGCCTAGGTGGCTTACGTGATCTTTGGCTTTCCGTGATTTTACCAGCATGTCGTCTACATATACTTCCATTGTTCGTCCTATTAGCCCTGCGAACATCTTGTTGACGAGGCGCTGGTAGGTGGCTCCTGCATTTTTAAGTCCGAAGGGCATCACTTTGTAGCAGTATAAACCCCGGTCGGTGATGAAACTAGTGTGGTCTTGGTCGGGAGCATGCATAGGAATTTGGTTATATCCTGAGTATGCATCCATAAAAGATAGGAGTTCGTGCCCGGCTGTGCTGTCTACAAGTTGGTCGATTCTGGGAAGCGGGAAGCAATCCTTTGGGCAGGCGTCGTTTAGGTTGGAGAAGTCAATGCAGGTCCGCCACTTCCCATTAGCCTTCTTTACTAGTACCGGGTTGGCGATCCATTCTGGGTAAATAGCTTCTCGTATGAAGTCATTGGCGAGTAGATTCTTTACTTCTTCATCGAGGGCTGCTGATCGCTCTGCCCCCATACTTCTCTTTTTTTGTTTTACAGGCGCCTTGGTAGGATCAATGTTTAGTACGTGGCACGCTATGTCGGGGGAGATTCCGGTCATGTCAGCGTGTGACCAAGCGAACACATCCAAGTTGTGGCGGAGAAAATCAATGAGTTGTTCCTTCAGTTCAGCTTTCAGCTGGGACCCAATTTTCAGTAGCCTACTTGGGTCATGCTTGTCTACAGATATAAACTCCATAGCCTCCGCAGGCTCGGCGGTGGCCTCCTCCTCTTTGTCCCTAGGGTCTAATTCATTGAAAGGGTCGATGGTGTATCGAAGAGGAGGGGCTTTCTTTAGTTGCTATGCTTCAAGGCTTTTTGTGCAGAGGGCAATCTCTACACCTTTCCCTTTATCTCTCCTGTGGTTGTTGCGAAGTTCGGTTACATAGCAGTCTCGTGCAATATCTTGGTCTCCTTCCACTTCCCCTACCCCATTGTCTGTTGGAAATTTCATTTTCAGGCACCACAGGGCTAAGACAATCTAGAAGTCAGATAGGGCTGGTCTTCCTAGGAAGGCGTTGTAGGCCGAATGGTTTTCTATCAGCACAAACGTCTGTTTCCTTACAACGGAGCGGGGATGGCTTCCAATTTCAACGAAGAGGTCCAGCTGCCCGATGGGCATTTTCGCATCTCCAGTGAAACCGTGTAGCGGTTTATCGCAGGGAGATACATCCTTCATTGATAGCCTCATTTTGTCGAATGCGTGTTTGAACAGGATATTTACAGAGCTTCCAGTGTCTACCAGGATTCGGTAAACTTCAGCGGGACCGAGTCGGGCAGAGATAACCATGGGATCCATGTGAGGGTACTGTCTTCCTTCTAGGTCGCGTTTACTGAATGTGATGTCATCACTTTCTTTCCGCTTTGGGTGGCGTTCTTCTATAACCGTATTGACACAGTCTCTATTGTCTCTGAGCGACTTCCCATATCTTTCCATCTCTTTCCAACTTCTGTCTGCGATGTGCGGACCTCCTGAGATGGTATGGACCACTATCTTCTCTTGACTAGAGCTGCTAGCGTTGCGGTCGCATCTGCCGGTCCCTGGTGAGGGTAGCCTTGGGTTTTCATTGGCAGGAGCTGGAGTCCTGTCTTGACTTTTTACATAGCGTTCCAGTTTTTTCCTTCTGATGTGTTCCTCAATCAGATCTCGGAGATGATGGCATTCGTTGGTATCATGTCCGTGGGATTCGTGGAAGCGGCAGAATTTTCCAGATTTCTGTGCGCTATCTGATTCCTTCTTGTATGGTGGGCGTTTGTATCTAACTTCGCCTTGGGTGGCAAGGAAGATATTTTCGACGGTCTCGTTCAAAGGGGTGTAAGAGTCGAATCTTGGTCCTGGCCGATATAGGCGTTTTTCTACTTTCTTGCCCGATGCATTGTCTTTGGAATCATTTCTTCGAGCATCCCTCGCCACAGCAGGGGCGTTGCCATGGGTCGTCTTACTTTGCTGTCCTGACTGCCCCTCAATGGCAGCATCCTCAAGCCTCATGTATTTCCCGGCTTCATGGAAGAAATCGGGTAAAGTAGCTGGTTTTTCTTTTGTCAATCTTCTAGCAAATTTAGTGTCCGGATGCACCCCACTGCAGAGGGCCATTAGGATAAGCTTCTCATCGGCGTCTTGAACTGCGGCTGCTGCGGCGTTGAATCTGGTTAGGTATTGCTGCAGCTTTTCTCCAGGTTTCTGTTTGACGCTGGATAAGGAATAAGCGTCCTTAGGTTGCTCCACATGAATGCGGAACTGACTGATGAATTTTTCTTTCAACATTTCCCATGAGCTGATGGATCCTTGGGGTAGATGACAGAACCAGGAGGTAGCAAGATCTGCTAAGAAGAGCGGAAAGCATTTGCACAGTACTCCCTCTGTTGCTCCACTCATGAGCATATGCTGTGTGTATCTCTGTAAGTGTACAACGGGATCAGAGGTTCCTTTGTAGGGTTCCATTGTTGGCATCTTCCATTCTCGGGGGGTGATAGCAACTTCGATATTGCGGGCGAAAGGGCTGGTTACCCTAGCGCCTATCCCTCGATCTCTTTGCTCCCGTTGGACACACTCTCTGAATAAGCGTGCCATCCTTTCATCAGAATTTGGAGCAGACAGAGATGAGTTTGGTTCTGTTCTGTGGGGTTGATTCCGTCCAGACAACCTGTAGGGATGGTATCGTCTATCATTCCTCATATTTTCCAATGGCTGCCTTTGATCTTCTGGGAGCATGCTTGGGTCAGCTACAGTTGGCCCTTGCCTTGATCTTCCCCTGTTGGGTTCTGATCTAAGCACTTCCTCGGGTCCAACTTCGGGCTGAACTCTAGCTCGGCCCCGTTCACCGGTGTTTCTGTGGTTAGGCAGCATGACAGGCTCAGCTGCAGTTGACCTTCGCCCGGTACCTTCTCCGTTAGGTTCGGCACCAAACGTTTCCTCAGGCCTAACTTCGGGCTGGGCTCGGTCTCGGCTCCTACCACGGCTACTCCTGCCGTTAGCTCCTTCGAAGAAGGAAGATCTTTGTTGTCTCTGAGATCCTCCAGATTGGGACTCGCCCCATGATTCAGTGTTGCGGTTGGATTCTTCAGCGTCCCTCAAGCGTGACATGAGATGGTCCACCAAGGCTTCCTGCTGGGACGTGAAGCGGTTAGTTACTTCAACAACAACTCTGTCCAAATCTGCCCTAGTAATTGCTGCAGGCTGTTCTGTGGCAGGAGTGGTTGGGTTAGCATGTCCTTCATTTGTTACCGTTGCTGGAGGAGGACGATTTACTTGATTCGCGATAGGTGGATCAGGAAGGCTACTGGATGCGATGTTTTTTCCTTTATTAACATCTTTTCTCTGTTTGGGAGGCATGTTTTCCAAGTGGCGGACGATGCTATTAGGAAAACTCGTTAAGTAGATGAAGCTGAAGCTTCGAGTTTCAATTTCTCAGTGAAAGCACCAAAAATGTTTGCACAAAAAATGGACAAACACCTCAAAGTTGTAGGATTTAGTAGATCTTAGGTTGTTCTTAGTGATTTTGGAGATTTATGCAAATATATGAAAAGCAGGGGCTAAACTGTAAAAAAGACACGCAGTTTTATAGTGGTTCAGCCAGAACGTGCCTACGTCCACTTTATATGTTATTTCTCTTCTTTTCTTATGATTACAAGTACAAAGCTTTGGTACAAGTAAAAGAAAGTTGTTTGAAAGTTCCTTCCGTGCTTGAGCTCTCAAACTTGTCCCCATTGTTGTACCCTTGCCCCTCTATTTATAGAGTGAGGCCAGGGGTAGGGGTCCAGTATATGTAAGGTCGCAGATGGGCCTGGGCTGATGTGATCTGGCCTGGTATGACTTGGTTCGGAATCACTTGGTCCGGAGGTGGGATGGTGAGGTTGGACCGGTGGTAGTTGGTCCGGTGGTGGAATGGTGAGGTTGGACCGGTGGTAGTTGGTCCGGTGGTGGAATGGTGAGGTTGGACCGGTGGTAGTTGGTCCGGTGGTGGAATGGTGAGGTTGGACCGGTGGTAGTTGGTCCGGTGGTGGAATGGTGAGGTTGGACCGGTGGGTCTACCGAATGGATTCGATGGAGGTCTACCGAATGGATTCGAGGGAGGACTGCCGAATGAGGTCTGCCGAATGGATCACGTTTCTGGGTCTGGAGGTCTTCCGGGTAAGAATTCACCCAACATAATCCTTAATTAATTACATTGATTAATCACTTCATTTATTAATTATACTTAATTAATCAATCTTAATTACATCATTAATTATATTAATTAATGATCCTTAATTACAACTTAATTATTAATTACTTTAATTAAATTAATTATATTAAGTAATTAACTTTAAATTAAACAACATTTATTAATCACCTTGATTAATCTTCAATCAGTAATTAACTACCCTTAATTACTTTCATTTACTAAATTAATTCTCCTTAATTAATTCCTTAATTAATCCCTTGATTAATTATTCAGAGTAATTAAACTCAAATTACTTTCCTTAATACATAACCATCAATTAATTACTTCTAGTAATTATCTTATTAGTTACTTCCCTAAATAATCTTACCTTAATAATTACATTAAGTAATTATTATCAAATCATCTCTTGATTATTATAAATTAATTAAACTTAATTAATTAACTTAACTAATCAAATTAACTTCAATTAATTACAATAAGTAATTAATTCTTAATTACTTCCATTAAGTAATTCCATTTAAAACAAATTCTATAATTGATTATCTTAAATTAATTAAACTAATTAATTATCAAAATTAATCCTATTAATTAATTATTTAATAATCTATAGTTAATGACTTCATTGACTATTATTTAATTACTTATCTTAAGTAATTAACTTATATTAATTATTATTAATTCCAAATTAATAAACTAAATAACCAATTTATTAATTTCTAATTACTTAATTAATTAAGTATTAACCAAAACTTAATTAATATTTAATTACTTTATTAATTAATTCTTAATCATTAATTAAAAATCAAATCCTATTTAATAAATGAATCTTATTTATAAGTTAATTATTCTAAAAATAATTAATCTTAAACCTTTAAGATTAAACCCTTAATTACTTTTAAGTAATTATTTATTTCATTAATTTATTAGATAAATTAATTATCCATTTAATTACTCTAATAATTAAATGCATACAAATCATTAACTTATAATTAAACTTCAACAAGTTTTAAAATCAATTTAAAACCTTTAAGTAATAAATAATATTTTTCTTATAAAAGAAATTTTACAAGATTTAAACAATTTAAGTTATTAAAACAATTTCATTTAAAACTTCCTTTTTATTTCAATTCTGAAATACAGATTTACATTTGATTCCAGTTTTAAGTTTAGATTTAAACGTACTTCCAATTTAAAACTTTATTTTTAAATTTAGCTATTTAAACATTTTAAGGTTGTTCAAATATTTAAATGTTAAAAACTTATTTTATTTTGAACTGAGATTCAAATTTAACTTAAATCAATTTAAACTTAAATTTAAAACATGTTTAAATATTTCTTTACAAATTTAATTTTAGTTTAAACTTTTTTAAACATACAGGTTTTATACCTGTCAACACCAACATACTCGAGACCCCTGATTACTTCGAGTCGTACCCTTAAATCCTTCGAGTCTCACCCGAGTTTCCCCTGTCAAAAACCTACAGCTAAACGAAGAAACTCACCAATCTCTACTTCGAGTCAAACAATAAAAACCCCGAGTCTCCTACGAAATACACCCGTGAGCTCGAATTACCTTCCAGTAAACCAGACTTCACCAGATATTCCAAACGTGTGCACGTGTACAATCACCTGCGGCGTCTCCGACCATCACCGAACATCCCCACACATCGACGATCAACCCTACACCAAATTACGATCCTCCAACCTTCGATCAACCCTCGAAATCGAAAACGAGAATTTCGAGCCTAAAAATCGAAACCTGGAACATCAACAGCTCGAACACACCAAACCTGGCAACGCGTCGTTCGCCAACCTCCGACCACCTGACATCTAGCAACTCCGGCCATGCTTTCATCCATGACCAAACTTCCATCTACCAAATCCCCGTTCAACTCGATCGACTACAGATCCCGTTTCGATCATCTTCCCCTAACCCAGTAAAACTAGGTTTAAAAATCTAAATCCTAAATCATATCCTCCTTGATCCTTTAATTAAAATTCTAATAATTTTCCCTACATCTTTGATCATCCCTCTATCCTTACTGAAAATTTCAACATATCAAACCATCTAGATCAAACGAATTACCCAAAACTTCATTTTTAGTTCATCACAGAACTGCACCATTTCCACATTCTTAAAAATCTTGATTTTAGTGTTAAAAATCATGATTTGGTTTATTTATTCAATTCATAATACTGGAACTACAATTCCCACAGTTTGAATTTTCACTTTATTTAATATACACTGATGTTTTAAGCTTCCAGAGACACTCAGGCTTAAGATTTGACTTAATTTAAATTTTAAGCTTTAGTTTATGATAAAACAAACTTATTTTGTTTTAAAACTTAAGTCTATCAGAGATCAGATAAGTAGATAGGGATTTTATCAAGAATCTGAGCTTAAAGAAAATATAAAACAGGGATATCATACATAATAGACATGCACATATATATCAATACATCCACATGTATATATTTATAGAAACTCACATATAGATACACACAAGAACATACTTCTTTCAGAGTTAACCAACAAACAGATTCTTATATTAAGTTCTAAGAATGTTACTCACCTGATTGAAAAAAAATGAAACAGAGCTTCCAGATTTTAGCTTTTGAAACTGTGGACTTGCATGCTTCTTGAATTTGATTTAAAACTTGAATTGTTGCCTTTAAATTAACATGCAAGCTTGATTTCCAGTTTGAAGAGATGAATGCAGACAGGCCTTGAAATGATTCCAGATTTGATAAACATGCAGGCAGGCTTAAATGTTGAAAAGAATTGCAGGCTGAACTTAATTTAGATTTGGGAAAATGGTTTACAGAGATTTGATGTTGATAATCTCTGGTTTGAGGAATTTGAAAATCAGGTTTTTGATTTTAGATTAGAGGAAGAGTTTTGAGAAGAGGTTACTAATAATTTCAGATTTTATTAGAGGAAAAACTGAGTTTTTCTTGTTTTGAAAATGGAGAATAGAAAGAAAATGAAGTAAGGAGAATGCATATGTTTATATAAGTGAAGTTGAAATTTATAAAAATAAAAGAAAATTAAAAATAATAAAGACACTTGTCACATAGATTAATTCATTACTTAACACATGTTAAAACAAGTCATTAGATAAAGACACATGTCTTTTAAGTATTTATCTTATTTCTATTTATTTTAAAGTAATTAAAAAGCCTTTTTCTTATTTATTAAACACTTATCTATATATATAAATCAATTTAAAGAAACAAAACCAATTATATTTATAATTAAAAGTTATACAAATATTATAATATCCAAACAATTTAAATATTTATTCTCTTGAATTTCAAAGCTTAAATTCAAATTCAATTAAATTAAATCCTAAGATTCAATTTAAAAAGTCAAGTTATATATATATATACATATATAACTATTTATTCAATTAAATAACAATTTCATATTCTTTAAAATCCATTCATATTAATAAAAATAATACATTATACTTATTATCTGAAATTAACATATTTGATATTTAAATAATTTATATAAGAGATTATATTATCAAGTGATATTTTAAAAAGAAACAAAACAAGCCTTTTTGTTAACTCTTATATAATTTTAAACTTAAGTAAAAATATCTTAAGCAATTAAAGTATTTTAAAACTATAAATTTACTAATTTAAATAACTTTGAAAAGTCATATTAAATTAAATCTAAATTCCCAATTTACCCAAAGCTTCTATTTACAATATATATAAATAAATATATATATTCAAATAGAAAATATCTTATTAACTTTTAAAAGATAAAATCACCAATTAATACTAATTTAATCAGATTATTAAATTAAATTCAAATCTTATTATCAAAGATCATCAATATCAATTTAATTATTTAACAGATTATTAAATTGATATTGTTAAAATTTCCGGGATATTACATTCCTTCCCCCTTAAAATAATTTCGTCCCCGAAATTTAAACAAAGGTAATTTAATAATCTTATTAAAGATTTTAAATTTTAAAACACAAGCATATACTATCATCCATATGCTAACAACCATAGCAACCAATTCATCCAATCAATCAAATCTAACTATCCAGACAAAATTCTAGATAGAATTCCTCGAGTTTCCCCAAGTATATATATACCGGGATACTCGCTCTACAACAATCTAAACTACTAAGCTATAGATCTCCTACTCATCTAGATCTACAGAACTAAACAGAATATCAGACTACAGACGAGTCTGACTCAACAACTAAACCTTCCAGAACTGCTGATTCTAAAACCAGAGATAGATCTTACACGTACCTCTCAGAGATACATAAAACTCAATGAATTCCAATTGTCCAAACTGACAATTCAATCCTGAAAACCCAATACTTATCCAAATCAGAACACAGAAGAGATCCAAACATAACTTTACTTCACAACATTAGTAGATTCCAAACTTACTTCTCCTATCCAGAGATATACTCCAAACTGCTTTCGCTACTCAATTCTGATTTGAGGTAGAACACAAGCACAGACTGGACAACTCATTCCAGAAATAAGGTTCACTGATCCATAAATAAAACTCAGATACTTCATCAAAACTTGAGTTGCTGCACCAACTCCATCTCTAGGAAACATCCTTCAACTAGACTGAACTACCGGTACTACTCCTGGAATCCAGTCGATAAGAAAACTCAACCTTCAGATGCGGACAACTCCTGACTTCTCTGAAGACACTCAGAAAAACTCTGATAACCCAAGAGAACCCTCAAACTATCGCAAGTCACTTTTGCGATCAACCCAGCCTATTTCCAAAGAAAACTGTTCCTCTTAACAAATCAGAACAGCCCATACTTAACTATCCAATCCATCGAAGAAATGGATGCACCCTGCTGCTTCTGAATTTCACCTCCAGAAAAACTACTCAGCCTGACAACTTCCTGCCATCACAGAATACTCCGAGCTGCACTGCTGATACTGATGCCAAGGACTTTCTATCCAAAGATCTTTGAGAAACTCGAACTCCAAACCAAACAGAAATACCTAGCTCTGGAGTGGTATCTATCGTGAGAGAGCGTATTTGTAATTTTTATATAACTATATATATATTCTACCTATATTGTTGGGTTACCCGTACAGGTTCTCCAATATAAGATATAAAGGTAGATAGGGTAGTAGTGTATGAAACACGACTACCAATGGTTCGAGTTTCTACCACCATAACCCACAGGTCCCAGGATCGAAACCTGGCTCTGATACCAACTGTCACGACCCGACTTTCTACCACCAGAAAGACGCATCGTTATGAAGAAAGAAAGGGATAGAAGAAGAAAAGAAAAGAAGAAAGAACAACAACACATCAGAAATCTCACAGCGGAACGAGAAATATATTATATCACATAAGATATTACATAGTATCATATACATCAGAGTACACAATTTATACATCACAGAATAGACAGTTATAAACCTCTGTCTATTATACAACACAAGCACATCTATCATACACAGCGGAAACTCTATATATCTATTCGCTGAAGCCTCCTGCTCCACAGCTCCTCCAGAATTCGTCAAGACTAACCTGAATTCCCTTGACTACTCATACAAATTTGAGTACCCAAGAGTTTAATAAAACAGAAAATAAACACTTGGGTCAGACATGGGTCTGGTGTGAGTAAACGGTTAGATTGCTTAACTTTGAAAACCTTTGAAAACAAAAGTATCACGTAAGACTTCCCACAAATTATGACGACCCGGTATTTTGGCAATATTATTTTAATAGGAATTTAATCTAATTTAAATTAAAATACAAGCTTTTCATTTTATATGCTGATAAGACCTTTGGATATTTATCCGTTATATATGTGTTTGTAATGGGAATTTTGATTTGAAAATCTAAAATAAATCCTGTATTGTTCAATAAAACCCAAAGTTGTATAGTATCAATATTTAATATAGTACATATAAAAAGGTAATCTAAATCCTAATGTTTAACATAAGACATCCTACCAATATTTAAATGTGAATATAAAAGCATAAGTGTAAAATATAAGATATAAATAGAAATATAAAATTTACAAATACAATGTTATAACTCAAATGCCTGAAAATTAAATTGCAAATAGAATACAACTAATATGCTAACAATAACTATAATAACTTTTACCCAAACATATCAGAAGGATTAAAAAGAATAACCTATATATATATACTTATGAACAATGCAAAGAAACAAATTAAATATATTTACATATATTACTGTATAATATATGCATAACCAATGCATAAGAAGGAAAGCTACCCACATATTCAAAATATCTTTATACATAAGTACAAAGATCAGCAAATATAAATTATATGTAAACAAATATGAAGACATGCATTTAATACAAATCACCTCAGCCCTTTAGCTTTCAAAGGAAGACAATTGTAAGTAATTAATGTTAGCACACAAAGCATGCTATACAGTATCATTTCAGCCGCAATAATATGAGCTTAGCCACCAAGACAAAATAAAAATCTCTGACCTTTTGTACCAGTAATACAAAGCCTGTATGTTTGTTTACATATATCAATCTTCCATCTCACTTTCGATTCACCAAAGGCTGAAGTAAATAAGAATACAAACTACCATCTCAAACTTAAAGAAAACAAAACTGAACAACAGAACTAAGTAAAAAGAAGATCATCAAACAAGAAAAAAACTCAAGTCTGGAACAAGCATGTACAACAAAACTTGCTCTCTGTTCTTGCTATTATAAGGTGAGTAAACTTTATCTAAACTTTCCTGATTTTCTAGCGCAAGTGATATGTTGGTGGTAGCCTTGTTTGAATGGCTTGAATGGATGTATGAATAGTTTGCCTGATATATATATATATATATATATATATATATATATATATGAGTTGAATGGCTGAGTACATTAGAAGTCTTGGCTCTGTTCTCTGTTTAAACCATACTCAGTAAATAAACTGTTTCCAAATCTAATAAATTTGTTATATATGATGTTAAGTATAGTTAAAGTAAGGATTTTCATTTTAATTAGGAAGTATATACCTATATATCAGTATGAATACCTGTATATGATTTCCCTTCTTTGTTTCTTGGCTTGACTGTTAACATCAAACTTAAAATTTTACCAAGATATCTATGCAGTTTCAAACTTCCTTGTCTGACATTTTAGAATGTGAGTAAACCATCATTTTAAATAAAAGTTAAATATGTCTTATAACCTGATGTCTGTGCTAATGTTGTGAAATGTTTGCATGAATGTGTGAATATGTTTGCATGTATATCAGTGATAGTTGTTGTGCATATGTTTATATGTATGTCTGTGTTTAGACATAAACCTCTGTATTGATTTACAGACCAAATAAGCACACATAACTCCATTTCTCTTCACTCAACTACTTAGAGGTTATAATGTCAAAAGGAAATGTGTTTGTATTGATGAAACTTTATTTTTTTTTAAATAGTCTTAAGTGAAATTAATAAGATATTATCTGGAAATAGTGAATTTACAGTGGATAATCAATCTTTCTAGGAAATTCAATCAGTGTAATTCAAGTTTTAATATATATAACTGAAATCTATGTTCAAAATGATGATTTTTAGAAAAAGAATCAAGATTTTTAGGCTTTTAAATCTTGAGATAATGTATGTTGAACGGGATTTGTGTTCTGGGCAATTTCTGGTGATCGGGGTAGTTTTGGGGGTCGGGACCACTGCTGGAGGTGGCAAGGAGTTAGACGACCTTGGCAAAAATGGGGGGTGGTTATTTTATCACAGTGGTGGCGGCAGATCGATGAAGTAGGGTTTTGCTTGCGTTTTTGAACAAGGTCGGAAAATTGATCGCCGTGGTCTCGTTCGTGCATCGAGTTGCACGTGGTTAGGGAAGATGATTGTGTGGTCGTAGACGAAGGTGTGGAGAGAAGTGCGGCAGTTCTGGTGGTCGTGATAGTTGTATCGAGGACGATCTTGGTGAGTTGCGTATTTTAGTGTTCGACTGGAAGAGTCGATTTCCATTCGAGCTTCGTGAGGACGATTCGAAGGCGAGAATCGAGTATGGGGTTGATCATCGATGTGTGGAGCACATCGCCGGAGGTGGTGATGTCGGCAGTGTTCTGTGCACGTGCACGAGCACGTTTGGGCCGGTGAGTTGGCTGTGGAACTGAACTTTTGGAGAAGAAGGGGAGAGACTCAGGTAAGACTCGTAGTTTTCGCGTGAGGAACTCGAAGTCGTGAGTGCTTGCTAGTGACTCGAGTGGTTGATCGAGTGGTCTGAGGGATAGGCTCGAGTTTTAGTAAGGTTCAACTCCAATTTTGCTGTGATAGTCTGGGTTCAGGTAAGCAAAGGTTGTAAACAGAAATCTAATTAATGATGTTATTAATTAAAAGATAATTTCTTAGAGTTAATAATTAATGGATAGTTAATGTTGGGATCATTAACTAGTGATTAAGAGATGATTAATTACTTAGTTAATTAAGGTTAATTGGAATTAATCTGGATTTAATTAATGTGATAAATTAATGGATAATTAATAAAGAAATTAAGGGATTGATTAATTAAGGTTAAATAATCAATGAAGTAATTATAGGATAATTAACTGATGTAGTTAATTAAGGATTAATGTAATTAATTATAGTTAATTAATTAATAAGAGTAGTTAAGGGTAAATTACTATAATTGTTCGAGAATAACTAAAATTTTGTAATTAATTAAGAATGATTACATAATGTAATTGGAGAATGATTAATCGAGGGTGATTAAATCAAGATGAGTAATTAAGGGAAAATTAATTAATTGGATATAATTAATTAATGTTAAATAAGCAAGATTTATCAGTAATAAAGTAATTAATTGAATTCATGGGTAGTTAAATCAGAAATGGTATGACTAATTTATCTTGCTTATTGATGATTGGATGATATTTGAATGCCTTGAATTATTCGTTATCCCTGATATGTGATTATAAGCTTTGTGAAATGAAATGCTTTTGTAATATGATATGTTGGGTTGAACATGGGTAATGTGGTTATCTATGATGAATTGCCGTGTAAAAGTGACATCCAGTATTCAAAATTTAACCACGTGAATGACTGGGGTTAAGATAAATTTTGGATTCGAAGAGACCGGAGTCGGGTATTAGTTAATACCCGAAACCACTTCGATTTTATATAGATTGATATGTGATGTTAATTGGCTGTAGTGGAAAAATATGAACCTTTGAACTAAGTTAGAATACTTAGTATTTGAGTCATGAAAGGTATTGAGCATAACAAGAAATGAACTCGTAGTGAAGTACGAGTTACCCGGGTTTCCTTTTAAAATTTGAACTTAGTATTTCAAATTATTTGGGTTTACTCACGCTGGTTTCCAGCCTGACCCGGGTGTTACTTTGATGTAATGCTCGGGTCAGACCGAGTATTACAGATTTTCAGGTAAGGACGTTCGGGAGCTTAGGAGACGAGCTGGATGGCAGGAACGTATGGAGTGTATTCCGCTGTGATATATTGTAGTTGTCTGAGACATGTTGTTTGTATATGTCCAATATCTGTGTATATGTTGTAACTCTGATGTATTAAAGTGTAATTCAACTGATACAGTTTCTTTGTATAAATGGTATTATCTGATATTATATTTTGATCCGCTGCGAATGTGAGATCCTGTGACTTGTTTTCTGTTTTTCTTCTTCTATCTCCTTTCTTCCTTTCCTAACTATCTGGAATTTTCGGGTTCGAAATTTCCGGGTCGTTACAGTTGGTATCAGAGCAAAGGTTAAGCGAAAACCTTGGCTCTGGTGGGTCTACTCATCTAAAGATAGGGTCAATAGTACCCTAGGATGAGTTGAGTGTATATATGAGAGCGTACTTGTTATTTTCTTATATAAAGATTTTAAATGACTTTATAAGTATAAATTTTGATATATATAAAGCAATATTTCTTACCAATAAATGTTAAGGAAATTTGTTGTAAAATTATTGGAATTAAATTAAGTGGTAATAGGAATATAACTAAAATGAAAGTAAAAATAAGTTTGAATTGGATTCAAACTGGAATTAAAATTTTGAATTTTGAGAAGAATCTTCAAAATAAGATAATAGTGAATTGATCTCCAGCTATAATAACCTTGGTTATTATCCTAAAATGGTGAAATGTTTTAGGGAAATAAAACATTTAGGGAAGTATGACTTATAAATGGGAATTGAAGATAATTTAAAATTGTGAAATTCTAAATCCAAATCCAGAAAACTTGAGATTGTTTTAAGGAAATTTGTTTTGAATAAAAACCAAAGGTGGTTTAAAAATTTAAGGTATATCTTGATGTGTAAAGGAAATAAATATGTATGAATGAGGATATACATAATATCAAAGATGGGTTGAAATAAACTCTAAATGTTGAGTTTTAAATTTGGAATGTAATGAGGAAACCCAAGGTGATAAGTTTTTGAACTTATAAGATTTATTAATGTGGAGTTTAAAATTTGAAGTGGGAATTCAAATTTGAATAAGTTTGGCGAGATTAAATTGAATTTAACTTAAAGGAAGTTAAATAAGTTTGGAATAAAAAAACCTGAATTGGAAATTTCAAGATGAAATTGAGGTTTAACTTAGGAACGTTAAATGGGTTGATTTGGTAGGGAACTATATGTGGTCTCAGATAGGATTGAGATCTGGAATAGGTAGTGGACGATGAATGATTTAAAATAAATTGGATGATAGATTGGGGTAATATCTATCCCAATATTGGAATTAAATGGAATTAAACTTTAATTTGAAATTACTTAAGTAATTTTGAGTTTAAAGATAAAAATTAAACTTGAGAAAACGGGATCACTTTGAACATTAAAATTTGAATGTTTAAAATGAACATGTAAACTGAAATGATTAAGGATTGGTTCCAAGATTTGAATTTGGGTAATAAATTGAAATTCAAAGATTTAATTGTTTAAAAGGGGTTTGAATTATTATTTGAACTTTGAAATAAGTTAAGTGAAGATAATTTAAAATGGAATTTTGAGAATTGAACTCAGAAATTAAATTGTTTAAAGGTATTGATTTGAAGATAAATGTTAATTGGATTAAGGGAATAAATCAACATTTGAAAATTTAACTCGAATTTATATAATTCGAGATGGTTTGAAATTGAGATTTAAATTGAATTAGTTCAAACTAAATTTGATTTGAACTAATGGGAATTGTGATTTATGATGGACAAGTATAAAATTCAAATGAGAAATTTGAATTGGATTAATTTGAAATAAAATTGAAGTTATTCAAATTGGGATTGAGTCAATTTAAATGTAAGTGGAAATTTAAATTGAATTTATGGAAATGGAGATGGGGTATTAAACAGTTTGACTCTGGACTATTTTCAAAATAAATTATTTAATATAAGCCTATTTTTCCAAACTATTTACTACACAACTTTTCTTTTTAAACCTAAAACTATCTTAAACCTGATTTACAATTACTTTGCAATTATTTAACTATTTTACAACTGTTTTATAAACTAACTACTATTTTTCCAACTACTTTAGAACTAATTTCTATTTTACAATTATTTTGCAATTATATTACTATTTTTTTTATTATTTTACGATTACTTAACTATTTCACAGCTATTTTGCAAATTAATAATTATTTTTCAACCACTTATCTATTTTTCAAAAATTTTAGGCTAAACTGGTCGGAGTTCAAACTGTTATTGAGTAAATACCCAACTGAGATAAGAATTGAAGTGATAATCCAAGTGGGGGATTTAGCCAAATGTGAATAAGTGAATAAAATCAAGTGAGGGTGAATAGAAAGGAAATTGATTTAACTGATAATCAATGAAGATAAATACGTAGGATGTACGTATATTATTCTATTCGCATAGTAATTTGGTCCAGATTCGAGCACAGAATTTCGAGATAATATTATCGATCCGAGTTGGGATTTTTCGCTCGATTTTCGACGGCGAACCTGGATATGGATTTTTGATTGATTCTGGATATTCTCTATCATAGTTGTGACTATGCAAGGAGAATGACGATTTCTGATCGAGAAACCAGATCTGAGTCCGCACTAGGAAGTCGGGTGGACGATACTAGTCGGAAGTGAAATTGTGTGATCGAGTGAGCGATCAGATGAGTATAGGATACGGATGGTATGTGTACATCGTACGGATTTGAGTGTTATTGGTATCGAAAATTTTGAATAAGAAATGTGAAATGGTTGTTTGAAATGAAAGAATATTTTAGGAAATTAACTTCATGAAAATAAAGTGGAAATTGAATATCTATTTGATCAAAATTTTACTTTATAATAAAAGTAAGTAATTTGGCAAGTGACATTATAAGTAAATTCAAATTTAATATTGGTTTTGGAAAGAAAAGAAAATTTAAGTTTGATATCTGTGTTGAATACGATAAAAACTACCTTTGTTAAATTAATAGCATGAAGAAAGGATTTTTGAAACTATTTAAAATATAAAGGGTGAATTTATACAAGTATAAATTTTGATTCAAAAATTTCCAAGATTATTATATATGTTTATATAAAAAAAAAGGGGATTTGTGAAAATGGTTTTGAAAAATATTTTGAGGAAAGGTTTTGGGAACCTATGGATTGGAAAGGCTTTTGATTTTTGGGTAAAAATCAATATTGAGATTTGGAAAAGCCTATTTTGAAATTTATCGATTTTGGAAATCGATTTGTGTAAAGGAGCCTTGTGTGAAATTCATACTAGGTGTATGATTTGAAAATACTATATGTGTATAGTATAAAGTGTTTTGGAGATTGGCTCTGGGGAAAAAGGCGCTCCCTTGGAATGAACTTCTCAGGAATGCCACAGGGTGGCACTGCCTTGAGCCTCTAAGAGGGAGGTTCTAAAGTTGATCCTGTGAGGAGTCCGGACAAAACTAGTTCCTGAGGATTTTTGGGTAGCGAAAGTCGATGGCGTTGATGCCTACAGGGGCATTTGGGTTATGCTGTGACGACAGTGTAGCTCGATGTCGCTGCGATCTACTGTGTGGGGACCATAGCGAAAATCGTGTGGAGGATGAGTGCCAACGGTCTACACTTGATTTTGCCGGGAAGGCAACGCAACATCGGTAGACTGCGGTCTATGGTCAAGTGGAGGAGTTTCATTCTTTGGCAGCGAAATTCGGTGGCGCTGATGCCTACAGTTATATGGGTTTTTGCTGTGATAGCTACGTAACCCCAGTTGTAGCTGCGATCTGTAGCGGGTTCCATGGCGTAATCGAGGGGCGCGGAGACCTACAGTTATCTGTGGATTTTGCCGGGACGGCAACGTAACCATCGAGTTAACTGCGACCATGGATGGGGGTGATGATTTCCAGAGCATTCTCACTAAAGCTATTTTCTCTATTTCAAAACTGTTTAGTAAAAATTATTTTCCAAATATTTTCACTGGATGTTGGAAACGAGTTTACCAAGTACTTATAGATTTTCAGTCCTACGCCTGATCAACGTATGACCGAATCTCTATGAGAACGAGGATGGATTTGTCAAAACATCGAGTTATAAAAGTATTTTTATAAAAACGATTTTGAAATAATACTATATAGATTTTTAAATTATTGTAACAATGATCAAAGAAAATTTATATGATTTTAAGCATTTTAATAATTCTGGCTTCGTTCCTTTTCGAGGACGAAAAGATTCAAAGGGGGGAGGAATGTGACGACCCGGTATTTTGGCAATATTATTTTAATAGGAATTTAATCTAATTTAAATTAAAATACAAGCTTTTCATTTTATATGCTGATAAGACCTTTGGATATTTATCCGTTATATATGTGTTTGTAATGGGAATTTTGATTTGAAAATCTAAAATAAATCCTGTATTGTTCAATAAAACCCAAAGTTGTATAGTATCAATATTTAATATAGTACATATAAAAAGGTAATCTAAATCCTAATGTTTAACATAAGACATCCTACCAATATTTAAATGTGAATATAAAAGCATAAGTGTAAAATATAAGATATAAATAGAAATATAAAATTTACAAATACAATGTTATAACTCAAATGCCTGAAAATTAAATTGCAAATAGAATACAACTAATATGCTAACAATAACTATAATAACTTTTACCCAAACATATCAGAAGGATTAAAAAGAATAACCTATATATATATATACTTATGAACAATGCAAAGAAACAAATTAAATATATTTACATATATTACTGTATAATATATGCATAACCAATGCATAAGAAGGAAAGCTACCCACATATTCAAAATATCTTTATACATAAGTACAAAGATCAGCAAATATAAATTATATGTAAACAAATATAAAGACATGCATTTAATACAAATCACCTCAGCCCTTTAGCTTTCAAAGGAAGACAATTGTAAGTAATTAATGTTAGCACACAAAGCATGCTATACAGTATCATTTCAGCCGCAATAATATGAGCTTAGCCACCAAGACAAAATAAAAATCTCTGACCTTTTGTACCAGTAATACAAAGCCTGTATGTTTGTTTACATATATCAATCTTCCATCTCACTTTCGATTCACCAAAGGCTGAAGTAAATAAGAATACAAACTACCATCTCAAACTTAAAGAAAACAAAACTGAACAACAGAACTAAGTAAAAAGAAGATCATCAAACAAGAAAAAAACTCAAGTCTGGAACAAGCATGTACAACAAAACTTGCTCTCTGTTCTTGCTATTATAAGGTGAGTAAACTTTATCTAAACTTTCCTGATTTTCTAGCGCAAGTGATATGTTGGTGGTAGCCTTGTTTGAATGGCTTGAATGGATGTATGAATAGTTTGCCTGATATATATATATATATATATATATATATATATGAGTTGAATGGCTGAGTACATTAGAAGTCTTGGCTCTGTTCTCTGTTTAAACCATACTCAGTAAATAAACTGTTTCCAAATCTAATAAATTTGTTATATATGATGTTAAGTATAGTTAAAGTAAGGATTTTCATTTTAATTAGGAAGTATATACCTATATATCAGTATGAATACCTGTATATGATTTCCCTTCTTTGTTTCTTGGCTTGACTGTTAACATCAAACTTAAAATTTTACCAAGATATCTATGCAGTTTCAAACTTCCTTGTCTGACATTTTAGAATGTGAGTAAACCATCATTTTAATAAAAGTTAAATATGTCTTATAACCTGATGTCTGTGCTAATGTTGTGAAATGTTTGCATGAATGTGTGAATATGTTTGCATGTATATCAGTGATAGTTGTTGTGCATATGTTTATATGTATGTCTGTGTTTAGACATAAACCTCTGTATTGATTTACAGACCAAATAAGCACACATAACTCCATTTCTCTTCACTCAACTACTTAGAGGTTATAATGTCAAAAGGAAATGTGTTTGTATTGATGAAACTTTATTTTTTTTTAAATAGTCTTAAGTGAAATTAATAAGATATTATCTGGAAATAGTGAATTTACAGTGGATAATCAATCTTTCTAGGAAATTCAATCAGTGTAATTCAAGTTTTAATATATATAACTGAAATCTATGTTCAAAATGATGATTTTTAGAAAAAGAATCAAGATTTTTAGGCTTTTAAATCTTGAGATAATGTATGTTGAACGGGATTTGTGTTCTGGGCAATTTCTGGTGATCGGGGTAGTTTTGGGGGTCGGGACCACTGCTGGAGGTGGCAAGGAGGTAGACGACCTTGGCAAAAATGGGGGGTGGTTATTTTATCACAGTGGTGGCGGCAGATCGATGAAGTAGGGTTTTGCTTGCGTTTTTGAACAAGGTCGGAAAATTGATCGCCGTGGTCTCGTTCGTGCATCGAGTTGCACGTGGTTAGGGAAGATGATTGTGTGGTCGTAGACGAAGGTGTGGAGAGAAGTGCGGCAGTTCTGGTGGTCGTGATAGTTGTATCGAGGACGATCTTGGTGAGTTGCGTATTTTAGTGTTCGACTGGAAGAGTCGATTTCCATTCGAGCTTCGTGAGGACGATTCGAAGGCGAGAATCGAGTATGGGGTTGATCATCGATGTGTGGAGCACATCGCCGGAGGTGGTGATGTCGGCAGTGTTCTATGCACGTGCACGAGCACGTTTGGGCCGGTGAGTTGGCTGTGGAACTGAACTTTTGGAGAAGAAGGGGAGAGACTCAGGTAAGACTCGTAGTTTTCGCGTGAGGAACTCGAAGTCGTGAGTGCTTGCTAGTGACTCGAGTGGTTGATCGAGTGGTCTGAGGGATAGGCTCGAGTTTTAGTAAGGTTCAACTCCAATTTTGTTGTGATAGTCTGGGTTCAGGTAAGCAAAGGTTGTAAATAGAAATCTAATTTATGATGTTATTAATTAAAAGATAATTTCTTAGAGTTAATAATTAATGGATAGTTAATGTTGGGATCATTAACTAGTGATTAAGAGATGATTAATTACTTAGTTAATTAAGGTTAATCGGAATTAATCTGGATTTAATTAATGTGATAAATTAATGGATAATTAATAAAGAAATTAAGGGATTGATTAATTAAGGTTAAATAATCAATGAAGTAATTATAGGATAATTAACTGATGTAGTTAATTAAGGATTAATGTAATTAATTATAGTTAATTAATTAATAAGAGTAGTTAAGGGTAAATTACTATAATTGTTCGAGAATAACTAAAATTTTGTAATTAATTAAGAATGATTACATAATGTAATTGGAGAATGATTAATCGAGGGTGATTAAATCAAGATGAGTAATTAAGGGAAAATTAATTAATTGGATATAATTAATTAATGTTAAATAAGCAAGATTTATCAGTAATAAAGTAATTAATTGAATTCATGGGTAGTTAAATCAGAAATGGTATGACTAATTTATCTTGCTTATTGATGATTGGATGATATTTGAATGCCTTGAATTATTCGTTATCCCTGATATGTGATTATAAGCTTTGTGAAATGAAATGCTTTTGTAATATGATATGTTGGGTTGAACATGGGTAATGTGGTTATCTATGATGAATTGCCGTGTAAAAGTGACATCCAGTATTCAAAATTTAACCACGTGAATGACTGGGGTTAAGATAAATTTTGGATTCGAAGAGACCGGAGTCGGGTATTAGTTAATACCCGAAACCACTTCGATTTTATATAGATTGATATGTGATGTTAATTGGCTGCAGTGGAAAAATATGAACCTTTGAACTAAGTTAGAATACTTAGTATTTGAGTCATGAAAGGTATTGAGCATAACAAGAAATGAACTCGTAGTGAAGTACGAGTTACCCGGGTTTCCTTTTAAAATTTGAACTTAGTATTTCAAATTATTTGGGTTTACTCACGCTGGTTTCCAGCCTGACCCGGGTGTTACTTTGATGTAATGCTCGGGTCAGACCGAGTATTACAGATTTTCAGGTAAGGACGTTCGGGAGCTTAGGAGACGAGCTGGATGGCAGGAACGTATGGAGTGTATTCCGCTGTGATATATTGTAGTTGTCTGAGACATGTTGTTTGTATATGTCCAATATCTGTGTATATGTTGTAACTCTGATGTATTAAAGTGTAATTCAACTGATACAGTTTCTTTGTATAAATGGTATTATCTGATATTATATTTTGATCCGCTGCGAATGTGAGATCCTGTGACTTGTTTTCTATTTTTCTTCTTCTATCTCCTTTCTTCCTTTCCTAACTATCTGGAATTTTCGGGTTCGAAATTTCCGGGTCGTTACACAAATAAACATGGGTAAGTTTTTACCTTACGCTAACTAAAACATTTGATAGGAAATCCGATTGTATTATAATAGGGTCTAGGGTTTTCAAGTAAAATACAGAAATAGCTGAAATGCTTACATCTCACATTCCAACATAGTTGGGCACAACTAATACGTACGGCACTTATTGGAGTTTGGATTCCATACAATGGCAGGGCTACTGGGGTACCGCCCGTCACAGTACGTGGCCTAGATCACCGTACCAAGGAGTACGCCCGCTCCCCTGCAACACAAAGCCGGAACCATCCCTTACTGGATAATCCCGAACAAGACAATCCCGTAGTTGACGCGACCAACCACACACTAAGCCGAATAAAAGAAAAGGGACCTCTAGACAGGGATCTATCTTGCTCTCAGTGGGTGCTACCCACGAAACCTTGCTGCACCTCCCCTGTTTTAGCCATTCCCGGTTGATGAGGCTTGAGGTTACGATTACCTTTAATCAGAACATATCACTTAGAATGCTCATCGTTCGCCTGACGATGTGCTGAAAGCATTCAATCCATACAAGTTCGTTCCGGGTTCGAACGAAACCGAAGGCATTATCTCGTTACACTCGTTTTGGAATCACCCTCAGAGTTAACGACAATAACCCTTGCACTCTGAATCTTCATCTTCACTTGAGATTCACGACCTATCGTAAATTTGGATCGATGTGGTATTCGGGTCTCCAGACCTGGAATTCCGGTATACGGAAACCCGATCCCGGTCTCATCGAAATCCAAAACGTATCTTTTAAGGGCCAAGTTGTTTTAAGGTTAAAACAATTCAATTCTTATCTATATACACAAAGATAGATAATTCAATAGATAATCTACATTATCATCCCAAACAGACAATTCACATTATCATTATAATTCAACCAAACATCCATATCATATATCAATCATATCTCATCAGAGATATCAAACAATGAAATACATTCAATCTCATTCATCCATCCTTAAGCAATGATTTATATCATCTAATTAATTTAAAGTGAATTAAACTAATTACTTCATTCTATAAATCCTGCTTATTTAATTATTAATTAAACCAATTAATTAATCATTACTCTAAGTATCCATCTTAATTAATCATTCCTGATTAATAATCCTTTAATTACTTTAAGTAATTAATACTTGATTAATTTCACAAATTAATTATCTTAAACCATTCAGTAATTAATCTTTAATTACTTCATTAATTAATTAACTATATTTAATTACATTAATCCTTAATTAATTATAATTAATTAATTTCTTTAATAACTTATTATTTATTAATTAATCTTAATTAATCAATTCTTAATTACATCATTAATTATATTAATTAATGATCCTTAATTATTCTTAATTAATTATCTTATTTAAATTAATAATTAATTAGTCACATTTATTAATCACCTTTGATTAATCTCATTTAATAATTAACTACTCTTAATTACTACACTTCATAAATTAATTACTCTTTAATTAATTATCCTTTAATTAATCCCTTGATTAATTATTCAAAAGTAATTAAACTTCAAATTACTTTTTAATCATCTTTAGTTAATTACATCCACTAATTAACTTTAATTACTTTCCTTAAGTAATTAAGCTTTAATCAATTATTATTAATTAATTCTTAATTACAAATTAATTCATTTCTAATTACTTAATTAATTGCTTAAATAAATCTTTAATCACTTGATTAATAAATTTCTAATCATTTATAAAAAAATCAATACTTATCTAAATAAATGATTAATCCAAAATTAATTAACCTTAATTAATTAACTTATAATCCTAATTATTTAATTAATTAACACTTAAACCATTAATTAATTAAATTATTAAATTATTCTTTAATTACCTTATTAATTTAATGAATCCTAAATCATTAACCCTTAATTACTTTCTAAATTAAAGCATTAACCTTTATAATTACTTTAATTATTATTAACAAAAGACTTTAAAATATTTTACTTTAAAATCTTTCTTTTGATTCATTTTAAATTAAAAATTTAAAATAAATTACAATTTAACTTTAATCAATTTTAAATCAAATTTACAAAATCTTTTTAAATTAAATGTTAAGAACACTTAACATTAAAAGATTTTAAACCAATTTATTTGAATTCAAAATCCTTTTTAAAATATACTTTTAACAATTTAAATTTGTTAAAACATTATAAATTTTATCAACCTATTTATTTCAAACAAGGATACAATTTTAAATTTGAATCCATACTTCCAAATTTGCTTTAAAACTTTGTTTAAAATTTCAGTTTCCAAAATTTTAAACCAAATTTAAAATTTAAAAACAAACAGGCTTAAGACCTGTACCAACTCAAATTACCCGAGCCCACCACTAAATGCTTCGAGTAAAAACTGGAAACCCCCGAGTTCCCCTTCGAGTTTCCCTTCCCCTGTTATTTAAAACGTTGTCATGTTAAAAATTTAAAAACAGTTTAGCCCAAGCGAGTCTCCCCTGTACGAACCCGAGCCATCACCCAGTTTCCACGAGAATGTCTTTGAGTCAAACATCACTTGCTCGAGAGCATCTTCTTCTTCCTCTAACCCAATACAAAAACATGTCGATATCATGTGCACGTGCACATGCGAGTCGATCGCCTCTGACCATCGATGCGAACGCCAGCATATCGATCCTGACCATCCCTCACGATTCCGATCACCAGCGTCTCGAACCATCTTCTCGATCGAATTCGAGCATTCAAGCTTAATTCTGGAACCAAAGACAAAACATGGAACCACCTCGAACTCGATCCTCCGATCAGCAGAGTACCAACGCTTCCAGCCTCACCTTCGCCATCCCCCAAGCTTCCATTTCCCAGAGTTCTATGGAACTCGATCAACCAGAGCCGTTGTGGCAACCCAGACTTTGACCAAGCCTAAAACTAGGGTTCAAAAACAAATTCGACCACCGCCGCCATCACAACCACCTGATCACCTTACTGCCATTTTTACTGACCTCCCCGATCATCCTTCTACCACCAGAAAGAACCCCTACTTCCCAGACTATAGAGATCACCAGAAAATACCCAAACTACAAAATTTAGATAAACCCAAACCGTTCCAAAATCCCATTACTAAAAATCATGATTTCTGTTCCATAAATCATGTTTTAGTTTAAGTATTCCACTAATATTCTTGAATCAACGAATTGAGATATTTTAATTTTTACTTATTTTAAGTTTTCTCTGTTGTTTTTGTTTTCACAAGTCATTCAAAATTTATTTAACTTAATCATAATTTTAACATTAATCTATATACTGAAACAAACCACTTCTGTTTGAATTTTAAATCCTAACAATAAACAGATCAAGTGATAATGGATTTTGTTTTGAATTCCTAGTTTGAAACTAACAACAGTAATGTCATTGATACCACAGGCATCCATACATCCATACATTCATATATACACAGATAATGCATATGTACCAAACATATTAAACAACATGCAGGCATATTTCATCATATATTCAAGAATTTATAGCATGCAAACAGATATCATATACTTAAGTTTTCAAAATAAATGTTACTCACTTTTTTAAAAGCAGAGAACAGAGCTTCCAGCTTAAATTTGAAAAGCTTTTGAATCTTTTAAAACTGGAATGCCCTAGCTTCTGGACTTTGATTTAAAACTTGAATTGCCCTTTTGAAAACTTGAATTCTAGCTTTAGTTTGAAATTTTCTCAGTTGCATGCAGACTATACTCTTTATTTCCAGATTTTTCTTGCTTCCAGAAAAGAAATTGCAGGTTTTGTTTTGATTCCAGATTTACAAATGTGGCTAAAAAGCTTTGTCTTAATTAAACTTTACTTATTAACAAATCATTTATTATTTAACTATTCTTAAGTTAATAACAAATATTAATTAACCTTATTTATTTCATGAATTAATTATTTAAATTTAAACAAAATCTTAAAGACAAATTCTTTATTATAATTGATTTCTTAATTAAACCATATTTAAAAATAAAACATTTAAAAATCAATTTAAAAGAAATTTAAACATCTTAATTTTAACCTCTAATTATTTATTTATTTAAACTATAATTTAATAAATCTTTAATTATTCTCTTTAAACTTATTTCCTTAAATATATCTTAAAACTTGATTAAACACTTTCCTTTTGAAAACTAATTATTTTACTAACTTTAAAACTTGTTTACTTTGCTTTGGACTGGAACACAATTTATAAAATTCAAGCTTCCAGTTTAAAACCAGAACAACCCGAGTAAACATCACTAAAACACGAGTCTTCCCCCGAGTCTATTCCCACGTTCGTCTACTTCGAGTCGTCCCTTCACTTGCACGAGCCAAATCCGATAAATCTTCATCACCTCCAACTCGAAACCCACAGCGTACCAAAACGAAACAATGTGCACGTGTGCACGTTGCATATCACTCCGACCATCTCTGGCGATCTCCCTGACCATCGACCGATCCACGTTGACCTCCACTACCCATACGTCCACCCAGAACGACGATATCACTTCGTCATCAAAATCGAACCCAACAACCAAAAATCTGGAAACACCATTGCCGGAATTTGCTTCCCCTCGTCGCCTCCGACCACCAGAAACGTTGAGACTCCGACCAGAGCATCTTCACCGATCCATGCAACTATCCAAACACTCGCGATCATCTCCGATTTCCCATGGCCATCGCGAGAACCCCTTAAACATCATCGTTTCACAATGCCTCTGTAACCCTAGTTCGATCTAATCCCATCACCACGGCCAACCAGAAAACCCACCAGTATTTTTCCAGAGATCTCCAAGCTTCCGACCTTCTCCAGCCCAAATATCAAACACTCCAGAGTCGCCGATCAACGTAAATCGACGAAAATGTCGAAACTGTTCAACTCCACATATCTCGACGAATACCACTCTAAAAATTATGATATTCACATTAAAATTCATCATTTTCTATAACAAATTCAGCTATGCAATCAATACTTAAAATTTGATTGATAAGAATTTGACCCAAATTACAATTTTACTGTTACTTATAAAATTTCGAGATGAATATTTAATATAAATTCTAGATCTTATTTTTAAGAGTTATGCTACATGTTTTCGAACATTTTTCATCCACAAACCCAAAGCTAATAGAGACTAGATGATGAGAAATTTAATTTAGAGAAAAAAAAAATCATAATTTGTTAAACAGCAGAGCCTATATTTTTTTTTTATTCACACAGGCATTCAATACTTATTACTTACATGCATTCATTATCAAGGCATTTTCTATAAACATTTATATCATTTCATCACAAGCAACTAAGTTCAAATCCCAAGTTTCAAACTGTTTTAAAAATAAATATTTACTCACCTTATATTTAAAGAAGCAGAGAACAAACAGAGCAGTTTTCCAGGCTTCTAAAATTTGATCTGGAAAATGTTGAATTTGAAATCCTACTGCATGCTTGTAAATATTTGAGTCTTTAACTTGATTGTTGTTGTGATACTTTGCATGCTTGTTTAATGTTGATGATTTAAACTGCTGCTGATCTTCATTTGAAATGCATGTTTGAATTCCAGATTTCTAACTTCATTTGTATTGAGAATTTTACAGGGTTTTATTTTGAGGATTTGTTTTCAGATTTCTGTTTTGATTTGTTTTTAGTTTTAGAGGAAGAAAGAAAATATTTTTAACTGAGAAATGAAAACCAGGTTTCTCTATACCACATTATATTAACTAATTTTTAGAGAAAATATAACCTTGCCACTTGTATTTTTTATACATTAGACAAATGTCCAACTTGTTAAATTGGATTATACAAGGCTTCCACATGTTATTACCATATGTTAAGATATTAACACATGTCCTAAGTATTTTAAATAAATTTTTATTTAATTTAAATGTTAATATAAAGCTTTTATACTTAATTTACTAATTAATAAACACTTATCTTAGTATATATGTATATAAATTACTTTAGAGAAAATATTATAAAACCAATTATAATACAAACAAATTCTTATACATGTATTTTTATAACCTTTTAAATTTAAACACTTTAAAGAATACAAAATAAAACTTTATTTAAACTATCATATTTAAAACAAACAATTATCTTATATTTTGAAAACAAATGAATTAATCTTTAACTTTTGAAAGATATTAAATTTAAAACAAAGCTTAAATCACAATATATTCATACTATATATATTATTAATAGATTAAATTAAATTCATAACAATCCAAATTATAACATATACATACATATATATTATAGTTTGAAAATTCATCTTTTATTTAAAACAAAAGATATTTCCATTCACAATATATATCAAATATATATATTATAAATAGAATAAAATTTTATTAGCTTTGACAAACAAATCTTATCAATTTCCAGATTATAATTTATTAACCTTTAAAATATTAAATTAACCAATTTAAATTTAAATTATAAAGAAAATTATCAAATCAATTAAATTATCAATACTGATTATTAAATTTTATATTGCCCAAAAACCCGGGATATCACATTCCTCCCCCCTTAAAATAATTTCGTCCTCGAAATTTAAAACAAAGTTAATTTAATAATCCAGCAAAGATTTTTAAAACAGCAACCACATACCTATCATCCAGTTTCTAACAACCATAGCAATCAATCAAACAAACAAACAAACCTAACTAACTATTCTGATACAAATCAGGATAGATCTTTATAATACTATCTAGAGTTTCCCAAGTATAAATTACAGGGAGACTCGCTCTACAGAAGCTAAAACAACACCACTATAATCCAGAGCTCTTCTCATCTCTAGATCCACCAATCTGAATAGAATATCAGATCACACCCAAGTCCAGCTCAACTCCAAATCCAACTGAACTGCAGATCCCACAACCAGCGATGAATCATACACGTACTCCCTCAGAGATACTTGAAATACAATGAATCCCAGCCATCCAAACTGGCCATTCAATCCTGTAGATCAAAGAACCACTCCTCTCAAGAACACAAGAAAATTCCAAAATATTTTGGAGCTAGCTTCCAGACTTACCAAACTTATAGCTCTTATAATCGAGGAAAATTTAAACAGTTTCCAATTTCCAACTCTGAATTCCAAACTCTGACTCATATCTGCATAGCTCACCAGACGATCCCGAGCTACCTCATCTCTTCCTGATCAACTTAACCTTTGCTGATGCTTCTTGAAACAACTGGACCAAGAACAAAATGATTTCCAAATCCTATCAACAAGATGATATTCCAAAATCTACTAAAATCCACAAACTCTACTCCACAAGAAATAGAAGACTGAACTTCCTTCTTCCAGATTCCAGAAAATTCTATACACACTTAGAAATTCACATGAACTTCTTGTAGAAATCTGAGGTTACTTCCTTTCTTGCACAGCTACTACCTTTGCTTCCGCTGCACAACTCTGATTTTGAAATAGATGAGAATGTCGATGAACTCGAACACACTAGATCCACAAACAAGCGGGAACATTGGTTATCTTAAAGACATAACCAACTACTCAAAGAATGGATGAGTCCTCGGTCAAGGGTACTGTCTTCAGCTATCCTTAGCTAGAGGAAACTCGAAATTAGAAACAGAAGAGAAAACACAGATACTCCATAAAATTCTAAGATGCTTCACCAATCCTTCTCTAGGAACAAATCGATATAAACTAAATCTTTACCTACGGGCAACCTTTGACCTCTTCGATAACTTTTACTTTCTCTTGAGATACCTCAACTCCATACAAAAGATTACTCAAGATGAACTCTCAAACTAATCGCAAGTCACTTTTGCGATCCTACCTAGTTCGGATTCCAAAGATACTGTTCTCTCTTTACCAATTAAAACAGCCTTAAGCTTTTCCAAACAAGGTTAACCCTTCAAGAAAAACTTCACCATCTACTCGGACTGCTGTTAGAAGAACCACAAAGATTCCGGAACCATCGAAGAAACGAACCACACTGCTGCTTCCAAACTCTATCTCGACAGCACACCGAACACTCCGAGCTGCACTGCTATCACAGCTAACCAAGAACTTCTAATCCAAAGGCTTCTCAAAACTAAAACCATCAACAAACTTCTCAACGAATCTCCGAGATGGAAGACATCCAAAAGAAACTCGGGCTCCAAACCAATCGCCAATAACTTACTCTTCTTAAGGGAACAATGAGACCATGTCCGAAGAACAACTAATCGACCTTAGTCCCATACTTCAAAATAGACAAAACTCTCTTACTTGATATCAGAGAATTCCTATACCAACTCGGAGATTCGTGTGACGACCCGACTTTCCACTCCCGGAAAATCGCATCGACAGAAAGAAAGAAAGGGGTGAGAAAAAGAAAAGAGAAGAAGAGAAAAGAAAACAACAACAGATACTCACAGCGGAAACGAAACGAAATATAATATATCACATAAATATTACATAGTCATATACATCATCTATCAGAGTTACACAGATTACACATCACATACTAGACAGTTATAAACATCTGTCTAGTTATTACATCTCAACACAATACAGATCAATACAAAGATCAACACAGCGGAAACTACTATCTATATCTACAACGCCGAAGCCTCCTGCTCCATTGCTCCTCCAGATTACTCGTCAAAGCTAAACCTGAATCCCTTGGCTACTCGTAAAAATTTGAGTACCCAAGAGTTTATAAAACAGAAATAAACAACTTGGGTCAGACATGGGTCTGGTGTGAGTAACGGGTTAAACTTGTTTAACTTCAAAACCTTTTGAAAGAAAAGGTATCACGTAAGACTCCCCACCAATAAATATGGGTAAGTTTTTACCTTACGCTAACCAAAACATTTGATAGGAAATTCGATTGTATTATAATAGGTCTAGGGTTTTCAAATAAATATGAAATAGCTGGAATGCTTACATCTCACGTTCCAACATAGTTGGGCACAACTAAAACGTACGGCACTTATTGGAGTTTGGATTCCATCAATGGCAGGGCTACCGGGGTACCGCCCGTCACAGTACGTGGCCTAGATCACCGTACCGAGGATCACTCCCAATCCCCTGCAACACAAGGCCGGAACATCCCTTACTGGATAATTCCCGCACAAGATACCTCACGGTTGTCATGACCAACCGCACACACTAAGTCGAAAATAGAAAGGGACATCTAGACAGAGGTCATCTTGTCCTACTTGGGTGCTACCCACTAACCTTGCTGCACCTCCCCTGTTTTAGCCATTTCCGGTTTGTGAGGCTTGAGGTCACGATTACCTTTTAAAAGAACAGATCTATCTTAGAATGCTCATCGTCCACCTGACGATGTGCTGAAAGCATTCAATCCATACAAGTTCGTTCCGGGTTCGAACGAAACCGAAGGCATTATCTCGTTACACTCGTATTGGAATCACCCTCAGAGTTAACGACAATAACCCTTGCACTCTAAATCTTTATCTCGAATCTGAAAGTACTATCTCCGTCAACTCATTACGGAATCACCCACAGAGTTATACTGACAAAGAATCGTTCTTACACCTCGAGTCTTCACTTGCTTCATTTGGATTTCACGACCTAACGTAAATTTGGATCGATGTGGTATTCGGGTCTCCAGACCTGGAAATCCGGTATACGGAAACCCGATCCCGGTCTCATCGAAATCCAAAACGTATCTTTTAAGGCCAAGTTGTTTTAAAGGTTAAAACAATTTAATTCATTATCTTTATACACAAAGAAAGATAATTCACAACAGATAATCAACATTATCAGATAATCCATACAATTCAACTAACATCCATATCATACAGCATATATCTCATCAGAGATATCAATCAATGCCAAGTATTCAATACTATCACTCATTCATAAGTAATGATTTACACTATCTCTAATTAATTTAAATTGAATTAAATTAATTACTTCATTTTATAAATCCTTCTTACTTACCCATTAATTAATTACAAATTAATTAATTATCCTCTAATTACCTTTTTCAATTAATCATCTTTGATTAATTATCTTTTAATTACTTTCAAGTAATTTATCCTTAATTAATTACTCAAATTAATTATCCTTAACCACTTATAGTAATTAACCTTTAATTACATCATTAATTAATTTACTAAAATTAATTAACTTAATCAACTATAATTAATTATATTAATCCTTAATTAATTACATTGATTAATCACTTCATTTATTAATTATACTTAATTAATCAATCTTAATTACATCATTAATTATATTAATTAATGATCCTTAATTACAACTTAATTATTAATTACTTTAATTAAATTAATTATATTAAGTAATTAACTTTAAATTAAACAACATTTATTAATCACCTTGATTAATCTTCAATCAGTAATTAACTACCCTTAATTACTTTCATTTACTAAATTAATTGTCCTTAATTAATTCCTTAATTAATCCCTTGATTAATTATTCAGAGTAATTAAACTCAAATTACTTTCCTTAATACATAACCATCAATTAATTACTTCTAGTAATTATCTTATTAGTTACTTCCCTAAATAATCTTACCTTAATAATTACATTAAGTAATTATTATCAAATCATCTCTTGATTATTATAAATTAATTAAACTTAATTAATTAACTTAACTAATCAAATTAACTTCAATTAATTACAATAAGTAATTAATTCTTAATTACTTCCATTAAGTAATTCCATTTAAAACAAATTCTATAATTGATTATCTTAAATTAATTAAACTAATTAATTATCAAAATTAATCTTATTAATTAATTATTTAATAATCTATAGTTAATGACTTCATTGACTATTATTTAATTACTTATCTTAAGTAATTAACTTATATTAATTATTATTAATTCCAAATTAATAAACTAAATAACCAATTTATTAATTTCTAATTACTTAATTAATTAAGTATTAACCATAACTTAATTAATATTTAATTACTTTATTAATTAATTCTTAATCATTAATTAAAAATCAAATCCTATTTAATAAATGAATCTTATTTATAAGTTAATTATTCTAAAAATAATTAATCTTAAACCTTTAAGATTAAACCCTTAATTACTTTTAAGTAATTATTTATTTCATTAATTTATTAGATAAATTAATTATCCATTTAATTACTCTAATAATTAAATGCATACAAATCATTAACTTATAATTAAACTTCAACAAGTTTTAAAATCAATTTAAAACCTTTAAGTAATAAATAATATTTTTCTTATAAAAGAAATTTTACAAGATTTAAACAATTTAAGTTATTAAAACAATTTCATTTAAAACTTCCTTTTTATTTCAATTCTGAAATACAGATTTACATTTGATTCCAGTTTTAAGTTTAGATTTAAACTTACTTCCAATTTAAAACTTTATTTTTAAATTTAGCTATTTAAACATTTTAAGGTTGTTCAAATATTTAAATGTTAAAAACTTATTTTATTTTGAACTGAGATTCAAATTTAACTTAAATCAATTTAAACTTAAATTTAAAACATGTTTAAATATTTCTTTACAAATTTAATTTTAGTTTAAACTTTTTTAAACATACAGGTTTTAAACCTGTCAACACCAACATACTCGAGACCCCTGATTACTTCGAGTCGTACCCTTAAATCCTTCGAGTCTCACCCGAGTTTCCCCTGTCAAAAACCTACAGCTAAACGAAGAAACTCACCAATCTCTACTTCGAGTCAAACAATAAAAACCCCGAGTCTCCTACGAAATACACCCGTGAGCTCGAATTACCTTCCAGTAAACCAGACTTCACCAGATATTCCAAACGTGTGCACGTGTACAATCACCTGCGGCGTCTCCGACCATCACCGAACATCCCCACACATCGACGATCAACCCTACACCAGATTATGATCCTCCAACCTTCGATCAACCCTCGAAATCGAAAACGAGAATTTCGAGCCTAAAAATCGAAACCTGGAACATCAACAGCTCGAACACACCAAACCTGGCAACGCGTCGTTCGCCAACCTCCGAGCACCTGACATCTAGCAACTCCGGCCATGCTTTCATCCACGACCAAACTTCCATCTACCAAATCCCCGTTCAACTTGATCGACTACAGATCCCGTTTCGATCATCTTCCCCTAACCCAGTAAAACTAGGTTTAAAAATTTAAATCCTAAATCATATCCTCCTTGATCCTTTAATTCAAATTCTAATAATTTTCCCTACATCTTTGATCATCCCTCTATCCTTACTGAAAATTTCAACATATCAAACCATCTAGATCAAACGAATTACCCAAAACTTCATTTTTAGTTCATCACAGAACTGCACCATTTCCACATTCTTAAAAATCTTGATTTTAGTGTTAAAAATCATGATTTGGTTTATTTATTCAATTCATAATACTGGAACTACAATTCCCACAGTTTGAATTTTCACTTTATTTAATATACACTGATGTTTTAATCTTCCAGAGACACTCAGGCTTAAGATTTGACTTAATTTAAATTTTAAGCTTTAGTTTATGATAAAACAAACTTATTTTGTTTTAAAACTTAAGTCTATCAGAGATCAGATAAGTAGATAGGGATTTTATCAAGAATCTGAGCTTAAAGAAAATATAAAACAGGGATATCATACATAACAGACATGCACATATATATCAATACGTCCACATGTATATATTTATAGAAACTCACATATAGATACACACAAGAACATACTTCTTTCAGAGTTAACCAACAAACAGATTCTTATATTAAGTTCTAAGAATGTTACTCACCTGATTGAAAAAAAATGAAACAGAGCTTCCAGATTTTAGCTTTTGAAACTGTGGACTTGCATGCTTCTTGAATTTGATTTAAAACTTGAATTGTTGCCTTTAAATTAACATGCAAGCTTGATTTCCAGTTTGAAGAGATGAATGCAGACAGGCCTTGAAATGATTCCAGATTTGATAAACATGCAGGCAGGCTTAAATGTTGAAAAGAATTGCAGGCTGAACTTAATTTAGATTTGGGAAAATGGTTTACAGAGATTCGATGTTGATAATCTCTGGTTTGAGGAATTTGAAAATCAGGTTTTTGATTTTAGATTAGAGGAAGAGTTTTGAGAAGAGGTTACTAATAATTTCAGATTTTATTAGAGGAAAAACTGAGTTTTTCTTGTTTTGAAAATGGAGAATAGAAAGAAAATGAAGTAAGGAGAATGCATATGTTTATATAAGTGAAGTTGAAATTTATAAAAATAAAAGAAAATTAAAAATAATAAAGACACTTGTCACATAGATTAATTCATTACTTAACACATGTTAAAACAAGTCATTAGATAAAGACACATGTCTTTTAAGTATTTATCTTATTTCTATTTATTTTAAAGTAATTAAAAAGCCTTTTTCTTATTTATTAAACACTTATCTATATATATAAATCATTTTAAAGAAACAAAACCAATTATATTTATAATTAAAAGTTATACAAATATTATAATATCCAAACAATTTAAATATTTATTCTCTTGAATTTCAAAGCTTAAATTCAAATTCAATTAAATTAAATCCTAAGATTCAATTTAAAAAGTCAAGTTATATATATATATACATATATAACTATTTATTCAATTAAATAACAATTTCATATTCTTTAAAATCCATTCATATTAATAAAAATAATACATTATACTTATTATCTGAAATTAACATATTTGATATTTAAATAATTTATATAAGAGATTATATTATCAAGTGATATTTTAAAAAGAAACAAAACAAGCCTTTTTGTTAACTCTTATATAATTTTAAACTTAAGTAAAAATATCTTAAGCAATTAAAGTATTTTAAAACTATAAATTTACTAATTTAAATAACTTTGAAAAGTCATATTAAATTAAATCTAAATTCCCAATTTACCCAAAGCTTCTATTTACAATATATATATAAATAAATATATATATTCAAATAGAAAATATCTTATTAACTTTTAAAAGATAAAATCACCAATTAATACTAATTTAATCAGATTATTAAATTAAATTCAAATCTTATTATCAAAGATCATCAATATCAATTTAATTATTTAACAGATTATTAAATTGATATTGTTAAAATTTCCGGGATATTACACTACTTCTTCTCCAAAACCCAATCTCGAGTGCACAGACAAACTGGTGCACGTGCACAACCGGCCGCCGCCGCTCTGGCGAACTTCGCCACCCCCAACAAATCGCGAAACTCCCTTACACTCGAAAGCAAAGTTCACTTTGATGCAAAAACTCGAGATCACAAATCTGGCCTTTCGTTCGAACCTGAACTCAAACCCAAATCAGAAAAACCAACCGCTCCGACCATCTCGTCCACCAGACATCACGTCACCACGTCCACGGCTCCTTCATACGACGACAGAAACAACACCCCAGGTGCGATCGCCTGTATCGCAGTGTCGACGACGAAAATAACTCGCGACCACCACCTATAAAACGCAGGGCTTAACCCTAGTTCGATCGAAATTAACATCCACGTTGATTTAGAATTTTATCAAGCATTTTTCCCAAGCTCCATGACCTACCAGGAAACTCCAACTTCGATCACGAGGATAACAATGTTGCCGATCGACGAAAAAAGGCAAAAACCCCAAAAACGTTCATCACCGAACAACTCATTGAATTCTAAACTAAAAATTACAATTTAACTTTTAAAATTCCTAATTTCCGAAGACAAATCAGACCATATAAATAAATTCGAAAAGCATCATGTTTGAACTTTATCTATTTCCTGATTTCCACTGTAAAGTTAAGCTTACAGTATATTTATCAAATAAAATCACTTAAATTTTTTTTTTAAAGCAAGAACACATTGTTATTAACAATTTTCCTTCAGTAACCACAGTTCAATATTGATTTTACAGGGAGATGGGCATTTCTTGTGATGATAATGAGTCAGTTATCAACAACAATCCAGAACAAATATGCAGGCAATATTATACTCATACGCGCACATTTATATTCAAGCACAAGCAAACATTATAGACTGCATGTAACAGATTTTATCAAAGATCCATAAGCTATTCTTAAACAAAGAGGTTTGCTCACCTGTCCTTGGAACAGAGGCAAGCTTGAAAACCTGGAACAATTTGAACACTGGAAGTAGATTTTGATTTATGTTTGAGTTTCACTGTCTTTTGAATCTCCGGTTTGCTTTTAAATCTTTTATTCCTTCAGCTTGGATAAACGAATGAATGGAAAAAGAAAATGATGTATAAATGGGAATGAGATTACAGAGAGATGTTTCCTTTTCTTGTACTGGGTGGCTGATGGTTCTCTTGGGTATGGGGTGAGATGATCTTGCTTATAGCATGGGTGAAGATAATGTTTGTACAGGGTATTGTTGGAGGTATGGCTGAGGTGATATAGTATGGTGGCATATGCTTGCATTAATTGCTTTATTTTGTTTATTTCTTTTTTTTACTTCGGCTGAGAAAATGATTTGTGGTGGCTGCTAGTTTGTTTCATTTTAAATGTGTTTTTGTTTTGTTTACTTTGTTCTTGTTTTAATGTTGTTTATACTATTTATATTGCTTTGTTACTTGTATTTGTTATTTTATTACTTTACAATATAATTGAATTTCTAATTTATTCTATTTCAAACATTTACTTCTATTTTAAACTTAAATATTTATTTAAACCATTTATCAAAGATTCAATTTTAAATCCAATATATACAAACATTAAATTTAAATGATCGTTCAAATAAAATTGGAACTCGGGGAAACTCGCTCAAATTTTCCTAATTAAATTTACAAATTTTTATCAAAAATTTATTTAATGACTCAATTAAATTCAAAAATTCATTTAATTATTAATTTAAATAAATTTAAATTTCAGGGTCGTTACAACGACAAAGTAATAAATTTGCAGCACAACATAAGTTAAGTATATGGGCTCCATTCCATGATACCACCTCTATCCAGAAGGAAATGGCATACACTAAGGGGGCGCTATCCCCTAATAACCTTGTCGCATCCTTCCTGTTTCGACCATTCTGAAGTGTGAGGTCCGACGAAGTCTCATCCATAAAGGTAGGCACAATGCAAATCAATACGGGTGAGGAATCCAATTGGATCCCTCCAACCTGTTTCTCTACATTGTAACAACCCGCATATCTATCGATTTTATATTTAAATATTTTATCGTTAGTCGGATGTTAGTCCGAAAAGCTACTTTTTGCATACGGTCAAATTAGGACTCGAGACCACCCCCATTGAGTTCAAAATGACGTTTGCGATCTTTTTGAGTGTAAACTTCGATATGTTTGGAGATAGTGAAATTTTCGTCACTTTTCCCACTTGTGACTTTGGTTGGGACTGCACCTTCTTAACTCAGCCCAACTCCCTCTTCTCTTCATCACTTCATCAAATACTTCAAGCTTCTTCAAAAATGGTGGAGGGAAAGAGAAATTAAAATTCCAAGCTCGAGATCTTTAGTGAATTCAGCATCAAACTCCGACTTCAAGGCGAAGAACATAGATTCAAGCTAGGGGTTGATTCTTGCTTTGTTCTTAAGCTCTCCAACATCAATTTCGTGGAAAAGGTGAGATTTTTTATCTCACATCTTGCCTATAATCGTCATTGGACTGTTGGGAATGATTCCTCATCACTTTAGCATGTTTGTTGCATTTGGTTTGGATTGGATTGGCGAAAAATTCCAAATTTTAGTGATTTTGGTGAAAAAACTGCTACTAGGTCGTTCTGGCCATTTTTAGCTCGTTCGGAGTTAGGTCGCCCATCCATAGGTCGTAGGTCGCCTGCGAGTTAAAGTCTTAGGTCACCTGCGAGTTAAAGTCTTAGGTCGCCTGCGAGTTAAAGGCTTAGGTCGCCTGCGAGTTAAAGGCCTAGGTCGTTCACGAGTTAAAGGCTTTAGGTCGTTCGCGAGTTAACTCCTTAGGTCGTCCAGGCTGCTAGCTCGCGTGTTGAAAAGTCTCCACTTTCTTAGGTCGTTGCCGACCTAAAATTCCAAGGCAAACCACTAAGTCGCTCGAATTTTGTTAAGTCTTAGGTCGTTGCCGACCTAAAATCCCCAGGCAAAACGTTAGGTCGTTGCCGACCTATAATTTCCAGGCAAAACGTTAGGTCGTTGCCGACCTATAATTTCCAGGCAAAACGTTAGGTCGTTGCCGACCTATAATCCCCCAGGCAAACTTTAGGTCGCTCGCACTGGCTTATCTCGTAGGTCGTCTCCGACCTAAGCTTCTTTTCCATAAGTCGTTCGCGAGTCAAGTGTTAGGTCGTCTCCGACCTAACGCCCTCGTCACCTTAGGTCGTAGCTCGTAAGTCGTAGGTCGTCGCCGACCTTACACTTGGTCTTTTTAGTTCGCGATTTCCTTAGGTCGTATTACTCTGCGTAGGCAATCTTATCTGAAAAGCATTCATCAGAACTTCCACTTTGATGCATTTTGAGCTGATTTCCTTGGATTTTATTCACGTCTCCGAATGTGAATTTTTGTGATAGATTGTTCCAACAATCATTTTATGACTTGTCACTTTAAAGATATGAAGGTTTTAATACTAGTAGTAAATATCAAAACTCTTTCATCAAATCGATTTCAACACTATTTTTAATATCAAAAGTTCGTTTTCTCAAACCGATTTCCAATCTACTAATATATAAGCCTTTACTTCACTCGAACGAGAAATCGACTTAAACGACTTAGTAAAACGAGTGGTATGAAACGCTTGCGTTCACTTCGTCGGTTAGCTCTTGGACTTGTTCGATTGAACCCTTTTGTGACAATTTCCTAGTGAAGATCTACAGTTTGTTCGTAAATATTTAAGTTAAGCAAGTGGTTATGGGACATGAAGCTAAACTCATATATTTACTAGCTTAGTGTGATTGACACTTCCTTATGATCATGACGATCATTCTTGTGATTTAGACTAGCGATTGAGCGATGTCTCTTCGTCCGTGTGTTCGGACTTGCCTTCGGGCCATCCGTGTGTTCGGAAAAAAAATTAAATGGATAGCTTCCATGAGATAGCTTCTCTTCCGTGTGTTCGGACTTCCCCCTTTTAGTGATTTCTGGATTTCGTGTGTTGATTTCTGGGATTTGTTCTGGATTTCGTGTGTTGATTTCTGGATTTAGTGCTTCACCAACTTTTGTGGTTTTCACTGATATGATATCAGTTTTTGTGTATTGGTGAATTTGTGTGTCATTACCTTTTTATGTGTTTGGGTCTTTGAGAAGATTCTTGTGACATTGATTAATCCCTTGTTAATTATCATTTACATACTTATAGTAGTATGCCATCATGGTTATTATATGTTTATGCCATACCCCTTATCCTATATCATGTCATCTGATATTTATAGTTAGACTGATCCGTTTATTATTTTCTTATAAATAATACTCGGGTCAGACCGAGATGTTACAGGTGCTTCTTCTTGACTTCTCTTCTGGATTACTCTGACTTTTGGCTAACTACATAGATTAGTAGTTTTTGGTTGTACACCTTTGAGATATAGACTCTATGTTATGTACTTATTCTTTTGTATAGCACGTGATGCTATTCTTTTGTATTATAGTGGATCTTTCTGACCACTACTCTGATGTACACTTTCATGTGTTATATATTTATTCATATCTTCTTCCGCCTTTGTGATATGGATGTCTGTGACTGATAGATGTTATGACTATTTCTATGTTTGTTTCCGAAGATTATATATAGCCATCGTGTGATAGCTTTGTGTTTGTATCGGTATGTCGGATTTCCTCCTTAAAAGATATGCATTCTATTCTATCTGACGTATCGGTGCTCGCAAAAAGAAGTTACATGGATGGTCGCTCCTCCACAGCCTTATTCTCCGTGCTAATTGACAGCACTACATCGTAGTGTTCTTGGTTAGCGTGGGTATAGAGGTGGGGCGTCACATACATCCACAGATGTTAGCACAATACCAATTCCATTCCAATACGGAATATCGCAGTATATGGGGTTTATAAAATACTATCCGCTATTATACGGCGCCATAGGGTCTCATCCGCTATATAATGTGGGAAATCAACTCCAAGTACATATATAATACCAATTTCATTTCAAGGTGAAATATCGCGGTATATGTGTTTAATAAATAACCTCCGCTTAATATACGCCGTATAATGTCTATTTCAACACAACAGATAACAATTTATCATCCAATCACATAATCAAGCAATTTTAAATCTAACTATTTAAAAAATTAAATCGAAACAGATTCGATTGAGTGAAAAGTTCTCACCTTGAGTTTCCAATAACAGTTGTAGCGTTTTATTTCGAATAAAATTAAAAACTCGTTTAATTTTACCCTAAATTATCACTAGCTCCAAATGTAACGTGTAGAATTTTTCGCGTTCGAAAATCGACATCCATACTTTACATCGCAGATAAATAACTTACATTACAGATCACAACACAAATCAGGATAATACATAACGCAAAGCACCATATATTAGGGATATCAAACAAATCCAGACATTCAATTCAAAACAATCATCCAAAGGCAAGCATATCTCTAATCCACAATATAATTAATTTAAAAAAATTCAAATTAAATTAATTACTTAAAAATTAATCAACTTACCTTGCTTAACCAACTATTAATTAATTAATCACAATCATTTAATTAATTAATCACTTCTTAATTAATCCCATTATCAATTTATTAATCTTTATTTAATTAATTAATTATTCTTTAACAATTAATTAATAATATCTAATTATTCATTATTAAAACTTGATTAAATAAAATTTAATCATTCCTTAATTAATTACTAATTAATCCTTAATTTATAATTAATTAATCTTAATTAATTGCTTAATTAATTCCAATTAGAAATTAATGTATCTTAATTACTTAATTAATTATAATTAGTTAACCTTAATTATTTAATTAATTAATCCTTAATCATTAATTAATTAGCTTCTAATTATAAATTATTACATATTTAAAACATTTCCACTTCGTTTAAACTTAATTACTTTTTTTTAAAATTAAATTTAAAGGAATATATTAACATTAATTCATAATTACTTGATAATTAATCCTTAATTATTAATTAATATTCTAATTTATAATCCTTAATTACAAATTAATTATCTTTAATTAATTAATCTCAATCATTAATTAATTTATTAAACCTTTAATTACCTATTTAATTAATCCAAATCAAAAATTAAATAAATAAATAAACTTTCCATTTAATTTCCTTAAAAATTTAATGAATTACAAATCATTAAATTCTAATTTACTTTAAGATCAAACTTTGTTCTTATTAATGATCAAGTTATCATTTACAAAGTATTTTAAAACAATTTACTTTCAAATTTAAAACTTCTTCTATTTCAAAAACTGAAATACATATTTAAATCTTTGATTTCCGGATTTAAAACTTAACTTTTAAACTTATTCGCATTTTTAAAATTTCATTTTTTTTAAATTCAAACTACTTTACCATTTAAAATAGTTTTACAATCCAAGTTAAAACTTTATTATTATATTTTTTTTTAAACTGAGATTTAACTAAAGATGAATTCTAAATTTCAAACTTGGATTTAAAACTAGGTTTAAACTTTTGCTCTACCTTTATAAGCTTCAGTTTAAAAAAAAAATTAAACAACACTACAGGTTATTGTAAAAACTGTAACGACCCGGAATTTCGATCCCGAAAATTCCAGATAGTTATGAAAAAGAAGAAAGAGATAGAAGAAAAAGATCAAAAACATCAGCACCTCACATTCGCAGCGGATAAAATATAATAACAAATATAACAGTTTACAAAAGCATACTATGTCTGTCGATCACATTTTAATACATCAGAGTCACATATATACAGACACTAAAAATATACAATTATCATATCTCAGATATACAACAATATAATACAGCAGAAACACTCCATACGTTCTTGCCATCCAACTTGCCTTCTGAACACCAGAACATCCTTACCTGAAAATCTGTAATACTCGGTCTGACCCGAGCATTACATCAGGGTAACACCCGGGTCAGGCTGAAAACCAGCGTGAGTAAACTCATCTAACAAGAAATACCCAACATATAATTTATTTAAAACCCGGGTAACTCGTACCTCTTTACAAATTCACAATTTGTTTAGGACAGCACTGATTTCACACATCAATTTCTAAGTGCCCAAACTCAGATTTAATAGTCCAATTCACTTAAGTCATTCCATTTCAGCCTATCAAATCTATAAAGGATTACTATAGATTACAAATCGAAGTGGTTTCGGGTAATTAAAGATATCCGACCCCGGCCTCTTTGAAACCAATGTTATCTTAACCCAAGTTATTCAAGTGAATACATTTTACTTTTACATACTAGATGTCACTTCACACAGCATTTCATCATAGATTACCACACTATCCCTGTTCAACCCCATATATCAAATTACAGAAATACTTCATATCAAATAACATCACGATCACATGCCAGGGATAAAAAATAAATCTAAGGCGTTCAAATATCATTCAATCCATAAACAAGATAAATTAGTCATACCATTTCTGATTAAATTAACTACCAATGAATTAAATTTATTTACTTTATTAATTATACTCAATTAATTTATCCTTCCCTAATTATTCATATTGATTAATCATCCTTGGTAAATCATTCTTAAATTACATTAAGTAATTTCTTTTAATTAATTGTACCAATTAATTATTCTTAAACCCATCACAATAGTAACCTTTAATTAATTACACTTGGAATTTGCCTTTAGATTTAAAGTTATTAATTAACTTTAATTGATCTCAACCGTTTAAAATAACTTCTTCATTTAGATTGAATACTCATTTTTTTTATTAAATTTCATTAAAACCAATTTAAAACAATTACATATTTGAAATAAAATTCTATTTGGGGAAATTAATTTAAAGGACAAAGATTTGTATATTTTTTGCCTCAAGGACAAACATTCTCCTAAAAATTATTCATAAGGACAAACATTTTCCAAAATTATTCATAAGGACAACAAAACTGCTACTAAGCAAAAAACTGATACTTAAAAACTACTACCGGTAACTACAAACTGATACCTAAAAACTGCTATCAATGACTAAAAACCGATACCTAAAGAAAGTTGTCCTTTAGGATAAAATATTGAAGGTCTGTCTTTGAGGCAAAAACGCTGAGAAATTTTGTCCTCAACAATAATTTCCTGATTCTATTTAAACTAAACAATTCCAAATTTTTTTCAACTATTTAAATATTCCAAATCTTGAAACATATTAAATTAAACAATCTCAATATCCTGGTTTATCATTTATTTTGAAAGAAACTTGCTTCTAAATTTACTGGATTCTCTTTTAAAGACCAAGACATTTTAAAACTTAGAAAACAGTATATGTCCACTTCCCTTAAACCCAGGAGGCCTAAACACTTAAACCCGAGCAAATATGCGACGCCCCCGAACCATTTCGAAAACGACTCGAAGAAAATTCGAGTTCCCCCGATACCTCGTCCCCTCCCTGAGTCAGACGTACACGTGCACATGTCCCAACGCCACCGTCCTCTGACGATCGTCGCGATGATGCTCCACGACTCCACGAGCTCCCTCGAACACGAAAACGTACCCAGTTTTCGCGAAAACCCACCGAGGCGAAATCGAGATAAAAATCTCGACCAAGCAGCACCACCATGGCCAGAACTTCGCCCCTCCTCATCGCCTCCGTTTCTCGAAAACACCGGCCACCTTCACCGAAGCTGCGGCACATCTTCCCGCTACCATTTCCCCACTCGCGATCCCCTCCGATGATCCCCAGATGACCCATGACCCCAAACATCGACACGAACCCATACACCACTTAAACCCTACAGTCATCAATTCCGATCACCAGGGCAATGATAAAATTGCCGCACAAATTTTGCTGAGATCTTCAGATCCTCCTCCACCTTCGAGCACAAACCCGACCCCAGAAGGTATTCCGATCGCCAGAATTTGGTCGAAACCCATTCTCCGATCAACAGAGAATTGCTCTTAGTTTACGTAACTAAAAATCACTATTTTTTTTTCTAAAAAACTTATTTTTGAATAACAATTCAGGTTATAAAATTGAATTTACGAATCATTATATTTGAAATTTTCACATATTTGGATTTCCCTGCAAAACACAAATTTTCCATACTATTTATATACCTATTCTTCTTGAAATTATTTTTAAATCATAATCTACACTTAAACACACCTATTTGCTTTTAAATCCTAAGCCTGATAATGATTAGATAAAAAAAATTGATTTACTTATTTTTTTCTACCCTGTAAACCAGAAAAGCAGAGAAGAGTAAATGACGCAGCGGATAATTCTAGACGATCTTCAATCGATGAAAATAGCAATCTGTGGATTGATGGATACTGAAATGCTCGAATTCGTTGATCCGAAGATACCGAACTCTAGCTATCTCTAACTCGTTGATCCGAAGATACCGGGAAAGAGATCTACGATTCTTCGACGTTGATCTTGCGCACAAGATACCGTGAATCGGCTTCAACAAACGATGATCCGAGCGCACTCGAATGACGTTAGTGGAGATAGGAGATACACTCGACTACCAATTGAGATTGAAAGCACAAAGCTAACAAAAGAGAATTTTATTCAAAAATCAACAACCCTTTACAAATGAAACAACTCGCCTATTTATATGCTACAACACGCAATAGCAGAAAAAAAATACAACTCCTAAGTCGGCAACCGACTTAACAACATCTGACGACCTAGAGAAACAGTAGTCTTCCGACTTAAAGAAATTCACGCGACTTAAAGAAACACTCTCGACTTATCATCTTTGATTCGCGACTTATCAGATGATCTCACGAGCTAAGGAAGTGCGTTCGTTCGCGACCTTCAGTCATGCCGCGATTTAGACAAGTTCGCTCGCAATTTGTCTGGAGACGATCCAGGGTTATGGCGGTGATTAGAGGTGGGAAACAATTGGAGTTAAGTCGTGGTGGTTTATGTCGTGAAGGAGTTAGCTCGGTTTGGTGGTTAGGTCGGAGATGATTTAGGTCGGCATAGGGCTTAAGTCGGAGATGATTTAGATCGGCATAGGGCTTAAGTCGGAGATGATTTAGGTCGGCATAGGGCTTAAGTCGGAGATGATTTAGGTCGGCATAGGGCTTAAGTCGGAGATGATTTAGATCGTTGGGTGGTTTGGTTAAGTCATATACCGATTCAGGCATTTGGGAATTAGGTCGTGGAATGGAGGTTGGGTCGTAGGTCGTAGTGGAGACTGGAGATAGGTCGGAGCTTCTGGTAGGTCGTGGGTCGCGGTTGCTAGGTCGGAGACGATCTAAGGTACTTCTTGTTGCTTCTTCCTTCTTTGTACTCTGCCGCGCTGCATCATCCTCCCCCTGTTGAAACGAATTCGTCCTCGAATTAAAAAGTTCTTTCCCCTTAGATTGTTCATCTCCAAAATAAGGTATAAGATGTTTAACATTAAACACGTCAGAAGTGTAAACATCCTTAGGCAGCTTCAACTTATAAGCATTTTCATTGATCCGTTTTATAATTTCTACTGGACCAATCTTTCGGGCTTTCAATTTGTTATATGCACCCACTGGAAAACGATCCTTTGTTAATACAGCATAAACCAAATCACCTTCGTTAAATTCAACGTTTCTTCGTTTCAAATCTGCCGATTGTTTGTACTTCTCATTTGCTTTCTTCAATCGTTCCTGAACAATTTGATGACATTCCGTCAGTCTTTCAACAAAATCAGCAGCTTTCTTAACTGTCCCCTTCGAGTGTGGTATTACCGTTAAATCCAACGGTCCTTTTGGCATACTAGAATACACAATCTGAAATGGACTGAAACCTGTACTTCGGTTATTTGCATGATTGTGAGCAAATTCAGCTTGACACAACTTTAAGTCCCAACTCTTCAAATTGTCCTGCACAAGACATCGCAACAAATTTCCCAACGATCTATTCACAACTTCAGTTTGTCCATCTGTCTGAGGATGATATGCACTACTAAATTTCAACTTCGTTCCCACCATCTTCCATAGACTCAACCAAAAGTGACTCAGAAATCGAGTATCTCGGTCAGAAACAATAGATTCGGGTAAACCATGTAAACGATATATTTCTTTAAAGAATAACTGTGCCACTCGAACTGCATCCGCTGTCTTCTTACAGGCTATAAAATGTGCCATCTTCGAAAACCTGTCCACCACAACAAATATAGAATCGTTTCCCCTCTGAGTTCTCGGCAATCCTAACACGAAATCCATGCTGATATCAACCCATGGTTTGGTAGGCACAGGTAATGGCATATATAACCCCGCATTCGTCGCTGTTCCTTTCGAAACCTGACAAATATGACACCTTTCCACAAATCTTTCGACCTCTTTCCTCATTGACGACCAAAAATAAGATTGAGAAATTAACTGCAAAGTACGATCTCTACCCACATGGCCTTCTTCATGTAGTTCTTTAACAATCTTCATTCTCAAGCTACAGTCTGGGATGCACAAACGATTTCCCTTAAACAGAAAACCATCCACCAACACAAATTCATCCGTATTTCCTTCCTTTACTTTTTCAGCAAATTTCACAAAGTAAGGATCTTCTTCAATCAATTCTGGCAATAATTCAAAACCTGTCACTTCAACTTTCATTGTTATCAACAAATGACTCCTCCTGCTCAAAGCATCAGCCACACGATTGGTTACCCCTGACTTGTGCTTAACGACAAAAGTAAACTGTTGCAAATAAGCAATCCACGATGCATGTCTCGCTGAAATCTTGTCTTGTCCTTGTAAATGCTTCAATGCTTCATGATCAGTGTAAAGAACAAACTCCTTCTGAAATAGATAGTGTCTCCAGTGTTTAATAGATTGCACAACAGCATAAAACTCCACATCATATGTACTGTATCGCATCTTCGCTCCTGACAACTTCTCACTGAAATATGCAATAGGACGCCCCTTCTGACTCAACACCCCTCCAATCCCAACCTTGGATGCATCAGTATGTAGTTCAAACACCAACTGAAAATCTGGTAACACTAGAATTGGTGCAGACGTCAGCAATTCCTTGATCTTCCCAAAAGCACTCCCTGCTTCCTCTGTCCATGCAAACTGTTTACCTTTCATGCAATCTGTAACAGGCGCCATCACACTACTAAAGTGTGGTATAAACCTTCGATAAAATGAAGCCAACCCATGAAAACTACGAACTTCCGTTATCGTCTTGGGCTGCGGCCAATTTCTGATCGCCTCAACTTTACTTTGGTCAACCTGTATTCCTTTCTCTGAAACAACATACCCCAGAAATAACACGCTATGCGTCATGAACACGCACTTCTTCGTTGCAGCATAGAATTGTTCTTGTCGCAATACCATCAGCACTTCTCTAAGATGATTCAAATGTTCCTCTGGACTCCCACTGTAAATAAGAATATCATCGAAATACACCACCACGAATTTCCCAATGAACGGTCGAAAAATCTGATTCATCACCCTCATGAAAGTACTTGGTGCATTGGATAAACCAAATGGCATGACTAACCATTCGTATAGACCCTCCCTGGTTTTAAAAGCAGTCTTCCACTCATCTCCTGGTCTGATACGAATTTGATGATATCCGCTCTTCAAATCAATCTTAGAAAAGATAGTAGCTCCGCTTATCTGATCCAACAAGTCATCCAACCTCGGCATTGGAAATCTATATCTCACGGTAATCTTATTCAATGCTCGACTGTCAGTGCACATTCTCCATGTCCCATCCTTCTTGGGTACCAATAAAGCTGGTACAGCACAAGGACTCAGACTCTCCTGCACACGCCCCTGTTCAAGCAATTCCTCTACCTGCCTCCGCAATTCTTCATGTTCCTTCGGACTCATTCGATAATGTGGTCTGTGTGGCAATACAGCACCGGGAACAAGATCTATCTGATGTTGTATATCCCTCAACGGTGGCAACTCCGTTGGTAACTCCTCTGGAAATACATCGTCAAATTCTTTCAGAACTGGTTTAACTTCTTCTGGAATTTCAATCTCTTCACTGCTTTCTCGTCCAATCAACAAGAATACTTCCGGCTCTTCTTCAACTTCTTTAACAAACTCCTTCAAAGTCAATAAAGTTTTCAGCTCTTCGATTTCCTCCACTTTGTTTTCTTCCTGTTGGCGTTTCTTTGGAACCAGAGTAATCTTTGTACCTTCGAACATGAAACTGTAACTGTTGGTCCGTCCATCATGTTGTACTGCTCTATCAAACTGCCATGGCCTGCCCAACAACAGATGACACACATCCATGTCTACTACATCACACCAAACCTCATCCTTGTATTTCTTCCCAATTGAAAACTTCACACAAGCTCTACGTCCAACTTTCACTTCACCACCCTTCCTCAACCAAGCTAACTTGTACGGTTTAGGATGTTTCTCGGTTTTCAACTCCAACTTCTTCACTGCTTCTGTAGAGATAATATTATCGCAACTCCCAGCATCAATAACAAATTTACAAACTCTTCCCAGAATAGTGCATGTAGATTGAAAGATATTGTTCCTCAACCAACTACTTTCCTCCTCTTGCTTCGGTGTTAAACAACTTCTCCTCATCATCAATGCGTATCCGTCATCTCCCGATAGTAAGTCTTCCTCCTCAACTGGTAAAGAATTAGAGCATTCAGCTTCTTCATCCTCATCCTCAACCTCAGCAATCATTGCTCTCTTCTTTGGCTTTGGACACTCATTGCTTTTATGACCCAACTCCTGACAGTTGTAACATTTGAAACCGTTGTTAACCTTTGCCTTCTCAACCTCCTTCACCACTGGTTTACTGATAGGTTTAGACACATTAGAACTTCCACCAACACCCTTCACTTGATTATTGGAATTCGTAAACACACCACCTCCTCGTCGTCCCTACTTCTCCCAAGCCAACGCTTTCTGATGTGCTTCCGCCACAGATCTTGGATCGAACATATTAACCATATCCTGAATCTGCATTCTCAATCCCCCAATGAATCTAGATGTCAGCTACTCTTCCGTTTCCATAATGTCATTCCTCGCAATAAGCTGGTAAAACTCATCCGCGTAATCATTAACAGTCTTCGTGCCCTGCCTCAAGTTCTGCAAACGTTGATACATCAAAGATTGATAATTGTAAGGTAAGAACGTTGCTTTCATTAATTTCTTCATCTTTTCCCAAGATTCAACTTTTGACTTCCCCATTCGTTCACGTGTAAGTTTGGTTTGCTGCCACCATGCCAAAGCTCTACCCCTCAACCTTGTAGCAACCAATCTCACTCTACGACGTTCTGGAACTTCTTTGAAATCAAAAATTTCTTCAACATTAGCCACCCAATCCAAAAACTCCTCAGCCTGCATACCACCTTTGAATTCTGGAATTTCTGTCTTCATCCCAGATTCCCACTTGTGATCGTATTCCGACTGATTCCTTCCTCGTCCACGTCCTCGTCCATGAACACTACCACCATCATACTCTTCTTCACCATCCGATGTATATCGATGTCGATCATGACCACCAACATCTCTACCACCACCATTTCTTCCACCAACATTCCTACGATCCACATTCCTCCGATCTCGATCAGTCATATTTCTATCTCGACCTCGATCATCAACATTTCTATCACAATCTCGATCCACGCTTCTATGATCACTATCAACACTTCTCTCCCGATTAGAATGTGGTGAAACTCTACTTCTTCCATGACTCGATTCAGGTGAAACCCTTCTCTGATTTTGACTCATTTCAAGCATCATTCTCTCTAATCGACCAATCCCTTCAGTAAGCTTCTCATTGAAATTCTCGTTGATTCGTTGCTCCATTTCATCGGCCTCTTCTCTTCCGTACAAAGCATTAATATTGCGATGACGTTGAACTCGTCTTGGCGGCATGATTGAATACTTCACAAACACTTCAACAAATTCACACTTCAAGTTTCAAACACCTTTCGAACTTTGATCCAAAATGAAATGGATTGAAAACTCCAACTTTGTTGCAAAATATGATGAACACGATGAACACAACCTCAACACTTCAAATTCTCGGCTCCAAGACTCGATTTAGCTATGATTGGCTAAAACAAGCTCAGATACCAAACTGACGCAGCGGATAATTCTAGACGATCTTCAATCGATGAAAATAGCAATCTGTGGATTGATGGATACTGAAATGCCCGAATTCGTTGATCCGAAGATACCGAACTCTAGCTATCTCTGACTCGTTGATCCGAAGATACCGGGAAAGAGATCTATGATTCTTCGACGTTGATCTTGCGCACAAGATACCGTGAATCGGCTTCAACAAACGATGATCCGAGCGCACTCGAATGACGTTAGTGGAGATAGGAGATACACTCGACTACCAATTGAGATTGAAAGCACAAAGCTAACAAAAGAGAATTTTATTCAAAAATCAACAACCCTTTACAAATGAAACAACTCGCCTATTTATAGGCTACAACACGCAATAGCAGAAAAAAAATACAACTCCTAAGTCGGCAACCGACTTAACAACATCTGACGACCTAGAGAAACAGTAGTCTTCCGACTTAAAGAAATTCACGCGACTTAAAGAAACACTCTCGACTTATCATCTTTGATTCGCGACTTATCAGATGATCTCACGAGCTAAGGAAGTGCGTTCGTTCGCGACCTTCAGTCATGCCGCGATTTAGACAAGTTCGCTCGCAATTTGTCTGGAGACGATCCAGGGTTAGGGCGGTGATTAGAGGTGGGAAACAATTGGAGTTAAGTCGTGGTGGTTTATGTCGTGAAGGAGTTAGCTCGGTTTGGTGGTTAGGTCGGAGATGATTTAGGTCGGCATAGGGCTTAAGTCGGAGATGATTTAGATCGGCATAGGGCTTAAGTCGGAGATGATTTAGGTCGGCATAGGGCTTAAGTCGGAGATGATTTAGGTCGGCATAGGGCTTAAGTCGGAGATGATTTAGATCGTTGGGTGGTTTGGTTAAGTCGTATACCGATTCAGGCATTTGGGAATTAGGTCGTGGAATGGAGGTTGGGTCGTAGGTCGTAGTGGAGACTGGAGATAGGTCGGAGCTTCTGGTAGGTCGTGGATCGCGGTTGCTAGGTCGGAGACGATCTAAGGTACTTCTTGTTGCTTCTTCCTTCTTTGTACTCTGCCGCGCTGCATCAGTAAATGAACCCCTTTGTACAGTCAATATATATAGAGCTTCATACTTAAAATATATAAACACAATATATCTATGCAACAATTTAGTGATATTTAAATAGCTACACATCTGGGTTACTCACAGGTATAAAAAAAAGAAAAGAACAACTGGGTTAGTTTACTCGGTACAACAGGAAATCCTGAAACTTAATTTCTACAAACCTGATCTTATTCTACTCTTAGTTTTATGAAGAGCAATTTGAATTCATTTAGTGGATTAAAGCCTATAGTTCAACAGAGGATATATACATACATACTCATTTCTGGACATATACAGGTTTTCATAATTATATATATTATTCTACAAAACATTTAAGTAGATCATCTTTCATAATATTACTTCGTAGATTTTCACAGGCGTCAAAGAATTTATTCAGATTTAAAAGAAGAATCAAAATTACTCACCTAAATTTTAAAATGAACAGAGCCTCTACTTTATGTTAAAGCAGCCTGCTATTGAAACCAGTTTGAATTTGCTAGCTGAAGCTCTCTTCCTCTTTAATTCTCTTGGTTGAGTTGAGTTGCTGTTAATTGTTGTTATCAGGTTGGATTATTGGGTTCAAGGTTTAAGATGATGCTCGCTTCAGTTTTCAAGTTTTTTTTTAAATGGTCGAACTGAATTGCAAATTGATATAGAAGAAATGAAGTATACAGTGTGATAATATTTGTACAGGGTGAAAAATCTTGTTGTACAATAAATCAGAGTTTTTTATCTTTGACTAAGCAGATTTCTTGCTTTGGTGGGCTAATATAATCTATGTTGTGTGCTTAGGATATCTTGCATTAATTAACTTTGTCTTCTTTTTGTTAAAATCTACATACTTATCCTTGAATGTACTTGAATGTATAATTGCTGTCTTTTATTCCACGAGTACATTCTTAAATATATATCACTGTCTTCCTTTGCAAGCTCATAGATATTCATATTTTTGTTTTCTTGTCCTGTTTCATATTTGAATGTATTTTTTTTCTTTAGTCATATAGCTTTGTCGTATAAATGACATTCTATATTTAAGATGATGTCAAAATTTATATTATATATATTTATTTATAATTCTAACTTACATACTTATTTTATTTCTTTGTTAAAGTTAAACTATTAACATTGAATTTCTTATTTATTATACTTATGTTATTATCATAACTTCTTAAGCCTATAACGATTATATTTATTTTCAAATAATATATTTGTTTATACTTAAATTTAATATTGATAAGATTTATTTTACTTGAACTATTATTGTCCAGACTATATTATATACATTTTTAAATCACATATTAATAAAGTTGAATAAAATAGATTTCAAGTTTAAAATAGTTAGAAACTCATTATTTTAATTCCAAACAATAGCTTCTCCCAATTACATATATATATATATATATATATATATATATATATATATTTGTTTTAAAATAATAGGCTGTATTTTATTTAATTCAATTAAATATTGATTAAAATAATACTGCCAAAATCCAGAATGTCACAAAAACTGTAACCTCTTTTAAACCCAAGACACCCCAAATTTACTTCCTAGTACACAACCCAAACTTCCCGAGCAAATTACCCAACATCATTGAGTAACTCATAAATCTACTCGAGCATAAATCATCACTACCAAACTTCATCAGATAACAGAACCGTGCACGTGCATGGGCATGTTGCCGACCATCATCTCCGATCATCAGTGATGATCGTTTCACATCCAAAATTACCCAATCACCCCAATGAGATCATCAGATTAGCTCCAACCCACTCAAATTTGAATTCGAGTTTCAATCTAAACCTGGAACAGTAGAACTACTTGAACCCAAAACCTGGCAACGCTTCACATTCGTCCCTCCGACCACCGTGACCCCTAGAACTCCGGCATTGACTTCAACTAGGGCCAAGCTTCCACTACCCAAAGATCTGAAACACTCGGTCCATTTTAGAAGACGTGATGATCGACTGCTTAAGCTTAACTAAAACTAGGGTTCTAAAAAGGATTTCACTGCCGCAACCTCTCTGATGAATTTTATCACCATTACCCATTTTTCTTAGCATCTACTAACACTCCTCTACCACTAGCCTTGACCTCGATGACGATCAACCCTCCAATCATCAGAATTTGATGAAAATAAGGTTTTCGTTTAACTCAAGAATTCAAAAGATTTCCAGATTTAAAAATCTTGATTTTGTTATCTAAATTCATATTTCTTCATTTCAAATCAAGTTGTAATTTCGAAACTCAAGATTATGATCACTGATTTTTTTTATGTTTTGAAAAGTTCTAACTGTTATTTTACAATTCTTACATGTTTACCAAATATTTCTACTTGAATTTATTTTTAAAATTAATTTTAGACCTAAACAACATTAACTGTTTGAAGATCAAATTATGTACGAAATCAGAGGAAGAGGAACTTGAAATTTTTTTTATTGTTTACATTTGAAAATCCTGTAACAAGAACAGGATGAACAAAATGCCTCTGAACACAACCACCTAAACATAGATGCTACTTTTACATACATATTTATGCAAAGCATCATCATCACAGGACAAAGCACAATCCAGATTCAAATTTATGGATAGATTTGCTCACATTGAATTGAAGACAGGGAAGAGACAAATTTGGTTTTGGACAGGTTTTGAAAACCTGGAACTAGAAAACAGAACCATATGTCTGTACTTTGAGATGTTCAAGCATATTCATATCAACATTCAAACACATATCATAGCATATGCAAACTCATTCACAAACAAACATCAATTCTACTTGCATGCAAACCAGGATGTATGCAAGGTTAAGGATTTGCTCACAGTCATTTAAGTATACACAAAGAATTCATGTTTATGTCCAAAATACTTATCACAATATACTTTGCAACAGATCCATGTTTTAAAATTTTAAAACAAATGTTACTCACCTGGTTTTCAAATGAACAGAGCTGCTTTATTTTTATTGAAACATGCTTGAAATTTTGCAAGCTGAAATCTTGCTTCTTTGTACAAATACAGGGATTTTTATATTGTGACGACCTCCCATGACCCCTGCACCGAATCTAAAGATAAAGCGCTGTAAAGTGTGCCAGGCGACCATGGACGATTGTCAAGGTAAGATTTAAAACAACAGAATCTATCGTATTACTCACAGCGCATGGACAAAATACAATAGAACATATGTATAGTGAAGCTTTTCAGAACAAAATGACATCATATAAAACTCCATAATAGTTGAATACAAGCATCACATAGTCAATACATCCAGCCTCACTACATATCTCTCAGAGAATACAAAACAGCGGAATATCCAGTACATATAAGAAGATAATATGCAACCCTCTAGCTCGTCTTCGATATCAGCATCGTGAGAAGAGAACAGCACCTGTCACCTGCTACCTAGTCTGCCCGTCCCAAAATGGACGAACAGCCCAAGGCAATAAGAATTAAAACATAAAGCCTTGAGTCAGACAACAGTCTTAGTGAGCAGTAAAATTAACTAACAACATACCAAAAGAGCATAAAGGAAAAGGAATAGGAATACAACCCTCCCACTCCAACCTCATTCTACAGTGATAGCCCCCAGACACACACTAAGCAGAAGCAAACATAGCAGAGCATACAATTTAAAGTAAAACTACTATCACTCGAGTCAAGGGCGATGTTTTCCAAGTACCAAGGCCTAAATCAGATAAGCACCCAGAAAATACCGCTCCTGAGTCCGAATGACGATACAACCAAACATCCATGACTCTGGCTATCACTGTTATCATTGCTTCGATATCACCGTTAATTGAATGACCGGCACATTCTTTCAGCCGTCCGTCAAGGGCTAATGGAAACCCCGGTTCTAGACATAACTCCCGCACGTCGTCGCAGCCCGTGCCTAGGACTATCGAATCTGCCCAGAGTACTCGACCATCAACAGTTGGCCGTTGGGACTATCGAATCTGCCCAAACGTACTCTTGCTTAGAGCATGCTAGAACCTTCAACAACGATGCTATCCAAGCCTCCTAGTCATCCTCCTCGACGACTATTCTCATATCCATTCATTATCCTCAACTCGAATCATATCACCGAGTTATCAACATGCTTGGAATGATCCCGTCTGGATTAGACCAAGTCTTCATCATATGATTGCCTCGCTTCATTACATCCTCACAAAGCCTCATCTCATCATCGCATCATCGAATCTATGCATAAGAGCTTCATCATCCCGCTACATATGCCACGAGCAGCTTTTCCAATTCAAGAGCCTTTCCCTTAGCTTTTGAATCATCTTCGATCTAATCTAATCATCAATCATCTAGTTCATAACAATCAATCAAATCAAACATCAATTCAAGCAATCAAGCATTCAAATATGATCTAAGTAGACAATTATAACAATAATGGCATTTTCGTAATTAAAGAGTTGAAAGTCCAATAAGCATGAAAACATGGATTATATCTCTACAAACTTGATGAATGAACTTGCATAGGTTAACATATGATAAAATGGATGCAACATCATCATGAACAATGGATCTACATGGATCTATACATAGGATGAAGAAAATGCATGGAAATCACTAATTTAACACCAAATCGAGCCAACAATCCGATCTACTCCTTTGGATCCGTGTGAGAGATAATCACCACTCACCAAATCACCAAAACAACCTCAAATCAAAACGCTTCAGATCTGGACAGCAAAGGATGAAGCTTGATCTATCACGAATCCGCTTCAAATGATGAAATCTCACTTCAAGAGGTGAAGATCTTCAATCTAAGCTCTTGAATCTTCAATTTGATCTTCAACTTGGATAAATGGAAACACTAGATTAGAGTGGAGAGAAGAAGTGAAGAAGTGTAGAAGTCAAGCTCTCAAAATGGCAGCACTTCGTCGCTTCAAAATCCGGATCCCAAAAAGTGAGAACAACCCCTCCTATTTATAGCTGAAAAACTGCCCTGAGACGAAATCTGGCCATCTCCTAAGTCGTTTCCGACTTACGACTTACGACTCTTGCCGACCTAACACTCACCGACCTAAGCCTCTCCGACCTAACAGATGAACGACTTAACTCCTCAGCGACCTAACAGTTGACGACCTAAGACAATGCGCTTCCTTCGACCTACGACTTAGTTAGGTTGCGACCTAACCACTTAGGCTTCTACGCGACCTAACACTTGGCAAAACCCAGCGACCTAACCCTAAAGCCAACACGCGACCTAACTAAAAGCAGAACTCACGACCTAACCCTTAGGTCGCTAACCTATAGGTCGCTCCACTATACTAGGTCGCTAACTACTGTCTCCAAACCCCTTAGGTCGCTGCCGACCTAACTATGCTAACTAGGAACCACTAGGTCGCTAACACGGCAACTCCTTAGGTCGTCCCAACCGACCTAACAACTTAATTACTAAGTCGCTAACCCGGAACCACTAGGTCGCTAGCTTTCCCAGTCGACCTAACACTTAACAAAAACTTAGGTTGCTCACAACATTTCCTTAGGTCGTTGCCGACCTAACTCTACCCCACGACCTAACCCCAGAATGCTTAGGTCGCCTACTACTCTTGAGTCGGTCGCGTCTTATCACCTAGGTCGGTCACTACCTTAAGTCGGTTAACCCCACTTCCTTAACTCGGCAACGACTTAACAAACACTGGTCAGACGACTCAACTAGGCTTACGACTTAAGACTTAGTAGGTATACGACTCATCCCTCAACTCGTCCAGAACTCTTAAGTCTTCCCTCCTAAGTCGTCTACGACCTAAACACTTGGTCATTCACTCGCCCAGACGTGATTCCTATACGACTTAAGCTTCCACACGCTCTTAAGTCGTTCAACCTATAAGTCGGTTGCGACTTATCTCTTAGGTCGTTCGCGACCTAGGACTTAGAAAAATCTCAACCAAAATCTGAAACAACCTAAAAAGTTGAAAATTCCAGATTCGAACGAACTTTCCGATCCGTGAAAATACGGGTCGTTACATTCTCTCCCCCTTAGGAATTTCGCCCCCGAAATTCCAAACAAACAAAGCAATCAAAAGCTATTCTGCACGCCTACCATCCATAGCAATCAACAAACCAAGCATCCAATTCTAGCTTAGCATGCAGAATTCTAAAACTAGAACAAGTTACAATATCGCGAGATGTCACGACGCCTTTGGGTCATACCTCGAAGAGTTCAGGATGAGCTGCTTTCATCCTCTCTTCCACCTCCCACGTACAGTCGTTATCATCATCACTCCATTGTACCTTGAGCAACTTGACCACTTTCCTCCTAAGCTGTTTCGTGTCAGTTTCAACAACACGAAGCGGCTTACGAGGTCTTCTATCGACTGGATCAACTTCTAAGTCTTCACAGCTATCAGCAGAAACCACTGTACTCGAGTCGTGCACATACTTCCGTAGATACGATACATGAAAAACATTGTGCACACCCGACATCTTCTCCGGTAACTCCAATCTGTAGGCGAGCTTTCCAATTCGCTCGATGATCGGGAATGGTCCAACAAATCTCGGAGTCAATTTTCCTTTCTTCCCGAATCGAATAACATTCTTTAGTGGAGAAATCTTCACAAAAACCATATCTCCTACGTCGAATTCCAAATCCTTTCGACGCTTATCGGCATAACTCTTCTGACGATCTTGGGCTGCCTTCATTCGTTGCCGAATGATTTCTATACAATCTGAAGTCTGACGAATCATCTCTGGCCCAAGCATCAGCTTTTCTCCAGTTTCCAACCAACATGTCGGAGAGTTACATGGTCTTCCATACAATGCCTCATACGGTGCCATACCAATGCTTGACTGGTAACTGTTGTTGTACGCAAATTCCACCAAATGAAGGTGATCTTCCCATGATCCTCCGAAATCCAAAACACAAGCTCTGAGGAGATCTTCCAAAACTCGGTTGACTCTCTCAGTCTGACCATCTGTTTGGGGATGATAAGCTGTACTCAAACACAACTCGGTTCCCAAGACTTCCTGGAAGCTCTTCCAAAATCCACTAGTGAACAATGGATCTCGATCGCTCACTATACTCTTCGGAATACCATGGAATCGAACTATCCACTTAACATACAACTCAGCCAACTTTGATGCGGTCCTAGTCGATCGAACTGGAATGAATCTTGCACTCTTGGTCAAACGATCCACAATGACCCAAATCCCTTCATTTCCCGTTCTGGTTCTAGGCAATCCATCGATAAAATCCATCGAAACTTGTTCCCACTTCCATGTAGGAACTTCTAATGGCTGAAGCAATCCGCTTGGCTTCTTCTGTTCAGCCTTTACCAACTGGCAGTTCATGCATTTGGAAATAAAATTTCCAACATCCTTCTTCATGCCTTCCCAGTAGTAGGTTCTCTTCATATCCCGATACATCTTGTTTCCTCCTGGATGAATTGTCAACTTCGAGTGATGACTTTCCTTCAGAACTTCACTCCTCAATTCATCTATATCGGGAACAACTAGTCGTCCTTGCTTCCGAAGCCAACCCTCTCGATCGACCTCGAATCCTTTATCCTTTTCTGGATCCAACCCAGATTCCAATTCACGGATAATCTTGACAAGCTTATCATTTCGCTTTTGGCTCTCACCAATCCTTTCCACAAGAGTGGGTCTTATTGATAAGTTTGCCAACATCTCAGGTTCCAATTCGCATCTAGGCCTGAAGTCAAATCCAGCTAAATACTCGAGACTCTTCCATTCAGAAAACATGGCTCCCAATCCTGCATGTCTTCGACTTAACGCATCTGCCACTGCGTTACCTTTTCCCGGAGTATAAGCTATACCAAAATCATATGATGCCAAAAACTCTAGCCAACGTTGCTGCCGAAGATTCAAATCCTTTTGGGAGAAAAGGTACTTCAACGACTTGTGATCCGTAAACAACTCGAATCGAACTCCCAACAGATAATGTCTCCACATCTTCAGAGCAAATACAATCGCCGCTAACTCCAAATCATGAGTTGGGTAATTCCTTTCATGCGGCTTCAGTTGTCGACTGGCATACGCAACAACTTTATCCTTCTGCATCAGAACTGCTCCAAGTCCCGTACCACATGCGTCGGTGTAAACCACCATCTCATCATTTTCACTTGGAATAGTCAAAACAGGAGCACTCGTCAATCTCTCTTTCAGGATTCCGAAGGCTTGCTCACACTTAGCATTCCAACTGAACACTTGGTTCTTCTTCGTCAATCCTGTTAACGGTGCAGCTACCTTGGAGAAGTCTTTGATAAACCGTCGATAATATCCTGCTAATCCAAGAAAACTTCTCACATCTGATGCATTCTTAGGTCTAACCCAATCCTGGATTGCTGCCACCTTAGCGGGGTCAACCGCTATTCCATTTCCAGAAATCACATGGCCTAAGAACCTCACTTCACTCTTCCAGAAGTGACACTTCGAAAACTTAGCCTTCAGCTGATGTTTCCGTAAGATCTCCAAAACAATTCGCAAGTGCGTCTTGTGCTCTTCTTCCGTTCTGGAATAAATCAGAATATCATCCACGAACACAAGTACGAACTTGTTCAACTGATCTCTGAACACTCTATTCATAAGATCCACAAAATATGCTGGCGCGTTAGTCAATCCAAACGGCATTACCAGCCACTCAAAGAAACCGGATGGTGTCCTGAAAGCAGTCTTCGGCACACTATCCTTAGCCACTCTCAACTGGTGAAATCCCGTTGCCAAATCCATTTGAGAAAACACCTTAGCCTCGTGAAGCTGATCAAACAAGTCATCTATTCTCGGCAATGGATACTTGTTCTTCTTAGTCACCTTATTCAGCTCACGATAATCCACACACAATCTCAACGACCCATCTGCCTTGGTTGCAAACACAACTGGTGCACCCCATTCGGACACACTACGCCGAATGAATCCTTTCTGCAAAAGGTCATCAACTTGCACCCTCAACTCCTGCTGTTCCCTAGGCGCCATCCGCCTAAGAGGCATCACAACAGGTCTGGCTCCTTCAACTAGATCTATACGAAACTCGATCTCTCTATGCGGCGGCAACCCTTTGACTTCGTCAAAGACATCCTCGAATCCATTAGCGATCGGCACTGATGACAGTCCATCCCGTGGAACAACTAGCGAATACATGAAGCTCATGAAGACGCCTTCTTCATGCTTACATCGTATCACAATCCTTCGCCCCTCCACATTCTCGACTGTCACTTCCAACCTTTCGCAATCAACCTTAGCCGCATACTTCCTAAGCCAGTCCATACCCAAAATAATTCCGAACCCCGCAAAGTCCAGAACAAAGCAATCACAAACAAAAGAGCAACCATGACTCGACACAACTAGACCACGGCATAACATACACAAACAGGACGAACCCCCAACTGGATTAGTCACAACCAATGGCCTATCAACAATATCCGGTTCCAAACCTAACCGGCCTACTAGTTCATTACAAACAAACGAATGCGACGCTCCAGTATCAAACAGAACTCTAACTGGAACACCACATAGGAAAAGAGTACCTTGAACAACCACACTCTTTCCCTTCTCTTCAGCAGTAGGAGCTTTCGAAGACGACGGAACAGCTCCTAAAGCATAGGCTTGCACAATCTGCCTGTCCTTCCTCGGTTCTGGACAATTCTTCCTGAAATGCCCCGGCTTGTCACAGTTGTGACACTTCATCGGTGCCTTCGGATTCTTACAATCCTTAGAGAAATGGCCCTTCTGCTGACAATTGTAGCAAGTCACCTCGCCTTTCGGCTTCTTCTGGCCATCCTTACCCTTCTGCTGCTGCTGCTTCCTCTTCTGGTTTCCACCCTGCTGTGGTTTAGATTCTCCCTTGGTAACAGCAACAACAGGTCCTTCCTTAGGAAACAGACTCTCATGCCTAAGAGCTTTCTCCACAAGCTTCTCAAATGAATCGTCCAAATGATCCACCAACTGTCTCCCAAGATAACTATCCAAGCCGGTCACAAACTTCTCATTCTTCTGATAAGCAGATTCAATATATGACCGAGCATACTTGGACAAAGCTTCAAACTCAGAAACATACTCAATAACAGATCTTCCACCCTGCTTGAGCTCCACAAACTTCTTGAGCAGAACAGACTTCTGAGCTGTAGAAATGAACTTAGCTTCAAATCTGACTTGGAATTGCTCCCAAGTAATCTCTTCTTCCGGAGTAGTGATGGTAATAGAGTTCCACCAATCAGAAGCTCTCCCCTGAAGCTGCCTTGATGCCAACTTCCTCTTAGTTGCATCATCAATTCCCAAATCACCAAAGATCCTTCTACAAGCCTCTATCCACCTCTGGACTTCAATGGTAGATTCTGTTCCCAAGAAAACCTTCCCTCCAAGAGCAGTATAATCCTTGCACAACTTAGCAAAATCCACTGGTTTTGGAGTTTGGACTTGAACTCCAACATCAACTGCTGCCCCCGGAACTGGTATCCTTCTCATGATCGAAGTCATCATAGCTTCGAACATGGCTGCATAATCAGCAGTCTCTTCAGTAGCACGACCTCCCCTAGCAGCTGGTCTCCCTCTTCGACTCATTCTCAATATCTAAAAAAAGGAATGATTAGAACATCTAGAGAAACAACTGCATAAAGGACTCAAACTCTACTAAGCTACTATATTATATATAGTAATCATCCATCAAAATACAATTACGTCTCTCATACGTAGTTACGACAGCGAGCGTTGGGTAAAATCGATTAACCAATGCTCTGATACCAAATGTGACGACCTCCCATGACCCCTGCACCGAATCTAAAGATAAAGCGCTGTAAAGTGTGCCAGGCGACCATGGACGATTGTCAAGGTAAGATTTAAAACAACAGAATCTATCGTATTACTCACAGCGCATGGACAAAATACAATAGAACATATGTATAGTGAAGCTTTTCAGAACAAAATGACATCATATAAAACTCCATAATAGTTGAATACAAGCATCACATAGTCAATACATCCAGCCTCACTACATATCTCTCAGAGAATACAAAACAGCGGAATATCCAGTACATATAAGAAGATAATATGCAACCCTCTAGCTCGTCTTCGATATCAGCATCGTGAGAAGAGAACAGCACCTGTCACCTGCTACCTAGTCTGCCCGTCCCAAAATGGACGAACAGCCCAAGGCAATAAGAATTAAAACATAAAGCCTTGAGTCAGACAACAGTCTTAGTGAGCAGTAAAATTAACTAACAACATACCAAAAGAGCATAAAGGAAAAGGAATAGGAATACAACCCTCCCACTCCAACCTCATTCTACAGTGATAGCCCCCAGACACACACTAAGCAGAAGCAAACATAGCAGAGCATACAATTTAAAGTAAAACTACTATCACTCGAGTCAAGGGCGATGTTTTCCAAGTACCAAGGCCTAAATCAGATAAGCACCCAGAAAATACCGCTCCTGAGTCCGAATGACGATACAACCAAACATCCATGACTCTGGCTATCACTGTTATCATTGCTTCGATATCACCGTTAATTGAATGACCGGCACATTCTTTCAGCCGTCCGTCAAGGGCTAATGGAAACCCCGGTTCTAGACATAACTCCCGCACGTCGTCGTAGCCCGTGCCTAGGACTATCGAATCTGCCCAGAGTACTCGACCATCAACAGTTGGCCGTTGGGACTATCGAATCTGCCCAAACGTACTCTTGCTTAGAGCATGCTAGAACCTTCAACAACGATGCTATCCAAGCCTCCTAGTCATCCTCCTCGACGACTATTCTCATATCCATTCATTATCCTCAACTCGAATCATATCACCGAGTTATCAACATGCTTGGAATGATCCCGTCTGGATTAGACCAAGTCTTCATCATATGATTGCCTCGCTTCATTACATCCTCACAAAGCCTCATCTCATCATCGCATCATCGAATCTATGCATAAGAGCTTCATCATCCCGCTACATATGCCACGAGCAGCTTTTCCAATTCAAGAGCCTTTCCCTTAGCTTTTGAATCATCTTCGATCTAATCTAATCATCAATCATCTAGTTCATAACAATCAATCAAATCAAACATCAATTCAAGCAATCAAGCATTCAAATATGATCTAAGTAGACAATTATAACAATAATGGCATTTTCGTAATTAAAGAGTTGAAAGTCCAATAAGCATGAAAACATGGATTATATCTCTACAAACTTGATGAATGAACTTGCATAGGTTAACATATGATAAAATGGATGCAACATCATCATGAACAATGGATCTACATGGATCTATACATAGGATGAAGAAAATGCATGGAAATCACTAATTTAACACCAAATCGAGCCAACAATCCGATCTACTCCTTTGGATCCGTGTGAGAGATAATCACCACTCACCAAATCACCAAAACAACCTCAAATCAAAACGCTTCAGATCTGGACAGCAAAGGATGAAGCTTGATCTATCACGAATCCGCTTCAAATGATGAAATCTCACTTCAAGAGGTGAAGATCTTCAATCTAAGCTCTTGAATCTTCAATTTGATCTTCAACTTGGATAAATGGAAACACTAGATTAGAGTGGAGAGAAGAAGTGAAGAAGTGTAGAAGTCGAGCTCTCAAAATGGCAGCACTTCGTCGCTTCAAAATCCGGATCCCAAAAAGTGAGAACAACCCCTCCTATTTATAGCTGAAAAACTGCCCTGAGACGAAATCTGGCCATCTCCTAAGTCGTTTCCGACTTACGACTTACGACTCTTGCCGACCTAACACTCACCGACCTAAGCCTCTCCGACCTAACAGATGAACGACTTAACTCCTCAGCGACCTAACAGTTGACGACCTAAGACAATGCGCTTCCTTCGACCTACGACTTAGTTAGGTTGCGACCTAACCACTTAGGCTTCTACGCGACCTAACACTTGGCAAAACCCAGCGACCTAACCCTAAAGCCAACACGCGACCTAACTAAAAGCAGAACTCACGACCTAACCCTTAGGTCGCTAACCTATAGGTCGCTCCACTATACTAGGTCGCTAACTACTGTCTCCAAACCCCTTAGGTCGCTGCCGACCTAACTATGCTAACTAGGAACCACTAGGTCGCTAACACGGCAACTCCTTAGGTCGTCCCAACCGACCTAACAACTTAATTACTAAGTCGCTAACCCGGAACCACTAGGTCGCTAGCTTTCCCAGTCGACCTAACACTTAACAAAAACTTAGGTTGCTCACAACATTTCCTTAGGTCGTTGCCGACCTAACTCTACCCCACGACCTAACCCCAGAATGCTTAGGTCGCCTACTACTCTTGAGTCGGTCGCGTCTTATCACCTAGGTCGGTCACTACCTTAAGTCGGTTAACCCCACTTCCTTAACTCGGCAACGACTTAACAAACACTGGTCAGACGACTCAACTAGGCTTACGACTTAAGACTTAGTAGGTATACGACTCATCCCTCAACTCGTCCAGAACTCTTAAGTCTTCCCTCCTAAGTCGTCTACGACCTAAACACTTGGTCATTCACTCGCCCAGACGTGATTCCTATACGACTTAAGCTTCCACACGCTCTTAAGTCGTTCAACCTATAAGTCGGTTGCGACTTATCTCTTAGGTCGTTCGCGACCTAGGACTTAGAAAAATCTCAACCAAAATCTGAAACAACCTAAAAAGTTGAAAATTCCAGATTCGAACGAACTTTCCGATCCGTGAAAATACGGGTCGTTACATATATTCAAATGGTGGCTGATGTAAATTTATTTTTGGTGTCTAAAGATCCAAGCAATATATGCTTTTGATCTTCCTGCTGATTTCTTGTTTCGGTTATAAACTGAAGTTTCTTTTTTTTTCTTACTGAACAAACATGGGAAAGTATGGATGCATAAATAAAGGAAATAGTGTTTTACAGGGAGGTATTTCTTTTGTGCTGAGAGGATGGGGCATTAAATGCATGTCCTATTTGGTTTACAAGCTCATACTATTTGAATCATGTATGTACATATGTGAATGTACTGTTTTTTCTCTAGCCTGCATACTACTTTACTCGGCTGAGATGTAATTGGTGCTGGCATTTATGATGTTTAAATATATTTTATTTTTATTTTGTATGAAGCTATATATTTTGTTTTGTGGTCATTTCTTTGTTTTGTTTTGTTTTGTATGTACTAGAGATATCAATTAGGCTTGTACGAATATATATATATTTGTATTTCTTTTGAATTTGTCTTGTATTTTCTTTTCTTTTCTAATGTTGCTTTGTAATATAGATGAAATTCTATAGTAAATATATTGTTGGAATTTGTCTACATTTATTCATATTTAAATGTATTTCTTTCTTTCCTTTAGTCTTTGTAATACTACTCTATAATATAAAATTTTAATTTGTTGTTAGATTCTAGTCAATGTTTACTTTGTATCTTATAGCTTATCTTTTATTTATTTATCTCTATTTATAACTCAAATATTTATTTTACTTCTATCTTTAGTTTAAATATTTATCATGAATTTTACTTTAATAATTATTGTTTTATATTTTTCTATATACACATACATATGTAGTATTTAAATTCAAATCAAGTATATATATCTATATATATATATATATAAAATTTCAAATTTACTCAAATATGCTCAAATACATATATATATATATATATATATATATATTCTCATATATACAATATTTACAATATTTCTAAATTTAAAATGATTTAATATAAAATATATTTGAGTTCGGGGAAACTCGCATTACATTATCAATTAATTTACTATTTTTATTTAAAAATAACATTAATTATTAATTTAAATTAAATTAAAAATCTAGGGTTGTTACACCAAACGACTCAAAACTAGCTCCATTGCGTAGTGCTCGTCAATACGAACCCAACGCGACTTGTTTCGTAAAAAACGGTCCTCGTATCACAAAGATACATCGTTTTAAAGTTTGTACACATTTATATATATAATTCAATATACAAATTTATTTTATTTTATTTTTTAACCTAGAAGCAAATCTGGCTGTTCATCACCCTGCCCTAGATCAGAGCGGTTGCCTTTGCTTCTTCTTCCTTCAGGTAAAAATCACGTAACCAAACCCAATCGGCCGCCCTACTTCTTCAATAACGCGACCACCTTCGAGCATCTGGAAGTTGATCAAAGCCCTCCACATAGAAGCCCATGTGACGACCGCCCATAACCCCTGCACCGAACCTAGAGATAGTGCGCTGTAAAGTGTGCCAGGCGACCATGGACGATTGTCAGGGTAAATTAAAACAACAGAATCTATCGTATTACTTACAGCGCATGGACAAAATACAATAGAACATATATATAGTGAAGCTTCACAGAATAGAATCTCATCAATAAAACTTCATAATAGTTGAATACAAACATCTGAATAGTCAAAACATCAAAATACATCAAGCCTCACTACAACACTCAGAGAAAATACAAACAGCGGAACATCTAGTACATATAGTAAGAAGATAATATGCAACCATCCAGCTCGTCTTCGACATCAGCATCGTGGAAAGCAAGAACAGCGCCTATCACCTGCTACCTAGTCTGCCCGTCCCAAAATGGACGAACAGCCCAAGGCAATAAGAGTTAAAACGTAAAGCCTTGAGTCAGACACAGTCTTAGTGAGCGGTAAATTAACTAACAACATACCAAAAGAGCATAAAGGAAAAGGAATAGGAATACAACCCTCCCACTCCACCTCTTTCTACAGTGATAGCCCCCAGACACACACTAAGTAGAAGCAAACATAGCAGAGCATACAACTTAAAGTAAAGTAATTATCACTCGAGTCAAGGGCGATGTTTTCCAAGCACAAACCCCCAAGGCCTAAACCAAGATCAGATAAGCACCCAGAAAACACTGCTCTTGAGACCGAATGACGATACAACCAAACATCCATGACTCTGGCTATCACTGTTATCATTGCTTCAATATCATCGTTAATTGAATGACCGGCTCATTCTTTCATCCGTCCATCAAGGGCTAATGGAAACCCCAGTTCTAGACATAACTCCGCACGTCATCGTGACCCGTGCCTAGGACTATCGAATCTGCCCAGAGTACTTGACTACCATCAATAGCCTTCAGGGACTATCGAATCTGCCTAACGTACTCTTGCTTTGAGCATGCTAGAACCTTCAACAACGATGAGATCTCAGCCTTCTAGTCGTCCTCCTCGACGACTATTTCCATACTAGCTCAAGCGCATCTCGAGCAAACCATTATCCTCAAACTCGAACCATATCACCGAGTTATCAATCTGCTTGGAATGATCACGTCTGGATTAGACCAAGACTATCTCATATCATACTTCGCCTCATCATCATCATCATAGCAAAGCTTCATCTTAACATCATCATCAAATCTATCCATATGAGCTTCCTCATCCGCCACATATGAAACAAGCAGCTTTCCCAATCCAAGAGCCTTTCTCTTAGCTTTTGAATCATCTTCGGTCTAAATCAAATCATCAATTCATCTAATTCATAGCAATCAATCAAGTCAAACATTAATCCAAGTAAACAAGCATTCAAATTTGATCTAAATAGACAATTACAGCAATAATGGCAATTTCGTAATTAAAGAGTCAAAAGTCTAACAAGCATGAAAACATGAACAATATCTCTATAATCTTGATGAATGAACTTGCATAGGTTAACATGTAGTAAAATGGATGTCAAATCATCATGAAACAGTAGATCTATACTTACGTTTACAAAAATGCATGGAAATCACTATTTTAGCACCAAATCAAGCCAACGATCCGATATACTCCTTTGGATCCATGTGAGAGATAATCAGCACTCACCAAATCATCTAAACAACCTAAAAGCAACACACTTCAGATCTGGACAGCGAAGGATCTAGCTCGATGTGATAACCCGGATTTTTGGAACAGTTGATAATTGGATAATTAACTGTTTTAATAAATTGAACAGATAAAATTCTGATAATAAAAGATATCTAGATATGTAAATGTATTTTGAAATATAATAAAAATTGAATTATAAATATCTGGATAAATATTTATTTGACAATATCTTAATTTAATTAATTTAAAATTGGCTAAATTGTTATTTCTAACAATAAAAATAATAATGTGTTGTTTATATATATAAATATAAATAGATTTTAAATAGACTTATTATTTACAAATTTAATAATGTGTTTATTTAATTATATATATATTTGAGTTGATTTTTAGTTGGATTTTAAATTAAATTTGAATTTGATTTTGGATTTAAATTTGAATTTAAAAGATAGATATCTTAAAAATATTTTAGATATAAAATATATGGATAAGATTTTTATTAGAATAAGATTTGTTTTATGATGTTTTCTTAAAAGAATTTATTTATATAAATTAAGAAAAGTATTTATTAATTAGGAAATTTAATATGAAAGCTTTATAAATCATTTAAAAATTTATAAACTCATGCATAATTACAAGTGTTAGTTTATAAAGCTTGTTAATAACATGTGTAAGGTGATAAAACAAATGTAAATCTCTAAGGGCATAAGATGACAAATGGTGAAATTTAATACAAGTGGCATTTTATTTTAATTAAATCAGAAACAAACTTATATAAACTGAATGCTTCTCCTCTTCAAAATTCTTTCCTGTTCTCAAATCAAAAAGCAAAGAAACAAATATGTAAATAATACTCCTCAAACCCTTTTCAAAAACAGAATCAAGATCGGAAATAACATCTTCCTCAAACCTGAATAAAATCCAATAATCTATCAAAACTGCAAGTCAATTGTTAAAAGGGAAATAGCCTGCATTTCTTCAATCAGTGATAATTAGCCTGCAAACAAACCTGAGTTTCAAACAAAAGCAATCTTCAAGCAACTTCAAAACTAAATAAAAGGGAAGAATCAACCCAAGCATTTTTAGACCAAAGATCAACAGACTAGCAGTAAATAAGAAAATCAAAAGGGAGTCCTGTTTTCAAAGGCTTGTGATGCAACTACAACTCAGCTTATCCTCTGTTTAATAATATCAGTGAGTATATCTACCTCTTGGAAAAAAACTTAATTCTACTTTAAAATTGAATGCATGCAAGATTTGATTTTAGAAATGTCTCAAATATTACTTGCATGAGTGAAGGGATGTGATGCCTGGGTATACAACTGATATTTATGTGAGCAAACTTCTATCTTTTAAACTGAATCTGTTATATATAAGTTGCATGTTAACAATCTTCTCTGTTTCAATATCCTATGAGCAAACCCACATAATTCTGCCTCGATACTTTGATGTGTGTTTGATATTGATGTATGATGAAAAGAAAATTCTTGTTTAGTTGATAAATATGCTTGCATGCTTATATTTAAATGTAGATATATATGTGTATGATATATATGGCTCTGCTTAGTAACAGGTTATCAAATTCAAGAAAAATTCTAGATCTTCTTATTTAAACCAATGCAAGTTAGGTTTCCTAAAAGAAAATGTTTATACCAATGTTAAGTCATAAAAAATGATGGATTCAAGTGGATCTATTGAGTAACTATCTCAAAAACAAAGTTTTACAGTAATGATCAAACTTAAGTCAGAAAATCTAATAAATTAATTTCACGTTTAGATCCTATAATCTGATTGGTATGGGAAAATAATGAATTTTAATGTGAAGATTATGATTTTTAGTTTGAGATAGAGTGGGTAATTCGAAGTTGATCAGAAATTGATTTTTTGTCAATTTACGGCGATCACGTGAGTTTTGAAGGTCGTGATTCTTAGAGAAGATAGATGGAGCATCGTGGAGCTTAGGAAAAATCTTGATTGTATTTATAAAATACTACGGCGATAGGAGTTCATCGATCTAGGGTTTAATGTCCAGTTTTTGGTCGAGAGTGTTTTCTGGAAATGGTGGCGTCATGGTGTACTTTGAGAGATGCGGTATAGGGGGAAAAGCTGGAGTGTAGGCAGACGAAGTTTTGGCTGGAGTCTCGGGATCATCGGTGGTCTATGGTGGTGGCATGTGTGGTCGGTGGTCGATCGTTCAAGTTCCAGTTTTGGGACGAATGGCTCGTTTTCTGATTTATGAGTTGATCGAGGTAGCTGGGAGGTTGGAGTGATGGAGCGGGTCGACAGCGACTTGGTGGCGGTGGCGGAGTAGGTCGGAGTGGCTCCGACGATCTGTACACGTGCACATGGGTTAGGATGTATCGGTAGTTATTGGGATACTGTTGGTTTTGGGGAAGATGACTTTTGACTCGAGATTGCCTTCGGATATTTGGGTGGATGACTCGGGTTAGGCTCCGGAATATTCGCGTGATTTAAACATAGTTAACAGGTTTTGAGAATTTTAAACTTAAAACTAAGTTTAAGAAAAAAAAAGGAAAGAAGAGGAAGCTTGGGAAAAGAATGAGGAAACTCGGGTTTGGTTCGAGTAATCCCTAGGATATTCTCGGGTAAAATGATTATGTTTAAAGTGTTAAAAGATAACATGAGTAAGTTTTTATTAATTCACTTAAATCAATATTTTAGATAAAAGTGTTTATTTGAATATTAGTTTAATTAAGTTGATTTTTTTTTAAAGTTGTTTAAAACTTAATTAATAACGTGATTAAATTAAGAAGATTTAATGTGTTTTATCATTAACTAAACTTAAGAATTAAGTTAAATTTTAGATTAATGATAATTTAATTCAAAGTTTATTTAATATGATTTTTAAGAAGTTAATTAAGATAATTACTTTTTGAAAGTAATTAAATGGAAGTAATTAAGGATAAATTACTTAAGTGTAATTTATTTAAATATGGATTAATTGAGGGAATTAATTAAAGAATAATTAATTAATGGAAGTAATTAAAGGATCATTAATTAATTAATTAATTAATTAATGAGATTGATTAAAGGTTAATTATTATAAATGGTTAAGGTTAATTCGTTTATATAATTAATCAAAGGCTAATTACTTAATGTAATTAAAAAGAAATTAATCAAGAATGATAAAAAAAAAGGAAGTAAAGAATAATTACTTATTGTAATCAAGGAATAATTAATCAAGGAAGATTAATTAAGATAAATAATTAAGAAATGATTAATTAATTTATAATTAGTTAATGTTAAGTAAGATGGATTAAGGTAATCCAAGTAATTAAAGGTTAGTAATTAATTTAATTAGAGATTAATTAAATTAATTAAGAATGAATTAACTTGTTAGGGATTGGTTGAATGTTATTAGATGCCTTGGATTAGTTGATATATCTGATATATGATTGTGATATGAGATGTTTTGGATGAATTGTGATAAGGTAAGTTATCTATTTGTGATAGATTTGTTATGTGAATATGATATCCTGAATTTAAATTAAATTGTTTAACTGAAAAATCTTGGTTTAAAGGATGACATTTGATTCGAAGAGACCGGAGTCGGGTATCAGTAATACCCGAAAACCACTTCGATTTGAAATCCTCTATAATTCTTTATAGATTGATATTTGAAATCAATAAACCGGTTTGGGATAATATGGACCATTTAAACTAAGTTGGATACTTAGATATTGCTTGGTGAACCTATGTGTTGACTATATAAGTTGTTTAATTACAGTAAAGTACGAGTTACACCGGGTTTATATAAGTTCTATGAATTGAAATTTCATGTTAGATGAGTTTACTCACGCTGGTTTCCAGCCTGACCCGGGTGTTACTTTGATGTAATGCTCGGGTCAGACCGAGTATTACAGATTTCCAGGTAAGGACGTTCTGGAGCTCAGGAGGCGAGCTGGATGGCAGGAACGTATGGAGTGTATTCCGCTGTGATATATTATAGTTGTCCGAGACATGTTAATTCTAACTGTCTAGTATATTTGTGAATGTTGTAACTCTGATGTATAAAAATGCAATTAACAAATACAGGTTTTCTTTGTATAAATGCTATTATTTGTTATTATATTTAATCCGCTGCGAATGTGAGATGTTGTGTTCTCTGTTCTTCTTTCTTCTTTCTGTTTCTTTCTTCTATCTCTTTTCTTTTTCTCCTAACTATCTGGAATTTTCGGGTTCGAAAATTCCGGGTCGTTACAGTTGGTATCAGAGCGAAGGTTAAGCGAGAACCTTGGCTCTGTTGGGATTACTCGTTAAGGATAGGGTCAATGGTACCCTAGAACGAGTTGAGTGTATATATATATGAGAGCGTACTTGTTATTTTTATATATAAAGATTTTAAATGATTTTATATAAGAATATATTTTGATATATAAAATGATATTTCTTTCTAATAAATATAAAGAAATTGGTTGTTAAAATATTGGAATTAAATTAAGTGGTAATAGTAATACAACCAAATTAAAATTTAATGAAGATAAGTTTGAAATGAATTCAAACTAAAATTAAAATCTTGAATTTGTAGAAATGTTATCAAGAATAAAGATAATAATGAATTGGTTTCCAGATATGATAATCTTGGTTATTATCATAAATGGTAGTTGTGTTTAATAATGAATGTTGTTAGTAATTAAGCAAAATGAAATGTTTTAGGGAAATAAACTTTTAGGTAAGTATGACTTATAAATTGGAATTAAAGATAATTTAAAAATTGTGAAATTTTAAATCTAAATCCAGAAAACTTGAGATTGTTTTAAAGAAGTTTGTTTTGAAATTAAAAACCAAAAATGGTTTAAAATTTTAAGTATGACTTGAAGTGTAAAGGAAATAAATATGTATAGATAAGAATATACATTATATTAAAGATGTTTGAAATAAACTCTAAGTATTGAATTTTAAATTTTCCTTGGGATGTGATGTGAAACCCAAAGTGAAGTAAGTTTTTAAGCTTAAAAAAGGAAAGATTATTAATCTAAAGTTTAAAATTTGAATGGGAATTCAAATTGTGTAAAGTTGACCGGATTAAGTAAATTTAATTTAACTTAAGAAAGTTAAATGAGTTTAGAATGAACAACTTGAATTGGAAATTTCAAGATGAAATTTAAATTTAACTTGGGTAGTTAAATGGTTAATTTAAATGGGAGTTATGAGTGATCTCAAAATGGGTTTGAGATCTGGAAATTGAAATGGATGAGAAATTAGAATTGAAATGATTTGAATTTGGAAATTGAAGTTGGTTCAATTTGAAATAAATCCAAATTGATTTGAAATAATTTGGAATTGTGATTAAAGTTGTATAAGTTTAAAAATCAAATGGAATTTGATTTGAATTTGGAAAGGAATTAAGGTTAATTCAACTTGAATTGGGATTAAATCAATTTCAATGGAAATTGAAGTTATTTAAATTGCAATTGAGTTAATTTAAATGGAGATGGAAATTTAAATTGAATTGATGAGAATTGAACAGTTTGGCTCTGGATTATTTTCAAAATAAATTGTTTTAATACAAATATTTTTTTTTTTCAAACTATTTACCATACAATCTTTCTTCTTAAACCCCAAACTATCTTACAATTATTTTGAAACTATTTAACTATTTTGAAACTGTCTTATAAACTATTTACTATTTTTCAGTTACTTATATCGAATCACCATTTTAAAAACTATTTTGCAATTATCTAACTATTTTATACCTACTTAACTTTTTTACAGCTATTTTACAAACTAACAACTATTTTTCAACTACTTATCTATTTTTAAACTTTTTCAAGCTATTTTTAAATTTAAATAGATCAGAGTTCAAACTGTTTGTAATTGAAGTAATAACTCAATTGGAAATGGAAGCAATTGAGAATAAGTGAATGGAATTAAAGGAAATGTGAATAGAAAAGAGAATTGATTTGGATAATAACCAACAAAGATAAATACGTAGGATATACGTATATTATTCTATTCGCATAGTGATTTGATCCAGATTCGAACACAGAAGTTCGAGATAGTATTATCGATCCGAGTTGGGATTTTTCGCTTGATTTTCGACGGCGAACCTGGATATGGATTTTTGGTTGGTTCTGGATATTCTCTATCATAGCTACGACTATGCAAGGAGAATGATGATTTCTGATCAAGAAACCAGATCTGAGTCCGCACTAGGAAGTCGGGTGGACGATACTAGTTCGGAAGTGAAATTGTGTGATCGATTGAGCGATTAGATTGATATAGCGTACGGATGATATGTGTACATCGTACGGGTTTGAATGAAATTGATATTGAAAATTTTGAATAAGGAATTTGAAATGGTTTTGAAATGAAAAGTATATTTGTAAAATATAATGGAATTGGATATTTCTTTGGTTGAAATTTTCTTTATGGAAGTAAGTAAATAGTAAATAACTTTATAAAGAAATCAAACTTGAATATTTGATTTGGCAATAAATAAAGTTATATTTTGTAATATGATAAACTTCCCTTATTGAATCAAGCCAGAATAAAAAGGGTTTTGAAATATTTGAAGTATAAAAGAGGTTTTATACAAAGTTGAAATGATCCAAAGATTTTAAAAGTTATATATATCTATATCTATATATATATAAAGGATCTTATGAGAATGATTTTGGAAAAGGTTTTGGGAACCTATGAATTTGGGAAAGGCTTTTGATTTTTGGGAAAATCAATTTTGGATATTGAAAAGCCTAGTTTGAGAATTATCGATTTTGGTAATCGATTTTGTGTAAAGGAGATTTTGATAAATCATAAAGGGTATGATTTGAAGATACTATAAGTATATAGTATAAAGTATTTTGAGAATAGCTCTGGGGAAAAAGGCGCTTCCTTGAAATGAACTTCTCAGGAGTACCACTGGGTGGTACTGCCTTGAGCCCCAAGGGGGGTTTCTAAAGTTGATCCTGTGAGGAGTCCGGACAAAACTAGTTCCTGGGGATTATTTGTGTAGCGAAAGTCGAGGGGCTGGTGCCCACAGAGGCATTTGAGTTATGCTGTGACAACAATTTAACTCAATGTCACTGCGATCTACTGCAGACCATAGCGAAAGTCATGTGTGCCGCTGAGAGCCAACAGTCTGCGTTTGATTTTATATCGGTAGACTGTGACACTATGGTAACATAGCGAAAGTCGTTTGTGCCGCTGAGAGCCAACAGTCTGCGTTTGATTTTATATCGGTAGACTGCGACCTATGTGGGAGAAGTTTCATTTTGACAGCGAAATCGTGTGTGCCGCTGAGAGCCAACAGTTACATGGACTTTTGCTGCGACGGCAACGTAACCCTGGAATGTAACTGCGATCTGTTGTGGGTTCCATGCTGTCATCAGTTACATGGAGTTTTGCTGCGATGGCAACGTAACCCGTGATGTAACTGTGACCATGGATGGGGGTGATGATTTCCAGAGCATTTTCACCAAAGATATTTCCTCTATTTTCAAAAACGTTTTCGATATTTTCAATAAAATTATTTTTCAAATATTTTTACCAGGTGTTGAAAACGGGTTTACCGAGTACTTATAGATTTTCAGTCGTACGCCTGATCAACGTATGACCGAATTTCTATGAGAACAAGGATGGATTTGTTGAAACATCGAGTTATAAAAATTATTTTTATAAAAACTATTTTATAATATTATATAGATTTTAAAAGTGTTTTAAAAATGATCAAAGAATAATTTATCTAATTTTAAGTATTGAATAAATTTTGATTTCGTTCCTTTTCGAGGACGAAAAGATTCTAAGGGGGAAGGAATGTGATAACCCGGATTTTTGGAACAGTTGATAATTGGATAATTAACTGTTTTAATAAATTGAACAGATAAAATTCTGATAATAAAAGATATCTAGATATGTAAATGTATTTTGAAATATAATAAAAATTGAATTATAAATATCTGGATAAATATTTATTTGACAATATCTTAATTTAATTAATTTAAAATTGGCTAAATTGTTATTTCTAACAATAAAAATAATAATGTGTTGTTTATATATATAAATATAAATAGATTTTAAATAGACTTATTATTTACAAATTTAATAATGTGTTTATTTAATTATATATATATTTGAGTTGATTTTTAGTTGGATTTTAAATTAAATTTGAATTTGATTTTGGATTTAAATTTGAATTTAAAAGATAGATATCTTAAAAATATTTTAGATATAAAATATATGGATAAGATTTTTATTAGAATAAGATTTGTTTTATGATGTTTTCTTAAAAGAATTTATTTATATAAATTAAGAAAAGTATTTATTAATTAGGAAATTTAATATGAAAGCTTTATAAATCATTTAAAAATTTATAAACTCATGCATAATTACAAGTGTTAGTTTATAAAGCTTGTTAATAACATGTGTAAGGTGATAAAACAAATGTAAATCTCTAAGGGCATAAGATGACAAATGGTGAAATTTAATACAAGTGGCATTTTATTTTAATTAAATCAGAAACAAACTTATATAAACTGAATGCTTCTCCTCTTCAAAATTCTTTCCTGTTCTCAAATCAAAAAGCAAAGAAACAAATATGTAAATAATACTCCTCAAACCCTTTTCAAAAACAGAATCAAGATCGGAAATAACATCTTCCTCAAACCTGAATAAAATCCAATAATCTATCAAAACTGCAAGTCAATTGTTAAAAGGGAAATAGCCTGCATTTCTTCAATCAGTGATAATTAGCCTGCAAACAAACCTGAGTTTCAAACAAAAGCAATCTTCAAGCAACTTCAAAACTAAATAAAAGGGAAGAATCAACCCAAGCATTTTTAGACCAAAGATCAACAGACTAGCAGTAAATAAGAAAATCAAAAGGGAGTCCTGTTTTCAAAGGCTTGTGATGCAACTACAACTCAGCTTATCCTCTGTTTAATAATATCAGTGAGTATATCTACCTCTTGGAAAAAAACTTAATTCTACTTTAAAATTGAATGCATGCAAGATTTGATTTTAGAAATGTCTCAAATATTACTTGCATGAGTGAAGGGATGTGATGCCTGGGTATACAACTGATATTTATGTGAGCAAACTTCTATCTTTCAAACTGAATCTGTTATATATAAGTTGCATGTTAACAATCTTCTCTGTTTCAATATCCTATGAGCAAACCCACATAATTCTGCCTCGATACTTTGATGTGTGTTTGATATTGATGTATGATGAAAAGAAAATTCTTGTTTAGTTGATAAATATGCTTGCATGCTTATATTTAAATGTAGATATATATGTGTATGATATATATGGCTCTGCTTAGTAACAGGTTATCAAATTCAAGAAAAATTCCAGATCTTCTTATTTAAACCAATGCAAGTTAGGTTTCCTAAAAGAAAATGTTTATACCAATGTTAAGTCATAAAAAAATGATGGATTCAAGTGGATCTATTGAGTAACTATCTCAAAAACAAAGTTTTACAGTAATGATCAAACTTAAGTCAGAAAATCTAATAAATTAATTTCACGTTTAGATCCTATAATCTGATTGGTATGGGAAAATAATGAATTTTAATGTGAAGATTATGATTTTTAGTTTGAGATAGAGTGGGTAATTCGAAGTTGATCAGAAATTGATTTTTTGTCAATTTACGGCGATCACGTGAGTTTTGAAGGTCGTGATTCTTAGAGAAGATAGATGGAGCATCGTGGAGCTTAGGAAAAATCTTGATTGTATTTATAAAATACTACGGCGATAGGAGTTCATCGATCTAGGGTTTAATGTCCAGTTTTTGGTCGAGAGTGTTTTCTGGAAATGGTGGCGTCATGGTGTACTTTGAGAGATGCGGTATAGGGGGAAAAGCTGGAGTGTAGGCAGACGAAGTTTTGGCTGGAGTCTCGGGATCATCGGTGGTCTATGGTGGTGGCACGTGTGGTCGGTGGTCGATCGTTCAAGTTCCAGTTTTGGGACGAATGGCTCGTTTTCTGATATATGAGTTGATCGAGGTAGCTGGGAGGTTGGAGTGATGGAGCGGGTCGACAGCGACTTGGTGGCGGTGGCGGAGTAGGTCGGAGTGGCTCCGACGATCTGTACACGTGCACATGGGTTAGGATGTATCGGTAGTTATTGGGATACTGTTGGTTTTGGGGAAGATGACTTTTGACTCGAGATTGCCTTCGGATATTTGGGTGGATGACTCGGGTTAGGCTCCGGAATATTCGCGTGATTTAAACATAGTTAACAGGTTTTGAGAATTTTAAACTTAAAACTAAGTTTAAGAAAAAAAAGGAAAGAAGAGGAAGCTTGGGAAAAGAATGAGGAAACTCGGGTTTGGTTCGAGTAATCCCTAGGATATTCTCGGGTAAAATGATTATGTTTAAAGTGTTAAAAGATAACATGAGTAAGTTTTTATTAATTCACTTAAATCAATATTTTAGATAAAAGTGTTTATTTGAATATTAGTTTAATTAAGTTGATTTTTTTTTAAAGTTGTTTAAAACTTAATTAATAACGTGATTAAATTAAGAAGATTTAATGTGTTTTATCATTAACTAAACTTAAGAATTAAGTTAAATTTTAGATTAATGATAATTTAATTCAAAGTTTATTTAATATGATTTTTAAGAAGTTAATTAAGATAATTACTTTTTGAAAGTAATTAAATGGAAGTAATTAAGGATAAATTACTTAAGTGTAATTTATTTAAATATGGATTAATTGAGGGAATTAATTAAAGAATAATTAATTAATGGAAGTAATTAAAGGATCATTAATTAATTAATTAATTAATTAATGAGATTGATTAAAGGTTAATTATTATAAATGGTTAAGGTTAATTCGTTTATATAATTAATCAAAGGCTAATTACTTAATGTAATTAAAAAGAAATTAATCAAGAATGATAAAAAAAAAGGAAGTAAAGAATAATTACTTATTGTAATCAAGGAATAATTAATCAAGGAAGATTAATTAAGATAAATAATTAAGAAATGATTAATTAATTTATAATTAGTTAATGTTAAGTAAGATGGATTAAGGTAATCCAAGTAATTAAAGGTTAGTAATTAATTTAATTAGAGATTAATTAAATTAATTAAGAATGAATTAACTTGTTAGGGATTGGTTGAATGTTATTAGATGCCTTGGATTAGTTGATATATCTGATATATGATTGTGATATGAGATGTTTTGGATGAATTGTGATAAGGTAAGTTATCTATCTGTGATAGATTTGTTATGTGAATATGATATCCTGAATTTAAATTAAATTGTTTAACTGAAAAATCTTGGTTTAAAGGATGACATTTGATTCGAAGAGACCGGAGTCGGGTATCAGTAATACCCGAAAACCACTTCGATTTGAAATCCTCTATAATTCTTTATAGATTGATATTTGAAATCAATAAACTGGTTTGGGATAATATGGACCATTTAAACTAAGTTGGATACTTAGATATTGCTTGGTGAACCTATGTGTTGACTATATAAGTTGTTTAATTACAGTAAAGTACGAGTTACACCGGGTTTATATAAGTTCTATGAATTGAAATTTCATGTTAGATGAGTTTACTCACGCTGGTTTCCAGCCTGACCCGGGTGTTACTTTGATGTAATGCTCGGGTCAGACCGAGTATTACAGATTTCCAGGTAAGGACGTTCTGGAGCTCAGGAGGCGAGCTGGATGGCAGGAACGTATGGAGTGTATTCCGCTGTGATATATTATAGTTGTCCGAGACATGTTAATTCTAACTGTCTAGTATATTTGTGAATGTTGTAACTCTGATGTATAAAAATGTAATTAACAAATACAGGTTTTCTTTGTATAAATGCTATTATTTGTTATTATATTTAATCCGCTGCGAATGTGAGATGTTGTGTTCTCTGTTCTTCTTTCTTCTTTCTGTTTCTTTCTTCTATCTCTTTTCTTTTTCTCCTAACTATCTGGAATTTTCGGGTTCGAAAATTCCGGGTCGTTACACTCGATCTATCACCAATCCGCTTCAAACGATAAAATCTCTCTTCAAAGGATGTAGATAAGCTCTTGAATCTTCAATTTGATCTTCAACTTGGATGGAAGGAATCACTAGATTAGAGTGGAGAAAAGAAGTGAAGAAGTGTAGAAGTCGAGCTCTCAAAATGGTAGCACTTCGTCGCTTCGAAATCCGGATCCCAAAAATGAAGAAAACCCCTCCTATTTATTGGCTGATTTCCCCCTTAGGTCGTTCGCTTCCCATAGGTCGTCCACGACCTAAAAACCCCTCGACCTAAAACCCACGACCTAACAAACCCTTCGACTCACGACTTAACAGCTCCTCCGACCTACGACTTAAGCCATAACTCCTAGGTCGCTCGCGACTTAACACATGCATTTCCACGCGATCTACAACCTATCCCAGATTACTTCTACGACCTAACTCACGCGCGACCTAACAGATAGCATATGCGCGCGACCTAACTGATCAACCCCTACGCGACCGATCAAAAACCATACGACTTAACACTATGCGACTTAACTATGCGCGACTTAACTGTGTTACGACCTAACCCTCACACGACCTAACACACACAGGGTCATACGACCTAACTGCTCCTTCCTTAGGTCGTTGCCGACCTATCCCCCTTCGGTCGCTAACCTACCCAGTTTCCTATACCGCTAACTCTTAGGTCGCTAACACTCCTTAAGTCGCTCCAACCTTAGGTCGCTAACATCCTATAGGTCGCTCCAAACTAACACACGACCTAAACCACTATACGACTTATCTTCCATACGACTTATCCCAATCCTTAGGTCGCCTACGACATAACTTCCTTCACGACCTAAGCTATGATACGACCTAACTCTTAAGTCACTCATTCCACTAGGTCGTTTACTCCTTAGCTCGCATCTTTCTTAGGTCGCCAACTACGACCTAACTACTACACGACCTAAGACTTAGACTCAGGACGACTTATCAACAATGCGACTCAATGACGACTGTTTTACGATGTTTCGATCCGTAAAAATACGGGTTGTTACATTCTCTCCCCCTTAGGAATTTCGCCCCCGAAATTCCAAACAAACAGAGCAATCAAAGACTATTCTGCATGCCTACCATCCATAGCAATCAGCAAACCATGCATCCAATTCTAGCTTAGCATGCAAAATTCTAAAACTTAGAACAAGTTACAATGTCGTTAGATGACACGACACCTTAGGGCCATAGCTTGAAGAGTTCGGGATGAGCTGCTTTCATCCTCTCTTCCACCTCCCATGTACAGTCGTTATCATCGTCACTCCATTGTATCTTGAGAAACTTAACTATCTTCCTCCTAAGCTGTTTCGTGTCAGTTTCCACAACACGAAGCGGCTTACGAGGTCTTCTATCGACTGGATCAACTTCGAAATCTTCACAACTATCAGTAGAAACCACTGTATTCGAGTCGTGCACATACTTCCATAGATACGATACGTGAAAAACATTGTGCACACTCGACATCTTCTCTGGTAATTCCAATCTGTAGGCGAGCTTTCCAATTCGCTCGATGATCGGGAATGGTCCAACAAATCTCGGAGTCAATTTTCCCTTCTTCCCGAATCTAATAACATTCTTCAGTGGAGATATCTTCAAAAAAACCATATCACCAACGTCGAATTCCAAATCCTTACGACGCTTATCGGCAAAACTTTTCTGACGGTCTTGGGCTGCCTTCATTCGTTGCCGAATGATCTCTATGCAATCTGAAGTCTGACGAATCATCTCTGGCCCAAGCATCAGCTTTTCTCCTGTCTCTAACCAACATGTCGGAGAATTACACGGCCTTCCATACAATGCCTCATATGGTGCCATACCAATGCTTGACTGGTAACTGTTGTTGTATGAAAATCCACCAAATGAAGGTGATCTTCCCATGATCCTCCGAAATCCAAAACACAAGCTCTGAGGAGATCTTCCAAAACTCGGTTGACTCTCTCGGTCTGACCATCTGTTTAAGGGTGATAAGCTGTACTCAAACACAACTCAGTTCCCAAAACTTCCTGGAAGCTCTTCCAAAATCCACTAGTGAACAATGGATCTCGATCGCTCACTATACTCTTCGGAATACCATGGAATCGAACTATCCACTTAACATATAACTCAGCCAATTTTGATGCAGTCCTAGTCGATCGAACAGGAATGAATCTTGCACTCTTAGTCAGACGATCTACGATGACCCAAATCCCTTCATTTCCCGTTCTTGTTCTAGGTAACCCATTAATAAAATCCATCGATATTTGTTCCCACTTACATGTAGGAACTTCTAATGGCTGAAGCAATCCACTTGGCTTCTTCTGTTCGGCTTTTACCAACTGGCAGTTCATGCACTTGGAAATAAAATTTCCAACATCATTCTTCATACCTTCCCAATAAAAGGTTCTCTTCATATCCCGATACATCTTATTTCCACCTGGATGAATTTTCAGCTTCGAGTGATGACTTTTCTTTAGAACTTCACTTCTCAATTCATCTATATCGGGTACAACTAGTCGTCCTTGCTTTCGAAGCCAACCTTCTCTATCGACCTCGAATCCTTTATCCTTTTCTGGTTCCAATCCAGATTCCAAATCACGGATAATCTTGACAAGCTTATCATCTCGCTTTTGACTCTCGCCAATTCTTTCCACAAGAGTCGGTCTTATCGATAAGTTTGCCAACATCTCAGGTTCCAATTCACATCTGGGCCTGAAGTCAAATCCAGCTAAATACTCGAGATTCTTCCATTCTGAAAACATGGCTCCCAATCCTACATGTCTTCGACTTAACGCATCTGCCACTGCGTTACCTTTTCCTGGAGTATAGGCTATACCAAAATCATATGATGTCAAAAACTCTAGCCATCGTTGCTGCCGAAGATTCAAATCCTTTTGGGAGAAAAGATACTTCAACGACTTATGATCTGTAAACAACTCGAATCGAATTCCCAATAGATAATGTCTCCACATCTTCAGAGCAAATACAATCGCCGCTAATTCCAAATCATGAGTCGGGTAATTCCTTTCATGCGGCTTCAGTTGTCGACTTGCATACGCAACAACTCTATCCTTCTGCATCAGCACTGCTCCAAGTCCAGTACCACATGCATCGGTGTAAACCACCATCCCATCATTCCCACTTGGAATAGTCAAAACAGGAGCACTTATCAATCTCTCTTTCAGGATTCTGAAAGCTTGCTCACACTTATCATCCCATCTGAACACTTGGTTCTTCTTCGTCAATCCTGTTAACGGTGCAGCTACCTTGGAGAAGTCTTTGATAAACCGTCGATAATATCCTGCCAATCCAAGAAAACTTCTCACATCAGATGCATTCTTAGGTCTAACCCAATCCTGAATTGTTGCCACCTTGGCGGGATCAACCGCTATTCCATTTCCAGAAATCACATGACCTAAGAACCTCACTTCACCCTTCCAGAAGTGACACTTCGAAAACTTAGCCTTCAGCTGATGTTTCCGCAAGATTTCCAAAACAATACGCAAGTGCGTCTTGTGCTCTTCTTCAGATCTGGAATAAATCAGAATATCATCCACGAACACTAGCACAAACTTACTCAACTGATCTCTGAACACTCTATTCATAAGATCCACAAAAGATGCTGGTGCGTTGGTCAATCCAAACGGCATTACTAGCCACTCAAAGAAACCGGATGGTGTCCTAAAAGCAGTCTACGGCACACTATCCTTAGCCACTCTCAACTGGTGAAATCCCGTTGCCAAATCCATCTGAGAAAACACCTTAGCTTCGTGAAGCTGATCAAACAAGTCATCTATTCTCGGCAATGGATACTTGTTCTTCTTAGTCACCTTATTCAGCACGATAATCCACGCACAACCTCAACGATCCATCCGCTTTGGTTGCGAACACAGCTGGTGCACCCCATTCGGACACACTACGCCGAATGAATCCTCTCTGCAAAAGATCATCAACCTGCACCTTCAACTCATGTTGTTCCCTAGGCGCCATTTGCCTAAGAGGCATCACAACAGGTCTGGCTCCTTCAACTAGATCTATACGAAACTCGATCTCTCTATGCGGCGGTAATCCTTTGACCTCGTCAAAGACATCCTCAAATCCATTCGCGATTGGCAACGATGACAGTCCATCCCGTGGAACAACCAGCGAATACATGAAGCTCATGAAGACGCCTTCTTCATGCTTACATCGTATCACAATCTTTTGCCCCTCCACATTCTCGACTGTCACCTCCAACCTCTCACAATCAACCTTTGCCGCATATCTCCTAAGCCAGTCCATACCCAAAATAATTCCGAACCCCGCAAAGTTCAGAACAAAGCAATCACAAACAAAAGAGCAATCATGACTCGATACAAACAGACCACGGCATAACATACACAAACAAGACGAACCCCCAACTGGATTAGTCACAACCAATGGCCTATCAACAATATCCGGCTCTAAACCCAACCGGCCTACAAGTTCACTACAAACAAACGAATGCGACGCCCCAGTATCAAATAGCACTCTAACTGGAACACCACATAAGAAAAGAGTACCTTGAACCACTACACTCTTTCCTTTCTCTTCAGCGGTATGAGCTTCCGAAGACGATGGAACAACTCCCAAAGCATAAGCCAGTACAATCTGCTTGCCCCTTCTCGGTTCTGGACAATTCTTCTTAAAATGCCCCAGCTTTTCATAATTGTGGCACTTAACTGGCACCTTCGGATTCTTGCAATCCCTATATAAATGGCCCTTCTGCTAACAATTGTAGCAGGTCACTTCGCCCTTCGGCTTCTTCTGGCCATCCATACCCTTTTGCTGCTGCTGCTTCCTTTTCTTGTTTCCACTCTGCTATGGTTTAGACTCTCCCCTGGTCACAACAACAATAGATCCCTCCTTAGGAAACAGACTCTCATGCCTGAGAGCTTTCTCCACAAGCTTCTCAAATGAATCGTCCAAATGATCCACCAACTGTCTCCCAAGATAACTGTCCAAGCCTGTCACAAACTTCTCATTCTTCTGATACGAAGATTCAATATACGACCGGGCATACTTGGACAAGGCTTCAAACTCAGAAACATACTCAAGAACTGGTCTTCCTCCTTGCTTGAGCTCTACAAACCTCTTGAACAGAACAGACTTCTGAGCTGTAGAAATGAACTTAGCTTCAAATCTGGTTTGGAATTGCTCCCAAGTAATCTCTTCCTCCGGAGTATTGATGGTAATAGAGTTCCACCAATCAAAGGCTCTTCCTTGAAGCTGTCTTGATGCCAACTTCCTCTTAGTTGCATCCTCAATTCCCAAATCACCAAAGATCCTTCTACAAGCATCTATCCATCTTTGGACCTCAATAGTTGATTTTGTTCCCAAGAAAACCTTCCCTCCAAGAGCAGTATAGTCCTTACACAACTTAGCAAAATCCACCGGTCTTGGAGTCTGAACCTGAACTCCAACATCAACTGCTGTCCCCGGAATTGGTATCCTTCTCATGATCAATTCATCATAGCTTCGAACATAGCTGCATAATCAGCAGTCCCCTCAGCAGCACGGCCTTCCCTAGCAGCTGGTCTCCCTCTTCGACTCATCCTTAATATCTATAAAAAGGAATGGTCAACACATCCTGAGAAACAACTGTATGAAGGACTCAAACTCTACTAAGCTACTATATATAGTAATCATCCATCAAAATACAATTACGTCTCTCATACGTAGTTACGTCAGCGAGCGTTGGGTAAAATCGATTAACCAATGCTCTGATACCAAATGTGACGACCGCCCATGACCCCTGCACCGAACCTAGAGATAGTGCGCTGTAAAGTGTGTTAGGCGACCATGGACGATTGTCAGGGTAAATAAAAACAACAGAATCTATCGTATTACTCACAGCGCATGGACAAAATACAATAGAACATATATATAGTGAAGCTTCACAGAATAGAATCTCATCAATAAAACTTCATAATAGTTGAATACAAACATCTGAATAGTCAAAACATCAAAATACATCAAGCCTCACTACAACACTCATAGAAAATACAAATAGCGGAACATCCAGTACATATAGTAAGAAGATAATATGCAACCATCTAGCTCGTCTTCGACATCAGCATCGTGGAAAGCAAGAACAGCGCCTATCACCTGCTACCTAGTCTGCCCGTCCCAAAATGGACGAACAGCCCAAGGCAATAAGAGTTAAAACGTAAAGCCTTGAGTCAGACACAGTCTTAGTGAGCGGTAAATTAACTAACAACATACCAAAAGAGCATAAAGGAAAAGGAATAGGAATACAACCCTCCCACTCCACCTCTTTCTACATTGATAGCCCCCAGACACACACTAAGTAGAAGCAAACATAGCAGAGCATACAACTTAAAGTAAAGTAATTATCACTCGAGTCAAGGGCGATGTTTTCCAAGCACAAACCCCCAAGGCCTAAACCAAGATCAGATAAGCACCCAAAAAACACTGCTCTTGAGACCGAATGACGATACAACCAAACATCCATGACTCTGGCTATCACTGTTATCATTGCTACGATATCATCGTTAATTGAATGACCGGCTCATTCTTTCATCCGTCCATTAAGGGCTAATGGAAACCCCGGTTCTAGACATAACTCCGCACGTCATCGTGACCCGTGCCTAGGACTATCGAATCTGCCCAGAGTACTTGACTACCATCAGTAGCCTTCAGGGACTATCGAATCTACTCAAAGTACTCTTGCTTTGAGCATGCTAGAACCTTCAACAACGATGAGATCTCAGCCTTCTAGTCATCCTCCTCGACGACTATTTCCATACTAGCTCAAGCGCATCTCGAGCAAACCATTATCCTCAAACTCGAACCATATCACCGAGTTATCAATATGCTTGGAATGATCCCGTCTGGATTAGACCAAGATTATCTCATATCATACTTCGCCTCATCATCATCATAGCAAAGCTTCATCTCAACATCATCATCAAATCTATCCATATGAGCTTCCTCATCCGCCACATATGCCACAAGCAGCTTTCCCAATCCAAGAGCCTTTCTCTTAGCTTTTGAATCATCTTCAGTCTAAATCAAATCATCAATTCATCTAATTCATAGCAATCAATCAAGTCAAATATTAATCCAAGTAAACAAGCATTCAAATATGATCTAAATAGACAATTACAGCAATATTGGCAATTTCGTAATTAAAGAGTCAAAAGTCTAACAAGCATGAAAACATGAACAATATCTCTATAATCTTGATGAATGAACTTGCATAGGTTAACATGTAGTAAAATGGATGTCAAATCATCATGAAACAGTAGATCTATACTTAGGTTTACAAAAATGCATGGAAATCACTATTTTAGCACCAAATCAAGCCAACGATCCGATATACTCCTTTGGATCCGTGTGAGAGATAATCACCACTCACCAAATCACCTAAACAACCTAAAAGCAACACACTTCAGATCTGGACAGCGAAGGATCTAGCTCGATCTATCACCAATCCGCTTCAAACGATGAAATCTCTCTTCAAAGGATGTAAATAAGCTCCAGAATCTTCAATTTGATCTTCAACTTGGATGGAAGGAATCACTAGATTGGAGTGGAGAAAAGAAGTGAAGAAGTGTAGAAGTCGAGCTCTCAAAATGGCAGCACTTCGTCGCTTCGAAATCCGGATCCCAAAAATGAAGAAAACCCCTCCTATTTATAGGCTGATTTCCCCCTTAGGTCGTTCGCTTCCCATAGGTCGTCCACGACCTAAAAACCCCTCGACCTAAAACCCACGACCTAACAAACCCTTCGACTCACGACTTAACAGCTCCTCCGACCTACGACTTAAGCCATAACTCCTAGGTCGCTCGCGACTTAACACATGCGCTTCCACGTGATCTACAACCTAACCCAGATTACTTCTACGACCTAACTCACGCGCGACCTAACAGATAGCATATGCGCGTGACCTAACTGATCAACCCCTACGCGACCTATCACAAACCATACGACTTAACACTACGCGACTTAACTATGCGCGACTTAACTGTGTTACGACCTAACCCTCACGCGACCTAACACACACAGGGTCATACGACCTAACTGCTCCTTCCTTAGGTCGTTGCCGACCTATCCCCCTTAGGTCGCTAACCTACCCAGTTTCCTATACCGCTAACTCTTAGGTCGCTAACACTCCTTAAGTCGCTCCAACCTTAGGTCGCGAACATCCTATAGGTCGCTCCAAACTAACACACGACCTAAACCACTATACGACTTATCTTCCATATGACTTATCCCAATCCTTAGGTCGCCTACGACATAACTTCCTTCACGACCTAAGCTATGATACGACCTAACTCTTAAGTCACTCATTCCACTAGGTCATTTACTCCTTAGCTCGCATCTTTCTTAGGTCGCCAACTACGACCTAACTACTACACGACTTAAGACTTAGACTCAGGACGACTTATCAACAATGCGACTCAATGACGACTGTTTTACGATGTTTCGATCCGTAAAAATACGGGTCGTTACAGCCCACGTCGTGCTCTACCTTCAGCCGCAATAGCCTGAAGCTCGGCCCCCCCAGTGACGTGAAAAACATACACGAACGGCGTGCTTCTCGCTCCAATTGCCACCAATCCATCGCATAATTTTTAATCTCCACCGTTGGATTTATAGAACTCGACGTGCTCTACAACTTTGCAGTTGAAAATTTCTTGTAATTTTTGATGGATCGTAAGAAAATTGAGGGAGAAGATGGCACGTTTTCGGCAATTGATAGTGAAACTGGCGGCTAGGGTTTACCATTAGGGTTTTGGTGTAAAAAATGAAATATGGGGGCCTTTTATAGAAAATATCGAAACACTATTCATCCGTGATTTTTCCGAACTCCAAATATTACGCGGTGACTGGCATTTCTATGCTTTTTCCGAAAACAATGGAATAGGTTGCAGGAGCCAATTCGATCATCCGTGCGAGTTACGGCAATAAACGATCAATTTTAAATTAAATCGATTAAACAAATTTCTATGCGTTTTAGCTCGCACCGGACAAACCGTAAATCCGATTGACACTAAATTTGAAACCTTACAATAATATAACATTACGGATCCGATGAAACTGGTTTCGTCGAAATCCGAGACTGTTTGAAAAATGACAATTTTTAGTCGTCAATTAAATATTAAAATATTCAATTTTCCCCAATTTAACTTTAAATTCAATTTTTAAAGTTCTATAACATCGCTATAACTCCAATATGATTTAATAAAATTTTATAAATCATTTTCAATCACATTAAAGCCAATTTCCAATTGTTTCTGGAATTTCAAATATTAAATTACCGATTTAATTATCCAATTAAATCAAATTATTCGAAAATAAATTATTCGACTTACAAATTTCACTTGTTAATATTTAAAATCAATTAAATATTCGAATTTCAAATGTCAGAAATTCTTGGTCGTTACATTTCAGGTAAGCTATATATGTTTTCGAATTGAAATTGAGTATTATACAAATAAATTTTATCCTAGTTCAACTATTTCAAAATGTTATAAATTTCATTTCTCAATTTAGTTACACCAATTATTTAAATTTACTTCATTTCAATTATTGAAACCATCACTTAACATAGAATTTAAGAGCGTTTCCAACCATTTTTAAATAAATATATATACATATATAAAAAATTCAAATCATACTCAAGAAATTCAAAACAAATCCATTTCCAAAACATAAGTGTAGCAATGCTACTAAGCGGTCTCTCCACTTTGAACTCGAAAATAAATATCGATGATGCGTAGTCATCATCGAAATTATTTTCTAGTGACAAATGAAGAGAGTACAAACTTAATTCTTTTCAAATTATTCTTTTGAAACAATTTCCATTCGAAAATACTTTCAAATGACTTTTTCCAAAACTAAAAAAACCAAATTTTTGAAAATACCGAAAATTAAATTCTCAAATTCATAATTTAAATTCATTTCAATTCCAATTCAATTTATAAACCATGTTTTATAATGACATTTATTTATATCATGTTGCAATAGTCAATGGTTTACAAAACAATAAATGATAACCAGATATTATCATTTCTAACAACCAATTCATTTAACTATCCAATCTCAGAAAATTATACTTTTATACAAAATATAATTGTACATAAATTATTTCATTTACTAATTTCTAAAACAAAATTGTGTCAGTTTGCTCTATTCAAGTGTTTTGAAATTCCTATCGATAGCGTTGGCCAGATGAATCGATTGAAACTCCAAATCAAACTTAACAACTCAAATAACACAATATAAAACATTTTTATATTAGTTAACAAATACACTCCCTCACAGGATGAAAAAAATGCATTCTAGACCAAGGGTAGAGATTCAAATTTAGAGGGACCATAGTCAAAGAAAATTCTGCTAGGAGGATAGGCTTGAAAGGAAGATAAGGTAATCAAATTACAACAGAGAAAAGATGGATATACTTACATTAATCACGACGACCTTAACCGGGTCTACCGAGATTCCAGGAATAAGATCGATGCGGAATTCAATTTCCCGCTTGAGAGGGAAAGAAGTGACTTCACCAAAACATCAGGATAATCCCTAACCATCGAGTGGAGTCATGATCACTAGACAAAAAAGATAAACTGCCTGCAAATCCTAAGCCAAACGTAATTCAACCTAAAGAGAATTCCCTGGTCGTCTACTAGAGAAACGGTTCGGGCTTTTCAAGAAATAACAGCATCGAAACCGAGGACGTAGAAATCTCCGGTGAATCAATGCTTATTGTAAAGGAGTTTCACCCCTTTACAAATCATACTAAGGTTGGCGGGACCTCCGATGGGAGTAGTCACACAATAGGATGAAATTGCCAATTGAGGTGGAAAATGTGCTTAAATTTATTATAGAGGTCAACCGAAATAGGGCTATGGGATGCTCGAGTATCAAGGAGAACACAAACAGGAAAAGATACGAATGGATTTCAGAACAAAGGGATAGTTCCAAGATTCAAAAGAAATCCAAATCTAGGATGAAGAATTTCAAGATCGAACAATGATGATTCTGTAATTAATTTTACTCCATATGCTAAGTTTTTCCTAAACCAAAGCTCTGATACCACTTTTAATGACCCAGTGTTTCAAACTATTCGCATCCACACATGTCGGACTTGAATTACTCAAAACAACAGATTGTTAATTTATATTTGGCAAAACTCAACATATACAGTAAATAAGTCAACCACAGAATCATAGACACAGAGTATTATAATAATGAGTAGCGGAATAGATAAATAGTAGTTCATGAAGCTGCTATAAACATCAGAGTCTGAAACAAAATACAACAAAATCTCAAATACAATTGAATCTCTAATACATAAACAATCGACGAGTCTGAACATAAATGACTGGAATAAATGAATGTTGGATAGATATAGATGAATCTCCAAATGAAGCTCCAATCTCCAAAAGTTAGTCGCAAACACTGTGACACTCAGTCTGACCCGAGTATAAAGCAAAACACAAAACACTCGAGTCAGGATAACATTCTTATATTAATTAATTCAAATCAAGTGAAATGTCAACTGAAATACAAATAACTTAAAGTATGTTTGGGATTTCCATCCTCTAACGATCCATGGAACTATCTACTATGTAGTAATATACGCTAGTATAATAATGTCTACAGTAAAGTAAACTATTAAAATAGCGCTAAGGCATTACCGATATCCCCCTTAACACATTTTATATAATGTTGTAGTCTATACAAATACTGTAAAATCCACTCGCAAGTGGGCTATCAGGGAGCACTCCATAGGTACAACACAAAACAAACTCGTCGAAGGCGCGATAGGGCATGCGACAAGGCAAGCGAGACAATGCCAAGGTAGATATACCGTTTGCACTCCCGGACTAGTGGTAACACATAGCAGCTACTACCACATACCTCGTGACACACTCCTAAATTAAAGGTGCACCTAATCAAATCACAAAAGCAATAGAATGGTATCGAAGAAATATGCCCGATCAGGGGAATGGCCCCACATGGCCCGGTATAGCTCCTCTTTTAGCCACATCAAACTGACTCACGGGAGTCAAGGCTGTGTTAATACCTCATACAGAATCGTCGCCAAACCATCCTACTTTGTTCTGGAATCTCCACCATGTACATAGTTGTTAAAGTGGTTTTCAGTATTGGTAGAGAGTATGACAATATCCGATCCTGGTCTCTATAACAACCAAACGCTTATTTCACACTGTGGTCATTTCATTTCAAATACTTCATACTCCATATCAAAATATTTTATTCATTTCAAAACCATATCAATTCTATATCACTATTCACTTTGAATAATATTCATTTCCTGAATCATAACCCTTCAAAATTATAACACTTTCAAAATCATACACTTTCAAAATCATAACACTTTTGAAGTAATAACACTTTTGAAATCATAACTCTTCCAACTTAAAAGGTTTAGATATTGAAAACAGTATATATATTAAAATAGTTATAAATTAAAATAGTTTATATATTAAGATAATTTATATATTAAAAATAGTTGTAAATTAAAAATAGTTTATATTTATTTAAAGAGATAATACTGAAATAGTTTCCAAATAAGAATTGTTTCAGCCAATTCCACAAATCGATTCATACCAACTTAAATTCTAAAATTCAATTTAAATCAATACCGATTCAACACTTTCAATTTAAAAAAAATAAAGATCAATTCAAATTCTTAGTAAACCGTTTCAATTTTTATTGATTTCAAATCCAGTTTTTAACTATCATTTCAAGTCTAATAGGTTTCAAAGTTTAAATATTTAAATTGAAAAATATTCACTTAATCATTTAATAACTAACTAAATAAAATCCCAATTTATAAATTTGGATCAACATTAAATATTTAGTTTCAATTTTATTTAAAGTCGAGAATATTCATTTGATCACTTTTTATCAAATCAAGTTATAAATCATATCTTTCGAAATCTCCAAGTCGATAGTTCAAATAAATTCTTATTCAAAATCAGTTATTAACTACTCTAAATTCCAAGTCAACATTAATTATCTTCCCGACCTTTATTATTAAATTTATAAAAATCTATTTTTAAAATATTAATATAAATTTTAAATAAGTACTTAAAATATTATAAACCTACTAAATTAAATATTATTAAATCAAATCTTATTATGCAATGTATTTTGTATTGAATTTTATTTTATATTTTAAAATAATAAAATTATAAGAAAAATATTAAAAATTATATTTTCAAAACAAGCCTATAAATTTAAAATTTACAAACATATAATTTTAAAAAACTAAATTTTACACATATATTAAAATAAATATTTATAATAGTCCATATATTTCCTTCCAAACTCAAAAAATCAATTTTTAAAATAGACCAATGGTGTTCGTATGTAATTTTCTACCCTATGGTCAAGTGATACGGATATTTATCATTTCAATCCGCAAAAAATATAATATTTACTGGTGTATATCGTTTCAACCCGCAATCCCAAATTTAAGATCAATAAAAATCACTTGGGTTTATCATTTCAACCCATAACGATTTTTCCATATTCTAGAATATCGATCGGGTATGTATAATTTCAACCCATAGGGGATTTCTAAACTAAAAGGGAACTTGCAGAGTGAGAACAAATATGATAATAATATAACATATCAACAACAGGCCTATATCATCAGTAACAAATTAAATAAAATATATACAATAGGATATGCTGTCATATATCACAAGTGAACAATTACAGATAATGGTATATCATATTTAATAATTAAATAACTAGCAATTCAAATTTAAAAGCATACTTCAATTGTCGTTTCAAGTGAAATCAAATTTACTAAATATAAGGATGTTAATTGTGAGTGATTGCTCACCTTTTAAGGCTAGAGAAGTTCGACCATGGGAATAAGAGGAGACGCCTACCAGGATACGGACACAAACAAGCTAGATAACTGGACATTAACAAGCAAAATCTTGAATTCAATGGAAACAGATATGTATTATATTTTAAAATCAATATTCAACTTAAAACACATATCGAATAAAATCGTTATATATTGTATTTTAAAATCAATATTTAATTTAAAACACATATAAAAATAAAATCTTTTATATATTATATTGCAAAATCATTATTTAATTTTAAACACTTATATTTCCTTTTAAAGATTTCAAACAAATATACAAACATTATTATAACACAACTGTTTCAAAATATAACAAAAACTTAAATATATAATTTGAACATATTATATATATATATAACTTTTCTTTAAAAACAAGGTAACTTACTTATATATATATAATTTACATTATTACTCAACATATTATATAAATACAGCAAACATTCACATTCAAATACTTAAAACACACACATACACAAATATGCATATATATATATATACACATCTCATTTTCCTAAGCAACTCAGATGGGGAAAATAGGGACGCTGCTTCGACATGAACAAGAGATGGACAGGCAGTGACTCGGCAAATGGAAAGAAAAGTTGATGGATAGCATGGTTATAATTTCAAGCATGGAGATGAGCAGATAACACACACACACACACATATATATATATATATGGGACTTCATATATATATATATAATATTTGTATGAGAGCTCGAAAATAGAAAGAAAAATGGAGATGGAAGCTCTCGGGTGACTTCGGCTATGAATGCACAACTGGGTTCCAAAATATGGATGCATCATATATACATAAGCTATGATTTGAAAACAAATTGATTTTACTTCTCTATCAATCAAGTACACATGCACAGCAACACATACGTATTATAAAATTTTACTATATATAAAAGGAAAAGAAAGAGTAGGCGGCTGATGTCAATAGGGGAGAGGGCATACACGTTGACAAATCCAACATATATACATATCTATATATGCATAATCTATATTTTTTATTAAAGCAAGCACAACAGGAGGAAAAATGGAAATGGAGGTGAGATCGGCAATAAGGGTGGATGACATGGAAGTTATAGATGGCGGCTGTCGTAGGCTTCGATGCAGTGGCTAGTTGAACTGGGGTGGCTGCCGCAGCTAGGAGGGTGTTTGGGCGGTTAGCAGGCAGTTTCATGGAGGCGGGTCTGGTGGAACAACCGAGGGGGAGGTGTTGCAGTAAGGGAGTGGTCAGTGGATGATGGTTTCAAATAGATGGTGGTGAGGGTGAGGATTTTGAAGTGGCGGAGGAAGGCTATGGTGGTGGGACACATGGAGATGAGGTAGGGGATGCGGCCGCTCGGTAAGTGGACGGAGGGATGCACGTGGTCGGGGAAGAAGTGAATGGTGGCACGGAGGAAGAAGCGATGGGCGAGTGGTTTCAGGAAATGGAACGAGCAAGTGAATGGTGGGAAGGATTGACGTTCGAAGATGGTATACATCGTTTGCTATTCCAGATTTACAAGCAACAATATATATATATATATATATATATATGTTTTATATTGTACGAATTCAAAAAGAAAATGGAAGGGAGACAGATGGCCAAGTGGATTTCATGTTGATAGAAATGAATAGGCTAAAGGGGAGAAGATGAAGTGAGCAGTTGCCTTCAAACTAATAACATATATTTATATAAATTTATTCCTTTTCCCAAAAGCAACAAAGAACCAAACTGAAAATGAAAGGACAATCCATAAATATCAACCAGTAGGAACAGTGAAAGCCAGCTCGTGAATCCAGGAAAATAATAAAGGCTACGCTAATGATTTTATACGGTAGATAATTGAATGGTCATAGGAAACAAATGGACTCGAACGAGTACCGGTCCGGTTGACTTTTCATGGTTTCCTCGTCATACTGGACTCCGAAACACACAAATGAATATGCTACGGAGATCAGCACAACGAGACGAACAGAACGATACACATATATTAGCGATATAACCATCCTATCAAAAGTCGATATTCGCTCCTCAACTGTCGCTAATATGCCAAAAATAAAATAAACAGGGCTATAACAGTCCAAATTTGGCAAAACGAAATATGACGTCTCACTCAGAAAATGATTTACATTTTATTGTATAAAAATATTCATGTTTCAAAATGTTTTATTTCCATCCGATATTAACTGATTTGAATTTAAATAAAATTAAACAAAAAAATGAACTTCCATAATTTCCGATAAATTTTTTCCATTTGTTATGTTTAAATAGACGTATTCCAAATATCAAATTTTCATTATTGGATTTTATCGTTTATTTTCAAGCAAAAATTCTGTTAATTACGTTATAAAAACCGTTAAAATTTACGGGTCGTTATAAGTTCCTTGTTGAAGTAAATTATCTTAAAACCAAATGATCTCTTATGCATGCTATTAAGTGGCCAAATGAATTAAAGTAGTCATAATAAAACGTTAAGTCGATTTTTCTTATCATGAAATACTACACTTCAAAATGTAATGAATACAAAGGGGTTAATTTCGATAACCGGGTCATGATAATTTAAGCATATGGAACATAAATTCGTATGTAAATCTTTACACCATTATAGTGGAATGGTCCACTATAAACAACTTGACCCTTTGAAATTAACGAATATTGGTCTAAAGAGACCGGAATCGGATATTAGTTGTTATTCATAAACTACTTCAAACCAACATAAACGTTTGAATTGGAAATAGTAAAGGCAAGCTCCAAGATAAAGACTTTGAAGTGCAAGGGATATTTGCTATTAACGTGAAGGTGATTCCAAAACAGATATAGAGGAGATAGCGCCTTCGGTTCGTTCATCTCCTGAACAACTTGTATGGATGAGTGCTGACATTGTATCAACATATGGATGAGTGCTGACATTGTATAAATTAATGTATATATATATATATATAATTTTACAAATTTAATTTTTAAATCCATAAACTCATTTTAATGAAGAGTTGCTTATTTATATAAGCTTTTTAATTCTTTCAGAATCATTTAAAACTCTTTTATAACAAAATCACTTGAAATTAAATTATTACTTTCATAACCTCTTTTATAAATAAGATTATATTTTATCTTTTGTCTCTAAACATTTCCAAAATTAAATAATTAAAATAGTAAATTTAAAAAGTCTTATAATTAAGTATTACTCATTTTTTTAAAGCTTTGAACAGAAACTTTGAAATAAGAAATAAGTTAAGACTTTAATATAATTTTACTATATTCTATAAACTAAATTCTAATAAGGATCAAAAATAGATAAAAGATCTCATTTTAGAATCTTTAAAACATTTTAACCAAATTAAAATATAAATCCATCTAAATTGAAGCTTCTAAAGAGAACATCGCTCTATATAAAATATCAATTCATAATATAAAATTTCTTACAGATCCGAGTTGCAATTTGACAACTCCAACCATACAATGAAATACAAGCATCGACACTGTAACAGCCCGCAAACCCGTATCCCTTGATTTGACATTAATCTCCATCAAATCAACTCAAGGACAACGGAAGTATGAACCATTTGGTTTAAAGAAGAAGGAGCTAGAAGAAGAAAATAGAGAATAACAGCAGAATCTAACCATCGCAGTGGAATAAACTATAATATATAAATACAGATCTTTACTCGAAAGAAAATATATCTGTTTATACATTACATTCATCAGAGTACATCAAACATACAAACACAACTGGACAGTAATCATCACCTGTCCTCATACAACTGAATACACAGTATACACAACACAGCGGAATAAATATCAAATACGAGGATACGTATCGCCATCCAGCTCGTCTCCTGAGCTCCACAACATCCTATCCTGAAATCCATAATACTCGGTCTGACCCGAGCATTACAGTTAAATAACACCCGAGTTAGTCTGGAATACCAGCGTGAGAAAATCACACTCAAGTTGGTTACTAAAGTTTCAAAATCCTTTGAAAAAAAAGCATCTCGTAAGACCATGCCACAAATAAACATGTCGGGTTTTTAACTTACGATAGCTAAAACTCTTCTATAAAAATCCTCTGATATTATAATAGGGCCTATTTACAAATACTTATTAAAATAGCCGAAATTGTTACATTTATTAAATTCCAGCATACTAGCCACAACGTGGGTAATGCAAACAAAACTCGTACAAGGCACATAGGGAGAATGGATTTCCAACGAATGACTAGGCACTAGGGTACCACCTGTCACAGTACCTGGTCTAGATCAATGTAACGAGGAGTACGCCCGCTCCCCTGCAACACAAGGCCGGAATCATCCCTTACTGGATAATTCCAAATAAAATCACCCCACGGTTGGGATCAGCAATCGCAACACTAAGCCGAAAGAAAAGGGACATCTAGACAGGGATGACCTTACTCTCAAGTGGGGGCTACCCACGAAGCCTTGCTGCATAACCTCTGATTTTCATTCATTCCTGGTTAATAAGGCCTGAGGCTAAGCATTACCTTTTAAAAACATATCTCTTAGAATGCCTATCGTCCCCCTGACGATGTTCCGAAAGCATTCGTCCATACAAGTCCGTCCCGGGTTCGAACGGAACCGAAGGCACTATTCCAACTACATCCATTTTGGAAATATCCTCAGGATTAGTAGCGACTAGCCCTTGCACTTCACTGCTCCATCTTTGATTCTAACTCGATTCCCCAGGAAACGTACAAACTAAATCAAAGTGGTTTTTGAGAAATTAATCCTGATTCCGGTCTCTTCGAAACGACCAGCACATTGGCCAATATTGATAGTCGGTTATTTAACTATCAATTAATATCCACAAACATCCATCAAACATAAATAATTTCCAAAATTATTTATTTATTTCAAAAATATCTTTACAAGATATATTTCCCATTCTCAACCCCTTTGAAAATAGTTTCCAAACCATACTCTTCTCATGGAATAAATTCCAAAATATTTATTTCCTCGAAAAACCAAGTACAAAACTTTATAATTTTGAAATGATTTAAATCACTTTATTATAAAATATAATTTAACATTAAATTGAAAACTACTTCAATACTTTATTAAGAATATATATACTTTAGGAATATTTAAAGTGAGGCTACTTTGTAAAACTATAAAACTAGATTTCTCTCTTTAAACCAAAATACCAAGTCATCTTAAAAATAATTACTATAATAATAAATTTGAAAAAAATACACTTACTTCAGGATTTAAACATTTAGAAATAATAAACCTTTCTAAAACATGCTTTATTAAACAATATTAAAACCTTCAACTTATATTTTAAAATTTACTTTGAAAACGTACTTGGCTATCCAGGGAAATTCACTTTTCTTTCACATCTTTTTAAAAATAAATCACTATTTATTTTTAAACCCATTCACTCATTCTCTTAATAAATTCCCATCGAATTTATTCTTTCAAAATATCCACTGATATTTTTCTTTACTTTTATAAACCGAGATTATAAATTTCATATTCACATTCTCCTTTAAATTTCCAATTTCGACTCTTAATCAATTTCCAAATTGATTTCCAATTTAATCCATTTGAAATAAATTCCCTTACTTTTTCGAACTATTTCAAATCCATTAACTTTAAAATTTCATTTCTTTATTTTGATTTTAAACACTTTTAACTTAGAACTCCAACTCAGAATTTCTCAAATTCCTTTCTTATACTTTAAAATGAATTCAACCCTTGAATTTAAAATAAATTCCTTATTACTTGAAATAATATCACTTGAGTTTAAAATTTATTATTTCTTTGTTTATTTCAAATCTTCTTTCATACCCGAAATTTATTTGTTAGAATTTATAATTCCTTTTAATCTTTCCCAATTTACTCTCAAATTAATCCAAATTCTCAATAAATATTTTAGTTGAAAATTAATTCTTTTATTTTCTTCCCAAAATTTCAATTCTATAAAATTTGATAACTCAGAGTATCGAAATATATTCGAGCAATCCATAGCATTCGATATTTCAATTATCAATATAATCCATCATAGGAAATCAAATATTCATAACACAGAATATTAAACAATTCATATAAATTTTGAGGAATCCAGTTGGATCCCTCCAACCTGTTTCCCTGCATCCACAGACGTTAGCACAATACCAATTCCACTTCGAGGTGGGATATCACAGTATATGGGATTTATAAAATAACATCCACTATTATGCGGCGCAATAGGGTCTCATCCGCTATATAATGCGGGAAATCAACTCCAAATACATATATAATACCAATTCCACTTCGCGGTGGAATATCGCGGTATATGTGTTTAATAAATAATCTCCGCTTAATATACGGCGTATAATGTCTATTTCAATACAACAAATAATAATTTATCATCCAAGCATACAATCAGCACAATCAAACAAATTTTAAATTTAACTATTTAAAATTTAAATCGAAACAAATCCGATTGAGTGAGAAGTTCACACCTTTACTTCCAATACCGGTTGCAGTGTTTGTTCCGAATAAAATTAAACACGCGTTTAATTCTACCCAAAAATTCCAATAGCTCTAAACGACTCCAAACTAGCTTCATTGCATAGTGCTCGTCAAAACGAACCCAACGCAACTCATTTCGTGCGAAAAGGACCTCGTATCAAAAATTTATAATTTTCAGAAGTTAATACGATTTTAAATATATAATAATTTCATAATTTTTATTTTTAATTTTAACCTAAGATAATTCTGGCCATTGATTTATAAACCAAACAGATCTGGCCGCAAACAATCTCTTCCCTCTTCCAGTATTCGATCGCACGCAAGAACCCACTCTAGCTGCCTCCTTCAACGAATTAACGCAACCCGCTCAACCACCTCGACGATGATCAACCAACACCAAAAGAAGCACCTAAGCCCCCCGCACCCACGGCCGCCACCCTGGTGAACTCGGCACCACCCTTTCGTCGAACGACGCGAGCGAATGGCCCGACTTTGAACACTAATTCCCATCGGTCCACTCGCCTATATACAATCACAGCCGTATGGATTTGAAGATATCATCAAGCTCTACAAGTTTCATTTAGGAATCGAATGCTAAAAGTGTTGGGATCGAGAGAGATTAAGAGGGAAAGATGCGAAAATTTTCAGCCATTGAAAATTTAGGGCCGAATGCCTGAGTTTAGAACTAGGGTTTGAACAAAAAGAGAAAGTGAGGTCCTTTTACAGAAATTTCAACGAAAAACACTATTCACTCGATTTTCCAAACTCCAAATCTCGTGCGGTGACCAGCATTTCTAGGGTTTAACCCGCGTTTCTGGACATAATGGAATAGGTATCGGGAGCCAATTCGATCATATGTGCGAGTTATGGAGATAAACGATCAAATTTAAATTAAATCGGTTAAACTAATTTCTATGCATTTTGGCTCGCCCCGGACAAACAGTAAATCCGATTGAAATGAAATTTGAAATCTTACAATAATATAACATTACGGATCCGATAAAACTGGTTTCGTCAAAATCCGAGACTGTTTCAAAAATGACTATTTTTAGTCGTCGATTAAATATTAAAATATTCAATTTTCACAAATTAACTTTTAATTTGATTTTAAAAGTTCTATAACATCACTATAACTCCAATATGATTTAATACAACTTTATAAATCATTTTTCCACACATTAAACCCAATTTCCAATTATTTCTGGAATTTCAAATATTAAATTATCAATTTAATTATCTAATTAAATCTAGATATTCGAAATTTAATTTATTCGACTTATAAATTTTACTTGTTAATATTTAAAATCAATTAAATATATGAATTTCAAATGACATAAATTCTGAGTCGTTACAGACATACCATAAAATTTATTTCATAATAAACATAGTTCCATTTGTAAATTCTCACCGTCAATCTACAAAAAAATTCGTTTATCACCAAACGATCAACCAAATACTGGTAATCAACAATATTTCATTCAATTCATTCATCAACCAAATATTAGTATGCAACAATTAACTAAAGCACTGAACTAGTATTTTATTTATATTAGATGTGTGAGTTGATAAAATAACTCACCTTTACATTGTGAATAAAACTATCATACAAAATTAACATTGATCACTACCTCCTTCATCCATGTGATGGCCATGGTTGAAATCATTTTGGCCAACATCCCTAATCGGCCAGCCACCGTCGATCACACCACTTGCCCCATCACTATTGAATTCCAACCACCACCGTGACCCCGATGTTGCCTTGAAGATCATGCGCGTGCTCTTTCCATCGCAAGCCACCAACGCGGATCCCCCCTCCTTGATGTCACCTTCGGTCATTGCTAATACATGCCGCATTTTTTCCCTCTGATCAGTCGATTTATTTAGGAAAAAATAGGGCTTTGGGGAAAAATAGGGCTAGGGAAAACAGAAATATAACGAGGGTGTATTACTTAGTCTGGTTAGGAGAAATGGGTTCTGGTTGTTTAAGTGGGCCTACGCTTGGGTTGCTTTTGTTTTTTGTTTTGAATTTAAGTTTTTTGCATTAAAACTAAAATATCGATCTCTATCATTTTTTTGTTTGTAAATATAGTTCAACCTAGTTTAAGTCAACCCACATTTCATTTTCCAAAATATATTTCAGTAAATTGACATCTTCTTTTAATTCAATACTTGTTTATTTTTATTTATTATCCTTGTTTTGATATAAAATAAATCTATTCATCTTCACCGATTTAATGATTTTGGTGAATATCGAATATAAATTCTTTTCATCCATTTCAATTGTAGAAATATATTCGCACTTTTAAAACATTTCATATTTGTTAACACATTTTATGTGAATTTTAATATATTATATTTGTTAACACATTTTATGTGAATTTTAATATATTATATTTGTTAACACATTTTATGTGAATTTTAATATATTATTTAAATTAATTTAATTAACTAATTCAATTTTAACATAACAACTACTTTACTAAGTAGTCTATAATTGAATTATAATTTGATTCCAAAAATAATATTTATCAAAATCGAATTCAAACACTTTTGTTATAGTTAAATTAACTTAGCATTATAACTATAATAGGATTGTTGTAGACCTTCCTTCTTATAAAAATTGTGTCCTTGCAATTTCATGTAGGGAGACGTCACTCACACACAAGCATTAACTGAATTCGAAATCTGTATCAAGTTGAAATTCATACAATTCTCTTAGTGGTTAATATTAGAATTACTTATCTTATATTATACATTTAAAATAGGCTTACTAGTTAACTTCTATTTCTTTGCATATGAAAAATATACTAATTTTTTTTAAGCGTTAAATCTTTAGAAAATTTCGGTAGTCTTATGGAGAGCCATTTGTAATTTCACGAATGTAATATATGTGATATCCATCCATCACACAGTTGAAAATACAATATATATTAATATTTCCAACACTTCTGTATTTTAATCCAAAATCGTACTTTTTTAGCATTTAAGAAAATAATTAACTTATATGCGAGCCAAAGTTTCCAAACAATCACGCTATGCCTTCTAGATAACCTATTCTCAATTTAGGAAAAAGTATTAGCCTTATCTAAGAAGGTTTTAATAAGTATACGTTTACTTTACATAGAAGTAATACAATGTTCATACTTGGCCTACATTTGACAAAGTTTTTAATGGCAAAAACCTATAAATTTGCTAATGGTTTCAAAAGTTGATTAGTTGTACAGTTCATTAGCTCCCCAAAACATCTTTCAGATCATAAAATTATAAACTACACTAAGATTTATGGTCGATTTACTAAGAACACAAACGCTGAAATTAACTAATAAAAACATGCCTCCTTAAAAAAACAACCCTTTTTGTCTTGAAAACAACAAATTTAAAAAAACACTTCAAATAAAAGTTGTAGCTTATGTTTTAAGCTTTCTGGAATAAGCAAAATCATTGAAATTGGACAAGCCGTTCAAAGGTTATGAGCAATTATTAAGATCAGTTTTAAGTATCTTACAAATTGAGACAGTAAACAACGTATTTAGAAATTCATGTTTTGATCCTTCTTAAGGATAATTACTTAATGTAGATAATTAAAGATTAATCAAGGTTAATAAATTAATAACTAAGGTTAATTAATTAATAACTAAGGTTAATTAATTAAGTAATTAAAGGTTAATTAAATTAATGATTAAGGTTAATTTAATAATGAAATCATTGAAATTGGACAAGCCGTTCAAAGGTTATGAGCAATTATTTAGATCGGTTTTAAGTATCTTACAAATTGAGACAGTAAACAACGTATTTAGAAATTCATGTTTTGATCAGTTTTAAGGAAAATTACTTAATATAGATAATTAAAGATTAATTAAGGTTAATAAATTAATAACTGAGCTTAATTAATTAAGTAATTAAAGGTTAATTAAATTAATGATTAAGGTTAATTAAATAATGATTAAAAGTTAATTAATTTAATGATTAAGGTTAATTAAATTATAATTAAAGGTTAATTAATTAATAATCAAGGATTAATTAATTAATAATTAAGGATAATTAATCAGTAATTAAAGGATAATTAATTCTGTGACTAATTAACAAAATAATTAAGTAAAATGGTTTGTAATTACTTAATGTTAATTAAGCAGGGTTGGGTGAATAATTCATAAGTAATTAATTCATTTTGAGTTAATTAAATTAACTATAATTATGGGATTAAGTAATCTTGCTTATGGATGATTATTGTATTGAATGTTTGAATGGTTTGATATCTCTGATATGTGATATTTTGTGATATAAATTGCTTTGGATACTTTGTGATATCTGTAATATATTGTTGTGTGAATGTGAACTTCTGAATTGAATTAAAATTGTTTACTTAAACAACTTGGCCTTTGGAACGACATTTGAATTTCGATGCAAACGGGAGTCGGATTCCAAATAGTTATCCGAAAACCACATCGAATCTTAAAGGTGGTCGATTTTTAAAGGATTAAAAATGGAAATTTGTATCCACATGTTTTGAAAATAAGCGCAGATTAGCCGGAGGAGGACGTTAAATCATAAAACCCATTCCGAACAAATGCTACGATGTAATGGGATCGCATTTAAAGACGGTGGTTGAAGACTGGGTATGTTGTATATGTATTGTACTTGGGAAAAAGAGGAAAACATGTAGAAGTCCTATCCTAAGTGTAGAGTAGATATTTTGGATTAATCTGGTAAGCCATTTCTCAATCTTTTTATGTGTTCATATGTTCTTTGTTTGTCTCCTTGTCTATCAAATTTCGAGGATGAAATTTTCTTAAGGGGGAACCTGTAACATCCCATTTTAAAGCCAAATATTAATTTAGTAATTAATATAAAAGTTAGGATTAATTTTTGGATTAATTTGGAATTTTCCAAAACAAATAAAATTTATGTTTGTTTATATGTATATATATATATATAAGTAGATTGTAAGTAGAATTTGAATTTGAAATTCAAAAATAAATATCTTAAAAAAAATGGATTTAGAACTATATATTTTAAATATATATATGTGAATGTGATTATTTATTAATGTATAATTTAGTTTTAAAAACATATTCTTTAAGGATATATGAATATTAATAAAGGAAAAGTATAAATATAAATTAATAAAAAATATATATATAAACATAAATATAATATAAAGTAATATAAAATGATATAAATACATATAAATTACAAGTGTAAAGTTAATTAATACATTTTAAAACATTAAGTCATGCAAATTACAAATGTAAGTATATTAACATGAAATTTAACAAGTGTTAGCCTAATGGTATCATGCAATTTACAATTTTCATGATTTTTATTTTCTTTTTATTTTTAAATAAAAATGGAAACCAGGTTATGTAATCTCTTCTCCCCTCAATCTCATTTTTCTTTTATCTCCATTTTTTAAAAATCAAAACCTGAGAAACAAACTAAAACAGAAAAAAAAGAGAAAAACTAAAATCAAAACCACTTCAACTTCTTCAATTCTTCAACTAAGCAAAGATCAAGAAAATATTAAAGTTGTAAATCAATTTAAAGATTCCAGATCAAAAAATCAAATTCAAAAACAAAGTTCTAGGAAACAAGATAAAGTCCTGCTTCTCTATTCATTTAAAATAGGTGAGTAAACTACTTTTGATCTGATCTATAACTTGATGTGGTGATTTATGTTTGTAGTAAAAGTTGTGAAAAATGTTTGCTTAAGTGAAAATATGTTGTATATGTATATATATCTGTGCATGTCTAGGAACATGCAATATTTGTCTCTATTTGGTTACAAGTTTCAAAACCTATTTCAAAAACAAAAATCTCTTCCTCTGATTCTTGTTAGGCTTTAAGGTCTAAACAAAACATGCTTATATAATCAAGATTTAAGTTGTAAAAATATTTTTAAGTAAAATTAGTTAAAATATTTTTGGGAATTAGGAAAATACAGTAGAATTTAAAGAATATCAAAAATTCGAACATCATGATTTCCAGTTTCCTTTACATCATCAAAATCGTCTTAGGAAACCATGAATTTTAAAAGAAATTCATGATTTTTAATTTTGAATTGAGGAAGAAATAGTGAGTTGAACGGAATCATATATTTCATCAATTTGTGACGATCGGCGAGGTGATGAATCTCGTGATCGTAGCTAAAGCATGCTTGGTGGTCGGGGATCATTAGAAAAATACTCGCTGAATTTATAATTCACCGAGGCGGCGGCACGATGGCGATTTAGGGTTTTAGACCCAGTTTTTGTCGACTGGGTTTAAGTGGAAATTGCGGCGTCGGCGATGTATCAGACACAACTGGACGAGGGGGAAACGATGCGTGGATGATCGACGAAGCTATGGTCGGAGTTGCGTGGTCGCTGGTGACCTGAGGCGGCGACACGAGGTAGTTCTTGGATGATCTGTTTTTGGGCCAGTGGGTTCTCTTGTGCTCGAATTTGATTTTAGTTATTGCCTCGGGGATCTGGGTGGTCGGAGAATTAGTGGAGGTCATCGATGTCTTGCTGATGGTCTCAGCATCGACCAAAGTTGGCCGGAATTCTTGTGCACGTGCACGAGTTAATGTTTGTGTTTGGATCATTGTGGAGTTTGAAAAGAAGGTGATGGTCTCGGGGTAGAGCTCGAAGTTGAACGGGGTAGGACTCGGAGGCGAGAATGTAGGATTTTGCTCGGGGTTGAGCTCAAAGGAATGATGGGTTTGACTCGGGTTTTTGTGATGATATCAAGTTTTAAATAGAAAGAAAATGACAAGTTTTTAAAATAAAAACTTAGTTAAATTTAAAACAATCTATTCACCTATTTCTTTTTGAATAATAATTGTTTTGTTAAGTTGGGAATTAGTTAAAAGGTTTTAAATTGAATTATTTTAAATGAATTAAGTTTAAAAGGGTTTTAATATATAATAACCTTTATTTAAAAGTTTATTTTAAATAAACTTAATAATGTAATTAAGGAGTTAATTAAGAAGATAAAATGTTTTTAAAGGTTAATTAACTTAAAGGTCTTAGTTAATGGGTTAGTGATAATTAATTACAAGGTTTATTAAATAAGATTTAAATGATAATTAAAGTAATTAATTAAGATAAATTGTTTATCTCTTAATTAATTAAAGTCTTAAGTAATTAAAGATTAATTAATCAATGAAAGTAATTAAAGGATAATTACTTAATGTAGATAATTAAAGATTAATTGAGGTTAATTAATTAATAACTAAGGTTAATTAATTAAGTAATTAAAATTAATGATTAAGGTTAATTAAATAATGATTAAAGGTTAATTAATTTAATGATTAATGTTAATTAAATAATGATTAAAGGTTAATTAATTAATAATCAAGGATTAATTAATTAATAATTAAGGATAATTAATCAGTAATTAAAGGATAATTAATTCTGTGATTAATTAACTAAATAATTAAGTAAAATGGTTTGTAATTACTTAATGTTAGTTAAGCAGGGTTGGGTGATTAATTCATAAGTAATTAATTCATATTGAGTTAATTAAATTAACAATAATTATGGGATTAAGTAATCTTGCTTATGGATGATTATTGTATTGAATGCTTGAACGGTTTGATATCTCTGATGTGTGATATTCTATGATATAAATTGCTTTGGATACTCTGTGATATCTGTGATATATTGCTGTGTGAATGTAAACTTCTGAATTGAATTGAAATTGTTCACTTAAACAACTTGGCCTTTGAAACGGCATTTGAATTTCGATGCGACTGGGAGTCGGATTCCAAATGGTTATCCGAAAACCACATCGAATCTTAAAGGTGGATCTTTTGTTAAAGGATTAAAAATGGAAATTTGTATCCACATGTTTTGAAAATAAGTGCTCATTATTAGGATTAGCCGTGGGAGGACATTAAGTCATAAAACTCATTCCGAATAAATGATACGACTTAATAGGATCGCATTTGAAGACGGTGGTTGAAGACCAAGTATTTTCAAGAACGAAAGGATTACATGTTGATTGTCTCTACACTGAGTTTCTCCATTATAGAGATTTCCCTATGTGATTGGGAGTCCGGTCGGGATTGGGGATATCCGGATTTGCAAGGACTTTTTCCTTAATTGGAGACTTTTTCCTTAATTGGACGAAGTGCCTTCGGTTCCATTCAGACCCGGGATGGACTTGTATGGATGTATGTCTAACGTTACACTTTGAGATATAATGCTGATTTCTATCAAATACATTTCTGTTTGGTGGCGGAGAATTTATTCTCTTAGATTAACACCCTTCTCTGAGACGTACGAGCTCAGGGGTTATGTATTTGATGGTTATTAGTGATATACTCTCAATTTGGTAATGTGGCACGCTAAGTGCTGATCATTGTTTGATCGAAGCATGGCTTTTGTGAAAAGCGTAGCTTTATGAGACGAGGCTTCATCGAACCTCACAACTTGGAAATGGTGGAAACAAGAAGGATGCGGCAAGGTTATAGGGGTCGCGTCCCTCGGGTTATGGAGTCCAAATATTTTACTTATGTGGTTGTTGGTTGTTGTGGGACCCCGGATAATGGTCAGTTACGACCGGGGGATGGCTCATGATAGTTAGTTACCTAGTTACAGAGGTGACCCGACCTTGTGTTGGCATAGATCCGATTAGGCTCTCGGGCGTCCCTCTAGATGCGTACCCACTCGGAAAGGAAGTTCCTTAGCCTTGGCCATTTGTTGGAAATCCAATCACTCAATACGAGCTCTGTACGGTTTTAGTTGTAGAACCTGTCATCTAACATGGTAGCTATGGCAGGCATACTATAATGGTACGTATGCTAGCTAAGATTTATATTATACTTTCGAAATGATTTTCCACACTATGCACTAATAATAATATCAAAAGGATTTTTGCGTATCAAGCATGTTTGACTACTATAAGGAGAAACCTCCCCCAAGTGTGCGATTGCATTGCATGTGTGCCGGGAGACCTTATGGTAGTTTCGTTTTCCAAAAGCATAAACGAATTTCTTTTTATTTCTTTTGTTTAAACAACTATTTATGTTTGCTCACACTAGTCCCATGACTGACCTGGAGTTTATTGTCCCCTTTCTAAACTCTGGGTGCCCATAATTTTTCATACGGGCAGCCTAGAGTTAGGTTACCACTAGGTTCTGGAAGCTAAGTAGATATGGATCTAGAAGTCGATGGTTTTGGAAGCTTTTGGTTTTGAGCTTTTCAGTTTAGAGATTTGGAGTTTTAGAATGAAGACGCAATATGTTGGATTCTTTTGAAGCCTCTATTGTGTTATCTTTTCCGCTGTGGTGTTGTAGTCTGTTGTATATATTGTGCTTTGTTGGTGGTCATTTTTTGTTATCACTTGTCTAATCAAATGTTGTATCCATGTTGTTATCAATGAAGATTATCATTTTGTTTCCGCTGTGTTTTTATCAACTAATGTGTTATAAGCTCCGATGAACCAGACTCCAATGTTTGAATCTCTGGCATTTGAATATGGGTGATATATTTGAATGTCGATTTTCGAGCGTCGGATCCAGGTCGTCACAGAGCTCCTTTCTAGAAATACAGATACCTTCATTTGTTTTAGCATACCGCAGCAATGTACTCGGTCTTAACAGGACTAGTTATGTTTTTTCCTATGATACCTCGGCCAAACGGGTATGATGCTTTGGATGGATAACTGTGATCCTTGTGTAGGAGGACCGTTCTCGAAATACCGGGAGCACCTCCGGGGAAATCCTACACAATTAGTGAACGAGCTTTATCGGATTTTGATTTTTATGACAAGTATTGTAGTGATGTACACATCACATGCATCAAGCTACTTGCTATTATTACTTTGGCGATTAGACACTATTTTAATATCAGATGATTTTCTATAAAGAAGTTTTGGTTATCGTAAGGTAAAATACCGGCCGTGTTTATTTACGGTAAGGTCTTATGAAATACCTTTGTTTTGAAAGGTTTATTAAACATTAAGAATCAAGTTGATTGTGTTTCTCACGCAGGTTTAACCAGGCTGACCCGGGCATGGGTTTTCCTATATGTTTGGGTCAGACCGAGCATATTTCCAGGTTTAGATGGTTATTTTGGAGCTTTAGGAAAGGAGCTGGAGGCCTAGAGAACTATTCACGCAGATGATTATATTTTCCGTTGCTTTCATTGTTGTATCTTACTCAGTAGTTGCGAGGATAGATTGTTATAACCGACCATGCTGAAATAGGTTAGTGTACTATGATTGATGTTTGTATATACTTATATTACAGTTTTTTTTTGCGTAAAGACTTGTTGTATATATATTATAGATTATTCGTTCTGCTGTGAGATTTTGTGTTTGTTTAGTTTTCTTCTTATCTTCTATCTACTTCTTTTCACCTAACAATCCACATTTTCATTCAATTTGAGCTGGACGTTTGTGGTTTATTGTCGGCTTAAACTATATGAAAAAGTGAGTCGTTACAAAATATTTACCAAAAGATATTCTACTGTTTTCTAGCAACACTTAATCTCACATCAAATCTTTTTCATTTTATTATCAAAATTTCATATGATATTCAATTTCAAATATAATATACAATCTATAACACGTATTAAAATATTATCTATCTTTAAGAATTTTTTTCTAAAATATTTTCCAAATTTTCAATGTAATAGTTAACTTACTTCCAACTTTATTTATAATGACTGAAATTACCGTGTCCGACTATCTTATCCTAGTGTTTAGGAATCCTTATCAATAATATTGACCCAGCATATCTACCAGAATCCTTAAAGCACTTAAAGGGCAATTTAAAATAATTATTTTCTGTATGATGTACATATACCTTTTAATACTTTATGCCCTTTTCAAAACATTTGCTTGCCTATAATAAATATAATCATGTTCCATATATATATATATATATAATATCAATATGTTTTAATTCAAATAGATGCTTGCTTTATTAAATTCTTTCAATCAATTTTATTATCATGCCCATTGAATAGAAAAAGGATAATCTGCCACCACATGGGGCTCTCCATCTTACATAATCATACATAAATTAAAGACGGTGAAATCAGAACTGAAAGCTTGGCATAGATCAAGAGCAGTTGACAACAATATTTCTACTATGCAAAATGAGTTTGATTCAATTTTCCAACAACTAAACCAATCTCCCGAGAATGATATACTCTAGACAATATGTACCATTTGGGCTAACAGCTAAATGATCAGATGTGCAAACATTATGAATGGTTGAAACAACAAAGCAAAGTTTTATGGCTTCAAAAAGGGGACGAAACACAAAATATTTCTATGCCAAAATGTTTGTGAGAAGGCACAATAATAAAATTCATGCTTTACTTGAGTCGCAATGGGGTTATATCTATGACAGTGACAGAATCCGTGATGAAGACATTACATATTACCAACTTTTATTTAACAGAGACACAACCACTGTTTATCCAAACATTTCAACCAGAATGCAAACTAATGAGTTGGGGAGAGAATACTTATCTTCCTCGGTTACTTTGGAGGAAATTAAAGCGGCTATATTTTCTGTTGACGACTCGAAAATTCCAGAACTTGATGGTTTCTCGTCTAAATTCTACAAATTGCATTGGGATGACCTACAAAAGGACATTTACAAATCGGTGTCAGAGATTTTCCAAACTAAAAACTGCCACATGGAGTATATCACAATTTTGTTACTTTGATTCCAGAAAAAGATAAGCCCCAATCTATTTCAGATTATAGACCTATTTCATGTGCAAATGTATTTTATAAAATAATTTCAAAGATTCTTTGTAATCGAATTAAATAGTTCTTGCCCATTTTGATTGTAGAAAAGCAATCGTCTTTTATTCCCAGTAGAAACATTGGTGAGAACGTGTTACTAGCCCATAAACAGATTTGGGAGTTTGCAAAATGGGATAAACCAAAAATGTGCATTAAAATTGACTCTCAAAAAGCTTATGATACTGTGAATCGCGATTTCATTTGTCATATGTTATGTCTTTTGGTTTCCCAACATCCACTATACAATTATTTCATGAGTGCATTTCTACACCTACTTTTTCCATTATGATTGATGGATGACCCTATGGTTATATTCCTTCAAATAGAGGACTCCGATAGGGTGACCCTTTATCCCCTTATTTGTTTTGCATTGCTATGGAATATTTCACACTTCTTATTGAAAGAGGGTATGATTGACAAACACTTACAACCTACTTCTACTATACAGCCTGCTATTACACACTTGTTGTATGCTGATGATGTTATAATTTTTTAGCCACTACTACAGAAAATACTACCCACATGAATTATATTTTTTCTATTCTAGAAGATACAGTTGGCCTTCGCATTAACCAAACTAGGTCTTAAGTATTCTTCAGTACAGGCGCTGAAAATAAAAGTGAAGTTTCTATAATTTTAAATATACCAGAGAAGAATTTACCAATCATGTATCTCAATGTCCACCTCACATCAGAGTATATCCATGCCTCACACTATGCCCCCGTTACAAAGGATTAGTTCCAAATTAGATGTTTGGGATAGTAAGCTTTTAACTACGACTGGCCGTGCATAACTTATTCATAGTACCATAACTCCAACTGTTATGTATTGGATATTAATATATCATTTACCAGTTTGAATTTTGGGGAAAATTAATAAATTATGTGCATACTTTTTCTGGAATGGGAAGATGCATAAGATATCATGGGATACATCATGCAAGCCTAAAACTGAAGGTGGTATTGGCCTTAGAAAATTTACGGATTTTACTGTTCTGACTAGAATTAAACTATCATAGAATTTGCTAACCACAGATGGCCTCTGGTCGAGATGGATGAGATTGAAATATTTATCGAAGACAAATTTTTTGGCTTTGGCAATTAACAACAATTTTTCTGGTACATTTGAATTATTTTTAAGGCAACGTGATATAGCTGCTAATATTATGAATCGTGTTACTGTTAACGGGGAGCATATAGATTTTTGTTTGGTCCATGGATTAACCACAAATCATTAGTCGATCTTATTGGATGGAATAGATTTTCTTAAGAAATTCAGTTAACATGACAGTGAGCTATATTATATGCGATAGAAAATTACAACCGCAGACCATGTTAGAAACTAGGGAGGTTGCAACAAGTGAATTTAAGTATTGAAGGTTTTTCTGATTACTGGACTATTGCCAATCAATAAAAATTCGTTTTCGGATCAGTGTTGAACGACATTCGACAACATGCAGAGATAGATGACAACTACTTACTAATCTGGCACACTATGATAGCAAGGAAATTCTCATTTACAATGTTTTTAGCATACATACACCATTTACCAATGTGGATAAATTTCTCAATTAGGGAATGACTATGAACTGCAATGCTTACTCTGCAATAAATATATTGAAACTCATGACCATTTATTTATAAACTGTAATTACAGTACTTATCTTTGGAGCAGGCTATTCTGTAACTTAGATCTTAAACCAGGCACTGCAACAGCTTTGTGTCAACGCCTCTTGTATGTGAGGTGGAGCTTCCCCCACAAATCAGCTTCTCAACATCTCTCATACTTCACGACTTCCATGCTGATTCATCATATATGGAGAGAGTTCACTGCCGATTTGAAAGGAAGCTCTACTCAGTAGATCAACGGATGAAGCTCTTTGAAATTGATGTCCGTTTACCGTTTGTATGTTGATTTCATCAACGAGATCTACTTTCGACTAAGAGAGAGAAATTTTTTAAATGGGGTATAGAATTGGAGAATCTAGATAGCTCTAATTGACTATTTGTGGATTTTGTTGTGATATTTGTTCATGGGCTGGGCTGGACTATTCGTAAGCAGTTGGAGGAGAATGTATTTAAGCTTATTTGCACTCGTATATGTTTTATTTTATATTTTATTTTGGTTCCGTTATTTGGTGTATGGTTTTTCTTTTGTAATAGAGTAACACTAGAATAGTGGATGTCGTGCTCTTGTTCCTTACCACAATGATAAGGTTTTTTAAAGAGGAAAATTCTTTTATGATGTGGTTCTATTAGTTAATTAATATAGAGCCTTTATTTTCAAATTTTTTTTACTGATGTAATGACCCGTATCTTCGTACGCTTTGAGCTGACATTTAATCACTCGTGTCCAACACAAATTGAACGAAAACACGAATCATAAGGGGTGAAGAAGAAAAGATAGATGAAGAAAAAGAAACAACAACACATAATTTCACAATCATAGTGGAATAAAATATAATATATAATAATAGAATTTTATACAAAAGAAACTTTATATGTTAATATACATACAATCATCGGAGTACAACAATCAATACATAAATATGGATAGTTATTACAACTTGTCCTCACTAGTGCTGACTATACAGTCTACACATATAGTAGAATATAAACTAATATGTGAAATATGCTTGAAATCCTCCAGCTGCTCCTGAGCTCCATTGTGGAGCCCCGGCTCCAGTGACCGAAATAACAGAGGGAGTTTACCGTCTGATTGCTTGGATCAGTGGGCATAAAAGAAGCGATCTGTCGTCTACACTACTTTGGATCAACATAGATATGTTTAAAATATTTGAACATTTCTGAAATGATACGTATCTCATCTTGACACAATGTAGTATACACGAGTTCAGAGAATTTGTATCTAAATCACATAGTAGAACACAATATATAATAGCTTCACAGAACAATGGACTAAAAAGATAGATATATATATACATATACATAGGTACAAACAGACATTAGACTAGTATCATGTATCTACAACTATATAATTGCCCAAAAATGACGTCCTAATATATACACAAACAATATATACAAAGGACATACGGCATGACTACACCAAATCAACTTAGTATAGTTCAACGGACTCTAAATGTATCTCTCTAACATTTCTCCTCCATATGACTCTAACAGTTCCTTTGAGGCATGTAGCAAGCGTGCGTCCATGAAGCTCTAAATCTACAACTACCTTAAACTTATATACCGTATGTCAGTTGTCGTCCATCTCAATGTCGTAAGAAATCACCTCAAAACGTGAAAAGGTAATAATCCTGAAAAGCCTCGGTCTGACTCGAGGAGTTGTCACAAAACAAAACCTCAATTCAGGCTATAAATCTAGATGTGAGTATAATAGTGTAACAATGATTCATATAAATGTGTGGAGTCAGGTTATATATGTGATATTAAAAGAAATAAATATGTCACACACTCCATAATCTAAACTCACCCACATCCCATTAAATTATTTCAACTTAAATACACGTGTCATGACACTATTTAAATTGAATCAAACCTGCAACTCTAATCAACCGGGATATCACATCCTATTCATTTATAAATTGCATTCCTTATTCAATAGACATACCACTGTTAAGTTATTCATATACGAGGTATGGAATTACTAGTGAATCCTATTCATTATTCACTCTTACTAGACTCTGTATCGAAATATATTACGGCCTTTTTCATTCGTATATCTTTCGATCAAGAATTTGTAGATGCCCCCACACGATCTATTAGTTGCACTATCTTCTCCTATTCGCCGTTGGCGCTCACCCTTGTTGTGTTGTAATCTTTATCTTTGTTTTATCATATATCCATCAATGAGATTACTCTCAATTCTTCCTCGTTTTCCGTTTGCACTGCGCCTGTCACTGTGGTTGTGTCCGTGCAACAGATCGTTTAGACAATAAGTGACGAGGGACCAGGTCATCACGATTCGGGGAGCGGCCCCGAATCTATCCGCTAGGACGAACTCTAGCGTCTAGTGGTTTCACCTCGTCTCTTTTACTTCATGGGTTAAATTCGTTCAAATTTATTTGTATATAATTTACCAATATACCATTTATTCCCAAAATGGTATCGTTTTCTATTTTATATCACGTATAAATGTCATGTTCGTGCAACATAGCATTAACTTGCAATATATAGCATCATGAACATTCATAAATATACATGTAAACACAATTTGGAAGAACTTCATCGGATTTTAATTTAAATTATAGACGTCATTTTAATTTAATTTATAGAATTTTTTCATAATGTTTTAATTTAGAAAATAAAATATTTTCAGTTGATGCGTTTTACGTCAAACGCCGGTTCTTTTGAAGTTTTATAAAATAAGTTAACCAGTTCATTTTATTGCTATTTTGTGTTCGCGTAACGTTGTCGTGTGCGATCGTATTTTTATTTCTGTTGTTCGCGGTCCGTACGCCTACGTAATGTTGCGTAGCGTTGTACTCTAAAACTTTTTGGTTTTGTTCACCCCTCTACACACCTTCGACGAGTGAACCGAGATCATCGTCGTGATGCGCTATGCAATACGGTCTTACTGGTACCTTCCGTTTTGGTCGTAACGCTTCCGTTCAACATACGGTCGCAGACTTAACGGTGTCATTTCTGATCACCATGGGGTCCGTCGGTCAGGCGAAAGCTAGTCAATTTGTTCATCTCACTTCCCTTGATGTGCACGTAAATGTGCATATATTTACATCCATATTTTATCTCTTTTCAGTTAAAAAACATCATATTTGGGCATTTGTACATGTTAAAACCAAAATTCAATTATTTTCAAACCATCATATTTTCACCTTCATTCAGGGGCAAAACGGTCATTTTTGTGCATGTGTCATTTGAGAATTTTTACTTGGACAATTTTTGTTATTTTTATAGGATATTTTGATGCATATGAAAGAGGGATTCATGATGATATATGCATGCACAAGGAAATACAAAGGAATGAAGAGGAAATAATTCAAGTTCAAGATCATGGAGGACCCCACCCACTTACCTAAATGTACAATTAGGAGCTAATGGACCACCAAGTGGAGGTTAAAGCTTCATGCACATCAAATGATGGATTAATTAGGGGCTAATGGTTACTTGGTGGCCACACTTCCTAAGGGGTATTTTGGGAAGCCCCCAAAAAAATAGAATTAGGGTTTTATGCATGTATAAATAACCCTCTTATGTACATCAATCTATCCTCTACTCTTTCGTTTTACTTAGGAAATTAAGAGATCAAATTGTAAGCTGAAAATTCTATGAAATAAAAATGGCTTCCAAGCCTCTTTCTTCTCTCTTTTCTACATGCTTTTCCTTGCTTTTATGTTGTTTTTTCTTATGCTCTCTTTCTATTTACATTCATAGCTTAGATTTAATTAAATGCAAGTAGTGTAGATTTAATTTTATGCAAGTAGTTAGTAGCTAATCTTTTTGCTTTCTTTGCCATTTTTCTATTTTCTTCTCTTTTAATGTTGAAATTTACTTGTGTTGCTCCAATGCCACAAATGAGTAGCTAAACCCCTTCAATTTAGGGGTAATGAAGCTCTCAAATATTAAGTAATTTCAACATTTTATGATTTATGATCTCATTTGGTTTATGCTTCATGAAGTGGATTTTGATGCAAGTTCATACAAGTGGATTTGATAGCTTATATTGCTTATGCAAATGAGCTATTCTTATTCAACATAAACACAAGTTGCATCATCATTTGCTATTCCATTTTTGATTGTGCAATTAAAGTAAAAATGAAATTTGATGATCTATATTACTAGTTACAATAGTAAATAGATCATACTTAAAATAACTTTTGCTTTGGCTTCATTTTCATGAGAATTATAAGTGGGTTCTTTGTTGTATTATAGTTTGATGGTTTGAGTTATGTTAATTAATAACATAAACAAACCATACTTATGATAAATACAACAATATTTCACTTAAATCAAAGTTAGAGATCACAAATTGTTTGTTTGTTGATTTACAAAAATATAAGACTGGATTTGCCTCTCAATTGTTCTCTAGTTCAATAGTTTTTAAATCACTTTTTAGTTCTAGCTTAGCCTCTCCTTTTCGTAGTTAACAATTCCTCCTAACTTTTGGTTTTATTTGATTGAATTGAATTTTAAAATCATCAATTCCTTGTGGATCGACCCGTATTCGCCACGTACTACAAGGGTACGCCGTGCACTTGCGATTATTTTAATTTAAATTTTTCGACGGTTTTCTAATCCGATAGAAATTCCATCGATTATCAAGTTTTTGGCACCGTTGCCGGGGAATATTTTTTATTTTAATTTTATATTCTTTGAATTATTTTCTTTATGATTTTTGTTTGTTTTTGTTTTGTGTGTGTTCGCATTTAAAAAAAAATTGTGTGATTGTTGCTTGCATTTGTTTGTGTGTTTTGTTGCATTTGTTTTCTTTACATTTTGCATTTGCATTGCATATCATACTTAAAAAAACATTGCATTCATCTTCAATTTTATTTCATTTCCTTTTCGTTTACATTTTCCATTTACAATTTACAATTTAAAAAGAAAAAAAAACACTACTACATTGCATTTTTCTTCACTGTTTACATTTTATGTTCTCTGTTCACATTCACTGTTCCTATCTCCCTGACCATCAGCCTCCATCACCAGACAGCTCTGCCATCCCTGACTTCTGCATACCAGAGCTCCTCCACTATAAACCTGCTTCCCCCACTTAAAATTGCCATACAACATCTACCTTCCTTCACTCATACATATCATTTCCACCCTCTGCTGCTTCCAGTCCTTCATCACACTACCCTTAACAACTGTCAAGACTTCACTGCACTCCAAACATCCCAATACAAATACTCCACTGTCAGACAAGCTACATCATCGACAACTTCTTGTTCTTCCACCTTCACATTCCCATACCTAACTTCAATCACAATACAACCACAGCATTGTCCACTAACAAACACAGCATATCAAATCACATTGCTCCTCCCTTGCTTCTTAACCACTGCCACATTCATCAACTCCCTCCTACCACAATTCCATACAAACACTGCTTGTCAACATATACAAACCAGTGCCACTTCTGCTTGCAATAAACACTGCAACATTCTCCCTAACTGCAGCTTCAACCCTCCCTCTAATTGTCCACCACTACTAACAAACCAAATCATCTTCTACATCACTTCAAATCAACAGAAATCCATCCCCCTGCATCAGTTTCTTGCCATTTTCCCACTGACATTCAACTCCATCTACTTCACCCCCTACAATACATTTTGCTTCACAGACCAATACAACACCACTTCAATAACCATATGACTGCAGTTCCTTCCACCTGACCACTACTGATCCTTCGACAAGTTCACTTTACCACTTCACCAGCTTTTCCCTACCATCTACAACTCTCCTCCACAAATTGACCACTACATAACCACATACCACTCACTTCACATTTCCACCCACTTTGCTGCGCCTTTTCATAGCATTTCAAGACTGCATCTCCACTGATACAACACTACTTGTTTCCTCCTCCAAACTGTGTACATCACCTTCAAACTCCCCAGCCAATTCAGTACACTTTTTCCTCTTCATTGTCTCATATACACCACCTGAACTACATCAATCACATCATCCACCTCCACTGCAACTGCAAAGACTACAACATCATCTTCATAGCCAACAGCCTTTGTTACAACAACTCACTTTCACCACTCTAACTACAGCTTCAGTACATCAGCTAACATCACCAACTTCCACTGTCATACTTCATTGATCATATCTGCCATCACATAACTTTCCTACAATTCCTCCTCCATCATACAACAACCACATTCATCATCCCATACGACAACAACTGTGTTTCATTACCTCAATCCCTGACTTTCTTGACTGTCACATCACTGCCTACTATAGTCTCTCCACACATCTACTTCTAGCTACCTGAACTGTTGCCACAACCACAACCACAACATCCTCTACCATAACACCTATACCCCACCACCAATCATACAAAAGCAGCTCTGCCTCAAATACATCATCACTGCCTGGCCAACATTCCCATAGCACCCTTCATCACAGTCATCATTCTCACTGTCTACCATAATTTCTAACTCCACATCATTTTCATACTCCACTGCTACATACAGTTCTACCCCATAACATTCACTCCTAACCTTCACAACTGCAAAACACATTCTGTATACATTCCAGCCCCTGACCACACCAGACCACTACTTGACATCCCCTACAAGCTCTGTACATACAAACTTACCAATCACCAGCATTCATACATCCCCTCTGACTTCTGCCATCAAACTTCATTGCCTCGACAAACTTCATCAAACTCTGCAACCACCTTCTTCCACCTTTCACCATACATCACTGCAGTTACCATACCACATCAATCCCTTCACTTGACCCCTCTGCAAACAATACCAATTACACTAGCAAATTATCACCTACAAACTGCTCCTCCCCCATACCATTCCTCTCCACCATATACAACTAGAAAAAAAAATCACCACGACTTGCCACCGACCCAATCAACTTCATCCATTTCAATCAATTCAACTGCTTCATCCCCAAACCACTCGCGTCAGCTAATTCAACAACCACAGCCTCAACCGCTGACCAAAACGCGACCACTACAACCAAACTGCCACTCTCCATCGCCTGCTAATTCATCCACATCCACCACTTCACCACCACGACCTCGAACTCAAGATCACAAACCACCAAGTGCCGAACCCAATTGAAATCGAGGACAACAACCAATCGTGAATACTACAACCGGACAAGAATAAGTCGATTTCAATTACTGAAAATTTGGAATTGATTTTCAAAAAAAAATTTGGAATTTGAGGAGGTTCGGAATTTTTTTTTAAATTTTTTGAAGAACTGAGGTACGTATTAGTGGAGGATGCGTTTTCTTTTTGTTTACTGAAGCTTTCCGATTTATGGGCTTTGGGCTGGTTGAGTAATAAATGTTGGGATTTATTAGTCTTTATTTTAAGTGAGGGTTAATTTCTTAATTGTTTTGTTTTAGTGTACCTTGTTTAATTTCTTTCTAGTGGTTTGCTTCTTTTAATCTGGTATTGCTCTTTGTCTAGTTTGTTTTTAGTTCAGTCCAAAAAAATATTTTTTTTAAGTAGAACTCTACTTTTAAGTTTCCTCTCCAAAAAGAAAAAAATTAAAAAATATATATATAAAAAAAAAATTCGAAAAAAATGCAACTTTGTTTAATTTTCATTTTTCATTTGTTTTAGTTTTCATTTATTTTATTTTTAATTGTTTTGTTTTTCACTTATTTTGTTTTTCATCTTTGATAAATATACTAAAACAATAATAATAATAATAATTGTTGAATATATCTTGTTTTTCATTTTAGGTTGCCAAAGCAGATTAAAAGGAAGAACTGCTTGCCCTAAAAATAATTGCTACTTGCTTATAACAAAATTGCCGCTAAAATATTGCTAATAATCTACACGCTCTAGTATTGTGCTTTCATCTCTAGTGCATTGTTGTTTCCTTGCATTTGCATTTATATATAAAAAAAAATTAAAAATTCAAAAAAAAAACAAACTTCATTTTAGTTGCATTGTAAATTCACGTTTAATTTTTGTTTTGCATCCGTCTCACCTTATTTTCTTTTCTAAGGGCAATACCCCAATTCACATAAGGTGAGGGATTTCATCATCTTTTCCTTAGCCCACAAAAGCATTTCATCGTAGAATTTGACTAATAATAAAGGTTAGACATTTGACTTAAGGGTGTCACGAGCTCATCTAGGGCTTAATTGTATCTTCACAATTGTTTTATTTGAACGATTTTATTTCTTAGTGTTTAGACTACGGCAGAGTAATAACTAGTTATAAAACTTACGATGATACGTAAATATTATACTGGTTGTTCCTCTGAAGCTACTTAAACCTTCGGCTGCATTGCTACGGTGATTCGTGGTGCACCGATAACTCCTGTCCGTTACCTGGCTGAGAAATATTTTTGTTGATTTAAGACAAAGTGTGATTATAAAATTTTGGGTTATGAGCTACTAAGGACAGAAAATTGTAATTAAGTCCTTTACGTTCATTTAGTTGCATTTGTTCATGCATATTAAAAAAAACAAAAAAAATCAAAAATCCAAAAAAAATTGTAAATTTTACTTAACTTAGTTTTTAATCCAAAAAAAATATACTTTTTTTCCTTTCCTTTGAAAATTTTCAATCAAAAACAAAAATCCAAAAAAAAATATAAAATCTTTTCAAAAAGAAAAAAAATTTGAAAATTCAAAAACAAAAAAAATCAAACTTTTCTTTTGAAAATAAATATCACTTGGTAAATAGTTTTCTTCTTTAAAAAAAAACAAAAACAAAAACGTTTTCAAAACTTCTTTCATTCTCCAAACTCGTTCCTAATTTCTTTCTCTTTTCGACTTTCACTTGTGCATGAGTACGTGGACTCGTGACACAACAACAAATTGTTGGACTCGAGACCCTTCAACAAACCGTTTAACTCGAACAGACGATCCTCCCGAAATGGCGAACGAAAACGCCCCTCGAACCCTTATGGATATAATCTTTCCCGATAGAGTTTCTATTCCATCTTGCATCACGTTACCCGCCCCTACGGGTAACCATTTCGAAATTCACTCAAATGATATTGCCACTCTTCCGAAATTTGGCAATTTCAAACACGATGATCCATACATCTTTTTGACTAAATTTGAACAAGTTTGTGCAACCATAAAACTCCAACAACTTTTCGGTGATGGAATCAAACTTCGATTAATCCCATTCGCTCTTACAGATTATGCTGAAAAATGGTTGTACAGCTTACCATCGAACGCGATTAAAACGTGGGAAGAATTTGTAAAAGCTTTCTTAAAAAAATTCTACCCCTTGGAAAAAACGAGTAGAATTCGAAATGAAATTGTAAATTTTCATCAATTCAAGGGAGAACCATTCAAAAAATACTTTGAAAGATTCAAAGAGCTTTTGATAAAATGTCCACACCATAACTTTGAAAAATGGACGCTTTGCCAAATTTTATATGATGGACTCGAAAATAGCTCACGAACCATGCTCGAATCAATGTGCCAAGGCAACTTTCTTGCCCAACATCACGATGATGCTTGGCAATTTCTTGAAAACCTCGCTAAAAAATCATCCCAATGGGAACGTTCGAACGAAAAATCAATTTACTCACGATCGATTGCAAACTCGATAGGATCTTCTTTTGCATTGGAAGCTAAAATCGACGCAATGATTAAAAAATTCGATAATGTTTTCTCATCAAATCAAATGAACCAAGCTTCCCAACCGATGTGTTATAAATGCAACGATCCTAATCATATAGCCGATCAGTGTCCCAATTCTGTTGAACAAATCAATGTTTTCAATAAAGCCAAAAATGACCCGTTTTCGCCAACGTACTACCCTGGTTGGAGAAATCATCTGAATTTTGCGTGGAACCAAAACAATCCCAACACGAATACGATTCGTCGCAATTTTCAAGCATTTTCGAATAATGCTTCGAATCCTGCCTTTCAACCCAACAATTTTCAACCAAACTTTGCGGGTCCGTCTCATAATCAACCGCAACAATCTAATTTTCAACCAAATTCTACTCATCCTCCCCAAGACGATAAACGTTTAACTTCGCTTGAGAAAACTCTTGAAACGTTGGATAAAGCAACTACTCAAAGCCTTCAATCAAACAGTAATCTGCAAAATTTATTGACTTCATATATGCAAAACACGAACCAATCAATTGCAAAACTTGAAATGCAAATGAGTCAATTAGCCACGTCTGTGAGCGAACGTGAACGAGGAACATTCCCAAGCCAACCCCTTCCAAATCCCAGAAATCAAAATGCAAATTCAAATCAAGCCCATGTTGTTCAAGATAGCAACGTCAACCAATTGAATGCTATCACAATTTTACATTCTGGTAAACAAATCGATAATCAAATCGTTGACCCAAACGATTTACCGAAAACCTCTCTAGATACTTCTAAAACAACGAACGAATCTGAACAGAACGTTGAGCCAAACATTGAATCGTAGGCCAATCAAAACTCTTCTTCTTCTACTCTAGTAGACGCGTCTATCGAGTATCGTGTCCCATTTCCACATCGTATTCGACCAAAGAAACACTCAGACCAAATGGAAAAGATGTTGGAAATTTTTAAACAAGTCAAAGTTAACATCCCACTTCTTGACATCGTTCAACAAGTCCCCACTTACGCAAAATTTCTTAAGGACTTGTATACCCAAAAGCGACACACTCAAGTGCCCAAAAAAGTCTTCCTAACCGCCAGTTTGAGCGAAGTCTTGTCCCAATCCATGCCCGTCAAATACAAAGATCTTGGCTGCCCTACGATTTCATGTACAATTGGTGACAAGACGATTAATAAATGCTTAATAGACTTAGGTGCGAGTGTCAACTTGATTCCATATTTTTTGTACGAACAATTAGGCTTAGGTGAGCTCAAACCAACAAAAGTTACGCTTCAATTCGCCAATCATTCCATTAAGAAGCCCATGGGAGAAATCGAAGACGTGCTCATTCGAGTAGGGCAATTCATATTCCCGGTTGATTTTATCGTTCTCGAAACACAACCCGTTACAAATCCTTCAAGTCAAATTCCATTGATTTTAGGCCGACCATTCTTAGCTACCTCGAACGCCTTAATCAATTGTCATAATGGATGGATGAAAATTTCTTTTGGAAACATGACTTTGGATCTCAACATTTTCAATCTTGAAAGCCAATAGAACGAACCTTGTGACCAAACATTGGAAGTTAGTGCCATTCACGAAAACTTTGAAAATGAAACACTTGATCTTAACAATGAACGTGAGGCCGAGTACGAAAAGTTGTTTAACGAAATTACCAATGAGATTGAATACACTCTTCCATTTGAATCGCTTCCAGTTGAGTCCGAACTTCAACCCAATTCTTTGATCGAAAAACTCCCGAAGTTGGACCTCAAACCACTTCCCGATCACCTTAAGTACGCATACATTGGTGATAATGAAACATTGTCCGTCATAATTTCCGCAACTCTCTCTCTCTTGATCAAGAAGCTTCTCTTCTCTCTATTCTTTTGAAAAACAAGGAAGCGATTGGATGGTCGATCTCTGATATTAAGGGAATTAGCCTTGCTAATGTTCAACATCGCATCCATTTAATCGATGATGCCAAGCCTGTTCGTGACGCACAACGAAGGCTTAATCCAAAAATGAAAGATGCGGTGCGTGATGAAATTCTTAAACTTCTCGACAATGGAATCATTTACCCAATCTCCGATAGTTCATGGGTTAGCCTAATTCACGTTGTACCGAAAAAATCTGGGCTAACCGTTGTCAAGAACAATTCAAACGAACTTATTCCAACTCGTACTCAAACGGGTTGGCGTGTTTGCATTGACTACCGAAAACTAAATGCCGCAACACGAAAAGATCACTTCCCCCTTCCATTTATTGACCAAATGCTCGAACGTTTAGCCGGCCATGAATTTTATTGCTTCCTTGATGGTTATTCCAGCTATAACCAAATTCCCATCGCTCCTGAAGATCAAGAGAAAACGACTTTCACGTGTCCATTCGGTACCTTTTCTTATTGACGTATGCCATTTGGACTTTGTAACGCTCCTGCGACCTTCCAACGATGCATGGTTGGAATCTTTTCTGACATGATTGAACGCTTTCTAGAAGTTTTTATGGACGATTTTTCGATTTTTGGCGATTCTTTTTCCCAATGTTTACATCATCTCGAATTGGTTCTAAATCGATGTAAAGAAAAACATTTAACTTTGAATTAGGAAAAATGCCACTTTATGGTCAAACAAGGCATAGTTCTTGGACATATCATCTCAAATAAAGGCATTAAGGTAGATAAAGCTAAAATCGTTGTCATTGCTAATCTACCCATTCCCAAAACGATTAAGGACATTCGATCATTTCTTGGACATGCTGGTTTTTACCGACGCTTTGTAAAAGACTTTAGCAAAATTGCTCGTCCTTTGACGATTCTTCTAGGAAAAGACGTTCCATTCGATTTAACTCTGATTGTATCTCTTCTTTTGAACGTCTTAAGAAGGAACCCATTTCTGCTCCAATCATTTGCGCACCCAATTGGGATCTTCCTTTTGAAATCATGTGTGATGCTTCAAACTTTACGGTTGGTGTTGTCTTAGGACAACGCATCAACAAAATCCTTCACGTCATTTACCATGCGAGTATGACTTTGAATGACGCTCAACTCAATTACACAACAACCAAAAAAGAGCTTCTAGCCGTCGTTTTTGCGCTCGAAAAGTTTCGACCTTACTTGATAGGGTCACACATTACTGTTTATACGGACCATTCTGCGCTTTGCTATCTCCTCGCTAAAAAGGATGCTAAATCTCGTTTGATTCGTTGGATCCTTTTACTTTAAGAATTCGATCTTACAATCAAAGACAAAAAAGGATCTGATAATGTTATAGCCGATCATTTGTCTCGTCTTCCGAATGCACCATCCTCTTTGCCAATCAATGAAAACTTCCCCGATGAACAACTTCTTTCAATTTCTATCGACCCATGGTACGTTGATATAGTGAACTTTTTAGTCACTAAAGAAACACCCTCATCGTGGTCCAAACAGGACAAATGCAAATTCATGTCCCAAGTGAAGTATTTCTATTGGGATGATCCATACTTGTTCAAATATTGTCCCGACCAAATCATCCGACGTTGCATTCCGGATAATGAGATAAGGAGTGTTCTCTCATTTTGCCACGATCAAGCATGTGGTGGACATTTCGGTCCCCGAAAAACTGCAAAAAAAGCGCTTCAGTGTGGTTTCTATTGGATTTCTCTTTTCAAAGACTCGTTTGAATTTTGTAAAACTTGCGATCGATGTCAAATGCTTGGACGAATATCTTGCCGAGATATGATGCCTCTAAACCCCATTCTTACGATCGAAATCTTTGATGTATGGGGTATCGACTTTATGGGACCTTTTCCCAATTCTTTTGGAAACTTGTATATCCTTCTCGCTGTCGATTATGTTTCAAAATGGGTCGAAGCCGTTCCTTGCAAAACCAACGAACATAAAATTGTTGTGAAATTTCTCAAAGAAAACATCTTTTCGAGGTTCGACACACCTCGCACAATAATCAGTGATAACGGGACCCATTTTTGCAACCGTTCTTTTGAAACTTTAATGAAAAAATACTCAATAACCCACAAGTTATCCACTCCGTATTATCCTCAGACTTGTGGCCAAGTTGAAGTTTCAAATCGACAAATAAAACAAATCTTGGAGAAAACTGACAATAAAAATCGAAAGGATTGGTCTTAGAAATTGACCGACGCGCTTTGGGCTTACCGTACTGCTTTTAAAACTAACCTTGGAATGTCCCCATTTAGTTTAGTTTACGTTAAAGCTTGCCATTTACCCATTGAAATCGAACACAAAGCGCTGTGGGCAATTAATAACTTAAACTTTGATCTTGAGAAAGCTAGTGAAAACCGAAAACTACAACTCAACGAACTAGAAGAACTTAGGAACGACGCATATGAAAATGATAAAATTTACATAGAAAAAACCAAAGTTTTTCATGATAAGTCAATCCTAAGGAAAACATTTTTGCCTAACCAGAAAGTTCTTTTATATGACTCAAGACTTCATTTATTCCCTAGGAAACATAAATCGAGATGGACCGGACCATCTGTGGTACGAACTGTTTTTCCACATGGTGCCGTAGAAATAGAAAACCCCAGGGATGGATCGGTTTTCAAAGTCAACGGTCATCATCTGAAACCTTTCTTGGAATTGCCAAATAACCAAGAGGAGGAGCTCATGATCCTTCATGAGCCAAGCTATGTCTAGTAAGAATGTTAACCCTCTTTTGTAAATATGTACATAGTTTTCCCCCGTTACACTCATTATATTATGGATTGACTGTGGGGACATAGTCAAAATTAAGTATGGGGGAGAGGAGTCTCATTTTTTTAGTTTCATGGCATTTTGAGCTTTCATTTTTCTTTTAACTTCAAAAAAAAATCTCAAAATTTCAATATCTCAAAAACATTTTCTTTTTAGCATTTTGATTTATTTTTGAGGAAACACTATGGGATAAGTATAAGTTTTGGTTAACAAATTGAAATTTTTAAAAATTTATTTGTCTTAACAAAAAATAAAAATGAAGCTTGATTGCAAACAACAATGGTTTAACTAGTATATAGGAAGGTTCATATGTGTTCATTATGAAGTATGTTCTATTTGAAAATCTTTGTTTAAAAAAATGGTAAATTTAAAGTTAAGGATATAACATTTTGATCTTCTAAGTTAAATGGTGCTAAAATGATTTTGCAAAACTCTCTTTTTCTTAAAAAAAATTATATATGTATATATAAATTTTTAACACCTAGAGTCATGTGTTCACACTCGTGTGTTCACTCGCCATGCTCTATACCCTTCTCATGTAAGCCTGAAAGGCAGTGCATGATCGGTATATCTGGCCTCAGTTTATCTGAGTTAGGTGTATGTATATGAAAATTCTTTTTAATAACGCCTACAGTCGATAAGTGTTCACACTTGTGTGTTCACTCGCCACGCTCTGTATTCCCCTCACATCAGTCCGCAAGGTAGTGCACGGGTAATATATCTGGCCTCAGTTTACTTGAGTTAGGCATATGTAAATATTGTTAATATTAATAAAATTTTCAAACAAGAGAGAGTAAGCAATTGAAATCCAAGCACTATTTTTACTTATTTGATTTAACTTGTTATTGAAAAGAAATGAAAATACCACTTTAATAAACTTTGATAATCAACTAAAGATCCATTTCATAGTTACATTTTGTTATCAACCAAAACAACGAGTTAAACTATTGTCTATTTGTTGTGATAACTTGATTTTTGTTGGAAATTTTAACGAGTAAATGACTTCAATTTTCAAGATAATGACCAAGACTTATATTTAACTTCTTTGTGTCGATTTAAGAGTAAATCCTTCATTTGTAAATATTTTCAAGAACTTGCATTCATCCCATTGTAAATAAATCTGGTATTTTGTAAATATTTTCACTTTGCATTTGGATTTTGTGGGTATTATCCACTGAAAACCTTCACGAAACAACACTTGTCCTACTGGGGACACCTAGAGGTTTAATGGCTTGTTGCATACGCTCAATGCAATCGTGCTCCCTACGAAAACGGATCTATCTTAGTTTTCCTTTATTCGAGGACGAATAAAAAGATAAGTGTGGGGGTATTTGATGTGCATGTAAATGTGCATATATTTACATCCATATTTTATCTCTTTTCATTTAAATAAACATCATATTTTGGCATTTGTACATGTTAAAACCAAAATTCAATTATTTTCAAACCATCATATTTTCACCTTCATTCAGGGGCAAAACGGTCATTTTTGTGCATGTGTCATTTGAGAATTTTTACTTGGACAATTTTTGTTATTTTTATAGGATATTTTGATGCATAGGAAAGAGGGATTCATGATGATATATGCATGCACAAGGAAATACAAAGGAATGAAGAGGAAATAATTCAAGTTCAAGATCATGGAGGACCCTACCCACTTACCTAAATGTACAATTAGGAGCTAATGGACCACCAAGTGGAGGTTAAAGCTTCATGCACATCAAATGATGGATTAATTAGGGGCTAATGGTTACTTGGTGGCCATACTTCCTAAGGGGTATTTTGGGAAGCCCCAAAAAAATAGAATTAGGGTTTTATGCATGTATAAATAACCCTCCTATGTACATGAATCTATCTTCTACTCTTTCATTTTACTTAGGAAATTAAGAGATCAAATTGTAAGCTCAAAGTTCTATGAAATAAAAATGGCTTCCAAGCCTCTTTCTTCTCTCTTTTCTACATGCTTTTCCTTGCTTTTATGTTGATTTTTTTTATGCTCTCTTTCTATTTACATTCATAGCTTAGATTTAATTTCATGCAAGTAGTGTAGATTTAATTTTATGCAAGTAGTTAGTAGCTAATCTTTTTGCTTTCTTTGCTATTTTTCTATTTTCTTCTCTTTTAATGTTGAAATTTACTTGTGTTGCTCCAATGCGACAAATGAGTAGCTAAACCCCCTCAATTTAGTGGTAATGAAGCTCTCAAATATTAAGTAATTTCAACATTTTATGATTTATGATCTCATTTGGTTTATGCTTCATGAAGTGGATTTTGATGCAAGTTCATACAAGTGGGTTTGATAGCTTATATTGCTTATGCAAATGAGCTATTCTTATTCAACATAAACACAAGTTGCATCATCATTTGCTAATCCATTTTTTATTGTGAAATTAAAGTAAAAATGAAATTTGATGATCTATATTACTAGTTACAATAGTAAATAGATCATACTTAAAATAACTTTTGCTTTGGCTTCATTTTCATGAGAATTATAAGTGGGTTCTTTGTTGTATTATAGTTTGATGGTTTGAGTTATGTTAATTAATAACATAAACAAACCATACTTATGATAAATACAAAAATATTTCACTTAAATCAAAGTTAGAGATCACAAATTGTTTGTTTGTTGATTTACAAAAATATAAGAGTGGATTTGCCTCTAAATTGTTCTCTAGTTCAATAGTTTTTAAATCACTTTTTAATTCTAGCTTAGCTTCTCCTTTTCGTAGTTAACAATTCCTCTTAACTTTTGGTTTAATTTGATTGAATTGAATTTTAAAATCATCAATTCCCTATGGATCGACCCGAATTCACCACGTACTACAAGTGTACGCCGTGCACTTGCGGTTATTTTAATTTGAAATTTTTCAACGGTTTTCTAATCCGATAGAAATTCCATCGATTATCAAGTTTTTGGCGCCGTTGTCGGGGAATAGTTTTGATTTTAATTTTCTATTCTTCGAATTATTTTCTTTATGATTTTTGTTTGTTTTTGTTTTGTGTGTGTTCGCATTTAAAAAAAATTGTGTGATTGTTGCTTGCAGTTGTTTGTGTGTTTTGTTGCATTTGTTTTCTTTACATTTTGCATTTGCATTGCATATCATACTTAAAAAAACATTGCATTCATCTTCAATTTTATTTCATTTCCTTTTCAATTACATTTTCCATTTACAATTTACAATTTAAAAAGAAAAAAAACACTACTACATTGCATTTTTCGTCATTGTTTACATTTTCTGTTCTCTGTTCACATTCACTGTTCCTATCTCCCTGACCATAAGCCTCCATCACCAGACAGCTCTGCAATCCCTGACTTCTTTATACCAGAGCTCCTCCACTATAAACCTGCTTCCCCCACTTACAATTGCCATACAACATCAACCTTCCTTCACTCATACATATCATTTCCACCCTCTGCTACTTCCAGTCCTTCATCACACTACCCTTAACAACTGTCAAGACTTCACTGCACTCCAAACATACCACTACAAATACTCCACTGTCAGACAAGCTACATCATCGACAACTGCTTGTTCTTCCACCTTCACATTCCCATACCTGACTTCAATCACAATACAACCACAGGATTGTGCACTAACAACCACAGCATATCAAATCACATTGCTCCTCCCTTGCTTCTTAACCACTGCCACATTCATCAACTCCCTCCTACCACAATTCCATACAAACATTGCTTGTCAACATATACAAACCAGTGCCACTTCTGCTTGCAATAAACACTGCAACATTCTCCCTAACTGCAGCTTCAACCCTTCCTCTAATTGTCCACCACTACTAACAAACCAAATCAACTTCTACATCACTTCAAATCAACAGAAATCCATCCCCCTACATCAGTTTCTTGCCATTTTCCCACTGACATTCAACTCCATCTACTTCACCCCCTACTTCACAGACCAATACAACACCACTTCAAAAACCATATGACTGCAGTTCCTTCCACCTGACCATCCCTCCTCTCTATTGATCCTTCGACAAGTTCACTTTACCACTTCACCAGCTTTTCCCTGCCATCTACAACTCTGCTCCACAAATTGACCACTACATAACCACATACCACTGGTTATTAGATACTTCACATTTCCACCCACTCTGCTGCGCCTTTTCATAGCATTTCAACACTGCAACTCCACTGATACAACACTACTTGTTTCCTCCTCCAAACAGTGTACATCACCTTCAAACTCCCCAGCCAATTCAATACACTTTTTCCTATTCATTATCTCATATACACCACCTGAACTACATCAATCCCATCATCCACCTCCACTGCAACTGCCCATACTATAACATCATCTTCATAGCCAACAGCCTTTGTTACAACAACTCACTTTCACCACTCTGACTACAGCTTCAATACATCAGCTAACTTCACCAAAAAGTGTTCATTTATTTCTAGAGAAGAAATTAAAATGGAAAGCATGCAATGAGAATGGTAGGGAAGATAATGATGTATTGTGCCTCTGTTCTATTCACAGAGAAGCCAAAAAATGAAGAATGAATATGAGTTTCCCCATGTGCCCTCCGTGTTCTTTGCATGTTAACATATATGTTGTGTGTTCATGCATGAAAAAAAAGAATGAACAAATCTATTCATTAGCATACAAAAATAATAAGTGGAAGGTTATACATGCTCTCCTATATATAATCTAATAAAACTTCATTGCTAAGGAACATAAGCCTATATATAATCTAATAAGAGTTCGAATAGAAGCCTATATTTATATATGCACGGATATGCAAACATAAGCACAACTAGAACTGTAAAGTTTAACTACTTTTAAAATAATTTAGTTAGTAGAAATGAAAGGAAGTTACACTCACTGATAGTATTTAAAAAGAAAGCATACTCACCTTTTTATTTAGGCAGTACGATGAAAATGAAAAATAATAAAAAAACGTGAGTTTTGCCTGCTTTGGATAATAATGGGATGCAGTGTTTATATAGGTTATATTCTGAGACTTTAGATTTAAGTAATCGGGTAGGTTAAAAGAGAATGATGAAATCGGTCGAATGAAAATAAAGTTAGTAAATAATTTTATACCCCTCAAATAAATCTTCATTCCCTTAACCGTGATATTGCCCTACCATAATTTGTTCTTCGATTACAATTCCGCTCTGATGTTTTACTCTAAATTTTATTTTATATCCATAACGATTTTTATTTTATTTATTTATTACCTTTTTTTATAACTAAATTTAGTGTTACATATTAAAACAGTAGCGGGATGTTACATCCATAGCAGTCTACCCATAATCTGTAATACTCGGTCTAACCTGAGCATTATAACAAAATAACGTCCGAGTCAATCTGAAAAACTAGCGTGAGAAAACACACACAATTTGAATTATTCCTTTTCAAAATCCTTTGAAAACAAAGGTATCTCGTGAGAAAACACACACAATTTGAATTATTCCTTTTCAAAATCCTTTGAAAACAAAGGTATCTCGTAAGACCACGTCACATATAAACACAATGGGTTTTTACATTACGATAACCAAAACATTTTGTATTAAAATCATATGATATTATAATAGCATCTACATAAAATAAATTAGAAAATAGCCGAAATGCTTGCATCTCACATTTCAGCAATATCTGGTATACAATCAAAACCATACAGGCTCATAGTGGATATTAGATTCCAAAAAATGACTGCGCTACTGTGGTATCGCCCGCCACAGTACATCTCTAGAAAAATGTACCGAGGACCTCGCTTGGATCCCCTGCCAACACAGGACCAGCCTACCCCTAATCTGAATAGTATCGAATATGTTATCACCTCGGGTGTTCCCACACTTACCGAGCGCTCTCTTTTTCATGCACAACCATATCCATAATTTTAATATAATATATATATCCGAGGTTATCTAGAAAGGTGATAAAATACCCTACTTGGGAGCGACCTACTTAGCCCTGCAGCATATCCCATGTTTTAGTCATTCTCGGTTGATGAGGCTTGATGCTACGTTTACCTTTGAAAAGCATTCATACTTGGAATGCTAACACCGGCTTCCAGGCAATAATGCAATGATAGCATTCATCCATACAAGTTGTCCAGGGTTTGACAAACAAAATCTCCATAATCATCGTTTTCATTGCCTTCTCGATATCACAATCCATAAGGCACAAATCAGATTGAAGTGGTTTTCGGATAAATAAATTTGATCCCGGTCACTTCGCAACGATCAATGAATTTGGCCATATTTTGATAGTCGGTTATTTAACTATCAAATAACACACATAAGCTGTTAGCGCCAAAATTGGTCACTAACCCCCAAATCCAGATGAAAGCACCAAATACCAATCACAGCTCAGAGATAGAATGTATGTAAAGAGTATTAATGTGAAGAACAGTTAAAACTAAAATGAAAGCAGTAAAGAACAATAGATTTTATAGTGGTTTGGCTAACTCCGGACTACGTCCACTTAGAAGTTTGCTTTTTATTGCTGTAATAATCGATTATAGTTGCAGAATGGAAGAGTTGCCTTAGCCTTAGAAAAGAGAAAGTAAGAGAGCAGAAAGAAGATCCTCCATCTGAAGACCCACATGCTGTATTTATAGGCAAAACCAGGTTGTTGGGCCTCTTGAGTAGTTTGGGCCCATCAAAGGTACCGAGGTATCGAGGTGTCGAGGTATGCATCTACCGAGGTATGGACCTACCGAGGTATGGATCTACCGAGGTATGGAGGTGCGAGGTATGGAGGTGCGAGGTACTGAGGTATGGAGTATCGAGGTACCGAGGTGTGAGGTGCGAGGTGCAATGCCGAGCGAGGTGAGGTATCGAGGTATGGAGTATCGAGGTACCGAGGTGTGAGGTGCGAGGTGCAATGCCGAGCGAGGTGAGGTATGCCGAACAACCCATCCAATGCCGAACGCTCCCTGATGCCGAACGATCCATCCAATGCCGAACGTCTCCAGATGTCGAACGATCCATCCAATGCTGAACGATCCATCCAATGCCGAACGTCTCCAGATGCCGAACGATCCATCCAATGCCGAACGATCCTTAATATCGAACCTCCATCATGCAGAACGATCTCTAATGCCGAGCGCTTCTAAATGCCGAGCGCTCCTGGATGCCGAGCGCTACTGAATGCCGAGTGCTCCTGGAATGCCGAACCACTCATGTATGCCGGACACTCTATGTATGCTGAGAACTCTTGAATGCTATTCGAACGTGAATGTCAGACAAACCATATGTGCCGAACCTCCATTGTAAAGACCCAAAAGTTGGCCTTCGAAAATCGGCACCCGTACTTCACTTGTACTCAAAATGCCGTAGATTCAAATGCCAAATCTGGTTCTCCAGAGCTATAACAACATTAAGTAAATAACCCAGCGGAAGAAAAGAATAATACATTGATATACAATATCTGATACAACAGAGTGATACAATGAATATCAATATACATCAGAGATATGATACAAGAAATAGCAGCGGAAAAGAAAAGATAACAACAGCAGCGGAACAATATCAATAGAAATGATAACTCCAAAATGATCTTCAGATAAGAATGAATCCACAACTCCAAGATAAGCAACTCCGATGAATGAACTAGCTCCAGATAATCTACTAAACCTGAATATCTGAAAAGAAACCCAACTCTAGACTGCTCGTGTGGAAAATTATGAGCACCCAGAGTTTAGGAAGGGAACAATAAACTCCGGATCAGTCATGGGACTGGTGTGAGCAACAAAAACAGTTTATCTTTAAACAACAACAAAGAATTTTAAACATTGAAATCCGCAATGCTTTTTAGAAAATGAAACTACCATAAGACCTCCCGCCACACACACAATGCAAACGCAGAATTGGAGGAGATTTCTTCTTATGATAGTCAAATATGCTTACTACGCAAAATCATTGGTTATTATTATTAGTGCATAGTGGAAAACAATTTGAATGTATAATATTAATCTTAGCCAACATACGACCAGTATCGTATGCCTACTATAGCTACCATCTAAACAGTGGTGACCACCGTACGTAAATGGCAGGTTCTACAACTAAAACCGTACAAGTTCCGTATTGGAGAAATGGATTTCCAACAAATGGTCAGGCTAAGGAACTTCCTTCCGCCGCATGGGATCACCTCTGGCGGGACGTCCCGAGAGACAAACTGCTCTCTGCAAAACAAGGCCGGGTTACCCCTGTAACAGGTAACTCACGAATATGCCACCTCCCGGTCCTTTGGGACCTTTATCCGAGGCGCCTCTAAACCAACATCACACATAATAAAGTGTATCCACATGAGTAAGTATCTGGGCTCCATAACATGACACCACCCCTTTCCAGAAGGAAATGACATACCCTAAAGGGCGCGACCCTCATAACCTTGCCGCAACGATCCTGTTTCGACCATTTCCGGGTTGTGAGGCCCTGACGAAGTCTCGTCCCCAAAGCTACGCTTTGTCACAAAGCCATGCTTCGGGTCAAACAAATGATCAACCTATGATCACAAAGATATAAGATCAAACAAATGATCATATCGCAAATGATCAAACACTGATCATTTCACAGCAGCACTCAGCATGCCCCATTACCAAATTGGGATATATCGCTGATAAATTTCAACTACATAACCTCTGAGCTCGTACGTCTCAGAGAAGGGTGTTAAGCTAAGAGAATAAATTCTCCGCCACCAACAGAAATGTATTTGAAAGAAATCGGCTTTATATCTCAAAGTGTAATGTCAGACATACAATCCATACAAGTCTGTTCCGGGATCGAACAGAACCGAAGGCACTTCTCACGAAGCCCTTGCAATTCCGGATAATTTCCAATCACGTCGGGACTTCCCGTCACTAAGGGTGATAAAACCTCTATATCGGGGATCAGCCGATGCAGAGTAACTCGACGGTAATCCTTCCGTTTTCAAAAATATCCGGTCTTCAACACCGGTCTTCAAATGCTATCCATATACGACGTATCACATATTCGGAATGGGTTATACGACCCAAAGGTCCTCTCCTGGCTAAACCGAATAGTGAGCGTAATATTTAGAAACATATGGATATGGGATTTCAATTAAGTCACAACTTAAACCCAAACTTCCTTTTCAAATGGTTTAACAAATTACCATTTTCAAATTTTTAAACAAAAAGATTCAACCTTTATGGTTTAAACAGTTTCCACACTTTAATCTTTTAAACAAAAGATTCATTCACAGATTTTCCAAATTAATTTCCATTTCAATTTGATTAACTCGTTAAATCTTTAAATCAAGATTTAACTTATAGCTTTCAAACAATTCCATTTCGAATGATTTAAACCAATCATTATTTTAAATCTGTTAAAGATAACAGATTCAAATCATAGCTTTTCAAAACAATTTTATTCATAACTTGGAAAACCATTTTTTACTTTAATCTTGAAATTCCTTTAATTAAACTGGAATTACATTGCTTATCTGAAAGCTTTTATTCTTTTAAAACAACAGTTTCATTTCAGAAAATCCGATTCATTCATACGAGTGGAAATCCTTGGGTTAAATCCAAATTCTCAAAATTATACTTTTAAATGGTTTAAATTCAGATAAACACATTTATAACATTTTCAATCCCTAGTTTCAAATCATAGGATTCAATTCCAAACTTGAATTCAAATTTAAATCAAATTATTTAAATTTTCATAACTCGATTAAGTTATTCAAAATAACTTTTATCTTTGAAATTCTATTTCAAAAGCTTTTCACTTTAAACCCGAATTTCAAATTTCAAAATCAATTGAAATTAAAATTTCAATTTCAAAAACATCAGATTTAAATTATCTGTGACTTAACCGATTTCCATGTGAAATCCATATTTGTGTGTGTAAAAGTGTAGTCCGGGGGTTTCACACAATAGTGCAACATCATACAATCATCATAGATCAGAATACAGAAATATAATTCGATAAGCGGTATAAGAACAACGTTTATCGTTCATTCACAGATCATAGATATATAAAGGTCACAGATAATGAATTACATCACAGACAATTTATCACAACATAAATCAGGGTGTATCACAAAGCATCATATCAGAAATATCAAACAGTTCAACAATCAATAGAATTCAAAACATCCATAAGTGAACTCAATTAATTATCTGATTAATTTAAATCAGATGGGTCATCAATCATGGTTAATTAACTTTTCATTGATTTCAAATCATTTAATTAATTGTCTTTAATCATTTATAAATTAATCAACTTTTAATTAAAAAAATTAACCTTTAATTATTCCATTGTCCTTTAATCACTTTCCCTTAATTAGTTCATTAAGAAATTAATCAACCCCTAATTTAATACCCTTTAATTAATTATTCTTAGTGAATTACAATACGTGATTATTCCTAATCACTTAATCAACTTTAATTAAATTAGCTACATTAACCAACACTCTTAAATTATCAATAATAATTGAATTGGTTTAATTACCTTCACATTTATTTACCTTTATTTAATCAAGGTCTTAATTACGTAAGATAAATTTCTATCGTGATTGATTTCTGAATCTTAATTTTTAACTTTATTTTAAATAAAATACTTTAGAAATCAATTTTTATTAATTAAGCATTCAGATATAACTTTTAACTTTTTAAAACTTTTCTAAGTTAATGAATAACTTTTAATTAGATATTTCATATTTTAAAACTCTTTTATCTTTGTTTTAAAAACTTGAATTATTTACAAATTCAAATTTCTTTGTTTTTAAAACTTGGACACCCTGCTAAAACAATTTTTTCTTGAAAATCATTTACTTCCATAAGTAAGACTTGGTTTACTTTTGTTTAAAATTTAGAAATCCTTTTGACAATCAAGTTCCTTTATTTAAACTTCATGTAACCATTTCTTAAAGCCTGTTCAACCCAGACTCGAGCAAACACCCATGCTCTCCTCGAAGCGACACACGAGCAAACTCCTGTACCTTCTTCTTCTTCTACGCATCGTTTTCTTTTTAAAACTTAGTGTAACCGCTGAAAACAACCCCTACGAACACGAACAACACACTGACACGAGACTGCCCTCGTGCACGTGCACGCCACCGCGCCAACGTTCTGGCGAACTTCAGCACCTCCAACAAGTCGCAGTACCTCCGTACATTCGCAACCCAAACTCGACTCGAAGAAAATGATACGAAATCAAATTTTAGCATCTCGAGTCGAACTGTCGCCCAAACACCACCACGCAAAACCCCTTCGTCAACCCTCCTCAGTCCACCGGAAATGCCAGAACTTCGGCCATAGCACATCCACATCTTCTTCTACCCTCTCCCAGAAATTCGTGAAGCTCGGTTAATCCATGGCTACGAAATCATCAAAAACGCAGACCCCATAAAACAAGAACCCTAAACCCTATTTTCGATTCGTCCAAATTTTACTTGCATTGAAAAAAAATTCTATTATTTTTCCCGTGCTCGTGGATCATTAAGCTAGCTATACAACAAGTTTTAGTAGCTAATATTTGTTAATTCAATAGAAATTGGTTAAATTGCATTTTGAGTTCATACAGGAACTGCCTCATGTATACTCACCCTAAAATCTTCGTTTTTGTTTTAAAAATCTTTCCTTTGTATACTTAATTAAGATATGAAATCAAATCCACAATTTAAAACATTCAAAATTTAACTTTTGATTTCTTTATGCTGGTACTTAAATAAACAGTATCTATTTTATACTGTCATGCTTCAAAATAAACTTCCAGGCTTATAAATTAAGTTAAACAACTTAATTAGCTTAAATTCTTAGGTTTAAATTATTTATATGAAGGAGTATTTAAAACTTTCTCTGCTTTACTTTGTTCAGCAACTTGAAATGTTGAAGAACACCACATAACAGAGCTTCCAGTAAACAACCAATCATCACATAACAACTTGTTTTCAATATATATAGCAACCATACGATTTCATGAACTAATTATCAAAACTTAAACGTTAAAAATTGTATGTTTACTCACAGAAAACAAAGGATTAAGGTGGGAAATTTTGCTCACCTTAAAAAGAAAGAATCAAAGGACAAGTTTCTTGTTTTTCCCTTGTTTGCCTTGATTGGATTTGTTTTGGGTTGAGATGATCTGATACTTTATTTTGCAGTTTGAATTCTTAAGTGATGCGTGCTTTATATTTTCTCAGTTTTGAAGGGATGAACGAACTGAGATGCAAAGATGATATAAAGAAAGGATGTTACAGGGTATTATATTGTTTTTACTAGTATAGGCTTACTTCTTTTGTGCTGAGAGGATTGGCATTAAATGAAAGTACTTTACATTTCTACTTAAATATTATATTTGCTATCTTCTTTTACAAGCACACTTATATTTGGTTATCTACTTATCTTCATTTCGGCTGAAGTGATATTTGTTATGGTGGGTGAAGATGATTCATGTACTTTATGTTCCTAGATGTGTTATATTTTCACATCTTGCCTGCATATATTTTTATTTTGTTGTCCTTAAGTCTGCATACCCATTTCATATTCGAGCCATTTGTTTTCATAATTATTCTATGCAAGCTTTTCTAACAAGTTGTTATTATTTTTGACTTTGCAGATTTTTATTAGGGACTGGCCAATCTTCTTATGTCCTATACAAATATATGTTACTGGTTTAAAGGCAAATGAATGTAAGTGGGTGTTATTCTAACATATTGTTTGATTATAAAATGCATTCGTTTTATTATTTACAAACTATGGAATTTACTTGTATATATTTTATAAACTCAATTATTATTAAACCATTCGTCTACAATTTAAATTCAAGTCAAATATATATATATATATCTATATATTTATTATTTCAAATTTAGTCAGATATGTTCAAATACAGATATATATTCTCATATATACAATATTTTTAAATTTTTAATCGATTTATACAAAATATATTTGAATATCGGGGAAACTCGCAATCCATTTATCGTTTAATCTCACAAATATTAATTCAAAAATTAATAAATTATCATTTTAAATATTTATAAAATTCGGGGTCGTTACATCCATCATGCCGAACCATGTTTAATGCCGAACCATGTTTCCTAGACCCAAATTATAGTTGATTCATCTTTATCCAATCATATTTCCATCTCCCAAGCACATTGCATCATCTATCCATCCAGTCGACTGAATCCATCGTACTACAGCCTCGACGAACATGCAGTTGATTAAGTTAAACCCGTCTGTCCGTGGCCTTGCCAAAAGGCAGGTTAACACTTGCCCCCCAAAACATGCCTTGCTGTGAAAGGTGTGTTTTGAATAGCCTCAAGTCCAATATCCCAAGTACGTAAGTTATCCACATCCATACTTTCCGATTCATAATTCAATCCATTACCAAGCCATCTTATCCGAATGCCACGGCCATATCCTGATCCATTTCCACGACTCTTCCGAGTCGATGTCCGATTCCGAATCCAGTAACCAAATCCATATCCACTTGAACTCGTTAACTAGGTTATAGTCCATCCATATTCAATAACCAATAACCACATCCATGGCCTCTCCGTGTCGATGTCCAAATCCGGGACCGCTCCGGGTCCTTACCAAGCGTAATCCACACTTGACGACCGTGGTCCAGTGTCCCTAGACGTTGAGATAACCTCTCCGGGTTCTTGCCAAGCGCAATCCACACTTAACGACCGTGGCCTAGTGTCCCTGGGCGTTGAGCTAACCTCTTCGGGTTCTTGCCAAGCGCAATCCACACTTGACGACCGTGGTCCAGTGTCCCTGGACGCAAGTAATGCCGTGGCTTAAGTCCTAAGCCGAATCCTGGTCGCTTCGGACCCTTGCCGAGCATAGTCCATACTCGACGACCTGAAATAGTAACCGATAATATATGGCCTAAGTCCTAGGCCGAATCTTGGTCTCTCCGAACCCTTGCCGAGCATAGTCCATACTCGACGACCTTTAAGCCAAAATCCAAAGAAAATCCAATCAAAATCCAATCCGAAAAACAAACATTCAAACCAGAATTCAAACCAGAAAACGAGCAAAACAGGGAGTTCAAACCAAACTACAAAACCAAACCAGAAAAAGCAAATGTCCAAGTCAAAGGAAGAAAAATATTTCACAAACCAGGGCGTCTCGGTAAGCCATCATCTCAGAGCATGCCTGAGGGTTATCTCCGACCCCGTACATGAGTAAGTGATTTAACAGTTTGCCCGGAGTTTGTTACTTATTCCAAACTATTAAGATTAGTTGATGACCAATCGGTCACCATTCCTGGGCCTCGCGCCCTCGTCGTTCAAGGTAGACGGTGGTTGTTCCTGTTCCACCGCCGCATTCCGAGTTCCCACATACTGTCGCAACTGACCATTCCTTATATGCTCCTCGATTATATCCTTTAGATGTCGGCAGCTGTTAGTATCATGCCCGTCCAGGTCATGAAAGAGACAGTGCCTTCCTGATGCCCTTTCACGTTCTGTGGGTTCCCTCCTTGATGGCCTTCGATAGGGAAGACGATCTCGAGTATCTAAGAAAATCCGCTCCAACGTTGCGTTCAATCCTGTGTAAGTGGAGAACTTTGGTTCTCCCCAACGCTTCCTTTTCCCTTTATCCTTGCCCCCACCTTAGCTTTCGCCGAGTAGTCCTCCATCCTTAGTCATGTTTACTTCCTCTGACCTCATGTCCAAACGTGCATCCTCTTGTCGAAGAAATCTTTCAGCTTCATGAAAGAATTCCCCAAGATCCAACAGTGGGTCCCGTACCAATGATACTTTGAACTCCGAATTATCTCTGACTCCTGATACCGCAGCCATCAGAACCATTGATGGATCTGGCCGATCCACCGAAGCAACTGCTGCATTAAATCGAGTTAAGAATGTCCTAAGCGATTCATCTGCCCCCTGTTTGACTGATGTTAGCGTCATCACGTTCTTTGGCCTTTTTATGTGAACTCGAAATTGACTTAAGAACTTGTCCACCAGTTCTGTCCATGTTCCAATGGATCCATCCTCCAGCTGTTTGAACCACATAGCAGCAATTTCAGTCAAGTACAGGGGGAAACATCGGGCCATAACCTCCTCCGTTGCCCCCAGCACTTCCATATGCCTAGTGTACCTCATCAAGTGGTCGGTGGGATCCGTCTTCCCGTTGTATACTTCCAGAGTGGGTAGTTTGAAATCGGACAGATTCCTAGCTGTCCTGATGTTCCGGGTAAACGGACTTTTGTTAACTCCCTCTGAATCCCTGTTTGTTAGACTTCCGCGAATAGTCCGCCTGATAATGTCAGCCAATCCAGTGTTTCCAACTAATCCAGACTGCCCCCCAAGTCCCCGAAGAAATTCTGGCACATATTCTTCATCATGTACTCCTGTATTCCTATCGACACCAGGCCGCGTAGCGTCATCCGGTATCCCTCCATGAACTGGTTCAGCATTCCCTGGTTTTGTGCCGCCGAGTCTAGGTCCATCTAGATTGTTAGCTGTTTGTTGATTGGGAGCTGCCTCCTGTTGAATCACTCCATCTGTCCGTTGGTTGAGTTCCTCTGGTCCAGTTCCACGAACTCGAGCTCCTGCAGTTCTTGGTTGTACAAATTGCCTGAGAAGAGCCTGTATCATCTCCTCTTATCGTTTCATCATCTGCTCCTGCATAGAATTCATCATTGCCTGCATCTCATCCCGAGTTATGTAGATGGATGCATGATCCTCTCCAGCTCCAGAAGAGGCCGCTTGACTTCCTTCCTGGTTGCTCCTTTCCACTGCTTGCTTCCTCGTTGGTGGTCTTGCCATTGCTTTCTAAGATCCAAGTTCCTAACTCCTAAAATTCCGGAGTGCTTGTTTCTCAGTGAAAGCACCAAAGTGTTAGCGCCAAAATTGGTCACTAACCCCCAAATCCAGATGAAAGCACCAAATACCAATCATAGCTCAGAGATAGAGTGTATGTAGAGAGTAATAATGTGAAGAACAGTTAAAACTAAAATGAAAGCAGTAAAGAACAATAGATTTTATAGTGGTTCGGCTAACTTCGGCCTACGTCCAGTTAGAAGTTTATTTTTTATTGCTGTAATAATCGATTACAGTTGCAGAATGGAAGAGTTGCCTTAGCCTTAGAAAAGAGAAAGTAAGAGAGCAGAAAGAAGATCCTCCATCTGAAGACCCACATGCTGTATTTATAGGCAAAACCAGGTTGTTGGGCCTCTTGAGTAGTTTGGGCCCATCAAAGGTACCGAGGTATCGAGGTGTCGAGGTATGCATCTACCGAGGTATGGACCTACCGAGGTATGGATCTACCGAGGTATGGAGGTATGGATCTACCGAGGTATGGAGGTGCGAGGTACTGAGGTATGGAGTATCGAGGTACCGAGGTGTGAGGTGCGAGGTGCAATGCCGAGCGAGGTGAGGTATCGAGGTATGGAGTATCGAGGTACCGAGGTGTGAGGTGCGAGGTGCAATGTCGAGCGAGGTGAGGTATGCCGAACAACCCATCCAATGCCGAACACTCCCGGATGCCGAACGATCCATCCAATGCCGAACGTCTCCAGATGCCGAACGATTCATCCAATGTCGAACGATCCATCCAATGTCGAACGTCTCCAGATGCCGAACGATCCATCCAATGCCGAACGATCCTTAATGTCGAACCTCCATCATGCCGAACGATCTCTAATGCCGAGCGCTTCTAAATGCCGAGCGCTCCTGGATGCCGAGCGCTACTGAATACCGAGTGCTCCTGGAATGCCGAACCACTCATGTATGCCGGACACTCTATGTATGCCGAGAACTCTTGAATGCTATTAGAACGTGAATGTTAGACGAACCATATGTGCCGAACCTCCATCATGCCGAACCATCTTTAATGCCGAACCATGTTTCCTAGACCCAAATTATAGTTGATTCATCTTTATCCAATCATATTTCCATCTCCCAAGCACATTGCATCATCTATCCATCCAGTCGACTGAATCCATCGTACTACAGCCTCGACGAACATGCAGTTGATTAAGTTAAACCCGTCTGTCCGCGGCCTTGCCAAAAGGTGGGTTAACATAAGCAGTCATTGGGTCCATGTTATAAATTTTGCCAAAATATTTATTCCAAATATCTTTACAAAGATATATATATATATATTCAAATCCCCTCCAGTATATTCAATAACTTCAAATAATTTTCCAATACTTATATCCATAATAGGATATTTTCTGATCATATTCATACTTAGAAATATTTTTCCAATTCCATTTATAATTCAACATTGTTTAAAATATTTCTATAATAATAATACTCTCGTAAATATTTCAAACCCTTTTGGTTCGACATTTAGAAAAATATTAATAAGTTTGTTTTTTCTAAAATCCTTTTATTTCCAATAGCTAGGAAATATTCAATTTTATTTCCTATATTTCTCAACCCTTTATAATTTATTTGTAAATTTCTTAACTCACTTATAACGAATTCTATAAGTTTCCGGGAATTATTAATTAGCTTCCTTTACCTTTTCAAAATCGATTACACTGGACTATAATTCCAACTACCCAATTCTAATTTCCTTTCTATGAATTCTAATTCATTTTTGAAGTTTACATATTTCAACATTTCGGTAGTTTATTTAAGTTTCCAGAATTCATTACAAGGTTTCTCGTATACAAATCATATCCGTTAAATAAACCCCATTACAAATCTCAAATGGATTTATAAATAAATTTCAATCATTTCAAGTCTATATACATATAAATATGATAAGTATTTTTAAGAATAATAATTTATTTATAAAAACATGTTTAAGTAATTATTTAAAATAATTGTAACGATCGGCTATTTCGAACCATTCGCATCCGCACATGTTAGACTTGAATTGCTAAATACAACAGATTGTAAATTTTATATTTGGCAAAACTCAGCATATGCAGTAAATAAATCAATCACATAATCACAGACACAGAGTATTACAACAATAAGAAGAGGAATAGATAAATAGTAGTTCATGAAGCTACTATATAAACAACAGAGTTGAAATAAAATACAACTAAATATCTCAAAAATAATGTAGTCTCGAGTACAAACAGACGACAATTCTTGACAAAACAACTAGAAAAGATAGATAGATGAGACGGTCTTCAAGCAAAGCTCCAATCTCCAAAGGTGAGTCTCAAATGCTATGACACTCAGTCTGACCTGAGCATAAAGCAAAACACAAAACACTCGAGTCAGGATTAACATTCTTATATCAGTAAATTCAACTCAAGTGAAATATCAACTGAAATAGAAGTAACTTAAAGGATGTTTGGGATTTCCACCTTCTAAGGATCCGTGGAACTATCTACTATGTAGTAATATACGCTATTATAATATGTCTACCGTAAAGTAAAGCTATTAAAGTAGCATTAAGGCGTTACCCATAACCCCCTTAATACACTTTATATATTCTAATAGTCTATACAGTACCGTAGCTCCCCCCATAAACTGGAGGGCTATAAGAGGGCGTTCCATAGGTATGGTACAAAACCTCGTAAATGGCGTGATAAGAAATACGACAAGGCACTCGAGGCAATGAGAGGGTAGATATAACGTTTGCAGATCCGGACAGGCGGTAACGCATAGCAGCTACTACCGCCCACCTTGTGACACACTCCCAAATCAAAAGTGTATCCTATCAAATCACAAAGTAATAGAATGGTATCGAAGAAATGTGTCCGATAGGAGGAATGACCTGACTTGTCCCGACGTGGCTCCTATTTTAGCCACATCAAGATGACTCACGAGAGTCAGGGCTACGTAAATACCATATAGAATCACCACCAAACCATCCTTCTTCGTTATGGAATCCCCACCACGTATACAGTTGTATAAGTGGTTTTGGGTATTGGCAGATAGTATGACAATATCTGATCTCGGTCTCTTTAATAACCAAACGCTTATTTCACACCGTGGTCATTTCAATTCAAATAGTTCATACTTCACATCAAAATATCTTTTTCATTTCAAAACCATATCAATTCGATATCGTTATTCACTTTAAATAATATTCATTCTCAGAATTGTAACATTTTCAAAGATTGTAACACTTTCGAATCATAACACTTTTGAAATCATAACACTTTGAAATCATAACACTTTGAAAACATAACTCTTTCCACCTAAACAATTTAGATGTTGAAAATAGTATATGTATTAAAATACTTTATAAATTAAAATAGTTTATATATAATAAAATACTTTATATAATAAAATTAGTTTCCTCAAATTTCGCAAATCGATTTAAAACATCTAAATTTGAAAAATTCAATTTAAATTAATTCCATTTTAACCATTTTAATTTAAAGTTCAAAGGTTCAAGTTTAAATATTCAAACATTTACAATATAAATTTCATTTATATTTCAACATTTAACTTTAAATTTATTCAAATTGGAAATTATTCACTTAACCATTTTTATAACAACTTATTTAAATCCCAATTTATATATTTAAATCAATATTAAATATTCAATCTCAATTTTATTAAAAATTGAGAATATTCCTTTCATCACTTTTTATCAAATCAAGTTATAAATCAAGTTATAATCATATCTTTTCAAAATCTGAAAACTAATTAGTTTAAATCAATTCTTTCTTAAACTCAATTATTAACCAATTTAAATTCCAAGTCAACTTTAATTTATCTTTCCAACCTTTATTATTAAAGTTATAAATCTATTTTAAAATATTAATATAAATTTTTAAATAAGAAATTTAAAACATATAATATACTAATTAAATTAAATTTTATTATTAATTGTATTTTGTATTAAACCTTATTTTACATATTGTTTTTAAATAATAAAACTATAAGGAAATCTTAAAATTTTTATTTTTCAAAACTAACTTATGAATTAAAATTTTCAAAACATATAAATTTAAAATCTAAATTTTTATACATATAGAAATTACATTTATAAATATTATATAAAAAAATACTAAAACCTATATATTTCCTTTCAAAATATAGACCAACGGTGTTCGTATATAATTTTCTATCCTATGGTCAAGTGATACGGATATTTATTATTTCGATCCGCACTATTTACGGTTATATATCATTTTTACCCGCAATCCCAAATGTTTTAAATAATGAAAATCGCTTGGGTTTATCATTTCAATCCATAACGATTTTCTCCTATTCTATAAAATCGTTCGGGTATGTATCATTTCAACCCATAGGGAATTCTAAATTAACAGAGAACTTGCAGAGTGAGAACAAATGTGGTAATAATAATAATATCAACAACAGGCATATATCATCAGTAAAAAATTAAATATATACAACATGATATGCTGTCATGCATCACAGGTGAATAATTGCAGGTAATGACATATCATATTTAAAATTTAAATAATTAGCAATTCAAATTAAACAGCATATTTCAATTGTCGTTTCAAGTGAATCAAATTTACTAATTATACGGAAGTTAATCGTAAGTGATTGCTCACCTTCTGAGGCTAGAGAGATTCGATAAAGAACTGAGCTATGACTTCGATCACTGAATTCCAAAGTAAATTACGATGAACACAAATTTGACGATCAAAGCAAAGTTGGGAGTTTGGAATCGACGGAAAACAAATCAGACTAGCTTGATATATATAGAGAAAGTGTATTATATATATATATGTGTATAATATACATACATACCTACATACATATATATATATATATATTTCAAGATCATTATTAAATTTAACACATATATTTAAAATATATACATATTAAAATTTGAAAACCAGTATTTACTATAAAAACCAATATAAATGTATTTTATCGTAAAATCAAAAGATCATATATAAGCTTATAAACAAACAAATAGGTTATATATGACTTCTATAACTTATGCAAACTAAATACACACATGAAGACACTATATATATATACACAGCTAGATATACATATGTAGATTATTGTATATGCATACACATATACAGAATGCGCAAATTCAATATATAAATGCAATGAAATATATTTACACAGAATGTATATATGTAGGTCACTATATATGCAACAAAATATATATGCAGACTGTAAGACTCTAACATATATATGCAATAAAATATATATATTCCTGTTACCCAATGCAACCTATATGCAGAAACATGCATGTTGACTTTAATATACACATGTATTAGCATATGTTGATTATATACATACATACATACACACACACATACATATATATATGCAAGTTATTTAACAAACACGTATGTAGACTGGTTATAGGCAACAAAGAAAAACATATATACTCGACATCACCAAATTTATTTATAGACTCATATATATAAACATCTATATACCATACCATATAATGTAATATATACCTCCATATATATAAACACACATAAAATAAACAAATTTATAAACTTTATATGTATAGAACTTATATATATACCTTTAAAATATGGATGCAACTCAATCGTGGTGGCGCAAGGTTTGTTGGTGGTGAAGTGGATCGGGTTGTGTGAAGTTTGCGTGGCTGATGGTGGGTTAGGCGAGCTTGGTTGGTGGGGTTATCGACCAGATGGATGGACATGTGAGGCCGAAGTGGCATGGCCAGGTGTTGCGGCAGAGGGTGTGAGGGAAGGGGAGGGTGGCTGACGTGTCGGGTTTGAGGGTCTGGATCTGGGTAGGAGAGAGGGAAGGAGCGGGTTCGGTTGTTGGAATTGGGAGGAGGAGGCATGGGCTGAGGAGGGTGGCCTTGGAGAGGACGTGGTGGAGGTAGGCTGTTCAAAGGGAAAGGATGGGTCCGGTTATAATAAAAATGAGTAACAATAAATATTTTTCTCTCCTTTTGTTTTTATTGACAGAACCAAAGAAGAAAAGGACCATAAGAGTGGGAAGAATGAACAGACTTAGTTATATACGAATCATATAATAATATATATTTCTTTTGAAAAAAAGTATGAACCGACAAGAAAAAGGAAGAGGCGGAGAAACGTACCAGGAAACAAAATGAAATAGAAAATAAAGGAATATAAAACGTTCAAACTTTATATATTTTATAATTCCAAACTGACATAAATAAAAGCAGAGAACGAACCACTAAGAAACTGTTAGGAATAGAAATAGTTAAAGTTGAGTTCTGGGAATATTAACAGCTGGTAGCTAGTTACTTTACCTGATTGACCAACGAAAGGACATAGAAATCCCAAAAGACTCGAATGCGAAACCAATACGCCAAATCGTTTCGACGATTTCGTCGCGTATCAGATGTAGAATTTCAGGAATGAATATACTGCGGAGATCAGTACGACGAAGCAAACAAAATGGTACACACATATCGACGATACGATAATCCCATCAAAAGTCGATATTCGCTGCCAAACTAGTGTTAATTGGATGAAAATAAGATAAACGAAGCTAGAGAAGTCCAAATTTGGCGAAACAAAATATGACGTCTCACTCAAAAGATGGTAAACATTTTTATTACATAAATATATTCAGTTTTTTGAAAATATTTTATCTCCATCAAATATTAACTGATTTAAATTTAAATAAAATTACACAACAAATAAACTTACATATTCTCTGATGAAAATCTGACATTTTCTACCTTTAAATAGATGCATACCAAATATTTTTATTTTTATTTCCCAATTCAATTTTTAAAATTTTCAGAAAATTCAGTTAATTATGTTATTAAAACCGTTAAAGTTTACGGGTCGTTACAATATTTAAAACACTTTAAATAACACCAATAACTCATTTTCAATTCAATTTTAAATAAACTAATTGATTTACAAAGCTTATTTAATAGGAAAATTTAAATTTATTTCAATTCATATTAGATATTTGAAAAATCCATTTTCCAAAATATTTCAATACTTAACAGCTTTAAATTTCATAGTTTAATAAATAAAAAATTCCTTTTGAAACAAAACTCAACTTATTAATAATTTTTTTTTAAAATCCCGGAAGCCAGTTTAAATTTATAAAACCCTCTCAATTCACAACACATCGAATTCATTTTGATTCCCTAACCATTCTTACCTTTCAAAAATGGAATCCTCTATTTTTCCCAAAAATTTATTCTCAAAACTCAATATAAATTCACACTGTGAAATTATCTTTTCAATTTACCAACTAATATAATTTCCCTTATTTATAAACATTGTTTATAAATTTATAAACTCCTTTGTATTTTCACTTATTTACAAAAACTAATTTCATTTTATAAATCAATTCCTCAATAAATTCCACTGATTTTTCAAATCAATTTTTATTATCGATTTCAAACTCCTTGTCCATATTTTCATAAAATATCATTTAAAAATCCATCATTTAAAAACCTTGTATATAAATTATTTTATAGTCTCTATTACAAATATTTTTAAAAATACTTAAATACAATCCAAAATCAAATACAATTCCATTTAAAATAATCCAAATCCTAATGTAAATATTTTTATATCTAATACCTTTTAGTTCCTTCAAATTTAAAAATAATATCTATGGTATTTAAAATAAAAAAATTAAGGCTAGTGCTACTATAGCATCCAAACATTCGAATCACACAACAATCTATAATAGATTATTCAATTTCATCATATAATAGTATATATGAAAAACAATCAATATATATTTGAGAAATCCAATTGGATCCCTCCACCTGTTTCACTGCATCCATAGATGTTAGATAACATAAAAATACGAATCCCACCTCAAGGGGGATATCACGGTAGTATAGAGTCATCCGTTATTATACAGGGCATATATTGTCTCATCCGCTCCAATAGGCGGGAAATATATCTTACTAATATATATTACTAATATATGTACATATATAATATAACATCACCCAGATAATAATGATTATCAACCCATCCAATCAATCTATAACAAATTTAACTATTTTAAGTTAGACCAGATGTAACGACCCGATATTTTCGACTTTTGAAAGTCGACATTAACACATCCACTATATCAACTGTCGAACAATCGAACGCCGGAAAACCGAACCATTAGGGTTAAAGAAGAAGAAGATAGAAGAAGAAACAGAAACAACAAAAGAATCTCACATTTCGCAGCGGAACAACGTATAATTGATAAATGAATAATGTTTAAATAAAGTACATATCAGTTTATACATACATCAACAGAGTACAACCCTTTACAACAAATCAGACAGTTATATAAACTTGCCCACATAATTAAATACACAACGGAATGCTAATAATGTACGGAAGTACGCCTCGCCATCCAGCTCGTCTCTTGAGCTCCACATCACCTCTTGATTTCCAAAATGACCTGATAACCTGACTCTAGGTTGCCCGTGTGGAAAATTATGGGCACCCAGAGTTTAGAAAGGAAACAATAAACTCTAGGTCAGTCATGGGACTGGTGTGAGAACTTAAAAACAGTTATTTTCACAAAGAAAAAAAGAAATCCGCAATGCTTTTTGAAAATGAAACTACCATAAGGCCTCCCGGCACACACACAATGCAATCGCACACTTAGGGGAGATTTCTCCTTATGATAGTCAAACATGCTTACTACGCAAAACCCTTTGGATATTATTTTTAGTGCATAGTGGAAAACATTTTGAAAGTATAATATAAATCTTAGCCAGCATACGTACCATTATAGTATGCATACTATAGCTACCATATTAAATGGCAGGTTCTACAACTAAAACCGTACAAGGCTCGGATTGATTGCTTGGATTCCCAAAAAATGGCTAGGCTAAGGAACTTCCTTACCGAATGGAACGCCATGGAACGCCCCTGGAGGGACGCCCCTGAGAACCTAACCGGATCTCTACCAACATGAGGCCGAGTTACCTCTGCAAAAATAGGTAACATGAGGCCAGCTTTACATCTCAAAGTGTAACTTCAGACACACATCCATACAAGTCCGTAACGGGATTGAACGGAACCGAAGGCACTTCAAAGAAGCCCTTGCAATCTGAATATTCACCAATCACGTCCGTACTCCCCATCACAAAGGGTGATCAAATCTCTATATCGGAGCAACTCGATGCAGGGACATTCGATAGGTAATCCTTTCGTTTTCGAAAATACCCAGTCTTCAACACAATCTCCAAATGCAATCCCATTTCGTCGTTGTTAACCCGCCTTTTGGCAAGGCCGCGGACAGACGGGTTTAACTTAATCAACTGCATGTTCGTCGAGGCTGTAGTACGATGGATTCAGTCGACTAGATGGATAGATGATGCAATGTGCTTGGGAGATGGAAATATGATTGGATAAAGATGAATCAACTATAATTTGGGTCTAGGAAACATGGTTCGGCATTAAACATGGTTCGGCATGATGGAGGTTCGGCACATATGGTTCGTCTGACATTCACGTTCGAATAGCATTCAAGAGTTCTCGGCATACATAGAGTGTCCGACATACATGAGTGGTTCGGCATTCCAGGAGAACTCGGCATTCAGTAGCGCTCGGCATCCAGGAGCGCTCGGCATTTAGAAGCGCTCGGCATTAGAGATCGTTCGGCATGATGGAGGTTCGACATTAAGGATCGTTCGGCATTGGATGGATCGTTCGGCATCTGGAGACGTTCGGCATTGGATGGATCGTTCGGCATTGGACGGATCGTTCGGCATCTGGAGACGTTCGGCATTGGATGGATCGTTCGGCATCAGGGAGCGTTCGGCATTGGATGGGTTGTTCGGCATACCTCACCTCGCTCGGCATTGCACCTCGCACTCACACCTCGGTACCTCGATACTCCATACCTCGATACCTCACCTCGCTTGGCATTGCACCTCGCACCTCACACCTCGATACTCCATACCTCAGTACCTCGCACCTCCATATCTCGCACCTCCATACCTCGGTTGATCCATACCTCGGTAGATCCATACCTCCATACCTCGGTAGATCCATACCTCGGTAGGTCCATACCTCGGTAGATGCATACCTCGACACCTCGATACCTCGGTACCTTTGATGGGTCCAAACTACTCAAGAGGCCTAACAACCTGGTTTTGCCTATAAATACAGCATGTGGGTCTTCAGATGGAGGATCTTCTTTCTGCTCTCTTACTTTCTCTTTTCTAAGGCTAAGGCAACTCTGCCATTCTGCAACTGTAATCGATTATTACAGCAATAAAAAGCAAACTTCTAAGTGGACGTAGGCCGGAGTTAGCCGAACCACTATAAAATCTATTGTTCTTTACTTCTTTCATTTTAGTTTTAACTGTTCTTCACATTATTACTCTCTACATATACTCTATCTCTGAGCTGTGACTGATATTTGGTGCTTTCATCTGGATTTGGGGGTTAGTGACCAATTTTGGCGCTAACACTTTGGTGCTTTCTTTGAGAAACAAGCACTCGAGAATTTTAGGAGTTAGGAACTTGGATCTTAGAAAGCAATGGCAAGACCACCAACGAGGAAGCAAGCAGTGGAAAGGAGCAATCAGGAAGGAAGTCAAGCGGCCTCTTCTGGAGCTGGAGAGGATCATGCATCCATCTACATAACTCGGGATGAGATGTAGGCAATGATGAATTCTATGCAGGAGCAGATGATGAAACGACAAGAGGAGATGATGCAGGCTCTTCTCAGGCAATTTGAACAACCAGGAACTGCAGGAGCTCGAGTTCGTGGAACTGGACCAGAGGAACTCAACCAGCGGACAGATGGAGTGATTCAACAGGAGGCAGCTCCCAATCAACAAACAGCTAACAATCTAGATAGACCTAGACTCGGGGGCACACCACCAGGGAATGCTGGACCAGTTCATGGAGGGATACCGGATGACGCTACGCGGCCTGGTGTCGATAGGAATACAGGAGTACGTGATGAAGAATATGTGCCAGAATTTCCTCGGGGACTTGGGGGGCAGTCTGGATTAGTTGGAAACACTGGATTGGCTGACATTATCAGGCAGACTATTCGCGGAGGTCTAACAAACAGGGATTCAGAGGGAGTTAACAAAAGTCCGTTTACCTGGAACATCAGGACAGCTAGGAATCTGTCCGATTTCAAACTACCCACTCTGGAAGTATACAACGGGAAGACGGATCCCACCGACCACTTCATGAGGTACACTAGGCATATGGAAGTGCTGGGGGCAACGGAGGAGGTTATGGCCCGATGTTTCCCCCTGTACTTGACTGAAATTGCTGCTATGTGGTTCAGACAGCTGGAGGATGGATCCATTGGAACATGGACAGAACTGGTGGACAAGTTCTTAAGTCAATTTCGAGTTCACATAAAAAGGCCAAAGAACGTGATGACGCTAACATCAGTCAAACAGGGGGCAGATGAATCGCTCTGGACATTCTTAACTCGATTTAATGCAGCAGTTGCTTCGGTGGATCGGCCAGATCCATCAATGGTTCTGATGGCTGCGGTATCAGGAGTCAAAGATAATTCGGAGTTCAAAGTATCGTTGGTACGGGACCTACCGTTGGATCTTAGTGAATTCTTTCATGAAGCTGAAAGATTTCTTCGACAAGAGGATGCATGTTTGGACATGTGGTCAAAGGAAGTAAACATGACTAAGGATGGAGGACTACTCGGCGAAAGCTCAGGTGGGGGCAAGGATAAAGGGAAAAGGAAGCGTTGGGGAGAACCAAAGTTCTCCACTTACATAGGATTGAACGCAACGTTGGAGCGGATTTTCTTAGATACTCGAGATCGTCTTCCCTATCGAAGGCCATCAAGGAGGGAACCCACAGAACGTGAAAGGGCATCAGGAAGGCACTGTCTCTTTCATGACCTGGACGGGCATGATACTAACAGCTGTCGACATCTAAAGGATATAATCGAGGAGCATATAAGAAATGGTCAGTTGCGACAGTATGTGGGAACTCGAAATGCGGCGGTGGAACAGGAACAGCCACCGCCTACCTTGAACGACGAGGGCGCGAGGCCCAGGAATGGTGACCGATTGGTCATCAACTAATCTTAATAGTTTGGAATAAGTAACAAACTCCGGGCAAATGGTTAAATCACTTACTCATGTACGGGGTCGGAGATAACCCTCAGGCATGCTCTGAGATGATGGCTTACCGAGACGCCCTGGTTTGTGAAATCTGTTTCTTCCTTTGACTTGGAAATTTGCTTTTTCTGGTTTGGTTTTGGAGTTTGGTTTGAACTCCCTGTTTTGCTCGTTTTTTGGTTTGAAATCTGGTTTGAATGTTTGTTTTTCGGATTGGATTTTGATTGGATTTTCTCTGGATTTTGGCTTAAAGGTCGTCGAGTATGGACTATGCTCGGCAAGGGTCCGGAGAGACCAAGATTCGGCCTAGGACTTAGGCCATATATTATCGGTTACTATTTCAGGTCGTCGAGTATGGACTATGCTTGGCAAGGGTCCGGAGCGACCGGGATTCGGCTTAGGACTTAAGCCACGGCATTACTTGCGTCCAGGGACACTGGACCACGGTTATCAAGTGTGGATTGCGCTTGGCAAGAACCCGGAGAGGTTAGCTCAACGCCCAGGGACACTGGGCCACGGTCGTCAAGTGTGGATTGCGCTTGGCAAGAACCCAGAGAGGTTAGCTCAACGCCCAGGGACACTGGGCCACGGTCGTCAAGTATGGATTGCGCTTGGCAAGAACCCGGAGAGGTTATCTCAACGTCCAGGGACACTGGACCACAGTCGTCAAGTGTGGATTACGCTTGGTAAGGACCTGGAGCGGTCCCGGATTTGGACATCGACCCGGAGAGGCCATGGATGTGGTTATTGGTTATTGAATATGGATGGACTATAACCTGGTTAACGAGTTCAAGTGGATATGGATTTGGTTACTGGATTCTGAATCGGACATCGACTCGGAAGAGTCGTGGAAATGGATCAGGATATGGCCGTGGCATTCGGATAAGATGGCTTGGTAATGGATTGAATTATGAATCGGAAAGTATGGATGTGGATAACATACGTACTTGGGATATTGGACTTGAGGCTATTCAAAACACACCTTTCACAGCAAGGCATGTTTTGGGGGGCAAGTGTTAACCCGCCTTTTGGCAAGGCCGCGGACAGACGGGTTTAACTTAATCAACTGCATGTTCGTCGAGGCTGTAGTACGATGGATTCAGTCGACTGGATGGATAGATGATGCAATATGCTTGGGAGATGGAAATATGATTGGATAAAGATGAATCAACTATAATTTGGGTCTAGGAAACATGGTTCGGCATTAAACATGGTTCGGCATGATGGAGGTTCGGTACATATGGTTCGTTTGACATTCACGTTCGAATAGCATTCAAGAGTTCTCGGCATACATAGAGTGTCCGGCATACATGAGTGGTTCGCCATTCCAGGAGCACTCGGCATTCAGTAGCGCTCGGCATCCAGGAGCGCTCGGCATTTAGAAGCGCTCGGCATTAGAGATCGTTCGGCATGATGGAGGTTCGACATTAAGGATCGTTCGGCATTGGATGGATCGTTCGGCATCTGGAGACGTTCGGCATTGGATGGATCGTTCGGCATTGGATGGATCGTTCGGCATCTGGAGACGTTCGGTATTGGATGGATCGTTCGGCATCAGGGAGCGTTCGGCATTGGATGGGTTGTTCGGCATACCTCACCTCGCTCGGCATTGCACCTCGCACCTCACACCTCGGTACCTCGATACTCCATACCTCGATACCTCACCTCGCTCGGCATTGCACCTCGCACGTCACACCTCGGTACCTCGATACTCCATACCTTAGTACCTCGCACCTCCATACCTCGCACCTCCATACCTCGGTAGATCCATACCTCGTTAGATCCATACCTCCATACCTCGGTAGGTCCATACCTCCGTAGGTCCATACCTCGGTAGATGCATACCTCGACACCTCGATAACTCGGTACCTTTGATGGGCCCAAACTACTCAAGAGGCCCAACAACCTGGTTTTGCCTATAAATACAGCATGTGGGTCTTCAGATGGAGGATCTTCTTTCTGCTCTCTTACTTTCTCTTTTCTAAGGCTAAGGCAACTCTGCCATTCTGCAACTGTAATCGATTATTACAGCAATAAAAAGCAAACTTCTAAGTGGACGTAGGCCGGAGTTAGCCGAACCACTATAAAATCTATTGTTATTTACTGCTTTCATTTTAGTTTTAACTGTTCTTCACATTATTACTCTCTACATATACTCTATCTCTGAGCTGTGACTGGTATTTAGTGCTTTCATCTGGATTTGGGGGTTAGTGACCAATTTTGGCGCTAACAGTCGTATCATTATTCGGAATGGGTTTTATGACACAAAGTCCTCTCCCAGCTAATCCGAATAACGAGCGCTTAATTTTAAAAATAAGTGTTACATTCAAATTTCAAATAAATCACAACAATTTTCCGCTTTGATCTTTTAATCAAAAGATCCATCACAAAGATTCAATGTGGTTTTCGAATATCCATTTGGAATCTGACTCCCGGTCGTATCGAAATTCAAATGCCATTTAAAGGCCAATATTGATAGTAGGTTATTTAACTATCAATCAATATCCACAACAATCACCAGATTTTATACAATTTTCCTCTAATTATTTATTTTCAAAATATCTTCGCAAGATATATTTTTAACACTTCATCACTTTGAAAACAAATTTCAAATCAATTTCCACATTTCAATCCTTTGAAAACAAATTCCAAATCATTTTCCCTACACAGAATATATTTTCCAAATATTTATTCATTTCCACTGAAAGTCTGCCGAATTCAAATACATCAAAATAATTTAAATCACTTATCAAAATATTCTTGGAAACATTTAAAATAAAACTATTTTAAATACTTACTTAAATATTAGTTATGAAAACATTATACTAATATCTCATATAAAACTTCAAGTCCAAACTAATTTTAAAATAAAATTTTTAGTTAGAGTATAAATATTTAAATAACTATTTTCGAAATCAAATATCAATTTAAACTTTAAATAATCACCTCTATAAATTTACAAAATAGATCTTTTCCTTTAAAGATTTAAAAACAACTTAAGAAAATAATTTCTTCAAAACATTCTTTTTAAAACCACGTTTAGAACTTTTAATTTATATTTTAAAAGCTACCTTGAAAATATACTCGGCTTTCCAGGGAAAATACACTTCTCATTTCAAAATGGTTCGTTTAAACCAATTAATAAATCCTTTTTGATTTATTTTAAATTAACATTTCAAATTCGCAAATTCCTTTCCACGCTTTTAAAAATAAGCCAACATTTATTTTTAAAACTAATTTCTCTTACCTTTATAAATTCCCATCGTGAATTTACATTTCCAAATATCAATTGATATACAATTTTTCAAATTGTTTTCCCAATATTCACATTCAACACCAAATCAAATTCCCAGTTTATTCCCAGTTTATTTTTCAAACACCAAATCGATTTTTATTCAAACACCAAATCAATTTCCATTCAAACCCCAAATCAATTTCCATATTGATTTCCCAAAGATTTATTTTCAAATACCAAATCAAATTTCAAATTTATTTCTAAATTTATTTCTTTTAAAATAAATTCCTTTATTTCTCCCAAACTATTTAAAATCCGAATAAATTCTACAACTTTAAAAACAATATTATTTAAATCTCAAAATATATTTATTTTTTTTATTAAAAAATCTTATTCCCCATATTTGGAATTTTATTTAATGTGATTTCAAAAATCAACTTTTATTATTTTTCCAAAACAATTCTCAAAATCATTTTACTTAAAATTCTCTATTTTGAATTTCCTTTCAAAAATCTAATTTTTATATTTCTGTTGGTCTTGAAATATCCAAAATATATACAACTAAACCTTGGCCTTTAATAATTTCAATTATCAATATCATCAATCACAGATTTTCAACCAATCATACCATAGTATATAAAATAAATTCAAATAATTTGAGGAATCCAGTTGGATCCCTCCAACCTGTTTCCTTGCATCCATAGATGTTAGCACAATATAAATTACCAATCTCGCTTCAAGGCCGGATATCGCGGTATATGGGATTATATAATATATCCTCTGCTATTATGTGGCGCATAGGGTCTCATGCGCTATATAATGCGGGAAATCAATCACTCCAAATACATATATAATACCAATTCCACTTCGAGGTGGAATATCACGGTATATGGGTTTATATAATATATCATCCGCTAATTAGCGGTGCATAGGGTCTATTCCAATAAAATTGATAAAAATCATCATCAAAGCAAACATCCAAAAATTTAAATTAACTATTTAAATTAAATCCGATATCCGATTGAGTGAGAAGTTCTCACCTTTGCTTTTATTTTGCAATTCCATTTCCATCCCAGCTTATTTTCACCATTTTTTTTCTGGATCTTGTATAAACATTTATACAACTCAGTAATATTCGAAATAATCGAAAAATTGTTTGGTAATTTTAATTATCCAATGATTTTATTAATTTAATTTTAAACCAAAAATTCCCTTTTTAGTATCTTAGGATACTTAAATAGATTAAGTGAACTAATCATTTACCAAATTCAGTAAATTAAATATGTATACAAATCTTTATTTACGTATAATATTCTATAGACCTTAAAATCCAACTTTTTTAAATTCTTCGAATTTTTTTAAAACCCCTATATTTTCTTTAGGATTACACACATATATATATATTTGTAAAAAAATCCGTAAGATTTTTTTTTAAAATCAAATCATTATATAAATTTCTATATTCCTAATTTCTGTTCATGTGTATATAATTTAAAAATCTGCTGTTTGGCATGTTTTCACCGAACCAAAGAGGAAAACCGACCACCGAACCATTCATTGCCGAATCAGGACCAACCATTGTCGGACCAACCATTGCCGGACCAACCATTACCGAACCAACCATTGCCGGACCAACCATGGCCGGACCAACCATTGCCGGACCAACCATTGCCAGGCCAGAGCACGTCAGCCTAAGCCTGCCAGCAGCTATATACATCCAAGACTCCTACCCCCAGCCTCACTCTATAAATAGAGGGGCAGGGGTACAACAATGGGGACAAGTTTGAGAGCTCAAGCACGGAGAGAACTTTCAAACAACTTTCAGATACTTGTATCAAAGCTTTGTACTTGTAATCTAAACAAGAAAAGAGAAATAATATATAAAGTGGACGTAGGCACATTCTGGCTGAACCACTATAAATTTGCGTGTCTTTTACAGTTTAGCCCCTGCTTTTCATATATTTGCATAAATCACCCAAATCACTAAGAATAACATAAAATCTATTAAACCATACGACTTTGAGGTGTTTGTCCATTTTTTGTGCAAACATTTTTGGTGCTTTCACTGAGAACTAGAAGCTCGAAGCTTCAGCTTCTTCCACTTAATCTTCTTCCTAACAGCATCGTCCATTGCTTGGAAAACATGCCTCCCAAACAGAAAAAAGATGTTAACAAAGGAAAAAACATCGCAACCAGCAGTCTTCCAGATCCAGCGGTCACAGATCAAGTAAATCCTTCTCCTCCAACGGCAGTACCAAATGAAGGACATGCTAATCCGACTACTCCTGCCGCAGAACAGCCTACAGCGATTACTAGGGTAGATCCAGATCGGGTTGTGGTTGAAGTAACTAACCGCTTCACGTCCCAGTAGGAAGCCTTGGTGGACCATCTCATGTCACGCTTAAGGGACGCTGAAGAGTCCAACCGCAACACCGAATCATGGGGTGAGTCCCAGTCTGGAGGATCTCAGAGACAACAAAGATCTTCCTTCTTCGAAGGAGCTAACGGTAGAAGCAGCCATGGTAGGAGCCGAGATTGAGCACAGCCCGAAGTTAGGCCTGAGGAAACGCTTAGAACCGAACCCAACGGGGGAGGTACCGGGCGGAGGTCAACTGTAGCTGAGCCTGTCATACTGCCTAACCACGGAAACGCCAGTGAATGGGGCCGAGCTAGAGTCCAGCCCGAAGTTGGACCCGAGGAAGTGCTTAGATCAGAACCCAGCAGAGGAAGATCAAGGCAAGGGCCAACTGTAGCTGACCCTAGCATGCTCCCAGAAGACCAAAGCCAGCCACTGGAAAATATGAGGAATGATAGACGATACCATCCCTACAGGTCATCTGGACGGAATCAATCCCACAAAACAGAACCAAACTCGTTTCAATCTGCTCCAAATTCTGATGAAAGGATGGCACGCTTATTCAGAGAGCGTGTCCAACGGGAGCAAAGAGATCGAGGGATAGGCGCTAGGGTAAACAGCCCTTTCTCCCGCAATATCGAAATTGCTATCACCCCACGAGAATGGAAGATGCCAACAATGGAACCTCCGACCCCGTTGTACACTTACAGAGATACACACAACATATGCTCATGAGTGGAGCAACAGGGGGAGTACTATGCAAATGCTTTCCACTATTCTTAGCAAATCTCGCTACCTCCTGGTTCTATCATTTACCCCAGGGATCCATCAGCTCGTGGGAAATGTTGAAAGAAAAGTTTATCAGGCAGTTCTGCATTCATGTGGAACAACCTAAGGACGCTTATTCCTTATCCAGCATCAAACAGAAACCTGGAGAGAAACTGCAGCAATACCTAACCCGATTCAATGCCTTAGCGGCCGCAGTCCAAGATGCCGATGAGGGGCAGTCAGGACACTAATTATAGTCCAAGATTCCTTATCCTAATGGCCCTCTGTAGTGGTGTGCATCCGGACACTAAATTTGCTAGAAGGTTGACAAAAGAAAAACCAGCTACTTTACCCGATTTCTTCCATGTAGCCGGGAAATATATGAGGCTTGAGGATGCTGCCGTTGAGGGGCAGTCAGGACAACAAAATAAGGCAACTCACAACAACGCGCCTGTTGTGGCAAGGGACGTTCGAAGAAATGATTCCAGAGACAATGCTGGGGGCAAGAAGGGAGAAAAGCGCTTATATCGGCCAGGACCGAGATTCGACACTTACACTCCTTTGAATGAAACCGTCGAAAACATCTTCTTTGCCACCCAAGGCGAAGTTAGATACAAACGCCACCATACAAGAAGGAATCCGATAACACGCAGATGTTTGGAAAGTTCTGCCGCTTTGACGAATCTCATGGGCATGATACCAATGAGTGCCATCATCTCCGGGACTTGATTGAAGAACACATCAGAAGGAAGAAACTGGAACGCTATGTAAAAGGTCATGACAGGACTCCAGCTCCTGCCAATGAGAACCCAAGGTTACCCTCACCAGAGATCGGCAGAGGAAACCGCAACACTAGCGGCTCTAGTCAAGAGAAGATAGTGGTCCATACCATCTCAGGAGGACCGCACATTGCAGACAGAAGCTGGAAAGAGATGGAAAGATATGGAAAGTCGCTTAAAGACAATAAAGGCCATGTCAATTCGGTTATAGAAGAGCGCTACCCGAAGCGGAAAGAAAGTGATGACATCACATTCGGTAGGCGTGACCTAGAAGGAAGGCAATACCCTCACATGGATCCCATGGTTATCTCTGCCCGGCTCGGTCCCGCCGAAGTTTACCGAATTCTAGTAGACACTGGAAGCTCAGTAAATATCCTGTTCAAACATGCATTCGACAAAATGAAACTATCAATGAAGGATGTATCTCCCTGCAATAAACCACTACACGGTTTCACTGGAGATGCGAAGATGCCCCTCGGGCAACTGGACCTCTTTGTTGAAATTGGAAGCCATCCCCGCTCCGTTGTACGAAAACAGACGTTTGTGCTAATAGAAAACCACTCGGCCTACAACGCCTTCTTAGGAAGGCCAGCCTTGTCTGACTTCCAAATTGTCCTAGCCCCATGGTACCTAAAGATGAAATTTCCAATGGACAATGGAGTAGGAGAAGTAGAAGGAGACCAGGACGTTGCTCGAGACTGCTATGTGACTGAACTTCGCAACAACCACGGAAAGGATAAAGGGAAGGGTGTAGAGGTTGCCCTCTGCACGAAAAGTCTAGAAGCGTAGCAACTAAAGAAAGCCCCTCCTCTTCGATATACCAGCGACCCTTTCAATGAATTAGACCCCAGGGACAAAGAGGAGGAGGCCACCGCCGAGCCTGCAGAGGCTATGGAGTTTGTATCTGTAGACAAGCACGACTCGAGTAGACTATTGAAAATTGGGTCCTAACTAAAAGCAGAGTTGAAGGAGCAACTCATCGACTTTCTCCGCCACAACTTGGATGTATTCGCATGGTCACACGCTGACATGACCAGAATCTCCCCCGATGTAGCATGCCACGTACTAAACATTGATCCTACCAAGGCGCCCGTAAAACAAAGAAAGAGAAGTATGGGGGCAGAGCGATCAGCAGCCCTCGATGAAGAAGTAAAGAATCTACTTGCCAATGACTTCATACGAGAAGCCATCTACCCGGAATGGATCGCTAACCCGGTACTGGTAAAGAAGGCTAATGGGAAGTGGCGAACATGCATTGACTTCTCCAACCTAAATGATGCTTGCCCAAAGGATTGCTTCCCACTTCCCTAAATCGACCAACTTGTAGACATCACAGCCGGGCACGAGCTCTTATCTTTTATGGATGCATTCTCAGGATATAACCAAATTCCTATGCATGCTCCTGATCAAGACCACACTAGTTTCATCACTGACCGGGGTTTATACTGCTATAAGGTAATGCCTTTCGGACTTAAAAATGCAGGAGCCACCTACCAGCGCCTCGTCAACAAGATGTTTGCAAGGCTAATAGGACGAACTATGGAAGTATATGTGGATGACATGCTGGTAAAGTCAAGGAAAGCCGACGATCACGTAAGCCACCTAGGCGAGATGTTTCAAGTACTTCGCCAGTATGGAATTAAGTTGAATCCTCTAAAATGCTCCTTCGGAGTATCATCAAGAAAGTTCTTGGGATTCATCGTCCATGCCAGAGTGATTGAAGCAAACCCTGAACAAGTCCGAGCGCTAAGGGATATCAAGATACCTTCCACTCGAAAGGAAATGCAAAGCCTGAATGGAAAAGTGGCCGCCCTAAGCCGATTCATCTCCAAAGCAATGGACAAGTGCGTCCCCTTTTTCGAAGCTCTAAAGAAAGACAAAGGAAAGTTCGAATGGACTGACGAATGCTTAACCGCTTTCCTTAACTTAATCGAACACCTCCAGAAACCACCGGTACTCTCGACTCCAAGCGAAGGCGAAGAGTTATACCTATACCTTGCTGTATCATCTCACGCCCTAAGCGCTGCCTTGATAAGGGAAGACAACTGCACGCAGCGGCCAGTTTACTTCATAAGTAAGAGGTTTACGGGGGCAGAAGTCAGATATCCTAAACTTGAGAAGCTAGCATACTGTTTACTAATCACATCACGGAAACTGCGTCACTACTTCCAGTCCCATTCCATCAAAGTTCTAACCGATCAATCACTGAGGTAGGTACTCCATCGTCCCGACACTTCTGGGCGACTACTTAAATGGTGCATTGAACTAAGTCAGTATGATATCACCTATCACCCTCGCACCGCCATCAAGGGACAAGCCATGGCTTATTTCATTGCAGAATTCACTACCAACGAAGATAAGGAGCAATTGGAAATAGCAGAAGACATCAAGTGGAATCTCTTTGTGGATGGTGCATCAAACGGAGAAGGCTTGGGGGCAGGTGTGGTAATAATCACTCCCAGGGGAAATAAGCTGCACTATGCTATAAGGTTGGAGTTCGCTGCCACCAACAACGATGCAGAGTATGAAGCAGTGATAGCTGGATTAGAACTTGCCTTAGAGATCGGAGCCAATTCTTTGTGTCTTCATAGCGATTCTCAACTTATTGTTAATCAAATACTAGGAGAATTCCAAGCTCGAGAAGAACGACTCATAGCATATTTAAAGAAGACCAAGTTACTTCTCAGCCGATTGGACCACCACTTAGTCAAACACATCCCTCGGGAAGAGAACCAAGAGGCCGACGAGTTGGCGAAGCAAGCAAGTGTGAGAGACAGCGCCATCTTTGGAGCAGCAACCATCTCAAAGCAAGTGACCCCAAGTTTTGAGCAAGTGAATCTGATAGCTGCAACCGAAGAAGCAACTTGGATGACTCCCATCCGAGACTACTTACAAAGCGGCACACTACCCAACGGGCGTAACGAAGTCAAGAAAATCTTGAGGAAAGCTTCCCGCTACACAATACAAGAAGACATCCTCTATCGGCGCGGATTCTCTAACCCGTTATTAAGGTGTGTCGCTGGGAGGGAAGCCAATGAAATCTTATCCAACATTCATCAGGGAAGCCGCGGAGATCACACCGGAGGGCAAACATTAGCAAAAAAGATACTCCGATATGGATATTTCTGGCCCACCTTAAGCAAGGACGCCTTAGATTCCGTCAAAAAGTGTGACAGATGCCAGAAGTTTGCTAAGATTCCACGGCTACCAACAACTGAGATTACTCAAATGACCAGCCCTTGGCCCTTCGCAATATGGGGAATTGACTTAATCGGCGAGCTACCAATGGGCCGAGGCGGGGCCAAATATGCTATAGTGGCAGTCGACTATTTCACCAAATGGGTGGAAGCAGAACCTCTGAATAAAGTATCTTCAGCGAAAGTTATTAACTTCTTGATCAAAAATGTTCTGTGCAGGTACGGAATCCCATTCAAAATCATATCAGACAATGGACTTCAGTTTGACAGCGAGGAATTCGCCAACTGGTGCCGAGAGCATGAAATTCACAAAAGCTTCTCATCCGTAGCGTATCCCTAGGAAAACGGACAAGTCGAAGCCATCAACAAAATTCTGAAAACTCTAATAAAAAAGAAACTCGAAAAGTCAAAGGGCGCTTGGGTGGATGAACTCCCCACGGCACTGTGGGCCTATCGCACATCTTTCAGAACATCAACAGGGCATACTCCTTTCTCTTTGGCATACGGATCAGAGGCTATGCTCCCAGTTGAAACCATTGTGCCTTCCCACCGTAGGATCCACTATAACCTAGAAGAGAACGAAGAACTCCTTCACATGTCTTTGGATCTAATTGAGGAGAGGAGAAATGATGCAGTCCTCAAAGCAGCAGCCCACAAGCAAAAAGTGGCAGCACAATACAACTCCAAAGTCAAGCATCGTACCTTACAAGAAGGGGATCTTGTCCTCAAGCAAATCTTCCCTCGCCCTGGAGCACTAGATCCAATCTGGGATGGACCATATGTAATTCATAAAGATCTCCACAATGGAGCTTATATTTTGTCAACAGTGGACGGAGAGGTGTTCCAGAGGGCATGGAACATCCAACACCTCCGTCGATACTTTTCTTAACTTGTACTGCCCATATGAAGTGAATTAACAAAGAGAATCAGTGGACGTAGGCATTTTCATGCCAAACCACTTTAAAAAACCTTGTCTCTTTTTTAACTTGTCCCTTTATATCTTGGCTGCTTGTTAACTTTATCCTTTTATGTTGAACAAAATCCTATGCATGTAACATTTCCATTCAAAGCACTCCACAGCGCAACTTCATCTGGACAAGACCTAACAGGTACTACGCGAATCTATGCCCTCGCCAATGAGACACTTTTGCTCCGGCATCCCTCTGTTGCGGGTTAACTCATTGCTCGCGACGACCCTTAAAGCCAACTGTAATGAGTCGATTATAAGCCACCGAGAAGGCCGACTATAGCCGAGGCAGCTCATTATGGCGTTCGGCTCGCCGGCAACCGTGAACCGACTATAAGCCCCAACATAAGGTGTGGCCAACCAGGGGCAGTTCACGGTTGATGATCGTCACCCATGCTAGCCAGCCACAGTAAATCGAATAATACCCACGATTATGGGCCATAATGGCCCGGGTAGTTATTGTGCGTGATCTCGGCTCCGATGTGTCTTAAGTGCGGCTGTGGTAAAAAAGAATTAACTCCCCACGGAGGCGTAAGATGGGTGACAAATGTCTCCAAGACCCACAGCTAGGGGAAGTGACTACAAAGCCCGTTTACCACGAACTTAAGCACATCGAAGGCCTTCCGTGATTGGAAGTTTTACTATTTCTCATATTTCAATTTTATTTAAAAAACTTTCCTCCTATCCTCTATAACGATCCCTAAAGTATAGGACACATAATAGGAGACACTCGCTAATGGGAATAGGAACTCACAACTGGACGCTCGGCTGCATTCCATACTCGGTCGCACAAGACATTCAATGCTGCCATCTACAACTAAAACATGAAGGGCGTTACTTTCTTCTTTTGTGTATAAATACGTAGCTATAATTTATTTGCACATCACATTAACATTGCAAGGTCAAGTCATGGAGTCGGCTGCATCGGAGCTTTACCCTTGTCATGCTGGCCCTCCGGGATCTCTTTAACTGCGGAGTGGGAACTCTCAGCATGTTGACTAGAGGAAGTTGGTGCTCTGGAGATCCCGCCTGTCCAATCAAGCCTCTCAAGTTGTACAAGTACCGGATTTCCCGGTTGGACGGAGGATGCCCGTATCTCCTCTGGAAGATAAGGAACAGACTCTCCAAGATGGCATAGGAGTTGGGCTGAAGCTGAAAAGGAGCCACCTTCAAGTATGTGATGAAACTGACTATCCAAGCGTTAATAGGTGGGATAGCACCGCACATGCAATGATACCTGCTATAACCAAAATATCCTTCAGGAGGGCTATACGGCATCACTTCTTTCCCCGACAGCATCATATGCGCCCTATCAATCCCAAAAGACCTAGATACTGCTCATCTTTGAGGGAGCTAGGGAAGCAATCAGGCGGTGAGTTTAGGAGCTCTTGAGGACCATACCCGTCTACTAGCGATCTTGGGGTTGGTCCTTGTCGTTCTGGTCCTGCCTGGACTGGGGGCACCATGGAGGACTCTCCTTTATCCGTAGATTTCTTCTTGTCGGAATGGGTTTCTACTTTATGAGACATTATCTGCAACACGAGAAAGCACATTGTTAGAATGAGGGATGTAGAGATATAAACAAGGCAAGTACTTCATTCGGCACTCAAGCTCATTCAGTAGTTCAAGGCACGAAGATTCATTCGGCACTCGAACTCCACGAGTCGTTCGGTAGTTCAAAACATGAAAGTCATTCGGCAATCACCTGATTCGGTAGTCAAGTGTGATTGCCCATACTTATAGGCAAACGTAAATGATCGAACCAACTGGGTCGGCACACAGGACCAGATGAAAATGTCCAAGCTGGAACAAAGCGAGGTATATGACTGGCATATGCCCCACTTTGGGGGGCAAATGTTTGGCATGTTTTCACCGAACCAAAGAGGAAAACCCACCACCGAACCATTCATTGCCGAATCAGGACCAACCATTGCCGGACCAACCATCCAACCATGGCCGGACCAACCATTGCCGGACCAACCATTGCCGGACCAACCATTGCCAGGCCAGATCACATCAGCCCAGGCCCGCCAGCAGCTATATACATCCAAGACTCCTACCCCCAGCCTCACTCTATAAATAGAGGGGAAGGGGTACAACAATGGGGACAAGTTTGAGAGCTCAAGCACGGAGAGAACTTTCAAACAACTTTCAGATACTTGTATCAAAGCTTTGTACTTGTAATCTAAACAAGAAAAGAGAAATAATATATAAAGTGGACGTAGGCACATTCTGGCTGAACCACTATAAATTTGCGTGTCTTTTACAGTTTAGCCCCTGCTTTTCATATATTTGCATAAATCACCCAAATCACTAAGAATAACATAAAATCTATTAAACCATACGACTTTGAGGTGTTTGTCCATTTTTTGTGCAAACATCTGCATATATATTTTAAATTAATAAGTCTACCTATATATCTCACTAGAAATTTTTTTCTGTCTGAAATATATATACATGTTATATATAGAAAAACTTTTTGTTTTAACCTTATTGTGTTTTTTATATATAAACTAAATGTACATATATAAAATTTAATAAAATAAATTATACCTTACTGTATGAAGACGAACCCATACCCACGGCCCCGATTCGCGACCCATTGTCGCTCCACCGTGCTCGTGATGCTCCCCCAGGCTTTCAATCGATCGCCTACAACGATGCCATTGACCCCGCGCGCCACCAATCGTGGCTTTTACTCGCTCATGCTCGAACCTCACCTCGGCTGCCGACGAACCCGCCTGAGCCGACCGCTACCATCGACCTTTTCCCCAAATCGAACGCGCACCCTCCAGCTACTCGACGCCATCATAATTCGCCCTGGCCATTCACGAAAAAATTTCAGCTCAGGCTTCGATTCGATCCCCCTTTTTTTTTTCTTTCAGCTTGAACTTGTGGGAAAACAAGGAAGAGAGGTGCGTGATTTGATTTTTTTTTATACATGAGCGATCTGTCGCCATTTTTTGCTTTTGAGATATCGTTCCTGGTTTCGATTTTTTATAGATAAAATGTTTCCTTTTTTTCTTTTAAAACACGGCTAAGATAAAATAGAAAAAGAGAAGGCGCGTGTAAATAAAAATAGGCAAGTGTCACTAAGGAGAGCACGTGTTTAAAAAGGAAAGAAAATGGCTGACCAAACCATTTGAATATAATTATTATTTCAATCCAAACCGTTGAATTACGCAACTCAAAATCTTGACCTCCAATCGATGCATGCCGCCAGTCGTTTATAATATTAAACCCCTATTCTGAACGCAATGGAAAAGGTTTCGAGTCCAAATTCGATCGTATGGAGAAGATAGCTTTTTGGACCTAGTTATTTATTTAAAATTTCAATATAAATTTCAGCGCGTTTTCAATCCGTACGATCACACGACAACTCCAAACACTACGAATTTTGAAATTCGATAATAATACAATATTATGAATCCAATGGTACTGGTTTCGTCAAAATCCGAGACTGTACCTAGGGAGGCTACTTTTAAATATCGATTTAAACGATATAAATTTAAAACTAAACAAAACATTTCCAAATTCAATTCTGAAGCTTCCATTATCTTCAGTATTATCAATATGAATTTTCTAAGCCTTTGAAATATTTTTAACAGACCCGAAATCTCAGAATTCTTATTTTTCTTGATTTCAAATTGTTAAATTCAATACTTTAATTGTCAAACAATTTGTGATATTTTTCAATTTCAAGTTAAACTATCTTTAAATATTTAAAATCAATTAAATATTTCCATTTCAAATGTCCAAAATTCTGGGTCGTCACACTAGAAATCCAAATGAGTGAGAGTTACTCACCTTGATTTTTATTCTACTGCTCGTTCCAATTTTAAATTAAATTGAATCAAAGTTCGATTCAATCTAAAAATTTCAGCTGACTCCGAAATATTCCAAACCAGATCCATAGCTAAGCTAACATCGATACGAGCCTAACGTGATTGATCACGTTTAGTTCTGACATCGTATGGGGGAGCTATTAGCTTTCTAAGATAATGATTAATTTAAGGCAATAAAATTTCACTAATTACATTCTAAATAAACTGATTACCAACCATGCCAAATGTTAATCCATCTTTCGCCAAGGCTAATCTGTGCTTCTTACTTCCCGGTCACTTGGGATTCTCGTATGTTACTTTTTTATGACGTTGAACAAAACGCCGCCTACAACCAATGTTCTACTGCCACCTACACCTCCGAACTACCAAACACGTGCCTCCGGAAGTCATGACCAAACCCTAGAACTGCATCTCCAACACCTTCGCCTCTGCAAGCAGTCGCCACCGTCCATGGCCTGCCCCCTCTCTCGCTCACATAGCTCTCCCACCCAGGCCGAAGTTGCCACATTACTTCTATTTTTAAATTTGTAGGACGAGATTCTCGTCTCCTCTTTTTTATTTATTTAATAGGCTCAAACTGATTTTCTTCTAAAGGAAGAAGAAGAGAGGCCTACATGATTTTAACTAGGCAAAGCTTCTTGAGTACGGTTGAAATGTTTGACCGGTTTGACCTTCCAATTTTATTATATTATAAAATTCCCAAAATATCTTGTTATATATAACTTCAAATCCAGATCTCCTATCAAGGCATGCCGCCTGGCATTACTAATGTTATACCATTATTCCGAACCCAATGGAAAAAGCATCAAAACCTAATTCGATTGTATGTGGAAGATAGCTTTTAAAATTGACTATTTAAATTAAATTAAATTATCTCTAAGCGTTTTCAGATCGCACGACCAAATGGTAAATCCAAACGCTACGAAAATTTAAAATTCGGTAATAATATATTATTATGGGTCTAATGGAACTGGTTTCGTCGAGTTTCGAGACTGTGTCTTAGATCGCTATTTTAACGCGTTGATTAAATCGACGATTTTAAAAATTACGAAAATCACTTGAAATTTCAGTTTTACAAACTTATTAACTCAATTCTAATTCAAATAGAATTTATATCAACATTTTAAATCGTCTCGGTTCATATTCAACTCCAATTTTCAAATATTTAAATGATTTTTAATTATTAATTCAACAATTAAATTTATTCAATAAATCGATATATTTGGAACTTTAATCTTATTCCACCCATTCGATTGATAAACTTCATATTAGAATTCCATTTACATTTCAGACTCAACATTTAAAATGAATTAAATGTTCAAAATCAAACGACCGAAAATATGGGTTGTTACAACTGATAATAATTCCATAGCACACACAGTTATTATTTATTATCAACCATTTGCATTCAAAACAATACATCACACCATATTCATTATTCACAATAGCAAGCAACCATTCAAATGTTATTATAATTTATTTTATTTATTATGTATATTTTCCAATTCCAAATTTAATTAGATTTATATAAATTATCATTATATATATTATAACTACTAATTTTTTACACATTTTTATTATTCCCCCATGGTTCTATCTTGCAAAAACTGCTAGCTTATACTAATAATTGGGTTCATCTAGTTTAAAATGGGATTATAAATCCTTTGGGTGATAATTTCTTATTCAATTTCATAATTTTAAACTAAAGATAAACAAAAATAAACATTGATGTAAATAACATATATTTTAATCAAACAAACAAACAAACAATCACCTTCAATGGAAAGCTATTTTCTAGCTTCCGCCATGCACTCTAATCACAAACCTACCAGGACAAACCCATATTCAATTCTAATCTATCTAAGGTCTCATTTATAATATCCATTAAATCTCAGTCATTACAGAAATGAGTATCAACTTTAGAATAATTTCTATAACAATAGTTGGTGTGGATATTAAAAAAATTTCATATACATCCCAATGATTATTCCCAATAATATATTTATATCTTGAATAGAGATAATAAATTCTAATTCTGCCCTGCACACCCAAGGGACGGGACTCTAAATCAATCTAGGTTTAGATCTCGACAATGTGTCAATTAAAATCTATAATATTCTGAATATAGCCCTGATACCGAGCTATAATGACCCCACCGCTATGCTCATATGACTGAAGAACATTACAAGCAATATCCTCAAATAATATAGAAAATACAACTAGTTAAGGGCAATCGAATGTGAATATATCTTTATACCAATACTGACATGTCTCTATTATCTTTTGAGGATCCGAACTAAAAATGTGGAAGTGTACGATATTAATACAAAGTAATAAACACATTAATTAAAAATATTTCAGAATAGTATATAATATAGATAAATATGAATTAGTCAAAGATTATAGCAGAATAATATACATCATATATGAAATAAAATGTGAGTGTACTAAATATTAGTATTAGACCTACATAATACATACATCACATCTAAAAATGTTGTATTAATTACATAATGGCTACTAGAAAATATATATGACATAAACTCCTAAATGTCAATATAAACAAGTATGAAGTAAACTGAAATGGTCAAAATAATCTACTTCAATGCTATTACAAAATCCAGAGGTCAACGAATCCTAAAACCCTATAAAGTCTCGGCCTGTCTCAAGTATTATAAAAATAAACGGGTCAGACTATATCCAAATAAAAAGATGAGATACTGATCTCATACACATGACTTAAAAATATATAAGTCGTAATAAAAATAGACTAGAACAAATGATCATGATAAGGCATACTAAATAAAATAACCTTTCCAAAAATCCATTTATGACTTAACTATAAAATAAGTCCTCCTAAAATATTCCCAGAACCAATTAACTATAATAGGGCATATCAAAACCAAATCACCATTTCATAAATCTATATCAAGTCTCAAATAGATTATCATCAAAATATCGTGATAACAATTCAGAATTATCAAGAGCCAAAAGAAACTAAATATCCATCCAAAATCTCGGAAAAAAGTAATCATCACTAGCGAAATAACAATGGTAGTCAACTATCTGTATGATATAGTGCAATAGGGGGCCTAACTAAAATAAATAAACCCCACCACATAGCGTAATAGTCAAACGAAAATATATAGACAACCAGGTGTAAACCCGAACTCCTAATAGGAAGCTGTGTTTATGAGAAAACTATGCGAATTTACCAAACAAAAATTAATAGGTAAACATTATCCAACCGTGTAATAAACTGACAGGTCTACATTTAACACCTATCGAGAGGACGAAAGGGAAGCCATGTTGCACCATAATAAAGTAAACTCCCAAAAATTGGTCTACATACCCAAATCTAACAATGTATCGACTCTTAGGTTGATAAAAATGAATTACTGTCTCTTAAGGGTCTATTGGCCTGAAATCTGATTACCCTAAGTTAAAAAAACTCTCAGTGTAGCTCGCTTTAACTTTAGTAATCACTAGAATCTAACTAAGTGTTCTATACCAAACGGTGAAACTCTAGTAATAACTAAAGCTAATAAATTTCACTCATACTCTATTTAACAAATTATAATAATAAGTGAAAGAATTGCATGAAATGACCCATACCAATTCGACAATTCGATCTTTTACTAAAATTCTTTGTTTCATAGAGAAGCATGGAATCTCAATAAAATCTCAAATGCCAAACAAATAAAATAAAAGAGTTTTAATTAATTTTTTACATACACAAAGATATAATTTTCCAAAATCACTTTTAAATCCATAAACTCATTTTAATTAAGATTTTCTTATTTAAAAAGCTTTTGAACTCTTTCAAAATCGTTTAAACCTCTTTTATAAGAAAATCACTTGAAATTAAATTACTACTTTCATAGCCTCTTTTGAAAAATAATATCATATTTTACCTTTTGCCTCTAAACATTTCCAATATGTACATAAAATAGTAAATTTAAAATGGCTTTATAATTAAATATTACTCTTTTTTAAAACCATTGGATAGAAACTTTGAAATAAGAAATAAGTTAAAACTTTAATATTTTAACTATATTCTATAAACTAAATTCTAATAAGGATAAAAAATAGATGAAGTCCCATTTTGAGAATCTTTTTAGAGAATCTTCTAGAGCCAACATCGCTCTATATAAAATATCATTTAATGATATGAAATTTCTTAGTGATCCGAGTAGCTTTCTGATTACTTCAATCATACAATGAAATACAAGTATCAACATACCATAAAATTCATTTCACAAACTAATGGAGTTTCAGTTGTAAATTCCCACCATCAATCCACATAACAATTCATTTATCACTAAACAATCGACTAAATACTAATAATCAACAATATTACATTCAATTCACTCCAAACAAATACTAGTGTGTAACAATCATCACAAAAGCATAACCAATATTTTATTCAGATAGATATCTGTGAGTTAATAAAATAACTCAGGTTAACACTATGAAGAAAACCATCACACGAAGCTAGCTTCGACAATTGCCTCCTTCATCCATGCGACAACCACAATTGAGATCATCTCAACCAACATCCATAATCGGCCAGCCACCATCGATTACACCGCCTGCCCTATCACCATTAAATTCCAACCATCACCGCGACTCCGCTATTGTCTTTAAGCTCGTATCCATTCTCTTTGCATTGCCAGCCGCCAACATGGCCCCCCACCTCGATGTCGTTTTTGGTCATCGTCAGTAGTCGCCGTGTCTTGTTTTCTCTCTCTGATTAACTGATTCATTAGATGGGAAAAAGAGGCTAGGGTAGATAGAAATAGAATAAGGGTGTATTACTATGCAGCTCATTATATTCCAACTGCATTTGCCTTTTTCTTAAACATACATTTGTGGCCAATGGATCATATCCCTTTAGGTATAAATATCAAAATCATATTTTTATTATTTACATGGAATCTATTTAATATCTGCACATCGTACCAATTCATAGAGTCAACAATGTTAGTGGTTTAATTAAACAATCTAGGATTATTTATTTTTGGCATTGGTAATAAAATCACTGTTTCTCTTTAGTGTACAAGAATACACTTTAGACGTTCTATTATATTGTGTTTATTTAGGTTCGATCAATTTCATTTCATTCCTTGTAAGTAGTTTTATCCTTGGATCTTAATCAAATTCATTTTATACCAACAATTTCTTAAAGAAATTCCTATACTATGAAGTTGGTATTTCTTGAAACAAAAGTTGTTTCTCAGTGCAATGAAATAGATATTTATAAATATTTTATGAATTACCTTATATAAAACAGATTTTGCATTAGTTCACAATATATTTATGTTCACAACATAATTTAGTCTATTGTTCCTAAAATTCTCTTGGGAAGATTCAGACAAATTCCCTTCATACAATTATTACATGAATTCTTTCGCCTCACATGACCTATCAACCTTGAACTTAGGATATGTAGATGTTTCTTATAAACCTTATCTTATACGATTTTGTAAACTATTCATTAGATGCTATTAATTTTAACTGTATGCACTACTCATAAGTACACACCTTATTGAAATTTTAACTCAGCTTCACTTATCATTAATCATGTTTTTTCGATTAAGTTTGATTACTCCTTATCAATATATCATTATGTATAATTGGAAGGAGTGACCTTTGAGACTGAATCTTTATTCATAATATGTACAGGCGAAGCTTTTCCTATATATTCACCCATTTGATCAAATCAAATCTTTTCGGTCATATGGTATATTATTTACTTTTATCTTATATTTTATAAGCTTATCATATACTTATTCGTGCATATCAAATATGCATACCATGTCTGTGATTACTCATCGGTGAATATGACGAAGTACGTGGAACTTTCTTGGTATTAATAGACTTACGATTCCATATGTCTATATGTATCAATCCGAAGAGTTGTTAACTTTTATGATGCTCTAACTAAATGGATGCATAGCTCTTAATTTTTGAAATATAATTAACTAATATCATATAATTCATATCATATAATAAAAATTATTTTTTGAAAAATATGGCTTAGACTTTACTTCAAAAATAACTATAAATAATTTAGATACTTCAACATTTTCCAATGCATCAAATACCTCAACTGAAATTTTATTTCAAAACAAATATTCATAATATTCATATTGAGATACAACTATGTTTAATCTTTAGTCACTAAAGAACATATATTATTTCATAAATAATGTGTGGTAAAATAGAGAAAAAATCATAAGTTGATGAAATAAATAAGTGCTATATGGCATACTCTCACTACTTCCGTCGTTACTATGACGGTGTACCAAATAGATTCATCATCCACTTAATATAGACTATTCATTTCATATAGTGCTACTAGTTTATAGTGGAGAGTTTTTTGATCAAATATCTTGAAGTTTAAGAAATAAATCTTATGGAAAACAATTTTCTATACGAAAATGCATTCTGGAATAGATTTCATATTTTTATTACAATGTTAAACATCAATCATTATTATTACAATTCTCGTTTTTCGATGTTTCTTTATGAAGCAGAAGTGACCATTCACTCTCTTTATACCAATTGTACTTTAAATCACATCAACTATTGTACATTGGTTTTTGTTTCTAAAACGAATACCCTTACTACAACATCATAAATAAGTCTTTACAAAAGCACGCTCGATTATCCTTTGCATTTAAGGGTGTCAAATATGTTGCACTATCCGTAAGATGATCAAACTAATATTTTAGCAACCGAGTTCTTAGATCTGTCTTGTAGTTTTTTTCCAGTTTTACGGTTAACATACTACGATCTTTATTGTAATCAATCAAATTGAATACTCGGTCTTGCAGTATGGTTTATTTGTTTACTGTGAATGAACTAATTTTGTCGAAGTATGGTACGTTACAAACTGTGACCTTTCTCCATATAACTATATATGTGATACCATAGTCTTGTATTGATTTTGATTTTTGCACTCACAGAATGCAATACACAGCATCGAATGAACAAACATGTAGGCGACCAAATTACGAACGTATCAATTAGTTGTAAATTACCCGCTTGTATGGATATTAGAAAGCATTAACATGCAAGAAGTATTTAGTAGTAATTTTATATATTATATTTCTATTTGACGATCTTTAATTCATTTTAATTTATATATTTGAATTGATAAATGTCTTATCGGTGATATTAAATGCACAAATTTGCCAATGTAGACCATTATAACAATATATAGATTACGCTCTTACATATTAAAAAGGTTAAATGATAATTTTTCTAATAAGGCTTCCACTAGTCTTTTATGTTTCTCCAAACACTAACTCCAAAATTTGAAATCTTTTGACTTCACCAGTGGGTGTTAGTATTTGTATGTATTGGGATTCTTACTTCAAGGAAAATTCGACAAATCATAGGCCCGCCTACGATAGGTAACTCCTTATCAGTAGTATCATATACAACTCTTAACTCGTGGTACTTCTTCAAATCTTGCTTGTACCTTGGGGAAAGCTTAGCATGTATAGTTGGGCTATTCACTCAGACCTATCATTTTATGATAAAATAAGTATAATGCATATACCCTAAGTAAAGCTTAACAAATACATGTAGTCACCTTTCCTCCTCTACTAAATATATTACTAGTAATACACATAACATTGGCAGCTTGAGGAAAGCTAACAACTAAAGAGTATTCAAGTAATATATTAATATATAAATAGTAGAGGATTTTTTTATTAAAGATTCATAATTTCAATATATTATACCAAGTGATGTTGACTTATGGAATAATGCTTTTCTTATAAAAAAACCTTAGTTATTCAAGAATCAAACACATCTAAAATCATGGTATACATACATATATGTATATATGTATTTATGCCTTAAGTTTATTTATGGTTTCTTCACTGTTCCACTTTTAGTTTATACATTTATAATACATAAGTTTTATAATTATAAAACTTTTATATTTTAATTAACTTATATAATAGTCTTATGTATAACATTATTTAAAGGGAAACTCTACTTAAACAGAAAATATTAACATAAAATTGAGCATAAGAAATCTCAACCATTAGATATTCTCTTGTATTCGCCTTTCTTGTAAAGACAAACCAATCCAATCGTCCATGCTTCTTGTTTCAAATTTTGTGTTTAATTTTATGTCCCAAGAGCCGCTCCCTTATTTTAATTAAATCATATTTAATTAATTATAATTAATTAATTTTTAATTAATTTTATATATTCCAATATAACATTTATGTTGAATATTTATATACTATAACCTTTATAGTATAACACATATATCTCATATTTTTTTAATTTATTTACTTATTGTTTATTTATTGTTTATTTAACTTTTAATTAGTTTATTAATAAACAATTTTAATTAAATTATATTAATCTTGAAAAAATAAAATTATATACATACATGTATACTTATGTTGTCCTAAACATTTTAAAATAACATAACATATATCAGTATACATAATAAATGCATATGCATGTAATCAGTCTTATTAATGAAATCTTTAAAATTAATATTTAATATTGTCAAACATTTTGAAAATTTTATTATCGTTTCAAACATTTTGAAAATATTATGTTATATTATAACTTTTATAATAAACATGTTTAATTTTAAAGTAAATTTAAATTATAATTCTTTATTTTTTTAATTTTCAAAATGATTTTGAAAATCACATTATAACATTTATAATGTAATACTTATTTTAAATTAAACTTTTAATTTTAAAACTTTTATTTCAATTTTCAAAGTAATTTTGAAAATTAGCCCAAGGCCCAATTCAGATTGTGCCTTTTCTATTAGGGATAATCTTTAAGCTCATATAACTATTCATACCAGGCAGATAGGCAGGTTGACCATGGTACTTGATTATCCAATAATCTAATCATCAACACAACCATTCAAGGCATCCAACTAGTTGGGTTTTGAGCTTAGATAGTTAGCCTAACATGACTAATTTAGACCACATATTTTATTTGGCACTGATACCATTATTGGAACAAGGTTAGCCGTTAGAGGAAGAAATGAGTGAATTTCAAAAAATTAACCATTTTGGCTCTTTATTACACCTATGAAGTCTAATTCATTTAGAACATTTCTAAATTTCTTTTGAATATATTTTATTTAAATTTATAAGTAAAGATTTACATCGCAACTACTTACCGTGAAAGAAATAATTATTTTATGTTTCATTAAAATAGACAGCTCCTTAAGTTTATTATATATATATATGGGCTTTGAAATGAAAATTTAACAACTAATTTGGAAGTTGATGTGGTATTATTTTGATGTTTTCTGAAGGGAGTTGATGTGGTATTATGTTATTGGAAAGTAGCCAAAGGCATATTGTATCCCTTCATCGTTGTTGAGCTTTGGTGTCACCATGGAAAGGTACTTATTTGAATAAATGCGGAAGAGTTTGAAGGATCGATACTTGTGGAAGGCGGCTACACCATGCATGTGAATGGAAGATGTATAAGAGGAGGGTATGCCGGAGGAGGACGCTATACTGGTGGACGGAGCAATGTTGGCGACATGAGCTATGTTGTTGGAGGAAAAGCTCATGTTGAATTAATGCTTGCACCAGAGCAACACTTGCAGTAGGAAGAACTTTAATGGAAGGAGGCAATACTTGCGACAGGGAAACTCCTGCGGAAGGGTAAGGCTTGTGGAAGGACAATACTGGCGGAGTCAACCGTTGCGGAAGTAAATCGTTAGTGAAACCAACCTTTGCAGAAGGACTTTACTTGTGGTGGGGTCATTGTTGCTTCTTTGTTGATGGTGTAATACTTCCCTTTGCCACTCTTCAGCTTTGACGGTATTGAGTTAATTTTTGTAGTAACAGTTTATTTATTTTTTGGTATTAGTTTTTGGTGCTATTAGTTTTAATTTTAGACATGTAAAAATATTGTATCAGTTTTTGTGTGGTAATAGTATCAGTTTTAGGTACTACAAATTACGGTAATGATTTTTGCGTACTTTTAATATTAGCTTTAGGTATAGGCAATTATGGTATCATTTTTGTATGCTTTTAGTTTCATTTGTGCACAGTGAATTTTATTTTATTTTCAGTTTTGAAGTGGCTTCAATTATTTGTTTGCAGAGTTGCGAACTGCAAAAATATGGGAAGAATTATGATCTTAAATGTTAATACATAATATAGACTATGTTATGGTGAACATTTAACAACTCAGTATATGATATAGAAGTATAAAAAAATTATTCGGCATAGTGATGTTGTCATATTATTTCAAACCGCTATTGGTTACCAGTTTTAATTTACATATACGTATCAGTTTTGTTATAAATTATTGTCAACATAGTTTATAAAACAACCAAACATGAATTTCAATCAAACAGGTACTAGGTATGAATTTGCATGATTTTGGTGTCACTTTTGTCATATATGATAATGAATTAAATTTAAATTTATAAAGTATCATAGTTTATCAAACTGTTACTGGATATTATTTTTGAATAAATATAGATATCAGTTTTGTTGTAAATAATGTTTAAAATTATTTATAAAATTATCAAGCATGAATTCCAATTATTTAAGTACTAAGTATAAGTTTTGCACTCTTTTGATATTACTTTTGTTACATTTGACAATGAACTAAATAATTCAATTTATAAAGCATCATATTAAATGGAACTGCTATTGTGTATCATTTTTGCAAATATAGGTATCGTTTTTGTTGTAAAAAGCATTTAAAATAATTTATAAAATAGTAAAGCATGAATTTCAATCATGCGGGTACTAGGTATGAGTTTTGCACTATTTTGATATCACTTTTGTTGTATAGGATAGATAACTGCAGATATATAGACTATTCAAAGAGTTGAAATGCTTCAGCTCCAATGAAGATGACATTGTCTTGGAGTGTTCAAAAATTCTTTCAATTCCTACTACCTAATCATAGTTGAATTCAAACATTTTTCTATAGCAAGAAAAAGAAAATACGAATAATGCAAGCAATAATCAGCATAACGGTTTAAGTAATAGGCAATTATCATATTTCGATATTAAAAATAATGAATAGAACTTAAAATAAAGTATCAATTCATAGTTTTAAATAGGTGAAAAATAGTATCAGTTCATGCACACTATTGGTATTAATTTCATTTGTAAATAGAAATATATTTACAATCATAACAGAGCATCAAGTGTGAGAGAAGTTAAACAAAGCTAATTTTGACAACATCAGAAATAAGTTCATATTCTTTACAACAAACTGACATAATATGAAGAAGTGTTAGTAATAGCATTGATAAAAGATAAATTCTATTACTTCTAACACAATGTAACGACCCAGAATTTCTGTCATTTGAAATTCATATATTTAATTGATTTTAAATATTAACAAGTGAAAATTTATAAGTCGAATAATTTATTTTTCGAATATCTAGATTTAATTGGATAATTAAATCGATAATTTTAATATTTGAAATTCCAGTAATAATTGGAAATTTGGTTTAATATGTGTAAAAATGATTTATAAAGTATTATTAAATCATATTGAAGTTATAGTGGTGTTATAGAACTTTTAAAATAGAATTAAAAGTTAATTTGTGAAAATTGAATATTTTAATCTTTAATCGACTGGTGAAAATAGTCATTTTTCAAACAGTCTCGGATTTTGATGAAACCAGTTTCATCGGATCCGTAATGTTATATTATTATAAGGTTTCAGATTTCATGTCAATCGGATTTACTGTTTGTCCGGGGCGAGCCAAAACGCATAGAAATTAGCTTAATCGATTTAATTTAAAATTGATCGTTTATTGCCGTAACTTGCACAGATGATTGAATTGGCTCCCGAAACCTATTCCATTTTGTCCGGAACGTGGGTTAAACCCCAAAAACGCCAGTCACCACGCGAGATTTGGAGTTCGGATTTTGGAGTGAATAGTGTTTTTCGTTATTTTCAATAAAAGGACCCTCCTTCTTCATTTTGCAACAAACCCTATCTCCAAAGCCCTAGCCGACAGTTTATTTCAATGGCCGAGAATTCTCGTTCGTTCTCCCTTCAATTCCACTCAATCCATCAACAATTAGCTAAAATTGTCAACTGCAATGTTGTAGTGTTCTGCGAGCTCTACAAATCCAACGGGTGAGATCGTAAATGGAGCAACGGATCGTCGGCAATCTTCTCTCGAACGGTCGCCATTCATCTTCGTTTTGCGTGCTCAAGGGGTGGCCGAGCTTCAAGCTGCTCTAGCTAATGGTGGCTCGGGTAAAAGGCTTCGAGATGGTTGTCACATACCGAAATTTTCGACTTTCGAAAATTCGACATCGATACTCACTTTATCGACTACCGAGAAATCGAGTGCCGGAAACTCCAATAGTGAGGGTTTTAAAAAAGAAGAAAAAGGCAGAAGAAGAAGAAAACAGAAGAAGAAGAAGGATGAAGAAAGAAGAAAATAGAGAAGAACAAGAAAGAGAGAAGAAGAACGAAGAACAACAACAGAAAACACAGAACAGAAAACAATATCAGAATCTTACACATCGCAACGGAACAATATATAATAGATAACACTAGTCTTTTAAAACAAAAAACTATATCAGTTTATACATACATTAATCAACAGAGTCAATATACAACAATGGACAGTTATATAAACTTGTCCTCATACAGAATACACAGCGGAATAAATATATCAGATACAAATACTACGTCTCGCCATCCAGCTTGCTTCCAAAGCTCCAGAATATCCTGATAACATAACTCTAGGCTGCCCGTGTGGAAATTGGTGGGCACCCAGAGTTTAGAAGGGAACAATAAACTCCGAGTCAGTCATGGTGACTGGTGTGAGATCGTAAAACAGTTATTTTTCACAAAGAAAATAAAACAAATTCGCAATGCTTTTGGAAAATGAAACTACCATAAGACCTCCCACCACACACACAATGCAAACGCAAAATTGGGGGAGATTTCTTCTTATGATAGTCAAAGATGCTTACTACGCAAAATCAAATCATTTTTGATATTATTATTAGTGCATAATGTAGAAAACATTTCGAAAGTATAATATAATTCTTAGCCAGCATAGGCATTCCGCACTTATGCCTACTATAGCTACTATGTTCAATAGCAGGTTACCGCCACATTCCATAGTAGGTAATACAACTAAAACCGTACAAGTCACGTATTGTTTCTTTGGATTTCCAACAAATGGTCAGGCTAAGGAACTTCCTATTCCACGATGGGTACGTCCCTGGAATAGACGACCCGAGAAATAACCTAACATTACGGTTAGATCTCTGCCAACACAAGGCCGGGTTACCTCTGCAAAAATAGGTAACTACTGACACGCGTATGTCATCCCCCGATCGTAACCGATCTTCCCGAGGATCCCCGATTTCCAACAAACCACATAATAATAATGCAGCAACCACATAGGTTAAGTATCTGGGCTCCATACCATGATACCACCTCTATCCAGAAGGAATGACATACACTAAGGGGCGCTACTCCCTAGAACCTTGCCGCATCCTTCCTGTTTTGACCATTTCCGGGGTGTGAGGCTCGACGAAGTCTCGTCCACAAAGCTACGCTTCCTACAAAGCCATGCTTCGGGTCAAACAAATGAACAACCTATGATCACAAAGATATAAGATCAAACAAATGATCATATCGCAAATGATCAAACACTGATCATTTCACAGCAACACTCAGTATGCCACGTTACCAAATTGGGAGTATATCGCTGATAAATTTCAACTACATAACCTCTGAGCTCGTACGTTTCAGAGAAGGGTGTTAAGCTAAGAGAATAAATTCTCCGCCACCAACAGATATGTATTTGAAAGAAATCAGCTTTATATCTCAAATTGTAACGTCAGACATACAATCCATACAAGTCTGTTCCGGGATCGAACAGAACCGAAGGCACTTCTCACGAAGCCCTTGCATATCCGGATAATTTTCTAATCACGTCCGGACTTCCCGTCACTAAGGGTGATAAAACCTCTAAATCGGAGATCAGCCGATGTAGAGTAACTCGACGGTAATCCTTCCGTTTTCAAAAATATCCGGTCTTCAACACCGGTCTTCGAATGCAATTCATAACGACGTATCACATATTCAGAATGGGTTATACGACCCCATGGTCCTTTCCCGGCTAACCCGAATAGTGAGCGTTTATTTTAAAAACAAGTGTGGCATTCAAATTCATCCAATTCACAACAAATACCATTCAAGGTAATTATTGATAGTCGGTTATTTAACTATCAATAAAGATGCGCAACATCATCAGATTCCAAATAATTTTCCAAATTATTTATTTTCCAAAATATCTTTACTAGATATATAATTTCCACACTTAACCATTTGAAAACAATTTCAAATCAATTTCCACATTTCATTTTATCTTTGAAGATAAAATCTCAAAACAGTTCATTTCATATTGGAAAAGCATTTCCATACTTATTTAAAAATAAGTATTTCACAAATCTATTTATTTTCAACATTTGAAAATATTCAATATACTTAAATCAATATTAAGTATACATTTCATTCTTCAAGGAAATCATTTACTATAACTACATTTATTTGAGTCAAAACGAATGTTACGTAAAACATCGTTACGACGACTCAAAAATCACTAGTATAGGGATTCGGATTTTTAAGATAGATTTATAAATCCCAATACTAGATAAAAACATTTCCTTTCGGAAATCATTTACTATAACAACAGTGTTATAGTCCACCATTTCCTTATTTTCCGAACACGTCTATTTCAACAATAAAAATGTTGAAATCTATGTATTCGATACTTATCATGTTTTAAAACATCTTTTAAAACAATTACTTCATTTCGTAATATCACTTTTCCAAAACATATCCATTTTATTTAATAATATATTCACTGTCCAAAATCGTGAATATACTTCCTTTAATTAACTTCTACAATTCAATTATCAAAATAAGTGATTTCGGATTTATAAACAACGTTTATAAATCCCATTTATAATTTATAATAACTTCAACTTACAAATCAATTTTATTAACCGAATCAATCTATAACTCAATTTTTTTACTTAAGTCATTCCTTTAATAACTTTACAAAATTTATAAATCCTACTTCTTGTAAAATTCCATTTATAAACCTTTTTTCAACATTAACAAAAACTCCTTTTATAATTCCATTTTTCCGATTTATAAAAATTCAATTCTTTATAAATCTTATCTATAAACCATTTATAAATAAATTCAAAAATCTTCATTCATACTATTCTTCAACATAATTCATTTCATATTCCCAAACATCAAATTTTGGTTTTATATCACAAAATTCTTAATTTTTTATAACATAAAAATTATAACACTTATTTATTTAAAATGAATCAATTCCAAAATTTAATAAAACGTATACTTTCAAAATTCACTTTGAAATCCTTTTAAAAATAATATCGTTATTTTTAAACTTCAAAAATGGATCCGATGATGCAACAGCACCAATTAGTCAATCACAACATCAAACATCATATATCAACATATGATAACAGAATATACATCAATATCTGTAAATAAATAAATACCGGTGAGGAATCCAGTTGGATCCCTCCAACCTGTTTCCCTGCATCCACAGACGTTAGCACAATACCAATTCCACTTCGAGGTGGAATATCGCGGTATATGGGTTTTATAAAAATAATCCACTTACTAACGGCGCAATAGGGTCTCATCCGCTATACGAGGCGGGAAATCAATCAATCCAATATATACATATGCCAATATGTATATATTGCTATATATATATAGATATATCCTACTATATCTAATATCACATCCAATAGCAATCATCAATCAATAACTGCAAAACAAAATTTTATTTTGAGTGAGAAAAATCTCACCTTTGCTTTTATTTTGCAATCCATTCCAAATCCAGATTTATTTTTCTTCGTTGTATTCGACCTTGTATAAACAATTTATACATTTTATTAACATCTGAAACAAATCGAATAATTAAATCTGCCAATTTAAAATTTTAATTTAACTAAGATTTTCAGTTAAACTAAAAATTTAATTTAAACTATTTTCCCATTAGATAGATTTCTTAAAAATCAAATCTTTATCAAATTTATCCATATAAACTATTTTTTTTTCACTGTAAATTTCTAAATCATATACATATACTTATTAATTAATTTATTTATTTATTTATTTTTCTTCCAACAAAGACCCTATCACTTGCAGTAAATTAAATACATATTTATATGCACTAATTAAACTAATACCTTACTACATACCAAACTCGAACGAGCCTTAGCCCTAACCACCAGAAATCGTGATCGCCCACGAAGCCTCGATTTTGTCGATCCCCTGAGAAGCTCGAATCCATCACAATTGTCGCGAGACCCTCGATCTGCCCTCTGACAATCTAAATAGCGAGCCTCCTACCATCTCGAATCACGCGAGCCCAATGTCTGACCTCCACTACCTCACGCCATCGCTCGCCCTCTCCTTAAATGATCGCGAACTTCCAACTTCCAGGTCCTCGAACTTGCGAATTTCCCCCTCCAAGTCATCAAATCAAACGAGCTACCTTGCCCCGTACCTGTCGCTACCTCGAACGCGACACTGCCTGTAACGACCCAGAATTTTTGATAATTAAAATTCGAATATTTAATTGATTTTAAATATTAATAAATGAATTTAATAAGTCGAGTAATTTATTTAAAGGATATTGGATTTAATTTGGTCAATTAAATCGATAATTTGATGATTGAAATTCCAGAGATAATTGAAAATCGAGTTTAATATGATTGAAAATGATTTGTAAAATTTTATTTTATCATACTGGAGTTATAGAAAGGTTATAGAACTTTTAAAATTGGAATTGGAGTTAAATTGTGAAAATTGAATATTTTAATATTTAATTATCGACTGAAAAATAGCCAATTTTCGAACAGTCTCAGAATTGAACGAGACCAGTTCCATTGGATCCGTAATAGTTAGTTATTATCGGATTTCAATTTTCGTATCAATCGGAGTTGTCGTTTGACCGTGGCAGCTCGAAACGCATCGATATCATTTTAATTTTAAATCGTCGAGTTAAAATAGTCATTTTTCAAACGGTCTCGGATTTCGACGAAACTAGTTTCATCGGATCCGTAATGTGATATTATTGTAAGATTTCAAATTCCGTAATTTTTGGATTTACCGTTTGTCTGGTACGAATCAAAACGCCTCGAAATCTATTTAAATCGGTTTAATTTAGATTGATCGTTTATTGTCATATCTCACACATACGATCGAATTAGCTTCCGAAACCTATTCCATTGCGTTCGGAACGCGGGGTAAACCTTAGAAACGTCAGCCGGCACGTTCGATTCGGAGTTCGGAAAAATTTCGATGAAAAGTAAATTTGGCCATTTTCTATATAAGCACCTCCATATTTTCATTTGCAAAAAGAAAAACCTAAACCCTAATAACTATCTTCAGCCACCACCCCTTATACCAATGGCCAAAATTATCTCTCCTTCATCCCTCAATTACTTCCAATCGGTCGACTTTCAGACGAAGGTTTCAACTAGAGAAATGTAGATCGTCACGAGTTCTATATATTCAACGGTAAAGATGAGTTTTAGTCGAGTGGTTGGATGGCAATTGCCGTTCAAAGGCAACGACTTTGGTCACGTTTCTCGAGATGCAGGGGGGGTCGAGCTGCGTGCTGTTCTGGCCATGGGGGGAGTTCACGAAGGGGGTTGGAATGGCGGGCCTTGATCGAGTTAAAGAGGAACGGAGATGGCTCGATAATTGCGTGATGACGGCGTGCGTTGGGTTTCTGATAACGTGATTTCACGAGGGGAGAAGAAAGGGAGGCCACGGTCCAGATTTCTTCAAGTGAAATTCACGGCTGTGATGCAGTGTAGGGTTTTGTAAATAAAGAAGATATTGATTTATTATATTTTAAATGTGTACGAACTTTAAAAATTGATATCCTGTTCATACGAGGTCGGAATTCGACGAGATTTTTTGCGTTGGAACCGTTTCGACGAGCTCTACGCGATGCAACTGGATTGGAGTCGGTTGGAGCTAGTTTGAATTTCGGGTAAAATTAAACGCGCGTTTAATTTTATTCGAAATAAACGCTGAAATCAAAATTAAAATCAAGGTGAGATCTTCTCACTCAAATGAAAGTGGATTTTCTTTTACAGTTATTGATTGATGATTGACTGTTTGGATGTGATATTAGATATTTTAGGATATATCTATATATAGCAATATATACATATTGGCATATGTATATATTGGATTGATGATTTCCCGCCTCGTATAGCGGATGAGACCCTATTGCGCCGTTAGTAAGCGGATATTTTTATAAAACCTATATACCGCGATAATTCCGTACTGGAGCGGAATTGGTATTGTGCTAACATCTGTGGATGCAGGGAAACAGGTTGGAGGGATCCAACTGGATTCCTCAACTGTATTTACTTATTTACAGATATTGATATATATTCTGTTATCATATTGATATATGATATTGACTGTTGTGATGGATTGATTGGTGTTGTTGCATCATCGGATTCAGTTTTGAAATGTAAAAATAACGACTTTTACTTTAAAAAGGTTTTTAAAGTGATTTTTGAAAATATACGTTTTATGGAATTTTTGAATCGATTTTTAAACGTAAAATTTTAAAGTTATAAAAGTTATAATTTTTAGTGAAATATAACCGAAGTGTCGTTTTTGAAATAAAAGTCGATTTATTTATAAAATGGTTTAAGTTGGGATTTTTGAATAACTATAAACGATTTGTATAGAAAGATTTATAAAATTGATATTTTTGTAAATCAAAATATTAGACTTATAAAACGAATTTCATAAGTGTTAAAAAGAAGTATAAATGGATTTCATAAGTGGATGAAATTAATAGATTTATATTGTGAAGTTAAAAATGAATGAAGTTGTAGAATAAAGGATTTATAAGTAATTTGCTTATAAATTGGATTTTTGCCTTTAAATGGAATATTGATCGAATTTGTTCATAAATGATTCTTTTTGAAAGTTGAAATCGTTATTAAGTACAAATGCGATTTATAAACGTTGTTTATAAATCCGAAATCACTTATTTTTATAAGTAAATTTTAGAAGTTAATAAAATGAGATTTATAAACTGGAGTTGTTATATAAAATAGAAAATGAAATTTATAAACGTTGTTTTATAAATTCGGAAATCAATCAATCAAATTTGATGAATTTAAGATAGAAGGTTATTAAGGGAATTTTATCCACGATTTTGGATAGTGGACAATTCTTGAAATAAATGTGTAGAAAAGATTTAAATATGGTTAAGTGAAGTAAATTCACGATTTTGGATAGTGAATATGTTTTAAGTAGAATGGATATGGTTTTGGGAAAGGAATATTATAAAATGAAGTTAATTGTTTTAAAAGATGTTTTAAAACGTGTTAAGTATCGAATACATAGATTTCAACATTCATTGTTGAAATAGACGTTTTCGAGAGATAAGGAAATGGTGGACTATAACACTGTTGTTATAGTAAATGATTTTCGAAAGAAAATGTTTTATGTAGTATTGGGATTTATATATATCTATCTTAAAATTCGAATCCCTATACTAGTGATTTCGAGTCGTCGTAACGATGTTTTACGCAACATTCGTTTTGACTCAAATAGATGTTAAAATTTATGATTTCCTTAAAGAATGAATATATACTTAATATTGATTTAAGTATATCGAATATTTCCAAATGTTGAAAATAAATGATTTGTGAAATACTTATTATTTAATAAGTATGGAAATGCTTTTCCAATATGAAATGAACTGTTTTGAGATTTTATCTTCAAAGATAAAATGAAATGTGGAAATTGATTTGAAATTGTTTTCAAATGGTTAAGTGTGGAAATTATATATCTAGTAAAGACATTTTTGAAGATAAATAATTTGGAAAATTATTTGGAATCTGATGATGTTGCGCATCTTTATTGATAGTTAAATAACCGACTATCAATAATTACCTTGAGTAGGTATTTGTTGTGAATTGGATGAATTTGAATGCCACACTTATTTTTGAATAAGCGCTCACTATTCGGGTTAGCCGGGAAAGGACCATGGGGTCGTATAACCCATTCCGAATATGTGATACGTCGTTATGAATTGCATTCGAAGACCGGTGTTGAAGACCGGATATTTTTGAAAACGGAAGGATTACCGTCGAGTTACTCTACATCGGCTGATCTCCGATTTAGAGGTTTTTATCACCCTTAGTGACGGGAAGTCCGGACGTGATTAGAAAATTATCCGGATGTGCAAGGGCTTCGTGAGAAGTGCCTTCGGTTCTGTTCGATCCCGGAACAGACTTGTATGGATTGTGTGTCTGACGTTACAATTTGAGATATAAAGCTGATTTCTTTCAAATACATTTCTGTTGGTGGCGGAGAATTTATTCTCTTAGCTTAACACCCTTCTCTGAGACGTACGAGCTCAGAGGTTATGTAGTTGAAATTTATCAGCGATATATTCCCAATTTGGTAACGTGGCATACTGAGTGTTGCTGTGAAATGATCAGTGTTTGATCATTTGTGATATGATCATTTGTTTGATCTTATATCTTGGTGATCATAGGTTGATCATTTTTGTTTGACCCGAAGCAGGGCTTTGTAGAAAGCGTAGCTTTGTGGACGAGACTTCATCGAGCCTCACACCCCGGAAATGGTCGAAACAGGAAGGATGCGGCAAGGTTCTAGGGAGTAGCGCCCCTTAGTGTATGTCATTCCTTCTGGATAGAGGTGGTATCATGGTATGGAGCCCAGATACTTAACCTATGTGGTTGCTGCATTATTATCTATGTGGTTTGTTGGAAATCGGGGATCCTCGGGAAGATCGGTTACGATCGGGGGATGGCATACGCGTGTCAGTAGTTACCTATTTTTGCAGAGGTAACCCGGCCTTGTGTTGGCAGAGATCTAACCGTAATGTTAGGTTATTTCTCGGGTCGTCTATTCCAGGGACGTACCCATCGTGGAAAAGGAAGTTCCTTAGCCTGACCATTTGTTGGAAATCCAAAGAAACAATACGAGCCTTGTACGGTTTTAGTTGTAGAACCTGCCATTTAATATGGTAGCTACAACAAGCATACTATAATGGTACCTATGCTGGCTAAGATTAATATTCTACTTTCGAAATGTTTTCTACACTATGCACTAATAATAATATCAAAATGAATTTGATTTTTGCGTAGTAAGCATCTTTGACTATCATAAGAAGAAATCTCCTCCAAGTCTGCGTTTGCATTGTGTGTGTGGTGGGAGGTCTTATGGTAGTTTCATTTTCCAAAAGCATTGCGAATTGACTTAAAAAATTTTCTGTTGTTTATTTTAAAGATAAATAACTGTTTTACGATCTCACACCAGTCACCATGACTGACTCGGAGTTTATTGTTTCCCTTCTAAACTCTGGGTGCCCACAAATTTCCACACGGGCAGCCTAGAGTTATGTTATCAGGATATTCTGGATATTCTGGAGCTTTGGAGATAAGCTGGATGGCGAGACGTAGTATTTGTATCTAATATATTTATTCCGCTGTGTATTCTGTATGAGGACAAGTTATATAACTGTCCATTGTTGTATATGACTCTGATTGATGTATGTATAAACTGATATAGTTCTTTGTTTTAAAAGACTAGTGTTATCTATTATATATTGTTCCGCTGCGATATGTGAGATTCTGATATTGTCTATTGTTTCTGTATCTGCTCTTGTTCTGTTGTTGTTATTATCTTCTTTCTTCTATCTTCTGCTTCTTCTCCCTTTTTCTTTCTTTCTAAAACCCTCACTATTGGAGTTTCCGACACTCGATTGCTCGGCAGTCGATAAAGTGAGTATCGATGTCGAATTTTCGAAAGTCGAAAATACGGTTCGTGACAGTGTGGTATCAGAGCATATGGTTAAGCGACAACCCTGCTCTGTTGGGTGTTAATCATTAGAGATAGAGTCAGTAGTACTCTAGAATGAGTTGAGTGTAATAATAGATACGAGTGCGTATTTGTTAGTTAATATAAAATTGTTTTATATTGTGATGATTGGTTTATTGAGTGGTATATGGATTCTGGTCGGTATTGTCCGTACAACTCTATCGATAGGGATCTCTAAACACTTATATAGAACAATTCGGCACAGTATTATTTTAAATTGGGTAAATGGAATAATTTTACCTTGATTATATTTTGTATATAAAAGAAATGATTTTTCTGTAAATTATTATAGTATATGGTTGCATGGATGTTAGGAAGTAATAATAGTGAATTATCATCACTAAAATTGAATAAGAAATTGAAATCATAACTCCAAAATTAAGAGATAAATCCATGTACAAATGAAATTTGAGAATGTAAATTATAAATGTGAATTGTAATTTAAAACGGGGTTCCAGAAAAGTATTTGGAAATGTTTTAAAAAAGAATTTGAAAATTTTGGAGATTTGGAAAGTTTAATTCCTTTTTGATTTGAAAATGGATTTCAAAGGATTTGAAAAGTATTTTGGAAGAGATGAGAGCTCTAAACTCTTTTCGGTCGCTGGAAGATAATTCCGATGATGATCGCGACATCACCGGTGTTCATTTTCGGGTTTCCAAAAGAGGAATTGCTGCCAAATCGTTTTAAATGGAAGTGTTTGGAAAATTTGGGTTTTGTTTTGGAAATTCAAAGGATGATTTGAATTGTTTTCAAAAATGGTTTTGAAAAAGTTGGAAAAGACTCTGGCATGCTATATAAAGATATTTATGAAATATTACAAAGTTGATAACTTATACCAATTGAATTTTGGTAGAATAAATTTAACTTAAAAGAATGAAGTTAAATCAAAGCAAGTATAAGTGAATCAATTAAATGAAAATGAAATTAAAAGTTGAAATTCATTTCGAATTCGTAAGCCAATGAATTGAATTGAATAATTGTGAATGAAAGATGAATTAAAATTCGAATTGGAAATCCAGTTTAATATAAGTGGTTATAAACCAAAATAGTAAATTGTAATAAATTTTGGGAATGAACAAAAGTGAATAAAACTGGAATTGAAACTGAATATTGAAAACAGATTTGAATTTGTAAGTGGATTAGAATTAGAAATGAATTAGTAATTGAAACTAATTTGAAATAAGCAGTTGTAAATGAAAGCTAATCGATAAAATTCAATATTCAGGAGATAAATAGAATCCAAATTTGAATTAAAATGGTAAAGTAAATTCAAATGAAATTTGAGATGCAAAATTTAATGAAGATAGATATGTAACTTCAACAGTGAAGTAAAGATGATATAAGAAATAAGTATTGAAATTTTGTAATCAAATTTGCAAAATGTTTGAATGCTGTAACTAGATATTATGGCTAGTAAGATACATGTGTTATTAAGGAATTGGATTTGATTTTCGAAGATAAATTTGAATTGCTCGACATAAAGGTAAGTATTTGAATTATAATATGAGTTTTTGATGATTTCTTGTCTAGCCGCTTGGCTTTTTCTTTTTCTTTTTGAAATCTGAGAGTCCGTAGGGACGTTTTGTAGTCGTACCGTATTAGCCGCGCAAAGGAGACGCTGGCGAAATTTTTCGAAAATTTAGGGCGTTAGAAAATTTTTGAGAAATTTTGAAAGTTTAAAAATTTGAATTTAAACTCGAATTTGAATTTTGAAGTAAACAATGTTGTTTAAAATTTATAATTGAAATTGGAAAGTTAGTTGAATAAATAACGAATCTTTAGTAGAGAGATTTGTTTTGAAAATTTGATAAAACTATTGATGTTGAAAAATAGTAGACGAGTTAAGGACCATTTTACCTAACTTGTAATTTCGAGGACGAAATTCTTTTAAGGGGGGAAGTCTGTAACGACCCAGAATTTTTGATAATTAAAATTCGAATATTTAATTGATTTTAAATATTAATAAATGAATTTAATAAGTCGAATAATTTATTTAAAGGATATTGGATTTAATTTGGTCAATTAAATCGATAATTTGATGATTGAAATTCCAGAGATAATCGAAAATCGAGTTTAATATGATTGAAAATGATTTGTAAAAATTTATTTTATCATACTGGAGTTATAGAAAGGTTATAGAACTTTTAAAATTGGAATTGGAGTTAAATTGTGAAAATTGAATATTTTAATATTTAATCATCGACTGAAAATTAGCCAATTTTCGAACAGTCTCAGAATTGAACGAGACCAGTTCCATTGGATCCGTAATAGTTAGTTATTATCGGATTTCATTTTCGTATCAATCGGAGTTGTCGTTTGACCGTGGCAGCTCGAAACGCATCGATATCATTTTAATTTTAAATCGTCGAGTTAAAATAGTCATTTTTCAAACGGTCTCGGATTTCGACGAAACCAGTTTCATCGGATCCGTAATGTGATATTATTGTAAGATTTCAAATTCCGTAATTTTTGGATTTACCGTTTGTCCGGTACGAATCAAAACGCCTCGAAATCTATTTAAATCGGTTTAATTTAGATTGATCGTTTATTGTTATATCTCACACATACGATCGAATTAGCTTCCGAAACCTATTCCATTGCGTTCGGAACGCGGGGTAAACCTTAGAAACGTCAGCCGGCACGTTCGATTCGGAGTTCGGAAAAATTTCGATGAATAGTAAATTTGCCATTTTCTATATAAGCACCTCCATATTTTCATTTGCAAAAAGAAAAACCTAAACCCTAATAACTATCTTCAGCCGCCACCCCTTATACCAATGGCCGAAATTATCTCTCCTTCATCCCTCAATTACTTCCAATCGGTCGACTTTCAGACGAAGGTTTCAACTAGAGAAATGTAGATCGTCACGAGTTCTATATATTCAACGGTAAAGATGAGTTTTAGTCGAGTGGTTGGATGGCAATTGCCGTTCAAAGGCAACGACTTTGGTCACGTTTCTCGAGATGCAGGGGGGGTCGAGCTGCATGCTGTTCTGGTCGTGGGGGGAGTTCACGAAGGGGGTTGGAATGGCGGGCCTTGATCGAGTTAAAGAGGAACGGAGATGGCTCGATAATTGCGTGATGACGGCGTGCGTTGGGTTTCTGATAACGTGATTTCACGAGGGGAGAAGAAAGGGAGGCCACGGTCCAGATTTCTTCAAGTGAAATTCACGGCTGTGATGCAGTGTAGGGTTTTGTAAATAAAGAAGATATTGATTTATTATATTTTAAATGTGTACGAACTTTAAAAATTGATATCCTGTTCATACGAGTTCGGAATTCGACGAGATTTTTTGCGTTGGAACCGTTTCAACGAGCTCTACGCGATGCAACTGGATTGGAGTCGGTTGGAGCTAGTTTGAATTTCGGGTAAAATTAAACGCGCGTTTAATTTTATTCGAAATAAACGCTGAAATCAAAATTAAAATCAAGGTGAGATCTTCTCACTCAAATGAAAGTGGATTTTCTTTTACAGTTATTGATTGATGATTGACTGTTTGGATGTGATATTAGATATTTTAGGATATATTTGTCACATCCTGAAATTTTCGACTTTCGAAAATTCAACATCGATACTCACTTTATCGACTGCCGAGCAATCGAGTGCCGGAAACTCCAATAGTGAGGGTTTTAGAAAGAAGAAATAGAAGAAAAAGAGAAGAAGAAGAGAAGGAAGGAACAACTGAACAACATCAGACAGAAAACAATATCAGAATCTTACACATCGCAGCGGAACAATATATAATAGATAAACACTAGTCTTTTAAAACAAAGAACTATATCAGTTTATACATACATCAATCATCAGAGTCAATATACAACAATGGACAGTTATATAAACTCGTCCTCATACAGAATACACAGCGGAATAAATACTATCAGATACAAATACTACGTCTCGTCATCCAGCTTATCTCCAAGCTCCAGAATATCCAGAATATCCTGATAATCTAACTCTAGGCTGCCCGTGTGGAAATTGGTGGGCACCCAGAGTTTAGAAGGGAAACAATAAACTCCGAGTCAGTCATGGTGACTGGTGTGAGATCGTAAAACAGTTATTTTATCTTTAAAATAAACAACAGGATAACTTTAAAGTCAATTCGAAATGCTTTTGGAAAATGAAACTACCATAAGACCTCCCGCCACACACACAATGCAAACGCAGACTTGGAGGAGATTTCTTCTTATGATAGTCAAAGATGCTTACTACGCAAAAATCAAATTCTTTTTGATATTATTATTAGTGCATAGTGTAGAAAACATTTCGAAAGTAGAATATAAATCTTAGCCAGCATAGGTACCATTATAGTATGCTTGCTATAGCTACCATATTAAATGGCAGGTTCTACAACTAAAACCGTACAAGGCTCGTATTGTTTCTTTGGATTTCCAACAAATGGTCAGGCTAAGGAACTTCCTATCCACGATGGGTACGTCCCTGGAATAGACGACCCGAGAACCTAACCGGATCTCTGCCAACACAAGGCCGGGTTACCTCTGCAAAAATAGGTAACTACTGACACGCGTATGCCATCCCCCGATCGTCACCGATCTTCCCGAGGATCCCCGATTCCAACAAACCACATAGAAAAAATAATGCAGTAACCACAGAGGTTAAGTATCTGGGCTCCATACCATGATACCACCTTTATCCAGAAGGAATGACATACACTAAGGGGCGCTACTCCCTAGAACCTTGCTGCATTCGTCCTGTTTCGACCATTTCCGGGGTGTGAGGCTCGACGAAGTCTCGTCCACAAAGCTACGCTTTCTACAAAAAGCCCTGCTTCGGGTCAAACAAAATGATCAACCTATGATCACCAAGATATAAGATCAAACAAATGATCATATCACAAATGATCAAACACTGATCATTTCACAGCAACACTCAGTATGCCACGTTACCAAATTGGGATATATCGCTGATAAATTTCAACTACATAACCTCTGAGCTCGTGCGTCTCAGAGAAGGGTGTTAAGCTAAGAGAATAAATTCTCCGCCACCAACAGAAATGTATTTGAAAGAAATCAGCTTTATATCTCAAATTGTAACGTCAGACACACAATCCATACAAGTCTGTTCCGGGATCGAACAGAACCGAAGGCACTTCTCACGAAGCCCTTGCATATCCGGATAATTTTCAATCACGTCAGGACTTCCCATCACTAAGGGTGATAAAACCTCTAAACCGAAGATCAGTCGGTGTAGAGTAACTCGACGGTAATCCTTCCGTTTTCAAAAATATCCGGTCTTCAACACCGGTCTTCAAATGCGATTCATAACGACGTATCACATATTCGGAATGGGTTATACGACCCCATGGTCCTTTCCCGGCTAACCCGAATAGTGAGCGATTATTCAAAAATAAGTGTGGCGTTCAAATTCATCCAATTCACAACAAATACCTATCTAAAGGTAATTATCGATAGTCGGTTATTTAACTATCAATAAAGATGCGTAACATCACCAGATTCCAAATAATTTTCCCAAATTATTTCATCTTCAAAAATATCTTTATTAGATATAAAATTTCCACACTTCAAAAATAAATCAATGTTTATTTTTCTAAACAGTTTCCCTTTCCTTTATAAATTCCATATTGAATTTACATTTTTTGAATACCTACTAATATTCGATTTTCAATCGTTTTCAAATATTCAATTTCGATTTATCTTTAAGAAGATAAAATCTCAAAACGTTCCACTTCATTTTGGAAAACATTCCATACTTATTTAAAAATAAGTGTTTCACAAATCTTTTATTTTCAACATTTGAAAATACTCGATATACTTAAATCAAATTAAGTATATATTTCATTCTTTAAGGAAATCTATTTTCTATAACAACATCAATTTGAGTCAAAACGAATGTTACGTAAAACATCGTTACGACGACTCAAAATCACTAGTATAGGGATTCGAAATTTAGATAGATATATAAATCCCAATACTATATAAAACATTTCCTTTCGGAAATCATTTACTATAACAACAGAGTTATAGTCCATCATTTCCTTATATTTCTCGAAAACGTCTATTTCAACAATCAATGTTGAAATCTATGCTTTCGATTCATAACACATTTTAAAACACCTTTAAAATGTTTAACTTCATTTTTAAAATATTTCTTTTTCAAAAATGAATCCATTTTACTTAACATTATATTCACTGTCCAAAATCGTGAATAAAATCTACTCAACCCCATTTCAATCATTCCTACACATTTTTATTTCAATAAAACTTCTCTATTCAAAATCGTGAATATATCTTCTAAAATAATCTTCTATTAAATTTATCACATTCCATCTATTTGCGAATTTATAAGCACGTTTATAAATTCTATTTCTCTTTTTAATAACAACTTCGTCTTATAAACCTTCTTTTATCAACTTCTATATTTAACTTATCAAAATAAGTAACTTTGGGTTTATAAACAACTTTTATAAATTTTAATTCTATTTATAAAAGCTTCAATACCAAATCAATTTCAATATTGATTTCTAATTTTATTTCCAACGTTTGAATAAAATTTCCATATTGATTTCTCAAAAATTCATTTCTAAATATTAAATCAATCACAGATTGATCTCAAATTTTATTTATCACTACTAAAATAAATTCCTTATTTTTTTCTCAAATTATTCAATATTCTGTTTTGAAATGGATTCTTCAAATTGAAATCATTTACATTGATTTCCCACATCATTTCAATTTACCAATTAAACTTCTAATTGGGTTTCCAACTTATCTCCTTTTAAATAAATTCCTTTTAAAGAAAATAAATTTCTATTGTCTTCTTTCAATCTATTTAGAAATCCAGATTTTTAAATTATTTTCTCAATTTAAAATCACTATTTATACGAAATTCATTTATTTAACATTTTCACTTTATTCCGGAAATAAATTCGATAAGATTATAAAAATTAACTTTTTATACTTAAAAATTCCTTTCTTCGAATTTATTAAATTTCTAAAATTAAATTCACTTAGAAATTTCTATTCTGATTTCCAAAAATTCAATTTCGTTTATTTTTGGAATCCAATGATGTCAAAACATCCATTTAGCTAAATCTTAGCATTCAAACAATTTCCAGACATCAATATGGTCAATAACATCAATATAACCATTCACAGATTGATATCACAGTATAAATAAATTCAATCAATGTGAGGGGTCCAGTTGGATCCCTCCAACCTGTTTCCCTGCATCCAAAGATGTTAGCACAATACCAATTCCGCTCCAGTACGGAATTATCGCGGTATATGGGTTTTTATAAATCCGCTTACTAACGGCGCAATAGGGTCTCATCCGCTATACGAGGCGGGAAATCATCAATCCAATATATACATATGCCAATATGTATATACTGCTATATATATATGTAGATATATCCTATCATATCTAATATAACAATCAATAGAAATCAAACAGTCAATAATAACTGTAAAATCAAATTTCCTTCGAGTGAGAAAATCTCACCTTAGCTTTATATTTTGCCATCCATTTTCCATTTCAGTTTTGTTTTCTCGATTTTAACCTGGTATAAATAATTATACGACATATTAATATTCGAACAGATCGAATAATAAATTTCATTTGACTATTTCGATTCATCGGTGATTTCATTTTAATAGTTTAATTAACTGATAGTTTTATTTAAACCAATTTTAATTTCTAAATTTATTTCTTTTTAAATAAATCCTTTTATCTCTTTTAAACCATTTAAAATACGTATCAAAAAAAATCTCTCCAACTATTAAACGAAATTACCCAAAATTTCCTTATTGAAAATATTTTCAACCACTAAAAATTTAATAAGTTAATTTAAACAATTTAATAAATTTCAAAAAAATGTATACTTGCATATTTGTTTTCCTTCCTGTTTATCCCCCTTTTTTTTATTTTCTAAAATAAATAAACAAATTAATCTCAAATTTTAAATATACCTCACTGTCTCAAGAAGACAAACCCACGACCACTCCGGCTATCCAACGTCGAACGAAGCCACCTTGTTGCCGCCATCGTGACCCGAGCCCAGGAGAGCCATTTGATTTCTTGCTCGATTTGCCGCGAGCTTCTCGAGTTCCCCCAATTTACAGCGCCTTGCTCGCGACCCTCCTTATACCACCGAGGTTACTTCGCTCGCACCCACGACCCCAGTCGCGAAACCCCCTAGCCTAGCGAATCACCAATCCCGGCCTCATGCTGTCGCGCGCGCCACCGAGAACGCTCGCGAGTGCGCCTTCATCCCTGTCACCAAAGTCGACATGCTGCCCTCCTCCCCAAAACCATCGCGCGACCCCCATCGGTTCTGTTGACTTCGAGCTCGCAGCTATCGCGATGTCGAACAAATTGCCGCCGCCTCACGCCTGCCCTCGCGAATCTCCCCTGGTCGTTTGATTAGTCGAACGCGAGATTCAATATTTGGGAAAGAAAGAAAAATAAAGGCGGCCATTTTTCTCTTTGATTTCGAACGAGAACGAAGTGGAGATATAATTTAAAACAGAGGAAGGGGAGACAAAATACGACATTAACGTGTAGAGGAGGGCTGCCGTGATCGATGGCGTGATTTTAGGCAAAGACAACGGGCGTGTTTTAAGGAGCAAAACGTGTAGACGTTGACCAATTTAAATTTAAATTTAAATTGAATTTAATAAAATTTTAATGCGTTTGCGTGTCGTATTCTCACATAACAACCCTGATTAATACGAAATTTGAAACCCGGTAATAATACAACATTACGGACCCAATGGAACTGGTTCCGTCGAATTCCGAGACTGTGCCTCGGACGGCTTATTTTTAAATATCGATTCGAACGATTAAAATTCAAAACCGATCAAATCACTTCTAAATTCATTTCTGAAGCTTCTATTATCTTCAGTATTGTCAATACGAATTTTAAAAGCTTTTGAAATATTTTTCTTCAGCTAAATATTGAAGCTTCAAATTTTTATTCAACTTTCAACAGATTAAATTTTATAATTTAATCGCCAACTTCAAAGAAATATCCGGGATTCAAATTAAATCATCGTTCAAATATTTAAAATAAATTAAATATTCTCAATTTAATTTGTTCGAAATTCAGGGTCGTTACAAACTTCCCCCCTTAAAAGAATTTCGTCCTCGAAATTACAAGTTAGGAAAAAAAGGTCCTTAACTCGTCTACTGTTTTTCAACCTCTAATAGTTTTATCAAATTTTCAAAACAAATCTCTCTAATAAAGATTCGTTATCATTCCAACTATATTTTCAACTTCAATTACAGATTTCAAACAACATTGTTTTCTTAACAATTCAAATTTAAGTTTAAATTCAAATTTAAACTTTCAAAAATTTCTCAAAAATTTTCTAACACTCGAAATTTTCGAAAAATTTCGCCAGCGTCTCCTTTGCGCGGCTAATACGGTACTACTACAAAACGTCCCTACGGACTCTCAGATTTCAAAAAGAAAAAGAAAAAGCCAAGCGGCTAGAGAGAAATCATCAAAAACTCATATTATAATTCAAATACATACCTTTTTCGAGCAATTCGAATTTATCTTTGAAATCAAAATTCCAATTCCTTTACAATACCTGTATATCTACTAGCCATTATATCTAGTTACAGCATTCAAACCATTTTGCACATTCAATTTCAAAGTTTTCAATATATACTTCTTACATCATTTTTAATTCTCTATTGAAGTTATATATTCAATTTCGTTCAATCTTTACATTTCAATTCCATTTGAATTCAATTCCAACATTTAATTGGATTCAGTTCAATTTCTGAATATTGAATTTTATTGATTAGCTTTCATTCATACTGCACCATTTTAAATTAGTTTCAGTTACTAATCCATTTCAATTTCTAATTCACTTATTCAAATTCGGTTTCAACATTCAGTTTTAATCTTATTCACTTCATTTATTCAAATTTATTTACTCATTCACAAATTCTTTCATTTTCAATTTGAATCTCATTTCTATCAAATTCCAAATATTTTATAAGTCTTCGACTTATTTACATTTTGATTTATAAGATCATTGATACATTCACCTTACTAATTTCATTCCATTAGAATTCTATTTTCAATTATAAATTCATATTCACAATTTCATTTCATTATTGAATTTTAAATTTTCAATTACCTTCTTGAATTCTATTCCAAGTTATAAATTCATTTACAATTTGAATTTTATTCCAATCAGATTTCAATATTTTATAAGTTATCAATCTCATAATATTTCATAAATATCTTTATATTCCAGAGTCTTTTCAACTTTTTCAAAAACCATTTTGAAATCAATTCAATTTATCCTTTGAATTTCTAAAACAAAATCCAAATTTTCAAAACAACTTCCATTTTAAAATAATCGGCAGCAATTTCTCTTTTGGAAACCCGAAAATGAACACCAACGATGCCGCGGTCATCATCGAAGTTATTTTCCAGCGACCGAAAAGAGTTTAGAGCTTTTCATTCCTTCAAAACATTTTTCAAAACCCTTGAAATCCATTTTCAAATCAAAAATGCTTTAACTTTCCAAATCTCCAAAATTTTCAAATTCTTTTCAAAACATTTCCAAAAACTTCTCTGGAATTCCGTTTTAAATTACAATTCACATTTACAGTTTACATTCTCAAATTTCATTTATATGTGAATTTATTTCTTTACTTTGGAGTTACGATTTCAATTTCTTATTCAATTTCAAACTTAATGATAGCATTTCAACATTATCACTTTCCTAACATCCATGCAACCATATACTATAATATTTCATAGAAAACATTTCTTTTCTATACAAAATAGTTTTGGGTAAAATTATTTCATTTACCCTATTCAAAACAATACTGTGCTGAATTGTTCTATACAAGTGTTTAGAGATCCCTATCGATAGAGTTGTACGGACAATACCGACCAGAATCCATATACCACTCAACAAACCAATCATCACAATATAAAACAATTTTATATTCACTAACAAATACGCACTCGTATCTATTATTTCACTCAAGTCATTCTAGAGTACTACTGACTCTATCTCTAATGAGTAACACCCAACAGAGCAGGGTTGTCGCTTAACAATATGCTCTGATACCACTTTGTCACATCCTGAAATTTTCGACTTTCGAAAATTCAACATCGATACTCACTTTATCGACTGCCGAGCAATCGAGTGCCGGAAACTCCAATAGTGAGGGTTTTAGAAAGAAGAAATAGAAGAAAAAGAGAAGAAGAAGAGAAGGAAGGAACAACTGAACAACATCAGACAGAAAACAATATCAGAATCTTACACATCGCAGCGGAACAATATATAATAGATAAACACTAGTCTTTTAAAACAAAGAACTATATCAGTTTATACATACATCAATCATCAGAGTCAATATACAACAATGGACAGTTATATAAACTCGTCCTCATACAGAATACACAGCGGAATAAATACTATCAGATACAAATACTACGTCTCGTCATCCAGCTTATCTCCAAGCTCCAGAATATCCAGAATATCCTGATAATCTAACTCTAGGCTGCCCGTGTGGAAATTGGTGGGCACCCAGAGTTTAGAAGGGACACAATAAACTCCGAGTCAGTCATGGTGACTGGTGTGAGATCGTAAAACAGTTATTTTATCTTTAAAATAAACAACAGGATAACTTTAAAGTCAATTCGAAATGCTTTTGGAAAATGAAACTACCATAAGACCTCCCGCCACACACACAATGCAAACGCAGACTTGGAGGAGATTTCTTCTTATGATAGTCAAAGATGCTTACTACGCGAAAATCAAATTCTTTTTGATATTATTATTAGTGCATAGTGTAGAAAACATTTCGAAAGTAGAATATAAATCTTAGCCAGCATAGGTACCATTATAGTATGCTTGCTATAGCTACCATATTAAATGGCAGGTTCTACAACTAAAACCGTACAAGGCTCGTATTGTTTCTTTGGATTTCCAACAAATGGTCAGGCTAAGGAACTTCCTATCCACGATGGGTACGTCCCTGGAATAGACGACCCGAGAACCTAACCGGATCTCTGCCAACACAAGGCCGGGTTACCTCTGCAAAAATAGGTAACTACTGACACGCGTATGCCATCCCCCGATCGTCACCGATCTTCCCGAGGATCCCCGATTCCAACAAACCACATAGAAAAAATAATGCAGTAACCACAGAGGTTAAGTATCTGGGCTCCATACCATGATACCACCTTTATCCAGAAGGAATGACATACACTAAGGGGCGCTACTCCCTAGAACCTTGCTGCATTCGTCCTGTTTCGACCATTTCCGGGGTGTGAGGCTCGACGAAGTCTCGTCCACAAAGCTACGCTTTCTACAAAAAGCCCTGCTTCGGGTCAAACAAAATGATCAACCTATGATCACCAAGATATAAGATCAAACAAATGATCATATCACAAATGATCAAACACTGATCATTTCACAGCAACACTCAGTATGCCACGTTACCAAATTGGGATATATCGCTGATAAATTTCAACTACATAACCTCTGAGCTCGTGCGTCTCAGAGAAGGGTGTTAAGCTAAGAGAATAAATTCTCCGCCACCAACAGAAATGTATTTGAAAGAAATCAGCTTTATATCTCAAATTGTAACGTCAGACACACAATCCATACAAGTCTGTTCCGGGATCGAACAGAACCGAAGGCACTTCTCACGAAGCCCTTGCATATCCGGATAATTTTCAATCACGTCAGGACTTCCCGTCACTAAGGGTGATAAAACCTCTAAACCGAAGATCAGTCGGTGTAGAGTAACTCGACGGTAATCCTTCCGTTTTCAAAAATATCCGGTCTTCAACACCGGTCTTCAAATGCGATTCATAACGACGTATCACATATTCGGAATGGGTTATACGACCCCATGGTCCTTTCCCGGCTAACCCGAATAGTGAGCGATTATTCAAAAATAAGTGTGGCATTCAAATTCATCCAATTCACAACAAATACCTATCTAAAGGTAATTATCGATAGTCGGTTATTTAACTATCAATAAAGATGCGTAACATCATCAGATTCCAAATAATTTTCCCAAATTATTTCATCTTCAAAAATATCTTTATTAGATATAAAATTTCCACACTTCAAAAATAAATCAATGTTTATTTTTCTAAACAGTTTCCCTTTCCTTTATAAATTCCATATTGAATTTACATTTTTCGAATACCTACTAATATTCGATTTTCAATCGTTTTCAAATATTCAATTTCGATTTATCTTTAAGAAGATAAAATCTCAAAACGTTCCACTTCATTTTGGAAAACATTCCATACTTATTTAAAAATAAGTGTTTCACAAATCTTTTATTTTCAACATTTGAAAATACTCGATATACTTAAATCAAATTAAGTATATATTTCATTCTTTAAGGAAATCTATTTTCTATAACAACATCAATTTGAGTCAAAACGAATGTTACGTAAAACATCGTTACGACGACTCAAAATCACTAGTATAGGGATTCGAAATTTAGATAGATATATAAATCCCAATACTATATAAAACATTTCCTTTCGGAAATCATTTACTATAACAACAGTGTTATAGTCCATCATTTCCTTATATTTCTCGAAAACGTCTATTTCAACAATCAATGTTGAAATCTATGCTTTCGATTCATAACACATTTTAAAACACCTTTAAAATGTTTAACTTCATTTTTAAAATATTTCTTTTTCAAAAATGAATCCATTTTACTTAACATTATATTCACTGTCCAAAATCGTGAATAAAATCTACTCAACCCCATTTCAATCATTCCTACACATTTTTATTTCAATAAAACTTCTCTATTCAAAATCGTGAATATATCTTCTAAAATAATCTTTTATTAAATTTATCACATTCCATCTATTTGCGAATTTATAAGCACGTTTATAAATTCTATTTCTCTTTTTAATAACAACTTCGTCTTATAAACCTTCTTTTATCAACTTCTATATTTAACTTATCAAAATAAGTAACTTTGGGTTTATAAACAACTTTTATAAATTTTAATTCTATTTATAAAAGCTTCAATACCAAATCAATTTCAATATTGATTTCTAATTTTATTTCCAACGTTTGAATAAAATTTCCATATTGATTTCTCAAAAATTCATTTCTAAATATTAAATCAATCACAGATTGATCTCAAATTTTATTTATCACTACTAAAATAAATTCCTTATTTTTTTCTCAAATTATTCAATATTCTGTTTTGAAATGGATTCTTCAAATTGAAATCATTTACATTGATTTCCCACATCATTTCAATTTACCAATTAAACTTCTAATTGGGTTTCCAACTTATCTCCTTTTAAATAAATTCCTTTTAAAGAAAATAAATTTCTATTGTCTTCTTTCAATCTATTTAGAAATCCAGATTTTTAAATTATTTTCTCAATTTAAAATCACTATTTATACGAAATTCATTTATTTAACATTTTCACTTTATTCCGGAAATAAATTCGATAAGATTATAAAAATTAACTTTTTATACTTTAAAATTCCTTTCTTCGAATTTATTAAATTTCTAAAATTAAATTCACTTAGAAATTTCTATTCTGATTTCCAAAAATTCAATTTCGTTTATTTTTGGAATCCAATGATGTCAAAACATCCATTCAGCTAAATCTTAGCATTCAAACAATTTCCAGACATCAATATGGTCAATAACATCAATATAACCATTCACAGATTGATATCACAGTATAAATAAATTCAATCAATGTGAGGGGTCCAGTTGGATCCCTCCAACCTGTTTCCCTGCATCCAAAGATGTTAGCACAATACCAATTCCGCTCCAGTACGGAATTATCGCGGTATATGGGTTTTTATAAATCCGCTTACTAACGGCGCAATAGGGTCTCATCCGCTATACGAGGCGGGAAATCATTAATCCAATATATACATATGCCAATATGTATATACTGCTATATATATATGTAGATATATCCTATCATATCTAATATAACAATCAATAGAAATCAAACAGTCAATAATAACTGTAAAATCAAATTTCCTTCGAGTGAGAAAATCTCACCTTAGCTTTATATTTTGCCATCCATTTTCCATTTCAGTTTTGTTTTCTCGATTTTAACCTGGTATAAATAATTATACGACATATTAATATTCGAACAGATCGAATAATAAATTTCATTTGACTATTTCGATTCATCGGTGATTTCATTTTAATAGTTTAATTAACTGATAGTTTTATTTAAACCAATTTTAATTTCTAAATTTATTTCTTTTTAAATAAATCCTTTTATCTCTTTTAAACCATTTAAAATACGTATCAAAAAAAATCTCTCCAACTATTAAACGAAATTACCCAAAATTTCCTTATTGAAAATATTTTCAACCACTAAAAATTTAATAAGTTAATTTAAACAATTTAATAAATTTCAAAAAAATGTATACTTGCATATTTGTTTTCCTTCCTGTTTATCCCCCTTTTTTTTATTTTCTAAAATAAATAAACAAATTAATCTCAAATTTTAAATATACCTCACTGTCTCAAGAAGACAAACCCACGACCACTCCGGCTATCCAACGTCGAACGAAGCCACCTTGTTGCCGCCATCGTGACCCGAGCCCAGGAGAGCCATTTGATTTCTTGCTCGATTTGCCGCGAGCTTCTCGAGTTCCCCCAATTTACAGCGCCTTGCTCGCGACCCTCCTTATACCACCGAGGTTACTTCGCTCGCACCCACGACCCCAGTCGCGAAACCCCCTAGCCTAGCGAATCACAAATCCCGGCCTCATGCTGTCGCGCGCGCCACCGAGAACGCTCGCGAGTGCGCCTTCATCCCTGTCACCAAAGTCGACATGCTGCCCTCCTCCCCAAAACCATCGCGCGACCCCCATCGGTTCTGTTGACTTCGAGCTCGCAGCTATCGCGATGTCGAACAAATTGCCACCGCCTCACGCCTGCCCTCGCGAATCTCCCCTGGTCGTTTGATTAGTCGAACGCGAGATTCAATATTTGGGAAAGAAAGAAAAATAAAGGCGGCCATTTTTCTCTTTGATTTCGAACGAGAACGAAGTGGAGATATAATTTAAAACAAAGGAAGGGGAGACAAAATACGACATTAACGTGTAGAGGAGGGCTGCCGTGATCGATGGCGTGATTTTAGGCAAAGACAACGGGCGTGTTTTAAGGAGCAAAACGTGTAGACGTTGACCAATTTAAATTTAAATTTAAATTGAATTTAATAAAATTTTAATGCGTTTGCGTGTCTTTTTCTCACATAACAACCCTGATTAATACGAAATTTGAAACCCGGTAATAATACAACATTACGGACCCAATGGAACTGGTTCCGTCGAATTCCGAGACTGTGCCTCGGACGGCTTATTTTTAAATATCGATTCGAACGATTAAAATTCAAAACCGATCAAATCACTTCTAAATTCATTTCTGAAGCTTCTATTATCTTCAGTATTGTCAATACGAATTTTAAAAGCTTTTGAAATATTTTTCTTCAGCTAAATATTGAAGCTTCAAATTTTTATTCAACTTTCAACAGATTAAATTTTATAATTTAATCGCCAACTTCAAAGAAATATCCGGGATTCAAATTAAATCATCGTTCAAATATTTAAAATAAATTAAATATTCTCAATTTAATTTGTTCGAAATTCAGGGTCGTTACAATCTATATATAGCAATATATACATATTGGCATATGTATATATTGGATTGATGATTTCCCGCCTCGTATAGCGGATGAGACCCTATTGCGCCGTTAGTAAGCGGATATTTTTATAAAACCTATATACCGCGATAATTCCGTACTGGAGCGGAATTGGTATTGTGCTAACATCTGTGGATGCAGGGAAACAGGTTGGAGGGATCCAACTGGATTCCTCAACTGTATTTACTTATTTACAGATATTGATATATATTCTGTTATCATATTGATATATGATATTGACTGTTGTGATGGATTGATTGGTGTTGTTGCATCATCGGATTCAGTTTTGAAATGTAAAAATAACGACTTTTACTTTAAAAAGGTTTTTAAAGTGATTTTTGAAAATATACGTTTTATGGAATTTTTGAATCGATTTATAAACGTAAAATTTTAAAGTTATAAAAGTTATAATTTTTAGTGAAATATAACCGAAGTGTCGTTTTTGAAATAAAAGTCGATTTATTTATAAAATGGTTTAAGTTGGGATTTTTGAATAACTATAAACGATTTGTATAGAAAGATTTATAAAATTGATATTTTTGTAAATCAAAATATTAGACTTATAAAACGAATTTCATAAGTGTTAAAAAGAAGTATAAATGGATTTCATAAGTGGATGAAATTAATAGATTTATATTGTGAAGTTAAAAATGAATGAAGTTGTAGAATAAAGGATTTATAAGTAATTTGCTTATAAATTGGATTTTTGCCTTTAAATGGAATATTGATCGAATTTGTTCATAAATGATTCTTTTTGAAAGTTGAAATCGTTATTAAGTACAAATGCGATTTATAAACGTTGTTTATAAATCCAAAATCACTTATTTTTATAAGTAAATTTTAGAAGTTAATAAAATGAGATTTATAAACTGGAGTTGTTATATAAAATAGAAAATGAAATTTATAAACGTTGTTTTATAAATTCGGAAATCAATCAATCAAATTTGATGAATTTAAGATAAAAGGTTATTAAGGGAATTTTATCCACGATTTTGGATAGTGGACAATTCTTGAAATAAATGTGTAGAAAAGATTTAAATATGGTTAAGTGAAGTATATTCACGATTTTGGATAGTGAATATGTTTTAAGTAGAATGGATATGGTTTTGGGAAAGCAATATTATAAAATGAAGTTAATTGTTTTAAAAGATGTTTTAAAACGTGTTAAGTATCGAATACATAGATTTCAACATTCATTATTGAAATAGACGTTTTCGAGAGATAAGGAAATGGTGGACTATAACACTGTTGTTATAGTAAATGATTTTCGAAAGAAAATGTTTTATGTAGTATTGGGATTTATATATATCTATCTTAAAATCCGAATCTCTATACTAGTGATTTCGAGTCGTCGTAACGATGTTTTACGCAACATTCGTTTTGACTCAAATAGATGTTAAAATTTATGATTTCCTTAAAGAATGAATATATACTTAATATTGATTTAAGTATATCGAATATTTCCAAATGTTGAAAATAAATGATTTGTGAAATACTTATTATTTAATAAGTATGGAAATGCTTTTCCAATATGAAATGAACTGTTTTGAGATTTTATCTTCAAAGATAAAATGAAATGTGGAAATTGATTTGAAATTGTTTTCAAATGGTTAAGTGTGGAAATTATATATCTAGTAAAGATATTTTTGAAGATAAATAATTTGGAAAATTATTTGGAATCTGATGATGTTGCGCATCTTTATTGATAGTTAAATAACCGACTATCAATAATTACCTTGAGTAGGTATTTGTTGTGAATTGGATGAATTTGAATGCCACACTTATTTTTGAATAAGCGCTCACTATTCGGGTTAGCCGGGAAAGGACCATGGGGTCGTATAACCCATTCCGAATATGTGATACGTCGTTATGAATTGCATTCGAAGACCGGTGTTGAAGACCGGATATTTTTGAAAACGGAAGGATTACCGTCGAGTTAATCTACATCGGCTGATCTCCGATTTAGAGGTTTTTATCACCCTTAGTGACGGGAAGTCCGGACGTGATTAGAAAATTATCCGGATGTGCAAGGGCTTCGTGAGAAGTGCCTTCGGTTCTGTTCGATCCCGGAACAGACTTGTATGGATTGTGTGTCTGACGTTACAATTTGAGATATAAAGCTGATTTCTTTCAAATACATTTCTGTTGGTGGCGGAGAATTTATTCTCTTAGCTTAACACCCTTCTCTGAGACGTACGAGCTCAGAGGTTATGTAGTTGAAATTTATCAGCGATATATTCCCAATTTGGTAACGTGGCATACTGAGTGTTGCTGTGAAATGATCAGTGTTTGATCATTTGTGATATGATCATTTGTTTGATCTTATATCTTGGTGATCATAGGTTGATCATTTTTGTTTGACCCGAAGCAGGGCTTTGTAGAAAGCGTAGCTTTGTGGATGAGACTTCATCGAGCCTCACACCCCGGAAATGGTCGAAACAGGAAGGATGCGGCAAGGTTCTAGGGAGTAGCACCCCTTAGTGTATGTCATTCCTTCTGGATAGAGGTGGTATCATGGTATGGCACCCAGATACTTAACCTATGTGGTTGCTGCATTATTATCTGTGTGGTTTGTTGGAAATCGGGGATCCTCGGGAAGATCGGTTACGATCGGGGGATGGCATACGCGTGTCAGTAGTTACCTATTTTTGCAGAGGTAACCCGGCCTTGTGTTGGCAGAGATCTAACCGTAATGTTAGGTTATTTCTCGGGTCGTCTATTCCAGGGACGTACCCATCGTGGAAAAGGAAGTTCCTTAGCCTGACCATTTGTTGGAAATCCAAAGAAACAATACGAGCCTTGTACGGTTTTAGTTGTAGAACCTGCCATTTAATATGGTAGCTATAACAAGCATACTATAATGGTACCTATGCTGGCTAAGATTAATATTCTACTTTCGAAATGTTTTCTACACTATGCACTAATAATAATATCAAAAAGAATTTGATTTTTGCGTAGTAAGCATCTTTGACTATCATAAGAAGAAATCTCCTCCAAGTCTGCGTTTGCATTGTGTGTGTGGTGGGAGGTCTTATGGTAGTTTCATTTTCCAAAAGCATTGCGAATTGACTTAAAATTTTTTCTGTTGTTTATTTTAAAGATAACTAACTGTTTTACGATCTCACACCAGTCACCATGACTGACTCAGAGTTTATTGTTTCCCTTCTAAACTCTGGGTGCCCACAAATTTCCACACGGGCAGCCTAGAGTTATGTTATCAGGATATTCTGGATATTCTGGAGCTTTGGAGATAAGCTGGATGGCGAGACGTAGTATTTGTATCTGATATATTTATTCCGCTGTGTATTCTGTATGAGGACAAGTTATATAACTGTCCATTGTTGTATATGACTCTGATTGATGTATGTATAAACTGATATAGTTCTTTGTTTTAAAAGACTAGTGTTATCTATTATATATTGTTCCGCTGCGATATGTGAGATTCTGATATTGTCTATTGTTTCTGTATCTGCTCTTGTTCTGTTGTTGTTATTATCTTCTTTCTTCTATCTTCTGCTTCTTCTCCCTTTTTCTTTCTTTCTAAAACCCTCACTATTGGAGTTTCCGGCACTCGATTGCTTGGCAGTTGATAAAGTGAGTATCTGTGATAACCTGGATTTTGGAACATCTGTTAATTGATAATTAACTGGGTTAATTAATAGAAATACTGATTTTTATTTTGGATTGAATTAATAAAATTCTGATATATATATGGATAGGTATATAGATGAATTTGATTTATGATAAATGCTTATTTGATAAATCTCCTGTTTTAGTTATTGAAAATTCGATAATACTTGTTTAGTGACCTTCTTTTATAGTTATTCAATTTGGCAAACATTTATCTTTTACAAATAAATATATTTTAGATTATAATGAATATGTATATATGTATATTGTAAATAAGGCTTGTTATGGTTTAAATTCAAATATTAATTTTCAAAACTATTAAAGATAAATTCTATATTTTACAACAACAAAGATAGCATATGTATATATGTGATTATTTATTTAGTATAATTAGATTTCAAATCATTTTCTTTTAAAAATGTACAGATATATAAACATAAGAATATGATTCATAAATTAAATTGAAGTAGGGGTTTAAAACATAATTTATAAATTAAATATAAAATTGAGACAAGGATTTAAACATAAAATATACAAACTTATGACAAATGTTTAATAAGTAAAATAACAAATTTACAAGTGTTAGTTAGCTTAGACATTTGGCAAAATTTTTTTATTTAATTGAAAGTAAAAAAGAAAGTCAGGCCATTTTTCTCCAGATTTCAAAACTAAACCTGAAGTAAAACTAATAAGAGGAAATCAAACAAATCTTCCCAAATTTAAAGCAAACTTCAACTTGTAATCCAGCGAGATCATCATGTTCAAGCCTTAATCATCTCAGCTTTTAAAGACCAAGTTTTCCCAGCAACAAATCTACAACCTGTATCATCAAAACATTTCAGTTTTTCAAAATTAAAGCTTTCCAGTTCAAAATAATTCCTCTGTTCAAACTGAATCTCAGGTGAGTAAACTAAACAAAATGTTTTTTTGTTTATATGCTTGTGATGAATGCTACATTTAAAATTTTGATGTATGGTTGAAAATTTCGCATGCATATTATTTTAAAGTAAATATATGTTTATATAGATAGAGATAATATGAGATATTCCCTGTATAACTTCCAGTTTGAAAACTTCTCAAGTTTTCTTTGTTTAAAGAAAGTAAACTCGTACGTTAATCTGAGTTTTGTTTGAACTTCTGGTTTGCATGTAATGATCTGGAAAGTTATGAATTAAACATGCTGAGATTGATATATATTTATTCCTGTATGTAAGTATAATTGTGTGCATGTATCTGGAATTAAGGAAATAATGCCTCTGTTAAAAAATTACAGGGTCTAATTAAGTTCAAAAATTCAATCTCACCTTTCCCAATCATTTATAGCTTGTGATGTTAAGATAAAACATGTTTAAATCATCATAACTTAATGTTAAAAATATATTTTTAATATAAAATGAAATAGTTTTCGTCTAAATGAAGAGATACAGTGAAAATTCATGTTTGACCCAATTTTCGATTTGCATGAATTCAAGATTGGATTACATCATCTAAAACCATTTTGAAAGCAATGAATTTTACAACAAAAATTAGATTTTTTAGTTGCAAATTAAGGTTGTATTTATGAGATGAACGGAGAATGGGTTTTGGCAAATTTTGGGTGATCGGCAAACTTTCGGGGGTTGAAACTTGGCATGGTGGTGCTGGTATGATCATGGATGGTAGTAAAAATGTAAGATAATTTTTAAATCCACTGTGGTTGGAGATTTGAATCGATTTAGGGTTTTAGTCCTGCTTTTGGTTCGTGATTTTCGCGTGACATTTTCATCATCATTACTTCAATCCAATCGATCGCACCAGGGAGAATAGGCGCGTGGTTGGTCGGTGAAGTTATGGTTGGGTTTGCGGTGGCTCTGGTGGTCGGGGACGTTGGGTTCGGGCCTTTTTCTGGCGAAGAGTTTTGGTTCCAGTTGCTCGTTTTGTTCGATATCGATTCGCGATTGAATCGAGTAATCTGGTGATCGTGTGGGGTTGCCGAGGTCGGAGCTGAGTTGTCGGAGGGTGGAATGTTGATCATCGATGATTAGGGTCGATGTACACGTGCACGTGTACGTTCGTGCATCTGGAAGCTTTGGGGAAGAAGCATGGACTCGGGAATGATCTCGAGTAGGGTTCGCGTATGACTCGAAGAAATGAGGAACGAGGGTTCTCGTATGTTGGCTCGGGGTTTTTAGCATTTGACTCGGGTTTTTGCCTGAGGTAAATTCTAATCTAATTTAAGCTAAAGTTTTGTTAAAGAAATCAAGTTTTAAATTTTTAAAACAAGGTTCGTCAACTTTTTAAGTTATGGATATTATTCTAGTTTCAAAAGAAATGTTTAACTAGTTTTAAAATGTATATTAAAATGATAAATTAAGGATACGATAATTAAGAAAATTAATTAAGATAAATAATTTATCATTTAATTAATTAAATGGTTGATAATTAAAGATTAATTAATAAGTAATTAATTAAGAGTAATTAATTAGTTTAATTAATTAATGATTAAGGATTCATTTGTAATTAAAGGTTAAGTTAATTAATTAGAGATAAGTTAATTGATAATTAAGTAGAAATTAATTAAGTAATTAAGATTTATTAATTTAGTAATTAGAGGTATACAAATTTGGTAATTAAGAAGTACTTAATTTATTAATTAATAATTAGGTTTTATTAATTATTAATTAAGGGGTGATTAATTTGCAATTAAAGATTAATAACTTTGTTTAAAAGTAATTAAGGAAGAAATTACTCAATTGTAAATAATAAATGGATGTGATTAATTTAAGTAAATTAATTTGTAAATTAATTAAAGATAATCTGATGCTAATTAAGTATAAATACTTAATGAAATTTATAAGAGTAATTAATTAATGTATAATTACAAGATGTAATTAATTAAAGAATAATTACTTAATGAAAAGTAATTAAGGATTAATTATTTAGTATATTAATTAAAGAATTAATATAATTAATTAAGAGTTAATTACTTAACGTAATTAAAGAATAATTAATTAAAGGTGATTAATTAAGGTGGATAATTAGAGAAAAATTGATTAATTTGCTGTAATTAATTAAGGATTAAGCAAGTGGATTTATAATGATGGAAGGAATTAATTTAATTTATTTAAAATAGTGTGATTAAATCTTTGCTTATGAATGGTTAAATGTTATTGAATGCTTTGGATTGTTATTATACTTGGTATGTGATTGTGATGCTATATGATAGGTGGTTAGATATGGATTATCTATCGGAAATAGAATTTCTATGTGAATCTGTTACTTTGGGTATAAATGGAATTGTTTAACTTAAACATCCTTGCTTAAAGGATGACATTTGATTCGAAGAGACCGGGGTCGGGTATCAGTAAATACCCGAAACCACTTCGATTTGAAATCTTCTATAATTCCTTATAGAATGATATGTGAAATCAATGGGCTGGATTAGGATAATATGGACCATTTAAACTAAGTTGATACTTAGATATTGTTTTGTGAAAATAAGTGTTGACTATATAAGTTGTTTACTTATAGTAAAATACGAGTTACCCCGGGTTTAAATAAGTTCTATAAATTGAAATTCATGTTAGATGAGTTTACTCACGCTGGTTTCCAGCCTGACCCGGGTGTTACTTTATTGTAATGCTCGGGTCAGACCGAGTATTACAGATTTCAGGTAAGGACGTTCTGGAGCTCAGGAGGCGAGCTGGATGGCAGGAACGTATGGAGTATATTCCGCTGTGATATTATAGTTGTCTGAGACATGTTAATTTTAACTGTCTAGTACATTTGTGAATGTTGTAACTCTGATGTATTAAAATGTAATTAACAAATGCAGTTTTTCTTTGTATAACTGATATTATTATTTGTTATTATATTTAATCCGCTGCGAATGTGAGATGTTGTGTCCTCTGTTCTTCTTTCTTCTTTCTGTTTCTTTCTTCTATCTCTTTCTTTTTCTTCTAACTATCTGGAATTTTCGGGTTCGAAAATTCCGGGTCGTTACAGTTGGTATCAGAGCAGAAGGTTAAGCGAGAACCTTGGCTCTGGTGGGATTACTCATTAAGGATAGGGTCAATGGTACCCTAAAATGAGTTGAGTGTATATATATATGAGAGAACGTACTTGTTATTTTTTTATATATAAAGATTTTAAATGGTTTTAAAGGTAAATGATTTTATATAAAATTATATTTGATATATAAAGCAATATTTCTATTAAGATAATTGGTTGTTAAATTATTGAATTAAATATAAGTAGTAATATTAATACAACCAAATTTAAATTAAATAAAGATAAGTTTGAAATGAATTCAAACTGAAATTAAAATCTTGAATTTGTAGAAGTGTTATCAGAATAAAGAAAATAATGAATTGGTTTCCAGATATGATAATCTTGGTTATTATCATAAATGGTTGTTGTATTTAATAATGAAGTGATGTAAATGATTAAGTAAAATGAAATGTTTAGGGAAGTAAACTTTTAAAGTGAGTATGACTTATAAATTGGAATTGAAGATAATTTAAAATTGTGAAATTTTAAATCTAAATCCAGAAAACTTGAAATTGTTTTAAAGAAGTTTGTTTTGAATTAAAACCAAAGGTGGTTTAAAAAATTTAAAGTATAACTTGGTGTATAAAGAAAATGTATATATGAGGAATATACATAATACCAATGATGATTTGAAATGAACACTTAGTGTTGAGTTTTAAATTGGAATGTGATATGAAAACCCAAAGTGATAAGTTTTTGAACTTATAAGTGGAAAGATTATTAATATAAAGTTTAAAATTTGAAATGGGAATTCAAATTGGGTAAAGTTGGTTGGATTAAATTGAATTTAACTTAAGGAAAGTTAAATGAGTTTACAATGAACAACTTGAATTAGAAATTTCAAGATGAAATTAAAATTTAACTTGGGAAGTTAAATGGTTGATTTGAAATGGGAGTTATGGGTGATCTCAAAAATGGGTTTGAGATCTGGAAATTGAAAATGGATAATAAATTAGAATCTGAAATTTAATTGTTTTTGAATTCTTATTTGAACTTTATAATAAGTTAAGTAAAGATAATTTTGAAATGAAATTTTGGAATTTGGATTCAAAATAAAATGGTTTAAAGATTTAAGTTGTTAAATTAAAAATAAAGGGTTGGATTATTAATTTAAAAATAAAGGTTAATTTGATTTAAGGGGTTAAATCAACATTTAAAAATTTTTAACTCGAATTTATATAATTCGAGATGGTTTTAGTTTGAGATTTGAATAGAATTAGTTCAAATGGAATTTGATTTGAATTAATTAGAATTGTGATTGAAGATGGATAAACATAAATTTAAATGGAAAATTTGAATTGAAATAATTTGAAATAAAATTAAAGTTGAATGAGTTCAAATTCAAATGGGAATTGGGATTAATTCAAACTGGAATTGAAATAAATAAAATTGGTTCAATTTGAAATCTATATAAATTAATTGAAATTGTGATTAAAGTTGAATAAGATTAAAAATCAAATGGAATTTGATTTGAAATTTGGAAAGGAATTAAGATTAATTCAACTTGAATTGGGATTAAATCAATTTCAATAAAAATTGAAGTATTGAGTCAATTTAAATGGAAGTGGAAATTTAAATTGAATTAATGGGAAATTAATTGGAAATGGAGATTGGGAAACTAAACAGTTTGGCTCTGGATTATTTTCAAATTGTTTTAATACAAGTATATGTTTCCAAACTACTTACTATACAATCTTTCTTCTTAAACCCCAAACTATCTTATACTTATTTTACAATTATTTTAAAACTATTGAACTATTTTGAAAACTGTCTTATAAACTAATTACTATTTTTCAGCTACTTATATGTAATCACTATTTTTAAAACTATTTTGCAATTATCTAACTATTTTTATACCTACTAAACTATTTTACAGCTATTTTACAAACTAATAACTATTTTTTCAACTACTTATCTATTTTAAAACTTTTTCAAGCTATTTTTAAATTTAAATTGGTCAGAGTTCAAACTGTTTGTAATTAAAGTAATAACTCAATTGGAAATGGAAGCAATTGAGAATAAGTAAATGGAATTAAAGGAAATGTGAATAGAAAGAGAATTGATTTGGCTAATAACCAATAAGATAAATACGTAGGATATACGTATATTATTCTATTCGCATAGTGATTTGATCCAGATTCGAACACAGAATTTCGAGATAGTATTATCGATCCGAGTTGGGATTTTTCGTTCGATTTTCGACGGCGGACCTGGATATGGATTGTTGATTGGTTCTGGATATTCTCTATCATAGTTGTGACTATGCAAGGAGAATGACGGTTTCTAATCAAGAAACCAGATCTGAGTCCGCACTAGGAAGTCGGGTGGACGATACTAGTTCGGAAGTGAAATTGTGTGATCGATTGAGCGATCAGATTGATATTGTGTACGGATGATATGTGTACATCGTACGGATTTGAATGAAATTGATATTGAAGATTTGTGGATAAGAACTGTAAAATGGTTTTTGAAAAGAAATATGGTTAATAACTTTATAAAAGATTTATCAAATGTGAATATTTGATTTAGAATAAAATAAAGTTATATATCCTTGTTATTTAAGGTAAATCTTCCCTTGTTGAATCTATTGCCAGAAGAAAAGGGTTTTGGAAGTATTTGAAGTATAAAAGAGTTTTATACAAGTTTGAAATAATCCAAAGATTTTCAAAGTTATATATATATATCTATATATAAAGGATTTTATGGGAATGATTTTGGAAAAGGTTTTTGGAACCTATGGATTTTGGAAAGGGCTTTTGATTTTTGAGAAATCAATTTTGGATTTTGGAAAGCCTAGTTTGAGAATTATCGATTTTTGGTAATCGATTTTGTGTAAAGGAGATTTTGATAAATCATAAAGGGTATGATTTGAAGATACTATAAGTATATAGTATAAAGTGTTTTGAGAATAGCTCTGGGGAAAAAGGCGCTTCCTTGAAATGAACTTCTCAGGAGTACCACTGGGTGGTACTGCCTTGAGCCCCAAGGGGGGTTTCTAAAGTTGATCCTGTGAGGAGTCCGGACAAAACTAGTTCCTGAGGATTATTTGTGTAGCGAAAGTCGAGGGGCTGGTGCCCACAGAGGCATTTGAGTTATGCTGTGACAACAATTTGACTCAATGTCACTGCGATCTACTGCAGACCATAGCGAAAGTCATGTGTGCCGCTGAGAGCCAACTGTCTACGTTTGATTTTATATCGGTAGACTGTGACACTATGGTAACATAGCGAAAGTCGTTTGTGCCGCTGAGAGCCAACAGTCTGCGTTTGATTTTATATCGGTAGACTGCGACCTATGTGGGAGAAGTTTCATTTTGACAGCGAAATCGTGTGTGCCGCTGAGAGCCAACAGTTACATGGACTTTTGCTGCGATGGCAACGTAACCCTGGAATGTAACTGCGATCTGTTGTGGGTTCCATGCTGTCATCAGTTACATGGACTTTTGCTGCGATGGCAACGTAACCCGTGATGTAACTGTGACCATGGATGGGGGTGATGATTTCCAGAGCATTCTCACCAAAGATATTTCCTCTATTTTCAAAAATGTTTTCTATATTTTCATAAATTATTTTCCAATATTTTCACTGGGTGTTGAAAACAGGTTTGCTAAGTCCTTATAGATTTTCAGTCCTACGTCTGATCAACGTATGACCGAATTTCTGTGAGAACAAGGATGGACTTGTTGAAACATCGAGTTATAAAAAGTATTTTTATAGATAATATTATGTAGATTTTTAAAATGTTTTGAAAAATTTAAATAAAAAGAGTTAAGAGTTAAGATGTCTAGGGAATAATTTAACTAATAATCAACATTTTAATAAAATTCTTGCTTCGTTCCTTTTCGAGGACGAAAAGATTTTAAGGGGGGAGGAATGTGATAACCCGGATTTTGGAACATCTGTTAATTGATAATTAACTGGGTTAATTAATAGAAATACTGATTTTTATTTTGGATTGAATTAATAAAATTCTGATATATATATGGATAGGTATATAGATGAATTTGATTTATGATAAATGCTTATTTGATAAATCTCCTGTTTTAGTTATTGAAAATTCGATAATACTTGTTTAGTGACCTTCTTTTATAGTTATTCAATTTGGCAAACATTTATCTTTTACAAATAAATATATTTTAGATTATAATGAATATGTATATATGTATATTGTAAATAAGGCTTGTTATGGTTTAAATTCAAATATTAATTTTCAAAACTATTAAAGATAAATTCTATATTTTACAACAACAAAGATAGCATATGTATATATGTGATTATTTATTTAGTATAATTAGATTTCAAATCATTTTCTTTTAAAAATGTACATATATATAAACATAAGAATATGATTCATAAATTAAATTGAAGTAGGGGTTTAAAACATAATTTATAAATTAAATATAAAATTGAGACAAGGATTTAAACATAAAATATACAAACTTATGACAAATGTTTAATAAGTAAAATAACAAATTTACAAGTGTTAGTTAGCTTAGACATTTGGCAAATTTTTTTTATTTAATTGAAAGTAAAAAAGAAAGTCAGGCCATTTTTCTCCAGATTTCAAAACTAAACCTGAAGTAAAACTAATAAGAGGAAATCAAACAAATCTTCCCAAATTTAAAGCAAACTTCAACTTGTAATCCAGCGAGATCATCATGTTCAAGCCTTAATCATCTCAGCTTTTAAAGACCAAGTTTTCCCAGCAACAAATCTACAACCTGTATCATCAAAACATTTCAGTTTTTCAAAATTAAAGCTTTCCAGTTCAAAATAATTCCTCTGTTCAAACTGAATCTCAGGTGAGTAAACTAAACAAAATGTTTTTTTGTTTATATGCTTGTGATGAATGCTACATTTAAAATTTTGATGTATGGTTGAAAATTTCGCATGCATATTATTTTAAAGTAGATATATGTTTATATAGATAGAGATAATATGAGATATTCCCTGTATAACTTCCAGTTTGAAAACTTCTCAAGTTTTCTTTGTTTAAAGAAAGTAAACTCGTACGTTAATCTGAGTTTTGTTTGAACTTCTGGTTTGCATGTAATGATCTGGAAAGTTATGAATTAAACATGCTGAGATTGATATATATTTATTCCTGTATGTAAGTATAATTGTGTGCATGTATCTGGAATTAAGGAAATAATGCCTCTGTTAAAAAATTACAGGGTCTAATTAAGTTCAAAAATTCAATCTCACCTTTCCCAATCATTTATAGCTTGTGATGTTAAGATAAAACATGTTTAAATCATCATAACTTAATGTTAAAAATATATTTTTAATATAAAATGAAATAGTTTTCGTCTAAATGAAGAGATACAGTGAAAATTCATGTTTGACCCAATTTTCGATTTGCATGAATTCAAGATTGGATTACATCATCTAAAACCATTTTGAAAGCAATGAATTTTACAACAAAAATTAGATTTTTTAGTTGCAAATTAAGGTTGTATTTATGAGATGAACGGAGAATGGGTTTTGGCAAATTTTGGGTGATCGGCAAACTTTCGGGGGTTGAAACTTGGCATGGTGGTGCTGGTATGATCATGGATGGTAGTAAAAATGTAAGATAATTTTTAAATCCACTGTGGTTGGAGATTTGAATCGATTTAGGGTTTTAGTCCTGCTTTTGGTTCGTGATTTTCGCGTGACATTTTCATCATCATTACTTCAATCCAATCGATCGCACCAGGGAGAATAGGCGCGTCGTTGGTCGGTGAAGTTATGGTTGGGTTTGCGATGGCTCTGGTGGTCGGGGACGTTGGGTTCGGGCCTTTTTCTGGCGAAGAGTTTTGGTTCCAGTTGCTCGTTTTGTTCGATATCGATTCGCGATTGAATCGAGTAATCTGGTGATCGTGTGGGGTTGCCGAGGTCGGAGCTGAGTTGTCGGAGGGTGGAATGTTGATCATCGACGATTGGGGTCGATGTACACGTGCACGTGTACGTTCGTGCATCTGGAAGCTTTGGGGAAGAAGCATGGACTCGGGAATGATCTCGAGTAGGGTTCGAGTATGACTCGAAGAAATGAGGAACGAGGGTTCTCGTATGTTGGCTCGGGGTTTTTAGCATTTGACTCGGGTTTTTGCCTGAGGTAAATTCTAATCTAATTTAAGCAAAAGTTTTGTTAAAGAAATCAAGTTTTAAATTTTTAAAACAAGGTTCGTCAACTTTTTAAGTTATGGATATTATTCTAGTTTCAAAAGAAATGTTTAACTAGTTTTAAAATGTATATTAAAATGATAAATTAATGATACGATAATTAAGAAAATTAATTAAGATAAATAATTTATCATTTAATTAATTAAATGGTTGATAATTAAAGATTAATTAATAAGTAATTAATTAAGAGTAATTAATTAGTTTAATTAATTAATGATTAAGGATTCATTTGTAATTAAAGGTTAAGTTAATTAATTAGAGATAAGTTAATTGATAATTAAGTAGAAATTAATTAAGTAATTAAGATTTATTAATTTAGTAATTAGAGGTATACAAATTTGGTAATTAAGAAGTACTTAATTTATTAATTAATAATTAGGTTTTATTAATTATTAATTAAGGGGTGATTAATTTGCAATTAAAGATTAATAACTTTGTTTAAAAGTAATTAAGGAAGAAATTACTCAATTGTAAATAATAAATGGATGTGATTAATTTAAGTAAATTAATTTGTAAATTAATTAAAGATAATCTGATGCTAATTAAGTATAAATACTTAATGAAATTTATAAGAGTAATTAATTAATGTATAATTACAAGATGTAATTAATTAAAGAATAATTACTTAATGAAAAGTAATTAAGGATTAATTATTTAGTATATTAATTAAAGAATTAATATAATTAATTAAGAGTTAATTACTTAACGTAATTAAAGAATAATTAATTAAAGGTGATTAATTAAGGTGGATAATTAGAGAATAATTGATTAATTTGCTGTAATTAATTAAGGATTAAGCAAGTAGGATTTATAATGATGGAAGGAATTAATTTAATTTATTTAAAATAGTGTGATTAAATCTTTGCTTATGAATGGTTAAATGTTATTGAATGCTTTGGATTGTTGTTATACTTGGTATGTGATTGTGATGCTATATGATAGGTGGTTAGATATGGATTATCTATCGGAAATAGAATTTCTATGTGAATCTGTTACTTTGGGTATAAATGGAATTGTTTAACTTAAACATCCTTGCTTAAAGGATGACATTTGATTCGAAGAGACCGGGGTCGGGTATCAGTAAATACCCGAAACCACTTCGATTTGAAATCTTCTATAATTCCTTATAGAATGATATGTGAAATCAATGGGCTGGATTAGGATAATATGGACCATTTAAACTAAGTTGATACTTAGATATTGTTTTGTGAAAATAAGTGTTGACTATATAAGTTGTTTACTTATAGTAAAATACGAGTTACCCCGGGTTTAAATAAGTTCTATAAATTGAAATTCATGTTAGATGAGTTTACTCACGCTGGTTTCCAGCCTGACCCGGGTGTTACTTTATTGTAATGCTCGGGTCAGACCGAGTATTACAGATTTCAGGTAAGGACGTTCTGGAGCTCAGGAGGCGAGCTGGATGGCAGGAACGTATGGAGTATATTCCGCTGTGATATTATAGTTGTCTGAGACATGTTAATTTTAACTGTCTAGTACATTTGTGAATGTTGTAACTCTGATGTATTAAAATGTAATTAACAAATGCAGTTTTTCTTTGTATAACTGATATTATTATTTGTTATTATATTTAATCCGCTGCGAATGTGAGATGTTGTGTCCTCTGTTCTTCTTTCTTCTTTCTATTTCTTTCTTCTATCTCTTTCTTTTTCTTCTAACTATCTGGAATTTTCGGGTTCGAAAATTCCGGGTCGTTACAGTATCGATGTCGAATTTTCGAAAGTCGAAAATCCGGTTCGTGACACTGCCCTACTGCGAGCTCGAGCACCATAAGTCGCAGTCGCGACAATCGACTTGGAAGTAGAACGACCTATTCGATCGTTTTTTTTCTTTATTTTACTTTGGGTTCGATTTCAGAAAGAGGGGAACTGACTCGGTAAATAGAAGGAGAGGGAGTGATTTAAAAATTGAAAAAGGAACGCGATTTGAATCCTGCTTTGAAACGGGCTGAAAAGGGAATTGGAACCATTGTTTTGAATTTGAACGAGATCGCGGCCATTAATTTGAACGAAGAAAATTATTTTTCTCGCAACGAAATGATTTTGCTTTGTTCCTTGCATTTAAAGAAATGGGAGACAAAGGAACGTGATTAAGCAGAGGGCATGTCTGCTTGCTCAGGAGTAGGGTGGCTGAGTTGAAAGGAATTTGACCGGTGAAATGATACAAGATATTTACATTAAAACGGTATTTATTTTCTAGACGTTTTAATCGCGTACGATCACACGATAGCTCCGATTACTATGAAAATTGAAATACAATATTATGGATCCAATGGAACTGGTTTCGTCGAATTCCGAGACTGCGCCTCGGACAGCTATTTTTAAATATCGATTCGAACAATAAAAATTTTAAACTGAACAAATCATCTTCAAATTCGATTTTGAAGTTTCTATTATCTTCAGTATCATCAATATAAATTTTAAAAGCTTTTGAAATATTTTTCTTCAGCTTAAAATTGAAGATTCAAATTTTTATTCAACATTCAATCGATTAAATTTTAAAGTTTAATCGCAAATTTCAAAGTTATATCAGGGATTCAAATTAAATCATCGTTCAAATATTTAAAATTAATTAAATATTTTCAATTTAATTTGTTCAAAATTCAGGGTCGTTACAGACTTCCCCCCTTAAAAGAATTTCGTCCCGAAATTACAAGTTAGGGAAAAAGGTCCTTAACTCGTCTACTATCTTTCACAATCTAATAGTTTTATCAATTTTTCAAAACAAATCTTTCTACTAAAGATTCGTTATCAATCCAACTAGCTTTCTAAACCCTTTCATAATTTTCAAACAATATTGTTTCTTTAACAATTCAAATTTAAAATTAAATTCAAATTCAAATTTTAAATTTTCAAATTTTCTCAAAATTTTTCTAACACCCGAAATTTCCGAAAAATTTCGCCAGCGTCTCCTTTGCGCGGCTAATACGGTACGACTACAAAACGTCCCTACGGACTCTCAGATTTCAAAAAGAAAAGAAAGAGCCAAGCGGCTAGAGAAGAAAATCATCAAATCTCATATTGAAATTGAAACACTTACCTTTTGTCGAGCAATTCAAATTCTCTTCAAAATTAAAATTCCAATTCCTTTTATAACACATGTATGTCCTACTAGCCATAATATCTAGTTACACATTCAAACCATTTTGCAAATTCTATTACAAAATTTTCAATATAAACTACTTATACATTTTTACTTCACTGTTGAAGTTATACATATTCATATCCATTCAATTTTACATTTCTAATCTCATTTGAATTCAATTCACAATTTTAATTCTATTGGAATTCAATTTTGTCTTCTATTCTGAATATTGAATTTTTTTATCGATTATCTTTAGTTCCCTTCATTTGCAATTGATTCAATTCAATTTAGTCATTCATTAATTCATTTACATTAGACTGATTCAACATTCAATTATTTCAATAGCTTAATTCATTTATCAATCTAATTCAGATTCTCAATTTAATTTAACTTTACCAAGGTCAAATTTCATCACTTAATCAAAATCACATTTTATTTTGCTTAATAAAATTGTTTAACCACTTTTTAACAATTCGTTTCACTTCTATTTTTTTCTCATTTTATAAGTTATATAACTTATATTCAAAAATTACCACTTGGATTTTTATTGATTCGCTTATACTTACTTTAATTCAACTTAAAATTTCTTAAGTTAAATTTATTCAATCAAAATTCAAATTGTATAAGTTATCAACTCATTTATTATTCTCATAAATATTTTTATATAGCATTCCAGAGTCTTACCAACATTTCAAAATCATTTTGAAAACAATTCAAATTATCCCTTGAATTTTCAAAACAAAACCCAAATTTTCAAACAACTTCCATTTAAAACAATTTGGCAGCAATTCCTCTTTTGGAAACCCGAAAATGAACATCGATAATGCTGCAGTCATTACCGAAGTTATTTTCCAGCGACCGAAAAGAGTTTAGAGCTTTCATTTCTCCAAAATTTTCAAATTCTTTTCAAAACATTTCCAAATACTTATCTGGAATTCCATTTTAAATTACAAATTACATTTATAATTTACATTCTTTAATTTCATTTTTATATGAATTTTATTTCTTAACTTTGGAGTTATGTTTTCAATTTCTTATTTAATTTCAATGATAATAGTTTAATATTATCACTTCTAACAACCATGCAACCATATACTATAGTACTTCATAGAAAAATCATTTCTTTTCTATACAAAAATAGTTTTAGGCAAAATTATCTCATTCACCCTATTCAAAAACAATACTGTGCCAAATTGTTCTATTCGAGCGTTTAGAAACCCCTTCGATACAGTTTTGCAGACTGTGCCGACGAAGGTTCATATGCCACTCAATAACCCAATCATCACAATACAAAACAATTTTATATTCACTAACAAATACGCGCTCATATCTATTATTACTCTCAACTCATTCTAGAGTACTACTGACTCTATCTCTAATGAGTAACACCCAACTGAGCAGGGTTGTCGCTTAACCATATGCTCTGATACCATGCTGTCACATACCGAAATTTTTGACTTTCGAAAATTCGACATCGATACTCACTTTATCGACTGCCGAGAAATCGAGTGCCGGAAACTCCAATAGTGAGGGTTTTAAAAAAGAAGAAAAAGGCAGAAGAAGAAGAAAACAGAAGAAGAAGGAAGAAGAAAGAAGAAAATAGAGAAGAACAGGAAAGAGAGAAGAAGAACGAAGAACAACAACAGAAAACACAGAACAGAAAACAATATAAGAATCTTACACATCGCAGCGGAACAATATATAATAGATAACACTAGTCTTTTAAAACAAAAAAATATATCAGTTTATACATACATTAATCAACAGAGTCAATATACAACAATGGACAGTTATATAAACTTGTCCTCATACAGAATACACAGCGGAATAAATATATCAGATACAAATACTACGTCTCGCCATCCAGCTTGCTTCCAAAGCTCCAGAATATCCTGATAACATAACTCTAGGCTGCCCGTGTGGAAATTGGTGGGCACCCAGAGTTTAGAAGGGAACAATAAACTCCGAGTCAGTCATGGTGACTGGTGTGAGATCGTAAAACAGTTATTTTTCACAAAGAAAATAAAACAAATTCGCAATGCTTTTGGAAAATGAAACTACCATAAGACCTCCCACCACACACACAATGCAAACGCAGAATTGGGGGAGATTTCTTCTTATGATAGTCAAAGATGCTTACTACGCAAAATCAAATCATTTTTGATATTATTATTAGTGCATAGTGTAGAAAACATTTCGTAAGTATAATATAATTCTTAGCCAGCATAGGAATTCCGCACTTATGCCTACTATAGCTACTATGTTCAATAGCAGGTTACCGCCACATTCCATAGCAGGTAATACAACTAAAACCGTACAAGTCACGTATTGTTTCTTTGGATTTCCAACAAATGGTCAGGCTAAGGAACTTCCTATTCCACGATGGGTACGTCCCTGGAATAGACGACCCAAGAAATAACCTGTGACGACCCGGAATTTTTGTATATTTGAAATGTGAATATTTAATTTATTTTAAATATCCGAAGGTTAAATTTTAACTTTAATTTCAAATATACAGTATTTCTTTGGATAATTAATTATTAAATTTAATTATCGGGATTGGGTAAAATATTGAATCTTGATTTTAAAACCTGTTAAAAATAATTCAAAGGTTCAGAAAATTTATATTGTTAATACTGAAGATGATAGAACTTTTAAAATGGAATTTTAAAGAGTTTTGTTCAGTTTTAAAAATATATCGTTGAAATTGAATTTAAAAATAGCCGTCCGAGGCATAGTCTCGGAATTCAGCGAAACCAGTTCCATTGGATCCGTAATATTGTATTATTATTGGATTTCAATTTTCGTAGTATTTGGAGTTGTCGTGTGATCGTACGGAATGTAAACGCGCTGAAATTTAATCGGAAATTTAATATTTTAACCGGTCGATATTTCTTTCCATATCCAGACTACGAGCCTTCTGGATCACGCTGTTTGTCCACGCGTTGAAACATCTGTACACGCGTCCTCACCTTTTTGTTTTCAACCGAATACTTCACAGTAAAGATAAAAATGAAATCACCTATCTTCCTCTCGTCCAATTTCACGAATTCGAAAACCCCATTTTTCTTTCCTCTGCATACGAATTCAGTTCGTTCGAAAAAAAAATCACAGCCTCCCTGTTCTATCGTGATCTCCTACTCTTCTACCTCAAGTATTGCTCGATCGAAAATGAAGGAAGATCGAGTATGTGCATCTCGCATCGATTTCGAGGCACACGAAGCACGGGGGATGGGCTCTACCCTGACATGGCTGCGAGATGTTCGTCAGAGCGCGAGTAAGTTCGTGGAGGAAGCGTGGTATTAGGCGAGATTGGGGTCGCGATTTGCGTTTGTCGAGGTGGCGGTTGTTCGAGTTAGGGAAGAAATAGGTCGCGAGTGGTGGTCTCGTGGGGGAACGGCTTCGTGAGGTTGTTCGTGACTTGATGGCAAGGGATTCTCGATCGCGAGTGGGAAGTCGAGGGAGGCTCAGACTGTAGACAAGCGACGTGAACGAGGTCGATGCGAGGTCTGGGGATTCGTGACTACGTCGTGGTTCGAGGCACTGTTAATTTGGAGGCATGGGGGTTTGGCCGTGGGATTAGCTCGAGTTCGATCGCCGGTGGAGCTTGGTTTCTCAGTTGTATTGAGCAGTAGGAACGAGTCAGGTCGAGTTCGTCAAGGATCTTCTCGTGTTAGTTCTTGCGTGAGGTATCTGTTCTTCTCCTTTTCGTTTTACTCGAATATTATACTGTGGAAAAAACAAATTTTTATCTTTATATGCTAAAACAATTTATTTCTCTTTGTTTCTGCTTAAGTCTTAATTATATATACATATATGGTTTTGTTCTTACAGAATTAGATTTCCAGATCTATAAATTTGTTATATAAAAATATATATGGAGTTCGAAGGTTAAATTATATTGAACATTTAATGTAATGATGGAGGATTAAATTGTTTAAATAAACTTAACTAATTTATTTCAGTTTCTAAACGACTTTTAAAAAGGAAATTATTAAATAACTTTAATAGTTAGTTAATTCAATGGAAATTAATTGTTCGATTTTATTTCGAATACTAATAAAATCATAATATGCTTATACAAGGTCATAAATTGTAAAGAGGCGAGCCGGTTTGGATTGGATTTGCAAATAAAAAGCAAAGGTGAGTTAATCTCACTCAGTTAGATTTAAATTTAAATGGCTAAATTTAAATAATTGATTGGATGATTGCATTGATTGATGTGCTATACTATATATAGTAGTATATAGCAATATATACATATTGGCATATGTATATATTTGAGTTGTTGATATTCCCGCATTTATATAGCGGATGAGACCCTATGCGCCGCATAATAGCGGATGATATTTTATAAAAACCCATATACCGCGATATTCCACCTCGAAGTGGAATTGGTATTGTGCTAACGTTTGTGGATGCAGGGAAACAGGTTGGAGGGATCCAACTGGATTCCTCAAAATTATTTAGATTATTTGATATTCAGTTCTATGAATATTGATATCCTGTGATGATTTTATTGATGATTGAAATATTGGATGATATGGTTGGATTGAATATTTCAATAAAAGGAGTTATCAAAATATATTGAATTGGATTTTGAAAGAAATAAAAGAGTAAATTTTAAGTAAATAATTCAAGTGAATTGGAATAAGGGAATTTCGAAATAACAAGGGAAATATTAACTTTAAACTAAAGTGATATTAAATTTAAAGAATAAAGGATTTATTTTGAATGTAAGGATTAAATTTAATTAAAGGCTAAAGAAGGAATTTTGGAAGTTTAAAATTGGTATTTTCAGTTAAAAAGGGTTTTAACTCAAATAAAGGAATAAATCTAAAAGTTAATGTATTTTGAAATAAATGAAGTAGTAAAGGAAATTTATTTCAAAGTAAAGTAAAGTAAATTGGAAAATCAATTGGAAATTGATTTAGTTATTTAAAATTGGAATTTTAAAAGAGAAGTGAGATTTTGGAGATATAAACTGGGTTTATAAAGTAAAATAAAATATCAGTGGATATTTGAATATAAATTCAAGGTAGGGATTTATAAAAAGATATGGTTTGGTTTAAAATAAATGTTGATTTATTTTTAAAAAGATGGAAATGAGAAGTGTATTTCTCTGGATAGCCAAGTACGTTTTCAAAGCAATTTTAAATATAAGTTAAAAGTTTTAAGTATGTTTTAAAAAGCATGTTTTAGAAAATTGATTATTTCTAAATGTTAATTTTCAAAGTAGGTATATTTTAAAAATCTATTATTGTAGTAATTATATAAAAGTGATTTGCTATTCTGTTTTAAAAAGAGAAATTTAGTTTATATTTATAAAGTGGTTTAATTTAAAGTATATATTTTTAATAAAGTATTAAAGTAGTTTGATTCCAATGTTATAAAATATATTTTAAAATAAAGTGATTTTAAATTATTTTAAAATCTAAAAGTGTTTTGTACTTGGTGTTTCAGAGAAATAAATATTTGGAAATGTATTCCGTAAGCGGAAATTGTTTGAAATTGTTTTCAAAAGGAGTTTGAAAATTTGGAAATATATCTTGGAAAGATATTTGGGCAAATAAATAATGTGGGAAATTATTTAATTGTGTGATGGTTGCTTGTGGATGTTAATTGATAGTTAAATAACCGACTATCAATATTGGCCAATGCGCTGATCGTTTCGAAGAGACCGGGATCGAGTTTCCGTATACCGGGATTCTAGGTCTGGAGACTCGAATACCACTTCGATCCGGTTTGTACGTTTCGTGTAACGTGTTCGGAGTCGAAGATGGAGCTGTGAAGTGCAAGGGCTAGTCGCTACTAATCCTGAGGATATTTCCAAAATGGATGTAGTAGGAATAGTGCCTTCGGTTCTGTTCGAACCCGGGACGGACGGGTATGGACGAATGCTTGCGAAACATCGTCAGCGGACGATGGGCATTCTAAGGGATATGTTCTCTAAAAGGTATCGTTTAGCCTCGAACCTCATCAACCGGGAATGACTGAAAATCAGGGGTTATGCAGCAAGGCTTCGTGGGTAGCTCCCACTGGAGGGTAAGGTCATCCCTGTCTAGATGTCCCTTTTTATTTCGGCTTAGTGGTGCGGTTGCTGATCCCAACCGTGGGGTGATTTTATTCGGGATCATCCAGTAAGGGATGGTTCCGGCCTTGTGTTGCAGGGGAGCGGGCGTACTCCTCGGTACGGTGATCTAGGCCACGTACTGTGATAGGTGGTACCCCAGTGCCTAGTCATTCGTTGGAAATCCATTTTTCCTACGTGCCTTGTACGGTATTTGTTTGTATTACCCACTTTTGTGGCTAGTATGCTGGAATTTAATAATGTAACAATTTCAGCTATTTTAATAAGTATGTGTGTATAGACACTATTATAATATCAGAGGAATTTGATAAAAAGTGTTTTAGCTATCGTAAGGTAAAAACCCGACATGTTTATTTGTGGCGTGGTCTTACGAGATGCTTTTGTTTTCAAAGGGTTTGAAACTTTAATAATCAATTGAGTGTGATTTTCTAACGCTGGTTTTCCAGACTGACTCGGGTATTGTTTTATATGATGCTCGGGTCAGACCGAGTATTATAAATTACAGGAAATGATGCTGTGGAGCTGGATGGCGATACGTACTTTCGTATTTGAGTTATATATTCCGCTGTGTATTCAGATTGTGAGGACAAGATATGATTACTGTCCAGTTGTATGATATTGATGTGATGTACTCTGATGATGTATTGGGATGATGTATATATAAACAGATATAGATTTCTTTTTGTGTAAAGATCTGTTATTACCTATTATAGTTTATTCCGCTGCGTATGAGAGATTCTGTTGTTGTTTTCTATTTTTCTTCTTCTACCTCTTCTTCTTAACTAAAATGGTCCGGTTTTTCTTGTATGAAAAACCCGGGTTGTTACAAGTGGTATCAGAGCGAGGGCTAGCGATAACCTTGGCTCTGGTGGGAATTTTGAGAGTATTAATAGATATGAGCGCGTATTTGTTAGTGAATATAAAATGGTTTTATATTGTGTTGGTTGATTTATTGAGTGGCATATGAACCTTCGTCGGCACAGTCTGCGCAACTGTATCGAAGGGGTTTCTAAACACTCGAATAGAACAATTCGACACAATATTGTTTTGAAACGGGTAGATGAAATAATTTTACCCGAAAAATGTATTTTGATATAAAAGAAATATTTCTTTAAATTATTTTATATTTGGATGTTTGGATGAAAATATTCTGACAAATTAAAATTGAAAAAAAAATATGGTAAGATTGTAAATGTAACGACCCGTATTTTTTCACGGATCGAAAAGTTCGTCAAATCTGGAATTTTTGCATTTTTAAGTCATTTCAGATTTTTAGGCAGATTTGTCTAAGTCCTAGGTCGTACGCGACCTAAATGTTGTTGGCGACTTAGGAGATAAGTCGTGAGCGACTTAGAGAAGATCTGCGACCTAAGGGGGATAAGTCTGGGTCGAGTTGCCGACTTAAGGTAGTGACCGACCTAAGTGATGAGTCGTGACCGACTTAAGAAGTTTAGGCGACCTAAGGAAGAGTAGTAGGCGACCTAAGTATTCTGGGGTAGAGTTAGGTCGGCAACGACCTAAGAGAATGTTGAAAGCGACCTATAGAAGTTAGCAGTGTAGTTAGGTCGGCAACGACCTAAGTAGTAGTGAGCGACTTAAGGAGTTAAGTCGTAAGTCTGGGTAGAGTTAGGTCGCATCCCAGTTGTTCGCGACTTATGTTAGGTCGCGTGGAGGCTTAAGGAATTAGGTCGTAACCTGTTAAGTCGTAGGTCGCTGGGTTTCGTCTAAGTGTTAGGTCGTAACCTGTTAAGTCGTAGGTCGCTGGGTTTCGTCTAAGTGTTAGGTCGAAGTATGTGTTAAGTCGTAGGTCGACTTAATAGTTAGGTCGTATGCGCAGAAGTGTTAGATCGTAGGAGTTGAGGCGCGCGTATCTGTTAGGTCGGAGTTGTTGGCTAAGGGTTAGGTCGGAGGCTCTGTTAAGTCGTGGGGGTTTTTATGTCGTAGGTCGGCATATGTTAGGTCGGCAACGACTTAAGGAGATAGCCGAGTTACGACTCAGGCAGTTTTCAGCTATAAATAGGAGGGGTTGTTCTCACTTTTTGGGATCCGGATTTTGAAGCGACGAAGTGCTGCCATTTTGAGAGCTCGACTTCTACACTTCTTCACTTCTTTTCTCCACTCTAATCTAGTGCTTCCATCCATCCAAATCGAAGATCGAGATTGAAGATTCAAAAGCTTGGATTGAAGATCTTCATCTTTTCAAGAGAGATTTCTTCATTTGAAGCGGATTTGTGATAGATCTAGCTTCATCCTTCGCTGTCCAGATCTGAAGTGTGTTGATTTGAGGTTGTTTAGGTGATTTGGTGAGTGGTGATTATCTCTCACACGGATCCAAAGGAGTATATCGGATTGTTGGCTCGTTTTGGTGTTAAAATAGAGATTTCCATGCATTTTCTTCATCCTATGTGTAGATCCATATAGATCCATTGTTCATGATGATGTTGCATCCATTTTATCATATGTTAACCTATGCAAGTTCATTCATCAAGTTTGTAGAGATATAATACATGTTTTCATGCTTATTGGACTTTCAACTCTTTAATTACGAAAATGCCATTATTGTTATAATTGTCTACTTAGATCATTTTTTGAATGCTTGATTGCTTGGATTGATGTTTGATTTGATTGATTGTTATGAACTAGATGATTGATGACTAGATTTAGATCGAAGGTGATTCAAAAGCTAAGGGAAAGGCTCTTGAATTGGAAAAGCTGCTCGTGGCATATGTAGCGGGATGATGAAGCTCTTATGCATAGATTTGATGATGTGAAGTTGAGATGAAGCTTTGCAAGGGTGTAATGAAGCGAGGCATCATATGATGAAGACTTGGTCTAATCCAGACGGGATCATTCCAAGCATGTTGATAACTCGGTGATATGATTCGAGTTGAAGATAATGAATGGATATGAGAATAGTCGTCGAGGAGGATGACTAGGAGGCTTGGATAGCATCGTTGTTGAAGGTTCTAGCATGCTCTAAGCAAGAGTACGTTTGGGCAGATTCGATAGTCCCAACGGCCAACTGTTGATGGTCGAGTACTCTGGGCAGATTCGATAGTCCTAGGCACGGGCTGCGACGACGTGCGGGAGTTATGTCTAGAACCGGGGTTTCCATTAGCCCTTGACGGACGGCTGAAAGAATGTGCCGGTCATTCAATTAACGGTGATATCGAAGCAATGATAACAGTGATAGCCAGAGTCATGGATGTGTGGTTGTATCGTCATTCGGACTCAAGAGCGGTATTTTCTGGGTGCTTATCTGATTTAGGCCTTGGTACTTGGAAAACATCGCCCTTGACTCGAGTGATAGTAGCTTTACTTTAAATTGTATGCTCTGCTATGTTTGCTTCTGCTTAGTGTGTGTCTGGGGGCTATCACTGTAGAATGAGGTTGGAGTGGGAGGGTTGTATTCCTATTCCTTTTCCTTTATGCTCTTTTGGTATGTTGTTAGTTAATTTACTGCTCACTAAGACTGTTGTCTGACTCAAGGCTTTTTGTTTTAAATTCTTATTGCCTTGGGCTGTTCGTCCATTTTGGGACGGGCAGACTAGGTAGCAGGTGACAGGTGCTGTTCTCTTCTCACGATGCTGATATCGAAGACGAGCTAGAGGGTTGCATATTATTTTCTTATATGTACTGGATATTCCGCTGTTTTGTATTCTCTGAGAGATTTGTAGTGAGGCTGGATGTATTGACTATGTGGATGCTTGTATTCAACTATTATGGAGTTTTATATGATGTCATTTTGTTCTGTAAAGCTTCACTATACATATGTTCTATTGTATTTTGTCCATGCGCTGTGAGTAATACGATAGATCCTTTTGTTTTAAATCTTACCTTGACAATCGTCTATGGTCGCCTGGCACACTTTACAGCGCACTATCTCTAGATTCGGTGCAGGGGTCATGGGCGGTCGTCACATTTGGTATCAGAGCATTGGTTAATCGGTTTTACCCAACGCTCGTTGTCATAACTACGTATGAGAGACGTAATTGTATTTTGATGGATGATTACTATATATAATATAGTAGCTTAGTAGAGTTTGAGTCCTTTATGCAGTTGTTTCTCTAGATGTTCTAATCATTCCTTTTTATAGATATTGAGAATGAGTCGAAGAGGGAGACCAGCTGCTAGGGGAGGTCGTGCTACTGAAGAGACTGCTGATTATGCAGCCATGTTCGAAGCTATGATGACTTCGATCATGAGAAGGATACCAGTTCCGGGGGCGGCAGTTGATGTTGGAGTTCAAGTCCAAACTTCGAAACCAGTGGATTTTGCTAAGCTGTGCAAGGATTATACTGCTCTTGGAGGGAAGGTTTTCTTGGGAACAGAATCTACCATTGAAGTCCAGAGGTGGATAGATGCTTGTAGAAGGATCTTTGGTGATTTGGGAATTGATGATGCAACTAAGAGGAAGTTGGCATCGAGGCAGCTTCAAGGGAGAGCTTCTGATTGGTGGAACTCTATTACCATCACTACTCCGGAAGAAGAGATTACTTGGGAGCAATTCCAAGTCAGATTTGAAGCTAAGTTCATTTCTACAGCTCAGAAGTCTGTTCTGTTCAAGAAGTTTGTAGAGCTCAAGCAGGGTGGAAGATCTGTTCTTGAGTATGTTTCTGAGTTCGAAGCTTTGTCCAAGTATGCTCGGTCATATATTGAATCTGCTTATCAGAAGAATGAGAAGTTTGTGACCGGCTTGGATAGTTATCTTGGGAGACAGTTGGTGGATCATTTGGACGATTCATTTGAGAAGCTTGTGGAGAAAGCTCTTAGGCATGAGAGTCTGTTTCCTAAGGAAGGACCTGTTGTTGCTGTTACCAAGGGAGAATCTAAACCACAGCAGGGTGGAAACCAGAAGAGGAAGCAGCAGCAGCAGAAAGGTAAGGATGGCCAGAAGAAGCCGAAAGGCGAGGTGACTTGCTACAATTGTCAACAGAAGGGCCATTTCTCTAAGGATTGTAAGAATCCGAAGGCACCGATGAAGTGTCACAACTGTGACAAGCCGGGGCATTTCAGGAAGAATTGTCCAGAACCAAGGAAGGACAGGCAGATTGTGCAAGCCTATGCTTTAGGAGCTGTTCCGTCGTCTTCGAAAGCTCCTACTGCTGAAGAGAAGGGAAAGAGTGTGGTTGTTCAAGGTACTCTTTTCCTATGTGGTGTTCCAGTTAGAGTTTTGTTTGATACTGGAGCTTCGCATTCGTTTGTTTGTAATGAACTAGTAGGCCGGTTAAATTTGAAGCCGGATATTGTTGATAGGCCACTGGTTGTGACTAATCCAGTTGGGGGTTCGTCTTGTTTGTGTATGTTATGCCGTGGTCTAGTTGTATCGAGTCATGGTTGCTCTTTTGTTTGTGATTGCTTTGTTCTGAACTTTGCGGGGTTCGGAATTATCTTGGGTATGGACTGGCTTAGGAAGTATGCGGCTAAGGTTGATTGTGAGAGGCTGGAGGTGACAGTCGAGAATGTGGAAGGGCGAAAGATTGTGATACGATGTAAGCATGAGGAAGGCGTCTTCATGAGCTTCATGTATTCGCTAGTTGTTCCACGGGATGGACTGTCTTTAGTGCCGATCGCAAATAGATTCGAGGATGTCTTTGACGAAGTCAAAGGGTTGCCGCCGCATAAAGAGATCGAGTTTCGTATAGATCTAGTTGAAGGAGCCAGACCTGTTGTGATGCCTCTTAGGCGGATGGCGCCTAGGGAACAGCAGGAGTTGAGGGTGCAAGTTGATGATCTTTTGCAGAAAGGATTCATTCGGCGTAGTGTGTCCGAGTGGGGTGCACCAGTTGTGTTTGCAACCAAGGCAGATGGGTCGTTGAGATTGTGCGTCGATTATCGTGAGCTGAATAAGGTGACTAAGAAGAACAAGTATCCATTACCGAGAATAGATGACTTGTTTGATCAGCTTCACGAAGCCAAGGTGTTTTCTCAGATGGATTTGGCAACGGGATTTCACCAGTTGAGAGTAGCAAAGGATAGTGTGCCGAAGACTGCTTTTAGGACACCATCCGGTTTCTTTGAGTGGCTGGTAATGCCGTTTGGATTGACTAACGCGCCAGCATATTTTGTGGATCTTATGAATAGAGTGTTCAGAGATCAGTTGAACAAGTTCGTACTTGTGTTCGTGGATGATATTCTGATTTATTCCAGAACGGAAGAAGAGCACAAGACGCACTTGCGTATTGTTTTGGAGATCTTACGGAAACATCAGCTGAAGGCTAAGTTTTCGAAGTGTCACTTTTGGAAGAGTGAAGTGAGGTTCTTAGGCCATGTGATTTCTGGAAATGGAATAGCGGTTGATCCCGCTAAGGTGGCAGCAATCCAGGATTGGGTTAGACCTAAGAATGCATCCGATGTGAGAAGTTTTCTTGGATTAGCGGGATATTATCGACGGTTTATCAAAGACTTCTCCAAGATAGCTGCACCGTTAACAGGATTGACGAAGAAGAACCAAGTGTTCAGTTGGAATGCTAAGTGTGAGCAAGCCTTCGGAATCCTGAAAGAGAGATTGACGAGTGCTTTTGTTTTGACTATTCCAAGTGGAAATGATGAGATGGTGGTTTACACCGACGCATGTGGTACGGGACTTGGAGCAGTTCTGATGCAGAAGGATAAAGTTGTTGCGTATGCCAGTCGACAACTGAAGCCGCATGAAAGGAATTACCCAACTCATGATTTGGAGTTAGCGGCAATTGTATTTGCTCTGAAGATGTGGAGACATTATCTGTTGGGAGTTCGATTCGAGTTGTTTACGGATCATAAGTCGTTAAAGTATCTTTTCTCCCAGAAGGATTTGAATCTTCGGCAGCAACGTTGGTTAGAGTTTTTGGCATCGTATGATTTTGGTATAGCTTATACTCCGGGAAAAGGTAACGCAGTGGCAGATGCGTTAAGTCGAAGACATGCAGGATTGGGAGCCATGTTTTCAGAATGGAAGAGTCCCGAGTATTTAGCTGGATTTGACTTCAGGCCTAGATGTGAATTGGAACCTGAGATGTTGGCAAACTTATCGATAAGACCCACTCTTGTGGAAAGGATTGGTGAGAGCCAAAAGCGAGATGATAAGCTTGTCAAGATTATCCGTGAGTTGGAATCTGGATTGGATCCAGAAAAGGATAAAGGATTCGAGGTCGATCAAGAGGGTTGGCTTCGGAAGTAAGGACGACTAGTTGTTCCCGATATAGATGAATTGAGGAGTGAAGTTCTGAAGGAAAGTCATCACTCGAAGTTGACAATTCATCCGGGTGGAAATAAGATGTATCGGGATATGAAGAGAACCTACTATTGGGAAGGTATGAAGAAGGATGTTGGAAATTTTATTTCCAAGTGTATGAACTGCCAGTTGGTTAAAGCTGAACAGAAGAAGCCAAGTGGATTGCTTCAGCCATTAGAAGTTCCTACATGGAAGTGGGAACAAGTGTCGATGGATTTCATCGATGGATTGCCTAGAACCAGAACGGGAAATGAAGGGATTTGGGTCATTGTGGATCGTCTGACTAAGAGTGCACGATTCATTCCTGTTCGATCGACTAGGACTGCATCAAAGTTGGCTGAGTTGTATGTTAAGTGGATAGTTCGATTCCATGGTATTCCGAAGAGTATAGTGAGCGATCGAGACCCATTGTTCACTAGTGGATTTTGGAAGAGCTTCCAGGAAGTCTTGGGAACCGAGTTGTGTTTGAGTACAGCTTATCATCCCCAAACAGATGGTCAGACCGAGAGGGTCAACCGAGTTTTAGAAGATCTCCTCAGAGCTTGTGTTTTGGATTTCGGAGGATCATGGGAAGATCACCTTCATTTGGTGGAGTTTGCGTACAACAACAGTTACCAGTCAAGCATTGGTATGGCACCGTATGAGGCATTGTATGGAAGACCGTGTAACTCTCCAACATGTTGGTTGGAAACTGGAGAAAAGCTGATGCTTGGGCCAGAGATGATTCGTCAGACTTCAGATTGCATAGAGATCATTCGGCAACGAATGAAGGCAGCCCAAGACCGTCAGAAGAGTTATGCTGATAAGCGTCGGAAGGATTTGGAATTCGACGTAGGAGATATGGTTTTTGTGAAGATTTCTCCACTGAAGAATGTTATCCGATTCGGGAAGAAAGGTAAATTGACTCCGAGATTTGTTGGACCATTCCCGATTATCGAGCGAATTGGAAAGCTCGCCTATAGGTTGGAGTTACCTGAAAAGATGTCGGGTGTGCACAATGTTTTTCATGTATCTTATCTACGGAAGTATGCGCACGACTCGAATACAGTGGTTTCTGCTGATAGCTGTGAAGACTTAGAAGTTGATCCAGTTGATAGAAGACCTCGTAAGCCGCTTCGTGTTGTTGAAACCGACACGAAACAGCTTAGGAGGAAGGTAGTTAAGTTGCTCAAGATACAATGGAGTGATGATGATAACGACTGTACGTGGGAAGTGGAAGAGAGGATGAAGGCAGCTCATCCTGAACTCTTCAAGGTATGACCCTAAGGTGTCATCTCATCTCGCGATATTGTAACTTGTTCTAAGTCTTAGAATTCTGTACGCTAAGCTAGAATTGGATGCATGGTTTGTTGATTGCTATGGATGGTAGGCGTACAGAATAGTCTTTGATTGCTTTGTTTGCTTGGAATTTCGGGGGCGAAATTCCTAAGGGGGAGAGAATGTAACGACCCGTATTTTTTCACGGATCGAAAAGTTCGTCAAATCTGGAATTTTTGCATTTTTAAGTCATTTCAGATTTTTAGGCAGATTTGTCTAAGTCCTAGGTCGTACGCGACCTAAATGTTGTTGGCGACTTAGGAGATAAGTCGTGAGCGACTTAGAGAAGATCTGCGACCTAAGGGGGATAAGTCTGGGTCGAGTTGCCGACTTAAGGTAGTGACCGACCTAAGTGATGAGTCGTGACCGACTTAAGAAGTTTAGGCGACCTAAGGAAGAGTAGTAGGCGACCTAAGTATTCTGGGGTAGAGTTAGGTCGGCAACGACCTAAGAGAATGTTGAAAGCGACCTATAGAAGTTAGCAGTGTAGTTAGGTCGGCAACGACCTAAGTAGTAGTGAGCGACTTAAGGAGTTAAGTCGTAAGTCTGGGTAGAGTTAGGTCGCATCCCAGTTGTTCGCGACTTATGTTAGGTCGCGTGGAGGCTTAAGGAATTAGGTCGTAACCTGTTAAGTCGTAGGTCGCTGGGTTTCGTCTAAGTGTTAGGTCGTAACCTGTTAAGTCGTAGGTCGCTGGGTTTCGTCTAAGTGTTAGGTCGAAGTATGTGTTAAGTCGTAGGTCGACTTAATAGTTAGGTCGTATGCGCAGAAGTGTTAGATCGTAGGAGTTGAGGCGCGCGTATCTGTTAGGTCGGAGTTGTTGGCTAAGGGTTAGGTCGGAGGCTCTGTTAAGTCGTGGGGGTTTTTATGTCGTAGGTCGGCATATGTTAGGTCGGCAACGACTTAAGGAGATAGCCGAGTTACGACTCAGGCAGTTTTCAGCTATAAATAGGAGGGGTTGTTCTCACTTTTTGGGATCCGGATTTTGAAGCGACGAAGTGCTGCCATTTTGAGAGCTCGACTTCTACACTTCTTCACTTCTTTTCTCCACTCTAATCTAGTGCTTCCATCCATCCAAATCGAAGATCGAGATTGAAGATTCAAAAGCTTGGATTGAAGATCTTCATCTTTTCAAGAGAGATTTCTTCATTTGAAGCGGATTTGTGATAGATCTAGCTTCATCCTTCGCTGTCCAGATCTGAAGTGTGTTGATTTGAGGTTGTTTAGGTGATTTGGTGAGTGGTGATTATCTCTCACACGGATCCAAAGGAGTATATCGGATTGTTGGCTCGTTTTGGTGTTAAAATAGAGATTTCCATGCATTTTCTTCATCCTATGTGTAGATCCATATAGATCCATTGTTCATGATGATGTTGCATCCATTTTATCATATGTTAACCTATGCAAGTTCATTCATCAAGTTTGTAGAGATATAATACATGTTTTCATGCTTATTGGACTTTCAACTCTTTAATTACGAAAATGCCATTATTGTTATAATTGTCTACTTAGATCATTTTTTGAATGCTTGATTGCTTGGATTGATGTTTGATTTGATTGATTGTTATGAACTAGATGATTGATGACTAGATTTAGATCGAAGGTGATTCAAAAGCTAAGGGAAAGGCTCTTGAATTGGAAAAGCTGCTCGTGGCATATGTAGCGGGATGATGAAGCTCTTATGCATAGATTTGATGATGTGAAGTTGAGATGAAGCTTTGCAAGGGTGTAATGAAGCGAGGCATCATATGATGAAGACTTGGTCTAATCCAGACGGGATCATTCCAAGCATGTTGATAACTCGGTGATATGATTCGAGTTGAAGATAATGAATGGATATGAGAATAGTCGTCGAGGAGGATGACTAGGAGGCTTGGATAGCATCGTTGTTGAAGGTTCTAGCATGCTCTAAGCAAGAGTACGTTTGGGCAGATTCGATAGTCCCAACGGCCAACTGTTGATGGTCGAGTACTCTGGGCAGATTCGATAGTCCTAGGCACGGGCTGCGACGACGTGCGGGAGTTATGTCTAGAACCGGGGTTTCCATTAGCCCTTGACGGACGGCTGAAAGAATGTGCCGGTCATTCAATTAACGGTGATATCGAAGCAATGATAACAGTGATAGCCAGAGTCATGGATGTGTGGTTGTATCGTCATTCGGACTCAAGAGCGGTATTTTCTGGGTGCTTATCTGATTTAGGCCTTGGTACTTGGAAAACATCGCCCTTGACTCGAGTGATAGTAGCTTTACTTTAAATTGTATGCTCTGCTATGTTTGCTTCTGCTTAGTGTGTGTCTGGGGGCTATCACTGTAGAATGAGGTTGGAGTGGGAGGGTTGTATTCCTATTCCTTTTCCTTTATGCTCTTTTGGTATGTTGTTAGTTAATTTACTGCTCACTAAGACTGTTGTCTGACTCAAGGCTTTTTGTTTTAAATTCTTATTGCCTTGGGCTGTTCGTCCATTTTGGGACGGGCAGACTAGGTAGCAGGTGACAGGTGCTGTTCTCTTCTCACGATGCTGATATCGAAGACGAGCTAGAGGGTTGCATATTATTTTCTTATATGTACTGGATATTCCGCTGTTTTGTATTCTATGAGAGATTTGTAGTGAGGCTGGATGTATTGACTATGTGGATGCTTGTATTCAACTATTATGGAGTTTTATATGATGTCATTTTGTTCTGTAAAGCTTCACTATACATATGTTCTATTGTATTTTGTCCATGCGCTGTGAGTAATACGATAGATCCTTTTGTTTTAAATCTTACCTTGACAATCGTCTATGGTCGCCTGGCACACTTTACAGCGCACTATCTCTAGATTCGGTGCAGGGGTCATGGGCGGTCGTCACATTAATGAAGACTTGGTCTAATCCAGACGGGATCATTCCAAGCATGTTGATAACTCGGTGATATGATTCGAGTTGAAGATAATGAATGGATATGAGAATAGTCGTCGAGGAGGATGACTAGGAGGCTTGGATAGCATCGTTGTTGAAGGTTCTAGCATGCTCTAAGCAAGAGTACGTTTGGGCAGATTCGATAGTCCCAACGGCCAACTGTTGATGGTCGAGTACTCTGGGCAGATTCGATAGTCCTAGGCACGGGCTGCGACGACGTGCGGGAGTTATGTCTAGAACCGGGGTTTCCATTAGCCCTTGACGGACGGCTGAAAGAATGTGCCGGTCATTCAATTAACGGTGATATCGAAGCAATGATAACAGTGATAGCCAGAGTCATGGATGTGTGGTTGTATCGTCATTCGGACTCAAGAGCGGTATTTTCTGGGTGCTTATCTGATTTAGGCCTTGGTACTTGGAAAACATCGCCCTTGACTCGAGTGATAGTAGCTTTACTTTAAATTGTATGCTCTGCTATGTTTGCTTCTGCTTAGTGTGTGTCTGGGGGCTATCACTGTAGAATGAGGTTGGAGTGGGAGGGTTGTATTCCTATTCCTTTTCCTTTATGCTCTTTTGGTATGTTGTTAGTTAATTTACTGCTCACTAAGACTGTTGTCTGACTCAAGGCTTTTTGTTTTAAATTCTTATTGCCTTGGGCTGTTCGTCCATTTTGGGACGGGCAGACTAGGTAGCAGGTGACAGGTGCTGTTCTCTTCTCACGATGCTGATATCGAAGACGAGCTAGAGGGTTGCATATTATTTTCTTATATGTACTGGATATTCCGCTGTTTTGTATTCTCTGAGAGATTTGTAGTGAGGCTGGATGTATTGACTATGTGGATGCTTGTATTCAACTATTATGGAGTTTTATATGATGTCATTTTGTTCTGTAAAGCTTCACTATACATATGTTCTATTGTATTTTGTCCATGCGCTGTGAGTAATACGATAGATCCTTTTGTTTTAAATCTTACCTTGACAATCGTCTATGGTCGCCTGGCACACTTTACAGCGCACTATCTCTAGATTCGGTGCAGGGGTCATGGGCGGTCGTCACAGTAAAATCGGAATGATTTACTTAACCAATGGAATAAGTGGAGATTTCAAAATGATTTGAAACTAAAAGCCGGGTACATAAGAATTCTAAATCTTTATTTGAATCAGATGGAGAAATAAAATTAAGTTGAGACAAATGAGCTTAAACTAAGTTTAATTTTGAGTTGGATTTGAAGCAAACTGAGAAAATAAATCCAGTTGTATTTGGATTGTTGGGATCAAATTGAAATAAATTGTGATGGAAATGATATTAAGAGAATAATATGATTTGACCGAAGTTAAGTTAAATAAAATTAAATTGTAATGAAATTCAGTTAAATTATAAATAATATTGAGTGAAATTAAAATCCTTACATTAACAAGTAAGAGTAAGATGAATAAGAGATGTGCAGTTTGGAATAGAGATTTGGGTTAAATTAAATTTAGCTTGGATAATGGTAAAGGAATTAAATTTATTGGAAAATTAAATTAATTGTGGCTTGAATGGGAAGTTATAGCTAAGTAAATAAATTTGTTTGGTATTTTGGGAATGAATAATGGAGTTGAAGTATAATAGTGATAATTTGAATTGTAAATAAATTGCAAGTAAGTAGAAATGGATTGAAGTAGACTTGTTAGTAATAAAATACAATTCAGAAATAAATTATCAAATGCGGATTAGAATTTATATTGGATTCAGTGAATTTACCAATTAAATTATAAGTGTAATGGAATTAAAATAAATTGAATTGGAATCAATTCAAATTGGTTGTAAAACCCAAATAAACATTTATTCATATGGATATGGACGAGGCTGCATTAAATAAATCGTCGCTTGATGTAAACAAGGAAGTTAAAATTCTATAAGTTGATAGAAGTTAAATAGATTGATTTTGAGATCAACTGAATTAAATATGAGGTTGTTTTGCTAAAATGAATCGAATGTGAGAATTGAGTTGTAAACAATTTAAATTAAGGGTGGAACCCTATAAATTGCTTATAAGTGTTGTTTAACTTGCATTGCTTATTAAAACGCTTATGTTGCTAGTTAAATATGAAAAATGTTGTTAAGTTGCATGATTTTGGCACTTACATCTTTAAATTAAGTAAGTACAGGTTCGGGGAAGCCGTATAGCTGATTTTGGGTTGCACTAATTGCTAAATAATAAGCCGCTTGCTTTAAAATGCTAAAAATGAGGTACGCTTAAGCAAAAGAATTCAAAATAGGAAATATGAACTGTTTATATTGATATTGTGATTTCCGGCCTGAGGCCGATGTATATATACATATTTGTGCATCCTGCGATATCGCAGAAGTCCCTCCGTACAAGGGAGACTTTGCCAAAATTTTCCGTAAATTTTGGGAGTTAGAAAATTTTTGAGATTTTTGAAATTTTTCATTAACAATAAATAATCTAAATTGGTTAGCAAATGAAATTGGAACTAGATATTGGAATCTAATTCAAATGTAAATGTAAGGATAAGTGAAATTGAGGGAACTAAAGAAGTGAAGTTTGCGAATAAACTGTTAATTGAAATTTAAATTAATTAGTAAGTGCAACTAATTAAATATTCGGGTGAAAGCCAAATTGAAATCAAATGGAATAAGTATTTATATTTGAAATGAAGTGGTAAATTGAAGTAAATTGAAATTCATATGAAATTGGAATTCGATTTGAATATATACACTTCAGTGGTGAAGTAGTAAATAAATACAAGAAAAAATTATATTCGACTTAAGAATTGAAGAATGAAATTCTTAAGAAAATTTGTAGTGGAAATATACTTAGTAATTTTGGGAAAATATATATATATATACTAAGTGAATAGTTGAATGAAGACTAAAACTGAAGTTGTGAAATGGGATAGTTGTGAATAAGGGGATAACAATCAAAATGAATGTGAATAAAAGAGAATTGATATAACTGATAATCAATTGAAATTAATACGTAAGGTGTACGTATATTATTTTATTCGCATAGCTATTTGATCCGGATTCGAACACAGAATTTCGAGATAGTTTTATCGATCCGAATCAGGATTTTTCACTCGATTTTCAACGGCGAACCTGGATATGGATTGTTGATTGATTCTGGATATTCTCTATCATAGTTTGTGACTATGCAAGGAGAATGACGGTTTCTGATCAAGGAACCAGATCTGAGTCCGCACTAGGAAGTCGGGTGGACGATACTAGTTCGGAAGTGGAATTGTGTGATCGATTGAGCGATCGAATATGATATTGCGTACGGATGATATATGTGCATCGTACGGGCTTAAGTTAAGTAAATATTGAAAAATTTGTAAAGAAAAGTATAAAATAACTTTGGGATTATGATTGAATATTATTGCTTAGTAGGATATACAGGTGTATAAAAGCAATGGATAATTGGGATTTTTGATTTTAGAAGATAAAATTTAATGGCCCGACAAAAAGGTATGTATTTGAATTTCTATATGAAATTTGATTGGGTTTTGGATCCAGCCACTTGGCTTTTTGTTTTCTTTTTGAGATTGGGAGGCCGTAGAGCCATTTTGTAGTAGTACCGAGCTAGCCGCGCAAAGGAGACGCTGGCGAAATTTTTCAGAAATTTAGGGAGTTAGAAAAATTTTGGAAAATTTTGATAATTCAAAATTGAATTCAAATTTAAATTTGAATGGATAAGTAGGTGGTATGGTTGAACTTATGGATAAGTTTGGAAAGTTAAAAGATGATTAGTGTATCATTAATAAAAGATTGTTTGGGTATTGTTAAAACTGTTGAACTTGGGAAATAGTAATGGGTATTGGATCATTCTTCCTAACTAGTAATTTCGGGGACGAAATTCTTTTAAGGGGGGAGGAATGTGACGACCCGGAATTTTTGTATATTTGAAATGTGAATATTTAATTTATTTTAAATATCCGAAGGTTAAATTTTAACTTTAATTTCAAATATACAGTATTTCTTTGGATAATTAATTATTAAATTTAATTATCGGGATTGGGTAAAATATTGAATCTTGATTTTAAAACCTGTTAAAAATAATTCAAAGGTTCAGAAAATTTATATTGTTAATACTGAAGATGATAGAACTTTTAAAATGGAATTTTAAAGAGTTTTGTTCAGTTTTAAAAATATATCGTTGAAATTGAATTTAAAAATAGCCGTCCGAGGCATAGTCTCGGAATTCAGCGAAACCAGTTCCATTGGATCCGTAATATTGTATTATTATTGGATTTCAATTTTCGTAGTATTTGGAGTTGTCGTGTGATCGTACGGAATGTAAACGCGCTGAAATTTAATCGGAAATTTAATATTTTAACCGGTCGATATTTCTTTCCATATCCAGACTACGAGCCTTCTGGATCACGCTGTTTGTCCACACGTTGAAACATCTGTACACGCGTCCTCACCTTTTTGTTTTCAACCGAATACTTCACAGTAAAGATAAAAATGAAATCACCTATCTTCCTCTCGTCCAATTTCACGAATTCGAAAACCCCATTTTTCTTTCCTCTGCATACGAATTCAGTTCGTTCGAAAAAAAAATCACAGCCTCCCTGTTCTATCGCGATCTCCTACTCTTCTACCTCAGGTATTGCTCGATCGAAAATGAAGGAAGATCGAGTATGTGCATCTCGCGTCGATTTCGAGGCACACGAAGCACGGGGGATGGGCTCTACCCTGACATGGCTGCGAGATGTTCGTCAGAGCGCGAGTAAGTTCGTGGAGGAAGCGTGGTATTAGGCGAGATTGGGGTCGCGATTTGCGTTTGTCGAGGTGGCGGTTGTTCGAGTTAGGGAAGAAATAGGTCGCGAGTGGTGGTCTCGTGGGGGAACGGCTTCGTGAGGTTGTTCGTGACTTGATGGCAAGGGATTCTCGATCGCGAGTGGGAAGTCGAGGGAGGCTCAGACTGTAGACAAGCGACGTGAACGAGGTCGATGCGAGGTCTGGGGATTCGTGACTACGTCGTGGTTCGAGGCACTGTTAATTTGGAGGCATGGGGGTTTGGCCGTGGGATTAGCTCGAGTTCGATCGCCGGTGGAGCTTGGTTTCTCAGTTGTATTGAGCAGTAGGAACGAGTCAGGTCGAGTTCGTCAAGGATCTTCTCGTGTTAGTTCTTGCGTGAGGTATCTGTTCTTCTCCTTTTCGTTTTACTCGAATATTATACTGTGGAAAAAACAAATTTTTATCTTTATATGCTAAAACAATTTATTTCTCTTTGTTTCTGCTTAAGTCTTAATTATATATACATATATGGTTTTGTTCTTACAGAATTAGATTTCCAGATCTATAAATTTGTTATATAAAAATATATATGGAGTTCGAAGGTTAAATTATATTGAACATTTAATGTAATGATGGAGGATTAAATTGTTTAAATAAACTTAACTAATTTATTTCAGTTTCTAAACGACTTTTAAAAAGGAAATTATTAAATAACTTTAATAGTTAGTTAATTCAATGGAAATTAATTGTTCGATTTTATTTCGAATACTAATAAAATCATAATATGCTTATACAAGGTCATAAATTGTAAAGAGGCGAGCCGGTTTGGATTGGATTTGCAAATAAAAAGCAAAGGTGAGTTAATCTCACTCAGTTAGATTTAAATTTAAATGGCTAAATTTAAATAATTGATTGGATGATTGCATTGATTGATGTGCTATACTATATATAGTAGTATATAGCAATATATACATATTGGCATATGTATATATTTGAGTTGTTGATATTCCCGCATTTATATAGCGGATGAGACCCTATGCGCCGCATAATAGCGGATGATATTTTATAAAAACCCATATACCGCGATATTCCACCTCGAAGTGGAATTGGTATTGTGCTAACGTTTGTGGATGCAGGGAAACAGGTTGGAGGGATCCAACTGGATTCCTCAAAATTATTTAGATTATTTGATATTCTGTTCTATGAATATTGATATCCTGTGATGATTTTATTGATGATTGAAATATTGGATGATATGGTTGGATTGAATATTTCAATAAAAGGAGTTATCAAAATATATTGAATTGGATTTTGAAAGAAATAAAAGAGTAAATTTTAAGTAAATAATTCAAGTGAATTGGAATAAGGGAATTTCGAAATAACAAGGGAAATATTAACTTTAAACTAAAGTGATATTAAATTTAAAGAATAAAGGATTTATTTTGAATGTAAGGATTAAATTTAATTAAAGGCTAAAGAAGGAATTTTCGAAGTTTAAAATTGGTATTTTCAGTTAAAAAGGGTTTTAACTCAAATAAAGGAATAAATCTAAAAGTTAATGTATTTTGAAATAAATGAAGTAGTAAAGGAAATTTATTTCAAAGTAAAGTAAAGTAAATTGGAAAATCAATTGGAAATTGATTTAGTTATTTAAAATTGGAATTTTAAAAGAGAAGTGAGATTTTGGAGATATAAACTGGGTTTATAAAGTAAAATAAAATATCAGTGGATATTTGAATATAAATTCAAGGTGGGGATTTATAAAAAGATATTGTTTGGTTTAAAATAAATGTTGATTTATTTTTAAAAAGATGGAAATGAGAAGTGTATTTCTCTGGATAGCCAAGTACGTTTTCAAAGCAATTTTAAATATAAGTTAAAAGTTTTAAGTATGTTTTAAAAAGCATGTTTTAGAAAATTGATTATTTCTAAATGTTAATTTTCAAAGTAGGTATATTTTAAAAATCTATTATTGTAGTAATTATATAAAAGTGATTTCCTATTCTGTTTTAAAAAGAGAAATTTAGTTTATATTTATAAAGTGGTTTAATTTAAAGTATATATTTTTAATAAAGTATTAAAGTAGTTTGATTCCAATGTTATAAAATATATTTTAAAATAAAGTGATTTTAAATTATTTTAAAATCTAAAAGTGTTTTGTACTTGGTGTTTCAGAGAAATAAATATTTGGAAATGTATTCCGTAAGCGGAAATTGTTTGAAATTGTTTTCAAAAGGAGTTTGAAAATTTGGAAATATATCTTGGAAAGATATTTGGGCAAATAAATAATGTGGGAAATTATTTAATTGTGTGATGGTTGCTTGTGGATGTTAATTGATAGTTAAATAACCGACTATCAATATTGGCCAATGCGCTGATCGTTTCGAAGAGACCGGGATCGAGTTTCCGTATACCGGGATTCTAGGTCTGGAGACTCGAATACCACTTCGATCCGGTTTGTACGTTTCGTGTAACGTGTTCGGAGTCGAAGATGGAGCTGTGAAGTGCAAGGGCTAGTCGCTACTAATCCTGAGGATATTTCCAAAATGGATGTAGTAGGAATAGTGCCTTCGGTTCCGTTCGAACCCGGGACGGACGGGTATGGACGAATGCTTGCGAAACATCGTCAGCGGACGATGGGCATTCTAAGGGATATGTTCTCTAAAAGGTATCGTTTAGCCTCGAACCTCATCAACCGGGAATGACTGAAAATCAAGGGTTATGCAGCAAGGCTTCGTGGGTAGCTCCCACTGGAGGGTAAGGTCATCCCTGTCTAGATGTCCCTTTTTATTTCGGCTTAGTGGTGCGGTTGCTGATCCCAACCGTGGGGTGATTTTATTCGGGATCATCCAGTAAGGGATGGTTCCGGCCTTGTGTTGCAGGGGAGCGAGCGTACTCCTCGGTACGGTGATCTAGGCCACGTACTGTGATAGGTGGTACCCCAGTGCCTAGTCATTCGTTGGAAATCCATTTTTCCTACGTGCCTTGTACGGTATTTGTTTGTATTACCCACTTTTGTGGCTAGTATGCTGGAATTTAATAATGTAACAATTTCAGCTATTTTAATAAGTATGTGTGTATAGACACTATTATAATATCAGAGGAATTTGATAAAAAGTGTTTTAGCTATCGTAAGGTAAAAACCCGACATGTTTATTTGTGGCGTGGTCTTACGAGATGCTTTTGTTTTCAAAGGGTTTGAAACTTTAATAATCAATTGAGTGTGATTTTCTCACGCTGGTTTTCCAGACTGACTCGGGTATTGTTTTATATGATGCTCGGGTCAGACCGAGTATTATAAATTACAGGAAATGATGCTGTGGAGCTGGATGGCGATACGTACTTTCGTATTTGAGTTATATATTCCGCTGTGTATTCAGATTGTGAGGACAAGATATGATTACTGTCCAGTTGTATGATATTGATGTGATGTACTCTGATGATGTATTGGGATGATGTATATATAAACAGATATAGATTTCTTTTTGTGTAAAGATCTGTTATTACCTATTATAGTTTATTCCGCTGCGTATGAGAGATTCTGTTGTTGTTTTCTATTTTTCTTCTTCTACCTCTTCTTCTTAACTAAAATGGTCCGGTTTTTCTTGTATGAAAAACCCGGGTTGTTACATAACCTAACATTACGGTTAGATCTCTGCCAACACAAGGCCGGGTTACCTCTGCAAAAATAGGTAACTACTGACACGCGTATGTCATCCCCCGATCGTAACCGATCTTCCCGAGGATCCCCGATTTCCAACAAACCACATAATAATAATGCAGCAACCACATAGGTTAAGTATCTGGGCTCCATACCATGATACCACCTCTATCCAGAAGGAATGACATACACTAAGGGGCGCTACTCCCTAGAACCTTGCTGCATCCTTCCTGTTTTGACCATTTCCGGGGTGTGAGGCTCGACGAAGTCTCGTCCACAAAGCTACGCTTCCTACAAAGCCATGCTTCGGGTCAAACAAATGAACAACCTATGATCACAAAGATATAAGATCAAACAAATGATCATATCGCAAATGATCAAACACTGATCATTTCACAGCAACACTCAGTATGCCACGTTACCAAATTGGGAGTATATCGCTGATAAATTTCAACTACATAACCTCTGAGCTCGTACGTCTCAGAGAAGGGTGTTAAGCTAAGAGAATAAATTCTCCACCACCAACAGATATGTATTTGAAAGAAATCAGCTTTATATCTCAAATTGTAACGTCAGACATACAATCCATACAAGTCTGTTCCGGGATCGAACAGAACCGAAGGCACTTCTCACGAAGCCCTTGCATATCCGGATAATTTTCTAATCACGTCCGGACTTCCCGTCACTAAGGGTGATAAAACCTCTAAATCGGAGTTCAGCCGATGTAGAGTAACTCGACGGTAATCCTTTCGTTTTCAAAAATATCCGGTCTTCAACACCGGTCTTTGAATGCAATTCATAACGACGTATCACATATTCGGAATGGGTTATACGACCCCATGGTCCTTTCCCGGCTAAACCGAATAGTGAGCGTTTATTTTAAAAACAAGTGTGGCATTCAAATTCATCCAATTCACAACAAATACCATTCAAGGTAATTATTGATAGTTGGTTATTTAACTATCAATAAAGATGCGCAACATCATCAGATTCCAAATAATTTTCCAAATTATTTATTTTCCAAAATATCTTTACTAGATATATAATTTCCACACTTAACCATTTGAAAACAATTTCAAATCAATTTCCACATTTCATTTTATCTTTGAAGATAAAATCTCAAAACAGTTCATTTCATATTGGAAAAGCATTTCCATACTTATTTAAAAATAAGTATTTCACAAATCTATTTATTTTCAACATTTGAAAATATTCAATATACTTAAATCAATATTAAGTATACATTTCATTCTTCAAGGAAATCATTTACTATAACAACATTTATTTGAGTCAAAACGAATGTTACGTAAAACATCGTTACGACGACTCAAAAATCACTAGTATAGGGATTTGGATTTTTAAGATAGATTTATAAATCCCAATACTAGATAAAAACATTTCCTTTCAGAAATCATTTACTATAACAACAGTGTTATAGTCCACCATTTCCTTATTTTCTGAACACGTCTATTTCAACAATAAAAATGTTGAAATCTATGTATTCGATACTTATCACATTTTAAAACATCTTTTAAAACAATTACTTCATTTCGTAATATCACTTTTCCAAAACATATCCATTTTATTTAATAATATATTCACTGTCCAAAATCGTGAATATACTTCCTTTAATTAACTTCTACAATTCACTTATCAAAATAAGTGATTTCGGATTTATAAACAACGTTTATAAATCCCATTTATAATATATAACAACTTCAACTTACAAATCAATTTTATTAACCGAATCAATCTATAACTCAATTTTTTTACTTAAGTCGTTCCTTTAATAACTTTACAAAATTTATAAATCCTACTTCTTGTAAAATTCCATTTATAAACCTTTTTTCAACATTAACAAAAACTCCTTTTATAATTCCATTTTTCCGATTTATAAAAATTCAATTCTTTATAAATCTTATCTATAAACCATTTATAAATAAATTCAAAAATCTTCATTCATACTATTCTTCAACATAGTTCATTTCATATTCCCAAACATCAAATTTTGGTTTTATATCACAAAATTCTTAATTTTTTATAACATAAAAATTATAACACTTATTTATTTAAAATGAATCAATTCCAAAATTTAATAAAACGTATACTTTCAAAATTCACTTTGAAATCCTTTTAAAAATAATATCGTTATTTTTAAACTTCAAAAATGGATCCGATGATGCAACAACACCAATTAGTCAATCACAACATCAAACATCATATATCAACATATGATAACAGAATATACATCAATATCTGTAAATAAATAAATACTGGTGAGGAATTCAGTTGGATCCCTCCAACCTGTTTCCCTGCATCCACAGACGTTAGCAAAATACCAATTCCACTTCGAGGTGGAATATCGCGGTATATGGGTTTTATAAAAATAATCCGCTTACTAACGGCGCAATAGGGTCTCATCCGCTATAGGAGGCGGGAAATCAATCAATCCAATATATACATATGCCAATATGTATATATTGCTATATATATATAGATATCCTACTATATCTAATATCACATCCAATAGCAATCATCAATCAATAACTGGAAAACAAAATTTTATTTTGAGTGAGAAAAATCTCACCTTTGCTTTTATTTTGCAATCCATTCCAAATCCATATTTATTTTTCTTCGTTGTATTCGACCTTGTATAAACAATTTATACATTTTATTAACATCTGAAACAAATCGAATAATTAAATCTGCCAATTTACAATTTTAATTTAACTAAGATTTTCAGTTAAACTAAAAATTTAATTTAAACTATTTTGAGTGAGAAAATGCTCCGTAGTTCGTGCGACGAGTAGGGTTTGATGGCGGCCGATGGGTTCTTCGTCGCGTTCGTGCCTGGGAGGAATCGCGTGAGGGAAGAAAGAAGGGGGGCGGCCGAGATTTTGTTTGGGGAAATCAAACGGTCCAGAATAAAAGGTTTAACAAAATATAAAAGAAATTGTATATTAATTTGTATTAAAAATCGTCCAAACTTTAAAATGATGTAACTTTTTAATACGAGGTCGGATTTCGACGAAACGAATTGCGTTGGAATCATTTTGACAAGCACTACGTAATGGAGATGGTTTGGAGTCATTTGGAGTTAGTGATAATTTAGGGTAAAATTAAACGCGTGTTTAATTTTATTCGAAATAAAACACTACAACCGTTATATTATGCAAAGGTTAGAACTTCTCACTCAATCGGAATTGTTTCGATTTAAGTTTTTAATAGTTAGATTTAAAATTGCTTGATTGTGTGATTGGATCATAAATTATTATCTATTGTATTTAAATAAACATTATACGCCGTATATTATGCGGAGTTATTTATTAAAAACATATACCGCGAATATTTCACCGTAAAGTGAAATTGGTATTATATATGTACTTGGAGTTGATTTCCCGCATTATATAGCGAATGGGACCCTATTGTGCCGCATAATAGCGGATAATATTTTATAAATCCCATATACCGCGATATCCCACCTCGAAGTGGAATTGGTATTGTGCTAACATCTGCGGATGCAAGGAAACAGGTTGGAGGGATCCAACTAGATTCCTCAAAAATTTATATGGATTGTTTAATATTCTATGTTATGAATATTTGATTTCCTGTGATGGATTATATTGATAATTGAAATATCGAATGCTATGGATTGCTCGAATATATTTCGATACTCTGGGTTATCAAATTTTATAGAATTGTAATTTTGGGAAAGGAAATAAAAGAATAATTTTTCAAGTAAAATAATTTGAGAATTTGGATTAATTTGAGAATAAATTGGGAAAGATAAAGAGGAATTTTAAATTCAAATAAATAAATTCCGGATATGAAAGAAGATTTGGAAATAAACAAAGAAATGAAAATTTTTAAACTCAAGTGGTATTATTTCAAGTGATAAGGAATTTATTTTTAATTCAAAGATTAAAATTATTTTAAAGTATAAGAAAGAAACTCGAGAAATTCTGAAATGGTATTCTCAATTAAAAGGGTTTAAAAATAAAAATAAAGAAATGAAATTTTAAAGTTAATGGATTTGAAATAATTCGAGTAAGAAAGGAAAATTTATTTCAAATGGAGTAAATTGGAAATCAATTTGAAAATTGATTAAGAATTGAAATTGGGAATTTCAAGGAGGATGTGGATATGAAATTTATAATCTGGGTTTATAAAAGTAAAGAAAAATATCAGTGGATATTCTAAAAGGATAAATTCGATGGGAATTTATTTAGAAAATGAATAAATGGGTTTAAAAATAGTAGTGATTTATTTTTAAAAGATGTGAAAGAAAAGTGAATTTCCCTGGATAGCCAAGTAAGTTTTCAAAGTAAATTTTTAAATATAAGTTAAAGGTTTTAATATTGTTTTATAAAGCATGTTTTAGAAAAATTTATTATTTTTAAATGTTTAAATCTTAAAGTAAGTTTTCTCTAAATTATTATTATAGTGATTATTTTTAAAATGACTTGGTATTTTGGTTTAAAGAGATAAAATCTAGTTTAATAGATTTACAAAGTAGCCCCATTTAAATATTCCTAAAGTATATATATATATATATTCTTAATAAAGTACCGAAGCAGTTTTCAATTTAATGTAAAATTTTATTTTATAATAAAGTGTTTTTAAATCATTTCAAAATTTAAGTTTTTGTACTAGGTTTTCCGAGGAAATAAATATTTTGGAATTTAAGTAGATATTCATTTAAGTGATTTCGTAAGGGCGATTTACAATAAATAAATTTATAAAGTTTATTCAAAAATATTCAAAACCTATACTTTGAAGATGAATTTCCGGGAAGGGAAAATGTGTTAAAGTTCAAAAGAAGTTTATTGTTAAGCATGGAAGGGAAATTTGTGTTGTTTTAAATATAAATTTTGGCTTTAAATGGTTTGGGCTGGATTATAAGAAAGTTCATTGGAATGTTGAATGGAAGTGTGTTTTCCCTGGGAAATCAAATTCGGGTTTTAACAGATTCTATTTAAGTACAAGTTAAAGTTGAACTTGATTCAAGGAGTATTTTGAAAATTATTATTTTAAAGTAACTAATTAATAAATTTGCAATAGTAATTATTTTCAAACACATTAGAAATTATTTTTACAAAAGGATTTAATTAAAGGCTAGTTTTGAGTACAGTTATTTGAAATTATTATTAATTCTTTTTAAAACTCTACTTTTAAACTTAGTTAACTAAGCCTTTATTAAAAATCAAGTTTATATCTGAATAAATAGTTTTACTTTGAATATTTTGAAATGTATATTTTTGAGTAAATAACTAGAAGTAAATTTACATAATTAAAGCATATTTCAGTATAAAATGTTTTTAACTACTTGAATCTAAATGTTTTGAACTTGGTTTATCCAATAGGAATAAATGGTAAAGGATTTACCTTGTAAAGGAAGAACTTTGGGAATTGTTTTCAAACGAGTTTTTGAAAAGTAGAAATATACCTTGTAAAGATAATAGAGGTAAATAAATAATATGGGAAATTATTTATTGTGTGATGGATGTTTGTAAATATAAATTGATAGTTAAATCACCGACTATCAATATTGGCCAATGCGCTGGTCATTTCGAAGAGACCGGGATCGAGATTAATTTCTCTAAAACCACTTCGATTCGGTTTGTATGTTTTGGGTGGAAACGAGTTTGGAATCGAAGATGGAGCAGTGAAGTGCAAGGGCTAGTCGCTATTAATCCTGAGGATATTTCTAAAATGGATGTAGTAGGAGTAGTGCCTTTGGTTCCGTTCGAACCCAGGACGGATTTGTATGGACGAATGCTTTCGAAACATCGTCAGGTGGACGATGGGCATTCTAAGGGATATGTTCTGAAAGGTATCGTTTAGCCTCGAGCCTCATCAACTGGGAATGACTGAAAATCAGGGGTTATGTAGCAAGGCTTCGTGGGTAGCCCCCACTTGAGAGTAAGGTCACCCCTGTCTAGATGTCCCTTTATATTTCGGCTTAGTGTTGCGGTTTTTGATCATAACCGTGGGGTGATTTTATTTGGAATTATCCAGTAAAGGATGATTCCGGCTTTGTGTTGCAGGGGAGTGGGAGTGCTCCTCGGTACTGTGATCTAGGCCACGTACTGTGATAGGTGGTACCCCAGTGCCTAGTCATTGTTGGAATCCATTTTCCCTACGTACCTGTACGGTTTTGATTGTGCCCAACTATTGCTGAAACGTGATATGCAAGCATTTCAGCTAGATTCTATTTTACTTTGTATAGACACTTTTATAATATCAGAGGATTTAATAAAAAGTGTTTAGCTATAATAAGGTAAAAACCCGACATGTTTATTTGTGGCGTGGTCTTACGAGATGCTTTTGTTTCCAAAAGGATTTTGAAACTTAAATAGTCAGTTTGAGTGTGATTTTCTCACGCTGGTATTCTAGACTGACTCGGGTGTTATTTAACTGTAATACTCGAGTCAGACCGAGTATTATAGATTACAGGAAAGTTTGTTGTGGAGCTCAGGAGACGAGCTGGATGGCGAGACGTATTCCTTGTATTTGTTTTATATATTCCGCTGTGTTGATTAGTTGTGTATTCAGTTCTGAGGACAGGGTTATATAACTGTCCATTATTGTGTTGTGTTGTATATTGACTCTGATAATGTAATGTATAAAATGTACAATTCTTTGATTTAAGGATTATTCATTTATCACCTATATGTTGTTCCGCTGCGAGTGTGAGATTCTGATATTGTTTTGTTGCTTCTTCTTTCTTTCTTTCTTCTTCTACCTCCTTCTTCTTTAAACCAAATAGTTCGTATTTCTGTTATCCTAGAGTTGATTGATGGGGATAGGGTCAAATTTTAAGGGGTACAGGTTTGCGGGTTATTACATTGGTATCAGAGCTTAGGCCGGCGTTAACCTTGGCTCTGGTGGGTATTACTCATAGAATAGAGTCCGTAGAACTCTAAAATGGGTTTGAGAGTATTAATAGATACGAGAACGTATTTGTTAGTGAATATGAAATTGTTTTATATTGTGTTGACTTATCGATTGATTGTTTATAGATTCTGGTCTGTGCAGTCTGGCTAACTGTGTCGATAGGAGTTTCTAAACTCTCGAACAAGATAAACCGACATAGTATCATTTTAAATTGGGTAAATGAAATAATTTTACCTCGATTTTATTTTGTATATAAAGAAATAATTTTTCAGAAATTATTAAAGTGTATATAAATTTATTGTTTGGTTGTTGAAAATATAAATATATAAGTGAATCAAAGTTGTTTGAATAATCCAAGTAAATACAACAATTGTAAAAGAATAAATTGTATAAACAAATGAGTTATAAAGTGTGAAGTTATAATTGATATGATCTACAATTGAAAAATAATCTTATATATAAGAAGTGAAATTATATAAGGAAAATATTTATAAATGTGATTATAAAATAAAAGGAAATTTTTGAAAGAAAATAAAATAAAATAAAAAAAGCACTGAATTCACTACTGTTGCTAGGAAATAATAAGGGTGATGACTGCAGCATCATCAGTATCATTTTCGAGTTTCTATGTGATGGATTTGCTACCATAGTAAATGGAAAATTGAAGTTTTGTTGTAATAAACAAATTTGATTTAAATCCAAGTTGAAATTGATGAATATAAGTAAAACGAATTTTGAACTTATAATATGAGAAAATAAATTTGGCTTTGGTAAAAGTTAAATAGAATTTACTACAGAATTAGAAATCTAAATTTGATTTGTAAGTGGAAATTTAAGTTAAGTTAAACAAATGATGTTTGAAATAGAATATGACATAAGTAAGGTTGATTAAAGTTGATTTTTGTATCGAAGTAAAATAATAAAGTGAATTAAATGGATGTGAACTTGAGCTATATAAATGGAATTCAACTTTATTTGAAAAATGAATTAGCAATTAAATTAATAAATGGATTGAATGTTAACCAATCAAGTGTAAATGAATTGAGATGAAATAATGGATACAAATGTTAATTCATTTAAAGCTAATTGAATAATTGGATGGAAGCCAATTTAATGTTAAACCAATTGGGATTAAAAGTGTTAAACCAAATTGAATGTAAATTTAATAATTTGACTATGTTGGTTATACTATGGTTGTAAGTTGATTGTATATAAATTCATTAAGTGTTAATGAAATTGGAAGCTAAAGTGATTGAATTCAAATTGATAATATATAAATTTGAATAGAATTGGATTTTATTTCAAAGTGAACAAATGTGAATGTAAATTAGTGAATGTAAACTAATTGAATTTGAATGAATGTTAGTAAAATCCAATGTTAACAAATCAAATGTGATTTAAATTGAAAACCAATTCGATGAATATTAATGAGAAGTAAATTTATATTGATTTGGTTATGGACTTGTTGGATGTTTATTGGTTGGATAGATGTTTGATGATTGCATTGGTTGCTTTTGAGTGCATTGCTATGTTGGCATATGTAGTTGTAGTGATATATGTGGTATATTGATATTATTTTCATATATACATGTTTCTCATTGTTGTTGAGTGTTTAGTAGGTGCGGATGGCGCTTGCTTCGCTTTTGGAGCTCGCTTTCACGCTATATTAGCCGTATATGCTCGCTAATTATAAATAAGGTACATATCTCGGATTACATATCGTACTTTTACACTTTTTCCCTACGGGATGCCTCATCACTTGATGAGATGTATATTTGTGATATATATATACTGTTATATTTTTTCGGATCGAGCCGCGCAAAGGAGGTTATGGCGAAATTTTCCGAAAATTTAAGGCGTTAGAATATTTTTGAGAAATTGGGAAATTTTGAAAATTTAATTTTGATTTTGGAGTTTAGAGTTAAACGATATGGTTGGTTTTGAAAAGTATAACTAAGTTTGGATTTGAAATCTTACTGAAGGTTTTGTAAGAAGTTTAACTATTAGGCATCTGAAAAATTTAAACACTTAATTGATTTTGGTAATTTAATTTGAACAAATCATAATGGAAACGTGGAAGTTGAACTAGAAAATGGAAACCAGTATTTTGGTTGAAGTTAAAGGTTTTGGAAAAAGGTGAATATGAAATTTTCACTAAATGGATTTTTGAAAGTTAATGGATTCTGTAAATATTTCTTACTTGGCAATTTCGAGGACGAAATTCTTTAAGGGGGGAAGATTGTAACGACCCAAAATTTCAGTCATTTGAAATTCATATATTTAATTGATTTTAAATATTAACAAGTGAAAATTTATAAGTCGAATAATTTATTTTTCGAATATCTAGATTTAATTGGATAATTAAATCGACAATTTAATATTTGAAATTCCAGCAACAATTGGAAATTTGGTTTAATGTGTGTAAAAATGATTTATAAAGTATAGTGATGTTATAGAACTTTTAAAATTGAATTAAAAGTTAATTTGTGAAAATTGAATATTTTAATATTTAATAACATGGTGAAAATAGTCATTTTTCAAACAGTCTCCGATTTCGACAAAACTAGTTTCATCAGATCCGTAATGTTATATTATTGTAAGGTTTCAAATTTCGTGTCAATCGGATTTACCGTTTGTCCGGGGCGAGCCAAAACGCATAGAAATTAGCTTAATCGATTTAATTTAAAATTGATCGTTTATTGCCGTAACTCGCACAGATGATCGAATTGGCTCCCAAAACCTATTCCATTGTGTCCGGAACGTGGGTTAAACCCTAGAAACGCTGGTCACCGTGCGAGATTTGGAGTTCGGATTTTGGAGTGAATAGTGTTTTTCGTTATTTTCTATAAAAGGACCCTCCATCTTCATTTTGCAACAAACCCTATCTCCCAATCCATAGCCGCCAATTTATTTCAATGGCCGATAATTCTCCTTCTTTCTCCCTTCAATTCTACTCAATCCATTAACAATTAGTTAAAATTGTCAACTGCAATGTTGTAGAGCTCCGCGAGCTCTACAAATCCAACGGGTGAGATCGTAAATGGAGCAACGGATCGTCGGCAATCTTCTCTCGAACGATCGTCGTTCATCTTCATTTTGCGCACTCAAGGGGTGGCCGAGCTTCAAGCTGCTCCAGCCGATGGTGGCTCGGGTAGAAGGCTTCGAGATGGCGCTGCCTGATCGTCGCCAAATGCTCCGTAGTTCGTGCGACGAGTAGGGTTTGATGGCGGCTGATGGGTTCTTCGTCGCGTTCGTGCCTGGGAGAAATCGCATGAGGGAAGAAAGAAGGGGGACGACCGAAATTTTTTTTGGGGAATCAAACGGTCCAGAATAAAAGGTTTAACAATATATAAAAGAAATTGTATATTAATTTGTATTAAAAATCGTTCAAACTTTAAAATGATGTAACTTTTTGATATGAGGTCGGATTTCGACGAACCGAATTGCGTTGGAATCGTTTTGATGAGCACTACGCAATGGAACTGGTTTGGAGTCATTTGGAGCTAGTGATAATTTCGGGTAAAATTAAACGCGTGTTTAATTTTATTCGAAATAAAATACTGCAATCGTTATATTAAGCAAAGGTGAGAACTTCTCACTCAATCGGAATTATTTCGATTTAAGTTTTTAATAGTTAGATTTAAAATTGCTTGATTGTGTGATTGTATCATAAATTATTATCTATTGTATTTGAATAGACATTATACGTCTATATTAAGCGGAGGTTATTTATTAAAAACATATACCGCGAATATTTCACCGTAAAGAGAAATTGGTATTATATATGTACTTGGAGTTGATTTTCCGAATTATATAGCGGATGAGACCCTATTGCACCGCATAATAGCGGATAATATTTTATAAATCCCATATACCGCGATATCCCACCTCGAAGTGGAATTGGTATTGTGCTAACATCTGTGGATGCAGTGAAACAGGTTGGAGGGATCCAACTGGATTCCGCAAAAATTTATATGGATTGTTTATTATTCTGTGTTATGAATATTTGATTTCCTGTAATGGATTATATTGATAATTGAAATATCGAATGCTATTGATTGCTCGAATATATTTCGATACTCTGGGTTATCAAATTTTATAGATTTGAAATTTTGGGAAAGGAAATAAAAGAATAAATTTTCAAGTAAAATAATTTGAGAATTTGGATTAATTTGAGAATAAATTGGGAAAGATAAAGAGGAATTTTAAATTCAAATAAATAAATTCCGGATATGAAAGAAGATTTGGAAATAAACAAAGAAATGATAATTTTTAAACTCAAGTGGTATTATTTCAAGTGATATTGAATTTATTTTTAATTCAAGGATTAAAATTATTTTAAAGTATAAGAAAGAAATTTGAGAAATTCTGAACTGGTATTCTCAGTTAAAAGGGTTTAAAAATCAAAATAAAGAAATGAAATTTTAAAGTTAATGGATTTGAAATAATTCGAGTAAGAAAGGAAAATTTATTTCAAATGGAGTAAATTGGAAATCAATTTGAAAATTGATTAAGAATCGAAATTGGGAATTTCAAGGAGGATGTGGATATGAAATTTATAATCTAGGTTTATAAAAGTAAATAAAAATATCAATGGATATTCTAAAAGGATAAATTCGATGGGAATTTATTTAGAAAATGAATAAATGGGTTTAAAAATAATAGTGATTTTTTTTAAAAGATGTGAAAGAAAAGTGAATTTCCCTGGATAGCCAAGTACATTTTCAAAGTAAATTTTTAAATATAAGTTAAAGGTTTTAATATTATTTTATAAAGCATGTTTTAGAAAAATTTATTACTTTTAAATATTTAACTCTTGAAGTAAGTTTTCTCCAAATTATTATTATAGTGATTATTTTTAAAATGACTTGGTATTTGGTTTAAAGAGATAAAATCTAGTTTTATAGTTTTACAAAGTAACCCCATTTAAATATTCCTAAAGTATAAATATATTTTTAATAAAGTACTGAAGAAGTTTTCAATTTAATGTAAAATTTTATTTTATAATAAAGTGTTTTTAACTCATTTCAAAATTTAAGTTTTTGTACTGGGTTTTTCGAGGAAATAAATATTTTGGAATTTAAGTAGATATTCATTTAAGTGATTTCGTAAGGGCAATTTCCAATAAATAAATTTATAAAAGTTTATTTAAAAATATTCTAAACCTATACTTTGAAGATGAATTTCCAGGAAGGGAAAATGTGTTAAACTTCAAAAGAAGTTTATTGTTAAGCATGGAAGGGAAATTTGTGTTGTTTTAAATATAAATTTTGGCTTTAAATGGTTTGGGCTGGATTATAAGAAAGTTCTTTGGAATGTTGAATAGAAGTGTGTTTTCCCTGGGAAATCAAATTCGGGTTTTTACAGATTTTATTTAAGTACAAGTTAAAGTTGAACTTGATTCAAGGAGTATTTTTGAAAATTATTATTTTATAGTAACTAATTAATAAATTTGTAATAGTAATTATTTTCAAAAATTATTTTTACAAAAGGATTTATTTAAAGGCTATTTTTGAGTAACGTTATTTGAAATTATTATTAATTCTTTTTAAAACTCTACTTTTAAATTTAGTTAACTAAGCCTTTATTAAAAATCAAGTTTATATCTAAATAAATAGTTTTACATTGAATATTTTGAAATGTATATTTTTGAGTAAATAACTAGAAGTAAATTTACATAATTAAAGTATATTTCAGTTTAAAATGTTTTTAACTGCTTGAATCTAAATGTTTTGAACTTGGTTTATCCAATGGGAATAAATTGTAAAGGATTTACCTTGTAAAGGAAGAACTTTGGGAATTGTTTTCAAACGAGTTTTTGAAAAGTAGAAATATATCTTGTAAAGATAAAAGAGGTAAATAAATAATATGGGAAATTATTTATTGTGTGATGGATGTTTGTAATATAAATTGATAGTTAAATCACCGACTATCAATATTGGCTAATGCGCTGGTCGTTTCGAAGAGACCGGGATCTGGATTAATTTCTCGAAAACCACTTCGATTCGGTTTGTACGTTTCGGGTGGAAACGAGTTTGGAATCGAAGATGGAGCAGTGAAGTGCAAGGGCTAATCGCTATTAATCCTGAGGATATTTCCAAAATGGATGTAGTAGAAGTAGTGCCTTCAGTTTTGTTCGAACCCGGGACGGACTTGTATGGATGAATGTTTTCGAAACATCGTCAGGTGGACGATGGGCATTCTAAGGGATATGTTCTGAAAGGTATCGTTTAGCCTCGAGCCTCGTCAACTGAGAATGACTGAAAATCAGGGGTTACATAGCAAGGCTGGGTTATGCAGCAAGGCTTCGTGGGTAGCCCCCACTTGAGAGTAGGTCACCCCTGTCTAGATGTCCCTTTATATTTCGGCTTAGTGTTGCGATTGTTGATCACAACCGTGGGGTGATTTTATTTGGAATTATCCAGTAAGGGATGATTCCGGCTTTGTGTTGCAGGGGAGTGGGAGTGCTCCTCGGTACTGTGATCTAGGCCACGTACTGTGACAGGTGGTACCCTAGTGCCTAGTCATTGATGGAATCCATTTTCCCTACGTACCTTTACGGTTTTGATTGTGCCCAACTATTACTGAAACATGAGATGCAAGCATTTCAGCTAGATTCTATTTTACTTTCTATAGACACTATTATAATATCAGAGGATTTATGGCGTGGTCTTACGAGATGCTTTTGTTTCCAAAAGGATTTTGAAACTTAAATAGTCAGTTTTAGTGTGATTTTCTAACGCTGGTATTCCAGCCTGACTCGGGTGTTATTTAACTGTAATGCTCGGGTAAGACCGAGTATTATAGATTACAGGAAAGTTTGCTGTGGAGCTCAGGAGACGAGCTAGATGGCGAGACGTATTCCTCGTATTTGTTTTATATATTCTGCTATGTTGATTAGCTGTGTATCCAGTTGTGAGGACAGGGTTATATAACTGTCCATTATTGTGTTGTGTTGTATATTGGCTCTGATGATGTAATGTATAAAATGTACAGTTCTTTGATTTAAAGATTATTCATTTATCTACTATATGTTGTTCCGCTGCGATTGTGAGATTCTGATATTGTTTTGTTGCTTCTTCTTTCTTTCTTTCTTCTTCTACCTCCTTCTTCTTTAAACCAAATAGTTCGTATTTTCGTTGTCCTTGAGTTGATTGATGGGGATAGGGTCAACTTTTAAGGTTTACGGGTTTGCAGGTTATTAAACACAATATCCCAAATGTATATCATGTCAATAAAATAACAACAGTTTTTGTAAACAAATTATCTTCTTCACTTTTTTTCTTCTTCCTATCTTGACAATAAACTTAGCTAAATTCCAGCAGTGCTCATTGTCCATCATTATCTCATAGACAATTCTTATTGTTGTTTTCAATATTTGTTTGGCATCTATTTTGGTTGGTATTCTGTTTTGTTCAGTGAGATGACGAATATCATGACGTGTATATAGCAGTCAGCCGTGTTTAAAGCAAAATATATTGTTAATATCATTTTTCATCACTTGCAATATTAAGTTTGTAACAAATATATAACAGTATTTCAAAGATATTGGTGCAAACAAAGCATTTGCTTTAAATTAGAGTATTTAACAGTTTTAGTACCATAGTTAGCATTAGTTTTATTATCAGTTATAGTGCTTGTACGTATCATTTTATGGTTTTTTGTAGTTGTTTTGTTGTAGTTTTGATTATATACACGTTTAGTACCAGGTTTTTTGCATGTATGTATCAGTTTTGTGCCTACACGGATTATTTTATGTACGTAGATATCGGGTTATACCCAAAGCAAATATTTATTAAACTAAAAGATAATATTTTTTGTATGAATCAAATTCAAATTAACGTACTAGGCATACAAAAATTTATAATAGTTTGTATAAAAGATTATAATGCAAACAGATAACAAGTTATAAGCATTAAAAAAAACTTATGTGTTCAGTCCTTGATATGCACACTTTATTTGATGCATTACGTCTGGGTTTACCTCTATATTTTGTATATATATTTTTTCCAGGGTTCTTGCATCACTTCTTCAATTCATTTTCTATATTAAAGACAAAATGCTACAAAGTTAGATTATTTTCACTTTATTTCAATTGTATTAGTTATTTTTTTGAAAAACTATCATACCAATTTCATAGCTTCTTTTAGACTAGGGTTGTTTTTGTCATCTGATCTTATAGGATGTCTAGAATCAACATGACACCATTGTATTGTTAGGCATTTCAAAGTTACTAACGTCCAATGGTCTTTGCAATACAGAAGGAAATAGATATCTTCTGCATATTTATCTTGTATAAATGTTTCAAGCATAGGCATGACTAAATGTTTTTGAATATAATTCAAGACTACCACTTTCTGTTAAATACAAAATAAGTTACAATTCAATTTATGAAGTAATTATTATGTACTTGCATATAAAAGTTCTAGTTACCATCATCGTGGTTGTGAATACATAACTATGTACTACAAGCTCGCATTTAGATATATAATAGTGAATTATCTATATTAACAATAGAAATTATAAGTTGTTGTCATTGATGAAGCAGTATTAAATAATAAATAATATCAGTAATGTTAATAGTGGTAGTATATATTGAAAAGTATAAAAACAACAAAGCATCAAATCAAATCAAACAACTTCAGGGTATCTTGGTATAATTTTTGGTGTACACGATACTTGAAATATTTTTCTAAAATTAGCAATCATCATATTTTATCATCTAAGAACTAGGTACCAATTTTGCTTATATTTTGGTATCAGTTTTGACATAAATTATAATGAAAATAATTTAGAAAGGAATTAAGCATCAACTCCAAACATATAGCTATTAGGTATCAGTTTTGCAATACTTTGTGTGACGCCCCACCTCTATACCCACGCTAACCAAGAACACTACGATGTAGTGCTGTCAATTAGCACGGAGAATAAGGCTGTTGAGGAGCGACCATCCATGTGACTTCTTTGTGCGAGCACCGATATGTCAGATAGAATAGAATGCATATCTTTTAAGGAGGAAATCCGACATACCGATACAAACACAAAGCTATCACACGGTGGCTATATATAATCTTCGGAAACAAATATAGAAATAAACATAACACAAATAAGTCATAGACAATTCATATCACAAAGGCGGAAATATATATGAATATAACACATGAAAGTGTACATCAGAGTAGTGGTCAAGTAAGATCCACAATAACACAAAAGAATAGATACAAGTGCTAGCCAAAAGAATATGTATACATCAAGGAGTCTAATCTCAAATGTATACAAACAAAAACTACTAAACTAGAGTAGTTAGCCAAAAGTCAGAAGATGGATCCAGATAGGAAGTCATGAGGAAGCACCTGTAAAATCTCAGTCTGACCCGAGTATTATTTAAGAAGAAAATAATAAACGGATCAGTCTAGCTATAAATATCAGATAAAGTGATATAGAATAAGAGGTATGACAAAAACGTATCATAACCATAATACCATACTGTGATAAGTACGTAATTGAAAATCAACAAGAGATTAATCAATATCACAAGAATCTTCTCAAAGATTAAAAAGAATGTCATATTCTTTATTTAGTTCACCAAGCCACAATAATGACATACATATTAATGCCAATTGTAAAAGTTGGTGAAACATAAATTCCAGAAATCAACCATTAGAAATCCAGAAATCAAATAATCCGAAGCAACGACGTCGTACAGCGTAACGTCCGATGATCCAGCAAAACAATAAATAGGAACAACGACATCATACAGTGTAATGTCCGATGAACCAAAGCACAATAAAAGGGAACAACGATGTCGTATAGCGTAACATCCGATGAACCAACACATAAGAAAATGAACAACGACGTCGTACAGCGTAACGTCCGATGATCTAGAGACAAAATAAATAGGAACAATGACGTCGTACAGCGTAACGTCCGATGAACCAAAGCACAATAAAAAGGAACAACGATGTCGTACAGCGTAACATCCGATGAACCAACACATAGTAAAATGGAACAACGACGTCGTACAGCGTAACGTCCGATGAACCAAATCACGATAAAACGGAACAACGACGTCGTACAGCGTAACGTCCGATGAACCGAATCAAAGAGACATCGCACATTGCTAGTCTAAATAATGAAAATGATCGTCATTGATCATCAAGAAGTGTCGATTACACTAAGCTAGTAAATATATGAGTTTAGCTTCATGTCCCATAACCACTAGCTTAACTTAAATATTTACGAACAAACTGTAGATCTTCACTAGGAAATTGTCACAAAAAGGTTCAATCGAATAAGTCCAAGAGCTATCCGACGAAGTGAACGCAAGCGTTTCATACCACTCGTTTCACTAAGTCGTTTAATTCGATTTCACATCCGAGTGAAGTAAAGGCTTGTATATACTAGTAGATTAGAAAACGGTTTGATAAACGAGTTTGGTATTAAAAATAGAGTTGAAAACGTTTTGATGAAAGGGTTTTGTTATTTACTACTAGTATTAAAACCTTCAAATCTTTAGAGTGATAAGTCACAAAACTATTGTTGAAACAAATCGAATCACATATAATTCACATTCGAAGACGTGAGAAAAATCCAAAGAAATCAATTCCCAAAACCATCAAAGTAAGAAGTTCTGTTGAATGTTTTTCAGATAAGATCCCTACGAAGGGGAGTACCATCCCGAAAGAGGAGTCATCAAAGTCTTAAGAAATGATAACAACAAATAGGAGACAACACGAATCGATTAAAGTTGGAAATTCAAACAAAATAGGCAATATAGGCATAATTGGCAAATAGGAGCAGGTCGGTCAACCGGACTCCCTGAGTCGGTTGACCGGACCAGAGACAGAAGTGCTTAGGTAGCAGGTCGGTCGACCGGACCCTGAGGTCGATCGACCGGAGCCTGTAACCTGCACTTCCAAACAGAGGCAGGGAAGTGCCTGGGAAGCAGGTCCGTCGACCGGACCCTGAGTTCGGTCGACCGAAGCCTGTTGCCAGCACTCCCATGCCTATTTTATGAATGCCAATCCCTTCCAAATTTCAATCGGTCGAGCAACAGCACTAAGGGTTTACGCCAATCGACTACCCGGCCATATACGCTCTTCGATTCATCACCAAAAACATGATCAAAACATCAAAGTTAGGATTTTCAAAGAATTGAACTCAAAACACTAAAAATTGGAATATTCACCAAATCAATCCAAACCAAAAGCATTTGCACAAGAATAAGTATTAGGAATTCATACCTAACAATCGAAGATAAATATAGACTAAGATGTGAGATAAAAATATCACCTTTGAACCCAAACAAATGAAGAAGAAGCTTTTAAAACAAGCTAAGATCAACTCCTCTTCAATAACAACTCAAGAAGCTTCAATCTAAGCTTTAAAAGAAGAACATTCCCAAAGTTAGGTTTAGGAATTTCTGAAATTGGAAGGAGAAAGAGTTGGAGAAGAAGAAGGAGATGCTTACCAATGGGTTCTCTTTGAATTTGGAGCTAGAAGTTGGATTTGCTAATGAAGACTAGCGTTTTGAATTTCTATTTCCCATTCTCTTCCACCATTGTTGCTTTAGAACTGAAAAGAGGAGGAAGTGAGAGTGAATGGGGAGGAGTGGTTCGGATTTGAGTATAAGTTGGCTAGTGGGCTGAACCCAAACCCAAACCCAAAGTGCAAATGGTCAAATTTTTGACTAGCTCCAAACATATCAAAGTTTATACTCAAAAAGGTCACAAACGGCATTTTGGACTCAATGGGGGTGGTCTCGAGTCCTAATTCGACTGTTTGCAAAAAGTAGCTTTTCAGACTAAAATCCGACTAACGACGAAATATTTAAATAAAATATTTAAATATAAAATCGAAAAATATGCGGGTTGTTACACTTTGATATCATTTTTGTCATACATGATAGTTAATAAGGTGGAACTCGCACCCACTGCATGTGGCTCCCAACGATAGTGGGCTTTGGGAGATCGATAATGTTCCTTCACATTGCGAAGAAGCAATTTCTGGACTCGAACCTAAGCGCCTAGATCACCATGCGGGTGACCTAACCGTTGCGCCAAGGCTCCACCTCATACATGACAGTTAAATAAATAATTAAAATTATAGAGCATCAACATTTATCAAATAGAAACTATGTAACAACCCATAAATTTTAAACGATTTTTAATAACGTATTTAATTGAATTTTGGAGAAATTTTAAATAATAATATTTTGAAATAAAAAATTTAATGCGTAGATTACGTATAATTAAATATAAGTAGTCAATAAATAAGAAAACGTATAAATTTAGATTACGTTACTGGTTAATTAATTTGGGTGTACGTTCGTTTTAATTATTGCATCTATTGTACGCACACTTGTATTTCATATCTTAGCTGTTAAAAATCAAATCAGCACGTGCATTTAAAAAAAAAGAATTTAATAATAATTGTTAATTGTAAATATTGATCTATTGAATAAAATTTAAGAGGAAACAATAGTTTAATTGTATTGTTGTAATTCAAATAAGTTAACCTCTAACAAATGAACTAAAATTGGTAACTAATGGATATGTTGAGTTATTTGTAATTATTAAATAATGTTTGATTTATTGTTAATAAAAAGAAGAAAAAAATGAAAAATATTATGTTCTGTTTATACATCAAATGGTGGTTTTGAAATTTAGTTTTGAAAGCAAGTATGGATTTTTGATTCAAAGAAAAATTTGGTCTTAATATACATATATACACAGAAAGTTTAGTTTGGGTATAGGGTCCATTAATTTTTGTGTGAGTTCTAGTAGGTATGTATATATAGGTTATGTTAGTATTTTCAAATATATTACTCATTTCCTTGAAGTTTTGAAACACACTGTCCAATCAACCCATTAATTGCTCTAATAATTTATTTTGGGAAATTCAAGCCACAACTATTTTATTTCCCATCATTTTTTTTCCAAACGGTTCATTTTTCCTTTATAATGTATCCTTCCATTCCATACTTATCTTTTTCCTTTACGTTTCAAATATTGAACGTGCTGTCCAATCAGCGATTTATTGCTTTAATTTCTCAACTAAATCTTAGGGTGGCTGTTTTCATCCTATAATTATTTTGAATATCAAAACATATAAATTGTATACGTTTACGTTCATTTTTGGTCAGCTCTTCTGTTTTAAAGTAATATATTTATTTCTTAAAAACGGTTGCATTATGAAACACGTCTCTTCCAAATCTTCACCGTGCAGCCCAAGCAATATAATAAATTGCTTTAATAACGTTGCTGAATCAACAGTTAGGAAGAAATCATTTGTTTCCTGTAGCCACTTCATTTGCTTTAATTATTTCACGTGATTCAAGCAGGTGACCGTTTCCATTCACTCAACCTTTATCTATATTTTTGTTTTAAATTTCTTTCCTCTGTTCACTAGGGTAATTATGGTATGATTCTCAGCCTATTGGTCTGCCTTTCCTTCTTTCCTTCGGCAATAAAAAAAAAGAAAAAAGAAAAAAAAACCTTTAATTATAATCTCATTTCTTGCTTGCACGGTTACAAATAATCAATTAGTTAATTGCATGTTGTAGTCTGTTCATGCATATTTGGTTCATAAAAATTATTAAGCATTTTACCCAGAGCAGCCAACTCACCTACATCGTTCTCTATCTATTTATTTGCATACATGTTCAAACTTTTCCATTTTCTTTGATTGATAGATTTGTTGCCTTTATCTATTCTTTCTCTCCCTGTCTTTATTGCTTAAAGGAAAGCAATCTATCAAAACGTGAATATTTGATTATGCCAGCCGTTACCTATACCCAAATTTCCACTTTTATGAGCGTCATTCGAATATCAAACTTATATACTTTTTGCATTCATTTTGCTCATTTTATTTTACGTTTCTTATTCCAGCTTTTAAATATTGAGCTCCTCCCTTATATTTCTCTGTGGCCTTTAATTCTCTTCTCTGTTTCTTCTTTTTTTTTCCCCTCTGTTAGCTTCTCAAAACCATTACTCCGCAGCTCCTCCCTGATCTTCCACCCCTCGTGCTCCTCCGTAGCCACTTAGACCATGTACTCCTTCTTTTGCGTAAGTATATTTTTTTTATATACCTACGGTATATTATAATATATACTGTATACGTTAGTTTATATGCTTATATATATACGTTGCTATATGTTTATGAAAGAAAATATGTATATATTACACACTATACTCTCTGTTTTGTTTTAAAATATATAAGTGTTATAGGGTATAAGGTACACATATATAAAGTTATATGTTGTATAAGAATATAAGTGGATTTGTACAGATAAAGCATGGGTTTATTAATATTATAATTACGTAAATACTGATTTTATATAAACAGTTATATGATCTATTTTTATATATTATAGAAATTGGAAAATCTGTTTCGACAATGAATATATGTTATACTTTTTATATATTTACAGTAATATATATTGATTTTGTTTAAGTATGATATAGACAGTGTTTATAAGTTTTTTTTTTCAAAAAAATTAAGTTATATTAGTTTGGATTTTACCTGTTGGGTGACATAGGGTCATCGAGTATACATATGTATATATTTATACCATATATACGTTTGTACATATATATTTGTTAATTATATTTTAAGTTATATGTTAGTTATAATATATTATGGTTTGTAGTATTCCTAATATTTTAAAATGGAAAATATATATTGTTGGAAACTTGTAATACAATCGCATTGTATATTTTCTATTTAAGTTTATATAACTTTATATATATGTGTGTATATATAATATAAAATTTTGGTCGCAAATGTCTATATGAGTATACATTAATTGGTTTTAAAAGATATAAATATATGGAGACTTTGTTCGAAGTGTTGAATTAAATTTTAATTTGAGATATATTATTAAATTGATTTTTAATAATAAATAATAAAATTATATACATCATTTTCTGTCATATCAAGATGGTTCTAATTCGTTTTCACCAAAATTCTTATCTCTCAGCTCTGTTGAATTCGTGCCAATCTAGCGTTGCTTTGAAATTCGTAGCTTGTTGTATTGTCTATCTTCTCTAGCCTCGAAAGGTGAGCAATCACTCACGATTAACGTTCCTTTATTTATTAAATTTGATTTCAATTGAAATGACAACCGAAATATGCTGCTGTAGTTATTTTGTAACGACCCGGCTTTCTCTCCAGAGAAAGCCGCATCGTTAATAAGAAAGAAAGGGGTAGAAAATAGAAAAGAAGAGAAGAAAGAAAGAAACAACAACAACGATCTCACAGCGGAACGAATAAATTATATTAATAACATAAACTATTACATAGTTTACAACTATTTACAAAGTTACACAGCATATACATCACTTACTAGACAGTTATAAACATCTGTCTAGACATTACAACTCAAATACAAGACAAGACACTATCACAGATATCAACACAGCGGAATACTATATCTACGAACGCCGAAGCCTCCTGCTCCATTGCTCCTCCAGAATATTCGTCAAAGCTAAACCTGAATCCCTTGGCTACTCGTACAAATTTGAGTACCCAAGAGTTTATAAAACAGAAATAAACACTTGGGTCAGACATGGGTCTGGTGTGAGTAACAGGTTAAACTTGTTTAACTTCAAAACCTTTTGAAAACAAAGGTATCACGTAAGACTTCCCACACATAAACATGGAAAAGTTTTTACCTTACGCTAACCAAAACATTTGATAGGAAATCCAGTTATATTATAATAGGGTCTAGGGTTTTCAAGTAAAATACAGAAATAGCTGAAATGCTTACATCTCACATTCCAACATAGTTGGGCACAACTAATACGTATGGCACTTATTGGAGTTTGGATTCCATACAATGGCAGGGCTACTGGGGTAACGCCCGTCACAGTACGTGGCCTAGATCACTGTACCGAGGAGTACGCCCGCTCCCCTTCAACACAAAGCCGGAACCATCCCTTACTGGATAATTCCGAACAAGATAATCCCGTAGTTGGCGCGACCAACCACACACTAAGCCGAATAAAAGAAAAGGGACCTCTAGACAGGGATCTATCTTGCTCTCAGTGGGTGCTACCCACGAAGCCTTGCTGCACCTCCCCTGTTTTAGCCATTCCCGGTTGATGAGGCTTGAGGTTACGATTACCTTTAATCAGAACATATCACTTAGAATTCTCATCGTCCGCCTGACGATGTGCTGAAAGCATTCAATCCATATAAGTTCGTTCCGGGTTCGAACGAAACCGAAGGCATTATCTCGTTACACTCGTTTTGGAATCATCCTCAGAGTTAACGATAATAACCCTTGCACTCTAAATCTTCATCTTCACTTGAGATTCACGACCTATCGTTAATTTGGATCGATGTGGTATTCGGGTCTCCAGACCTGGAATACCGGTATACGGAAACCCGATCCCGGTCTCATCGAAATCCAAAACGTATCTATTAAGGGCCAAGTTGTTTAAAGGTTTAAACAATTCAATTCAATACTTGAATTCACACAACTTTTAACATAGATAAATATCACACATTTATCACAGATATATCCAATATCATTTCACAGAATATCATAGTATATCATCCAATAGATATCAACCAAATCAGACATTCTACTCAAATAATCATCCATAAGCAACCATTTATTAATCCATATTATAATCAATTTAATCAACTTAAATTAAATTAATTACTTGAGAATTAATTCCTAATATTGCTTAATTAATCATTGATTAATTACAATCCATTTAATTAATTAATCATTCCTTTAAATATTAATCACTCTTGATTAATTATCCATTAATTACATAAAGTAATTATCCTTTAATTAATTTAACAAATTAATTACCCTTAATCATTTACAGTAATTATCCTTTAATTACTCTCATTAATTACAATAATTAATGATCCTTAATTAATTACTTTTATTAATTAATTAACTATAATTAATTACATTATTCCTTAATTAATTACATTAATTAATCATACTTTAATTAATTATTTCATTAATCAACCTTAAATAATCATTAACAGTAATTAACTATTCTTAATTACTTCTTAATTACTTTAATTTCTTTTATAATTCCTTTTTGATTAATTACACCAATTACATCCAGTAATTCATTTATCAATTACTTACACTAAGTAATTACACTTAACAAATCTTATTAAGTAATTATACTTAATTAATTACCATGTGACTACCCTTAATTAATTAACAAATTAATTAAATTAAATTAATCACATTCATTTCATAAATCATAACTAAGTAATTCATCCTTAATTACTTTTTAAACCAATTAATTAATCCCTAATCACAGATTAATTATTCATTAACTATTAATTAATAAACCTTAATTATTAATCAATATCCTTTAATACAAAGTAATCAATCCCTAATTACTTTGAAAAATAAATTAATTAACTTTAATTAACTAATTAATTAACTCTTAATTATAAATTAATAAAACTTAATTATTAATTAACATCTTTAATTACCAATTTAATTAATTATTAATTATCAATTAATCAATCCTTATTGGAAATTAATTAACCCTTAATAACAGTTAATTAATCCTTAATTAACTCTAATCATGGATTAATAATCTCTTAACTATTAATTAAGAAAACTTAATTAATACTTAATAAAACTTTATTAAGTACTTCTTAATTACTATTTTAATTAACCCTTAATCATTTAATTAATCCTTATTAATTAAATTAATTAATTAAACTCAAATTTTCTTAATTAATTTCAACTCATTAAAAATCTAAATTAATCTTGAGATAAAACAATATCATTAAAACATTCAATCTTTGTAAGAAACTTACTTAATTAAATCATTAATTAAGTTTTAAAATAAATAATCATTAATTACTTATCCTTAATTATTTATTAACAATCCTTAATTACAAGTAAATAAAACACTTGAAAACTTAATTGTTAATTTACTTACCCTTAATCCATTAACTAATTTAATTTAATAAATCATTCTTTATTTATCCTATTTACTAAGTTTTAAGATAAAATATTTTCTCAATAATTACTTTATTACATTTCCAATTAAATTTGGAAATAACTTAAGATTTTGATTTAATATATTTAAGTTAATCAATTCATATAACTTAATTTATTCAAATCATTCATTTCAAAGAAATGAAATTTCAATACAATAAACTTAACTTGATTATTTAAATTTAAAACTTACCTTTATTTTAAATAATAAAAACTGGTTTAACATTATCTTTGGGTTTAACTCATATATACTTGAACAAAACAAATACATCTTCCCTTCTTTCTTCATTTTAAAACAGAGATTTTGTTCCTCCCGAGTAATTTTTAAAACTGCTTGGTTTTTTTTTTTTTTTAAACTGTTAAAACTTTAACAGTCACCATTCAAATACTCGCGTATCTCCCTATAATATTACTCGAGTTAAAACCCTTCTTCCCCGAGACTTTACTCGAGAAAACCCACGAAGCCAAAAACCAGACAAACAGATACACATTATTGATCGTGCACATGCACCATCAACGAGGAACTTCCGACCATCGCCAGTATCTTCCACACACCCACGATCGCTTCATCAACCCATTCCAACCATCACAACATCACCACACGCAACGATTCAAAATCGAGCCATCTAATTGAAACTGGAATTCAACCATCGCCAGAAAAAAACGTCGCCTAATCGATTCTGACCACCAGAGTTTACACCACTTCATACACGCCTTGCCGATCACCTACGCCACCAAACCCCACAGCCTCGAGCCACTCGATCATCCATAGGTGCAACAATGATCACGAATTCAACCCTCAGCCAAAACTAGGTCTACAGACTTAAATCGATTATCACTGCCACCATCGTACCTTAATTACCTTCCTGGTATTTTTCCCGAACTCTTCGATCATTCCACTACGCCAAGATAAGATCACGACTTCTCCGATTGACTAGATCATCAGAAAACACCCAGAATTCAAATTCTGGTCAAACTCAAACTGCTCGTACTATACCCCTCTAAAAATTGTGATTTGAATCTTAAAAATCATGTTTTCAATCAAGGATCTAGATCATATGCCTGAATAAATGAATTAAGAAATTTGAATTTTTAACAATAACTCAAGTTTTCCTGTTCATTTTTATCTCCAGAGCAATTTTTATTTTATTTTAACTTAAATAAAATTTTAAACTCTAATATATGATATAACAAACAATTATTGTTTATAACTTAAATCATAATATTAACTAGGTCAGGAGATACAGAATTTTTAATCAAAACTTAACTTAAAACTGGGAACAGAGAACAGACATGCACACCAATATACTCATATATATACATGCACAGAGAGGTACTTAAAAATATACAAACAAACCAAACATATTTGCTTCAGATATTCACATGCAATCAGATTTCATCCTTAAATTTTAAAAGTATTGTTACTCACCAGATGAAGAACAGAGCTTCCCAGGTTTTATTTTTAAAACTGAAGTGTCTTTGAACTTTAAAATCTTTTAACTTGAATTGCCTTTTTGAAAACTGGTTTGCTTGCTAGAAAACTTGCATGTTGAAATATAGTTGATTTGCTTTAATTTTCCCTTTGAACTTGCTTTCAATCTTTGAAGAAGATGCAGGTTTGCTTGCTTCCAGATTTTGAAATGCAGGCTGAAACTTTGATTTAGTTGTATTTTGGAAAATGGGTTACAGAGATTTGATTTTTGATAATCTCTGGTTTGAGGAGTATATTGATTACAGATTTCTTTGTTGAGAGAAATTGTTTTTGAGTATTTGGTTTGAGAGGAAGTGATTTCAGATTGAAGAAAAATGGTTTTACATGCTTTCAGATTTTGAAGAAATGCATTACAGGTTTGTTGAAAAATGGTTACAGGCTGAAGTTTCTTAGTTTTGAATTGAAGAATAGAAAACGAAAAGAAGATGAGAAACATATGTTTATATATAAGCTGAAAAATGATTTAATAAAAATAAAAGAAAAACAAATTTAAATGACACTTGTCTCATTGTTAATCCATTACTTAACACATGTTATTTAGGTGTCTTAATTTTATTACACTTGTCTTTTAAGTAATTAATACATAATTTTTTATTTATTTTAAAATGTTAATAAAACTTTTATACTAGTTTACTATTTATAAATACTTACCTAAATGTATATATGTATATAAATTACTTTAAAGAAAATGTAAATAAAACCAATTATATAAAATTAAAAGCTTTTTACTTAATTTATAAATTTACAAATACTTATCTATATACATAGATAATTTTTAAAGAAATAAAACCAATTATATATATAAATAAAAGCTTATACAAATATCAAAAAAAACCAAATATTTAAAATATTACCCCTTTTTGAATTTCAAAATTAATTTAAATTCAAATTCAAATTATATTTAAAAATCCAATTTAAAGTCAATTTAAAACAACACATTCAATTTGAAATAACAATCCTATTTTATTAATCTCATTTCAAAACCATATAGTTATTTTGTTTAAATAACTTTGAAAAGCAAATATTAAAATTTCCAAACTATCAATATATATATATATTAGAAATTTAAAAACAAGATTTTATTTATTTATTATATTTCAACCCAAAGCTAATCTATTTACAATATATACACACATATATATACACATTATAAATAGAAATCATTTTATTAGTAAAATTCACTAATTAAATATTTATTTAATTAGATTATTAAACCAATTCAAATTTAATTATCAAAGATTAGCAAATCAATTTAATTATTTAAACAGATCATTAAATTGATATTGCCCATAAATTCCAGGATATTACATATTTAAATTGTTATATATGCTATTATCTGTAACTGTTCACCTATGTGATATGACACCATATCCTGTTGTTTATATTATACTGTTATTGATGATATTATGCCTTTTATATTATTATATGTTTTCACTCTGCAAGTTCCCTGTAGTTCAGAAATCACTATGGGTTGAAATTATACATACCCGAACGGACTTTAGAATAGGAGAATTTCGTTATGGGTTGAAATGATAGACCCAAGTAATTTTCATTTAATTGAATTTGGGATTACGGTATCCACCGTATATATTTAGTGTACAGATTGAAATGATAAATATCTGTAGCACTTGACTGTATGATAAAAAGTATATACAAACACCGTTGGTCCATATAAATATTTTGAAAATAATTCATTATTTTGGAAAGAAATATATGGTTTTAATAAATGTTGATTCTTAAATTATTATATATAAAGGGTAATGATATATATAGATTTAATAGTATTTAATTTAACTAAGATTGATTTAATACATAAATTATGTTAAATATTTATGTAAATTATATTTCAAATTGATTTTTGCAATAATTGGGATAAATTGAGGTGGGGAGATAAATTTGGATTTAGCTGAAATGGTGTCAAATTAAGAATTTTATTTAGTTAAATCGATGTGAAGCTATTGAATGTGAACTTAAAGATATGATTTTTATAACCGGATGTTGATTTAAGTGATTTAATGAATATTTCATGTTTTAAATAAATTAAAGGTAAATTAAGGTTATTTAAATAATACTGAATTTATTAAATGAATATCTCAAGACTAAATAATAACGAGGTTAAATCGAGATCTATATGAAATTGTTAAATTGAACTTTGAGATGTTGAATATTAAAGCTTTGAAATATACTAGAATTTAAATGGTTAAATTTTGATTCAGATATGTGTTTGAATTTAAATTTGTTTGGTTAAAAACTTAATTGAATGAAAATTGAAAAATTGAGATTGAATTTAGTTTGAATGGGAAAGTCGGGTTGACTTTGAAGCGATTTGTTAAGTTTGAGGAAATTTCAAATATTCTACTTTATAAATATGTATATATATCTTGGAAATATATATATTTGGAATGAAAAGATATTTTTGTTGTGAAGTATCAATTAACTTGAAATGACCTCGTTATTATGTTGTATATTTCTACCTTGTAGATAGTTCCATGGACCCTTAGAGGATGGTTATCCCAAACATCCTTTAAGTTACTTGTATTTCAGTTGATATTTCACTTGAGTTGGATTTATTGATATAAGAATGTTAATCCTGACTCGAGTGTTTTGTGTTTTTGCTTTACGCTCGGGTCAGACTAAGCGATACAACATTTGAGACTCGCCTTTGGAGTTTGGAGCTTCGTTTGAGGATCCAACTATTAATTCAGCTTTCAGCTCTTTCGGTTGATTCGTTCGAAGAGGTCATCTGTTCGTACTGGAGACTTCACTGTATTTGAGATATTCTGTTGTATGTCTAACTCTGATATTTATATAGTAGCTTCATGAACTACTAGTTATCTATTCCGCTGCATTATTTTATATTACTCTGTGTCTGTGATTCTGTGGTTGATTTATTTACTGTATATGCTGAGTTTTTGCCAAATTTAAATTAACAATCTGATATTTTGAGCAATTCAAGTCCGACATGTGCGGATGCGAATGGTTGAAAATAACAGGTCGTTACAAACTAGGTATCGGTTTTAAATATATATAAGTATCAGTATTTTTTTAAATAATAATGAAAATAATTTATAAAGTAATAAAGTATGAATTCCAATCAGGGAGATATTAGGTATCAGTTTTGCGCTATTCTGATATCACTTTTTTCATATATGATGATCAGCCGAGTAAGTAAATTTATAGATCATCAAGTTATAACAAACTAAAAGTAGGTATCATTTTTTCATTTATATATATATATGTAGATATCAATTTTGGTATAAGTTACAGAAAATAACCAAGCATGAATTCTAATCAAACAGCTATTAGCTATTAGTTATTGTACTTATTTTGGTTAATATCAATAATATTAAGGAAAAAAATTATGTACTTATCTATCAGTGTAATTTCCTTCAAGAGCTTCTCGTCGTTTTTTTTGTTATTACACATCCTCCTTGATTGTGTCATGGTCCTTCCATGCTACTTAATTGTTTTAACAAAAAGGTTTGAATCAATTAATTAATGTAATTTTAATATGTAGCAATAGTATAAATATCTGTGAACTTACTTCTGTGATGATATCAGAACAAAGAAAATTCAACATATATCTTGTTGTAATCCATTCAGGTATACTAAGAATTTGCAGTGTCCTAATCTTATATCTGAAAATATTAGTTCTATTATTGCAATTGGCTCTAGTAAGGACTATCTGTACTATTTTTTCATCATCTCTGTTCTTTTTAGATTTTTTTTCTCTTATTTGCTGTTTTTTTCACTTTAAGACCATAGTCAAAGCTCTCACTTTGTTTTCTTTTTCTTGTTCAAGTTTCTCTTTGCACATTAGAAGTTGGTTTTCTTGTTATTGCTTTGCTTTTTTGGCCAGCTGATTTTATTGGTTTCTTTTCTTGATCCTGTTCATTTTTTTTGTTTCAAACTCTTATGATTCATGGATTTTAAAAGATGGGGGAATGAATTTAAGTACCGAAACATCATAAGGTATAATTAGGCTTTTGATTATTGTATCTTCTTCCATGTTTTGAGCTTCTTTTGATTTTTTTCTGTCATTGTTCTTTGCTTTGTTGGAAGAACTGTTTCATTTTTTGTCCACCATATCTGCACTTTCTTTTGATGTCTTTAATGGTATATCTTGATTTAGTTGGGGCACTTTTTTATGCATTTCAGTTATTGTTTCTGTCTCTATGCATGTATGGTCTTTTTCAGTTACTTGGTGGACTTGTTCTATATTAGGCTCAGAAATTATTACTTCCGTTTGTTCTTCATTTTTTCAGGTGTTGTTTCCTTCTCTTGATTTTCATCCACTGTACTGTCTATTTCGGTCAGACTTGCATTTTCTGTTACTATATCTATAGGTGTATCTATATTTATTTTAGCTGCTTCTTCATTTTTTTCTACTTTACAATCTGGAGTTTCTTCTTGACACTCAGCATTTTCATCTTCATTCTTTTCTTCACTCCTTTCAATTGAGGATCTCTTTTCTACATTTCGGTCTTCCATCTCTAAACATGTATGTTCGTTCATTTTAGTTGTTATGTGGCTTTTTGTACATAGGGCTTGGCATTTGTCTCTTCATTTTCTTCTTCATTGTTTTCAGATGTAGTTTTCTTTTATGTGCGTTGTATTTCAGTTTCCACTAATGTGTATTGATCTAAAATATTGTTAGGTTCATCTACTATGTGCAATTTTCTACTTTAGCCTCTGAATTTCACCATTTATTCTCCAAAAGTCCTGATTTTATTTCTGTAAGTTCTTTTTTCAGTTTCAAATTTTCTTTCTCGACTTCTAAACTCATCTTCTTTTCTTTTCCCAGTTTCTTCTTTTTTTAGCCTCATCTTTCAAATCTTTTATGTGAATTTTCAAGGCTCTAGTGCTTACATCTTTTTTAAATGATCCAATACTTTGTTTGTCTTCTTCAATTATTCTTTTTTCTCATACTATTCTTTTCCTTTTTGTTATTTTTCATTTTGTAGATGCAGTTTGAAGAAACCTTTCTTCATATGGAAGAATATTAGTCAATTCTTTCATCTTTATAATTGAAAGGGAAATTTTGTTTTAGTTTTAAGCTATGATATTATGTTGTAACTAATATGTTATAACTGACAGTAATAATTGATTTTTTAATAGAAGCAATGATAATAGTTATGAAACTGATATTATGTAGAGTTATCAACCGATACTCTGTAGTTTAAAAATGATACCAAGTGTTATAGTGTATTATAACTGATACTATGAAGAAGCAAAACAGATACTGTATAGAGGAAAAACTTATACTATGCAGAGAAAAAATGATTCTGAGTATTAAAACGGATACTACATTGAACACAAATGATACCAAGTAGTGACACTAATAATATGCAAAAACTAAACTGATACCATTAGAGGCAAATCTGATATATGTAGAGATAAAATTAAACCGAGTATTGAAACCGATACTATGTAGAGACACAAATTATATTTAATGTTCAAACAGATACCGTGTAGAGACAAAAATGATACCATGTATAGAAATTGATACTTTGCATGAGATAAAAATAATTTTAGGTATTGAAACTGACACTATACAGAGGTAAAAACTAATACTATGCATAGTTATAAATGATAATAGAAAAGATATAGTGCTAAAATTGATTCAAAGTAAGAGTTAAAGTGATATTGATTAATATAGTTAAGATGGAGTTTTAACTTACCTCTACCTCTTTTACATTATCCAATTTTTTTAACTACTATGTATTTAAGCTTACACAAATCCCATCTTGCAAATCTTGGTAAATCTTCAGCATATTACCATCTTGGTTGAATGGGCTTCACCTTCTCACAATGCAATACTATAAAATTTTAAAGAAATCATTAGATATAATTATTAAAAATAATATTTATTTCAAATGATAATACTTTAAATAGCATATCTTACCAATGGAAGGATGAAGCATCTAGACATGTTTCTTGGCTTATAGATAAAAAAATTGAAATTTTTTTCTATTCTTTGTGGCCAAGAAATTGTATGTAATTTTTCAAAATTTATAAAAATGGTAGAATTTCCCGTCTCAATTTTTGTTGGTTGTTAGGAAAGAAAAATATTATTAATATTTCCATTACTATCAGCAATGGCAGCTCTTCTTCATTTTGCTTTTTCTTATTTTCTATCTCTTGTTTTATTCCCCTTTCAACCACATTTCTTGTAATGAAAGTACAACTGCCAAATTTTCTGCTTGAAATTTCTTTGCACCTAGTTGGAATAATTTTTCACATCATTTTTGGTGTCGGTTCTATGTTTCTTCCTTCCAATAGTAGACCAAATAGCAAGCTAACATCTGTTGAAGTTACTTTCATTTTATCTTGTCCAAATATGAAATTATAAGTTTCAGTTGAGTAGTAGTTGAATAAAACATCTAAGTTGTGTTGATGCTTTTTGCATTCTTTCATTGTTATTCTTTCTTCATAGAAAATAATGAAAAAGTTGTAAGATGGAATCTTTTTCAAGATGTCTATTTTTTTTAGTTAGCCCATTCTTTCTTTTATCAATTTTATCATCTTGAAAATTGCTTGTAAGCCACATCTATATGCTATGTTTGGTTTTGTATCTTCGGCTTTTGCTATTTCCTGTTTTAATACTTTAGATATCACATTTGTACTTGTAGAACATGGATTGACAAAATCATCACCAACCTATTGTATGAAAAAGTGATAAGTACACTTTGAAACAAAAGATATTGGAACATAAAAATATATTTAGTTTTAAATGCAGTAAAACAACTTCATATAGATATATAAGGGGTATCATTTGCGTAGTATAAAGGTACCAGTTTTGTAAACATAGGTGTCGGCTTTCATAAAAATATGATTGGAAAAATTCTGAAAATTCCATACTAATAATTTGAAGCATACAAACTGTACGTATCATTTTTTATTTAAAATGATATCAGCTTTTAAAAAGTATGCGGTGAAAAAAATTTATAAATATACAAAGTACAAGCTTCAAACATGTTAGTGGTGTCATTTTTAAAAGCTATCGATATCATTTTTATTACAAATTTCATGGAAAATTATTTATAAATTAGAAAGATATCGATTATACTCAAAACATCTAATGAGTATCATTTTTGTAGAATACTGGTATCAGCTCTCATAAACATGATAGTACAAACAATTTTAAAACTCCAAATTATTAACCTGAAACATACATAATTTAGGTATCATTTTTGATTTATAATGCTATCAGTTTTTAAATAAAATGCAGTGAAAATAATGTATAAATGTAAAAAGTAAAAGCTTCGAACAAACATTTTAGTGGTATCTTTTTTGCAAACTACTGATATCATTTTTGCTATAAATTACATGAAAAATATTTCTTTAAAATTAAAAATACATCAATTCTACTCAAAACAGCTAGTGGGCATCATATTTGTTGAATACTGGTATTAATTTTCATAAAATTAACAGTGGAACAAATTTAAAAACTCCAAATCATTTAACTTAACTATAGAGAATTTAGGTATCAGTTTTTATTTATAATGGTATTAGATTTTAGACAAAATGAAATGAAAACAATTCAATAAAGTACAAAATTCAAATTTCAAACAAACATATTACTGTCATTTTTCCAATGTACTGGTATCATTTTTGCTACAAATGTAATGACCCGGAAATTTGGACGATTTTTATAACGTAATTAACTAAAGAATTCATGAAATTTAAACAATAAAATTTTGCAATGAAAGGTCGATATTTGGAATATGTCTATTTAAACATAGCAAATGGTAAATTTTTATTGGAAAATATATAAGTAAGTTCTGTTGTATAATTTTCAATTTCAATTTAAAATCGATAAAATTTAATGGCAATAAATTATTTTTGAAAGCTGAATATTCTTATATAATAAACCTGTAATTTATTTTTTGAGTGAGACCTCGTGATTCATTTCACCAAATTTGGACTGTTATAGCTCCGTTTATCTTATTTTCGGCGTTTTAACAGCATTTTGGTGGCGAACATCGACTTTTGATAGACTGGTTGTATCACTCATGTCTACGTACCGTTCTATTTGTCTCGTCATGCTGATCTTCGTAGTTTATTCATTTGTGTATTTTCGACATCTGGCACGTGGCGAAATCTGTAAATCGATTAGCCGTATCGGTACCCATTTTGGAGCTATTGATATTCTGTGTCCATTCATTTGTCAAAATGGTGGAAATAAATGGCCACTTGTTTAATATTCCCAGAAATTTAATGTGACCTTTTATTATTCTCACCGGTTACCTCATTTGCTAAATTGGTTTCATCCTTTGCCATTCTTTCTTTCTCCTTCAATTTCATTCTTAAAAATAATAATAAATAAAATTATATATATTTAGCGAGTTTATATAGTTCTGCAACCTGCTCGTTCATGGGTGTGACTTCGTGTTCTCTCCTATTACCATTCCATCAAGCACGCAATCTAACCGTGCCACAGTTCCTCCTTGTCCCCTCAGCCACATCAGCACTCCCTATGTGACGACTCGGATTTTTTTAATGTCTATTAATTGGGTGATTAACTGGATTTAAATTATTAGGATATTAATTTTGATTGGCTAAATAAATTTTCTAGTATAGGAGTTATCATATCCAAAGATTTTATAATTCAATATTTAGTAGTTTTTGAATCAATTTATGTATATTCAAATATTTAAATAGAAAAGAAAATTATATATATATATATAAACTCCACCCTTTAAATTAAGATAATATACCCATAGATATATATAGATAACTATATACAAACTTTATGATGTTGAATATATATATATATAAGTATATACATATACAAGTATATAAATGTGTATATATGTGTATATGTATGCCCATGTGAAATAAAAGGAAAGGAAGATTGTATGAATGTGAATATATATATATATATATATATATATAATAAAGCAATGTGTATATGAGTACATATATGATGACATATACATATATAAGTATATATGTGAGGTATGTATGTATATATATGCATGAACATAGGGAGACAAACATTTCATACACATTTCAACTCAAGCACATAAAACATCAAATCCAAGCATACAAAACAATTAATAAAAATAACGTTAAAACTTTTATATGAAATCAAATCTGGTCAAAAGAAATCTCTGATCAATGAATGAAAATAAGAATCGAAAGAAAGAAAAAAAGTTATTGTACAATGCAGCAGCCTACCTTCTTATGTTTATAAATCCACTCCTGTCCTCTTTTATCTCATTCATTCAAAAACTAGTTAAGTAAAAACAAAGAAAATACACTTCCATTTCATAACACAAGCAAAATCAAACAACTCAAGAATGAAAGCAAGTGGAACATTTCAGAGAAGAAACTGAAAAGGAATCAGAGTGTTCATCTTGGGTCTATAGGTGAGTAAACTAAAACCTGTAATACTGGAAGTATATGTATAGGCTTGGGCATGGAGATTTAAATGATGTTTGAAGCATATACCTATGTGTGAATGTATGATAGGTTATAACTAGGGGAAGTACCCAGGCCTGTCACCATTGTTCTTACCCTACTCTACATATATAAAGAAATGCAATATTTGACTTCAAAAATCCCTGCCGCACACTCAAATTTGTTTTAGATTATGATGCTTAAAGAAAAACTGGTTGTTTTTTATTATATTTCGTTTTAAAAATGGTTTCGTGAAATATCATCAAGTGTAAATCGATAAAAAAACATTGCACAGTGCAACACTTATAATTGACCAAAAATCAAGCTTCATAAACAAATGAATTGGTTACATAGGTGGGATCGTGACCGAAAACCGTGATTTTAGGTGATAATCGTAGTATTTTTAGTTGGGTATTTAGGAAGGAATGGTGAGTTGATCTGAATTTGGATTTTTTATCAAATTCCAGCGAGGCGAGCAACATTGGTAGTCGGGGTTTGGACAGAAGAAGGCTCGGAGGAAGGGAATCTTGGGAAAAATGGTGATGTGTTTTTTTGGACGGTGAGGTGGCTGGTCGGAGGTGAAGTAGGGTTTAAGGGAGGTTTTTGGCTATGGTCGAGTTTGAGGAAATGTGAACAACGAGTGGAGATAAAAGGGTGCAAAGTAGGAGGAAGAGGAGAAGGAAGGTACGACAAAGATTATGGTTAGGTTGAGGGGACTCGGGTGGTTGGTGGTGGCTGGACAAGGCAAAGATAGGGGTCGAGTTGTTTGCTGGAGAAGGGTTCGAGACTGAAATTTTGCAATCGGGTTTGTTGTGGGGAGTTGGGGTGGCTAGGGGTCCTGAAGGTCAGAGGAGACGTAGGACGATGGTCGAAAGGGGATGGCGGGGCTCGACGTCGTGTATAGTGCACGACTCGGTTCAGGTGTACGTTGAAGTCGTGCAGGAGAATAAATGGAAGGAAGAAAGGGAAACTGGGAAAAGAAAAATGGGCTGGAAAGGAAAAGGATGGGTCGGCCAAGAAATAAGGAAGAAAAGAAAGGTAAAAGAAAATAGGAACGGAAAGAAAAATAGAAGAAAGGAAAAAGAAAAGAAAAAGAAAAGGAAAATAAAATAAATTAAGAGTAAATGAAAGAGAAAGGAATGAAAATAAAAAGGGAGGAAAAATATTAAGGGAAAGAGGAAAAAGGGTATGGAATCTATATGTATTTACATAACTTATATTTCCTTCTATTAACTTAAAATCCATTTTTTTTTAAAATATGAAATTTAAGAGTCCGATGATATTTTACAATTAAATGGGAATTAATAATATTATTATTATTAACTTAAATTCATGAATAATTAATGGTATTTATAATTTGTTATTAATAAGTGTTTAATTTGAAATTAATTTGGATTTTAAAAAGGTAAATGGATATGGTAAATCAAGAGTTAATAAAAGCCTAGAGTGTGACTTATGTCACCTCTGTTATAGACCGTTAAAATGGTTGACGATCTATATCATCGTTAAACTGTACTGGAGATTTAAGTTAATCATTCGTGTCTGTGACGTAAAGTGATCAATCGAGTTAAATAATTGGATTAAAATGATGGTATGTTTTATTTGAAATAAACGGTTGTAATAAATTGCTATATTTGAAATATCATTACCAGAATTAATAAATTGTTTATTTTAAACAATTACCCTTTAAATTTATTACTTAGAGTTGAAAGCCCGGGATCGAATATCGGTAATATCCGAAACTATTTTAATTTAATAATCACTTCAAACCCTTACAGTTTTTGATTATAAAGCTTATAGGCTGGAATGGAATAATGTAAGCAAATTTGATTGTATTAGATAAGTAACTGTACCTAGTCAGTATTTCAATATCAATGGATTTCTTTAAAAGTGGTTGGTTATAATCAGATAAAACTCATAACCTTGTATGGGTTAACTAGGTTTTCAAAGAAACTTTATAACTTAAGTATTTCATATAAGACGAGTTTACTCATGCTAGTTTCCAGCCTGACTCAGGTGTTACTTTATTGCAATGCTCTGGTCAGACCGAGTATTATAGACTTTCAGGATAGGACGTTCTAGAGCTCAAGAGACGAGCTGGATGGCAAGGATGTATTGTATATATTTCACTGTGTTTTGGAGACTGTGTAGATAGTATATAGGGACAAGTTATTATAAATGTCCAGATTTTTGCTGATGATTGTACTCTGATATATTGTATGTATATTGACAGTTACAGCTATTCTTGTATAAATGCTGTTATTTTATATTATATTTTGCTCCGCTGCGATTGTGAGATTCTGTGCTATTGTTTTCTGTTTCTTTTTCTGCCTCTTTTTCTTCTTAACCCTAACAGTCTGGGGTCCGACACTCGATTGCTCGGCACTCTATACAGTGAACGTTTTAGTGTCGCTTTTCGGGGTTGAAAATCTTTCGGGCCGTTACATTTGTTTTAAGAGTTGAAAGGTTAAGCAAGAACCTTGGCTCTGGTGGGGATTACTCAATAGAGATAGGGTCAGTTTTACCCTAGAATGAGTTGAAAGTATTATATGAGGGTGTACTTGTTATATTCTTATATAATGATTTTAAAAACATTTTTAAAAATGATTTTTATATAAGCTTAAATTTTGATAAATAAAGTAGTTTTTCTAATTATTATATATATATATATTAAAGCAATTGTTTGTTGTTATTAAAAATAAAATAAGACCATAATATTTAAGTGCTAAAGCATATATAACCAAGTAGAAATTTGAGAAAGAATTAACTATACAAATAAGTTAAGCTAAAGTGGATTCAAACTCTGAAATTAAATCTCGAAAAATTCAAAGGAATTTTCAAACTATTGAGATAAATTACCTTGATTACATTTTTATATGGTGTGTTTGATTTCTAGATAAGATACTATTATCATAAAATGGTTGTTGTGTCTAAATAAAGGGATGTTTATTTTCAGAATAAACAATGATAAAGCAGAATGAAATGTTTTAAGGAAGTAACAATTTATAAGTAGAACCTATAAATTGAAATAGATTAAATTGTGAAATTTTAAATCTGAGTCCAGAAATTTGGAATTGTTTCAGAATGTTATAAGAATAAATAATATTACTCAAAATAATTTTTGAATGTAGGAATCTTGTTTAAAAATATGAGTTGTTTGAAGATGAATTTGTTTTAGATTAAAAAACCCAGGATGGTTTAAAATTGAGAGTATGACTTGGAGTACAAATGAAATGAATGTGTATATATATATATGTGTGGATATAAATAATAACAAAATGATTTGAAATAAATACTAGGTGTTGAGTTCTGAAATCCTCCTGAAATGAGACATATAACCCAAAGAAAGATAATTTTTTGAACTTATAAGTGGGAAGTGATGTTGATAAGAAATTCACATGTAGGGTGGAAATTTAAATTGAGTAAGTTTGAATGGATTAAATGAATTAAAATTTAACTTAAGGAAAGTTAAATAAGTTTGGACCTATAATCTGAATTTGGAAAATTGCAAGATGAAATTGAGATTTAACTTAGGGAAGTTAAATGGGTTGAATTGAAAAGGGAGTTATGTGTGATCTCAAAATGGGTTTGAGTTTTGGAAATTGGTAATGAATGTTATTGATTGGTAATTTAGATAATTTGGATGTTTATTTACTTTGACATATTATGATATCAACCTGTTAGCTAGTGTTGGTATATATAAACTGTGAATTGAATTATTTTGAATGAATTAAGAAATGGATTGAAATGATATACATCCATTGCTGAAATTAAATGGAAATAAAACTTTATTTTGAAACTATTTAGATGATTTTGATTTTTAGAAATAAAGATTGAACTTATGAAAATGGAATCACTTTGGGCTTAAGATTTAAATGATAAAATGAACCAACCAACCGAAATTGTTCAAGGATTGGATTTCAAAGTTTGAAGTTATAATTGGGAAATAAATTGAATTCCTAAAATTGAGTCGTTGTAAATGGATTTGGACTTTTACTCGAACCTTGAAATGAGTTAAGTAAATATAATTTAAATTAATATTATAAATTTGGACTCAGAATTAAATTATCTAGGACTTGGATTGTTAAATTAAATGTTAAAGATTAATTTGATTTAAGCGGTTGAATCAACATTCTGGAAACTGAACCGAATTTGTATAAATCGAGATGGTTTAAAATTTGAAAATGGAATTGGACTTAATTCAAAGGTGGAATTGAAATGGATTAATCGGAAGTGTAATCGAAGTGGAATTAATTTAAATTCAAATGAGAATTGATTTGAATGGGGATCAAAGTTAATTCGAATTGAATCAATTTAAATGAAAGTGGAGATTTAAATTGAAAATCAAATTGAGATGGAGATTGGGAGATTGAACCAGTTTGACTCTGAACTATTTTCAAATAAACTATTTGTTAGCACCAAAATTGGTCACTAACCTCCTTGAGAAAGATTATGTAGAGAGTTTAATGAAGAAGATAAATTAGAACTGAAAAATAGTGTAATTCATTGGAAAAAGAACAACAAAAATGAGAACATTAGATTTATGGTGGTTCGGCATAACTGACTGCGTCCACTTTGAGTTTTGATCTTTATTGCTTTCACAAGTAGTTGAATACAGTTACAATCCGTATATTAATGACTTGAATACAAGTTTAAACTGAAAATAATAAGTCTTGAAAGTGGAAGAGTCTACCCAGTGTTCTTGCTTTTTTCATCATGCCCCCTACCCCTCTATTTATAGATGAAGATGGGTTGGACTTCCCTCACGGGCCTAGGAACAAGGTACCTCGGCCCATAGTAGATGACTACTGTGCACCGTTCCATGCAAGCCGAACGAGACATGTCGGACGAGACAAGCCGTACCACATTTGGCCGAACTAGGAACTATGGGCTATCGTGGCTAAACGACGTTTGTCGAGCGAGGCATGCCGAGTGACGCCCTCACTCAAGGTTGAATGTTAACCTTTTCTTCGAACTTGTGCGATATCCTGATGACGAGCGATGAGTTTATGCCGGGCGGCAATCGTATGCCGAACAAGAGACTTGTGCTTAGTAAGGTCTGAAGACAAATGAATCCCTGCATGCCGAACGAGGATCCGTGCAGAGCGAGGCTCTGTGCCAGTCGATGCTCTACGCCGAGCGAGACTCTATGCTGATCGAGGCTGTATGCCGAGTGAGACTCTTGATGTCGGATGAGGTTCTGTGCCGATCGAGGCTGTATGTCGAACGATGGCTTTGCATGCCGAACGGAAACTCTATGTTGAGCCTCTCATTACCGGGTCAAATAACCGGTTAACACTTGCCTCCCAAAGTACATCTTGTTGCATACATGACTTGTTTTGAATCGAAGCAAGTTGGAGCCTCTAGAAAGAAATCCATCATATTTTCTGAATAGTCATTATTCTTTAATTTTATCCTCCTAATATGGCTATTCTTCTTTGGTCGTACCAACGTTTGGTCGATTTCCAATAGTATAAATTCAGGATTATAGTTCATCAGTGGCCATATGTGTCTGGTATTTTAGGGCTAGTAAACTTCGTCTATCTAATCTAGTCTTTTCTTAATAACCCTATATAAAAATCCAAATTCTGTTGATTTCAAGAAGTCGAATTTTATGAATATAAACATGCACATTAATGTACATGTTCTTGCCATTGGCACCTGGATGTGTTTTATATTTTCGTGAGTTATCACCATTTCCTTCTAGTTTAATTGCAATTCCTTGTTTATATTTTTTTGTAATATGGGTTGTCATCTGCCACTCGATGAGAGGGGACTTCAAGTTCTACATGGATGATGGCCTTGGAGTCATAAGTAAGGGCGAATGGAGTATGGCCAGTCGCGAACTCATTGGTAGTTCTACAAGCCAGTAATGCTGTTGAGAGTTCATACACCCATTTACCTCTAGCCTTTTCCAAACCTCTCTTTAGAATAGACTTTATGATGAATTTGTTCATAGCTTCAACCAATTATAATGGATTATGAAAGGTCATGAGGACAGATGACATTAAGGACAATGAAGTTGATTATTTTCTTCATCTTGGTCGTGGTTAAAAGTTCTTCATCTGCCCAATTGTTAAAGTAATCAACCGCTATGATGGCGTATTCCATGCCACCTTTAGGATTGGAAAGAAGACGATGATGTCAATGCCCCCAAGTGGCGAACGGCTGCGGACTAGCCATTTTAGTAATTTCCATTTGCGGGGTTCCATATTTTTTGCAAACATCTTGCACTCATCACATGTCTAGCATTATCAACCGCATCTTGATTGATAGCTGGCCAGTAATACCCATGGCGGAGTATTTTCTTTGTCAGGGTTTGCCCCCTGATGTACTCACTGCATTCTTCTTCATGTACTTTGCTCAAGACTCATTTGATATCATTATGGGTGATATACCAAAGCATGGGAATGGATAAACTTCTTTATACACATGACTTCTTCTTGGACGATTTGGCATGAAGCTTTGAGGAGGATCTGTCATTTTCCATTCCTCCATTCAGTAAGAATTTCTCATTGTAGATATAGTCTTTGATAGGAGTCAGCCATGACCCCTTTTCTGGCTCTGTCTCCAAGATCTAGCCGATCTCTATCCGTCAATGCTTGGAATATTAACTATTTCAATTGAAACAAAGTATGTTTATTGCGCATCCCTGAAACTGGCCAACACAACCAGTGACTTGAATCTTTTCATTTCAATCACTGAGGATGCGTGTAATGATGTAATACGTGAAGTCGGCTAGTAGCTCTTGGACCTGGTCGAGATAAGGAGCAAAACAATGCCCCTAGCATGATCAACTTCCTTAACTTTGCATACTACTAATCAGGAATCACAAAAGATATATAAAGTTTCCACTCCAAGTCCTCTAACAGGTTTGAGGCTGGCGGTCAAGGCTTCATACTAAGCATCGTTGTTTGTTATAGGAAAATCGAGTTTCAGGATGTAGCAAATCGATCGTTCCTCAAGAGTCATTAACATGACTTCTACACCATAACACTAATCACTGGATGCTCCATCTGCGTACATTTTTCATCTGTTGGTTGGCTCTCTACTACTCTTCGAGTAGTAATCTGATGCAGTGAATTCGGGTATGAGGTCTGCTAATTTTCATCCTTGGATAGCTCTTCGAAGGAAATAAGTGATATCGAATTGGCATAGTTCGATATTATATTTATGTAGTCTTTCAGATGTCTCAGGTTATTGTATGTCCTGTCATAATGGCTGGTAGGCATAGACGTTGATGGGGCGAGCATAAAAGTAAGAGTGGAGCTTTCATGACGAAATCAATAGACATTGCACTAGCTTTGTAGCTTCGGGTCGATATCCAATGCATGGCTCGGGATAGTTGATGAAATCACACATGCATGTCAGAATGGGTCCAAGGGAATAAATCATCATTTATTAAGAAAAATCCAACTAATTCTTTTACCATCCTTGCACTGAGCTGTGATTCGATATTCAGCACCTGGAAAGGGTCGCCATGGCCAGCTGTAATGTCGACTGTCAGCTTGTGGGTGCAATCCTGAATTCTTTGAGTTCAAATGTAACTATTTTGCATAACATTCAATGTGAAATATGGTTGGGACGGTCAATGTTGATGGTTACTCTGGTCGAATCCGATAGTCTTATCATGAATTGTTAAGTCTAATAATAAAGGGATCTAAATGCTCTAATCGATTATCTGCAAATGGCCAAAGATCAGGCTTAAAAGCATGTTAAAGGAAATGTCGAGTCGGGGTCAGCCTCGAGTTACATGCAACTGCATAGCTAGATCTTGCTATGAGTTGAATTTGCTTGTATATTCGAGTAACGCATATTCTATTCAATGCATTCATGATCCTTCACTCGCCCTTCGGGTTGGAGTGACAGTCAGTTGCCCACTAGCTTAAGATTCGATTTAATGATTCTATCTCTAGGCATTCTTTTGGTCGTAGCCTTGAGTAATTGTAAGCACTATATATAAGTTTCAATATTGAGCTATAGTAGCTAGTCTTTGGATGATCACGCTTCTGCTCCCAGTCTTGGATTGACAAATGTGCTGCGTGGACAGTTGAGTCTTGCCCTAGCTATGTTTATATTCCCACCAAAACTCCAAAAACATAGAGTTGGTCGGTGAATAGTCGGTTCACATTCATCCTACTTCTCACTCGTGCCCCCAAGCCTGGGGTATATACCGATAAGTAGGAAGGCCATCCATGCCCTCTTTAGCTTTACTCTCTTTCCCTTTGAATTGTGGGATCAGGTCAATTGATGAAAGGCTGAGTCTCGCCTATCCTGGATTGTATTGTGGTTTTTCATTCCAAGGGGAATACTCCGATGCATCGTTAGTTTATGGGCGTAAGTTGGATACTGTACGGTCAGCCACGTCCACTTTGGTTCATGTTCTGTAATTAGATCTTAGGGTAAAGTTACCTCAAGAGAAGTCGGCTCATGCTCATCCAGTTTCATAGTCCATCTGATGGATCGAAGAAGCATGCTGGAGAATTAATGACCAAGTCTTCATGGTTTACTCTCCTTTCCACACTCTAGTGGTCAAAGTTTTTCAAGGGACATTTGAATCACATTCGTATGTGCTTGGTGTGGATCGATATTGACCCTCGATCTAAGGTATGATATAGTCGATTGTTCGTAGCTTTGGATGTCGTTCCGATTGGCTCTGTATTGAAGTTTCCTTACAGTTCTTAAGTTGTAAAGAACGACAAACTAGAGCTACAATGAGCTGTCGTATTCAGCTTTTAGTGATTTGTACTCTTGCTTCATACATTGATTTGGCCAGGCCACAAGTCGGATGGTCAAACTCCATCCCTAGCAAGTTTATACTCCTCTCGTCATTTTAGGCCGAAGATTACAAAATAGAGAACGGTCGGAATCCACTCATCTATTTATCAAAGTTTATACACCACTCTACATTCTGGTGACTTAGAGTTATTCTTCCCCCGGTCGACTCATGCCCAATTAGTGCTCATGCTTTAGTCTATGCTCCAGGAACGTAAAGATTTTTCAAATAGTTTATGCTCTAGTCCACAGTTGGGACGTAGAGATTTTCATCAAGTCGTTAATACTATGGTTCGCGCTCTGGGGACTTAGAATACTCTAGTCTGCTTCAGGGACTTAGAGATTTTTATCAATTCATTCATACTCTAGTATGCACTTTGGAGGCTCAGAATACTCTAGTCCGCTTCAGGGACTTAGAGATTTTCAAGTCATTTATACTCCAGTGTGCACTCTGGGGACTTAGAGTAATCTAGTCCGCACTCTGGGGACTTAGAGATTTTCAAGTCGTTTATACTCAAGTCCGCACTCTGGGGACTTAGAGTACTCCAGTCCACACTCTAGGGACTTGGAGATTTTAAGTCGTTTATATTCTAGCCCGCACTCTGGGGACATAGAGTACTCCAGTCCGCACTCTGGAGACTTGGAGATTTTAATTCGTTTATACTCTAATCCGTACTCTGGGGACATAGAGTAATCCAGTCCGCACTCTGGGAACTTGGAGATTTTAAGTCGTTTGTAATCTAGTCTGCACTTTGGGGACTTAGAGTACTCCAGTCCTCACTTTGGAGACTTGGAGATTTTTAGTCATTTATACACTAGCCCGCACTTTGGAGAATTAGAGTACTCTAGTCCGCACTTTGGGGACTTACAGATTTCAATTCGTTTATACTCTTGCTCGCACTACGAGGACTTAGAGTAATCCAGTCTGCACTCTGCGACTTAGAGTTTTTAAGTCATTTATACTCTAGTCCGCACTCTGGGGACTTAGAGTACTCCAGTCCGCACATTGGGGACTTGGAGATTTTAAGTCGTTTATACTTTAGTCCGCACTCTGGGGACTTAGAGTACTCTAGTCCACACTCTGAGGACTTGGAGATATTAAGTCGTTTATACTCTAGTCCGCAATCTGGGGACTTAGAGATTTTTTGTTGATAGTAGTCGTATTTCCACCTATTTGATTTGTATTTCATTTACCATATCGAGGGTAATGTCATCGAATGAACGGTCGAACCGCGTTTGCTCATGGAATGGGACTTTGCCCCCAGCATCAAGGATGAAACTTGAAAAATAGAAGATTGATTCTCATCCGCTTGGTGATTATAGCTCTTCGAATCAAGTCAAGGAAGGTGGTATATAATAGATGGTTGGATCACATCCACGCTGGGGTTGGATAATCAAGTCTTGCAAATTCGCTTCATATCTCTTTCTAGAAAACTAGGATAATGGATGACTGAGTAGACAAAGTAAGTTGCATATGTTTCAATGTGCAGTCGTGTCCATGTATAGAGCACGATGGTTAACGATTAGGCAGTCCACAATAGCTACTTCAAGTTGGGCTTTCGAACAACCTTTTGTGTAAATCGATTAAAAAAACATTGTACAGTGCATCACTTTTAATTGGCCAAAAATAAAGCTTCATAAATAAATGAATTGGTTACATAGGTGGGATCATGATCGAAAACCGTGATTTTAGGTGATAATCATAGTATTTTTAGTTGGGTATTTAGGAAGGTATGGTGAGTTGATCAGAATTTGGATTTTTATCAAATTCCGGCGAGGCGAGCAACATGGTAGTCGGGGTTTGGACAGAACAAGGCTCGAAGGAGGGGAATCTCAGGAAAAAAGGAAAGGTATTTTTTTGGACGGCGAGGAGGCTGGTCGGGGGTGAAGGAGGGTTTAAGGGAGGTTTTTGGTTGCGGTCGAGTTTGAGGAAGTGGTGGCGATGGGTGGAGATTTAAGGGAGCAGAGTAGGGGGAAGAGGAAGGTACGACGAAGATTCCGGCAAGGTTGAGGGGACTCGGGTGGCCGGAGGTGGCAGGACAAGGCGAAGATAGGGGTCGGGTTGTTTGCCAGAGGAGGGTTCGAGATTGAAATTTTGCAATCGGGTTTGTCGTGGGGAGTTGGGGTGGCTAGGGGTCCTGGATGTCAGAGGAGACGTGGGACGACGGTTGAAAGGGGACGGTGAGGCTCGACGTCGTTTGCACATGCATGACTCGGTTCAAGTGTACGTTGTAGTCATGTAATAGAATAAATGAAAGGAAGAAAGGGAAACTGGGAAAAGAAAAATGGCCCGTAAAGGATAAGGAAGGGTGGGCCAGGAAATAAGGACGAGAAGAGAGGTAAAAGAAAATAGGAAATGGAAAGAAAAATAGAAGGAAGGAAAAAAGAAAAGAAAACGAAAATAAAAATAAAATAAGAGTAAATGAAAGCAAAAGGAAAGAAAATAAAAAGGGAGGAAAATTATTAAGGGAAAGAGAAAAAAGGGTATGGAATCTATATGTATTTACATAACTTATATTTCCTTCTATTAACATAAAATCCAATTTCTTTCTTTAAATAAGAAATTTAAAAGTCTGGTGATATTTTACAATTAAATGGGAATTAATAGTAATATTATTATTTAACTTAAACTCATGAATAATTAATGGTATTTATAATTTGTTATTAATAAATTGTTTAATTTGAAATTAAATTGGATTTTAAAAAGGTAAATGGATATGGTAAATCAAGAGTTAATAAAAACCTGAAGTGTGACTTATGTGACCTCTGTTATAGACCGTTAAACTGGTTAACGATCTATATCATCGTTAAATTGTACTAGAGATTTAAGTTAGTCATTCGTGTCTATGACGTAAAGTGATCAATCGAGTTAAATAATTGGATTAAAATGATAGTACGTTTTATTTGAAATAAACGGTTGTAATAAATTGCTATTTAAAATATCATGACCTGAATTAATAAATTGTTTATTTTAAACAATTACTCTTTAAATTTATTACTTGGAGTTGAAAGCCCGGGGTCGGATATGGGTAATATCCAGAACCATTTTAATTTAAAAATCACTTTAAACCCTTACGCTCTTTGATTATAAAGCTTACTTTGATTATAAAGCTTATAGGCTAGAATGGAATAATTTAAGCAAATTTGATTGTATTAGATAAGTAACAGTACCTAGTTAGTATTTCAATATCAATGGATTTTTGTAAAAGTGGTTGGTTATAATTAGATAAAACTCATAACCTTGTACGGGTTAACTTGGTTTTCAAAGAAACTTTATAACTTAAGTATTTCATATTAGATGAGTTTACTCACGCTGGTTTCCAGCCTGACTCGGGTGTTACTTTATTGTAATGCTCTGGTCGGACCGAGTATTACAGATTTTCAGGATAGGACGTTCTAGAGCTCAGGAGACAAGCTGGATGGCAGGGACATATTGAGTATATTCCGCCGTCTTTTGGAGACTGTGTAGATAGTATACAGGGACAAGTTATTATAACTGTCTAGATTTTTGTTTATGATTGTACTCTGATATATTTTATTTGTGTTGACAGTTATAGCTTTTCTTGTATAAATGCTATTATTTCATATTATATTTTGTTCCGCTGCGATTTTGATATTCCATGCTATTGTTTTTTTTTCTTCTTCTACCTTGTTTTCTTCTTAACCCCAACAGTTTGGGGTTTCCAGCACTCGATTGCTCGGCACTCTATACAGTGAATGTATTAGTGTTGATTTTTGAGGTCAAAAATCTTTCGCGCCTTTACACCCTATCCACCCCATCAAAATCAATCTCACACTCATTCAATAGCCATTTTTCTTTCCTTCTCACCAATAATCGAACATCTAGCAGCATGGTCTCTTCCCATTTTTCCCATCCACCACCCTGATCGTAGTCATACCCAACCCATCACCAAATTGTCGCTACTGCAAGCACTTACAACCCCACCTGAACTCCTCGTGGCTTCCACCGAACCCCATTCCTTCAACCAAGATCCTTACAACAACCATTCATACTCTTGATCCGCCATAAAACCCTACTCGCTTTTTCCTCACGTACCCGCATTTGCCTACACGTGCAAGCCCTCCCTCTAGACACTTTGCCGCACCCAGTCCTCCATCAAGCCCTCTCTCCATCAATCTCCCATGCCATCTTGTCGTGCCTACGTTATATATATTATATGTATATGTGTTTTAAACGTTTATATTATATGTTATATATTATGTGTTTTAAACGTTTATATTATATGTTTTAAATGTTTATATTTTATGTTATATATTAATTGTTTTAAATGTTATTTACAATGTATAGCATTATTTTAAAATAGATTTTTGTAATAACTCTTATATATAAAATATGTTTAAATATTTATTTGAAAATTTTGGAAAGAAATATAATATATAATTATTTTGGTATGTGTATTAAGAAATAATGATTTGAATATATATATATATATATATTATTTTGATATGTGTTTTAAATTGAATATTGATTTTAAGTGAAAAAAATATAATATATATTTTGTTTCTGTTTATATCAAGCTGGTTTTGATTTGTTTTCATCGATCCCAAGCTGAAAACCGTGCTTGTCCAATTCTTGTTCATCGTGTTGTGCTTTGGAATTTGTTGTTGGATTCGTATGTTGTCGTGTCATCTACTTTCTCTAGCCTCGAAAGGTAAGCGATCACTCACGATTAACATTCTTATATTTAGTAAATTTGATTCATATGAAATGACAATTAAACTTGAATTGTTAGTTATTTGATTGTTAAATATGATATGCCATTATCTGCAATTGTTTACCTATGACATATGACACCATAACCTATTCTATATATTATATTTAAATTGTTAATGATGATATACGCCTGCTATTGGTATGTATGTCATTTTATAATATTATTTTATTATTCTCACTCTCCAAGTTCCCTGTTAGTTTAAAAATTTCCTATGGGTTGAAATGATACATACCCGAACGATATTATAGATTAGGGAAAAATCATTATGGGTTGAAATGATGAACCCAAGCGATTTTATAGAGTTTTGAATTATTGGGATTGTGGGTTGAAATGAAATATACCCATAAATATTAAATTTGAAATTGCGGATTGAAATGATAAATATCTGTATCACTGGACCGTAGAATAGAAAACTATATACAGATACCGTTGGACTATTTTTGAAAATGATTTCTAAGGGTTCAAAGTAAATATTTGGTTTTTATTATATGTTAATTTTAAAATATAATATAAAGATTTTTATTTTAATTTAGCTTTTATGTTCGAAAATTTTAAATTCATAAGTTAAGTTTGAAAATGTAAATTTTAAGGTTTTACTTGTAATATTATTATTTAAATATATAAAATAAAATTTAATATAAATGAATTTATAATAAGATTTAATTTAATAAATTTTAGATTGTTTAATTTAATTTAATTAGTATATAATATGTTTAAATATTTAAATTTATATAAATATTATAGAAATAGATTTTGTAGTAACTTTAACAAATAAAGGTTGGAAGATAAATTAAAGTTGACTTGAAATATAAATTGGTTAATAATTGAATTAAATATAAGGATTTATTTGAACTTATTGATTATGAGATTTTAAAGACAGGATTTGATAATGGGATTTTGATTTAAGGCGGTTGAATGAATATTTTCAAATTTAGATAAATTGAAATTGAATATTTAGATTTGATTTAAATGCGTAAATTGAGATTTTATTTAAATGTTTATAAAAGCGATAAGGTGAATATTGTAAAATTAAATATAATTGAAGTTAGATATTTAATTCTTGATTTTATTTAAATTGGTAATTTTGAGATTTATTTAAATGTTATTAGAGTTGATTATGTGAATATTTTCCAATTTAAATAAATTTAAGATTGAATTTTTGAAAATATAAATGAAATTTATAAATTTTAATTGTTATGAATTGTTTGAATATTTAAGCTTTGAAACCTATTGAATTGAAAGCGGTTTAAATTTGAAGTCCAAAACTGGATTTGAAATCGATATAAACAAAAAATGGTTTAATGAGAATTTAAATTGATTTGTGAAATTGCAGGAAACAATTCTAATTTGAACTATTTTGATATAAACTCTTTTAAATCTATAAACTATTTCAAATATATAGATTATTTTAACATATAAACTATTTTAATATATAGACTATTTTAACTTATAAACTATTGTGGGGTTTCGATTGTTGGAATGAAATGTTTTAAAGTGAATATGAGTTTTGAAGTAAATAATGATTTCGAAAGTGATATGATTTTGAAATGAATATGATATTTTGGTATGAAATATGAACCGTTGAAATAAAATGACCACGGTGTGAAATAAGCGTTTTGTTGTTAAAGAGACCAGAATTGGATATTGTCATACTCTCTGCCAATACTGAAAACCATTTTAACAACTGTGTACGTGGTGGAAATTCTGAAACGAAGTAAGTTGGTTTAGTGATGATTCTATATGAGGTATTAAGGCTGCCCTGACTCCCGCAAGTCAGCTTGATGTGGCTAAAATAGGAGCTATACCTGAGCCAAGTGAGGTTGCACCTCCAGTCGAGCATTCTTCTTCGATACCATTCTATTACTTTGTGATTTGATTGGGAGCATCTTTGGTTTTGGGTGCGTGTCTCGAGGTGGTGGTAGTAGCTTCTATGCGTTACCATTAGCCCTAGGCATTGCCTCACATGCCTTGTCACATGTCTTATCGTGCCTTCTACAATTTTGTTTTGTACCGTACCTATGAAGTGCCCTCTGATAGCCCTCTAGTTTATGGAGGAATTACGGTAATGTATAGACTACAAGAATATATATAAAAATGTGTTAAGGGGAATATGGGTAACACCTTAACACTATTTTAATGTTTTACTTACTGTAGACATTGTCTATATAGCATATTGTACAATGCATGTAGATAGTTTAACGCATCCTTAGAGGATGGGTATCCTAAACATCCTTTAAGTTATTTTATGTTTCACTTGACATTTCACTTAGTTGATTTACTGATATAAGAATGTTAATCCTGACTCAAGTGTTTTGTATTTTGCTTTATGCTCGGGTCAAACTGAGTGTCACAACATTTGAGACTCACCTTTAGAGCTTGGAGCTTTGCTTGAAGATCTGTCTTCATCTATTTAGCTTTCCTATTATTTCAGTTTATTCCAGTTGTTGATGTTCAGACTTGCCATTGGCGTTTATATTAGTAACTTCTATGTATTCGGGATTTCTGTTGTATTTTGTTTAACACTCTGATATTCTATAGTAGCTTCATGAACTGCTATTTATCTACTCCGTTTCTTATTGTTTTAAACTCTGTGACTATGATTCTATGATTGATTTGTTTACTGTATATGCTAAGTTTTGCCAAATATAAATTAACAATCTATTGCTTTGAGCGATTCAAGTCTGACATGTGTTGATGCGAATGGTTCGAAATGTCAGGCCGGTACAACAAATTACATGGAAAATCATTTATAAATTATAAAGGCATCAACACTAGTCGAAAAAGTCAATGGGCATCATTTTGTTAGATATAAGTATCGGTTTTCATAAAAATGACATTTGAACTAATTTTTAAAATTCTAAACTAATAACTTCAAGCATATGAGCTGTGACGACCCACCTTTCTAGATGGTTTAAATCGATAATAAACCACACATGTCTAACTCAAAATATTCAAAAGGGAGGATTGTCAATGAGGTAAATAAGAAAAAAAAGGAAAAAAACATAGAATCTCGCAGTGGAATTGAGAAAATGTAATAATCAAACAAACAGTTCATGAAGCTGTTTTACAATATACATTAGACCACACAAATTTTACACAAAATTAGAGTACGACCAACAAACATACCAACGTAATGCAGCGGAATAATAATAGTAAATGCGATATAGCTACTCCATCTCCATCTTCAAGGATTAATGTCTTCAACACTAAAATACTCAGGCTGACTCGAGCGCAATAAAAAGAAAAAACACTAAAGTCAGAACTAAAAGCTCTAATGTAAGTTAAATCAGTAACAAGTAAAATATAACTGCAATATCTTCAAAGATGTTTATGGGATTTTACATCTCCTATCAAGTGTATAACGTGAGTTGTAACAACCGGGATTTTTCTCCAGTCAGTTATCGACATTAGTCGATTAGAATTGTTATCAAATACATATTGAAAATTTTAAATTGGGTTGTGATTTTTGAGAATTTGATGAAGGAATTGTATGGGCCTTTAGATGTAAATGGGTCCATTTTGTTTGTTTGTTTTGACCGTGATTATTACCTAGGGCATAATCGTTCTCCCCCTGATTCATTCTCATCGCAACCACAAAAGGAAACGAGAAGAAGAAAAAATGGAGGCGACTTCAATCTCGTTCGTTCCTCATCTCCAAAAAGAATTAGGGCTTCGGCTCTTCGATCGATTGCTGGTCATTCTTGTCTTGCGGTTGTCCGTTCCTCTTTATCACTTGCTCTGGCAAGTTTGAAGCTTTGGAATTAGGGTTTTGGGTCTTTGGCGAAGTCGATTCTTTGTAGCTCTTGCGAATTGGACTTCGGCTTCGTCTCTGTCGATTGATGGAAGTTTGTTGCTCTGAATTAGGGCTTCGTTCGATTCTTCGTACCGTGAATTCGACTGGTGCAAGCGAGAGATGGGTCGCGTTTAGCTTGTCGTCAAATGGTGAGTGTTCCGCTCACATCTAATCCCTTCTCGAGTTATTAGTGTTCGATACCTATGAGTTTTGTTCGTATTTGATTGTTGATTTCGTCATTGGTTTTGTCGACTATTCGACTATGTGGGAAGTTGCTGTTTTCTGATTTGTTTACCTTCTGCGTCTTGATGAGTTGCCGTGATAAACTTCGATTTCTATAAAATTGATTGAATTTGTTTTGTGCTTCAATTTGTTCCTTACCTGACTTTGGCTGGTGATAGGTTGGCTTCGGCATTTAAAATACTCGGCTTTGATGATTTTCGAATGTGAGTGTAGCAATATTATTTTGTTCGACTTGGGTTATATGGTTTATTGTATCTGGTAGTATTTCCATACCAGTTTGATTTTAGTTGCTATTCTATGACTTCTGCAACCTTCGAACTGCAGTTAGTCTTCGACTATAAACTTGACTTTTGTGATATTGACTTTGTTTGACTTTTGCTTGTTGTTTTCTGACCATTTTCACATCTGCATATTTACCTGTTTACTCAAGGCCGTATATGTGCATACATACATATGTATGTGTGTATGCATATATTCTTGGATTTGCATTGTTGTAGTTTGATTCTCCTTGGCTAATTGGTTAGTTGCACTTCTGTAAGCTTGAGTTTGGTTCTTGGTTCACTTGTAGTTCTTTGGTGCTTGCTTGTATTCATTCTTGCAGTTGCTTGGTACATCTTTGTCGAACATAGTTTCTCGACTTGTAGTTAATTTCTTCTGGCTTGAATCACTGTCCAGTTGATTCACTGACGCACTTTGATCATGGGTTCGATCACTTGCTATGTCTTGTTCATCTGGTTCTTGTATCACTTTGGTATTGGTGCATTATAGTTGCATCACTGTATGTAGATGTATGCCCTGACCATTTACTTGGTTTTGTTTCTATAGCTTGATAGTTTAGTCTGCATATGTGAACAGCTGCATTTGTGCTCGATTCTCCACATTCACATAATGCATTGATCATCCACTGTGGCTTTCTACTTTACATTCTCTATTTTTGACATTAACCACTGTCCTCATTGTATATTCTGTAGCATAGTCTGGAGTTGTTGTACTTGTGGTCTTGCAATTGGTTTAGGGATGCATTCATGTCTGCTTTGTATCATTCTTGAAGTCTTCGTTTTACTGTATGCATCACTAGTCTTTCATTTGACCTGTTTCATTTAGTCGTACTGCCCTATGTTGTCACTTGATCTTGCTGTGACATTGTGACTTCTTGTTCATCCTCCATTAAGAAGTATTGTTGCATTTTAGATGTATCTTGGTCTTATGAACTTGAATTAGTAGTCTACACCTCTGGCTTTTTGTCCGAACTGTTTGTAGTCAATTGCTTTGTCTATTCATTGGCCTTGAGTTGAACCTATTTTGGGTTTGACCTTGTGATCATTTATGACTTTCACTGAGTTTTTGTGTATTCCGTGCGATAGTGGCGAGGCAGTACACGCGTGCGTGTACTGCAGCCCTATCAGATTGACAGTTTTAAATTGATGTTCGATTTGTCGAATTGTTTCGTTGGTTAATTTCAAATGGTTTGGAATTGTATTCTGATTTGGGTTGTTGATTTGTAGTTTAACACTGCTTAGTGTTATATCTGCCGTTATCCAATTCTCGTATCGAGGGTTGGATATACGTGATTTCTGTGACTGTCATCTATTTGAGATTTTTATTGCTTCTATGCACTAATAACTGAGTTTGAATTAGACTGACCCGTGTATTATTTTCTTTTGAATGTAATACTCAGGCCAGACCCGAGTTATTTCAGGTTGTAGATTTTCTTCTTTGAGTTGCTGTTCAGGATATGAAGACTTTTCACATCTTCTGAAGTTGTCAGTGTCATTTTGTAGTAGTCGTGTCATTGTATAGAACGATATGTATTCATGTATATTAGTCGATAATGTACTTGTATATATAACTTCTAGAGTCGACAGTTGTAGTTGTATCATATGTATCGTGTCAACTATATTGTAACTGACATCGGTTATATATATATGAGATTTTTGTTAATCTGTGTTCCGCATTTATATTATCTGTGTTATTGTTATATCTAATGTCCTAAACTATTATGAACTATCGTAGTTTGTTTTATACTGATAATTGGATATGTCGATGGGAGTAAATAAATAATAGATGAAAAATAAAAAGTATATACCACTCCTATCGAGATAACCAATATTAGTGTAAGGCCAATTACGGATGGTCGCTCCTATCCAGCCTTATTCTTCGTAATAATAGACAGTATTTCTTTTAATACTCTTTGTTATTATGAGTATAGAGGTGGAGCGTCACAGTTGGTATCAGAGCTTGGGGGTTTATGGATATAATATAAAACATAACTTAGATGGAACATCTGTTACAACTATTGGTCGATGTTTTATTTGTGATTTGAGTCAAAACTAAAGTTTTGAAATTTTGATGAAAGTTTTTAAATATCATTATTTAAAAATAAAAAGTGGATTTGTGTTCTGATGATTTGATTGATTTGAGTACTGTTTATCAGAGTGCGCAGCGGAAACAGTGAAACTGTCTTCGCTGGGTACAACTGATAATCTATTTGATTTAGAAATTGATATAAATTTCATTTGTTGTTTACATAGCTGTAATTATTTTGTTTCTTTGAGAATTTCGAATCCGAATTGAGGATTCGAAGAAATTACAGTTATGTGATTTTTGTTGAAATTTCCGCTGGCTTTCTTTTGTGCTAATCATCTATTGATTAGATTTTGCTGTTTTGAATTATCTTCATTGAAGATATATTCGAATGATTTCTTTGTTCATTTTGTAGTACGTGCAAAAATTTGAATTGCACGTTATTGCATTAATTTTACGTTGAACTGATGCTTGGTTATGGAACGTATTTTGTTGCCGTTATTTTTATAACGGGATTTTTACACCAGTGCTATTTTAAAGCATGGTGTTTTGTGGCATTTCTGATGAATGAAAATTCACTGATATTACATTTTGATGTAAATTATTTTGATGAGATTTTGATGTTTAAAAAAAAAAAATTCTGCTGCTTTGGCTTCAGTAATCATCAAGTTTTAAAAGTGGATTTTCTAGCGGTTATTCCGCAATGCTGTTTTGTGACCGTTTTTACGGTATTTTGGGAAGTACAATTTCCTTATCGAAATTGTTACTGATTTGCTGTTTTAATCACGTGATTGGAAAATCGTTTTAAAAATGAAAATTGTTTTATAAATTTTTAACAGTTTGCGTTTTCAAAAGAATGAGAAAGTGACTTAAACGATTCAGCAAAATCGAGGATTATGACCCCTTTCTTTTACTGTTTCGCTTAATTCCGGACTTGTCCGTTTGAGAATGTAAAGTGTATTTTTACAGAATACACAATTTTGCACTTTCAAGGAAATGATGAAGTGATTTAAACGATTTAGCAAAAGTGCGGAGTATGGAACCACACTTTTACTATTTCGGTTAATTCCGGACTCGTTAATTGAATATCTGTTGTTTTGATAAATTTGATGATTTCACACTTTCAAGGAAACGATGAAGAGAATCAAACGATTTAGTAAAACACGTGGTATGGGACATGTGCGTTTGCTATTTCGGTTAATTCCGGACTCGTTAATTGAAACATTTTGATGCTTTCGTGTGCTTTCGAGCCACTATGAGGACCTTCAGGTCATTTGTTGGACCTTCGGGTCATTTGTTGGGCTTTCGGGCCACTCTGCGGACTTTCGGGTCAAATACCAGTACTAGACCTTCGGGTCACTCTGCGGACCTTCGGGTCAATCTTATGGGCGCCAAAATTATGTTGAGTACTTGGTAGGCTTCGGCCATATGTTGTTGCACGTGCGGCGAATTAAAAACTCGCCATCTGATGGGATCGATCCAAGCTTTTATGTTGATTTTCTAGTCTTCTTAATTGATTTCTAGATATTTGTTGTTTCCAATTATCTGCAGGTAATTGGATATTTGTTGATATGAGTTCTGATTATCGTTTTTGATAATCAGATATTTGTTGTTTCTAATTATCGCTTGTGATAATTAGATATTTGTTGATATGAGTTCTGATTATCGTTTTTGATAATCGGATATTTGTTGTTTCTAATTATCGCTTGTGATAATTAGATATTTGTTGATATGAGTTCTGATTATCGTTTTTGATAATCGGATATTTGTTGTTTCTAATTATCGCTTGTGATAATTAGATATTTGTTGATATGAGTTCTGATTATCGTTTTTGATAATCGGATATTTATTGTTTTTAATTATCGCTTTAGATAATTAAATATTAGTTGATTTGAGATTTAATTATCGCTTGAGATAACTAAATATTTGTTGATTTTGAGATTTAATTATCGCTTTAGATAATTAAATATTTGTTGATTTTAAATTTAATCATCGCTTGAGATGATTAAATATTTGTTGATTTGTTGTTTTAATTATCGCTTTAGATAATTAAATATTTGTTGCTTTGAGATTTAATAATCGCTTTAGATAATTAAATACTTTCTGATTTGGAATTTAATTATCGCTTTAGATAATTAAATATTTGCTGATTTTGAATTTAATTATCGCTTTAGATAATTAAATATTTGTTGATTTTAAATTTAATTATCGCTTGAGATAATTAAATATTTGTTGATTTTGAGATTTAATTATCGCTTTAGATAATTAAATATTTGTTGATTTTAAATTTAATCATCGCTTGAGATGATTAAATATTTGTTGATTTGTTGTTTTAATTATCGCTTTAGATAATTAAATATTTGTTGCTTTGAGATTTAATTATCGCTTTAGATAATTAAATACTTTCTGATTTGGAATTTAATTATCGCTTTAGATAATTAAATATTTGCTGATTTTGAATTTAATTATCGCTTTAGATAATTAAATATTTGTTGATTTTAAATTTAATTATCGCTTGAGATAATTAAAATTTTGTTGATTTTGAGATTTAATTATCGCTTTAGATAATTAAATATTTGTTGATTTTAAATTTAATCATCGCTTGAGATGATTAAATATTTGTTGATTTGTTGTTTTAATTATCGCTTTAGATAATTAAATATTTGTTGCTTTGAGATTTAATTATCGCTTTAGATAATTAAATACTTTCTGATTTGGAATTTAATTATCGCTTTAGATAATTAAATATTTGCTGATTTTGAATTTAATTATCGCTTTAGATAATTAAATATTTGTTGATTTTAGATTTAATTATCGCTTGAGACGATTAAATATTTGTTGATTTGAAATTTAAATTATCTCTTTATATAATCAAATATCGATTGCTTTGAAATTTGATTATCGTTTTTGATAATCGAATATTTGTTGAATTTGAAATTTGATTATCGCTTGTGATAATCGAATATTAGTTGATTTGAGAAATTTGATTATCGTTTTGATAATTGAATATTTGTTTTCTGGCTATTGTTTGAGATAATCAGATATTTGATTTGTCTTCTGATTATCGTTTGAGATAAGTAAATATTTGCGATTTGAAAATTCAATTATCGTTTTTGATGATTGAATATTTGCGATTTTTGAGATTTGAGCTTCGTCTTTTTCTCTGGCGATTCAGGTGAGTAAATTGATTTACTCACATTCAATTCGTGCTCTGTATGGGATTTCTACTCTGTTTTTCCTTCTCTTTTAGTTGCTGGAACTCGATTGTTCTTGCTTTTGTTAGTCGTCTGATTTTGATCCCTGATTCCCTCGATGTTGATTCTTTTGATTTGAAGCAGTCGAACCTTTTAATTTCTTATCTAATACTTCCCCGCTGACACTTGCTTTGCTTATACATTCGACATTGCCATGCTCTTTTGGTTGTTACCTTTTATCCATTTATTCCCTATGATTGCGTGGACGCAATTTTTATAAGGAGGGGAGTCTGTAACAACCGGGATTTTTCTCCAGTCAGTTATCGACATTAGTCGATTAGAATTGTTATCAAATACATATTGAAAATTTTAAATTGGGTTGTGATTTTTGAGAATTTGATGAAGGAATTGTATGGGCCTTTAGATGTAAATGGGTCCATTTTGTTTGTTTGTTTTGACCGTGATTATTACCTAGGGCATAATCGTTCTCCCCCTGATTCATTCTCATCGCAACCACAAAACGAAATGAGAAGAAAAAAAAATGGAGGCGACTTCAATCTCGTTCGTTCCTCATCTCCAAAAAGAATTAGGGCTTCGGCTCTTCGATCGATTGCTGGTCATTCTTGTCTTGCGGTTGTCCGTTCCTCTTTATCACTTGCTCTGGCAAGTTTGAAGCTTTGGAATTAGGGTTTTGGGTCTCTGGCGAAGTCGATTCTTTGTAGCTCTTGCGAATTGGACTTCGGCTTCGTCTCTGTCGATTGATGGAAGTTTGTTGCTCTGAATTAGGGCTTCGTTCGATTCTTCGTACCGTGAATTCGACTGGTGCAAGCGAGAGATGGGTCGCGTTCAACTTGTCGTCAAATGGTGAGTGTTCCGCTCACATCTAATCCATTCTCGAGTTATTAATGTTCGATACCTATGAGTTTTGTTCGTATTTGATTGTTGATTTCGTCATTGGTTTTGTCAACTATTCGACTATGTGGGAAGTTGCTGTTTTCTGATTTGTTTACCTTCTGCGTCTTGATGAGTTGCCGTGATAAACTTCGATTTCTATAAAATTGATTGAATTTGTTTTGTGCTTCAATTTGTTCCTTACCTGACTTTGGCTGGTGATAGGTTGGCTTCGGCATTTAAAATACTCGGCTTTGATGATTTTCGAATGTGAGTGTGGCAATATTATTTTGTTCGACTTGGGTTATATGGTTTACTGTATCTAGTAGTATTTCCATACCAGTTTGATTTTAGTTGCTATTCTATGACTTCTGCAACCTTCGAACTGCAGTTAGTCTTCGACTATAAACTTGACTTTTGTGATATTGACTTTGTTCGAATTTTGCTTGTTGTTTTCTGACCATTTTCACAGCTGCATATTTACCTGTTTACTCAAGGCCGTATATGTGCATACATACATATGTATGTGTGTATGCATATATTCTTGGATTTGCATTGTTGTAGTTTGATTCTCCTTGGCTAATTGGTTAGTTGCACTTCTGTAAGCTTGAGTTTGGTTCTTGGTTCACTTGTAGTTCTTTGGTGCTTGCTTGTATTCATTCTTGCAGTTGCTTGGTACATCTTTGTCAAACATAGTTTCTCGACTTGTAGTTAATTTCTTCTGGCTTGAATCACTGTCCAGTTGATTCACTGATGCACTTTGATCATGGGTTCGATCACTTGCTATGTCTTGTTCATCTGGTTCTTGTATCACTTTGGTATTGGTGCATTATAGTTGCATCACTGTATGTAGATGTATGCCCTGACCATTTACTTGGTTTTGTTTCTGTAGCTTGATAGTTTAGTCTGCATATGTGAACAGCTGCATTTGTGCTCGATTCTCCACATTCACATAATGCATTGATCATCCACTATGGCTTTCTACTTTACATTCTCTGTTTTTGACATTAACCACTGTCCTCATTGTATATTCTGTAGCATAGTCTGGAGTTGTTGTACTTGTGGTCTTGCAATTGGTTTAGGGATGCATTCATGTCTGCTTTGTATCATTCTTGAAGTCTTCGTTTTACTGTATGCATCACTAGTCTTTCATTTGACCTGTTTCATTTAGTCGTACTACCCTATGTTGTCACTTGATCTTGCTGTGACATTGTGACTTCTTGTTCATCCTCCATTAAGAAGTATTGTTGCATTTTAGATGTATCTTGGTCTTATGAACTTGAATTAGTAGTCTACACCTCTGGCTTTTTGTCCGAACTGTTTGTAGTCAATTGCTTTGTCTATTCATTGGCCTTGAGTTGAACCTATTTTGGGTTTGACCTTGTGATCATTTATGTCTTTCACTGAATTTTTGTGTATTCCGTGCGATAGTGGCGAGGCAGTACACGCGTGCGTGTACTACAGCCCTATCAGATTGACAGTTTTAAATTGATGTTCGATTTGTCGAATTGTTTCGTTGGTTAATTTCAAATGGTTTGGAATTGTATTCTGATTTGGGTTGTTGATTTGTAGTTTTACACTGCTTAGTGTTATATCTGCCGTTATCCAATTCTCGTATCGAGGGTTGGATATACGTGATTTCTGTGACTGTCATCTATTTGAGATTTTTATTGCTTCTATGCACTAATAACTGAGTTTGAATTAGACTGACCCGTGTATTATTTTCTTTTGAATGTAATACTCGGGCCAGACCCGAGTTATTTCAGGTTGTAGATTTTCTTCTTTGAGTTGCTGTTCAGGATATGAAGACTTTTCACATCTTCTGAAGTTGTCAGTGTCATTTTGTAGTAGTCGTGTCATTGTATAGAACGATATGTATTCATGTATATTAGTCGATAATGTACTTGTATATATAACTTCTAGAGTCGACAGTTGTAGTTGTATCATATGTATCGTGTCAACTATATTGTAACTGACATCGGTTATATATATATGAGATTTTTGTTAATCTGTGTTCCGCATTTATATTATCTGTGTTATTGTTATATCTAATGTCCTAAACTATTATGAACTATCGTAGTTTGTTTTATACTGATAATTGGATATGTCGATGGGAGTAAATAAATAATAGATGAAAAATAAAAAGTATATACCACTCCTATCGAGATAACCAATATTAGTGTAAGGCCAATTACGGATGGTCGCTCCTATCCAGCCTTATTCTTCGTAATAATAGACAGTATTTCTTTTAATACTCTTTGTTATTATGAGTATAGAGGTGGGGCATCACATGAGTGAAATAACTTAAGAGATGTTACGGGATTTTCCATCTCCTTTGGATCAGTTAAACTATCTATAGGTAGTAAAATACGCTATATATGTGGTGCCCATCAGTAATGTAAAGTATTAAAATAGCATTAAGGCTTTACATTGATCTCCCTTAACACATTTTTAAGTAAATGGTCTATGTAGGTCCTTTAACACAGCCGATAACGTCGGTAGCTAGTGTGTCCCCTATGGTATCATGCTAAAACAAAATCATAAGCATATAAGGATAAAGTATGAAAATGCACGTAAGGCAATGCCCATGGTAGGATTCTACCAGTTTACCCTTTTTGGCTGGTGGTATAACATCATAGCTATAACCACACGTCGAGTCCACCATCCTCAAATCAAATCAAGGTGCACCGATCAAGTCCAATATCAACACAGCAATATGTGGGGTGATGGCCGAAAGGTTGCGAACCCCTTGACCAGACATAGGCTTCTGTGTTAGTCATTTCCAATTAACATAAGTGTCGAGGTCATCCATCATCGTTCTCTTTCTTCAAATCCAACAAACGCCTCCTATTCAACCTCTACATTCTTGATAACATCCACCACGTTCACAGTTGTTAAAGTGGTTCCAATATTGAAAAAGAGTATTCCAATAAAGGGCACCGATCTCTTTAACAACTAAACTTCATTTTTCACACCGGTTGGTTCTTTTACTTTTTGAAAAAGATGCATATTTGATATGAAAATATCATAATCAATTCAAAAATTTCACTTCATTTCAAAACACCATATTTACTCAAAATATGTCATTTTCACCAAAAATATCAAATTCTAATCAGTTATAATCTCATTTAACCATTTTTGCATTTAAATCAATGATTTAAATATAAACATTCCAACTTTACATAGTTTGAATATTCAGAAAAGAGTTGAATAGTTTAAATAGTTTAAAGATTTAAAATAGGTGTATATAACATGGTTTGAGTACTGAAAGTGGTTTACATAGTAAAATAGTTTGGAAAAATCTAAATAATTTGAATATTAAAAAATAGATTTTAAACAGTTTACACTAAAATAATTTATTTTGAAAATGGTATCAAAACTGTTTCCTTCCATTTCAACAAATTTGGAACCATGTTCAAATTTCAAATCAACAAACTCAATTTCCAATGACTCAATTTCGATTTAGTTTCAAATCAACTTGATTTCAATTTCATCGAATTAACTTCAATTGCCGAAACTGTCACGACCCACTTTTCCGTACAGTTCGAAATGACACTTTACCACACTTATCCAGTCCAAATTGAAGAGAAAGGCGGATTGTAAGAAAAGAAAGTAGAAAGAAGATAGAAAGAAGATGGAAGGAAAATAGAACAACACAAAATCTCACAGCGGAAACAAATAATCTATAATATAGAACAAGACTTTACACAAACAAAACTGTAATTTAAGCATATACAGACATTAATCAAAGTATACAAGCTATTCAGCATGGATAGTTATAACACCTTGTCCTTAAAATTGCTGATATATACAACTAAATGCAACGGAATATAATCATCTATGTGAATACGACTCTGGGCTCCAACTCCTCTCTTGAAGCTCCAATTTTCCAACTAAACCTGCAATTATGCTTGGTCTGTAACGACCCGTAAATTTTAAACTATTGTATTAACGTAATTAGTTAAATTTTGTGAAATTTTAAACGATAAAATTTTGAAAAATAAATTTGATATTTGGAATGCGTCTAATTAAACATAGCAACTGGTAAATTTTCGTCCGAAAATATGAAAATTTATTTCGCGCGTAAATTTACTTCAATTTAATCAGTTGAAATTGATGATAATAAAATGTTTTCCAAACCTGAATATTTTTACATAGAAAATTTGTAAATCATCTTCTGAGTGAGACGTCATCTTTCGTTTCGTCAAATTTGGACATCTATTACTCCGTCAATCTTATTTCTGACAAAATAGCAGCATTTATGGTACCGATTATCGACTTTTGATCGGATGATCCTACCACTGATATCTGTATACCATTTTAATCGTCTCGTCGTGTTGATCTCTGCGGTATATTTATTTCTATATTTTGAGGTCCGGTAGGTGACGAAAACGAGAGTAACGTTCCATTGTAACGGTACAAAATTTGTGACTTTCCACTTTCTTACCTTTTCAAATTCAAACGTGCTATCTGTATCCTTTTATTTTAGTCTCTGACCTTTTCAAATTCAAACGTGCTATTCGTTTGGAAACTCCTTCCTTTAATTTTGATCGGTTGTTTTTGCTGGTCATTTAAGTGGGCTAGAATGGTAAGTGTCTCATGAAATTTATGTTAAGAGAAATGAGAAGCCACATCTTCTATTAAAGCTATTCACGTTCACGTTCAAAACTGTTGGTCTACTCATCCACGTTTTGTATACGTTCATTCTTTTCTTTTGCCTGTCACCTCATTTCTCATTTCTCCTCTTCACCTCTTCTCGTTCTCACTTCTCTCTCCTGCAAACAAGATTTTAAATTAAGTTTAAAACTTTTTCTTCTCCTCTTTTTTTTTCTTCTGCTTTCTTCCTTGAGTTCGGTTGCTCCTCCTCACAACCCATGCCGATCACAATCCCCTTGACATCCCTTCCCCACCATCAAGGCTGAACAATCTCCTCCTTAGCCGAGACTCCAACCCCACCGAGACTTTACCCTTGCCCTCCTTCACCGCGCCGATCTCACCCTCCCACGTTCATGTCCCTCTGCCGCCACTTCCCGCTCCGACTTCACTACCTCAGCTCGACACCTCCACCATTGCCGAGCCTTGATCATCTCATCGGTTCAGTCGGCTGCATCTTGGCCTTGCTCCTTCCTTCGCCGACTGCGTCTCGCACTTCCCTAGTCGCTGTGATCTTCAGCCGAGTCTCGGTGTCCTTTTTATTTATACAGGTTGGTCTGTTATAAGATTTGTATATAAATATAACAAGTTTCGTTTTATATTTTCATTATAATATAAATGTTTATAGTCCGGTTTCCTATACATTATGTTATATGTATTTGCTTATTTAAATACTGTTTTTAAATCGTTATATATATTATGCGTGAGTTTTGTATTTTTCACATTGGATTTAAACCGTAAGTTTTATATCAGGATATCTATTATGTATAATAGCTTATTCATATTATGCATAAGAGTATATATATAAAGTCTGAATATTTTATAAGTTATAGATATGTTATATTATATGTATTTTAATCTACTTTCGGCAGTGTGTATATAGATATATTAGTTATATATGCTGTTGGATTTAGTTTTATACATTTTAGAAACAGTTTATATGTTTTATATTAACAGTTGTTATAGTTGTGTACCTTGTTGGAAGCGGTTTTATATATATATATATATTAGTATAAAATGTTTTGAATACAATGTTTGGTATATGTTAGTATATAAGCTTATGTCTGCATTTTTGTTACTTCATGGTCTGTCAAATATATATCATAAAGGTGATGGATCTGCTTTGTTCTGCATACCTATATAATATATAATATGTTAGTGTGTACATTTTAACAATACAGGTGTCCTAATACATCATACAGAATAGCTAGAATATACTAAGGTTATATATGTAAAGGTTATATAAGGTTATGTAAGATGTATAACGTTGTATTAGTTTATAGCTAATATACTTTTCGTGGTTACAACATGTATATTCATGGTAAATAACAATATATTTAGTTGTACATATAATATATATTAGTTATATGTATGCCAGGTTGGTTAGATATGTTGTTGTTTTAATTTATATATGAGGTTACAGTATTGGTTTTAAGATATAGTATGTAAATATATATATACTTTTGATTTTAAGAATATATATACTGGTTTCATAATTTGTTAGTATATATATATATATATATTATTGATTCCAAAACATTTTCGTATGCAAGTTTATATTGATAGGTTTATAAATTAGTTTTATATATAAGTAAGGGTATGGTATGTTTGGTTAGTATACATATTATATAAAGTCGGTCTGCATATAAGATGTATCATATATAATTACAACAACAGTTTACATATTAGTTAATAATATATATGATGAGTTTTAAGTATATGTATGTTAGTTTATTTAAGAGTATGTAAACTTGGATATTGATTGATTAAAATATTGATATTAAATAGATATTGTGTTGTTATATATTATATATATCGGTACTCTGATTTCAAATTTGCCTATAGATTTCTTTTATTATATAACCTATATATATGTATTTTGATTTTAATATATATAGATTTTGATTTGGGTATGTGTATATATGTTTAAACTTAATATCGATTTTCATATATATATTTTATTAAATTTTATGTGTATTTGGATTTAGAATATGATTTTTGAATATGTACGTATTCCCAGTTTATATCAAGACTAATTTGATTTAGTTCTCATCGATCTTCCATTTATCAGCTTTGTCCGTCGTGCCTGTTTTCTTCGTCGAATTGTGTCCATCTAGCGTTGTTTTGGGATTCGTAACTCATCTTATTCTCGTCCATCTCTAGCCTCGAAAGGTGAGCAATCACTCACGATTAATATTCTTATATTTATTAAATTTGATTTCAATTGAAATGTCAATTGAAATATGCTGTTGTTAGTTATTTACATTGTTATATATATATGTCATTATCTGTATCTGTTCACCTATGACATCCGACACCATTATCTGTTATTTATACTGATGATATATGCCTGTTACTGTGTTATTTTATTTTCATATCTATTATCACTCTGTAAGTTCCCTGTTAGTATAGAATCACTATGGGTTGAAATGATACATACCCGAACGATCTTGTAGAATAGGAGAAAATCGTTATGGGTTGAAATGATAAACCCAAGCGGTTTTCAATTAATTGAATTTGGGATTGCGGGTTGAAAAGATATATACCCGTATATATATTTTAAATTGAGGATTGAAATGATAAATATCCGTATCACTTGACCATATGATAGAAAATTATATACAGGCACCGTTGGTCTATATATAAATGTTTGAAAATGATTTCTATGGTTTTGAAAAGAAATATATGGTTTTGATTAATATTGATTTTAAAAGATTTATTAAATTTGATTTAATAAAGTTGATAAATAATATGTTTAAGTATTTATTTAATATCTATATTTCAAATATAGAATTTATAATGATTTGAAATTGATTGAAATTATATTTATTTAAGAATTATACTTAAATAAGTTTGATTTGAAATGTATTGAATTTGAAATTTAAATAAGTGATTTACAACTTGAAATTTGAAAAGGTGACTTAAATGGATATTCCAAACGTATAAATATTTAAATGAGATATTTTGTTTATTTGAATTGTAAAATGAAATTGTATTCAAATGTTATGGAAATGTTAAGTGAATAATTCAAAACTAAATAATTGTAAAGTGAATTTGATATGTATAAATTTATCGAATTTAGTTTTGAAACGTTGAATATTTAAAGCTTTGAAATATATAAAAATTGAAATGGCTTATTTTATGGTTCAGATATGTATTTGAAATCGATAATTTGAAATGGTTTATTTAGAAGCTGAATCGAGTTGAAACGGATGATTTGAGATTTTGTTTAAAATAAATTTTTGGAATTCGAGTTAATTTGAATCGATTTGTGAAATTTGAGGAAACTAATTTATTTTATAACGAAATTTTAATATCTGAACTGTTTAAAAAGGAAAGTGTTATGATTGCCAAAATACTGTGATTTCCAGACTATGATTTCGAAAGCATTATAACTTTGGGAAGTAATATGATTTTGAAAATGGATATATTTGAAGTGAAATGATATCGTATTAAAGTGGGTTTTGAAATGATAATGATATTTTGGTTTTGAAGTATAAACTATTTGAAATGACAACGGTGTTATAATAACGATTGGTTGGCAAAGAGACCGGGATCGGATATGGACATACTCTCTGTCGATACCGAAAACCACTTTGACAACCGTGTACGCGGTGGAGATTCCAGAATGAAGTAGGATGGTGGCGGCGTTCTTAAGGTATGTTACGTGGACCCAACTCCCGTGAGTTGGCATAAGGTGGCTAAAACAGGAGCGATCTCGGACCAGTGAGGTAGCACCTCTTCTCGGACACATTTCTTCGATATTATACTCTTATTTGTGATTTGACTAGATGGCCATCCTCCGATTTGGGAATGTTGTTCGAGGTGGACGATAGTGGCTGCTATGCGCTCCATCAGTCCGTATGCGTAATTGGTATATCTACCCTGGCATTTCCTAGTTGTGCCGTGTCACCTACCATATCGAGCTTTACTACGATTATGATTTTAAGATCCGACCGCGTTAAGGTTCTCCATCCCCTTAACGCTATTTTCCAATATGATTATACTTTACTTATTTAGACACTATTATAATAGCGAATATTACTACATAGTAAATAGTTTAACGGACCCTTAGAGGATGGTTATCCCAAACATCCTTTAAGTTACTTGTATTTCAGTTGATATTTCACTTGAGTTGGATTTATTGAATATAAGAATGTTAATCCTGACTCGAGTGTTTTGTGTTTTGCTTTACGCTCGGGTCAGACTGAGTGATACGGCATTTGAGACTCACCTTTGGAGTTGGAGCTTCGCTTGGAGATCCAGCTATCTATCGATCCTGCTTTCAGTCATTCAGTTGATTCCAGTGATGTATTCAGATCTTGTATTTGATTATTGTATTGAGACATCTATGGTATTCGAGACTTCTGTTGTATCTTGTTTAACTCTGTTATATATATATAGTAGCTTCATGAACTACTATCCTTTTGTTTCCGCTGCATTATTGTTATATTACTCTGTGTCTGTGATCTGTAATTATTTTATTTACTGTATATGCTGAGTTTTGCCAAATTTTATTTACAACGCGGTATTTTAAGCAATTCAACTCCGGCATGAGTGTCTACCTATACACTTATAATGGATGCGAATGGTTGAAAAATACGGGTCGTTACATGTGGTATCAGAGCTCTGGTTTTAGGCAAAACTCAGCATATGTAGTAAATTCAATTACAGAATCACGTTCGTTCGAGCTTGAATTCCTTCTTCTTTGACTCGGTTTCTTTGAATTTTGGAACGTTCCCTTCGGTTCCAAAGTCCATTCGTGTCTCCCCTATTCGTGTCTTTTTAATTCTGGAGTATCCCATAACTCCACTTCGAATGATCTCTATAATAAATCGGCGGTCTCGACAATATCTGAATAATTGATAAAAGAGTGAAACTCCTTTACAACAGCATTGATTCGCCGAGATTTCTATATCCTCGGTTTACGATGCTGCTATCTTATACTATACCCGAATTCTACCTCTGGTAATCGAATGTCAATTTGCTTCAGAATTCTACATCGATCTTATCTATGAAGTCACGGTTGACCCGATTAAGGTTGCCCATGATTTATACAACTTTATCCATCTTCCTGTTTGAAATGCAATCATCTAACCTTCGTTTCGAGCCTATATATTTTAGATTAGAATTCTCTTTGATTAGAGTCCCTCTATATTTGGATCTCTATCCTGGTGTTGGAATCGAATTCTGGAATCATCGTGTGAGGGAGTGTATTTATAATTAATATAAAATAGTTTATGTTTATAGTGTGTTGTTTGAGTTGTTGATGTTGGTTTGGATTTTCGATCGATTCGTCTAATCAACGCTATCGATAGGATTTCCAAAACACTTGAATAGAGCAAACTGACACAATATAATTTTCAAATCTGATGAATGAAATAAATTTGTATGATTATATTTTTGATATATAAGAAAATTTTTCTGGAATTAAAAGTTAAATAATTTGGTTGTTGAAAATGATAATATTTGATTTTCATTTTATTGTTTTGTAAGTCATTGACTATTGCAAAGTGACTGTTGTTTTTAAATTTATTTGGAATTGGAATGAATTTAAATTGAGAAATTTAAGAATTAAATTTCTGGTGATTTTAAACTTTGTTTAAAGTCTTAAAATGTATATTATTTAAAGTATTTTCGAATAAAATGGTTTTCAAAGAATTTTAAATGTTTAAATCAGCGCTCTTCTCTTTGTCGCTGGAAAATAATCTCGGTGATGATGGCCGCATCATCGACATTCATTTTCGAGTTTCGAAGTAGAGAGACTATTCTATAGCTTTGCTACGATTTGGTTTTGAAAAAAATATATTTTGATTTGAATTTCTTCAGTATAATTTGATTTATATATATATAGGTACCTTATTTTAAAATTAAATATAAATATATTATATATATCTCTAAATTGTTTGAAGTAAATCGGAGATTTAAATTCTTAAATTTTAGATTTAAGATGATTTCAATTATAAACTAAAGTCAAAATTCTTGGATAAATAGTTAACTGGGAATAACTGAATTGTAAAATCTTATTTGTATAATACTCAATTACATCTCAACATAACTTACCTAAAATTTTAGAAGTTAAAAATGTAATCGGATAATATACAATATAAAATGACCTTTATAAATAGAATTTGAGTGGTTATAATAAATGCTATACACTTAAAATTTAGTTATAAACATTAATTGAAATAAATAAGAATTATAAGTTAATTGAATATTAGATGAGACAAATAAAATCTGTTTTGAAAAAAATTAATAAAATTGAAATTAGATTAACCTATGGAAATACCTTGAATTTAGAATCAATTATTGAATATAAATTAATTTAAATTGAAATTTATATGGTTTACATTAATTTATATGGTTTAAATATATATGGTAAGATATATTAAGTGGAATAAAGTTAATAATAATTAGGAATAAAAGAATTAAATTTGTTGAATAAAATATTAGTATAATAAATGATTATACAAATTTGATGATTTAGAAACAGTTAATTGAGGATGACTAGATAATAAGATAATGAATTTAGAAATAAATAGGTTGGTTTAACTTAAGAAGAAACCAAGTGGATTAAACCAAATTGTTAATTAATTTAATTCGAAATCTGTATGGTTTAAATTAATTATTTTGTCCTGTTTTAAATCTATTTTGCTTTCTGGTTGTTTCTATTCTCTTACCTCCTTCCTTTTCGGGGACGAAAAGTTTTGAGTGGGGGAGAATGTAACAACCCGTAAATTTTATACTATTGTATTAACGTAATTAGTTAAATTTTGTGAAATTTTAAACGATAAAATTTTGAAAAATAAATTTGATATTTGGAATGCGTCTAATTAAACATAACAACTGGTAAATTTTCGTCCGAAAATATGAAAATTTATTTTGCGCGTAAATTTACTTCAATTTAATCAGTTGAAATTGATGATAATAAAATGTTTTCCAAACCTGAATATTTTTACATAGAAAATTTGTAAATCATCTTCTGAGTGAGACGGCATCTTTCGTTTCGTCAAATTTGGACATTTATTACTCCGTCAATCTTATTTCTGACAAAATAGCAGCATTTATGGTACCGATTATCGACTTTTGATCGGATGATCCTACCACTGATATCTGTATACCATTTTAATCGTCTCGTCGTGTTGATCTCTGCGGTATATTTATTTCTATATTTTGAGGTCCGGTAGGTGACGAAAACGAGGGTAACGTTCCATTGTAACGGTACAAAATTTATGACTTTCCACTTTCTTACCTTTTCAAATTCAAACGTGCTATCTGTATCCTTTTATTTTAGTCTCTGACCTTTTCAAATTCAAACGTGCTATTCGTTTGGAAACTCCTTCCTTTAATTTTGATCGGTTGATTTTGCTGGTCATTTAAGTGGGCTAGAATGGTAAGTGTCTCACGAAATTTATGTTAAGAGAAATGAGAAGCCACATCTTTTATTAAAGCTATTCACGTTCACGTTCAAAACTGTTGGTCTACTCATCCACGTTTTGTATACGTTCATTCTTTTATTTTGCCTGTCACCTCATTTCTCATTTCTCCTCTTCTCCTCTTCTCCTCTTCTCCTCTTCTCGTTCTCACTTCTCTCTCCTGCAAACAAGATTTTACATTAAGTTTAAAACTTTTTCTTCTCCTCTTTTTTTTTCTTCTGCTTTCTTCCTTGAGTTCGGTTGCTCCTCCTCACAACCCATGCCGATCACAATCCCCTTGACATCCCTTCCCCACCATCAAGGCCGAACAATCTCCTCCTTAGCCGAGACTCCAACCCCACCGAGACTTTACCCATGCCCTCCATCACCGCGCCGATCTCACCCTCCCACGTTCATGTCCCTCTGCCGCCACTTCCCGCTCCGACTTCACTGCCTCAGCTCGACACCTACACCATTGCCGAGCCTTGATCATCTCATCGGTTCAGCCGGCTGCATCTTGGCCTTGCTCCTTCCTTCGCCGACTGCGTCTCGCACTTCCCTAGTCGCTGTGATCTTCAACCGAGTCCCGGTGTCCTTTTTATTTATACAGGTTGGTCTGTTATAAGATTTGTATATAAATATAACAAGTTTCGTTTTATATTTTCGTTATAATATAAATGTTTATAGTCCGGTTTCCTATACATTATGTTATATGTATTTGCTTATTTAAATACTGTTTTTAAATCGTTATATATATTATGCGTGAGTTTTGTATTTTTCACATTGGATTTAAACCGTAAGTTTTATATCAGGATATCTATTATGTATAATAGCTTATTCATATTATGCATAAGAGTATATATATAAAGTCTGAATATTTTATAAGTTATAGATATGTTATATTATATGTATTTTAATCTACTTTCGGCAGTGTGTATATAGATATATTAGTTATATATGCTGTTGGATTTAGTTTTATACATTTTAGAAACAGTTTATATGTTTTATATTAACAGTTGTTATAGTTGTGTACCTTGTTGGAAGCGGTTATATATATATATTAGTATAAAATGTTTTGAATACAATGTTTGGTATATGTTAGTATATAAGCTTATGTCTGCATTTTTGTTACTTCATGGTCTGTCAAATATATATCATAAAGGTGATGGATCTGCTTTGTTCTGCATACCTATATAATATATAATATGTTAGTGTGTACATTTTAACAATACAGGTGTCCTAATACATCATACAGAATAGCTAGAATATACTAAGGTTATATATGTAAAGGTTATATAAGGTTATGTAAGATGTATAACGTTGTATTAATTTATAGCTAATATACTTTTCGTGGTTACAACATGTATATTCATGGTAAATAACAATATATTTAGTTGTACATATAATATATATTAGTTATATGTATGCCAAGTTGGTTAGATATGTTGTTGTTTTAATTTATATATGAGGTTACAGTATTGGTTTTAAGATATAGTATGTAAATATATATATACTTTTGATTTTAAGAATATATATACTGGTTTCATAATTTGTTAGTATATATATATATATATTGTTGATTCCAAAACATTTTCGTATGCAAGTTTATATAGATAGGTTTATAAATTAGTTTTATATATAAGTAAGGGTATGGTATGTTTGGTTAGTATACATATTATATAAAGTCAGTCTGCATATAAGATGTATCATATATAATTACAACAACAGTTTACATATTAGTTAATAATATATATGATGAGTTTTAAGTATATGTATGTGAGTTTATTTAAGAGTATGTAAACTTGGATATTGATTGATTAAAATATTGATATTAAATAGATATTGTGTTGTTATATACTATATATATTGGTACTCTGATTTCAAATTTGCCTATAGATTTCTTTTATTATATAACCTATATATATGTATTTTGATTTTAATACATATAGATTTTGATTTGGGTATGTGTATATATGTTTAAACTTAATATCGATTTTCATATATATATTTTATTAAATTTTATGTGTATTTGGATTTAGAATATGATTTTTGAATATGTACGTATTCCCAGTTTATATCAAGACTAATTTGATTTAGTTCTCATCGATCTTCCATTTATCAGCTTTGTCCGTCGTGCCTGTTTTCTTCGTCGAATTGTGTCCATCTAGCGTTGTTTTGGGATTCGTAACTCATCTTATTCTCGTCCATCTCTAGCCTCGAAAGGTGAGCAATCACTCACGATTAATATTCTTATATTTATTAAATTTGATTTCAATTGAAATGTCAATTGAAATATGCGGTTGTTAGTTATTTACATTATTATATATATATGTCATTATCTGTATTTGTTCACCTATGACATCCGACACCATTATCTGTTATTTATACTGATGATATATGCCTGTTACTGTGTTATTTTATTTTCATATCTGTTATCACTCTGCAAGTTCCCTGTTAGTACAGAATCACTATGGATTGAAATGATACATACCCGAACGATCTTGTAGAATAAGAGAAAATCGTTATGGGTTGAAATGATAAACCCAAGCGGTTTTCAATTAATTGAATTTGGGATTGCGGGTTGAAAAGATATATACCCGTATATATATTTTAAATTGAGGATTGAAATGATAAATATCCGTATCACTTGACCATAGGATAGAAAATTATATACAGGCACCGTTGGTCTATATATAAATGTTTGAAAATGATTTCTATGGTTTTGAAAAGAAATATATGGTTTTGATTAATATTGATTTTAAAAGATTTATTAAATTTGATTTAATAAAGTTGATAAATAATATGTTTAAGTATTTATTTAATATCTATATTTCAAATATAGAATTTATAATGATTTGAAATTGATTGAAATTATATTTACTTAAGAATTATACTTAAATAAGTTTGATTTGAAATGTATTGAATTTGAAATTTAAAGAAGTGATTTACAACTTGAAATTTGAAAAGGTGACTTAAATGGATATTCCAAACGTATAAATATTTAAATGAGATATTTTGTTTATTTGAATTGTAAAATGAAATTGTATTCAAATGTTATGGAAATGTTAAGTTAATAATTCAAAACTAAATAATTGTAAAGTGAATTTGATATGTATAAATTTATCGAATTTAGTTTTGAAACGTTGAATATTTAAAGCTTTGAAATATATAAAAATTGAAATGGCTTATTTTATGGTTCAGATATGTATTTGAAATCGATAATTTGAAATGGTTTATTTAGAAGCTGAATCGAGTTGAAACGGATGATTTGAGATTTTGTTTAAAATAAATTTTTGGAATTCGAGTTAATTTGAATCGATTTGTGAAATTTGAGGAAACTAATTTATTTTATAACGAAATTTTAATATCTGAACTGTTTAAAAAGGAAAGTGTTATGATTGCCAAAATACTGTGATTTCGAGACTATGATTTCGAAAGCATTATAACTTTGGGAAGTAATATGATTTTGAAAATGGATATATTTGAAGTGAAATGATATCGTATTAAAGTGGGTTTTGAAATGATAATGATATTTTGGTTTTGAAGTATAAACTATTTGAAATGACCACGGTGTTATAATAACGATTGGTTGGCAAAGAGACCGGGATCGGATATGGACATACTCTCTGTCGATACCGAAAACCACTTTGACAACCGTGTACGCGGTGGAGATTCCAGAATGAAGTAGGATGGTGGCAGCGTTCTTAAGGTATGTTACGTGGACCCAACTCCCGTGAGTTGGCATAAGGTGGCTAAAACAGGAGCGATCTCGGACCAGTGAGGTAGCACCTCTTCTCGGACACATTTCTTCGATATTATACTCTTATTTGTGATTTGACTAGATGGCCATCCTCCGATTTGGGAATGTTGTTCGAGGTGGACAATAGTGGCTGCTACGCGCTCCATCAGTCCGTGTGCGTAATTGGTATATCTACCCTGGCATTGCCTAGTTGTGCCGTGTCACCTACCATATCGAGCTTTACTACGATTATGATTTTAAGATCAGACCGCGTTAAGGTTCTCCATCCCCTTAACGCTATTTTCCGATATGATTATACTTTACTCATTTAGACACTATTATAATAGCGAATATTACTACATAGTAAATAGTTTAACGGACCCTTAGAGGATGGTTATCCCAAACATCCTTTAAGTTACTTGTATTTCAGTTGATATTTCACTTGAGTTGGATTTATTGAATATAAGAATGTTAATCCTGACTCGAGTGTTTTGTGTTTTGCTTTACGCTCGGGTCAGACTGAGTGATACAGCATTTGAGACTCACCTTTGGAGTTGGAGCTTCGCTTGGAGATCCAGCTATCTATCGATCCTGCTTTCAGTCATTCAGTTGATTCTATTGGTGTATTCAGATCTTGTATTTGATTATTGTATTGAGACATCTATGGTATTCGAGACTTCTGTTGTATCTTGTTTAACTCTGTTATATATATATAGTAGCTTCATGAACTACTATCCTTTTGTTTCCGCTGCATTATTGTTATATTACTCTGTGTCTGTGATCTGTAATTATTTTATTTACTGTATATGCTGAGTTTTGCCAAATTTTATTTACAACGCGGTATTTTAAGCAATTCAACTCCAGCATGAGTGTCTACCTATACACTTATAATGGATGCGAATGGTTGAAAAATACGTGTCGTTACATGGTCTGACCCGAGCATATAGGAAAAACCACATCCAGGTCTGTCTGGTAAAACCAGCGTGAGAATTTAAATCACAAGAAATTTTATTCATTCGAAATCCTTTTAAAATCAAGGGTATCCTGTAAGACCACGCCACACATAAACAAGACGGATTTTTCCCTTACGGTAACCAAAATTCTTCTATAGGAAATCCAATGATATTATAACAGTGTCTAAGTACAAATACTTATTCAGATAGTTGAAATTGTTACATTAATTAAATTCCAGCATACTAGGATCTACAACCAAAACCGTAAAGGTAGGTATTGGGAAATGGTTTCCATACGAATGACTAGGTACTAGAGTATCACTATCACAGTACACATTTAGAAAAATGTACCAAGGACCATGCAGGGATCCCCTACAACACAAGCCCGAACTACCCCTAACCTGGATAGACCGAATATGCTATCACTCCAGGTGTTCCCACCCATTCCTGAGCTCATTCCATGTATCGTAGTAATAATATCCGAGGGTATCTACAGAGGTGATAAACATACCCTAATTGGGTGCGACCCACTTAACCTTGCTGCATCTCCCCTACTTTTCAGTCATTCCCTGTTGATGAGGCTAGAGGCTACGATTACCTTTTCAGGAGTTTTCACATAGAATGCTCATTGTTCTCCAATGACAATGTACTGATAGCATTCATCCATACAAGTCCATTCTGGAACTAAACAAAACCGAAGGCACTATTCCTACTACATCCATTTTCCGAATCATCCTTAGGATTAGTAGTGACTAGCCCTTGCACTTGAATGCTCCATCTTTGATTCCATGCTCTTGTCTTCACTTCGAAAACGTATTCATTGGATCAAAGTGGTGTTCGGATAACTTATCCGATCCCGGTCTCTTCGAAACAACTTCCGATATTTTCGGTATTCTCAACCCCGGTTCTTTTGGAAATAAACCGATGAAAACAAGATCAAAGATCATCTTCTAGCCATTAGTGGATGGATTTCCTTATAGTCGTCCTAGAAGAACGAAACAAGTTTATACGTACTGTATAACACCTTAAATGGTAACTGTACCATATAATTCCTATGTTTCTCCTAGATATTTCCAAAGTTATGTTTTTGTCAAGATTTGATAGTCGGTTATTTAACTATCAAATAAACAATCATTCGACCAAAGATTCATTTCCTACTGAAATCATTAAGCCTTATTTAATTTGAATTCAATAAATTAAATCTCTTTATCAAAAACATTCATATACTTATCTAACCAGAATAAGTATATTAACAAATCATTCCTCTTAAATATTTGAAATGTTTTAGAAATATATATATATATATATATATAAATATATTTGGAAAGTAACATTTGGTATCAACCATGGATCACAACTCGATGATTATGTCTCTATCCCAGAGAAAACCAAAACTTAGCTTAGGCAATCACTGCCCCCCGATTTTTATCATGTAATCAATCAAGTTACCATTCATTACATAACAATCCAGAATAACCGATAGATATATTTATATCAATCTTTTTTAACAATCAATTCACATCATATTGCCAAATATAATTATCAGGAAAAATAAAAGATGTCCGTACTAATATAATAGCAGAAGGGTTTATTTCTACTAATCAATGTCGAAAATTTATATATTTAATAATAATGACAGAACGGTAATTTATTCTGCCATTAGGGGTCCAATTAATTTCAATTAGCCGAGCGATGTTTTATGCTGCTATACGGATGTCAAAACATCGTAATTAACAAAAATTAACTCGTCATTATTTTTATCCAGCAAACACTTCAATATACGGGTCATATAATTTCAAATGACGATATTAGTTTTAAATTGAATACTTTGATTTTTGTCCATTTCAAATTGCTATAAAATTTCACTTATTCGAACTCGGTAATAGTTCATATGACAACGTAGTGTCCATCGTTACGAACCCAACGCAACAAATTGTATGCTAATCGGAATTCGTATGCATTTGGTGTGATATTTTGAAATTAAAAAAAAAAATTTTTATATTATAGTTTCCTCTCCCTCATTTCCTTCTGGGCCGAAGCCCACTAACATATCAAACCCGCTCCACCTTTTTTCTCCTCCTTCTCTCATTTTCTTTTCACTGCTTCTTCCCTTTCCCTTTTCATGCTTCTTCCCTTTCCTTTTTCTTTCTCTTGCCCGAGATTTCCACTCTATATCCATCAAAAAAACACATCTTACTCGAACCTAACTTCCACCACACGCTCGACCCATGCGCGACCACCCCTTGGACCCAAACTCATCCCTTTCATCTTCCCAATCTCCTCTTGCCATTGCCAATTCCCGCGTGCACACTATGCACGTGCACACTCGACCAGACGTCCAAATCACCACCGCGACGCCTCAAGCAAACTCCCCCTCATCCCCTAACCACCATCGCCACCTTGCGAAGTCCAGCACCTACAGATTCGAAAGTCAAGCCCTATACCCGAACACAAGAAGAACCCCCTTCCACTGATCACTGATCTGCTCGCATCTCACTCCACTATTTTGCTCACTGCTACCACCATTCGAAGTTCCATCTCCATCACCACCTTCATGACCAAAGCCACAACCTCCAGTCATCTCTTCCTTACCCAGTTCGGCCGCTAGCCTAAACCTAATCTCCCAAACCCTAAATCCAACTCGTACACCCTAACCACCAGCTTAGAACAAAATCTGCATGGTCAAACCATTGCCCTCACCTCCATGGCCAACTCAAGGTCAATGGGCCACAGCCTAATTCATCCCCAAAACCAATTTTTTTTACGGAAACCGATCAAACTAGAATTCTCCCAATCTAATACCTTAAAAATCATGATTTCGCCACCAAAATTCATGTTTTAGTAATACAATAATGATTACAATCTTGGTTAAATATTTTGAACAAGTTGGAAATTATCAAACACTGGATTGCTTACTATCATTTGGCAATTTCACACAATATATAAAACTAACAAGCTACAAACTATTTTTTAGTGTGTTCTATACCATATAATAAACAATTCATTAGTTTACATCATTGGTAAATTCAAATCAAAATGAGAGATAGAGATTTTTAAAACTAGAGCATATATAACATTTTAACTCTGTTAACATGACAAAGCGATGAAGAAGCATTTCCAGGAATTCAAATTTTAAATCCTCACCTTAAACATTGTTGAACCCCTTTGAAGTCTTCCACTTGAATCATAGGTTTTGATCTAAACACTTGAAATCTTAATTTGCTTTTGGATTCAAGAGGAACAAGTTTCTTCTTTTTTGCAGTGTTTGTTTTCAAAGTTTTGTTTTACCGTGTATTATTTTGTTTACAGATTTACAACTGAAGCCTATATGCACGTATTTATGCAAGTATGTGGTGATGTATACGTTGATTGATTGAAAAGAGGTTGAAATGATATGTTTTTGAGTTGAAAAGAAGTGAAGAAAATGTTTGAAAAGAGGTTAAACCATTGTTTTGGTCTTTACTGTATTAGACCAGGCAGTATTTTAAAGGTTTGTACTTTGTTTGTATTTTTATACTTTCCAAGCAATTGTTTATTTTGTATTATTTTTTCTCAATTATATGCTTATATAGTTGATTGGTAAATTTTATTTTAACTTTCACACGATTTACCTTTTTGGTTATTTACCTTTTTACTTGGTTTTTAACATGCTTTCATATATATATATATATATATATGTGTGTGTGTGTGTGTTTTGGAAACAAGAGATGTAAGGTGGTATTAAATAAAACAATTCTAAATGTACATATTTATATGTATACTTCTATTAAATATATAACTCAAGGCAAAATTAAAAATTTTGCTATTTTATTTTAAGCGTATAAAGTAACATTTTTGCCAAACATTTTTTTGTAAAAGATCCCTTTTAAAAATGACTTAAATTGATTTTATTTAATTTCCTCATTTCTATCATATTTATATTTTCATATATATATATATACATATATCTTCTTATATATTTGTTTCTTTTGGCATACTATTTATACTGTTTTTAGCGTAGAATATTTATTTGTTCATAAGTACTATAATTTCCTTTTTGAACTTATATATATAATATATTCTTCTGAACTAATGTGTATATATGTATATAGGAAAATCCAATTTTAAACCCTTTCTATTTATAATACATTATATTTCCCATAAGCCATATCATTTCTATTTATAATATTTTCTTTTCTTTCTCATCTATATTTACTTGCTATGAATTTGTTTCCAAATTATATATATAAATAAATTCTATTATTCTGAATAAATATGTATATAAGAAATTCCAATTATATCAATTTCCTATTTTATAAACAAAATCTAGAAATTCAAAATACTACGTTGGTTTAAAAAGCTGTATATTTTTACTAATTGTTATTTAGCAGGGATTTTTATTTGATTAAAAATACCATACTATTGAATATTAAAAATTAATATTTAAAACTCAAGACGACAAAAATCCCGGGTCATTACATTCCTTCCCCTTTAAAAAAATTTTGTTCTCGAAATTTCCATAACCAGGCTAGTAAACATAACTAACCGAATTTTAATTTATTAAAGAATTAATAAACACCCATATCACACAAATCAACACACACACACTCTAAAATATTCATTATACCGGGCATCACTAGAATACTTCCACGATTACCATCATCACACACACACACAGATATATATATCATACCAAACATCTATTGAGATACATTACTACTCTACAATCCAAAAACATGACGTCTACAGGTTACTAATACATACTAATAGGGTATACACTACGAAGAGACCACTTAACCCAAACCAACACTCACTTTAGACTCTCTCCATCAGAGTCCTCCACTTTGGGTCCTTTCAACTCTATAGATTCAACATTGTTATCGGGAACCCATGCAAATACCGGGCTTGGTTCCCTCTAACGGTTATACCCATCTATAAGTGGCTCATTTTAAACCTCGCCCATTTCCCAGATGACATCATCAATTTCCGACTCGGGATCTTCCTCCGCTTCAAATTCCTCTTCATCCTTAAATTCTTCCTCTTAATCCTCGAATTCCTCTTTGCTTCTTCCTCGAGCTATTCTTCTTGATGCAATGGATGCTCGACAGGCTGTATTTCCTCCTCTAGCACCTTCTCATATATCGATCGCATATTAAGATCATTCAGAATCCTTCTAACTAAGTCATCGCTAGCTCTCCTAGCCTTCGAAAGTGCTCCTCCTCAATTGATACTATGGGTTCTCTATTCAATTTACAAGAGCCAAGAATGAGATCCTAAGGTTTCAGGAATTCATATATGCCAAAGGGTAAATATATAGCTACACGCTTCAAATAACTTTTCATTTTTAAATTGCTTCCATCTAAAACCTTTACTAAAGCAATACAAAAATCATTTCCTCAAAAATGTGTTTTAAACACTTTTTCTGAAATCACTGGAGTTTTAAAATCTAAAATAACCTTTTTATAATCATTTTTTTTTATAAAATTATCTTTTATCTATGAAAAATCTTCCGAAAATATTTATCTAAAAATATTCCAATTTCCTCTAGTAAATAAATTTTACCAAAATTCCAAATTTTCCAAAGTTCCTATCTTACAAGACTTAAGTCACTATGGAAATACTCAAGCCAAAAGGACCGATAATAGAGGATACACAAAGCTAACGGTTATGACCACTCAACTTCTAGATGATAAAATATTATCATCACTTATCAAACAATACCTCAAAATACTATATATTTTGAAAATCATGCCTTTTTATATATAAAATATATTCAGGGTAAAATTATTTCATTTACCCACTTAAAGCAATATTGTGTCTATTGGCCTTATTCAAGTGCTTAGAGATCCCTACCAATAACATTAGCTACTCATATTGACTAGAATCTATAAGCCACTCAACAGATCAATTAACACAATATAAAACATTTTTAAATCATTAACAAATACGCGCTCTTGTATATATATACACTCAAACTCGTTCCAGGGTACTCCTGACCCTATCTCTAATGAGTAACCCCACCAAAGCTTAGGTATTCGCTCAGCCTAAGCTCTGATACCATGATGTCAAGACAAACTTTTTCGTACAGTTTAAACCAACACTTGACCACACTTGTCTAGTCCAAATTGAACAGAAAGGCGGATAGTAAGAAAAGAAAGTAGAACGAAAATAGATAGAAGATGGAAAGAAAATATAACAACATAGAATCTCACAGCGGAAATGAATAATGTATAATATAGAACAAGTCTTTACATAAAAAAAACTGTAACTTAAGTATAAACAGACATCAATCAGAGTATACAACCTATTCAGCACAGACGGTTATAACACCATGTCCTTAAAATTGCTGATATACACAACTAAATGCAATGGAATATAATCATCTACGTGTATACGACTCTGGGCTCTAACTCCTCTCCTAAACCTCCAATCTTCCAGCTAAACCTGTAAATATGCACGGTCTGACCCGAGCATATAGGAAAAACCATGCTTGGGTCGGTCTGGTAAAACCAGCATGAGAATTGAAATCACAAGGAATTTTATTCGCTATAACTTTCGAAATCCTTTTAAAATCAAAGGTAGCATGTAAGATAATGCCACACATAAACATGATGGGTTTTTCCCTTACGGTAACAAAAACACTTCTATAGAAAATCCAATTATATTATAGCAGTGTCTAAGTACAAATACATATTCAAATAGCTGAAATTGTTACAATTCTAGCATACCAGGCTCCACTACCAAAACCGTAAAGGTACATATTGGGAAATGGATCCCATACGAATGACTAGGTATTGGGCTATCACCTGTCACAGTACACGTCTATAAAAATGTACTGAGCACCACGCCGAGATCCCCTGTAACACAAGACCGGACTACCGCTAACCTGGATAGACCAAATATGCTATCACCTCGGGTGTTCCCACCCTTTCCTGAGCTCCTTCCATGTATCGTAGTAATAATATCCGAGGGTACCTAAAAAGGTGATAATCATACCCTAATTGGGTGCGACCCACTTAGCCATGCTGCATCTCCGCTACTTTATAGTCATTCCCGGTTGATGAGGCTAGAGGCTACGATTACCTTTTCAGGAGTTTTCACTTAAACCGGTCATCCTCCAATGACAATATGCTGATAGCATTCATACAAATCCGTTCTGGGTCTAAACAACTGAAGCCACTATTCCTACTACATCCATTTTTGGAATCATCCTTTGGATTAGTAGAGACTAGCCCTTGCACTTTAATACTCCATCTTCGATTCTATGCCTTTGTCTTCACTTCGAAAACCTATTCGTTGGATTGAAGTGGTGTTCAGATTAGTTATCTGATCCCGGTCTCTTCGAAACAACTTTCGGTATTTCCGATAAACTCAACCCCGGTTCTCTAGGAAATAAACATATGAAAACAAGATAAGAGATTATCTCCTAACCGTTAGTGGACGGATTTCCTTATATCTTTCCTAGAAGAACAAAGCGAGTTTATACGTACAGTATAGAACCTTGAACGGTAACTATACCATATAATTTTCATATTTCTCCTAGATATTTCCAAAGTTTCGTTTTGGTCCAGAATTGATAGTCGATTATTTAACTATCAAATAAACAATCATTCAACAAAGATTCATTTTCCATTGAAATCACTAAGCCTTATTAATTTAAATTCAATAAATTAAATCTCTTTATAAAAAACAGTCATATACTTATCTCACCAAAATAAGTATATTAAAAAATCATTCCTTTTAAATATTTAAATCATTTTAGAAATATGTTAACGATGAAAATTGAACGCTAACACCCCGATGTGTGTAGTAATGTTGTGAAAGCACCACCCGTGATACGGGAACAAGAAATAAGTAGTAAAATAGCAGAAAACAATGAAAGACAGCGATTTTATAGTGGTTCAGCTTAAGATTAAGCCTACGTCCACTTTGGATTCCTTTATTGCTGATTTTGTTTACAAGTTGATACAATGCACTTCCAAATACGATACACTTTGATCACAAAAACACTATAGACTAATAGCTCAAACTTCGATGATGAAACTTGTTGAATCCATGTCCGATGTGCAAAAGTTCTTTCGAAGCTTGTTGTAGTGTCTTGAATGTTTGGAGTTCTTCAAGTGTTGGACGAGTTCAGAATTCTGCAGAGTAATGGCGCTTCAAAGAATGATCGGCCAAAAGTCCTCTTCACGTTGTAGTTAGGTTGGTATTTATAGGGAAATCCTGTGCCTGGGTCGTAGGTCATGGCCGACCTAAGTTGGTTCGTGAACGATTCAACTGGTTGTGACCGACCTAAGCTGGGTTGAGACTTCATAGATGTATGCTTGTTTTTTTAAATATATCACAAGTCCCAGATCGTCCACGAGTTAGGAGGACACCATGTGAAATAATGCGGCATTGAGTCAATTTGTTTAGATCATGAGCGACTTAAGTTAAGTCGTAGGTCGGTCGAGACTTAAATGCAGTTGCTAAGTCATTCAGTCCTTTCTGTAGTTAGGTCGTTACATTCCATTAAGTCGTAGGTCGCCCAGATCTGAAGTCGTTAACTCGCTGAAGAAAGTAAGCCGCTTCATTTCTTAAGTCGTTAACTTCTTAACCCGGTAGGTTGTAAGTTCCCATAGGTCGTGGCATCTCTTAAGTCGGCAGCTCTTAAGTCGGCAGCTCTTTAGGTCGACAGCTCTTAAGTCGGCAGCTCTTAAGTCGGCAGCTCTTTAGGTCGCAAATCAAAAGAGGGTTAACATTTGCCCCTCGAAGTATACGCCTAGGTCGTAGGTCGTGTGCTTCGATTTCCTTAGTTCGCTCTTTGATGAGTTTGTTAGGTCGTGAGCGACTTAAATTAAGTCGTAGGTCGTATGTGTCGATTCGCCTTTCACTACCACAGCGTATAAATAGCTTAGGTCGTTCCCTCTTTTCCTTTACCTGCTCTATCATTTCGTCTGCCATTAACAAGTTTCCGAGCATTCAAAGACGAATTCCAGATTACTCGACCGTTAATCATCTCCATCATCATATTTCGTAAGTGAATCCATCCAATATTCAATCATGACCATCATCGAATCACGAGTCCCTTATTTGTCATCCCTAATCCAAGTTTTTATACTATGCTCCACCATGAGTTGTGTCGCAACCGATCCTTAACTTCCTCTAGTTGCTATGTCGTTATGATTTCTCGAAAATACTGCAGCATACTGATTTCATGATGGATTTAGGATGATTTAGTGATGTTGTGGGATGTGATTAGAGAATGTGGCCTAGTTTTTTTTATATGGGGGATAGTTCGAGTTTATTGGGTTTATGGATCTCGAGTTGGCGAGTTACTGAACTCCTTAATGGAGAGGGAGGAGATTGGTGAAGGGAAGTGAGGCTTTGGTTCGAACAGGAAATAACTTGAGATTCCTTCGGAGACGACCCAAAACATTCACGATCTAACAGCTTGTCCGCTTCAGGAGTTCTTGCGACTTAACTGGTTTGAACGACCCAACTTTCTCTACGACCTAATTAGCTTGCGGCATAGGCCTTAGCTCGTGGCCGAGCTAGGACTTAGGAAAATTTGTGCCGTTCTGTCTTGAGATCTTTATATGCATTACGACCTAGGGTCAATGACTTAACTTTAACTCGTTGCATATCATTTAAGTTGTGGACGACTTAACTTGCACATTGTGTCCTGAGGAATTTCCGACCTAGGACTTTGAACAATTTAATCGACTTAATTTCAGCAGCATAGGCTCTAGGTCGCAACCGAGTTAGAACTTGACATATTTGTATTGCCTTGAACTTTGAATTGTCTGAACTTCTTTACAGATTATCTCTAATGCTAATTGCCTATTAAACATAACATTTGCAGAAAACTGGGATGAATATACTGCCATTGATTGCCCACATCGAATGACAGATTAGCCGATACAAAATAATCAATTTAAATGAACTGCATAGATAAAATGTTGTAACTCAACCAATTCAAGTGAAGTATTAAAGCAAAACTGAAATAGTTAACTAAATATGATTTGTTTGCATTAACACTGCACTTGAGTTTTAAATTAACAAGTCCTGAAATCTCAAAATCGACCGATTGTCGACTAGTTTAATTCCAGTTATGTTTACTTGTTATTTTATTAGGTTTGCACAACACTTCACACTTTTTTAGGAAACGTGCACCTTCATATTTGAACATCCAGTTGATTGTGTAGAATGACTTCTCTACAAGAAGAAGTAACAGTCCAGGCTGGAGAGGTTGTTCATATTCCCGCTCCATTAGCTAATCCTCCAGAAAGAATTTCGACCACATTATCATATAAAGCTTTCCGCCAACTGTGTACTCAGTTCGGAATTGCCGAAGCTGATGCTATACTGCCTGAGAAAAACGACACCGCTGACATACCACCCCACGGTTTTGTTGCTGTCAATCGCCAAATGTGCATGAATGGAGCCATTCCTCCTTTTAACGATTTCCTTCAGCAGCTTCTTCTTCGACTGTCTATCTCTCCCTTTCAGTTACATCCCAATGGCTACGCCATCCTGATGGGATTGTGTGTGCTATTTAGGAGGACACTTGACCGTTTTCCAAGCTTCGATGAGATTTGTTACTTGTGTTCTTTCACGAAAAATAAAGATCATCCCTCCATTACTGTCGTGCGAAGCGCTAGAAATCGTAAACTGATCATCGGCCTTTCGGAATGTGTTCATGGGTTTCTAAGTCAATTCTTCTATGTTCGTTGTCCTTCGGGATTTTACGCTATCTCGAGAGTAGGAAGTAAGATCATTTATCTCTGTTTCTTATGTTTCCGAACTTTTCGAAGCCCGAGTTGTCAAGCGTTAACTTTGCTCTTTTCTTTTTAGCGCTTCCTCCTCCTTCTAGAGATCCCGGTCATAAACCAACTTTTGAGAGGCTCATGGCCGTGCCAGTTGAGGAGAGGAGTATCCAATTTCTATTGACAGACGAGTTCTTACATCAATTTGGACTTCTACACTCTTCCCATTCTACTCAGCCTCATGAAGTCTCCGATTCTCCAGCACAGACATCAGATGCCCCAGCTCTTGCTGAAGAACTTACATTGAAAGAACCTACCACTGAGGCTTTACTGGTGAAGTGTTCTACTTCTATTGACATTGCGGGGCCGTCTGGCAAATTTGCACTTGCCCCGGTTGTTGAAGAAGAAGAAGGAAAAGAATCGCCTCGCCATTTCGGATAGGCGGCTGATGTAGAGGCTGAAAGAGAAAGTTCCGCTGGGCATAATGACGATGACATTTTTGAGAGGTTAAGTGATTTGATGATAACCTCACAGGAACTATTTAAAGATGATGCTTCGAAAGTTATCTCTCCTGATATCGATGCTACTTCCTCTTCGCAATAAGTCTCGACACCTTCTACACAAGTCGTTGCCATTCCCACACCAAAGAGTGGTTTGTAATTCGACGCGCGTAGTTCGCACATCACACACACTTAGGATTTTTACGATTAAATGCACTCGGCTTCTTTACTTTGAAGATTTTTAACACTTATCTCCTTTTCATTTTCAGATTCTTCAATGGGGCGGAGTAGTTCATATTATGATAACTTCCGGCGTTATGGAGGGCGTGGTGCTTATGATTTCAGACGCTACCTTCCTTCCCGCCAGGAAACTGACGAAGAAAGAGCCGCCAGAAAAGCTCGAGAAAGAAGAGCTTATGAACAGCAATACGGGAGTAGGGATGAATGATATGACTCTTCTCACAGGAGCGATGATTCTCATAAAAGGAAATCTCACGATGACAAGGGGAAGAGTCACATTGTCGATGATTCGAGCAAGCGGACCAAACTTAGCGAAAAGGACACGTCTGCAATTTCGGAAAAGACCCTTGCTTCAATTCCTCATGATATCCCCTCTGATTCTCCTGCTCTTCAAAAATCCGACATTCAAACGATTATCAACAGGCCTCAGTACCAAGTGAAGGATGCTCTTCCCACACTCCAGAATCGATTTCCAAATTAGTGTTTAAAAGGAGTTCGCTTTGACTTAGACTTGGTGCCTATTGACAAGCAGGCCATGCTGAAGAATCTCGATGCTGTTAAGCTTAACATTGAGAGAATGTCTGGATGGCAGAAACTGGTTGATGAGCTTCAAAGAGTTAATCGCATGAACCTTGAAGCCATGCTGACTATGGAGAATGATAAGTCAGAATGGGATAAAATTTGTAAGAAGCATGATGCTGAAATGAAGAGCATCGCTGATGATTATGGGAGACTTGAAGCCGAAGTTGAAAGACTAAAGAACGAACTTGCTACTTCTTCCGCTTCTTATTCACAAAAGGAAGAAATGCTTCAAAAGCAGGTTCGAGATGCCCATGCTGCTCAGCGAGATGCTGAAGCGAAACTTGAAGCAGAGCAGCATGTTACTAGGAAATATCACGATGACGCCGCTCAGCTTCAGGAGAAAGTTAGCTCCCAAGACTTGGAAATTACAAGGCTGCAGTCTCAGTTATTAAAGGCTGAAAGAGAGCACGATGAAGCTATCGCTAGCAAAGCTGCAGCCGAAGAATCCCATGAAGCAACCAAAGCCACCATTAACACCACTTTATTCGACTTTTACGTCCACAGCATCTTGGGGCGCGGAAGTCTCTCGTTTTTGGGGCCGGAATATGAAGTCACCTTAGCTGAAGTATGGGAGGCGATAATCAATATGCTTGGTGGTGCCGGCTATGCCGAAGCAGACCTTGAAGCAACTTATTTAGATGAGAACGCTCGTGCTGCACTTGTTAAAGGAAAAGAGCAGCTTGCCCGAGTGCGAGCCGAAGCGACGGGAGAGAAGCGTTCCGAGAAAGAAATACTTCCTACCGCCCCTGTTCGTACTTCGGTTTCAGCTGATGTGGATATTGTTGGCTCCAGTTCACACTCTTCGCCTCCTGCTAAAGTTGACAAAGAAATTATGACCACTCCCACCGAGGAAGAGGCCCTAGAAGATATTGAGGCTCAGAAATTCGAGATTGATCTCGCAAAGCCAACTTCTCCAGGTAACTTTGATGTCGACCCAAGCCAAGTAGATTGCTCATTTGATTTGGCCGAGATCGATGAGTTTCTTACTTACTACTTAAGCCCTGATGAGCCACTATCTTATCTTTTTTCGGAGAATACTGATTTGAACTTCTTTTCTTCTATAGCGAAAGCACCAAAAGCTGCGCTAACTTCTCTTTCTTCGGCTGCCGTTCCTCCTTCTTCTCAAGTTACTCCTCTTCCAGCTTCTCAACCAGGATCACAAGAAGAGAAAATTGAAGCCCTCAAAGACTTGGACGATCCGGTTGTTTCGCAAGAGCAAAAGACTGGTGAATTTGAAGAAGGCGAAAAGACTCCGGAGCAATCTTATGATGACGACACAAAGCTTTCTGAGTTTTTTACTCCAGGCAGTGAGTCTTCTTCGAAAAAGAAGGGGAAACGCGTGGCTTCAAAGAAAGGGAAGAAAAGCACTTCTGCTATTGGCAAAGAAGCGGAAGTTGACCCGGTTGTGCCTCTTTCTCCTTCCTCCCCGACCCGTCCACCGCGGCCTCAGAAACTAATCATTAAGCCAGGTAAAGGCTCCAAAGGTGGGAAGAAGGAGAAATGAGCTTGATTTTACTTTCTTCGTTTTGCTTTTGCTTTTTGCATGTATTGGCCGGGGATTGTGCGGGTACCAGCCCCCGCTTGAAGCCTGCATATGTAAAGAATTTTCGTAGTATTGAATAAAATAATTCTTTTACTTGAACGAATTCTTGTGTATGTAAGAATGCATTTGTTTCTCATTTTTAGTGTAGAATAAACGATTCTTTTTACTTGTACAAACTTTTAGTCTGTGCTTGAGAATGCATTTACTCCACATCTTCTTTGTGTGATATTGCAATGAACTTGTAGTATGTTGCTTGTATATTACTTTTATTAATGTAACTAAATTGTATAATATTGCCCCAATACCACAAGTGCATCGCAATATCTTTTGCTTTGACAAGACTGATACTCTTATTTCGGAGAATAACTATTCCACTTTTAAGGGAAGAATCATTCTGCTTTAATAGAGCGTATCTCGTTTTTTGGAGAAGTTTTACGCTTCAACCTTCGGAGATGGTCACTTCATATTTCTGAGAAGTGTAATCTCTTACACGGCAAAGCGGGCCTCTGAAAAGGGCTTTATGTAGCATTTCAACTTTTAGGAAGAACTTTTTGAGATGAATAAGTTAATCTTCCTTTGAGAGTTGAATTATGCCTCCGGAGAGGGCTTTTTGTTTGAGCATTCTATTTTGGGACATGCCTCCGAAGAGGGCTCCTCTGAAGAGTTGTGCCTCCGAAGAGGGCTTGTGCCTCCGAAGAGGGCTTGTGATGCCTTGGGAGAGGGCTTTTGCCTCCGAAGAGGGCATGTGCCTCCGAAGTGGGCTTGTGGTGCCTCGGGAGAGGGCTTTTGCCTCCGAAGAGGGCATGTGCCTCCGAAGAGGGCTTGTGGTGCCTCGGGAGAGGGCTTTTGCCTCCGAAGAGGGCATGTGTCTCCGAAGAGGGCTTGTGCCTCCGAAGAGGGTTTGTGCCTCCGAAGAGGGCTTTTTTGATTGCCTGGAAGTTACTTTCTCATGGTTGAATGGATCCACGGGGCGGACGCAGGTTTCTTGATTGGATGTTCGTTTGCACAAACGATCACAATCAATTAACAAGGGCCCTGTTCCTTCAGCTTGGGAAGGTGCCCCTCCAGTGGTTCCACCAATCTTTTTTGATTGAGGAAAGCACTTTCATTTTTTGGCGTGCCTCGTTAGAGGGCTTTATTGGCCTTCGGGGAGGAGTATTGGTTAGTTGGTGTGCCAGGAAGGTTGCGTCTCAGGGGCGAGTGGATCTACGGGATGGACGCAAGCTGCCTGATCGAATGCATCACGACTAGTTAGCAAGGGCCATGTTCCTTCTGCTTGGGAAGGTGTCCCTTTGGTGGCTCTACCGACCCTTTTATTGAGAGGCATACCTCCTTTTGGCATCTTCTGTGTTTGCCTGCCCATGTTTTCTCATCATCTGCTCATCAGCGATCCTTTATTATCGTTTCGAAGCGCATCTTCCTTTCTTTTGCAAGTAAATTGCTTTATCCGAAGAAGTGGACTTCACTGTTGAATGACTTCACGGGGCAAACGCAAGTTACCTAGTTGGATGTCTGTTTATATCAATGATCACAACCAGTTAACGAGGGCTTGATACAGTGGAGTCGCCAACTTTTTATGTGAAGTTCTTCTTGTATGGGATTTGAATCTAGAATTTTTGTTGCTTGGTATTTGCTTAATAAGTGATTTATAGTGCTCGCTTGGCCTTGTGATGGGTAAGCCTTGTTTTAATGGCCTGCAATTTTGAATCGATATTTTAGCAATACATTTAAAGCATTTACATATTGATGCAGCGGATAATTCAAAACAAATGTAGATCGGTGGAAGTAGCAGTCGATGGATTGATTGATGCTGAATTGCCCGAATTCGTTGATCCGAAGATACCGAACTCTAGCTATCTCGAACTCGTTGATCGCGCACGATACCGGGTTCAAAGATCTTCAATTCTTCAAGCGTTGATCAAGCGCACTTGATTCCGCGAATCGGCTTCTACAATCGTTGAATCGAGCGCACTCGATTAACCGAAAGAGGAGATAGGAGATTACACTCAACTACCAATTTGAATGAAAGCACAAAGCAATCAAAAGAGAATTTTATTCAATATTCAACAACCTTTACAAATGAGAGACTCGGCCTATTTATAGGCATTTTACAACTCACAAAAAAAAAACAACGAAATTACAAGTATTAAGTCGGTTCCGAGTTAAGGCTTCCGACCTACGACTTAACAAAGACTTCCGACTCAACATTTACAACACAGTTCAGAAAAAGCTTAAAAATATTACAAGTATTTAGGTCGGCAACGACCTACGACCTAGAATGGACGCGACTTAGCATAGGTCGGCAGCGACCTAACAACAAACAGTTACAATACTGACTTGACGAATTACAGACCAACGGCAGAGATTATCTCGCAGCAAAATCAACGCACCAGGCTTCACGCGACTTAAAACAGGCGGCATCAATGACTTAAAGAAATCAAAGGCTGAGGTTAACTCGGCAGAGAAAACAACGGCTACAGTGCTTTGCGACTTAAAACCAACGACTTAAGATATCAACCGCTGAGATTAAGTCGGCAGAGAAGATCCACGCCTCCAGTCTTCACTGATTTATCCCTTGACTCGTTAGGTCGCTCTCGACCTAACACTTCACCAGTTTGCTCTGTTTTCTTTCTGCATAACTCGGTAGATAGTTCAGGCGACTTAACTAAGTCATAACTCGGCAACAACTTATTCCCTGTTTTGTTAAGTCGTACACTTGTCAAAACTAAGTCGTTAACTCGGCAGCGTCTTAAACCTTTGCATTTTTCAACTGTTCTTCCCGTAGTCTTAGGTCGTAACCCAACACGTTTCTTAAGTCGGTCACGACTTATACCTCCTTCCTTAAGTCGGTTACGACTTATGCCTTCACCTTCCTCACTAGTTATTCGACTTATATCTTTGCCTTCCTTGAGTCGGTCTCGACTTAGGACTTCATCTCTGGACTTATCTGCATCATCCTCCCCAGGTTGAAAGAAATTCGTCCTCGAATTTGCACTCTCGTCTTCCACACCAAACTCATTCGCATGATATGGTACGAGATGCTTAACGTTGAATACGTCCGACGTGTAAACATCATTTGGCAGCTTCAATTTATAAGCATTTTCATTGATCTTCTTTAAAATTTCAACTGGACCAATCTTTCGTGCTTTCAATTTATTGTACGTTCCCACCGGAAAACGATCTTTCGTCAACACGGCATAAACCAAATCGCCTTCGTGAAATTCAACATTCCTTCGTTTCAGATCTGCAGAACGCTTATACTTCTCATTTGCTTTCTCTAATCGTTCTTGAACGATTTTATGACACTCCGTCAGCCCTTCAACAAAATCAGCAGCTTTCTTAATTGTCCCCTTTGAGTGTGGTATCGTTGTTAAATCCAACGATCCTTTTGGTAAGCTTGAATAAACAATCTGGAACGGACTGAACCCAGTACTTCGATTCACAGCATGATTATGGGCAAATTCTGCCTGACATAACTTTACATCCCAACTCTTCAGATTATCTTGAACAAGACACCTCAACAAGTTTCCCAAAGATCTGTTAACCACCTCAGTCTGTCCATCCGTTTGCGGATGATAAGCACTACTGAACTTCAGCTTCGTTCCCACCATTTTCCACAAGCTCAACCAAAAGTGACTCAGAAATCGAGTATCTCTATCCGACACAATAGATTCTGGCAATCCATGAAGTCGATAGATCTCCCTGAAAAACAATTGAGCAACATGAACAACATCCGCCGTCTTCTTACAAGCAATAAAATGCGCCATCTTCGAAAATCTGTCCACCACTACATATATGGAATCGTTACCACGTTGTGTCCTCGGTAATCCCAACACGAAGTCCATACTCACATCAACCCATGGTTTACTTGGTACAGGTAATGGCATATATAAACCAGCATTAGTCGCAGTTCCTTTCGAAACCTGACAAATATGACAACGCTCCACAAACCTCTCCACTTCTTTCCTCATCGATGGCCAAAAGTAGGATTGTGAAATTAATTGTAAGGTACGGTCTCTTCCAACATGCCCTTCTTCGTGTAACTCCTTGATAATCTTCATTCTCAGACTACCCTCCGGTATGCATAATCGACTTCCTTTAAAAAGAAAACCATCTACCATCACAAACTCATCCGTCTTTCCCTCCTTAACTTTATCAACAAACTTCATGAAGTAAGGATCTTCAACAAATAATTCCGGCAACATTTCAAACCCCGTCACTTCAACTTTCAGCGTAGTCAACAAATGATTCCTCCTACTCAAAGCATCAGCCACACGATTTGTCACCCCTGACTTGTGTTTCACAACAAAAGTAAACTGTTGCAGATATGCAATCCACGATGCATGTCTCGCAGAAATCTTATCTTGCCCTTGTAAATGCTTCAATGCTTCATGATCAGTATACAGAACAAACTCCTTCTGAAATAGATAGTGTCTCCAGTGTTTAATAGATTGTACAACAGCATAGAATTCCACATCATATGTACTGTAACGCATCTTCGCTCCTGACAATTTCTCACTGAAATATGCAATTGGACGTCCCTTCTGACTCAACACCCCTCCAATCCCAACCTTGGATGCATCAGTATGTAGTTCAAACACTAACTGAAAATCTGGTAACACTAGAATTGGTGCAGTCGTCAGCAATTCCTTGATCTTCCCAAAAGCACTCCCTGCTTCCTCTGTCCATGCAAACTGTTTACCTTTCATGCAATCTGTAACAGGTGCCATCACACTACTGAAGTGTGGTATAAACCTTCGATAGAATGAAGCCAACCCGTGAAAACTACGAACTTCCGTTATCGTCTTGGGCTGCGGCCAATTTCTGATCGCTTCAACTTTACTTTGGTCAACCTGTATTCCTTTCTCTGAAACAACATACCCCAGAAATAAAACACTATGCGTCATGAACACGCATTTCTTTGTTGCAGCATAAAACTGTTCTTGTCGTAACACCATAAGCACTTCTCTAAGATGATTCAGATGTTCCTCTGAGTTCCCACTGTTAATCAGAATATCATCAAAATACACCACCACAAATTTCCCAATGAACGGTCGAAAAATCTGATTCATCACCCTCATAAAAGTACTTGGTGCATTTGATAAACCAAATGGCATGACCAACCATTCGTATAGACCCTCCCTGGTTTTAAAAGCAGTCTTCCACTCATCTCCTGGTCTGATACGAATTTGATGATATCCGCTCTTCAAATCAATCTTCGAAAATATTGTAGCTCCGCTTATTTGATCTAACAAGTCATCCAACCTCGGCATTGGAAATCTATATCTCACGGTAATCTTATTCAATGCTCGACTGTCAGTGCACATCCTCCACGTCCCATCCTTCTTGGGTACCAATAAAGCTGGTACAGCACAAGGACTCAGACTCTCCTGCACACGCCCCTGCTCAAGCAACTCCTCTACCTGCCTTCGCAACTCTTCATGTTCCTTTGGACTCATTCGATAATGTGGTCTTTGTTGCAACACAGCACCGGGAACAAGATCTATCTGATGTTGTATATCTCTTAACGGTGGCAACTCCGTTGGTAACTCTTCTGGAAATACATCGTCAAATTCTTTCAAAACTGGTTTAACTTCTTCTGGAATTTCAACCTTTTCACTGCTTTCTCGTCCAATCAACAAGAATACTTCCGGCTCTTCTTCAACTTCTTTAACAAACTCTTTCAAAGATAATAAAGTTTTCAACTCTTCGATTTCTTCTGACTTACTTTCTCCTTGTGGTCTCTTCTTTGGAACTAAGATAATCTTCGTGCCTTTAAACATAAAACTGTAGCTATTGGTCCGACCGTCATGTAGTACTGCTCGATCATATTGCCATGGTCTTCCCAATAATAAGTGGCAAACATCCATCTCTACTACATCACACCATATTTCATCGTTGTATTTCTTCCCAATAGAGAATGGTACACGAACTCGTCTATCCACTTTCACTTCTCCTCCTTTTCTCAACCATGCTAACTTGTATGGACTCGGATGTTTCTCTGTCTTCAATTTCAACTTCGTCACAGCTTCGGTTGAAATAATATTATCACAGCTTCCTGCGTCGATCACAAACTTACACACCTTCCCCAGAATAGTACATGTTGACTGAAAGATGTTACTCCTCAACCAACTAGCTTCTTCCTGTTTCGGTGTTAAACACGATCTCCTCAGCATTAGGTTACAACCTTCGTCTCCTGACGCAATATCCTGCTTATCCTCCTCAACTGGACTAGAACAATCCTCATCAACATCCCCATCTTCAACCTCTACAATCATGGTTCGTTTCTTCGGCTTTGGACACTCACTGCTTTTATGACCCAATTCCTGACAATTGTAACATTTGAAACCATTGTTAACCTTTGTCTTCTCAACCTCCTTCACCACTGGTCTACTGATAGGTTTAGAAACATTAGAACTTCCTCCAACACCCTTCGCTTGATTGTTAGAATTAGTAAACACACCACCTCCTCGTCTCCCTTGTTTTTCCCAAGCCAACGCTTTCTGATGTGCTTCCGCTACAGATCTTGGATCGAACATATTGACCATATCCTGAATCTGCATTCTCAATCCTCCAATGAACCTAGATGTCAGCTGCTCTTCTGTTTCCATAATATCATTCCTTGCAATGAGTTGATAAAATTCATCAGCATAGTCATTCACAGACTTCGTTCCTTGTCTCAAGTTCTGCAACCTATGATACATAAGCGATTGATATTTATAAGGTAAGAATGTCGCTTTCATCAATTTCTTCATCTTTTCCCAAGATTCAATCTTTGACTTTCCCATACGTTCACGTGTAAGCTTGGTTTGCTGCCACCATGCCAAAGCTCTACCCCTCAGCCTCGTAGCAACCAACTTCACTCTACGATGTTCTGGAACTTCTTTAAAGTCAAAAATCTCTTCAACATTAGCTACCCAATCTAGAAACTCCTCCGCTTGCATACCACCTTTGAATTCAGGAATTTCTGTCTTCATCCCCGATTCCCACTTGTGATCATACTCAGAATAGTTTCTTCCTTGACCTCTTCCTTGAATACTACCACCATCATACTCCTCTTCAAAATCAGATGCATAACGATGTCGATTCAGACCACCAACATCTCTACTACCATTACGCCTTCTACCATCATCCCTTCTATCAACATTCCTCCATTCGCGATCATTCACGTTCCTTCCACGCCCTTGATCATTTTCAATACTTCGGTCTCGATTAGAATGCGGTGAGACTCTACTACCTCCATGATTAGATTCAGGTGAAACCCTTCTCCGATTTTGATTCATCTCCGTCATAAGCCTCTCTAACCGGCCAATTCCTTCGTTAAGCTTTTCACTAAAATTCTCATTGATTCTTTGCTCCATCTCATCAGCTTCTTCTCTTCGATACAAAGCCTCTACGTTTTGGTGGCGATTAGCTCTTCTTGGCGGCATTCTCGAAAACTTCACAAATTCAAACACAATTCGGACTTTGATCCAAAATGAAACGGATCGAAAACTTCCACTTTGTAGCAAATCGCGATGAACACGATGGACAAAGTTTCGGCCTCCAATGCAAATCCGATCAAACAATCTTCGAACAAGCCTTCTCACTCTCGGCCGTGACAAACAAATTCGAAACTTCACTTTGATCTCGGCAAATCTCTTCAAACTTCAAATGAATAGGCTCCAAGTCTCGATCTAGCTATGATTGGCTAGAACAAGCTCTGATACCAAAAACTGACGCAGCGGATAATTCAAAACAAATGTAGATCGGTGAAAGTAGCAGTCGATGGATTGATTGATGCTGAATTGCCCGAATTCGTTGATCCGAAGATACCGAACTCTAGCTATCTCGAACTCGTTGATCGCGCACGATACCGGGTTCAAAGATCTTCAATTCTTCAAGCGTTGATCAAGCGCACTTGATTCCGCGAATCGGCTTCTACAATCGTTGAATCGAGCGCACTCGATTAACCGAAAGAGGAGATAGGAGATTACACTCAACTACCAATTTGAATGAAAGCACAAAGCAATCAAAAGAGAATTTTATTCAATATTCAACAACCTTTACAAATGAGAGACTCGGCCTATTTATAGGCATTTTACAACTCACAAAAAAAAACAACGAAATTACAAGTATTAAGTCGGTTCCGAGTTAAGGCTTCCGACCTACGACTTAACAAAGACTTCCGACTCAACATTTACAACACAGTTCAGAAAAAGCTTAAAAATATTACAAGTATTTAGGTCGGCAACGACCTACGACCTAGAATGGACGCGACTTAGCATAGGTCGGCAGCGAACTAACAACAAACAGTTACAATACTGACTTGACGAATTACAGACCAACGGCAGAGATTATCTCGCAGCAAAATCAACGCACCAGGCTTCACGCGACTTAAAACAGGCGGCATCAATGACTTAAAGAAATCAAAGGCTGAGGTTAACTCGGCAGAGAAAACAACGGCTACAGTGCTTTGCGACTTAAAACCAACGACTTAAGATATCAACCGCTGAGATTAAGTCGGCAGAGAAGATCCACGCCTCCAGTCTTCACCGATTTATCCCTTGACTCGTTAGGTCGCTCTCGACCTAACACTTCACCAGTTTGCTCTGTTTTCTTTCTGCATAACTCGGTAGATAGTTCAGGCGACTTAACTAAGTCATAACTCGGCAACAACTTATTCCCTGTTTTGTTAAGTCGTACACTTGTCAAAACTAAGTCGTTAACTCGGCAGCGTCTTAAACCTTTGCATTTTTCAACTGTTCTTCCCGTAGTCTTAGGTCGTAACCCAACACGTTTCTTAAGTCGGTCACGACTTATACCTCCTTCCTTAAGTCGGTTACGACTTATGCCTTCACCTTCCTCACTAGTTATTCGACTTATATCTTTGCCTTCCTTGAGTCGGTCTCGACTTAGGACTTCATCTCTGGACTTAGCTGCATCACATATCGAAATGAAACAGGCATTAAACAATAGTAAAGAACACAAGATTTATAGTGGTTCGGCCAAGAATCGGGCCTACATCCACTTTATAGTTTTTATTAATTTGCACTGATTTACAATGTCTTACAATACAAATGATACATCTATTACAATTTTGAGCAAAGCATTTTTTTAAGTAAAATAAGGACACAACCGGTTGCTGTTCTAGGCTCTTGGAATTGGATCTCCTTCAACAGTTACTAGTTTGAAAGTGCCATCAAGAAGTTTATTGCCTATGACATATGGCCCTTCCCAGTTTGGCCCAAACACCCCAGTTGCTGTCATGATCCTTTTCAAGACTAAGTCTCCAACCTCAAAGCTGCGTTGGCGAACTTTAGAGTTGAAGTGCCTGGCTATCCTTTGCTGATAAGCTGAAACTCTGAGCCTAGCTTCTTCTCTTTTTTCATCAAGAAAATCAAGTGCTTCAAGTTGCATTTTTTCGTTTTCAGCCTCGTTGAAATGAATTCTCCTGTGTGGAGGGACATCTATTTCTACTGGAATTATTGCTTCTGATCCGTATGCTAGTGGAAATGGAGTGTGCCCAGTCGCAGTTTTGTGAGTAGTTCTGTATGCCCATAGTGCTAGTGGCAGCTTATCGACCCAACCACCTTTTGCTTTTTCGAGTTGCTTTTTGATGGTTGACTTGATAATTTTGTTCACTGCTTCCACTTGCTCGTTTGCCTGCGGATGAGCCACTGCTGAGAAGCTTTTTCAAATTCTGAACCGTTTGTAAAAGTCCTGGAATTCTTCACTTTCAAACTGAGTACCGTTGTCTGTGATTATCTTCTGCGGCACACCATACCTGCAAATGATATTTTTAGTTACGAAATTTATCATCTTTTTAGAGGTAATAGTAGCCAAGGGTTCAGCTTCAGCCCATTTAGTGAAATAATCAACAGCAACAATAGCATATTTGATTCCAGATTTAGCGATCGGTAAAGGTCCAATCAAGTCCATTCCCCAAATGGCGAACGGCCATGGGCTGACCATTTGCGTGAGTTCGGTGGAAGGCGCTTTTGAGATTTTTGCAAATCTTTGGCATTTGTCGCACTTTCGGGAGTAAATAGCAGCATCTCGATTAATGTCTGGCCAGAAATACCCATATCGGAGAACTTTCTTGGCTAGAGTTTGGCCACCTGAATGATCCCCACATTCTCCTCCGTGTACCTCAGCTAGAATCGTCTTGGCTTCTTCCTTGGTTACACATCGGAGTAATGGCATTGAGAATCCCCGCCTGTATAATCGGCCATTTTGAATTATATATCTTGACGCTTTCCTCAACAGTTTTCGGCGTTCTTTAGAACTTTCTGGCAGAGAACCATTGAGTAGATATTCTTTGATTGGATTCATCCATGATTCATGCTCTTGAGACGCAGTCATAATCCAATCAATATCCATCTCATCAATGCTTGGAGCTGAAAAAACTTCCACAGGGACTAATCCCAATAATTGAGCCTCTCTAGAACTTGAGTACTTTGCTAGAGAATCCGCCTTCATGTTTTCTACCCGAGGAATGTGACTTATCGTGTAATGATCAAAATCTTCGAGAAGCTCACATGCCTTTGACAAGTATGCGGGCAGATTTCCACCTTTAGCTTGAAACTCTTTCTTTACCTGGCAAACAATAAGTTGGGAATCGCTGAAAATCTGTAACACTTTGATGTTCAGTTCCTTGGAAATTTTTAAACCGGCAATAAGAGCTTCATACTCTGCTTCATTGTTCGTCGAAGGAAATTCCAGTCTCAATGCATAACACAATGATCGTCCTTCGGGGGTTTCAAGCACAACCCCTGCCCTATAACAATAATCATTTCTCGCGCCGTCAACATACAACTTCCACTGGATTGGAATGTCATCAGCTATTGCTTTCTCACTGTCACCTTTGTCAGTAGATTCCACAATGAAATCTGCTAAAGCTTGTCCGTTGATTACTCTTCAGGGATGGTAAGTGATATCATACTGGTTGAGTTCAATGTTCCATTTCAAAAGACGACCCGAAGTTTCAGGACGAAACAGGACTTGCTTTAGAGGTTGATCAGTAAGGACTTTGATAGGATGAGCCTGAAAGTATGACCTCAACTTCCTGGAAGCAATTAGCAAACAATAGGAAAGCTTTTCTATCTTTGAATAATTCATCTCTGCCCCAGTGAACCTTTTGCTGATGTAATAGATTGGACGTTGTATTTTCATATCTTCCCGTACAAGTGCTGCACTGAGAGCATGAGATGATATGGCTAAATAGATGAAAAGGTCTTCTCCATCACCAGGCTTGGAAAGAACTGGAGGCGTTTCCATATGACGAATTAGTTCATCGAAAGCATTCTGGCATTCGGGAGTCCATTCAAAAATTTTCTTTCCTTTCTTTAGAGCATCAAAGAAGGGAATGCATTTGTCTGTGGCCTTGGAAATGAAACGACTCAGAGCAGCGACTTTCCCATTGAGGCTTTGTAGTTCTTTCTTTCTTTTAGGGGCTTTGATCTCTCTTAGAGTTGTGATTTGAGCTGGATTGGCCTCAATGCCCCTAGCGCTCACAATGAAACCTAAGAATTTTCCGGACTCTACCCCGAATGAACATTTCAACGGATTGAGCTTCATTCTGTACTTCCGAAGAATTGCGAACATTTCCACCAAGTGGTCCATGTGGTTTACTGCTTTCTTTGACTTTACCAACATATCATCAACATAAACTTCCATAGTTCTACCAATCTGTGGTTTGAACATAGCATTGACGAGTCTTTGGTAGGTTGCGCCAGCATTCTTTAGTCCGAAAGGCATAACTTTGTAGCAGTAGAGACCTACATCTGTGATAAAACTTGTGTCTTCCTGATCTGGCTCATGCATCATAATCTGATTGTATCCGGAGTAAGCATCCATAAAAGATAACAACTCATGCCCAGCTGTTCCATCCACCAATTGATCGATTCTGGGCAGCGGGAAGCAATCTTTGGGGAAAGCTTTGTTTAGATCTGAAAAGTCGATGCATACTCTACACTTTCCATTTGCCTTCTTAACCAGTTTTGGATTTGAAACCCAATTGGGATAAGTGGATTCTCTGATGAAACCATTCTCCATGAGCCGATCTACTTCTTCCTTTAACGCTACTGACCTTTCTGGACCTTGGGTTCTTCTTTTCTGTTTCACTGGTGTGAATTTTGGATCGATATTCAGAGCATGTACAACAATTTCCGGAGAGATCTCGCACATATCAGCGTGACACCAAGCAAACACATCCAGATTCGCTTTTAAAAATGATATCAGCGTGTTTTGAACTGCTATGCTTAGTTGTGAACCCACATTGAGTACTTTGTTCGGGTCTTTCGAGTCAACAGGTATTGGTACCGTTACTTCCACGGGTACCACTCTATTCTCCCCTGTACTGGCTTTTCTGAGGTCCATTTCTTTCCTTGCATTGCTGTGTACAGGGGCCACCCCGTAGTTGCTACATGGTCGGTTCCTTGATGCGGAGCGGAGCTGCCGCATCTTTTCCCATCTCTCTTTTCTTGGCCTCTCGGAGCTCTACAAGATAACATTCCCGCCCCGCGTTCTGGTCTCCCTTAATGACAGCAACCCCATTATCAGTGGGAAATTTCATTGTCAAGCACCATGGGGCGAGGACGGCCTTGAAAGCAGCAAGAGTAGGCCGACCCAAAAAGGCATTATAGGCGGAGAATCCATCAATAATTACAAAAGTTTGCTTCCGAACCACCTTCTTATGCCCATCTCCCAATTCAACAAACAAGTCCACTGTTCCAATTGGCTGTTTCGGCTCCCCTGTAAATCCGGCAATCTTCTGAGATGAAGCCTGTACGTCTGCCACTATATTTGTTTATTTCTGCTAATCAATGTCCAAAACACATATATTTAAAAGTAATGGCAGAACGGTGATTTATTCTACCATTAGAGGTGCAATTAAATACAAGTAGTGGAACAATGTTTTATTCCGTTAAACGAATATCAAAACATCATAATTAACAAAAATTAACTCATTGTTATTTTTATCCGATAAAACGCTTCAATATACGGGTCATATAAATTTAAACGACGATATTAGTTTTAAATTGATTACTTAAATTTTTGTCTGTTTCAAATTGCTATAAAATTTCACTTATTCGAACTCGACAACTATTCGTACGACAATGTAGTGTCTGTCGTTACGAAACCAACACAACAAATTCTGCGTTAATCGAAATTCGTATGCATTTGGCATGATATTTTCAAATTTACAGAAATTATATATATCTTATATTATAATTTACTCTCCCTCATTTCCTTCTAGGCCGAAGCCCACTAACATAAAAACCCACTCCCCCATTTTCTCTCCTCCCACTCTCTTTTTGTTTCTACTGCTTCTTCCCTTTCCCTTTTCTTTCTCTTGCCCAAGATTTCCACTCTATATCTATCAAAAAACCCAACTTACTTGAGCCTAACTTCCACCACGTACCCGACCCATGCATGACTACCCTATGGACCCAAACCCATCCCATCCATCTTCCCAATCTCCACGTGCTATTGCCAATTCCCTCATGCACACTGTGCATGTACACACTCGACCAAACGCCCAAATCACCACCGCGACGCCTCAAGCAAACTACCTCTCGTCCCTTGACCACCAACGCCACCTCGCCCAAGTCCAACACCCACAGATTCAAAAGTCAAGCCCTCAACCCAAACCCAATGAGAAAGCTCTTCCACCAATCGTCGATCTTCTTACACCCCACTCTACTATTTTGCTCGCCGCTACCACCATTCAAAGTTCCATCTCCATCACCACTTCCATGCCCAAAGCCACGACCTCGGTCATATCTTCCTTTCCCAAATCGACCGTGTTCCACAGCCTAAAACCAAGCCTCCCGAACCCTAAATCCAACTCGTACACCTAAACCACCACTTTAGAAAAAAAATCCCCATGGTCAAACCCTTGCCCTCATCTCCACAGCCAACTCGAAGCCGATGAACCGCCGCCTTAATCTTCTCCAAACGCAAATATAATTTTTTTATGAGAACTGATCAAATTAGAAATTCTCCCAATCTAACACCATAAAAATCATGATTTCGCCACTAAAATTCATGTTTTAGTAGTACAATCATGATTACAATCTTGGTTAAATGTTTTGAACAAGTTGGAAATTATCAAAAACTGGATTGCATACTGTCATTTGGCAATTTCACACAATATATAAAACTAACAAGCTACAAACTATTTTTAATGTGTTATATACCCAATAACAAACAACTCATTAGCTTACACCGTTGGTAAATTCAACTCAAAATGAGAGATAGAGATTTTTAAAACCAAAGCATATATAACTTTTTAACTCTGTTAACATGACAGAGCGATGAAAAAGCACTTCCAGGAATTCAAAATTTAAATCCTCACCTTAAACATTTTTGAACCCTTTGAAGTCTTGCACTGGAATCTTAGTTTTTGATCTAAACACTTGAAATCTTACTTTTCTTTTGGATTCAAGAAGTACAGGTTGCTTCTTCTTTGTAGTGTTTGTCCACATGGTTTTGTTTTACAGTGTATTATTTTATTTTCAGGCTTTGCAACTGAAGTCTATATGCATGTATTTATGAAAGTATGTGGTGATGCATACGTTGATGGATTGAAAAGAGGATGAAGTGATATATTTTTGAGTTGAAAAGAAGTGAAGAAAATGTTTGAAAAGAGGTTAAAACCATTGTTTTGGTCTTTATTGTATTAGACCAGGCAGTTTTTTTAAAGGTTTGTACTTTGTTTGCATTTTTATACTTTCTAAGCAAATGTTTCTTTTATTTTATTAATATTGTTCTCTATTATATGCTTATATAGTTGATTGATAAATTTTATTTTAACTTTCATATGATTTTCATTTTCGGTTATTTACCTTTTTACTTGATTTTTAACATGCTTTCATGTGTGTGTGTGTGTGTGTTTGTTTTGGAAACAAGAGATGTAAGGTGGTATTAAATAAAACGATTCTAAGTGTCCATATTTATATATATACTTCTATTAAATATATTACTCAAGGCAAAAACAAAAAATTTGTTATTTTATTTTAAGTATATAAAATAACATTTTCGACAAACATTGTTTTGTAAAAGATCCATTTTTAAAAATGAATTAAAATGATTTTATTTGATTACCTCATTTCTACCATATTTATATTTTCATATATATATATATATATATGAGTACATACATATTTACTTCTTTTAGTATACTATTTATATTGTTTTCAGCATACAATATTTATTTGTTCATAAATACTATAATTTCCTTTTTGAACTTATATATATATATAATATATATTCTTCTTCAGTAATGTGTATATATATATATATAGGAAAATCCAATTTTAAAGCCTTTCTATTCATAATAAATTGTATTTCTCATAAGTCATATCATTTCTATTTATAATATTTTCTTTTCTTTTTCATCTATATTTATTTGCTATGAATTTTGTTTCTAACTTATATATATAAATAAATTCTGTTGATCTGAATATATATATATATAAGAAATTCAAATTAAATCAATTTCCTATTTTATAAACAAAATCTGGAAATTCAAATAATACCTTGGTTTAAAAGGCTGTATATTGTTACCAATTGTTATTTAACGAGGATATTTATTTGATTAAAATACTGTATTATTGAATATTAAAAATTACTATTCAAAATTCATGACAACAAAAGTCCCGGGTCGTTACAGAAACATACATTTTTAACTTTAAATTTGATTCAACAATACATTCAATTATTTAAAATTCCAATTCAATTCTTATTTTAAACCATTTCAATTCATATCGATTTCAAGTCCAATTTCAATTTACTGATTCAAACCCCATAAATCAATTTAAACTACATTGCTCAATTTAAGGACAAAACTTAAGAATAATCAATTTTCAAAATTGAATTCATATCGATTATAACTTCATATTTCAATTTTAATTTGTTAAAATAATTTCTTTTAACCAATTTCCATTTCAAAGCTTGAATTAGAAATAATTCAATTCATATAAATCAAGAATTTATTTCCTTTAAAACAATATCATTTAATCAAAATCTAAATTCAATATTTCAAAACCATTTAATAACCCATCCAATGCCCATATTTTTTTTATCATATAGCCAAGTCATCAATTATTTTAATTTTAATTTCATGGATGGATATATATCATTTCAACCCATAATTAAATATCATAGTATATATCATTTCAACCTATTTCTTAGTTTATTCGAAATGGTCCAAATGATAATATAATGGTGTAAATAAATAAATAGGTAATAACATGAATAAGTCAAAAAAATAAACAATAATACGTCCATCAATAATTAGTAGGCATACAATAACAATTAACATCCAAATCAACCAATATATCATAACAGTTACTAATTATCAATTGTTGGTGTTTGACCTTGCAATTTAAATTAAATATTAATTTAAATGCCAATTTAATTCAATGTAAAATTATGTCGATTTAATCTACCAAATAGCAACCAATAAATTTCTTATCAATTCATAAATTTAATTCAACAAACAGAAGAAGCTTTAATATTACGTGAGTGAGTTAAATGACCCACCTTTGATTTATAGATGAATAAAAATCCAATAAAAGCCAAAATTTGAGTAGTCTCCAAATTCAACCAAACCAAATTCATGTTGTTTGGAATTTCGATACGAGTCCAATGGAAGAAACAACGAGTCAACCGAAGTTCGTATTCAAAAGTTATGAACGCTAGAATGTTTGAAAATTTAAATTTAAATTAAAAATTAACAAAAGGGCAAATTAGTAATTAGGTTCAACTTCCCAAACCGTAGCGTAACATGAACCACGAACTCGACTATAGCCACCCATATCAAGCTCAAAACGTCACTACCTCAAGCTACTTCGACATGATCTGACCTCGCCGCCGCCTTAGCCACCACCGACCAAGCATATAGGAACCACACGAGCCCTCCGCCGTCCCCATTCAAACTCCACCGCCGCCTTTGTGCTCAATTTCTGGTGAACTCTTGTGTCCTTGTGATGATCCAAACCTAAAGATGCATTCGTCTCATCGCCCTCTAAGCTCCAGTGGCCTTCGATCATCGATTGGTCGATGCTCTACCGTTAATTTGCAAACCCAATGATGGAAGGCCAATAATTTTTCTCCGAACTTTGGTTTAACGGAGCCTCCAATTGAAAAACGAATTACAGATGCAGATTACGTTCGTCAAGAGCTTTGAGATGATATATTATATGATAGGGTTTGAGCAATTTTGATTTTTCGATTTGATTTGGAATTGCAATTAGGGTTTTGCGATGTCTGCCATTGAGAACAAACGGATAAGAATAGAAATTTTACGTACAAAAAAGAGAATAGAAGCTGCGTGGGTTTACAACAACATATATATAGACAAAGATGGATTAGAATGGATGGAATAGGTCGATTGGGTCGAAGCGATAACAAAGACCGAAAAGCCCATTTCGTTCCTGAAACAAATTAGGTCATCATATATATATATATATATATATATATATATATATAGGTTTTCAAAAAATTTAGACTCAGTGGAACTAATTTCAAACTCTAATTCTATTGTATATATAAGTTAGCTCTTAAAATCAATTTATATTCATTTGAATTCCTTTAATTGATTTTTATGCATTTCGAACTCGCACGATGAAACGATAAGTCTGATCGTTACAAAACTTGAAATCCTATAATAATTCACTACGATGGATCCGATGAAACTAGTTTCGTCGAAATCCAAGATAGCGCCAAAAAGATTAATTTTACTCATTAATTAAATGAATTATTATTTTAAAATCAATTAAATCACTTTCAAATTCAAATTTAAATGTTAACCATTTTGTCATTCTTTATTACAATGAAATTTAATGATCTTATGAAATCCAATTTTCCACATTAGTTTCAAGCTTTAAATATAAAATTACAACCTTAAATTACAAGAGTAATAAAATACCAGTATATTATACTTTTAAATTTCAATCCATTCTATTATTTTGATTTACAGGTTCTTATATTAAATCAATAGTTCCTTATGTAACTTATTTATTAATATAAGTTTCCATTTTATTTCGCTCAAACTCTATAGTTCACATCTTTACTTATTTTAACTGAAATATTTAATTACATTTATTTTCATTGATTCCTAATTTAATTCCAAAATGAATTTAATAATAAGATAGTGAAATGAAAAGTCATTACATTTAAATAATTTGAACACATTAATACATTTATTTTTTTCAAAAAGATTATAAATTTACTTACAAATATTAAAACTAATTCCAATTAAATAACATTGATTTCCCCGTTTTATACAAGATTTATTTTATTCATTATTAACCTTTAGTATTATCATTAATTGAAATTACATTAAACAGTTGTCAATTTCATTCAATTATTATTAAATTTTATTATAATAATTTTTCTATTCACAAATAATAAATTTTAATTTGTCACAATATTAAATTCCGAAAATCTTATTAAATTTAATATTTTTGATTATCAAAAATACAAGTCGTTACAATCTCCTTTGCTTAAAACTTTTCGTCCCCGAAAAGGAACAAGAAGGAGTCATGACATTTGGTATATTTTATTCAAAATAGTCAATTTATAATAATTTAACTTACATATTTAAGTTTAATTTTTTTTTTGAAAATAACTCAACTTCTACAAAAAATTTCTAAGTCCTAAATTTACGAAAAATTTCGGCAGAGTCTCCTTTGAACGGATTGGTCCAGAAAATAATAATAATATCAATGATTACAATATATATATATATATATCATATTTCAATAGTAAATATTCCATACCATGGGAAAACAATAAAATACCGTCCTAAAAACCGTAATCTGAAAACGTACCTATTTGTCGGGCAAACTTTATTTATGAAACTAAAAACAACTATTATTGCTTCCATAAACCTGTATTTTACTTGCATAATCCGAAAGAGTTAAAACTATGTAAAAGAGTAGCATATTAGTTATTTCAATCAATAGTACAAGCAACATACAATATATAATAATCATATGCAAACAAAAAGAAGTACAACCATTATATGCAACAAAAGAATTCATCACATATACACTGCAATCATAACTAATGGTTTGTTCAGGTTAAGAAACATTTCATCGTACAAGGGTGATAGAGAAAGTAGCAAACGTACCTTACGCTCAACAGCCTTAGATAATTACTTTGTAGATTATTCATACAACCTTAAAAAATTTGAAGTACCGTTTCCCAAACTTCCCATAAGCCAAACAACTTGAAATTTAAATATTATTCGATTGGTTTCTTTAACACATCATTTACTTTCCATTTATTTTGATTTTCATTCGTTCATATAAGATTATCTTTTAATAGTTTACATTCATTACTTGCATAATTTATTTCCTACTTAATATTTAAAATCATCAGTGAATGAAGTTTTAAGCTAATACATAAATTTCTTACAATTTAATTCATATTTATTATTATACATAACTTGATTAATAGTCATTAATGAATCATTATTCAAGTTCATCTAAATTTTAACCCACATTCATTCCTTTATATATAGTATCATTTAATATTAAATATATTTATGAATCAATTCTACAATTTCTTAAGTTTATAATTATTTACTTAATAATTATTCACTTTTTACTATCTAATTTAATTATTAGCATATGAAACATTAACTCATGTTTATAATATTTCTTGTACATCTTAGTTTTTCATTTATAAACATACTTAGGAAATTTAAATCAAAATTGGTTTCATGAAAATAATCGTATAGCAAATCTATTAAATTTGTCTTCCCACTTTGAAAGTCGAAAATGAGTGTCGATGATGCGGCCGTCATCACCAAAATTATTTTCAAACAACAGAAGGAGGGAGTAGGAACTTATTTCATTTTTTAAATTCTTTTAAAAACATTTCCTTCAATCTTATTGAAAATATTAATATACGAAAATACTTCCAAATAATACTAAACTTATCTTTCCAAATCTTTTAAAAAACAATATCAAACACTGCAACTTATGTCCTAAATTTTCAATTCATTATTATTTTATTTGTAAATCAAATTTTATAAACTATATTTGTAAATTTACACTTCCTTATAAGATACAATAGTGAATGGTTTTAACAACCTTGACTAACCCAACAATAAATGACAATAATCAACTATTATTATTTTCGAACATACAACACACCAAAACTAATAATATCAGTTTTTGAAAAATTATTCTTTTTCAATACAAAATATAATAATAGGTAAAATTATTTCATTTACAAATTTCGAAAGACCAATACTGTGTCAGTGTTTGCATAAAAAATAGACAAACACTCAAATCATTGTTGTAGAGCTATGAATATTGTTTGTAGTATATACTATTGTTTGACTAAAATTAGTTGCGGATGTTTAAGGTAGAAAATCTTTAATTTGCAATAAAGAATATGTAAAGGACTTAAATGTAAAAGAACATAATTTATAATGGTTCAGCCTGAATATGCCTACGTCCACTGTTTCTCTTTTATTATCCCTTTAATTTCCGACTACAAGTACAAGCTTTGAATACGAGTAAACATGCTATTAGAACTAAGATTTTTTCCCCTCGAACTTGTTTGCCATTATTGATGAAAGCTTCGCTCATCAACATTCTCCTATTTTATTATGTCATGTGCTTGGTATTTATAAAATGAAGATATGAGGAGAGGCAGCTGGGCATGCAGTATTTGGAATTTGGTTCAACCTTCCTTCCTCTAAGATTTGGTTCAACCTTCCTTACATGATTGTCAAGCCATTCCACTAGTGACAACTACCATACATCTCTAAGAACCCCGGAACGCATCATGAAGAAATCCCTGAAGTATCATCGTGCCATGATGAAAATCTCTAACTTTTATTTTTTTAGATCAATTATACTCGGGTTGAGCCCCAAGCGAACCTGCACTTAACTCCAAGCAGCATTACTTCCAGCCGACTCCAAGTAAACCCTTAAATTTTTCATGCCCGACTCCAAGCAACCACCAAACCAAAGATTTGGTTCGATCACTGGATAAACTGCATTTTCTCATGCCCGACTCCAAGCAGCCATCGAACCGAAGATTTGGTTCGGCCAACAGATAGACTCCAAGAAAAGTCCATATTTTCTTATGCCCGACTCCAAGCAACCACCAAACCATAGATTTGGTTCGGTCAATGGACAGACTCTAAGCAGACTCCACATTTTCTCATGCCTGACTCTAAGCAATCATCGAACCAAAGATTTGGTTCGGTCACCAGACAAACGCCACATTTTCTCATGCTCGACTCCAAGAAAATGCCGAACTAAAGTATTGGTTCGGTCATTGGACAGGGGATCCTGGCTTGCTATTGGACTATTGACCTTGAATGGAGGTAGAGTGTCTCGGTATCAGCCCTAAGAGATGATGGTGGACAATTTTAAGATGATCACATCTCTCAATCCGTAGCTCGAATTGAGACGCGATTTCGACCTATGTCCATATCTTAATCTTGAGAATACCTCCAAACTGGTTTGAGTCTGTTCTAGAACAATGACGATTTTGCCCTTGACTCCTAATACTGTTTAATCCAAGACTGTCTTCTTAGACTTGCAATCGTTATATTGCCTGAATATCTATATCTCGTCTTCGCCTCTAATTTGTCGATGAGCCTCCTTTTGCAAGTTTGATGTGGGACTTTGTTCGTTCTGAGGAGGACTTGCTAAAATTTTAAAGCCGTCTTTGATTAGTCTTCATCCAACAGGATGACGTTTTTCTTGGACTTTCGGTTTCCTACGTCGAGGCTTCATACAGAATGCGAACCAACTGATGTGTACTTTGCGTTATCAACTTTTGATCCATGATGTCATACTCTGGTTATGTTCACAGTGTGGTTGAGTCAAGCTATCCTGACCATCTCATGTGATCGCCAAGTTTTTGTATTTCTCTACTAACCCTTTCTCCACTCTTGTGCATGCTTTGACAAGATCAATCATTGATGAATTTGATAGATTAAGAATCTCCATTAAATGGTCTTTGTATGAAGGAGATGATGCAGAGTGTTGTCAAGTGAATGTTGGTTACGATTTCCATAAGCCATGTTTTGCATCTTCTGCCTTAATGTTTGTACAAAGATATGTATATTTTACATAAATTTTTGTCGGAATCCTCATACCTTATAAGATGTAATTGGTTTGTGCGGCATATAGTCTGGTAAAGTGATGATCAGTTTTGCCAACTTCTTCAATAGCTTGGTTTGATAATCCTCGATGTACTTGTATAGACTAGATTAATGGTAAGTTTTGACGAATAAGTGTTGGAGTATTGAGAAGCTTAGCAAAGGATTAAGGATAGTCGGACCATAGAATTGGGTTGGTGGAGTTTATTGGACCGAAACAATTTGGTTCGATAGTGGAAAATGATAGTCGAACCACTTGGTCTGGTACACAAAAAGAGGCCGGACCATGATGCAGAATGGAGTCAGACGAAAGTGTTGGTAGGTTGTGTGGTCTAATGTCAAAAAAATGATCTGGTGCACTGCCTATGCCAATCATAAGCTTATGTTTGGTGTCTAGCGATTGTGACTGAGTCCAAATTTTGGTTTGGCACTAACACAAGACTATAACTAAACCAATCTTTGAGAGAGTGACATTGGCATTTCAGTCTAGAGTTGGCGAGGAATTGTCCATACTAGGAGCACTTCATTATTCTCATGGGAAGTCATGGTCGTGGAAAAATGTGAGTTATAGATGGCTTGATTGGAAAGAATACTCTGATTGTGGGTAAGAGTGGTTCATTATTAATAGTTTGAGTTATGCCAAGTGCTGATATTGGATGCCCCCAGTATGTAGTGTTTAGATGGAATAATCATTGGACATTGGAAACCTTGCCCAGTATCGGTTTATTATTTCCTGTTGATCAGGTATAATCAATCTTTAAATTTAAATGTCCCATTGGCTTTGGGAGTAGAGGATCGTCCTATTATGTTGACTTTACCTACAAGTTTATGGTCCTTTCGGGCCTAGTGTGGTCAAGGACTTTCATCCTTGCCTTAGCATTAGTTATAGACCATTAATACATATTTATTTGGAATTTTACCATAGATATATGTTAGAGTCATCCTGATTGTCCTTGGTATTGATTTATTAGGTAATGGTATCAAGCTATTTATGTTAATATAGAACTCGATATGAATTAATTACATTCAGAAGGTTCGAGATCAAATCAGTTCTGTTCAGAGAGGTCCTTACCATTCAAAGTAATTCCCTATTATTAAGGTTTAGAGAGTAATTTGGGGGACTAGGTAGTCTATAAATACTCATCGCATCCTCTAGAGCACCCTCTAGCGACGCCGTCAAAATTTAGCCAATAGTGTTAATTATTTGTCTAGTTTTGCCTCTAGTATAGTGCATTTGGTTGCTTCTCATAACATGCTACCTTATATCATGAATAGGTTTTAAACTTGCGAACTTAAGGTCCTGATTCTAATGTGATATTACCAAGCGAGTGGTAGTGTATGTGTATAATCAAGAGGCGCGGTAGTGCTATACACCTAAGTATTTTTTTTATCAAATTTAGCTTATCTTACAGAATTTAGTCATATCTTTGCAGTGAGTTTTTCTCAAGTTCCATAAGTAAGCTCGGCTTTGGGAGAATCCTTATAGTTTCTCTAGCGAAATTGGCTGGATGGGATATTCTAATTCTTGTGGCAATGTTGGATTGATGTTCCGCTAACTTTGATGGAGTTAACTCGATGCTGCATTTCTTTTGATGGAATGGAAGCGAATGAATACCTGCTATGGTTGGTAGAGTGGAATTAATATTTCTACTATCTATATGTAATGCCACAAGACTAAAAGAAATTATTAGAAGCTTCTAGTTTAAGTACAATGAACTCTATTCTCCGTCAAGATAGTCCTTCTAAACTTAAGATTTCTGGCACGTAAGTTCCTTTCCCTGATTGTCGATTTTGGTGATATATAGTTTGTCAGTCCAACCTACGTTCCAAGGGAGTGCAACTTTTGCGACTGCCGTACTTAAGATTTAGAGCCGAGATTCACATATAGTAACTACCCGGGTCATTACCGCCTATATAGTGAGTATTATTCGATTTACTGTGGCCCAGCTAGCGTGGGTGCCGATCGCCTACTACAAACTATCCCTAGCTACAGCCATGCCTTAATCAAGGGATTTATTATCGGTTCATAGTTGCTGGCAAGCTGAATGCCAATGATAAACTGCCTAGGTTATAATCGTGCCTAATCCATTAGTTATTGTCGGTTTATCATTACTGGCTAGGGGACCGATCGTCAGTAGTGAACTACCCAAGCTATTTTTGTGCCTTTAGTCATGGTTATCGTGCTTTCACTACTACTATTGAGAACTTGCGATTGATTGCAATAGGATAAATATCAGACAAACAATCGAGAAAATCATTAATTTTTATAGTGGTTTGGCCAGGATACGCCTACGTCCACTTTCTTTCTTTTATTGCTTAAAGTGATACATGCTTTTTACAAGCTGAGAGAAGTAATGGCGGAGATGATGGAGAGTCCTTCCTTTCCTGAACACCTTTTCAGTCAACTGTCGATGAAGAGTAAGCTCCATTGTGGAAATCCTTTTGAACAACAAATGGTCCTTCCCAAGCTGGATCTAGTTCGCCTATAACGACCTGCCTTTTTGGACGTTTTAAGCAGACACATATGCCAGACTAAAACCATTAAAAAGGGTAGATTGTTATGGGGTGCATATGAAAAAGAGAAAGAAATAAAATAAATACAAAATCTCATAGCGGAATGACAAATATAATAATCAAATAGCACTTCATGAAGCTGTTTTGTAAGTACATTTGATTATTCTTTTACAACGTAAAAATCAGAGTTACATAAACAGAAATAAATAATAAATAAATGCAGTGGAGCAACATGATTCAGTGGAATAAATATAATAAATAATAATAGTACAAACCTTCGTCTTCGTCGTCCAGAAATAAGGTCTTCAACCCTGAAATGCTCAGACTGACCCGCCCGAGTTGAAAAGACAAAACACTCGAGTCAGAACTAAAAGATCTTATGTAATTAAATCAACAGTATATAAAATGAGTATAACGGCATCAGATATGTATACAGGGATTGACAATTCCTATCCAGTGTCTAACATGAGTGCGTTAACTTAAGAGATGTTTGGGATTTACATTTCCTATGGATCCGTTAAACTATCCACTATGTAGTACAATATACAATTTTAATAGTGTCTACAGTAAAGTAAAAGTATTAAAATAGCGTTAAGGCGTTACCCTTATCCTCCTTAACACATTTTATATATTCCCATAGTCTATACATGTAACGACCCGATATTTTCAACTATTTGCATCCGCACATGTCGGACTTGAATTGCTCAAAATACCGCGTTGTAAATAAAATTTGGCAAATCTCAGAATATACAGTAAATAATAATCACAGTTCAAAGACATAGAGTAATAATAATGCATCGGAAGTAAAAGAAATAGTAGTTCATGAAGCTACTATATAAATATATCAGAGTTAAATAAGATACAACAGAAGAAATAAAGTACAAAGGAAGTCTCAAGATGATAGTACAAGCTGAATACAACAACGGAACTGAAATAGATAAAACTAGAAAAGCAGATAATCTCCAGTGATTCCAATCTTCGGAAAGTGGAATCCAAATCTTTGAATAACTCAGGCTGACCCAAGCGTAAATAAAAATACAAACACTCGAGTCAGTACATACATACTTATACAAAGTAAACCAACTCAAGTGAACTGTAGTAAAAGTATAAGTAACTTAAAGGATGCTTGGGACTGCCCATCCTCTAAGGATCCGTTAAACTATTTACTATGTAGTAATAATTCGCTATTATAATAATGTCTAATAGTAAAATAAACATACTTTTTAATAGCATCAAGGAGTGACCCAATATTCCCCTTGACATGTAATAGTCCCAGTAGTCCATCTAGTATCAGCATACCTCCAGATCGGGAGGCTACCCTAAATACTCAATGGGCTACGAGACAAAACCAAACTCGTAGTAAAGGCTTGATAGGGTAGATGACACGGCACACAAGGCAATGCTAGGGTAGATATACCAATTACGACACTCGGGCAGGTGGTAACGCAGTAGCCACATAAGCCCACCTCGGGACACATTCCCAAAATCGAAGGGGCACCCAAAACAATCACAAAAGCAATAGAATGGTATGAAGAAATGCGTCCAATCAAAGGTGCGACCTACATTGGCCCGAGACCGCTCCTGTTTCTGCCACCTTATGCCAACTCATGGGAGTTGGGTCCACGTAACATACCTCAAGAACGTCGCCACCATCCTACTTCATTCTGGAATCTCCACCGCGTACACAATTGTCAAAGCGGTTTTCGGAATCGACATAGAGTATGCCAGATATCCGATCCCGGTCTCTTTGCCAACCAATCGTTATTATAACCCGTGGTTATAACTTTTAAAATAATATTTTACTTCGAATAGAATATCATTTCCAGTTCAAATCTTTATCAAAATAAAGATCAAATCATTTCCAAACCATTTTAATATATAAAAATATCATATCTTTCCAAAACTTCATTTCAAATCATTTCAATATATCAAAATATCATATCTTTCCAAAACTTCATTTCAAATCATTTTAATATATCAAAATATCATATTTTCCTAAACTTCATTTTAAATCATTTTAATATATCAAAATATCATATCCTTTCAAAACTTCATTTCAAATAATTATTTGAGTTCAAATCCAAATATTCAACTTTAAATACCTTTTAATTCAAAGATATCATCCATTTATTATCATTTCAAGTCACCTTTTAAATAGTTTATATTTCAATCAAAATAATTCATTTAAACCATTTAAAAGTGTAATTATTGTACTTTCAAATCAAGTATTCAATTTCCAAAGTTTTAAACTATTCTGAGTTCATTTACTAAGTTAAAAACCGTAAATATTGAAAATTTCAGCCTTTCACAGCATTCAGAAAAAGTTGTTATAATTTATACTTTTAAAACATTTTAATTTAGAAAAGACAACATTTAAAAACTGCTGTAAAATCTAAGTTTAGTTGAAAATTAGTTTAAAACAGCAAAGACAACATTTCTAGAAATGTTGCGGTAGGTCAGATTTCAAATCAATGGTTTTATTTAATTTCAACAAAGACTGCAGACCACTACAGGATTTTACAGAAATGCTATAATAGACCTGAGTTCAATTTTAGCTCATAAGTTCAACTATAACAACTAGAGCATTTCAGAAATGTTGTAGTAGCTCTTTTTACTCAATTTTTGTTCAATTCAAAAACCACAACATTTCTGAATGCTATTAAAAGTAATTTCCAGATTTTAGTGTATTTCCAGCAAACAATAAACTTTAATATTAAACCTTTTAAACATTATAAAAATCATATTTTTAACATTCAAAAATTTTCATTAACATACCTTTTAAAATATGAATTTTATAAAATAAATTTCTTATGATTATATCAATTTTCAATGGTTTCACTTAACAAATTAAGTGTATAATTTTCTCTTCTTCAAATTTTTAACAAATAAACTTAACACTTATATTTTATTCCCATTTCACAAATTAAAATAAATTTCCAATTTAATTTAATTAACTTAAACCTTTAATTAAAACAAAATTCACATTTTCAAGTCAAGTTATATTTTAAAATTACACTTTTAAGCATTCATTTATTTAACCACTTTAATTCATAGAAAAACCAATAATACTTTATTAATCATTTAAATTCAAATCAAATCAAATCATCATATTTACCATTTTCCAAATATAATTAGATTTCCATTTTATTTATATAACTTAAAATATCATTCAAACCAAAATTCCAAAATTTTCCAACTTAAGTTATATTTCCAAAAATCCACATTTACTATTTATATATATTACATTTTTACTTACAGAAAAATCAAAATTTCTTTATTTGAACATTTAAAACCCAATTTAAATCAAATTTTCATAATTTACACTTTTAAAACATATTTAAAATATTTAAAATACTTTATAAAATAACCACATGCCTATATATAGTTTTCTAACCTAGGACGAGTGATACAGATATATATCATTTCAATCCGCAGTTTAAACCGAAAATCCGGGTTCTGTCATTTCAAACCCGCAATCCCAAGTTAAAAGAAAATAAATAAAAACCATTCAGGCCTATCATTTCAGCCCATAACGATTTTTCCCTATTCTAAAGTCCGTTCGGGTATGTATCATTTCAATCCATAGTGTTTTCTAATCTACAGGGAACTTGCAGTGATAAACAAATATAAATAACAGAGTAGAGTCATATAACAGTAACTGATGATATAACAGGTGTAATAACAGGTGTGAGCATCATATGATCATAATATAAGCAGTTATAACATGATGATATAATTTTACAGATTCAAATGGTGTCAGTTTACTAGTTATATAAGTACAAATCGTCTGGTGAGAATTACTCACAGTTTAAGCTGGAGATGACAAACAATAACACACAATAGAGATCTTCGAAGGCACGAAAGCACGAATATGATTTGAGAGTAGAGAGCCAAAGATTAATAGCCTTGGATACATTCAAACAAAACAAATATATATAACACATAAGTTTTCAACCCAAAATTCAATAAAACAATGCTAGAAATCATTGCATAAAACAAAGCCAAAGTCTTTGCACTTGCTTTCAACCATTTATGCTTCAGCTATAGATCTGAAATACATCGCTAAGGAGTGGGTTAGGATCTGGTTTGGATTCAAATGGTCGGCCAAACATGTAAGTGATGATGGTGCAAAGATATGTGAGCATGAACTACAACACAAAGGCAAACTACATGGTTTCTATGCCACATAAGGTCATGGCTAAGGCAATACAAGTCACGGTCAGGTCTGTAGTTGGTCAGGTACAGGTGTGGCAGTGGTGTCAGGGTCAACTATGGCAGGTGGTGGTGATGTAGTTGGTGGCCAAGGAGGAGTTGGAGGTGGTGGTGATGTATGGTGCTCGGCTAGGAAGATATAGATGAAGTTTGCTCATTTTTGTGTGGATCAACATCATGGGAGGCCATGGCTTGGGGTTGGGCTGGAGGAGGTAGTGACAGGTTCAGGTGGCGGTGGAGGAAGCCAAGGTGCCAAAGTTGAGAGGAGCCGAGCCTAAAAGGAGAAGAAAGCAAGTGCAAAATCAGCAAAACAAGTAGAAAACAATGAAAAAGAAAGGAAATTTTGCCAAATCTTTTACAGGCGATGATGGCCAAGATTTTTGGTGTTGAGAAATATTTTGATACTTGAAAATGAGGTGAGGAAGTCGGCTGATGAAAAGATAAAGAATGGCTAAAGAAATGAATGCAAGAGTTAGGAAATGAAAAATGAAAGTAGGTGAAAAGACTTAAGAAACTAAATAGTCACATACCTTTCAAATTTCCTTAATTCCTTTTTAAATTTTTAAATACATGTAAAATAATAAATACAGATAAAAACACGAAAATATGATGAATGCACAAAAATAAATAAATTTTAATTAAATATAATTAAATGAAGAAAATAGCTTAAAATGTAAACTAGGCTTTTAAAAATTGAAAACAAATTCAATAAGCTTTGGAAAAATTCAAACATCACTATAAAATATTCTAAAACAAAATTTTGAAATAAAGTAATCTTTAAAACATATTCAAAGTGAAATAAATAATTATATTCAGAGAAAATAGAAAAAGAATTAAAGAAAATGTTTAAAAATTGGAAACAAGACATGAAATTTACAAATAAATATCACTAGCCTTGTAAAATTTCTATTTCACATTAAACAAATAAAAGTTAAAAAAAAAATATGAGGGACAAAATAAAGTGGGAATGAGAATAATTAAGTTCTTAAGAAAAATATAAAGATAAATAAAGAATTACTTTAATTAATAGAAGCTGGAAATTAGAAATTGTAAACAAATATACACTAATACTGGAAAATGTCAATTACACTTTAAAATATTTTAAAACCAAAATATGTTCATAACATGTTATTTTACCATATAATTATAATTTAGGACATTACATGACCAGATAAAATACTATTTATATAATTTAAAATAAACAATTTGGTTAAATACAGCAAATTCCACACAATAGTTAAAAAGACATAACTTTCACATAATAAATCAGATTTCAATGAAACGAAAAGCAGTATTCTTAAAATTTAATTTACTTTCATAATAAAAGATAAAATTCAAGAATTTATATATTTAAATTTTAAATTTAAAAGTCAAAGTATGACTAAATTGACCAAAATCCACATTTTTTGGAAATATTCTATTTATTCAGGTTTGAAATTATATTTCACATAAAATCAACACTTATTTTTAAAATAACATAACTTATTCATTTTAATAAATAAAATAATTTTTTTAAATCAAAAATTCAAATAAAATAATCAAAATAAACAATTAAAATAAATCACAAAATTCAGGGTTATTACAATACAGTACTGTAACGACTCCGTAAACTAGAGGCTATCAAAGGGCACTCCATAGGTGTGGTACAAAACAAACTTGTAGAAGGCGCGATAGGGCATGTGATAAGGCACTCGAGCAATGCCAGGCTAGATATACCAATTGCACTCCCGGACTGGTGGTAACGCCTAGCATCAACTACTGCCCACCTCGGAACACACTCCTATAATCAAAATTAAGAGGTGGCCACCAAATCAATCACAAAGTCAGAATATAGTACCAATGAAATGTGTCCAATCGGAGGAATGACCTCACTTTGCTCGGTATGGCTCCTATTTTAGCCACATCAAGTTGACTCACGGGAGTCAGGGTCACGTAAATACCTCATATATAATCGTTCACCAAACCATCCTACTTCATTTCTGGAATCTCCACCACGTACATGGTTATTAAAGTGGTTTCGGTAATGGGAGAGAGTACGGCAGTATCCGATCTCGATCTCTTTAACAACCAAATGCTTATTTCACACCGAATGGTTCTTTTACATTTCAAAAGGTAAATTCACCATTTATATCAAAATATCATATTCAATTTCAAATCATATCACTTTTGAAATCATATTCACTTTCAAACTATATTCACTTTCAAAATCATATTCACTTTCAAATCAAATTTTACTTTCAAAAATCATATTTACTTTTGAAATCCACATTCACTTTGAAATCATCGATAAGTTATGTTAATCAATTCTTCATTTCAAAATCATCTTATTCATTCAAACATCTCATTTCACAAAATTGTATCAATTTCAAGTTTCGACTTAGGTTGTATCATCATTAAGGATTTAGATATAAATACTTCAACTTTATGCAGTCTGAAATTTCAGAAAATAGTTTAGGTAATTATAAATAGTTTATATAGTTTTAAAATAGTTTAAATAGATTTAAAATGGCTTAAATAGATTTACATTTGATTTAATTAGTTTAAAATGATTTAAATAGATTAAATATAGATTAAATAGATTTAAATTATATTAAATGGACTTGAAATAGATTAAATAAGTTTAATTAGATTAAAATAGGTAAGATAGATTAAATTGTATTAAATTGGTTATAATAAATTAAAATAAATTAAAATAGTTTAATTTGATAAAATAGTTTAAATTAATTAAAATAGCTTAAATTAGTTTAAATGGATTTCAAAGTTATACCCAAACATTTTCAGTAACCTAATTCCAACAAATTCATTCAACTTTTAAATTGAAATTTAAATCCTCTGAGAAATTCATTAAATTAATTCAAATTTCAACATTTAACACTTGGATTATCGAAAATAATTTAGTTTATATAAATCAATTTCTATCTCAAAATACCAGTTGACTGAACTCAAAATTTAAAGATTCAAAAATCATTTAATTTAACCCACCCGGTGTTTGTATATAATTCTCTACCCTAGGGTCAAGTGATATGGATATTTATCATTTCAATCCGTAATTTAAATTTTTTACGGTTATATATGATTTTAAACCGCAATCTTGAATTAAATAAAATCCATAAAATCGCTCGAGTCTATCATTTCAACCCATAACGATTTTTACCTAATCTATAGATCATTCGGGTATGTATCATTTTAACCCATAGGGAACTGATAATATTATAACAATATAAAATACAACATCCAGTCATCCAATATCAACAATTCAAACATACATCACAATCATCATCCAAATAAATCAATAAACATCAATAGACAACTGATAATCAACAAAGGTATTAAATTGATAGTTTAAAATTCAATATTAAATTAAACTATGATCAAATGCAATAAAAGTCAAATGTAACCAGAATGATAATTTTATATACCAAACAACGATCAAGAATTTCTAATCACATCATAAATTTAATTTAACTAACATAAGATAATCTAGTAGTTGTGAGTGGATCAAAACACTCATCTTCGATTTTAAATCGATTTAAAAATCCAAATGAAGGCCCAAAATTGAACAGTCGGAGAATTCGTCCAAACTGGCGTCAACATGCCCGAAATTTCGATACAATCCCAATGAAACAAACCACACATGAAATGGACCTCGTATCTCAAAGATATGAGGATTAAAACATTTGAAACCAAAATTTAAATAAAATAAAAAAAAAGAGAAACACACCTAATACGATGCAGCCACGTCATCACCTCATCCAACGCACAGAACCCTACTTTCGCATTCGAATGCCTGAGTTGCCAACTACACGACGCCTTTGACCACCAGTCTGCGAGACTACACCGATCTTCAAGCCGATCCAGACATGCCCCAAGACCAACCACGTCAGGATTCCTCTTCGGCCAAAACACTGTAACGATCCAGAATTTTGAACAAATTAAATTGAGAATATTTAATTAATTTTAAATATTTAAACGATGATTTAATTTGAATTCCCAATATAACTTTGATTTGGCGATTAAATTATAGAATTTAATCTATTAAAAGTTGAATAAAATCTGAATCTTCAATTTTTAGTTAAAGAAAATATTTCGAAATCTTTTAAAATTCGTATTGATAATAATGAAGATAATTGAAGCTTCAGAATCGAATTTGAAATTGATTTGTTCAGTTTTAAAATTATATTGTTCGAATCGATATTTAGAAATAGCCGTCCGGGGCATAGTCTCGGAATTCGACGAAACCAGTTCCATTGGGTCCGTAATATTGAATTATTACCGGATTTCAAATTTCATATTTTTCGGTGTCGATACGTGAGCACACGGTGAGTAAACACGTTGAAAATTAAATCGGATTCAATTTAAATTTAAATTTAAAATTTGGTCAAATGGGAGCACGTTTAGTTACGCCTAGGATCACGCAGGGAATCACGCAAAAGAAATCATGCAACCCATTCTCTTTCAGTTTTAAATAACTATCTTCCTCAGTTCAAAATCATAGGAGATAAAATAAAAATGGCGACATCTCTCCTCTCTGTTTAATTCTTCAGTTCGAAATCAAAGAGAATGAAACCACTCTCGTTCATTTTTAAAAATTAAGGGATCGGCACTTCAAATTAAAACAAACTCGTTCAAAGGAAATAAAAAAAAATGGCAGAGCATTTTTCTTCCGTCTCTTCCAAATCGAGAGCGAGGTCAACGCGTGGCCTGGAGTGCTCGCGCATGTGTGAATTCAAGAGGGATGGTTGCGACGTCGACTTCGAAGCTCTGGCGTTGCGTGCTCGAACAGGACAGCGGCAAATCGTAGTTAGGGAGCGCGCGAGGCTGGGGATTTGGCGACGAGGCTGATGGTGGATTCGGGGTCGCGAGCAGGCGGGTGGCTTCGCGATGGAAGGGGAGGCGCTCGCATACATGAAGACTGGCTCGAGTGGGGAGGCGCGGCAGATGTGCTAGGGTTTCGTGAACGAGCAGGTTGGGTTTGCAATGTCGAGCAGTGAATAGTCGCGATATTCGAGTTTGGTGATTTCACAGTAAGGTAATTCCAGTTTCACTTAATTTGATTTATAAATAAATATATAGATTTGAAAAAAAAAATGATGAATGAAATTGATAATAACAGTAAAAGGAATTTCTGTTTTGTATTTACAATAGGAAAATATATATATGTCAAAAGTTGTTTACAGTAAAAGAAAAAAATATATACGTAAAGTTTTAAATTTATAAAACAGAGAAAAGTTTTGATTTTGAAACAGTAAGGATAATTAAATTGTTGATAAGTGATTAAGTTTAAAGCAGGAAATTCAGTTTTAGAGTAAATTTTTAGTTTAACAAATTTTATTAAAAGAAATTGATTTAAAGATATTAATTTAAAGTAAAATTATTAGTTAGAATTTAAACCTATTAAATGGAAATTAATTGTTAAATTAGTTCAAATTAAAATTGTTAAACAATTTAATCCATTGAAAAGAAATTGTTGTTCGATTTATTCGAATATTGATAAATTGTATAAATTGTTTATACAAGGTCTAAATTGCCAAGAAAACAAACTGGATTGGAAGTGGATTACAAAATAAAAGCTAAGGTGAGATTTTCTCACTCAAATAAATTTGGATTTTTGCAGTTATTTATTGACTGATTGATTGACTATTGGATGTGATATTAGATATAATAGGATATATCTATATATATAGCAATATATACATATTGGCATATGTATATATTGGATTGATTGATTTCCCGCCTCGTATAGCGGATGAGACCCTATTGCGCCATTAGTAAGCGGATGATATTTATAAAACCCATATACCGCGATATTCCACCTCGAAGTGGAATTGGTATTGTGCTAACGTCTGTGGATGCAGGGAAACAGGTTGGAGGGATCCAACTGGATTCCTCACCAGTATTTATTTGATTACATATATTGTTATATTTGTTGATTTTCATATCGATATATGATGTTTGTTGCCGTGGTTGACCATTTGGTGTGTTGCATCATCGGATTCATTTTTGAAGTTTAAAAATAACGATGTTGATTTTAAAAGAGATTTTTAAAGTGATTTTTGAAAGTATACGTTTATTTAAATTTTTGAATTGATTTATAAACGTTCAACTTTTAAAGTTATAGAAATTATGATTTTTGTGAAATATAACCAAAGTGTCATTTTTGAAATAAATAGTTGACTGATTTATAAAATGGTTTAAGCTGGGATTTTTGAATAACTATAAACGATTTGCATAAAAGATTTATAAAATGGATATTTATAAATTAAAATTATTGGAATTATAAAACGAGTTCTATAAGTGTTAAAATGAAGTATAAATGGATTTCATAAGTGAATGAAATTAATAGATTTATATTGAGAAGTATAAAATGAATAGATGTTGTGAAATAAAATGGTTTTATAAGTTGAAATTGTTATAAAGTGTAAATGTGATTTATAAACGTTGTTTATAAATCCGAAATCACTTGTTTTGATAAGTGAATTATAGAAGTTAATAAAATGAGATTTATAAACCAAAGTTGTTATAGAAAATAGAAAATGGAATTTATAAACGTTGCTTTATAAATCCGAAACCAATTGAAATTGATAAGTTAAACATAGAAGTTTATTAAATGAAATATATCCGCGATTTTGGATAGTGGATAATTCTTGAAATCTAAATGTGTAGAAAATATTGAAATTTGGTTAGTGAAGTATATTCACGATTTTGGACAGTGAATATATTGTTAAGTAAAATGGATGTGTTTTGGGAAAATGAATATTTTAAAATGAAGTTAATTATTTTAATAATGTTTTAAAATGTGTTAAATATCGAAATCATAGATTTCAACATTTATTGTTGAAATAGACGTTTTCGAGGAAATAAGGAAATGGTGGACTATAACACTGTTGTTATAGTAAATGATTTCCGAAAGGAAATGTTAATGTTTTATATAGTATTGGATTTATATATCTATCTAAATTTCGAATCCCTATACTAGTGATTTTGAGTCGTCGTAACGATGTTTTACGTAACATTCGTTTTGACTCAAATAAATGTGCTTAAGAGAATGATTTCCTTAAAGAATGAAATATATACTTAATTTTGATTTAAGTATATCGAATATTTTCAAATGTTGAAAATAAATGATTTGTGAATTACTTATAATTAAATAAGTATAGAAATGGTTTTCCAATATGAAACGAAGGGTTTGAAATTTTATCTTTTAAAGATAAATTGAAAAGTGAATATTTGAAATTTGTTTTCAAACGGTTAAGTGTGGAAATTATATTCTAGTAAAGATATTTTTGGGAAATAAATAATTTGGAAAATTATTTGGAATCTGATGATGTTGCACATCTTTATTGATAGTTTAATAACCGACTATCAATAATTACTTTTAGATAGGTATTTGTTGTGAATTGGATGAATTTGAATGCCACACTTATTTTTGAATAAGCGCTCACTATTCGGGTTAGCGGGGAAAGGACCATGGGGTCGTATAACCCATTCCGAATATGTGATACGTCGTTATGAATTGCATTTGATGACCGGTGTTGAAGACCGGATATTTTTGAAAACGGAAGGATTACCATCGAGTTACTCTACATCGGCTGATCTCCGGTTTAGAGGTTTTATCACCCTTAGTGACGGGAAGTCCGGACGTGATTAGAAATTTATCCGGATGTGCAAGGGCTTCATGAGAAGTGCCTTCGGTTCTGTTCGATCCCGGAACAGACTTGTATGGATTGTATGTCTGACGTTACAGATTGAGATATAAAGCTGATTTCTTTCAAATACATTCCTGTTGGTGGCGGAGAATTTATTCTCTTAGCTGAACACCCTTCTCTGAGACGTACGAGCTCAGAGGTTATGTAGTTGAAATTTATCAGCGATATATCCCAATTTGGTAATGTGGCATGCTGAGTGTTGCTGTGTGATGATCAGTGTTTGATCATTTGTGATATGATCATTTGTTTGATCATTTATCTTTGTGATCATAGGTTGATCATCTGTTGACCCGAAGCATGGCTTTTGAAAAGCGTAGCTTTGTGGACGAGACTTCGTCGAGCCTCATACCCCGGAAATGGTCAAAACAGGAAGGATGCAGCAAGGTTCTAGGGAGTAGCGCCCCTTAGTGTATGTCATTCCTTCTGGATAGAGGTGGTATCATGGTATGGAGTCCAGATACTTAACCTATGTGGTTACTGCATTATTATTATTATATGGTTGTTGGAAATCGAGGATCCTCGAGAAGATCGGTTACGATCGGGGGATGACATACGCATGTCAGTAGTTACCTATTTTTGCAGAGGTAACCCGGCCTTGTGTTGGCAGAGATCCGGTTAGGTTCTCGAGACGTCATTCCAGAGGCATTCCTTCGTGGAATAGGAAGTTCCTTAGCCTAACCATTTGTTGGAAATCCAAAGAAACAATACGTGACTTGTATGGTTTTAGTTGTATTACCTGCTATGGAATGTGGCGGTAACCTGCTATTTAACATAGTAGCTATAGTAGGCATAAGTGCGGAATGCCTATGTTGGCTAAGATTAATATTTTACTTTCGAAATGTTTTCTACACTATGCACTAATAATAATATCAAAAATGATTTGATCTTTGCATACCAAGCATCTTTAACTATCATAAGAAGAAATCTCCTCCAATTCTGCATTTGCATTGTGTGTGTGGTGGGAGGTCTTATGGTAGTTTCATTTTCCAAAAGCATTGCGAATTTGTTTTATTTCCTTTGTGAAAAATAACTGTTTTACGATCTCACACCAGTCACCATGACTGACTCGGAGTTTATTGTTTCCCTTCTAAACTCTGGGTGCCCACCAATTTCCACACGTGCAGCCTAGAGTTATGTTATCAGGATATTCTGGATATTCTGGAGCTTTGGAAGCAAGCTGGTTGGCGAAACGTAGTATTTGTATCTGATAGTATTTATTCCGCTGTGTATTCTGTATGAGGACAAGTTTATATAACTGTCCATTGTTGTATTGAGTTGTATATTGACTCTAATTGATGTATGTATAAACTTATATAGTTCTTTGTTTTAAAAGACTAGTGATTATCTATTATATATTGTTCCACTGCGATATGTGAGATTCTGTAATTGTTTCTGTTTCTGATGTTGTTCTGTTGTTCTTCTTCTCTCTTTTCTTCTATCTTCTTCTTCTTCTTTCTTTTTTTCTATCTTTTCTTCTACCTCTTCTTTTAAACCCTAAGAATTCGGTTTTCCGGCATTCGTTTGCTCGGCAGTTGATACAGTGGACGTATCGATGTCGATTTTCGGAAGTCGAAGAATCAGGTCCTTACAACGTGGTATCGGAGCATATGGTTAAGCGACAACCCTGCTCTGTTGGGTGTTACTCATTAGAGATAGAGTCAGTAGTACTCTAGAATGAGTTTGAGTGTAATAATAGATACGAGCGCGTATTTGTTAGTTAATATAAAAATTGTTTTATATTGTGATGATTGATTTATTGAGTGGCATATGAACCTTCGTCGGCACAGTCTGCGCAACTGGATCGAAGGGGTTTCTAAACACTTAAATAGAACAATTAGACACAGTATGTTTTGAATAGGGTAAATGAAATAATTTTGCCCAAAACTATTTTTGTATAGAAAAGAAATAATTTTCTATGAATTATCATAGTATATGGTTGCATGGTTGTTAGGAAGTAATAACATTGAAATGTTATCATTGTTATATTGAAATTAAATAAAAAAAATTGAAATCATATCTCCAAAGTTTAAGAAATTAATTCACATACAAATGAAATTTGAGAATATAAATTATAAATGTGATTTGTAATTTGAAGCGGAATTCCAGAGAAGTTTTTGGAAATGTTTTGAAAAGAATTTGAAAATTTTGGAGATTTGGAAAGTTTAAATCTTTTTGATTTGAAAATGAATTTCAAAGGTTTTGAAAAAATGTTTTGGGAGAGATGAAAGCTCTAAACTCTTTTCGGTCGCTGGAAAATAATTCCGATGATGATCATGACATCACCGGTGTTCATTTTCGGGTTTCCAAAAGAGGAATTGCTACCAAATTGTTTTAAATGGAAATTGTTTGGAAAATTTGGGTTTGGTTTTTGAAAATTCAAAGGATAATTTGAATTGTTTTCAAAATGGTTTTGAAAAGGTTGAAAAGACTCTGGAATCCTATTTAAAATATTTATGGTAATGATAATGAGTTGATAACTTATACAATTTGAATTTGGATAGAATAAATTTAACTTAAAGAATGATGTTAAATCAAAGTAAGTATAAGTGAATCAATTAAATAAAGTGAAAAGATTACTTAAAGAAAATTTATTAAGTTGAAAATAAATTTGGAGTAGTAACAAATAAATTGGAATTGAGTATTGAATTATGGAAGTAAATTGTGAATGAATAAATAAATTTACAATTGTGATTTAATGAAAGTGAAATTCTTAAGTAAATGTGATATTGAAATTATTCTAAGTGATGATTGAATGAAGAATAAAACTGGAATGGAAACCGAATGTTGAAAACAAATTTGAATTTGTAAGTGAATTAGAATTTGTGATGAATTAGTAATTGGAACTAATTTAAAATAGTGCAGTTATGAATGAAAGATAATTGATAAATTCAATATTCAGAAGTTAAACTGAATCCAAATAGAATTGAAATGGTAAATTGAAATCAAATGAAATTTGAAATGTAAAAATTGAATGATAAAGAATATAACTTCAATAGTGAACTAAAAATGTATAAAAAGCATATATTGAAAATTTTGTAATAGAATGTGCAAAATGGTTTGAATGCTGTAACTAGATATTACTGCTAGTAGGATATACAGGTGTATAATGGAAATTGGGATTTTGATTTTGAAGATAAATTTGAATTGCCTGAAAAAGGTAAGTATTTGAATTTCAAATATTAGATTTGCTGATTTCTTGTCTAGCCGCTTGGCTTTTTATTTTCTTTTTGAAATCTGAGAGTCCGTAGGGACGTCTTGTAGTCGTGCCGTATTAGCCGCACAAAGGAGACGCTGGCGAAATTTTTCGAAAATTTCGAGTGTTAGAAAAATTTTGAGAAAATTTTGAAAGTTTAAAATTCGATTTAAATTTAAATTTGAACTTTGAAGTAAAACAATATTGTTTGAAAACTATGAAAGGTTTGGAAAACTAGTTGAAATGATAGCGAATCCTTAGTAGAAAGATTTGTTTTGAAAATTTGATAAAACTATTGGATGTTGAAAAATAGTAGACGAGTTAAGGACTTTTTCTTCCTGACTTGTAATTTCGGGACGAAATTCTTTTAAGGAGGGAAGTTTGTAACGATCCAGAATTTTGAACAAATTAAATTGAGAATATTTAATTAATTTTAAATATTTAAACGATGATTTAATTTGAATTCCCAATATAACTTTGATTTGGCGATTAAATTATAGAATTTAATCTATTAAAAGTTGAATAAAATCTGAATCTTCAATTTTTAGTTAAAGAAAAATATTTCGAAAGCTTTTAAAATTCGTATTGATAATAATGAAGATAATTGAAGCTTCAGAATCGAATTTGAAATTGATTTGTTCAGTTTTAAAATTATATTGTTCGAATCGATATTTAGAAATAGCCGTCCGGGGCACAGTCTCGGAATTCGACGAAACCAGTTCCATTGGGTCCGTAATATTGAATTATTACCGGATTTCAAATTTCGTTTTTTCGGTGTAGATACGTGAGCACACGGTGAGTAAACGTGTTGAAAATTAAATCGGATTCAATATAAATTTAAATTTAAAATTTGTTCAAATGGGAGCACGTTATCTTCCTTTAGTTACGCCTAGGATCACGCAGGGAATCACGCAAAAGAAATCGTGCAACCCATTCTCTTTCAATTTTAAATAACTATCTTCCTCAGTTCAAAATCATACGAGATAAAATAAAAATGGCGACATCTCTCCCCTCTGTTTAATTCTTCAGTTCGAAATCAAAGAGAATGAAACCGCTCTCGTTCATTTTTAAAAACTAAGGGATCGACACTTCAAATTAAAACAAACTCGTTCAAAGGAAATTAAAAAAATGGCTGAGCGTTTTTCTTCCGTCTCTTCCAAATCGAGAGCTAGGCAACGCGTGGCCTGGAGTGCTCGCGCATGTGTGAATTCAAGAGGGATGGTTGCGACGTCGACTTCGAAGCTGTGGCATCGCGTGCTTGAACAGGACAGCGGCAAATCGTAGTTAGGGCGCACGCGAGGCTGGGGATTTGGCGACGAGGCTGATGGTGGATTCGGGGTCGTGAGCAGGCGGGTGGCTTCGCGATGGAAGGGGAGGCGCTCGCATACGTGAAGACTGGCTCGAGTGGGGAGGCGCGGCAGATGTGCTAGGGTTTCATGAACGAGCAGGTTGGGTTTGCAATGTCGAGCAGTGAATAGTCACGATGTTCGAGTTTGGTGATTTCACAATAAGGTAATTCCAGTTTCACTTAATTTGATTTATAAATAAATATATAGATTTGAAAAAAAAATGATGAATGAAATTGATAATAACAGTAAAAGGAATTTCTGTTTTGTATTTACAATAGGAAAATATATATATGTCAAAAGTTGTTTACAGTAAAAGAAAAAAAATATATACGTAAAGTTTTAAATTTATAAAACAGAGAAAAGTTTTGATTTTGAAACAGTAAGGATAATTAAATTGTTGATAAGTGATTAAGTTTATAGCAGGAAATTTAGTTTTAGAGTAAATTTTTAGTTTAACAAATTTTATTAAAAGAAATTGATTTAAAGATATTAATTTAAAGTAAAATTATTAGTTAGAATTTAAACCTATTAAATGGAAATTAATTGTTAAATTAGTTCAAATTAAAATTGTTAAACAATTTAATCCATTGAAAAGAAATTGTTGTTCGATTTATTCGAATATTTATAAATTGTATAAATTGTTTATACAAGGTCTAAATTGCCAAGAAAACAAACTGGATTGGAAGTGGATTACAAAATAAAAGCTAAGGTGAGATTTTCTCACTCAAATAAATTTGGATTTTTGCAGTTATTTATTGACTAATTGATTGACTATTGGATGTGATATTAGATATAATAGGATATATCTATATATATAGCAATATATACATATTGGCATATGTATATATTGGATTGACTAATTTCCCGCCTCGTATAGCGGATGAGACCCTATTGCGCCGTTAGTAAGCGGATGATATTTATAAAACTCATATACCGCGATATTCCACCTCGAAGTGGAATTGGTATTGTGCTAACGTCTGTGGATGCAGGGAAACAGGTTGGAGGGATCCAACTGGATTCCTCACCAGTATTTATTTGATTACATATATTGTTATATTTGTTGATTTTCATATCGATATATGATGTTTGTTGCCGTGGTTAACCATTTGGTGTGTTGCATCATCGGATTCATTTTTGAAGTTTAAAAATAACGATGTTGATTTTACAAGAGATTTTTAAAGTGATTTTTGAAAGTATACGTTTATTTAAATTTTTGAATTGATTTATAAACGTTCAACTTTTAAAGTTATAGAAATTATGATTTTTGTGAAATATAACCAAAGTGTCATTTTTGAAATAAATAGTTGATTGATTTATAAAATGGTTTAAGTTGGGATTTTTGAATAACTATAAACGATTTGCATAAAAGATTTATAAAATGGATATTTATAAATTAAAATTATTGGAATTATAAAACGAGTTCTATAAGTGTTAAAATGAAGTATAAATGGATTTCATAAGTGAATGAAATTAATAGATTTATATTGAGAAGTATAAAATGAATAGATGTTATGAAATAAAATGGTTTTATAAGTTGAAATTGTTATAAAGTGTAAATGTGATTTATAAACGTTGTTTATAAATCCGAAATCACTTGTTTTGATAAGTGAATTATAGAAGTTAATAAAATGAGATTTATAAACCAAAGTTGTTATAGAAAATAGAAAATGGAATTTATAAACGTTGCTTTATAAATCCGAAACCAATTGAAATTGATAAGTTAAACATAGAAGTTTATTAAATGAAATATATCCGCGATTTTGGATAGTGGATAATTCTTGAAATCTAAATGTGTAGAAAATATTGAAATTTGGTTAGTGAAGTATATTCATGATTTTGGACAGTGAATATATTGTTAAGTAAAATGGATGTGTTTTGGTAAAATGAATATTTTAAAATGAAGTTAATTATTTTAACAATGTTTTAAAATGTGTTAAATATCGAAATCATAGATTTCAACATTTATTGTTGAAATAGACGTTTTCGAGGAAATAAGGAAATGGTGGACTATAACACTGTTGTTATAGTAAATGATTTCCGAAAGGAAATGTTAATGTTTTATATAGTATTGGGATTTATATATCTATCTAAATTTCGAATCCCTATACTAGTGATTTTGAGTCGTCGTAACGATGTTTTAGGTAACATTCGTTTTGACTCAAATAAATGTGCTTAAGAGAATGATTTCCTTAAAGAATGAAATATATACTTAATTTTGATTTAAGTATATCGAATATTTTCAAATGTTGAAAATAAATGATTTGTGAATTACTTATAATTAAATAAGTATGGAAATGGTTTTCCAATATGAAACGAAGGGTTTGAAATTTTATCTTTTAAAGATAAATTGAAAAGTGAATATTTGAAATTTGTTTTCAAACGGTTAAGTGTGGAAATTATATTCTAGTAAAGATATTTTTGGGAAATAAATAATTTGGAAAATTATTTGGAATCTGATGATGTTGCGCATCTTTATTGATAGTTAAATAACCAACTATCAATAATTACCTTTAGATAGGTATTTGTTGTGAATTGGATGAATTTGAATGCCACACTTATTTTTGAATAAGCGCTCACTATTCGGGTTAGTCGGGAAAGGACCATGGGGTCGTATAACCCATTCCGAATATGTGATACATCGTTATGAATTGCATTTGATGACCGGTGTTGAAGACCGGATATTTTTGAAAAGGATTACCGTCGAGTTACTCTACATCAGTTGATCTCCGGTTTAGAGGTTTTATCACCCTTAGTGACGGGAAGTCCGGACGTGATTAGAAATTTATCCAGATGTGCAAGGGCTTCGTGAGAAGTGCCTTCGGTTCTGTTCGATCCCGGAACAGACTTGTATGGATTGTATGTCTGACATTACAGATTGAGATATAAAGCTGATTTCTTTCAAATACATTCCTGTTGGTGGCGGAGAATTTATTCTCTTAGCTTAACACCCTTCTCTGAGACGTACGAGCTCAGAGGTTATGTAGTTGAAATTTATCAGCGATATATCCCAATTTGGTAATGTGGCATGTTGAGTGTTGCTGTGTGATGATCAGTGTTTGATCATTTGTGATATGATCATTTGTTTGATCATTTATCTTTGTGATCATAGGTTGATCATCTGTTGACCCGAAGCATGGCTTTTGAAAAGCGTAGCTTTGTGGACAAGACTTCGTCGAGCCTCACACCCCGGAAATGGTCAAAACAGGATGGATGCAGCAAGGTTCTAGGGAGTAGCGCCCCTTAGTGTATGTCATTCCTTCTGGATAGAGGTGGTATCATGGTATGGAGCCCAGATACTTAACCTATGTGGTTACTGCATTATTATTATTATGTGGTTGTTGGAAATCGAGGATCCTCGGGAAGATCGGTTACGATCGGGGGATGACATACGCGTGTCAGTAGTTACCTATTTTTGCAGAGGTAACCCGGCCTTGTGTTGGCAGAGATCCGGTTAGGTTCTCGGGACGTCATTCCAGAGGCGTTCCTTCGTGGAATAGGAAGTTCCTTAGCCTGACCATTTGTTGGAAATCCAAAGAAACAATACGTGACTTGTACGGTTTTAGTTGTATTACCTGCTATGGAATGTGGTGGTAACCTGCTATTGAACATAGTAGCTATAGTAGGCATAAGTGCGGAATGCCTATGTTGGCTAAGATTAATATTTTACTTTCGAAATGTTTTGTACACTATGCACTAATAATAATATCAAAAATGATTTGATCTTTGCGTATCAAGCATCTTTAACTATCATAAGAAGAAATCTCCTCCAATTCTGTGTTTGCATTGTGTGTGTGGTGGGAGGTCTTATGGTAGTTTCATTTTCCAAAAGCATTGCGAATTTGTTTTATTTCCTTTGTGAAAAATAACTATTTTACGATCTCACACCAGTCACCATGACTGACTCGGAGTTTATTGTTTCCCTTCTAAACTCTGGGTGCCCACCAATTTCCACACGGGCAGCCTAGAGTTATGTTATCAGGATATTCTAGATATTCTGGATTTTTGGAAGCAAGCTGGTTGGCGAAACGTAGTATTTGTATCTGATAATATTTATTCCGCTGTGTATTCTGTATGAGGACAAGTTTATATAACTGTCCATTGTTGTATTGAGTTGTATATTGACTCTGATTGATGTATGTATAAACTGATATAGTTCTTTGTTTTAAAAGACTAGTGATTATCTATTATATATTATTCCGCTGCGATATGTGAGATTCTGTAATTGTTTCTGTTTCTGATGTTGTTCTGTTGTTCTTCTTCTCTCTTTTCTTCTATCTTCTTCTTCTTCTGCCTTTTTATTCTTTTTAAAACCCTCATGCTTCGTATTTTCGTGCATCTTGAGTTAATTAATGGAGATTAGTGTTTAATCAAGGAGTACGGATTTGCGGGTCTTGACAAACGCGGTCGCCTCAGACGAACCCAGGCACTCAGCGCTGTCGTACGAACAAACCTAAACCATGGAAAATCCAAAATCCTATAGACCCAAGCCACATGGATCGGCTCTCCTGAGCCCCCTCTACACTGTAGTGTTTCCTGATCGTCATGAAGTTGATGATCCGCCGTCAACTCCGACAACGTAAAATGAACAGCCGGAAGTGATTTGATTATTTCGGGACAAACGAAAACTCGATTGCACAAACAAACCATAGTTTTAAGTAGCGTCATCGAGAGCTTCGAATCGATATATTATATGATATTATTTAAGGAGTGTAAATTTTTCAATTTGATTTTGGATTTGCAATTGAATATGGAATTGGTTTTGGTTTGTCTACCAGTGGAAAGAGAGAAACATATAGAATTGTATGTATAGATAAATGGAATAAGAAATAGTTAGGGTTTATAATAGGATCTTTATAGGCAGATCAGAAATAGAAATGAATGGACAAGATCGATTTGATGTTGAATGAAAGATGATTTGAAAATTGCTCGAGTCTATCATTTCAACCCATATATCAAAATCCTAGTCTGTCTCCGAAACGAAAATGGGTCACCCCATATATCAAAATAGATGTTTTCTATAGTTCTGAACTCAATGGAACAGGTTTCAAGTCCTAATTCCATCATATGAAGAAGTTAACTTAAATTCAGCTTATTTCAAATTGATTTCAATTGAATTTAATTAAATTGATTTCTAGGCGTGTCGAGCCCGTACGATCAAAGGCCAAGTCCGATCGCTACGAAGCTTGAAACCTTAAAATAACTCACTAGTAGGGACCCGACGAAACTGGTTTTGTCGATATCCGAGTCAGTGGCAAAAATGGCTATTTCTACGTTTATTAAATAAATTAATATTTAATTAATTAAATCACTTTTTCGTTCAAATTTGATAGTTAACATATTTCATCATTTTTAATCACTTAGACATTTACACTAACTTAATACAAGTTTATATAAAAATTCAATGTTGATTATTGCACTAATTACAGTGTTCAATTTCCACTGTAACTAAATCCAATTAATTATAACTAAATCCCAATAAATTTATTTAACTTGATTTCAATCTTTATATTTAATCAATTATTACTCTAATAGCATAGTTAATATTTGTTGATATCTTATTTCACTAATATGCTACAATTTCCATCTTTTATATGTATTGACTAATATATTTCCATTATATTGAATTTTTGTCAATTTTATTATGATTTAAAATCTCCATAAACTAATTTGTCTTTTTTTCACTCTTCTTATTTCCATTAATTATTGCCTTGTAAATAAATTTAACATTTCTGTACATTGTATTACATTCACATTTTGCTATTATTATCTTAACTCACATTAGTGTAACATTTATTTACGATTATTTGTAATTGATTAATTAAATTGGTAACAAACAACAATTGTCAACATTTCTCAAATTAATAGCATTTGTAAATTTATTATTTACAATCAATTGTTATAACAACTTATACAACACTACTTTTATCAATTACAATTAATTACACCTTATTTCATTTATTTACACCTTTTAAATTATCAATTTCTCTTTAAATTAAATTATCAATTAATACACATATTGTTACAATTAATTACAATCTATAACCAATTATATCTTTTTAACAATTTTAATTCTAGAATTACATTTAAAGCAGTTATCCATTATCTTAAATTAATAATGTTTCATGAAATTCCAGTTATATTCTTATTATCATCACAAATTTTTGTTTCTTCCTACTTTAAACCACCCAACTTTATTAAATTAATAATTTTTGATTATCGAAAATTACGGGTCGTTACACTCTCCCCCACTCAAAACTTTTCGTCCTCGAAAAGGAAAAAGAAGGGAAAAGAAGGAATTTTATAGTTCATTTTATCTCATTCAAAATATTAAATTTATAAACAATTAATTTACATAATTAATTAATTCAACTAAAATATATCAGTTTATAACAATTAAACCTTTTATACTCTAGTTAATAAAAGTTTGGAAAACATTTTACAAGATTTTCTAAGTCCAAAATTTACGGAAAATTTTGGCAGAGTCTCCTTTGTACGGAGAGGTCTGGAAGAAATAATAATATCAATAATAACAATATGTATCATATATTTCAAAATATTATATCCCAAACCACGTGAAAACAATATAATATCGCTAGAAAATAGTAACCCGAGAACGTACCTATTTGTCTGGCAAACAGCGCTTATTTTATGAAACAAAAAGCAATAGCTATTGCTTCCATACCTGTATTTCACTTATATAATCCAAAAGAGGTTAATAATTATGTAAAGGAGAAATATTAAGTTGTTTCAATTAATCACAACCAAATCAACACAACATACAATACACACAAGCAACAAAACTATGCAATCAAATCAATCAACCATCCATCCATAGCAACAAAAAATAAAGGGTTTGTTTGGGTTCAGAAACTTTTAATTGTATAAAATAATAAATAACTATGAAGTAAACAATACACTCAACAGTCGTAGATAAAACTTATAGATTATTAATACATCTTTATATAAAATAGAAGTATATTTTCCCAACCAATCCATAAGTCCAACAAACAAATAATTCAACGCATTTTAAATTTTCCCTATTTATCTTATCAAATAATTTATTGTTCTTTTTCTCCTCATTCAATGATTTTCTTTGATTCACGTTCATTGCTTACAAAATTTAATTTCCATTCATTTATGTACGGTTTATTTTGTTAATTTACATTCTTTACTTACATAAGTTATATCTAGATCATAAATGAATTCCTTATTGAAGTATTATATACATTTTATTTCAATTTACTTCACGTTTATAATTTAGTTTGATTTTCCCCTCTTTTTTTTCATTTGCTTCTCTTTTCTACTTCATATAATATTTATTTTCATTTATTTACATTCATTATTACTTACAAAAGTTCATTTCACCTTTATTCAAACAGTGTCATTTTCTTTCATTTTATTACCTTACATTCATTGCTTATTTATTATTTCAATTATTGGATTTTACATTATTAGGTAAGTTTCTTTACAATTCAATTCACCGTTTATAGATTATTTCTTTTTCACATTCATCTTCCTTATAAAGTATCGTTGAATATTAACTCCATTTCTAAATCATTTCCAATGCTTTCTAAAGTTATAATCATTCAATTTATATTGTATTCATTTTAATTATAAATGGCTTTAATATTAATTCAAGTTTATAATTATCTACTTACAGTATTCACCTTTTTACTATTCAATCTGATTTTAAATAGCTTAAAATGTCACTTAAGTTTATAATCATCATTCTTACATTATTCATTTTTATTACATTTAATCAGTAGCATTTCAAACCATTTACTTCAGTTTATTACAATTTACAACATTAGATTACTTATTTATAGATGTAATTCCACTGAACACTTTCATTTTGCCCAAGTTTAACTTGTATAATATTCTATTACATTCCCTTATTAACATTTCAACTTTTAATAATATGGTAAGTTATATATTTTTTTTGAGAATGCAATTGAATATTATCCAAGTTTCTCGTATTTATTTAGGTAACAAAATGTTCAATAGTTACCATTTCTTATTTTACAGTTCCCTTTTGTTTACAGTTTTAAAATTTTTAGTTTTTGATCTATTTCGTTAATCATCTTAACATCAATTTCTTATTTTCATTTTAGAAGTTTCCAATTATTAATATAGTCGAAATTCCATTCATTACCAAAATTTCAATTTCTAATTTACAGAAACTTAAGAACTAAACAACCGGGTTCCATTTTAATCTTTTTAAAATAATATATATATATATATGTGTGTGTGTACTCAAAACTAAATAAATAAATAAATAAATAAATAAATATATATATATATATCACATCAAGCTTAAGAGATTAAAATTAAGATTCATTTATCAAAACGGATGTGCAGTAAAACTAATACAGCAGTCTTTCCTCTTTGAACTCTAAAATGAACATCGATGATGCGTGCACTCATCGCCGAAATTATTTTCGAGCGACAGAGAGGGGAGTACAACACTTATTTCATTCCAAAATTCCATTAAACATTTCTTTCAAATCATATTGAAATATATATATCTGAAAATTACGTCCAAATAATACTAATATTATATTCCAAAACCCTTCGAAAGAAATTTTATAAATCTCGAAACTTAAGTTCTAAATTTCCAATTTATATTTACTTTATTTATAAATCTTATTTTTCAATCAATATTTATTAAAGTTCACTACCTAACAAACAAATATATAACAACCAACTATATCATTTATAAAATTTATTATTTTATATACAAAATATATAATAGGCAAAATTGTTTCATTTACCTATATTTCAATACAATATTGTGTCAGATTGTCCTACTAAGTGTTTAGAAATCCCCATTAATGTCATAGCATCCTATGCACCAACCATAATTTATAAATATAAAATGAAACAAATTAACAAAATGTAAAACCTTTTATAACACTAACAAATACGCTCTCTCATATATACACTCAGTGACTCATTCTACGGTATTACTACCCTACTTTATATGAATCGGACAATACAAAGCTAAGGTTATCGCTCAACAAAAGCTCTAATACCAACTGTAACGACTTACCTTTTTGGACGTTTAAGTAGACACATATGCTAGAGACAAACCATTAAAAAGGGAAGATTGTTATGGGGTAAATAAGAAAAAGAGAAAGAAATAAAACAAATACAAAATCTCGCAGTGGAATGACAATATATAGTAATCAAATAGCAGGTTATGAAGCTGTTTTATAAGTACATTTGATAAATCTTTTGCAACACAAAAATCAGAGTTACATAAATAGAAATAAATAAATAAATGCAGAGGAACAACATGATGCAGTGGAATAAATATAATAAATAATAATAGTACAAATCATTGTCTTCGTCCTCCAGAAATCAGGTCTTCAACCTGGAATGTTCAGGCTAACCAGAGTGAATTGAAAAGACAAAACACTCGAGTTAGAACTAAAAGATCTAACATAAGTTAAGTCAACAGTAAATAAAATGAGTGTAACGGCGTTGGAGATGTTTACGGGGTTTGACATCTCCTATCCAGTGTCTAACGTCGGTGTGGTAACTTAAGAGACATTCAGGAATTACGTCTCTTAAGGATCCATTAAACTATCTACTATGTAGTACAATATGCTATTTTAATAGTGTCAACAATAAAGTAAAAGTATTAAAATAGCGTTAAGGCGTTACCCATATCCCTCTTAACATATTTTATATATTCCCATAGTTTATACAATACCGTAACTCCTTCATAAATTGGAGACTACCAGAGGGCACTCCATAGGTATGGTACAAAACAAACTCGTAGAAGGCATGATAGGGCATGCAACAAGACACTGGAGGCAATGCCAAGGTAGATATACCAATTGCACTCCCGGACTGGTGATAACGCCTATTAGCAACTACCGCCCACCTCGGAACACACTTCCATAATCAAAATGGAAAGGTAGCCACCAACTCATCACAAAGTCAGAATATAGTATCAAAGAAATGTGTCCGATCGGAGGAATGACCTCACTTGGCCCAGTATAGCTCCTGTTTTAGCCACATCAAGTTGACTCACGGGAGTCAGGGTCACGTAAAAACCTTATACATAATCGTTCACCCATCCTACTTCATTTTTGGAATCTCCACCATGTACACAATTGTTAAAGTGGTTTTCGGTATTGGCAGAGATTATGACAATATCCAATTCTAGTCACTTTAAAAACCAAATGCTTTTTTCACACGGATGGTTCATTTACATTTCAAAATGTCAGTTCACCATTTATATCAAAATATCATATTCAATTTCAATCATATCTCTTTCGAAATCATATTCACTTTCAAAATATATTCACTTTCAAAATCATATTCACTTTCAAATCAAATTTCATTTTCAAAAATCATATTTACTTTTGAAATCCACATTCACTTTGAAATCATCGATAGTTCTGTTAATTAATTCTTCATTTCAAAATCATCTTATTCACTCAAATATGTCATTTCACAAAAAAGTATCAATTTCAAATTCCAACTTAGGTTGTATCATCATCAAGAATTTGGATATAAACACTCCAACTTTAAACATTCTGAAATTTTAGAAAATAGTTTAGGTGATTATAAACATTTTATATAGTTTTAAAATAGTTTAAATAGATTTAAAATTGTTCAAATAGATTTAAATTTGATTTAATTAGTTTAAAATGATTTAAACAGATTAAATATAGATATAAATAAATATAAATTATATTAAGTAGATTTTTAAATAGATTAAATAAATTTTAAAATAAATTAAATAGATTTAAATTATATTAAATAGAGTTAAATAGATTAAATAAGTTTAATTAGATCGAAATAGGTAAAATAGATTAAATTGTATTAAATAGGTTATAATATATTAAAATAAATTAAAATAGTTTAATTTGATAAAATAGTTTAAATTAATTAAATAGCTTAAATTAGTTTAAATGGATTTCAAAGTTATATCCAAACATTTTCAATGACTCACTTCCAATAAATTCATTCAACTTTGAAATTCAAATTTAAATCCTTTAAGCAATTCATTAAACCAATTCCAATTTCAACATTTGACACTTGGATTATCGAAAATATTATAGTTTATATAAATCAATTCCTATCTCAAAACACCAGTTAACTGAACTCAAAATTTAAAGATTCAAAAATCATTCAATTTAACCAAACCGGTGTCCATATATAATACTCTACCTTAAGGTCAAGTGATCCAGATATTTATCATTTCAATTCGTAATTTAAATTTTTACGGTTATATATCATTTCAAACTACAATCCCGAATTAAATAAAATCCATAAAATCACTCGAGTCTAACATTCCAACCCATAACGATTTTTACCTAATCTATAGATCATTCGGGTATGTATCATTCCAACCCATAGGGAACTAACAATATTATAACAATATAAAATATGACATCCAGTCATCCAGTATCAACCATTCAACAATACAACACTATCATCATCCAAATAAATCAATAACATCAATATATAACTGATAATCAATAAAGTATTAAATTGACATTTTAAAATTCAATATTAAATTAAATGATGATTAAATGTAATAAAATTCAAATGTAACCAGAAAGATAATTTTATATACCAAAGCATGATCAAAAATTTCTAATCACATCATGAATTTAGTTTAACTAACATAAGATAATCTAGTAGTTGTGAGTGGGTCAAAACACTCACTTTCGATTTTAAATCGATTTAAAAATCCAAATGAAGGACCAAAATTAATCCAAACTAGCGTCAAAGTGCCCAAAATTTCGATACAATCCCAACGAAACAAACCGCGCGTGAATTGGACCTCGTATGTGAAAGATACGACGATCAAAACATTTGAAATCAAAATTTTAATAAAATAATAAAAGAGAAACACACCCAATACGATGCAACCAAGTCATCACCTCATCCAGTGCACAAAACCCTACTTTTGCATTCGAATGCCTGAGCCACTGCCTACACGATGCCTCTGACGACCAATACGCATGCCTACACCGATCTTCGAGCCGATCCAAACACGCCCCAAGACCAGCCACATTATGCTCCATCGGTCAAAATGATGTCGCCTCAAGCGAACCCAAGCGCCAGCACTGCCATATGAACAACAACAAACCACGGCGAATCCAAAACCCTAAAGACCCAAGTAGCTGCATGGATCGACTCCCCTAAGCCCCCTCTACACTGCAGTGCTTCCTGATCGTCGTGAAGTCGACGATCCGCCATCTACTCCGACAACGTACAATGAACGACCAGAAGTGATTTGACCATTTTAGGACAAACAAAAACCCGATTGGCAAATGAACCAGATTTGAGTTGCGCTCATCAGGAGCTTCAAATCGATATTAATATGATATTATTTGAGGAGTTTAAATTTTTCGATACTATTTTGGGTTTGCAGTTGAATATGGAATTGGTTTTGGTTTGTCTGCCATTTGAAAGAGAGAAACATATAGAATTGTAAGTACAAAAAAAGGGAATAAGAAATAGTTAGGGTTTATAACAGTCTATTTATAGGCAGATCAGAAATAGAAATGAATGGACAAGATCGATTTGAAAGTTGAACGATAGATGACCCAAAATGCCTGGTCTGTCTCCGAAATGAAAATGGGTCACCCCATATATTAAAATAGATGTTATAGATAGTTCTAAACTCAATGGAACAGGTTTCAAGTCCTAATTCCATTGTATGAAGAAGTTAACATAAATTCAACTTATTTTAAATTTATTTCAATTGAATTTAATTAAATTGATTTCTAGGCGTGTCGAGCCCGTACGATCAAACGACAAGTCCAATCGCTACGAAACTTGAAACCTTACAATAATTCACTGTTATGGATCTGACGGAACTAGTTTCATCGAAATCCAAGTCAGTGGCAAAAATGGCTATTTTTACGTTAATTGAATAAATTATTATTTAATTAATTAATTCCCTTTTTCATTCAATTTGATACTTAACAAATTTCATCATTTTTAATCACTTAGACAGTTACAATGACTTAATACAAGTTTATATAACAATTCAGTGTTGGTTATTACACTAATTACAGTGTTCAATTTCCACTATAATTAAATCTGACTAATTATAATTTAATCCCAATAAATTTATTTAATTTGATTTCAATCTTTATAATCAATCAATTATTACTCTAATTGTAACAACCCGGGGTTTTGCGCTAGTTAATTATCGTCATTAGGGGATTAATTCAGCTGGTAAAGTGCTGTTGGGTGTTTTAATCGGTTAAAATTCTTTCAGTAATTTGTTTAGTGTTGGAGGGCTTTAAAATTGAATCTTGGCCTTATTTTATTTTGGGGTTGTGATAACTATCAGGATAAATATCGTTCCTCCCCTATTCATTCTTCAAAACCCTAAACGAAAACAAACGAACGAAATAAATGGCGGCTTCCTTTATCTTCGTTCATTCCTCTTTGCAACTTAATTAGGGCATGTGAAAATTGGGGCTCTCGATTTCAATATCTCGATTGAATGAATGGTTGCTTCGTCAATCGATGATCTCTCTGCTTAGCACACGACTCCCCCAATCTCCGATTTGAGTTCGTCATTGCGACGAGATAGGTTAGTGATTTTTCACTCACATCTTTAATTCAAATTTAGTACTATGCCTCGCGTTCGATTTTGTTTTGTGGTTATGAATTTTTGTTGGCTTCGGCCATCGTCATTGTTTTTGATATTGAACTGTACTCTGTGGACTTTGGTCATTTGTTGGCCACGGCTTCGATTTTTGACTTGTTCGATTTTGATAAAACACGGCATTGATTTCAAACTTGCGATTTCCCTAGTTATTGACTTGCGACTTGATTTTGTTCCGTGAATTTCTCTTTGTTCTTGTCGACAATGATAATCTTTGAATTTGGCCTTGATTTGAATGTTAACTTTACTATAACATTTTCAATGCTAGGCCACCACGGTGTTGAATTGGTTTGACACTACTTTATACGTGGTTTTGAAGTTGTCATTGGTGTTGCATTGTTGTTATTCTCTGATCATATATGTTGACTTCTTTCATGTTGAGACTCCACTTGAGTATGCAGATATGTATGTCTGTGTTATAGTTTTTGTATTGGCCTTGAATTTCATTTTGTCTTCAATTTAAATCTCATGTGTAGTTGCAGTATCATGTTACCAGGCTTGAGTTCTTTTCATGCAATCTTCATTTGTTAGTGCACTTGTATTTCATGGTTGTTGTTGCCACTCGTGTTTATGTGCATGCTGTTTCATTCTTGAAATATTGGTTGATGCTTCTTGGCACTGTTCAGGCCTGTAGTTCGGTTCATATATTGTTCCTATGCATATTTGTGGTGAGTTGCACTTGTGTACTTCATAAACATGTGTGTCAGTTAGTGCCTCTACTTGTAGTTCTTGAGCTTTCATTATAGTTTGGGTCTTCAGTTATAGTTTTTTGGCATTTGATCCAGAATATTTTTGCTCTTTGGTTTGCATACCTGTTGCACTACCTAAATTCATATGCACTGGTCATCTCCTTTGCACTTTTTGCTATATATAGCCTGCACTTGCATTGTTTATGACCTTTTGGCATACAGTCTTCATTTCTATGTGGTCTGGCCTTCATGTAGTTCGATGTCTCATGTGTAGTTTGTACTAGGGTATACAGGTGCACCATTGATGTGAGTGTTGATTGTATTCATGTCGTGGCTGCAGTTTCATTTTGTTTGCAGTTGTGTTGAGTCATGATAGCCGTGACTTGACCTCTGCAGTTTCGACCTACTGTTAGTATTTGGTTTTGTGATGATATCAGATGCTGTAGTGGCGAGGCAGTACATGCGAGCGTTTGCTGCAGCCCTATCCGAATTGACATTTTTAATTGATATTTCAATTGTTTGAATTGTTATGTGTCCAATTCAATATTTTGAAATGGTATTTTGACTTGGTTTAATTTACTTATTTTGCGTTATCTAATTATCTACTAGATAATTATATTTTTTGTTCTCTAATTAACGTATCGATAATTAGATTTTATTGCCTATGCTTTTTCACTGGCTTGAGTTTTACTTTGGAAACTTGTTGTTAATTGCTGTTTGGGCAATTCTGTTGTTTTCTAAATTATCTTCATTGATAATTCTTCCATTTATCTTCGTTGATAATTTGAATTTGTTGATTTGTTGTTTGACACTGTTACGTGTTATATTAACCTTTATCCGATTTCCTTATTAAAGGATTGGATATACGAGATTTATGTGACTATCTTCTAATTGATTATTTAATTATTATTGCTTCCGTGCTTTAATAAATGAGTTTGAATTAGACTGACCCATGTATTATTTTCTTTTGAATTTAATACTCGGGTCAAACCGAGTTATTACAGGTTGTTGATATCTTGCTTTGGGTTGCTGCTTGAGTTATGAAGTCTCTTTATACCTTTTGGAGTAGTTGTTGTCATAGCATAGGATGATATGTATTCATGTATATTAATGATAATAACGTACTTGTATATATAACTTCCTGTGTCGACAGTTGATGCAGCGTAGAAAGTTAAAGGCCTAGGTCGCTCACGACCTAAGGAGTTCATAGGTCGCTCACGACCTAGCGAGATAGAGGAGGAAGCAAGTAATGCTGGGAAAAATGGCAGTGTCCAAATCGGTGAAGTATTAGGTCGCATGCGACCTAACGAAGCTTTTAGGTCGCTCCAACGACCTACCAGTTTCAAAGATCACATGCTACGACTTAAGGGAAGTGGAGAGCTACGACCTAACAAGTTGATAAGTCGAGACCGACCTAAAAAGAATACCACCGAGTTAAGATTGGGTGAGCAATGTTGGGAGAATGAAGTTCTAGGTCGCAACCGACTTATGGAAGGATGCTCGCGACCTAACGATGGCGCTAAGTCGTCCCAGCGACCTAGTATAACTCGGCAGCGAGTTAACTCGAGTTCGCGACCTAACGAAGGTGCTAAGTCGTCTGAACGACCTATGGAGCTACGCGGTGAAGAGGCAGAACAATTTGATGTAGTGTTAGGTCGTGAACGACCTAACGAGTCAGTAGATAGATCGGTGAAGACTGGAGGCGTGGATCTTCTCTGCCGACTTAATCTCAGCTGTTGATTTCTTAAGTCGTTGATGCCACCTATTCTTAAGTCGCGCGAAGCCTGGTGCGTTGATTCTGCTGCGAGTTAATCTCCACCACTGGTTTCTTTAAGTCGCTGCATGGTTTAAGTCGCTGAAGGCCAGTGTTGTAGCTGTCTGTCTTAAGTCGTCCCCATGTTAGGTCGTAGGTCGTTGCCGACCTAAGTACTTGTAATATTTTTAAGTTTTTCTGAACTGTGTTGTAAGTAGTATACGACTTATGTTAAGTCGGAGATGTTGTTAAGTCGGTTGCCGACTTAGGAGTTGTTTGTTTTTTCTGCTTTGCGTGTTGTAGCCTATAAATAGGCGAGTTGTTTCATTTGTAAAGGTTGTTGAATATTGAATAAAATTCTCTTTTGATTGCTTTGTGCTTTCATTCCAAATTGGTAGTTGAGTGTAATCTCCTATCTCCTCTTTCGGATAATCGAGTGCGCTCGATTCAACGATTGTAGAAGCCGATTCGCAGAATCAAGTGCGCTTGATCAACGCTTGAAGAATTGAAGATCTTCGAACCCGGTATCGTGCGCGATCAACGAGTTCAGGATAGCTAGAATTCGGTATCTTCGGATCAACGAATTTGGACATTTCAACATCTTCCAATCCACCGATTGCTACATTCAACGATCTACATCGTTTTTGATTAATCCGCTGCGTCAGTTTTGGTATCAGAGCTTGTTCTAACCAATCATAGTTAGATCGAGACTTGGAGCCTATTCATTTTGATGATTTGAAGTTTTATTATTCACGGCCGAGAATTTGAAGAATTGGGTCGTGCATTGATTTGAAGATTGAAGTTCGGATTTGCATTGGAGGCCGAAACTTTGTCCATCGTGTTCATCGCGATTTGCTACAAAGTGGAAGTTTTCGATCCGTTTCATTTTGGATCAAAATCCGGAAAGTGTTTGAATTTAAAGTGTTGAAGAATTTGTGAAGTTTTCAAGTATGCCGCCAAGAAGAGCTAATCGCAACCAAAACGTAGAAGCATTGTATCGAAGAGAAGAAGCTGATGAGATGGAACAAAGAATCAATGAGAATTTTAGTGAGAAGCTTAATGAAGGAATTGGCCGGTTAGAGAGGCTTATGACGGAGATGAATCAAAATCGGAGAAGGGTTTCACCAGAATCTAATCATGGAGGTAGTAGAGTCTCACCACATTCCAATGGAGACCGAAGTGTTGAAAATGACCAAGGGCGTGGGAGGAACGTGAATGGTCGTGAACGGAGGAATGTAGATAGAAGGGATGATGGTGGAAGGCGTAATGGTAGTAGAGATGTTGGTGGTCAGAATCGACATCGTTATGCATCTGATTTTGAAGAGGAGTATGATGGTGGTAGTATTCAAGGAAGAAGACAAGGAAGAAACTATTCTGAGTATGATCACAAGTGGGAATCGGGGATGAAGACAGAAATTCCTGAATTCAAGGGTGGTATGCAAGCAGAGGAGTTTCTAGATTGGGTGGCTAATGTTGAGGAGATTTTTGACTTTAAAGAAGTTCCAGAACATCGTAGAGTGAATTGGTTGCTACGAGGCTGAGGGGTAGAGCTTTGGCATGGTGGCAGCAAACCAAGCTTACACGTGAACGTATGGGGAAGTCAAAAGTTGAATCTTGGGAGAAGATGAAGAAATTGATGAAAGCAACGTTCTTACCTTACAATTATCAATCTTTGATGTATCAATGTTTGCAGAACTTGAGGCAGGGCACGAAGACAGTTAACGACTATGCTGATGAATTTTATCAACTTATTGCGAGAAATGACATTATGGAAACAGAAGAGCAGCTGACATCTAGATTCATTGGGGGATTGAGAATGCAGATTCAGGATATGGTGAATATGTTCGATCCAAGATCTGTAGCGGAAGCACATCAGAAAGCGTTGGCTTGGGAGAAGCAGGGTAGACGAGGAGGTGGTGTGTTTACTAATTCCAGCAACCAAATGAAGGGTGTTAGTGGAGGTTCTAACATTTCTAAACCTATCAGTAGACCAGCGGTGAAGGAGGTTGAGAAGGCGAAGGTTAACAATGGTTTCAAATGTTACAATTGTCAGGAATTGGGTCATAAAAGCAGTGAGTGTCCAAAGCCAAAGAAGAGAACCATGATTGCAGAAATTGACGATGAGGATGTTGATGGAGATGGTTATAGTCCAGTTGAGGAGGATGAGCAGGATATTGCGTCAGGAGATGAAGGTTGCAATCTAATGCTGAGGAGATCGTGTTTAACACCGAAGCAGGAAGAAGCTAGTTGGTTGAGGAGTAATATCTTTCAGTCAACATGTACTATTCTGGGGAATTTGTGTAAGTTTGTGATTGACGCAGGAAGCTGTGATAATATTATTTCGACCGAGGCTGTGACAAAGTTGAAATTGAAAACAGAGAAACATCCGAGCCCATACAAATTAGCATGGTTGAGAAAAGGAGGAGAAGTGAAAGTGGATAGACGAGTTCGTGTACCATTCTCTATTGGGAAGAAATACAAAGATGAAATATGGTGTGATGTAGTAGAGATGGACGTTTGCCACTTATTATTGGGAAGACCATGGCAGTATGATCGAGCAGTACAACATGACGGTCGGACCAATAGCTACAGTTTTATGTTTAAAGGCACGAAGATTATTTTAGTTCCGAAGAAGAGATCACAAGAAGAAAGTAAGTCAGAAGAAATTGAAGAGCTGAAAACTTTATTGACTTTAAAGGAGTTTGTTAAAGAAGTTGAAGAAGAGCCGGAAGTATTCTTGTTGATTGGGCGTGAGAGCAGTGAAGAAGTTGAAATTCCAGAAGAAGTTAAACCAGTTTTGAAAGAATTTGACGACGTATTTCCAGAGGAGTTACCAATGGAGTTGCCACCGTTGAGGGATATCCAACATCAGATAGATCTTGTTCCAGGTGCTGTATTGCCACACAAACCGCATTATCGAATGAGTCCGAAGGAACATGAAGAGTTGCAGAGGCAGGTAGAGGAATTGCTTGAGCAGGGGCGAGTGCAGGAGAGTCTGAGTCCTTGTGCTGTACCAGCTTTATTGGTACCCAAGAAGGATGGGACGTGGAGGATGTGCACTGACAGTCGAGCATTGAATAAGATTACTGTGAGATATAGATTTCCAATGCCGAGGTTGGATGACTTGTTAGATCAAATAAGCGGAGCTACTGTATTTTCGAAGGTTGATTTGAAGAGCGGATATCATCAAATTCGTATCAGACCAGGAGATGAGTGGGAGACTGCTTTTAAAACTAGGGAGGGTCTATACGAGTGGTTGGTCATGCCGTTTGGCTTATCAAATGCACAAAGTACTTTCATGAGGGTGATGAATCAGATTTTTAGACCGTTCATTGGGAAATTTGTGGTGGTATATTTCGATGATATACTTATTTACAGTGGGAGCCCAGAAGAACATTTGAATCATCTTAGAGAAGTGCTGATGGTGTTACGACAAGAACAGTTTTATGCTGCAACGAAGAAATGCGTGTTCATGACGCATAGTGTTTTATTTTTGGGATATGTTGTCTCGAAGGAAGGTATACAGGTTGACCAAAGTAAAGTTGAAGCTATCAGAGAATGGCCGTAGCCCAAGACGATAACAGAAGTTCGTAGTTTTCATGGGTTGGCTTCATTTTATCGGAGGTTTATTCCACACTTTAGTAGTGTGATGGCACCTGTTACAGATTGCATGAAAGGTAAACAGTTTACATGGACAGAAGAAGCAGGGCGTGCTTTTGGAAAGATCAAGGAATTGCTGACATCTGCACCAATTCTAGTACTACCAGATTTTCAGTTGGTGTTTGAACTACATACCGATGCATCCAAGGTTGGGATTGGAGGGGTGTTGAGTCAGAAGGGACGTCCAATTGCATATTTCAGTGAGAAATTGTCAGGAGCGAAGATGCGTTACAGTACATATGATGTGGAGTTCTATGCTGTTGTACAATCTATTAAACACTGGAGACACTATCTATTCCAGAAGGAGTTTGTTCTTTACACTGATCATGAAGCATTGAAGCATTTGCAAGGGCAAGACAAGATTTCAGCGAGACATGCATCGTGGATTGCATATCTGCAACAGTTTACTTTTGTTGTGAAACACAAGTCAGGGGTGACAAATCATGTGGCTGATGCTTTGAGTAGGAGGAGTCATTTGTTGACTACACTAAAGGTTGAAGTGACGGGGTTTGAAATATTGCCAGAATTATTTACTGATGATCCTTACTTTGCAAAATTTGTTGATAAAGTCAAGGAGGGAGAAACGGATGACTTCGTGATGGTAGATGGTTTTCTGTTCAAAGGGAATCGATTGTGCATACCAGAGGGTAGTTTGAGAATGAAGATTATCAAGGAGTTACATGAAGAAGGACATGTTGGAAGAGACCGTACCTTACAGTTGATTTCACAGTCCTACTTTTGGCCATCAATGAGAAAAGAGGTGGAAAGATTTGTTGAGAGATGCCATATCTGTCAAGTTTCGAAAGGAACTGCGACTAATGCGGGTTTATATATGCCATTACCAGTACCCACTAAACCATGGGTTGATGTGAGTATGGACTTTGTGTTGGGTTTGCCGAGAACGCAGCGTGGTAATGATTCCATTTATGTGGTGGTTGACAGATTTTCGAAAATGGCACATTTTATTGCTTGTAAGAAGACGGCGGATGCTATTCATGTTGCTCAGTTGTTTTTCAAGGAGATCTATCGACTTCATGGATTGCCAGAATCTATTGTGTCGGATAGAGATACTCGGTTTCTGAGTCACTTTTGGTTGAGTTTGTGGAAAATGGTGGGAACGAAGCTGAAATTTAGTAGTGCTTATCATCCGCAAACGGATGGACAGACTAAGGTGGTTAACAGATCATTGGGAAACTTGTTGAGATGTCTTGTGCAAGATAATCTGAAGAGTTGGGACGTGAAGTTATGCCAGGCAGAGTTTGCCCATAATCATGCAGTGAATCGTAGTACTGGGTTCAGTCCATTGCAGATAGTTTATTCAAGCTTACCGAAGGGACCGTTGGATTTAACGGTAGTGCCACAATCACAAAAGACAGTTAAAAAAGCTGCTGATTTTGTTGAAGGGTTGACGGAATGTCATAAAATCGTTCAGGAACGATTGGAGAAAGCAAATGAGAAGTATAAACAATCTGCAGATTTGAAACGACGAAATGTTGAGTTTAATGAAGGAGATTTGGTTTATGCAGTATTGACGAAAGATGGTTTTTCGGTGGGAACGTACAATAAATTGAAAGCACGAAAAATTGGTCCGGTGGAAGTTGTGAAACGAATCAATGAAAATGCTTATAAACTGAAGCTGCCAGATGATGTGTATACATCTGACGTGTTCAATGTTAAACATCTCGTACCATATCACGGGAATGAACGAGCTGATGGAGATGAATTTACAAATTCGAGGTCGAATTTTTCTCAACCTGGGGAGGATGATGCAGCGCAGAAAGTTAAAGGCCTAGGTCGCTCGCGACCTAAGGAGTTCATAGGTCGCTCATGACCTAGCGAGATAGAGGAGGAAGCAAGTAATGCTGGGAAAAATGGCAGTGTCCAAATCGGTGAAGTATTAGGTCGCATGCGACCTAACGAAGCTTTTAGGTCGCTCCAACGACCTACCAGTTTCAAAGATCACATGCTACGACTTAAGGGAAGTGGAGAGCTACGACCTAACAAGTTGATAAGTCGAGACCGACCTAAAAAGAATACCACCGAGTTAAGATTGGGTGAGCAATGTTGGGAGAATGAAGTTCTAGGTCGCAACCGACTTATGGAAGGATGCTCGCGACCTAACGATGGCGCTAAGTCGTCCCAGCGACCTAGTATAACTCGGCAGCGAGTTAACTCGAGTTCGCGACCTAACGAAGGTGCTAAGTCGTCTGAACGACCTATGGAGCAACGCGGTGAAGAGGCAGAACAATTTGATGAAGTGTTAGGTCGTGAACGACCTAACGAGTCAGTGGATAGATCGGTGAAGACTGGAGGCGTGGATCTTCTCTGCCGACTTAATCTCAGCTGTTGATTTCTTAAGTCGTTGATGCCGCCTATTCTTAAGTCGCGCGAAGCCTGGTGCGTTGATTCTGCTGCGAGTTAATCTCCACCACTGGTTTCTTTAAGTCGCCGCATGGTTTAAGTCGTTGAAGGCCAGTGTTGTAGCTGTCTGTCTTAAGTCGTCCCCATGTTAGGTCGTAGGTCGTTGCCGACCTAAGTACTTGTAATATTTTTAAGCTTTTCTGAACTGTGTTGTAAGTAGCATACGACTTATGTTAAGTCGGAGATGTTGTTAAGTCGGTTGCCGACTTAGGAGTTGTTTGTTTTTTCTGCTTTGCGTGTTGTAGCCTATAAATAGGCGAGTTGTTTCATTTGTAAAGGTTGTTGAATATTGAATAAAATTCTCTTTTGATTGCTTTGTGCTTTCATTCCAAATTGGTAGTTGAGTGTAATCTCCTATCTCCTCTTTCGGATAATCGAGTGCGCTCGATTCAACGATTGTAGAAGCCGATTCGCGGAATCAAGTGCGCTTGATCAACGCTTGAAGAATTGAAGATCTTCGAACCCGGTATCGTGCGCGATCAACGAGTTCAAGATAGCTAGAATTCGGTATCTTCGGATCAAAGAATTTGGGCATTTCAGCATCTTCCAATCCACCGATTGCTACATTCAACGATCTACATCGTTTTTGATTAATCCGCTGCGTCAACAGTTGTATTGTATCACGTGTATTGTAACTGACATCAGTTATATATATATATATATGAGACTTTTTATTATCTGTGTTCCGCATTTAGCTTATCTGCGTTATTATTATATATATTGTCCTAAACTATTATGAACCATCGTAGTTCGTTTTATACTGGAATTGGGTATGTCGATGGGAGTAAATAAATAAGAGATGAAAAATAAAAATATATAACACTCCTATCAAAGTAACTAATACTAGTGTAAGGCCTAACTACGGATGGCCGCTCCTATCCAGCCTTATTCTTCATAATAACAGATAGTATTTCCTTTAATACTCTTTGTTATTGTGAGCATTGAGGTGGGGCATCACAGTTGGTATCAGAGCGAGGGGTTTATTGACATAATATATAACGCAACTTAGATGGAACATGTGTTACAACTATTTGTTGATGTTTTTAGTTGTGCTTTGAGTCAAAACTAAAGTTTTGAAATTATGATGAAATTTTTAAATATCTTTATTTAAAAATAAAAGTGAAATTGTGTTTCGATGATTGAGTAATTTGTTTTCTGTTTATCAGAGAGCGCAGCGGAAACAGTGAGACTGTCTTTGCTGAGCACGGCTGATAACCTTTTTGATTTAAAAATCAAAATATGAAAATGAAATAAATTTCATTGTGTTGTTACATAGCTGTGTTTATTTTGTTTTCTTTGAAAATTTGGAATCCGATTTGAGGATCTGAAGCGATTGTAGTTATGTGATTTTGTTGAGATTTTTGCTGTTTTGAATTATCTTCATTGAAGATATATTCGAGTGATTTCTTTGTTCAATTTGTAGTATACGTGCAAATTTGAGTTGCACGTTACTGCATTAATTTTACGTTGAACCGGTGTTTGGTTTAAACATATTTTGTTACCGTTATTTTTATAACAGGATTTTTACATCGGTGCTAAATTTTTGAAGCACGGTGTTTTATTGGCATTTTTAATGAATGAAATTTCACTGGTATTATATTTTGATGAGATTTTGACGTATAAAAATTATTGTCGCTTTGACTTCAGTAACCGTCAAATTTTTTGTAACGACCCACTATTTTGGACCATTCAAATCGACAATAATCCACACATGTCAGACTTGAATAATTCAAAATAATAGATTGTTAATTTAAATTTGGCAAAACTTAGCATATACAGTAAATAAATAATCACAGATCACAGACACAGAGTAATATAACAATAATGCAGCGGAAACAAAAGAATAGTAGTTCATGAAGCTACTATATATATAACAGAGTTAAAAAAGATACAACAGAGGTCTCAAATACATAGATATCTCAATATAATAGTCAAATACAAGATCTGAATACATCACTGGAATCAACTGAATAACTGAAAGCTGGATAGATAGCCGGATCTCCAAGCGAAGCTCTAACTCCAAAGGTGAGTCTCGAATACTGTATCACTCAGTCTGACCCGAGCGTAAAGAAACCACAAAACACTCGAGTCAGGATTAACATTCTTATATCAATAAATCCAACTCAAATGAAATATCAACTGAAATACAAGTAACTCAAAGGATGTTTGGGATAACCATCCTCTAAGGATCCGTTAAACTATCTACTATGTAGTAGTGTACGCTAAGTAGATAATGTCTAATCAGTAAAGTACGATATCAAAATAGCGTTAAGTCATGGCCCATTCCACCCTTAACACATTTTATTCCCAAGAGCATATACAAGACCGTAGTTTCCCCAAAACCGGAAGTCACCAGAGGGCAATCCATATACTAAAGGTACAAACCAAAATCGTAGTGGTCGCAAATAGGATAATCAGTATGACAAGGTACATGAGGCAATACCAACTAGGATACTAGTAGTTGCCTGATCCGGACTGATGTTGGGCATAGCAGCTACTACCCCAACACCGCGAAACAACACTCCCAAATCAAGGGGTGCACCCAAATCGAATCACATAAGTAATAGATAAGGTATCGAAGAAGTGTGTCCGCTAGAGATGGCGATCCTCAATGGCCCGGCGCGGCTCCTGTTTTAGTCATGTCAGGGGTCATCCAAAATCGTTCTCTTTCTTAAGTCAACGCGTTCATCAAAACCATCCACTTCGTTCTGGATCAACACTCCGCGTATATTAGTTATTAAAGTGGTTTTCGGTATCGACAGAGAGTATGTCCATATCCGATCCCGGTCTCTTTAATAACTACGTATTATTACACCGATGGTCATTTAATAAACTTTCAAAATAGTTATATTTCAAAATATTCACCTCCAAAATCATAGTACTTTTCCAAAGTTATAACGCTTTCGAAATCATAATCTTTTAAAATCGAAACACTTTGGAAATCACAGCTTTGAAATCATAGCATTTTGGAAATCATAAAACTTTGAAATTATAGCATTTTGGAAATCATAACACTTTTCCTTTAAACAGTTTAGATATTAAAATTAGTATATAAAATAAAATAGTTTATAAATAAAATAGTTTATATAAAATAGTTATAAGTTAAAATAAAATAATTTATATTGAAAATGATTTATATTAAAATAATTTATATTAAAATTTATAAAGTAAAATATAACTAGTTTTAGATATAGTTTAAATACTTTATATAAAATTGGCTTCCTCAAATTTCACAAATCAATTCACATAAAATCGAATTCCAAAATTAAAATTTAATTAAATCTCAAATCATCAATTTCAATTCAATTTAGTTTCTCAATAAACCCTTTCAAATTATCGATTTCAAATGCCTATTTGAACCATAAATAAACCATTTCAATTTCAATATATTTCAAAGTTTAAATATTCGACATTTCAAAACTAAATTCGATAATTCACTTTATGTCCCAATTTAATTTCATTACATTTAGTTTTTGAAATATTTCTTTAATCATTTCAATACGTCAAAATACAACTTCAATTTACAAATTTATGTAGACAAAATATCCCATTTAAATTTATATAAGTTTGAAATATTCATTTAAGCCACTTCTTAATTAATTCAAGTTATAAAACTTATCTTAAAATTTCAAATTTAACAGATTTCAAATCAACTTATTTAAGTATAATTCTTAAATAATTAAGAATTCCAAATCAATTCAAATTTATCCTTCAACCTGAAACATTATAAATTCTATATTTAAAATATAAATTTTACATAAATACTTAAACATATTTCATATTGATTCAAATCAACTTTATTAAATCAACTTTAATAAATCTTTAAAATCATTATTTATTTAAAACCATATATTTCTTTCAAAACCGTAGAAATGTTTCGAAACATTTATATATAGACCAACAGTGTCTGTATATAATTTTCTATCCTATGGTCAAGTGATACGGATATTTATCATTTCAATCCGCAATTTAAAATATATTCGGGTATATATCTTTTCAACCCGAAATCCCAAATTCAATTTAATTTGAAAATCGCTTGGGTTTATCATTTCAACCCATAACGATTTTCTCCTATTCTAAAGTCCGTTCGGGTATGTATCATTTCAACCCATAGTGATTCTATACTAACAGGGAACTTGCAGAGTGATAACAGATATGATAATAATATAACAACGGTAACAGGCATATATCCTCAGTATAAATAACAGATAAGGGTGTCAGATGTCGCAGGTGAACAGATACAGATGATGGCATATATATATCAATATAAATAACAGATAATGATGTCAGGTGTCACAGGTGAACAGATACAGATGATGGCATAGATATAGCAATATAAATAACTAACAGCAGTATATTTCAATTGTCGTTTCAATTGAAATCAAATTTAATAAATATAAGAACATTAATCGTGAGTGATTGCTCATCTTTCGGGGCTAGAGGTGCACGAGAAGATGACACGGATACGCACACTGATACGGACATAGAGATTGAGTTACGAATCCAAGCAAAACAAATCGGCACGAATTCAACGATCAAAGCTGATAACAGAAATCGATGAAATCAAATCAAAACATTCAACATAGCAACAAATAAAACATGTCCTGCGTCAAAGTTTAACAATATAATTCTATGTGTTACCGAGATCGAAATGGTCTGAAATTTGGTATGAATAAAGATCAAAACTTGTATTTTAAACTGCAAAAAGATTCACTTGTTTTGGACAAGAGACGAGAAAAGTTACGATGTCACGAACATAGACTCAGGCCATGTTTGCAGCAGTGTAAAATAATTTCTAAGTACAAAAGAACAGCTGCGTGGGTCTAACTTCCAAATGAGAAACAGAGGATCAAATGACCTCGCATGAAGCTGAAAATTCGTATACATAAAATAGAAAACTCAGTCTTTCCAATAAAAAACGAATCACTGTATTCCGACGTAAGACGGAAGAGATACGGTGCGTCAAACATGAACTCAGGTCGTGTTTGCAGCAGTGTAAAATAATTTCAAGTACAAAAGAATAGCTGCATGGGTCTAACTTCAAGGTCCTCGACCACTAATCAAACGATGTCGGATTTTGCTGAAATTTGACAGGCATAAACTAGGTAACTTCGACTCCTTTTTAAAAATAAAATCAACCCATTCCGATAAAACATGAGTGAGATTTGATATCGTGAACATGAAGTCTAACTGCTGTTCAGAAAAAAATAAACATGCAAACATTTACCAAATGAAATTTCACTATTTGTACAATTTGCAGATTGTTATGTATGCAGACTTTAAAATAGTGCAAAGAACACATGTATATAACATATACACTTGAATGTACAGGTGGACAACTTCACCTTATTAAAAAAAACAATGTTTAGGCAATTAAAAAAACACAGACCGAAAGAATATATTTTATAATATATAAACATATAGTAACTATTTATGTAAGCAAATATAACTTATATTGACTGTAAAATATACATAGTAGACCTATACAAATCTTATACATTTTACTGTAACTATATATAATAGACTTATAGGAATAAAATAAACATATATATATATATATATAACCAGTTGAAATATAAATATATTCAAAATATGGGACCAGACATATACCTGCCTATATACTAAATCTAACATACATAGTACTATAAACAACATACCTATCATACTGTAACAAAAGGAAAGGAGGCCGATGGTTGCCAGGACTGGGATCAACAGAGAGTGGAAGTGGTGGGTCGGAGCATGCTGGGGAGGAGGGTGTGGCGAGTGCTAGCTATGAAAAGGCGGAAACGAGGCTATGGCGATCTGAGTTGGTCGGAGCGGTAGCAAAGGCTGTGGTAGGGGAAGGTTGATAGGCCGAGTGCTGTTGAAGTAGTGATGGACGAAGGGAAAACGCTCACGCGGAGGCAAGGGGAGAGGTAGAGGCGATTCTGCTCGCGGGAAGTGGTGGGGTGTCTCGGCCATAGAAATTCTGTTGAGGAAGTGGAGGCTTACTAGGCCGATGGGCACGGTTATTGGTTGCCAACGTGGAGTGAAGAACAGCATACAAGAAAGATGTAACAGGTTTGTACTAGCTAATATATAATATAAAACTTATTATATTATTTTCTTTCTCAAGTAAGAGCAAAATTGAAAAAGGAAGAGGACGGCAAGTAGTCTTCCAGAAATATAAAACTGACCTATATTATTATTATTCAATCGAACAAAACTAAGAAAAAGAAATGAAGGGACACAATAATATATTGCAAACCAACACAAGAGAAAGCCAAGAGACATACTGATGAGAATAGTGATAGGCAATATTGAATTATGAAATTATTTATGCAAAGCGGCTTGTTGATTTACGGTGGAAGTTTAATGGACACAAGAACCAAGAGACACGAAACGGCATCACTGCGGAATCGTTTTTCCCCGGATTTCGCTGTGTTCAGGACTTCAAAAGACAGAGTTGAATATACTGCAGAGATCAACACGATGAGACGATCAAAACGGTATACAGATATCGGTGGTATGATTGAATTATAAAAATTCGAATTTTTTAATAGCGGAAAATGCAAGAAAAACGCTGAAAAATAAGATCGACGGAGCCAAAGATGTCCGAATTTGGAAAAACGACACACTGACATTTTGCTCAGAAGATGGTTTAGAATTTTTCTGTTTAAAAATATTTAGGTTTCGGAAACATTTTATTTTCATCGCTTTTTAACTGATTAAATTGAAGTAAATTTACGCGCGAAATAAATTTTCATATTTTCGGACGAAAATTTACCAGTTGCAATGTTTAATTAGACGCATTCCAAATATCAAATTTATATTTCAAAATTTTATCGTTTAAAATTTCCTAAAATTTCAATTAATAACGTTATTAAAACTGGTTAAATTTACGGGTCGTTACATTCTCCGCCACTTAAAACTTTTCATCCCCGAAAAGGAAGGAGGTAGGAGAATAGAAACAACCCGAAAGAAAATAGATTGGAATACAAGTAAAAAAAATTAATTCAAACCATATAAATTTCAATTTAAATTAATTAATATTTAACAATTTGGTTAAATCATTTTAGTTCACTTAAGTTAAATTAATCTATCTATTTCTAAATTCATTATCTTATTATCTAGTAATCTTCAATTAACAATTTCTAAATCATCAATTTGTATAATCATTTATTATACTCATATTTTATTCAACAAATTTAATTCTTTTATTCCAAATTATTATTAAATCTGTTCCACGTAATATATTTTATCACATATATTTAAATAATATAAATTAATTTAAAACATAAAAGTTTCGATTTAAATTAATTTACATCTATTAGTTTCTTTTAAATTCAAGGTATTTTCATATGTTAATAAAATTTCGATTTATTAATTCTTTCAAAACAAATTTATTAATTCTTCCAAACAAATTTATTTCATTATTAACTGAGTTTGCTTATTATCCTATCTAACTCTATTAACATCTTTATAATCAAAATTTAGTGTATAACATTTACTATACACTCAAATTTTATTTATAAATTCAATTTATCTTATATATTATCCAATTACATATTCAACTTCTAAATGATTTAGGTAAGTTGTATTAGAATGTAGTTGAACAATATACAAATAAATTTTTTTCCAAATTTCAATTATTCAAGTTTAAATATTTATTCCAAATTTTGGTTTTATTTATAATTAAAATCATCCCTTAACAAAATTTTAGAATTAGATTTCCGATTAACTTTAAACAATTTAGAGATATATATAATATATTTATATCAAATCAAATTAAATTTTAAAACAAGATACCTATATATATATATATATAAATCAAATTATACAGAAGAAATTCAAATCAAAATATTTTCAAAACAAAACCGTAGCAAAGCTACAGAATAGTATCTCCACTTCGAAACTCGAAAATGAATGTCGATGATGCGGCCGCCATCACCGAAATTATTTTTCCAGCGACAAAGAGAAGAGCACTGATTTCAACACTTTAAAATTCTTTGAAAACGATTTCTTATTCGAAAATACTTTCAGTAATATATACTTTGAAATTTTAAAAATCAAAGTTCGGAATCACCGGAAACTAATAAATTCTCAAATTTCTGAATTAAATTCATTTCAAATTCCAATCAATTTATAACCAAGTTTATAAATTCGTTTATTTATATTATGCAATAATCAATGGTTTACAAAACAATAAATGAAAATCAAATATTATTATTTCTGACAACAAATTCATTAACAATTTAATTTCAGAAAACTTATATTTATATATAATATAATCATACAAAACTTTTATTTTATTTATCAAATTTGAAAACGATATTGTGTCAGTTTGCTCTGCTCAAGTGTTTTGGAAATCCTATCGATAGCGTTGATCAGACGAATCGATCGAAAACCCAAATCAACATCAACAACTCAAACAACACAATATAAAACATTTTAAAATTAATTTACAAATACACTTCCTCACTCGACGATAAAGAATAGATTTCAAAACATGTATAGCGATTCAAATTTGATGAAAATCAAATCAAAGAGAATTTCGATTCGGAAATAAGTTTGAAACAAAAGATAAGAAAATTCAATTACCATAATCGGGGATGGATGAGTTTATTTAATTCACGGGCAACCTTAACCGGGTCGTCCGAAACTTCAAGAATAAGATCGATGCTGAATTCCGAGGTAAATCAACACTCGATCTCAAGAGATATAATTCGGCATAACAAAAGATGTCAGCATCTAAACCGATGATATATAAATCTTCGGTGAATCGATGCTATCGTAAAAGAGTTTTACCCCTTTACAAATCAATTTGAGATTGGCGGGACCGCCAAGTCATTATAAAGATCATTTGAAGTTGAGTTATGTGATACTCCAGAATTCAAAAGAATACGAATAGTGAGGGATAAGAATGAATTTCGGAACCGCAGGGAATGTTCCAAAAAATTCAAAGGAATCAAGTCAAAAGAAAGAGATTGAACTCGAATGAGAGTGATTCTGAAAATATAGTTACCCTATATGTTAAGTTTTGCCTAGAGCTACCAAAGCTCTGATACCAACTGTAACGACCCACTATTTTGGACCATTCAAATCGACAATAATCCACACATGTCAGACTTGAATAATTCAAAATGATAGATTGTTAATTTAAATTTGGCAAAACTTAGCATATACAGTAAATAAATAATCACAGATCACAGACACAGAGTAATATAACAATAATGCAGCGGAAACAAAAGAATAGTAGTTCATGAAGCTACTATATATATAACAGAGTTAAACAAGATACAACAGAGGTCTCAAATACATAGATATCTCAATACAATAGTCAAATACAAGATCTGAATACATCACTGGAATCGACTGAATAACTGAAAGCTGGATAGATAGCCGGATCTCCAAGCGAAGCTCCAACTCCAAAGGTGAGTCTCGAATACTGTATCACTCAGTCTGACCCAAGCGTAAAGAAAACACAAAACACTCGAGTCAGGATTAACATTCTTATATCAATAAATCCAACTCAAATGAAATATCAACTGAAATTGTAACGACCCGACTTTCTATGCCCAAAAAGTCGCATCATTATGAAGAAAGAAAGGGATAGAAGAAGAAAAGAAAAGAAGAAAGAACAACAACACGTCAGAAATCTCACAGCGGAACGAGAAATATATTATCACATAAGATATTACATAGTATCATATACATCAGAGTACACAACTTATACATCACAGAATAGACAGTTATAAACTTCTGTTTATTATACAACACAAGTACATCAGTACAATACAGACTAATACAAACACAGCGGAAACTCTATATATCTACTCGCTGAAGCCTCCTGCTCCACAGCTCCTCCAGAATTCGTCAAGACTATCCTGAATCCCTCGACTACTCAATACAATATTGAGTACCCAAGAGTTTAATAAAACAGAAAATAAACACTTGGGTCAGACATGGGTCCGGTGTGAGTAAACGGGTTAAAATTGTTTAACTTCAAAACCTTTTGAAAACAAAGGTATCACGTAAGACTTTCCACACATAAACATGGAAAAGTTTTTACCTTACGCTAACCAAAACATTTGATAGGAAATCCAGTCATATTATAATAGGGTCTAGGGTTTTCAGATAAATATTCACATAGCCGAAATTGTTACATTCATTAAATTCCAGCATACATAAGTATACAATCAAATCCGTTATCACTTATTGGAATTTGGATTTCCATACAATGGCAGGGCTACTGGGGTACCGCCCGTCACAGTACGTGGCCTAGATCACCGTACCGAGGAGTACGCCCGCTCCCCTGCAACACAAAGCCGGAACCATCCCTTACTGGATAATTCCGAACAAGATAATCCCGTAGTTGGCGCGACCAACCACACACTAAGCCGAATAAAAGAAAAAGGGTCCTCTAGACAGGGATCTATCTTGCTCTCAGTGGGTGCTACCCACGAAGCCTTGCTGCACCTCCCCTGTTTTAGCCATTCCCGGTTGATGAGGCTTGAGGTTACGATTACCTTTAATCAGAACATATCACTTAGAATGCTCATCGTCCGCCTGACGATGTGCTGAAAACATTCAATCCATACAAGTTCGTTCCGGGTTCGAACGAAACCGAAGGCATTATCTTGTTACACTCATTTTGGAATCACCCTCAGAGTTAACGACAATAACCCTTGCACTCTGAATCTTCATCTTCACTTGAGATTCACGACCTATCGTTAATTTGGATCGATGTGGTATTCGGGTCTCCAGACCTGGAATTCCGGTATACGGAAACCCGATCCCGGTCTCATCGAAATCCAAAACGTATCTTTTAAGGCCAAGTTGTTTAAAGGTTTACACATTTAAACTTATTCAGGATGATATAAATATATAGATAAATCACATTATCACAATAGATAATTCATATCAACATTTATCTCACAAAGCAGCATATCACATGTCATAGATATCATATCCAAATCATCCAGTATCAATCAAGCACCCAATATCAATCAATCATCCATAAGCAGAATTGATTAATTCCAAATTAATTTAATTAACCTTTAATTAAATTAATTACTATCCTTTAATTACTTGGATTATCTTAATCCTGCTTATTATCATTAATTAATTACAAATTAATTAATTAAACATCTTAGTGATCTTCCTTAATTAATCTTCCTTGATTAATTATACTTTATTTACATTCAAGTAATTATCCTTAACCATATTCAGTAATTAACATTTAATTACTGTCATTAATTACAATGATTAATGAACCTTCATTAATCAATTAACTATAATTAATTTTATTAATCCTCAATTAATTACAATTAATTAATCATACTTCAATTAATTACTTTTATTAATCACCCTTGATTAATTCATTAAATAATTCTTATTAATTAATTAATCTTTTAATTAATTAAATAATTAATTTTAATCAAACCACTTCATTCATTAATTAGTCTTAATTAATCATAATAAGTAATTAACAATTTGTAATTACTTTTCTTAATTAATTACTTCTTAATTATTTATATTAACCTTGATTAATTGATCTAATTAATTATTCTTTAATTACTTTATTTAGTAATTATTAATCAATTTTATTAACAAATAATCCTTAATTAATTACTTTATCAATTAATTACTTTTAAATTAATTACACTTCGTAATTAATCTTAAATTAAACACATTAATTAATCACATTAATTAATTAATTAAAATAATTAAGAATTAACACTTAATTACTTACATAAGTAATTATCTTCTAATTACTTCCATTAATAATCTTGATTACTTCCTTAATTAATTACTTAACAAATAAGTAATTCCATTACTAAATAATCCTTAATTCATTAATTAATTAACTACTCTAAAATTAATTAATCTCAACAATTATATTAATCAATTCCTAAGATTAATAACATCAAGTGATTACCCTTTTTTCACTTTAACTAATTACCCCATGAGTAATTTTCCTATTAATTACTTCCATAAGTAATTTCATTCAAAAATTAACCAATAATTACTTTATTAAGTAATTACACTTAATTAATCCATAATTAAGTGATTACTTAAAATTAAATAAATAATTAACTAATTATATTTCAAAATCCTTAATTAAATAAGAAAACCATTTATCTTAATAAATCTCTTTACTTAATAACAAATCATTTACATTAATTAACTATTCTTAAGTTAATAATAAAAATTAATTAACCTTATTTATTTTCACAAACAAATTATTTAAAATTAAACAAAATCTTAATAACTTACCTACTTTAATTATATTTAAAACTTGATTAATACTTTTTCTTTTGAACTCTAATTATCTTAAAAATTGATTAATTACTTTGTTATTGAACTTGAAAACATTTTGAACTCAAGCTTTAGTTAAAAGCCAGAACAACCCGAGTCATACCCAAACAAACCCGAGCCAGCTTCGAGTCACTCGCGACTTCATCTACTTCGAGAAATATTGCAATTTACACGAGACAGCCCCGAGTTCAACTCGTCTTTCCCCAACGTACCAGACCAGACGTTCACGAACGTGCACACGTGCACCTGCCCAACCGCCTCCGGCCAACCAAGGTTGTCGCGACCATCGACGCCGATCCCACTACCACTCGCGAACAAGAATACGAACCCAGAAACCCATCTCGATTATCGAAATGAAATTCGACCATTCTCGATTAAACTGGAAACATTCATGGCCAGAAAAACATCACCGTTACGACGCCTCCCACCTCGAGATCGCCTGCCCACCTCACCGAAGCTTCGTCACGACTTCCAACAACCATCCCCACCATCGCGATCGATTCCAGTCCCCTGTCCATGTCGAAATTGCTTCGACGACCATGACAAGCAAAACTACTGCCTAAACCCTATCTTGATCGAATTCGATCAATTTAGACATTGGAAAAAATTCGATTGTATTTTTCCTATCTCCCCCTATCTACTAACAAGCTTCGACCAAAGCTACAGCTCCGATCAACACGTCGATCAACGGAAAATCGTCAAAAACCCCAACTCGAATAAACCCCAAATTCCCACGATCCATCAATTAAAAATCATGAAACATATATTAAAAATCATGATTTCCTATTACAATTCCATTTATGCAATCCAAACATGAAATCGAATTCATTGATTTTCGACTTCTTTTTGATTTTTACTGTAATTACCAGTTTCTAAATAAATATGCAATATAAACACTTGGGTTTATTTAAAAATTTCTATTACATTCATACCATCATATCTTCTTTTGAAATCATAACCTAAATTTGGATATATAAGAAGAATTTGAATTCTTTTGCTTTGTCTTTAAGTCTGTGATCATAGCAGAGACCAATATTCATAAACTCAGGCATACACTCATATCAACAGAGCAGTTTAAAAATATATATTCCAAATGAAACAATCATGCAAACCATATTTCAATATTTCTATCCATATTCATCACATGCATAAATATGAACATAGATTAAAAACTGTTTTTAAGAAAGGTTTACTCACCTATAAACAGAGCAGAGAACAGGGCAGAGCATGTTCCAGGCTTTGAAATTTGATTTGTGAAAACTTTTAAATTTTGCTTTTGAATTTCTCTTTGTTGTAATATTGAGTTGATCCTACTGCATGCTTACAAATTGTTGAACTTGCTGTTGATTTGAATGCCTGCTGTTTGATTCTTGTTCAGGTTGAATTAGTTGAAGAATTTGAAAATAGTTGAATGTTTTGCTTGATCTTCTACTTATTTGCATGATTTCAGGTTGTAGTTGAAAACTGATGTTGAATTTTCTTTTTAAATTTGATTTCAGTTTTTAGGAAGAAGAAGAAAAAGAGATTTGAGAAAGTTTGAACGAAATTTTTTTTCTTTGAACTGGAAAGAAATAACCAGTTTTCTTCTTTAAAACATTTTATTTGTAATATAAGAGAATTAGGCCACTTGTTATTTTGCCAAACACTTGTCAATTATATCACTTAATTTTCTTACATGTGTTATTAAGATAATTAACATGTTTACACATATTTTCTTAAGTGTTTTTAAATAAATTTTATTTAATTTAAATGTAAACATAAACTTACTTTTTAAGTTACTTAATTCATAAATATTAGTTTACCTTTAAAAGAAAATATGCTAAAACTAATTATAAATATAAATAAATTCCTTATTCATGTATTTTAAAGTCTAGAACATTATATAACCATTTAAAATTTAACACTTTAAAGAAAACTAAAATAAAACTTTGATTAAACCCCTTTTTAAACTATCACATTTAAAATAAACAATTGTCTTATATTTTGAAAACAATTGAATTAAATCTAAATTAACCTTTTGAAAATTGTTAAATTATAAAACAAAGCTTTTAAAATCACAATTTATACATATATATTTATCAATAGATTTAATTAAATTTCAAACAATCCCAGTTATAACATATATATACATATATATTACAAATTTGAAAATTCATCTTTAATTTAAAACAAAAGATATCCTATTCACAATATATAACAATATATATATTATAAATAGATTAAAACTTTATTAGCTTTGAAAATAAATCTTATCAATATTGCCAGATTAAATATTGATTAACTTTTAAAAGATTAAATTATCAATACATATTATTAAATTTAAATTGCCCAAAAACCCGGGATATCACATTCCTCCCCCCTTAAAATAATTTCGTCCCCGAAATTAAAAGCAAAGTTAATTTAATAATCCAACAAATATTTTAATTTCAAACACAAACCTATCATCCATTTTCTAACAACCAAAGCAACCAATCAAACAATCTAATCTAACTAAATATTCTGATATAAATCAGAATAGACTTCATAATACTACCTCGAGTTTCCCCGAGTATAAATCACCGGGAGACTCGCTCTACAGAAGCTAAACAAACTACACTACTATGATCCAGAGCTCCTCTCTTCTCTAGATCCACCAATCTGAACAAAATATCAGATCATACTCAAGTCTAGCTCAACTTCCAAATTCAACTGAACTGCAGATTCCACACCAGCAATGATGAATCATATACGTACTCCCTCAGAGATACGTGAAATAGAATGAATTCCAGCTATCCAAACTGGCCATTCAATCCTGTAGATAAAAAGAACTACTGCTCTCGAGAACACAGGAAAATCCAAAATACTTTTGGAGCTAACTTTCCAGACTTACCAAATCTTATAGTTCTTTAATCGGAGAAAAACTTAAACAGTTTCCAATTTCCAACTCCGAATTCCAAACTCCGTCTTATATCTGCCTAACTCATCAGACGATCCCGAGCTACCTCATCTCTTCCCGATCAGCTCAACCTTCGCTGATGCTTCTTGAAACAAATATGAACCAAGCACAAAATGATCTTCAAATCTGCTGAAATCCACAAACTCTACTCACAAGAAATAGAAGACTGAACTTCCTTCTCCCAGATTCCAGAAAATTCTATACACACTTAGAAATTCACATAAACTTCTTGTAGAAATCTGAGGTTACTTCCTTTCTTGCACAGCTACTACCTTTGCTTTCGCTGCACAACTCTGATTTTTGAAATAGATGAGAATGTCGATGAACTCGAGCACAAATTAGATCCACAAACAAGCGGAAACATTGGTTATCTTAAAGACATAACCAACTTCTCAAAGAATAGACGAGTCCTCGGTCAAGGGTACTGTCTTCAGTTATCCTTGGCTAGAGAAAACTCGAAACTAGAAGCAGAAGAGAAAACACAGATACTCCATAAAATTCTAAGATACTTCACCAAATCCTTCTCTAGGAACTATCCTTCAACTAGACTGAACCACCGGTACCACTCCTGGAATCCAGTCGATAAGAAAACTCAACCTTCAGATGCGGACAACTCCTGACTTCTCTGAAGACATCCAGAAAAAAAAATTCTGACCACTCAAGAGAACACTCAGACAATCGCAAGTCACTTTTGCGATCAACCCAACCTAATTCCAAAGAAAAACTGTTCCTCTTTACCAATCAGAACAGCTTACACTTAATTATCCAATTTATCGAAGAAATGGATCCACTCTGCTGCTTCTGAACTTCACTTCCAGAAAAACTGCTCAGCTAGAAAACTTCTTGCCATCACAGGACACTCCGAGTAGCACTGCTGATAGAAGAACCACAAAGATTCCGGAACCATCGAAGAAACGAACCACACTGCTATCACAGCTAATCAAGAACTTCTAATCCAAAGGCTTCTCAAAAATAAAATCATCAACAAACCTCTCAACGAATCTCCGAGATGGCAGACATCCAAAAGAAACTCGGGCTCCAAACCAATCGCCAATAACTTACTCTTCTTAAGGGAACAATGAGACCATGTCCGAAGAACAACTAATCGACCTTAGTCCCATACTTCCAAACAGATAAAACTCTCTTACTCGATATCAAGGAATTCCTATACAGCCGAGTCTTTCCTATGGTAGACATCAACTGTTCCTCCAATACCTTCTTAATCTTGCTCCAAAAAGAACACCTCCTTTGGGAACATCCATAGATACTCTGTCTTATCACACAGCTACTCCTTCCTGAAGTCGCCAAGCTACCATCACTTACTTCTGCACAACTGATAGATTTAACTCTAGAAAATCTGCTCACCCGAGCTCAACCAATCTTATATTCCAATAATGGACTCTGAATCTTGAAAAGGATTTTCTTCAGAGATCCGAGACATCCTTACTCCATACTGCCAACTTACTCGAGACGATATTGGGTCTACAGTCTCGATATATACTTTCAACCTCAAATATTTAAACTCCAACTATTGGTAATTGTGTTACACACACTACCACCTTATCTACCTTTATAACTTATATTGGAAAACCCGAACAGGTAACCCAATAAATAGGTAGAAATATATATATATATTTAAAATGATATATATTTTTTTTTTTATATAGAAATTATTTTTGGGTAGAATTATTTCATCTACCTCTTTTAAAACAATATTGTGTCCGTTGGCCTGGTTCAAGTGTTTAGAGATCCCTATCAATAACGTTAGCTACTCGTATTGACCAGAATCCATATACCACTCAACCGATCAATTAACACAATATAAAATCATTTTATATAACTAACAAATACGCGCTCTCGAATATATATATATATACACACTCAGACTCAAACAGGTTGCTACAGATCCTGTCTCTAATGAACAATCCTTCCGAACCTAGGTATTCACTCAACCTAGTGTTCTGATATTCACTTAACCAATAGCTTAGGTATTCGCTCAACCTATGCTCTGATACCAAATGTAACGACCCGACTTTCTATGCCCAAAAAGTCGCATCATTATGAAGAAAGAAAGGGATAGAAGAAGAAAAGAAAAGAAGAAAGAACAACAACACGTCAGAAATCTCACAGCGGAACGAGAAATATATTATCACATAAGATATTACATAGTATCATATACATCAGAGTACACAACTTATACATCACAGAATAGACAGTTATAAACTTCTGTTTATTATACAACACAAGTACATCAGTACAATACAGACTAATACAAACACAGCGGAAACTCTATATATCTACTCGCTGAAGCCTCCTGCTCCACAGCTCCTCCAGAATTCGTCAAGACTATCCTGAATCCCTCGACTACTCAATACAATATTGAGTACCCAAGAGTTTAATAAAACAGAAAATAAACACTTGGGTCAGACATGGGTCTGGTGTGAGTAAACGGGTTAAAATTGTTTAACTTCAAAACCTTTTGAAAACAAAGGTATCACGTAAGACTTTCCACACATAAACATGGAAAAGTTTTTACCTTACGCTAACCAAAACATTTGATAGGAAATCCAGTCATATTATAATAGGGTCTAGGGTTTTCAGATAAATATTCACATAGCCGAAATTGTTACATTCATTAAATTCCAGCATACATAAGTATACAATCAAATCCGTTATCACTTATTGGAATTTGGATTTCCATACAATGGCAGGGCTACTGGGGTACCGCCCGTCACAGTACGTGGCCTAGATCACAGTACCGAGGAGTACGCCCGCTCCCCTGCAACACAAAGCCGGAACCATCCCTTACTGGATAATTCCGAACAAGATAATCCCGTAGTTGGCGCGACCAACCACACACTAAGCCGAATAAAAGAAAAAGGGTCCTCTAGACAGGGATCTATCTTGCTCTCAGTGGGTGCTACCCACGAAGCCTTGCTGCACCTCCCCTGTTTTAGCCATTCCCGGTTGATGAGGCTTGAGGTTACGATTACCTTTAATCAGAACATATCACTTAGAATGCTCATCGTCCGCCTGACGATGTGCTGAAAACATTCAATCCATACAAGTTCGTTCCGGGTTCGAACGAAACCGAAGGCATTATCTTGTTACACTCATTTTGGAATCACCCTCAGAGTTAACGACAATAACCCTTGCACTCTGAATCTTCATCTTCACTTGAGATTCACGACCTATCGTTAATTTGGATCGATGTGGTATTCGGGTCTCCAGACCTGGAATTCCGGTATACGGAAACCCGATCCCGGTCTCATCGAAATCCAAAACGTATCTTTTAAGGCCAAGTTGTTTAAAGGTTTACACATTTAAACTTATTCAGGATGATATAAATATATAGATAAATCACATTATCACAATAGATAATTCATATCAACATTTATCTCACAAAGCAGCATATCACATGTCATAGATATCATATCCAAATCATTCAGTATCAATCAAGCACCCAATATCAATCAATCATCCATAAGCAGAATTGATTAATTCCAAATTAATTTAATTAACCTTTAATTAAATTAATTACTATCCTTTAATTACTTGGATTATCTTAATCCTGCTTATTATCATTAATTAATTACAAATTAATTAATTAAACATCTTAGTGATCTTCCTTAATTAATCTTCCTTGATTAATTATACTTTATTTACATTCAAGTAATTATCCTTAACCATATTCAGTAATTAACATTTAATTACTGTCATTAATTACAATGATTAATGAACCTTCATTAATCAATTAACTATAATTAATTTTATTAATCCTCAATTAATTACAATTAATTAATCATACTTCAATTAATTACTTTTATTAATCACCCTTGATTAATTCATTAAATAATTCTTATTAATTAATTAATCTTTTAATTAATTAAATAATTAATTTTAATCAAACCACTTCATTCATTAATTAGTCTTAATTAATCATAATAAGTAATTAACAATTTGTAATTACTTTTCTTAATTAATTACTTCTTAATTATTTATATTAACCTTGATTAATTGATCTAATTAATTATTCTTTAATTACTTTATTTAGTAATTATTAATCAATTTTATTAACAAATAATCCTTAATTAATTACTTTATCAATTAATTACTTTTAAATTAATTACACTTCGTAATTAATCTTAAATTAAACACATTAATTAATCACATTAATTAATTAATTAAAATAATTAAGAATTAACACTTAATTACTTACATAAGTAATTATCTTCTAATTACTTCCATTAATAATCTTGATTACTTCCTTAATTAATTACTTAACAAATAAGTAATTCCATTACTAAATAATCCTTAATTCATTAATTAATTAACTACTCTAAAATTAATTAATCTCAACAATTATATTAATCAATTCCTAAGATTAATAACATCAAGTGATTACCCTTTTTTCACTTTAACTAATTACCCCATGAGTAATTTTCCTATTAATTACTTCCATAAGTAATTTCATTCAAAAATTAACCAATAATTACTTTATTAAGTAATTACACTTAATTAATCCATAATTAAGTGATTACTTAAAATTAAATAAATAATTAACTAATTATATTTCAAAATCCTTAATTAAATAAGAAAACCATTTATCTTAATAAATCTCTTTACTTAATAACAAATCATTTACATTAATTAACTATTCTTAAGTTAATAATAAAAATTAATTAACCTTATTTATTTTCACAAACAAATTATTTAAAATTAAACAAAATCTTAATAACTTACCTACTTTAATTATATTTAAAACTTGATTAATACTTTTTCTTTTGAACTCTAATTATCTTAAAAATTGATTAATTACTTTGTTATTGAACTTGAAAACATTTTGAACTCAAGCTTTAGTTAAAAGCCAGAACAACCCGAGTCATACCCAAACAAACCCGAGCCAGCTTCGAGTCACTCGCGACTTCATCTACTTCGAGAAATATTGCAATTTACACGAGACAGCCCCGAGTTCAACTCGTCTTTCCCCAACGTACCAGACCAGACGTTCACGAACGTGCACACGTGCACCTGCCCAACCGCCTCCGGCCAACCAAGGTTGTCGCGACCATCGACGCCGATCCCACTACCACTCGCGAACAAGAATACGAACCCAGAAACCCATCTCGATTATCGAAATGAAATTCGACCATTCTCGATTAAACTGGAAACATTCATGGCCAGAAAAACATCACCGTTACGACGCCTCCCACCTCGAGATCGCCTGCCCACCTCACCGAAGCTTCGTCACGACTTCCAACAACCATCCCCACCATCGCGATCGAATCCAGTCCCCTGTCCATGTCGAAATTGCTTCGACGACCATGACAAGCAAAACTACTGCCTAAACCCTATCTTGATCGAATTCGATCAATTTAGACATTGGAAAAAATTCGATTGTATTTTTCCTATCTCCCCCTATCTACTAACAAGCTTCGACCAAAGCTACAGCTCCGATCAACACGTCGATCAACGGAAAATCGTCAAAAACCCCAACTCGAATAAACCCCAAATTCCCACGATCCATCAATTAAAAATCATGAAACATATATTAAAAATCATGATTTCCTATTACAATTCCATTTATGCAATCCAAACATGAAATCGAATTCATTGATTTTCGACTTCTTTTCTATTTTTACTGTAATTACCAGTTTCTAAATAAATATGCAATATAAACACTTGGGTTTATTTAAAAATTTCTATTACATTCATACCATCATATCTTCTTTTGAAATCATAACCTAAATTTGGATATATAAGAAGAATTTGAATTCTTTTGCTTTGTCTTTAAGTCTGTGATCATAGCAGAGACCAATATTCATAAACTCAGGCATACACTCATATCAACAGAGCAGTTTAAAAATATATATTCCAAATGAAACAATCATGCAAACCATATTTCAATATTTCTATCCATATTCATCACATGCATAAATATGAACATAGATTAAAAACTGTTTTTAAGAAAGGTTTACTCACCTATAAACAGAGCAGAGAACAGGGCAGAGCATGTTCCAGGCTTTGAAATTTGATTTGTGAAAACTTTTAAATTTTGCTTTTGAATTTCTCTTTGTTGTAATATTGAGTTGATCCTACTGCATGCTTACAAATTGTTGAACTTGCTGTTGATTTGAATGCCTGCTGTTTGATTCTTGTTCAGGTTGAATTAGTTGAAGAATTTGAAAATAGTTGAATGTTTTGCTTGATCTTCTACTTGTTTGCATGATTTCAGGTTGTAGTTGAAAACTGATGTTGAATTTTCTTTTTAAATTTGATTTCAGTTTTTAGGAAGAAGAAGAAAAAGAGATTTGAGAAAGTTTGAACGAAAATTTTTTTCTTTGAACTGGAAAGAAATAACCAGTTTTCTTCTTTAAAACATTTTATTTGTAATATAAGAGAATTAGGCCACTTGTTATTTTGCCAAACACTTGTCAATTATATCACTTAATTTTCTTACATGTGTTATTAAGATAATTAACATATTTACACATATTTTCTTAAGTGTTTTTAAATAAATTTTATTTAATTTAAATGTAAACATAAACTTACTTTTTAAGTTACTTAATTCATAAATATTAGTTTACCTTTAAAAGAAAATATGCTAAAACTAATTATAAATATAAATAAATTCCTTATTCATGTATTTTAAAGTCTAGAACATTATATAACCATTTAAAATTTAACACTTTAAAGAAAACTAAAATAAAACTTTGATTAAACCCCTTTTTAAACTATCACATTTAAAATAAACAATTGTCTTATATTTTGAAAACAATTGAATTAAATCTAAATTAACCTTTTGAAAATTGTTAAATTATAAAACAAAGCTTTTAAAATCACAATTTATACATATATATTTATCAATAGATTTAATTAAATTTCAAACAATCCCAGTTATAACATATATATACATATATATTACAAATTTGAAAATTCATCTTTAATTTAAAACAAAAGATATCCTATTCACAATATATAACAATATATATATTATAAATAGATTAAAACTTTATTAGCTTTGAAAATAAATCTTATCAATATTGCCAGATTAAATATTGATTAACTTTTAAAAGATTAAATTATCAATACATATTATTAAATTTAAATTGCCCAAAAACCCGGGATATCACAGAAATACAAGTAACTCAAAGGATGTTTGGGATAACCATCCTCTAAGGATCCGTTAAACTATCTACTATATAGTAGTGTACGCTAAGTAGATAATGTCTAATCAGTAAAGTACGATATCAAAATAGCGTTAAGTCATGGCCCATTTCACCCTTAACACATTTTATTCCCAAGAGCATATACAAGACCGTAGTTTCCCCAAAACCGGAAGTCACCAGAGGGCAATCCATATACTAAAGGTACAAACCAAAATCGTAGTGGTCGCGAATAGGATAATCAGTATGACAAGGTACATGAGGCAATACCAACTAGGATACTAGTAGTTGCCTGATCCGGACTGATGTTGGGCATAGCAGCTACTACCCCAACACCGCGAAACAACACTCCCAAATCAAGGGGTGCACCCAAATCGAATCACATAAGTAATAGATAAGGTATCGAAGAAGTGTGTCCGCTAGAGATAGCGATCCTCAATGGCCCGGCGCGGCTCCTGTTTTAGTCATGTCAGGGGTCATCCAAAATCGTTCTCTTTCTTCAGTCAACGCGTTCATCAAAACCATCCACTTTGTTCTGGATCAACACTCCGCGTATATTAGTTATTAAAGTGATTTTCGGTATCGACAGAGAGTATGTCCATATCCGATCCCGGTCTCTTTAATAACTACGTATTATTACACCGATGGTCATTTAATAAACTTTCAAAATAGTTATATTTCAAAATATTCACCTCCAAAATCATAGTACTTTTCCAAAGTTATAACGCTTTCGAAATCATAATCTTTTAAAATCGAAACACTTTGGAAATCACAGCTTTGAAATCATAGCATTTTGGAAATCATAACACTTTGAAATTATAGCATTTTGGAAATCATAACACTTTTCCTTTAAACAGTTTAGATATTAAAATTAGTATATAAAATAAAATAGTTTATAAATAAAATAGTTTATATAAAATAGTTATAAGTTAAAATAAAATAATTTATATTGAAAATGATTTATATTAAAATAATTTATATTAAAATTTATAAAGTAAAATATAACAGTTTTAGATATAGTTTAAATACTTTATATAAAAATAGCTTCCTCAAATTTCACAAATCAATTCACATAAACTCGAATTCCAAAATTAAAATTTAATTAAATCTCAAATCATCAATTTCAATTCAATTTAGTTTCTCAATAAACCCTTTCAAATTATCTATTTCAAATGCCTATTTGAACCATAAATAAACCATTTTAATTTCAATATATTTCAAAGTTTAAATATTCGACATTTCAAAACTAAATTCGATAATTCACTTTATGTCCCAATTTAATTTCATTACATTTAGTTTTTGAAATATTTCTTTAATCATTTCAATACATCAAAATACAACTTCAATTTACAAATTTATGTAGACAAAATATCCCATTTAAATTTATATGAGTTTAAAATATTCATTTAAGCCACTTCTTAATTAATTCAAGTTATAAAACATATCTTAAAATTTCAAATTTAACAGATTTCAAATCAACTTATTTAAGTATAATTCTTAAATAATTAAGAATTCCAAATCAATTCAAATTTATCCTTCAACCTGAAACATTATAAATTCTATATTTAAAATATAAATTTTACATAAATACTTAAACATATTTCATATTGATTCAAATCAACTTTATTAAATCAACTTTAATAAATCTTTAAAATCATTATTTATTTAAAACCATATATTTCTTTCAAAATCGTAGAAATGTTTTCAAAACATTTATATATAGACCAACAGTGTCTGTATATAATTTTCTATCCTATGGTCAAGTGATACGGATATTTATCATTTCAATCCGCAATTTAAAATATATTCGGGTATATATCTTTTCAACCTGAAATCCCAAATTCAATTTAATTTGAAAATCGCTTGGGTTTATCATTTCAACCCATAACGATTTTCTCCTATTCTAAAGTCCGTTCGGGTATGTATCATTTCAACCCATAGTGATTCTATACTAACAGGGAACTTGCAGAGTGATAACAGATATGATAATAATATAACAACGGTAACAGGCATATATCCTCAGTATAAATAACAGATAAGGGTGTCAGATGTCGTAGGTGAACAGATACAGATGATGGCATATATATATCAATATAAATAACAGATAATGATGTCAGGTGTCACAGGTGAACAGATACAGATGATGGAATAGATATAGCAATATAAATAACTAACAGCAGTATATTTCAATTGTCGTTTCAATTGAAATCAAATTTAATAAATATAAGAACATTAATCGTGAGTGATTGCTCATCTTTCGGGGCTAGAGGTGCACGAGAAGATGACACGGATACGCACACTGATACGGACATAGAGATTGAGTTACGAATCCAAGCAAAACAAATCGGCACGAATTCAACGATCAAAGCTAATAACAGAAATCGATGAAATCAAATCAAAACATTCAACATAGCAACAAATAAAACATGTCCTGCGTCAAAGTTTAACAATATAATTCTATGTGTTACCGAGATCGAAATGGTCTGAAATTTGGTATGAATAAAGATCAAAACTTGTATTTTAAACTGCAAAAAGATTCACTTGTTTTGGACAAGAGACGAGAAAAGTTACGATATCACGAACATAGACTCAGGCCATGTTTGCAGCAGTGTAAAATAATTTCTAAGTACAAAAGAACAGCTGCTTGGGTCTAACTTCCAAATGAGAAACAGAGGATCAAATGACCTCGCATGAAGCTGAAAATTCGTAAACATAAAATAGAAAACTCAGTCTTTCCAATAAAAAAAGAATCACTGTATTCCGACGTAAGACGGAAGAGATACGATGCGTCAAACATGAACTCAGGTCGTGTTTGCAGCAGTGTAAAATAATTTCAAGTACAAAAGAATAGCTGCATGGGTCTAACTTCAAGGTCCTCGACCACTAATCAAACGATGTCGGATTTTGCTGAAATTTGACAGGCATAAACTAGGTAACTTCGACTCCTTTTTAAAAATAAAATCAACCCATTTCGATAAACATGAGTGAGATTTGATATCGTGAACATGAAGTCTAACTGCTGTTCAGAAAAAAATAAACATGCAAACATTTACCAAATGAAATTTCACTATTTGTACAATTTGCAGATTGTTATGTATGCAGACTTTAAAATAGTGCAAAGAACACATGTATATAACATATACACTTGAATGTACAGGTGGACAACTTCACCTTATTAAAAAAAAACAATGTTTAGGCAATTAAAAAAACACAGACCGAAAGAATATATTTTATAATATATAAACATATAGTAACTATTTATGTAAGCAAATATAACTTATATTGACTGTAAAATATACATAGTAGACCTATACAAATCTTATACATTTTACTGTAACTATATATAATAGACTTATAGGAATAAAATAAACATATATATATATATAACCAGTTGAAATATAAATATATTCAAAATATGGGACCAGACATATACCTGCCTATATACTAAATCTAACATACATAGTACTATAAACAACATACCTATCATACTGTAACAAAAGGAAAGGAGGCCGATGGTTGCCAGGACTGGGATCAACAGAGAGTGGAAGTGGTGGGTCAGAGCATGCTGGGGAGGAGGGTGTGGCGAGTGCTAGCTATGAAAAGGCGGAAACGAGGCTATGGCGATCTGAGTTGGTCGGAGCGGTAGCAAAGGCTGTGGTAGGGGAAGGTTGATAGGCCGAGTGCTGTTGAAGTAGTGATGGACGAAGGAAAAACGCTCACGCGGAGGCAAGGGGAGAGGTAGAGGCGATTCTGCTCGCGGGAAGTGGTGGGGTGTCTCGGCCATAGGAATTCTGTTGAGGAAGTGGAGGCTTACTAGGCCGATGGGCACGGTTATTGGTTGCCAACGTGGAGTGAAGAACAACATACAAGAAAGATGTAACAGGTTTGTACTAGCTAATATATAATATAAAACTTATTATATTATTTTCTTTCTCAAGTAAGAGAAAAATTGAAAAAGGAAGAGGACGGCAAGTAGTCTTCCAGAAATATAAAACTGACCTATATTATTATTATTCAATCGAACAAAACTAAGAAAAAGAAATGAAGGGACACAATAATATATTGCAAACCAACACAAGAGAAAGCCAAGAGACATACTGATGAGAATAGTGATAGGCAATATTGAATTATGAAATTATTTATGCAAAGCGGCTTGTTGATTTACGGTGGAAGTTTAATGGACACAAGAACCAAGAGACACGAAACGGCATCACCGCGGAACCGTTTTTCCGCGGATTTCGCTGTGTTCAGGACTTCAAAAGACAGAGTTGAATATACTGCAGAGATCAACACGATGAGACGATCAAAACGGTATACAGATATCGGTGGTATGATTGAATTATAAAAATTCGAATTTTTTAATAGCGGAAAATGCAAGAAAAACGCTGAAAAATAAGATCGACGGAGCCAAAGATGTCCGAATTTGGAAAAACGACAGACTGACATTTTGCTCAGAAGATGGTTTAGAATTTTTCTATTTAAAAATATTTAGGTTTCGGAAACATTTTATTTTCATCGCTTTTTAACTGATTAAATTGAAGTAAATTTACGCGCGAAATAAATTTTCATATTTTCGGACGAAAATTTACCAGTTGCAATGTTTAATTAGACGCATTCCAAATATCAAATTTATATTTCAAAATTTTATCGTTTAAAATTTCCTAAAATTTCAATTAATAACGTTATTAAAACTGGTTAAATTTACGGGTCGTTACATTCTCCCCCACTCAAAACTTTTCATCCCCGAAAAGGAAGGAGGTAGGAGGATAGAAACAACCCAAAAGAAAATAGATTGGAATACAAGTAAAAAAAATTAATTCAAACCATATAAATTTCAATTTAAATTAATTAATATTTAACAATTTGGTTAAATCCTTTTAGTTCACTTAAATTAATCTATCTATTTCTAAATTCATTATCTTATTATCTAGTAATCTTCAATTAACAATTTCTAAATCATCAATTTGTATAATCATTTATTATACTCATATTTTATTCAACAAATTTAATTCTTTTATTCCAAATTATTATTAAATTTGTTCCACGTAATATATTTTATCACATATATTTAAATAATATAAATTAATTTAAAACATAAAAGTTTCGATTTAAATTAATTTACATCTATTAATTTCTTTTAAATTCAAGGTATTTTCATATGTTAATCAAATTTCGATTTATTAATTCTTTCAAAACAAATTTATTAATTCTTCCAAACAAATTTATTTCATTATTAACTGAGTTTGCTTATTATCCTATCTAACTCTATTAACATCTTTATAATCAAAATTTAGTGTATAACATTTATTATACACTCAAATTTTATTTATAAATTCAATTTATCTTATATATTATCCAATTACATATTCAACTTCTAAATGATTTAGGTAAGTTGTATTAGAATGTAGTTGAACAATATACAAATAATTTTTTTTCCAAATTTCAATTATTCAAGTTTAAATATTTATTCCAAATTTTGGTTTTATTTATAATTAAAATCATCCCTTAACAAAATTTTAGAATTAGATTTCCGATTAACTTTAAACAATTTAGAGATATATATAATATATTTATATCAAATCAAATTAAATTTTAAAATAAGATACCTATATATATATATATAAATCAAATTATACTGAAGAAATTCAAATCAAAATATTTTCAAAACAAAACCGTAGCAAAGCTACAGAATAGTATCTCCACTTCGAAACTCGAAAATGAATGTCGATGATGCGGCCCCCATCACCGAAATTATTTTTCCAGCGACAAAGAGAAGAGCACTGATTTCAACACTTTAAAATTCTTTGAAAACGATTTCTTATTCGAAAATACTTTCAGTAATATATACTTTGAAATTTTAAAAATCAAAGTTCGAAATCACCAGAAACTAATAAATTCTCAAATTTCTGAATTAAATTCATTTCAAATTCCAATCAATTTATAACCAAGTTTATAAATTCGTTTATTTATATTATGCAATAATCAATGGTTTACAAAACAATAAATGAAAATCAAATATTATTATTTCTGACAACAAATTCATTAACAATTTAATTTCAGAAAACTTATATTTATATATAATATAATCATACAAAACTTTTATTTTATTTATCAAATTTGAAAACGATATTGTGTCAGTTTGCTCTGCTCAAGTGTTTTGGAAATCCTATCGATAGCGTTGATCAGACGAATCGATCGAAAACCCAAATCAACATCAACAACTCAAACAACACAATATAAAACATTTTAAAATTAATTTACAAATAAACTTCCTCACTCGACGATAAAGAACAGATTTCAAAACATGTATAGCGATTCAAATTTGATGAAAATCAAATCAAAGAGAATTTCGATTCGGAAATAAGTTTGAAACAAAAGATAAGAAAATTCAATTACCATAATCGGGGATGGATGAGTTTATTTAATTCACGGGCAACCTTAACCGGGTCGTCCGAAACTTCAAGAATAAGATCGATGCTGAATTCCGAGGTAAATCAACACTCGATCTCAAGAGATATAATTCGGCATAACAAAAGATGTCAGCATCTAAACCGATGATATATAAATCTTCGGTGAATCGATGCTATCGTAAAAGAGTTTTACCCCTTTACAAATCAATTTGAGATTGGCGGGACCGCCAAGTCATTATAAAGATCATTTGAAGTTGAGTTATGTGATACTCCAGAATTCAAAAGAATACGAATAGTGAGGGATAAGAATGAATTTCGGAACCGCAGGGAATGTTCCAAAAAATTCAAAGGAATCAAGTCAAAAGAAAGAGATTGAACTCGAATGAGAGTGATTCTGTAAATATAGTTACCCTATATGTTAAGTTTTGCCTAGAGCTACCAAAGCTCTGATACCAACTGTAACGACCCACTATTTTGGACCATTCAAATCGACAATAATCCACACATGTTAGACTTGAATAATTCAAAATAATAGATTGTTAATTTAAATTTGGCAAAACTTAGCATATACAGTAAATAAATAATCACAGATCACAGACACAGAGTAATATAACAATAATGCAGCGGAAACAAAAGAATAGTAGTTCATGAAGCTACTATATATATATAACAGAGTTAAACAAGATACAACAGAGGTCTCAAATACATAGATATCTCAATACAATAGTCAAATACAAGATCTGAATACATCACTGGAATCGACTGAATAACTGAAAGCTGGATAGATAGCCGGATCTCCAAGCGAAGCTCCAACTCCAAAGGTGAGTCTCGAATACTGTATCACTCAGTCTGACCCGAGCGTAAAGAAAACACAAAACACTCGAGTCAGGATTAACATTCTTATATCAATAAATCCAACTCAAATGAAATATCAACTGAAATACAAGTAACTCAAAGGATGTTTGGGATAACCATCCTCTAAGGATCCGTTAAACTATCTACTATATAGTAGTGTACGCTAAGTAGATAATGTCTAATCAGTAAAGTACGATATCAAAATAGCGTTAAGTCATGGCCCATTCCACCCTTAACACATTTTATTCCCAAGAGCATATACAAGACCGTAGTTTCCCCAAAACCGGAAGTCACCAGAGGGCAATCCATATACTAAAGGTACAAACCAAAATCGTAGTGGTCGCGAATAGGATAATCAGTATGACAAGGTACACGAGGCAATACCAACTAGGATACTAGTAGTTGCCTGATCCGGACTGATGTTGGGCATAGCAGCTACTACCCCAACACCGCGAAACAACACTCCCAAATCAAGGGGTGCACCCAAATCGAATCACATAAGTAATAGATAAGGTATCGAAGAAGTGTGTCCGCTAGAGATAGCGATCCTCAATGGCCCGGCGCGGCTCCTGTTTTAGTCATGTCAGGGGTCATCCAAAATCGTTCTCTTTCTTCAGTCAACGCGTTCATCAAAACCATCCACTTTGTTCTGGATCAACACTCCGCGTATATTAGTTATTAAAGTGGTTTTCGATATCGACAGAGAGTATGTCCATATCCGATCCCGGTCTCTTTAATAACTACGTATTATTACACCGATGGTCATTTAATAAACTTTCAAAATAGTTATATTTCAAAATATTCACCTCCAAAATCATAGTACTTTTCCAAAGTTATAACGCTTTCGAAATCATAATCTTTTAAAATCGAAACACTTTGGAAATCACAGCTTTGAAATCATAGCATTTTGGAAATCATAACACTTTGAAATTATAGCATTTTGGAAATCATAACACTTTTCCTTTAAACAGTTTAGATATTAAAATTAGTATATAAAATAAAATAGTTTATAAATAAAATAGTTTATATAAAATTGTTATAAGTTAAAATAAAATAATTTATATTGAAAATGATTTATATTAAAATAATTTATATTAAAATTTATAAAGTAAAATATAACTAGTTTTAGATATAGTTTAAATACTTTATATAAAAATAGCTTCCTCAAATTTCACAAATCAATTCACATAAACTCGAATTCCAAAATTAAAATTTAATTAAATCTCAAATCATCAATTTCAATTCAATTTAGTTTCTCAATAAACCCTTTCAACTTATCTATTTCAAATGCCTATTTGAACCATAAATAAACCATTTCAATTTCAATATATTTCAAAGTTTAAATATTCGACATTTCAAAACTAAATTCGATAATTCACTTTATGTCCCAATTTAATTTCATTACATTTAGTTTTTGAAATATTTCTTTAATCATTTCAATACATCAAAATACAACTTCAATTTACAAATTTATGTAGACAAAATATCCCATTTAAATTTATATGAGTTTGAAATATTCATTTAAGCCACTTCTTAATTAATTCAAGTTATAAAACATATCTTAAAATTTCAAATTTAACAGATTTCAAATCAACTTATTTAAGTATAATTCTTAAATAATTAAGAATTCCAAATCAATTCAAATTTATCCTTCAACCTGAAACATTATAAATTCTATATTTAAAATATAAATTTTACATAAATACTTAAACATATTTCATATTGATTCAAATCAACTTTATTAAATCAACTTTAATAAATCTTTAAAATCATTATTTATTTAAAACCATATATTTCTTTCAAAACCGTAGAAATGTTTTCAAAACATTTATATATAGACCAACAGTGTCTGTATATAATTTTCTATCCTATGGTCAAGTGATACAGATATTTATCATTTCAATCCGCAACTTAAAATATATTCGGGTATATATCTTTTCAACCCGAAATCCCAAATTCAATTTAATTTGAAAATCGCTTGGGTTTATCATTTCAACCCATAACGATTTTCTCCTATTCTAAAGTCTGTTCGGGTATGTATCATTTCAACCCATAGTGATTCTATACTGACAGGGAACTTGAAGAGTGATAACAGATATGATAATAATACAACAATGGTAACAGGCATATATCCTCAGTATAAATAACAGATAAGGGTGTCAGATGTCACAGGTGAACAGATACAGATGATGGCATATATATATCAATATAAATAACAGATAATGATGTCAGGTGTCACAGGTGAACAGATACAGATGATGGCATAGATATAGCAATATAAATAACTAACAGCAGTATATTTCAATTGTCGTTTCAATTGAAATCAAATTTAATAAATATAAGAACATTAATCGTGAGTGATTGCTCACCTTTCGGGGCTAGAGATGCACGAGAAGATGACACGGATACGCACACTGTTACGTACATAGAGATTGAGTTACGAATCCAAGCAAAACAAATCGGCACGAATTCAACGATCAAAGCTGATAACAGAAATCGATGAAATCAAATCAAAACATTCAACATAGCAACAAATAAAACATGTCCTGCGTCAAAGTTTAACAATATAATTCTATGCGTTACCGAGATCGAAATGGTCTGAAATTTGGTATGAATAAAGATCAAAACTTGTATTTTAAACTGCAAAAGATTCACTTGTTTTGGACAAGAGACGAGCAAAGTTACGATGTCATGAACATAGACTCAGGCCATGTTTGCAGCAGTGTAAAATAATTTCTAAGTACAAAAGAACAGCTGCGTGGGTCTAACTTCCAAATGAGAAACAGAGGATCAAATGACCTCGCATGAAGCTGAAAATTCGTAAACATAAAATAGAAAACTCAATCTTTCCAACAGAAAACGAATCACTGTATTCCGACGTAAGACGGAAGAGATACGATGCGTCAAACATGAACTCAGGTCGTGTTTGCAGCAGTGTAAAATAATTTCAAGTACAAAAGAATAGCTGTCTGGGTCTAACTTCAAGGTCCTCGACCACTAATCAAACGATGTCGGATTTTGCTGAAATTTGACAGGCATAAACTAGGTAACTTCGACTCCTTTTTAAAAATAAAATCAACCCATTCCGATAAAACATGAGTGAGATTTGATATCGTGAACATGAAGTCTAACTGCTGTTCAGAAAAAAATAAACATGCAAACATTTACCAAATGAAATTTCACTATTTGTACAATTTGCAGATTGTTATGTATGCAGACTTTAAAATAGTGCAAAGAACACATGTATATAACATATACACTTGAATGTACAGGTGGACAACTTCACCTTATTAAAAAAAAACCAATGTTTAGGCAATTAAAAAAACACAGACCGAAAGAATATATTTTATAATATATAAACATATAGTAACTATTTATGTAAGCAAATATAACTTATATTGACTGTAAAATATACATAGTAGACCTATACAAATCTTATACATTTTACTGTAACTATATATAATAGACTTATAGGAATAAAATAAACATATATATATAACCAGTTGAAAGATATATATATTCAAAATATGGGACCAGACATATACCGGCCTATATACTAAATCTAACATACATAGTATTATAAACAACATACCTATCATATTGTAACAAAAGGAAAGGAGGCCGATGGTTGCCAGGACTGGGATCAACAGAGAGTGGAAGTGGTGGGTCGGAGCATGCTGGGGAGGAGGGTGTGGCGGGTGCTAGCTGTGAAAAGGTGGAAACGAGGCTATGGCGATCTGAGTTGGTCGGAGCGGTAGCAAAGGCTGTGGTAGGGGAAGGTTGATAGGCCGAGTGCTGTTGAAGTAGTGATGGACGAAGGAAAAACGCTCACGCGGAGGCAAGGGGAGAGGTAGAGGCGATTCTGCTCGCGGGAAGTGGTGGGGTGTCTCGGCCATAGGAATTCTGTTGAGGAGGTGGAGGCTGACTAGGCTGATGGGCACGGTTATTGGTTGCCAACGTGTAGTGAAGAACAGCATACAAGAAAGATGTAACAGGTTTGTACTAGCTAATATATAATACAAAACTTATTATATTATTTTCTTTCTCAAGTAAGAGAAAAATTGAAAAAGGAAGACGATGGCAAGTAGTCTTCCAGAAATATAAAACTGACCTATATTATTATTATTCAATCGAACAGAACTAAGAAAAAGAAATGAAGGGACACAATAATATATTGCAAACCAACACAAGAGAAAGCCAAGAGACATACTGACGAGAATAGTGATAGGCAATATTTAATTATGAAATTATTTATGCAAAGCGGCTTGTTGATTTACGGTGGAAGTTTAATGGACACAAGAACCAAGAGACACGAAACGGCATCGCTGCGGAACCGTTTTTCCGCGGATTTCGCTGTGTTCAGGACTTCAAAAGACAGAGTTGAATATACTGCAGAGATCAACACGATGAGACGATCAAAACGGTATATAGATATCGGTGGTATGATTGAATTATAAAAATTCGAATTTTCTAATAGCGGAAAATGCAAGAAAAACGCTGAAAAATAAGATCGACGGAGCCAAAGATGTCCGAATTTGGAAAAACGACAAACTGACATTTTGCTCAGAAGATGGTGTAGAATTTTTCTATGTAAAAATATTTAGGTTTCGGAAACATTTTATTTTCATTGCTTTTTAACTGATTAAATTGAAGTAAATTTACGCGCGAAATAAATTTTCATATTTTCGGACGTAAATTTACCAGTTGCTCTGTTTAATTAGACGCATTCCAAATATCAAATTTATATTTCAAAATTTTATCGTTCAAAATTTCCTAAAATTTCAATTAATAACGTTATTAAAACCGGTTAAATTTACGGGTCGTTACATTTTTAAAGTGAATTTCAAGCGGTTATCCCGCAATACTGATTTTCAGATCCATTTTTACGGTGTTTTGAGAAGTGCAATTTCCTTATCGAAATTGCTACTGATGTTGTTGTTTTAATCACGTGATTTCAAATTGCTTTAAAGGTAAAATTGTTTTCAAAAAATTTACAGTTTGCGCTTTCAAAAGAATGAGGAAGCAAATTTAACGATTCAGCAAAATTGAGGACTATGAACCCTCACTTTTACTATTTCGCTTAATTCCGGACTTGTCCGTTTGAGAATGTAAAATATTATTTATTTAAAATACACAATTTTGCACTTTCAAGGAAACGATGAGGAGAATCAAACGATTTAGTAAAACACATGGTATATGACATGCACGTTTGCTATTTCGGTTAGTTCCGGACTCGTTAATTGAAACATTTGCTGTTTTGATGATTTTGTGTGCTTTCGAGCCACTATGTTGGACCTTCGGATCATATGTTGGACCTTCGGGTCATTTGTTGGGCTTTCGGGCCACTCTACTGGACCTTCGGGTCATTTGATGGACCTTTGGGGTCAAATACCAGTACTAGACCTTCGGGTCACTCTGCGGACCTTCGGGTCATCTGATGGGCGACAAAATTTATAGTACTTGGTAGGCTTCGGCCAACTGAGATGCACGTCCGGCGTAGCTCAAACTCGCCATCTGATGGGATCGATCCAACCTTTTATGTTGATTTTCTAGTCATCTTAATTGATTTCTAGATATTTGTTGTTTATAATTATCTACAGGTAATTAGATATTTGTTGATTTGAGATTTCTAATTATCGTTTTTGATAATTAGATATTTGTTGTTTCTGATTATCGTTTTTGATAATTAGATTTGTTGTTTCTTATTATTGTTTTTGATAATTAGATATTTGTGATTTCTGATTATCGTTTTGGTAATTAGATATTTGTTGATTTGAGATTTCTGATTATCGTTTTTGATAGTTAGATATTTGTTGTTTCTGATTATCGTTTTTGATATTTAGATATTTGTTGATTTGTTGTTTCTGATTATCATTTTTGATAATTAGATATTTGTTGATTTGAGATTTTTGATTATCGTTTTTGATAATTAGATATTTGTTGATTGTTGTTTCTGATTATCGTTTTTGATAATTAGATATTTGAGATTTCTGATTATCGTTTTGATAATTAGATATTTGATGATTTAAGATTTTTGATTATCGTTTTTGATAATTAGATATTTGTTGATTTGAGATTTCTGATTATCGATTTTGATAATTAGATAGTTATTGTTTCTGATTATCATTTTTGATAATTAGATATTTGAGATTTCTGATTATCGTTTTGGTAATTAGATATTTGTTGATTTGAGATTTTTGATTATCGTTTTTGATAATTAGATATTTGTTGCTTATGATTATCGTTTTTGATAATTAAATATTTGTTGATTTGTTGTTTCTGATTATCGTTTCTGATAATTAGATATTTGAGATTTCTGATTATCGTTTTGATAATTAGATATTTGTTGATTTGAGATTTCTCATTATCGTTTTTGATAATTAGATATTTGTTGTTTCTGATTATCGTTTTTGATAATTAGATATTTGAGATTTCTGATTATCGTTTTGATAATTAGATATTTGATGATTTGAGATTTCTGATTATCGTTTTTGATAATTAGATATTTGTTGATTTGAGATTTCTGATTATCGTTTTTGATAATAAGATATTTGTTGATTTGTTGTTTCTGATTATCGTTTTTGATAATTACATATTTTGTTGTTTCTGATTATCGTTTTTGATAATTAGATATTTGTTGATTTGTTGTTTCTGATTATCATTTCTGATAATTAGATATTTGATGTTTCTGATTATCTGGTTGATGACTAGATAATTGTGGTTTTGTGATTTGTGATTTGTGTTTTATAATTATCTTTATTGATAATTAGGTTTTGCTATTTTCTAATTATCATATCGATAATTAGATATTATTGTTTTATGATTTTCTGTATTTTAATTATCAAGTTGATAATTAAATATTGCTGATAATTGTATTTATTCAGTTTTGATGTTGTCTGATTATCTATTTGATAATTAGATTCTGTTGAGAATTTGTGAATTTCTTTTATGAAATTAAAAGATTTTTTTGGTGTTTGTGTTTTTGACCTTCATTTTTCTAGCTTAACCAGTTTGTGTTAGAGAAATAATTGTTATTGACGACTTTAATTATGAAAATTGCGGGGACGAAATTTTTATAAGGAGGGGAGTCTGTAATAACGCGGGGTTTTGCACTGGTTAATTATCGTCATTAGGCGATTAATTCGGCTGGCAAAGTGCTGTTGGTTGTTTTGATCGGTTAAAATTCTTTCAGTAATTTGTTTAGTGTTGGAGGGCTTTAAAATTGAATCTTGGGCCTTGTTTTATTTTGGGGCTGTGATAATTATCAGGATAAATATCGTTCCTCCCCCATTCATTCTTCAAAACCCTAAACAAAAATAAAAAAAACGAAATAAATGGCGGCTTCCTTTATCTTCGTTCGTTCCTCTTTGCAACTTAATTAGGGCGTGTGAAAACTGGGGCTCTCGACTTCAATATCTCGATTGAATGAATGGTTGCTTCGTCAATCGATGATCTCTCTGCTTAGCACACGGCTCCCCCAATCTCTGATTTGTGTTCGTCATCGCGTCGAGATAGGTGATTGATTTTTCACTCACATCTTCAATTCAAATTTAGTACTATGCCTCGCGTTCGATTTTGTTTTGTGGTTATGAATTTTTGTTGGCTTCGGCCATCATCATTGTTTTTTATATTGAACTGTACTCTGTGGACTTTGGTCATTTGTTGGCCATGGCTTCGATTTTTTACATGTTCGATTTTGATAAAACACGGCATTGATTTCGAACTTGCGATTTCCTTGGTTATTGACTTGCGACTTGATTTTTTTCCGTGAATTTCTCTTTGTGCTTGTCGACAATGATAATCTTTGACTTTGGCCTTGATTTGAATGTTAACTTTACTGTAACATTTTCAATGCTCGGCCACCACGGTGTTGAATTGCTTTGACACTGCTTTATACGTGGTTTTGAAGTTGTCATTGGTGTTGCATTGTTGTTATTCTCTGATCATATATGTTGACTTCTTTCATGTTGAGACTCCACTTGAGTATGCAGATATGTATGTCTGTGTTATAGTTTTTGTATTGGCCTTAAATTTCATTTTGTCTTCAATTTGAATCTCATGTGTAGTTGCAGTATCATGTTACCAAGCTGGAGTTCTTTTCATGCAGTCTTCATTTGTCAGTGCACTTGTATTTCATGGTTGTTGTTGCCACTCGTGTTTATGTGCATGTTGTTTCATTCTTGAAATATTGGTTGATGCTTCTTGGCACTGTTCAGGCCTATAGTTTGGTTCATATATTGTTTCTGTGCATATTTGTGGTGAGTTGCACTTGTGTACTTCATAAACATGTGTGTCAGTTAGTCCCTTTGCTTGTAGTTGTTGAGCTTTCATCATAGTCTGGGTCTTCAGTTATAGTTTTTTGGCATTTGATCCAGAATATTTTTGCTCTTTGGTCTGCATACCTGTTGCACTACCTAAATTCATTTGCACTGATCATCACCTTTGCACTCTGTGTTATATGTAGCCTACACTTGCATTGTCTCTGACCTTTTGGCATACAGTCTTCATTTCTATGTGGTCTTGTCTTCATGTAGTTCGATGTCTCATGTGCAGTTTGTACTAGGGTATACAGGTGCACCATTGATGTGAGTGTTGATTGTATTCATGTGGTGGCTGCAGTTTCATTTTGTTTGCAGCTGTGTTGAGTCATGATAGCCGTGACTTGACCTCTGCAGTTTCGACATGATGTTAGTATTTGGTTTTGTGATGATATCAGATGCTGTAGTGGCGAGGCAGTACACGCGAGCGTGTGCTGCAGCCCTATCAGAATTGACATTTTTAATTGATATCTCAATTGTTTGAATTGTTTTGTCTCCAATTCAATATTTTGAAATGGTATTTTGACTTGGTTTAATTTACTTATTTTGCGTTATCTAATTATCTACTAGATAATTATATTTTGTATCCTCTAATTATCGTATCGATAATTAGATTTTGTTGGCCATGCTGTTTCACTGGCTTGAGTTTTACTTTGGCCACTTGCTGTTAATTCATGTTTGGGCAATTCTGTTGTTTTCTAAATTATCTTCATTGATATTTCTTTCATTTATCTTCGTTGATAATTTGAATTTGTTGATTTGTTGTTTAACACTGTTACGTGTTATATTTACCGTTATCCGATTTCCTTATTAAAGGATTGGATAGACGAGATTTATGTGACTATCGTCTATTTGATTATTTAAATATTATTGCTTCCGTGCTTTAATAATTGAGTTTGAATTAGACTGACCCTTGTATTATTTTCTTTTGAATTTAATACTCGGGTCAGAGACCGAGTTATTACAGGTTGTTGATATCTTGCTGTGGATTGCTGCTTGAGCTATGAAGTCTCTTTATACCTTTTGGAGTAGTTGTTGTCATAGCATATTGTAATATCCCGGAAATTTGGGGCAATATCAATTTAATAATCTGTTTAAATAATTAAATTGATTTGATAATATTTGATAATAAAAATTTGAATTGATTAATAATCTAATTAAATAAATATTTAATTAGTGAAATTTATCATTTAAAACTAATAAAACGATTTCTATCTATAATCTATATTGAGTATATATTGTAAATAGATTGCCTTTGATTTAAAAGTTAATAAATGAAATCTTGTTTTAAATTTCTAATGGATATTCTTATAGTTGGGAATTTATGATTTCTTTAATATAAGCTTTTCAAAGCTATTTAAACAAAATAACTATATGGTTTTGAAATGAGATTAATAATCAGGATTATTTTATTCCTTTTTAAATATTGCTTAATAAATAGTAATTTATAATCTTTTTATAAATTATTTTAAAATTGATAAATGAGTTATTTTCAAACAATATTAATAGTGTATTGTTTTTATAAATAGACTTTAATAAAATAAGATTGTTATTTCAAATTGAATGTGTTGTTTTAAATTTACTTTAAATTAGATTTTTAAAATTTAATTTGAATTTGAATTTAGAATTTGAGAGGTAATATTTAAATAGTTTTGGATTTGTATAAATATATGGATAAGCTTTTATTTATATATAATTAGTTTTATTTTTCTTTTAAGTAACTTATATATATATAAATAAGCATTTATAAATTAAGAAAAGGCTTTTATTTACATTTAAAATAAATACAAACTAATTAAAAGGACATGTGTAAATTCCTAAGGCTATGTAATAACATGCGTTATAAAATTAAGATAAGAGAATGACAAATGTCAAGTTTTAAACTTTTGTTTTTCTTTTATTTTGAATAAATCATTTTAACCTATATATTCATCTACCTCTCATCCCATTTTTCTTTCCTGTTCTTTTCAAAAGATAAGAAGCTTCAGCCTGAAGTATAGACCAAAACAATTTCTCAAAACAAATATGTAATCAACTCCTCAAACCGTAATCAACATTTCTTCAACCTGTAAATCATTTTCCAAAAACAAAGGCAAAGCCTGTAACAAAATTCTTCAAACCAAAGATTATCAAAACAAAGTCTGCATCTTTTTCAAAACCTGGAATCAAAAGCCTGTTCTTTCTTTCAAATCTGGAAGCAAGATCATTTCAGTACAACTGATCTAAGCAACATCTCAACAAACAAGATTTTAGAGCATGCATGCAAGTTTCAAAATCAGCATTCAAGTTTTAAAAAGTTTTCAAAGCAGTTTCAAAATGAAGCTCTGTTCTTCATTTCAAACCTGTGAGTAACATTTTATTTAAGATAACTTAAGTAGAATCTGGTTGCATGAGATCTCTGAAATGATTATGTTTAAATGCATTAGTATATTAGTGCTTTTCTCTGTATATATATGAATGTGTGATATGTATGTATTGTTCATCTGGGTGCTCTCTGTTTTTACTTCCCAGTCTCCCAGTTTTGGATTTAAAAATTCAATCTTTGATCTTGTCACTACTTAAACTTAAATATGCAAGTCCAACTTGGTTGTTAAATTGTAAACTTTAGTTTAAATTTGTACTTAAGGCAATAATAAATTTAATTCTACTCTGGAAAACTCTAAAAACAGGAAAGTTAGAGTTTTGTGAAATTTCAAACATCTTAGTTTATAAATTCAGGGATATAAATCGAATACTCGAATGAAACCATGATTTTTACAACTAAAATTATAATTTTTAGAGATGGGATGAATGAGCAGTTCTGGGTTTCTCAAAAACATGAAATCTGGGTTTCTCTGATGATCTACTTGGATTTGAGGGTCGGAATTCCTCGTGAAGGTGGAGGAACGAACAGAGATTGGTGGAAAAATGGAGGATGGTGATGTAATTCACCATGGAGGTTGCGGTAGTGGGTTTCCTTCTGGAACCCTAGTTTTTTTCTGGGTTTGATTGTTCGATCGCCTCGGCTAGTTTAGTCGATCGAGTGCAACGTAGCTTCGGGAGATGGTGGCGTAGAGGTTCATCGAGGTGTGGACGAAGTTGCACGTCATCTGATGATCGGAGGTAGGAGTACGAAGGGGTTTCCAGACTTCGTGGTGGTTCGAGACTCTTGTTCCAGGGTGGGTGAATGCTCGAATTCGATTTCGAGTAACAATCGATGAAGTTTAGGTTTAGTTCGTCAGAGGACGTGATCGCCGACTTGTGAGGATAAACGTTGATGGTCGGAGTCGCCGCGTTTGGCTGTGCACGTGTACGGGGTATGTTGTGTCAGTCTGGGTTTAGGTAGAGTTGTAGTCTCGAGTTTCCTCGGGTAAATTAGGTTGTTGACTCGAAGCTTTTAAGTTTTGACTCGAAGCATTTTGGATGTGTCTCGGGTAAATTATGTGTGACAGGTTTTAACAGAAACCTGTTATTCTGTTTTTAAATTTTAAAATAAATTTAAAAGCTGAGTTTAAATGGAAAGCAAAGTCTAAATAAGTTTTAAATCTAGTTTTAAATCTGGAGTTAAGTTTAAATCTCAGTTTCAAATAAAAAGAAGTTTTTAAATTTAAAATGTTTTAAACAATTTGAATGTTAAAGTGTATTTTAAATTGATTTGAATTTAAAATGAATTTGGTTTAAAATTTCTTTAATTAAGTAAATATTTCTTTAACATGTGATTTAAAAGGATTTAAATAGTTTTAAAACTTTGTTAAGTTAAAGTTGTCTTCATTTTAAATCTCAAATTTAAAATGAAAATTTAAATTAAATTTAAAGGTAAATTGGTTTAAATACTTTATTAATGATAATTTAATCATTAATAAGAATAGAGTGTTATCTTAAAGATAATTAAGATTTAATAATTTAGGATAAAATAAATTATTAAGGTAATTAAAATTTAATTAATCAATTTAATTAATTTATGATTTGGGTTAATAAAATAGTAATTAAGGGTTTAAAATTGATTAATGAAGGATTAATTAAATTAATTTAAAGGTTAATTAATTTGAATTAAGGATCATTAATTTTATAAGTTAAGATTATAAATTAATGGTTAGGAATAAAATTAATCAAGTAATTAAGGTTTAATTAAGTTATTGTTAAGTACTTAATTAATTAAGTAATTAGAGATTAATTTATTGATAATTAGAATTAATTAAGTTGTAAATTAATAATGGTTAATTAATGTTTAATTATTTAAAAAAAATAATTAAAGAATAGTTAATGTAGATCATTAACTTGGATTTATTAATTAATCAATTTATGTAATTAATTAAGATAATTAATTGGATTAATTAATTAAGATAATCATTTGTGGAAATTGTTTAATTACTTAATGGAAAGTAATTAAGAAACTAATTACTCATTGTAATTAATTGTATTAGTTAAGTTAATTAATTAAGTTTAATTAATTTAAGATAATCACTTATTAATTTGTGAAGTATAAAATACTTAATGTAATTTAATGAAGATTAATTACTTAGGAAAGTAATTAATAGATAATTACTTATGTAATTAATGGAGTAATTAAGGGTAGTTAATTACTTAATGGAATTAATCAAGGGATTAATTAAAAGATAATTAATTAAGGAATAATTAATTTATTTTAAAGAAGTAATTAAGGGTAGTTAATTACTGAATGTGATTAATCAATAGTGATTAATAATTATGGTTTAATTAAAGATTAATTACTCAATGTAATTAATTTAAATAAAGTAATTAATGATAAAATGTAATTAAGGATCATTAATTTATATAATTAATGATGTAATTAAGAATTGATTAATTAAGTAATAATTATAAATGAAGTGATTAATTAATGTAATTAATTAAGGAGTAATGTAATTAATTATAGTTAATTAATAAATGAAGTAATTAAAGGTTAATTACTATAAGTGGTTAAGAATAATTAATTTGTATAATTAATTTAATACTAATTACTTGAATGTAATTAAATAATTAATCAAGGATGATTAATTAAATTGAATAATTGGATGATGATTGATTAATTGATTGATAATTAATTAATAATGATTTAAGCAGGATTTATAGATGTAGTAATTAATTTAATTTACTTTAAATTAATTAAAGATGAAATAATTAATTTAATTCATTTTAAATTAATTGTAGATGGTGATAAATAAATCATTGCTTATGAATGGATGATATTGTGTACCTTGAATGGTTTGAAATCTCAGATATGAGATAATTGATACTGTATGATTTGGATGCTTTGGTTGCATAGTGATGATGATATGGATTATCTGCTTATAATGATAATGTTGATTATCTATTGTGAATCTGTGAATTATCTATCTGTGTGTAAATAGATAGTAGAATTGAATTGTTTTAACTTTAAAACAACTTGGCCTTAAAAGATACGCTTTGGATTTCGATGAGACCGGGATCGGGTTTCCGTATACCGGTATTCCAGGTCTGGAGACCCGAATACCACATCGATCCAAATTAACGATAGGTCGTGAATCTCAAGTGAAGATGAAGATTCAGAGTGCAAGGGTTATTGTCGTTAACTCTGAGGGTGATTCCAAAACGAGTGTAACGAGATAATGCCTTCGGTTTCGTTCGAACCCGGAACGAACTTGTATGGATTGAATGCTTTCAGCACATCGTCAGGCGGACGATGAGCATTCTAAGTGATATGTTCTGATTAAAGGTAATCGTAACCTCAAGCCTCATCAACCGGGAATGGCTAAAACAGGGGAGGTGCAGCAAGGCTTCGTGGGTAGCACCCACTGAGAGCAAGATAGATCCCTGTCTAGAGGTCCCTTTTCTTTTTATTCGGCTTAGTGTGTGGTTGGTCGCGCCAACTACGGGGTTATCTTGTTCGGAATTATCCAGTAAGGGATGGTTCCGGCTTTGTGTTGCAGAGGAGCGGGCGTACTCCTCGGTACGGTGATCTAGGCCACGTACTGTGACGGGCGGTACCCCAGTAGCCCTGCCATTGTATGGAATCCAAACTCCAATAAGTGTCGTACGTATTAGTTGTGCCCAACTATGTTGGAATGTGAGATGTAAGCATTTCAGCTATTTCTGTAATTTACTTGAAAACCCTAGACCCTATTATAATAAAATCAGATTTCCTATCAAATGTTTTGGTTAGCGTAAGGTAAAAACTTACCCATGTTTCTTTGTGGGGAGTCTTACGTGATACCTTTTCTTTCTAAAGGTTTTGAAGTTAAGCAAGTTTAACCTGTTACTCACACCAGACCCATGTCTGACCCAAGTGTTTATTTCTGTTTTATAAACTCTTGGGTACTCAAATTATTACGAGTAGCCAAGGGATTCAGGTTTAGCTTTGACGAATATTCTGGAGGAGCAATGGAGCAGGAGGCTTCGGCGTTCGTAGATATAGTATTCCGCTGTGTTGATATCTGTGATAGTGTCTTGTCTTGTATTGAGTTGTAATGTCTAGACAGATGTTTATAACTGTCTAGTAAGTGATGTATATGTTGTGTAACTCTGTAAATTGTTGTATACTATGTAATAGTTTATGTTATTAATATAATTTATTCGTTCCGCTGTGAGATCGTTGTTGTTGTTTCTTTCTTTCTTCTCTTCTTTTCTATTTTCTACCCCTTTCTTTCTTCATAATGATGCGACTTTCTGGGCATAGAAAGTCGGGTCGTTACACATATGATGATATGTATTCATGTATATTAATGATAATAATGTACTTGTATATATAACTTCCTGTGTCGATAGTTGTATTGTATCATGTGTATTGTAACTGACATCAGTTATATATATATGAGACTTTTTATTATCTGTGTTCCGTATTTAGCTTATCTGTGTTATTATTATATATATTGTCCTAAACTATTATGAACCATCATAGTTTGTTTTATACTAGAATTGGGTATGTCGATGGGAGTAAATAAATAAGAGATGAAAATAAAAATATATACCACTCCTATCGAGGTAACCAATACTAGTGTAAGGCCTAACTACGGATGGCCGCTCCTATCCATCCTTATTCTTCGTAATAACAGACAGTATTTCCTTTAATACTCTTTATTATTGTGAGCATAGAGGTGGGGCATCACAGTTGGTATCAGAGAGAGGGGTTTATGGACATAATATATAACGTAACTTAGATGGAACATGTGTTACAACTATTTGTTGATGTTTTTAATTATGCTTTGAGCCAAAACTAAAGTTTTGAAATTATGATGAAATTTTTAAATATCTTTATTTAAAATTAAAAGTGAAATTGTGTTTCGATGATTGAGTAATTTGTTTTCTGTTTATGAGAGTGCGTAGCGGAAACAGTGAGACTGTCTTCGCTGAGCACAGCTGATAACCTTTTTGATTTAAAAATCAAAATATGAAAATGAAATAAATTTCATTGTGTTGTTACATAGCTGTGTTTATTTTGTTTTCTTTGAAAATTTTGAATCCGATTTGAGGATCCGAAGCGATTGCAGTTATGTGATTTTGTTGAGATTTTTGCTGTTTTGAATTATCTTCATTGAAGATATATTCGAGTGATTTCTTTGTTCATTTTGTAGTATACGTGCAAATTTGAGTTGCACGTTACTGCATTAATTTTACGTTGAACCGGTGTTGGTTTAAATGTATTTTGTTACCATTTTTTTTTATAACGGGATTTTTACATCGGTGCTAAATTTTTGAAGCACGGTGTTTTGTTGGCATTTTTAATGAATGAAATTTCACTGGTATTATATTTTGATGTGAATTATTTTGGTGAGATTTTGACGTATAAAAATTATTATCGCTTTGACTTCAGTAACCGTCAAATTTTTAAAGTGAATTCCAAGCGGTTATCCCGCAATGCTAATTTTGAGATCCGTTTTTACGGTGTTTTGAGAAGTGTAATTTCTTTATCGAAATTGCTACTAATGTTGTTGTTTTAATCACGTGATTTCAAATTTCTTTAAAGGTAAAATTATTTTCAAAAAATTTATAGTTTGCGCTTTCAAAAGAATGAGGAAGCGAATTTAACGATTCAGCAAAATTGAGGACTATGAACCCTCACTTTTACTATTTCTCTTAATTTCGGACTTGTCCGTTTGAGAACGTAAAATGTTATTTATTTAAAATACACAATTTAGCACTTTCAAGGAAAAGATGAAGTGAATCAAACGACTTAGTAAAACACATGGTGTGGGACATGTGCGTTTGCTATTTCAGTTAATTCCAGACTCGTTAATTGAAACATTTGCTGTTTTGATGATTTTGATGATTTTGTGTGCTTTCGAGCCACTATGTTGGACCTTCCGGTCATATGTTGGACCTTCGGGTCATTTGTTGGGCTTTTGGGCCACTCTGCTGGACCTTCGGGTCAAATACCAGTACTAGACCTTCGGGTCACTCTGCGGACCTTCGGGTCATCCGATGGGCGCCAAAATTTATAGTACTTGGTAGGCTTCGGCCATCTGAGATGCATGTGCGGCGTAGCTAAAACTCGCCATCTGATGGGATCGATCCAACCTTTTATGTTGATTTTCTAGTCATCTTAATTGATTTCTAGATATTTATTTTTTCTAATTATCTGAAGGTAATTAGATATTTGTTGATTTGAGATTTCTGATTATCGTTTTTGATAATTAGATATTTGTTGTTTCTGATTATCGTTTTTGATAATTAGATATTTGTTGATTTGTTGTTTTTGGTTATCGTTTTTGATAATTAGATATTTGAGATTTTTGATTATCGTTTTGGTAATTAGATATTTGTTGATTTGAGATTTCTGATTATCGTTTTTGATAATTAGATATTTGTTGTTTCTGATTATCGTTTTTGATAATTAGATATTTTTTGATTTGTTGTTTCTGATTATCGTTTTTGATAATTAGATATTTGAGATTTCTGATTATCGTTTTGATTATTAGATATTTGTTGATTTGAGATTTCTGATTATTATTTTTGATAATTTGATATTTGTTGTTTCTGATTATCGTTTTTTATAATTAGATATTTGTTGATTTGTTGTTTCTGATTATCGTTTTTGATAATTAGATATTTGAGATTTCTGATTATCGTTTTGATAATTAGATATTTGATGATTTGAGATTTCTGATTATCGTTTTTGATAATTACATATTTGTTGATTTGAGATTTCTGATTATCGTTTTTGATACTTAGATATTTGTTGTTTCTGATTATCCTTTTAGATAATTAGATATTTATTGATTTGTTGTTTCTGATTATCATTTTTGATAATTAGATATTTGAGATTTCTGATTATCGTTTTGGTAATTAGATATTTGTTGATTTGAGATTTCTGATTATCGTTTTTGATAATTAGATATTTGTTGCTTCTGATTATCGTTTTGATAATTAGATATTTGTTTATTTGTTGTTTCTGATTATCGTTTTTGATAATTAGATATTTGAGATTTCTGATTATCGTTTTGTTAATTAGATATTTGTTGATTTGAGATTTCTGATTATCGTTTTTGATAATTAAATATTTGTTGTTTCTGATTATCGTTTTTGATAATTAGATATTTGAGATTTCTGATTATCGTTTTTATAATTAGATATTTGATGATTTGAGATTTCTGGTTATCGTTTTTGATAATTAGATATTTGTTGATTTGAGATTTCTGATTATCGTTTTTGATAATAAGATATTTGTTGATTTGTTGTTTCTGATTATCGTTTTTGATAATTACATATTTGTTGTTTCTGATTATCGTTTTTGATAATTAGAGATTTTATGTTTCTGATTATCTAGTTGATGACTAGATAATTGAGGTTTTGTGATTTGTGATTTGTGTTTTATAATTATCTTTATTGATAATTAGGTTTTGCTGTTTTCTAATTATCGTATCGATAATTAGATATTGCTGTTTTGTGATTTTCTGTATTTTAATTATCTAGTAGATAATTAAATATTGCTGATAATTGTATTTATTCAGTTTTGATGTTGTCTGATTATCTATTTGATAATTAGATTCTGTTGGGAATTTGTGAATTTCTTTTATAAAATTAAAAGATTTTCTTTAGTGTTTTTGTTCTTGACCTTTATTTTTCTTTGGCCACTTGCTGTTAATTGTTGTTTGGGCAATTCTGTTGTTTTCTAAATTATCTTCATTGATAATTCTTTAATTTATCTTCGTTGATAATTTGAATTTTTTGATTTGTTTTTTAACACTATTACATGTTATATTTACCGTTATCTGATTTCCTTATTAAAGGATTGGATAGACGAGATTTATGTGACTGTCGTCTATTTGATTATTTAATTATTATTGCTTCCGTGCTTTAATAACTGATTTGAATTAGACTGACCCGTGTATTATTTTCTTTCGAATTTAATACTCGGGTCAGACCGAGTTATTACAGGTTGTTGATATCTTGCTTTGGGTTGCTGCTTGAGCTTTGAAGTCTCTTTATACCTTTTGGAGGAGTTGTTGTCATAGCATAGGATGATATGTATTCATGTATATTAATGATAATAATGTACCTGTATATATAACTTCTTGTGTCGACAGTTGTATTGTATCACGTGTATTGTAACTGACATCAGTTATATATATATGAGACTTTTTATTATCTGTATTCCGCATTTAGCTTATCTATGTTATTATTATATATATTGTCCTAAACTATTATGAACCATCGTAGTTCGTTTTATACTGGAATTGGGTATGTCGATGGGAGTAAATAAAAAAGAGATGAAAAATAAAAATATATACCATTCCTATCGAGGTAACCAATACTAGTGTAAGGCCTAACTATGGATGGCCGCTCCTATCCAGCCTTATTCTTCGTAATAACAGACAGTATTTCCTTTAATACTCTTTGTTCTTGTGAGCATAGAGGTGGGGCATCACACTAATATCAAAGTTAATATTTGTTGATATCTTTTTTCACTAATATGCTACAATTTCCATCTTTATTTGTATTGACTATTATACTTCCATTATATTGAATTTTTGCCAATTTTACTATAATTTAAAATCTCCATAAATTAATTTGTCTTTGTTTCACTCTTCTTATATCCATTAATTATTGCCTTGTAAATAAATTTAATCTTTCTATACATTGTATTACATTCACATTTTGCAGTTATTGTCATAATTCGCATTAATGTAACAATTGTTCACATTTATTTGTAATTGATTAATTAAATTGGTAACAAATAATAATTATCATCATTTCTCCATTTAATAGCATTTGTAAGTTTATTATTTACCATCAATTGTTATAACAACTTATACAACACTACTTTTATCAGTTACAATTAATTACACCTTATTTCATTAATTTACACCTTTTAAATTATCAATTTCTCTTTAAATCAAATTATCAATTAATACACATATTGTTACAATTTATTACAATCTATAACTAATTATATCTTTTTAACAATTTTGATTCTGGAATTACATTTAAAGCAGTTATCCGTTATCTTAAATTAATCCTGTTTCATGAAATTCAGTTATATTCTTATTATCATCACAAATTTTTGTTTCTTCCTACTTTAACCACCCAACTTTATTAAATTAACAATTTTTTATTATCGAAAATTACGGGTCGTTACACTCTCCCCCACTCAAAAGTTTTCGTTCTCGAAAAGGAAAAAGAAGGGAAAAGAAGGAATTTTATAGTTCATTATAATTGTTATAACAACTTATACAACTCTACTTTTACCAGTTACAATTAATTACACCTTATTCCATTAATTTACACCTTTTGAATTATCAATTTCCCTTTAGAACCAATTATCAATTAATACACATATTATTACAACTAATTACAATCTATAACCAATTATAATTATTTAACCATTTTTAATCTTGGAATTACATTTAAAGAAGTTATCAATTATCTTAAATTAACATTGTTTCATGAAATTCCAGTTATATTTTTATTATTACATCACAAATTTTTGTTTCTTCCTACTTTAAACCACCCAACTTTATTAAATTAGCAATTGTTAACTATCGAAAATTATGGATCGTTACACTTTCGTCACTCAAAACCTTTTGTCCTCGAAAAGGATAAAGAAGGGAAAAGAGGGAACTTCATAAATCATTATATCTCATTCAAAATATTAAATTTATAAACAACTAATTTACATAATTAAATAATTCAAATAAAATATACCAATTTATAAAAATTAAATCCTTTTATACTCCTTTGTAGGACCATCTGTTGTCATGCATATGACATGTTTATGCGAGCGTATTATGTGATCGAAGAGCTCCTTATAAAAAATTTCTAGAAGTACTGTATATGATAGTTGGGGCTTTAACTGGGCCAAGATTCTTATTTGCCGTTTTAGTGCTGCCTCCTAGCTGTCATTGGTCTAGTCATTTTGTCAAAATGACTCTGGCTAGTTTGGTGGACTGATAGTGGATGTCCCCAATGTGCATCCTACCATCCTTAGTTCTTAATCAATTTTAACTATGTTTCTGATTATTGGATTATGACGGAGTGGTGAAGCTAGTATCCTGCATGGTGACTGCAATTTCCTAGCAGTTTACTATATATATTGCTGATTCGTGTTGAATTATGATATGAGGAGTAGAGGTGGTCCTGGATATCTCTTGCCTTTCTACTGCGGGCCAAGTATGTTGGAGTTGTTGGAGCTTGGCCTTTTAAAACCTTTATGTATAAACTATTATGTTATGAAACTTCTCGGCAGATGTTGTTTCCATCACATCCTCTTCTTTACCCTTTGAGGTAACACCATACTCAAAAGGATGGCATCTCTTTTATCATTGATCATTCGAGCTCCAAAGGCATAGAGTTGAATCTCTTCCATTTTTCTATAGCATTTGCACTACAAGCTGTGCTAGCGTCCCTAGGCGACCACCTATCTGAACTCCTGATAGTGATGTTTTCTTATCTTTTGCCTTGCTGACCCAAAGGAGAGGTCATGCATAGTTGTAAGGGCTAGTTTGATTTTTTTGTCTTTGCTTAGTAGCATGTAAGCACCCTTGGGTCGATCAGCACATGCAGCAGATTTAAGAATCCTTCCTTCACCTTTTTCCAAGGATGGAAATCCAAGAGTAGATGGTAGAGCCCTGCAATAGCTTAAGATTGATTAGAATGAAAAAATAATAATTATATAGTACCTCCTTTGTGCCTTCTATTTATCAGTAAGTGTGGAGATCTTAGAAAGTGTCTAGGGGGCCGGGTTAGCCCTTGTATAAAGGTTTGTAGTGGACACTCAAAAGTTTTTGTGTTCCTGGAGGGTGGACTAGTAACTCTTGATCTTATCTCCTTCTCTTTTCATATTTGTTGAACATATCCTCTTTAAGGAGAGCTATTGACATTATTTGAATCATGTCCGGTACGAGTTGGACTGGTGATGCCTTCATGTATGATAGGAGTGACAAAGTGTCGTGCTTATCATATCTAGACTTTGAGTATTCGATCATCATGACTTTGGTCTTCAAGTTGTGATATTTCAATCCATTAGTGGGATCCTAATTGTAGTACCTTAATTTATGCTGGATGAGAAAAGGGATATGCTTGGGGTTCATTTGGTTATATGGAATGCCCACTATGTTCTATAGACTGGGACTTTCCTTGTATTATGATGTTGAGGTCAAATACTTCTTTCTGCCCTAAGCGTGTCAATAGTTTATCCACTAAAGGTTTATGTTAAGCAGTGAAGTGTTTACTGATTTCAATCACAGCCACGTCGAATTTACATTCGATAATTTTTAGCACTGGGAGGTTATTAGACTAGTCTTCCTTCTTTATCACATCTGGATAACTGTTGCATTTTTTGTAGCGACGTTCTCTCACTTTAGGCGGCATATCAGGAAACTATTCTCCTTCCCTTCCTAAAGAGTTTGTACTTCTTGAGAGAGATAATTCAATTTTCGGAAAGGATCGAGAGGTTTTGTAGCTTCGAAGGGTTGATGGTCCAACTCTTGAAAAAAAAATATTGAGATATGAGATATAGCTTCTCAATTCGAGAAATTGTGATCATAAACATGATAAAAGAAAATGAGAAAAACCCTAATTTCAAAGAGATAATGACTTTAGATCAGGAGAAATGATTTTGAGTTTGGAGGGAGAAAAGGATTTTCTTAGAATCATAATTTCGTATTTTACTACTGGAATAGATTCCACTTATATAAAAGAGGAAGATAGTTTTCATATATTAAACAAGCAATTCTTCTAGATGGAAAGAGAATAAGATTTGATTTTAGATCTGAAAAATGACTAAGTGTTTTTTTGGTTAAAACGGTGTTTTTTGATTTGAAATGAGAAAAAGAAGATGGAACGATTTCAAATCTAAGAAATAAATACATATTTCTTTTTGGTTGAGAAATAGCGTTTATAGATCTAAAAGAAGATATAGTGATTTTAGATCTAATAAGTGAATACATGTTTCTTATTGGTTAAGGGACATGTGTTTGTGGATCCGAAAGAGTAAAAGAAATATCTAAGAATTTCAGCTCTCAAAGATGACACATTTTTTTAATAAACATTTTCTGTGGATAGTAAAAGTAAGATCTAAAAAGTGGACAGGAGAATTTCTCTATGTAGTAAAAATGGATGTTCAGATCCAAAGGGCAAAGGAGGAATTTTTTGTTTATGGTATAATACTAATGGTAGATCTGAAAAGAGACATAAATTTCAGATCTTAGAAAACGTGAGAGAGTTTCTTAAGAGAAGAAACAACAATCTAAAGTCAGAAGATTAGAAATAGTAGGTTTCAAAATAAAAAGAAAAGTAAGAAAGGGAGAATTTCCTTTTGAAAAAGGAAAGTATAGTTCTCAGTGAAAGAACCAAAATGTTTGCACAAAAGTGGGAAAAACTTAAATCGTTGTTGTAGAGTAGTGAATATTGTTTGTAGTATATAATTATTGTTTGACTAAAATTAGTTATGGATGTTTAAGGTAGAAAATCTTTAATTTGCAATAAAAAATATAAGAAGGAATAAAATGTAAAAGGGCACAGGATTTATAGTGGTTCGGCTTGAATGTGCCTACGTCCACTATTCCTCTTTTATAATCCCTTTCATTTCTGACTACAAGTACAAGCTTTGAATACGAGTAAACATGCAATTAGAACTAAGATTTTTTCTTCTCGAAGCTGTCTGCCATTGTTTCTAAAAGCTTCGCTCTTCTGCATCCTCCTTTTTTATGATGTCATGTGTTTGGTATTTATAGAATGAAGATACGAGGAGCGGCTGCTGGGCATATAGTATTTGGAATTTGGTTCAACCTTCCTTCCTCCAATATTTGATTCAACTTTCCTTACATGATTGTCAAACCATTCCACTTGTGATGGCCGCCATACAACTCCAAAAACTCCAGAATGTATCATGAAGAAATCCCCGAAGTATCATCGTGCCATGACGAAAATGTCTAACTTTTATTTTTTAGATCAGCTATACCCAGGTTGAGCCCCTAGCGAACCTCCACCCGACTCCTAGCAGCATTACTTCCAGCTGATTCCAAGTAAACCCTTAAATTTCTCATGCCCGAGTCCAAACAACCACTGAACTAAAGATTTGGTTTGGTCAACGGACTGACTCCAAGTAGACTCCACATTTTCTTAAGCCCGACTCCAATAATCCACCGAACCATAGATTTGGTTTGGTGAATGGACAGACTCCATTCAAAAGAGAGGATTGTCAATGAGGTAAACAAGAAAATAAGAGAAAAGAAGAAAAAATAAAACATAGAATCTTGTAGCAGAATTGACAAAATATAATAATCAAATAAACAGTTCATGAAGCTGTTTTACAATGTACATTTGATTACATAAATTTTACACAAAATCAAAGTACAATCAACAAACATACTAGTATAATGCAGCAGAATAATAATAGTAAATACGATCTAGGAAATCCATCTCCATCTTCAAGGAATAATGTCTTCAATACTGAAATACTCAGGATGACCCGAGCATAATGAAAATATAAAACATTCGAGCAGAACTAAAAGTTCTAATTTAAGTTAAATCAGTAACAAGTAAATATAAGTGGAATGACTTCATAATTGTTTATAGGATTTTACATCTCCTATCAAGTGTACAATGTGAGTGCAAAAACCTAAGAGATGTTATGGGATTTTCCACCTCTTAATCATCCGTTCAACTATCTATAGATAGTAAAATACACTGCATAAGTAGTGTCCATCAGTAATGTAAATTATTAAAATAGCGTTAAGGCATTACATTGATCCCCCTTAACACATTTTTGAGCGGAAAGTCTATGCAAGTCTTGTAACATAACCAGTAACGTCGGTAGCTAGTGAGTCCCCTATAGGTACCATACTAAAAAAAATCACAGTGGGCGCATATAAGGATAAAAGTATGACAAAGCACGTGAGGCAATGCCCAAGGTAGTATTCTACCAATTTACCCTTTTTGGCTTGTAGTAACGCATCGCAGCCATTACCGCCCACCGTGTCCACCACCCCCAAATCGGATCAAGGTGCACCGATCAAGTCCAAAAACAATATAATAATACGAAGAGGTGATGGCCCTAAAGGTTGCAAACCCCTTGGCCAAACATAGGCACCTGTTTTTGTCATTTTCGATTGACACAAGCATCAAGGTCATCCATCATACTTCTCTTTCTTCAAATTCAACAAATGCCCCTAATTCAACCCCTAAGTTCTGTATAACAACCCATAATATTGTAAATATTTTTAATTAAATTTTATTTGAAAACTTTGATTTTTAAATCATTTAAAATTGAATTTTTTGAATTTTCCAATGTAATTATGGATTTTGTTTGTAATTTATTTTCCAAATACAATAAAATAAATAATTTCTGAAAATTTTATATTTCGGTTAACTTTGGTCAAACTTTAACTTTTGGTTGAAATTTTTAATTTTGAATTTTTTAAATTTCTAATCTTTTTCTTTGAAGCAGAATATAATTCTGATATTCGTTTTGCTTTTCGTTTCGTCAAATTCTGTGTTATACTTTTTAAAGTTGATAAAATACAACGTTTTACATGCTATTATTTTTTGTATTATATTTTCTATTTTCCTATGTTCATTTCTCTATTTTATTTTATTTTCTATTTTTTTTAGACTTTGATTTTATTTATTGGATTTTTGACTTGTTTATTTTGAAAATAGACTTGGAAAATTAAAGAGACTTCGGTTTCTTTTCTTTAATTGTTGCCTTTTCCTTTCCTAGCCTTTTCATTTTCTTAGTCGCCCTCTTTACTCCCATTTAGCCGTGCATTTCACTTTCCCAATCACGTACAAAAATTACTTCCTATCTCTCATTTCTCATTTTCATTCAAAGAAAGAAAATACAGTAAGTTTTTCTCTCTCATGGCCTCCTCTTTTCCTCTTTTCCATTTTGCTTTCTTTTGTTTTCTTCATGTTAGGCTCGGCCTCTACCACCATCAATCCTCTAGCCGACCTCACAATCTCCCCACACCACCATGATCGGCCTTCACCCCTCCTCATCACCACCAAGCCTTGCTGTGATCATAGATCCAAACAACCATCACCACAAAACAATTCAAACCATAGCCGACCCTATTTGCATTCACCTTCCTCTTCCTATTTGCCTCGGCCTGAACACCACCACTTCTTTTCCATGCCTTGATCTACACCACCCTAAGCCGTGAATTAAGATGCACTTGACCCAAGCATCACATCATGGCCGAGCACTTGTGCATAAGGACGAACCTATATGTGCTTGTGACCCTTCAATTGCTTGACCTATTGCCTTCAATGATTTGTAACTTACCATTTTTCCACTTCCTCAAACCATAGTCGTGCATTGCTTGACTCAAAGACCACCTAGCCGAGCCTAGTTGCCATAAACAAGTCATGGCCGAGCTATGTAGTGGTGTGGTCGAGCCTACATGTGTAGTGGCCGAGCCCAATGGCCTTGGTCAATCCATTTTCATCTCATTTTTAATTCATATTTTCATTTTTTAATTCATATTTGTTTGTGTTGAATCATATACTTATATTTCTTATATTGATTTGTTTACAAGATTTGGATTTGGGTGCTACTTCTCCTCAAATCAAGTTCGTGCATTGTTGTGCCTTTCAGTGTTGTTGTGTGTCTCTACTTCGTAATCTCTAGCTTTAGAAGGTGAGTTTATCAGTCTCGACATTCCTACTTATATAATTATGAAACGATGACAAGTGAATATGTAGAAATTTATATGCTATGTTGATAAGTCCATATATGCTTCTGATATGATTATAGGATGTTAAATTCTGCTTATATATTTGTTACATCACCTCATACGATATGATATGCTATACTATTCATTTATTTTCCGTATCTCACACCGCAAGTTCCCTTTCACTATGGGTTGAAATGATACATACCCGAACGGACTTTAGAATAGGGAAAAATCATTATGAGCTGAAATGATAGGCTCGAGCGATTTTTATTTTATTTTATTGCTTTGACTTGGGATTGCGGGTTTGAAATGATCTAACCCGGATTTTTCTTTTTAAATTACGGATTGAAATGATACATATCTATATCACTTGTCCTAGGTTATAAAATATTATACAGACCCATGGTTAGATTTTGAATAATATTTTCCTAAAAATTATTAAGTATTTTGAATATAAAATATATGAAATTTTAACTTAAATTTGATTTAATGATTTAAAATACAAAGAGATATTGGTTTCCTATAAGTTAAGATTTTATAAGTCAATTATTGGTTTTAAGTCGAATTTAAAGATTTTTATTTATTATAAGTAACTTAATTATTAAATTTGATTTAATATAGTATTTTAAATCTAACTTGGTAATCAAATTTTATTTTATGAAATGGATATGTGATATGTTTTGTATAATAAGTTTTATAGTGATTTTCTATAAGTTAAAATATATAAGTAAAATTGTATAAAAATGTAACTTAAATTTGACTTAACTTGATAATTGAAAATTTAGTTTTCAAATGGAAATTTAAGTTAATTTGGTGATAAGAATATTTTGTTTATGAAATGGGTATTTTAAATAAAGTGTTAAGTTATTTGTTAAAATAAAAAGTCAAGAAAAATAGTGTAATTTTGACTTATGAAATGAATTATGGTTCATTTGGATATTTTATTTATAAAATTTTATTTTATTTAATCATCAGTTAAATGATATCCAAATGAATATTTTCTAAAGCATGAGATATGTTTTTATAAGTTAAAGGTGGATAAAAGTGAGATTTAATATTTCTGAAATGTTATAATAAATCTGGAATTTTTATTATTAGCATTTCCAAAATGTAGTTGTTTTAAGGCAGCATTTGCTAAGTGCTACCATTTCTGAAATTAAACTATGTTCTGAAATAATAATATACCTACTATAGCACTTTATAAGTGCTGTTGTTTCTAAAATTAAACTATGTTCTGGAACTAAATATACCTACTGTAGCACTTAATAAGTGTTGCTGTTTCTTAAATTGATAATGTTTTTGAAATACTAATATATCTACTGTAACACTTTATAAGTGCCACCGTTTCTGAAATTGAACTGTTTTTGAAATACTAAATATCTACCATAACACTTTATAAGTGCTGTTTCTGAAACTGACCTGTTTTGAAATACTAAATATCTACTGTAACACTTTATAAGTGCTGTTGTTTCTGAAAATGACAATGTTTTGAAATACTATTATATCTACAGTAACTTTTTCTAAGTGCTGTTGTTGCTGAAAATACAATGTTTTATAAATTGTTGTAATTGAATGAATGAACTTAGAAATGATACAACTTTGGAAATGAATATTATTTTGAAATATATTGACATTGATTTTAAATGGTTTAAATAAATATGTTTAAAGTGTTATTATTTTCCAAGTATTATGATTTCCAAATGATAACATTTCAAAGTGTTATGATTTCAAAGTATTATGGTTTCAAAGTGTTTGGTTTCTGAGTTGCTATAACTTTGAAAATGTTATGGTTTTGGAAATGAATTTATTTGAAATTATATTTAATTAAGAATTGTCTTTGAATATATCGATTTGGAACTTATTGAAATTGAAGATTTAAGGATATGACTTTATAACATGGTTTTGTTAAGATGATTTAAAAAGAACATTTCAAGTTTAAAGTAAAATGAAGGAAATATTCAATGATTTGAAAATTTGGGTTTTATTTAATAATTTGGTTTGAAATGGAAATGATATCCTATTGGTTTGGTTTTTGAAATGGAAATGATATTATATTGATTTAGTTTTTGAAATGGAAATAATATCAAATTGACTTGGTTTGAAATGGAAATGATATCGTGTTGATTTGGTTTTGAAATGGATATGATATTTTATTTTTGAAGTATAAAGTATTTTGAAATAAATATCCATGGGTTATAAAAACGAATGGTTGTTAAAGAGACCTGGATCGGATATGGGCATACTCTCTGTCGATAATGAAAACGACTTTAACAACTGTGTATGCGGTGGAGATTCCAGAATGAAGTAGGATGGTGGCGATGATCCTATTGAGGTATGAACGTGGACCTGACTCCCGTGTGTTGGCATAAGGTGGCTAAAATAGGAGCAATCAAAGGCTAAGTGAGGTAGCTCCTCCGATCCAACACACTTCTTCGATACCATTCTATTACTTTTATATTTATTGGGTGCACCCTTCGGATTTTTTTATAGGAGTGTGGCTCGAGGTGGGCGGTAGCTGCAGCTATGCGTTCCCACAGGTCCGGAAGTGTAATTGGTATATTTACCCTAGCATTATCTAGTTGTGTCGTGTCACCTACCCTAGCACGCCTTGTACGATTTTCTTTTGTACCATACCTATGGAGTGCCCTCTGACGAAGCCCAGTACGGGGGAGATTACGATACTGTATAGACTATGGGAATATATAAAATGTGTTAAGGTGAAAAAAGAAAGCCTTAACGCTATTTTTAAATATATTACACTTTACTTTAGACCTTATTATAATAGCATATATTACTACATAGTAAATAGTTTAACGGATCCTTAAAGGATGGACGGTCCCAAGCATCCTTTAAGTTACTTGTACATTTCTATTACAGCTCACTTGAGTTGGTTTACATTGTATAAGTATGTATGTCCTGACTCGAGTGTTTTGTGTATTTTCTTTACGCTCGGTTCAGATTGAGTGATACAGCATTCGAGACTCACCTTCAGAGTTGGAGCTTTGCTTGAAGATCCAGCTTTCTATTTCGCTTCCAATTATTCTGTTGATTCCAATGATGTATTCAGACTTGTACTTGATTGTTGTATCTTGTTACTTCCATTGTATCTTGTTACTTCTGTTGTATCTTGTTAGTCCTGTTGTATCTTGTTTAACTCTGATGTGTACATATATTAGCTTCATGAACTACTATCTCTTTGCTTCCGCTGTATTATATTACTCCGTGTCTGTGATCTGTGGTTTATTTATTTACTGTATATTCTGAGTTTTGCCAAATTTATATCTACAACTCGATATTTTGAGCAATTCAAGTCCGACATGTGCGGATGCAAATGATTGAAAATATCGGGATGTTACATTTTGTATCAGAGCTTTCGCTCTAGGCAAAACTTGGTATATATGGTAAATTTATTTACAAAATCACTTTCGTTCGAGCTTGAATCTCTTTCTCTTTGACTCTGTTTCCTTTTAATTTTAGAACGTTCCCTCGGTTCGAAAAATCCATTCTTATCTCTCCTTGTTTGTCTTCTTTTGATTTTGGAGTATTCCATAACTCCACTTCAAATGTTCTTTATAGTGAATTGGCAGTCTCGCCAATTTCCAATGACTTGTAAAGGGGTGAAACTCCTTTACAATGGCATTGATTCACCGGATATTTATATATCCTCGGTTAGATGCCAACATCTTTTGTTATGCCAAATTCTATCTCTTGAGATCAAATGTAGATTTTTCTCAGAATTACACATCGATCTAATTCTTGTAGTCACGGTTGACCCGGTTAAGGTTGCCCGCAATTTATATAAGCTTATCCATTTCCCTTATTATGTTATTAATCATCTTATCTCTCGTCTCGAACTTATTTTAAAATCAGAATTCTCTTTGATTTGAGTCCATCAAATTTGAATCCCTATCCTTGCTTTGTAAATGAATATTTAAATTGTTTTAATATATATGGTGTTGTTCGAGTTGTTGATGTTGATTTGAGCTTTCGATCGATTCGTCTGATCAACGCTATCGATAAGATCTCTAAAACACTTGAACAGAGAAAACTGACACCATATTGTTTTCAAACTTGGTAAATGGATAAATTATGTATAATTATATTTTAGTGGAAATTAGGGAGGCATCCCTACAATACTTAATATTGTAAAGCAGGTCCTTGTCAAAGTTTCATTGTAAATCCGGTCCCTATTTTCTAGAAACAAAGAAAAATTATTGCTGAAATGTCAGCAATTTTTATAAATAAGTGCTGATATTTCAGCAACTTTCCCTGTCAAAGTTTCATTGTAAATTCGGTCCCTATTTTCTAGAAACAAAGAAAAATTATTGCTGAAATGTCAGCAACTTTTATAAATAAGTGCAGATATTTCAGCAACTTTCATAAACTGTGTTCACAGTGTACATAAATGTTGCTGAAATGTTAGCAACTTTTATAAATAAGTGCTGATATTTCAGCAACTTTCATAAATTGCGTTCACAGTGTACATAAATGTTGCTGAAATGTCAGCAACTTTTATAAATAAGTGCTGATATTTCAGCAACTTTCATACACTATGTTCACAGTGTATAGAAAATTTGTGGAAATGTCAACAACTTTTATGAAAAGTTGCATCATGCTCTGCAATAATCGTGAATAAAAAACAGGGACCTAATTTACACTGAAATTTAGTGAAAGACTTTTCATGTATTTTGAACCTTAATAAGGATCTGTGCCAAAAGTACCCTATATTTTATACTAGTGTGAACCCGTGCTACGCACACGGATGTTGTTAAATTTAGAGTATGTAATATTGATCAAATTTTCTAATGATTGTCCCAATTGCATTGGCTTAGGCGTATTTATAGTAGTCTTATAGTTGTCAACGGCTAAGTTCTTATTGTCATAAATTTCCTTATAATTAATGGAAAATAGCATATCTTTGAATCACATTGATTTTAATGAGAATATCGGTAGGAGAGGTGGACGCAGCTTAGATTTGCATGCTTATGATTTGTGCATTATTGCATTCCATTAGACCAAATAATTGTTTGTTTAATATCATGCATCAAAAAAACCAAATGCATAAAACTGAAACAAATTTAAACTAAGATAACTTTTGTGAAATCAATAAGACATTAGTATCTAGGTCACACTCTTGGTAAAGTAATATAATGTGTATAACATAAATAATTAGTGCTCATTTTTGTTAGGATATTCTTTATCGTATCATGCCTTTTTCTAAGTTTAAGTGCTGAGATTTACCTAACGTTATATTCACACTTTTGCAGTTTAATTAGTAACTGTATGTTTTAGAAGACATGATTATGAATAGAAGGAAACTAATTCAAATATGAATCACATATGCAACTGATAGGTACAAAGGATTGTTTGAGGTAGCTCTTTGTATTAATTGAAATTTAACACGTAGACGAAATTTCGTTAGCTACAATGGCAGCATATCAAGGCAAAATTTGACTGAAGCAGTGGATGTAGTTCATCCAAGCATATCAATCTGGTAAGGTCTTGAGGTCACTTTAGATGGAAGGTTAGTGCCACTTCAATCATCACTGTGCACATAATTACAGAAACAGGTAAAAGTATAAGCAATAAGCATGCAAGTGGACAAAATCATATATTGAACTCATAAGCAAATGTCGCAAATAAACTGCACAAATGATCAGCACATCTTTTCAAAAGTATGATATAGTCTTACTCTCTTTAAGTACTCAAGCAATTGCAAATGAATAATAAGAAATAAAAATAAATGGAAACTTTGCAAAAATTGCTCTGTTTTGAAATCAGCAAGCTGGCTCTGTGTGAGAAGTCTTCCTTTCAGCAACTATAGCTCCTAAAAAAATTTCAAAAATAATTAGAAAATAAATTTACTAAGTAAATAAAAAATGTAGAATTCATTCTGGGGAAAAAAATATAATTGTAAATTGATATCAATAATTTGGTTAAGGAATAGTGAAATCCTCTCTTATTTTGATCTAATCCTATTTAAAAATTCCTACCCAATTAGTTGGTATATCGGAACTTCTGAAATCAGTTTCACATTGTAAATCATGTTTGGCAAGTATTGATGAATTTTTAATGAAATAGTTTTTTTCTTGATGGAAATATCATACCTTTTTATAGTATATTTTCCATATCTCAATTTAGGGCGTAATAAATTTCGGTGGAGTGCGCATCATATCTTTTGGGAGCCTATTCTCTTCTTAAGTTGTTGAAGAAATCTCTTACTGGTTTGAGATCGTCGTAGTTCAACATTTAGCTTTCGGGGTCTATGTAATGCAGTCGACCTTTAAAATCTAATGTAAATAGTTGACACGTTATCTGTTGGTGTGGTAATGCATTCGCATTATCTATCTGTGATTCAATCCGGTCTCTAACTAATTTGTAGACGTTATTGTAAGGTTTAGAATCAGTTGTAGAATCACCATCAGAGCCCAGAACGATCAATTGATCATCATACCTGTTTGCAGAAGGAAAAATAGCTCAAACCAAAAAAACCCTAAAAGCATTTATTATTAAAAATAAACCAATTGTTCATCAGACCAAGAAATAAAATTTTCAAATAGTCCATATGTACAGATCGAAACAACATAATAGTCCTGCAACATAAAGTTCTGTTGGCAGTTGTTATTAAAGTTTAAAAGATCGTTGATCAAGATTTTTAATATAGGAAGTATTTCAATGGGCTTCAATGACCGATTGGACTGATGTACATGTGGTAATTTAGCAGCCTTGAATGATTCTGCAATGGCTTGAATTTGCTTTTCCCTTTGAATACATTTATGCATATACATGTAACGTCAGTGTATAACAAAAAACATTGTTAAACATGTAATTTTGCTGATAACAAAAAGGAAACAAAAATCTTAGCCTGCCCTCTATTAAAATTTTGCATTAAAATGTTCTTTCCTACCTTGGCTTCCCATAATTCTTTTGCTTGTTTCTCTATCAATGACTAAAAAACAAAACAAACAAAAATGTGAAGAGTCATATGTCACGGTTACCAATAACTTAGCAAAGAAAGTTCACCATATAAAGTCATGCTGACATACATGTTTAGTTGAATCCATGGTAAGAGATGAGATATATTCTATCTTGATCAACAATGAAACACCTTTATCTTTAGGTCGTTCTTTCACTCTGATGCTGTCACATTTTACTGAAGTGACTATCTCAATAGGACATAGTAGTTCTTCATCATCTAGATCAAGGGTTGGGCAGCTGGACTGGATAAATTGTAAAGTTTATGGATGAGTAAAAAATGGAAGATATAGTATGAAAAAGGTTGCAAAATAGTTTTCCCTATAGCTTACTTCTGGTCAAGAAGGTGAAAGGGTATTAAGATCAAGTTCAAGGTAATATTTAGGCATGTAATTTTTCTCAAAGGAAGTGATAATATACTTTGTATGTCTGACCCATGATAAATTATCGAAAATTCCATATGAAAATCCGTTTAAACAATGAAATAACATGTTGGTAATAAAATAAATGAGAAGAATGTAGTGTCAAAGCACTGAAAATAATGGTCAAAACATTAATTTGGGAAAGCATACACCTGGAGCATGCCTGAAATAGAGGTTGGGAATTAAAGATCTTGAATTTTACACACCAAACTCCATCTAACAGGAGATTGCAAAATGTAATATACCCCAAAATTCAACTAAATGGCTACATAACTTGGTTGCATTTTAACATATGTTTGCTGTATAGTTGTCTGTTATGTAGACATCCATTACAAAGTGTTTGTCAAACAGATGCATATATGTTGGGTGCCAGTTTAACAGCCAGCCAATAGTGGATGTGTAGCACGTACCCATAACAGGGTGCTAGCGGAATTTAAGTTGAACTGCCCAGTTGAAAAATGATCCAAATAAAAAGAGAACCAACTGTTAAATAAAACAAATCTATTTTTGTTCAACCAAGTTTGCCCGACAATGATCATGTATAGAATTTTTATTGCAGTACATAGCCAGGTCAATGCGCTATTATGTCTAACTTGTTCAGTTAGCACTGAAAAAGTATCTACAACAGAAGTAAAAATTAAAGTAGCAAAATAAAATATACATCAAAGTACATGATAGTTAATTTATATTTTAATCGAACTAAACAATATTTAAACCCTAGTACATAGATGTGGTGGTTTTATTATTTACCTTAAATTTAATTAAATATTATTATAAACATTTCATAAAATTAGTTTGTATTGTTCTCCCTCTAAATACAACAGAACTTTTCTCAAACACAAACTACATTGCTTTATTTTCAGGCATGCTGTGATAAAGGAGACCAAAGAATTAATTAAGAAATAAAGGGGGAAAAAGCAATTAAATGTTACATCATAAGTATACCAATAGATTATCTAGATTAACGGCTGTGATTTTTCTTTTAAATGCAATAGTCTTTCATTGCGTAATATTAGGGAATGTAGTTAGTGAAGCAAATCTGTAAACTGTCAAGATCATATTTTCATCGCTTGTCATTTTATATTAGATTTCCATTATTGTCAATGATAGGTAGTGAAATTCACTAACCTGTGTATGCGTATGGATTTTAAATTTTTTTAGATATGCATCGATAGATCCATGTCTAAATGGGAAAAATTCGATGATGTAAAACCAAGTGAAAAGGATGTTTTATTTAGTCAGAAATAATCACTATTATAGTGGTATGAGTTTGCAGATAATGCATCATGTTGAAGAATGCTAGCTAACATGCATACTATCCAAAATATCAGGAGTCATATATGGCTGTATATGGCAAGCAAGCATGAACAAATTATAACTTCCAATCAGTGTTCCATACTGTTGAACGAACATTGCACAACAAATTGAATTGTAGAGAAAGTTTTGTGACAGTAGACACTATATATGAAAGGGAAAAAAATAATTCGGATATAGTCCAGCCCGTTAAAAAGACAAAATATTATTAACTGGCAGTACAAAGAAACTACAATTGCAGCAACAAAAAGACAGTGTCGTAGTCAGGAAAATAGGACAGTAGAGAAGCTGGATTATGACCAACATAGACAATGTTTGCAAATATATATGTTTACATAAGTCTGAACCATAAAACAATAGCTTGTAATATTCACCAAAAATAGAATAAGAAAATTAACACTATTACATGGGCCTGTAAGCATGATGAAAGCCTATTATAACTGAAGTACAATTATATGCTTACTCAACAATCATTTACTCTATATATCTTTTTCTAGTAGAAACATTTTGCAATAACCATGATCTTAAGAATTAAAATCAACCAATTTCTATGGAAATTGTTAATTAGGATTCTACAGATATCCTTTTTCTATATTTAAATATTAAATCGCGTTTATAGTCCATACAACAAAAGAGCTAATTCAATCTTTCTGGATAATGAAGGATACTTAAATACAAAGATAAGAAACATATAAAGTTGATATAATGTCCCCTCATTTTACAACCCATCTTCTGACTAAAGTGAAGAAATATAACGACGAAAACCAAAATGCAAAACAACATACAATATTAAATCCAAGCATTCACTTATTATTGCTTCAATCAAAATTTACAATATGAAACCTTCTATCTAGTACCGAGTGACTACTTCTATTCATATTAATAAGATATTTCATAAATCAAAAATCATTAACCATATTCCTTTTTTTTAATACAAAATAGAAGTTTTATGTTTGAAGCTGGCCATTTAAACTATTAAACCATTCAGATAGATAAAAAATTAGTCTTAGCATAATAAATATTATTCCTTCAGTGATGTAACTTTTATAACATAAACTAAATATTTAAAACAAATAAGAAACTCAAAAAGCATATTAATTCTAAAATTTGGGTATTAGGAAGTGGTGGTGTAGAAAGCAACACTTCTTTTTACATGTGTGGTCTAATTCGTACTGAAACAAACATTGTTTGAAAGTTAAAGACTATAGAATAGAATAACAAATTTAGTTGGCAGACCAAAGTAATGCAACTAACTCTGGTCAAAAGATATTAATTCAACCAAAACTATTCTAAACAGATAATCTTAACAAAAGGAAATCATTCTCTCAAGATTAAAGTGAGAATAAGAGAGTAAGAAAATCACTATGTAATTCAACGATTGTTACCTCTTGATATTTATGTGGGAAGGAAATCTGTTATTCATCCAACATCCAACCCAAAAGGAATAAACCGCATTCAAAATATGGAACATGGAGGCCTCAATCGCTCGCATAGAGTAACCTGGCAGTAAAACAAATAATCGATTAGCTAATTTTTTTAGAACTATGAAACATACAGCAAATTAGGGTTCACTTATCAGAAACTCGAGCCAAATTGAATATCAAGAATCACCAAAGAAAATATAGTCAATAACTTTATCTACAATAACAATAGAAAGGGAATACAATAATGAGATAGATGACAACGCGATGCAAAATTACCTGAAAACCTAGCCAACGGAAGAACAAATCCGCTTACACGTGAAATCGACTAACGATTGGATAAGGAAGATTGAAAGCAATGGTGTGGTGAAAGTTGCTGCCGCAAAGCTAAGGTTCGAATTTGAAGGCGCTAGGGGATGCTGGTGAAAGGAAACGAACATTAATATCTAGGGTATGGAGGAAGAAGTGGAGAGCTGGTTGAAGTGGAGAGCTGGTTGGAATATAAGAAAAAGTATAAACATGACCGTTCAGTTGCCAAATTTCAAGGGGGCCTGTGTGAGCTTGAAATTCAACTCACTAATAATAATATAGTATAGATAAGTATATTTTTCTGAATTTTGATATTGACTGAATTGGATGTTAAGAAAATAATATTTGACTTTGTATTTACCTTGTAACCATTGGCTTTTGTTTCATATATAAATAATTGAACTATAAAACATGATTATAAATTAATTTGTAAATTTAAATGAATTTAAAAAAGAAACTAAGAATTTAATTTCTGATGGGTTCAAACTTTTGTTTTGAAGTTTAAAGGATATATCATTTAAAGTATTTTCAAATAGAAATTGTTTCTAAAAATTTTTAAAGTTTTAAAATCAATGCTCTTTTTCTTTGTCGCTGGAAAATAATTTCAGTGATGACTGCAGCATCATTGTAACGACCCGTAAATTTTAGATAATTTTATTTGTTTATTTATATATTTAATTGAAATTTTGTGAAATTTTAAACAATAAAATTTTGAAATAAAAATTTAATATTTGGAATACGTCTAGTTAAACATAGCAACTGGTAAATTTTCATCTAATAATATTGAAGTTTATTTTCTAGTGTAATTTTATTCCAATTTATATCAGTTAAAATTGATGATAATAAAATGTTTTCCAAACCTAAATATTTTTACATAGAAAATTTGTAAATCATCTTCTAAGTGAGACGTCATATTTTGTTTCTTCAAATTTGGACTGTTATTGCTCCGTTTATCTTATTTTCGACAGATTAGCAGCATTTCGTTACCGATATCGACTTTTGAATGGATAATCGTATCGCTGATATCTGTATACCGTTCTCGTCGTCTCGTCATACTGATCTCTACAGTATATTCAATTGTGTGTTTTGAATTCCGGTATGCGATGGAGACGATTAAACAATTGTCATATCGGACCGTATTTGTGACTTTTTCTTTCCTTTACTCTTTCAAACCCAGCCTTGTGCCTTTCATTATTCCTAGAATTCGACGTTGATGACTTTTACCATTCCAATCGTTACAGTATATTTATTCTGGTCCGTTTTATTTTATTTATTTATTTTTTTTTCTCTGACCTTTCACTATTTGTGGTACTATTCATTCAAAGAAATTTCCTGTAGCTTTGCTTTGTCTTCCCCATTGAAACGTAGCTGTGTTCATCTTCTCTCCACCATGAATTCGAGCAGTCTTTCCACCATGATATCGAGCAGCCATGCATCTCTTCCCATGCATCTATGCCTACACTTCGAACTGCCCCAATCTCCGCATCATTCGTGCTGCTCGGCCCTACGCTGCTCCTCCATCACTCGGCCTCCCTGGTGCCGAAGCCACTGGCCGAATACAAATTCCTCCGTGTGAAGCCACACTCGCCTGTCACCCGAAGCCTCCGCCTTTCTCCCATGCTCATTCAATATTCGCTGGTCGAAGCTTCCAACCATGCCTCGAGCGCCTCTTCTCCCCTATTCTTCCACCACCGAGTGTTCCATCTTCTTCTCTTCTTTCAGGTATATATATATATATAGCTTATATTGTAGTTTATTTTATAAGTCTATTTTGATACATATGATATGGCTGTTATCTCATAAAAGAAGTATACATATAAATTTTGCTATAAAGTTACATCTCAGCTTATAAAGTTTATAATATATATATATATATGTTAGTTTATTTATAAGTTATAAGTTTGTATTTTATCTGGTATATAAATATCTATATATATATATAATATAAAGTAGTTTTCGTTTATATGTTGAAAGCAGCTGTACCAGTTTTGTTTTTTCTATAAATTTAGATGTGTTGGTTTTATAGTTTTACATATAAAGTCTACTTCAGTTTGTACCTGGGTTAATATATTTGTAGGATAGTATTTTAGATATATGGTTACATAAGTTTATAGAGTCTATGGATGTTCAAAATAATATTTAATTTATGCTAGTAAAACCTTACTATCTGCATTTACATATTGTTAAATATATGATCTATTTATATATATATATACATGTATATTGTTCAGGTTTTTGAAAAAATCATTACAGTGAAGTATATATGTTAGTGTATGTAAAGGTTTGTATATTATATAAGTGTTGGTTTATATAAGTCACTTGTATATATTTGTATATGAAGTGGTTAGCTGTTGGAATATTTATATGTGCTTTATACAAAAAAAAACAGTGTATTTTTACTAGGGTATATATATAGTTAGTGTTTATAGTTTTATATTTATATTCTCTATATTGAATATGTATGTCGGTAACTTGTTCATATGGTATATATCGCCTGTTGTATATGTGTTATTTAGGAGCCGGTTGATGTTTGTTTTGTGTACCTTTCGTCTGTAGTCTATATATATATATAAGGTATATACCTGTTATATTATATGTTATAAATCAAATACATGTCAGATGTGTAAGTATATGTTATATATATGTAGCATATAATATAAGTACTTTGCATTTTTCAGTACATATTTGTATTGTTATGATTTATATATTAGTGTATATACGTGGTATTCATGTGTTTATATTATTTATATATATAGTGAATACCTCAATGTATAATTTTATAGGGTTGCGTGCACCTATATGAGTCTGCAGACTATTATCTCACTAAGTTTTCGTTTACTTTTCTTTTATATTTATTTATTTCTAACGCATAGGGGTATATAAGTTTTATTTAGCCTGTTTGGTTATTTTAATATTTGAAAAAAAATGATTTCATAATAATAATAATATGATTGTAGTTTACATCAAACTGATTCTGATTTTTCTCATCGTTTCCCATTTATCAGCTTATCCGTCAAACTCAAGTCCATCGTGCTTTTGTGATATCCCGGAATTTTGGGCAATATCAATTTAATAATCTGTATTGAAAATTAAATTGATTTGTTAACCTTTGTTAATAAATTTGAATTAGTTTAATAATCTAATTTAATAAATATTTAACTGGTGAATTTTATCTTTTAAAAATTAATAAAATATTTTCTATTTATAATATATATATATATATATAACTGTATATATTGTAAATAGATGAGCTTTGGTTTGAAATAAATAAATCTTGTTTTCTAATATATATTTTGGTAATTTGGGAATCATGATTAATTTAATATTAAGCTTTTCAAAGTTATTTAACAAATAACTATATGGTTTTAAAATACATAAAATAAATGTTTAATTGTTTAAATAGATTTAAGCTTAAGTTTAAATTTAAATAAAAGGTTTGTTTTATTTCTTTAAAAGTTATCTATATATATAAATAAGTATTTGTAAATTTATAAATTAAGTAAAAAGCTTTTAATTTTATATAATTGGTTTTATTTACATTTTCTTTAAAGTAATTTATATACATATATACATTTAGGTAAGTATTTATAAATAGTAAACTAGTATAAAAGTTTTATTAACATTTTAAAATAAATAAAAAATTATGTATTAAATACTTAAAAGACAAATGTCACCATATTAAAACTTAAATAAAACATGTGTAATGTAAATAGCTAATGTATATGACAAGTGTCATTTAATCTTGTTTTTCTTTTATTTTTATTTTTAGATAATTTCAGCCTTTATATAAACATACATCTCCATTTTCTTTTCTTTTCTAACCTTCTTTCTAAACAAAGAAATGAAGCAAATCTCATATCAACAAAACCTGAAAACAAATAAAGTAAGAAACTCCTCAAAACATTTCCTCTAAATAAATCTGATAGTTTATACCTCCTCAATTCAAAATCTGTAATCCTCCTCAAATCTGAAATGAATCAGACTCAAACCAAATTCTCATAAATAAGCCTGAACTAAATTCTTTCAAAAATAAAGAACAACAAGCCTGTCTCTTCTTCAACCTGGAATCAAAGCAGAGATCAAACTTCTCTGTTTTGAAATCAAAGCCTGCATGTATTCTTCAAAAACAGAAGCAAGCAAATCTGGAATTAAAAAGCAAATCAAAAGCATGCAGTTTTAAAAACCAAAGATTTATCAAAATCAAAAGCCTGTTGTCTCAGTTTCAAAAATCTGGAGGCTCTGCTTCTTTTAAAATCTGGTGAGTAACTTAGATTTTAAAAACAGATAAATTTGATTTGTGTGGTAAAATATCTGAAGTAAATTGTGGTTCATGTTGGAAATTATGTATGCATGTTTGTTTTAGATCTAGTTACATGTATATATGAATGAAGATACTATGTGTATGTTTGGTTGTATCAGTGATCGTCTCTGTTTAAAGTTCTCAGTTTAAAATTTAGATCTAAATTCCAATTCTCCCAAACTAATCTCTGTTAGAACTAGGATTTCAAACAAAAGTTGTTTGTTAAGTCATGAGGTAAAGTTTAAAATTTTAATAAAGTTAGAATAAACTTGAATGTCTCTGAAAATTTAAAAAGAACAGAGCAAGCTAAAAATAAGTGGAAATCCAAATATCCTAAATTATTGTTTCAGGCATATGATCTAAATTACAATCAAAAACCATGATTTTTGGAAGAGAAATCATAAATTTTAATTTAGTATTGGGTATGCATTTCTGAGTTGAACAGAAATGGAGTTGTGGGTAATATTTGGCGATCTACGTGATCGGAGAGGATGGGGTCATCACCGAAGGTAGTAGAGTGGTCGGAGATTTTGAGAAAAATGTCAGATAGGTGTGTAAATTGTTGTGGTGGAAGTGGGTGATCGGGTTAGTCTATAAACCTAGTTTTGTCTATGTCGAAGTTTTTGATCGATACGACCTCTCCAGACGATCGAGTTCAACAGGGCTTTGGAGATTGGATGCTGGGGTGTCATCGACGTTGTGGCCGGAGTTTCAGAAACTCTGATGATCGGAGGTAGGAGTGCCTGAGATTTTCCAGGCTTTGGGTGGTTCGAGACTGTTGTTCCAGGTTTTGTTTGAATGTTCGAATTCAAATTCGAGCTCGTATTGATGTTTTCGTTGGTCATGTTGGGACGTGAGTGTAATCGCCGATGTGGAGAGATCAACGCTGGTGATCGGAGACGATCAGCGTCTCTGTGCACGTGCACATATTTTCTGGTGAAGTTGGGTTTGGGGGATTTGGGTACTCGGGTTTGTTCTCGTGATTTGTGGTGGAAGACTCGAAGTAGTTATCGGGGGATTTGAAGGAGTAACTCGGGTAATGTTTGTATTCCAGGTTTTAACAGAGAACTATTTTCCAGTTTTTAAAATTTAAAATAAATTTTAAAAGCCGAGTTTAAATATAAAAGTAAGTTTAAATAAGTTTAAATCTAGTTTTAAATCTGGAATATAAGTTTAAAATCTCAGTTTTCAAATAAGATAATGTTTTTAAAATTTGAATTGATTTAACAACTTTAAAAAGGATTAAGTAATTTGTATTTTAAAAATAAAGTTTTAAATTGAAGATAGGTTTCTAAATCTAGAGATTAATCTGGAATCAAAGTTAATATGCATTTAAATTTTGAAATAAAAAGAAGTTTTTAAATTTAAAGTGTTTTAAACAATGTAAAGAGTATTTTAAATTTGAATTTAAAATGAATTTAGTTTTAAATTTCTTTTGATTGAATAAATATTTCTTTAACATTTGATTTAAAAGGATGTTTTTAAAACTTTGTTAAAGTTAAATTGTCTTCATTTTAAATCTTAATATAAAATGAAATTTAAATGTAAATTTAAAGGTAAATTGGTTTAAATACTTTATTAATGATATTTTAATCATTAATAGGAATAAAGTGTTATCTTAAAGATAATTAAGATTTAATGATATAAAATAAATTAGTAAGGTAATAAAAAAAATAATTAATCAATTTAATTAATTTATGATTTGGTTAATAAATTTAGTAATTAAGAGTTAAATTGATTAATTAAGGTTAATTAATTTAAAGTTAAGAATCATTAATTTGGAATTATTAATTAATGGTTAGGAATAAATTAATCAAATAATTAAGGATAAATTAAGTTGTTGTTAGGTACTTAATTAATTAAGTAATTAGGGATTAATTTATTAGTAATTAGAATTAATTAATTTGAAATTACTAATGGTTAATTAATGTTTAATTATTAAATAATAGTTAATAATTAATGTAGATCATTAACTTGGGATTAAATAAGTAATCAATGAATGTGATTAATTTTGATAATTAAATAGATTAATTAATTTAGGTTAATCATTTGTGAAATTGTTTAATTAAATATAATTACTTAATGGAAGTAATTAATAAATTAATTACTCATTGTAATTAATTGAGTTTATTTTGATTGTTAAGTTAATTTATTATGTTTAATTAATTTAAGATAATCATTTAATGATTTGTGAAGTATAATTACTTAATGTAATTTAATGGGGTATAATTACTTAGGAAAGTAATTAATGAATAATTACTGATGTAATTAATAGAGTAATTAAGGGTAGTTAATTACTTAATGGAATTAATCAAGGGATTAATTAAGAAATTAATTAAGGAGTAATTAATTTATTTAAAGAAGTAATTAAGGGTAGTTAATTACTGAATATGATTAATCAAGAGTGATTAATAAATGTGGTTTAATTAAAGATAATTACTTAATGTAATTAATTAGAGTAATTAATAATAAAAATGTAATTAGGGATCATTAATTAATATAATTAATGATGTAATTAAGAATTGATTAATTAAGGAATAATTAATAAATAAAGTGATTAATTAATGTAATTAATTAAGGAGTAATGTAATTAATTATAGTTAATTAATAAATGAAGTAATTAAAGATTAATTACTATAAGTGGTTAAGAGTAATTAATTTGTGAAATTAATTTAAATGCTAATTACTTGAATGTAATTAAATGTAATTAATCAAGGATGATTAATTAAGATGAATAATTAGATAATGGTTGATTAATTAATTGATAATTAATTAATAGTGACTTAAGCAAGATTAATAATAATGGAAGTAATTAATTTAAATTTACTTTAAATTAATTAAAGATGAAGTAATTAATTTAATTCATTTTAAATTAATTATAGTATGATTTATAGATCATTGCTTATGTATGGATATATGATATTGTTTACCTTGAATGGTTTGAGATCTCAGATATGAGATAATTGATAATTGATACTATATGATTTGGATGCATTGGTTGCATAGTAAAGATGATAAGAATTATCTGCTTATAATGATAATGTTGATTATCTATTATGAATCTGTGAATTATCTATCTGTGTGTTAATAGATAGTAGAATTAAATTGTTTTAACCTTTAAAACAACTTGGTAAAAGATACGCTTTGGATTTCGATGAGACCGGGATCGGGTTTCCGTATACCGGATTTCCAAGTCTGGAGACCCGAATACCACATCGATCCAAATTTACGATAGGTCGTGAATCTCAAGTGAAGATGAAGATTCAGAGTGCAAGGGTTATTGTCGTTAACTCTGAGGGTGATTCCAAAACGAGTGTAACGAGATAATGCCTTCGGTTTCGTTCGAACCCGGAACGAACTTGTATGGATTGAATGCTTTCAGCACATCGTCAGGCAGACGATGAGCATTCTAAGTGATATGTTCTGATTAAAGGTAATCGTAACCTCAAGCCTCATCAACCGGGAATGGCTAAAACAGGGGAGGTGCAGCAAGGCTTCGTGGGTAGCACCCACTGAGAGCAAGATAGATCCCTGTCTAGAGGTCCCTTTTCTTTTTATTCGGCTTAGTGTGTGGTTGGTCGCGCCAACTACGGGGTTATCTTGTTCGGAATTATCCAGTAAGGGATGGTTCCGGCTTTGTGTTGCAGGGGAGCGGGCGTACTCCTCGGTACGGTGATCTAGGCCACGTACTGTGACGGGCGGTACCCCAGTAGCCCTGCCATTGTATGGAAACCCATTCTTCCTACGTGCCCTTACGGTTTTGATTGTATAACCCACTTTATGGCTAGTATGCTGGAATTTAATAATGTAACAATTTCAGCTATTTCATATTTATTTGAAAACCCTAGACCCTATTATAATATAACTGGATTTCCTATCAAATGTTTTGGTTAGCGTAAGGTAAAAACTTACCCATGTTTATTTGTGGGGAGTCTTACGTGATACCTTTTCTTTCTAAAGGTTTTGAAGTTAAGCAAGTTTAACATGTTACTCACACCAGACCCATGTCTGACCCAAGTGTTTATTTCTGTTTTATAAACTCTTGGGTACTCAAATTTTTACGAGTAGCCAAGGGATTCAGGTTAGCTTTGACGAGTTATCTGGAGGAGCAATGGAGCAGGAGGCTTCAATGTTCGTAGATATATAGTATTCCGCTGTGTTAATCTCTGTGATAGTGTTTTGTATTGTATTGAGTTGTAATAACTAGACATATGTTTATAACTGTCTAGTATGTGTTGTATAATCTGTGTAACTCTGATTTTGTAAAGACTATGTAATAGTTATGTGATATATTATATTTTGTTTCGTTCCGCTGTGAGATTCTGATATTGTTTAGTTCTTTCTTTCTTCTCTTCTTTCTCTTTTCTACCCCTTTCTTTCTTATTGATGATACGTCATTCTGTAGAATGAGTGGCGGGTCGTTACAGTGGTATCAGAGCATAGGTTGAGCGAATGCCTAAGCTTTTGGTTAAGTGAATATCAGAACACTAGGTTGAGTGAATACCTAGGTTCGGAAGGGTTGTTCATTAGAAATAGGATCTGTAGCAACCTGTTTGAGTCCGAGTGTATATATATATATATGAGAGCGCGTATTTGTTAGTTATATAAAATGGTTTTATATTGTGTTAATTGATCGGTTGAGTGGTATATGGATTCTGGTCAATACGAGTAGCTAACGTTATTGATAGGGATCTCTAAACACTTGGACCAGGCCAACGGACACAATATTGTTTTAAAAAGGTAGATGAAATAATTTTACCTAGATATAATTTCTATATAAAAAAGTATCATTTTAAATGTATATGGTATTTGTAATGATTGGTTGAGATGATAATAATTTATCATCTAGGATTAGGAGTCTGAGTGTTGAGGTTGGAAGAGTATCTGTCGAGACTGTAAACCTAATACCGTCTCGAGTGAACTTTACAGTTGTGTAAGGATTTCACAATCTCTGAAGGAAACCTGTTAAGGTTCAGAGTTCATCTTAGGAGTTGGATGAGTAGAGTTGGATCTGTCGGAGAACAGAAGCGAGTGATGGTATCTCAGGTAATAGTAGCTGTGTGATGAGATGCAGTGACTATGGATGTTCCCGAAGATGTTTTCTTTGGAACAAGTTAATGAAGTGTGTCTGCTTCGGTGTTGTGGTTGAGTTCAGCATGGTGTTTCTATTTGGTTTGGGTTCGAGTTTCTCGAAGAGCTTTGGTTAGGAAGTCCTTGGCATCAGTGTCAGCAGTGCAGCTCGGAGGTGTTCTCTGTGCCGACAAGGAAGTTTTCTGGCTGAGCAGTTTTCTAGAGGTGAAGTTCAGAAGCAGCAGAGTGGATCCATTTCTTCGATGGATTGGATAGATAAGTGTAAGCTGTTCTGATTGGTAAAGAGAGAGCAGTTTTTCTTTGGACTTAGGATGGGTTGATCGCAAAAGTGACTTGCGATTGCTGAGTGTTCTCTTGGGTTATCAGAGATTTGCTGGATGTCTTCAGGGAAGTCAGAAGTTGTTCGCATCTGGAGATTGAGTTTTCTTATCGACTGGATTCCAGGAGTGGTACCGGTGGTTCAGTCTAGTTGAAGGATAGTTGTAACGCCCCACCCCGAGACCCACGTTAGTAAAGGGAATTAAAAAGAAATTCTGTCTACTAACGCAGAGAATAGGGTTGGATAAGGGTGACCAACATAGCATACAATAGCTAAGAACTAAACATGTCAAGTAGTGTCATCATTTTTTTTTCATTTACCTCATATGTGGTTGACATGTCTAGTCCATAACTATTGCACACTATGGCGGTTTACAAACGTTTCAGAACTAATGTAATATACATATATGCGGAAAGTAAATAACAGTCACAGAACAGCAAACCCAGATCAGATATATATATATATACATACACCACCGTACATGCCCACATAATACATCATACATGAGTGCCAAAAAGGGGTACTGATAATCACATACAATCATCCCACAAAAAGAATAATAGTTAACAAAATGGTCTAAAGATAAAAGCTAGCCAAATCGATATGTCCCACAAAAGGTGATGAGCTGATCCAAAAAGTGAAGCTATCCATACTAACCTGCAACTCGGTCTGACCCGAGTGAAAAACACACGGGTCAGGCAACTAAACTCATCAGTAGATAAGGGCATCAATGATGATAAGTGATAATGAGATAATCATTTCGTTGTTCCCAATGGAACGAATATAAGGTTCATCATGAATATACATATGTGAGAATCATCAAGGACCATTCTTATATCATAAGAAGGAAAATTATTTCGAAGTACTTCAAATCAATCATAAAGATCGTCAAACTTCATAAATCACATAATCTCAACAAGTAGTAATAATATGGTCGAATCATCATGGACCATCCTATAATGTCGCCTAATTCTTACTCGAGGCTATTCAAAACATAACATCCCCCAAAAAGATTAACATCAAAATCATCAATAAAAAGAGTACTTTGCACGTGCTATTTACTTCCACTAGTACTGTACTTCGGTACCATACATCATGAGATTGGGATCACCTTCATTTCTACCTCTCCTGCCTATGCACACGACTACGTAGCCTATAATTTCCTCCATCTCAATCGGTGACGTCAAAAGACCCGAGTAATAATATTATCATAATGCTTCGGGGTTGACTACTAATCTGCAACCCCACTTCACTCGAGGTCCGTAGTACTAGTCAAAACTTCCATGTGTCTCAACTTTACGACTAGGAACCCAAAAGGTATTAACACACGTCCCATACCATGCGTCAGCACCTAATGGTTTACTAATCGTCGGTCGATACCACATCGTAAAGTAATTATACATTAACATCAAACCCTAAAAAGAAATTATATACATCGCCTCATTTCATCGGCAAAATGTAGAAAATTCCAACTCATCGTATTTTGTACCACGACGAATTCAATGTGACTACCACACTTGTCTCCTTTCATCGACAAGTATCAAAATAATAAATAACCTTGCCTCATATCCTCGGCAAGTGTACTCTACATCCATATGGTCCTCTATCGCATATACTCCAAATTAGGAGTCAACGGACCATATCTGCATAATATTAGTCAAATGAACTAATATGATAAAATGCTTCAAACACAATCAAAACGTCAAATATACATCCGAATAACATAAAAATGATTAAAATAAATAAAATTAGTTATAAAATATTTTTCCATAGACAACATTATTTTTTTTTTTGATGATTTATAAAAGACTTGGAAATAAGGAATACTTGTTTTAAAATCCCTTAAAAAAAATGCTTTAAAACATTTATGATTTCAGCATAGAAAACGACAAAATTTGGCAATGCAATTAAAAACAAAGTTGTAGCTTAGATTCTAAGCTTTCCAGAATGACAAAAATCGTCAAATTCCGATCAGCGGTCTAAAAACTATGATCTTTCTACTAAAAGTCTTAAACAAGGCCTGTAGCATATAGTGTATGCATATATTGACAGGACTGAGATAAATATTCACAATTTCAGCATATTAAACATTCGAATCTGGCAATATGACTAAAGTAAAAGTTGTAGCTTATAAAATGAGCTTTCCAGAACATCTAAGATTATCGAATTCGGCTTAAAAATGAAAAAGTTATGGCCGATTCCGTTTCAGATTCAACAATAGGGAAATTCTAGTCTTGCTCTCGGGTTAGCAGTAAACAAATTAAATTTTGTCATAGCTAACCTCAAAATAACAGAAAACTCATCAAACAAAAGTTGTAGTATATGACATAAGCATTCCGGAATGGCCAAGATTATCAAAATCCGATCTGTGATTCAAAAGTTATGGGTATTTTGCTAACAGATTCAAACTAAGCCTGATTTGTTAAAAACAGAATCAGGCTTCTGAATTCAAACCAATTTCAGGTCATTAAAATTGCAAAATCTCAGGAAACAATCTGAAGACAAATTGTTCCTTATCGAATGTAGTTTCCAACAAAAAAAATTTGAGGTAAAACGGACAAGAAACGTGAAAGTTATGACCGTTTTACTATGATGTATTTTCAACCAAACGTGATATACGAAAAACTTAAGAAAGTAGTGCGAATTTGCAACATAAAGCTACAGATTTTGCACAGGCTTTTAATTTAGTTGCTGTAAGTTATATACTTACTATTTTCAGCAGAAGATGATTGTTTTAGGCAGCAAAGACAAAGCTTTTGGCGAATTCAAGCTGCAGCAGTACCTGTAGATGCTTAAGTAGAGGCATGCAGAAAGAAATTATCAACAAGATGAGATTACAGTAAATGAAAAATTGCAATCTCTCTAGAATTTGGGATTTAAGAGATAGGAGATTACCCAATTTATGTTTTGAGCTAGGAAATCCTTCCAATTTGCCAATTAATTAACAATTTTGATTAGAGATTAAGAAGTGGAGACCATTTTTATGTATTTTGAAGCTTTTAATTTCTGGTGGAAGGAGAAAGGTGAGAAACCTGTACGATGTCTCCTTTACCAACCAGAAGTCTCTTTTGGGTATTGGATCCAACCCAAACCCAATATGCCTTAGGAAATTTTTTAGAAATGTTATTTTTCTCAATTACTCACATATTCAATCTTTAACAATTCATAACTTTTGCATTATTAATCCGATTTCAACAAAATTAAATGCAATGGAATCGTTATTTCGTCTAGAATTTTATTAAAGTAAATAAAACATTATTTTTCATCAATTTAAATTTTATTTTAGCACTAACTCTCATTTTCTACAATTTTAATCGAATATAGTTATACAACTACATTCACAAACTCATGAAATAAAGTAACACTTTATTTCACATAAGCCCAACATTTTTATCCTCAATAAAATTATTTCTTCTTTATTCTCCATATTTTATCTTAAAATAAAAATGGACTATTGGTCTTAAATTACCAATATCATTTTATTAAACCCAAATAAATTTACAACCCATCCTAAGACTCAAATAAAGTGATTAACTTTATTTTCTTCATTTCATTAGCTCAATTTACTCAACTTCATTGTTTATATTAAATAAACAATATTTTCACCATTTTACCTCTAACTAATTTAATTAATTCCAATATTAAATTATAATCATCGTTATAATTTAATATTAGCGGTAATCTCCAAACTGGGTTTGTTACAGACTCCCCACCTTAAAAAAAAGCGTCCTCGCTATTTCTAGGGAAACCGTGACAAATATAACAATTTAATCCAAAAGGAATAAGAAAAAGCTTGAGATAATAGTTCTCACCATCCTCAAATGAAGATAGAAAACCCGGAAAAGAACTCTCGATAGATTCTCTAGTTTCCCAAGTGCAATCATTGAGATTCTCCGACCATTGAATCTTAACAAGAGGAACGTTCTTGCTTCGAAGGCGCCTTACCTCTGAATCAAGCACGCGAATAGGCCGCTGAACGGTGGATAAACTCGGTGAGATCTCAGCTCTAGCTGCTCGGAAGGATCAACAACGGAATCAGAACCTCGAATGCACTTCTTAAGCTGAGAGACGTGGAAAACATCATGAATACCGGATAAATGAGGCGGAAGTGACACTCTATAAGCAACCGGACCGATGCGCTCGGTAATCGGAAATGGTCCTATAAAGCGAGGAGCCAATTTCCCTGTGGAGCCAAAGCGCATCACTCCCTTCATCGGAGATATACGAATGAACACATGGTCACCGACGGAGAATTCAAGAGGCTTCCTACGGTTGTCCGCGTAGGATTTCTGACGGCTCTGTGCCTCTTTCATTCTCTGTCTAATAAGGGAAATCTTCTCCGAAGAATCACGAATCGAATCCGGCCCAAGAATAAACTTCTCGCCAGATTCTAACCAACAAGATGGAGAACGGCACGGTCTACCATAAAGTGATACTAGATTGAAAGCTGTTGTTATAGGAGAATTCTACCAATGGAAGGTGATCCTCCCAAGAACCACCAAAATCAAGAATGCATGCACGAAGTAGGTCCTCAAGAATACGATTCACCCTCTCTGTCTGTCCATCAGACTGAGGATGATAAGCAGTCGAAAGATTTAGCTTTGTTCCCAAAGCCTGCTGAGAGCTGGACCAGAAATGACTGGTAAATAGAGGATCACGGTCACAAACGATCGATGAAGGAACACCATGCAATCGTACAATTTCCTTAATATAGAGCTTCGCCAAAAGAGGAGCATTCCTATTAGACTTAATAGGAACAAAATGAGCTGACTTCGTGAGGCGATCAACAATTACCCAAATGCTCGAATGACCCGACCTTGAACGAGGTAGGCCGTCAATGAAGTCCATCGAAACTTGGTCCCACTTCCATAGTGGAACCTCTAGAGGCTGAAGAAGACCAGATGGCCGCTGATGCTCGGCCTTGACAAGCTGACACGTAATGCAATTGCTTACATAATTTGCAATGTCACGCTTCATGCCTTCCCAATAATAAAGTCGATGCATATCCGCATACATCTTACTGCTACCCGGATTAATGGTGTACTTAGAGCGATGACAATCATCAAGTATGTCACGTCTAAGTGTTGGGTCAGAAGGCACAACAATACGGTTCTTCAAACGGAGGCAACCGTGAGAATCAATGGAATAATCCCGCAACTCCTCATCACAGGAGTCAGTAGAACAAGACTGGATGAGGCGCATCGTATGAACATCATGCCTCTGAGCCTCAGAAATACGATCAAGAAGAGATGGTCGAGCATCCATACTAAACAATAAAGCAGGAGAACCAGATGATGGAACTCTATTACGAATATCACAACAAGATAGTGTCATCAAAACATCCCATTCGGCTAACATCATAGAAACCACGGCCGAATGCTTGCGACTAAGCACATCAGCAACTCGATTACCCTTACCAGGGGTATACTCAATATCGAAATCATATGAGGCGAGAAACTCTAACCATCGTTGTTGCCTCATATTCAAATCCTTCTGAGAAAAGAGATACTTAAGAGATTTGTGATCGGTATAGAGGATAAAATGCTCTCCCAAAAGGTAATGACGCCAAATCTTCAAAGCGAAGACAATGGCCGCAAGCTCAAGGTCATGGGTAGCATACCGAACCTCGTTCGGTCTCAACTGTCTCGAAGCATATGCAACTACCCGATCCTTCTGCATCAGGACTGCACCGAGGCCACTGTGGCTGGCATCGGTATATACAATAAGATCTTGGTTCCCTTGAGGAACCACGAGGATGGGTGCATTAGTGAGAAGCTCTTTCAGTCTCTGAAAAGAAGCTTCACACTTATCAGACCAAATAAATCGAACGCCTTTCCTCGTAAGGCTAGTCAAAGGAAGAACAATGCGGGAAAAGTCTTTGATGAAACGACGATAATAACCCGCTAATCCCAGAAAGGAACGAATCTCGTGAACATTCTCAGGCCTCTTCCAATTCTCAATAGCCTCGATCTTAGCAGGATCGACAGAGATGCCACTGGAAGATATGACATGGCCTAAGAATTTCACTTGCTTTTCCCAAAAATGACACTTAGAAAGCTTTGCTTTGAGTTGATGCTGTCGGAGAGTACTCAAAACGATTCTAAGATGTCTAGCATGATCTACTTCGGACCTGGAATAAACCAAAATGTCATCAATGAAAACAAGAACAAACTTATCGAGATATTCCCGGAATACTCGATTCATGAGATCGACGAAATAAGAAGGAGCGTTCGTCAAACCGAATGGCATGACGAGCCACTCATAAGAACCATAGCGAGTGCGGAATGTGGTGAGAGGAATACTATCTTCCGCAACTCGAAGCTGATGAAAACCAGTGGCCAGATCTAACTGAGAAAAGACCTTAGCACCACTCAACTGATCGAACATATCATCAATTCTGGGTAAAGGATAACGGTTCTTGATGGTTAGCTCATTAAGCTTGCGATAGTCGACGCAAAGTCTAAGAGATCCATCGGATTTCTTCACGAATACCACTGCGGCACCCCACGGTGAAGAGCTAGATCTAATAAAATGCTTGGCTTCAAGCTCGAGAAGTTGCTTCTTGAGTTCCTCATTCTCTCGCGTAGACATCCTCGTGGGAGGACGACTAACGGGCTGAGCACCTGGGATAAGATCAATACGGAACTCAATGGCTCGCTTAGGAGGCAAACCAGAAACAGGCTCAAATAAATCGGCAAAGTCACAAACAACTGGAATATGGGACACATCATCATCAGTATCGAGAGAATCAAGAGAAAATAGAGAGGTTGTCGAACCACCATCGGAATCATGAAGCGAGAGAGATAACTGATCGGGAGAATCAGGGTGTCGAAGATAAAGAACTCGCTCGAAACATAAAATCTTAGCATCGTACCGAACTAGCCAGCCCATACCCAAAATCATGTCAAAGCCAAGGAAAGGAATCACGTGCAGATTCGCATGGAAAGAAAAACCACAAATCAAGATCTCAACGTCATCACACAGTAAGCTAAGAGTAGCGGATCCTCCAATAGGATTAGCAATTCGCAATGAAGTAAGCAAGCATGAAACATCCAACTGCAAAGCATCTACGAGTTCCTTTGATACGAATGAGTGAGAAGCACCCGTATCGAAAAGCACTCGGATAATACGATCATGAAATAATAAGGAACCTTCTAAAACGGAAGAGTGTGTACCTCTAGGCTGAGAAGCATCACCAGAGGTAGAAGCCACATTAAGCTGACCCTGACGTGAACCTTTCCCCTTAATGGGGCAAGCAGCAACTAAATGTCCCTCTTTCTTGCAGTGGAGGCAACGCTTGGGTTTGGGACACTCTCTAACAGGATGATCAGGGGAGCCACAATTGAAGCATGCAAAAGGCTTCGCTGAAGGAGTAGACTGAGGCTGAGAAGAAGAACCACCATGCTTCTTCTTCTTCTTAGGAGGAAAGGGCCTAGACTTGCGAAAGAACTTCTTCTTATTCGGGTTGGCCCGAACCCTAACATCATCATCACTATCCTCTTCCTTCTCGACCGCTTCAAGCTGAAGGGCCATATCAACAAGCTTCTCAAAAGTAAGCTCAAGGCGAAGCATAAGGGCCTTCTTCAAATACTTCTTAAGTCCGGAAATGAACCTAAGATTCTTCTTGTATGGAGTAGGAATATGTTCAAGCCCATACTTGGAAAGACCCTCAAACGAAGCAACATACTCAGAAACAGAAAGCTTTCCTTGCTTGAGCTCAAGGAAGCGACGAGCTAGAGTTGCTCTCTCAGAATCAGGAATAAACTTGAGCTCAAAACGCTCACGGAACTGATCCCACTCAAGTGTGGACTCATCAATCTCAGCAATCAGAAGGTCATACCAATGAAGAGCTCGTTCTTGCAACATACTGGATGCTACAAGAACACGGTGATGGCTAGATATCTCCATACGGCTAAAAATATGCTCACAAGAACTGAGCCAGGCCTCAACATCAAGAACAGACTCGGTGCCTTTAAAGGCCTTGCCACCGAGATGAGTGAAATCACTGCACATACGTGCAAAAGCTGATCGGCGAGGAGAGGCAGGAGTAGCAGTAGTGGGAGGCTGAACGCTCCGCACTAACTCAAGAATCTGATCAGTGGACATATATACACCCTCAGGACGAGAACCATTGGACGGTCCCGTCGCTGAATGGCGTCCTCTACCTCGATGAGACATAGCTGAGAGAAAAGATTAAAAGGATCATTCGCAGGGTAAATAGATATATTAAAAATTCAAATACAGAAAATAAGGAATACTATGAAATATACTGAACATTCCTAGACGCATTCCTTTCCATCTACCCCCATAGGAATTGAAAAAGGACATGGGTCAAAATATGGGTAAGGATAAAATTAAAAGTGAGGTGAACCGAATCATGATTATGGGATGATACATGTAGATGTATTATACTTGATGTATGGTATCTCGTGTACTGTTCTGTATATATCACATTATATTCTGAAACCCGGCTCTGATACCAAGCTGTAACGCCCCACCCCGAGACCCACGTTAGTAAAGGGAATTAAAGAGAAATTCTGTCTACTAACGCAGAGAATAGGGTTGGATAAGGGCGACCAACATAGCATACAATAGCTAAGAACTAAACATGTCAAGTAGTGTCATCATTTTTTTTTCATTTACCTCATATGTGGTTGACATGTCTAGTCCATAACTATTGCACACTATGGCGGTTTACAAACGTTTCAGAACTAATGTAATATACATATATGCGGAAAGTAAATAACAGTCACAGAACAGCAAACCCAGATCAGATATATATATATATACATACACCACCGTACATGCCCACATAATACATCATACATGAGTGCTAAAAAGGGGTACTGATAATCACATACAATCATCCCACAAAAAGAATAATAGTCAACAAAATGGTCTAAAGATAAAAGCTAGCCAAATCGATATGTCCCACAAAAGGTGATGAGCTGATCCAAAAAGTGAAGCTATCCATACTAACCTGCAACTCGGTCTGACCCGAGTGAAAAACACACGGGTCAGGCAACTAAACTCATCAGTAGATAAGGGCATCAATGATGATAAGTGATAATGAGATAATCATTTCGTTGTTCCCAATGGAACGAATATAAGGTTCATCATGAATATACATATGTGAGAATCATCAAGGACCATTCTTATATCATAAGAAGGAAAATTATTTCGAAGTACTTCAAATCAATCATAAAGATCGTCAAACTTCATAAATCACATAATCTCAACAAGTAGTAATAATATGGTCGAATCATCATGGACCATCCTATAATGTCGCCTAATTCTTACTCGAGGCTATTCAAAACATAACATCCCCCAAAAAGATTAACATCAAAATCATCAATAAAAAGAGTACTTTGCACGTGCTATTTACTTCCACTAGTACTGTACTTCGGTACCATACATCATGAGATTGGGATCACCTTCATTTCTACCTCTCCTGCCTATGCACACGACTACGTAGCCTATAATTTCCTCCATCCCAATCGGTGACGTCAAAAGACCCGAGTAATAATATTATCATAATGCTTCGGGGTTGACTACTAATCTGCAACCCCACTTCACTCGAGGTCCGTAGTACTAGTCAAAACTTCCATGTGTCTCAACTTTATGACTAGGAACCCAAAAGGTATTAACACACGTCCCATACCATGCGTCAGCACCTAATGGTTTACTAATCGTCGGTCGATACCACAACGTAAAGTAATTATACATTAACATCAAACCCTAAAAAGAAATTATATACATCGCCTCATTTCATCGGCAAAATGTAGAAAATTCCAACTCATCGTATTTTGTACCACGACGAATTCAATGTGACTACCACACTTGTCTCCTTTCATCGACAAGTATCAAAATAATAAATAACCTTGCCTCATATCCTCGGCAAGTGTACTCTACATCCATATGGTCCTCTATCGCATATACTCCAAATTAGGAGTCAACGGACCATATCTGCATAATATTAGTCAAATGGACTAATATGATAAAATGCTTCAAACACAATCAAAACGTCAAATATACACCCGAATAACATAAAAATGATTAAAATAAATAAAATTAGTTATAAAATATTTTTCCATAGACAACTTTTTTTTTTTTTTGATGATTTATAAAAGACTTGGAAATAAGGAATACTTGTTTTAAAATCCCTTAAAAAAATGCTTTAAAACATTTATGATTTCAGCATAGAAAACGACAAAATTTGGCAATGCGATTAAAAACAAAGTTGTAGCTTAGATTCTAAGCTTTCCAGAATGACAAAAATCGTCAAATTCCGATCAGCGGTCTAAAAACTATGATCTTTCTACTAAAAGTCTTAAACAAGGCCTGTAGCATATAGTGTATGCATATATTGACAGGACTGAGATAAATATTCACAATTTCAGCATATTAAACAATCGAATCTGGCAATATGACTAAAGAAAAAGTTGTAGCTTATAAAATGAGCTTTCCAGAACATCTAAGATTATCGAATTCGGCTTAAAAATGAAAAAGTTATGGCCGATTCCGTTTCAGATTCAACAACAGGGAAATTCTAGTCTTGCTCTCGGGTTAGCAGTAAACAAATTCAATTTTGTCATAGCTAACCTCAAAATAACAGAAAACTCATCAAACAAAAGTTGTAGTATATGACATAAGCATTCCGGAATGGCCAAGATTATCAAAATCCGATCTGTGATTCAAAAGTTATGGGTATTTTGCTAACAGATTCAAACTAAGCCTGATTTGTTAAAAACAGAATCAGGCTTCTGAATTCAAACCCATTTCAGGTCATTAAAATTGCAAAATCTCAGGAAACAATCTGAAGACAAATTGTTCCTTATCGATTGTAGTTTCCAACAAAAAAAATTTGAGGTAAAACGGACAAAAAACGTGAAAGTTATGACCGTTTTACTATGATGTATTTTCAACCAAACGTGATATACGAAAAACTTAAGAAAGTAGTGCGAATTTGCAACATAAAGCTACAGATTTTGCACAGGCTTTCAATTTAGTTGCTGTAAGTTATATACTTACTATTTTCAGCAGAAGATGATGGTTTTAGGCAGCAAAGACAAAGCTTTTGGCGAATTCAAGCTGCAGCAGTACCTGTAGATGCTTAAGTAGAGGCATGCAGAAAGAAATTATCAACAAGATGAGATTAAATGTAACAACCCGCATATTTATCGATTTTATATTTAGATATTTTATTTAAATATTTCATCATTCGTCGGATTTTGGTCCGAAAAGCTACTTTTTGCAAACAGTCGAATTAGGACTCGAGACCACCTCCATTGAGTTCAAAATGTCGTTTGCGATCTTTTTGAGTGTAAACTTCGATATGTTTGGAGCTAGTCAAAATTTGACCATTTTCACTTTGGGTTTGGTTTTGGGTTCAGCCCCTTTGCCAACTTAACCCCCAAATCCGAACCTCTCCTCTCCACTCACTCTCACTTCCTCCTCATTTCAGTTCTAGAGCAACAATGGTGGGGGAGATGGGAAATTAGAATTCCCAAGCCCTAGTTTCCATTTGCAAATCAAGTTCTAGCTCCAAATTCTAAGAGAACCCATTGGTAAGCATCTCCTTCATCTTCTCCAACCCGTTCTCCTTTCAATTTCAGAAATCCTAAACCTAACTTTAGGAATGTTCTCCTTTTTGAGCATAGATTCAAGCTCATTTGGGTTGTGTTGAAGAGTGGTTGATTCTCCCTTTGCTTTCAAGCTCCTTCTTCATTGTTTTTGTGAAAAGGTGAGATTTTTATCTCACATCTAAGTCAATAATTATCTTTCGATTGTTAGGTATGAATTCCTAACACTTATCCTTGTGCAATTCCTTAGTCGTTGTTGCTCGACCGATCGTTATCGATGTCGTTTGGCCATTTTTGGCCTAGATTCAGGGAATGCCCTGAATAACAGTTTCAGCCGTCTGAACGTATGGTTCAGACGTCTGAATGGAATACTGGGAATTTTCTTCTCCCAGCATTCAGACGTCTGAATCAAAATTTCAGACGTCTGAATTGGTTCGTTTTGAACCAGAAAAGAAGTAGGCTAAAAAGTGCCTATTTCAGACGTCTGAAGTCTAGGATTCAGACGTCTGAATTCTGTTCTGGAAAATAGTTTATTTTCCAGATTCAGACGTCTGAATTCTTGATCTCAGACGTCTGAATCTGCTGTGTTTTGCCTATTTGCCTTTTTAGCTTGAATATCCAACTCTAATCAAGTCGGGTTGATTCCCTTTTAGTTGTTATCATTTATTATCGGCCACTTTGTTAAGTCGCCCGCCTTTTAAAACTTAGGTCGCTTGTCTTCACTAAGTCGAACCCCGTATTACTCTGCGTAGGCAATCTTATATGAAAAGCATTCATCAGAACCTCCATTTTGATGCATTTTGAGCTGATTTCCTTGGATTTTATTCACGTCTCCGAATGTGAATTTTTGTGATGGATTGTTCCAACAATCGTTTTATGACTTGTCACTTTAAAAATATAAAGGTTTCAATACTAGTAGTAAATATCAAAACTCTTTCATCAAAACGATTTCAACTCTATTTTCAATATCAAACTCGTTTATAAAACTGTTTTCCAATCTACTAGTATATACAAGCCTTTACTTCACTCGAATGAGAAATCGACTTAAACGACTTAGTAAAACGGGTGGTATGAAACGCTTGCGTTCACTTCGTCGGTTAGCTCTTGGACTTGTTCGATTGAACCCTTTTTGTGACAATTTCCTAGTGCAGATCTACAATTTGTTCGTAAATCTTTGAGTTAAGCAAGTGGTTATGGGACATGAAGCTAAACTCTTATATTTACTAGCTTACTGTAATCGACACTTCCTTATGATCATGATGATCATTTTTATGATTTAGACTAGCAATTGTGCGATGTCTCTTTGTCCGTATGAAGGACTGTACTTCATTTTATTGAGCTTCGTCTCATTTCTTTGTGGGCTGGCAACCCAAGTACTTTTTATGTGTTTCGATTCATCTGATGTACCGTTTGTACTACATTGATGTCTTTGTCTTTCCAATTCATTGGACGTACCGTTTGCACTGCGTCAATGTTCGATTCATCTGATGTACCGTTTGTACTACATCGATGCCTCTGTCTTTCCAATTCATTGGACGTACCGTTTGCACTGCGTCAATGTTCGATTCATCTGATGTACCGTTTGTACTACATCGATGTCTCTGTCTTTCCAATTCATTGGACGTACCGTTTGCACTGCGTCAATGTTCGATTCATCTGATGTACCGTTTGTACTACATCGATGTCTCTGTCTTTCCAATTCATTGGATGTACCGTTTGCACTGCGTCAATGTTCGATTCATCTGATGTACCGTTTGTACTACATCGATGTCTCTGTCTTTCCGATTCATTGGACGTACCGTTTGCACTGCGTCAATGTTCGATTCATCTGATGTACCGTTTGTACTACATCGATGTCTCTGTCTTTCCGATTCATTGGACGTACCGTTTGCACTGCGTCAATGTTCGATTCATCTGATGTACCGTTTGTACTACATCGATGTCTCTGTCTTTCCGATTCATTGGACGTACCGTTTGCACTGCGTCAATGTACCGGCTTTCATGCTCCTGTTTGGGATTGGCCATCCTTTTCTTGTGATTTCTGGATTTCTCGTTGTGATTTCTAGAATTTTATGTTTCACCACCTTTTCAGTTGGCATTGATATGTATGTCATTTATTGTGGCTTGGTGAATTAAATAAAGAATATGACATTCTTTTTATGCTATGAGATTCTTGAGATTTTGTATGACTTTCGTGATTTTATAATGTATACTTATCACAGTAGGACTTTATTGTTAACATACGTTTTATTATCATATCTCATATTCTATCTCATTTTATCTGATAATTATAGCTAGACTGATCCGTTTATTATTTTCTTCTTAAATAATACTCGGGTCAGACTGAGATTTTACAGGTGCTTCCTCATGACCTCCTACATGGAGCCATCATCTGACTTTTGGCTAACTACTCTAGTTTAGTAGTTTTTGTTTGTATACACTTGAGATTAGACTCCTTGATGTATACATATTCTATTATCTTGCACTTGTATCTATTCATTTGTGTTATTGTGGATCTTATTTGACCACTACTCTGATGTACACTTTCAGGTGTTATATTCATATCTATTTCCGCCTCTGTGATATGAATTGTCTGTGACTGATTTATGTTACGTTTATTTCTATATTTGTTTCCGAAGATTATATATAGCCACCGTGTGATAGCTTTGTGTTTGTATCGGTATGTCGGATTTCCTCCTTAAAAGGTATGCATCCTATTCTATCTGACATATCGGTGCTCGCACAAAGAAGTTACATGGATGGTCGCTCCTCAACAGCCTTATTCTCCGTGCTAATTGACAGCACTACACCGTAGTGTTCTTGGTTAGCGTGGGTATAGAGGTGGGGCGTCACATTACAGTAAATGAAAAATTGCAATCTCTCTAGAATTTGGGATTTAAGAGATAGGAGATTACCCAATTTATGTTTTGAGCTAGGAAATCCTTCCAATTTGCCAATTAATTAACAATTTTGATTAGAGATTAAGAAGTGGAGACCATTTTTATGTATTTTGAAGCTTTTAATTTCTGGTGGAAGGAGAAAGGTGAGAAACCTGTACGATGTCTCCTTTACCAACCAGAAGTCTCTTTTGGGTATTGGATCCAACCCAAACCCAATATGCCTTAGGAAAATTTTTAGAAATGTTATTTTTCTCAATTACTCACATATTCAATCTTTAACAATTCATAACTTTTGCATTATTAATCCGATTTCAACAAAATTAAATGCGTTGGAATCGTTATTTCGTCTAGAATTTTATTAAAGTAAATAAAACATTATTTTTCATCAATTTAAATTTTATTTTAGCACTAACTCTCATTTTCTACAATTTTAATTGAATATAGTTATACAACTACATTCACAAACTCATGAAATAAAGTAACACTTTATTTCACATAAGCCCAACATTTTTATCCTCAATAAAATTATTTCTTCTTTATTCTCCATATTTTATCTTAAAATAAAAATGGACTATTGGTCTTAAATTACCAATATCATTTTATTAAACCCAAATAAATTTACAACCCATCCTAAGACTCAAATAAAGTGATTAACTTTATTTTCTTCATTTCATTAGCTCAATTTACTCAACTTCATTGTTTATATTAAATAAACAATATTTTCACCATTTTACCTCTAACTAATTTAATTAATTCCAATATTAAATTATAATCATCGTTATAATTTAATATTAGCGGTAATCTCCAAACTGGGTTTGTTACAATAGTTCCTAGAGATAGAGTTTGGTGAAGCAGCTCAAGTTTTGATGGAGTATCTGAGTTTTCTTTATGGATCCGTTGAACCATATATCTGGGATGTGTTGTCCAGTTTGTGCTTGCGATATTCCTCAGCATTTTTATTCTATTCCAGATCAGAGTGGTGCAACGGAAGCAGTTTGGGAGTGCATCTCTGGATAAGAGAAGTAAGTTTGGAATCTACTGATAATTGTGAAGTAGAGTTGGTGTTCTTGGTCTTGGTTGATCTTGAGGAGATCATTGTGTTGGGTTGTTTTTGGTCTAGTTTGTTTTTAGAGGCATCAGCGAAGGATGAGCTGATCAGGAAGGTTGTAGGCAGCCCAGGATCGTCAGAAGAATTTTGTGGATAAGAGACGGAGGTATTTTGGGTCTCTTCTATGTTCTGATTTGGATAAGTGTTTGGTCTTCAAGGTTGAATGGTCAGTTTGGATGACTGGGATTCATTGTGTTTTACGTATCTCTGAGGGAGTACGTGTTTGATCTATCTCTGGTTTTGAAACCAGCAGTTCTGGAGGTTTTGGTTGTTGAGTCAGACTCGTCTGTCGTCTGACATTCTGTTTAGTTCTGTAGATCTAGATGAGTAGGAGCTCTATAGCTTAGTAGTATTGATTGTTTGGATTCTATAAAGCGAGTATCCCGATATTTATACCGGGAAAACTCGAGGAAGTTCTATCCAGAATTTTTCTGGATAGTTAGATTTGTTTTGATTGTGTGAATTGGTTGTTATGGTTGTTAGCATATGATTGATAGTATATGCTTGTGTTTAAAAATTAAAATCTTTAATAAGATTATTAAATTACCTTTGTTTAAATTTCGGGGACGAAATTATTTTAAGGGGGGAGGAATGTGATATCCCGGAATTTTGGGCAATATCAATTTAATAATCTGTATTGAAAATTAAATTGATTTGTTAACCTTTGTTAATAAATTTGAATTAGTTTAATAATCTAATTTAATAAATATTTAACTGGTGAATTTTATCTTTTAAAAATTAATAAAATATTTTCTATTTATAATATATATATATATAACTGTATATATTGTAAATAGATGAGCTTTGGTTTGAAATAAATAAATCTTGTTTTCTAATATATATTTTGGTAATTTGGGAATCATGATTAATTTAATATTAAGCTTTTCAAAGTTATTTAACAAATAACTATATGGTTTTAAAATACATAAAATAAATGTTTAATTGTTTAAATAGATTTAAGCTTAAGTTTAAATTTAAATAAAAGGTTTGTTTTATTTCTTTAAAAGTTATCTATATATATAAATAAGTATTTGTAAATTTATAAATTAAGTAAAAAGCTTTTAATTTTATATAATTGGTTTTATTTACATTTTCTTTAAAGTAATTTATATACATATATACATTTAGGTAAGTATTTATAAATAGTAAACTAGTATAAAAGTTTTATTAACATTTTAAAATAAATAAAAAATTATGTATTAAATACTTAAAAGACAAATGTCACCATATTAAAACTTAAATAAAACATGTGTAATGTAAATAGCTAATGTATATGACAAGTGTCATTTAATCTTGTTTTTCTTTTATTTTTATTTTTAGATAATTTCAGCCTTTATATAAACATACATCTCCATTTTCTTTTCTTTTCTAACCTTCTTTCTAAACAAAGAAATGAAGCAAATCTCATATCAACAAAACCTGAAAACAAATAAAGTAAGAAACTCCTCAAAACATTTCCTCTAAATAAATCTGATAGTTTATACCTCCTCAATTCAAAATCTGTAATCCTCCTCAAATCTGAAATGAATCAGACTCAAACCAAATTCTCAGAAATAAGCCTGAACTAAATTCTTTCAAAAATAAAGAACAACAAGCCTGTCTCTTCTTCAACTTGGAATCAAAGCAGAGATCAAACTTCTCTGTTTTGAAATCAAAGCCTGCATGTATTCTTCAAAAACAGAAGCAAGCAAATCTGGAATTATAAAGCAAATCAAAAGCATGCAGTTTTAAAAACCAAAGATTTATCAAAATCAAAAGCCTGTTGTCTCAGTTTCAAAAATCTGGATGCTCTGCTTCTTTTAAAATCTGGTGAGTAACTTAGATTTTAAAAACAGATAAATTTGATTTGTGTGGTAAAATATCTGAAGTAAATTGTGGTTCATGTTGGAAATTATGTATGCATGTTTGTTTTAGATCTAGTTACATGTATATATGAATGAAGATACTATGTATATGTTTGGTTGTATCAGTGATCGTCTCTGTTTAAAGTTCTCAGTTTAAAATTTAGATCTAAATTCCAATTCTCCCAAACTAATCTCTGTTAGAACTAGGATTTCAAACAAAAGTTGTTTGTTAAGTCATGAGGTAAAGTTTAAAATTTTAATAAAGTTAGAATAAACTTGAATGTCTCTGAAAATTTAAAAAGAACAGAGCAAGCTAAAAATAAGTGGAAATCCAAATATCCTAAATTATTGTTTCAGGCATATGATCTAAATTACAATCAAAAACCATGATTTTTGGAAGAGAAATAATAAATTTTAATTTAGTTTTGGGTATGCATTTCTGAGTTGAACAGAAATGGGGTTGTGGGTAATATCTGGCGATCTACGTGATCGGAGAGGATGGGGTCATCACTGAAGGTAGTAGAGTGGTCGGAGATTTTGAGAAAAATGTCAGATAGGTGTGTAAATTGTTGTGGTGGAAGTGGGTGATCGGGTTAGTCTGTAAACCTAGTTTTGTCTATGTCGAAGTTTTTGATCGATACGACCTCTCCAGACGATCGAGTTCAACAGGGCTTTGGAGATTGGATGCTGGGGTGTCATCGACGTTGTGGCCGGAGTTTCAGAAACTCTGATGATCGGAGGTAGGAGTGCGTGAGATTTTCCAGGCTTTGGGTGGTTCGAGACTGTTGTTCCAGGTTTTGTTTGAATGTTCGAATTCAAATTCGAGCTCGTATTGATGTTTTCGTTGATCATGTTGGGACGTGAGTGTAATCGCCGATGTGGAGAGATCAACGCTGGTGATCGGAGACGATCAGCGTCTCTGTGCACGTGCACATATTTTCTGGTGAAGTTGGGTTTGGGGGATTTGGGTACTCGGGTTTGTTCTCGTGATTTGTGGTGGAAGACTCGAAGTAGTTATCGGGGGATTTGAAGGAGTAACTCGGGTAATGTTTGTATTCCAGGTTTTAACAGAGAACTGTTTTCCAGTTTTTAAAATTTAAAATAAATTTTAAAAGCCGAGTTTAAATATAAAAGTAAGTTTAAATAAGTTTAAATCTAGTTTTAAATCTGGAATATAAGTTTAAAATCTCAGTTTTCAAATAAGATAATGTTTTTAAAATTTGAATTGATTTAACAACTTTAAAAAGGATTAAGTAATTTGTATTTTAAAAATAAAGTTTTAAATTGAAGATAGGTTTCTAAATCTAGAGATTAATCTGGAATCAAAGTTAATATGCATTTAAATTTTGAAATAAAAAGAAGTTTTTAAATTTAAAGTGTTTTAAACAATGTAAAGAGTATTTTAAATTTGAATTTAAAATGAATTTAGTTTTAAATTTCTTTTGATTGAATAAATATTTCTTTAACATTTGATTTAAAAGGATGTTTTTAAAACTTTGTTAAAGTTAAATTGTCTTCATTTTAAATCTTAATATAAAATGAAATTTAAATGTAAATTTAAAGGTAAATTGGTTTAAATACTTTATTAATGATATTTTAATCATTAATAGGAATAAAGTGTTATCTTAAAGATAATTAAGATTTAATGATATAAAATAAATTAGTAAGGTAATAAAAAAAATAATTAATCAATTTAATTAATTTATGATTTGGTTAATAAATTTAGTAATTAAGAGTTAAATTGATTAATTAAGGTTAATTAATTTGAAGTTAAGAATCATTAATTTGGAATTATTAATTAATGGTTAGGAATAAATTAATCAAATAATTAAGGATAAATTAAGTTGTTGTTAGGTACTTAATTAATTAAGTAATTAGGGATTAATTTAATAGTAATTAGTATTAATTAATTTGAAATTACTAATGGTTAATTAATGTTTAATTATTAAATAATAGTTAATAATTAATGTAGATCATTAACTTGGGATTAAATAAGTAATCAATGAATGTGATTAATTTTGATAATTAAATAGATTAATTAATTTAGGTTAATCATTTGTGAAATTATTTAATTAAATATAATTACTTAATGGAAGTAATTAAAAAATTAATTACTCATTGTAATTAATTGAGTTTATTTTGATTGTTAAGTTAATTTATTATGTTTAATTAATTTAAGATAATCATTTAATGATTTGTGAAGTATAATTACTTAATGTAATTTAATGGGGTATAATTACTTAGGAAAGTAATTAATGAATAATTACTGATGTAATTAATAGAGTAATTAAGGGTAGTTAATTACTTAATGGAATTAATCAAGGGATTAATTAAGAAATTAATTAAGGAGTAATTAATTTATTTAAAGAAGTAATTAAGGGTAGTTAATTACTGAATATGATTAATCAAGAGTGATTAATAAATGTGGTTTAATTAAAGATAATTACTTAATGTAATTAATTAGAGTAATTAATAATAAAAATGTAATTAGGGATCATTAATTAATATAATTAATGATGTAATTAAGAATTGATTAATTAAGGAATAATTAATAAATAAAGTGATTAATTAATGTAATTAATTAAGGAGTAATGTAATTAATTATAGTTAATTAATAAATGAAGTAATTAAAGATTAATTACTATAAGTGGTTAAGAGTAATTAATTTGTGAAATTAATTTAAATGCTAATTACTTGAATGTAATTAAATGTAATTAATCAAGGATGATTAATTAAGATGAATAATTAGATAATGGTTGATTAATTAATTGATAATTAATTAATAGTGACTTAAGCAAGATTAATAATAATGGAAGTAATTAATTTAAATTTACTTTAAATTAATTAAAGATGAAGTAATTAATTTAATTCATTTTAAATTAATTATAGTATGATTTATAGATCATTGCTTATGTATGGATATATGATATTGTTTACCTTGAATGGTTTGAGATCTCAGATATGAGATAATTGATAATTGATACTGTATGATTTGGATGCATTGGTTGCATAGTAAAGATGATAAGAATTATCTGCTTATAATGATAATGTTGATTATCTATTATGAATCTGTGAATTATCTATCTGTGTGTTAATAGATAGTAGAATTAAATTGTTTTAACCTTTAAAACAACTTGGCCTTAAAAGATACGCTTTGGATTTCGATGAGACCGGGATCGGGTTTCCGTATACCGGATTTCCAGGTCTGGAGACCCGAATACCACATCGATCCAAATTTACGATAGGTCGTGAATCTCAAGTGAAGATGAAGATTCAGAGTGCAAGGGTTATTGTCGTTAACTCTGAGGGTGATTCCAAAACGAGTGTAACGAGATAATGCCTTCGGTTTCGTTCGAACCCGTAACGAACTTGTATGGATTGAATTCTTTCATCACATCGTCAGGCGGACGATGAGCATTCTAAGTGATATGTTCTGATTAAAGGTAATCGTAACCTCAAGCCTCATCAACCGGGAATGGCTAAAACAGGGGAGGTGCAGCAAGGCTTCGTGGGTAGCACCCACTGAGAGCAAGATAGATCCCTGTCTAGAGGTCCCTTTTCTTTTTATTCGGCTTAGTGTGTGGTTGGTCGCGCCAACTACGGGGTTATCTTGTTCGGAATTATCCAGTAAGGGATGGTTCCGGCTTTGTGTTGCAGGGGAGCGGGCGTACTCCTCGGTACGGTGATCTAGGCCACGTACTGTGACGGGCGGTACCCCAGTAGCCCTGCCATTGTATGGAAACCCATTCTTCCTACGTGCCCTTACGGTTTTGATTGTATAACCCACTTTGTGGCTAGTATGCTGGAATTTAATAATGTAACAATTTCAGCTATTTCATATTTATTTGAAAACCCTAGACCCTATTATAATATAACTGGATTTCCTATCAAATGTTTTGGTTAGCGTAAGGTAAAAACTTACCCATGTTTATTTGTGGGGAGTCTTACGTGATACCTTTTCTTTCTAAAGGTTTTGAAGTTAAGCAAGTTTAACATGTTACTCACACCAGACCCATGTCTGACCCAAGTGTTTATTTCTGTTTTATAAACTCTTGGGTACTCAAATTTTTACGAGTAGCCAAGGGATTCAGGTTAGCTTTGACGAGTTATCTGGAGGAGCAATGGAGCAGGAGGCTTCAACGTTCGTAGATATATAGTATTCCGCTGTGTTAATCTCTGTGATAGTGTTTTGTATTGTATTGAGTTGTAATAACTAGACATATGTTTATAACTGTCTTGTATGTGTTGTATAATCTGTGTAACTCTGATTTTGTAAAGACTATGTAATAGTTATGTGATATATTATATTTTGTTTCGTTCCGCTGTGAGATTCTGATATTGTTTAGTTCTTTCTTCTCTTCTTTCTCTTTTCTACCCCTTTCTTTCTTATTGATGATACGTCATTCTGTAGAATGAGTGGCGGGTCGTTACAGCTTTGCTTTGAAATTCGTGCTTGGATTCGTAACTCATCCCATTGTCTTTTCTATCTAGCCTCGAAAGGTGAGCAATCACTCACGATTAATGTTCTTATATTTATTAAATTTTGATTTCAATTGAAACGTCAATTGAAATATACCGTTGCTAGTTATTTACATTGATATATACACTGTTATCTGTATTTGTTCACCTGTGACATCTGACACCATTATCTGTTATTTTTATTGCTGATATATGCATGTTGCTGTTGTTATTTTATTATCATATATGTTATCACTCTGCAAGTTCCCTATTAGTATAGAATCACTATGGGTTGAAATGATACATACCCGAACGATCTGTAGAATAGAAGAAAAACGTTATGGGTTGAAATGATAAACCCAAGCGATTTTCATCGAATTGAATTTGGGATTGCGGGTTGAAAAGATATAAACCCGTATATATATATTTTAAATTGCGGATTGAAATGATAAATATCTGTATCACTTGACCATAGGATAGAAAATTATATACAGGCACTGTTGGTCTATATATAAATGTTTTGAAAATGATTTCTATGGTTTTGAAAAGAAATATATGGTTTTGATAAATATTGATTTTAAAGGTTTATTAAAGTTGATTTAATAAAGTTGATAAATAATATGTTTAAGTATTTATTTAATATCTATATTTTCAAATATAGAATTTATAATGATTTGAAATTGATTGAAATTATATTTATTTAAGAATTATACTTAAATAAGTTTGATTTGAAATGTATTGAATTTGAAATTTAAAGAAGTGATTTACAACTTGAAATTTGAAAAGGTGACTTAAATGGATATTTCAAACGTATAAATATTTAAATGAGATTTTGTTTATTTAAATTGTAAATTGAAATTGTATTCAAATGTTATTGAAATGTTAAGTTAATATTTCAAAAATAAATAATTGTATAGTGAATTTGATATGTATATAAATTTATCGAATTTAGTTTTGAATGTTGATTATTTGAAGCTTTGAAATATTTTGAAATTGAAATGGTTTATTTTGTGGTTCAAATCTGTATTTGAAATTGATATAATTTGAAATGATTTATTGAGAAATTGAATTGAGTTGAAATTTGCGATTTGAGATTTGATTAAATTAAAATTTTGGAATTCGAGTTAATTTGAATCGATTTGTGAAATTTGAGGAAACTATTTTATTTTATAAAGTAATTTTAAATTATATTTAAAACTATTGATATTTTACTTTATAAATTATTTTAATATAAACTATTTTAATATAAATCATTTTCTTTTTATATAAATTATTTCATTTTAAACTATTTTTATAAACTAATTTATTTATAAACTATTTTATTATATATACTAATTTTAATATCTAAACTGTGTAAAAGAAAAGTGTTATGATTTCCAAAATGCTATGATTTCAAAGCGGTGATTTCCAAAGTGTTTTGATTTTTAAAAGACTATGATTTCGAAAGCGTTATAACTTTGGAAAAGTACTATGATTTTGGAAGTGAATATTTTTGAAATGAAAATGATATCGTATTGATTTGGTTATTGAATTGAAATGATATTTTGGTTTTGAAGTATAAACTATTTTGAAATGACCACGGTGTTATAATAACGATTGGTTGTTAAAGAGACCGGGATCGGATATGGACATACTCTCTGTCGATACCGAAAACCACTTTGACAACTGTGTACGCGGTGGAGTTTCCAGAATGAAGTAGGATGGTGGCGACGATCCTAAGGTATATACGTGGACCCAACTTCCGTGAGTTGGCATAAGGTGACTAAAACAGGAGCGATCTCGGGCCTGTGAGGTAGCACCTCGTATCGGACACACTTCTTCGATTTCATTCTATTACTTGTTGATTTTGGTGGCCACCCTTCGATTTGGGAGTGTTGTTCGAGGTGGAACGGTAGTGGCTGCTATGCGTATCCATCAGTCCGTGTGCGTATTTGGTATATCTACCCTGGCATTGCCTTGTGTGCCGTGTCACCTACCATATCGAGCTTTACTACGATTATGATTTTAAGATCCGACCGCGTTAAGGTTCTCCATCCCATTAACGCTATTTTCTATATGATTATACTTTACTAATTAGACACTACTGTATATAGTGTATATTACTACATAGTAAATAGTTTAACGGACCCTTAGAGGATGGTTATCCCAAACATCCTTTAAGTTACTTGTATTTCAGTTGATATTTCACTTGAGTTGGATTTATTGATATAAGAATGTTAATCCTGACTTGAGTGTTTTGTGTTTTGCTTTACGCTCGGGTCAGACTGAGTGATACATCATTTGAGACTCACCTTTGGAGTTGGAGCTTCGCTTGGAGATCCAGCTATCTATCGATCCTGCTTTCAGTTATTCAGTTGATTCCAGTGATGTATTCAGATCTTGTATTTGATTATTTTATTGAGACATATATTGTATTCGAGACTTCTGTTGTATCTTGTTTGACTCTGTTATATATATATATAGTAACTTCATGAACTACTATCCTTTTATTTCCGCTGTATTATTGTTATATTACTCTGTGTCTGTGATCTGTAGTTATTTTATTTACTGTATATGCTGAGTTTTGCCAAATTTTATTTACAATCCATTGTTTTGAATTATTCAAGTCCGACATGTGTGGATTTATTGTCTATTTGAATGGTCCAAAATACTGGGTCGTTACATGTGGTATCAGAGCTCTGGTTTTAGGCAAAACTCAGCATATGTAGTAAATCGGATTACAGAATCACTTTCGATTCGAGCTTGAATTCCTTTTTCTTTGACTCGGTTCCTTCGAATTTTGGAACGTTCACTTCGGTTCCAAAGTCCATTCGTGTCTCCCCTATTCGTGTCTTTTGATTCTGGAGTATCCCATAACTCCACTTCGAATGATCTCTATAATAAATCGGCGGTCTCGCCAATCTTCGAATAATTTGTACTGGGGTGAAACTCCTTTACAATCAGTATTGATTCACCGGAGATTTCTGTATCCTCGGTTTACGATGTTGTTATCTTATGCTATACCCGAATTCTACCTTTGGTAATCGAATGTCGATTTGCTTCAGAATTCTACATCGGTCTCATCTATGAAGTCACGGTTGACCCGGTTAAGGTCGCCCACGATTTATACAACTTTATCCATCTTCCTGTTTGAAATGCAATCATCTAACCTTCATTTCGAGCCTATCTATTTTAGATTAGAATTCTCTTTGATTAGAGCCTATCTATATTTGGATCTCTATCCATGTGTTGGAATCAAATTCTGGAATCATCGTGTGAGGGAGTGTATTTGTAATTAATTATAAAATAGTTTATGTTTATAGTGTGTTGTTTGAGTTGTTGATGTTGGTTTGGATTTTCGATCGATTCGTCTGATCAACGCTATCGATAGGAATCCCAAAACACTTGAACAGAGCAAACTGACACAATATAATTTTCAAATTTGATAAATGAAATAAATTTGGATGATTATATTATAAATATATAAGTAAAATTTTCTGGAATTTAATAAGTTAATTAAAATGGTTGTTTGAAATGATAATATTTGATTTTCATTTATTGTTCTAAATGAATTTATAAATATGGTTTATAAATTGATTTGGAATTTGAAATGAATTTAATTCAGAAATTTGAGAATTTAGTTTTCGGTGATTTCGAACTTTGGTTTTTAATTTTTAAAGTATATATTATTGAAAGTATTTTCGAATAGAAATCGTTTTCAAAAGAATTTTAAAATGTTGAAATAAGTGCTCTTCTCTTTATCGCTGGAAAATAATTTCGGTGATGGCGGCCGCATCATCGACATTCATTTTCGAGTTTCGAAGTGAAGATACCATTCTGTAGTTTTGCTACGGTTTTGTTTTGAAAAAAAAAATATTTTGATTTGAATTTCTTCAGTATAATTTGATTTATATATATAGGTATCTTATTTTAAAATTTAATTTGATTTGATATAGATATATTATATATATCTCTAAATTGTTGAAGTAAATCGGAAATTTAAATTTTAGGTTAAAGATGATTTCAATTATAAACTAAAGTCAAAATTCTTGGATAAATAGTTAACTGGGAATAACTGAATTGTAAAGTCTTAGTTGTATAATACTCAATTACATTTCAACGTAACTTACCTAAAATTTTCAGAAGTTAAAAATGTAATCGGATAATATACAATATAAAATGACCTTTATAAATAGAATTTGAGTGGTTATAATAAATGTTATACACTTAAAATTTAGTTATAAACATTAATTGAAATAAATAAGAATTATAAGTTAAGTGGATAATAGATGAGACAAATAAATTTGTTTTGAAGGAATTAATAGATTGAAATTTTATTAACTTATGGATGTACCTTGAATTTAAAATCAATTATTGGATATAAATTGATTTAAACTGAAATTTATATGGTTTAAATTAATTTATATGGTTTAAAAATATGTGATAGGACATATTAAGTGGAATAAAAGAATTAAATTTGTTGAATAAAATACGAGTATAACAAATGATTATACAAATTGATGATTTAGAAACTGTTAATTGAGGATGACCAGACAATAAGATAATGAATTTAGAAATAGATAGATTAATTTAACTTAAGAAGAAACCAAGTGGATTAAACCAAATTGTTAATTAATTTAATTCGAAATCTATATGGTTTAAATTAATTGTTTTGTCTTGTTTTAAATATATTTTGCTTTCTATTTGTTTCTATTCTCTTACCTCCTTCCTTTTCGGGGACGAAAAGTTTTGAGTGGGGGAGAGTGTAACGACCCGTAAATTTTAGATAATTTTATTTGTTTATTTATATATTTAATTGAAATTTTGTGAAATTTTAAACAATAAAATTTTGAAATAAAAATTTAATATTTGGAATACGTTTAGTTAAACATAGCAACTGGTAAATTTTCATCTAATAATATTGAAGTTTATTTTCTAGTGTAATTTTATTCCAATTAATATCAGTTAAAATTGATGATAATAAAATGTTTTCCAAACCTAAATATTTTTACATAGAAAATTTGTAAATCATCTTCTGAGTGAGACGTCATATTTTGTTTCTTCAAATTTGGACTGTTATTGCTCTGTTTATCTTATTTTCGACAGATTAGCAGCATTTCGGTACCGATATCGACTTTTGAAAGGATAATCGTATCGCTGATATCTGTATACCGTTCTCATCGTCTCGTCATGCTGATCTCTACAGTATATTTAATTGTGTGTTTTGAATTCCGGTATGCGATGGAAACGATTAAACAATTGTCATATCGGACCGTATTTGTGACTTTTTCTTTCCTTTACTCTTTCAAACCCAGCCTTGTGCCTTTCATTATTCCTAGAATTCGACGTTGATGACTTTTACCATTCCAATCGTTATAGTATATTTATTCTGGTCCGTTTTATTTTATTTATTTTATTATTATTTTTTTCTCTGACCTTTCACTATTTGTGGTACTATTCATTCAAAGAAATTTCCTGTAGCTTTGCTTTATCTTCCCCATTGAAACATGGCTGTGTTCATCTTCTCTCCACCATGAATTCGAGCAGTCTTTCCACCATGATATCGAGCAGCCATGCATCTCTTCCCATGCATCTCTGCCTACACTTCGAACTGCCCCAATCTCCGCATCATTCGTGCTGCTCGGCCCCATGCTGCTCCTCCATCACTCGGCCTCCCTGGTGCCGAAGCCACTGGCCGAATACAAATTCCTCCATGTGAAGCCACACTCGCATGTCACCCGAAGCCTCCGCCTTTCTCCCATGCTCATTCAATATTCGCTGGTCAAAGCTTCCAGGCATGCCTCGAGCGCCTCTTCTCCCCTATTCTTCCACCACCGAGTGTTCCATCTTCTTCTCTTCTTTCAAGTATATATATATAGCTTATATTGTACTTTATTTTATAAGTCTGTTTTGATACATATGATATGGCTGTTATCTCATAAAAGAAGTATACATATAAATTTTGCTATAAAGTTACATCTCAGTTTATAAAGTTTATAATATATATATATATATATATATGTTAGTTTATTTATAAGTTATAAGTCTATATTTTATCTGGTATATAAATATCTATATATATATATATAATATAAAGTAGTTTTTGTTTATATGTTGAAAGCAGTTGTACCAGTTTTGTTTTTGCTATAAATTTAGATGTGTTGGTTTTATAGTTTTACATATAAAGTCTACTTCAGTTTGTACCTGGGTTAATATATTTGTAGGATAGTATTTTAGATATATGGTTACATAAGTTTATAGAGTCTATGGATGTTTAAAATAATATTTAATTTATGCTAGTAAAACCTTACTATCTGCATTTAAATATTGTTAAATATATGATCTATTTATATATATACATGTATATTGTTCAGGTTTTTGAAAAAATCATTACAGTGAAGTATATATGTTAGTGTATGTAAAGGTTTGTATATTATATAAGTGTTGTTTATATAAGTCACTTGTATATATTTGTATATGAAGTGGTTAGCTGTTGGAATATTTATATGTGCTTTATACAAAAAAAAACAGTGTATTTTTACTAGGGTATATATATAGTTAGTGTTTATAGTTTTATATTTATATTCTCTATATTGAATATGTATGTCGGTAACTTGTTCATATGGTATATATCGCCTGTTGTATATGCGTTATTTAGGAGCCGGTTGATGTTTGTTTTGTGTACCTTTCGTCTGTAGTCTATATATATATATAAGGTATATACCTGTTATATTATATTTTATAAGTCTAATACATGTCAGATGTGTAAGTATATGTTATATATATGTAGCATATAATATAAGTACTTTGCATTTTTCAGTACATATATGTATTGTTATGATTTATATATTAGTGTATACACGTGGTATTCATGTGTTTATATTATTTATATATATAGTGAATTCGTCAGTGTATAATTTTATAGGGTTGCGTGCACCTATATGAGTCTGCAGACTATTATGTCACTAAGTTTTCGTTTACTTTTCTTTTATATTTATTTATTTCTAACGCATAGGGGTATATAAGTTTAATTTAGCCTGTTTGGTTATTTTAATATTTGACAAAAAATGATTTCATAATAATAATAATATGATTGTAGTTTACATCAAACTGATTCTGATTTTTCTCATCGTTTCCCATTTATCAGCTTATCTGTCAAACTCGAGTCCATCGTGCTTTGCTTTGAAATTCGTGCTTGGATTCGTAACTCATCCCATTGTCTTTTCTATCTAGCCTCGAAAGGTGAGCAATCACTCACGATTAATGTTCTTATATTTATTAAATTTTGATTTCAATTGAAACGTCAATTGAAATATACCGTTGCTAGTTATTTACATTGATATATACACTGTTATCTGTATTTGTTCACCTGTGACATCTGACACCATTATCTGTTATTTTTATTGTTGATATATGCATGTTCCTGTTGTTATTTTATTATCATATATGTTATCACTCTGCAAGTTCCCTATTAGTATAGAATCACTATGGGTTGAAATGATACATACCCGAACGATCTGTAGAATAGGAGAAAATCGTTATGGGTTGAAATGATAAACGCAAGCGATTTTCATCGAATTGAATTTGGGATTGCGGGTTGAAAAGATATAAACCCGTATATATATTTTAAATTGCAGATTGAAATGATAAATATCTGTATCACTTGACCATAGGATAGAAAATTATATACAGGCACCGTTGGTCTATATATAAACGTTTTGAAAATGATTTCTATGGTTTTGAAAAGAAATATATGGTTTTGATAAATATTTATTTTAAAGGTTTATTAAAGTTGATTTAATAAAGTTGATAAATAATATGTTTAAGTATTTATTTAATATCTATATTTTCAAATATAGAATTTATAATGATTTGAAATTGATTGAAATTATATTTATTTAAGAATTATACTTAAATAAGTTTGATTTGAAATGTATTGAATTTGAAATTTAAAGAAGTGATTTACAACTTGGAATTTGAAAAGGTGACTTAAATGGATATTTCAAACGTATAAATATTTAAATGAGATTTTGTTTATTTAAATTGTAAATTGAAATTGTATTCAAATGTTATGGAAATGTTAAGTTAATATTTCAAAAATAAGTAATTGTAAAGTGAATTTGATATGTATATAAATTTATCGAATTTAGTTTTGAATGTTGATTATTTGAAGCTTTGTAATATTTTGAAATTGAAATGGTTTATTTTGTGGTTCAAATCTGTATTTGAAATCGATATAATTTGAAATGATTTATTGAGAAATTGAATTGAGTTGAAATTTGCAATTTGAGATTTGATTAAATTAAAATTTTGGAATTCGAGTTAATTTGAATCAATTTGTGAAATTTGAGGAAACTATTTTATTTTATAAAGTAATTTTAAATTATATTTAAAACTATTGATATTTTACTTTATAAATTATTTTAATATAAACTATTTTAATATAAATCATTTTCTTTTTATATAAATTATTTCATTTTAAACTATTTTTATAAACTAATTTATTTATAAACTATTTTATTATATATACTAATTTTAATATCTAAACTGTGTAAAAGAAAAGTGTTATGATTTCCAAAATGCTATGATTTCAAAGCGGTGATTTCCAAAGTGTTTTGATTTTTAAAAGACTATGATTTCGAAAGCGTTATAACTTTGGAAAAGTACTATGATTTTGGAAGTGAATATTTTTGAAATGAAAATGATATCGTATTGATTTGGTTATTGAATTGAAATGATATTTTGGTTTTGAAGTATAAACTATTTTGAAATGACCACGGTGTTATAATAACGATTGGTTGTTAAAGAGACCGGGATCGGATATGGACATACTCTCTATCGATACCGATAACAACTTTGACAACTGTGTACGCGGTGGAGTTTCCAGAATGAAGTAGAATGGTGGCGACGATCCTAAGGTATATACGTGGACCCAACTCCCGTGAGTTGGCATAAGGTGACTAAAACAGGAGCGATCTCGGGCCAGTGAGGTAGCACCTCGTATCGGACACACTTCTTCGATTTCATTCTATTACTTGTTGATTTTGGTGGCCACCCTTCGATTTGGGAGTGTTGTTCGAGGTGGAACGGTAGTGGCTGCTATGCGTATCCATCAGTCCGTGTGCGTAATTGGTATATCTACCCTGGCATTGCCTTGTGTGCCGTGTCACCTACCATATCGAGCTTTACTACGATTATGATTTTAAGATCCGACCGCGTTAAGGTTCTCCATCCCCTTAACGCTATTTTCTATATGATTATACTTTACTAATTAGACAATACTGTATATAGCGTATATTACTACATAGTAAATAGTTTAACGGACCCTTAGAGGATGGTTATCCCAAACATCCTTTAAGTTACTTGTATTTCAGTTGATATTTCACTTGAGTTGGATTTATTGATATAAGAATGTTAATCCTGACTCGAGTGTTTTGTGTTTTGCTTTACGCTCGGGTCAGACTGAGTGATACAACATTTGAGACTCACCTTTGGAGTTGGAGCTTCGCTTGGAGATCCAGCTATCTATCGATCCTGCTTTTAGTTATTCAGTTGATTCCAGTGATGTATTCAGATCTTGTATTTGATTATTGTATTGAGACATATATTGTATTCGAGACTTCTGTTGTATCTTGTTTGACTCTGTTATATATATATATATAGTAGCTTCATGAACTACTATCCTTTTGTTTCCGCTGCATTATTGTTATATTACTCTGTGTCTGTGATCTGTAATTATTTTATTTACTGTATATGCTGAGTTTTGCCAAATTTTATTTACAATCCATTGTTTTGAATTATTCAAGTCCGACATGTGTGGATTTATTGTCGATTTGAATGGTCCAAAATACTGGGTCGTTACAATCATCGACGTTCATTTTCGAATTTCGAAGTGAAGAGACCATTTTATAGCGAAAGCTACAGTTTTTCTTTGAAAATTAAATTGGTTTGAATTTTTAAAATATGACTTGATTTATAATATATATTGGTATACGATTTCAATTTGATTTGATATTTATTATGTATATATATTTATTTATCTCTAAAATAGTTCGAAGTTAATAGGAAATTTAATTCTTAAATTTTATCTTGAAGAATAATTTCAATTATAAAAGGAAATCAAAATTTTGAATAAGTATTTAAGCTTGAGTAATTGAATTAGGAAAATTTTTATTTGTATAATATTTTATTGCATTCCAATATAACTTACCTTAATTAATTAGAAGTTAATAATGTAATTGAAATATTTACAATATAAAATGGTGTTAAAGGAATTTATAAATAAATTGGAGTAGTTATAATAAGTGTAAATATACTTAATATATGTGATTGGGTATATTAAGTGGAATAAATTTAATAATAATTTGGAATAAAGAAGAATTAAATTTATTGAATAAATCATGAGTATAATAAATGATTTTTAAATTCATGATTTTAGAAATTCTTAATTTGATGATAAGATAATGAAATTAGAAATAGTTAATATTTATTTAACTTAGGTGAAATCAAATGGATAAAATCAATTATTAATTTAAGTTGAAATTTTCATGATTTAAATTTATCATCTTATTTTGTTTTCCAATCTATTTTCCTTCGGGTTGTCCCTATTCTCCTGCTTCCTAAGCGAGAAATCGAATTTCAAATTAATCTTATTCCTAGAGCTACTGTTTTCTCTCAACCTGATCTTGCCATAGGTTTCACCATCTCAGTGTTGCGGAGGAAAGTTTTCCCAAGACTACTTTCCGTACCGAGGATGGTTTTATGAATGGTTAGTTATGCCTTTTGGTATGATTAATGTCCCTGCTTCTTTGTTGATTTGATGAATCGTGTTTTTCGTGATGTGCCTATCAATTCTGTTCTCAAGTTTATTCTAGTCTTTGTTGATGATATCCCTATCTTCTCCAAGTCAAGAAAAAACCGAGAGTCGCATTTGAAATCTGTTCTAGAGACTCTTCGGAATCATTGGCTGAAGGCTAAATTTTTGAAACGCCATTTCTGGAAGGATGAAGCCTGATTTCTTGGGCATATAGTTTCTGGTAATGTAATTTCCGTTGAAACATTTATGACCGCTGCGATCAATGTAAGGCTTTCTTCTCATCTTTCTTTGTGATTTCATAACTCTATCTTCTTGGTTGTCCTTAATTCTCCCTATCTTGCTGCAAAATGGAAAGGGTATTGCTTATGCCAGCCTCTTTTGGAAACCTTTCAAGAATCTTTGGTACTCACCTGAATCTGAACACTGCTTACCATCCACAGACCGAACGGTCAAACGGAAAGAGTGAATCAGATTCTAGAAGATCTTCTCCGTGCTTGTATTCTTATTATGGAGGATCTTGGGAAGATCATCTCCATTTTGTTGAATTCACCTATAACAATAGTATCAGGTATAATCTCAATCTTCTATTTTCATCTTGTTTAATTCTTTATCTATCCTATTCGTCATTCAATCTTGTTTTCTCTGTTTTTCGTGTCTCGTCCTTTTCGAGGACGAAAAGTTTTGAGTGGGGGAGGGTGTAACAACCCATAATTTTGTAAATATTTTTAATTAAATTTTATTTGAAAACTTTGATTTTTAAATCATTTAAAATTGAATTTTTGGAATTTTCCAATGTAATTTTGGATTTTGTTTGCAATTTATTTTCCAAATACAATAAAATAAATAATTTCTGAAAATTTTACATTTTCGTCTACTTTGGTCAAACTTTGACTTTCAGTTGAAATTTTTAAATTTGAATTTTTAAATTTCTAATCTTTTTCTTTGAAGCAGAATATAATTCTGATCTTCATTCTGCTTTTCGTTTCGTCAAATTCTGTGTTATACTTTTTAAATTTGATAAAGTACAGCATTTTACACGTATTTATTTTTTGTGCTATATTTTCTATTTTCCTATGTTCATTTCTCTATTTTATTTTCTATTTTTTTTGTTTAGACTTTGATTTTATTTATTGGATTTTTGACTTGTTTATTTTGAAAATAGACTTGGAAAATTCAAGAGACTTCGGTTTCTTTTCTTTAATTGTTGCCTTTTCCTTTCCTAGCCTTTTAATTTTCTTAGCCACCCTCTTTACTCCCCTCTAGCCGTGCATTTCACTTTCCCAATCAAGTACAAAAATTATTTCCCATCTCTCATTTCTCATTTTCATTCAAAGAAAGAAAATTTAATAAGTTTTTCTCTCTCATGGCCTCCTCTTTTCCTCTTTTCCATTTTTCTTTTCTTTTGTTTTCTTCATGTTAGGCTCGGCCTCACCACCATCAAGCCTCTAGCCGATCTCACCATCTCCCCACACCACCATGATCGGTCTTCACCCATCCTCATCACCACCAAGCCTTGCCATGATCATAGATCCAAACAACCATCACCACAAAACAATTCAAACCCTAGCCGACCCTATTTGCATTCACCTTCCTCTTAGTATTTTCCTTGGCCTCAACACCACCACTTCTTTGCCATGCCTTGATCTACATCACCCCAAGCCGTGAATTGAGATGCACTTGAACCAAGCATCACACTATGGCTGAGCACTTTTGCATAGGGCCGAACCCATATGTGCTAGTGACCCTTCAATTAATTGACCTATTGCCTTCCATGATTTGTAACTTACCATTTATCCACTTCCTCAAACCGTAGCCGTGCAATGCTTGACTCAAAGACCACTTAGCCGAGCCTAGTTGCAATAAACAAGTCATGGCCAAGCCATGTAGTGGTGTGGTCGAGCCTACATGTGCAGTGGCCGAGCCCAATGGCCTTGGTCAAACCATTTTCATCTCATTTTTAATTCATATTTTCATTGTTTAATTCATATTTGTTTGTGTTGAATCATATACTTATATTTCATATATTTTTTTGTTTACAAGATTTGGATTTGGGTGCTACTTCTCCTCGAATCTAGTTCATGCTTTATCATGCCTTTCAGTGTTGTTGTGTGTCTCTACTTCATAATCTCTAGTTTTAGAAGGTGAGTTTATCACTCTCGACATTCATACTTATATAATTGTGAAACGATGACAAGTGAATATGTAGAAATTTATATGCTATGTTGATAAGTCCATATATTCTTGTGATATGATTATATGATTTTAAATTCTGCTTTTATATTTGTTACATCACCTGATATGATATGCTATGCTGTTCATTTATTTTCCGTATCTCACACTACAAGTTCCCTTTCACTATGGGTTGAAATGATAGGCTCGAGCGATTTTTATTTTATTTAATTGCTTTGACTTAGGATTGTGGGTTTGAAATGATAGAACCCGGATTTTTCTTTTTAAATTACGGATTGAAATGATACATATCTGTATCACTTGTCCTAGGTTAGAAAATATTATACAGCCCATGGTTAGATTTTAATTAATGTTTTCCTAAAAATTATTAAGTATTTTGAAAATAAAATTTATGAAATTTTAACTTAAATTTGATTTAATGATTTGAAATACAAAGAGATATTGGTTTCCTATAAGTTAAGATTTTATAAGTCAATTATTGGTTTTAAGTTGAATTTAAAGATTTTTATTTATAATAAATAACTTAATTATTAAATTTGATTTAATATGGAATTTTAAATCTAACCTGGTATTTGTAAACAAATTTTTTTATGAATGGATATGTGATTTGTTTTGTATAATAAGTTTTATAATTATTTTCTATAAGTTAAAATGTATAAGTAAAAATGTATAAAAATGTAACTTAAATATGACTTAACTTGATAATTGAAAATTTAGGTTTCAAATGGAGATTTAAGTTAATTTGGTGATAAGAATATTTTGTTTATGAAATGGGTATTTTAAATAAAGTGTTAAGTTATTTATTAAAATAAAAAGTCAAGTAAAATAGTGTAATTTTGACTTAAGAAATGAATTATGGTTCATTTGGATATTTTATTTATAAAATTTTATTTTATTTAATTATTAGTTAAATGATATCCAAATGAATATTTTCTGAAGCATGAGATATGTTTTTTATAAGTTAAAGGTGGCTAAAACGGAGAATTTAGTATTTCTGAAATGTTATAATAAATCTGGAATTTGTATTGGTAGCATTTCCAAACTGCTATGGTTTTAAGGTAGCATTTGCTAAGTGCTACCATTTCTGAAATTAAACTATGTTCTGAAATAATAATATACCTACTATAGTACTTTCTTAGTGCCGCCATTCCTAAAATTAAACTATGTTCTAGAATTAAATATACCTACTGTAGCACTTTATAAGTGCTGCTGTTCTGAAATTGACAATGTTTTTTAAATACTAATATATCTACTATAACACTTTATAAGTGCCGCTGTTTCTAAAATTGAATTGTTTTTGAAATATTAAATATCTACCGTAACACTTTATAAGTGTTGTTGTTTCTGAAACTGAACTGTTTTGAAATACTAAATATCTACTGTAACACTTTATAAGTGCTGCTGGTTTTGAAAATGACAATGTTTTGAAATACTATTATATCTACAGTAACGTTTTCTAACTGCTGTTGTTGCTGAAAATACAATGTTTTGGAAATTGTTATAAATGAACGAATGAACTTAGAAATGCTACAACTTTGGAAATGAATATTATTTTGAAAGATATTAGCATTGAATTTAAATGTTTTAAATAAATATGTTTAAAGTGTTATGATTTTCTAAGTATTACGATTTCCAAATGATAACATTTCAAAGTGTTATGATTTCAAAGTGTTATGGTTTCAAAGTGTTTGGTTCTCAAGTTGTTATAACTTTGAAAATATTATGGTTTTGGAAATGAATTTATTTGAAATTATATTTAATTAAGAATCATCTTTGAATATATCGATTTTGAACTTATTGAAATTGAAGATTTTAGGATATGACTATATAACGTGGTTTTGTTAAGATGATTTAAAAAGAATATTTCAAGTTTAAAATAAATTGAAGGAAATATTCAGTGATTTAAAAATTTGGGTTTTATTTAATAATTTGGTTTGAAATGGAAATGATATCCTATTGATTTGGTTTGAAATGGAAATGATATCATATTGATTTGGTTTTTGAAATGGAAATAATATCATATTGATTTGGTTTGAAATGGAAATGATATCGTGTTGATTTGGTTTTGAAATGGATATGATATTTTAGCTTTGAAGTATAAATTATTTTGAAATAAATATCCATGGGTTATAACAACGATTGGTTGTTAAAGAGACCGGGATCGGATATAGTCATACTCTCTGTCTATACCGAAAACCACTTTAAAAACCGTGTACGCGGTGGAGATTTCAGTATGAAGTAGGATGGTGGCGACGATACTATTGAGGTATGAACGTGTACCCGACTCCCGTGAGTTAGCATAAGGTGGCTAAAACAGGAGCAATCGATGGGCTAAGTGAGGTACCTCCTCCGATCGAACACACTTTTTCAATACCATTCTATTACTTTTGTGATTGATTGGGTGCACCGTTCGATTTTTTTTTATAGGAGTGTGGCTCGAGGTGGGTGGTAGCTGCGGTTATGCATTACCACCTGTCTGGAAGTGTAATTGGTATATCTACCTTGGCATTGCCTAGTTGTGCCGTGTCACCTACCCTAGCGCGCCTTGTATGATTTTGTTTTGTACCATACCTATGGAGTGCCCTTGGATGACCCCTAGTACGGGGGAGATTACGAACTGTATAGACTATGGGAATATATAAAATGTGGTAAGGTGGAAAATGTAAATCCTTAACGCTATTTTTAAATATATTATACTTTACTTTAGACCTTCTTATAATAGCGTATATTACTACATAGTAAATAGTTTAACGGATCCTTAAAGGATGGGCGGTCCCAAGCATCCTTTAAGTTACTTGTACATTTCTATTACAGTTCATTGAGTTGGTTTACATTGTATAAGTATGTATGTCCTGACTCGAGTGTTTTGTGTATTTACTTTACGCTCAGGTCAATTGAGTGGTACAACATTCGAGACTCACTTTCGGAGTTGGAGCTTTGCTTGAAGATCCAGCTTTCTATTTCGATTCCAGTTATTCTATTGATTCCAATGATTTATTCAGACTTGTACTTGATTGTTGTATCTTGTTACTTCCGTTGTATCTTGTTACTTCTGTTGTATCTTGTTACTCCTGTGGTATCTTGTTTAACTCTGATGTTTATATATAGTAGCCTCATGAACTACTATCTTTTTTATTCCGCTGCGTTATATTACTCTGTGTCTATGATTAGTGATTATTTATTTATTGTATATTCTGAGTTTTGCCAAATTTATATTTACAATTCGATATTTTAAGCAATTCAAATCCGACATGTGCGGATGCGAATGGTTGAAAATATCGGGATGTTACATTCTGGATAACATCCACTGGGTATACATGTGTTAAAGTAGTTTCAATATTGACAGAGAGCATGCCAATAAGAGACCCTAGTCGCTTTAACAACCAAATATCATTTTTCACTCCGGTTGGTTCCTTTACATTTCGAAACGATTCATATTTGATATAAAAATATCATATCCACTTCAAAAATATAACTTCATTTCAAAATACCATATTTACTCAAAATATGTCATTTTTCACTTGAAAATATCATTTCAAATTCTAACTAAAGTTATAATTTCATTTAACCATATTCGAATTAAAATCAACGATTTAAATATAAACACTCCAACTTTGCACAGTTTGAATTTTTAGAAAAGTGTTAAAATAGTTGCAAATAGTTTTAATTAGTGTAAAGATTTAAAACAATTTGATATAAAATATTTAGATTATTGAAAGTGGTTTACATAGTATAATAGTTTGAAAAAATCTAAATAATTTGAATGTTAAAAAGATAGACTTTAAACAGTTTATATTAAAATAATTTATTTTGAAAATAGTATCAAATCAAATTGTTTCCTTCCATTTCAACAAAACCGGAACCATGTCCAAATTTTAAATCAACAAACTCAATTTCCATTCTTTCAATTTAATTGACTCAATTTTGATTTAGTTTCAAATCAACTTGATTTCGATTTCAGTTTAGATTAACTTCGATTTTCGAAATATTCATTTTTAACATTAATTTCGATTCAATAATTCAATTCAATGATTTAAAATTATATTTTAAACCATTTCAATTCATATCGATTTCAAGTCCAATTTCAATTTACTGATTCAAACCCCTTAAATCAGTTAAACTTCATTGTTCAATTTAACGTCCAAACTTAAAAATAATCAATTTTCAAAATTAAAGTCATATCGATTATAACTTCACATTTCAATTTTAATTCGTTAAAACAATTTCTTTTAACCAATTTCAATTCCAACATTTCAAACCTTGAATTAGAAATAATTCAATTCATATAAATTCACAATTTATTTCCTTTAAAACAATACCATTTAATCAAAATCAAAACTCAAGATTTTAAAACCATTTAATTTAACCCATCCGGTGTCTGTATATAATTTTTTCCTTATGGCCAAGTGATCAATATGAATGATGCAAATAAATAAATAGGTAATAACAAGAATAAGTCAAATAAATAAACAACCATATATCCATCATCAATCAATAGGCATACAATAACAATTAACATACAAATCAACCAATATACCATAATAGTTACTAATTATCAACTTTCGATGTTTGACTAGCAATTTAAATTCAATATAATATAAATGTCAGTTTAATTAAATATAAAATTCAAATTAATTTAAATGTCGATTTAAGCTACCAAACAGCGACCAACAATATTCTTATCACTTCATTATTTTAATTCAACTACCATAAGAAGTTTTAGTATTGCATGAGTAGGTTAAATCACTCACCTTTGATTTATAGCCCAAAAAATCCAATAAAAGCCCAAAATTTGAATAGCCTCCAAATTCAACCGAACTAGTTTCATATTATCCATAATTTTAATACGAGTCCAGCGAAAGAAACAACGTGTCAATTGGAGTTCATACGCAAAATTTATGAAGGTTAGAACGTTTGAAAAGTTAAATTTAAATTAAAAAACAAAACGACAAATTAGTAATTGTTAGTCCTTGGGAAGGATGGTTTTGATGACAACAACCTTAGGACTTGTTATAAAATATAAATACTAACATTATAGTTGAGATATATATGTATATGCAAGATATAAATATGAAGGTATCAAAAATGAAGACTGTACAGTATAGAAACTCAAGATCGAAGAGTTCAAGATTTCAATAGAACAGGATAAGTATCGAGTCTAGAATTATGTTAAAACTCCTAGAAAAGCACTTACATCTTAAAATCCATTTTATTCATGGAATGGAATCCACTTCGAGCTCGTTAAAGGGATGGAACCCTAAGTAGGATGGAACCTATGAAAAATTTAATGGAACATTGTTTTGTATCCATTAAATTTTATTCAAATGTTTTACAAAATTATATCTTGTTTTCAAAATGATTTCAAAATCTTCCTTTTTAAATCAAAAACATATATACTGGTTTTAAATACTTTTAGCCTCAAAATAATCTTTATTCAATATAAAATTATCCTTGGTTTTAAACTATCTTTTAATTATAATATATTTAACTTTTAAATATTTATACTTAGATTTAAACATGAAATTATAGTAAAATTTTATATATACCAAAATATTATTCTCTATACTTATTTATGTATTTTAACTATAGTTAAGTATATTTATAAAGTTTAAAATAGTTTTAATATAAGATAGAAGCTATTTTCAAAGAAAAACAAATTACCAAAAATAACATAGGCTTGTCGACAACCCCTAGGTACCCTTGTCGACAAGGTGATAGTTTATTTCAAAAGTTTAAATTTCAAAGGAAGTGTCTATTCGTCATATCCTTTCACGAATGGACAGGGCTGTTGTTCTACTATAAATATGTGCTGTTTTAAACGAATTTACATTCATATTTCCTCTAATTTCACTCCTCTTCTTCTTCCACATTTTCTTATATATATTTTTATCATTACTCTACCAAAATCACCATTGAATCTAACTAGATCATCTCTAGTTTGATTCTCTATCACTATCTCAACAAGATCCCAATGCTATTCAGAGTTATAGGCTTCTTTGTAATCAATTGAGCGAGAAAAGGTGTAATTGCAGCCTAGAAAATCAATCAAGTGAGAAAAGGTGTGATTATAGCCTTGGAAATCAATTGGGTGAACTTGTTGCCCGTAAAATCAAGTATCTCTACCCAGAGGATTGTGAATCTAGAGTGGTGTACCTCGTGGCCTTGAAATCGAGGGTCTAATTGTAAGAATTGATTTTGAAAGAAATCCGTACTTGTTGCTGGACTGGATGCAGGGTAACTCCGAACCCATATAAAATTCAGTGTGTTCTTTCCTTTACTGCTTTTACTTTATATCTGCATCTGTGTTTGATTCTGTGATCATATCTATGTCTGAATGTTGCATACATTTGTGTTCAAAGTAATATCAACTCAAAAAGAATTAGTAATTCCTTATAACACTATTCACCCCCCTCTAGTGTTAATTCCAGCCTTAAGATCCGTAATCCGCATTTCTCACAGTAATTTGGTTCACCTTCCCAAAGCGTAACGTAATAGAGAACCAGGAACTCGAGTGCAGCCACCCACGATCAAGCTCAAAACTCCGTTGCCTTGAGCCACTTCGACATGATCTGACCTCGCCTTCGCCTTAGCCACCACTAGTCGTGCCTATAGGGATCCACACTAGCCATCCACCATCCCTAGTCAAACTCCTCCAACGCTTCCATTGTGCTCAATTTTTGGCTAACTTGCGCTCATTGCAAAGATCCAAACCTATAGATGCATTTGCCTCATCACCTTCTACAATCCAGTGGCCATTGATCGTCGATTGGTCGACGATCCACCGTTGATCGGCAAACCCTATAATGGACGGCCAAAAATGTTTTGCCCAATTCTGGATAAATAGAGCCTCCAATCAAAAAATGAACCATCGAGCAGATTACGTTCGTCGAGAGTTCCACGATGATACATTATATGACAAAGTTTGAGTATTTTGGATTTTTTGATTTGATTTGGAATTATAATTAGGATGTTGCGATGTCTGCCATGAGAAGGAACATATAAGAACAGAAATTGTACGTATAAAAAGTGGAATAGAAGTTGTTAGGGTTTGTAACAACATATATATAGACAAAGATGAATAAGAATGGATGGAACATATCGATTAGGTTAAAGTGATAGCAAATACCTAAAAAGCCCTTTTCGTTACCGAAACGAAAGTACGTCATCCTATATATCAAAATATAGGTTTTTAATATTTTCAAACTCAATGGAACTACACAACACCAGAAAGGCAATTTCCTCACGGTTATAAGCGTGACAAAACTAATTTGTCACGGTTATAACCGTGAAAATAGGTCCCGTGGGCAAATTCAGTCACACTTTTGCTCACGGTTACAACCGTGACAAAATAATAATTTCTCTCGCTTATAACCGTGACAGAATAGTATTTACTAACGGTTATAACCGTGGCAAAATAGTAATTTCTCACGCTTATAACCGTGATAGAATAGTATTTACTCACGGTTATAACCGTGGCAAAATAGTAATTTCTTACGCTTATAACCGTTACAGAATATCATTTTCTCACACTTATAACCGTGACAGAACAATGGTTTCTAACATTTATAACCGTTACCAAAAAGGAAACTCTAACACTTATAACCGTGACAAATGAAAATTATATCACAGTTATAACCATTACGAAAGGTTATTTTCTAACACTTATAACCGTGATAACTAAAACAGTATCAAACAAACTATATAGCACCAATATTTTATTACAGCTACAAACAATCAATAGAAAAAATATATAGTATTAACATTAAGAAAACATACGATCAATAATTAGAACAACACCAAACATTTATGTTTCATTCAAACACCACAAAGGATACTTCATACCAACACCACAAATTATAGCATACAAGCATAGTATATATAACAAACTTTAAAACACAGTTTCAGAATATAACTACATAGTGTTCAGTAACTTACTAATAACGCAAACGATACTCGGGCCAAATCACAAAACCCCCTTCAACCAATTCGGATAGTGTGTAATGGCCATTTTGTGGTGCTTCATAAGTTGAAGCTTCTGGATCGTAAACATTATCTACCCAAACAACTTGCTCTCCTTCAACCACCTTTCTACCATGACATATCTTCTACGTCCCAATGTGTCCTTTTGCTACTTCCGTCAAATCCACTGACAATAGCGTTACTGGTTGTTTCTCTATCGTACAAGATCCCATTATTCCATTTAGTGGAGCACCTAAGCTATATTTAGCATTGTTGAGATTTTGCTCTGTATTAGAAGTGGCTTCTCCTCTTGGTGTCGGCATATTTCCTCCAATATGATTTACAATCATCTTTATACATTGTCTCATATCATTTATAGCTAAACTCATTGTTTTCATCTCTTCACGCATTTCTATTTTCCATTGTTCATTTGCATTCTCTTTGTAATGCGAATGGATTTTGAAGCTTGAGAGAGTCTTACTTGCTTTACAGTAGACATAGAGCTAATAGCTCGACAATAGCTTCACTTTTTATCATCCTGAAAAGCTTCGGCAACGGGATCTTTTTCAAAATATTCTAAACTTCTTATTCTATCTTCTCCATTAACACTAGCTTCCAATTTTTGTCTTTCTTCGGCTTCTTCTATCAATGCCTACACAATTCATAAATTGACAGTGTCATATTTTATTTTCAATTATTCGTTCAAAAATGCATTGAAGATCCATATAATGAACTTTGAACATATATAAAGTTTTCAGGTTTCACATGAACATGATATGGTAGAATGAAGTTGGTGGAGAGCTACAGTTTATTTTGGGTAAACTTGCAGTTGTTGGGAGACTTGTAAATGGTATTTTTTTGGGTTTTTTTGTGTTGACGATTGTACTGGAATTTGGTAGAGGAAGTTGGCAGTTTGGTGGAAGGTTGAAGGTGGTGATGCATTTTGCGGTTTGGGGATGTTTGTGGAGGAGGACAGTAGGCTTAGGCAATTGGGTTGATGGAATTTTTGTGAACCGTAGGAGTATGATGGTGATGTAATTGGTTCGAGTATTGTTGGTGGAATGGAAGAACGCAGTAGGGTGGTATTTGCAAGCTACTGAGAAGGGATAAGCACAAGAGAGAGAGAGAGAAGAAAAAGAAAGAAAAAAAATTGTAATAGAAATGAGATGTAACACGGTGAAATGAAACAGAAATGATAAATTGAAATGCACACTGTTTTTAGTTGAAATGCAATATGTTTGTTTTATTTTTTTATGAACCTAAAAAAGTGCAAATGAACAGAGAATGACAAACATAAATAAAACAAACAAAGAGGAACAGAGAGCAATGCAATGCAATGCAATATGAAGAACAGGTATGAACTTGTAGTGAATAATGAAAGGCACAACTGAAAATTAAAGAATCTTTGTCTTTTTTAACTAACGAAGAAAATGCACAGCAAAGTTTGTAACAAGAATGCAAAAGTTTGGCAACTTATTGAAGTGTGTGGCAAAGGTTGTAGAAATGAAGAAACAGTTTTGCAGAAATGCTTAAATGACAAACTTCACAAATAACAGTTTTGCACAGTGAAACAGAATAGCAAATATTTTTTAAATAAAATAAGATAAGATAAAACAATTGTATAAGAAAAAAAATTAATTCTAAGAGTAAATGATTTGTTAAGCTGATTAATCTTTCTTAAAATTTGTTAAGCTGATTAATTCTAAGAGTAAATGATTTGTAAACAATTGTATAAGAAAAAAATTAATTCTAAGAGTAAACAATTGTAAAAAATTAATGTTTCTTGGTATCTGTCGTGCTGTGGGCGAAAACGTGCGCAACTACCAACAACCTGGTATGTAAGTCTACCCTTCTTGGTAAAAAAATATACAGGATGGTGAGAGTGCAATTATCATTAGAAGGATAGAAGAAAACAACACGTGATCAGTAAAGCTTTTTTCAATAGCTGGAAGAGTTGAACTCGTACAAAAAGTCCTATATACTATGGTTGGAAGTTGTATGTTTGAGTTGTATGTAGGTGTATGTTGATGGTGGAAGGGTGCATATGAAGGCAGTGCGCTGTATAGGGGTGGTTGTGCACATGGGTTGCTGATAATAGAGGAGTAGTGAGGTAATAAGGAGGGAAGATGGTGGAAGACATTATAGTGGGGTATGTTGTATGGGATTGCTTCAGGTTGTGGTGGTCAAAGAAGTTGAATTGGAATGGGATGGAGAATATGCAGAAGTTTTAGAGGTTGAATGTATGTGCAGGGGTGATGTTATGTATGACAGGCAGATTGTAGGCAGTGGTAATAGGACTATGAGAAGTACTTTGAACTGATGGCAGCGTCGGATGATGTTGTGCAACAATTTGTTATAAAGAGTAGTAGAAGTGGAAAGAAGTGGGTAGATGATGTGGAGAAGTGGACAGGATGGCGATGTTTGGTTGTCGATGTGTTTCGTGATGGAACTACAGTGGAGATCGTGGAATTTGGAAAAAAAATGAGCAGAGGGCAGTGGGAGGTTGGATATGGATGTTGCAGCAGAGGTGGGTAATGTTATGGCACAATGATAATGAATGTGCAGGGGTGATTATGGTTCGAGGTTGCCAGAAATGTGGGATGGTGGCAGTTTGTCAATGAAGTATGTGGTGATAAGGAGGAAGTTTGCACGGTTTTGGTATAGAGGAAGTAGGGAGGTGGTGAATGTGGTTGGTTAAGGAGTAGTGATATCAGATGAGAGTTGAAGCTGTAGTTGGCAGTGATGTATGTATGGTGTTGATGTATGATAAGAAGTATGATAGAAATGCAAGGCAGAAGTAGATGTAGGCAGAAGTTTATGCACAGAAGTGATATGGCAATGGAGTTTGGGGTTGTTTTTGGCACAGAAGTAGATGCAGGCAGAAGTGATATGCACATAAGTAGATGTTTTCTAGTGAAGTGAAGTTAGGTGTGGGTGGTCAGTGATGGTAGTTTGGTGAAGTTGATGAAGTTGCAGCAATATGACAGTGAAGTGATGGAAGAAGGTAGTAGTTTGTTTTTTTAAAAGAAGTAAAAATGAAAATGAAATTTGAAAAGGCCTGTATTTTAAAGATCTAACCTAGTCATGGTTTGATCATGGTTAACTTTCATAAAATTTGTAGGAAAAAAAACATTATCACTTTGCTCTTCGTTTTTTTCCACATTATCAGCTTAACAAATAATTTCATAACTTTAACCACCAAATTATTTGATTATCTTATTAATTTTGGACAATATGCTACACTATTAGTGTCCAGTTTATAAATCATTTGTATAAGAAAATGCAATGTAAATGACTTACATATTTTTCAGCGGCGCAAGGAAGCACCTCTCCGATTATTTTACTTGTGTGCGCCACTTTCCATGCCTTTGCTCGTGTAATTTTACATTCGGGATTATCAGTTTCCTACATAAATAAATGTAAATATTTAAACAATTATACAATATTATCGCGATTAGTTGTGAAAGACTTACTACGTACCAATTCTTCATATAGTCTACTATAAGATTTTCTTCCCAATGTATGATTTATGGTGTTCTTTCTTTTATTATCAGCATTCGTCTTGCATTATTTTTTCTTCTTATCAGCATACTCAATGTCGATGAACCCCTCCCATTGAACTTTATCAATGTCTTCGGGTCGGTTATCAATCGCAAGACGCCTAGGCAATAACTCTCCTTCTTTTGTTTTAAGATATAGCTTTCTCAATTTCGCTTTTGCTTTTCTGAAGTACTGTGAAAACGCCTTCTCTAAAATAGGTCGAGCTAAATCGGGGTTTAGATTCAAATCAAACTCCTTCTATAGAAAGGTAAAATAAATGTTCTAATTATGATTTTGTACTTCAAATATGCACAAAAAAATTGTAAATTCAAATACCATGAGTGCTTTCCATAAATTATCCCTGAAAAACCCATCAACTTTCCTCCAATCATCATAGCTAATGGGAATATGCCTTCGAATTAGAGTGCCACAACGGGAACTCCACTTTGTTGCATCGTTGCCTTTAGCACCATCCATCTCAACAATTATCCAGTACATTTTATTTGGTGGGGGAGGAGGAACTTCTTCTTCTCTGCTTTCTATATGTCTACTGCAACTAGCCGACATACTGCCAAAATATAATGCAAGAGATATAACAACCTATCTACAAAATATAATTCCATAAAATTATATAAAGAACTATATACATTTTAAAACTGCCACTTAAAACTCACATATTTCCAAAAGTCTGCCATGCTTTCTGTTCATATTCATTAATTTTGAATTTTTACATCTCAATTCATATGAATGAAAGCTTCACGCATTTTAAAGGCTCACACATACTTGCATACTTGCATGTCACCTGCATTTGCATTGAAATATACTATCTCTGCTGCATTTAGAAGGATGGTTTTATATGCCCTGTGAAGATTTAATGAATGATAACAAATGAGTATACATGGAAGAAAGAAATGCCTTTATATTTTAAATTTGTTGAAATTTCTGATCTATGGCAACATGATAAATGTCAAATAATGACTGAGAATACTAATAAAATTACAAAACAAGCAACTACTACTTCAATCAAGCTCATCTATTTAGATTCAATATTTCAACAATGTTGTTAAGTTAGATTGCTCCTTTAAAACTGACTGGAAGTTTGTTGGCATCTCGTAATCATCCACGCTATCAGTCAAGCGTTTAGTTGAACGTCGTACAATGGACCAATCGGGATTCTGTATGTCTGGTATGTAAAACACTTGACTTGCTTCTGATGCAATAATTGCAGGCTCATCATACTCTCTGTCGTTGATTTTAAGTTTTTTTAGATTCACCATCAACAAATTAGAGTCCGGACAAATCTTACAACCATGCATTTTATCAACAATATTGACCCACTCACAATAGAATACTACATGTGAAAATTCATAATTATCAACTTCAATGATTTCCTTGATAATACCATACCAAGTGGTGTCATCATCTGTAGGATTCAAATCTTTCGCACTTGCAACAAATGTTGTTATTGCATCCATACAAACACCACTATCTTGCGTTGAAAGGGTGTCATCATAGCGCTGCGGAGAAAATACATAACCATTTATTCTATACTTAAGATGAGTTTTGGCTTCCCACGCTGGTCCACTAACGTAATACCATAACAATGAATCCATGCATTTTTCTTCCATTAACTATAAAAATAATTTAATTAAGTTAAATAATGTTAATTTGGTTATCGAATTATGATCTTTGTGGAATTTAGCAAACCTTCTTGTACAACCACTCAATGAATTCAGTTTGTACTACTACTTCCGTCCTTGCATAGAGCTTCTTTCTACTTCGTTAAGCATCTTCTAACGACGATCGGTATCGCTACAAACCAATATATGGTGGCGTAAGTAAATATTAAAGTTACATCTTATAGCGTGTGGAAAAAAATGCAAACCTATAATAATCATCTCGGTCTAGAATTTCCATCCTAAAAAGTATCCACCTTCGAATTTGAGTACATTGTATGCTGGATAACTTGATAGTTTTACCCTCAATGATGGAACGTTCATAAATGTCATCTCTGTTCTCATCTAAAAATGGTGCTTGTTTAGAGATATGATTACCAGTACGTGGATTTGGCATATATTCCATGGCATATTTAACGGATTCTGAAACAAGATATGCTTCGGAAATTGATCCCTCCACGTAACGTTTATTGCTTGGTATGTCTTTGCATTCCTTCATAGCTCTAATATAAAAATACATCATTTATGTTACTATTGAAAAAGAATCATGTGATAATTATTTAAAAAATGTCGCACCTTTCAAATGGATACATCCATGTATAACTAACTGGTCCACATAGTAGTGCCTGATCAACTAAATGCACCATTAGATGTATGCTTATGTTAAAAAATCGAGAGTGAAAATAATGCACCAACACGCACAATGCCTCAGCAATCATATCATTGGCAGCTTGGACATGCTCTCGAATTAAAACCTTCGAACAAATAATATTGATGTACAAGCATACTTGTAATATCGCACGTCTTAAGTCACGACACTTTGGATAAGCATGTTGAACCATGATAGGCAAAAAATACTGGATAATAACATGATAGTCATATGACTTTCTAATATTCAAACTGGGTGGTTGAATATTTACTAAGTTGCTTAACTTAGTCCCAAAGCATGATTGAAGTTTTGCATCTTTTAGAACTTGACAACATTGCATCCGGTATGTTTTATCAAATGAAAATTTGGAAGATTGTTTGTATCTATCAAACAACAAGTTAATGAAATGCTCCAATACATTCTTCTCAGTATGCATCACGTCAATAGTATGTCGCACTCTATGACTACTCCAATACTCTAAGCCAAAAAGAATCGACTTCTTATACCATGATGGTCTTTCATCATCGCCATTTTCGTTTACAAAATGTTCATCGTCAAGGTCGATATCATTTACTATGCGTTTTTTGTTTTTTGTTATTTTACCGGGTACATATTTGATATGAGCAAGATTTTCTAAAAGAGTTGATCCCGTCAATCGTGTTGGAGGTTCCTTATCCTCTATATTCTTATACCATCCATGTTTCAATGCCCTATATGGATGACCATTCTTTAAAAATCTTCTATACTTCGTATAAACAATCTTATTTCCAATGCGTTCTGATTCAGTCTCCACAGCACAAACATGACATGCTTTGTAACCATGTGTTACACAACCAGATAAATTTCCAAATGCAGGTAGATCATGAATTCCCCATAATAGCACCACTCTCAAAGTGAAATGCTCTTTCTTATCCATGTCAAATGCAGGCTCTCCCTCTGTCCATAGCTGCTTCAATTCATCGACAAGGGGTTCCAAATACACATCAATATCTTTACTAGGTGCTCTTGGTCTAGGAATTAACAAGCATAACATTTGAAACTCCGACTTCATACATAATGAAGGGGGTAAGTTATAAGGAACCGTATACACAGGCCAGCAACTATAATTAATTGATTGTGTTGCACTAGGGTTAAACTCGTCAGTAGCAATACCAAGCTAAACATTTCATCCATTTTTACCAAACTCTGGCCACTTGTTCTTCAACGATCTCCATTCAGCTGGGTCAATAGGATGACGCATGGAATTCCAGTAAGGTTTTGCTTCACTATGCCATAACATCTTTCGAGCTATCCATGGTATAGTATACAACCTTGTTAATCTCAGAGTTATTGGAAAATATTTCAAAACTTTTCAAGGTTGTTTTGTAATTTTTACCACTTCCCTTTGATTTTTAACTTTAAATCTGGACATATGACAACGTGGACATTCCAACGCATCATTGTATTCCTTCCAAAACAATATACAATCATTTTTACAAGCATGTATACACTCTACTTTGATTCCCAAATCCTTTAACATTTGTTTCATTGTCGAGTACTTCTCCGGTATTGTATTTTCCTTTAGAAGCCACCGCTTCAATCGTATCAACAACTCGGTCATACTGTTTCCTGACCAATTAAAATCTTTTTTTAAATTGTGAAGCTCTATAATGACACTTAATGTTGTAAGACCATCTTCACAAGAAGGGTATAATTTTTCTTTTGCTTTTCTTTTGTATTCCTGATACTTTTTCCAATGGTTACCATCACCGACGCCTTCAACGCTACCATATACTCTATATGCATCATCAACAAGGACTTCAAGCGCATCTCCTACATGGTTCTGTTCTTGAAATTGATTAGAGTTGTAAGCCTCATAGGTATTATGTCGGGTAGTATTGACCACCACATCATTGTCGCTTCTCTCGCCATGGAAAAACCATTCGTCGTATGTTGGATCCATACCATGAATGATCAAGTGTTTTCCTACTAATTTAAAAGCCAAATTTTTTGAATTCCTACACTTTATACAAGGACAGCTGCATAGTCCAAAGTCCGGTGGTGAATGACTCTTCGCGAATTCCATAAAATATCGAACACCTTGTATATATTTATTGGTATTCCTATGCCGAATTCTAATCCACTCTCTCGAGGTAGGATTCAACATTAGCAAGAAAAATTATTTGTTCCTACAATTTTATGTAAATACAACATTAATACATAAACGAAGCATTAAATAACATGCTAACATAACATTTCGCTAAAAAATAATGTATACAACAAACAACAATTGCAGTCTACAACAAACAACTTCTCCTTCCTTCCACACAATACAACCCTCTCTGCACATCATTCAACCAGAAAGTAGAGAATAATAATTCAGTGGAACAAATATGGTAAAATGAAGAACGAGAAAGAATTTTCCAAATGAAACACCAACAAGTCATGTTGTAAGTGCAGCGAGCAAAAGCTTGTAGATATCGAAAATAGAAGGACTTGTTTTCGCCTCATAAATGAGTAGGTCCGTTCTCGTTTGCTTTTTCCATTCTGATTTTCTATTTTGAGGTTGTTTTACTTTTTGTGTAGTGCGTCTACTTGCATTGTGCATTTATTTTCGTTGACTTGGAATCATTTTAAACTGATAATTATATTTGTATCCCTTACTCATGTACGTTTGTCTCGTATTCCATTCTGCATCAGTGCTTATGATCCGGACATTCAGATATTCTTGCACCCACCTCTGTTTCTTTTTTATATTTTAATTTACTTACAAATAAGCATTAGTGTGGCTCTTTAGTAAAAATAGTTAGACAATAATCAGAAAACACAACTTTATCGGCTCTGTTTTAAATTTTTAATACGTTTTGATTCAAAATCGTTTAATAAATTATAATTAGTTTGGTTGGTTCAAACCATGGTTTATTGTGATGGTAACATTTTATTTTGAATGTTTTTCATATAATAACAATATGATTGAAAGCATACAATTAATTATTCAAAATGGTGATGACATTCAAATTAAGTTTTTTAAGTTTTTTTCTTTTTAAATTTATTTTCAATGTTTCTTGTATGAAGGTGGTTGTTTTCTTAAATCTTTTTAACTACTCTTTACGCATAGTTAGAGAATATTTTAGTGAATTATATGTTATACGTCAAAAAAAATTCTAAAAGTTTGCTAGATTAAATACAACATTAGATTCAAGGAAATAAGGATGAAAAGATAAGGAAATAAGGATGAAAAGATAAGGTTATTTTACCCTTTGGATTGTTAAAAAAACAAATGAATTAGTAACGGAGAATAGTGAATTAATGTCCACATGAAAACTAATCGCCTAAGAGAAAAAGGAAGCATATAACCTTTATTGATAAAGTAAGAAAAAAATTGACATTCCTTTTTTAATTATCTAGTTTATAAAATAAATTTTGGAATGTAATTTCGAATTTATAATATATAAGAGTAAAGTTATAAATCTTAAACTTCAAAAATTAAAAAAATTATATTGTTTGAAAATTTAATTTATTATTTGTCCCTGGTAAAAGGTAGAACCAAATTTCTGTTGGACTAATTATCAAATTTGCTTTCCACGCATCGTGACTGATTTTATTTGTACATCATACTTTACAATGCATACAAAAATTTTTTATACAAAATAATATACATTGTTTTTTTAATTTACGTACATCATACAAAATTACCCTTATTCCATTAGCTAATCGTTATCGCAGTAAAACAGTACCAATAGTAAAAGAAAATAAAACGTTTCTACAAAATTAATTTACATATAAATCTGTTAACAAGATTTGGATTATTTTAACCATTCACATAAATCTACAAATCAAACATGCATGACAATATAAACTCAAACCCTTAAACCCCAAATCATAAACCCTAAAAATCACCATAAAAGAATAGGAAAAAAGAAAACCCATCGTTATTAAAAAAAGAAAAAAAACCCAAAAATATTTTCAATACAAAAAACAATTTCTATCTCCAACAACCCCATCCTGCTACATCATCTCCTGAACTGCCCAAAGCATAGTTCCGTATACATCTTGCCTCATCATCTCACTACTGTGACGAATAACCAAACAAAGTACTGCCCCGTACCACATCTTGCCTCATCATCTCACTACTGTGCCGAATAACCAAACAAAGCACTGCCCCGTACCACACCATTCTGCGTATACTTCACAACATCATTCTCATAAATATCATCACAAATCTGTTCACTACAACCTTCTCAAAACCACTCAAGCTGTTCACAACATTCAACTCACTGACCAAAATAGCTTGCTGACGAACCCTGCTTTACAGTCATCAACATCTCCTCACAACTGCATACACACCCCATCACCATACTTCATCCCTATTACATTTTCCATCCACTATCAAACACAGCCTTCAAACTGCTTCATAACCCAAACTTCACCACACCCATACCATTACTTCATATCGACAGCCCCTCAATACCATTGCCTGCACACATGAACTAATTCCAACATTACAACACTCATACAACTTCTATCATCATACAACATCAGACTATCACCTTCAACTGTCATCACCCTCTGCCACAACAAGAACTGTGCTGCACCACTTCATAATCTCCACCGACCATCTTCTCATAACTACCAATGCCTGAAACCGCTCCTGAACAAACCAACAATCAACTCCTCTACCATATACTGCAACCACATTCTTCTTATAGCTGCATAGAGGAAGGTGTAGTTTGGCCTTGGATTTGCATTAGATTGCAGGAAGAGGAGTTGATGATTAGGTGATGCTGCAGGTTGGGTGGTGAAGGAGTTGGTGTTGTAGTGTTTGTTATAAGGGTGGTTTAGGCGAATAGATTGGAAGTTGGAGTTTGTTCTGGTTTATTTTGATGGTGGGTTGGTGGTTTTGGTTTTTGAGGATGACTTGGGTGGTAGAGGAAGATGTTGTTGTTGAAGTAGAGGGATGTAGGTGCTGTATTTTGGATTCAAGGGGAATTGTAGTTGCGGTTAATGAAGGTGAAGGAGGTGGTTGGTGCAGGTAGCGAGGCAATAGCGACTTATTAAAGGGAGAGGGAGTGATACGCCTTGTTGATCGTGCTGTTTGAGGCAGGTGAAATGTTGCTGTGTGCTTATGGTTGAAACTGTTATTGTGCTTGGGAAGGAATGTGGCAGCAAGTTTGTTTTAGTGGTCGGGTTTGGTTGCTGAGGGTTGTGACTGGTTGTTGATAGAGGTGGCAGTTTTTTTGGATAGAGGATGGCAGAGTGATGGAAGGCTGTGAATAAAGGCGGTGCAAGGAAAAATAGCGGACAAAATGAAAACCAGCAAACTTGAAGTAATGAATACAAGAACAAAAACAAAGAACAAAATGATTTGTGAGTAGAGAATAAATGCAAAACGTTTAATCTGAATTACTACCTCCTCCTCCACACCAAACCTCAACTCCCTTCCCAATCCAACAATCCACAGCTACCATCTCCCTGCCTCAAACTGCTGCATCAATGCCACCATTCGCACTTCACATCATCATCACCAGAAATTTCACCTGTAACCCACAAATAATCCAATACATCAAGAAAGCGAGTTGAGAACCTATTTCAACCCAATCTCCAACAACCTACCCTACACGTACTAAACACATCACCAAATCGCAATCCCCTCCTCACCATACCTTGAAATCCGATCAACTTCCACCAACAGCATCTCCACCTCCTACATATTTCCAATCACAACTACCTAATTGTCTTCTTCAACCCACGACCAAACTCACCAACAAAATCTAAATCCACTTGTTCAACAAAACCAAACACTTTGAATAACTGCAAAATCCATCATCAAAAACCTCCCACACTCAAATCCAATAATTTCTTAACCTAACACTTTGATCAAAATCTCTGCCTCCCTCTCCCACCTTCACTAACCACGCAATTAGCAACCTACAGCACCACTCAAATCATAACCTCACCAAACACTTGCCAGCTACAAACCACAATCACCTAATCGCTTACAACTACGACCACTTACAACTGTCGCCAATCCCCAATCGCATTCCCAATCCTCACTGCGACCACAACGAGAAGCATCCCCAAATTCACGAGCCAACATAGCCTTGCCTCCACGAACACTACAAAACCGAAACTCTCACAACCCACCATCGCGACCGACATTACCCCAGACATCACTTGAAACCTGAACATTTTATTGTACCAATTTTATATACAAAACCAAATGTATGCAAAAGCTTTAACAAGACAAAACCCTTAAAACATACAAAACCCTAAATAAACAATCTTAAAACATACAAAACCAAATCAAAAACGAAAATTATTACTTGACGATCGGCGGGCGACTCGCAACGGAAGATTTTGGAAGAAATCGCAATGAAGGAAGGCTGGGACGAGGAAGTAGGTTTGTATACAAACGGAAGTAGGCTGCAACGGAAGATTTAGGAAGATCGGCAGGCGATAGGGTGACTCGCAATGAACGAAGGCTGCGACGACTTTAACCTTATTAGATTTTAGGAAGAAAGATACAAGCCAGAACCGTGACAAACATCTGAAGCTAAGGATTGGAACGTAAATGACAACTCTGCCCAATGTCTTCTACTTATTTACGAAAAGCCCAAATTTTGTCACGGAAATAACCGTGACAAAACAATATAACAATAATAACCGTTACAAATTTCCAACAATAATAACCGTGACAAAATGAAACGAAAAAAGTGTGACAAAATGGCATGTTTGGCGTAGTGCTAATATCAAACTCTAATTCTATTGTATATAGAAGTTAGCTCTTAAAATAAATTTATATTCATTTAAATTCCTTTAATTGATTTCTACTAATTTTGAGCTCGCACGATCAAACGATAAACCCGCTTGCTACGAAACTTGAAATCCTATAATAATTCAATATCATGGATTCAATGAAACTGGTTTTGTCGAAACCGAGATGGTGACCAAAAAACTAATTTTACATGTTAAGTAAATGAATTATTACTTTAAAATCAATCTAATCACTTTTAAATTCAAATTTAAATGTTGACATTTTATAGATCTTGATTACATAGAAATTTAATGTTCTTTTGAAATTCAATTTTCCATGTTAATTTCTAAATTTAATGTAACGACCCGAAATTTTCGACCTTGAAAATTCGACACTAATACGTTCAATGTAGAAATGCCGAATATCCAAACGGTCGAAAATTCCAAACTGTTAGGGTAAAAAAACAAAGAGATAGAAGAAGGAAACAGAAAACAAATCACAGATTCTCACATTCGTAGCGGATCAAAATATAATATATTAAATAATAGCAGTTATACAAGAAAAACTGTATCTGTTAATTTACATCAATATATCAGAGTTACAACCAATCACATATAAACTGGACAGTATAACAACTTGTCCCAAATAGACAACAAATTACACAGTGCAATACCCCATATGTTCCTGCCATCTAGCTCGCCTCCTGAGCTCTAGAACGTCCTAACCTGAAAATCTATAATACTCGGTCTGACCCGAGCATTACAACATAGTAACACCCGGGTCAGGCTGGAAACCAGTGTGAGTAAACCCATATAATTAAATACTAAGTTTAAAAACAGAATTGAAAACCCGAGGGTAACTCGTACCTTCTACGAGTTCTTAACTGACAAAGTCAACCATTTATTACAAATCCAGGAAATGTTACTCAGATCAAATGAACATTTTACTCAATTTATTCCACTTCAGCCTATTTGATTCTAAACACAAATCTAAATAGAATTTTGAAGATTACTAATCGAAGTGGTTTCGGATATCGCTGATACCTAACCCTGGCCTCTTCGAATCCAATGTTGTTCTCTAAGACAAGATATTAAGTTTAATCAATACAGTTTATACTTAGGATATTACATTACACAACAATTTCATATCAGATAGATGATCTACATTTTTAAGTTCAACTTAAGCATATCAGAATACAGAAAATTATAAATTATCAAACTAGACGTTAATCCAATTATTAAATACAATTTAATTCAATCCAATTCATCATCCTAATAGAAAGATCAATTAATCACCATTTTGAATTAATTAAGTTTAATCACAAAATGGATTGAATTATTTTCTTTTAGATCCTACTTCCTTTAATTACTCTCATTAACTAATTATAATATAATTAGTTACATAATTAATTATTCTAAATTAATTCCATTAATTAATCACTTGCATTAACTAATCATTCTTTAATTACTCACATTCATTAAATATCCTTAATTTACTTATTTGAAATCAACTAACCCTTTGATTGATTTTATTCATTACCCTTTAATTAATTACACCAAGTAATTAATCCTTAATTACTTCCATTTAATTACTTCCATAAGTAATTACCCTCTTTATTTAATTACATTCAGTAATTATCCATTAATTACTCCCACTAAGTAATTATACTTAATCAGTTACATTAAGTGATTATCCTTAATTAATTAAACTAATTAATTATCTTAAATTAATTATATTAATTAGTTAATTATCACTTAATCATTGGTTAATGATTCCTTCCTTAATTATATTCATTAACTATCCATTAATTACTTTTATTAGATAATTATCCTTTGATTATTAATATTAATCAATCATCACTTATTAATTTCATTAAGTGATTGACCTTTAATTACTTTCACTAATTAATTATCTTTAATTAATCACAACCTTAATTGAATAAAGATAAATTCTTATTTAAATAAAATACTTAATTACATCATTATTCTTTATTTGAGAATCATTTAGGAATTAATTTCATAATTAAATCTAATATAATTACTTTTAAACAACAACTTGAAGATATACTAAATCAAAACAAATTACATTACAAGATCATTTGACTTACAATTTATATTGAAATTTGGTTTGAGAACTTAACTACACTATTTTTAAATAAACTTGTTAAATTATTTCTTTAAAATTCTAAAACCCATATAAATGATAGGAAAACCTCGAGCCCAAACCCAGGAAACTTTATCGACAACTCGAGCCAAGAAAACAAACTTCCCGAGCCAAAAACTCAAATACTTCCTCTATCGAACTCGAGAACAACCTCGAGTAAACCACCCTTCTTCCTCGAATCTCAACACAACAACCAATCATCGGATATGAACCCGCCTTGTGCACGTGCACAATCATTCCGGTCACCTCCGACCAGCATCGCAATCAGCATCGTGTCGGCGAAGTCATCGACGAGCCGCCCGACAACCCAGAAAGCACTAAAACCCCACAACTCAAAATCGAGCAGGATGATTCAACTAAAAACCAAACCAACCCAACGTAAACCCCTTCGCGCCACCTCCTCAGGTCGCCAGAGACCCCGATACTCCGACCCCACCTATGCCGTAGACCCACACACCAATCTCATCCACTTCGACCAAGTTCGGTCCTGCCTCGTCGTCGCGATGAACCCGATTTCATTGTCAAACCCAACAGGTCCCAAAACCCTATTTCCTCCTTGTCGCACCACCACGGCATGCTAAAAATTTCTCGACTTATTTTCCCAAACATCCTGACCCATGATTTTTCTCCATCGTCGAACTCGACATCTCGCAAATCTTCGATCTTCGGAATTTGGAGAATATCCAATTTCCATTTAACTCATAATATCACGACGACCATGATCTTAAAAATCTTGAAATCTATACTAAAAATCATGGTTTCCAGATTCAAATATGATTCCAGAAGTGAAAATGAAAATTAACATAGTTGATTTTTCCTGATAACTTACCATTTTTACTGTAATTCCAAATTTCCAGATAACCAATTGTTACTAACAAACAAAAATATTTTTAAAATAGTCTTTAGTTATTACAAACATTTTTCCTTTTAAGATCTTAACTTGAAATTGAGTATACCAAGAGAATTTTCTTTTCATTTGATTGAGCTTAAACCTGCTGTATAACAGAGACATATATTTTTGTATATATATTATATATGAACAGATATCGACAAATCTTTCAACTTAATATACATCAACATATGAATTTTTCCATGCAAACCTTTATTCACACATCACCACAAGAGATTATGCATCAGATCTAACATTAAAGGAGATAGTTTACTCAGTTATAATTGAAGAACAGAGGAAGCTGGAAACTGATCTGCTACTGGAAATGATTTGATAACTGGAATAGCAAGCTTAAATTTATTTGGAAATTTTATTTTCTTGTTGGATTTTTGAGTCTAAATTGCTTAGTTTCAGGTTTGAGAACTAGGATAAGATTGTTTGAATTCCCTTTAATTTTTGTTTACTGGTTTATGTTACAGGTTTTTGCCCTTTTTTCATTCTTTTGTTCCTCTTTGATCTGATAATGTAGATCAGAGAAAAATGAAAGAGAGAGGAAGAAATATGTTTATATAACTTAGGTTGATTTTTTAAAATAAAAAGAAAAAAATAAATGACACTTTTACAATTTAGTTTACACTTGTAATTAGATAAAATCCTTGGCTTACACTTGTAATTCTTGTATATATATTCTTACATTTGTAATTTCCATGTTTAAATATGTTTTTATTATATTATATATATATATATATAATATTTTATTTTAGTTTTATATTTATAAATGTCTTAATTGTTTTAATATTTAAACTTCTTAATTATTTATCTTAAATATAATTTGAAAGAAAATGAAATAAAAACCCAATTAAATAATTATACAAATATACTAGTTTAATATATATCCTTTGATAATTAAATTCATTGAATTCAAATCAATGCTTTTAATTCACCCACATATATATCTATAATAATTAGAAAACATTATTTTGTTTGAATTTGTTATATATATATATATATTCACACCTTTTACAAATTTCCATATATATACACTACTTCATATGGCATATATATAATGTATATATACACACTTATATACTTGTATGTGTATATACTTTAAAATTTCCACTATTATAAAGTTTGGCATATATCTATTAACATAATTAAATTTATCATAAGATTTATTATAATTTTAAATTCATTTATAAATATATATTCAGATATTTCTAAATTATCAAACTTCCATTTATTTAACCAAATAAAAATCAGTTAATTATCCGCTTGACCGATGTCCAAAAATCCGGGTTATCACAATTGAATATTAAATTACAATGTTAAATTACAACAGTGATAAGACTTTAATTTATTATATTTTAAATTTTAATAAATACTACTTGATTTATAGTTCTTATATTAAATCAACAGTTCCTTATATGATTTATTTATTGACATAAGTTAGCATTTTATTTCACTCAAACTCTACAATTAACATCTTTTCTTAATTAACTGTAATATTTAATTACAATTAATTTCATTGATTCCCAATTCAATTCCAAAACAGGTTTAATAATAGATGGGAAATGAACAGTTGTTACATTTTAATTATTTAAACACATTATGTGACGATCCTAACTCGGCCTTCAAATATCAACACCCGTACTTCAACTTGTACTAGAATGTCGTAGATTCAAACGCCGAATCAGGCTCGCTGGAGCTTATAACACACTAAGTATAACAACACAGCGAAAGAAAAATGAATAATACATTTGATATCCAACATTTGATACAATATATAGATACAATGAATGATACAATGAATATCTGTATACATCAAAGATATGATACAAGACAATAGCTGTAGAAATAAAAGATAATATCAGCAGCGGAAAAAAATCTCTAATAGAGGAAATAGTCTTCAGAAAGAACTCCATATAGCAATAGCAACTCCATCGTCAAAGCTCAATCCATAAGCGAGCACCACCATCAAGTGTTGCACAAAGATAAGCAAGTGCAGTCGTGATCCAAAACTGAATCAACTCGGTCCGACCGCTTTTGGTTCCCCATCGACGACGTATGATATTAATTAAATTAATTTCTTTAATTCATTAACCTTTAATTTCTAATCAATCAATTAATTCTTAATTAATTTCATTAACAAATGAACCCTTTAATTACGTATATTAATAAGAACCCAAATGTTTAAGATAAATTATTTATCTCAACTATCAAATTTAATTTCAAACCCTTACCCCTCGGTCCGACCGCTTTCGTTTCTCCATCGACGACGTACGACAGACTCAAACAACCTTGACCAAAACCCCTTTCGAACCCTGATCACGTTATTCCGACCACCACTTTGACCTAGAAATACTCCGAGTATTTTTCCTATAATTGTCATTCTCCCAGATATCATCATTATCAAGCCCGATCCCTAGATCAACGTCGTTCACCAGAAATTGCCGTTTTTGTGTTTTCTGTTCAATTCAAGTTACATCCACAATTCCCAACCCAAAAATCTAGAAACTAGATTCAAAAATCATAGTTTTCTATTACAAATCACTTCATAAAATCCAAACAAGAAATGTAATCATCGATTTTTAACTTGAGTTAGATTTTCACTGTCATATTCAATTTTATAAATATCCCACAAATATTTACATCTGGATTTTATTTTTAAAATGTAGATTAGAGTGTTATAAACAATTTTTGTAACGACCCGATATTTTCAAGCATTCGCATCCATTATAAGTGTATAGGTAGACACTCATGCCGGAGTTGAATTGCTCAAAATACCGCATTGTAAATAAAATTTGGCAAATCTCAGAGTATACAGTAAATAAATATAATCACGGATCACAGACACAGAGTAAAATAATGCAGCGGAAGTAAAAGAAATAGTAGTTCATGAAGCTACTATGAAAATATATCAGAGTTACATAAGATACAACATAAGAAATAAAGTACAGCAGAAGTCTCAATACAATAACCAAGTACAGGCTGAATAGAACAACGGAACCGAAGTTGATAGAACAAGACTAGCAGATAATCTCCAGCGATTCAAATCTCCAGAAGGTGGAAATCAAAATCTATGAATACTCAGGCTGACCCGAGCGTAAAGCAATACACAAAACACTCGAGTCAGGACAATATATACTTATATAATGTAAACCAACTCAAGTAAACTGTAATAAAGGTACAAGTAACTTAGAAGATGCTTGGGACCGCCCATCCTTTAAGGATCCGTTAAAATATCTACTATGTAGTAATATTCGCTATTATAATATCTAATAAGTAAAGTATAATCATATAGAAAATAGCGTTAAGGGGATGGAGAACCTTAACGCGGTCGGATCTTAAAATCATAATCGTAGTAAAGCTCGATATGGTAGGTGACACGGCACAACTAGGCAATGCCAGGGTAGATATACCAATTACGCACACGGACTGATGGATACGCATAGCAGCCACTACCGTTCCACCTCGAACAACACTCCCAAATCGGAGGATGGCCATCTAATCAATCACAAGTAAGAGTATAATATCGAAGAAATGTGTCCGAGAAGAGGTGCTACCTCACTGGTCCGAGATCGCTCCTGTTTTAGCCACCTTATGCCAACTCACGGGAGTTGGGTCCACGTAACATACCTTAAGAACGTCGCCACCATCCTACTTCATTCTGGAATCTCTACCGCGTACACGGTTGTCAAAGTGGTTTTCGGTATCGACAAAGAGTATGTCCATATCCGATCCCGGTCTCTTTGCCAACCAATCGTTATTATAACCCGTGGTTATAACTTTTAAAAATAGTTTATGTTTCAAATCAAAATACATCCTTTAAACCATTTCAAAATCATATCATTTATTTCAAACTAATACATACTTTCAAACCCAAAACATATCTATTCAAAACCAATTCAAAAATATATCATTTCCATTTCAAAACCAATTCAATAATATATCATTTCAATAAAACCCAAATTTCAAAATCACTGAATATTTCCTTTAATTTATTAAACTTGAAATCTTCCTTTAAATTATCATAGTATTTTGGTAATGTAACCTTAAGGAATCATAGCATTTTTGGAATGTAATACTTCCCAATTTAACATTTTATATAATCAAAGTATTTATATACTTACAAATTTTTAACATGGTCATTTTATCATAGCCTTATAGTTAAATAAACTTTGTTACTGTAATATCCAATTTAATGCTGAAATTCTTATGTTAAGTTAAGAGTACCTTATTAACTTACATTATCATTACAATAAAGAAACTTTATTATTTTAGTCATTAAAATATGTCATTTACATTAATTAAAACTTTCATATTAAATGTACTTTTTAACTTACATTCCTATTACAGTAAAGAGCATTTATCATTTAATCAATATTACACTAATTAAACTTACATTATCGAATGTACGTTTTAATTTACGTTTTATTACAAAAGGGGCATTTATTATTTTAAATCAATATTACACAAATTAAGACTTACATGTTTCTTTCATTAATTAAGACTTTACATGTTTCTTTCAGTAGGTAAAACTTTACATATTTCTTTCATTAATTAGAACTTTACACGTTTCTTTCATAAATTAAACTTTACATATTTCTTTCATTAATTAGAACTTTACACGTTTCTTTCACAATAAATTTCTTATAATTAAATCCAATTTTCAACAATTTACTTAATAAGTTTAAGTGTAAAAGTTCCAATTCTTCACATTTCAACAAATAGACTTAACACTTCAAATTTAAATTACCATTTCACAATTTAACAAAATTTCCAATTTTATTTAATTAACTTAAACCTTTAATTAAAACCAAATTTCACATTTCTAAGTCAAGTTATATTTTAAAAGATCACTTTTAAACATTCATTTATTTAACCACTTAAATTCATAGAAAAATCAATAATACTTAATAATCACTTAAATTCAAATTTAATCAAATTATCATATTTACCATTTCCAAATAAAATTTAATATCCATTTTATTTATATATCTTAAATATCATTTTTAACCAAAATTCCAAATTTCCAACTTAAGTTATATTTCAAAAATCCAGTTAAACCATTCATTAATTACATTTTTAACACATAGAAAAATCATAATTTCTTTAATTCAAAATATTTCAAAATCTGTTTAAATCAAATTTCATAAATTTATATTTTTAAAATACTTAAAAATATTCAAAACACTTTATAAAATAACCACGGGCCTGTATATAATTTTCTAACCTAGGTCAAGTGATACGGATATGTATCATTTCAATCCGCAGTTAAAAAAGAAAAATCCGGGTTCTATCATTTCAAACCCGCAATCCCAAGTTAAAATAATTTAAATAAAAATCGTTCAGGCCTATCATTTCAGCCCATAACGATTTTTCCCTATTCTAAAGTCCGTTCGGGTATGTATCATTTCAACCCATAGTGATTCTAATCTACAGGGAACTTGCAATGGTGATAATAGATATAAATAACAGAATAACATTAAATAATAGTAACATATGATATAATAAGTGTAATAACAGGTGTGAACATCATATGATAATAATATAAACATATATAACATGATGATATACATTACAGATTCAAATGGTGTCGGTTTATCAGTTATATAGGTACATATTGTCTGGTGAGAATAACTCACCTTTTTACGCTGGAGTTTGCAAAACAAAATACACAGATAAATTTCAGAAAGCACAATAGCACGATTTGATTTGAGTGGAGAGATCCAAGATATAAACCTTGTATACAAAAATAAAGCAAAGTACATTATAAATATATTTGCAATACCAAAGATAAAATTGAAACAAATGGAAACTAGGCTAGACAAATAACATCACCTAGCTTTAAATCAATGTTTGCTTGATCTTGCCTCAACTTGTGCTCAACCATACATGCTTATGGTTAGGCCATGATGTTTTCATGTGGAAATAGATCAGGTTTGGACTGAAATATATGGTTAGGCTTGAGAAGAGGAAGGGTCTTGGAGTTACAATTGGAAGGAGGTTAAAAGGCAAGGCTAACAATGGAGTTTGGATGCATCTAGGCTCGACCAAAGGGGTCTATGGGCTCGTCTATGGCTCACTATAGGTCAGGTCAAATCTGAAACAAGGCTATTGGTGATGGCACTTGCTAGTGGTGGAGGCTATAGGGGTGGACGAAGTCAACTATGAAGGTGGCGGTGGAGTTTTGGTAGGCTATGCATTGTTTTGTGGAGTTCTTGTGCAAATTTGAGGTGGTGGCTTCATCTAATGGTCAAGGCCAGATCTGGTCTGAAGGGTAGGTGTTTGGCAAGGGATGATGAAGAGGAGGAGATGATGGTGGTTGCGGGAGAAGATGGTGGTGGTTGTGGCCAAGCAAAGTTGAAGAGAGATCTAGGAAAACAATGAAAAATAAGAGGGAAAAGTAGAAAGAAGAAGACATTAACTTGCAATTTTTTTCTCAATTCTTTTCAGATCAAAAATGGCCGAAAATTTGTGATGAAGCAAGATGTTTTCACGTGAAAAAGAAATAAAAACTCATGGCCAATAATAAAGTAATGAACGGCTAAAGAAATGAAAAGTCTAGAAAGTGAAAAGTCAAGTTTTTTTAAGGCTTAAGTCTCTTCAAATTTCTTTTTCTCTAATTCAAATAAAACAAAATAAAATTTCAGTAAATGAATTTAAAAACTGAAACAAAGTAAAAATAGAATAAAAATAAATAATCAAATTTAAAGAAAATGGAAAAGAATATAAGAAATTGCTTAAAAATTGAAAATAGGGTCCAGAAATTTTTAATAAATCACCATTGTCTTTGGAAAATTATCTACTTCATTTTAAAAGTATTCTAAAGCAAAATTTTGAAATAAAATAATTCATTTATCATTTCTAAAGTGAAATAAATAATTAAATTTAGAGAAAATAGAAAAAGAATAAAGAAAATGTTTAAAAATTGGAAATAGGACATGAAAATTACAAATAAACATCACTAGTTTTACAAAAATTTTATTTCACTTTAAAACAAATAAAAGTCCAATAAATAAAATAAAATGAGAAACAAAATAAAGTGGGAAGAGAATAAATAAGTTCTTAAGAAAAATATAAAGATAAATAAAGAATTTCTTTAGTTAATTGAAGCTGGAAATTATAAATTGTAAACAAATATACAACTGATACTAGAAAATGTCAATTACACTTTAAAATGTTTTAAAACCAAAATATGTTCATAACATGTTATTTTACCCATATAAATATAACTAATAACATTACATGACCAAATAAAATATTATTTATATAATTTATATGATTTAAAATAAATAATATTGCAAAATAAACAGTTTATACACAAAATTGAAAATTACATAACTTCTACAATATAAGTCCGTTTTCAACGAAACGAAAAGCAGTATTCATGGAATTAAATCTATTTTCATAATAAAAGATAAAATTTAAGAATTTTAAATATTTAAATTTAAAGTTCAAAAGTCAAAGTTTAACCAGTTTGAACAGAAATTCACTTTTAAGTGAAATATCCAATTTATACTAGTTTAAAACAAAAATTCACTTAATAATCAACATTTATATTTTTAAAATGAAATGTTTGAAATATAAAAAGTTTAAAATAATTTAAAAATAAAAATAAAGTCAAAATTAAAATATATGCAAAGTCTAGGGTTGTTACACTCTCCCCCACTCAAAACTTTTCGTCCCCGAAAAGGAACGAGGTACGGGAATGCATAGAAAAAGATAGAATGAATAGAATTAAGACAAGATGATAAGAAAATTGGAATTACACCTGATAACTATTGTTATAGGTAAGTTTAACAAGATGGAGGTGATCAAATCAGGAATATAAGCACGAAAAAAATTCCTCTAGAGTCAGAATCTCCCTTTCACTTGACCGACGGTCTATGAATGGAAAACAGTGTTCAGATCCGGATGAGTAACAAAGATTATCAAAGATTACAGAAAGATTTCTAAACAGAAAGATTATAGAAAGATGCTTATACCAGCCTGTAGCAAGATGAGGGAAAATAAGGACAACCAAAAGATGGTTTGAAAAACAAAATAAGATAATAATTTGAAACCATAATGCTTTGAAATCATAACAATTTAGGGATGTTTATCATTTGGAAATCACACTACTAAAATCATAACACTTGGAAATGTTATTCTAAAAAAAACATAATACTTAGAAAATCATAACTCCTTTTAAAAAAATAATCTTCATTTAAACCATTTTAATTCAAGGTCAAATAATATTCATTTTAAAGTTGTAACATTTCTAAGTTCATTCAATTATAAAAATTTCCAAAACATTGTCTTTTCAAAATAGTAGCACTTATAAAATGCTACAGTAGATATATTAGTATTTCAAATCAGTTTTATTCCAGAAATATTCATTTGGATATCATTTAATGTGATATCCCGGAATTTCAAGGAGTTTAAAATATGATAATCTCTTTAATTAAATTAATTAAAATTGGTAAAAGTTGTTATTTTCAAACAATTTAATAATGAGTTGTTTTTAAATATAGTTACAAATAGATTTTAAATAGACCTTTTATTTCAAATTTAATAAGTGTTGTTTAAATGTATATATATGTGTATTTAAATTGATTTTAAATAGGATAATTATTGACAATTGATAATGTGATTGTTTAAAATGGATATCTATATATATTTGAATTGATTTTAAATTGGATTTTTAAATTGAATTTAAATTTGAATCTTTAAAGATAATGATTTTAAATATTTTGGATTTAAACTTGAAATTAAAGGATATATATATCTTAAAAATATTTTGGATTTAAAATATATGAATAAGTTTATTTAAAATAAGATTTATTTTCCTTAAGGAATTTATTTATATAAATTAAGATAGTGTTTATTAAATAGTAATAAATACAAAAGTTTTATATTATCATTTAAAAATGGACTAAATATATTATATATAATTTTATTTAAGATGTGATTGGTTTTTCTTTTATTTTCTTTTAAAGGTTTTATTTTTATAAATTAAGAAAAGCATTTATTAAATAAGATATGTATTTATCTATTTAGGAAATTTAATTTAAAAGCTTTAAAAATGATTTAAAATTTAATTATGCATGTAAAGTTACATGTGTTAGTATATAAACCTCTTAAATACCATGTGTTAACATATTAATCAAGGTAAAAGACAAGTGTCACACAATTTATTTTATTTATTTATTTCTTTAATGTTAAATAAACCATAAATTAGTTTATATAATCATTCATCTTCCCTTCCTATTTCTTTTCTAATCTCATTTCAAAAACCTGAAACTTTCTCAAATAAGAAAATATGGCCAGACTTACAAATCACTTCCTCAAAACCAAAAACCTGACATACTCCTCATCTCAAATACAAAACTCTGATATTTAAACCTGAATTCATTCCTCAAAAACAAATTCAAGTTTAAAAGCATTCTCAAAAACTAAAGCCTGTAAAACATTCTCAAACTGAAGAAACAAGTAAATCAACTTCGGTTCAAATTCAACAACAGCAAGCAATAAGGATCAATTCAATAATAAGATTCAAATACAAAGCTCCAGGAAAACAAGAACAGAACTGTTCTCTGCTTATGTCTGGTGAGTAAGCTTTTTCTTTTAAAAACAGTTTAAATCTGGAACTAAACTTTACTGCATGTGATAAATCTGTGGATAAAATTTGTTGCATGATGTTTTCACTTGAATATAAATTGTGTTGACATATATGTATATATAGTATGAGCAGGTCTGTATATACAAAACCTGGTCTCTGTTTTCTTTAGTGAGTAAACTTTCTTCTAAAAAAGTAATTTAAATCTGTTTATGTTGTTTTGCTTGTAATGATCTTTAATGTATGGTATAAATTATGCTTGTATGTATATGGATTCTTGGATATATGAATATACTAAGGTGTGCATGTCTGTTATGTTCATATTCAACTCTGTTTACAGATACAGGGTTTAGATTCAACTTTAAAATTCAAATCACCTTAACTAATTACTGTTAGGCCTTGAGTTTCAAAACAAAAGTTGTTTGTTAAACACAATTTAGTTTTTAAAAAATTTAAAATTATATGAATTAAGTTTGAAACTCTCTGGGAAGTGGAAAATAACAGTGAAAGTTTAGAATTGGATTAAAATCAAGTGCAATGATTTATAAATTCAAGTTTATAATCTGATTCATCTTTGAGAAATAGGATTTTTAAAACTTAAATCTCGATTTTTAGTTATATATAGGGAGTGCATTTCGAAGTTGAACAGAAAGTGTATTTTAAACTTTTTCCGGCGATCAACGAATCATTGGATGGTCGGGTTTTTGTCGAAGTTAGCTTGGCAACTGGGAAGGTCAGGAAAAATAGTGGAAGCATCTATCACTTGCCGTGGCATCGGAAATTGAATGAAGTAGGGTTTAGGGACCCGGTTTTGTCAACGATGAATCTCGAGTTCGTGCTACGTCAATGGATGATCGGGGGTGACCGGACCTATGGGGAACGAAGCTAGGGGTTCTGGCAAAGGTTCAGGCAGAAGGCCGTGGTCTCAGGTGGTAGTGGATCGCGATACGAGGTGGTCTTGGTTGATCGATTAGGTTCCAGGAAATGGGTCGAACTGTTCGATTTCGATATGAAGTTTGTGCGAGTGATTCGAAGGTCGGGATTGGTTGCAGCATAGTTGGTCGATATGCGTGAGAGTTTGTCGGCGGTCGGAGGTAGCTCCGACACTGGTGCACATGCACGGTGGTTGTAGTGTGTCAGGTTTTGGTAGGTATATTTTTCTCGAAGGGAAGCACGAGAATTAGGGGTTTGTGACTCGAAGAAGACGCGTGTGTAATATTGTGATTCCAGTTTTTTTTTAACTTTAACATATCTAAGTTTTAAAAAAAATTATAAAAGACAGGAGGCAGAAGAAATCTCGGGGAAGAACTCGGGTAGGAGACTGGTCGAACCCGAAGTAAAACTGAACAGTTTTAAAAATTTAAAATAAGCAAGTTTTTAAATTTAAATAAATCTAGTTTAAATCTATTTCTTAAATCTAATTCTTTACATAACAAATGTTTTTAAGTAATTGATTAAAGGAGTTATATAATTAGTTTAACTTGAATTTGTTAGGTTAACTTTTAAGTTACTTTAAATCTTAAATTAAATGATATAATTAAGTAAGTTAATTATAAAGTTAAATGTTTTAAATGTGATTAATGATAATTGAGTCATTAATAAGGATAATGTTTTATCTTAAAAGTTAATTAAGATTTAATGATTTAATGATTAATTAAAGTAATAAAGTAATTAAAGAGAAATTAATCAATTTAATTAATTAAGGATTAAGAATTATTTAATTAATAATTAAGGGTTAAGTTAATTAATTAAATAGGGATGAATTAGTTGATAATTAAGATCAATTAATTAAGTAATTAAGATTGATTAATTTATAATTAGAGTTAATGAATTAGTTGATAATTAAGATCAATTAATTAAGTAATTAAGATTGATTAATTTATAATTAGAGTTAATTAATTAGTTGATAATTAAGATCAATTAATTAAGTAATTAAGATTGATTAATTAATGATTAGAGATTAATTAATTTGTAATTAAAGATTAATTAATTTGTTTAAGGGTAATTAAAGGATGAATTACTCAATTATAAATAATAAATGGATGTAATTAATTTAAGTTAATTAATTTGTAAATTAATTAAAGATAATCTGATGCTGATTAAAGTATAATTACTTAATGAGAAGTGATTAAGGATTAATTATTTGGTATAATTAATTAAAGGATTAATAATTAATTAAAGAGTTAATTAATTAGGGTAAGTATTATAGGATGATAATTACTGTTTATGATTAATTGAGGTGGATTAATAAAAGTGATTAATTAAAGTTTAATTAATTAATGTAATCAATTAAAGGTCAATGTAATTAATTATAGTTAATTAATGGAAGTAATTAATTAAGGATCATTAATTAATGTAATTAATGAAAGTAATTAAAGGTTAATTACTGTTAATGAATAAGAATAATTAATTTGTAATATTAATTAAAGGATAATTACTTTATGTAATTAATGAATAATTAATCAAGGATGATTAATATTTAATGAGTAATTAATTAATTAAAGATTGTAATTAATTAATGATTGATTAAGCAAGGTTAGATGATTAATTCTTAAGTAATTAATTTAATTTAAGATACTTAAATTAATTATAATATAGGGTTAATAATTGTTGCTTATAGCTGATTGTTAATATAGAATATCTAAATTGGATGATATCTATTGGATGATATGCTGTGATGTTCTGTGATATGATATTGGATATATCTGTGATAAATGTGTGATATTTATCTGTAAATGCTGTGTGAATTCAAGTATTGAATTGAATCAAATTGTTTAAACCTTTAAACAACTTGGCCTTAAAAGATACGTTTTGGATTTCGATGAGACCGGGATCGGGTTTGCTACATTACAGCGTGATAGGGGGTTCTCGCTTCGCGGTTTGGTGGCGAACGGGAGACTCTTACCCCTACATGTCCCATTGAGGGGTTGGTTGCGAGTCGAGAGGCTGGCCGTAAAAGCAAATTCGAGGTACCAATGTAAGCCACGGTGGGGCTGGGATGGTTGAAAAGCCTACCAGTTGAGGCCGCTGTCGATGGTTGAAAAGCCTAGACCGTCACATTTGGTATCAGAGCGCTAGGTTGAGTGAATACCTAGGCTTTGGAATGAATTCTTTCTTGAGAGAGCGTATTTGTAATTTTTATATAACTATATATATATTTATTTCTACCTATTTGTTGGGTTACCTTTTCGGGTTTTCCAATATGAGTTATAAAGGTAGATAGGGTAGTGGTGTGTGTAACACGACTACCAATGATTGGAGTCTGAGTATTAAGGTTGGAAGTGTATCTGTCGAGACTGTAGACCTAATACCGTCTCGAGTGAGTTTGCTGTGGTGTAAGGATTTCATTGATCTCTAAAGGAAACCTGTTAAGGTTCGGAGTCCATCATTATAGGGTAAGTTGGATCGCGCTCGTGTGAGCAGATTTTTGAGAGTTTGGATCTGTCGGAAGAGCTGAAGCAAGTAATGGTATCTGGGTACCTCAGGAAGTAGTAGCTGTGTGATGAAATGCAGTAACTGTGGATGTCTCCGAAAATGTTTTCTTTGAAGCAAGTTTAAGGAAGTGTGTCTGCTTCGGTATTGTGGCTGAGTTCAGCAGGGTCTTTTCTGTTTGAGGTTCGAGTTTCTCGAGAAGCTTTGGATAAGGAGTCTTTGGCATCTGTGGCAGCATTGCAGCTCGGAAGTGTTCTGTATGCCGTCAATGAATTTCTGGCTGAATAGTTTTTCTAAGAGGTGGAGTTCAGAAGCTGCAGAGTGGATCCATTTCTTCAATGGATTGGTTAGAATAGCATAAGCTATTCTGATTGGTTAAGAGAGAGTGAGAGAGCAGTTTCTTTGGAATTAGGATGGGTTGATCGTAAAAGTGACTTGCGATAGCTGAATGTTCTTTTGGGTTATCAGAGATTTTCCAGGATGTGTTGTCTAGTTTGTGCTCGAGTTCATCGACGACGTTCTCATCTGCTCCAGATCAGAGTTGTGCAGCGGAAGCAAGGTAGCAGCTGTTCTAGAGTGGAAGAACCTAGAAGTTGCAGTGTTTGGATTAAGAGTTTCTATAGGAAATTTTTTTGGATTTGAGTCCAGATTGGTGAGTGCATCTGTTTTGTTTTCTCGGATAGGAGAAGTAAGTTGTAGTCTACTGATAATTGTGAACTAGAGTTTGTGTTCTGGATTTTGGATTGATCTTGAGAGGATCATTTTGTTGAGTTGTTTTTGACCCAGTTTGTTTCAAGTAGCATCAGCGAAGGTTGAGCTGATCGGAATGGATGTAGGCAGCCCAGGATCGTTAGAAGAGTTCTGTGGATAAGAAACGGAGGAATATGGATTTCGAAGTTTGAGACTTCGTTATTGTTGAGGTTTTCTCCGGTAAAAAGGGAGCAATAAGATTGGGTAAGACCAGGAAGTTAGCTCCGTTGTATATTGGATTCTTCTTGAGTTTTGTAAGGATCAGTGTTTGGCTTAGAAGGTTTGAATTGTCAGTTTGGACAACTGGGATTCAATGTGTTTCACGTATCTCTGAGGGAGTACGTGTTTGATCTATCTCTGGTTTTGGAACCAGTAATTCGGGAAGTTTTGGTAGTTGAATTGATCTTGTCTATGGTCTGATATCTTGTTCAGATTGTAGATCTAGATGAGTAGGAGCTCAGTAGATCAGTAGTATAACTAGTTTGGATTCAGTAGAGCGAGTATCCCGGTATCTGTACCTGGAAACTCGGGAATAAATTTAGGAAGCTTATCCAGATCTATGTCCGGATAGCTAGAATTGTTTGTTTGTTTGAATTGGTTGTTTGGATGAAATTGTTTGCTTGGTTGTGTATGGCTGATATGTATGCCTAAATTGATTGAAATAAAATAAAACTTTGGATTATCTTTTGTTTTAAATTTCGAGGACGAAATTCTTTTAAGGGGGGAGGAATGTGATATCCCGGAATTTCAAGGAGTTTAAAATGTGATAATCTCTTTAATTAAATTAATTAAAATTGGTAAAAGTTGTTATTTTCAAACAATTTAATAATGAGTTGTTTTTAAATATAGTTACAAATAGATTTTAAATAGACCTTTTATTTCAAATTTAATAAGTGTTGTTTAAATGTATATATATGTGTATTTAAATTGATTTTAAATAGGATAATTATTGACAATTAATAATGTGATTGTTTAAAATGGATATCTATATATATTTGAATTGATTTTAAATTGGATTTTTAAATTGAATTTAAATTTGAATCTTTAAAGATAATGATTTTAAATATTTTGGATTTAAACTTGAAATTAAAGGATATATATATCTTAAAAATATTTTGGATTTAAAATATATGAATAAGTTTATTTAAAATAAGATTTATTTTCCTTAAGGAATTTATTTATATAAATTAAGATAGTGTTTATTAAATAGTAATAAATACAAAAGTTTTATATTATCATTTAAAAATGGACTAAATATATTATATATAATTTTATTTAAGATATGATTGGTTTTTCTTTTATTTTCTTTTAAAGGTTTTATTTTTATAAATTAAGAAAAGCATTTATTAAATAAGATATGTATTTATCTATTTAGGAAATTTAATTTAAAAGCTTTAAAAATCATTTAAAATTTAATTATGCATGTAAAGTTACATGTGTTAGTATATAAACCTCTTAAATACCATGTGTTAACATATTAATCAAGGTAAAAGACAAGTGTCACACAATTTATTTTATTTATTTATTTCTTTAATGTTAAATAAACCATAAATTAGTTTATATAATCATTCATCTTCCCTTCCTATTTCTTTTCTAATCTCATTTCAAAAACCTAAAACTTTCTCAAATAAGAAAATATGGCCAGACTTACAAATCACTTCCTCAAAACCAAAAACCTGACATACTCCTCATCTCAAATACAAAACTCTGATATTTAAACCTGAATTCATTCCTCAAAAACAAATTCAAGTTTAAAAGCATTCTCAAAAACTAAAGCCTGTAAAACATTCTCAAACTGAAGAAACAAGTAAATCAACTTCGGTTCAAATTCAACAACAGCAAGCAATAAGGATCAATTCAATAATAAGATTCAAATACAAAGCTCCAGGAAAACAAGAACAGAACTGTTCTCTGCTTATGTCTGGTGAGTAAGCTTTTTCTTTTAAAAACAGTTTAAATCTGGAACTAAACTTTACTGCATGTGATAAATCTGTGGATAAAATTTGTTGCATGATGTTTTCACTTGAATATAAATTGTGTTGACATATATGTATATATAGTATGAGCAGGTCTGTATATACAAAACCTGGTCTCTGTTTTCTTTAGTGAGTAAACTTTCTTCTAAAAAAGTAATTTAAATCTGTTTATGTTGTTTTGCTTGTAATGATCTTTAATGTATGGTATAAATTATGCTTGTATGTATATGGATTCTTGGATATATGAATATACTAAGGTGTGCATGTCTGTTATGTTCATATTCAACTCTGTTTACAGATACAGGGTTTAGATTCAACTTTAAAATTCAAATCACCTTAACTAATTACTGTTAGGCCTTGAGTTTCAAAACAAAAGTTGTTTGTTAAACACAATTTAGTTTTTAAAAAATTTAAAATTATATGAATTAAGTTTGAAACTCTCTGGGAAGTGGAAAATAACAGTGAAAGTTTAGAATTGGATTAAAATCAAGTGCAATGATTTATAAATTCAAGTTTATAATCTGATTCATCTTTGAGAAATAGGATTTTTAAAACTTAAATCTCGATTTTTAGTTATATATAGGGAGTGCATTTCGAAGTTGAACAGAAAGTGTATTTTAACCTTTTTCCGGCGATCAACGAACCATTGGATGGTCGGGTTTTTGTCGAAGTTAGCTTGGCAACTGGGAAGGTCGGGAAAAATAGTGGAAGCATCTATCACTTGCCGTGGCATCGGAAATTGAATGAAGTAGGGTTTAGGGACCCGGTTTTGTCAACGATGAATCTCGAGTTCGTGCTACGTCAATGGATGATCGGGGGTGACCGGACCTATGGGGAACGAAGCTAGGGGTTCTGGCGAAGGTTCAGGCAGAAGGCCGTGGTCTCAGGTGGTAGTGGATCGCGATACGAGGTGGTCTTGGTTGATCGATTAGGTTCCAGGAAATGGGTCGAACTGTTCGATTTCGATATGAAGTTTGTGCGAGTGATTCGAAGGTCGGGATTGGTTGCAGCATAGTTGGTCGATATGCGTGAGAGTTTGTCGGCGGTCGGAGGTAGCTCCGACACTGGTGCACATGCACGGTGGTTGTAGTGTGTCAGGTTTTGGTAGGTATATTTTTCTCGAAGGGAAGCACGAGAATTAGGGGTTTGTGACTCGAAGAAGACGCGTGTGTAATATTGTGATTCCGGTTTTTTTTAACTTTAACATATCTAAGTTTTAAAAAAAATTATAAAAGACAGGAGGCAGAAGAAATCTCGGGGAAGAACTCGGGTAGGAGACTGGTCGAACCCGAAGTAAAACTGAACAGTTTTAAAAATTTAAAATAAGCAAGTTTTTAAATTTAAATAAATCTAGTTTAAATCTATTTCTTAAATCTAATTCTTTACATAACAAATGTTTTTAAGTAATTGATTAAAGGAGTTATATAATTAGTTTAACTTGAATTTGTTAGGTTAACTTTTAAGTTACTTTAAATCTTAAATTAAATGATATAATTAAGTAAGTTAATTATAAAGTTAAATGTTTTAAATGTGATTAATGATAATTGAGTCATTAATAAGGATAATGTTTTATCTTAAAAGTTAATTAAGATTTAATGATTTAATGATTAATTAAAGTAATAAAGTAATTAAAGAGAAATTAATCAATTTAATTAATTAAGGATTAAGAATTATTTAATTAATAATTAAGGGTTAAGTTAATTAATTAAATAGGGATGAATTAGTTGATAATTAAGATCAATTAATTAAGTAATTAAGATTGATTAATTTATAATTAGAGTTAATGAATTAGTTGATAATTAAGATCAATTAATTAAGTAATTAAGATTGATTAATTTATAATTAGAGTTAATTAATTAGTTGATAATTAAGATCAATTAATTAAGTAATTAAGATTGATTAATTAATGATTAGAGATTAATTAATTTGTAATTAAAGATTAATTAATTTGTTTAAGGGTAATTAAAGGATGAATTACTCAATTATAAATAATAAATGGATGTAATTAATTTAAGTTAATTAATTTGTAAATTAATTAAAGATAATCTGATGCTGATTAAAGTATAATTACTTAATGAGAAGTGATTAAGGATTAATTATTTGGTATAATTAATTAAAGGATTAATAATTAATTAAAGAGTTAATTAATTAGGGTAAGTAATTATAGGATGATAATTACTGTTTATGATTAATTGAGGTGGATTAATAAAAGTGATTAATTAAAGTTTAATTAATTAATGTAATCAATTAAAGGTCAATGTAATTAATTATAGTTAATTAATGGAAGTAATTAATTAAGGATCATTAATTAATGTAATTAATGAAAGTAATTAAAGGTTAATTACTGTTAATGAATAAGAATAATTAATTTGTGAAATTAATTAAAGGATAATTACTTTATGTAATTAATGAATAATTAATCAAGGATGATTAATATTTAATGAGTAATTAATTAATTAAAGATTGTAATTAATTAATGATTGATTAAGCAAGGTTAGATGATTAATTCTTAAGTAATTAATTTAATTTAAGATACTTAAATTAATTATAATATAGGGTTAATAATTGTTGCTTATAGCTGATTGTTAATATAGAATATCTAAATTGGATGATATCTATTGGATGATATGCTGTGATGTTCTGTGATATGATATTGGATATATCTGTGATAAATGTGTGATATTTATCTGTAAATGCTGTGTGAATTCAAGTATTGAATTGAATCAAATTGTTTAAACCTTTAAACAACTTGGCCTTAAAAGATACATTTTGGATTTCGATGAGACCGAGATCGGGTTTCCGTATACCGGTATTCCAGGTCTGGAGATCCGAATACCACATCGATCCAAATTAACGATAGGTCGTGAATCTCAAGTGAAGATGAAGATTTAGAGTGCAAGGGTTATTGTCGTTAACTCTGAGGGTGATTCCAAAACGAGTGTAACGAGGTAATGCCTTCGGTTTCGTTCGAACCCGGAACGAACTTGTATGGATTGAATGCTTTCAGAACATCGTCAGGTGGACGATGAGCATTCTAAGTGATGTGTTCTGATTAAAGGTAATCGTGACCTCAAGCCTCATCAACCGGGAATGGCTAAAACAGGGGAGGTGCAGCAAGGTTAGTGGGTAGCACCCAAGTAGTATAAGATTCCTCTGTCTAGAGTCCCTTTTTATTTCGGCTGTGTGGGTGGTTGTTTGGCCGCAACCACGGGGTTTCTTATGCGGGAATTATCCAGTAAGGGATGTTCCGGCCTTGTGTTGCAGGGGATTGGGAGTGATCCTCGGTACGTTGATCTAGGCCACGTACTGTGACGAGCGGTACCCCGGTAGCTCTGCCATTGTATGGAATCCACAATCCAATAAGTGCCGTACGTATTAGTTGTGCCCAACTATGTTGGAACGTGAGATGTAAGCATTCCAGCTATTTCTGTATTTTACTTGAAAACCCTAGACCCTATTATAATATAACTGGATTTCCTATCAAATGTTTTGGTTAGCGTAAGGTAAAAACTTACCCATGTTTATTTGTGGGGAGTCTTACGTGATACCTTTGTTTTCAAAAGGTTTTGAAGTTAAGCAATTTAAACCGTTTACTCACACCAGACCCATGTCTGACCCAAGTGTTTATTTTCTGTTTTATTAAACCTTGGGTAATCAAATTTTTACGAGTAGCCAAGGGATTCAGGTTTGCTTTGACGAATCTTTGGAGGAGCAATGGAGCAGGAGGCTTCAGCGTTCGTAGATATAGTGTTCCGCTGTGTTAGTCTGTATGAGTCATTTGTTGAGTTGTATTTGGGTTGTAATGACTAGACAGATGTTTATAACTGTCTAGTATGTGTTGTATAAGCTGTGTATCTCTGATGTATATGATACAATGTAATATCTTATTTGATTAATATAATTTATTCGTTCCGCTGTTTAGATTCTGATGTGTTTCTTTCTTTCTTCTCTATCTTATCTCGTTTCTATCCCTTTCTTTCTTCTTGATGACACGACTTTTTGTGGAGAAAAAGCCGGGTCGTCACATTTAACTTATGACTTATTAAAACAAACTTTTATGAATGGAATATCCAAATTAAACTATACTTCATTTATTAAGTTAAAAGTTCACTATTTTAGTTAGCTCTTAATTTAACACATAACCTAACACTTTATTTAAAATACCCATTTCACAAATAGATATTCCTTTAATAAGTTACACTTAAAATTCCATTTGAAAACCAAATTCTCAATTATCAAGTTTTAGTGATGTTAAAATACATTTTAACTATTTAAATCATAATTATTCATTTTTCAAAACATATCTATTTCATAAATAAAATATTTATCATAGCAAATATAACAATCAAATTTCTTTAAACATTTATTCATTTAGACATCAATTAAACTATGATTTCAAGTTAAATAAACTTTATTACAAAATGTCCAATTCAAATGTATTTTATTTTATCTATTCAAAGATACGTATTATACAACATATTCATTTCAGGAAATAACCTTTATTTAAATTTCTAGGTTAGACTTAAGGTTCCATATAAAATCAAATTTGATTATTAAGTTATTTAAATAAAATCTCTTTAAATTCATTTTTTCACTATTTTCCTCTGTTAATCTTTTATAACTAAAATTTAAGTGTATAAAATTTATTATAACCACTCAAAATTTATTTATAAAATCCTTTTTATATTGTATATTATCCAATAACATTGTTAACTTCTAAAAAATTTAAGGTAAGTTATAATTGAATGCAATTGTATTATACAAATAAAACTTTCCAATTCAATTATCACAAGTTTGAATCATTATCCAAATTTTTGATTTTTTTCTTTTTATAATTGAAATTATTCTTTAAGAAAAAAATGTAAGAATTAAATTTCCGATTTCCTTCAAACCGGTTAGAGATAAATAAATATATGTACATAATATGTCAAATCAATTTTAAATCATATACCCATATATAATATAAATCAAATCATATTTTAGAAATTCAAACCAATTAAATTCTCAAAGCAACACTGTAGCAAGCCTACAGAGCAGTCTCTTCACTTCGAAACTCTAAAATGAACATCGATGATGCTGCAGTTATCACCGAAATTATTTTCCAGCGACAAAGAGAAGAGCGCTAAATTTTTAAACTTAAAACTCCTTTAGAAACAAATTTCTACTTGGAAATACTTTAAATAATATATCCTTTTAAAACTTTTAACATAAGGTTTGAATCCATCGGAAATTAAATTCTTAAATTTCTTGTTTTAAATTCATTTCAGTTCCCAAATAAATTTATAAACAACTATTTATAAATTCATTTGTAGAACAATAAATGATAAATCAAGTATTATCACTTCAAATTATCAATTTAAATCAATTTATTAAGTTCCATAAATTATATATCAAAATTTATTTCATTAACAATTTTTTTTTATAATATTGTGTCAGTTTGTTCTGTCAAAGTGTTTTAGAAATCCTATCGATAGCATTGATCAGACGAATCGATCGGAAACCCAAATCAACATCAACAACTCAAACAACACCATATATAAAACAAAACATATATTTACAAGTACAATTCAAAATGTTTGGAGATAGTTTAGAAACAAAAGACAAGATGGTTAAACAGAGTAGAAAGATGGGTAAGCTTAGATAAATCGCGGACAACCTCAACCGGGTCAACCGTGACTTAAAGAATAAGATCGATGTGGATTTTTCTGGGATAAATCTACGTTCGATCTCAATAGATAGAGTTTGGAATAATAAAAGATATTAGCATCTAAACCAAGGATAAATAAAAATCTCTGGTGAATCGATGCTGACTGTAAAGGATTTTCACCCTTTTACAAGAAAATTAGAATATTGGCGAGACCGCCAATTCACTATAAAGATCATTCGAAGTGGAGTCATGGGATACTCTAGAATCAAAAGATGATGAATAGTGAGGGACACGAATGAATTTTGGAACCGCAGGAAACGTTCAAAAATTCAAAGGAAATCGAATCAAAAGGAAGAGATTCAAACTCGAACGAAAGTGATTCTGTAAATAAATTTACCATACATTCTAAGTTTTGCCTCAAAGCCAAAGCTCTAATACCAACTGTAACGACCCGATATTTTCAACCATTCGCATCCATTATAAGTGTATAGGTAGACACTCATGCCGGAGTTGAATTGCTCAAAATACCGCGTTGTAAATAAAATTTGGCAAATCTCAGAGTATACTGTAAATAAATATAATCACGGATCACAGACACAGAGTAAAATAATGCAGCGAAAGTAAAAGAAATAGTAGTTCATGAAGCTACTATGAAAATATATCAGAGTTACATAAGATACAACATAAGAAATAAAGTACAGCAGAAGTCTCAATACAATAACCAAGTACAGGCTGAATAGAACAACGGAACCGAAGTTGATAGAACAAGACTAGCAGATAATCTCCAGCGATTCAAATCTCCAGAAGGTGGAAATCCAAATCTGTGAGTACTCAGGCTGACCCGAGCGTAAAGCAAAACACAAAACACTCGAGTCAGGACAATATATACTTATATAATGTAAACCAACTCAAGTGAACTGTAATAAAGGTACAAGTAACTTAGAAGATGCTTGGGACCTCCCATCCTTTAAGGATCTGTTAAAATATCTACTATGTAGTAATATTCGCTATTATAATAATGTCTAATAAGTAAAGTATAATCATATAGAAAATAGCGTTAAGGGGATAGAGAACCTTAACGCGGTCGGATCGTAAAATCATAATCGTAGTAAAGCTCGATATGGTAGGTGACACGGCACAACTAGGCAATGCCAGGGTAGATATACCAATTACGCACACGGACTGATGGATACGCATAGCAGCCACTACCGGTCCACCTCGAACAACACTCCCAAATCGGAGGATGGCCATCCAATCAATCACAAGTAAGAGTATAATATCGAAGAAATGTGTCCGAGAAGAGGTGCTACCTCACTGGTCCGAGATCGCTCCTGTTTTAGCCACCTTATGCCAACTCACGGGAGTTGGGTCCACGTAACATACCTTAATAACGTCGCCACCATCCTACTTCATTCTGGAATCTCCACCGCGTACACGGTTGTCAAAGTGGTTTTCGGTATCGACAGAGAGTATGTCCATATCCGATCCCGGTCTCTTTGCCAACCAATCGTTATTATAACCCGTGGTTATAACTTTTAAAAATAGTTTATGTTTCAAATCAAAATACATCCTTTAAACCATTTCAAAATCATATCATTTATTTCAAACTAATACATACTTTCAAACCCAAAACATATCTATTCAAAACCAATTCAAAAATATATCATTTCCATTTCAAAACCAATTCAATAATATATCATTTCAATAAAACCCAAATTTCAAAATCACTGAATATTTCCTTTAATTTATTAAACTTGAAATCTTCCTTTAAATTATCATAGCATTTTGGTAATGTAACCTTAAGGAATCATAGCATTTTTAAAATGTAATACTTCCCAATTTAACATTTTATATAATCAAAGTATTTATATACTTACAAATTTTTAACATGGTCATTTTATCATAGCCTTATAGTTAAATAAACTTTGTTACTGTAATATCCAATTTAATGCTGAAATTCTTATGTTAAGTTAAGAGTACCTTATTAACTTACATTATCATTACAATAAAGAAACTTTATTATTTTAGTCATTAAAATATGCCATTTACATTAATTAAAACTTTCATATTAAATGTACTTTTTAACTTACATTCCTATTACAGTAAAGAGCATTTATCATTTAATCAATATTACACTAATTAAACTTACATTATCGAATGTACGTTTTAATTTACGTTTTATTACAAAAGGGGCATTTATTATTTTAAATCAATATTACACAAATTAAGACTTACATGTTTCTTTCATTAATTAAGACTTTACATGTTTCTTTCAGTAGGTAAAACTTTACATATTTCTTTCATTAATTAGAACTTTACACGTTTCTTTCATAAATTAAACTTTACATATTTCTTTCATTAATTAGAACTTTACACGTTTCTTTCACAATAAATTTCTTATAATTAAATCCAATTTTCAATAATTTACTTAATAAGTTTAAGTGTAAAAGTTCCAATTCTTCACATTTCAACAAATAGACTTAACACTTCAAATTTAAATTACCATTTCACAATTTAACAAAATTTCCAATTTTATTTAATTAACTTAAACCTTTAATTAAAACCAAATTTCACATTTCCTAGTCAAGTTATATTTTAAAAGATCACTTTTAAACATTCATTTATTTAACCACTTAAATTCATAGAAAAATCAATAATACTTAATAATCACTTAAATTCAAATTTAATCAAATTATCATATTTACCATATCCAAATAAAATTTAATATCCATTTTATTTATATAACTTAAATATCATTTTTAACCAAAATTCCAAATTTCCAACTTAAGTTATATTTCAAAAATCCAGTTAAACCATTCATTAATTACATTTTTAACACATAGAAAAATCATAATTTCTTTAATTCAAAATATTTCAAAATCTGTTTAAATCAAATTTCATAAATTTATATTTTTAAAATACTTAAAAATATTCAAAACACTTTATAAAATAACCACGGGCCTGTATATAATTTTCTAACCTAGGTCAAGTGATACGGATATGTATCATTTCAATCCGCAGTTAAAAAAGAAAAATCTGGGTTCTATCATTTCAAACCCGCAATCCCAAGTTAAAATAATTTAAATAAAAATCGTTCAGGCCTATCATTTCAGCCCATAACGATTTTTCCCTATTCTAAAGTCCGTTCGGGTATGTATCATTTCAACCCATAGTGATTCTAATCTACAGGGAACTTGCAATGGTGATAACAGATATAAATAACAGAATAACATTAAATAATAGTAACATATGATATAATAAGTGTAATAACAGGTGTGAACATCATATGATAATAATATAAACATATATAACATGATGATATACATTACAGATTCAAATGGTGTCGGTTTATCAGTTATATAGGTACATATTGTCTGGTGAGAATAACTCACCTTTTTACGCTGGAGTTTGCAAAACAAAATACACAGATAAATTTCAGAAAGCACAATAGCACGATTTGATTTGAGTGGAGAGATCCAAGATATAAACCTTGTATACAAAAATAAAACAAAGTACATTATAAATATATTTGCAATACCAAAGATAAAATTGAAACAAATGGAAACTAGGCTAGACAAATAACATCACCTAGCTTTAAATCAATGTTTGCTTGAACTTGCCTCAACTTGTGCTCAACCATACATGCTTATGGTTAGGCCATGATGTTTTCATGTGGAAATAGATCAGGTTTGGACTGAAATATATGGTTAGGCTTGAGAAGAGGAAGGGTCTTGGAGTTACAATTGGAAGGAGGTTAAAAGGCAAGGCTAACAATGGAGTTTGGATGCATCTAGGCTCGACCAAAGGGGTCTATGGGCTCGTCTATGGCTCACTACAGGTCAGGTCAGATCTGAAACAAAGCTATTGGTGATGGCACTTGCTGGTGGTGGAGGCTATAGGGGTGGCCGAAGTCAACTATGAAGGTGGCGGTGGAGTTTTGGTAGGCTATGCATTGTTTTGTGGAGTTCTTGTGCAAATTTGAGGTGGTGGCTTCATCTAATGGTCAAGGCCAGATCTGGTCTGAAGGGTAGGTGTTTGGCAAGGGATGATGAAGAGGAGGAGATGATGGTGGTTGCGGGAGAAGATGGTGGTGGTTGTGGCCAAGCAAAGTTGAAGAGAGATCTAGGAAAACAATGAAAAATAAGAGGGAAAAGTAGAAAGAAGAAGACATTAACTTGAAATTTTTTTCTCAATTCTTTTCAGATCAAAAATGGCCAAAAATTTGTGAAGAAGCAAGATGTTTTCACGTGAAAAAGAAATAAAAACTCACGGCCAACAATAAAGTAATGAACGGCTAAAGAAATGAAAAGTCTAGAAAGTAAAAAGTCAAGTTTTTTTAAGGCTTAAGTCTCTTCAAATTTCCTTTTCTCTAATTCAAATAAAACAAAATAAAATTTCAGTAAATGAATTTAAAAACTGAAACAAAGTAAAAATAGAATAAAAATAAATAATCAAATTTAAAGAAAATGGAAAAGAATATAAGAAATTGCTTAAAAATTGAAAATAGGGTCCAGAAATTTTTAATAAATCACCATTGTCTTTGGAAAATTATCTACTTCATTTTAAAAGTATTCTAAAGAAAAATTTTGAAATAAAATAATTCATTTATCATTTCTAAAGTGAAATAAATAATTAAATTTAGAGAAAATAGAAAAAGAATAAAGAAAATGTTTAAAAATTGGAAATAGGACATGCAAATTACAAATAAACATCACTAGTTTTACAAAAAATTTATTTCACTTTAAAACAAATAAAAGTCCAATAAATAAAATAAAATGAGAAACAAAATAAAGTGGGAAGAGAATAAATAAGTTCTTAAGAAAAATATAAAGATAAATAAAGAATTACTTTAGTTAATTGAAGCTGGAAATTATAAATTGTAAACAAATATACAACTGATACTAGAAAATGTCAATTACACTTTAAAATGTTTTAAAACCAAAATATGTTCATAACATATTATTTTACCCATATAAATATAACTTATAACATTACATGACCAAATAAAATATTATTTATATAATTTATATGATTTAAAATAAATAATATTGCAAAATAAACAGTTTATACACAAAATTGAAAATTACATAACTTCTACAATATAAGTCCGTTTTCAACGAAACGAAAAGCAGTATTCATGGAATTAAATCTATTGTCATAATAAAAGATAAAATTTAAGAATTTTAAATATTTAAATTTAAAGTTCAAAAGTCAAAGTTTGACCAGTTTGAACAGAAATTCACTTTTAAGTGAAATATCCAATTTATACTAGTTTGAAACAAAAATTCACTTAATAATCAACATTTATATTTTTAAAATGAAATGATTGAAATATAAAAAGTTTAAAATAATTTAAAAATAAAAATAAAGTCAAAATTAAAATATATGCAAAGTCTAGGGTTGTTACAATTTTTATTCAGACATCATAATCTTAATGTCATTATTCGAAGAGATATTGGATTTTTACATTTTTATCTTATTATTTTTAACAAAATTCTGAATCCTGTAACTAACAAAGGCCAACATATTTACACATATAGGCATGTTGATCTACACAGAGATGTTCATCTATTTTCATAAAAACAAACATTCATGCCAAACATAATTCAAGTCATCATCATAGGCATACAGAAATCAAGCAGATCAGGTTTTAAAAATAAGGTTTGCTCACATTGTTTTTGAAGAATAGAGGAGAAGATTGAGTTTGAAAATCTGGACCATGCAATCTTTCAAACTGCTCTACCTTTTTTTCATCCTTATTTTGATCATCACTCCCTGAGCTTTGAATTGAAACTTGTTGAAGATTTTATTATTAACTTGCATGCTTTCTGATTCTTGTTTTCTAGATTTTGAATGCATTGTAGAAACTGCTGCTTGATCTTGTTTTTCAATTCTGCGGTTTTGCTTGATGTCCAGATTTTCATTTCTTGTTGAAGCTTTGATTTTTACTATGTCTACAGGTTTGCAAATTTGATTGTTTTTGATGTTATTGCTTGATCCAGATTGAAGCTTGCTTTAGGTTTGAAGCTCTAACCTGATTCTTTTTCTTTTTGTGTTCTGAATTTTCAGGTTGAAGATGTTTCTTTTTTTTCTTAATTGAAGACAGATTTCTTTTTCCTTTGCACTGGTTTTGGTTTTGAACTAGTTTTCGAATTGTTTTATGTTTGTTTTCTCAGGTTTGTGGTTGCTTTAAAGTTTAAACTTGATTTCTCAGGTCTGAGCAAAAATTGTTTTGAGAAAGATAAAAGTAACCTGACTTGACTTCTCTTCTTTTGCATGTTTCCAAAGATCAAATCCAAAAGAATAGATTTTCTTGCCACTTGTCTAAATTCAAATAAGTTTATGTTTTGAGCCCTTTATTTTTAATGTGTAACATGTTTCTATGTTTTAACTTTTGTTTAAGTTAAATACTTATGTTTTATCTTTTAAACACTTTAAATAGTATTTAAACATAAATTTATATTATATTTACAAATTTTATTCTCTTATAGATATTAACTATGTTTATTTATGTCTTGTACAAGTATAAAATTTCAAATCATGTACTTATTACTTTTATATATTTATATACAACTATATTTTTTATTTCAAAAGAAGATGTATTTTAAATATTTTTATCAAATCAAATAAATAAGTATATAACATGCATATATTTGGATTAAATTCTTTAAATTGATTTTTGTAAATTTTTTTTTATTTATATCAATTTTATAATATTACTTTTTAAACCAATATTATTTTAAGCTTAGTTTAATATTTTTTATTTATTTTAATTTTTGTACAACTTTTTAAAAGAAAAGAATATAATGATTCTTAAAATCTTGGTTACATATTACAAATTAGCACTTTTATTTATATAAGGAAATTTAACTTAAAAATAATATTTTGAAAATCAATACATTAATTCTTTGGAAATTAATACATCTCCCAAATATATTTTAATATCCTAGAAAACAAACTATCATTAGCTTTTTAGGGCTTTTAAATTCTACTTTACTTTTAATACATTTTATTTTAAAATTCAATATTTGTTTATAAAATACTCATTCTTATATTTAAATCAAATTTCCATTTATTCCCAATACATTTATTTTTTTCCTATATCCAATATTTATTTGTATGGTACTTATGCTTAAATTTCAAATTAAATTTTCTATTTATAATCAAAAATTATTTATTTATTCTAGAATCTCAAATTAGTTCACAACTTATTCTAAAAAATTAATTTAATTGCCAATTTAAACTTGGTAAATTTTTAGGAATGTTACAGATTCCCCCTTTAGAAAAATTTCGTGCCCGAAATTTGCTAGGGAGACAACAAAGAAAAGATGAAAGATAGAGAAATATCTATCCAGATCAAACTGAATAATTATTCTTCATTTGGCTTACCAGATCAGAATATCACAATAGATACAAGAAGGAATTCATTTATCACTTCAAAAGATATTAGGTGTTATCCCGTTTTTTGACAAGGCCGTGACACCAAAAAGTTGACTGAAAAACTAAAGACAGTTCGTCCTAAAAGTTCGTTATACACTGTTTCACCATGGATATCAATGAATTTTGTCCGAGTCCGGATCGGGCTACAATTGATAAGACACATCAAGCAAGGTCAGGAAAAGCAACGTTCCAAGTTTCAAGTCAATCCGAGTTCGTACGCTCAAGATATCATCGATGCAAGTTGGAGGAGGTGACCCTAAGTTCGAATCCATAGGCAGAGATTCTATTCGAATCCATCAATGCAACCTCTGATCGTATCCATCGGTTCGATTCCATATAGTTCGCAACCATCAACAAGCATTCGTTCGAATTGGACCGGATAAGCTACTTCGAATCCATGAAGTCACTCCACTTCGTATCCAGCCAGTGACCCTGCTTCGAATCCATCCTGTTGCAACGACTTCGTATCGATCAACTATTATATATCGCGATCGATACGAACGAACTTCTGTTCGAATCCATTCCCTCGAACCCACTAAGTCAAAGCGGCGAAAAACACGGAGTCGACCAAGTCGACTCGGAGTGAAAAGTGGATTGACCCAGGAAATGCGCACCACGTCATCGCAAAGGCGCGTGAGGCCATCGAGTTGAGCCTATCGATTCGAACGAATCGAGTCGAAGCAAGCAAACTACCGAAGGATGGCAATTTGAATCGACCATATCTCGCAATCTACATGCCCAATTGCCATGAAATTTTCACAGGAGCTTACGTACATGTTGAAGAATGTCCACACCAAATTTCACCTCGATTGGATGATTCCTTCATCGATTCGAATGAAATTCGAATCGATCCCAAAGTGGGCCCAAATTGCTTAAGGTCGAGCATGTGGGCCCCCTCATCTGCCAGAAGTGGTCTACCAGATTTTTAGGTGAAATATCAGCTTCCTACACCTATAAATAGATCCCCTGGTCATTCAGAAAAGGGGTCGGACAATTTTAGGAGCTAAAGAGCGCCCAGACTCTACCAGATTTACTCAGAATCACCACTGCTTCCTTAGATTCAGGCTTAGCCCAGAAAATCAGTTGTACTACATTAGAAGAAATTGTAATCATCAAATGAACATCAATAAAATCATCAACTTCAGAGTGGACGTAGGCAAGATCGCCGAACCACTATAAATTCTATGTTGTTTCCTGCTTTCATCTAATTTTTCGGAGAGTTCTTCATTTTTATTTCTCTACATATTTGATATCTATGATCTGTGATTGGGAACTGGTGCTTTCACGACATTGGGGGTTTGTGACCAATTTTGGCGCAAAAACTTTGGTGCTTTCACTGAGAATGCTAATTCAGGAGTTCTATCATTTGAAAGTTGAATCAGAAGGCTAAGAGATTTAGATCTAAATCATCATGACAAGACAAATAAGTAGAAGGCAGAGACCAGAGCGAAGTCAGCACGAAGGGAGTCAAGAGGCTTCCTCAGGGGAAAACCAAGCATCGATCTTTATCACCAGGGATGAGATGGAGACAATGATGAAGAGATAGGAGGAAATGATCCAGAATTTGCTTCAACAGATTGGACAACTTGTAGTGCAAAATCAGGGAGCAACCAGAATCCAGAACGGAGCAGGACCATCTAGCGCAGCGCCGGAGCTAGGGAGCACACACTTAGAGCATGTTGATCCAATCTCGAAAAGAGATTCAGGGACATCCGAGCAACCTGGTGGCAATGGAGGGATAAACTCTCAGCCAAGGGGGCAGAACGAAGGTAAAACTCAAAGATCACAGCCTGACGACAACGACAGATTGATAGAGATGGTCAGACGGGCCATGAGAGGCGGACTAGTCAATAGAGATCTGGAGGATGTACATAGGAGTCCCTTTACTCCTACGATCGGACAGGCCAGGAATCCACCAGACTTCAAGCTACCATCGGTGGAAATGTATGATGGACGGACAGATCTAGCGGTCTATCTAACGAAGTATATGAGGCACATGGAAGTGCTGCGGCATCACAGGAAGTCATGGCCCGGTGCTTTCTATTGTATTTATCGGACATTGCAGCGCTATGGTTTTGACAACTGGAGAGTGGCTCCATTGGGACTTGGACAGATCTGACAGAAAGGTTTATGAGACAATTCAGAGTTCATATTTCGAGACCTAAGAACATGATGAGTTTGGCGACTCTAAAGCAGAAAGCTGGGGAATCTTTGAGGAGTTTTCTGACATGATTTAATGCGGCAGCAGCATCAGTGGATCGACCAGATCCATCTATGGTCATGATGGCAGCTATATCTGGAATATCTAATGACACGGAGTTCAAGAATTCACTAACTAAGGATCCACCTACGGACCTGGGAGAGTTCTATCATGAAGCCGAAAAGTTTTTGCGATTAGAGGATGCTCGTACAGAAAGAGAAGAAGAAATCGATGTTTACGCAGTTAGAGGTGGTAATTCACCTGGAAAAGGTGCAGAGACTGGTAAAGGGAAGCGGAAGGCTGAAGAAAATGATGACAGATCAAAGCGGCAACGGAGGGAGCCACGATTTACCACCTATTCAGAACTGAACGCGGGTTTGGAGCGAATCTACCAAGACACCCGAGAGCAAGTTGCCTATCGTAGACCAATGCGATGGGATCCAACTACCGATGAGAGAAAATTAGACAAATATTGCTTATTCTACGAGCTGAATGGACATAGCACAAACGACTGTAGACACCTGAAGGATGAGGTAGAAGGGCATATCAGGAACGGTAGGCTATTTCAGTATGTGAGAAGGCAAGCTCGAACGGTGGAACCAGAGCGGCCACCATCTACATCAGCTAGGGGTAACCCCGAGCCGGGGCACCGTATGGTTATCAATTGATTTAAATAACGATGAACAAGTCGTAAACTTCTCATTAACATGGTTAAATCATTTGCACATGTGGGAGATCGCGAACGATCTGCAGACATGCTCTGAATGACCATTGGCAATATCGTAATGAGGATTTACACTTTGACATCCTTGCTTTGCTATTGTTTTGTTTTGATTCGAACGTTTGGACTTAGTTTGTTTGGACATTTCTGCTATGAAATTCATGTGAACGTTAATTTGATATTTGCAATTCTGAAGAAGAAGTTACTAGCATATGCTTTGGATCGCGAACGGTCCACAAGCACACCTTGTATGACGACGAACCGCCACGATCGCTGATTCATAAATTCACCCGAACGTGAACCTGACATCGATAATACAAAGTCCCCCCCGGGCACACCATTAGCCTCGAACGGCACCCGACCTCGAACGGTCACCATTAGCCTCGAACGACACCCGTCCTCGAACGGTCACAATCTGCCTCGTACAGCATCCGACCACGAACGATCACACTTCATCTATTGTAACATTCGATCGCGAACGATCACACTCTGCCTCTTGCGGCACCCAACCATGAATGGTCACAATTCACCCAGTATGACATTCGATCGTGAACGATCACATCCTGCCTCGTGCGGCATCCGATCGTGAACGATCACATTTTATCTCGTGCACCATACGACCACGAATGGTCACAATCCATCATAATTCGTCTAGAACGACACCCGATTGCAAACGGTCCCAACTCGTCTAGAATGACATCCGACCGCGAACGGTCCCATTTCTTTATTTGCCGCGAACGGTATCCGACCGCGAATGGTCCCCTTCCTTTATTTGCCACGAACGGCATCCTACCATGAACGATCCCATTTCGTTATTTGCCGCGAACGGTATCCGACCTCGAAAGGTCCCATATTACCTCAAATGACATACGGTCGCAAAAGATCGTCATTTGTGGTCAGATAAAACTATCAATTTCTTTGCATGTCATCAACTGGTTATGAACATTCAGCTTATGGCATTACAAAACACACCTTCCTATCGCAAGGCATGTTTTGGGGGGCAAATGTTATCCTGCCTTTTGGCAAGGCCGTGACACCAAAAAGTTGACTGGAAAACTAAAGACAGTTCGTCGTAAAAGTTCGTTATACACTGTTTCACCATGGATATCAATGAATTTTGTCCGAGTCCGGATCGGGATACAATTGATAAGACACATCATGCAAGGTCATGAAAAGCAACGTTCTAAGTTTCAAGTCAATCCGAGTTCGTATGCTCAAGATATCATCGATGCAAGTTGGAGAGGTGACCCTAAGTTCGAATCCATAGGCAGAGATTCTATTCAAATCCATCAGTGCAACCTCTGATCGTATCCATCGGTTCGATTCCATATAGTTCGCAACCATCAACAAGCATTCGTTCGAATCGGACTGGATAAGCCACTTCGAATCCATGAAGTCACTCCACTTCGTATCCAGCCAGTGACCCTGCTTCGAATCCATACTGTTGCAACGACTTCGTATCGATCGACTATTATATATCGCGATCGATACGAACGAACTTCTGTTCGAATCCATTCCCTTGAACCCACTAAGTCAAAGCGGCGAAAAACACGGAGTCGACCAAGTCGACTCGGAGTGAAAAGTGGATTGACCCAGGAAATGCGCACCACGTCATTGCAAAGGCGCGTGAGGCCATCGAGTCGAGCCTATCGATTCGAACGAATCGAGTCGAAGCAAGCAAACTACCGAAGGATGGCAATTCGAATCGACCATATCTCGCAATCTACAAGCCCAAATGCCATGAAATTTTCACAGGAGCTTACATACATGTTGAAGAATGTCCACACCAAATTTCACCTCGATTGGATGATTCCTTGATCGATTCGAATGAAATTTGAATCGATCCCAAAGTGGGCCCAGATTTCTTGAGGCCGGGCATGTGGGCCCCCTCACGTGCCAGAAGTGGTCTACCAGATTTTTAGGCGAAATATCAGCTTCCTACACCTATAAATAGAGCCCCTGGTCATTCAGAAAAGGGGTCGGACAATTTTAGGAGCTAAAGAGCGCCCAGACTCTGCCAGATTTACTCAGAATCACCACTGCTTCCTTAGATTCAAGGTTAGCCTAGAAAATCAGTTGTACTACACTAGAAGAAATTGTAATCATCAAATGAACATCAATAAAATCATCAACTTCAGAGTGGACGTAGGCAAGATCGCCGAACCACTATAAATTCTGTGTTGTTTCCTGCTTTCGTCTAATTTTTCAGAGAGTTCTTCATTTTTATTTCTCTACATATTTGATATATGTGATCTGTGATTGGTAACTGGTGCTTTCACGACATTTGGGGTTTGTGACCAATTTTGGCACAAACACTCGGGTCGCCCAGATCTACGAAGTATGCAAGGACATTGATTAGTTTGAAGGGATAACTAACCATTCGTAGAATATGTAGGGACCCAATTGAATAGACAGATATGTGGATACAATCCAAAACTTCTTAGTTTGGAAACCAAAGTATACCTATCAACCATAGCAACTAAAGCAACCAATACATCCAAACAAACAATTTTGGCCTATCTGGAGTTTATGTCCCATATCAACTCATCTTTTGGCTTAACCAAAATGATGATCTCCTACCAAAGCTTCTCTCTCGAACTTCCACGAAGCCAAAAAAGAATTAAAATCGAATCAGAGGACATTGAGAAGAAATGATAAGCAAAAGAGACTGACAAAGATAAGATTGTTTCCTCGTTATTACAGGTATTGACCATTTATAATGGTACTCCCTATCCCTTATCTCATCCTCTTCTTACACTCATACTCACTATCAGTGGATAGTAAGAGAATTTATTGAGGCATTCGAATGGATATCTTAGGGATACTCATTCTACGGTATAGTTCACCCTATCTCTAATGAGTTACTTAATGTGTTATACTCCTGAGCTAAAGTTTTACCTTAGCTCTGATACCACTTGTGACAATCCTGACCCGGCCTTCAAAAATCGACACCCGTACTTCCACTTGTACTAGAATACCATAGATTCGAACGCCGAATCTGGCTCGCTGGAGCTTATAACACACTAAGTATAACAACACAGCGGAAGAAAAATGAATAATACATTTGATATCTAACATTTGATACCATATATAAATACAATGGATGATACAATGAATATCAATATTCATCAGAGATATGATACAAGACAATAGCAGCGGAAATAAAAGATAATATCAACAGCGGAACAAAATCTCCAATAGAGGAAATAGTCTTTAGATAGAACTCCATATAGCAATAGCAACTCCATCGTCAAAGCTCAATCCATAAGCGAGCACCACCATCAAGTGTTGCACAAAGATAAGCAAGTGTAGTCATGATCCAAAACTGAATCAACTCTGGAAATCTATTAATAATCTGACTATCTGAAAAACTTAACTCTAGACTGCCCGTGTGGGGAAATAGTGGGCACCCAGAGTTTAGGAAAAGAATAATAAACTCCAGGTCAGTCATGGGACTGGTATGAGCAAACTAAAGCCTTTGGTTTGAAAAACAAAGTAAATTGAAATTCATGTTGCTTTTTAGAAAATGAAACTACCATAAGGCCTCCCGCCACACACACAATGCAAACGCAGACTTGGAGGATATTTCTCCTTAGGATAGTCAAAAATGCTTACTACGCAAAAAATTTTTATATTATTATTAGTGCATAGTGTAGAAAATCATTTCGAAAGTATAATATTAATCTTAGCGGGCATAGGCATTTCGCACTTATGCCTACTATAGCTACCATGTTCAATAGCATGTTACCACCACATTCCATGGCAGGTAATACAACTAAAACCGTACAAGGCTCGTATTGCTTGATTGGATTTTCCAACAAATGGTCAGGCTAAGGAACTTCCTACTGTCAATGGTTACGCCTCTGGCGGGACGTCCCGAGAACCTAACCGGATCTCTGCCAACACAAGGTTGGGTTACCTCTGTTACTAGGTAACTACTACTCGAGTATGCCATTCCCCGATCCTTTGGGACCTTTATCCGAGGCGCCTCAACAAAGCAATAATCACACAGAGAAATGGGATTGGAGAAACTACATACGTTAAGCATCAGGGCTCCATACCTGATACAACCCTTTTCCAAAAGGAAATTACATACCCTAAAGGGAGCAACCCTCATAACCTTGCCGCATCTTTCCTGGTTCGACCATTTCCGAGGTGTGAGGTCCTGATGAGGTCTCGACCACAATGCTATGCTTTTTCACAAAGCCATGCATTGATCAACAAATGATACACAGCAGCACTTAGCATTCCACATTACCAAATTGGGAGTATATCGCTGATAACCTTCAACTACATAACCTCTGAGCTCATACGTCTCAGAGAAGGGTGTTAAGCTAAGAGAGTAAATCTCCGCCACCAAACAGAAATGTATTTGAAAGAAATCTGCTTTATATCTCAAAGTGTAATGTCAGACACACAACCATACGAGTCTGGTCCGGGTTCGAACAGAACCGAAGGAACTTCTGAAGAAGCCCTTGTAAATCCGAGTATCAACAATCCCAATCGGATTTCCCATCACTAAGGGAATCTCTATACCGGAGCAACTCGGTGCAGAGACAATTGATAGGTTATCCCATCGTTTTCACAAATACCCGGTCTTCAACACCAGTCTTCAAATGCTATCCATATTGTAGTATCATTATTTGGAATGGGTTATATGACACAAGGTCCTCTCCTGGCTAAACCGAATAATGAGCGCAATATTTAAAAATATATGGATATTGGGATTTCAGTTAAGTCACAACTTGTTACCCAAAACTTTTCTTTTAAATGGTTTAAACAATTTACCATTTCAAACCTTTTAAATAAAAAGATTTATTTCACAAAGTTCACCCAGTTTCACAAAGATCTATTTATAGATTTTTAAACAATTCCCAATTCCATTTGGATCAACTCAATTAAATCTTTAAATCAAAATTCAATTCATAGCTTCCAAAATCGTTTCCAATGATTCGCTCATAACTTGGAAAACATTTTCATTTTAGACTTGAAATCCTTTTTAACACAAATTGGAAGTTCAATTCTTAGGTGAAAGCTTTTATTATTTAAATACAAATGGTTTTTATTCCGGGAAAGTCCAATTCCATTTACACAAGTTAAAAACTTTGGGTTAAATTTAAAGTTCCAAAACAACACCTTTAAATTGGTTTTAAAACCATATAAACTTGTATAATCTTTTTTAAAATCATAAATAGGATTTAATTTCAAATTTTGGATTCAAATTTAAATCAAATTTCAAAACTAAATTAAGTTATTCAAAAATAACTTTTACCCTTGAAATTCCATTTCAAAACTTTTTATCTTCAAACCCAATACATTCCCAAAACCATTTGAAATGATCAAATCTCAAATTTACAATTATTTTCAAAAAATCTGTGACTTAACCAATTTCCACGTGCAATCCATATTTGTGTGTGTATAAGTGTGGTCTAGGGTTTTACACAATAGTGCACAACATTAATCATCACATATTCAATTATATCAATATCAATAAGCGATATAACCATAATGCTTATCTTTATTCACAGAGTCATTGTTAAAACGAATTTATCAATCACAAAGATTCACTATTATGTTTCGATGTGGGTTTCGGATAACCAACTGGAATCCGACTCCGTGTCGCATCGAAATTCAAATGTCGTTCTATAGGTCAAGGGGTTGCATATTCATATAACAATATATACATCACAGATATAACAGCGTAGCACAAAACATTACATAGCATCACATAACAAATACATCAATCCATCACATAACATCTAATAACAATCAAACATCTATAAGTAAGATCGGTTAATTGTTTTGAGAAATTCAAATCAGTTTTAATTACTTACGAAAAATTACTAATCCTGGTTAATTAATATTAATAAATTACAAATCATTTTGATTAATTATTTTTTAATCATTAATTAATTAACCTTTGATGATAAATTAATTAACCGTTAATTATAAATTAATCAACCTTAATTATCACTTAATTACTTTTAATTAAAAATTATTCCTAAGTGATTAATTAATTTTAATTAACTTATCATTAATTAATTAATCTTCATAAATTAATTATCTTCAAATTAATTACCTTAATTGATTCATCACATTAATTAATTATCCTTAATTACTCACATTAGTAAATCAATTTTTTTTACTTAATCACATTAAGTAATTTTCCTTTATTAATTACATTTAGTGATTACACTTAATAAATTTCATTAATAAATTTTGAAAAATTTTACCTTTAATTAATCCCATCAATTAACCAACCATTGATTAATTATATGAAGTAATTAACATCATTTTTTTTAATTTCATTAAGAAGTTACTCAAGACCTTAATTTATTTCAAAGATAAACAATTTTTCTTCATCAATTATGAAATCATCATTTAAAACTTATTTTAAATATCCTTTGAGACAAATTACCATCATAGCCTAATTTAACTTAAAATCTTTAAGTTAAAACAAACTTTTAATCTCCTTTAGATAATTATTTATTAACTTACCTTAAATTAATTTCTTTAATTCATTAACCTTTAATTTCTAATCAATTAATTAATTCTTAATCAATTTCATTAAGAAATGAACCCTTTAATTACTTATATTAATAAGACCCCAAATGTTTAAGATAAATTATTTATCTCAACTATCAAATTTAATTTCAAACCCTTAGGATAATTTAAATGATCAACCTAATATGATTTCTCAAAAAAATCATTTAAATTTATACTTGAAGTTTGCTTGAAAGCATGAAAATTTATTCCTTGAAATTTGTTCTAAAAACTTGATCAATATCTTGCTTTAAACTTTGTTCGAAATTTTGTTTTGAAAACTTACCAAAATTTTACATTTTCTTTTACCTTAAACCAGGTTAATTCATACAAAGCAAAAGAAAACCCGAGCCAAATTCGAAATTACTCGAGCAATTACCCAGGAATCACTTCGTCTTCTCCCCCCACAATACCATAACAACCCAGACCAATTACTGACACGCGTGCACGTGTCCAGGCACTCCAACCACTTCCAGTCGACCCCGCCACCCTCAACACATCGACGATCATCCATACAAGCCTCCAGACAACGCAGAAATTTGTAACAACGACGAATTCGAAATTTCACTACTTAACCCAAACTAGAATAACATTCTATCATTAGAGAATCTCCACGCATTGCCAGTCCCGACAACGGATGACAACGTCGACACGTTTATAGCTTCGCCAAACGATGACGAACCAAATCCCCCCGGTGCAATGGCTTTCGGTTCAACATCGACGACGTACGACACACTCAAACAACCCCGACCAAAACCCCTTTCGAACCCTAGATCACCTTATTCCAGCCACCACTTCGACCTATAAATACTCCGAGTATTTTTCCTATAATTGTCATTCTCCCAGCTATCATCATTATCAAGCCCGATCCCTATGTCAACGTCGTTCACCGGAAATAGCCATTTTTGTGTTTTCTGTTCAATTCGAGTTAACTCCGCAATTCCCAACCTAAAAATCTTGAAACTAGATTCAAAAATCATATTTTTCTATTACAAATCGCTTCATAAAATCCAAACAAGAAATCGTAATCATCGATTTTTAACTTGAGTTAGATTTTCACCGTCATATTCAATTTTATAAATATCCCACAAATATTTACATCTGGAATTTATTTTTAAAATGTAGATTAGAGTGTTATAAACAATTTTTATTCAGACATCATAATCTAAATGTTATTATTCGAAGAGATATTGGATTTTTATATTTTTATCTTGTTATTTTTAACAAAATTCTGAATCTTGTAACTAACAGAGGCCAACATATTTACACATATAGGCATGTTTATCTACACAGAGATGTTCATCTATTTTCAGAAAAACAAACATTCATGCCAAACATAATTCAAGTCATCATCACAGGCATACAGAAATCAAGCAGATCAGGTTTTAAAAATAAGGTTTGCTCACATTGTTTTTGAAGAATAGAGGAGAAGATTGAGTTTGAAAATCTAGACCATGAAATCTTTCAAACTGCTCTGCCTTTTTTTTCATCCTTATTTTGGTCATCACTCCTTGAGCTTTGAATTGAAACTTGTTGAAGATTTGATTATTAACTTGCATGCTTTCTGATTCTTGTTTTCCAGATTTTGAATGCATTGTAGAAACTGCTGCTTGATCTTGTTTGTCAATTTTGCAGTTTTGCTTGCTGTCCAAATTTTCATTTCTGGTTGAAGCTTTGATTTTTACTATGTCTATAGGTTTGCAAATTTGATTGTTTTTGAAGTGATTGCTTGATCCAGATTGAAGCTTGCTTCAGGTTTGAAGCTCTAACCTGATTCTTTTTCTTTTTGTTTTCTGAATTTTCAGGTTGAAGATGTTTCTTTTTTTTCTTGATTAAAGACAGATTACTTTTTCCTTTGGACTGGTTTTGGTTTTGAACTAGTTTTCGAATTGTTTTATGTATGTTTTCTCAGGTTTGTGGTTGCTTTAAAGTTTAAACTTCATTTCTCAAGTCTGAGCAGAAAAATTTTAGAGAAAGATAAAAGTATCCTGAACCGACTTCTCTTCTTTTGCATGTTTCCAAAGATCAAATCCAAAAGAATAGATTTTCTTGCCACTTGACTAAATTCAAATAAATTTATGTTTTCAGCCTTTACTTTATTTTTAATGTGTAACATGTTTCTATGTTTTAACTTTTGTTTAAGTTAAATACTTATGTTTTATCTTTTAAACACTTTAAACAGTATTTAAACATAACTTTATATTATATTTACAAATTTTATTCTCTTATAGATATTAACTATGTTTATTTATGTCTTGTATAAGTATAAAATTTCAAATCTTGAACTTATTACTTTTATATATTTATATACAACTATATTTTTTATTTCAAAAGAAGATGTATTTTAAATCTTTTTATCAAATCAAATAAATAAGTATATAACATGCATATATTTGGATTAAATTCTCTAAATAGCTTTTTGTAATTTTTTTTTATTTATATCAATTTTATAATATTACTTTTTATCTTGGTTACATATTGCAAATTAATCACTTTTATTTATATAAGGAAATTTAACTTAAAATAATATTTTGAAAATCAATACATTAATTCTTTAGAAATTAAAACATCTCCCAAATATATTTTAATATTTTAGAAAACAAACTATCATAAGCTTTTTAAGGCTTTTAAATTCTACTTTAATTTTAATATATTTTATTTTAAAATTCAAAATTTCTTTATAAAATACTCATTCTTATATTTAAATCAAATTTCCATTTATTCCCAATACATTTATTTTTTTCCTAAATCCAATATTTATTTGTAAGATACTTATGCCTAAATTTCAAATTAAATTTTCTATTTATAATCAAAAATTATTTATTTATTCTAGAATCTCAGATTAGTTCACAATTTATTCTCAAAAATTAATTTAATTGCCAATTTAAACTTGGTAAATTTTTAGGAATGTTACAGATTACCACCCTTAAAAAAATTTCGTCCCCGAAATTTGTTAGGGAGACAACAAAGAAAAGATGAAAGATAGAGAAATATCTTGCCAGATCAAACTGAATAATTATTCTGCATTTGGCTTACCAGATCAGACTATCATAATAGATACAAGAAGGAATTCACTTATCACTTCAAAAGATACTCGGGTCGCCCAGATCTACGAAGTATGCAAGGGCATTGATTAGTTTGAAGGGATAATTAACCGTTCGTAGAATATGTAAGGACCCAATTGAATAGACAGATATGTGGATACAATCCAAAACTTCTTAGTTTAGAAACCAAAGTATACCTATCAACCATAGCAACCAAAGCAACCAATACATCCAAACAAACAATTTTGGCATATCTGGAGTTTATGTCCCATATCAACTCATCTCTTAGTTTAACCAAAATGATGATCTCCTACCAAAGCTTCTCTCTCGAACTTCCACGAAGCCGACAAAGAATTGAAATCGAATCAAAGGAAATTGAGAAGAAATGATAAGCAAAAGAGATTGACAGAGATAAGATTGTTTCCTCGTTGTTACAGGTATTGACAATTTATAATGGTACTCCCTTGTCCCGTATCTCGTCCTCTTCTTACACTCATACTCACTATCAGTGGATAGTAAGAGAATTTACTGAGGCATTCGAATGGATATCTTAGGGATACTCATTCTAGGGTATAGTTCACCCTATCTCTATTGAGTTACTTAATGTGTTATACTCCTGAGCTAAAGTTTTACCTTGCTCTGATTTCACTTGTGACAATCCTGACTCTGCCTTCAAAAATCGACACCCGTATTTCCACTTGTACTAGAATGCCGTAGATTCAAACACCGAATCTGGCTCGTTGGAGCTTATAACACACTAAGTATAACAACACAGCGGAAGAAAAATGAATAATACATTTGATATCCAACATTTGATAAAATATATATATACAATGAATGATACAATGAATATCAATATACATCAGAGATATGATACAAGACAATAGCAGTGGAAATAAAAGATAATATCAGCAGCGGAACAAAATCTCCAATAGAGGAAATAGTCTTCAGAAAGAAATCCATATAGCAATAGCAACTCCATCGTCAAAGCTCAATCCATAAGCGAGCACCACCATCAAGTGTTGCACAAAGATAAGCAAGTGCAGTCGTGATCCAAACTGAATCAACTCTAGAAATCTACTAATAATCTGACTATCTGAAAAACCCAACTCTAGACTGCCCGTGTGGGAAAATAGTGGGCACCCAGAGTTTAGGAAAAGAACAATAAACTCCAGGTCAGTCATGGGACTGGTATGAGCAAACAAAATCATTTGGTTTAAAAAACAAAGTAAAATGAAATTCGCGATGCTTTTTTGAAAATGAAACGACCATAAGGCCTCCCGCCACACACACAATGCAAACACAGACTTGGAGGAGATTTCTCCTTATGATAGTCAAAAATGCTTACTACACAAAATCCTTTTTATATTATTATTAGTGCATTGTATAGAAAATCATTTCGAAAGTATAATAATAATCTTAACTAGCATAGGCATTTCGCACTTATGCCTACTACAGCTACCATGTTCAATAGCAGGTTACCACCACTGTAAAGACCCAAAAGTCGGCCTTCGAAAATCGGCACCCGTACTCCACTTGTACTCAAAATGCCGTAGATTCAAATGCCGAATCTGGTTCTCCGGAGCTTATAACACCATTAAGTACAACAACACAATGGAATAAAGAAATAAATGATATCATATACAACTCCAATGAATACAATATCCAGTATGATATCAATATGATGCAACAATATCAGAGATACAAGAAATAGCAGCGGAAAGAAAAGATAACATCAATAGTGGATAGAATATCTCCAATAGAAGTGATAACTCCAAAATGATCTTCAGCCAAGAATGAATCCACAATTCCAGTATAAGCAACTCCGATGAATGGACTCCAAATACTAAACTAGCACCAGATAATCTATTAACCTGAATATCTGAAAAACCCAACTCTAGACTGCTCGTGTGGAGATTTATGAGCACCCAGAGTTTAGGAAAGGAACAATAAACTCCGAGTCAGTCGTGGGACTGGTGTGAGCAACAAAAACAGTTTATCTTTAAACAAACAACAAAGGAATTTTAAACATTGAATCCGCAATGCTTTTGGAAAATGAAACTACCATAAGGCCTCTCGCACACACACACACAATGCAAACGCAGAATCGGAGGAGATTTCTCCTTATGATAGTCAAAGATGCTTACTACGCAAAACAAATCATTAGATATTATTACTAGTGCATAGTGGAGAAAAACATTTCGAAAGTATAATATTAATCTTAGCCAACATAGACATTCCGAACTATGCCTATTATAGCTACCATCTAAACAGTGGGGCGCCACCATAAGTAAATGGCAGGTTCTACAACTAAAACCATACACGATTCGTATTGGAAGATGGATTTCCAACAAATGGTCAGGCTAAGGAACTTCCTTTCCTACTGCCGAATGGGATCGCCTCTGGCTAGATGTCCCGAGAGACAAACTGCTCTCTGCCAACACAAGGCCGGGTTACCCCTGTAACAGGTAACTCACGAATATGCCACCCCCCGGTCCTTTGGGAACTTTATCTGAGGCGCCTCGATAAACACACAATCACACAATAAATGAGATCGGAGTATCCACATGGGTTAAATACCAGGGCTCCATACCTGATACCACCCTTTTCTAGAAGGAAATGACATACCCTAAAGGGCGCGACCCTCATAACCTTGCTGCATATTCCTGTTTCGACCATTTTCGGGTTGTGAGGTCCGAAGATGTCTCGTCCACAAAGCTACGCTTTGTCACAAAGCCACGCTTTGGGTCAACAGATGATCAAAGTAATGATCACCAAGATAAATGATCAAACAAATGATCATATCACAAATCACTACAAGAAATTTTATTTTTTATGGCGCTCAAAAAACACTACAAAAACTTTTGGTGGCGTTCCGATAATCGTTACGAGAAAACATGCCACTAAAAATCCATGATTTTTTGTTGCATTTATTTTAACGCCACTATAAATGCATTTTTGGCAGCGTTTTTCAAACGCCACCATAAATCTTTTTGTAGCGTTTAAAAAATGCCACCAAAAGATTTTTTGGCGCTACTAATAGAATTTCCAACTTTACCTCTGTTTTACGGTTGCATTTACTCAACGCCACTATATATATTTCGGTAGCGTTTTTGAAACGCTACTAAAAGTTGTTTATTATTTTACACCAATTTTTCATGCTATTATTTCCTGTTAATGGTCTATTTTGGTTCTATTATATCAATCAACAATCACTCACATAATCATCATATTCATATAAGTTAAAAAACACATTAACCATATAATCAAATAAAATATCCATAACCATTCCAATACAATAGTTTTTCGACAAAATGACATAACTCACATACAATAACCATTTGTATACAAACTCACAACATCGAATACTAATAAATGTTATATCTAACTAGTGCTAACAAAACGTTTGATTACCCATAATTCTTTGTTGCATACACAAGTGAAAGCTAGCATCATCAAGTCCAAATTTGCTCTCTTCAAAAGTCTGATGCCTACACAAGTGAAAGCACAATAGATAGTCAAACAATTACGTTAACTCGTAGAACTTCAAATATGGGATCAAACATCTACAACATTATACAAGTATATCCTACTATAAATGATGTCATATAAATTATCAAAGTTATACACTTTTTTTCTACAACTCAGAATAATAGTTTTACTTATAAGAAATTTGGACAAAACTTACCTTTCCTAAAAGAACCAATTCTACTCGAACCTTCCAATTTAGTTCCCATGTTTCTATTTTTTAAAAACCTGGCAAACATACAGGAAAAAGCAGCCAACTGTTGCAGCACAAATGTTTTTTTGGCCAAAGATGAACATATAGAAAGAACAAAAATAGTGGATATGACTACCTAGCTCGTTCATCTTGAAGACCATCCCTCATTGTCCTAGTATATTGTGTACGTTATGCAGCAATAGACTACAGAGTACATACACTACTTAGTTCAGCATCATAGAGAAATGAACTCTGCAAAAGATATAGTAGTGTCAATAAGATGTGAATCATTTTTATTGTGAGCATGTCCTTTTTTTACTGATGGGTGGTTCTCAGCAAGAGGAGAATGCTTGTGAAATATAACGGTCATAATAAACAAAGTGTTATTAACATACATGGATCTTGGTGAGCGATCAATAATACTTATTCAAAGTTAAAAAAACAGTCAGTAAAGAGCTGATCTGTAGGTAGAATGAGATGTAAATGGTCCAAAACATAGATTTATTATATCAGTAGTAAAATCATGTTGTATTCTAAACATATGCAGGTCAAAGGTATATAAGATATGCTCAAATGTTATAAACTGGACTGTTGTAATCCAGATAATACCAGACGTGAAATGACATGCTATAAACTGAAACTGGTAGTCTGTTTTTATTTAGGTTGGAATTGATTTGAGCTGAAGTGTGGTACGGAGAATATGATGTAGAGGATAGCGTCTAATCTATCAAAATTAGTTAATGTCTGAAGTGACTGAAATATAAGTCGACGACAATGATGTTAACTACAGCTTGACAATGATTTAAAATTAAAATTAAGTGCAGGTAGTAGAACTAAAACACATATCCTATGATACTTGGAAGAATAAGTGGAAATGTTTCAATAACATTGTACATTATTATAAACATTTAAACATAAAAGTTTTGATAACATTAACTCATTATTAATTTATAATGATTTCAAATAAGTATATTTAATATATTATGGGTGAACTAAATGTATCATGACAATATACTTATTCTTACAACTTTGAATACTAGAAATCAAAGTGGAAACAGATTATAAATTTTAAAATAAAAACACCTATCGATACACTACTTACAAAATCACACATTCCTACTTTCCACAATTTCCTATTCACGAATATAAGAATAATTTCAAAGAACTTTTTTACATGGACATGTCCCAACATTTTGAATGCAACAAATATCTAAAACTTTATAAATAAAGGTTATTCATAAAAGAATTCGAGTACCATATACCTAAGAAAGTTTAGTCTACTTGCATGTAAATAATGACATGAACCCATTCGCTTAACATGTGTTTTCTCCTTAAATTTCAATATAAAAGTTATTCTCAGATATGAAAGGTTCATACTCTGTTTTCCTAACCATTTTCATTCCTGATCTAATCAGGTACCATAAATATTTCAAATCTTAAATTTTTGGGTTAAAAAAAATAAATGATAAAAAAGGAAAACAAGAAAGAAAGAAAAAACTTAACTAACTTTCGTAAAGAAGTGATGGATATTTTACATTTTAATAAGTTTAAAATAACATACCTTATACAGTGGACTAGGCTTCACCGGCACATTTTTCTGAATGAAAAGTAGTCTAATTTTGTTACGTAACTTGCATAAAACAATTTAGCAGCATATGAGTTATGTCTACAAAGATATTTGGCTATACCTCATCAAATTTATCAAAATTCCATGTATCTAAATCATGATCGACTTCAGGTATATATGCAGCCTCAATGTGATACAATCTATCCCAATCGATGCCTTCAAACCAAGGATGGGCCTGAGCCTCATCAAATTTTAAACTGCCAACTGATGTGCTCAACATGTATCACCGTAAACTGAAACCTATTCGCTTCTGTCCTGACTGTCTTGGCATAATACCCTATGCATTTTCTCACTGCCTTGCAACAACTGATCTGCATTTTCTAGGCTGTCACTCGCATGCTGCCAAAAGCAAATCATCATTTTACTTTTGCTTCTTATTATCAATGCATCTATACAAAATATGATTGTTTTAAATGTCACATGATCATCTATGTGATGATCTCCGATGTTTTTATTCTTTTATGTACCATTGTAAACACTTATGGACTATTTTTCCTGGAACGCATTTTAATAAAAACGAGTGATCTCCTTTACAGGATCACTCTTTCATCAGAAAAAGAGAAAAATAAGGCATTTGGATAATCTAAAGTAAAGTTACCTATTCAGCAAGAAAAATACCTCAATTTCGAGTTTTCATAGGTCTCCCCAAGAATTGGATTGAAAGGCTCCCATGTTCTTTGATATGCATTGTAAACTGATACTGCCCATGATGCTGTAGATAAGAATCCATTTGCAAATATATAATACCCTGTTAAAATGGCAAATTGGAAATTTGTAGGTAGGTAGACCAAGGTACTTGCAATTATAGACTGATCACACATATACTGTCTTCACATTCATCTGCCAAATCTAGTAAGATGGAATATCCTATTTTCTATGGATAATATTGAGATAAAATTAGAGCAGGATCACTTAGCAATTCTGAAACTAAGGGAAACACAAATAAATAAAGTGAAAATAATATGATTGACCTCTTTCTTAACTCTCTGAACAAATCTTTTGGGAGCAATAACACCAGTTTTCTTTTTTGAGAACTTATCTTAATGGAAAACCTTTTACCCATCACAATGAAAGAAACTATAGAAATAATAGAGAATTAAACCAACTAAATTTTACCTGAGTAAATAGATCGGCCAAATATGCTGGGACTTAGGAGGTTCTCCTCAACATCTCCCATATTCTTGTTATTTGCATAGTATTCTTTCATCTATCTGCTTCAAATCTCCTTTAGCGAGCTTCTCCACATATTCGTGAACGAGACTAGCTAATTTTTTATGAAGGAAAGCAGTTGCAAGTTAGCTGTCATATGACTGAATGCATTGATTTTGAGGTGAAAATTATTTTTGAGGAGCAAACAAGTGAAATTGAAATAAGAATAACTGAAGGCGAGAAATTATCATTGTAGGAGAAGCAACGCTCGATCTTTATCTGTTGTCGTAATTTGGACAAACATGAAACTGGCATGGAATTTCGACAATTTGTTCAAAGAAAACATGATTCTTTTCCTTTTTTTTAAGATGCTAAAGAAATACGTATGATAGATCTCGATTATCAGCAAAAACAATCAAACATTTCCAAAGCAAAATTGAATTCAAAAACAAAGCTTACCGTAAGAATTGCACACAGGTCATCAAAATCAGTACCGAGGAAGTCCTTCTCCCAATCAGTGAAAGCATCATTCGCAACGGCCTTTTCCTTCTTCTTATTTGAAGGCAAATAGGAAGATTTTGAAGATGAAGATGGGGAATTTTGTGATGACTAAGGCGGGTGATTTAGAAAACTAAAACGAGATAGGAGATATGGAGCGGCCAAAGAGTTTCAGCAACGAGGAAATTTTTTTAAGTGTTTAAAAGAGATAAGAAGCGGCCACGTAAAATTTTAGGAAAATTTTCATGAATTGTTGGCGGGAACCAATTGGTCGCGTTTATTTGTTCATTTTTATGTGTTAACTTGATCAACGGTTGCATAAGCCTTGAAACGCTACCAATAAATGCAACTAAAAGCTAGTTTTCTTGTAGTGAATGATCATCATACAGCAACACTCAGCATGTCACATTACCAAATTGGGAGTATATCGCTGATAACCTTCAACTACATAACCTCTGAGCTCGTACGTCTCAGAGAAGGGTGTTAAGCTAAGAGAATAAATTCTCCGCCACCAACAGAAATGTATTTGAAAGAAATCTGCTTTATATCTCAAAACGTAATGTCAGACATGTAACCATACAAGTCTGTTCCGGGTTCGAACAGAACCGAAGGCACTTCCGAAGAAGCCCTTGCAAATCCGGGTATTCACAATCCCGATCGGACTTCCCATCACTTAGGGAATCTCTATACCAGGAGCGACCCAGTGCAGAGGCAATCGATAGGTTATCCTATCGTTTTTGCAAACACCCGGTCTTCAACACTGGTCTTCAAATGCTATCCATATATGACGTATCACTTATTCGGAATGGGTTATGTGACACAAAGGTCCTCTCCCGGCTAAACCGAATAATGAGCGCAATATTTTAAAACATATGGATATAGGATTTCAATTAAGTCACGACTTAAATCCAAACTTTCTTTTCAAATGGTTTAACAAATTACCATTTCAAATCTTTTAAACAAAAAGATTCATTTTAACAACCTTCAATAGTTTAAACAATTTCCACATTTTAATCTTTTTAAATAAAAGATTCATTCACAGATTTTCCAAATTAATTTCCATTTCAATTGGATTAACTCGTTAAATCTTTAAAATAAGATTTAACTTATAGCTTTCAAAACAATTTCGTTCCGAATGGTTTAAATAAATCACCATTTTAAATCTATTAAAAATAATCAGATTCAATTCATAGCTTTCTAAAAGAATTCATTCATAACTTGGAAAACAATTTTTCAATTCAATCTTGAAATTCCTTTAATTAAACTGGAATTTCATTTCTTATATGAAAGCTTTTATCATTGAAAATAACCAGTTTCATTTCAGAAAATCTGATTCATTCATACGAGTTGAAATCCTTGGGTTAAATTCAAATTCCCAAAATTATACTTTTAAAATGGTTTAAATTCATATAAACACATTTATAACATCTTTAATCAAAATTCCAATCATTGAATTCAATTCCAAATATTGAATTCAAATTTAAGTCAAATTATTTAAATTTCAAAACTTAATTAAGTTATTCGAAAATAAGTTTTATCTTTGAAATTCCATTTCAAAAGCTTTACACTTTAAACCCAAATTTATAATCTCAAAATCAATTAAAATTAAAAGTTCAATTTCAAAAACATCAAATTTAAATTATCTGTGACTTAACCAATTTCCACGTGAAATCCATATTTGTGTGTGTATGAGTGTAGTCCAGGGGTTTAACACAATAGTGCAACACAATGAATCATCACAGATCAAAATACAGGATATAGTTGATAAGCGATATAAACTATAACACTTATCATTCATGCACAGACCACAGATATATAGATATCACAGATAATAAATTACAACACAGATAATTTATCACAGATCACAACATAAATCAGGTATATCATAAAGCATCATATATCAGGGATATCAAACAATTCACAGCATTCAATAGAATACAGACATCTATAAGCAAGATTAATTAATTGTCTGATTAATTCGAATCAGATCTATTACTTATGAATTACAAATTCTGGTTAGTTAACATTTACTCAATACAAATTATTTTAATTAATTAACCTTTAATAATAAATTAATTAGCCTCAATAAATAAATTAATTAATTATCATTCAATTAATTATCCTTAATTTATTACAATACTTAATTTATTAATTCTTAATTAATAATCATCCCTTAATCACTTTCTTTTATTAATTAACCTTTACATTTATTTAATTATTCTCAAGTTAATTTCCTTAATTAATTTGTCACCTTAATTAATTACTTTTAATTAATTTCAATAAGTGATTATTCTTAATTATCTTCATTGGTATCAAAATCTTAAATTAAAAACCTTCCCTTTTAACATTATAAACACATTAATTTATTCCAGAAATTAGGGTTAATCAAAATATCAATTTATCTTAATTAATTCCATTATTTATTTAAAATAATTTATTAAGAAATAATGTCATAAATTAATTTAAATTAAAACTTAATTATTTCCAAAATAATTAACTTAAACCCTTGCTTATCCTATTTTCAAATAAAACAATTATTTTTAAAAGAATAATTAAGACATGTTAAAACTTGAATTTATTTTAAACTTGAAAACTGTTTTAAACTATTTAAATTCAAAAAAAAAACTTCTTTTTTTTTATTTCAACATCAAAAATTCAAATCCGTATTTGAATCCAGATTAAATTCTTACTTACAAATTTAAATCGTTATCTTACGATTTAACCCACTTCAATATTTTAGGAGGTTAAACAAATTTCAATTTTTAAAACTTTATTTTTCAAAACTCAGATTCAAACTAGATTTGAATCAGAATTCTAACTTGGATTTAAACTTAATTAAATCCCAGCTTTTCACTTTAACAACCCAGATTTGAAATTTAAAATATTACAGGGTTCAAAACTATAACATGGCAAACAACTCGAGCCAAACTACATTTTCCCCGAGCCATTAACGAACTCGCACGCGTATGACTTTCCTCGAGATAATCACGAGGGAAACTCGAGCAGGTGTCGCACCTTCCTTCTTCCCCAAAGACTCAATTTCTACCAGACATTAACGTGCACACGGTGCACTTGCACCAGTGATCCAACGCCCTCCGACCATCTTCGATCGTCTTCCCTCATCGGCGACTGAACCCCAACCCTATTCCGATCATCAAAACGATGATGAAATCATCGAAGCAAAATCGAGTCTTCGAGCTCGAAACTGGAACCAAAATGACATCCAAACCTTCCTCGCCATTGATGATCTCCACCACCAGAACCGTCGCTCCTCCGTCCACACCTTTGTCTACGACCCGAGTGCCCCTCCTCCAAGCCAGGCCACACTCGATGCATCAACAAAGGCGAACGAGCCCGAAACCCAAAGGCATATTTTTACTGTCCTTAAACCCTATTCCTCCCTCCAATCGACGCCACGACAAACTAGGTCACCTCCGGTTATTTTTCCCGACCTCACCATGACATCTTCCTCCTCCACACGAAAACCTGACTTCCAGAACTTCGTCTATCGCCGGAATTTGACAAAAATGTCAATTCCGTTCAACTCGTATTATCTCAGTACATACGAACTTAAAAATCTTGATATTATTATCAACATTCATCATTTCCAAGCACGAATCTAGTAATATAATCAAAACATGAAATTTAATTAATTGATTTTCTGCCTTGGTTTGATTTTTTTCTCTGTAATTTCTTATTTCCCAAAAATTAGTTAATAAATTCTCTTGAAAACACTTCTAAAAATAAGATATCACAATTACCATCAAAATTTCTTTAATCAACAAAGCTTGAAAACGTTTGTGTGAGGAGGTATGAATTTGATTTTGAGTAATTTGGGTTTGTAAGTCAAGAACAGAGCCAGATTTACTTTGCACAGACATACATATATATATATATATATATATATATATATATATATATACAGCAAATTTAAACATATATCTCAAGCAAACCCATTTACGCATTCATGTAAAACATATGCAAATCATCTCTATCATAAATTTTAACATGCATAAGATGATTTAGCTTAAAGTTTAGAGTTTACTCACATTTTTAAACAGAAGACAGAGCTGATGATGAAACAGGTTTTTGAAAGTTGCAAAACTGAAGTCTTCAATTTGATCTTTGCTAAGTTGTTGTTTGATTGAATTTTCTTTTTTCTTCTTTTAGTTTTGAGCTGAAGCTCATTTCAATTTTTTCTCAGTTTTTAAAATGATCGAACTGATGGAAGGGAAGATGATGTATAAATGGAAATGAGGTTACAGCGTGTGTTCATTTTGTATAGGTGATAATTTTGGTTGTACAAGAGGCAGATGATATTCTTTCTTCATTTGTACTGAAAGTCTTTGTTTAAAGTTTTTTGGACAGAGATTTTTCATGTTTTTGGAGGCTGATGAACACATTTTGTAAGATTTCGAATTGACCAAATACTTTGAGCTGTGAAAGCATTTAATGCTAAGTACTTTATGTCTATACTTAACCTCTTTGTACAAAGATATTTCATTTTTCTTTTGCCTAGCATATCTATCCTACAGGTAACATACATTATATTTTTTTACTTTCCTATAGATATATATTTTGTTTCTTTCTTTAGCTAGTGTTCATGAAATATATTTTTCTTTGTTTGTTTACTTTCAGGTCTACATGATTATATCTTTTATACTTGTTCATACTTATCTTTATATAGTTGAATGTATATTATTTGTATTATTTTGTGTTATAAATGAAATTCTATATTTATTATGTTATTAGAATTTGTTAATATATTTATTTATATTTTATTTGCATATTTGAATTTAAGTTGTTTTCCTTTGTTTTGTTTTTATTACTTTAAAATACAAGTGAACTTCTAATTTTCATTAACTCTTTCTTTATTATTTTTATTTGTTTTATTCTATTTGTATTTTTAAACCATTTATTTTAGATTTAAACTCAAATTCAATATATATACAATAATTTAAATTTAAATGATTCATCCAAAATTTATTCGAAGATCGGGGAAACTCGCATCACTTAAATTGATTTATCTCACAAATTTTATTCAAAAATTCTTTAAATTATCAATTTAAATTTATATAAAATTCGGGGTCGTTACAACCACATTCCATGGCAGGTAATACAACTAAAACCGTACAAGGCTCGTATTGCTTGATTGGATTTTCTAACAAATGGTCAGGCTAATGAACTTCCTACTATCAATGGGTATGCCTTTGGCGGGACGTCCCGAGAACCTAACCAGATCTCTGCCAACACAAGGCCGGGTTACCTATGTAACTAGGTAACTACTACTCGAGTATGCCATTCCTTGGTCCTTTGGGACCTTTATCCGAGGCGCCTCAAGAAAGCAACAATCACACAGAGAAATGAGATTGGAGCAACCACATAGGTTAAGCATCAGGGCTCCATACATGATACCACCCTTTTCCAGAAGGAAATGACATACCCTAAAGGGAGCGACCCTCATAACCTTGCCGCATCTTTCCTGTTTCGACCATTTCCGGGGTGTGAGGTCCTGATGAGGTCTCGACCACAAAGCTACGATTTTTCATAAAGCCATGCTTTGATCAACAAATGATACACAACAACACTTAGCATGCCACATTACCAAATTGGGAGTATATTGCTAATAACCTTCAACTACATAACCTCTGAGCTCGTACGTCTCAAAGAAGGGAGTTAAGCTAAGAGAGTAAATCTCCGCCACCAAACAGAAAGGTATTTGAAAGAAATCTGCATTATATCTCAAAGTGTAATGTCAGACACACAACCATACAAGTCTGTTTTGGGTTCGAAAGGAACCGAAGGCACTTCCAAAGAAGCCCTTGTAAATCTGGGTATCCACAATCCCGATCGGATTTCCCATCACTAAGGGAATCTCTATACTAGAGCAACTCGGTGCAGAGACAATCGATAGGTTATCCTATCGTTTTCACAAATACTCGTTCTTCAACACCGGTCTTCAAATGCTATCCATATCGTCGTATCATTATTCGGAATGGGTTATATGACACAAGGTCCTCTCCCAGCTAAACCGAATAATGAGCGCAATATTTAAAAATATATGGATATTGGGATTTCAGTTAAGTCACAACTTGTTACCCAAAACATTTCTTTTAAATGGTTTAAACAATTTACAATTTCAAACCGTTTAAATAAAAAGATTTATTTCACAAAGTTCACCCAGTTTCACAAAGATCTATTTATAGATTTTAAACAATTCCCAATTCCATTTGGATCAACTCAATTAAATCTTTAAATCAAAATTCAATTCATAGCTTCCAAAATCGTTTCCAAAGATTCACTCATAACTTGCAAAACATTTTCATTTTAGACTTGAAATCCTTTTTAACACAAATTGGAAGTTCAATTCTTAGGTGAAAGCTTTTATTATTTAAATACAAATGGTTTTTATTCCGGGAATGTCCAATTCCATTTACACAAGTTAAAAACTTTGGGTTAAATTTAAAGTTCCAAAACAACACCTTTAAATTTGTTTTAAAACCCATTTAAACTTGTATAATCTTTTTTAAATCATAAATATGATTCAATTTCAAATTTTGGATTCAAATTTAAATCAAATTTCAAAACTAAATTAAGTTATTCAAAAATAACTTTTATTCTTGAAATTCCATTTCAAAACTTTTTATCTTCAAACCCAATACATTCCCAAAACCATTTGAAATGATCAAATTTCAAATTTACAATTATTTTCAAAAAATCTTTGACTTAACCAATTTCCACGTGCAATCTATATTTGTGTGTGTATAAGTGTGGTCCTAGGTTTTACACAATAGTGCACAACATTAATCATCACGGATTCAATTATATCAATATCAATAAGCGATATAACCATAACGCTTAACTTTATTCATAGAGTCATTGATAAAATGAATTTATCAATCACAAAGATTCATTATTACGATTCGATGTGGGTTTCGGATAACCAACTGGAATCCGACTCCCTATCGCATCGATATTCAAATGTCGTTCTATAGGTCAAGGGGTTGCATATTCATATAACAATATATACATCACAGATATAACAGCGTAGCACAAAACATTACATAGCATCAGATAACAAATACATCAATCCATCACATAACATCTAATAATAATCAAACATCTATAAGTAAGATCGGTTAATTGTTTTGAGTAATTCAAATCAGTTTTAATTACTTACGAAAAATTACTAATCCTGGTTAATTAATATTAATTACCTAAATTGATTCATCACATTAATTAATTATCCTTAATTACTTACATTAGTAAATCAATTTTTTTTACTTAATCACATTAAGTAATTTTCCTTTATTAATTACATTTAGTGATTGCACTTAATAAATTTCATTAAGAAATTTTAAAAAACTTTACCTTTAATTAATCCCATCAATTAATCAACCATTGATTAATTATATTAAGTAATTAACATCAATTTTTTTATTTCATTAAGAAGTTACTCAAGACCTCAATTAATTTCAAAGATAAACTATTTTTCTTCATCAATTATGAAATCATCATTTAAAACTTATTTTAAATATCCTTTGAGACAAATTACCATCATAGCCTAATTCAACTTAAAATCTTTAAGTTAAAACAAACTTTTAATCTCCTTTAGATAATTAATTATTAATTTACCTTAAATTGATTTCTTTAATTCATTAACCTTTAATTTCTAATCAATTAATTAATTCTTAATTAATTTCATTAACAAATGAACCCTTTAATTACTTATATTAATAAGACCCCAAATGCTTAACATAAATTATTTATCTCAACTATCAAATTTAATTTCAAACCCTTAGGATAATTTAAACGATCAACCTAATATGATTTCTCAAAAAATATCATTTAAATTTAAACTTGAGGTTTGCTTGAAAGCTTGAAAATTTATTCCTTGAAATTTGTTCTAAAAGCTTGATCAGTATCTTGCTTTAAACTTTGTTCGAAATTTTGTTTTGAAAACTTACCAAAATTTTACATTTTCTTTTACCCTTAAACCAGGTTAATTCATACAAAGCAAAAGAAAACCCAAGCCAAATTCGAAATTACTCGAGCAATTACCTAGGAATCACTTCGTCTTCTCCCCCCACAATACCATAACAACCCAGACCAACCACTGACACGCGTGCACGTGTCCAGGCACTCCGACCACTTCCAGTCGACCCCGCCACCCTCAACACATCGACGATCATCCATACAAGCCTCCAGACAACGCAGAAATTCGTAACAACGACGAATTCGAAATTTCACTACTTAACCCAAAATAGAATAACATTCTATCATCAGAGAATCTCCACGCATCGCCAATCCCGACAACGCGTGACCACGTCGACACGTTTATAGCTTCGCCAAACGATGACGAACCAAACCCCCCCGGTGCGATCGCTTTCGGTTCCCCATCGACGACGTACGAGACACTCAAACAACCCCGACCAAAACCCCTTTCGAACCCTAGATCACCTTATTCCAGCCACCACTTTGACCTATAAATACTCCGAGTATTTTTACTATAATTGTCATTCTCCCAGCTATCATCATTATCAAGCCCGATCCCTAGATCAACGTCGTTCATTGGAAATTGCCATTTTTGTGTTTTCTGTTCAATTAGAGTTAACTCCGCAATTCCCAACCTAAAAATCTTGAAACTAGATGCAAAAATCATAGTTTTCTATTACAAATCGCTTCATAAAATCCAAACAAGAAATCGTAATCATCGATTTTTAACTTGAGTTAGATTTTCACCGTCATATTCAATTTTATAAATATCCCACAAATATTTACATCTGGAATTTATTTTTAAAATGTAGATTAGAGTGTTATAAACAATTTTTATTCAGACATCATAATCTAAATGTCATTATTCGAAGAGATATTGGATTTTTATATTTTTATCTTATTATTTTTAACAAAATTCTGAATCTTGTAACTAACAGAGGCCAACATATTTACACATATAGGCATGTTTATCTACACAGAGATGTTCATCTATTTTCAGAAAAACAAACATTCATGCCAAACATAATTCAAGTCATCATCACAGGCATATAGAAATCAAGCAGATCAGGTATTAAAAATAAGGTTTGCTCACATTGTTTTTGAAGAACAGAGGAGAAGATTGAGTTTGAAAATCTGGACCATGCAATCTTTCAAACTGCTCTGCCTTTTTTTTTCATCCTTATTTTGATCACCACTCCCTGAGCTTTGAATTGAAACTTGTTGAAAATTTGATTATTAACTTGCATGTTTTCTGATTCTTATTTTCCAGATTTTGAATGCATTGTAGAAACTGTTGCTTGATCTTGTTTTTCAATTCTGTAGTTTTGCTTGCCGTCCAGATTTTCATTTCTGGTTGAAGCTTTGATTTTTACTATGTCTATAGGTTTGCAAATTTGATTGTTTTTGAAGTGATTGCTTGATCCAGATTGAAGCTTGCTTCAGGTTTGAAGCTCTAACCTGATTCTTTTTCTTTTTGTTTTCTGAATTTTCAGGTTGGAGATGTTTCTTTTTTTTCTTGATTGAAGACAGATTTCTTTTTCCTGTGCACTGGTTTGGGTTTTGAACTGGTTTTCGAATTGTTTTATGTTTGTTTTCTTAGGTTTGTGGTTGCTTTAAAGTTTAAACTTGATTTCTCAGGTCTGAGCATAAAAAATTTTGAGAAAGATAAAAGTAACCTGACTTGACTTCTCTTCTTTTGCATGTTTCCAAAGATCAAATCCAAAAGAATAGATTTTCTTGCCACTTGTCTATATTGAAATAAGTTTATGTTTTCAGCCCTTACTTTATTTTTAATGTGTAACATGTTTCTATGTTTTAACTTTTGTTTAAGTTAAATACTTATGTTTTATCTTTTAAACACTTTAAATAGTATTTAAACATAACTTTATATTATATTTATAAATTTTATTCTCTTATAGATATTAACTATGTCTATTTATGTCTTGTACAAGTATAAAATTTCAAATCTTGTAGTTATTACTTTTATATATTTATATACAACTATATTTTTTATTTCAAAAGAAGATGTATTTTAAATCTTTTTATCAAATCGAATAAATAAGTATAAAACATGCATATATTTGGATTAAATAGCTTTTTGTAAAAAAAATTATTTTTATCAATTTTATAATATTACTTTTTAAACCAATATTATTTTAAGCTTAGTTTAATATATTATTTATTTATTTATTTATTTATTTTTGTACAACTTTTTAAAAGAAAAGAATATAATGATTCTTAAAATCTTGGTTACATATTACAAATTAATCACTTTTATTTATATAAGGAAATTTAACTTAAAAATAATATTTTGAAAATCAATACATTAATTCTTTGGAAATTAATAGATCTCCCAAATATATTTTAATATTTTAGAAAACCAACTATCATTAGCTTTTTAAGGCTTTTAAATTCTACTTTACTTTTTATACATTTTATTTTAAAATTCAATATTTGTTTATAAAATACTCATTCTTATATTTAAATCATATTTCCATTTATTCCCAATACATTTATTTTTTTTCCTAAATCCAATATTTATTTGTAAGGTACTTATGCCTAAATTTCAAATTAAATTTTCTATTTATAATCAAAAATTATTTATTTATTCTAGAATCTCAAATTAGTTCACAATTTATTCTCAAAAATTAATTTAATTACCAATTTAAACTTGGTAAATTTTCAGGAATGTTACACATTAATACATTTGCTGTTTACAATAATGATTATAAATTTATTTACAAATAATAAAACCATTCTAATAAAATAACATTGATTTCCCCATTTCATACAACATTTATTTTACTCATTATTAACCTTTATTATTACCATTAACTGAAATTACATTAAACAGTTGTCAATTTCATTCAATTAACATTATTAAATTATATTCTAATAATTTTTCCCATTTATATATCATAAATTTTAATTTCTCATAATATTAAATTCCAAAAATTTGAATCATCGCTCTCATTTCATATTTTTTATTAATGTCCTCTCATGGCATCCCCATCCCTCCCACATCCTTCCCCCTCCAACCAAAAATATAGCCTCCTACCATATTTCTGACCATTCCATCATCTATCTCATAGCCATCCCTGTCCCATCATCACCTCCCACTCTTCCCCCTCCTCCTACCCTTGATCCTTTCCCTCCTCTTGAATTTGTTCCTTCTTATTCTTTGTCTTCATCTTCATCTTCTATCGCTGCTGCTCTTATCCATCTGAATTGTATTGATCGGTGGTCCTCTTTATTCTCTAGTAAACCCAAAAACGTTGGTTGTTATATTCCTTTTCAATTCGATTTAAGTACTCTGGTGTATCTCTTGAGCCTCCTCCCAAAGTCATCAATGAAGGCATCAAATCTTGTTCGGATTCTCTTTTTGGCCTCTTTCTTGTTGGAAATATTAACTACATGGTAGTTAAAGCTCATTTGGTTAAATCATGGAAATTAAAAGGTTTATATGAAATGCTATATGACAAACATAATTACTATTTCCAATTCTCATGCGTGGAGGATAAGGAGATGATCCTTAAATGTGACCCGATGTTTATTCATGAACAAATGCTTATTGTTATGCTATGGAATCCAGGCTTTGGTACAGCTCAATCTAATATCGAAAGTGTTCCTATTGGGGTCCATTTATACAGAATTCCAATAATGACATGGACATTGTTGGGCATTAATAGGTTAGCCTGTTATTTGGGGAAGTTAATTTATTATGATGAAAACACTGAAAAGTTAAAAAGAATTGAATATGCAAAATGTCTTATTGAGGTAACTCCTGACAGTGATTTTCAAATTTTTTATCTTTATTGGTGATGATTCTTGTCCAAGTATAATTATGGAGTATTCCTGGAAGCCTTTGATCTGTTCAAAATGTAATGTTTTTGGTCATTCTATGGATCTGTGTGATGATGTTGTGGTTGATGATAATGAAACAGAAGAGGGTCAGATAAAGCATAATACTAAATCAGAAGGAAAATGACAGAAGCGATAGAGGTGGAGAGTTCAAATGGGGAGAAAGGAGAAGAAAAATTATTTTTTCATGTTAAAAGAAAGGTTAAACTTTCTCATAAAGTTTGGAGAAGAATGAAAAATCCATAAGTGTTAGGAGTAGATTGTAATGCTTATGAAAATGGTAATTTCGCTTCTATGAGTGATGGAAAGATAGTGAATATCCAAGAAGATGGAACAATGGATGAACACTATTTCAATTCTTTGATTAATATTTTGTTCAACCATGGTCTCACCCATGCTGTTATGATGCAACCATGTGTGATGATCCTCTTCAAGAAGAAATAATTGTAAATACTTGTAACGACCCAAAATTAAACCACTTCAAAATCTAATATTTAAAGTGATTTTAAATATAAAAGGTTTTATGATTCAAACAATATTAGATAGGGTTTGGAATTAGAAATATACATAAAAATAGTAAAATTTGCTTATATCAACAAAAGTGAGAAAATCCTGATTCAGAAAAGTAAGTTTAAATGGTTTAATAAATTATTTTAATTTATTTATGAGTGTTTATATTTTTAAAAAACCTTATACAAATTTATTTTTAAATTTGGGTTACATAAATAAATATTTTAACTAAAACGTCAAAATATGACCGTAAAACATTTTATCAGAAATCAACGTTTTGTCAATTTAAAGTTGTCGCAACGTTGTTGCATCTTTATTTTAATATTCATGTACACTTATATAAATGTAGAAATTATTAATTATGTTGCTAATTAGGTTTACTTTCATTAAAAAACAATTAGGAAATTCTAGAATATAATTAGAAAAAGTAAACTAATAAAAACAAAACATGTAAAATCAAAAGAAACATCATTATTACTTTAAGTTTACTTACTCCTTAAGTGATAAGGACATAAGTAAATATTTGAAATGAGATGTTAAGTGTTGAAAAGTAAGGTTATTTAAAAGTATGTAAAGGGTATTTTGGTCTTTTACAAATATAATATTTTAATCCAAAGTTTTTTTTAATAAATACACACCCACTTTCTCACTTCCTTCCACACTTCTTCTTCTCAAAATTTCAAGCTTCTTCTCACCCTTTTCCATGGCTTCATATCTTAATAAAATAATGCTAATTTTTTTCTGAAAATAATATAAAAATAAATATATAACAAACCACCTCAAAACCACTTTAAACCCCCTTCTTTCTCCTCCTCTGACCCATGACATACACTTCAAATTTAAATATAAAAATATAAATCCTAATTTATATGTATATACTTGGTTGTGATGTTGTGATATGTTTTTTTGGATGTTTGGTTTTGATATTGATTTCCATATGTTGTTTATTGCATGAAAATATTTAAACAAGTCACGATATACCTGACATTGATTCACACGGAAAAAACTTTCCAAAATAAAATAAAATGTGATATGAAGCCATTTATACCTTTGGGAAAATATTCGAATAAGATAAAGAAATGATTCCAAAGTATTTAAACTTGTCTCAACAAAATTTGGATATGAATCTCAAAATATGCCAAAAATTTATTGCGTCATGTAACGGTAGTTCGTGTTTTTGCATCGAAAGTTCAAATGAACATACGAAGTGGAATGTAGTTTTGAATTCTTCAAAGTAAGAATTTTCCTAATCCTTATATCTATATCTTTCAAATGAAACAAGAAAATCAAGATTTTATCTTGTATATTTTGAAATACGGCAAAATCAAGTTTCAAGAAGAATCTTGTTTTTGCACTAAATGACCAAAGTTGGAAATTTATAAAATAATCATTCTAAAAATATAAAATAAATTCCAAAAATATTTTAAAATATTTTAAAAGTTATTTAGGCTGAAGATATGGTTTTCTAAATGATATAAAAGTCATTTTGAAGAATATAACTTTTACTGCACTTTTTGTAACAATTTTTGCAATACCTTTTCGCAACGCTTTTCTATTACTTTTGAAATAAAGGTTGAAACTAAACAATTCTCTCCCAAGCTTATGTAAACATTTTTAAGTAAATGATAAAGTATTTTAAAAAGAGATTTAAAAATTCAAAATTATTTCAAAGGTGGGTAAACAAATAGTTAAGTGATTTATAAAGGAAAAATGAGTATGCGGAAACGACTAGTACATTTGTCTCGCCTATAAGATCTATAAGTGAAAACACGGTGTGTAATTAAGGTTAGGGATGGAGCAACCAGTGCTCTGAACTTACCTGGCCTTAGTTTTCTTTTTTAGGCGAGGAGTGTAACATATCGAAAGGAAAGCCAAGATGCTCAACTTAGATTTTATGGAAATAATCTTCTTATACTCATTATTAAAATCCAAAGAGGGAACCTGTCTTATTCGTGGAATTTAAGAGGTGGTCTCACCATTATTCTGCCCATAGAACTTGTTGAATACAGAACTTGATATTGAATAAAAGTAGAGTGATTTCTATAATCCTGTTTTTTCAAAAGGTCTCTTTAAAAATGATTTGAGAAATATTCAAAAAGAGAGGTTTAAACGATTCCGTATTCACTAAAAGAATATTTTGAAAATATATATCTCTCAAAGATATTTTGGTAAAGAAAAAAGAATGAATTGAGAAGCAATCATCTAACTACATCTTTTTTTATCGATGATTGGATTTCGAAGGAACCGGGGTCGGATTTGGGTGATTTCTATCCGAAAACCACTTCAAACCAATTTACATGTTCGAAAAATAAAGAAATTCGAAAGCGGAGATATTGAGTCGAATAATAACGAGGGACTACTTGTTGGTTAATTGGGGATAAACTTCCGATTTACTTATTGTAGCAGTGGTCGCTTTGTTAAGAAAAATCTCAAAACCACAAGGACTTCTCACCTAGTAATGGCCGAGGAAAGTACCTTCGGTTTCATTCAGTTCTAGAATGAACTTATATGGATGAATGTCTGACCTTGCATTTCAAATCACAATGAGTGATCTTTATAAAAGTAAATCAGTCGGTGGTGGAGAAGACACCTTCTCTTAGCTTAACACCCTTTCCTGAGACATACGAGCTCAGGAAGTTATACATTTGTAGAAATTAGTCATGTGAATGTGGAATTCAAAGTGAAAGAAGATGTGCTATGTAAAAAGGTAATCATTGCCTTAAGTCTCATCAACCGAAATGACCGAAACAGGGTTAGATGCACCAAGGTTAAGTGGGTCATTCCCAATTAGGATATGATCATTCCCTTCTAGATATATTTCTTTCCGCTATGACATTCAAGATGTAAAATAATGTGGTTTGTATGCTAGAGCGCGCTCGGTTAAAGGTCGATAACGACCGGGGGATGACATATTTGGTACTACCTAGTTATAGAGGTAAGCCGGTCTTGTATTGGTAGAGGGCAGATGTTCTGTTCCTCGAGACATCCATCTAGAGGTGTATCCATCGGAAGGCAGTCTCTTCACTTAGTCATTTGTATGGAAATCCATTTTACAATAAGAACCCACAGACTTGACTGTAAACCTATTATGCTGGAATTTAATCAATGTAACAATTTCACCTAAGATTAATAAGTTTATTTGCAAATGTTTTCAAAGGAAGTCATTAAAAATAATATCCTCAAATTTTACGTAATAAAGAGTTTTGGTTATCATAAGGTAAAAATCTGGTCCGTGTTTATGTACATCGTGGTCTTATGAGATACCTTTTTGTTTTTAAAACCTTGTACTTTGAGTTCTCATACCAGTCCCATGACTGACCCGGAGTTTGTTTTTCTCTTTGAACTCTGGGTGCCCTATTTTTCGAGCAGCCGTGTAGTCCAGATACCTTAGGAGCATTTCTAAGCATGTTGGGGAGCATTTTGGAGAAGCCTTTGGGAGCTATAAAGCTGAAGTACCTTATGTAAATATCTACCCATTTTCTGCTGTGTTATGTAGTATGTATCTTCCAACATATATAAGGATAGGAAGTTTTAACTATCTTACTGGATTTGTATTTGACTTTGATCATTTATGTATAATTAAAATTTTTAATGCGATGTGAGATTCTATTATTATGTTATCTCCTATCTTCATTTTCTTTTACACCCCTAATAATCTGCCTTCCCGGCACTTGGATTTACGGCACGTGAATACTACGGCTGTATTAGTGTCGATTTGTAAGGGTCGAGGAGACGGGTCATCAAATTGATATCAGAGCTGAAGATTAAGCGAAAACCTTGGCTTTGTTGGGTATAACTCATTAGAGATAGGGTTAGTAACGCCCTAAAATGAGTTTAGTCTGAGAGAGCGCATAATTAAAACTTTTAACTTAAATAAGTATATTTATACTGTATAGTATTCCCTAAGATATCTTGTTTATATAACCTAAAGATTTTTTTTACTATATACATATAGTAGAAAATGAGTAGAAGAAGAGGACAAGGTAGGGGAGGAAGTAATACCACAAATGGTCAAACTCCCGCAGCTATAGTAGTTGAGGAAGTAGTAGTTCCGGTGCAGCCCTAAATTAACTTTGCAACTTTATGCAAGAACTATACCAGCCTTGGTGGTAAACCTTTCAAAGGAACGGAAACCATCATTGAAGTCCAAGCTTGGATCCGCTCTTGTGAAAGAATTTTCAGAGGATGTAATATTGGAGATGAGTAGAAGAGATTCTTAGCTTCTTGGCAACTACAAGATGGAGTTTGGTGGGAATCTATTACTGAGAATGAGTCAGAAGATAATTTCTTATGGGAACGATTCAAAGAAGTTATGGGGGAGCAGTATATGTCAAAAGCAGGAAATTTCCATCTTCACCGAAATTTTATGGATTTTAAATAGGAGGAGATGTCGTTTGAGGAGTATGGTAATAAGTTTAACGAGTTACTCGTTTTGGGCCTTGATTGATAGATACACCCCTCAAAAAGAACGAAAAGTTTATTTATGGAATAAAGAAGAATTACCATATCAGAATGACTGGGCATGTGAGAACCATTTGTAGACTTAATAGACATATGATATTGATACGAAGCTTTGGATAAGATAGATCCACCCATAGTATAAGAAAGCAACAACAATAACTTGAAAAGGAGGAATTTCAATGGCAAGAAGCCGTGGCAGGGAAAACCCAAAGGAGGATCTCAAGAGAACTGCTTTATAGACATTACTTGCAACAAATTGTAACAAAAGACCATATTGCGAAGAATTGATGGGGTCCCAAAGCTTATAGTGTTGCCTCTCCTATGGTTTAGAATTATCTCTACTATAATTGTCATAAAATAGGGCATCTGATTAAGGATTGTCCTCTAATGAAGAAAGGAGAACAAGCCAAAGTTTATGCTATCAAGGATGGCCTTCAACCTCCCAAGATGTGAAGTGAAAAGGAGTATTGGAAGGTAATATTTTTATCAAAGATATTTTAGTTAGAGTATTATTTGATACAGGAGCTTCTCATAGTTTTATCGCTAAAAAAACTGTAGAAGAATTGAAACTTAAACCTAAAATTTTTGACAACCCTATGTGCGTTACAGATCCTATAAGAGGTTCCACTAATCTTTGTATGCATTGTAAACAAGTCCCAATTTCCTATCCTCCCCATCACCTCAATTTTGATCTTTTCATCTTAGATTTTATTAGATTCGAAAGTTTACTTTGTGTGGATTGGTTAACTAAATATGAAGCTATTCTAGATTGTTTGAAAAGGATGGTTGCAATGAAAACAAAGTTAGGGAAACTCATAGAAATACCTTGCGAAGATCCTAGTTCAAGAAGGGATATTTTTCTTTATGCTTTAGATACATCCCGGACAGGATTAGAAACAATACCCATTGTTAAAGAATTTGTAGATGTCATTGAGGAAGTAAAAAGTTTGCCCCCACATCTAGAAATCGAATTCCGTATCGATTTAGTTCCTGATGTGATGCCAATTAAACAAGAGATAGAAGGATGGCTTCGAAAGAAAGGGATGAGTTGAATAACCAAACCCAAGAGCTATTAAAGAAGGGAATTATAAGACCTAGTCGTTCAAGTTGGGGATCAACAGTAGCTTTTGTAGCCAAGTCTGATGGATCTTTAAGATTGTGCATAGACTGTCAGAATCTAAACAAGCAAACAGTCAAAACAAGTATCCTCTACCTCGAATAGATGACTTGTTCGACCAGTTTCACAGAGCTCGAGTTTTCTCTAAAATGTACCTAGCTATGGGATTCGATCAGTTAAGGATCGTAGAAGATTGCATCCATCTAACTATATTCAAGGGTCTGAAAACTTTCTATGAGTAGTTTGTTATACCTTTTGGGTTAACTAATGCGCCCACTTATTTTGTTGACCTTATGAATAGAGTGTTTAGAGATGTGCTAAACAAATTTGTGTTAGTTTTTATCAATGATATCCTTATCTACTCAAAGGCATAAGAAGAACACACAAGGCATCTAGAAGCTGTGTTGGATATATTGAGAATAGCGTGCTTAAAGCCAAATTCTCAAAGTGCCATTTTTGGGGGAATAAGCTAAGATTCTTTGGACATATAATATCAAGAGATGGAATTTCAGTAGATCCAGGGAAAGCTGCAGCTATTCAAGATTGGAAGCAGCTACAAACTCCAAAAGAGATTCGTAGCATCTTAGGTTTGGCAGGATATTACAGAAGATTCATTCAAGACTCCTTTAAGATTACCTATCACTTAACGAAGTTGAAAATGAAGGATGTTAAATATGTTTGGACTCCTAAATGTGAATAAGCATTCCAAGAATTAAAGAAGAGGTTGACAATCGCTCCAGTTTTTACAATTATAAATGGAAATAGTGGATTGACTGTTTATAGAGATGCTTGTAGAGAAGGAGTTGGTGTAGTTTTAATGCAAGACGGGAAGGTGATTGCTTATGCAAGTAGACAGCTGAAGACACATGAGAAGAATTATACAACACATGACTTAGAATTATTAGGCATTGTGTTCGTTCTAAAGATAAGGAGACATTATTTGCTGGGTAAGAATCTTTCACAGATTATTTTGATAAAACTCTGAATTGACCTTAGTAAATAATATTCCATCTTTTAGGTGAAAATTTTGAACTCTTCATGGACCATAAATCTTTGAAGTATATTTTCACCCAGAAGGATTTGAACATGAGTCTGTGACGCTGGCTAGAATTTCTTGTGTCATATGGTCTAGATATTCTATATACACCTGAGAAAACCAATGTAGTAGTGGATGAATTGAGTAGAAAGTTAGCTATTATTTCTTATTTGGTAGTAACTCCAACTCTTCAGGAGAAAATAACTAGCAAGGAAAAAGAATATCAATTCCTAATGGAGATTATTAAAGATATACACAGAGGAAGGAGTTCAAGCATTAAAATAGACGATCATGGAGTATTGCAGTAAGATGGAAGAATTTATGTTCCGGATGTGGGAAAGCTTAAGCAAGAGGTATTAGCTGAATGCCACATAGCCAAACTTAGCATTCATCCAGGAATTCATAAGATGTACAAAGGAAATGAAGCATGCATTTTGGTGGAGAAGCATGAAGAGGGACATATCTATCTATGTCAGCTGTTGTGAAAATTGCCAAAGAATCAAAAGTGACCTATAGAAGACGACATGATTACTTCAACCTTTGGAGATTCTAGCTTGGAAGTGGGATCAAATATCCATGGATTTCATTAATGGCTTACCCCAAACAAGAAAAGGAAATGAAGGCATTTGGGTTATCATAGACCGTTTAACCAAAAGTGCACACTTTATTCCTGTTAAGCCAACAAGAACGGCAACAAGCCTTGGGGAGATATATATGAAGGAGATTGTCTAATTGCATGGATTTCCAGGTAGTATAGTAAGCGATCGTGATCCAATCTTCATTAGTCAATTTTGAGAAGCACTAAAGATAGTTTTAGGAACTGGGTATAAGCACTGCATATCACCCCCAAACTGATGGACAGACGGAAAGAGTCAACCATGTTTTGGAAGATCTTTGAGAGCATGTATTCTAGACTTTGAAGGCTCGTCGCAAAGTCATTTACATTTAGTAGAGTTCTCTTATAATAACAGCTATCAAGCTAGTGTCAGCATGGCATCATATGAAGCTCTGTATGGTCGTCCATGTAAATCGCCAGCATGTTGGATAGAAACCGGAGATTGGTTAGTGCTTGGCCTAGATATGATACGAGAAGCTTCAGAAAAAAGTTGATATGATTAGAAAGAAGTCAAAAGAAGCCCAGAGTAGAAAAAAGAGTTATGTAGACCGAAGGCGTAGAAATCTAGAGTTCTCAATTAGAGATTTAGTCTTTTTGAAAGTCTCTCCAATGAGGGGAGTAGTAAGATTTGAAAGAGCTGGGAAGTTAGCACCTCGATATATTGGACCTTTTCCCATTCTTGAATGAATCGACCCACTATATTATCGAGTACAATTGCCTGAAAGATTGTCTAGTGTACACAATTTTTTTCACGTATCAGATTTACGAAAGCATGTATATATCCTAGAACAAATCATAGAAACAGCTGCCCAGGATGACTTGGAGATATAACCAAACTTAGCGGTTATTTTGAAGTGGTTAAATTTTGAGCTATTTTCTCCTCATCTAATTTCGAGGACGAAATTCTATTAAGTAGGGGAGAATGTAACGATCCAAAATTTAACCACTTCAAAATATAATACTTAAAGTGATATTCAATCTAAAATATAAAAGGCTTTATGATTCAAACAATATTATATAGGATTTGAAAATAGAAATATACCTAAAAATAGTAACATTTACTTATATCGACAAAAGTGACAAAATCCTGTTTCACAAAAGTAAGTTTAATTGGTTTAATAAATTATTTAAATTTATTTATGAGTGTTTATACTTTTGAATTACATTGTACAAATTTATTTTTAAATTTGGTTTACATAAATAAATAGTTTAACTAAAACGTCAAAATATGACCGTAAAACATTTTGTCAAAAATCAACGTTTTATCGATTTAAAGTTGTCACAACGTTATTACACCTTTATTTTAATATTCATGTACACTTATATAAATGTAGTAAGTATTAATTAAGTTGCTAATTAGGCCTACTTTTATTGAAAAACAATTACGAAATTCTAGAATATAATTAAAAGAAGTAAATTAATAAAAACAAAACCTGTAAAATCAAAAGAAACATCATTATTACATTAAGTTTTCTTACTCCTTAAGTGATAAGGACATAAAGTAAAGACTTGAAATGTGATGTTAAGTGTTGAAAAGTAAGATTACTTTAAAAGTAAGTAAAATATATTTTGTTCTTTTGCAAATATAATATTTTAATCCAAAGTTTTTTCTATAAACACACACCCACTTTCTCACTTCTTTCCACAATTCTTCTTCTCAAAATTCCAAGCTTCTTCTCACTCTTTTTCATGGCTTCCAATCTTAATAAAATAATGCTACAAATTTTCCAAAAATAATATAAAAAGATATATGCAACAAACCACCTCAAAACCACTTCAAATCCCCTTCTTTATCCTCCTCTAACCTACGGCCACCATCAACCACCACCCCCTACCTAATGTTGAGCCCAATCTCCCCTTGTAACTCATGGCCCAAATTTCCAAAGACCTCCACAAGCAAATTCTAGCCACCTAGAAGTCTTAAAACAAGTGTTCGTGAGCTTTTGAGTTGAGTTAGAAAAGCTATTTCAATTTAAAAGTTAGTTCAATTCCAAACAAGGTGAGCACTCCTAACTTATATGTATATATTTGGTTGTGATGTTGTGATATGTTTGTTTGGATGTTTGGTTATGATATTGATTTTCATATGTTGTTTATTGCATGAAAATATTGAAACAAGTCACGATAAACACGACATTGATTCACACGGAAAACACTTTCCAAAATAAAATGAAATGTGATATGGAATCATTTATACCTTTGGAAAAAATGTTTTAATATGATGTAGAAATGATTTCTAAGTATTTAAACTTGTCTCGATAAAGTTTGGATATAAATCTCAAAATACGCCTAAAATTTGACGCGTTTTGTAACGTTAGTTCGTGTTTTCGCGTCGAAAGTTCAAATGAACATATAAAGTGGAATATAGTTCAAAATTCTTTGAAGTAAGAATTTTCCAAATCCTTATATCCATATCTTTCAAATGAAATAAGAAAATCAAGATTTTATCTTGTATATTTTGAAATATGGCAAAATCAATTTTTTAAAAAAATCAAGTTTTTACACTAAATGACGAAAGTTAGAAATTGATAGAATAATCATTTAAAAATATGAAATAATTCTAAAAATCTTTTAAAATGTTTCAAAAGTTATTTAGGTTGAAAATATGGTTTTGTAAATAATATAAAAGTCTTTTTGAAGAATACAACTTTTAAAGCACTTTTTGTAACACTTTTTGCAATACATTTTCGCAACGCTTTTCTGTAACTTTTGAAATAAAGGTTGGAACTAAACAATTCTTTCCCAAGTCTTATGTAATTTTTTTTAAGTAAATGATAAAGTATTTCAAAAGAGATATGAACAATTCAAAATTATTTCAAAGGTGGTTAAACAAATAGTTAAGTGATTTAAAAAGGGAAAATGAGTATGCGGAAACGACTAGTGCATTTGTCCCGCCTATGAGATCTATAAGTAAAAACAAGGTGCGTAACCAGGGTTAAGAATGAAGCAATCAGTGCCCTAAACTTAACTAGCTTTAATTTTCTCTTTTAGGTGTGAAGTGGAACATATCGAAAGGAAAGCCCGAATGCTCAACTTGGATTTTATAGAAATAATCTTCTTATACTCATTATTAAAATCTAAAGAGGAAAATTGTCTTATTCATGGAATTTGAGAGGTGGTCTCGCCGTTATTCCATCCATAGCAGTTGTTGAATACGGAAGTTGATATTGAATAAAAGTACAGTGATTTCTATAATCCTATTTTCTCAAAAGATACTCATTAAAATTGATTTGAGAAATATTCAAAAAGAGAGGTTTAAATGATTCTGTATCCACTAAAAGAATATTTTGGAAATATATATCTCTCGAAGATATTTTGGTAAAGAATAATGAATGAATCGAAAAGCAATCATCTAATTACATCTTTTGTTTATCGATGATTGGATTTCAAAGGAACTGTAACAACCCGCATATCTATCGATTCTATATTTAAATATTTTATTTAAATATTTTATCGTTAGTTGGATGTTAGTCCGAAAAGCTACTTTTTGCATACGGTCAAATTAGGACTCGAGACCACCCCCATTGAGTTCAAAATGACGTTTGCGATCTTTTTGAGTGTAAACTTCGATATGTTTGGAGATAGTGAAATTTTCAACACTTTTTCCCGCCTTTGACTTTGGTTTGGACTGCACCCCTTTAGTTCAGCCCAACCATCTTCCTCACTCTATCAAAACACTCCAAGCTTTGTCAAAAATGGTGGTGGGAAGTGGAAATTAAAACTCCAAACACAAATTCTATTGCAAATCCGAGATTCAACATCAAATTCACGTGAAGACCATTGATTCAAGCTTGTTGTTGTTCTTGCTTTGCTCTCAAATCTCCATCTTCATCAAATTCCGTGAAAAGGTGAGATTTTTGATCTCACATCTTGCTTATATTGTCATTGGACTGTTGGGAATGATCCCTTATTGCATTTGTATGAATATTTGCATTTGGTTTGGATTGGATTGGCGAAAAACACCATTTTTGAGCGTTTTGACGAATTTTCCAGCCCCCTAGAGCTGTTCGGCATCGTTGAGTCGATCGGTTCGGCCTATTTAAGCTGTTCGGCATCATTTAGTCGACCGGCATCTTTAAGTGTTCGGCATCTTTGAACGTTCGGCCTCCTGAGTGTTCGACCTCCTGAACGTTCAACCTCCTGAGCGTTCGGCATCTTCAAGTCGTTCGGTCTCTTGAACGCTTGGCATTTTCGAGTCATTCGGCTGTTAAGTCGTTCGGCACCTTCTGGTCGGATCGGCATATTAGGTCGGTTCGGCATCTTTGAGTGTTCGGCATATTCGAGCGTTCGGCATCTTTAAGCCGTTCGGCATATTTGAGTGTTCGGCATTTTCGAGCGTTCGGCATCTTTAAGGCGTTCGGCATATTCGAGCGTTCGGCATATTCGAGCGTTCGGCATCTTTAAGCCGTTCGGCATATTTGAGTGTTCGGCATTTTCGAGCGTTCGACATCTTTAAGGCGTTCGGCATATTCGAGCGTTCGGCATTTTCGAGCGTTCGGCATCTTTAAGCCGTTCGACATATTTGAGTGTTCGGCATTTTCGAGCGTTCGGCATCTTTAAGGCGTTCGGCATATTCGAGCGTTCGGCATTTTCGATCATTCGGCATCTTTAAGCCGTTCGGCATATTTGAGTGTTCGGCATTTTTGAGTCGTTCGGCACACTTAGAGCGTTCGGCATTTTTGTCGTTCGGCCTCCTTAAGTCATTCAGCCTCCTTCGATCGTTCGGCGTCCTTGAGTCGTTCGGCTATTAGGTCGTCCTGCATCCTTTGGTCGCTTGTCCTCATTAAGTCGTACCGTGACGGGGCGCTGCCCCGCACCCCGCCGTGGGCGCTGCCCCGCACCCCGCCGTGGGCGCTGCCCCCTGGACCCCCGCGACCTGACCGGGCAGGTCGAACCCCGTATTACTCTGCGTAGGCAATCTCTTCTGAAAAACATTTATCAGAATTTCTACTTTGATGGTTTTGGGATTGACTTCTTTGGACTTTACCCACGTCTTCGAACGTGAATTGATTTGTTTCTACAATCGTTTTATGACTTGTCACTTTAAAGATATATGAAGGTTTCAATACTAATAGTAAATATCAAAACTCTTTCATCAAAGCGATTTCAACACTATTTTAAATATCAAAAGTTCGTTTTCTCAAACCGATTTTCAATCTACTAGTATATACAAGCCTTTACTTCACTCGAATGAGAAATCGACTTAAACGACTTAGTAAAACGAGTGGTATGAAACGCTTGCGTTCACTTCGTCGGTTAGCTCTTGGACTTGTTCGATTGAACCCTTTTCGTGACAATTTCCTAGTGAAGATTTACATCTTGTTCGTAAATATTTAAGTTAAGCAAGTGGTTATGGGACATGAAGCTAAACTCATATATTTACTAGCTTGGTGTGATTTACACTTCTCGCTGATCATGATGATCATTTTACGAATTAGACTAGCAATTGTGCGATGTCTCTTTGTTTGCAAGGTAAGACTAGACCGCAGTAGTGTGATTCCGACTCACACACATCTCTTTGTCCGCAAGGTTAGTCTAGGCCGCAGTAGTGTGATTCCGACTCACACATATCTTTTTGTTTGCGAGGTTAGGCTAGACACCACTTGTGTGATTCCATTCACACATACCTTTTTGCTTTTTGGTTAGCCTAGGCCTCAATCAGTGTGATTCCGACTCACACATATGGGGTAGCTCCCCATGGTCTTCGGACCATCATGTGATAGGCCTCTTTCTCTTTTTATGATTTTTGGATTTCTTGTTGATTTCTGGATTTTTATGTCATTGACTTGTTATGAGTACAAGTTTAGGGTATGATGCCCTCTTTGGATCTTTGAGAAGATTCTTGTGATATTGATCATTTCTCATCGGTTGATCTCCTGTTGATCATCATTTTCATACATATAGTAGTATGTCAGTATGGATATTCTATGTTTATGCCATGTCTTTTATTATATATCATGTCATCTGATATTTATAGTTAGACTGATCCGTTTATTATTTTCTTAAATAATACTCGGGTCAGACCGAGATGTTACAGGTGCTTCTGCTTGACTTCCTTCCGGGATTTACTACTCTGACTTTTGGCTGACTATTTAGTTTAGCAGTTTTTGTTGTATACACTTGAGATATGGACTCATAGTTGTATTCTTTTTGTATAGCACATGTTGCTATTCTTTTGTATTATTGTGGAACTTTTTTGACCACTACTCTGATGTACACTTTCAGGTGTTAGTTATGTATTCATATCTTCTTCCGCCTTTGTGATATGGATGTCTGTGACTGCTTTGTGTTATGTTTATTTCTATGTTTGTTTCCGAAGATTATTTTATAGCCACCGTGTGATAATCAATTACATGGATGGTCGCTCCTCAACAGCCTTATTCTCCGTGCTAGTTGACAGCACTACATCGTAGTGTCCTTGGCTAGCGTGGGTATTGAGGTGGGGTGTCACAGGAACCGAGGTCGAATTTGGGTGATTTCTATCTGAAAACTTCTTCGAACCAATTTACGTTTTCGAAGAATAAAGATGTTTGAAGATGGATATATTAAGACGAATAATAATGAGGGAATACTTATTGATTAATTGAGGATAAACTCCCGATTTACTTATTGTAGCAATGGTCTATTTGTTATGAAAAATCATTGAACCACAAGGACTTCTCGCCTAGTAATGGTCGAGGAAAGTACCTTCGGTTTCGTTCAGTCCCAGAACGAACTTGTATGGATGAATGTCTAACCTTGCATTCTAAATCACAATGAGTGATCTCTATAAAAGTACCTCAGTCTATGGCGGAGAAGACACCTTTTCTTAGCTTAACACCGTTTCCTAAGACATATTAGCTTAGGAAGTTATACGTTTGTAGAAATTAGTCGTCTGAATATGGAATGGCAATGTAGCATTCAAAGTGAAAGAAGATGTGCTATGTGAAAAGGTAACCGTTGCCTCAAGCCTCATCAACCGAAAATGACCGAAATAGGGTTAGATGTAGCAAGGCTAAGTGGGTCATTCGTATGATCATTCCGTTCTAGATGTATTTCTTTCGGCTATGACGTTTGGGATGTAAATTAATGCGGATGTATGCGAAGAGAGCTCTTGAATAAAGGTCGATAACGATTAAGGAATGACATATTTGACACTATCTAGTTACAGAGGTAGGCTGGTCCTGCGTTGGTAGAAGGAAGATGTTCCGTGCCTCGAGATATCCATCTAGAGGTGTACTCATCAGAAGGTAGTCCCTTCACTTGTCATTCGTATGGAAATCCATTCTTCAATAACAACCTACGGACTTGATTGTAAACCTATTATGTTCGAATTTAATCAATGTAACAATTTCGGCTATGATTAATAATTTTATTTGCAAATGTTTACAAAGGAACTCATTAAAAATAATTTCCCCAAATTTTACGTAATAAAGAGTTTTGGTTATCATAAGGTAAAAACCCGTTCCGTGTTTATGTGTGGCGTGGTCTTTTGAGATACCTTTTTGTTTTCAAAACATCGTACTATGAGTTCTCACACCATTCCCATGATTGACCCGAAGTTTGTTTCCCTTTAAACTCTGGGTGCCCTTTTTCGCGAAGCTGTGTAGTCAGGACTCCTTAGAAGCATTTTGGAGCATGTTGAGGAGCATTTTGGAGAAGTCTTTTGGAGCTATAAAGCCGAAGTACCTTATGTGAATATCTATCCATTTTCTGTTGTGTTATGTAGTATGTATTTTCCAGCATATTTACGGATAAACAGTTATAACTATCCCGCTGGATTTGTATTTGACTCTAATAATTTATGTATAATTGAAATGTTGAATGCAATTCGAGATTCTATTATGTGTTATCCCCTAACTTCATATTCTTTTATACCCCTAATAATCTGCCTCGCCGACACTTGGATTTACGGCATGTGAATACCGTGGATGTATTAGTGTCGATTTCTAAAGGTCGAGGAGACGGGTCATCATAATACTAAAGCTTCTGTGTCTGATATGCATGATAATGTAATGGCCACAAATGGAAATAATGCAGTTTGTCTTACATCAAACCTATTTTCTGTTTTAAATGCAGAAAATGATGAAATTATTAATGCAATCTTAGATTATGGTCAATGCGATTCCCCTATTTCATCTCATAAAAACTTAGTTCCACTCACAGGACAAATCAAAATCCAGACATGCAAATTGTGCACAACATGCACAATTCCACTTTTTCAATTGCGAAAGATAATTCTCCTACGTTATCCACTCTTTCTCCTTCAGTTTCAAATCATTGTCCTACTTCCCCCGTGACAATTTCCACTCATATTTCCCTTGACCTTTCAATTGATCTTCCTATATCTATTTTCCTTGATTTACCTACTTCTTCTCATCAAACTTCAATTTCATCCTCTAAAAAAAGAGGGGCGGGCCAAGGAAAATTGTTTCCTAAAATTATTCTCCTGATAATCTGGATTGTGGAAAGGAATACACTATGGACCAAACTAAAATCACTTTGAATTCATCTAACATTGTTCATGTCTCAGTCTCTGGTATGCATACCATAGCTTCTTCCTCCAAACATTTATAAATGATTGAAAAAATTGGTTTTTGGAATATAAGAGGTGCATACTCAGTTGCCAAATAATTGGAAATCAAAAACTTAATTCATTCTCACTCCATTCAAATCATGATTGTAGACGAAACCAAATTAAATCATTCTACCACCTATTCAGCGACCTCTACAATTAAACCAAATTGGAATCTCATCCACAACCTTTCTTAAGCTCCTTTTATTAGATTGGTGATGTTGTGGAACCCTCTAATTTTTCCATTGTTCCTCTCACTCTTCATAGATAGTTCATTCATGCTAAAATCATTCACCTTCCTTCCAACCTTCCTTTCTATTTGACTTCTATATATACTGAGAATAACAATGTTCATAGGAAAATCCTTCTCGACATCCATCCATCTCTTCATCCACCTAATAATCCTTGGACTTGTGTTGGTGGCTGGTATTGCGTGCATATTTCTCATGAAAAAAGGTGTGGTGCTCCCTCTTTTATCAATACACAAGGTCGTTGAATAATGCAATTTTTTCTTCTAGCCTTATTCCCATTAATTCTTCCAAATGCTTTTTTACTTGGAATAATAAGAGTATAAATCATCCTAGAACCCTATGTAGGCTTCATCAATCTTTCCACAACCTCTACACCTTAACGTAATGGCCTAATCTTCATACTTTAATTCCCTCTCCATTCTTATTTGACCATTCTCCTTTAAATCTGGATTAGTATAGGGACACAATGATTAGACATTCCTCATTTTCATTTTTGAATAACTGGACTGAGCAAATTGACTTTAATTCTATTATTTCTAATTGTTGGAAACGCAATATATATGGCAACCCTATATTTTTTGCAGGGTAAACTCAAAAAAAACAAAGACTATGCTAAAGGTTTAGGATGTTAGAACTTTTTGGTTATGGTGCAAGTCTCTCCTCTATTACTAGACAAAATCATACCCAGGTTCAAACCATGTTACTATCAAACTATTCCGATGCTGCTATGTATAATGAGGAACATAGTCTTTTTGAATGTTTAGCTAAAGCTCTCATGGAAAAAAACAAAATGCAAAAGCAAAAATAAAGGATTATATGGAAAAAAATTGGTGATAAAAACTCTGCTTATTTTCATGATTCTTTTAAAATCAATCAAGCCTATAGTAAAATTGTTAGTATCCTTGATAAAGTTAGCATCCCATATTCATCTTCTATATCTATTCAATCTGGCTTCTTGGATTACCATCAATTCCTTCTAGCAAACGCCTCTCTTCCTACCATTTCATTTTTATTTTTCTCTCAAGTTATTCTACCTGTTATTTCTGATGATGACAGTCAATTTTTGATCACTTCTATTTTTGGTGAGGAAATAAAATAAACAATTTTCAGCATGAATTCCTCAAGTGCTCCTGGTCTTGATGGCTTTTATGCCCATTTTTACAAGACTGCTAGGGGTATTAATGGATCTGATGTTATTAAGGCAGTTAAGAATTTCTTTACTCATAATAATTTCATATCTGGTATAAATGCTTCCAAGCTTGCCTTAATTCCCAAAATAAAACAACCTTTAAGTTTGACTGAATTCATTATTGCTTGTTGCAATGTGATTTACAAAGTTATTTCAAAGATTTTGGCTTCCATAGTGAAGAGTATGCTATCAACGATCATATCCCAAAACCAAAGTGCTTTTCTTCCTTACAGAGATTTATCTATTAATATATTGCTATCTAATGAGCTTCTAAGATGGTATAATAGAAAAAGCATTTCTCCTAGGTGTGTTGTTAAGTTGGACATTCAGAAGGCCTATTGTACAATTCAATGGAATTTATCATTTATATTTTGCTTTACATGAAATTTCCTCTTCCATTTTTGGCTTGGGTATATACTTGTATATCATCTGTTACATATTCTCTGAGTCTTAATGGAAACATTTTTGGTTATTTTTCTGGCTTGCAAGGAATTTGACAGGTTGATCCTATATCTCCCTACATATGTATTTGTGTAATGGAATTACTTAACTCTTTATTTTACAAGGTTATGGATTTGAGGAAGATTGATATTCATCCTTTGTGTAAGAATTCTGGAATTTATACTCTCATGTTTGCTGATGATATTATGCTATTCATGAAACCTAATGGTAAATCCATTAGTGATGCTCTTCTAGTGCTTGATTCTTTTAATATTCTCACTGGTCTATCTATTAATAAGAATAAATCAAAGATTTTCATTGCTGGCATCGCTAAGTTTGTTAAGAATTCTTTGATAAATTTATCTTCCTTATCTCAATTTAACACTGATGAGATGTATCTTGGAGCTCCCCTTTCCACTACAAAACTTAGAGCCTCTCAATGTGTAACAACCCACATAAATTACAATTATATATTTAAATGTTTTATTTTAATATAGCATCGTTAGTGGAATTTAAAGTTCGAAATGTGACTTTTTGTAAACGAACGAATCCGGACTCGAGACCATTTTTATTGAGTTCAAAACAATGTTTACAACTTGTTTGAGTATAAACATCGATATGTTTGGAGTTGATTAGGATATTGGTATTTTATTTGGGCTTTAGGTTGTGTTCTAGCCCACTAACCCAACAAGAGAACCTAAACTCCTCTACCAAATACCCTAACTCCACTCTTCTTCGTTCATTCTACTCATCTATTCCTAACACTCAAGCCCTAAAGAAAAATGGGCGAATAGAGGGGAAATCAAAATTCCTAAGCCCTAGATTCTTAGGAAATTCAAATTCAAGTTCTACAAATCAAAGAGAATCTTAGGTAAGCATCCTCTTCATCTTCTCCATCTCAATCTCTCTTTAATTTTCAGAAATTCATATAATCTAACTTAGGAATTCATTTCACTTGATAATAAATTGAGATTCTTGAGGTGTTGTTGAGGAGGAATTGATCTTAGCTTGTTTTAAAGCTTCTCATTTCTATATTTGAGTTTAAAGGTGAGTTCTTGAACTCATCTCTATGTTTATAGCTTTCATAGTTGTTAGATATAAATTTCTAACATCTATTTCATGTCCAAATGCTTTTGAATTGAATTGGTTTGGTGAATTTTCCAATTTTTGGTATTTTGAAGTTAAAATCTATGAAAATCCTGCTATGGATGTTTGGACATGTTTTTTGGAGTGTATTGAAGAGCCAATAGGGCTTGGTTGTCGCGTGGCATAAATCCCTAGCCTCCGTTGCTCGTCCGATCGCTTTCGAACCGATTTGGCAATCAATGGCCTAGGATGATTTTTGTCCCGAGCTTCAGCTCAAACGTCTGGGAAAACACTTAGACGTTTGGGCCATCGGAATAAAAATTCCAGATGTACATATCAGACGTCTGAGGTTATTCCCAGACGTCTGGGCGATCTGGATGAAAATTTTCAGACCTTTAGCTCAGACGCTTGAAAAGCCACCAGACGTCTGGCGCTGTTAAATTCAGTCAATTTGCCTATTTTTAAGTAGGTTTTTGTTTTAATCAATTTTGTTGATCTGGTTAGTTATTGTCACTTATTATCGAATTTGATGACTTCTTTTCAGGATTTTTGGGAATATCCATTTCATGGATTTTATATCTATTTTCATGGTTTTAATTCACGTCGTCAAATGTGAATTTTTGGGTGATAGATTGCTTTTACAATCTTTTCTATGGTTTGTCACTTTAAAATACAAAGGTTTCTATACTAGTAGTAAATATTCAAACTCTTCCACAAAAATTGATTTCAACGTTACTTTTATTACAAAGCTTATTTTAAAACCGATTTCAAATCTATTAGTATATACAAACCTTTACCTTATTCGTATGAGAAATCCAATTAAACAACTTAGCAAAACAAGTGGTAGGAAACGCTTGCGTTTACTTCGTGGATTAATTCTTAGACTTATTCGATTGAAATCTTGTGACAATTTTCGAGTGGGAATATACAATTTGTTCGTAAATATTTAAGGTAAGCAAGTGGTTATGGTGCATGACACAATATCTCCTCTTATATGAAAAATTAGTTGCCAAAATCTCTACTTGGCCTGATGCAAAATTATCCACTGTTGGAAGACTTATTATAGTTAAACATATTGCTACTTCCATGTGCCTATATTATGAAAGGATATTCATTATTCCTATCAATCTGATTTCCATGATTAATTCTGCCCTTAACCATTTTTTTATGGCATGGAAAGCTCTTCTCTAGAAAACTTATTCCAATATCTTTTAAATACATATGTTGTCCTTTAAGCAAAGGTGGTCTGAGAGTAATGAACATTAGACACTGGAATGTTATGGCTATCTCTGCTCATATTTGTAAACTTATGATGTATGATGATAATCTATGAGCTAACTGGATAAGAAATAACTTGATCGTGTCTGCTCACTTCTGGAATATGTTGATTCCTCCTAACTGTAGTTGGGCTTGGAAACACTTGCTCAGATCTAGATCTATATTACTTCCCATTTTTAAAAATAACTTGAAGTCTAGCAATCTGCTTTCCTTTTGGCATTATCCATGGTCGATCCCTTTTTTCATTCTATCTGATTTGATTTACACCAATCTTAGGGTATTGCAGATAATGCTAAGGTTGGTGATTTTCTTCTCTAATGGTCACATACCTCTTCCTCACTTAGCTCCTTCATAGTTAGAAAATTATGCTCTATTATTGAAGAAAAAAGATACAATGATGGGAATGATTCTCTATGTTTATGTAAATGCCACACCAATCAACTGTTATACAAGTATCTATCAGGGTTTTCATCTATGCCTTCCTTTCCTTGGCATTCCTGCATTTGGATAAATTCTTCTATGCCTAAAGAAAATATCCATTTATGGAAAATTATTAAGAATGGTTTGCACACTCAAGATAATCTCATGTACAAGGTTTTGCTGCATGTTTCCATTTGCCTCTTCTGTAGACAAGATGATGAAAATATAAAGCATTTATTCTTTTCTTGTTATTACAGTTTTTTTTGTATGGAAGAGAATATTAAGGTATTTGCATTTGCATAGCCCTAGTTCAATCTCTAATGTTGAATGGTTCAATATATTTAAAGCTACAAGATGGAAAAATAATAAGGTGATGCTCCTAATTAAAATTTTGAAAAGGTTTGCTTATGTGATTTGGATAGAAATAAATGCTAGACTATTTAATGGCATTCACTGCTCTGAAAAGACTCTGTTTCTCTCGCTTGCAAGATCATTTTAGGCTCTATCCTTAGTTTTTGAGTGGTTATCTTTGATTGCTACTTTTCTGTTATTTTCTTTTATTTCTTTTTGATGGGTATGCCCATCCTTTTTTGTATGCCTTTGCTGTTCAATAAATGGTAGCGGTCCATTCTAACCCTGTTTGCTTTTCAAAAGAAAAATAATCCAAAAATATTATTAAATTTAATATTTTTAATTATCAAAAATATAGGTCATTACATTGGCAGGTATAATTCTTGGTTTATAATAGTAACGGTTGTTATAGAAAATACAGTGAAAATAACTTATCAAGGTATAAAGTAAAAACTTCATACAAAATGATTAGTAGTATCATTTTTTCAAGATATCAGTGTCATTTTGGCTACAAATAATTCAAAGAACAATTTAAAAAATTATTAGTTATCAATTCTACTCAAGACAAATAGTGGGTATCATTTCTGTAAAATTAAAAGTATCAACTTAAAATAAATAGATGGTGGGTATGATTTTTGCATGGTATCGATATCAATTTTTCCATAAAATAGTGGGTACCATTTTCCTATATATTAGTATCATTTTTGTTTAAAATGACATTGAAAACTAGTTTTAGAATTACAAAGCCTTGTTTTCAATCCAATAAATTGTAGGTATCGTTTTTGTAATAAATAATATGTTATAGTGTGATAGTTTTTGTAATTTGACCAAATAGATTTGTTCCTCTTGGGATTCTTTATTTGCAATTTGTTTTCCTTTTTTCTTTTTGAGCTTTTTCCTGTTTAAGAATTTTGAAACTAATATCGATTTTATAATATTATATTATCATTTACCTATTGAATAATGTTTTGGGATTCATTTTGAATTTCCTTCTGAATTGTTTTTTCATTTTTTTATCTTCTCTCTTTTTTTACAGCTTAAAATATATTTGTTGTTGCATGTTTTCTTCAATGTTCTGTTAAAAAAATTCAGTAATATTACATTATAAATATATATACATATATACATATATATTACTAGTTACCTTCTCTTATGTTTCTTTATTTTTCAATTTAAATTTATCTTCTATTTTGTATTTCATTTCTTCAGTTTGATTTTTCTCTCTTCTGTTTTTCTTCTTGTTCAATAGGTCATTTTTTAGTTTAAGCTTACTAGGTTTTACTGCCATCTCATGTGGTTTTAGATCATCATGAGGTAGGTTCATGTTTCTTGAATTGTGATTGTTGTTGATTTGTGCTTAAGCTAGGTTTTTGTTTAACCGTCAAATTTCGGGCAAATTTAATTTTTTGACTTTGCAATTTGGGGATTCTTGTTGAATCTGTTGTCGATGTTTATCGTGTGTTTCCATTTATGGTTCTATAGGAGATAATGACTTGCTTCTAGTTTGAGGCACCATTAACACTATGAATTTTAGTTTCGAGAATGAATTGATGGGATTTTGCATAATGGAGAAGATGACGAATGGAATGAAATAGATTGTTAAAGGGAATGCAAATGGTATAAGTTTCATGTGGGCATTAGGCTTGTTCATGAAAGAAAAAGAATGTGGGTGTTCGTATGCCTAAATATTTAACGTATTTTGTAGTTCAGTAAAAAATTTCACCTGTCAATTACACTACAACAAAAAAGCTTTTAACAGCATTTAGAAATCTGTAATAGGATATGATAAGTGATTAGAAACGTTGTATAATGACATGCTGTCGTAGATACAGAACTTTTAACAACAAATGAAAAATGCTATAAAATTCCTATTTAACGATGACTATATTGTCACAGCGTTTAAAATTTGCTGATAAAATTGTCTACCGGTGTTTATGTATTTTCAACGGCAGTTGATAAATGCTTTTAATAAATTCTCACAGCATTGTATAATGCTGTCGTACTAACATGCATTAATTTACAAGTAACAACATTAGGGATTAAACGTTGTTTCTGTAATTATAATTCTTACAACATTCATATTTTTCTTACTATCAAAATATTTACACAAAAAGACATATCAGTAAATTGCATTTGAATATATATCAACAAATTAGTACACATAACATGTAACGAACGGGGTTTTTGACCCTCGAAAATCGACACTAATACATCCTCATGCTGCAAATCCAAGGGACGAAAAGCCCGATTGTTAAAGGAAAACGAAAATAAAGATAGAACATAATCTCACACGAATGGAATAACATATATTATTTCAATATATAATCTTTATGACAGGAAATTTTGAACAAAATATCAAAGTCTAACATGAATTCAGCATGGATAGATATAAACACTTGTCCTTATAAATGCTGACAACCAAACCAAATATATGCAGTATGCAACGAATAACAGAATACGTCCATATGTAAATGATGATCTCCGGCTCTCCTCTGGAAACTCCAAGCATCTTTAACTAAACCTAAAACAACTCGTACCTGACCCGAGGATTTAAAATACCTGGATTAGGTTTGGTAACCAACGTGAGATACTCGATTTTTAGATTAATGCAATTTAAAACCTTTGAAAAGAAGGTTATCCCATAAGACCATGCCCACACATAAATACTCGATTTATAGATTGACTTCCATGAACATGCAACCTATGAGCTCGTACGTCTAAGAAAATGATGTAAAGCTAAGAGAAGTTTCCTTCTCCACCACCAAGCAGATGTACGCTTGTAAAAGTTAACGTTATGATCTTAGAAATGAAATGTCAAACATTTGTTCATACAAGTTCATTTTGGGACTGAAAGAAACAGTAGGCATTCCCCTACTACCATTAGTAGCAAGTATCCTTCCAATACTAAGATTTCAAAATACGATAGGACCACTGGTATAATAAATGTCTCTATATTGGGAGCGACCCATAGAATGTCAACAAGCAATCCTTCTACTATAAAGATCTTCGGCCTTCAATACAACGGGGATTTCAGAATGCAAACACCACTGCCATATATATAATGTAAGGTAAACCCCAGGACTTGTGGTAGTAATCCCTACATTTTGAAGATCTCTGGTCTTCAATAATTATCATCTTCAACATGTCTTCACATCGGAACGTATCATTGGTTCGAAGTGCTTTTCAGATAGGAGTAACCAAATCCGACCATGGTTCCTTCTAAACTATCATTGATATAAAAGATGTTAAGTTCATATGTGATTATCAATCGTCAATTAGTTTAATTCATCTTTTCATTCATTCATAGGTATCTCTTAGAGATATTTTCATTGAATCGTTTCTTTATCTTTTTCAAAGGATATGGAATCATTAAGCCTCATTTACCAAATGCTTTGGTAAATTGTAAAACCTTTTTAATCTTGGAATAATTCCAAATCATTTCACCTTTTATTTAGGAAAACATTTCCAAATCATTTCTATGTAATCCAAGTTATTTGAATTTGGAAAATTTTATCTTTATACTTTGGGCAATTTTGGATCCGAGTAAACCAAATGTACTATCCCATCCGTTGGGCCAGTCCAGATAGCCAGGGAGAGTAGGAAACTGGTTTTCAAAACCCAAGCCTAAACACTATCTCTTTGACACCCATAAGGCGGTAAAGTTATTTGATCAACTCTAAATCATTAAACTTTTATCATTCCATAAATTCTTCAAATTACCTTTAAAATAATTTAATAATAATTTGAAAACATTTTCAAAAGATTTGGAAAAGAATAGTTGCGTTTAAAACTATATTTTAAAAGTCACAGAAAAGTGGTGCGGAAAGTGCTACGGAGAGTACTTTTTAAGCTATATTGATCAAAACGACTTTTTATCGTTTGGACATTTTATTACTCAAATCACTTTTAAAAGATTTTTATAATTTATTCCAAATTTTTAAACAATTTTAAAATATCATTTTCAATTAAATCTAGTTTTGGATTCCGAACTGCAAAACCGCGATTTTTCCAAAAGCTTGTTTTCTTTCATATTTAAAAATCTACTTATCAAGATCTCAATTTTCTTTCTTCGTTAGAAAACTATTGATATAATAGTTCATAAAATTATTATCTCGAAGAATTACGAGCTAAATTCCATTCTATACACTTGTTTGACTTTTATGGTGTGAAATTGCTAACTACCATTACGCGACATGCCTGTTTTTGACTAAATTTTCATTTAACTTCCAAACTTCAACAAAACACTTTCATATGTTTACAAAACATTTATAAATCATTTTCAAATGTTTAAACCATTATTCTCCACATTAAATCTCTTTTTCTCTTTTAAATCATTTCATAATATTATATTATTATAATATTCATTTTGAACCTTTTTGTTTCTATTAATAAACTCCATAAACATATTATATAATTTGTTTCTATTCATTCAACATTTTATTATGATTTCTCATAATTTATCACAACCAAGTTATCAACCATAACATCATCCTTAAAATCAACCGTATAATCATTCAAGTTATCAACCATTCATACAAATCATTAATGGATTAAATGGTCATATATTGATACATAAAAATAGTTATAGAGATTATTTATTATTTAGTAAACAATGAGTACACATCATAATTAATACAAACTTCCTACCAACATTCAAATCACCGCAAAACCTCATTAAATCATTTAAACTTCATCTTAACATTACCAAACAACTGTACTTCTCTTCCAAGTGCTCGTCCACCTTCACCTCCACTTGCTTTTTTCTCAATCATGCCCTCATCGTCACCTCATGCTTATGCCATCACCTCATACAACTTTCCAATGCTCACTGCCATGCCTACCCACCTCCATATTGCTCACGGCCAAGCGCCATTGAAGAAGAGAAGAGGAAGAAGTAGACTAAGAAGAGGTTAGAGAGTAATTAGCGGATTGGTGCTTAAGTACTTCACTATTTTTAATCCTCTCACCTCTCTTAAAGAGAAGAAGCCATTAAAGAGCATTAAGGAGCTCAAGAATGGTTAAGAAAAAAGAATTTTTAAAGAACAAAGGAGGATATGGGTGGTTATTTATTGCCTTTTTCAAGCCTTAACCCTTAAGTAAAGTAGAAAATATATCTGCATATCATTAATGCATCACCCACCATTATATCATCCAAAAGCACCCCTTTACATGTTGAAACCAACCATCCAATGTGCCACCATCTTTTCATATCACATTATGTCCAAATTGTTGACTTTTGGAAGCTTAAGGGTGAAATTTTCTTAAAATATCTTTGATATTTTTAACATATGCATATATATATATATATTTGTATAAAGGTTATATGTATGTACTTATGAGTATGTGACATGTATACATGCATATAAATATGTGTTAGTATTTTTTTTATATTGCAACAACTTGAAGCGACTTTCATTTGTTTAAGCGTTGAAAATCGGAAAACCAATTCCCCGTCACATTTTCAATTTTAATTAATATACATATATTCTTAAACAAGGTTTGAAAACAAATTTATAATCATTATTTATTTAAAAAAAAGGTTTTCATTTGAGTTATAAATCATATAAATCAATATTAACAATTACTTACAAACATTGCTATTATACCGATAAAGCGGTATTAATTTTCTTATATTTTCAAACTGATTATATATCTCTCTATAAAACTATTACAAATTATTTATTATCGCTTTATAACTATATAAAATGAATTATTATCATTTAAAAATAATTATTTGAATAATTATAAAAGTTATTTAATCATTAAATCTCAATCTAAAATAATAAATTAATTATTAAATATAAAGGCATCAATGAGGATGTCATACATTCATTTAATTTCAAGAAAAAATTAATTTTATTTTATATTCTTGTTTAATAATAAATATAAGTATATTTAATCAACTCTGTGTGTGATGTTTTACGATTATAGAGTTGTTTATCGATAAAACTGTTTTCACCCATTTTATCGATATATTTCCAGTGGAAATAATTTTTGTAAATACTCATTACCACTATTACTTATTGTTTATAATATCATAACTTGCGTTATTAAAGCTTATATTAGAATATTTTAAAAAGTAAATATAATTTATCAAACTGATAAATTAATAGGTCGTTACATATTTCTCCCTCCATAATTACACCAAATCAAAACCCAAAGTTATTTTTCCAAAAAATAGTTATTTTTAAATTTACATGTGTATGATGTCCACAGGTCATCCATATACAATATCTGATTTGATCTACCATTCGAATCCACAACTTACTTCCAAACTAGTATTGATCCCCCGTTCCTCTAGTGCGAACTCTGATCAGACTTCTTGATTAGAAGAATTAGTTTCCCTTACATAGCCCTCAACTATGATAGATAACTCAAGTACCCGATCATAAACCTTCATCAATATTCGTCATCAAGAATCCAGTGAGAAATCCCTTTTTGGACTGCTGAGAACACCTTAAAATTCCGTACTCGAATCTTAAATCAGTATCGTGTGACGAAATGATCTACTTACCACTTATTTAACCTTTTCTCTTTATGAAAACATTTATAAATCCCTTATTGTTCATTTAAATATCTTTATAAACCCTTTATTTCTTCAAAATATTTATTCATAAAAATATTTATATCTTTTTTTCCAAAAGAGATCGATTATCCTTTATTTGGAATAATATTGCAATTCTTATTTCTAAATTCCTTTGAAATTTCTTTATTAATAAATCTTCTTATAAATTTAATTCCAAACTTATTTTATATTACATAACTTTCCCTTTATACTTCTACAAAACCTAAGAATATGAATTCTCAAATCATTTTTCTCAAACATCATATCATTTTTGCTATTAAACTTTATTTATAGAAAATACTTTATAAAATATATTCTTAAGTAATTTCTTAATTTAAACACTTTTTATAAAGACACTTCTTTATATTATATAATCTTTTTATTTCAAAATATCTTATTTAATTTGGTCGGATAAGATAGAAGAAGTGCTTTGAAAGGATAATCTAAAGAGAAGTTTACCAATTAACATCATATTTATACATCCATTCCTAGCTGCATTATAAACTTTTAGGAATAACTCCCTTGGTAATACAACTTAACATACATTACCATCTTATTTATATATATATACTTGAAAAATTTTTTGCTGATGTCAATCATACCCTTTTTAATCAATATTGATGATAACTTATCAAATAATTATTTAAAAGTATTCTTTTAACTTAAGGAAAAGTATGTAGATTAAGTAACTCCAAAATAATACCAAGAAACTGGGTACTACCAATGGTATTCAATATCCTCTTAATAAGAAGGGCAATACTTAAGAGAAGTGTTTACCATCTGAATATATCCCTTCTCAATTTTTAGTTATTTTCGAGCTGCTAAAACTATTTATCATTTAAGACTTTCTTACTTCATTTCTTATGTGAAATTTCTTTTCAAAATCCGTTAGAGATTATTTTGTTTACAAAATCCATTTCTAAATCCCTTTTATAAAATCATCTTATATTAACTTATTTCCTTTTAGAACTTTATAATTCATTTCCAAAATAGCCAAAATTTAGTTTCTTAAAATTTATATAACATATCTTTCACATCCACATTTTATAAAATTATCTATATAAAATACATTTTAATACTACATGCTTATTTTATTTATAAATTCATTAACCTTAACCCCATATTCTTATCAAACATCTTATTTCAAATCATGAAACTAATTCAAAAAATGTTCTTTCGATCCACAAATGATAGTAACTAAATATTATTATTCCCTTAAGCATAAACTAACACTCACAAATATCTATAGCTTTCAAAAGATATTCCATTGTACTTAAATATCACACTTTTAAAACCGTGTGTCGGTTTGCCTAGTTTAAGAGTTTAGAAATCCCCATCGATAATAGTGATCAGGCATGTCGACCAGAATCTATAAACCATTAAATTTTTAAAGCATAAAAAAATTTATATCAAAATACAGATATGCGCTAATATATATAGTACTCTCAAACTCATTCTTCGGTGTTACTGACCCTATCTATAATGAGGTTTACCCCACCAAAGCTTAGGTATTCGCTCAACCTAAGCTCCGATATTAAAAGTAACGGACGAGGATTTTTAAAATCGACACGAATACATCCTCATGCCGTAGATCCAACTATCGAAAAGCCCGATTGTTCGGGGAAAACGAAAATAACGGTAGAACAAAATCGCATATGAATGAAATAACATATATTATTTCAATATATAATTTTTACAGCGGAAAATTTTGAATGCAATATCAGAGTCTAACCTAGATTCAGCCTAGACAGTTATAAACCGCTGTCCTTACAATTCCCTACAACCAAACCAAACAAATGCAGTATGCAGCAGATAATAGAATATGCCCAAACGTAGATGATGATCTCCAGCTCTCCTCTAGAAACTCTAATTATGACGCCCCACCCCGAGACACACATTAACAAGGAGAGTTGCATAGTAATTCTGTCTGCTAATGCGGAGAATAGGGCTAGTTAAGGACGACCATCATAGTCTTACATTAGATAAGAGCTAAGTATGTCAGTTTTGGCACTTTTTTTCATTTCATCTTGAGTATTCGACATACTTAATTCTTATCTAATACACAACTATAGTGGCTAAAGAATGAATTCAGAAATAAAATATAATAACTACAACAATCATAAGGCACTGAATAACATCACAAATAATATATATACATAAACATACATCAAATATAATACAACCAGTCACAAGTGGTATTCAACCACAATATATTCATACATCCCTATAGAAGAATATATACATCATTAGGTTACCCAAAAAAAGACTGCTACACAAAAACTATGCCATATCCAAAGCGATGGTGAAATCCAAAAGGTAATGCTAGCATAGGTCCAAAAGCTAATGTGCAACTTTGTCTGACCCGAGTAATAAATACACAGGTCAGGCTAACTAGAACTTGATATTAGCAAAAGATAAAGGAATACATATGCATAAGGGAAACATTCCTTTAAATACAAAGGAATGATATAAGAAAGTATATTTATATAACTAAGAATAGGTATTCCGTAAATGCTCAAAGTTAATCACATGATAAGGTTTAACATGGCATATATGTTTCATATTCAAGGGCTATACAATGTAAGTGAGCATTAGCAATATATATGCCATATGTGAAATCCTTAAAATCTCCAAATCAAAACTCTTGAAACTCAATAAGAGCTCATAATCCCAATATCGAAATCACCATAAAACAACATATATATAAGCCTTTCTCTAACTCAGGGCCGTAAGTAAATTCATCATCCTAAATTAGTGAAATCAAAATCAAAACTCATAAAAATTTCCTAGATTAGCCAAATCCCATTTACATGCCGAAGCGATGCAGCATGTGTCATCCCACCAGTACTCTATATATATATATATATTAGGTACCTCTCCTAGATGACCAAAGTCGTTAATCCCAGACGACCGAAGTCATAATCCCAATTGATCCAAAGGTCTGAAATACTGGCAATTCCAAAATGTCATAACTCCTAGATAGGAACCAGAAAAGTGTTAATGTGCGTCCCATACCACATGTTTGCACTTAACGGTTTACTAGCCGCTAGTCATTGCCACATTAGAAAACAAAAATAATCATAAAATCTCAAAACTCGAAAAACTCAGACTTGCCTCATCTCACTTGCAAGTAAAACACTATATCAGGTTCTCATAGATCATACTCCTAGAATAGGAGATCTCAAACCTCAACTCATCAAATATTGGCCTTCCCAGATACTTCCTAAAGATAGGAATTATAATCTCAAAAACTCGCCATAAATTGGCTAAATAACCAAGAAATCAATTACCCAGATAGTTTCGATCGTACAAGTTCGGAATTGACCGATAAAGTAATATCATGTGTCCCTTACCACATTTTTTACTAAACTATTTAATTCTCTTTCTCATACATTCGAAAAGTGTAAAATTAATGTATTTTATTATAAAATAATTTACTTGAGAAAACGGGATTTTAAAATAATTTTCTGAAATCATTTAGAAGACATTTTATTGAAAATTCAGCTTGAATACTTTAAAATAATTTGGAAATATTTTATAATAAATATTTCAAAAACCAAATTATTTAGAAAATTTTTGAAATTTTTTTAAAGGAATAGTGCTTGAAAATCGAGAAAACGTTTAAAATACACCCAATCGATATTCAAATTTAAATCTAGTTTAAATCTAATTTAAATTAAAAAAATTAAATTCCAAATTCCTCCAAATCTGGGCCAATCCATTGATGGATATCATAGCCCACAACCGTCATAAAAAAACATCTCAAAATTGCAAAGGAATTGGCCACAAAAGGCATCAGAATCGGAATAAAAAGCTTGTAGAAAAACTCGAAAAAGAAATATATAAAGGCCACATGCAGGTCGACCTTGCACTTCCTCAGGTTGACCGCCAAGCTCCTCAAATAGATCGTACGGTCAACCTGGGGAAGTGTATGGTCGATCTCCCGGTCGACCATTCATACACGATTTATTTCTTATCGTTCCAGGTCATTTCTATAGTACGATTCAATCTTTGAGCACAAGTTTAACATAGCTACAGGTTGTTTCAGGTCATAAAATTTGGCATGCATAGATTTTGACAACTAAATACAGTCCAAAAAAGATCTGGCAGCAATTTGACTAAAAATGAAAGAGATATTGGTGCTCAAAGTAGCAGCCAGAAAAAAGAAAACTAAGAAAAAACTAACAGGCAGAATTACCATATACAGTAAATGATTTTAGCCAAATTTTCGTAGGAAATTTCATTTTCCAGCTAGAAATTTGTGAGCTTGAATTCACCGGATGATTTAGAAAAGATTTTAGTAGCGAGATGTGATCTTTTAAGGAGAATGGAGCTCTAAAAACCTGTAAAAGCTGAAAAGGAAGCATGCACAGCAAAACAAAACTGTTACAGACAATCATACCTAGATTCAAGGATTTTTTATGAAAACTGTTGGTATTGGATAGAGATTACCTTGTATAATCTTATTTAAGTGGATTTCTTCTTTTATTTGCAGCAAATTGAGTGAAAATTGAATTTATAAGAAGATAGCATGGATTTTCTTTTTTTCTTTTACTGTAAAGTTGAGTTGAGAAGAAGATGAAAATTAACTATGTACTGTATTTTTCTCTCATACCAGAAGCTTCTATGTTTAGGGTTGTGGATCTAAATCTTACCCAAAAGCCCAAGACTAAATATAGTTGTGACGCCCCACCTCTATACCCACGCTAGCCAAGAACACTACGGTGTAATGCTGTCAACTAGCATGGAGAATAAGGCTGTTGAGGAGCGACCATCCATGTAATTGCTTTGTGCGAGCACCGATATGTCAGATAGAATAACATGCATAAGAGGAAGTCCGACGTAGCGATACAAACTCAAAGCTATCACACGGTGGCTGTATATAATCCTTGGAAACAAATATAGAAATGAACATAACACAAATCAGGCACAGACAACCATATCACAAAGGCGGAAAAAGATGTGAATAGATAACACATGAAAGTGTACATCAGAGTAGTGGTCAGAAAGATCCACAATAACACAAAAGAGTAGCTACAAGCTACACAAAAGAATAAGTACACATCACGGAGTCTATATCTCAAATGTATACAACAAAAACTACTAATCTAAGTAGATAACCAAAAGTCAGAGTAATCCCAGAAGAGAAGTCAAGTAGAAGCACCTGTACATCTCGGTCTGACCCGAGTATTATTTATAATAAAATAATAAACGGATCTGTCTAGCTATAAATATCAGAGGACATGATATAGAATAAAAGATATGGCATAAACATGTAATAACCATAATGGCATACTACTATAAGTATGTAAATGATAATCAACAAGAGGTTTAATCAATATCACAAGAATCTTCTCAAAGATAAAATGGGGTATCATACCCTAAACTTGTATTCATAACAAGTCAATGACACACAAATTCACCAATGCACAAAAATTGATAAAACTTATCAATGGAAATCACGAAAATTGGTGAAGCACAAAATTCCAGAAATCATCACAAGAAATCCAGAAATCACAAGAAGCGGGAGGCCTATCACAAAACGGGAGTATGAAAACTCACCAACACATGTATCACAAGACGAGACGCTATCTCATGGTAGCTAACCATTAATTTTGAGCCGAAGCTCCACAAGAATGGCATGAAGACCGTGGGGCGCTACCCCACATATGTGATGGTGAAACATCACACAAACGGGGTTTAGTCTCCCTCGTAGACAAAGAGACATCGCACAGTTGCTAGTCTAAATCACAAAAATGATCGTCATGATCATCAGGAAGTGTCAATCACACCAAGCTAGTAAATATATGAGTTTAGCTTCATGTCCCATAACCACTTGCGTAACTTAAATATTTACGAACCAACTGTAGATCTTCACTAGAAAATTGTCACAAAAGGTTCAATCGAACAAGTCCAAGAATTAACCGACGAAGTAAACGCAAGCGTTTCATACCACTTGTTTTACTAAGCCGTTTAATTAGATTTCTCATCCGAGTGAGGTAAAGGCTTGTATATACTAATAGATTGGAAAACGGTTTAAGAAAAGAGTTTGGTAATAAAATAGTGTTGAAATCGCTTTGATGAAAGAGTTTTGATATTTACTACTAGTATTGAAACCTTCATGTTTTTAAAGTGACAAAACACAAAAATGATTGTAGAACAATCAATCACAGAAATTCACATTCGAAGACGTGAATAAAATCCAAGGAAATCAGCTCAAAATTCATCAAAGTGGAAGTAGGTGGTGCGGCCAAGCATGCCGAGCGACCTAACGAAATACAGTTCAAGCGACCTAAAGACAACAAGGTCACACGACCTAAAATAACATAAGGTTGAGCGACTTAAGGGGTCATGCGACCTAACGGAAATAAGGTCTAACGACCTAACTCGATCGAGCTAAGCAGTGGAACGGCAAAACAGGGGCGAACGACCTAAGGGACTCACGACCTAAGGACTATCGAAAGACCTAATGGTCGAGCGACTTAAGGCCATGATCGACCTAACTGAGGCAAGCGACCTAAAGGAGGAAGCGACCTAAGGCTTCACGAGATAAATAGGTCATACGATCTAAAGAGTTAACGACCTAAGGAAAATGGGCCGAGCGACCTAAAGGTGAGGAGCCGAGCGACCTAACGAGGTTAATAAGGCCGAGCGACCTAACATAAAACAATGTCATGCGACCTAAAGGAGTACGCGACCTAAAGGGTTCGCGACCAAACTGGGTACGCGACCTAACTGGGTACGCGACCTAAAGGGTTCGCGACCTAACAGGGCACAGGACCTAACTGGTTACGTGACCTAAAGGGTTTGCGACCTAACTGGGCATGCGACCTAACTGAGTACGCGACCTAAAGGGTTCGCGACCTAACAATCTTCCTATGCCGAGCGACCTAACGACTCAAGCGAGGCCGAGCGACCTAACGAAATATGGTCAACGACCTATGGCCGAGCGACCTAAGGCAAAACGAGCTAAAGACGTGCGACCTAAGCCCAAAACGAAGTATATGCAGGCAGAGGCTTTTCCACGCGAACGAGCTAGCTAGCCAGAGAAACCTAAGCCCAGGCAGAACGACCTAAGTGCAGTTCTTCACCAAAAACATTAAAAACTTGAGTTTTTCGCCAATCCAATCCAAACCAAATGCATATGTACATGCTAATGTGATAGGAATTCATTTCCAACAGTCAAAGATAGTTATAGACAAGAATGCGAGATAAAAATCTCACCATTTTGCAATTTGGATGAAGATCAAACTTGAAAGCAAGGTGAGAAGCAACCACAAGCTTGAATCAATGCTTCACTTTGAATGTTGGAGTTTGATGTTGAATTTGCAAATGAACTTGAGCTTGGAATTTTAACTTCCCATTCCCTCCTCCATTATTGATGAAGCTTGAATGTTAAAACAAATGATGAATGAAGTGAAGAGGAAAGGGGTTGGGCTGAGTTAATAAGGGTGCAGCCCAAACCAAAGTCACAAGCGGAAAAAAGTGGCGAAAATTCCACTAACTCCAAACATATCGAAGTTTATACTTAAAAAGATCGCAAACGTCATTTTGAACTCAATGGAGGTGGTCTCGAGTCCTAATTTGACCGTATGCAAAAAGTATCTTTTTGGACTAAAATCCAACTAACGATTAAAAATTTAAATATAAAATCGATAAATATGCGGGTTGTTACAGACTTCCCTCCTTAAAGAAATTGCGTCCTCGCAATATTTAAGATGGAAATAAAAAGTAACAACCATAAAAGCATATTAACACAAAAGAAATTTGAAATAAGAAGTTCACCTTAAAGAGCATGAGAAAGTAAGTCCGGATGTGTACGCTCGATGAATTCTCTAGATTCCCAAGAGCAATCTTTAGTATTTGAGGACCATTGAACTTTAACAAGCGGAACATCTTTATTTCGAAGTCGTTTGACCTCCGAAGCAATAATTTGAATAGGATGCTGCTCATAAGTTAAATTAGGCGAAACTTCAATCTCTTCCACAACACCGGGCTCAAGAATAGAATCGAAATCCCGAAGGCACTTCCGTAATTGAGAAACGTGAAACACGTCATAAATGGCAGAAAAATGGGTCGGTAATAAAAGGCGATAAGCCATGGAACCAATACGTTCAGTGATAGGAAATGGCCCAATATATCGAGGCGCTAATTTTCCCGATCGACTGTAGTGTACAACACCCTTCATATGTGATACACGAACAAATACAAGATCTCCAACAGAAAATTCTAATTTTCTTCTTCGGTTATCGGCATAGGATTTTTGTCTACTCTGAGCTTCTTTCATCCTATGTCGAATAAGATCAGTCTTTGCTATGGAATCTCATATAAAATCTGAACCTAAGACCAGCTTCTCACCGGCCTCAAGCCAACAAGAAGGAGATCGGCATGACCTTCCATACAGTGCCTCGAAAGGTGCCATACCAATACTAGATTGGAAGCTATTATTATAGGAAAACTGAACAAGAGAAATATGATCTTCCCAACTTCCACCAAAATCAAGTACACAAGAACGAAGAAGATATTCAAGAGTTTGATTCACATGCTCGGTTTGTCCATCGGACTGGGGGTGATAAGCGGTGCAAAAATTAATCTTTGTTCCCAAAGCTTTTTGAAGACTCTTCCAAAATCCACTAGTAAATAATGGATCACGATCACAAACAATAGAAGTAGGAACTCCATGTAGTTTAACAATTTCTTTGATAAAGAGTTTGGCCAAAAGAGGAACGGTTCGGTTGGACCGAACGAGAATAAAATGGGCGGATTTAGTAAGTCTATCAACAATCACCCATAAGATATCATGACCCGAATGAGAACGGGGAAGGCCATCGATAAAATCCATGGAAATTTGGTCCCACTTCCAAATTGGAATCTCTAAAGGTTGCATTAACCCCCAGGCCTTAGATGTTTGGCCTTGACAAGTTGGCAAGTCATGCAACAATTAACAAAGTTTGCAATATCCGATTTCATTCCCTCCCAATAATAAAGTCGCTTCATATCTGCGTACATTTTACTATTACCGGGATGAATGGTAAATTTAGAATGATGAGAATCTTCTAAAATATCATTACGAAGATCACGAATATTTGGCACGATAAGTCTACCAAATTTTCGAATGTCGCCACGAGAATCAATATCAAAGTCTTTCAAACCTTCAATATCAATTTTGTCCCTAACATTTTGGCCAAGAAGAGCCAATTCGGGATCTAGCTTTTGAGTTTCAAGAATGCGGTCTAAAAGAGAAAGATGAGCCTCAAGGCTACATAGAACAAGAGATGAACATAAATCGGAAACATGATCTCGAATCTCACAAGTGGATAGAACCTCGAGATCATGCCATTCGAATATCATCATAGAAACAACCGCTTCTTGCTTACGACTAAGAGCGTCAGCTACTTGATTTCTCTTTCCGGGAGTATAAAGAATATCAAGATCATAAGAGGCAAGGAATTCGAGCCAACGCTGTTGACGCAAATTAAGTTCCATTTGAGAAAATAAATACTTCAAAGACTTATGATCGGTATAAAGAATAAATTTCTCTCCCAAAAGATAATGTCGCCAAATTCGAAGGGCGAAAACGATAGCCGCGAGTTCTAAATCATGTGTGGCATATCTTGTCTCAGCCGGCTTCAATTGCCTAGAAGCATAATCAATAACACGTTCTTTTTGCATAAGAATGGCACCCAATCCAACGCGACTAGCATCGGTATAAACAACAAAATCTTGATTCCCTTCGGGAATAACAAGAATAGGAGCATCAGAAAGGAGTTCTTTTAGTTTCTGGAAAGAAGTTTCACATTTGTCCGACCAAATGTATTTAACACCTTTCTTTGTTAAGCCAGTAAGAGGAATGACAATCTTAGAAAAGTCTTTTATGAAACGGCGGTAATAACCTGCCAATCCAAGAAAGCTACGGATTTCAGTCACGCTCTCCGGTCTCTTCCAATTTTGAATCGCTTCAATCTTTGAAGGATCCCTTGATATTCCGGATTCGGAAATAATATGATCGAGAAACTTAACTCGAGATTGCCAAAAGTGGCATTTAGAAAAAATTTCTTTTAATTGATTACTCCTAAGAGTTTCCAACACAATTCGAAGATGCTCTTCATGTTCCTCCTCGGCTTTAGAATACACAAGAATATCATCAATAAGATGAGAACAAATCGATCGAGGAAATCTTTGAAAACTCGATTCATAAGGTCAATGAAATAAGCTGGAGCATTCGTTAAACCAAATGGCATAACAAGCCATTCATAAGATCCATAACAAGTACGGAACGATGTCAAAGGAATGCTATCCCCTGCAATACGAAGCTGATAAAAACCGGTTGCCAAGTCCAATTGTGAAAAGACTCTAGCGCCGCTAAGTTAATCAAATAGATCATCAATCCGGGGTAAAGGATATTTATTCTTAATAGTGAGATCATTAAGCTTGCGGTATTCAACACAAAGCCTAAGTGTACCATCGGATTTCTTCACAAAAATAGCTGAAGCTCCCCAAGGTGAGGAACTAGAGCGAATAAATTGCTTCATTTCCAATTCGGATAATTGTTTGCGCATCTCTTCGTTTTCCTTATTAGACATGCGATAAGGAGGACGAGTAATAGGTTGAGCCCCAGGAATAAGATTAATTCTGAACTCAATTGCTCGTTTAGGTGGTAGTCCTAAAACGGGCTCAAATATGTCGGAAAATTCACGAACGACGTGAATAAGAGAAATAACATCTTCCTCATCATCATTGTCATCATCAAGAGGATTTAAAGAATATAAAGATGCAACCAAAGCGGAATCCGAATCTTTAAGATCAATAGAAATCTGATTAACAGATTGAGGATGTCGGAGATAAATAGTCCGCTCAGGACATAGGTTATGGGCTTCGTAACGGTTAAGCCAATCCATTCCCAAAATCATTCCAAAGCCTAAGTAACACATGACATGCAAATCGACTAGGAAAGAAAAATCACACAAAATAATCTCCACATCTTTACAAATCAAACCAATTGTTGCGGATCCACCAACGGGATTCGCAATTCTCAAAGAAGTCATTAAAGCGGCAACATTTAAAGAAAAGGTATCAACAAGTTCTTTTGATATAAAGGAATGGGATGCACCCGTATCAAAAAGAACTCGAATAGCTTGACCATGAAATATAATAATACCATCAAGGATAGAATGAGATGTACCTTGTCCACGAGATGTGTTGCCATGGGCTTGAGCCACATTAAGCTTTCCCTCCTTCTTGCCTTGAAGTCTGGGGCATAAATGTATATAATGATCCGGGCTCTTACAATAGCGATAAGAACGCGGCCTCGAACACTTGTTCGCAAAATGGTCCTTAGAACCACAGTTATAGCATTTCCCGCTACTAGGGGAAGGAGTCTTTGTAGCAGGAGTTGCTTGTTTCCCCTTTTTATTGGGATAAGGGCCTTTGAACTTATTAGGCCTTTTCTTGTTGTTGTTGAAGTTTGGCTTAGGACCCACAACTTCAACATCACTTTCCCTATCCGCCTCTTCAAGACGAAGTGCAATATCGATAAGTTGGTCAAAGGAAACTTCTAATTTGAGAAGTAATGGCTTCTTGAGATTCTTGTTGAAGCCATAAACGAACCTTTGGTTGTTGATGTATTCAACCCCATATTTAGACAGTGACTCGAAGGATGCGACATAATCTGTCACAGAGGATTCACCTTGAACAAGGTCTATAAAATGACGAGCCAATGTCACTTTCTCAGCTTCTAGTACGAATTTCAATTCAAAGCGTTCCCGGAATTGCTCCCAGGTGAGATCCGCCTCATTAATTTCGGAAATTAGAAGTTCGTACCAGTCCAGTGCTCTTTCTTGGAGCATAGAAGAAGCCACCTGAACTCGGTGAAGATCAATAAGATTCATGCGAGAAAAGATTCGATCGCATGTTCTTAGCCAAGCCTGGACTTCAATAATAGTTTTAGAGCCTTTGAATGGCTTCCCACCCAAGTTGGTGTAATCGTTGCACAAACGTGCAAATCCTGACTTAGGATGAGTAGGTTCCGGATTAGAACCAGCTACTTGAGCATTCTTTACTAGATCAAGAAGCTGCTGAGCAGTCATAAGAACTCCATCTTGGGGAGCAACAGTAGATGGTCCGGCTCTGGGACGGCCTGGTCTACACATTCTCTTCTTTAAGAAAGAGAGAAGAGAAAGAGGAAAAAGGTTATTCACCATATAAATATCAAACATTCTTGATAGGTGAAACAAGGGGTCATAAAAGAAAATAGGATGAATCGGTTCGAAGACTCGAATTAATCCTAAGGCATGACTCCTAAGATGGTCTTAGGACGATGATCCTTGTTACAATATTCTACATTGTTCCGAAGTTTGGCTCTGATACCAAGCTGTGACGCCCCACCTCTATACCCACGCTAGCCAAGAACACTACGGTGTAATGCTGTCAACTAGCACGGAGAATAAGGCTATTGAGGAGAGACCATCCATGTAATTGCTTTGTGCGAGCACGGATATGTTAGATAGAATAACATGCATAAGAGGAAGTCCGACGTACCGATACAAACTCAAAGCTATCACACGGTGGCTGTATATAATCCTCGGAAACAAATATAGAAATAAACATAACACAAATCAGTTACAGACATCCATATCACAAAGGCGGAAAAAGATATGAATAGATAACACATGAAAGTGTACATCAGAGTAGTGGTCAGAAAGATCCACAATAACACAAAAAGGGTAGCTACAAGCTACACAAAAGAATAAGTATACATCACGGAGTCTATATCTCAAATGTATACAACAAAAACTACTAATCTAAGTAGATAACCAAAAGTCAGAGTAATCCCAGAAGAGAAGTCAAGCGAAGCACCTGTACATCTCGGTCTGAACCGAGTATTATTTATAAGAAAATAATAAACGGATCAGTCTAGCTATAAATATCAGAGGACATGATATAGAATAAAAGATATGGCACAAACATGTAATAACCATAATGGCATACTACTATAAGTATGTAAATGATAATCAACAAGAGGTTTAATCAATATCACAAGAATCTTCTCAAAGATAAAATGGGGTATCATACCCTAAACTTGTATTCATAACAAGTCAATAACACACAAATTCACCAGTGCACAAAAATTGATAAAACTTATCAATGGAAATCACGAAAATTGGTGAAGCACAAAATTCCAGAAATCATCACAAGAAATCCAGAAATCACAAGAAGGGGGAGGCCTATCACAAAACGGGAGTATGAAAACTCACCAACACGTGTATCACAAGACGAGACGCTATCTCATGGTAGCTAACCATTAATTTTGAGCCGGAGCTCCACAAGAATGGCCCGAAGACCGTGGGGCGCTACCCCACATATGTGATGGTGAAACATCACACAAACGGGGTTTAGTCTCCCTCGTAGACAAAGAGACATCGCACAGTTGCTAGTCTAAATCACAAAAATGATCGTCATGATCATCAGGAAGTGTCAATCACACCAAGCTAGTAAATATATGAGTTTAGCGTCATGTCCCATAACCACTTGCTTAACTTAAATATTTACGAACCAACTGTAGATCTTCACGAGAAAATTGTCACAAAAGGTTCAATCGAACAAGTCCAAGAATTAACCGACGAAGTAAACGCAAGCGTTTCATACCACTTGTTTTACTAAGCCGTTTAATTAGATTTCTCATCCGAGTGAGGTAAAGGCTTGTATATACTAATAGATTGGAAAACGGTTTAAGAAAAGAGTTTGGTAATAAAATAGTGTTGAAATCGCTTTGATGAAAGAGTTTTGATATTTACTACTAGTATTGAAACCTTCATGTTTTTAAAGTGACAAAACACAAAAATGATTGTAGAACAATCAATCACAGAAATTCACATTTGAAGACGTGAATAAAATCCAAGGAAATCAGCTCAAAATTCATCAAAGTGGAAGTAGGTGGTGCGGCCAAGCATGCCGAGCGACCTAACGAAATACAGTTCAAGCGACCTAAAGACAACAAGGTCACGCGACCTAAAATAACATAAGGTTGAGCGACTTAAGGGGTCATGCGACCTAACGGAAATAAGGTCTAACGACCTAACTCGATCGAGCTAAGCAGTGGAACGGCAAAATAGGGGCGAGCGACCTAAGGGACTAGTGACCTAAGGACTATCGAACGACCTAATGGTCGAACGACTTAAGGCCATGATCGACCTAACTGAGGCAAGCGACCTAAAGGAGGAGGCGACCTAAGGCTTCACGAGATATATAGGTCATACGACCTAACGAGTTAACGACCTAAGGAAAATGGGCCGAGCGACCTAACGGTGAGGAGCCGAGTGACCTAACGAGGTTATTAAGGCCGAGCGACCTAACATAAAACAAGGTCATGCGACCTAAAGGGTTCGCGACCTAACTGGGCACGCGACCTAACTGGGTACGCGACCTAAAGGGTTCGCGACCTAACTGGGCATGCGACCTAACTGGGTACGCGACCTAAAGGGTTCGCGACCTAACAATCTTCCTATGCCGAGCGACCTAACGACTCAAGCGAAGCCGAGCGACCTAACGAAATATGGTCTAACGACCTATGGCCGAGCGACCTAAGGCAAAACGAGCTAAAGAAGTGCGACCAAAGCCCAGAACGAAGTATATGCAGGCAGAGGCTTTTCCACGCGAACGAGCTAGCTAGCCAGAGCGACCTAAGCCCAGGCAGAATGACCTAAGTGCAGTTCTTCACCAAAAACATTAAAAACTTAAGTTTTTCGTCAATCCAATCCAAACCAAATGCATATGTACATGCTAATGTGATAGGAATTCATTTCCAACAGCCCAAGATAGTTATAGACAAGAATGTGAGATAAAAATCTCACCTTTTTGCAATTTGGATGAAGATCAAACTTGAAAGCAAGGTGAGAAGCAACCACAAGCTTGAATCAATGCTTCACTTTGAATGTTGGAGTTTGATGTTGAATTTGCAAATGAACTTGAGCTTGGAATTTTAATTTCCCATTCCCTCCTCCATTTTTGATGAAGCTTGAATGTTAAAAAAATGTTGAATGAAGTGAAGAGGAAAGGGGTTGGGCTGAGTTAATAATGGTGCAAGTCAAACCAAAGTCACAAGCAAGAAAAAGTGGCGAAAATTCCACTAACTCCAAACATATCGAAGTTTATACTTAAAAAGATCGCAAACGTAATTTTGAACTCAATGGAGTTGGTCTCGAGTCCTAATTTGACCGTATGCAAAAAGTAACTTTTTGGACTAAAATCTAACTAACGATTAAAATATTTAAATATAAAATCGATAAATATGCGGGTTGTTACAATAGTTAGAGAAAATTTTGAGTAATGTGCACTATTTAACCTATTTAATCCATATGTGAATATATTTTCACCTTTCAAAGCCAATAAAAAAATATACAACCAATTTGTTTGTAACAAAAATTATTATTAAAACAAAATAAAATTTATTTCAACTATAAAATGTAATTTTTATAAATTAAACCCAATTTTTATCTATATTTCACAATTTACACAATTTTATTACGAAACACTATTTTTAATACAACAATTTGTACAAAATTTGTTTTCTTGTCAAATAAATTACAATAAATCATTTTAACTCTTTTTAATCATCAAAATTTTGTTGTCAAACAATATTTCATCTTTTATTTTAATAAAACACATATTATCTTCATATTTCTTATTTTAAATTAAATAAAAGATTAATATTGACAATGTTTTCCAATATAGTTGTATTTACCCAAATAAAATTGCAATTTGATTATTTTCTACTCAAATTCTCAAAATAAAGTTTTTTAAAACTTTATTTTCATTACTTCAGATTTATTTCAACAATTTAACATTGAAATACATCATCTAATTAATTTATTAGCTCCGAACTAATTAATATCCAATATTTCAATTTATATAAACCAAATGCTCATTTAATCAATATTTAATCCCATATTTATTCCCAAATAAACAAATTAAAGTTCCAAACTTTTTCCCATTTTATTTACAAAATTCATTGTTTATTCCAAATAAACAATTTAAAATTTCCAATCAGATTTATTTACAATATTAAATTATAACTTCCGTTATAATTCATTATATATAGGTAATCTTCAAATCAGGATTGTTATAGACTCCCCCTTAACAAAATTGTGTCCTCGTAATTTCTAGAAAAGGTTTTGTATTTGACACATTTATTTCATCATTTAAAGGAAGGATAGACAAGCATGAGATCAAAATTCCTTACTTTCTACTCAATATGGAAGACCAAGATAAAATTTACTTGGTAAATTCAATGATTTTCCTAAGTATAAATACTAGGATTTGCGGACCATTGAATTTCTTTGAGAAATACATCATGATTTCGAAAGCATCTCCTTTCAAAATATAACATAATGGGGTGTTACTCAAAAATCTATCTAAGGAGAATGATTTCACAAAAGTTTCTCAAATAGAGTTGGGATTTAGTATCGCTTTATCCAAACTCCAACCACAAACTGATGATTTTTCGTATGTTTGTACAGAAAGAGCCATACTGATATTAAGATAACAACCATTGAGGTAAGAAGACCCAATAAGAAATGGTTACTTCAAAGATCACCTTACTCAAACGACCACAAAATGTTAGTCGTTAGACTATTACACTAAGGCAAGACAATCACAAGGAACATAATAGGTAGAAATTTTAATTTCCAATTAAAATTTATTACAGTTTGAAATTCATTATCTTCAAAAACATAATCTAAATTTTTGTTCATAATCAAACTTCTTAAAGTTCCAAAACTCATTGCCTTTAAATTCAAAATATCAATTTTCAACACTTGGAAAATTTCCAAACTCCTTCCTATAGTTCTTATAAAAGAAATGACAAATAATTTCAAACTCATATTCCTCTTTTTATTCCAAAATTAAAATTTCAAAAGAATTTTTATAATTTCATTTCAACAATTCTCAAGATAAAATTTTAAAATTTAATACTCTTTATTTTCAAATACCCAAAATCTCGTAACAAACACCATCTTTAACATGTATAACTCATTTTAAGATATTCAACAAACATTTATTCTTTAAATAAAGTGTTATATCATTGTTTCAACAATAAAACATAGCTATATTCAAACTCGTACATTTCAATTATCATAATGGCATTGCCTTGCCATTGATTTATAATAAATAACCTTATCGATTGGCTGTAGCTTTGACCAAATGATCAAAACCACCTCGCCACTCGTCCAATCCCACAATAGTTCAATGGCTACATAGGTTATCCAGAATAAAATTTAATTCACAAATCTTTTTAATTTATTTTCAAATTTAATCTCATTAAAACTCAATTTATCGTGTCTAATTGTCTCATCACGGCGTTCAGGAAATTCCTATCAATAACGTTGATCAAGCATATCGATTAGAATTCTTAAAGCACTTGATGGATAACCCAACACAAAAAACATCTTCTATAAAAGAAGTATCTCATTTTTAGATCTTAAAATGTTCTTTATTTATCCCAAAAAACCAAATCCAATTTCTCTTAGAAATGTATCTTCAATTTTTAATAAATTTGAAAATACAATTCATTACATATATCCAAAATCAAAAACACAAAATGAGACTCATCGAGATGTTCCTTGAATATACTTGATTCACAAGTTTAAGGGAGTAGATTGGAGTGTTTGTCATTCCTAACAGTATAATGAACTACTCATAAACTCATAACAAGTGCAGAATGCAGTAAAAGAACACTATCCTCCGCCCCTCGTTGTTAATGAGAATCGGTGTAGGGTCAAGCTGAAGAAAGACCCTAGCACCACCAATTGATCGAATAAGAAATCAGCGAGAAATCGCGAAACTCCCCCACGCGGCCTAGACCTGATCACGTCATCGCCTTTTGCTCGACGAATTCGTCGAACTCGAACTTGATCCTAATTTCGAATGCGAGGAAGAAGAGGGGTAGGGTAGAGATGCGGCTTCGATCGATTTTATTTTATTTTCGATTTTGATTCCGTTTGTTTTGATGTTTGGAAGAGGGAAAGAATCGAGATTTTTTAACTGGCTCGCGATTTTAGATTTGAACGAGGAAGGGAAAATCGCGAATTTGATTGAAGAGGAGAAATAAGATTTCGAACGAGAAGCATTTATTCATTCAGCCATTTTTATCTCGTTCGATTTGTAAATGAAAAAGAGACGAGGAAGTGAATATTAAAAAGAGAGGGGGAAGACAGGTGAACATGGGTTGCACGACTCGTTCCGTGATATTTGGCGTGGTTAAAGGAACGAACGTGGCTGATATGTGACAAATTTAAATATTAAATTTAAATTGAATTTGATTTGTTTCCAATGCGTTTGCTCGTCGTATGGCCACATAACAATTCCAAATCCTACGAAATTTGAAATCCGATAATAATACAATATTACGGACCCAATGGAACTGGTTTCGTCGAATTCCGAGACTGTTTGAAAAATGACTATTTTTAAATTTCGATACGAATGATACAAGTTCAAAACTGATCAAAACAGTTTAAATTTAAATTCTGAAGCTGCTGTTATCTTCAGTGTTATCAATATAAATTTTACAAGTCTTTGAAATATTTTTTTTCAACTTTAATTTGAATACTCAAATTTTTATTCAACTTCAATCGATTAAATTTTATAATTTAATCGCCGATTTCAAAATTATATCGGGAATTCAAATTAAATTATCGTTCAAATATTTAAAATAAATTAAATATTTTCAATTTAATTTGTTCAAAATTCTGGGTCGTTACAGACTTCCCCCCTTAAAAGAATTTCGTCCTCGAAATTACAAGTTAGGGAAAAAGGTCCTTAACTCGTCTACTATTTTTCTCAAATTCAATAGTTTTATCAATTCATCAAAACAAATCTTTCTGCTAAAGATTCGTTATCAATTCAACTAACTTTTCAACTTCAATTATCGATTTCAAACAACATTGTTTTCTTAACAATTCAATTTTAAGTTTAAATTCAAATTTAAACTTTCAAAATTTCTCAAAAATTTTCTAACGCCCTAAATTTCCGAAAAATTTCGCCAGCGTCTCCTTTGCGCGGCTAATACGGCACGACTACAAAACGTCCCTACGGACCCTCAGATTTCAAAAAGAAAAAGAAAAAGCCAAGCGGCTAGAGAAGAAATCAGTAAAAACTCATATTATAATTCAAATACGTACCTTTTGTCGAGCAATTCAAATTATCTGTGAAATCAAATTCACTTTCCTTTATACCTGTATAACTACTAGCCATTATATCTAGTTACAGCATTCAAATCATTTTGCAAATTCGATTATAAATTTTCAATATGTACTTCTTATATCATTTTTACTTCACTGTTGAAGTTACACCTATTCATTTTCCTTCAATTTTACAGTTCACGTTCATTTGAATTCAATTCCAACATTTAATTAGATTCAGTTCAATTTCTGAATATTGAATTTTATTGATTAACTCTCATTCATACTGCACCATTTTAAATTAGTTTCAGTTACTAATCCATTTCAAATTTCAATATTCAGCTTGAATTACATTTACTAACGAATTCAAAACAAAGTTTCACATTCATCTTCAATTTCAGTTTAACTTACTTACAACTTCAAATTTATTTATTCATTCTGAAACTCATTCACTAATTCTTTCATTTCAAATTCGAATCTGATTTCCAAATCAAATTTCTAATATTCTATAAGTCTTCGACTTACTTACATTTTGATTTATAAGATCATTGATACATTCACCTTACTAATTTCATTCCATTAGAATTCTATTTTCAATTATAAATTCATATTCCAATTTCATTTCATTATTGAATTTTAAATTTTCAATTACCTTCTTGAATTCTATTCCAAGTTATAAATTCATTTACAATTTGAATTTTATTCCAATCAGATTTCAATATTTTATAAGTTATCAATCTCATAATATTTCATTAATATCTTTATATTCCAGAGTCTTTTCAACTTTTTCAAAAACCATTTTGAAATCAATTCAATTTATCCTTTGAATTTCTAAAACAAAATCCAAATTTTCAAAACAACTTCCATTGTAAAATAATCGGCAGCAATTTCTCTTTTGGAAACCCGAAAATGAACACCAACGATGCCGCGGTCATCATCGAAGTTATTTTCCAGCGACCGAAAAGAGTTTAGAGCTTTTCATTCTTCAAAACATTTTTCAAACCTTTGAATTCCATTTTCAAATCAAAAAGGAATTAACTTTCCAAATCTCCAAAATTTTCAAATCCTTTTCAAAACATTTCCAAAACTTTTCTGGAATTCCATTTTAAATTATAAGTCACATTTATAATTTACATTCTTAAATTTCATTTGTATGTGAATTTATTTCTTAACTTTGGAGTTACGATTTCAATTTCTTATTCAATTTCAGTGATGATAATTCACTATTATTACTTCCTAACATCCATGCAACCATATACTATAGTACTTTATAGAAAAACATTTCTTTTCTATACAAAAATAGTTTTGGGTAAAATTATTTCATTTACCCTTTTTTAAAATCAATACTGTGCCAAATTGTTCTATACAAGTGTTTAGAGATCCCTATCGATAGAGTTGTACGGACAATACCGACCAGAATCCATATACCACTCAACAAACCAATCATCACAATATAAAACAATTTTATATTCACTAACAAATACGCACTCGTATCTATTATTACACTCAACTCATTCTAGAGTACTACTGACTCTATCTCTAATGAGTAACACCCAAACAGAGCAGGGTTGTCGCTTAACCATATGCTCTGATACCAAATGTAACATCCCGAAAATTTTCGACTTTCGAAAATTCAACATCGATACTCACTTTATCGACTGCTGAGCCATCGAATGCCGGAAACCCAAAAAGTTATGGTTTTAAGAAAGAAGAAAAAGGTAGAAGAAGAAGATAGAAGAAAAAGAAAGAAGAACAACAACAGAACAAGAGCAGAAACAGAAAACAATATCAGAATCTCACATATCGCAGCGGAACAATATATAATAGATAATTGAATAATCTTTAAAACAAAGCACTATATCATTTTATACATACATCAATCATCAGAGTCAATATACAACAATGGACAGTTATATAACTTGTCCTCATACAGAATACACAGCGGAATAAATACTATCAGATACAAATACTACGTCTCGTCATCCAGCTTATCTCCAAAGCTCCAGAATATCCTGAATATCCTGATAATCTAACTCTAGGCTGCCCGTGTGGAAATTGGTGGGCACCCAGAGTTTAGAAGGGAACAATAAACTCCGAGTCAGTCATGGTGACTGGTGTGAGATCGTAAAACAGTTATTCTTTAAAATAAACAACAGGAAGATTTTAAAGTCAATTCGCAATGCTTTTGGAAAATGAAACTACCATAAGACCTCCCACCACACACACAATGCAAACGCAGACCTGGAGGAGATTTCTTCTTATGATAGTCAAAGATGCTTACTACGCAAAATCAAATCATTTTTGATATTATTATTAGTGCATAGTGGAAAACATTTCGAAAGTATAATATTAATCTTAGCCAGCATAGGCATTCCGCACTTATGCCTACTATAGCTACTATGTTCAATAGCAGGTTACCGCCACATTCCATAGCAGGTAATACAACTAAAACCGTACAAGTCACGTATTGTTTCTTTGGATTTCCAACAAATGGTCAGGCTAAGGAACTTCCTATCCATGATGGGTACGTCCCTGGAATAGACGACCCGAGAACCTAACCGGATCTCTGCCAACACAAGGCCGGGTTACCTCTACAAAAATAGGTAACTACTGACACGCGTATGCCATCCCCCGATCGTAACCGATCTTCCCGAGGATCCCCGATTCGCAACAACCACAAAGAAATAAATTTTGCAGCAACCACAGAGGTTAAGTATCTGGGCTCCATACCATGATACCACCTTTATCCAGAAGGAATGACATACACTAAGGGGCGCTACTCCCTAGAACCTTGCTGCATCCTTCCTGTTTCGACCATTTCCGGGGTGTGAGGCTCGATGAAGTCTCGTCCACAAAGCTACGCTTTCTCAAAAAGCCCTGCTTCGGGTCAAACAAAATGATCAACCTATGATCACAAAGATATAAGATCAAACAAATGATCATATCACAAATGATCAAACACTGACCATTTCACAGCAACACTTAGTATGCCACGTTACCAAGTTGGGATATATCGCTGATAAATTTCAACTACATAACCTCTGAGCTCGTACGTCTCAGAGAAGGGTGTTAAGCTAAGAGAATAAATTCTCCGCCACCAACAGAAATGTATTTGAAAGAAATCAGCTTTATATCTCAAATTGTAACGTCAGACACACAATCCATACAAGTCTGTTCCGGGATCGAACAGAACCGAAGGCACTTCTCACGAAGCCCTTGCATTTCCGGATAATTTTCTAATCACGTCAGGACTTCCCGTCACTAAGGGTGATAAAACCTCTAAACCGAAGATCAGTCGGTGTAGAGTAACTCGACGGTAATCCTTCCGTTTTCAAAAATATCCGGTCTTCAACACCGGTCTTCAAATGCGATTCATAACGACGTATCACATATTCGGAATGGGTTATACGACCCCATGGTCCTTTCCCGGCTAACCCGAATAGTGAGAGTTTATTTAAAAATAAGTGTGGCATTCAAATTCATCCAATTCACAACAAATGTCATTCAAGGTAATTATTGATAGTCGGTTATTTAACTATCAATAAAGATGCGCAACATCATCAGATTCCAAATAATTTTCCCAAATTATTTTATCTTCAAAAATATCTTTACTAGATATAAAATTTCCACACTTAACCGTTTGAAAACAATTTCAAATATTCACTTTTCAATTTATCTTTAAAAGATAAAAACTCAAACAGTTCATTTCGCATTGGAAAAGCATTTCCATACTTATTTAAAAATAAGTAATTCACAAATCATTTATTTTCAACACTTAGGAAATATTCGATATACTTAAAATCAAAATTAAGTATATATCTCATTCTTTAAGGAAATCATTCTTAAATCACATTTATTTAAGTCAAAACGAATGTTGCGTAAAACATCGTTACGACGACTCGAAATCACTAGTATAGGGATTCGAAATTTTTTTTGATAGATATATAAATCCCAATACTATATAAACCATTTCCTTTCGGAAATCATTTACTATAACAACAGTGTTATAGTCCATCATTTCCTTATTTCTCGAAAACGTCTATTTCAACAATAAATGTTGAAAACTATGATTTCGATAGTTCACACGTTTTAAAACATCTTTTAAAACAATTAACTTCATTTCATAATATCACTTTCCCAAAACCCTATCCATTTTACTTAAAAATATATTCACTGTCCAAAATCGTGAATATACTTCACTAACCACATTTCAGTCTTTTCTACACATTTTATTTCAATAAAAATTCGCTATTTAAAATCGCGAATATATCTTCTTTAATGTCCTTCTATATTTAATTTATCAAATCCAATTGATTTCGAATTTATAAAACAACGTTTATAAATTCTATTTTCTATTCTATAACAACTTCGATTTTATAAATTTCCTTTAATGACCCATTCAATTTTATAACTCAACGTATACATCAAAAATCCATATTATAAGTTAAATACTTATAATTTATTTATTTTAAAAGAAATCGTTCTTTTAAACTTTACCAACTGTAAATAAACCCATTTTAACATCATTTCCATTTTTAAATCCATATTCCTAAATATTCACTTCTAACCCCAAAATCAAATCACAAATTGATTTCTAATTTTACTTCAATACCAAATCAATTTCAATATTCATTTCTACATTAATTTCCCATCCCAAATCATCTTATATTGATTTTTTCTAAACTTGTTTCAATTTGCCAATTAAATTTATAATTGGACTTCCGACTTATTTCATTTTAAACAAATTCCTCTTAAAGAAAAATAAATCCCTTTTATCCTTTTCCAACTATTTAGAAATCCAAATTTTAATTAAATTCTTCAATTTAAAATCACTATTATACGAAATTCATTTATTTAACGTTTTCACTTGATTCTGGAATTAATTCGATAAGAATATAAAAATTAACTTTTTTTATACTTTAAAATTCCTTTCTTCGAATTCATTCAATTTCTAAAATTGATTCACTTAGAAATTTTCTACTTGAATTTCAAAAATTCCATTTCGTTTATCTTTGGAATCCAATGATGTCAAAACATCCATTCAGCTAAATTTTAGCTTTCAAACAATTTCCAGATATCAATATGATTAATAGCATCACTATAATCATTCACAGATTCATATCACAGTATAAATAAATTCAATCAAATGTGAGGGGTCCAGTTGGATCCCTCCAACCTGTTTCCCTGCATCCAAAGATGTTAGCACAATACCAATTCCGCTCCAGTACGGAATTATCGCGGTATATAGGTTTTTATAAATCCGCTTACTAACGGCGCAATAGGGTCTCATCCGCTATACGAGGCGGGAAATCATCAATCCAATATATACATATGCCAATATGTATATATTGCTATATATATAATAGATATATCCTATCATATCTAATACAAACAGCAATCATAGCAATCAAACAATAACTGTAAAAATTCCACATTTTATTCGAGTGAGAAAAATCTCACCTTTGCTTTTATTTTGCCATCCAATTTCCATCTTGACTCGATTTCTTGATTGTAAACCTTATATAAATAATTATACGAATTCATTAATATTTGAACAGACGAACAAATATTTTCCCATTTTAAACAGATTTAGTTAACAAATTATTAGACCATTTCATTAACTAACAATTTTTCTTCAAATTAATATCTTTAAATCAATTTTCTTTTAATAAAATTTGTTAAACTAAAATTTACTCTAAAATCCTAACGAAAGATTTTCTATTTCTCTTTTATAACAACTTTAATAATTTCAAACTCTTATAAAATTTTCTCTTTTAAATAAATTCCTTTATATGGATTAAAAAAATCAAATTTTTAAATAACCTCTGCAATATTAAAAATATTTATTTTAAAAATTATGAACACATGCATATACTGACCAGATTAAGGATCTATCAAATTTATTTTTATGCAAACCCTACAAAAATTTTCATCTTCAAGATCTCACGTTTGTATATTTTTTTACAGTTAATAAATTCCAATATTTTTTTTTCTTTCAGTATATACATAGATATATCATAACATCAAATAAACTATGAAATTTAAACCAATTCAATTGCTCAACTTCATACAAGATTTATACCTTACTGTCGAAAGGAGAATCCAAATCGAAGCCAGCCTCGTCGAATTCGAGTTCGAAAGAAACCCAGATCGTCCAACCCTTGAACGCCATCACTACACTTGAACCACTGCGAGCTTCACGGCTCGAAACCACAACGTGCCAATGCCAGTCGCCGCCCCGTTAGCAACATCGACTATGCCCAGAAACATTTCTTCACGCGCGCGAGCCTCGATCCCATCGCAGCATGAAGTCGCCCCACCGTTGATGATGACTGCTTCGCGAATGACACAGCCTCGCGCATCGACTTCCCTCTACCAACAGAACGCCTCGGGATCGAACCCTAAATCGCGAAACTCCCCCACGCGGCCTAGACCTGATCACGTCATCGCCTTTTGCTCGACGAATTCGTCGAACTCGAACTTGATCCTAATTTCGAATGCGAGGAAGAAGAGGGGTAGGGTAGAGATGCGGCTTCGATTGATTTTATTTTATTTTCGATTTTGATTCCGTTTGTTTTGATGTTTGGAAGAGGGAAAGAATCGAGATTTTTTAACTGGCTCGCGATTTTAGATTTGAACGAGGAAGGGAAAATCGCGAATTTGATTGAAGAGGAGAAATAAGATTTCGAACGAGAAGCATTTATTCATTCAGCCATTTTTATCTCGTTCGATTTGTAAATGAAAAAGAGACGAGGAAGTGAATATTAAAAAGAGAGGGGGAAGACAGGTGAACATGGGTTGCACGACTCGTTCCGTGATATTTGGCGTGGTTAAAGGAACGAACGTGGCTGATATGTGACAAATTTAAATATTAAATTTAAATTGAAATTGATTTGTTTCCAATGCGTTTGCTCGTCGTATGGCCACATAACAATTCCAAATCCTACGAAATTTGAAATCCGATAATAATACAATATTACGGACCCAATGGATCTGGTTTCGTCGAATTCCGAGACTGTTTGAAAAATGACTATTTTTAAATTTCGATACGAATGATACAAGTTCAAAACTGATCAAAACAGTTTAAATTTAAATTCTGAAGCTGCTGTTATCTTCAGTGTTATCAATATAAATTTTACAAGTCTTTGAAATATTTTTTTCAACTTTAATTTGAATACTCAAATTTTTATTCAACTTCAATCGATTAAATTTTATAATTTAATCGCCGATTTCAAAATTATATCGGGAATTCAAATTAAATTATCGTTCAAATATTTAAAATAAATTAAATATTTTCAATTTAATTTGTTCAAAATTCTGGGTCGTTACAACTTCAAAACACCATAAATTGGAACATTCATAAAACCAATTCAATCCAAAGCAAATGAACATGGAATAGAGTTAGGAATTCATACCTAACAACAATGAAGGTTATAGACATAGATGTGAGATACACCTTTTAACTCAAAAACAATGATTGAGAGGCTCAAATACAAAGAGAAGATCAACCACTCTTCACTTCAACTCTAATAGCTCCAATCTAAGTTCAAAACAAATATTTCCTAAATTAGGTTTAGGAATTTATGAAATAGAAGAGAGAATGAGTTGGAGAAGAAGAAGAGGATGCTTACCAATAGCTTCTCTTGAATTATGGAGCAAGAATTTGAGTTTGGAAAGGAAACTAGGGCTTGGAGTTTCTATTTCCCATTCCTTTCCCCCATTTTCAGTTGAGCTAGAGTATTAGGGAGTGAAATAAGTGAATGGAAGAAGAGTTAATGAGTTAGGGTATTAAGTTAGGTTAGTGGGCTGGACCCAAACCCAAACCCAAAGTGAAAAAGTAGCAAAATTCTATCAACTCCAAACATATCGAAGTTTATACTCAAAATGATCGCAAATACCATTTTGAAATCAATGGAAGTGGTTTCAAGTCCCAATTTGATAGTTTGAAAAAAGTGACATTTCAGACCCAAAATCCGACTTACGACGCTATATTTAAATAAACATTTAAATATATAATCGTGAAATATGCAGGTTGTTACAGGATAGTTGGGGGAAAAAAGAAGATAGAAGATAAGAAGAACTAAGCAAAACATAGAATTTCACAACAGAGTGAATAATCTATAATATATATAACAATCTTTACACAAAATAAACTATAATTTATACATATACAGACATCAATTAGAGTACACTAACCTATTTCAGCACGGACAGTTATAACTACATGTCCTCACAACTGCTGAGTAATGTACAACAATGTAAGCAATGGAAATATAATCATCTATGTGAATACGTCTCTAGGGCTCCTGCTCCTCTCCTGAAGCTCTAAAATATCAATTTAAACCTAGAAATATGCTTGGTCTAACCTGAGCATTTTGGAAAAACCATGCCCGGGTCAGTCTGGCTAAACCAGCATGAGAAACACAATCAAACTGATTCTTAAAGTTTAATAACCTTTTCAAAAAATGGTATCTTGTAAGACCTTACCGTAAATAAACACGGACTGGTTTTCACCTTACGATAACCAAAAATCCTTTATAGAAAATCATCTAATATTATAATAGTGTCAGATCACCAAAGTAATAATAACAAGCAGTTGTGATGCTCGTGCTATGTACATTACAACAATACTAGTATAAAATCAAAACTCGATAAGGCTCGTTCGCGAATTGTGTAGAATTTCTACGGAGGTGCCCTTAGTACTTCGAGAACGGTCCTCTTTCACAAGGATCAGAGTTATCCTTCCGAGGGTTGGTACCTGTCTAATCGAGGTACTATAGAAAAAACATAACTGGTCTTGCTAAGACCGAGTGCATCGCTCCGGCATGCCAAAAATATCCCAAGGTAACCATATTGCAAGAAAAGGGGCCAAGTACACCCTATGGGTTTTCCAACCCTACAGGTTATGCCTCTTATCTTTGGTTTTAGTCATTTCCACTGATGAGGCTACGTCCGGTGTTCCAGCTTAGATCACAAAATTCCATATGGATTCCCACACCACAATGGCCTTCGAATCGCATACAGATTCCCAAATCTCAAATAGATCTTGGAATCACACACGGATTCCTACACTCCAATGAGTCATGGAACTACATATGTATTTCAAGATCCCAAATATAACGCATCTCCCTCATTTAACTGTATATAGTTTTGAAGTAGGTCATGGCTTCTGAGTCATCTCTTACGAGTACACTCTCCATTTCTTGGGTGCTCCACAAACCATTCGCTGATTTTCAGAACGCTCAAGACCGTTTTTTAGGAAATAATTTGACAATACATAAGGTCGAGGATCACCCCCTAACTATTTAAGTGGATGGATCTCCTTATCATTGCCCTGGAAGATCCATAAGTTTATACGTAATGTATAGTACCTCGAACGGTAACTGTACCATATAATTCCCATGTTTTCCTTAGATATTTCCAGAGTTGAAATCCTTCGGTGTTAAGTAAGGAATCATTTCCCTACCACTAAAATTAAGAAGAATTACATATTTTGGCAAAGATTTGATAGTCGATTACTTAACAATCAAATAAATTAATATTCAACCAAAGATTACATTTCCCATTCAGTAAGCCTCATTTAATTTAATTTTTATAAATCAAATCTCTTTATCTAAACAAACATATACTTATCTTACCGAAATAATTATATTCACGAACCATTTCTTTAAAAAATATTTGAATTTTTTAAAATAAATATGGAAAGCACCATGCAGTATCAACCATGGATCACAGCTCAATGATTATGTATCTATCCCAAAGAAATTAAAATTTAACTGCAGGCAATCTCTTCCTCTCGAATTACGCCATTAAAATATTCCATTACTTTCCGAAAATCTTTAATTTTAATAATTATCTCAAAATAATGCTTATAAAGTTTCTACATAAATTTTCCAAGTTTAACTTAGGAAAATACTCTTTTATAAATGTTTACTATATAATATATTATTTCTAAAAACAATATTAATATTTGAACAAAATATCTTTGAAATGATAATATTTCAATATTGATTATTTCTCAATAATAATTTACTTTTAAATCAAATCCTTAAAATATACTTTTAAACATTTTTAAAATAATTAAATAACTTTGAAGACAATAATTAAATAATTTCCAATAACTTTTAATAATCATAAAATGATTAACTTTAAACCATTATTAAATTATTATTAAATTATCTTCAAAATTTCTTTAATAAATAATAATTATCTTAAAACAACTTTGGATCAAAAAAAACTTCTAAATTTGGAATGAGGCTTTGTAACTCCAATGGTACTTAATCCAGTCGCCATTTATTCAAATAACTATCTAAGTTATAATCAAGGTATTTATACAAAATCAAATATGTAAATTAAATCCATAAATAACAAGCAATTATTAATACAACACTTATCCAAATTAAGTGTCCACACTAATGTAACAGCAGAATGGGATTTATTTCTGCTAAATAAATATCCAAATTTGACTTATCAAATAAATGGTAGCAGAATGGTGATTTATTCTTCTAATCGATTAGTAACGAACCGCAAATTTTAATGATTTTTATATCGTAATTAATTGAATTTTTGTGAAATTTAAAACTATAAAATTTTGCAATGAAAATTTTATATTTGAAATACGTATATTTAGACATAGCAAATGGTAAATTTTCATTGGAAAATATGAAAGTTAGTTTATTGTGTAATCTTCAATTTCAATTTAAATCAGTTAATCTAATGTAAATAAAATATTTTTTGAAATCTGAATATTTTTACATAAGAAATTTGTAAATTATTTTCTGAGTGAGACGTCATATTTCGTTTCGTCAAATTTGGACTTCTATATCTCTTTTATCTTGTTTTGGCGATTTAACAGCAATTTAGGCTGTGAATATCGACTTTTGATAGGATGGTCATATTGCTTATATCTGTGTACCATTCTATCCATCTTGTCATGCTGATCTCCGTAGTATACTCGTTGGCGCATTTCGGTGTCCGGTTCCACATTTGGGCCTTTTGGGCTACGTGTCTTTTCGTTTGTTTCCCAGGACAACCAACAACCATGCATCTTTTCATATTTCCTAGAGATTAATTACTGACATCATGTAACAGAAATCAAAATCATTTTCATCAAGCCTTTTCATCTCTAATGGTTCATTCCTTCATTCGGCGCTATTATTTATCATAAAAAAACCTTATCACTATTACCATACCATTCTTTCACTCTTATTTCCTTCCTCCCCTCACTTTTGATTTTGTTCTTCAAAAAATTATATATATATATATATATATTGTAACGACCCTGAATTTCCAACCCAATTTAAAAATTTAAAATCCAACGTTTTAATATAAAATTTTGAAATTTCTAAATGATCTCAACTAACATCCAAACTCTGTTTATTAAAGGCACCTAGTGGGTTATTGATAGTGGTAAAGTTTCGTCGTAAAATATCACTGAAATTTCGTTCGCGTTTTATTGTATAACAGTTCATTTTAAAACACGAAAAATTTTATCTTCCGAACCCGAATATTTTTACATAGAAAAATTCTAAACAATCTTTTGAGCAAGACGTCATTTTTCGTTTTTCAAAATCCGGACTTCTTTAGCTCCGTCGATCTTATTTTTCGGCGTTTTTCCTGCATTTTTCCGATAATATAAAATTCAAAATTTTGTAATAAAAATCATACCACAATAATCTGTGTACCGTTGTAAGCGCGCCGTCGCACTGATCAAAACGGTATACTCATTCGTGTAAATCAGAGTCCGACGTAAAATTATTCGTGTTAATTTATCGGTTCCGGACGGACCGGTTAAATAATATTCAGCCCAAAAATTTTAACCCATGTACATTCAAAATTTTGTAAATAAAGTTTTAGCTGAAAGAAATAAATGTTGTAGTTGAAAAGATGGGGTGATTACTTTGGAAATAGTTTTGACGTTTGGGAATTTGGAACATCATCATTCACTGTAATTTAAAGAACCTAGCCTTCAATTGGCATTTCATTGAAAGCAAAAGTCTACAGGTACGAATTGTATTCTACTTCATCTTTATTCCTCTCCCTCTCCATCTCATATCCTTCTCTTTGTATTTTGCCCCACTGTTTAATTTTTTTTTTCTTTTCTCAAAAAGAAATGTGAATCCCTCAGCCACTCTCACCTCGACCACCGAGCGCACCAACCAAAGCCCTACCGCCACCCTCCGCCTGACCACCGGTCACCACCGCCTCATTCTTCCCAGTCCTCTGCCCCTTCGCACTGCCCACCCTTCCACCATCGAGACGCGCACACGTCCCCAGCCCAACCGCCACCCTCCGCCTGACACCGGTCACCACCACCTCATCTTTCCCCAGCCGAGCCCATTCCCCTCCACTGTCCGCCCTCGCCTACGCCACTGACCGCAGCCTCATCCCACCTTCACCGACCGAAACCCTCCGTTCTCCCTTCCCTCCACCTCCTCTAGTTCCACAGCCAGCCTTGACCGCTCCACCGCAACCCCGTCCAGCCTCCTCCCCTCTTTCGTTCCCAACAACCTTCAGATAGCACCGAAGTCATTTCCTTCCCTTCCAGTCGTGCGCGAGTATTTGGGTGTTCATGGGGAGTGCACGGGAGGAGCGTGTGTGCCTTGTGCATGAGAAGTGGGTATGCACATGGAGTTCATGCATGAGTGGAGGGAGAACTGTTGTCATTATAGGCTCGGCGGTTATAAAAAAAAAAGTGAGTTGCGTGGATGGAAAGGTGTAGCATGGTCCATGGACTATGATGAAGTGGTGTTGCATTGTAGATTTCAGTTGCAGTTGGAAGTTTTAGTATTGGCGTGGTTTTAGAAATTTTTTTGTTTTTTTATATGTGAACAGTAGCACTGTTGCTCTAAATATTGTTCGCCAATATCTATTCCGGTTGCCAAAATAGTAACCGACTTTTCTTTTTCCATTGTGTGCAGAAGCAACCGACTGATTTCTTTCACAGCAGCATCGATCTTCAGCTTTTGTTCTTTTCTCTGTCTTCGGTAAGCGTATTTATATAAATTTAATATTATATACAAACGTTCATTGTATTAATATCGTTTTCTTTTGTCGATATTACAGTGTCCGTTGTTCGTGCTATACCGACTCTTTTCGTGCTTCTTTTGCTTCGTCGTCAAAATTTCTTTATCCACGAAAGGTGAATTAATTTTCACGACTATATTCTTATGCTAGTTTGTTTGTTGAATGATAGCTATGTGATTGAATTGAATGTTGATTGCTAGTATAAAGTGACAAATAATTTGCAAGTAAATTTGATATAGGATAGTTAACGAATTTAATTTGGATTATATATGTCGAACTTTGATTTGCTAAACCTGACCCCCTTCATATGTTAAATTCGATTAGTTAAAATTAACCCTTTAATTGTAAGTTAATTGACACGTAGAATTTGATAAATCTCACTTTGGACTCTTGAACGTATATTGAATTAACTGTTGTAGTATTACATTGAAATTGAACGACAAGTGAAAACCGTAATGTTATAATCTTTAATCTACTTGAAATGATAGGGTAGATTCTAGGAATAATTATATTAATTTGCATAAATAACAAATGCAAATTAATACGATTATTTCGGGATTATTTAAATTGTCGAATTGTTGTGAATGGATGCTATTGCTTGTTTATTACTTTGACACCATCCCAGCTATCACACTGCAAGTTCCCTTTGTATGCTTTGATTTTTAAAACTGAAATGGAATCGGGTTGAAATGATAAATACCCAAATAAACTTGACTTAGGATGGAAAATTTAATTAAACCCGATTGGTCAATGTTTTGATTTAAAATAAAATAAAGTTTTTATTTGACGAATAACATGGTTTGAATAAAATTTGGAATTTAAATTCGAATGAATGGAAAATATGAATATTTGCAATTGAGACAAATATTAACGGAGTAATTGACGAAGAACATTGTTTAAATTTAAATTGATTAATAATGAAGTTTTGGAAATTATTAATAATTAAGTTGAAATTGGAAATAATTAAGTTTTGGAAATTATAAATAATTAAGTTGAAATTGGAAATAGTTAAGTTTTGAAATTGTTAAAATTAAGTAATAATTAAGATTTGAAATTATTTGATAATTGAATAAGATTGAATAATTTAATGGTTAACTAAATTGAATACTTTATTTAAGTGAAATTGAATTTTGAACAAGTGTAACTGAGTAAATACCAAGTGAAATGAATTTCTTTAATAAGAAATAGAATGTGTTTTGTTAACAAATGAAAGACTTGTAATTTAAAGATTTGGATTTGACAAATTTAATTTAAATAAATTTGTAAAGTTGATATGACAAGTTGAACTTAAGAAAGTAATGTAATGAATTGAAAATTTAATTGAAATTGTTTTAATGATAAATAAATTGAATGAATATCAAATGAGATCGATAATTGAGTTTAAAATCGATTTGAACGTAAATTAAGTTAAATGATTTTGGAATGAACTTATATACGAAATGTAATGAATATTTGAATTGTTTTAAAATTGAAACTTTGAAATTGAATTATAGAAATTTTGAAAATGAAATTGGGAAGTTATGAGATGTAATCTTGGAAATTAATTTAGAAAGACTAACGAATTTTTGATTTACGAATTCCAATTGAAATTGAAATTGATTTGGTTTTGAAATATATTAACGACCAATTAGTGTTATAATCACGAAGGGTATTAAAGGAACCGGAATCGGTTAGGGACATACTCACTGCCTAAACCGGAAACCACTTTAATAACTGCACGCGGAGTGTGATCCAGAATGAAGTGGTTGGATAGACGAATGCGATGACTGAAGAAAGTGAACGATAATGGATCGCTTTGACACTTGTGTCAAATTGGAAATGACTAAAACAGGAGCCGTGCCGGGCCAATGGAGGTTAGCTACCTCAAGTGAACACACTTCTTCGTAAAACTATTCATTTACTTTGTGATTGATTGGTGCGCACCCTTGATTTGGGAGTGTTGTTTCACGGTGTTGCGATCGCTGCGGTGATGCGTTCTGACCAGTCCAGATCAGGCAAACGGTAGTTTCACTACCTTGGTGATGAAGCAGCCTACCTAAACTCCTCCGACCTAACTCCCACTCCCATTGCCGAGATAAACTCCTCCGACCTAACTCCCACTCCCATTGCCGAGATAAACTCCTCCGACCTAACTCCCACTCCCATTGCCGAGCTAAGCTCCACTCCAATTGCCGACCTAACTCCAAGTGACGACCTATTCCCCAAATTGCCGACCTTACTCCATTTCCGACCTTGCCCTAACTCGCGAACGAGTTATCGAATCTCCGACCTAAACCTTTCTCCGATCAAACCCCCTAAGTCGAAGACGAGATATCCAGACCTAAACCTTTCTCCGATCAAACTCCATAAGTCGGAATCGAGATACTTCTCCTGAGTCGGTTGCCGAGATAGGATCCATAGGTCGTTGTTGAGGTAACGGAATTCTCTGCAATATTAAGTCGCGAAAAGAAGATGCCGAGCTATCCCTTAAGTCGCTAAAAGAAGATGAAGTCGTGCCGAGATATCCCTTAAGTCGCGAAGCAGATGTTGATAAGTCGGAGCCGAGTTAAGCACTTGTATTTTTTCTTTGAAGCTTTTGTATGTGTTTGTAACTGTTTGGGCTTAAGTCGTGTACGACTTATGTTAAGTCGGAGGCATTGTTAAGTCGGTTGCCGACTTAGGAGTTATATTGTTTTCTACTTGCGTGTTGTAGCCTATAAATAGGCGAGTGTTTTCATTTGTAAAAGGTTGTTGAATATTGAATAAAATTCTCTTTTGTTAGCTTGTTGCTTTCAATTTCAATTGGTAGTCGAGTGTATCTCCTATCTCCACTAACGTCATTCGAGTGCGCTCGGATCATCGTTTGTTGAAGCCGATTCACGGTATCTTGTGCGCAAGATCAACGTCGAAGAATCGTAGATCTCTTTCCCGGTATCTTCGGATCAACGAGTCAGAGATAGCTAGAGTTCGGTATCTTCGGATCAACGAATTCGAGCATTTCAGTATCCATCAATCCACAGATTTCTATTTACGTCGATTGAAGATCGTTTTGAATTATCCGCTGCGTCAGTTTTTGGTATCAGAGCCTGTTTTAGCCAATCATAGCTAAATCGAGTCTTGGAGCCGAGAATTTGAAATTGTGTTCGTCGTGTTCATCATATTTTGCAACAAAGTTGGAGTTTTCGATCCATTTCATTTTGATCAAAGTTCGAAAGGTGTTTGAAAACTTGAAGTGTGAATTTGTTGAAGTGTTTGTGAAGTATTCAATCATGCCGCCAAGACGAGTTCAACGTCATCGCAATATTAATGCTTTGTACGGAAGAGAAGAAGCCGATGAGATGGAGCAAAGAATTAACGAGAATTTCAATGAGAAGCTTACGGAAGGGATTGGTCGATTAGAGAGGATGATGTTGGAAATGAGTCAAAATCAGAGAAGAGTATCACCTGAATCGAGCCATGGAAGAAGTAGAATTTCACCACATTCAAATCGAGAGAGAAGTGTCGATAGTGATCATAGAAGCGTGGATCGAGATTGTGATCGAAATGTTGATGATCGAGGTCGTGATAGAAATGTGACTGATCGAGATCGGAGAAATGTAGATCGTAGGAATGTTGGTGGAAGGAATGATGGTGGTAGAGATGTTGGTGGTCAGGATCGACATCGATATACATCGGATGGTGAAGAAGATTATGATGGTGGTAGTGTTCATGGACGAGGACGTGGACGAGGAAGGAATCAGTCGGAGTACGATTACAAGTGGGAATCGGGAATGAAGACAGAAATTCCAGAATTCAAAGGTGGTATGCAAGCTGAAGAGTTTTTGGATTGGATGGCTAATGTTGAAGAAATTTTTGATTTCAAAGAAGTTCCAGAACGTCGCAGAGTGAAGTTGGTTGCTACAAGGTTGAGGGGTAGAGCTTTGGCATGGTGGCAACAAACTAAACTTACACGTGAACGAATGGGGAAGTCAAAAGTTGAATCTTGGGAGAAGATGAAGAAATTGATGAAAGCAACGTTCTTACCTTACAATTATCAATCTCTGATGTATCAACGTTTGCAGAACTTGAGGCAGGGCACAAAGACTGTTAATGATTACGTAGATGAGTTTTATCAGCTTATTGCAAGGAATGATATCATGGAAACGGAAGAACAACTGACATCTAGATTCATTGGGGGATTGAGAATGCAGATTCAGGATATGGTTAATATGTTCGATCCAAGATCTGTGGCGGAAGCACATCAGAAAGCGTTGGCTTGGGAGAAGCAGGAACGACGAGGAGGTGGTGTGTTTACGAATTCCAATAATCAAGTGAAGGGTGTTGGTGGAAGTTCTAATGTGTCTAAACCTATCAGTAAACCAGTGGTGAAGGAGGTTGAGAAGGCAAGGGTTAACAACGGTTTCAAATGTTACAACTGTCAGGAGTTGGGTCATAAAAGCAATGAATGTCCAAAGCCAAAGAAGAGAGCAATGATTGCTGAGGTTGAGGATGAGGATGAAGAAGCTGAATGTGCTAATTCTTTACCAGTTGAGGAGGAAGACTTACTGTCGGGAGATGACGGGTATGCATTGATGATGAGGAGAAGTTGTTTAACACCGAAGCAAGAGGAGGAAAGTAGTTGGTTGAGAAACAATATCTTTCAATCTACATGCACTATTCTGGGAAGAGTTTGTAAATTTGTTATTGATGCTGGGAGTTGCGATAATATTATCTCTACAGAAGCAGTGAAGAAGTTGGAGTTGAAAACTGAGAAACATCCTAAACCGTACAAGTTAGCTTGGTTGAGGAAGGGTGGTGAAGTGAAAGTTGGACGTAGAGCTTGTGTGAAGTTTTCAATTGGGCAGAAATACAAAGATGAAATCTGGTGTGATGTCGTAGATATGGACGTTTGTCATTTGTTGCTGGGTAGACCGTGGCAGTTTGATAGAGCAGTACAACATGATGGACGGACCAACAGTTACAGTTTCATGTTCGAAGGTACAAAGATTACTCTGGTTCCGAAGAAACGCCAACAGGAAGAAAACAAAGTGGAGGAAATCGAAGAGCTGAAAACTTTATTGACTTTGAAGGAGTTTGTTAAAGAAGTTGAAGAAGAACCGGAAGTATTCTTGTTGATTGGACGAGAAAGCAGTGAAGAGATTGAAATTCCAGAGGAAGTTAAACCAGTTCTGAAAGAATTTGACGATGTATTTCCAGATGAGTTACCAACGGAGTTGCCACCGTTGAGGGATATACAACATCAGATAGATCTTGTTCTCGGTGTTGTATTGCCACACAGACCACATTATCGAATGAGTCCGAAGGAACATGAAGAATTGCGGAGGCAGGTAGAGGAATTGCTTGAACAGGGGCGTGTGCAGGAGAGTCTGAGTCCTTGTGCTGTACCAGCTTTATTGGTACCCAAGAAGGATGGGACATGGAGAATGTGCACTGACAGTCGAGCATTGAATAAGATTACCGTGAGATATAGATTTCCAATGCCGAGGTTGGATGACTTGTTGGATCAGATAAGCGGAGCTACTATCTTTTCTAAGATCGATTTGAAGAGCGGATATCACCAAATTCGTATCAGACCAGGAGATGAATGAAAGACTGCTTTTAAAACCAGGGAGGGTCTATACGAGTGGTTGGTTATGCCGTTTGGTTTATCAAATGCACCGAGTACTTTTATGAGGGTGATGAATCAGATTTTTCGACCGTTCATTGGGAAATTCGTGGTGGTGTATTTCGATGATATTCTTATTTACAGTGGGAGTCCAGAGGAACATTTGAATCATCTTAGAGAAGTGTTGATGGTACTGAGACAAGAACAATTCTATGCTGCAATGAAGAAATGCGTGTTCATGACGCATAGTGTTTTATTTCTGGGGTATGTTGTTTCAGAGAAAGGAATACAGGTTGACCAAAGTAAAGTTGAGGCGATCAGAAATTGGCCGCAGCCCAAGACGATAACGGAAGTTCGTAGTTTTCATGGGTTGGCTTCATTTTATCGAAGGTTTATCCCACACTTTAGTAGTGTGATGGCGCCTGTTACAGATTGCATGAAAGGTAAACAGTTTGCATGGACGGAGGAAGCCGAGGTTGCTTTTGAACGAATCAAAGATCTTTTGACCTCTGCACCAATTCTAGTGCTACCAGATTTTCAGTTGGTGTTCGAACTACATACTGATGCATCCAAGGTTGGGATTGGAGGGGTGTTGAGTCAGAAAGGGCGTCCTATTGCATATTTTAGTGAGAAGTTGTCAGGAGCGAAGATGCGATACAGTACATATGATGTGGAGTTTTATGCTGTTGTACAATCTATTAAACACTGGAGACACTATCTATTTCAGAAAGAGTTCGTTCTGTATACTGATCATGAAGCATTGAAGCATTTGCAAGGGCAAGACAAGATTTCAGCGAGACATGCATCGTGGATTGCATATCTGCAACAGTTTACTTTTGTTGTTAAACACAAGTCAGGAGTGACAAATCGTGTGGCTGATGCTTTGAGTAGGAGGAGTCATTTGTTGACTACGCTGAAAGTTGAAGTGGCGGGGTTTGAAATGTTGCCGGAATTATTTGTTGAAGATCCTTACTTCATGAAGTTTGTTGATAAAGTTAAGGAGGGAAAGACGGATGAGTTTTTGATGGTAGATGGGTTTCTTTTTAAAGGAAGTCGATTGTGCATCCCGGAGGGTAGTCTGAGAATGAAGATTATCAAAGAGTTACACGAAGAAGGACATGTTGGGAGAGACCGTACCTTACAGTTGATTTCACAATCCTACTTTTGGCCATCAATGAGGAAAGAGGTGGAAAGATTTGTTGAGAGATGCCATATTTGTCAAGTTTCGAAAGGAACTGCGACTAATGCGGGTTTATATATGCCGTTACCGGTACCAACTAAACCATGGGTTGATGTGAGTATGGACTTCGTGTTGGGATTACCAAGGACGCAGCGTGGTAATGATTCCATATATGTGGTGGTGGACAGATTCTCGAAAATGGCACACTTTATTGCTTGTAAGAAAACGGCCGATGCTGTTCATGTTGCTCAGTTGTTTTTCAAGGAGATCTATCGACTTCATGGATTGCCAGAATCTATTGTGTCGGATAGAGATACTCGATTTCTGAGTCACTTTTGGTTGAGTTTGTGGAAAATGGTGGGAACAAAGCTGAAGTTCAGTAGTGCTTATCATCCGCAAACTGATGGACAAACGGAGGTGGTTAATCGATCGTTGGGAAACTTGTTGAGGTGTCTTGTTCAAGATAATCTAAAGAGTTGGGATGTAAAGTTATGTCAGGCAGAATTTGCCCATAATCATGCTGTGAATCGAAGTACTGGGTTCAGTCCATTCCAGATTGTTTATTCGAGCTTACCGAAGGGCCCGTTGGATTTAACGATAATACCACAATCAAAGAAGACAGTTAAGAAAGCTGCTGATTTTGTTGAAGGGTTGACGGAGTGCCATAGAATCGTTCAGGAACGATTGGAAAAGACAAATGAGAAGTACAAACAAATGGCGGATAAGAAACGAAGGAGTTTAGTCTTCAAAGAAGGTGATTTTGTTTACGCGGTATTGACGAAAGATCGTTTTCCAGTTGGGACTTACAACAAGTTGAAAGCTCGAAAGATTGGACCAGTAGAAATCTTGAAGAAAATCAATGACAATGCTTATCAGTTAAAGTTGCCAGATCACATTCACACTGCTGACGTTTTCAACGTTAAACATTTGATTCCGTACCATGGAGATGAGCTTGTTGAAAACGAGAGAAATACAAATTCGAGGTCGAATTTTTGTCAACAAGGGGAGGATGATGAAGCAGCCTACCTAAACTCCTCCGACCTAACTCCCACTCCCATTGCCGAGATAAACTCCTCCGACCTAACTCCCACTCCCATTGCCAAGCTAAGCTCCACTCCAATTGCCGACCTAACTCCAAGTGACGACCTATTCCCCAAATTGCCGACCTTACTCCATTTCCGACCTTGCCCTAACTCGCGAACGAGTTATCGAATCTCCGACCTAAACCTTTCTCCGATCAAACCCCCTAAGTCGAAGACGAGATATCCAGACCTAAACCTTTCTCCGATCAAACTCCATAAGTCGGAACCGAGATACTTCTCCTGAGTCGGTTGCCGAGATAGGATCCATAGGTCGTTGTTGAGGTAACGGAATTCTCTGCAATATTAAGTCGCGAAAAGAAGATGCCGAGCTATCCCTTAAGTCGCTAAAAGAAGATGAAGTCGTGCCGAGATATCCCTTAAGTCGCGAAGCAGATGTTGATAAGTCGGAGCCGAGTTAAGCACTTGTATTTTTTCTTTGAAGCTTTTGTATGTGTTTGTAACTGTTTGGGCTTAAGTCGTGTACGACTTATGTTAAGTCGGAGGCATTGTTAAGTCGGTTGCCGACTTAGGAGTTATATTGTTTTCTACTTGCGTGTTGTAGCCTATAAATAGGCGAGTGTTTTCATTTGTAAAAGGTTGTTGAATATTGAATAAAATTCTCTTTTGTTAGCTTGTTGCTTTCAATTTCAATTGGTAGTCGAGTGTATCTCCTATCTCCACTAACGTCATTCGAGTGCGCTCGGATCATCGTTTGTTGAAGCCGATTCACGGTATCTTGTGCGCAAGATCAACGTCGAAGAATCGTAGATCTCTTTCCCGGTATCTTCGGATCAACGAGTCAGAGATAGCTAGAGTTCGGTATCTTCGGATCAACGAATTCGAGCATTTCATTATCCATCAATCCACAGATTGCTATTTACGTCGATTGAAGATCGTTTTGAATTATCCGCTGCGTCACTTGGGTATTGCCTCGTGTGCCTTGTTATACTTGTATTCCCATACGCGACCACTATGAATTTGTTTTGTATTATACCTATGGAGTACTCCCTGATATCCCACTAGTTTACGGTGGAGTTTACAGTGCTGTATAGTATATGATGCTTATATAAAAATGAATTAAGGGGAATAATGGTGACGCCTTAACACTATCTTGATATTTACTTTACTGTTAGACATTATCTATTTATCGTACTGTACTATGTATAGATAGTTTATCGGATCCTGGAAGATGTTTATTCCATTCATCTTTGAGTTACTGTTGTTTCAAATTTTGAACCATATTATCTGTATAAGAATATATGTCCTGATTCGAGTGTTTGTTTGTGCATATGCTCGGATCAGACTGAGGATTGCTGTTGCTATTTACTTGGAGCTGAAGACCGAAGATTATCACTATCTTATCTTATCAGTATTTTTCTTTCCATTTGGACTATTTGGACATCTATGTTGTTGTATTTCTTTTATTTGAGACATTGTTGTATTTATGGGTAGCTTCATGAACTACTCTTATGACTATGTTGTATTTCCGCTGCACTATTATGTTATGTTATATTTTCTGTGATTCTGTGATGATTCTCATTTATATACATATACTCCATTAATGATTCGTGTTTTGTACTATTTAAGTTGACATGTGTGGATTATTGTCAATTGAAATGGTCCAAATATACGGGTTGTTACAGTTGGTATCAGAGCTTTGGTTCCCGATAACCTTAGCATGTGGAGTTTAAAGCTAGGGTAAACATACCCTAGGATGAGGAGAATCATTTCAGAATCCACATCCTTTGATTCATCTTTCTTATTAAATTCGTTGAATAGAATTTCCTTAAGTTCTATAAATTCCTATCTTTGATTCATCTTTGATTCTAAATCACTTTTGGTATTCCAGGATGGCTACCAGAAGAAATGTTAGGGGAAGGGGTGGAAATGCTCCTGGTCCACATGCTCCAGCTCCCGCAGTCCGATTCTCCACTCTTAGCAAGGAGTATACTCAGCTTGGAGGAGTCAAATTTACTGGCTCCGAGAGTATTATCGAAGCACAACAATGGCTAAATAGTTTGGAAAGGATCTTTTCTGGCTTCGAGATCGCAGATGCTCAGAAGCGCAAGTTGGCCGCTTGGCAGCTTTAGGATGCTGCACAAGATTGGTGGGAGTCAGCCACTTCTCGAACTGATGAGGAAACCATCACTTAGGCCCAGTTTAGGTAGTAATCTATCTAAATTCCAACTAAATAAATTTCTCCCTTATCTCATCATAATTTTGATTCATTTCATATCACTGGTAACAGGGATTCCTTTATGGCTCTGTGGATGCCAACTGTTGGGAAGGCCCAACTCTATCGGTCTTTTATCGATCTCAAGCAAGGCAACATGACCTTCATTGAGTATGAAAGGAAATTCAATGAACTATCTAAGTTCGAACCCGGTTTGATCGACACACCTCTGCTTAAGAACGAGAAGTTCATACATGGCGCATGCCCAGAGTATTACGAGCTCCTCACCGCTCATGTACATGGAACTTTCACTGAGTTGATGGATTTTGCTCTTCGATACGAGGGAAAGCCTAAGGGAACATTTGTCCCCAAAGCTCCAGTTACCCAGACATCGGCTAATCAGTCGGGAAAGAGGAAGCCAAATTTTGAACAACAGAAGAAGAATTGGCAGCAGAAATCCGGGCTTTGCTATTCTCAGAAGAAGCCTATTGACTTATCCTCCATCACTTGTTTCAAGTGCGACCAGAGGGGTCACTACGCCAACAGCTGTCCAACATCTGCCGGTGCCGCTGTTCCACCCCCTCAGAATACCAGGAACGACCTCTGTCACGTATGTCTGCAGCCGGGCCATTTCAAGAGGGATTGTCCTATGTATAAAAAGGGAAAGACGACCGGAGTATTTGCTATGACTTCTTCTGCCCATGATCCACCTACCCCACCTGCTCCTACTGATAACCAAGGTACATTACAGAGCACTTTTATGTTGCATACTTTACCCGTTAAAGTTCTATTTGATACCGGAGCGACACATAGTTTCATATCTATTGATTTGTGCAATAAGCTTGGTTTGGAACCCATCCTTTCATCTATTTTCTTATGTGTATCAAACCCTATTGGTGGGCCCGCTAACCTTAAAAGGGTTTGTAAATATGTCACTCTTATGCATGGCATTCACCGCTTCACTTGGGATTTCTATGTCCTTGGATTCGAGGCATTCGATATACTATAAGGCATTGATTGGCTACGGAAGTTCGAAGCCAATATCTCATGCAAAGCTCGAACAGTCTCTCTCATCGATGACAAGGGTATGCCTTTGGTTATTAAAGGCAAATCACCTCAAGAATATGCTGGGAGTTTTATATTTTCACTTGACTCCCATCCAAATGAACTAAGCTCTACTCTAGTTGTTCAATTCTTTTCTGATGTATTTGGAGAAGTAAATTCTCTACCACCTCCGCGGGAAATTGAATTCCGCATTGATCTTATTCCTGGTGCTCGACCAGTAGTTCTTCCTCCCCGGAGAATGGCTCCTAAGGAAAAGGCTGAACTAAATGCTCAAATTGAAGATTTATTTGCTAAAGGCTTGATTCGACGAAGTCATTCAGAATGGGGTGCTGTAGTTGTGTTCGTCACAAAATCAGATGGTTCTCTCAGAATGTGTGTGGACTATAGAGAGCTGAACAAGCTCACACACTAGAACAGATATCCAATGCCTCGCATCAACGATCTATTCGACCAGCTCCATGGAGCTAAAGTATTCTCTCCACTTGATCTGGCAACTGGCTTTCACCAACTCAGAATTGCTGAGGAGAGTATTCCTAAGACAGCATTCCGCACTGAGAATGGTTTCTTTGAATGGTTGGTTATGCCGTTCGGTCTTACTAATGCTCCATCTTATTTCGTCGACTTAGTGAATAGAGTTTTCCGGGATGTTCTTAACAAGTTTGTTCTTGTTTTCATCGATGATATTCTCATTTTCTCTAAGGATGAGGAAGAGCATAGGTCACATTTGGCTTTTGTTCTTGAAACTCTACGCAGTCATCAGCTTAAAGCCAAGTTTTAAAAATGTCACTTTTGGAAAGATGAAGTTCGATTTCTTGGCCATATTGTTTCGGAGAATGGGATTTCGGTCGATCCAGCTAAGATCGCCGTAATCAATGTAAGTTCTTTTCTTACTTGTCAATTCGATCAACAACAACTTATCAATATCATAATTCGAATCTTTGGAATTTGCGGGATTGGGAGATCCCCAGAACTCCCACAGACATCCAAAGTTTCTTGGGTTTGGCCGGCTATTACCGCAGATTTATAGAAAACTTTGCCCGTATTGCCGCACCACTTACCGCACTGACCAGAAAGAATGTGAAATTTATTTGGAGCGAAAAGTGCGAAGCAGCTTTCAATGAGATGAAGCGAAATTTGACCTCTGCCCCGGTTCTTACAGTTATTGATGGTAGCGAAGGATTGACCGTCTATACAGATGCCTGTCGAGATGGACTTGGAGCAGTTTTAATGCAGAAAGGAAAAGTTATTGCCTATGCGGGTCGTCAATTAAAGACCCATGAAACAAACTACGCAACTCACGATTTAGAGCTTCTTGTGGTTGTATTTGCTCTTAAGCTATGGAGGCACTATCTGTTGGGAACAAAATTCGAGGTATTCACTGACCATAAGTCATTGAGATATATCTTCTCGCAAAAGGATTTGAATCAGAGACAAGTCCGATGGCTCGAATTTTTAGCTGCATATGATCTTGATATTAATTACACTCCGGGAAAAGCAAATGCCGTAGCCGATGCTTTGAGCAGAAACCAAGCTATGATATGTTGTAACCTTGTTGAAGGGATGTTATTCCAGCTTTCTGTCTCCCCAACTCTTATGGATCGTATTATAGCTAAGCAATATGAGGACACTTTGCTTTATCGCATCAAAGAAATAGTTCTTGGTAGAGTTGAAAATGCTGATAATAATTTGGGTGCACATGTTGATAGTAATGGAATCTTGAGAATTGATAATCGTATCTGTGTTCCTAATGTTGATGGTCTAAGGTAGGAAGTGCTGAGAGAAAACCATCAATCTTCGCTTTCAGTTCATCCCGGTGTCACTAAAATGTACCAGAATATGAAGAGGTTATATTGGTGGAGTGGGATGAAGCGCGATATCTCTACATATGTCAGCAGATGCACAACTTGCCAGCAAGTTAAAGCTGATCACAGGAAGATGGCAGGTTTACTTCAACCTCTTGAGATTCCAGGTTGGAAATGGGAGCAGATTTCTATGGACTTTATTGATGGGCTGCCAAGGACTAGAAAGGGTAATGAAAGCATTTGGGTGATTGTCGATAGACTGACGAAGTTCGCTCACTTTATTCCAGTCAAGACCACCCGTACGGCTTCAAGTTTGGCCGAGATATACATGAGGGAAGTTATTAAACTTCATGGTGTACCATCTAGTACTGTTTGCGATCGAGATCCTATTTTCACTAGTAAATTCTGGAAAGCATTTCAGGATACTTTAGGCACAAAAATGAATCTGAGCACAGCTTATCATCCTCAGACAGATGGCCAAACTGAGAGGGTGAATCAGATTTTGGAAGACCTTCTCCGGGCTTGTATTATTGACTTTGGTGGATCCTGGGAAGACCATCTTCACTTGGTTGAATTCACTTATAATAATAGTTACCAGGTAATGAAATTGAATTTCAAATTTGAATAAGTATATTTGAATTTGAATTAATTATCTTCAATAACCAGGCAAGCATTGGTATGGCACCGTTCGAAGCCTTATATGGATGCCGGTGCAAATCGCCGGCTTGTTGGATTGAGTCTGGAGATAGATTAGTGCTTGGACCAGAAATGATTATGGAAGCTTCTGAAAAAGTCGAAGAAATCAGGAAGAAGATAAAGATGGCACAGGATAGACAAAAGAGCTATGCTGACAGAAGGAGAAGAGATCTCGAATTCAGTATAGGAGACAAAGTATTTCTGAAAGTATCGCCTTTGAAAAATATTGTTCGATTTGGAAGGAAAGGGAAGCTAGCTCCCAGATTTGTTGGTCCGTTTGAGATTACAGAAAGAGTCGGAACATTAGCATATAGAGTTGCATTACCAGAGAAGTTTGCCGGTGTGCACAACGTGTTCCACGTCTTACATCTTCGTAAAGTTGTGCACGATCCATCTATGACCATCCCTACTGCTCAGTTGGAAGAGATAGTTATTGAGCCTGACTTGACGATTGAGCAAAAGCCACTTCGGATAGTCGATCGTGAGACAAAGCAACTTAGAAGGAAGTCGGTAAATCTCGTCAAAGTACAGTGGAGTGCGGATGAGCGAGATTGTACATGGGAGACTGAGGATAGTATTTGGGATTCAAACCCCGAATTACTAATTTCAGGTATAATTCAAATTTCTCAAAATCTATCTTGACTTTTCTACTTATTTCATTCCTACTTCACTCGTCTCGTTCCTATTTGAGGACGAAAAGTTCTGAGTGGGGGAGATTGTAACGACCCTGAATTTCCAACCCAATTTAAAAATTTAAAATCCAACGTTTTAATATAAAATTTTGAAATTTCTAAACGATCTCAACTAACATCCAAACTTTGTTTATAAAAGGCGCCTAGTGGGTTATTGATAGTGGTAAAGTTCCGTCGTAAAATATCACTGAAAATTTCATTCGCGTTTTACTGTATAACAGTTCATTTTAAAACGCGAAAAATTTTATCTTCCGAAACCGAATATTTTTACATAGAAAAATTCTCAACCATCTTTTGAGCAAGACGTCATTTTTCGTTTTTCAAAATCCGAACTTCTTTAGCTCCGTCGATCTTATTTTTTGGCGTTTTTCCTGCATTTTTCCGATAATATAAAATTCGAAATTTTGTAATAAAAATCGTACCACCATAATCTGTGTACCGTTGTAAGCGCGTCGTCGCACTGATCAAAACGGTATACTCATTCGTGTAAATCGGAGTCCGACGTAAAATTATTCGTGTTAATTTATCGGTTCCGGATGGACCGGTTAAATAATATTCAGCCCAAAAATTTTAACCCGTGTACATTCAAAATTTTGTAAATAAAGTTTTAGCTGAAAGAAATAAATGTTGTAGTTGAAAAGATGGGGTGATTACTTTGGAAATAGTTTTGACGTTTGGGAATTTGGAACATCATCATTCACTGTAATTTAAAGAACCTAGCCTTCAATTGCCATTTCATTGAAAACAAAAGTCTACAGGTACGAATTGTATTCTACTTCATCTTTATTCCTCTCCCTCTCCATCTCATATCCTTCTCTTTGTATTTTGCCCCACTGTTTAAATTTTTTTTATTTTCTCAAAAAGAAACGTGAATCTCTCAGCCACCCTCACCTCGACCACCGAGCGCACCAACCAAAGCCCCACCGCCACCCTCCGCCTGACCACCGGTCACCACCGCCTCATTCTTCCCAGTCCTCCGCCCCTTCGCACTGCCCACCCTTCAACCATCGAGACGCGCACACGTCCCCAGCCCAACCGCCACCCCCCGCCTGACACCGGTCACCACCACCTCATCTTTCCCCAGCCGAGCCCATTCCCCTCCACTGTTCGCCCTCGCCTACGCCAGTGACCACAGCCTCATCCCACCTTCACCGACCGAAACCCTCTATTCTCCCTTCCCTCCGCCTCCTCTAGTTCCACAGCCAGCCTTGGCCGCTCCGCCGCAACCCCGTCCAGCCTCCTCCCCTCTTTCGTTCCCAACAACCTTCAGATAGCAACGAATTCATTTCCTTCCCTTCCAGTCGTGCGTGAGTATTTGGGTGTTCATGGGGAGTGCACGAGAGGAGCGTGCGTGCCTTGTGCATGAGAAGTGGGTATGCACATGGAGTTCATGCGTGAGTGGAGGGAGAACTGTTGTCATTATAGGCTCGGCGGTTATAAAAAAAGAAGAAGAAAGAAGTGAGTTCCGTGGATGGAAAGGTGTAGCATGGTCCATGGACTGTGATGAAGTGGTGTTGCGTTGTAGATTTCAGTTGCAGTTGGAAGTTTTAGTATTGGCGTGGTTTTAGAAATTTTTTTGTTTTTTTTATATGTGAACAGTAGCACTATTGCTCTAGATATTGTTCGCCAATATCTATTTCGGTTGCCAAAATAGTAACCGACTTTTCTTTTTCCGTTGTGTGCAGAAGCAACCGACTGATTTCTTTCGCAGCAGCATCGATCTTCAGCTTTTGTTCTTTTCTCCATCTTCGGTAAGCGTATTTATATAAATTTAATATTGTATACAAACGTTCATTATATTAATATCGTTTTCTTTTGTCGATATTACAGTGTCCATTGTTCGTGCTGTACCGACTCTTTTCGTGCTTCTTTTGCTTCGTCGTCAAAATTTCTTTATCCACGAAAGGTGAATTAATTTTCACGACTATATTCTTATGCTAGTTTGTTTGTTGAATGATTGCTATGTGATTGAATTGAATGTTGATTGCTAGTATAAAGTAACAAATAATTTGCAAGTAAATTTGATTTAAAATAAAATAAAAATTTTATTTGACGAATAACATGGTTTGAATAAAATTTGGAATTTAAATTCGAATGAATGGAAAATATGAATATTTGCAATTGAGACAAATATTAACGGAGTAATTGACGAAGAACATTGTTTAAATTTAAATTGATTAATAATGAAGTTTTGGAAATTATTAATAATTAAGTTGAAATTGGAAATAATTATGTTTTGGAAATTATAAATAATTAAGTTGAAATTGGAAATAGTTAAGTTTTGAAATTGTTAAAAGTAAGTAATAATTAAGATTTGAAATTATTTGATAATTGAATAAGATTGAATAATTTAATGGTTAACTAAATTGAATACTTTATTTAAGTGAAATTGAATTTTGAACAAGTGTAACTGAGTAAATACCAAGTGAAATGATTTTCTTTAATAAGAAATAGAATGTGTTTTGTTAACAAATGAAAGACTTGTAATTTAAGGATTTGGATTTGACAAATTTAATTTAAATAAATTTGTAAAGTTGATATGACAAGTTGAACTTAAGAAAGTAATGTAATGAATTGGAAATTTAATTGAAATTGTTTTAATGATAAATAAATTGAATGAATATCAAATGAGATCGACAATTGAGTTTAAAATCGATTTGAACGTAAATTAAGTTAAATGATTTTGGAATGAACTTATATACGAAATGTAATGAATATTTGAATTGTTTTAAAATTGAAACTTTGAAATTGAATTATAGAAATTTTGAAAATGAATTTGGGAAGTTATGAGATGTAATCTTGGAAATTGATTTAGAAAGACTAACGAATTTTCGATTTACGAATTCCAATTGAAATTGAAATTGATTTGGTTTTGAAATATATTAACGACCAATCGGTGTTATAATCACGAAGGGTATTAAAGGAACCGGAATCGGTTAGGGACATACTCACTGTCTAAACAGGAAACCACTTTAATAACTACGCGCGGAGTGTGATCCAGAATGAAGTGGTTGGATAGACGAACGCGATGACTGAAGAAAGTGAACGATAATGGATAGCTTTGACACTTGTGTCAAATTGGAAATGACTAAAACAGGAGCCGTGTCGGGCCAATGGAGGTTAGCTACCTCAAGTGAACACACTTCTTCATAAAACTATTCATTTACTTTGTGCACACTTGATTTGGGAGTGTTGTTTCACGGTGTTGCGATCGCTGCGGCGATGCGTTCTCACCAGTCCGGATCAGGCAAACGGTAGTTTCACTACCTTGGGTATGGCCTCATGTGCCTTATCATACTTGTATTCCCATACGCGACCACTACGAATTTGTTTTGTATTATACCTATGGAGTACTCCCTGATATCCCACTAGTTTACGGTGGAGTTTACAGTGCTGTATAGTATTTGATGCTTATATAAAAATGTGTTAAGGGGAATAATGGTGACGCCTTAACACTATCTTGATATTTACTTTACTGTTAGACATTATCTATTTATCGTACTGTACTATGTATAGATAGTTTATCGGATCCTGGAAGATGTTTATTCCATTCATCTTTGAGTTACTGTTGTTTCAAATTTTGAACCATATTATCTGTATAAGAATATATGTCCTGATTCGAGTGTTTGTTTGTGCATATGCTCGGATCAGACTGAGGATTGCTGTTGTTGTTTACTTGGAGCTGAAGACCGAAGACTATCACTATATTATCTTATCAGTATTGTTCTTTCCATTTGGACTATTTGGACATTTATGTTGTTGTATTTCTTTTATTTGAGACATTGTTGTATTTATGGGTAGCTTCATGAACTACTCTTATGACTATGTTGTATTTCCGCTGCACTATTCTGTTATGTTATATTTTCTGTGATTCTGTGATGATTCTCATTTATATACATATACTCCATTAATGATTCGTGTTTTGTACTATTTAAGTTGACATGTGTGGATTATTGTTAATTTAAATGGTCCAAATATACGGGTTGTTACATATATATATATATATATATATATATATATATTGTGATATCCCGTAAATTTTGGCAATATCAATTTAATAATATGCCTTAAAAATTTAATTGATATGATAATAATTATTAATAAGATTTAAAAATATTTAATAATTTTCTTTTAAATAAATATTTAACTGATAATTTATCTTTTAAAAGCTAATAAAATTGTTTTCTAATTATATATATATATATATATATATATATATGTTTATATTGTAAATAGATGAGATCTGTTTTAAAATTTAAGTAAATAAAGGATGTTTGCTAATTCTAATGTTTTTAGGTAATTAGGAAATTTGATTTAATTTAATATTGAATAAATAACCATATGATTTTAAATTACACAAAATAGAAGTTTAATTTGTTTAAAATCGATTTTGGCTTAAGTTTAAATTTAAACAAAGGGATGTTTTGTTTTTTTATAGATTAGTAAAATAAGTAATTTATTAATAAAGAGATAAATTCTTTTATGAATCATTTTAAGTTAATAATGAGTTTTATTAATCATAACGTCTTTACAAATGGATTTTAAATAGAAATTGTTATATATATATATATTTGGAAGAAGCTATGATTTTAAAATTTAAAATAAAGTCTTTTAAAAATGTTTAGAATAAAAATAACATAAGTATAATAAATAATAAATAAGAAATTCAATGTTGGTAGTTTAACTTTAACAAAGAAATAAAATAAGTATTATATTAACAATGAATGGTATCTCAAATAAATTGTGGCTAAGTGAAATATAAAAAAAAAACTATAAACTAACATAGGTATTAATCAAATACATAATGGAATAAATATAAAATGGGAGTTTTAAATATTTAAAATAAATTTAGCTTATGCACCTTAAAATTTGAAATAAACATTTAAGATAATAGTAAGATATAATAACATCATAAAACACAAAAGATTCATGAAAGCAAACCAGTTAAGTAACAAAAGAAATAGATATATGTCTATAAGCTTGCAAAAGAAAATATACATTCCAGTACATTCGAAATTTAAAAGATAGGTATGAACAAAAAGAATAAATATCTATGAACAAGACAATGAAATTTAATGCAGCACACTTTGTTTCATTTCAACCTCCAAACATAGGAAAAAATCCCTGCTCAAACAAATAAATAAAGTATTTCAAGTACAAATAAAAATTTCTTGTTTCTGTACATTCATCAACCAGTTCACTATCTTTTTAGATATATATGACATGCCTGTTTCATTCGTTCATGATAAAACTGAGAATCATATAAACAAAACAAAGAAAGAAAGCTTCAAACTAAAAACAAGAGTAAATACAGCAACAAAGCTTCCAGTTAAACAAGTTTTCAGAGATCAGTAGATATTCCAGTTTTCAAAGTTTAAAACTGCTTCAAATCTTATCTACTCGTCATTAACAGGTGAGTAAACATTTTTTTTTGATTTTAAAAGTTTAAATCTGTTTAATCCTTAATGCATGAAATAAACTTGAGAAATAAATTGGTGATAATAGTTTACATTTTAATGATTATATGGGTATATGTGTACGGATATTTCTGTGTGTATATCTGTTTACTCTGTTCTTAAATTTCTGGATGCTAATATAATTCTAAAACCAGTTGTTCTTGCTCTGATCAATTTTAGGTTATGTTGTTTAAAGATAAACTGTTATAAATAACATGATTTGAATTTTAAATATATTTTGAATAGGAATTAACATCAGTTTTTACTGGAATGATAGATATACAGTAGAAACTCAAAGTTTGACAAAATTTGTTTTCAACAATTAAATGTTTCAAGTCTATAACCAGAATATACTTCAAAAACTAGGATTTTTAAAAATGAAAATCATAATTTTTAGTTGAATTTTGATGAGCATTTTGAAGATGATCAGAAAATAAGTTTCGCTCTTTTTCTGGTGATCGACGTTTCTTTTGAGCCTTGGGTTTTTGTCGAAGCAAGATTAGTGATTGGTGGTGTCGGAAAAAATGGTCGAAGGGATGTCTATTGCCTGAGGCGACCAGATGAGGCGAAACTAGGGTTTTAAGTGGGTTTTTGGTTGAGGTCGGAAGTATGGTGACAGTGCCATCGTGGGTGTATCGAGATGGTCCAGTCAGTGAGGAATTGAAGCCCGAGATCAAGGTGAAGCTATAGATGGAGGATCGGAATTTTTGGTTGCCGGAATCAGAGTGTCGAGGTGAATTTGGGACAGAAGTTTATGTCCATTTTGTTCACGATGGCCGATTTTCAATTTCGAGATCATTGTGAAGTTTGGGTGTTTGGAATCAAAGAAGGGGACCATAGGTGACTCGTCGGAGATGGACAGGGAGGTCCGATCATCGTTGACGATGAGTGCAGGTGCACAGCATATCAGCCGTGTCAGGTTTTGTTGGAGGGGTTTTTGTCGAGTTTATGCTCGGGTGAAAGATGGGTTTACCTCGGGTTCATCTCGAGTCAGCGTGTGTGCTTAGTATCATAACAGTTTAAAATTTAAGCCAAGAAAAAAAAATGAAAACTGAAGCTCGAGGAAATAGTTGAGAAAGCTCAGGATTTTGAATGGAAAACAAGAGTTTGCCTCGGGTAAATATTATAAGATTAACAGGTTTAAATTTTTTAACAGAAGTTAAGTTTAAACTGATTCTCTTTAAACTATTTTAAGTAATAAGTGATAATTAAATGTTTGACTAAGTTGAGAAAAGTATTTTAAGTTTTATTAATTAAGTTAATCCTTATGTTATTTTTGATCTTAATTAAATCATGAAATTAAATAGTAAATTAATTAAGATAAGTGTTTCAATTATTAATTTAATTAAAAGTTTTAAGTTAATCAATAGTTCATGATTTATTTGATTTCAAGGTCAATAATTAAAGATTAATAAATTAAGTAATTAAAGATTAATTATTGGTTATTAATTAATAAAAAGGTAATTAGTTAAGTTTTATTAATTAATAATTAAAGAGAAATTGATTTATGTGATAATAAAAGGTTAATTACTTAAAGAATAATTAATCAAGGGGGATTAATTAAGATGGATGATTAAAGAATGATTGATTAATTGGATTGCAATTAATTAATATTGAGTAAGCAGGATTTAGGTAATCCGAGTAATTTAAGATGCTAAATAATTTCATTGGAGATTAATTAAATTGATTAGGAATTATATAATAAATCTTGCTTATGGCTGATTTAATGATATTGAATGACTTGGATAGTGAATATCTCTAATATTGAGTTGTGATGTACGGTAATCCGATATGATGGATTGAACAGAATAATGTGGAGTATAAATTGATAATTAATTTGCTGTGTGACTATGATACCTTGTATTATAGTTGATTTGTATCTACTTAAACTAGAATTAGAAATGACAATTGAAATCGAAGAGACCGGGTCGGGTATCAGTAATACCCGAAACCACTTCGATTAGTAACTAAATTCTGTATAAATTTGATAATGTGAAATTATACAGGCTAGAATGAAATAAATGAATGTCTATAACAAATTGTGGATTTGTAAGATGATGCGAGTCACCCCGGGTCTTATGAAAGTTTTATGCTATTGTATTTCATATTGGATGAGTTTACTCACGCTGGTTTCCAGCCTGACCCGGGTGTTACTTTGATGTAATGCTCGGGTCAGACCAAGTATTACAGATTTTCAGGTGAGGACGTCCTGGAGCTCAGGATACGAGCTGGATAGCAGAGACGTATGGAGTGTTTCCGTTGTGATATATTACAGTTTATCTGAGACATGTTGATTTTAACTGTCTAGTGTATGTGTAAATGTTATAACTTTGATGTAATGATATAAATTAACAGATATAGTATTCTTTGTATAATTGTTATTATATGATATTATATTTTGATCCGCTGCGAATGTGAGTATCTGTGTAATGTTTTCTGTTTCTTTCTCCTATCTCTTTCTTCTTTTTCATAACTATATGGAATTTTCGGGATCGAAAATTCCGGGTCGTTACAGTTGGTATCAGAGCTGAAAGGTTAAGCGAGAACCTTGGCTCTGGTGGGTGAACTCATAAGGATAGGGACAATGGTACACTAGAATGAGTTGAGTGTATATATATATGAGAGCGTACTTGTTATTTTCTTATATAAAGATTTTAAATGATTTTAAGTAAGAATATATTTTGATATATATAAAGCAATATTTTTACTAATAAGTGTTAAGGTAATTGGTTGTTAAAAATTATTGGAATTAAATAAAATAATAAGAATTAAGTGGTAATAGTAATACAACCAAATTGAAATTGAATGAAGATAAATTTGAAATGGATCCAAACTGAAATTAAAATCCTGAATTTGTAGAAATGTTTTCAGAATAAAGATAATAATAAATTGGTTTCCAGATATGATAATCTTGGTTATTATCATTGTTGTGTTTAATAATAAGATGTGTATTAATGAGTATAACTTCTAAATTGAAGTAGGTTTTAAATTGTGTAGTTTTAAAACCTAAGTCTAGCAACAATCAATTGTTTCAAAGTGTTAAAGAAATAACAAATAATATAATTCAGACTATTTTGAATATAGTCTTATTTTAAAATAAGAAATGTTTGGAAGATTTTTAGGGGAATTGTTTTGAATTTAAAACCAAGGGTAGTTTAAAATTTAAAGGTAGCCTGGTGTGTGAAGGAAATAAATATGAAATAAACTCTAAGGTAGAGTTTTGGATTTTCCTTGGAGTGGGATGTGAAACCCAAAGTGAAGCAAGTTTTAAACTTAAGTGGGAAGGTTATTAATCTGATGTTTAAAATTTGAATGGGAATTCAAATTGTGTAAATTGACTGGATTATGTAAATTAAATTCAACTTTAGGAAAATTAAATAATTTAAAAGGAAACCTGAATTGGAAATTTCAATATGAAATTGAGATTTAACTTGGGAAAGTTAAATGATTGGTTTAAATGGGAGTTTGTGTGATCTAAAAATGGGTTTGAGATCTGGAAATTGGAAAAGGGTGGATGTTGTCATCCTATCGTTATTAATAATCTTTAAAAGCGTGAATTGGATTTGTTTGAATAGATGAGGAATGAAGTGTGATAATATATCCATTACTCTAATAAAAAGGGAAATTAAACTTTAATTTGGAATTTAGGATATGAATTACCTTAAACTGAATATTTGAATTTGTAAATTAAAATTGATTTGAACTCTTATTTGAACCTTGAAATAAGTTAAGTAAAGGTAAATTAAAATGGAATTTTGAAATATGAACTCAGAATTAAATGGTTAGGCTGTTAAATTAAAAGTAAAGGTAAATTTGATTTATGGGATTAAATCAACATTTGAAATAATAACTCGAATTTGTATAATTCAAGATGGTTTAAAGTGAAATGAAATTGGAAGTCAATTTGAAATTGGCAATGGATTGGAAATGGAGATTGGGAAGTTGTCAGTTTGACTCTGGACTATTTTTAAAATAAATTGGTTTAATATAAATCCATTTTTCCAAACTGTTTACTACACAACTTTTCTTTTTAAACCTAAAACTATCTTAAACTTGTTTTACAAATTACTTTTGGAACTATTTAACTATTTTATAACTGTTTATAAACTAATTATTATTTTTCTACTACTTTATAAACTGATTACTGTTTTTCAACTATTTTATAAACAATTATTATTTTTCAACTATCTTACAATTACTTAACTATTTTACAGCTATTTTACAAACTAATAATTATTTTTCAACTGCTTACCTATTTTTAAAATTTTCAAGCTATTTTCTAAAAAAATTAACTGGTCGGAGTTCAAACTGTTATTGATTAAATACCCAACTGAGATAAGAATTAAAGTGATAATCCAAATGGGGATTAAGGCAAATGTGAATAGGTGAATAAAATCAAAATGAATATGAACAGAGAAAAATTGATCGAACTGATAGTCAATGAAGATAAATACGTAGTATCTACGTATATTATTCTATTCGCCTAATGATTTGATCCAGATTCGAGCACAGAATTTCGAGATAGTATTATCAATCCGAGTTGAGATTTTTCACTCGATTTTCGACGGCGAACCTGGTATGGATTTTCGATTGGTTCTGGATATTCTCTATCACAATTGTTACCTATGTAAGGAGAATGACAGTTTCTGATCAAGAAACCAGATCTGAGTCCGCACTAGGAAGTCGGGTGGACAATACTAGTTCGGAAGTGAATATGTGTGATCGAATGAGTGATCAGATTGATATTGCATACGAATGATATGTGGACATCGTACGGTTTTTGAATAAAATTGATATTGAAACTTTATGTATAAGAAACTGTAAAAATGGGTTTTGAGATGAAAGTATATTCTCTGAAATATACAATGAATAAAAAGTGGAAGTTGGATATTTCTATGGTAAAAATTTACTTTATGGAAGTAAGTAATTTGGTAAGTGACTTTATAGAGTAATCGAATTTGAATATTTGATTTGGAATAAACAAAGTTATATACCTTTGTTATATAAAAGAAAGCTCCCCTTCTTGAATATATTGCCAGAAGAAAAAGATTTTTGAAAGTATTTGAAGTATAAAAGTATATTTTACAAGTATAAATTGATTCGAAGATTTTCTAAGATTATTATATATATGGTTATATAAAAGATTTTATGGAAATGGTTTTGAGAAAAGGTTTTGGGAAAGATTTGAAAAAGCTTTTGATTTTCGAGGAAAATCAAATTTGAAAGTTTGGAAAGCCTAATTTGTGAATTATCGATTTTGGGAATCGATTTTGTGTAAAGGAGCTTTATATGGAATTCATACTAGGTGTATGATTTGGAAAATACTATATGTGTATAGTATAAAGTGTTTTGAGAATGGCTCTGGGGAAAAAGGCGCTCCCTTGAAATGAACTTCTTAGGAGTGCCACAGGGTGGCACTACCTTGAGCCTCTAAGGGGGAGGTTCTAAAGTTGATCCTGTGAGGAGTCCGGACAAAACTAGTTCCTGAGGATTATTGTGTAGCGAAAGTCGAGGGGCTGGTGCCTACAGGGGCATTTGGGTTATGCTGTGACGACAGTGTAGCTCGATGTCACTGCGATCTACTGCAGACCATAGCGAAAGTCATGTGTGCCGCTGAGAGCCAACAGTCTACGTTTGATTTTATATCGGTTGACTGCGACACTATGGTAACATAGCGAAAGTCGTGTGTGCCGCTGAGAGCCAACAGTCTACGTTTGATTTTATATCGGAAGACTGCGACACTATGGTAACATAGCGAAAGTCGTGTGTGCCGTTGAGAGCCAACAGTTTGCGTTTGATTTTACATCGGTAGACTGCGACCTATGTAGGAGTGGAGAAGTTTCATTTTGACAGCGTAATCGAGAGGCCGCAGAGAGCCTGCAGTTACATGGACTTTTGCTGTGACGGCAACGTAACCCTGGATGTAACTGCGATCTGTTATGGGTTCCATGGTGAAATCAGTTACATGGACATTTGCTGTGATGGCAACGTAACCCAAGATGTAACTGTGACCATGGATGGGTGTGATGATTTCCAGAGCATTCTCACCAAAGATATTTCCTCTATTTTCGAAACTGTTTTCTATATTTTCGATAATTATTTTTTCAGAATATTTTCACTGGGTGTTGAAAATAAGTCTACTAAGTACTTATAGATTTTCAGTTCTACGCCTGATCAACGTATGACCGAATCTCTATGAGAACGAGGATGGACTTGTTGAAACATCGAGTTATGAAAGTATTTTTATAAAACTATTTTAGTAATATTATATGGATATTTAAAAGTATTTAAAAATGATCAAAGAATATTTATTTGATTTTAAACATTTTCATAAATTCTAGTTTCGCTCCTTTTCGAGGACGAAAAGTTTTAAGGGGGGAGGAATGTGATATCCCGGAAATTTTGGCAATATCAATTTAATAATCTGCCTTAAAAATTTAATTGATATGATAGTAATTATTAATAAGATTTGAAAATATTTAATAATTTTCTTTTAAATAAATATTTAACTGATAATTTATCTTTTAAAAGCTAATAAAATTGTTTTCTAATTATATATATATATATATATATGCTTATATTGTAAATAGATGAGATCTGTTTTAAAATTTAAGTAAATAAAGGATGTTTGCTAATTCTAATATTTTTGGGTAATTAGGAAATTTGATTTAATTTAATATTGAATAAATAACCATATGATTTTAAATTACACAAAATAGAAGTTTAATTTGTTTAAAATTGATTTTGTCTTCAGTTTAAATTTAAACAAAGGGTTGTTTTTTTATAGATTGATAAAATAAGTAATTTATTAATAAAGAGATAAATTCTTTTATGAATCATTTTAAGTTAATAATGAGTTTTATTAATCATAATGTCTTTACAAATGGATTTTAAATAGAAATTGTTATATATATATTTGGAAGAAGCTATGATTTTAAAATTTAAAATAAAGTCTTTTAAAAATGTTTAGAATAAAAATAACATAAGTATAATAAATAATAAATAAGAAATTCAATGTTGGTAGTTTAACTTTAACAAAGAAATAAAATAAGTATTATATTAACAATGAATGGTATCTCAAATAAATTGTGGCTAAGTGAAATATAAAAAAATAAACTATAAACTAACATAGGTATTAATCAAATACATAATGGAATAAATATAAAATGGGAGTTTTAAATATTTAAAATAAATTTAGCTTATGCACCTTAAAATTTGAAATAAACATTTAAGATAATAGTAAGATATAATAACATCATAAAACACGAAAGATTCATGAAAGCAAACCAGTTAAGTAACAAAAGAAATAGATATATGTCTATAAGCTTGCAAAAGAAAATATACATTCCAGTACATTCGAAATTTAAAAGATAGGTATGAACAAAAAGAATAAATATCTATGAACAAGACAATGAAATTTAATGCAGCACACTTTGTTTCATTTCAGCCTCCAAACTTAGAAAAAAATCCCTGCTCAAACAAATAAATAAAGTATTTCAAGTACAACTAAAAATTTCTTGTTTTTGTACATTCATCAACCTGTTCACTATCTTTTTAGATATATATGACATGACTGTTTCATTCATTCATGATAAAACTGAGAATCATATAAACAAAACAAAGAAAGAAAGCTTCAAACTAAAAACAAGAGTAAATACAGCAACAAAGCTTCCAGTTAAACAAGTTTTCAGAGATCAGTAGATATTCCAGTTTTCAAAGTTTAAAACTGCTTCAAATCTTATCTGCTCATCATTAACAGGTGAGTAAACATTTTTTTTTGATTTTAAAAGTTTAAATCTGTTTAATCCTTAATGCATGAAATAAACTTGAGAAATAAATTGGTGATAACATTTTAATGATTATATGGGTATATGTGTACGGATATCTCTGTGTGTATATCTGTTTACTCTGTTCTTAAATTTCTGGATGCTAATATAATTCTAAAACCAGTTGTTCTTGCTCTGATCAATTTTAGGTTATGTTGTTTAAAGATAAACTGTTAGAAATAACATGATTTGAATTTTAAATATATTTTGAATAGGAATTAACATCAGTTTTTACTGGAATGATAGATATACAGTAGAAACTCAAAGTTTGACAAAATTTGTTTTCAACAATTAAATGTTTCAAGTCTATAACCAGAATATACTTCAAAAACTAGGATTTTTAAAAATGAAAATCATAATTTTTAGTTGAGTTTTGATGAGCATTTTGAAGATGATCAGAAAATAAGTTTCGCTCTTTTTCTAGTGATCGACGTTTCTTTTGAGCCTTGGGTTTTTGTCGAAGCAAGATTAGTGATTGGTGGTGTCGGCAAAAATGGTCGAAGGGATGTCTGTTGCCTGAGGCGACCAGACGAGGCGAAACTAGGGTTTTAAGTGAGTTTTTGGTTGTGGTCGGAAGTATGGTGACAGCGCCATCGTGGGTGTACCGAGATGGTCCAGTCAGTGAGGAATTGAAGCCCGAGATCAAGGTGAAGCTATGAACGGAGGATCGGAATTTCTGGTTGCTGGAATCAGAGTGTCGAGGTGAATTTGGGACAGAAGTTTCTGTCCATTTTGTTCACGATGGCCGATTTTCAATTTCGAGATCATTGTGAAGTTTGGGTGTTTGGAATCAAAGAAGGGGACTATAGGCGACTCGTCGGATATGGACAGGGAGGTCCGATCATCGTTGACGATGAGTGCAGGTGCACAGCATATCAGCTGTGTCAGGTTTTGTTGGAGGGTTTTTGTCGAGTTTATGCTCGGGTGAAAGATGGGTTTACCTCGGGTTCGTCTCGAGTTAGCGTGTGCTTAGTATCATAACAGTTTAAAATTTAAGCCAAGAAAAAAAATGAAAACTGAAGCTCGAGGAAATAGTTGAGAAAGCTCGGGATTTTGAATGGGAAACAAGAGTTTGCCTCGGGTAAATATTATAAGATTAACAGTTTTAAATTTTTTAACAAAAGTTAAGTTTAAACTGATTCTCTTTAAACTATTTTAAGTAATAAGTGATAATTAAATGTTTGACTAAGTTGAGAAAAGTATTTTAAGTTTTATTAATTAAGTTAATCCTTATGTTATTTTTGATCTTAATTAAATCATGAAATTAAATAGTAAATTAATTAAGATAAGTGTTTCAATTATTAATTTAATTAAAAGTTTTAAGTTAATCAATAGTTCATGATTTATTTGATTTCAAGGTCAATAATTAAAGATTAATAAATTAAGTAATTAAAGATTAATTATTGGTTATTAATTAATAAAAAGGTAAGTAGTTAAGTTTTATTAATTAATAATTAAAGAGAAATTGATTTATGTGATAATAAAAGGTTAATTACTTAAAGAATAATTAATCAAGGGGGATTAATTAAGATGGATGATTAAAGAATGATTGATTAATTGGATTGCAATTAATTAATATTGAGTAAGCAGGATTTAGGTAATCCGAGTAATTTAAGATGCTAAATAATTTCATTGGAGATTAATTAAATTGATTAGGAATTATATAATAAATCTTGCTTATGGCTGATTTAATGATATTGAATGACTTGGATAGTGAATATCTCTAATATTGAGTTGTGATGTACGGTAATCCGATATGATGGATTGAACAGTATAATGTGGAGTATAAATTGATAATTAATTTGCTGTGTGACTATGATACCTTGTATTATAGTTGATTTGTATATACTTAAACTAGAATTAGAAATGACAATTGAAATCGCAGAGACCGGGTCGGGTATCAGTAATACCCAAAACCACTTCTATTAGTTACTAAATTCTGTATAAATTTGATAATGTGAAATTATACAGGCTAGAATGAAATAAATAAATGTCTATAACAAATTGTGGATTTGTAAGATGATGCGAGTCACCCCGGGTCTTATGAAAGTTTTATGCTATTGTATTTCATATTGGATGAGTTTACTCACGCTGGTTTCCAGCCTGACCCGGGTGTTACTTTGATGTAATGCCCGGGTCAGACCGAGTATTACAGATTTTCAGGTGAGGATGTCCTAGAGCTCAGGATACGAGTTGGATAGCAGAGACGTATGGAGTGTTTCCGCTGTGATATATTACAGTTTATCTGAGACATGTTGATTTTAACTGTCCAGTGTATGTGTAAATGTTATAACTTTGATGTAATGGTATAAATTAACAGATATAGTATTCTTTGTATAACTGTTATTATTTGATATTATATTTTGATCCGCTGCGAATGTGAGTATCTGTGTTATGTTTTTGTTTCTTTCTCCTATCTCTTTCTTCTTTTTCATAACTATCTGGAATTTTCAGGATCGAAAATTCTGGGTCGTTACATATATAATTGTGTTTTAACTAAAGCATTCATATATAATATATAAAGTTCTATGTGTTTCATATAAAAAAATTAGATTGAGAAGCTGCTCACTTCTTCCCATACACTGTATCTTTGATGTACGCTGTGAACCCAAGTCACCGCCTCTCCCTCCCACGTCCATCACTCTACCATCTTCCTCCTTCTCGATTGCCAACCACCCTCCACCTTTGGTCTACAACCTCACGCACAGCCTCCCCTTTGTCCACCATCAGCCGATCCCCTCTGAAACAACCGTGCTCAGTTGCGTCGTCCACATGAATAGCCACAACACAACCGTTCGTATCCACCGTGCTGCTACCAAATCTCCGTAATCCTCCGCATGCTGCCTGACCCAAGCAGTTGCTCACCTCCATCCCACTGACCGACACTACCAAGCCCACACCACGCTCATCTCCTTCCCCTTGTCCTTCTCACGCGACACTCCACAGCCTTCACCGCCTTCAAATCCTTGACCTATCATGCCTACCTCCCTCATTGCCAGCCTACACCCATTAGCCTTCCACCACAGGCAGTCGACGATACCTCACCGAAACCCGATCCACCTTCAACTCGACATCCCATCACTCCATTGCCGAAAGCAACACCCTTTGCCGCCATCCTTCACTCTTCACCACATACATGTATATTCACCCAGCCTCTTCTTTTATTTTGTCCTATCCAGGACAGTAGGTATGTATTGGTCTATATATGTTACCTATATATTAGCGTATATATATCAGCAAATATATAGGTCGGTATATATATATATGTCAGTATATATAAATATATATCCTAATTTATATTTGATCTTGTTTCCTCTCCAGTCATCTTCTAGTAGCTTCCTATATATGTATATAGCAAGTTGTATAATTCTTATTTGAAAACCTGGTTTATTATTCAAGTTATATATATATATGTATATATTGTTTAGTTAAATCATCGATTGTTATATATATAATTCATATCGGGTTGAGTTTATATATACATTCTGTATTTTTACCTATACTGATAAAAATGTGTTTATTTTTATGGGTATGTTTAATAATGAATATATATTGTTTATGTTAGTATTTTGGAAAGTATACATACATATATATATATATATAATAAGTTTGTTAGTATTTGAAAAGGGTTTTTATGATTTTAGAACATTTATAGATATTACGTTTAATATTTACCTGAAAACATTTTGTAAACTAGAGGCATAAATAAATATTGATTTTTATGAGAATATGATATGTAAACTTTAAATTCTTAATATGTGTTTTAATGAAATATTGATTTTTAATAAAAATAATATATATTTGTTCCACTGAATTCTAGATCTTGCTTGTCATTATCTGTATCACAATAGTTTATCCCTTGTCTCTCCATCTCATTGTCGATCCGTGCTTATCCGTGTCCATCTACATCTTATTATCATTGTTTCCATACCCTCGAAAGGTGAGCAATCACTCACGACTAACATTCTTATATTTAATAAATTTATTCATATTGAAATGACAATTGAAATATTCTATTAAACTTGAACTGTTAATTATTTAATTGTTATATATGATATGTCATTATCTTTAATTATTCACTTGTGACATCTGACACCATAATCTATTATTTATATTATAATTAAATTTGTTACTGACGATATATGTCTGTTGTTGATATGTTATATTATTATCATATTTGCTCTTACTCTACAAGTTCCCTATTAGTTTAGCAATCCCGATGGGTTGAAATGATACAAACCCAAACGATATTACAGATTAGGGGAAAATCGTTATGGGTTGAAATGATAAACCCAAGCGATTTTCATTGACTTTAAAATTTTGGGATTGCGGGTTGAAATGGTATATATCCGTAAATATTTAATTTGCGGATTGAAATGATAAATATCTGTATCACTTGACCATACGATATAAAATTATATACGGACACCGTTGATCTATATTTTGTAAAACGATTTCCAAAGTCTTGAAAGGAAATATATGGTTTTAATAAATATTGATTTTAAATATAATATATTTAAATGTTATTTTATATGTCTATATTTTAGGTTTTTAAAATTTATGTTTTGGAAGTTTTAAATTTATAAGTTGGTTCTGAAAATAATTTTTTTAAGATTTTACTTATAATTTTACTACTTTAAAAATAAATAAAAATAAATTTAATATAAAATAAATTTAATAATAAGATTTAAAAAAATAAATTTAATTAGTATATAATATGTTTAAGTTTTATTTAAAATTTTATTTTTAAAAATAAATTTTGTAATAACATTAATAAATTAAGGTTGGGAAGATAAATTGAAATGAATTTGAAATTTTATTTGTTTAAGAATATACTTAAATGAAATTGATTTGAAACTTATTGAATTCAAGATATTAAAGGTATTATTTTATAACTTGATTTTTGATTAAAGGTGATTGAATGAATATTTTTGAATTTAAATTGAAAAGGGATATCTAGTCTTATTTAAATTTATATTTTGAGATTTATTTAAATGCTAATGGATTGATTAAGTGAATGTTTCAAAACTAAATAAAATAAAGTTAAATATTGAAATATAAATGAAACTTATATTAAAATGTTTGAATATTTAAAACTTTGAATCCTATTGGAATTGGAATGATAGTTCAAACCGAGATTTGAAATCGATATGAATTGAAATGGGTTTTTTGAGAAGTTGAATTGAATTTAAATTAATGAAATGGGATTGACTTAAATTGAATTTTGGGAATTTAAGTTGATTTGAATCGATTTTTTATTATATAAACTATTTTTAATATATATAAACTATTTTAATGTATAAATTATTTTAATATATATTGTGACAACCCGCATATTTGTTGATTTTATATTTAAATATTTTATTTAAATATAACATCGTTCGTCGGATTTTAGTCCGAAAAGCTATTTTTTGCAAACAGTCGAATTGGGACTCGAGACCACCCCCATTGAGTTCAAAACGTCGTTTGCGATCTTTTTGAGTGTAAGCTTCGATATGTTTGGAGTTAGTGGAATTTTTGCTACTTTTCACTTTGGACTTGGGTTTGGGTTCAGCCCTTAACCCCACTTAACCCCCTAGCTCTCTAACTCTTCATCCATTCACTCCTATTTCATTTCATTTCCTCTAGCAAACTGAAAATGGTGGAGAGGAAGAGGAATTAGAAATTACAAAACCCTAGTTCCATTTGCAAATTCTTGTTCTAGCTCCAAATTCAAAGAGAACCCATTGGTAAGTCTCCTCTTCATCTTCTCTATCTTCTTCTCCTCTTCAATTTCAGTTTATTCCTAAACCTAACTTTGGGAATGTCCTTCTTTAAAGCTTTAATTCAAGCTTGTTGAGTTGGAATTGAAGAGTGATCGCCCTTGCCATTGCTTTCAGGCTTCTTCTTCATTGATTTGGGTTCAAAGGTGAGATTTTTATCTCACATCTAAGTCTTTAATTATCTTCGATTGTTAGGTATGAATTCCTAACACTTATTCTTGTGCAATTGATTTTGGTTTGGATTGATTTGGTGTATATTCCAATTTTTGGTGTTTTGAAATCAAAATCTATGAAAATCCTTTTATGGATATTTGGACATTGGTATTTGAGGCGTGTCGAAGAGCCGTTAAGGCTGGGTTGTCGCTTGGCGTAAATCCTTAGTCGTTGTCGCTCGATCGATCGCTTCCGGTATTCATTTGGCCATTTTTGGTCTAGGTTCAGGGAATGCCCTGAACCCCAGTTTCAGACGTCTGAAACGTTAGATTCAGACGTCTGAATATTATATTGGGAAGATTTTATTCCCAGATTCAGACGTCTGAATCTTTGGCTCCAGACGTCTGAATTGGCTCGATTTCAAACAGAAAGAAAATAGGCTTAAATTGCCTATTTCAGACGTCTGAAATATTTCGTTCAGACGTCTGAATCTGTGTTTTGGAAAATATTTCATTTTCTAGATTCAGACGTCTGAACCAATTATTTCAGACGTCTGAATCTGCAGTCTTTTGCCTATTTCACTATTGTGCTTGAATTTCCAACTCTAATCAATTCGTGTTGAATTAAATCAAATACCTGGTCGAACCCCGTATAACTCTGCGTAGGCAATCTTATCCGAAAACCATTCAACAGAACTACTTACTTTGATGGTTTTGGGAATTGATTTCTTTGGATTTTATTCACGTCTTCGAATGTGAACTTTTATAATTGATTGTTTCTACAATCACTTCTATGACTTGTCACTTTAAAAATATAAAGGTTTCAATACTAGTAGTAAATATCAAAACTCTTTCATCAAAACGATTTCAACTCTATTTTCAATATCAAACTCGTTTATAAAACTGTTTTCCAATCTACTAGTATATACAAACCTTTACCTCATTCGTATGAGAAAATATAATTAGACGGCTTAGCAAAACAAGTGGTATGAAACGCTTGCGTTTACTTCGTTGGTTAATTTTTGGACTTGTTCGATTGAAACTCTCTTGTGACAATTTTCTAGTCCAGATCTACAATTTGTTCGTAAATATTTGAGTTAAGCAAGTGGTTATGGGACATGAAGCTAAACTCTTATATTTACTAGTTTAGTGTAATCGACACTTCCTTATGATCATGATGATCATTCTTGTGATTTAGACTAGCGATTGAGCGATGTCTCTTTGTTTGCGAGGTTAGACTAGACACCATTTGTGTGATTTCGATTCACACATATCTCTTTATCTTCAAGGTTAGTCTATACCTCATTGGTGTGATTTCGATTTACACATATTGAAACTCTTGTGACAATTTCCTAGTGCAGATCTACAATCTGTTCGTAAATATTTGAGTTAAGTAAGTGGTTATGGGACATGAAGCTAAACTCTTATATTTACTAGCTTAGTGTAATCGACACTTCTTTATGATCGATGATGATCATTTTATGGTTTAGACTAGCAATGTGTGATGTCTCTTTGTCCATGTGAAGGACTGTACTTCATTTTATTGAGCTTCGACTCAATCAGGAGGAGCTTCGGCTCAAAGTCCGCAATGGGGGACTATACCCAGTCAGGAGGAGCTTCGGCTCATCAGGAGGAGCTTCGGCTCATCAGGAGGAGCTTCGGCTCAAAGTCCGCAATGGGGGACTATACCCAGTCAGGAGGAGCTTCGGCTCATCAGGAGGAGCTTCGGCTCAAAGTCCGCAATGGGGGACTATACCCAGTCAGGAGGAGCTTCGGCTCATCAGGAGGAGCTTCGTGTAACGACCCAGAATTTTGAACGAATTAAATTGAAAATATTTAATAAATTTTAAATATTTGAACGATAATTTAATTTGAATCCCGAATATTTTTTTTTTGAATTTGATGATTAAACTTTAAAATTTAATCTATTGAATGCTGAATAAAAATTTAAATCTTCAAATTTAGGCCGATTAAAAATACTTCAAACGCTTGTAAAATTTATATTGATGATACTGAAGATAATAGAAGCTTCAGAATCGAATTTAAAACTGTTTTGTTCAGTTTAGAAATTTATATCGTTTGAATCGATATTTAAAAATAGCGTTCCGAGGCACAGTCTCGGAATTCGACGAAACCAGTTCCATTGGGTCCGTAATATTGAACTATTGTCGGATTTCCAATTTCGTATTTTTCGGAGCTAATACGTAACCGTACGGAGAGTAAACGTGTTAAGCTTAAATCGAATTCAAATTAAAATTTTGATTTTAAAATTTTATAAGTTGGTCAATATCAGCATGTCACCTTCCTTAAGTTACGCCTACAATCACGAAAACAATCGTGCATACACGTTCCCCTGTCTCCCTCCTTCAATTTTTTAAACAACCGAACCCTTCATTCAAAAGTAAAGAAAAAAAAATTTCAAAATAAAACAATGGCCGCATACATTCGTTTCCTCCTCTAAAATCGAACGTATGAATTCCCTTCGTCCCTCCTTTATAATTCTTTTCCCCCAAATCGAATTCACCACTTCCCTCGTTCAAACAAAAAAAAAGAAAAGGGGAATCAAATCGCGTGGCGACCTGGGGGGAGGTATCGCGAGATGGAGGCAGCGGCAGGTCGTAGTTTGGGCGCGCGACATCAATCGCCTTCAAACGCGACTGAAGCTCGCGCTCGCGAGGATGGCGCTGGTGGCACTCGCGTACGATTGGGCGACGCGTGAGTGCAGTGGAGGCAGGGAGGTCTACTGATGGTCGCGAGCTAGGGCACGGCGTGGTGGCGAAAGCTTGGGAGCGGCGTTTGCAGTGGCAGTCTCGAGCGGTCAAGCAGGAATGTCGATGTGGGTGGATGTCGCGAGTTACTCGCGAGGCTGGGGCGAATCGATCTGGTGGGACTCGCAGCCTCGAGCAAGCGGTGGCATGTTCGATTTTGGGTCAGGCATCGTCTGCGCGACAGGAGGCTAGGCAGGAGGTCGAGTGAGGGCTCTCGCGTGGTTCGTCGTTGGTACGGCGATGGGTCAGGTTCGTCGTGAGTGTGGTGGCACTGTTCATCTCCAGTAAGGTATACTGCAGTTCTTTGTTTTTTTTTTGTTAAATTAAAAACATATATAAAAATATACAGTAATCTATATTTTTAAAATAGAAGAGACTGCAGTTAGATAAGCAGGTTCCATTTCTTATTTACAGTTTAATAAAGAAAATATATTTAAATATATATATAGACAGAAAGATTCATTTCAGAAAATAAATGTTTACCGTTTAAATAAATGGGAAGACATATACATGCAAATCGATTTGATAATTGCTGAAGTTTTAATTTTGAAAAAATATTGGGAATAATCTGTGAATGAACTTATTACATAGATCGATAAAGATACGGTATAAAATAAATGTTGAATTGAATTTGTTGAAAAGAGAATTTAATGGTTCGATTTATTCGAATATTAATTTAATGTATAATTATTTATACAAGGTTAAAAATCAAGAAGAAATGGTCAGAATGGAAATGGATGGCAAATTAAAAGCTAAGGTGAGATTTTTCTCACTCAAATTGAATGTGGAATTTTTGCAGTTATTGATTGCTTTTGGATGTGATATTAGATATAGTAGGATATATCTATATATATAGCAATATATACATATTGGCATATGTATATATTGGATTGATGATTTCCCGCCTCGTATAGCGGATGAGACCCTATTGCGCCGTTAGTAAGCGGATTATTTTTATAAAACCCATATACCACGATATTCCACCTTGAAGTGGAATTGGTATTGTGCTAACGTCTTTGGATGCAGGGAAACAGGTTAGAGGGATCCAACTGGACCCCTCATATTGATTGAATTTATTTATACTGTGATATGAATCTGCGAATGATTATATTGATGCTATTGATCATATCGATGTCTGGAAATTGTTTGAAAGCTAAAATTTAGCTGAATGGATGTTTGATATCATTGGATTCCAAAAATAAACGAAATTGAATTTTTGAAATTCAAGTAGAAATTTTTAAGTGAATTGAATTTTAGAAATTGAATAAATTTTGAAGAAAGGAATTTAAAAGTATAAAAGTTGATTTTTATAATGTTATCGAATTTATTCCAGAATAAAATGGAAATGATTAAATAAATGAATTTCGTATAATAGTGATTTTAAATTGAGGAATTTAATTTAAAATTTGGATTTTTAAATAGATTGAAAGAAACAATTGTAATTTATTTTCTTAAAAAGGAATTTATTTAAAAGGAGATAAGTTGGAAATCCAATTAGAAATTTAATTGGTAAATTGAAATGATTTGGGAAATCAATGTAAAATGATTTCAAGTTGAAGAATCCATTTAAAAACAGGATATTGAATAAATTGAAAGAAAAATAAGGAATTTATTTTAGTAGTGATAAATAAATTAGAAATCAATCTGTAATTGATTTAATATTTGGAAATGAATTTTTGAGAAATCAGTATGGAAATTTTATTTAAAGTTGAAAATAAATTTAGAAATCAATATTGAAATTGATTTGGTATTGAAGTTTTTATAAATGGAATTGGAATTTATAAAAGTTGGTTATAAATCCGAAATCACTTATTTTGATAAGTAAAGTATAGAAGTTAATAAAGGAAGATTTTAAATCAAAGTTGTTATAAAATAAAACTAGAATTTATAAACGTTGTTTTTATAAATTCGAAATCAATTGAATTTGATAAATTAAATATAGAAGATTGTTAAAGGAGATATATTCGCGATTTTGGATAGCGAATTATTATTGAAATAAAATGTGTAGAAAATAGTGGAAAGTAATTAGTGAATTATATTCACGATTTTGGACAGTGAATATATTATTGAATGAAATGGATTTATTTCTGAAGAAATGATATTAAAAATGAAGTTAAACATTTTAAAGAAATGAGATTTAAAATGTATTATGAATCGAAAGCATAGATTTCAACATTTATTGTTGAAATAGGCGTTTTCGAAAATATAAGGAAATGATGGACTATAACACTGTTGTTATAGTAAATGATTTTCGAAAGGAAATGTTTTTAGTATTGGAATTTACATATCTATCTTAAAAATTCGAATCCCTATACTAGTGATTTTGAGTCGTCGTAACGATGTTTTACGTAACATTCGTTTTGACTCAAATAAAGGTGTTAAAAGAATGTTTTCCTTAAAGAATGAATATATACTTAATTTGATTTAAGTATATCGAATATTTTCAAATGTTGAAAATAAATAGATTTGTGAATTACTTATTATAAAATAAGTATGGAAATGCTTTTCCAAAATGAAATGAAACGTTTTAGAATTTATCTTTGTAAAGATAAATTGAAAATGAATATTGAAAACGATTTGAAAATCGAATATCAGTAGATATTCGAAAATACAAATTCAATATGGAATTTATAAAGAAAGGGAAGTTGTTTAAAAATAAACGTTGATTTATTTTTGAAGTGTGGAAATTTTATATCTAGTAAAGATATTTTTGGAAGATAAATAATTTGGAAAATTATTTGGAATCTGATGATGTTGCGCATCTTTATTGATAGTTAAATAACCGACTATCAATAATTACCTTGAATATGGTATTTGTTGTGAATTGGATGAATTTGAATGCCACACTTATTTTTGAATAATCGCTCACTATTCGGGTTAACCGGGAAAGGACCATGGGGTCGTATAACCCATTCCGAATATGTGATACGTCATTATGAATTGCATTCGAAGACTGGTGTTGAAGACCGGATATTTTTGAAAACGGAAGGATTACCGTCGAGTTACTCTACATCGGCTGATCTCCGATTTAGAGGTTTTATCACCCTTAGTGACGGGAAGTCCGGACGTGATTAGAAAATTATCCGGATATGCAAGGGCTTCGTGAGAAGTGCCTTCGGTTCTGTCCGATCCCAGAACAGACTTGTATGGATTGTGTGTCTGACGTTACAATTTGAGATATAAATCTGATTTCTTTCAAATACATTTCTGTTGGTGGCGGAGAATTTATTCTCTTAGCTTAACACCCTTCTCTGAGACGTACGAGCTCAGAGGTTATGTAGTTGAAATTTATCAGCGATATATCCCAATTTGGTAACGTGGCATACTGAGTGTTGCTGTGAAATGATCAGTGTTTGATCATTTGTGATATGATCATTTGTTGATCTTATATCTTTGTGATCATAGGTTGATCATTTTGTTTGACCCCGAAGCATGGCTTTGTAGAAAGCGTAGCTTTGTGGACAAGACTTCATCGAGCCTCACACCCCGGAAATGGTCGAAACAGGAAGGATGCAGCAAGGTTCTAGGGAGTAGCGCCCCTTAGTGTATGTCATTCCTTCTGGATAAAGGTGGTATCATGGTATGGAGCCCAGATACTTAACCTATGTGGTTGCTGCATTTTTACTATGTGGTTTGTTGCGAATCGGGGATCCTCGGGAAGATCGGTTACGATCGGGGGATGGCATACGCGTGTCAGTAGTTACCTATTTTTGCAGAGGTAACCCGGCCTTGTGTTGGCAGAGATCCGGTTAGGTTCTCGGGTCGTCTATTCCAGGGACGTACCCATCGTGGATAGGAAGTTCCTTAGCCTGACCATTTGTTGGAAATCCAAAGAAACAATACGTGACTTGTACGGTTTTAGTTGTATTACCTGCTATGGAATGTGGCGGTAACCTGCTATTGAACATAGTAGCTATAGTAGGCATAAGTGCGGAATGCCTATGCTGGCTAAGATTAATATTATACTTTCGAAATGTTTCTACACTATGCACTAATAATAATGTCAAAAATGATTTGATTTTGCATAGTAAGCATTTTCGACTATCATAAGAAGAAATCTCCTCCAATTCTGCGTTTGCATTGTGTGTGTGGTGGGAGGTCTTATGGTAGTTTCATTTTCCAAAAGCATTGCGAATTTGTTTTATTTTCTTTGTGAAAAATAACTGTTTTACGATCTCACACCAGTCACCATGACTGACTCGGAGTTTATTGTTTCCCTTCTAAACTCTGGGTGCCCACCAATTTCCACACGGGCAGTCTAGAGTTAGGTTATCAGGATATTCGGGAGCTTTGGAAGCAAGCTGGATGGAGAGACGTAGTATTTGTATCTGATATATTTATTCCGCTGTGTATTCTGTATGAGGACAAGTTTATATAACTGTCCATTGTTGTATTGAGTTGTATATTGACTCTGATTGATGTATGTATAAACGGATATAGTTCTTTGTTTTAAAAGACTAGTGTTTATCTATTATATATTGTTCCGCTGCGATGTGTAAGATTCTGATATTGTATCTGCTCTTGTTCTGTTGTTGTTCTCTCTTCTCTTCTATCTTCTTCTTCTTCTGCCTTTTTCTTCTTCTTAAACCATCATAGTTCGTATTCCCGTTCATTTTGAGTTAATCAATGGAGATTAGTGGTTAATCAAGAGGTACGGATTTGCGGGCCATGACATTTGGTATCAGAGCATATGGTTAAGCGACAACCCTGCTCTGTTGGGTGTTACTCATTAGAGATAGAGTCAGCAGTACTCTAGAATGAGTTTGAGTGTAATAATAGATACGAGTGCGTATTTGTTAGTGAATATGAAATTGTTTTGTATTGTGTTGACTTATCGGTTGATTGTTTATGGATTCTGGTCGGTGCAGTCTAGCTAACTGTAATCGATAGGGGTTTCTAAACTCTTAAACAAGATAAACCGACATAGTATTAATTTTAAAATAGGGTAATGAAATAATTTTACCCAAAACTATTTTCGTATATAAAAGAAATGATTTTCTATGAATTATCATTGTATATGGATGCTTGATTGTTAGAAGTGATAATATTAATCTATTATCATTGAAATTAAATGAGAAATTGGAATTATAAACTCCAAAGATAAAGAAATAAATCCATATACCAATGAAATTTGAGAATATAAATTAAAAATGTGATTTGTAATTTGAAGCGGAATTCCAGAGAAGTATTTGGAAATGTTTTGAAAAGAATTTGAAAATTTTGGAGATTTGGAAAGTTTAAATCTTTTTGATTTGAAAATGAATTTAAAAGGGTTTGAAAAGTATTTTGGAGAGATGAAAGCTCTAAACTCTTTTCGGTCGTTGGAAAATAATTCCGATGATGATCGCGACATCACCGGTGTTCATTTTCGGGTTTCCAAAAGAGGAATTGCTGCCGAATTGTTTTAAATGGAAGTTGTTTGGAAAATTTGGGATTTGTTTTTGAAATTCAAAGAATAATTTGAATTGATTTCAAAAGAAAATGGTTTTGAAAAGGTTGAAAAGACTCTGGAATTGTGTATTGAATTATGAAAATAAAATTGTGAATGAATGAATCAATTTGCAATTGCAAGTACATGAATAGGTGAATGAATAAATTGAATGGAATCAATTGCAAATGAAGTGAACTAAAGATAATCGATAAAAAAATTCAATATTCAGAATAGAAGACAAAATTGAATTCCAATAGAATTAAAATTGTAAATTGAATCCAAATGAAATTTGAAATGTAAAAATTGAATCATAATGGATATATAACTTCAATAACGAACTTAAAGATGATATAAGCAGTTATATTGAAAATTTTGTAATTGAATTTGCAAAATGATTTGAATGTGTAACTAGATATTATGGCTAGTAGGACATACAGGTGTTATAAAAGGAATTGGAATTTTGATTTCAAAGTTGAATTTGAATTGCTCGACAAAAGGTATGTATTTTAAATTTCTATATGAGTTTTTGATGATTTCTTGTCTAGCCGCTTGGCTTTTTCTTTTCTTTTTGAAATCTGAGAGTCCGTAGGGACGTTTTGTAGTCGTACCGTATTAGCCGCGCAAAGGAGACGCTGGCGAAATTTTTCGGAAATTTAGGGCGTTAGAAAATTTTTGAGAAATTTTGAAAGTTTAAAATTTGAATTTAAACTCAAATTTGAATTGTTAAGAAAACAATGTTGTTTGAAGATTTTGAAAATGTTTAGAAAGTTGGTTGAATTGATAACGAAACTTTAGTAGAATGATTTGTTTCGATGAATTAATAAAACTAATTGAATTGTCAAAAATAGTAGGCGAGTCAAGGACCATTTTTCCTAACTTGTAATTTCGAGGACGAAATTCTTTTAAGGAGGGAAGTTTGTAACGACCCAGAATTTTGAACGAATTAAATTGAAAATATTTAATAAATTTTAAATATTTGAACGATAATTTAATTTGAATCCCGAATATTTTTTTTTGAATTTGATGATTAAACTTTAAAATTTAATCTATTGAATGCTGAATAAAAATTTAAATCTTCAAATTTAGGCCGATTAAAAATACTTCAAACGCTTGTAAAATTTATATTGATGATACTGAAGATAATAGAAGCTTCAGAATCGAATTTAAAACTGTTTTGTTCAGTTTAGAAATTTAAATCGTTTGAATCGATATTTAAAAATAGCGTTCCGAGGCATAGTCTCAGAATTCGACGAAACCAGTTCCATTGGGTCCGTAATATTGAACTATTGTCGGATTTCCAATTTCGTATTTTTCGGAGCTAATACGTAACCGTACGGAGAGTAAACGTGTTAAGCTCAAATCGAATTCAAATTAAAATTTTGATTTTAAAATTTTATAAGTTGGTCAATATCAGCACGTCACCTTCCTTAAGTTACGCCTACAATCACGAAAACAATCGTGCATACACGTTCCCCTGTCTCCCTCCTTCAATTTTTTAAACAACCGAACCCTTCATTCAAAAGTAAAGAAAAAAAAATTTCAAAACAAAACAATGGCCGCATACATTCGTTTCCTCCTCTAAAATCGAACGTATGAATTCCCTTCCTCCCTCCTTTATAATTCTTTTCCCCCAAATCGAATTCACCACTTCCCTCGTTCAAACAAAAAAAAAAAGGGGAATCAAATCGCGCGGCGACCTGGGGGGAGGTATCGCGAGATGGAGGCAGCGGCAGGTCATAGTTAGGGCGCGCGACATCGATCGCCTTCAAACGCGACTGAAGCTCGCGCTCGCGAGGATGGCGCTGGTGGCACTCGCGTACGATTGGGCGACGCGTGAGTGCAGTGGAGGCAGGGAGGTCTACTAATGGTCGCGAGCTAGGGCATGGCGTGGTGGCGAAAGCTTGGGAGCGGCGTTTGCCGTGGCAGTCTCGAGCGGTCAAGCAGGAATGTCGATGTGGGTGGATGTCGCGAGTTACTCGCGAGGCTGGGGCGAATCTATCTGGTGGGACTCGCAGCCTCGAGCAAGCGGTGGCATGTTCGATTTTGGGTCAGGCATCGTCTGCGCGACAGGAGGCTAGGCAGGAGGTCGAGTGAGGGCTCTCTCGTGGTTCGTCGTTGGTACGGCGATGGGTCAGGTTCGTCGTGAGTGTGGTGGCACTGTTCATCTCCAGTAAGGTATACTGCAGTTCTTAGTTTTTTTTTGTTAAATTAAAAACATATATAAAAATATACAGTAATCTATATTTTTAAAATAGAAGAGACTGCAGTTAGATAAGCAGGTTCCATTTCTTATTTACAGTTTAATAAAGAAAATATATTTAAATATATGTATAGACAGAAAGATTCATTTCAGAAAATAAATGTTTACCGTTTAAATAAATGGAAAGACATATACATGCAAATCGATTTGATAATTGCTGAAGTTTTAATTTTGAAAAAATATTGGGAATAATCTGTGAATGAACTTATTACTTAGATCGATAAAGATACGGTATAAAATAAATGTTGGATTGAATTTGTTGAAAAGAGAATTTAATGGTTCGATTTATTCGAATATTAATTTAATGTATAATTATTTATACAAGGTTAAAAATCAAGAAGAAATGGTCAAAATGGAAATGGATGGCAAATTAAAAGCTAAGGTGAGATTTTTCTCACTCAAATTGAATGTGGAATTTTTGCAGTTATTGATTGCTTTTGGATGTGATATTAGATATAGTAGGATATATCTATATATATAGCAATATATACATATTGGCATATGTATATATTGGATTGATGATTTCTCGCCTCGTATAGCGGATGAGACCCTATTGCGCCGTTAGTAAGCGGATTATTTTTATAAAACCCATATACCTCGATATTCCACCTTGAAGTGGAATTGGTATTGTGCTAACGTCTTTGGATGCAGGGAAACAGGTTGGAGGGATCCAACTGGACCCCTCATATTGATTGAATTTATTTATACTGTGATATGAATCTGCGAATGATTATATTGATGCTATTGATCATATCGATGTTTGGAAATTGTTTGAAAGCTAAAATTTAGCTGAATGGATGTTTGATATCATTGGATTCCAAAAATAAACGAAATTGAATTTTTGAAATTCAAGTAGAAATTTTTAAGTGAATTGAATTTTAGAAATTGAATAAATTTTGAAGAAAGGAATTTAAAAGTATAAAAGTTGATTTTTATAATGTTATCGAATTTATTCCAGAATAAAATGGAAATGATTAAATAAATGAATTTCGTATAATAGTGATGTTAAATTGAGGAATTTAATTTAAAATTTGGATTTTTAAATAGATTGAAAGAAACAATTGTAATTTATTTTCTTAAAAAGGAATTTATTTAAAAGGAGATAAGTTGGAAATCCAATTAGAAATTTAATTGGTAAATTGAAATGATTTGGGAAATCAATGTAAAATGATTTCAAGTTGAAGAATCCATTTAAAAACAGGATATTGAATAAATTGAAAGAAAAATAAGGAATTTATTTTAGTAGTGATAAATAAATTAGAAATCAATCTGTAATTGATTTAATATTTGGAAATGAATTTTTGAGAAATCAGTATGGAAATTTTATTTAAAGTTGAAAATAAATTTAGAAATCAATATTGAAATTGATTTGGTATTGAAGTTTTTATAAATGGAATTGGAATTTATAAAAGTTGGTTATAAATCCGAAATCACTTATTTTGATAAGTAAAGTATAGAAGTTAATAAAGGAAGATTTTAAATCAAAGTTGTTATAAAATAAAATTAGAATTTATAAACGTTGTTTTTATAAATTCAAAATCAATTGAATTTGATAAATTAAATATAGAAGATTGTTAAAGGAGATATATTCGCGATTTTGGATAGCGAATTATTATTGAAATAAAATGTGTAGAAAATAGTGGAAAGTAATTAGTGAATTATATTCACGATTTTGGACAGTGAATATATTATTGAATGAAATGGATTTATTTTTGAAGAAATGATATTAAAAATGAAGTTAAACATTTTAAAGAAATGAGATTTAAAATGTATTATGAATCGAAAGCATAGATTTCAACATTTATTGTTGAAATAGGCGTTTTTGAAAATATAAGGAAATGATGGACTATAACACTGTTGTTATAGTAAATGATTTTCGAAAGGAAATGTTTTTAGTAATGGAATTTACATATCTATCTTAAAAATTCGAATCCCTATACTAGTGATTTTGAGTCGTCGTAACGATGTTTTACGTAACATTCGTTTTGACTCAAATAAAGGTGTTAAAAGAATGTTTTCCTTAAAGAATGAATATATACTTAAATTGATTTAAGTATATCGAATATTTTCAAATGTTGAAAATAAATAGATTTGTGAATTACTTATTATAAAATAAGTATGGAAATGCTTTTCCAAAATGAAATGAAACGTTTTAGAATTTATCTTTGTAAAGATAAATTGAAAATGAATATTGAAAACGATTTGAAAATCGAATATCAGTAGATATTCGAAAATACAAATTCAATATGGAATTTATAAAGAAAGGGAAGTTGTTTAAAAATAAACGTTGATTTATTTTTGAAGTGTGGAAATTTTATATCTAGTAAAGATATTTTTGGAAGATAAATAATTTGGAAAATTATTTGGAATCTGATGATGTTGCGCATCTTTATTGATAGTTAAATAACCGACTATCAATAATTACCTTGAATATGGTATTTGTTGTGAATTGGATGAATTTGAATGCCACACTTATTTTTGAATAATCGCTCACTATTCGGGTTAACCGGGAAAGGACCATGGGGTCGTATAACCCATTCCGAATATGTGATACGTCGTTATGAATTGCATTCGAAGAAAGGTGTTGAAGACCGGATATTTTTGAAAACGGAAGGATTACCGTCGAGTTACTCTACATCGGCTGATCTCCGATTTATAGGTTTTATCACCCTTAGTGACGGGAAGTCCGGACGTGATTAGAAAATTATCCGGATATGCAAGGGCTTCGTGAGAAGTGCCTTCGGTTCTGTTCGATCCCAGAACAGACTTGTATGGATTGTGTGTCTGACGTTACAATTTGAGATATAAAGCTGATTTCTTTCAAATACATTTCTGTTGGTGGCGGAGAATTTATTCTCTTAGCTTAGCACCCTTCTCTGAGACGTACGAGCTCAGAGGTTATGTAGTTGAAATTTATCAGCGATATATCCCAATTTGGTAACGTGGCATACTGAGTGTTGCTGTGAAATGATCAGTGTTTGATCATTTGTGATATGATCATTTGTTGATCTTATATCTTTGTGATCATAGGTTGATCATTTTGTTTGACCCGAAGCATGGCTTTGTAGAAAGCGTAGCTTTGTGGACAAGACTTCATCGAGCCTCACACCTCGGAAATGGTCGAAACAGGAAGGATGCAGCAAGGTTCTAGGGAGTAGCGCCCCTTAATGTATGTCATTCCTTCTGGATAAAGGTGGTATCATGGTATGGAGCCCAGATACTTAACCTATGTGGTTGCTGCATTTTTACTATGTGGTTTGTTGCGAATCGGGGATCCTCGGGAAGATCGGTTACGATCGGGGGATGGCATACGCGTGTCAGTAGTTACCTATTTTTGCAGAGGTAACCCGGCCTTGTGTTGGCAGAGATCCGGTTAGGTTCTCGGGTCGTCTATTCCAGGGACGTACCCATCGTGGATAGGAAGTTCCTTAGCCTGACCATTTGTTGGAAATCCAAAGAAACAATACGTGACTTGTACGGTTTTAGTTGTATTACCTGCTATGGAATGTGGCGGTAACCTGCTATTGAACATAGTAGCTATAGTAGGCATAAGTGCGGAATGCCTATGCTGGCTAAGATTAATATTATACTTTCGAAATGTTTCTACACTATGCACTAATAATAATGTCAAAAATGATTTGATTTTGCGTAGTAAGCATTTTCGACTATCATAAGAAGAAATCTCCTCCAATTCTGCGTTTGCATTGTGTGTGTGGTGGGAGGTCTTATGGTAGTTTCATTTTCCAAAAGCATTGCGAATTTGTTTTATTTTCTTTGTGAAAAATAACTGTTTTACGATCTCACACCAGTCACCATGACTGACTCGGAGTTTATTGTTTCCCTTCTAAACTCTGGGTGCCCACCAATTTCCACACGGGCAGTCTAGAGTTAGGTTACCAGGATATTCGGGAGCTTTGGAAGCAAGCTGGATGGCGAGACGTAGTATTTGTATCTGATATATTTATTCCGCTGTGTAATCTGTATGAGGACAAGTTTATATAACTGTCCATTGTTGTATTGAGTTGTATATTGACTCTGATTGATGTATGTATAAACGGATATAGTTCTTTGTTTTAAAAGACTAGTGTTTATCTATTATATATTGTTCCGCTGCGATGTGTAAGATTCTGATATTGTATCTGCTCTTGTTCTGTTGTTGTTCTCTCTTCTCTTCTATCTTCTTCTTCTTCTGCCTTTTTCTTCTTCTTAAACCATCATAGTTCGTATTCCCGTTCATTTTGAGTTAATCAATGGAGATTAGTGGTTAATCAAGAGGTACGGATTTGCGGGCCATGACACTTCGGCTCAAAGTCCGCAATGGGGGACTATACCCAGTCAGGAGGAGCTTCGGCTCATCAGGAGGAGCTTCGGCTCAAAGTCCGCAATGGGGGACTATACCCAGTCAGGAGGAGCTCCGGCTCATCAGGAGGAGCTTCGGCTCAAAGTCCGCAATGGGGGACTATACCCAGTCAGGAGGAGCTCCGGCTCATTTTCATAGGATTGGCCATCCTCTTTTCTTGTGATTTCTGGATTTCTCGTTGTGATTTCTGGAATTTTATGTTTCACCACCTTTTCAGTTGGCATTGATATGTATGTCATTTATTGTGGCTTGGTGAATTAAATAAAGAATATGACATTCTTTTTATGCTATGAGATTCTTGAGATTTTGTATGACTTTCATGATTTTATAATGTATACTTATCACAGTATGACTTTATTGTTATCATACGTTTTATTATCATATCTCATATTCTATCTCATTTTATCTGATAATTATAGCTAGACTGATCCGTTTATTATTTTCTTCTTAAATAATACTCGGGTCAGACTGAGATTTTACAGGTGCTTCCTCATGACTTCCTATCTGGAACCATCATCTGACTTTTGGCTAACTACTCTAGTTTAGTAGTTTTTGTTGTATGCATTTGAGATTAGACTCTATGTTGTGTACTTATTCTTTTGTGTAGCACGTGATGCTATTCTTTTGTATTATCGTGGATCTTTCTGACCACTACTCTGATGTACACTTTCATGTGTTGTATATTTATTCATATCTTCTTCCGCCTTTGTGATATGAATTGTCTGTGACTGATTTGTGTTACGTTTATTTCTATGTTTGTTTCCGAAGATTATATATAGCCACCGTGCGATAGCTTTGTGTTTGTATCGGTATGTCGGATTTCCTCCTTAAAAGATATGCATTCTATTCTATCTGACATATCGGTGCTCGCACAAAGAAGTTACATGGATGATCGCTCCTCAATAGCCTTATTCTCCGTGCTAATTGACAGCACTACCTCGTAGTGTTCTTGGTTAGCATGGGTATAGAGGTGGGGCGTCACATATATACTATTTTAACGTATAACTATTTTAATATATATACTATTTTCGATATCTAAATTGTTAAGTTAAAAGTGTTATGATTTAAAAAGTGTTGATTTCAAAAGTGTTACGATTTTGGAAGTGTTATAAATTTTTTTAAAGTGTTATGATTTTGGAAATAAATATTATTTAAAGTGAATAGTGATATCGAATTGACGTAGTTTTGAAGTGAATATGATAGTTTGATATGATGTATGAACTATTTGAAAGGAAATGACCATGGTGTGGATAAGCGTTTGGTTGTTAAAGAGACCGAGACTGGATATTGTCATACTCTCTGCCAATACCATAAACCACTTTAACAACTTTGTACGTGGTGGAGATTCTAGAATGAAGTAGGATGGTTTGGCGATGATTCTATATGAGGTTCTAACGCAGCCCTAACTCCCGTGAGTTAACTTGATGTGGCTAAAATAGGAGCCATGTCGGGCCAAGTGAGGTCATTCCTCCTATCAGACACATTTCTTCGATACCATTCTATTACTTTGTGATTTGATTGGGTGAACCTTTGATTTAGGAGTGCTTCACGAGGTGGGCGGTAGTAGCTGCTATGCGTTACCACCAGTCAGGATCCGCAAATGGTATATCTACAATGGCATTGCCTTACGTGCCTTGTCACATGCCCTATCGCGCCTTCTACGAGTTTGGTTTGTACCACACCTATGGAGTGCCCTTTGATAGCCCTCCAATTTACGGAGGAATTACGGTACTGTATAGACTATGGGAATATATAAAATGAGTTAAAGCGGATATGGGTAACGCCTTAATGCTATTTTAATAGTTTACTTTACTATAGACATATTATAATCACGTATTTGTGTATTGTACTACATTGTAGATAGTTCCACGGATTCTTAGAGGATGGAAATCCCAAACATCCATTAAGTTACTTGTATTTCAGTTGACATTTCACTTGAGTTGAATTTACTAATATAAGAATGTTAATCATGACTCGAGTGTTTTGTGTTTTACTTTACGCTCAGGTCAGACTGAGTGTCACAACATTTGAAACTCACTTTTGGAGATTGGAGCTTCGTTTGAAGATCTATCTATCCAGCTTCAGTTATTTCAGTTTATTCCAATCATTTATGTTTAGACTCGTCGGTTGCTTATGTATTAGAGGTTCATTTGTATTTGAGGTTCTGTTGTATTTTGTTTCAGACTCTGATGTTTTATAGTAGCTTCATTAACTACTATTTATCTATTTCGCTGCTTATTGATGTAATACTCTATGTCTATGATTCGGTGATCGATTTATTTACTGTATATGCTGAGTTTTGCCAAATAAAAATTAATAATCTGATATTCTGAGCAATTCAAGTCTAACATGTGTGCCTGCGAACGGTTTGAAATATCGGGATGTTACACGATGTCCAATTAAATCAATTAGCGGAAGGGTGTTTCATTCCGCTAAACAGACATTCAATTTACCACATTCAATTCCATTTAACTCAACAATATTTTATTCGGCCAAATAAACATCATTTATTAAGGTGTATATATTTTAGCATCATTATTATTTAAAATAATGCGATTTAAAACCTGCCAGTTTCAATATATCATAAATTTGTACTTATCCAAAGCTACAAACAGATTACATCTAAATGTTGTACTCGTCATTACAATTTCAATGCAAAAATCTCCATGTCAATTTGATTAAAAATGAGCAAGATATCATTATTTAAAACTTTAACAAATTAAATTATAAACCTTAAAATTAATTAGAATTGTTTTCTCATCAAAATGAGTTCGGCCCATGCCCAACACTTTACAACCCGGCTACCCTTCTTCCTCAATCCTTCTCCAATTCCATTTTTCACGTTCCAATGGCCATTTTATTTTATCTTATTTTTTTATATGAATCGAGCCAACGATTCCACCTAATACAAACGACCGAGCCCAAATGCATAGCATGACCGCATGATCGTCATCTTATTCCAATCCCACTCACATGCACAAAGCGTGCACATACACACGACCTTTGGCCAATATTACTCACCGCCGACCATCTACCTAAGTCGCCCACGACCCCACAACATGATTTTCCCACCTGAAACACTGTCAATCCCTTCGTTCGAAATTTCAACTCCTCACCCGAAAATTAAACGAAGCCAAGCCCACCAAAATTGCCTTGCCACATCACATAGTTCATCGACTACCACATGAATTTGCCAAAAGCATCACCATCACCTCCTCTACCGATCCCCCCTTATGCGCACGTCTCTCCCTTCCTCTCTTTATCGCCATTGCCGCTGAACCGAGACCAAATCCAAACCACTCTTAAACCCTAAATCCATTTCATCTACCACCTACATGATACTAAAAATCATCGCGACATTTTTTCTTGATACCCCATCACCTACCCCTCCTCCACACCAAAAAAACAAGTCACAAAATTGCCCAGATCACCAGAATTTGGCATTTCGCCCAATTCCGTTCATCTCTATAATCTCCCCTCAGCAGAACATCCTCCAACCACCTCAAAATCATATTTTTCAATTATGAGTACAATTATATTATTCATTCATTAAATTATGATATTTGATTCTCTGTCATAACCGACTTACCTATGGTTAGATGGATTTTTCTCATCCTTTACTTGATGAAATTAAACAAAATTACTTTTAAAATGTTCCAAACTCAAAAACAAACAACTTTCGTTTTGAAATCAAGTTTTAGAGCTGACTAGTGGTTGAGATATTTATTTTTGAAGTTAAAAGTTTACTGTTTTAGACCAAAAATATGCATAGAGTAACATTTAAGAAGAAGCACAGTGACTTGATGAATTGATATATCAAACACACTCATATATATATAAAAACACATAAAATCATAACAGATGCATATGCTCTTTGACCCACATAAAAGATTCAGCAAAAATCATAGCTATATATATAATATGAAATACCCAGTAAACAAGAATAAGGTGTTTACTCACTATTTTTAAAGATGAATGAACACTGCTGTGCTTTATTATCTCCTTCCAAGCCCTTGGAACAACTTGATCTTTTATTTTAATGGCAGCTTCTTTTCCTCTTTTTTATATACCTCTAAGAACAATCACCATGAAGCTTTGTATATATACATATGGATATTTATCATAAATTTGAAATGGGATATATATATATATATATAATCATATTCAGAAATTAACGTTTGAAGATTAGTATAGCTTCAAAAATTTATATATTTAGTTATTTCCAATATCATTAAATTTATTTATTCTACTTATAAAAATTAATATTTCAATATTTAAAATTAGTTAATTATTCTAATTAAAGATGGCTAAAAATCCGGGTCTTTAAAGTTATTTAAATTTGGAAAATTATATCTTATACTTCGAGAAACTTTTGATTCGAGTAAACCAAATTTGCTGACCCATCAGTCAGGCCAGTATGAATAGCCATGGAGAGTAGGAAACTAATTTTTCAAACGCAAGCCTAGACACTATCTCTCTAACACCTATAAGGCGGTTAAGTTATTTGATAGACTCTAAATCATTAAACCTTTAATCATTCCATAAATCCTTCAAATTACATTTAAAATACTTTATGAATAATTTGAAAACATTTTCAAAAGATTTGGAAAATTATGGTCTCGTTCAAAACTATATTTCAAAACTAATAGAAAAGTGCTGCGAAAAGTGCGGCGGAAAGTGCTACGAAAAGTGTTTTTTAAGCTATGTTGATTAAAACGACTTTTTATCATTTAAAAATTAATTTTTATTAATTATATCACTTTTATTACCTTTTAAAATATTTTTTGAACTTATTTCATATTTTTAAACAGTTTTAAAATATTATTTTTAAATAAACCAATTTTGGATTACGAACCACAAAACCACGATTTTTTTCAAAAACTTGTTTTTCTCATATTTCAAAATTTACTTATCGAAATCTCTATTTTCTTTCTTCATTGGAAAACTATTGATATATTTGTTTGGAAAATTTTTATCTCGAAGAATTCCGAGCTAAATTCCATTTTATACACTTGTTTGACTTTTATGGCGTGAAATTGCGAACTATCGTTACGCGACGCGCCTGTTTTTGACTAATTTTTCAATTACCTTTCAAACTTCACCAAAACACTTTCATATGTTTATAAAAAAATTATTAATCATTTTCAAACATTCAAAAAATATTTTTCCACATTAAATCTCTTTTTCACTTTTAAATCATTTCATAATATTATATCATTATAATATTCATTTTCAACCTTTTCGTATTTTCAATACTATTTAGAGGCTAAATAAACTCCATAAACATATTATATGGATTCATTTCTATTATTTAACCATTTCATTATGATTTCTAATAATTTATCACAACCATGTTATCAACCATATCGACATCCATAAAATCAACAATACAACCAATAAAGTTTTCAACCATTCATACAGATCATTAAGAGATTAAATGATAATATTATCATACTTAAAAATAGTTATAGAGATGATTTATTATTTAATAAACAATGAGTACTCTCCATAATCAATCCAAACTTCCTACCGACATTCAAATCACCACAACACTTCATTAAATCATTTAAACGTCATCTTAACATCACCAAACAACTCTACTTCTCTTCCAAGTGCTCGGCCATCTTCGCCTCCACTTGCTTTGCTCTCGGCCATACCCTCATCATTACCGCATGCTTCTTCCATTATGTAACAACCTGCATATTTATCGATTGTATATTTAAATATTTTATTTAAATATAGCATTGTTCGTCGGATTATAGTCTGAAAACTACTTTTTGCAAACGGTCGAATTAGGACTCGAGACCACTTCCATTGAGTTCAAAACGGCATTTGTGATCTTTTTGAGTATAAACTTCGATATGTTTGGAGTCGGTAGAATTTTGCTATTTTTCACTTTGGGCTTGAGTTTAGGTTTCAGCCCAATATCCTAACATAAGACCCTAGCTCCACCCCCTTTCCTCTTCATTACTTCACAACATTTCCTATTGCTCAAGCTCAACTAAAAATAGGGGAAAGGAAAATAGAAACTCCAAGCCCTAGTTTCCTTTGCAAACTCAAATTCTTGTTCCATAATTGAAGATAAGCTATTGGTAAGCATCCTCTTCTTCTTCTCCAACTCATTCTCTCTTCAATCTCAGAAATTCCTAAACCTAACTGAGGAAGTTTCTCTTTCAAGCTTAGATTCAAGCTCCTTGGGTTGGAATTGAAGAGTGATTGTTCTTGCCTTGCTCTATAGCTTCTTCTTCTTTGTTTTTGAGTTACAGGTGAGATTTTTATCTCACATCTATGTCTATAACCTTCATTGTTGTTAGGTATGAATTCCTAACTCTATTACATGTTCATTTGCTTTGGATTCAATTGGTTTTATTAATGTTCCAATTTTTGGTGTTTTGAAGTCAAATCTTTAATAATCCTAGCTTTGATGTTTGAACATGTTTTTGGCGATGTATCGAAGAGTCTATTGGGTTGGGTTGCCGATAGGCATAAACCCCTAGTGCCCATCGCTCGTCCGATTGCATTTTTTGGATTTTAGCCCCTCCTTAGGTTGATGGAAAAGGCTGGAAAAGCCAGTTCAGTCGACTGAATTATATGGTCAGTCGACTAAACCTGGAAATAGAAAACTTCATGTTTCTGTGTCAGTCGACTGACCATATTATTCAGTCGACTGAACCTCGAACCCAAAGGTTTCCAGGTAAGTACCAGTCGACTGACCTATATGGTCCAGTCGACTGAATCTGGGGATGGTCTATTCTTGCCTATTTTAGGCAGTTTTGTGTGGGTCTCAAATTTTTATCGATTTTAGTCGATCTGATTTGTTATTATAATTTATTATTGATTTTGATGACTTCTTTTTAGATTTCGTACACGGGTTTTATAAATGGGTTTTTAAAATGTCTTTTAAGTAAATTGGTTTAGAACAATTAATATATTATTTCAAGTATAAAATTGTAAAAGCGATTTATAAAGCGATTTTTAAATTGCATTAAAAACTCCTTTTTCTAACTGATAATTTCTATATAAAATACACAATTTTGCACTCCGAGCGAAGAGGGAGGAGAATTAAATGATTAGATAAAACACGTGCTATGAACACGTGCGTTCATCTTTTCAGTTAATTCCTAATCTATTCGCTTGATCGTTTTGACCTTTGGGTCTCGTTTACCAATGATATAAGGTAAACTTTGTACTGCTTTGAGTGTGAAATTGACTAACGGATAGTAAACCATTTAGTGCGAGCGTGTGTTATGGGACTCACGTTAATTTTTCAGATTCCTTCCGAGGAGTTTGTGAAACATATTGCAAGTTAGTGGTGTCCTGTACTAGGCCTCCAGACCTTCGCCACTACGGTTTGTTGCCTTCGGGTGTGTTGCCTTCGGGTTTGTTGCGGGTGTGTTGCCTTCGGGTTTGCGCCTTCGGGTTTGTTGCCCTATAGTATTGCTTTTGGAGTTGGTTTTTCGTCACCGCTCGAGAGATATTTGTGTTTGTGCCTTCGGGCTTATGGATCCTTGTTTATATAGTACTAAGCACGTGCATCTTTTGTTTCATTGATATTTATATTTCCCTAGCGTATCGCCTTTCGGTGTTGGTCCTTTGAACCACACGATATATAGCGATTCCCCTGTGGAAACTTGTATTACCTTCATTGGTATTTGTTATTTGCCTTTTCGGCTTGTTTTGGGATATTCATATCCTTTGTTTATTGAGTTGCCGATGATATGAGGCTTGTTATAATTCATATTTTTTTTGATGATTGAGTTATCTCTTTTAGAGATATTTGTTATACTTTATGACCTTGCAGGTTCATTATTGTTCAATTTATCTAACTGATTTGTTTAACTAGATTGACCCGTGTATTTTATACTCGGGTCAGACCGAGATGTTTCAGGTTAGGTACATTTGGACTTAGCCTATTTTGCTTCCGCATGGACTATTCCGCTAGCTCCTTTTTGTGATAGCTTTTTGTGTAGTCCTTTTTGGTTGTAACTTTGATATGTATTCTTTTGGACTCGACTGTACATTGTGGTTTGCTGTACCACTTGACATGTATCATTTCGTATACTCTGTTATGTATATGTGTATGTGATGATCTACTGTCATGTGATGTTTATTACATTTGAGTTGTTATATTTCGTTCTGATAGATCCTTCAGCCACCTATGGCTTTGTATTAAGTATTTATTGGATATGTTGATCCTCTTGGTATGGCAATTGTAGATGTATTCAATAGATAGTTAAGGCAATGCTATAGATAGTCGCTCCTATCCAGCTCTATTCTCCATATTAGCAGACGATATTATCTAATAATACTCTTTGCTAATGTGGGTCTCTGAGTGGGGCGTTACAGCTTGGTATCAAAGCTGAGTTCAGAACAAAATATGATAAAAATAGAATAGAAACACATATTATGGTACATCAAAGTGTAATAAGTGTTCAAATCTTTGAATCACCATGCCTCTATTCCTTTTGTGCCTTTAGGGTAGATAGGATTTGGGAATACGTCTAGGAATGCAGCTTTATTCCGTAATATTCCACATTTGAATTAGTGATATCTACCTTGTGACTAATCTTTATCTTATCTTAACTTTCAGCTTATGGCTGGAAGAGGCAGAGGATGACGCTCGGATGCTGGGCAAACTAGCGGCTCACATCCGGACGGCATTTATATGTCTACCGATCAGTTTTTGGAGTAATTTAGGAGCACTAAGCCTCCATCTCCTATTTGAGTATCTCCTCCACGCAAGTCTGCCTTTGCACGCCTGTGCAGTGATTTTTCTCATCTTGGAGGAAAGCCGTTTAAAGGCTCCGAGTCTGTTCTTGAGGTCCAAGCTTGGATTCGCACGTGCGAGCGTATTTTCTCTCGCATGGATCTTTCTAACTGCGATTGAGTTCTTGTAACTTCTAGCTTATTGCAAGAGCGTGCCCTTGATTGGTACGAGCTTCTTATAGCTGAACTTGGTGAGTCTTCTCTTTCTTGGACTCAGTTCCGGGAATGGTTCAAACATAAGTTCGTTCCTGAATCTGAGAAAGTTTTATTGGCTCGTCGCTTTCTTGAGTTGAAGCAAGGGGAGTCTTCCATTTTTTGAGTATGTTGCATCATTCAAGGCCTTATCTAAGTATGGTCTTGAATTCATTAGCACCTCTTATAAGAAGAATCTGAAGTTTGTCTCTGGTCTTAAGAAATGTCTTAAGAAGTCTTTAATGCTCCAGCTCCAGCTTAAGCTTTCTTTTAAAGAGTTGGTTGACTCGACACTTCATCTCGAAGCCATCGAGAAGGAGTGTGATAGTGGTGAAGGTGTTGAGGTTTGCAAGAACCCCAACAAGAAGGAGTTTCCATTTCATAAGCTAGAATTTTTCCCTTCCAAGAAGAAAAAGCCCGTTGAATCTGGTTCTAAGTCTCTGTCTGCTGGAACACCTTCCATTCGGAAGTGTTTCAATTGTGGTTATCATGATCATATGATTCGAGCTTGTCCTAAGCCTCTCTTCTGTCACTACTGCAAGAAGGAAGGACATTGTATTCCCACTTGCCCCATTTCTCCGAATAATTCTCCATCTGGCAAGCTAATTATAGCGGATGCTACTAGAGGTTCTTCTCAACCCAAAGGTATATCTCCATCTATTTTGGAAGATTCCATTTTATTTCATGACCATAGTATTCGAGTTCTTTTCGATACGGGTGCTTCACATTCCTTCGTATCGAAGAAGCTCGTCGATGATTTATCTTTGGATGCTTCTTTTACGGTTACTTGGTTGAGGATTGCGAATCCTATTAGTGGATCCACGACCCTTAGCATGCATTGTGATGATGTTGAGATTGTTTTATGTGGCTTTTCTTTTCGTGTGAATCTGCACGCTATTTCTTATCTGGGATTCGACATGATTTTGGGTATGGACTGGCTAGTGAGATACGATGCCATGATTATTTATTCTAAAAGAATTTTATATCTTCGACATCCAGATTCATTTGCTCAGCTATCACTTGTTCTTCGGAATGTGGATAATTCCAAAATGGCTTTATATTTTCTTGACTCTTGAGATGATGATGATATAACACGTATTCCTATTGCTTGTGACTTCTCTGATGTTTTTGAGCCTGTTTTAGGTTTGCCACCCAAGCGGGCAATTGAGTTCCGCATTGATCTCGTTCCAGACGCGCAGCCAATTAGTCGTCCTCCCACGAGGATGTCTACAAAGGAAAATGAGGAACTCAAGAAGCAGCTTTTAGAGCTTGAGTCCAAGCAATTATTTCAGTCCAGTTTTTCACTATGGGGTGCCGCGGTCGTCTTCGTGAAGAAGTCCGATGGAACTCTTAGGCTTTGCATTGACTATCGCAAACTTAGCGAGTTAACCATCAAGAGTAGGTATCCATTGCCTAAGAACGATGATATGTTCGATCTATTGGGTGGCGCTAAGGTCTTTTTAGCTTGACCTTACCACCGGTTTTCTTTTAGCTACGAGTTGCTAAAGTTAGCATTCCAATTACCGCATTCCGCACTCGTTATGATTTTTATGAATGACTTATTATGTCATTCAGTTTGTCCAGCTTAATTCATCCATTTTATGAATCGAGTATTCTACGAATATCTCGATGACTCCATTTTCGTATTTATTGATTTTGGATGAAAACAGCAATTTAAAAATTTGCAAATCTTTTCATAAGATTTATTTATAAGTATAATAAGACTTTTGTTCTTGAAACGAACAAAGAATATTCGTAAAGTTTCTAAAAGACATTTTTATCATATAGAAGATGATTTTGTGATTGTATTGCCCATTGAGTGCTTTAAGAATTATGGTCGATGCACTTGATCAACGTTATCGATAAGAATCTCCTAAATGCTTTGATGAGACAATTTGACATGGTAAATTGACTTATAAAAAGTAAAAAAATTCTAGAAAATGATTACATAAAGATAATTGTAATTTTGAAAGTTTTAGCTTTTCGGGAAAGAAGATTATTTAAAAGAACTCTTTTCCGATACACTTATCCTTGTGGTTCCCAAAGGGAACCAAGACTTCATTATTTGTACCAATACTAGTCATATTGGTTTGGGTGCCGTTCTCTTGCAAAATAGAACGTGCTATCACTTATGTTTCTAAACAATTTATGCCTATCGGGACTAGGTATGCCACTCATGATCTAGTGCTCGCGGCTATTGATTTCACTTTAGAGTTTGGCATCATTGTTTTTGGGGGAGAAATTTGTTCTCCACCTCGATCATAAAACTTTACAACATTTATTTTCTTATAAGGAACTTAATTTGTGCCAATAATGTTGGCTTGAGTTCCTTGCATCTTGTGATCTTGATACATTTTTTTATACTCTCGAAAAGGGAAATCGTGTTGCCAATGCCCTTAGTTGTAAGCAACAAGTGGTTGTTTCTTTGATGATGTCCGAATGGAATGATCTTTTTACAAAGTTCATCTGACATTTCATTGTACTTCGTTCTATTAAGCTTCGTCTCATTTCTTTTATGGACTAGCATCCGATGTTCTTCTATGGTGCTCGGTTCATCAGGTGTACCATTATTGTACTACATCGATGTCCCGGCTTTTCGGTCCATTTGACGTACCATTTGTATTGCGTTGGTGTTCTGAATTATTTGAGCTTAGGTTCATCTGGCGCACCGTCGTTGTACTACACCGTTGCCCTGGTTCAATTTTCTAGTATTCATGATGTTTTCTACGTCTTTCAACTACGGAAATGCCTTAGGGATTCCGATTTATATTCTTGAGCCTGGTGTTTTAGAAGAAATCAAAGTTTCGCCTAATTTGACTTATGAGCAACATCCTATGTTAATGCTAAAAGTTGAATGCTAACACCCTGGTGTCAGTAAGAGTAAAATGAAAGCACCACCCGTAGTTACGGGAACAAGAAATAAGCAGAAAAGCGGTAAAAGACAGCAGTTTTATAGTGGTTCGGCTTAAGATCAAGCCTACATCCACTTTAAATTCCTTTATTGCTGTTTTGATTACAATTTGTTACAATGCACTTCGAATACAACACACTTTAGACGAGTAACTCAAACTTTGATCTTGAAAGGCTCTTTGAATCCATATTGGATGTGTAAGATCTTCCTCAAAGCTTGTTGTAGTGTCTTCGGTGTTTGGAATGCTTGAAGTGTTGGTTGACTCAAGAGTGCAGCAGGGTATCGGCGCTTCAGAGAATGATCCAAAAAGTCCTCTCCTCGTTGGAGTAAATGCAGTATTTATAGGGAAAAATATGGGCAGGATGACCAAGTTTTAGGTCGTGAACGACCTAAGGTAGGTCGTAGGTCGGCAACGACCTAGGGTATATAAGCTGACTTATCTCAACTACACTTGGTCTTCGTCTGAACAAGTTAGTAGGTCGTGAGTGACCTAGGCGAGTATTTGGCGACTTAGTAATGCTGAGATATCCAATGTAGCGACCTAGGCTAGGTCGTTAACTTGCTATGTCGCTTAATCCATTAGGTCGCTAAGTCGTAGGAGCCCTTAGGTCGTAAGCTTCTTAGGTTGGTAGGTCGCTACCTGTTAGGTCGCTTAGCAGTGTCCATAATTAAGTCGCCGGGACCGTTCCATAATTAGGTCGCTAGGACCGCTAGGTCGCTATGATCTCCAGAACGTTAAGTCATTAGATCGTTCCATCCTTTAGGTCGCTAGGTCGTTCCATCCTTTAGGTCGCTAGGTCGCTATGATCTCTAGAACGTTAAGTCATTAGGTCGTTCCATCCTTTAGGTCGCTAGGTCATTCCATCCTTTTGGTCGCTAGGTCGTTCCATCCTTTAGGTTGCTAGGTTGCTGAATAAAAGAGGGTTAACACTTGCCCCTCAAAGTACAGGCCTATGACATAGGTTGTGTGCTTCGATCTAATTCTGCTAGGTCGTGAGCGACCTAAAACATGTGCTAACTCGCGTGCCCATTTGCCTTCTTCTCTCTGCCCCATATATAAACTGCTAGCTCGTTGCTTCTTCCTTAACTGCTTCGATAACATGTTCTGCCATTAACGAAATTTCGAGCTTCCAGAGGCAAATTCGAGTTAATCAGTCGACGATTCATCCTTATTATCTTATTGCGTAAGTGAATTTGCCCTTTATCCAATCATGATCACCGCCGAATTGCGAACCCCCATTTTCTGACCCCAGTTCAACTTCGTACGCCGCGTCTCTTTTTTGAGTCTTCTCGCGATCGATTTTCGATCTCCATTGGCCATGTTGTTGTTGTAATTCACGAGAGCACAGCAGTGCGCTTGAGCTAGGATGGATTTGAGATGACTCGAATCAGTTTTGGGTGATTTGTTGGTATGGATAGATAATGGGTTTCGCTAAGAGAATGATTGATTTTGTTGTGTAGGTGATAATGGGTTATCGGATCACAAGTTGATGAGTTAACGAGCTATTGAGTGGAGAGGAAGTTAGTGGGTTAAGCAAAGTAGGGCATAACTGTTCTGACAAGGGATGCCTCGAGAGTTTTAAGTTACATTAGAAGCGATCTAGTGAATTTGAGCGACTTAAGAACTTTTGCGACCTAAGAAACTTGGCCGACCTAACAATCCAAATGACTTAAGAATCCCTGCGACCTAAGGGAGGCTGAACAACCTTCAAAACCGCGACGTAGCTTCTTGTAGTATCGCCCTTTGGCGACTTACTTGCCTACGACTTAATTTTTAGATCGTGCACATTCAAACGACCTAGGACTTAGCCAGATTTTCACCGCCTAGCCTTGAACAATGTAACTTTAAAGAACCCGACTTATACTAGGTCGTTTGACTTGACCTGGACGACTTAAGGAAAGCACGGCCTATGCTAGGTCGTTTGAGCGACCTATGAGATGAACAAAACTTGAACATTTGCAAAATTCGACAGAACTTGATTGAGCTTGACTTGTTTGAACTTAAACTGATTGAATATCGCTGCACTCTTTTATAGATTATACTAACTTGAATGCTGATAACCTGTTAAAAACAACATTTGCAAAAAACTAGGGCGAATGTACTGCCATTGATTGCCCACCTTGAATGACAGATTAGTCGATAAAGAATAATCAACTTAAATGAACTTTGTGAGTGAAATGCTGTGAGTCAACAAGTTCAAGTGAAGTATTAAAGCAAAACTAACATGATCAACTAAAGCTAATTTGTTTGCATCAACACTGTACTTGGACTTAAAATAACAAGTCCTGAAACTCTATAATCGACAAATGCCGACTTATTTAATTCCAGTTATATTTGCTTGTCATTTTATTAGTTTTACACAACACTTCACACTTTTAGGAAACGTGCACCTTCATATTTGAATATCCGGTTCCTTGTGTAGAATGACTTCTCAACAAGAAGAAACAGGACAGGCTGGAGAGGTCTTTCCAATCGCTAACCCGTTGAACGATCCTTTGAAAAGAACTCCGACCACCTTGAATCACAGAGTTTTTAGTCAGTTGTACATTCAGTTCGGCATTGCTGAAGCAGACGCTCAGCTTCCCGAGATAAATGATACTGCTGATAGGCCACCTCATGGCTTCATTGCAGTTAACCGACTGATGTGCTTGAATGGAGCTATTCCTCCTTTCAACGACTTTCTTCGAACGCTCCTTCTTTGATTAACCATCTCTCTTTTTCAACTACACCCCAATGGCTATGCCATCTTGATGGGGTTGTGTGTGCTATTCAGGAGGACACTTGACCGTCTTCCGAGCTTCGAAGAAATTTGCTACTTGTGCACATTTGCAAAGAATAAAGATCATCCCTCTATTATACTTGTGAGGGGCGCACAGATCCGGAAACTGATTCTAGACTTGCCCGAGAGTGCACACGGGTTTTTAAACCAATTTTTCTTCGTTCGCTGCGCCCCGGGGTTCTATGCTATCTGGAGAATAGGAAGTAAGATTCCTAATTTCTGCTCACTTCACTTTCTTTGAATTTCTTGGGGCTCGAATTGCCAAGTACTTAACTTCAATCTTTACTTTTTGCAGCACTTCCTCCTCTGCTTAGAGATCCCAGCCACAAACCAACCTTTGAAACGTTAAGTGTCGTGGCAGCTGAGGAGAGAAGCATCAAGTTTCTGCTGAAAGACGAGCTTCTACACCAATTTGGGCTTTTACATCGCTCTCGATCTACTCAGGTTCATGAAGTTTCAAGTTCCGAGACTGAAACATCAGCTCCCCCGGTTTTTACCGAAGAAGTTGCATTGAAAGAAACTTCCACAGGAGCTTTGTTAGTGAAATGTTCTACTCCTGCCAACATCGTGGGGTCGTCTGGCAGGCTTACACTTTCCCCGGTGATTGAAGAAGAAGCTGGAAAAAAAGCTCCGCTAGGGATGACGGTGATGATATTTATGGTGGTCTGAATGACCTGATGATAACTTCGTAGGAGCTTTTTAAGGATGACCCTGTTACTACTAAATTTATTTTTCCAGCAGTTGAGGCAACATTCGCCCTGCAACAAGCTCCATCAGCTCAAGAGTTGACACCGGTTGCAAAAGTCGTTACCGCTCCTAAGCCAAAGAGCGGTTTGTAATTTGACGCGCGTAGTTTGCACATCACACACACTTAGGAATTTCAGCACTTATATGTACTTAGCTTCTTTACTTCGAAGATTTTGAAGTTTCGTATCTGATTTATTCTCAGATTCTCCGATGGGGCAAAGTGGCTCGTACTATGATGATTTCCAGCACTACGGAAGGCATGGCACCTACGATCCCAAGCGGTACCTCCCTGCCCCCTGGGAAACCGACGAAGAAAGAGCTGCTAGGAGATCTCCGGAAAGAAGAGCATATGAAGAACGATACAAGAGAAGGGAGGAATGACGTGACTCCTCTCAAAGAGGCGACGACTCTCATAAAAGAAAGACTCACGACGATAGAGGAAAGAGTCTCATTATTGAAGATCCGAGTAAGCGGGAAAAACTTAGTGAAAGGCCCACCCCTGCGGTTTCTAAGAAGCCAATTGCTCCGACTGCTCTTGATATTTCTTCCCAGTCTCTCGCCCTTGAAGGAGCCGACATTCAAACACTCCTTAGCAGGCCTTCGTATCAAGTTGAAAGAGGTCCACCAACTCTTCAAAACCGGTTTCCTCATTGGTGCTTGAAGGGAGTATGCTTCAATCTTGATTTGGTCCCCATTGTCAAGCAGGCCATGCTACGAAACCTCGACGCTGTTAAACTCGATATTGAGAGAATGTCAGGATGGCAAAAGCTTGTCGACGAGCTTCAAAGAGTGAATCGCGTGAATCTTGAGGCTATGCTGACCATGGAGAATGATAAGTCCGAGTGGTAAAAAATTATTGACCAGCATAACACTGAGATGAAAGACATCACCGCTTACAATGAAAAGCTTGAAGCGGAAATTAAAGAACTTAAAGAGGAGCTTGCCACTTCTTCCACTTCTTATACACAAAAGGAAGAAGTACTTCAAAAGCAAGTTCGCGATGCTCATGCCGCTCAACGGTATGCCGTGGCTCAACTTGAAGCTGAACAGAAGATGATAGAAATCTATAGCACCGACATTACCCAGCTATGGGAGAAGGCAAGTTCCCAAGATTTGGAAATTATGCGGTTGCGATCTCAACTGTCAAAAACTGAAAAAGTGCGTGATGAGGCTATTGCTGGAAAAGAAGCGGCTGAGCAATCGCATGAAGCAACAAAGGCCAACGTCAGCTCCACTTTATTTGATTTATACCTTCATATCGTCTTGGGGCGCGGAAGCCTCTCATTTTTGGGCCCGAAGTATGAGATCACCTTGGCCGAAGTGTGGGAGGCCGCAATTGATATGTTAGGAGGCACTGGCTATGCTGAAGCAGACCTTCAAGCGCATTATTTGGATGATGAAGCTCTTGCCGCTCTTGCCAGAGGAAAGGAGCAACTTGCTAAAATGCGAGCCGGAACGACGGGAGAGGAGCATGCAAAGAAGGAAGCACCTTCAACTACCCTTGTCTGTCCTTCTATTTCAGCCGACATTGATATCATAGGCTCCAGTTCCCATTCTCCACCTCCTGCTAAAATCCAAACTGAAATTACAGTTGCCCCTGGCAGAGACGAAGGCGAAGAAAGCGCTGAAGCGCAAGCCTACGAGGTTGACATTATAAAGACAGCTTCTCCAGATAATTTCAACGTTGAATCAAGTCAAGCGGATTACTTGTTTGCTTCAACTGAATTTGACGAACTTCTTTCTTATTTCTTAAGTCTCAACGAGCCAGTGTCTCCTCTCTTTACGGGAAATACTGATTTTAACTTTTCTTCTTCTGTAGTGAAATCACCAAGTACAGCACATACTTCTTCTTCTCCAGCTGTTGTTACTCCATCTTCTCAAGTTACTCCTCCTTCTGCCTCTCAACCTGGGTCGTAGAAAGAAAAAATAGAAGCTCTTCGAGACTTGGACGATCCGGCTGCTTCACAAGAACAGAAGGTGGAAGAACTTGGAGAAGGCGAAAAGACTCCGGAGCAATCTTATGCTGACGAGACAAAGCAATCTGAACTGATCACTCGGGGCAGTGAATCTTCTTCACGAAAGAAGAGGAAGCGCACACTTTCAAAGAGGAAGAAGAAAAGCACTTCTGCAGATGAAGAGAGAGCAGAAGTAGATCCAGATATACCTCTTTCTCCTTCTCCCCCGACTCGTTCAGGTCGGCTGCCGAAGCTAACCATCAAAACAAGAAAGAGTTCTAAAGGTGGCCGGAAGAAGGAGTAATGAGCTTAACTTTACACTGCTCGTTTTATTTTTTGCTTGTACATAAAGGCTTGTATTGACCGGAGATTGTGCGGATACCGACCTCCGCTTTCTTAAAACTTGCATATGTATAAAATATTTATCGTATGGAATAAAATGACTCTTTTACTTGTACAATTTCTTGTCTATATCTATGAATGCATTTATTCCTTGTTTCTGCACAAGTTTCTTTGTATAATATTGCAGTGAGTTAGTGGTATGTTGCTTAAGCGTTGCTTGTATTAATTTAGTTATGATGCCCCCATACCACGACTGACTGCAATCTTCTCCATTTTGAGGAGACTTATACTTTTACTTTAGAGAACAAATCTTCCATTTTTGAGGAAGTATTATTCTGCTCTAGTAGAGTATGCCTCATTTTGGAGAAGTTTTTGACGCTTTAACCTTCGGAGATGATCACTTTTGTTTTTGATAAGTGGATTTCACTACGCGGTAAAGCGCGCCTCTGAAGAGGGCTTTATTTAGCACTCCAACTTTTGAGGAAGAATATTTTCAAGGTGGAGATTTTTATATTCCTTCAAGAGTTGCAGTGTGCCTCCGAAAGAGACTTCCTTCTTTTTTGTATTTGTTGTGCCGTGTTAGAGGGCTTTTTGTTTTGTTCATTTGATAGTACTTTCTCACAGTTAAATGGATCCACGAAGCGGACGCAAGTTACTTGATTGGATGTTCATTTGCACAAACAATCTCAGCCAGTTAACAAGGACCCTGTGCCTTCATTTTGTGAAGGTGCCCCTCCGGTGGTTCCATCAACCTTATTAGTTGAGAGAAGTATTTCATCTCGGGACGTGCCTCCGAAGAGGGCTTGTGCCTCTGAAGAGGTCTTGTGCCTCCGAAGAGGTCTTGTGCCTCCGAAGAGGTCTTGTGCCTCCGAAGAGGTCTTGTGGTGCCTCGGGAGAGGTCTTCTGCCTCCGAAGAGGGCAGTGTGTGCCTTTGGTGAAGGCTGGTGCCTCTAAAGAGGGCTTGTGGTGCCTCGGGAGACGTCTTATGCCTTCGAAGAGGTCTTGTGCCTCCGAAGAGGTCTTGTGCCTCCGGAGAGGTCTTGTGCCTCCGAAGGGGTCTTTATTTGATTGCCTGGAAGTTGCTTTCCCATAGTTAAATGGATCCACGAGGCGGACGCAAGTTACTTAATTGGATGTTCGTTTGCACAAACGATCACAACTAGTTAACAAGGGCCATGTGCCTTCCACTTGAGAAGGTGCCCCTCCAGTGGTTCTATCAACCTTATTGGTTGAGAAGAGCACTTTCATTTTTTGGCGTGCCTCCGAAGAGGGCTTTTGTTGATTGGCTTGCCAGGAAGGTTGCGTCTCACGGTCAAGTGGATCCACGGGGCAGACGCAAGCTATCCAACCGGATGTTCATTTGCACAAACGATCACAATCAGTTTAGCAAGGGCCTGGTGCCTTCGTTTTTGGAAGGTGCCCTTCGGTGGTTCCACCGACCTTTTTGTTTAGAAGCAAAACTCCTTTTTGGCTGCTTTTGTGTCTGCTCGCCCATGTCTCTTCGTCATCTGCTCATCAGCAACTCCTTGTTATCATTTCCAAGCGCATTTTTTCCTTTATTTTGCAAAGAAGTGTACTTCACTGTTAAGTGGTTCCACGGGGCAGACGCAAGCTATCCGGTCAGATATCCGTTTGTAACAACGATCACAATCAGTTAGCAAGGGCCTGGTGCCTTCACTTTGGGAAGGTGCCCCTTCGGTATAATCACCAACTGTTTGTGAGAAGCATTCCTCATGCAAGAATTCAATCTGGAAAATTTTTTTTGTGGCTTGACATTTGTTTGTTAAGTGACTTGCAGGATTGCTTGGTTTTGTGATGTGTTGTATGGGTAAGCTTTGCTTTAATAGCCTGCAATATTAAATCGACATTTTAGAAATATATTTAAGATATTTGCACATCGAGATAAAACAAGCATTTCATAGTAATAAAGAGATACATGATTTATAGTGGTTCGACCAAGAATTGGGCCTACATCCACTTTATAATTCTTATTATCAACTTGCACTGATTTTACAATGGTTTACAATACAAGAATTATACATTCATAATCATTTTTACAAATTTGAGCATAGCTTCTAAGTAAAATATGGACGCAAGTGATTGCTATTCCAAGCTCTTGGAATTGGATCTCCTTCAATAGTTGTGAGTTTAAAAGTGCCATCAAGAAGCTTTTTGCCTATGACATATGGTCCTTCCCAGTTTGGCCCAAACACTCCTGTTGCTGTCATGACCCTTTTCAAGACTAGATCTCCAATTTCGAAGCTGCGTTGGCGAACTTTAGAATTGAAGTGCCTGGCTATCCTTTGCTGATGGGCTGCAACTCTGAGCTTAGCTTCTTCCCTTCTTTCATCGAGAAAGTCAAGTGCTTCAAGTTTCAGTTTTTCATTCTTAGCTTGGTTGAAATGAATTCTTCTGTGTGAGGGGACCTCTACTTCCACTGGAATCATTACTTCTGATCTGTATGCCAATGAGAAAGGAGTGTGCCCGGTCGCAGTTTTGTGGGTAGTTCTGTATTCCCATAGTGCTAGTGGCAGCTTATCGACCCAACCACCTTTTTCTTTTTCTAGTTGCTTTTTGATGGTCTTGATGATTTTGTTCACTGCTTCCACTTGCCCATTTTCCTGCGGATGAGCCACTCTGAGAAGCTTTTTCGGATTTTGAATCGCTTGCAAAAGTTCTGGAACTCCTCACTTTCAAACTGAGTACCATTATCTGTGATTATCTTCTGCGGCACACCATACCTGCAAATGATATTTTTAGTCACAAAATTTATCATTTTCTTAGAGGTAATAGTAGCCAAAGGTTCAACTTCAGCCCATTTAGTAAAATAATCAACATCAACAATAGCATATTTGATTCCAGATTTGGCAATCGGCAAAGGCCCGATGAGATCTATCCCCCAAATAGCGAATGGCCATGGACTGACCATCTATGTTAGCTCGGTGGAAGGTGCTCTTGGGATTTTTGCAAATCTCTGGCATCTGTCACACTTTCGGGAGTAGTTAGCAGCATCTTGATTAATATCTGGCCAGAAATACCCATAGCGGAGAATTTTCTTTGCAAGAGTTTGACCACCCGAATGATCCCCACATTCTCCTCCGTGCACTTCAGCTAAAATTGTCTTAGCTTCTTCCTTGGTTACACATCGGAGTAACGGCATTGATAATCCTCGCCTGTATAATCGGCCATCTTGAATTACATATCTCGGGGCTTTTCTTAACAGCTTCTGGCGCTCTTTTTTGTTTTCTGGCAGGGAGCCGTTGAGTAGATATTCCTTGATTGGGGTCATCCATGATTCCTGTACCTGGGATACTGTCATAATCCAGTCGATATCCATCTCATCAGTACTTGGAGCTGATAAGACTTCCATAGGGACCAATCCCAATAGTTGAGCTTCACTAGAGCTTGAATACTTTGCGAGAGAATCTGCCTTCATGTTCTCTTCCCGGGGTATATGGTCTATTGTATAGTGATCGAAATCATCGAGGAGTTCCCAGGTCTTTGACAAGTAAGCGGGTAGATTTCCTCCTTTAGTTTGAAACTCTTTCTTGACTTGGCATCCGATAAGCTGGGAATCACTGAAGATCTGTAATACTTTGATGTTCAGTTCTTTAGCAATCTTCAAGCCGGTAATCAGAGCTTCACATTCTGCTTCATTGTTTGTAGAAGGAAATTCCAATCTCAATGCATAGCACAATGATCGCCCTTCAGGGGTTTCCAGTACAACTCCAGCTCCGGAACAATAATCATTTCTTGCACCATCGACATACAATTTCCATCGGATTGGGATGTCAGTAGTCACTTCTTCCTCACTGTCACCTTTATCTGTGTATTCCGCGATGAAATCTGCTAAAGCTTGTCCATTAATTGCTCTTCAGGGATGGTAAGTGATGTCATATTGGCTGAGTTCAATATTCCACTTTAGAAGACGACCCGAAGTTTCAGGGCGAAATAGGACTTGCTTTAGAGGTTGGTCAGTGAGGACTTTAATAGGATGAGCCTGGAAATATGGCCTCAATTTTCTGGATGCGATCAACAAACAATAGGTGAGCTTTTCCAACTTTGAGAAATTCATATCTGCCCCAGTGAATCTTTTGCTGATATAGTAGACCGGGCGCTGAACTTTTACATCCTCCCGTACTAGTACTACATTCAGAGCATGAGATGAAATCGCTAAGTATATGAAAAGATCTTCACCATTATTGGGCTTAAAAAGTATTGGAGGTGATTCCATATGACGGATCAATTCATCAAAAGCTTTCTGGCATTTGGGAGTCAATTCGAAGTTTTTCTTTCCTTTCTTTAGAGCATCAAAGAAGGGAATGCATTTATCGGTGGCCTTGGAAATGAACCGACTCAAAGCAACGACTTTTCCATTGAGGCTTTGCAATTCCTTCTTCGTCCTAGGGGCTTTGACTTCTCTCAGAGCAGTAATTTGAGCAGGATTAGCTTCAATGCCCCTATCACTCACAATGAAACCCAAGAATTTCCTAGATTCTACCCTGAACGAACATTTCAAAGGATTAAGCTTCATTCCATACTTTCGGAGAATTGCGAACATTTCTGCCAAGTGATCCATATGGTCAACTATTTTCTTTGATTTCACCAACATATCATCAACATAAACTTCCATAGTTTTGCCAATCTGTGGTTTGAACATTGCATTAACAAGTCTTTGGTAAGTTGCCCCTGCATTTTTCAGTCCGAAGGGCATGACTTTGTAGAAGTAAAGACCAACATCAGTGATGAAGCTTGTGTCCTCCTGATCTGGCTCATGCATCATAATCTGATTATATCCAGAGTAAGCATCCATAAAAGATAACAACTCATGCCCGGCTGTTCCATCCACCAATTGATCAATTCTAGGTAACGGGAAGTAGTCTTTGGGGCAAGCTTTGTTTAAGTCTGAAAAGTCGATGCATACTCTCCACTTTCCATTTGCTTTTTTAACTAACACCGGATTTGAAACCCAATTTGGATAAGTGGACTCTCTGATGAAGTTGTTCTCCATGAGCCGATCTACCTCTTCTTTCAATGCTGCAGACCTTTCAGGACCCTAGGTTCTTCTTTTCTTCTTCACGGGTTTAAATTTCGGATCTATGTTCAAAGCATGCACTGCAATTTCTGGAGATATTCCACACATATCGGCGTGACTCCAAGTGAATACATCCAGATTTGCTTTCAAGAATGATATTAACATATTTTGCACCGCTATACTGAGTTGCGAACCCACATTCAGCACCTTGTTTGGGTCCTTCAGGTCAACAGGTACTGGTACCGTTACTTCCACTGGCACCACTCTATTCTCCCCTACACTGGCTTTTCCGGGATCCATTTCTTTTCGTGCGCCACTATGTTCACCAGTGCAGGGTCCATGCTGTAATTGCTACGAAGTTTGTTCTTTGATGCGGAGCGGAGCTGCCGCATCTTTTCCCATCTCTCTCTTCCTTGCCTCCCGAAGCTCTATAAGATAACATTCCCGGCCAAAATTTTGATCCCCTTTAATAACACCAACACCATTATCTGTGGGAAATTTCATAGTTAGGCACCACGGGGCGAGAATGGCCTTAAATGCAGCTAGAGTTGGCCGGCCCAGGAAGGCATTGTAGGCAGAGAATCCGTCAACAATCACAAAAGTATACTTTCGAACTACCTTTTTCTGCTCCTCTCCAAGTTCCACAAATAAAACAATAGTTCCAATTGGCTGCTGTGGTTCCCCAGTAAACCCAACAATCTTCTACGATGAAGCCTGAACATCAGCCATTGGAATCTTCATTTGATCGAATGTCTTCTTGAAGAGTATATTGCAAGAGGCACCGCAATCAATTAGCACCCGTCTCACAATAGCCGGTCCGATTCCTGTAGAAATGACTAAGGGATCCATGGTGGGAGCTTCAACACCCATAAAGTCCCTAGCCCTAAACACAATGTCATCATTAAAAGTTCTCTGCTGTTTCAAGGGTGCAGCATATTCCAAAACAAAAACATCCTCTTCCGTTGGGGCATATTTCAAAGCACGAGCATATCTTTCCATCTCACCCCAGCTTCTGCCCGCTGGGTGTGGGCTTCCTGTGATCACATTGATAACAGGCCTTTCTGATTCATGTGCAGTAGTCTTCTCACTTGGACCAGATGGGTGAGCAGGAAGTTGCTGCCCCTGAATAGACGAAGTCGGGTCTCCCCTATTTCTCTTAACATATTGTTGCAACTTGTTTTCTCTCAGCAGTTCTTCAACCAAGCTCTTCAAATGACGACACTCGTTAGTATCATGGCCTGGTTGATTATGAAACCGACAAAACCTCCCATTTTGAGTAGCTTTTTTCCCAAGCTTTAATGCAGGTGGTTTAGGATATTCAACGGCATCTTTGGTGGCGAAGAAGATATTTTCCGGTGTATCGGTTAAAGGGCTAAAATTTGAAGGTTTAAACAAGCGAGGTTTCTTCGCATCCTTCTGCTTCTTCCTGTCATTATTCTCCCTCTTTTGACCTCCGGATTCCTTCTCAGTAGAACCAGTAATGTTTTTCTCCACCCATGTCAATGCCACCTTTGCTGGCGCAGGAAGATTTTCCAAGCGCATAAACTCATCAGCTTTCTTGTAAAATTTCTCAAGCGAATTCGGCTCCTTCATCTTCAGCCATTTCCAAATTCACTCGATTTATAGATAGCCCTCATCAAATAAGTCAAAACCATCCATGGCTCTGCGTTATCGACTTCAGCCAAAGCTATGTTGAAGCGATTCATGAAAGATCTGATAGATTCTCCAGGATTCTGTTCCAGGCTAGACAGAGACATTATGTCCTTGGCTCTTGAAGCATATAACTTGAATTGCTCTTTAAATTTCCGAGTTAAATCAGAGAAATGATCTACAGATCAGACTGGCAGCTTTGTAAACCAGAGTAGGGCTACTCCTTCTAAGTATACCAGAAAGTACCGGCATTTAATCTCATATGTCGCCCTGGCGCCCGTCATGTGCCAGTCATACTTATACAAGAATTGATTGGGGTCGCTTGTCCCCCGATAAGCTGGAATGGTTGGGGAAACAAACTTCTTTGGAAATTCCGCCTTCAAGATCCTTTCAGTGAACGGAGTTTTTCTTGGAGCAAACCCCCAGTCGTTTTCGTTTTCATTCCTTTGCATGCTCTCTTTCATGATTTGTCGAACCATGACTGAGAGGTATTCCTCATTGTTCAGAGGCTCCGCGGAGCAGACGTCAGCCATTTTATCGGAATTTTGCCTGGACAAACGTTCGCGGAGTATTGGCTGCGACCCTGATCCGCCTGCTTGGGGAGGTGCCCCTTCGACGGCGCCAGCTGGCCTCTATGGGATATCTCTCCCTTCAGAATTATGAACAACATCGGCAAGGTTTTCCTCATTATTCCCTAGTTGACGGTTAGCTCCAAACAAAGCATTTAGCCTATCCAGCATCAAGGTGTTCTGGGCCTCCATCTGCTGATATAACCCAGACACAACGACATCTAATTCTGCCCTTGTGATCCCAGCACTAGGGGCTGCCTGACTTGATGAGAGAGAAGTGGCGGTATTATCATGAGCATCACCGGATCTAATAGATCTGCGCTTTCTTCCAGGAGCCATAATCTCAGATAGACTTCTGGTTTTGAGAGAAATTCTTTCAACACACTTTTGCGAAGCAATGATGAAAGTAATTATGAGTTGGGTTCTCAGTGAAAGCACCAAAAATGTTAACGTTAAAAGTTAAACGCTAACACCCCGGTGTCAGTAAGAGTAAAATGAAAGCACCACCCGTAGTTACGGGAACAAGAAATAAGTAGAAAATTAGCAGAAAAGCGGTAAAAGACAGCAGTTTTATAGTGGTTCGGCTTAAGATCAAGCCTACGTCCACTTTAAATTCCTTTATTGCTGATTTGATTACAATTTGTTACAATGCACTTCGAATACAACACACTTTAGACGAGTAACTCAAACTTTGATCTCGAAAGGCTCTTTGAATCCATATTGGATGTGTAAGATCTTCCTCAAAGCTTGTTGTAGTGTCTTCGGTGTTTGGAATGCTTGAAGTGTTGGTTTAATCAAGAGAGCAGCAGGGTATCGGCGCTTCAGAGAATGATCCAAAAAGTTCTCTCCTCGTTGGAGTAAATGCAGTATTTATAGGGAAAAAACCGGGCAGGATGACCAAGTTCTAGGTCGTGAACGACCTAAGGTAGGTTGTAGGTCGGCAACGACCTACGGGATATGAGCTGACTTATCTCAACTGCACTTGGTCTTTGTCTGAACAAGTTAGTAGGTCGTGAGCGACCTAAGGGAGTATTTGGCGACTTAGTAATGCTGAGATATCCAATGTAGCGACCTAGGCTAGGTCGTTAACTAGCTATGTCGCTTAATCCATTAGGTCGCTAAGTCGTAGGAGCCCTTAGGTCATAAGCTTCTTAGGTCGGTAGGTCGCTACCTATTAGGTCGCTTAGCAGTGTCCATAATTAGGTCGCTGGGACCGTTCCATAATTAGGTCGCTAGGACCGCTAGGTCGCTATGATCTCCATAACGTTAAGTCATTAGGTCGTTCCATCCTTTAGGTCGCTAGGTCGTTCCATCCTTTAGGTCGCTAGGTCGCTATGATCTCCAGAACGTTAAGTCATTAGGTCGTTCCATCCTTTAGGTCGCTAGGTCGTTCCATCCTTTAGGTCGCTAGGTCGTTCCATCCTTTAGGTTACTAGGTCGCTGAATAAAAGAGGGTTAACATCATATTCACATCCTTGCTTCGGAGGTTGAGCGCCTTCGAAATAAAGATGTTCTTCTTGTGAAAGTTCAATGGTTTTCAAATCCTAAGGATTGCTCTTGGGAATCCTGAGAATTCATCGAGCGAACATGTTCGGACTTACTCTTTCATGCTCTTTATGGTGAACTTCTTATTTCAAATTTTCTTTTGTGTTGATTTGATTTTATGGTAGTTACTCTTTATTTTCTTCTTAAGTATTGTGAGGACGCAATTTCTTTAAGGAGGGAAGTCTGTAACAACCCGCATATTTATCGATTGTATATTTAAATATTTAATTTAAATATAGCATCGTTCGTCGGATTATAGTTCGAAAAACTACTTTTTGCAAACGGTCGAATTACGACTCGAGACTACTTCCATTGAGTTCAATATGGCATTTGCGATCTTTTTGAGTATAAACTTCAATATGTTAGGAGTTAGTAGAATTTTGCTATTTTTTTCACTTTGGGCTTGAGTTTGGGTTTGAGCCCAATATCCTAACATAAGACCCTAGCTCCACCCCCTCTCATTTTCATTACTTCACAACATTTCTTATTGCTCAAGCTCAACTAAAAATGAGGGAGAGGAATGGGAAATAGAACCTACAAGCCCTAGTTTCCTTTGCAAACTCAAAATCTTGTTCCATAATTCAAGAGAAGTTATTGGTAAGCATCCTCTTCTTCTTCTCCAACTCATTCTCTCTTCAATCTCAGAAATTCCTAAACCTAACTTAGGAATGTTTCTCTTTTAAGCTTAGATTCAAGCTCCTTGGGTTGGAATTGAAGAGTGATTGTTCTTGCCTTGCTCTATAGCTTCTTCTTCTTTGTTTTTGACTTAAAGGTGAGATTTTTATCTCACATCTATGTCTATAACCTTCATTGTTGTTAGGTATGAATTCCTCACTCTATTACATGTTCATTTTCTTTGGATTGAATTGGTTTTATTAATGTTCCAATTTTTGGTGTTTTGAAGTCGAATCTTAAAAATCCTAGCTTTGATGTTTGAACATGTTTTTGGCGATGTATCGAAGAGCCTATTGGGTTAGGTTGCCGATAGGCATAAACCCCTAGTGCCCATCGCTCGTCCGATTGCATTGTTTGGATTTTAGCCCCTCCTTAGGCTTGATGGAAAAGGCTGGAAAAGCCAGTTCAGTCGACTGAATTATATGGTCAGTCGACTGAACCTGGAAACAGAAAACTTCCTATTTCTGTGTCAGTAAACTGACCATATTCTTCAGTCGACTGAACCTCGAACCCGAAGGTTTCCAGGTAAGTATCAGTCGACTAAATCTAGGGATGGTCTTTTCTTGCCTATTTTAGGCAGTTTTGTGTTGGTCTCCAATTTTTATCCATTTTAGTTGATCTGATTTGTTGTTATCGTTTATTATTGACTTTGATGACTTCTTTTTGGATTTCTTACATGGGTTTTATAAATGGGTTTTTGAAATGTCTTTTAAGTAAATTGGTTTGGAACAATTAATATATTATTTCAAGTATAAAATGGCAAAAGCGATTTATAAAGTGATTTTTAAATTGCATTAAAAACTCGTTTCTCTAACTGATAATTTCTATATAAAATACACAATTTTGCACTCCGAGCGAAGAGGGAGGAGAATTAAATGATTAGATAAAACACGTGCTATGAACACGTGCGTTCAACTTTTCAGTTAATTCCTAATCTGTTCGTTTGATCGTTTTGACCTTTGGGTCTCGTTCACCGATGAGATGAGGTAAACTTTGTACTGCTTTGAGTGTGAAATTGACTAACGGATAGTAAACCATTTAGTGCGAGCGTGTGGTATGGGACTCACGTTAACACTTTTCGGGTTCCTTCCGAGGAGTTTGTGACACATATTGCCAGTTAGTGGTGTCCAGTACTGGACCTTCACCACTACGGTTTGTTGCCTTCGGCTGTGTTGCCTTCGGGTCTGCACCTTCGGATTTGTTGCCTTCGGGTGTGTTGCCTACGGGTTTGCGCCTTCGGGTTTGTTTCCTTATAGTATCACTTTTGGAGTTGGTTTTTCGTCACCGCTCAAGAGATATTTGGGTTTGTGCCTTCGGGCTTGTGGATCCTTGTTTATACCGTACTGAGCACGTGCATCTTATGTTTCATTGATATTTATATTTCCCTAGCGTATCACTTTTCGGTGTTGGTCCTTTGAACCACACGATATATAGCGATTTCCTTGTGGAAGCTTGTATTACCTTCATTGGTATTTGTTATTTGCCTTCTTGGCTTATTTTGGGATATTCATATCCTTTGTTTATTGAGTTGTCGATGATATGAGGCTTTTTATGATTCATCGTTTGTTTGATGATTGAGTTATCTCTTTTAGAGATATTTGTTATACTTTATGACCTTGCAGGTTCATTATTGTTCAGTTTATCTAACTGATTTGTTTAACTAGACTGGCCCGTGTATTTTATACTCGGGTCAAACCGAGATGTTTCAGGTTAGGTACATTTGGACTTAGCCAATTTTGCTTCCGCATGGACTATTCCGCTAGCTCCTTTTTGTTATAGCTTTTTGTGTAGTTCTTTTTGGTTGTAACTCTGATATGTATTCTTTTGGACTCAATTGTATATTGTGGTTTGCTATACCACTTGACACGTATCATTTCGTATACTCTGTTATGTATCTGTATATGTGTATGTGATGATCTAATGTTCTGTTATGTGTATTACATTTGAGTTGTTATAATTCATTCTGATAGATACTTCAGCCACCTATGGCTTTGTATTAAGTATTTATTGGATATGTCGACCCTCTTGGTATGGCGATTGTCGATGTATTCAATAGATAGTTAAGGCAAGCACTACAAGAAACACAATGGATTCCAACGGCGGCCGGCCGTTGGCGGCCGTTGGAAAGCCGTTGGTAAATGTTGGAAAAGCCGTTGGTATACATTTCAACAGCGGCCAACGTCCACCAACGGAGCCAACGCGCTTATACCAACGTCTTCCAACGTTCAATTTGTCCACGTGGTAAAAGATTTGACCAAATTGGACGTTGGAGAGACGTTGGAAGACGTTGGAAATTCCGATGGAGAACATTGAAAGACGTTGGAATAAATGTGTCAATAAGCCATTGGTGGACGTTGGTGGACGTTGGAAATATGGGTATTTTTTTAAACAGAACCAACAATGCATGCTTCCAGCCACCTCCAACATCGTATATCTCATAAAAGCTCAATTTCGAGCATATATACAACATCATATCTCACATATAATCAATCATAATAGTAAATCCAAGTAATAAGCATATATACTAATCAATATACATAATACAAATCAATAAAAACAACAAGAACCATCCAACATCAACATCCAACAAAACGTCCAATCCAACATCAACATCCAACAAAACATCAACATCCAACCATAACCAAATTACTACGTCAACATCTCAAAAATCACTTCCAAACCAACATCTAAAACATCAGAATGTATCAAATCCTCACACTCTCCAAATATACATGTCCATAGCAAAACAAATCAAATCATACCTGAAATCACTCTCTTCCAGAACCACCAGAAGATGGAAACCGGCTGTATTGGTCCATAAACTCCGTAAGACGCCTGTTCAGCTCCTCCGTCTTGGCTTCGGTGCGGATATTGCGTTCCTCGAGCGCGGCGACCTGGGCTTTGAGCTATGCAATCTCCTCCTTACCTTGAGCCCTCTGATACTCAATTTGAGCTGTCTTAGCCTGTAAATAAAATTTAAATTATCAGTGTTTAATAATTGTAATTCCTGTTTACTATAATCCATCACAATGTGCAATGGTTGGTTCAGAATAATTATTTTAAAATTTAAGTTAAAGTTATTACCGATTGATTCCCAAAACCATAGCGTCTTCCATGTGCCGCTGGATCCATGACAGACTCGAAAATAGCGTCCTCCTCATCGGCGGTCAACTCGTCACGCCTAGAGCCCTCGAGAATGGAAGTTCGTGCTTGCTGAAACTTTTGCTGTTATGCAAAATAAGTTGAATTTAGATAACATTATTTTAATTAACTTATATAAGTGTTAAGTCATTATGTTACTTACATATGCGGACTGCGTTTTGGCATCGTGATCCCAGGAGTATGAAACTGTGCCTGCTTCGTCGACCTGACTCGACGCATGAGTATGCGTGAAAACATCCCAGTACCTCACAGAAGCACCACCACGCTGTCTCTCCTGAAATATGTCCATATACATATTATATATATATATGTTTACGTTATCTACAACTTAGAATTTAAAATCTTTAAGTTATTATCGTAATTAATAAATATACCAAGTCCTCTCGGTGATGCTGAAATGACTTGGAACCACCACGATGTGTGACAGGGTTCTTGCTCCTATTGGCTGAGTTCCTCTCCGACTGCCTTTGTAAATTTAATTTAATAACAAAAATTGTTTAGCATTTCTAGTTAGTATTTCCGTAGAAGAATTTAAATTAAACATATGATAAATTTACCTGAAACTCCTCGTTTCCCCACCATGTCACAAAATCATCCCACACAACTGTGCTCATCCACTAAGGCTTCTTTCCCACTGTTTTTAAGCTGTTTACTGTTTCCCAGTAGTTCTTTGCGACTTTGCTGCAACAGTGGTGATATACGACTGAAATATCAGCGTCCTGAAGATCCATTTCCGCCTGCACGTTTGACAAAATAAGAGTTATACAGCTTTTATATATAATGTAAATTGATATAACATGTTCCTAATATATTAAAGTGACATACCAAAAAATCCTGCCAAATAGTCTCTTTAACATTATCTGGAATCAATGTCCACTTAGGCCAACATTCAGTCATACGACTCATGTACGCCCGTCGGGATATAGATAGAACTACTTGAGTCGGCTCCAAAGAGAAACCACTGTGTTTAAAAAGAGAAAAAAAATTAATATTTCATGATTACTATATATTTTCAGAATAGATTGTACGAAAATGAAATTTAATTTTGAAAATTAATACTTACCTTTGATCTGCTTTTGGCTTTAGCCACACCGCAGGACGCCGTAGCTCCTGTGATGGACCATCGCCATCACCACCGTCCGGACGAGCGTGCCCTCTCTGTGAGGAAGAGGGAGACCCAGAATGTCCACCGGTATGTCTGCGTGATGACATACCTATATAATACATGTTACAAACAAACATTATAACAGAAAATAAAATGACTATATGTAAAACATACAGTATAGTGTAACGTAAAAACGAGATGTGATACATATCATATATTAGCATACCATTTCATTTTTAATGAAGACGGGATAATGTTTAATTAAAAAAATATAAATTTACCTTCTCAAAATGTAGATAGTTGATCAGTCCTCGTCATTTTCGGATTCAGACTCTGTTTCGCACTCTATATTTTGTTCCTCCGTACTCTCAAATGCTTCAATTAATGCATTTGATTCATCATTTAGAGGTCCAAAATCTGTTTGATCGTCAGTTATTATTATTCATCTATTTTCCTCGATATCTGCTTGGTAAGCTTGTTCTTCGGGAATATTCCGTCCATCAAATGTAAACCTTGCCTTTGTTTTAAAAACAGCCGAATAATCTATTTTATCTCTTCTTAGAGATGGGTAAGAAGCATAATAAACTTGAAGAGCTTGTTTGGCAAGTACAAAAGGATCGTATTTATAATAACGCGAAGTATGTTTTATTTCTATAAGATTATATTTTGGGTGCACGTTGATTCCAGAACCTGGAACGTTGCTGAACCAGTTGCATTTAAACAAAAATACTTCTTCTACGGGTCGTGTGAAATACGTCAATTGCAAAACCTGGGTTAGCACGCCATAAAAATCATGTATATGATCATTTGGATCAACACTACCTTTAACAAATACACCGGCATTGTTAGTTAATTTTTCGGCACCGTATTCTTTGGTATTAAATTTATATCCATTGACAAAGAATATTCGATAGGTCTTCACTATCCTTTTTGGTCCCATAGCTAAATGTTTCAATCCTTCGTCTACAACACAATTTGTTGTATCAAAAACGTACTTAGAAAACCAAGAAGCGAATTCTTTGCCGATATCGCCGTTAGGATGTTGTGATTCGTAAATACTGCAATATAATAACAAATGTTGCATTATGATTAAGATACACGTGTGTGCATATATTTGTGTATACACACGTGTTAATGATATATATATATATATATATATATATATAAGTAAATTACCTAACGAACGGTGCAACTTCAGCACAGTTGAGAAGAGCATATGTGTGTGCAACATGATAATCTCTATCATCCAACCATACTTTCACACAAGCACCAACAGGCCGACCTTGTTTTTTAAAAATTGATAAGGTCGTTTGACAATCATCTTGATCAATGCCTTCATCATTACGCGTAGCACTTTCAAATGATATGTTCACATGGTCACTAAAATAATGAGAGAAAAAAAATGAAGCTTCTTCTTTGATGTATGATTTGCAAATCGAACCTTCAACTCGAGCTTTCTGTCTCACTTTTTTTTAGATGATTTAAATACCTTTCAAATGGATACATCCATCCATATTGCACAAGCCCTCGAAGACGTGCTTCTAATGGAAGATTAATAGGTAAATGTTCCATAACATTGAAAAAACCTGGAGGAAATACTTTTTCCATTTTGCAGAGCAATATCGGGATTTCTTTCTCAAGTTTACGTAGAAGATCAACTTTTAATTTAGTAGAACAAATCTCTTTATAAAAAAGAGTAAGTTCTGTTACAACAGTCCAAACTTTTACGGGCAACAGTTCTTTAAAAGCGACGGGTCATAAATTTTCCATCATAACATGACAATCATGACTTTGCATCCCGCTTGTTCTTATAGTCGACACATCTACGAATATTAGAAGATATACCATTCAGGAATCTTAGTCCTTCCACCCATTGTAAAAGTACTTTAACTTGATTATTGTCTAGCTCATAGCAAGCTTTTGGCTTTTTTGTGTCATTTGGCTTTATATGAAGCTCAGGACGATTACATATTACTTCGATATCACGTCTTGATTTCAAATCATCTTTCATCTTCCCCTTGACATTCAAAATTGTATCAAAAACATTATCGAACACATTTTTCTCATTATGCATCACGTCAATATTATGACGAATCAGGAGATTTTTCCAATAAGGCAACTCCCAAAATATGCTTTGTTTGCACCAGTTATGAATCGATGATTTACCTTGAATTTCATTTTGTTCTCTGGTTTCATGTATCTTTGGATAATCCTTTACAAGTTCATAAATATCTTCGCTTGACCAAACCGTAGGTGGTCTTAAAGTTTCATGTCTATTAGCTGTAAAGTTTTTCTTATCTCTTCTAAAAGGATGATTAATATGAAGAAAACATCAATGACAGTCAAACTATCAAATTTTCTTTCCATGAGGTAAAGAAAATGCTCGTGTATCTTCCATGCAGTACGGACAAGCTAGACGACCAGCCGTACTCCAACCTGAAAGCATTGCATAAGCAGGAAAATCGCTGATTGTCCATATCAAAGAAGCATACATGCGAAAGTTAATTTTTTTTGGAAATATCGTATGTTTCTACTCCTTCGTACCACAGTGCTTTTAATTCTTCAATCAAAGGTTGTAAATAAACATCGATTCCTTGTGTCGGATCATTAGGACCAGGGACGACAACTATGAGAAACATATATGGAGTTTTCATACACATCCATGGAGGTAAATTATAAGGTGTGACAATTATAGGCCATGACGAATATTTAGAACCAAACTGAGAAAATGGTGAAAATCCATCCGTACATAAACCAAGTCGAACATTACGACTCTCGGATGCAAAATCAGGATATTTGTGGTCAAAATGCTTCCATGCTTCCCCATCAGCTGGGTGTGTTAACGTACCTTCTTCCCGTGTTCTAACACTATGCCATCTCATATGTTGCACGGTTACAGAAGATGCATATAACCTTTGAAGTTTAGAAGTAATTGGTAAATAATGCATACGTTTATACGGGACTTCCTTTCCTTTTTTCTTTCTTGATTTGTACCTTTCTTGATTACATATTTTACAATTTCTAAGGTTGATATCTTCTTTCCAAAACAGCATGCAACCGTTTAGACATGTATCTATTTTATGATACGGTAATCCAAAAGCTGACATCATTTTTTTTACTTCATAATAATTTTCGCACATTAAATTATTGGGAGGCATATGCCGTTTCACAACTTGTTCAACAGCTGTAAATCCAGCTTCTGTGAAGTTGTATTTGGATTTCATCGCAATGTATTCAGCAGTTACTGATAATTGGGTTCCGCTTGTGCAGCCTTCCCAAAGGGGTTTCTTTGCGGCATCTAATAAATCATATATTTTGTTTGCCCCAATATTTGGTTCTTCTTCAGCATTACCATCGTCATCAATTAATTGAGGAACATGAAACATTGACCGTGCAGCATCTTCAACCATATGTTCTACGAGATTCGTCGTATCAATTTCAGTACACACTACCTCCTCAGCTTGTAAATGAGTAGATGCTAACAGTTCTCCATGACGATCCCAAACCAAATATTTCGGCATGAAACCGTATTGAAACAAATGAACTCTAACCATTTCTGGTATCAAATGCTTTAACATTTTGCATTTAGTACATGGACAACGGATTTCTTCGTCGTTTCTGTTATTACTTAAAGCGAAATCAATAAATACGCGAACACCGTTATTAAACTGTTCACTTATTGAGCCTCCATTTTCAATCCTTCTTTTTTTGTACATCCAGCTTCGATCAGTAAAATAATTGTCCATTTACCTACGTATATAATTAAAAAGTACGATATAAATTTAAAAAATTAACATTTTATTTAAACATTGGTGAATTGACACTTTGTCAATGGGTCATCCTACCTCCAATTACAAATACAATAACGTAATTAAATCGCGTAAATCATTTCAATTTAAACGATTCAACAAAATTTCGGCAGAACTTCGCTTTAGTTCCCTGAACAGTACACATCTGCGTGTACACAGGGAACATGAAGGAAGCGCTGTCAAAATTCTATGAACCATTTAAAATGAAATGTTTTACGAGATTTAATTATGTTATTGTGTTCGTAACTTGTCCAATACAGGGACAAATCAAACAAATATTGTATACAGTGAATATAGATGTTTGTTCTGTTAAAAAATGAATATCCACATAACGATCATATACAATACTAATCAGACGGGGCCGAAAGACACTCTAAGGGTTTCATGAATATATCGTTTTTTAAATTTTCTAAAATACATAAACTAATTGTATGCTCACTAACAACTAACGTTTCCAAACAAACCTAAAATTAATTGTATGCACATTATTCTATTGTTAACACAAACTTAAATATATATAATCTTGCAATACATAAGTTAATAACATAAATTATGCCTCAATAAACTAGATTATACATACAATAAGGCAATACAATAATTTAATACACTAATTTAACAAATTTAATTAAATATAGGGATTAGGGTTTATACCTTTTCTTGAGAGATTAGGGAGTTAGAGAGGACGAGAGGGAGGCTTGGAGTCGTCGGAGGGGCCGTTGATCGTCGGAGCAGCTTGGGGGGTGGAATTGGAGGAAAATTGGGGATTTTGGGGGAGAAAGGTGGGTTCAGCCAAATGGGGGAAGAAGAAGCAGGTTTTCTGTTTTTCTCGCGGTTTTGCAATGTCATTCAACGGCCGCCAACGGCTGATTCCAACGTCTACCAACGTCCTGCAGTTTTTAACTAATAAATTATACGAGAAAACATTAGACGTTGGAAGACGTTGGAAGCCGTTGGTCAAGGACGTTGGAGGCCTTTGGAAGGCTCCGTTGGAATACACTGTGTGTCTTGTAGTGAAGGCTATAGATGGTCGCTCTTATCTAGCTCTATTCTCCGTATTAGCAGACAGTATTATCTAATAATACTCTTTGCTAAAGTGGGTCTCGGAGTGGGGCGTTACACATCACCTCAACCTCCTTCTATTGCTCAGGGCCATGCTTTGCCACCTCTATATTGTTCACGGCCAAGAGCCATTATGAAGAGAAGAGGAAGAAGTAGATTAAGAATAGGTTATAGAGTAATTAGCGGACAACTGCTTAAGCACTCCATTATTTTTAACATTCCCTTCCTACCTCTCTTAAAGAGGAGAAGCCATTAAAGAGCATTTAAGGAGGTCAATAATAGTGAAGAAGAAGAAGAATGAATTTGTGAAAAAAATGAAGGAGGATATGGGTGGTTTTTACAGCCTTTTTCAAGCCTTAACCCTTAAGTAAAGTAGAAAATATCACTATACATCATCATGAATGCATACCAGCCCTTATGCCATCCAAAAGTACAATTTACATGTTGAAGCAAACTCCGCATGTGCCACAATCTTTTCACATCAAATCATGTCCAAATTGTTGACTTATGCAAGCTTAAGGGTGACATTTTCATAAAATATCTTGGATATTTTATACACACACACACTCATATACATGTTATATGAATGTACATATGAGTATGTGAGCTGTATACATGCATATAAATACGCGTTAGTGTTATTTTTAACATTGCAACAACTTGAAATGACTTTCGTTTGTTTAATCGTTGAAAATCGGGAAACCGATTCCCGGTCACATTTTAGCTTATAAATTAATATACATATACTTGTGGGTAAAAGTGGGAAATAAATTAATTAATATAAGTGATCTCATTTGAATTATAAAATCATATAAATCAATGATAATAATTATTTACAAAAATTGCTACTACACCGATGAAGTGATATCAGTTTTATTATATTTTCAAACTAATTATATATCTCTCTATAAAACTATTATAAATTGTTTATTATTGCTTTATGTATATTTAGAATGAATTATTATCATTTACAAACAATTATTTGAATAATTATAATAATTATTAAATCACTAATTCTCAATTTAAAATCACAAATCAGTTATTAATATAAAGGCATCATTGAGGATGTCATACATACATTTAATGTCAAAAAAATAAATAAATTTTATTTCATATTCTTGTTCAATTATAAAAATAAATGTATATATCCAGCTCCGTACGTTACATTTTACGGTTATAGAATTGCTTGTCTATAAAAGGTTTTCGGCCATTTTATCGCTATATTTCCAAAGGAAATATTTTTGTAAATATTTATTACCACTATTATTTATTGTTCAAAACATCATTACTTGTGTTATTAAACCTTATATTGTAATTTTTTAAAAAGAAAGTATAATTTATCAAAATGATAAATTACGGGTCGTTACATAACTTATTCATATCAAACTCAAAAACTATCGTACAAACAAAAATTTTAATTATGGTTTACATAAATAAGCGTAACAAGACATTCATAAACAAGAACAACATTCATAAACCAAGTTTACATAATATCCATAAACAAATATGACATCCATAATCAATTTCACACAATATTTATAAACAAAGACACAACATCTATAGACAAAGAGATAGTATCCTCAAAGCTAATTTGCATAAAATACTAATGACAAAATGCTAAACCAGAAAGTCGCATATGCTTACTATGTCAAAATGAACTTTAGGAATTTGATTGTCATCCTATACATTTTTTGCACCCAAACATCTTTAGTTGCTTATAATGAAGAAATTCAAATTAGATATCGAATACAATTTTAAAATAACACATCTTTGTAATTGAAACTAATGATAGATATGCATTTCTATTGTTGCATATTCCCTCATTTTGTTCTTTTGTTTTAGTTGATAAATGAAATCATCTATATAGGGAGTAGGCTACATCAATATACATGGGTAAAGGGGGTATGTGTTGGGTGTGTCATAAGGTATTGCAGAATTTAATGAACTTTTTGGGCTTGGCTGATATATATGATTTCCTCTCTGAGCAAAAACTAATTGTCCTGGGAAAAAGAAAAGCCATCCTTCGTAGATACAAACCTTTCCCTGTATATAAAACTAAGAGATTATTAGAATGCATATATACAACCAATAATAATCCAAAACAATTAGCATTAAAATGGTTTTTTTAGAGCCAGAATTTATAAACATGTCACTATAGCATCTACCTAGGCTATGACAATCCAAAGTAAAATGAATCAAGCTATAATTTTTATGTTGGACAAACATTTATTTCCTTTTTTACCATCTACTTCTTCCATACAAAATTGCTTTGACTAAATATCATTTTATTCAAAACTTAAAAGTTACTTTATAATTAGTAAAGACTCATTTGCATAAAATTTTGAATGTTATAGTCTAATTGTTCGATTATTTCAAGTTCACCTTCTCTAGTTGAAATGGTTTTCATCTAAAGATCATCCAGGTTAGTAGATCAGATATATCTAATGCCCATATGCTTATTAAATTTTTAGAGGTTTCAATACTAGCAAAAATGCACTGATGACCATGGTCTCAAGCGTTAAGACTTAAGACTTATAGTTTGAGTTCTCGTCAAAGAAAAAAATAATGCTGTTACATTCGACTATTTATCCAAAACAACTTATTTTTAACCTAGAGGCCCATTTTTTTGGTTGCGCTTCCAATTTTAGAATGGATAGGTTCGTGGATGTTACTCGTAACGTCAAAAAAGCGTTACCGAATTGTTATACGATATGGTTAGAAAAGTGTTACTAAATTTTAGACAGCAACGTCAAAAAAATATTACGAAACTGTATACACAAATTGTTAACATTAGCGTTACAAAAAGCGTTATGAAACTGCTACAATTATGTTGCAAATTGCAACAAAAGCAAACAGTCACAAGTATGCTGCTAAATTATTAAGGGTAGTACTTGTGCAGTTAACAATTAAGCAATAAAAAGTGTACTGATTAGATTGTCCGATTCCAATGTTTGAGAACGGTTTCCTTTGAAACAATATTGCTCCCTCTACGACACATAAGGATTTTCATGCCATTATTTAGGCGCTTGTTTAAGCTCATACAGTGAGCTTCTTAATCTACAAATCTTACTTTCATTAGCAGTTTTCAGGAAACCTTAAGATTGTTTCATATATATTTCTTCTAGTTCTTTACTTAAAAATGTTGCCTTTACATCCATTTACGTATTTCTAAATCGAGTGTGGATACAATTTCTACTAGCATTCTTATTGATGTTATTCTACTTACTGGAGGATATGTATCAAAATAGTCCAAGTCTTCCTTTTTTCTGAACCTTGAACCAGAAGTCAAGCTTTATACTTGTCTATTAAACCATCATGTTTCAATTTCTTCTTAAATATCCATTTATTACCCAATTTCTTGCATCCTTGAGGTAAATCAACTAATTCACATGTATGGTTTACCATAATGGATTCGATTCCATGGTTAATAGCATCCTTCCAGTAAAGAGCATCGGTGGAGGACATGGCTTCTTTGCAGGTTAACGAGTCGTCTTCTAACATAAATGTGTAGAAGTCTGGACCAAAGGTGTTTGATTTCCTTGACCTTTTGCTTCTCCTTGGTTCCTCTTCTTGTTAATTAGCACTATTTTACTGATCATTTTCAATATTTTGCTTAATATTCTCAAGAGAATTAGATATTTTAGTTTCCCTTGGTTTCTTTTGAGAATAATTTTCAGGACCATGTTTTAAAGGGTATACATGTTCAAAAAATCTAGCATTTCTCGACTCGATTAATGTTATTTACGTGAATATAATCATTTTTGGATTTGCGTACCAAAAACCGATAAGTGGCACTGTTTTGTGCATATCCAATGAAAATACGATCAAATATTTTTGTCCAATTTTGACTTTCTTAGGGTTTAGGTACCTCTACTTTTGCAAGACACCCTCGCAGTTATAAGTATTTGTAGGATGGTGGTCTACTTATTCAAAGTTCATGGGCAGGTTTAGATGTTTTCTTTCGTGGTATCTTATTCAAAATATAATTTGCAGAAAGAATAGCTTCTCCCTAGAAGTTATCTAGCAACCCAGAACTAATTAGTAATGTATTCATCATTTCTTTAAGAGCTCTATTTTTCTGTTCGGCCATAATGTTGGTATGAGGTGAATACGAGGCTATAGTTTTTTGTATAATACCATGCTCAGTGTAGAATTCCTCAAAGGAAAATTCATATTCTCCTCCTCTATCATTCTTAAAGCTTTTATTACTTGTTGAGTATAATTTCAACTTCCACCACTACAATAAAATGTACCTATCAACGTTTTAAAAACGCTATAAAAACCTTTAAGGGCGTTTTTAAATACGTTGTATATTAACATGTCATTACAGGTCAGGCATGTACCATAGCAAGACAGTTTATGCTGTAGAATCCATGTATCTATAGCGTTTTTTGATGTCATTAATATGTTTTACAACATTTTTATTGATATATTCAATGGCGGTTATAATATGTTATGTTAACTTTTTATAGCATTCTTTTCATTGTTGTGTTTTATTTTTACAGTGTTTGTTTTGTTGCCATGATGTTTATTTATAGCGGTTTCTTAAATACTTGGGTCCTATTTTATAGAGTTTCGAATAGGTTGTTAAAACTTTCTATAGCATTTTGAAAACGCTATTCAATCTTTTGTATAGCGATTTAGAAACGTTGTTAAGTATTTTCGTAGCATTTTATATGTATTTTGCTCAGTTCCTAATCAATATATAACGGGTTCCAATTCAATATGTAACCACAATTTATGTGTAGCACAGTTTATGTAAACCCATATATTTTATAACAAACATATATTATATTAATCATACATTTTATAATCAATATATTATATTAATCACATGTCTTACAATTAACATGAAACAATACATAATAAACATATACAATATTCTTATATCAAAATAAATAAAAAGTTCATAATATTTCAATGTAGAACAAACAGCCACTGGTGACCAAAAGCAGTAATACATACAAGCATACAAACTAAAATGTATTTATGGCATCAAAATTAACTTCGAATCCATAACTTGCTGCGGTATGTTACTATTTTTTTCCATCAAATATATCTATCCACCTGTAAAGGAAAAGCTCTTTATTATACGTACTTGATTAGGATTAAAAAACGGAAACATTAATTAGTTAGTTCTCAAGTTACTTTACGTTTTATAAAACAAACATGTGAAAGAATGAGCTCGAAATTTTTCTTTATGCTTTTTTTTTGCTAGTGTTAATTAAAAGGTCAGTTACAATATAAACTTGTACCGTTTGTATTTGATCATTATATAATTCAATGTGTATTGTTTTATCCGTTATCCATTGTACCACTAATGTAATTTTAGGATCTTAGACTTCGTGATAGTATCTATACACCAATCTAGAAATAAAGATTATGATTATCTTGTACATGTTCCATCCTAGTTGTTGTATATAATATGAGTCCAATGGTCCCTGCAATAAAGATAATAATTATCTTATCCTCCAAACAAATATCCACTTTTAAAAAATAGTTTACCATTCCTTAAAAAAAATAGAGTTATCGTAACTTTCAACTCCAATTATCGGAGCTTTACAATGAAAAGAAAATGGAGTAATGCAAATTAAAAGGTGGTTCTACATTTGCATCTGTACACCAATCTAGAATCATATAATAATACTATTTTAGTTTCCTTTTGCCCTTACCTTTTCTTGTTAAAAAAGAAGAAATAATACAATACGTATATTGTCCAGGAAACTCAATACATAATACAAAAATACCTTATTTATACTATAAACCATTGTTTAAGAATGCCTACTATAATAAAATTTACCAAGTACCAGAAAACATTTAATAAATTACAAACTGCAACAACTAATTTACAGTATGCTTTTGATATGCGAATTATAATTCTGTAACGTTAACTGTTAGAGATAATTATTACTTTTAATATGCTACTCACGCTTTCTATGATAATGAAGATAGGTAAATAGTTTTATATTGATTTGACAAAAAGAATATATGACTTCTTTTTTAAGGTTTATCAAATGATATAAGCCATGGATGGTAACATGTCTCTAGATTGATTACGTTGGCGTATAAGATTAGAATATTATCAACTTATTTAATCAATTTAGAATTTATAAAATAGTCAGCTTTTGTCTTTATTTTGTTGCACTATATAAGGCTAAGGAACCGTAAAAAGAAAAGAGTTAACAAAAGCTTAACAGGCTATGACAACTAGGCCTGGCCAGATAATCAGGCATTCACAAGTGGAAATATACAATCAGAATTAACCAATATGTTTTTCACATACTGTGGATTTCAATAACAAATTTAGCACTACTTACTCAACTGTAATTTTATTGACTAGAAAACCTTTTGACAGACTATAAATCTAAAAAATCAAACCAAGGTAAGATAACAGACACAATCTTAAAAATGTATTAAGGAAGAAAATACTTGGAGCTTCCGACACTTATTTGTGCATTCCACAATAGTAAAACAAACTATTATAGATTCCTCTAACGTATAACTCAGCAACGGTTTAATAGCCTACAATAAATCCAAATTTTTTAACTACCCATACATCACCAATTCTGATAGTGTGCCAGTGAAATTCTATTCCTAATTACAACTGAATAACAATAATCATTTCATCAGATAATACAACTCCTCGATATTTCGTAGGTGAGCTGCATTAACACTCTTTTTACTCTTAATTTCTTAGTCCACTCAAATGCTCTTTTGAAATACTTGGTTTAAGAAATTTTAATGCTTTAGTGCCGGTTTATGCTATTTCTATATTTTTTATATTAAAGAACAATACAAAAGGTAGACAAGCACCATTGTCCAAGTGGTTAAGTGATTCGACTTTGGTACGATAGGTCACAAATTCGAAACTTGCGTTCGAACGTTTATTGACCTGTGACATGTTGTCCTAGTGACATGTTGTATATAAAGCACCGTTTCAAAAAAATATATAAAAAGTACTTGGTAAACAGTATTCACAAATTCAGGTGCTCCAACCCCTTTGAAGAAAAAATTCCCCAAGCTTGTATTCCTGAAAACAACGCAGATCCTCTCATTATCACTACAGATAGAATAATTAAGTAAGGTGAACAATTAGAATAAGACAAATACATGTCTGTCATGCATGGAAGAGAAGAACATCAGAATAATTTGTATCCATATTTTTGAATGCTCTGGAGGCAACAATTAAATCAACAGAACTTGAATAAACTTATAACAAAAAAAAAGATGTTACAAGGCTACATAGAATCACCTAATGTGTATTCACTAGAACTGCATTAACGGCAACATTCTCATCAACTAAATCAGTTTTGCTATCAATACCAGAACTTTTATCCTGCCTCTACCAAACCACATCAACTAAGTGCAACAGAAGAGAAAGAAAAAAGGATTATATATAACAAATAGTAAAAATACTGACCAAATTTGCTGGAAAAGGTGCTCCGAAACGCCATTCTAGAGAGCAGATATAGCATCATGATGTAGATCCATTAAGAAGCATTTTGTAATTTGAGATCTGAGATTTGTGATGGTGGAGTTTTAGAACCATGGTTTCATGAACAATAAACAAGATGGCTGGTCATATATTTAATAGTATTATTATCTAGATAAGTGCACATATGTATGTTCATACATACATTCATACATGTGTTTGTGTTCAATCTACCTTGTATTTTGAGAAAACTTTGCCCAGTTACTGTGGTTGTAATTGAATATGTCAATAAGCCATTTAAGAACGACTCATGTAAATAATTCCATTTTCAAACAGAGGGATGAACCTCAACAAAATAAATCCGACCTAAGTAAATTAATTCATGATGTGTAATCTCAATTAAATCCTTGTTTGCATTGTCAATGTCTTCGTCAATATAACTTAGACCATGTTGTTTATGAGATATTCATGGACGCTATCAATAAATTAGTTTACAGGTCTTCTAGGCCTTCAATTCAACCTTCTTTACCTATATTTCTTTCTACATTATACACTACTAGTAATATGTTAGATCACCTATGATCTTGTGATATTAATAAGAAAGACCAAATCTTTTCTGATAAAAATTATTGCATCAGACCTTGGTTGTGTGTTCACAGATGGTAGGCAACCACATTTTCAAATTGAAGTTATGTTTTCCAAAGTGACACCTAATACAAAACATTTTACATCTCATGAAAAACCACTATGAACATTTCATCATTTTGAAGTAAAATTTCCGATGACAATGGTGTATTCATTTTGAACATTACACTTGAATATAATTTGTTAGCTTCACTTGCTTCCATTTCAAGCTTCAATAATAATGCATACTGAGGAGATAAGTATTTGCAGGTGCACATTTAATAAAATTGTTAATGTTATTAATTAGCATCGCCTCTATCATAACCTAATATCAATAATGCTAACTATTGTGATTAATGCATACGCCAAGTGTTTTCATCAAGTACTGAAATTAGGCATTTCTAGTTATTGTGCAACTATAAATATATAAAGTGACTCTATTTACAGTGGATGTACTAATGTTATTTTTGTTTTATAACCCAATTAAAATATAAGTCTAGAACATATTCAAATATTTACTACGTACCAATATTTCATTTCATACAATAAAATCCAAATCATCTTAAGTTTGAAATGATGTAATAAGATACTTTGTTAAGAATATGATATAATAATACACAAAAAAATAAAATTACAGTGCAATTTTTGTTAATGCTTAAATATTCAAATACTTTTTTTATTTTCATAATGCTTATAAATAATTTATCATCTCATAACAATAGTCCTCTTTGTCAACTGTAATAGATAAAAGAAAAAAACTAACATAAAAAAGTTGATCATGAGCCAGTATTTGTTATCATTTAGTTCTCTCACAGTAAAAGTTACATCAAAACATTTATTCAACAATGGACATTGCGTAATATTATCTATGGTTCATAAATATATAATATATAGATGAATGAATTAATTGTAAGACATAAATTTAATTGAAGAGAGTTACAAGCATTGAAGAAAATTTAATATGAAATTAATGGTGGCATGTGACCACATGAAAATCATGACTTTCAGCAAACTATATGAGAAAAACAGTGATTTAAGCCATTTCACAATAAGCAGCACTAACAAAAGAAAACTCAATGGCCCAATTGGAAGCTTTTGTCTTGTAGAACGCTAAAATTTGGTATGAAGCATAGTCCAAGAATGTTTATTTTAAAATTCAACTACATATTGAATATTTCAATTTTCAATCCTAGGTAATTTTTTTCTAAGCAAAACAATAAATGCTGAAAAACTGTCAGGTTTTAAGTCTAAAATGTATCATATTGACATCCTTGGTTTTAATCTATGTTTCTCCTCGTCTTCCTAACAATTAATCAATCTTTTCTTCACTAAGAATATGTTTGCTAACATTGTAACTTTTCGAACTTATTATGTCAATTACCCACTACATATTGAAAAGAAAAATCAATTTTCAAATTAACACCAACTGTGTATCCTAAAAATCAACAACTTATGTTCTGAAATTTAGAATTCATTTGAGTACCTATAATGGAGATAAAGATGTTAAAATGAAAGCAATATTTACTTCAATGAGAAACTGCTTCATATAGTTTCATCCTACTAAAATCAAAACATAAATTAGAAAACAAATGCTAAGAACGTAAAAGAATCATTTGTCTCTTCTATGAAAAAATAAGCTTCTTTCACTAATTGAACTTGAAATATCCATTGAACTAATATACTAAAACTAATTAAATCGTTACTAAAATACACATGAAATAGTTTATGATAAAATAAGGTACTCCTTCAATTCATAGTTGAAAATGAGTTCAAGTTTAAGAAAATATGCTATTTAGTTTCAATCAGATTCAAATGCACCTTAGGAAACTAAATAAATTTCAGAACAAAATTAGACTTCAAATTCATTGTAGGTATAATATATTTTAATTACCAAATGAATACTTTGGAGTATTGAAAAGGTGAAAAAGATACCTAATATAACTAGTAATTAATATTGAATTTAATTTAAGTTAGACAAAACTCTAAAGATTAAGTTTGAAATTTCAACCCATAAAAAAACCTTTTGTTTTTTCTTTCAATTACTTAACATAGATTACATTATCCTAATGTTTGTAAATGTAATATTTTTCAAAAGGTAATCTTTAGCTACTAAAATTTGGAGTACGATTGTGGACTCACATCATATGCTTCTTTGAACTAGGAGGCCAGAATTATATAATTGTAGTTTACACACATAAGCAACAAATTTCTACACCGATATGACTCAATTTCTCTGTCACATAACAAATTTTAATGTTGATATAATACTACTACAATAGTATTAATAGTTTGAGCAAAAGGTGTTAATTTTGATGATTTAAACTACCACTTTGGCAAGTTCCATGTGCTGATATTCCTTACTCGTCTTGGAGTGTAAGTAATGCAGGTGACAAAATATGACCAATATCTATAACAGATGTAACAAATTTAAGTACAATATTGATTCCATATAGTAAGATTATGCCCATACAATATATTGCTATTACAAAATGTAAAATAATAAACTTCTAATCTGTTTTATTGAGAAAATTAAGAGACCAACATTTTAGTTGGACAATTAGTTAAGAAAAGTATTGATTATGGAAGATAATCAATGTGTGTGAATAGTATTTTGACAACTTACTTACAATGATACTCAGGAATTCATCCAATATTCAACATCTGCTAAATACTTGCATTCAATTATAAATGCAGTGTACATTCAGTTAGACAAAATTGTAATTGGATAGAACCATATTTCTTGTATAGCGATTGATGTATATTGTCTGTACAATTGGTTTTTTGTCGCCACCGCACTAATCGGGATTATATGTTTCGCATTAATATGAATTCGATTATTTAGGATAACATATTCAATAATCAAAATTTCTAGTTTTAGCCATTTCTATTGTGACTTGCATTTCTGATGTTTACTATAAATCTAGTGTAAATTCAATTACATATGGAATTTCCTTAAATGGATGTAAATTTTGTTTAAAATACTTTATTCAACAACTGCATGTATATACTGTTCTAAACTTATTAATTTTTATAAAACTTAAATAAATTTTATAACGTATTTAATTTAAAAAAATAGTTGGCTTATTTAATTATTATAAAACTTAATGAACTTAGTTACTTATTTTAAACTTAGTTAATTTGCTGTTGTTGTTATGCAAATAAAAATTAGTTAATCTTTGAAAGTGTTGATAGGGTACTATTGATCAATTATACACAAGTACTTGCTCCTGTATAAACTCTTATGCGTTACATGATCAAAGTTAATGTGTATTAGATAAATTGTGTTTAGTTAACCACAATATAACTAATGAAACACATGTTATTATCAGTTTAAATTGAAAGGAAAAAAGACTATTCTGAAAGCAAAAGTTGCCGCTGAGCATGAAGAATTCTAATGGATGGAGTATGGTAGGCTTTCAAGTTAGAATGTGAAGAACAAATACAAGAAAATGAAGATATACAGCAATAAGGATTCAGTAAAGGTAAAGAATATACGCTTGTGCAAAATTCAATACTAAACCAGTTGAAAAATAAAGTGCACCCTAACTGAACATATTATGTTGGAATGATATGGTTTTACAATTTATTCTCAATGTGGAGTTGGTTTGACGTAGGCGTAAATCAAGGATATATGGTGAAAATATACATGTGACTTTCTGATGTGAAGAGGTCATCAAGATGTAAAAGATCATACGTTCGAGGGTATGTTGAAAATGGTTCGCACCTATAAAAGAGATATAATCAGTTATGGTAAATTTATTTACGGAAATATAAATACTATAATAAGTAGTACAACTATATAATTAACATATGATGATTTATCGAGGCTTTACTGTGCATTTGGAACTTTGAAGTATGCCATGATACAAAGATACAACATCAACTACATGAATCAAAAGTGCAACGTGTAAACTTATGACAGTGAAAGTTGTCAAAACAATGAACAGATGATAGATTTCTACGTACATGCATGAAAAAGTTAACTTATGCATTACCTAAAAGATGGACACTAAAATAAAACTGATGGTTTTATGACCTTGTATGTACAAAAACGCAAACTTGGTTGCTTACCAATCTTGATAGGTACGGATTAAACCTCTATCGTAAACTGTGCCAAGTGAGTTTAGACCATAAGAAGAGACAACATTCATCACCCACAAAGGATTGTGGTCATGCTTTTTGCAAATATAATATAATTTAGATGGTTAATTGGATGCAACCACAGAAAATTATGGCAACACATTCTTTCAATTGAAACATTAAGTGTATGAATATTACAATCGTGTATTTGCATAAGGATAGAATTATCAGGTCAACTTTCTTGTTCTTCTACCTTATCACTTATGAATTGTTTTATAATATAACAGTAAAAGATTTTTATGAAATTTAGCAAATTCAGTCCATGGGATGAGACACCTAGAGCAGTGAGCCATATCAAAAGAATTGGCTGGAAAAGGAAGATGGTGCATAGAAATGATGCCCAATATTGCTGGAATACCACGCTCCAACGCGAACTACACTTGAGCTTCATGGTTGTCTCTAGGAGCAAGAGATACGGTTCGAATTCCCCTATCCAGCAGATCACCTCCCCAACTTGCAACATGTAAAACAGCACCTCAATTTAAATGCAAGGAACATTACAGATAAAAACAAGTACATTCAGACTTTCTTCATTCAAAATTTTTTTGTGCTCTTGGAGAAGTAAACCATATAATAATTTCTAAAGCATAATACACTTTGTTCTTTTTGAAAAATGAAAAGGTACTTTACGAAAAGTGAAAGACTACATTTATTGGACACCTGGAACGACTAATATAAGATCGATAAAATATCTCCGAATACACAAGCCACAACCAGCTCAGTTGAATCACTATTTGCCAACCACACTCGAGCTACTTCAGCTTCATTCCTGAGTGCAAAGACTAGGCCGTTACTTTGTTTGATTCTCTTGATAATATATTTTGTTCAATTCATATCTTCATCTCTTGGTTCTGAAATAGTGAAATAGTGTGAAACACTGAAACTTAGTCAGAAATAGTGTGAAACAGTATCAAAATTAGTTATAAACAGTATGAAATAGACATTAATTTAAGCTATCATTTCTAGAGTTATTTCTTGTAAGTTCAAACATGAAAACACAGTAAGTTCACAGTTGAATAAGTATGTTTCACAAGATATATAGGAGATCTAATCAGCTAATGAATCATCTCTTTGTTCTGAGACAGAGAGAAACACTTACAAAATTCATTACCCAAATTCTAAAACACTTCAAAAGGAAGAAAAACCAAGATATATCAGAAAGCAATATAATTATTATCATTATGAGACATCAGTAGCATTTTTCAAAAAGATAGAAGAATACCTGAAACTCTAGCCCGAGTATTCTGCAAATAAATTATCTCCTTAAATGCGTATATAAATGAAAACAGAGACACATAGCTGCTCAAACGAATGAAGAGAAAAAAATATAAGGAACAAATATCGATTATTTTAAATGAGCTACTGAATGTACAAGGTGAATTTCATTGTAAATCTTGTCTTTTTTTTAGTTTATGTAATAATTCATTTAGGTTCCACTATACTGCTTTCCACTAGAGTTGGCATTATTCTGATGTAAGGTCAAGTATCTAAGCAACTTTGATTCATCGTTTGCACCTACGAACAACACAAATACAAGTTATTACCAAACAACTGAAATAAAGTAATACTTACCTTAAAAGAAAAACTGTTAAATGGGTAATTGACAGATGTTTCAGATTCCAGGTCTGAAAGATGTCCACGCTCATTTCCCTGTTTTTGGCATAATGAAGTTACAAAATCTCATATTAGAGGATGGGACCGCAAAAAAATAGATCCATAAGAATAGTATAGCTCATACCTACTCCTCATCATGATAGTTAATGCAAGTACTACCCTCACTCATGCATTCATTATTGCTAGAATTGTCATACTCACTTGCTTCATTTATATATTCATCGAAAGGTTTCCAATTATATCTACAAGTAGCTGGTATCAATGCATCATCGGATGTGGGAATAAATGCAGCCTGCAAAGTTAGTAGGTGGCATGAAATAAAAATAAGCATTGTTTTCTTCCCAAGAGAAATGTAATTCTACAATATTTGCACCTTCTGCTTGGCAAGTGTATCCCAGTTTATGTTTTTAAAGAACTCGTGCTGCTTTACCTGGGAAACATAGAATAATTAGAAAAAATCTATGAAGCGAAACTTTCAAGTTAATATTTCCAAAGAGGGGAAACGGACAATTACTTTCGAAGCTCCCCTAGCTCCAAGTTTTTGGTTTGGATCTTCCATCAATAATCCGGAAATTTCGAGAAAACTAATATTTTAATGACCTTATGTCTCCGATTTACTAATATATTCAAGGATGGATTTTGGATTAATTATGTTAACACGATATAACTCGTTATGATGGATAAAAAAACTTTTGCACATAACAAAACATTAAAAGAATTAGCAACCTAGCTGCCTCAACATTTTAGACTATAAATAACACCAGAACTCTACTAATTGATTATGTTGTGTTAAACTCAGCGTTATTGATTACATTTGAAGTTGTAGATCTTGGGCTTGAAATTCTACCAATTGACCAATAATATATACTCAGTAGCTGGTGCTCATATTATATCTTTCTAATAGCCAGGCTATACAAAACTAACAAATTTTCATCCGGTAAATCACCGACTGTAAGCTTATTCAGTCAGCAACATGATGTCAACTAGGGAAGAGATTATAATGACAACATGGTTAGCGATAAATGTATTCAAAACGCATACTATACATTGTCAAAATATTAAAGATCGTGGATGTTAAGCTTGTTATTTCAATTGTTTTGATTTTTTTCTAACATGACATTATGAAGTGGGTTTGGAATAATGCCCCAAGTGCCATTACAAATTATATGCATGGGCAATCGAGTCCATGGTCTTTATATTTCAGGTTTCAAGACTCTACAAGAATTATTCAGAAGTGTATTAATTGAAGGCCAGATGTTGATGTGGTAAAAGTGAAAGATAAACCGACGACTAATTATCTTTACATTATGAGATGCTATTTTTTAAGCACTTAATTTGTTTAATGAGTACACTAAAAATTTCCCATAACCATACCGTATTAAAAGTGAAAATTAGAATTTTACTTTTTACATGATAAGAAGCTTGCATTATGAAGCTTTTGACAAAGTTGGCTAATACAAAGAATCAAACAAAAATATGCAGCAAAGAACAGAATGTCAAAAACCCAACATATAACATAAATTTTATAATAAACGGAAAATATTGATGCAAGTTCAAAGAGTTTTGGAAATTCCAATTCATCTACTAACATTATACTTGAAGTGCAAATCCGATGCAAAGAAATATTAAATAATGGTATGTCTGACTATATCTGCACCAAACATACAAAATATAATAGTAGAAAGAATGAAATAAATGCTAACCCATGACATATAAAGAAATCGAGTTTCAATTGTCTCACTTGTCAATTAGATCGTATGCTCATAGCTCATTTCTTCCGGGACACGAGGCCATGGAAGTGCAAGCGCCCATGCCATCAAATGACCATCCATGGTACCACCAAATTGGGAATAAAACAGAGAATCAAAATTGAACAAGCCAACTAAGATGAAGCTGAAATCAAACAGAATCCAAGAATGGAAATCAAATATGCATCAATATTGACCATAATTGAGCTGCATGAGTGAACAAAAGCAAACGACATAATAAATGAATAGGAACAAGCTAGTTGAAATTGAAGTAGAGGAGTGGATTTAGGGTTTTACCGAGATTTCATGGTAGTGGGAGAGTAATTAAGGTTTTCTTATGAAATCGACGAAGTGGAAAGGGAGTAATTTAGGGTTCTAGAAAGGAATATAGATAGGAGAATATGTGGCCTCAATCCGCCAAGTAATATATGGAGCCTGCCTTCAGCTAAAATTTATCTTACAACATTGCAATTTGTTATTATTTTCCTTTTAAAATATTATTAAAAGCAAGTAGACAATCATGTTATAAGGCACTGCAAGAGCAGACAAGTTTTCTTGTAGTGCGCTTTATACTATTAAATATGTCAAATGCTTCATCCTTACTTTTAAGGAGATACACGTAACAGTAACTTGTGCAATCATCAATGAACATATGAAATACTTTTTTCCACCTCTAGTTTGACACATTTTTGAGTCACATACATCAGTGTGTATTAGGTCTGGAGGTTCTGTTTCTCATTCAGCATGATGAAACGAGATTCTTATCAATTTTGCTTCTGCACAAACTTGACATTTATAATTGGAAGCTATGTTCCATTTTGGTATAAAGTTTAGATTAACCAATTTTCATAAGGTATCGGAATTTACATGGCCTAATATAGAATGCCATATGTTAAAGGAATCAACAATATAAGCAGAAGATACAATTTTATTCATTCATTGTTTGGAACAATATTGATTACACTTGCCTTCAATAAGCCATCACAAACATATCCTCTTCTTGCATACACTCCATTCCTTGATGACACAAACTTATCAGACACAAAAATGAGTTTGAAGCCATGCTTGCTAAGTAGCAATCCAAAAATCAGGTTCTTGCGGATCTCTAAAGCATGAGGAACATCTGCCAAAATTAGTTCTTTTCCAGAAGTCGATTTTCATACTATCTTTCATTTGCCTTCGACTTTTGATGTAGATGAATTACCCATAAAGAGTCATTCGTCTTCATACCAGTTATAGGTTGTAAACATCCACTTATTTACTCATATATGTCGTGTCTCTCTTGTGTCTACAAACCATTCCTTTGAGTCACCAACAAGGTTGCATTCGAACACTATTACACATAAGTCCATATCAGACATGCCTTCTAAGATGTTAGTAATGTTTGCTTCTGATTTCTTTTTTGTGGGTGCGCAACATTCAATGGTTTCATGTCCTTTCTTCCCTTAATTTTGGCATGAAACCTAAAATTTCTTTGAATTCTTAGGAGCATGCTTACGTTTCCTTTTGTTGGGTTTCTCTGGCTCGACTACATTAGCCCTGACAATCATATTATGTAAAGTCTTCTTCTCAGATTTTCGGTTATATTCCTCAATCCTCAATCCTCAATCAAATTACAAGTTCCTCCATAGTCATCTCCTCGCGCTTGTGCTTAAGGTATTTTTTGAATTCCTTCCATAATGGAGGAAGCTTTTCAATTGCAGTGGCAACTTGAAAGAATTCGCCTAGAGTCATTCCTTCATCATGTAGTTAGTGAATAATGGCTTATAACTCTTGAATCTAGTTGATAACAGTCTTTGCATCAATCATTTTAAAGTCAAGGAATTTCCCTGCTATGAACTTCTTCATGCCCTCATTTTCGATTTTATACTTTTTCTCTATTATCGTCCAAAGTTCTTTGGAAATTCGTGCAGTACAACACATTGTATAAGCCGTTGTTGAACACATTTAATATGTAGTGCTTGCACATAAAGTCGGAACTCTTCCAAACATTCAAGGCTTCAACTTTTGTTGCATCGGGTTTCGGTTCTTCGACTACGGGAGCACCTTCTGTAAGGAAATTTGTAAGGCCTAAAGTCATCAAATAAAACAGCATCTTTTGCTGCTAGCATTTGAAGTCCATCCCCAAGAACTTTTTCGACCGTTCTCCATGAGACATCGCCATTGTTCGAACCATACATGTAGACTGAGCAGTAATCACAGTTTATGTTGGTGCAGAACTATTGCTTTCATGAGGCATTTTCATCTACAAAAACAGCAAACAATGAATCTATATTATTTCAAGATTGTTACTCATAACGTCAGAAAAGCATTATGAAATTGTTACATAGTAATGCCAGAAAAGTGTTACTAAACTTTAGACAGTAATCTCAAAAAAGCGTTACAAAACTGTATACACAGATTATTAAAAGCAATGTTACAAAAAGCGTTACGAAATTGTTATAATTATGTTGCAAATTGCAACAGTAGCTAACCGTCATAGGTATGTCGCAAAATTGTTACGAGTGGTACTTGTGCAGTTAAAAAATAAGCAATAAAAAGCGTATCGATTAGATTGTCCGAGTCCAGTGTTTGAGAACTGTTTCCTTGAAACAATATTGCTCCCTCCATGTCATTTAAGGATATCGCGCAATTGTTTTTCAACCTAAAACAGACCTTCTCCTTGATGTTGCGCAACATTCGTAGAGCAAAACGAATTCAAGAGAGTGTATTTTAAGAACAGAATTCTATGAGGAGAAAGAAATGCAGAAAAACTAAATTACATTGTCACTGTTTCTTTTCTGCCTATATATAAGCGTAGGCAGGTACACCTATTCGGTAATAGGTGATGTTCAAACGGATGCGACTGTTGAAAAGGTTGTGAACCTATACCGGGCGGTGCGACCGTTTGAATTTGGACGGACAGAAATAAAAACTATTTGGTCTGAACAAGTGCCCCAAATACGCATCAAACGCCCACTCCCCCACAGATGTGGGCGTGCACGTGCGGGATGGTGCGTTGTACCACCCATCATGACTTGTGTCTCTCTTTGCCTATAAGAATTATCATTGTGTCCACATCTTAATATACAAATGCAAATAGTTTATTTTATTTTAAGATGTGAGAATATTCATCTTCCAAAGCAATTAATGCCTCCACAATCCCCAATACTACGCATTCATTTCTAACAATAAACATGTCATTAATATTCTTATAACATCTACCTAGGCTATGACAATCCAAATTAAAATGAATCAAGCTATATTTTTTTATGCTAGACAAACGTTCATTTTAATTTTTACCGTCCACCTCTTCCATATAGAATATCTTTGACTAAAATATCATTTTATTTGAAACTAATATTTTCATTATAATTAGTATAGTCTCATTTGCATAAAATTTTGAATGTAATAGTCTACACTAAAAGAAAATATCGATTTTGCAGCGGAAATATCTATTGCAAAGTCATCGCAAAATCCTTGTTAGCGACGGATTTACGAAAAATACATGTGGTCGGTAAATTTCAAGTTCGGTAATTTAGGGTCAATTTTGCGACAGAAATTATCTTAAACTCACTGACATTTTTCCATCATTCATGTAGATATTAAAATTAATTTAAAGAATATTTTACCGACTGTAACATCTCGATATTTTCAACCATTCGCATCCACACATGTCGGACTTGAATTGCTCAAAATATCATATTGTTAATTTTTATTTGGTAAAACTCAACATATACAGTAAATGAATAAATCACAGAATCACAGACACAGTAATATGAAGTAAGCAGCGGAAACAAATGAATAGTAGTTCATGAAGCTACTATATATATATAACAAAATCAAACAGAATACAACAGAAGTCTCGAGTACAATAATCAACACAAAATCTGAATATATCAATGGAGTCAACTAAATGACTAAAAGTTGTATAAATAGATGGATCGCCAAATCGAAGCTCCAACACCAAAGGTGAGTCTCAAATGTTGTGACACTCAGTCTGACCCGAGCGTAAAGCAAAACACAAAACACTCGAGTCAGGATTAACATTCCTATATCAAAAAATCAAACTCAAGTGAAATATCAATAGAAATACATGTAACTTAAAGGATGTTGGGGTACCCATCCTCTAAGGATCCGCGGAGCTATCTACTATGTAGAAATATACGCTATTAACAACCAAACGTCATTACAACACCGTGGTCATTTCAAAATAATTTATACTTCCAAACCCAAATATGATATCCATTTCAAACCATACCAATACTATATCGTTTCCATCTCAAAACCATATCAATACAATATCATTTCCTAATTATAGCACTTTCAAAGTCATAACCCTTCCAAAGCCAAAATGCTTTGAAATCATAATACGTTAGAAAACCATAACTTTGAAATCATAACACTTTGGAAATCATAACATTCTGAAATCATACCACTTTGAAATCATAGCACTTTAAAATCATAATACTTTGGAAAACCACAACACTTTCCACTTAACCGGTTTAAATATTTAAAATCATGTATATAATAAAATGGTTTCCTCAAATTTCACAAATCGATTCAAATCAACTCGAATTCCAAATTCAAATTTAATCCAAACTGAAACCATCAATTTCAATTCAATTCAGTTCCTCAATAAACCATTTCAAATTATATCGATATCAAATACAGATTTGAACCACAAATAAACCATTTCAATTTCAATATTTCAAAGCTCTAAATACTAAACATTTTCTAAACTAAATTTGATAATTTCTTATATATATAAAATTCACTTTAATATTATTTAGCTTTGGAATATTCACTTAATAAAATACAATATCATTTATATAAAACCCTAAATTTTAAATCACTAAATATTTTCTTAAATTTATTTAAACTTGAAATATTCATTTAAATCATCTTAAACCAAAACCAAGTATAAAATGGTGTCCTTTAAAAACCTCAAATTCCATAAGTTTTCGATCGATTTGATTAAATAAAATTCTTAATTGAATACCATTTCAAATCAATTTTAAATCCATCTTCTCAACCTTGATTTATTAAAGACATTATAAACTCTATATTAAAATATAATTTAAATAACTTAACCATATTATATTTTAATTAAACCAAACTTTATTATTAAACTTATTTTATATTAAACAAATTTGTGCATAGTCTAAAATCTTGAATTTAACTATATATAAAATAACATTTATATAATTTCTAAAATCAATATTTATATAAAATCATCTAATTCTGTATATAATTTTCTATCCTATGGTCAACTGATACAGATATTTATCATTTCAATCCAAAATTTAAATATATACGAGTATATATCATTTCAACCCGTAATCCCAAATTCAGTTGAAATGAAAATCGCTTGGGTTTATCATTTCAACCCATAACAATTTTCTCCTATTCTACAGATCGTTCGAGTATGTATCATTTCAACCCATAGTGAATTCTATACTGACAGGAAACTTGTAGAGTGATAACAAATATGATAAAATATAATAGTCATATATCATTAATATAAATTAGAGATAATGGTGTCAGGTGTCGTAGGTGAACAGATATAGATAATAGCATATATATAGCAATGTAAATAACTAACAACAGCATATTTCAATTATCGTTTCAATTGAAATTAAATTTAACAAATATAAGAACGTTAATCATGAGTGATTGCTCACCTTTCGAGGCTAGAGCTAATTTGACATGAAATGTAAGCACGACTTCCAAAGCAAAGCAAGATTTGACACGAATTCGACGACTAAGCTGATAAATAGAATCGATGATAATTAATCAAATTGGCTTGATATAAACTAAAACTAATATATATATATATATCTACATATATTTCAAAAATCAATTTTAGAAATATATGTTCTTAAAATAAAATCTTTATATATAATTCAAGTAAATCTTTATACATAGTCTACATAGTTTAGAGTTATCAGATTAATCTATCATAAAATACTTACATAAATTGAAATAAATACTTAAAACATAATATGTTAAAATCACAAATTTAATATATCATTAATTTAAAATATGTCCTTAAATATCAATATACAATAGGACACACACACAGACAGATATATATATATATATAACTTTTATAAACATTATATAGATATAAAACAGGATAGGTATAAACTTTTATATACAACAACATGCTATATAGTACTAAAATAAACTTATATAATAAAATTTACTGTAACACCATATATATCAAACAAATATATATATATATACACACACACACACAATACACAAATATAAGCATGACCAAAACAAATTTTTGATAATATATATACACTGTTCACCATACTACATTAATATAACATGACATGTATAACCCAAACTTGAACAAGAGATAGGCAAAATAATACATATGTATATACTGATAGAAAAAGGATCTACAACAAAAGTTATATGACTAGATTCCAAAATCAAATATGTAAGAACTTTTAAAACGTATATATACTGTATAAACCTTTATAACTTTATATACTTTATAAACTGTATAACATATATACCACATACGTATAAAAAACAAATATATTATATTAACATAAACTTAATAAACTAACACATAACTTTATAACAATATATATATATATACATATACAAACTTCTTTCATAAAACAACAGCCAGAACATATGTATATAAACTAACTCATATAATAGTTCATATAGCAGATTTTATATAACACTATATATATACCATTAAATAAAATAACAGAATATAGATTATCTATATAAATGTATCATAAACAGATTATACATACGACTAATATATAAATAAACTGATATTCTATAAACTTATATAAACTAATATATATAACTTACTATATATACATATAATATAGAAGTAACAGCATTTCATTTCATATATATATAACAACCAGGTTATACAAACTTAAATATAATAACAAAAATAATGCAGACTGACATAAACTTATATGAAAATATAATATACATTATTAATAAACATATTATGTAAATACTGTAAACATATATATAAACTTTACTTAGATATGCCACTACAACACAATATAGCAGCAATCTTTATATATATACAGAATATATATATACGTACATAACTAAATATATTATTATATATTACATACATAATACTTATAGGGAAAGGAAAGAGAGGAGCATGGCTGAGGAGGCGGCAAAGTGAACACGAAGGGACGGTGGCTAAAGGGAGGGGTTGCGACTTGGCTGAGCTGGTGTGTGGTGAGCTTTTGGTGACTTAGAGATGGAGATGTGGCCAAGAGAGGAAGAGAGGGAAAGTCGATGTGTGGTGGCCAGTGAGCAAGGGTGGCATGCGATCTGGGTGTTCGGTGGTTTTGACTGGTAGGAGCAGAGCAGTGATGGATGATGGGTGGAAGGGAAGAGGGAAAGAGATGAAATGGAGACGGCTTCGAGTATGAGTAGGCGAAACTTTGGGAATAAGCATCGGCAACTTCGGGTTTGAATGGGTGAAAACCAAAATGAAATGTTTGACAGAGAAAAAAATGAAGAAAGTTTGCAACAAAAAAAATTGATACATATTTCTCAAATAATAATCTAAATGAAAGGAATAGGAAAACAAAAGGACAATGGCTATTAGCTGTTTGTATTCGACGGGTAAGCAGCTAAATGATCAAAGAGAAACCAAAAGGCACAAACTGGTTACTGATACGATTACCATTTACACGGATTCCGCTACGTACCGGATTTCAAAACACAGAATTGAATATACCGCAGAGATGAACACGAAGAGATGATCAAAACGGTATACAGATATCAGTGGTACGATCATCCTATCAAAAGTTGATAATCGGTACCGAAAATGTTGCTAATATTCCAAAAATAAGGTAAACGGAGCAGCAGCAGTCCAAATTTGAAGAAACGAAATATGGCATCTCACTTAGAAGATGATTTGCAAATTTATTGTATAAAAATATTTAGGTTTGAAATTTTTTTTATTATCTTCAAATATTAACTGATTTGAATTGAAATAAAATTACATAATAAAATAAATTTTCATATTATCAAATGTAAATTTTCCATTTGCTATGTTTAAATAGACGTATTCCAAATATTAAATTTCTATTTCAAAACTTTATTATTTAAAATTTCACAAAAAATCAACTAAATATGTTATAAAATAAATAAAAGTTTATGGGTCGTTACACTCTCCCCCACTCAAAACTTTTCGTCCCCGAAAAGGAATGAGGTAGGAGAATAGAAACAACCAGAAGAAAAATAAATTGAAAAACGAGATAGAACAATTAGTTAAATCATATAAATTTCCAACTAATTTATATTCAGTAATTGATTTTAAATTCAAAGTATTTCATTAAGATGATTTAATTTCAATTTATAAATTTTTACAAAACGAAATTTATTTTTATTTATCGCATTTATTAGATCCATTTGATTTTACTTAAGTAAATTTCACTTGTAATTCAGTCTTAACTATTTATTAATTCACTATCCTATTATTCAATAATCTCAATTAACATTTCTATAATCATAAAATTAAGAATAAGTCATTTATTATAACTACTCAAATTTTATTTATAATTTCTTTTATCATTATTTACTTTGTAAATTATTCAATTACATATTCAACTTCTGAATGACTTAGGTAAGTTATATTGGAATGTGATTTGGGTATTATACAAGTAAAATTTCCCAATTCAATTATTCAAATATAAATATTCATTCAAAATTTTAGCTTTATTTCACAATTGAAATCATCTTTTACATAAAATTTAAGAATTAAATTTTCGATCAACATCAAACAATTTAGAGATAAATATATATACACACACACTATATATCAAATTAAATCTAAAACATATATTTATATATATCATACATCAAGTCATATTTAATAAATTTAAATTAAATTTATTTTTCTTCCAAAACAAAATGTAGCAAGGCTACAAAGTGGTCTCTCCACTTTGAAACTCAAAAAATGAATGTCGATGATGATGTTCATCACCGAGATTATTTTCCAACGACAAAATAGAAGACTACTGATTTAAAACTTTAAAATTATTTGAAAACAATTTCTATTTAAAAATTCTTTAAATAATATATATCTTAAAACTTTAAACCAAAGTTTGAAATCATTGGAGATTGAATTCTCAAATTCTTAATTTATATTCGTTTAAATTTCAAACCAATTTATAAACCATGTTGTACATATTTAGACAGTATTTAAAACATTTTAAAGTATATAAAAAATGATGAAAATATCCTTTATATAATACTTTATCAAATTATTTTTATAACTCGACGTTTTAACAGGTTTATCCTCGTTCTTGCAGACTCTAGCCATGCGTTGATCATACGCAAGGCTAGAATTCCCCAAGTACTTAGTCGACCTGTTTCAACACCCACTGAAAATACTTAAAAAGAGGTATGAGAAGTACCGCTCAAAATCCAATGTCAAATGATGATAATACGATAGCAGTGGCCCGTTGCTGATCCAATATTTACGCAATGGACACAAAACTTTCCAGAAGATCCTTCTACCTTCCAGATTCCAGAAAAATATCATATCCAGTTCGTAAAAAAGGGACCATCGACATCTACTGCAGTGGTATGCTGTTGATTCAATGATTTACGCAATAGATGCACTTTCTTCCTAGAAAATCCATAAACAACAGATCCCAGGATCGAAAGCACTTCCATTGGGTAAACAAAAGAATCATCTACCCTAGAAAAAAATCAAGGAACTCATGAGTTTAAGTCCGGACAACCATATCAGTTCGAATCATTTCTGAATTCACCCAAGTCCATTTGGGTTTATCGGTCGAATCCATTCCTAGATTCCCTAAGTCCATCTGGGTCAAAGCATATCATACTATACTTCTTTATAGAGGGTACTTTCCCATACCTCTTACTTCAAAATATAACATACTATATATAACACCTTTTCAAAATCACAACTTCAAATATCGCACTTATATAAATTCTGTGATATCCCGGGAATTTGGACAGTATCAATTTAATAATCTGCATTGGAAATTAAATTGATTTGATAATTTGTTAATAAAATTTGAATTAATTTAATAATCTAATTAAATAAAATATTTAATTAGTGATTTATCTTTTAAAAGTTTAATAAAATATTTTCTATTTATAATATATTTGTATAATTGTATATATTGTAAATAGATGAGTTGGTTTGAATTTAACAAATGAAATTATGTTTTCAAATTTCTAATATATATATTTGGTAATTTGGAAATTATGATTTAAATTAATATTAAGCTTTCCAAAGATATTTAATAAATAACTATATAGTTTTAAAATACATAATATAAATGTTTAATTGTTTAAAAATAGAATTTAGCTTAAGTTCAAATTTAAATAAAAGGTTTGTTTATTTCTTTTTAAATATTACTAGATTTGTATGTATTAAAAATAGAAGTTTAAATACAATTTACATATGGTATTAATTCATTGAATAATAGAAGTAATTTATAATCTCTTTTATAAATTATTTAAAATTGTCAAATTTGATATTTTCAAATAATAATTATAATACTTTGTTTTTATAAATATAAATAGACTTTGATAAAATAGAATTGTTATTTTAAATGGTAGTTATATATGCATATATATAACTTGATTTTAAAATTGGATTTTTAAATTTAATTTGAATTTGAATTAAATGTTGAAATTCAAAAGAATAAACAATTTTAAAATATTTGGATAAGTTTTCAATTATATATATTTTGTTATAACATTTTCTTTAAAAGAAATTCAAATATATACATTTAAATAAAGTATAAAAACTATTATTTACATTTAAAAATAAATAAAAATATGTATTAAATACTTAAAAGACAAATGTCACCATGTTAAGGCTTGATAAAACATGTGTAAATTAAATAGCTAATGTATATGACAAGTGTCACCTTTAATTTAATTTTTCTTTTATTTTTATTTAAATTATTTCAGCATTTATACATATGTTACTTCATCTTCATTTTTTTCCCATTTTCTCTTTTCAAATCTTGAGAAAATGGTGTTCAGCCTGTACAAATCAAACCCTCCTTAAAACAAACTTCTCAAAAACAATTTATAATCAAAACACTCCTCTCAAAACCAAATCAGATGATCTATACCTCCTCAAACCAGAAAATAAATTCAATAACCTATAATTCTTTTCAAATCAAACAACTCAAATCATTAACTTGCATCTTCTTCAAGCCTGGAATCAAGTACTCTGTTTCAAGTATTCCAGTTCTGTAGGGATTAGAAACTCAGTTTTTAAAAATCAGAGCAAAAGAAATTTTCCAGCATCTTTTCAAAATTTAAAGCAAGAAAAATCTGAAGCAAGATGAAGCATGCAGTTTTAAAAGGCAAAGCAAAATCAAAAACAAGATTCAATAACAACTCCAGTTTTCAAAAGACATTTTCCAACACTCAAATTCAAAAAGCCATTTCAAACTAAAGGCTCTGTCTCTAGTTTAAATCGGTGAGTAACAATCATTTTTAAAATATAAGTTTGAATACCTGTTTGCATGATGATTACTGGAATAAGAATGCATTGCATGTGTATGTATTGGTGAATTTGCTGTGAGTAACTTCAGTAAATTAAAAGATTAAGTATGATCTGTGCATGTTTCTTTTCTGAAATAAGTATGTTTTGTGAATGTTTATTGATGAAATTATAGGCATTTTGGATATGCATGAATGTGATTGTCTGTAACATTCTTTGTTACCAGTTCTTAAGAAAAATGAAAATCCTCTGGCTCTTGTCCAATATTTTTTTTCTTTGTTAAGTCTTAAGTCCTGAAAACATACATGTTATTATACCATAGTTTTAGTTTAAACTTATTTAGTAAAAATAAATTTGGAGTTGTCTCTGTAACTAAAACATTAGAGTATGATAAATAAAGGTAAAAACTCCAACAAAATAAATTATAAACTCAGTATTATAAACTGAAAACATAAACAAAAAGATGATTTTTTAAAACTAAAATCATAGTGTTTAGTTAGAAATTGAGACTGTAGTATTTATTTGAATTAGAAAGGGGTTTTAGTCAATCTATGGTGACTGAGTTGATCTGAAGGTTTGGGGTTCTTGGTGGAGGTAGTGTAGTGATCCTAGGGTGTGGCAAAAATGCCAGGAAGATGAACAGGGCTTGGTGGAGGCGATGGGAGGATGATGAAGTTTGTAAACCTAGTTTTTGACTATGTCAAAGTTTTGATCGATACGACCTCTCCAGATGATCGAGATGAACAGGGCTTTGGAGATTGGAAGCTGGAGTGTCATAGAAGATATGGCCGGAGTTTCAGCGACTTCGATGAACGGAGGCAGGAGTACGAGCCGTTGACAGGTTTAGGGGTATGGTTGCAATACTGTTGCCAGGTTTGGGTTTGGGAACTCGAATTTGATTTCGAGTAGAAGATGAGTTTTGGATGATCGTAATTGGATCTGTGGGCAAGCGTCGGCATGTTCGTCAACTTGGTGATGACTGGAGTTGATCGGAGGTACGGTACATGTGCACTATGCACTTTTGGTTCTAAGTGTTTAAACTGGTATAGGCAGTGGGGAAAACTCAAGTAATTTTGGTTGTTGACTCGAAGTAGTGTGGTTTTTGACTCGAAGCATTCTGGATGTGTCTCGGGTAATGTTGTATTCCAGATTTTTAAACAGAGAAAGTTTTTCCAGTTTTTAAATTTTAAAATAGAATTTGAAAACTGAAGTTAAATATAAAAGTAAAGTTTAAATAAGTTTAAATCTAGTTTAAAATATGGAGTTTAAGTTAAAATCTCAGTTTTTACATAAGATAAGGTATTTAAATTTTGAATTGATTTAAATATTTTAAAAGGGATAAGTAGTTAGAATTTTTAAAATAAAGTTTTTAAATTGTAGATAGGTTATAAATCTAAAAGATTTACCTGGAATATGTATTTCAAATTTTGAAATAAAAAGAAGTTTTAAAATCTAAAATGTTTTAAACAATTTGAATGTTTAAAATGTATTTTAAATTGATTTGAATTTAAAATGAATTTGGTTTTAAATTTCTTTAATTAAGTGTTTCTTTAACATGTGATTAAAAGGATGTTTTTAAAAACTTTGTTAAAGTTAAACTTGTCTTCATTTTAAATCTTAAATTTAAAATGAAATTTAAAAGTAAATTTAAAGGTACATTGTTTTAAATGCTTTATTAATGATATTTTAATCATTAATAGAAATAAAGTGTTATCTTAAAGATAATTGAGATTTAATAATTTAGGATAAAATAAATTATTAAGGTAATTAAAAGTTAATTAATCCATTTAATTAATTTATGACTTGGGTTAATAAATTAGTAATTAAGGGTTTAAAATTGATCGATGAAGGATTAATTAAATTAAAATTAAAGGTTAATTAATTTGAATTAAGTATCATTAATTTTATAAGTTAATGGTTAGAAATAAAATTATTAAGGTAATTAAGGTTTAATTAAGTTATTGATTAAGAACTTAATTAATTAATTAGAGATTAATTTATTAATAATTAGAATTAATTAAGTTGTAATTAATAATGGTTAATTAATGTTTAATTATTTTAGAAAGATAATTAAAATAGTTAATAGTTAATGTAGATCATTAACTAAGGATAATTAATTAATGTGATTAGTTTAGATAATTAATTAGATTAATTAATTTAAAAGATAAACATTTGTGGAAATTGTTTTAAATTAAATTTCTTAATGAAAGTAATTAAGAAATTAATTACTCATTGTAATTAATTGAATTTAAATTGATTAGTTAAGTTAATTAATTAAGTTTAATTAATTTAAGATAATCATTTAATGATTTGTGAAGTAATTACTAAATGTAATTTAATGAGGTATAATTACTTAGGAAGTAATTAATGGATAATTACTAATGTAATTAATAAAGTAATTAAGGGTAGTTAATTACTTAATGGAAATTAATCAAGGGATTAATTAAGAAATAAATTAAGGAATAATTAATTTATTTTAAGAAGTAATTAAGGGTAGTTAATTACTGAATGTGATTAATCAATAGTGATTAATAAATTATGGTTTAATTAAAGATTAATTACTTAATGTAATTAATTAATGATAAAATGTAATTAAGGATCATTAATTAATATAATTAATGAGGTAATTAAGAATTGATTAATTAAGGAATAATTAATAAATGAAGTGATTAATTAATGTAATTAATTAAGGATTAATGTAATTAATTATAGTTGATTAATTTAATTAATTATAGTTAATTAATTAAATGAAGTAATTAAAGGTTAATTACTATAATGGTTGAGGATAATTAATTTGAGTAATTAATTAAAGGATAAATTACATGAATGAAATTAAAGGGTAATTAGAGAATAATTAATTGATTATAATTAATTAATGGTTAAGTAAGCAGGATTTATAAAATGAAGTAATTAATTTAAATTCATTTTAAATTAATTAAAAATGGTATAAATCATTACTTATGAATGGATGAATGATGCTTTGCATTGATTGATATCTCTGATGAGATATGTGCTGATCTATGATATGGATGTTTGGTTGAATTGAAATGATAATGTAGATTATCTATTGTGAATTATCTATCTTTGTGTATATAGATAAGAATTGAATTGTTTTAACCTTAAAACAACTTGGCCCTTAAAAGATACGTTTTGGATTTCGATGAGACCGGGATCGGGTTTCCGTATACCAGGATTCCAGGTCTGGAGACCCGAATACCACATCGATCCAAATTTACGATAGGTCGTGAATCTCAAGTGAAGATGAAGATTCAGAGTGCAAGGGTTATTGTCGTTAACTCTGAGGGTGATTCCAAAACGAGTGTAACGAGATAATGCCTTCGGTTTCGTTCGAACCCGGAACGAACTTGTATGGATTGAATGCTTTCAGCACATCGTCAGGCGGACGATGAGCATTCTAAGTGATATGTTCTGATTAAAGGTAATCGTAACCTCAAGCCTCATCAACCGGGAATGGCTAAAACAGGGGAGGTGCAGCAAGGCTTCGTGGGTAGCACCCACTGAGAGCAAGATAGATCCCTGTCTAGAGGTCCCTTTTCTTTTTATTCGGCTTAGTGTGTGGTTGGTCGCGCCAACTACGGGGTTATCTTGTTCGGAATTATCCAGTAAGGGATGGTTCCGGCTTTGTGTTGCAGGGGAGCGGGCGTACTCCTCGGTACGGTGATCTAGGCCACGTACTGTGACGGGCGGTACCCCAGTAGCCCTGCCATTGTATGGAAACCCATTCTTCCTACGTGCCCTTACGGTTTTGATTGTATAACCCACTTTGTGGCTAGTATGCTGGAATTTAATAATGTAACAATTTCAGCTATTTCATATTTATTTGAAAACCCTAGACCCTATTATAATATAACTGGATTTCCTATCAAATGTTTTGGTTAGCGTAAGGTAAAAACTTACCCATGTTTATTTGTGGGGAGTCTTACGTGACACCTTTTCTTTCTAAAGGTTTTGAAGTTAAGCAAGTTTAACCTGTTACTCACACCAGACCCATGTCTGACCCAAGTTGTTTATTTCTGTTTTATAAACTCTTGGGTACTCAAATTTTTACGAGTAGCCAAGGGATTCAGGTTTAGCTTTGACGAATTGTGGAGGAGCAATGGAGCAGGAGGCTTCAGCGTTGTAGATATATATAGTAGTTCCGCTGTGTCTGTATCTCTGTAGTGTATTGAGTTGTAATGTCTAGACAGATGTTATAACTGTCTAGTAAGTGATGTATATGCTGTGTAACTCTGTAAATTGTTGTATACTATGTAATAGTATATGTTATTAATATAATTTATTCGTTCCGCTGTGAGATCGTTGTTGTTGTTTCTTCCTTTCTTCTCTTCTTTTCTATTTTCTACCCCTTTCTTTCTTATTAATGATACGACTTTCTGTGGAGAAAAAGTTGGGTCGTTACAGTTGGTATCAGAGCATAGGTTGAGCGAATGCCTAAGCTTTTGGTTAAGTGAATATCAGAACACTAGGTTGAGTGAATACCAAGGTTCGGAAGGATTGTTCATTAGAGACAGGATCTGCAGCAACCTGTTTGAGTCTGAGTGTGTATATATATATTCGAGAGCGCGTATTTGTTAGTTATATAAAATGGTTTTATATTGTGTTAATTGATCGGTTGAGTGGTATATGGATTCTGGTCAATACGAGTAGCTAACGTTATTGATAGGGATCTCTAAACACTTGGACCAGGCCAACGGACACAATATTGTTTTAAAAAGGTAGATGAAATAATTTTACCCAGATATATTTTCTATATATAAAAAGTATCATTTTAAATGTATATGGTATTTGTAATGATTGGTTGAGATGATAATAATTTATCATCTAGGATTAGGAGTCTGAGTGTTGAGGTTGGAAGAGTATCTGTCGAGACTGTAAACCTAATACCGTCTCGAGTGAACTTTACAGTTGTGTAAGGATTTCACAATCTCTGAAGGAAACCTGTTAAGGTTCGGAGTTCATCTTAGGAGTTGGATGAGTAGAGTTGGATCTGTCGGAGAACAGAAGCGAGTGATGGTATCTCAGGTAATAGTAGCTGTGCGATGAGATGCAGTGACTATGGATGTTCCCGAAGATGTTTTCTTTGGAACAAGTTAATGAAGTGTGTCTGCTTCGGTGTTGTGGTTGAGTTCAGCATGGTATTTCTATTTGGTTTGGGTTCGAGTTTCTCGAAGAGCTTTGGAAAAGGAAGTCTTTGGCATTTGTGGCAGCAGTGCAGCTCGGAGTATTCTGTGCATTGGCAGGAAGTTTTCTGGCTAAGCAGTTTTTCTGAAGGTAGAGTTCAGAAGCAGTAGAGTGGATCCATTTCTTTGATAGATTGGATAGTTAAGTATGAGCTGTTCTGATTGGTTAAAGGGAGAACAGTCTGTTTGGAATTAGGATGAGTTGATCGCAAAAGTGACTTGCGATTGTCTGAGTGTTCTCTTGTGTTGTCAGAGTTTTTCTGGATGTCTTCAGAGGAGTCAGAAGTTGGTCCGCATCTGGAGATTGAGTTTTCTTATCGACTAGAATTCCAGAAGTGATACCGGTGGATCAGCCAAGTTGAAGGATGATTCCTAGAGATAGAGTTTGGTGAAGCAGCTCAGGTTTTGATGGAGTATCTGAGTTTTCTTTATGGATCTGTTGGACCTTATTTCTGGGATGGGTTATCCAGTCTGGGTTGTGTTCTTCATCAGTATTCTTATCTACTTCAGATCAGAGTTGTGCAGCAGAAGCAGTTTGGGAATGCATCTCTGGATAGGAGAAGTTAGTTCAGTCTTCTGATGTTTGAGGAGTAGAGTTGGTGTTCTTGGTTTTGAAACCAGCAGTTCTGGAGGATTTGGTAGTTGAGTCAGACTCGTCTGTAGTCTGATATCTTGTTTAGTTCTGTAGATCTAGATGAGTAGAAGCTCTGTAGCTTCGTAATTTAGATTGTTTGTAGAACGAGTGTCCCGGTATATATATATACTTGGGGAAACTCGAGGAAATTTTATCCAGAATTTTGTCTGGATAATTAGAATTGTTTGATTGGATGATTGTTTGCTATGGTTGTTAGCATATGGTTGATAATATATGCTTGTTAAATATTGAATAGATTATTAAATTACCTTTGTTTAAATTTCGGGGACGAAATTATTTTAAGGGGGGAGGAATGTGATATCCCGGGAATTTGGACAGTATCAATTTAATAATCTGCATTGGAAATTAAATTGATTTGATAATTTGTTAATAAAATTTGAATTAATTTAATAATCTAATTAAATAAAATATTTAATTAGTGATTTATCTTTTAAAAGTTTAATAAAATATTTTCTATTTATAATATATATGTATAATTGTATATATTGTAAATAGATGAGTTGGTTTGAATTTAACAAATGAAATTATGTTTTCAAATTTCTAATATATATATTTGGTAATTTGGAAATTATGATTTAAATTAATATTAAGCTTTCCAATGATATTTAATAAATAACTATATAGTTTTAAAATACATAATATAAATGTTTAATTGTTTAAAAATAGAATTTAGCTTAAGTTCAAATTTAAATAAAAGGTTTGTTTATTTCTTTTTAAATATTACTAGATTTGTATGTATTAAAAATAGAAGTTTAAATACAATTTACATATGGTATTAATTCATTGAATAATAGAAGTAATTTATAATCTCTTTTATAAATTATTTAAAATTGTCAAATTTGATATTTTCAAATAATAATTATAATACTTTGTTTTTATAAATATAAATAGACTTTGATAAAATAGAATTGTTATTTTAAATGGTAGTTATATATGCATATATATAACTTGATTTTAAAATTGGATTTTTAAATTTAATTTGAATTTGAATTAAATGTTGAAATTCAAAAGAATAAACAATTTTAAAATATTTGGATAAGTTTTCATTTATATATATTTTGTTATAACATTTTCTTTAAAAGAAATTCAAATATATACATTTAAATAAAGTATAAAAACTATTATTTACATTTAAAAATAAATAAAAATATGTATTAAATACTTAAAAGACAAATGTCACCATATTAAGGCTTGATAAAACATGTGTAAATTAAATAGCTAATGTATATGACAAGTGTCACCTTTAATTTAATTTTTCTTTTATTTTTATTTAAATTATTTCAGCATTTATACATATGTTACTTCATCTTCATTTTTTTCCCATTTTCTCTTTTCAAATCATGAGAAAATGGTGTTCAGCCTGTACAAATCAAACCCTCCTTAAAACAAACTTCTCAAAAACAATTTATAATCAAAACACTCCTCTCAAAACCAAATCAGATGATCTATACCTCCTCAAACCAGAAAATAAATTCAATAACCTATAATTCTTTTCAAATCAAACAACTCAAATCATTAACTTGCATCTTCTTCAAGCCTGGAATCAAGTACTCTGTTTCAAGTATTCCAGTTCTGTAGGGATTAGCAACTCAGTTTTTAAAAATCAGAGCAAAAGAAATTTTCCAGCATCTTTTCAAAATTTAAAGCAAGAAAAATCTGAAGCAAGATGAAGCATGCAGTTTTAAAAGGCAAAGCAAAATCAAAAACAAGATTCAATAACAACTCCAGTTTTCAAAAGACATTTTCCAGCACTCAAATTCAAAAAGCCATTTCAAACTAAAGGCTCTGTCTCTAGTTTAAATCGGTGAGTAACAATCATTTTTAAAATATAAGTTTGAATACCTGTTTACATGATGATTACTGGAATAAGAATGCATTGCATGTGTATGTATTGGTGAATTTGCTGTGAGTAACTTCAGTAAATTAAAAGATTAAGTATGATCTGTGCATGTTTCTTTTCTGAAATAAGTATGTTTTGTGAATGTTTATTGATGAAATTACTGGCATTTTGGATATGCATGAATGTGATTGTCTGTAACATTCTTTGTTACCAGTTCTTAAGAAAAATGAAAATCCTCTGGCTCTTGTCCAATATTTTTTTTCTTTGTTAAGTCTTAAGTCCTGAAAACATACATGTTATTATACCATAGTTTTAGTTTAAACTCATTTAGTAAAAGTAAATTTGGTGTTGTCTCTGTAACTAAAACATTAGAGTATGATAAATAAAGGTAAAAACTCCAACAAAATAAATTATAAACTCAGTATTATAAACTGAAAACATAAACAAAAAGATGATTTTTTAAAACTAAAATCATAGTGTTTAGTTAGAAATTGAGACTGTAGTATTTATTTGAATTAGAAAGGGGTTTTAGTCAATCTATGGTGACTGAGTTGATCTGAAGGTTTGGGGTTCTTGGTGGAGGTAGTGTAGTGATCCTAGGGTGTGGCAAAAATGCCAGGAAGATGAACAGGGCTTGGTGGAGGCGATGGGAGGATGATGAAGTTTGTAAACCTAGTTTTTGACTATGTCAAAGTTTTGATCGATACGACCTCTCCAGATGATCGAGATGAACAGGGCTTTGGAGATTGGAAGCTGGAGTGTCATAGAAGATATGGCCGGAGTTTCAGCGACTTCGATGAACGGAGGCAGGAGTACGAGCCGTTGACAGGTTTAGGGGTATGGTTGCAATACTGTTGCCAGGTTTGGGTTTGGGAACTCGAATTTGATTTCGAGTAGAAGATGAGTTTTGGATGATCGTAATTGGATCTGTGGGCAAGCGTCGGCATGTTCGTCAACTTGGTGATGACTGGAGTTGATCGGAGGTACGGTACATGTGCACTGTGCACTTTTGGTTCTAAGTGTTTAAACTGGTATAGGCAGTGGGGAAAACTCGAGTAATTTTGGTTGTTGACTCGAAGTAGTGTGGTTTTTGACTCGAAGCATTCTGGATGTGTCTCGGGTAATGTTGTATTCCAGATTTTTAAACAGAGAAAGTTTTTCCAGTTTTTAAATTTTAAAATAGAATTTGAAAACTGAAGTTAAATATAAAAGTAAAGTTTAAATAAGTTTAAATCTAGTTTAAAATCTGGAGTTTAAGTTAAAATCTCAGTTTTTACATAAGATAAGGTATTTAAATTTTGAATTGATTTAAATATTTTAAAAGGGATAAGTAGTTAGAATTTTTAAAATAAAGTTTTTAAATTGTAGATAGGTTATAAATCTAAAAGATTTACCTGGAATATGTATTTCAAATTTTGAAATAAAAAGAAGTTTTAAAATCTAAAATGTTTTAAACAATTTGAATGTTTAAAATGTATTTTAAATTGATTTGAATTTAAAATGAATTTGGTTTTAAATTTCTTTAATTAAGTGTTTCTTTAACATGTGATTAAAAGGATGTTTTTAAAAACTTTGTTAAAGTTAAACTTGTCTTCATTTTAAATCTTAAATTTAAAATGAAATTTAAAAGTAAATTTAAAGGTACATTGTTTTAAATGCTTTATTAATGATATTTTAATCATTAATAGAAATAAAGTGTTATCTTAAAGATAATTGAGATTTAATACTTTAGGATAAAATAAATTATTAAGGTAATTAAAAGTTAATTAATCCATTTAATTAATTTATGACTTGGGTTAATAAATTAGTAATTAAGGGTTTAAAATTGATCGATGAAGGATTAATTAAATTAAAATTAAAGGTTAATTAATTTGAATTAAGGATCATTAATTTTATAAGTTAATGGTTAGAAATAAAATTATTAAGGTAATTAAGGTTTAATTAAGTTATTGATTAAGAACTTAATTAATTAATTAGAGATTAATTTATTAATAATTAGAATTAATTAAGTTGTAATTAATAATGGTTAATTAATGTTTAATTATTTTAGAAAGATAATTAAAATAGTTAATAGTTAATGTAGATCATTAACTAAGGATAATTAATTAATGTGATTAATTTAGATAATTAATTAGATTAATTAATTTAAAAGATAAACATTTGTGGAAATTGTTTTAAATTAAATTTCTTAATGAAAGTAATTAAGAAATTAATTACTCATTGTAATTAATTGAATTTAAATTGATTAGTTAAGTTAATTAATTAAGTTTAATTAATTTAAGATAATCATTTAATGATTTGTGAAGTAATTACTAAATGTAATTTAATGAGGTATAATTACTTAGGAAGTAATTAATGGATAATTACTAATGTAATTAATAAAGTAATTAAGGGTAGTTAATTACTTAATGGAAATTAATCAAGGGATTAATTAAGAAATAAATTAAGGAATAATTAATTTATTTTAAGAAGTAATTAAGGGTAGTTAATTACTAAATGTGATTAATCAATAGTGATTAATAAATTATGGTTTAATTAAAGATTAATTACTTAATGTAATTAATTAATGATAAAATGTAATTAAGGATCATTAATTAATATAATTAATGAGGTAATTAAGAATTGATTAATTAAGGAATAATTAATAAATGAAGTGATTAATTAATGTAATTAATTAAGGATTAATGTAATTAATTATAGTTGATTAATTTAATTAATTATAGTTAATTAATTAAATGAAGTAATTAAAGGTTAATTACTATAATGGTTGAGGATAATTAATTTGAGTAATTAATTAAAGGATAAATTACATGAATGAAATTAAAGGGTAATTAGAGAATAATTAATTGATTATAATTAATTAATGGTTAAGTAAGCAGGATTTATAAAATGAAGTAATTAATTTAAATTCATTTTAAATTAATTAAAAATGGTATAAATCATTACTTATGAATGGACGAATGATGCTTTGCATTGATTGATATCTCTGATGAGATATATGCTGATCTATGATATGGATGTTTGGTTGAATTGAAATGATAATGTAGATTATCTATTGTGAATTATCTATCTTTGTGTATATAGATAAGAATTGAATTGTTTTAACCTTAAAACAACTTGGCCCTTAAAAGATACGTTTTGGATTTCGATGAGACCGGGATCGGGTTTCCGTATACCAGGATTCCAGGTCTGGAGACCCGAATACCACATCGATCCAAATTTACGATAGGTCGTGAATCTCAAGTGAAGATGAAGATTCAGAGTGCAAGGGTTATTGTCGTTAACTCTGAGGGTGATTCCAAAACGAGTGTAACGAGATAATGCCTTCGGTTTCGTTCGAACCCGGAACGAACTTGTATGGATTGAATGCTTTCAGCACATCGTCAGGCGGACGATGAGCATTCTAAGTGATATGTTCTGATTAAAGGTAATCGTAACCTTAAGCCTCATCAACCGGGAATGGCTAAAACAGGGGAGGTGCAGCAAGGCTTCGTGGGTAGCACCCACTGAGAGCAAGATAGATCCCTGTCTAGAGGTCCCTTTTCTTTTTATTCGGCTTAGTGTGTGGTTGGTCGCGCCAACTACGGGGTTATCTTGTTCGGAATTATCCAGTAAGGGATGGTTCCGGCTTTGTGTTGCAGGGGAGCGGGCGTACTCCTCGGTACGGTGATCTAGGCCACGTACTGTGACGGGCGGTACCCCAGTAGCCCTGCCATTGTATGGAAACCCATTCTTCCTACGTGCCCTTACGGTTTTGATTGTATAACCCACTTTGTGGCTAGTATGCTGGAATTTAATAATGTAACAATTTCAGCTATTTCATATTTATTTGAAAACCCTAGACCCTATTATAATATAACTGGATTTCCTATCAAATGTTTTGGTTAGCGTAAGGTAAAAACTTACCCATGTTTATTTGTGGGGAGTCTTACGTGACACCTTTTCTTTCTAAAGGTTTTGAAGTTAAGCAAGTTTAACCTGTTACTCACACCAGACCCATGTCTGACCCAAGTTGTTTATTTCTGTTTTATAAACTCTTGGGTACTCAAATTTTTACGAGTAGCCAAGGGATTCAGGTTTAGCTTTGACGAATTGTGGAGGAGCAATGGAGCAGGAGGCTTCAGCGTTGTAGATATATATAGTAGTTCCGCTGTGTCTGTATCTCTGTAGTGTATTGAGTTGTAATGTCTAGACAGATGTTATAACTGTCTAGTAAGTGATGTATATGCTGTGTAACTCTGTAAATTGTTGTATACTATGTAATAGTATATGTTATTAATATAATTTATTCGTTCCGCTGTGAGATCGTTGTTGTTGTTTCTTCCTTTCTTCTCTTCTTTTCTATTTTCTACCCCTTTCTTTCTTATTAATGATACGACTTTCTGTGGAGAAAAAGTTGGGTCGTTACAAATTCCATTATATATAAGATTTCACTTCAGATGAAGTACTTTCCAAAATCAATAATCTCAAATATATCCCATCGTTCTTATATAAATTCCGTTATATATAAGATTTCCTTTTCAAATATAGTACTATCCAAAATTAACAGTTTCAAAGTGACTTGTACTTATATAAAGTCCATCTTATACAAGAGTCAAAAAAAATTTAAAATCAATTTCACTGTACGAAACGCCATACGAGATTCAAAATTAGAGGAGTCTTAATCGAAGAGAACTCAATTCATGAAAATAGACTCTGTAGGAAGATATGATAATTAAATTACAAACGAAGAAGACAAATAGTCTTATATTAATCGTGGGTGAACTTAACCGGGTCAACCGGTACTTCGAGAATAAGATCTATGCAGAATTCTGAGGCAAATAGTCATTCGCCCGCAAGAGATAGAATTCGGGCATAGTAAAAGATAGCAGCATCAAAACCGAGGATACAGAAATCTCCGGTGAATCAATGCCTATTGTAAAGGAGTTTCACCTCTTTACAATCATTCAATGCAGCTGTGGGATACTCTAGAATCAAAAGAACACGAATAGGGAGAGGAAAGAATAGATTTTGGAACCGAAGGGAAATGTTCCAAAATTCAAAGGAAACTGAGTGTGATATCCCGGAATTTCAGGGAATTTAAAATGTGATAATCGCTTAAATTAATTATTTAAAATTTGTAAAGTTTGTTATTTTCAAACAATTTAATAATGAGTTGTTTTTAAATATAGTTATAAATAGACCTATTATTTCAAATTTAATAAGAGTTGTTTAAATATATATATGTGTGTATTTAAGTTGTTTTTTTAAATAGAATAATTATTCACAAATCTAATATTGTGTTTATTTAATTATATATATATTTGAGTTGATTTTAAATTGATTTTTAAATTGCATTTGAATTTAATAATTTAATTTAAAGGAATATATATATCTTAAAATAAAAATAATAATATAATTTGGATATAAAATATATGGATAAAGTTTTTATTTAAAAATAAGATTTGTTTTATATTATTCTCTTTAAAGAAATTTATTTATAGAAATTTGGAAGAGTATTTATTTAATAGGAATAAATACAAAAGCTTTTGAATTAGCATTTAAAAATAAGTTTAAAATATTTTATATGATTTTTATTTAAATCATAATTGGTTTATATTCTATTTTCTTTTAAAGATTGTATTTATATAAAATTTAGAAAGCATTTATAAATTTATAAAAGTACCTATTTATTAGGAAAATTAATTTAAAAGCCTTTAAAATCATTAATAAATAATATAAAAATGAATTAGGACAAGTGTTAAGTTCTAAACCTCTTAAGTAACATGTGTAGTTTAATTAAAGATAAAATTTGACAAATGTAAACAATTTGGGCAAGTGTCCTTCTTTTATTTTCTTTTTCTTAAATTTTTATTAAATCCTAATTTAAACTTATTTAAACATATATCTTCCTCTTCATTTCCTTTTTCTATCTTCTTTTCAAAAAGCAAGAATTTCACCTGAACTTCATCTCTCAAACAAGAGAATTCTTAGAATCACAACCTGAAACTATCTCCTCTAAAACAAAAACAACCTGAAACCATTTTACAAACTCAAGTTTAAAATATTGTAACAAATTCTCAAGCATTTTCAAAGTCTGTAATCTTCTCAAAACAACAAAACTCTGTAGAACACTTTGTCTTCAACCTGTAAAACACTTGAATCTGTATACACTTCAACCAGAGAAAGTCAAACATAACCCTGTAATCCTCTTTTATCAAGCTTGTAACAAAATTATCAAACAAAGATTCATTTTCAAATTGCAACCTGGAATGTCAAAGCAATCTTCCCAACAATTGGCTTCAAAGTTATTTCCTGTGCAAATTTTCAAGTTTTAAAGCTTTCCAGTTTCTAAAGTATCAAGCATTTCAGTTTAAAGCAAATCAAAGAAATTCAGTTTTCAAATTCAAGGAAAATTCATGCTTCAAACTCTCTGTTCATCTTCTTTCTGGTGAGTAAACTCTTATTTAAAAACAGTTTTTAGATATTGCATGTGATGATCTTGTGTGATAAAATTATGATATGGTTTGCATGCTTTATTTTATTTGAATATATGTATAAAAATTTGCTTGTTTTCCAGTGTGTGTCTGTATATGTTTATATTGTGCTCTGTATTTGTAACAAACTCAATCATCATCCTCAAACAATTCCTATCTTCTCAAACAAGCAATATTTGACTCTGGTTACTGAAAGAAAATTGTTAATAAAAATGAGTTCTTGTTTTTAAAAATAATTTTAGGTTATTTTATTTATTAAATATACTGTAAATTTAAAGATTACAATAAAAATCAGAAAAAGGGTAAAAATCAAATATGTAAATATATATATTTTATATTATAATCTGGTTAGTGAATAAAAATCATGAATTTAGAAATAAATTTTGTAATTTTTAATGGATTATTGGTCGAGATATTAAATGATGTTCGATTTTTGGGTTTTGGCCATTTGCCGTTGATCGGTGGTGATTAGAAGGTAGGGGTTTGGACTGAAGATGGCTTAAGGGAAGATGATCATAGGAAAAATGGTGGGAGTGTCGATAGTTTGTTGTGGCATCGGCGGTGGATCGAACTAGGGTTCAAAAGGTAGTTTTGGTCGTGGGTGGTTTCGAGGTGATTTCGCCATCGTGGGGAGGCCGGAGTCGATCGCGAGGTGGGGGATAGCGGCGTGGTGATGTGGTGGTGCTCTGGGAGAAGAGCCGGGTTTCCAGTCGTCACGATCATCGGCGGCGAAGTGGTTTTCTTCGTCTGTGTTTTGGTTCCTGTTTCGATAGAAGTTTGTTTTTCGATTTACCGTGGTTATCGACGATCGAGGTGGTTAGTTCGTCTGAGGAGATGTTCGGCGACTTGACGAAGGTCGGTGCGTTGATCTCTAGTGGCCGGATTGGATGTACATGTGCACGTGTGCACGTCTGTGTTTGGTTTGGTTAGGTGATCGAGGAAGAACAAGTTTTTCTCAAGTCGTTGCGTGATTTTCTCGGTGTAGTGATGGTACGCGAGAGATACTCGTGAGTTGCTCGGAAATGGGCTCAGGATTTTGTTTGTTTGTCTTGGGTTTCTTTTGTAAGCTAATAAGTTCTAAAAGCAAAGAGAAATGATCAAGTTTTTAAAATTAAAAAATGAAAGTTTCCAAAGAAAGGTTTAAACAAGTTTCCAAGTAAAGTTTCAAAGATTAAATTGTTTTAAAACAAAATTAAATGTTTAAATTGTTTTGTTTAAAGTAAATTATATATTTTTAAATCATGTAATTAATCCCTAAATGTTTTTCCAATGATATAATTAGGTAATTAATGAAGATAAAGATTTTATCTTTAATTATGAATGTGATTAATTAAAGTTACTTGTTAAATGTAATTAATAAATTAATGAAAGTAATTGGAGATTAATTAATAAAAGTAATTAGAGATTAATTAATGATTGGAGATTAATTAATTTAGTAATTAGAGATTAATCAATTGGTAATTAAGGATTGGTTAATTTGTAATTAAGTTTATTTAATTAACAATAAAGGTTTATTAATTAGTAATTAAGGATTAATTAATTAACTAATTAAGATTGATTAATTAATGATTAGAGATGAATTAATTAAGTAATTAAGATTGTTAATTAATTATTAGAAGTTAATTAATTAAGTAATTAGAGATTAATTAGCTGATAATTAAGAAGTACTTAATTTGTAATTAAGTTTTATTAATTAATAATTAGGTGTTATTAATTAATAATTAAGAGATATTAATCTATAAAGATTAATTAAGGATTAATTAACTGATAATTAAGGATTAATTAAATTGTTATTAAGTTTTATAAATTGATAATTAAGGTTTATTAATTAATGATTAAAAGAGTAATTATTCTGTAATTAAAGATTAATTAATTTGTTTAAAGGAAATTTAGGGATGAATTACTCAAGTGTAATTAATAAAATGAATGTGATTAATTTAAGTTAATTAATTTGTAAATTAATTAAAGATAATCACTTGATAAAGGATTAAGTATGAATACTTAATAAGATTGATAAGTGTAGTTACTTAGTGAAGTAATTAATGTATAATTACAAGATGTAATTAATTAAAGGAAATTACTTAATGGGAAGTAATTGAAGTATAATTACTTTATAAAAGTAATTAAGGATTAATTATTTGGTGTAATTAATTAAAGGATTAATATAATTAATTAAGGAGTTAATTAATTAGGGTAAGTAATTACAGGATGGTAATCACTATTTATGATTTATTAAGGTTAACTAATGAAGGTAATTAATTATGTATAATAAACTAATATAATTAATTAAGGATTAATGAAATTAATTATAGTTAATTAATTAGTGAAGTAAATAAATGGTTAATTACTGTTAATGGTTATGAATAATTAATTTGTGAAATTAATTAAAGGATAATTACTTTATGTAATTAATGAATAATTAATCAAGGATGATTAATATTTAATGAGTAATTAATTAATTAAAGGTTTGTAACTAATTAATGATTTATTAAGCAAGGTTAGACAATCAATTCTTAAGTAATTAATTTAATTTAAGTTAATTAAATTAATTATAACATAGGGATAATAATTGTTGCTTATGGATGATTGTTGTGTAGAATATCTGAATTGGGTGATATCTATTGGATGATATGCTATGATATTCTGTGGTATGATATTGGATATATCTGTGATAAATGTGTGATATTTACCTGTGAATGCTGTGTGAATTCAAGTATTGAATTGAATTAAATTGTTTAAACCTTAAATAAATTGGACCTAAAAGATGGCGATTTGGATTTCGATGAGACCGGGATCGGGTTTCCAAATTTGGATATCCGAAACCACATCGATCCAAATTAACAATAGGTCGTGAATCTCAAGTGAAGATGAAGATTCAGAGTGCAAGGGTTATTATCGTTAACTCTGAGGGTGATTCCAAAATGAGTGTAACGAGATAATGCCTTCGGTTTCGTTCGAACCCGGAACGAACTTGTATGGATTGAATGCTTTCACAACATCGTCAGGTGGACGATGAGCATTCTAAGTGAGGTGTTCTGATATGGTAATCGTAGCCTCAAGCTTCATCAACTGGGAATGGCTAAAACATGGGAGGTGCAGCAAGGTTAGTAGGTAGCACCCAAGTAGGATAAGATTTCCCCTGTCTAGAGTCCCTTTTTATTTCGGCTGTGTGGGCGGTTGCTGGCTCCAACCGCGGGGTTTCTTATGCGTGAATTATCCAGTAAGGGATGGTTCCGGCCTTGTGTTGCAGGGGATTGGGAGCAATCCTCGGTACGTTGATCTAGGCCACGTACTATGACGGGCGGTACCCTAGTAGCCCTGCCATTGTATGGAATCCAATCTCCAATAAGTGCCGTACGTATTAGTTGTGCCCAACTATGTTGGAACGTGAGATGTAAGCATTCCAGCTATTTCTGTATTTTACTTGAAAACCCTAGACCCTATTATAATTTAACTGGATTTCCTATCAAATGTTTTGGTTAGCGTAAGGTAAAAACTTACCCATGTTTATTTGTGAGGAGTCTTACGTGATACCTTTTGTTTTCAAAAGGTTTTGAAGTTAAGCAACTTTAACCGTTTACTCACACCAGACCCATGTCTGACCCAAGTGTTTATTCTGTTTTCTTAAACTCTTGGATACTCAAATTTTTATGAGTAGCCAAGGGATTCAGGTTTGCTTTGACGAATTCTGAAGGAGCAATGGAGCAAGAGACTTCAGCGTTTATAGATATATAAGTGGTTCCGCTGTGTTGATCTCTGAGTCATTTGTTTTGAATTGTATTTGAAGCTGTAATAACTAGACATGTGTTATAACTATCTAGTATGTGTTGTATAAGCTGTGTAACTCTGATAGCTGTTATATATGATACTATGTAATATCTTATGTGATTAATATAATTTATTCGTTCCGCTGTTTAGATTCTGATGTTGTTTCTTCTTTCTTCTCTATCTTTTCTCTTTTCTATCCCTTTCTTTCTTCAAGATGATACGACTTTCTGTGGAGAAAAAGTCGGGTCGTCACAGTTGGTATCAGAGCGCTAGGTTGAGTGAATACCTAGGCTTTGGAGTGATTTCTTTCTTGAGAGAGCGTATTTGTAATTTTTATATAACTATATATATTTATTTCTACCTATTTGTTGGGTTACCTATTCGGGTTTTCCAATATAAGATATAAAGGTAGATAGGGTAGTAGTGTGCGTAACATGACTACCAATGGTTAGAGTCTGAGTGTTAAGGTTGGAAGTGTATTTGTCGAGACTGTAAACCAAATACCGTCTTGAGTGAGCTTTGCTATGGTGTAAAGATTTCATTGATCTCTGAAGGAAACCTTTTAAAGGTTCGGAGTTCATCATTGAAGTGCAAGTTTGATCACGTTCGTGTGAGCAGATTTTTTTGAAGAGTTTGGATCTGTCGGAAGAGTAGAAGCGAGTGATGGTATCTTGGCGACTCAGGAAGTAGTAGCTGTGTGATGAGACGCAGTGACTATGGATGTCTCCAAAGATGTTTTCTTTTGGAGCAAGTTTAAGGAAGTGTGTCTGCTTCGATGTTGTAGCTGAGTTCAGTAGGGTCTTTTCTGTTTGGTTTGGGGTCCGAGTTTCTCGAAGGACTTTGGATTAAGGAGTCTTTGGAATCTGTGTCAACAGTGCAGCTCGGAAGTGTTTTGTGTTCCAACAAGAAGATCTTTTGGCTTAGCAGTTCCTAGAGGTGGAATTAGTAGTAGTTGAGTGGATCCATTTCTTCGATGGATTGGTTAAATAGCATAAGCTATTTTGATTGGTTAAGAGAGAACAGTTCCTTTGGAATTAGGATGGGTTGATCGCAAAAGTGACTTGAGATAGTTTGAGTGTTCTCTTGAGTTATTAGAGATTTTCCAGGATGTGTTGTCTAGTTTTTGCTCGAGTTCATCGACGACATTCTCATCTTCTCCAGATTAGAGTTGTGCAGCGGAAGCAAGGTGGCAGCTGTTCTAGAGTGGAAGCAACCGGAAGTTGTAGTGTTTGGATTGGAGGATTTCTACAGGAAATTTTTCAGGATCTGAAGGTCAGATTGGTGATTGTATATGTTTTGTCTTTTCCGGATAGGAGAATTTGTTTCTAGAAGCATCAGCGTAGGTTGAGCTGATCGGAAATGGATGTAGGCAGCCTAGGATCGTCAGAAGAGTCCTGTGGATAAGAAACGGAGGAATTTAGAATTCAAAGTTAGAGACTTTGTTATTGTAGAGATTTTCTCCGGTAAAGAGAGCAATAAGATTGGGTAAGACCAGGAAGTTAGCTCCGTTGTATATTGGATTTTTTTCTGAGTTTTTGTAAGGATCAGTGTTTGGCTTAGAAGGTTTGAATTGCCAGTTTGGAAGACTGGGATTCAAGATATTTCACGTATCTTTAAGGGAATACATGTATGGTCCATCTCTGGTTTTAGAACCAGCAGTTCAGGGAGGTTTGGTTGTTGATACACACTCGTCTGTAGTCTGATATCCTGTTTAGTTTTGTATATCTAGATGAGTAGGAGCTCAGTAGTATAGCTAGTGTTGATCGTTTAATTTTTATTGGTTGTTTGGATGAAATTGTTTGTTTGGTTATGTATGGCTGATAGGTATGCTTAGAATGTTTGAAATAAGAACCTTTGGATTATCTTTTGTTTTAAATTTCGGGGACGAAATTCTTTTAAGGGGGAAGGAATGTGATATCCCAGAATTTCAGGGAATTTAAAATGTGATAATCTCTTAAATTAATTATTTAAAATTTGTAAAGTTTGTTATTTTCAAACAATTTAATAATGAGTTGTTTTTAAATATAGTTATAAATAGATTTTAAATAGACCTATTATTTCAAATTTAATAAGAGTTGTTTAAATATATATATGTGTATTTAAGTTGTTTTTTTAAATAGAATAATTATTCACAAATCTAATATTGTGTTTATTTAATTATATATATATTTGAGTTGATTTTAAATTGATTTTTAAATTGCATTCGAATTTAAGAATTTAATTTAAAGGAATATATATATCTTAAAATAAAAATAATAATATAATTTGGATATAAAATATATGGATAAAGTTTTTATTTAAAAATAAGATTTGTTTTATATTATTCTCTTTAAAGAAATTTATTTATAGAAATTTGGAAGAGTATTTATTTAATAGGAATAAATACAAAAGCTTTTGAATTAGCATTTAAAAATGAGTTTAAAATATTTTATATGATTTTTATTTAAATCATAATTGGTTTATATTCTATTTTCTTTTAAAGATTGTATTTATATAAAATTTAGAAAGCAGTTATAAATTTATAAAAGTACTTATTTATTAGGAAAATTAATTTAAAAGCCTTTAAAATCATTAATAAATAATATAAAAATGAATTAGGACAAGTGTTAAGTTCTAAACCTCTTAAGTAACATGTGTAGTTTAATTAAAGATAAAATTTGACAAATGTAAACAATTTGGGCAAGTGTCCTTCTTTTATTTTCTTTTTCTTAAATTTTTATTAAATCCTAATTTAAACTTATTTAAACATATATCTTTCTCTTCATTTCCTTTTTCTATCTTCTTTTCAAAAAGCAAGAATTTCACCTGAACTTCATCTCTCAAACCAGAGAATTCTTAGAATCACAACCTGAAACCATCTCCTCTAAAACAAAAACAACCTGAAACCATTTTACAAACTCAAGTTTAAAATATTGTAACAAATTCTCAAGCATTTTCAAAGTCTGTAATCTTCTCAAAACAACAAAACTCTATAAAACACTTTGTCTTCAACCTGTAAAACACTTGAATCTGTATACACTTCAACCCAGAGAAAGTCAAACATAACCCTGTAATCCTCTTTTATCAAGCCTGTAACAAAATTATCAAACAAAGATTCATTTTCAAAGCAATCTTCCCAACAATTGGCTTCAAAGTTATTTCCTGTGCAAATTTTCAAGTTTTAAAGCTTTCCAGTTTCTAAAGCATCAAGCATTTCAGTTTAAAGCAAATCAAAGAAATTCAGTTTTCAAATTCAAGGAAAATTCATGCTTCAAACTCTCTGTTCATCTTCTTTCTGGTGAGTAAACTCTTATTTAAAAACAGTTTTTAGATGTTGTATGTGATGATCTTGTGTGATAAAATTATGATATGGTTTGCATGCTTTATTTTATTTGAATATATGTATAAAAATTTGCTTGTTTTCCAGTGTGTGTCTGTATATGTTTATATTGTGCTCTGTATTTGTAACAAACTCAATCATCATCCTCAAACAATTCCTATCTTCTCAAACAAGCAATATTTGACTCTGGTTACTGAAAGAAAATTGTTAATAAAAATGAGTTCTTGTTTTTAAAAATAATTTTAGGTTATTTTATTTATTAAATATACTGTAAATTTAAAGATTACAGTAAAAATCAGAAAAAGGGTAAAAATCAAATATTTAAATTTATATATCTGATATTATAATCTGGTTAGTGAATACAAATCATGAATTTAGAAATAAATTTTTTAATTTTTAATGGATTATTGGTCGAGATATTAAATGATGTTCGATTTTTGGGTTTTGGCCATTTGCCGTTGATCGGCGGTGATTAGAAGGTAGGGGTTTGGACCGAAGATGGCTTAAGGGAAGATGATCATAGGAAAAATGGTGGGAGTGTCGATAGTTTGTTGTGGCATCGGCGGTGGATCGAACTAGGGTTCGAAAGGTAGTTTTGGTCGTGGGTGGTTTCGAGGTGATTTCGCCATCGTGGGGAGGCCGGAGTCGATCGCGAGGTGGGGGATAGCGGCGTGGTGATGTGGTGGTGCTTTAGGAGAAGAGCCAGGTTTCCAGTCGTCACGATCATCGGCGGCGAAGTGGTTTTCTTCGTCTATGTTTTGGTTCCTGTTTCGATAGAAGTTCGTTTTTCGATTTGCCGTGGTTATCGACGATCGGGTGGTTAGTTCGTCTGAGGAGATGTTCGGCGACTTGACGAAGGTCGGTGCGTTGATCTCTGGTGGCCGGATTGGATGTGCACGTGCACGTGTGCACGTCTGTAACATCCCAAAAATTTTCGACTTTCGAAAATTCAACATCGATACTCACTTTATCGACTGCTGAGCCATCGAATGCCGGAAACCCGAAAAGTTATGGTTTTAAGAAAGAAGAAAAAGGTAGAAGGAGAAGATAGAAGAAAAGAAAGAAGAACAACAAAACAACAACAGATACAGAACAGAGACAGAACAATATCAGAATCTTACACATCGCAGCGGAACAATATATAATAGATAAATGAATAATCTCTAAAATAAAGAACTATATCATTTTATACATACATCAATCATCAGAGTCAATATACAACTCAATACAACAATGGACAGTTATATAACTTGTCCTCATACAGAATACACAGCGGAATAAAATAATATCAGATACAAATACTACGTCTCGAACTCCAGCTTATCTCCAAGCTCCAGAATATCCAGAATATCCTGATAATATAACTCTAGGCTGCCCGTGTGGAAATTGGTGGGCACCCAGAGTTTAGAAGGGAACAATAAACTCCGAGTCAGTCATGGTGACTGGTGTGAGATCGTAAAACAGTTATTCTTTAAAATAAACAACAGGATAATTTTAAAGTCAATTCGAAATGCTTTTGGAAAATGAAACTACCATAAGACCTCCCACCACACACACAATGCAAACGCAGAATTGGAGGAGATTTCTTCTTATGATAGTCAAAGATGCTTACTACGCAAAATCAAATCATTTTGATATTATTATTAGTGCATAGTGTAGAAAACATTTCGAAAGTATAATATTAATCTTAGCCAGCATAGGCATTCCGCACTTATGCCTACTATAGCTACTATGTTCAATAGCAGGTTACCGCCACATTCCATAGCAGGTAATACAACTAAAACCGTACAAGTCGCGTATTGTTTCTTTGGATTTCCAACAAATGGTCAGGCTAAGGAACTTCCTATCCACGATGGGTACGTCCCTGGAATAGACGACCCGAGAACCTAACCGGATCTCTGCCAACACAAGGCCGGGTTACCTCTGCAAAAATAGGTAACTACTGACACGCGTATGCCATCCCCCGATCGTCACCGATCTTCCCGAGGATCCCCGATTCGCAACAAACCACATAGATAATAATAATAATGCAGTAACCACAGAGGTTAAGTATCTGGGCTCCATACCATGATACCACCTTTATCCAGAAGGAATGACATACACTAAGGGGCGCTACTCCCTAGAACCTTGCTGCATTCGTCCTGTTTCGACCATTTCCGGGGTGTGAGGCTCGACGAAGTCTCGTCCACAAAGCTACGCTTTCTACAAAAAGCCCTGCTTCGGGTCAACAAAATGATCAACCTATGATCACAAAGATATAAGATCAAATAAATGATCATATCACAAATGATCAAACACTGATCATTTCACAGCAACACTTAGTATGCCACGTTACCAAATTGGGATATATCGCTGATAAATTTCAACTACATAACCTCTGAGCTCGTACGTCTCAGAGAAGGGTGTTAAGCTAAGAGAATAAATTCTCCGCCACCAACAGAAATGTATTTGAAAGAAATCAGCTTTATATCTCAAATTGTAACGTCAGACACACAATCCATACAAGTCTGTTCCGGGATCGAACAGAACCGAAGGCACTTCTCACGAAGCCCTTGCATTTCCGGATAATTTTCAATCACGTCAGGACTTCCCGTCACTAAGGGTGCTAAAACCTCTAAATCGAAGATCAGTCGATGTAGAGTAACTCGACGGTAATCCTTCCGTTTTCAAAAATATCCGGTCTTCAACACCGGTCTTCAAATGCAATTCATAACGACGTATCACATATTCGGAATGGGTTATACGACCCCATGGTCCTTTCCCGGTTAACCCGAATAGTGAGCGTTTATTCAAAAATAAGTGTGGCATTCAAATTCATCCAATTCACAACAAATACCTATCTAAAGGTAAATATTGATAGTCGGTTATTTAACTATCAATAAAGATGCGCAACATCATCAGATTCCAAATAATTTTCCCAAATTATTTCATCTTCAAAAATATCTTTACTAGATATAAAATTTCCACACTTCAAAAATAAATCAACGTTTATTTTTTTTTCCAAACAGTTTCCCTTTCCTTTATAAATTCCATAGTGAATTTATATTTTCAAAATATCTACTGATATACGATTTTCAAATCGATTTCAATATTCAACTTCATTTTATCTTTAAGAAGATAAAATCTCAAAACGTTTCATTTCATTTTGGAAAACATTTCCATACTTATCTAATAATAAGTATTTCACAAATCTTTTATTTTCAACACTTGGAAAATATCCGATATACTTAAATCAAATTAAGTATATATTCATTCTTTAAGGAAATCATTTATTATAACAACATTCATTTGAGTCAAAACGAATGTTACGTAAAACATCGCTACGACGACTCAAAATCACTAGTATAAGGATTCGGAATTAAGATAGATATATAAATCCCAATACTACATCAAAACATTTTCTTCCGAAAATCATTTACTATAACAACAGTGTTATAGTCCATCATTTCCTTATATTTTCGAAAACGCCTATTTCAATAACAAGTGTTGAAATCTATGCTTTCGATTCACAATACATTTTAAAACATCTTTAAAATGTTTAACTTCATTTTTAAAATATTACTTCTTCAAAGATGAATCCATTTTACTTAACAATATATTCACTGTCCAAAATTGTGAATAAAATTTACTTAACCCCATTTCAATCATTTCTACACATTTTTATCACATTCAATCTATTTCGAATTTATAAGCACGTTTATAAATTCTATTTCTCTTTTTAATAACAACTTCGACTTATAAACCTTCTTTTATCAACTTCTATATTTAACTTATCAAAATAAGTGACTTTGGGTTTATAAACAACTTTTATAAATTTTAATTCTATTTATAAAAGCTTCAATACCAAATCAATTTCAATATTGATTTCTAATTTTATTTTCAACGTTTGAATAAAATTTCCATATTGATTTCTCAAAGATTCATTTCTAAATATTAAATCAATTACAGATTGATTTCAAATTTTATTTATCACTACTAAAATAAATTCCTTATTTTTCTAAAACTATTCAATATTCTGTTTTAAAATGGATTCTTCAAATTGAAATCATTTTACATTGATTTCACAACTTATTTCAATTTACCAATTAAATTTCAAACTGAATTTCCAACTTATCTTCTTTTAAATAAATTCCTTTTTGAGAAAATAAATTTCAAATCGTTTCTTTCGATCTATTTAAAAATCCAAATTTAAATTAATTTCTTCAATTTAAAATCACTGTTTTATGAAATCCATTTATTTAGCATTTTCACTTTATTCTGGAATAAATTCAATACGATTATAAAAATTAACTTTTTATACTTTAAAATTTTCTTTCTTCAAAATTTATTCAATTCCAAAAATTGATTCACTTAGAAATTTCTACTTTGATTTCAAAAATTCAATTTTGTTTATTTTTGGAATCCAATGATGTCAAAACATCCATTCAGCTAAATTTTAGCTTTTCAAACGATTTCCAGATATCAATTCAATAACAACAATAATCATTCACAGATTATCACATCACAGTAGAAATAAATTCAATCAATGTGAGGGGTCCAGTTGGATCCCTCCAACCTGTTTCCCTGCATCCAAAGACGTTAGCACAATACCAATTCCGCTCCAGTACGGAATTATCGCGGTATATAGGTTTTTTATAAATCCGCTTACTAACGGCGCAATAGGGTCTCATCCGCTATACGAGGCGGGAAATCATCAATCCAATATATACATATGCCAATATGTATATACTGCTATATATATAGATATATCCTATCATATCTAATACCACATTCAATAGCAATCAAATCATCAATCAATAAATAACTGAAAATTCCACTTTTCATTTGAGTGAGAAAAATCTCACCTTAGCTTTTATATTTGCCATCCCAATTTCCATTTCAATTTGTTTTTCTCCACTTTAACCTTGTATAAATAATTTATACAATCTATCAATATTCGAGATAATCGAACAACCAATTTTCTAACTTGATAATTTTCATTAACCAATGATTTTATTTAACCTACAAATTTAAATTTTTAAACTAATCAATTAATTTATTCTATAAAACAAATTTCCTCTTATTAAATCCATTTAATTAAACCGAATACCCTTTTAAAATCTTAAGGTAATAAATATAAATTCTTAAACCAATACTTTTAATTTCTAAACAAATTTCTTTGAACTGTCTACACTTATAAATTCTTATATAGATTTCATAAAACCTATTTAAATATAAATCCTTATATATTTTTTTTCCAAATTATTTATTTTCCTAGTTTGCATATAAATTTTGTAGGACTAAATCAATTCCAATTTTAAACTTTTAAATTAGATAACAAATTATAAAATTTATTTTGGCTACAACAATGTACCTCGTTGTTTTCGCGACCCAGGCTCGAACATCATCCCAATTTTCCAGTTCCACGCGAACTCACTCGCCCTTCCCCTCGACTTCCAACCGGCCTCGCGATGATCGCTGCTTCCCTCGTCTACGTTCGTCTGAGTACGTCCACGCGAACAACCCACAGGCACTCCTTCGAACGAATGCGCCGCCTGTAGATGCCCCGCCTCCTCAGTCGCCCATGGTCTCGAGCGCCGCCCTATCACCGTCGCGAAACCCTAACTTCGGACGCGCTTTGACTTCGTCGTCGCTTCTCTGAACTGCGCCTCCCCCCTACGCGCGCCTGCCGCCGTCATCTTCGTACGCGCGCCGTCGCGATCGAGCGTGACACCCCCCTGCTTTGAATCGAACGCGACTTTGTTCGGCCACCATTTTTATAAAATAAAAAAAAAATTTCTTTGTATTGCTGTTCGAATTTTTAAAAGAGAAAGGGGGATCGGGTTTTTAAAAGAGAAAGGGTATGGGCAACGAACGTGGGAGGTATGGTGGAACGTGTGTTGTTATTTTATATTTTTTTTTCTTTTATTTTTCAAAAATATCTCTAATCGTATAACTCACCATATTGAACTCCGATTTCAGCGTGCCGCCAGGCGTTCCTAATGTTTACCCCCTATTCCGAACGCGTTGGAAAAGGTTCCGAGTCCAAATTCGATCATATGGAGAAGATAGCATTTTAAATCAAACAAATTTAAATTCAAATTTCAGCGCGTTTGCTTATCGTACGATCACGTATTAACTCCGAAAAATACGAAAATTGAAATCCGATAATAATTCAATATTACGGACCCAATGGAACTGGTTTCGTCGAATTCCGAGACTGTGCCCCGGACGGCTGTTTTAAAATATCGATTCGAACAATTAAATTCAAAACTGAACAGAACAGTTTCAAATTCAATCCTGACAGTTCGATTAGCTTCGGTATTATCAAGACGAATTTTAAAAGCTTTCGAAATATTTTTCTTCAACTTTAAATTGAAGATTTAAATCTTTATTCAACTCTCAATATATTAAATTTTATACTTTAATCGTCAAATTCAAATGTATATCGGGGATTCAAATTAAATCATCGTTCAAATATTTAAAATTAATTAAATATTCTCAATTTAATTCGTTCAAAATTCTGGGTCGTTACAGACTTCCCTCCTTAAAAGAATTTCGTCCTCGAAATTACAAGTTAGGGAAAATGGTCCTTAACTCGTCTACTATTTTTCGCAATCTAAATAGTTTTATCAATTCATCAAAATAAATCTTTCTACTAAAGATTCGTTATCATTCAACTACATTTCGACTTCAACTCTAAGTTTCAAAACAACATTGTTTAACTTCAAAATTCAAATTCGAGTTTAAATTCAAATTTTAACTTTCAAAATTTCTCAAAAATTTTCTAACGCCCTAAATTTTCGAAAAATTTCGCCAGCGTCTCCTTTGCGCGGCTAATACGGTACGACTACAAAACGTCCCTACGGACTCTCAGATTTCAAAAAGAAAAAGAAAAAGCCAAGCGGCTAGACAAGAAATCAGCAAAAACTCATATTTGAAATTTAAATACATACCTTTTTCGAGCAATTCAAATTATCTGTGAAATCAAAATTCCAATTCCTTTACAATACTTGTATATCTACTAGCCATAATATCTAGTTACATACATACAAACCATTTTGCAAATTCGATTACAAAATTTTCAATAACAACTGCTTATACATCTTTACTTTACTGTTGAAGTTACATATTCATTATCGTTCAATATTTACAGTTCACATTCATTGGCAATTGATTCCATTCAATTTAATTTGCATTTCATATTTTCATTCGGTTTCAACTTCATTTACTACCAAATTCAAAAGAAGTTTAACATTCAGTTTAAATCTTATTCACTTCATTTAATAAGCTTCACTTACAAATTTTAGTTTACTACTTCACAAATCAAATTCAATTTCAGTTCTATTCATTTTCAAATCTTTTATAAGTTATCAACTTATTTACAAATTCAAATCTATTTATTCATTCTGAAACTTATTTACTAATTCTTTCATTTCCAATTCGAATCTGATTTCCAAATCAAATTTCAAATATTCTATAAGTCTTCGACTCACTCACATTTCGATTTATAAGATCATTGATACATTCACCTTACGAATTTCATTCCCTTATTGAATTTTAAATTTTCAATTAACTTCTTGAATTCTATTCCAAGTTATAAATTCATTTACAAATTTGAATTTCATTCCAATCAGAATTCAAATATTCTATAAGTTATCAACTTATTAATATTTCGTAAGTATTTTAAATAGGATTCCAGAGTCGTTTCCACTTTTTTTCAAAACCATTTGAAAACAATTCAAATTCCATTTGAATTTCCAAAATAAAAACCCAAATTTTCAAACAACTCCTATTTAAAACAATTTGACAGCAATTTCTCTTTTGGAAACCCGAAAATGAATTCTAATGATGTGGCCATCATCATCAGGATTATTTTCCAGCGACCTAAAAGAGTTTAGAGCTTTCAACTCTCCAAATACTTTTCAAAACCTTTGAAATTCGTTTTCAACTCCAAAAAGAATTTAAACTTTCCGAATCTCAAAAATTTCAAATTCTTCTCAAAACATTTCCAAAAACTTTTCTGGAATTCCGTTTTAAATTACAATTCACATTTATAATTTATATTCTCAAATTTCATTTGTATGTGAATTTATTTCTTAACTTTGGAGTTACGGTTTCAATTTCTTATTCAACTTCATATAATAATGATAACATTTCAATATTATCACTTCCTAACAACCAAACATCCATATACTATAATAATTCATAGAAAAAACATTTCTTTTATATACAAAAATAATTTTGGGTAAAATCATTTCATTCACCCTATTTAAAACAATACTGTGCCGAATTGTTCTATTCGAGTGTTTAGAGATCCCTATCAATGATCGTTAATTACTCGTATTGACCAGAATCCATATACCACTCAACAAATCAATCATCACAATATAAAACAATTTTTATATTCAATAACAAATACGCGCTCATATCTATTATTATACTCAACTCATTCTAGAGTACTACTGACTCTATCTCTAATGAGTAACACCCAACAGAGCAGGGTTGTCGCTTAACCATATGCTCTGATACCAAATGTAACATCCCGAAAATTTTCGACTTTCGAAAATTCAACATCGATACTCACTTTATCGACTGCTGAGCCATCGAATGCCGGAAACCCGAAAAGTTATGGTTTTAAGAAAGAAGAAAAAGGTAGAAGGAGAAGATAGAAGAAAAGAAAGAAGAACAACAAAACAACAACAGATACAGAACAGAGACAGAACAATATCAGAATCTTACACATCGCAGCGGAACAATATATAATAGATAAATGAATAATCTCTAAAATAAAGAACTATATCATTTTATACATACATCAATCATCAGAGTCAATATACAACTCAATACAACAATGGACAGTTATATAACTTGTCCTCATACAGAATACACAGCGGAATAAAATAATATCAGATACAAATACTACGTCTCGAACTCCAGCTTATCTCCAAGCTCCAGAATATCCAGAATATCCTGATAATATAACTCTAGGCTGCCCGTGTGGAAATTGGTGGGCACCCAGAGTTTAGAAGGGAACAATAAACTCCGAGTCAGTCATGGTGACTGGTGTGAGATCGTAAAACAGTTATTCTTTAAAATAAACAACAGGATAATTTTAAAGTCAATTCGAAATGCTTTTGGAAAATGAAACTACCATAAGACCTCCCACCACACACACAATGCAAACGCAGAATTGGAGGAGATTTCTTCTTATGATAGTCAAAGATGCTTACTACGCAAAATCAAATCATTTTGATATTATTATTAGTGCATAGTGTAGAAAACATTTCGAAAGTATAATATTAATCTTAGCCAGCATAGGCATTCCGCACTTATGCCTACTATAGCTACTATGTTCAATAGCAGGTTACCGCCACATTCCATAGCAGGTAATACAACTAAAACCGTACAAGTCGCGTATTGTTTCTTTGGATTTCCAACAAATGGTCAGGCTAAGGAACTTCCTATCCACGATGGGTACGTCCCTGGAATAGACGACCCGAGAACCTAACCGGATCTCTGCCAACACAAGGCCAGGTTACCTCTGCAAAAATAGGTAACTACTGACACGCGTATGCCATCCCCCGATCGTCACCGATCTTCCCGAGGATCCCCGATTCGCAACAAACCACATAGATAATAATAATAATGCAGTAACCACAGAGGTTAAGTATCTGGGCTCCATACCATGATACCACCTTTATCCAGAAGGAATGACATACACTAAGGGGCGCTACTCCCTAGAACCTTGCTGCATTCGTCCTGTTTCGACCATTTCCGGGGTGTGAGGCTCGACGAAGTCTCGTCCACAAAGCTACGCTTTCTACAAAAAGCCCTGCTTCGGGTCAACAAAATGATCAACCTATGATCACAAAGATATAAGATCAAATAAATGATCATATCACAAATGATCAAACACTGATCATTTCACAGCAACACTTAGTATGCCACGTTACCAAATTGGGATATATCGCTGATAAATTTCAACTACATAACCTCTGAGCTCGTACGTCTCAGAGAAGGGTGTTAAGCTAAGAGAATAAATTCTCCGCCACCAACAGAAATGTATTTGAAAGAAATCAGCTTTATATCTCAAATTGTAACGTCAGACACACAATCCATACAAGTCTGTTCCGGGATCGAACAGAACCGAAGGCACTTCTCACGAAGCCCTTGCATTTCCGGATAATTTTCAATCACGTCAGGACTTCCCGTCACTAAGGGTGCTAAAACCTCTAAATCGAAGATCAGTCGATGTAGAGTAACTCGACGGTAATCCTTCCGTTTTCAAAAATATCCGGTCTTCAACACCGGTCTTCAAATGCAATTCATAACGACGTATCACATATTCGGAATGGGTTATACGACCCCATGGTCCTTTCCCGGTTAACCCGAATAGTGAGCGTTTATTCAAAAATAAGTGTGGCATTCAAATTCATCCAATTCACAACAAATACCTATCTAAAGGTAAATATTGATAGTCGGTTATTTAACTATCAATAAAGATGCGCAACATCATCAGATTCCAAATAATTTTCCCAAATTATTTCATCTTCAAAAATATCTTTACTAGATATAAAATTTCCACACTTCAAAAATAAATCAACGTTTATTTTTTTTTCCAAACAGTTTCCCTTTCCTTTATAAATTCCATAGTGAATTTATATTTTCAAAATATCTACTGATATACGATTTTCAAATCGATTTCAATATTCAACTTCATTTTATCTTTAAGAAGATAAAATCTCAAAACGTTTCATTTCATTTTGGAAAACATTTCCATACTTATCTAATAATAAGTATTTCACAAATCTTTTATTTTCAACACTTGGAAAATATCCGATATACTTAAATCAAATTAAGTATATATTCATTCTTTAAGGAAATCATTTATTATAACAACATTCATTTGAGTCAAAACGAATGTTACGTAAAACATCGCTACGACGACTCAAAATCACTAGTATAAGGATTCGGAATTAAGATAGATATATAAATCCCAATACTACATCAAAACATTTTCTTCCGAAAATCATTTACTATAACAACAGTGTTATAGTCCATCATTTCCTTATATTTTCGAAAACGCCTATTTCAATAACAAGTGTTGAAATCTATGCTTTCGATTCACAATACATTTTAAAACATCTTTAAAATGTTTAACTTCATTTTTAAAATATTACTTCTTCAAAGATGAATCCATTTTACTTAACAATATATTCACTGTCCAAAATTGTGAATAAAATTTACTTAACCCCATTTCAATCATTTCTACACATTTTTATCACATTCAATCTATTTCGAATTTATAAGCACGTTTATAAATTCTATTTCTCTTTTTAATAACAACTTCGACTTATAAACCTTCTTTTATCAACTTCTATATTTAACTTATCAAAATAAGTGACTTTGGGTTTATAAACAACTTTTATAAATTTTAATTCTATTTATAAAAGCTTCAATACCAAATCAATTTCAATATTGATTTCTAATTTTATTTTCAACGTTTGAATAAAATTTCCATATTGATTTCTCAAAGATTCATTTCTAAATATTAAATCAATTACAGATTGATTTCAAATTTTATTTATCACTACTAAAATAAATTCCTTATTTTTCTAAAACTATTCAATATTCTGTTTTAAAATGGATTCTTCAAATTGAAATCATTTTACATTGATTTCACAACTTATTTCAATTTACCAATTAAATTTCAAACTGAATTTCCAACTTATCTTCTTTTAAATAAATTCCTTTTTGAGAAAATAAATTTCAAATCGTTTCTTTCGATCTATTTAAAAATCCAAATTTAAATTAATTTCTTCAATTTAAAATCACTGTTTTATGAAATCCATTTATTTAGCATTTTCACTTTATTCTGGAATAAATTCAATACGATTATAAAAATTAACTTTTTATACTTTAAAATTTTCTTTCTTCAAAATTTATTCAATTCCAAAAATTGATTCACTTAGAAATTTCTACTTTGATTTCAAAAATTCAATTTTGTTTATTTTTGGAATCCAATGATGTCAAAACATCCATTCAGCTAAATTTTAGCTTTTCAAACGATTTCCAGATATCAATTCAATAACAACAATAATCATTCACAGATTATCACATCACAGTAGAAATAAATTCAATCAATGTGAGGGGTCCAGTTGGATCCCTCCAACCTGTTTCCCTGCATCCAAAGACGTTAGCACAATACCAATTCCGCTCCAGTACGGAATTATCGCGGTATATAGGTTTTTTATAAATCCGCTTACTAACGGCGCAATAGGGTCTCATCCGCTATACGAGGCGGGAAATCATCAATCCAATATATACATATGCCAATATGTATATACTGCTATATATATAGATATATCCTATCATATCTAATACCACATTCAATAGCAATCAAATCATCAATCAATAAATAACTGAAAATTCCACTTTTCATTTGAGTGAGAAAAATCTCACCTTAGCTTTTATATTTGCCATCCCAATTTCCATTTCAATTTGTTTTTCTCCACTTTAACCTTGTATAAATAATTTATACAATCTATCAATATTCGAGATAATCGAACAACCAATTTTCTAACTTGATAATTTTCATTAACCAATGATTTTATTTAACCTACAAATTTAAATTTTTAAACTAATCAATTAATTTATTCTATAAAACAAATTTCCTCTTATTAAATCCATTTAATTAAACCGAATACCCTTTTAAAATCTTAAGGTAATAAATATAAATTCTTAAACCAATACTTTTAATTTCTAAACAAATTTCTTTGAACTGTCTACACTTATAAATTCTTATATAGATTTCATAAAACCTATTTAAATATAAATCCTTATATATTTTTTTTCCAAATTATTTATTTTCCTAGTTTGCATATAAATTTTGTAGGACTAAATCAATTCCAATTTTAAACTTTTAAATTAGATAACAAATTATAAAATTTATTTTGGCTACAACAATGTACCTCGTTGTTTTCGCGACCCAGGCTCGAACATCATCCCAATTTTCCAGTTCCACGCGAACTCACTCGCCCTTCCCCTCGACTTCCAACCGGCCTCGCGATGATCGCTGCTTCCCTCGTCTACGTTCGTCTGAGTACGTCCACGCGAACAACCCACAGGCACTCCTTCGAACGAATGCGCCGCCTGTAGATGCCCCGCCTCCTCAGTCGCCCATGGTCTCGAGCGCCGCCCTATCACCGTCGCGAAACCCTAACTTCGGACGCGCTTTGACTTCGTCGTCGCTTCTCTGAACTGCGCCTCCCCCCTACGCGCGCCTGCCGCCGTCATCTTCGTACGCGCGCCGTCGCGATCGAGCGTGACACCCCCCTGCTTTGAATCGAACGCGACTTTGTTCGGCCACCATTTTTATAAAATAAAAAAAAAATTTCTTTGTATTGCTGTTCGAATTTTTAAAAGAGAAAGGGGGATCGGGTTTTTAAAAGAGAAAGGGTATGGGCAACGAACGTGGGAGGTATGGTGGAACGTGTGTTGTTATTTTATATTTTTTTTTCTTTTATTTTTCAAAAATATCTCTAATCGTATAACTCACCATATTGAACTCCGATTTCAGCGTGCCGCCAGGCGTTCCTAATGTTTACCCCCTATTCCGAACGCGTTGGAAAAGGTTCCGAGTCCAAATTCGATCATATGGAGAAGATAGCATTTTAAATCAAACAAATTTAAATTCAAATTTCAGCGCGTTTGCTTATCGTACGATCACGTATTAACTCCGAAAAATACGAAAATTGAAATCCGATAATAATTCAATATTACGGACCCAATGGAACTGGTTTCGTCGAATTCCGAGACTGTGCCCCGGACGGCTGTTTTAAAATATCGATTCGAACAATTAAATTCAAAACTGAACAGAACAGTTTCAAATTCAATCCTGACAGTTCGATTAGCTTCGGTATTATCAAGACGAATTTTAAAAGCTTTCGAAATATTTTTCTTCAACTTTAAATTGAAGATTTAAATCTTTATTCAACTCTCAATATATTAAATTTTATACTTTAATCGTCAAATTCAAATGTATATCGGGGATTCAAATTAAATCATCGTTCAAATATTTAAAATTAATTAAATATTCTCAATTTAATTCGTTCAAAATTCTGGGTCGTTACAACGTCTGTGTTTGGTTTGGTTAGGTGATCGAGGAAGAACAAGTTTTTCTTGAGTCGTTGCATGATTTTCTCGGTGTAGTGATGGTACGCGAGAGATACTCGTGAGTTGCTCGGAAATTGGCTCGGGATTTTGTTTGTTTGTCTCGGGTTTCTTTTGTAAGCTAATAAGTTCTAAAAGCAAAGAGAAATGATCAAGTTTTTAAAATTAAAAATATGAAAGTTTCCAAAGAAAAGTTTAAACAAGTTTCCAAGTAAAGTTTCAAAGATTAAATTGTTTTAAAACAAAATTAAATGTTTAAATTGTTTTGTTTAAAGTAAATTATATATTTTTAAATCATGTAATTAATCCCTAAATGTTTTTCCAATGATATAATTAGGTAATTAATGAAGATAAAGATTTTATCTTTAATTAAGAATGTGATTAATTAAAGTTACTTGTTAAATGTAATTAATAAATTAATGAAAGTAATTGGAGATTAATTAATAAAAGTAATTAGAGATTAATTAATGATTGGAGATTAATTAATTTAGTAATTAGAGATTAATCAATTGGTAATTAAGGATTGGTTAATTTTTAATTAAGTTTATTTAATTAACAATAAAGGTTTATTAATTAGTAATTAAGGATTAATGTAACGACCCGACTTTCCAGTCCCGGAAAATCGAACCATTTGTGTTAAAGAAGAAGAGGTAGAAGAAGAAGAAACAGAAAATCAACAACAGAATCTCACATCGCAGCGGAATAAAATATAATATATACAAAACATATCTTTACTCAAACAGAAAAATATATCTGTTTATACAATATATTTACAGAATACATCATCAGAGTTCATCACATCAATGACATACATCCAAATACACAGCGGAACAATAAACAAATACGGAAGTACGTATCGCCATCCAGCTCGTCTCCTGAGATCCACGGCTACAATCTGAACCTGTTTATCTCGGTCTGACCCGAGCATCATATAAAACAATACCCGAGTCAGTCTGGAATACCAGCGTGAGAAAATCACACTCAAATTGATTATTAAAGTTTCAAAATCTTTTGGAAACAAAAGCATCTTGTAAGACCACGCCACAAATAAACATGCCGGGTTTTTACCTTACGATAGCTAAAACACTTTTTATAAAATCCTCTGATATTATAATAGTGTCTATTCACAAATACTTATTAAAATAGCTGAAATTGTTACATGATTAAATTCCAGCATACTAGCCACAACGTGGGTAATACAAACAAAACTCGTACAAGGCACGTAGGGAGAATGGATTTCCAACGAATGACTAGGCACTGGGGTACCACCTGTCACAGTACGTGGCCTAGATCACAGTACCGAGGAGTACGCCCGCTCCCCTGCAACACAAGACCGGAATCATCCCTTACTGGATAATTCCAAATAAAATCACCCCACGGTTGGGATCAGCAACCGCACCACTAAGCCGAAATAAAGGGACATCTAGACAGGGATGACTTTACTCTCAAGTAGGGGCTACCCACGAAGCCTTGCTGCATAACCCCTGATTTTCAGTCATTCCCGGTTGATGAGGTTCGAGGCTAAACGATACCTTTTCAGAACATATCCCTTAGAATGCCCATCGTCCACCTGACGATGTCACGAAAGCATTCGTCCATACAAGTCCGTCCCGGGTCCGAACGGAACCGAAGGCACTATTCCTACTACATCCATTTTGGAAATATCCTCAGGATTAGTAGCGACTAGCCCTTGCACTTCACAACTCCATCTTCGATTCTGAACACGTTACACGAAACGTACAAACCGGATCGAAGTGGTATTCGAGTCTCCAGACCTAGAATCCCGGTATACGGAAACTCGATCCCGGTCTCTTCGAAACGATCAGCGCATTTGGCCAATTTTGATAGTCGGTTATTTAACTATCAATTAACATCCACAAGCAGCCATCACACAATAAATAATTTCCCACATTATTTATTTGCCCAAATATCTTTCCAAGATATATTTCCAAATTTTCAAAGCTCATTTGAAAACAATTTCAAACAATTCCCGCTTACGGAATTCATTTCCCAAATAATTATTTCCACTGAATTACCAAGTACAAAATACTTTTAATTTTAAAATAATTTAAAAACACTTTATTTTAAATATATTTTATAACATTGAAATTAAACTACTTTAATACTTTATTAAAAATATATACTTTAAAATAAACCACTTTATAACTATAAACTAAATTTCTCCTTTTAAAACATAATAGCAAGTCACTTTTATATAATTACTACAATAATAGATTTTTGAAAATACTTACTTTAAAAATTTAACATTTAAAAATAATAAATTTTCTAAAACATGCTTTTTAAAACATATTAAAACTTTTAACTTATATTTAAAACTACCTTGAAAAAAAACTTACTTGGCTATCCAGAGAAATACACTTCTCGTTCCCATTCTTTAAAAATAAATCAACATTTATTTTTAAACCAATTCATATCCCTTTATAAATTCCCACCTTGAATTTATATTTCTAATATCCACTGATATTTTATTTTACTTTATAAACCCAGTTTATAAATTCCAAAATCTCATTTCTCTTCTAAAATTCCAATTTTAAACAACTAAATCAATTTCTAATTGATTTCTCAATTTACTCTACTTACTTTGAAATAAATTTCCTTTGCTACTTCATTTATTCCAAAATACATTAACCTTTAGATTTTATTCCTTATTACGAGTTAAACCCCCTTTTTACCAATATCGATTACAGATTTCCAAAACTCCTTATTTATTCTTTAATTAACTTTAATCCTTAATTTCAAAAATAACTTCTTTTATTTTTTCAAATAATATCACTTAAGTATAAAATTTATTATCCCTTGTGAATTCAAAATCCCCTTATTTCATATTTGTTAAAAATTCCAAATCACCTTATTTTTATTTCAATTCGTTATAAATTTTATCCCAATTCCTCGAATTATTTTACTTAAACTTTTATTCCTTGATTTCTTTCCAAAATTCAATTCCATAGATTTTATAATTTATTATACTGGACAATCCAAATCAACCACATCATCCAATATAAAATCATCACATGATATCAAATATTCAGAACACAGAATATTAAATAATCTAATACTTTTGAGGAATCCAGTTGGATCCCTCCAACCTGTTTCCCTGCATCCACAGACGTTAGCACAATATAAAATACCAATTCCACTTCAAGGTGGAATATCGCGGTATATGGGATTTATATAAAATATCATCCGCTATTATGCGGCGCATAGGGTCTCATCCGCTATATAATGCAGGAATATCAACAACTCCAATATATACATATGCCAATATGTATATATTGCTATATACTACTATATATATAGCACATCAATCAATGCAATCATCCAATCAATTATTTAAATTTAACCATTTAAATTTAAATTAAAAATTCAGCTGAGTGAGATTAACTCACCTTTATTTTGTTTTGCCATCCATTACCATTTATTTTCATTCCAGCTTGTTGCCTTTCAGATTTCGACCTTGAATAACAATTTATATGATTTCATTAATATTTGAAATATTCAAATAAATCGAACCAATAATTTCCATTTGCTAAGTTTGATTTAATTAAAACATAATTTTATTTAAACTAATAATTTGGTTCTAAATTAACAATTTTTAGTTTTAAAACTAATTTCTCTTCCAATAAAACATTTTTAGCGAATAAAATAGTTAAATAAGTTTATTAAACAAATTAATCCCCTATAATACATTAAATAAAAATCTAAACTAGCTTAAAATAAATTCTTAATGTATTAATATTATTTTCTCTACAGTAAGTGGTAAGGTTAAAGTGTTATCTTACTGATATAAATTCCCTTCCTGCTTCAAACAATAGTAAAAACTATATATATATATATATTTATAGCAATAAATTAAGTCTCAGAGATCGAAATCAGATTCAAACAAAAAAAAACGAGATGTTGCTCACCTCCACGCTTACCAGAGACGAACTCATAATCGACCTGAAGCACGACGGCGCTTCGACCTTGGCCTCTCACCCGAACGCATGGGCAGCCACACCCGACCCAACGTTCCCAACCGAAACCCTCACATCGCCGAGCTCAACAAATCACGCGCGCGATTTGATTCACCTGTCCATCGCCGCCTCGATCTCGAGCTTGTCGATCACCGTCGAAGAACTCGCGCCGCCCCTCATACATGAACACGAACCCGCGGCCTCCTTCCAAGCCCTCGACTGATTTGAATTGGAAGAGGAAGTAAAATAGGAGTGGCACACGCGATTGAGATGAAGGAACAAAATGTTCGGCCATTAGAGATTTTCTTCTATTCGATTTGTATAAAATTTTGAACGAGCCATAATAATTTTTTTTTCTTTAAGAATCTGAAGAGGAAAACTCGTTAGGGATTTGAAGAAGGCTCGGGATATTTTGTTTTAAAAGAAAAGTGTGTTCGAGAAGCCAAAAGAAGCGTGTTGGAGAAGCTGAGAGAAAAATACGACTGTGATGAAAGATTTTTGACAGATGAAAAGATGTACGATATTTTGAATTAAAACAATTAATTATTCTAGGCGTTTATATACCGTATGATCACACGACAACTCCGATCACTGCGAAATTTGGAATCCGATAATAACACAATATTACGGACCCAATGGAACTGGTTTCGTCGAATTCCGAGACTGTGCCTCGGAAGACTATTTTGAACGTCGATATAACCGATATATTTTTAAAACTAAACAGATCACCTCCGAATTAAATTTTTAAAACTTTTATTATCTTTATTATTATCAATATAAATTTTTATAAGCCTTCAAATTATTTTTAACAGGCTTTAAATCCCAGATTTAATATCTTACCCAATTCCGATAATTAAATTCAAAAATTAATTATCCAGTAAATATCTATATTTGAAATTCAAGTTAAAATTAACCATTGAATATTTAAAATTAATTAAATATTCCAATTTCAAATATTCAAAAATTACGGGTCGTCACATTCCTCCCCCCTTAAAAGAATTTCGTCCCCGAAATTACTAGCTAGGAAGAATGATCCATAACCCATTAACTATCTCCTCAAACCCAAATAGTTTTTAACCACTTAGCAAAACAAATCTTTTATTAATGATACACTAATCATCTTTTAACTTTCCAAACTTATTCATAAGTTCAACCCATACCACCTACTTATCCTTTCAAATTTTAAATTTGAATTTAAATTATAAATTATCAAAAATTTCTCAAAATTTTTCTAACTCTCTAAATTTTCGAAAATTTTTGCCAGCGTCTCCTTTGCGCGGCTAGCTCGGTACTACTACAAAATGGCTCTACGGCCTCCCAATCTCAAAAAGAAAACAAAAAGCCAAGTGGCTGGATCAAAACCCCAATCAAATTTCATATAGAAATTCAAATACATACCTTTTGTCGGGCCATTAAATTTTATCTTCTAAAATCAAAAATCCCAATTTATCCATTGCTTTTATACACCTGTATAACCTACTAAGCAATAATATTCAATCACAATTCCAAAGTCATTTTATACTTTCCTTTACAAATTTCCAATATTTGTTTTACTTAAGCCCGTACGATGCACATATATCATCCGTACGCAATATCACATTCGATCGCTCATTCGATCACACAATTTCACTTCCGAACTAGTATCTTCCACCCGACTTCCTAGTCCGGACTCAGATCTGGTTTCTTGATCAGAAACCGTCATTCTCCTTGCATAGTCACAACTATGATAGAGAATATCCAGAATCAATCAACAATCCATATCCAGGTTCGCCGTCGAAAATCGAGTGAAAAATCCTACCCGGATCGGTATAATCACCTCGAAATTCTATGCTCAAATTCTGGATCAAATAGCTATGCGAATAAAATAATATACGTACATCCTACGTATTAATTTCAATTGATTATTAGCTATATCAATTTCTTTTATTCACATTCATTTTGATTTCTATTCACTTATCCAGAATTATCATCCCGTTTCATAACTTTCAGTTTTAAATCTTCATTCAATCATTTACTCAGTATTTTCCTATTACCAACTTACTTAAGAATCTCACCATACTTCTTAAGTTCAATATAAATAGTTTACATACTTCTTACGTTTATTTCCACTTCACTATTGAAGTTCATATTAAATTCAAATCACTTTTGCCCTTTACAATTCCATTTGTTTTCCATTTGGCTTCCATTTTGAATATTGAATTAGCTACACTTACTAATTAATTTAAATCTCAATTAAAATTTATTTACAAACTTTACTTTCCTTAGTTCCTTCGATTTCACTTCACTTTACATTCACATTTGAATTAGATTTCAATATCCAGTTTCAATTTTATTTGCTTAGCAAATTTAAATCATTTATCGTTAATGATTTCCAAAAATTTTCTAACTCCCAAAATTTATGGAAAATTTTGGCAGAGTCTCCTTTGTACGGAGGGACTTCTGCGATATCGCAGGATGCACAAATATATATATACATCGGCCTCAGGCCGGAAATCACAATATATATCAATATATGTAGTTCATATCTCCTATTTTGAATTTTTTTGCGTAAGCGTACCTTATTTTAGCATTTTTAAAGCAAAGCGGTTATTTATTTTAGCATGTTGTGCCATCAGATTCAGCCAACCGGCTTCCCTGAACCTGTACTAACTCAATTACAACATGTAAGTGCCAAATATACAAAGTTTATTTACATTTCACTTAATTACAATAGCTAAACACATGTAACATAAGCAATATACCCAAAATAACTTTCAAAAGCAATTTATAGGGTTTCGACACCTATTTCAATTACATATTAATAACCATTTAAATTGCTTCCTCTCAATTTACCTTTAATTCCTTTCTTTCCAATTTATTTACAACCATTTATTTAGCTCGAAACAATCCAGACTATTTCATTCAATCATCAATTCTCAAATTATTTAAACCATTTCAATTTGAGCTCACTTTCATTCAATATTTACTTGAGTTAACAACTAAAGTTCATTTCTATTGCAGTTCGCATTAATTCATTCAATTAGCCCCTTTAACTCTGAATTCAATATTTTGTTAATTGAATAGTATTCAAAGCCATTATTCATTCATACTTACTTGGATTTCATTTGCAATACAAACCATTATTACCTTAATCAAATTTCCATTTTGTTTAACACATTTCCACATATATTAAAGGCGTTGATATCCCAAGTCGAATTTTTATTTGATAACTCAAGTTCTAATTCTACTATTTACCTTTAATTCACCATCCAATTTTTATTAACTCACAATTCAATTTCTATTTAACCAATTCAAAGTCCATAACCCAAACTCATTTGGATAATATTTCAAGGTCATATTCCATTTATTTATACTTGAGTTCATTCACACTTAAGTAAATTTTGTTCCAATTTATTTCACTTAACAGCATCCAAAATATATGTTTCGAGCTTTATTTATATCATCCACATTCGATTTGTTAGTATTTTATCTTGGATTGCAATTAATAATTTCTACTTAATCTAAGTTCATTTCCCATTTCATATCCAAATTACAAATCAACTTTCTTTCAGCCAATTAAGGTTCTATTTCCATAATCCATTACTCCATTAAGTAATTTATTCCAATTTATACCTAATATTTGGTTTATTTCATCACTTCAATCCATTAAAGCAATCCCATTCACATTTTACTCTTTATTCCGGATTATACATTAAATTTAGTCAAGTATATTTATTTCTTTTTATTTGTTTTTCTATAAACAATTAAAATAAGATTCCAGAGTTTTTAACAATTTCCCAAAATTTCAAAATCACTTTTGAAATCAATCACATCCAAACTCCTTTTGTATATTCAGCAATCTCTTTGAATTTCAAAACCAAATCCAGTTTTGCAAACAATCCCAATTTAACACGGTTTGGTAGCAATTTCTCTTTGGAAACTCGAAAATGAACATCGATGATGCTGCAGTCATCACCGAAATTATTTCCCAGCGACCGGAAGAGAATTAAATGCTTTTATCTCTTTAAACCATTTCAAATATTTTTAAATTTCAAATCTTTCCAGATTCCAAACTCAACTCAAAATATTCCTGAAATAATACCACTTATTATTTCCTCAAACTCTTTGAAAACTATTTCCAAATCTCAAAAAATTTCAAACCTTTCCCAAAATTCCAAACTTAAAATCCATTCCGATTTATTTTCCACATTTCTCTGGAATTCTATTTTAAAGTACAAATCTCATTTGTATATGAAGTTTATTTCAATTTTATTTATTACATTTGTAATCTATATCTCAAATTTTATTTTATTATAAAATTTTATTCTTTGCTTTGGTTATAAATTTCAATTCCTAGTTAAGTTTCCATATATTAATGATAATAATTCCATATTATCACTTCTAACATCCAAACAACCATATATATTAACTAGAATAGTTTACAAAACGTTTCTTTTTATACAAAAATAATTTGGGTAAAATTGTTTCATTTACCCTACTTTAAAACAATACTGTGTCGAATTGTTCTATACAAGCGTTTAGAGATCCCTATCAATGTTGTGGCGTCCCACACATCGACCAGAATCCATAAACTACTCAATAAACCAATCAACACAATATAAAACAATTTTATATTCACTAACAAATACGCGCTCATATCTATTAATACTCTCAAAATTCCCACCAGAGCCAAGGTTGTCGCCAGCCTAAGCTCTGATACCACTGTAACGACCCGACTTTCCAGTCCCGAAAAATCGAACCATTTGTGTTAAAGAAGAAGAGGTAGAAGAAGAAGAAACAGAAAATCAACAACAGAATCTCACATCGCAGCGGAATAAAATATAATATATACAAAACAGATCTTTACTCAAACAGAAAAATATATCTGTTTATACAATATATTTACAGAATACATCATCAGAGTTCATCACATCAATGAAATACATCCAAATACACAACGGAACAATAAACAAATACGGAAGTACGTATCGCCATCCAGCTCGTCTCCTGAGCTCCACGGCTACAATCTGAACCTGTTTATCTCGGTCTGACCCGAGCATCATATAAAACAATACCCGAGTCAGTCTGGAATACCAGCGTGAGAAAATCACACTCAAATTGATTATTAAAGTTTCAAAATCTTTTGGAAACAAAAGCATCTCGTAAGACCACGCCACAAATAAACATGCCGGGTTTTTACCTTACGATAGCTAAAACACTTTTTATAAAATCCTCTGATATTATAATAGTGTCTATTCACAAATACTTATTAAAATAGCTGAAATTGTTACATGATTAAATTCCAGCATACTAGCCACAACGTGGGTAATACAAACAAAACTCGTACAAGGCACGTAGGGAGAATGGATTTCCAACGAATGACTAGGCACTGGGGTACCACCTGTCACAGTACGTGGCCTAGATCACAGTACCGAGGAGTACGCCCGCTCCCCTGCAACACAAGACCGGAATCATCCCTTACTGGATAATTCCAAATAAAATCACCCCACGGTTGGGATCAGCAACCGCACCACTAAGCCGAAATAAAGGGACATCTAGACAGGGATGACTTTACTCTCAAGTGGGGGCTACCCACGAAGCCTTGCTGCATAACCCCTGATTTTCAGTCATTCCCGGTTGATGAGGTTCGAGGCTAAACGATACCTTTTCAGAACATATCCCTTAGAATGCCCATCGTCCACCTGACGATGTCACGAAAGCATTCGTCCATACAAGTCCGTCTCGGGTCCGAACGGAACCGAAGGCACTATTCCTACTACATCAATTTTGGAAATATCCTCAGGATTAGTAGCGACTAGCCCTTGCACTTCACAGCTCCATCTTCGATTCTGAACACGTTACACGAAACGTACAAACCGGATCGAAGTGGTATTCAAGTCTCCAGACCTAGAATCCCGGTATACGGAAACTCGATCCCGGTCTCTTCGAAACGATCAGCGCATTTGGCCAATTTTGATAGTCGGTTATTTAACTATCAATTAACATCCACAAGCAGCCATCACACAATAAATAATTTCCCACATTATTTATTTGCCCAAATATCTTTCCAAGATATATTTCCAAATTTTCAAAGCTCATTTGAAAACAATTTCAAACAATTCCCGCTTACGGAATTCATTTCCCAAATAATTATTTCCACTGAATTACCAAGTACAAAATACTTTTAATTTTAAAATAATTTAAAAACACTTTATTTTAAATATATTTTATAACATTGAAATTAAACTACTTTAATACTTTATTAAAAATATATACTTTAAAATAAACCACTTTATAACTATAAACTAAATTTCTCCTTTTAAAACATAATAGCAAGTCACTTTTATATAATTACTACAATAATAGATTTTTGAAAATACTTACTTTAAAATTTTAACATTTAAAAATAATAAATTTTCTAAAACATGCTTTTTAAAACATATTAAAACTTTTAACTTATATTTAAAACTACCTTGAAAAAAAACGTACTTGGCTATCCAGAGAAATACACTTCTCGTTCCCATTCTTTAAAAATAAATCAACATTTATTTTTAAACCAATTCATATCCCTTTATAAATTCCCACCTTGAATTTATATTTCTAATATCCACTGATATTTTATTTTACTTTATAAACCCAGTTTATAAATTCCAAAATCTCATTTCTCTTCTAAAATTCCAATTTTAAACAACTAAATCAATTTCTAATTGATTTCTCAATTTACTCTACTTACTTTGAAATAAATTTCCTTTGCTACTTCATTTATTCCAAAATACATTAACCTTTAGATTTTATTCCTTATTACGAGTTAAACCCCCTTTTTACCAATATCGATTACAGATTTCCAAAACTCCTTATTTATTCTTTAATTAACTTTAATCCTTAATTTCAAAAATAACTTCTTTTATTTTTTCAAATAATATCACTTAAGTATAAAATTTATTATCCCTTGTGAATTCAAAATCCCCTTATTTCATATTTGTTAAAAATTCCAAATCACCTTATTTTTATTTCAATTCGTTATAAATTTTATCCCAATTCCTCGAATTATTTTACTTAAACTTTTATTCCTTGATTTCTTTCCAAAATTCAATTCCATAGATTTTATAATTTATTATACTGGACAATCCAAATCAACCACATCATCCAATATAAAATCATCACATGATATCAAATATTCAGAACACAGAATATTAAATAATCTAATACTTTTGAGGAATCCAGTTGGATCCCTCCAACCTGTTTCCCTGCATCCACAGACGTTAGCACAATATAAAATACCAATTCCACTTCAAGGTGGAATATCGCGGTATATGGGATTTATATAAAATATCATCCGCTATTATGCGGCGCATAGGGTCTCATCCGCTATATAATGCAGGAATATCAACAACTCCAATATATACATATGCCAATATGTATATATTGCTATATACTACTATATATATAGCACATCAATCAATGCAATCATCCAATCAATTATTTAAATTTAACCATTTAAATTTAAATTAAAAATTCAGCTGAGTGAGATTAACTCACCTTTATTTTGTTTTGCCATCCATTACCATTTATTTTCATTCCAGCTTGTTGCCTTTCAGATTTCGACCTTGAATAACAATTTATATGATTTCATTAATATTTGAAATATTCAAATAAATCGAACCAATAATTTCCATTTGCTAAGTTTGATTTAATTAAAACATAATTTTATTTAAACTAATAATTTGGTTCTAAATTAACAATTTTTAGTTTTAAAACTAATTTCTCTTCCAATAAAACATTTTTAGCGAATAAAATAGTTAAATAAGTTTATTAAACAAATTAATCCCCTATAATACATTAAATAAAAATCTAAACTAGCTTAAAATAAATTCTTAATGTATTAATATTATTTTCTCTACAGTAAGTGGTAAGGTTAAAGTGTTATCTTACTGATATAAATTCCCTTCCTGCTTCAAACAATAGTAAAAACTATATATATATATATATATATTTATAGCAATAAATTAAGTCTCAGAGATCGAAATCAGATTCAAACAAAAAAAAACGAGATGTTGCTCACCTCCACGCTTACCAGAGACGAACTCATAATCGACCTGAAGCACGACGGCGCTTCGACCTTGGCCTCTCACCCGAACGCATGGGCAGCCACACCCGACCCAACGTTCCCAACCGAAACCCTCACATCGCCGAGCTCAACAAATCACGCGCGCGATTTGATTCACCTGTCCATCGCCGCCTCGATCTCGAGCTTGTCGATCACCGTCGAAGAACTCGCGCCGCCCCTCATACATGAACACGAACCCGCGGCCTCCATCCAAGCCCTCGACTGATTTGAATTGGAAGAGGAAGTAAAATAGGAGTGGCACACGCGATTGAGATGAAGGAACAAAATGTTCGGCCATTAGAGATTTTCTTCTATTCGATTTGTATAAAATTTTGAACGAGCCATAATAATTTTTTTTTCTTTAAGAATCTGAAGAGGAAAACTCGTTACGGATTTGAAGAAGGCTCGGGATATTTTGTTTTAAAAGAAAAGTGTGTTCGAGAAGCCAAAAGAAGCGTGTTGGAGAAGCTGAGAGAAAAATACGACTGTGATGAAAGATTTTTGACAGATGAAAAGATGTACGATATTTTGAATTAAAACAATTAATTATTCTAGGCGTTTATATACCGTATGATCACACGACAACTCCGATCACTGCGAAATTTGGAATTCGATAATAATACAATATTACGGACCCAATGGAACTGGTTTCGTCGAATTCCGAGACTGTGCCTCGGAAGACTATTTTGAACGTCGATATAACCGATATATTTTTAAAACTAAACAGATCACCTCCGAATTAAATTTTTAAAACTTTTATTATCTTTATTATTATCAATATAAATTTTTATAAGCCTTCAAATTATTTTTAACAGGCTTTAAATCCCAGATTTAATATCTTACCCAATTCCGATAATTAAATTCAAAAATTAATTATCCAGTAAATATCTATATTTGAAATTCAAGTTAAATTTAACCATTGAATATTTAAAATTAATTAAATATTCCAATTTCAAATATTCAAAAATTACGGGTCGTCACAATTAATTAATTAACTAATTAAGATTGATTAATTAATGATTAAGGATGAATTAATTAAGTAATTAAGATTGTTAATTTTGTAATTAGAAGTTAATTAATTAAGTAATTAGAGATTAATTAGCTGGTAATTAAGAAGTACTTAATTTGTAATTAAGTTTTATTAATTAATAATTAGGTGATATTAATTAATAATTAAGAGATATTAATCTATAAAGATTAATTAAGGATTAATTAACTGATAATTAAGGATTAATTAAATTGTTATTAAGTTTTATAAATTGATAATTAAGGTTTATTAATTAATGATTAAAAGAGTAATTAATTTGTAATTAAAGATTAATTAATTTGTTTAAAGGAAATTTAGAGATGAATTACTCAAGTGTAATTAATAAAATGAATGTGATTAATTTAAGTTAATTAATTTGTAAATTAATTAAAGATAATCACTTGATAAAGGATTAAGTATGAAAACTTAATAAGATTGATAAGTGTAGTTACTTAGTGAAGTAATTAATTAAAGGAAATTACTTAATGGGAAGTAATTGAAGTATAATTACTTTGTAAAAGTAATTAAGGATTAATTATTTGGTGTAATTAATTAAAGGATTAATATAATTAATTAAGGAGTTAATTAATTAGGGTAAGTAATTACAGGATGGTAATCACTATTTATGATTTATTTAGGTTAACTAATGAAGGTAATTAATTATGTATAATAAATTAATATAATTAATTAAGGATTAATGAAATTAATTATAGTTAATTAATTAGTGAAGTAAATAAATGGTTAATTAGTGTTAATGGTTATGAATAATTAATTTGTGAAATTAATTAAAGGATAATTACTTTATGTAATTAATGAATAATTAATCAAGGATGATTAATATTTAATGAGTAATTAATTAATTAAAGGTTTGTAATTAATTAATGATTGATTAAGCAAGGTTAGACAATCAATTCTTAAGTAATTAATTTAATTTAAGTTAATTAAATTAATTATAACATAGGGATAATAATTGTTGCTTATGGATGATTGTTGTGTAGAATATCTGAATTGGGTGATATCTATTGGATGATATGCTATGATATTCCGTGGTATGATATTGGATATATCTGTGATAAATGTGTGATATTTACCTGTGAATGCTGTGTGAATTCAAGTACTGAATTGAATTAAATTGTTTAAACCTTAAACAACTTGGACCTAAAAGATGGCGATTTGGATTTCGATGAGACCGGGATCGGGTTTCCAAATTTGGATATCCGAAAACCACATCGATCCAAATTAACGATAGGTCGTGAATCTCAAGTGAAGATGAAGATTCAGAGTGCAAGGGTTATTGTCGTTAACTCTGAGGGTGATTCCAAAATGAGTGTAACGAGATAATGCCTTCGGTTTCGTTCGAACCCGGAACGAACTTGTATGGATTGAATGCTTTCAGAACATCGTCAGGTGGACGATGAGCATTCTAAGTGAGGTGTTCTGATAAGGTAATCGTAGCCTCAAGCTTCATCAACCGGGAATGGCTAAAACAGGGGAGGTGCAGCAAGGTTAGTGGGCAGCACCCAAGTAGGATAAGATTTCCCCTGTTTAGAGTCCCTTTTTATTTCGGCTGTGTGGGCGGTTGCTGGTTCCAACCGTGGGGTTTCTTATGCGGGAATTATCCAGTAAGGGATGGTTCCGGCCTTGTGTTGCAGGGGATTGGGAGTAATCCTCGGTACGTTGATCTAGGCCACGTACTGTGACAGGCGGTACCCTAGTAGCCCTGCCATTGTATGGAATCCAATCTCCAATAAGTGCCGTACATATTAGTTGTGCCCAACTATGTTGGAACGTGAGATGTAAGAATTCCAGCTATTTCTGTATTTTACTTGAAAACCCTAGACCCTATTATAATATAACTGGATTTCCTATCAAATGTTTTGGTTAGCGTAAGGTAAAAACTTACCCATGTTTATTTTTGGGGAGTCTTACGTGATACCTTTTGTTTTCAAAAGGTTTTGAAGTTAAGCAACTTTAACCGTTTACTCACACCAGACCCATGTCTGACCCAAGTGTTTATTCTGTTTTCTTAAACTCTTGGGTACTCAAATTTTTATGAGTAACCAAGGGATTCAGGTTTGCTTTGACGAATTCTGAAGGAGCAATGGAGTAGGAGGCTTCAGCGTTTGTAGATATATAAGCGGTTCCGCTATGATGATCTCTGAGTCATTTGTTTTGAATTGTATTTGAAGCTGTAATAACTAGACAGGTGTTATAACTATCTAGTATGTGTTGTATAAGCTGTGTAACTCTGATAGCTGTTATATATGATACTATGTAATATCTTATGTGATTAATATAATTTATTCGTTCCGCTGTTTAGATTCTGATGTTGTTTCTTCTTTCTTCTCTATCTTTTCTCTTTTCTATCCCTTTCTTTCTTCAAGATGATACGACTTTCTATGGAGAAAAAGTCGGGTCGTCACACTGAGTCAAAGAGGAAGAGATTCAAACTCGAACGAAAGTGATTTTGTATATAAATTTACCATATACGCTAAGTTTTGCCTAGAGCCAAAGCTCTGATACCAACTGTAACATCCCGATATTTTCAACCATTCGCATCCATACATGTCGGACTTGAGTTGCTCAAAATATCAGATTGTTAATTTTATTTGGCAAAACTCAACATATACATTAATGAATAAATCATAGAATCACAACCACGAAGTAATATGAAATAAGCAGCGGAAGCAAATGAATAGTAGTTCATGAAGCTACTATATATATAACAAAATTAAATAGAATACAAAAGAAGTCTCGAATACAATAATCAATACAAAATTTGAATAAGTCAGCGGAGTCAACTGAATGACTAAAAGCTGTATCGATAGATGGATCTCCAAATCGAAGCTCCAACTCCAAAGGTGAGTCTCAAATGCTGTGAAACTCAGTCTGACCTGAGCGTAAAGCAAAACACAAAATACTCGAGTCATGATTAACATTCTTATATCAATAAATCCAACTCAAGTGAAATATCAATTGAAATACCAGTAACTTAACGGATGTTTGGGATACCCATCCTCTAAGGATCCGTGGAACTATCTACTATGTAGAAATATATGCTATTAACAACCAGATGTCATTATAACATCATGGTCATTTCAAAATAATTTATACTTCCAAATCCAAATATCATATCCGTTTCAAACCATACCAATACTATATCGTTTCCATCTCAAAACCATATCAATACAATATCATTTCCTAATTATAGCACTTTCAAAGTCATAACCCTTCCAAAGCCAAAACGCTTTGAAATCACAATACCTTGGAAAACCATAACTTTGAAATCAGAACACTTTGAAAATCATAACATTCTGAAATCATAACACTTTGAAATCATAGCTCTTTAAAATCATAATACTTTGGAATACCACAACACTTTCCACTTAACCGGTTTAAATATTTAAAATAGTGTATATAATAAAATGGTTTCCTTAAATTTCACAAATCGATTCAAATCAACTCGAATTCCAAATTCAAATTCAATCCAAACTCAAACCATCAATTTTAGTTCAATTCGGTTCCTCAATAAACCATTTCAAATTATATTGATTTCAAATACAGATTTGAACCACAAAATAAACCATTTCAATTTCAATATTTCAAACCTCTAAATACTCAACATTTTCAAAACTAAATTTGATAATTTCATAAATATATCAAATTCACTTTAATATTATTTAGCTTTGGAATATTCATTTAATAAAATACAATATCATTTATACAAAACCCTAAATTTCAAATCACTAAATATTTCCTTTAATTTATTTAAACTTGAATTATTCATTTAAATCGTCTTAAACCAAAACCAAGTTATAAAATCGTATCCTTTAAAAACCTCAAATTCCATAAGTTTTAGATCGATTTAGTTAAATAAAATTCTTAATTAAATACCATTTCAAATCTATCTTCTCAACCTTGATTTATTAAAGTCATTACAAACTCTATATTAAAATATAATTTAAACAAATATGACCATATTATATTTTAATTAAATCAAATTTTATTATTAAACTTATTTTATATTAAATTTTTTTGTACATAGCTTAAAATCAAGAATTTAACTATATATAAAATAACATTTATATAATATCTAAAATCAATATTTATATAAACCCATCTAATTCTTTCCAAAACCATAGAAATTATTTTCAAATATTTATATATAAACCAATGGTTTCTGTATATAATTTTCTATCCTATGGTCAAGTGATACGAATATTTATCATTTCAATCTGCAATTTAATTATATATGGGTATATATCATTTCAACCCACAAACCCAAATTTAACTCAAATAAAAATCGCTTGGGTTTATCATTTTAACCCATAATGATTTTCTCCTATTCTACAGATCGTTCGGGTATGTATCATTTCAGTACATAGTGAATTCTGTACTAACAAGGAACTTGCACGGTGATAACAGATGTTGCCTGATTGTTTGACCATGTAACAAGAGGCCCGACATAGGCATCGTTCGACGCACCTCCCCTCGCTTGGCATGAAACCTCGTTCGGCATACAAGAGGCTCGGCATAGGCATCGTTCGATGCACCTCCCCTTGCTCGGCATGAAACCTCGTTCGGCATACAAGAGGCTCGGCACAGGCCTCATTTGGCATACCTCTCCTCGCTCGGCATGAAACCTCACTCGACATGAAACTTCATTCGGCATAAAAGGGTCTCTCGGCATAAAGCCTCGGTCGACATAGGTGAGTCATTCAGCATCTTGCCTCGTTCGGTATAGATGTGTCGTTCGGCACAGGCCTTGCTCGGTACACCTCCACTTGTTCGATACAACACCTCGTTCTACACTGAGGCCTTGCTCGGCATTCTCTTGTTTGACCAACCTCGCTTGGCAATTGCCATTTGGTATCTATGGCTCGGTGCGTAGAAGTTACTTACCATGGGCCTAAGTACCTTGTTCCTAGGCCCATGAGGGACCAACTCATCTTCGTTTATAAATAGAGGGGCAGGGGCACAGTGAAAGGGACCTCTTTTTCAAGAACACTTGGAGACACTGCCGCTTTCAAGACTTATTATTTTCAGTTCAAACTTGTATTCAAGTCATTAGTAAACGGATTGTATCTGTATTCAAGTACTTGTGAAAGCAATAAAGATCAAAACTCAAAGTGAACGTAGGCAGTTTTGCCGAACCACTATAAATCTGGTGTTCTTGTTTTCTATAGTTAATTTAGTTTACATCCCTCTGTTTTTAATTTTTCTTCTTCATTAATCTCTCTACATAATCTTTCTCAACGGGGTTAGTGACCAATTTTGATGCTAACACTTTGGTGCTTTCACTGAGAATCGAATTCTCAGGCCGCAAGGATCTGCTTTGTAGCTACTAGATTGAAGAAATCCCCCAGAGGAGATCCAATTCATTTACAGGAAGTCTATCAAATCTACTTAGAGTTCTAACCAATAACTCTACGATGGGAAGGCCTTGAACCAGATCAGCCTCTCACAACGCTGATATACATGAGACTGCTAGCGTTCAACAAATAGGGCCTAACAATTAGCAAGCGAATCTAGGCGTAGGAACCATCGCCCAGAATCAAGCTGAAGTTGTCACTAGAACGGAGTTCAACGAGTGGATGGGAGAACTCGTAAAAGCAAAAGACAACTTAATGAATAGATCAAAGCCAATGCTAACCTTGTGACTCAGCTCACTCAGCAACAACATCAGAATGCTGGAGGTAGCTTCGTTCCTTACTCATCCTCTGACAGCTCGACTTCATCCGATGAACCTCCCAGGTGCAGACGTCGTAGAACTGAAACAACACAAGCAGGTGTTGTCGATCGATCAACCAGGGGTGGTCCAAATTCCCAACCAAGCGGCGTAGCCCCTCACTTGCTTCAAGGAAATCCCGCTCGAGCTGGGACAGGAAACTTGATACTAGAAGCACATGTCCAAGTTGGACGACTGACTCACCAAGGCCTTAATGAAGCTGATCTCCAGGATACACGTCAAGCAGGTCGCCAACAAAGGAGACACCAACTAGAATGATATCGTGGGACAGATTCCAACCTACCATCCTCCATACAAACACCCGACCTATCGTCAATGGTAGACAGCTAATGAGAGAAAACCAAGGTTTGACTAACGACGATTGGGGGATATCCAGGAGTCATACTCCATTTACAGATTCTATTCTACATGTCGAGTACCCAAGGAAGTTCAACATGCCTATGATCCCGGCCTAGGAAGGGAAGACTGATCCCCGATAGCATGTGATGAGATATGGATGGATGATGGATTCAGCCAGAGCGAATAATGCAACCAAGTGTAAATGCTTCCCAATAACTCTGTCCGGGATCGCCACCATGTGGATCACACGACTTCCTCTACGGTCTATCTCTAATTTTGATGAACTAGCAATGAAATTTGTGGAACAATTCAAGATTCATGCCACTCGTCCCAAGGACGTGATGTCCTTATCCAGTGTGATTCAAGCTCCAGGGGAGTCACTGAAGGAGTATTTGCAAAGATTTCATGTTGCCACTACCAAGGTTAATTAGCAACACTAACAACCATGCAATTTTAATGGTCGTAATGCGTAGGGTAAATTCGGACTCAGAATTAGAAGTCTAGCTAGCGGGAAAGCCTCCGACTACGTTGGAATGTTTTTATTTTAAGGCACGTCAATTCATAAAAAGAGAGGAGGCCAGGTGGACAAGGCGAGACAATGCACCCATACCTAGTAAGGATACTATACAGAGCAACATTGTTGTGAAACAGTTAGGTGACAACTCTGGGAAAGTCCAAGTCAATGTTCGAAACAAGCCAGAACAATCTAATGAGTCTGTAGGAGGAAATCCGGAATGAAGAGGGAGTCGGGAAAGTGGAAACCGAGGATTCTGACTTACAATGAATACACTCCACTAAAGGCATCTTTAGAAAACATTTACCTATCGGCTTGTAATGCTTTTCAGTACCGAAAGCACGTCCAAAAGAGTCTACGAAGGAACAAAAGCGGATCGGAAAGTATTGCCCCTTCCATTAGATGTACGGGCATGGTACAGAGGAGTGCAAACACCTCCACGATGCCATAGAAAAGTTAATCTGACAAAAAAAGCTACAGGAATTTGTCAAGAACCCACAGGATGGTAGACAGGGAACGTCAGACTTTGGACGTGGGCAAGCTCCACATCACCCAGAGGAACCTGCCCGAACTGTAGGTAGACTAGTCATAAACACCATAGCTGGTGGACCTCATCCCGTAGATAAGAATTGGCAGGAAATGGAGAGGTATGCTAACTCCTTAAGGCACGTGGATTATGAATGCTATTCGAATGTGGAGGATGGGACCCCCGCTAAACAGCAACGCATGATGACAGACGACATAGTGTTTAGGAGCCGAGATGCTAACTAGGTGGAAGCTCCTACCATTGACCCATTGACCTGATGGTCATTTCTGCGATAATCGGGCCGACATTTGTGAAGAGAATTTTGATTGATTGCAGAAGTTCTGCTAACATCATCATTAAGAAAGCGTATGATCAAATGAAGATGGAGACGAAGGATTTAAAGCCATCTAAAGCCCGTATCCATGGCTTTAATGGCACAGCAACCGATGTAGTGGGTTACGTTGAATTGCCAGTTGAACTGGGGCAAGGTGAACGTAGAAGGGTGCGAATCTTACCTTTCATTGTTTTGGATGTTGATTCTCCATACAATGTGTTTCTAGGTCGACCGACCCTGGTAGAATTTAGGGTAGCTTTGGCCCCATGGTGTTTAACTTTGAAGTTTCCGATAGACAAAGGAGTTTGTGTTGTGCATGGCGATCAAGCGACCGGTCAGGCATGCTATATGGCTAAGCTAAGAGAGGCTTAGTAAAGAGAGAAGGGAAAGGTCGTGGACAGCTCCGTCCGCAACCAGGTTGTTGAAAATTGACAAGTAATGCCCGAGCCCTGATTCGAGCAACATGATCGGATCTATAGAGACATAGATCCGAGAGATGATGTTGAGGAACCCAGGAAAGAAAAAGCAGCATCGGCTGAGATGACGGTTGACATTCCAGTTAGCCGAAATGATCCGTCACGAGTACTTAAGATCGGATCACAACTCAGTCCATCAATGACTGAGGATCTTTCTGATTTTCCCCGAGTGAATCCAGATGTTTTCGCTTGGACACATTTTGATATGTGCGGGATTTCTCCCGCTATAGCAATTCATATGTTGAACATAGACCCGAAGTACGTTTCGGTAAAACAGAAAAGGAGAGGCATGGATCTAGAGAGGTCCGCTACTCTCAAAGAGGAGGTGGACAAACTCAAAGCCAATGGTTTCGTTCGTGACGCCCTCTACCCTGAATGGGTATCTAATCCTGTGCTAGTGAGGAAAGCAAATGGGAAATGGAGAACTTGCATAGATTATTCCGATTCAAACAAAGCATGTCCGAAGGATAGTTTTCCTTTACCTAGAATCAACCAGCTGGTTGACTTAACGATAGGACACGAATTACTATCATTTATGGATGCGTACTCGGGGTATAATCAAATCCTGATGCACATTCCAGACCAAGAACACACTAGTTTTGTCAAGGATGTTGGACTATACTGCTTTGTAGTGATGCCTGTCGGGTTGAAAAATGCGGGAGCAACTTACCAACGGTTGGTAAATCGGATGTTTAAAGATCAGATCGATAGAACGATGGAATTCTATGTGGATGACATGCTCATGAAGTCATGGCAGTTAAACGACAACATTCGAGACTTAGCAGAGATGTTTGACATATTCCGATACTATAGAATGAAGATTAATCCTTTGAAGTGTTCCTTCGGCGTTGCGTCAGGGAAGTTTTTTGGATTCATTATTAATGCCCGGTGAATTGAAGCTAACCCGGAGAAGATTCAAGCCATTGGAGACATACAAGTGCCTAGAACTGTAAAGTATATGCAAAGCTTGAATGGAAAGGTGGTTGCGATGAGTCGATTTATATCTAGAGCCATAGATAAATGCATTCCCTTCTTTGACATAATAAAGAAAGGAAAGAGAAATTTCGAATGGACATCCAACTGTGAGGAAGCATTTCTAGCTCTGATAAGGCATTTAGAAAGCCCTCTGATGCTGTCGAAACCAATGGAACATGAAATGTTATACGTATACTTGGCCGTTTCCCAACATGCCATCAGCGCAGCTTTGGTTCACGAGGAGGAACGAGTTCAAAAGCTAGTGTACTACATCAGTAAACGTCTAACGGGGGTAGAAAGAAATTACCCTAAGATTGAGAAATTGGCTTATTGCTTGGTGATTGCATCGCGCAAGCTGCGGCCGTACATCCAGGGACACTCGATCAGTGTCTATATCGATCAGCCCCTACGACAAGTACTCCAACGACCAGAAACTTCTAGTAGGATGTTAAAATGGAATATCGAGTTGAGTCAGTTCGATATTTCTTACCTGCCATGAAGGGCCATACAAGGGCAAGCATTAGCAGACTTCATCGCTGAGTTCACTATGTCGAATGAACCAGACGACCATGATGTCATTCCTCTCATTCGATGGAAATTGTACACCGATGGGGCATCCAACGATCGTTGTTCTAGGGCTGGTATAATTCTTGTGACCCTAAAAAATCAATTAAGTTGTTATGCTTTGAAGCTCAATTTCCCAGCCACGAATAACGAAGCTGAGTATGAGGCATTGATTGCTGGCTTGAAGCTTATTAGGGAACTTGGAGTGAAATCAGTTAAAATCTTTTGTGACTCCCAGTTGGTGGTTCATGAAAGAAGTTCATGAAGGAGAATGTGGCGACCATTCTAAAAGGCAGACATTGGCAAAAAAGATCCTCCGCTATGGATATTATTGGCCAACTGTGAATCGGGATGCGGCAGACTATGTGAGAAGATTTGACAAGTGTCAAAAGTATGAAAAAATCTCGAGAGCCCCGCCAATAGAACTCACACAAATGGTTAGTCCCTGGCCGTTTGCAATTTAGGGGATCGACATAATTGTCTCTTTGCCTATATCCAAAGGTGGTGTGAAATACGCAATAGTTGCGGTCAATTACTTTACCAAGTGGGCAAAGGCAGAGCCTTCAGCGACAATCACCACCAAGAAGGTCATTAATTTCGTTGTACGAAATATTATATGTCGTTTTGGCCTCCCGCGAACTCTCATAATAGACAAGGAAACTCAATTCGAAAGTAATGAATTCAAAGACTTTTGTCAACAGTATGGAATTGAGAAAAAAATTTCCACAGTTGTTCATCCTAAAGCTAATGGACAAGTAGGGGCAGTGAACAAAATAATCAAGTCCATATTGAAGAAGCGCCTGGAAAAGGCTTGAGGCAAGTGGGTGGACGAGCTCCCAATAACATTATGGGATTATAGAACCACCCACAAGTCCATGACTGGCCACACTCCATTCGCATTGGCATACGTCATGGAGGACGTAATACCCGTGGAACGTGAAGTTGCTTTGAATCGGGTAACCTATTATTACTCCAAGACGAATCGGGATCTCTTGTTGGAATCACCGGACCTCTTCGATGAAAAACGTGAAGAAGCTGAGTTAAGGACGTCAACATATAGACACCAAGTCATACGATACTATAACAAAAGAGTCCACCCGAGAATCTTTGATGTAGGTGATCTCATTTTGAAACGAGTCTTTCCAGTACCCTCAGATATGAATCCCACCTGGGAAGGTACGTATGTCATTGAACGGAAGCTTATAGAGGAAACTTTCAAGCTAGTGGCTGTTGATGGCACAACACTCCCCCGAGCATGGAATAGTGAACATATACGATGTTATTATTTATAATCTATTTCTTTCGCATTTTAATTTTCATTGTATTTCCATTTCATTGATTCTTAGTCTTCAGCAATGTAATAAAGTAGTCTAGTTTGGTTTTGGTAATAAAGGCTTGAAGCTACCTTTTCCATAAATTACTGTTATTTCTGAATGTGATCAATTTATGACAGGAACTAAAATTACATTATACCGCCTGGCATATGAACGTTAGGTAAACGATTTAAAATCTCCAAGTCCCCAGAGTGTGGACTGGAGTACTCTAAGTCCCCAGAGTGTAGACTAGAATATAAGCGACTTAAAATCTCCAAGTCCCCAAAGTGCGGACTGGAGTACTCTAAGTACCCAGAGTGCGGACTGGAGTATAAACGACTTGAAATCTCCAAGACCCCAGAGAGCGGACTGGAGTACTCTAAGTCCCTAGAGTGTGGACTAGAGTATAAACGACTTAAAATCTCCAAGTCCCCAGAGTGCGGACTGGAGTACTCTAAGTCCCCAAAGTGCGGGCTAGAGTATAAACGACTTGAAATCTCTAAGTCCCCAGAGTGCGGACTGGAGTACTCTAAGTCCCCAGAGTGCGGACTAAAGTATAAACAACTTGAAATCTCCAAGTCCCCAAAGTGCGGACTGGAGTACTCTAACTCCCCAGAGTGCAGAGTAGAGTATAAATGACTTAAAATCTCCAAGTCCCTAGAGTGTGGACTGGAGTACTCTAAGTTCCCAGAGTGTGGACTGGAGTATAAACGACTTAAAATCTCCCAGTCTTCAAAGTGCAGACTGGAGTACTCTAAGTCCCCAAAGTGCGGACTAGAGTATAAACGACTTGAAATCTCCAAGTCCCCAGATTATGGACTAGAGTACTCTAAGTCCCCAAAGTGCGGGCTAGAGTATAAACAACATAAAATCACAAAGTCCCCAGAGTGCGGATTGGAAATTACTCTAAGTACCTGTTGCATGGAGAGGAGAATCTACGATTATTGAAGTATTTCAGAGTCACATGGAACTGAAATAAAGTTTGTATAACTCACTGAATTCAAAGTTATAGTGAAAATCTAGAGCTGAAAAGTAAAGAGTTGACAGGAAACAAAGGAAGTAACTTTTATTCACAAGACCCAAAATGATATTCCATTATAATTCATCCTAAAACTCGAAGCTGAAAACCTATTTACACTGACTACGAAAATATATAACGACAATTACAAAATTCCGGCCAGCCCTTGATTGAAGAAGTGTGATTGCTATTTCTTTGGCTTCTTCCCTTTCTTTGACTTCTCAGACAACCCCTGTCCCTCATGCTTTCTCTTGGACATTTTGCTCGCCAAAGAGATGGTGTCGGGAGAAGGAGGAGGAACATCCAGCGACTTGGCTCCGCTCGGAAGAATAAATTTTAGAGGCTTTTTCAACGGGTCGTCAAGTTCTATTACTTGAGGCTCGACCTTGACCTCTACCTTCTTTTTCCTATCCTCCTCAAGTCGCTACTTCATGCTTGGCTCCGAGGTCCGTTTAGAAGCGCCGGTGATTTCGACCTTATAATTTTCTTTGTCGGGTGATAGGCTTTCGGATTTGTCTTCCTCAAGCGTTCCATTCACCTGGGCATCAGGGCCGGGAGTCTCTCTCGTTTCAGTCGCATTGCATCCTTTTTCCTTTTTCCTTGTGGTGTCATTGCTTCCAGAAGTTGGCTCGGGATTAGAACGACCTGCATAAGAATAATGAGAGACAAGTGTTAGAATGTGTCAACTATTCTCTAAAGATATTGACCCTTTGAACTTTAAAAAGAAAAGTTATGCACCGGTTTTAGGCTGACTCTCAACCGTCCGGGGAGTATTGCCCTCTGGAATGGGAGACATGACGTGAATTCCAAGACCAGGAATCTTAGCCAATATGTTTCTTAAATGGGTCGAGCGGTTGGTGCTCTGTCGATTGAGTAGGGGGAAGAACTGTGGGCTCAGTTCCGGGCGGACCGGCGATGTTGCTTTTTTCTTTCGGTGAAGAGGAGTCCTTGCTAAAAAGAAGTTTCACAGCAGACAAGTCCAAAGGTTCTTTCCCCTGAAGAAATTCCTTCTTTAAAGCCCCTTTATCGACCTCTTCAGTTCCCAAATTGACTTTTTTGATCTTTATAAGGGTGTCCCATGCCTCACTAGAGATTCGAGGTAACCCTCACCGAGAAAAGTCAAATCCCGATGCATGAGGACACGAGCATTGTATTCCGCAATTAGTGGGTCGAATAAACACTTAATCTCTTCCCTACCGGCTTTCGCAGCAGCCTCAAGGCGCAAATCAATATCAAAGAGAGTCGCCTTTTTGCCTTCTTCACGAGCTTTTTCTTCCAGTGCCTCAGCCCTAGAGAGCTCGTCATCTAGCTATGTCTTGAGAAGTCGTGTGGCAACGATCTCGTTGCAGTATCGTTGGAACTCCTCTTGCACAGCTACCTTCTCCTCCGTCTCCTTAGCAAGTAGCGCTTCCAACTCCTTGATGAGTTGGCAAAGACATCTCTTTCTTTCTGAACAGAATCATTCTCCAAAGCTAAGGCCCCGCAGCGTTGGACCGCCTCGTCAATTTCTTTCTTATGAGTTTCCTCAAGACAAGTACCGGCCTCCGCTGTATCTCTAGCATTCCTTTGGGAGGGTTCGTGACGCAGCAGCGGAATAACAAAATGTATGATTCGATGAAAGTAGCGATCGATGGATTAAAAGATACCAAATTGCCCAAATTCGTTGATCCGAAGATTCTGAATTCTAGCTATCTCAAACACGTTGATAGCGCACTATACCATGTTTAAAGATCTACGATTCTTCGCACGTTGATCTAGCGCACTAGATTCCGTGAATCGGCTTCAGTAGTCGTTGAATCGAGCGCACTCGATTATCCGAGAGTGGAGATAGGAGATTACACTCAACTACCAATTTAATTGAAAGCACAAAGCTAACAAACAAAAGTTTTTATTCAAAATCAACTTCCTTTTACAAATGACTCAACCCAACTATTTATAGAGTTTACAACACACGCCACAGAAAACTGGACAACACTTAGGTCGTTTCCGACCTAAACATCACGACTTAAAAACAGTCGACTCAAATCAAACGCGACCTACGACCTAAAGCAGCAGCGACTTAATACAAAACATTACAACTCCACACAACACGACAACGACCTAACACAAAATGACCTACGACCTAAAATACAACTCACGCGATAGTATCAACGACATACGGCTTACGACCTAACGACTTATCAATGCTCACGAGTTAACATTGCCACGACCTAAAATTCAGCGACTCAAGAGACAACAGCTGCATCACTTCACGCGACCTAACTAGGTCGTGAGCTCCCTTCTTCAGCATACTCGTTAGGTCGTAGACGACCTAAAACACTTCCCTTAGGTCGTAGCCGACTTAAGCCTTGCGCATTATCAGCTCGTGCTGCTACTTCGTTATCTCATGGCGCTCCTCCTGTAGCCTTAGATCGTACACGATCTAAAGATCCCGAACGACTTAAGCCCTTGTTAGGTCGTAAACGGTCTGAAACGTGCTCCTTAGGTCGTGGTCGACCTAACTCCTCTTTCTTAGGTCGTGACCGACCTAAACCAAGTGATTTCTTAGGTCGTGCTGCATCATCCTCTCCGGGTTGAGAAAAATGCGTCCTCGAATTTGTAATCTCTTCTCCATCAGCTTGTTCATTCCCATAATAAGGTACCAGATGTTTAACATTAAACACATCAGATGTATACACATCCTCCGACAGCCTCACTCTGTAAGCGTTTTCATTAATCTGTTGCACAATTTCTACAAGACCAGTTTTTCTGGCTTTCAACTTGTTATAAGCACCTATTGGAAAACGATCCTTTGTTAATACAGCGTACACTAAGTCTCCTTCATTAAACTCAACATTTCTTCGTTTCAAGTCTGCAGACTTTTTATACTTCTCATTCGCCTTCTCCAATCGTTCCTGAATGCTTTTATGACATTCCGTCAAACTATCAACAAAATCAGCAGCTCTTTTAACTGTTCCCTTCGGTTGTGGTATCATTACTAAATCCAACGACCCTTTTGGAAAGTTTGAATACACAACCTGGAATGGACTGAAACCTGTGCTACGATTTACCGCATGATTATGAGCGAACTCTGCTTGACATAACTTCACATCCCAGCTTTTCAGATTATCTTTCACCAGACATCGCAATAAATTCCCCAGCGATCTGTTAACCGCCTCCGTTTGCCCATCAGTTTGTGGATGGTAAGCGCTACTAAAATTCAGCTTCGTTCCGACCATCTTCCACAAACTTAGCCAAAAATGGCTCAGAAAACGAGTCTCCCTATCCGACACAATAGATTCTAGCAATCCATGAAGTCGATATATCTCATTGAAAGATAACTGAGCAACATGAACAGCATCCGCCGTCTTCTTACAAGCAATAAAATGTGCCATTTTCGAAAATCGGTCAACCACCACATAAATGGAATCGTTCCCCCTTTGAGTTCGCGGTAACCCCAAAACAAAATCCATACTCACATTAACCCAAGGCTTAGTTGGTACAGGTAACGGCATATATAATCCAGCATTAGTCGCAGTTCCTTTCGAAACCTGACAGATATGACATCGCTCCACAAACCTTTCCACTTCTTTCCTCATTGATTGCCAAAAATAAGATTGAGAAATCAGCTGTAGAGTATGGTCTCTACCCACGTGGCCTTCTTCATGTAGCTCCTTAACAATCTTCATCCTCAAACTACAATCAGGTATGCACAATCGATTTCCTTTGAACAGAAAACCATCTACCATCATAAACTCATCCGTCTTTCCCTCCTTGACTTCATCAACAAACTTTGCAAAGAAAGGATCATCGAAAAATAACTCTGGTAACACATCAAACCCTGTCACTTCAACCATCATTGTAGTTAACAAATGGTTTCTTCTGCTCAACGCATCCGCTACACGGTTTGTAACTCCAGATTTATGTTTCACAACAAACGTAAACTGTTGCAGGTACGCAATCCACGATGCATGCCTTGCTGAAATCTTCTCTTGCCCTTGTAGATGTCTCAAAGCCTCATGATCAGTGTATAGCACAAACTCCTTGTGAAATAAGTAATGTCTCAAATGTTTAATGGCTTGTACAACCGCATAAAATTCCACATCATACGTATTATATCTCATCTTCGCTCTTGATAACTTCTCACTGAAATATGCAATTGGACATCCCCCTTGACTCAACACTCCTCCAATCCCAACCTTAGATGCATCAGTATGTAGTTCAAACACTAACTGAAAATCTGGTAACGCTAGAATTGGTGCTGACGTTAAGAGTTCTTTAATTCGCTCAAAAGCAACTCCTGCTTCCTCCGTCCATGCAAACTGTGTACCCTTCATGCAATCCATAACATGTGCCATCACACTACTAAAGTGTGGAATAAACCTTCGATAAAATGAAGCTAACCCGTGAAAACGTCAAACTTCATTTATCGTCTTGGGCTGTAGCCAATCTCTGATTGCTTCAATTTTACTTTGGTCCACTTGTATTCCTTCTCCCGATACAACATACCCCAGAAATAAAACACTATGCATCATGAACACGCATTTCTTCGTTGCAGCATAAAACTATTCCTGTCGCAGTACCATCAACACTTCTCTCAGATGTTGCAAGTGTTCCTCTGCGCTTCCACTGTATATCAGAATATCATCAAAATACACCACCACAAACTTCCCAATGAATGGTCTAAAATCTAATTCATCACCCGCATAAATGTACTCGATGCATTCGAAAGACCAAACGGCATCACCAGCCATTCATACAACCCTTCTCTTGTCTTGAACGATGTCTTCCATTCGTCCCCTGGTCTGATTCGAATTTGATGATAACCGCTTTTCAAATCAATCTTCGAAAATATAGTAGCTCCGCTTAATTGATCCAACAAATCATCAAATCTAGGCATAGGAAATCTATATCTCACAGTAATCTTGTTCAACGCCCGACTATCAGTGCACATCCTCCACGTCCCATCCTTCTTCAGCACTAACAATGCTGGGACAGCACATGGACTTAAACTCTCCTGTATTCGCCCCTATTCAAGAAATTCCTCTACCTGCCTTCGCAACTCTTCATGTTCCTTCGGGCTCATTCTATAGTGTGGTTTATGTGGCAACACAGCACCTGGAACAAGATTAATTTGATGTTGAATGTCTCTCAACGGTGGTAACTCCGCTGGTAGCTCTTCAGGAAATACATCGTCAAATTCTTCCAGTACTGGTTTTACTTCATCAGGTATCTCAACCTCTTCATGACTCTCACGTCCAATCAACAAGAATACTTCAGGATCCTCTTCAACCTCCTTAACAAACTCCTTCAAGGATAATAATGTTTTCAGCTCTTCAATCTCCTCCAGTTTGTTTTCTTCCTGTTGTCGCTTCTTTGGAACTAGAGTGATCTTCGTGCCCTCAAACATGAAACTGTAACTGTTGGTACGCCCATCATGTTGCACCGCCCTATCATACTACCATGGTCTCCCCAGCAACAAATGACAGACATCCATATCTACCACATCGCACCAAATTTCATCTTTATATTTCTTCCCAATCGAAAAATTAACTCGAGCTCTTCGTCCAACTTTCACCTCCCCACCTTTCCTCAACCAAGCCAACTTGTATGGTTTCAGATGTTTCTCAGTCTTCAATGCCAACTTCCTCACAACTTCTGAAGAAATTATATTATCACAGCTTCTAGCATCAATACCAAATTTGCAAACTTTCCCCAGAATAGTACATGTCGACTGAAAAATATTGCTCCTCAACCAACTACAATCCTCCTCTTGCTTTGGTGTCAAACAAGACCTCCTCATCATCAGATTACAACCTTCGTCTCCTGACACTTCTTCTTCCTCCTCATCAGGTGGTAAATTGGAACATTCAACTTCTTCATCCTCATCCTCAACCTCCGCTATCATTGCTCGTTTCTTCGGCTTTGGACATTCATTGCTTTTATGGCCCACTTCTTGGCAATTATAACACTTGAACCCATTATTGACTTTCGCCTTCGCAACCTCATTCACAACTGGTTTTGCAACAACTTTTGTAACATTGGAACTTCCACTAACACCCTTCACTTGATTGTTGGAATTTGTAAACACACCACCACCTCGTCTTCCCTGCTTTTCCCAAGCCAACGCCTTCTGGTGTGCTTCTGCTACAGATCTAGGATCAAACATGTTAACCATATCTTGAATCTGCATTCGTAACCCTCCAACAAATCTGGCTGTCAACTGTTCCTCCGTCTCCATGATATCGTTCCTTGCAATCAGTTGATAAAATTCATCAGCATAGTCATTAACAGACTTCGTTCCTTGCCTCAAGGTTTGCAGCCTCTGATACATAAGCGATTGATAATTATAAGGTAAGAATGTGGCTTTCATCAATTTCCTCATCTTCTCCCATGATTCAACCTTTGACTTCCCCATCCGTTCACGTGTAAGTTTGGTTTGCTGCCACCATGCCAAAGCTCTACCCCTCAACCTTGTAGCAACCAACTTCAGTCTACGATGTTTTGGAACTTCCTTGAAGTCAAAGATCTCCTTCACATTAGACACCCAATCCAAAAACTCCTCAGCTTGCATACCACCCTTGAATTCAGGAATTTCAGTTTTCATGCCCGATTCCCAACGTCGATCATCTTCAACAACCCGATATGCATTTCGCCCTTGGTCTCGATCTCGATAATGTGCACTGCATCTATCACACTCTTCATCATAAATAGATGTACTTCGATAACGATCTCGACCACCCATATCTCTATGATCCCGCATATCTCTTCTGCTATGTCTTTCTTCATCATGATAAGGTTCAAATTCATACTCCCGTGGAGTTCTTCTCTCTTCATCTCTATACTCATGGTGTTCTCTTCTCATTGAAACTGAAGATTCTCTTCTACCTCGATAAGATTGTGGAGATACCCTTCTCGCTTCCGTAACCGATGGCAAAACTCGGTTTCCTCCATGGTTCGAGACTGGCGACCTTCTCCTTTGATTCTGATTCAAATCATTCATCAGTTTCTCTAATTTTCCAATGCCTTCATCAAATTTCTCATTGATACGTTGTTCCATTTGCTCTGCTTCTTCTCTTCGATACAACGCTTCAACGTTTTGATGACGATTAGCTCTCCTTGGTGGCATGATTGATCTTCACAAATATTTCAGCAAATTCGAATATATTCTTCAAAAACATCAAACAAAAACGCACGGCTCAAACTTTACTTCACTAGCTCGATTCAAGGTCCAAACGGTCTAATCATAGCTCGGCTCAATCCTGACGCGACTAAATTAGATCGGCTCTTCTCCTTAGCTCGTACAGGCCGAACGACTTAACACGGCCTTCGCTTAACTCGCTCAACAATACAAATGCTCCTTTTGGCGTGCAAATCACTCCCGCACAATTTCAAACACTTTTCCAACTTTGATCCAAACGGCTATGGATCGAGAACTACAAACTCGTTGCAACTTCGCGATGAACATGATGAACACAAGCTTCTCAAGAACGCAAATCCGATCCCCAAACTCTTCGATTTCAACTCGGCTTTTCTTGACGTTGCTCGGCCTCTCTATCTCCCCAAACTTCTTCAAAAAGAATTGGCTCCAAGACTCGATTTAGCTATGATTGGCTAAAACAAGCTCCGATACCAAATGATGTAGTAGCGGAATAACAAAATGTATGATTCGATGAAAGTAGCAATCGATGGATTAAAAGATACCGAATTGCCCGAATTCGTTGATCCGAAGATTCCGAATTCTAGCTATCTCAAACACGTTGATAGCGCACTATACCATGTTTAAAGATCTACGATTCTTCGCACGTTGATCTAGCACACTAGATTCCATGAATCGGCTTCAGCAGTCATTGAATCGAGCGCACTCGATTATCCGAGAGTGGAGATAGGAGATTACACTCAACTACCAATTTAATTGAAAGCACAAAGCTAACAAACAAAAGTTTTTATTCAAAATAAACTTCCTTTTACAAATGACTCAACCCCACTATTTATAGAGTTTACAACACACGCCACAGAAAACTGGACAACACTTAGGTCGTTTCCGACCTAAACATCACGACTTAAAAACAGTCGACTCAAATCAAACGTGACCTACGACCTAAAGCAGCAGTGACTTAATACAAAACATTACAACTCCACACAACACGGCAATGACCTAACACAAAACGACCTACGACCTAAAATACAACTCACGCGATAGTATCAACGACATACGGCTTACGACCTAACGACTTATCAATGCTCACGAGTTAACATTGCCATGACCTAAAATTCAGCGACTCAAGAGATAACAGCTGCATCACTTCACGCGACCTAACTAGGTCGTAGGTCATACTCGACTTATCTTAGGTCGTGAGCTCCCTTCTTCAGCATACTCGTTAGGTCGTAGACGACCTAAAACACTTCCCTTAGGTCGTAGCCGACTTAAGCCTTGCGCATTATCAGCTCGTGCTGCTACTTCGTTATCTCGTGGCGCTCCTCCTATAGCCTTAGATCGCACACGATCTAAAGATCCCGAACGACTTAAGCCCTTGTTAGGTCGTAAACGGTCTGAAACCTAACTCCTCTTTCTTAGGTCGTGACCGACCTAAACCCAATGATTTCTTAGGTCGTGCTGCATCAGTTCGAGTTGAGACTTATATGAAGAGAGTTCCTCACCCTAAGCCTTGATGATGTCTTTGTCGTGAATAGCCTCAAGCTTCAGGCGATCTATTTCGTGTTGGTGCTCAACAGACACTTCTGAGACCTTTTCAACTAAATGGACAAATGCGTCATGTTGAACATAAACATCGTTGTTGCATGCAATGGCGCTTTGCTTGACGTGTCCCGGAATGGGATGGGTTGCCGGTAGGAACTTCAAACCATCAAAACATATCCTAGGAAACGTAGCTTTGAGCTCAACTAACCTCTCTGATATCGAAGGATCTTGCGCGAGACTAGAAGTTGACTTTAAGACTGTAGATTTCTTATGGGGTTCTAGGGATTGCCTTGTGCTGGACGACCCTTAGTGTTGATCTCGGAGAGCACTGGATTGAGATCCCTTGTAGCCGGATTTTCCCTACCTTGCTCTGAAGTAGGGGAAGGATCATGATAAGATAAAGGCTGGTAATGATTTTTCCTGCGAGATGACGAATCTCGGGAACGATAATCTCTATCGCTGATATCGTCTCTATCTCGATGCCTTCCGGAGTCTAAATCCTATCCGGAGTAGTGTAAAATTGAAGACCTGCACAGGCGATTGAATCCGTGAGAGCGCCCCATGTCACCTGTACGGAGTCAAGTAAGTACGAGTTAGTTGAAGTCGCATAATAGTTAAAGATTTGGTGCGAAGTGAAGTGCAAGTGTAGTTGCGTGTGTGTCCTACTGTTTCCCCCTGACGGACCAGTTTTTTAGCTCTACTTATCAGAGTTTTATCTCCCTAGTGTTGGGCTCGAGCGCCTTCATCACCCTTCGTGGGTGAGTGGAGTTTAAGGGCTTCCGGGTCGTCGCTCAGCAGATCATCGGGGATAGTGAGGTCCAACAAGCCTTTCAGAGAACTCTCCAAGTCGGAAGAAGACTCTCTTTCCACTGAGGTAATAGTAACCTTTGAGGTTCCACCCACTGTCTTCTTCCTCAATTTATAAGTTAGTTTCTTCTTTCCCTTCGAAGGGGGAGGCGTTGCTTTGATATCATGCACCTCAACTACCGGTTTCCGTACCGGGCTAAATTTTCACCCGGTGCTTCGGACATTTTAGCTTTTCTAATTTCCCCCTCCTCGGGTGTGTCAAGGACACCATGCAATGAAGGCTCAGCTGGATTTTTGCCTTTGTCCGAGGTAGGTCTAGATAAAGTGACACCGTGGTGGAGACTTATTCGACGACCTTCCGCCAGTATCCCGTTGTTAGAGAGAGATTCGTTGGAAATGATGGATCTAATGTCCCTGTCTCCCGTAGGGACGACTCAGATAGCTTCAACAGCCTTAGAATACCCGAAGCCTTCGGGACGCGGGCTGGTACCTATAGAAAATCGAGAATGGATTTAGGAATGATGCATTTCCTAGCACGTACGACTATTAATCTAGACAAGGAACTTACTCCCATCAAGCCATCTCCTCGCAAAGCTAGGGGGACAGCGCATGTGAAACCATTCTTGCTTGTAGTGGGCAAATTTGCTCCATGCCCCTATAAGAATCTAGCACTAGTTGTGCAGCTCAAAGAATAAAAAAGATGGACTATCAGATCGTCTCTTGACGTTGTAGATGTAACGGATATCACCAGGAGTAGGAAACCTGTGCAGAATGCTCAAAAAGAGGATGCACGTGCCGTATAAGAACGCATGGCTATTGGGATGAAGTTGTGCTGGAGCGATCTCCAAATATTGTAGCACATCGCGTAGAAAAGAGTTGAATGGGGGCACACTGCCAACCCAGCACATGAATTTTTTGCAGGCGGTATATCCGGCTGAGGCAGGTGAGAATGATCTTGCCCTGATGGGGCTAGTTTGTCATCAAATGGGATGCCATGAATTGTACATAAGTGACGTAAAGTGCTGTCGTTGATCCTCGAAGCTTGAGAGTCCACTGGATTGTCTAAGAGGATAGCCACATTCAAGGCATCGGGAGCTAATTCATTAGATTCCATTGTGGGACTCGGAATATCATGAAAAGGGACTGTCGATGGATTTGAAGTACCAACCACCTCTTGCCGAGAAGTTAACTCGGGTGTGTCCGAGACTGTGGCGGAGCTTGATTTTCTAGACATCTTTGGAGACTTCTGAACCTAATTAAGTACCTGCCTGAACTATACTTAAACAATAATTGACATTAGAAATAACAATAGGAATACTCCCCCCATGTGGTGTGTGAACTTGTGCAGTCGTTCGAGTATAAGTGTCAAAGGATTTTATAGTTGTGGAACTGATAAGATAAAGTAAAGTGCAGGTGTCCGATGATGGTTTTTAATTTCGAACTTGGAAGTTCATAATATATATCGAGACTGTAGTCTGTTTTTATCGAGTTAAATTCAGATTATAGTTCTTGAGACGGGGAGTTATCAGTCCGGAGTAGTCGATATGCTTATTTTCTTAAGTTCTCGTCCTTCTCTTTGTCATATGTTTAGGCATGATAAGTAAGTCAAGTCAACATGGAATATGTTTGAGTTAGAGTGTTTGTGGCTATTGCTATCTGTTTCAAGACTTAATGCTGAACGATATTCGAGAGACACGATTAAGAAATCACCTAAACCCTCCACATTCCCTCTCTTCCATTCGGCATGCGATAAGTCATGCCGAACCGTGGTTGTACCGAGCCGCATCGCTCAGTGCTTTGCCCTTAACTCCTACTTCTCCACCGCACTCCCTATTACCTCGTTCGGCCTACGAGAGTTATGTCGAGCCGTGGTCGTACCGAGCCGCATCACTCGGCGCGCTAAGCCCAACTTCAACTTCACTCCTACACTCCCTCCCCGTCGCTCGACATACAAATGTCATACCGAGTCGTAGCCATACATTTTCCTCCAACTAGCAGACCACACTCAACCAACACTTCTCAACCTCGCCAAATCCTACTAAGCCAACCACTCTCCATGTCACCTCGTTCGGCAAACAGACAAGATCCTACTTCATAAGGACCTCCAACACCCTCTTCCTTCTACATCTAATCCTAAAGCATGCTTAAGTCTTATGTTCATCTTCCTCGTCTAGATGGCTCCTACCATTGTAGTTTTAAAAAAAAAGGTAAAGGAGATCATTATGGATACTAGTCTCGAACGAAACCCTCGATCGAGAGTGTTCGTTAGTCGAGAAATTCATACCTAAGGAAAGGCTCGAAGCTTAGGGAATTCCGGATTTGGAATCGAAAATTGTTCGGGTTCGTCGATGGGAGAGGACGTGAGACAACATATTAGATTCAGTAGGAAAAGGGATGTTAAGGTGTTGGCAACAGTCTGGTGGAAGACGAGTTCGAAATACTTGCAGAGTAGAGGTAAAAGTAGAAGGGGGAAGGAGAAGAAGTATTGGGTTATATAGGAAAGAGGGAAGGTGAATAGACAACGATCGGTAGAACCGGTCAAGGCGCTTCGGTCTTTCAGCGTCAATATATCGTTTGGCATCAATGTCCCGTTTGCCATCACTATGTCATTCGACATCATGGCCTTGTTCAGCATCAGTGCCCCATTCGGCATCTAGAAGATCGTAAGGAAACATTATCATGAAGACAGAACAAGGGCTTAAAGAAAAACATGGAGTATTCATGGTTCAAAGCGCATCATGTTCATCCACATGATACACTTTGGAGGGCAAGTGTTATCCGATTGTTTGACCGTGCAACAAGAGGCTCGGCATAGGCATCATTCGGCGCACCGCCCCTCGCTCGGAATGAAACCTTGTTCGGCATACAAGAGGCTCGGCACGGGCCTCGTTCAGCATACCTCCCCTTGCTCAGCATGAAACCTCGTTCGGCATACAAGAGGCTCGGCATAGGCCTCGTTCGGCATACCACCCCTCGCTCGACATGAAACCTCATTCGACATATAAGGGTCGCTCGGCATAAAGCCTCGATCGGCATAGAAGGGTCGCTCGGCATAAAGCCTCGATCGGCATAGGTGAGTCATTCGGCATCTTGCCTCCTTCGGTATAGATGTGTCGTTCAGCACAGGCCTCGCTCGGTACACCTCCACTTGTTCGGTATAGCACCTCGTTCGGCACTGTGGCCTCGCTCGACATTCTCTGGTTCGACCAACCTCGCTTGGAAATTGCCGTTCGACATCTATGGCTCGGTGCGCAGAAGTTACTTATCATGGGTCGAAGTACCTTGTTCCTAGGCCCATGAAGGAAGTCCAAGTCATCTTCATCTATAAACAGAGGGGTAGTGGTATAGTGAAAAGGACCTCTTTTTCAAGAACACTGGGAGACACTACCGTTTTCAAGACTTATTCTTTTCAGTTCAAACTTGTATTCAAGTCATTAGTAAACGGATTGTATCTGTATTCAAGTACTTGTGAAAGCAATAAAGATCAAAACTCAAAGTGGACGTAGGCAGTTACGCCGAACCACTATAAATCTGGTGTTCTTGTTTTCTACAATTAATTTAGTTTACATCCCTCTATTTTTAATTTATCTTCTTTATTCATCTCTCTACATAATCTTTCTCAACGGGGTTAGTGACCAATTTTGGTGCTAACACTTTGTGCTTTCACTGAGAACTGAATTCTCAGGCCGCAGGATCTGCTTTGTAGCTACTGGATTGAAGAAATCCCCCAAAGGAGATCCAAGTAATTTACAGAAAGTCCATCGATTCTACTCAGAGTTCTTACCAACAACTCTATGATGGGAAGACCTCGAACTAGATCAGCCTCTCACAACGCTAACGTACATGAGACTGCTAGCGTTCAACAAATAGGGCCTAGCAATCAGCAAGCGAATCTGGACGCAGGAACCACCGCCCAAAATCAAGCTGATGTTGTCACTAGAACGGAGTTCAATGAGTTGGTGAGAGAACTCGTGAAAAGTAGAAGACAACTTAATGAACAGATCAAAGCCAATGCTAACCTCATGACTTTTACAAACATTATATATATATATAGCAGGACATATATAAACTTTTATATACAACAACATGCTATATAGTACTAATATAAAATTATATAATAAAATTTATTGTAACACCGTATATATCAAACAAATATATATATATATATATATATATAGTACACAAATATAAGCATGACCAAATTTTTTTTTGATAATATATATACACAGTTCACCATACTACATTAATATAACATGACATGTATAACTCAGACTTGAACAAAAGATGTGCAAAATAATACATATGTATACACTGATAGAAAAAGGATATACAACAAAAGTTATATGACTAGATTCCAATATCAGACATGTAAGAACTTTAAAAACATATATATACTGTATAAACCTGTATAACTTTATAAACTTTATAAACTATATAACATATATACCACATACGTATAAAACACAAATATATTATACTAATATAAACTTAATAAACTAACATGTAACTTTATAACAAAATATATATATACAAACTTCTTTTATAAAACAACAGCCAGAACATATGCATATAAACTAACTCATATAATAGTTCATATTGCATACTTTATATAACACTATATATATACCTTCAAATAAAATAACAGAATATTGCTTATCTATATAAATGTATCATATACAGATTATACATACAACTAACATATAAATAAATGGATATTCTATAAACTTATATAAACTAATATATATATATATAATTTACTATATATACATATAATATAGAAGTAACAACCTTTCATTTCATATATATATATATAACAACCAGGTTATACAAACTTAAATATAATAATAAAAAAATAATGCAGACTGACATAAACTTATATGAAAATATATCATACATTATTAATCAACACATTATTTAAATACTATAAACATATATATAAACTTTACTTAGGTCTGCCACTACAACACAATATAGCAGCAATCTTTATATATATATATATAGAATATATACACGTATATAACTGAATGTATTATTATATATTATATATATAATACTTACAAAGAGAGGCAAGAGAGGAGTACGACTAAGGAGGCGGCGAAGTGAACATGAAGGGATGGTGGCTAAAGGGAGGGGTTACGACTGGGCTGAGCTGCTGTGTGGTCAGCCTTCGATGACTTAGAGATGGAGATGTGGCCGAGAGAGGAAGAGAGGGAAAGTCGATGTGTGGTGGCCAGTGAGCAAGGGTGGCATGCAATTTGGGGGTTCAGTGGTTTTGATTGGTAGTGGCGGAGCAGTGATGGATGATGGGTGAAAGGGAATAGTGAAAGAGTTGAAATGGAGACGGCTTCGAGTATGAGTAGGTGAAACTTCGAGCATAGGCATCGACAACTTCGAGTTTGAATGGGTTAAAACAAAAATGAAATGTTTGACAGAGAAAAAAAATGAAGAAAGTTTGCAGCAAAAAAAATTTATACATATTTCTCAAATAAGAATATGAACGAAAGGAATAAGGAAAAAAGGACAAATGGCTATTGGCTGTTTGTATTCGACAGGTAAGCAGCTAAATGATAAAAGAAAAACCAAAAGGCACAAACTAGTTACCGATACGTTTACGAGTTATGTGGATTCCGCTGCACACCAAATTTCAAAATATAGAATTGAATATACCGCTAAGATCAGCATGAGGAGATGATCAAAACGGTATACAGATATCAGTGGTACGATCATCCTATCTAAATTCGATAATTTGTATCGAAAATGCTGCTAATATGCCAGAAATAAGATAAACGGAGCAGCAACACTCTAAATTTGATGAAACGAAATATGGTGTGTCACTCAGAAGTTGATTTACAAATTTATTGTATAAGAATATTCAGGTTTGAAAAATATTTTATTATCATCAAATATTAACTAATTTGAATTAAATAAAATTACACAATAAAATAAACTTTCATATTATCAAATGAAAATTTTCCATTTTCTATGTTTAAATAGACGTACTCCAAATATTAAATTTCTATTTCAAAACTTTATTATTTAAAATTTCACAAAAATTCAATTAAATACATTATAAAATAAATAAAAATTTACGGGTCGTTACACCGACGTTTTACCGAAGGATATATATTTACCCCAAATTCTTTGTAACGAATCGTCCATAAACCGTAGTTAAATCGCAAGGGATTAGCAACAGATAGTGTCCAGGTGCATACTTTAGGCTTGGATATCTGTCGATAATCCATCGCTAATGCATAAGCTTTAGTATGGGTTTAGCGTCTTATATCTGTCGCTAGTCACATGCTGATTGGCAACGGTTTTGCAGCGGATTTCTTATTCAATTGCCGACATTTTATTGGTCTTTATGGTTGAAAATTCCATTGGTATTCCCTTTATATTCCGTCGGTAGGTATAATTTTTTATTTTTTTATTAGAGCTTTGCCAACAATTACCGTTCGACATTCAATAGTAAAGTATCTACAGAAATATGTATGTAAATATATGCACTTTTATATAAAATGAATAGCATAAACAAAAAAGAAAATGCAATTATGAATTTGTCCATCATGCACAAACAAAATTATATTCTAAGAAATAATGCTACTTAAGTAGTGCTAATATCCTATAGAAAAAACAATACCATTTATACATTCTTCGACCCATTTTATACAATAAGTTGAGTTTTATACATCAAAACTATTAAATTATTGCTAGTGTTACCCGATATAGAAACATATTACCATCCATAGCCATAACACCCATAAAAAACCACATAATATCGTGTTTAAACAAATTATGTCCAACTACCATACCCAAAGAGCTTGTGAAGATGATGATGGCAAAGGGCTTTTATAATCAGATTCATCACGCCTCTAAAGCATTGTCATAACCTTTGTCATTTGTGCTTGATAGTTCTCTCTATCTTCCTTTTGCTACTGTGCAAGTCTTGCTTGCTCTTCTTCGAGTATTTGGCATTTAACTTGCTTGTTTTCTCTCTCCTCCTCAATCGTACATCGCTGTAACGACCCGCTATTTTGGACCATTCAAATCGACAATAAATCCACACATGTCTGACTTGAATAATTCAAAATATCAGATTGTTAATTTACATTTGGCAAAACTCAGAATATACAGTAAATAAATCAATCACAGAATCACAGACACAGAGTAATACAATAATACGCAGCGGAATAGATAAAATAGTAGTTCATGAAGCTACTATATAAACATCAGAGTTAGAAATAAAATACAACAGAATATCTCAAATGCAGTGAAGTCTTCAGTACGAATAAACGACCTCTCTGAAGAAATCAACTGGAAAGCTGAAAGCTGAATCGATGGTTGGGTCTCCAAACGAAGCTCCAAACTCCAAAGGTGAGTCTCAAATGCTGTATCACTCGGTCTGACCCGAGCGTAAAGCAAAACACAAAACACTCGAGTCAGGATTAACATTCTTATATAAATAAATCCAACTCAAGTGAAATATCAATTGAAATACAAGTAACTTAAAGGATGTTGGGATAACCATCCTCTAAGGATCTTCAGAACTATCTACAAGGTGGAAATATACATTTTACACCGTGGTCATTTCAATTAAATTTATACTTCAAAACCCAAATATCATTTCATTTCAAATATATCTATTTTCCAAAATAGTATATATATATATATATTAAATGATTTGAAAAGTAAAGTATTTAATTTCCTCAAGTCTAGCAAATCGATTCAAATCAACTTCAAATTTCAAATTCAAATTTTATTCAAAGCTCAATTCATCAATTTAATTCATTTCTAAACAGATCATTTAAATTTTTTTTTTTATTTCAAAGCTTTAGTACTCAACATTTTCCAAAGTTAGATTTAACAATTTCATATAGCTCTTGATTTAACTTCATTATTATTTAATCAGGGGATATTCACTTAATAAACTCAATATCATCTAACTAGCCTTACATTTCATTTTTACTAAATATTTTCTTAAATTTATTTAAGCAAGAATTATTCATTAAATTATTTAAATAAAACCCAAGTTATAAATCATATCTTAAATCTCAATTTCAATAAGTTTCAAATTGGTTTAATTAATAAATTATCTTTCCAACCTTAACTTATTCAAATTATTACCAAAATCTACTTTGAAAATATAATTTTTATACTTAAACATCTCATAAGTATTAAATCCATCCTAATTTATATTAAATAATTTAAGGCTCAACATTTATTAAAACCATATAATTCTTTCCGAAGCCATAGAATTCATTTTCAAAATATTTATATATATGAACCAACGGTGTCTGTATATATACATCATATGGTTAAGTGATACAGATATTTATCATTTCAATCCGAAATTTAAATATATACGGGTAGATATCATTTCGACCCGTAATCCCAATTTCAATTCAATTGAAAATCGCTTGGGTTTATCATTTCAACCCATAACGATTTTCTCCTATTCTAAAGTCCGTTCGGGTATGTATCATTTCAACCCATAGTGAATTCTATACTAACAGGGAACTTGCAAAGTGATAACAGATAATATAAAATATAACAACATGCATATATCATTAATATAAATAACAGATACTGGTGTCAGATGTCATAGGTGAACATATACAGATAATAGTAATAACAGGCATATAAATACTAGATACTGGTGTTAGATGTCACAGGTGAACATATACAGATAATAGCATATATAAAAATTTAAATAACTACAGCATCATATTTCAATTGTCGTTTCAATTGAAATCAAATTTAATGAATAAAAGAATGTTAATCGTGAGTGATTACTCACCTTTCGAGGCTGGAGAGGTTTGACAATGGAATGAGTTGCAGATCCAAGTACGAATTTCGAAGCAAAGCACGATGGACTCGAGTTCGACGAATAAAGCTGATAAACAGGAAAACGATGAGAGGTAATCGGAATCAACTTAATAGAACAGAAATTTTATATGTATGCATGTATGTGTGTGTGTGTGTATATATATTATTACTATTTTCATTAAATCAATATTTAATTTAGTTTTAGTTAAACACATATACAAAAACTATATATATTTCCAAACCATTTTGATTTTAAACACCTAGACCCGAGATCACCATTTACAAATCTGCAAACCGGAACCCATATCCTTATATATATATACTAAAATATAAACTTTCACCTATTTAAAAACAAACCAAAAGGACAACTTCCTACATAACATAGACTAATACTTACAGAAACCTTCATAAATGTAAAACACGTACAGAAATTACATCTTATATACCAACAAATATATATTCAAACATGAGTTACCCAACATATAATATAGTATTCTTCCTCTATACGTTGTAACCGTAACCAAAAATACAGCAAATAAAAACATAAATTGTACTGTACATATATCTCTACATATATCTCTCTCTATATATATATATCAGTATAAGTTTATAACGACAAATACTATAAATTTAAACTTTAAACAGAAAAAGAAAAAAAAAATCATATAGCAGTTCTAACAAAATATACAGTATTTAGAACAGGGCCAAACACATCTCTATAAAAATATATATATATAACTGTAACACTGAGGACGTATATATATTTTACTAATATATAGTGTATATTTTACAATTTGTATCCCCTGATATAACTGGAATCGCCGGTATACTTGTATATAAATCATTATATAGCTAATGTTTAATTAACATACATGTATAACCTAACAGTGATATCTATGTACTCATCATATGTAGCTCACCTACTAACAACACACACATATAACCATCTATACTTACTATATATTACTATACTAATAAAACCCAAAATCTAAGTATATATATACAAGTTAATATATAGACTGCCACTTATATATAATAATATACGTAACACTTAAAATAATACCTCTGCCCTATGTGAACATGCACAAAGCTCATTGTAAACAAATATATAAACAACTCATATAAAGTATAAGAATACTTAATACCTATATACCGGTATATATAAAAGAGAGGGCCGGGGTCCGAGTCGAAACGGGTTAAAGGAGGGGAAGTTGAACTCGCCGCGGCGGCTGCCTTGTGGAGGAAATATAAGCGGAGAAGGCGGCTTATAGGATTGGAAAGGGCGGTTGCACAGAGAGAGAGGAAGGTGGATAGGCCAGGCTGAGAAAAAAAAAATGGGATGATGGGTTTTATTTGCGGGCTCAGGCTCGGGATCGGCTGGCAAAGGTCAGGGATGGTAAAGGAGGAGGTACGGCAGGCACGGTGGCAAGGGAAACAGGGTTTGTTGACGGGGAAGGTGGCCACGGTCAGATCTGGGTGGAGGCTTCGACGAAGGGGCTGAGGTGGTTCTCGGCATGGGTTTGCGTGCGTGGAAGGGCATGGGTTTCGAAATGAAAGGGAGGGCAGTAGGCGGGTGGTTGCGGTTGCAGGGCGGCAGCGTGCTCGGCTCGGAGGGTCCGGCGGAGGCTGGTGGTGCACGAAGAAGCGCAGTTGGATATATTTTTTTTGTTTTTGTTTTGAGGGGCGGAGTGGATCACGGATCTGAAGGAGATGGGTTGGGTTTTGGAGAGGAGATTGGTTTTGAAGAGGTCGGCTACAGGAAAAATATAAAGGAAGAAAGGTAGCAGTTGACAGAGCAAAGTATATTAAAAGGGATGGCAACGTGACTCCCTAGATTCAGCTGAAAAGTTATGAAAATTTATTGCTTGCGTGGGTTACACGTTTTATATTTGAAGAGACAAGAAATAAAGGGTCATAGATTTTGGTACGGTACGACGTACAGTTTTCTGTTTCCGTCGCATACCGGACCTCAAAAATACAGAAATGAATATATCACGGTGATCAGCGCGATGAGACGGACAAGAGGAAACAGAAATACCAGTGTTAGGACCTTCCTATCAAAAGTCCATACGGACCCTGATATACGTTGCTATTTCGTACGGAAAAATCCAAACGGAGCTAGAAACGTTCGAATTTTGCGAAACGAATTTCACAGTCCGATTCAGAATGCTCTGAATAAATTTTCTCCTGTTGACATATTTTGGTTTCGGAAAATTTTTAAATTCACTGCTATTAACCGGTTTGATTTGAAATAAAATTTCACAGGAAAATAAACTTCAATATTATCAGATGAAAATTTAACAGTTGCTATATTAAAATAGACGTATTCCAAATAATAAATTTTTTATTTTCAAATTTTATTGTTTAAAATTTCACAAAATTTCAATTAATTTAACAAATAAAATCACTAAAAGTTTAGGGTCGTTACACTCTCCCCCACTCAAAACTTTTCGTCCCCGAAAAGAGAGGAGGTAGGAGAATAGAACAACCAGGCAAAAAAAAGTAGGTTAAAAGACAAGATTAACAATTAATTTGAAACTATATATAAATTTTACTTGAAATATTCATTTGAAAACATCATTTACAATTCAATTATCTTTAATACTTTAATATCTTCAAAAAATCCATTTGTAAAATTTCTTGCTTTCTTTATAAATACCATTTATGTGTTTAAATGACACCTTTATAAATATATGAAAACCCTTTGAAAACAATTATTTACATTATTACTTATATTTACGAAGAAGCTACTGAAAACATAATTCCATAATTCATAAATTTTATACATTTTATCTCAAGATACCTTTCAAATATTATTAATAAATCAATAATCATTTTTTTAAATATGTTGTATTTAATTAATAACTTCTAAAATATTTAACACTAAAATTTTCTATTTATAACACTATTTTTTTATATTTATTAAACCATATAGTAGATAAATAAACAATACTTAAAAAGATATAGTCAACAGGGAAAAGAAGGAGGACTTGGAAAAACAGAATATAGGTGAATAAATAAAGCTGAGCAGATAAGATAGATTCAAAAAATTAGCATCGGGCACGAATAATTAATTCAAACCATTAGGATTTCAATTTCAAATATTAATTCAAAATTTCTTGGTTGGAAATACCTTTATAATAAAATACCTTTATAGTCGAAACAAATTTCCTTTCGAAAATACTTTTATAACTCGATGTTTCAACAAGTTTATCCTTGTTCCTGTAGACTCTGGTAGTGCGTTGATCAGGCGCAAAACTAGAATTCTCCAAGTACTTAGTAGACTTGTTTCAACACCCAGTGAAAATACTAGAAAACTTTTAAAAACAGATATGGAAAGTACAATCCAATCAAAACGAACAAAACCTTTGTCTAACCATGGTTCGCAGATACACAATGGTTACGCCTGGTTCCCCCAGGAAACAATCCATATCCGTAGGCTTTCTCAGCCCTGCGAGTTACGCCATGATGACTAGTAGAATGCAGGATACACAATGGTTACGCCTGGATCCCCCAGGAAACAATCCGTACCCCCAGGCAAGACTCAGCCAAGCATTTGCGCTACTATTCGCGACCTACACAGATTGCAGGATACACAATGGTTACGCCTGGATCCCCCAGGAAACAATCCGTACCCCTAGGCAAGACTCAGCCAGGCAGTTTCGCTATGCAGTCACGAGAGAACGATAAGACCATGGGTAACGCCATGGAATTCGAAGGACACTCGAGTATCATATCCGGAAAACCAAAATCAGAGAGAATAATATCGATAGAATGAATCCAAGATGTGGCCACAAATCGGATATCAAGCAGAAGGCACTTTCCATATCTTTACTTCGAAAATATGTATCATATAGTACCTTTTCAAATCACTTTCAAATATCGTACTTATATAAAATCCATTATACATAAGATTATATTTTCAAATCAAATACTTTCCAAAATCAATAGTATATCAAATCATACTTATATAGACTTCAATTATATAAGATTTCACTTTCAAATTGAGTACCTTTTCAAATCTATAGTTTTCGAATCAATTTCATACTCATACAAATCAATTTTATATAAGTTCGACAACTCCCAAATCAAGTATTTAGTAACACAAGGTTCTCAAATTTCAATTTGTTTCAATATTAGTTCAATTTCAAAATCATATACAATTTCACCAAATTATTTCTTCTCAAATTAATTATCTTTAGTTTCAAAGTTTCCAAAATAATAGAGTTAGAAAATAAATCCAAATTTCCAAATCAATAATTTAAGTCAACCAATTCATTTCCAAAATCAAATGTTTTCAAAATCATCTTATACTTACGTAAGGTCTATCTTATATAAGGATCAAATTTTTCAAAATAAATTTCGCTGTATGAAGAGCCATATGGGATTGAATATCTTTGCTTTTATGGGTTATATATCTTTGTAATTTAAATTGGAATTTTCTTTTAGTAAGCAAAAAGATTCTAACTTGACAGCCTTCAATTCCAGCGTCAAAATATATAAATGATATTAGGATATAAGATGTACATACGTCATCATTTCGCAAAATCACATTTGATCGCTCGCTCGATCACACAAGTTCGCTTTCGAACTAGTATTGTCCATTCGACTTCCCTAATGCGGACTTCGATATGGTTTCTCGACTAGAAGCCATCGGTCTCCTTGCATAGCCATATACTACGATAGAGAATTCTAAAATCAAGCCCAAAATCCATATCAAATATTCGCCATCAAGAATCGAATGAAAAATCCTAACACGAAATGGTGTAATCCACCTCGAACTTGTGTACTCAAGCTTGGATCAAATTAATTATGCGAATAAAACAGCATACGTACAACTTATATATTTATTCCAACTTGTTAAATATATAGTTTAATAAAGATGTTACTAAGTTAAAACATTTAAACTAAACTTTATTCAAAATATTTTGAAGACCAAATTCTTTTCGAAACATTTCAAATTTAAATTTCATATTAGAAAAATTCAAAATAGCCTTATTCATATACTTAACAAAACAGTTTCAACTTATTTAAATCATATTACTTCATACTTAAACATTCAAAACAAATTTATATACTTTATCAAATAATTCACACTTTCAATAATTTTAGCTTTGAAAAGTTAACCTTGATTTGGAAGTGCTCGAACCTTCGAAATAGTTGAAGAAATCATTTTCAAATTCAAGGGTTGGAAATCAACCAATCAGTAAATCAATTTCAAAAGATAGGTTTCAAATCCGAAACTAAAGGACTGAACACCGGCTTACTTCAAATCATTTCAAATATATATACATATATCTTTTGAATATCAAATATTACTTCGGAATTTGAAAATCAAAACTGGTTTCACAAAATCACTCGCATAGCAATGCTACTAAAGTGGCCTCTCCCCCACTATGAAACTCGAAAATCAACGTCGATGATGCGTGCACTCATCACCGAAATTATTTTCCAGCGACATAAGTGAGTTCTGGACTTCTATTTTTTTCAAACTTTTTTTTTTTTTGGAATTTCTTCGAAATCATTCGAAACTCATTAAAATCATTGGAAACATTTCTTATTCGGAAAGTACTTTTAAATCATATTATTATTATATATTTCAAAATCTTAAAACCAATTTCAACATACCGGAGTTCAATTCTCGAATTTCAAATTTAAAATCCTTTAGTTATAAATCATTTTTATATATAAATCAATTTCTTATATAATTTTTCAAAATTATTAATCCCTTCAAAACCTCAAATTCTTATTTTAAAAAGGTTTATAATCTTTATCGAAAACATTTAACTTTTATATATAGAATATAATAATTTCGATATATAAAACAATTTCTAAAATATAAACAAGCCTGATTTTTCAAAGGATGGTTCAAGAATGGATTTCAAAACAAAGATAGAAATTCAACTTAGAGGGACTCTAATCAAATATGATTCTGATTCGAAAATAAGTTCGAACGAAAATGAGATAATTAAATTTCAAAATAGAAGATGAATATACTTATATAAATCGCAGGTGCCCTTAACCGGATCAACCGTGACTTCAAGAACAGATCGATGCAGAATTCCAAGAAAAATCAACATTCGATCGCAAGAGATAGCGGCATCTAAACCAAAGATATAGGAATCTCCGGTGAATCAATGCCAATTGTGAAGAAGTTTCACCCCTTCACAAATCATTCAAAGATTGGTGGGATCCTATTCTTATAGAGATCCTTCGAAGTGGAGTTATGGGATACTCCAAAATCAAAAGGATACCAATAGAGAGGGACAAGAATGAATTTCGAAACCGTAGGGAACGTTCCAAAGTTCAACGGAAATCGAGTCAAAAGGAAGAGATTAAACTCGAATGAAAGAGATTCTGTAAATAAATTTACAATATATGCTAAGTTTTGCCTAGAGCCAAAGCTCTGATACCAACTGTAACGACCCGCTATTTTGGACCATTCAAATCGACAATAAATCCACACATGTCTGACTTGAATAATTCAAAATATCAGATTGTTAATTTACATTTGGCAAAACTCAGAATATACAGTAAATAAATCAATCACAGAATCACAGACACAGAGTAATACAATAATACGCAGCGGAATAGATAAAATAGTAGTTCATGAAGCTACTATATAAACATCAGAGTTAGAAATAAAATACAACAGAATATCTCAAATGCAGTGAAGTCTTCAGTACGAATAAACGACCTCTCTGAAGAAATCAACTGGAAAGCTGAAAGCTGAATCGATGGTTGGGTCTCCAAACGAAGCTCCAAACTCCAAAGGTGAGTCTCAAATGCTGTATCACTCGGTCTGACCCGAGCGTAAAGCAAAACACAAAACACTCGAGTCAGGATTAACATTCTTATATAAATAAATCCAACTCAAGTGAAATATCAATTGAAATACAAGTAACTTAAAGGATGTTGGGATAACCATCCTCTAAGGATCTTCAGAACTATCTACAAGGTGGAAATATACATTTTACACCGTGGTCATTTCAATTAAATTTATACTTCAAAACCCAAATATCATTTCATTTCAAATATATCTATTTTCCAAAATAGTATATATATATATATTAAATGATTTGAAAAGTAAAGTATTTAATTTCCTCAAGTCTAGCAAATCGATTCAAATCAACTTCAAATTTCAAATTCAAATTTTATTCAAAGCTCAATTCATCAATTTAATTCATTTCTAAACAGATCATTTAATTTTTTTTTTTATTTCAAAGCTTTAGTACTCAACATTTTCCAAAGTTAGATTTAACAATTTCATATAGCTCTTGATTTAACTTCATTATTATTTAATCAGGGGATATTCACTTAATAAACTCAATATCATCTAACTAGCCTTACATTTCATTTTTACTAAATATTTTCTTAAATTTATTTAAGCAAGAATTATTCATTAAATTATTTAAATAAAACCCAAGTTATAAATCATATCTTAAATCTCAATTTCAATAAGTTTCAAATTGGTTTAATTAATAAATTATCTTTCCAACCTTAACTTATTCAAATTATTACCAAAATCTACTTTGAAAATATAATTTTTATACTTAAACATCTCTTAAGTATTAAATCCATCCTAATTTATATTAAATAATTTAAGGCTCAACATTTATTAAAACCATATAATTCTTTCCGAAGCCATAGAATTCATTTTCAAAATATTTATATATATGAACCAACGGTGTCTGTATATATACATCATATGGTTAAGTGATACGGATATTTATCATTTCAATCCGAAATTTAAATATATACGGGTAGATATCATTTCGACCCGTAATCCCAATTTCAATTCAATTGAAAATCGCTTGGGTTTATCATTTCAACCCATAACGATTTTCTCCTATTCTAAAGTCCGTTCGGGTATGTATCATTTCAACCCATAGTGAATTCTATACTAACAGGGAACTTGCAGAGTGATAACAGATAATATAAAATATAACAACATGCATATATCATTAATATAAATAACAGATACTGGTGTCAGATGTCATAGGTGAACATATACAGATAATAGTAATAACAGGCATATAAATACTAGATACTGGTGTTAGATGTCACAGGTGAACATATACAGATAATAGCATATATAAAAATTTAAATAACTACAGCATCATATTTCAATTGTCGTTTCAATTGAAATCAAATTTAATGAATAAAAGAATGTTAATCGTGAGTGATTACTCACCTTTCGAGGCTGGAGAGGTTTGACAATGGAATGAGTTGCAGATCCAAGTACGAATTTCGAAGCAAAGCACGATGGACTCGAGTTCGACGAATAAAGCTGATAAACAGGAAAACGATGAGAGGTAATCGGAATCAACTTAATAGAACAGAAATTTTATATGTATGCATGTATGTGTGTGTGTGTATATATATTATTACTATTTTCATTAAATCAATATTTAATTTAGTTTTAGTTAAACACATATACAAAAACTATATATATTTCCAAACCATTTTGATTTTAAACACCTAGACCCGAGATCACCATTTACAAATCTGCAAACCGGAACCCATATCCTTATATATATATACTAAAATATAAACTTTCACCTATTTAAAAACAAACCAAAAGGACAACTTCCTACATAACATAGACTAATACTTACAGAAACCTTCATAAATGTAAAACACGTACAGAAATTACATCTTATATACCAACAAATATATATTCAAACATGAGTTACCCAACATATAATATAGTATTCTTCCTCTATACGTTGTAACCGTAACCAAAAATACAGCAAATAAAAACATAAATTGTACTGTACATATATCTCTACATATATCTCTCTCTATATATATATATCAGTATAAGTTTATAACGACAAATACTATAAATTTAAACTTTAAACAGAAAAAGAAAAAAAAAATCATATAGCAGTTCTAACAAAATATACAGTATTTAGAACAGGGCCAAACACATCTCTATAAAAATATATATATATAACTGTAACACTGAGGACGTATATATATTTTACTAATATATAGTGTATATTTTACAATTTGTATCCCCTGATATAACTGGAATCGCCGGTATACTTGTATATAAATCATTATATAGCTAATGTTTAATTAACATACATGTATAACCTAACAGTGATATCTATGTACTCATCATATGTAGCTCACCTACTAACAACACACACATATAACCATCTATACTTACTATATATTACTATACTAATAAAACCCAAAATCTAAGTATATATATACAAGTTAATATATAGACTGCCACTTATATATAATAATATACGTAACACTTAAAATAATACCTCTGCCCTATGTGAACATGCACAAAGCTCATTGTAAACAAATATATAAACAACTCATATAAAGTATAAGAATACTTAATACCTATATACCGGTATATATAAAAGAGAGGGCCGGGGTCCGAGTCGAAACGGGTTAAAGGAGGGGAAGTTGAACTCGCCGCGGCGGCTGCCTTGTGGAGGAAATATAAGCGGAGAAGGCGGCTTATAGGATTGGAAAGGGCGGTTGCACAGAGAGAGAGGAAGGTGGATAGGCCAGGCTGAGAAAAAAAAAATGGGATGATGGGTTTTATTTGCGGGCTCAGGCTCGGGATCGGCTGGCAAAGGTCAGGGATGGTAAAGGAGGAGGTACGGCAGGCACGGTGGCAAGGGAAACAGGGTTTGTTGACGGGGAAGGTGGCCACGGTCAGATCTGGGTGGAGGCTTCGACGAAGGGGCTGAGGTGGTTCTCGGCATGGGTTTGCGTGCGTGGAAGGGCATGGGTTTCGAAATGAAAGGGAGGGCAGTAGGCGGGTGGTTGCGGTTGCAGGGCGGCAGCGTGCTCGGCTCGGAGGGTCCGGCGGAGGCTGGTGGTGCACGAAGAAGCGCAGTTGGATATATTTTTTTTGTTTTTGTTTTGAGGGGCGGAGTGGATCACGGATCTGAAGGAGATGGGTTGGGTTTTGGAGAGGAGATTGGTTTTGAAGAGGTCGGCTACAGGAAAAATATAAAGGAAGAAAGGTAGCAGTTGACAGAGCAAAGTATATTAAAAGGGATGGCAACGTGACTCCCTAGATTCAGCTGAAAAGTTATGAAAATTTATTGCTTGCGTGGGTTACACGTTTTATATTTGAAGAGACAAGAAATAAAGGGTCATAGATTTTGGTACGGTACGACGTACAGTTTTCTGTTTCCGTCGCATACCGGACCTCAAAAATACAGAAATGAATATATCACGGTGATCAGCGCGATGAGACGGACAAGAGGAAACAGAAATACCAGTGTTAGGACCTTCCTATCAAAAGTCCATACGGACCCTGATATACGTTGCTATTTCGTACGGAAAAATCCAAACGGAGCTAGAAACGTTCGAATTTTGCGAAACGAATTTCACAGTCCGATTCAGAATGCTCTGAATAAATTTTCTCCTGTTGACATATTTTGGTTTTGGAAAATTTTTAAATTCACTGCTATTAACCGGTTTGATTTGAAATAAAATTTCACAGGAAAATAAACTTCAATATTATCAGATGAAAATTTAACAGTTGCTATATTAAAATAGACGTATTCCAAATAATAAATTTTTTATTTTCAAATTTTATTGTTTAAAATTTCACAAAATTTCAATTAATTTAACAAATAAAATCACTAAAAGTTTAGGGTCGTTACAATCGCTTTGCTTTTTCATTCTCAAGCTCTAAGCGCATTTCCTCAACATTTTTTGTAGCTTATGAACGTCATCATCATTGCCAACACAATGTCATTTTGAACGTCGAGAAGATGAGGGAAGCTGCATGGTAAAAGTGAAATTACTACTTGTAATAATAAAGTGAAAACACTAAACTAAGTTATGATTCATGTCCCTACAACTCAAATTTATAAATTAGATTATTATCCATGCCTTAATTTCAATATATTATATGCATGCCTATGTTTGCTTGTGACCTAATTTCTAGAAGAATAAAGAAAAACTAAATGTTAAACATGTACAAGAACCGGTACATTTATTTAGCTATATTGTCTACGCATGTATTATATTCTACATTTTGTATATAATTTTGCATGTTTCAACTATGAATGATTTTTTTGTATGTAAATATATGGTTGTAGGGAAGGATTTCAAAGATGCTCATTCGGTAATTTGCAAATATAATACATATAAACAATATCAAATTAGAAATATGACGTGAAGATAATGAGTTGCAGCTTATGGGAGCTTAACTAATATCTAACTAGAAATATAAAAAATATCAAATTAGAAAGACTAATCAAAAGAAAACATGTATAAGCTAATTAAATTAGCTGAAGGGAGCAGGTAGCTTAAATAATGAGTGGCAGAACGTGATGGCAAACGTTTTAGTGACTGTTGCAATTTTTGGCTTCCCTGGCAAAGCACATGTAACGACTTGGATTTTATGACGTTTGTTAATTGGGTGATTAACCGAATTAAATTATTAGGATAATTTTGATCGATCAAATAAATAAATTTTCTGATGTTAAAAATACCTGTATCTTTAAACTGATTAAAAACTATATTAAATATTGAATTGCAAATTCCTGAACCTGATAAATATTTTAGAAATGTGTATATATAAACTCCACCATTTAAAATTAAGATAAAACATCCAAAAATATATATAAATATATACAAGCTTTATGATGTTGGTAATATACATGAGTATAAATATATATATCCCATATGAAGTAAAATATAGGAAAGTCTGTATAAATATGAATATATATATATATATAATATTAAGCAATGTATATGAGAATATGTATAAGTATAAATGTATGAATATGATGGTAAAACATATGTAAATAAATGTATGTGTACAAAGATATGGTATATGTTAATAAATATACATGAATGTATGAATTTAAATGACATGAATATGTGCATATGTATAAAGACAATGCATATGCAAATATAGATAAATATGTAAAGAGGGAATAATATAAGAATATATATATATATATGTAATATGATGACAAATACAAGCAAATGTATATATATATATATATTAAATAGTGAAAATGCAAGTATATATGTACATATATAATAATGACAACATATATGAATATATATATATATTCATAAAAATATTATATGTGTAAATATGTGTATATATTTTATGAAAACCTTGCATATAGTCTAAGTTGTAGGATATGTATGTATGTATGGATAAGCCTAAGGGGACATTATAATGGCAAATTTCATTTCAAGCTCACAAAATAGCAAATCAACAAATAAATCAAGTCAAGCTCTCATAATATAAAATCAGGTCATGTACACATTAAATCAAATCCCGTTTTTAATTAATCAAATCACTTTTTATAATATACACACACACACACACACACAAATATGAAAACCTATACACAAATACCTCAGCTTAGCTTCTCCTGCACACTTCCACCCTATATATATACATATACAAATCACTGCTTTATGGCCTTCAAGTTTAACGTCTTCACAAACAAAAATACATAAAGATTATCGAAACAAAAGAAGCTTGTTGTCATTAAAGAAATAAAAAAAGAAAAAATATATAAGTCGGTAAAGGCTTGAAGTAGGAAAAAGTTCACCCATCCTAGAATTGGGAGTAAATACAAAATTTTACTTATTATAATTCTTATATGCACCTATATACCTTTGGATTTGTAGGAACTGATGTATTTTATCAAATATACCTAGGTTAATTAGTTTCTATGCTATGTATATATGGGTAAAATCATGATTACATACTTGTGAACTCATAGTGACAGGTTTGGCTTCTCTTTTGTTTGAAAGGAGGATATTTCGCCCTTTAAAAATCATTATTTCTTTATTCATCAGATTTTAGATGATGGTTTTAACGGGAAACCTGTTTGATTTTGAGTGAAGTTCTTTTTAAAATTGGTTTCATTAAGTATAGTGAATCATAGAAGGAGGAAAATGGCAATTACAGTAGACAACCTTAAGGTGGACAAGATTCGAATATCATAACTTAAGGTTTTTGTTATATGGCTGTGTTTGTCTTCAAAAATCATGATTTTTAAAAGAGTTTTGATGATTTTTAGTTATGTAATTAGAGAGATAGAGGGAGTTGATCGGTTTTGGGTGAAATGTCGATTTCCAATGGCGTGGGTGATTTCGTGTCAAGGAGACCGGCGTGGAGGAGCGTTAGTGGGTGGGGAACTCATGAAAAATGTTGCGGTGGTTTGCATGCCCGTGTGTTTTCTTATCGAAATAAATTTAGGATTTAAGGTTTTATTTTGGCCTTCGGTTTCGAGTCAAATGGCGAAGCGGAGAGGATGAGGGAAGGTTGCGCACGTGGGGGAAACGGGGCAGGAGGAGGGGGCGAGTTTTTCGATGAAGTTTGATAGTGAATGGTGGTAGGAGTGGTCAGGGCACGGTGATTGGATGAGAGTCTTTTTCGTTCTAGCATTTGATCGAAGGTCGATTTTCGAGCAGGGCAGTTTTCATCGTTACTCAGGTGGTTGGATGTGGCATAGTGGTCGTGAGAGACTAGCGTAGATGGTCGGCGGCGTGGCGGAATGATCGGAGAGGGTGTTCATGGATACATGTACATGCACATTTATTTGCGTCCAGGTGAAAAGAAAAAAAGAGGAGGAAAGGGCTGGGAAGAAAGAAATGGGAAGAAAGAAATGGGAAGAAAAGAAGAATGGGCCGAGTTGGGCCAAAGGGAAGTAAGTAAGGGAAAAGAGACAGGGAAAAGGAAAAGGAAAAGAAATGAAAGAGAAAGGAAAAGAAAAGGAAGGGAAAAAGAAAGGAAGGAAAAAGAGAAAAAAGAAAGGGGAGAGAAATGGAATTTTCATATATTATAATTATTTTTATATTTTTACTATAAATCTATTGTTAATTTAAATCCGCAGTTTTTAAGTTCAATGGTATTTTAAAATTTAATGGGTAATTAATTATATTATTATTTGACTTTTAAAATAGATGGAAAATTACAAAGTTTGATATTAAAAAATGTGTTTAATTTTAATTAACTAGAAATAAATTGTTATATAATTTCTTAATTTGTTATTAATTTGGATTAAGACATAATGGATTTTCAGTTAATTAAAGTTATTAAATCCTGATGTGAAATTGTTTGATATGGTTATAGATCATGAATTTGGTTAACGATCTATATCTTGTTAACCCTATTGGACATTTATTTCAATTATTCTTGCCTGTGCCATCAAGTGGTCAGGTGAGTTAAATAGTAAATTAAAATGATGATACGTTTTATTTGAAATAAACGTCTGTAATAAATTCCAACATTTGAATATTGTCACCCTAAATAATAAATTGTTATTTTAAACAATTTATCCTTTTAGATTTATTATTTGGATTCGAAGGGACCGGAACGGATATCTGTGTTACTTGAAACCACTTCAAATTAATAATAACTCCGAACTTTATGGGTTTGATTATAGAGTTAATAGGCTGGAATTGGGTTAATTTCACAAATTTAGCTATTTTAAATAAGTAACTATACTTAGACATCACTACAATATCGATGGATTTCTATTATAAGCATTGGTTATAATTAGATAAAAACTTGACGTGCTGTACGAGTTACCTTGGTTTTCAAAAAAATTTGATAACTCAAGTATTTCAAATTTAAGTGGGTTTACCCACGCTGGTTTCCAGCCTGACTCGGGTGTTACTTTATTGTAATGCTCGGGTCAGACCGAGTGTTACAGAATTTCAGGTTAGGACACTATGGAGCTTGGATGGCAGGAATGTATTGCACGTATTGACTATATTCCGCTATGTATTGTAGGCTGTATAGACAGCAGTTGGGGATAAGTCATTATAACTGTCCAAATTTGTTGTGCTCCGATATCTTGTATATATATTAACAGTTATAGCTTTTCTTTGAATAAAATACTGTTATTTTATATTATATTTTGTTCCGTTGCGACTGTGAGATTCTGTGCTGTTGTTTCTGTTCTTCTTCTATCTCTTTTTCCTCTTAACCCTAAGAACTTGGTATTTCCGACACTCGCTTCTCGGCACTCTATACAAGGGACGTATTAGTGTCGATTTTTGGGGGTTTAAAATCGCCCAGTCGTTACAGCACATTCATTATTTTTGGCTTCCCCGGCAAAGCATATTTCAGCCCTGCTGCACTTTATATTATATGTAATCATTTATATTATAATTCAGCAGTTCTTCTATATACTGCATTTATATTAATATTATATAAGATTGTAATAATCAATTATATTCCCTGGCAAACGTAAGTAGTCATTTATATGCAAAAATAAGTAGTCATTCAGCAGTTTTCTGTATACTACATTTAAATGTTGTCATTTAGATTATATGTAATATATATATGGTGCTACTGCACATTTCAATAGATGTTCTAATAAAATTTAGACCATCTATATATTGCTATTGCACATTAGTATATATTATATATAACGCTATTGCACATTAGTATATTGCAACAGCTGTTCTAATTTAAATGTAAGCTATAATATATAGTGCTACTGCACATTAGTATAGTGCAACTACACATTAGTAAAAGAATAATATATATAGTGTTGCTGCACATTAGCTGTTCTAATTTAAATGTAAGTTATAGTATACAGTGCTAGTTACATTAGTATAGTGCAACTGCACATTAATAAAAGAATCACAATAAAACATGGATTCATATGTCCCCACTGTGGTTGATACCAGAACAGCTTAGTGCCACGAAATTAGGAAAAACTCATCAATATAATTCAGTTCGTGCACTCAAAATCAGTCCACTCATGGAAAACGACAACTAAGTAGAACAACATGACACATTTGTGGTGGACATTTGTTGATGATATTTTTTTTCTAGGTGTCGATTCATTTGTAAACCAAATAAAACAATCAGTATATATTCCTATTGAATTTATAAAAATCCTTCTTCGCAACAATGCAGTCCATCAGATCAATGTTATTGAAATTATTATACACAAAAGTAAATGGCGTATGCATTATCATATTCGTTGTTTTAGTAATTTTTAGCATGAGTGCATTGTTGATTAAACCATGATGATAAAGTTGGTGCTAAAGTTATTCAGTCACAGTTGATACTTGATAAACATATGACTGATGGGGTAAAAATGTTTATTTACATCTGTACATATTACTGATAAACATACACTTGATAAACATATTATCTTTAATACATTCACATATAATCAAGTAAAAAGAGAATAGTAATTTAGTACCTCTAAATTCCCTATGGGGAAAAATGTTCTTTTGCATTCGACACTATAAGTGATTCAAATATGGTATCGACTGTCTTTGGAGGCAACTCTACGGTGTCATCACCAGTTGTGTCTCGAAGTTTGCAAGCTCTCATCAAATTGTCATGTTAAGAAATAATATATTTTTTTAATTGTAAAAATTTATCCTTAACTATTATTACTTTAGAAAAAATTATGACATATAAAAAACTTTGTCGCTTTAGAATCTATCCAAGTAGGTGGAGTAGAGTCATCCTTATTACGTGCTGTAGCTTTGATACGAGTATGATCAAATATCTTGAGTATACGAGCAGGCCTACCATACTTCTTACTCAAAATAATTTTATTTTCTTTAATATTTGCAATTTTGAAAGTCAAAATAAATAAATAGAGTTATGAGAAACAAAACTATAACTAATCTTTTGGCATGCTCTTGTGTAGAAATAGGTCCACAACTGTACAAAGTCGGATTATAGTTTGTATTTTTTGAAGCTTTCTTTGATTTCTCTTTAAAATCTGAAAGATCCCAGTATTGGAGCCACTTGTCCCAAACAGCTTGGCTCATAAAGATATGTTTAGCATTCTTTTCCTTTATATCACTAACCATATTCGAATATCTTTTGCTAGCCTTTGTCTTCTAGTGTTTTCTTATAGTCTCTATTGGATAAGCATCATAACCATACACTTGACCCTATAATGTATGATACTTGTTACATAATAATGTGTTAAAACAATATATTCAAAGCTAACTGCAAGGGCTTTGATTTAACTATTGCTAGAGTACGTCATATAGATGTTCTTATCAAGAAATAGACCAACCAAGTAATAACACCCTAATTTATAGTTGAAACGTACAAAAAAAATCTTCAAAAAGTAGATCCTTATAATTTGATGGTATCTTTCTAAAAGTGGGCCAAAAATCAGCTAAATGTTTTTGAAATGATGCAGTAATCCTCTTCGAAATTTCAATGGAAGGATGCATTGAAAAAGTGCTGTATAGAATATTTATGTTATCAGAATAGAAAGTCAAACAAATGTAAATATATATCATTATAAAGAACATACTTATCTTTTGTTTCTACAAGTCGAAGTTCGATGAGGTCAAATGTGTTAATCGACTTTGTTGTTGGAATCATTGCACCATCATGTTCTCTTTGCTGAGAAACAGAGTTGGATGCATTTGTAGAGGATTAGGCTGTGAAGAAAGCTACGAAGGTTGAGGTATAGATTATGGAGCATGTTCGCTTTGCTGAGAAATAGAGTTGGATGTTTGTTGTAGAGGATTAGGATGTGGAGGAGCAATATATAAAGGATTAGATGTAAAGAAAGCTGCAAAGAAGTAGACAGTCGACTAGTCTGTAGGGGAATGGGTTGGGAAGGAGTAAGCTATGGAGGAGTAGACTTTCGACTAGTCTGTAGGGAATGGCTTGGGAAGGAGTAAGCTGTGAAGGAGTATGTTGGGAAGTAGTTGTGATGACCCGCCTTTCGTTCCATAGAAAGACGTACCATCATTAAGAAAGAAAGGGATAGAAAAGAGAAAAGATAGGAAAGAAAGAACTAAACAATATCAGAATCTCACAGCAGAATGAATAAAATATATTACATCACATAGTTATTACATAATATACAACATCTATCAGTGTCACTCGGCTTATACATAACACATTAGACAGTCATAAGACCTGTCTATCATACATTACATCTCAAAATACAACACAGAGTTCAACACAGCGGAACCACACAATATCTATATACGTTGAAGCCTCCTGCTCCAAGTCTCCTCTAGAATTCGTCAAAGCTAACCTGAATCCCTTGGCTACTCATAAAAATTTGAGTACCTAAGAGTTTAAGAAAACAGAAAATAAACTCTGCGTCAGACATGGGTTTGGTGTGAGTAAACGAGTTAAAGTTGTTTAACTTTGAAAACCATTTGAAAACAATGGTATCTCATAAGACCATGCCACAAATAAACATGTTGGGTTTTTACCTTACGATAACCAAAACATTTGATAGGAAATCCAGCAATATTATAATAGTGTCAAGGGTTTTCAAGTAAAATAGAGAATAGCTGGAATGCTTACATCTCACGTTCCAACATAGTTGGGCACAATCAAAACATACGGCACTTATTGGAGATTGGATTCCATACAATGGCAGGGCTACTAGGGTACCACCTGTCACTGTGACGCCCCACTCCAAGACCCACATTAGCAAAGAGTATTATTAGATAATACCGTCTACTAATACGGAGAACAGAGCTGGTTAGGAGCGACCATCTATAGTCTTACCTTAACTATCTATTAAATACATCGACAATAGCCATACAAAGTGAATCGACATATCCAATAAATACCTAATGAAAAGCCATAGGTGGCTGGAGGATATATCAGAAGAAAATATAACAACTCAAATGTAATACACATCACAGAGCAGTAGATCATCACATACACATATATAGATACATAACATAGTATACAAAGGAGACATGTCAAGTGGTATAGAAGACCACAATACACAGACGAGTTCAGAAGAATACATATCAGAGTTACAACAGATAAGGACTACACAAAAAACTAAGCCAAAAAGGAGCTAGCGGAATAGTCCCTACGGAAGCAAAAGAGGCTAAGTCCAAAAACACCTAACCTGAAACATCTCGGTCTGACCCGAGTATAAAATACACGGGTCAGTCTAGCTAAACAAATAAGTCAAATAAACTGAACAATAATGAACCTGCAAGATCATATAGTATAACAAATATCTCGAAAGGAGATAACTCAATCATCTAACAAAAGATGAATCATAACAAAACAAGCCTCATATCATCGACAACTCAAGCAAATCAAGGATAAGAATATCCCAAATCAAGCCAAAAGGCAAATAACAAATACCAATGAAGGTAATAAAAGTTCCACAAGGTAACCGCTGTATATATCGTGTGGTTCAAAGGACCAACACCGAAAGGCGATACATAGGGAATATACATATCAATGAAACAATAGAAAATTCATAATGCACGTGCAACAACCCCAAGTATCCCTCGAGCGGTGGTGAAGAAACCACTCCAAAGCGGTACAAAAAGGCAACACCCCAATATCTCTTGAGCGGTGGCGAAGAAACCACTCCAAAAGTGATACTATAGGGCAACTAACAATCCCGCATATCTCTTGAGCTAGGGCAAAGGACCAACTCCAAAAGCGATATTAAAGGCAACAAACAATCCCAAATATCTCTCGAGCTGGGGCAAAGGACCAACTCTAAAAGCGATATTAAAGGCAAGAGACAATCCCAAATATCTCTCAAGCTGGGGCAAAGGACCAACTCCAAAAGTGATATTAAAGGCGACAAACAATCCCAAATATCTATCAAGCTGGGGCAAAGGACAATCTCCAAAGCGATATTAAAGGCAACAAACAATCCCAAATATCTCTCGAGCTGGGGCAAAGGACCAACTCCAAAGCAATATTAAAGGCAACAAGCCAGAAGGAGACGATCTGAAGACACTATCCCAAAGGCAACAAACCCGAAAGCAACATGTGTCATAAACTCTCAAAAAGGAACGCAAATAGTGTTAACGTGAGTCCCATAACCACCCGTTCGCATTAAACGGTTTACTATCCTTTAGTCAATTTCATACTCAAAGCAGTACAAAGTTTACCTCATTTCATTGGTAGACCAGACCCGAAGGTCAAAACGTTCAAACGAATAGATTGAGAATTAACTGAAAAGATTAATGCACGTGTTCATTGCATACGTTTTATCCGATCATTTAATTCTCCTCATACTTTGCTCAGAGTGTGAAATTGAGTGTGTTTTAAATAGAATTTATAAATTGGAGAATCGAGCTTTTAATATGATTTGAAGAGATCATTTATAAAAACCCGTGAATGAAGTCAAAAGGAAGTCATCGAAGTCAAATATGCAATAACAACTAATTAGAATCAACACGAATCGATTAAAATTGGAAATCCACTCAAAAACAACCAAAATAGGCAAAACTGCACATTTCAGACGTCTGAAATTACCAACCAGACGTCTGAATCACTAACCATACGTATGGATGGATTTCCAGACGTCTGGATTTTGTCTCTGCCTTTTTACGTTTTCCAAGGACCAATTCCAAACGTCTGGATTTTTCAACCAGACGTCTGAATTTGAAACCAGACGTCTGAAATTTCCTGGTAGGCAAAAATCAGCCAAGCCCAAAAAGGGCAAAAATCCAAAATGGAAGCGATCGGACGAGCGACGGAGACTAGGGATTTATGCCAAGTGACAACCCAGCCTTATAGGCTCTTCGATACACCACTAAAAGCATGATCACACATCAAAGTTATGATTTTTAAAGATTTGGCTTCAAACACCAAAATTGAAATATTCACAAAACCAATCCAAATTCAAAAGCAATTGAACATGAATAAGTGTTAGGAATTCATACCTAACAATTAAAGATAGTTATAGACATATATGTGAGATAAAAATCTCACCTTTTCAACTCAAAACAAGGATGAGAAGCTCAAATGCAAAGAAAAGACCAACCACTCTTCACTTCTACTCTACAAGCTTCAATCTAAGCACAAAATAAGTATTCCCTAAATTTAGGTTTAGGAATAACTGAAATAACGAAGGAAGAAAGAGTTGGAGAAGAAGAAGAGGAGGCCTACCAAAAGCTTCTCTTTGATTTTGGAGCAAGAATTCGAGTTTGCAAAAGGAAACTAGGGCTTGGAATTTCTAATTCCCTTTCCTTTTCACCATTTTCACTTGAAGCTTGAGTTTGGGGAATGAGAATGAGTGAATGGAGAGGAGAAGGCTGGGTTAGGGTGTTAAGTTAAGCTGGTGGGCTAAACCCAACCCAAAACCCAACTAGAAAAAGTAGCAAAATTCGACTTACTCCAAACATATCGAAGCTTATACTCAAAAAGATTGCAAACGCCATTTAGAACTCAATGGAAGTGGTCTTGAGTCCTAATTCGACCGTTTGCATAAAGTAGCTTTTCGGACTATAATCCGACAAACGATGATATATTTAAATAAAATATTTAAATATACAATCGATAAATATGTGAGTTGTTACAGACTCCCCCCTTTAAGAAATTGCGCCCTCGCAATTCTCAAGAAGAAATAAAGAGTAACAACCATAAAGCATATCGACATAAAAGAATATCAGAAATAAGAAGTTCATCATAAAGAGCACGAACGGATAAGCCCGAACTTGTTTGCTCAGAGAATGCTCTAGATTCCTAAGCTCAATAATTCGGAACACCGACGTAATACAAACGGTACGTCAAATGAACCGAAGCTCAACAACACGAAGTACAACGAAACATCAGATGAACTTGGTAAAAAGATCATTCCATTCAGACATCAACAAAGAAACAACCACTTGTTGCTTACAACAAAGGGCATTGGCAACACGATTTCCCTTTCGGGAGTATAAAATCATCAAGATCATAAGATGCAAGAAACTCGAGCCAACACTAAGTTCCTTATGAGAAAAAAAACATTTCAAAAATTATGATTGGTGAAGAAAACAAAATTCCTCACCCAAAAATAACGATGCCAAATACAAAAAGCGAAAACAATAGCAGCGAGCACTAGATCATGAGTGGCATATCTAGTCTTAATAGGCTTTAATGATTTAGAAATATAAGTGATAGCACGTTCTCTTTTGCAAGGGAGCGGCATCCAAACCAATATGATTAGCATCGGAACAAAAGATAAAGTCTTGGTTCCCTTTGGGAATCACAAGAATAAGAGTATCGAAAAAGAGTTCTTTCAAATAATCTTCTTTCTCGAAAAGCTAAAACTTCAAAATCACAAATATCTTTTCAGAGAAAAAAAAATTATTTTACAAGTCAATATATCGTGTCTGACTGTCTCATCAAAGCGTTTAGGAGACTCCTATCTATAAAGTTGATCAAGCGCATCGACCAAAATTCTTAAAGCACTCAATGAGCAATACAATCATAAAATCATCTTTTATATGATAAATATGTTTCTTAAAAACTTTTAAGAATGCTCTTTATTCGTTTTAAGAACAAAAAACCATTTATACTTATAACTAAATGTTATGAAAAAGATTTGCAAAATTTTAAATTGCTATTTCCATCCAAAATCAATAAATACAAAAATGGAGTCATCGAAATATTCCTAGAGTACTCGATTCATAAAATGGATGAAATAAGCTAGACCAACTGAATGACATACCAAGTCATTCATAAGAATCATAACGAGTGCGGAATGTGGTAAGTGAAAGACTAACTTCCGGAACTCGTATAAAATGAAAACCGGTGGCAAGGTCGAGCTGAAAAGACCTTAACACCACTCAAAAGATTGCTTAGGTGATATTCCCAAGACAATACCAAAATACTGGAAAATTCTCAAACTACATGAATGAGAAAAATAACACTTTCCTCATCATGAGGGCTTAAAGAATAAAATGATTCCATCAAATTTGGAATCGAAATCACAAAGAAAATAGAGACCTTCCAAAATAGATGGAGACATACCTTTCCCCGAGAAGAACCTCCAGGAGCATCCACTATCTTTAGCTTGCCAGATAGAGGATTATTCGGAGCATTAGGACAAGTGGAACTACGATGGCCTTCCTTCTTGCAATAACGGTAGAAGAGAGGCTTAGGACAAGCTCGAATCATATGATCAGGAGAATCACAATTGAAACACTTGCGAGTAGAAGGTGTTCCAGCAGGTTGAGATGTAGAATCAGATTAAACGGGCTTTTTCTTCTTGGAAGGGGAAAATTCCCGCTTTTTTGTTGGGGTTCTTCCGAACCTCAATATCATCACCACTATCACACTCCCTCTCGATGGCTTCGAGATGAAGTGCAGAATCAACCAACTCCTCAAAAGAAAGCTTAAGCTCAAGCATCAAAGATTTCTTAAGATATTTCTTAAGACCAGAGACAAACTTCAGATTCTTCTTATAAGAAGTGCTAATGAATTCAAAACCATACTTAGATAAGGCCTCAAAAGATGCAACATACTCAAAAACGGAAGACTCCCCTTGCTTCAATTCAAGAAAGCGAAGGGCCAACAAAGCTTTCTCAGATTCAGGAACGAACTTGAGTTCGAATCGTTCCCGAAACTGAGTCCAAGAAAGAGCAGACTCATCAATTTCGGCTATAAGAAGCTCGTACCAATCAAGTGCATGCACTTGCAATAAGAAAGAAGTTACAAGAACTCTATCATGATCAGAAAGATCCATGCGAGAGAAGATATGCTCGCACATGCGAATCCAAGCTTGGGTCTCAAGAACGGACTCGGAACCTTTAAAAGGCTTTCCTCCATGATAAGAAAAATCACTGCACAGGCGTGCAAAGGTAGACTTGCGAGGTGGAGATACTCGAGTAGGAGCTGGAGGCTGAGTGATCCTAAACAACTCCAAAAACTGATCGGCAGACATATAAACGTCTTTTGGATGCGAGCCACTGGATTGCCCAACACCCGAGCGTCGTCCCCTGCCTCTTCCAGCCATAAGCTGAAAGTTAAGATAAGATAAAGATTATTCCCAAGGTAGATAATTCAATATGGAATACTATGGAATTTAAATGCATTCCTAGACGTATTCCCTAAATCCTATCTACCCCAAAAGCATGGAAGGAATAGAGGCACGATGATTCAAAGATTTGTAACACTTATTACACTTTGATGTACCATAATATGTGCTTCTATTCTGTGTTTATCATATTTTGTTCTGAACTCAGGTCTGATACCAAGCTATGACGCCCCACTCCGAGACCCACATTAGCAAAGAGTATTATTAGGTAATACCGTCTACTAATACGGAGAATAGAGCTGGTTAGGAGAGACCATCTATAGTCTTGCCTTAACTATCTATTAAATACATCGACAATAGCCATACAAAGCGAATCGACATATCCAATAAATACCTAATGCAAAGCCATAGGTGGCTGGAGGATCTATCAGAAGAAAATATAACAACTCAAATGTAATACACATCACAGAACAGTAGATCATCACATACACATATATAGATACATAACAGAGTATACAAAAGATACATGTCAAGTGGTATAGAAGACCATAATATACAGACGAGTTCACAAGAATACATATCAGATTTACAATAGATAAGGACTACACAAAAAGCTAAGACAAAAAGGAGCTAGCGGAATAGTCCGTGCGGAAGCAAAAGAGGCTAAGTCCAAAAGCACCAAGCCTAAAACATCTCGGTCTGACCCGAGTATAAAATGCACGGGTCAGTCTAGCTAAACAAATCAGTTAAATAAACTGAACAATAATGAACCTCCAAGATCATATAGTATAACAAATATCTCAAAAAGAGATAACTCAATCATCTAACAAAAGATGAATCATAACAAAACAAGCCTCATATAATCGACAACTCAAACAAATCAAGGATAAGAATATCCCAAATCAAGCCAAAAGGCAAATAACAAATACCAATGAAGGTAATAAAAGTTCCACAAGGTAACCACTATATATATCATGTGGTTCAAAGGACCAACACCGAAAGGCGATACCTAAGGAATATACATATCAATGAAACAACAGAAAATTCATAATGCATGTGTAGCAAACCCAAGTATCCCTCGAGCGGCGGTGAAGAAACCACCCCAAAGCGGTACAAAAAGGCAACACCCCAAAATCTCTCGAGCGGTGGCGAAGAAACCATTCCAAAAACGATACTATAGGGCAACTAACAATCCCAAATATCTCTCGAGCTGGGGCAAAGGACCAACTCCAAAAGCGATATTATAGGCAACAAACAATCCCAAATATCTCTTGAGCTGGGGCAAAGGACCAACTCCAAAAGCGATATTAAAGGTAATAAACAATCCCAAATATCTCTCGAGCTGGGGCAAAGGACAAACTCAAAAAGCGATATTAAAGGCAACAAACAATCCCAAATATCTCTCGAGCTGGGGCAAAGGACCAAATCCAAAAGCGATAATAAAGGCAACAAACAATCCCAAATATCTCTCGAGCTGGGGCAAAGGACCAACTCCAAAAGCGATATTAAGGGCAACAAGCCAGAAGGAGACAGTCCGAAGACACTATACCAATGGCAACAAACCTAAAAGCAACATGTGTCACAAACTCTCGAAAAGGAACCCGAAAAGTGTTAACGTGAGTCCCATAACCACCCGTTCGCACTAAACGGTTTACTACCTATTAGTCAATTTCACACCCAAAGCAGTACAAAGTTTACCTCATCTCATCGGTAGACCAGACCCGAAGGTCAAAACGTTCAAACGAATAGATTGGGAATTAATTGAAAAGATGAAAGCACATGTTCATTGCACATGTTTTATCCAGTCATTTAATTCTCCTTCCACTTCGCTCGAAATGCGAAATTGTGTGTGTGTTTTAAATAGAATTTATAAATTGGAGAAGCGAGCTTTTAATACGATTTGAAGAGTTCATTTATAAAAACCCGTGAATGAAGTCAAAAGGAAGTCATCGAAGTCAAATATGCAATAACAACTAATTGGAATCAACACGAATCGATTAAAATTGGAAATCCACTCAAAAACAACCAAAATAGGCAAAACTGCGCATTTCAGACGTCTGAAATTACCAACCAAACGTCTGAATCACTAGCAAGACGTTTGGATGGATTTCCAGACGTCTGGATTTTGTCTCTGCCTTTTTACGTTTTCCAGGGACAAATTCCAGACGTCTGGATTTTTCAACCAGATGTCTGAATTGGAAACCAGACGTCTGAAATTGAAACCAGACGTTTGAAATTTCCTAGTAGGCAAAAATCAGCCAAGCCCAAAAAGGGCAAAAATCCAAAACGGAAGCGATTGGACGAGCGACGGAGACTAGGGATTTATGCCAAGCGACAACCCAGCCTTATAGGCTCTTCAATGCACCACCAAAAGCATGATCACACATCAAAGTTATGATTTTTAAAGATTTGGCTTCAAACACCAAAATTGAAATATTCACAAAACCAATCCAAATCAAAAGCAATTGAACCTGAATAAGTGTTAGGATTTCATACCTAACAATTAAAGATAGTTATAGACATAGATGTGAGATAAAAATCTCACCTTTTCAACTCAAAACAAGGATGAGAAGCTCAAATGCAAAGAAAAGACCAACCACTCTTCACTTCTACTCTACAAGCTTCAATCTAAGCACAAAACAAGTATTTCCTAAATTTAGGTTTAGGAATAACTGAAATAACGAAGGAAGAAAGAGTTAGAGAAGAAGAAGAGGAGGCTTACCAAAAGCTTTTCTTTGATTTCGGAGCAAGAATTCGAGTTTGCAAGAGGAAACTAGGGCTTGGAATTTCTAATTCCCTTTCCTTTTCACCATTTTTAGTTGAAGCTTGAGTTTGGGGAATGAGAATGAGTGAATGGAGAGGAGAAGGATGGGTTAGGATATTAAGTTAAGCTAGTGGGCTGAACCCAACCCAAAACCCAATTAGAAAAAGTAGCAAAATTCGACTTACTCCAAACATATCGAAGCTTATACTCAAAAAGATCGCAAACGCCATTTAGAACTCAATGGAAGTGGTCTCGAGTCCTAATTCGACCGTTTGCATAAAGTAGCTTTTCGGACTATAATCCGACAAACGATGATATATTTAAATAAAATATTTAAATATACAATCGATAAATATGTGGATTGTTACAGTCACGGTACCTGGTCTAGATCAGAGTACCAAGGATCCACTCTAAATCCCCTACAACACAAGACCAGAACTATGCCTTACTGGATAATCCTAAACAAGACAACCCCGTAGTTGGCGCGACCAACCACCCACTAAGCCGAATAAAAAGAGACCTCTAGACAGGGGAAAATCTCGTCCTACTTGGGTGTTACCCACTTATCCTTGCTGCACCTCTCCAGTTTTAGCCATTCCCGGTTGATGAGGCTTGATTACCTTTTTAGAACACATATCTTGGAATGCTCACCATCCTCCAATGACAATGGTCTACAAGCATTCATCCATACAAGTCTATTTCGGGTTCGAACGAAATCGAAGGCACTATCTCGCTACACTCATTTTGGAATCACCCTCAGAGTTAACGACAATTGCCCTTGCACTCTGAACTTCTATCTCGAAACTGAAAGCACTATCTCTGTTAAACTTGTTTTGGAATCACCCTCAAAGTTAACGAAAAATAGTTCTTGCACTTCGAGTCTTCATCTTGATATTCACTTGAGATTTCACGACCTATCGTTTAATTTGGATTGATGTGGTTTTCGGATATCCAATTTGGAAATCTGATCCTGGTCTCATCGAAATCCAAATCGCCGTTTTAAAATCCAAGTTGTTTAAGTTAAATTAATTTAATTTATATTTAGAGTAACATATTCACATAGATAGATAATTCACATTATCACAGATGGATAATCCATATTATCACAATTCAACCAGAGCATCTCATGTCATAGAGCAGCACATGTCAGAGATACCAAATAATCCAAGGCATTCAGTATCATTCAATCATCCATAAGCAAGATTAATTAGATGTACAATTCCTAATTAATTAAATTTAATCTCCAAATAAATTAAATTAATCACTCTAATTACCTTTAAATCCTGCTTTCTTAACACTAATTAATTACATACCAATTAATTAATCATCCTTTAATTATCCATCTTAATTAATCATCCTTAATTAATTATTCTTTAATTAAGTAATTAGCCTTAATTAATCACATAAATTATTTATCCTTTAACTATTCACATTAATTAACCTTAAATTACTTATATTAATTAACTAATCCTTTAATTGATTATATTCATTAATCCTTTAATTAATTTCACCAAGTAATTAATCCTTAATTACTTCCATTAAGTAATTATCCTCTAGTTACTTCCATTAAGTAATTTCCCTTAAATAATTACATTCAGTAATTATCCATTAATTACTCACACTAAGTAATTATACTTTATTAATTTCATAAGTGATTATCCTTAATTAATTAAACTAATTAATTATCATAAATTAATTACATTAATCAATTATCCCTCAGTTACTAGTTAATGATCCTTAAATTAATTACATTCATTAACCATCCATTAATTACTTTCATTAAGTAAATATACTTTGATTATTGTCATTAATTAATTAACCCTTATTAATTACATTAAGTGATTAACCTTTAATTAATTTCACTAATTAATTATTCTTAATTAATCACAAACTTAATTAATTAAAGATAACTTCTTTGTCTTAATTAAATACTTAATTATCATTAAACTTTATTAGAAAACATTTAGGAATCAATTACATAATTAAAATATATAATTTACTTTAAAAAAATAATTTACACATTTAATTTTAACATTTAAAATCTTTGAAAACTTGTTCAAACTTATTTAATAAATTTAATAAATACTTATGCTTTGAAAACTTTATTATCATTTCTTTTAAAACTTATTCACTTTAAATATATTTTAAAAACCTTGTTAAACATTCCTTTTGAAACATATTCATTTTAAATACACTTTTAAACTTAGCTAAACATCTTCTTTTGAAAACTAATCATTTAATAACTTTTAAAAAAACTAAAAACTTGTTTAAATATTTTACTTTGGAAACTTAATAAATACTTTAACTTGGAAACTTGTTTTTTTATTTTTCTTTTAAAATTGTACCTTTTTTTGTTTTAAAACTTGAAATTTCTTACTTTATATAAAAACTATTCATGTTTTACTCTATTTTTAAAACCTGGTTGTGATTTTTATTTAAATTTTAAAACCTGGAAATGCTTCATCCAAAATTTAAAAACTTGAAAACCAAAAATAATCAACCAGAGCCAAACTCTCAAAATACTTGAGCCAAACCCCGAGAACCCACGCGAACAAAGCCGAGAAAATGCTCATCTTCCCCAAAGCCCAAACCTATACCAGACTTCACCGTGCACATGCACGCCGCACCCACCCTACTATGACCATCGCTACGATCCTTGACAAGTTGACGACATCATCGCCGTCCCACACGACCACCCAAATTGCCGTATTCGCCAGAGAAACGAAATCAAACTATCGTGCACTACTGGAACCCATAGCTCGATCAACAAATCACCTCGCCGACGACAATCCCATCCACCATAACCCACATCCCTCCGACCAGAGCAACGTCATGATGCCCAGCGTCGATTCCACCACTCGCGATCGCCTCCGGTCTCCCTACGGCGACGCAATTGCCTCGAATACATCGACAACCCAAACTGACGACAAAACCCTACTTTGATGTCCCCTGGCCTCCACGGTCATCTTAACATTACTTCACCATTTTTCCTGCGATCGTCAACTCTCAAGCTATCCACGACAACGATTATGACGACAATCACCACGCCGAACGTCGGAATTCGACGATAAACCCGAACCCGATCAACTCAGAATATGTCCCTTATTACAATCTTAGAAATCTTGAATTGATTATCAAAATTCATAATTTTCCACTACGAATCTGGGGGTAAAATCCAAACTCGAAATTATGATCATCAATTTTTGACTTAAATTTGATTTTACTGTAATTTTCCTATTTTTGAATTAATTACTAAATATAAACTTTTGAACCATTTTTAAACATAAATTTACATCAATGCAATCATTTTCCTTTTAGAGATCATAGCCATATAAAGATTGGGAAGTTAGGAAATGATTTTTGAACTTATTTTCTAGCTTGTGAAAACAAACAGAGAGAAGTTCTTCAATAGACAGGCATGCATACAGATATATACAAATAGAACTTCACTATATTCAAACTTTATTCTAGTTAAAACATTCATGCACATAATAATTACAACATGATTTTATGAATTTAGCACATGCATTAAGGATTAAACATATATTTAGTTTTTAAAAAGTATTTACTCACTTGATATAATAAAACAGAGAACAATTTCTCCCTCTTTAAAATGATCAGGAAATTGGTTTTGAAACTGAAGCTTGCTTGATTTGGAAATTGCTACTGATTGATCTGATCTTGATATTTAATTTCATTTGAAACTGAAGCTTGCACCTTTGTTTTGATGTTTGATTGAATTGCAACTTAAAAACAGGTTGAAAACTGATGTTTGATTTTATTTCCTTTTTCTCTTGGTTTTAGGTTTTATTTAAAAGAAGACAGAAAGAATTTAGGAAATAGGAATGGATGAGAAGTCTAGTCTGGTTTCTTCTAATAACACTTATTTATAAACTTTAATTGATAAAGAAAATAGTTGCCATTTGTTAATTCATGCTATATTAAGCTTCCAAATGTAAATGCATGATTTTACTATTTTACAAACGTCTAATGCTTGTATTATATGTTTACAAATATTTAAATCCATTTTTATATTAATTACTCAAGTTTTTATATTAATATGTTATGTTTCTATTAATTTTTATATATATACAAATTTACTATGAGCTATCTAAAAAGAAAGAATATTTTAAACCTTTTATTAAATTCTATTTAAACTTAAGCTAAAATACTTTTAAATTAAATAAATATTTGGTTTTGAAAATATATAATTAAATTTAACTAGCTTTGAAAATTATTAACTTGAATTTGAAACATAACTTCCAAATCACAATACATACATACATACATGCATATATATATATTACAATTTGAAAACATTTTTATTAAATCCAAACCAAAGCCTTCTATTCACAATGTATATATAGATATATACATTATAATTAGAAACATTTTTATTAGCTTTAAGAAGATAAATTTGTTTTTGAAAATATAAATTTGCCAAATTAAATATTATTAGCTTTAAAAAGAATAAACTTGCAAATTTTAAAATAATTATAAAAGAAAATTATTAAACCAATGTTGTCAAATTTAAATAATTATTAATGAGGATTATCAAATTGCTACTGCCAAAATTCCGGATCATCACATTCCTCCCCTCTTAAAAGAATTTTTTCCCCAAAATTTAAAAGCAAAGATAATTTAATAATCCATCAAAGGTTTTTATTCAATCAACAAAGCATACATATCAGCCAGATACTAACAACCATAACAACCAATTCATTCAAACAAACAAATCTAATTATCCTGACACTATTCAGGATAGGCTTCCTAATACTATCTAGAGTTTCCCGGGTACAATCTCTGGAATCCTCGCTCCATTGAACCTTAACTAGCTACACCCCTTTGATCCTGAGCTCCTTCTCATCTTGATCTACAATCTAAACAGGATATCAGACCATAGCCGAGTCGAGCTCAACTTCTGAATCCTCTTGAACTATTGGTTCCACAACCAGAGATGGATCATACACTTTGAATCCCAGCCATCTGAACTGGCAATTGAATCCTTAGGCCCAAATTCAAATCCTTTTGAGATCATGGAAAAAGTCCAATATACCTCGGAGTTAACTTTCCAGTCTTATCAAATCTGATTGCTCCTTTGATTGAAGAAACCTAAAAAAAGACCAAATCTCTGACTTTGAATTCCAAAATCCTTCATCTCTTATCCCATAACCCATCTGACGACCCTAGGCTTCCTACATCCTTTCTTCAATCAGCTCAACCTCCGTAGAGTCTTCTCGAAACAAATCTGGACCAAAAATAAGACAAATCTCCGGACTCTACCCAATAAGATGGTCTTCCCAAGATCCGCCGTAATCTAGAACACAAGCTCTATTCCACAAGCATCAATAAACTTCGAACTTACTTCTCCCATCCAGAATAGCCAGAACAGGTGCACTCGAAAATCTCCCCTTCAGATCCTGAAAAGCTTCTTCACACTTAGGGGTCCAGTTGAACTTTACTTCCTTCCTAGTCCGCTTGGTCAAGTGAAAAGAAATCTTAGAGTAATCCCAGATGAACTTCCTGTAGGAGTCTGCGGTTGCTTCCACTCTAGAACAACTGCTACCTTGCTTCCGCTGTGCAACACTGATTTGAGTAGATGAGAATGTCGTCGATGAACACGAGCACAAACTTGATCAACACATCCCGAAGACACGGTTCAACAAATCCACAAAATAAGCTGGAGTGTTGGTTAATCCAAAAGACATAACCAATCACTCAAAGAAACAGTCGGGTCCTTTAAATGTAGACAAGGGTACTGTCTTCAGCTACCCTTAGCTGGTGAAAACCCAAAACTAGATCCAACAGAGAAAACACAGAAGCACCAAGAAATACCGAGTCAACTTCACCAAATCTCTCTCTAGGAGCCATCCTTCTACTGGGTTGAACCACTGATATTGCTCCTAGAACCAAGTCGATATGGAACTCAATCTCCTAATGCAGGCAACTTTTGACTCCTCGAAGTCATTCGGAAAAATCTCTGACAACTTCGATAGCTTCCACTTCCTCTTGAGATGCCTTGACTCCATGTAGAAGACTACTCAAATAAACTCCTGAATTATCGCAAGTCACTTTTGCAATCCTACCCAGTTCAAATTCCAAAGATATTGTTCTCACGTCTCAAATCAGAACAGCTTAAAGCTTATCTAACCAATCCATTCCAAAACAAGGTCAAATCCTTCAAAAACGCCTTTACCTTCAGAAGAAGCTGACGGTCCACCTTCAATAGCAAACATCTTGATCTGCTGAGCTTCCCTGAAGAAGTGGGTAAGCTTTCACCATATGCCCGAGCTGCTGACAGTTGAAACGCAACAACTTCTGAACTATCGAAGAAATAGGTCCACTCTACTGCTTTTGAACTCCACCTCTAGGACAATGCTAAGCCAGATGACCTTCCTACTGGTACACTTCTGAGCTGCACTACTGCTACTGATGCCAAATATTTCTTATTCATAAGCTCCTCGGACCACAATGCCATAAAAAATTCCACAAACGAGCCTTAGAGATGAGCAGCCATCTTCTCAAGAAATTCGGGCCTTAATCCAAGCACAAACATCTCATTCTTCTTAAGGGGTGACAATGAGACCATGTCCGTAGAAGAGCAACTCATTGGCCTTAGTCTAATACTCCGATACAAACAAACTCCCTAGCTTGAGATCAAGAAAATTCCTATACAGCCGAATCTCCCCTGTGGTGGGTATAAACTGCTCCTCAAACACTTCCATAAACTTGTTCTAAGAGAAACATCTTCATGAACAACCATAGTTACTGCATCCCACCAAGCAGCTGCTCTTTCCTGAAGCTGCCAAGATGCCAACACTCGCTTCTGCTCATCCGTCAGATCCAACTCTTGAAAATCCACCCACATGAGCACAACCAAGCTTGCACTTCAATGATGGACTCGGGACCTGGAAAAGGTTTCCCTACGAGATTAATGAAATCCTTACACCATGCTGCACAGCTTAATCGAGGCGGTATTGGGTTTACAGCGTCGGCAGATACTCTTCCACCTCAACATTATGGCCTCTTCCATTTGTGGTAGTCATGCTACAAACACCACTGCCCTTCTACCCTGTGCAGTTAAAGCGCCCTGCCGCTCCATAGCGTTTGAGGTGCGAAAAGTTGTAGCGGAGATATATCGGGGATATAGCAGGATATAGCGGACGACTTTAAAAAGAGGAATGATGAAAATTCTACATTAAAAAGAGGAACAAGTATTACTTATTATTTCCCACCAAACAAAACAAGTTATAATAAAGTAAAGATTAACAAAGTTGACACTTAAAAAGATAGAACTAGTTATAATAACCAATAGCATATATCATTGTTACATCAACTTTGAAGTTACCATTAAACTTAAAAGCAAGACATCAAGCAAAATGCTTATTTATAGGAAAGGGGGATATAGCGGGGCAACAAAATCGAGGATATAGCGGATTATTGCCGGAATATCGGGGATTATAGCGGATCTGCTATATTGGGCCGCTATATAGAAATATCGTTGCCCCAAAAGTCCGCTACGGGATATATCGGGGATACATCGGGGCAATATCGGGGAATTGACTGCACAGCTTCTACCACTAGAACTCAAGTTGTCTAGTCTAACTTATGTGGGTAACCCATATAGGTAATCCAACAAATCAGGTAGGTGTGTGTGTGTGTATATAAATACAAGTACGCTCTCTCAAGAAAGATATCACTCCAAGGCCTAGGTATTATCTCAACCTAGTGCTCTGATACCACCTGTGACGATCTGCTTTTCATTCCATAGAAAGACGTATCATCATTAAGAAAAGAAGGGATAGAAAAGAGAAAAAATCGGAAAGAAAGAACTAAACATTATCAGAATCTCACAGCGGAACAAAAAAAATATTACATCACATAGTTATTACATAATATACAACATCTAACAATGTCACTCAGCTTATACATAACACATTAGACATTTATAAGACCTGTCTATCATACATTACAACTCAAAATACAACACAGTGATCAACACGCGAAACCACACAATATTTATATACGCTGAAGCGTCCTGCTCCAAGTCTCCTCCAGAATTCGTCAAAGCTAACCTGAATCCCTTGGCTACTCGTAAAAATTTGAGTACCCAAGAGTTTAAGAAAACAAAAATAAACTCTGGGTCAGACATGGGTCTGTTGTGAGTTAACGGGTTAAAGTTGTTTAACTTTGAAAACCATTTGAAAACAAAGGTATCTCGTAAGACCACGCCACAAATAAACATGTTTGGTTTTTACCTTAAGATAACCAAAACATTTGATAGGAAATCCAGTGATATTATAATATTGTCTAGGGTTTTCAAGTAAAATAGAAAATAGCTAGAATGCTTATATCTCACGTTCCAACATAGTTGGGCACAATCAAAACGTACGACACTTATTGGAGATTGGATTCCATACAATGGCAGTGCTACTGGGGTACCGCCCGTCATAGTACCTGGTCTAGATCAGAGTATCGAGGATCCATCCTAAATCCTCTGCAACACAAGAGCAGAACTATCCCTTACTGGATAATCCCAAATAAGACAACCCCACAGTTGGCGCGACCAACCACCCACTAAGCCGAATAGAAAGGGACCTCTAGATAGGGGAAAATCCCATCCTACTTAGTGCTACCCACTTAGCCTTGCTGCACCTCCCTTGTTTTAGGCATTCCCGGTTGATAAAGCTTGAGGCTACGATTACCTTTTTAGAACACATATCTTGGAATGCTCACCATCCTCCAATGACGATGGTCTGAAAGCATTCATCAATACAAGTCCGTTCCGGGTTCGAATGAAATCGAAGGCACTATCTCGCTACACTCATTTTGGAATCACCCTCAGAGTTAACGACAATAGCCCTTGCACTTTGAACCTCCTTCTCGAAACTGAAAGCACTATCTTCGTTAAACTCATTTTGGAATCACCCTCAGAGTTAACGACAAATAGTCCTTGCACTTCGAGTCTTCATCTTGATCTTCACTTGAGAATTCATGACCTATCGTTTAATTTGGATCGATGTGGTTTTCGGATATACAATTTGGAAATCTGATCCCGGTCTCATCGAAATCCAAATCTCCGTTTTAAAATCCAAGTTGTTTAAGTTAAAATAATTTGATTTATATTTAGAGTAACATATTCACATAGATAGATATTTCACATTATCACTGATGGATAATCCATATTATCACAATTCAACCAGAGCATCTCATATCACAAAGCAGCACATGTCACATATCAGAGATACCAAACGATCCAAGGCATTCAATATCATTCTATCATCCATAAGCAAGATTAATTAGATGTACAATTCCTAATTAATTTAATTTAATCTCCAAATAAATTAAATTAATCACTCTAGTTACCTTTAAATCCTACTTTCTTAACATTAGTTAATTACAAACCAATTAATTAATCATCCTTTAATTATCCATCTTAATTAATCATCCTCAATTGATTATTCTTTAATTAAGTAATTAGCCTTAATCAATCACATAAATTAATTTTCCTTTAACTATTCACATTAATTAACCTTAAATTACTTATATAAATTAACTAACCCTTAATTGATTATATTCATTAATCCTTTAATTAATTACACCAAGTAATTAATCCTTAATTACTTCCATTAAGTAATTATCCTCTAGTTACTTCCATTAAGTAATTTTCCTTAAATAATTACATTTAGTAATTATCCATTAATTACTTATACTAAGTAATTATACTTTATTAATTTCATAAGTGATTATCCTCAATTAACTAAACTAATTAATTGTCTTAAATTAATTACATTAATTAATTATCCCTTAATCACTAGTTAATGATCCTTACATTAATTAGATTCATTAACTATCCATTAATTACTTTCATTAAGTAATTATACTTTGATTATTATCATTAATTAATTAACCCTTATTAATTACATTAAGTGATTAACCTCAAATTAATTTCACTAATTAATTATTCTTAATTAATCACAACCTCAATTAATTAAAGATAAATTCTTTATCTTAATTAAATACTTAATTACATCATTAAACTTTATTAGAAAAACATTTAGGAATCAATTACATAATTAAAAATATACAATTTACTTTAAAACAAAACAATTTAAACATTTAATTTTAACATTTAAAATCTTTGAAAACTTGTTCAAACTTGTTTACTAAATTTAATAAATATTTATTCTTTGAAAACTTAATTATCATTTCTTTTAAAACTTATTCACTTTAAATATATTTTAAAACTTGGTTAAACATTCCTTTTGAAACATATTCATTTTAAATACACTTGTAAACTTAGCTAAACATCTTCTTTTGAAAACTAATCATTTAATAAATTTAAAAAAAATAAAAACTTGTTTAAACATTTTACTTTGGAAACTTAATAAATAATTTAACTTGATAAACTTGTTTTTATTTTGCTATTAAACTTGTACCTTTTTTTATGTTTTAAAACTTGAAATTTCTTGCTTTTTATAAAAACTATTCATGTTTTACGCTATTTTTAAAACCTAGTTATGATTTTTATTCAAATTTTAAAACCTGGAAATGTTTCATCCAAAATTTAAAAACCTGGAAATCTAAAATAATCAACCCGAGCCAAACTCTCAAATACTTGAGCCAAACCCCGAGAACCCACACGAACAGACCCGAGAAAATGCTCATCTTCCCCAAAGCCCAAACCTATACCAGAATTCACCGTGCACACGTGCACGCCACACCCACCCTACTCCGACCATCGCCACGATACTCGACAAGTCCACAACATCCTCGCCGTCCCACACGACCACCTAGATCGCCGTATTCGCCAGAGAAACGAAATCGAACTATCGAGCAACACTGGAACCTATAGCTTGATCAACAAATCACCTTGTCGACGACAAACCCATCCACCAAAACCCACATCCCTCCGACCAGAGCAACATCACGACACCCAGTGTCAATTCCCCCACTCGCGATCGCCTCTGGTCTCCCCACGGCGACACAATCGCCTCGAATACATCGACAACCCAAACTGACGACAAAACCCTTCACCATTTTTCCTGCGATCGTCAACCCTCAAGCTATCCACGACAACGATCACGACGACAATCACCATGCCGAACGTCGGAATTCGACAATAAACCCGAACCCGATCAACTCAGAATATGTCCCTTATTACAATCTTAGAAATCTTGAATTGATTATCAAAACTCATAATTTTCCACTATGAATCTTGGGGTAAAATCCAAACTCGAAATTATGATCATCAATTTTTGACTTAAATTTGATTTTTACTGTAATTTTCCTATTTTTGAATTAATTACTAAATATAAATTTTTGAAACCATTTTTAAACATAAATTTACATCAATGCAATCATTTTCCTTTTAGAGATCATCAGATAAAAATTGGGAAGATAGGAAATGATTTTTGAACTAATTTTCTAGCCTGTGAAAACAAAAAAAGAGAAGTGCTTCAATAGACAGGCATGCATACAGATATATACACATAGAACTTCACTATGTTCAAACTTTATTCTAGTTAAAACATTCATGCACATCATAATTACAACATCACTTTATGATTTTAGCACATGCATTAAGGATTAAACATATATTTAGTTTTTAAAAGTGTTTACTCACTTGATATAATAAAACAAAGACGGTTTCTCCCTTTTTGAAATGATCAGGAAATTGGTTTTGAAACTGAAGCTTGCTTTGATCAGGAAATTGCAACTGATATTGATCAGATCTTGATATTTAATTTGATTTGAAACTGAAGCTTGCACCTTTGTTTTGATGTTTGATTGAATTGCAACTTGAAACGGGTTAAAAACTGATGTTTGATTTTATTTTCTTTTTCTTTTGGTTTTAGGTTTTATTTAGAAGAAGAAAGAAAGAATTTAGGAAATAGGAATGGATGAGAAGTCTAGCATGGTTTCTTCTAATAACACTTATTTATAAAATTTAATTGATAAAGAAAATTGTTGCCACTTATTAATTCAAGCTATATTAAGCTTCCAAATGTAAATGCATGATTTTACTATTTTACAAATGTCTAATGCTTGTATTATATGTTTACAAATGTTTAAATCCATTTTCATAATAATTACTCAAGTTTTTATATTAATATGTTATGTTTATATTAATTTAAATATATATACAAATTTACTATGAGATATCTAAAAGGAAAGAATATTTTAAACCTTTTATTAAATATTATTTAAACTTAAGCTAAAATACTTTTAAATTAAATAAATATTTAGTTTTGAAAATATAGAATTAACTTTAACTAGCTTTGAAAATTATTAACTTGAATTTAAAACATAACTTCCAAATCACAATATATACATACATATACATATGTATATATATATATTACAATTTGAAAACATTTTTATTAAATCCAAAACAAAGCGTTCTATTCACAATGTATATATAGGTATATACATTATAATTAGGAACATTTTTATTAGCTTTAAGAAGATAAATTTGTTTTTGAATATATAAATTTGCCAAGTTAAATATTATTAGCTTTGAAAAGAATAAATTTGCCAATTTTAAAATAATTATAAAATAAAATTATTAAACCAATGTTGTCAAATTTAATTAATTATTAATGAAGATTATCAAATTGCTACTGCCAAAATTTTGGGTCATCACAGTAGTATCATTGGGTGTTTCAGATATAATGGCTGGAAGAAATCATATAGTCGAGCGACGATGCAATGATGTTGACTGATTATTTTTGAATTCACTTTGAGGATATTGTTTAATAGTATGACTAAGTGGAAGAGTAGGTTGGATACCATGTCCCCATCCCCGACCTTTTACTTCTTTTTTTCCTTGTTCTTGGGAAGCATGTAAGCGTCCATGTGTAGCGCCAACCATATATGTGAACCATGCATAGTAGTTCAATAGTTAGAATAACAGTCATATTACATTACTATGGGTATTACTATTGTCATAAGAACTCAATAGTACATGTGGGTAAATCCAAAATATCTTAGTAATTATAACAAGAATAAAATTGATAGCACACTATGAGAAACAATAGTAATAAGAAGATGAGAAACAATAGTAATAAGAAGAAAATAACATACTATGAGTCTACGAGTCTATGGTACAAAAAAGAATATCAAATTATGATTTATTTAAATCACACATTAATAAAACATGCACATTATCACTATTTCAACAAGGACTAGAAAACATTTGACATACTATTAAAATGCAAGCCTTCTTTGTATTATAAAATCCAAACATAATATTCCAAACATAAAGCAGATAAAAGACACAAATGCTTCCCAAGGAAATTAAAAACAAAATTCTTCATTATCTGTGCTTTCATTAACATCTAGTTCCTCATTGAATTAGCTGTTGAAGACTAGTGTCATTCTTCATTAACATATAATTCTTCATTATTTATGCTTTCATTTTTATTCTCAGGGTCTTCCACTATATTATCATCTTTTTCATCCATGTCAAATATTTCTATGACATGAACACCATCATTAAGAGGCTCGAAGTAAACTTCTTTGTCCATAATGAATTCACTGATTTGATCAAGGTCTTCTTGATAAGCTTGATCATTCAAAATATTTGTGTCAAATGTATGCCTAGCTTTTGTTTTACATACAGCCCACCAATAGTTTTTGTTACTCCTTTCAGATGGATATGTTGCATAATAGACTTGAATTGCTTGTTTTGCCAGCACAAATGGATCATAGGCCTTACACTTGAATTTATGATTTATTTCATTAAGATTGTACAAAGGATGCACATTAACTCCAATTTTAGGTGTATAGTAAAACCAATGACATTTGAATAGTAAAGTTTTTTGCTCTGGATCGATAGTGTAATTCAGCTCGTAAATTTCCTTTAAAACACCGTAATAGTCCTGCATATGCTAAATTTCCTTTAAAACACCGTATTAGTCCTGCATATGCATTTCTATGTCATTGCTACCTTTAACACATACGCCACTATTATAAGTTGATTTTCCATAACCATACTCTTCTGTTTGAAATTTATACCCATTAAAGAAAAATGTTTTGCATTTTCTCACTTCTTTTTTAGGCCCAAATGCTAGAAACTTTAATTGTTTATCCATCACTTTATTAATAGGGTCACATACCTATTAATAAAACAAACATAAATTATTATATATATAAATGTATGTAATGCTTGATCAAATAAATGTTAGTTACAATTTATTATATTAATCTTACATATTTAATAAACCAATCACTAAAATTGGAAGCAAGTGGAATATCGGGATTCACCTCCTCAATAATAATACAAGAGCATTAAAATGTGTGAGATGTTTACATTTTCAGAGTAAAATCATCCAATGAATTTAAATTTACCATATAAAAGGTTCTACTTCTTTGTAGTTAAGAAGAATACAATTCGGGCAACATGGTATTCTTCATTGTCTAATCAATGTTTTTTCCAACAACCATAAGAACGTCCTTCTTTTTTAAACAAGGATAATGAGCAATCATTGGAAAATTCTTTCATGCCACGATCATTATGTGAGATAGATCAATTCATTTTCCTTACATGATCCTCAAAATAATGAGAAAAGAACGTTGTCATTTCTTCCATGATGTATGTAACGACCCGCTATTTTGAACCATTCGCATCCACACATGTTAGACTTGAGTTTCTCAAAGCAATAGATTATTAATGTATATTTGGCAGAACTTAGCATATATAGTAAACAAATCAATCGTAGAATCACAAACACAGAGTAATATAACAATAAGCAGCAGAGTAGATAAATAGTAGTTCATGAAGCTACTATATAAACATCAGAATCTGAAACCAAATACAACAGAATCTCAAATGCAAATGAATCTCTAATACATAAGCAACTGACAAGTCTGAACATAAATGATTGGAATATACTAAAATAGCTGAAAGCTGGATATATAAATCCTCAAACAAAGCTCCATTCTCAAAAGGTGAGTCCTAACTGCTGTGACACTCAGTCTGACTCGAGCATAATGCAAAATACAAAATACTCGAGTCGGAACTAACATTCTTATACTAGTAAATCAACTCAAGTGAACTGTCAACTAAAATACAAATAACTTAAAGGATGTTTGGGATTTCCATCCTCTAAGGATCCATGGAACTATCTACTATGTAGTAATATACGCTATTATAATATGTCTATCAGTAAAGTATTAAAATAGCGTTAAGGCGTTACCCATATCCCCCTTAATACAATTTATATATTCCCGTAGTCTATACAATGGCATAAGCTCCACCAAACCGGTGGTTTACCCAGAGGACAACTCAAAGGAACGATACAAAACAAACTCGTAGAAGGCGCGATCGGGCATGTGACAAGGCATGCGAGGCAATGCCAGAGTAGATATATCGTTTGCTGATCCGGACGGGTGGTAACGCATAGCGGCTACTACCGTCCACCTCGAGACATACTCCCACATCAATGGTGCACCCAATCAAATAACAAAGTAATAAAATGGTATAGAAGAAATGTGCCCGATAGGAGGAATGACCTCGGCATGGCTCCTTTTTTAGCCACATCAAGCTGACTCATGGGAGTCTGGGCTGTGCTAATACCTCATATAGAATCATCACCAAACCATTCTACTTCGTTCTGGAATCTCCAACATGTACACAATTGTTAAAGTGGTTTTCCTTATTAGCAGAGAGTATGACAATATTCAATCCCGGTCTCTTAAACAACCAAACGCTTATTCCACACCGTGGTCATTTCATTTCAAATAGTTCATACTTCATATCAAAATATCATATTCATTTCAAAACCATAACAATTCAATATCATTATTCACTTTAATTGATATTCATTTCTAGAATCGTAACACTTTCAAAATCATAACACTTTCGAAAGCATAACACTTCCGACTTAAACAGTTTAGATATTAAAAACAGTATATATGTTAAAATAGTTATAAATTAATATAGTTTATATATTAAAATAATTTATATAATAAAATAGTTTTTATATAATAAAAATACTTTCCCCTAATTTCACAAATTGATTCAAATCAACATAAATTCCAAAAATCAATTTAAATAAATCCCTGTTCAACACTTTCAATTTAAAAGGTTAAAGATTCAATTCAAATTCTCAATAAATCATTTCAATCTTTATTGATTTCAAATCTAGGTTTGAACTATTATTTCGATTCCATTAAGATTCAAGGTTTAAATGTTCAAACAATTTCAATACAAGTTTCATTTATATTTCAACATTTAACTTTAATTACTCAAATTAGAAAATATTTACCTAATAATTTTAGTAGCAATTAAATAAAATCTCCAATTACACCTAAAAATCAAAATTTTAAATTATTTAAATTTGAAAATATTCATTTCGTCACCCTTTTTCAAAGTCAAGTTATAAAATCCTATCATTGGAAATCTCAATTAATAGGTTTCAAATAAATTTCTATTTAAATACAATTCTTAAATAAATTAAGCAAATCGATTTCAATTTATCTTTCCAACCTTAATTTATTAAAGTTATTAACAAATCTATTTTTAAAAATATTAATATAAATTTAATTAAATATTATATATATATTATATATATATTATGTAAATTAAATTTTATTAAACTAAATCTATTTTTAAATCTTACTTTATACATATTTGAAAATAATAAAATCATAAGTGAAAATCAATAATCTATACTTTCAAAACTAACTTATAAGTTTAAAAGTTCCAAACATACACTTAAGAATCTAAATTTTACAAAATAAAATATCTTTACTTTATATTAACATAAATATTTATTAAAATCCATATGTTTCCTTCCAAACTCTAAAAATCATTTTTTGTTCAAAATAAACTAATGGTGTGCGTATATAATTTTCTACCCTATGGTCAAGTTATACGGATATTTATCATTTCAATCCTCAATTTAATATTTACGGATGTATATCATTTCAACCTGCAATCCCAAAATTCAAAATCAATGAAAATCGCTTGGGTTTATCATTTCAACTCATATGATTTTCCCTTAATCTATAATATCGTTCGGGTATGTATCATTTCAACCCATAGGGATTTCTAAACTAATAGGGAACTTGCAAAGTGAGAACAAATATGATAATAATATAACATATCAACAACAGGCATATATCATCAATAGAAAATTATTTCATAATATAAATACCGGGTTATGATGTCAGATGTCATAGGTGAATAGTTACGGATAATGGTATATCATATATAGTAATTAAATAATTAATAGTTCAAATTTAACAGCATATTTCGATTGTCGTTTCACTGTGAATTAAATTTATTAAATATAAGAATGTTAATCATGAGTGATCGCTCACTTTCCGAGGCTTAGAGAACAACGATGGCGAAGATGGTGACAGTGAAATGCACATGGATATAGACAAGAGCAAATCGAAAAGCTGCTGCGACCAATTTGGACATCGGCGAGACAAAAGCAAGGCGTGATGAAACTGGAGTTAATGAAGATCAATTATATAAGTGAACTTGTATATATAAACTATATCTATATACATCAAAATCATAGTTTAAATGTAAACACATATTAGCATTTAACATAAAACCCATAAGTTATACTTGAAAATCACTCGTGTACATGCTTATATATATAGACTAATATATGGACTTATATACATATTATGTTTAAAATCAATATTATAAAACCAATATAAACTTACATTGTTGTTATATATATATATATAACCAACCGAATGTATGAAGGAATTACTTTATTTTGAAATCAATACTTTATTGTAATCAATATATATACTCAACAGGTCATATATAAACTTATAGAAGCTTATATTTACATCTCTTATAAACTTATATATATATATATATATATATAAACTACAGATTACACACAGCAGTTGCTATATTATAAAAGTACAAAGAAAATAAACATATATACCATCACATACATTTGAACTAGGCTACTAGATCATATATGTGTACCTTTTGCATATAATATCATATTCCAACATATTGTATATACCTCTGTAACAAATATACTGTTAACCCCTTTTCGACTCACGACCTAGCAGTATGCCGAGTTAAGGTGTTTGACGACTTAAGAAGGTATGCCGAGTTAAGGTGCTTGCCGACCTAAGAAAGAGGACGACCTAACAATCTAAAGGCGTAACCGACTTAAGGAAAGTTCCGAGTTAACAAGATCTCCGACTTAACAGGCTACGACCTAAGGAGAGATCTGACCCAACAGTTGCCGATCTAACTACTGAGAAGAGCTGCCGACTTAAGAGGTGTGCCGAGTTAGGAGCCTGCCGACTTAAGGTAATCTGTGACTCAAGAGCTAAGACCGAGTTAAGAAGGATGCCGAGTTAGGAGCCTGCCGACTTAAGGTAATCTGTGACTCAAGAGCTACGACCTAAGGAAGATTCCGAGTTATGAAAGGCTCCGACTTAAGAAGGTTCCGACCTAACGGGTTACGACTTAGTGGGTTTACGACTTAAAGGCAGCAAGTTAAGGTCTTACGAGTTAAGGTCTGATAAGTCGGCAACGACTTAATACTTGTCAAAGACAGCCACAGGATGGGTCAGCAACAACCATCCCTTAACTCACCACCGACCTAACCCAATTCCTTAACTCGCCACCGACCTAACCCTATTCCTTAACTCATCACCGATCTACCATAAGTCGGCTACGACTTAAATACTTAGAGAAAATTCCTGAGTCCAGATCAGCTCCTATAAATACCCCACCACTTCCAACATGAGGGGGACTTTTGGCAATTCATTTCTAAAGCGCCGTTACTCTGTCGAACTCTCCAATCATTCAGCAAACAAGGATCCTTCAAGCATTCAAGACACTACAACAAACTTCGAGAGAAATTCTTAACATCCGACATGGATTCATCGAGTTTCATCGCCGAAGATTGAGCTAGTAGTCAAGATTGTTTCTTGTGATCGAGTTGTACTGTTTTCATAGGAGATTTGTATCAATTTGTAACCAGATTCAATAATAAAGAGATTCAAAGTGGACGTAGGCTAAATCTCAAGCCGAACCACTATAAATTGCTGTCTTTTACTGCATTTCTGCTTTTTTCCTGCTTGATTTCTGTTCCCGTTACACGGGTGGTGCTTTCACAATCTTACTACACACACCGGGTGTTGGCGTTCACATTTTAACATTAACATTTTGGTGCTTTCACTGAGAACCCAACTCAGGCTGCAACTCACCATTGCTTCTCAGAAGTTTGCTGAAAGAATTTCCCACAAAGTCAGAAGTTTATCAGACATAATGGCTCCCGGAAGGAAACGAAAGTCTGTCAGAACTGATGATGACCGTGACAATACTGCCACTTCTCTCTCTCCAAATCAAGCAGCTCCGAGCATCGGTGTTACGCGACAGGAGTTAGATGCTGCTGTATCCGGACTGTACCAGCAGATTGAAACTCAGAATAACCTGATGATGGAAAGGCTGAATGCTCTATTTGGTACGAGTCAAAGACCAGTAAATAATGAGGGAAACTTTGCTAATGCTGCTCCCAATTCCGAGGGAAGAAATATTCCTCACGGGGGATCAGGTGCTGCCGAAGGGGCACCCCTCCAGGCCGAAGGATCTAGGCCGTCGCCAGTTCTTCATGAGCATTTACCTGGACAAACTCCTGAAAAGATGGCTGAGGCCTACTCTGCGAAATCTCTGAACAATGAGGAATATCTCTCTGGTATGATCAAGCAAATAATGAAAGAGAGCATGCAAAGAGATGAAGACGAAAGAGAATGGGGATTCGCACCAAGTAGAACTCCGTTTACCGAGAAGATTCTGAAAGCTGAATTTCCTAGAAAGTTTGTTCCCCCCACTATTCCTGCTTATCGGGGGACAAGTGATCCAAATCAGTTCTTGTATAAATACGACTGGCATATGACCGGCGCAAGGGCGACCGACGAGATAAAGTGCCGATATTTCCCAGTTTATTTAGAAGGAGTGGCGCTTCTCTGGTTTACCAAGCTTCCAGTCCGATCTGTAGATCAGTTTTCCGATCTCACCCGAAAATTCAAAGAGCAATTCAGGCTATACGCTTCAAAGGCAAAAGATATAATGTCACTGTCCAGTCTTGAACAGAATCCGGGAGAGCCTATTAAGTCATTCTTGAACCGCTTCAACTTAGCTCTGGCAGAAGTCGATAATGCAGAGCCACGAATGATCTTGACCTATTTGATGCGTGCCGTTGACAAATCGAGCGAATTTGGGAAATGGCTGAAGATGAAAGAGACAAATTCGCTCGAGAAATTCTACAAAAAGGCTGACGAATTTATACGCCTAGAGAATCTTTCCGCACCAGCTAAAGTTGTGACAACGGTGGCGGAAAATAATGCTACTACTCAAAGCAAGAAAGAACCGGCAGATCAGAAAAGGGAAAGTAATGGTGGGAAAAGGCAGAAAGACTTCAAAAAGCCCCATTTTCTTAAACCATCAGACTTTACTCCTCTGACCGATACCCCGGAAAATATATTCATCGCCACTAAGGATGCTGTTGAATTTCCGAAACCACCGGCCGTGAAAGTTGGGAAGAATGCTGTTCAGAGCGGAAGATTTTGCAAGTTTCACAACCAACCAGGGCATGATACCAATGAGTGCCGCCATTTGAAAAGTCTGATTGAAGAATTGCTAAGAGAGAATAAATTGCAGCAATACGTCAAGAGGAATAGAAAGGACCCATCTTCATCCAGCCAAGGGCAGTTACCTCCAACTAATTCATCTGATTCAGGAGAGAGGCCAGCTGGAAAGGAAAGACCTGTTATTAATGTGATCACAGGGGGGCCTCACCCGGCTGGCAGGAGTTGGGGTGAAATGGAAAGGTATGCAAAAGCCTTGAAGTATGCACCAACCGAAGAAAGTATCTTAATCCTGGAAGATGTTTCACCTCTAAAGCAGCAAAAAACTTTCCATGATGATATTATGTTCAGAGCCAGAGATTCTGTTAATGTGGAAGCTCCTACTGAGGACCCTATGGTTGTCTCTGTCGGTATTGGGCCGGCTATTGTCAGAAGAGTGTTAGTTGATAGTGGTGCCTCATGCAACATCCTCTTTAAAAGGACATTTGACCAAATGAAAATTCCGATGACTGATGTACATGCTTCTTCACACAAGATCGCCGGATTTACAGGAGAGCTGAAACAGCCAATCGGAACAGTGGACTTGTTTGTTGAAATGGGTGAAGGACCCAAGAAATTGGTTCGGAAGCAAACCTTTGTAATTGTGGACGGATTCTCCGCCTATAACGCTTTCCTGGGCCGGCCTACTCTTGCAGCTTTCAGGGCCGTCCTCGCTCCTTGGTGCTTAACAATGAAATTTCCTACTGATAATGGGATTGCTGTTATCAAAGGAGATCAAAACGCAGGACGAGAATGTTATCTTGTAGAACTTCGAGAGGCTAGGAGAAAAGAAATGGGGAAAGATGCGGCAGCTCCGCTCCGCATCAAGGAACCAACCCTGTAGCAACTACGGAGCGGCCCCTGTACTGGCGAACACAGCAATGCAAGAAAAGAAATGGATCCCAGAAAAGCCAGTACAGGGGAGAATAGAGTGGTACCCGTGGAGGTAACGGTACCAGTATCTGTAGACCCGAAAGACCCGAATAAAGTGCTCAATGTGGGTTCACAGCTAAGTATAACAGTTCAAAACACACTGATATCGTTCTTGAAAGCCAATCTAGATGTGTTCGCTTGGTGTCATGCTGATATGTGCCGAATCTCTCCAACAATTGCTGTTCACACCCTGAATGTCGATCCGAAATTCACTCCAGTAAAACAGAAAAGGAGAACTCAAGGTCCAGAAAGGTCAGCAGCTTTAAAAGAAGAGGTAGATCGTCTCCTAGAGAATAATTTCATCAAGGAATCCACTTATCCAAATTGGGTTTCAAATCCAGTGCTGGTTAAGAAGGCAAATGGAAAGTGGAGAGTATGCATTGATTTCTCAGATCTGAACAAGGCTTGCCCCAAAGACTGCTTCCCGTTGCCTAGAATCGATCAACTAGTAGATGGGACGGCTGGACATGAGTTGTTATCTTTTATGGATGCCTATTCCGGATACAATCAGATTATGATGAATGAACCAGATCAGGAGGACACAAGCTTTATTACAGATGTGGGACTCTACTGTTACAAAGTCATGCCATTCGGGTTAAAGAATGCAGGGGCAACATACCAAAGACTTGTCAACGCTATGTTTAAGCCACAGATCGGCAAAACAATGGAAGTCTATGTTGATGATATGTTAGTAAAGTCAAAGAAGGCAGTAGACCACATGGATCACTTGGCAGAGATGTTCTCAATTCTTCGAAAGTACGGAATGAAGCTCAATCCATTGAAATGTTCATTCGGAGTAGAGTCTGGGAAATTCCTGGGTTTCATTGTGAGCGCTAGGGGCATCGAGGCCAATCCTGCTCAAATCACAGCTCTAAGAGAAGTTAAAGCCCCTAGAACAAAGAAAGAACTGCAAAGTCTCAATGGAAAGGTTGCCGCTCTTAGTCTCTTCATTTCCAAGGCCACAGACAAATGCATTCCCTTCTTTGATGCTCTAAAGAAAGGAAATAAAAATTTCGAATGGACTCCTGAATGTCAGAATGCTTTCGATCAACTGATTCATCATATGAGAACTCCTCCGGTCCTTTCCAAGCCCAGTGATGGTGAAGACCTCTTCATCTACCTGGCAATTTCATCCCATGCTTTAAGTGCAGCACTCGTACGAGAAGATATGAAAATACAACGTCCGGTTTACTACATCAGCAAACGGTTCGCTGGGGCTGAAATGAATTATTCAAAGATAGAAAAACTTGCTTATTGTCTGCTAATCGCTTCCAGAAAGTTGAGGCCTTATTTTCAATCTCATCCTATCAAGGTCCTGACTAATCAGCCTTTGAAGCAAGTTCTGTATCGTCCTGAAACCTTGGGTCGTCTCTTGAAGTGGAACATAGAACTCAGCCAATATGACATCACTTACCATCCCCGAAGAGCAATTAACGGACAAGCTTTAGCAGATTTCATTGCAGAATCCACTGACAAAGGTGACAGTAAGGAAGAAACCACTGACTGCATTCCGATACAGTGGAAGTTGTATGTTGATGGCTCAAGAAACGATTATTGTTCTGGGGCAGGAATTGTGCTCGAAACTCCCGAAGGACGATCACTATGTTATGCATTGAGGCTGGAGTTTCCTTCGACAAACAATGAAGCAGAATATGAAGCCCTTATTGCCGGATTAAAAATCGCCAAGGAATTAAATATCAAAGTGATACAGATTTTCAGCGATTCTCAGCTCATTGTTTGCCAGGTGAAGAAAGAATTTCAAGCCAAAGGAGGGAATTTGCCTGCATATTTGACAAAAACTTCCGAACTCCTCAATGATTTAGATCACTACTCAATAAGCCACATACCCGAGAAGAAAATATGAAGGCGGATTCTTTAGCAAAGTATTCAAGTTCCGGAGAAGCTCAATTACTAGGATTAGTTCTTGTAGAAGTTCTGTCAGCTCCAAGCATTGATGAAATGGATGTTGATTGGCTTATGACTACGTCTCAAGAGCATGAATCATGGATGACTCCAATCAAAGAATACTTACTCAGTGGTTCCCTGCCAGAGAATTCTAAGGAACGTCGAAAGTTATTAAGAAAAGCATCGATGTATATAATTCAAGATGGCCGATTATACAGGCGGGGATTTTCAACCCCACTACTCCGATGTGTAACTAAAGAAGAAGCCAAGACAATCTTAACAGAGGTGCACGGAGGAGAATGTGGAGACCATTCAGCTGGTCAAACACTTGCAAAGAAAATTCTCCGATATGGATACTTCTGGCCAGATATCAATCGAGATGCTGCAACTTTTTCCAGGAAATGTGACAGATGCCAACGATTTGCAAAATTCCCAAGAGCACCCTCCACTGAACTCACACAAATGGTCAGTCCATGGCCATTTGCCATTTGGGGGATAGACCTAATTGGACCATTACCAATCGCCAAATCAGGAATTAAATATGCTATTGTTGCCGTTGATTATTTCACTAAGTGGGCTGAAGCTGAACCTTTGGCCACCATCACTTCTAAAAAGATGATAAATTTCGTAACGAAGAATATCATTTGCAGATATGGTGTGCCACAGAAGATAATCACCGACAATGGCACTCAATTTGAAAGTGAAGAATTCCAGGATTTTTGCAAACGGTTCAGAATTCGAAAAAGCTTCTCAGCAGTGGCTCATCCGCAGGCAAATGGGCAAGTGGAAGCAGTTAACAAGATCATCAAGTCAACTATCAAAAAGCAACTTGAAAAAGCAAAAGGTGGTTGGGTTGATAAGCTTCCATTAGCACTATGGGCGTACAGAACGACTCACAAAACTGCGACTGGGCACACTCCATTTTCACTGGCATACGGATCTGAGGCAATGATTCCAGTAGAAGTAGAGGTTCCTTCACATAGAAGAGTTCATTTCAATGAAATCGAAAATGGAAAACTGCAACTTGAAGCGCTTGATTTTCTTGATGAGAAAAGAGAAGAAGCTAGGCTCAGAGTTTCAGCTCATCAGCAGAGAATAGCCAAGTATTTCAATTCCAAAGTTCGCCAACGCAGCTTTGAAGTCGGAGACTTGGTTTTGAAAAGGATCATGACAGCAACTGGTGTGTTTGGGCCAAACTGGGAAGGACCATATGTCATAGGCACTAAACTTCTCGATGGCACTTTCAAACTCATAACTGTTGAAGGAGATCCGATTCCAAGGGCCTGGAACAGCAACCATTTGCGTCCTTACTTTACCTGAAAAGAGCTCAACTCAAAATTGTAAAATGATGATGAATGTATCAGTTGTATTGTGAAACATTGTAAATCAGTGTAAATGAATGAAAGCTATAAAGTGGACGTAGGCCCGATTTTTGGCCGAACCACTATAAATCTTGTGTTCTTTACTATTTCATGATGCCTGTTTTATTTTGATATGTAAATACTTTAAATGTATCGCTAAAATATCAATTCAAAATTGCAGGACATTATAACAAGGCTTGCTCATCACAAAGCTAAGCAACTTTCATAAATCAGCTATTACACGAAAACCAAGCCGCAAAAATTTTGTCCAAATTCAAATCCCAAGCAAGGAAAACTTCACATAAAAAGTTGGCGACTCCACTGTGACAAACCTTTGTTCACTAGTTGAGATTGCCGTTATGAATAGACATCCGACTAGATAACTTGCGTTTGTCTCGTGAAGTCGTTCAACAGTGAAGTCCACTTCTTCGGATAAAGCAATTTACTTGTAAGAGGAAAAGAAGAAGATGTGCTTGGAAACGATAATAAGAGAGCGCTAACAGGCAGATGATGAGAGAAACTCGCCAACCAACCAAAGCCCTCTAACGAGGCACACCAATAAATGGGAGTGCTTTCCTCAACCAAAAAGATCGGTGGGACTACCGAAGGGGCATCTTGTTAATTGATTGCGGTCGTTTGTACAAACAAACATCTAATCAAGCAACTTACACTTGCCCCGCGAACCCATCCGACCATGAGAAAGTAACTCCCAGGCACTCAAAAGCCCTCTTCGGAGGCACAAGCCCTCTTCGGAGGCACATGACCTCTTCGGAGGCAAAAGCCCTTTCCCAAGGCACTGCAAGCCCTCTTCGGAGGCACATGACCTCTTCGGAGGCAAAAGCCCTTTCCCAAGGCACTGCAAGCCCTCTTCGGAGGCACATGACCTCTTCGGAGGCAAAAGCCCTTTCCCAAGGCACCGCAAGCCCTCTTCGGAGGCACAAGCCCTCCTCGGAGGCACAAGCCCTTTTCGAAGGCACAAGACCTCTTCGGAGGCACAACTCTTTAAGAGGAGCCCTCTCCGGAGGCATGTCCCAAAATAAAATGCTTAAACAAAAAGCATCGTCCAGAAGCACAGTTCAACTCCCAAAGGAAGGAAGGACTAACTTGTTCATCTAGAAAGGTTCCTCCATAAAAAAAAAGGGGTTGAAAAAGGCTACAAAATTCTTTCAGAAAAGGTTCATTTCACTTCATAGGGAAATTCACTTCTTAATGAATAAAAGTGGTTATCCCCGAAAGTTGAAGCGTTCTTCAGAAAGAGAAAATAAAAATTCTTCTAAAGACTGGATATACTCTATTAAAAGCGGAATAATTGTCCTCTGAAGTAAGAGTATTAGTCTTAAAAAAAAAAAACTAGGAATATTGCAATGCACTTACGGCATGGGGGCAATACTGTACAATTCAATTACATTAATGAAAGCAACATGCCACAAGTTCATTGCAATACCACGGAAAACAGATGTGGAATAAATGCATTCTCAAACGCAGACAGAAAGTTTGCACAAATAAGAAGAATCGTTTGTTCTACACTTAAAATAAAAGATAGATCATTCTCACATACACAAGAGTTTGTACAAGTAAAATAATTGTTTTATTTAGTACTATGAAAATTCTTTACATGTGCAGGTATCTCAAAAAGCAAAAGAGAGGACCGGTACCCGCACAATCCCCGGTCAATACATGCAAAGAGCAAAAATAAAAAGTAGAAAATCCAGCTTGATTATTCCTTCTTCTCACCACCCTTGGAACTCTTTCCCGGTCTGATGATTAGCTTTTGAAGTCGTTGAGAACGGGCAGGGGCAGAAGGAGAAAGCGGTACAGCCGGATCAACTACTGCTTCCTCTTCAGTGGAAGTCTTCTTCTTTTTCCTTACAGCACGCTTCCCCTTCCTCTTTGTAGAAGACTCACTCCCCGGAGTAGTCAGCAATGTTGAAAGCTTTGTATCGTCGTCAAGAGACCGCTCCGGGGTCTTCTCGATGTCTTCAAAATCCTCCGCCTTCTGTTCCTGAGAAGCAGCCGGATCATCCAAGCCTTGAAGAGCTTCGATTTTCTCTGCCTGTGATCCCGGTTGGGAAGCAGAGGGAGGAGTAATTTGGGAAGACAGAGGAACGACAATCGAAGGGGTGAAAGCTTGTGTAGTGCTTGGTGCCTCCGCTGTAGAAGAAAAGAAGTTAAAATCAGCATCCCCCGAAAATAAAGAAGGCATCGGTTCATCAAAGCTTAAGTAACAAGTAAGAAGGTCATCGAATTCGGCTAAGTCAAATGACTGGTTCATTAGACCCGAGATGACACCAAGAGTACCTGGAGGAGTTGGCTTTACAAGATCCACCTCGAACTTCTCGGCTTCAATATCATCCAGTGCCTCATCTTCAGTAGGAGTAGTTGCAGTCTCCTGGGCAACTTTGGCTAAATGTAGAGAATGAGGGCTGGAATCTATAATATTAACGTCGGCTGAAGTGGAAGTCTGAACGGGGGCAGTTAAAGGAGCTTCTTCTTTTGGAGGCTCTTCTCCCGCTGTTTCAGCTCGTACTTTGGCAAGTAGCTCCTTCCCCTTAACAAGAGCGGCGCGATCCTCATCATTGAGATAGCGCTCCTCAAGTTCCAGCTCATTATAGCCAGCCCCGCCAAGCATATCCATCGCGACTTCCCACACTTCAGCCAATGTAATTTCATAATCGGGACCAAGAAAAGAGAGGCTCCCACGACCCAGAACGCTGTGTAAATAAAAGTCAAATAAGGTAGAGCTGACGTCTGCTTTCGTCGCCTCATGTGATTGCTCAGCCGCTTCCTTTTCGGCAACGGCAGCGATCCGGCCAGCGGTAGCCTCATCACGCTCTGCCTCAACTTTAGCAAGTCGAGACTTTAGTAACTCAATCTCCATGTTCTGGGAGGTGACCTTTTCCCGCAGTTCGGCGTTTTCTGTGCGGTACTTCTCATTAACGTGCTGTTCGGCGGCAAGCTTCATTTCTACATCTCTTTGTGCAGCATGTGCGTCCCGCACTTGCTTCTGAAAGACTTCTTCTTTTTGAGTATATGATGCAGAAGAAGAAGCGAGGTTTTCCTTAAGCTGCTTAACTTCAGACGCAAGCTTTGCATTGTCATCTGCAATACTCGTCATTTCCGCGTCATGCTGCTTACGCCATTTGTCCCATTCTGCTTTATCATTCTCCATCGTCATCATCGCCTCAAGGTTAAGATGGTTGACCCTTTGAAGTTCATCAACCAACTTCTGCCATCCAGACATTCTTTCAATATCAAGCTTGACAGCGTCGACATTTCTCAGCATTGCCTACTTATCAATCGGAACTATGTCCAAGTCAAAGCGCACCCCTTTTAGGCACCAATTCGGAAAACGGCTCTGAAGTGTTGGGGGGCCGTCCTTGACTTGATACTGCGGTCTGCTAATGATAGTCTGAATGTCAGATTTCTTCAAAGGAGGAGAGCTAGCCAGAATATCAGAAGGAATGGGAGCGTCAGTCTTTTCAGAAATTTCAGACGCGTCAGTCGGTTTAGATCGTTTGCTCGGTTCATCGGCAATCTGAGTTTTTCCCTTATCATCGTAAGACTTCCGCTTATGAGAGTAGTCACTCCTGTGCGAAGAGTCATATCGCTCGGCATCTTTCCTTCTTTGCCACTGATCGTAATCCCGCTTCTCCTGGGCTTTCCTTCGAGCCCTCTCTTCATCTGTTTCTTTTGGGGTATCAAGGTACTTCCTAAAGTCATAGGTGCCGCGGCCTCCACGGTACTTGAATGAGTCATAATATGAACCTGTACGTCCCATTGGAGAACCTGAAAGCAGAAGAAGGGTAGAATTTAGAAATTTCCAGGAAAAAGAGGATAAATGCTTATAAGTGCTGAAGAGTCCTAAGTGTGTGTGGCGTGCAAACTACATGCGTCAAATTACAGACCACGCTTTAGTGTGGAAACAGAGACGATTGGCGTAGTAGGCATTTTGGTTTGTTTAAGGATAGAAGTCGCCTCGACAACGGGAGAAGTCGCTTTTTGATTGCTATCCCCGAAAAGCTCTTGGGAAGTTATCATAATGTCACTCAAGCCATCAAAGGTGTCGTCGCCCAAGTGTTCAGCAGATTTCTCCTTCTCAACTTCCACATCAATTGATTTTTCGGAAGCTCGAGGATTCTCTTCTTCCTCAATAATTGGGGGAAGTGCCGACTTGCCAGCCAACCCTACAACATCAGTGGATCCGGAGCACTTTATCAAAGCAGTATCCATGACAAGTGTTTTTGATGCAGCTTCTTCCGTAGAAACTGGGGCATTTGACGCCTCTACTTGAGAACCCGAAGCAGCCGATGTTTCTGCATCAGAGCTAGGAATTTCATGAATTCGAGTCGACCTGGAAGGGTGCAGAAGCCCAAATTGGTGCAAAAACTCATCATCTAATAGAAATTGGATACTCCTCTCCTCTACAGGCACCGCCATAAGCCTCTCGAAAGTCACTTTGTGACTGAGATTTTTGGAAGGAGGAGGAAGTGCTGAAAAGGAAAAAAGAGCGAAGTTAGCACTTGATAATTCGAACTTCGGTAAGTTTGAAAGAACATAAGAAACAAATGCAAGTGATCTTACTCCCTATTCTCCAAATAGCATAAAACCCAGGAGGGCAGCGAACATAGAAGAACGGGCTCAGGAAACTGTGAACACTTTCAGGGAGACCGGTGATCAACTTACGATTTCTCGCACTCCTTACAACTATGATGGAGGGATGATCTTTATTTTTGGCAAAAGTACAAAGATAGCGAATTTCTCCGAAGGTAGGGAAGCGGCCCAGTGTTCTCCTAAAAAGCATGCATAGTCCCAGCAAGATGGCGTAGCCATTGGGATGTAACTGAAAAGGGGAAATAGATAGTTGGAGAAGAAGTTCTCGAATGCAGTCATTGAATGGGGGGATAGCTCCGCTCAAGCACATTTGGCGGTTAACTGCGACAAAGCCAGGGGGTGGTCTGTCAGCAGTATCATTTATTTCGGGAAGCAAAGCGTCAGCCTCAGCAATGCCAAACTGGATGCATAGTTGACGAAAGGCTTTGTGGCTCAAAGTAGTAGGAGTCCTCTCTGGAGGATCGTTCAGCGGGATAGCAACTGGAAATACATCTTCAGCTTGCTCTGTTCCTTCTTGTGGAGAAGACATTCTACAAAATCAGCTGAATGTTCAAATGTGAAGGTGCACGTTCCCTAAAAGTGTGAAGTGTTGTGCAAAAAAAACTAATGAAAATAAACGACAAGCATAACTGGAATTAAATTAGTTGACAATCAATCGATTACAGAATTTCAGAACTTGTCAATGATCAAGTGCAGTGTTAATACAGACAAGTCAGTTTCACTTGACTATTATGATTTTGTTTTAATACTTCACTTGAATTGGTTATTGTACAGCATCTCGTTCATATTCATTTAATTTAACTTTCTCGTTATTAACTAATCCGTCACTCGATGTGGGCAGTCGGTGATAGTATATTCGTCCCAGTATTCTGTGAATGTTGTATTAAGCAGGATTGTTAGTTTGCAAAATTGAAGCAATGTGTAAAATGCATGCAACACAGTTCATAGTTCAACAGTTCGAAGTTCAGGCACAGTTCAAAAATCATCTGTTGGGTGGCCGAAAGCTTAAGTACTAACTCGGTGACGACCTAAGGAAGTCCCTATGGGTCAAAGCCAGAAATCCTCTAAGTCCTAACTAGGTGACGACCTGAGGAAGATTCCCTATGGGTCAAAGCCAGAAATCCTCTAAGTCCTAACTCGGAAGTGACTCAAAACCTAGGTCGCATGAAACTGCTAAGTCGGCTCCGACTTAAGTTAGGAAAGTCACTGGATCGCGTGAAATCCCTAGGTCGTGACCGAGCCAATACCTCAACCAATTTTCTTCCCTAACTTTTAACCCGTTAACCCAATAGCCTCACAGTCAACAACGATCCTCGTTCCATCACACCATTGGACCACCCAAGGAGCCAATTCAAATCGAATCAAATTTGCTGCGAATCCAATGTATTACTGCCCTATTACAATTACAACACGGTCGATGGCGATTGACAAACAATCAAAAAGTTATGCACAATGAATCGCAGCATCTAAACACAAATGGAAGTAAAAAACTGGGGAGTTATCGATTCGACAGTGAGCATGGGTGAACGATGACCAGATCGACTTACGAAGTATAACAAGAAGATGATCGGCGATTGGATGGTTGGAGTTTATCTTTGAAAGCTCTAAAGTGCGTCAATGGCAGATTCGAGAAAAGGAACAGATGAGGAAGAGGAAGAAGGATGCAGCTATTTATATGCTGGAAGGCGAGTCGACTTGCACGGTGTACGACCTAAGGCATTTGTTAAGTCGTTACCGACCTAACCAAAGAATTAAGAGAATCGAAGCATACGACCTATGGCTTAGGCATATACTTCGAGGGGCAAATGTTAACCCCTTTTCGACTCACGACCTAGCAGTATGCCGAGTTAAGGTGTTTGACGACTTAAGAAGGTATGCCGAGTTAAGGTGCTTGCCGACCTAAGAAAGAGGACGACCTAACAATCTAAAGGCGTAACCGACTTAAGGAAAGTTCCGAGTTAACAAGATCTCCGACTTAACAGGCTACGACCTAAGGAGAGATCTGACCCAACAGTTGCCGATCTAACTACTGAGAAGAGCTGCCGACTTAAGAGGTGTGCCGAGTTAGGAGCCTGCCGACTTAAGGTAATCTGTGACTCAAGATCTAAGACCGAGTTAAGAAGGATGCCGAGTTAGGAGCCTGCCGACTTAAGGTAATCTGTGACTCAAGAGCTACGACCTAAGGAAGATTCCGAGTTATGAAAGGCTCCGACTTAAGAAGGTTCCGACCTAACGGGTTACGACTTAGTGGGTTTACGACTTAAAGGCAGCAAGTTAAGGTCTTACGAGTTAAGGTCTGATAAGTCGGCAACGACTTAATACTTGTCAAAGACAGCCACAGGATGGGTCAGCAACAACCATCCCTTAACTTGCCACCGACCTAACCCAATTCCTTAACTCGCCACCGACCTAACCCTATTCCTTAACTCATCACCGATCTACCATAAGTCGGCTACGACTTAAATACTTAGAGAAAATTCCTGAGTCCAGATCAGCTCCTATAAATACCCCACCACTTCCAACATGAGGGGGACTTTTGGCAATTCATTTCTAAAGCGCCGTTACTCTGTCGAACTCTCCAATCATTCAGCAAACAAGGATCCTTCAAGCATTCAAGACACTACAACAAACTTCGAGAGAAATTCTTAACATCCGACATGGATTCATCGAGTTTCATCGCCGAAGATTGAGCTAGTAGTCAAGATTGTTTCTTGTGATCGAGTTGTACTGTTTTCATAGGAGATTTGTATCAATTTGTAACCAGATTCAATAATAAAGAGATTCAAAGTGGACGTAGGCTAAATCTCAAGCCGAACCACTATAAATTGCTGTCTTTTACTGCATTTCTGCTTTTTCCTGCTTGATTTCTGTTCCCGTTACACGGGTGGTGCTTTCACAATCTTACTACACACACCGGGTGTTGGCGTTCACATTTTAACGTTAACATATACTATTGTAAATATATATAGATATATATATATATAATATTTTTGTTTTTTTATAATATAACTTACTGTAACATATATATAATATCTACCTTCATATAAATATAAGAGAGGAGAATAGCAGCAGCTTGCAAGGTGGAGATGTGGGTGGAGGAACAATGGGCGTACAATGTTGGAAGTGCTCATTTCTAGTGGCTGTTAGCAAGCGGGCGAAGGTGGAGCAATGGAGGCAGATGCGTTCTGTGAAGTGGCTGATGCGACTGCTATTGGCGGTGGTTGTTGTCCGTGGGAAAAGAAGTGGAAGATTATTGAGGCTTGCGGATGCTCCGGCGTTAGACGTTGACATAGGTGGAAGCTTGGGTGGAGGGGAATGCTTTCATCAGTGTTGTGGAGGCGCTTGTGCAGTCAGGTGGTTTTCTGCAAGAGGGTGTGGTGGTGGACCTATGTGAGTGCATCCATGCTCGACAATGGATAATGGGCCATGGCGGAGGAAGAAAGGAGGTGGTCGGGCTGCTCTAGGTAAAGGGGAGCGCGTATGAGATTGGAGAGGGAGGAGACTATGAATGGAGGGGAGTGGAGCAAAGGGTGGAGGAGAGGCTACGAGTTGGTGGATGTGGGACGGTGAGGCTCCAGAGGGATGGAGTATGAATCGGCAAGGAATATGAAAGAGTAGGAGAGACGAAGGAACGAACTGGCAATAATTTATAAGTATATATATTGTAATATTTTTCTCAAATAACCAGAATATATATATATATATGCGTATGATCTCGAAGGTAATGAACAAAAAAGATAAAAGAAAGAAAAGAAATGTACGGAGGGAAGGGGAAGAGAACAGGCTAATAAGTGAAAGCAATATATATATATATATATATATATGTATATAAAAGAAATGACAGAAGGAAGAATATGAAAAGCAATAGAAATAGACCAGCAAATAAAAATAGTAGGAATAGAAAGGTCAACCGTTGAATTCAAAAATTATAAATGCTAGAGCCTATTGGTTTACACGTGGATAAATTAACGGTCACCTGTAAACCAAAAGGCTCAAACAGTTACCGATTCGACTAACCATTAGACAGATTTCACTGTGCACCGAACTCTGAAATGCACAAACGAATACACCATGAAGATCAGCATGACGAGATGAATATAATAGTACACAGATATCAATGATATAATCATCCTATTAAAAGTCAATTTTTCGCCGCTAGAAATGCTGCTGAAACGCCGAAAACCAAGACAAAAGGAGCTAGAGTAGTCAAAATTTGGCGAAACGAAATATGAAGCCTCACTCAGAAAATGATTTACAAATTTATTATATAAAAATATTCAGGTTTCAAAAATCTTTTATTTTTATCAATTTGATTGATTTAAATTTAAATAAAATTATACAACAAAACTAACTTCCATATTTATCAACAAAAATCTGCCATCTATTATGTTTGAATAGACGCATACCAAATACCAAATTTTCATTGCTAAATTTAATTATTTAATTTCAAGAAAAATTTCAGTTAATTATGTTATAAAACAGTTAAAATTTCTAGGTCGTTACACTCTTCCCCACTCAAAACTTTTCGTCCCTGAAAAGGAACGAGATAGGAGATAAGAAATAACTAGAAAGAAAGGATAGATTGAAATACACAGTATTAGATAAAATAATTAATTTAATACTATATAAATTTCATTAGTTTTTAAATTGATTAATATTCAACAAATTTTGGTTTCAATCTATTTATTAAATCAATAAATATTCATTATATTCGCATTTAGTTGATTTCAATTCAAGGTATTTTCATTTACTTTATTTGTTTCAATTTATTAATATTTGTTACAAAAATTTCTTTGAAACAAAATTTATTTGATTTAATCTATTTAATTAAACTATAGTTAATTCTACCTCAACATTCAACTTCAACTATTCTTAGGTTCATATTTATGTATTTAGATAGCATTTCCTTTTTATTATTTGATTCATTTCACTAACATATCTTGCAATATAGATTAATTGTATAACATTTATTATAATTACCTAAATTTTTATTTATAAATTCCCTAACAAAATTCGTTTGGACAACTTATTTATTATTGTATATTATTAAATTACATTCAAACCCTTCCACATAAGTTTTATTAATGTTTCTAAATATAATTGAATAGTATGCAAACTTTACCTTTTATTTACTACATTTTTTTAAGCAAGATTTTAATTTGAACAATTTATTACTTAAGTTTCTCTTGTATAACCTTCAATTATACATCCACGTTCATTTTTAACATTTTGAATAATTCAGGTAAGTTATGTATGTTTTAGAAAGAAATTAAGTATTATACAAATTAATTTAATCCTAGTTTAACTGTTTCAAGTTGTTTAAACCCCCCAATTATTAAAATTTTACTTCATTTCGATAATTGAAACCATCACTTAATATAGAATTTAAGAGTTAAATTTTCGGTTTCATTTCAAACCCTTTTGAGATAAATATGTACATATATTAATTTGTCATATTCAAAAAATTAAAATCAAATCCATTTTCCCAAAACAAAAGTTCAGCGAAGTTACTAAGTGGTCTCTCCACTTTGAGACTCAAAAATGAATCTCGATAATATAGTCATCACCGAAATTATTTTTCAGCGATAAAAGAGGAGAGAGCTATGACGCCCCACTCCAAGACCCCCATTAGCAAAGAGTATTACTAGGTTATACCGTCTGCTAATGCGGAGAATAGAGCTGGTTAGGAGCGACCATCTATAGCCTTGCCTTAACTATCCATTGAGTACATCAGCAATTACCACTCGACATATCCAATAAAAACTTAATACAAAGCCATAGGTGGCTGAAGGATCTATCAAAACAGAATATAACAACTCAAATGTAATATACATCACAGATCAATAAATCATCACACACACATATATAGATACATAATAGAGTATAAAAATGATACATGTTCAGTGGTATAGCAAACCACAATATACAGGCGAATCCAAAAGAATACATATCAGAGTTACAACAAAAAGGACTACACAAAAGCTATAACAAAAAGGAGCAAGCTGAATAGTCCATGCGGAAGTAAAAGAGGCTAAGTCCAAAGTACCTCACCTGAAACATCTCGGTTTGACCCGAGTATAAATACACGGGTCGGTCTAGCTAAACAAACCAGTTAGATAAACTAAACAATAATAAACCTGCAAGGTCACAAAGTATAACAAATATCTCCAAAAGAGATATCACAATCATCTAACAAAAGATGAATCATAACAAGACAAGCCTCATATCATCGGCAACTCAAATAAACAAAGGATATGAATATCCCAAATCAAGCCAAAAGGCAAATAACAAATACCAATAAAGGTATACAAGTTCCATAAGGTAACCGCTATATATCGTGCGGCTCAAAAAGACCAACATTGAAGGGCGATACCTAAGGAATATACATATCAATGAAACAAAAGATTGCTTAAGCTCAGTACCGTATAAACAAGGATCCATAAGCCTGAAGGCTCCAAACCCAATATCACTCGAGCGGTGACAAATAACCAACTTCAAAAGCGATAATATTAGAGCAACAAACCCGAAGGTACAAACCTGAAGGCAACATACCCGAAGGCAACATAGTCGAAGGCAATGAACCTGAAGGAGATAGTCCGAAGACACTATCCCAAAGGCAACAGACTATTGTGGTGAAGGTCCGGAGGCCCAGTATTGGACACCACTAACTGACAAAATGTGTCACAACTCTCGAAAAGGAACCCAAAAAGTATTAACGTGAGTCCCATAACCACCCGTTTGCACTAAACGGTTTACTATCCGTTAGTCAATTTCACACTGAAAGTAGTACAAAGTTTACCTCATCTCATCAGTAGACCAGACCCAAAGGTCAAAACATTCAAACGAATAGATTGGGAATTAGCTGAAAAGATGAACGCACGTGTTCATAGCACGCGTTTTATCTAATCATTTAATTCTCCTCCCACTTCGCTCGGAGTGAGAAATTGTGTGTGTTTTAAATAGAAATTTAATAAATTGGAGAAGCGAGGTTTTATTATGATTTGAAGAGATCATTAATAAAACCCATGAATGAAATTAAAAAGGAATCACCAAGGTCAAAAATGCAATAACAACTAATTGGAACCAACACAAATCGATAAAAGTTGGAAATTCAAACCCAAAAGGCAAATTGGGCAAAAACAGCAGATTCAGTCGACTGACTCAGATCATAGAAACTTTATGTTTCCAGGTTCGGTCGACTGAATCAGAGGAGTCAGTCGACTGAATCATGCCTGGAAAGTTTCGGTTTCCAGGCTCAGTCGACTGGCCCAAAGTGGTCAGTCGACTGACGCTGGCCCAGGAAACTTCCTGGGTTCGGTTCAGTCGACTGACCCTCTGGTTTAGTCGACTGAACTGGAAATTCCAGTGTATTCAGCCTAGCCCCCAAGGTTGCAAAATGCAAACGGAGTCGGTCGAGCGAGCACTTGCGACTAGGGATTTATGCCACGAGACAACTCAGCCCTATAGGCTCTTCGACTAACCCCAAAAACATGATCAAACATCAAAGTTATGATTTTTAAAGATTTGGCTTGAAACACTAAAAATTGAACTATTCGCAAAACCAATCCAAATCAAAAGCAATTGCACATGAATAAGTGTTAGGATTTCAAACCTAACAATCAAAGATAGTTATAGACATAGATGTGAGATAAAAATCTCACCTTTTAACTCAAAAACAAGGATGAGAAGCCCAATTGCAAAGAAAAGACCAACCACTCTCCACTTCAACTCTACAAGCTTCAATCGAAGATCAAAACTAGTATTTCCTAAGTTAGGTTTCGAAAACTTTCTGAAATTGAAGAGGAAAAGAGTTGGAGAAGATGAAGAGGAGGCTTACCAATAGCTTCTCCTTGATTTTGGAGCAAGAATTAAGTTTGCAAGATGAAACTAGGGCTTGGAATTTCTAATTATTCTTCCTTTCCCCCATTTTCAGTTTTAGCTTGAGTTTTAGAAATGAAAATGAGTGAATGAAAGGATGGGGACTGAGTTAGGGTATCGAGTTAGCTAGTGGGCTTAACCCAACCCAAAACCCAAATAGAAAAAGTAGCAAAATTCTACTATCTCCCAACATATCAAAGTTTATACTCAAAAAGATCGCAAACGCCACTTTGGACTTAATGGAAGTGGATTCGAGTCCTAATTCTGCCGTTTGCAAAAAGTGACATCTCGGACTTAAAAATCCAACTAACGACGCTATATTTAAATAAAACATTTAAATATATACTCGTTAAATATGCGGGTTGTTATAGATCTCCCCTCCGAACAAAATCGCGTCTATGCAATTCCTAGAGACGATATTTGTAACAACTACATACATACAACATCCAAAAGAAAAGGAAATAAGCTTGAGATGAAGAGATATTCTCATCGTTTCAAAGCAAAGATAGAAAACCCGGGTAGGATCACTCGATAAACTCTCTGGTTTCCCAAGTACACTCATTGGGATTAGCGGACCATTAAACTTTAATGAGTGGCACGTCCTTATTTCGAAGGTGTCGCACCTCCGTGGAAAGTACGCGAATAAGCTGATGTACAATAGATAAGTCTGGTGAGATCTCAAGCTCTTGCAAATTAAGAGATTCGATAACAAAATCCGACTCTTGAAGACACATCCGAAGTTGAGAGACGTGAAACACGTCGTGAATGCCAGATAAGTGAGCAGGAAGTTAAACTCTATAAGCCACAAGACCAATATGTTCAGTAATAGAAAATGGTCCTATAAAGCGAGGAGCCAATTTCCCAGTCGTACTGAAACGCATCACCCCTTTCTAGGAGAAACACGAATAAAAACGAGATCACCAATCGAGAACTCGAGAGGCTTCCTACGATTGTTCGCGTAGGATTTCTGGCGGCTCTGTGCCTCTTTCATTCTCACTTGAATAAGATCAATCTTCTCAGAAGAATCACAAGCAAAATCTGGGCCAAGAATAAGCTTCTCCCCAGATTCCAACCAACAAGAAGGTGATCGACATGGCTTTCCATATAAGGCTTCGAAAGGAGCCATACCGATACTGGACTGAAAACTATTATTGTAGGAGAACTCTACAAGAGGTAGGTGATCCTCCCAACTACCACCGAAATCAAGAATACAAATACGGAGGAGATCTTCCAAGATACGATTCACCCGTTCAGTCTGTCCATCAGACTGCAGATGGTAAGCTGTACTAAAATTAAGCTTTGTTCCCAAAGCTTGATGAAGGCTCTGCAAAAATTACTCATGAACAAAGGATCACGGTCACTCACAATAGAACTAGGAACACCGTGAAGTCTCACGATTTCCTTGACATACAACTTAGCCAAATGAGAAGCAGTCATATTAGACTTAATAGGAACAAAATGAGCAGACTTAGGGAGGCGATCAATAATTACCCAGATGCTAGAATGGCTCGATCTCGAACGAGGTAGGCCGTCAATGAAATCCATCGAAATCTGATCCCATTTCCACAATGGAATCTCAAGAGGCTGAAAAAGACCCGAAGGATGCTGATGTTCGGCCTTAATACACTGACAGGATATGCAATTACTCACGTAACTCGCCACATCGCGCTTCATGCCCTCCCAATAATAAAAGCGACGCATATCGGCATACATCTTACTACCACCAGGATGAATGGTATACTTAGAATGGTGACAGTCATCAAGAATGTCATGCCTAAGTGCAAAATTAGAAGGCACAATAAGATAGTTCTTCTTGCGAAGACACCCATGAAAATCAATACTAAAATCTTGCAATGCCTCATCACAAGATTCAGTCCCACAAAGCTGAATAAGATGCAACAAATCAGGGTCACGCCGCTGAGCATCGGCAATACGGTCCAATAAAATGGGTCGAGCTCCCATACTAAATAATAGAATAGGAGAATCAGAAGATGAAGCTCGATCATGGATTTCACAAAAAGATAGAATCTCAAGAACATCCCATTCGGCAAGCATCATAGAAGCAACAACCGAATGTTTGCGACTAAGCGCATCAGCAACACGATTACCCTTACCAGGGATATACTGGATATAAAAATCATAGGAAGCAAGAAACTCGAGCCAACGTTGTTGTCTCATATTGAGTTCCTTCTGAGTGAACAAATACCTCAAGGATTTGTGATCGGTATAGAGAATGAAGCGCTCGCCTAATAAATAGTGTCGCCAAATCTTCAAAGCAAAGACAATGGCGGCTAACTCAAGATCATAAGTGTTATAGCGAACTTCATTCGGACACAGTTGCCTAGAAGCATAAGCAACCACCCGATCCTTCTGCATAAGAACAGCACTGAGACCACTTCCACAAGCATCGGTGTAGACAACAAGATCATGATTGAAAGTGTGTACGCTTGTGCACACTAATTACGGATCGTGTAATATGGACTAATATATGCGGAATGTTATTTACAATTGCTATACAAGTAAATATTCAAAAAACTAACTATATAGCAATTCACAGATATAGAATAGTAAATGCAGTAAATAGTAAAATCACACCAGGGATTTTTATACTGGTTCGGACCTCCCGTCCTACGTCCAGTCCCAGACTTCTATCTGGATTTCACTACCAACTACCTCGCTTCACCCGGAGGAACAGGTTTATAACACCCGAACAGCCGAACGGGATTTCGTGCCTCTTACAACACCGAGGACTTCAACAAAAATAAATACAATTGTCGTTGACAACTTGTGCTCTTGATAACACGGATTTGCCACTTGTAATACACCCTTCCTATAATCTTATCCTCAAAATATGTGAATGATGTTTGTGAAGATTGAAGGAAGTATATTACTTATAGAATCAAAAGATATGAAATGATTTCAATGATTCAATAAGCAATTGAAATGTTTGAGAGCTCAAGACAGAGATCAATAGAATAGAGATTAGAATAATAGAATTGGTTAATTGGAATAATGATTTCATGATGTTTATATAAGAAATAAACAGTTGTAACCCTTTGTGAAAAGATACAAACAAAGGTCATGATCATTGGTGAAGAGAAAGAGAAGCAACCGTTGAAGAAAAGGAAGTGTCTGTACGAAAGGTTGCTTTCTGTTTGAAAACGGTCGACAGGTCAAAATGGACCAGTAGACAAGAATTTGAATATATATACGTTATGTACACTTGTGCACGTTATCTGTGCATTCTGGGTAAAAACGGTCGACCGCCTTGTTTTAAACCGGTCGACCGGTTTAGCCCAGACTGCACAGTTAATGTGCACTCATACATATATACATTTATATTCAAAGATTGAAGGTATGAGATTATTTGAGGATAGATTTTAACATAAATAACACTACTAACATACCAAATAATCAACCTCTAATGTATGGAGCTCTTTGTGTCTCTTTAAAACAATGAATAACTTCTTTTTGTCGATCACGGCTTATCCCTTTGTCAGAAATCAAAACTCTATAAAAATCTTGACTCAACATTCTCCCCCTTTTTGATTGATGACAACATATATCTGAAACTCTGAATCTCCCCCTGAATATGTGATCTCCCCCTGAGATTTTGTCTGTATTCTTTATATAAATATATATATTCCTGCAGATAATTGTTAGCACTTTCTCCCCCTTTGTCATCGACAAAAAGGAGTAATAGATAATGGAATAATATAGGAATGTATCAACCAGAATATCCACTTTCCTCTTTTCTTAAGTGGGACCTGCAAAAAATAGAATTAAGTCCATGGTACCCACTTTTTATGGGGTCCTAAGAGTTAGGTCTTAGGAGTCCAAACCCATACGGGTCCGGTATCCCCTTTATATATATAATTAGTATTAAGATGTACAGTATTCATGAAATTCTGAATATATTTATTCCTAATCAAATTGTTATTTGTTTTAGGAACCCATATTTTGATAGTCTTGACATTTTTCTTCTGAAATTTCACAACTGGTTTTGGTTTGGAATATAATACACTAAGATTTTTCTTAGTTCCAGTCTTTTGTACTTTCTTTTTCCTTCCATTACCAAGATGTTTCTTGGTTTCTGGTTTCCTATATCCCAAACCTTGTTTATTTGAAACAGATTGTGAACTTTCAATGATTTTTGTCAAATTTTCTCGACCTTTGTTAAAGTTAGAAACATTTTGAGTTATATCATCTAACTTAGTTTGTAAGCTCGCCTTTTCTAGGTCCAGATTTTTGACTTTTGCCTTAAGCTCATGATTTTCAGTAGCGAGAGCATCATTTTTCTCTTTTTGAGTTTCAATTTCTTGACTCAAAAGAGATAATTGAGAGTCAACATTAGATGATGATTCTTGAAGTTTTTCAAGTTCTTCTTCTAATATTTTCTTCTCGTCTTTTAACATATCTCGTTCAAACTCTACTCTACTCAAATCTGCTTTGGCTACTTTTAATTGACGTTTTATGTCTTTATATTTGACTATCAACTCAGAATTTATATCAAGTAATTCATCAAATGTAGGAATTTGTACCTCATCTTCTGTTGCCATAAAACAAACATTAGCTTGTTCATTTTCCTGATCACTTTCACTTTCAGATGAGGATGAGTCTGAATCATCCCATGTTACTGAGAAGGCTCGTTTCTTTGACTTGTCCTTCTTATGTTTGAATTTATCATTTTCTGACTTCTTCTTCTGTTCTGGACAATCCTTCTGCATGTGCCCCTTTTTGTGACAGTTGAAACATTCTATAGTTGATGAAGATGGTTTGCTTGATCCAGGTTTCCTTTTGTTGTAGCGACTGGCTTTTCGATATTTTAGGAATTTTTTGAATCCTTTTGCAATGAATGCCAAATCTTCATCTTCAGAATCTGATTCATTTTCATCTTTCTCAGCATGAAATGCTACATTTTTCTTCTCTTCTTTCTGTTCTTTTCTAGCCTGCAAATTTGCTTCATAGGACATTAAATTTCCTATCAATTCATCTGGCTTCATGATGGAAAGGTCATTAGCTTCTTCAATTGCTAATACTTTTCCTTCCCATTCACTAGTCAGAGAATGTAGGACTGTTGAAACAACATCAAAATCTGAATATTTTTGCCCTAATCCGATAAGTGCATGATGAATAGTTTGAAACCTTGAATACATATCATTGATTGTCTCATTCGGTTTCATTTTGAAATTTTGAAACTGACTCTTCAGCATGGCTATTTTGGCTTGTTTAACCTTGTTAGTACCTTCATGAGTGGTTTTCAGCGTTTGCCAAATTTGATATGCAGTAGTGCAGATACTAACACGGTTATATTCATTTTGGTCTAATGCACAAAACAACATATTTATTGCCTTTGCATTTACAGCTGCTGCTGTTTTCTCAGCCGTTGTCCATTCTGAATATTCAGTTGTTGGATTTACTATTTCTTTTTGAGTAGCATTCCAAGCATCATAGCTATTTGATTGCATGAAAAATGACATATGTGTAGCCCAATAGCTATAGTTGAGACCATTAAAGAATGGAGGTCTTTGTGTTGATTGACCTTCCGTGTAAGTGCTAGAGCTAGTACTTGCGTTATTTGCCATATTACAAGAATATATCAAATAACGGTTTTACGGTTATATGATGACCGTGCTCTGATACCAAATGAAAGTGTGTACGCTTGTGCACACTAATTACGGATCGTGTAATATGGACTAATATATGCGGAATGTTATTTACAATTGCTATACAAGTAAATATTCAAAAAACTAACTATATAGCAATTCACAGATATAGAATAGTAAATGCAGTAAATAGTAAAATCACACCAGGGATTTTTATACTGGTTCGGACCTCCCGTCCTACGTCCAGTCCCAGACTTCTATCTGGATTTCACTACCAACTACCTCGCTTCACCCGGAGGAACAGGTTTATAACACCCGAACAGCCGAACGGGATTTCGTGCCTCTTACAACACCGAGGACTTCAACAAAAATAAATACAATTGTCGTTGACAACTTGTGCTCTTGATAACACGGATTTGCCACTTGTAATACACCCTTCCTATAATCTTATCCTCAAAATATGTGAATGATGTTTGTGAAGATTGAAGGAAGTATATTACTTATAGAATCAAAAGATATGAAATGATTTCAATGATTCAATAAGCAATTGAAATGTTTGAGAGCTCAAGACAGAGATCAATAGAATAGAGATTAGAATAATAGAATTGGTTAATTGGAATAATGATTTCATGATGTTTATATAAGAAATAAACAGTTGTAACCCTTTGTGAAAAGATACAAACAAAGGTCATGATCATTGGTGAAGAGAAAGAGAAGCAACCGTTGAAGAAAAGGAAGTGTCTGTACGAAAGGTTGCTTTCTGTTTGAAAACGGTCGACAGGTCAAAATGGACCAGTAGACAAGAATTTGAATATATATACGTTATGTACACTTGTGCACGTTATCTGTGCATTCTGGGTAAAAACGGTCGACCGCCTTGTTTTAAACCGGTCGACCGGTTTAGCCCAGACTGCACAGTTAATGTGCACTCATACATATATACATTTATATTCAAAGATTGAAGGTATGAGATTATTTGAGGATAGATTTTAACATAAATAACACTACTAACATACCAAATAATCAACCTCTAATGTATGGAGCTCTTTGTGTCTCTTTAAAACAATGAATAACTTCTTTTTGTCGATCACGGCTTATCCCTTTGTCAGAAATCAAAACTCTATAAAAATCTTGACTCAACAATGATTCCCCTCGGGAACCACAAGAATAGGAGCATTAGCGAGAAGTTCCTTTAATGTTAAAAAGGAAGCTTCACACTTGTCGGACCAAATATAACGAATGCTTTTTTGAGTAAGGCTGGTGAGAGGAAGCACAACACGGGAAAAAATCCTTAATAAACCGACAGTAATAACCCGCCAATCCAAGGAAACTATGAATCTCATGAACATTCTCAGGCCTCTTCCAATTCTAAATGGCTTCGATCTTTGAGGGATCGACTGAAATGCCGTCGGAAAATACAACATGGCCTAAGAACTTAACCTTATTCTCCCAAAAATGGCACTTGGAGAATTTGGCTCTAAGCTGATGGTGACGGAGAGTACTCAAGACAATTCTTAAGTGATTAGCATGTTTAGCTTCAGACTTAGAATAAATAAGGATATCATTAATGAATACAAGAACGAAGTTGTCAAGATATTCTCGGAATACTCGATTCATTAGATCAGCAAAGAAAGCAGGAGCGTTCGTCAAATGAATGGCATAATGAGTCACTTAAAAGAACCATATCGAGTGCGGAAAGCTGTAAGAGGTATGCTATCCTCTGCGACTTGTAACTGATGAAAACCTGTTGCAAGGTTGAGTTGAGGAAAGACCTTAGCACCACTTAATAGATCGAACATATCATTGATCCTAGGCAATGGATACCTATTCCTGATGGTTAACTCGTTAAGCTTGCGATAGTCATGCAGAGCCTAAGAGTTCCATCAGACTTCTTCACGAAGACGACCGCGTATCCCCATGGTAAAAAACTGGACTGAATCAACTGCTTGGACTCAAGCTCTAAAAGCTTCTTCTTGAGTTCCTCATTTTCCTTTGTAGACATCCTCGTGGGAGGATGACTAACTGGTTGTGCGCCTGGAATAAGATCAATGTGGAACTCAATTGCCCGCTTGGGTGGCAAACCCGAAACAGGCTCAAAAACATCATAAAAGTCACAAGCAATATGAATACGAGATATATCATCATCATCTCGCGAGTCAAGAGAATATAAAGCCATTTCGGAATTTTCCACATCCCCAAGAACAAGTGATAGCTGAGTAAACGAATTCGGATGTCGAAGATATAAAATCCTCTCAGTACAAATAATCCTGGCATCGTATTTCACTAGCCAGTCCATACCCAAAATCATATCGAATCCCAGATAAGAAATAACGTGCAAATTCGCACGAAAAGAAAAGCCACACAAAACAATCTCAACATCATTGCAAAGCATGCTAAGGGTCGCGGATCCCCCAATAGGATTCATAATCCTTAAAGAAGTAACCATACAAGAAACATCCAAAGACAAATCATCAACGAGCTTTTTCGATACGAAAGAATGTGAAGCACCTGTATCGAAAAGAACTCAAATACTACGGTCATGAAACAAAATAGAATCATCCAAAATAGATGGAGATATACCTTTGGGCTGAGAAGAACCTTCTGAAGCCTTGGTAGAAAAAAGCTTGCTAGACTTGGCATTAACAGGAACAGTAGGGCAGGTAGAAACATGATGACCTTCCTTCTTGCAATAGCGACAGAAGAGAGGCTTAGGACAAGCTCCAATCATATGATCAGGAGAACCACAATTAAAACACTTCCGAATGGAAGGTGTTCCAGCAAACTGAGTCTGAGAGTTAGAACCACCAGTCTTCTTCTTCTTGGAAGGAAAAGACCTGGACTTCTAAAATGGAAACTGCTTCTTTTTGGGGTTCTTGGGAACCTCAACATCATCACCACTATCACACTCCTTCTCGATGGCTTCGAGATGAAGTGACGAATCTACCAATTCCTCAAAAGAAAGCTTAAGCTGGAGCAATAAAGACTTCTTAAGATATTTCTTAAGACTAGAGACAAACTTCAGATTCTTCTTATAAGAGGTGCTAATGGATTCAAGACCATACTTAGATAAAGCCTCGAATGATGCAACATACTCAAAAACAGAAGACTTCCCCTGTTTCAACTCAAGAAAGCGACGGGTCAATAAACTTTTTCAGATTCAGGGACGAACATGAGTCTGAATCGCTCCCGAAACTGAGTCCAAGAAAGAGCAGATTCATCAATTACGGCTATAAGAAGCTCATACCAATCAAGGGCACGCTATTGAATAAGCTAGAAGTTACTAGAACTCTATCATGATAAGAAAGATCCATTCTAGAGAAGATACGCTCGCACGTGCGAATCCAAACTTGGACTTCAAGAACAGGCTCGGAGCCTTTAAATGGCTTTCCTCCAAGATGAGAAAAATCACTACACAGATGTGCAAAAGCAGACTTGCGAGGTGGAGATACTCGAGTAGGAACTGGAGGCTGAGTGCTCCACAACTCCAAAAACTAATCGGCAGACATATAAATGCCATCCGGGGGTGAGCGACTAGATTGCCCAGCATCCGAACGTTGTCCCCTACCTCTTCCAGCCATACGCTGAAAGTTAAGATAAGAATAAGATTATTCAGAAGGTAGATATCATTAATACAAATGTGGAATACTACGGAATAAAATGCATTCCTTGACGTATTCCCAAATTCTATCTAGCCTTGTGACGCCCCAAAGGCACGGAAGGAATACAAAGGCACGATAATTCAAAGATTTGTATCACTTCTTACACTTTGATGTACCAGAATATGTGCTTCTATTCTGTGTTTATTATAATTTGTTCTGAACTCAGCTCTGATACCAAGCTGTGACGCCCTACTCCGAGACCCCCATTAGTAAAGAGTATTACTAGGTAATACCGTTTGCTAATGCGGAGAATAGAGCTGGTTAGGGGCGACCATCAACAGCTTTGCCTTAACTATCCATTGAGTACATCGAAAATTACCACTCGACATATCCAATAAATACTTAATACAAAACCATAGGTGGATGAAGGATCTGTCAGAATAGAATATAACAACTCAAATGTAATATACATCACAGAACAATAAATCATCACATACACATATATAGATACATAATAGAGTATACAAAATGATACATGGTCAGTGGTATAGCAAACCACAATATACAGGCGAATCCAAAAGAATACATATCAAAGTTACAACAAAAAGGACTACACAAAAGCTATAACAAAAAGGAGCAAGCTGAATAGTCCATGCGGAAGTAAAAGAGGCTAAGTCCAAAGTACCTAACCTGAAACATCTCGGTCTGACCCGAGTATAAATACACGGGTCGGTCTAGCTAAACAAATCAGTTAGATAAACTAAACAATAATAAACCTGCAAGGTCACAAAGTATAACAAATATCTCAAAAAGAGATATCACAATCATCTAACAAAAGATGAATCATAACAAGACAAGCCTCATATCATCGGCAACCCAAATAAACAAAGGATATGAATATCTGTAACAACCCGCCATTTTGGACCATTCGCATCCATTATAAGTGTATAGGTAGACACTCATGCCGGAATTGAATTGCTCAAAATACCGCGTTGTTATTTAAATTTGGCAAAAGTGAACATATACAGTAAATAAATATAATCACAGATCACAGACACAGAGTAATAAGTGCAGCGGAAATAAAAGAGATAGTAGTTCATGAAGCTACTATATGAATATATAAAATACATCAGATTTTACAACAGAAGAGTAATACGATACATCAGATACAAATCAGAATACATCACTGGAATCATCGAATATCTGAAAGCTGGATAGATTGCTTGATCTCCAAGCGAAGCTCCAACTCCAAAGGTGAGTCTCGAAAGCTGAACTACTCAGTCTTACCCGAGCGTAAAGCAAAACACAAAACACTCGAGTCAGGATTAACATTCTCATATTAATAAATCCAACTCAAGTGAAATAGCAATTGAAATACAAGTAACTCAAAGGATGTTTGGAATAACCATCCTTTAAGGATCCGTTAAACTATCTACTATGTAGTAATGTACGCTAAGTAGATAATGTCTATCAGTAATATAAAAAGATATCAAAATAGCGTTAAGTCATGGCCCATTCCACCCTTAACACATTTTTATTCCCAAAAGCATATACAAGACCGTAGTTTCCCCAAAACCGGAAGTCACCAGAGGGCAATCCATATACTAAAGGTACAAATCAAAATTGTAGTGGTCGCGAATAGGATAATCAGTATGACAAGGTACATGAGGCGATACCAACTAGGATACTAGTAGTTGCCTGATCCGGACTGATGTTGGGCATAGCAGCTACTACCCCAACACCGCGAAACAACACTCCCAAATCGAGGGGTGCACCCAAATCGAATCACAAAAGTAATAGATATGGTATCGAAGAAGTGTGTCCGCTAGAGATGGCGATCCTCAATGGCCCGGCGCGGCTCCTGTTTTAGTCATGTCAAGGGTCATCCAAAATCGTTCTCTTTCTTCAGTCAACGCGTTCATCAAAACCATCCACTTCGTTCTGGGTCAACACTCCGCGTATAGTTATTAAAGTGGTTTCGGTTCAGATAGAGAGTATATCCATTACCGATCCCGGTCTCTTTAATAACTTTCGTAATTATTACACCGATTGGTCGTTTATATATTTCAAAAACCAAACCAATTTCAATTTCAAATAGAATTCATAAATCAACATTTCAATTGTCTTTCTAAAACAATTTCCAAATTTTCGTTTCAAAACTTCCAATTTTCCGTTTCAAAATCTTACAATTCAATTTCAATTTCTATTTAATACAATTCAAATATTGATTCAAGTTCGTATATAAGTTTCATTCCGAAATCATTTAAATAAATTCTATTTAACATTCAAATCAATTTAAACTCATTTATCGATTTCATTCAATATTCGCTAAGTTACTTTATCATTCAAAACAATTTCTATTAAATTTCCAATTCATTTAATCAATTCTTAAGTTCAACTTCATTAAAACAAAACTTACAATTTTGAATTAAACTAAATTCGTCAAATCAATTCTCCAATTACAAGTCTTACATTAATTCCAAAAATATCACATTTCATTTTTGTTAAAGAAATCCAATTTCACTTATTTACTTCCTTAAATAATTTCCCAAACTTAATTAATAAAGAAACTCAATTTCAATTCTTTACGAAGTAAAATTCACTTATTCAAAAGTTCAATTTTTCTTATTAAAGAATTTCAATTCAATTTAATCATTAAATAATTTAATCTTATTTAAGTATTAAATAATTCAAAACTTAATTATTAAATAATTTCAAGGTTTAATAATTTCAAACTTAATTATAATTTCAAACTTAATTATTAAATCATTTCAAAGTTTAATAATTTCAAACTTGATTCAATCATTTCTCAAATTAAACATCGTTCTTTCATCAATTACATTGTTAATATTTTGTTTCAGATTATTATATATTAACATTTTTCTTTATTAAAATTCAAATTTCAGCTTCATTTCAAAACCATATTATTTGTTCAAATAAAATCTTCGTTTATTTTTACATCAATTTATTGACCAATCGGGTTTTTATTTAATTTTCTATCCTAGGTCAAAGTTTAATTTGGGTATTTATCATTTCAACCCGATTCCAATTCAATTCAAAATCAGAACATAGCAAAGGGAACTTGCAGTGTGATAACAGGGATGGTGTCAAAGTAAATAAACAAGCAATAACAACAATCAATATCCATCCAATAATCAATTCAAATAATCCCGAAATAACCGTATTAATTCACATTGTTGTTTGTACGAATTAATATAATTATTTCTAGAATCTACACTATCATTTCATGTAGATTAAAGATTATTACATTACGGTTTTTCACTTGTCATCTATTTACAATTTTCATACATCATCAATTTAACAACATACATTCAGTGGTTCAAGATGTAATTAAACAAATCCTACGTGTCAATAAATTCAACAGTTAAAGGGGTCATATTATACAAATGTCAGTTAATCAAATTTAACATTTAATTATCCTATATCAAGTTCAATTTCACACTATTTATCATTTTAACATTAACAATTTAACGTCCAATATAAACATCAACAATCAATCAATTAACAATCAAACTGGATTATCATTTCATATATAACAGATAATGGTGTCAGATGTCACAGGTCAACTGATACAGTTAATAGCATAAATAACAGTAGCATATTTCAATTGCCGTTTCAATTGAAATCAAATTTAATAAATAAAAGAACGTTAAACGTGAGTGAGTGCTCACCTTTCGAGGCTAGAGGAATTTTGATGACGAAACGAGTTACAAATCCAAGCATGAATTCTGAAGCCAACTAGATTGGCACGAGTTTGACGGGTAGAGCTGATAAATAGAAATCGATAAGAACGGTCAACTGGCTTGATATAACCGAAACTAATATCCATATTATATACATATGTTTACAAAAATTAATTTTTTAGAAACTTACACCACATATTTTAACGTAACATCATATCAAAAATCTCTATATAAAATAAAATAAACGATCATCCTTTTATATATGTACTTTAGAAGTACAGTACTATAAATTTATACACAAAATTATTACATATATATTTTCGCTGAAAAGTAGACAGTAAGTTGCGTTTACACTCTTCATATATTAATATAGAAAAAGACTTATAATAAATCTAGCTTTTGTATAAATCTAAACTAACATAAGTTTTAACAAACGACAACACATACACTTAGAATCAACGACATACTTAGATTAATGTGCACTATAGCCAGTCAACGCATGTGTATAATAGTAGTAATATATGTATAACTGACATATGTTTGAAATTTAACGTATAATATGAAAATGAAACAGCCTGCTTATATATAGATACACGCACATCATTTTAAACATTAGAACGAAGAAACATGGATTTCGTACACATAACAGTTCAAATATATGAAAACTTTTGTCATAGATATTTTATATACATGACAGTTCATAAAATTAGTACACTTTTACTTTATAAACTCACTCAAAACCCCAACAGTTCATTTGTACTAGGTACTACCAGCATATACTTTATATTTAAAATAATATTTAGCTTTGAATATGTTACTGAAATATATAAAAACGGTGCCAACATCCAATAACCTCCCAATATTATACATGCGCAAAACCAGTCTGTAACTGTATATAAATATAAGAAAACACTAACTCGTTATATATATAACAGTAAAATAAGATTTATAAAAATAAAATTAAATATATATGCAACTAGTTGTAAAGCATTCCTAAAATCTAATATATGTGTTACTGACAACACAAGTATAAATATACTAAAATATAAAACAAACAAACAAGCTTATACAACCTAGTAATCCAACAGTAGATGAAGACTTAAAACATATCACAAAATTTTTGACTTAAAGTATTACATAAATATGTAAATACCAGATCTTGCTGTGCTTGAAAGCCCGAGGTGAAGGAGCTAGGGATACACGTGCTTGAAGAGTAGCCTTATGGTCAAGGCCGAGGTGGAGGTTGGTGAATGGGGTCCGAGGCCAGGCTGCGTGGGTGGACTTCGGTTGGAGGAGGGTACGGTGGTGGAGGGAAGATGGGCGGAGGTCAGGGCGGCAGGTGGCTGTCGCATGATGTGGGCTAGGTGGAGGCGGTGGCAGCACGAGCTAGGAGGTGGGGAAGTTGGTGGTGGTTCGGCCTGGAAGGTGGCCACGTGTGCAGGGAAGTGGAGGAAGAGGGAAGGAAGTGAGAAGGGAAGGGAGTCTCGTCTGTCCATGAGCATGGATGTACGTTTTCTCGGGGAAAGTGGAGATGAAGGTGGGTCGGGTTGGTGATGTGGGAGGAGGCGCTCCCGTGGCCGGTCGATGTGGGGTGGAGATGTAGTTGAGAAGTGGTCGGCTATGGAAGAGCTGTGCGCGAATAAGAGAGGGGAAGAGTTTGGATGCGGCGGTTTACGGTGGTGTGTGTGGTACGGTGACGGGAGGTTGCAAGTGGCGACACAAGGAGAAGTAGAGGCCGAGCTTTCTTGAATTTATGAGTTGAGGGGTGCGATGGTTGTTGGGAAACGTGAGGAGGAGGAGAGGCATGCTGTGAAAAGAATATGTTTATATCAATGAGCAAGAAAAGAATGGAGGAAAGAATGTAATGACAGAGAATGAAACGAAGAGCTAAAATGAAATATTTTGGAACCAGTTAATAATAAATCGTTACGGGGAACAGAAAAAGCTGAAGAAATTAATGGTTGACAGCTATTAGTTTGAACGGTAGGAATGAAAGGGTAGAGAAATTCACAAGAATCAAACGTACCGACATAAATAATAGATATAAAGTGACAGGTGAGGTATAGTCAAAAACGAATATCCAGGAAATAATTATTTCTTTGCACAGTTGGAAAGATTTGACTGGACATAGGGATAAAGGTTTGAAAATTCAAAAGAAAAGAAAAAAAACGGTCACGGATCCGGTACCGATACGGTAGGCGTTACGCAAAGTGCAACGTGCAACGGAACTCCGAATTTGACAATCGAATATACCGTAGAGATCGGCACGACGAGACGATCAAAACGGTATATAGAAATCAGTGGTACGATCATCCGATAAAAATCGATATCGGTACCAGAATACTGCTATTTTGCAGAAAATAAGAACGACGGAGCCAAAGATGTCCGAATTTGGAAAAACGACATACTGAAATCTTGCTCAGAAGATGGTTTAGAATTTTCTTATGTAAAAATATCTAGGTTTCGAAAACATTTTATTTTCATTACTTTTTAACTGATTGAATTGAAGTGAATTTACGCGCGAAATAAACTTTCGTATTTTCGGACTAAAATTTACCAGTTGCTATGTTTAACTAGACGTATTCCAAAGATTAAATTTTTATTTCAAAATTTTATCGTCTAAAATTTCACAAAATTTTAACTAATTGCGTTATTAAAACGGTTAAAATTTTCGGGTCGTTACATTCTCCCCCACTCAAAACTTTTCGTCCCCGAAAAGGAACGAGGTAGAAAAATAGAAACAACCAGAAAGAAAAACAGATTTGAAATACAAAATAACGATTAATTTAAACCATATAAATTCAAATTTTTTTTTTTTCAATAATTGATTTAATCCATTTGATTTCACTAAAATCAATCTCAACTATTTCTAAATTCATTATCTTATTATTCAATTATCTTCAATTTACAATTTCTAAAACCATAAATTTGAATAGTCTTTTATTATAATCATTTATTTTTTCGGCAATTTAAATTCTTCTTTATTCCAAATTATTGTTAAATTTATTCTACCTAATAAATCTAATCACCTATATTTAACCCATATAAATTAATTTAAACCATTAAAGTTTCGATTTAAATTAATTTATATTCATTAATTGATTTTAAATTCAAGGTATTTCCATAATTTGATCAAATTTCAATTTATTAATTCTTTCAAAACAAATATATTTCATTATTAACTGAGTTTACTTATTATCCTATCTAACTCTATTAACATCTTTATAATCAAAATTTAGTGTATAACATTTATTATAAACACTCAAATTTTATTTATAATTTCAATTTATCTTATATATTATCCAATTACATATTCAACTTCTGTATGATTTAGGTAAGTTGTATTAGAATGCAGTTGAACAATATACAAATAAAATTTTCCCAATTCAATTTATTCAAGTTTAAATATTTATTCCAATTTTTGGTTTTATTTAAAATTAAAATCATCCTTTAACGAAATTTAAGAATTAGATTTCCGATTAACCTTAAACAATTTAGAGTTATATATCATATATTTATATCAATCAAATTAAATTTTAAAATAAGATACTTATATATATATAAATCAAATTATACTGAAGAAATTCAAATCAAAATATATTCTTTTTTTTTAAAAAACAAAACCGTAGCAAAGCTACAGAATGGTTTCTCCACTTCGAAACTCGAAAATGAATGTCGATGATGCGGCCGTCATCACCGAAATTATTTTCCAGCGACAAAGAGAAGAGCACTGATTTCAATATTTAAAATTCTTTGAAAACGGTTTCCATTCGAAAATACTTCAATAATATATACTTTAAAATTTTAAAACCAAAGTTCGAAATCACCGAAAACTAAATTCTCAAGTTTCTGAATTAAATTCATTTCAGATTCCAAATCAATTTATAAACCGTATTTATAAATTTATTTAGAACAATAAATGATAATCAAATATTATCATTTCAAACAATTTAATTTACCTATTAAATTCCAGGAAATTTTACTTATATTTTCACAATATAATCAAACAAATTTATTTCATTTTCCAATTTTGAAAATAATATTGTGTCAGTTTGCTCTGTTCAAGTGTTTTGGAAATCCTATCGATAACGTTGATCAGACGAATCGATCGGAAACCCAAATCAACATCAACAACTCAAACGACACAATATAAAACATTTTTAAAATTAATTTACAAATACAATTCCTCACCTAACGATACAATAATGGATTTAAAAGCAAGGATAGAGATTCAAATTTTTGATAGACTCAAATCAAAGAGAATTTCGATTCGAAGATAGGTTTGAAACAAAGACGAGATAATTAAAATAACAAAATAAGGCGATGGATAAGTTTATATAAATCGCGGGCAACCTTAACCGGGTCGACCGTGACTCTAAAATAAGATCGGTGTAGAATTCCGAGGTAAATCGACATTCGATCTCAAGGAATAGAATTCAGGTATAGCAGAAGATAAATAGCATCGTAAACCGAGGATACAGAAATCTCCGGTAAATCAATGCCTAATGTAAAGGAGTTTCACCCCTTTACAAATCATTCGAAGTTTGGCGAGACCGCCGATTCACCATAAGGGTCATTCGAAGTGGAGTTATGTGATGCTCCGGAATTGAAAGGAGACGAATAGTGAGGGACACGAATGAATTTTGAAGCCGTAGGGAACGTTCCAAAATTCAAAGGAATTGATTCAAGGAAGAGATTGAAACTCGAATGAGAGTGATTCTGTAAGTACATTTACCCTATATGTTGAGTTTTGCCTAGAGCTACCAAAGCTCTGATACCAACTGTAACGACCCGCCATTTTGGACCATTCGCATCCATTATAAGTGTATAGGTAGACACTCATGCCAGAATTGAATTGCTCAAAATACCGCGTTGTTATTTAAATTTGGCAAAAGTGAACATATACAGTAAATAAATATAATCACAGATCACAGACACAGAGTAATAAGTGCAGCGGAAATAAAAGAGATAGTAGTTCATGAAGCTACTATATGAATATATAAAATACATCAGATTTTACAACAGAAGAGTAATACGATACATCAGATACAAATCAGAATACATCACTGGAATCATCGAATATCTGAAAGCTGGATAGATTGCTGGATCTCCAAGCGAAGCTCCAACTCCAAAGGTGAGTCTCGAAAGCTGAACTACTCAGTCTGACCCGAGCGTAAAGCAAAACACAAAACACTCGAGTAAGGATTAACATTCTCATATTAATAAATCCAACTCAAGTGAAATAGCAATTGAAATACAAGTAACTCAAAGGATGTTTGGAATAACCATCCTTTAAGGATCCGTTAAACTATCTACTATGTAGTAATGTACGCTAAGTAGATAATGTCTATCAGTAATATAAAAAGATATCAAAATAGCGTTAAGTCATGGCCCATTCCACCCTTAACACATTTTTATTCCCAAAAGCATATACAAGACCGTAGTTTCCCCAAAACCGGAAGTCACCAGAGGGCAATCCATATACTAAAGGTACAAATCAAAATCGTAGTGGTCGCGAATAGGATAATCAGTATGACAAGGTACATGAGGCGATACCAACTAGGATACTAGTAGTTGCCTGATCCGGACTGATGTTGGGCATAGCAGCTACTACCCCAACACCGCGAAACAACACTCCCAAATCGAGGGGTGCACCCAAATCGAATCACAAAAGTAATAGATATGGTATCGAAGAAGTGTGTCCGCTAGAGATGGCGATCCTCAATGGCCCGGCGCGGCTCCTGTTTTAGTCATGTCAAGGGTCATCCAAAATCGTTCTCTTTCTTCAGTCAACGCGTTCATCAAAACCATCCACTTCGTTCTGGGTCAACACTCCGCGTATAGTTATTAAAGTGGTTTCGGTTCAGATAGAGAGTATATCCATTACCGATCCCGGTCTCTTTAATAACTTTCGTAATTATTACACCGATTGGTCGTTTATATATTTCAAAAACCAAACCAATTTCAATTTCAAATAGAATTCGTAAATCAACATTTCAATTGTCTTTCTAAAACAATTTCCAAATTTTCGTTTCAAAACTTCCAATTTTCCGTTTCAAAATCTTACAATTCAATTTCAATTTCTATTTAAAACAATTCAAATATTGATTCAAGTTCGTATATAAGTTTCATTCCGAAATCATTTAAATAAATTCTATTTAACATTCAAATCAATTTAAACTCATTTATCGATTTCATTCAATATTCGCTAAGTTACTTTATCATTCAAAACAATTTCTATTAAATTTCCAATTCATTTAATCAATTCTTAAGTTCAACTTCATTAAAACAAAACTTACAATTTTGAATTAAACTAAATTCGTCAAATCAATTCTCCAATTACAAGTCTTACATTAATTCCAAAAATATCACATTTCATTTTTGTTAAAGAAATCCAATTTCACTTATTTACTTCCTTAAATAATTTCCCAAACTTAATTAATAAAGAAACTCAATTTCAATTCTTTACGAAGTAAAATTCACTTATTCAAAAGTTCAATTTTTCTTATTAAAGAATTTCAATTCAATTTAATCATTAAATAATTTAATCTTATTTAAGTATTAAATAATTCAAAACTTAATTATTAAATAATTTCAAGGTTTAATAATTTCAAACTTAATTATAATTTCAAACTTAATTATTAAATCATTTCAAAGTTTAATAATTTCAAACTTGATTCAATCATTTCTCAAATTAAACATCGTTCTTTCATCAATTACATTGTTAATATTTTGTTTCAGATTATTATATATTAACATTTTTCTTTATTAAAATTCAAATTTCAGCTTCATTTCAAAACCATATTATTTGTTCAAATAAAATCTTCGTTTATTTTTACATCAATTTATTGACCAATCGGGTTTTTATTTAATTTTCTATCCTAGGTCAAAGTTTAATTTGGGTATTTATCATTTCAACCCGATTCCAATTCAATTCAAAATCAGAACATAGCAAAGGGAACTTGCAGTGTGATAACAGGGATGGTGTCAAAGTAAATAAACAAGCAATAACAATAATCAATATCCATCCAATAATCAATTCAAATAATCCCGAAATAACCGTATTAATTCACATTGTTGTTTGTACGAATTAATATAATTATTTCTAGAATCTACACTATCATTTCATGTAGATTAAAGATTATTACATTACGGTTTTTCACTTGTCATCTATTTACAATTTTCATACATCATCAATTTAACAACATACATTCAGTGGTTCAAGATGTAATTAAACAAATCCTACGTGTCAATAAATTCAACAGTTAAAGGGGTCATATTATACAAATGTCAGTTAATCAAATTTAACATTTAATTATCCTATATCAAGTTCAATTTCACACTATTTATCATTTTAACATTAACAATTTAACGTCCAATATAAACATCAACAATCAATCAATTAACAATCAAACTGGATTATCATTTCATATATAACAGATAATGGTGTCAGATGTCACAGGTGAACTGATACAGTTAATAGCACAAATAACAGTAGCATATTTCAATTGCCGTTTCAATTGAAATCAAATTTAATAAATAAAAGAACGTTAAACGTGAGTGAGTGCTCACCTTTCGAGGCTAGAGGAATTTTGATGACGAAACGAGTTACAAATCCAAGCATGAATTCTGAAGCCAACTAGATTGGCACGAGTTTGACGGGTAGAGCTGATAAATAGAAATCGATAAGAACGGTCAACTGGCTTGATATAACCGAAACTAATATCCATATTATATACATATGTTTACAAAAATTAATTTTTTAGAAACTTACACCACATATTTTAACGTAACATCATATCAAAAATCTCTATATAAAATAAAATAAACGATCATCCTTTTATATATGTACTTTAGAAGTACAGTACTATAAATTTATACACAAAATTATTACATATATATTTTGGCTGAAAAGTAGACAGTAAGTTGCGTTTACACTCTTCATATATTAATATAGAAAAAGACTTATAATAAATCTAGCTTTTGTATAAATCTAAACTAACATAAGTTTTAACAAACGACAACACATACACTTAGAATCAACGACATACTTAGATTAATGTGCACTATAGCTAGTCAACGCATGTGTATAATAGTAGTAATATATGTATAACTGACATATGTTTGAAATTTAACGTATAATATGAAAATGAAACAGCCTGCTTATATATAGATACACGCACATCATTTGTAAACATTAGAACGAAGAAACATGGATTTCGTACACATAACAGTTCAAATATATGAAAACTTTTGTCATAGATATTTTATATACATGACAGTTCATAAAATTAGTACACTTTTACTTTATAAACTCACTCAAAACCCCAACAGTTCATTTGTACTAGGTACTACCAGCATATACTTTATATTTAAAATAATATTTAGCTTTGAATATGTTACTGAAATATATAAAAACGGTGCCAACATCCAATAACCTCCCAATATTATACATGCGCAAAACCAGTCTGTAACTGTATATAAATATAAGAAAACACTAACTCGTTATATATATAACAGTAAAATAAGATTTATAAAAATAAAATTAAATATATATGCAACTAGTTGTAAAGCATTCCTAAAATCTAATATATGTGTTACTGACAACACAAGTATAAATATACTAAAATATAAAACAAACAAACAAGCTTATACAACCTAGTAATCCAACAGTAGATGAAGACTTAAAACATATCACAAAATTTTTGACTTAAAGTATTACATAAATATGTAAATACCAGATCTTGCTGTGCTTGAAAGCCCGAGGTGAAGGAGCTAGGGATACACGTGCTTGAAGAGTAGCCTTATGGTCAAGGCCGAGGTGGAGGTTGGTGAATGGGGTCCGAGGCCAGGCTGCGTGGGTGGACTTCGGTTGGAGGAGGGTAGGGTGGTGGAGGGAAGATGGGAGGAGGTCAGGGCGGCAGGTGGCTGTCGCGTGATGTGGGCTAGGTGGAGGCGGTGGCAGCACGAGCTAGGAGGTGGGGAAGTTGGTGGTGGTTCGGCCTGGAAGGTGGCCACGTGTGCAGGGAAGTGGAGGAAGAGGGAAGGAAGTGAGAAGGGAGGGGAGTCTCGTCTGTCCATGAGCATGGATGTACGTTTTCTCGGGGAAAGTGGAGATGAAGGTGGGTCGGGTTGGTGATGTGGGAGGAGGCGCTCCCGTGGCCGGTCGATGTGGGGTGGAGATGTAGTTGAGAAGTGGTCGGCTATGGAAGAGCTGTGCGCGAATAAGAGAGGGGAAGAGTTTGGATGCGGCGGTTTACGGTGGTGTGTGTGGTACGGTGACGGGAGGTTGCAAGTGGCGACACAAGGAGAAGTAGAGGCCGAGCTTTCTTGAATTTATGAGCTGAGGGGTGCGATGGTTGTTGGGAAACGTGAGGAGGAGGAGAGGCATGCTGTGAAAAGAATATGTTTATATCAATGAGCAAGAAAAGAATGGAGGAAAGAATGTAATGACAGAGAATGAAACGAAGAGCTAAAATGAAATATTTTGGAACCAGTTAATAATAAATCGTTACGGGGAACAGAAAAAGCTGAAGAAATTAATGGTTGACAGCTATTAGTTTGAACGGTAGGAATGAAAGGGTAGAGAAATTCACAAGAATCAAACGTACCGACATAAATAATAGATATAAAGTGACAGGTGAGGTATAGTCAAAAACGAATATCCAGGAAATAATTATTTCTTTGCACAGTTGGAAAGATTTGACTGGACATAGGGATAAAGGTTTGAAAATTCAAAAGAAAAGAAAAAAAAACGGTCACGGATCCGGTACCGATACGGTAGGCGTTACGCAAAGTGCAACGTGCAACGGAACTCCGAATTTGACAATCGAATATACCGTAGAGATCGGCACGACGAGACTATCAAAACGGTATATAGAAATCAGTGGTACGATCATCCGATAAAAATCGATATCGGTACCAGAATACTGCTATTTTGCAGAAAATAAGAACGACGGAGCCAAAGATGTCCGAATTTGGAAAAACGACAAACTGAAATCTTGCTCAGAAGATGGTTTAGAATTTTCCTATGTAAAAATATCTAGGTTTCGAAAACATTTTATTTTCATTACTTTTTAACTGATTGAATTGAAGTGAATTTACGCGCGAAATAAACTTTCGTATTTTCGGACTAAAATTTACCAGTTGCTATGTTTAACTAGACGTATTCCAAAGATTAAATTTTTATTTCAAAATTTTATCGTCTAAAATTTCACAAAATTTTAACTAATTGCGTTATTAAAACGGTTAAAATTTTCGGGTCGTTACAATATCCCAAATAGAGCCAAAAGGCAAATAACAAATACCAATAAAGGTATACAAGTTCCACAAGGTAACCGCTATATATCATGCGGCTCAAAAAGACCAACACCGAAGGGCGATACCTAGGGAATATACATATCAATGAAACAAAAGATTGCTCGAGCTCAGTACCGTATAAACAAGGATCCATAAGCCCGAAGGCTCCAAACCCAATATCACTCGAGCGGTGATGAATGACCAACTTCAAAAGCGATAATATTAGAGCAACAGACCCGAAGGCACACTCCGAAGGTACAAACCCAAAGGCAACATACGCGAAGGCAACATACGCGATGGCAACGAACCTGAAGGAGACAGTCCGAAGATACTATCCCAAAGGCAACAGACTATAGTGGTGATGGTCCAGAGGCCCAGTACTGGACACCACTAACTGGCAAAATGTGTCACAACTATCGAAAAGGAACCCGAAAAGTATTAACGTGAGTCTCATAACCACCCGTTCGCACTAAACGGTTTACTATTCGTTAGTCAATTTCACACTTAAAGCAGTACAAAGTTTACCTCATCTCATTGGTAAACCAGACCCAAAGGTCAAAATGTTCAAACGAATAGATTGGGAATTAACTGAAAAGATGAACGCACATGTTCATAGCATGCATTTTATCTAATCATTTAATTCTCCTCCCACTTCGCTCGGAGTGCGAAATTGTGTGTGTTTTAAATAGAATTTTATAAATTGGAGAAGCGAGCTTTTAATATGATTTGAAGAGATTATTTATAAAACCCATGAATGAAATTAAAAAGGAATCACCAAAGTCAAAAATGCAATAACAACTAATTGGAACCAACACAAATCGATAAAAGTTGGAAATTCAAACCCAAAAGGAAAATTGGGCAAAAACAGCCAATTTAGTCGATTGGACCAGGGAGGTCAGTCGACTGACTCAGATCCTGGAAACTTTCTGTTTTCAGGTTCAGTCGATTGAACCAAATGGGTCGTCGACTGAATCATGCCTGGAAACTTTCGGTTTCCAGGCTCAGTCGACTGGCCCAGAGTGGTCAGTCGACTAACACTGGCCCAGGAAATTTCCTGGGTTCGGTTCAGTCGACTGACCCTCTGGTTCAGTCGACTGAACTGGAAATTCCAGTGTATTCATCCTAGCCCCCAAGGGGGCAAAAATGCAAACGGAGTCGGTCAAGCGATCACTTGCGACTAGGGATTTATGCCACGAGACAACCCAGCCCTATAGGCTCTTCGACTCACCCCAAAAACACAATCAAACATCAAAGTTATGATTTTTAAAGATTTGGCTACAAACACTAAAAATTGAACTATTCGCAAAACCAATCCAAATCAAAAGCAATTGCACATGAATAAGTCTTAGGATTTCATACCTAACAATCAAAGATAGTTATAGACATAGATATGAGATAAAAATCTCATCTTTTAACTCAAAAACAAGGATGAGAAGCCCAATTGCAAAGAAAAGACCAACCACTCTCCACTTCAACTCTACGAGCTTCAATCTAAGATCAAAACCAGTATTTCTTAAGTTAGCTTTCGGAAACTTTCTGAAATTTAAGAGGAAAAGAGTTGGAGAAGATGAAGAGGAGGCTTACCAATAGCTTCTCCTTGATTTTGGAGGAAGAATTCAAATTTGCAAGAGGAAACTGGGGCTTGGAATTTCTAATTCTTCATCCTTTCCACAATTTTCAGTTTTAGCTTGGGTTTTAGAAATGAAAATGAGTGAATGGAAGGAGAGGGACTGAGTTAGGGTATTAAGTTAGCTAGTGTGCTGAACCCGACCCAAAACCTAAATAGAAAAAGTAGCAAAATTCTACTATCTCCCAACATATCAAAGTTTATAATCAAAAAGATCGCAAACGCCACTTTGGACTCAATGGAAGTGGTTTCGAGTCCTAATTCTGCCGTTTGCAAAAAGTGACCTCTCGGACTTAAAAATTCGACTAACGACGCAATATTTAAATAAAACATTTAAATATAATCATTAAATATGTGGGTTGTTACAAGTACTAACTCAGTCTTTTAAAATTCATTGAAAACAATCCCATTTGTAAATATTTTCAAATGAAACATTTTCAAAACTTTGAAACCAAAATTTGGAAAACATCAAAAATTAAACTCTCAAATCCTTAATTTAAATTTGTTTCATTTGCAAATTAGATTTATAGACCATGTTTATACATTTCATCTTTTTATATACAACAATAGTCAATGGTTTTAGGAATGTTGACCAAATAATAAATGATAATCTAGTATTATCACTTTAAACAACCAATTCATACTATAAAATTTCAGAAATTATACTTATATATAAAATATAATCATACAAAAAAAATTCATTTACCCAATTTGAAAACATATTGTGTTAGTTTTCCCGTTCAAGTGTGTTCAAAGTCCTATCAATAGCGTTGGCCAGACGAACCGATTAAAACCCAAAATGAAACTTAACAACTCAAACAACATAATATAAAACACTTTTATATTAATTACGAATACCCCCTCTCTCTCTAAGGACGATTCATGACTGGATTTAGAACAAAGAAAGAGATTCAAATTTAAAGTGACCTTAACCAAAGAGAACTACGAGGATAGGTTCAAGAGAAAGATTCGATAATTAAAGTACAAAAGAGGAAAGATGGATAGACTAATATTAATCGTGACGACCTTAACCCGTCAACCGAGATTCCAGGAATAAGATCGATGCCGAAATTCAATTTCTCGCTTGAAGGAAAGAGAAGTTATTTTACCAAAACTTCAGGATAATCCCTGACTATCGAGGTGGAGTCAAGATCGCTAGGCTGAAAATCAAGTGAGAAGATAAACATGCCTACAAAATATGAGGCAATCGCCATTCGATCATAAGAGAATTACCTAGGTCGTCCACTAGAGAAGTGGTTCGGACTTGGCAAGAGATAACAACATCATAACCGAGGACATAGAAATCTCTAGTGAACCGACGCCTGTTGTAAAGGAGTTCACCCCTTTATAAATCGTATTAAGGTTGTCGGAACAAAAGTGGAGTTGTGGGATGCTCCCGTATCAAGAAGAACATGAATAGGGAGAGGGAAGAAGTGATTTCAGAACAAAAGGGAAAGTCCCAAAATTCAAATGAAATCCTAATCAAAGTGGAGAAATTCAAACTCGAAAGAAGGTGATCCTGTAATTAATTTTTACTCCATATGTTAAGTTTTGCCTAAACTAGAGCTCCAATACAAACTATTATGAGCTGCTATTTTGAACCATTCACATCCACACACGTAAGACTTGAGTTTCTCAAAACAATAGATTGTTAATTTATATTTGGAAGAACTTAGAATATATAGTAAATAAATCAATCATAGAATCACAGACACGGAGTAATATAACAATAAGCAGCAGAATAGATAAATTGTAGTTCATGAAGCTACTATATAAACATCAGAGTATGAAACCAAATACAACAGAATCTCAAATACAAATGAATCTCTAATACATAAGTAACTGACGAGTCCGAACATAAATGACTAGAATATACTGAAATAACCTAAAGCTGGATAGATAAATCTTCAAACAAAGCTCCATTCTCCAAAGGTTAGTCTCAAATGCTTTGACACTCATTCTAACCCAAGCATAAAGCAAAACACAAAACAGTCGAGTCAGGACTAACATTCTTATACTAGGAAATTAAATCAAGTGAAATGTCAACTGAAATACAAGTAACTTAAAGGACGTTTGGGATTTCCATCCTCTAAGGTTCTGTGGAACTATCTACTATGTAGTAATATACGCTATTATAACATGTCTATCAGTAAAGTAAAATATTAAAATAGCATTAAGGCGTTACCAATATCCCCCTTAACACATTTTATATATTCCCATAGTATATACAATGTCGTAAGCTCCACCAAACCGGTGGTTTACCCACAGAACACCCCATAGGTATGGCACAAAACAAAGTCGTAGAAGGCGCGATAGGGCATGTGACAGGCACACGAGGCAATGCCAGTGTAGATATACCGTTTGCAGACCCAGACGGGTGGTAACGCATAGCAGCTACTACCCCCACCTCGAGACACACTCTCAAATCAAAGGTGCACCCAATCAAATCATAAAGTAATAGAATGGTATCGAAGAAATGCGCCCAATAGGAGGAATGACCTCACTTGGCTCGACGTGGCTCCTGTTTAGCCACATCAAGCTGACACACGGGAGTCGGGGCTAGGCTAATACCTCATATAGAATCATCGCCAAACCATCCTACTTTGTTCTAGAATCTCCACCATGTATATATTTGTTAAAGTTGTTTTCGATATTGGCAGAGAGTATGACAATATCCGATCTCGGTCTCTTTAACAACCAAACGCTTATTTCACAACGTGGTCATTTCATTCCAAATAGTTCATACTTCATCAAAATATCATTTCATTTCAAAACCATATCAATTCGATATCATTATTCGCTTTAAATAATATTTATTTCCAGAATCATAACACTTTCAAAATCATAACACTTTCAAAATCATAACACTTCCAACTTAAACAGTTTAGATATTGGAAATAGTATATATGTAAAAATAGTTATAAATTAAAATAGTTTATATATTAAAATAATTTATGTATTAAAATAGTTTATAGATATTAAAAATAGTTTCCTCTAATTTCATAAATCGATTCAAATCAGCTTAAATTCCAAAATTCAATTTAAAAAACCCATGTTCAACACTTCCAATTAAAAGGTTAAAGATTCAATTCAAATTCTCAATAAACCATTTCAATTTTTATCGATTTCAAATCCAGGTTTGAACTATCATTTCAATTCCAATAAAATTCAGGGTTTAAATATTCAAACAATTTCAATATAAGTTTCATTTATATTTCAACATTTAACTTTAATTTTATTCAAATTGGAAAATATTCACTTAATCATTTTAATAGCAATTAAATAAAATCTCCAATTACATCTAAATATTAAAATTTTAAATTATTTAAATTTTAAAATATTCATTTCTTCACCCTTTTTAAAAATCAAGTTACAGAATCCTATCTTTAAAAATCTCAAATTAATTTCTATTTAAATATAATTCTTAAACAAATTATGTTACAAATCGATTTCAATTTATCTTTCCAACCTTAATTTATTAAAGTTTTTACAAAATCTATTTTTAAAAATATTAATATAAATTCAATTAAATATTTTTTATATATTATATATATTAAGTAAATTAAATTTTATTAAATTAAATCTATTTTTAAATCTTATTTTATACATATATGAAAATAATAAAATTATAAGTGAAAATTAATAATCTATACTTTCAAAACTAACTTATAAGTTTAAAATTTCCAAACATATAATTAAGAATCTAAATTTTACAACCTTTTTTTTTTCAAACTCTAAAAATCATTTATTTCAAAATAGATTAACGGTGTCCGTATATAATTTTCTATCAGATGGTCAAGTGATACAGATATTTATCATTTCAATCCGCAATTTAATATTTATGGATGTATATCATTTCAATTTGCAATCCCAAAATTCAAAATCAATGAAAATGCTTGGGTTTATCATTTCAACCCATAACGATTTTCCCTTAATCTATAATAAAGTTCGGGTATGTATCATTTCAACTCATAGGAATTTCTAAATTAATAGGGAACTTTTAGAGTGAGAACAAATATGATAATAATTTAACATATCAACAATAGGCATATATCATCAATAACAAATTAAATCATAATATATATAACAGGTTATGGTGTTAGATGTCATAGGTGAATAGTTACGGATAATGGTATATCATATATAGTAATTAAATAATTAACAGTTCAAATATAACAACATATTTCAATTGTCATTTCAATGTGAATTAAATTTATTAAATATAAGAATGTTATTCGTGAGTGATTGCTCACCTTTTGAGGCTTAGAGAACAACGATAGCGAAGATGGTGACACGGACATGCATACGGATATGGACACGAGCAAATCGAAAAGCTATTGCGCCAATTTGGACATCGACGAGGCAAAAGCAAGGCACGATGAAACTGGATTTGATGAAGATCAATTATATAAGTGAGCTTGTATATATAAACTATTTATATACACATCAAAATCATATTTTAAATTTAAACACATATTAGCATTTAACATAAAACCCATAAGTTATACTTGAAAATCACTCATGTATAGCTTATATATATAAACTAATATATGGAATTATATACATAATATATTTAAAACCAATATAAACTTACATTATTGTAATATATATATATAACCAACTGAAAGTATGAAGAAATTACTTTATTATAAAATCAATACTTTATTGTAATCAATATATATAATCAATAGGTCATATATAAACTTATAGAAACTTATATTCGCATCTCTTATAAACTTGTATATATATATATATATATATATATAAACTACAGATTACACACAACAGTTGCTGTATTATAAAAGTACATAGAAAATAAACATATATACCATCACATACATTGGAACTAGGCTACCAGATCATATATTTGTACCTTTTACATATAATATCATATTCCAACATATTGTATATACCTCTGTAACAAATATACTATTGTAAATATATATAATACTTTTGTATTTTTTTATATCATAATTTACTGTAACATATATATAATATCTACCTTCATATACATATAAGAGAGGAGAAGAGCAGCAGCTTGCAAGGTGGAGATGTGGGCAGTTGGCGTAGAATGCTAGAAGTGTTCAGTTCTAGTGGCTGTTGGCAGTCGGGCGAAGGTGGAGCAATGGAGGCGGATGCGGTCTGTGAAGTGGCTGATGCGACTGCTGTTGGTGGTGATTGTTGTCCATGGGAAAAGAAGTGGAAGATTGTCGAGGCTTGCAGAGTCTCTGGTGTTGGACGGTTGCACAGGTAGGAGCTCGAGTGGAGGGGAATGCTTGCATCGGTGTTGTGGTGGTGCTTGTGTAGTTAGGTGGTTCGATGGAAGAGGGTGTGGTGGTGGGCCGATGCGAGTGCAACCATACTCGACAAAGGACAGTGGGTCTTGGCGGTGGAAGAAAGGAGTTGGTTGGGCTGCTATGGGTAAAGGGGAGCGCGTATGAGATTGGAGAAGGAGGAGACTGTGAATGGCGGGGAGTGGAGTAAAGGGTGGAGGAGAGGTTATGAGTTGGTGAATGTGGGACGGTAAGGCTCCAGAGGGATGGAGTATGAATCGGCAAGGAATATGAAAAAGTAGGAGAGAGGAAGGAATGAACAGGCAACAATTTATAACTATATATTATATAATATTTTTCTCAAATAACCAAAAAATATATATATATATTTATATGCTTATGATCTCGAAGGTAATGAACAGAAAAGGGGAAAGGAAGAAAAGAAATGTATGGAGGGTAGGGGACGAGAACAGGCTAATAGGTGAAAGCACTATACACACACAGAGAGAGATATATACATATATTTAAGAAATGACAGAACGAGGAATATGAAAAGCAATAGAAATGGACCAACAAATAAAAGCAGGGGGAATAGAAAGGTCAAACGTTGAATTCATAAATTATGAATGCTAGAAGCTATTGGTTTACACAGTAGATAAATTAAAGGTTACCCATAAACCAAAAGGCTCAAACGGTTACCGATTCGACTAACCATTTCATAGATTTCACTATGCCCCGAACCCCGAAATGCACAAATTAATATACTATGGAGATCAGCATGACGAGACGAACATAATAGTACATAGATATCAATGATACAATCATCCTATTAAAAGTCAATTTTTCGCTGCTAGAAATGCTGCCGAAACACCGAAAACTAAGATAAACGGAGCTAGAGCAGTCAAAATTTGCAAAACGAAATATGACACCTCACTCAGAAAATGGTTTATATATTTATTACATAAAAATATTCAAGTTTCAAAAATATTTTATTTTCATCAATTTGATTTATTTAAATTTAAATAAAATTACACAACAAAACTAACTTCTATATTTACCAACGAAAATCTGCCATTTGTTATATTTGAATAGATGCATACCAAATACCAAATTTTCATTGCTAAATTTAGTTATTTAATTCCAAGAAATTTTTTAGTTAATTACTTTATAAAATTGTTGAAATTTTCGGGTCGTTACAATGTAGGCATTACAAATTGATCCTTCCACACATGCCTTATCAATCACTTTTTTCTTCAAGTGTCTTATGTATCCAAGGCAATATGTATAAGAAAACAAGAAAATTTATAATATGTATCAATATGATACGAGTTTTATAAATAACCTTTTGAAGGGATACATCCACCCGTATTGATCAGGTCGCCACATTTTGGTTTCAAAAGAAAGATATATTGGAAGATGCTCCATCATATTAAAGAAAATTAGAGGAAATATTCTCTTCAACTTCTAGTTAAGTTCTGGTATGATCTTCTCAAACTTCTCAATTCATTCCAATTTTAATGTTATTGAGCATAACTCCTTGTAAAATAGACTAAGCTCCGTTATAACACACCAAAATTTACATGGAAGTAATTCATTGAAGCAACTAGAAACAGGTTCTCTAAAAAATAATGACAATCATGGGTTTTCACTCTGTTCATTCTCATACTATTTAAATCAATACATCTACATAAATTTGAAGCAATAACATCGATAATCGTAAGTTACCGTTATCTTCATTAAGCTCAAATTCGGGATGTTTGTAGTAAAGTCGTATATCATGTCTTGATCTCAAGTTGTTTAGTTTTACCTTTCACATTTAGAAATGTATTGAATAAATTTTCAAAAACAATTTTTCGTATGCCTAACATCAATATCATGACAAAGTAATCAATTTCTCTAATAATGAACTCCCAAAATATGCTTTGTTTACACCAATTATGACTCAAACCTTTGCCTTCAATTGTGAAATTTAACTTATTGGGTTTATTGTATATCTTTGGAAAATATTGCACACGGTCGTAAATTTCTTCACTAGACATCATCGATGGTGGTCCAATAGTTACTACTTTGTTTATTTGAAAATCTTTCTTGTGTTTTCTACATGGATGTTCAAATCTAAACAACAACGGTGGCAATCAAACCAAGTCATTTTTCTTCCGTTCGCTAAACGAAATGAAGATGTCCACTCCATGCAGTACAGGCACGCTAATCTACAAGCCATACTCCAACCAGAGAGCATACCATAAGCTGAAAAATCATTAATAGTCCATAATAAAGCTACACGCATAGTAAAATTATTCTTCTTTGACACATCATACATAAGAACTCCATCATTCCAAAGGAGATTCAACTCATCAATTAGCGGTTGAAAATATATGTCTTTGCCTTGTTTAGGATCTTTAGGCCCAGAAATAATGAGAGTTAAGAACATGTAAGGACTTTTCATACGCATCCATGGTGGAAAATTATAAGGCATCAAAATAACTAGCTAAGAGGAATACTGTTTGCCAAATTGGTTAGATGTTGCAAATCCATCAGTACACATGCCTAATCTAACGTTGCGTACCTCTTTTGCAAAGTCAGGGTATGTTTTATCAAAATGTTTCCATGCTTCTCTATTTGATGGATGGCATAAAAATCCCTCATTATAATCCTGAACGGCATGCCATCTCATGTGAGATCACTACACCAAAAAAGACTTTTGGTAGCGTTGAAAAAGCGCTACCATAACTTATGGTAGCGTTTTAGAGAACGCTGCTATACGACATGCAACTAAAAGTCTAAAACTTTTTGTTGCGTTGTAGTAAACGCTACCAAAAGTCACTTTTAAATGCAACTATAGGTATTTTCTATAGGATTTAAAAAACGCTACCAAAAGTCACTTTTAAATGCAACTATAGGTTTTTTCTGTAGGGTTAAAAAAACGCTACCATAAGTCTTCATTTTTTGATTGCATTTTTTGTTTATATGCTTTTTCTATTTTCAATGGCATAATTTTCATATATTCAAACAAACAATTAAATCACATAATTAGCATATACAAACAATCAATCATATGATCATCATATTCAAATAATTGCAAAAACATGCTAATCTCATAATCAAATATAATATCCATAATCAATTCGATAGTAGTTTTTCAACAAAATAAGTCACATACTACAAGCATTCATAGATAAGTTTCCACAAATGGTACTAACAAAATACGACAACATATATAACAATTAAATTCATGTTCGTTGCTTGATTACCAATAGTTCTTTGTTGTCGACAGTCTTCGCTTCGAAATAGCTAATTACCTGCAAACGAGGTTAACAATCAACAATATATATATATGTATATATATATATATGTACCAATAGTTTCAAGTGTATCAATTGTTGTGGCTCTGCAGATAAACACGTTTACCATAGAGGATATGTACTGAAATGTTGTGGCTTTGCAGATAAAAACTTAAATGTTGTGATACAGATTTTTTTAATACCCGAATAAACAGAACTAAAACTTAATGTTGAGATATGAGGTACTGAAAAATAATACTTACTAGAACTTGATTCTCCAATGACATATGCTGCTGGCCAAGCTATCGTAGTACCAAAGGCATCTTCCATGTACGTACACTCAGATGTAGGTCGCCATAGCAAAGCGTCATTACCTCCACCATTGATTATAATATAGGTTAAGAACACTAGCTTGGAAGACATGACATTTAAAAATACGACCGTGAGACATGTTACCAAATTTTAAAGTGAAATCGGGATTTAAAATGTGAACATAAAAGAAAAGACAAAGGAACAATATAATGAAGACCACATATAAAGTAGGATTTCAGATGTATATAAATGATTGAACGCTTTAACCAAATAATGTAAAAGAAGAGTCGGATTTCACATGTAGTCGTGTGCTTTAGGATTCAGTTCCATTAGACTAAGAAGCAGGTCATAAACTAACCACATGTACAAACACATGTGCTTTGATCATTACAAAATCATTCGCTAATTTTTTTTCAAAGTTTGTTCTTTTCCCTAATTTCCTATGTTTAAAACGAGTCCTTGTCCTTAAAAGAAAGTAAAAGATTTGGTTTTTAAAGCCCATCTTAAGATGGCCTCAGCAAGACAAGTGTGGTGTTATTAAATTTTACATACTAATAATGTTAATTCTAAAAAGTGATCAAGTCTAATAAATAATCATACAAGGGAGATGGTATGTTGTTAAGATTATATGTCTGTTTATGAGAGCTTATATTGCAAACTATACGGTAGTTATGTCTTACACAAGCATAGGTTAAGTTTAGCTCCTGAATTTTATCTACGTTGGACTTGTGAAATACAACGAGTCAAGAAAGATTACATATGCAGGAGACATTTCAATGGAAAAAAGAATACAAAATAACTTGTGTGATAATAGTTCCTTAGTGGATGCTCTTACCAGTAAAGAGTAAAGTGACACTAAAGTAATGTTATCAGAAAAATTATATGAAAACAATTATAGAAAATGCTACGTGTTTGCAGTAGCACACACATTATGCAAGTATTTACAGTGAAACAAAACTTATGCATGCATACAATATATACTATGTCTGTTTTATGAATGAAAATGGAACGCGAGAAGATAGTAATTAATGACTTACCCATACTAATAGGTTCTGCTCCGATCGAACTTTGGTACAGTCGTAGGCTCTTATAGAAAATGCTACGTGTTTGCAGTAGCACACACATTATGCAAGTATTTACAGTGAAACAAAACTTATGCATGCATACAATATATACTATGTCTGTTTTATGAATGAAAATGGAACGCGAGAAGATAGTAATTAATGACTTACCCATACTGAAGAAGTACCCCGAAGCTATATACATCGGATTTGAGGGTAAGCTTACCACTTGTTGCATAGTCTGGAGCACAATAGCCATATGTACCCATAACTCTGGTGGAAACATGAGTTTTGTCTCCAACCGGTCCATGTTTGGCGAGACCAAAATCAGACAGTTTGGGGTTGAAATCATCGTCTAGTATAATATTTGCTGCTTTCATGTCTCTGTAAATAACAGGAGGGTTTGCTACATCGTGCAAATATGTAAGTCCTTTCGCAGCTCCAAGAGCAATCTTTATTCGCGTGTTCCATTCAAGTGGGGTTTTTCCAGGAGGTAAATCTACATGTCAATTTATGATACAAAATCCAAAGTCATAAGCTATATGATTGAAAGAATAAGAAAACTGCTATTAGCCAAGATGTCAAGTTTGATGAAATATTATGAACATAATTTTTCCTTTTTTATGTCATACCGTGACAGATGCTTCTCCTGCTATTGGGAAATTCCCATCAAATGAAATGAACGCAAGTACAGACGATAAGCCATCGAACAATTGCATCAAGGATATGACAGTACTGCAAATGAGTGAAGGAGTTGGTGAGGTATGCTCTACTAGCTCTTCAACCTAGGTTAACACATTCTCAACCAAAAATTTGACATGGGTACCTCTGAATGGCATACAAAAGACAAGAAGCGGGATATAAGATACGGAAGTGTGAACAAAAACGTTGATTCAGACAGCATTATCAATCGAAAATCAAGAAGAATATCATCAAATAGCATTTCTGATGAGTCATTCATGTCTGATATCAGCTGCCAGCAGGCAAAATGCATGATGATTTCTGAAGCTTGTAATGTGAATGGAGATAGACAGACGAGTGCAATAGAAAATGGAACCCATGCATTACTTCCACCTAGAAAAATCCATCCCCTTTCAATCATATAGCTTATTCTTTCGGATTTTTATAGATTTTGGGTTGATAGTAGTCAATACATGCAGGGTGGACTTGGATTGGCAATTTGCAGGGAAAAGCAAGAAGATCGCCATCTATGATATGAATGTGCTTTAAAGGGTAGAGTAAGCTTGATTATTATGATGTTTGAGTTAATATTTATCCATAGATAAATATAACATTTAATAAACAACTGAAAGATTTGAACCCAGACCATTTGATTAATAGCTCAATAGGTCAACATTTGAGAAGCACAAAATCAAAAGTAGTGGTAAGAGATTAAAACTTGTTTGGTTAAATGTATATAACGTGTCATACCAGAGACAACTAATTTATCAATTTACTATATTTTACATAAATATTATAAGCAGAGCAAAAGGCATAATAGCTATGTCTCAAATTTTACAGGTCATCCAATATAATTATTTCTCTAAGAAATCGATAGCCTACTTAAGGACATGTCATTTGAGTAATTGGCAAGGTTTACCAGACAAGTACGGAGATAATGTTTACCCGAACCACCAAGCTTTGCAAAATTAGTTCATTTCAGTTAGGGATCAAAATTCAAAACTTTCTCCATAAAAAAAATATTGAAAAAAAACAAGAAGAAGGAGCCCGCCATCTACATCAAGCTAGGAAAATGAACTTTTAAAGGCTAATGTTAAGGTGACTAGTGCTAGTACTATATTTCAGACAGTCACTTTTCAAGAAAGGAAAAAACAGGAGATATTAAAAACATAGCTATGTTATAATGTCTACAGTGAAAGACTTACTTTACTGAATCATAACCTAACTTTAATTTGACACAAGTCCACAAAAGCATATATCAACATTCCATGATTCCACGTTCGCAATGGTTCTTGATCATGGATTTTTATTAAAGATACTTTGTAATATGGCACAAACAAAAAACAATGACAGTAAAACTGTTTTATCAAAATATAAGACATGAAGATATTGAAGTAGCAGCCTCTATAATGAATCTACTGAAGAATAATATTTAATCATTAGTCAAAAAATAAAGTAGCTCAAACCAGCAAGATGAATCAAATTTGCAAAACAAATATAAATGACATAAAAGCGCATAAACACCATCTAGAACTTCAGTATAACTAGAAATAGCAATTTATTAGCTCACAGCTCCATTTTATTTTATATTTCAATTTATCCAAATGTGACGACCCGGAATTTTTGTATATTTGAAATGTGAATATTTAATTTATTTTAAATATTCGAAGGTTAAATTTTAACTTTAATTTCAATTATACAATATTTATTTGGATAATTAATTATTGAATTTAATTATCGGGATTGGGTAAAATATTGAATCTTGATTTTAAGTCTGTAAAAAAATAGTTCAAAGGTTCAGAAAATTTATATTGTTAATACTGAAGATGATAGAACTTTTAAAATGGAATTTTAAAGAGTTTTGTTCAGTTTTAAAAATATATCGTTGAAATTGAATTTAAAAATAGCCGTCCGAGGCACAGTCTCGGAATGCGACGAAACCAGTTCCATTGGATCCGTAATATTGTATTATTATCGGATTTTAAATTTCGGAGCGTTTGGAGTTGTTGTGTAAGCATACGGTATATAAACGTATAGAAATTCAGAGCATGTGTCGTTCCTAGCAACGTTCTCTTCTTCCCTAAGTAATTAGATGTAGATACGTATATTAATTTAAATACGTGTTCAACTGGTAGAACACGCGTCCCCCTTAAAAATAAACAACTCAACACGTGTAACGTTTTAAACACGCCATTCCATCCCAGTTTATAACCGCATATCCTTTCCCTTATCCCCTTTAATTCAAAATGAAATCGAATCAGAAATTCCTCCTTCTCAATTTAAATTCGAACACGAAAGAAATATATATATTCAATCGCACTTGCTTATTCGCGAGCCCATACTCCTGCTCGTCTCGAATCGCCGTTCACCAACAGCTAGGGTTTCTCGAGCTACGTGAGGCAAGGCAGTAGGGCTTCGATCGAAGGGGGAAATCGCGTTGAGCTGTACGTGTGGCTGACGTCGACAGAGATAGGCGCGTGGCCGTAGGGTGTAAGTGCGCGTGGCAGTGGGGTTTCGCGTATACGTTTGAGTAGGGCTCGTGCTCGAGTCCAGTAGGGAGAAGGGAGGTCGCGTGGGCAAAGGTGTGGGGTTAGTTCGCTTCCGCGATGATAGGAGTCGCGTCTGTTGGACGAGGTGAGGGCTGGTTGTCGATTACGGCGGCAAGTGGATGGGGTCGCGTTCGTTCGAGCAGGTCGATGGGGGAAGATATTCGGCAGTTTGAAGTTGTGACCATCTGGAAGTGGAGCGACGACGACTTCATTCGATTTGATGGTGGCGAGGTATTCATTTCCTTTCATCTACTTGTCTCTGTAAATATGTTTATGATCAGAGAAAAATATATAAATTGACTATAGAGAAAAGTAATATATATTAAGAAAAGCAGAAATAAATATATATGTATGTATTCAAATGCATTTATTTCGATTTTTACTTAACTAAATTTATTTATGGAAAATTATTTGCAGTATGTATATTAACATCAGTTTTAAGATATTGTCTGTAAAACAGTAGGTTTTAAATTTTGGTGGATTTCAAACAGTCTAGTTTTAATATATATATATAATGTTTTTACAGTAAAAGATAAAAGCCATTTTATTCCAAATATAGTATATGGAAGTTGTAAATGTTGTTCAATTTATATAAAGGTTGGATTTTTGAAACTCGTAAAGGCCATTTTTATTGGATGTGGTTTCCATTTAAAATAATAAATATTATTTAGTTAAAATTGAATGGTTAACTAATTAGTTTATTTAAAGGGGTTTAGTTTTAACTTTAATAATCAGTTAAATTAAATAAGTGAATAAATTGTTTGATTTAAATTACAAGTGTTAATAAATTTATAAAATATTTATTCAAGGTCTAAAATCGAGAAAATACAAGTCAGAATGGAACTGGAGTGGAATAGACTGCAAACAAAATCAAAGGTGAGTTAATCTCACTCAGTTAAATTATAATTTAAATTTAATTGGTTAAATTTAAATAATTGATTGGATGATTGCATTGATTGATGTGCTATATATATATATAGTAGTATATAGCAATATATACATATTGGCATATGTATATATTGGAGTTGTTGATAGTTCCCGCATTATATAGCGGATGAGACCCTATGCGCCGCATAATAGCGGATGATATTTTATAAAACCCATATGCCGCGATATTCCACCTCGAAGTGGAATTGGTATTGTGCTAACGTTTGTGGATGCAGGAAAACAGGTTGGAGGGATCCAACTGGATTCCTCAAAATTTTCTAGACTGTTTTATATTCTATGTTATGAATATTGATATCCTGTGATGATTTTATTGGTAATTGAAATATTGAATAATATGGTTGGATTGAATATTTCAGAAAAAGAAATTATCAAAATGTATTGAATTGGATTTTTGGAAAGAAATAAATCTTAAGTTAAAAGTATTTTGAAATAAATGAAATGAGCAAGGAATTTATTTCAAAGTAAAGTAAATCGGAAATCAATTTGGGATTTGATTTAAGCGTTAAAACGGGATTTTTAAAAGAGAAGTGAGATTTTGGAATTTATAAACTGGGTTTATAAAGTAAAATAAAATATCAGTGGATATTTGAAAAGATAAATTCAAGGTGGGAATTTATAAAGGGATATGAATTGGTATAAAAATAAATAGTGATTTATTTTGAAGAATGTGAAAGAAAAGTGTATCTCCCTGAATAGCCAAGTATGTTTTCAAAATAAACTTCTAAGTATAAGCTAGAGGTTTAAAGTTGATTTAAAATATGTTTTTCTGGAAAATCTATTATTTATAAATGTTAAACTTTAAAGCGAGTATCTTTCAAATTTATTTTAATAGTAATTGTTTAAAGATGGTTTGGTATTATGTTTTAAATGATAAAAATCTAGTTTTATATTTTATTACGTAGCTTCATTTTGAATATTCTTAAAGTATAAATTTTTGAATAAAGTATTAAAATAGTTTTAAATTTAAATGTTTTAAAGTATATTTTATAATAAAGTGTTTTAAATTATTTTTAAATCTAAAAGTATTTTGTACTTGGTGTTTCAGAGGAAATAAACATTTGGGAAATGTATTCCGTAAGCGAAAACATTTTGAAATTATTTCAAATGAGTTTTGAAAATTTGGAAATATATCTTGCGAAGATATTTGAGATTAATAAATAATTGGGAAATTTTTATTGTTTGATGGATGATTGTGAATGTTAATTGATAGTTAAAGAACCGACTATCAATATTGGCCAATGCGCTGATCGTTTCGAAGAGACCGGGATCGAGTTTCCGTATACCGGGATTCTAGGTCTGGAGACTCGAATACCACTTCGATTCGGTTTGTACTTTTCGTGTAACGTGTTCAGAGTCGAAGATGGAGCAGTGAAGTGCAAGGGCTAGTCGCTACTAATCCTGAGGATATTCCCAAAATGGATGTAGTAGGAATAGTGCCTTCGGTTCCGTTCGGACCCGGGACGGACTTGTATGGACGAATGCTTTCGTGACATCGTCAGGTGGGCGATGGGCATTCTAAGGGATATGTGCTGTAAAGGTATCGTTTAGCCTCAAGCCTCATCAACCGGGAATGACTGAAAATCAGGGGTTATGCAGCAAGGCTTCGTGGGTAGCTCCCACTGGAGGGTAAGGTCATCCCTGTCTAGATGTCCCTTTTTATTTCGGCTTAGTGGTGCGGTTGCTGATCCCAACCGTGGGGTGATTTTATTCGGAATTATCCAGTAAGGGATGGTTCCGGCCTTGTGTTGCAGGGGAGCGGGCGTACTCCTCGGTACTGTGATCTAGGCCACGTACTGTGACAGGTGGTACCCCAGTGCCTAGTCATTCGTTGGAAATCCATTCTCCTTACGTGCCTGTACGGTTTTGATTGTGCCCAACTATTGTTGAAATGTGAGATGCAAGCATTTCAGCTAGATTCTATTTTACTTTCTGTAGACACTATTATAATATCAGAGGATTTTGATATAAAGTGTTTTAGCTATCGTAAGGTAAAAACCCGACATGTTTATTTGTGGCGTGGTCTTACGAGATGCTTTTGTTTTCAAAAGATTTTGAAACTTTAATAATCAATTTGAGTGTGATTTTCTCACGCTGGTTTTCCAGACTGACTCGGGTATTGTTTTATATGATGCTCGGGTCAGACCGAGATAAACAGGTTTAGGATATGATGCTGTGGAGCTCAGGAGACGAGCTGGATGACGATACGTACTCCCGTACTTGCTATTATTTTTTCGCTGTGTATTCAGTTGTATGTTATGGATGTTGATGTACTCTGATGATGTATTCTGATGTATTGTATAAACAGATATAGTTTTGATTTGTGTAAAGATCTGTTGATATATTATATTTTATTCCGCTGCGATGGTTAGATTCTGATGTTGTTTTTCTTTTATTTTCTTCTTCTACCTCTTCTTCTTTTAGCACAAATGGTCCGGTTTTTCGTGTATGAAAAACCCGGGTCGTGACAGTGGTATCAGAGCTTAGGCTAGCGATAACCTTGGCTTTGGTGGGAATTTGAGTGTATTAATAGATATGAGCGCGTATTTGTTAGTGAATATAAAATGGTTTTATATTGTGTTGGTTGGTTTATTGAGTAGTTTATGGATTCTGGTCAATACGAGTAATTAACGTTATTGATAGGGATCTCTAAACACTTAAATAGAACAATTCGACACAGTATTGTTTTAAATAGGGTAAATGAAATAATTTTACCCAACTTACTTTTGTATATGAAAGAAATAATGTTTAGAAAATTATATATTTGGTTGCTTGGTTGTTAGAAAGCGATGATATTAAATTATTATCATCGTTGTGTAAAAATTTAATCAGAAATTGGAAACTTATAACCAAAGTTGGAAGAATAAATTTATATAACAAATGGAATTTGAGAATGTAGATTATAAATGTAATTTATAAATTCAAATAAACTTTATATATACAAATGAGATTGTAATTTTGAACTGAAATTCCAAAGTAATGTTTGAATATAAAATTGTATGGGTATTGAATTTGGAATTTTGAGAAAGGTTTGAAATTCCTTGAGATTTGAAAATGGTTTTCAAGGGTTTTGGGAGAAATAATAGTGATATTATTTCGGAAATATTTTTGAAATTGGATTGAAATCTGGTGGGATTTGGGATTAAAAATATTTGAAATGTTTTAAAAAGATAAAAGCATTTAATTCTCTTTTGGACGCTGGAAAATAATTCCGATGATGATCGCGACATCATCGGTGTTCATTTTCGAGTTTCCAATAGAAATTGCTACTAAATTGTTTTAAATTGGAAATGATTGTGAACTGGAATTGGTTTTGAAATTCAAAAGGGATAATTGAATTTACCAAAGGAGTTTGGATGTAGTTGATTTCAAAAGTGATTTTGAAATTTTGGAAATTGTTTAGGACTCTGGATTCTTATTGAAAAGGGTTTCTGAGATAATAAAAATATATTGGTAAAATAAAATGTGAATAAAATTGATTTTAAATAGATGGAAGTATGAATATAACTAGAATGTGACTTATAACATTTAGAAGTGGGATAAATAAGCCAGATGAAATTGTTTTGTATTTTGAGAAATGGATAAAAGTCCAAAATTTGATTTATTAAGTAGATTGAACTTCTGTAAGATAATTAAAGTGGGTGTTGAAATAAAATCAAAGATTTAGTAAAACTAAAATAAACTTCTTGATAAATTAATGGAATATGGAAATGAAACTTGAATTGGTTAATTAAAATTTGGATTGTGAATAAATGATAAATTGGAAAGTGAAGCTTGAGTTATTAATAGAAATTCAACTTGAAATTTTAAGTGAATTAAATATGAATTGAAGTTAAATGGAATTCAATATTTAAATTGATTTGGAAATAAATAGAAAAAAAAATTAAAGAAAATTAAATTCAGAATGGAATTGGAAATTCTAATGAGATAAGTTATAAAATCATAACTTGGATTATAAATTAGATTTAACTCGAGTAAAATAATGAAGTGATTTTGGAAGATAGAAATCAAATATTGATTTGGGTTGTAGTCGTTACCATTATGAAAGTTGATAAGAATATTAGCCAAAAGAAATTTAGCTTGACTGTAAAAACATAAGGTGTTGTTATATGTGGTTAGTATGTGAAGTATTTTCCTTAATCCTATTTCCACTGCTAAATCAAACTATAGGAATAAGAAGAAAAAAAAAAGGTTGTATAGTAGTATTTTTATAGTGTAAAACCTCTTAACTTATAACCTTTAAAACTGTCAGTACCATATGATTCAGTGACCCGTATACATTGGGTTTTAACAATCATATACTTCAAAGCTTTTAATATATGATGACTAATGGAAATAGTGCATCTGGGTACTGCATATTTTTTTTTTTACTTCTATAGTAACTACTAACTAGTCTTTGAATTATCACAATCCATGGACCCTGTAGTCCTTTCCCTTCTTTTCACAACAATGAAGAAAGTGATGCAACTTCTTATTCATAAATATCCATCTTCCCTGCCTGGAAAAGTAGCCTCATGTCAAAATTAGGTTACATCAGATTATCATATCCACATCTGTTTCTCTTTGAATTTCCTTTTCACCTTAAGTTCAACTATTTACTTTATCATGCCCATACTTCTGATTAATAAATAAAACCAAATAACATGAACATAAGAAGTTGAGGTGAACTTTGGAATGTCTTTGAAATTTATTGAACAGTCTTGTCCTCATTATTGCATGTATCTAATCTTATATGGTGGTTAATATGAAAAATATGACAATGATTTGTTCAAGCCAACTTGATTATGTGTTATATAGGAACATCTATCAAAATAGCTGTGAATCTAAAATGAATTTTGAGATTTGGTACAAAGATTTTGGTAAGCTATGATGTTTTTGAAATATCAGCTTTAACTAAATAGCAGCATAAGATCTGTCTGAGAACAACTTATTGTATAAATATTTAAAAGCAGTTTTAAATAGTAACCTTTAAGTAGTTTTAAGTGAATAGTAAAATATAAGTGAAATGCATGTATTTAGCTATTGAAATTAATTGAAATGATAACAAACTTTGTATATTTGTCACTTACCTGTTTAAATTGAGTTAGTACAGGTTCAGGGAAGCCGTTTGGCTGGTTTTGATCGCGCAAATTTCTAAAATAAATAGCTGCTTGCTTAAAAATGCTAAAAGAAGGTACGCTTACGCAAAAATTCAAAATAGGAGATATGAACTGCATATATTGATATATATTGTGATTTCCGGCTTGAGGCCGATGTATATATATATTTGTGCATCCTGCGATATCGCAGAAGTCCCTCCGTACAAAGGAGACTCTGCCAAAATTTTCTGGAAATTTTGGGAGTTAGAAATTTTTTGAAATTTTGAAAATTTTCACTAACGACAAATGATTTAAAATTGGTAAGCAAATAGAATTGAAACTGAATGTTGAAATGTGATTTAAAATTTGTATGTAAAGTAAGGTGAATAAAATTCAATATTTAGAACTTGCAGACAAATTGAATTCAAGTAAAATTGAAAAAGAAAATCTGATTGGAAAATTGGGAAAAAGTATTTAGATTTGAAATAATTTGTAAATTGAAGAAATTTAATTCAAATGGAATTGTGAAGGCAAAGTGAATAGAAATGAATAAAATGATTTGGATTCTGTAATGGGATATTATTGCTAAGCAGGGTATACAGGTGTTTTAAAAGCAAATTGGGAATTTGGGATTTTTGATTTCAGAATATAAATTTGAATTGGCTCGGCAAAGGTATGTATTTAAATTTCTGTATGAAATTTGATTGGGTTTTTGGATCCAGCCACTTGGATTTTTGTTTTCTTTTTGAGATTGGGAGGCCGTAGAGCCATTTTGTAGTAGTACCGAGCTAGCCGCGCAAAGGAGACGCTGGCAAAATTTTTCGGAAATTTAGAGAGAAAATTTTTGAGAAAATTTTGAAGGTTTAAAATTTGAATTCAAATTTAAATTTGAATTGATAAGTAGGTGATATGGGTTGAACTTATGAATAAGTTTGGGAAGTTAAAAGATGATTAGTGTATCATTAATAAAAGATTGTTTGGGTATTGTTAAAACCGTTTAAATTTGGAAAATAGTTAACGGGAATTTGAATCATTCTTCCTAACCGGTAATTTCGGGGACGAAATTCTTTTAAGGGGGGAGGAATGTGACGACCCGGAATTTTTGTATATTTGAAATGTGAATATTTAATTTATTTTAAATATTCGAAGGTTAAATTTTAACTTTAATTTCAATTATACAATATTTATTTGGATAATTAATTATTGAATTTAATTATCGGGATTGGGTAAAATATTGAATCTTGATTTTAAGTCTGTAAAAAAATAGTTCAAAGGTTCAGAAAATTTATATTGTTAATACTGAAGATGATAGAACTTTTAAAATGGAATTTTAAAGAGTTTTGTTCAGTTTTAAAAATATATCGTTGAAATTGAATTTAAAAATAGCCGTCCGAGGCACAGTCTCGGAATGCGACGAAACCAGTTCCATTGGATCCGTAATATTGTATTATTATCGGATTTTAAATTTCGGAGCGTTTGGAGTTGTTGTGTAAGCATACGGTATATAAACGTATAGAAATTCAGAGCATGTGTCCTTCTTGGCAACGTTCTCTTCTTGCCTAAGTAATTAGATGTAGATACGTATATTAATTTAAATACGTGTTCAACTGGTAGAACACGCGTCCCCCTTAAAAATAAACAACTCAACACGTGTAACGTTTTAAACACGCCATTCCATCCCAGTTTATAACCGCATATCCTTTCCCTTATCCCCTTTAATTCAAAATGAAATCGAATCAGAAATTCCTCCTTCTCAATTTAAATTCGAACACGAAAGAAATATATATATTCAATCGCACTTGCTTATTCGCGAGCCCATACTCCTGCTCGTCTCGAATCGCCGTTCACCAACAGCTAGGGTTTCTCGAGCTACGTGAGGCAAGGCGGTAGGGCTTCGATCGAAGGGGGAAATCGCGTTGAGCTGTACGTGTGGCTGACGTCGACAGAGATAGGCGCGTGGCCGTAGGGTGTAAGTGCGCGTGGCAGTGGGGTTTCGCGTATACGTTTGAGTAGGGCTCGTGCTTGAGTCCAGTAGGGAGAAGGGAGGTCGCGTGGGCAAAGGTGTGGGGTTAGTTCGCTTCCGCGATGATAGGAGTCGCGTCTGTTGGACGAGGTGAGGGCGGGTTGTCGATTACGGCGGCAAGTGGATGGGGTCGCGTTCGTTCGAGCAGGTCGATGGGGGAAGATATTCGGCAGTTCGAAGTTGTGACCATCTGGAAGTGGAGCGACGACGACTTCATTCGATTTGATGGTGGCGAGGTATTCATTTCCTTTCATCTACTTGTCTCTGTAAATATGTTTATGATCAGAGAAAAATATATAAATTGACTATAGAGAAAAGTATAATATATTAAGAAAAGCAGAAATAAATATATATGTATGTATTCAAATGCATTTATTTCGATTTTTACTTAACTAAATTTATTTATGGAAAATTATTTGCAGTATGTATATTAACATCAGTTTTAAGATATTGTCTGTAAAACAGTAGGTTTTAAATTTTGGTGGATTTCAAAACAGTCTAGTTTTAATATATATATATAATGTTTTTACAGTAAAAGATAAAAGCCATTTTATTCCAAATATAGTATATGGAAGTTGTAAATGTTGTTCAATTTATATAAAGGTTGGATTTTTGAAACTCGTAAAGACCATTTTTATTGGATGTGGTTTCCATTTAAAATAATAAATATTATTTAGTTAAAATTGAATGGTTAACTAATTAGTTTATTTAAAGGGGTTTAGTTTTAACTTTAATAATCAGTTAAATTAAATAAGTGAATAAATTGTTTGATTTAAATTACAAGTGTTAATAAATTTATCAAATATTTATTCAAGGTCTAAAATCGAGAAAATACAAGTCAGAATGGAACTGGAGTGGAATAGACTGCAAACAAAATCAAAGGTGAGTTAATCTCACTCAGTTAAATTATAATTTAAATTTAATTGGTTAAATTTAAATAATTGATTGGATGATTGCATTGATTGATGTGCTATATATATAGTAGTATATAGCAATATATACATATTGGCATATGTATATATTGGAGTTGTTGATAGTTCCCGCATTATATAGCGGATGAGACCCTATGCGCCGCATAATAGCGGATGATATTTTATAAAACCCATATGCCGCGATATTCCACCTCGAAGTGGAATTGGTATTGTGCTAACGTTTGTGGATGCAGGAAAACAGGTTGGAGGGATCCAACTGGATTCCTCAAAATTTTCTAGACTGTTTTATATTCTGTGTTATGAATATTGATATCCTGTGATGATTTTATTGGTAATTGAAATATTGAATAATATGGTTGGATTGAATATTTCAGAAAAAGAAATTATCAAAATGTATTGAATTGGATTTTTGGAAAGAAATAAATCTTAAGTTAAAAGTATTTTGAAATAAATGAAATGAGCAAGGAATTTATTTCAAAGTAAAGTAAATCGGAAATCAATTTGGGATTTGATTTAAGCGTTAAAACGGGATTTTTAAAAGAGAAGTGAGATTTTGGAATTTATAAACTGGGTTTATAAAGTAAAATAAAATATCAGTGGATATTTGAAAAGATAAATTCAAGGTGGGAATTTATAAAGGGATATGAATTGGTTTAAAAATAAATAGTGATTTATTTTGAAGAATGTGAAAGAAAAGTGTATCTCCCTGAATAGCCAAGTATGTTTTCAAAATAAACTTCTAAGTATAAGCTAGAGGTTTAAAGTTGATTTAAAATATGTTTTTCTGGAAAATCTATTATTTATAAATGTTAAACTTTAAAGCGAGTATCTTTCAAATTTATTTTAATAGTAATTGTTTAAAGATGGTTTGGTATTATGTTTTAAATGATAAAAATCTAGTTTTATATTTTATTACGTAGCTTCATTTTGAATATTCTTAAAGTATAAATTTTTGAATAAAGTATTAAAATAGTTTTAAATTTAAATGTTTTAAAGTATATTTTATAATAAAGTGTTTTAAATTATTTTTAAATCTAAAAGTATTTTGTACTTGGTGTTTCAGAGGAAATAAACATTTGGGAAATGTATTCCGTAGGCGAAAACTTTTTGAAATTATTTCAAATGAGTTTTAAAAATTTGGAAATATATCTTGCGAAGATATTTGAGATTAATAAATAATTGGGAAATTTTTATTGTTTGATGGATGATTGTGAATGTTAATTGATAGTTAAAGAACCGACTATCAATATTGGCCAATGCGCTGATCGTTTCGAAGAGACCGGGATCGGGTTTCCGTATACCGGGATTCTAGGTCTGGAGACTCGAATACCACTTCGATTCGGTTTGTACGTTTCGTGTAACGTGTTCAGAGTCAAAGATGGAGCAGTGAAGTGCAAGGGCTAGTCGCTACTAATCCTGAGGATATTCCCAAAATGGATGTAGTAGGAATAGTGCCTTCGGTTCCGTTCGGACCCGGGACGGACTTGTATGGACGAATGCTTTCGTGACATCGTCAGGTGGGCGATGGGCATTCTAAGGGATATGTGCTGTAAAGGTATCGTTTAGCCTCAAGCCTCATCAACCGGGAATGACTGAAAATCAGGGGTTATGCAGCAAGGCTTCGTGGGTAGCTCCCACTGGAGGGTAAGGTCATCCCTGTCTAGATGTCCCTTTTTATTTCGGCTTAGTGGTGCGGTTGCTGATCCCAACCGTGGGGTGATTTTATTCGGAATTATCCAGTAAGGGATGGTTCCGGCCTTGTGTTGCAGGGGAGCGGGCGTACTCCTCGGTACTGTGATCTAGGCCACGTACTGTGACAGGTGGTACCCCAGTGCCTAGTCATTCGTTGGAAATCCATTCTCCTTACGTGCCTGTACGGTTTTGATTGTGCCCAACTATTGTTGAAATGTGAGATGCAAGCATTTCAGCTAGATTCTATTTTACTTTCTGTAGACACTATTATAATATCAGAGGATTTTGATATAAAGTGTTTTAGCTATCGTAAGGTAAAAACCCGACATGTTTATTTGTGGCGTGGTCTTACGAGATGCTTTTGTTTTCAAAAGATTTTGAAACTTTAATAATCAATTTGAGTGTGATTTTCTCACGCTGGTTTTCCAAAATGAATCGGGTACTGTTTTATATGATGCTCGGGTCAGACCGAGATAAACAGGTTTAGGATATGATGCTGTGGAGCTCAGGAGACGAGCTGGATGACGATACGTACTCCCGTACTTGCTATTATTTTTCCGCTGTGTATTCAGTTGTATGTTATGGATGTTGATGTACTCTGATGATGTATTCTGATGTATTGTATAAACAGATATAGTTTTGATTTGTGTAAAGATCTGTTGATATATTATATTTTATTCCGCTGCGATGGTTAGATTCTGATGTTGTTTTTCTTTTATTTTCTTCTTCTACCTCTTCTTCTTTTAGCACAAATGGTCCGGTTTTTCGTGTATGAAAAACCCGGGTCGTGACACCTTAGGTCCAAACTCCAAAACATTAACCCTCGATCATGAAAGCAATTTAAATGGTGTCACTTGCATGGAGAAAGTGACATGTGTTCTTATGAAGCATATTATGATAAAGAGGGTGTGAGACAAGGAACAAACAGCGGGAATATTTACAGTGTACATTTCCAAAGTAGTGGATAAAGTTCGATGTGTGTGTGTGCGAACGCCCAGTAATTAAGCATTAGAAATCCAAATTATGTCTATATAGAGATGAAATCCTTTGTCCCCATTTCTCATGTTTCCACTTACATCTATGCCATTGTTGATTTCATTGTTCTGATCAATAATTGAGCCACATACTATCATAAACAATATTGATCAATGCACAAATTAATGCGTGGATGAAGTTGAGCACATGGAGATAGAGGAAATGAATACCAAGGAATTCACCTCGTCTATACTGATATACTTCTGTATTAAAAATATTCCATGGCTAATTTGCCTTATAACTAGGACTAAAGGGATGAGGTTAAGAGTATCATAAGATACACTTGCTACTTGAGATGGGAACTAGCCCTGTGCAACTTTGAAAAGAAAAACGTGTAATTGCCAACAGGTTAAGTGTGAAAACGTATACAATAAAATTGATCACACATGTTCACACATTTCACTATTTAATGAACAAATTAAACTAATCATTCAACTCGTCCTGTTGCAAAGACCAAGAATTTAATGGCACCTAACTTTAAACTCTCTAATGCTACCTAATATAAAAATATATATTCAATGGATCTAATACTTCGTCTTAATACCACAAAAATGTTTTTAATGTAGGTTATATTGTGAAACCATCTGAAATAAACAACGAATTCCGAATATATTTAATATAATTCCTCTACTTAAGAAGCTGTCATTTGTTTCTTTGTTTTCTTGAAGACTCGTCCTTTTAAGGACTTGTATCATTCTACATTCAAAGATCATGTGAACCCTACCATTAAATTATTATAACTATCCCAAGACCTACAACCCTAGATTTTGAAACACCGAACAATCACATATGTTCCAACTTTATAATCAAATATTTTAAGCACTCTTTGATAACACAAGTCAATTTCAGTGTCTCATTGCAAAACAACTTCACAGTTATGAACCTTCAGAACAATGAATACAATAAGTATATGATGAAGAGAACTAGTCATTAGGTCAGCAGAAAAGTTACCGAATAAATGATCTTCCAAGCTGCCCTTAGGCATGTATTCATAAACTAATAACCTCTCGTCTCCTTCGGCACAATATCCGTGCAATGTAACAAGATTTGGATGACGTAGCATGCTCAACATAAGAACTTCCACTAAAAACTCTTTGCTTCCTTGAATTCCATCTCTGTTCAATTGCTTAATCGCAACAACCTAAAACAATAACAAATAGACAAATCAGTTCATCTCATGATGGAAGGGACTTCGAAGTTTGTAAACGAGAATCAGGTCTGAATGTGAAACTCAAGAGCTTTATAAACCAGAAAAGAAATTATCTGAATTTACCAACAAATACTTGTATTTGTAGAGTCGGGCCTTGTGAACAAAAGCGAAGAGGAGATTCCACCGAGGAGACGCTGATGATCAACAGCAACAGATTCGATCTAGTGGTTGATTTTGGGGATCTCTATTGACCAGCGGAGGGAGTTTCGATCGATATTCAAACAGCGGAGGGGAGATTTGATCGATATTCAAACCAGCGGAGGGGAGATTGACCGAGGCGATCTCTGAACTTCTAGAGGGAAATTTTGAGGAAAGAGGGAAATTTTGAGGGAAAGAGGGAAAAAGTGAAACGTTGGAGGAAAAAAGGAAACACGGGAGGGAAACATTCCTAAAAAACGTGACAAGAGCCAAACCATAAAATTACGCCGCAAAACATTAACAAAAATACATATATAGTATTGGTAGCACTTACACTACAAACGCTACCAATAATTGCAACCAAAAGTTGGTTTTCTTGTAGTGGATGCGGGTGCCATAGATGCATATAGCCTTTGTAACCTAGGAATAAGCGGCAAGTAATGCGGCTTTGTGTGTGGAACTTCTTTGGTTTTGTTTTTCATTCCCTTGTATCTTTCAGCAGAACAATATTTGCAGCTTTTAAGTTCCATGTGACTTTTTCAAAACAACATACAACCATTTCGAGATGTATCTATTTTCTGATATGGCAATCCAAATGCAGTCACCAAATTCTTCATCTTATAATAACTGTCCCCAAGATATTATCAGATGGCAACATTTCCTTACAAGCTTTAAGATACTGATCGAATTCGTTTTGTGAACTATTATATTTTTCTTTAATTACAATATATCTACCAGTTGCAGATAACTCTATATGAGTTTCACAACCATTCCACAAAGGTCGATTCATAGAGAGTAATAAATAAAAAAAATCACTTCTGGATTAGTAGGTTCCTCTCATCTTAACCTCTCCCCGACTTATTGTGGAGGAGTGGATCTGTAGCATCATAAACCAAGGTTTCCACCCTATTTTCTTCAATAAGGTTCTCATTATGATCAATAGTGCTATTTTCATTGTTGTTAGTGCTAGTTGTAGTGGAAGTTCTCCTTGAAATGTCCATAACTCATAATCAACTATAAATCCATATTTGCATAAATGACATTGTAACAACCCGATTTTTCTTACCCGAAAAATTGAACCATCAGGATTAAAAAAGAAGGAGGTAGAAGAAGAAAGTAGAAAATCAACAGCAGAATCTAACCATCGCAGTGGAATAAACAATAATATATAAATACAGATCTTTACTGAACAGAAAAATATATCTCTTTATACATTACATTCATCAGAGTACAACAAATCAACATCACAACTCAGGACAAAAATCATAACATGTCCTACAATAGAATACACAGCTAATCAACACAGCGGAATATATAAACAAATACGAGGAATACGTCTCGCCATCCAGCTCGTCTCCCGAGCTCCACAGCATCCTTTCTTGTAATCTATAATACTCGGTCTGACCCAAGCACTACAGTTAAATAACACCCAAGTCAGTCCGAAATACGAGCGTGAGAAAATCACACTCAAATTGATTATTAAAGTTTCAAAATCCTTTGGAAACAAAAGCATCTCGTAAGACCACGCCACAAATAAACATGTCGGGTTTTTACCTTACCATAGCTAAAACACTTTTTATAAAAATCCTCTGATATTATAGTAGTGTCTATAGAAAGTAAAATAGAATTTAGCTGAAATGCTTGCATCTCACGTTTCAGCAATAGTTGGGCACAATCAAAACCGTACATGCACGTAGAAAAAATGGATTTTCAATGAATGACAAGGCACTAGGGTACCACCTGTCACAGTATATGGCCTAGATCACAGTACCGAGGAGTACGCCCGCTCCCCTGCAACACAAGGCCGAAACTACCCCTAACTGGATAATTCCAAATAAAATCACCCCATGGTTGGGATCAGCAACCGCACATTAAGTCGAAATAAAAAGGGACATCTAGACAGGGATGATCTTACTCTCAAGTGGGGGCTACCCACGAAGCCTTGCTGCATAACCCCTGATTTTCACTCATTCCCGGTTGATGAGGCTCAAGGCTAAGCGATACCTCTCAGAACATATCCCTTAGAATTCCCATCGTCCACCTGACGACGTTCTGAAAGCATTCGTCCATACAAGTCCGTCCCGGGTTCGAAGGGAACCGAAGGCACTATTCCTACTACATCCATTTTGGAAATATCCTCAGGATTAATAGGGACTAGCCCTTGCACCTTACTGCTCCATCTTCGACTCCGAACACGTTTCACGAAACATACAAACTGGATCGAAGTGGTTTTCAGGAAATAAATCATGATCCCGGTCTCTTCGAAATGATCAATGCATTGTCCAATATTGATAGTCGGTTACTTAACTATCAATTAACATTCACATCATCCATCAAACATAAATAATTTCTCCAAATTATTTATTATTCCCAAAATATCTTCGCAAGATAAATTTCCATTTTCTAACCCTTTTGAAAACATTTCAAACAAGTTCCCATGGAATACATCTTTCTCAATATTTATTTCCACTGAAACACCAAGTACAAAATACCTTTAGATTTTAAAATAATTTAAAAACACTTTATTATAAAATATATACTAAAACCTTTAAATTCAAAATTTACTTTAATACTTATTCAAAATATATGTACTTTTAAGAATATTTCGAATAAGACCACTTCAATACTTATTAAAATATATACTATAGGCATATTTGAAAATGAGGTTACTTTATAAAATATAAAACTAAATTTCTCCTTTAATATGAAATACCAAGTCACCTTTAAATAATTACTATTATAATAAATTTGAAAAAGATTTACTTTAAAATTTAAACATTTAAAAATAATAAATTTTCTAAAAACATGCGTTTAAAAACAACATTAAAGCTTTTAACTTATATTTAAAAATTTACTTTGAAAAACGTACTTGGCTATCCAGGGAAATACACTTCTCTTCACATCCTTTGAAAATAAATCTATATTTATTTTTAAACAAATTTTCCATTCCTTTAATAAATTCTCATCGTAAATTTATTTTTCCAAATATCCATTGATATATTACTTTACTTTTATAAACCCAGTTTATAAATTTCATAGTCACATTCTCCTTTTAAATTTCCAATTTCAACCACTTAAATCAATTTCCAAATTGATTTCCAATTTATCTCATTTATTCCAAAATCCATTAAATTCAGATTTAAATCCTTAATTATGATTTAACATACTTTTAACTAAAAATACCAATGTTAGATTTCTCAAATTACTTCTTTATCCTTTTAAATAAATTTAAACTTTGAATCTTAAAATAATTCTTTATTCCTTTAAAATATTATCACTTAATTTACAATTCATTAATTTCAGTTTATTCAGAATCCTTTTTTTTCTTCTTTTCGAAGTTAGTTATTAGTATTTTAATTTCACTTCTATTTCTTTTCAATTCATTCTTAATTTATTCAAATTTCCTATAATGATTTCGCTTACGAATTCACTTGTTTTATTTTCTTTCAAAAATCCAATTTATATATTTTTGGTAACTCATTATACCCCAATCTATTCAATCAAACCATATCATTCAATATTCCAATATAATCCATCACAGAATATCAAATAATTACACAGAGAACGTTAAATAATTTAAATAAATGTTGAGGAATCAAGTTGGATCCTTCTAACCTGTTTTCCCTACAACCACAGACATTAGCACAACATAAATACCAATTCCACTTCGAATTGGAATATTGAAGAATATGGAATTTATAAAATATCATCCACTATTGTGCGGCGCATAGGGTCTCATCCGCTATAAAATGCGGGAAATCAATCACTCCAATATATACTATATACTACTATATAATATATCACATCCAAACATTCAACCATTCAACCAAACATTTAAATTTAACCATTTAAATTTAATTTAAAACCAGACGAGTGATATTAACTCACCTTTGATTTTTGTTTGCAATCCGATTGAAACCAGCTTGTTTCCCCTTGATTTTAGACCTTGTATAAACAATTCATGATTCATTACTATTTGAAATAATCCACAAATAATTTACCATTTAATAAATTTAATTAACTGATAACTATTTTAAACTATTTTATTTTATATTTTTTTAAGTGAATAAGCTAATTAAACAAGCTAATCACCTCAATCCATTATTTAAAATTAAATGGTAACTGAAAGTAAGTGTATTTGTATATTTAATTTCTTTTTGAAACTACATTTATATTTATAAATAGTCTATAAAGATTCCAAAATCTGATTTTATATAAATTCTTCAAAGCTTTTTAAAAAAATTCCTATCTTTATTCCAAAATCATATATGTCTAAATTAAAATAAAACCCACCAAATTTACATTTGGTATCTTTGGCATCCTTGAATAATAGTTTATATACTTATTTTTAAATAAGGAAAAATCATAGTTGATTATGCTTCTCTGAAAGGGTTAAACTTCTGTTTTTAAAAATAACTAATTCCAGATTATGTTTTAACAAAATTTTATACTCAAATTTAATTTACTCAAAAATAACAACCCATACTCACATCGAAGGCCGGCTCCAAGAATAGAGCATCTCTCCAAATCCACGTCTACAGTCGCCACTTCCAAACCCTCTTGCCACGGCTACGTTAGCTCGGCCACTAGACCCTTCGCGCGAACGCGACCCAATCACGCTGCTCTAAGTCGTTGCTCTCCTTTGCCATGCTCCGACGTCGCCGCACAGAAGCCCTAAGTGCACGCGAGTCACTAGCTTCCACTTGAACTGCGAGCCCTAACGCGATCGACCTCCCCTCCAACTGCACTCGACGATGAATATCCCAAGCGAGATAAATGTTGTCGCTCTCGAATCGCGTCCCTATTTGATCGCGTGACTAGATTGGCGAACTCAGTCGCCAATAAATTTAGGTCGAAATCGATTTGGTTGGGTTGAAGATAGTAGAGCATTGTTGTCTGGAGGTTAGAGGAGGAAGATGCGGTTTAATTTAAAAAAAACGAAATCGAACTCTGGTCTCCAGATCTCAATGTCAATAAGAATTGGAATTAAATAGAATGGGATTTGATGTCGAACTGATATTTAGATCTGTAGATTTAAGCAAAATCTTCGTGGAATAGAGATGTTGTGTTGAAAGGTGAGGGTGTGATGGGTTGCGTGTAGAAGATGAATTATAGTGATTTGAAGAGAAACGAAAAGCTCTGATGTGAAATAATTTCAACTGCAGTTGACTAGTATAAATATTCAATTTAAATTCAAATTCAGACCATTCCAATAAATGCAACTTAAAAACTTGACCTCCTATCGAGGCGTGCCGCTAGGCGTTTATAATGTTAAACTCCTATTCCGAACGCAAATGAAAAAGGTTTCAAGTCCTAATTCGATCATATGGAGAAGATAGCTTTTTGAATCAAGTTATTATATTAAATTTTCGATATAAATTCCAGCGCGTTTATATATCGTATGCTCACACTACAACTCCAAATATTACGAAAATTGAAATCCGATAATAATACAGTATTATGGATCCAATGACCATTGTTTCGTCAAAATCCGAGACTGTGGCCGGAAGGCTATTTTTAAATTCAATTTAAACAATAAAATTTTAAAACTGAACATAACACCTTTAAATTTGATTCTATCACTTTTATTATCTTCAGTATTGTCAATACAAATTTTACAAGCCTTCAAATTATTTTTAACAAGCTTAAAACACCAGATTCAACATTTAGCCAATTTTCAATCGTTAAATTCAAAAATTTAATTATTCAATAAATACTGATATTTGAAATACAAGTTAAAAATTAACCTTTAAATATTTAAAATCAATTAAATATTCCGATTTCAAACATCCAAAAATTCCGGGTCATCACATTCCTCCCCCCTCAAAACAATTTCATCCCCGAAATTACTTGTTAGGAAGAATGATCCATAACCCATTAACTATTCTCTCAACCCAAACAGTTTTATCAACTTGCCATAACATATTCTTTATTAAAGACCCACTATCCCTCTTTATAACTTTCCACACTTACCCATAAGCCTCAAACAAAATTACTTACTTATCAATTCAAATTTTAAATTTAAATCCAAATTTGAATTATCAAAAATTTTCCCAAAATTTTCTAACTCCTTAAATTGCCGAAAATTTTTGCCAGCTTCTCCTTTGCGTGACTAGCTCGGTAGTACTTCAAAATGACTCTACGCCCTCCCAAATCTCAAAAAGAAAAACAAAAGCCAAGTGGCTAGATCAAAAACCCAACCAAATTCATATGGAAATTTAAACACATACCTTTTTGTCGAGCAATTCAAATTTATCTTCAAAAATCCCAATTTCCTTTTGCTTTTTAATACCTGTATATCCTACTAAGCAATAACATCCAATTACAGCTTCAAAACCATTTTATACATTCCTTTACAAATTTTCAATATTTTCTTTACTTAAGCCCGTACAATGCACATATATCAACCGTACGCAAATATCAAATTCGATCGCTCACTCGATCACACAATTTCACTTCCGAACTAGTATCGTTCACCCGACTTCCTAGTGCGGACTCAGATCCGGTTTCTTGATCGAAAACCGTCATTCTCCTTGCATAGTCATAATTATGACAGAGAATTTCCAGAATTAATCAAAATCCATATCCAGGTTCGCCGTTGAAAATCGAGTGAAAAATCCTAACTCGGATCGATATAAATATCTCGAAATTCTATGCTCGAATCTGGATCAAATTGTTATGCGAATAAAATAATATACGTACATCCTACATATAAATTCTAATTGATTATCAGTTATATCAATTCCCTCTTTATCCACATTCATTGATTATTATTCGCTTATTCACAATTTCCCTTTGTCACAACTTCCAGTTTTAAATCTTCATTCAATTATTCACTCAGTATACTTCTTACTACCAATTTACTTAAGAATTTCAATCTTCATTTCTTGAATTCAATTCAAATATTTTACATACTTCTTATATTATTACTGTCACTATCACTTAGTTTTTATTTACTTCAATTCAATTGAATTCCAATTCCAAATAAATTCAATTTGCTTCAATTTTATTTGCTTACCAATTTTAATTCATTTGTCATTAGTGAAAATTTTCAAAAGATTCAAAAAATTTCTAACTCCCAAAATTTTTGAAAATTTTTGGCAGAGTCTCCTTTGTACAGAGGAGCTTTTGCAATTTGATAAAAGATATAAATATATATACATCGACCTATACGGTCGAAAAACAGAAAACAGTTCATATTTCCTATTTGTATTGCGTAGGCGTACCTTTATTCGGCATTTTTAAGCAAGCGGCATATTTAATTAGCATTTTGCATGTCCAAATCCAGCCAAACGGCTTCCCGGTACCTGTACTTACTCAATTAAAACATATAAGTACTAAATATATGCAATTGATTAATAATTCATAGAATTTTATCCAATCTCGTTTACATCAAACGATCCATTTCCTTATGCAATTCGACAATATTAATGTAAATAAATAATTACTTAAGCTTTATAACCATTTAAATTGATTCCAGCTCAATTTACACTTAATCCCATCCCATTTTAACTTATTCACAAACTTTCCATTGCATTTTCTTCAAACTATTTCACCCAATAAGTTAAGTTTATTTTATTCAACCAACTTCCATTTAAATCTTTGATTTGATTTTCCTTTGATCAAATCCCAACCATTTATTCGATTAGTTTATTATTTTATCCATTTTTAAATTTTAATTCACATTAACAATTCATTATTGAATTTATTAATAATAAGGCCATTCAATTTATGCTTGAATTGGATTTGTTTACAACTCACACCAAATATATTTTAATCCAATTCAATTTCATTCGACCACACTTTCAATTTATAATCCCATACTTGATTTTTTTTCATTTATCTTCAAAACCATTTTATTTAATTTTCTTGAGTTCAATCTTACTTTATATCCCAAGTTTGGATATATTTTTTTCATTTCCAGAATATTAATATTTTTATTCCGGCTTATTTATTCCCTTTTTAAATTTTTATAAGCTACTCACTTATTAATATTCATACTTCTCCATATATTTACAATCAATCCCATTCACATTTTACCTTTTAACTCGGAATTATACGTTTTATTTAGCCAAGTATATATTTTTATTCAAATTATAACTTTTATAAGCTTTCCCACTTATTTTAGTCTAACTCTTCTTAAGTTAAATTTCTATTCTAAACAAATTTCAAACTTATATAAGTTCCCAAATTTATTATTTAGGCATTTCCAGTTTACTTCCAAGTTTTAAGCTATTGCTTAAACCTTCCAAAATATTTTAAACCGACTCCAAAGTTTTCAATAATCACATAAGTATTTCAAAATCCTTTTTGAAATTATTTATATCCAAAATTCTGTGGTAAATTCAATTATCTCTTTGAATTTCAAAACCAACCCAATTTTGCAAACAATTCCAATTCAAAACAATTTGGTAGCAATTTCTCTCTTGGAACTCGAAAATGAAGATCGATGATGCTGCAATCATCACCGAAGTTATTTTCTAACAACCGAAAGAGTTCAATGCCTTTTTCTCTTTAAAAACATCTTCAAATGCCCTTAATTTCAAGTCCCACCAGATTTCATATCCAATTCAAAATATTTCCGAATAATATTCCTATTATTCCTCCCCAAAATCTTTGAAAATCATTTTCAATCCAAAGGAATTAAACTTCCACAAATTTCAAGTTTTAAATTCTTCCAATTCATATTCAAATATTATTCTGAAATCTTATTTCAATTTATAAATCTCATTTACAGTTTACATTTCAAATTTCCTTTGTATATGAATTTATTCCTTAGCTTTAGTTTTAATTTCAATTTCTTATTCAATTTCACACATTAGTGATAATAATTCAATATTATCATTTTCTAACAACCAAGCAACCATATATTAACTAAAATAATTTACAAAAACTTTCCTTTTATATACAAAAATAATTTGGGTAAAATTGTTTCATTTACCCTATTTAAAACAATACTGTGTCGGTTTACCTTGTTTAAGAGTTTAGAAACCCCTATCGATGACATGGCGTCCCATATATCGACCAGAATCCATAAACACCCAATCGATAAATCAACACAATATCAAAACAATTTTATATTCACTAACAAATACGCGCTCATATCTATTAATACACTCAAACTCATATTAGAGTACTACGATCTCTATTTAATGAGTAATCCCCACCAGAGCCAAGGTTATTGCCAGCCTAAGCTCTGATACCAAATGTAACAGCCCGATTTTTCTTACCCGAAAAATTGAACCATCAAGATTAAAAAAGAAGGAGGAAGAAGAAGAAAGTAGAAAATCAACAGCAGAATCTAACCATCGCAGCGGAATAAACAGTAATATATAAATAAAGATCTTTACTCAATAGAAAAATATATTGTTTATACATTACATTCATCAGAGTACAACAAATCAACATCACAACTCAGGACAGAAATCATAACATGTCCTACAACAGAATACACAGCTAATCAACTTAGCGGAATATATAAACAAATACGAGGAATACGTCTCGCCATCCAGCTCGTTTCCCGAGCTCCATAGCATCCTTTCCTGTAATCTATAATACTCGGTCTGACCCGAGCATTACAGTTAAATAACACCCGAGTCAGTTTGGAATACCAGCGTGAGAAAATCACACTCAAATTGATTATTAAAGATTCGAAATCCTTTGGAAACAAAAGCATCTCGTAAGACCACGCCACAAATAAACATGTCGGGTTTTTACCTTACGATAGCTAAAACACTTTTTATAAAAATCCTCTAATATTATAAAAGTGTCTATAGAAAGTAAAATAGAATTTAGCTGAAATGCTTGCATCTCACGTTTCAGCAATAGTTGGGCACAATCAAAACCGTACAAGCACGTAGGAAAAATGGATTTCCAACGAATGACTAGGCACTGGGTACCACCTGTCACAGTACGTGGCCTTGATCACAGTACCAAGTAGTACGCCCGCTCCCTTGCAACACAAGGCCGGAACTACCCCTAACTGGATAATTCCGAATAAAATCACCCCACGGTTGGGATCAACAACCGCACACTAAGCCGAAATAAAAAGGGACATCTAGACAGGGATGACCTTACTCTCAAGTGAGGGCTACCCACGAAGCCTTGCTGCATAACCTGTGATTTTCAGTCATTCTCGGTTGATGAGGCTCGAGGCTAAGCGATAACTCTCAGAACATATCCCTTAGAATACCCATCGTCCACCTGACGATGTTCCGAAAGCATTCGTCCATACAAGTCCGTCCCGGGTTCGAACGGAACCGAAGGCACTATTGTAACACCCCACTCTGAGACCCACTGTAACAAAGAGTATTACGGGAGTAATACTGTCTGTTAAAGCAGAGAATAGAGTATAGTGGAAGCGACCATTTGTAATCAAGCTATAACTATCTACTGAATACGTCGAAAGGGTGGTATCTATTTTTTTTCAAGTGGTTCGACATATTCAATAAATATTTATAACGAAATTACAATGGCTAAAGATCTATCAGAATAAGCATAGTAATAAAATGATAAAACATCACAGAACAGAATCACATAACAGATATAAAATCCCAGAACAATACATCATCAATACAGATCCAAATACTATAAGTGGGTACAAAGCCACTGCCCACACATGTGAGTCAAAAATATGTACATATCAAAGTCTGAATAATAACAGAGTAGCGGAATAGTGGACAAATAAAAGCGCTATCTATAAGCATAGCAGATAATGTCCAAGCGGAAGCACAGAAGCTAAGTCCAGAGACCTAACCTGAAACAACTCGGTCTGACCCGAGCGAAAACACTCGGGTCAGGCTAGTTAAACAACCAGTATTAACTGAGATATATAATAATGCAGTACATAAATAAAACAGTACTTATCCTAAGAGAAGTATATTATGAACCACATGAATATAATGACGATCCCTAATCATCAATAAACAATAAAAATCTCCAAAGAGAAATCAACACCAAAGTGTAGAATAAATAAAATCGCCTCATATCATCGGCGTAGCCAAAGCTATAAAAAGATGCCCATAGGCAATAATCCCAAGAGTGACTAGAGTCTGTAATCAATGCCCAAGCAAAGATCGATGCTCCAAAGAGCAATGGGGATATACTGAAAAGTCAATGAAATCCAACACTGAAAAGTAGTGTCCAGAGACACTGTGAATCCACAAGGCAATCGCACTTACATCGTATGGTTCCATAGAACCAACACCAAATGGTGGTACTCGAATGGATATAAAAATCATCAAATAATACCAGTATTGCACGTGCACCGACCGGAGTCGTTGTTGCCAAGTACTGTAGAGTTGTGATCGATCACTCGCACAGATGCGGAACACGCGAGACGGCAAGATCCTTCCCAGAAGGATAAAGGCCCAGAGGCGCATGCCGAAAAATAAACTGCTCCATAGAGCAGGTGTCTAGAGACGGTTGCCCAGAGGCGTGGTGACCTAGAGGTCCAGTACTGGCCGCCCAGAGGCTAATGTGTCACTAACTTCTTGGAGAGGAACCCGTAAAGTGTTAACAATGAGTCCCATACCCCACGTTCGCACTAAACGGTTTCCTAACCAATAGCAAGCTCACACTCCAAACAATAAAAAGTCCACCTAGTATCATCGGTAAACTAGACCCAAAGGTCAAAACGATCAATTGAATAGGTCGGGGATTAACCGGAAAGAAAATACACACAGTTCCATAGGCCGGAGATTTCCTAACCATTTAAGCACCTTTCCACTTCGCTCGACGTGCTAAAAAGTGAGTGTGAGGTTTTTATTATAGAAAATAATGGTGCGAAACGGATTTATAATTGATTTTGAAATCACTTTAAAACGGCTTTTGAAAACTCTCCTAATATGGAGTAATTAATTTAATAATTAAAAATAATATTATATAATAATTTCGAAAGCCATTTAGGAGTGAAAAATCTTTTGAAAATGATTCATAAAACCCGTGTACGAAATCTAGAGACAAATCTCAAAGAAATCAATAAAACCAGAAAATCACTGAAAAATATTCTTAAGTGTTTGTAAACATTCAAAAACAGCTGCGAACCCAAGTTTGGCAATTTATTTGAACTAGCAAACGTTGTCCAAATGTCATGAAAATTTGCAGTCATGTAGTCCAACATCCCTACTTTAAGATGCAAAAAGAATCGGGAAATTCCGACTTGAAACGAAGAAACGGCGTCGTCTCAAAGTTGGACAAAAATCATAAAACTTTACTGTGTCAAAACAGTGTAAAGGTCCCACTTCGACGACATGGTCGAAGGGTCACATGAACTCAGATCTTGATGAAAACTTGCAGGAGCGTAGTAAAGTACTTCTACTTTGATATGCAACAAGAATCGTTCGGTTTTGACTTGAAACGAAGAAACGACAATGTTTCAAAGTTGGTCCGACGATAACTGAAAATTATCACTATTGTAAAACAGTTTCTGGGTGCTACTTCGGCAATAGAAACGAAGTACCTAATGCATCCAGATCTAAACCAACTTTGCATGGTTAAAGATCTCGATCTCATCTTTTAACGAGACCAAAAACGATGAAATCCGACAAAGGACGAGCCCGGGATGGCGTCGCAAAGTCGGGGTTCTACGCTGAAAACAACGAGAGAAAAGAGACTAAGGCCTATAGCTATGCACTAACTGGCCATAGATGAAAAACCACAATTTTGGCATAGTACACTTCAAATTCTGGCAAAATGAATAAAATGAAAGTTGTATCTTAGTTTCTAAGCTTTCCGGAATGACCAAGATCGTCAAATGTTGACCAGAGATGAAAATTCTATGACTAAAACAATTCTCATATCTAAATTTTATATCACTGTCGTTGTGCTCTCGGGACAGTGGTAAGAATGTACAATTTTGACCAAATTAACTTCGAAATTTCATGAATCTCAAAACATAAAAGTTTTAGCTCTAAATCTAAGCTTTCCAGAACATCTAAAATTATTAGATTTGGATAAGAAACGAGTAACTTATGGCCAAATCCATTTCAGGTTTTTATTTTATCAATCCTGTAGTTTATTGTCAGGTCAGCGACAAACAAGCATGATTTCGACCATTTAAACCTCAAAATTATGCAAAGAACAAAACATAAAAGTTATAGGGTACAGAATATGATTTCCAGAACTTCAAGAAAATCTTAATTCCGAGTTAAGATGAATGAGATATGCCTAATTTACTAACAGCAATAAACTAATTATAATTTCAGCTAGCATATACTACAAGTACCTTATGTGCACACCCCAAAATGAAAGCAAAGATGATCAAAGAGCTATGATTCACATGTTACATAATAAAACATGTGTTACTAACTGATTACCAAAATCAAAAGATGATTAAACACATATTAGAAGAGGTTTTTAGCAATATACCTCTCTAGAAAGCAACAAAGACTACTATAGCATCAACCCAAGTTAGCAAAAGATGATTAGGAGGCTATTAGATCAAAAAACACATAAAACATGTGTTACCAAATCAATTTCAGAAATAAGAAAGATATAAAAATGGATTTGAGGTGGGTATTTGCATTACCTTTGCATAGAATGTCTTGCATAAGCTAAAACTAGAAGGAGATGAAGATATAAGCCATTTTTGTTATGAAACTTTAGGAAATGATTAGGGTTTTGATTAGGGATGAATGAATGAGATTAGAAGAGTTTGAGATAATTTATAGAGGAAGTTTAGGGTGGGTTATTAGGCTAGGTTTAGTAACCCAATAAGAAGAGAGTTATTTATATGTTTCCAACAATTAGTCTAAGTGTTCATATATGTTTATAAAACTCATTTTTCTTATCCAAACCCATTTTAAAATCTCTCCTAAAATATTTAACTTTCCAAAAATAACATTTTATCCTCATTTTAAATTCCCATATTTCCCATTTAATTAAAATAGCCTTTTTCAAACAAATTTTGTTATTCCAAATCCTTTTATGCTTCATTAAAATAAATAAAAATCCTAACCTTTATTTATTAATTGGTAATGCAAATCCCGGGTTGTTACAGACTCCCCCCCTTAAGAAAATTGCGTCCCCGCAATTCCTTAAGATAGATGTCGTTTATAACGTCACATCCCCAAAAGAAGTGATAGAGATAAAATAGAGAATTCTCACCCGCAGAAGAAGATAGGAGAAAGCCAGGATAAGAGCGTTCAATAGATTCTCTGGTCTCCCAAGTGCAGTCCTTAGGATTCGGTGACCATTGAATCTTCACGAGTGGAACCTCTTTGTTGCGAAGGCGTCTAACCTCCGAATCAAGCACACGAAGAGGTTGCTGCTCCAAAGATAAATCAGGTAAGATCTCTAAATCAGGCACAGCATGCGGCTCAATGATAGAATCAGGGTCGCGGACACACATGCAAAACTGGGAAACATGGAACACGTCGTGCATTCCAGAGAAGTGAGCAGGTAGAGCCACACGATAAGCCACAGGGCCAATGCGTTCCGTAATAGGAAATGGTCCAACATAGCGAGGAGCCAACTTCCCTGTAAAGCTGAAACGCACAACCCTTTTCATAGGAGATATCCGAATAAAGACATGATCACCAATGGAGAACTCAAGAGGCTTCCTACGGTTGTCCGCGTAGGATTTCTTACGGTTCTGCGCCTCTTTCATTCTCTGACGAATAAGAATAATCTTCTCAGAAGATTCCCGAACTGAATCTGGATCAAGAAGGAGCTTCTCGCCAGATTCTAACCAACACGAAGGAGAACGACATGGCCTTCCATAAAGAGCCTTGAAAGGAGCCATGCCAATACTAGACTGAAAGCTGTTATTGTAGCAGAACTCTACAAGCGGTAAGTGATCCTCCCAACTACCTCCGAAATCCAGAATACAACAGCGCAAAAGATCCTCTAAAACACGATTCACCCTCTCTGTCTGACCGTCGGTCTGAGGATGATAAGAAGTCGAGAGATTCAGCTTTGAGCCCAAAGCTGATTGTAGGCACTTCCAGAAGTGACTAGTAAAGATAGTGTCTCGATCACAGACGATAGAGCTAGAAATACCATGAAGTCGAACAACTTCCTTCACATATAGCTTGGCAAGCTGAGGAGCAGTCCGAGTGGACTTAACAGGAATAAAATGAGCTGATTTGGTCAAGCGATCGACGATGACCCAAATAGAAGTATGGCCTGACATCGATCGAGGCAGACCGTCAATAAAATCCATGGATATCTGATCCCATTTTCACAATGGAATCTCTAGCGGCTGAAGAAGACCGGATGGACGTTGGTGCTCAGCTTTGATCTGTTGACAAGTCATGCAACGGCTTACATAACTTGCAACATCACTCTTCATGCCTTCTCAATAATATACCCGACACATATCGGCATACATCTTGCTCGAACCGGGATGGATGGTGTACTTAGTGCGATGACACTCATTTAGAAAATCATGCCTAAGTGATAGATCAGAGGGTACCAAAATACGGTTCTTCCTGCGAAGACACCGATGAGAATCAATAGAATAATCCAACAATGTCTCATCACTGGATTCCGACTCAAGGAGATGAATATATCGCAACAAGTCTGGATCCTGCCGCTGAGCATGGGCAATGCGATCCAATAGAATAGGTCGAGCTTCCAAGCTGAATAGCAAGATTTGAGAATCAGAAGACGGAGCTCGATTTCGAATATCACACATAGAAAGAGTCTCAAGAATATCCCACTCGGGTATCATCATAGAAACTACTGCCGAGTGTTTGCGACTGAGTGCATCAGCCACACGATTACCCTTGCCAGGGGTATACTGAATATCTAAGTCATATGAGGCGAGAAACTCAAGCCATCGCTGCTGCCTCATATTGAGATCTCTCTGGCTGAAAAGATACTTCAGCGACTTATGATCGGTGTAGAGAATGAAACGTCCGCCCAATAGATAATGACGCCACGTCTTCAAGGCAAAGACGATAGCAGCTAACTCAAGATCATGAGTAGGATAGCGAACCTCATTCGGACGTAGCTGCCTAGAAGCGTAAGCAACTACCCGATCCTTCTACATAAGCACAACACCGAGGCCGCTACCACAAGCGTCGTTGTAAACAATAAGATCCTGGTTACTCTCAGGAACCACAAGAATAGGAGCATGGGTGAGAAGTTCCTTCAGTCGCCGAAAGGAAGCTTCACACTTATCAGACCAAATAAAACGAACACCCTTACGAGTCAGAGTCGTGAGGGGAAGTGCAACTCGAGAGAAATCCTTGATAAACCGACGGTAATAACCCGCCAGCCCAAGGAAGCTGCGAATATCATGAACGTTCTCGGGCTAATTCCAATTCTGAATAGCTTCGATCTTGGCCGGATCGATAGAAATACCCTCAGATGATACAATATGGCCCAAGAACTTGACCTTTCTCTCCCAAAAATGGCACTTGGAGAGCTTGGCCTTAAGCTGATGCTGACGAAGAGTATCCAAGACGATCCGCAAATGATGAGCATGCTTTGCCTCGGATCTAGAATAAATAAGAATATCGTCGATGATAACCAGAACGAATCTATCGATGTATTCCCGGAATACTCGATTCATAAGATCGACAAAGAAATCCGGAGCGTTCGTCAAGCCGAACGGCATGACCAACCACTCAAAAGAACCATAACGAGTGCGAAATGCTGTAAGAGGAATGCTGTCTTCCGCGACTCGTAGCTGATGGAATCCGGTGGCAAGGTCAAATTGAGATAAGACCTTCGCACCGCTCAATTGGTCAAACATGTCGTAACGGGAATTAGAGTTAGACATGATTCAATGATAGATAATTAATTAAGGAATACTACGGAATATAACGGATTCCTATACATATTCCTAACTTATCTATCAATAAACCTAAGGAAGGGATTTGATTTAATTCGGATCTAATTTAAAATGTATTATACTAAGTGTATCTGTTCTGTGTTTATTATGCTTATTCCTGAAACCAGGCTCTGATACCAAGCTGTAACGCCCCACTCTGAGACCCAATGTAACAAGAGTATTACGGGAGTAATACTGTCTGTTAAAGCAGAGAATAGAGTATAGTGGAAGCGACCATTTGTAATCAAGCTATAACTATCTACTGAATACATCGAAAGGGTGGTATCTAATTTTTTTCAAGTGGTTCGACATATTCAATAAATATTTATAACGAAATTACAATGGCTAAAGATCTATCAGAATAAGCATAGTAATAAAATGATAAAACATCACAGAACAGAATCACATAACAGATATAAAATCCCAGAACAATACATCATCAATACAGATCCAAATACTATAAGTGGGTACAAAGCCACTGCCCACACATGTGAGTCAAAAATATGTACATATCAAAGTCTGAATAATAACAGAGTAGCGGAATAGTGGACAAATAAAAGCGCTATCTATAAGCATAGCAGATAATGTCCAAGCGGAAGCACAGAAGCTAAGTCCAGAGACCTAACCTGAAACAACTCGGTATGACCCGAGCGAAAACACTCGGGTCAGGCTAGCTAAACAATCAGTATTAACTGAGATATATAATAATGCGGTACATAAATAAAACAGTACTTATCCAAAGAGAAGTATATTATGAACCACATGAATATAATGACGATCCCTAATCATCAATAAACAATAAAAATCTCCAAAGCGAAATCAACACCAAAGTGTAGAATAAATAAAATCGCCTCATATCATCGGCGTAGCCAAAGCTATAAAAAGATGCCCATAGGCAATAATCCCAAGAGTGACCAGAGTCTGTAATCAATGCCCAAGCAAAGATCGATGCTCCAAAGAGCAATGGGGATATACTGAAAAGTCAATGAAATCCAACACTGAAAAGCAGTGTCCAGAGACACTGTGAATCCACAAGGCAATCGCACTTACATCGTATGGTTCCATAGAACCAACACCGAATGGCGGTACTCGAATGGATATAAAAATCATCAAATAATACCAGTATTGCACGTGCACCGACCGGAGTCGTTGTTGCCAAGTACTGTAGAGTTGTGATCGATCACTCGCACAGATGCGGAACGCGCGAGACGGCAAGATCCTTCCCAGAAGGATAAAGGCCCGGAGGCGCATGCCGAAAAATAAACTGCTCCATAAAGCAGGTGTCCAGAGACGGTTGCCCAGAGGCGTGGTGACCCAGAGGTCCAGTACTGGCCACCCAGAGGTTAATGTGTCACTAACTTCTTGGAGAGGAACCCGTAAAGTGTTAACAATGAGTCTCATACCCCACGTTCGCACTAAACGGTTTCCTAACCAATAGCAAGCTCACACTCCAAACAATAAAAAGTCCACCTCGTATCATCGGTAAACTAGACCCAAAGGTCAAAACGATCAATCGAATAGGTCGGGGATTAACCGGAAAGAAAATACACACGGTTCCATAGGCCGGAGATTTCCTAACCGTTTAAGCACCTTTCCACTTCGCTCGACGTGCTAAAAAGTGAGTGTGAGGTTTTTATTATAGAAAATAATGGTGCGAAACAGATTTATAATTGATTTTGAAATCATTTTAAAACGGCTTTTGAAAACTCTCCTATTATGGAGTAATTAATTTAATAACTAAAAATAATATTAAATAATAATTTCGAAAGCCATTTAGGAGTGAAAAATCTTTTGAAAATGATTCATAAAACCCGTGTACGAAATCTAGAGACAAATCTCAAAGAAATCAATAAAACCAGAAAATCACTGATAAATATTCCAAGTGTTTGTAAACATTCAAAAACAGCTGCGAACCCAAGTTTGGCAATTTATTTGAACCAGCAAACGTTGTCCAAATGTCATGAAAATTTGCAGTCATGTAGCCCAACATCCCTACTTTAAGATGCAAAAAGAATCGGGAAATTCCGACTTGAAACGAAGAAACGGCGTCGTCTCAAAGTCGGACAAAAATCATAAAACTTTACTGTGTCAAAACAGTGTAAAGGTCCCACTTCGACGACATGGTCGAAGGGTCACATGAACTCAGATCTTGATGAAAATTTGCAGGAGCGTAGTAAAGTACTTCTACTTTGATATGCAACAAGAATCGTTCGGTTTTGACTTGAAACGAAGAAACGACAATGTTTCAAAGTTGGTCCGACGATAACTGAAAATGATCACTATTGTAAAACAGTTTCTGGGTGCTACTTCGGCAATAGAAACGAAGTACCTAATGCACCCAGATCTAAACCAACTTTGCATGGTTAAAGATCACGATCTCATCTTTTTAACGAGACCAAAAATGATGAAATCCGACAAAGGACGAGCCCGGGATGGCGTCGCAAAGTCGGGGTTCTACGCTGAAAACAACGAGAGAAAAGAGACTAAGGCCTATAGCTATGCACTAACTGGACATAGATGAAAAACCACAATTTTGGCATAGTAAACTTCAAATTCTGGCAAAATGAATAAAATGAAAGTTGTAGCTTAGTTTCTAAGCTTTCTGGAATGACCAAGATCGTCAAATTTCGACCAGAGATGAAAATTCTATGACTAAAACAATTCTCATATCTAAATTTTATACCACTGTCGTTGTGCTCTCGGGACAGTGGTAAGAATGTACAATTTTGACCAAATTAACTTCGAAATTTCATGAAGCTCAAAACATGAAAGTTTTAGCTCTAAATCTAAGCTTTCCAGAACATCTAAAATTATTAGATTTGGATAAGAAACGAGTAACTTATGGCCAAATCCATTTCAGGTTTTTATTTTATCAATCCTGTAGTTTGTTGTCAGGTTAGCGACAAACAAGCATGATTTCGACCATTCCAACCTCAAAATTAGGCAAATCACAAAACATAAAAGTTATACGGTACAGAATAAGCTTTCCAGAACTTCAAGAAAATCTTAATTCCTAGTTAAGATGAATAAGATATGCCTAATTTACTAACAGCAATAAACTAATTATAATTTCAGCTAGCATATACTACAAGTACCTTATGTGCACACCCCAAAATGAAAGCAAAGATGATTAAAGAGCTATGATTCACATGTTACATAATAAAACATGTGTTACTATCTGATTACCAAAATCAAAAGATGATTAAACACATATTAGAAGAGGTTTTTAGCAATATACCTATCTAGAAAGCAACAAAGACTACTATAGCATCAACCCAAGTTAGCAAAAGATGATTATGAGGCTATAAGATCAAAAAAAAACATAAAACATGTGTTACCAAATCAATTTCAGAAATAAGAAAGATATAAAAATGGATTTGAGGTGGGTATTTGCATTACCTTTGCATAGAATGTCTTGCATAAGCTAAAACTAGAAGGAGATGAAGATAGAAGCCATTTTTGTTATGAAGCTTTAGGAAATGATTAGGGTTTTGATTAGGGATGAATGAATGAGATTAGGAGAGTTTGAGATAATTTATAGAGGAGGTTTAGGGTGGGTTATTAGGCTAGGTTTAGTAACCCAGTAAGAAGGGAGTTATTTATATGTTTCAAACAATTAGTCTAAGTGTTCATATATGTTTATAAAACTCATTTTTCTTATCCAAACCCGTTTTAAAATCTCTCCTAAAATATTTAACTTTCCAAAAATAACATTTTATCCTCATTTTAAAATCCCATATTTCCCATTTAATTAAAATAGCTGTGACGACCCGACTTCCTATGCCCAGAAAGTCGCATCATTATGAAGAAAGAAAGAGGTAGAAAAGAGAAAAGAAGAGAAGAAAGAAAGAAACAACAACAACGATCTCACAGCGGAACGAATAAATTATATTAATAACATAAACTATTACATAGTATACAACACTTATCAGAGTTACACAACATATACATCACATACTAGTCAGTTATAAACATCTGTCTAGACATTACAACTCAAATACAATACAAACACTATCACAGAGATCTACACAGCGGAATACTATATCTACGAACGCCGAAGCCTCCTGCTCCATTGCTCCTCCAGAATATTCGTCAAAGCTAAACCAAATCCCTTGGCTACTCGTAAAAATTTGAGTACCCAAGAGTTTATAAAACAGAAATAAACACTTGGGTCAGACATGGGTCTGGTGTGAGTAACAGGTTAAACTTGCTTAACTTCAAAACCTTTAGAAAGAAAAGGTATCACGTAAGACTCCCCACAAATAAACATGGGTAAGTTTTTACCTTACGCTAACCAAAACATTTGATAGGAAATCCAGTTATATTATAATAGGGTCTAGGGTTTTCAAATAAATATGAAATAGCTGAAATTGTTACATTATTAAATTCCAGCATACTAGCCACAAAGTGGGTTATACAATCAAAACCGTAAGGGCACGTAGGAAGAATGGGTTTCCATACAATGGCAGGGCTACTGGGGTACCGCCCGTCACAGTACGTGGCCTAGATCACCGTACCGAGGAGTACGCCCGCTCCCCTGCAACACAAAGCCGGAACCATCCCTTACTGGATAATTCCGAACAAGACAATCCCGTAGTTGGCGCGACCAACCACACACTAAGCCGAATAAAAGAAAAGGGACCTCTAGACAGGGATCTATCTTGCTCTCAGTGGGTGCTACCCACGAAGCCTTGCTGCACCTCCCCTGTTTTAGCCATTCCCGGTTGATGAGGCTTGAGGTTACGATTACCTTTAATCAGAACATATCACTTAGAATGCTCATCGTCCGCCTGACGATGTGCTGAAAGCATTCAATCCATACAAGTTCGTTCCGGGTTCGAACGAAACCGAAGGCATTATCTCGTTACACTCGTTTTGGAATCACCCTCAGAGTTAACGACAATAACCCTTGCACTCTGAATCTTCATCTTCACTTGAGATTCACGACCTATCGTAAATTTGGATCGATGTGGTATTCGGGTCTCCAGACCTGGAATCCCGGTATACGGAAACCCGATCCCGGTCTCATCGAAATCCAGAACGTATCTTTTAAGGGCCAAGTTGTTTTAAGGTTAAAACAATTCAATTCTTATCTATATACACAAAGATAGATAATTCAATAGATAATCTACATTATCATCCCAAACAGATAATTCACATTATCATTATAATTCAACCAAACATCCATATCATATATCAATCATATCTCATCAGAGATATCAAACAATGAAATACATTCAATCTCATTCATCCATCCTTAAGCAATGATTTGTATCATCTAATTAATTTAAAGTGAATTAAACTAATTACTTCATTCTATAAATCCTGCTTACTTAATTATTAATTAAACCAATTAATTAATCATTACTCTAAGTATCCATCTTAATTAATCATTCCTGATTAATAATCCTTTAATTACTTTAAGTAATTAATACTTAATTAATTTCACAAATTAATTATCTTAAACCATTCAGTAATTAATCTTTAATTACTTCATTAATTAATTAATTATACTTAATTATCTTAATCCTTAATTAATTACAATTAATTAATTACTTTAATCCTTTATTATTGATTAATTAATTTAATCAATTCTTAATTACATCATTAATTATATTAATTAATGATTCCTAATTACTTCTTTAATTAATTACTCCATTAAAATTTATTATATTTAATAATTTATCTTTAATTAACCCATATTTATTAATCACTTTTGATTAATCACTTTTAGTAATTAACTACCCTTAATTACATCCTTCACAAATTAATTACTCATTAATTAATTATCTTTTAATTAATCCTTTGATCAATTATACAAAGTAATTAAACTCAAATTACTTTCATTATCTCCATTTAATTACATTCAGTAATTATCTTAAATTACTTCCTAAGTAATTACACTTCACCAATTGATTATCTTAAATTAATTTAATTAATTTATTTAACTTTATCAAATTTATCTAATTAATTACCTTAAGTAATTAATTACTTTAATTACTTCCATTAAGTAATTATACTTAACCCATTTTCATATTAACTAATTAATCTAATTGATTATCAAATTTAATCATATTAATTAATTAATAATCCTTAATTAATGATCTCTCATTAATTATTAATAATTCTTTAGTTACTTTCTTTAAATAATTAATCTTTAATAAACTATTTATTAATTACCACTTTAATAAATTCTTAATTACCAATTAATTAATTAATAATTACTAAATTTATTTCCTAATTAACCTTTAATCACTTGATTAATAAATTTCTAATCATTTATTAAAAATCTATACTTATCTAAATAAATGATTTTTAATCCCAAATTAATTAACCTTAATTAATTAACTTATAATTCTAATTATTTTAATTAATTAACACTAAACCATTAATTAATTAAATTATTTAATTACTCTTAATTACCTTATTAATTTAATGAATCCTACATCATTAAATCTTAATTACTTCTAAATTAAAGTATTAACCTTTTAACTACTTTAATTATCATTAACAAAGACTTTAAAACATTTTACTTTAAAAGTTTCTTTTTAATTCATTTTAAATTAAAGACTTAAAATAAATTACAAATTTAACTTTAACCAAATTTAAATCAAATTTATAAAATCTTCTTAAATTCAAATGTTAAGAAACACTTAACATTTAAAGATTTTTAAAACAATTTATTTAAATTCAAACCCTTTTTAAATTATTCTTTAAACATTTAAATTTGTTAAAACCTTTATTTTTATAAAACTTTATTTATCTCAAATTCTAGGATACAAATTTTAAACTTGAACTCGAATGAAAACTTGATTTAAAACTGGGTTTAAATCCTGTCTTCAAAGTTTTAAAACTCAATTTAAATTTAAAAACCACTGCCAGTTTTTAAAACTGTAACCCAAAATTACCCGAGCCCACTCAGTTTTCCCCCGAGTAAAAACCTGAAACCCCCGAGAAAACTTCGAGTCACTCACGCGTTTACTCGAGTGCTTTTCCTCTGTAAAAACAAACTAAACACTGATACTCCTGACATATGTAGGCTGAATTGATTTTTAAAAAAAATAAATAAAAGAAAACAAAAATTAAATATGACACTTGTCTTTCTCATATCCTAATCTTAGAACACATGTAATATTAAAGCCTTAGGAATTTACACATGTCTCTTTAATTAATTAGTATTTATTTTAAATGTAAATAAAAAGCCTTTTTCTTTATTTAATAAATACTTATTACTTATTTATATATATAGATCACTTTTTAAAAGAAACAAAACTAACTATATTTATAAATAAAAGTTTATACAAATATTCTAAAATCCAAAACAATTTAAATATTTATTCTTTTGAATTTCAAAACTTAAATTAAATTCAAATCAAATTAAATCCTAGATTCAATTTTAAAAGTTATGTTATACATATATACAACTACTTATCAATTTAAAAATAACAATTCCATATTCTTTAAAATCCATTCATATTTATAAAAATAATACATTATACTTATTATTTGGAAATAACATATTTGATACTTATTTAATTAGATTATTAAATTAAATTCAAATTTTATTATCAAAGATCATCAATATCAATTTAATTATTTAACAGATTATTAAATTGATATTGCTCAAATTTCTGGGATATTACAATAGCCTTTTTCAAATAAATTTTGTTATTCCAAATCCTTTTATGCTTCATTAAAATAAATAAAAATCCTAACTTTTATTTATTAATTGGTAATGCAAATCCCGGGTTGTTACAACTATTCCTACTACATCCATTTTGGAAATATCCTTAGGATTAGTAGCGACTAGCCCTTGCACCTTACTGCTCCATCTTCGACTCCGAACACGTTTCACGAAACGTACAAACTGGATCAAAGTGGTTTTCGGGAAATAAATCCCGATCCGGTCTCTTCGAAATGATTAACGCATTGTCCAATATTGATAGTCGGTTATTTAACTATCAATTAACATTCACATCATCCATCAAACATAAATAATTTCTCCAAATTATTTATTATTCCCAAAATATATTCGCAAGATATATTTCCATTTTCCAACCCTTTTGAAAACATTTCAAACCAGTTCCCACGGAATACATCTTTCCCAATATTTATTTCCACTGAAACACCAAGTACAAAATACCTTTAGATTTTAAAATAATTTAAAAACACTTTATTATAAAATATCCTCTAAAACCTTTAAATTCAAAATTTACTTTAATACTTATTCAAAATATATATACTTTTAAGAATATTTAGAATAAGACCACTTCAATACTTATTAAAATATATACTATAGGCATATTTGAAAATGAGGTTACTTTATAAAATATGAAACTAAATTTCTCCTTTAATACGAATACCAAGTCACCTTTATATAATTACTATTATGATAAATTTGAAAAAGATTTACTTTAAGATTTACACATTTAAAAATAATAAATTTTCTAAAAACATGCGTTTAAAAACAACATTAAAGCTTTTAACTTATATTTAAAAATTTACTTTGAAAAACGTACTTGGCTATCCAGAGAAATACACTTCTCTTCACATCCTTTAAAAATAAATCTCTATTTATTTTTAAACAAATTTTCCATTCCTTTAATAAATTCTCATCGTAAATTTATTTTTCCAAATATCCACTGATATATTACTTTACTTTTATAAACCCAATTTATAAATTTCATAGTCACATTCTCCTTTTAAATTTCCAATTTCAACAACTTAAATCAATTTCCAAATTGATTTCCAATTTACCTCATTTATTCCAAAATCCATTAAATTCAGATTTAAATCCTTAATTATGATTTAACATACTTTTAACTGAAAATACCAATGTTAGATTTCTCAAATTACTTCTTTATCCTTTTAAATAAATTTAAACTTTGAATTTTAAAATAATTCTTTATTCCTTTAAAATAATATCACTTAATTTACAATTCATTAATTTTAGTTTATTCCGAATCCTTTTTATTCTTCTTCTCGAAGTTAGTTATTAGTATTTTAATTTCACTTCTATTTCTTTTCAATTCATTCTTAATTTATTCAAATTTCCTATAATGATTTCGCTTATGAATTCACTTATTTTATTTTCTTTCAAAAATCCAATTTATATATTTTTGGTAACTCATTATACCCCAATCTATTCAATCAAACCATATCATTCAATATTCTAATATAATACATCATAGAATATCAAATAATCACATAGAGAACGTTAAATAATTTAAATAAATGTTAAGGAATCCAGTTGGATCCCTTCAACCTGTTTTCCCTACAACCACACACAATAGCACAACATAAATACCAATTCCACTTCGAGATGGAATATCGCGGTATATAGGATTTATAAAATATCATCCGCTATTATGCGGCGCATTGGGTCTCATCCGCTATAAGATGAGGGAAATCAATCACTCCAATATATACTATATACAACTATATAATATATCACATCCAAACATTCAACCAAATATTTAAATTTAACCATTTAAATTTAATTTTAAACTAGATGAGTGAGATTAACTCACCTTTGATTTTTGTTTGCAATCCGATTGAAACCAGCTTGTTTCCCCTTGATTTTAGACCTTGTATAAACAATTCATGATTCATTACTATTTGAAATAATCCATAAATAATTTACCATTTAATAAATTTAATTAACCGATAACTATTTTAAACTATTTTTTTTAAGTGAATAAGCTAATTAAACAAGCTAATCACCTCAATCCATTATTTAAAATAAAATGGTAACTGAAAGTAAGTGTATTTGTATATTTAATTTCTTTTTGAAACTACATTTATATTTATAAATAGTCTATAAAGATTCCAAAATCTGATTTTATATAAATTCTTCAAACCTTTTTTAAAAAAATTCTTATCTTTATTCCAAAATCATATATGTCTAAATTAAATTAAAACCCACCAAATTTACATTTGGTATAAATATCTTTGGTATCCTTGAATAATAGTTTATATACTTATTTTTAAATAAGGAAAAATTACAATTGATTATGCTTCTCTGAAAGGGTTAAACTTTTTTTTTAAATAACCAATTCCTGATTATGTTTTAACAAAATTTTATACTCAAATTTAATTTACTCAAAAAGAACAACCCATACTCACATCGAAGGCCGGCTCCAACAATAGAGCATCTCTCCAACTCCACGTCTACAGTCGCCACTTCCAAACCCACTTGCAATGGCTGCGTTAGTTCGGCCACCAGACCCTTCGCGCGAACGCAACCCAGTCACGCTGCTCTAAGTAGTTGCTCTCCTTTGCCATGCTCCGACGTCGCCGCACAGAAGCCCTAAGTGCACGCGAGTCACTAGCTTCCACTCGACGCTGCGAGCCCTATCGCGATCGACCTCCCCTCCAACTGCACTCGACGACGAATATCCCAAGCGAGATAAATGTTGTCGCTCTCGAATCGCGTCCCTATTTGATAACGCGACTAGATTGGCGAACTCAGTCGCTAATAAATTTAGGTCGAAATCGATTTGATTGGGTTGAAGATAGAAGAGCATTGTTGTTTGGAGGTTAGAGGAGGAAGATGCGGTTTAATGTGAAAAAAACGAAATCGAACTCTGGTCTCCAAATCTCAATTTTAATAAGAATTGGAATTAAATAGAATATGATTTGATGTCGAACTGATATTCAGATATGTAGATTTAAGCGAAATCTTCATAGAATAGAGATGTTGTGTTGAAAGGTGAGGGTGTGATGGGTTGCGTGTAGGAGATGAATTATAGTGATTTGAAGAGAAATGAAAAGATCTGATGTGAAATAATTTCAACTGCAGTTGACTAGTATAAATATTCAATTTGAATTCAAATTCAGACCATTCCGATAAATGCAACTTAAAAACTTGACCTCCTATCGAGGCGTGCCGCTAGGCGTTTATAATGTTAAACCTCTATTCTGAATGCAAATGGAAAAGGTTTCGAGTCCTAATTCGATCGTATGGAGAAGATAGCTTTTTGAATCCAGTTATTATATTAAATTTTTGATATAAATTTCAGTGCGTTTATATATCGTACGCTCACACAACAACTCCAAATATTACGAAAATTGAAATAAGATAATAATACAATATTATGGATCCAATGAAACTGGTTTCGTCAAAATCCGAGACTGTGGCCGGAAGGCTATTTTTAAATTTAATTTAAACAATAAAATTTTAAAACTGAACATAACATCTTTAAATTCGATTCTATCACTTTTATTATCTTCAGTATTGTCAATATAAATTTTACAAGCCTTCAGATTATTTTTAACAGGCTTAAAACTCCAGATTCAACATTTACCCAATTTTCAATCGTTTAATTCAAAAATTAAATTATTCAAATAAATACAGATATTTGAAATTCAAGTTAAATATTTAAAATCAATTAAATATTCCGATTTTAAACATCTGAAAATTCCGGGTCGTCACAGACATTTAATAGTATCACCGTCCCAAAGAGCTTCGTTTTTACCTTTTTTTACAAGGACATCGAATTTCTTTATTTCCAAACTCACTAGAAGCAAAATTAACAAAAACATCAATACCCTTGAAAAAATCCTCCAATATTACACCTTGTCAGTCTCTTCGCTTGTACATCCAAGTACGATCCCTCATATAATCCATTTTAACTACATTGCATATTGTAAGCTCACATGTAAACAACCTTACATTTTTAATAGTGTATCAAAGTACAAGCATAACTTACTAATTATAAAAAAATAATTATTAGAAACCATAACGCCTTCCCAATTAGTATATTACATAATTAATTTTATTTAATCCAGTGATTACAATTATATTCAATTAAGTAAAGGTAGTATTATAGACAATAACTTATTTATCTTGTTAGGTACCATAGCAATAAGATGTTTCATTGTTGGGGATGGAGTTTAACCATAAATAAATGTTGGAGATACTCCAATGCCTAAACCCATGACAAAAATATATTTATTTAAAGACTGAAATTTTTTGGTCTCTAATCAAAGACTATTACTAACTAAAAAAACAGTCTTAAGATTTAAACAGTAAGGACTCATTGATTAATTAATCATACAAGTATCGAAAGTGTTCAATGAATAATATTGAATGACTCGGTTGCCTTAGCTTTCATTTCAATCACCATAGATACTTAACAAAAACATGGCACGCTTTATGACTGGACCAAATTGTTACGATTTCTGTTATAGTATGAACATTTTTCTGTTGTTTCAATGAGTAAACATTACTACATCACTTTTGCTATGATTTCTTTTCTAGTATCAATATTTTCTGTTGTTATGATTTCTATCTCAACCAAAACTCATTTTAAAGTTTACTAACTGAAAATTTTGGGTCTCTACCAAAACTTATAAAAATAATCTTAAGATTACTAACTGAAAATTTTGGGTCTCTACCAAAACTCATTTTAAACAACCACCAAATAAATATTATTCATAGATTATTCCAATACAATCTCTCACTGATTATTCCAATAGTTTCAAAAAGCAAACCCAAAATAAGTTGAGAGTTGTTATAACTATAAGAATAAGGATTCCTTTACACCAGCACTAGTGGCAAATAGATGTCGAATTCATTGGTTTGTAAATTTTATGTGTTATCAAACATGTAACATAAGTGTTCTTTGACCGAGTGCAGCTGCACTGAGTGCAAAACAGTATCGAGTCATTGACTGACTTAGTGCAGAAGCACAAGTCAAGAAACTCATTGCAGCTGGAGTTGGTCCAAATAAAACTCAGTGCAGCTGGAGTTGGTCCACAAAAAAACTAAGTGTAGTGACACAATGTCGATAACTCTTGATGATTTTGACATATATTCAATACTTGGCAATTAGATTGGTTATAAAATTAGGTAAATGTTCAGTTGAAGCTTGCATTGAGCCAAGGTGAAGTACCATTATATTATATATCTTTTATTTTCTACTTAAATTTCATTTATATTTGAAGAATTAAAAAAACCATACCTTCCTTTCTTATATCATAGTTACTACAAATTGCATAAGTTTTAATCGTAGCATAAAAATGTGGGGTAAGAAATGTGCACATATTGAATTGACTGGAATTCCTTTAGGAGCATAAAGTGAGAAATGAACACATGGTGAAATGGGAGAATATGAGATGTGGAAAAAAACCACTTGTGGAACAAAGAGAAGATTGGATGTGAACTAATAAGGATGAATATATCTTACTTTTATTAGTTAATATAAGAGTTCCTTATTATTGTTAAATACTTTCTTAAGGATCAAATATCAACTTCATTATATATTTATTCACCTTTGAGATAAAAGGTTTTGTTACATATTTCTTGAAGACAAACAATAATTTTTTGCTAACACCACTTCTAGGCACTATAACCTATATAATATTATTTATTACACTAATTCGCTTATTTTTATTATTGCTAATCAAGGAAAACAAAAGTCCAATCACAACACAAATAGATTAATTAGTCTAATGATATGGCTAGGAAATTGTAAGGGGTACCATACATGCCAATAAAGTAGTTAAAGAAATAAATTAACGCATTAACTTCTTATGGAATAGAAATCAATTAGCCAACACGGAAGATTCATAAAAGATATAGTAATAAATCTATTTGTATGCATTAAATTAATTTCAATTTTATCTACCAGTTTATTGCTAATATTACTTCTAGGTATTATTTGCTTCAATAATATCATACATTCCATTATTTCTCATGTTATTTATGCAAATCTAGCAAAAAAGAACATTCAAGCATACACAAGTATCTATATTAGCCTAAAAACGGCTTAGAAAATCTAAGGGTTACTGCATATACCATTAATATGGTTTAAGGAAATAATTAATACATAAATTTTGTGAAATCAAAAAGCAATTAAGCATCTAAGAAGTAAAATATTAAATATATTTATATATAAAATAAAAAATTTCAGACTATAAAACATTGTGTATATATATAAACTATTATAATATATTTTGCAAAGAATTTCGAACTTTTACCGAGAAATATCATGTTTTTAAGGTACAACTAGTAGAATAATTTGGCAAGCATATATAAGTTTCAAATTTAAATAACCCGTTATATAACTAATCAACTATGGTTATTTTATTTATGTACATAAACTAAACATCTATAGAATAGATAACCTTATTAAAAAAAATAATTAGTTTCCTTAAAATAATTGTAAAATAGGTTGGTAATTCAATAATACATAAAAATATCAATGCACTGTCAAATCTTTTTGTATCAGTGCACTGTCAATTGAGCACCATAGTAAATAACAAAAAATACTGAATATATATCATAATTTAATTTATCATTAAGCTTCTACTTAGAAGAACGGTAAATTTTTTAAGAAAATGATTACAATAATTGAAGAGAAAGTTTAATATAAAGTAAATACAAGCATGCAATGCCTATGTCTATATATGTCAATAGATTAGAATGAAAGGGAAATTTTTTAACTTGTACAAGTACATCAACTTAAACATGCCGTGGATATGATTGAAATTTATATCGGATAACAACCACAGTCCTCAAATAACAAAACCCAATCCCCAAATATAAAATAACAACCGAGTTTGAAATGACTTTGCCATAATCCCCAAGTATAAAATAACAAAGCCCTAATTTTGAACCGACTTTAATAAAATGAAGCAGTCTATTACCTGACCAACACAGTAGATGATGGAGAAGTCGTCGATAGCAGCCAAATCTAGCGTCGTCGATAGCAGCCATGTCTGGCTTTGCCGACAACAAGAATGAATTGGGATATAGCATCGTCGACGGCGAGAGTTGTTGATAGCAGTCCTTCGTCAACAAACAAAGGGTCGTTGAAATTGGAATTAGGAAGAACGATTTGGATTTAGGGTTATAAAAAGACAAAATGTAACGACCCGGTATTTTGAACCGTTTGCATCCGTACATGTCGGACTTGAATTGCTCAAAATAACAGGTTGTTAATTTATATTTAGTAAAACTTAGCATATTCAGTAAATTAATCAATCACGGACACAAAGTATTGGAACAAATAGTAGTGGAATAGACAAATAGTAATTCATTAAGCTACTATAAAACACCAGAGTCTGAAACAAAATACAACAGAAATATCAAATACATAGTAGTCTCAAATTCAAAAGTAACTACAAGACTGAACATAAATGACTGGAATAACAGAAATAACTGAAAGCTGGATAGATAGATCTTCAAACAAAACTCCAATCTCCAAATGTGAGTCTCAAATGTTGTGACACTTAGTCCGACCCGAGGATAAAGCAAAACATAAAACACTAGAGTCAAGATTAACATTCTTATATCGGTAAATTTAACTCAAGTGAAATGTCAACTGAAATATAAATAACTTAAAGGATATTTGAGATTTCCATCATCTAAATATCCATGGAACTATCTACTATGTAGTAATATACGCTATTATAATAGTGTCTATAGTAAAGTAAAAATATTAAACTAGCGTTAAGACGTTACCTATATCTCCTTTAACACATTTTATATATTCCCACAGTCTATACACTACCGTAACTCATCCTTAAATTGGAGGCTATCATAGGGCACTTCATAGCTATGTACAAACCAAACTCGTAGAAGGCGCGCTAGGGCATGTGAACATGCCACTCGAATCAATGCCAGGGTAGATATAACAATTGCACTCCTGGACTGGTGGTAACGCCTAACAGCTACTACCGCCCACCTCGCGACACACTCTCAATCAAAGGGTGCACCCTATCAAATCACAATAGCAATAGAATGGTATCAAAAAAATGTGCCCGATCGGGGGAATGACCCCACTTGGCCCTGTATAGCTTCTGTTTTAGCCACATCAAGCTGACTCACGAGAGTCATAGCGACATAAATACCATATAGAATTGTCGTCAAACCATCCTACTTCGTTTTGGAATCCCCACCATGTACACAACAGTTAAAGTGGTTTTGGATATTGGAAGAGAGTATGACAATATCTGATCCCGGTCTCTTTAACAACCAAACGCTTATTTCACACCGTGGTCATTTCATTTCAAATAGTTCATACTTCATATCAAAATATCATATTCATTTCAAAACCATACCAATTCGATATCATAATTCACTTTATATAATATTCATTTTCAGAATCGTAGCAGTTTCAAAATCATAACACTTTTGTAATCATAACACTTCATAATCATAATAGTTTCAACTTAAACAGTTTAGATATTGAAAATTGCATAAATATTAAAATAGTTATATACTAAAATAGTTTATATATTAAAATAATTTATATACTAAATTAGTTGTAATTTAAAACTAGTTTATATTTTTTTTAAAGAGATTATACTGAAATTGTTTCCAAATTGGAGTTGTTTCATCTAATTCCACAAATCGATTCAGATCAAATTAAATTCCAAAATTCTATTTAAATCAATCTTAGTTCATCAATTACAATTCAATTCAAATTCTTAATAAACCAATTTTAATTTATATCGATTTCAAATACAGATTTGAATTACAAATTAAACAACTTTAATTTCAAATCAATATCAATTTACTTTCCCAATCTTAAATTATTAAAGTTGCTTTTAAAAATAAATTTTTAAATAAATACCTAAAAATATTATGTACTTACTAAATTAAATTTTATTATATTGAATCTTATTATTAAATTTATTTTATATTAAATCTATTTTTATATATTTAAAAATAGTAAAATTATAAGTAAAATCTTAAAAATTATATTTCAATATTAATTTATAAATTTAAAAGTTTCAAAACATCTAATTTTAAAAATTTAAAGTTTAGACATATATAAAAATAACATTTATGTATATTATATTTTAAAAAAAATCAGTAACTATTAAAATCTATATATTTCCTTTCAAAACTTTGGAACTCATTTTCAAAATATAGACCATCATTTCAATCCGCAATTTAAATATCTATGGGTACATATCATTTCAACTCGCAATCCCAAAATTCAAATCAATGAAAATCGCTTAGGTTTATTATTTCACCCATAACAATTTTCCCCTGATCTATAATATCGTTCAGGTATGTATCGTTTCAACCTATAGCGATTTCTAAACTAACAGGGAACTTGTAGAGTGAGAACAAATATGATAATAATTTAACATATCAACTACAGACCTATATCATCAATAATAAATTTGAATATAATATATACAACAGGGTTATGGTGTCATATATCATAATTGAACAATTGCAGATAACAACAAATCATATTTAACAAATTAAATAATTAACAATTCAATATTTAACAATATATTTCAATCGTCATTTCATGTGAATTGAATCTATTAAATATAAAAATGTTAATCGTGAGTGATTGCTCACCTTTCGAGGATAGAGAACAACGATGGCGAAGATGGTGATACGAACACACATACGAATATGAATACGAGCAAAGAAAATCAAAAGCTGTTGAGATTTCCGGACGAAGATAACCAAAACAATAAACTGGATAGTGGCGAAGTAAGATTTGAATTCAAATGAAAACAAAATATTTTATAATTTAAATTCATCATTCAATTTAAAACACATTAAAAATAAAATCTACACATATGTATATATATATATATATATATTGAAATCAATATTAATTTAAAACACGTATTTTTCTCTACACAAATATATATTATCTTTTAGAACCAAATACTTAAATTTATATTTCCCAACACATATATTAAAATTGTTAAAACTGTAATTAAATAAAGTATAATACAAAGGAACTATAAAATAACAGCATATAAATTCCATAATAATATGAATAGCTTATAATATAACAGCTAAAAAATATAAAACCAAAGAAACAAAAGAGATGTTGCGAACTGACATTCATATAAAATCTTATTTTACTAATATATATAAACAAATTGGCCAACTTCCACTATTTAAACTTACTACATAAATACTTACTATATATATACGTATATAATACTGATCATAGTTATATAAAAGGATCATCAATTGCAGATTCATACCCGTAATATATATATATATATATATATATTATAAAACAGAAAAAATCGAATAGTATATACAATGCTATATAAAAAGAAGATGATACCATATAAAGTAGCTTGTAGATTATATACGGAATGTATATATACGAAACTTAAGAAAAATTTATTTACTTTTTATTTATATAAAAGAGGGTAGAGGTGCACGGAAAAGATGGAGAGGGAACTGGCAATGAAGGGGAGGAAGGTCTGCTGGTCGGTGGTTGTCTTCGGGTTTGGGCTGAGGGCCGGGTGGTTGAAGCTTCTAGAAGGAAGGCGGTGGCTGCTGCGGGTTCGTGTTGAGGTGGTGCAAGGGTCGGTTAGGCTGAGGGGGTGGCGAAGGCTTTCTCGGTGGTGAAGGCGGAGTGGAGGTGGCAGTCAGGTGGCTCCACTCAGAAAATGTTGCTAAACCGTCAAAAATAGTATAAAATTGACAAAACGAAATACGACGTCTCATTCAGAAAATAGTTTACAAATTTATTGTATAAAAATATTCAGATTCCGAAAACATTTTATTTCCATCAGTTTTAACTTATTAAATTGAAATAAGATTACACAACAAAACTAATTTTCATATTTACCAACGAAAATTTTCCATTTGCTATGTTTGAAAAGACGCATACCAAATATCAAATTTTCATTGTTGAATTTAATTGTTTAATTTGAAGAAAAATTTCAGTTAATTACGTTATAAAAGTCGTTAAAATTTTCGGGTCTTTACACAAAAAGAAGTTGGGCAGGGGAAATCAAAAATAGGAGGGCATGGCACAGCTTAATATTTTCGTAGGCGATTGATTTACGGGCAATGCACTAAATAAGGCAGTGATCATTAGTTATTATAAACGATCATTAAACGTAAGTTAGTATTAATTATTACCTATAAATGATCATTAGTTATAATAAAAATTATTTTAAATATATTAGTGGAAAAATATGAATTATAAATCATTACTAATAATAAATTACTGATTATGTACTATTAAATATGAAGTATATATTATTATATATTATATAATTATAATTTACGGTTTAATTGTGAAGTAGATGATGTAATTAGAATTTACATGTTTATGGCATGCTTACAATAACCGGCACATAAGATTAGACATCGAATTTTGTGTTGCGATGAGCCTTAATAATGCAACTATTCACCAATAATATCATTTGCAGGTTACGGTGAAGGAGTCAAAAGAGGCAAAAGTTGATGAATGTGAAGCCATGGGCATGTAGATATCTACCTTGTAAATATCCTTGTAAACGTAAGCTTAATTTTGGAAAGTTTAACAAAGACGGAAGAGAATCTTTTTTTATTAAAGGAAATTTTAACGATTGATAGAAGAAAAAGATAATGCAAAAATCAAAAGTATAAAATATAGCAAACTTTCCTAAGTACAAAAGCTTAATTTAGGAAGGAGATTTTGTATTCAACGCATGATAATAATCTATAAATTCACAGACTTACACAAGATAGATTTATAAAAAAACAAAACAATCAAAAAAATAGGAAAAATGACATCTCCGTTTTTGGTGAAAACCTTTACAATAGAAAGGGACTTGTTATCAGTGGAAGAGCTCAAGATATATGATATAATTCAAAATGATCAGAGGCAAAGTTACATGCTGTCGAATAAGACGTCAAAGCTTGCACTTCCCAGGTTCAGAAACAATGCTCGTTTAGCATCAATCAAGATCGAAAAAAGGTAGTAAATGGTAACTTAATTATAGGATACATTGTTATTATTCGCTCCATGTTATTATCTTCGTTCATAGTTTACTTGTGGATTTTAGATGTTTGTGCACGAGGCAGTAAACAATATTATTGTTTGTATTGCAAATAATGTATTGGTTTATTTTTCTTCAACCAAATTTTTTTTCTAGCTATTTTTTTTATGTGCTCTTATTACCTTTTGTATTCTTTTTAATTGTAAGTGTCTATGGGTTGCTTCCGTATGCATGGTTGTCTGCAATCTTAAATGTTCGCTACATATGTCATCATTTAAAAATATAATTTTAATTTGCCTACGACGAATTCTTAATTGGCAACACTTATTACTTGATTAATTTGTCAAGTGTTTATGATAAAATATCTTCATACTTTATGTTTCATATCGTTGCAAACTTGATGTTATTTGTGTTCCATGTTAATTTATGAGGAACAATTACAATATTTTCTGGTTTATGAATGTGACATCAATCAATATTGTAACAACCCAGTTTTTAAATGGAAATTAATTTAAATTAATTATAGTAGATTGATTAATTAAATAGAAATCTGGAATTTATTCGATAAATTAGTTTTGAAATTATTTTAAAATAATGGAATTCCAATTTTGAAAATAATATTTTATAGAGATGATGTAACCGGAAAATAAAATAAGTTTGAAAAGGAATTGATTTTTATGGAACTTTTATTTATTTAGATCGGATAAAAATTTAATCAAGAGTAAAAGATAATAAATATATATTAGCTTGCTTTGCAACTTCAAAGCCCAATTTCTAGTACCAAGCCCAAACCCAACATCCAGAATTTTCTTTTCTTTATCACTTCAAACATGCAGCCGTAATCATATATATCATCAATCTTCATTTTCCAGAAGCAACCCCACTAAACTGTTACAACTTTAAAAATTAAGAACAAATTATAAAAATTACTATAAATTCTCAAATTCTAGTATGTGGGTTACTGTTTCATTATGCATCTGTGGTTGGACTTTTGAGTGTTGCATTGCTAGATGGGTTTGTGTTGCGTGCATAGCCTGGAGCAAGAAAAACAGGGGAAGTAGAAGACGCGGCTATCCTACGAGTACTCTAGCTCACAAACTATGTTTAATCCCTTGATCTATGAAATACATGATGTTTGGGTACAAAATTTTCTATTTATTACTGTGTTCGTGCTTTAAGTTTTACTTATTTATGACTATTTTATAGTTACGACTCCCTCATCCTGAAATTTAAATTGACAGCTCGTGGTCATGCCGCCATGGCAATGACATTCCTTTCGATGTCGGCCCCGTTGACGTAATGCACTATGTTGGTCAACAAAATTACGACGTTTTTCAAAAAATGAATCTGACCAATAATTTTCAACTTCACAACTGGATCAAACGGAGCAGTATCCCATTAGTAGTTAACATCGACGGTGCCTATCTGCAAGCTACCAAAACGGGGGGTGCGGGAATACTTCTCCGTATGCAGACTAGAAAGTGCTACTGTGCATGTTTGGTGCACTATGCACAGGGTTTGATTCACGACCCAACTGAATGCGAGGCTTTAGTTGTACGCCACGCCATTCAGTTGGTCAACCAACTTGGTTTGATTGGGCACATAATCCTCGAGACTGACTTCCTGTTGGTTTCATCTCGTCTGAGTGGACGAAAGAAGATAAACTTTAGAGTCCCTTTGTGACGCAGCGGATTAATCAAAAATGATGTAGATCGTTGAATGTAGCAATCGGTGGATTGGAAGATGCTGAAATGCCCGAATTCGTTGATCCGAAGATACCGAACTCTAGCTATCTCGAACTCGTTGATCGCGCACGATACCGGGTTCGAAGATCTTCAATTCTTCAAGCGTTGATCAAGCGCACTTGATTCCGCGAATCGGCTTCTACAATCGTTGAATCGAGCGCACTCGATTATCCGAAAGAGGAGATAGGAGATTACACTCAACTACCAATTTGAATGAAAGCACAAAGCAATCAAAAGAGAATTTTATTCAATATTCAACAACCTTTACAAATGAGACTCACGGCCTATTTATAGGCGAACAATTTTACAACAGAAAATTCTCCAACTCCTAAGTCGTTTCCGACTCATAGCTACGCTCTACGACTCATCATAAGTCGTATACGACTTATCACATTACAACATGGCTTACGACTTATACAAAACGTTACAATACTAATCTTCAACGACTTATCAACATACAACACGACTCAAAAGTAAACGACTCATAATCAGACGACTCATCTTAAGTCGTTTACGACTTATCAAATTACAACACACTACTACTTATGATTTATAACAGATGCGACTTAGAAAACAATCGGTTCAGATTAACTCGTCAGGAGAATCTACGGCATGGATTAAAGCGGCATCAGAATATACAGCTCCAGGCCTCTACGACTTAACCCAGTTTTGATAAGTCGTGGACGACTTATACCAGCCTCGCCCTTGAGTCGTGGATGGCTTATCTCCTCACCTTCCTTGAGTCGTAGACGACTCATCACTTGTGTATTCTTCCCCTTGAGTCGTGAGCGGCTCATCTCCCTGTTAAGTCGTAGACGAGTTATAGTTGCTTCGTTAAGTCGTAAACTCGTCACATCTTTACCTTTGGTCTTCCAGTTGAGTCGTGGACGACTCATCACCGCCTCCATAAGTCGTAGACGACTTATGCCTTCCCCTTTGGTTTTCCAGATGAGTCGTGGACGACTCATCACCGCTTCCTTAAGTCGTAGACGACTCATGCCAGTCTCTATGAGTCGTGGACGACTCATCACCGCTTCCTTAAGTCGCATACGATTCATGCCTGTCTCTATGAGTCGTGCCGTGTTAGTTTTATCTCGTGGACGACTCAGGACTTTATCTCTGGGTTTAGCTGCATCATCCTCCCCAGGTTGAGAGAAATTCGACCTCGAATTTGCACACTCTTCATTCCCAACAAACTCACCCCCATGATATGGTACGAGATGCTTAACATTGAATACGTCAGATGTATACACATCCTCTGGCAGCCTTAGTTTATAAGCATTTTCATTGATTCGTTTCACAACTTCCACCGGACCAATTTTCCTGGCTTTCAACTTGTTGTATGCGCCCACTGGAAAACGATCTTTTGTTAATACCGCATAAACCATATCTCCTTCATGAAATTTAACATTCCTCCGTTTCAAATCTGCAGATTGTTTATACTTCTCATTTGCTTTCTCTAGTCGTTCTTGAACGATTTTATGACATTTCGTCAACCCTTCAACAAAATCAGCAGCTTTCTTAACTATCCCTTTTGAGTGTGGTATCGCTGTTAAATCCAATGGTCCCTTCGGTAAGCTCGAATAGACAATCTGGAATGGACTGAACCCAGTACTTCGATTCACAGCATGATTATGGGCAAACTCTGCCTGGCATAACTTCACATCCCAACTCTTCAGATTATCTTGAACAAGACACCTCAACAAGTTTCCCAATGATCTGTTAACCACCTCAGTCTGTCCATCCGTTTGTGGGTGATAAGCACTACTAAACTTCAGCTTCGTTCCCACCATTTTCCACAAACTCAACCAAAAGTGACTCAGAAATCGAGTATCTCTATCCGACACAATAGATTCTGGCAATCCATGAAGTCGATAGACCTCCTTGAAAAACAACTGAGCAACATGAACAGCATCCGCCGTCTTCTTACAAGCAATAAAATGTGCCATCTTCGAAAATCGATCAACCACCACATAAATGGAATCATTTCCACGCTGCGTTCTCGGCAACCCCAACACAAAGTCCATACTCACATCAACCCATGGTTTAATTGGTACCGGTAACGGCATATATAAACCCGCATTAGTCGCAGTTCCTTTCGAAACTTGACAGATATGGCATCTCTCAACAAACCTCTCCACTTCTTTCCTCATCGATGGCCAAAAGTAGGATTGTGAAATTAACTTTAAGGTACGGTCTCTTCCAACATGCCCTTCTTCATGTAATTCCTTGATAATTTTCATTCTCAAACTACTCTCCGGTATGCACAATCGATTCCCTTTGAACAGAAAACCATTTACCATCACGAAATCATCCGTCTCTCCCTCCTTGACTTTATCAACAAATTTTGTAAAGTAAGGATCATTAGTAAATAAGTCTGGCAACATTTCAAATCCCGTCACTTCAACCTTCAATGTAGTTAACAAGTGATTTCTTCTACTCAACGCATCAGCCACACGATTCGTCACTCCTGACTTGTGCTTAACGACAAAAGTAAACTGTTGCAGATATGCAATCCACGATGCATGTCTCGCTGAAATCTTGTCTTGCCCTTGCAAATGCTTCAATGCTTCATGATCAGTGTAAAGAACAAACTCCTTCTGAAATAGATAGTGTCTCCAGTGTTTAATAGATTGCACAACAGCATAAAACTCCACATCATATGTACTGTATCGCATCATTGCTCCTGACAACTTCTCACTGAAATAGGCAATTGGACGTCCCTTCTGACTCAACACCCCTCCAATCCCAACCTTGGATGCATCAGTGTGCAGTTCAAACACTAGCTGAAAATCAGGTAGCACTAGAATTGGTGCAGACGTCAGCAATTCCTTGATCTTCCCAAAAGCACTCCCTGCTTCCTCTGTCCATGCAAACTGTTTACCTTTAATGCAATCTGTAACAGGTGCCATCACACTACTAAAGTGTGGTATAAACCTTCGATAGAATGAAGCCAACCCGTGAAAACTACGAACTTCCGTTATCGTCTTGGGCTGCGGCCAATTTCTGATGGCCTCAACTTTACTTTGGTCAACCTGTATTCCTTTCTCTGAAACAACATACCCCAGAAATAAAACACTGTGCGTCATGAACACACACTTCTTCGTAGCAGCATAAAATTGTTCTTGTCTCAGTACCATCAGCACTTCTCTAAGATGATTCAAATGTTCCTCTGGACTCCCACTGTAAATTAGAATATCATCGAAATACACCACCACAAATTTCCCAATGAACGGTCGAAAAATCTGATTCATTACCCTCATGAAAGTACTTGGTGCATTGGATAAACCAAATGGCATGACCAACCATTCGTATAGACCCTCCCTGGTTTTAAAAGCAGTCTTCCACTCATCTCCTGGTCTGATACGAATTTGATGATATCCGCTCTTCAAATCTATCTTCGAAAATATATTAGCTCCGCTTATTTGATCTAACAAGTCATCCAACCTCGGCATTGGAAATCTATATCTCACGGTAATCTTATTCAATGCTCGACTGTCAGTGCACATCCTCCACGTCTCATCCTTCTTGGGTACCAATAAAGCTGGTACAGCACAAGGACTCAGACTCTCCTGCACACGTCCCTGCTCAAGCAATTCCTCTACCTGCCTCCGCAACTCTTCATGTTCCTTCGGGCTCATTCGATAATGTGGTCTGTGTGGCAACACAGCACCTGGAACAAGATCTATCTGATGTTGTATATCTCTTAACGGTGGTAACTCCGTTGGTAACTCTTCTGGAAATACATCGTCAAATTCTTTCAAAATTGGTTTTACTTCTTCTGGAATCTCAACCTCTTCACTGCTCTCTCGCCCAATTAACAAAAACACTTCAGGTTCCTCCTCTACTTCCTTCACAAACTCTTTCAACGATAACAAAGTTTTGAGCTCTTCAATCTCTTCTGACTTACTTTCTCCTTGTGGTCTCTTCTTTGGAACTAGGATAATCTTCGTTCCTTCAAACATAAAACTGTAACTATTGGTCCGACCGTCATGTTGTACTGATCGATCATACTGCCATGGTCTTCCCAATAATAAGTGGCAAACATCCATCTCTACGACATCACACCAGATTTCGTCTTTGTATTTCTTCCCAATAGAGAATGGTACACGAACTCGTCTATCCACTTTCACTTCTCCTCCTTTTCTCAACCATGCTAACTTGTATGGACTCGGATGTTTCTCTGTCTTCAATTTCAACTTTGTCACAGCTTCGGTTGAAATAATATTATCACAGCTTCCTGCGTCAATCACAAACTTACACACCTTCCCCAGAATAGTACATGTTGACTGAAAGATATTACTCCTCAACCAACTAGCTTCTTCCTGCTTCGGTGTTAAACACGATCTCCTCAGCATTAGATTACAACCTTCGTCTCCTGACGCAATATCCTGCTCATCCTCCTCAACTGGATTAGAACAATCTTCATCAACATCCTCATCGTCAACTTCTGCAATCATGGTTCTCTTTTTTGGCTTTGGACACTCACTGCTTTTATGACCCAATTCCTGACAATTGTAACATTTGAAACCATTGTTAACCTTTGCCTTCTCAACCTCCTTCAACACTGGTCTACTGATAGGTTTGGAAACATTAGAACTTCCTCCAACATTCTTTGCTTGATTGCTAGAATTAGTAAACACACCACTTCCTCGTCTCCCTTGTTTTTCCCAAGCCAATGCTTTCTGATGTGCTTCTGCCACAGATCTTGGATCGAACATATTAACCATATCCTGAATCTGCATTCTCAATCCCCCAATGAATCTAGATGTCAACTGCTCTTCCATTTCCATAATATCGTTCCTTGCAATAAGTTGATAGAATTCATCAGCATAGTCATTAACTGTCTTTGTGCCCTGCCTCAAGTTTTGCAAACGTTGATACATCAAAGATTGATAATTGTAAGGTAAGAACGTTGCCTTCATCAATTTCTTCATCTTCTCCCAAGATTCAACTTTTGACTTCCCCATACGTTCACGTGTAAGCTTGGTTTGCTGCCACCATGCCAAAGCTCTACCCCTCAGCCTCGTAGCAACCAACTTCACTCTACGATGTTCTGGAACTTCTTTAAAGTCAAAAATCTCTTCAACATTAGCTACCCAATCTAGAAACTCCTCCGCTTGCATACCACCTTTGAATTCAGGAATTTCTGTCTTCATCCCCGATTCCTACTTGTGATCATACTCAGAATAGTTTCTTCCTTGACCTCTTCCTTGAATACTACTACCATCATACTCCTCTTCAAAATCAGATGCATAACGATGTCGATTCTGACCACCAACATCTCTACTGCCATTACGCCTTCCACCTTCATCCCTTCTATCGACATTCCTCCGTTCACGATCATTCACGTTCCTCCCACGCCCTTGATCATTTTCAACGCTTCTGTCTCGATTGGATTGTGGCGAGAGTCTACTACCCCCATGGTTAGATTCTGGTGAAACCCTTCTCCGATTTTGATTCAGCTCCGTCATAAGCCTCTCTAACCGGCCAATTCCTTCATTAAGCTTTTCACTAAAATTCTCATTGATTCTTCTCTTCGATACAAAGCTTCTACGTTTTGGTGGCGATTAGCTCTTCTTGGCGGCATACTTGAAAATCTTCCAACACTTCAAAATTCAAACACAATTCGGACTTTGATCCAAAATGAAACGGATCGAAAACTTCCACTTTGTAGCAAATCGCGATGAACACGATGGACAAAGTTTCGGCCTCCAATGCAAATCCGAACTTCAATCTTCAAACAAATGCGATCAACTTCACTTGCTCACGGCTCAACTTCAAACTTCTCGGCCAAACAACTTCAAACTTCAAACTCCTCAAAATGATTAGGCTCCAAGTCTCGATCTAACTATGATTGGTTAGAACAAGCTCTGATACCAAAACTGACGCAGCGGATTAATCAAAAATGATGTAGATCGTTGAATGTAGCAATCGGTGGATTGGAAGATGCTGAAATGCCCGAATTCGTTGATCCGAAGATACCGAACTCTAGCTATCTCGAACTCGTTGATCGCGCACGATACCGGGTTCGAAGATCTTCAATTCTTCAAGCGTTGATCAAGCGCACTTGATTCCACGAATCGGCTTCTACAATCGTTGAATCGAGCGCACTCGATTATCCGAAAGAGGAGATAGGAGATTACACTCAACTACCAATTTGAATGAAAGCACAAAGCAATCAAAAGAGAATTTTATTCAATATTCAACAACCTTTACAAATGAGACTCACGGCCTATTTATAGGCGAACAATTTTACAACAGAAATTTCTCCAACTCCTAAGTCGTTTCCGACTCATAGCTACGCTCTACGACTCATCATAAGTCGTATAGGACTTATCACATTACAACATGACTTACGACTTATACAAAACGTTACAATACTAATCTTCAACGACTTATCAACATACAACACGACTCAAAAGTAAACGACTCATAATCAGACGACTCATCTTAAGTCGTTTACGACTTATCAAATTACAACACACTACTACTTATGATTTATAACAGATGCGACTTAGAAAACAATCGGTTCAGATTAACTCGTCAGGAGAATCTACGGCATGGATTAAAGCGGCATCAGAATATACAGCTCCAGGCCTCTACGACTTAACCCAGTTTTGATAAGTCGTGGACGACTTATACCAGCCTCGCCCTTGAGTCGTGGATGGCTTATCTCCTCACCTTCCTTGAGTCGTAGACGACTCATCACTTGTGTATTCTTCCCCTTGAGTCGTGAGCGGCTCATCTCCCTGTTAAGTCGTAGACGAGTTATAGTTGCTTCGTTAAGTCGTAAACTCGTCACATCTTTACCTTTGGTCTTCCAGTTGAGTCGTGGACGACTCATCACCGCCTCCATAAGTTGTAGACGACTTATGCCTTCCCCTTTGGTTTTCCAGATGAGTCGTGGATGACTCATCACCGCTTCCTTAAGTCGTAGACGACTCATGCCAGTCTCTATGAGTCGTGGACGACTCATCACCGCTTCCTTAAGTCGCATACGATTCATGCCTGTCTCTATGAGTTGTGCCGTGTTAGTTTTATCTCATGGAAGACTCAGGACTTCATCTCTAGGTTTAGCTGCATCACTTTGTCTCCATCAACCAAATCAACATTGAATCATTCTGCTGCAGTAAGTTTCTATAATAATTAATTTAAATTTTTGAAATTTTAAAATTATATCTAGTTAATTTTGCTTTCTTTTTTTCTCCACAAAGGATATATCCAGGTTGAAGAAAAATCCCCTCCCCTGTCATATCCATGTGATCTTCTCATACAGGGAAAGCAATGAAGGAGCCGACAAGTTGTCGCACAATGTAGCGTACGGCTGCAAAACCACCATGTATCTTGCCGTACCGCCACTTCTTGAAGTTCCCTTCTTCGAGGATGTCGTTGGGATCAAGAGGGTTCGACCCAACAAAGTCACTTAAAATATTCATTTTCTGTATTCAAAATGCTCTTTGCATAAACAGGAACTTGTTAATGTTTTTAAAGTAGTTTACTTCTAATCTTATGCTAAATCAATGACTAATTTTTGTAGTTTAATAGCTGCTGGTTCAAAGTTGGATTTAAAAATCATTGCAAGCAAGGATTATTTACTTAATTTGTTACAGATTAGCCCTCAAATATTATAAATATGCACGTTAATTTACAGTTAAACATGCACAACAAATATTACATGATTTGACGCTCCTTGCATGAATATGAAGTTAATTACCTGATTTACTATTGATAAGCACTCAAATATTATGAGCATGCGTTTTAATTTACAATTAAATGTGCAAAACATTTTACATGCTAATATTATATGATTTGATGCTCTTTACATAAACATGAATTTGTTAATGTTTTTAAAGTAATTTATTTCTAATTTAAAGCTAAACTAATGACTAATTTTTATAGTTTAGTAGCTGGTTCAAAGCTAGATTAAAACCACCATTGTAAGCAAAGATTAATTACTTAATTTTCTATTGATAAACACTCAAATATGATGAACATGCATGTTAATTTACAACTAAATGTGCGTAGCATTTAGGTGCTAATATTATGTGATTTGATGCTCTTTGCATAAATAGGAACTTGTTAATGTTTTAAAAGTAATTTACTTCTAATCTAAAGCTAAATTAATGACTAATTTTTATAGTTTAGGAGCTGCTGGTTCAAAGCTAGATTATATCACCATTATAAGCAAAGATTAATTACTTATTTTGAAATTGATAAGATGAAAATCAACAAAGGAAGCTTTCTTTTTTAATTTTATGTAGGGTTTCCCGGGACTTGAATCTGGAACTAGTTGAATGAAGTAGTTCTTTTTTCTTGTTGCAATAGAGGAAAAAGACCCCTCCTCAAATTGTGCGCCTAAATAATATGAAATGCATAATTTACAGCTAAATGTGCACAGCATTTTAGATGTTAATATTACATAACTTGATGCTCATTGCATAAATAGGAATTTGTTCATGTTTTTAAAGTAAATTATTTTTAACCTAAAGCCAAATTAATGAATAATTTTTATATTTAATAGTTGCTAAGCTAGATTAAAATACCATTGTAAGCAAGAATTAATTATTAATTTGCTAATGATTAGCACTCAAATATTATGAATATACATGTTGTAACAACCTAAAATTTTTGGTCATTTGATTTTAAATGTTTAATTAATTTTATATATTTAAATAATTGGATAATATCTTATAATTCAAATATAGGGAATGTTTAAGTATTTGAATTACGAATTGATTGCTAATTAATTGGATTTAATAATTTTGTTTAACTACTTTAAATTATATTAGTGAATTCAATGCATAAATTTATTTATGAAAATAAATAGATCAGATAAATATCGATAACTGGATCGAAAATATAAAACAGTATTTAAATTTATGAAATTATCATCATGGGGAACTATCTAGGATTTTGACAAAACTAGTCCCATTAGATCCAAAATAATAAATTATTGTACGCCGTTGAGTATGAGTATCGTTACGATCAGATGCACTGTGTGGGCATGCGAGTTCGAAACGCCCTGCGATTAATTTTAAAAATAATTTATTTAAAATGCTAACTTCAATATACTTTGGAATTGGATATCGAAAGTTGTTCCACTAGTTTCGATATGGGGGTATTTAGTTTAGAATGTCAATCGACACACATATATAGGAATTCAAACCTTTTTGTTATGTAATGTCGGATATTTTCAAATAAAAAAATGTGTACCCCATCAATTCAACTCCATACCCCATCAATTCAATTATACCCATACCATACTCCCATACCCATCTCCTCTTATAATTTTAACCTATTAGCAATGAAAGGGGGCTTTTATTTTTAAGTACAATTTCAAAAATTGAAATCTTGTAATATAAGCAACAAAAAATCACAATTCTTGATTCATTTAACTTGTACAGTGATTGGCATCGATTCTATCGTTGTTTTCGTACTTACAGTGATGTTTGTTGATGGCCGAAGTTGTTGACAACAGCTAGGCCTCGAGGTGGTTGGAGATTTAGGCATTGATTTGATAGTTGGAAGGCGTAGAAGAGTCATTCATGTGGAGTATAGCACCTACGATCAAGATTTGGTGAAGAATGGCGCACGTTTGTAGGGTTCAACATTTTTGTGGACTACTATTAACTCTTCAGGTCTTGACTTCAAGGGAGTAAGGCTTCGAATTCAAGGTGTCGGGTGGATGGAGATCACATACTTAGGTTGGCCAATGGTGTCTGTTCATCGAACGACTAAGCATAGAGGAAAAAGAGAGGAGAGAGAAGGTTTGTAGTGGTGGGTTTGTGCATATCTAGTGCACGGCCTGTGCGTTTGTCGGGGGAAGATGGATTAACATTTTATTTTGGGGGAAATGGTAATTAAGGAATGTAATTAGCGATTTAATTTAATTATTTAAATTCGAAAGCTTATAAAATATGTCTCTCACTCATATGAGGTTGGATTCGAACGCTGCCTTCTGCATTGGTCTCGTAGTGATGATGGCTATGCAATGGAGTTAGTTTGATTGGATTTGGAGCTAATGGAATTTTTGGCTAAAATTGAACGCCCATTCGGTTTTAATCCAAACCGAAACACTTCGGAGAAAACTGGAATTAGTGTGAGTATAACTCTTATTAAATTTTATTATATCATATCTATGATGTTATAAACTATTATTGATTGGTTGGATTTTAGTTAAATTATTTGATTGATTATTTGATTGTATTTCCAATTGGAAACTGAATGACATATTATCTTAGTTGTTATGAACCCATATAATTTTATATAATGTCCTTAACCATTGTTTCCAAGGAGAATTTGTAGAGAGACCCTAAGGGTTTTCTTACGAATGATTGTTTATTTACATCCTTATGTTGTTTTATTGATATTTAATTGAAATAAATCTTGATATTCCATTTAAATCGTTTAAGCGTCGTTATATTGATTTTCGTTATATCTTCATTTATTGATTTTCATCGCCAAAAACCTGTTATCTATGTTTTTAACTTGAGCTTGTGATTTCATTAAATAGAATTTCAAAATTCATTAATCATTTTAATTAATGGTATTTTAAATTATTCAACCATTTAATTAGTGGTTATTTAAATTAATTAATTGATATAACTAAGGATGTTTAAAGCTAAATAATCATGTTAACTAATGATTTTGAAGTTATTTAACCTGTTTAATAAATGATGTTTTATACTTAATTAATCATTTTAACTAATAATTATCTAAGTTTAATTAGTTGTTTCAATTAATGATAATGGAGTCTAATTAACCATTTTAATTAATGATATTTGAAACTAATAATAATTTTAATAAAATTATGTTCAAAACTAAGCAATCATTTTAAATATTTTTATTTAATTTAATTAATTATTTTAATTAATGATGTTTAAAAAGTTAATTAATCTATTAGATTAATGAGATTTGAACTAATTAAGCAATTTCAATTAATTATATTAAACATGAATTAATCATTTTAATTAATAGTCATTCAAAATTTAATTAATTGTTTTAACTAATGATTTTTGTAATCTAGTTATTCATTTTAATTAATGATGGATTATAGTTAATTAATCTGTAGCAACCCGGAATTTTCACTCATTTGATCTGTGATTATTTAACTAATTTTAAATATTCAATATATAGGTTTTATAATGAAAATAAAACTCTTTTAAATGATAAATAATGATCCTAAGATAGTTTTTAAAATTTGTTTACAAAAAAATTTGGTTCGAAGAAAAATCTAAAATGTTACCGGAATTCGTTTTCTGAATTTTTTGACTTTTTGTTGACTAAAAGCTGTCTAAAATGTTGTGATTAAACTAGATACATACATTCATAACTAAAGTTAGGATTTCATTCATACGTATATATATATATATATTCACTTACATATCATATTATATAAGTAAGATAAGTTTTCTTAATTTAAAATGTATATATTTATTTAAATGTAAATATGCTTAGGAAAATATATGTACACATAAGTATATGCATTAAATGCATGTTGGCTTAGAAATGTAACGAAGGACAAGGTGGTGAGGTGGCACAAGTTAGGTGGAGGGCAAATGACAAGGGTGTTTAGTTAATTCCCTTTTTTCTCTTGTTTATAAATAGTCTTTCCTTCTTTATATTTTACCTCCTCTTCCTTCTATCCTATCTTCCTCAATTCCACCCCAAAAAGAGATTTTCTTTTTTGCAAACAGTATAAATTCCAATAGCCACAATTTGTATTAGTACCACATTTTCAAATTTCGAGCGTAGGTATTTTAAAAATGCATTTTTTTCCAGACATGTTTTGGACTTAGAGATCCATGTCCAAAAATGGTCCTTCTTGTTTGGGCCATATCATCCTCAGAAATAACTGTAATTGAGTTATTTTAAAGTGTGTAGAAAATAATTTCTTAAAACTTTTCTATTGACCACATTTCCAAATCTCTAGAATTACATAGAAATAACTGTAATTGAGTTCTTTTAAAGTGTGTAGAAAATAATCTCTTAAAACTTTTCTATTGACCACATTTCCAAATCTCTAGAATTACATGTCCAAAAATCGGGAGGAAGTTGACCTATTTTCGAGTGGATTTTATGGTTTTCCAAGCTTTCCGAATTCCAAAATGTAACAAGTTTTCAAAAGATTTTTGGTGAGTAAAATTCTTTAACTTTTAGGAAAGCTTTACCTTTATATATATATATATATATATATATATTTAATATTGGATGGTAAAATAAGTTGGTTGTTTGGTTGGAATATTATAAGGTCTGTATACGTATATGTTGCTAGTTGTGGTTTGGATATTGACTTGTGAATCGAAAGCTAAAAAGTTGTGTTTCATTATAAAGATGTGATTTTTTGGGTTTGTGCTATGATAGTGATATGTTTATGGATGTTTAGACATATTCATCTAATGTCATGCTAAGGAAGCGGACACATTGATATGGTATTGATAATTGGATTTCTTTGTGGAAAACTAGTGTTTTGTTTAAAGGAAATTGAAAATCATTTCAAAGTTTTCAACTTTGTTTTCTTATGAAAAATCTCATGCTATTTTTATGATAAGGTTGTAAGTATTTAACTGTTGAGTTTTCAATGAGGAAAGTCAAAACATTTTCAGGTTGTGGTATCCATAACGTTGTAGTTTCGATTAAAAAGTTTGATTTTTTCTAAATTTATTATTTATACTTAAAAGTGTCTTTAAAATTTTTATAAACTTAAATGGTGTTCTAGAAATATAATTATCAATTTAATAATTAATTTTTAATTAACTAATGTAACGACCCGTAATTTCCGATAATTAAAATAGTTAGTTAAATTAGACTCTATCATTTAATATTTGAAGAAATAAAAATCTGGGATTTATTAATGGAATAATAACCAAGATGACAGATACTAATGTTACTTTAAGTTAACTATTAATAATTTGAATGGAATTCTAATTAATAGAAATAATATAAAGGTTATACTTGGCTATAAATTAAATATAAGAAAACAAATGTAAATATTGAATTAACTAATGAGATAATATATATTAAATAGTAATTGAATAAAATTGGTGTTATGTAAGTATTTATAACATTTGTTTGAAAGTAATAAACTTATAGATGTAATTAAAGGCTAATGGTGACAATTATTATATGTTATCCATTTATTTAGTCTATTAAATTAAATTTGTAATCAATTACAATTCACTTAATTGGTGTAGTTAATATAGATTAAATTGATAATTGAAGAATGATAATTCAATAAGATGTAACCAATGTAAATTGTATTCATAATAGGATAATTGAGTGAACAAAAAGAATTGAAATCAAGCCTGATCAAATTATTAGAATTTAAGCTAAAATAAGTGGACTTATTGTAATTAAAAGAAATTAAATATTACGTTAATTGAAACTTAGATGAGATTATAAATTATTAATGTGCTAAGATAAACCAATGTAATTATACCAATAAGATGATAATTGATTGAATAACAAACTTAAAAAATTAAATAAATGGATTTATTGAAATTTGATCTTATAATTATTGAATTATTTGTAATGGAAATTAAATATCGTAATTTGTACAATATTGGATATTAAATTGATATAGAAGTTTGTTTAAGATTTTAAATTACTAAGAAATTCATGGTGATAGAAATTGTAAGTTATTGAATCTGAATTGAAAATTTTGATTTAATTAATGTAATATTGATTTATTTAATTAACTTAAAAATATCCATTTTGGAAACTACCATGGATTTCGAAGAAACTAGTTTCATCGAATCCGTAACAGTGAATTATCGAAGGATTTCAAGATTCGTAACGATCGGACTTGTCGTTTGATCGTACGGACTTGAAACGCGTAGAAATTTATTTAATTAAAATCTATTTAAATTAAGCTGATTTTAACATAACGTTTCATAGGATGGAATTAGGACTTGAAACATGTTCCATTAAGTTTAAAAATATTGAAAACATCTATTTTGATATATGGGTTGGCCCATTTTCGTTCCGAGGACAGAACGGGCTTTTCTGGTTGTTTATCGTTCAACTTCCAAATCAAATCCGATCCATTCATTTCTATTTCTAATCTGCCTATAAAATCCTATTATAAACCCAAGTTATTTCTTATTTCATTTGTTTGTGCGTATATTTCCTTCTCAACTCCTCATTCCAATGGCAGACAAACCAAAACCAAAAACCCTACAATCCTATTTCAAATTCAAATCAAAAATCAAACTCCTCCAAACCCAAACATATTATATATCATTTCGAAGCTCTCGATGAGCGTAATCCATTGCAATGATTCGTTTTTCAATTTGAATTATCGTTTGATAGAAATTGACGAAGAATTTTCAGTCGTCCATTGATTGGGGTTTTGATCCTACGGTGGATCTTTATCCGATCAACGATCGGGAAGCGCCTTTGCATAGAGGATGGAGAGCAGGCTCTGTAGGAGTCGTCGTTCGTTGTAACATGCTCACGTTTTTCCAGAAAATAGCGAACTATGATTTCAGTGGCGGAGGGGAATTTTGGGCACCAGAGCATCGGTGTGGCTGGGGTGTAGGCGGCCGGAGGTGCACATCCCGGTGATGGCTTCAGATCTTACGAAGGTCGAGCGAGGGCAGCGCGGTGACTCGTGATATGGTGGTGTCTTTATTCATCTTAGATCGAACTCATGGGCTAGGGTTTCACATGTTTAGAGGAGCATATATGATGATGTGTAAGGTTTTTTTTTGTTTGTTCTTTAATTTAAATTTCAATTGTTCTAACCTTAATAAATTTTGCATACGAGGTCCAATTCACGCGCGGTTTGTTCCACTGGGTTGAAATGATGTATACCCGAACGATCTATAGATTAGGGAAAAATCATTATGGGTTGAAATGATAGACTCGAGCGATTTTATGGATTTTATATTTAATTCAGGATTGCGGTTTGAAATGACATATACTCGTAAAATTTTAAATTGCGGATTGAAATGATAAATATCCATATCACTTGACCCTAGGATAGAGAATTATATACGGACACAGGATTGGTTAAATTAAATGATTTTAAAATCTTTAATTTTTGAATTTAGTAAAATGATATTCTGAAATAAAATTTGATTTATATAAATTGGATTATTGTCGAAATTCAAGCTTTATATTAAAACGAGAATTTGTTTAAAAGGAATTTGTTGAAGGAATTTAAATGGAAATTTTAAATTTGATTTTTGAAGTATAATTGAAATTTATCGAAATTGAATTATTAAAATTATTTGAAATATAACTTTGAAATGTATTGAAATTAAAGTAAATATAAATTGAGATTTCCAACATGGATTGGAACTGATATAAAATTTAATGGTCTATATAGAATTTAAATTGAAGATTTGGAATTGAGTTTTATCGGGAAATTAAAATGGTATGATTTTTTTGAAATGAAATAAATAGTTTTAAATTGATATAAATTCCAAATTCATGTTTTTAGGTATAAACTATTTTAAAATATATTATTTTTATGATTCTAAATTTGAAGATTTTCAAATTATTAAACTATTTTAACCTATATTAACTATATTAAATCAATTTTAACCTATTTTAAGCCAATTTAATTTATTTTAAACTAATTTAACCATTTAATTTAATTTAAATCTAATTAATCTATTTTAAAGCTATTTAATCTATTTTAACTATATTTAATCTATTTTAAATCTATTCAACTATCTTAAATCAATTTAAAAACTATTTTAATCTATTTTAAATTATTTTAGAGTATTTTAACTATTTCTAAATATTTAAAACTATCTAAACTATCTTTCTGAATTTCAAACTAAATAAAGTAGACGTTTTTATAATTTAGATCCTTGACTTTAAGGTGAATATGGTTACATGATATTATAACCTAAGTTGGATTTAAATTACATAAATGATTTGAATATGAAGTTTTGAAATGAAGATTTTAAACTATTTTGAAAATATGATTTTTGGAAGTGAATATAATTTCGAAAGCGATATGGTTTGAATTGAATATGATATTTTGATATCAATATGAAATGATTTTGGAAATGTAAAAGAACCATCCTGTGTGAAATAAGTGTTTGGTTGTTAAAGAGACCGAGATTGGATATTGTCATACTCTCTATCAATACCGAAAACCACTTTAGCAACTGTGTACATGGTGGGGATTCCAGAAATGAAGTAGGATGGTTTTGCGAACGATTCCTGTATAAGGTTTGACGTGACCCTAACTCTCATGAGTCGGCTTAGATGTGACTAAAATAGGAGCTATACCAGGCCAAGTGAGGTCATTCATCCTATCGAGCATATTTCTTTGATATTATACTTTGACTTTATGATTGATTTGGTGGCCACCCCATGATTTTTATTATGGGAGTATGTCCGAGGTGGGCGGTAGTAGCTGCTATGCGTTACCACCAGTCGGGGAGTGCAATTGGTATATCTAACCTGGCATTGCCTCGAGTGCTGTGTTCGCATGCCCTAGAGCGCCTTCTACGAGTTTGTTTTGTACAATACCTATGGAGTGCCCTCTGATAGCAGTCCAGTTTATAGGGGGAGTTACGGTACTGTATAGACTATGGGAATATATAAAATGTGTTAAGGGGGATATAGGTAATGCCTTAACGCTATTTTAATACTTTTACTTTACTGTAGACATATTATAATAGCATATTGTAATATATAATAGATAGTTTAACGAATCCTTAGGAGATGGGAATCTTAAGCATCTCTTAAGTGACTGCATCCATGTTAAACACTGTATAGAAGATGTCAAACCCCGTAAACATCTCTCACTCTGTCATACGCATATTTACCATTGATTTAACTTACATAAGATCTTTTAGTTCTGGCTCGAGTGTTTTGTCTGTTTAATTCGCTTGGGTCAGCCTGAGCACTTCAGGATTTGAAGACCTTATTTCTAAGGGATGAAGACGAAGATTTTGTACTATTATTATTATTATTAGTATTTCCATCTGCATCATACTGTTCCATTACATCGTTATTTATCTCTATGTATGTAACTCCGATTCTGTGTTATATAAGTATAATCAAAAGTTTTGTAAACAGCTTCATGAACTGTTATTCGATTATCATATTTTTTCATTCCACTACGAGATTCTGTTTTGTTTTGTCTTTCTTTTCTTTTTCTTATTTACCCCCAATAACAATCAACCTCTTTGTATAGTTTATGTTTGACATGTGTGTCTGCTTAAAACGTCCAAAAAGGCAGGTCGTTACAGTTGGTATCAGAGCTTTGGTTTCGCGATAACCTTAGCTGTAGGATCGATTTCATTCTAGAGGGGGGCTGAATAGGATGATACTAATAATTATAAAAATTTAATGCAGAAGTATATAAAATAATTGCAGCGCTAATAATAGCAGCATAATAGCAAAATAGATAATAGCAGAATATAAAAAGTAGAAAATAGAACACGCAGATTTACCCAGCTTCGGCAAAACCCTACCTATGTGCTGCCCCCAAGGTTTCTACTAAAATTAAGTAGTCAAACGCTTACACACGTAAACTCGTGACACCCGCTATCAAATAACCCAACTCTACGCTCAAAATCCTACCACAACTCAGCCATTGAGTTGCGAATTCTCAAATTACACCACCGTAGTTCGTCCTCTAGTCACACGACTAGAAATTACAAAAGTTTAAAATAAAAATACAAATAAAAAACAATTTAAAGAACCAAAAACCCTAATATATAAAATAAATCCCAATAGCTATTTATAATAACCGATAATAAGTCCCCTTTTCTTTTTTTTATATTCTACCGGTATCTTTCTTCTTTGTGAAAATCGCTCGTTCGTTCCTCTTTTCCATCGAGGCAGATTATCTTGTTCAGTGTATAACTTCACTGTGTAAATGTGAGCATTTTGAAGTGTAAAGTCCCGTGTATACCTGTTTGCCTGCTTTATGTGTTGTTCACTACCTTTTGTACTTATTCATTTTTGATTTTGGACTGGTCGAGTTGTTTTGACCATTTTATTGAACTTTTACATTTGGATTGCACCTGTGTGGAATTTAGCTTATATCTCAGGTTTGACCTTGTGCTCGTGCCATGACTTTATTTGTATTGCACTTGAGTTGAACCCGGCTTTTGATTGGGTTTGACCTTGTGCTCACCTGTTCCTGTAATTTTATCAAGTGTACATCGGTGTGCACGGCCCTATGGCATGTACAGTGATATGTTGTGCATGTCACAAGTTGTTCGTGTTTGATGAATTCAAAATTAAATGATGATCAAAAACCCAAATAACCGAGGCAAATAATATTTTCAAAATACACATTTTATTTTACACAGCGAAAATATTTCAATTTTACTGCGTTAGTGTGTGTTTTTCAGATTGCTTAGATGCTGGATTCAATCTGGAATAGAGTTGAAGATCAATTTTGAGTAAACAAGTGATATGTAATGAGGTGCTGATGTAAATGATAATTGTACCGTGTTGTGAAATGTTGTATATATAGTAGAGCACAAATTTGTACTATTCAAAATTGTAATAAATATTTGTTTGAATAATATATCTGTTTGAGTTTAAATTCTATGTTATTTATTTTATTCAGCAAATATTTATTTAATTATGTGAAAAATAAAATAGTACATTAACAAATACATTTAAATGAATATATATATATATATGTATGTATGTATATGTTTGTTATCATCAAACGAAAATCATTTACTAGCATATTCAACAATCACCCCCTTTTGATGATAACAAATATATATATTTAAGATTTTAAATTTATTAAATGTATTTGATCATTCAATTTTCTCCCTTTATTTGAATGCTCCCTCTCTACAAAAATCTCCCCCTTCATATATGCATGAAAATAAATAAAATATGCAAATGAACCTAGATTCAAGTAAAAAATACAAAATAAAATATTTGACTTTTATTTGTCAAAATCTTAACTTTTCTCTCCCTCTTTTGTTATCAGCAAAAGAGTAATAGTGTTAGAAAAATAGAGATAAAGTGATAGATGTTGATACAACATTAATACTCAATCGAGTATAAATATTAAATTTCAATAAAAAATCAAACAAAAATCATAAATACTCTTTTAGGCGCATATTCCACTTTCGAATGATAGGGATGATGTCGATATAAAAAACCATATAGTTGTGTCTATTTGTGGTATATTTATATCAAGAATTAGAATATCTACTTAACATGCATAACCGTTAGTACTTTTAAATGAGATTAATATTATTCCCAATTTTTTATAAAAAAATTGAATTCAAGTATCTTCTAACCATGCGTAACCGTGAGGACTTTTAAATGGGATTAGAATCATCTTGTCTATTTAATAATCAATTTTGATATGCGTTTCATACATGCATAACTCCGGCATGAGTGTCTACCTATACACTTATAACGGATGCGAATGGTTGAAAATACCAGGTCGTTACAGTTGGTATCAGAGCTTTGGCTTTGAGGCAAAACTTAGAATGTATGGTAAATTTATTTACAGAATCACTTTCGTTCGAGTTTGAATCTTTTCCTCTTGATTCGAATTTCCTTTGAATTTTTGGAACGTTCCCTGCGGTTCCAAAATTCATTCTTGTCCCTCACTATTCATCTTCTTTTGATTTTGGAGTATCACATAACTCCACTTCGAATGATCTTTATAGTGAATTGGTTGTCTCGCCAATATTCTAATTTTCTGGTAAAGGGGGAAACTCCTTTACAAATTTGCATCAATTCACCAGAGATTTATATCTATCCTTGGTTTAGATGCTAATATCTTCTGTTATTCCAAACTCTATCTCTTGAGATCGGATGTAGATTTACCCCAGAAACATCCACATTTGATCTTATTCATTAACTCACGGTTAACCCGATTAAGGTTGTCCGCAGTTATCTAAGCTTACCCATCTCCCTACTTTGTTATTTAATCATCTTGTCTTTTGTTTCCAACCTACCTTCAAAACATTTTGAATTGTATTTGTAAATCTGTAATTAATATTTTGTTTTATATTGTGTTGTTTGAGTTGTTGATGTTGATTTGGGTTTCCGATCGATTCGGCTGATCAACGCTATCGATAGGATTTCTAAAACACTTTGACAGAACAAACTGACACAATATTATATAAAAAAAATTAGGTTAATGAAATAAATTTTGATATATAATTTATGGAACTTAATAAATTGATTTAAATTGATAATTTGAAGTGATAATACTTGATTTATCATTTATTGTTCTACAAATGAATTTATAAATAGCTGTTTATAAATTTATTTGGGAACTGAAATGAATTTAAAACAAGAAATATAAGAATTTAATTTCTGATGGATTCAAACCTTGTGTTAAAAGTTTTAAAAGGATATATTATTTAAAGTATTTCCAAGTAGAAATTTGTTTCTAAAGGATTTTTAAGTTTAAAAATTTAGTGCTCTTCTCTTTGTCGCTGGAAAATAATTTCGGTGATGACTACAGCATCATCGACGTTCATTTTAGAGTTTCGAAGTGAAGAGACCGTTCTGTAGTCTTGCTACAGCTTTGTTTTGGGAAATCTAATTGATTTGAATTTCTAAAATATGACTGGATTATAATATATATAGATATATGATTCAAATTTGATTTGACATATTATGTATATATAATTACTTATCTCTAAGTGGTTTGAAAGGAATCGGAAGTTTAATTCTTAAATTTTATTTTAAAGAAAAATTTCAGTTATAAGAAGAAAATCAAAAATTTGAATAAATGATTCAAACTTGAGATAATTGAATTGGAAAGTTTTACTTGTATAACACACAATTTCATTCCAATATAACTTACCTAAATTACGCAGAAGTTGAATATGGAATTGGATAATATACAATATAAAAAGGATTTTTATAAATAAAATTTGAGTGGTTATAATACATGTTATACACTTAAACTTTAGTTATAAAAGATTAACAGAGACAAATAGTGAAAAAGGAATTTAAAGAGATTTTATTTAAATAACTTAATAATCAAATTTGATTTACTATGGAACCTTAAGTCTAACCTAGGAATTTTAATAAAGGTTATTTCCTAAAATGAATATGTTGTATAATAAATAATGTATCTTTGAATAGATAAAATAAAAAAAATACATTTGAATTGGACATTTTGTAATAAAGTTTATTTAACTTGAATTCATAGTTTAATTGATGTCTAAATGAATAATTGTGTAAAGAAATTTGATTATTATATTTGCTATGATAAATATTTTATTTATGAAATAGATATGTCTTGAAAAATGAATGATTATGATTTAAATAGTTAAAAATGTATTTTAACATCACTAAAAATTGATAATTGAGAATTTGGTTTTCAAATGGAATTTTAAGTGTAACTTATTAAAGGAATATCTATTTATGAAATGGGTATTTCAAATAAAGTGTTAGGTTATGTGTTAAATTAAGAGCTAACTAAAATAGTGAACTTTTGAATTAATAAATGAAGTATAGTTTAATTTGGATATTCCATTCATAAAAGTTTGTTTTAATAAGTCATAAGTTAAATGATATCCAAATGAATATTCTAGAATAAAACTGATTTGAAATATTAATATATCTACTTAGCATTTTATAAGTGCTGCTATTTTGAAAATACAATGTTTTGGAAATTTTTATAATTGAATGAACTTAGAAATGTTACAACTTTAAAATGAATATTATTTGACCTTGAATTAAAATGGTTTAAATGAAGACTATTTTTTAAAGGGTGTTATGATTTCCTAAGTATTATGTTTTTTTTTTAAAATGAATAACTTGTCCAAAGTGTTATGATTTTAGTAGTGTGATTTAGAAATGATAAACATCCCTAAATGTTTATGATTTCAAAGAATTATGGTTTCAAATTTATTATCTTATCTTGTTTTTCAAACTACCTTTTGGTTGTCCTTATTTCTCTTATCTTGTTACAGAATGGGAAGGCTATTGCTTATACCAGTCCGTTTAGAAATCTTTATGTAATCTTTGATAATTTTTGTTACTCATCTGGATCTGAACACTGTTTTTCCATTCATAGACCGTCGCTCAAGCGAAAAGGGAGATTCAGACCCTAGAGGATCTTTTTCGTGCTTATATTCTTGATTTGATCACCTCCATCTTGTTAAACTTACCTATAACAATAGTTATCAGGTGTAATTCCAATCTTCTTATCATCTTGTCTTAATTCTATTTCATTCTATCTTTTTTCTGTGTTTTCCCGTACCTCGTTCCTTTTCGGGGACGAAAAGTTTTGAGTGGGGGAGAGTGTAACAACCCTGTATTTTACAATTATTTTTAAATTGATTTTTCTAGATTCAAAAGCTTTATTTATGAAAAAGAATAAATTTTGTTATTGTAAATATAAAAAAAAACTTTGATTTTGTATGTGGATTAGAATTCCAAATATGACTAAATTTAATATTTCCAGAAAATGTGGATTTTGGTTAAAATAGTCAAACTTTGACTTTTAAACTTAAAAATTTAAAAGTTTGAAATTATAAATTTTATCTTTTATTATAAAAATAGATGTAATAACTTGAACACTACTTTTCGTTTCGTTGAAAACGGAGTTAAAATGTAAAAGTTATGTACATTTCAATTTTTAGTATAATTTGTTTTATTGTGCAATTTTGCCTATTTTAAATTTTATAAATCATATTTTCTTTCTTATATTTTTGTTTTAATATGTCTTAATATGTTATTTTATGTATATTTTTGTCTTTTTATATTTTTAAAATGATAATAGAATTTTTCCAACATTTACTGTATTTATTTTTCATTTTTAAAGGTTGTTTTCCTATTTTCTTCATTAGAAATTATATGTAAATTAAATTTTAAATGTTTATTTTGTGAATATATTTTTATTTCATGTTATTATTTATGTTTAAAAATATATTACAAGCTCATGTGAATTTTCTAAAAATTTATTCTATTCAATTCCAAATTTTCTAGACTAGTTTACTATTTTAGCTATTTTCTTAATTTAACTTTATATAATTGATAAATATTTATATAAATTATTATATTTTGATAAAATTTCGAAATTTTATCTGGGATTTTTTTTTCCAGAAATATAAAGTTATAAAAAGGGATTAAAGATATATGAAGAGTTTGATACCTTTTGTGTGCTTGGTCCTTTTGAATTCTACCGTTTCTTACCGTTTCTTTTTCAATCAATACATCAGTTATTTTGGCCGTTCCTTATACTTGCTTCAGCTGTACCTCTCTCTTATTCACGTGAAAACAACTGACAAACTTCTCACAAAAATCATGGCCTCCATTCCTATACAAAAGTTTTGGTAAAATCTCTTTTTCTTTTTTACTTTTTCATTGTTTTGTTTTGATTTTTGCACTTGCCTTCATCTACTTTATGTTCGGCCTGCCATCTCCAGCCACTTTGCTGCCTCCATCACCACCTATTCCAGCCACCATACCCTCCTCTCCACTGCCATTCCTGAGCCGAGCCATCCTATGTTGAAGATCCACCTAAAAATGAACAAAAACTCCAATTAAAACACCATAGCTGAGCTACCTTGTTGCCAATACTCCACCTTCATGTTTTGGCCGACCAATCCACCACCACCACCACAAACCTGAGCTTTAGACCTTGCCACATCTGTAGTGGACCTTTCTAGATCAGGCCATGCCCAATAGTCCCTTGGTCGAAGACATTTAGGCCTTGGAATCCATGTTGTTGCTTGTAGTTGTGTGTTGATGCACACATATGCCTTCATCTCCTTCATATATTGTTATGGCCAACCTATATGACCTCAACCTGACCAAACCTGATTCAAAACCATCCCATTGCAGTACCTTTCCAGCCCATAGCTGAAGCATAAGTGGTTGAATGCAAGTGCAAAAGTTTAGCTATGTATTGTGCTTATATTTCTAGCTTTGTTTATAATAGTTTGGTTTGAAATTCATGTTGTATATTTTGTTTTGTTTGATATGTGACAAGACAAATAACATTGGCTCTCCCTCATTCAAATCATAGTCATGTTTTCGTGCCTTTGTGGATCTCTGTTTTGTGTATTTGGTCGTAATCTCCAGCTTTGAACAGGTGAGTTATTCTCACCAGACAATATGTACCTATATAACTGATAAACCGACACCATTTGAATCTGTAATGTATATTATCATGTTATATATGCTTATATTATTATCATATGATGTTCACACCTGTTATTACACCTGTTATATCATATGTTACTGTTATTTTATGTTATTATGTTTATTTATATCGGTTTATCGCACTGCAAGTTCCCTCTTAGTATAAAAATCACTATGGGTTGAAATGATACATACCCGAACGGACTTTAGAATAGGGAAAAATCATTATGGGCTGAAATGATAGGCCTGAATGGTTTTTATTTATTTATTTTAACTTGGGATTGCGGGTTTGAAATGATAGAACCCGGATTTTTCTTTCTAAACTGCGGATTGAAATGATACATATCCGTATCACTTGACCTAGGTTAGAAAACTATATAAAGGCCCGTGGTTATTTTATAAAGTGTTTTGGATATTTTTAAGTATTTTTAAAAATATAAATTTATGAAATTTGATTTAAATAGATTTTTAAATGTTTTAAAATAAAGAAATTATGATTTTTCTATGAGTTAAAAATGTAATTAATGAATGGTTAAATTGGATTATTGAAATATAACTTAAGTTTGAAATTTGGAATTTTTGTTAAAAATGATATTTAAGTTATATAAATAAAATGGATATTAAATTTTTTTTTGAAATGGTAAATATGATAATTTGATTAAATTTGAATTTAAGTGATTTATTAAAGTATTATTGATTTTTCTATGAATTTAAGTGGTTAAATAAATGAATGTTTAAAAGTGATCTTTTAAAATATAACTTGACTAGGAAATATGAAATTTGGTTTTAATTAAAGGGTTAAGTTAATTAAATAAAATTGGAAATTTTGTTAAATTGTGAAATGGTAATTTAAATTTGAAGTGTTAAGTCTATTTGTTGAAATGTGAAGAATTGGACACTTTTACACTTAAACTTATTAAGTAAATTGTTGAAAATTGGATTTAATTATAAGAAATTTATTGTGAAAAAGATATATGTTAAATGATATGTAAATGAACATTTTAAACGTTAAAATATGATTTTTAAAATATTTATGTGTTTTAAATTGAAGTTATTTAATTGCTGGAAATACACTAACACCTGAAATCTACTTTTAATAGCATTCAGAAATGCTATAGATTCTGTTTTGAACTAAAATTGTGTAAAAAGAGCTATTACAGCATTTCTGAAATGTTGTAGTTGATGTAGTTGAACTTATAGGCTAATATTGAACTCAGGCCTATTATAGCATTCTCTGGAAATGCTATAATGGTCTGCAGTCTATGTTGAAATCAAATTTAACCCTTGTTTTGAAATCTGAACTACCGCAGCACTTCTGAAACGCTATCTTTTCTGTTTTGAACTATAATTCAACTAAAACTTTGTTTTAACAGCAGTTTTAAGTGCTGTCTTTGCTGAATTAAAATTGTTTTCAACCATAACTCATAACAGCTTTTTCTAAATGCTGTGAAAAGCTGAAATTCTAATAAATATGGGTTTTGACTTAGTAAACGAACTCAGAATGGTTTGAAACTTTAGAAATTGAATACTTGATTTGAAAATATAATAATTACACTTTTAAAAGGCTTAAATGAATTATTTTGATTGGAATATAAACTATTTAAAGGTGATTTGAAATGAAGTTTTGTAAGGATATGATATTTTTGATTTGAAATGAAGTTTTGTAAGGATATGATATTTTATTATATTAAAATGATTTGAAATGAAGTTTTGAAATGATATGAAAATTTAAATATATGGAAATGGTTTGGAATTGATTTAATCTTTATTTTGATAAAGATCTGGATTTGAAATGATATTCTATTTTGAAGTATAAATTATTTTTCAACTTATAACCATGGGTTATAATAACGATTGGTTGTTAAAGAGACTGGGATCGGATATGGACATACTCTCTGTCGATACCGAAAACCACTTTGACAACTGTGTACGCGGTGGAGTTTTCAGAATGAAGTAGGATGGTGGCGATGATCCTAAGGTATATACGTGGACCCAACTCCCGTGAGTTGGCATAAGGTGGCTAAAACAGGAGCGATTGACGGACCAATGAGGTAGCACCTCTGATCGGACACACTTCTTCGATACCATTCTATTACTTGTGATTGATTTGGTGGCCACCCTTGATTTGGGAGTGTTGTTCGAGGTGGGCGGTAGTGGCTGCTATGCGTCACCACTAGTCCGGATGCGTAATTGGTATATCTACCCTGGCATTGCCTAGTTGTGCCGTGTCACCTACCATATCGAGCTTTACTACGATTATGATTTTAAGATCCGACCGCGTTAAGGTTCTCCATCCCCTTAACGCTATTTTCTATATGATTATACTTTACTATTTAGACACTACTGTATATAGCGTATATTTCTATATAGTAAATAGTTTAACGGATCCTTAAAGAATGGGCGATCCCAAGCATTCTTTAAGTTACTTGTACCTTTATTACAGTTCACTTGAGTTGGTTTACATTATATAAGTATATATTGTCCTGACTCGAGTGTTTTGTGTTTTGCTTTACGCTCGGGTCAGCCTGAGTTATTCAAAGATTTGGATTTCCACTCTCTCGGAGATTTGAATCGCTGGAGATTGCCTGCTTATCGTGTCCTATCTATTTATGTTCCGTTGTTCTACTCAGCTTGTACTTGGTTATCATATTGAGACTTCTGTTGTATTTTATTTCTTCTATTGTATCTTATTTAACTCTGATATATTTACATAGTAGCTTCATGAACTACTATTTCTTTTACTTCCGCTGCATTATTTTACTCTGTGTCTGTGATCTGTGATTATATTTATTTACTGTATATTCTGAGATTTGCCAAATTTTATTTACAACGTGGTATTTTGAGAAATTCAACTCCGGCATGAGTGTCTACCTATACACTTATAATGGATGCGAATGGTTGAAAATATCGGTTCGTTACAGTTGGTATCAGAGCTTTGGCTTTGAGGCAAAACTTAGAATGTATGGTAAATTTATTTACAAAATCACTTTCGTTTAAGTTTGAATCTTTTCCTCTTGATTCGAATTTCCTTTGAATTTTTGGAACGTTCCCTGCGGTTCAAAAATTCATTCTTGTCCCTCACTATTCATCTTCTTTTGATTTTGGAGTATCACATAACTCCACTTCGAATGATCTTTATAGTGAATTGGCTGTCTCGCCAATATTCTAATTTTCTGGTAAAGGGGGAAACTCCTTTACAAATTTGCATCAGTTCACTAGAGATTTATATCTATCCTTGGTTTAGATGCTAATATCTTTTGTTATTCCAAACTCTATCTCTTGAGATCGGATGTAGATTTACCCCAGAAACATCCACATTTGATCTTATTCATTAACTCATGGTTAACCTGGTTAAGGTTGTCCGCGGTTATCTAAGCTTACCCATCTCCCTACTTTGTTATTTAATCATCTTGTCTTTTGTTTCCAACCTACCTTCAAAACATTTTGAATTGTATTTGTAAATCTGTAATTAATATTTTCTTTTATATTGTGTTGTTTGAGTTGTTGTTGTTGATTTGGGTTTCCGATCGATTCGGCTGATCAACGCTATCGATAGGATTTCTAAAACACTTTGACAGAACAAACTGACACAATATTATATTAAAAAAATTTGGTTAATGAAATAAATTTTGATATATAATTTATGGAACTTAATAAATTGATTTAAATTGATAATTTGAAGTGATAATACTTGATTTATCATTTATTGTTCTACAAATGAATTTATAAATAGTTGTTTATAAATTTATTTGGGAACTGAAATGAATTTAAAACAAGAATGTAACGCCCCACTCTGAGACCCACTGTAACAAAGAGTATTACGGGAGTAATACTGTCTGTTAAAGCGGAGAATAGAGTATAGTGGAAGCGACCATTTGTAATCAAGCTATAACTATCTACTGAATACGTCGAAAGGATGGTATCTATATATATTTTTCAATTGATTCGACATATTCGGTAAATACTTATAACGAAATTACAAATGGCTAAAGATCTATCAGGACAAAGCATAATAATAAATGATAAAACATCATAGAACAGAATCACATAACGGATATAAAATCCCAGAACAATACATCGTCAATACAGATCCAAATACTATAAGTGGGTACAAAGCCACTGCCCACACATGTGGATCAAAAATATGTACATATCAAAGTCTGAATACTAACAGAGTAGCGAAATAGTGGACAAATAAAAGCGCTATCTATCAGCATAGCAGATAATGTCCAAGCGGAAGCACAGAAGCTAAGTCCAGAGACCTAACCTGAAACAACTCGGTCTGACCCGAGCGAAAACACTCGGGTCAGGCTAGCTAAACAATCAGTAATAACTGAGATATATAATAGTGCGGTACATAAATAAAACAGTACTTATCCAAAGAGAAGTATATTATGAACCACATGAATATAATGACGATCCCTAATCATCAATAAACAATAAAAATCTCCAAAGAGAAATCAACACCAAAGTGTAGAATAAATAAAATTGCCTCATATCATCGGCGTAGCCAAAGCTATAAAAAGATGCCCATAGGCAATAATCCCAAGAGTGACCAGAGTCTGTAATCAATGCCCAAGCAAAGATCGATGCTTCAAAGAGCAATGGGGATATACTGAAAAGTCAATGAAATCCAACACTGAAAAGCAGTGTCCAGAGACACTATGAATCCACAAGGTAATCGCACTTACATCGTATGGTTCCATAGAACCAACACCGAATGGCGGTACTCGAATGGATATAAAAATCATCAGATAATACAAGTATTGCACGTGCACGGACCAGAGTCGTTGTAGCCAAGTACTGTAGAGTTGTGATCGATCACTCGCACCGATGCGAAACGCGCGAGACGGCGAGATCCTTCCCAGAAGGATAAAGGCCCAGAGGCACACGCCGAAAAATAAACTGCTCCATAGAGCAGGTGTCCAGAGACGGTTGCCCAGAGGCGTGGTGACCCAGAGGTCCAGTACTGGCCGCCCAGAGGCTAATGTGTCACTAACTTCTTGGAGAGGAACCCGCAAAGTGTTAACAATGAGTCTCATACCCCACGTTCGCACTAAACGGTTTCCTAACCAATAGCAAGCTCACACTCCAAACAATAAAAAGTCTAACTCATATCATCGGTAAACTAGACCCAAAGGTCAAAACGATCAATCGAATAGGTCGGGGATTAACCGGAAAGAAAATACACACGGTTTCCATAGGCCGGAGATTTCCTAACCGTTTAAGCACCTTTCCACTTCGCTCGACGTGCTAAAAGTGAGTGTGAGATTTTTATTATAGAAAATAATGGTGTAAAACGGATTTATAATTGATTTTCGGAATCACTTTTAAAACGGTCTTTTGAAAGGTCTCCTATTATGGAGTAATTAATTTAATAATTAAAATAATATTATATAATAATTTTCAAAAGCCATTTAGGAGTGAAAAATCTTTTGAAAATGATTCATAAAACCCATGTACGAAATCTAGAGACAAATCTCAAATAAATCAATGAAAACCAGAAAATCATCAAAAATATTCTAAGTGTTTGTAAACATTCAAAAACAGCTGCGAACCCAAGTTCGGCAATTTATTTGGACCAGCAAACTGTGTCCAAATGTCATGAAAATTTGCAGGCATATATTACAACATCCCTACTTTAAGATGCAAAAAGAATTTCTGGATTCGGAGTTGAGACGAAACAACAGCGATGTCTCAAAGTTGGACCCAGAACAAGATTCACACTGTTTACCAACAGCGACCAGAGTTCAACTTCGACACGAAATTCGAAGTACCAAACTAATGCCGCTGATGCCCAAATTTTACAGAAATGGAGTTCGAAACTCCACCTTTCCAACGAGACCAAAAACGTCGAATTCAGACTTCAAATGCGATCGTGGCGGCATCGCGAAGTGGAGATAAAAAAAATCAGAAACAGGGTTTAAAATTTTTTTTTTCTTTCGGGCTGCACCACATGGTGCAACCCTGGTCCAGCCCCAGCCCGTCTGGGCTGGGGAACAGAGGCCCGCCCCAGCCCGTGCGGGCTGGGGAATAAAACAGCTTCCCCAGCCCGCATGGGCTGGGGAACACGGCCCGTCCCAGCCCCAAGCGGGCTGGGGTCTGGAGACCCGCCCCAGCCCACTGGGGCTGGGGACTTGGGGCCCGCCCCAGCCCCAAGCGGGTTGGGGTATGGGGACCCGCCCTGAAATGACCCACTTTAAAAAAAAAAAAATTTTAACATTCAGTGGCCATTTAATCAAGAAAAATATTTAATTCAATTTTTCTTCTATCCAGGACCTTTCTGCCAATAAATATTGGTTTAATCATTTTATCTTGAACTTATAGATATGAAGATATATAAGTCATCTTCTACCTAAATCAGAGTATAGAAATTTTGAAGGTAGAAACCTGTTTGAGTATTGCTTAAAGAAATACTCTCTACATAGCAATAGTGTTTCTTTTTCAAAACTAGGTTTTTCCCAATGGCTTAGGTTAATACATTACTATTGATTCTATGTCTCAAGGCTCCTTATTTTACATAAATTCCTCTGATTTTCTTACTGGGTAACTGTGCCTTTACTTGTGCATGTGTGTGTGCATGTTTCTGTGCATGTGTGTTCAAACTCAGGCTATAATAAAGTGGATCCTAAGTGAACACAAGCAACATCTAGGCATAATGGAAACGCGCCTAACTTACACATGAGAGGTCACAAGTTCGAGTGCCATGCTGGTCAGTTCAACCCAATTTTTTTTTCTCCTGTGAGCAAAACTGTCTGAACCTACCCTATTCTTGGCTATGAAACAGATCTAAAAGCTTAATTAAACACACTTGGGTGCTGACTTAAGCCAGGCTCAAGAAAATGGCTATGTTAGCCTTATTCTGGTTTGCACTACTCTGATACAAAGTATCTGCTATATCATTTTCTTTTCAAAGCAACTCAAACCCTTTTATCAGATTTTTATTTTTGACTTGAACAAGGATTCTCTTATGCCAGATCTTTTGTTATATATACAAACCACAAATTCTTTCAAATCTCAGCTTTTCTACCATTTTAGCCTAACTGTTCTTGAAACTTGAAATTCATTTTCTTAGCAAAGCATTTTGCAAAACAAAATACATAAGTTCCAACTGATACATATAAATTCAACACTTACAAAACAGTGAATAATAATACATTGGTTTTTCTAGGCAACTTAAACAAATATCTTAACATAGTTCAACATGAATATCTAATTTAGCTTCAGCAAAGACTTTTAAAAACATAGCATCCAAATCTTAAGCAGTTTAACATCCAAAGCCTGATCAAAAGCAATCCCTATTTCCCTGCAAAATCACCATGAACTGCCCCATATGAATATGAGACACCCAATGGTGCATAAACACAAAAGGGTCAGACTATTTGTCTGGTGTGAATAATCTAACTGAAACATGATTTATTTCAATTCTATTTATATTCCAGTACTTTGCAAGAATAGGAAATTCAGCATCTTCTGTGTGCATGTTTTTGGTGAAGCATGTTCATTCATGTCAGTGTTAAGCAAATTCACAATGACTTGATTCCTAGAAAAACAATCATAAGATTCATCCATGAAAACACCAAAACAACCAAATACAAACTTCAATCCAGTTATCATCTCCTTTTTAACTTTACTGGCCATCAGGGATTTTGCCCAGACCTCTACTGAATCTATTCTTAGAATTCATTATCAAATTTATCAGGGATTTTAGCTACTTTCTTCTTTTTAAACACACACTGCCTGGGACATCTCTCTGTTAACCCAGCACACTCAGGCCCCTGGGTATAAACATACCATGTGTGAACTTGCAATATTCCCCTTGCCAAGCTATACTTTGGTAGCCCTAAGATCCCAAGTCCTTAGTTAAATTACTAAGTGTTTTAATATTTTTCATAGCAGTGCTAATCCCTTCTGCATCTCACTTCCTAATCAGAGAAACATAAATGATGCAAGCAACATGTATTCATCCAGAGTTTGGTAAGTTAAATTCTCAGAAGCAACCATTTTATCATAAAAGAGTGAGGTGACTTCTTAGCACATTATTTTGCCTATGGGTTTCACTGGATCAAGATGTAAGCATATGGTCCTGAGTAATTTGCCAGATATATTTATATATTCTTCCTTACCTCTGGTTCAATCAGATTCATGATCTGGCTAAACCACAAGTATATTTGATTTGGGTATTTCATAAACATAGAAGCTCAGCACATGTACAACATTGCACTTCTACATTTTCTTTTATTTTAATTAATATGAGACATAAGCAACAACACAATGTCACAGCCCATATTTCTTTCTACCTTCAGACCATATACCCACTACTTGAATCCGGGGATTTTACAAACAACTTACAAAGAAAACTTATAAAAGAAAACACCCAATCTCAAAGTTAACCCATATCTCAGACAAACATTTTAGTTCATGAATCCATGACTCTTATTTTTCTGGGTAGATCAGATAGAGGTTTTACCCTTAAACAAATCATTAACAAGCCAAAGTCATCCAATCATAAAACATAACTTGTAAAAGAAAATTAGTTCAAACTGGCCGCCTCAATATTCAGGTCTTAATGCCAAATTTTTCAGTGAGATTACTCACATTAATCCTTCTTCTTCCTATGCCTTATGAACCCCTTTTTAGTCTTCTGCCTTCTCCTATTTTCTCTGGTTTATGCCTTGTATATTTTTCTTTTTAAGAGGTAGAGCAATCATAAAACCTTACCACACCAGGTCTTCTTATATGAACTCTGGCTGCTACTAGGGTTTAAGGAAATTACCAAATGCCAATTTTACCCTACCAACTATGATCTGCCTCTTATTCTAACATTTTAGAGAAAATGGGTAAATAGTCCTGGTATATTTTCCAGAAGATATACCTCATTGCCCCGGTCATGTTATTTGCATGATTTCTTCGCTTTTTTTTTTTTTCCTAAAGTAAAAAGGAATTGCTAAAAATGGATAAAGTGCTTGTCCAAGAGCTCATACCATTTTCATGCAAATGTTAATTTTTCTTTTTATTTCTGCAAGTATTATTTAGTGCACATGTATAATACATGTATGCCTACCCTGGCCTAAGTCTCTTTTTTTTTTCAAGGCTTGATGATTTCTGCCTACATGTATATATACTTGTAATTCATATATCCTATTATTTCTATTGATTGTTGCCTATTTTATCACACAGAAAGCTGTGTACATGTTTGTGCACTGCCTTGTGCACATGTACATGTTTTATACTTGGTATCTGCAAATCAATTTCCTATTCCTATTTTTTTCCAATGCAATTTCAAACAAATACAAACTAAATTAAATCATGAAATTACTCACAAAAATCAGGGTTATCACATATACCCCTCCTTTTAGGAATTGTGTCCCACAATTCTTTTATACTTAACTTAAGTATAATTTCTTCAGAAAATTTTTTTTTTCTGATTTCAAAACCATTTTCAAACCAATCACCTATTAAGCACTATGCATATCAACACAAGATAAAAATCACAATGCATATTCAACCAACACATTCATTAGTATGTACATATATATATAGATTTACCTTTTTTCAATCAAACAGCTGGGGGTAATCATTTCTGATTTTATCCTCCACTTCCCACGTGCAATCATTTGGGTCTAGACTCCATTGTACTTTTACTAATTTAATTTCTTTGTTTCTCAATTTCTTAGTTTCTCTAGAAACTATGCCCACTGGTTCCTTTTCATAGATCATTCTAGGATCAATCTGCACATCTTTAGAGGATTCTAATATTGCTTCCTTATCATGAACCCATCTCCTTAGTTGAGACACATGAAAGACATCATGCATTGCCCTCATTTCTTCTGGCAATTCTAATTTATAGGCTACTGACCCTATTCTTTCTAGAATTTTATATGGTCCTATATATCTAGGAATCAACTTTCCTTGTTTCCCAAACCTTAGAACCTTTTTCATGGGTGATATCTTGATGAACACATAATCCCCAACATCATATTGTACTGTTTTCCTCCTTTGATCTGCATATTTCTTTTGCCTATCTTGGGCAGAGACAATTCTTTTTCTGATCAAGGCTACCTTTTCAGAAGTCTCCTTCACATTTTCTGGTCCTAAGACCACTTTTTCTCCAGACTCATGCCAACTTGAAGGTGATAAACATGGCCTTCCATAGAGAGCTTCAAAGGGGGCCATGCCTATACTACTGTGATGGGTGTTATTGTATGCAAACTCAGCTAGATATATGTAATCTTCCCAGCTTCCTCCCCAATCCAATACACATGCTCTCAACATGTCTTCAAGCAATTTGTTCACAATTTCTGTTTGACCATCAGATTGAGGATGGTATGCTGTACTCAAACATAAATCAGTCCCCATTGCCTTGTGAAAGCTCTGCCAAAATCTTGAAGTGAAGATGGTATCTCTATCACTTACTATAGTCTTTGGTACACCATGCAGTCTGACTACTTCTTCAATAAACAACTGGGCTAGGGTATTAGCATTTCTTTCTGATTTCACTGGTATAAAGTGGGCTGACTTGGTTAACCTATCAACTATCACCCAAACACTATCATTTCCCCTCCTCGTTCTAGGCAAACCATCAATAAAATCCATTGATATGTCTTCCCATTTCCACTGTGGTATTTGTAAAGGTTGAAGCATTCCTGAGGGTTTTTGATACTCAGCCTTCAACTGCTGGCAAACCATACATTTTGATACATAGGTTGCCACTGCACTCTTCATACCACTCCACCAATAATCTCTCTTGAGGTTGTGATACATTCTTGTGCTTCCTGGGTGTATAGTATATTTACTTTTGTGGTAAGCATCCAAAATTTCTTGCTTCAACTCATCCATTGCTGGAACACATATCCTTTCTCCTTTCCTCAGATGGCCCTGATCATCCAACTGAAAACCTTCCACTGCCTCACCATTTAATATTTGTGTCTTCTTTCCAAATAAAAATGGATCTTGGTTTTGTAGCATTGCAACTTTATTTTTCAATTCTGATCCCAGAGTAATAAAACTTAATTTTCCCACCTCTACCTTCCCACTGCATAAGCTCATGTTTTCTAGGTTATCACTTTTTATCTCTGAATCAATTAATAATGATAAAGTGTTAAACTCTTCTATCATTAATCTAGCCACTTTAGCATGTTGTCTACTTAGGGCATCTGCTACCTTATTAGCCTTACCTGGTGTGTATAATATTTCAAAATCATATGAGGCTAAGAGTTCAATCCATCTTTGCTGCCTCATGTTTAATTCTTTTTGTGAAAACAAATATTTGAGGGATTTATGGTCTGTATATACTTCAAATTTTGCTCCTAACAAGTAGTGTCTCCATAGCTTAAGGGCATACACTATAGCAGCCAATTCAAGGTCATGAGTAGCATACCTTACTTCACTTGATTTCAACTGCCTAGAAGCATAAGCTATTACCTGATGTTGTTGCATCAATACTGCTCCAAGCCCTTGTCCACTTGCATCAGTATACACCACCAAGTTTTCATTTCCCTCAGGTACTTTTAGAATTGGTGCTTGTACTAGTGCTTCTTTTAATTTCCCAAAGGCATTTTCACATTCCTCAGTCCAATTGAACACTTGATTCTTCCTAGTCAATCTGGTTAATGGAATCGAGATTTTTGCAAAATCTTTTATAAATCTTCTATAGTAACCAGCCATTCCCATGAATGATCTGACTTCAGTGACATTAGTAGGCCTTTTCCAAGCTTGCACTGCAATGACTTTATTGGAATCTACTGCTATTCCTTTTTCTGATATAATATGGCCTAGAAAGTTCACTTCATTCTGCCAAAAAGTGCATTTTGAAAACTTTGCTTTCAAGTCTTCCTGTCTCAATTTCTCAAATACCAAATGCAAATGGTTTTCATGCTCCCTAACTGACTTAGAATAAATTAATATATCATCAATAAATATTAATACAAACTTATCCAAGTATTCTCTAAAAATCCTATTCATCAAATCAACAAAATAGGAAGGAGCATTTGTTAAGCCAAATGGCATCACCAAAAATTCATACAGTCCATATCTGGTGTTAAAGGCTGTATATTTTACACTTTCCTCTTCTACTTTCATCTGATGAAAGCCTGAAGCTAAATCAAGTCTAGAAAATATTTTTGCACCACTCAATTGATCAAAGAGATCATCAATTCTTGGTAAGGGGTATTTATTTTTAACTGTGACCTTATTTAATTCCCTATAATCAATACATAATCTTAGAGATCCATCATGTTTCTTAACAAAGACTACTGGTGCTCCCCATGATGAGCTACTGGGTCTAATAAAACCTTTTTCTTCTAGTTCAACTAATTGCTTTTTCAACTCCATCAATTCCTTAGGCCCCATTCTGGTTGGTCTTTTAACCACTGGGCTAGCTCCTGGAATTATTCTAATTGAAAATTCAACTGGCCTGTGATTAGGAACTCCTCTTACTTCCCCAAAAACATCATCATATTGATTAACTATGGGGATCTCTTCTAATGCAGGCATGGGTTTTTCATTTGACAATGCAGAAAGGTTGGCTATACTTCTATTTTTGTTTGCCTCACAAAGAACAATTATTCTTTGTCCATCAGAAACCTTCAATGATATGGTGGATGTCTCCATATTTATGATAGCCTTATATCTGCTCAACCAGTCAACTCCTAAAATAATTCCTATGTCTGGATATTGCAACACATATAGGTTTGACTCAAACACATGTCCTCCTATATTTAATCCCAATTGCATGCACATCATACCCATGACACATGAACTACCTATAGGGCTTCTAATTAGCAGTGGTTTATCAACAATCATACAATTCAATTTTAATTGTTGTGCAATATCATGAGAGATCAATGAGTGTGTAGCCCCAGTATCATATACTACTGTTAAAGGTATTGAATGGATAAGCAAAGTACCTTCAACTTGACCATGCTTTTCAACATTTGATCCCTCAGCTGCCTTGCCTTTCCCTTCCAAAGCCCCTAATTTTCCTTGCTTAAAATCTGGGCAGTTCCTTTTTATGTGACCTTCCTTCCCACAATGGTGACAATTGAAGGATGCTGGTCTAGGATTGGTGCACCTATTTTTCATGTGCCCCTCTTGTCCACAATTGTAACAAGTGATCCTCTTCTTAGCTTCAGCAGTTCTAGCTTCTTCTGGTTTCTTAGTGGAAGTTATGTCTGTTTTCTTTTTATCATAAGGGTGAAATTTACCCTTTCCCTTCTTGTTCTAATTATTTTTGAATGCCCTGAAATTTTCTCTAGCTTTATCATGTTGTTCAATGCTCAGAGTCAAATCCAAAACTTGATCAAAAGTTTTATCCTTATATGGTAGCATGGCTCTACTAAGGCTAGAGTTCAACCCTTGGATATATCTGCCATTCTTAGCTTCCTCAGTAGTGATGAGCACTGCACCATACTTTGCCAATGATTCAAACTTCTGAGTGTACTCAGTGACACTCATAGTCCCTTGCCTCAATTTGATGAATTCCTCCAGTAAAGATTCCTTAGCTGATGCAGGGATAAATCTGCCTTCCAACATTGCTTTAAACTGATCCCATGTCACTTCTCCTTCAGGTCTTCCAGCTATGATAACTTCCCACCAATCCAAAGCTGCTCCTCTCAATTGCCTGGATGCAATTTGCCTCTTCCTTTGGTCTTCAACTTGCATGTCTGCAAAGATTCTTTCCAGAATTCTAAGCCAATTTTGAACCCCCATAACTCCTTCTGTGCCATCAAAGGTTTTGCCTCCAAGATTAGTAAAAGTCTTGAGTAGTTTGGAAAGTTCCTCATGTGGATTTTCCTGCCTGTTGCCTACTCCATCTTTTATGGCCCTCATGAATTCTTGTACATTCACCATGGGTGGTTCACTTGTTCCTACATTTTGATGTCTGGGTCCTACCATAGCTCTATGGATATAACACTTAGGTTAGTCTGTTTTGCCTAATGCTTTATAGATTAATTCATTTTAATTTATCACTTATTCTGTCATAATAGATATCAATAGTGTAAATATATATAAAAACAAAACATCCAAAGCAGTAAATACTTCTATACATCCAATGCAAACAAATTCATACAAAATTTTTGCTATGTTATTTAACAACATAGCTCTGATACCAAATGAAATGACCCACTTAAAAAAAAAAATTTTTAACATTCAGTGGCCATTTAATCAAGAAAAATATTTAATTCAATTTTTCTTCTATCCAGGACCTTTCTGCCAATAAATATTGGTTTAATCATTTTATCTTGAACTTATATATATGAAGATATATAAGTCATCTTCTACCTAAATCAGAGTATAGAAATTTTGAAGGTAGAAACCTGTTTGAGTATTGCTTAAAGAAATACTCTCTACATAGCAATAGTGTTTCTTTTTCAAAACTAGGTTTTTCCCAATGGCTTAGGTTAATACATTACTATTGATTCTATGTCTCAAGGCTCCTTATTTTACATAAATTCCTCTGATTTTCTTACTGGGTAACTGTGCCTTTACTTGTGCATGTGTGTGTGCATGTTTCTGTGCATGTGTGTTCAAACTCAGGCTATAATAAAGTGGATCCTAAGTGAACACAAGCAACATCTAGGCGTAATGGAAACGCGCCTAACTTACACATGAGAGGTCACAAGTTCGAGTGCCATGCTGGTCAGTTCAACCCAATTTTTATTTTTTTTTTCTCCTGTGAGCAAAACTGTCTGAACCTACCCTATTCTTGGCTATGAAACAGATCTAAAAGCTTAATTAAACACACTTGGGTGCTGACTTAAGCCAGGCTCAAGAAAATGGCTATGTTAGCCTTATTCTGGTTTGCACTACTCTGATACAAAGTATCTACTATATCATTTTCTTTTCAAAGCAACTCAAACCCTTTTATCAGATTTTTATTTTTGACTTGAACAAGGATTCTCTTATGCCAGATCTTTTGTTATATATACAAACCACAAATTCTTTCAAATCTCAGCTATTCTACCATTTTAGCCTAACTGTTCTTGAAACTTGAAATTCATTTTCTTAGCAAAGCATTTTGCAAAACAAAATACATAAGTTCCAACTGATACATATAAATTCAACACTTACAAAACAGTGAATAATAATACATTGGTTTTTCTAGGCAACTTAAACAAATATCTTAACATAGTTCAACATGAATATCTAATTTAGCTTCAGCAAAGACTTTTAAAAACATAGCATCCAAATCTTAAGCAGTTTAACATCCAAAGCCTAATCAAAAGCAATCCCTATTTCCCTGCAAAATCACCATGAACTGCCCCATATGAATATGAGACACCCAATGGTGCATAAACACAAAAGGGTCAGACTATTTGTCTGGTGTGAATAATCTAACTGAAACATGATTTATTTCAATTCTATTTATATTCCAGTACTTTGCAAGAATAGGAAATTCAGCATCTTCTGTGTGCATGTTTTTGGTGAAGCATGTTCATTCATGTCAGTGTTAAGCAAATTCACAATGACTTGATTCCTAGAAAAACAATCATAAGATTCATCCATGAAAACACCAAAACAACCAAATACAAACTTCAATCCAGTTATCATCTCCTTTTTAACTTTACTGGCCATCAGGGATTTTGCCCAGACCTCTACTGAATCTATTCTTAGAATTCATTATCAAATTTATCAGGGATTTTAGCTACTTTCTTCTTTTTATACACACACTGCCTGGGACATCTCTCTGTTAACCCAGCACACTCAGGCCCCTGGGTATAAACATACCATGTGTGAACTTGCAATATTCCCCTTACCAAGCTATACTTTGGTAGCCCTAAGATCCCAAGTCCTTAGTTAAATTACTAAGTGTTTTAATATTTTTCATAGCAGTGCTAATCCCTTCTGCATCTCACTTCCTAATCAGAGAAACATAAATGATGCAAGCAACATGTATTCATCCAGAGTTTGGTAAGTTAAATTCTCAGAAGCAACCATTTTATCATAAAAGAGTGAGGTGACTTCTTAGCACATTATTTTGCCTATGGGTTTCACTGGATCAAGATGTAAGCATATGGTCCTGAGTAATTTGCCAGATATATTTATATATTCTTCCTTACCTCTGGTTCAATCAGATTCATGATCTGGCTAAACCACAAGTATATTTGATTTGGGTATTTCATAAACATAGAAGCTCAGCACATGTACAACATTGCACTTCTACATTTTCTTTTGTTTTAATTAATATGAGACATAAGCAACAACACAATGTCACAGCCCATATTTCTTTCTACCTTCAGACCATATACCCACTACTTGAATCCGGGGATTTTACAAACAACTTACAAAGAAAACTTATAAAAGAAAACACCCAATCTCAAAGTTAACCCATATCTCAGACAAACATTTTAGTTCATGAATCCATGACTCTTATTTTTCTGGGTAGATCAGATAGAGGTTTTACCCTTAAACAAATCATTAACAAGCCAAAGTCATCCAATCATAAAACATAACTTGTAAAAGAAAATTAGTTCAAACTGGCTGCCTCAATATTCAGGTCTTAATGCCAAAGTTTTCAGTGAGATTACTCACATTAATCCTTCTTCTTCCTATGCCTTATGAACCCCTTTTTAGTCTTCTGCCTTCTCCTATTTTCTCTGGTTTATGCCTTGTATATTTTTCTTTTTAAGAGGTAGAGCAATCATAAAACCTTACCACACCAGGTCTTCTTATATGAACTCTGGCTGCTACTAGGGTTTAAGGAAATTACCAAATGCCAATTTTACCCTACCAACTATGATCTGCCTCTTATTCTAACATTTTAGAGAAAATGGGTAAATAGTCCTGGTATATTTTCCAGAAGATATACCTCATTGCCCCGGTCATGTTATTTGCATGATTTCTTCTCTTTTCTTTTTTTTTCTAAAGTAAAAAGGAATTGCTAAAAATGGATAAAGTGCTTGTCCAAGAGCTCATACCATTTTCATGCAAATGTTAATTTTTCTTTTTATTTCTGCAAGTATTATTTAGTGCACATGTATAATACATGTATGCCTACCCTGGCCTAAGTCTCTTTTTTTTTCAAGGCTTGATGATTTCTGCCTACATGTATATATACTTGTAATTCATATATCCTATTATTTCTATTGATTGTTGCCTATTTTATCACACAGAAAGCTGTGTACATGTTTGTGCACTGCCTTGTGCACATGTACATGTTTTATACTTGGTATCTGCAAATCAATTTCCTATTCCTATTTTTTTCCAATGCAATTTCAAACAAATACAAACTAAATTAAATCATGAAATTACTCACAAAAATCAGGGTTATCACACGCCCCAGCCCACTCGGGCTGGGGACTTGGGGCCCGCCCCAGCCCCAAGCGGGCTGGGGACTTGGGTCCCGCCCCAGCCCACTCGGGCTGGGGACTTGGGTCCCGCCCCAGCCCCAAGCGGACTGGGGTCTAGGGACCCGCCCCAGCCTGTGTGGGCTGGGGACTTGTGGCCCGCCCCAGCCCCAAACGGGCTGGGGTCTGGGGACCCGTCCCAGCCCACTCGGGCTGTGGACTAGGGGCCCGCCCCAGCCCGTGTGGGCTGGGGACTTGTGGCCCAGCTACTGGCTAGCCCAACTGGGCTAGCCTGCTGCACAGGGCAGCAGCCTGGGTGCAGCCCAGGCCTGCCCTGGTGCACTCAGAATTGTGTTTTTGGCCTGTTTCAGGCTGAAGCAATTTCCAGCCAGTAGTTTTTGTAGTTTTTGATGTTTTAAGGGTGTTTTTTTCAGTTTTTGGCATCAAAATTTCACCAAAATTAGTCACTAATTACCATATGATGGTTACTACACTATATTTAAGAAAAACAAAGGTCAAAGCTTAGCATTACAAATATGTGTAGATATTATGAACCATAATTTTCATCATTTTTTTTATAACTAGCAATAATCACTAATAAATAGTAATTACCTTAATGAAGCAAATGATCAAATAGTTAGAGTGCAACAATCAAAGCAAGCCAAACTCTTCCAAAGCAAAAGATCAAGCCACTTCAAGGACCCAAAATCAACAAAAAAACAATAATTACAACAAGATGGAAGAGATAAAAAGAGGATTAAGGAGGATTAGATAATAAGAGAGAGATTACCTTACCCTTTTTTTTCTTTAAAATTAAGCTAATCAAATTATGAAGAGAAGGAGAAGGAGCTTCTAAATGGAGGCCATTATTTTGTTTTGATCTAGGTTTTAGGAATTTATGAAGAGGAGGAGGGTTAGGGTTATGAGTTTAAGATATTATATAGGAGGGGGTTAGGCTAATGGGTCATGATAAGGGGTTTTAAAACCCATTAGGACTTAGTTTATTTTCTAATGTTATCATGTAAACAAAAATCCTAATAAGCATCCTAGTTTTTAATTAAAACCATGTAATTGTCTCATTTGACCAATTAAACCCATTATCACAATAAAAATTCCCTTTTTAAATATTAAATTCCAAAAATATTAATTTTCCCATTTTAAACCCAAAATACTTTAATTTGCAAACCAATTGCAAATTTAAATTCCCAAATTTTTTGTTGAGCTTCCTTTTCAACTTAAAATAATAATTTTAATTTATTATTCGGTAATTGCAATCTCAGGGTTGTTACAGACTCCCCCCCTTAAGAAAATTGGGTCCCCGCAATTCCTTAAATATAGAAATCGTCTATAACATCTAATCCACAACGTGCATATTTGCACGGAAAGAAAATCCACAAAGATCAATATTTATATTCTCACAGAGCAAGCTAAGGGTCGTGGATCCACCAATGAGATTCACAATCCTTAGTGAAGAAACCATACAAGTAACATCCAAAGATAAAGTATCAACTAGTTCCATTGATACGAATGAGTGAGAGACACCCGTATCAAAAGAACTCTAAAAGATTGATCGTGAAATAAAATAGAACTTTCGAGAACGGAAGGATGCGTACCTCGAGGCTGAGATGAAGATGCGAGTTAAGCACGATTCAAAGATAGATAATTCAAATGGAATACTACGGAATATAAATGTATTCCTAAACATATTCCTAACTTAACTATCCAATGTCATGAGGAAAGGGCTTTGTAATATTCGAATCATACTAGGATGTATTGTACTAAGTGTTACTGTTCTGTGTTTATTATGCTTATTCCTGAAACCAGGCTCTGATACCAAGCTGTAACGCCCCACTCTGAGACCCACTGTAACAAAGAGTATTACGGGAGTAATACTCTCTGTTAAAGCGGAGAATAGAGTATAGTGGAAGCGACCATTTGTAATCAAGCTATAACTATCTACTGAATACGTCGAAAGGATGGTATCTATATATTTTTTTCAATTGGTTCGACATATTCGGTAAATACTTATAACGAAATTACAAATGGCTAAAGATCTATCAGGACAAAGCATAATAATAAATGATAAAACATCATAGAACAGAATCACATAACGGATATAAAATCCCAGAACAATACATCGTCAATACAGATCCAAATACTATAAGTGGGTACAAAGCCACTGCCCACACATGTGGGTCAAAAATATGTACATATCAAAGTCTGAATAATAACAGAGTAGCGGAATAGTGGACAAATAAAAGCGCTATCTATCAGCATAGCAGATAATGTCCAAGCGGAAGCACAGAAGCTAAGTCCAGAGACCTAACCTGAAACAACTCGGTCTGACCTGAGCGAAAACACTCGGGTCAGGCCAGCTAAACAATCAGTAATAACTGAGATATATAATAGTGCGGTACATAAATAAAACAGTACTTATCCAAAGAGAAGTATATTATGAACCACATGAATATAATGACGATCCCTAATCATCAATAAACAATAAAAATCTCCAAAGAGAAATCAACACCAAAGTGTAGAATAAATAAAATCGCCTCATATCATCGGCGTAGCCAAAGCTATAAAAAGATGCCCATAGGCAATAATCCCAAGAGTGACCAGAGTCTGTAATCAATGCCCAAGCAAAGATCGATGCTTCAAAGAGCAATGGGGATATACTGAAAAGTCAATGAAATCCAACACTGAAAAGCAGTGTCCAGAGACACTGTGAATCCACAAAGGTAATCGCACTTACATCGTATGGTTCCATAGAACCAACACCGAATGGCGGTACTCGAATGGATATAAAAATCATCAGATAATACAAGTATTACACGTGCACGGACCAGAGTCGTTGTTGCCAAGTACTGTAGAGTTGTGATCGATCACTCGCACCGATGCGAAACGCGCGAGACGGCGAGATCCTTCCCAGAAGGATAAAGGCCTAGAAGCACACGCCGAAAAATAAACTGCTCCATAGAGCAGGTGTCCAGAGACGGTTGCCCAGAGGCGTGGTGACCCAGAGGTCCAGTACTGGCCGCCCAGAGGCTAATGTGTCACTAACTTCTTGGAGAGGAACCCGAAAAGTGTTAACAATGAGTCCCATACCCCACGTTCGCACTAAACGGTTTCCTAACCAATAGCAAGCTCACACTCCAAACAATAAAAAGTCTACCTCATATCATCGGTAAACTAGACCCAAAGGTCAAAACGATCAATCGAATAGGTCGGGGATTAACCGGAAAGAAAATACACACGGTTTCCATAGGCCGGAGATTTCCTAACCGTTTAAGCACCTTTCCACTTCGCTCGACGTGCTAAAAGTGAGTGTGAGATTTTTATTATAGAAAATAATGGTGTAAAACAGATTTATAATTGATTTTCGGAATCACTTTTAAAACGGTCTTTTGAAAGGTCTCCTATTATGGAGTAATTAATTTAATAATTAAAATAATATTATATAATAATTTTCAAAAGCCATTTAGGAGTGAAAAATCTTTTGAAAATGATTCATAAAACCCGTGTACGAAATCTAGAGACAAATCTCAAAGAAATCAATGAAAACCAGAAAATCATCAAAAATATTCTAAGTGATTGTAAACATTCAAAAACAGCTGCGAACCCAAGTTCGGCAATTTATTTGGACCAGCAAACTGTGTCCAAATGTCATGAAAATTTGCAGGCATGTAGTTCAACATTCCTACTTTAAGATGCAAAAAGAATTTCTGGATTCCGAGTTGAGACGAAACGGCAGCAACGTCTCAAATTGGACCCAGAACAAGATTCACACTGTTTACCAACAGCGACCAGAGTTCAACTTCGACACGAAATTCGAAGTACCAAACGAATGCCGATGATGCCCAAATTTTACAGAGATGGAGTTCGAAACTCCACCTTTCCAACGAGACCAAAAACGTCGAATTCCGACTTCGGATGCGATCGTGGCTGAATCGCGAAGTGGAGATAAAAAAAATCTAAAACAGGGTTTAAATTTTTTTTTTTTCTTTCGGGCTGCACCACATGGTGCAGCCATGGTCCAGCCCCAGCCCGTCTGGGCTGGGGAACAGAGGCCCGCACCAGCCCATGCAGGCTGGGGAATAAAACAGCTTCCCCAGCCCGCATGGGCTGGGGAACACGGCCCGTCCCACCCCAAGCGGGCTGGGATCTGGAGACCCGCCCCAGCCCACTGGGGCTGGGGACTTGGGGCCCGCCCCAGCCCCAAGCGGGCTGGGGTCTGGGGACCCGCCCCAGCCCACTCGGGCTGGGGACTTGGGGCCCACCCCAGCCCCAAGCGGGCTGGGGACTTGGGTCCCGCCCCAGCCCCAAGCGGGCTGGGGTCTGGGGACCCGCCCCAGCCCACTCGGGCTGGGGACTTGGGTCCCGCCCCAGCCCCAAGCGGGCTGGGGTCTGGGGACCTGACCCAGCCCGTGTGGGCTGGGGACTTGTGGCCCGCCCCAGCCCCAAACGGGCTGGGGTCTGGGGACCCGTCCCAGCCCACTCGGGCTGGGGACTAGGGGCCCGCCCCAGCCCCAAGCGGGCTGGGGTCTGGGGACCTGCCCCAGTCCGTGTGGGCTGGGGACTTGTGGCCCAGCTACTGGCTAGCCCAACTGGGCTAGCCTGCTGCATAGGGCAGCAGCCTGGGTGCAGTCCAGGCCTGCCCTGGTGCACTCAGAATTGTGTTTTTGGCATGTTTCAGGCTGAAGCAATTTTTAGCCAGCAGTTTTTGATGTTTTAAGGCTGTTTTTTTCAGTTTTTGGCATCAAAATTTCACCAAAATTAATCACTAATTACCATATGATGGTTACTACACTATATTTAAGAAAAACAAAGGTCAAAGCTTAGCATTACAAATATGTGTAGATATTATGAACCATAATTTTCATCATTTTTTTTATAACTAGCAATAATCACTAATAAATAGTAATTACCTTAATGAAGCAAATGATCAAATAGTTAGAGTGCAACAATCAAAGCAAGCCAAACTCTTCCAAAGCAAAAGATCAAGCCACTTCAAGGACCCAAAATCAACAAAAAAACAATAATTACAACAAGATGGAAGAGATAAAAAGAGGATTAAGGAGGATTAGATAATAAGAGAGAGATTGCCTTACCCTTTTTTTTCTTTAAAATTAAGCTAATCAAATTATGAAGAGAAGGAGAAGGAGCTTCTAAATGGAGGCCATTATTTTGTTTAGATCTAGGTTTTAGGAATTTATGAAGAGGAGGAGGGTTAGGGTTATGGGTTTAAGATATTATATAGGAGGGGTTTAGGCTAATGGGTCATGATAAGGGGTTTTAAAACCCATTAGGACTTAGTTTATTTTCTAATGTTATCATGTAAACAAAAATCCTAATAAGCATCCTAGTTTTTAATTAAAACCATGTAATTGTCTCATTTGGCCAATTAAACCCATTATCACAATAAAAATTCCCTTTTTAAATATTAAATTCCAAAAATATTAATTTTCCCATTTTAAACCCAAAATACTTTAATTTGCAAACCAATTGCAAATTTAAATTCCCAAAATTTTTGTTGAGCTTCCTTTTCAACTTAAAATCATAATTTTAATTTACTATTCGGTAATTGCAATCTCAGGGTTGTTACAAAGAAATTTAAGAATTTAATTTCCGATGGATTCAAACCTTGTGTTAAAAGTTTTAAAAGGATATATTATTTAAAGTATTTCCAAGTAGAAATTTGTTTCTAAAGGATTTTTAAGTTTAAAAATTTAGTGCTCTTCTCTTTGTTACTGAAAAATAATTTCAGAGATGACTGCAGCATCATCGACGTTCATTTTAGAGTTTCGAAGTGAAGAGACTGTTCTGTAGTCTTGCTACAGCTTTGTTTTGGGAAATCTAATTGATTTGAATTTCTAAAATATGACTGGATTATAATATATATAGATATATGATTTAAATTTGATTTGACATATTATGTATATATAATTACTTATCTCTAAATGGTTTGAAAGGAATCGGAAGTTTAATTCCTAAATTTTATTTTAAAGAAAAATTTCAGTTATAAGAAGAAAATCAAAAATTTGAATAAATGATTCAAACTTGAGATAATTGAATTGGAAAGTTTTACTTGTATAACACACAATTTCATTCCAATATAACTTACCTAAATTACGCAGAAGTTGAATATGGAATTGGATAATATACAATATAAAAAGGATTTTTATAAATAAAATTTGAGTGGTTATAATACATGTTATACACTTAAACTTTAGTTATAAAAGATTAACAGAGGCAAATAGTGAAAAAGGAATTTAAAGAGATTTTATTTAAATAACTTAATAATCAAATTTGATTTACTATGGAACCTTAAGTCTAACCTAGGAATTTTAATAAAGGTTATTTCCTAAAATGAATATGTTGTATAATAAATAATGTATCTTTGAATAGATAAAATAAAAAAAATACATTTGAATTAGACATTTTGTAATAAAGTTTATTTAACTTGAATTCATAGTTTAATTGATGTCTAAATGAATAAATGTGTAAAGAAATTTGATTAATATATTGATTTAATCTTTATTTTGATAAAGATCTGGATTTGAAATGATATTCTATTTTGAAGTATAAACTGTTTTTAAACTTATAACCATGGGTTATAATAACGATTGGTTGTTAAAGAGACTGGGATCGGATATGGACATACTCTCTGTAACGATTCTGAAATTTACCATTATTTTGAATAATAAAATCGATTTAAATTAAGATTGATTTGAGTTGAGTAACCTTGTGGTGTGAAAAATAAAAAAAAAATTAATTTAAATTTTTAAGAAAATTTCGAACGATTTAGGATTCAACGTAAAAATCAGTGTTAAGAAACGGTTAAATTTTGGTTGCTGAAATTTAAATATTTTTAGATGGAAACATTGTAGAAAATTTATATAAAAAAAAACATCAACGTTTGTTCAGTCGTATTTCGATTTCGCTGGCGCTGTCCAAATTTATTTTTATGATCGATTTTGGGTTACGACAACCAGCATTGCATAATTTTCGATTTTCACTTAAGCATTAGATAAATAGTTTTATTTGTTAACATGGATGTATATACGTATGTAGTTCGTTACATTTGAAAGTATAAAATAATTTAACGAAAAGCTATGTTGGAAATTTAACCGGTTATGCTTCCATACGTTAGACAGCATAAGAGAAATTCCCTGTAACGTGGCCGCTTATCATTCCTATTCTTCTAGTTTACAAATTGTTCATATCATTTCATATTTTTTTGCCAGCCGAGTAATAGTAGATATTTAGAAAAATTTGAATACGTAAACCACTTGAATTGTTAAACAAGCAGCCTATCTCGTCCATCATTTTGGCACTGACACGTGGCTTTGAACCATTCTTCCTTCTTCTTATATATGCCACCTGATGTAACGAAACAAAGATTGGATCCAGAGAAAAAAAAACTGCTCGTTCTTTCTTTTTAGCCGAGCACTCTCCAAACCCAGTCCATAGCCTACGTCGAACCTCCCTCCTCTCCTGACAACTGCCGTCGCACCTCTGCCCTATCATCTCCGTACGCCTCTTAAAAGCCTCGCTCCTCCAGGTTGACAACAGTGGCCGAGGAAACACTCGCGAGTGCTGTCACTGCCGAGACGATCCCCGCTTGTCCGCGCCGTTGCACACCAGAGCACACCCACCTGACATCACCACGTCAGTCTTGTGCCTGGCCTACTGGACTGTCCCTTCTTTCTTATGCTAGGCAGCAATCAATATATAGTGTTATATATATAAAAGTGGGAATTAAAAGTAATGCAGCAGTCCGGATTGGAGTCAGATAAATGCGAATTGAGGAGTCGCCGTAGAGTTCGTCGTATTGTTTGTCGTAGGCATTTGCGTTTGAATTGGGCCAGCGTAGTTTTGAGGTGAGCGTATACACTCACACTAACTAATATCTAATGCGAGTAATAATAAAAAATTAAAATGGTCGCCTACATATGTTTGTCCGTTGTTGATCTATATTGTAATTTTGTATTAATTGGTTGAATGGATTGATGGTCATATGTTAAGTGCACATATTGACACGATACACACGACCCATGTATGTACACTAGTATAGGAAAATTTACATTAATTTGCTACCTTCATCATGTTATTGATAGTCAGTATATTGTGATTTGTTCAATTTTCCCATTTGATATTTGGATACGACTGTATATTGAAGTTTATTGTTGAAGGGTTGAAACGATATATACCCATTATTAAATTTAGTTATACCACTTGGCCTAGGTACAAATTTAAGTCCTACACCGTTGGCCTTAAAGGGTAAGATTTATTTTAAATGGGTAAATTATATGGAATTATATATATAAATGTTTTGAAATTCTTTAAAATTTTGTTTAAATTTGGGATTTAGCATTGGAATGAAAAAAGGAAGTTAGGAAAATGTTTTATTTAAATAAATTGGAGATTTGATTTAAGCTTTATAGAAATTTGATTTAAATTTGAAATTTCGGGATTTAAAGGTATTTAAGTTAAATGGAAGAGAAAAAAAGGAAATCGAGTTTGAAATCGAAATATTTGATAATGGGATTTTGAAATAAGAAATTGAATTTGAGAAAATTTGGGAAATTTATAAATTTCGTTTATGAGTCATTTTAAACATAAATTGGCAAATTTGTGTGTAAAATATTAAGTTGGTTGTCAAAGAGACCGGGGCCGGACATTGGCATACTCTCTGTCAATTCCGGAACCACTTTGATAACTGTACCCGGGGTGGATGTTACCCAGAATGTAGTGGTTGAATTGGCGACGTTTACTGGAATGAAGTAAGAGAACGATGATGGATAGCTTTGACATTCGTGTCATAATTAAAATGACTAAAACAGGAGCCTATGTCTGGCCATTGAGGTTAGCTACCTCTAGCGACGTTGATCTTTCGTATTTTACTATCGTGATTTGAACTCGATGGGTGCACCCTTCTGTTTGGATTGATTGTCGCGGTTGGCCACGGATGGGTTACGACCAGCCAGAAAGGGTAAACTGGTAGAATCCTACCTTGGGCATTGCCTCACGTGCCTTGTCATACTTACCCATATACGAGCCCATTACGATTTTGGTTTAAACTGTAATGTGTTAAGGTGGATTAATGTAAAGCCTTTACGCTATTTTGATATTTATTTTACTGGTAGACATTATCATTATCTTATAGCGTACCCTATTATATATAGATAGTGACGGATCCTTAGGAGATGGAAAAACCCGTAACATCTCCTAAGTTATTTTGCATTGATTTATTTGACTGCATGAGAATATTAGTTCTGACTCGAGTATTTTGTTTTCATTTTGCTCGGGTCAGCCTGAGCATTTCCAGTTTGAGGAGCTTGTGTGAAGACGAAGGCATTTCAGGAGTTTCCATTCTATTCCAGTTATTTTTTGGATTAGTTCGTTATGTCAGTTAGACTCATTTTTATTCCAGTTCATTTTTTTATTCAGTAATTGAGAGAGAATAATGTAACTTTTGAGTTCATGACTTATTTATTTTTCCGCTGTGAGACTCTGAGTTGTTGTTTTTTTTTTGTGTTCTATGATTGATTCTGTTTTACCCTAAATAAATATCTATCATTTAAGCAAAATTTTGTGCTTAAAAGGTGGGTCGTTACAGTTGGTATCAGAGCTTATGGTTGAGTGAACACCTAAGCCTGTGGGGTAAACTCATTATAGATAGGGTAATTAATTACCCTAGAATGAGAAGAATCTTTCTTGAGAGAGCGTGTTTTTAAAAAATAAAAATAAACTTTAAGAAACAAATGGTTTAAAAGCTTAAGTAAATTAAATTATTAAGGTGTCCTTCCTTAGTAAATTCTTTTGACATGATTCATTTTCTTGACTCAGCTTCTAATAAATTTCTTGCCATCCCTTCTTTTCAGGATGAGTAATCGTAGTTCTAGAGGCAGAGGTAGGGGAAATATCCCTAATGAAGTCGTTGCACATGTTGTTGTTCCAGAAGTGAGGTTTACTACACTTTGTAAAGAGTATACTCAGCTTGGAGGGAAAAAGTTCACCGGAGCCGAGGGCATTGTTGGAGCACAGCAGTGGCTTAAGAATGCCGAAAGGATTTTTGTTGGACTTGGCATCACTGAAGCTTAGAAGCGTCAATTAGCAGCTTGGCAGTTTTAAGAAGCCGCCCTTGATTGGTGGGATGCTTTTACGGTCCATAACCCCGAGGAAGATATTACTTGGGCCCGATTTAGGTGAGAACTATATAAATGAGAATTTTATGTTCTTAAGGTTATCCCATATAAGTTTAGCTTAGCCTTGGTTCTCCGAATTTCAGGGAAGCTTTTATTACCCAGTGGATGCCAGAAGCTGGGAGGACGGACTTGTATAATCAGTTTATGGAGCTTAAGCAAAGGGAGATGAAGGTCGTAGAGTATGAAAGGAAATTCAATGAGCTATCAAAGTTTGGCCCTCATCTGATTGAGATTCCCCTTAAGAAGAATGAGAAATTCATTGCGGGTATGCGTAGGTGTAATACCCCAAGATTTTGAGGAAAATCCTTTTAAATAAATGATTAAAATTCTGGGGGAAAAATCAGAATTATTATATAGGTGGGATTTTCAGTGGTGCAAGGTTGTGTGCATGTGTGCACGTGCACACTAGTTATGGCACTAAGAGAAAATCCAGAATTCCTGAATAATAAAACAAAGAAGGAAAACATTTAGATAAAATGTTTTAAATAAAGGAAATATAGGCCTAGACATGAATATTAAAATTCCTGAGGATATGTGTATATATATATATATCTATATATATATATATATATATATGCATATGTATGACTTGTCTGGAAATTAAGACAGAAGAGAACATTGATTTATAATGAATAAGTGAAATTTTATTTGAATAATAGGAGTGTAGAAATGCATATAAGAATTCACATGTTTTCTGCAAATAAAAGAAGGTTAAAGTTAAACTAACACCCATAGTTGTATAAATGTATATATATACAGATATTATTTGAGCAGAAAATTAATAAAGGAAAAATAAGTAAAAGAAGCACTAAAATAGTAAGAACCAAAGTGCAAGAAAGCAAATGTATAAAGGCAGAAAATAGAAAGTCACACCATTATCATGTTTGAGGTAAGTATAATAAAAATACTTAAAGTAATCACTTTCTGAAAAGGGAAGAAAATGGGCACAACTTAGCCTTGTTTTAAAATATTGGCCGGGACATTAAGGGTTAGGAGGGAGAGAATATGCAATGCCAAATGCATGATTCTGGTTTGGGCTAAAATAGGGATTTTGCATCACCCAAAACCCTAGGTAGAACCCTTATATAAATCAAGAGCCTAACCAGAAAACTACTCTCTCACTGAATTAATTAACCTAAGGAAGAAGAGGAAGAAAAGGCTAAAGATTTGAGGGGTTTTCTGGATTAAGCTTGTGTAAGCATTTAGGTGAGTATCCTCACTCATATACATGGCATTAAGACCTGAGATTAGGCAGCTAAGCTTTTATATGCTATATTTTGCATGTTTTGATTTACAAACCATGTTGACTACTGATGGTTTCATGAATGCTTGATGAGATATGATCTGCTATGATGGATGTATAACTTTGTTATTCTATTTTCATCCCTGTATGTTATACCAAAACCTTAAAGAACATGTAAGAGAGTATTTGTAACTAGTCTGAATCATGGCTTAAGACAAAGAATGAAGAAAAAAAACTATGAGCTGCATATACAATGGTATAGTGCTAAGGCTTGAAATAATTGGTTAAGGGTGCAATGGAGTCTTTCTCTATAAGTGCTGAGCCCTAAACCAAACAGAAAATTTACAAGCCTAAAAATTATGTTTAAACAAGGTTAAAAATCTGGCTTAACATAGTTGCTTGCAAAATCAAAATAAACCCAATAGAGCCATGCATTTATTCTCAGTTGCAAACATTCTGGTATATGTTTGAATAGGGTGTTTATATGCTAAATAATGTGAGATGGAATGTCTGGGTGTTATACCTCTAGAAAGTAACCTTTAACTTGCTTGCAATATTATGTCTGCAAGGTAACTAGTATGTTTCATGTATATAAGTGGTCTGTACACCTAGCTATCATTGATAAAATGAACATGAATACACTTAGTAATATAACTAAGGATTTTTTGCCAAGAAGGCTGTAACGACCCGTATTTTTAACACTTTAAAAATACGAATTAAAATGAAAATTTTGGATAAAAATCCGAAGGAAATAAAATTTTGTGTTGTTAAATGTAAATTACAAGTTAAAATACAAAACTGAATTCTGAAATAACTTATTTGTAAATTAAATACGGATGTTAACTTGTAGTGAATGTAAATAATGGATTGAATTTGATTGTAAACCAAATTGGTTATGATTGTAAACAAAGAATAATTAAAATGGTAGATTTAATAATGGAAGTTTATGTTATTGAAACTAATATAAATAAATGTAACTTAATATTATAGTTGATTGAAAACAGATAATGACTGAAACTGTAATTCGATAAAGATGTTAACTTGTAATTGAACGTAAGTAAAGATTTAAATTTGAATGTAACAAGTAATTGAAATGAATTGAATTTGATTTTAAACAACGAAATAAATAAAATGTTACATTTAATATTGAATTTATAATATTGAAATCAACGTAAATGAATGTAATTTAATATTACTGTGAATTTAAATAAGATGATAACTGTAGAAAATGGAAGTAAATGAATTATAAACCATTGATAATAATGTATAAGTAAATGGTTGATTCAATAATGAAAGTGTAAATCGAAATAAAAGAATTCATTTGGAATTAAATAACTTGAATTTGAATTACAATATAATTGAAGGCTGAATCTAATATAATCTTTTATATTGGATTTATAATGGAAAACTGCATTGTAAAAGATTGTTAATTACTGTGAAATTTAAAAATAGGATTTGTGAACAATTGAAATTTGATTTAAAAGTTAATAATTTAAAATTGGGAATTTTATATTGGAATTTAACAGTCGAATAATTTATTTTTCGAATATTGGATTTAATTAGGCAATTAAATCGATAATTTAATAAGTTAAATTTCAGAAATAATTGAAAATCGAGTTGAATATGATTGAAAATGATTTGTAAAATTTTATCTTATCATATTGGAGTTATAAGAATGTTATAGACTTTTAAAATTAATTTTTGAGTTAATTTGCGAAAATTGAATATTTTAATATTTAATTATCGATTGTAAAATAGCTAATTTTTGAACAGTCTCAGAATTGAACGAAACAAGTTCCATTGGGTCCGTAATAGTTAGTTATTACCGGATTTCAATTTTCGTATCAATCGGAATTACGGTTTGACCGTGGCAGCACGAAACGCATCGAGTTATTTTTAATTTATAAATCGTCGAGTTAAAAATAGTCATTTTTCAAAAAGTCTCGGATTTCGACAAAACCAGTTTCATCGGATCCGTAATGGGATATTATTGTAAGGTTTCAAATTTCATAATTTTTGGATTTACCGTTTGTCCGGTACGAATTAAAACGCATCAAAATCGGTTTAAATCGGTTTAATTTAAATCGATCGTTTATTGCCATAACTCGCACATACGGTCGAATTAGGTTCCGAAACCTATTCCATTGTGTCCGGAACGTGGGATAAACCCTAGAAACGCCGGTCACCGCGCGTAAATCGGAGTTCGGAAAATTTGGAGTGAATAGTGTTCGTTGAAATTTCTATAAAGGGACCCCTTAACTTCTTTATTTCACAAAAATCAAAACCCTAGGGTTATATTCAGAGCCGCCGCCTCCTACCTGATGCACGGCCAGAAACTTTCGACCTTTCTCCTCTAATCTCTTCAAATCCGTAAATCTATCCAACAAACTTCCAACATGAAACTTGTAGAGGGGAGTGAGATCTAGGTATTCAACGGCTATGATCGTGTTTGGGGCTTTGAATCAACGGCAAATCGACCTATAGGGTGCGGCTGTTGTGCACGTTTTCCCATGTCATATGGGGTCCGAGCTCCATGGCTTTGCAGCCGAGCATAGAGGAGGTGATGGCCTTCAGCGTGGTGGTGGAGTGATGCAGTTTCGAGCGACGAGGAGGGAGCGGCTTTAAACCCTAGTTTTGAAGATTGGGTTTCTTCGTGAGTTCGGCCTGGGAGTTTCACGAACGCGTGGGAAGAAGGTCATGTACGGCGGGATCTTGCAATTGGAAATGGACGGTCCAGATTAGCCTGTAGGGTTTTGAAATTTAAAATTAAAGTGTAAATTGATTTGTAAATGTTTAAAATGATGTTTCTCTTTCATACGAGGTCGGTTTCGGACGAAACTTTTTGCGTTGGGTTCGTATGGACGAGCTCTACGCGATGCAACTAGATTGGAATCATTTGAAGCTATAGAAAATTTTGAGTTAAATCGAACGCCGTTCGATTTGATTTAAAATCGTAAAATCAAGGTGAGTGTTTTATAACGCTCACAACGTACTGAATATCTTTATGCTAGTTGAATTGACATTATGAAGTGTTATGATTTTATTTGTCGTTGTTAGATATAAATTAATTGTCATATAGCTTGTTATCTGAATCAACCATTGAAAAATGAAATTGACAGTTAAATTGAAATTGAAATTGAGTTGCGATTAAATTACCTGACATTGATAACTATGAAACTGCCATGAATTGTATTGACTATTGGATGATGTATTGTGATGGATGTCATTGGTTGATGTTTGAATGTTTGGATGTTTATTTGCTTATATATATACTGTTATGCATACACATGACACTGTGATATAATTTAAGTGACATATGTTCATCCCTGAAATTAAATGAAATAAATAATCACTTGGCCATAGGATAGAAAATTATATACGGACACTGAATTTGGCTAAATTAATAATTTTTGAAAATGTCGTTGAAATTTATTTAAATGTTTTGATATAAAAGTTATAAATAAAAATCGATTTATAGAAATTGAATTCATCGAAAAATTGAGTTTGGAATGTTGAAATGAATTTTGGTTAAAGGAATTTTGTTAAATAATTAAGTTGAGACTTTGAAATTTGAAATTTGAATATGATTGAATGTCGAAAATTGATTTGTTTAAAGATTTAACTTTTATTCGAACTTTGAATATTTCTAAGAAAAGTTATATGAAATGATATTTCAGGATTGAAGTTAGAATTGAAACTTGGATTCAAAAATTTGTTATTAAAAGAAATTTGATTTAATGTTTAAATCGATATTTTGAAATTGGATTTGGAATTGAAATTGGGATTTAAATTAATTTGGAATTGAAATTTAAATTCATTTGGGATTGGGAATTAATTTGGAATTGGAAATTAATTTGAAATTGGAAATTTAAAGTGAACGAAATTTGGTTTATTGAATTCGAAATTTATATGGAATCAAAATTTATTCGAGTTGAAATCGGAATTGAATCAATTAAATCGAAATGGACATTGAAATTGATTTGGGTAGGAAATTGGGAAGTTGACCGGTTTGACTTTGGAATTTGTTTAAATGAATATTTTAGTATAATTGATTTAAAATCTATATTCTTTAAATATTGAAATTATTTTGATTTTCAAACTGTTTTACTATATAAACCATTTTTTATATTCAAATTATTTTCGATTAAACTATTTAAATATTTTCTATTAAACTATTTTAACTATTTTAATTATTTAAACTACTTTTAAATTACTTAAACTATTTTCTAAAATTTTCAAGCTGGTCAATAAGGTGAATTGTTTATATTTAAATCTCGAATTTAAATACGAATTGGGTTAAATGAAGTTGCAACCTAAATTGAAATTCGAAATGATTTTGAAATTGAAATGAGATATTGAGGCGAAAAATGATTTTTGAAACGGAATCTTACATTTTGAATAGATATGATGATATTTGAAATGGATTTGATTTTTGAAGCGAATATGATATTTTGATATCAATTATGAATCGAGTTAAAATGTAAAAGAGCCATCGGTGTAATAATACGTAGTTATTAAAGAGACCGGGATCGGATATGGACATACTCTCTGTCGATACCGAAAACCACTTTAATAACTAGTATGCGTGGAGTGTTGATCCAAAATGAAGTGGATGGTTTGGTGAACGCGTTGACTGAAGAAAGAGAACGATATTGGATGACCCCTGACATGACTAAAACAGGAGCCGCGCCGGGCCATTGAGGTTCGCCACCTCTAGCGGACACACTTCTTCGATACCATATCTATTACATTTGTGATTCGATTTGGGTGCACCCCTTGATTTGGGAGTGTTGTTTCGCGGTGTTGGGGTAGCTGCTGGCTATGCTCAACATCAGTCCGGATCACGCAACTACTAGTATCCTAGTTGGTATCGCCTCATGTACCTTGTCATACTGATTATCCTATTCGCGACCACTACGTTATGGTTTGTACCTTGAGTATATGGATTGCCCTCTGGTGACTTCCGGTTTTGGGGAAACTACGGTCTTGTATATGCTCTTGGGAATATAAATGTGTTAAGCGGCGAATGGGCGTTGACTTAACACTATTTTGATACCTTTACTTTACTTTAGACATTATCTATATAGCGTATCTTATTGTATATATAGATAGTTTAACGGATCCTTGAGAGATGGAAAATCCCGTAACATCTCTTGAGTTATTGCACGCACGTTGACACTGGATAGGAGATGTCAAACCCCGTAAACATCTCTGACGCCGTTTACACTCATATTTATTACGATTGATTTAACTTTCATAAGGATATTTTAGTCCTGACTCGAGTGTTTTGTCTTTTCATTACGCTCGGGTCAGCCTGAGCATTTCAGTTTAGGTTGAAGATCATTTCCTTGGAGGACGGAGACGAAGATTTGGTATATTATCTACTACTATTATATTCATTCCATTCCACTGCATTGTTGTATGATATTTGCTGTGTATGTAACTATGATAAATGTTGTATAATAATAATCAAATGTATTCATTTCAAATGTATTCATTTAATTAACAGCTTCATGAACTGTTATTTTATTATCATACTTTAGCCTTCCGCTGTGAGATTCTGTGTTGTTTCATTTCCTTTATTTCTTTCCTTTTCTTTTCTTATTTACCCCAAATTAACAATCCTCCATTTTGAATGGTTTGAGTTGACGTGTGTGTTTGATCATCGACTTAAACTGTACAAAAAGGCGGGTCGTTACAGTTGGTATCAGAGCTTTGGTTTAGCGATAAACCTTGGCTCTAGTGGGGAATAACTCATTGAAATAGAGGTAAACTATATGAATGAGTTGAGTGTATATGAGAGAGCGTATTTGTAATTTTGATAAAAATGATTTTATATTGTGTTAATTTGTTCCGTTGAGTATTTATGAATTCTGGTTGGTACTTGGGACGCCAAGGCATCGATAGGAATTTCTAAACACTCGAATAGGACATATTGACATAATATTGTTTTGGATTATATTTTATATATAAAAGAATTATCTTGAAAATTATAAATTTTGATTTTATTGGTTGTTAGGAGATGATAATATTAGATTATAATCGTTTATTGTTGGTTAGTCAATATTTCTAACTATTGACTATTAGATGATTTTAAGAAATGAAACTTGTAGATATGATTGACAATGAATATAAATGGTAAATAAAATGAATTTAAATTAAGATGGAGAATTTAAATTCCGATGTTTTGAAAATTTATTAACAAAAATTTGAGATGTATAATATGAGTATTATATGATAGTATATTTGAGTTGAAATTGTTTTCAAAGGATTTCAGATGAAGTAAGTGTTATACTCCCCTTTTGACGCTAGAAAATGATTTCGGTGATGAGTGCACGCATCGTCGGCGTTTATTTTCAAGAGTCCGAGTGGGGAAGACCACTTAATAGCTTGTCTAAACCTTGTTTTGTTTCAAATTGAATTTTATTTTATATTCTCTATAGTATGACTTGATATATATTAATATAAGTATATATTATTTCAAACTTGATTTGAATTAAAACCGGAGTTGAAATTCTTAAGTTCTTTGATATTTAATAATTATAAACTATTGAGATAAACAAATACTTGAATCATTACAGAACTTCTAAATTGTGAAATGAGAAATGAACCTAAGAGCTAAGTGAAAATATCAATTGAAGTAGATATCCTTAGAATTAGGAAATTATGAACTTAAAATAAAATTGAAACTGTAAAACTCGCATAGTATTAAATTTCATTCTATAGCATAAATATAACTTACCAGAATATTTAAGAAGTTCAAAAATGTTATATGAATTGTTAATTGGATAATATACAAGTTTAGGTTTGAATAATGAAATATGCATTTAATTAATGGTTTGCAAATATAAATAAAATTGTTAGTAAATAATTGGAATTTAAATTAACATTTAAAGGTGATTCACAATTATGTTAATATAAAATGGAAATACTATATGTGAATGTAAATGTGAAATTAAATTATAGTGAAATTTAAGTAATGACTTAAGAATTAATTAATTGAAAATTCAACTTTGAATGAAAAGAGGTTGTATGTTGTTTAACTACATTCTATTTGCATAACTATAACTTACCAAATACTTAAAAAGTTAAAATGTTAATAAAGATAAGTAAATGAATAATATACAAGTGTGATTGCGAATAATAAAATGTGAAGATCTATTGATAGTTGTAAATATAAAGGAAATTTAAGTTGTAAAGTGAATTAAATTTAAAATTAATTAAATATAGAATTAGTAAATGGAAACTAATTAAATTTGAATAAAACTAAATGTCAATAAACTTGGAAGTGTATGAAATTAAAATTTTGACTTGGAAATGTATAATTGATTTATTATAGATTTGGATGGAGGTTAATGTTTGATATGCATTGGTTGTTAGATAGATGTTAATTGATTAAGTATGATTCATTTTGTTAATAAATTGAATAAATGGAATATAAATTTAAATAATTAAATTCAATTTGAAGTAAGGTGATGTTGAATATAATTGTAATCAATTTAATTTGAAGAAAATTGTCTTGAGTTAAATGTGGATGTAATAAAGTGAATAAACCGGAAAACAAATTTAATATAAACTTATTTCATAAAAATATAAAAGAAATTAACAACTTTGTGTTAATGCTTGATTTTCCGGAAACTTTAAATTGGATAGTTTGTATTTGTAATAACAAACAAATGTGGAAATCTAAAATTGTCCGGTATGTGCTGAAACTAAAAGTACCATAACTTTTAAATGAATAATCGGAATTTGATGATCTTGGACTTTTCGGAAAGCTTAGAATCTGTAGCACGACTTTTGTTTAGAGTATTTCAGAAAATTCATTGGTTTACTAGGTTAAAAATGTAAATGTCTATCGCTGTCCTGTGTAAGAATAAGCAAAACCAATAGCATTTGACCTTAGTATTTATGACATAACTTTTTAATGGTTTATCGGATTTTCATGATCTTGTACTTCCTGGAAAGCTTAGAGCCTAAGCTCCAACTTTTGTTTTATAAGCTTTTCTTATTTCTGTCATTTAGGAGGTCGAAAATCTGAAATTACATTTCAGGCCTGCGCTAAATTGCTCGGGGCTGAAGCGTATCATTTTAGTAAAATGACCGTAACTTTTGAACGGAAGGTCCGAATTCAATGATTTTGGACATTCCGGAAAGCCTGAAACGAATGCAACAACTTTTGTTTAGATTCCATCGTCAAATTTTATCGTTTAAGGGACCAAAAACCGAGATTCATTTGCTGTCCTGAAATTGGAATTGCAGTTTTAAGCTAAACTTGTTATATGTATGTTGTTTATGATAAGTATATCGATCTATCTTTATATGCATGGTTCTAACTTGGTTATTGAGAATTTTAGTAGGTAGCAAAGGGGTTGCGCTTCGTTTGTGGAGCTCGCTTCTGCGCTTAATGCAAAATGTAAGTTAAAATGCTAATAAACGCTAAATAAAAGGTACGTTCTCGGATTACGGTTTATGTTGTGGTATATTATTGTGTTCCCCATGTTTTGGGATGCCTCATTCTTGTAATGAGATGTATATCATGCAATTATTACCACTGTGAAATTTTTCGGTCCTAGCCGCGCAAAGGAGGTGCTGCCGAATTTTTTCAAAAATCCGGGAGTTAGAAAATTTTGAGATTTTAAAAATCCTATAACTGAATTTTGCAAATAAGTCAAATATTTGAATGAATTATATCTAAATGATGGTTTCTCCTTCTCCGTTCCTTTTCGAGGACGAAAAGTTTTAAGTGGGGGAGAATGTAACGACCCGTATTTTTAACACTTTAAAAATACGAATTAAAATGAAAATTTTGGATAAAAATCCGAAGGAAATAAAATTTTGTGTTGTTAAATGTAAATTACAAGTTAAAATACAAAACTGAATTCTGAAATAACTTATTTGTAAATTAAATACGGATGTTAACTTGTAGTGAATGTAAATAATGGATTGAATTTGATTGTAAACCAAATTGGTTATGATTGTAAACAAAGAATAATTAAAATGGTAGATTTAATAATGGAAGTTTATGTTATTGAAACTAATATAAATAAATGTAACTTAATATTATAGTTGATTGAAAACAGATAATGACTGAAACTGTAATTCGATAAAGATGTTAACTTGTAATTGAACGTAAGTAAAGATTTAAATTTGAATGTAACAAGTAATTGAAATGAATTGAATTTGATTTTAAACAACGAAATAAATAAAATGTTACATTTAATATTGAATTTATAATATTGAAATCAACGTAAATGAATGTAATTTAATATTACTGTGAATTTAAATAAGATGATAACTGTAGAAAATGGAAGTAAATGAATTATAAACCATTGATAATAATGTATAAGTAAATGGTTGATTCAATAATGAAAGTGTAAATCGAAATAAAAGAATTCATTTGGAATTAAATAACTTGAATTTGAATTACAATATAATTGAAGGCTGAATCTAATATAATCTTTTATATTGGATTTATAATGGAAAACTGCATTGTAAAAGATTGTTAATTACTGTGAAATTTAAAAATAGGATTTGTGAACAATTGAAATTTGATTTAAAAGTTAATAATTTAAAATTGGGAATTTTATATTGGAATTTAACAGTCGAATAATTTATTTTTCGAATATTGGATTTAATTAGGCAATTAAATCGATAATTTAATAAGTTAAATTTCAGAAATAATTGAAAATCGAGTTGAATATGATTGAAAATGATTTGTAAAATTTTATCTTATCATATTGGAGTTATAAGAATGTTATAGACTTTTAAAATTAATTTTTGAGTTAATTTGCGAAAATTGAATATTTTAATATTTAATTATCGATTGTAAAATAGCTAATTTTTGAACAGTCTCAGAATTGAACGAAACAAGTTCCATTGGGTCCGTAATAGTTAGTTATTACCGGATTTCAATTTTCGTATCAATCGGAATTACGGTTTGACCGTGGCAGCTCGAAACGCATCGAGTTATTTTTAATTTATAAATCGTCGAGTTAAAAATAGTCATTTTTCAAAAAGTCTCGGATTTCGACGAAACCAGTTTCATCGGATCCGTAATGGGATATTATTGTAAGGTTTCAAATTTCATAATTTTTGGATTTACCGTTTGTCCGGTACGAATTAAAACGCATCAAAATCGGTTTAAATCGGTTTAATTTAAATCGATCGTTTATTGCCATAACTCGCACATACGGTCGAATTAGGTTCCGAAACCTATTCCATTGTGTCCGGAACGTGGGATAAACCCTAGAAACGCCGGTCACCGCGCGTAAATCGGAGTTCGGAAAATTTGGAGTGAATAGTGTTCGTTGAAATTTCTATAAAGGGACCCCTTAACTTCTTTATTTCACAAAAATCAAAACCCTAGGGTTATATTCAGAGCCGCCGCCTCCTACCTGATGCACGGCCAGAAACTTTCGACCTTTCTCCTCTAATCTCTTCAAATCCGTAAATCTATCCAACAAACTTCCAACATGAAACTTGTAGAGGGGAGTGAGATCTAGGTATTCAACGGCTATGATCGTGTTTGGGGCTTTGAATCAACGGCAAATCGACCTATAGGGTGCGGCTGTTGTGCACGTTTTCCCATGTCATATGGGGTCCGAGCTCCATGGCTTTGCAGCCGAGCATAGAGGAGGTGATGGCCTTCAGCGTGGTGGTGGAGTGATGCAGTTTCGAGCGACGAGGAGGGAGCGGCTTTAAACCCTAGTTTTGAAGATTGGGTTTCTTCGTGAGTTCGGCCTGGGAGTTTCACGAACGCGTGGGAAGAAGGTCATGTACGGCGGGATCTTGCAATTGGAAATGGACGGTCCAGATTAGCCTGTAGGGTTTTGAAATTTAAAATTAAAGTGTAAATTGATTTGTAAATGTTTAAAATGATGTTTCTCTTTCATACGAGGTCGGTTTCGGACGAAACTTTTTGCGTTGGGTTCGTATGGACGAGCTCTACGCGATGCAACTAGATTGGAATCATTTGAAGCTATAGAAAATTTTGAGTTAAATCGAACGCCGTTCGATTTGATTTAAAATCGTAAAATCAAGGTGAGTGTTTTATAACGCTCACAACGTACTGAATATCTTTATGCTAGTTGAATTGACATTATGAAGTGTTATGATTTTATTTGTCGTTGTTAGATATAAATTAATTGTCATATAGCTTGTTATCTGAATCAACCATTGAAAAATGAAATTGACAGTTAAATTGAAATTGAAATTGAGTTGCGATTAAATTACCTGACATTGATAACTATGAAACTGCCATGAATTGTATTGACTATTGGATGATGTATTGTGATGGATGTCATTGGTTGATGTTTGAATGTTTGGATGTTTATTTGCTTATATATATACTGTTATGCATACACATGACACTGTGATATAATTTAAGTGACATATGTTCATCCCTGAAATTAAATGAAATAAATAATCACTTGGCCATAGGATAGAAAATTATATACGGACACTGAATTTGGCTAAATTAATAATTTTTGAAAATGTCGTTGAAATTTATTTAAATGTTTTGATATAAAAGTTATAAATAAAAATCGATTTATAGAAATTGAATTCATCGAAAAATTGAGTTTGGAATGTTGAAATGAATTTTGGTTAAAGGAATTTTGTTAAATAATTAAGTTGAGACTTTGAAATTTGAAATTTGAATATGATTGAATGTCGAAAATTGATTTGTTTAAAGATTTAACTTTTATTCGAACTTTGAATATTTCTAAGAAAAGTTATATGAAATGATATTTCAGGATTGAAGTTAGAATTGAAACTTGGATTCAAAAATTTGTTATTAAAAGAAATTTGATTTAATGTTTAAATCGATATTTTGAAATTGGATTTGGAATTGAAATTGGGATTTAAATTAATTTGGAATTGAAATTTAAATTCATTTGGGATTGGGAATTAATTTGGAATTGGAAATTAATTTGAAATTGGAAATTTAAAGTGAACGAAATTTGGTTTATTGAATTCGAAATTTATATGGAATCAAAATTTATTCGAGTTGAAATCGGAATTGAATCAATTAAATCGAAATGGACATTGAAATTGATTTGGGTAGGAAATTGGGAAGTTGACCGGTTTGACTTTGGAATTTGTTTAAATGAATATTTTAGTATAATTGATTTAAAATCTATATTCTTTAAATATTGAAATTATTTTGATTTTCAAACTGTTTTACTATATAAACCATTTTTTATATTCAAATTATTTTCGATTAAACTATTTAAATATTTTCTATTAAACTATTTTAACTATTTTAATTATTTAAACTACTTTTAAATTACTTAAACTATTTTCTAAAATTTTCAAGCTGGTCAATAAGGTGAATTGTTTATATTTAAATCTCGAATTTAAATACGAATTGGGTTAAATGAAGTTGCAACCTAAATTGAAATTCGAAATGATTTTGAAATTGAAATGAGATATTGAGGCGAAAAATGATTTTTGAAACGGAATCTTACATTTTGAATAGATATGATGATATTTGAAATGGATTTGATTTTTGAAGCGAATATGATATTTTGATATCAATTATGAATCGAGTTAAAATGTAAAAGAGCCATCGGTGTAATAATACGTAGTTATTAAAGAGACCGGGATCGGATATGGACATACTCTCTGTCGATACCGAAAACCACTTTAATAACTAGTATGCGTGGAGTGTTGATCCAAAATGAAGTGGATGGTTTGGTGAACGCGTTGACTGAAGAAAGAGAACGATATTGGATGACCCCTGACATGACTAAAACAGGAGCCGCGCCGGGCCATTGAGGTTCGCCACCTCTAGCGGACACACTTCTTCGATACCATATCTATTACATTTGTGATTCGATTTGGGTGCACCCCTTGATTTGGGAGTGTTGTTTCGCGGTGTTGGGGTAGCTGCTGGCTATGCTCAACATCAGTCCGGGTCACGCAACTACTAGTATCCTAGTTGGTATCGCCTCATGTACCTTGTCATACTGATTATCCTATTCGCGACCACTACGTTATGGTTTGTACCTTGAGTATATGGATTGCCCTCTGGTGACTTCCGGTTTTGGGGAAACTACGGTCTTGTATATGCTCTTGGGAATATAAATGTGTTAAGCGGCGAATGGGCGTTGACTTAACACTATTTTGATACCTTTACTTTACTTTAGACATTATCTATATAGCGTATCTTATTGTATATATAGATAGTTTAACGGATCCTTGAGAGATGGAAAATCCCGTAACATCTCTTGAGTTATTGCACGCACGTTGACACTGGATAGGAGATGTCAAACCCCGTAAACATCTCTGACGCCGTTTACACTCATATTTATTACGATTGATTTAACTTTCATAAGGATATTTTAGTCCTGACTCGAGTGTTTTGTCTTTTCATTACGCTCGGGTCAGCCTGAGCATTTCAGTTTAGGTTGAAGATCATTTCCTTGGAGGACGGAGACGAAGATTTGGTATATTATCTACTACTATTATATTCATTCCATTCCACTGCATTGTTGTATGATATTTGCTGTGTATGTAACTATGATAAATGTTGTATAATAATAATCAAATGTATTCATTTCAAATGTATTCATTTAATTAACAGCTTCATGAACTGTTATTTTATTATCATACTTTAGCCTTCCGCTGTGAGATTCTGTGTTGTTTCATTTCCTTTATTTCTTTCCTTTTCTTTTCTTATTTACCCCAAATTAACAATCCTCCATTTTGAATGGTTTGAGTTGACGTGTGTGTTTGATCATCGACTTAAACTGTACAAAAAGGCGGGTCGTTACAAAGGCTGCTGGAATGCTTGTCCTATTTGAAGTAGACAAGTTGACACATGGCTTGTTTAAGTCCTGAGATCTTTGTGCCATGATGTTAATTAGTTCATGGCAATGTGTCCCTTTGATTCCTTATAGCAGATGAGGCCAGGAATTTATAAGAAGAAAAGGCAACCTTAAATGATGATATAGGAAACTTGGGCCTTTCCGGGATTAGGGTTGGTATGAGGAACCTTAGTAGTTCCAGATAAAAATTGTTTTAATGCATATGTTTGCTCTTGTGTATGTATATGGGAATACCTGATTAATTTATACATTAATCATTCATGATAATACCTGTCAAGTTATGCAAGGTACATTTATGCTGTATCCTTAGCTTAATATCATGGATATGTTAGAAATGCTCACACCAGATCATAGATCTGACCCTTATTGCTCATGGCACATGGGGGTGTCTCATTCATAATGGGGCAGCCACTAATGCTTTTGCAGGTTGTGATGGAGCTAAGTAAGCAAGATTAAAAAGATATGGAATAGAGAATGCTAAGATAATTAGAAATAAGAGCTAGAATGTGTTAATTCATGCATGTATTTCCTGATTGATATGGCTATCTAAATGTATTAAGAAGGAAGAACTTGTAAGAAATACGTGTTATGTTGTTTCTGGTTATTTCTGGTTTGGTATGTATTAAGGATATTGATGTTAAACTGATTTGAAAATCTATTTGCTAAAGTTGTTTTTGATTTAGAGGAAAAACCTGGATTTTATAAGCATAATCATTTTATGATGATTTTAGTTCATCCTAAGTCCTTTCAAAAGATAGATATATAGGAAATTATATTGGGAAAATCCAGAAAGAATTATAACTGTTATATTTTCAAGTCATGATATTGATATATGTCCAAATGCAAGTAAAAGTGTATATACCCTGAATATGCATTTTTAAAAGAGAATTATGGTTAGGAAGGATGATATAAATCTGATCACAAGGTGTCTGATTCATACATATATAAACATGCTTTTGAAAAGAAGGAGTATCAATGTTTTGGGTAGATTCTGGTTTGTAAAATGCAAATAAAAGAATGGTCAGATTAACCACATGGTTAGACCATAGGTCAGGCCAAATGTTCACTTCAAATCAATGAAGCAAGGAACCATTTGAACCCAGTTTTCTGGAAAATGGGCAAAGACATTGACATGTACATGTATATCTGTGTACATGTTGATATTTGGGCAAAAATATAAATACAAATTCCTAAAACAGTTGTAGGAATGGGTTTCAAAAATAATAAAGCAAGAAATATTGTTTTGTATGTTTGATTATAGGCAAAAATTAAGTATATATGTGTAGATATAGGTAGATATCAGATTTTAAACCATACAGGAGAAAAATAAAAAGAAAAACAAAAATTGGGTTTGAACCGACCAGCATAGCACTCAAACTCGTGACCTCTCATGTGTAAGTTAGGCGCGTTTCCATTACACCTAGATGTTGCTTGTGTTCACTTATGATCCACTTTCTTTTAGCCTGAGTTTGATACTATACAGACTTTAACACAATCACCCATATTAAAAGCTTTCTTCCACCTGATTATTACTTGATCATTTCTTAATTAGAATAACAGACTAAATTACATGTTTCCAGTGGATTCTATGGTCAAAAATCAGGATACAATAATTAATCTTTTATCAGGGAATTATCACATTTTAATAGATTTAAAAGGATTTCTACTTACATATTATCATGCTCTGATTCTAGTAGAATATAACATAGATATCTTCATATATGTATGTTAGGAATGATTTAGATTTAAAACAATATTTTTATATTGTGAAAGATCCTGGATAATATGAGAATAGGGAAGGATGACCCTAGGTAGTCTTAGCTAAGTATGATAAAAAAAAATTTTGGTTAAGAATTAGGGTCATTGCATTTGGTATCAGAGCCAGGTTTTAATTAACATAGCAAAATATTTGTGTGCTTATGTTTATACTAGGTTTGTTTGTGATATATTTGACTGGTTATAAGTATTCCCTGAATGTATGTGTGTGCATGTGACATACACAATGATTAAATAGGAAAGATACAACCAATTTAAAATTAAAGCGAAGTATTATAAACTAATATAATGAAATACATATACTTTTAGAAATATGGTAGGAAGAGGGTCTCATCATCAAGGAGGATCTAGCACACCACAAATGCTTGACATGCAGGAATTTGTGAGAGTTTTGAGAGATGGAATTGGGCACAGACCTGAGAACCCATATGAGGAGCTCTCCAAGTTAGTGAAGACTTATACCAATTTGGGAGGCAAGAGCTTTGAAGGAACTGAAAGTGTAATGGAGATTCAAGCATGGCTGAGGACATTAGAGAGGATCTTCACTGATATGCAACTAGATGACCAAAGGAAGAGGCAAGTGGCCTCAAGGCAATTAAAAGGTACAGCTTTGAGTTGGTGGGAGGTGATCATAGCTGGCCGGAATGAAAATGATATTAATTGGAATCAATTTAAGGAGATGTTAGAGGCAAGGTTTGTTCCAGCCTCAGCAAAAACCACTTTACTTGAGGAGTTCATCAAACTTAGACAGGGGACTATGAATGTCACAGAATACACCCAGAAGTTTGAGGGATTGTCAACCTATGGGGCAATGTTAGTGGCTGATGAAGCATCCAAAAATGATAGATACATCAAGGGATTGAACCCAGGGCTTAGCAGGGCTATATTACCTTATGCTGACAGAACTTTTGATCAAGTGATAGATTTGGCTCTGAAGATTGAGCAGCATGACAAGGAAAGAGATAAGTTTAGGAGCTTCAAAAACAATAGCAACAAGAAGAACAAAGGGAAGTACCATCCTTATGATAAGAAGAAAGGAGAGGCAGATGGTAAGAAGGCAGTAGATGCAAAACCCAATGAAGCCAAAAGAAAAATAGTTTGCAACCATTGTGGGAAAGAAGGCCATATTAAGCCAAGATGCCCAGAGCTTAAAGGGGGAGCTTTCAAATGCTTTCTATGTTGGAAGGAAGGGCATATGAAAAGAAATTGCCCAGAATACAAGCAACAAGGGAAAGTGGCAAACCTGGAAGGTAGGGGCAAGGCCATAATTGAGGCTAATGCTGAAAAACATGGTCAAGTGGAAGGTACACTATTTATTTGTACCATACCTTTAGCTGTAATATATGATACCGGGGCAACCCACTCACTCATTTCCCATGAAATAGTTAAAAGGTTGAAAATGAACTGCAATTTGGCTGAAATACCTCTGTTAATACAAAGCCCTTTAGGAAGTTCTAGTGTATTAGATATGATTTGTGTGGATGTGAATTTGAACATAGGGGGAAACACATTTGTTTCCAATTTATATGTTCTAAATTTCCCAAATATAGGAGTTATATTAGGGGCAGATTGGCTAAGACAATTCAAAGCCATAATTGACCTAGATGCATCCACCATTTCACTACAAAATTCTAAAGGCCAAAGGGTTACAATTCTATGTGAACCTATCAAAGAAAACAGGCTAAATCATTTAATTGAATTAGAAAATAATCCCAAGGAAATAGCTATTAATGAAATCCCCATAGTTAAAGAATACTTGGATGTATTTGGGGAAGTAAAAGGTGTCTCACACCATAGACCTGTTGAATTCCAGATTAACCTTATGCCTGGGGCTAGCCCAATTATCAAAAAGCCTACAAGGATGGGGCCAAGTGAATTAAAGGAGCTAAAGAACCAGCTGGAAGAATTAGAAGCCAAGGGATTTATAAGGCCAAGTAATTCATGCTGGGGTGCTCCAGTAGTATTTGTTAAAAAGCATGATGGTACCTTAAGAATGTGTATAGATTATAGAGAATTAAACAAAGTAACCATAAAAAACAAATACCCATTACCCAGGATAGATGATCTCTTTGATCAACTCAGTGGAGCTAAAGTGTTTTCTAGGCTAGACTTGGCATCTGGGTTTCATCAGATGAAGGTTGAGGATTCAAGTGTTAAATATACAGCATTTAACACAAGATATGGTTTGTATGAGTTTCTGGTTATGCCATTTGGGCTAACAAATGCCCCTTCTTACTTTGTAGACCTAATGAATAGGATATTAAGAGATTACTTAGACAAGTTTGTTCTGATTTTTATTGATGACATTCTATTCTATTCTAAAACAATAGAGGAACATGAGAACCACTTACATTTGGTCTTATCTAGATTAAGAGAAAAAGATTTGAAAGCAAAGTTCTCTAAGTGTGTGTTCTGGCAAGAGGAAGTACATTTTCTTGGACATGTTGTCTCTGCTAGAGGGATTTCTGTAAACCCCAATAAGATAGTAGCAATCCAAGCATGGAAGAAGCCTAACAATGTTAGTGAAGTTAGGTCATTCATGGGGATGGCAGGATACTATAGGAGGTTTATACAAGGATTTTCTAAAATAGCAATGCCACTCACTAACCTGACTAGGAAGAACCAAAAGTTTATATGGACTGATAAGTGTGAACAAGCTTTCACCCTGATCAAGGAGGCTTTGGTAAAATCACCAGTGTTGAGAGTACCAGAAGGCAATGAGGGATTAGTTGTATATACAGATGCATGTGGGTCAGGGCTAGGGGCTGTGTTGATGCAGCAAGATCAGGTCATAGCCTATGCATCTAGACAACTAAAACCCCATGAAACTAGATATGCAACTCATGATCTTGAGTTGGCAGCAGTAGTATATGCCTTGAAGCTCTGGAGGCATTACTTATTAGGTGCAAAGTTCATTTTATACACTGATCACAAGGCCTTAAAGTATCTCTTTTCACAGAAAGATTTGAATATGAGACAACACAGATGGGTTGAATTTCTTGCTGCTATGACTTAGATATACTTTATACACCAGGCAAGGCTAATAAAGTGGCAGATGCATTGAGTAGGCAGCATGCAAAAGTGGTCATGTTGATGATGGGGGAGTTTAGAGACTTGACCATGCTCACTGATTTGGAAATAGATGAGAGCAGTGGGATAAGTATGGAGATAGTTGAGGGAGAAAGGAGTAAAGGAAGGTTAAGTTTAATTACTTTACAATCAAATTTGGTCTTGAAGGTGGCAAAGATGCAAGAAGAAGATCAAGACTTAGCAGAAAAGAGGTCTCTCCTATTAAAGAAGGAGGAAGTGAAGGATTATCACATTGATGGAAAAGGATACCTAAGGTACAAGGGTAGGATATGTGTCCCAAACATCATAGAATTGAAAGAAGAAATCCTTAATGAGTACCATAGGAGCAAATATTCCATACATCCAGGCAGCACCAAGATGTACCAAAACTTAAAAAGGGACTATTGGTGGAAGGGAATGAAGTCTAATGTAGCAAGACATGTTGCTAAGTGCATGGTTTGTCAACAAATAAAAGCTGAGACCCAAAGACCTTCAGGGTTGTTGCAGCCACTTAGCATACCACAGTGGAAGTGGGAAAACATATCTATGGATTTTATAGATGGTCTTCCTAGATCCAAGAAGGGAAATACAAGTATTTGGGTAATTGTAGATAGGCTGACTAAAGTAGCCCACTTCATACCAGTAAAAGCAGACAGAAATGCACCTAGGCTAGCCCAAACTTTTATGAGAGAAGTGGTAAAGTTGCATGGTGTTCCTAAAACTATAGTGAGTGATAGGGATACAATCTTCACTTCAAGATTCTGGAAGAGCTTCCAAGAAGCTATGGGGAGTGAATTGTGCCTAAGCACTGCTTATCACCCCCAATCAGATGGGCAAACAGAAGTGGTAAACAAGATTTTAGAGGATTTGCTTAGAGCATGTGTGTTAGACATTGGAGGAAATTGGGAGGACCATCTCCATTTGGCTGAGTTCACATACAATAATAGCCACCAAAGCACAATTGGAATGGCACCCTTTGAAGCCTTATATGGAAAGCCATGTCTATCACCTATGTGTTGGGCTGAGGCAGGAGAGAAAGCTATCCTAGGGCCAGAATATGTCAAGGACATCACAGAGAAAATAGGACTGGTGAGAAAGAGGATGGCAGCAGCTCAAGATTGGCAAAAGAAATATGCTGATGCAAAGAGGAAGTCAGTGGAATTCAAAGTAGGTGATTATGTCTTCATTAAGGTTTCACCAATGAAGAAAGTCTTGAGATTTGGCAAGCAAGGGAAACTCAGACCCAGATATGTTGGACCATACAAGATTTTGGAGAGGATAGGCTCACTAGCCTATAAGCTGGAGCTTCCAGAGGGGATGAGTGCAATACATAATGTGTTTCATGTGTCACAACTAAGGAGATGGGTACATGACAAGGAGGAAATCTTAGAAAAGCCTACTGAAGTTCAGATTAATCCAGATCTAATCTATGAGAAAGAGCCAGTGGGAATTGTGGCAAGGGAAGAAAAGAAATTAAGAAACAAGACATTGAAGCTTGTAAAGATTCAATGGAGTATAGATCCTAGTGATTGTACTTGGGAGCTAGAGGATAAAATCAGGATGGATTACCCTAGGCTCTTTGCAAATTTAAAAGGTAAATTCTTAGATTACTAAGAAAGTTTAATATGTATGATAGACAGTGACTAATTGATTTGCTCATGCATATGCTGAATAATTTTTCCCTAAGAAATTAGAAGTACTCAAAGATTATGTTGCAAATTGTGAGGACACAATTCCTAAAAGAAGGGGTGATTGTAATACCCCAAGATTTTGAGGAAAATCCTTTTAAATAAATGATTAAAATTCTGGGGGGAAAATCAGAATTATTATATAGGTGGGATTTTCAGTGGTGCAAGGTTGTGTGCATGTGTGCACGTGCACACTAGTTATGGCACTAAGAGAAAATCCAGAATTCCTGAATAATAAAACAAAGAAGGAAAACATTTAGATAAAATGTTTTAAATAAAGGAAATATAGGCCTAGACATGAATATTAAAATTCCTGAGGATATGTGTATATATATATATATCTATATATATATATGCATATGTATGACTTGTCTGGAAATTAAGACAGAAGAGAACATTGATTTATAATGAATAAGTGAAATTTTATTTGAATAATAGGAGTGTAGAAATGCATATAAGAATTCACATGTTTTCTGCAAATAAAAGAAGGTTAAAGTTAAACTAACACCCATAGTTGTATAAATGTATATATATACAGATATTATTTGAGCAGAAAATTAATAAAGAAAAAATAAGTAAAAGAAGCACTAAAATAGTAAGAACCAAAGTGCAAGAAAGCAAATGTATAAAGGCAGAAAATAGAAAGTCACACCATTATCATGTTTGAGGTAAGTATAATAAAAATACTTAAAGTAATCACTTTCTGAAAAGGAAAGAAAATGGGCACAACTTAGCCTTGTTTCAAAATATTGGCCGGGACATTAAGGGTTAGGAGGGAGAGAATATGCAATGCCAAATGCATGATTCTGGTTTGGGCTAAAATAGGGATTTTGCATCACCCAAAACCCTAGGTAGAACCCTTATATAAATCAAGAGCCTAACCAGAAAACTACTCTCTCACTGAATTAATTAACATAAGGAAGAAGAGGAAGAAAAGGCTAAAGATTTGAGGGTTTTTCTGGATTAAGCTTGTGTAAGCATTTAGGTGAGTATCCTCACTCATATACATGGCATTAAGACCTGAGATTAGGCAGCTAAGCTTTTATATTCTATATTTTGCATGTTTTGATTTACAAACCATGTTGACTACTGATGGTTTCATGAATGCTTGATGAGATATGATCTGCTATGATGGATGTATAACTTTGTTGTTCTATTTTCATCCCTGTATGTTATACCAAAACCTTAAAGAACATGTAAGAGAGTATTTGTAACTAGTCTGAATCATGGCTTAAGACAAAGAATGAAGAAAAAAAACTATGAGCTGCATATACAATGGTATAGTGCTGAGGCTTGAAATAATTGGTTAAGGGTGCAATGGAGTCTTTCTCTATAAGTGCTGAGCCCTAAACCAAACAGAAAATTTACAAGCCTAAAAATTATGTTTAAACAAGGTTAAAAATCTGGCTAAACATAGTTGCTTGCAAAATCAAAATAAACCCAATAGAGCCATGCATTTATTCTCAGTTGCAAACATTCTGGTATATGTTTGAATAGGGTGTTTATATGCTAAATAATGTGAGATGGAATGACTGGGTGTTATACCTCTAGAAAGTAACCTTTAACTTGCTTGCAATATTATGTCTGCAAGGTAACTAGTATGTTTCATGTATATAAGTGGTCTGTACACCTAGCTATCATTGATAAAATGAACATGAATACACTTAGTAATATAACTAAGGATTTTGTGCCAAGAAGGCTGCTGGAATGCTTGTCCTATTTGAAGTAGACAAGTTGACACATGGCTTGTTTAAGTCCTGAGATCTTTGTGCCATGATTTTAATTAGTTCATGGCAATGTGTCCCTTTGATTCCTTATAGCAGATGAGGCCAGGAATTTATAAGAAGAAAAGGCAACCTTAAATGATGATATAGGAAACTTGGGCCTTTCCGGGATTAGGGTTGGTATGAGGAACCTTAGTAGTTCCAGATAAAAATTGTTTTAATGCATATGTTTGCTCTTGTGTATGTATATGGGAATACCTGATTAATTTATACATTAATCATTCATGATAATACCTGTCAAGTTATGCAAGGTACATTTATGCTGTATCCTTAGCTTAATATCATGGATATGTTAGAAATGCTCACACCAGATCATAGATCTGACCCTTATTGCTCATGGCACATGGGGTTGTCTCATTCATAATGGGGCAGCCACTAATGCTTTTGCAGGTTGTGATGGAGCTAAGTAAGCAAGATTAAAAAGATATGGAATAGAGAATGCTAAGATAATTAGAAATAAGAGCTAGAATGTGTTAATTCATGCATGTATTTCCTGATTGATATGGCTATCTAAATGTATTAAGAAGGAAGAACTTGTAAGAAATACGTGTTATGTTGTTTCTGGTTATTTCTGGTTTGGTATGTATTAAGGATATTGATGTTAAACTGATTTGAAAATCTATTTGCTAAAGTTGTTTTTGATTTAGAGGAAAAACCTGGATTTTATAAGCATAATCATTTTATGATGATTTTAGTTCATCCTAAGTCCTTTCAAAAGATAGATATATAGGAAATTATATTGGGAAAATCCAGAAAGAATTATAACTGTTATATTTTCAAGTCATGATATTGATATATGTCCAAATGCAAGTAAAAGTGTATATACCCTGAATATGCATTTTTAAAAGAGAATTATGGTTAGGAAGGATGATATAAATCTGATCACAAGGTGTCTGATTCATACATATATAAACATGCTTTTGAAAAGAAGGAGTATCAATGTTTTGGGTAGATTCTGGTTTGTAAAATGCAAATAAAAGAATGGTCAGATTAACCACATGGTTAGACCATAGGTCAGGCCAAATGTTCACTTCAAATCAATGAAGCAAGGAACCATTTGAACCCAGTTTTCTGGAAAATGGGCAAAGACATTGACATGTACATGTATATCTGTGTACATGTTGATATTTGGGCAATACTATAAATACAAATTCCTAGAACAGTTGTAGGAATGGGTTTCAAAAATAATAAAGCAAGAAATATTGTTTTGTATGTTAGATTATAGGCAAAAATTAAGTATATATGTGTAGATATAGGTAGATATCAGATTTTAAACCATACAGGAGAAAAATAAAAAGAAAAACAAAAATTGGGTTTGAACCGACCAGCATAGCACTTGAACTCGTGACCTCTCATGTGTAAGTTAGGCACGTTTCCATTACTCCTAGATGTTGCTTGTGTTCACTTATGATCCACTTTCTTTTAGCCTGAGTTTGATACTATACAGACTTTAACACAATCACCCATATTAAAAGCTTTCTTCCACCTGATTATTACTTGATCATTTCTTAATTAGAATAACAGACTAAAGTACATGTTTCCAGTGGATTCTATGGTCAAAAATCAGGATACAATAATTAATCTTTTATCAGGGAATTATCACATTTTAATAGATTTAAAAGGATTTCTACTTACATATTATCATGCTCTGATTCTAGTAGAATATAACATAGATATCTTCATATATGTATGTTAGGAATGATTTAGATTTAAAACAATATTTTTATATTGTGAAAGATCCTGGATAATATGAGAATAGGGAAGGATGACCCTGGGTATTCTTAGCTAAGTATGATAAAAAAAAAAATTTGGTTAAGAATTAGGGTCATTGCAGTAGGGAGTATAGGGAGCAACTGACTGGTCATATCCATAGGCCATTTTCTGATATCATTGATTTGGCAATCCGTTTTGAAAATTTGAAGCTGAATAGGATTTTAGAAGTTTCTGACACCCCAGCGCCGTCTAGTTCCAGTAACCTTGGCAAGAGAAAGTCAAATTTTAGTAACCAGAAGAAGAAGTGGCAAAGCCGTCAAGGAGTGGGGTTTCCTCAGAAGAAGACTAAAGACTTATCGCACATCACTTGCTTCGAATGCAATAAAAAAGGACATTATGCCAGATATTGTCCACCAGCATCCTTAGCAGCCGTCCCTCCAGTACAGATGACTAGGCGTGACTTATGCCATGTTTGCTTACAACCAGGCCATATAAGGAAGGATCGCCCTTTGTATAAGAAGGGCACACCATCTGGCGTCTTTGCAGTCACCGCTTCCACCCCTCCAGTTGAAGAGACTGATCCCGTACTTCAAGGTACACTTTCTTTTCATGTTACACCTGTCCGTGTTTTATTCGATACTGGAGCCTCTCATAGTTTTATATCTGTTAATTTATGTGAGAAATTTGAGCATGATCTGAACCCCGAACCTGCTTCTAAATCTTTGTGTGTCTCTAATCCCATTGGTGGCCCCGCAAACTTAGGAATGATTTGTAAGGGTGTTTGTCTTTTTAAAGACGAACACCGTTTCACCGGAGACTTTTATGTTTTGGGCTTTGGTGGATTCGATTTATTATTAGGCATGGATTGGCTATCCAAGTTCGAAGCTGTTATTTTTAGTAGTGATCGGACCATTTCTTTGGTTGACGATAAAGGTTCTCAACTGATTATCCAATGTAAAATACCTTGTGATCTTGTCAAGAGTTTTGTTTTCTCCCTTGATTCACCTTCTAGTAATCTAGACACTATTCCAGTGGTCCAACTTTTTCCTGATGTCTTTGGTGAGGTTACATGTTTACCACCTCATCGAGAAATCGAATTTCGAATTGATCTTATTTCCGGAGCCAGACCTGTCGTACTTCCACCCCAAAGGATGTCGCCTAAGGAAAGAGTGGAATTGAAGACTCAAGTTGAAGATCCTTTGGCTAGAGGTTTGATAAGAAGAAGTTTTTCTGAATGGGGTGCAGCCGTAGTTTTTGTCACTAAGTCTGACGGTTCCTTGAGAATGTGTGTGGACTATAGAGAATTGAATAAGCTCACACATAAGAACCGATATCCTATGCCTCGTATTAACGATATGTTTGATCAGCTTTATGGAGCACAGGTGTTTTCTCAGCTTGACCTCGCTTCAGGTTTCCATCAGTTGAGGATTTTCGAGGATAGTATTCATAAGACTGCTTTTCGTACTGAAGATGGATTTTACGAATGGCTCGTTATGCCTTTTGGGTTAACGAATGCCCCAGCTTACTTTGTAGATCTCATGAATAGAGTATTTCGGGATGTTCTTAACAAATTCGTGCTTGTTTTTATCGATGATATTCTAGTCTTCTCTAAAACCGAAGAAGAGCATGAGCAACATTTGAAGTTCGTGCTTGAAACTTTGAGAAACCATCAGTTGAAGGAAAAATTTTCCTAATGTCATTTCTGGCAGAAGGAAGTTCGATTTCTTGGCCATGTAGTTTCGGAAAATGGAATTTCGATGGATCCCGCTAAGATCGCCGTAATAAATGTAAGTTCCTTTCTGTGCTTTCGTTTTGATTACTGAAATTCTCAGAATTTTGATTCTTGCCTTATATTGATTTTAGGATTGGGAAATTCCCAAGACACCCACAGATGTTAGGAGTTTCTTAGGCCTAGCTGGTTATTACAGGAGATTCATTGAGCATTTCTCTCGCATTGTCTCTCCTCTTACAGCTTTAACCCGAAAGAACATAAAATTCAATTGGGATGAAAAGTGTCAGAAAGCATTTGATGAATTGAAGCAGAAATGGACCTCTGCCCCTGTTCTTACTGTTCCGAATGGGAATGAAGGTCTTACGGTTTATACCGACGCTTGTAGAAGTGGGCTTGGAGCTGTTTTAATGCAGCATGGCAAAGTTATTGCTTATGCTAGTAGACAGTTGCGACCACATGAAGTTAGGTACGCAACTCATGATTTGGAGTTGTTGGCTGTAGTTTTCGCTTTAAAGTTATGGCGACATCATCTATTGGGTACCAAGTTTGAACTCTTTACCAATCACAAATCCCTAAAATATATTTTCTCCCAGAAAGATCTGAATCTAAGGCAAGCGAGATGGCTTGAATTTTTGGCTGCGTATGATCTTTACATCAACTATACTCCGGGTAAAGCAAATGTAGTGGCCGATGCCTTGAGTAGAAAAAGGGCTATGCTTTGTCAGTTGATTGCTTCATCCTCTTTGATGGATCGTATAGTTTCTAAGCAAAGTGAAGACCCAAGTTTAAGAGCGATTCGAGAGGAAGTTATGAGGAGAGAGATTGACTCGAAGAGATGGTATGATGCAGTAGTTGATGAGAAGGGTATTCTTAAGATAAATGGAAGGGTTTGTGTTCCTAATGTAGATGGACTAAGGGAAGAAGTACTTAAGGAGAATCACAAATCTAAATTTTCTATTTATCCCGGAGTAACAAAGATGTTTCAGAATATGAAGAGACTTTATTGGTGGGAAGGAATGAAGAGGGACGTTTCGATGTATGTAAGTAGATGCAGTACTTGTCAGCAAATTAAGGCTGATCATCAGAAATTAGCAGGTTTATTACAACCACTGGAGGTTCCGGAATGGAAGTGGGATCAGATTTCTATGGATTTTGTGGATGGTTTACCAAAGACAAGAAGGGGTAATGAGAGCATTTGGGTGATTGTTGACCGATTGACGAAGACTGCCCATTTTATTCCTGTGAAGTCAACTCGAACTGCTTCGAGTTTGGCTGAGATATATCTGAAGGAAATTATCCGACTCCATGGAATTCCTTCTAGTATCGTTTGTGACCGTGACCCTATTTTCACGAGTAACTTTTGGAGAGCTCTTCAAGATTCGTTGGGTACACAGTTGAATCTGAGTACGGCCTATCACCCACAGACGGATGGCCAAACCGAACGGATCAATCAAATTTTGGAAGACCTTCTTCGGGCTTGTATTCTGGATTTCGGTGGTTCTTGGGAAGACCATCTCCATCTTATCGAATTCACTTATAATAATAGCTATCAGGTAAGACTTTGTTAAATAAAATTTGAACTAAAAATATATATATATATATATGTAAAATAAATTTTTCGTATATTCGAATCTTTAACTCAGGCTACTATCGATATGGCACCATTCGAAGCTCTTTACGGACGTCCATGTAAATCTCCATCTTGTTGGAATTAAACTGGTGACAGACTTGTTCTTGGGCCTAAACTTATTTTGGAAGCTTCTGAGAAGGTTGAGGGAATTAAGCGAAAGATGAAAACTGCACAGGACCAGCAAAAGAAATATGCTGATAGAAGGCGGAAAGAGTTGGAATTCGCAGTTGGAGATCTGGTGTACCTCAAGATTTCGCCGTTGAGAAACATCATTCGATTTGGAAAGAAAGGGAAGTTGGCCCCAAGATTCATTGGTCCTTTCCGTATATCCGAAAGGATTGGCACTCTAGCCTATAGAGTTGAGTTGCCTGGAAAACTATCGGATGTTCATGATGTGTTCCACGTCTCCAACCTTCGTAAGTATATTCATGACCCATCGGCGATAGTTCATTCTCCGCAGTTTGAGGAATTAGAGATTCAGCCTGATCTTACTATTGAAAGGAAACCCATTCGTATTCTAGATAGGAGTATGAAGATACTGAGGAATAAATCAGTCAATCTCGTTAAAGTTCAGTGGAGTGATGACGATCGAGATTGCACTTGGGAAACTGAGAATAGTATCCGTGCCTCCAATCCTGAATTATTTGATTTTGGTACGCTTTTCGATCTTAATCTATCTTTTTATTTTTGCTATACCATTCCGTTCTACCTTTTCGAGGACGAAAATTTTTGAGTGGGGGCGATTGTAACGATTCTGAAATTTACCATTATTTTGAATAATAAAATCGATTTAAATTAAGATTGATTTGAGTTGAGTAACCCTGTGGTGTGAAAAAAAAAAAAAAATTAATTTAAATTTTTAAGAAAATTTCGAACGATTTAGGATTCAACGTAAAAATCAGTGTTAAGAAACGGTTAAATTTTGGTTACAGAAATTTAAATATTTTTAGATGGAAACATTGTAGAAAATTTATATAAAAAAAACATCAACGTTTGTTCAGTCGTATTTCGATTTCGCTGGCGCTGTCCAAATTTATTTGTATAATCGATTTTGGGTTACGACAACCAGCATTGCATAATTTCCGATTTTCACTTAAGCATTAGATAAATAGTTTTATTTGTTAACGTGGATGTATATACGTATGTAGTTCGTTACATTTGAAAGTATAAAATAATTTAACGAAAAGCTATGTTGGAAATTTAACCGGTTATGCTTCCATACGTTAGACAGCATAAGAGAAATTCCCTGTAACGTGGCCGCTTATCATTCCTATTCTTCTAGTTTACAAATTGTTCATATCATTTCATATTTTTTTGCCAGCCGAGTAATAGTAGATATTTAGAAAAATTTGAATACGTAAAACACTTGAATTGTTAAACAAGCAGCCTATCTCGTCCATCATTTTGGCACTGACACGTGGCTTTGAACCATTCTTCCTTCTTCTTATATATGCCACCTGATGTAACGAAACAAAGATTGGATCCAGAGAAGAAAAAAAACTGCTCGTTCTTTCTTTTTAGCCGAGCACTCTCCAAACCCAGTCCATAGCCTACGTCGAACCTCCCTCCTCTCCTGACAACTGCCGCCGCACCTCTGCCCTATCATCTCCGTACGCCTCTTAAAAGCCTCGCTCCTCCAGGTTGACAACAGTGGCCGAGGAAACACTCGCGAGTGCTGTCACTGCCGAGACGATCCCCGCTTGTCCGCGCCGTTGCACACCAGAGCACACCCACCTGACATCACCACGTCAGTCTTGTGCCTGGCCTACTGGACTGTCCCTTCTTTCTTATGCTAGGCAGCAATCAATATATAGTGTTATATATATAAAAGTGGGAATTAAAAGTACTACAGCAGTCCGGATTGGAGTCAGATAAATGTGAATCGAGGAGTCGCCGTAAAGTTCGTCGTATTGTTTATCGTAGGCATTTGCGTTTGAATTGGGCCAGTGTAGTTTTGAGGTGAGTGTATACACTCACACTAACTAATATCTAATGCGAGTAATAATAAAAAATTAAAATGGTCGCCTACATATGTTTGTCCGTTGTTGATCTATATTGTAATTTTGTATTAATTGGTTGAATGGATTGATGGTCATATGTTAAGTGCACCTATTGACACGATACACACGACCCATGTATGTACACTAGTATAGGAAAATTTACATTAATTTGCTACCTTCATCATGTTATTGATAGTCAGTATATTGTGATTTGTTGAATTTTCCCATTTGATATTTGGATACGACTGTATATTGAAGTTTATTGTTGAAGGTTGAAACGATATATACCCATTATTAAATTTAGTTATAACACTTGGCCTAGGTACAAATTTAAATCCTACACCGTTGGCCTTAAAGGGTAAGATTTATTTTAAATGGGTAAATTATATGGAATTATATATATAAATGTTTTGAAATTCTTTAAAATTTTGTTTAAATTTTGGATTTAGCATTGGAATGAAAAAAGGAAGTTAGGAAAATGTTTTATTTAAATAAATTGGAGATTTGATTTAAGCTTTATAGAAATTTGATTTAAATTTGAAATTTCGGGATTTAAAGGTATTTAAGTTAAATGGAAGAGAAAAAAAGGAAATCGAGTTTGAAATCGAAATATTTGATAATGGGATTTTGAAATAAGAAATTGAATTTGAGAAAATTTGGGAAATTTATAAATTTCGTTTATGAGTCATTTTAAACATAAATTGGCAAATTGGTGTGTAAAATATTATGTTGGTTGTCAAAGAGACCGGGGTCGGACATTGGCATACTCTCTGTCAATTCCGGAACCACTTTGATAACTGTACCCGCGGTGGATGTTACCCAGAATGTAGTGGTTGAATTGGCGACGTTTACTGGAATGAAGTAAGAAAACGATGATGGATAGCTTTGACATTCGTGTCATAATTAAAATGACTAAAACAGGAGCCTATGTCTGGCCATTGAGGTTAGCTACCTCTAGCGACGTTGATCTTTCGTATTTTACTATCGTGATTTGAACTCGATGGGTGCACCCTTCTGTTTGGATTGATTGTCGCGGTCGGCCACGGATGGGTTACGACCAGCCAGAAAGGGTAAACTGGTAGAATCCTACCTTGGGCATTGCCTCACGTGCCTTGTCATACTTACCCATATACGAGCCCATTACGATTTTGGTTTAAACTGTAATGTGTTAAGGTGGATCAATGTAAAGCCTTAACGCTATTTTGATATTTATTTTACTGGTAGACATTATCATTATCTTATAGCGTACCCTATTATATATAGATAGTGACGGATCCTTAGGAGATGGAAAAACCCGTAACATCTCCTAAGTTATTTTGCATTGATTTATTTGACTGCATGAGAATATTAGTTCTGACTCGAGTATTTTGTTTTCATTTTGCTCGGGTCAGCCTGAGCATTTCCAGTTTGAGGAGCTTGTGTGAAGACGAAGGCATTTCAGGAGTTTCCATTCTATTCCAGTTATTTTTCGGTTTAGTTCGTTATGTCAGTTAGACTCATTTTTATTCCAGTTCATTTTTTTATTCAGTAATTGAGAGAGAATAATGTAACTTTTGAGTTCATGACTTATTTATGTACTTATTTATTTTTCCGCTGTGAGACTCTGAGTTGTTGTTTTTTTTTGTGTTCTGTGATTGATTCTGTTTTACCCTAAATAACTATCTATCATTTAAGCAAAATTTTGTGCTTAAAAGGTGGGTCGTTACACTCTCTGTCGATACCGAAAACCACTTTGACAACTGTGTACGCGGTGGAGTTTCCAGAATGAAGTAGGATGGTGGCGACGATCCTAAGGTATATACGTGGACCTAACTCCCGTGAGTTGGCATAAGGTGGCTAAAACAGGAGCGATTGACGGACCAATGAGGTAGCACCTCTGATCGGACACACTTCTTCGATACCATTCTATTACTTGTGATTGATTTGGTGGCCACACTTGATTTGGGAGTGTTGTTCGAGGTGGGCGGTAGTGGCTGCTATGCGTCACCACTAGTCCGGATGCGTAATTGGTATATCTACCCTAGCATTGCCTAGTTGTGCCGTGTCACCTACCATATCGAGCTTTACTACGATTATGATTTTAAGATCCGACCGCGTTAAGGTTCTCCATCCCCTTAACGCTATTTTCTATATGATTATACTTTACTATTTAGACACTACTGTATATAGCGTGTATTTCTATATAGTAAATAGTTTAACGGATCCTTAAAGAATAGGCGATCCCAAGCATTCTTTAAGTTACTTGTACCTTTATTACAGTTCACTTGAGTTGGTTTACATTATATAAGTATATATTGTCCTGACTCGAGTGTTTTGTATTTTGCTTTACGCTCGGGTCAGCCTGAGTTATTCACAGATTTGGATTTCCATTCTCTCGGAGATTTGAATCGCTGGAGATTGCCTGCTTATCGTGTCCTATCTATTTATGTTCCGTTGTTCTACTCAGCTTGTACTTGGTTATCATATTGAGACTTCTGTTGTATTTTATTTCTTCTATTGTATCTTATTTAACTCTGATATATTTACATAGTAGCATCATGAACTACTATTTCTTTTACTTCCGCTGCATTAATTTACTCTGTGATCTGTGATTATATTTATTTACTGTATATTCTGAGATTTGCCAAATTTTATTTACAATGTGGTATTTTGAGCAATTCAACTCCGGCATGAGTGTCTACCTATACACTTATAATGGATGCGAATGGTTGAAAATATCGGGTCGTTGCAGTTGGTATCAGAGCTTTGGCTTTGAGGCAAAACTTAGAATGTATGGTAAATTTATTTACAGAATCACTTTCGTTTGAGTTTGAATCTTTTCCTCTTAATTCGAATTTCCTTTGAATTTTTGGAAAGTTCCCTGCGGTTCAAAAATTCATTCTTGTCCCTCACTATTCATCTTCTTTTGATTTTGGAGTATCACATAACTCCACTTCGAATGATCTTTATAGTGAATTGGCTGTCTCACCAATATTCTAATTTTCTGGTAAAGGGGGAAACTCCTTTACAAATTTGCATCAGTTCACCAGAGATTTATATCTATCCTTGGTTTAGATGCTAATATCTTTTGTTATTCCAAACTCTATCTCTTGAGATCGGATTTAGATTTACCCCAGAAACATCCACATTTGATCTTATTCATTAACTCATGGTTAACTCGGTTAAGGTTGTCCGCGGTTATCTAAGCTTACCCATCTCCCTACTTTGTTATTTAATCATCTTGTCTTTTGTTTCCAACCTACCTTCAAAACATTTTGAATTGTATTTGTAAATCTGTAATTAATATTTTGTTTTATATTGTGTTGTTTGAGTTGTTGTTGTTGATTTGGGTTTCCGATCGATTCGGCTGATCAACGCTATCGATAGGATTTCTAAAACACTTTGACAGAACAAACTGAAACAATATTATATAAAAAAAATTTGGTTAATGAAATAAAATTTGATATATAATTTATGGAACTTAATAAATTGATTTAAATTGATAATTTGAAGTGATAATACTTGATTTATCATTTATTGTTCTACAAATGAATTTATAAATAGTTGTTTATAAATTTATTTGGGAACTGAAATGAATTTAAAACAAGAAATTTAAGAATTTAATTTCCGATGGATTCAAACCTTGTGTTAAAAGTTTTAAAAGGATATATTATTTAAAGTATTTCCAAGTAGAAATTTGTTTCTAAAGGATTTTTAAGTTTAAAAATTTAGTGCTCTTCTCTTTGTCACTGGAAAATAATTTCAGAGATGACTGCAGCATCATCGACGTTCATTTTAGAGTTTCGAAGTGAAGAGACTGTTCTGTAGTCTTGCTACAGCTTTGTTTTGGGAAATCTAATTGATTTGAATTTCTAAAATATGACTGGATTATAATATATATAGATATATGATTTAAATTTGATTTGACATATTATGTATATATAATTACTTATCTCTAAATGGTTTGAAAGGAATCGGAAGTTTAATTCTTAAATTTTATTTTAAAGAAAAATTTCAGTTATAAGAAGAAAATCAAAAATTTGAATAAATGATTCAAACTTGAGATAATTGAATTGGAAAGTTTTACTTGTATAATACACAATTTCATTCCAATATAACTTACCTAAATTACGCAGAAGTTGAATATGGAATTGGATAATATACAATATAAAAAGGATTTTTATAAATAAAATTTGAGTGGTTATAATACATGTTATATACTTAAACTTTAGTTATAAAAGATTAACAGAGGCAAATAGTGAAAAAGGAATTTAAAGAGATTTTATTTAAATAACTTAATAATCAAATTTTATTTACTATGGAACCTTAAGTCTAACCTAGGAATTTTAATAAAGGTTATTTCCTAAAATGAATATGTTGTATAAAACATAATGTATCTTTGAATAGATAAAATAAAAAAAATACATTTGAATTGGACATTTTGTAATAAATTTTATTTAACTTGAATTCATAGTTTAATTGATGTCTAAATGAATAAATGTGTAAAGAAATTTGATTAATATATTGATTTAATCTTTATTTTGATAAAGATCTGGATTTGAAATGATATTCTATTTTGAAGTATAAACTGTTTTTTAAACTTATAACCATGGGTTATAATAACGATTGGTTGTTAAAGAGACTGGGATCGGATATGGACATACTCTCTATCGATACCGTAAACCACTTTGACAACTGTGTACGCGGTGGAGTTTCCAGAATGAAGTAGGATGGTGGCGACGATCCTAAGGTATATACGTGGACCCAACTCCCATGAGTTGGCATAAGGTGGCTAAAACAGGAGCGATTGACGGACCAATGAGGTAGCACCTCTAATCGGACACACTTCTTCGATACCATTCTATTACTTGTGATTGATTTGGTGGCCACCCTTGATTTGGGAGTGTTGTTCGAGGTGGGCGGTAGTGGCTGCTATGCGTCACCACTAGTCCAGATGCGTAATTGGTATATCTACCCTAGCATTGCCTAGTTGTGCCGTGTCACCTACCATATCGAGCTTTACTACGATTATGATTTTAAGATCCGACCGCGTTAAGGTTCTCCATCCCCTTAACGCTATTTTCTATATGATTATACTTTACTATTTAGACACTACTGTATATAGCGTATATTTCTATATAGTAAATAGTTTAACGGATCCTTAAAGAATGGGCGATCCCAAGCATTCTTTAAGTTACTTGTACCTTTATTACAGTTCACTTGAGTTGGTTTACATTATATAAGTATATATTGTCCTGACTCGAGTGTTTTGTGTTTTGCTTTACGCTCGGGTCAGCCTGAGTTATTCACAGATTTGGATTTCCACTCTCTCGGAGATTTGAATCGCTGGAGATTGCCTGCTTATCGTGTCCTATCTATTTATGTTCCGTTGTTCTACTCAGCTTGTACTTGGTTATCATATTGAGACTTCTGTTGTATTTTATTTCTTCTATTGTATCTTATTTAACTCTGATATATTTACATAGTAACTTCATGAACTACTATTTCTTTTACTTCCGCTGCATTATTTTACTCTGTGTCTGTTATCTGTGATTATATTTATTTACTGTATATTCTGAGATTTGCCAAATTTTATTTACAACGTGGTATTTTGAGCAATTCAACTCCGGCATGAGTGTCTACCTATACACTTATAATGGATGCGAATGGTTGAAAATATCGGGTCGTTACAGTTGGTATCAGAGCTTTGGCTTTGAGGCAAAACTTAGAATGTATGGTAAATTTATTTACAGAATCACTTTCGTTTGATTTTGAATCTTTTCCTCTTGATTCGAATTTCCTTTGAATTTTTGGAACGTTCCCTGCGGTTCAAAAATTCATTCTTGTCCCTCACTATTCATCTTCTTTTGATTTTGGAGTATCACATAACTCCACTTCGAATGATCTTTATAGTGAATTGGCTGTCTCGCCAATATTCTAATTTTCTGGTAAAGGGGGAAACTCCTTTACAAATTTGCATCAATTCACCAGAGATTTATATATATCCTTGGTTTAGATGCTAATACCTTTTGTTATTCCAAACTCTATCTCTTGAGATTGGATGTAGATTTACCCCAGAAACATCCACATTTGATCTTATTCATTAACTCATGGTTAACCCGGTTAAAGTTGTCCGCGGTTATCTAAGCTTTCCCATCTCCCTACTTTGTTATTTAATCATCTTGTCTTTTGTTTCCAACCTACCTTCAAAACATTTTGAATTGTATTTGTAAATCTGTAATTAATATTTTGTTTTATATTGTGTTGTTTGAGTTGTTGTTGTTGATTTGGGTTTCCGATCGATTCGGCTGATCAACGCTATCGATAGGATTTCTAAAACACTTTGACAGAACAAACTGACACAATATTATATAAAAAAAATTTGGTTAATGAAATAAATTTTGATATATAATTTATGGAACTTAATAAATTGATTTAAATTGATAATTTGAAGTGATAATACTTGATTTATCATTTATTGTTCTACAAATGAATTTATAAATAGTTGTTTATAAATTTATTTGGGAACTGAAATGAATTTAAAACAAGAAATTTAAGAATTTAATTTCCGATGGATTCAAACCTTGTGTTAAAAGTTTTAAAAGGATATATTATTTAAAGTATTTCCAAGTAGAAATTTGTTTCTAAAGGATTTTTAAGTTTAAAAATTTAGTGCTCTTCTCTTTGTCACTGGAAAATAATTTCAGAGATGACTGCAGCATCATCGACGTTCATTTTAGAGTTTTGAAGTGAAGAGACTGTTCTGTAGTCTTGCTACAGCTTTGTTTTGGGAAATCTAATTGATTTGAATTTCTAAAATATGACTGGATTATAATATATATAGATATATGATTTAAATTTGATTTGACATATTATGTATATATAATTACTTATCTCCAAATGGTTTGAAAGGAATCAGAAGTTTAACTCTTAAATTTTATTTTAAAGAAAAATTTCAGTTATAAGAAGAAAATCAAAAATTTGAATAAATGATTCAAACTTGAGATAATTGAATTGGAAAGTTTTACTTGTATAACACACAATTTCATTCCAATATAACTTACCTAAATTACGCAGAAGTTGAATATGGAATTGGATAATATACAATATAAAAAGGATTTTTATAAATAAAATTTGAGTGGTTATAATACATGTTATACACTTAAACTTTAGTTATAAAAGATTAACAGAGGCAAATACTGAAAAAGGAATTTAAAGAGATTTTATTTAAATAACTTAATAATCAAATTTGATTTACTATGGAACCTTAAGTCTAACCTAGGAACTTTAATAAAGGTTATTTCCTAAAATGAATATGTTGTATAATAAATAATGTATCTTTGAATAGATAAAATAAAAAAAATACATTTGAATTGGACATTTTGTAATAAAGTTTATTTAACTTGAATTCATAGTTTAATTGATGTCTAAATGAATAAATGTGTAAAGAAATTTGATTAATATATTGATTTAATCTTTATTTTGATAAAGATCTGGATTTGAAATGATATTCTATTTTGAAGTATAAACTGTTTTTAAACTTATAACCATGGGTTATAATAACGATTGGTTGTTAAAGAGACTGGGATCGGATATGGACATACTCTCTGTCGATACCGAAAACCACTTTGACAACTGTGTACGCGGTGGAGTTTCCAGAATGAAGTAGGATGGTGGCGACGATCCTAAGGTATATACGTGGACCCAACTCCCGTGAGTTGGCATAAGGTGGCTAAAACAGGAGCGATTGACGGACCAATGAGGTAGCACCTCCGATCGGACACACTTCTTCGATACCATTCTATTACTTGTGATTGATTTGGTGGCCACCCTTGATTTGGGAGTGTTGTTCGAGGTGGGCGGTAGTGGCTGCTATGCGTCACCACTAGTCCGGATGCGTAATTGGTATATCTACCCTAGCATTGCCTAGTTGTGTCGTGTCACCTACCATATCGAGCTTTACTACGATTATGATTTTAAGATCCGACCGCGTTAAGGTTCTCCATCCCCTTAACGCTATTTTCTATATGATTATACTTTACTATTTAGACACTACTGTATATAGCGTATATTTCTATATAGTAAATAGTTTAACGGATCCTTAAAGAATGGGCGATCCCAAGCATTCTTTAAGTTACTTGTACCTTTATTACAGTTCACTTGAGTTGGTTTACAGTATATAAGTATATATTGTCCTGACTCGAGTGTTTTGTATTTTGCTTTACGCTCGGGTCAGCCTGAGTTATTCACAGATTTGGATTTCCACTCTCTCGAAGATTTGAATCGCTGGAGATTGCCTGCTTATCGTGTCCTATCTATTTATGTTCCGTTGTTCTACTCAGCTTGTACTTGGTTATCATATTGAGACTTCTGTTGTATTTTATTTCTTCTATTGTATCTTATTTAACTCTGATATATTTACATAGTAGCTTCATGAACTACTATTTCTTTTACTTCTGCTGCATTATTTTACTCTGTGTCTATGATCTGTGATTATATTTATTTACTGTATATTCTGAGATTTGCCAAATTTTATTTACAACGTGGTATTTTGAGCAATTCAACTCCGGCATGAGTGTCTACCTATACACTTATAATGGATGCGAATGGTTGAAAATATTGGGTCGTTACAGTTGGTATCAGAGCTTTGGCTTTGAGGCAAAACTTAGAATGTATGGTAAATTTATTTACAGAATCACTTTCGTTTGATTTTGAATCTTTTCCTCTTGATTCGAATTTCCTTTGAATTTTTGGAACGTTCCCTGCGGTTCAAAAATTCATTCTTGTCCCTCACTATTCATCTTCTTTTGATTTTGGAGTATCACATAACTCCACTTCGAATGATCTTTATAGTGAATTGGCTGTCTCGCCAATATTCTAATTTTCTGGTAAAGGGGGAAACTCGTTTACAAATTTGCACCAGTTCACCAGAGATTTATATCTATCCTTGGTTTAGATGCTAATATCTTTTGTTATTCCAAACTCTATCTCTTGAGATCGGATGTAGATTTACCCCAGAAACATCCACATTTGATCTTATTCATTAACTCATGGTTAACCCGGTTAAGGTTGTCCGCGGTTATCTAAGCTTTCCCATCTCCCTACTTTGTTATTTAATCATCTTGTCTTTTGTTTCCAACCTACCTTCAAAACATTTTGAATTGTATTTGTAAATCTGTAATTAATATTTTGTTTTATATTGTGTTGTTTGAGTTGTTGTTGTTGATTTGGGTTTCCGATCGATTCGGTTGATCAACGCTATCGATAGGATTTCTAAAACACTTTGACAGAACAAACTGACAGAATATTATATAAAAAAAATTTGGTTAATGAAATAAATTTTGATATATAATTTATGGAACTTAATAAATTGATTTAAATTGATAATTTGAAGTGATAATACTTGATTTATCATTTATTGTTCTACAAATGAATTTATAAATAGTTGTTTATAAATTTATTTGGGAACTGAAATGAATTTAAAACAAGAAATTTAAGAATTTAATTTCCGATGGATTCAAACCTTGTGTTAAAAGTTTTAAAAGGATATATTATTTAAAGTATTTCCAAGTAGAAATTTGTTTCTAAAGGATTTTTAAGTTTAAAAATTTAGTGCTCTTCTCTTTGTCACTGGAAAATAATTTCAGAGATGACTGCAGCATCATCGACGTTCATTTTAGAGTTTCGAAGTGAAGAGACTGTTCTGTAGTCTTGCTACAGCTTTGTTTTGGGAAATCTAATTGATTTGAATTTCTAAAATATGACTGGATTATAATATATATAGATATATGATTTAAATTTGATTTGACATATTATGTATATATAATTACTTATCTCTAAATGGTTTGAAAGGAATCGGAAGTTTAACTCTTAAATTTTATTTTAAAGAAAAATTTCAGTTATAAGAAGAAAATCAAAAATTTGAATAAATGATTCAAACTTGAGATAATTGAATTGGAAAGTTTTACTTGTATAACACACAATTTCATTCCAATATAACTTACCTAAATTACGCAGAAGTTGAATATGGAATTGGATAATATACAATATAAAAAGGATTTTTATAAATAAAATTTGAGTGGTTATAATACATGTTATACACTTAAACTTTAGTTATAAAAGATTAACAGAGGCAAATAGTGAAAAAGGAATTTAAAGAGATTTTATTTAAATAACTTAATAATCAAATTTGATTTACTATGGAACCTTAAGTCTAACCTAGGAATTTTAATAAAGGTTATTTCCTAAAATGAATATGTTGTATAATAAATAATGTATCTTTGAATAGATAAAATTAAAAAAAATACATTTGAATTGGACATTTTGTAATAAAGTTTATTTAACTTGAATTCATAGTTTAACTGATGTCTAAATGAATAAATGTGTAAAGAAATTTGATTAATATATTTGCTATGATAAATATTTTATTTATGAAATAGATATGTCTTGAAAAATGAATGATTATGATTTAAATAGTTAAAATGTATTTTAACATCACTAAAAATTGATAATTGAGAATTTGGTTTTCAAATGGAATTTTAAGTGTAACTTATTAAAAGAATATCTATTTATGAAATGGGTATTTCAAATAAAGTGTTAGGTTATGTGTTAAATTAAGAGCTAACTAAAATAGTGAACTTTTGAATTAATAAATGAAGTATAGTTTAATTTGGATATTCCATTCATAAAAGTTTGTTTTAATAAGTCATAAGTTAAATGATATCCAAATGAATATTCTAGAATAAAACTGATTTGAAATATTAATATATCTACTTAGCATTTTATAAGTGCTGCTATTTTGAAAATACAATGTTTTGGAAATTTTTATAATTGAATGAACTTAGAAATGTTACAACTTTAAAATGAATATTATTTGACCTTGAATTAAAATGGTTTAAATGAAGACTATTTTTTAAAGGGTGTTATGATTTCCTAAGTATTATGTTTTTTTTTAAAAGAATAACTTGTCCAAAGTGTTATGATTTTAGTAGTGTGATTTCAAAATGATAAACATCCCTAAATGTTTATGATTTCAAAGCATTATGGTTTCAAATTTATTATCTTATCTTGTTTTTCAAACTACCTTTTGGTTGTCCTTATTTCTCTTATTTTGTTACAGAATGGGAAGGCTATTGCTTATACCAGTCCGTTTAGAAATCTTTCTGTAATCTTTGATAATTTTTGTTACTCATCTGGATCTGAACACTGTTTTTTCATTCACAGACCGTCGCTCAAGTGAAAAGGGAGATTCAGACCCTAGAGGATCTTTTTCATGCTTATATTCTTGATTTGATCACCTCCATCTTGTTAAACTTACCTATAACAATAGTTATCAGGTGTAATTCCAATCTTCTGATCATCTTGTCTTAATTCTATTTCATTCTATCTTTTTTCTGTGCTTTCCCGTACCTCATTCCTTTTCGGGGACGAAAAGTTTTGAGTGGGGGAGAGTGTAACAACCATGTATTTTACAATTATTTTTAAATTGATTTTTCCAGATTCAAAAGCTTTATTTATGAAAAAGAATAAATTTTGTTATTGTAAATATAAAAAAAACTTTGATTTTGTATGTGGATTAGAATTCCAAATATGACTAAATTTAATATTTCCAGAAATGTGGATTTTGGTTAAAATAGTCAAACTTTGACTTTTAAACTTAAAAAGTTAAAAGTTTGAAATTATAAATTTTATCTTTTATTATAAAAATAGATGTAATAACTTGAACACTACATTTCGTTTCGTTGAAAACGGAGTTAAAATGTAAAAGTTATGTACATTTCAATTTTTAGTATAATTTGTTTTATTGTGCAATTTTGCCTATTTTAAATTTTATAAATCATATTTTCTTTCTTATATTTTTTTTTAATATGTGTTAATATGTTATTTTATGTATATTTTTGTCTTTTTATATTTTTAAAATGATAATAGAATTGTTCCAACATTTACTGTATTTATTTTTCAGTTTTAAAGGCTGTTTTCCTATTTTCTTCTATTTTCTTCATTAGAAATTATATGTAAATTAAATTTTAAATGTTTATTTTGTGAATATATTTTTATTTCATGTTATTATTTATGTTTAAAAATATATTACAAGCTCTTGTGAATTTTCTAAAAATTTATTCTATTCAATTCCAAATTTTCTAGACTAGTTTACTATTTTAGCTATTTTCTTAATTTAACTTTATATAATTGATAAATATTTATATAAATTATTATATTTTGATAAAATTTCGAAATTTTATCTGTGATTTTTTTCTTCCAGAAATATAAAGTTATAAAAAGGGATTAAAGATATATGAAGAGTTTGATACCTTTTGTGTGCTTGGTCCTTTTGAATTCTACCGTTTCTTTTACCGTTTCTTTTTCAATCAATACATCAGTTATTTTGGCCGTTCCTTATACTTGCTTCAGCTGTACCTCTCTCTTATTCACGTGAAAACAACTGAGAAACTTCTCACAAAAATCATGGCCTCCATTCCTATACAAAAGTTTTGGTAAAATCTCTTTTTCTTTTTCACTTTTTCATTGTTTTGTTTTGATTTTTGCACTTGCCTTCATCTACTTTATGTTCGACCTGCCATCTCCAGCCACTTTGCTGCCTCCACCACCACCTATTCTAGCCACCATACCCTCCTCTCCACTGCCATTCCTGAGCCGAGCCATCCTATGTTGAAGATCCACCTAAAAATGAACAAAAACTCCATTTAAAACACCATAGCTAAGCTACCTTGTTGCCACTACTCCACCATCATGTTTTGGCCGACCAATCCACCACCACCACCACCACAAACCTGAGCTTTAGACCTTGCCACATCTGTAGTGGACCTTTCTAGATCAGGCCATGCCCAATAGTCCCTTGGTCGAAGACATTTAGGCCTTGGAATCCATGTTGTTGCTTGTAGTTGTGTGTTGATGCACACATATGCCTTCATCTCCTTCATATATTGTTATGGCCAACCTATATGACCTCAACCTGACCAAACCTGATTCAAAACCATCCCATTGCAGTACCTTTCCAGCCCATAGCTGAAGCATAAGTGGTTGAATGCAAGTGCAAAAGTTTAGCTATGTATTGTGCTTATATTTCTAGCTTTGTTTATAATAGTTTGGTTTGAAATTCATGTTGTATATTTTGTTTTGTTTGATATGTGACAAGACAAATAACATTGGCTCTCCCTCATTCAAATCATAGTCATGTTTTCGTGCCTTTGTGGATCTCTGTTTTGTGTATTTGGTCGTAATCTCCAGCTTTGAACAGGTGAGTTATTCTCACCAGACAATATGTACCTATATAACTGATAAACCGACACCATTTGAATCTGTAATGTATATTATCATGTTATATATGCTTATATTATTATCATATGATGTTCACACCTGTTATTACACCTGTTATATCATATGTTACTGTTATTTTATGTTATTATGTTTATTTATATCAGTTTATCGCACTGCAAGTTCCCTCTTAGTATAGAAATCACTATGGGTTGAAATGATACATACCCGAACGGACTTTAGAATAGGGAAAAATCATTATGGGCTGAAATGATAGGCCTGAATGGTTTTTATTTATTTATTTTAACTTGGGATTGCGGGTTTAAAATGATAGAACCCGGATTTTTCTTTCTAAACTGCGGATTGAAATGATACATATCCGTATCACTTGACCTAGGTTAGAAAACTATATAAAGGCCCGTGGTTATTTTATAAAGTGTTTTGGATATTTTTAAGTATTTTCAAAAATATAAATTTATGAAATTTGATTTAAATAGATTTTTAAATGTTTTAAAATAAAGAAATTATGATTTTTCTATGAGTTAAAAATGTAATTAATGAATGGTTAAATTGGATTATTGAAATATAACTTAAGTTTGAAATTTGGAATTTTGGTTAAAAATGATATTTAAGTTATATAAATAAAATGGATATTAATTTTTTTTTTGAAATGGTAAATATGATAATTTGATTAAATTTGAATTTAAGTGATTTATTAAAGTATTATTGATTTTTCTATGAATTTAAGTGGTTAAATAAATGAATGTTTAAAAGTGATCTTTTAAAATATAACTTGACTAGGAAATATGAAATTTGGTTTTAATTAAAGGGTTAAGTTAATTAAATAAAATTGGAAATTTTGTTAAATTGTGAAATGGTAATTTAAATTTGAAGTGTTAAGTCTATTTGTTGAAATGTGAAGAATTGGACACTTTTACACTTAAACTTATTAAGTAAATTGTTGAAAATTGGATTTAATTATAAGAAATTTATTGTGAAAAAGATATATGTTAAATGATATGTAAATGAACATTTTAAACGTTAAAATATGATTTTTAAAATATTTATGTGTTTTAAATTGAAGTTATTTAATTGCTGGAAATACACTAACACCTGAAATCTACTTTTAATAGCATTCAGAAATGCTATAGATTCTGTTTTGAACTAAAATTGTGTAAAAAGAGCTATTACAGCATTTCTGAAATGTTGTAGTTGCTGTAGTTGAACTTATAGGCTAATATTGAACTAAGGCCTATTATAGCATTCTCTGGAAATGCTATAATGGTCTGCAGTCTATGTTGAAATCAAATTTAACCCTTGTTTTGAAATCTGAACTGCCGCAGCACTTCTGAAATACTATCTTTTCTGTTTTGAACTATAATTCAACTAAAACTTTGTTTTAACAGCAGTTTTAAGTGCTGTCTTTGTTGAATTAAAATTGTTTTCAACCATAACTCATAACAGCTTTTTCTAAATGCTGTAAAAAGCTGAAATTCTAATAAATATGGGTTTTGACTTAGTAAACGAACTCAGAATGGTTTGAAACTTTAGAAATTGAATACTTGATTTGAAAATATAATAATTACACTTTTAAAAGGTTTAAATGAATTATTTTGATTGGAATATAAACTATTTAAAGGTGATTTGAAATGAAGTTTTGTAAGGATATGATATTTTTGATTTGAAATGAAGTTTCGTAAGGATATGATATTTTATTATATTAAAATGATTTGAAATGAAGTTTTGAAATGATATGAAAATTTAAATATATGGAAATGGTTTGGAATTGATTTAATCTTTATTTTGATAAAGATCTGGATTTGAAATGATATTCTATTTTGAAGTATAAACTGTTTTTAAACTTATAACCACGGGTTATAATAACGATTGGTTGTTAAAGAGACCGGGATCAGATATGGACATACTCTCTGTCGATACCGAAAACCACTTTGACAACTGTGTACGCGGTGGAGTTTCCAGAATGAAGTAGGATGGTGGCGATGATCCTAAGGTATATACGTGGACCCAACTCCCGTGAGTTGGCTTAAGGTGGCTAAAACAGGAACGATTGACGAACCAATGAGGTAGCACCTCTGATCGGACACACTTCTTCGATACCATTCTATTACTTGTGATTGATTTGGTGGCCACCCTTGATTTGGGAGTGTTGTTCGAGGTGGGCGGTAGTGGCTGCTATGCGTCACCACTAGTCCGGATGCGTAATTGGTATATCTAACCTGGCATTGCCTAGTTGTGCCGTGTCACCTACCATATCGAGCTTTACTACGATTATGATTTTAAGATCCGACCACGTTAAGGTTCTCCATCCCCTTAACGCTATTTTCTATATGATTATACTTTACTATTTAGACACTACTTTATATAGCGTATATTACTATATAGTAAATAGTTTAACGGATCCTTAAAGAATGGGCGATCCCAAGCATTCTTTAAGTTACTTGTACCTTTATTACAGTTCACTTGAGTTGGTTTACATTATATAAGTATATATTGTCCTGACTCGAGTGTTTTGTGTTTTGCTTTATGCTCGGGTCAACCTAAGTTATTCACAGATTTGGATTTCCACTCTCTCGAAGATTTGAATCGCTGGAGATTGCCTGCTTGTCGTGTCCTATCTATTTATGTTCCGTTGTTCTACTCAGCTTGTACTTGGTTATCATATTGAGACTTCTGTTGTATTTTATTTCTTCTGTTGTATCTTATTTAACTCTGATATATTTACATAGTAGCTTCATGAACTACTATTTCTTTTACTTCCGCTGCATTATTTTACTCTGTGTTTGTGATTATATTTATTTACTGTGTATTCTGAGATTTGCCAAATTTTATTTTCAACGCGGTATTTTGAGCAATTCAACTCCGGCATGAGTGTCTACCTATACACTTATAATGGATGCGAATGGTTGAAAATACCGGGTCGTTACAGTTGGTATCAGAGCTTTGGCTTTGAGGCAAAACTTAGAATGTATGGTAAATTTATTTACAGAATCACTTTCGTTCGAGTTTGAATCTTTTCCTCTTGATTCGAATTTCCTTTGAATTTTTGGAACGTTCCCTGTGGTTCAAAAATTCATTCTTGTCCCTCACTATTCATCTTCTTTTGATTTTGGAGTATCACATAACTCCACTTCGAATGATCTTTATAGTGAATTGGCTGTCTCGCCAATATTCTAATTTTCTGGTAAAGGGGGAAACACCTTTACAAATTTGCATCAGTTCACCAGAGATTTATATCTATCCTTGGTTTAGATGCTAATATCTTTTGTTATTCCAAACTCTATCTCTTGAGATCGGATGTAGATTTACCTCAGAAACATCCACATTTGATCTTATTCATTAACTCACGGTTAACCCGGTTAAGGTTGTCCGCGGTTATCTAAGCTTACCCATCTCCCTACTTTGTTATTTAATCATCTTGTCTTTTGTTTCCAACCTACCTTCAAAACATTTTGAATTGTATTTGTAAATCTGTAATTAATATTCTGTTTTATATTGTGTTGTTTGAGTTGTTGATGTTGATTTGGGTTTCCGATCGATTCGGCTGATCAACGCTATCGATAGGATTTCTAAAACACTTTGACAGAACAAACTGACACAATATTATATAAAAAAAATTTGGTTAATGAAATAAATTTTGATATATAATTTATGGAACTTAATAAATTGATTTAAATTGATAATTTGAAGTGATAATACTTGATTTATCATTTATTGTTCTACAAATGAATTTATAAATAGTTGTTTATAAATTTATTTGGGAACTGAAATGAATTTAAAACAAGAAATTTAAGAATTTAATTTCCGATGGATTCAAACCTTGTGTTAAAAGTTTCAAAAGGATATATTATTTAAAGTATTTCCAAGTAGAAATTTCTTTCTAAAGGATTTTTAAGTTTAAAAATTTAGTGCTCTTCTCTTTGTCGTTGGAAAATAATTTCGGTGATGACTGCATCATCATCGACGTTCATTTTAGAGTTTCGAAGTGAAGAGACCGTTCTGTAGTCTTGCTACAGCTTTGTTTTGGGAAATCTAATTGATTTGAATTTCTAAAAAAAAGACTGGATTATAATATATATAGATATATGATTTAAATTTGATTTGACATATTATGTATATATAATTACTTATCTCTAAATGGTTTGAAAGGAATCGGAAGTTTAATTCTTAAATTTTATTTTAAAGAAAAAATTTCAGTTATAAGAAGATAATCAAAAATTTGAATAAATGATTCAAACTTGAGATAATTGAATTGGAAAGTTTTACTTGTATAACACACAATTTCATTCCAATATAACTTACCTAAATTACGCAGAAGTTGAATATGGAATTGGATAATATACAATATAAAAAGGATTTTTATAAATAAAATTTGAGTGGTTATAATACATGTTATACACTTAAACTTTAGTTATAAAAGATTAACAGAGGCAAATAGTGAAAAAGGAATTTAAAGAGATTTTATTTAAATAACTTAATAATCAAATTTGATTTACTATGGAACCTTAAGTCTAACCTAGGAATTTTAATAAAGGTTATTTCCTAAAATGAATATGTTGTATAAAACATAATGTATCTTCGAATAGATAAAATAAAAAAAATACATTTGAATTGGACATTTTGTAATAAATTTTATTTAACTTGAATTCATAGTTTAATTGATGTCTAAATGAATAAATGTGTAAAGAAATTTGATTATTATATTTGCTATGATAAATATTTTATTTATGAAATAGATATGTCTTGAAAAATGAATGATTATGATTTAAATAGTTAAAATGTATTTTAACATCACTAAAAATTGATAATTGAGAATGTAACGACCCGCCATTTTGGACCATTCGCATCCATTATAAGTGTATAGGTAGACACTCATGCCGGATTTGAATTGCTCAAAATACCGCGTTGTTAATTTTAAATTTTGCAAAACTGAACATATACAGTAAATAAATAATCACAGATCACAGACACAGAGTAATAAGTGCAGCGGAAATAAAAGAGATAGTAGTTCATGAAGCTACTATATGAATATATATAAATACATCAGAGTTTACAACAGAAGAGTAATAAGATACATCAGATACAAATCAGAATACATCACTGGAATCATCGAATACTGAAGGCAGAATAGATGGCTGGATCTTCAAGCAAAGCTCCAACTCCAAAGGTGAGTCTCGAATACTGGTACACTCAGTCTGACCCGAGCGTAAAGCAAAATACAAAACACTCGAGTCAGGATTAACATTCTTGTATTAATAAATCCAACTCAAGTGAAATAGCAATTGAAATACAAGTAACTCAAAGGATGTTTGGAATAACCATCCTTTAAGGATCCGTTAAACTATCTACTATGTAGTAGTGTACGATAAGTAGATAATGTCTATCAGTAATATAAAGATATCAAAATAGCGTTAAGTCATGGCCCATTCCACCCTTAACACATTTTTATTCCCACAAGCATATACAAGACCGTAGTTTCCCCAAAACCGGAAGTCACCAGAGGGCAATCCATATACTCAAGGTACAAATCAAATTCGTAGTGGTCGCGCATAAATGGAATACAAGTATGACAAGGCACATGAGGCTATACCCAAGGTAGTGATACTACCGTTCGCCTGATCCGGGCTGGTGAGAACGCAACGCCGCAGCGCCCGCAACACCGTGAGACAACACTCCCAAAATCAAGGGTGCACCAATCGACAATAAGTATAAGTAGTTCGAAGAAGTGTGTCCACTTGAGGTATCAATCCTCCATTGGCCCGGCACAGCTCCTGTTTTAGTCATTTCCAATTTGACACAAGTGTCAAGGCTATCCATTATCGTTCTCTTTCTTCAGTCATCACGAACACCATTCCAACCACTTCATTCTGGATCATCACTCCGTGTATAGTTATTAAAGTGGTTTTCGGTTTAGATAGAGAGTATATCCATAACCGAATTCCGGTCTCTTTAATAACTTTCGTAATTATTACACCGATTGGTCGTTTATTTATTTCAAAACCAAATCAATTCAATTTCAAATAGAATTCGTAAACCAACAATTTATTTGTCTTTCAAAACCAATTTCCAATAATTTACGTTTCAAAACTTTCCAATTTCAATTACAACATTTCTATATTCAATTTCAAAGTTTCAATTAAAACAATCCAAATATTCGTTGCATTTCGTATATAGGTTTCATTCCGAAATCATTTAAATAAATTTAATTTAACTTTCACATCAATTTAAACTCATTTATCGATTTTATTCAATATTCGTTAAATTACTTTATCATTCAAAACAATTTCAATTAAAATTTTCAATTCATTAAATCAATTCTTAAGTTCAACTTCATTAAATCAAAATCTACAATTTTGAATTAAATTAAATTCGTCAAATCAAATTCTTTCAATTATAAGTCTTACATTAATTCCAAATTTATCACATTTTCATTTCTTGTTAAAGAAATTCAATTTCACCTATTTACTTACTTAAATAATTTTCCAAAACTTAATTCATAAAGAACTCAATTTCATTTATTTACGAAGTAAAAATTCACTTATTCAAAAGTTCAATTTTCTTATTAAAGAATTTCAATTCAATTTAATCATTAAATAATTCAATCTTATTTAATTATTAAATAATTCAAACTTCATTATTACATAATTTCAAAGTTTAATAATTTCAACTTAATTATAATTATTAAATAATTTCAAACTTAATTATGATTATTAAATCATTTCAAATAATTTCAAACTGTATTATTAAATCATTTCAAATTTTAATTCAATCATTTCTCAAATTTAACAACATTCTTCCATCAATTTCATTGTTAATAATTTGTTTCAGATTATTATATATTAGCATTTTCTTTTCATAAAATTCCAATTTCAAATTCATTTCAAAACAATATTATTTCTTCAAATGAAATCTTCGTTTTATTTTTAAATCAAATTATTTGACCAATCGGGTTTTATTTAATTTCCTATCCTAGGTCAAAATTCAATTTTGGGTATTTATCATTTCAACCCGATTCCAATTCAATTCAAAATCAAAGCATATAAAAGGGAACTTGCAGTGTGATAACTGGGATGGTGTCAAAGTAAATAAACAAGCAATAACAACAATCAATATCAATCCAATAATCAATTCAAATAATCCCGAAATAACCGTACTAATTCGCATTGTTATTTGTACGAATTAATATAATTATTTCTAGAATCTACACTATCATTTCATGCAAATTAAAGATTATTACATTACAGTTTCACTTGTCATCTATTTACAATTTCATACATCATCAATTTAACAACATACATTCAGTGGTTCAAAGTGAAGTTAAACAAATCCTACGTGTCAATAAATTCAACAGTTAAAGGGGTCATATTATACAAATGTCAGTTAATCAAATTTAACAATTAATTATCCTATATCAAGTTCAATTTCACACTATTTATCATTTTAACATTAACAATTTAACGTCCAATATAAACATCAACAATCAATCAATTAACAACCAAACTGGATTATCATTTCATATATATAACAGATAATGGTGTCAGATGTCACAGGTGAACTGATACAGGTAATAATAGTGTAAATATCTAACAGCAGCATATTTCAATTGTCGTTTCAATTGAAATCAAATTTAATAAATAAAAGAACGTTAATCGTGAGTGAGTGCTCACCTTTCGAGGCTAGAGAGATATAACAATTGAATCCGAGTTACGAACCCAAGCACAAATCCCAAAGCAAAGCTAGATTGGCACGAATTGACGAACAAAGCTGATAAATAGGAATTGATGCGAACGGATCAGATTAGCTTGATAAAATTTGAAATGAGTATTATATTATTATTTCATGACTTTCTTTCAAAATGAATGCTTAAATCAAAAACACGCATTTAAAATAAAAATATATATATATACACGCCCACACATGAAAACAATAACTTTAAAACTCATACATTTAAACATGTACTATAACTTAATATCAACAGTCAATGCCTTTATGCCAAACAACTTATACGAACAAATATATAAATTAATATGAGCTTGAACAAACAAAGTAAACATATATAAGTGAACTGATTTGACACTCTACCTAATAAAGCAACTAATATATATACATTACCATAGAACAAGTAACAGCGAACTACAAGATACAAATGTACAACTTACACACACTAAAATTTAAAACAATATACAACCGAAAATAAATGTTATAAAATTTGTAACTTAAACTTTTATATATAAATCAAATAGGATTAAATCATATTATATTTCGAGAAGGAAGTATATGAAAACAAGGCAACCAGCAACAATATTTCATAATATATAAAAGTATATACCTTCTTACTTTGAATATAAGAATAAATCCACCTGCCCAAAACTTTGTGATAAAAAAAATTTTTTTTTTTTCTTCTTCTAAACAGTTAATAGAAGACTCAATTAGCCCGGAAAACACGTCTTCAATACAACAGATTCATCTTACATCCTTTTAACCTTAAAACCAATGCTTGCTTTAAACACACCCAGCAAATCATATATACAATGCAAACAATAATGCAAACAATACTGACATAAACCAATACACCTTCAAATGCCTACATCACGATATAAAACAGTTTATATATATTATATCATCAGTATTATATATAGGCAACATATCAAAATTTATATAAAAGTATTCATAGCTATAAGTATATTCTAGTATAAGTATTAATATAATACCTCATATAACAACAGGGCGAAAACTGTTTGAACAAAGCAAGTAGGAGCAGCGTCGAAATGGGATAGAGGAGGGGAAGTTGAATTTTGTCGCGTCGGCTGCTGTGTGAAGGAAACACGAGCGGAGATGCGCGTGTGTAGTGTCCAGTGGAAGGTCAGGGCGGAGGAGATCGAGGGAGGGATGGACGTGGTTCTAAGCGGAGGCGGATCCGGGTTTGACGTTGATGGCTCGGGGTTGGTGGCGAGGTGGAAGATGCTGCGATTGGAGTGGACGTGTGGGAAGGCTAAGGTGATGGGATTGTCAGCAATCAGGGGATGCGGTGGATGGTGACAGAGCACGGAGGAGGGGTGGCAGTTGACTTGCGCGGTGGTGCGGGTTTACTGCAGTTAGGCTGAGGGAAAAGTGGTCTCGGCAGTTGGAGGATAGTTTGGCTACGTCGTCAGGGTTTTTCTCGCGGGAAGGTGAGGTGGCGGGAGACAATGGCAGGATGGTCGCATAGGAGAAAAGGAAGAGGTGGATTGGCTGGCACCGTGGGTGGTGGCCTAAGCGGTGAGAGGAAGGTGGGCAACGGTCGGTGACGGCAACAAGGGAGAGGAGTAAGCACAACAAGTTTTATTGAAACAAAATCAATGCAAAATTAGCTACAGGTTCACATTTTTTTTTTTGGATGAATGCTTGAATAGTGTCATAAAATGAAACGTTAGAGCATAATGAAAAGAGTCGTCATAAAAGAAGAACTTTGCATTGGAAGGAGAAACGAAAGTGGAAAAATGAACTCATAAATGCAAATGGGAACGAACGGTTATTAAGCAATAAATTTTGTTGTTTGGACAGCGCAGCTGAAGTTTGAAAGGCAATAGCAAACAAAAAGTTGCGGATACGGTACCGGTACGGTTGTCGCTTCACGGATTCCGCAGCGAACCGGACATCAAATCGTAGAAATAAATATACTGCGAAGATCAGCACGACGAGACGGTCAAAACGATATATAGATATCAGTGGTACGATCGTCCGATAAAAATCGATATCGGTGCCAGAATACTGCTATTTTATAGAAAATAAGAACGACGGAGCCAAAGATGTCCGAATTTGGAAAAACGACAAACTGAAATCTTGCTCAGAAGATGTTTTAGAATTTTTCTATGTAAAAATATTTTGGTTTTGAAAACGTTTTATTTTCAACGCTTTTTAACTGATTGAATTGAAGTGGATTTACGCGCGAAATAAACTTTCGTATTTTCGGACGAAAATTTACCAGTTGCTATGTTAAACTAGACGTATTCCAAATATTAAATTTTTATTTCAAAATTTTATCGTTTAAAATTTTACAAAATTTCAACTAACTACGTTATTAAAACAGTTGAAATTTACGGGTCGTTACACTCTCCCCCACTCAAAACTTTTCGTCCCCGAAAAGGAACAAGGTAGGAGAATAGAAACAACCAGAAAGAAAACAGATTTGAAATACAAAATAACAATTAATTTAAACCATATAAATTCAATTTAAATTAATTGATATTCAATAATTGATTTGATCCATTTGATTCCACTAAAATCAATCTCACTATTTCTAAATTCATTATCTTATTATCCAATTATCTTCAATTTACAATTTCTAAACCATAAATTTGAATAATCTTTTATTATAATCATATTTTATTCAGCAATTAAATTCTTCATTATTCCAAATTACTGTTAAATTTATTCTACTTAATATATCTACTCACATATATTTAACCCATATAGATTAATTTAAACCATAAAAGTTTCGATTTAAATTAATTTATATTTACTACTTGCTTTTTAAATTCAAGATATTTTCATATGTTGATCAAATTTCAATTTTATAAATTTTTCAAAACAAAAATTATTAACTGAGTTTACTTGTTATCCTATCTAACTCAATTAACATTTTTATAATCAAAATTTAGTGTATAACATTTATTATAAGCACTCAAATTTTATTTATAAATTCAATTTATCATATATATATTCAATTACATATTCAACTTCTGAATGATTTAGGTAAGTTGTATTAGAATGCAGTTGAATAATATACAAATAAAATTTTCCCAATTCAATTATTCAAGTTTAAATATTTATTCCAAATTTTGGTTTTATTTATAATTAAAATCATCCTTTAACAAAATTTAAGAATTAGATTTCCGATTAGCTTTAAACAATTTAAAGATATATAATATATTTATATCAATTAAAATTAAATTTTAAAATAAGATACCTATATATATGTAAATCAAAATATACTGAAGAAATTCAAATCAAAATATTTTTCAAAACAAACCGTAGCAAAGCTACAGAATAGTATCTCCACTTCGAAACTCGAAAATGAATGTCGATGATGCGGCCGCCATCACCGAAATTATTTTCCAGCGACAAAGAGAAGAGCACTGATTTCAACATTTTAAAAATTCTTTGAAAACAATTTCTATTTGAAAATACGTTCAATAATACATGCTTTAAAATTTTAAAACCAAAGTTCGAAATCACCGGAAACTAAATTCTCAAATTTCTGAATTAAATTCATTTCAAATTCCAAATCAATTTATAAACCGTATTTATAAATTTATTTAGAACAATAAATGATAATCAAATATTATCATTTCAATCAAACAATTTTAATTAACCTATTAAATTCCAGAAAATTTTACTTATATTTTCACTATATAATCAAACAAATTTATATCATTTTCCAAATTTGAAAATAATATTGTGTCAGTTTGCTCTGTTCAAGTGTTTTGGAAATCCTATCGATAGCGTTGATCAGACGAATCGATCGGAAACCCAAATCAACATCAACAACTCAAACAACACAATATATAAAACATTTTTATATAAATTTACAAATACACTTCTTTGCTCGACGATACAGGGATGAATTTTCAAAATAAGGATAGGGTTTCAAATTTTATGGACTCAAGTTAAAGAGAATTCTGATTTAAATACAAGTTCGAAAGAAAGGATAAGATGATTCAATTGACAGAATCGGGTTGGATAAGCTTATTTAATTTACGGGCAATCTTAACCGGATCGTCCGTAACTTCAAGAATAAGATCGATGTAGAAATTTGAGGCAAATCGACATTCGATCTCAAGAAATAAAATTCAGGTATAGCAGGAGATAGATAGCATCGTAAATCGAGGATACAGAAATCTCCGGTAAATCGATGCCTATTATAAAGGAGTTTACTCCTTTACGAATTATTCGAAGATTGGCGAGACCGCCGATCTATTATAGATATCATTCAAAATGGAGTTGTGGGGTGCTCCAGAATTGAAAGAAGACGAATTGTGAAGGACGCGAATAAATTTCGGAACCGAGGGGAACGTTCCAAAATTCAAAGAAATCGAGTCAAAAGGAAGAGATTGAAACTCGAATGAGAGTGATTCCGTAAATACATTTACCCTATATGTTGAGTTTTGCCTAGAGCTACCAAAGCTCTGATACCAACTGTAACGACCCGCCATTTTGGACCATTCGCATCCATTATAAGTGTATAGGTAGACACTCATGCCGGATTTGAATTGCTCAAAATACCGCGTTGTTAATTTTAAATTTTGCAAAACTGAACATATACAGTAAATAAATAATCACAGATCACAGACACAGAGTAATAAGTGCAGCGGAAATAAAAGAGATAGTAGTTCATGAAGCTACTATATGAATATATATAAATACATCAGAGTTTACAACAGAAGAGTAATAAGATACATCAGATACAAATCAGAATACATCACTGGAATCATCGAATACTGAAGGCAGAATAGATGGCTGGATCTTCAAGCAAAGCTCCAACTCCAAAGGTGAGTCTCGAATACTGGTACACTCAGTCTGACCCGAGCGTAAAGCAAAATACAAAACACTCGAGTCAGGATTAACATTCTTGTATTAATAAATCCAACTCAAGTGAAATAGCAATTGAAATACAAGTAACTCAAAGGATGTTTGGAATAACCATCCTTTAAGGATCCGTTAAACTATCTACTATGTAGTAGTGTACGATAAGTAGATAATGTCTATCAGTAATATAAAGATATCAAAATAGCGTTAAGTCATGGCCCATTCCACCCTTAACACATTTTTATTCCCACAAGCATATACAAGACCGTAGTTTCCCCAAAACCGGAAGTCACCAGAGGGCAATCCATATACTCAAGGTACAAATCAAATTCGTAGTGGTCGCGCATAAATGGAATACAAGTATGACAAGGCACATGAGGCTATACCCAAGGTAGTGATACTACCGTTCGCCTGATCCGGGCTGGTGAGAACGCAACGCCGCAGCGCCCGCAACACCGTGAGACAACACTCCCAAAATCAAGGGTGCACCAATCGACAATAAGTATAAGTAGTTCGAAGAAGTGTGTCCACTTGAGGTATCAATCCTCCATTGGCCCGGCACAGCTCCTGTTTTAGTCATTTCCAATTTGACACAAGTGTCAAGGCTATCCATTATCGTTCTCTTTCTTCAGTCATCACGAACACCATTCCAACCACTTCATTCTGGATCATCACTCCGCGTATAGTTATTAAAGTGGTTTTCGGTTTAGATAGAGAGTATATCCATAACCGAATTCCGGTCTCTTTAATAACTTTCGTAATTATTACACCGATTGGTCGTTTATTTATTTCAAAACCAAATCAATTCAATTTCAAATAGAATTCGTAAACCAACAATTTATTTGTCTTTCAAAACCAATTTCCAATAATTTACGTTTCAAAACTTTCCAATTTCAATTACAACATTTCTATATTCAATTTCAAAGTTTCAATTAAAACAATCCAAATATTCGTTGCATTTCGTATATAGGTTTCATTCCGAAATCATTTAAATAAATTTAATTTAACTTTCACATCAATTTATACTCATTTATCGATTTTATTCAATATTCGTTAAATTACTTTATCATTCAAAACAATTTCAATTAAAATTTTCAATTCATTAAATCAATTCTTAAGTTCAACTTCATTAAATCAAAATCTACAATTTTGAATTAAATTAAATTCGTCAAATCAAATTCTTTCAATTATAAGTCTTACATTAATTCCAAATTTATCACATTTTCATTTCTTGTTAAAGAAATTCAATTTCACCTATTTACTTACTTAAATAATTTTCCAAAACTTAATTCATAAAGAACTCAATTTCATTTATTTACGAAGTAAAAATTCACTTATTCAAAAGTTCAATTTTCTTATTAAAGAATTTCAATTCAATTTAATCATTAAATAATTCAATCTTATTTAATTATTAAATAATTCAAACTTCATTATTACATAATTTCAAAGTTTAATAATTTCAACTTAATTATAATTATTAAATAATTTCAAACTTAATTATGATTATTAAATCATTTCAAATAATTTCAAACTGTATTATTAAATCATTTCAAATTTTAATTCAATCATTTCTCAAATTTAACAACATTCTTCCATCAATTTCATTGTTAATAATTTGTTTTAGATTATTATATATTAGCATTTTCTTTTCATAAAATTCCAATTTCAAATTCATTTCAAAACAATATTATTTCTTCAAATGAAATCTTCGTTTTATTTTTAAATCAAATTATTTGACCAATCGGGTTTTATTTAATTTCCTATCCTAGGTCAAAATTCAATTTTGGGTATTTATCATTTCAACCCGATTCCAATTCAATTCAAAATCAAAGCATATAAAAGGGAACTTGCAGTGTGATAACTGGGATGGTGTCAAAGTAAATAAACAAGCAATAACAACAATCAATATCAATCCAATAATCAATTCAAATAATCCCGAAATAACCGTACTAATTCGCATTGTTATTTGTACGAATTAATATAATTATTTCTAGAATCTACACTATCATTTCATGCAAATTAAAGATTATTACATTACAGTTTCACTTGTCATCTATTTACAATTTCATACATCATCAATTTAACAACATACATTCAGTGGTTCAAAGTGAAGTTAAACAAATCCTACGTGTCAATAAATTCAACAGTTAAAGGGGTCATATTATACAAATGTCAGTTAATCAAATTTAACAATTAATTATCCTATATCAAGTTCAATTTCACACTATTTATCATTTTAACATTAACAATTTAACGTCCAATATAAACATCAACAATCAATCAATTAACAACCAAACTGGATTATCATTTCATATATATAACAGATAATGGTGTCAGATGTCACAGGTGAACTGATACAGGTAATAATAGTGTAAATATCTAACAGCAGCATATTTCAATTGTCGTTTCAATTGAAATCAAATTTAATAAATAAAAGAACGTTAATCGTGAGTGAGTGCTCACCTTTCGAGGCTAGAGAGATATAACAATTGAATCCGAGTTACGAACCCAAGCACAAATCCCAAAGCAAAGCTAGATTGGCACGAATTGACGAACAAAGCTGATAAATAGGAATTGATGCGAACGGATCAGATTAGCTTGATAAAATTTGAAATGAGTATTATATTATTATTTCATGACTTTCTTTCAAAATGAATGCTTAAATCAAAAACACGCATTTAAAATAAAAATATATATATATACACGCCCACACATGAAAACAATAACTTTAAAACTCATACATTTAAACATGTACTATAACTTAATATCAACAGTCAATGCCTTTATGCCAAACAACTTATACGAACAAATATATAAATTAATATGAGCTTGAACAAACAAAGTAAACATATATAAGTGAACTGATTTGACACTCTACCTAATAAAGCAACTAATATATATACATTACCATAGAACAAGTAACAGCGAACTACAAGATACAAATGTACAACTTACACACACTAAAATTTAAAACAATATACAACCGAAAATAAATGTTATAAAATTTGTAACTTAAACTTTTATATATAAATCAAATAGGATTAAATCATATTATATTTCGAGAAGGAAGTATATGAAAACAAGGCAACCAGCAACAATATTTCATAATATATAAAAGTATATACCTTCTTACTTTGAATATAAGAATAAATCCACCTGCCCAAAACTTTGTGATAAAAAAAATTTTTTTTTTTTTTTTTCTTCTAAACAGTTAATAGAAGACTCAATTAGCCCGGAAAACACGTCTTCAATACAACAGATTCATCTTACATCCTTTTAACCTTAAAACCAATGCTTGCTTTAAACACACCCAGCAAATCATATATACAATGCAAACAATAATGCAAACAATACTGACATAAACCAATACACCTTCAAATGCCTACATCACGATATAAAACAGTTTATATATATTATATCATCAGTATTATATATAGGCAACATATCAAAATTTATATAAAAGTATTCATAGCTATAAGTATATTCTAGTATAAGTATTAATATAATACCTCATATAACAACAGGGCGAAAACTGTTTGAACAAAGCAAGTAGGAGCAGCGTCGAAATGGGATAGAGGAGGGGAAGTTGAATTTTGTCGCGTCGGCTGCTGTGTGAAGGAAACACGAGCGGAGATGCGCGTGTGTAGTGTCCAGTGGAAGGTCAGGGCGGAGGAGATCGAGGGAGGGATGGACGTGGTTCTAAGCGGAGGCGGATCCGGGTTTGACGTTGATGGCTCGGGGTTGGTGGCGAGGTGGAAGATGCTGCGATTGGAGTGGACGTGTGGGAAGGCTAAGGTGATGGGATTGTCAGCAATCAGGGGATGCGGTGGATGGTGACAGAGCACGGAGGAGGGGTGGCAGTTGACTTGCGCGGTGGTGCGGGTTTACTGCAGTTAGGCTGAGGGAAAAGTGGTCTCGGCAGTTGGAGGATAGTTTGGCTACGTCGTCAGGGTTTTTCTCGCGGGAAGGTGAGGTGGCGGGAGACAATGGCAGGATGGTCGCATAGGAGAAAAGGAAGAGGTGGATTGGCTGGCACCGTGGGTGGTGGCCTAAGCGGTGAGAGGAAGGTGGGCAACGGTCGGTGACGGCAACAAGGGAGAGGAGTAAGCACAACAAGTTTTATTGAAACAAAATCAATGCAAAATTAGCTACAGGTTCACATTTTTTTTTTTGGATGAATGCTTGAATAGTGTCATAAAATGAAACGTTAGAGCATAATGAAAAGAGTCGTCATAAAAGAAGAACTTTGCATTGGAAGGAGAAACGAAAGTGGAAAAATGAACTCATAAATGCAAATGGGAACGAACGGTTATTAAGCAATAAATTTTGTTGTTTGGACAGCGCAGCTGAAGTTTGAAAGGCAATAGCAAACAAAAAGTTGCGGATACGGTACCGGTACGGTTGTCGCTTCACGGATTCCGCAGCGAACCGGACATCAAATCGTAGAAATAAATATACTGCGAAGATCAGCACGACGAGACGGTAAAAACGATATATAGATATCAGTGGTACGATCGTCCGATAAAAATCGATATCGGTGCCAGAATACTGCTATTTTATAGAAAATAAGAACGACGGAGCCAAAGATGTCCGAATTTGGAAAAACGACAAACTGAAATCTTGCTCAGAAGATGTTTTAGAATTTTTCTATGTAAAAATATTTTGGTTTTGAAAACGTTTTATTTTCAACGCTTTTTAACTGATTGAATTGAAGTGGATTTACGCGCGAAATAAACTTTCGTATTTTCGGACGAAAATTTACCAGTTGCTATGTTAAACTAGACGTATTCCAAATATTAAATTTTTATTTCAAAATTTTATCGTTTAAAATTTTACAAAATTTCAACTAACTACGTTATTAAAACAGTTGAAATTTACGGGTCGTTACAGAGAATTTGGTTTTCAAATGGAATTTTAAGTGTAACTTATTAAAAGAATATCTATTTATGAAATGGGTATTTCAAATAAAGTGTTAGGTTATGTGTTAAATTAAGAGCTAACTAAAATAGTGAACTTTTGAATTAATAAATGAAGTATATTTTAATTTGGATATTCCATTCATAAAAGTTTGTTTTAATAAGTCATAAGTTAAATGATATCCAAATGAATATTCTAGAATAAAACTGATTTGAAATATTAATATATCTACTTAGCATTTTATAAGTGCTGCTATTTTGAAAATACAATGTTTTGGAAATTTTTATAATTGAATGAACATAGAAATGTTACAACTTTAAAATGAATATTATTTGACCTTGAATTAAAATGCTTTAAATGAAGACTATTTTTTAAAGGGTGTTATGATTTCCTAAGTATTATGTTTTTTTTAAAAAGAATAACTTGTCCAAAGTGTTATGATTTTAGTAGTGTGATTTCAAAATGATAAACATCCCTAAATGTTTATGATTTCAAAGCATTATGGTTTCAAATTTATTATCTTATCTTGTTTTTCAAACTACCTTTTGGTTGTCCTTATTTCTCTTCTCTTGTTACAGAATGGGAAGGCAATTGCTTATACCAGTCCGTTTAGAAATCTTTCTGTAATCTTTGATAATTTTTGTTACTCATCTGGATCTGAACACTGTTTTTCCATTCATAGACCGTCGCTCAAGTGAAAAGGGAGATTCAGACCCTAGAGGATCTTTTTCATGCTTATATTCTTGATTTAATCACCTCCATCTTGTTAAACTTACCTATAACAATAGTTATCAGGTGTAATTCCAATCTTCTTATCATCTTGTCTTAATTCTATTTCATTCTATCTTTCTTCTGTGCTTTCCCGTACCTCGTTCCTTTTCGGGGACGAAAAGTTTTGAGTGGGGGAGAGTGTAACAACCTTGTATTTTACAATTATTTTTAAATAGATTTTTCCAGATTCAAAAGCTTTATTTATGAAAAAGAATAAATTTTGGTATTGTAAATATAAAAAAAACTTTGATTCTGTATGTGGATTAGAATTCCAAATATGACTAAATTTAATATTTCCAGAAAATGTGGATTTTGGTTAAAATAGTCAAACTTTGACTTTTAAACTTAAAAATTTAAAAGTTTGAAATTATAAATTTTATCTTTTATTATAAAAATAGATGTAATAACTTGAACACTACTTTTCGTTTCGTTGAAAACGGAGTTAAAATGTAAAAGTTATGTACATTTCAATTTTTAGTATAATTTGTTTTATTGTGCAATTTTGCCTATTTTAAATTTTATAAATCATATTTTATTTCTTATATTTTTGTTTTAATATGTCTTAATATGTTATTTTATGTATATTTTTGTCTTTTTATATATTTAAAATGATAATAGAATTTTTCCAACATTTACTGTATTTATTTTTCATTTTTAAAGGCTGTTTTCCTATTTTATGTTATTTTCTTCATTAGAAATTATATGTAAATTAAATTTTAAATGTTTATTTTGTGAATATATTTTTATTTCATGTTATTATTTATGTTTAAAAATATATTACAAGCTCATGTGAATTTTCTAAATGTATTCTATTCAATTCCAAATTTTCTAGACTAGTTTACTATTTTAGCTATTTTCTTAATTTAACTTTATATAATTGATAAATATTTATATAAATTATTATATTTTGATAAAATTTCGAAATTTTATCTGGGATTTTTTTTTTCCAGAAATATAAAGTTATAAAAAGGGATTAAAGATATATGAAGAGTTTAATAACTTTTGTGTGCTTGGTCCTTTTGAATTCTACCGTTTCTTTTTCAATCAATACATCAGTTATTTTGGCCGTTCCTTATACTTGCTTCAGCTGTACCTCTCTCTTATTCACGTGAAAACAACTGAGAAACTTCTCACAAAAATCATGGCCTCCATTCCTATAAAAAAAGTTTTGGTAAAATCTCTTTTTCTTTTTCACTTTTTCATTGTTTTGTTTTGATTTTTGCACTTGCCATCATCTACTTTATGTTCGGGCTGCCATCTCCAGCCACTTTGCTGCCTCCACCACTACCTATTCCAGGCACCGTACCCTCCTCTCCACTGCCATTCCTGAGCCGAGCCATCCTATGTTGAAGATCCACCTAAAAATGAACAAAAACTCCATTTAAAACACCATAGCTGAGCTACCTTGTTGCCACTACTCCACCATCATGTTTTGGCCGACCAATCCACCACCACCACCACCACAAACCTGAGCTTTAGACCTTGCCACATCTGTAGTGGACCTTTCTAGATCAGGCCATGCCCAATAGTCCCTTGGTCGAAGACATTTAGGCCTTGGAATCCATGTTGTTGCTTGTAGTTGTGTGTTGATGCACACATATGCCTTCATCTCCTTCATATATTGTTATGGCCAACCTATATGACCTCAACCTGACCAAACCTGATTCAAAACCATCCCATTGCAGTACCTTTCCAGCCCATAGCTGAAGCATAAGTGGTTGAATGCAAGTGCAAAAGTTTAGCTATGTATTGTGCTTATATTTCTAGCTTTGTTTATAATAGTTTGGTTTGAAATTCATGTTGTATATTTTGTTTTGTTTGATATGTGACAAGACAAATAACATTGGCTCTCCCTCATTCAAATCGTAGTCATGTTTTCGTGCCTTTGTGGATCTCTGTTTTGTGTATTTGGTCGTAATCTCCAGCTTTGAACAGGTGAGTTATTCTCACCAGACAATATGTACCTATATAACTGATAAACCGACACCATTTGAATCTGTAATGTATATTATCATGTTATATATGCTTATATTATTATCATATGATGTTCACACCTGTTATTACACCTGTTATATCATATGTTACTGTTATTTTATGTTATTATGTTTATTTATATCAGTTTATCACACTGCAAGTTCCCTGTTAGTATAGAAATCACTATAGGTTGAAATGATACATACTCGAACGGACTTTAGAATAGGGAAAAATCATTATGGGCTGAAATGATAGGCCTGAATGGTTTTTATTTATTTATTTTAACTTGGGATTGCGGGTTTGAAATGGTTGAACCCGGATTTTTCTTTCTAAACTGCGGATTGAAATGATACATATCTGTATCACTTGACCTAGGTTAGAAAACTATATAAAGGCCCGTGGTTATTTTATAAAGTGTTTTTGATATTTTTAAGTATTTTTAAAAATATAAATTTATGAAATTTGATTTAAATAGATTTTTAAATGTTTTAAAATAAAGAAATTATGATTTTTCTATGAGTTAAAAATGTAATTAATGAATGGTTAAATTGGATTATTGAAATATAACTTAAGTTTGAAATTTGGAATTTTGGTTAAAAATGATATTTAAGTTATATAAATAAAATGGATATTAATTATTTTTTTTGAAATGGTAAATATGATGATTTGATTAAATTTGAATTTAAGTGATTTATTAAAGTATTATTGATTTTTCTATGAATTTAAGTGGTTAAATAAATGAATGTTTAAAAGTGATCTTTTAAAATATAACTTGACTAGGAAATATGAAATTTGGTTTTAATTAAAGGGTTAAGTTAATTAAATAAAATTGGAAATTTTGTTAAATTGTGAAATGGTAATTTAAATTTGAAGTGTTAAGTCTATTTGTTGAAATGTGAAGAATTGGACACTTAAACTTATTAAGTAAATTGTTGAAAATTGGATTTAATTATAAGAAATTTATTGTGAAAAAGATATATGTTAAATGATATGTAAATGAACATTTTAAACGTTAAAATATGATTTTTAAAATATTTATGTGTTTTAAATTGAAGTTATTTAATTGCTGGAAATACACTAACACCTGAAATCTACTTTTAATAGCATTCAGAAATGCTATAGATTCTATTCTGAACTAAAATTGTGTAAAAAGAGCTATTACAGCATTTCTGAAATGTTGTAGTTGCTATAATCGAACTTATAGGCTAATATTGAACTCATGCCTATTATAGCATTCTCTGGAAATGCTATAATGGTCTGCAGTCTATGTTGAAATCAAATTTAACCCTTGTTTTGAAATCTGAACTACCGCAGCACTTCTGAAATACTATCTTTTCTGTTTTGAACTATAATTCAACTAAAACTTTGTTTAACAGCAGTTTTAAGTGTTGTCTTTGCTGAATTAAAATTGTATTCAACCATAACTCATAACAGCTTTTTCTAAATGCTGTGAAAAGCTGAAATTCTAATAAATATGGGTTTTGACTTAGTAAACGAACTCAGAATGGTTTGTAACTTTGGAAATTGTATACTTGATTTGAAAATATAATAATTACACTTTTAAAAGGTTTAAATGAATTATTTTGATTGGAATATAAACTATTTAAAGATGATTTGAAATGAAGTTTTGTAAGGATATGATATTTTTGATTTGAAATGAAGTTTCGTAAGGATATGATATTTTATTATATTAAAATGATTTGAAATGAAGTTTTGAAATGATATGAAAATTTAAATATATGGAAATGGTTTGGAATTGATTTAATCTTTATTTTGATAAAGATCTGGATTTGAAATGATATTCTATTTTGAAGTATAAACTGTTTTTAAACTTATAACCACGGGTTATAATAACGATTGGTTGTTAAAGAGACCGGGATCGGATATGGACATACTCTCTGTCGATACCGAAAACCACTTTGACAACTGTGCACGCGGTGGAGTTTCCAGAATGAAGTAGGATGGTGGCGATGATCCTAAGGTATATACGTGGACCCAACTCCCGTGAGTTGGCTTAAGGTGGCTAAAACAGGAGCGATTGACGAACCAATGAGGTAGCACCTCTGATCGGACACACTTCTTCGATACCATTCTATTACTTGTGATTGATTTGGTGGCCACCCTTGATTTGGGAGTGTTGTTCGAGGTGGGCGGTAGTGGCTGCTATGCGTCACCACTAGTCCGGATGCGTAATTGGTATATCTAACCTGGCATTGCCTAGTTGTGTCGTGTCACCTACCATATCGAGCTTTACTACGATTATGATTTTAAGATCCGACCACGTTAAGGTTCTCCATCCCCTTAACGCTATTTTCTATATGATTATACTTTACTATTTAGACACTACTGTATATAGCGTATATTACTATATAGTAAATAGTTTAACGGATCCTTAAAGAATGGGCGATCCCAAGCATTCTTTAAGTTACTTGTACCTTTATTACAGTTCACTTGAGTTGGTTTACATTATATAAGTATATATTGTCCTGACTCGAGTGTTTTGTGTTTTGCTTTATGCTCGGGTCAACCTAAGTTATTCACAGATTTGGATTTCCACTCTCTCGAAGATTTGAATCGCTGGAGATTGCCTGCTTGTCGTGTCCTATCTATTTATGTTCCGTTGTTCTACTCAGCTTGTACTTGGTTATCATATTGAGACTTCTGTTGTATCTTATTTAACTCTGATATATTTACATAGTAGCTTCATGAACTACTATTTCTTTTACTTCCGCTGCATTATTTTACTATGTGTCTTTGATCTGTGATTATATTTATTTACTGTATATTCTGAGATTTGCCAAATTTTATTTACAACGCGGTATTTTGAGCAATTCAACTCCGGCATGAGTGTCTACCTATACACTTATAATGGATGCGAATGGTTGAAAATACCGGGTCGTTACATATAGTGACAGGTCTCGAATCAGTAAAATAACCAAATATATCCACAAGTATCTTGAGCAATCATCAATCAATAAAACATCATCATTAGTCCAAACACATATATATGAACTAATTCAAAGTCTCTAGAAATACTTATAGTATTCATGGCATAAAAATACAATTGGGCAACAATTTGGAAAAAGTCAGAATCATAATCAACATTTATTATCACATAACTAGCTGAATTAATTCAGATTATGGTGTAAATTATCACATTTAATATATCGTTCAAGATAAATATACTGTTTCCTATTTTACCTTTACGATAGTTTTTCGTTGTTGCCCATTGTGTCTTTGGAACACCCAGAATCATGATAATACTGTTGTTGTTCCTTAGCCAGCCACCATACCTACACGAGAAAAGATTTTTGAGACCTATTTGTTTTTATAGGTCCATGGTTGTTAGTGGCAAATGATTTTAAAAAATATAATTGTGTAGACCCAAAACTATTTATATATGTTCCTTTCGGCACCCAGATTTGTTTAACTTTGAGGGATTTTATATTCGTGCCTTTTGGTTTGAAATAAATATTGATGTTGAATTCTGAAATAAATATTGATGTTGAATTCTGAAATCCCCTTGAAATGAGAAGTACAACCCAGAAGGAAAGTAAGTTTTTGAACTTATAAGTAGGAAAGTGATATTAATAAGAAATTTAAATTTGGGAGGTAAACATCTAAATTGAGAAGTCTAAATGGATTAAACAAATTGGAATTTAACTCAGGGAAAGTTAAATAGGTTTAGAACTTATAGCCTCAAATGGGAGATTTCAAGATGGAATTAAGATTTAACTTATGGAAGTTAAATGGATTAAATTGAAAAATAAGTTATGCATGAATGATTTTAAAACGATATTTGAAATAAAAACGAGTCTCGAATTCTAGAAATTTAAAATGAACCAAATTAATGGATTAAATTATAAAAATGGCCAAGAACAAATAAAAGGATAATTAGAAATAAGAATAAAAGCTGAAAACTCGACTAATCGAAGTTTTAAATATAGGTTAAGAAGTAATACTAGAATCTAGTCCAAGTGTAAGTGATGGCCAAAGGAGAAGAATGGAAGGCAAGACGTAGGGAGCGGAGAGCAGCTGCACGTAAGGCACGAGAAGAAGCAATACTAGAGCATTAGAAAAGGGTTAGGGGAAGGGCTAAACCCAGTCCTTATGATAATATCACATGTTATAGATGTTACAGTAAAGGGCATTACGCAGCTAAGTGCAGTAAACCAAGAATGGAACATAATGAAGTAGTCAAACGGTTCCGCATTGAGATTTTCTGCTTTAAGTGTCAAAAGAAAGGACATTTTCTAAACCATTGCCTTAAAGTGAGGAAGGAAACGTAAACTCATAATGCCAATAGATGGATCAACTATTTTCTCCCATTGTAAAATGACGGGACACAACGCTAGAGATTGTCCCAAGAGACAGAAGAAATGGAAAGGTGTAAAACGCCCTGCAGAGGACATGAAAATTATCCATAAAGATGGAAGTATAGATACCTTTTGTGGCAAATGCTATAAGTGGGGACACTCTGTTGAAGATTGCATGGATGGGCTTGGCCCGTTCGTAGAAGTCTGTAAGGATGTTTTTATGAAGGATGCTAAGGCTCTGTTCTTTTCTAAACCATAGGTTGTGGTAAAGGCATCTAGATTTATAACCTTTTGTAAGACTTTTATTATTAATAAATAGATGTAATGTTTGAACCTACTAGTGTTGTAGTCTATCAATGTTGTGAAATATTTTGTAGAAGTACGATGTAATATAAAATAACTTTTTATATTAATTTGAATGAAAAATTGTAATTGCTTAATTATTAATTTGGAATTGAATTGAATTAATTGGAATCGTAATCGAAATTAAACCAATTTGGAATTGAAAGGGGAATTGATTTTGTTAAATGGTACAGTATCAAATATAATTGTAAGAATAGACATAGGAGAGAAAGAAAAAGCAACTTATTTTATTTATCCCATCTCATTGATATACAAGAAGAGGTGTTTATATATCACACCAAATAGTTAAACCAGGAATGTTTATAATAGGAAAGTAGTTTATAATAGGAAAGTTAATAAAATGAAACAATTCACTCTATATTTAACACTCCCCCTCAAGTTGGAGCATAGATGTTAATCAGGCCCAACTTGTTACACAAGTAACTAATTCTATCTCCATTCAAAGCTTTGGTGAAGATATCTGCAATCTGCTCTTCAGTCTTCATATACTCTAGAATAATAGTTTTCAGTCCTATTTCATTTAAGAGTTGAAATCCATGACCTAAATTGTCTGAGAACCCAAATCAACGAATTTTCTGAGAATTCACAACCTAAATTTTCTGAGAAACCAAATCCACGAGAGGGGCAAGTTACTGGTTGAACAAGAATTTTATGAGAGTCGAATTTTCTGAGAGGTTGAACATGAATTTTCTGAGAATCGAATTTTCTGAGAGGTTGAACACGAATTTTCTGAGAATCGAATTTTCTAAGAATCGAATTTTCTGTGTCTGGTAGAAGTTGAACACGAGATTTAAATCCACTTCCTCTAAATTTTAAATTCGCCATATATCCAAAACTCTATCTTGAAAGTCCGTAAAATTTGCATTATTTATGATGACCCGGACTTGATTGATGATTCAAGTTGTGAAGAGGAAAATAGAAATATGTTTATTGCAGATGGTGAGCCATTAGGAGCCTGTGGATAGCATGTGCGAATTGACTTCACACTTCCAACAATAGAGAAAACCTTCATAAGACTCTGGTAGCAATGATTGTCTGGGAGATTTTCAGCAACTACAATGCGTGACTTCAGTTCTTCAATATCTGACTCCGTAATTGGTTGTTCTCGTTTAACTTTCTTCCTATCTTCACTTACAACAAGTTTTGATGAAGTCCGCAAAGCATCAGCAAGGAACAAATTATTTGGAGCTAAAGCCTTTATCTTCTTAAAGGAAGCAACAACTGTCATTGGCACATATCCTTCTAGATCTCTAGCGATGAACCTCACATAAAACGATAAGGGCACTCCTAATGTAACATGTAGAGGGCATTTTATGCTTACAACTAGTGGAGGTTTCTCCACGCTAATGGCAGGTAATATTTCTTTTGTTACAACATAAGACTCTGAAGTATTTCCTATATTTCTGTTCCAAAATTGATGAACCAAGCCTATTGTTAGATTTGGCGATTCAATTTTAGGAACTACCGAGAAAATCTGTTTAAATTCTTCGCTTGGATTTAGAAGAGTTGGTTCAGTAGGAGCTCCACCTCTAACTGAACAATAGCACTCAATATTTTCTTATTATTTTTCAATTGAAATGGATATCAAACTTAGGGGGACCTCGGTGCAATTTCTTGTGCACACAATTAATAAACTCTTTTCGTTTAAAGGTAGGGATGTTTTCTGATCTGAATTAGGCTGTTGCTTTAAATATGCGAGCAGGAGAGGCTCTTTTCGGAAGGGCATCATGAATTGATGGCTGATAGTTATAGGGGTTTACCCTTCAATCTGTAAGCTCCGGTGTACATTAACCCTCTGTGATGTAGTTGTATCTGAAGAGTTTGTGTAACAACCCTGTATTTTACAAATATTTTTAAATTGATTTTTCCAGATTCAAAAGCTTTATTTATGAAAAAGAATAAATTTTGTTATCTTAAGTATAAACTTTGATTTTGATGTGGATTAGAATTCCAAATATGACTAAATTTAATATTTCCAGAAAATGTTAATTTTGGTCAATAGTCAAACTTTGACTTTTAAATTTAAATTTTTAAATATTTGAAATTATAAATTTTATTTTTTATTATGAAAATGGATGAAATAACTTGAACACTGCTTTTTGTTTCGTTGAAAACGGAGTTAAACTGCAAAAGTTATGTACATTTCAATTTTTAGTATAATTTGTTTTATTGTGCAATTTTGCCTATTTTAAATTTTATAAATCATATTTTCTTTCTTATATTTTGTTTTAATATGTGTTAATATGTTATTTTATGTATATTTTTGTCTTTTTATATTTTTTAAATGATAATAGAATTTTTCCAAAATTTACTGTATTTATTTTTCATTTTTAAAGGCTGTTTTCTTATTTTCTGCTATTTTCTTCATTAAAATTATATTTAAATTAAATTTTATATATTTATTTTGTGAATGTATTTTTATTTTATGTTATTATTTATGTTTAAAAATATATTACAAGCTCATATGAATTTTCTAAAGTTTATACCATTTATTTTCAAATTTTCTAGCTTAGTTGACCATTTTTGCTATTTTCTTGATTTAATTATTTATAATTAATATTTATTTTATTTTTATTTTTTATTTGTTATATTTTCGTATTTTAACTGAATTTATATATGTTTTTCAGTTATATAAAAATTTAAAAAGAAATAGTGAATATATGAAGAGTTTGAAACTGCTTTTGAAACCGAAGCCTTTTCATCTCTGACACTCTTCATTTCCATAACCTTCACTTTAATTAATTTTGCTGCCCACTCCTTCAGTTTTGGCCATGAGTTATCACTCGCTTTTCACGAATTTTTTTGTTTCTCAATTCATTTTTCACGGCCTTACAAAGTTCCTCGGTAATGGCCTCCTCTCTTTTCACTTTTCTTCAATTTTTCATACTTTTTTGCCTTGTTTCCTCTTCTATTTGCACGGCCTTCTCACCATAGCCTCGACCACCATCCCCTACCACTCTTCCTTGGCATCATCTCCAGCCATCATTTCAGATCCATCCATGGCCATGACCTCCCCTTGAAGCTAGCACCACAAAACAATGTCAAAACTCCACAAAACATTGCCTAGACCACACATATAATCACCTACCCTCCATATCTTGCTTTGGCCACCCCCTTAGCCACCACCACCACTTGCTACATGACCTTTGGCTGCTGCTGCACCATCACCCTCCACTGTCCAGACCTGTACCATGCAAGGGCCGAGCCCCACTTGCCTTTGGATGAGCCAAAAATGCACCAAAACTCCACTTATTTTGCCTTGACCCTTTGTCTTATTCATATGTAACTCCTACCATCATCATCCCCTTGTTGCCATGCTATTTTGATGCCATAAACTGAGATTATGTCCAGCTATGGCTGAGCAAAAGATCCCCTTGGTCAAGCTCTTGAATGGTTAAAGAAAGGTCGAATCACTTTGCCCTTTGTTGCTTTTTATTTCAAGTCATTTCGATATTATTTTGTGTTACATATTTATGTATACATTGTCTTGTTTTGTTTATATGTATACAAGGCAATTATATTTGGCTCTCCACTCTCAAATCGTATTCATGCTGTCATGCCTTCAAAGATTCTGTGTTGTGTGTTTGGTCGTCATCTCCAGCTTAAACAAGTGAGTTATTCTCACCAGACAATATGTACCTATATAACTGATAAACCGACACCATTCGAATCTGTAATGTATATTATCATGTTATATATGCTTATATTATTATCATATGATGTTCACACCTGTTATTACACCTGTTATATCATATGTTACTGTTATTTAATGTTATTCTGTTATTTATATCTGTTATCACCATTGCAAGTTCCCTGTAGACTAGAATCACTATGGGTTGAAATGATACATACCCGAACGGACTTTAGAATAGGGATTATGGGCTGAAATGATAGGCCTGAACGATTTTTATTTAATTTATTTTAACTTGGGATTGCGGGTTTGAAATGATAGAACCCGGATTTTTCCTTTTTAACTGCGGATTGAAATGATACATATCCGTATCACTTGACCTAGGCTAGAAAATTTTATACCGGCCCGTGGTAATTTTATAAAGTGTTTTGAATATTTTTAAGTATTTTAAAAATATAAATTTATGAAATTTGATTTAAACAGATTTTGAAATATTTTGAATTAAAGAAATTATGATTTTTCTATGTGTTAAAAATGTAATTAATGAATGGTTTAACTGGATTTTTGAAATATAACTTAAGTTGGAAATTTGGAATTTGGTTAAAAATGATATTTAAGTTATATAAATAAAATGGATCTTAATTTTTTTTTGGAAATGGTAAATATGATAATTTGATTAAATTTGAATTTAAGTGATTTATTAAAGTATTATTGATTTTTCTATGAATTTAAGTGGTTAAATAAATGAATGTTTAAAAGTGACCTTTTAAAATATAACTTGACTAGGAAATGTGAAATTTTGTTTTAATTAAAGGTTTAAGTTAATTAAATAAAATTGGAAATTTCGTTAAATTGTGAAATGGTAATTTAAATTTGAAGTGTTAAGTCTATTTGTTGAAATGTGAAGAATTGGAACTTTTACACTTAAACTTATTAAGTAAATTGTTGAAAATTGGATTTAATTATAAGAAATTTATTGTGAAAAAGATATATGTTAAATGATATGTAAATGAACATTTTAAATGTTAAAATATGATTTTTTAAATGTTTATGTGTTTTAAATTGAAGTTATTTAATTGCTGGAAATACACTAACACCTGAAATCTACTTTTAATAGCATTCAGAAATGCTATAGATTATGTTTTGAACTAAAATTGTGTAAAAAGAGCTATTACAGCATTTCTGAAATGCTGTAGTTGCTGTAGTGGAACTTATAGGCTAATATTGAACTCAGGCCTATTATAGCATTCTCTGGAAGTGCTATAATGGTCTGCAGTCTTTGCTGAAACCAAATTTAACCCATGTTTTGAAATCTGAACTACCGCAGCACTTCTGAAATGCTGTCTTTTCTGTTTTGAACTATAATTCAACTAAAATTGAGTTTTAACAGCAGTTTTAAGTGTTGTCTTTGCTGAATTAAAAATGTTTTCAAATATAACTTATAGCAGTTGTTTTTAAATGCTATGAAATGCTGAAATTTTAATAATTAGGGTTTTTGACTTAGTAAACGAACTCAGTTTGGTTTGAAACTTTGGAAATTGAATACTTGATTTGAAAATATAATAATTACACTTTTAAAAGGTTTAAATGAACTATTTTGATTGGAATATAAACTATTTAAAGGTGATTTGAAATGATAGTAAATGAACGATATCTTTGAATTTAAAAGGTATTTAAAGTTGAATATTTGGATTTGAACTGATAGGATATTTTACTTTATTAAAATGATTGGAAATGAAGTTTTGTAAGGATATGATATTTTATTATATTAAAATGATTTGAAATGATATTTTATTTTGAAGTAAAGTATTGTTTTTAAAAGTTATAACCACGGGTTATAATAACGATTGGTTGGCAAAGAGACCGGGATCGGATATGGACATTGTAATGCCCCACCTCTATACCCGCGCTAACCAAGAACACTACGATGTAGTGCTGTCAATTAGCACGGAGAATAAGGCTGTTGAGGAGCGACCATCCGTGTAACTTCTTTGTGCGAGCACCGATATGTCAGATAAAATAGAATGCATGTCTTTTAAGGAGGAAATTCGACATACCGATACAAACACAAAGCTATCACACGGTGGCTATATATAATCTTCGGAAACAAAAATAGAAATAAACATAACATAAATCAGTCACAGACAGTTCATATCACAAAGGCGGAAATAGATATGAATATAACACCTAAAAGTGTATATCAGAGTAGTGGTCAAATAAGATCCACAATAACACAAAAGAATAGATACAAGTGCTAGACAAAAGATTAGTTATACAACATGGAGTCTACATCTCAAATGTGTACAACGAAAAACTACTAAGCTAGAGTAATTAGCCAAAAGTCAGAAGATGGCTCCAGATAAGAAGTCATGAGGAAGCACCTGTAATATCTCAGTCTGACCCGAGTATTATTTAAGAAGAAAATAATAAACGGATCAGTCTAGCTATAAATATCAGATAAAGTGATATAGAATAAGAGGTATGACAAAAACGTATCATAACCATAATACCGTACTGTGATAAGTACGTAATTGAAAATCAACAAGAGATTAATCAATATCACAAGAATCTTCTCAAAGATTAAAAAGAATGTCATATTCTTTATTTAATTCACCAAACCACAATAAATGACATACATATCAATGCCCATCGTAAATGCTGGTGAAACATAAATTCCAGAAATCAATATCCAGAAATCAAATAATCCGAAGCAACGACGTCGTACAGCGTAACGTCCGATGATCCAGAGACAAAATAAATAGGAACAACGACGTCGTACAGCGTAACGTCCGATGAACCAAAGCATAAATAAAAGGAACAACGATGTCGTACAGCGTAACATCCGATGAACCAAAGCATAGGAAAATGGAACAACGGCGTCGTACAGCGTAACGTCCGATGAACCAAAACACAATAAAAAGAAAAGGAACAACGATGTCGTACAGCGTAACATCCGATGAACCAACACGTAGTAAAATGGAACAACGACGTCGTACAGCGTAAAGTCCGATGAACCAAATCACCATAAAAAGAAAAGGAACAACGATGTCGTACAGCGTAACATCCGATGAACCAATACGTAGTAAAATGGAACAACGACGTCGTACAGCGTAACGTCCGATGAACCAAATCACGATAAAACGGAACAACGACGTCGTACAGCGTAACGTCCGATGGACCGAATCAAAGAGACATCGCACATTGCTAGTCTAAATCACAAGAATGATCGTCATGATCATGAAGAAGTGTCGATTACAGTAAGCTAGTAAATATAAGAGTTTAGCTTCATGTCCCATAACCACTTGCTTAACTCAAATATTTACGAACAAACTATAGATTTCCACTAGAAAATTGTCACAAGAGAGTTTCAATCGAACAAGTCCATAAATTAACCGACGAAGTAAACGCAAGCGTTTCATACCACTTGTTTTGCTAAGCCGTTTAATTATATTTTCTCATACGAATGAGGTAAAGGTTTGTATATACTAGTAGATTGGAAAACAGTTTTATAAACGAGCTTTGATATTGAAAATAGAGCTGAAATCGTTTTAATGAATGGGTTTTGATATTTACTACTAGTATAGAAAACCTTTATATTTTAAAGTGACAAATCATAGAAATGATTGTAAAAACAATCAAGCATTAAAATTCACATTCGAAGACGTGAATAAAATCCAAAGAAATCAATTCCCAAAACCATCAAAGTAGGAAGTTCTGATAAATGTTTTTCAGATAAGATCCCCAACGTAGAGTAATACGGGGTTCGACCTTTTGAAGACAAGATACAAAATGATTGTAGAAACCATCAATCATAACAATTCACATTCGAAGACGTGAATCAAATCCAATTAAACCGATAAAGAATCCATCGAAGTGGATATTCAAAAATCCTGAAAAAGGAGTCATCAAAGTCATAATAAATGATAACAACAAATAGGGTCATCACGAATCGATTCAAATTGGAAATTCAATCCAAAAAGACAAACTGGACTGAAACAGCAAGTTCAGTCGACTGAACAGAGTTTTCAGTCGACTGACCCTGTGCCTGGAAATTTCCCAGGTTCAGGAACCTTTCTGTTTCCAGGTTCAGTCGACTGAACAGAGAATTCAGTCGACTGAATCATGCCTGGAAACTTTCGGGTTCCAGGTTCAGTCGACTGAACAGAGAATTCAGTCAACTGAATCATGCCTGGGCTGTTTTTCAGCCTATACAAAATGAAGTGAAAACTCTTCCAAAATGCAACTGGACGAACATTGGCTCTAAGGGTTTATGCCAATCGACAACCCGGCCCTATATGCTCCTCGGTGCATTACCAAAAGCATGATCAAACATCCATAAAAGATTTACACATAAATTTGACTTTAAAAACCAAAAATTGGAATATTCACAAAACAAATCCAAATCAATTCAAACCAAAAGCAATTGAACATGAAATAGTGTTAGGAATTCATACCCAACATCAAAGATGATTATAGTCATAGATGTGAGATAAAAATCTCACCTTTGTACCCAAATCAATGAAGAAGAAGCTCGAAAGCAATGGCAAGGGCAATCACTCTTCAATTCCAACTCAACAAGCTTGAATCAAAGCTTTAAAAAAGAAATATTTCCTAAGTTAGGTTAGGAAATTCTGAAATTGAAAGGAGAAAGAGTTGGAGAAGAAGAAGATGAAGCTTACCAATGGGTTCTCTTCGAATTTGGAGCAAGGACTTGAGTTTGCAAGAGGAACAAGGGTTTGGAATTTCTAATCTCTCTTCCTCTCCACCATTTTCAGTTTTCTTGAGGAAATGAAATGAAATGGGAGTGAATGGATGAAGAGTTAGAGAGCTAGGGGGTTAAGTGGGGTTATTGGGCTGAAACCCAACCCAAAGCCCTAAGTGAAAAGTGGCAAAATTCTCCTAACTCCAAACATATCGAAGCTTACACTCAAAAAGATCGCAAACGACATTTTGAACTCAATGGAGGTGGTCTCGAGTCCTAATTCGACTGTTTGCAAAAAGTAGCCTTTCGGACCAAAATCCGGCGAACGACGAAATATTTAAATAAAATATTTAAATATAAAAATCGATAAATATGCGGTTGTTACAGACATACTCTCTGTCGATACCGAAAACCACTTTGACAACTGTATACGCGGTGGAGATTCCAGAATGAAGTAGGATGGTGGCGACGTTCTTAAGGTATGTTACGTGGACCCAACTCCCGTGAGTTGGCATAAGGTGGCTAAAACAGGAGTGATCTCGGACCAGTGAGGTAGCACCTCTTCTCGGACACATTTCTTCGATATTATACTCTTACTTGTGATTGATTAGATGGCCATCCTCCGATTTGGGAGTGTTGTTCGAGGTGGAACGGTAGTGGCTGCTATGCGTATCCATCAGTCCGTGTGCGTAATTGGTATATCTACCCTGGCATTGCCTAGTTGTGCCGTGTCACCTACCATATCTGTAACGACCCGTATTTTTACGGATCGAAAAGTTTGTCAAAATCTGGAATTTTAGTGTTGTTGAGCCATTTTAGATTTTAGGCAAAATATGGCTAAGTCCTAAGTCGTTCACGACTTAGTATAGGTCGTAAGTCGTATACGACTTAGGGGATAGGCGCGACTTAAGGATAGTGGCGAGTTAATTGTTACCGAGTTAAGAAGCAGCGAGTTAAGAGATAAGTCGTGACCGACTTAAGTGGGTTAGGCGACCTAAGGAAGTATTGGAGCGACCTATAGCTGTTCGCGACCAAGGGATGAGCGACCTAGTGGTTCCGAGTTAGCATTGTTAGGTCGGCAACGACCTAAGGAGTTTGGAGATAGCTGTGTAGCGACCTAGTATCTTGGTATGACCTACAGGTTAGCGACTTAAGGAGTATACGACCTATGGGAGTTAAGTCGTACGAGTTAAGTCGTAAGGTTGTATTAGGTCGTATACAGTCTAAGTGTTAGGTCGCGTGGGTATGTTAAGTCGTAAGTTTGTTAGGTCGCGAGGTAGTGTACCTGTTAAGTCGTTGGGTGACTGTAGCATGGTTTTGGATTAAGTCGTAGGTCGCAGGACTGCTAAGTCGTGAGGTTTTAGGTCACGTGAAGACTTAAGGTGTTAAGTCGCTGGGTTTTAGCCTATGTGTTAAGTCGTAGACGACTTAGGGAAGTTAAGTCTTAAGTTGTAGAGAATTGGTCTGTTAAGTCGTAAGTCGCTAAGTCGCGCATAGGCTAAGTTGTTAAGTCGAACTGTTATGTCGCGCGCTATGTTAAGTCGGAGACCCAGTTGAGTCGTAAGTCGTAGGACTGCTAAGCCGTTAGGTCGTGAGCGACCTAGGAGTTGGGGCGCGCGTGCATATCTTTTAGGTTGGAGGCTTTGTTAAGTCGGAAGTGTCTTAGGTTATAAGTCGGAGACGACTTATAGAGGCAGACGAGTTACGACTTAATGGAATTTTCTGCTATAAATAGGAAGGGTTTTTCTCACTTTTTGGGATCCGGATTTCGAAGCGACGAAGTGCTGCCATTTTGAGAGCTCGACTTCTACACTTCTTTTCTCCACTCTAATCTAGTGCTTCCTTTCATCCAAATCGAAGATCAAGATTGAAGATCCAAGAGCTAAAGTTGAAGATCTTCATCCTTTGAAGTGAGATTTCTTCGTTTGAGACGGATTCGTGATAGATCAAGCTTGATCCTTCGCTGTCCAGATCTGAAGCGTGTAGATTTGGAGTTGTTTAGGTGATTTGGTGAGTGGTGATTATCTCTCACACGGATCCAAAGGAGTATATCGGATTGTTGACTCGATTTGGTGTTAAAATAGGGATTTCCATGCATTTTCTTCATCCTAAGTGTAGATCCATGTAGATCCATTGTTCATAATGATTTGACAACCATTTTACTAAGTGTTAACCTATGCAAGTTCATTCATCAAGATTGTAGAGATATTTCTTATGATTTCATGCATGTTAGACTTTCAACTCTTTAATTACGAAAATGCCATTATTGTTATAATTATCTACTTAGATCATATTTGAATGCTTGATTGTTTGGATTAATGTTTGGTTTGATTGATTGTTATGAATTAGATGATTGATGGTTTGATTTAGACCGAAGATGATTCAAAAGCTAGGAGAAAGGCTCTTGAATTGGGTAAGCTGCTCGTGGCATATGTAGCGGGATGATGAAGCTCTTATGCGTAGATTTGATGATGTGATGTTGAGATGAGGCTTTGCGAGGATGTGATGAAGCGAGGCAATCATGTGATGAAGACTTGGTCTAATCCAGACCGGATCATTCCAAGCATGTTGATAACTCGGTGATATGATTCGAGTTGAGGATAATGAATGGATATGAGAATAGTCGTCGAGGATGACGACTAGGAGGCTTGGATAGCATCGTTGTTGAAGGTTCTAGCATGCTCTAAGCAAGAGTACGTTTGGGCAGATTCGATAGTCCCAACGGCCAACTGTTGATGGTCGGGTACTCTGGGCAGATTCGATAGTCCTAGGCACGGGCTGCGACGACGTGCGGGAGTTATGTCTAGAACCGGGGTTTCCATTAGCCCTTGACGGACGGCTGAAAGAATGTGCCGGTCGTTCAATTAACGGTGATATCGAAGCAATGATAACAGTGATAGCCAGAGTCATGGATGTTTGGTTGTATCGTCATTCGGACTCAAGAGCGGTATTTCTGGGTGCTTATCTGATTTAGGCCTTGGTACTTGGAAAACATCGCCCTTGACTCGAATGATTATTACTTTACTTTAAGTTGTATGCTCTGCTATGTTGCTTCTGCTTAGTGTGTGTCTGGGGGCTATCACTGTAGAAAGAGGTGGAGTGGGAGGGTTGTATTCCTATTCCTTTTCCTTTATGCTCTTTTGGTATGTTGTTAGTTAATTTACTGCTCACTAAGACTGTTGTCTGACTCAAGGCTTTATGTTTTAATTCTTATTGCCTTGGGCTGTTCGTCCATTTTTGGGACGGGCAGACTAGGTAGCAGGTGACAGGTGCTGTTCTCTTCTCACGATGCTGATATCGAAGACGAGCTAGAGGGTTGCATATTATCTTCTTATATGTACTGGATGTTCCGCTGCTTTGTATTCTCTGAGTGTTATGTAGTGAGGCTTGATGTATTGACTATTTGGATGCTTGTATTCAACTATTATGGAGTTTTATATGATGGCATTTTATTCTGTAAAGCTTCACTATACATATGTTCTATTGTATTTTGTCCATGCGCTGTGTGTAATACGATAGATTCTGTTGTTTTAATTTAACCTGACAATCGTCCATGGTCGCCTGGCACACTTTACAGCGCATTTTCTCTAGATTCAGTGCAGGAGTCATGGGCGGTCGTCACAATATCGAGCTTTACTACGATTATGATTTTAAGATCCGACCGCGTTAAGGTTCTCCATCCTATTAACGCTATTTTCTATATGATTATACTTCACTTATTAGACATTATTATAATAGCGAATATTACTACATAGTAGATATTTTAACGGATCCTTAGAGGATGGGCGGTCCCAAGCATCTTCTAAGTTACTTGTACCTTTATTACAGTTCACTTGAGTTGGTTTACATTATATAAGTATATATTATCCTGACTCGAGTGTTTTGTGTTTTGCTTTACGCTCGGGTCAGCCTTAGTTATTCACAGATTTGGATTTCCACTCGCTTGGAGATTTGAATCGCTTGAGATTATCTGCTTGTCTTGTCCTATCTATTTCAGTTCCGTTGTTCTACTCAGCTTGTACTTGGTTATTTTATTGAGACTTTTGTTGTACTCTATTTCTTCTGTTGTATCTTATGTAACTCTGACATATTTAGATAGTAGCTTCATGAACTACTATTTCTTTTACTTCCACTGCATTATTTTACTCTGTGTCTGTGATATGTGATTATTTATTTACTGCATACTCTAAGATTTGCCAAATTTTATTTACAACGCGGTATTTTGAGCAATTCAACTCCGGCATGAGTGCCTACCTATACACTTATAATGGATGCGAATGGTTGAAAATATCGGGTTGTTACAGTTGGTATCAGAGCTTTGGCTTTGAGGCAAAACTTAGAATGTATGGTAAATTTATTTACAGAATCACTTTCGTTCGAGTTTGAATCTCTTCCTTTTGATTCAATTTCCTTTGAATTTTGGAACATTTCCTGCGGTTCCAAAATTCATTCGTGTCCCTCACTATTCATCATCTTTTGATTCTAGAGTATCCCATGACTCGACTTCGAACGATCTTTATAGTGAATTGGCGGTCTCACAAATATTCTAATTTTGTTGTAAAAGGGTGAAAATCCTTTACAGTCAGCATCGATCCACCAGAGATTTTTATTTATCCTTGGTTTAGATGCTAATATCTTTTATTATTCCAAACTCTATCTCTTGAGATCGAACGTAGATTTATCCCAGAAAAATCCACATCGATCTTATTCTTTAAGTCACGGTTAACCAGGTTAAGGTTGTCCGCGATTTATCTAAGCTTACCCATCTCCCTACTTTGTTATTTAATCATCTTGTCTTTTGTTTCCAACCAACCTTCAAAACATTTTGAATTGTATTTGTAAATCTGTAATTAATATTTTGTTTTATATTGTGTTGTTTGAGTTGTTGATGTTGATTTGGGTTTCCGATCGATTCGTCTGATCAACGCTATCGATAGGATTTCTAAAACACTTTGACAGAACAAACTGACACAATATTATATATATAAAAAAATTTGGTTAATGAAATAAATTTTGATATAAGTAAATTTTATGGAACTTAATAAATTGATTTAAATTGATAATTTGAAATGATAATACTTGATTTATCATTTAATGTTCTACAAATGAATTTATAAATAGTTGTTTATAAATTTATTTGGGAACTGAAACGAATTTAAAACAAGAAATTTAAAGAATTTAATTTCCGATGGTTTCAAACCTTGTGTTTAAAATTTTTAAAAGGATATTATTTAAAGTATTTTGAATAAAAATTTGTCTCTAAAGGATTTTAAAGTTTAAAAATTTAGTGCTCTTCACTTTGTCGCTGGAAAATAATTTCGGTGATGACTGTAGCATCATCGACGTTCATTTTCGAGTTTCGAAGTGAAGAGACCGTTCTGTTGTCTTGCTACAGCTTTGTTTTGGGAAATTTAATTGATTTGAATCTCTAAAATATGACTGAATTTATAATATATATATATATATATGATTTAAAATTTGATTTGACATATTATATACATATATTTATTTATCTCTTAATGGCTTGAAGGGAATCAGAAATTTAATTCTTACATTTTATCTTAAAGAATAATTTCAGTTATAAAAAGAAAATTAAATTTTTTGAATAAATGATTCAAACTTGAGATAATTGAATCGGAAAGTTTTATTTGTATAACACAAAATTTCATTCCAATATAACTTACCTAAATTGCACAGAAGTTGAATATGGAATTGGATAATATACAATATAAAAAGGATTTTATAAATAAAATTTGAGTGGTTATAATAAATGTTATACACTTAAATTTTAGTTATAAAAGATTAACAGAGGTAAATAGTGAAAAAGGAAGTTAAAGAGATTTTATTTAAATAACTTAATAATCAAATTTGATTTACTTTGGAACCTTAAGTCTAACCTAGGAATTTTAATAAAGGTTATTTTCTAAAATGAATATGTTGTATAATAAATAGTGTATCTGTGAATAGATAATAAAAAAAATACATTTGAAATTGGACATATTGTAATAAAGTTTATTTAACTTGAATTCATAGTTAATTGATGTCTAAATGAATAAATGTGTAAAGAAATTTGATTGTTATATTTGCTATGATAAATATTTTATTTATGAAATAGATATGTCTAAAAAAAAGAGAATAATAATGATTTAAATAGTTAAAATGTATTTTAACATCACTAAAATTTAATAATTGAGAATTTGGTTTTCAAATGGAATTTTAAGTGTAACTTATTAAAGGAATATCTATTTATGAAATGGGATACTCCATTCATAAAAGTATGTTTTAATAAGTCATACGTTAAATGATATCCAAATGAATATTTCTGAAATTAAACCGATTTGAAATGCTAATATATCTACTGTAGCATTTTATAAGTGCTGTTGTTTTGAAAATACAATGTTTTGAAATTTTTATAATTGAATGAACTTAGAAATGTTACAACTTTTAAATGAATTAAAATATTTTAAATGAAGATTATTTTAAAAGGTGTTATGATTTTCTAAGTATTATGTTTTTTTAGAATAACATTTCCAAGTGTTATGATTTTAGTAGTATGATTTCCAAATGATAAACATCCCTAAATTGTTATGATTTCATAGCATTATGGTTTCAAATTATTATCTTATTTTGTTTTCCAAACTATCTTTTGGTTGTCCTTATTTCTCTTATCTTGTTACAGAATGGGAAGGCTATTGCTTATACCAGTCTGTTTAAAAATCTTTCTGTATTCTTTGATAATCTTTGTTACTCATCTGGATCTGAACACTGTTTTTCCATTCATAGACCGTCGGTCAAGTGAAAAGGGAGATTCAGACTCTAGAGGATCTTTTTCGTGCTTATATTCTTGATTTGATCACCTCCATCTTGTTAAACTTACCTATAACAATAGTTATCAGGTGTAATTCCAATCTTCTTATCATCTTGTTTTAATTCTATTTCATTCTATCTTTTTCCGTGCTTTCCCGTACCTCGTTCCTTTTCGGGGACGAAAAGTTTTGAGTGGGGGAGAGTGTAACAACCCTGTATTTTACAAATATTTTTAAATTGATTTTTCCAGATTCAAAAGCTTTATTTATGAAAAAGAATAAATTTTGTTATCTTAAGTATAAACTTTGATTTTGATTTGGATTAGAATTCCAAATATGACTAAATTTAATATTTCCAGAAAATGTTAATTTTGGTCAATAGTCAAACTTTGACTTTTAAATTTAAATTTTTAAATATTTGAAATTATAAATTTTATTTCTTATTATGAAAGTGGATGAAATAACTTGAACACTGCTTTTTGTTTCGTTGAAAACGGAGTTAAACTGCAAAAGTTATGTACATTTCAATTTTTAGTATAATTTGTTTTATTGTGCAATTTTGCCTATTTTAAATTTTATAAATCATATTTTCTTTCTTATATTTTGTTTTAATATGTGTTAATATGTTATTTTATGTATATTTTTGTCTTTTTATATTTTTTAAATGATAATAGAATTTTTCCAAAATTTATTGTATTTATTTTTCATTTTTAAAGGCTGTTTTCTTATTTTCTGCTATTTTCTTCATTAAAATTATATTTAAATTAAATTTTATATATTTATTTTGTGAATGTATTTTTATTTTATGTTATTATTTATGTTTAAAAATATATTACGAGCTCATATGAATTTTCTAAAGTTTATACCATTTATTTTCAAATTTTCTAGCTTAGTTGACCATTTTTGCTATTTTCTTGATTTAATTATTTATAATTAATATTTATTTTATTTTTATTTTTTTATTTGTTATATTTTCGTATTTTAACTGAATTTATATATGTTTTTCAGTTATATAAAAATTTAAAAAGAAATAGTGAATATATGAAGAGTTTGAAACTGCTTTTGAAACCGAAGCCTTTTCATCTCCGAAACTCTTCATTTCCATAACCTTCACTTTAATTAATTTTGCTGCCCACTCCTTCAGTTTTGGCCATGAGTTATCACTCGCTTTTCACGAATTTTTTTGTTTCTCAATTCATTTTTCACGGCCTTACAAAGTTCCTTGGTAATGGCCTCCTCTCTTTTCACTTTTCTTCAATTTTTCATACTTTTTTGCCTTGTTTCCTCTTCTATTTGCACGGCCTTCTCACCATAGCCTCGACCACCATCCCCTACCACTCTTCCTTGGCATCATCTCCAGCCATCATTTCAGATCCATCCATGGCCATGACCTCCCCTTGAAGCTAGCACCACAAAACAATGTCAAAACTCGACAAAACATTGCCTAGACCACACATATCATCACCTACCCTCCATATCTTGCTTTGGCCAACACCTTAGCCACCACCACACTTGCTACATGACCTTTGGCTGCTGCTGCACCATCACCCTCCACTGTCCAGACCTGTACCATGCAAGGGCCGAGCCCCACTTGCCTTTGGATGAGCCAAAAATGCACCAAAACTCCACTTATTTTTCCTTGACCCTTTGTCTTATTCATATGTAACTCCTACCATCATCATCCCCTTGTTGCCATGCTATTTTGATGCCATAAACTGAGATTATGTCCAGCTATAGCTGAGCAAAAGATCCCCTTGGTCAAGCTCTTGAATGGTTAAAGAAAGGTCGAATCACTTTGCCCTTTGTTGCTTTTTATTTCAAGTCATTTCGATATTGTTTTGTGTTACATATTTATGTATACATTGTCTTGTTTTGGATTATATGTATACAAGGCAATTATATTTGGCTCTCCACTCTCAAATCATATTCATGTTGTCGTGCCTTCAAAGATTCTATGTTGTGTGTTTGGTCGTCATCTCCAGCTTAAACAAGTGAGTTATTCTCACCAGACAATATGTACCTATATAACTGATAAACCGACACCATTCGAATCTGTAATGTATATTATCATGTTATATATACTTATATTATTATCATATGATGTTCACACCTGTTATTACACCTGTTATATCATATGTTACTATTATTTAATGTTATTCTGTTATTTATATCTGTTATCACCATTGCAAGTTCCCTGTAAACTAGAATCACTATGGGTTGAAATGATACATACCCGAACGGACTTTAGAATAGGGATTATGGGCTGAAATGATAGGCCTGAACGATTTTTATTTAATTTATTTTAACTTGGGATTGCGGGTTTGAAATGATAGAACCCGGATTTTTCTTTTTTAACTGCGGATTGAAATGATACATATCCGTATCACTTGACCTAGGCTAGAAAATTTTATACCGGCCCGTGGTTATTTTATAAAGTGTTTTGAATATTTTTAAGTATTTTAAAAATATAAATTTATGAAATTTGATTTAAACAGATTTTGAAATATTTTGAATTAAAGAAATTATGATTTTTCTATGTGTTAAAAATGTAATTAATGAATGGTTTAACTGGATTTTTGAAATATAACTTAAGTTGGAAATTTGGAATTTGGTTAAAAATGATATTTAAGTTATATAAATAAAATGGATATTAATTTTTTTTTTGGAAATGGTAAATATGATAATTTGATTAAATTTGAATTTAAGTGATTTATTAAAGTATTATTGATTTTTCTATGAATTTAAGTGGTTAAATAAATGAATGTTTAAAAGTGACCTTTTATAATATAACTTGACTAGGAAATGTGAAATTTTGTTTTAATTAAAGGTTTAAGTTAATTAAATAAAATTGGAAATTTCGTTAAATTGTGAAATGGTAATTTAAATTTGAAGTGTTAAGTCTATTTGTTGAAATGTGAAGAATTGGAACTTTTACACTTAAACTTATTAAGTAAATTGTTGAAAATTGGATTTAATTATAAGAAATTTATTGTGAAAAAGATATATGTTAAATGATATGTAAATGAACATTTTAAACGTTAAAATATGATTTTTTAAATGTTTATGTGTTTTAAATTGAAGTTATTTAATTGTTGGAAATACACTAACACCTGAAATCTACTTTTAATAGCATTCAGAAATGCTATAGATTCTGTTTTGAACTAAAATTGTGTAAAAAGAGCTATTACAGCATTTCTGAAATGCTGTAGTTGCTGTAGTGGAACTTATAGGCTAATATTGAACTCAGGCCTATTATAGCATTTTCTGGAAATGCTATAATGGTCTGCAGTCTTTGCTGAAACCAAATTTAACCCTTGTTTTGAAATCTGAACTACCGCAGCACTTCTGAAATGCTGTCTTTTCTGTTTTGAACTATAATTCAACTAAAATTGAGTTTTAACAGCAGTTTTAAGTGTTGTCTTTGCTGAATTAAAAATGTTTTCAAATATAACTTATAGCAGTTGTTTTTAAATGTTGTGAAATGCTAAAATTTTAATAATTAGGGTTTTTGACTTAGTAAACGAACTCAGTTTGGTTTGAAACTTTGGAAATTGAATACTTGATTTGAAAATATAATAATTACATTTTTAAAAGGTTTAAATGAACTATTTTGATTGGAATATAAACTATTTAAAGGTGATTTGAAATGATAGTAAATGAACGATATCTTTGAATTTAAAAGGTATTTAAAGTTGAATATTTGGATTTGAACTGATAGGATATTTTACTTTATTAAAATGATTGGAAATGAAGTTTTGTAAGGATATGATATTTTATTATATTAAAATGATTTGAAATGATATTTTATTTTGAAGTAAAGTACTGTTTTTAAAAGTTATAACCACGAGTTATAATAACGATTGGTTGGCAAAGAGACTGGGATCGGTTATGGACATACTCTCTATCGATACCGAAAAACACTTTGACAACCGTGTACGCGGTGGAGATTCCAGAATGAAGTAGGATGGTGGCGACGTTCTTAAGGTATGTTACGTGGACCCAACTCCGGTGAGTTGGCATAAGGTGGCTAAAACAGGAGCGATCTCGGACCAGTGAGGTAGCACCTCTTCTCGGACACATTTCTTCGATATTATACTCTTACTTGTGATTGATTAGATGGCCATCCTCCGATTTGGGAGTGTTGTTCGAGGTGGAACGGTAGTGGCTGCTATGCGTATCCATCAGTCCGTGTGCGTAATTGGTATATCTACCCTGGCATTGCCTAGTTGTGCCGTGTCACCTACCATATCGAGCTTTACTACGATTATGATTTTAAGATCCGACCGCGTTAAGGTTCGCCATCCCCTTAACGCTATTTTCTATATGATTATACTTTAGTTATTAGACATTATTATAATAGCGAATATTACTACATAGTAGATATTTTAACGGATCCTTAGAGGATGGGCGGTCCCAAGCATCTTCTAAGTTACTTGTACCTTTATTACAGTTCACTTGAGTTGGTTTACATTATATAAGTATATATTGTCTTGACTCGAGTGTTTTGTGTTTTGCTTTACGCTCGGGTCAGCCTGAGTTATTCACAGATTTGGATTTCCACTCGCTTGGAGATTTGAATCGCTGGAGATTATCTGCTTGTCTTGTCCTATCTATTTCAGTTCCGTTGTTCTACTCAGCTTGTACTTGGTTATTTTATTGAGACTTTTGTTGTACTCTATTTCTTCTGTTGTATCTTATGTAACTTTGACATATTTAGATAGTAGCTTCATGAACTACTATTTCTTTTACTTCCGTTGCATTATTTTACTCTGTGTCTGTGATCTGTGATTATTTATTTACTGCATACTCTAAGATTTGCCAAATTTTATTTACAACGCGGTATTTTGTGCAATTCAACTCCGGCATGAGTGTCTACCTATACACTTATAATGGATGCGAATTGTTGAAAATATCGGGTCGTTACAGTTTGGCTGATAACCAAGAGAGACGTAGAGCATTACTGATTTAGGTTTATGCCATTCGACCTCTAAATTGCAAGACCAAGACTGGCCTGATTCCAAAGTTGGGATGGAAACAACTCCAAATGACTATTGAATATTTTTCATATTTTCAGAGTCTTCGAAATTTCCAAAAACAGTAAGAAGCTCAACATGATGGCTGATTGAAGAGAATGGTTCTACATCTCTGGGACTCATTAATAATCCTCCTCCTCTAGCATCGACTAAATTGATCTTCAGCTCTCCGGAGCAAACCAGGTGATTTTTCGAAGTGACTGTTACTGGAATTACAAAATTTTCACCAATAAGTGCAGGGCCGTAATATTCATTCACACCATAATGATGCTGATACATCCCAGGACCAGTCGGAACAATGAACTGACCAGTGATCGGCGGCGGAATCGGATGATAAGCCACGTGCTGTGGCAGAGTTGGGGGTGCATCGCTTCAACATTGATCGATCCGGCCACTACAATTAGTCTGAAGATCTGAATCTGTCGACCGTGACTAGTTTCCAATATATTTGACTCCGATGCAGTTCCTGGGCTAACGGATCTATGCTTATTTGAAACAGACTCAGGATCCAAGACAGATCCGCTATTTCTATCCAGATGTTCGACGCCGTCAGGGAACTTCCGCTTCAGCGTCGAGTTCCAATGGTTCTTAATCGCGTTATCGGTACGACCCGGTAACATACGAGCGATGGTGGCCCATCTATTGCTGTACTTCTCGTGCCGGTAGATGATATTCCGATCTTCCACTTCTGTGAACGCGCGGTGCCCAGATTTCTTATGATTTAGTGTTCGAGAAGGACTTTGAATTGTCTCACAGTTTGAAGAATGCTAGTGTTTACTTTATTGGCTTCAAGTCGATTGTTCCAACTGATGATGAAGTTCCAAGCGATTCCGATTTTTCAGAATGTAAAGAGGAAGAAACAGTCGGATCTGATGTACTTGAGGCAAAATCCAATGGTGGGAAGTTGGAAAGAAAATCGAAAGTGAACGCTCTAAAGGCTAATAAGACTGAGAAAATTCCTTATGATGACGATGATTATGAAGACGAAGATTTTGAGGATGATGACGACTCTCATGGCGGTAGCTCTGATACCATGTTAATTAGTACAATATGAAATATAATTTGTAAGAATAGACATAGGGGAGAAAGCAAATGCAACTTATTTTATTTATCCCATCTCGTTGATATACAAGAAGAGGTGTTTATATATCACACCAAATAGTTAAATCAGGAAAGTTTATAATAGGAAAGTAGTTTATAATAGGAAAGTTAATAAAAGGAAACAATTCACCCTATATTTAACAGATTTAAATTGAAGTAGAAATCGAAGTTAATTTGAATTGTAATCTGGATAGAATCAATTTAAATGGAAGTGAAAATTGAAAATTGATTTGAATTGGAGACTGGAAACTGAATCAGTTTGACTCTAAAACTATTTTCAAATAAATTATTCTAATATAAACTATCTTAAATCTATTTTCTTAAGTATTCAAATTATTTTGGGGTTTCCAAGCTATTTAATATACAAACCATTCTTTTTACAACCCAAACTATCTTATTTTAACTATTTAACTATTTTAAAATTATTCAAGCTATTTTCTAGTTCAAACTGGTCATAGTAGAAATTATTTATATTTAAACCATGGATTTAAGAACTAATTGGGACAAATTGAAGTTATAATCCAAATGGAATTCGAAGCAATTTTGAATCAGTACTGAAATTGAAATATTAAGGCAAAAATGATTTGAAGTGAAGAGTATATTTTGAGTAAAATAGGATGGGTTTAAAATGAACGTTGGATAGTACTAAAACTGAAACTTACTTTATAAAGAGAAAAAAAAAGTAACAAATGACTTTGAAATAGGTAACCGAACTTGAAAAAAAATTGATTTGGCATCAATGAGGTTATATATATTTCTTATATATTAAAACTCCCCTTATTGAAAATATAGCCTGAAGGAAATGATCTTTGAAGGATATTTGAAATACTAAATGGAGTTTATGTAAGTATGAAATTAACTCAAAAATTATTGATTTGAAAATTATTCGAGTTAAAAGGAATGATTTTATATGTATATAAGAATAAAACTGGAAAGGTTTTGGGAACCTTTGATTTGAAAGGCTTTTGATTTCGCAAAAAGCAATTTTGGAAATTTGGTGAACCAAATTTGAGAACTATCGATTTTGAAGATATCGATTTTGTATAGATGAAATTTATATGTGATACATATCAAGTGTATGATTTGAAAGGAACTATATATGTATATAACATGATATGTTTTGAGAAAGGTATGGAAAAAAGGTAGCCCCATTGAGAGTCGAAACTTATAGTAGGAGATCCACTATGTGGTTGTGCTTAGAACCCTAAGGGCGGGTTCAATGAAATTGGGACCCCATAGGACATTCGGACAAAACTTGAGTTCCTAATGATAATTTACTGGGTAGCGTAAGTCGAGGGGCGCTGATGCCTACAGTTACGTAAGGGTTATGCTATGACGGCAACGTAACCCTTGTGTAACTACGATCTACTGCATTGCATAGCATAAGTCGTGTTGTAGTGAGTGCCTACAATCACATTTGATTTTGCTGAGAGAGCGACGTAACATCAGTAGATTGCGATCTATGTGGTTCCTTAGTGGAATTCGTACAGCAGTGAGTGCCTATAGTCTACATTGGGTTTGACTGGTGTAGTATGCGATCTATGTGGTGAATTTTCGTTTGGCCGCATAATTCGAGTGGTGTTGATGCCTACAGTTATGTGGGTTTTGATGTGATGGCAACACAATCCGAGGTGTAGCTACGATCTGTTGCAGTTACCATGGCGAAAGTCGAGAGGTGCGGATGCTTATAGTTTTCTTATGGATTTCGCTGGGAGGGCGAAGCAATCATCGTGCTAATTGTGATCCATTTGGGGGTGACGCTTTCCATAGCATTTTCGAAAAAAAGTTTTCAAGTATTTTCACTAGATATTGAAAATGGTCTGCTAAGTACTTATAGATTTTCAATCCTACGCCTGATCAACGTATGACTGAATTTCTGTGAGAACAAGGATGGACTTATTAAGACATCGAGTTATAAAATGTATTTTTATATAATACTAGCTTAGTAATACTATATAATTTAAAGTGTTTTAAAATGTACAATAAGAGCAAGGAGTCAAAATGTTTAAAAAGAATGATTTAATTAATAATACACGTCGAAATTAAAATTCTCGTTTCGTTCCTTTTCGAGGATGAAAAGCTCTAAGAGGGAAGGAATGTAATGACCCAGGTTTTTGACGCTTGTTAATGAGAAAATTAACTGTTTTCAATTATTGAAATATTGATTTTTTAAGTCGAACAAATAAATTTCTGATATTTAAATATCTAAATAAATATAAAATTGATTTTGAAACTATATAAACCTTTAAATTAATAAAATTTTGAGGTATGATTGATTTAAAGCATATAAGATTTTAAATTGAAAAGTATCTAAATATGATAAATTTTATAGAAATATAAATAAACTCCACCATTTGAACTTAAGATAAATATTAATATATTTGTATATATAAAATATCCATTTATAGAAAAATATATATGTGTATGTATGTTATGAAAATATTGTATATGTAAATAAATATATATACAGGAACGTATAACTTCAAAATTGTAAGATTCCAAAACTTATGACCATGTATAAATGTTATAAAAGTAATGCTTATGGAAATAATAAATATCTATACATATATGTGTAAGCATGTGTATATCTAAATATATAAAATAAAAGGTAAAGCATGACAAAGTAAAAATATATATTGTGTATGTATGCATATCCACACACACACACACACATATATATATATATACACATATGTGTTTATGGTAAATAAATGTGTAAATGTGTATATAAATAAGTGTAAACATATATATATATATATATATATATGATGACAAATGTAAATAGGTAATGTATATATGAAGTATGCATGTATGTACACAAGAGAACATCATCATAGCAATCTCAAATCACACATAAAACTTCAAATCACCCAAACTTCAAATCGTGCAAAAAGGAAAAATCAAATCAGGTCAAACATTTTCAAATCAAAATTAAAAAGAAAAAAATGCAAAGCCTGTAACAAAGCTTCAGCCTGCTCCTCCCATTCTCTGTTATATATATACCATTGCCTGCTTTGTATTTTTACATTCAAACAATATAACAAGGAAAATAAAAATATACAAACTACCATTACAAACTTAAAGAAGATATAAAGCATTCAAGTACAAGAATCAAAACCAAAGAGCAAGGAAGTATCTTCAAAAAAGAAAAAAGAAAAAAAAAAGTGTCCTCGGTTCTAGGAAAAAGGTGAGTAAAACACATTTCTTTCATACTGTAAAACGTGTTATATATATTGAATGTGTACAAAGAAGTTGTTGATGGGTATGCATGAAAGAGGAGTCTATATATACATATATATAGATGTATATCCAGTGTTATAGCCAGAGGAAACCCAAGCATGTACATCTATTATTGCTTCTGCTCTGTAGGTTGAAGGAAAATGTATACCTAGCTTCAAAATCTTATACCTCACAAACCGTTTAGATTTAGCTTATGATGTCAAAGGAAAAACATTTACTATACTTTGTTTTAAAATTTGTTTTCCAAATTATTATCAAGTATAAAAGAGTAAAAATATAGTTTACAGTAAGTTAACCCAATATTGGGAAAAATCGAATATCATGTTTTATGTTTTTACTTTTATAAATTTGATCGTCATTGGAAACGATGATTTTTGAAGGTTGTTTCACAATTTTTACTTACGTATGTGACGAGACAATTGGAGATGATTGGTTTTAGGTCTTGGACCAAATTCAGGCAAATGTGTCGATGTTGGGGGTCGGGTTTAGTCGAGAGGGAGCTGTGAAGATGGGGAGTGGGGGAAAAATGGAGCAGCGCTTTCTGCTGAAGCGAGGCATCGAGACGAGACAAAGGTAGGGTTTAAGGTGGGTGTTTTGGTGATCTTGGTCGCATAGCAAAAGAGAGGAAAATAGAGAGGTGGTAGGTTGCACACCTAGGGGAGAAGGAAGATAAGTGTGTAGCAATCGTTCTGGCATGGTTCGGTGGTTAATGGTGGTACATGGCGGCATTGAGAGGCGATCGAGTGGTGGTGGGTTCTGTATTGCTTGGGGTTAGCTGTTCGATATTCGAGCAAGGAGTTTTGTGGAGTTTTTTGATGGTGGAGCGTAGGGTAGGGGTCGGCGATGGCTTGTAGGGATGATCGTCGTCGAAGGGTGGCAGTGTACACATATATGTGCACAACTGTGTGCAACTGCCTGGATTTGAATTGAAGAAGAATAGGTGGGAATTGGAAAGAAAAAGAAAGAAAGAGGGAAGGAGAGTGATGGGGCAGAAAGAAGAGTGGGCTGGATAAGAAAAGTAAAAGGAAAAGGAGAAAAGAAGGTAAAAAAGAAAAGAAGAAAGAAAAAGGAAAATAAGGAAGAAAATGAAAATAAGGAAAAGGAAAAAGAAAAAAGAAAAAGAAAGAAGGGAAAAGAAAGAAAGGAAAGGAAGAGAGGGAATGTAATTTATACGTATACATTTATAGGATAATTTATATTTTCTTTCTTTTAACTAAAAAGCTATTGTTATTTTAAAGCCGTAATTTAAAGTTAATGATATTCTATAAATTAAATGGTAATCAATTATATTATTAGTTGACTTAAAACTTATGTAAATTGATAAAAGTAGATACTAAATAGAGTGTTTAATTTTATTTAACTAGAAATAAATTTTTATATAATTTCTTAAATTTGAAATTATTTTGGATTAAAAACATAAATGAATGCAGTTAATTAAAGTTATTAAATCCTGATGTGAAATTGTTTGATATTGTTATAGATCGTTAATTTGGTTAACAATCTATATCTTGGCTTAGTTCCATTGGATATTTAAATTAATTATTTTTCGTTGGTGCCATCTAGTGGTCAAACAAGTTAATAATAGATTAAAATAATGATTTCATTTTATTTGAAATAAAAATCTGTAATAAATTGCCATAATTGAATATTGTCACCCTAAATGATAAATTGTTTATTTTAAACAATTTACTTCCTTAAATTTATTACTTGGAATCGAAGAGACTGGGATCGAAAATCAATGTTATCCAGAACCACTTCGATTTGAAAATCTGTACGAACCTTTACAGGTTTGATTGTAGAGTTTAATAGCCTGGAATTGGATTAATTTGGAATTGGATTAATTTTTCACAAATTTAACTATTTTAAATAAGTATTGTACTTTAGACATCATCAAAGGATTCCTATGAAAGTGTTTTTGGTTAAAATCAGATAAAACTCGTAGTGTTGTATGAGTTACCTTAGTTTTAAAAAGGTTTTTACAACTTAAGTATTTCAAATTAAATGGGTTTACTCACACTGGTTTTCAGCATGACTCGGGTGTTACTTTATTATAATGCTCGGGTCAGATCGAGTATTACAGAATTTCAAGTTAAGACGCTTATGGAGCTCAGGAGACGAGCTGGATGGCAGAGACGTATTGCACGTATCTGATTATATTTCGCTGTGTATTGTAGGCTGTATTTTCAGCAGTTATAACTGTCCAAATTTATTGTACACTAATATCTTATATGCGTATTAGCAGTTACAACTTTTCTTGTATAAATTGTTGTATTATATTTTGTTCCGCTGCGACTATGAGATTCTGTATTGTTATTTATGTTTCTTGTTCTATCTTTTTTTTATAAAAAACCTAACAACCAAGTATTTCCAGCACTCGACTGCTCAGCACTCTATACAGTGGACGTATTAGTGTCGATTTTCGGGGGTCGAAAATCGTCTAGTCGTTACAGAGGCTCTCTATAGATGTTCCCTGTAGAATAATGATTACGAACAATATATATATATATATATATATGTATGTATGTATATGTATGTATGTTCATTGGGGTTCGCTACAAATTAGATAATATGTCATCTGTTTTCCAACCAAGTAATCAATCAAATAAACATATAAACTATCATCCAAGCATTGAACAATAATTTATAACATCAAATATATTATATAGTTTAACTAAATGTGAGTAAACTCACTGAATTTCTAATTTTCGCCAAAGCATTTCAGTTTGAACAAGCGTTCAATTTTAGTATAAAATTCTACAAGCTTTAAACTCCACCAATCCAATTCCATAGCAAATTAATGATCCAATGAGTACAATGGAACTCACTGCACTTGAATCCAAACACATATAAAATAGTTATTGGTTTTATAAGGAAATAAGTTAATTAAATTAATTAATTATACGGTTAACTAATTAATAATCAAATTAACTGTAACGACCCAGAATTTTGAACAAATTAAATTGAAAATATTTAATTAATTTTAAATATTTGAATGATGATTTAATTTGAATCCCCGATATAACTTTGAATTTGGCGATTAAATTATAAAATTTAATCTATTGAATTGAATAAAAATTTAAATCTTCAATTTTAAGCTGAAGAAAAAATATTTTGAAAGCTTTTAAAATTCGTATTGATAGTACTGAAGATAATAGAAACTTCAGAATTGTATTTCAAAGCGTTTCGTTCAGTTTTGAAAATTTATCGTTCAGTCGATATTTAAAATACAGCGTTCCGGGGCACAGTCTCGGAATTCGACGAAACCAGTTTCATTGGATCCGGAATATTGAATTATTGTCGGATTTCAAATTTCGTAGCATTTAGAGTTGATATGTGACCGTACGGTGAGTAAACGCATTGAAATTCAATCGAGTTTAATTTAAATTTTTAAATTTAAATTTTAAATCTTGAATTGGTCAACAAAACACCACGTTGTCTCCCTTAACTCACGCCGAGAAACGCTGCAGGAATCACGAACAAACAAATCGTGTGACCCATGCCTCGTTCAATTTTAAAGCATCTTGTCTCCATCCCTTATCATTCAGCTTTTTCAAAATCGAACGAAACAAGATATGTTCAAAAACAATGGCCGCATACGTCTTTCATTCTCCCCTTCAGTTTCGATTTCCAGGCGAAAAATAAATCAAATCGAAGAAAAGAAAAATTGGGGAAGAACGAAATTGAATCGCAAGCCACTGCAGTTTTCCCCTTTACCAACGAACATCGAAGACGTTATTCGCACGTGACCTAGTCTCGAGTCATCGAGCACGAGTGGAACGAAGGGGCTAAGGCGAGGGCGTACGCCTACCGGTCAATGGCTGCGTATCGCAATTGGGCGCGCGTGCGAGAGAGGGGGAGCTGGGGTTCGTCAATAGCCGTGCGCGAGGCTGTCACAAGGAAGTCGACGACTTCGGGTGGTATCAGAGCATGGAGCTCGAAGTCGAGCAGATCGGCAGTTGGTTGGTCGAGCAAGCGAAGTCGAGGCTTCGTGGGCGATCATATTCTAGCGGACGACATCACGAGTTCATAGTACGGTGAGAAATTTTTTTTCTTTATTTATTGAATTCGTACGTAAATATTTATACACGCTGAAAAATACATACAGGAAATTTATTTTGTGTTGAAACATAACAATAAATTTTAAATGTGTTTAAATTGTAACATGTGATATATATATAGATAACTATTCAAAAGAAAGAAATTTATTTTGAAAAGGGGAATTTATTAGAAACAAATCATTAGTTAGTTAAACTATCAAATACAAATAATTTTAGAAATTTAAAATTGTTTAAATTAAATTTTGGTTAAATAAATTTATAAAAGGGAAATGGGTTTAAAGAAATTTAAATGGTGGTTAAATGAAATTTATTAATTTAGGAATTGGTTTAGAACGAACTATCAAAATTTAACAATTAAAAATGGAAATTGGTTATTTAATTGGCTCGAATATTAATAAATTTGTATAATTATTTATTCAAGGTATAAATCAAGAAATCGAGTCAAGATGGAAATTGGATTGCAAAAAATAAAAGCTAAGGTGAGATTTTTCTCACTCAAATGAAAAGTGGAATTTTCAGTTATTTATTGATTGATGATTTGATTGCTATTGAATGTGCTATTAGATATGATAGGATATATCTATATATATAGCAGTATATACATATTGGCATATGTATATATTGGATTGATTGATTTCCCGCCTCGTATAGCGGATGAGACCCTATTGCGCCGTTAGTAAGCGGATTTTTATAAAAACCCATATACCGCGATAATTCCGTACTGGAGCGGAATTGGTATTGTGCTAACGTCTTTGGATGCAGGAAAACAGGTTGGAGGGATCCAACTGGATTCCTCACCAGCAGTTATTTATTTACAGGATTGATGTATATTCTGTTATCATATGTTGATATATGATGTTGATGTTGTGATTGACTAATTGATGCGTTGCATCATTGGATTCAATTTTTGAAGTTTTAAAATAACGATTTTAACTTTAAAAGAGATTTTTAAAGTGATTATTTGTAAATATACGTTATTAAATTTTTGAATTAATTTACAAACGTTAAGATTATTAAAGTTATAAAGGTTAAGATTTTGGTGAAATATAACCGAGAGGTGATTTTTGAAATAAACAGTTAAGTAATTTATAAAATAGTTTAAAATTTGAATTTTTGAATTATTAAAAACGAGGTATATAAAAGATGTATAAAATTGATATTTATCAATTAAAATTATTGGAATTTTAAAACGAGTTTTTATAAGTGTTAAATTGTATAGGTATGAAACTTATAGAATTTTAACTTGAGAAGATAGAAAATTTATAGGATTATAAATTGTGAAGTTTGAAGTTTATAAATTTATAAAGTATGAAGTTATAAAATGAGTGAAATTGTAGAATAAAGGCTGATAAGAAATTTACTTGTAAATTGGATTTTTGCCTTTAAGTGGGATATTTATCGAAATTGTTAATAAAGAAGATTTATAAACCGAAGTTGTTATAAACAGAAATGGAATTTATAAGCGTTGTTTTACAAATTCAAAATCAATTGAATTCGATGAATTAAATACTGAAATGTGATTAGTGAAGTATATTCACGATTTTGGACAGTGAATATATTGTTAAGTAAAATGGATATGGTTTTGGGAAAGTGATATTTAAGATGAAGTTAATTGTTTTAAAAGATGTTTTAAAATGATTAAATATCGAAATCATAGATTTCAACAGTCATTGTTGAAATAGACGTTTTCGAGAAATAAGGAAATGATGGACTATAACACGGTTGTTATAGTAAATGATTTTCGAAAGAAAAATGTTTTATGTAGTATTGGGATTTATATATCTATCTTAAATCCGAATCCCTATACTAGTGATTTTGAGTCGTCGTAACGATGTTTTACGCAACATTCGTTTTGACTCAAATAGATGTTAAAATTTATGATTTCCTTAAAGAATGAATATATACTTAATTTGATTTAAGTATATCGGATATTTTCCAAGTGTTGAAAATAAAAGATTTGTGAAACACTTATTATTAAATAAGTATGAAATGTTTTCCAAAATGAAATGAAACGTTTTGAGATTTTATCTTCTTAAAGATAAATTGAAAATGAATATTGAAATCGATTTGAAAATCGTATATCAGTAGATATTTTGAAAATATAAATTCACTATGGAATTTATAAAAAGAAAGGGAAGTTGTTTAAAAATAAACGTTGATTTATTTTTGAAGTGTGGAAATTTTATATCTAGTAAAGATATTTTTGAAGATAAATAATTTGGAAAATTATTTGGAATCTGATGATGTTGCGCATCTTTATTGATAGTTAAATAACCGACTATCAATAATTACCTTAAATAGGTATTTGTTGTGAATTGGATGAATTTGAATGCCACACTTATTTTTAAATAAACGCTCACTATTCGGGTTAGCCGGGAAAGGACCATGGGGTCGTATAACCCATTCCGAATATGTGATACGTCGTTATGAATCGCATTTGAAGACCGGTGTTGAAGACCGGATATGTTTGAAAATGGAAGGATTACCGTCGAGTTACTCTACATCGACTGATCTTCGATTTAGAGGTTTTATCACCCTTAGTGACGGGAAGTCCTGACGTGATTGAAAATTATCCGGAATGGCAAGGGCTTCGTGAGAAGTGCCTTCGGTTCTGTTCGATCCCGGAACAGACTTGTATGGATTGTGTGTCTGACGTTACAATTTGAGATATAAAGCTGATTTCTTTCAAATACATTTCTGTTGGTGGCGGAGAATTTATTCTCTTAGCTTAACACCCTTCTCTGGGACGTACGAGCTCAGAGGTTATGTAGTTGAAAATTTATCAGCGATATATCCCAATTTGGTAACGTGGTATACTGAGTGTTGCTGTAAAATGATCAATGTTTGATCATTTGTGATATGATCATTTGTTTGATCTTATATCTTTGTGATCATAGGTTGATCATTTTGTTTGACCCGAAGCAGGGCTTTTTGAGAAAGCGTAGCTTTGTGGACGAGACTTCATCGAGCCTCACACCCTGGAAATGGTCGAAACAGGAAGAATGCGGCAAGGTTCTAGGGAGTAGCGCCCCTTAGTGTATGTCATTCCTTCTGGATAAAGGTGGTATCATGGTATGGAGCCCAGATACTTAACCTCTGTGGTTACTGCATTATTATTATCTATGTGGTTTGTTGGAAATCGGGGATCCTCGGGATGATCGGTGACGATCGGGGGATGGCATACGCGTGTCAGTAGTTACCTATTTTTGCAGAGGTAACCCGGCCTTGTGTTGGCAGAGATCCGGTTAGGTTCTCGGGTCGTCTATTCCAGGGACGTACCCATCGTGGAAAAGGAAGTTCCTTAGCCTGACCATTTGTTGGAAATCCAAAGAAACAATACGAGCCTTTACGATTTCAATTGTATAACCTGTCTCCTCAGGAGGCAGCTATAGCAGGCATAATATAATGGTACCTATGCTGGCTAAGATTTATATTCTACTTTCGAAATGTTTTCCACTAAGCACTAATAATAATATCAAAAAGAATTTGATTTTTTGCGTAGTAAGCATCTTTGACTATCATAAGAAGAAATCTCCTCCAAGTCTGCGTTTGCATTGTGTGTGTGGTGGGAGGTCTTATGGTAGTTTCATTTTCCAAAAGCATTGCGAATTGACTTTTAAAAATTATTTCGTTGTTATAAAGAATAACTGTTTTACGATCTCACACCAGTCACCATGACTGACTCGGAGTTTATTGTTTTCCTTCTAAACTCTAGGTGCCCACCAATTTCCACACGGGCAGCCTAGAGTTATATTATCAGGATATTCTGGATATTCTGGAGCTTGGAGATAAGCTAGATGACGAGACGTAGTATTTGTATCTAATAGTATTTATTCCGCTGTGTATTCTGTATGAGGACAAGTTTATATAACTGTCCATTGTTGTATATTGACTCTGATGATTGATGTATGTATAAACTGATATAGCTCTTTGTTTTAAAAGACTAGTGTTTATTTATTATATATTGTTTCGCTGCGATGTGTAAGATTCTGATATTGTTTTCTGTTCTGATGTGTTTTCTGTTGTTCTTCTCTTCTTTCTTCTTCTTCTACTTTTTTCTTCTTTTAAAAACCCTCACTATTGGAGTTTCCGGCACTCGATTGCTCGGCAGTCGATAAAGTGAGTATCGATGTCGAATTTTCGAAAGTCGAAAAATCCCGTATGTGACAAAGTGGTATCAGAGCATATGGTTAAGCGACAACCCTGCTCTGTTGGGTGTTACTCATTAGAGATAGAGTCAGCAGTACTCTAGAATGAGTTTGAGTGTAATAATAGATATGAGCGCGTATTTGTTAGTTAATATAAAATTGTTTTGTATTGTGATGATTGGTTTATTGAGTGGTATATGAACCTTCGTCGGCACAGTCTTGCAAAACTGTATCGAAGGGGTTTCTAAACACTCGAATAGAACAATTCGGCACAGTATTGTTTTAAATAGGGTAAATGAAATAATTTTACCCAAAACTATTTTTGTATATAAAAGAAATGATTTTTCTGTAAATTATTACAGTATATGGTTGCATGGTTGTTAGGAAGTGATAATATTGAAATGTTATCATTATTATATGAAATTGAATAAGAAATTGAAATCATAACTCCAAAGTTAAGAAATGAATTCACATACAAATGAAATTTAAGAATGTAAATTGTAAATGTGATTTATAATTTGAAACAGAATTCCAGAGAATATTTGGAAATGTTTTGAAAAGGATTTGAAAATTTTGGAGATTTGGAAGTTTAAATCATTTTTGATTTGAAAATGGATTTCGAAGGTTTTGGAAAGTATTTTGGAGAGATGAAAGCTCTAAACTCTTTTCGGTCGCTGGAAAATAATTCCGATGATGATCGCGACATCACCGGTGTTCATTTTCGGGTTTCCAAAAGAGGAATTGCTACCAAATTGTTTTAAATAGAAGTGGTTTGAAAAATTTGGATTTTTGTTTTAGGAAATTCAAAGAATGGTTTGGATTGTTTTCAGAAATGGCTTTGAAAGGTTGAAAAGACTCTGGAATACCATATAAAAATATTTATGGAATGTTATTGAATTGATAACTTATACAATTCAAATTTTGATAGAATAAATTTAACTTAAAGTATGGGGTTAAATTAATGTAGGTACAAGTGAATCAATTTAATGAAAGTAAATTGAATGTTGAAAAATTCACTTCGAATTTGTAAAGTATTGAAATAAAATTAGTAAATGAAACTAATTTAAAATAGTGTAGTTATGAACTAAAGATAATTGATAAATTCAATATTCAGAAGTTGAACTGAATCCAAATTAGATTTGAATTGTGAATTGAATTCAAATGAATGTGAAATGTAAGATTGAATGATAATGAATATGTAACTTCAATAGTGAAGTAAAGATATATAAGCAGTTGGTATTGAAAATTTTGTAATAGAATTTGGCAAAATGGTTTGAATGTGTAACTAGATATTATGGCTAGTAGGACATACAGGTGTTATGAAAGGAAATTGGAACTCTGTTTTCAAAGATAATTTGAATTGTTCGAAAAAGGTACGTATTTGAATTCCAATATGAGTTTTTGCTGATTTCTTCTCTAGCCGCTTGGCTTTTTCTTTTTCTTTTTGAAATCTGAGAGTCCGTAGGGACGGTTTGTAGTCGTACAGTATTAGCCGCGCAAAGGAGACGCTGGCGAAATTTTTCGAAAATATCGAGTGTTAGAAAAATTTTGAGAAAATTTTGAAGTTTAAATTTGAATTTGAAATTTAAATTGAATTGAGAAGTAAAGCAATGTTGTTTTGAAACTTAGAGTTGAAGTAGAAATTTAGTTGAATAATAACGAATCTTTAGTAGAAAGATTTGTTTTGAAAATTTGATGAAACTATTTGAATTTGAGAAAATAATAGACGAGTTAAGGACCTTTTTTTCTTAACTTGTAATTTCGAGGACGAAATTCTTTTAAGGAGGGAAGTCTGTAACGACCCAGAATTTTGAACAAATTAAATTGAAAATATTTAATTAATTTTAAATATTTGAACGATGATTTAATTTGAATCCCCGATATAACTTTGAATTTGGCGATTAAATTATAAAATTTAATCTATTGAATTGAATAAAAATTTAAATCTTCAATTTTAAGCTGAAGAAAAAATATTTTGAAAGCTTTTAAAATTCGTATTAATAGTACTGAAGATAAGAGAAACTTCAGAATTGTATTTCAAAGCGTTTCGTTCAGTTTTGAAAATTTATCGTTCAGTCGATATTTAAAATACAGCGTTCCGGGGCACAGTCTCGGAATTCGACGAAACCAGTTTCATTGGATCCGGAATATTGAATTATTGTCGGATTTCAAATTTCGTAGCATTCAGAGTTGATATGTGACCGTACGGTGACTAAACGCATTGAAATTCAATCGAGTTTAATTTAAATTTTTAAATTTAAATTTTAAATCTTGAATTGGTCAACAAAACACCACGTTGTCTCCCTTAACTCATGCCGAGAAACGCTGCAGGAATCACGAACAAACAAATCGTGTGACCCATGCCTCGTTCAATTTTAAAGCATCTCGTCTCCATCCCTTATCATTCAGCTTTTTCAAAATCGAACGAAACAAGATAAGTTCAAAAACAATGGCCGCATACGTCTTTCATTCTCCCCTTCAGTTTCGATTTCCAGGCGAAAAATAAATCAAATCGAAGAAAAGAAAAATTGGGGAAGAACGAAATTGAATCGCAAGCCACAGCAGTTTTCCCCTTTACCAACGAACATCGAAGACGTTATTCGCACGTGACCTAGTCTCGAGTCATCGAGCACGAGTGGAACGAAGGGGCTAAGGCGAAGGCGTACGCCTACCGGTCAATGGCTGCGTGTCGCAATTGGGCGCGCGCGCGAGAGAGGAGGAGCTGGGGTTCGTCAATAGCCGTGCGCGAGGCTGTCACAAGGAAGTCGACGACTTCGGCTGGTATCAGAGCATGGAGCTCGAAGTCGAGCAGATCGGCAGTTGGTTGGTCGAGCAAGCGAAGTCGAGGCTTCGTGGGCGATCATATTCTAGCGGACGACATCACGAGTTCATAGTACGGTGAGAAATTTTTTTTCTTTATTTATTGAATTCGTACGTAAATATTTATACACGCTGAAAAATACATACAGGAAATTTATTTTGTGTTGAAACATAACAGTAAATTTTAAATGTGTTTAAATTTTAACATGTGATATATATATATAGATAACTATTCAAAAGAAAGAAATTTATTTTGAAAAGGGGAATTTATTAGAAACAAATCATTAGTTAGTTAAACTATCAAATACAAATAATTTTAGAAATTTAAAATTGTTTAAATTAAATTTTGGTTAAATAAATTTATAAAAGGGAAATGGGTTTAAAGAAATTTAAATGGTGGTTAAATGAAATTTATTAATTTAGGAATTGGTTTAGAACGAACTATCAAAATTTAACAATTAAAAACGGAAATTGGTTATTTAATTGGCTCGAATATTAATAAATTTGTATAATTATTTATTCAAGGTATAAATCAAGAAATCAAGTCAAGATGGAAATTGGATTGCAAAAGTAAAAGCTAAGGTGAGATTTTTCTCACTCAAATGAAAAGTGGAATTTTCAGTTATTTATTGATTGATGATTTGATTGCTATTGAATGTGCTATTAGATATGATAGGATATATCTATATATATAGCAGTATATACATATTGGCATATGTATATATTGGATTGATTGATTTCTCGCCTCGTATAGCGGATGAGACCCTATTGCGCCGTTAGTAAGCAGATTTTTATAAAAACCCATATACCGCGATAATTCCGTACTGGAGCGGAATTGGTATTGTGCTAACGTCTTTGGATGCAGGAAAACAGGTTGGAGGGATCCAACTGGATTCCTCACCAGTAGTTATTTATTTACAGGATTGATGTATATTCTGTTATCATATGTTGATATATGATGTTGATGTTGTGATTGACTAATTGATGCGTTGCATCATTGGATTCAATTTTTGAAGTTTTAAAATAACGATTTTAACTTTAAAAGAGATTTTTAAAGTGATTATTTGTAAATTTACGTTATTAAATTTTTGAATTAATTTACAAACGTTAAGATTATTAAAGTTATAAAGGTTAAGATTTTGGTGAAATATAACCGAGAGGTGATTTTTGAAATAAACAGTTAAGTAATTTATAAAATAGTTTAAAATTTGAATTTTTGAATTATTAAAAACGAGGTATATAAAAGATGTATAAAATTGATATTTATCAATTAAAATTATTGGAATTTTAAAACGAGTTTTTATAAGTGTTAAATTGTAAAGGTATGAAACTTATAGAATTTTAACTTGAGAAGATAGAAAATTTATAGGATTATAAATTGTGAAGTTTGAAGTTTATAAATTTATAAAGTATGAAGTTATAAAATGAGTGAAATTGTAGAATAAAGGCTGATAAGAAATTTACTTGTAAATTGGATTTTTGCCTTTAAGTGGGATATTTATCGAAATTGTTAATAAAGAAGATTTATAAACCGAAGTTGTTATAAAACAGTAATGGAATTTATAAGCGTTGTTTTACAAATTCAAAATCAATTGAATTCGATGAATTAAATACTGAAATGTGATTAGTGAAGTATATTCACGATTTTGGACAGTGAATATATTGTTAAGTAAAATGGATATGGTTTTGGGAAAGTGATATTTAAGATGAAGTTAATTGTTTTAAAAAATGTTTTAAAATGATTAAATATCGAAATCATAGATTTCAACAGTCATTGTTGAAATAGACGTTTTCGAGAAATAAGGAAATGATGGACTATAACACGGTTGTTATAGTAAATGATTTTCGAAAGAAAAATGTTTTATGTAGTATTGGGATTTATATATCTATCTTAAATCCGAATCCCTATACTAGTGATTTTGAGTCGTCGTAACGATGTTTTACGCAACATTCGTTTTGACTCAAATAGATGTTAAAATTTATGATTTCCTTAAAGAATGAATATATACTTAATTTGATTTAAGTATATCGGATATTTTCCAAGTGTTGAAAATAAAAGATTTGTGAAACACTTATTATTAAATAAGTATGAAATGTTTTCCAAAATGAAATGAAACGTTTTGAGATTTTATCTTCTTAAAGATAAATTGAAAATGAATATTGAAATCGATTTGAAAATCGTATATCAGTAGATATTTTGAAAATATAAATTCACTATGGAATTTATAAAAAGAAAGGGAAGTTGTTTAAAAATAAACGTTGATTTATTTTTGAAGTGTGGAAATTTTATATCTAGTAAAGATATTTTTGAAGATAAATAATTTGGAAAATTATTTGGAATCTGATGATGTTGCGCATCTTTATTGATAGTTAAATAACCGACTATCAATAATTACCTTAAATAGGTATTTGTTGTGAATTGGATGAATTTGAATGCCACACTTATTTTTAAATAAACGCTCACTATTCGGGTTAGCCGGGAAAGGACCATGGGGTCGTATAACCCATTCCGAATATGTGATACGTCATTATGAATCGCATTTGAAGACCGGTGTTGATGACCGGATATTTTTGAAAACGGAAGGATTACCGTCGAGTTACTATACATCGACTGATCTTCGATTTAGAGGTTTTATCACCCTTAGTGACGGGAAGTCCTGACGTGATTGAAAATTATCCGGAATGGCAAGGGCTTCGTGAGAAGTGCCTTCGGTTCTGTTCGATCCCGGAACAGACTTGTATGGATTGTGTGTCTGACGTTACAATTTGAGATATAAAGCTGATTTCTTTCAAATACATTTCTGTTGGTGGCGGAGAATTTATTCTCTTAGCTTAACACCCTTCTCTGAGACGTACGAGCTCAGAGGTTATGTAGTTGAAAATTTATCAGCGATATATCCCAATTTGGTAACGTGGCATACTGAGTGTTGCTGTGAAATGATCAGTGTTTGATCATTTGTGATATGATCATTTGTTTGATCTTATATCTTTGTGATCATAGGTTGATCATTTTGTTTGACCCGAAGCAGGGCTTTTTGAGAAAGCGTAGCTTTGTGGACGAGACTTCATCGAGCCTCACACCCCGGAAATGGTCGAAACAGGAAGAATGCGGCAAGGTTCTAGGGAGTAGCGCCCCTTAGTGTATGTCATTCCTTCTGGATAAAGGTGGTATCATGGTATGGAGCCCAGATACTTAACCTTTGTGGTTACTGCATTATTATCATCTATGTGGTTTGTTGGAAATCGGGGATCCTCGGGAAGATCGGTGACGATCGGGGGATGGCATACGCGTGTCAGTAGTTACCTATTTTTGCAGAGGTAACCCGGCCTTGTGTTGGCAGAGATCCGGTTAGGTTCTCGGGTCGTCTATTCCAGGGACGTACCCATCTTGGAAAAGGAAGTTCCTTAGCCTGACCATTTGTTGGAAATCCAAAGAAACAATACGAGCCTTTACGATTTCAATTGTATAACCTGTCTCCTCAGGAGGCAGCTATAGCAGGCATAATATAATGGTACCTATGCTGGCTAAGATTTATATTCTACTTTCGAAATGTTTTCCACTAAGCACTAATAATAATATCAAAAAGAATTTGATTTTTTGCGTAGTAAGCATCTTTGACTATCATAAGAAGAAATCTCCTCCAAGTCTGCGTTTGCATTGTGTGTGTGGTGGGAGGTCTTATGGTAGTTTCATTTTCCAAAAGCATTGCGAATTGACTTTTAAAAATTATTTCGTTGTTATAAAGAATAACTGTTTTACGATCTCACACCAGTCACCATGACTGACTCGGAGTTTATTGTTTTCCTTCTAAACTCTGGGTGCCCACCAATTTCCACACGGGCAGCCTAGAGTTATATTATCAGGATATTCTGGATATTTTGGAGCTTGGAGATAAGCTGGATGACGAGACGTAGTATTTGTATCTAATAGTATTTATTCCGCTGTGTATTCTGTATGAGGACAAGTTTATATAACTGTCCATTGTTGTATATTGACTCTGATGATTGATGTATGTATAAACTGATATAGCTCTTTGTTTTAAAAGACTAGTGTTTATTTATTATATATTGTTTCGCTGCGATGTGTAAGATTCTGATATTGTTTTCTGTTCTGATGTGTTTTCTGTTGTTCTTCTCTTCTTTCTTCTTCTTCTACTTTTTTCTTCTTTTAAAAACCCTCACTATTGGAGTTTCCGGCACTCGATTGCTCGGCAGTCGATAAAGTGAGTATCGATGTCGAATTTTCGAAAGTCGAAAAATCCCGTATGTGACATTAACAGACAGTAACCTTCTTCCCCACTTACACAAATTTCACTGCTTGTATACGATCTGGTTCCTAACCTCATGCACGCACACGACATCAGCCACCAAAGTTCGTTAGAGTTCCTCCATCCACCACTAACGTCTTCCCCATCACAAACACTATGCAACCATCACCAAAACCTCGAACTCGGCACCTTAATAAAAATTGCGACTTAGAGCCTAAAGTAGCCACGATTCCCATCCTTCGGACCACCCAAACCTCCACCATACTCCAAATTGCGGCCACCTAATCACTAACCCACGACGAACCCAATACAAACATACCCAAGTCCCCACGTCAACCCAAATCCAAAAAATACGAAGCTCTGGCACTGTAGTTCCTCTTAACAAAAACATCGATCATCAAAGTTTGAAGCTGAACCAACATCGAGTACTCAGATATGATGATCTCTCTCAAAGGAAATCAAAGGACTAAACTTTATGATTTTTAGATGAGTTTAGGAATTGATTTTAAATTTTTGAAATTTAGACCATCTTTTCTCTTTTTCTTGAAGTTATTTACTAGAGATGAAGGCATGAACGAATCGGAAGGGACCAAATGAAGTAAAGTCTGAATTCGTTTGATATCATAACAAAAAATGATGTTTTATAAAATATGTTTGCATAAAACAAGACATCATGTTTTGAGCGATTCTGTAAGTGTGTGACAAATTTGGGTTTGAAAAGGTTAGTTTTGGGTTACTTCGCTGCACAATATTCCATTTTCTCACGAGCCACGAACAAGAGAAATGAAAATATGATCGCGCACATCAATGTGACATGACCATAAACCAACAATAAAATAAATAGATTATCTTATTCTGGGAAGTTTCAAAATACCAATGTATGTCGTAAAATGCGTCAAACGGAAATTTAATTATTTTCCAAGTTAAAAACTATGGAAAAATCTAATAATTAAATTAGAAATATCTCATCAAAATCAAGTCATTTTATTACAATTTGATTTTTCTTATTATTTAATGTGCGAACCATTTAGTATTGTAAATTGATTTATAAAATGGATTCACCATCATCATTTATTATCTAAAAAGAGTTAGGTAAGATTATTAAATCCATTTAATTAACATTTAATTTCCAATCCAAATAATAAATGATCACTATATTTGAGTTTTAGTTATTTATATTTAAAACACCAATTATTTATATATTTAAAATTAATTCAATATTCAAACTACAATGTTAAAATTCCATGATGTTATACTGTGTCTTGTAGCCTCACAATCAAGATTATATTTGAGTTCTCCTTCTACCTGGTTAGAGAGCGGCATTTGAAAGGAAATCTACATATGCAATCGTACGGGACTGAATGTAGGAGAAATCCGAACCAGTATAAAATCCCTAATGTCATCTTTTTAACTCTTTACTTTCTTGCTTTTATCTTTATCTATGATTGCATCAATGACTGATTATTAGTATAATTTTAAGTTGTTAATCTATGATTTAATATCAAACTTGAAAGAAAATTAAAAAGATTTACATAAGTTAGAAAACGCTATTCACCCTCTAGTGTTTAATTAGCCTTAAGATCCATAATTCCGCAACCTATAGGATCGTCATGTAGTGTGCTTATTTTGTTTTGCAGTGCTTGTACTTCTATTAATTATATTGTTTCATGCAATCTTTGTTATTAATAAAATCTGGTAATGGTTCAGTCAAGCCCGCTTGCAGAAAAAAATAGTTATCTTAATATTAAAAAAATATAAATATAAACATATATTAGAATAATGTCTTTCTTGTTTCCAAATTATTATTATGTAAAAACAAAATTTTATAAATTTTAATATGTTTATTATATGATTTAGATTTTTAAGATATAATTAACTAATAAGAATCACACATGATACTATTTAATTATAAAAAGTTATTTTTTATTTGGTCATGAGCTTTAATACCAGCAAGCATACCAATATTATTTTTATAATCATATATATGAACCAATATATATTCAACCATTTAGTATGTGGCAGAACATTGATACACGTGGTTCATAATAAAATCTAACAACATACAGTACAATATGATAATTAATGGTCATATTAAATTAGTTAATAAATGAGAGGAACCCTTCACCGAAGCCTAGGGTTTGCAAGTTAAGATGTTGAATGAACTCCTTAAATCCCGTCTCAATCCAGAATATGCTTCCTTCGAATTGTTGACTACCGACTGTCGTATAGCTTTGATTTATTTGATTTGAGCTTGAAAATTTAGAGAAGGGAATTTTATATTTTTGGTTAGCAAAGGGACTAATAGTGGCTCTACAAAATATTTTTTGAATAGGGGTCGAGGTGTTTATATAAGGGAGAAACTAATAAGCAAATATAGGAGATAGATCCTTAGTTTGCTAATACTAATTCTCCACCTTTTTAACACTCCAAAACCACCTCATATGCCATCATATATCCAACATCACCATAATCAAATCATGGTCCAAAGCACCATGCCCTATAAGGACTTCAACCACTTCAAACCCGTACAATATTGATTAAGTTTAAATCCAATTTAAATGAATATTGATATTGGTTTGTCAATTAATATATTTTTAGCTATTATAAACATAATTTTTAATATTGTTGTAACGACCCGTCTTTTCGACCATCGAAAGTCGACACTGAATACATTCATTGTATTTAAATACCGAACATCCAATCGCTAAAAAGGTAGATTGTTATGGTAAAATAAAGGAAAATAGAATCTCACAACCGAACTGACAACACATAATATAACAAAGATAATATTAACTTTCACTCCATAATATAGAGTACATCAAATTTAAAAATAGACCTTATCACCTAGACAGGTAGAAAATCCTAGCCTTACAATCATTGATAGGTGTACAATATAATACAGCGGAATTTAAAAAACTATAGAAGGTGATCATCCATCTCTTCTAAAAGAACTCCATATCACCGAAGCCAACTAGAAAATACTAGGTCTAACCTGAGCATTATCATAAAAAAATTACCTGTATCAGTCTGGAAAACTAGCTTGAGAAAACTCAAGTAAAAAGGCTAACATTTAATACTTCTGTGAGACTGCGCCACTAAATGTGGGACGGGTTTTTATCTCGCAAGAACAATATCCACATATTAAGAATGAAAACAATCAAATAACAATCTAAACAAGAAAGGATTTGCATAGATAACGTTACAATCCAAACTTGTAGAATGGAAAAATATAATTAGACATCGAGAAAAGCTTTAGACATTTATCACTGCAAATTACAAAATACAATTCAAGGATTTGAATTAAATAAAAAAGGGAAATTTTTCAACAATCGACTAGGAGGTTGTGGCACCCTTGCCGAAAGTATACCTCTAGAAATATACTTAGGAGCTACGATGGCTCTCAGACAATTCCAAACAGGAACCTGTCAACGATTACCGAGAATCAGAATATTTCACATCTCCAAATGCATACCACCAAACCAATCTAAAGTAGACATGAAGATACCCTAATGTAGATAATCCCACATAGCATGGCTTCCACTAGTGCTTTGGTTTAGTCATTTTCGACAAAGGACAGCAACACTCGAATGAGTAACAAATCGTCTTGGATTAATGAAAAACAAAAGATGAAAAGATAATTCCATGGTTCGAGATAGAAACAAGGAAAATGATTTTATCTAATGTAACTAGGAGGGTCCTCTCACTTTCAACAAAATTGTACCTCTGAATAAAGTGTACTTTTTCCAAGCTGGACCCTGTGAAATCCACAGGCATCCAAATGTACTCACATTAATGCATGCATGCTATCAAATTCTTTGAATAAACGTGAATATATTCTAATGGGTGCGACCTACATGGCTTGGCTCTCACTCATGCTTTGGTTTTAATTTTTTCATAGTTGGATTCAATTGCTCAAAATGAGCGAAAAATAGTCTTAGAATGATGAAGCATAATAATGACTAGAATGGTACACCCCCCATTTACACATGCTTTGGTTTTAGTCATTATGATAAAGGATATCAAGACTCAAAAATAGCAACACATCGTCTTAGAGTGACTAAATACAAAGAAAATAGCAGAATCGAAATAGATAGTCAATAAATCTACTATAGAGAATAACAAAGTGATTTATGTGTGGGAATTAAATTATATATGCTTACCACTAATTAACAAATCAAACTTTTAAAACATTTGATCCACACTTAGGCTTATTTTCACATTTCAAATATTATAAAACATTTTTTTAACTACTCTTTGAAATATTCTTTTAAGTGGGCAAATTAGGATACTTAGTGTACTAAAATAAGGGTAGAAAAAAATGTCTTTAAACCTTGTTTACTATGAACCCAGAACAATTTACACTTAGCTTTATCTCTAGCAATTTCTATTAAAACATTTTGTAAACCAACATTTATGAATTTAAAACAACAATTATTTTCCTAAAAGATAATAAAGTAATTTAAACACCATTATAAATTTAAAACAATGTTAATTTGTCCCAAAGGATAATTTATATACAACTTTATAATCTTTTTAATAAATTAGTTAATTAAATTTTAAAAACTTTTTAATTTAATTAGCTAATTAACTTTAAAAATTATTAACTAAAAATGATTAAGTAAATTCAAATGTTATTAATTAAAATAGTTAATTAATCTAAACCTCATTAATCAAAATGATTTATTTGATTCAAATATTAATTATAATGATTAGTAAATTTTAAAGATTTATTTTTATGAAAATACAAGTTCAAGCTCAATACATGCAAAGGAGCTAAGGAGGTAACAAGTGACGGTATAGCGAAAAATCGCTATAATGATACCTAAATAATTTAAATAGAATGTCACAATTATTTTCAACCAAACATCAATATGGCAACATAAGGAAATAAATATATAATTACTGGTGAAAACCCTTAAGGTCTCTCTACAAATGTCACCTGCAAAACAATGGTTAAGATGGGTTCTCTACAATTTAGATGATATGTCATTAGGTTTCCTATTCATTTGAGGTTACTTAAAGATAATTGACAAAGAAATTCCTTAGGTTTACAAAAACATTCTTGGAAAGAGAGTTATTTTAACAAAAAAACCGGTCCCTAGAAATAAAGTAGTTCAAACTTAAAAACTTTTATTTAATAATAAAATAACATTTAAACTCCCCATTAAAAAATAATTAAAATTTAATTAAGTCATAATTATACCTTAATTAATCCTTCACTTATTAGTTAATTAATTAATTATTAAACCCTTTAATAAATAAACAACTGATTAAAAATTTATCTTAATTAAATAAATAAGTAATAGTTAACCTTAATTAACTTAATTGATTAACACTTAAATGCTAATTAGCTTTGTAATTACTGATTAAGTACTACTTAACTTGCTTAATTAATTAAATAAATAATCCTTAAATAAATAATTAACTAATTAAAAAATTACTTATGCATACTTAAAGTAAGTTTTGAAAGGACTTTCCTAAAATATCCTTAAGTAAAAACAATAAATTAGCAAAAGAGTTCATTTTTACAAACTGCATCTATAACGACTATGGCTATATCACCCATAATTTCAAAACTTGTTTTTATATCAAAGTTACGTTAAATCTTTTTCTTTTCATACCTTAACCCATTTTTATAAACATTGAATAAGCTTTTGGAAACCAAACAAAGTGAAGTTAAAAAACTTCATAACTTCCTTTAAAACACATAAGTTTCACATAAGGGATTCCAATCCCGTAACATAACCATAAGTTCGCATACTAATTTTCTTTAGTCTATAACATTGTATATGGAATTACAAACACATATATATATAGGATATAACATCATAATGTAAGCAAAGGTCCAAACTGTAGGATCTAGATTAACCCTAGAGGGGGGTGAATAGGGTTATAGCAAATTTTCACAAATTTAAACACACTACAGAAAAGTAAATATGCAAATAAATCACATACAGATTTTACCCAGCTTCGGCAACCCCTGCCTACTGCTGCATTCCTAGATTTCTATTAGAATTAAACAGTATCCCGCTTACATACTCTCTGACAGACTTGCACACCCTGCTACCGCCTATAGAGTTTTGTAAACTCGCACACCCTGCTCACTGAACTAATCCTAACTAGACAATCTGACACTACCTAACCTATAGGCGGTGATTTACCAAAGTTTTGTCTTTAAAAACAGAAAAATAAAAACAGTTTAAAACAAAAAGAACAACCCTATTTAAAATAACTAAGCCTTTATAAAAATAACCAACTATTATCACTTAAAAAAGAAAAATGTTGCCCTTTTTCTTTGTTTAATATCGGCCCATCTATTTCGTGAAAAAATAATGGTCGCTTCGTCCTTCTTTGCCGCTGAGAATTAGGGCTTCGGTTCTTTTCAAAAATTAGGGCTTTGATGTCGACTGAATCACGTTTGCTCGTTTCACTGTGTTGCTCTCAGCCCTTTGTGATCGATCGTGTTTGGATGTTTGCGTGTTTGAATTATCGATCAGTAGTCTTCGTCTTTGCTCTGAAATTCTGGGGTAACGAAAATTGAAGGCGCCGTGTCGAATTGAGTATTGATGATCGCGGCTCCTACTCGATGATCGAATTCGACTGTCGATTGGGTATGTAATTTTTACTTTTAGCTTTCTGGATTTTAATACTTGAATTCGATGATCTTTTTGCTAGTGATGATTGGGTGATTTTATAGGGTTCGAAGCCCTGAGTTTTCGTTCGTACGAATTAATTTGAATTCGTCACATTTTTTGCTCGGCCGTTCGATGATTGTTGGATGTTACGATGATTCTTGACCTTTTCAAAAAATACGTATATATGTGATTCTATTACGTGATAATCACGGCTTTGATTATGTTGCTCCGTGATTTTCTTTGACTTTGGCTTCGATCATTTTACTTTGTCCACTGTTGATTTTTCTTGTTGACATCTGTATTGAATTTGTTTTCTCTGTGAATCATTTCTCTGGCATTCTTCTCTGTTGCACTTCCTTACTGTCACTTCCTCGGTTTGCCTGTTGTTTGTGGTCAGTTGCATCGAGTTGGTCTTGTAGTTGTGTAGACTGTAGTCTCTTTGCATTATGATTACTGTGAACTATCTGACCATGTTGGATTTCTTTGTATGCCTGTAGTGGCTTTGTTCGTCTATTGTCTGGTCATCATTTGTGCTTGAGCATTGCACATGTAGTTGCACTCCATTCCATGTTTGAATTCCTTACTGTCACTGTCCATTTGTTTTTGCATACCTTGTAGTTTTTCATTGAAATGTTGTATAACTTTGAACTTCTGGCCTGATGCTTTGAGATATTCAGTAGTTTGCATTTGTTAGTAATGTAGCCTTGTGGTTAGTTGATGTCTACTCTGATTCACTCTGTATCTTTATATGATTGTTATTCATGTAGCCTATGCATTCTGACTTGTATACTCTTGGGTTTTATGCCTGCCTTCACCTGTGTACTTTCTTGATTTTGTACATGTTCATGTGCTCACTTCCAATTGTACTGCTATTAAAATTGCAGTGCTTCATGTTGTAGCTTGACCATTTGTGGTTTGATGTGCACACCTGAGTTGCATTTTCATGTAGCTTCACTTGAGTTTTCTGATGCATTTTTAAACTGGTGTCTGAACTACTTGTGATATTTGTAGACTTGTACATGATGCTTTTGACCATTACTTGAGTACTGCATATGTATATAGTTGTGTAGCTGTTGCATCACTTGAGTCTGTTGCCTGTTGCATTGTTGTTGACCCTGGGTAGCTCTGGTTACTTGATCATCACTGTTGTTTTGGTCATCTGGACTTGTATTTGTTGGTGTTTGTACTGTTGTGGCCTGTCTGGTGGCATCATGTATATTTGCAGTTTCACTTCACTGTGACCTTGTTCATTTGTATGCTTGAACTGTCATTGTTTCACTTGTTCATATGCATGTGTTTTGATCGAGTTCATTGCTTTACACTTGCTTGGCTATTTGTTGACTACACTGTGTACATGCATAGTTTTTGTTGCAGTGATCATTGATATTTTGGTCGAGGCCATTTGCACTTGTGTTGAATCTGTCTTTGATTTGACCTTGTGCACTCGAGTTGGCGAGGCAGTGCACACGTGTATACGTGTGTACTGCAGCCACTTGTAAATACCTGTCCCTGAAATAAATACTGATATGCACAGATATTACACAATCAAAGATGATGACGATAACCCATATATCTGAGGCACCAATAAAAACAAATTTATATTTTTGCAAATTTAAATTTGTTTATTTTCAGATTACTGTTGTAGTTGCTAATTATACAGGTACACAGAAGACAGGACAAGAATTGGAGCTGAACAATGCAGATAGATGCAGATGTGAAGACGGAGTGAAATAACTGAGTGTTGAGTGTTGTAGTGAGGAAAAGATGTAAATATGAAATGTATGTGAAACGATGTATGTATATAGAGAGATTTGAAATTTTTTGTATTGTTCAAGTGTTGAAATAAAATATTATTTTGAATAAAATACTGATTGAATTATATAATTCTGTGCAATATTATTATTATTCAATATTAATATTTATTCCTGTATGTGTATTATACAATCTGCAAACACATTTATAAATTGATATATATTTGTTATCATCAAACAAAAAATCACATCAAACAATCTCCCCCTTTTGATGATGACAAACATATATATTAAGGATTTTGAAATTCTGATAAATGTGTTTGAGTATAAAATGTTTAGCTCCCTCTATATGAATGCTCCCCCTACAACTGAGACCACTCCCTATTTAGTAGATTTTGAAAATTACAGAAGAATAAAAGAATTAAAGAAAATTAACTAATAACATTTAACAAATTTTTTGAAGTATTCAAAAATATTTATTTTCTTTATCAAAATCTTGTTCTTCTCCCCCTTTTGTTATCATCAAAAGACTGATAAAAATAATGAAACAGCAAGGGAAAAAACAAATGTAAAACTAAGAAAAATCATAATAATTCATAACAAGATAACAATTTCCACATTTTAGAGAATGGATCGATTATTTGGTTTTTATATAATGAGAAGAGGGATGATTTATTTTATTTAACATTTTAGCACAAAAAAATTAAGCACTTACTAACCACGCATAACCATAAGGACTTTTAAATGGGATTAGCAGTTACTCATTAGCTATCACCCTCCATCCATGCATAACCATAAGGACTTTTAAATGAGAATGGAGTGATGATAACCTCTCATTATCCATCCATGCATAACCATAAGGACTTTTAAATGAGAATGGATGCATGAGGAAAATTTTTTTTTTTTTTTTAATTCACTCTTCTCATTTTTCAAAACCATTATGAATGATAGAAAGATGGTAGAAGTAGAAATGGTCGTGGAATAAGTTACCAAATTAATTATATTATGAAATTTCTTAAAATAAAACAAGCGTATTTCCACTACTGAATACCATATTCGAATCAATCTTTGAATGATATCCAAAACAAGTTTGAATTCTAGAAATTGAAGTTGAAAATAAATATTCAAGAATATTTCAACTAAACTTGAAAATGATTAGTCAATTTCTATAATCCCCAAATCCAAACGTAATCTGGAAAATCTGTCTTCGGGGAGGGGTTTTGTGAAAATATCAGCAAGTTGATTCTCAGTTGAAATATATTCAATGCAAATGTCTTTCTTAGCAATGTGATCTCTAAGAAAGTGGTGTCTCACATCAATGTGTTTTGTGCGTGAATGATGAACATGATTATTTGACAAATCTATTGCACTTTTACTATCACATTTTAATGGAACTTGTTTATAAACTAAGCCAAAATCAGAAAGATTTTGCATCATCCATAAAATTTGAGCACAACAACTTCCTAAAGCAATATATTCTGCTTCAGTGGTGGATAATACAACACAATTTTGTTTTCGACTAGACCATGAAACTAATGAATGTCCTAGCATGAAACACGTCCCACTAGTACTCTTCCTGTCAACTAATGAACCAGCATAATCAGCATCAGAATAACCGACTAAATCAAAATTTTCAAAAGAAGGGTACCATAGTCCAAATTTGTGTGTGTGTGTGTGAAAGATATCTAAAAATTCGTTTAGTAGCTTTTAAATGTGATTCTTTAGGATTAGATTGAAAACGTGCACACAAACACACAGAAAACATAATATCGGGTCTAGAAGTAGTAAGATAGAGAAGTGAACCAATTATCCCTCGATATTTCTTTTGATCAACAGCAACTCCTTTTTCATATTTGTCCAACTTTGTTGATGGGCTCATAGGAGTTCTCAATGGTTTGGAGTTTTCAACTCCAAATTTCTTCAACAGTTCCAACACATACTTGGATTGTGAAATAAAAATGCCATCACTGCTTTGCTTGATTTGAAATCCAAGGAAGTATTTCAATTCTCCAACCAAGCTCATCTCGAATTTAGCCTGCATGACTTGTTCAAATTTCTCGCACAAGAGTTCATTAGTAGCACCATAAATGATATCATCAACATAAATCTGAACAATCAAAAAATCACTTTCTTTATGTAATAGAAACAATGTCATGTCAGCACTCCCCTTTTTAAAGTCATTTTCCAAAAGATATGTACAAAGGCAGTCATACCAAGCTCTAGGAGCTTGCTTAAGATCATATAATGCTTTTTCTAGCTTATACACATGATTTGGAAAGTCATGATTTTCAAAACCGGGGGGTTGTTCAACAAAAACTTCTTCTTTTAAATCACCATTTAGAAAGGCACTTTTTACATCCATTTGTTTAAGTTTGAAACCCTTATATCATGCAAAACTTAGTAAAATCCTAATGGCTTCTAACCTAGCAACTGGAGCAAATGTTTCATCAAAGTCTATGCCTTCTAGTTGGTTATATCCTTTTGCGACCAACCTAGCTTTGTTTCTAATTACATTTCCTGATTCATCAAGTTTGTTTTTGAACACCCACTTAGTTCCAACAATTGGATAATCATTAGGCCTGGGAACTAATTTCCATACTTTATTTCTTTCAAAATGATTTAGTTCATCTTGCATTGCTAAAACCCAACTTTCATCATTGAGAGCCATTTCAACAGAATCAGGTTCAATTTCAGAAATAAAACCACTGTGACAACAGAATGCACATAAATTTCTATCAAATGAAGAGCGAGTGCGTATACCTTCCGTAGGATTACCTATAACCAATTCAGGAGGATGGTTAGATTTGAACTTTAATTTATCAGCATCAACAGTCCTATTTTCGGCTTTCTCACCAGATGTCTCTTCTCCAATTTCTTCATGATCTATCCCATCATCATCCGTTTTTTCAGTCGTCTTTTCCAAGTCAGATTCATCGAATTTCACATTGATTGATTCAACAATTGTCTTTGTTCGTTTGTTGTATATTTTGTACGCCTTGCTCCTTGTTGAATAGCCCATGAAAATTCCCTCATCAGCCTTTGATTCGAATTTTCCAAGTTGATCTCCTGTGTTAAGAATGAAACAAGGACATCCAAATACACAAAAATATGAAATGTTAGGTTTCCTTTCATGCCACAATTCATAAGACGTTTTGCCAAGTATTGATCTAATCATTACTCTATTCATTACATAGCACGAAGTATTCACTGCCTCTGCCCAAAAGGTTAGAGGTAGTTTATACTCAATCAACATGGATCTAGCCAATTCTTGCAATGTACGATTTTTCCTTTCAACCACCCCATTTTGTTGAGGTGTTCGTGGAGCAGAAAATTCATGTTTTAAGCCATTTTCTTCACAAAAGTTTTCAAAATCCAAATTTTCAAATTCGCCTCCATGATCACTTCTCAAAGTTTTAATTGAAACTCCTTTTTCATTTTGAACAAGTTTTGCAAATTTTGAAAAATAATCAAAAGATTCAGATATTTTGGCTAAGAAATAAACCCATGTATGTGATATCCCGGAAATTTGGCAATATCAATTTAATAATCTTTATTAATAATTAAATTGATTTGTTGATTTATTTTATAAATTGACAAGTTTAATTCTTTTAAAGGTTAATAACATTTTAATTGGAAAGTTTATTTCTTTTGAAAAACTAATAACATTTTAAATTAGGAATATCTTTTCTAACAATTTTAAATTGAGAAGATTTATCTTTCTAAAACTTATATGAATGTGTTATATTTATAATGTATATATATATATTGGTATATATATATATATATTATGAATAGGGAATCTTTTAATTTAATAAAACTGTGTTTTCAAATTATAATATATATGAATATATATATATATATATTGTTATTTGAAGTTATGTATTAAATTCAATATGATAATTATAAAGCTAATGTTAATATTTTCCATTTAGAATATATATATTTGTATATATTGGAATGGAAAGAATATTGAATTTGAATTTAATTAAGATGTTTTCAAACTTTAATATATAATTTTTAATTTGAAATGTTAATTTGGTTTAATACTTTTAAAAATGATATTTGAGATTTAGAATCAAAAGTTCATTTGTTTAATGATCTTTCATTTTAATTTTATCATAAGATAAATTGTTTTAAAATTTTACATAAGAAGGTAAATTAAGTTGAAATCAATTTCTCAAATTTTATAAACATTTAATTTGATCAAAGCATAAGTTATTTATAAATAAATGTTCATATGAATTCACATTTGTATATTTAATAAATCTAAAATCTTAATTATAAAAAGATAAATACATATGTATAACTTAAATAAATTTATAAAAAGACAAGTTTAACACTTGTAAACATATGGAGGCTTGGATTGAATATGTGTAAGCTAAATAATTAACCTAAGGACAAATGGCAATATCTCTTTAATAATTAAAGTTTAAAAATTTTTAAATATAGAAGAGAGATCTGGCATTTTCTTTCTTCAGCTCTAAACTATCTTCACTTCTTCATTCTCTACTAAAAATAATTCGAATCTAAAGAAAAAAATAAAACCTGGAAATCAAATGCAAAGAAGAAATGAAAGTCTAGAAATTCAAAACAAAAAGGAGATCAAAGGCAAACTTAACTACAGATTCAAAATTCTCAAATGCAAATCAGTCAAGGCAAATCTATCAACAAATAACATGAGATCAACAGCTAAATGGAAATCAAACAGCAAGATTATAATTCAACAAGCAAATAGAAAAGCAAGTTCAAATGCAAACATATCAGTCTGGAAATCAAGAACAGGTTATCTGTTCTCTGTTCTAAATACTGGTGAGTAAATATTATTTTAAAAAAACAGATTTAAGCTTTTGATATGTGATGATTTATTATCTGAAATGTTTGTAATGTATGCATGTTTGTATATGAGTGTTTGAAATGCCTGTATAGTAAATTTGAATGTCTGTACAGTTATAAATATAGCCTCTGTATAATGATAGCAGATTTGATTTCTAAATAAACCTATATCTCATCATCTAATCATTTTTAGCCTTTGATTTGTAAATGAAAAATGATGGAAATCATGTAATATCACTAATAAAAATAAGATCTGGAATTTATATACATTATTTGTCTGGAAATTTTATAAACAGTAGTAGAAATGTAAATTTGGTCAAAAATTTATTGATTCAATTTTAAGTTTTGATTATATAATTGAACTCAATATAGCAAACCATGAATTTTAATGGTGATATCATGATTTTTAGTTTAGAGTTCGTTGAGTATGGGAGAGATGACCGGAAACGTTAGTTTGGGCCAATTCTGGTGATCGCGGAGGTCATGGACCTCGGGATTGTGACCAGAGGAGGATGGAAGGATGTAGGTCATGGGAAAAATGGTCGTGGATGTTATAATCCATCGTGATGATCATTCGAAGTCTTAATAGGGTTTTTGGTTAGTTGAAATCGATGTTGAAGGTTGGATTTTCACGGCGACGACAAGCGACCGGAAGCGATCGCACGTGGTTCTGTGGGTTCGAGGCGAAGTAGGGAAGCTTCGATGAAGGTGGCGAGGTGTCTCGAAGTGTTGATTGCCGTGGATGATGGTTTTTCTGATGATGGTGTTCGAGCAGTTTGGGTTTGAAATGTCGAATTCGAGTCTCGTACGAATCGAGTAATTTTTGATGCTCGATCGTGATGTCGTGGTTGTAGATGACTTGCCGGAGGCCAGATCGTAGTTCGTCGACGTTCAGCATAGACGTGCACGTGCACGTGCATGTTTGAGTGCGTCTGGAAGTTGGTTTTGGAGGAGAAGGTTGGAGGCTCGGGTTTTTATCCAGGGGAATTCAAGTTTTACTCGAAGCAAGGGAAGAAAGTTTTAGACGTGAGTGTTTCTTCGAGTCTCCAGGGGTGTTTGCTCGAGTGTTAGGTGAGGCAGATTTAAGTTTTCAGGTTTCAAAATAGAACAGGAAATGTTTTAAAGTTTAAACAAAAGAAATTTTGTTTTGTAATATTTTCTGAGTTTAAACAAGTTTATATATTTTATAATATTGAGTTTTAAAATAAAATAAGTAGATTTTGAAATAAATTTGTATTTAATTATATTTAATAACTTGGGAAAAGTTTTAAAGATTTAAAGGTTCAAGTTAAAATGTGTTTAGTAATCAATTAAAATAGGAATTTTCTTAAGTATTTAGAATGTTGATTTAATTAAAGATAGTTAAATTGAAAAGGAAATTTAGAAAATTTAATTATTTTAATTATAAAGTGTTATGGGTAAATAATTGATTTAAATTTAGATAGTAGTTTCTTAATTAAGAACCTTTAATATAATAAGTTAAGAATCATTTAATTAAATTTAAATGATTAAGTTAAATTAATTAATTTGTGATTACTTAAGATAATCACTTATAAATTAAGTTAAGTATAATTACTTGATGAAGTGATTAAGGAATAATTGCTGAATGTAATTAAGTAAAAGGAAAGTTATTTAATAAAATAACTAGAGGATAATTATTTTATGAAAGTAATTAAATAAGAAGTGATTAAGGTTAATTACTTAGTGTTATTAATTAAATAAATTATTAATTAAGTTAATTAAAGGATTAAGATTAATTATAAGGTAATTAATTATTTGTTAAGGTAATTAATTAAAAATAATTAATTAAGGAAGATAATTAATTAGAGTTAATTACTGGTTAAGTTTAATCAAAGGTGATTAATAAATTATGGTTTAATTAAAGGTTAATTACTTAATGTAATTAATAATTAATTAAAGGTGTAATTAGGGATCATTAGTTTATAATTAATGATGTGATTAAGAGTTGATTAATTAAGATTAATTAATCAAATGATAAGTGATTAATTGTAATTAATTAAGAGATGAAGTAATTAATTAATTAATTTATGAAGTAATTAAAAGTTAATTACTGTATTGGATTAAGGATAATTAATTTGGAAAATTAATTAAGGATAATTACTTAAATGTAATTAAAGTATAATTAATCAGGGTGATTAATTAAAGTGGAAATTTAGAGGAAGATTAATTAATTAATTTATAATTAATTAATGATTTTATAAGTAAGGTTTATAATGAAGTAATTAATTTAATTTATTTTAAATTAATTAAGAGATGAAGTAATTAATTTAATTCACTTTAAATTAATTAAAGATAAAGATAGTTAATTTAATTCATTTTAAATTAATTATGTTGTGATTAAGTAAGTCATTGCTTATATAAGAATGGATGACATTGATTGTCCTGAATGGATGTAATCTCAGAAATGAGATAAGTAATGTGGTGTGATATGAATGCTTGGTTGCATTATGATGGTAATATAGATTAACTATTGTGATGTTGATATGGATTACCTATTTTGTTATGAATCATTTGTTTATTTGATAATGTGATTATCAATTGTGATTTGTGAATTATCTATCTGTATGAATATAGATAAGTTAAATTGTTTAAACCTTTAAACAACTTGGCCTTAAAAGATACGTTTTGGATTTCGATGAGACCGGGATCGGGTTTCCGTATACCGGGATTCCAGGTCTGGAGACCCGAATACCACATCGATCCAAATTAACGATAGGTCGTGAATCTCAAGTGAAGATGAAGATTCAGAGTGCAAGGGTTATTGTCGTTAACTCTGAGGGTGATTCCAAAACGAGTGTAACGAGATAATGCCTTCGGTTTCGTTCGAACCCGGAACGAACTTGTATGGATTGAATGCTTTCAGCACATCGTCAGGCGGACGATGAGCATTCTAAGTGATATGTTCTGATTAAAGGTAATCGTAACCTCAAGCCTCATCAACCGGGAATGGCTAAAACAGGGGAGGTGCAGCAAGGCTTCGTGGGTAGCACCCACTGAGAGCAAGATAGATCCCTGTCTAGAGGTCCCTTTTCTTTTATTCGGCTTAGTGTGTGGTTGGTCGCGCCAACTACGGGATTGTCTTGTTCGGGATTATCCAGTAAGGGATGGTTCCGGCTTTGTGTTGCAGAGGAGCGGGCGTACTCCTCGGTACGGTGATCTAGGCCACGTACTGTGACGGGCGGTACCCCAGTAGCCCTGCCATTGTATGGAATCCAAACTCCAATAAGTGTCGTACGTATTAGTTGTGCCCAACTATGTTGGAATGTGAGATGTAAGCATTTCAGCTATTTCTGTATTTTACTTGAAAACCCTAGACCCTATTATAATACAATCAGATTTCCTATCAAACGTTTTAGTTAGCGTAAGGTAAAAACTTACCCATGTTTATTTGTGGGGAGTCTTACGTGATACTTTTGTTTTCAAAAGTTTTCAAAGTTAAGCAATCTAACCGTTTACTCACACCAGACCCATGTCTGACCCAAGTGTTTATTTTCTGTTTTATTAAACTCTTGGGTACTCAATATTGTATTGAGTAGTCGAGGGATTCAGGTTAGCTTTGACGAATTCTGGAGGAGATTTGGAGCAAGAGGCTTCACCGTGTAGATATATGATGATTCCGCTGTGTTTGTATTAGTCTGTATTGTACTGATGTACTTGTGTTGTATAATATACAGAAGTTTATAACTGTCTATTCTGTGATGTATAAGTTGTGTACTCCGATGTATATGATACTATGTAATATTCTATGTGATATATTATATTTCATTCGTTTCCGCTGTGAGATTCTTTTGTGTTGTTGTTTCTTCTTTTCTATCCTTTCTTCTTCTATCCCTTTCTTTCTTATTAGCGATACGACTTTCTGTGGAGAGAAAGTCGTGGTCGTTACAGTGGTATCAGAGCTGTAGGTTGAGTGAATACCTAGGCTCTGAAGTGGTGTCTATCTTGAGAGCGCGTAATTGTTAGTTATATAAAAATGGTTTTATATTGTGTTAATTGATCGGTTGAGTGGTATATGGATTCTGGTCAATACGAGTAGCTAACGTTATTGATAGGGATCTCTAAACACTTGAACCAGGCCAACAGACACAATATTGTTTTAAAGAGGTAGATGAAATAATTTTACCCAGAAATAATTTCTATATAAAAAAAATATCATTTTAAATATATATATTTATGTATTTCTACCTATTTATTGGGTTACCTGTTCGGGTTTTCCAATATAAGCTATAAAGGTAGATAAGGTGGTAGTGTGTGTAACACAATTACCAATAGTTGGAGTTTGAATGTTTGAGGTTGGAAGTATATATCGAGACTGTAAACCCAATATCGTCTCGAGTAAGTTGGCAGTATGGAGTAAGGATGTCTCGGATCTCTGAAGAAAATCCTTTTCAAGATTCGGAGTCCATTATTGGAATGTAAGATTGGTTGAGCTCGGGTGAGCAGATTTTCTAGAGTTGAATCTATCAGTTGTGTAGAAGTAAGTGATGGTAGCTTGGCGACTTCAGGAAGGAGCAGTTGTGTGATAAGACGCAGTATCTATGGATGTTCCCGAAGGAGATTTTCTTTTTGGAACAAGATTAAGAAGGTATTGGAGGAACAGTTGATGTCTACTGCAGGAAAGACTCGACTGTATAGGAATTCTCTGATATCAAGTAAGAGAGTTTTGTCTATTTTGAAGTATGGGACTAAGGTCGATTAGTTGTTCTTCGGACACGGTCTCATTGTTCCCTTAAGAAGAGTAAGTTATTGGCGATTGGTTTGGAGCCCGAGTTTCTTTTGGATGTCTGCCATCTCGGAGATTCGTTGAGAGGTTTGTTGATGGTTTTAGTTTTGAGAAGCCTTTGGATTAGAAGTTCTTGGTTAGCTGTGATAGCAGTGCAGCTCGGAGTGTTCGGTGTGCTGTCGAGACAGAGTTTGGAACCAGCAGTGTGGTCCATTTCTTCGATGGATTGGTTAGTCAAATATAAGCTGTTCTGATTAGTGAAGAGAGAACAGTTATCTTTGGAAATTAGGCCGAGCTGATCGCAAAAGTGACTTGCGATTGTTTAAGTATTCTCTTGGGATTATTGGAGATTGAGATTCCGTATCGACTTGATTCGTGGAGTTACCAGAAGTTCAGCTTAGTAGAAGGATTTGGTGAAGTATCTTAGAATTTTATGGAGTATCTGTGTTTTCTCTTCTACTTCTAGTTTCGAGTTTCCTCTAGCCAAGGATAGCTGAAGACAGTACCCTTGACCGAGGACTCGTCTATTCTTTGAGAAGTTGGTTATGTCTTTAAGATAACCAATGTTTCTGCTTGTTTGTGGATCTAGTTTGTGTTCGAGTTCATCGACATTCTCATCTATTTCAAAATCAGAATTTGGAATTTGAAGTTGAAATTTGGATATTGTTTAAGTTTTCTCCAATCAAAGGAGATATAAGATTTGGAAAAATTGGAGAGTGAGCTCCAGAAGTATTATGAGATTTTTCCTATGTTCCCAAGAGGATTAGTTCTTTGATCTATAGGATTAAATGGCCAGTTCGGATAACTGGAATTCATTTTATTTCACGTATATCTGAGGGAGTACGTGTATGATTCATCGCAAGTTGTGGAATCTGCAGTTCAGATGGATTTGGAAGTTGTGCTGGATTTGAGTGTGGACTGATATTTTGTTCAGATTGGTGAATCTAGAGAAGAGAGGAGCTCTGGATTATGGTGGTGTAGTTTGTTTAGCTTCTGTAGAGCGAGTCTCCCGGTGATTTATATCCGGGGAAACTCTAGATAGTGTTAGTAGATCTATCCTGATTTGTATTAGGATAGTTAGTTAGGTTTGTTTGATTGTTTGATTGGTTGCTTTGGTTGTTAGGAATTGGATGATAGGTATGCTTTGCTGTTTTAAAATCTTGGCTGGATTATTAAATTAACTTTGCTTTTAATTTCGAGGACGAAATTATTTTAAGGGGGAAGGAATGTGATATCCCGGAAATTTGGCAATATCAATTTAATAATCTTTATTAATAATTAAATTGATTTGTTGATTTATTTTATAAATTGACAAGTTTAATTCTTTTAAAGGTTAATAACATTTTAATTGGAAAGTTTATTTCTTTTGAAAAACTAATAACATTTTAAATTAGGAATATCTTTTCTAACAATTTTAAATTGAGAAGATTTATCTTTCTAAAACTTATATGAATGTGTTATATTTATAATGTATATATATATATATTGGTATATATATATATTATGAATAGGGAATCTTTTAATTTAATAAAACTGTGTTTTCAAATTATAATATATATGAATATATATATATATATATATATATTGTTATTTGAAGATATGTATTAAATTCAATATGATAATTATAAAGCTAATGTTAATATTTTCCATTTAGAATATATATATTTGTATATATTGGAATGGAAAGAATATTGAATTTGAATTTAATTAAGATGTTTTCAAACTTTAATATATAATTTTTAATTTGAAATGTTAATTTGGTTTAATACTTTTAAAAATGATATTTGATATATAGAATCAAAAGTTCATTTGTTTAATGATCTTTCATTTTAATTTTATCATAAGATAAATTGTTTTAAAATTTTACATAAGAAGGTAAATTAAGTTGAAATCAATTTCTCAAATTTTATAAACATTTAATTTGATCAAAGCATAAGTTATTTATAAATAAATGTTCATATGAATTCACATTTGTATATTTAATAAATCTAAAAGCTTAATTATAAAAAGATAAATACATATGTATAACTTAAATAAATTTATAAAAAGACAAGTTTAACACTTGTAAACATATGGAGGCTTGGATTGAATATGTGTAAGCTAAATAATTAACCTAAGGACAAATGGCAATATCTCTTTAATAATTAAAGTTTAAAAATTTTTAAATATAGAAGAGAGATCTGGCATTTTCTTTCTTCAGCTCTAAACTATCTTCACTTCTTCATTCTCTACTAAAAATAATTCGAATCTAAAGAAAAAAATAAAACCTGGAAATCAAATGCAAAGAAGAAATGAAAGTCTGGAAATTCAAAACAAAAAGGAGATCAAAGGCAAACTTAACTACAGATTCAAAATTCTCAAATGCAAATCAGTCAAGGCAAATCTATCAACAAATAACATGAGATCAACAGCTAAATGGAAATCAAACAGCAAGATTATAATTCAACAAGCAAATAGAAAAGCAAGTTCAAATGCAAACATATCAGTCTGGAAATCAAGAACAGGTTATCTGTTCTCTGTTCTAAATACTGGTGAGTAAATATTATTTTAAAAAAACAGATTTAAGCTTTTGATATGTGATGATTTATTATCTGAAATGTTTGTAATGTATGCATGTTTGTATATGAGTGTTTGAAATGCCTGTATAGTAAATTTGAATGTCTGTACAGTTATAAATATAGCCTCTGTATAATGGTAGCAGATTTGATTTCTAAATAAACCTATATCTCATCATCTAATCATTTTTAGCCTTTGATTTGTAAATGAAAAATGATGGAAATCATGTAATATCACTAATAAAAATAAGATCTGGAATTTATATACATTATTTGTCTGGAAATTTTATAAACAGCAGTAGAAATGTAAATTTGGTCAAAAATTTATTGATTCAATTTTAAGTTTTGATTATATAATTGAACTCAATATAGCAAACCATGAATTTTAATGGTGATATCACGATTTTTAGTTTAGAGTTTGTTGAGTATGGGAGAGATGACCGGAAATGTTAGTTTGGGCCAATTCTGGTGATCGCGGAGGTCATGGACCTCGGGATTGTGACCAGAGGAGGATGGAAGGATGTAGGTCATGGGAAAAATGGTCGTGGATGTTATAATCCATCGTGATGAGCATTCGAAGTCTTAATAGGGTTTTTGGTTAGTTGAAATCGATGTTGAAGGTTGGATTTTCACGGCGACGACAAGCGACCGGAAGCGATCGCACGTGGTTCTGTGGGTTCGAGGCGAAGTAGGGAAGCTTCGACGAAGGTGGCGAGGTGTCTCGAAGTGTTGATTGCCGTGGATGATGGTTTTTCTGATGATGGTGTTCGAGCAGTTTGGGTTTGAAATGTCGAATTCGAGTCTCGTACGAATCGAGTAATTTTTGATGCTCGATCGTGATGTCGTGGTTGTAGATGACTTGCCGGAGGCCAGATCGTAGTTCGTCGACGTTCAGCATAGACGTGCACGTGCACGTGCATGTTTGAGTGCGTCTGGAAGTTGGTTTTGGAGGAGAAGGTTGGAGGCTCGGGTTTTTATCCAGGGGAATTCAAGTTTTACTCGAAGCAGGGGAAGAAAGTTTTAGACGCGAGTGTTTCTTCGAGTCTCCAGGGGTGTTTGCTCGAGTGTTAGGTGAGGCAGATTTAAGTTTTCAGGTTTTAAAATAGAACAGGAAATGTTTTAAAGTTTAAACAAAAGAAATTTTGTTTTGTAATATTTTCTGAGTTTAAACAAGTTTATATATTTTATAATATTGAGTTTTAAAATAAAATAAGTAGATTTTGAAATAAATTTGTATTTAATTATATTTAATAACTTGGGAAAAGTTTTAAAGATTTAAAGGTTCAAGTTAAAATGTGTTTAGTAATCAATTAAAATAGGAATTTTCTTAAGTATTTAGAATGTTGATTTAATTAAAGATAGTTAAATTGAAAAGGAAATTTAGAAAATTTAATTATTTTAATTATAAAGTGTTATGGGTAAATAATTGATTTAAATTTAGATAGTAGTTTCTTAATTAAGAACCTTTAATATAATAAGTTAAGAATCATTTAATTAAATTTAAATGATTAAGTTAAATTAATTAATTTGTGATTACTTAAGATAATCACTTATAAATTAAGTTAAGTATAATTACTTGATGAAGTGATTAAGGAATAATTACTGAATGTAATTAAGTAAAAGGAAAGTTATTTAATAAAATAACTAGAGGATAATTATTTTATGAAAGTAACTAAATAAGAAGTGATTAAGGTTAATTACTTAGTGTTATTAATTAAATAAATTATTAATTAAGTTAATTAAAGGATTCAGATTAATTATAAGGTAATTAATTATTTGTTAAGGTAATTAATTAAAAATAATTAATTAAGGAAGATAATTAATTAGAGTTAATTACTGGTTAAGTTTAATCAAAGGTGATTAATAAATTATGGTTTAATTAAAGGTTAATTACTTAATGTAATTAATAATTAATTAAAGGTGTAATTAGGGATCATTAGTTTATAATTAATGATGTGATTAAGAGTTGATTAATTAAGATTAATTAATCAAATGATAAGTGATTAATTGTAATTAATTAAGAGATGAAGTAATTAATTAATTAATTTATGAAGTAATTAAAAGTTAATTACTGTATTGGATTAAGGATAATTAATTTGGAAAATTAATTAAGGATAATTACTTAAATGTAATTAAAGTATAATTAATCAGGGTGATTAATTAAAGTGGAAATTTAGAGGAAGATTAATTAATTAATTTATAATTAATTAATGATTTTATAAGTAAGGTTTATAATGAAGTAATTAATTTAATTTATTTTAAATTAATTAAGAGATGAAGTAATTAATTTAATTCACTTTAAATTAATTAAAGATAAAGATAGTTAATTTAATTCATTTTAAATTAATTATGTTGTGATTAAGTAAGTCATTGCTTATATAAGAATGGATGACATTGATTGTCCTGAATGGATGTAATCTCAGAAATGAGATAAGTAATGTGGTGTGATATGAATGCTTGGTTGCATTATGATGGTAATATAGATTAACTATTGTGATGTTGATATGGATTACCTATTTTGTTATGAATCATTTGTTTATTTGATAATGTGATTATCAATTGTGATTTGTGAATTATCTATCTGTATGAATATAGATAAGTTAAATTGTTTAAACCTTTAAACAACTTGGCCTTAAAAGATACGTTTTGGATTTCGATGAGACCGGGATCGGGTTTCCGTATACCGGGATTCCAGGTCTGGAGACCCGAATACCACATCGATCCAAATTAACGATAGGTCGTGAATCTCAAGTGAAGATGAAGATTCAGAGTGCAAGGGTTATTGTCGTTAACTCTGAGGGTGATTCCAAAACGAGTGTAACGAGATAATGCCTTCGGTTTCGTTCGAACCCGGAACGAACTTGTATGGATTGAATGCTTTCAGCACATCGTCAGGCGGACGATGAGCATTCTAAGTGATATGTTCTGATTAAAGGTAATCGTAACCTCAAGCCTCATCAACCGGGAATGGCTAAAACAGGGGAGGTGCAGCAAGGCTTCGTGGGTAGCACCCACTGAGAGCAAGATAGATCCCTGTCTAGAGGTCCCTTTTCTTTTATTCGGCTTAGTGTGTGGTTGGTCGCGCCAACTACGGGATTGTCTTGTTCGGGATTATCCAGTAAGGGATGGTTCCGGCTTTGTGTTGCAGGGGAGCGGGCGTACTCCTCGGTACGGTGATCTAGGCCACGTACTGTGACGGGCGGTACCCCAGTAGCCCTGCCATTGTATGGAATCCAAACACCAATAAGTGCCGTACGTATTAGTTGTGCCCAACTATGTTGGAATGTGAGATGTAAGCATTTCAGCTATTTCTGTATTTTACTTGAAAACCCTAGACCCTATTATAATACAATCAGATTTCCTATCAAACTTTTTAGTTAGCGTAAGGTAAAAACTTACCCATGTTTATTTGTGGGGAGTCTTACGTGATACTTTTGTTTTCAAAAGTTTTCAAAGTTAATCAATCTAACCGTTTACTCACACCAGACCCATGTCTGACCCAAGTGTTTATTTTCTGTTTTATTAAACTCTTGGGTACTCAATATTGTATTGAGTAGTCGAGGGATTCAGGTTAGCTTTGACGAATTCTGGAGGAGATTTGGAGCAGGAGGCTTCACCGTGTAGATATATGATGATTCCGCTGTGTTTGTATTAGTCTGTATTGTACTGATGTACTTGTGTTGTATAATAGACAGAAGTTTATAACTGTCTATTCTGTGATGTATAAGTTGTGTACTCCGATGTATATGATACTATGTAATATTCTATGTGATATATTATATTTCATTCGTTTCCGCTGTGAGATTCTTTTGTGTTGTTGTTTCTTCTTTTCTATCCTTTCTTCTTCTATCCCTTTCTTTCTTATTAGCGATACGACTTTCTGTGGAGAGAAAGTCGTGGTCGTTACAATGTAAATCTAGAATAATCATCAACCAATACATAACAATAACGTTTTCCATTCAAGCTTGCAATTTCATTTGGTCCAAATAAGTCCATGTGAATTAATTCGAGGACCCTTGATGTGCTAACAATGTTTTTAGGGTGAAATGATGATCGACTAAGCTTGCCTAAGGAACATGCTTTACACACTTTATTATTTTTAAATTTCTGATGTGGTAACCCTCTGACTAATTCTTTAGTTTCAAGTTTTTCCAAGAGACCCATACTAGCATGTCCAAGTCTCCTATGCCATAAGAATGCCTCTTCGTCAGTGGCTACCAAACATCTAGAAAGATTTAGATTATCAAAAGAAAGTGTGTAAACATTTCCTTTTCTTTTTCCCATAAAAACAATGTTATTAGAAGATTTATCAATGATTTTGCAAGTATCACTATCAAAAAAACATTCATACCTTTGTCACATAGTTGGCTAATAGAAATGAGATTGTGATGCAAATTATCGACGTATAAAACATTAGTCAAGGAAAAATTACCGTTACCAACTTCACCTTTACCAATAATCTTACACTTATTATTGTCTCCCATGATCACATTTCCTCCTTTAAAACTCTCTAGGCTAAGGAACTTTGACTTGTCACCTGTCATATGTCTAGAACAACCTGAATCTAGATACCATTCTTGTTGCTCCTTAGCCCGCCAACAAACCTCACTAGTTTCCTCTGAACTTGCTTCTGAGTCTGATTTTCCCATAAGACACAAGTTAGCCTCCTCTGAGCTATCACTCGAAACTTCCTCTCCTTCCTCATCATCCCAAGTTGCTGCAAATGCCTTCTTCTTCTTTTTCTTTCCTTTTTTTGTTTTTGAGAAGTGGAAAATTTTGTTTGAAGTGACCAGGCTTGTTGCAGTTATAGCAGATTAATTCACTATTGGAGTTGTCAGAATCTTTTGACCTATTACCAGTTGTTTTCTTCTTGCGTGGCTTGAATCTTGACCATCTTCTAAGATTATTGACAGCCATTGCAAGTTCTTCAATTGGATCTTCTTCTTCATCATCGCTCTCTTCTTTGCTCTTTAAGGCAATTGTCTTCTTCTTTGATTCGGAATTGTTGCATTCCTCTTTTTCTTTTAGCTCAAGCTCATACGTCATCAGGTTTCCGATCAAATCCTCCATGCTTAATTTACTCAAATCTTTTGATTCTTGTATTGCTGTGACTTTTGCCTCAAAATTCATCGTTAAAACTCGTAGTATCTTCCTCGCTAGCTCTACCTCGAAGAATACCTTTTCAAGCGCTCTAGCATTGTATACCAAGGTTGAGAAGCATCCAAACATGTCCTTTATGCTCTCGCCTTTGTCCATCACAAAGTTCTCGTATTCATTGCTGAATAGGGCTAGACGAGACTCCTTGACTTGAGAAGTTCCTTCGTGTGTCACCTCCAAAGTATGCCAAATTTCCTGTGCTGTTTTACAATGAGAAATTCTATTAAATTCAGTTTTATCAAGAGCACAAATCAAACCATTCATTGCTTTAGCATTTGTGGTTTTCAATTTCTTATCGTTAGCATCCCACCTATCCCTAGGTTTAGGAATCTCAGTATCACCAACAGTTATGGTGGGAGGTGTATAGCCAGTCTCAATAATGTCCCAAACATCATAATTAACAGAACTAAGATAAATACCCATCCTAACTTTCCAGTAAGCATAATCACTCCCATTAAACATTGGTGGCCTAGCAATAGATTGCCCCTCAGAAAAAGCATTATTTGGTGGATTCATGACTCTAGAGTTAAAGAAAAAAATAACGGTCTCTGATACCACTTGCAGGATCTAGATTAACCCTAGAGGGGGGGTGAATAGGGTTATAGAAAATTTTCATAAATTTAAACACACTACAGAAAAGTAAATATGCAAATAAATCACACATAAATTTTACCCAGCTTCGGCAACCCTTGCCTACTGCTGCATTCCCATATTTCTATTAGAATTAAACAGTATCCCGCTTACAAACACTGTGACAGACTTGCACACCCTGCTACCGCCTATAGAGTTTTGTAAACTCGCACACCCTGCTCACTGAACTAATCCTAACTAGACAATCTGACACTACCTAACCTATAGGAGGTGATTTACCAAAGTTTTGTCTTTAAAAACAGAAAAATAAAAATAGTTTAAAACAAAAGGAACAACCCTATTTAAAATAACTAAGCCTTTATAAAAATAACCAACTATTATCACTTAAAAAAGAAAAATGTTGCCCTTTTTCTTTGTTTAATATCGGCCCATCTATTTCGTGAAAAAATAATGGCCGCTTCGTCCTTCTTTGCCGCTGAGAATTAGGGCTTCGATTCTTTTCAAAAATTAGGGCTTTGATGTCGACTGAATCACGTTTGCTCGTTTCACTGTGTTGCTCTCAGCCCTTTGTGATCGATCGTGTTTGGATGTTTGCGTGTTTGAATTATCGATCAGTAGTCTTCGTCTTTGCTCTGAAAATTCTGGGGTAACGAAAATTGAAGGTGCCGTGTCGAATTGAGTATTGATGATCGCGGCTCCTCCTCGATGATCGGATTCAACTGTCGATTGAGTATGTAATTTTTACTTTTAGCTTTCTGGATTTTAATACTTAAATTCGATGATCTTTTTGCCAGTGATGATTGGGTGATTTTATAGGGTTCGAAGCCCTGAGTTTTCGTTCGTACAAATTAATTTGAATTCGTCACATTTTTTGCTCGGCCGTTCGACGATTGTTGGATGTTGCGATGATTCTTGACCTTTTCCAAAAATACGTATATATGTGATTCTATTACGTGATAATCACGGCTTCACTATGTTGCTCCGTGATTTTCTTTGACTTTGGCTTCGATCATTTTACTTTGTCCACTGTTGATTTTTCTTGTTGACATCTGTATTGAATTTGATTTCTCTGTGAATCATTTCTCTGGCATTCTTCTCTGTTGCACTTCCTTACTGTCACTTCCTCGGTTTGCCTGTTGTTTGTGGTCAGTTGCATCGAGTTGGTCTTGTAATTATGTAGACTGTAGTCTCTTTGCATTATGATTACTGTGAACTATCTGACCATGTTGGATTTCTTTGTATGCATGTAGTGGCTTTGTTCGTCTATTGTCTGGTCATCATTTGTGCTTGAGCATTGCATATGTAGTTGCACTCCATTCCATGTTTGAATTCCTTACTGTCACTGTCCATTTGTTTTTGCATACCTTGTAGTTGTTCATTGAAATGTTGTATAACTTTGAACTTCTGGCCTGATGCTTTGAGATATTAAGTAGTTTGCATTTGTTAGTAATGTAGCCTTGTGGTTAGTTGCTGTCTACTTTGAGATATTCATGTAGCCTGTGCATTCTGACTTGTATACTCTTGCGTTTTTTGCCTGCCTTCACCTGTGTACTTTCTTGATCTTGTACATGTTCATGTGCTCACTTCCAATTGTACTGCTATTAGAATTGCAGTGCTTCATGTTGTAGCTTGACCATTTGTGGTTCTATGTGCACACCTGAGTTTCATTTTCATGTAGCTTCACTTGAGTTTTCTGATGCATTTTTAAACTGGTGTCTGAACTACTTGTGATATTTGTAGACTTGTACATGATGCTTTTGACCATTACTTGAGTACTGCATATGTATATAGTTGTGTAGCTGTTGCATCACTTGAGTCTGTTTCCTATTGCATTGTTGTTGACCCTGGGTAGCTCTGGTTACTTGATCATCACTGTTGTTTTGGTCATCTGGACTTGTATTTGTTGGTGTTTGTACTGTTGTGGCCTGTCTGGTGGCATCATGTATATTTGCAGTTTCACTTCACTGTGACCTTGTTCATTTGTATGCTTGAACTGTCATTGTTTCACTTGTTCATATGCATGTGTTTTGATCGAGTTCATTGCTTTACACTTGCTTGGCTATTTGTTGACTACACTGTGTACATGCATAGTTTTTGTTGCAGTGATCATTGATATTTTGGTCGAGGCCATTTGCACTTGTGTTGAATCTGTCTTTGATTTGACCTTGTGCACTCGAGTTGGCGAGGCAGTGCACACGTGTATACGTGTGTACTGCAGCCACTTGTAAATACCTGTCCCTGAAATAAATACTGATATGCATAGAATTACACAATCAAAGATGATGACGATAACCCATATATCTGAGGCACCAATAAAAACAAATTTATATTTTTGCAAATTTAAATTTGTTTATTTTCAGATTACTGCTATAGTTGCTAATTATACAGGTACACAGAAGACAGGACAAGAATTGGAGCTGAACAATGCAGATAGATGCAGATGTGAAGACGGAGTGAAATAACTGAGTGTTGAGTGTTGTAGTGAGGAAAAGATGTAAATATGAAATGTATGTGAAACGATGTATGTATATAGAGAGATCTGAATTTTTTTGTATTGTTCAAGTGTTGAAATAAAATATTATTTTGAATAAAATACTGATTGAATTATATAATTCTATGCAATATTATTATTATTCAATATTAATATTTATTCCTATATGTGTATTATACAATCTGCAAACACATTTATAAATTGATATATATTTGTTATCATCAAACAAAAAATCACATCAAACAATCTCCCCCTTTTGATGATGACAAACATATATATTAAAGATTTTGAAATTCTGATAAATGTGTTTGAGTATAAAATGTTTAGCTCCCTCTATATGAATGCTCCCCCTACAACTGAGACCACTCCCTATTTAGTAGATTTTGAAAATTACAGAAGAATAAAAGAATTAAAGAAAATTAACTAATAACATTTAACAAATTTTTTGAAGTATTCAAAAATATTTATTTTCTTTATCAAAATCTTGTTCTTCTCCCCCTTTTGTTATCATCAAAAGACTGATAAAAATAATGAAACAGCAAGGGAAAAAACAAATGTAAAACTAAGAAAAATCATAATAATTCATAACAAGATAACAATTTCCACATTTTAGAGAATGGATCGATTATTTGGTTTTTATATAATGAGAAGAGGGATGATTTATTTTATTTAACATTTTAGCACAAAAAAATTAAGCACTTACTAACCACGCATAACCATAAGGACTTTTAAATGGGATTAGCAGTTACTCATTAGCTATCACCCTCCATCCATGCATAACCATAAGGACTTTTAAATGAGAATGGAGTGATGATAACCTCTCATTATCCATCCATGCATAACCATAAGGTCTTTTAAATGAGAATGGATGCATGAGGAAAAAATTTTTTTTTTTTTAATTCACTCTTATCATTTTTCAAAACCATTATGAATGATAGAAAGATGGTAGAAGTAGAAATGGTCATGGAATAAGTTACCAAATTAATTATATTATGAAATTTCTTAAAATAAAACAAGCGTATTTCCACTACTGAATACCATATTCGAATCAATCTTTGAATGATATCCAAAACAAGTTTGAATTCTAGAAATTGAAGTTGAAAATAAATATTCAAGAATATTTCAACTAAACTTGAAAATGATTAGTCAATTTCTATAATCCCCAAATCCAAACGTAATCTGGAAAATCTGTCTTCGGGGAGGGGTTTTGTGAAAATATCAGCAAGTTGATTCTCAGTTGAAATATATTCAATGCAAATGTCTTTCTTAGCAATGTGATCTCTAAGAAAGTGGTGTCTCACATCAATGTGTTTTGTGCGTGAATGATGAACATGATTATTTGACAAATCTATTGCACTTTTACTATCACATTTTAATGGAACTTGTTTATAAACTAAGCCAAAATCAGAAAGAGTTTGCATCATCCATAAAATTTGAGCACAACAACTTCCTAAAGCAATATATTCTGCTTCAGTGGTGGATAATACAACACAATTTTGTTTTCGACTAGACCATGAAACTAATGAATGTCCTAGCATGAAACACGTCCCACTAGTACTCTTCCTGTCAACTAATGAACCAGCATAATCAGCATCAGAATAACCGACTAAATCAAAATTTTCACAAGAAGGGTACCATAGTCCAAATTTGTTGTGTGTGTGAAAGATATCTCAAAATTCGTTTAGTAGCTTTTAAATGTGATTCTTTAGGATTAGATTGAAAACGTGCACACAAACACACAGAAAACATAATATCGGGTCTAGAAGCATTAAGATAGAGAAGTGAACCAATTATCCCTCGATATTTCTTTTGATCAACAGCAACTCCTTTTTCATCTTTGTCCAACTTTGTTGATGGGCTCATAGGAGTTCTCAATGGTTTGGAGTTTTCAACTCCAAATTTCTTCAACAGTTCCAACACATACTTGGATTGTGAAATGAAAATGCCATCACTGCTTTGCTTGATTTGAAATCCAAGGAAGTTTTTTAATTCTCCAACCAAGCTCATCTCGAATTTAGCCTGCATGACTTGTTCAAATTTCTCGCACAAGAGTTCATTAGTAGCACCATAAATGATATCATCAACATAAATCTGAACAATCAAAAAATCACTTTCTTTATGTAATAGAAACAATGTCGTGTCAGCACTCCCCTTTTTAAAGTCATTTTCCAAAAGATATGTACAAAGGCAGTCATACCAAGCTCTAGGAGCTTGCTTAAGATCATATAATGCTTTTTCTAGCTTATACACATGATTTGGAAAGTCATGATTTTCAAAACCGGGGGGTTGTTCAACAAAAACTTCTTCTTTTAAATCACCATTTAGAAAGGCACTTTTTACATCCATTTGTTTAAGTTTGAAACCCTTATAGCATGCAAAACTTAGTAAAATCCTAATGGCTTCTAACCTAGCAACTGGAGCAAATGTTTCATCAAAGTCTATGCCTTCTAGTTGGTTATATCCTTTTGCGACCAACCTAGCTTTGTTTCTAATTACATTTCCTGATTCATCAAGTTTGTTTTTGAACACCCACTTAGTTCCAACAATTGGATAATCATTAGGCCTAGGAACTAATTTCCATACTTTATTTCTTTCAAATTGATTTAGTTCATCTTGCATTGCTAAAACCCAACTTTCATCATTGAGAGCCATTTCAACAGAATCAGGTTCAATTTCAGAAATAAAACCACTGTGACAACAGAATGCACATAAATTTCTATCAAATGAAGAGCGAGTGCGTATACCTTCCGTAGGATTACCTATAACCAATTCAGGAGGATGGTTAGATTTGAACTTTAATTTATCAGCATCAACAGTCCTATTTTCGGCTTTCTCACCAGATGTCTCTTCTCCAATTTCTTCATGATCTATCCCATCATCATCCGTTTTTTCAGTCGTCTTTTCCAAGTCAGATTCATCGAATTTCACATTGATTGATTCAACAATTGTCTTTGTTCGTTTGTTGTATATTTTGTACGCCTTGCTCCTTGTTGAATAGCCCATGAAAATTCCCTCATCAGCCTTTGATTCGAATTTTCCAAGTTGATCTCCTGTGTTAAGAATGAAACAAGGACATCCAAATACACAAAAATATGAAATGTTAGGTTTCCTTTCATGCCACAATTCATAAGACGTTTTGCCAAGTATTGGTCTAATCATTACTCTATTCATTACATAGCACGAAGTATTCACTGCCTCTGCCCAAAAGGTTAGAGGTAGTTTATACTCAATCAACATGGATCTAGCCAATTCTTGCAATGTACGATTTTTCCTTTCAACCACCCCATTTTGTTGAGGTGTTCGTGGAGCAGAAAATTCATGTTTTAAGCCATTTTCTTCACAAAAGTTTTCAAAATCCAAATTTTCAAATTCGCCTCCATGATCACTTCTCAAAGTTTTAATTGAAACTCCTTTTTCATTTTGAACAAGTTTTGCAAATTTTGAAAAATAATCAAAAGATTCAGATATTTTGGCTAAGAAATAAACCCATGTAAATCTAGAATAATCATCAACCAATACATAACAATAACGTTTTCCATTCAAGCTTGCAATTTCATTTGGTCCAAATAAGTCCATGTGAATTAATTCGAGGACCCTTGATGTGCTAACAATGTTTGTAGGGTGAAATGATGATCGACTAAGCTTGCCTAAGGAACATGCTTTACACACTTTATTATTTTTAAATTTCTGATGTGGTAACCCTCTGACTAATTTTTTAGTTTCAAGTTTTTCCAAGAGACCCATACTAGCATGTCCAAGTCTCCTATGCCATAAGAATGCCTCTTCGTCAGTGGCTACCAAACATCTAGAAAGATTTAGATTATCAAAAGAAAGTGTGTAAACATTTCCTTTTCTTTTTCCCATAAAAACAATGTTATTAGAAGATTTATCAATGATTTTGCAAGTATCACTATCAAAAAAACATTCATACCTTTGTCACATAGTTGGCTAATAGAAATGAGATTGTGATGCAAATTATCGACGTATAAAACATTAGTCAAGGAAAAATTACCGTTACCAACTTCACCTTTACCAATAATCTTACACTTATTATTGTCTCCCATGATCACATTTCCTCCTTTAAAACTCTCTAGGCTAAGGAACTTTGACTTGTCACCTGTCATATGTCTAGAACAACCTGAATCTAGATACCATTCTTGTTGCTCCTTAGCCCGCCAACAAACCTCACTAGTTTCCTCTGAACTTGCTTCTGAGTCTGATTTTCCCATAAGACACAAGTTAGCCTCCTCTGAGCTATCACTCGAAACATCCTCTCCTTCCTCATCATCCCAAGTTGCTGCAAATGCCTTCTTCTTCTTTTTCTTTCCTTTTTTTGTTTTTGAGAAGTGGACAATTTTGTTTGAAGTGACCAGGCTTGTTGCAGTTATAGCAGATTAATTCACTATTGGAGTTGTCAGAATCTTTTGACCTATTACCAGTTGTTTTCTTCTTGCGTGGCTTGAATCTTGACCATCTTCTAAGATTATTGACAGCCATTGCAAGTTCTTCAATTGGATCTTCTTCTTCAACATCGCTCTCTTCTTTGCTCTTTAAGGCAATTGTCTTCTTCTTTGATTCGGAATTGTTGCGTTCCTCTTTTTCTTTTAGCTCAAGCTCATACGTCATCAGGTTTCCGATCAAATCCTCCATGATTAATTTACTCAAATCTTTTGATTCTTGTATTGCTGTGACTTTTGCCTCAAAATTCATCGGTAAAACTCGTAGTATCTTCCTCACTAGCTCTACCTCGGAGAATACCTTTTCAAGTGCTCTAGCATTGTATACCAAGGTTGAGAAGCGTCCAAACATGTCCTTTATGCTCTCGCCTTTGTCCATCACAAAGTTCTCGTATTCATTGCTGAATAGGGCTAGACGAGACTCCTTGACTTGAGAAGTTCCTTCGTGTGTCACCTCCAAAGTATGCCAAATTTCCTATGCTGTTTTACAATGAGAAATTCTATTAAATTCAGTTTTATCAAGAGCACAGATCAAACCATTCATTGCTTTAGCATTTGTGGTTTTCAATTTCTTATCGTTAGCATCCCACCTATCCCTAGGTTTAGGAATCTCAGTATCACCAACAGTTATGGTGGGAGGTGTATAGCCAGTCTCAATAATGTCCCAAACATCATAATCAACAGAACTAAGATAAATACCCATCCTAACTTTCCAGTAAGCATAATCACTCCCATTAAACATTGGTGGCCTAGCAATAGATTGCCCCTCAGAAAAAGCATTATTTGGTGGATTCATGACTCTAGAGTTAAAGAAAAAAATAACGGGCTCTGATACCACTTGCAGGATCTAGATTAACCCTAGAGGGGGGGGGGGTGAATAGGGTTATAGAAAATTTTCACAAATTTAAACATACTACAGAAAAGTAAATATGCAAATAAATCACACATAAATTTTACCCAGCTTCGGCAACCCTTGCCTACTGCTGCATTCCCATATTTCTATTAGAATTAAAAAGTATCCCGCTTACAAACACTGTGACAGACTTGCACACCCTGCTACCGCCTATAGAGTTTTGTAAACTCGCACACCCTGCTCACTGAACTAATCCTAACTAGACAATCTGACACTACCTAACCTATAGGAGGTGATTTACCAAAGTTTTGTCTTTAAAAATAGAAAAATAAAAACAGTTTAAAACAAAAGGAACAACCCTATTTAAAATAACTAAGCCTTTATAAAAATAACCAACTATTATCACTTAAAAAAGAAAAATGTTGCCCTTTTTCTTTGTTTAATATCGGCCCATCTATTTCGTGAAAAAATAATGGCCGCTTCGTCCTTCTTTGCCGCTGAGAATTAGGGCTTCGATTCTTTTCAAAAATTAGGGCTTTGATGTCGACTGAATCACGTTTGCTCGTTTCACTGTGTTGCTCTCAGCCCTTTGTGATCGATCGTGTTTGGATGTTTGCGTGTTTGAATTATCGATCAGTAGTCTTCGTCTTTGCTCTGAAAATTCTGGGGTAACGAAAATTGAAGGTGCCGTGTCGAATTGAGTATTGATGATCGCGGCTCCTCCTCGATGATCGAATTCAACTGTCGATTGAGTATGTAATTTTTACTTTTAGCTTTTTGGATTTTAATACTTAAATTCGATGATCTTTTTGCCAGTGATGATTGGGTGATTTTATAGGGTTCGAAGCCCTGAGTTTTCGTTCGTACGAATTAATTTGAATTCGTCACATTTTTTGCTCGGCCGTTCGACGATTGTTGGATGTTGCGATGATTCTTGACCTTTTCAAAAAATACGTATATATGTGATTCTATTACGTGATAATCACGGCTTCACTATGTTGCTCCCTGATTTTCTTTGACTTTGGCTTCGATCATTTTACTTTGTCCACTGTTGATTTTTCTTGTTGACATCTGTATTGGATTTGATTTCTCTGTGAATCATTTCTCTGGCATTCTTCTCTGTTGCACTTCCTTACTGTCACTTCCTCGGTTTGCCTGTTGTTTGTGGTCAGTTGCATCGAGTTGGTCTTGTAATTGTGTAGACTGTAGTCTCTTTGCATTATGATTACTGTGAACTATCTGACCATGTTGGATTTCTTTGTATGCCTGTAGTGGCTTTGTTCGTCTATTGTCTGGTCATCATTTGTGCTTGAGCATTGCATATGTAGTTGCACTCCATTCCATGTTTGAATTCCTTACTGTCACTGTCCATTTGTTTTTGCATACCTTGTAGTTGTTCATTGAAATGTTGTATAACTTTGAACTTCTGGCCTGATGCTTTGAGATATTCAGTAGTTTGCATTTGTTAGTAATGTAGCCTTGTGGTTAGTTGCTGTCTAATCTGATTCACTCTGTATCTTTATATGATTGTTATTCATGTAGCCTGTGCATTCTGACTTGTATACTCTTGGGTTTTTTGCCTGCCTTCACCTGTGTACTTTCTTGATCTTGTACATGTTCATGTGCTCACTTCCAATTGTACTGCTATTAGAATTGCAGTGCTTCATGTTGTAGCTTGACCATTTGTGGTTTGATGTGCACACCTGAGTTGCATTTTCATGTAGCTTCACTTGAGTTTTCTGATGCATTTTTAAACTGGTGTCTGAACTACTTGTGATATTTGTAGACTTGTACATGATGCTTTTGACCATTACTTGAGTACTGCATATGTATATAGTTGTGTAGTTGTCGCATCACTTGAGTCTGTTGCCTGTTGCATTGTTGTTGACCATGGGTAGCTCTGGTTACTTGATCATCACTATTGTTTTGGTCATCTGGACTTGTATTTGTTGGTGTTTGTACTGTTGTGGCCTGGTCTGGTGGCATCATGTATATTTGCAGTTTCACGTCACTGTGACCTTGTTCATTTGTATGCTTGAACTGTCATTGTTTCACTTGTTCATATGCATGTGTTTTGATCGAGTTCATTGCTTTACACTTGCTTGGCCTTTTGTTGACTACACTGTGTACATGCACAGTTTTTGTTGCAGTGATCATTGATATTTTGGTCGAGGCCATTTGCACTTGTGTTGAATCTGTCTTTGATTTGACCTTGTGCACTCGAGTTGGCGAGGCAGTGCACACGTGTATACGTGTGTACTGCAGTCACTCGTAAATACCTGTCCCTGAAATAAATACTGATATGCACAGATATTACACAATCAAAGATGATGACGATAACCCATATATCTGAGGCACCAATAAAAACAAATTTATATTTTTGCAAATTTAAATTTGTTTATTTTCAGATTACTGCTGTAGTTGCTAATTATACAGGTACACAGAAGACAGGACAAGAACTGGAGTTGAACAATGCAGATAGATGCAGATGTGAAGACAGAGTGAAATAACTGAGTGTTGAGTGTTGTAGTGAGGAAAAGACGTAAATATGAAATGTATGTGAAACGATGTATGTATATAGAGAGATCTGAATTTTTTTTTATTGTTCAAGTGTTGAAATAAAATATTATTTTGAATAAAATACTGATTGAATTATATAATTCTGAGCAATAGTATTATTATTCAATATTAATATTTATTCCTATATGTGTATTATACAATCTGCAAACACGTTTATAAATTGATATATATTTGTTATCATCAAACAAAAAATCACATCAAACACAAACTTGAAAAACTTTGCTAACTTAAACTTCACTTTTCCAAGTTATAAACAACCATCAAACACGTATATATTCAAACAAAACAATATCATTCACTCAATAACCTAGTAAGCATTTATCAACATTAAAGTTTAAAACTTTAAGCAAAATGGCGAGCATTTCTCACCTGAAGCTATCTAAATCAAACTGAATTTCCACTAAACTTGCATACACCTATATCCATGTTTTTCTTTCACAAAAATGATATTTTGAAGGCCTTAAGAGCCTAAGGGCATTTTTCATGAAGGGACAAGGCTCGGCCTCGTGATTTTTTGAGGAGGCTTGGCTTGTTTTTGGAAAACTAGAGTTTTAGAAATGAAAGGAGAAGTTTTTAAGCAATGTTTCATGCATTATAAGTAGGAAAAAAATGATTTTCAATCATTTGGAAATCCAAGAAAGCTATGGATGAACTCAAGTGATTATGGGGGAAGAGAAAGCTTTCGAAATAATGAAAATAAGAATGATAAGAAATTAGAAATTTTGTTTTGTACAAATTGAAATTAGTTAACTACCAAAATAGCCTCATGTACTTTTCCCTCTATAAACCAAATGCCACCTCATCTTATCTCCCTTCCATATCACATCATAAGCCACCTTATTTCCAACATGCATTTAGTAAATGAGCACTAATGTTTAGTGATGCGATGTTTGCTTTTTCACATCTTTTCAATGTTTAATTTTTTTATTTAAGCTTTTTATATTAACATAACTAAAAATACATTATCCTATATTATTACTAACCATTCTTATGTTATTTGTATATATATGGATATATGGATACCAAAATGTTTACATAATTTCTCACAGCTTTTAAACGACGAAAAGTCGAAAATTTGAAAAACGAATTCTGGTCACATTTTCGATTTTTCTTTGAACTAAATATTTTTGCAAACAAAGTTTAAAAAACTATTTAACCATCATTATTTATTACTTATTAGAGTTTTATTTTAATTATAAAATCCATTATTCAAATACTAAAGATAAATCCCTATATTTGAATAAAAAGAGTTTATGTTTTAAAATCAATTATATAAATATTTAAAATTAATTAAATATTCAAATTCATAATGGTGAAATTTTAGGATGTTAATTAAATAAATAAGTAATAGTTAACCTTAATTAATCTTTAATTAATTAACTTAATTGATTAACACTTAAATGCTAATTAGCTTTGTAATTAATGATTAAGTACTAATTAACTTGCTTAATTAATTAAATAAATAATCCTTAAATAAATAATTAACTAATTAAAAAATTACTTATGCATACTTAAAGTAAGTTTTGAAAAGACTTTCCTAAAATATCCTTAAGTAAAAACAATAAATTATCAAAAGAGTTCATTTTTACAAACTGCATCTATAGCGACTATGGCTATATCACCCATAATTTCAAAACTTGTTTTTATATCAAAGTTACGTTAAATCTTTTTCTTTTCATACCTTAACCCATTTTTATAAATGTTGAATAAGCTTTTGGAAACCAAACAAAGTGAAGTTAAAAAACTTCATAACTTCCTTTAAAACACATAAGTTTCACATAAGGGATTCCAATCCCGTAACATAACCATAAGTTCGCATACTAATTTTCTTTAGTCTATAATATTGTATATGTAATTACAAACACATATATATATAGGATATAACATCATAATGTAAGCAAAGGTCCAAACTGTAGGATCTAGATTAACCCTAGAGGGGGGGTGAATAGGGTTATAGCAAATTTTCACAAATTTAAACACACTACAGAAAAGTAAATATGCAAATAAATCACACACAGATTTTACCCAGCTTCGGCAACCCCTGCCTACTGCTGCATTCCCAGATTTCTATTAGAATTAAACAGTATCCCGCTTACAAACACTCTGACAGACTTGCACACCCTGCTACCGCCTATAGAGTTTTGTAAACTCGCACACCCTGCCCACTGAACTAATCCTAACTAGACAATCTGACACTACCTAACCTATAGGCGGTGATTTACCATAGTTTTGTCTTTAAAAACAGAAAAATAAAAACAGTTTAAAACAAAAAGAACAACCCTATTTAAAATAACTAAGCCTTTATAAAAATAACCAACTATTATCACTTAAAAAAGAAAAATGTTGCCCTTTTTCTTTGTTTAATATCGGCCCATCTATTTCGTGAAAAAATAATGGCCGCTTCGTCCTTCTTTGCCGCTAAGAATTAGGGCTTCGGTTCTTTTCAAAAATTAGGGCTTTGATGTCGACTGAATCACGTTTGCTCGTTTCATTGTGTTGCTCTCAGCCCTTTGTGATCGATCGTGTTTGGATGTTTGCGTGTTTGAATTATCGATCAGTAGTCTTCGTCTTTGCTTTGAAAATTCTGGGGTAACGAAAATTGAAGGCGCCGTGTCGAATTGAGTATTGATGATCGCGGCTCCTCCTCGATGATCGAATTCGACTGTCGATTGGGTATGTAATTTTTACTTTTAGCTTTCTGGATTTTAATACTTGAATTCGATGATCTTTTTGCCAGTGATGATTGGGTGATTTTATAGGGTTCAAAGCCCGGAGTTTTCGTTCGTACGAATTAATTTGAATTTGTCACATTTTTTGCTCGGCCGTTCGATGATTGTTGGATGTTGCGATGATTCTTGACCTTTTCAAAAAATACGTATATATGTGATTCTATTACGTGATAATCACGGCTTTGATTATGTTGCTCCGTGATTTTCTTTGACTTTGGCTTCGATCATTTTACTTTGTCCACTGTTGATTTTTCTTGTTGACATCTGTATTGAATTTGATTTCTCTGTGAATCATTTCTCTGGCATTCTTCTCTGTTGCACTTCCTTACTGTCACTTCCTCGGTTTGCCTATTGTTTGTGGTCAGTTGCATCGAGTTGGTCTTGTAGTTGTGTAGACTGTAGTCTCTTTGCATTATGATTACTGTGAACTATCTGACCATGTTGGATTTCTTTGTATGCCTGTAGTGGCTTTGTTCGTCTATTGTCTGGTCATCATTTGTGCTTGAGCATTGCACATGTAGTTGAACTCCATTCCATGTTTGAATTCCTTACTGTCACTGTCCATTTGTTTTTGCATACCTTGTAGTTTTTCATTGAAATGTTGTATAACTTTGAACTTCTGGCCTGATGCTTTGAGTTATTCAGTAGTTTGCATTTGTTAGTAATGTAGCCTTGTGGTTAGTTGATGTCTACTCTGATTCACTCTGTATCTTTATATGATTGTTATTCATGTAGCCTATGCATTCTGACTTGTATAGTCTTGGGTTTTTTGCCTGCCTTCACCTGTGTACTTTCTTGATTTTGTACATGTTCATGTGCTCACTTCCAATTGTACTGCTATTAAAATTGCAGTGCTTCATGTTGTAGCTTGACCATTTGTGGTTTGATGTGCACACCTGAGTTGCATTTTCATGTAGCTTCACTTGAGTTTTCTGATGCATTTTTAAACTGGTGTCTGAACTACTTGTGATATTTGTAGACTTGTACATGATGCTTTTTACCATTACTTGAGTACTGCATATGTATATAGTTGTGTAGCTGTTGCATCACTTGAGTCTGTTGCCTGTTGCATTGTTGTTGACCCTGGGTAGCTCTGGTTACTTGATCATCACTGTTGTTTTGGTCATCTGGACTTGTATTTGTTGGTGTTTGTACTGTTGTGGCCTGTCTGGTGGCATCATGTATATTTGCAGTTTCACTTCACTGTGACCTTGTTCATTTGTATGCTTGAACTATCATTGTTTCACTTGTTCATATGCATGTGTTTTGATCGAGTTCATTGCTTTACACTTGCTTGGCTATTTGTTGACAACACTGTGTACATGCACAGTTTTTGTTGCAGTGATCATTGATATTTTGGTCGAGGCCATTTGCACTTGTGTTGAATCTGTCTTTGATTTGACCTTGTGCACTCGAGTTGGCGAGGCAGTGCACACGTGTATACGTGTGTACTGCAGCCACTCGTAAATACCTGTCCCTGAAATAAATACTGATATGCACAGATATTACACAATCAAAGATGATGACGATAACCCATATATATCTGAGGCACCAATAAAAACAAATTTATATTTTTGCAAATTTAAATTTTTTTATTTTCAGATTACTACTGTAGTTGCTAATTATACAGGTACACAGAAGACAGGACAAGAATTGGAGCTGAACAATGCAGATAGATGCAGATGTGAAGACGGAGTGAAAGAACTGAGTGTTGAGTGTTGTAGTGAGGAAAAGATGTAAATATGAAATGTATGTGAAACGATGTATGTATATAGAGAGATCTGAAATTTTTTGTATTGTTCAAGTGTTGAAATAAAATATTATTTTGAATAAAATACTGATTGAATTATATAATTCTGTGCAATATTATTATTATTCAATATTAATATTTATTCCTATATGTGTATTATACAATCTGCAAACACATTTATAAATTGATATATATTTGTTATCACCAAACAAAAAATCACATCAAACAATCTCCCCCTTTTGATGATGACAAACATATATATTAAAGATTTTGAAATTCTGATAAATGTGTTTGAGTATAAAATGTTTAGCTCCCTCTATATGAATGCTCCCCCTACAACTGAGACCACTCCCTATTTAGTAGATTTTGAAAATTACAGAAGAATTAAATAATTAAAGAAAATTAACTAATAACATTTAACAAATTTTTTGAAGTATTCAAAAATATTTATTTTCTTTATCAAAATCTTATTCTTCTGCCCCTTTTGTTATCATCAAAAGACTGATAAAAATAATGAAACAGCAAGGGAAAAAACAAATGTAAAACTAAGAAAAATCATAATAATTCATAACAAGATAACAATTTCCACATTTTAGAGAATGGATCGATTATTTGGTTTTTATATAATGAGAAGAGGGATGATTTATTTTATTTAACATTTTAGCACAAAAAAATAAGCACTTACAAACCATGCATAACCATAAGGACTTTTAAATGGGATTAGCAGTTACTCATTAGCTATCACCCTCCATCCATGCATAACCATAAGGACTTTTAAATGAGAATGGAGTGATGATAACCTCTCATTATCCATCCATGCATAACCATAAGGACTTTTAAATGAGAATGGATGCATGAGGAATTTTTTTTTTTAATTCACTCTTCTCATTTTTCAAAACCATTATGAATGATAGAAAGATGGTAGAAGTAGAAATGGTCGTGGAATAAGTTACCAAATTAATTATATTATGAAATTTCTTAAAATAAAACAAGCGTATTTCCACTACTGAATACCATATTCGAATCAATCTTTGAATGATATCCCAAACAAGTTTGAATTCTAGAAATTGAAGTTGAAAATAAATATTCAAGAATATTTCAACTAAACTTGAAAATGATTAGTCAATTTCTATAATCCCCAAATCCAAACGTAATCTGGAAAATCTGTCTTCGGGGAGGGGTTTTGTGAAAATATCAGCAAGTTGATTCTCAGTTGAAATATATTCAATGCAAATGTCTTTCTTAGCAATGTGATTTCTAAGAAAGTGGTGTCTCACATCAATGTGTTTTGTGCGTGAATGATGAACATGATTATTTGACAAATCTATTGCACTTTTACTATCACATTTTAATGGAACTTGTTTATAAACTAAGCCAAAATCAGAAAGAGTTTGCATCATCCATAAAATTTGAGTACAACAACTTCCTAAAGCAATATATTCTGCTTCAGTGGTGGATAATACAACACAATTTTGTTTTCGACTAGACCATGAAACTAATGAATGTCCTAGCATGAAACACGTCCCACTAGTACTCTTCCTGTCAACTAATGAACCAGCATAATCAGCATCAGAATAACCGACTAAATCAAAATTTTCACAAGAAGGGTACCATAGTCCAAATTTGTGTGTGTGTGTGTGAAAGATATCTCAAAATTCGTTTAGTAGCTTTTAAATGTGATTCTTTAGGATTAGATTGAAAACGTGCACACAAACACACAGAAAACATAATATCGGGTCTAGAAGCAGTAAGATAGAGAAGTGAACCAATTATCCCTCGATATTTCTTTTGATCAACAGCAACTCCTTTTTCATCTTTGTCCAACTTTGTTGATGGGCTCATAGGAGTTCTCAATGGTTTGGAGTTTTCAACTCCAAATTTCTTCAACAGTTCCAACACATACTTGGATTGTGAAATGAAAATGCCATCACTGCTTTGCTTGCTTTGAAATCCAAGGAAGTATTTCAATTCTCCAACCAAGCTCATCTCGAATTTAGCCTGCATGACTTGTTCAAATTTCTCGCACAAGAGTTCATTAGTAGCACCATAAATGATATCATCAACATAAATCTGAACAATCAAAAATCACTTTCTTTATGTAATAGAAACAATGTCGTGTCAGCACTCCCCTTTTTAAAGTCATTTTCCAAAAGATATGTACAAAGGCAGTCATACCAAGCTCTAGGAGCTTGCTTAAGATCATATAATGCTTTTTCTAGCTTATACACATGATTTGGAAAGTCATGATTTTCAAAACCGGGGGGTTGTTCAACAAAAACTTCTTCTTTTAAATCACCATTTAGAAAGGCACTTTTTACATCCATTTGTTTAAGTTTGAAACCCTTATAGCATGCAAAACTTAGTAAAATCCTAATGGCTTCTAACCTAGCAACTGGAGCAAATGTTTCATCAAAGTCTATGCCTTCTATTTGGTTATATCCTTTTGCGACCAACCTAGCTTTGTTTCTAATTACATTTCCTGATTCATCAAGTTTGTTTTTGAACACCCACTTAGTTCCAACAATTGGATAATCATTAGGCCTAGGAACTAATTTCCATACTTTATTTCTTTCAAAATGATTTAGTTCATCTTGCATTGCTAAAACCCAACTTTCATCATTGAGAGCCATTTCAACAGAATCAGGTTCAATTTCAGAAATAAAACCACTGTGACAACAGAATGCACATAAATTTCTATCAAATGAAGAGCGAGTGCGTATACCTTCCGTAGGATTACCTATAACCAATTCAGGAGGATGGTTAGATTTGAACTTTAATTTATCAGCATCAACAGTCCTATTTTCGGCTTTCTCACCAGATGTCTCTTCTCTAATTTCTTCATGATCTATCCCATCATCATCCGTTTTTTCAGTCGTCTTTTCCAAGTCAGATTCATCGAATTTCACATTGATTGATTCAACAATTGTCTTTGTTTGTTTGTTGTATATTTTGTACGCCTTGCTCCTTGTTGAATAGCCCATGAAAATTCCCTCATCAGCCTTTGATTCGAATTTTCCAAGTTGATCTCCTGTGTTAAGAATGAAACAAGGACATCCAAATACACAAAAATATGAAATGTTAGGTTTCCTTTCATGCCACAATTCATAAGACGTTTTGCCAAGTATTGGTCTAATCATTACTCTATTCATTACATAGCACGAAGTATTCACTGCCTCTGCCCAAAAGGTTAGAGGTAGTTTATACTCAATCAACATGGATCTAGCCAATTCTTGCAATGTACGATTTTTCCTTTCAACCACCCTATTTTGTTGAGGTGTTCGTGGAGCAGAAAATTCATGTTTTAAGCCATTTTCTTCACAAAAGTTTTCAAAATCCAAATTTTCAAATTCGCCTCCATGATCACTTTTCAAAGTTTTAATTGAAACTCCTTTTTCATTTTGAACAAGTTTTGCAAATTTTGAAAAATAATCAAAAGATTCATATATTTTGGCTAAGAAATAAACCCATGTAAATCTAGAATAATCATCAACCAATACATAACAATAACGTTTTCCATTCAAGCTTGCAATTTCATTTGGTCCAAATAAGTCCATGTGAATTAATTCGAGGACCCTTGATGTGCTAACAATGTTTTTAGGGTGAAATGATGATCGACTAAGCTTGCCTAAGGAACATGCTTTACACACTTTATTATTTTTAAATTTCTGATGTGGTAACCCTCTGACTAATTCTTTAGTTTCAAGTTTTTCCAAGAGACCCATACTAGCATGTCCAAGTCTCCTATGCCATAAGAATGCCTCTTCGTCAGTGGCTACCAAACATCTAGAAAGATTTAGATTATCAAAAGAAAGTGTGTAAACATTTCCTTTTCTTTTTCCCATAAAAACAATGTTATTAGAAGATTTATCAATGATTTTGCAAGTATCACTATCAAAAAAAACATTCATACCTTTGTCACATAGTTGGCTAATAGAAATGAGATTGTGATGCAAATTATCGACGTATAAAACATTAGTCAAGGAAAAATTACCGTTACCAACTTCACCTTTACCAATAATCTTACACTTATTATTGTCTCCCATGATCACATTTCCTCCTTTAAAACTCTCTAGGCTAAGGAACTTTGACTTGTCACCTGTCATATGTCTAGAACAACCTGAATCTAGATACCATTCTTGTTGCTCCTTAGCCCGCCAACAAACCTCACTAGTTTCCTCTGAACTTGCTTCTGAGTCTGATTTTCCCATAAGACACAAGTTAGCCTCCTCTGAGCTATCACTCGAAACTTCCTCTCCTTCCTCATCATCCCAAGTTGCTGCAAATGCCTTCTTCTTCTTTTTCTTTCCTTTTTTTGTTTTTGAGAAGTGGACAATTTTGTTTGAAGTGACCAGGCTTGTTGCAGTTATAGCAGATTAATTCACTATTGGAGTTGTCAGAATATTTTGATCTATTACCAGTTGTTTTCTTCTTGCGTGGCTTGAATCTTGACCATCTTCTAAGATTATTGACAGCCATTGCAAGTTCTTCAATTGGATCTTCTTCTTCATCATCGCTCTCTTCTTTGCTCTTTAAGGCAATTGTCTTCTTCTTTGATTCGGAATTGTTGCGTTCCTCTTTTTCTTTTAGCTCAAGCTCATACGTCATCAGGTTTCCGATCAAATCCTCCATGCTTAATTTACTCAAATCTTTTGATTCTTGTATTGCTGTGACTTTTGCCTCAAAATTCATTGGTAAAACTCGTAGTATCTTCCTCACTAGCTCTACCCCGGAGAATACCTTTTCAAGCGCTCTAGCATTGTATACCAAGGTTAAGAAGCGTCCAAACTTGTCCTTTATGCTCTCGCCTTTGTCCATCACAAAGTTCTCGTATTCATTGCTGAATAGGGCTAGACGAGACTCCTTGACTTGAGAAGTTCCTTCGTGTGTCACCTCCAAAGTATGCCAAATTTCCTGTGCTGTTTTACAATGAGAAATTCTATTAAATTCAGTTTTATCAAGAGCACAGATCAAACCATTCATTGCTTTAGCATTTGTGGTTTTCAATTTCTTATCGTTAGCATCCCACCTATCCCTAGGTTTAGGAATCTCAGTATCACCAACAGTTATGGTGGGAGGTGTATAGCCAGTCTCAATAATGTCCCAAACATCATAATCAACAGAACTAAGATAAATACCCATCCTAACTTTCCAGTAAGCATAATCACTCCCATTAAACATTGGTGGCCTAGCAATAGATTGCCCCTCAGAAAAAGCATTATTTGGTGGATTCATGACTCTAGAGTTAAAGAAAAAAATAACGGGCTCTGATACCACTTGTAGGATCTAGATTAACCCTAGAGGTGGGTGAATAGGGTTATAGCAAATTTTCACAAATTTAAACACACTACAGAAAAGTAAATATGCAAATAAATCACACATAAATTTTACCCAGCTTCGGCAACCCTTGCCTACTGCTGCATTCCCAGATTTCTATTAGAATTAAACAGTATCCCGCTTACAAACACTCTGACAGACTTGCACACCCTGCTACCGCCTATAGAGTTTTGTAAACTCGCACACCCTGCTCACTGAACTAATCCTAACTAGACAATCTGACACTACCTAACCTATAGGAGGTGATTTACCAAAGTTTTGTCTTTAAAAATAGAAAAATAAAAACAGTTTAAAACAAAAGGAACAACCCTATTTAAAATAACTAAGCCTTTATAAAAATAACCAACTATTATCACTTAAAAAAGAAAAATGTTGCCCTTTTTCTTTGTTTAATATCGGCCCATCTATTTCGTGAAAAAATAATGGCCGCTTCGTCCTTCTTTGCCGCTGAGAATTAGGGCTTCGGTTCTTTTCAAAAATTAGGTCTTTGATGTCGACTGAATCATGTTTGCTCGTTTCACTGTGTTGCTCTCAGTCCTTTATGATCGATCGTGTTTGGATGTTTGCGTGTTTGAATTATCGATCAGTAGTCCTAGTCTTTGCTCTGAAAATTCTGGGGTAACGAAAATTGAAGGTGCCGTGTCGAATTGAGTATTGATGATCGCGGCTCCTCCTCGATGATCGAATTCGACTGTCGATTGGTTATGTAATTTTTACTTTTAGCTTTCTGGATTTTAATACTTGAATTCGATGATCTTTTTGCCAGTGATGATTGGGTGATTTTATAGGGTTCGAAGCCCTGAGTTTTCGTTCGTACGAATTAATTTGAATTCGTCACATTTTTTGCTCGGCCGTTCGACGATTGTTGGATGTTGCGATGATTCTTGATCTTTTCAAAAAATACGTATATATGTGATTCTATTACGTGATAATCACGGCTTTCACTATGTTGCTCCGTGATTTTCTTTGACTTTGGCTTCGATCATTTTACTTTGTCCACTGTTGATTTTTCTTGTTGACATCTGTATTGAATTTGATTTCTCTGTGAATCATTTCTCTGGCATTCTTCTCTGTTGCACTTCCTTACTATCACTTCCTCGGTTTGCCTGTTGTTTGTGGTCAGTTGCATCGAGTTGGTCTTGTAATTGTGTAGACTGTAGTCTCTTTGCATTATGATTACTGTGAACTATCTGACCATGTTGGATTTCTTTGTATGCCTGTAGTGGCTTTGTTCGTCTATTGTCTGGTCATCATTTGTGCTTGAGCATTGCATATGTAGTTGCACTCCATTCCATGTTTGAATTCCTTACTGTCACTGTCCATTTGTTTTTGCATACCTTATAGTTGTTCATTGAAATGTTGTATAACTTTGAACTTCTGGCCTGATGCTTTGAGATATTCAGTAGTTTGCATTTGTTAGTAATGTAGCCTTGTGGTTAGTTGCTGTCTACTCTGATTCACTCTGTATCTTTATATGATTGTTATTCATGTAGCCTGTGCATTCTGACTTGTATACTCTTGGGTTTTTTGCCTGCCTTCACCTGTGTACTTTCTTGATCTTGTACATGTTCATGTGCTCACTTCCAATTGTACTGCTATTAGAATTGCAGTGCTTCATGTTGTAGCTTGACCATTTGTGGTTTGATGTGCACACCTGAGTTGCATTTTCATGTAGCTTCACTTGAGTTTTCTGATGCATTTTTAAGCTGGTGTCTGAACTACTTGTGATATTTGTAGACTTGTACATGATGTTTTTGACCATTACTTGAGTACTGCATATGTATATAGTTGTGTAGTTGTTGCATCACTTGAGTCTGTTGCCTGTTGCATTGTTGTTGACCCTGGGTAGCTCTGGTTACTTGATCATCACTATTGTTTTGGTCATCTGGACTTGTATTTGTTGGTATTTTTACTGTTGTGGCCTGGTCTGGTGGCATCATGTATATTTGCAGTTTCACGTCACTGTGACCTTGTTCATTTGTATGCTTGAACTGTCATTGTTTCACTTGTTCATATGCATGTGTTTTGATCGAGTTCATTGCTTTACACTTGCTTGGCCTTTTGTTGACTACACTGTGTACATGCACAGTTTTTGTTGCAGTGATCATTGATATTTTGGTCGAGGCCATTTGAACTTGTGTTGAATCTGTCTTTGATTTGACCTTGTGCACTCGAGTTGGCGAGGCAGTGCACACGTGTATACGTGTGTACTGCAGTCACTCGTAAATACCTGTCCCTGAAATAAATACTGATATGCACAGATATTACACAATCAAAGATGATGACGATAACCCATATATCTGAGGCACCAATAAAAACAAATTTATATTTTTGCAAATTTAAATTTGTTTATTTTCAGATTACTGCTGTAGTTGCTAATTATATAGGTACATAGAAGACAGGACAAGAACTGGAGTTGAACAATGCAGATAGATGCAGATGTGAAGAAAGAGTGAAATAACTGAGTGTTGAGTGTTGTAGTGAGGAAAAGATGTAAATATGAAATGTATGTGAAACGGTGTATGTATATAGAGAGATCTGAAATTTTTTGTATTGTTCAAGTGTTGAAATAAAATATTATTTTGAATAAAATACTGATTGAATTATATAATTCTGTGCAATAGTATTATTATTCAATATTAATATTTATTCCTATATGTGTATTATACAATCTTCAAACACATTTATAAATTGATATATATTTGTTATCATCAAACAAAAAATCACATCAAACACAAACTTGAAAAACTTTGCTAACTTAAACTTCACTTTTCCAAGTTATAAACAACCATCAAACACGTATATATTCAAACAAAACAATATCATTCACCCAATAACCTAGTAAGCATTTATCAACATTAAAGTTTAAAACTTTAAGCAAAATGGCGAGCATTTCTCACCTGAAGCTATCTAAATCAAACTGAATTTCCACTAAACTTGCATACACCTAGATCCATGTTTTTCTTTCACAAAAATGATATTTTGAAGGCCTCAAGAGCCTAAGGGCATTTTTCATGAAGGGACAAGGCTCGGCCTCGTGATTTTTTGAGGAGGCTTGGCTTGTTTTTGGAAAACTGGAGTTTTAGAAATGAAAGGAGAAGTTTTTAAGCAACGTTTCATGCATTATAAGTAGGAAAAAAATGATTTTCAATCATTTGGAAATCCAAGAAAGCTATGGAAGAACTCAAGTGATTATGGGGGAAGAGAAAGCTTTCGTAATAATGAAAATAAGAATGACAAGAAATTAGAAATTTTGTTTTGTACAAATTGAAATTAGTTAACTACCAAAATAGCCTCATGTACTTTTCCCTCTATAAACCAAATGCCACCTCATCTTATCTCCCTTCCATATCACATCATAAGCCACCTTATTTCCAACATGCATTTAGTAAATGAGCACTAATGTTTAGTGATGCGATGTTTGCTTTTTCACATCTTTTCAATGTTTAATTTTTTTATTTAAGCTTTTTATATTAACATAACTAAACATACATTATCCTATATTATTACTAACCATTCTTATGTTATTTGTATATATATGCATATATGGATACCAAAATGTTTACATAATTTCTCACAGCTTTTAAACGACGAAAAGTCGAAAATTTGAAAAACGAATTCTGGTCACATTTTCGATTTTTCTTTGAACTAAATATTTTTGCAAAAAAAGTTTAAAAAACTATTTAACCATCATTATTTATTACTTATTAGAGTTTTATTTTAATTATAAAATCCATTATTCAAATACTAAAGATAAACCCCTATATTTGAATAAAAAGAGTTTATGTTTTAAAATCAATTATATAAATATTTAAAATTAATTAAATATTCAAATTCATAATGGTTAAATTTTAGGATGTTACAATTGTTCAACATATTAAATAAAAATTTATAATTGAAACATAAATGTAACGTACCGATTTTTACCGGATCCGAAAATCGACATCAGTACGTCCACTGTATCAAATGTCGCCCAATCGAATGTCGGAAAACTGAATTGTTAGGGTTAAAAGAAGAGGTAGAAGAAAAAGATAGAAAAGAAACAGAACAACATCAGAATCTCACAGTCGCAGCAGAACAACATATAATAGATAAATGAATAATCTTTAAACAAAGAACTATATCAGTTATTACATCACATCACATTACATTACATTATTAGAGTTTACAACAATAGAGTCAATACATCAGTGGACATTTGTATAAACTTGTCCTCATACAGAATACACAGCGGAATAAATAGTATCATGTACTAGTAGTACGACTCGCCATCCAGCTCGTCACTTGAGCTTCATAGCATCTCCTGAATCCAAAATGACGTGATAACCTAACTCTAGACTGCCCGTGTGGAAATTGGTGGGCACCCAGAGTTTAGGAAGGGAACAATAAACTCCAGGTCAGTCATGGGACTGGTGTGAGAACTAAAACAATTATTTATCTTTAAAACAACAACAAGAGAATTTTAAAGTCAATTCACAATGCTTTTGGAAAATGAAACTACCATAAGGCCTCCCGCACACACACACAATGCAAACGCAAAATCAGAGGAGATTTCTCCTTATGATAGTCAAAGATGCTTACTATGCAAAACAAATCATTTTGGATGTTATTATTAGTGCATAGTGAGGAAAACATTTCGAAAGTACAATATAAATCTTAGCCAGCATAGGTACCATGATACTATGCCTACTATAGCTACCATGTTAAATGGCAGGTTCTACAACTAAAACCGTACAAGGCTCGTATTGTTTCTTTTGATTTCCAACAAATGATCAGGCCAAGGAACTTCCCATTGCCACATAGGTACACCTCTGGAAAGACGCCCCCGAGAACCTAACCTAACATTACGGTTAGATCTCTTCCAACACAAGGCCGGGTTACCCCTAACTGGGTAACTAATGACACGAATATGCCATCCCCCGGTCGTAACCGACCTTCATCCGAGGATCCTCGATTCCAGCAACCACAAAATAATAAATTTGCAGCAACAACATAGGTTAAATATCTGGGCTCCATACCATGATACAACCTCTATCCAAAAGGAAATGACATACACTAAGGGGGCTCTATCCCCTAATAACCTTGCCACATCCTTCCTGTTTTGACCATTTCCGGGGTGTGAGGTCCGATGAAGTCTCGTCCATAAAGCTAGGCACGAAGCCATGCTTTGATCAACAAATGATCAATAAATGGTCAGCACACATCAATACTCAACATGCCACGTTACCAAATTGGGAATATATCGCTGATAACCTTCAACTACATAACCTTTAAGCTCGTACGTCTCAGAGAAGGGTGTTAAGCTAAGAGAATAAATTCTCCGCCACCAACAGAAATGTATTTGAAAGAAATCGGCTTTATATCTCAAAATGCAATGTCAAACATACAACCATACAAGTCTGTTCCGGGACCGAATAGAACCGAAGGCACTTCCAAAGAATTCCTTGCAATCCGAATAATTTCTAATCACGTCCGGACTTCCCATCACAAAGGGTGATAAAACCTCTATATCGGAGATCAACCGATGCAGAGTCATTCAACGGTAATCCTTCCGTTTTCAAAAATATCCGGTCTTCAACACCGGTCTTCAAATGCAATCCATTTCAACATATCACTATTCGGAATGGGTTATACCACCCAAAGGTCCTTTCCCGGCTAACCCGAATAATGAGCGTAATATTTTGAAAATAAGTGTGGCATTCAAATTCTCAATCAAATCTCAACACATAGCCATTTAAAGGTCAATATTGATAGTCGGTTATTTAACTATCAATCAATATTCACAACATTACTCAATTCCAAATAATTTCCCAACCAAATTATTAATTTTCCAAAAGTATCTTTACCAGATATATATATATATATATTTATATATATATATATATTCCACACTTTAACCATTTGAAAACAAATTCCAAATCAATTTCCACATTTCAATCTTTTGAAAATAAATTTCAAATCATTTTTCAATTTATCTTTAAAAGATAAAATCTCATAACATTTCACTTCATATTGGAAGAACGTTTCCATACTTATTTAATAATAAGTAATTCACAAATCCTATTCATTTTCAACATTTGGAAAATATTCGATATACTTAAATCACACTTAAGTATATATTTTATTCTCTAAGGAAAACATTCTCTTAAACACAATTATTTGAGTCAAAACAAATGTTGCGTAAAACATCGTTACGACGACCCAAAATCACTAGTATAGGGATTCGAAATCAAGATAGATATATAAATCCCAATACCATATAAAACATTTTCTTTCGAAAATCAATTACTATAGGGACAGCGTTATAGCCCACCATTCCTTATTTCTCGAAAACGTCTATTTCAACAATGAATGTTGAAATCAATGGTTTCGATACTTAATACATTTTAAAACATCTTTAGATCGTTTTAATTCTATTTCAAATATCACTTCTCCAAAACATTTCTTTTTAAAATATTATTCACTGTCTAAAATCGTGAATATACTTCGTTATCCAAATTCAACATTTCTACACATTTTACTTAAAGGATTATCCACTGTCCAAAATCGTGGATATACTTCCTTTAATAAGCTATAATAATTTACTTATCAAAATAAGTCAATTTTGGATTGATAAAGAAATGTTTATAAATTCCATTTACATTTTATAACCACTTCAATTTATAAATCTCTTTTATTAACCAATTCAATTTATAACTCAATTATATACCAAAAATCCATATTATAAGTTAAATACTTATAGTATATTTATTTACAAAATCATTCTTTTAAAACTTCCCAAGTCGTAAATTCTATCCTTTTATAAAACCCATTTTAACATCATTTTAAGACGTCTTTCAAACTCCTTTAAAATCCCATCACTTTGATTTATAAAAAGTCAAATTTGATAAATCTAATATATAACACTTTTATAATAAATTCAAAAATCTCTATTTAAACTATTTTATAAAAATCATTAACTCCATATTTCAAAAATCACATTTCAACTATATTTTCTCAAAAATTATAATTTTTATATCATTAAAATTTTAATGTTTATTTATTTAAAATGAATCAATTTCAAAAATTTTAATAAAACGTATACTTCCAAAAATTACTTTAAAATCCTTTGTAAATTAGAAATCACTCTTTTAACATGTTTAAAACTTCAAAATAGGCCAAATGATGCAACAACACCAAATAATCAATCATGGCATCCAAAAAATCATATATCAATATGATAACAGAATATATAACAATATCTATAAATAAATCAATACGGTGAGGAATCCAGTTGGATCCCCCAACCTGTTTCCCTGCATCCACAGATGTTAGCACAATATCAATTCCGTTCCAATACGGAATATCGCGGTATATGGGGTTTATAAAATATTATCCGCTATTATGCGGCGCAATAGGGTCTCATCCGCTATATAATACGGGAAATCAACTCCAAATACATATATAATACCAATTCCACTAAACATTGGAATATTCACGGTTTATATTTTTAATAAATAACCTCCGCTTAATATACGGCATATAATGTATATTTCAACACAACAAATAACAATTTATCATCCAATCATAAAATCAAGCAATTTTAAATCTAACTATTTAAAATTTAAATCGAACAATTTCGATTGAGTGAGAAGTTCTCACCGTGAATTTCCGATAATAGCTGTATAGCGTTTTATTTCGAATAAAATTAAACACGCGTTTTAGTTCGAATAAACTTAAACACGCGTTTAATTTTACCCAAAATTTTCACTAACTCCAATTGACTCCAAACCAGCTCCATTGCGTAGTGCTCGACAAACCAAACCCAACGCAACTTGTTTTGTAATTTTTCGACCTCGTATGAAAAAGTTACACAGTTTTAAACTTTAAACGAATTTAATATATACATATTTATAATTTCTATTATTATTTAACCTAGAACCAATCAAAACCGTCCATTTCTTTTTGATGAAAATCTGGCCGCAACCCTCTTCTTCCCTCTTGCGCGTTCCTCCAGGTCACGTACGCAAGGAAGAAACCCATAGCCGCCTACCTTCTACAAATTATAGCGATCACGTTCTTCACTTTGGCGACGATCAGCGACCACCATTGTGTAGTCCATCACGCGAGCTACCCACTGCTAGAAGAGCTCGAAGCTCGGTCGCCTCTTTGACCTCGAGATGCATGCACAAACGACCACGAACACGGCGCCCTAGCAACTCAAAATGACAGCTTCACACGAGATCAACCGTTGGATCTGAAGATCTTCTCACCCTCTACAACTTTCATGTTGGAAGTTTGTTGAATCGATTAGTGGATTGCAAGAAAAATGAGGAGGAAGGAGAATAAATTTCGGCCATTAGAATATAGAGGCGGCGGCTAGGGTTTCTGAGTGGAGTTTGTTGCAAATGTGAAGATGTGAGGTCCTTATATAGAAGATTTCCAAAACACTATTCATCGAAAATTTTCCAAACTCCAAACGAAGCGTGCCGGCTGACGTTTATAATGTTTTACCCGCATTCCGAACACAATGGAATGTGTTTCGGGAGCTAATTCGGTCATATGTGCGAGTTACGAAATTAAACAATCAAATTTAAATTAAACCGATTCAAAACAATTTCGATGCGTTTTGGCTTGTCCCGGACAAACCGTACATCCGATCGACACGAAATTTGAAACCATACAATAATATCACATTACGGACCCGATGAAACTGGTTTCGTTGAAATCCGAGACTGTTTGAAAAATGACTATTTTCACTAGTCGATTTAATATTAAAATATTCAATTTTCACAAATTAACTTTAAATTCAATTTTAAAAGTTCTATAACATCACTATAACTCCAATATGATTTAATATAACTTTATAAATCATTTTTTTATCACATTAAACCCAATTTCCAATTGTTTCTGGAATTTCAAATATTAAATTATCGATTTAATTATCCAATTAAATCCAGTTATTCAAAAAATAAATTTTTCGACTAACAAATTTCATTTGTTAATATTTAAAATCAATTAAATATACGAATTTTAATTGACAGAAATTTTGGGTCGTTACAATAAATATTAATTAATCCACTTAATTTAATACAATTGTAAATTATTTAAGTTAGGTAGTCAAAGAATATTCAATATCTCGGCTGCGCGACTCTTAAGTGTCAATTCAGTAAGAGATTAATATCGAATGATTTGAATATTAATGTTCACAAATCACTTAGCAGGTGGCATGAAATTTTGGTTAAATTTATCGCTTACTCGGTTTCAGTAAAATCTCATTTTACTTTGTTAAGTGTTACCAAGTAGTAACTATTATTTACTCCAATTATATTCATCAAAATTATATCACTTTGGACTTATGGAATTTTTAATTATCAAAATTCTAGTATCATCCATATTCAATTCTATAACTGAACAAAAGTCTTTGGTTTAACAATAACATTATAATTGAAATGCTCTAGCTAAAGCCCTTGAATTTCAGTTGACTTTGGTACTAATCTTATATAACTGAGGAGCTGAATCCTCATTTGAATAGTATTTCACTTTCAATGCTTCTACCCAACCCAACAATAGTGGTTTGATAGACGTTGTGCCACGATTTAACTATAAGCAAAGCGAAGCTTCCACATTGAAGAACGATGGTACGCTCCAATCAAGAAAATTGTATAAAATTTATTACAATGATATTTCTGTTTGATCTTAGTTATATTAACTAATAAAAAACTATCGAGTTAGTCATTCCATAGTTATCCAATATCAATACGTAACCCCTCGGTGCCCTTAGTAATCATGAGTAATACACTTTCCAACTTTTAGAAAGCATTATGTACTTTAGTCTCGGAAGATGCATGAATCTCCAACCTCTATACATCTTAAATAGGAATATTTTAAAATGATGTGATTAGTTATTTATTTTATTTTATAAAAGTATAAAAGAAAGAAATCACCTTTTATTTTATACATTTAATTTATTTAATAAGTGGTCTAACAGTTTATAATAATAATTAGTAACTAGCAATAGTATTCTTAAAGTACATTTTAATAATTTAGTAAATATGAACAGTAATAACAAGCATACCATTTCTAATTAAACTAAAGTATAGAAACAAACTATAATCTAACTATTGGTCTTTTTTAAAGAACATATATGTTTTCCTATATAAATTCGATAGAATACAACAAAAGTTAGTTTGTGGTATAATATCAGTGAACTATACTATTTCACAATACAACAATACAACGTAAGTTATATTCTTATCCTAGCTAAGCAAACACGAAACTGAATTAAATATGCTTTATAGAAGTACTTGTTACTATGTTAGTATAGTTCAACAATGTTATTACTAAAATATGCATAATTGCAGTTGTTATTGGAGCAGACTGCTAGAAATGGCTAAGTCGCGTACTTCATCACTTTCTTTAAGACGATTTGTTGCTTAGTCCCAAAGTGCTAGCCTAGATATCAACTACTCAATCCTTAGGATAAACAGTTTCTAAAAATTGGTCAATTTGCTATTTGCACGACAGCAAATTGTTTTGAATTAATCACTTCCTAATTTAATTGCTTCCCATAAAAACTGTGAAACTGCTTCCATTATTTAGTTTGGATAAAATAATCATGCAATCAGTAACAGGTGCCATAAAAACTGCTTCCCCTTCATGCAATCAGTAACAGGTGCCATCACACTACTAAAGTGTGGTATAAACCTTCGGTAAAATGAAGCTAACCCATGAAAACTTCTGACTTCGGTTATAGTTTTGGGTTGTGGCCAATTTCTGATTGCTTCAACTTTACTTTGATCCACTTGTATCCCTTCCTTGGACACGACATAACCAAGAAATAAAACACTTCGCATCATGAACACGCATTTCTTTGTTGCTACATAGAACTGTTCTTGATGAAGAATAGTTAACACTTCTGACAAATGTTGAATATGCTCCTCTGTACTAGTACTGTATATCAAGATATCATCAAAGTAAACTACAACAAACTTCCCAATTTAAGGTCTGAAAATTTGATTCATCACCCTCATAAATGTACTTGGTGCATTAGATAAACCAAACGGCATGACCAGCCATTCATACAACCCCTCCCGTGTCTTGAATGTTGTCTTCCATTCATCTCCTGGTCTTATGTGAATCTGATGATAACCACTCTTAAGATCAATCTTTGAAAAGATTATAGATCCACTAAGTTAATCCAACAGATCATCCAGTCTTGGCATAGGAAATCTGTATCTAACAGTTATTTTGTTAAGTGCTCGGCTATCTGTACACATCCTCCACGAACCATCCTTTTTCGGCACTAACAAAGCTGGTACAACACAAGGACTGAGACTTTCTCGAACATGCCCTTTCTTAAGCAACTCCTCAACCTGTCTCCTCAACTCTTCATGTTCTTTCGGACTCATACGATAATGTGTCCCATGCGGTAAAACAGCACCTGGCACTAGGTCAATCTGATGTTGTATGTCCCTCAGTGGTAGTAATTCCTTGGGTAATTCCGTAGGAAAAACATCTTCAAATTCCTTTATCACTGGCTTAACTTCCTCAAGAATTTCAACCTCTTCACTACTTTCACGGCCAATTAACAGAAATACTTCAGGCCCATCCTCTACTTCTTTGACAAATTCCTTCAAAAGATAACAGTGTCTTTAGTTCCTCGATTTCCTCCAACTTGCTTTCAGTTTGTTGTCGCTTTTTAGGAACTAGAGTGATTTTAGTGCCTTCGAACATGAAACTATAGCAGTTAGTTCTACCATCGTGTTGCATAGCTCTATCGTACTGCCACGGTCTTCCCAACAACAAATGACAAACATCCATATCTACCACGTCACACCAAATTTCATCTTTATACTTCTTTCCGATGGAAAAAGTTACACAAGCTCTTCGATTAACCTTCACTTCCCTACCTTTCCTCAACCAAGCCAACTTGTAGGGTTTAGGATGTTTCTCTGTCTTCAACGCCAACTTCTTTACAGCTTCTGTAGAGATAATGTTATCACAACTTCTTGCATCGATAACAAACTTACAAACCTTTCCCAAAATAGTGCATGTCGACTGAAAAATATTACTCCTCAACCAACTTGGCTCCTCTTCCTGTTTTGGCGTCAAGCAAGATCTCCTCATCATTAACGAACATCCCTCGTCTCCTGACAATAATTCTTCTTCCTCCTCAACTTGTGGTGAATTGGAACATTCTACTTCTGCATCCTCATCCTCAACCTCAGCAACCATCACTCGCTTTTTAGGCTTCGGGCATTCATTGCTCTTATGACCAAATTCCTGACAATTATAACACTTGAAATTGTTGTTGACCTTGTTTTAGCAGCTTCATTGACAACCGGTTTACTAACAGCCTTGGATACATTAGTATTGCTACTAGCACCCTTCACCTAATTGCTCGAATTTGTAAACGCACCACCTCCTCTTCTACCTTGTTTCTCCCAAGCTAGAGCCTTCTGGTGTGCTTCAGCAACTGATCTCGGATCAAACATATTCACCATGTCTTGAATCTGCATTCGCAATCCTCCAACATATCTAGCTGTTAGCTGTTCCTCCGTTTCCATGATATCATTTCTTGCAATCAATTGATGAAATTCATCTGCATAATCATTTACTGACTTCGTCCCTTGTCTCAAATTCTACAAATGTTGATACATAAGAGATTGATAATTGTATGGCAAGAAAGTTGTTTTCATCATCTTTCTCATCTTCTCCCAAGTAACAACTTTTGATTTTCCCATTCTCTCCCGTGTTAGTTTAGTTTGCTGCCACCAAGCCATAGCTGTTCCCCTTAGTCTTGTAGCAACTAATTGAACTCTACGATTTTCTGGCACCTCCTTGAAATTCAAAATTTCTTCAACACTAGACAACCAATCAAGAAATTCTTCTGCTTGCATACCACCTTTGAATTCTGGAATTTCCATCCTCATACCAGACTCCCACTTTCGATCACTTTCTGAATCCATATATCGATCTCGCCCTTGGCCTCGATCTTGATAATGAATACTACCTCTATCACCATATTCTTCAAAATCATATGTACTTCTATATCATTCTCGACCATCCACATCTCTATGGCCATGAATGCCTCGACTACCATGTCTTTCAACATCACGATATGGTTCTTCCTCAAGTCCCCGATGATTTCTTCTCTCTTCATCTCGATAGCCATGATGATCTCTCATCATTGAAACTGATGACTCTCTTCTATCCCGATGAGATTGGGGTGACATTCTCCTTTCTTTCGAAACCGTCGGCGAATCATTGTTTCTACCTTGGTTTGAAACTGGTGAAGTTCTTTGTCGATTTTGATTCATATCTAACATAAGCCTTTCCAATCTACCAATTCCCTCATCCAACTTCTCATTGAATTTATCACTAATTTGTTGCTTCATTTGTTCAACATCTTCTCTTCGATATACATCTGCAACATTCTGATGACGATTAGCCCTTCTTGGAGGCATTGTCAAATCTTCAACAAATCTAAACTCAAACTTCACAAAGCTCGAAACTTCACACATAACAAACTTGGAAAAGTTCGTTCCCTTGCTCTGATACCAAACTGATGCAGCGAATATAAAACTTAACCACGAAATGAAGGTTTCGTGTAAAACAAATCGATGAAATGATACAACTATGAATTGATGGATTGATGATACCCAAGATAAATGCTCAAATTCATTGATCTCACGAGATACCGGATTCTAGCTATCTCCCACACGTTGATAGCGCACGATTCCGTGTTAAATGATCTACAATTCTTCGACGTTGATCTCGCGCACGAGATTCCATGAATCAGCTTCAAGTCCGTTGATTCGAGCGCACTCGAATATCCGAAGATGGAAGATGAAGAAGATCACACTCAACTTCAACAAAGTGGCACAAAGCACACAAACAAATTTTATTCAAAATCAACCACTTTACAAAGGACACAACCCCGCTATTTATAGAGTTTTTACAACACAGGTACATGACTTAACATAGGTCGTTAACGACCTAACACATACGCGACTCAACCTTCGCGCGACTTACAACATACACGGTAACTCACGACCCAACAATAGTGCGACCTAACAACAGTCGACTTAGCAAAGTTACAACATAACAAAATTACAACAATGCATACAACTTACGACTTACGACCTAAAACAAACAAACACACATGCGACATAAAAATACAACATCACGCGACATAAGAAGAAACGTCATAAATGATGAGCGACTTAAGGTCAGCGACCTAAAATAGCTTCTGGACATCTTCACGCGGCCCTAAACCTTCTTCAGCGACATAAACTTCTTGCGACCTAAAGTAAACAGCGGCATAAGGTTGAGCGACCTAAAGATGTGGCGACTTAAGTGATGCGGCCTTGGATGAGCGACTTAAGAATTCAATACTCAACTCGTTAGGTCGCTGCATAGGTGGATTGGTTAACTCGCTAGGTCGCTGAAGATAACTTGTAGGCGAGCGACCTATGCCAACCTCTGCTTTCATTATGTGTTGTGAGTTGGGTCGTAACTCGTTAGGTCATTCGCGACTTAAGGCCTCGCGTCTTACTGAATGCGACCTATCCTGATGCGCTGCATCATCCTCCCCCGGTTGAAAAGAATTCGTCTTCGAATTCGCACTTTTCTCTTCTCCGTCAAGCTTATCCCCATAATACGGAATTAAGTGTTTGACATTAAAAACATCAGAAGTATGAACATTTTCCGGCAACCTTAACCGATACGCATTATCGTTAATCTTCTTCACGACTTCCAAAGGACCAATCCTTCTAGCAGCTAGCTTGTTGAAAGTACCGTCAGGAAATCGATCCTTGGTCAACACCGCATATACAAAATCTCTTTCTTTTAATTCAATGCATCGTCGTTTAGCATCTGCGGATTGCTTATATTTCTTATTAGCCTTAAGCAATCGTTTTTGCACCACCTTGTGGCGTTCTTGCAACTCCTTCACAAAATCACTAGCCTGCTTGATTACTCCTTTCTGCTGTGGAACTACAAATAAATCGAACGGTCCTTTAGGAATTGTTGAGTACACAACTTGGAATGGACTGAACCCAGTGCTACGATTAACTGCATGGTTGTGCGCAAACTCAGCTTGACATAGCTTCGAATCCCAACTCTTTAAATTATCATTCACAAGGCATCGCAATAGATTACCCAGGGATCTGTTCACAACTTCAGTCTGTCCATCCGTCTATGGATGATAAGCGCTACTGAATTTCAGCTTTGTCCCGACCATTCTCCATCGGCTCATCCAAAAATGACTTAGAAAGCGAGTATCTCTATCCAAAACAATAGATTCAGGCAACCCATGAAGACGATATATTTCTTTGAAATATAACTGTGCTACATTAACCGCATCTGCTGTCTTCTTACATGCAATAAAATATACCATTTTCGAAAATCGATCAACCACCACATAGATAGAATCATTGCCGCGTTGTGTTCTCGGCAGTCCCAACACAAAATCCATGCTAACATCCACCCATGGTTTAGTTGGCACAGGCAACGGCATATACAACCCTGCATTTGTCGCTGGCCCCTTTGAAACCTGACAAATATGACACCTCTGAACAAATTTTTCAACTTCCTTCCTCATTGACGGCCAAAAATAAGATTTTGCAATCAACTTTAACATACGATCACGGCCCACATGTCCTTCCTCATGCAATTCTTTGATAATCTTCATTCGTAAACTACAATCTGGAATACACAACTGATTTTCTTTGAACAGAAAACCATCCACCAACGTATATCCATCCATTTCTCCCTGTTTGACTTTATCTAGGATTTCGGAAAAATATGAATCTGACATAAGCAATTCTGGCAGTAAGTCAAAACCCATCACTTCCACTTGCATGGTAGTGAGTAAATGATTCCTCCGACTCAATGCGTCGGCAACGCGATTGGTTACTCCAGACTTGTGTTTTACCATGAAAGTAAATTGCTGCAAATAGGCTATCCATGATGCATGCCTAGCTGCAATTTTATCCTGCCCTTGCAAATGCTTCAACGCTTCATGATCCGTATACAAAACAAATTCTTTATGGAACGAATAATGTCTCCAATGTTTAACGGCTTGCACAATAGCATAAAATTCCACATCATAAGTATTATATCTCATCTTAGCTCCAGAAAGCTTTTCACTGAAATATGCAATTGGACGTCCCTTCAAACTCAACACTCCTCTAATCCCAACTTTCGATGCATCTGTGTGTAACTCAAATAACAACTGAAAATCTGGCAATACTAGAATTGGTGCTGACGTCAACAGTTCCTTGATCTGCTCAAAAGCTGATCCTGCTTCCTTTGTCCATAAAAACTGCTTCCCCTTCATGCAATCAGTAACAAGTGCCATCACACTACTAAAGTGTGGTATAAACCTTCGGTAAAATGAAGCTAACCCATGAAAACTTCTAACTTCGGTTATAATTTTGGACTGTGGCCAATTTCTGATTGCTTCAACTTTACTTTGATCCACTTGTATCCCTTCCTTGGACACGACATAACCCAGAAATAAAACACTTCGCGTCATGAAAATGCATTTCTTTGTTGCTGCATAGAACTGTTCTTGAGGAAGAATAGTTAACACTTCTCGCAAATGTTGAATATTCTCCTCTGTACTAGTATTGTATATCAAGATATCATCAAAGTAAACTACAACAAACTTCCCAATGTAAGGTCTGAAAATTTGATTCATCACCCTCATAAATGTACTTGGTGCATTAGATAAACCAAATGGCATGACCAGCCATTCATACAACCCCTCCCGTGTCTTGAATGCTGTCTTCCATTCATCTCCTGGTCTTATGCGAATCTGATGATAACCACTCTTAAGATCAATCTTTGAAAAGATTACAGATCCACTAAGTTGATCCAACAGATCATCCAGTCTTGGCATAGGAAATCTATATCTAACAGTTATTTTGTTAAGTGCTCGGCTATCTGTACACATCCTCCACGAACCATCATTTTTCGGCACTAACAAAGCTGGTACAGCACAAGGACTAAGACTTTCTCGAACACGCCCTTGCTTAAGCAACTCCTCAACCCGTCTCCTCAACTCTTCATGTTCTTTCGGACCCATACGATAATGTGGCCTATGGGGTAAAACGGCACCTGGCACTAGGTCAATTTGATGTTGTATGTCCCTCAGTGGCGGTAATTCCATGGGTAATTCCATAGGAAAAACATATTCAAATTCCTTTATCACTGGCTTAACTTCCTCAGGAATTTCAACCTCTTCACTACTTTTACGGCCAATCAACAGAAATACTCAGGCCCATCCTCTACTTCTTTGACAAATTCCTTCAAAGTTAATAGTGTCTTTAGTTCCTCGATTTCCTCCAACTTGCTTTCACTTTGTTGTCGCTTTTTAGGAACTAGAGTGATTTTAGTGCCTTCGAACATGAAACTATAGCAGTTAGTTCTACCATCGTGTTGCACAGCTCTATCGTACTGCCATGGTCTTCCCAACAACAAATGACAAACATCCATATCTACCACGTCACACCAAATTTCATCTTTATACTTCTTTCCGTTGGAAAAAGTTACACAAGCTCTTCGATTAACCTTCACTTCCCCACCTTTCCTTAACCAAGCCAACTTGTAGGGTTTAGGATGTTTCTCTGTCTTCAACGCTAACTTCTTTACAGCTTCTGTAGAGATAATGTTATTACAACTTCCTGCATCGATAACAAACTTACAAACCTTTCCCAAAATAGTGCATGTCGACTGAAAAATATTACTCCTCCACCAACTAGGCTCCTCTTCATGTTTTTGCGTCAAGCAAGATCTCCTCATCATTAACGAATATCCCTCGTCTCTTGACAATAATTCTTCTTCCTCCTCAACTTGTGGTTAATTGAAACATTCTACTTCTGCATCCTCATCCTCAACCTCAGCAACCATCACTCGCTTTTTAGGCTTCGGGCATTCATTGCTCTTATGACCAAACTCCTGACAATTATAACACTTGAAATTGTTGTTGACCTTGGTCTTAGTAGCTTCATTGACAACCGGTTTACTAACAGCCTTGGAAACATTAGTATTGCTACTAGCCCCCTTCACCTGATTGCTCGAATTTGTAAACGCACCACCTCCTCTTCTACCTTGTTTCTCCCAAGCTAGAGCCTTCTGGTGTGCTTCAGCAACTGATCTTGGATCAAACATATTCACCATGTCTTGAATCTGCGTTCGCAATCCTCCAACATATCTAGCTGTTAGCTTTTCCTCCGTTTCCATGATATCATTTCTTGCAATCAGTTAATAAAATTCATCTGCATAATCATTTACTGACTTCATCCCTTGTCTCAAATTCTGCAAACGTTGATACATAAGAGATTGATAATTATATAGCAAGAAAGTTGTTTTCATCATCTTTCTCATCTTCTCCCAAGTAACAACTTTTGATTTTCCCATTCTCTCCCGTGTTAGTTTAGTTTGCTGCCACCAAGCCATAGCTCTTCCCCTTAGTCTTGTAGCAACTAATTGAACTCTACGATTCTCTGGCACCTCCTTGAAATTCAAAATTTCTTCAACACTAGACTACCAATCAAGAAATTCTTCTACTTGCATACCACCTTTGAATTCTGGAATTTCCATCCTCATACCAGACTCCTACTTTGATCACTTTCTGAATCCATATATCGATCTCGCCCTTGGCCTCGATCTCGATAATGAATACTACCTCTATCACCATATTCTTCAAAATCAGATGTACTTCTATATCATTCTCGACCATCCACATCTCTACGGCCATGAATGTCTCGTCTACCATGTCTTTCAACATCATGATGTGGTTCTTCCTCAAATCCCCGATGATTTCTTCTCTCTTCATCTCGATAGCCATGATGATCTCTCATCATTGAAACTGATGACTCTCTTTTATCCCGATGAGATTGGGGTGACATTCTCCTTTCTTCCGAAACCGTCGGCGAAACCCTGTTTCTACCTTGGTTTGAAACTGGTGAAGTTCTTTGTCGAGTTTGATTCATATCTAACATAAGCCTTTCCAATCTACCAATTCCCTCATCCAACTTCTCATTGAATTTATCACTTATTCGTTGCTCCATTTATTCAGCATCTTCTCTTCGATATACATCTGCAACATTCTGATGATGATTAGCTCTTCTTGGAGGCATTGTCAAATCTTCAACAAATCTAAACTCAAACTTCACAAAGCTCGAAACTTCACACACAATGAACTTGGAAAAGTTCGTTCCCTTGCTTTGATACTAAACTGACGCAGCGGATATAAAACTTGACCACGAAATGAAGGTTTCGTGTCAAACAAATCGATGAAATGATACAACGATGAATTGATGGATTTATGATACCCAAGATAAATGATCAATTCCGTTGATCTCACGAGATACCGGATTCTAGCTATCTCCAGCACGTTGATCGTGCACGATTCCGTGTTAAAAGATCTACGATTCTTCGATGTTGATCTCACGCACGAGATTCCATGAATCGGCTTCAAGTCCGTTGATTCGAGCGCACTCGAATATCCGAAGATGGAAGACGAAGGAGATCAAACTCAACTTCAACAAAGTGGCTCAAAGCACATAAACAAATTTTATTCAAAATCAACCACTTACAAAGGACACAACCCCGCTATTTATAGAGTTTTTACAACACAGGTACACGACCTAACATATACGCGACTCAACCTTCGCGCGACTTACAACATACACGGTAACTCACGACCCAACAATAGTCGACCTAACAATAGTCAACTTAGCAAAGTTACGACATAACAAAATTACAACAATGCATACGACTTACGACTTACGACCTAAAACAAACAAACACACATGCGACATAAAAATACAACATCATGCGACATAAGAAGAAACGGCATAAATGATGAGCGACTTAAGGTCAGCGACCTAAAATGGCTTCTAGAAATCTTCACGTGACCCTAAACCTGCTTCAGCGACATAAACTTCTTGCGACCTAAAGTAAACAGCGGCATAAGGTTGAGCGACCTAAGGATGTGGCGATTTAAGTGATGCAGCCTTGGATGAGCGACTTAAGAATTCAATACTCAACTTGTTAGGTCGCTGCATAGGTGGATTGGTTAACTCGCTAGGTCACTGAAGATAACTTTTAGGCGAGCGACCTATGCAAACATCTACTTTCATTATGTGTTGTGAGTTGGGTCGTAACTTGTTAGGTCATTCGCGACTTAAGGCCTCGCGTCTTACTGAATGCGACCTATCCTGATGCGCCGCATCATATTATTTGAAAAAATAGAATGTTTTTATATTCCCTGAAACTATTAAAGCAAATATGTTTCACAGTAATCCCTGATGGAGCTATAATATGATTATTTTATCCAAACTAAATAATGGAATCAATATAAACAAAGAAAAACATGAAATCTCTAAAGCTTCATTCTTTTCTTGTTTAAACAGTTTCAGTCAAACAGGCCTATACTCCAAGTTTTGAAATATGGAACATCATCTATTTTTAGTACGGGAATGAGCACTAAAAGGGAGTGATTGTAATCACTAAGAGCTATGTAATCCACATCCACAAGGTCCTCTTCTTCCCTATGATAATATCCCTTGATCACTTTCTTAAACAAAAGGTCACCTTAAGGAGGACTTGGGAATGCACCACTTGTCGTATTAATGACCGGGTCATTGTTTATAGTTGTTGTTTGATAGCTACCATTTACTAATGCAACAGTATTCATTGGCTCCCAAACAACTTTGATCATTGGTCTTCCTTGTTTTGTTACTCTTAAACGCTTATTATCGATTGGATAATAGGAACAACTATATTTATGAAAAGTTTTCTTATTCAACTCGGCCAATAATGCATGTATCTGGGTATGCATGCTTCTGCAGCTTGTTTGAGTTCATCCACGGTGCTTTTACCTATGATCCAATTATGTGATAAAGCTACAGAAGTAATGCCGTATAAAAATGCCTCTCGGGCAGTAGCAATTATACCAGAATAAACTACACGATCCCATGGTTGGTACCAGTATTGATGACACTAACTACCTGGATAAGTGATAATGCCATCAAAAAGCACCTCGGATATTCCTAAAGATGAAAAGTCTACTGGAATCCTATAATTGAAAAAGAAGTAGTGCTATCAATTTCAACATGCTTGGTAGAGGAAAGCACACACCTAGTAATTCCATGATCTATGATGACTGGTTTTTGGTATGTCTATCTAGTCATGTCCACTAACCATATGCCAAGCAGCACATACATTTATGTGTGTTTGCATATGGAAATTTCATAATTTTTGCATATCTATTCTATGTATTATCGACATTATTTTTGAAACCAATGATCATAAACAGCACAAAAAAGATCAGGCACAAAGCGAGAATACCAATAACATAGTCCATGTATAAATAAAAAATATTTAGTACATGTATTTTACACCAGTATCAATGTAATCAAGGTAAATACGTGATTTCATACTAATAACGATGATATGGGTTCATAAATTAAATGTATTGCCAACAAAATGAAATCAAAATTTTCATTTTCAAAGCACATGCTAAAAACCAAATATGATAGCTGTTTATGCCCTGATTCTACCAGCGTGCACTTGAACATCTTCCAAAAAATTCATATAGCTGATAGACGATGTTCATTGTAACGTAATGCGGTAATTTCCATGAACTCATTAAATAAATATAGGTAAATAGCGATATTACAGCTGTAGCCATACACCAAAATGTTAGGCTTCTCCCAACATTTCAAAATATGGTTTTGTAAAGCTATTAGTGCGTACCTCAGTAAGTTCTTTTCACATTAACAATTTTCCTAACTAAAAGCTTCATTGATAAAAATGGTTGAATGTTCCTTCTCCTATAAAATCATCTTACAGAATCAGACATTGCATTTTCAATCGCCGGCACTAAGGGAATATTGAATCTTTAATTTACAACATTGATGTAACCACTGCTTTTTCATATTCTAATTATAGTCATACCCTATTTTGGATTTATAATTTTAAATTACGTAATATTATTAGAATGTTTTATGTAATCAGAAAAATTAAATTGAATTATAGTTTACAAATAATACAACTGATAAACTGAATAAACACTGACTTTGGCTAGACATCTTAAGTATGTTTACTCATGGATAATCTTTATATAGTATAATATATGTACGGTTATGTGTGTGCACAAATATGTAAGTGTGTGTGCATGCGTATGTATGCATATATGTATGTGTTTGTGTTTATGTTTGCATATTAGTATATATGCAACCCCATTTTTTGTCATTAATATGCCAAAATTTCAATTATTTATTCCTCCAAAATCAAATATTAAATTTAGAAAGATATTCTTCCAAACTGCATATAAATTGTGGTATTATATATTATATACTATTATAATTATTCTATACTATTATTATTATATATATGTGTGTGTGTGTGGCAATATCTATCCAAACCTGAATACAAATAAAAGGATGACCATATCCATTAATGTAGAAATTATAACATGGCATAGAGTATGGAGCTTGGTGTTACAAATTAGAGAGCAAAAAAAGATGAATAAGCTTGTTATTAGATGTATAGTACTTAATTGATGGTAAGAACGTCGTACTCATGTATCATTTTGAAATCTTTTTATAAAATAGACAACATCGGTGTTAAGGTCTTATAAAGCAGCCAAAACCATAAACATGATACAATGCGTAATAAAAATATTAAATATCTTTGATAAATAACCTTCAGTTATAGGCATAGTACTATAGATCATCAAGGGAAAATCCTAGGGAAAATCAAAGCAAACAATAGCCCATTCACAAACTCCAAGCCTGTACAATAGCAAATATGTAACGTTAGATACAAAATTGAATAAATTGATTGGATTTCTTTAGTCTTGGAGAGCAAGAGGTAAAATAATAAGGTTAAGACAGATATCTCTAGATGATAAGGAAAGAAAAACATTGGTTTAAATTCACCACAGTTAAGATTTTAAGCTCAAATTTATTAAGCGTGATGATGATGAAAGAAGGAAAAATTGATTTATGATTGACTGGCTTATACCAAAATAGCTGCTTTTTCCCTTTATTTAGTTAATCTATATGCATAAATTTATAATAGCATCACAAATTCATGGAACTATTAACCTAAGAATCTACCCATTGCTTTATTACCTGTTTTACCTGTGCAATAATGTTCACAATAAATATTTATTTTGGTTATACCTTGAATATATTTACATAAATGATAATTGTAGTTTTAACAAAAAAATGAACCATATTTTATCAATTTTCTCAGTATATTTCTAAAAAAATTCAACTACGCCGTTAACATTTTTCTTTCCATCATAACATTTTTGTAACATTTCGTAAAAGTTTTTCATGAGTTCTTTCATTCTTTCTTTTATCAGCATTTTAACATTTTGCTTTGCATCATGATTTGATTTTATATTTTTTTATTAAAGTTTTCTATTTTATATGTGAATTAAACCCAAATTCTCTAAACGTAATCATCTTACGCTTCCAGTTCTCCATGCAACAGAAAGGACAGCCTATCAAAACTCGCCATAATAGAATAATCGATGGAGTATCCTTTAGACACATTTAATTCAAATCCGAAGCTCATTTGGTTTTAAGAAGGGTGCAATACTTCAGCTTTTGAATGCAACAAAAGCCATAATAGGGATTTGTAGACCAATTCTTTAAAATTAATTATATTCAGAATATATCTTTTCAATGTTTTACATTTGATATTTCATGTCATAAACAATGATTATATCCAAAGAGGAAAATCAAAATCATTATATTTGTTATTTGCATTGTCATGACCCACCCGCTCAACCCTCGAAAATTGACATAAATACGCCCATTGTATAACATGCTAAATGATTGAGTGCCAGAAAGACAGATTGTTCGGGGAAAAGAAAGTAGGTAGAAGAGAGAAGAAACAAAAAAATAGAATCTCACAGCAGACTGAATAACATATAATATAAACAGTTCTTTACACAAGTGAAAACTATAATATACATATCTCACATCAGAGTACACAAATCAATAATTAGCAGCCTAGAAAGTCATAACAACCTGCCCTCACAATTGCTTATAATTTCAAATAAAACACTACAGCGAAAATAAACAAGTACGAGTAATACGTCTTCGCCATCCAGCTCATCTCCTGAGCTCCATATTATCCTAACCTATACCTGAAATACTCAGTCTGACCTGAGCATTATAATAAAATAACACCCGAGTTAGTCTGGAAAACCAGCGTGAGAAAACACACTCAATTTGAATTATTAAAGTCTTTAAAAATCCTTTGAAAATCAAGGGTATCTCGTAAGATCACGCCACAAATAAACACGACTGGTATTTACCTTACGATAACCAAAATATTTCATATCAAAATCCTCTGATATTATAATAGTGTCTAAGTACAAATACTTATTCAAATAAATGAAATGCATGCATCTCATATTCCAACATAGTTGGGCATAATCAAAACCGTATGGCACATATTGGAGAATGGATTCCGTCTGAATGACTAGGCATTAGGGTACCACTTGTCATAGTACACGTTTAGAACTGCGTACCGAGGACCACGCAGAGATCCCTTACAATACAAGACCGATTATCCTTGACTTGGATAGACCGAATATGAAATCACCCTGGGTGTTCCCACCCTTTTTGAGCTCCTTCTATAACCGTAGTAATAATATTTGAGGGTATCTAGAAAGGTGATAAACATACCCTAACTGGGTGCTACCCACTTAGCCTTGCTGCATCTCCCCTGCTTTTCAGTCATTCTCGGTTGATGAGGGTAGATTCTACGATTACCTTTTAGGAATTTCACTTAGAATGCTCATTGTCCTCTGGTGATAATGTATTGATAGCATTCATCCATACAAGTATGTTCCCAGTTCGAACGGAATCGAAAGCACGATTCCTAATACATCCATTTTGGAATCACCCTCGGGGTTAGTAGTGATTAGCCCTTGCAGTTCACTACTCCATCTTCGAATCCAAGCTCTTGTATTCATTTTGAAAATGTACTCGTCGGATCGAAGTGGTTTTCGATTAACAAATCTAATCTCGAAACAACGTTCGATATTTCTGGTAAACTTAACCCCGATTCTCTAGGAAATAAACAGACGAAGATAAGATCGGAGATCACCTCATAACTGTTAGTGGACTAATTTCCTTATAAACATTCTAGAAGAACGAAACAAGTTTAGACGTACAGTATGGCATCTCGAACGGTAATTGTACCAAATAATCCACGTACCTCTTCCAAATATTTCCAAAGTTGTATTTGGGTTTGGATTTTGATAGTCATTTGTTTAACTATCAAATAAACAATCAATTCAACCAACACCTCATTTTCACTGAAAACACCAAGTCACTTTTTAATTTAATTTTAAATACATAAATCTCTTTATCTAAATTATACATACAATTCTTACCGAATTAAGTAAAATTTACAAACTATCTTTTCCAAAAATATTCAAAAGAAACCTTTTAAAATAATATGGAAAGTACCACTACGGTACCATGCCATGGATCATAGATCAATGATTACGTCTCTATCCCGGAGAAATACAAACTTAACTACAAGCACTCAATGCCTTCGATTTACGCCACGCGAGTATACCATTACTTCCTTAAAACTTTATTTTAAAAATTATCACAAAATAATGCTTGTAAGTTCTAAAACAAATTTCAAGTTAAATCTAGTCAAATATACTAAAATAAAAGTTATTATACAAAGCCATATCAATACTTGATAATTTTCTTTATAAACAAAAGGCTGACCAGTTCTTAATTAACAATAAATCTTTAAAAATCATTATAAAGTAACTATTAATAATTAAATATGCTTTAAACGATTTAAAATGATTGAATAACTAATTTCCAAAATATTTTAAAACTTTTGAATTTACCGTATTAATAATTTAAAAATCCTCTTTTAAAAACAAACCCCAATGTCTCGATTCCAAATCCATTTTGTAAATTTGAAAATCTCACTTGAACTCCAATTTAACCAATTTTATTCTTATTTCCCAAATTCACTTCTATTCTTCAAAATATTTAGAATTTCAATTTTTAAAAACCTTTTTTATTTAAACAAGTACCATTTAATGATTTATTATTTAAAATCCTTTTATATACTTTTATTCCAAAAATTCCTGTTTACTATATTCCGATTTAGTTCAGTAAAAATTTCAAAATCATTTATTTCATCCAATTGGTTAACCCAATTTCCTTAATAAACATTTACTACAAAAATCCCTTTTACTTTTCTTTTCAATTTCAAACCATATATTATATTTTTGGTACTTTAAAATACCAAAATCAAGGACAAAACAACCATAACATCCAATCAATGTAAATTTCATAGTAATCTATCATAGATTTATCCCAATAGAACATATATCACTATATATGAAATTAAATTCAAAATTTTCTAGGAATCCATTTGGATCCCCCCAACCTGTTTCCCTACATCCACAGATGTTAGCCACCAATAAAAATACCAATTTCGCTTCGAGGCGGAATATCATGGTATTTAGAGCCATCCGCTATTATGCGGGGCTCATAGGGTCTCATCCGCTATATATATGCGGGAATATCAATCACTCCAATATATATACTACTATATCTAATAACACATCCAACTGATAAAATGCATCAATTTTATCAATCAATCATTTATTACTTTTAACTATTTAAATTAAAGCCAGCAGTCCAAAGTTGAGTGAGATTTACTCAACTTGATTTTAATTCACCAAATGCTCCAATTTTAAATTAAATCGAGCATGTTCGATTTAACCTAAAAATTTAGCTCATTCCAAATGACTCCAAATCTGCTCCATGCGTAGTGCTCGTCACTGTGATTTCAGCGCCGCTTGTTTCGTCCGTTTCCGACCTTGTATAAATGAGATGTTTAATATTAATGATTGAATTTAACTTTATATAAATAAATTCAAATTTCTTTTTTTTTAACCTAGATCGGCCGTTCGTTATGCAAAGAGGATCATGGCCGCTCGCTCTTTCCTTCCATCGTCTACCGTACACGAGTTATAGGAAACCAAACCTAAGCACGTCACCCTAACCCTTCGATCACCGCCGACTTCATATGATCGGAACCTCATACACCGAGCCCAAACGACACGCCACGCTATGCCTCATCCATAGACATATCCATATCGAACTCGGATCTCCTATGTCCATGAATTTTATGCTTGAACTCGTGACCCATTTCATCAATTTGTCGTTTCGTCGACGAACTTCAGACGATCTTGATCGTTGATCTGGTCGAGCTCGATGAGCTCTTCATCTTTCCAGTGGAAGGTTTTCGGTAATACTACTTGTAGGAGAAGAAAATCGAGGAGAAAAGAAGAAGCTTTCGGCCATTGATTTGCTATGGTGACGGCTCGTATTTCGATTAGGGTTACTGCTTTCAATATGTATATATGAGCGTGTATATATATTGTATTATTATTCCCGATTTTAACGTGCTTTTTCAAATGAACTCCAAATAAGACTTGCTGCCTAGTGTTTGTAATGTTTTACCCCTATTCCAAACACAATGGAACATGGTTTATAGCCTAATTCGATCGTATGTGGAAGATAGCTTTTCAGATCGATTTAAAAAATTAAATTTTCGATATTTAATTCAATGCGTTTTTATTTCGTACGACCAAACGTTAACACCAAATGCTATGAAATTTGAAATCTGATAATAATACACTATTATGGATCTAATGGAACAAGTTTCATCGGATTCCGACACTGTACCACGAAAGGCTGTTTTTACTAGTCGATTAAATCGAGTGATTTTCAAAATCGTCGAAATCGCATGAAATTTCGATTTTAAACTTACTAACTCCATTATAATTCAAATAGAATATATATTCACATTAGAATCATTCTGATTCGTATTAAATCAAAATTCAGTTATTATACTATTACTATATATATATAAAATTTCACTATTAAAATTAATATATAAAATTTCAAACTTCTAATTTATCGATTTTTAATCCCACTCAAAAGTCCAATATTATAATTTAATCCAAATAGAATTTAAATAAATTTTAGAAATCATTTTCCACTTCCATTTAACCGCAGATTCCCATATTTGTCCAATTTAAAATATTAAATTTTATATTTTCCAAATCCAATTAATCGCTATATTTGAAATTTTAACTCATTTAACTAATTCAACCAAAATCTTCATATTCAAAATCAATCAATAATTTAAATTCAACATTTAAAATAAATTTGTTGTTCAAAACTAAACAACCGAAATTCTGGGTCGTTACATTCCTTCCCCCTTATAAAAATTTCGTCCTCGAAATTGCTAAGGTAGGAAAAACGATTCCAAACCCATTAACTTTTCCAAACCCACTTATGTAAAATCCTACATTCATTTCTCTAACCCTCATAGTTTTATCCAAAACGATTGGATTTCATTTCTAACTCAAAAACCTTTTATTTCTAATTCAATTCAAAAATCAACTTTTCTAGTTAACAATAATTTTCCAACCCTTTCAAAAAAATTCTAGTCCCCTAAAATTTTGAATTTTTTTGACAGAGTCTGCTATTATATGGAGAGCCTTTTACAATATCACAAGAGAGATAAACATATATACATCGACCCATACGGTCGAAAAAAATATAACAATATATTATCATTTCTTTATTTTATTGCATAGGCGTACCTTTGTTAGCGTTTTTAAGCAGGCGGCTTATTTTATATGCATTTACGCAACCCAAAATTTATCCAATAGCTTTCTGTACTGCTACTTACTCGAAATAAGCACATAAGTTTCAAAAGCATGAATTTTAATAACATTTCATTTATTTAACTAGCCAAAGACATAAACTTCATAATCCAAACAGGCTAACCATATATTCACAAGCAACTATAAGGGTCCAACACTAGTTCAATTTCTTCCATGGGTTTATATATCATTCAATTTGATTTGAAATGCTTCACAATCAAATTTATCGCATTAAGTTTCTATTTCCAACAAAAAACTCATATATATTCCAATTTGATTTATATGTCCCTTATTTGCATAGATTCGCTTTTATTTAATTCCAAATTGATTCACAATCAACTTATTTGCATTCCTTTTGTTGTTGACTTTTAATATATGCTAGCCCATTGTATTAAGCTTCCATTCATTTGTTTTTAAATTGATTTTAAATCAATCTATCTTTTTTTTCCTTTTACTCCCATTCAAGTAATTCACCAACTTTGTTTGTTTTATATTGTATTAAACAACATTCCCATTCATGTTAATTTTATTTATGAATTCATTCCCTAAATAATCACTTAAGTTAAGTTTCCATTGCAACCAAATTTCTTTCCTCCTTTAACTTGATTTCTATTCAACTTATTTGCTTTGATTTATTTCGTTTATCAAATTTATACTATAACACTTTGGAAAACATTTCAAAAAATTATTTCAAATGTTTATTATAAACATTCCATATCATTACTTAAGTTCACATTCATTTTATAACTTAAGTTCATACCCCATCTTACTCCAAATTCATATTTCAGTTCATATTCAATTTATTTACTCTTAAATTGAATTCATTTCTTGTTATCCAATACTTCACCATTTTAACTTGGTTATACTTTTCCACTTCCTTAGTTTAGTAAGTTATACCACTTATCCCTAAAATTTTCCACTTAAGTTTATTCACATTCTATATTTATAAAATATAGTTATGTAATCACTTCACAATTTATATTTACTTCAATTTACTCCATTCTAATTCACTCCCCAATAAAATTCAAAATTTGGAATTTCTATTCTTTTACCACAATATCAAACCATCTTCATTTTGGTTTACTATTTTATCTCTCAATTCATAAGTTCAAAAACTTATTTACTTCAAATATCATCTTGCCTACTTAAGTCTATTTACATCTTATAATCATAACTCTGGATTATATATATCACTTTATAACTTAAGTATATCCATTTCATCCAATAATTATAACTTATAGTTATAAAATCATTTTACACTTCCAGCTTTACATTCACTTCAATTTATCTCCAATTCATTTTATTTAGCTTGCCTTAAGTAAATTACAACCTATGTTATTCACTTTAATTTACTTAAGTTAAATTTTAATTTCTAGGATTAAAATTTTCATTTTCCCTTCTTATCTATAACAACTCCAAATTATAAGTGCAATAAATGATTTTTCTTAACTTTTCAAACCTTTTAAATAGAAACCCCGGAATTCAATTACCCGGTTTTATTTCAAAACATTTTGAAATCAAAAATATACATATATTCCTTTGGTATATCAAATCATACTCTTGAAATATCAAAGCCACTTGGTTTTTCCCCCAAAATAGTTCCCTTTGAAACTTCTAAAACAAAACTTGTTTATCAGACAAGTCCAAAATAAATAATCATAGCCAACCATCATGGTAGAAATACATCACTTAGAATTCTGAAAATGAATACAGATGAAGTGGTCATCATCACCAGGATTATTTTCCAACGACTGAAGTGAATTTAGTGCTTCCTTGCTCCCAAAAATTCATTTTAAAGAAAAATCTCTTTTCCAAAAACATCTCAAAATAATACTCTATTATTCCTCACAAACCATTTTGGAAAACATTTCCAAAATTCTCAAGATTTAAAAATTCCAACACTTGGTTCAAATTCATTTTAAAACATTTTCCTAAAATTTCCGAGATTAAAATTCTGGTTTAAATCAAATTTTAGTTATACTCCCTTTGTATAAGTCATTCTTATACAATTTTTTTTGGTTCTATATATATATATATATATAAACCATTCCAAGTTTATAATCTTGTTTAATTATAGTGTTAACAACCAAACATCCAAATATATACAATAATTTTCAGAAAATTATCTCTTTTATATCAAAATATAATTTTGGGTAAAATTACTTCATTCGCCCACTTTAAAACAATATTATGTCGGTTTACCTTGTTCAAGAGTTTAGAAACCCCTATCGATCGGTTGTACCTCCTGTACCAACCAGAATTCATAAAAACTCAACCGATAAGTCAACACAATATAAAACATTTTATATTCACTAACAATTATGCGCTCATAACTATTAATACACTCGAACTTATTCTAGAGTACTTCTGACTCTATCTCTAATGAGTAATTCCCACCAAAGCCTAGGTATATCGCCAACCTAAGCTCTAATACCAACTTTCACTACCTGCCCTTTTGACCTTCGAAAATCGACATAAATACGCCCATTGCATAACATGTTGAATGATCGAGTGTCGAAAAGATGGATTGTTGAGCGAAAAGAAAATAGGTAGAAGAGAGAAGAAAACAAATAAAAATAGAATCTCACAACGGACTGAATAACATATAACATAAACAGTTATTTACACAAATAAAAACTATAATATACATATCGCACATCAGAGTATACAAATCAATAATTACCAGCCTGGACAGTTATAACTCATGCCCTCACAATTGCTGGTAATTTCAAACAGAACACTACAGCAGAAATAAACAAGTACGAGTAATACGTCTTAGCCATCCGGCTCGTCTTCTGAGCTCCATAGCATCCTAATCTGAACCTAAAATACTCGATCTGACTCGAGCATTATAATAAAATAACACCTGAGTCGGTCTGGAAAACCAGCATGAGAAAACACACTCAATTTGAATTATTAAAGTATTCAAAATTCCTTTGAAAATCAAAGGTATCTCGTAAGACCATGCCACAAATAAGCACGACCGGTTTTTACCTTACGATAACCAAAACATTTCATATCAAAATCCTTTTATTATAATAGCGTCTAAGTAAAAATACTTATTTAAATATCTAAAATGCTTGCATCTCACGTTCCGGCATAGTTGGACACAATCAAAAACGTATGGTGCTTATTGGAGAATTGATTCCATCTGAATGACTAGGCACTGGGGTACCACCTGTCATGGTACACGTCTAGAACAACATACCGATGACCACGCCGGGATCCCTACAACACAAGACCGAATATGCTATCACCTCGGGTGCTCCCAACCTTTATGAGCTCCTTCCATAACCATAGTAATAATATCCGGGGGTATCTGGAAAGGTGATAAACATACCCTAATTCGGTGCTACCCACTTAGCCTTGCTGCATCTCCCCTGCTTTTCGGTCATTACCGGTTGATGAGGCTAGAGGCTACGATTAACTTTTTAAGAATTTCACTTAGAATGCTAATTATTCTTCGATGACAATGTACTGATAGCATTCATCCATACAAGGCCGTCCCGGTCCGAACAGAACTGAAGGCACTATTCTTACTACATCCATTTTGGAATCACCCTCAGGATTAGTAGCGATTAGCCCTTGCACTTCACTACTCCATCTTCGACTCCAAGCTCTTGTCTTCATTTCGAAAACATACTCGTCGGATTGAAGTGGTTTTCGAATAACAAATCTGATCTCGGTCTCTTCCAAACAACGTTCGATATTTCCAGTAAACTCAACCCTAGTTCTCTAGGAAATAAACAGACGAAGATAAGATTAGAGATCACCTCCTAACCGTTAGTGGACGGATTTCCTTATAAACATCCTAGAAGAACGAAACAAGTTTACACGTACAGTATAGCACCTCGAACGATAGCTATACCATATAATCCCCATACCTCCTCCAGATATTTCCAAAGTTGTATTTCGGTCCATATTTTGATAGTCGGTTGTTTAACTATCAATTAAACAATCAATTAAACCAACACTTAATTTTCACTGAAAATAACAATTCTCTTTTTAATTTAATTTTAAATACATAAATCTCTTTATCTAAATTATAAATACTTATCTTATCGAATTTAGTAAATTTTATAAACTATCTTTTAAAAAAAATTCAAAAGAAACCTTTTAAAATAATATGGAAAGTACCACTGCGGTATCAAACCATGGATCACAGCTCAATGGTTACGTCTCTATCCCGAAGAAATCCAAAATTTAACTACAGGCACTCATTGCCTCCGATTTATGCCATGCGAGCATAACATTACTTCCCGAAAACTTTATTTTAAAAATTATCTCAAAATAATGCTTGTAAGTTCTAAAATAAATTTTAAGTTAAATCTAGTCAAATATACTTAAATAAAAGTTATTATACAAAGCCATATCAATACTTAATAATTATCTTCAAAAATAAAAATGCTGACCAGTTCTTAATTAATAATAAATCTTTAAAAATCAATATAAAGTAACTATTGTTAACTCCCATTTTTATGCCGACCTAAAACTCTATGACCTAAGGAAGTTAGCGACCTAAGGTTCTCCACGACCTAAAGTTCTTCACGACCTAACAGTCTTCACAACCTAACACCTGAAGCGGCCCAGCGACTTAACAACTTAACGAGCTAAGGAGTTAGCGGCCTAGTGGCTCCAGTCTTTAGCGACCTAAGGACTTCACGACTTCACGACCTAAGGACTTCACGACCTAAGGACTTTACGACCTAAGTACTTCACGACCTAAGTGGATGAACGACTTAACGAGCTAAGGAGTCAACGACCTACCAAGTTAAGAAGTTAGCGACCTAACTTCCCCAACGACCTAAGAGTGCTGACGACTTAGGAAGTATCATGACCTAAAGAAGTTAACAACCCAGAAGCTAACGACCTAAGAAGTTAACAACCTAAGAGCTTCGCGACCTAGCTATCAGCACAAATGCAATGCGACTTACGACCTATCTTAGGTCGCCCACGACCTAAGACTTGTTGCCTAGTTTGTACAAGCCGAGATAGCTCCCTAGCCGCTTTTCCCTAAGTCGCTCACTATTCCTACTAGGTCGCACACGACCTACGCCTTGTCAACGGGATCGAAGCATCCAGAGCAAGCTGTTGAGTCGAAGCCTGTGCATCTTAGGTCGCACACGACCTATGACTCATCTTAGGTCGTTCACGACCTAAGACTTAGGAAATCACGCCCAGAACCACTCCTATAAATAGAACTCTAACTCCAACTAGAGAAGGACTTTTGGCTGATTATTCTTCAAAGCGCCGTTACTCTGCAGAGTTCTGAACTCGTCCAACACTTGAAGAACACCATACATTCGAGACACTACAACGAGCTTCGAGAGAACTTTAGCACATTTGACATGGATTCAACAAGTCTCATCATCGAAGTTTGAGCTATTAATCTCAAATGTTTTCTGTAATCAAAGTGTTTTGTACTTTGGAGAATATTATATCAACTTGTAATCGAAATCAGCAATAAAGGGATTCAAAGTGGACGTAGGCTTGATCTAAAGCCGAACCACTATAAAATTGCTGTCTTTTACTGTTTTTCTGCTAATTTTTTACTTCAATTCCCGCCAAAAGCGGGTGGTGCTTTCACAATATTACTACACACACCGGGGTGTTATCGTTTACTTTTTAGCGTTAACATTTTGGTGCTTTCACTGAGAACCCAACTCAGGACTGTATTCACCATTGCTTCACGAAAGTTCGTTGAAGAAGTTTCTTTCAAGACCGGAAGATTATCGGACATAATGGCTCCTGGAAGAAAGCGTATGTCTATCAGATCTGATGATGTTCGCAACAACACCGCCACTTCTCTTTCTCCAAGTCAAGCAGCTCCAAACATCGGAGTGACGCGAGAGGAGCTAGATGCTGCTATATCAGGGCTGTATCAGCAAATTGAAACTCAGAATAATCTAATGATGGAAAAGTTGAACGCTTTGCTCGGGGCTAATCAAAGGCTAGTGAATAATGAAGAAAATTTTGTTAATGCTGTTCACAATTTTGAAGGAAGAAATATTCCTCAAGGGGGATCAGGTGCTGCTAAAGGGGCACCTCTCCCAACTGAAGGATCTAGGCTGTAACGACCCGTATTTTTAACACTTTAAAAATACGAATTAAAATGAAAATTTTGGATAAAAATCCGAAGGAAATAAAATTTTGTGTTGTTAAATGTGAATTACAAGTTAAAATACAAAACTGAATTCTGAAATAACTTATTTGTAAACTAAATATGGATGTTAACTTGTAGTGAATGTAAATAATGAATTGAATTTGATTGTAAACCAAATTGGTTATGATTGTAAACAAGAATAAATAAAATGGTAGATTTAATAATGGAAGTTTATGTTATTGATACTAATATAAATAAATGTAACTTAATATTATAGTCGATTGAAAGCAGATAATAACTGAAACTGTAATTCGATAAAGATGTTAACTTGTAATTGAACGTAAGTAAAGATTTAAATTTGAATGTAACAAGTAATTGAATTGAATTGAATTTGATTATAAACAACGAAATAAATAAAATGTTACATTTAATATTGAAGTTATAATATGGAAATCAACGTAAATGAATGTAATTTAATATTACTGTGAATTTAAGTAAGATGATAGCTGAAGAAAATGAAAGTAAATGAATTATAAACTATTGATAATAATGTACAAGTAAATGGTTGATTCAATAATGAAAGTGTAAATCGAAATAAAAGAATTCGTTTGGAATTAAATAACTAGAATTTGAATTACAATATAATTGAACGTGGATCTAATATAATCTTTTATTTTGGATTTATAATGGAAAATTGCATTGTAAAAGATTGTTAATTACTGTGAAATTAAAAATGGAATTTGTGAACAATTGAAATTTGATTTAAAAGTTAATAATTTAAAATTGGGAATTTTATATTGAAATTAAACAGTCGAATAATTTATTTTTCGAATATTGGATTTAATTAGACAATTAAATCGATAATTTAATAAGTTAAATTTTAGAAATAATTGAAAATCGAGTTGAATATGATTTAAAATGATTTGTAAAATTTTATCTTATCATATTGGAGTTATAGTAATGTTATAGAACTTTTAAAATTGAATTTAAAGTTAATTTGTGAAAATTGAATATTTTAATATTTAATTATCGACTGAAAAATAGCCATTTTTCGAACAGTCTCAGAATTGAACGAAACTAGTTCCATTGGATCCGTAATAGTTTGTTATTGTCGGATTTCAATTTTCGTAGCAATCGGAGTTATTGTTTGACCGTGGCAGCCAAAACGCATCGAAATCGGTTTAAATCGGTTTAATTTAAAACTGATCGTTTTTCTCCGTAACTCGCACAGATTACTGAATTAGCCTCCGAAACATGTTCCATTGCGTTCGGAACGTGGGGTAAACCTTAGAAACGCCAGCCGACACGCTTCGTTTGGAGTTCGGAAAAATTTCAATGAATAGTGTTTTGCCAATTTTCTATATAAGGACCTCACATCTTCAATTTGCAAACAAAAGCCCAAAACCCTGATCCAAATAGCTCCAGCCGCCACTAACACATTCTAAGGCCAGAAATTCATCTTCTTTCCTCCTCAATCTCTCTCAATCCGTAGACAATTAGAAGAAGTGTTCAACATGAAAGTTCTAGAGGACAATGAGAGCTTCGATTCTATACGGTGATGATCGGATTTGGAGCGTTGTGGTGGTCGCTAGGGGGGTGTGTTGGCTGCAGCTCGAGCACAGTTTCCAAGGCCTGGGGACCACCGAGTTGCATGTGTTGGATGGTCAAGGTGGAGCTCGACGTTGGCTTCGTGGTGGTGGTAGTTGATCGGGTTGAAGTTCGTCGTATGGGGCTCGATAATTCGAAGAAGGTGGGGGCCTATGGGTTCATGCGTGAGTTTGTACGTGATTTTCACGTTGGTTGGGAAGAAAAGGGGCACGGCCCAGATCTGGTGCAGATGGAATCAAGGGCTAGGATCGAATCTAGGGTTTGAAATTTAAATTAAAAGCTGAAATTGTTTATTTAAATTCGTGTAAACTTTAAAATAGCACAACTTTTTCATACGAGGTCCGATTGGAACGAAACTTTTTGCATTGCGATCGTAATGATGAGTGCTTCGAAATGAAACTGGTTTGGATGGATTTGGAGATGGTGGAAATTTGGGCTAAAGTTGGGCGTCGTCCAGTTTCAGTTCCAAACTGGAACGTCTCGGCGACAACAGAAAATCAAAGTGAGTGTTTTATAACGCTCACAGCGTACTGAATATCTTTATGGTAGTTAAATTTGACATTATGAAGTGATATGAATTTATTTGTCGTTGTTTGATAAAAATTTAATTGTCATATAGACTGTCATGTGAATTCACAGTTGAAAAATTAAATGGACAGTAAATTGAAATTAGGATTTAATCGAAATCAAATTTCCCGATATTGATAACTATGAAATTGCCGTGAATTGTATTGACTATTGGATGATTTATTTCGATGGATGCTATTGGTTGATATTTAAATGTTTGGATGTTTATTTGCTTATATATATATATCATGTTATACATGCATATGACACTGTGATTGAAATAAATAATCACTTGGTCATAGGATAGAAAATTAAATACAGACACCGGATTGGTTAAATTAATAATTTTAAAATCGTTGATTTGAAATTTATTTAAATGATTTGATTTAAAAGTTATGAAAAAATCCAATTTATGGAAATTGAATTATTTTGAATTGAAGCTCGAGATGTTGGAATTTAAAATTGGTAAATGAAATTGTTTAATTATTTGAAGTTTAGATTTTAAGTAAAAATTTTGAAATACGGCGTAAATTTTCGGAAGTTGATTTGTTTTAAAAGATCGGACTTTTAATCGAATTCTGAGTATTTCTAAGAAAATTTATATGAAATGATATTTCAAGTTTGAGTTTGGAATTGAAAATTTAATTGAAATTGAGATTTAATTAATTTGGAATTTAATTGAAATTCAAAGAAATTTGTGAATTGGACTAAATCGAAACTATTGAATTAAATTTGAAGATAAAATTGATTTGAATAGGATTTGAACTGAAATCGATTTGGAATGTAATACTTAAATGAATTCTTGAAATCCGAATGTTTATTGAATTGGAATTGTTCCAGAGATTAAGTAAACTACTTAATACGGATGTTTAATTTGAAGTATGTTCTAATTTGAATACGAAATGGTTTTAAAGCAATCTTATATTCTTATATAAATATATGAACTGTTTTGAAATGTGAAATATTTAAAGTTTCGAAATATATTGGAAGTGAAATTGTTTATTTTGTGGTTCAAATATGTATTTGAAATTGATAATTTGAAATGGTTTATTGGGAAGCTGAATCGAGTTGAAATTGATGATTTGAGATTTGATTAAATTTTAAATTTTGGAATTCGAGTTTATGTGAATCGTTTTGCGAAATGAGATATTGAGGCGAAAAATGATTTTGAAATCGAAATGAGATATTGAGGCAAAAAATGATTTTGAAATCGAAATGAGATATTGAGACGAAAAATGATTTTGAAATTGAAATGAGATATTGAGGCAAAATGATTTTTTGAAATGAAATCGTATATTTTGAGTAGATATGACGATTTTGAAATTGAAATGAGATATTGAGGCGAAAATGATTTTGAAATGAAATCGTATATTTTGAGTAGATATGATGATTTTGAAATGGCTTTGATTTTTGAAGCGAATATGATATTTTTGATAATCAATTGTGAATTGATTTTGAAAATGTAAAAGAGCCATCGGTGTAATAATACGTAGTTATTAAAGAGACCGGGATCGGTTGTGGACATACTCTCTGTCGATACCGAAAACCACTTTAATAACTAGTATACGCAGAGTCTTGATCTAGAACGAAGTGGATGGTTTGGTAAACGCATTGACTGAAGAAAGAGAACGATATTGGATGACCCCTGACATGACTAAAACAGGAGTCGTGCCGGGCCATTGAGGTTCGCCACCTCTAGCGGACACACTTCTTCGTTACCATGTCTATTACTTTTGTGATTCGATTTGGGTGCACCCCTCGATTTTGGGAGTGTTGTTTCGCGGTGTTGGGGTAGTAGCTGCTATGCCCAACATCAGTCCGGATCACGCAACTACTAGTATCCTAGTTGGTATCGCCTCATGTACCTTGTCATACTGATTATCCTATTCGCGACCACTACGTTTTGGTTTGTACCTTTAGTATATGGATTGCCCTCTGGTGACTTCCGGTTTTAGGGAAACTACGGTCTTGTATTTTCTCTTGGGAATATAAATTGTGTTAAGGGTGGAAAGGGCCATGGCTTAACGCTATTTTAATACTTTTACTTTAATGTAGACATATTATAATAGCGTATTGTACTACATAGTAGATAGTTTAACGGATCCTTGAGATATGGAAAATCCCGTAACATCTCTTAAGTTATTGCACTCACGTTGACACTGGATAGGAGATGTCAAACCCCGTAAACATCTCTGACGCCGTCACACTCATATTTCTTATTTGATTTGACTTACATGAGATATTTTAGTCCTGACTCGAGTGTTTTGTCTTTTCATTACGCTCGGGTCAGCCTGAGCATTTCAGATAAGGTTGAAGATCTATTTTGGAGGACGAAGACGAAGTTTGGTATTACATCATTTGTATTCTACTACCATATTATTTTTCCGCTGCATTATTGTATTATCTCTGATATGTATGTAACTCTGATTTATGATGTATAATAATAATCAAATTTATTTATTTAACAGCTTCATGAACTGTTATTTTATTATTATATCTTGTTCCTTCTGCTGCAAGATTCTGAGTTTGCTTCTGTTCTTTCTTCCCTTTTCTTATTTAACCCCAATAACCATCTGCCTTTTTGAACGGTTTGAGTTGGACATGTGTGGATTATTGTCGACTTGAACGGTCAAAAATGGCGGGTCGTTACATAGGCTATCGCCAGTTCTCCACAAGCATTTGCCCGGACAAACTCCTGAAAAAATGGCTGAAGTATACTCCGCAAAGTCATTAAATAATGAGGAATATCTCTCTAGCATGATTCAGCAAATAATGAAAGAAAGCATGCAGAGAAATGAAGATGAAAGCGAATGGGGATTTGCACCGAGTAAAACTCCATTTACAGAGAGGATTCTAAAAGCTGAGTTTCCCAGAAAATTTGTTCCTCCTACCATTCCTGCTTATAAAGGAACAAGTGACCCGAATCAATTCCTATACAAATATGATTTGCACATGACTGACACCAGAGAAACTGATGAGATTAAATGCCGGTATTTCCCGGTATACTTGGAAGGAGTGGCGCTGCTCTGGTTTACCAAGCTTCCTGTACGATCTGTTGATCAGTTTTCCGATCTGACTCGGAAATTCAAAGAACAATTCAGACTGTACGCTTCGAAAGCGAAGGATATAATGTCTCTTTCAAGCCTCGAACAGAACCCTGGAGAACCCATCAAATCCTTTTTGAATCGCTTTAATATAGCCCTAGCTAAAGTTGATAACGCAGAACCGCGGATGGTTTTAACCTACTTAATGCGGGTTATTGACAAGACGAGCGAATTTGGAAAGTGGTTGAAAATGAAAGAACCAAATTCACTCGAAAAATTCTACAAAAAGGCTGATGAGTTCATGCGCCTAGAAAATCTCCCCGCGTCAGCTAAAGTTGCATCTGCAGAGGTAGAAAATAATGTGACTGCTCAGAACAAAAAAGAATCCGGGAATCAAAAGAGGGAGAATAATGGCGGAAAGAAGCAGAAGGATCTCAAGAAACCCCGCTTTTTCAAACCCTCAGATCTTACCCCTCTAACTGATACCCCAGAGAATATTTTCATCGCCACAAAAGATGCTGTTGAGTATCCGAAGCCACCACCAGTAAAAGTTGGGAAAAATGCTGCTCAGAGCGGAAGGTTTTGCTAATTTCATAATCAACCAGGCCATGATACCAATGAGTGCCGCCACTTGAAGAGCTTGATTGAGGAATTATTAAGAGAAAACAAGTTGCAACAGTATGTTAAAAGGAACAGAAAAGACCCGTCTTCATCTAACCAGGGGCAGCAACCTCCTGTTCATTCATCTGGTTCAGAAGAGAGGTCTGCTTCAAAAGAAACAGAAAGACCTGTTATCAATGTGATCACAGGAGGACCCCATCCGGCTGGCAGGAGTTGGGGAGAAATGGAAAGGTACGCTAGAGCTTTGAAATACGCCCCAGCTGAAGAAAGTGTCATGGTCCTGGAAGATGCTGCACCGCTGAAGCAGCAAAAGACTTTTCATGATGATATCATATTCAGAACCAGGGATTCCGCTGGTGTGGAAGCCCCTACCGAGGACCCTCTGGTCATCACTGTCGGTATTGGGCCGGCTATTGTCAGAAGAGTGCTGGTTGATAGCGGCGCCACATGCAACATACTCTTTAAAAAGACATTTGACCAAATGAAAATTCCAATGGCAAACGTACAGGCTTCATCTCACAAGATTGCTGGATTTACAGGAGAGCCGAAACAGCCAATTGGAACAGTGGACTTGTTTGTTGAATTAGGAGATGGGCATAAGAAAGTGGTTCGTAAGCAAACTTTTGTAATTGTTGATGGATTCTCCGCCTATAATGCTTTCTTGGGACGGCCTACTCTTGCTGCTTTCAAGGCCATCCTTGCCCCGTGGTGCTTGACGATGAAATTTCCCACTGATAATGGAGTTGCTGTCATTAAGGGAGATCAAAATGCGGGATGAGAATGTTATCTCGTAGAGCTTCAAGAGGCCAAAAAAAGAGAAATGGGAAAAGATGCGGCAGCTCCGCTCCGCATCAAGGAACCGACCTTGTAGCAACTACGGGGTGGCCCCCGCACTGGCGAACACAGCAATGCAAGGAAAGAAATGGACCCCAGAAAAGCCAGTGCAGGGGAGAATAGAGTGGTACTTGTGGAAATAACGGTACCAATACCTGTTGACTCGAATGACCCAAACAAAGTACTCAATGTGGGTTCACAATTAAGCATAACAGTTCAAAACACGTTGATATCATTTTTAAAAGCAAATTTGGATGTGTTCACTTGGTGTCACGCTAATATGTGTGGGATCTCTCCGGAAATTGCTGTACATGCTCTGAATATCGATCCAAAGTTCACACCAGTGAAATAGAAAAGAAGAGCCCAAGGTCCAGAAAGGTCAGCAGCACTAAAGGATGAAGTTGATCGGCTCATGGAGAACGGTTTCATCAGAGAATCCACTTATCCGAATTGTGTTTCGAATCCAGTACTAGTTAAGAAGGCAAATGGAAAGTGGAGGGTATGCATCAACTTTTCAGATCTAAACAAAGCCTGCCCTAAAGACTGCTTCCCACTGCCCAGAATCGATCAATTGGTGGATGGAACAGTTGGGCATGAGTTGTTATCGTTTATGGATGCTTACTCTGGATACAATCAGATTATGATGCACGAGCCAGATCAAGAAGACACAAGCTTTATCACAGATGTGGGTCTCTACTGCTACAAAGTTATGCCTTTTGGATTAAAAAATGCTGGGGCAACCTACCAAAGACTCGTCAATGCTATGTTTAAACCACAAATTGGTAGAACTATGGAAGTCTACGTTGATGATCTGTTGGTAAAGTCAAAGAAAGCGGTAGACCATATGGACCACTTGGCAGAAATGTTTGCAATTCTTCGAAAGTACGTAATAAAGCTCAATCCATTGAAATGTTCATTCGGGGTAGAGTCCGGAAAGTTCCTGGGTTTCATTGTGAGCGCTAGGGGCATTGAGGCTAATCCTGTTCAAATCACAGCTTTGAGAGAAGTCAAAGCCCCTAAAACAAAGAAAGAACTGCAAAGTCTCAATGGGAAAGTCGCTGCTCTGAGTCGTTTCATTTCCAAGGCTACAGACAAATGCATTCCCTTCTTTGACGCTCTAAAGAAAGGAAAGAATTTTTTTGAGTGGACTCCCGAATGCCAGACTGCTTTCGATGAACTAATTCGTCATATGGAAACGCCTCCAGTTCTTTCCAAGCCTACTGATGGTGAAGACCTTTTCATCTCATGCTCTCAGTGCAGCACTTGTACGGGAATACATGAAAATTCAACGTCCAGTCTATTACATCAGCAAACGGTTCACTAGGGCAGAGATGAATTATTCAAAGATAGAAAAGCTTGCCTATTGTCTGCTAATTGCTTCCAGGAAGTTGAGGCCATACTTTCAAGCTCATCCTATCAAGGTCCTTACTGATCAACCTCTAAAGCAAGTCCTCTTTCGTCCTGAAACTTCGGGTCGTCTTTTGAAATGGAACGTTGAACTTAGCCAATATGACATCACTTACCATCCCCGAAGAGCGATCAATGGACAAGCTTTAGCAGATTTCATCGCGGAATCTACTGACAAAGGTGACAGTGAGAAAGAAACAACTGATGACATTCCAATCCAGTGGAAGCTGTATGTTGACGGCGCAAGAAATGATTACTGTTCGGGGGCAGGAGTGGTGCTTGAAACCCCCGAAGGACGATCATTGTGTTATGCATTGAGACTGGAATTTCCTTCGACAAACAATGAAGCAGAGTACGAAGCTCTTATTGCCGGATTAAAAATTGCCAGGGAATTGAACATCAAAGTGTTACAAGTCTTCAGCGATTCCCAACTTATTGTTTGCCAGGTGAAGAAAGAATTCCAAGCTAAAGGTGGAAATCTGCCCACATACTTGTCAAAAGCATGTGAGCTTCTCGGAGATTTCGATCATTACACAATAAGTCACATTCCTCGGACAGAAAACATGAAAGCGGATTCTCTAGCAAAGTACTCAAGTTCTAGAGAGGCTCAATTATTGGGATTAGTCCCTGTTGAAGTTTTGTCAGCTCCAAGCATCGAAGAAATGGACATTGATTGGATCATGACTGCGTCCCAAGAGCACGAATCATGGATGACTCCAATCAAAGAATATATACTCAATGGTTCCCTACCAGAAGGTTCTAAAGAGCGCCGAAAGCTGTTAAGGAAGGCGTCAAGATATATAATTCAAGACGGCCGATTGTACAGACGGGGATTCTCAATGCCATTACTCCGATGTGTAACCAAGGAAGAAGCCAAGATGATTCTAGCCAAGGTTCATGGAGGAGAATGTGGGGACCATTCAGGTGGCAAACTCTAGCCAAGAAAGTTCTGCGATATGGGTATTTCTGGCCGGACATTAATCGAGATGCTGCTATTTACTCCCGAAAGTGCGACATGTGCCAAAGATTTGCAAAAATCCCAAAAGCACCTTCCACCGATCTCACACAAATGGTCAGCCCATGGCCGTTCGCCATTTGGGGAATGGACTTGATTGGACCTTTACCGATCGCTAAATCTGGAATCAAATATGCTATTGTTGCTGTTGATTATTTCACTAAATGGGCTGAAGCTGAACCCTTGGCTACTATTACCTCTAAAAAGATGATAAATTTTGTAACTAAGAATATCATTTGCAGGTATGGTGTGCCGCAGAAGATAATCACAGACAACGGTACTCAGTTTGAAAGTGAAGAATTCTAGGACTTTTGCAAACGGTTCAGAATTCGAAAAAGCTTCTCAGCAGTGGCTCATCCACAGGCAAACGGGCAAGTGGAAGCAGTGAACAAAATTATCAAGTCAACCATCAAAAAGCAACTTGAAAAAGCAAAAGGTGGTTGGGTCGATAAGCTCCCACTAGCACTATGGGCATACAGAACTACTCACAAAACTGCAACTGGGCACACTCCATTTTCATTGGCATACGGATCAGAAGCAATGATTCCGGTGGAAATAGAAGTCCCTTCACACAGGAGAATTCATTTCAACGAAGCTGAAAACGAAAAACTGCAACTTGAAGCACTTGATTTTCTTGATGAAAAAAGAGAAGAAGCTAGGCTCAGAGTTTCAGCTTATCAGCAAAGAATAGCCAGGCACTTCAACTCAAAAGTTCGCCAACGCAGCTTTGAGGTCGGATACTTGGTCTTGAAAAGGATCATGACAACAACTAGAGTGTTTGGGCCAAACTGGGAAGGGCCGTATGTCATAGGCAATAAACTTCTTGATGGCACTTTCAAACTCATAACTGTCGAAGGGGATCCAATTCCAAGAGCCTGGAACAGCAACCATCTGCGTCCTTATTTTACTTAAAAAGCATTTCTCAAAATTGTAAAATAGTGATAGATGCATCAGTTGTATTGTAGGACATTGTAAATCAGTGCAAATTAATAAAAGCTATAAAGTGGATGTAGGCCCAATTCTTGGCCGAACCACTATAAATCTTGTGTTCTTTACTATTGTTTTAATGCCTGTTTTATTTCGATATGTGAATGCTCTAAATGTATTACTAAAATGTCGATTCAAAAAAATGCAGGACATTAAAGCAATGCTTACCCGTCACAAGACCAAGCGAGTCCTATCAATCACTTATTAAGTAAATACCAAGCAACTAAAATTCCAGAGTCAAATCCTATACAGGAAGAACTTCGCATAAAAAGTTGGCGACTCCACTGTGACAAGCCCCCGTTAACTGGTTGTGATCGTCGATATGAACAGACATCCGACTAGGTAACTCGCGTTTGTCCCGTGAAGTCATTCAACAGTGAAGTCCACTTCTTCGGATAAAGCAATTTACTTGCAAAAGGAAGGAAGATGCGCTTGGAAACAATAATAAAGGATCGCTGATGAGCAGATGATGAGGAAACATGAGCAAGCAAACACAAAAGCAGCCAAAAGGAGGTATGCCTCTCAATAAATGGGCCGGTAGAACCACCGAAGGGACACCTTCCCAAGCAGAAGGAACAGGGCCCTTGCTGACTGGTTGTGACGCATCCGATCAGCCAGCTTGCGTTCGTCCCGTGGATCCACTCGTCCCAGAGAGCAACCTTCCTGGCACACTAACCAACCGACGTTCCTTCCCGAAGGCCAACAAAGTCCTCTAACGAGGCACGCCAAAAAATGAAAGTGCTTCTCTCAATCAAAAAAGATTGGTGGAACCACCGGAGGGGCACCTTCCCAAACTGAAGGAACAGGGCCCTTGTTAATTGATTGCGATCGTTTGTGCAAACGAACATCCAGTCGAGCAACTTGCGTCCGCCCCGTGGATCCATCCAATCATGAGAAAGTAACTTCCAAGCAATCAAAAAGCCCTCTTCGGAGGCACAAGCCCTCTTCGGAGGTACACGCCCTCTTCGGAGGCGAAAGCCCTCTCCCGAGGCACCACAAGCCCTCTTCGGAGGCACACACCCTCTTCGGAGGCGAAAGCCCTCTCCCGAGGCACCACAAGCCCTCTTCAGAGGCACGCGCCCTCTTCGGAGGCGAAAGCCCTCTCCCGAGGCACCACAAGCCCTCTTTGGAGGCACAAGCCCTCTTCGGGGGCACAAGCCCTCTTCGGAGGCACAACTCTTAAGAGGAGCCCTCTTCGGAGGCATGTCCCAAAATAGAATGCTCAAATAAAAAGCCCTCTCCAGAGGCACAACTCAACTCTCGAAGGAAGATAAACTTATTCAACTCAAAAAGTTCTTCCCAAAAAGTCGAAATGCTACATAAAGCCCTCTTCGGAGGCCCGCTTTGCCGTGTAAGAGATTACACTTCTTTGAAATATGAAGTGACCATCTTCGAAGGCTGAAGCGTAAAACTTCTTCAGAAAATGACATACGCTCTATTGAAGCAGAATGATTCTTCCCGTAAAAGTGGAATAATTATTCTCCGAAATAAGAATATTAGTCTCATCAAAGCGAAAGAAATTGCGATGCATTTGTGGTATGGGGGCAATATTATACAATTTAGTTACAGTAATAAAAGTAATATACAAGCAACATACCACAAGTTCATCACAATATCACACAAAAAAGATGTGGAATAAATGCATTCTCAAGCACAAACAAAAAGTTTATATAAGTAAAAAGAATCATTTATTCTACACTAAAAATAATAAACAAATGCATCCTTATATACACAAGAATTCGTTCATGTAAAAGGATTATTTTATCCAATACTATGAAAATTCTTTACATATGCAGGATTCAAAAAAGCGGAGACCGGTATCCGCACAATCTCCGGTCGATACATGCAAAAAGTAGAAAAGGCAAAATCAAGATCATTTCTCCTTCTTCCCGCCTTTGGAGCCTTTGCCCGGCCTGATAATTAGTTTCGGAGGCCGTTGTGGATGAGTTAGAGAAGAAGGAGAAAGAGGCACAACCGGATCAACTTCTGCTTCCTCTCCAGCAGTAGAAGAGCTTTTCTTGCCTTTCTTCGAAATTACGCGTTTCCCCTTCTTTTTCGAAGAAGACTCGCTGCCTGGAGTAAAAAACTCTGAAAGCTTCGTGTCATCGTCGTAAGATTGCTCCGGAGTCTTCTCGCCTTCTTCAAGTTCCCCGATTTTTGGCTCTTGCGAAACAACCGGATCGTCCAAGTCTTGGAGGGCTTCAATTTTCTCCTCTTGTGATCCTGGTTGAGAAGCTGGAAGAGGAGTAACTTGAGAAGAAGGAGGAACAGCAGTTGAAGAAGGAGAGATTGGCGCAGCTTTCGGTGCCTCCGCTACAGAAGAAAAGAAGTTAACATCAGTATTCTCCAAGATAAGAGAAGATATTGGTTCGTCAAGGCTTAAGTAATAAGTAAGAAGTTCATCAAGCTCAGTCGAATCGAATAAGTGATTCACTGGAACTGGGACGACGTCAAAGTTACCTGGAGAAGTCGGCTTGGCGAGATCAATCTCGAATTTCTGAGCCTCAAAGTCTTCCATAGCCTCTTCCTCTGTGGGAGTGGTGATAATATCTTTAGCAGGAGGCGAGGAGTGAGAACTAGAGCCAATGATGTCCACGTCAGCTGAAACCGAAGTACGAACAGGGACAGTAGGAAGTACTTCCTTCTCAAGATGCTCCTCTCCCGTCGTTTCGGCTCGCTTTCGGGCAAGCTGTTCTTTTCCTTTAACAAGTGCGGCCCGGGCGTTCTCGTCTAAATAAGTTGCTTCAAGGTCCGCTTCGGCATAGCCGGCGCCACCAAGCATATCAATAATCGCCTCCCACACTTCAGCTAATGTGACTTCATACTCCGGTCCCAAAAATGAGAGGCTACCACGCCCCAAGATGCAGTGGACATAAAAGTCAAATAAAGTCGTGTCAATGGCGGCCCTGGTTGCATCATGAGATTCTTCAGCTGTAGCTTTGCCAGCAAGAGCTTCATCACGCCCTCTTTCAGCTTTTAATAACTGAGACTGCAGCCTCGTAATCTCTAAGTCTTGGGAGCTGACTTTCTCCCGGAGTTGAGCGGCGTCATCGCGATATTTCTTGGTAACGTGTTGCTCTGCTTCAAGTTTCACTTCAGCATCTCGCTGAGCAGCATGAGCATCTCGAACCTGTTGTTGAAGTATTTCTTCCTTTTGAGAATAAGAAGTGGAAGAAGTAGCAAGTTCGTTCTTTAGCCTTTCAACTTCTGCTTCAAGCCTCCCATAATCATCAGAGATGCTCTTCATTTCAGCATCATGCTGCATGCAGATTTTATCCCATTCTGATTTATCGTTCTCCATGGTCAGCATGGCCTCGAGATTTGCTCGATTGACCCTTTGTAGCTCATCAACAAGTTTTTGCCATCCAGACATCCTTTCGATATCAAGTCTGACGGCATCAAGGTTACGCAGCATAGCCGGTTTATCAATCGGGACCAAATCAAGGTCAAAGCGTACCCCCTTTAGACACCATTGCGGGAATCGACTTTGAAGAGTTGGCGGGCCTTGACCAACTTGATATTGAGGCCTGTTGATGATTGCTTGAATGTCAGACTTCTCGAGAGAGGGAGAATCAGCAGGCAAGTCAAAAGGAATGGGAGCGTCAGGTTTTTCAGAAATGACGGAAGAGTCACTAGGCTTGGTCCGTTTACTTGAGTCGCCAGCAACGTGACTTTTCCCTTTATCATCGTATTTCCTTTTGTGAGAATCGTCGCTTCTGCGGGAAGAGTCGTATCGCTCGTCCCTACTCCCATAGTGCTGTTCATCTTCTCGTTTGCGGCGCTCTTCATAAGCTCGCCTTTCATGAGCCTTTCTGGCAGCTCTTTCCACATCAGTTTCCCTCGGGGCATTGAGATAACGCCTAAAGTCCTAAGCATCGCGGCTTCCGTGAGGTTGGAATTTGTCGAAGTAAGAGCCGCTTCGTCCCATTGGAGAATCTAGAAGAGAAAAAGAGACAAGTGTTAAAAAATCTTCAAAGTAAAGAAGCTGAGTGCATTTGATTGTAAAAATCCTAAGTGTGTGTGGTGTGCGAACTAAGCGCGTCAAACTACAAACCACTCTTTGGTGTGGGAGTAGCAACGACTTGTGTGGAAGGAGTCGAGACTTGTTGCGAAGAAGAAGTAGCATCAACAGCAGGAGAGATAACTTTCGAAGCATCATCTTTAAATAGTTCCTGCGAGGTTATCATCAAATCGCTTAACCCCTCAAAAATGTCATCGCCATTATGCCCAGCAGAGCTTTCCCTTTCAACTTCCACATCGGCCGCCTCTCCAGAATGGCGAGGAGATTCCTTTCCTTCTTCTTCTTCAATAACCGGGGCAAGTGCAAATTTGCCGGACGGCCCCGCAATGTCAAGAGAAGTAGAACACTTCATGAGTAAAGCCTCAGTGGTAGGTTCCTTTGATGTAAGTTCTTCAGGAAGAACTGGGGCATTCGATGTCTCTGCTTGGGAGTCAGAGACTTCATGAACTTGAGTAGATCGAGAAGAGTGTAGAAGTCCGTACTGGTGCAGAAACTCGTCTTTCAGCAAGAATTTGGCACTTCTCTCTTCAGCAGCCACAGCACTCAAAGTGTCTAAGGTTGGCTTGAGGCTGGGATCACGAAGTATAGGAGGAAGTGCTACAAAGAGTAAAAAAATGAAGTTAAGCATTTAACAATTCAAGTTCCGAGAAGTTCAGAGAATGAAGAAAACGAAGAAAGGTAATCTTACTTCCAACTCTCCAGACAGTATAGAATCCGGGAGGACAGCGAACAAAGAAGAATTGACTCAAAAACCCATGTGCGCTATCGGGCAATTCTAGAATCAATCTACGGTTTCTTGCGCCTCTCACAAGTATAATCGAAGGGTGATCTTTGTTCTTTGCAAAGGTACACAAGTAGCAAATCTCCTTGAAACTGGGAAGACGATTAAGCGTTCTTCTGAACAGCACACACAACCCCATTATAATGGCATAGCCGTTAGGGTGTAGCTGTAAGGGAGAGATAGCTAATCGAAGGAAAAGTTCTCGGAGAAAATCATTGAAGGGAGGAATAGCTCCGCTTAAGCACATCTGACGATTGACTGCAATAAAACCAAGGGGTGGTCTGTCGGCAGTGTCGTTTGCTCCAGGAAATAAAGCATCTGTTTCGGCAATGCCAAACTGGATACACAATTGTCTGAAAACTTTATGGCTCAAAGTGGTAGGAGTCCTTTCCGGAGGATCAATCAGTGAGTTAGCAATCGGAAAAGCTTCTCCAGCTGGTCCTGTATCTTCTTGATGGGATACCATTCTACACAAGGAACTGGATATTCAAATATGAAGGTGCACGTTTCCTAAAAGTGTGAAGTGTTGTGCAAAACTAGAAAAAATAACAAACAAATATAACTGAAATCAAATTAGTTAATACTTGCCAATTATTGAGTTTCAGGGTTTGTTATTGTAAGTACAAGTACAGTGTTATAGCAAACAAATCAGCTTTGGTTGATTATTTTAGCTTTGCTTTGATACTTCACTTGAATTTGTCGTTTCACAGCATTTCAATCACAAAGTTCATTTAAGTTGATTATTCTTTATCGACTAATCTGTCATTTGATATGGACAGTCAATGGCAGTATATTTGTCCCGTTTCTCTGCAAATGTTGTTTTTAATAGGTTATTAACATTAAAGTTAAAGCAATCTGTAAAGAAGTGCAACATAGTTCAAGTTCAATCAAAATTCAAAGGCCAATTGAGCTCTGTCCAAATTTCACAAGTGTTAGGTCGTCCAGCGACCTAGCATAGGTCGGAACCTCCATAAGTCGCGTCATGCAAATTAAAGCATTCAAGGTGATGCGAATTTCTTTAAGTCCAAATGGTTCAAGTCCTAGGTCGCTCACGACCTAGCGTAGGTCGGAAACTACTTAGGTCGCAAAAGGTTGTTCGGCTTTACTTAGGTCGGTCAGGTTTCTTAGGTCGTAAGACTTAGGTCGCGCAAATCCCAACATGACCTAACTTTTAGGTCGTTCAGATCTCATAGGTCGCTGACTTCCTCTCCACGAAATCACTTACTAGACCCGATAACCCGTTAACGCCATTATAGAGAAAATCTATCATTCTCTTCGTGAATTTCATCCATCTCCACATACCACCAAATCGCCCAAAAAGAAAAAAAAAATTGATTCCCAAACCCCTCCGATCCATTATAAAAATTACCATGCATTCATGAATTACCACAACGAATCAAACGACGATCAAAAGTCGATCGAAATAACCATTCAAAATGAAGCATGATACATGAAATTGGACTTGGGTCGGAAAACATGGATTCACGATCGAGCGGCGATTATGGTGGAGTAGAGATTGGATCCACTTACGTAGTATGCTGGTAGAAATGGATCGACGACTAATTGGTTTGAATTCGCCTTCGAAAGTTTGAAGATTCGTCAATGGCAGTAGGAGTTCAGAGCAGTAAGGTAGGGAGGAAGTAGAGACCTAGCAAATTTATATGGGGCCGAGAGAGGAAGGCGAATGGGCACGCGAGTCAGCATGAGTTTTAGGTCGTTCACGACCTAGCAAAAGTTAAGTCGAAGCACACGACCTATGGCATAGGCGTGTACTTCAAGGGGAAAATGTTAACTCCCATTTTTATGCCGACCTAAAACTCTACGACCTAAGGAAGTAAGCGACCTAACGAGCTAAGGAAGTTAGCGACCTAACGACCTAAGGTTCTCCACGACCTAAAGTTCTTCACGACCTAACAGTCTTCACAACCTAACTCCTGAAGCGGCCCAGCGACTTAACAACTTAACGAGCTAAGGAGTTAGCGGCCTAGTGGCTCCAGTCTTCAGCGACCTAAGGACTTTACGACCTAAGGACTTTACGACCTAAGGACTTCACGACCTAAGGACTTTACGACCTAAGTACTTCACGACCTAAGTGGATGAATGACTTAACGAGCTAAGGAGTCAACGACCTACCAAGTTAAGAAGTTAGCGACCTAACTTCCCCAACGACCTAAGAGTGCTGACGACTTAGGAAGTATCACGACCTAAAGAAGTTAACAACCCAGAAGCTAACGACCTAAGAAGTTAACAACCTAAGAGCTTCGCGACCAAGCTATCAGCACAAAGGCAACGCGACTTACGACCTATCTTAGGTCGCCCACGACCTAAGACTTGTTGCCTAGTTTGTACAAGCCGAGATAGCTCCCTATGCCGCTTTTCCCTAAGTCGCTCACTGTTCCTACTAGGTCGCACACGACCTACGCCTTGCCAACGGGATCGAAGCATCCAGAGCAAGCTGTTGAGTTGAAGCCTGTGCATCTTAGGTCGCACACGACCTACGACTCATCTTAGGTCGTTCACGACCTAAGACTTAGGAAATCACGCCCAGAACCACTCCTATAAATAGAACTCTAACTCTAACTAGAGAAGGACTTTTGGCTGATTATTCTTCAAAGCGCCGTTACTCTGCAGAGTTCTGAACTCGTCCAACACTTGAAGAACACCATACATTCGAGACACTACAACGAGCTTCGAGAGAACTTTAGCACATCCGACATGGATTCAACAAGTCTCATCATCGAAGTTTGAGCTATTAATCTCGAATGTTTTCTGTAATCAAAGTGTTTTGTACTTTGGAGAATATTGTATCAACTTGTAATCGAAATCAGCAATAAAGGGATTCAAAGTGGACGTAGGCTTGATCTAAAGTCGAACCACTATAAAATCGCTGTCTTTTACTGTTTTTCTGCTAATTTTTTACTTACTTCAATTCCCGCCAAAAGCGGGTGGTGCTTTCACAATATTACTACACACACCGGGGTGTTATCGTTTACTTTTTAGCGTTAACAACTATTAATAATTAAATATGCTTTAAACGATTTAAAATGATTGAATAAGTAATTTCCAGAATATTTAAACACTTCTGAATTTACCGTATAATAATTTAAAAATCCTCTTTTAAAAACAAACCCCAATATCTTGATTCAAAATCCATTTCGTAAATTTGAAAATCTCACTTGAACTCCAGTTTAACCAATTTTATTCTTATTTCCCAAATTCACTTCTATTCTTCAAAATATTTAAAATCTCAATTTTTAAAAACCTTTTTTATTTAAACAAGTACCATTTAAGGATTTATTATTTAAAATCCTTTTATATACTTTTATTCCAAAAGTCCATGTTTACCGTATTCCGATTTAGTTAAGTACAAATTTTGAAACCATTTATTTCATCTAATTGATTAACCCAATTTCCTTAATAAACATTTACTTCAAAAATCCCTTTTACTTTTCTTTTCAATTTCAAAGCATATATTATATTATTGATATTTTAAAATACCAAAATCAAGGCCAAAACAACCATAGCATCCAATCAATGTAAATTTCACAGTACTCTATCACAAATTTATCCCAGCAGAACATATATCACTATATATAAAATTAAATTCAACATTTTTGAGGAATCCAGTTGGATCCCCCCAACTTATTTCCCTACATCCACAGATGTTAGCACAACAATAAAAATACTAATTCCGCTTCGAGGCGGAATAACATGGTATATAAGGCCATCCTATATTATGCGGGGCGCATAAAGTCTCATCCATTATATATATGCGGGAATATCAATCACTCCAATATATATACTACTATATACAATATCACATCCAACTAACAAAATGCATCAATTTTACCAATCAATCATTTATTAATTTTAACTATTTAGAATTAAAGCCAGCAGTCCAAAATTGAATGAGATTTACTCACCTTGATTTTAATTCGCCAAATGCTCTAATTTTAAATTAAATCGAGCACATTAGATTTAACCAAAAAAATTAGATCATTCCAAATGACTCCAAATTAGCTCCAGCGTGTAGTTCTCATTGCCACGATTCCGACACCGCTTGTTTCGTCTGATTCCGACATTGTATGAATGAGATATTCAATTTTAAAAACCGAGTATAAATTTATATAAATAAATTCCAATTTTTTTTAACCTAGATCGACCATTCGTTATGCAAAAGAGGATAATAGCTGCCTGCTCTTTCCTTCCATCATCATCCATGCACAATTTACAGGAAACCAAACCCAAGCACGTCGCCTTGCCCTTCCATCACTGCCGCCTTCGTATGACCGGAACCTCATCCACCGAGCCCTAACGACGTGCCACGCTATGCCTCGTCCAAGGCCAGATCCACATCGAACTTGACTCTCCTATGGCCATGAATTTTTTGCTCGAACTCATGACCCATTTCATCGATTTGCCGCTTCATCAATGAACTTCAGACGATCTTGATCGTTGATCTGGTCAAGCTCGATGATCTCTTCATCTTTCCAGTAGAACATTTTCGATAATACTGCTTGTAGGAGAAGAAAATCGAGGAGAAAGGAAGAAGCTTTCGACCATTGATTTGCTATGGCCATTGATTTATGATCAAAAATTGCAGAGGTAAATCAAATTGCCAAGGAAAGACTCATCTTTCATGTGTATCCAAATTAAAACCTAGATATAAAAGAACTAAATAAGACTTCATCAAAAATTTAATTGAAACCTGAAAAAATTAAAAAAATCAAACTGAAATCGATGTCAAAAGTAAATTGAAGGAAGATCCATGTTGTACTTGTGCCGATAGTAGCCATTATACCCGAAGTTAGTAGTTAAGCTATCTCTTGTGTGTAGTAGGATGAAGGCAGATCCACGCTGTAAAGATGCCGATAGCTTCCTAGAATTATACTCAAGTGATCGTGGTGGAAGAATCGCCTGGAAATAGAGAACTTTTTATTTTAGTTTACGTAAAAAGGATGAAGTAGAGAGAAAGGTAGGGAAAGGGAAAAATATAAAACGCGGCTGTTCATTTCACAAATTATTAAGAAGGCTTGTGTGCTCTTGAAATGCAACTCGATAATAATATAATAGTATAGATGGGCAGAATAGAAATTGTATGCACTGGGATTGTTAAATGGATCTGAAATAATTGCCTTTCATTATGAATTTTATTATCATTAATTTTTACAACTGCTCAATAATAATAGCTCATGAATATGTTATCATTATACAACTCAGGAGATATACAATGGTTCAAAATTTGGTCCAAAAAATGTAACCGCTACATCACACCAACTAGTCCAATCCAAGCCAAGCAGGACCAAGCAGGGTCGAATCGTGTAGGTTGGTCGAATGGCGTCTGTGTGCATGTCTAGTAGTCGTGTATAACTCCCCTCCTTAGCACAAGAGAAAACGCTAGGTTCCCAAAGGTCCCAATTTAGGTTCTTCGAAATATATATATATATATATATATATATATATATTTTAATGATTCCCACGATGTAGGAGTGTTTACACCATTCCAAAGTAAGTGCACATACTCCAACATTTAATTCATTTTAAAAATTAGCCCACTTGAAATTCCAACACTCTACTACTTGAATTATTGAAAAAGCATTTCCAAGCAATTTCTAAAAATATAGGATTATACATAAATACAGGTGTTATCACACCTTTTGGTCAAGGCCGCAAGATCAACAAAATTGGCAAGGATGAATGGATATCGGGATTGGGGATCGATTGGAAACAAGGCTGCAATTGATGTCGTCAAAATTTGGCCGAGCTCCACTCAGGATGGAATCGATTGGAGATGATGATGAGGACTAGGAGAGGCTACGTTTCAAATTTCAGGTTAATCGGAGTTCGTATGGATGAGATATGGTCGATATAGAATAAAGGAATATACTGTTCGTATCCATCAGAAAAGTGAGGTGATGTCCATTTCGAATCCATCAGGTTCGTATCCATCGGAATGGCATCGTCTCAGTTCATTCATATCCACCAGGTTTGGTGCAGTTCGAATCCATCATTCGCATCCATCAAGAAATCATGCGTTGGCTTATTCGAATCGATTGGTTTCGTATCCGTCTGAATGATTCGTATCCATCCGGTGTTGGACCCTTCGCATCTATCCAGAGATTGGTTCGTGTCCATCCATGCCATAATTGTTCGAACTAATAACGCATAACTTTTTGTTCGTATCCATCTCCTCAGGCAGGCTCATTTCGTATCGATGGAAATCGATGCGAAATGCACCAATATTCATCGGTACGAACGAGGGCTATGAGAAAGTCAATTTGAAGAAGGACGGGAATGAATGGTTGGAACCAATGATTGATGCGAATAAAGCTCCGAAATTGGATGCAGGTAACTCGGTCAACTCGGCGCATTGGGTGGATCGGTCCACGAACTTCGCAACACGTCATCACATGCGCACGTGTTCCGATCGAGTCGAGCAGTCGGGTACGAAGCATGGATTCGAACGTGGCAATGTTCATGAAAGTGAAATCTCGTATCGATCATATCTCACAAACTACTGGTCCAAATATCACGAAATTTTCACAGTAGCCTCCATACAACGTAAAAAACAATCCTACCAAGTTTCAACTCGATTGGATCATTTCTTGATGGATACGAAATTGCTTCGTATCGATCACGGATCGAGTCGAAACTTGGTGGGGTCGGTCGTGTGGGCCCCCTCACATGCCAGCAGGAGTCTCCCGAAGTTTGGGCATGATCTTAGCCTCCTACGCCTACAAATAGCCCCTTGAAACCTACAATAAAGGGATCTTTTTGGCTTTTCAACATCCAGACTCTGTCGGATTCAGACTTGCACTCTACCATAACTGTTTTAAACGAATTTCTTCATTTCTACTGCTGTAATCATCTGTAACCAGCAAGGATAATCAATAAAGGACAAAACTTTGGAGTGGACGTAGGCCGGAGATAGCCGAACCACTATAAATCTTGTGTCTCTACTCATTATTTCTGGATTGCTGTCTGTTATTTGTGTAGATCTATGATTTGTGTTTGGAATATTGCTGATTTACATTCATAACTTGGTGCTTTCATGAGATTCGGGGTTTGTGACCATTTTTGGCGCAAACACTTTGGTGCTTTCACTGAGAACGACTAGCACCTGCTACATCAGGTTCAGAGTTCAGATTTGAAAGCTTGAAGGAATCAAATTTGGGAGACAATGACTCGACAGACAAGGCAAAGGGCTGAGAGAAGCCAACAGGAAGGAATTTAAGAAGCTTCCTCCGGAAATGGAGAAGGACAAGCTTCCATCTACATCACCAGAGATGAAATGGAAGCTATGGCGAATTCATTGCAAGGGAGGTTGTTGAAGAGTCAACAAGATACGATGCAGACTTTCTTTGAACAGATGAGAACTGCAGGAACACAGAACCTTAGACCAACTACAGCGACTGCAAATGTGGAACAAGGAACTAGGGTTATGGAACCCAATGGAGGATGGAATACAGAACCGGAAGGCAATCAACAAGGACTTGGGGGCAAACCCGCAGGATCCAACACAGGAGGGCCTTTGGAAGGAATTCAACAGGCTAGGGCCAACGTTGCTTCTAATGAGCCACATGAAGAATATGTGCCGGAGTTCCCTCAGGGGCGTGGGGGGCAACCCCTGACAGACAACACTAGATTAGTGGAAGTCATTAGGAAGATTATGCGTGGAGGTTTGACCAATAGAGATTTGGAAGGAGTGAACAGGAGTCCGTTCGCTCGGGAAATCAAGATAGCTCAGAATCCACCTAAGTTCAAGTTACCCAGTGTAGAAGTATATGATGGCAAGGCTGACCCAACTGATCACTTGATGAGATACACTAGACACATGGAAGTGCTGGGGGCATCGGAGGCACTAATGGCCAGATGTTTCCCTTTGTACTTGACGGATCTAGCTGCAATGTGGTTTAGGCAGCTAGAAGAAGGATCTATCAGGACTTGGAGGGAATTGGTGGATAGGTTTTTTGGACAGTTTCGGGTTCATATTAAGAGACCTAAGAACGTGATGATGTTAACATCGGTAAAGCAAAGGATGAATGAATCGCTTAGAGCATTTTTAACCCGATTCAATGCGGCAGTTGCTTCGGTGGATTGGCCGGATCCATCGATGGTTTTAATGGCAGCGGTGTCGGGAGTCGGGGAGGATTCAGATTTCAAGGTATCTTTAATACGAGACCCACCACTGGATCTCGGAGAATTCTTTCATGAGGCTGAGAGGTTCCTCCGACAAGAGGATGCAGGTGTAGATTTAAAGTTGAAGGAAGTGAATGCTATTAAGGGTGGAGGACCATCTAGTAGAGGTTCAGATAAAGATAAAGGGAAAAGGAAGTTGGATGATGATTCTGAAAAGGCTAGGAAGCGATGGAAGGATCCAAAGTTTTCCACATACATAGAATTGAATGAGACGTTGGAGCGAATTTACTTGGAAACCCGGAATCGCCTTCCTTACCGAAGGCCGGCTAGGAGAGAACCATCTGAACGGGAAAGACATCAGGAAGGCACTGTCTCTTCCAAGATTTGGACGGACATGATACCAACAGCTGCAGGCACTTAAAGGATATAATTGAGGAACATGTGAGGAATGGATAATTGAGGAAGTATGTTAGGACATGGAATGCAGCGGTGGAGCAGGAGCAACCACCGCCCACCTTGCACCATGATGATGTGAGGCCCAGAAATGATGGTTGATTGGTTATCAATTCACCGAGGTAATATGAAATAAGTAGCAAACCATTGGCAAGCAACCAAGTCATTTACACATGTACGGGGACGGAGATAGCCCCTAGGCATGCTCTGAATGATGATAAACTGCGAAGCTATGATTTGCGAAATCTGTTTTTTGTTTTGGGTTGGACACTCGATTTTCTGGTTTGGTTTTGGAGTTTGGTTTGAACTCCTGGTTTTGTTTGCTTTCTTTTTTGGATTTCCGTTTGGTTGATTGGTTTTTATTTTGGATGCTGGTTTAGATTTCTGATTTTTTGATTTGATTTGGATTTTGGATTGGATTTTGACTGAATTTTTGTTTGGGTTTTGACAAACGGTCGTCGGGTATGGATTATGCCTGGCAAGGGGTGAGTCGTTTTGCCCGAACGCGGTAAAGTGACTCATTCAGATCGTTGAGTATGGACTATGCTCGATAAGGGTCCGAGGAGACCAGGATTTGGCCTAGGACTTAGGCCTTGCATTATTAATTGTTGTTTTCAGGCCGCTGAGTATGGACTATGCTCAGCAAGGATCCGGAGCGACCAGGATTCGGCTTAGGACTTAAGCCATGGAATTACCTACGTCCAGGGACATTGGACCACGGTCGTCAAGTGTGGATTGCGCTTGGCAAGAACCCAGAGAGGTTGACTAAACGTCCAGGGACACTGGACCAAGGTCATCGAGTGTAGATTGTGCTTGGCAAGAGCTCGGAGAGGTTATGGATTTGGATGTCAACCCGGAGAGGTCCTGGATTCGGCTATTGGCTATTGGATAAGGATGGATTAGGACACGGTTGTCGGGTTCAAATGGATATGGAATTGGCTAAGGCTTTGGTTATTGGATTTGGACTTGGGCATCGACTCTAAACAGTCAAGGATGACGTACTCTGATGATATGGCTGTGGACTTTGGATATTGGATTCGGAACTATTCAAAACACGCCTTCTTATCACAAGGCATGTTTTGGGGGGCATATGTTATCCCACCTTTTGGTCAAGGCTGGAAGATCAACAAAATTGGCAAGGATGAATGGATATCGGGATTGGGGATCGATTGGAAACAAGGCTGCAATTAATGTCATCAAAATTTGGCCGAGCTCCGCTCAGGATGGAATCGATTGGAAATGATGATGAGGACTAGGAGAGGCTACGTTTCAAATTTCAGGTTAATCGGAGTTCGTATGGATGAGATATGGTCGATACAGAATAAAGGAATATACTCTTCGTATCCATCAGAAAAGTGAGGTGATGTCCATTTCGAATCCATCAGGTTTGTATCCATCGGAATGGCATCGTCTCAGTTCGTTCGTATCCATCAGGTTTGGTGTAGTTCGAATCCATCATTCGCATCCATCAGGAAATCATGCGTTGGCTTATTCGAATCGACTGGTTTCGTATCCGTCTGAATGATTCGTATCCATCCGGTGTTGGACTCTTCGCATCGATCTAGAGATTGGTTCGTGTCCATCCACGCCATAATTGTTCGAACTGATAACGCATAACTCCTTGTTCCTATCCATCTCCTCTGGCAGGGTCATTTCATATCGATGGAAATCGATGCGAAATGCACCAATATTCATCAGTACGAACGAGGGCTATGACAAAGTTAATTTGAAGAAGGACGGGAATGAATGGTTGGAACCAATGATTGATGCGAATAAAGCTCCGGAATTGGATGCAGGTAACTCGGTCAACTCGGCGCATTGGGTGGATCGGTCCACGAACTTCGCAACACGTCATCACATGCGCACGTGTTCCGATCGAGTCGAGCAGTCGGGTACGAAGCATGGATTCGAACGTGGCAATGTTAACGAAAGTGAAATCCCGTATCGATCATATCTCACAAACTACTGGTCCAAATATCACGAAATTTTCACAGTAGCCTCCATACAAGGTAAAAAACAATCCTACCAAGTTTCAGCTCGATTGGATCATTTCTTGATGGATATGAAATTGCTTCGTATCGATCACGGATCGATTCGAAACTTGGTGGGGTCGGTCGTGTGGGCCCCCTCATGTGCCACCAGGAGTCTCCCGAAGTTTGGGCACGATCTCAGCCTCCTACGCCTATAAATAGCCCCCTGAAACATGCAATAAAGGGATCTTTTTGGATGTTCAACGTCCAGACTCTGCCGGATTCAGACTTGCACTCTACCATAACTGTTTTAAATGAATTTCTTCATTGCTACTGCTGTAATCATCTGTAACCAACAAGGATAATCAATAAAGGACAAAACTTTGGAGTGGACGTAGGCCGGAGATAGCCGAACCACTATAAATCTTGTGTCTCTATTCATTATTTCTGGATTATTGTCTGTTATTTGTGTAGATCTGTGATTTGTGTTTGGAATATTGCTGATTTACATTCATAACTTGGTGCTTTCATGAGATTCGGGGTTTGTGACCATTTTTGGCACAAACAACATGTGTCTTTTGATTTGAACCTTTGCAAAGTGAGTAAGGTTCAGAATATATTAAAGTGACAAGCAGCCTTGAACTCTATCTTTGACATCAAACTACACACAACCTTTCTAAAGTGCCTTCAATTAGCCCTTTTGTTAATGGTCATGCACATCTATTCTGTTTTAGTGAAGGATCTAGAAAACTTTTGCTTCAAAGTTTTTGTAACGACCCGAAATTTTCGATCCACGAAAATTCCAGATGGTTAGGAAAAAAAGAAAAGAGATAGAAGAAGAAACAAAAATGAAATACAGAATCTCACATTCACAGCGGATCAAAATATAATATCAAATAAAATAACAGCTATACAAAGGAAAACTATATCAGTTAATTTACACCAATACATCAGAGTTTCAACTATTACACAAATACTGGATAGTTAAAATCAACATGTCCCAGATAATCACTCTAATACACAGCAGAATACTCCATACGTTCCTGCCATCCAACTCGCCACCTGATCTCCAGAACGTCCTTACCTGAAAATCTATAATACTCGGTTTGACCCAAGCATTAAAACAAAGTAACACCCGGGTCAGGCTGGAAACCAGCGTGAGTAAACCCATGTAATATGAAATACCAAACTATATGACTTATGTGATTACTAGGGTAACTCGTACCTTTCTACGAGTTCTTAACTTGTTAAAGTCAAACACATATTATAAAATGATAACTAAGAAATGTTACTTAGTTTAAATATCCATGATATTTACTTATTTCATTCCAGCCTGTTTGATTCCACACATCAAATTTATAAAGAATTTAGATTACTAATCAAAGTGGTTTCGGGTATTTACTGATACCCGACCCCGGTCTCTTCGAATTCAATGTCATCTTAAATCCAGTTTAAGTGGATACAATCAATTTAAATACATGGTATCACAATTCACACAGCAATTCATTATCGATAGATAACCCACAATATCATTGTTCAATCCATCATATCATATCACAGTACATCACAACTCAACATCAGAGATATTCACAATCTAGGTCATCCAATATCATTCAATCATCCATAAGCTAGAGTTATTAGATATATAATTCCTAATTAATTTAATTAATCTCCAATTAATTTAATCACCAACTTTAATCATTTAGATTACCTTTAAATCCTGCTTACTTAACATTAATTAATTTCAACCATTAATTAATCATCTATCTAAATTAATTAACCATAATTACTTTCATTAAGTAATTATCCCACCGGTTAATTATCCTTAATTAATTAATCGTTCATTATTAATTAATTAATTTTAATCTTTAATTACTAATTAAATAATTAACCCTTAACAAATTAAACTTTAACAAATTAATCCTTTAATTACTTACATTAAGTAATTATCATTTAAGTAATTAATCTCTAATTTACCAATTAATTTATAACCCTTAATTATTAATTAATTAATCTTTAATTAATTACCTTAATTGATTAATCACATTAATTAATAGATCCTTTAATTAATTATCCTTTAATTAATTAACTTATGTAATTCATCCTTCAATTAATGACATTTAGTAATTATTCCTTTTTGAAAACTTGTTTAATAAAACTTACTTAAAACTCAATTAATACTTACTTAATTTTTTTTAAACTTTGAGAATTTGTTAAACATATCAAAGTATGCCCGAGAAAGTCAAATAAATTCCCGAGCCTAAACTCAAACAAAAATTCCCATCTTTCTTCGACAAAAACCTGCAAATGACTCGAGTTGTCCCCGAGTGACTTCCTTCTTCCCAGATTCCAACCCTTCCCTCTTCACCTTATTTCCTTCTTCTTCTAATATCTGCTCTGATTTACACAAGCACCACCTTGTGTACATGCACACGGCTCCGCCTCCTTGAATCACGTTGCCGACCCTATGCACAAACCACCTCCGACCTCATAAACCACCTGACCACCTCAACATCCCATGACCATTTTTGCATCAGAATAAGAACACCAAAAACCCCCCTACAGGAGAATGAACTACCTTATTTCCATCTCGTTCTACCTTCTCTGGCCATCGAAACTTCCAAAAACTCACCAGTGCCATCGCGATTGTCCTCTTATCCTCTTCCCCCCATACCGCAAGCTTAACCACCGATCTCGATGCCGCAATTGCCAGGAAATTGACCTCGACCCAAAACCATTTCTAAACTCTAATCTCGCCTTAATCGGCCACCACCGGCATTACAAAAATACATCACCATTTTTATTGAACTACCTGACAACTAAGCCTTTTCCATGCCACCATTCTACTCGCGACACCTCCCAGTTCGTCGGAATTTAACAAACATCCAAATCCCATTCAACTCAAAATTCCACTAAATCTACAAGCTTAAAATTTTTAGTTTTATTACCAAAAATCATAATTTCTAAAAATGAATCAGCTTATAAAATCGACCATAAAATTTAAACAACTAATTTTCTGACTTGAATTTGATTTTTCCCTATAAACTCTTGTTTCCAAATAATTACTTAATAAATTCACTTTCCTATATTTTTAAAAACAAGATGTCATGATTAAGATCAAAATCTCTTTACACATCAAAGCTTGAAAGCAATTTGAGTGGAGAGGTATAAATTTTTGAAAAGGTTCGAGTCTGTAAACCAAGAACAGAGACATACATATTCACAACAAACCAAATTTTTATACCATGCAATTTATTTCATCCATGCAAGCAGAAATCAAAGCATTCTACGATCAAATCTTACATGCACACATATATAAGAAGGTTCAGTTTTCAAAAGATAAGTTTACTCACCTGCTTTGAACAGAGAGGCCTAGTTTTTTTGATTTAAAACTAGAAACTTAGTTGGTCTTTTACTTTGAAAACTGGAGATTACTTGCTGTTATTTGTTGAGTTGAATCCACTTTTGTTTTGAAAAGAATTTGGACTGAAGTTGGTATTGAAATGATCTACTTGTCTATGTTGCTTCAGGTTTAATTGTTTCAGGTTTAAATGTTTTGATTTTATTTTTGCTTGATTCAGATTCTTGGATTGAAAGAGTTGCTTTGTATATATTCTATTTGTAGTTTCTCAGGTTTTGGATTTTGAATAAAATTTTAAATGAAGGCAAAAATGAAAGATAGGAGTAGTGAGATAGGTATATATAACTTGATTCCATTTTATTTTTATTTTATTTTTAAAGGAAGAAAATGATTAATGAGACTTGTTATAATTATCTTGCCATTTGTAATTTGCATGTTATAATTGCCTTACATTTGTTAAATTGTAAGATCCTATGTTTATATATATATATATATATGTATCACATTTTCTATTTAATTTAATATTTATATATGTATGTTTTTAAATCTATACATAATTTAAATTATTCTTATTCATATGTAATTTAAAAGAAAGAGTATTAATTCTTTATTTAAATCTTTTCTTATATGATTCAAACTTTTCTATATATATATTTACAAACCATTTTAGATTAAGTAACTTTAAAAGATTAAATCTTATTTTAACTATCATACTTTTAAATGAATAAATATTTATCTTTAGTGTTTTAAAATACATAATTGACTTTAAATAACTTTTGAAAATTTATTACATTGGATTCAAACCCATGCTTCAAATAACAATATATGTATACACACACACTCATATTCTTGAAAACTTATAATTCCAACTTTATAGAGTTTTGCATTTAACTATTAATAATACATCCAGATATTAGTATTGATTTGTTCAACTAAACAAAATCAGTATCTTAATAGTAAAAATCAGTTAATTTACCAATTAATCAGATATCCAAAATCAGGGTCATCGCAGTTTTCATAAAAAACAGCCACATTCGGACATTTACAAAGATAAGTCTATCAGGATTACTCCTATAGTTAAGTATTCCACTCAACATAGGATATAGATTTCTTTAAAAGTGTGATATCCTGGAAATTTCAAGCAATAATAATAATAAAGTGTTGCTTTTTATAAATAGATTTTAAATAAAAATTATTATTCACAAACTGAATTTGTATTGGTTTAAAATATATTATATATGATTTCTTTTATTTATGAATATAGTTTGTTTTATATTATTTCTTTTAAAGGATTTTTATTTATAAAATTAATATAATTTGTGGATTTAAGTTGTAAACTAATTTAATTTTTCCAAATTAAACAAGGTATTTGTTTGTTTATATATGTATATGGATTAATTTGAAATTCAAAAGTAAATATTTTGGAAATATATTGGATTTGAAAAGAACTCTATATTTTAAAATATATAAAAATTTGTTGTGTAATTATAATATGTATGTGCATGTATATACATTGTGATTTGGAAACGATATTATTAATTTGATATAATAAATTTTCCAAAAGCTATTTAAAGGTTTAATTATAACATATATACATATTTATTTATTTATGTATAATTAATTTTAAAATCATATTCTTGAAGTTATAAATATATATATCATTTAAAACACATAATATAAATTTATTTCAATTATAATAGTTGAAAATGAATTAAAAGATTAAATAGTTTCTTTAAAATTATATGTACATAAATAAAAGATAACATGTGTAAACATTTTAAAATACCATCCAACAAGTGTAACTATTCTAAATGTGTAGATTTACAAGTGTAGTCATTTTATATTATGAACTACAACTGTCATTTATCATCCTTCATTTTAAATTATTAATAAAAGAAAAGGAAAGACAAGAATATAAAAATTCCACTATCTCCTATTCTCATCTTTTCTTCATCTATCACTTTACATTTCTCAAATTTTCAAAACAAAGAAACCTGAGATAAAAGAAATCAAGATCAAAAACTAAAATAGGAAATTAAATTCAAAACAAAACTCAAAGCACTTCATTTAATATCAAGTTTCAGATCAAATAATCTCAAATCTAAAAGCAAAAGAAATATGATGCAAATCAAAGTAAAAAGATCAGTTTAAAATCTCATAACCTGAGCAAAACAACCTGAATCAAAGCAAACCATATCAACCTAAAATCAAAGCAAAGTCAGGATCAAAATTCAACTATGCAAAGATCATATTCCAGATTTCAAAGCAATTTCAGTTTCAAAAGCAAGTCTCAAAAAAAACCTGGAAGCTTTGAAACTAGAAAGCAAATCTGGAAAGCAAGATCAGTTTCAGATTCAAATACAACTTAATACAAATCAGGCATGCTAGTTTTCAAGCTTTAAAAAAATATCATTCAAGCTTTCTTCTCTGCTTCTCTATTTTACCCAGGTGAGAAACATTTACTTTCAAATTAGGAAATGAAAGTGATTTCTCTATCGACAGTAAAAAAATATTGTTCATCCAGTTTTAAAAACCAATATCCCTCTATCTAGTTCATTTTTGATGATGATGTAAACTAGGGAAATATACATTTTCTAGTATAGTTTAAGTTAAAATTAGTTTGTGGATGCATTTTGCTGTGTAGACTAATAAATGATGGGTTTTACAGTAAATAGCATATTTTAGTGAAAATTTAATGTTCTTAATTCAAGGATCAAGCATGCATCTTGATCCTTGTATGATAATATGAATTTTAGACGTAAAATTATAATTTTTAGTGATCTATATTTTGGGAAATAAGTAGATGAACGGATTTCGTTCAAAAATATATTTCTGTCGACCTCATCGACGAGAAATGATGCGGCTTGCACTGGAAGAGGCTGGTGATCATGGGGTTGGTGATGACCGTGGCGGAATTTTCGATTGGGCCTTAGGTTGTGCGAGCATGTTGTTTTTAGGGTTTAAGGGATGCCCTCCTGGGGTGAAGTCGCAATTATTTTGCGGCATGATAGTGCGACCGGAATTCTTGATGTTGGGCTTGAAGGTGGGTGCATGGCCGAGCTTTCATCAGAGATCGGTGGTAGTCGAAGCAAGGGTTGAACGAGGCGAGGTAAGTGGATTTGGAGAAAGGTCATTTCTGGGTTTGGAAATGTGGTTGGGCTGCTGATCAAATTTCGATCGGGAAGGTCTCTTGCTTGGGTGAAGTGGCAAATCGGACCTGGAGATGATGAGAGGTTGAACGGTGGTGTCGCGATAGTGGGGTGGGCACGGGCAAAGTTGTGCATGTGCACCGTGTGCACGTGATTTTTTCTGGTGATGGGAGAATCGAGAAAGGATGGCTAGGCTTCGATTTCAGGATAAATTTGTCGTGTGCTTCGTTGATTCGGAAGGGTTGTCTGTGAGTTGATCGGTGTAGTGTTCACTTCGGTTTTGTGGTGACTTTTGCATGTGGATTTTGGGTTATAGTCTGGTAGGAAGATGATGAGGGAATAAAGTAAGGGAACGTAGTTTAGTGGTGGGTCTGGGTTTTGGGCCGTCTGATTTGTTCGAATTCAAGTGCGAGTTTTGTTTAAAATTTTAGGTTATGGGCTTCGGCCCATGAGTCTATGTTTATTTTAAAGAAGGATTTATTAATAAAAGAGTTTGATTATAAAGCAAAACAAAATCCATAACCCAATTAATTTACAAAATTTTATAACAAAACTTGTTGTTTTTTTTAATAAATGTTGAGAAAACCAATGTCTTTAATATTAATGTTTATTTTTTTGGTAGAAGATTGGCTCGAGTTTTGTTCGAGTGAGTTTGTGGTGGGCTCGGGTTTGGCATTTGGAATAGGGTTTCAAATCTGAAGTAAAGTTGTACAAGTTTTAAAAATCTAATAGAATCTTAGACCAGGTTTTAAAGTTTACAAATAAGTTATGTTCAGTTTTTTTAAAATTTTATAAGTGAATTTGTACTTGGTTTAAAAAGGCAAAGAAAATATTTTAGCCAAGTTTTAAAAGTTAAATGATTATTAATTAATTATATTACCTTATTTTAAGAATGAGATTTAAATTAAAGCTTAATTACTTAAGAGAAGTAATTTAGGATTAATTTCTTGGTGTAATTAATTAAAGGATTGATTAATTAAAGAAATTAATTAGGGAATAATTAATTATTAGAGGATAATAAATTGATTATTAAAGGTTAATAAATTAAGGTTAATTAACCAATGGATAATTACTTTTCGGAAGTAATTATGGATAATTAATTTAGATAGATAATTAAAGGGTGTTTAATTAATGGTTTGTAATTAATTAATATTAAGTAAGCAGGATTAAAGGTAGTTAATGTAATTTATTTAATTTATTTAAATTAATTAGAAATGGTGTAACTAATTAGTCTTGCTTATGGATGATTGGATTATATGAAATGCCTTGAATTGGTTGTATAGTTATAATGTGGTTATCTATCGATAATGAATTTTTGTGTAAGTGACATCCTGTATTTAAAAGTTTGAATTATAATTCAATTGAATAACTTAGGTAAGATGACATGGGACTCGAAGGGACCAGGATCGGGTATCAGTAAATACCCGAAACCACTTCAATTTGTAATCTCCAATAATTCTATATAGATTGGATATGTGAGATAAATGGGATAGAATGGAATAATTTAAATGACTGGACCATTTAAAACTAAGTAAAGGGACTGATTAAGTGTTGACTATAACAAGTTGTGAACTTGTAGTGATGAACGAGTTACCCCAGGTTTTAAGTAAGATTTATACTCTTGTATTCCATGTTAAATGGGTTTACTCACGCTGGTTTCCAGCCTGACCCGGGTGTTACTTTGATGTAATGCTCGAGTCAGGCTGAGTATTACATATTTTCAGGCAAGGGCGTTCTAGAGCTCAGGAGGCGAGCTGGATGGCAGGAATGTATGGAGAGTATTCCGCTGTGATGTATTGTAGCTTATCTGGGGGCATGTTGAATTTAACTGACCAATGTTTGTGTAAATGTTGCAACTCTGATGTATTGATGTAAATTAACTATTACAGTTTTCCTTTGTATAAATGCTATTTATTTGATATTATATTTTGGTCCACTGCGGATGTGAGAATCTGTGTTTCTGTTTCATCTTCTTCTTCTTCTATCTCTTTCTTCTTTTCCCTGACTATCTGTAATTTTCTAGATTGAAATTTTGGGTCGTTACATTTGGTATCAGAGCAAGGTTAAGCGAGAACCTTGGCTCTGTTGGGTTTACTCATTTAGGATAGGGTAAGTGATACCCTAAAATGAGTTGAGTGTATATAATATATGAGAGCGTACTTATTATTTTCTTATAAAATGATTTTAAAAATGATTTTCACATAAGTTTATCTTTTGATATATAAAGAAATTGGTTGTTGATTATTGGAATTAAAAAAATATAATGAGAATTAAGTGGTAATAGCAATACAACCAAATTGAACTTAAATGAAGATAAGTTTGAAATGGATTCAAACTAAAATTAAAATCTTGAATTTGGAGAAGAGTTTTCAAAATAAGATAATAGTGAATTGGTTTCCAGTTGTAATAACCTTGGTTATTATCCTAGAATAATGAAAAGTTTTAAGGAAGTAACCATTAGATAAGAATAACTAGTAAATTAGAAAGGATGTAAATTGAGAAGTTTTGAATTCTAAGTCTAGGAACATTTGAAATTGTTTTCAAAATGTTAAGAGATAATAATAAATAGTATTATTCAGTATATTTGGAATGTGGTCTTATTTTAAAATAAGAGTTGTTTAAATGCTTTAAAGAAACCTGTTTTGAATTAAAACCATAGGAAGTTTAAATTTTTAAAATATTGCTTGGTGGGCAAAGAAATGAATATGGATATATGTATGGATATACATGATATTAAAGATGATTTAAAATAAACTATAAGTGATTGAGTTTTGATTTTCCCCTGAGACGTGATGTAGAAACCCAGAGTGAAATATGTCTTTGAACTTATAAGTAAGAAAGAATAATGATTGAAATTTGAAATTTGAAATTTGAAGTGAGGATTCAAAATTGGGTAAGTTTGAATAGATTAGATTGAATTTAACATAGAAAAAGTTAAATAAGTTTAGGACAAGCAACCTGAATTGGAAATTTCAAGATGAAATTGATATTTAACATGGAAAGTTAAATGGTTGATTTGAATTGAGAATTTGTGTGATCTCAAAATGGGTTTGAGATCTAGAAATTGAATATGGATGGATGTTTTTAAATTAAATTCGATGGTGTCATCCTATTGTTATTAATAATCTTTAAATGGTGAATTGAATTTGTTTAAAGGAATGAAGAAATGGATTGTGGTAATATATCCACTAGTGAGTGAAATTAAACTTTAATTTGAAATTGAGGATATGGAATTACTTTAAATTTAAGATTTGAATGTTAAGAATTGAACTCTTAAATTAAAATTGTTTAAGAATCGGTTTCAAAGTTAGGTAAAGATAATTTAATAAATTGAATTTTAAAATAAAATTGTTTTGAACTCTTTTTTGAACTTTGAAATAAGTTAGGTAAAGATAATTTAAAATTGAGTTTTGAAATTTGGACTCAAAATTAAATTATTTAAAGATTTAGATTGTTGATTCAAAAATAAAGGTTAGTTTGATTTAAGGGATTAAATCAATATTTAAAATTTTAACTTGAATTGATATATAATTCGAGATGATTAAAGTTGAGGGTTAAATTGAATTAGTTTAAATTGAATTTGATTTGAATTAATTAGAATTGTGATTGAAGATGGATAAGTTTAAAATTCAAATGAAAACTTTGAATTGGATTAATTTGAAATGAAATTGAAATTGAATGAGTTCTAATTCAGATTGGAAGTTGATTTGAATATGGGATGGGTATGGAAGTTAATTTAATTTGATTTGATATTGAGGGTAAAATTCAACTTTAATTGGGATTGAATCAATTCAAAAGGAAGTGGAAATTTAAATTAAGTTGATTGGAATGAAAATTGGAAAGTGGAACAGTTTGGCTTTGAACTATTTTCAAATAAAATTTTCTAATGTAAACTTTCTTAAATCTATTCAAGCTATTTACTATATACAACCTTTCTTTTTAAAGCTAAACTATTTAACAATTTTACAATTGTTTTATAAACTTATTTCTATTTTATAACTATCTTATAACTAATTACTATTTTACAACTGTTTTACAATTATCTAACTACTTTACAATTATTTTAAAACTACTTAACTATATTAAAACTATTTTACAAGTAATAACTATTTTTCAACTGCTTATCTATTTTAAACTTTTTCAAGCCATTTTTAAATTTAAGTTGGTCAGAGTGCAAACTGTTTATGATTGAAATTCGAATTGAGATAAGAATTTTAGTGATAATCTAAATGGGGGTTGAGGCAAATGTGAATAGGTGAATAGAAATCATAAGTGATGTGAATAGAAAAGAGAATTGATTTGGTTAATAATCAATGAAGGTAAATACATAGGGTGTACGTATATTGTTCTATTCGCATAACGATTTGATCCGGATTCGAGCACATAATTTCGAGATAGTTTATCGATCCGAGTTGGGATTTTTCACTCGATTTTCAATGGCGAACCTAGATTTGAATTTTTGATTAGTTTTGAAAACTCTCTATCACAGTTGTGACTATGCAAGGAGAATGACCGTTTCTGATCAAGAAACCAGATCTGAGTCCGCAGTAGGAAGTCGGGTGGACGATACTAGTTCGAAAGAGAAATTGTGTGATCGAGTGAGCAATCAGATTGATATTTCGTACTGATGATATGTGTACATCATACGGGTTTGAATGAAATTGATATTTAAAATTTGTAGATTAGAAATGTAAAATGATTTTTTTTTGAAATGAAGGTATATTTTGAGAAAATATGATGAAATAAAGTGGAAATTGGATATTTCTATGGTAGAAATTTACATTATGAAAGTACGTAATATGGTAAGTGACATTAAAAGAGTAATCAAATTTGAATATTTCATTTGGAATAAACAAGTTATATATCTTTGTTACATAATTGATAAACTCCCCTTGTTGAATCTATTGCCAGAAAAAAAGGGTTTTTGAAAAGTATTTGAAGTATAAAAAGGGAATTTATATAAGTATGATGTGATCCAAAGATTTTCAAAGTTATATATATATATATATATATGAAGGATCTTATGAGAATGATTTTGGAGATAAGGTTTTTGGAACCTATGGATTTTGGAGAGGCTTTTGATTTTTGGGAAAAAATCAATTTTGGAAATTTGGAAAGCCTAGTTGAGAATTATCGATTTTGGGATAATCGATTTTGAGAAAAGGAGATTTATATGGGATTCATACTAGGTGTATGATTTAGAAGATACTATATGTGTATAGTATAAGGTGTTTTGAAAATGGCTCTGGAGAAAAAGACGCTCCCTTAAAATGAACTTCTCAGGGGTACCATAGGTTGGTACTGCCTTGAGCCTCAAAGGGGGGAGATTCTAAAGTGGATCTTGTGAGGAAGTCCTGACTAACTGAAGTTCCTGAGGATTAATGGTTAGCGAAAGTCGAGGGCGTTAATGACTACAGAGGCATTTGGGTTATGCTGTGACGACAGCGTAACTCGATGTCGCTACGATCTACTGTGAACCATAGCGGAAATTGTATGGAGTTGAGTGTCAATGGACTACGCTTGATTTTGCCGAGAAGGCAACGTAACATCGGCAGACTGCGATCTATGGTTGAGTGGGGTGGAGAAATTCCATTTTATTTGGCAGCGAAATTCGAGGGCGTTGATGCCTACAGTTATATGGGTTTTTGCTGTGATAGCAACGTAACCTTAGATGTAGCTGCAATCTGTAGCGGGTTCCATTGCATAATCGAGGGGAGTGGAGTGCCTACAGTTATCTATGGATTTTGCCGGGATGGCAACGTACCCATCAGGTTAACTGCCACCATGGATGGGGGTGATGATTTCTAGAGCTTTCTTACCAAAGATGTTTCCTCTATTTCGAAAGTATTTTCTATATTTTCAACAAAATATTTTTCAACTATTTTCACTAGGTGTTGAAAATGAGTCTGCTAAGTACTTATAGATTTTTAGTCCTACGCCTGATCAAAGTATGACCGAATTTCTGTGAGAACAAGGATGGACTAGTTGAGACATCGAGTTATAAAAAAAATTATAAAAACTATTTTATAATATTATGTGGATTTTAAAGTGTTTTAAAAATGATCAAAGAATAAATTATCTAATTTTAAGTACTAAATAAATTCTGGCTTCGTTCCTTTTCGAGGACGAAAAAATTCTAAGGGGGGAGGAATGTGATATCCTAGAAATTCCAAGCAATAATAATAATAAAGTTTGCTTTCTATAAATAGATTTTAAATAAAAATTATTATTTACAAACTGAATTTGTATTTGTTTAAAATATATAATATACGATTTCTTTTATTTATGAATATAGTTTGTTTTATATTACTTCTTTTAAAGGATTTTTATTTATAAAATTAATATAATTTATGGATTTAAATTGTAAAATAATTTAATTTTTCCAAATTAAACAAGGTATTTGTTTATTTATATATGTATATGGATTAATTTGAAATTCAAAAGTAGATATTTTGGAAATATATTGGATTTGAAAAGAACTCTATATTTTAAAATATATAAAAAATTTGTTTTGTAATTATAATATGTATGTACATATATATACATTATGATTTGGAAACTATATTATTATTTTGATATAATAAATTTTCCAAAAGCTATTTAAAGGTTTATTTATAACATATGTACATGTTTATTTATTAATGTATAATTAATTTTAAAATCATATTCTTTAAGTTATAAATATGTATAACATTTAAATCACATAATATAAATTTATTCCAATTATAATACTCGAAAATGAATTAAAAGATTAAATAGTTTCTTTAAGATTATATGTACATAAATAAAAGATAACATGTGTAAACATTTTAAAATACCATCCAACAAGTGTAACTATTCTAAATGTGTAGATTTACAAGTGTAGTCATTTTATTTTTTGAATTACAAGTGTCATCCTTCATTTTAAATTATTAATAAAAGAAAAAGAAAGACAAGAATATAAAAGTTCCACTATCTCCTATTCTCATCTTTTCTTCATCTTTCACTTTACATTTCTCAAATTTTCAAAACAAAGAAACCTGAGATAAAAGAAATCAAGATCAGAAACTAAAACCAAAAATTAAATTCAAAACAAAACTCAAAGCACTTCATTTAATATCAAGTTTCAGATCAAATAATCTCAAATCTGAAAGCAAAAGAAATCTGATGCAAATCAAAGTAAAAAAGATTAGTTTAAAATATCATAACCTGAGTAAAACAACATGAATCAAAGCAAACCATATCAACCTAAAATCAAAGCAAAGTAAGGATCAAAATTCAACTATGCAAAGATCATATTCCAGATTTCAAAGCAATTTCACTTTCAAAAGCAAGTCTCAAAATAAAAACCTGGAAGCTTTAAAACTAGAAAGCAAATCTGGAAAGCAAGATCAGTTTCAGATTCAAATACAACTTAATACAAATTGGGCATGCAAGATCAGATCAGCTTGGTTTTCAAGCTTTAAAAAAAAAATCATTCAGGCTTTCTTCTCTGCTTCTCTATTTTACCCAGGTGAGAAACATTTACTTTCAAATTAAAAAATGAAAGGGATTTCCCTGTCGACAGTAAAAAAATATTGTTAATCCAGTTTCAAAAACCAATATCCCTCTATCTAGTTCATTTTTGATGATGATGTAAACTAGGGAAATATACATTTGCTAGTATAGTTTAAGTTAAAATTAGTTTGTGAATGCATTTTGCTTTGTAGATTAATAAATGATGGGTTTTACAGTAAATAGCATATTTTAGTGAAAATTTAATGTTCTTTATTCAAGGATTCAAGCATGGAGTCTTGATCCTTGTATGAAAATATGAATTTTAGTGGTAAAATTGTAATTTTTAGTGATCTATATTTTGGGAAATAAGTAGATGAACGGATTTCGTTCAAAAATATATTTTTGTCGACCTCGTCGATGAGAAACGATGCGGCTTGCACTAGAAGAGGCTGGTGATCATGGGATAGGTGATAACCATGGCGGCATTTTCGATTGGGCCTTAGGTTGTGTGAGCGTGCTGTTTTTAGGGTTTAAGGGGTTCCGTCTTGGGGTGAAGTCGTGATTGTTTTGCGACATGATAGTGCGATCGGAATTCTTGAGGTTGGGCTTGACGGTGGATGCATGGCCGAGCTTTCGTCAGAGGTCGGTGGTAGTCGAAGCAGGGGTCGAACGACGATGAGATAAGTCGATTTGGAGAAAGGTCGTTTCTGGGTTTGGAAATGTGGTCATGCTGCTGATCAAATTTCGATCAGGAAGGTCTTTTGCTTGGGTGAAGTGGCAAATCAGACCTGGAGATGATGAGAGGTTGAACGGTGGTGTCGCGGCAGTGGGTTGGGCACAAGCGAAATTATGCACGTGCACCGTGTGCACGTGATTTTTTCTGGTGATGGACGAATCGAGAGAGGATGGCTAGGATTCGATTTCAGGATAGATTCGTCATGTGCTTCGTTGATTTGAAAGGATTGTCTGTGAGTTGATCGGTGTAGTGTTCACTCCGGTTTCATGGTGACTTTTGCATGTGGATTTTGGGTTATAGTCTGGGAGGAAGATGATGAGGGAAGAAAGTAAGGGAGAGTAGTTTAGTGGTGGGTCTGGGTTTTGGGCCGTCTGATTTGTTCGAATTCAAGTGCGAGTTTTGTTTAAAATTTTGGGTTATGGGCTTCGGCCTATGAGTCTATGTTTATTTTAAAGAAGGATTTATTAATAAAAGAGTTTGATTATAAAGCAAAACAAAATCCATAACCCAATTACTTTACAAAAGTTTGTAACAAAACTTGTTATTTTTTTAATAAATGTTGAGAAAACCAATGTCTTTAATATTAATGTTTACTTTTTTGTTAGAAGATTGGCTTGAGTTTTGTTCGAGTAAGTTTGTGGCGGGCTCGGGTTTGACAGTTGGAATAGGGTTTCAAATCTGAAGTAAAGTTGTACAGGTTTTAAAAATCTAACAGAATCTTAGACCGGGTTTTAAAGTTTACAAATAAGTTATGTTCAGTTTTTTTAAAATTTTATAAGTGAATTTGTAATTGGTTTAAAAAGGAAAAGAAAATATTTAGCCAAGTTTTAAAAGTTAAACAACTTTTTAATTAATTATATTATCTTATGTTGTGAATGAGATTTAAATTAAAGGTTAATTACTTAAGGGAAGTAATTTAGGATTAATTTCTTAGTGTAATTAATTAAAGGATTGATTAATTAAATAAATTAATTAGGGAATAATTAATTATTAAAGGATAATAAATTGATGATTAAAGGTTAATTAACAAATGGATAATTACTTAATGGAAGTAATTATGGATACTTAATTTAGAAAGATAATTAAAGGGTGTTTTATTAATGGTTTGTAATTAATTAATATTAAGTAAGCAGGATTAAAGGTAATTAATGTAATTAATTAAATTTATTTAAATTAATTAGAAATGGTGTAACTAATTAGTCTTGCTTATGGATGATTAGATTATATGGAATGCCTTGAATTGGTTGATATCTCTAATATAAAAATGTTTTGTAATATGATATGTTGGGTTGTACAGTGATAATGTGGTTATCTATCGATAATGAATTGCTGTGTAAGTGGCATCCTGTATTTAAAAGTTTGAATTATATTTAAATTGAATAACTTGGGTAAGATGACACGGGACTCGAAGGGACCAGGATCGGGTATCAGTAAATACCCGAAACAACTTCGATTTGTAATCTACAATAATTGTATATAGATTGGATATATGATATAAATGGGTTAGAATGGAATAATTTAAATGACTGGACCATTTAAAACTAAGTAAAGGGATTGATTAAGTGTTGACTATAACAAGTTGTGAACTTGTAGTGATGAACAAGTTCCCTGGGCTTTAAGTAAGATTTATACTCTTGTATTCCATGTTAGATGGGTTTACTCACGCTGGTTTCCAGCCTGACTCGGGTGTTACTTTGATGTAATGCTCGGGTCAGATTGAGTATTATAGATTTTCAAGCAAGGACGTTCTGGAGCTCAGGAGGCAAGCTGGATGGCAGGAACGTATGGAGAGTATTCCGCTGTGATATATTATAGCTTATCTGGGGGCATGTGGAATTTAACTGTCCAATGTTTTTGTAAATGTTGTAACACTGATGTATTGATGTAAATTAACTATTACAGTTTTCCTTTGTATAACTGCAATTTATTTGATATTATATTTTGATCCGCTGCGAATTTGAGAATCTATGTTTTTGTTTCTTCTTCTTCTTCTTCTTCTATCTCTTTCTTTTTTCCCCTAACTATCTGTATTTTTCGGGATCGAAATTTCCGGGTCGTTACATTTGGTATCAGAGCGAGGTTAAGCGAGAACCTTGGCTCTACCGGGTTTACTCATTTAATATAGGATAAGTGATACCCTAAAATGAGTTGAGTGTATATAATATATGAGAACGTACTTACTATTTTCTTATAAAATGATTTTAAAAATGATTTTCACATAAGTTTATCTTTTGATATATAAAGAAATTGGTTGTTGATTATTAAAAAATGAGAATTAGGTGGTAATATGTGACGCCCCACCTCTATACCCACGCTAGCCAAGAACACTACGGTGTAGTGCTGTCAACTAGCACGGAGAATAAGGCTGTTGAGGAACGACCATCTATGTAATTGCCTTGTGCGAGTACCGATATGTCAGATAATAAAACATTGCATTTTATCTTTAGAGGAAACCCAACATACCGATACAAACTCAAAGCTATTACACAGTGGCTATAATAGTTTAGGACAATGGATATAAAAATAACACAGATAACATAAATGCGGAATACAGATGGAGCGAAAAGTCTCATATATATAATAACTTATATCAATTACAATACATTTGACACAATACAAATGATACAACTACAACTGTCGACTCAAAAAGTTATATATACACGTACATTATCGACTAATATACACGAATACATTATCATCTTAAAACAGACACACTGACTACTACAACACGACGAAGACCTCTTCAAATGATATAAAAAGTCTTCATAGCTCTAGCAGCAACCCAAAGCTAAAAATCTACAACCTGTAAATACTCGGTCTGACCCGAGTATTACATTCAAAAGAAAATAATACTCGGATCAGTCTAATTCAAAATCAGTTATTAGAGCATAGAAGCAATAATAATCAATCTCAATATAGATGACAGTCACAGAAATCTCGTATATCCAACTCTCGATACGAGAATTGGATAACGGCAGATATAACACTAAACAGTGTTAATCCACAAAACAGAAATCCAAAGCAGTTTAAGCAATTGAAATGTCAATTTCAAAATATCAATGCTAATTGGCTGCAGTACACGCTAACATGTACTGCCTCGCCAATACAGCCTACGAATTACGCAACAGGTCAATGAATTAAGAATAAAAGAGATATCGATTAAAATCTTTCAATTCTGGGTGGCTGCAGTGCACGCACGCGTGCACTGCCTCGCCACCACCGAATATAAAGTCACCACCACAATGAATCTGCAGTGGCAAACAGGTATAAGGACAAAGGAAGGCTGCAACTAAACTGCAGAAAAGTCATCAACAGTTCAAGCATATACAGTAATAGAGACGAATTCGAGTACATCATGAAGCAGAACCAAGTGCAGTTCCACTGAGATGGACAACTCGAGAATAAACAAGTACAAATGAACGAGTGATCAATATGGCAACACAGATGTGCAAATGAAGAAGTCTCGAACTCAAGACAATATGGAAGGCAAAAATACAGGACCAACAAACAAGATCATGACAGATTAGTAAAGAGCAACAACAAGAGAGGCGAGTGCTGCGCTGATAAATGAAGTGCAGCCACAAACACATAGACTCAAAGGCACATGCACATAAGTCAGAGTAACATAAACAACATGTAGTGGTATATAAGTAGGAACCAAGTGAAGAAACTGCAGTGTCAACAAATGGTCAAGTGAAATGCAGACAACACCAAGTAATGGTGAATTAAGTGAAACAGGCTCAGTAATGAAGCAAATGTGATAAACAAACAGGCTGGTCAAAGTGATACTACAACTAAGGAAGTTCTCTAAGTCAATGGTAATACACTGAGATGCAGACTAGTCTGGAAATCACTCAGAAATGAACACAAAAATAGTCAGACTCGAGGACACAATGTCTACAGTCATAAGTGATACTAAGTGCAACAAGCAGTAGCATGCAAGAGCAGACCACCAAGGCAAAGCCTTAACATCAGATCTGAAACAAAGTTAGTGAATGAACATAGATAAACCAAGCAGTGACAGTGCCAGAATCACAGAGTCAAATTCAAATCCAGGCAATACTAAGTTCGAACAAAGGCTAAGTCAATTAAAGTATATTCAGTTCAAAATCAATGTTGAAGCTACAAAGAAAAGGGTCAATTTCAGGTATCAAAGCAGCTGATCAAACATGTACACGTGAATGGCAAAAGAATTACACAATGAAGCATGAATGCTACAGGGAACAAGATGAAGACTACACAAATAAGCTCAGCTAACACATCAAACCAAGGTCAAACCCAAGTCTCAAAATAGGTTCAACTCAAGGCCAATGAACATCAAAAGTTCAACCGGAATGGTATCAAATTCAATACAACATGGTACAACAGCAAAACGGGGTAGTTCAGGTATCACCGTTGAGAATAAGGCACGGTACCAAAACAAAAGGCAAAGGCCCAAAACGTTGGAACGGTCAGAACCACTATCAAAGCAATGGTGACCACTAACTATAATACAAAGTCATGAAATTTCCTTCACACAATCAAGTGACAGAAGTTAGTGGGTGTCACGAGATAAAGCAATGGAAAATGTAATTCGACAGTAAGCCATAAAACCAAGACAACTCACGAAATCCTTCAAAGCCAAGGAAAACAACGGCCATACCAAAAATCGAAGAAATCATTGATCATTTCAAAAATTCAAAACGAAGATCGCGTGTGTAACAACCCGAGTTTTTCTAACACGAAAAACCGGACCATTTGAGTTAAGAAGAAGAAGTAGAAGAAGAAGAATAGAAAAACAACATCAGAATCTAACCATCGCAGCGGAATAAAATATAATATATATATATATCAACAGATCTTTACACAAATCAAAACCATATCTGTTTATACAATACATCATCAGAGTACATCAACATCCATAACATACAACTGAATACACAGCGGAAAAATAATAGCAAGTACGAGAGTACGTATCGTCATCCAGCTCGTCTCCTGAGCTCCACAGCATCATATCCTGAACCTGTTTATCTCGGTCTGACCCGAGCATCATATAAAACAATACCCGAGTCAGTCTGGAAAACCAGCGTGAAAAAATCACACTCAATTGATTATTAAAGTTTCAAAATCCTTTGAAAACAAAAGCATCTCGTAAGACCACGCCACAAATAAACATGTCGGGTTTTTACCTTACGATAGCTAAAACACTTTATATCAAAATCCTCTGATATTATAATAGTGTCTACAGAAAGTAAAATATAATCTAGCTGAAATGCTTGCATCTCACATTTCAACAATAGTTGGGCACAATCAAAACCGTACAGGCACGTAGGGAGAATGGATTTCCAACGAATGACTAGGCACTGGGGTACCACCTATCACAGTACGTGGCCTAGATCACCGTACCGAGGAGTACGCCCGCTCCCCTGCAACACAAGGCCGGAACCATCCCTTACTGGATGATCCCGAATAAAATCACCCCACGGTTGGGATCAGCAACCGCACCACTAAGCCGAAATAAAAAGGGACATCTAGACAGGGATGACCTTACCCTCCAGTGGGAGCTACCCACGAAGCCTTGCTGCATAACCCCTGATTTTCAGTCATTCCCGGTTGATGAGGTTCGAGGCTAAACGATACCTTTTAGAGAACATATCCCTTAGAATGCCCATCGTCCGCTGACGATGTTTCGCAAGCATTCGTCCATACCAGTCCGTCCTGGGTTTGAACGGAACCGAAGGCACTATTCCTACTACATCCATTTTGGAAATATCCTCAGGATTAGTAGCGACTAGCCCTTGCACTTCACAGCTCCATCTTCGACTCCGAAATCGTTACACGAAACGTACAAACCGGATCGAAGTGGTATTCGAGTCTCCAGACCTAGAATCCCGGTATACGGAAACTCGATCCCGGTCTCTTCGAAACGATCAGCGCATTTGGCCAATATTGATAGTCGGTTATTTAACTATCAATTAACATCCACAAGCAACCATCACACAATTAAATAATTTCCCACATTATTTATTTGCCCAAATATCTTTCCAAGATATATTTCCAATTTTCAAAGCTCATTTGAAAACAATTTCAAAACAGTTTCCGCTTACGGAAAACATTTCCCAAATAATTATTTCCACTGAATCACCAAGTACAAAATACTTTTATTTTTAAAATAATTTAAAAACACTTTATTTTTAAATATATTTTATAACATTGAAATCAAACTACTTTAATACTTTATTAAAAATATATACTTTAAAATAAACCACTTTATAAATATAAACTAAATTTCTCTTTTTTTTAAAACAGAATAGCAAATCACTTTTATATAATTACTACAATAATAGATTTTAAAAATACCTACTTTGAAAATTAACATTTAGAAATAATCAATTTTCTAAAACATGCTTTTTAACACATACTTAAAACTTTTAACTTATATTTAAATTGCTTTGAAAACGTACTTGGCTATCCAGAGAAATACACTTCTCATTTCCATCTTTTAAAAATAAATCAACATTTATTTTTAAACCAAACCATATCTTTTTATAAATTCCCACCTTGAATTTATATTCAAATATCCACTGATATTTTATTTTACTTTATAAACCCAGTTTATATTTCCAAAATCTCACTTCTCTTTTAAAATTCCAATTTTAAACAACTAAATCAATTTCCAATTGATTTTCCAATTTACTTTACTTTACTTTGAAATAAATTTCCTTTACTACTTCATTTATTTCAAAATACATTAACTTTTAGATTTATTCCTTTATTTGAGTTAAAACCCTTTTTAACTGAAAATACCAATTTTAAACTTCCAAAATTCCTTCTTTAGCCTTTAATTAAATTTAATCCTTACATTCAAAATAAATCCTTTATTCTTTAAATTTAATATCACTTTAGTTTAAAGTTAATATTTCCCTTGTTATTTCGAAATTCCCTTATTCCAATTCACTTGAATTATTTACTTAAAATTTACTCTTTTATTTCTTTCAAAATCCAATTCAATATATTTTGATAACTCCTTTTATTGAAATATTCAATCCAACCATATCATCCAATATTTCAATCATCAATAAAATCATCACAGGATATCAATATTCATAGAACAGAATATCAAAAAAAAAAAATCTAAATAATTTTTTGAGGAATCCAGTTGGATCCCTCCAACCTGTTTCCCTGCATCCACAAACGTTAGCACAATACCAATTCCACTTCAAGGTGGAATATCGCGGTATATAGGATTTATATAAAATCATCCGCTATTATGCAGCGCATAGGGTCTCATCCGCTATATAAATGCGGGAATATCAACAACTCAAATATATACATATGCCAATATGTATATATTGCTATATACTACTATATATATAATATAGCATATTCAATCAATGCAATCATCCAATCAATTATTTAAATTTAACCATTTAAATTTAAAATAAAATTCAACTGAGTGAGATTAACTCACCTTTTTCCCCTTCTATTTTGCAATTCAACCCAAATCAATAGTCCTCTTCACGATGCCAGACCTTGAATACATATTATATGATTTCATTAATATTCGAACAACTTGGACAAATCAATTTATATCTAATAAATTTTATTTTACTTAGTAAAGTAATTTTCCCGTTATCAAATAATTATATATATAAGTTAACTAAATAAATTGATTCCTACGATTTCTCAAATCTTGTTTGACCATTTACAGTTTATTAATATTCTAAATAAATCAGGAAATAAATTCCTATCTATTTCTCTAATTCAAACAAAAATTTAATTTATCTAAAGATTAAATTTTAAACTAACTTTATATAGATACTTCAATGTCTAAACCCTTATATATTTTTCTCTGACTTACATAGGTTTAACCCGACAACCTTATTTTATATAAATTCAAATTAGTTTAACAAAGTATATGGGAACCTCGTATAATATTATACTATTTATTAACATCCATCTAATAATTAATTTCTCTTAAATAAATCATTTCCAGTAACTATATAAACTAAACAGGTTAATAGACTAATAGCTTACTAGATCCATTATTTTAAAACTAAACTGGCCAGTTAAATATATAAGTGTATATTTATTTTATTATTATCTATATATAAATCCCTAAATAAATTTCTAGTTTACTGGAAAAATTCAAATACAGATTATATGTATAACATCAAAATTTTAAAATTAGATTTATTTACCTTACTGTCGACTTCGACGAACCAATACCCCAAATCCCCAAACGCGAGCTTCAACCATCGCGACTCAGATGATCGTCCACACGCGCTTGACCCAACTGCCACCAACAAGCTGTCGCGAGCATGCATCGACACTGACCAACCCCTAACCATCATCGCACACGAACGCACCTCCACTGTCGCGGAAAACCTCACCATCAAGCTCCTCCACGACGTCATCCAGTGCTCGCCTGCTAGAGTTTCATCGCGAAAGTCGCGACCCAGTCTGGCCTCGCGAATTTCCGTCGCCCCACAGCTCCACCCAAAATCGAAAGCTCCTTCGCCAGCAACCCCCAATCCTTCCCTCGATCCAATTGCAACTTCGATCTGGCTTCCAATTAGCAGTAGAAAATATCGCGTAGGAGGCAAGGATGAGCTGACGATGGCTGCTGGAATAGCCGAGTACGCAGCGATGATTATTTCGAAGGTGTTGATTTTTTTTTTTTTTTTTAAAACTGAGTATTCTCGAACGGAAATAGAAGAGAGGGGCAATTTTTTCTCTATTTGTATATCTTTGTTTACTTAACGAAAAAGAAAGGGAGACAGAAGCGATGTTGGCGTGCTTGAAACGTTACACGTGCTGGTGGAGCAGGAATTCCAGCTGAAAAGAAAGAATGTAGGCTGATAGAAAATTTGACTAGACCATTTATAAAATTAAATTTACATTTGATTCCAACGCGTTTATCCAGCGTACGACCTCACGACAATTTCGGAAGCTACGAGAATTGAAATCCGATAAAAATCCCATATTACGGATCTAATGAAACCAGTTTCGTCGAATTCCGAGAGTGTGCCTCTGAAGGCTATTTTAAAATTCAATTTAAACGATATATTTTAAAAACTGGTCAAAACACCTTTAAATTCAATTCTATCACTTTTATTATCTTCAGTATTATCAATATAAATTTTCTGAACCTTTAAACTATTTTTAACAGGCTTAAAATCAAGATTCAATATTTTACCCAATCCCGATAATTAAATTTAATAATTAATTATCCAAATAAATACTGTATATTTGAAATTAAAGTTAAAATTTAACCTTCGGATATTTAAAATAAATTAAATATTCACATTTCAAATATACAAAAATTCCGGGTCGTCACATTTGTGATGACCCAGATTTTTAACGATTGTTAATTAGAAATTAATGGAATTAAATCATTGAAATATTGATATTGATTAGTCAAACAAATAAATATATTGTTTTAAATACTTTAGATAAATGTTTTAAGTTGTTTTAAAAGCTTATTCTAACTTTGGTTTGGATTTTATAATTATTAATAAAAATATAATTTCTTTTATGAATCGTTTCAAATTTATAAATGTGTAAATTATTTTAAATGATATTATAAGGAAAAATATAAAAGTATTCATATAGGAATACAATACGATAATACGAGTAAAAGTTTACATAAGTGAATTTTATAGTTTGTAAATAATAAAACAAGTATACCAAATAATCAAACAACATATTAAAATAACAACCACTTACATTTCATAATTAAACAATATATTAGAATAACATTTCACTTACACTACATTCTTTTATCAAACTAGTAGCATGTTTTTATAGCACATAAGAAAGGAATGCAAGCTAAGAAAAGAAGACTTCCCAGCCTAATACAAATCTGCATAGTCAAACAGATGGTTCGAATATGAATATGCAGGCTTTAAGAACAACAAGAATCAAAACACAAAGCAAAGTAAAAGTATATATGCATGAAGCTTGTGAACTAAGCCAGGCAAGAGTAAGAAAATGATAGGATAAGTGTAAAAATGAAACATCAAGTACAATGTCATTTAATGCCCTCATTTATTAGCAGCCAACAAGATCAATTCGAGTTGTATGAAAACTTCTTTCAGCCACCAAAATTTTAAAAATCTCTGACCATAGAATTATACCCTGTAACTTCTCTTATGCTTCAAACTGTAAACTATCTTCTTTATCACATTTCATTTCCAATTCGAGCTAAGTAAAACTGAGATGAAGCTTTCATTTAAAATATAAACAAGCATTCAACATCATCAAACAAGTCAATATAACAGTGGAGCAAGATGATTTGAAGATCAAGGTTAAAAACACTTTCCAGTTTTCTAAAATTCGAACTGCTTCAATAAACATGGATGCTCTGTTCCTTTATCTAGCCTGGTGAGTAAACTTCACCTTTTATAGCTAAATATGTTTTATATCCTGTTGCATGTGATGGATAATGAAAGTAATGTTGTGAAATGTTGTTTCCATGGATGAAAATGATGCTTGCATATGTGTGAATATGGATGGTTCGGGTGTGCATGTCTCTGTTTATATAGCAGGCTTAAAATTTGTTCTCTATTTGCAAATTTTGTGAGCAAACCTTTAATTTAAAACCTTGAATCTATGAATTAATGTTGTGGTTAATTTCTGAAGTCAAATAGTTGCATGGATGTGAATATGTAGTGTATATATATAAGCCAGTGATGAGTATGTATGTCTGAAACAAGAAAATTTACTTATGTTCATAATACAGGGTTCCAAATTTAGTTCTAAAATTCAATTCCTACCTATTTCATCAATATTAAACTGAGATCTTAAAAAGGAAGATGATCACAACAATGTAAATTCATTCTTAAAAGTAAGGGCAAGTGGAAATACTAAGTGAAATTTTCAAAGAAACAATACATTACAGTAAAATAAATCAAAGACTTAAAAATTGATGTTCGCAAATTCTTGTTTTGAATTCATAATCTGATTCGAGTTACAAAATGAGGAATTTTAATGATAATATCAAGATTTTTAGATTTGAAAATCGTTTGGATTTTTCGAGTTGAGCGGAATTGTACAAATGGTCAATTCCTGATGATCAACGAACGATTGAACCTCGGGCTCGAGTTTGAAGGAAGGTGATGTGATACAGATCGATGGAAAAATGATAGTTGGATTAATTATTGATCGAGGTGATGGTTTGACAAAGGTTTAAGGTTCTAAACCCAGTTTACTCGTCGAAGATTTAAAGGGGAATTCCACCGACGATTGTGGATCGAAGATGGCCGGGGTGGTATGAATCAACGCACTGTGAGGTGGCGAAGTTCTGGGTTGGTCGGCGAAGCTTCAGGCGGAAAATGGTGGCGTCTGGAGGTTGGCATCGCCTTAGTGAGGCAAATTGATGGCCGGAGATATAGGGTCTGGAAGCTCGAATCGGCAAATTTTCTTTCGCGAGATTAGTTCAAGGGTCTAATGGGTTCGAACGATCGAGTGAACGAAGTTTGACATGTGGGTGATCGCCGCAGGCGTCAGAGGAGCGTCGGCGGAGTGTGCAAATGCACGGTGAGTTTCGTGCATGTTTGATGTTTTGAGTTATGGGGAAGCATGCGCGGGAAATTGGTGAGTTTTCCACTAGGTTTACTCGAGTTCCACCTAGGTTTCGCGTGGGATGTTGAGTACCTGGGTTTATAATTGTTGACAGTAAATTATAAGGAAGTAAGAGCTCGAACTCGAGTGATTTCGCGAGTGAGTAGGCCTGTGAAGTTTACAGCTTAAATTAAAAATCTAAGTTTTGACAAAAAAATTGAAATTAGCTTTTAAAACTTTTATTGGCTAAATGTAACTTATGAGAAGGGTGAAATTGATTTTTTGTGTGTTATTTGTTAAAGGCTTATTACTTATAAAGGTAAATAACCTTAATATAATAAAAGGTTGATTAATTTAAAATGAGTAATAAGGGGTAATTTCTTGATGTAACTTATTAAAATTAATTAAAGGTTAATTAATTAAGGGATAATGATTAAAGGTTGATTAATGGTTAGAGGTTGATTAATCAGGTTATTAAACAATAATTAATTAAGGATAATTAATCAATGAAGTGATTATAGAATAATTAATTATTGTAATTAAGTGAGGTTTAAGGTAATTAATTATAGCTAATTGACTAATAAGAGTAATTAAAGGTTAATTACTGTAAATGGGTAAGAATAATTAACCTATGTGAGTAATTAAAGATTAATTATTTAATGTGATAAATAAATCAAGAAGGATGAATTAAGTTGGATGATTATTGTATGATTAATCGATTGGTTTGTAATTAAATTAATAAGCAGAATTTATAAGTAATTGAAGTAATTGATTTAATCCAAAATGGGGTTAAGAAAATTAATTAGAGATAGTATGGATGATTAATCTTGCTTATAAATGATTTAATGATATTGTGTGCCTTGGATTGGTTGATATCTCTGGTATGTGATGTGTGTTGCTACGTGGTCTAATATATTGGGTTAAAACAGTAACATCCTGTATTTAAAGTTTGAATTGTGTTTCATTGAATAACTTGGGTTAATATGACATTGGATTCGAAGAAATCGGAGTCGGATATTAGTAAATACCCGAAACCACTTCGATCCTTGATAAATTAATGTGGAACCAGTAGGCTGAAATGAAATGATGTAAGTAAATTGGACCATAAATCTAAGTATTAATACCTTGAAGTGGACAGGTGATATAAGTGATGTCTGTAACAAATTGTAAATCTGTAAATTGATACGAGTTACCCGGGTTTATATACATTTTGTATTCCATGTTAGATGGTTTACTCACGCTGGTTTCCAGCCTGACCCGGGTGTTACTTTGATGTAATGCTCGGGTCAGACCGAGTATTACAGATTTTCAGGTAAGGACGTTCTGGAGCTTAGGAGATGAGCTGGATGGCAGGACGTATGGAGTGTTTCCGCTGTAACTATTATTTCTGTTTATCTGAGATATATTTGATTTGTATATACTCAATGTTGTGTATGAGAGTAACTCTGATGGATTATAAATGCAAATTGACAGATATAGTATTCTTTTGTAAACTGCTATTATTTGATATTATATTTTGATCCGCTGCGAATGTGAGGTTCTGTGTTTTATTTTCTGTTTCTTCTTCTATCTCTTTCTTCTTTTCCTAACTATCCGAAATTTTCGGGATCGAAATTTCCGGGTCGTTACAGTTGGTATCAGAGCAAAGGTTAAGCGTAAACCTTGGCTCTGGTGGGTGTACTCATCTAAAGATAGGGTCAATAGTACCCTAGAATGAGTTGAGTGTAATATATATGAGAGAGCGTACTTGTTATTTTCTTATATAAAAGATTTTAAATGATTTTATAAGAATATATTTTGATATATAAAATAATATTTCTTAATAATAAATGTTAAAGTAATTGGTTGTTAAAAATTATTGGATTTAAATAAAATAATGAGAATTAAGTGGTAATAATAATACAACCAAATTGTAATTAAAGGTATGTTAGAAATGGATTCAAACTGAAACTAAATCTTGAATGTGAGGGAAAGTTTCAGAATATGATGATAATGAATTGGTTTCCTAATATGATAACCTTGGTAATAATCATAAATGATTATTGTCATTAATAATGAAATGTTTTGGGAAAGTAAAACATTTAGGCAAATATGACTTGTAAATTAAAGTGGGTTTTAAATGGTTAATTTTAATTGGGAAGTCGTGTGATCTCAAGATGGGTTTGAGATTTGATGGATGTTTTAAAATAAATTGAATGATATCATCCTATTGTTATTGATAATCTTTAGATTGTGAATTGGATTTGTTTAAATAAGTAAAGAAATGGATTGTGGTGGTATATCCATTGTTTAGCTAAAAGGGAATTGAAATTTGGAATTAAGGAGATGAAACCCTTTTGAATTTAAGGTTTAAATGTTTAAAAAGAATTGGAAATTTAAATTGTTAAGCACTGGTTTCAAAATTGAAATTGGGTAATAAATTTAACTTTTAAGGTAAAATTGATTTGAACTCTTATTTGAACTTTGAAATAAATATGTATATTTGAAATAAACTCTAAGATTGAGTTTTGAATAATCCTTGGAAACTGAGGTGAAACCCAAAGTGATATAAGTTTTGAACTAATGAGTAAGAATGAATATTATTAGAAAGTTGAAAATTTGAAGTAGAAATTCAAATTTGAGTAAGGTTGACTGAATGAATGAACAAATTGAATTTAACTTAGGGGAAGTTAAATAAGAACAACCTAAATTGAAAATTTCAAGATGAAATTGAAATTTAACTTGGGAAGTTAAATGGTTGATTTTAAATGGAGTTATGAGTAATCTCAAAATGGGTTTGAGATTTGGAATTAAAAATGGGTGTTTGGATAAATTTGGATGTTTATTTATCCTAATATCATTCTATTGTTATAAATAATTTATGAAACTGAGAATTGGTTTTGAGGTTAGAAATGGATGATAAATTAGAATCTGAAGATTTAATTGTTTTAAGCTTTGAGATATGTTAAATAAAGATAACTTAAAATGGAATTTTGAGAATTGGACTCAAAATTAAATTGTTTAAAGATTTGGGTTATTAATTTAAAAATAAAATAAAAAATAAAGGTTAATTTGATTAAGGGGTTGAATCAACTTTTGAAAATTTAACTCGAATTTATATCATTCGAGATGGTTTAAAGTTGAAATTCAGATTTCATTAGTACAAATTAAATTTAGTCTGAATTAACTAAAATTGAAGACGGATAAGTATGAAAATTCAAATGGGAATTGGGATTAATTCATAAGGAAATTGGAATGATTTGAAATTGAAGTGGGTTCAATTCGAAATTTGTCTAAATTAATTTGAATAATTTGGAATTGTAGTTTAAGTGAATATGTTCAAGATCAAATGGAATTTGATTTGAATTTGGAAAGAAGGCAAGGATAATTCAACTTGATTGGGATTGAATCAATATCGGAATGGGGAGTGATTGAAATTTGAAGTTATTTTGGTATTGGGTCAATTTAAATGGAAATTTAAATTGAATAATTGAGTTAGAGGTTGGGTAGTGAGACAGTTTGACTCTGAAACTATTTTCAACAAATTATCTTAATATAAGTTTCTTGAATCTGTCTTTTCAAGCTATTTACTATATCTAACCTTACTTTTCAAGGCCAAACTATTTATACTTATTCTGTAATTAATTTTGAAACTATTTAATAATTTTACCACTGTTTATATAACTAATTACTATTTTACAACTATTTTGCAATTATTTTGCTATTTTCTAACTATTTCCAATTACTTAACTATTTTGCAGCTATTTTACAAACTAATAATTATTTTTCAACTACTTATCTATTTTTAAAATTTATCAAGCTATATTTCTAAATATAAACTGGTCGGAGTTCAAACTGTTATGGATTAAATATCCAACTGAGATAAGAAGTGAAGTGGTAATCCAAATTGGGATTAAGGTAAATGTGGATAAGTGAATAAAAATCAAAGTGAAGGTGAATAGAAAGGGAATTGATTTAACAGATAATCAATGAAGATAAATACGTAGGATGTACGTATATTATACTATTCGCATAGTAATTTGATCCAGATTCGAGCACAGAATTTCGAGATAGTGTTATCGATCCGAGTTGGGATTTTTCGTTCGATTTTCGACGGCGAACCTGGATATGGATTTTTGATTGGTTCTGGATATTCTCTATCATAGTTATGAATATGCTAGGAGAATGGCGGTTTCTGATCAAGAAACCAGATCTGAGTCCGCACTAGGAAGTCGGGTGGACAATACTAGTTCGGAAGTGAAATTGTGTGATCGAGTGAGCGATCAGATTGGTAGAGCGTACAGATGGTATGTGTACATCGTACGGATTTGAGTGTTATTGATATCGGGAATTTTGAATAAGAAATGTGAAATGGTTCTTTTGAAATGAAAGAATATTTTGAGAAATTGACAATGAATAAAGGTGGAAATTTGATTTTGAAGTTGTAGATAAAAGGTTATAAGATGATTTTTGAAATGGAAAATATATTTGTGAATATATAAGGAATTAAAATAAAATAAATTTAAAATTTATATTTCTATAGTAGAACTTAACTTTATGGAAGTAAAGTGGAAATTGGGTATCTTACTAATTAAAATTTTACTTTATAATAAAAGTAAGTAATTTGGCAAGTGACATTATAAGCAGATTTAAAATTTAAATTTAATATTTGTTTGGAAAGAAAAGGAAATTGTATATATTTGATAAATGAGATAAAAACCACCTTGTTGAAGCTATAGCCAAAAGAAAAGAGTTTTAGAAATATTGAAGTACAAAAGTGGATTTATACAAGTATAAGATTTGATTCAAAAGGTTTCAAGATTTATTATATATATATATGGATTTTTGTGAAAATGATTTTGGAAGTGATTTTGAGGAAAGGTTTTGAGAACCTATGGATTGAGAAAGGCTTTTGATTTTTGGGAAAAATCAATATTGAGATTTGAAAAGCCTAGTTTGTGGATTATCGATTTTGAGAATTGATTTTGTGTAAAGGCTTATATTTGAAATTCATACTAGGTGTATGATTTGTGAAATACTATATGTGTATAGTATAAAGTGTTTTGAGATTGGCTCTGGGGAAAAAGGCGCTCCCTTGAAATGAACTTCTCAGGAGTGCCACAGGGTGGCACTGCCTTGAGCCTCTAAGGGGGAGGTTCTAAAGTTGATCCTGTGAGGAGTCCGGACAAAACTAGTTCCTGAGGATTATTGTGTAGCGAAAGTCGAGGGGCTGGTGCCTACAGAGGCATTTGGGTTATGCTGTGACGACAGTGTAACTCGATGTCACTGCGATCTACTGCAGACCATAGCGAAAGTTGTGTGTGCCGCTGAGAGCCAACAGTCTACGTTTGATTTTATATCGGTAGACTGCGACACTATGGTAACATAGCGAAAGTCGTGTGTGCCGCTGAGAGCCAACAGTCTATGTTTGATTTTACATCGGTAGACTGCGACCTATGTAGAAGTGGAGAAGTTTCATTTGACAGCGAAAATCGTGTGTGCCGCTGAGAGCCAACAGTTACATGGACTTTTGCTGCGACGGCAACGTAACCCTGGATGTAACTGCGATCTGTTGTGGGTTCTATGGTGTAATCAGTTACATGGACTTTTGCTGCGACGGCAACGTAACCCAGGATGTAACTGTGACCATGGATGGGTGTGATGATTTCCAGAGCATTCTCACCAAAGATATTTCCTCTATTTTCAAAACTGTTTCTATATTTTCAATAAAATTATTTTCCAAAGTATTTTCACTAGGTGTTGGAAACGAGTTTACCAAGTACTTATAGATTTTCAGTCCTACGCCTGATCAACGTATGACCGAATTTCTGTGAGAACAAGGATGGACTTGTTGAAACATCGAGTTATAAAAGTATTTGCATAAATACTATTTTAGTAATATTATCTAGATTTTTATTAATTAGTTTAAAGATGATCAAAGAAAATTTATTTGATTTTAAGCATTTTAATAACTCTAGCTTCAATTCTTTTCGAGGACGAAAAGTTCTAAAGGGGGGAAGAATGTGATGACCCAGATTTTTAACGATTGTTAATTAGAAATTAATGGAATTAAATCATTGAAATATTGATATTGATTAGTCAAACAAATAAATATATTGTTTTAAATACTTTAGATAAATGTTTTAAGTTGTTTTAAAAGCTTATTCTAACTTTGGTTTGGATTTTATAATTATTAATAAAAATATAATTTCTTTTATGAATCGTTTCAAATTTATAAATGTGTAAATTATTTTAAATGATATTATAAGGAAAAATATAAAAGTATTCATATAGGAATACAATACGATAATACGAGTAAAAGTTTACATAAGTGAATTTTATAGTTTGTAAATAATAAAACAAGTATACCAAATAATCAAACAACATATTAAAATAACAACCACTTACATTTCATAATTAAACAATATATTAGAATAACATTTCACTTACACTACATTCTTTTATCAAACTAGTAGCATGTTTTTATAGCACATAAGAAAGGAATGCAAGCTAAGAAAAGAAGACTTCCCAGCCTAATACAAATCTGCATAGTCAAACAGATGGTTCGAATATGAATATGCAGGCTTTAAGAACAACAAGAATCAAAACACAAAGCAAAGTAAAAGTATATATGCATGAAGCTTGTGAACTAAGCCAGGCAAGAGTAAGAAAATGATAGGATAAGTGTAAAAATGAAACATCAAGTACAATGTCATTTAATGCCCTCATTTATTAGCAGCCAACAAGATCAATTCGAGTTGTATGAAAACTTCTTTCAGCCACCAAAATTTTAAAAATCTCTGACCATAGAATTATACCCTGTAACTTCTCTTATGCTTCAAACTGTAAACTATCTTCTTTATCACATTTCATTTCCAATTCGAGCTAAGTAAAACTGAGATGAAGCTTTCATTTAAAATATAAACAAGCATTCAACATCATCAAACAAGTCAATATAACAGTGGAGCAAGATGATTTGAAGATCAAGGTTAAAAACACTTTCCAGTTTTCTAAAATTCGAACTGCTTCAATAAACATGGATGCTCTGTTCCTTTATCTAGCCTGGTGAGTAAACTTCACCTTTTATAGCTAAATATGTTTTATATCCTGTTGCATGTGATGGATAATGAAAGTAATGTTGTGAAATGTTGTTTCCATGGATGAAAATGATGCTTGCATATGTGTGAATATGGATGGTTCGGGTGTGCATGTCTCTGTTTATATAGCAGGCTTAAAATTTGTTCTCTATTTGCAAATTTTGTGAGCAAACCTTTAATTTAAAACCTTGAATCTATGAATTAATGTTGTGGTTAAAATCTGAAGTCAAATAGTTGCATGGATGTGAATATGTAGTGTATATATATAGGCCAGTGATGAGTATGTATGTCTGAAACAAGAAAATTTACTTATGTTCATAATACAGGGTTCCAAATTTAGTTCTAAAATTCAATTCCTACCTATTTCATCAATATTAAACTGAGATCTTAAAAAGGAAGATGATCACAACAATGTAAATTCATTCTTAAAAGTAAGGGCAAGTGGAAATACTAAGTGAAATTTTCAAAGAAACAATACATTACAGTAAAATAAATCAAAGACTTAAAAATTGATGTTCGCAAATTCTTGTTTTGAATTCATAATCTGATTCGAGTTACAAAATGAGGAATTTTAATGATAATATCAAGATTTTTAGATTTGAAAATCGTTTGGATTTTTCGAGTTGAGCGGAATTGTACAAATGGTCAATTCCTGATGATCAACGAACGATTGAACCTCGGGCTCGAGTTTGAAGGAAGGTGATGTGATACAGATCGATGGAAAAATGATAGTTGGATTAATTATTGATCGAGGTGATGGTTTGACAAAGGTTTAAGGTTCTAAACCCAGTTTACTCGTCGAAGATTTAAAGGGGAATTCCACCGACGATTGTGGATCGAAGATGGCCGGGGTGGTATGAATCAACGCACTGTGAGGTGGCGAAGTTCTGGGTTGGTCGGCGAAGCTTCAGGCGGAAAATGGTGGCGTCTGGAGGTTGGCATCGCCTTAGTGAGGCAAATTGATGGCCGGAGATATAGGGTCTGGAAGCTCGAATCGGCAAATTTTCTTTCGCGAGATTAGTTCAAGGGTCTAATGGGTTCGAACGATCGAGTGAACGAAGTTTGACATGTGGGTGATCGCCGCAGGCGTCAGAGGAGCGTCGGCGGAGTGTGCAAATGCACGGTGAGTTTCGTGCATGTTTGATGTTTTGAGTTATGGGGAAGCATGCGCGGGAAATTGGTGAGTTTTCCACTAGGTTTACTCGAGTTCCACCTAGGTTTCGCGTGGGATGTTGAGTACCTGGGTTTATAATTGTTGACAGTAAATTATAAGGAAGTAAGAGCTCGAACTCGAGTGATTTCGCGAGTGAGTAGGCCTGTGAAGTTTACAGCTTAAATTAAAAATCTAAGTTTTGACAAAAAAATTGAAATTAGCTTTTAAAACTTTTATTGGCTAAATGTAACTTATGAGAAGGGTGAAATTGATTTTTTGTGTGTTATTTGTTAAAGGCTTATTACTTATAAAGGTAAATAACCTTAATATAATAAAAGGTTGATTAATTTAAAATGAGTAATAAGGGGTAATTTCTTGATGTAACTTATTAAAATTAATTAAAGGTTAATTAATTAAGGGATAATGATTAAAGGTTGATTAATGGTTAGAGGTTGATTAATCAGGTTATTAAACAATAATTAATTAAGGATAATTAATCAATGAAGTGATTATAGAATAATTAATTATTGTAATTAAGTGAGGTTTAAGGTAATTAATTATAGCTAATTGACTAATAAGAGTAATTAAAGGTTAATTACTGTAAATGGGTAAGAATAATTAACCTATGTGAGTAATTAAAGATTAATTATTTAATGTGATAAATAAATCAAGAAGGATGAATTAAGTTGGATGATTATTGTATGATTAATCGATTGGTTTGTAATTAAATTAATAAGCAGAATTTATAAGTAATTGAAGTAATTGATTTAATCCAAAATGGGGTTAAGAAAATTAATTAGAGATAGTATGGATGATTAATCTTGCTTATAAATGATTTAATGATATTGTGTGCCTTGGATTGGTTGATATCTCTGGTATGTGATGTGTGTTGCTACGTGGTCTAATATATTGGGTTAAAACAGTAACATCCTGTATTTAAAGTTTGAATTGTGTTTCATTGAATAACTTGGGTTAATATGACATTGGATTCGAAGAAATCGGAGTCGGATATTAGTAAATACCCGAAACCACTTCGATCCTTGATAAATTAATGTGGAACCAGTAGGCTGAAATGAAATGATGTAAGTAAATTGGACCATAAATCTAAGTATTAATACCTTGAAGTGGACAGGTGATATAAGTGATGTCTGTAACAAATTGTAAATCTGTAAATTGATACGAGTTACCCGGGTTTATATACATTTTGTATTCCATGTTAGATGGTTTACTCACGCTGGTTTCCAGCCTGACCCGGGTGTTACTTTGATGTAATGCTCGGGTCAGACCGAGTATTACAGATTTTCAGGTAAGGACGTTCTGGAGCTTAGGAGATGAGCTGGATGGCAGGACGTATGGAGTGTTTCCGCTGTAACTATTATTTCTGTTTATCTGAGATATATTTGATTTGTATATACTCAATGTTGTGTATGAGAGTAACTCTGATGGATTATAAATGCAAATTGACAGATATAGTATTCTTTTGTAAACTGCTATTATTTGATATTATATTTTGATCCGCTGCGAATGTGAGGTTCTGTGTTTTATTTTCTGTTTCTTCTTCTATCTCTTTCTTCTTTTCCTAACTATCCGAAATTTTCGGGATCGAAATTTCCGGGTCGTTACAACATTCCTCCCCCCTTAAAAGAATTTCGTCCCCGAAATTACTAGTTAGGAAGAATGATTCAATCCCCATTAACTATTTCCCAAATTCAAACAGTTTTAACAATACCCAAACAATCTTTTATTAATGATACACTAATCATCTTTTAACTTCCCAAACTTATTCATAAGTTCAACCCATACCACCTACTTATCCATTCAAATTTTGAATTATCAAAATTTTCCCAAAATTTTTCTAACTCCCTAAATTTCCGAAAAATTTCGCCAGCGTCTCCTTTGCGCGGCTAGCTCGGTACTACTAAAAAATGGCTCTACGGCCTCCCAATCTCAAAAAGAAAACAAAAAGCCAAGTGGCTGGATCCAAAACCCAATCAAATTTCATATAGAAATTCAAATACATACCTTTTTGTCGGGCCATTAAATTTTATCTTCTAAAATCAAAAATCCCAATTTATCCATTGCTTTTATACACCTGTATATCCTACTAAGCAATAATATTCAATCACAAATCCCAAAGTCATTTTATACTTTCCTTTACAAATTTCCAATATTTGTTTTACTTAAGCCCGTACGATGCACATATATCATCCGTACGCAATATCACATTCGATTGCTCAATCGATCACACAATTCCACTTCCGAACTAGTATCGTCCATCCGACTTCCTAGTGCGGACTCAGATCTGGTTCCTTGATCAGAAACCGTCATTCTCCTTGCATAGCCACAAACTATGATAGAGAATATCCAGAATCAATCAACAATCCATATCCAGGTTCACCGTCGAAAATCGAGTGAAAAAAATCCTGATTCGGATCGATAAAACTATCTCGAAATTCTGTGTTCGACATCTGGACCAAATAGCTATGCGAATAAAATAATATACGTACATCTTACGTATAATTTCCAATTGATTACCAATTATATCAATTTTCTTTTATTCACATTCATTTTGATTGTTATCCCCTTATTCACAACTATCCCATTTCACAACTTCAGTTTTAGTCTTCATTCAACTATTCACTTAGTATATATATTTTTTTATTTTTTTCCATTCCAAAATTACTAAGTATACCTCCCATACAAATTTTCTTAAGAATTTCATTCTTCAATTCTTAAGTTCATATAAATTTTCTTATACTTATTTACTTCTTCACCACCGAAGTGTATATATTCAAATTGAACTCCCATTTCATATGAATTCCAACTTACTTCAATTTACTACTTCATTTCCAATTTTTTTTTTTTTCCTTAAATTCAATTCATCTCCAACTTCAAAAAAAATGAATTTTATTTAGCTCGAAAACAATCCAAGTTAATTCATTAAATAACCATTTCTCAACTTATTTAAACCACTCCTCCGTTTGAGTTCAGTTTCCATTCAACATTTACTTAAGTCAATAATTTAAGTTTATTTTCCATTTAATCAACCCTTTAAAATTTTATTTCCATCCTTTCATTTGATTCTTATTTAATCAAATTCCATCCATTTATTTATTTTCATTTATTCGGATTCCATTCGAAATCCAAACCATTACTATTTTAATCCAATTTCATTAATTCCCAATTCAATTTCATTAACTAATTTATTATCTCATTAGTTCCTCCACTGGTTAAGATTAAATACTTTCTTTTTAATTCCTAATATCACTTCACTTAATTATCTTAAGTTCAATTTATTTTATAATTCAAGTTTGGATTTATTAAGATTGCTCATCTTAGTCGTTTCCATTTGATAATTACAATTTCAAATTATAACTCTTAATGGTTCAAAGAAATGAATTCCCATTTATGACTTACAATTTCATTTCTATTCATAAGTTTAACTTACTTGCTTAAGATCTAGGAATATTCATTTAAGTCCATTTCCATCTTTACAATCAAATCTCAAATTATTACACTTAAGAACTTAAGAATATGAATTTCTTTACACAATTATAAGCATTTTACATTACCTTTATATCCAATTCAATTCGACTTCAACTTATTTAATTTAAATTCAATTCCAATTCTCAATTTTATTTAACTTATCTTAAGTTAAATTCAAATATATTTTATTCACCTTCATATACTCGAATTAAATTTTAATTCTAGGATACAATTTTATACAAGTTTTACAATTCATTCACCTTCAAGTTCTCTAACTCTTTTATCTACCAACTTATATTACTCATTTAGTTATTTTCATCTCATAATTATAATCCCAGAATTAAACTTTCATTCCCTTCTTATTTCAATCAACTTCATTCCATGCTTTATATTGTTGATTCATTTAAATTTTCCACATTTATATTTTAAATAGAATTCCCAGAATCCAATTGCCCGGTTTTATTTCAAAACCATTTTGAATCCATAAATAACTCATACACATCTGGTATATCACATCAAATCCAAATTTCCAAAACAATCTGCTTTTACCAAACAATTTTCCCTTTGAATTTCAAAACCAACCCAGTTCACAATCATTTCCAATTTAAAACAGTTTGGTAGCAATTTCTCTTTGGAAACTCGAAAATAGACATCGATGATGCTGCAGTCATCACCGAAATTATTTTCCAGCGACCGAAAGAGAATTTAATGCTTTTATCACTTTAAAACTTTTCAAACATTTTTAAATCCCAAATCCCACCAGATTTCAATTCAATTTCAAAAATATTCATGAAATAATCTCACTATTATTTCCCCAAAACCTTTAAAAACTATTTTTAAATCCAAAGGAATTTAAATCTTTCCCAAAACTTCAAATTCAAAATCCATCCAATTTTTATATCCAAACATTACTCTGGAATTCTATCACATTTTATTTCAAGTTATAAGTCACATTTACAATCTACATTTACAAATTTCATTTGTTTATGAATTAATCTCATTTGATTATAAATCACATTTGTAATTCACATTTGTATATAAAGGTTATCTCAATTTATAAATTGCATTTATAGTCTACATTCTCAAATTCCATTTTGTTATATAAATTTATTCTTCAACTTAGGTTATAAGTTTTCAATTTCTACTCAATAATGAGACTAACTCATTATTGTCATTTTCTAACAACCAAGCATCCAAATATATAACTATAATAAATTTCAAATAATTATTTCTTTTATATACAAAATAATTTGGGCAAAATTATTTCATTCACCCTATTTAAAACAATACCGTGTCGAACTGTTCTATTCAAGTGTTTAGAAACCCCTTCGATACAGTTGTACAGACTGTGCCGACTAAGGTTCATATGCCACTCAATAAATCAACCAACACAATATAAAACCATTTTTATATCCACTAACAAATACGCGCTCATATCTATTAATACTCTCAAAATTCCCACCAGAGCCAAGGTTCTCGCCAGCCTAAGCTCTGATACCAAGTGTAACAACCCGAGTTTTTCTAACACGAAAAACCGGACCATTTGAGTTAAGAAGAAGAAGTAGAAGAAGAAGAATAGAAAAACAACATCAGAATCTAACCATCGCAGCGGAATAAAATATAATATATATATATCAACAGATCTTTACACAAATCAAAACCATATCTGTTTATACAATACATCATCAGAGTACATCAACATCCATAACATACAACTGAATACACAGCGGAAAAATAATAGCAAGTACGAGAGTACGTATCGTCATCCAGCTCGTCTCCTGAGCTCCACAGCATCATATCCTGAACCTGTTTATCTCGGTCTGACCCGAGCATCATATAAAACAATACCCGAGTCAGTCTGGAAAACCAGCGTGAGAAAATCACACTCAATTGATTATTAAAGTTTCAAAATCCTTTGAAAACAAAAGCATCTCGTAAGACCACGCCACAAATAAACATGTCGGGTTTTTACCTTACGATAGCTAAAACACTTTATATCAAAATCCTCTGATATTATAATAGTGTCTACAGAAAGTAAAATATAATCTAGCTGAAATGCTTGCATCTCACATTTCAACAATAGTTGGGCACAATCAAAACCGTACAGGCACGTAGGGAGAATGGATTTCCAACGAATGACTAGGCACTGGGGTACCACCTATCACAGTACGTGGCCTAGATCACCGTACCGAGGAGTACGCCCGCTCCCCTGCAACACAAGGCCGGAACCATCCCTTACTGGATGATCCCGAATAAAATCACCCCACGGTTGGGATCAGCAACCGCACCACTAAGCCGAAATAAAAAGGGACATCTAGACAGGGATGACCTTACCCTCCAGTGGGAGCTACCCACGAAGCCTTGCTGCATAACCCCTGATTTTCAGTCATTCCCGGTTGATGAGGTTCGAGGCTAAACGATACCTTTTAGAGAACATATCCCTTAGAATGCCCATCGTCCGCTGACGATGTTTCGCAAGCATTCGTCCATACCAGTCCGTCCTGGGTTTGAACGGAACCGAAGGCACTATTCCTACTACATCCATTTTGGAAATATCCTCAGGATTAGTAGCGACTAGCCCTTGCACTTCACAGCTCCATCTTCGACTCCGAAATCGTTACACGAAACGTACGAACCGGATCGAAGTGGTATTCGAGTCTCCAGACCTAGAATCCCGGTATACGGAAACTCGATCCCGGTCTCTTCGAAACGATCAGCGCATTTGGCCAATATTGATAGTCGGTTATTTAACTATCAATTAACATCCACAAGCAACCATCACACAATTAAATAATTTCCCACATTATTTATTTGCCCAAATATCTTTCCAAGATATATTTCCAATTTTCAAAGCTCATTTGAAAACAATTTCAAAACAGTTTCCGCTTACGGAAAACATTTCCCAAATAATTATTTCCACTGAATCACCAAGTACAAAATACTTTTATTTTTAAAATAATTTAAAAACACTTTATTTTTAAATATATTTTATAACATTGAAATCAAACTACTTTAATACTTTATTAAAAATATATACTTTAAAATAAACCACTTTATAAATATAAACTAAATTTCTCTTTTTTTTAAAACAGAATAGCAAATCACTTTTATATAATTACTACAATAATAGATTTTAAAAATACCTACTTTGAAAATTAACATTTAGAAATAATCAATTTTCTAAAACATGCTTTTTAACACATACTTAAAACTTTTAACTTATATTTAAATTGCTTTGAAAACGTACTTGGCTATCCAGAGAAATACACTTCTCATTTCCATCTTTTAAAAATAAATCAACATTTATTTTTAAACCAAACCATATCTTTTTATAAATTCCCACCTTGAATTTATATTCAAATATCCACTGATATTTTATTTTACTTTATAAACCCAATTATATTTCCAAAATCTCACTTCTCTTTTAAAATTCCAATTTTAAACAACTAAATCAATTTCCAATTGATTTTCCAATTTACTTTACTTTACTTTGAAATAAATTTCCTTTACTACTTCATTTATTTCAAAATACATTAACTTTTAGATTTATTCCTTTATTTGAGTTAAAACCCTTTTTAACTGAAAATACCAATTTTAAACTTCCAAAATTCCTTCTTTAGCCTTTAATTAAATTTAATCCTTACATTCAAAATAAATCCTTTATTCTTTAAATTTAATATCACTTTAGTTTAAAGTTAATATTTCCCTTGTTATTTCGAAATTCCCTTATTCCAATTCACTTGAATTATTTACTTAAAATTTACTCTTTTATTTCTTTCAAAATCCAATTCAATATATTTTGATAACTCCTTTTATTGAAATATTCAATCCAACCATATCATCCAATATTTCAATCATCAATAAAATCATCACAGGATATCAATATTCATAGAACAGAATATCAAAAAAAAAAAATCTAAATAATTTTTTGAGGAATCCAGTTGGATCCCTCCAACCTGTTTCCCTGCATCCACAAACGTTAGCACAATACCAATTCCACTTCAAGGTGGAATATCGCGGTATATAGGATTTATATAAAATCATCCGCTATTATGCGGCGCATAGGGTCTCATCCGCTATATAAATGCGGGAATATCAACAACTCAAATATATACATATGCCAATATGTATATATTGCTATATACTACTATATATATAATATAGCATATTCAATCAATGCAATCATCCAATCAATTATTTAAATTTAACCATTTAAATTTAAAATAAAATTCAACTGAGTGAGATTAACTCACCTTTTTCCCCTTCTATTTTGCAATTCAACCCAAATCAATAGTCCTCTTCACGATGCCAGACCTTGAATACATATTATATGATTTCATTAATATTCGAACAACTTGGACAAATCAATTTATATCTAATAAATTTTATTTTACTTAGTAAAGTAATTTTCCCGTTATCAAATAATTATATATATAAGTTAACTAAATAAATTGATTCCTACGATTTCTCAAATCTTGTTTGACCATTTACAGTTTATTAATATTCTAAATAAATCAGGAAATAAATTCCTATCTATTTCTCTAAGTCAAACAAAAATTTAATTTATCTAAAGATTAAATTTTAAACTAACTTTATATAGATACTTCAATGTCTAAACCCTTATATATTTTTCTCTGACTTACATAGGTTTAACCCGACAACCTTATTTTATATAAATTCAAATTAGTTTAACAAAGTATATGGGAACCTCGTATAATATTATACTATTTATTAACATCCATCTAATAATTAATTTCTCTTAAATAAATCATTTCCAGTAACTATATAAACTAAACAGGTTAATAGACTAATAGCTTACTAGATCCATTATTTTAAAACTAAACTGGCCAGTTAAATATATAAGTGTATATTTATTTTATTATTATCTATATATAAATCCCTAAATAAATTTCTAGTTTACTGGAAAAATTCAAATACAGATTATATGTATAACATCAAAATTTTAAAATTAGATTTATTTACCTTACTGTCGACTTCGACGAACCAATACCCCAAATCCCCAAACGCGAGCTTCAACCATCGCGACTCAGATGATCGTCCACACGCACTTGACCCAACTGCCACCAACAAGCTGTCGCGAGCATGCATCGACACTGACCAACCCCCAACCATCATCGCACACGAACGCGCCTCCACTGTCGCGGAAAACCTCACCATCAAGCTCCTCCACGACGTCATCCAGTGCTCGCCTGCTAGAGTTTCATCGCGAAAGTCGCGACCCAGTCTGGCCTCGCGAATTTCCGTCGCCCCACAGCTCCACCCAAAATCGAAAGCTCCTTCGCCAGCAACCCCCAATCCTTCCCTCGATCCAATTGCAACTTCGATCTGGCTTCCAATTAGCAGTAGAAAATATCGCGTAGGAGGCAAGGATGAGCTGACGATGGCTGCTGGAATAGCCGAGTACGCAGCGATGATTATTTCGAAGGTGTTGATTTTTTTATTTTTTTATTTTTTTAAAACTGAGTATTCTCGAACGGAAATAGAAGAGAGGGGCAATTTTTTCTCTATTTGTATATCTTTGTTTACTTAACGAAAAAGAAAGGGAGACAGAAGCGATGTTGGCGTGCTTGAAACGTTACACGTGCTGGTGGAGCAGGAATTCCAGCTGAAAAGAAAGAATGTAGGCTGATAGAAAATTTGACTAGACCATTTATAAAATTAAATTTACATTTGATTCCAACGCGTTTATCCAGCGTACGACCTCACGACAATTTCGGAAGCTACGAGAATTGAAATCCGATAAAAATCCCATATTACGGATCTAATGAAACCAGTTTCGTCGAATTCCGAGAGTGCGCCTCTGAAGGCTATTTTAAAATTCAATTTAAACGATATATTTTAAAAACTGGTCAAAACACCTTTAAATTCAATTCTATCACTTTTATTATCTTCAGTATTATCAATATAAATTTTCTGAACCTTTAAACTATTTTTAACAGGCTTAAAATCAAGATTCAATATTTTACCCAATCCCGATAATTAAATTTAATAATTAATTATCCAAATAAATACTGTATATTTGAAATTAAAGTTAAAATTTAACCTTCGGATATTTAAAATAAATTAAATATTCACATTTCAAATATACAAAAATTCCGGGTCGTCACAGCGTGGCAGAGCAAAAACAACAACATTGAACGAAATCGAACAAGTCGAGAAACCTGAACCATCACAATTCAAAAACCATATACGAATGAAAACGAGGGGTTCAAACCCAAATTAAGCGAACCATCAATTACTAAATCACTTAAATCCCAAGTCACGAAAATCGAACACACGAACGAAGTCAAGATAATCACGTAACAGTTCGAATTAGATGTGAGTTTAACTCACCTCAGTTCGGTCGAGAGTTGAAGTTTTGAAGCTTCAATCCAGCTGAAATCATCTCGCGTGACGATGATTTGAAAACGAGATCGCGTAGCCCTAATTCCTTCTCGAACGAACGAGCTAAAAGTTTTTGAAGCCGCCATTATTTCGTTCGTTTTTTATTTAGGGTTAGTGAATGTGAAAATTGAATGGAGGGAACGGGTTTAATTATTACACGGGTTTAAAACAAAGGATAGGCTCCATTTCAAATGTCATCAACACTTAACCAAACTTTTATTAAAGAATTTCACAAATCTAAAAAGGATTTAAATCGATTCAAATCTGCAATAGCACTTAACAATCGATTTCAATCGTCTAGAGACGAAATTTAATTGGTACGAAATACTGGGTTGTTACAGACTCCCCTCCTTAAAGAAATTGCGTCCTCGCAGTCATAAGGAATAAATGGATAAAAGGTAACAACCATAAGAGCATGGCAATGTCGAATGCATAAGCAAAGCAAAGGTCAACAGGGAAGTATTGGGATTATGGAATTATCAGATATAAAATCAAAAAGTTCGACTGCTTCAAATCAAAAGAATCAACAATCGTGGGGATCAAGGAATCAAAATCAGACGACTATCAAAAGCAAGAATCAATCGAGTTCCAGCATTTAAAAGAAAAGGAAAACAAAGCTGAAATCACATACAAAGCACGAATTGAATGTGAGTAAATCAGATTACTCACCTGAATCGTCAGAGAAAAAGACGAAGCTCAAATCTCAAAATCACAAATATTCAATCATCAAAAACGATAATCGAATTTTACAAATATCTGATTATCAAAAACGATAATCAGAAATCATAAACATTCGATTAATCAAATCGAAAAATATTTAATTATCTCAAACGATAATCAAATTTCACAAATATCTGATTATCAAAAACGATAATCAGAAACACAAATATTCGATTAATCAAATCGAAAAATATTTAATTATCTCAGACGATAATTAAATTGGAAAATATTTAATTATCACAAATGATAATCAAATTTCACAAATATCTGATTATCAAAAACGATAATCAGAAACACAAATATTCGATTAATCAAATCGAAAAAATATTTAATTATCTCAGACGATAATTAAATTGGAAAAATATTTAATTATCACAAATGATAATCAAATTTCACAAATATCTGATTATCAAAAACGATAATCAGAAACACAAATATTCGATTAATCAAATCGAAAAATATTTAATTATCTCAGACGATAATTAAATTGGAAAATATTTAATTATCACAAATGATAATCAAATTTCACAAATATCTGATTATCAAAAACGATAATCAGAAACACAAACATCTGATTATCAAAAACGATAATCAGAAGTCATAAATATTCAATTAACGAGTCCGGAATTAACCGAAGTAGTAAAAGTATGGTTTCATACTCCTTACTTTTGCTAAATCGTTTAAATCTCTTTATCGTTTTCTTGAAAGTGCAGAATTGTGTGTTTTAAAAATAACATTTCACATTCTCAAACGGACAAGTCCGGAATTAAGCGAATCAGTAAAAGAAAGGGGTCATAGTCCTCGCTTTTTCTGAAACGTTTAAATCGCTTCCTCGTTCTTTTGAAAATGTAAACTGTAAAAAAATTTTTGAAAACAATTTTAATTTATATTTTTGAAACAACTTTTAAAAATAAAGAATTTTGAAAACACGTGATTAAATTAGCAATATCAGTATTGCGGGAGAACCGCTTGTAAATCCATTTCAAAATTGACGGTTACCGAAGTTAACACGTCAAAGTCTCATCAAAATAACTGGCATCAAAATATAATACCAAATGAATTTTCATTCATCAAAAATGTCACAAGAATCTTCTCAAAGATAAAAAGGGATGTCATACCCTAAACTTGTATTCATAACAAGTCAATAACACATGAATTCACCAATGCACAAAAATTGATAAACATATCAATAGAAATCACGAAAATTGGTGAAGCACAAAATTCCAGAAATCATCACAAGAAATCCAGAAAACACATATTCTAGAAATCTACACACGAAATCCAGAAAACACAGATTCTAGAAATCTACACACGAAATCCAGAAAACACAAAGAAGGGGGAAGTCCGAGCACACGGACGAGAAACTATCTCATGGAAGCTATCCATTTAATTTTACGAACACACGGATGGGAAGCTTTTATTTAATTTTCCGAACACACGGATGGGAAGCTATCCATTTAATTTTACGAACACACGGATGGGAAGCTATTTATTTAATTTTCCGAACACACGGATGGGAAGCTATTTATTTAATTTTCCGAACACACGGATGGGAAGCTATCCATTTAATTTTCCGAACACACGGATGGGAAGCTATTTATTTAATTTTCCGAACACACGGATGGAAAGCTATCCATTTAATTTTCCGAACACACGGATGGAAAGCTATCCATTTAATTTTCCGAACACACGGATGGCCCGAAGGCAAGTCCGACACACGGACGAAGAGACATCGCACAATCGCTAGTCTAAATCACAAAAATGATCGTCATGATCATAAGGAAGTGTCAATCACACCAAGCTAGTAAATATATGAGTTTAGCTTCATGTCCCATAACCACTTGCTTAACTTAAATATTTACGAACAAGCTGTAAATTTTCACTAGGAAATTGTCACAAAAAGGGTTCAATCGAACAAGTCCAAGAGCTAACCGACGAAGTAAACGCAAGCGTTTCATACCACTTGTTTTACTAGGCCGTTTAATTAAATTTCTCATACGAGTGAAATAAAGGCTTGTATATACTAATAGATTGGAAAACGGTTCAAGAAAAAGTACTTTGTAGTAAAATAGTTTTGAAATCGTTTGGAAAAAGGGATTTTAATATTTACTACTAGTATAGAAAACCTTTATATTTTTAAAGTGACAAATCACAAAAATGATTGTAGAAACAATCAATCACAAGAATTCACATACGAAGATGTGAATGGAATCCAGAGAAATCGATACTGAATCCATCAGAAAGTATGTTCACAAAAATCCCGAAGAAAATGTCATCAAAGTTGCTAATAAATGATAGCAACAAATCGGGGAAATGATCAAGAATCGATTAAATTAGGAAACCAAGTCAGTTCACTAAAATTTCACATTCGAAGACGTGAATAAAATCCAAAGAATTCGATTCCAAATTCATCAAAGTAGGAATACCCAAAAATTCCAGAAATAGAAGTTATCAAAATCGACAAAGGTGATAACAACTAATTAGAAAAGAAGAATCGATTATCAACTGGAAAAACAAAGCAAATCGAGCAGAAATGCATAAATGATTTCAACAAAAGTAGGAATCAAGTCAACGTCGAAGTCAACAATTAATAGCCGCAGTCGAGTACCAAATGAATCAATCATCATTATCAAAGAAACCAACGGCAAACAAAATCAGAGTCTTGAGAATCAAGAAATTAGCAATTTCTCAAAAACAAAGTGACCGAAGTCGAAGGGAAATCCAGATGAGGAAAACACAAAATATCAAGTTCAAAATCGCTGAGATTCAAACTAGATGTGAATGAGAAATCAAAATCACTCAATTTGCAACTGGTCCAGCTATTTTTCATCACAGTGTAACAGGTACACAATGACACTCATAGCATAGAACAAAAGTGGAACAAAGTCCAAAAGTCAAAATGGCTTTAATTTGCCAAATTAAAACAATATCAACATCGGCTAAATCAATTCAAAGCCGAAAACACGAGAATAAGCGTTAGGAATTCTTACCTAACTGTCAAAAATAATCATATGTAAAGATGAGAGATAAACATCGACAAATAGTTGTAACACATGTTCCATCTAAGTTATGTTTTATAATTGTCCTAAACCCCAGGCTCTGATACCAAGCTGTGACGCCCCACCTCTATACCCACGCTAGCCAAGAACACTACGGTGTAGTGCTGTCAACTAGCACGGAGAATAAGGCTGTTGAGGAGCGACCATCTATGTAATTGCCTTGTGCGAGTACCGATATGTCAGATAATAAAACATTGCATTTTATCTTTAGAGGAAACCCAACATACCTATACAAACTCAAAGCTATTACACAGTGGCTATAATAGTTTAGGACAATGGATATAAAAATAACACAGATAACATAAATGCGGAATACAGATGGAGCGAAAAGTCTCATATATATAATAACTTATATCAGTTACAATACATTTGACACAATACAAATGATACAACTACAACTGTCGACTCAAAAAGTTATATATACACGTACATTATCGACTAATATACACGAATACATTATCATCTTAAAACAGACACACTGACTACTACAACACGACGAAGACCTCTTCAAATGATATAAAAAGTCTTCATAGCTCTAGCAGCAACCCAAAGCTAAAAATCTACAACCTGTAAATACTCGGTCTGACCCGAGTATTACATTCAAAAGAAAATAATACTCGGATCAGTCTAATTCAAAATCAGTTATTAGAGCATAGAAGCAATAATAATCAATCTCAATATAGATGACAGTCACAGAAATCTCGTATATCCAACTCTCGATACGAGAATTGGATAACGGCAGATATAACACTAAACAGTGTTAATCCACAAAACAGAAATCCAAAGCAGTTTAAGCAATTGAAATGTCAATTTCAAAATATCAATGCTAATTGGCAGCAGTACACGCTAACGTGTACTGCCTCGCCAATACAGCCTACGAATTACGCAACAGGTCAATGAATTAAGAATAAAAGAGATATCGATTAAAATCTGTCAATTCTAGGTGGCTGCAGTGCACGCACGCGTGCACTGCCTCGCCACCATCGAATATAAAGTCACCACCACAATGAATCTGCAGTGGCAAACAGGTATAAGGACAAAGGCAGGCTGCAACTAAACTGCAGAAAAGTCATCAACAATTCAAGCATATACAGCAATAGAGACGAATTCGAGTACATCATGAAGCAGAACCAAGTGCAGTTCCACTGAGATGGACAACTCGAGAATAAACAAGTACAAATGAACGAGTGATCAATATGGCAACACAGATGTGCAAATGAAGAAGTCTCGAACTCAAGACAATATGGAAGGCAAAAATACAGGACCAACAAACAAGATCATGACAGATTAGTAAAGAGCAACAACAAGAGAGGCGAGTGCTGCGCTGATAAATGAAGTGCAGCCACAAACACATAGACTCAAAGGCACATGCACATAAGTCAGAGTAACATAAACAACATGTAGTGGTATATAAGTAGGAACCAAGTGAAGAAACTGCAGTGTCAACAAATGGTCAAGTGAAATGCAGACAACACCAAGTAATGGTGAATTAAGTGAAACAGGCTCAGCAATGAAGCAAATGTGATAAACAAACAGGCTGGTCAAAGTGATACTACAACTAAGGAAGTTCTCTAAGTCAATGGTAATACACTGAGATGCAGACTAGTCTGGAAATCACTCAGAAATGAACACAAAAATAGTCAGACTCGAGGACACAATGTCTACAGTCATAAGTGATACTAAGTGCAACAAGCAGTAGCATGCAAGAGCAGACCACCAAGGCAAAGCCTTAACATCAGATCTGAAACAAAGTTAGTGAATGAACATAGATAAACCAAGCAGTGACAGTGCCAGAATCACAGAGTCAAATTCAAATCCAGGCAATACTAAGTTCGAACAAAGGCTAAGTCAATTAAAGTATATTCAGTTCAAAATCAATGTTGAAGCTACAAAGAAAAGGGACAATTTCAGGTATCAAAGCAGCTGATCAAACATGTACACGTGAATGGCAAAAGAATTACACAATGAAGCATGAATGCTACAGGGAACAAGATGAAGACTACACAAATAAGCTCAGCTAACACATCAAACCAAGGTCAAACCCAAGTCTCAAAATAGGTTCAACTCAAGGCCAATGAACATCAAAAGTTCAACCGGAATGGTATCAAATTCAATACAACATGGTACAACAGCAAAACGGGGTAGTTCAGGTATCACCGTTGAGAATAAGGCACGGTACCAAAACAAAAGGCAAAGGCCCAAAACGTTGGAACGGTCAGAACCACTATCAAAGCAATGGTGACCACTAACTATAATACAAAGTCATGAAATTTCCTTCACACAATCAAGTGACAGAAGTTAGTGGGTGTCACGAGATAAAGCAATGGAAAATGTAATTCGACAGTAAGCCATAAAACCGAGACAACTCACGAAATCCTTCAAAGCCAAGGAAAACAACGGCCATACCAAAAATCGAAGAAATCATTGATCATTTCAAAAATTCAAAACGAAGATCGCGTGGCAGAGCAAAAACAACAACATTGAATGAAATCGAACAAGTCGAGAAACCTAAACCATCACAATTCAAAAACCATATACGAATGAAAATGAGGGGTTCAAACCCAAATTAAGCGAACCATCAATTACTAAATCACTTAAATCCCAAGTCACGAAAATCGAACACACGAACGAAGTCAAGATAATCACGTAACAGTTCGAATTAGATGTGAGTTTAACTCACCTCAGTTCGGTCGAGAGTTGAAGTTTTGAAGCTTCAATCCAGCTGAAATCATCTCGCGTGACGATGATTTGAAAACGAGATCGCGTAGCCCTAATTCCTTCTCGAACGAACGAGCTAAAAGTTTTTGAAGCCGCCATTATTTCGTTCGTTTTTGATTTAGGGTTAGTGAATGTGAAAATTGAATGGAGGGAACGGGTTTAATTATTACACGGGTTTAAAACAAAGGATAGGCTCCATTTCAAATGTCATCAACACTTAACCAACCTTTTATTAAAGAATTTCACAAATCTAAAAAGGATTTAAATCGATTCAAATCTGCAATAGCACTTAACAATCGATTTCAATCGTCTAGAGACGAAATTTAATTGGTACGAAATACTGGGTTGTTACATAATAGCAATACAGCCAAACTGAAATTAAATGAAGATAAGTTTGAAATCGATTCAAACTGAAATTAAAATCTTGAATTTGGAGAAGAGTTTTTAGAATAAGATAATAGTGAATTGGTTTCCAGTTGTAATAACTCTGGTTATTATCCTAAAATAATGAAAAGTTTTAAGGAAGTAACCATTAGATAGGAATAACTAGCAAATTAGAAAGGATGTAAATTGAGAAGTTTTGAATTCTAAGTCTAGGAACATTTGAAATTGTTTTCAAAATGTTAAGAGATAATAATAAATAGTATTATTTAGAATATTTTGAATGTGATCTTATTTTAAAATAAGAGTTGTTTGAAAGCTTTAAAGAAAACTGTTTTGAATTAAAACCAAAGGAAGTTTAAATTTTAAAATATGGCTTGGTGGGCTAAGAAATAAATATGTATATATGTATGGATATACATGATAGCAAAGATGATTTAAAATAAACTCTAAGTGATTGAGTTTTGATTTTCCCCTTAGATGTGATGTAAAAACCCAGAGTGAAATATGTCTTTGAACTTATAAGTAAGAAAGAATATTGATAGAAATTTGAAATTTGAAGTAAGGATTCAAATTGGGTAAGTTTGATGAGATTAAATTGAATTTAACTTAGAAAAAGTTAAATAAGTTTAGGACAAGCAACCTGAATTGGAAATTTCAAGATGAAATTGAGATTTAACTTGGAAAGTTAAATGGTTTATTTGAATAGAGAATTTGCGTGATGTAACAACCCTGAGATTGCAATTACCGAATAATAAAATTAAAATTATGATTTTAAGTGGGAAAGGGAGCTAAACAAAAAATTTGGGAATTTAAATTTGCAATTGGTTTGCAAATTAAAGTATTTTGCGTTTAAAAATGGGGAAATTAATATTTTTGGAATTTAATATTTAAAAGGGGAATTTTTAAATGTGATAATGGGTTTAATTGGCTAATGAGACAATTATATGGTTTTGATTAAAACTAGGTTACTACTTAGGATTTTTGTTCAAATGATAACATTAGAAAATTTTCTTTTAAATTTACATATGCACTTAAGTAATTGAACTAAGCCTTATTGGGTTGTAAAACCCTCATAACAAACCTATTAGCCTACCCACTCTATATAATATCTTAAACCCATTTCATAACCCTAACCCTCATCCTCTTCATAAATTCCTAAACCTAAACCTAAGCAAAATTAATGGCCTCCATTTAGAAGCTCCATCTCCTTCTCTTCATAAATTAGTTTAATCCTAGAAAAAAAAGAAAGGTAATGCAATCTCTCATATTATCTAATCCTCCTTCTTAACCCATATTTATCTCAACCTTCATGTTGTAACTATTGTTTTATTTTTTTTTGTTGATTTTGGGTCCTTGAAGTCTCTTGATCTTTGCTTGGAGGTTGAGGCTTTTGGCTTGCTTAATTGTGCACAAATACTATTTGTTCTTTTGCCTCATTAAGGTAATTACTATTGATTAGTAATTAATGCTAGTTGTAATTTTGGTAATTACTAATTATTAATGATTATTGCTAGTTAATTTTGGTGATAATTTTGATGCCCAAAACTGAAAAAAACACCCCTAAATCACCTAAATCATCAAAATCAGCTGGTTGATATTGTGCAGGCTGAAAACAGAACCCAAACCTGTCCTGGGTGCACCAGAACAGGTCTGGGTTGCACCCAGGCTATGCCCAGGTGAGGCTAGCCCAGCTGGGCTAGCCCAGAGCAGGCCAGCCCCCTAAGGGGCTGGCCACATGTATTGAACCCCAGCCCAGGCGGGCTGGGGCATTACTGCACCCAGCCCGCGTGGGCTGGGGCAGATCAGCACCCAGCCCGCGTGGGCTGGGTGGTGTAACACCCAGCCCGCGTGGGCTGGGTAGAAAACACCCAGCCCGCGTGGGCTGGGTGGTAAAACACCCAGCCCGCGTGGGCTGGGTGCCTCCCAGCCCGCGTGGGCTGGGTAGAAAACACCCAGCCCGCGTGGGCTGGGTGCTCCCCAGCCCAGGCGGGTTGGGGGCATTACTGCACCCAGCCCGCCTGGGCTGGGGCAGGCTGACGCGGGCCCGAATTCGACGTTTTTGGTCTCGTTGGAAAAGTGGAGTTTCGAACTCCATCTCTGTAAAATTTAGACATCATCGGCATTCTTTTGGTACTTCGAATTTCGTGTCGAAGTTGAACTCTTGTCGCTGTTTGTAAACAGTGTGAATCTTGTTCTGGGTCCAACTTTGAGACGTCGCTGCTACTTCGTCTCAACTCGGATTCCAGAAATTCTTTTTGCATCTTATGGTAGGGATGTTGGACTATATGCCTACCAGTTTTTATGTCATTTGGATTCAGTTTGCTGGTCCAAATAAATTGCCGAACTTGGGTTCGCAGCAGTTTTTGAATGGTCAAACACTTGGAATGAAAATCAAATATCCCTTCTGTTTCCAGCTTTTGAGCGCCAATCCGCGATGCCGCCACGTTCGCATCGGAAGTCGGAATTCGACGTTGTTGGTCTCGTTAGAAAGGTGGAGTTCCGAACTCCATCTCAGGAAAATTTGGACAACATTGGAGTTCGTTTGGTACTTCGAATTTCGTGTCGAAGTTGAACTCTGGTCGCTGTTTGTAAACAGTGTTAATCTTGTTCTGGGTCCAACTTTGAGACGTCGCTGCCGCTTCGTCTCAACTCGGAATCCAGAAATTCTTTTTCATCTTAAAGTAGGGATGTTGGACTACATGCCTGCAAATTTTCATGACATTTGGACACTGTTTGCTGGTCCAAATAAATTGCCGAACTTGGGTTCACAGCTGTTTTTGGAATGTTTACAAACACTTAGAATATTTTCAGTGATTTTCTGGTTTTCATTGATTTCTTTGAGATTTGTCTCTAGATTTCGTATACGGGTTTTATGAATCATTTTCAAAAGATTTTTCACTCCTAAATGGCTTTTGAAAATTATTATATAATATTATTTTAATTATTAAATTAATTACTCCATAATAGGAGACCTTTCAAAAGACCGTTTTAAAAGTGATTTCGAAAATCAATTATAAATCCGTTTTACACCATTATTTTCTATAATAAAAATCTCACACTCACTTTTAGCACGTCGAGCGATGTGGAAAGGTGCTTAAACGGTTAGGAAATCTCCGGCCTATGGAAACCGTGTGTATTTTCTTTCCGGTTAATCCCCGACCTATTTGATTGATCGTTTTGACCTTTGGGTCTAGTTTACCGATGATATGAGGTAGACTTTTTATTGTTTGGAGTGTGAGCTTGCTATTGGTTAGGAAACCGTTTAGTGCGAACGTGGGGTATGGGACTCATTGTTAACACTTTGCGGGTTCCTCTCCAAGAAGTTAGTGACACATTAGCCTCTGGGCAGCCAGTACTGGACCTCTGGGTCACCACGCCTCTGGGCAACCGTCTCTGGACACCTGCTCTATGGAGCAGTTTATTTTTCAGCGTGTGCCTCTGGGCCTTTATCCTTCTGGGAAGGATCTCGCCGTCTCGCGCGTTTCGCATCGGTGCGAGTGATCGATCACAACTCTACAGTACTTGCCAACAACGACTCTGGTCGGTGCACGTGCAATACTTGTATTATCTGATGATTTTTACATCCATTCGAGTACCGCCATTCGGCGTTGGTTCTATGGAACCATACGATGTAAGTGTGATTACCTTGTGGATACACAGTGTCTCTGGACACTGCTTTTCAGTGTTTGATTTCATTGATTTTTCATTATATCCCCATTGCTCTTTGGAGCATCGATCTTTGCTTGGGCATTGATTACAGACTCTGGTCACTCTTGGGATTATTTCCTATGGGCATCTTTTTATAGCTTTGGCTACGCCGATGATATGAGGCGATTTTATTTATTCTACACTTTGGTGTTGATTTCTCTTTGGAGATTTTTATCGTTTATTGATGATTAGGGATCATCATTTTATTCATGTGGTTCATAATATACTTCTCTTTGGATAAGTACTGTTTTATTTATGTACCGCATTATTATATATCTCAGTTATTACTGATTGTTTAGCTAGCCTGACCCGAGTGTTTTCGCTCGGGTCAGACCGAGTTGTTTCAGGTTAGGTCTCTGGACTTAGCTTCTGTGCTTCCGCTTGGACATTATCTGCTATGCTGTTAGATAGCGCTTTTATTTGTCCACCATTCCGCTACTCTCTTATTATTCAGACTTTGATATGTACATATTTTTGACTCACATGTGTGAGCAGTGGCTTTGTACCCACTTATGATATTTGGATCTGTATTGCTGATGTATTGTTCTAGGATTTTATATCTGTTATGTGATTCTGTTCTGTGATGTTTTTATCATTTATTATTATGCTTTGTCCTGATAGATCTTTAGCCATTTGTAATTTCGTTATAAGTATTTACTGAATATGTCGAACCACCTGATTGAGAAAAATTTAAATAGATTCCACCTTTCGACGTATTCGGTAGATAGTTATAGCTTGATTATAGATGGTCGCTTCCACTATACTCTATTCTCCGCTTTAACAGACAGTATTACTACCGTAATACTCTTTGTTACAGTGGGTCTCGGAGTGGGGCGTTACAGCTTGGTATCAGAGCCTGGTTTCAGGAATAAGCATAATAAACACAGAACAGTAACACTTAGTACAATACATCCTAGTATGATTCGAATATTACAAAGCCCTTTCCTCATGACATTGGATAGATAAGTTAGGAATATGTTTAGGAATACATTTATATTCCGTAGTATTCCATTTGAATTATCTATCTTTGAATCGTGCTTAACTCGCATCTTCATCTCAGCCTCGAGGTACGCATCCTTCCGTTCTCGAAGGTTCTGTTTTATTTCATGGTAGATCTTTTAGAGTTCTTTTGATACGGTTGTCTCTCACTCATTCGTATCAAAGGAACTAGTTGATACTTTATCTTTGGATGTTACTTGTATGGTTTCTTCACTAAAGATTGTGAATCCCATTGGTGGATCCATGATCCTTAGCTTGCTCTGTGAGAATATAAATATTGATCTTTGCTGATTTTCTTTCCGTGCGAATCTGCACGTTGTGGATTAGATGTTATAGACGACTTCTATATTTAAGGAATTGCGGGGACGCAATTTTCTTAAGGGGGGGAGTCTGTAACAACCCTGAGATTGCAATTACCGAATAATAAAATTAAAATTATGATTTTAAGTGGGAAAGGGAGCTAAACAAAAAATTTGGGAATTTAAATTTGCAATTGGTTTGCAAATTAAAGTATTTTGGGTTTAAAAATGGGGAAATTAATATTTTTGGAATTTAATATTTAAAAGGGGAATTTTTAAATGTGATAATGGGTTTAATTGGATAATGAGACAATTATATGGTTTTGATTAAAACTAGGTTACTACTTAGGATTTTTGTTCAAATGATAACATTAGAAAATTTTCTTTTAAATTTACATATGCACTTAAGTAATTGAACTAAGCCTTATTGGGTTGTAAAACCCTCATAACAAACCCATTAGCCTACCCACTCTATATAATATCTTAAACCCATTTCATAACCCTAACCCTCATCCTCTTCATAAATTCCTAAACCTAAACCTAAGCAAAATTAATGGCCTCCATTTAGAAGCTCCATCTCCTTCTCTTCATAAATTAGTTTAATCCTAGAAAAAAAAGAAAGGTAATGCAATCTCTCATATTATCTAATCCTCCTTCTTAACCCATATTTATCTCAACCTTCATGTTGTAATTATTGTTTTATTTTATTTTTTGTTGATTTTGGGTCCTTGAAGTCTCTTGATCTTTGCTTGGAGGTTGAGGCTTTTGGCTTGCTTAATTGTGCACAAATACTATTTGTTCTTTTGCCTCATTAAGGTAATTACTATTGATTAGTAATTAATGCTAGTTGTAATTTTGGTAATTACTAATTATTAATGATTATTGCTAGTTAATTTTGATGATAATTGTGATGCCCAAAACTGAAAAAAAACACCCCTAAATCACCTAAATCATCAAAATCAGCTGGCTGATATTGTGCAGGCTGAAAACAGAACCCAAACCTGTCCTGGGTGCACTAGAACAGGTCTGGGTTGCACCCAGGCTATGCCCAGGTGAGGCTAGCCCAGCTGGGCTAGCCCAGAGCAGGCCAGCCCCCTAAGGGGCTGGCCACATGTATTGAACCCCAGCCCAGGAGGGCTGGGGCATTACTGCACCCAGCCCGCGTGGGCTGGGGCAGATCAGCACCCAGCCCGCGTGGGCTGGGTGGTGTAACACCCAGCCCGCGTGGGCTGGGTAGAAAACACCCAGCCCGCGTGGGCTGGGTGGTAAAACACCTAGCCCGCGTGGGCTGGGTGCCTCCCAGCCCGCGTGGGCTGGGTAGAAAACACCCAGCCCGCGTGGGCTGGGTGCTCCCCAGCCCAGGCGGGCTGGGGGCATTACTGCACCCAGCCCGCCTGGGCTGGGGCAGGCTGACGCGGGCCGGGCCCGCGTAAGTAAAAAGAAAAAAATAATAATAATAAATTTTTTTTTTTAAACCCTGTTTCAGATTTTTTATCTTCACTTCGCGATGCCGCCACGATCGCATCCTAAGTCGGAATTCGACGTTTTTGGTCTCGTTGGAAAAGTGGAGTTTCGAACTCCATCTCTGTAAAATTTAGACATCATCGGCATTCTTTTGGTACTTCGAATTTCGTGTCGAAGTTGAACTCTTGTCGCTGTTTGTAAACAGTGTGAATCTTGTTCTGGGTCCAACTTTGAGACGTCGCTGCTACTTCGTCTCAACTCGGATTCCAGAAATTCTTTTTGCATCTTATGGTAGGGATGTTGGACTATATGCCTACCAGTTTTCATGTCATTTGGATTCAGTTTGCTTGTCCAAATAAATTGCCGAACTTGGGTTCGCAGCAGTTTTTGAATGGTCAAACACTTGGAATGAAAATCAAATATCCCTTCTGTTTCCAGCTTTTGAGCGCCACTCCGCGATGCCGCCACGTTCGCATCGGAAGTCGGAATTCGACGTTGTTGGTCTCATTAGAAAGGTGGAGTTCCAAACTCCATCTCAGGAAAATTTGGACAACATTGGAGTTCGTTTGGTACTTCGAATTTCGTGTCGAAGTTGAACTCTGGTCGCTGTTTGTAAACAGTCTTAATCTTGTTCTGGGTCCAACTTTGAGACGTCGCTGCCGCTTCGTCTCAACTCGGAATCCAGAAATTCTTTTTGCATATTAAAGTAGGGATGTTGGACTACATGCCTGCAAATTTCAATGATTTTCTGGTTTTCATTGATTTCTTTGAGATTTGTCTCTAGATTTCGTACATGGGTTTTATGAATCATTTTCAAAAGATTTTTCACTCCTAAATGGCTTTTGAAAATTATTATATAATATTATTTTAATTATTAAATTAATTACTCCATAATAGGAGACCTTTCAAAAGACCGTTTTAAAAGTGATTTCGAAAATCAATTATAAATCCGTTTTACACCATTATTTTCTATAATAAAAATCTCACACTCACTTTTAGCACGTCGAGCGAAGTGGAAAGGTGCTTAAACGGTTAGGAAATCTCCGGCCTATGGAAACCGTGTGTATTTTCTTTCCGGTTAATCCCCGACCTATTCGATTGATCGTTTTGACCTTTGGGTCTAGTTAACCGATGATATGAGGTAGACTTTTTATTGTTTGGAGTGTGAGATTGCTATTGGTTAGGAAACCGTTTAGTGCGAACGTGGGGTATGGGACTCATTGTTAACACTTTGCGGGTTCTTCTCCAAGAAGTTAGTGACACATTAGCCTCTGGGCGGCCAGTACTGGACCTCTGGGTCACCACGCCTCTGGGCAACCGTCTCTGGACACCTGCTCTATGGAGCAGTTTATTTTTCGGCGTGTGCCTCTGGGCCTTTATCCTTCTGGGAAGGATCTCGCCGTCTCGCGCGTTTCGCATCGGTGCGAGTGATCGATCACAACTCTACAGTACTTGGCAACAACGACTCTGGTCGGTGCACGTGCAATACTTGTATTATCTGATGATTTTTACATCCATTCGAGTACCGCCATTCGGCGTTGGTTCTATGGAACCATACGATGTAAGTGCGATTAGCTTGTGGATCCACAGTGTCTCTGGACACTGCTTTTCAGTGTTTGATTTCATTGATTTTTCAGTATATCCCCATTGCTCTTTGGAGCATCGATCTTTGCTTGGGCATTGATTACAGACCCTGGTCACTCTTGGGATTATTGCCTATGGGCATCTTTTTATAGCTTTGGCTATGCTGATGATATGAGGCGATTTTATTTATTCTACACTTTGGTGTTGATTTCTCTTTGGAGATTTTTATCTTTTATTGATGATTAGGGATCATCATTTTATTCATGTGGTTCATAATATACTTCTCTTTGGATAAGTACTGTTTTATTTATGTACCGCATTATTATATATCTCAGTTATTACTGATTGTTTAGCTAGCCTGACCCGAGTGTTTTCGCTCGGGTCAGACCGAGTTGTTTCAGGTTAGGTCTCTGGACTTAGCTTCTGTGCTTCCGCTTGGACATTATCTGCTATGCTGTTAGATAGCGCTTTTATTTGTCCACCATTCCGCTACTCTCTTATTATTCAGACTTTGATATGTACATATTTTTGACTCACATGTGTGAGCAGTGGCTTTGTACCCACTTATGATATTTGGATCTGTATTGCTGATGTATTGTTCTGGGATTTTATATCTGTTATGTGATTCTGTTCTATGATGTTTTTATCATTTATTATTATGCTTTGTCCTGATAGATCTTTAGCCATTTGTAATTTCGTTATAAGTATTTACCGAATATGTCGAACCACCTGATTGAGAAAAATTTAAATAGATTCCACCTTTCGACGTATTCGGTAGATAGTTATAGCTTGATTATAGATGGTCGCTTCCACTATACTCTATTCTCCGCTTTAACAGACAGTATTACTACCGTAATACTCTTTGTTACAGTGGGTCTCGGAGTGGGGCGTTACACGTGATCTCAAAATGGGTTTGGGATCTGGAAATTGAATATGGATGGATGTTTTTAAATTAAATTGGATGACGTCATCCTATTGTTATTAATAATCTTTAAACTGTGAATTGAATTTGTTTAAAGGAATGAAGAAATGGATTGTGGTAATATATCCATTTGTGAGGGAAGTTAAACTTCAATTTGAAATTAAGGATATGGAATTACTTTAAACTTAAGATTTGAATGTTAAGAATTGAACTCTTAAATTAAAATTGTTTAAGAATCGATTTCAAAGATGAAAGATAAAATTGGGTAATAAATTGAATTTTAAAATAAAATTGTTTTGAACTCTTATTTGAACTTTGAAATAAGTTAGGTAAAGATAATTTAAAATGGAATTTCGAAATTTGGACTCAGAATATAATTATTTAAAGATTTTGATTGTTGATTCAAAAATAAAGGTTAGTTTGTTTTAAGGGATTAAATCAACATTTAAAATTTTAACTCGAATTGATATATAATTCGAGATGGTTTAAAGTTGAGGTTTAAATTGAAGTAGTTTAAATTGATTTGATTTCAATTAATTAGAATTGTGATTGAAGATGGATAAGTTTAAAATTCAAATGAAAATTTTGAATTGGATTAATTTGAAATGAAATCGAAATTGAATGAGTTCTAATTCAGATGGGAAGTTGATTTGAATGTGGGATGGTTATGGAAGTTAATTTAATTTTATTTGATATTGAGGGTAAAATTCAACTTGAATTAGGATTGAATCAATTCAAAAAGAAGAGGAAATTTAAATTAAGTTGATTGGAATGAAGATTGGAAAGTGGAACAGTTTGGCTCTGAACTATTTTCAAATAAATTGTTCTAATATGAACTTTTTTAAATCTATTTTTCCAAGATATTTACTATATAGAACCTTTCTTTTTAAAGCTAAACTATTTAACAATTTTACAATTGTATAAACTGATTTCTATTTTATAACTATCTTATAACTAATTACTATTTTACAACTATTTTACAACTATTTTACAATTATCTAACTACTTTACAATTATTTTATAACTACTTAACTATTTTACAACTATTTTTAAAAAAATAACTATTTTTTAACTACTTATCTATTTTAAACTTTTCAAACTATTTTTAAATTTAAGTTGGTCAGAGTGCAAACTGTTTATGATTGAAATTCCAATTGAGATAAGAATTTTAGTGATAATCCAAATGGGGGATGAGGCAAATGTGAATAGGTGAGTAGAAATCATAAGTGATGTGAATTGAAAAGAGAATTGATTTTGTTAATAATCAATGAAGGTAAATAGGTAGGGTGTACGTATATTGTTCTATTCGCATAACGATTTGATCCGGATTCGAGCACAGAATTTCGAGATAGTTTATCGATCCGAGTTGGGATTTTTCACTTGATTTTCGACGGCGAACCTGGATATGAATATTTGATTAGACCTAGAAATTCTCTATCATAGTTGTGACTATGCAAGGAGAATAACGGTTTCAAATCAAGAAACCAGATCTGAGTCCGCACCAGGAAGTCGGGTGGATGATACTAGTTCGGAAGAGAAATTATGTGATCGAGTGAGCGATCAGATTGATATATCATACTGATGATATGTGTACATCGTACGGGTTTGAATGAAATTGATATTGAAATTTTGTAGATTAGAAATGTAAAATGATTTTTTTTGAAATGAACGTATATTTTGAGAAAATATGATGAAATAAAGTGGAAATTAGATAGTTCTATGGTAGAAATTTACTTTATGAAAGTAAGTAATATGATAAGTAACTTTAAAAGAGTAATCAAATTTGAATATTTCATTTGGAATAAACAAGTTATATATCTTTGTTATATAATTGATAAACTCCCCTTGTTGAATCTATTACCAGAAGAAAAGGGTTTTTGAAAAGTATTTGAAGTATAAAAAGGGAATTTATATAAGTATGATGTGATCCAAAGATTTTCAAAGTTATATATATATATATATATATATATATGAAGGATGTTGTGAGAATGATTTTGGAGATAAGGTTTTGGAACCTATGGATTTTGGAAAAGCTTTTGATTTTTGGGAAAAATCAATTTTGGAAATTTGGAAAGCCTAGTTGAGAATTATCGATTTTGGGATAATCGATTTTGAGAAAAGGAGATTTATATGGGATTCATACTAGGTGTATGATTTGGAAGATACTATATGTGTATACTATAAAGTGTTTTGAAAATGGCTCTGGAGAAAAAGGCGCTCCCTTGAAATGAACTTCTCAGGAGTACCATAAGTTGGTACTGCCTTGAGCCTCAAAGGGGGGAGGTTCTAAATTGGATCTTGTGAGGAAGTTCGGACAAACTGAAGTTCCTAAGGATTAATGGGTAGCGAAAGTCAAGGGCGTTGATGCTTATAGAGCCATTTGGGTTATGCTGTGACGATAGTGTAACTCGGTGTCGCTGCGATCTACTATGGACCATAGCGGAAATTGTATGGAGGTGAGTGTCAATGGTCTACGCTTGATTTTGCCGAGAAGGCAACGTAACATCGGTAGACTGCGATCTATGGTCGAGTGGAGTGGAGAAGTTCCATTATATTTGGCAGCGAAATTCGAGGGCGCTGATGCCTACAATTATATGGGTTTTTGCTGTGATTGCAATGTAACCCTAGATGTAGCTGTGATCTGTAGCGGGTTCCATTGCGTAATCGAGGGGCGTGGAGTGCCTACAGTTATCTATGGATTTTGCCGGGATGGCAACGTAACTATCGAGTTAACTGCGACCATGGATGAGGGTGATGATTTCTAGAGCATTCTCACCAAAGATGTTTCCTCTATTTTCGAAAATGTTTTCTATATTTCCAACAAAATATTTTTCAAGTATTTTCACTGGGTGTTGAAAATGAGTCTGCTAAGTACTTATAGATTTTTAGTCCTACGTCTGATCAACGTATGACCGAATTTCTGTGAGAACAAGGACGGACTGGTTGAGACTTTGAGTTATAATTTTTTTTTTATAAAAACAATTTTATAATATTATGTGGATTTTAAAAGTGTTTTAAAAACGATCAAAGAATAAATTTTCTGATTTTAAGTACTAAATAAATTCTGGCTTCGTTCCTTTTCGAGGACGAAAAGATTCTAAGGGGGAAGGAATGTGATATCCCAGAAATTCGAAGCAATAATAATAATAAAGTGTTGCTTTTTATAAATAGATTTTAAATAAAAATTATTATTTACAAACTGAATTTGTATTTTTTTAAAATATATTATATATGATTTCTTTTATATTATTTCTTTTAATGGATTTTTATTTATAAAATTAATATAATTTGTGGACTTAAATTGTAAAATAATTTAATTTTTCCAAATTAAACAAGGTATTTGTTTGTTTATATATATATGGATTAATTTGAAATTCCAAAGTAGATATTTTGGAAATATATTGGATTTGAAAAGAACTTTATATTTTAAAATATATAAAAATTTGTTTTGTAATTATAATATGTATGTACATATATATACATTGTGATTTGGAAACGATATTATTAATTTGATATAATAAATTTTCCAAATGCTATTTAAAGGTTTATTTATAACATATATGCATGTTTATTTATTAATGTATAATTAATTTTAAAATCATATTCTTTAAGTTATAAATATATATAACAGTTAAAACACATAATATAAATTTATTTCAATTATAATACTCAAAAATGAATTAAAAGATTAAATAGTTTCTTTAAGATTTTATGTACATAAATAAAAGATAACATGTGTAAACATTTTAAAATACCATCAAACAAGTGTAACTATTCTAAATATGTAGATTTACAAGTGTAGTCATTTTATTTTATGAATTACAAGTGTCGTTTATCATCCTTCATTTTAAATTATTAATAAAAGAAAAAGAAAGACAAGAATATAAAAATTCCACTATCTCCTATTCTCATCTTTTCTTCATCTTTCACTTTACATTTCTCAAATTTTCAAAACAAAGAAACCTGAGATAAAAGAAATCAAGATCTGAAACTTAAACCAGAAATTAAATTCAAAACAAGCACTTCATTTAATACCAAGTTTCAGATCAAATAATCTCAAATCTGAAAGAAAAATAAATCTGATGCAAATCAAAGTAAAATGATTAGTTTAAAATCTCATAACCTGAGCAAAACAACCTGAATCAAAGCAAACCAGATTAACCTGAAATCCAAACAAAGTCAGGGTAAAATTTCAACTATGCAAAGATCATATTATAGAGTTCAAAGCAATTTCAGTTTCAAAAGCAAGTCTCAAAATCAAAACCTAGAACCTTTAAAACTGGAAAGCAAATCTGGAAAGCAAGATCAGTTTCAAATTCAAATACAACTTAATACAAATCAGGCATGCAAGATCAGATCAGCTTGGTTTCCAAGCTTTAAAAAAATATCATTCAGGCTTTCTTCTCTACTTCTCTATTTTACCCAGGTGAGAAACATTTACTTTCAAATTAGAAAATGAAAGTGATTTCTCTGTCGACAGTAAAAAAATATTGGTCATCCAGTTTCAAAAACCAATATCCCTCTATCTAGTTCATTTTTAATGATGATGTAAACTAGGGAAATATAAATTTGCTAGTATAGTTTAAGTTAAAATTAGTTTGTGAACGCATTTTGCTGTGTAGATTAATAAATGATGGGTTTTACAGTAAATAGCATATTTTAGTGAAAATTTAATGTTCTTAATTCAAGGATTAAAGCATGCAATCTTGATCCTTGTTTGAAAATATGAATTTTAGAGGTAAAATTGTAATTTTTAGTGATATATATTTTGGGAAATAAGTAGATGAACGGATTTTGTTCAAAAAAATATTTTTGTCGACCTCGTCGACGAGAAATGATGCGGCTTGCTCTGGAAGAGGCTGGTGATCATGGGGTAGGTGATGACCGTGGTGGAATTTTCGATTGGGCCTTAGGTTGTGTGAGCGTGTTGTTTTTAGGGTTTAAGGGTTGCCATCTTGGGGTGAAGTCGCGATTGTTTTGCGGCATGGTAGTGCGACCGGAATTCTTGAGGTTGGGCTTGAAGGTGGATGCATGGTCGAGCTTTCGTCAGAGGTCGGTGGTAGTTGAAGTAAGAGTCGAACGACGGTGAGGTAAGTCGATTTGGAGAAGGTCGTTTCTGGGTTTGGAAATGTGGTCGGGCTGCTGATCAAATTTCGATCGGGAAGGTCTTTTGCTTGGGTGAAGTAGCAAATCGGACCTAGAGATGATGAGAGGTTGAACGGTGGTGTCGCGGCAGTGGGTTGGGCATGGGCGAAGTTGTGCACGTGCACCATGTGCACATGATTTTTTCTGGTGATGGGCGAATCGAGAGAGGATGGCTTGGCTTCGATTTTAGGATAGATTCGTCGCGTGCTTCGTTTCTTCGAAAGGATTGTCTGTGAGGTGATCGTTGCAGTGTTCACTCTAACTTCGTGGTGACTTTTGCGTGTGGATTTTGGATTATAGTCTGGTAGGAAGATGATGAGGGAAGAAAGTAAGGGAGAGTAGTTTAGTGGTGGGTTTGGGTTTTGGGCCGTCTGATTTGTTAGAATTCAAGTGCGAGTTTTGTTTAAAATTTTGGGTTATGGGCTTCGGCCCATGAGTCTATGTTTATTTTAAAGAATGATTTATTAATAAAAGAGTTTGATTATAAAGCAAAACAAAATCCATAACCAATTACTTTACAAAAGTTTATAACAAAACTTGTTATTTTTTTTAATAAATGTTGAGAAAACCAATGTCTTTAATATTAACGTTTATTTTTTTGGTAGAAGATTGGCTTGAGTTTTGTTCGAGTAAGTTTGTGGTGGGCTTGGGTTTGTCAATTGGAATAGGGTTTCAAATCTGAATTAAAGTTGCACATGTTTTAAAAATCTAATAGAATCTTAGACCAGGTTTTAAAGTTTACAAATAAGTTATGTTCAGTTTTTTTAAAATTTTATAAGTAAATTTGTACTTGGTTTAAAAAGGCAAAGAAAATATTTTAGCCAAGTTTTAAAAGTTAAATAACTTTTAATTAATTATATTATCTTATTTTAAGAATGAGATTAAAATTAAAGGTTAATTACTTAAGGGAAGTAATTTAGGATTAATTTCTTGGTGTAATTAATTGAAGGATTGATTAATTAAAGAAATTAATTAGGGAATAATTAATTATTAGAGGACAATAAATTGATTATTAAAGGTTAATTAACCAATGGATAATTACTTTTTGGAAGTAATTATGGATAATTAATTTAGATAGATAATTAAAGGGTGTTTAATTAATGGTTTGTAATTAATTAATATTAAGTAAGAAGGATTAAAGGTAACTAATGTAATTAATTTAATTTATTTAAATTAATTAGGAATGGTGTAACTAATTAGTCTTGCTTACGGATGATTGGATTATATGGAATGCCTTGAATTGGTTGATATCTCTAATATAAAAATATTTTATAATATGATATGTTGGGTTGTATAGTGATAATGTGGTTATCTATCAATAATGAATTGTTGTGTAAGTGACATCCTGTATTTAAAAGTTTGAATTATATTTCAATTGAATAACTTGGGTAAGATGACATGGGACTCGAAGGGACCAGGATCGGGTATCAGTAAATACACGAAACCACTTCGATTTGTAATCTACAATAATTCTATATAGATTGGATATGTGAGATAAATGGGTTAGACTGGAATAATTTAAATGACTGGACCATTTAAAACTAAGTAAAGAGGTTGATTAAGTGTTGACTATAACAAGTTGTGAACTTGTAGTGATGAACAAGTTACCCCGGGTTTTAAGTAAGATTTATACTCTTGTATTCCATGTTAGATGTGTTTACTCACGCTGGTTTCCAGCCTGACCCGGGTGTTACTTTGATGTAATTCTCAGGTTAGACCGAGTATTATAGATTTTCAGGCAAGGATGTTCTGGAGCTCAAGAGGCAAGCTGGATGGCAGGAACGTATGGAGAGTATTCTGCTATGATATATTTTAGCTTATCTAGGGTCATGTTGAATTTAACTGTCCAATGTTTGTGTAAATGTTATAACTCTGATGTATTGATGTAAATTAACTAATACAGTTTTCCTTTGTATAACTGTTATTTATTTGATATTATATTTTGATCCACTGCGAATTTGAGAATGTGTTTTTGTTTCTTCTTCTTCTTCTATCTATTTCTTCTTTTCCCTAACTATCTGGAATTTTCTGGATCGAAATTTCCAGATCGAAATTTCCGAGTCATTACATAAAGTTTCTATTACCTCATCCTCTAATCGCTATAGGGATACATGCTTCTATACATTTTATAATATAGCATCTTCATCTTTTATCATTTCACAACTTGTTGTTTACCTATTGAACATAGTTTTTGGGATCTCCAAACATATAGATGTGGTAATCATTATGAGGCAATAGTCCAATTGGATGTTTTATGGACTTTCTCTCTAGCCAACCCTTTCAGTAAAGGATCTGCCAAACTTTCATTAATGCGAATCTGATCCACTTTAACAGCATTTGAAGAGAGTAACTCTCTTACAGTATTGTGCTTATGACATATCTTTCATCGCTTACCATTGCAATAACGGTTATATACGTTTGAAATAAACATAGTGCTATCATAATAAATCAAAAAAGTTGGTATCAGTTTTTCCCATAAAGAAATCTCAACAAGCAGATTTCTTAAGTAATCCACTTCTACACTAGCTATTGCTAGTGTTATCATCTCAGATTCCATAGCGAACTGAGCCAAAATAGTTTGTTTCATGGATTTCCAAGAAATAACCCCACCAGCTATGCTAAAAAAATAGCCGTTGGCTGCTTTAGAACTATCAGATTAAGTCCAGTCCACATCGATATATCTTTCTAATACAACTGGAAATTTTTTATAATGTAACCCAAAGTTCTTGGTCCGTTTTAGGTATCTCATGACCCTTTCAATAGCATGCCAATGCTCAATACTATGCATACTAATAAACCTGCATAATAAACCCATGACATATGCTATGTCAGGTCTAGTATAAACAATGACTACTAAAGGCTGCCAATAATGCTTGCATAGTCGGGTTGTTTTACACTTTCACCGGTGTTCGCATATAGTTTTTCATTTGGATTATATGGTGTACAAGCAAGTTTATAGTCAAAGTAATTGTATTTATTTAATATCTCCTTAATATAATAAGATTGATCTAAAGAAATTCCTTTATTTAAACTAGTGATCTTAAAATCAAGGATTACACTTGCTTCTCTTAGGACTTTCGTATCAAAGTTTGCACTTAAAAGAGATTTAACTTATTAATAACATGAATGTTTGAACCTAAAATAAGTAGATCATCAACATACAAACATATAATAATGCAAATGTCATTTTCATATTTATAATAAATACATTTGTCACTTTTATTAACTTTTAAACCTTATGATATAATCAAGTTTTCAAAAATTTTATGCCACTATTTAAGTGCTTGCTTTAGACTATATAAAAATTTATCTAACCTGCAAACCTTATATTCTTGTCTGTATATTACAAAACCTTAAGGTTGTGCATATAAATTTCCGCTTCTAATTCACCATTTAAAAAGACAACTTTAACATCCATTTGATGTATTATCAAATCACGAATAGACGCAAGTGAAGGTTATACTTGAATAGATGTAATTCTAGTTATGAAAAGGTATCAAAAAGCCTACATTTTCTCTTTGCTTGAAACTCATAGCTACTAGATGGGATTTACGTTTATCGACTGTTCCACCGGGTTTTAGTTTCTTTTTAAGTATCCATTTAAAGCCAGGATCTTACAGTAAGGTGGTAAAACAACAAAGTGCTAAGTCTAAGTAGATTCCAGAGAATCCATCAGATCGTTTATAGTCTTTTTCCAAAAATCGGCATCTAATGAAGATAGGGCTTCTAGGAGGTTTAAGGTGCCCTCCTCTAATATAAGCACAAAAATCTGAGCCATTACATTTTCGCTATTCTAGCTCATTTAGATCTCCTAGGTTCATTTTCAAAAGAGTCATTTTGTTCATTTCTTACGTGAATAATATTACTAGATGTACTCCCAATATTTTTTAATTTAAAAGGACATTTAAGTTCATAAAAATCAACGTCATTAGATTCATTCTAGCATGTGCATTTAGATCATAAAATCTCTATGTTTTGCTATTAATAGCATATCTAATAAATGCACATACATATGCTCTATTTGCTAACTTAATTCTTTTAGAGCCAGAAATAAGAACATAGACCCCAACTTCTAAAATATGACACATTTTGTTTATGATTTTTCCAAATTTTCGTAAGGTGAAAATTTTTTTAGACGTAGGAATTCTATTTAGTACTAGGAAGCACGTAGTTAGTAACATTTCCCCTCATCAATGTGATGCTATCCTAAATTAAGTAAAACAACTATAACTAATTTAGTTAAAGTTGTATTTTCTTTCTTTCAACTTTACCATTTATTTCAGATGACTAAGGTGTAGTTCATTCATGTATCATACTAAGTTTAAATAAACATACTGGATTCATATTCAATTCCACTATCACTACGTAATCTTTTAACTTTCTTAATAAACTAATTTTCAATTTCAATTAAATAAGATTTAAACATTTCAAATGCATCACCTTTCATTTTTCATTTGGTACACATAAGTAAATCATAGTAGTCATCAATAAATGTGATAAAATAGCGATGTCCATTTCTAGTCAAAGTTCCATTTAATTCACATATATCAGAATAAATCAACTCTAAAGTTTCAGATTCTCTAATTACGTATTTATGTGGTGTTTTTGTAATTTAGGCTTGACTGCAAAAATCATATTTTCAAAATCTTTCAATGATACGTTAGGAGTTAATCCTAAGTTACTCATATTCTTTATTATATGCTTGTTCAATGACACATTCTAACATGTTATATATTAAATGAACATAGCATATAAGCAGAAGGAGATACTTATTACTTTCAACTTTAACATACCCTCAGTAGCATAAGCCATACCCACAAACATATCATTCATAGTGATGGTGTACAGATCATCCCTTATAATTTGAGTAAAGCCAGCCTTATTAAGTGATAACTCGAAAGTAGGTTATTTCTCATCTTTGGACTTTGCATCACGTCCTTTTAGTATGATTGTCTTTCCATAGGCAAAGTTCAGCTCAACATTCCAATCTCAACAACAATAGTGGTGTGAGAGTCTCCTAGCATCACTTTCTTGTCCTCAACATCCGTGTACGTTTGAACATAGCATGGTCATAGCAGATATGGCGTGTAGCGCCAGTTATCTACTCACCATCCTTTTGATCCCCAACTAAGGTCGATCTCATTAATTATAGCAGCTTGTGACTTCTCTTCAATCAGGTTCTCTTAAGGACCAGGACAAGGCATGTTCCTACACATTCATGGCTATGGCCTGGTTTGCAATAGTTATAACAAAAATTGACCAAACTCGGTCTTTAAGCACGCTATTTGATATGGTGCAGTATGGTTCCTTTGAAGGTTCCCATTCTTGTTGCAGTTCTTGTTAGGCTTATGGTTCCGATTCTTAAAGTTTTTGGGTTTGGTTTTAGAATCGCAGGCTTGTTAATGTTGTTGGAAATAGCAAGCACTTCCACTTTAAAATCTTATTTTCGGGATTTCTCTTCAATTCGTAGGCTAAGAATAAAATTTCAAATGAAAATTGTTTAGTTTTATGTCTAAACTTATTTTTGAACTCTTTACAACTAGGCGCAATTTATCATTGGTACTGCAACTTAAAACTGCATGTCAATAGTCATAACTTCATAGACGATCTCATGAGCTATTTTCTGAAGCTCATAAGACTGCGTCTCTACTGACATGTCATCGGACCTCTGATGTTTGGGGTAACGATTAACTACGTATTCCTTTGCTCCAGCTTCCTCCGTGTTATACTTCTTCGGCAGCACCTCCCAAATCTCCTTATCCAATTTTCTTCTGTGTTGTGGTAGTCATATACTATTCAAAATGAATTTTTTGCACAAGTATTCATGATCGATCCATGATTGTAACTCCATGCTCTCTACCTTATATATATATATATATATATATATATATATGTGTGTGTGTGTGTGTGTGTGTGCGTTTGACTGCTGTTCTGTGATATGTTTACATTTGTTGTTATATTTTGTTCTGATAGATTCGTTAGCAACCAAAGTTTTGTATTAAACATTTATTGAGTATGTCAATCCTCTTGAGAAAGATAAAAAAAATTGAGCACCCAATCAACGTATTCAATAGATGTTTAAGACAAAGCTTACAGATGGTCATTCCTAACCAGCCCTATTCTCTGCATTAGCAGACAGTATTACTCAGTAATACACTTTGTTAATGTAGGTTTCTAGGTGGGGCATCATAGAACGTATTTACATTTAGTAATTATTGGATAGTTTAGTACACATGACTTTGAAAATAGGATTAACATGCGAAGAAAGTTGTTGTCGTTATTAATTGCTCTTAATTTAATTGTTTTGGTTTGTTTACATGTCTCGATCTTTTTACTAACTACCTATCATTGACTCACTGATATCTTTTTATTAACTATAGGATATGTTAAAGAAGCGGAAGCTTACTCGCAAGCAAAAACAAGCTGAAGATCCATATGAACAACTTGAAGCAAATATTGAACCCAATGACCAACCCGAACCAAATTTAGAAACCAATGAGCAACATGAAACAAATTTAGAAACTAATGGGTAAGGAATTAAAGCATGTGGAGACAATATGATGTAGTGTGAAGAAATATTAAAAACAACGAATTTAAAATTGGAGACGATGTGATGGAGAATTAGACTGATATTCAACATATATATGAAAGTCTGATTCAAAAGAAAAGGCTAGAGGTCAAACTCGAATGAAAAGACTTCCTTCGGATCGTGTATCTCAGATTAACATTGAATTTAATGAGATGTTGTACTAATAGGAGAAGGTTATAAAACTATCTTCTTACTTAGGACCGCTCATATGGGAGCATGTTCCATTCACGATTGATGATTGGCGGAATATTGGCAATGATTTAAAACATGTGTTGTGGAGTTCCATTCAGGTATCACTTCGATATACTTCATTTTCTTTATTCAGATTATTAGTTTATATGCAGCGTCACTTAATTTTATGACATGGCATATTGGATAACCACATCACAAAAATCAATGCATACCAATGACATTTGTTGATCACTTTTGTAAATTAGATTTGCTCTGCTCTTCTTGATCATTTTTGATCAAAGTCTATCATAATATTTGCTGCCCTTTAGAAGAAAAAAAGAATGATGCAGCATCATTAAGCTATTGCTATATTCAGCTGAACTGCAGCAGCAGTGTTATCTAAATGTTAACATCATGGAAGCATAGGTCTTCAATGATTGGGTTATTAGCTACTAGAACAAAACTATGGAAAAACAATAATGCTACATTAGTTACAGTTTTTTTAGAGCAACTATTATGTGTAGTATCCACTAGTCAAGGCAAAGATATATATTTTGTTCATTTTTTATTTTACTATATGAATATGAATATACCTACTTTCAACTTTGTAGTAATTGCAAGTGATTTTTTGTGGTTGTAAGGGCAATATATTTAGCATAAGGGGATTAGGATTGGAATATTTGCTGGTATTGTGTGAATAATTTGGTTGGTTTATTTGTTATTTTATTATGTGAATATACTCACTATTATTTAAAGTATCAATCAACAACAAGCTACTATTTAGTAGCAGCTCAAATTGGTATTTTGTAGCAACATAGACTGTTAAGGAAAACATTAAGGAAAACATAGCTGTTAAAAGTTTAAAAGTTTAAGGAAAACGTTGACTAAATAACAAATGCAACATTTTTCAGTTATTCTAGATATATCACTTAAGGGTATGTACAGTCGAATTAGTAATGTCATACTTTAAGTGCTATCCAAACTAAAGTTGGACGTCACTTAAAGTGATGATAATGTGTAAATAAAAATAAATATTGGGGTTTTATTATTAAGTAAATTAATTGATATGCATACTCATGAGACCGGCTCGATAATTAATAAATAGAAACTAGTTTGAACAAGAAATCTTGAATGCAGAAACCATCAATGTGTGAATATGGCACCATATGCAAGCAACTAAAAAGATTTGAGATAGATTGATGATTGTTTCCACATACAAATTAAATTGTTACACTCAGTAAAGAGTATGTAAAAGTGAAGATTAAACTTAAACTGACACTATTTTTTTTTTTAACTAGGATGTGCACTGCTGCATGTAGCAATAGCCATGCTATTGGTTATAGTAGCAGCTACGTTGTCTTTAAGCTTACTATGTTGCAAACAACAACAAACTATGTTATTAGTATTTTGAGTTTGGAATGGTAGTCCAACCACCAGCAAGATGAAGTGATGTATCCCAGATGGGACAAAGGCTAAGACTAATTTTCCCTAAGGATGTTCTGAAGTTATTATTGTGCACAACAAAAGCGTTTTACTTATTCCATCAATACCGTATACAAAAAAGAACCTGCCTTTCTAGCCAATGACATCATCAAGGGCCATGTTATAAATGTTTATTCGATCGATGTTTTAAATTATTGTTAATTCTTCCTTTCATCTCCATAACCCTAATTTATTTTCTTTGTTCAGGTTTTAAAATGCTTAGACCTACTATAATCCTCTTATATCAATAAAATTATTTGCTACCATATTCAGTTTCAATTTTACATAAATAATTAAATTGAAGCTTCTTGTATACTAATTTCATGGGCTGGATATTTTGAAATTGGTACCATTATATGTCTAATTATGACATTATGTCTCAAAACGAGACAACTATTTAATTATATTCAGATTATTGTACTAATATGGAGCTAAAAGTACTATTCATGATTTGTTTGTCTTAAAAACAATTGGTAATAAATGCAAAAAGTATTCCCATTAAATATTACTACAATATGAAAGGATGTTGTTTTGGACAGGCTAGATTATTGTTATGGAGTTAAGATATTCTTTTTATTTATTTATTTTGTCTGTTTTGCATTTTGTAGGCTAGATTTAAAATGGACGAGGAGTGGTAGAAAGTGCCTTTTGTTAACTGATCAGAAGAAAAGAAAGCTCCTTTTGTCCTAACTGTTTAAAACTTTTTACAATTCTCTCTATTTTGTTAAACTTTTTTTAGGCCACTGTTTTATTTCATTTTATCATGAAACCTTTTGAAAACCTAGGTTGAAAAATTCAATCCACAAGAAATAAAATAACGAAAGTATAGAGCAGTTAAAGGTTGATAAATCAATGGAAGTTAGAAGTACAAGCAATAATAGTCAGGATATGGGATTTGATTGGCAATGTAGGGACATCATTTGGGATGTGATAGACGTATTCCATTTGGTGGGTAATATGAGCTGATATAACCATTTGACAGGTTGTCTACAACTAAATCTAAATTATTGGATAACTGATAATAATGTACATGTAATAAACAAAACCATTCACTGACCTTAAATTTATAAAATTTGGTAGGTAATATGAACTGATAATAATGTACATGTAATAAACAAAACAATTCATCGACCTTAAATCTAAATGGCTTTTAAGATCAATTATTGGATCAAAAAAGCATAACCATGTTGTATACAATCGGTAATATAAGAAATTGCTATATATGAAGTTATATGGTACATTAGGAGCTTGAATTCCCCTGCTAAACAACTTGATTTGATGCATATGTTAAGTGGTAATAGTTATTCTTTTATTGGTTTAATGAAAATAAGCTGTCAATAAACAAAGTAGTAACTTAGTATATATGATAGGTCCTAAAATGGAAGTAAGTTGATTCTATACAGTTGTTTATTGCTATAATTTAGTTGATCAAAGGTGGAAAATCCATAAAGAACTGGAAGAAATTTGGTTTTCAAGAAAATGGCGACAGAATCAATTCTTATCCTTTTGATTCCTATCCAGATTATAGATCTCCATATACATCTTTGCGTCATGTGAATCCTGTTTGCATCCCCTACCCAATTAACGGATAAGCTATATTTCCTCATGCTCAAAATTGATCTCAGAAATATAACAACTCCAATCGAAAAAGGGGATTTCAATGTTATCGGTGTGGAGATAAAAACCACAAGATCAAAGACTGCTCAAATTCATTTCAATGTTTCAATTGTGGAGTGGCTGGTCATAAGAGATTGTCTCCCCCCTCTTTTTTCAATCTATATCTCAATTCTGAGCCAATCTTCCCTTATTCCGATCCTATTCACTCGAAGCCATTGAGTATGAAATATCATCACTTTCATTTTGTTCTTGATTTCTTGAGATTCAGGAGTCTATTCATGGATTGTTGTGTTGGAAAAATTGTTGAATGTAGCTATTTGTTCCATAAAGTATTTTGGCACTTTGATTGCTTGATTGCCGATAACATAGGTAAGTATTCGAATCTTGATAATCGGAATGGTTCTCAAGTTAAAGATTTTTCGAATAGTAATAATGCTTTTCATGATTTGGAGGATTTGCGTTGGATTGATACCGAGAAGTTTTATGTATCTGACTTGAATAATGATCTCCATGGTGATATCTTTTTATTGGACCCTGGTGTCAAAGGTAGTTATTATCATCATCTTGAATCGGTGGATTTGTCGATTGGTGATTTTTCAGATTCAATGTTTTCGAGTTCAACTGTTATGGACGACTATGAGATCATAGATAGCTCTGCTTCTACTCAAAGTTTTTGCATTTTAGGTTGTGATTTTATCTATGATTTTGGTCCTACTATTAATCTTTGTGATGAGGCCGGAGAGGTTTATGACCAGGTTAATAGGAGTGAAGAGAGATTTGGTCAATATTTTACCATAACCGATAGTGACATTCTTTTTTCAGATGAGGAAGGGAATAAGGTCAATGGTTGCAGTCCAGAGGATTTTTTTCTCTGTTCATTCTTGTTCTTTGGGTCTTTGTTCATCTGAGTGGATAGAATTGTCAGGACTTGAAAGGAAGATGGATCCACTTTCAATGATGGTGAGTTGTTTGATTCTTTGCATAAGTCATTTAAGGATAATGTTGAGTTGAATTTCGTTAGACTTGATGGTTTTAAAAAGCCTGTTAAATTTAAATGTGCATACGAGTTTTGTGTGTCACATTGTACACTCTGTTTTCAAAAGATGAAGCTATCTAGTGTTAATGTATTGATTGAAGGCTCGCAATCTACTATGGTTGATTCAACAACTGGAGGGGTTTTTGTTTTTTCTTTTGTTGTTCCTTCTGCATCTGATTTGAGGATAAGGGATTCTATTATGTTCAAGGATGGTCAATTCTATTTTGCCTATTCTTGTAAGTTGCTGCCTTAGTTAGTTATTCCCTAGGAGATTTTCACTTTAAAGTTTGGTATTCTATTGTCTAATAGTGAAATGGATACTTGTTGAAGTCAAATGATCTTTTGTATAATATTGTTGAAGAAGAAACTGAATCAGCTTTTTGTAAAGAAGTGAGCGGTTCAGAAGGTGATTTTTCGGTAGATCAAGTTACAAAGGGTTTGGACATCAATTTTATTGTTAGCAATGTGAGTGAAGATACGGTGAATTCCAAATTACAGCAATCTGATGGAGTGGTCTATTATTGTACATGAGGTTTCAAGTTTGTTATGTATTGTTTTCTTACGGCTTATGGTAGATTTCCTCATTCTCCTACCCATGCTAAAGAGTTATTTCATGAAGCCAAATTAAGGAGAAGAAATTGTAAGAGATTTTTAGCTGGTAGTATTAGGAGAAGTCCTCGTTTAAATCATAAAGTTACTTAGTCTTCTGATGGAGGATTGTCGTTTTTCTTGGGGAATTATTGTGTTTTTTTGTTATTTTAGAGTTTATTTGTGGTTTGTGTAGAAGTTGTATTTGGTGATGTTTCATCTTTGTTATGGAGGTTGCATTTACAGCTGAGGATTATTTTTAGTTGGCTGCTACTCTTTAGATGTCGCCCTTGACCGAAGTTCAGATTGGTACCGTCTCTTTAGGGTTGGTTTTTAGTTTTTTAGGAGTTTTTGTGGGTTTGTTTTTTTCCTTTGTATGGGGTTTTCTTTTGCTACCTGCCAGGCTTGTTGGCAGCTCCTTACTATTGTTGTAATATATATGTGCATGTGTGCTCTCCTCTCCTATAGAGGACCACACATTTTTCTCAAAAAAAATTAGTCGATCAATGGTTGTATCTACATAAATACATTAGGGGTTTGTAATTTTCATATAAGATATAGCCTTTTTCCTCCAAACACAAACGGAAAAGGCCATTATGTTAATAGAGTGCGGTGGTGATGAAGTGGTTTTTTGTGCCTATCTCATAGGTTGTCTAAGTTTAAGGTAAGATCTTATCTATCAGTCATATTATAGCTGTTGTAGATTCACAAGACTTTCAATAATCTTAATTCCATTACTATTTAATCTATAGTAGTTATGATGGATTATTATATTCATTTATCTTTAGGTGAGGATGGTTAGCATTATACTGCCTCCGCCTAACAAATTTTTTCTAGAGCGAGTCCATTTGTTTATGGTTTCGTTGGTAATAATGCGCATAAATTATATATATATTTTGCAACTTATTTTTCAAAAATTCATCACTTGCATTTTTTAAAGTGTAGATGTGTTGAGTAATCTTGTAGAATTAATACATTATAATATTTAGCATTCACATAAGCATGATCCAACAATTTTCACTTTACATTAAATCTGATCGAACAAATTGCATTGACATTGGGTTTCCCTTTTGCACTGCACATGCAATTTTATTTTGCTGATTTCCTTACATGTCACGGTCTAAGATGCGTTTATGTACATGCAGCTGTTCAGTCTATTGCTTTCCTAGCTGGTAGTCATTTTCAATGTTGCACTTTAGCTGTAGTTCAGACTATCATTTCCCCACATGTATGCCTACTTGTTTTCCCACTATATCTACTATTTCTCTAGATTTAGCGAGTCATGTGCTATGTTCTGGATATTGTTTATATGTTGCACTCTCTTTTCCATGTGGATACTAGCTAATGAGTTTTAATATTTTGTTCTATTACGCCTATTCATGTTCTGGAAAGTACAACAAATCATTTTTCACACTTCTGAGTTTGGCTTCTTTTTACAGCCATGCTCAAGGAAAAGTGTTGAGCACTAGAATTTAAAAAAATTCCAATATAGCCACACTGGGTCCTCTTTGGAAGTGGTCATAGCCGATGGTCGTATTCTTAGACTATTATCCTCATGAAGATAACTGATGGGAAATGAATCCTTATTGATGTATAGATTTTCTACTTTATAGAGTTGTGTGCTATTAATTAGTTACTCATGGTTAATTCGGGGGTGGACAATCTTCGAAATATTTGAAGTGTTTACTTGAGTTTCTTAGTAATGTATTTGTTGAGTTTTGAAGAACAACCTGATGAAGTTTGAATTATATATATGAAAGCTTAGTGTGTATATGTGAAATTTTTTGAGTGATCTGTATGAAATATTATGCTGCAATTTAACGTATTTTTTGTCTGCGATAAGAAATGTGAAGATATATATATATAATAAAAAGATGAAACCGAAATTGATAAATGCTATAAATTAGTATTACATGGAATAGAGTTAGATAAACGCTATTGATTAACAAATGCTATAGAAACTGTGTAAGGGATTTAAGAATTATGCTTAAAAATCGCTATAATATAACTTCATAAATGCTATATAAACATGAATAACTCTATACAAATATGATAAGAAACACCGTCGAAATAGAAATGAAACACTACATAAATATGATAAGAAATGCTATAAAAATAGAAACGTAATGCTATAAAAGTTTGATAAGGCACGCTATTGAATATAACCTTAATGCTATAAAATAGTATGACAAAACACTATAAAATATGCCTAGCAAACGCTATATAAATCAACTACTGGCTAATATTTCCGTAGCATTTTGGTTTTGATAGTAGAAGAAAAACGCTGTAGAAAATATATTTTCATAGCTTTCTTGTTTATGCTATGTAAAGCTAAAGGCCTACCATGGCATGTCATTCCATAGCGCTCTCAGAAACACTATGGTAGGTTATAATAGTGTTTTCTAAACGTTATGAAAGCCTCATTTTGTTGTATTGAAGGATTTATGATTGGCATACAACTCAAACCTCTCTCCTAAGTGATAATGTCTACAGATTTTCAATGCAAAAATCACAGCTGCCAACTCCAAATCATGAGTAGGATATCTTACTTCATGCGGTCTAATCTGCTTGGATGCGTAGGCAATAACCTTACCATTCTGCATTAATATGGCTCCCAATCTAGTTCCACATGCATTAGCATATATACCACCAACCCTTGGTTCCCATTTGGAACTACTAACATGGGTGCATTGGTCAACAAATGCTTTAACTTAAGGATTGCTTTCTCACATTTTTAAAACCAAACAAACTTTGCTTTCTTTCTAGCTAGCTTAGTTAAGGGTGCTGCTATCTGCAAGAAATCCTTAATGAATCTCTGATAGTAATCAGCAAGTCCAGGAAAACTTCTGATCTCAGTCACTATCTCCAGTCTCTTCTAATTATTAAAAACTTTGATCTTATCTAGATCGACTGATAATCCTTTCTCTAAAACAACATGACTAAGGAATTTAACTTTCTTCTTCCCAAAATGACACTTGGTAAACTTCATCTTTAGCTGATTCTACCTCAGCATCTCAAGCACCATACTAAGATCAACTTCATGCTCCCTCTCATCCTTAGAGTACTAGAATGTCATCTATGAATACGCGGACAAACCTATCCAAGTACTCTCGGAAAACTCAGTTCATCAAATCAATGAAGAAAGCAGGTGCATTTGTGAATCCAAATGGCAACACCAACCACTCATACGAACCTTCGAAAGGCTGTGAAAGGAATGCTATCCTCCGCCACTCTTAACTGATGGAAAACTATCGTTAAATCCAACTGGGAGAATACTCTGGCTCCATTCAACTGATCGAACAGATCATCTATTCTGGGCAAAGTACATTTATTCTTAATTGTCCCTTCAGTCAGCTTATGATAGTCAATGCACATCCTTAACGACCCATCTAGTTTCTTTATAAATATCATGGTCGTTCCCCATGGAAAATTGCTTGGTTTGATAAATTTCTTTCCTTCTAGATCAACTAGCTGCACCTTCAATTACTTCATCTCAGTTGGTGTCATTTCTACTAGGTGGTCTACTCATAGGTTCAGCTCCGGTTATAAGATCCATTCTAAACTCAACAGTTCTATTAGGGGGTAATCTAGTGATTGGCTCAAAAACATATGGAAACCCTCTTGCTACCCAAACCTGACTTAACTCCTCACCTTTCTCCATAGCATTAAGCAAAGCACTAACGCTCCTGTCAGTATTCTCTACTAAGAATATCACTCGGTTATGACTATCAGGGTGTCTCAGTGATATATCCCTATCATTGCAAAATACTCTAGCCTCATACCCGCTCAACCAATCCATTCCCAAAATGATCTCGAAATCTAGGAGATCGATAACATACAAAATGCATGCAAATTTATGACCTAACAAATCAAGTTCGAACTGGTCACATCTCAACCCCAGAGTTGCACACCCTCCTATAGGATTCACAACCCTTAAGGAAGTAACAAGACATGTAGGTTCTAGGCATAATCTATCAACCAAACACCGAGATATAAATGAATGTGATGCACTGGTATCAAAAGGTACTCTAATTGAAATAAATTGAATCAAAAGCGCACCTTCCATCACCATCTTTCCCTTATCTGCTGTTGTAGGCATAGCTGATCCAATAGCAAAGATCTTTCCTTTATATCCTCCCTAACCGGCTCTGGGCACTGATTCTTGTAATGCCCAACTTGATCACAGTTGAAGCATTTCACATTCTTCTTAACTGCAGCCTTCTTCCTATTTTCTGACCGACATTCGTGCGCAAAGTTACCTTCTTATCACACTTATAACATATTACCTCATCCTTTGACCTCTTAGCTGTGTCTCCCTTCTACGCTACCTTCTTTTTAAAGAACTTCTTCCAGTGAGAACCTTGAGTTTCCACAGACTTCTCTTTAGCTAGATCAACTAGCAACTCCTCTTGGCAAATAGCCATCTCCACCACGATATTACAAGGATTCCAGACATGTGTCATGGTCATCCTAGGAAGTTCGTGCCTCAATTCTCGAACGAACTTCTCATCCTTTTGATGTCAGTATCTATAAGTGCATACCCATATCTAGATAGCTCCTCAAACTTAGTAACATGCTCAACTACTGACATCTCCCCTTGCACTAAATCCATAAATTTTCTCATCAGCTCAAATTTGGCAAACTCTGATACAAACTTCTGCACAAATCTCATCTTAAAATCAACCCAAGTTAACTGCTCTTTCGGCTCCCCAATAGTAACATAGTTCCACCAATGTAGTGCTGACAGTCTAGAGGCTAACCTTTTCTTTTGTCCACCATTCAGACCCATATTAGTAAATATTTTCTCATAATGCAACAACCAATTCTGAAACCTCCATGGCATATTTTCCTAAGAATGGCTTCCCATCCAAACTGGTGTAATCTCTACTTAACAAAGTGATATTCCCAGCTGGAGCCATATGATTAGCTCCTTTTATATTTCTAGCAACACCAGTAGCAGCTCCAGCTTGCATCACACCGATAAAGAACTGATACATCACCCTCGTCTCCACTGGTGGATTTGCAGCACTCACATTGACTTCAACATTTGGGTTACTAGCATTAGTTGATCGACCAAGGTTTCTCTTGGTAGTGGGTTGAGCATTTCCATTTGTTATGTTGCTTCCTCCACCGAGATTTCCTCTTCCATATCTCTTTCTCATAAATCTTCATACAAGCCATAGTAAGGTACAGAAGAATAGTTAAAGAGAGCGGGTTACACATTCTTATATATAAAACTAGATACATCAATTACAAGTACGTTATTATAATGTTAACCCAAACCCCAATCATATTATCTGATTCATTAGATCATGTTTGAAAAAATCTTCTAGGTTTAAGTTTCTTTTAAAGTTTCATAAACCATGCTCTGATACCAATTTGTAACAGCCGCCTACTTAGAGATCTAAAACTAACAACTATGGATGCTGCAGCCATCTATAGTTATTAATTCTTGGCAACCAAATATGGCGACATTAGTTACACTAATAATAGAAATACTAGAATATGGAAGAATTTTAAACAACAAATAAAATCACATTCCAACTCAAAATATTTCAATTTGATTACATAATCCCATTCACAGACCATGTTCAGATAACATACAATAACAAAATACACCAAGAGCGACATATAAAGATGCCCCCTTGGTTGATCATATTACATACTAAGGCATTAAAATAGTTTACTTATACAATCAAGCATACATCGGAAATGAAATAACTATAGATAACTATCTGCCTCCTACATGCCTTCGAAAGCTTTATTCGTCTAAACAGAAAACCGAAAAACCTTTAACTCTCAACCTACTCAAAGTCAATTGAGTACCCGAGAGTTTAAGGGGAAAACAAAACTTCGAGTCAGACAAAAAGTCTGGTATGAATAACAATCTACCATCACAAACCATTCGGATATCTAGTGAGACAACATCGCTAGTGGAACAGGTTTGCCTCTCACTAATATCCCAAAACATTTACAAAACCATATACTATGCTTCCTACATCCACAATGGTTAAAAACATAGTATTTCAAAACATTACGATGATATGCAATATAAATAAATCAATTATGGATTACCCGTCCCCAACCATTCTGAATATCTATCTAAATTATTGTTTCTAGGGTTACTATTAATCTATTAAATGTTCATAACTATCTGTCCAATTACTTAGTTTTCATAAGATCACCAAGAACCTATTAGTAACTCCAATATCATATCACTTATCTTAGTTTTCATGGGCTAACTATACATATTGGCTGACTGCCAATATCTTAATTCAGATATAGTTTTCCTGGGCTAACTACAAACCTATTGGCCCCTACCAGTATAAAATCATAGTTTTCATTGATTGACTATTAACCTATTGCCCCTGCAAATATCTTTAAATTAAAGACTTAACATTTGTAAAGTTGTATTCACTACTGGGTTAACCTGAATGGTTATTATGCGATTTCCCAAGATTCAGTTATGGGTTAATAACAATGTGAAAAATATTTCTAAACCTTTTATTTATGCCATGATTTTTGCTTAAAAATTAGAATGGGTTATTAGTTTTGAAACCTTAAAACATCATTTTCAAAATCCCAGGGTGACCTCCTTCGAAAGCATAGAAAACCTCTTTCCAAAACTGTAAGTATATATACCTTATGAAACCAATAAGACCTTTCAATGGTATCAAGAAAAACGTTCTTTAAAACATAGGTTTCGAAACAAATGAAATACCCTTTCAAAAGCATTGGGTTTTACTCTTAAAACGTTATTCGGATCAAAATGGTTGTATGCGAAAGTATCTCTTCTGAAACCAACAAAAACTAGTTTAGGAAAAACTGATGGTGTCGGAACCACCTTAGTCGAAAGAAAAAGACTTTAAAATCAATACTTCAAAGGTCTAGGTCGAAACCCCCTTCAGAATCCATCTTCTTCGAACATCAACCCCTTTCGAAATCAATTAAGAAAAAGTTTTGGTTTAAAGTAAAGTTAGGGAAACTATTCGAAAGCAATAATGGACAACATGGTCGAAAGGTAGAGTAGTTAGGCTTCGACTGGGTCGAAACCATCCCTTTCGAAAGCTTTTATTTAAAGACAAGTAGAACTCCTTCGAAAGCAATGTTTAGAATAAGTCATAAAAAATTTGGTAAAATAAGGCAAGGATTTTTATCTTATGAAAAGAAGGTAGGGTTCCAACCCCTTCATAGACCTACCCTTCGACACCAATGCTTCCGCCTGTCTTCCAATCTATTACGTATCTTCTTGAAGATACCATGTAATGATCCCGAAATTTTAAACTATTTTAAATTAATAATTGAATTAAATTTTGATTTAAATTTGTGAAATTGTTCGAATTTGTCAAGTTTAAAATACGAGGAATGTATTTTAATTTAAAATTTTGATATGATATATGCGAATGAATGTAATATAGATAATGATGTTCAAAAAGGAGTAAATTTTTATCTACAAAATAAATAACCTAAATTATTAATAAATAAAAACAAAACAAAATAATAATAATAATATAAATATATGCTTTATTCTTTTCACCATCATTCCTTAAATCATGCCTTAAGCCATGCCGAGAATCACGATTTCTTCTGCAAACACGAAACCCCCCCCCTCTTCTTCATATCAGAAAAATGAACGATAAAAAAAAAATGGCGGCCACGAGTTTCGTTCTTCCTCGTCTTCAAAATTTGGGCTTCTGCCGATTTAAGTCGATCGACGCTTTCCTCACTTGCACTCGTCTGCGGCAGCTTCGATTTGGCAAACAAGGTGAGTGATTCATTCACTCACATCTAGTTTAAACTTCCTGTTTTGTTCGATTCGAACTCGCGATTTCGTGATTCCTTTGACTGGTTATGATTTTTCTAATGATGATTTCGTTCTGTGTCCCTTTGATTTCAGTCAATTGTTTATGGTTTTGACTTCGGTCGCTTTGATTTTGTTTTGGCGATTGCCTCTATGTCGACTTCGGCATTGTTTTGATTTTGGCCTTGGTGACTTGAGATGATGAGTTGCTTTCTGCTGTGATTTGGATCTTGATATCACTAGACTTGATTTTACGATGATTGAATTTGTTCGATTTTTAACCTTTTTCAATCTTACTTACTGGTTTATCTCGTGACCATCACGACTTTGTTTATGCGATGGTATTATTGGGTCGTTTAAATTCGAACTGCAGGTGACATTTTTCCTTTGAACTGCAGTTGTTTTCGACTGAAAACTCGTTGGGTTCCTTGATTGACATGGTTTCGATGCAGAACCATTCAACTTTCCCTTGGTCGTTACAGTAGTGAATTTCCTACATAACTTCGAGTTTGGTAACTTTGTTGCCTCTGGTTTCAATGAATTCTTTACTGACTTGTACATTGGAGTCTATACTTATAAATGAAAGTTTGCTATAAACTATGGATTTTTAACTTGTTTCCCAACCAATCATATTTCTCATTTTTAAACAAGAAATTATACATGTATATTAAGTATAGTAGAAATGTTTGTGTATGTATATCGAGATTTTTATAGTCTTCGACATTTGTTGTTTTTGAGTGGTCTAGACTAGCTCGAGTTACTCGAAGTCTTCATTGCACACGGGTGGTCTGATTTTTTTTTCTTTTGACCTGCATTTCAAACTTGATTTTTGTGAAAGCCTGGGAGTTTTATACCCTGACTTAATTGATGATTCGTGTACAGGCTTATTTTGTCTCTGTTCTTCACGTAACTGATATTACTCCGGTTGTCTACATTGTCTGCTGGTGTTGGCAAGCCTTTCATTTGGTTGATGACTAGTTTAGCCTGGTGCATTTCATTTTGTAGCTTTCATGCAGTTATATTGAGTTTGCATCTAGGTTGTAGTTACTGTCCTAGACTTCGTGTTGCACTGTTGTGTCACCATATATGTGTATTCACGTAAACTAGAGTCTTGCAGCCTTGAAACTGCACTATGCCTTGTTCTTGGTCGTAACTGGACTTGTTTCCTTGATCATATTGACTAACTTTTATTTTGAGATGTTGCATCACTTGATGTTGTCCTGTTCCCTGACCTTTGTTGCCTCTGTTTTCACTATATTTGGGTTTGAGTTGACTTCACATTTCCTTTATATACTTCGGCCATCATATCTCTGACCGGGGCCACTTCTGTGTATTCGTGGCCACTGCATGTTTTAATTTCATGCTTAAGTGTAGACTCGAGTTATATCCTCCCGGTAGTCGTTTGCATTCCATATTGTTCAGGTTGCTTGCCTTGATATGCTTTCTTCTTTAGCATGAACCAGTTTAGTGTACCTGTACACTACGTGCATATGGGTCGTACTTGATGTTGTAGTTTGAATTCTCTGGTCTTCAAGACAGTTCCAGTAGTGTCTGCTCTTGGTTACATGATCACTCGTAGTTGTCGTAGTGTCGCAGTCGTTAACTTGAGACTGTATATAGCTTGTGTAGCCTTGGTTTCATTCCGCACATATGTTGAATCCAGTATTTTAGATTTGACCTTGTGTTGATCCCTATTTCATACTGTTGTGGCGAGGCAGTGCACGCGTGCGTGCACTACAGCCACACAGTATAGATTTTAAATTGATGTTTCTTTTGATTTTGATTCTTGCACATTTGGGTTGTTGTTCTTTTGGCACTGTTTACTGCTAGTTTGATGTGTATTTGTTTTCAAATATAATAGCAACATGTTGTAGTTGCAGTTGTATTTGCTGTGCCCTTGTATTCAAGTGGTGGCTGCATTTTCGTTGCAGTTTGCCCTTCAATACTTGAGGTGGCTCCTGTTCCATTTTTTTGGCATTTTTGGATTATATATGTTGACTTGAGCTTTTTGTTATTTCACTGCAACATATGTTTGCATAATAAATATGCAGATACACTTTGCTGTGCCGCTAATGTGTTGCCTTATTTTTTTTAGCCGTTGTGAGCTCTTGGTCATTGTTGCCTCGAGTTGAGTTTGCGGGCCTTGAAGTTTCAGACCTGTAACATTATGATTGACCGTATCTTGATTAGTTAGTTGTGCTTTTGGTTGGTGCACATGTTGATGGCGAGGCCGTGCACGTTAGCGTGCACTGCAGCCACACATTTTAATGTGGCGAGGCCGTACACATTAGCGTGTACGGCAGCCAATCAAAATTGATGTTTTGCTATTTCTAAAATTCGTTTTTAAGTTGCAAATTCAATATATTTGAATCATATTTTGATTTGGTTTTGATTTGATGATTTTTATTGTTAATTGCCGTTTTGGCAATTCTATTCTTTTCTAAATCATCTTCATTTAGAAATCTTTTCATCTATCTCTGTTGATGTTTTAAATCTACTGATTTATTGTTTAACACTGTTTAGTGTTAAAATTTTCGTTATCCGATTTCTTTGTTAAAAGGATTGGATAGACGGGATTTATTTTGACTGTCGTCTATTTGATTATTACTGCTTCTATGCACTAATAACTGGTTTGAATTAGACTGACCTGTGTATTATTTTCTTTTGAATGTAATACTCGGGTCAGACCGAGTATTTTACAGCTTGAAGATTTTCGAGAGGCGAAGTTAGAGAGAGAGGGTAAAAGTCATTTTAGTTCAGGAAATTTTGTATAAAAAGATATTCCACTGTATCAATTTAATGCATTGTATAAACTCTGATGTATGTAAAGAAAATTTATAGTAATGAAATATTATTATTCTGTGTTTCTGTGGCTGATTCTGTTTAAATTCTATAAACTAAATAACAATTCGTCTTTTTGAACGTTTCGAGTTGGTTTAATTACCGACTAGGGGCGGTCAGAAGGGGGAATGTTACAGAGTGGTATTAGAGCTTTAGTTTACACAAAGCTTAGTTTATGGTGTTTAATATGAATAGTTACTAGAAACACTTTAAAAAGAAAATGTTTTTCAAATCTAAAGAAGTATAAAATTGAATAAGATAAATGAATTTGGAATAGATCTTATATAATAAAAGTGAATAGTAATTTGAAATTTTGTTTTGATAAATAAAGATTTTTAACTTAAGAAAAGTTAAATCGAATTGAGTTAGCATTAATAAATATATGGATTTGGAATTTAACTAAAGGAAGTTAAATAAATTTAAACCCTAAAGATAAGTGATTATATAATATGAATTGGAAAGTTTAAATTTATAAGTTGTATAACTTATAAAATGAGAAAATTTAAGTAAAACCAGCTGTTAAAATGGTTAAACAGTTTTGTTAAGTAAAACAAAATCTGAATTTTGGATAGTGATATGAATTTGACTTTAGTAAAAGTTAAATAAAATAGAATTTCAAATAACGTAGAGACGAACTTAAGCTGTATAGTGAAAATAAATGCAAGTGAAGATAAAATGAAACATAGCTTAAGTAATGTTAAATGAGGTTGAATTTGATATCAAAATGAATTAATAAAGTGAAGTAATGAATATGAATTTGAGTTATATAAAGAAAATTCAACTTTAATTGTAAAAGTGAATTAGAATATAAACCAATTGAAATTAAATGTGTTAAACCAAATTGAATGTAAGCAAAGTAAATAAATTTGGTTTTGCCAGTTGATTGTATAGAAATTCATTAAGTATTAATGAAATTGAATTAATGGAAATTGGAAGCTAAGTAATTGAATTCAAATTGAAAGATAAGTAAATCTAAATGGAATCAAATTTGATTTGAATTGAAAGTAAACTAACTTGAATATAAATTAGCGAAAGTGAACTAATTGAATATGAATGAATGTTAGTAAAATCCAATGTGAATAAATCAAATGTGATTTAATTGAAAATCAATTCGATGAATGGTTTACTAAAGAACTAGTAGATTATTTTGGAAATGGAAAGTTGATAAATTTGTATAATAGTTTAAATTGGAATTTTTGAATTATTATATAAACGGTTATATAGAAGATTGGAAAAAATTAAAATTGTGAAGTTATAAAATGAGTTGATATTTTATAAATAAAAGAAATTATAAGTAATTTACTTATAAATTAAATTTCTGATATAAAACAGAGTTATAGAAGGAATGGTTAATAAAGTAAATTTTTATAAATTGAAGTCTTTATAAATAGGAATAGAATTTATAAACGATGTTTATAAATCCGAAAATGACTTATTTTGATAGGTAAATCTTTATAGCTTGTTAAATGAAGTATATTCACGATTTTGGATAGTGAATATATTATTGAATAAAATGGACATGTTTGGGAAAGTGATATTTTAAAACAAAGTTAATTGTTTTAAAAGATGTTTTCAAAGGCATTGAATATCGAAACCATAGATTTCAACATTCATTGTTGAAATAGATGTTTTCGAATATAAGGAAATGGTGGACTATAACACTGTTGTTATAGTAAATGATTTCCGAAAGGAAATGTTTTGTATAGTATTGGGATTTATACATCTATCTAAATTTCGAATCCCTATACTAGTGATTTTGAGTTGTCGTAACGATGTTTTACGTAACATTCGTTTTAACTCAAATAAATATGTGAAAGAGAATGATTTCCTTAAAGATGAAATATATACTTAATTATGATTTAAGTATATCGAATATTTTCAAATGTTGAAAATAAATGGATTTGTGAATTACTTATTTTTAAATAAGTATGGAAATGTTTTTCCAAAAATGAAATGTTGTGAATATATTCCGTAAGGGATAAATGATTTGAAATTCATTTTCGAAGTCGAAGTTGAAAAGTTAAATGAGAAATTTGAACAATTTGTTCAGTTTGAAATTTTTCAAAAAGATTGAATCGTTGAGTTAAAATTGAGTTTAACTTCGACACCAAAGAAAATATAAGATGAGTTTTGAATTTCAGATGATGATTTGGATTGTATGTCTAACATTGTGAATTGATGACATAGCAATTGATCTCTATTAAATATATATTTGTTGGTGGCGGAGAATTTATTCTCTTAGCTTAACACCCTTCTCTGAGACATACGAGCTTAGAGGTTATATATCGATAGACAGCAATTCTGTGTTGAGAATTGACGATGTAACGTGAAATCCAAATCGAATGTGAAAGTCGATAATAAATGGAATTATGAATATGAATTAGGTTTGAGATAACCTTAAATTTCCAAATCGACTTAGAGGAAATTTTTGAAATCCTCTATTTGTTATGGATATAGGATATGTAGGTTTTTAGAACTTATATATATATGAATGCGGTAAATTTGAAACCGTCAGTTTAGAAAGTCATTGTTATGGAAATCTTATGTAAATTTACATAGATATGATATGTACGAAATGTGAAATGAAGTACTACATATATATGACATTATGTTTTCTAAAACTGAGGATATGGAAAAGTACCTTCCATTTATTATTTGAGAAGGTTTTGGAACTCTCGATGAGTGTCCATTTGAAATTCGTAGCTACGTAGAATTTCCATTAGTCGTGAAGACTATTTGAATTGGAATCCCTCGAGATGGATCATGTCGATGGGATCATATTGATTGATTAGCGTAATTTGAGGGGCGAGATGCCCACAATTACAAGCGATTCCACTGGGATAGTGGCGCAACCGCCGGGTAAACTGCAATCTAAATGCCAAAGCGAAATTTGAGGGGCGTGATGCCTACAGTCACAAGCGATTCTACTGGGATAGTAGCGTAACCGCCGGGTGAACTGCGATCTATGGCGACAACCATGTCGAAATTTAAGAGATGTGAAATCTACAGATTACGAGCGACTCTACTGGGATAGTAGCGCAACCGCCGAGTAACTGTAATCCATGGGGGAACGTGCTTTCCATATCCATTTTTAAAAGAATTTGTAAAGTATTTTCACTGGGAATTGAAGCAAGTATATTTAGTACTTGGAGATTTTTAGTCCTGCGCCTGGCCAGCATATGCCTAATGTCTATAAGAATGAGGATAGACTTGTTAAATTTCGAGTTAGCAAGTATTTTCAAACTGTAAATAGCAAATCAATAGTTTGAAATTAGAATTACATAATTCCAACTTAATGAACTAAGGAAGAAGATCTTTGAAATGTTTTGAAAGTCCACAGCTTTGGAAGAGATATATTATGTAAATCTCTAGCATGACGGATTTTAAGTTTAAACCTGAGTTTTGTAAATCGAAAAAATTTGGTAAGAGACTTTCGCGTCTTGATTTTAGAAATCAATAAACAAAAGGAAATAATGAACAAAGCTAGTGAGATTAAAACGAATGGAATGAATCCTACATATATTCATTTAATTGTAATAAGTTTTGAGCTTAGTAAAAAATTTAGTAGGGTATAAATATCGGTGAAATTTTAACAACCTTTCCTTTTCGTGGACGAAAAGTTTTAAGGAGGGAAGATTGTAACGATCCTAAAATTTTAAACTATTTTAAATTAATAATTGAATTAAATTTTGATTTAAATTTGTGAAATTGTTCGAATTTGTCAAGTTTAAAATATGAGGAATGTATTTTAATTTAAAAATTTGATATGATATATGCGAATGAATGTAATATAGATAATGATGTTCAAAAAGGAGTAAATTTTTATCTACAAAATAAATAACCTAAATTATTAATAAATAAAAACAAAACAAAATAATAATAATATAAATATATGCTTTATTCTTTTCACCGTCATTCCTTAAATCATGCCTTAAGCCATGCCGAGAATCACGATTTCTTCTGCAAACCCTCGATCTCTCCCCCTCCTCTGATAAAACACGAAACCCCCTCTTCTTCATATCAGAAAAACGAACGAGAAAAAAAAAATGGCGGCCACGAGTTTCGTTCTTCCTCGTCTTCAAAATTTGGGCTTCTGCCGATTTAAGTTGATCGACGCTTTCCTCACTTGCGCTCGTCTGCGGCAGCTTCGATTTGGCAAACAAGGTGAGTGATTCATTACTCACATCTAGTTTAAACTTCCTGTTTTGTTCGATTCGAACTCGCGATTTCGTGATTCCTTTGACTGGTTATGATTTGTCTAATGATGATTTCGTTCTGTGTCCCTTTGATTTCAGTCAATTGTTTATGGTTTTGACTTCGGTCGCTTTGATTTTGTTCTGGCGATTGCCTCTATGTCGACTTTGGCATTGTTTTGATTTTGGCCTTGGTGACTTGAGATGATGAGTTACTTTCTGCTGTGATTTGGATCTTGATATCACTAGACTTGATTTTACGATGATTGAATTTGTTCGATTTTTAACCTTGTTCAATCTTACTTACTGGTTTATCTCGTGACCATCACGACTTTGTTTAAGCGATGGGATTATTGGGTCGTTTAAATTCGAACTGCAGGTGACATTTTTCCTTTGAACTGCAGTTGTTTTCGACTGAAAACTCGTTGGGTTCATTGATTGATATGGTTTCGATGCAGAACCATTCAACTTTCCCTTGGTCGTTATAGTAGTGAATTTCCTACATAACTTCGAGTTTGGTAACTTTGTTGCCTCCAGTTTCAATGAATTCTTTACTGACTTGTACATTGGAGTCTATACTTATAAATGAAAGTTTGTTATAAACTATGGATTTTTAACTTGTTTCCCAACCAATCATATTTCTCATTTTTAAACAAGAAATTATACATGTATATTAAGTATAGTAGAAATGTTTGTGTATGTATATCGAGATTTTTATAGTCTTCGACATTTGTTGTTTTTGAGTGGTCTGGACTGGCTCGAGTTACTCGAAGTCTTCATTGCACACGGGTGGTCTGATTTTTTTTTTCTTTTGACCTGCATTTCAAACTTGATTTTTGTGAAAGCCTGGGAGTTTTATACTCTGACTTAATTGATGATTCGTGTACAGGCTTATTTTGTCTCTGTTCTTCACGTAACTGATATTACTCCGGTTGTGTGCATTGTCTGCTGGTGTTGGCAAGCCTTTCATTTGGTTGATGACTAGTTCAGCCTGGTGCATTTCATTTTGTAGCTTTCATGCAGTTTTATTGAGTTTGCATCTAGGTTGTAGTTGCTGTCCTTGACTTCGTGTTGCACTGTTGTGTCACCATATATGTGTATTTACATAAACTAGAGTCTTGCAGCCTTGAAACTGCACTATGCCTTGTTCTTGGTCGTAACTGGACTTGTTTCCTTGATCATATTGACTAACTTTTATTTTGAGATGTTGCATCACTTGATGTTGTCCTGTTCCCTGACCTTTGTTGCCTCTGTTTTCACTATATTTGGATTTGAGTTGACTTCACATTTCCTTTATATACTTCGCCCATCATATCTCTGACTGGGGCCACTTCTGTGTATTCGTGGCCACTGCATGTTTAATTTCATGCTTAAGTGTAGACTCGAGTTATATCCTCCCGGTAGTCGTTTGCATTCCATATTGTTCAGGTTGCTTGCCTTGATATGCTTTCTTCTTTAGCATGAACCAGTTTAGTGTACCTATACACTACATGCATATGTGACGTACTTGATGTTGTAGTTTGAATTCTCTGGTCTTCAAGACAGTTCCAGTAGTGTCTGCTCTAGGTTACATGATCACTTGTAGTTGTCATAGTGTCGCAGTCTTTAACTAGAGACTGTATATAGCTTGTGTAGCCTTGGTTTCATTCCGCACCTGTGTTGAATCCAGTATTTTAGATTTGACCTTCTGTTGATCCCTATTTCATACTGTTGTGGCGAGGCAGTGCACGCGTGCGTGCACTGCAGCCATACAGTACAGATTTTAAATTGATGTTTCTTTTGATTTTGATTCTTGCACATTTGGGTTGTTGTTCTTTTGGCATTGTTTACTGCTAGTTTGATGTGTATTTGTTTTCAAATATAATAGCAACATGTTGTAGTTGCAGTTGTATTTGCTGTGCCCTTGTATTCAAGTGGTGGCTGCATTTTCGTTGCAGTTTACCCTTGAATACTTGAGGTGGCTCCAGTTCCATTTTTTTGGCATTTTTGGATTATATATGTTGACTTGAGCTTTTTGTTATTTCACTGCAACATATGTTTGCATAATAAATATGCAGATACACTTTGCTGTGCCGCTACTGCGTTGCCTTATTTTTTTTAGCCGTTGTGAGCTCTTGGTCATTGTTGCCTCGAGTTGAGTTTGCTGGCCTTGAAGTTTCAGACCTGTAACATTATGATTGACCGTATCTTGATTAGTTAGTTGTGCTTTTGGTTGGTGCACATGTTGATGGCGAGGCCGTGCACGTTAGCGTGCACTGCAGCCACACATTTTAATGTGGCGAGGCCGTACACATTAGCGTGTACGGTAGCCAATCAAAATTGATTTTTTGCTATTTCTAAAATTCGTTTTTATGTTGCAAATTCAATATATTTGAATCATATTTTGATTTGGTTTTGATTTGATGATTTTTATTGTTAATTGCCGTTTCGGCAATTCTATTCTTTTCTAAATCATCTTCATTTAGAAATCTTTTCATCTATCTCTGTTGATGTTTTAAATCTGCTGATTTATTGTTTAACACTGTTTAGTGTTAAAATTTTCGTTATCCGATTTCTTTGTTAAAAGGATTGGATAGACGGGAATTATTTTGACTGTCGTCTATTTGATTATTACTGCTTCTATGCACTAATAACTAGTTTGAATTAGACTGACCTGTGTATTATTTTCTTTTGAATGTAATACTCGGGTCAGACCGAGTATTTTTACAACTTGAAGATTTTCGAGAGGCGAAGTTAGAGAGAGAGGGTAAAAGAATCATTTTAGTTCAGGAAATTTTGTATAAAAAGATATTCCGCTGTATCAATTTAATACATTGTATAAACTCTGATGTATGTAAAGAAAATTTATAGTAATGAAATATTATTATTCTGTGTTTCTGTGGCTGATTCTGTTTAAATTCTATAAACTAAATAACAATTCGTCTTTTTGAACGTTTCGAGTTGGTTTAATTACCGACTAGGGGCGGTCAGAAGGGGGAATGTTACATACCATGTGTATTGGTTTCGATTATCAAGTTTTTGACCATGGTGGTTTCGACCATGATGAGAAGGAATCAAAGGGGTCAGAAGGACCTTTCCATTAAAGGCGAAACACCTTTATCTGATTAAAGGCTATATTATTACAATTTAAAGTAATTTCTTTTTAACATCTTGCCTTATTGTAAAACGCTACTTGCCTGTCATAAAACATTTTAATTACCTTACTTCTGAAGCCGCTACATTAATTCAGATCCTAATTAAAGGAGCAAATGTTAAAATCTTTCCATATAGCATAAAACTGACATTTTCAAAAAAGCTCTTCCTTTAAAATAATTTGTTTCCCCAAATAAATCAACTAGGAAAAATCCCTAAAAATAAAAAAAAAATTGAATTTATCATGTAATTAAACATATTAAAATTTTAGATCTAATTTCTTTTTGAAATTCAGAAAATAAATATTTAACCCAATTTTAACATATTTTCCATCAAAAATTCATAATAAATTTCCATAACTCAAAAAATTCTGAAAATTAAAACCCATTTAGAATTATGTTTTACTTAACATAAAAAATTTCCATGACATTTAAAAACCAATATCTAATGATTTTACCCTAAAACCATTCGGATTTCATTTATTTTTTTTGGTTTAAATCAAACAATCCGTAAATTTGAGCATATCATCACCCAATATATATGGAAACAAATTAAATATTTAAATCTGAAATCACATGATTATAAAACCAAAAGAGATGGTAAGAATTATTATTCACCTTAAAATTGATAAAGAACTTGAGATATGATGTTGGTTAATCCTTTCTTGCTTGATTCTTAGTTTTAAATTAAAATTTCTCCTTCTTCTTCCTTGTAATGGTCGTCTTTGATTTAGATTTTAGGTTTTATGACCGTAAGAAAAATGAATTGTGAATGGACATAGAGGGGAATTAATGTCGTGTAAAATAATAAGGAGGCTATTTTACTAATATTCCAATGTGTAACTAAAGTACCCTTCAAACTAAACTAGAGCCTATTTATCTTATTAGTAAGCATGACCATATATTAATTTATTAAAATTTCAATCTCATTATCATCATTATTCTATTTAATTTTATCTAATTAAATTTTCCGAGTTATGTTGTCAAAAATTAAGGATGTTACATAGGACTCCTAAGCAAGGTGTGCACAATCTGCCTTACCAACGACCTCATGTATCTTCAAATTCTTGGGAATAAGGTGCTCAATGTAATGTTTGAGCTCCTATAAATTCATCACAAGATGTTACCAAAGTCGAACTTAGCTCAAACGAATCCAAGACTTCAGAGAACTACAATCTGTATTATTTTATATAAATGTTCATAAATTTAATGTTGTAATTTAAATATGTAACATGTTTATTGAAAGAAAAATTATATTGATTTTACCATGACAATAAAGCTAGAGAAAAAAATATTGCTTGTTGGTTAAACAATTTAAGAATGAAACTACACATAAGCTGTACCCCAGAAAAACAACAGTTTCAGCCAATTGAGCATTGGAGTTAAGCTGACTAAAAATTCATATGCATTTAAAAAGCTTTCAGAATCTAGTCGACTCTATACCCCTAGTCAGCCGACTGAATATGCCAAATTTGAACTATATACTTACGGGTTGTATTTCTGACCACTTTAGCCGGCTGCTTCCATCGTTTCAGTCGGCCTGTCCATCTGATATTTGTTTTTCTAAAATAGTCTTGCATGAATTTCAATGTAAAAACCCAATCAAACCTACTTAGTATTCTCATCTACCCCTTCATTCTCAACTTACCTAACCATTCTCTACTCAAAGTAAACCTAAAAAAACCCTAACTTCATCAAAATTTCAATTTTTCATCTAATTTCATAAACTAAATGGCTTCAAGATCATAGCGAGCATGGGAATCAACTACCGGACCTTTTCGAGCACGGTTACATAATGAAACACTGATTACTAGATTCAATAACATGAGAAATTCAAAGCTATTAGAAGGGGCATATGAAATTTCCCGACTTCAACGACTACCTGATTAGAGAAATAGCTGAAGCTCATGGATTTGATTCTCTTATATGGTATGCTTCTAATAATATTAAGATCTACCCTCTTTTAATTAAGCTTTTCTATGCAAATATGAATCGTGACCATCAAGATCCCCAAAACAAAGGTGATTGTATATGGACATTGGTTTGTGGAGTAAAGATTTATTTACCCCTTCAACGTCCGGGCCATATTCTACGATGTCCATCTAAAGGGTTAGATATTAACGATGTTGATGTTGACATGCACAACTGTGATGAAGTAACCCATCTCTTCTCATCGGATGATTTAACCATTTTAAATCTAGTGCCTTACGTCCGAAGGCAAGAATCATTCATCATGCACTTATTCAATCTTTACAACCCCGGACCGGAAGTTACTTAAAGGTCTACAAAAGGGATTTTCACTGGGTAACATAATGTAGTATAGAATTTACAGTATTTGTATTCTTCAACCTATTACATGAACTACGATTAATTACAAATAAATTGGATTTTAAAATTAATTTTCTTACTAGAATAGTGTTGATTTATATTCAAAAACAATTTAGTTCCTTAAGTAGTTAAATAAAAACCCAACGTCATAATATGCAAGTATTTGCTTTGTAATTTATTGAGTCATCTATTTTTTGATTTTGTAGCTACAAACCAGAGGATATTGTCTTATTGATTACTTCTTTAAAACTAACTGTATTGATCAGTACCACTGTCCCAAAGTTTAGGTGTTTCAACTTTGATGCGAGAGGTCACAGTTTCGAAACTTACCTTATATGATTCGAACATAAATTAACATGTAATATGTTGTAAACTACCTAAGACTTGTAGTGAAAATATATATTACCATCTAAGTATCCAATTTCAGAAGAAGAAGAAAAACTAACTGTATATAATGTCAATATTACGCCAATAATTTCTTATCATAATTAGCAGTGTATTAAAAGACAATTCGCAACATCATGTAATGTACATAATTTTGTTTTCTTTTTATTATTCTCCAATTTAATATGATTATGACTTATTTTCCTTCATTTAATTGTAGAAGGTTGTTTGATTTGTTAATATATTGGTACCATAGAATCTTTAAGTGTTTGTTAAAATATATTGCATGTTAGATGATTTATTTTCTATTATCAACTTTTGTATCCATGACAACATCATTATATTTTTGTTATATTAGCATGATTATGAATTTTATCTATCTATTTTATTTTGTAGGGCATAGTTCGTTTTTTAATATATAGATACCATACATTTTCTAGCTATATAGTTAATCAGTGATAGAGTTTTTTTTTCCATTCTTAAACGTATGTACATAGAAAATCAAGTTGTGAAAAAGTTAAGTAATTCAGTGATAAATTCCATGCCATGTTTCATGAAAATGTATGGATGCATAAACAACCCATTTGTTTCGGTTGCAGTAAATAACTTTGGTTTTGAAAAATGTGCTATATAAACTTGTAATTCTTACGTGATTGTTTTATGTGGACATACTTAACAAATTCTTATTTTATATAGAATCTAATAATATGTATCATAATTAATATATAGATTAATAGATATTTATATGGTGTTAATTTAGACCATCAAATATTTGTCGGTGAATTTCCATTGATTGTATGATTATTATTGATTTTTCAGATACCTCACAAAATTGCAAGATAATTAATAGTGATTTCTTAAAAAGAGTGTTTAATGTTGTATTATTTTGAATCAATGTAGTTTAAAATATTTATAGATAATTATGGATTAAAGATTTACTTATCTGGAATGTTTATAAGATAACAAAATTTAAATGGGAAGGGTCATATTGTTATCCCGCCTTTTGGCAAGGCCGTGATACCAAAAGATCGACCGAAAAATCAAAGATAGTTTGTCCCAAAGATTGGTTATACACTACTTTGCCATGGATATCGATGGATTTTTTCCGGGCCCGGATCATGCTAAAATTGACAAGACCTGACAAGCAAAGCTGTAGAAGCCAGCGGTTCAAATTTCAGGTTAATCGGAGTTCGTATGAATGAGATATGATCGATACAAGTTAGATAAAATGCACTGTTCGTATCCATCAAAAACCCATTCGAATCGATCAGATTCGTATATCATGTTCGCATAGATCGAATCCATCAGGTGTTCTCGTGTCCGCATGTTCGAATCGATGACGTTCGCATCGATCAATCCACGCCGTTTCGCATCTATCGGTGCACCTTACTTCGAGTCGGTCGATTTCATACCCATAAGCATTAGTTCGTATCGAATCCATAAGAGAAAGGGGGCTTGGTCGAATCCATCGGGAAGCCTTGATTTCGTATCCATCAGATGTTGTTTTCGTATCCGACTGACATCTATGGATTCAGGCAATGTCTCTGATACGAGTAAGGCAAAGTTTAAGGGGAGACGCGGTCGACTTAGAGTAAAAGATGGATCTACCCGAAGGATGCGCGCCACGCCACTGCGAAACCACGTGCTTTATCGATGCGATGGCCATCGACACGAAACCCTAGGTTCGAATAGAGCAGTACTTCGAGAAACGTCACTTCGTATCGATCATATCTCACAAATCGTTGATCCAAATGCAACGAAATTTTCACAGATGCTTGCGCACAAGGTAAAGAATGTTCCTGCCAAGTTTCAGCTCGATTGGGCTAATTCCTGATCGATACGAAATGAATTCGTATCGATCACAGATCGAGACGAAACTTGGTGGAACTCGTTGCGTGGGCCCCCTCACGTGCCTGAAGAAGTCTCCCGAAGTTTGAGCGCGATCTGAGCCTCCTACGCCTATAAATAGCCCCTGAAGCCTGTAGAAAAGGGGATCTTTTCAACGGGGGAACGTCCAGACTCTGCCGGATTCAATTCTATACCATATCACTGCTGTTGTACATGAATTTCAGAGCTATAATCTACTGTAATCCGCTGTAATTGATTGAAATCATCAAGTGAATCAATAAAGTCATCAACTTCAGAGTGGAAGTAGGCTAGATCGCCAAACCACTATAAATCTTGTGTCATTTACTGCATTACTGTGAATTTTCTGAGTGATTTGAATACTTGTTGTCCAACTGAGATCTATGATTGTGTACGTATTTGTCATTTGTGATCTTGATTGCGAATTGGGTGCTTTCAATGACTATTGGGTGTTTGTGACCGTTTTTGGCACAAACATTTTGGTGCTTTCATTGAGAGGGCTAATTCAGGGATTCTACCGCTTGGAAGTTGAATTTGAAGGTTTAAAAGTTCAGATTTGAAAAGTTAAGACAAGGCAATCAAGCAGAAGGCCAAGGCTAGAGCGAAGTCAACATGAAGGAAGTCAAGAGGCTTCCTCAGGAGCGAATCAGGCATCGATCTTCATCACCAGGGATGAGATGGAGGCAATAATGAGAAGACAAGAAGAAATGATCCAGAACTTGCTTCAACAGATTGGGCAACTTGGAGCGCAAAATCAAGGAACAACCAGGGTTCAAAATGGAACAGGACCATCTGGCGCAGCGCCAGAATTGGGGGCACACACTTAGGACATGTTGATCCGATCCTGGGAAGAGAGACAAGGACATCCGAGCAACCTGGCGGTGATAGAGGGATGAACGCTCAACCAGGGGGCAGACACCTGAAAGCTCACACGGACTCGGGGGGCAGATCGAAGGTTGTGAACGAGGACTACAGCTTGGAGACAATGATAGATTGGCAAAGATGGTCAGGCGAGCCATGAGAGGCGGATTAGTAAACAAAGATCTTGAAGACGTGAATAGGAGTCTCTTTTCTCCTGCGATTAGGATGGCTAGGAACCCGCCAGAATTCAAGTTACCATCAGTGGAGATGTACGATGGGAGGACGGACCCTGTGGTCCATCTAATGAAGTATATGAGGCATATGGAGGTACTAGAGGCATCACAGGAAGTCATGGCCCGATGCTTTCTATTGTACTTAAAAGATATCGCAGCAATATGGTTTAGGCAGTTGGAGAATGGCTCCATAAGAACATGGGCAGATTTAACTGAAAGATTCATGGAGCAATTTAGGGTCCACATTGCAAGACCCAAGAATGCGATGAGTTTGGCAACGCTAAAGCAGAAAGCTGGGGATTCTTTGAGGAATTTTCTGACGCGATTCAATTCAGCAGCAGCATCGGTGGATCGCCCAGATCCATCCATGATTATGATGGCATTTGTGTCCGGAATAGATGATGGCACAAAATACAAAAATTCACTACTAAAGATCCCCCTATGGATCTAGGAGAATTTTATCACGAGGCGGAAATTTTTTTGCGATTAGAGGATGCTCGTACGAAAAGAGAAGAAGAAATCAATGTTTACGCAGTTAGAGGCGGTAATTCACCTGGAAAAGGTGCAGAAACTGGTAAAGGGAAGTGAAAAGCTGAAGAAAATGATGATAGGTTAAAGCGGCAACGGAGGGAGCCGCGATTTACCACCTATTCAGAACTGAACGAGGGTTTGGAGCGAATATACCAAGATACCCGAGAGCAAGTTGCCTATTGTAGACCAATGCGACGGGATCCGACTACCGATGAGAGAAAAACAGACAAATATTGCCTATTCCACGAGCTGAATGGACATAGCACAAATGACTATAGACACCTGAAGGATGAGGTAGAAGGGCATATCAGGAATGGTAGACTACTTCAGTATGTAAGGAGGCGAGCTCCAACGGTGGAACCAAAGCGACCACCGTCTACGTCAGCTAGGGGTGACCCCAAGCCGGAGCAACGTATGGTTATCAATTGATTTAAATAACGATGAACGAGTCGTAAACTTCTCACTAACACCATCGAACCATTTACACATGTATGAGATCGCGAATGATCCACATGCATGCTCTGAATGATTATTGACCATCTCGCAGTGAGAATTTACACTTTGACATCCTTGTTTTGCTTTTGTTTCATGTTGATTTGGACATTTAGACTTTGCTTGTTTGGACATTTCTGTTATGGAATTCATGTGAACGTTAATTTGATATTTGCAATTCTGTAGAAGAAGTTACTCGCGTATGCTTTGGATCGCGAACGGTCAACAAGCACACCTTGTATGGCGACGAACCGCCACGATCGCTGATTCAGAAATTCACCCGAACGTGAACCTGACATCAATAATAGTAAGTCCCCCTCGGGCACACTCATTTGCCTCGAACGACACCCAACCTCGAACGGTCACAATAAGCCTCGAACGGCACCCGACCACGAACGGTCACCGTTTGCCTCGTGTGGCACCCGACCACGAACGGTCACACTTCATCTAATATAACACCCGATCGCAAACGATCACAATTCTACCTCGTACGGCATTCGATCGCGAATGATCACATTCTTCTTTCCACGCACTCGATCGCGAACGATCAAAACTCGTCTAGAAGGACATCCGACCGCAAACGGTCCCATTTCGTTATTTGCCGTGAACGGTCCCATTTTGTTATTTGCCTCGAACGGCATCCGACCGCGAACGGTCCCATTCCATCATTTGCCACGAACGGCATTCGACCGCGAACGGTCACATATCACCTCAAATAACATACAGTCGCGAACGATCGTCTTTCGCGGTCAGGAAAGACTATCAATTCCTTTGCAGGTCATTAACAAGATATGAACATCCAGCTTATTGCGTTACAAAACATACCTTCCTATCGCAAGGCATGTTTTGGGGGGCAAGTGTTATCCCGCCTTTTGGCGAGGCCGTCATACCAAAAGATCGACCAAAAAATCAAAAATAGTTCGTCCTAAAGATTGGTTATACAATGCTTTGCTATGGATATCGATGGATTTTGTCCGAGCCCGGATCATGCTACAATTGACAAGACTTGACAAGCAAAGCTGTAGAAGCCAGCGGTTCAAATTTCAGGTTAATCAGAGTTCGTATGAATGAGATATGATCGATACAAGTTAGATAAAATGCGATGTTCGTATCCATCAAAAACCCGTTCGAATCGATCAGATTCGTATATCATGTTTGCGTAGATCGAATCCATCAGGTGTTCTCGTGTCCGCATGTTCGAATCGATGACGTTCGCATCGATCAATCCACACTGTTTTGCATCCATCGGTGCACCTTACTTCGAGTCGGTCAGTTTCGTACCCATAAGCCTTAGTTCGTATCGAATCCATAAGAGAAAGGGGCTTGGTCGAATCCATCGGGAAGCCTTGATTTCGTATCCATCAGATGTTGTTTTCGTATCCAACTGACATCGATGGATTCAGGCAACGTCTCTGATACTAGTAAGGCGAAGTTTAAGGGGAGACGCGGTCGACTCGGAGTAAAAGGTGGATCTACCCGAAGGATGCGCGCCACGCCACTACGAAACCACGTGCTTTATCGATGCGAAGGCTGTGACGCCCCACCTTTATACCCATGCTAACCAAGAACACTACGGGGTAGTGCTGTTAATTAGCACGGAGAATAAGGCTGTTGAGGAGCGACCATCCATGTAATTTATTTGTGCGAGTACCGATATGTCAGATAGTATAGAATGCGTATCATTTAAGGAGGAAATCTGACATACCGATACAAACTCAAAGCTATCACACAGTGGCTATATATAATCTTCGAAAATAAATATAAAAATAAACATAACATAAATCAGTCACAGACATCCATATCACAAAGGCGGAAGAAGATATGAATAAATATACAACACATGAAAGTGTACATCAGAGTAGTGGTCAGAAAGATCCACGATAATACAAAAGAATAGCATCACGTGCTATACAAAAGAATAAGTACACAACATATAGTCTATATCTCAAATGTGTACATCCAAAAACTACAATCTATGTAGTTAGCCAAAAGTCAGAATAGTCCTGAAGAGAAGTCAAGCAGAAGCACCTGTAACATCTCGGTCTGACCCGAGTATTATTTATAAGAAAATAATAAACGGATCAGTCTAGCTATAAATATCAGATGATATGGTATAAAGTAAAAGACATGACATGAAAATGTAATAACCATAGTGGCATACTACTATAAGTATGCAATTGAAAATCAACAAGAGATTAATCAATATCACAAGAATCTTCTCAAAGATAAAATAGGGTATCATACCCTAAACTTGTATTCAAAACAAGTCAATAACACATAAATTCACCAATGCACAAAAACTGATATCATATCAATGAAAATCATGAAAATTGGTGAAGCACAAAATTCGAGAAATCATCACCAGAAATCCAGAAAACACATAAAAAGGGGGGAAGGCCTAACACATGAACGGGAGCATGAACACTCACCAACGCGTATCACACAGGACGAGAAGCTATATCATGGAAGATATCCATTAAATTTCCACACAGTAATGGCCCGAAGACCGTAGGGTGCTACCCTACATATGTGATGCCGAAACATCACATAAACGGGGTATAGTCTCCCTCGCAGACAAAGAGACATCGCACAATCGCTAGTCAAAATCACAAAAATGATCGTCATGATCATCAAGAAGTGTCGATTACACTAAGCTAGTAAATATAAGAGTTTAGCTTCATGTCCCATAACCACTTACTTAACTCAAATATTTACGAACAGATTGTAGATCTGCACTAGAAAATTGTCACAAGAGTTTCAATATGTGTGAATCGAAATCACACCAATGAGGTATAGACTAACCTTGAAGATAAAGAGATATGTGTGAATCGAAATCACACAAATGGTGTCTAGTCTATCCTCGCAAACAAAGAGACATCGCTCAATCGCTAGTCTAAATCACAAAAATGATCGTCATGATCATAAGGAAAGTGTCAATTACACTAAGCCAGTAAATATATGAGTTTAGCTTCATGTCCCATAACCACTAGCTTAACTTAAATATTTACGAACAAACTGTAGATCTTCACTAGGAAATTGTCACAAAAAGGGTTCAATCGAACAAGTCCAAGAGCTAACCGACGAAGTGAACGCAAGCGTTTCATACCACTCGTTTTACTAAGTCGTTTAAGTTGATTTCTCATCCGAGTGAAGTAAAGGCTTGTATATACTAGTAGATTAGAAAACGGTTTGACAAACGAGTTTGGTATTAAAAATAGAGTTGAAAACATTTTGATGAAAGGGTTTTGATATTTACTACTAGTATTAAAACCTTCAAATCTTTAGAGTGACAAGTCACAAAACGATTGTTGAAACAAATCGAATCACATAAAATTCACATTCGAAGATGTGAGAGAAATCCAAAGAAATCAATTCCCAAAACCATCGAAGTAAGAAGTTCTGTTAAATGTTTTTCGGATAAGATCGCCTACGCAGAGTTGTAGAGACAATCAATCATCAAAATTCACATTCGAAGACGTGAATAAATTCCAAAGAAATCGATATCAAATCCATCAAAGTGGATATTTCCAAAATTCCCAAAGAAAGATGCCATCAAAGATGATAATAAAAGATAACAACAATAGGGAAACCACACGAATTGATTAAAGTTGGAAATCACACAAAATAGGCGAAATAGGCAAACAGCATCAGGTCGGTCGGCCGGCTTCAGGGCTCGGTCGACCGGACCCTGTTCTGAAAAATAGTTCGGGAAGCAGGTCGGTCGACTGAGCTCTGCAGCCGGTCGACCAAACCCAAACAGAGAAGTGCTTAGCACTTTTTGAAGCAGGTCGGTCGACTGACTACAGAGCTCGGTCGACCAGACCTGTTTCCAGCACTACTCAACTTATCAAGTTCATTGGCCAAATCTCGACCAAATTGCATTTTCGCGAGCAACGACACTAAGGATTTAAGCCAAACGACAACCCGGCCTTATAAGCTCTTCAATGCATCACAAAAATCATGATCAAAGATCAAAGTTTGGATTTTTAAAGAATTGAACTCAAAACACTAAAAATTGGAATATTCACCGAATCAATCCAAACCAAAAGCAATTGCACAAGAATAAGTGTTAGGAATTCATACCTAACAATCGAAGATAGTTATAGACTAAGATGTGAGATAAAAATCTCACCTTTGAACCCAAATCAATGAAGAAGAAGCTTGAAGACAAGAGAAGATCAACCACACTTCAATCTCAACACAAGAAGCTTGAATCTAAGCTTTAAAAGGAAACACTTCCCAAATTAGGTTTAGGAATTTTCTGAAATCAAAGAGAGAATGAATTGGAGAAGAAGATGGAGATGCATACCTTAGCTTTTCTTTGGATTTGGAGCAAGAATTTGAGATTGAAAGAGGAACTAGGGCTTGGAGTTTTAATTTCCCATCTCTCCCACCATTTTTGCTTTAGAACTGAAAATAGGAGGAAGTGATGGTGAATGGGGAGGGATGGTTCAGTTTGGGGGTTAAGTTGGCAAAGGGGCTGAACCCAAAACCAAACCCAAAGTGCAAATGGTCAAATTTTTGACTAGCTCCAAACATATCAAAGTTTATACTTAAAAGATTGCAAACGACGTTTTGAACTCAATGGAAGTGGTATCGAGTCCTAATTCGACTGTTTGCAAAAAGGTAGCTTTTCGGACCAAAATCCGACGAACGATGAAATATTTAAATATAAAATCGATAAATATGCGGGTTGTTACAAAGGCCATCGATACAAAACCCTGGGTTCGAACAGAGCAGTACTTCGAGGAACGTCACTTCGTATCGATCATATCTCACAAACCGTTGATCCAAATGCAACGAAATTTTCACAGATGCTTGCGCACAAGGTAAAGAATGTTCCTACCAAGTTTTAGCTCGATTGGGCTAATTCTTGATCGATACGAAATGAATTTGTATCGATCACAAATCGAGACGAAACTTGGTGGAACTGATCACGTAGGCCCCCTCACGTGCCTGAAGAAGTCTCCCGAAGTTTGAGCGCGATCTCAGCCTCCTATGCCTATAAATAGCCCCCTCAAGCCTGCAAAAAGGGGGATCTTTTCAACGGGGGAACATCCAGACTCTGCCGGATTCAATTCTATACCATATCACTGCTGTTGTACACGAATTTCAGAGCTATAATTTACTGTAATCTGCTGTAATTGATTGAATTCATCAAGTGAAACAATAAAGTCATCAACTTCAGAGTGGACGTAGGCTAGATCGGTGAACCATTATAAATCTTGTGTCATTTACTGCATTACTGTGAATTTCTGAGTGATTTGCATACTTGTTGTTCAACTGAGATCTGTGATTGTGTACGTATTTGTCATCTGTGATCTGTGATTGCGAACTGGGTGCTTTCAGCGACTATTGGGTGTTTGTGACCATTTTTGGCGCAAACACATATCAATCTATATTGCCAGATAAAATAAAATTATTATTTGTTAAAAGAAATCTAATTGAAATATTATCTTAAATACATCCTAAAATAGCATTTTTAATTAGTAGTTTAATGTCGGATGTCATATTAATGGCCGCTATAAAAAACTATAACATTATGTCACGGCTATGGCCCGATTTCGGAACGAGAAGTAACCGAAATCAATAAATGATGTCGAAATGATCTAAAATATTTTTATGAAAATATGAAGTATACGAGTGGTTTATGAATTTGTTATACGATAACTACGACATAAGTTAGTGTGTCGCATAAAATTTGTACCACATCATTAAAAACAGTTACTGAAAGAGAATAATAGCACATAGTGAGGATATCAAACTCATACATAGCTTTTCAAATTAATTTCAAACTAATGAATGGTTCTTTCCCCATCGGTTAGTTACCGAAATGATAAAGGTCTCACATTGTAAATTTTTCTAAGTTTTGAATGGATTGTGGAGACAATAATAAAAAAGAGTAAGAACATTTGATGTCCAACATCACGTTGATGTCGTAAGGCAAGGACAATTGAATCAAATAAATTAATAACGGGTTCCAGGTTTAAATAAACTATTCATTTCGCGATGAAACTGGAAACTCCCAGGTAACTAAATCAATACCACCAGCTTCAATTAATTCATTAATCCCCCCAGCGACACGGTACGCGTAATAAATTTGTTATCCAACTTACCAATTTGAAGATTAATAACAAAAACCTAATTGATAAACCACAAGAATCGATTTGAAATCAAAAATCCCCCAATTGAAAACCTTAGTAGCAATTCAAGCGTTAAATTTCCTAATCTAGCTTGTCGAATTAATCGATTAAAATAAAAGACAAACCTTGATTTAAATGTAATGCTGAAAGATTAAAATTTTTCGAGTAATTTTGAGGATTTTAAATTGTTTTTCTTGAGCTTTGAGTTGCGGGTAAAAGAAGAAAGAGTGAAGGAGCTCAAGTATCTATAGAGAAGAAGAAGAAATATAGTCATCGTTGGATCAAATTTAAATGAACAATCCAATCTGGAAAGAATGCCAATAGGCACCAAGCTCCAATATCGAGGCAATGACTTGAAAATTAACTGTTTCATTCATACTAGAGGTGGAAAATGTTACTACCATTTATGATTCAAAAATTAGGAAGGCATGTCACAAAAAAGAGTACCAAAATCAACGGATCTCGGAGTCGAAGATGAAAGGAATGTCGAACTAAAGGAAAGCATGTTGTCAAACATAAAGCATATCGCACCATTGAAAGCATCTCGTACCAACATACGAATGGTAATGTCGAACCTATTGCAAGCAGTTCCATTTCTTAAGGGATATCACATGTCATCAATGTAATATGGAATGTAGGACATCAAACAATATCAAATGCCATCAATACACACGTCAACAATATTGTATTACCGTCAACAAAAGTAAGAAGGTTATATGCAAATTGATGTCATAGGTTAACTACAAGGTAGGATGACGCACTCCATTAGCATGAAAGCTCACGCTGAAGAGTAGCAAGTGAACCGATATCGAAAATCTACAATGATATTGCATACCGTCGATTCCATACTTATTCAATGAAATAATGGATGATGTCGAAGGGGAACATATAGCAAGTCATCAGTGTGCTTGGGGATGTTATATTTCATTGATGACACACCTCACCTATTTCAGATATCACCGGTGAATGATGTCACAGGAAGATAACATTGTACTACATCAAGACAAGGATTGATATTGAATTCTAGGTGATGCCACCTCCCTTTGATATCGAAAGTTATCGGCCTCCAAATAATGTAGTAATGCGGAATGAATGTCGAAGATCATCAGTATTTACAAAAGTTATCATGTGTTACTAAAGTAGCACATCATCAAAGCAAGATGGATGTCATAATCCATTAAAGGAAAGCATATTTCACATGTCATAAGGCCGGGATATAAAATCAAGAGTTATCAAGAGAGGGTTGTATTCAAACAAAACACAAAGGCTATCGCATGTTATCAATTCAACAAGGGATGTCATAAGCCTGCAGCATTGAAAGGATGTCATATACCTTTACTTCTTGAGGTGATATCAGAAATCATTAAAAAATGTGATTCGTTAACCTAATATGATGCCCCATATCAATCAACCCTAAATGGATGTTGCAATTCAGCAACATTCAAAGGATGCCGTAAATCTTCCATTTCCAAAGGATTGAGGCATGCCATCAAGATAGCTATTGATGCCGAAAGCCGCACATGCTGGAAGGGACATGTAGCACCTTGGAAGCACCTCTTAACCCATATCAATATAGACCTAAGGGCATGGAGTCAGGGATGATTAATTCTTCTCTCATTTCTTACTTTTCAAATTTGTAATCCTAAATCAATTTGGAGATTTTAATGCCAATTGTAATCTTACAACCCTTTTTGCAAAAAGGGCTTGCACGCGTACAATCGTATAGTATATTAAATCAGGAGACACGATTCCATAACTTATGATTCTCATGCACTTATGATTATAATATGACCTTGAGTTTGCCATTGAACATGCACATTTCTAACAAGTTGACATAAATATTCCTCAGAGAGAAGAACTCTTGAATCATGACTTGTTTCTAATTCTCAAGCACTTGTGATTTCAATCATAACTTGTTTTGAATTTCCAAACACTCATGGTTTTAAGATTAATATGGATTCGACATTGGACATGTGCCTTCTTACCTAATAAGGCTACGCCTTAGTCTTTCCTCAACAAAGTTCCACTTTCCTCACACTTTTTGGTGCTAACGTAGAAATTCATTAATAAGAACCAATACATATAGACCCGAAGACTACTAACTATAGGCATGGAGCTATATATCACTACGTAGCACCTCACCCTCTCCACTCTACTTCAATCACTTAAGTGTCATCTACTTGCAATGGATAACCAAATAAATATCACCACAGCATCTCATATCACTGCATGATACTTAAATATTTATTCATTACTTATAAACTCCACTCAACCTACTCACTATTCTATATAATGACTGGAAGGAATAACCGGAAATATTACCGAATGCCCTATCCTAAAAGGTATTATAACTCTGTTTATTTAGATTTCTTATTACATAGAATTCAATACCATGAGATAACATATAAGGATATCATCACCGTATCAATTAAACCATCAATTAAATCAACATCAACGGTGAATTATTTATATGATTCAATACAATAAAGAAGAAAAACAAGATAAATTACTTTAATTAAAAAGACATGTATGAATAGAACAAAACAAATCAAAATTCAATAATATATTAATTGCGACATATATTTTTATATCTCGAAATTAATACTTAGAATTAATTAATAAATAATAAAAATATATTCTAGACTTAATTATATATTTAACTAAATCAATATCAATGGAATCAAAAAGAAAAGATGAGAAATCAAAGTACATTGAAAATAATATAAGTGATTATTCCTAAATAAACAAATATATATATATATATATCTGATGAATTAATATTTAATATGGATTATTCACATCCTAAAATTTTATTTAACTGAAATAAATATTTAAAAAGTAATAATTTTATATTCTAAAATTAAATCTATACTTTACTAAATTAAAATATAACGTACTGGTACAGACTAACTTAGGCACAGCGGAAAAACATTGGATAGATAGATATCCCCATTGGGTGCTCCAGCTCCATGCTCCAAAAATATCTTTTAGCATGCTCCTCCCCAAAATACTCTAAACAGAATTCTAACTACTTGGCTACCGGAAAAAATAGGGCACCCGGAGTTTAATGGAAAACAAAATAAACTCTGGGTCAGTCATGAGATTGGTATAAGAACTCAAAATACGTTTTTTTAAAAACAAAAAGGTATCTCATAAGACCACGCCGCACATAGACACGAATAGTTTTTACGTTATGATAACCAAAACATTCTTACGTAATATGGGATAATATTTTTAATGACATATCTTTAAAGACATTTGCAAATAAACTTATTAATCTTAGCTGAAATTGTCACATTGATTAAATTCCAACAATACTAGCCATAACAACAAAATGGAAGGCACGTATTGGAGAATGAATTCCATTCAAATAACCAGGTGAAGGGACTACTTTCCAGTAGTACATCTCTAGAGGAATGTACCGAGATCAGTAGAACATCTACACCTTCCGGCAGCTCATAACTATATACTATAATTTAGTTTCCTTTTGAAATGAATTTTAACATTATTTCCCTTAAGACGGAAGCCATAAAGTTGAAGAAAAAATTTAAGAATATAAAGAAGAAATGAATGAAAAAGAAGAGAAGATGGTAGGGAATTTATAGGAAAGGAAGAGTGTAAAAGTATCCATGAGCACATCATCACTATTTCAAGGCTTCCCCAACACACATCCCCTCTTCCAATGCACGGCTAGAGCCTCCCTCCCATATGCACATTATTTCCATCTTCTCATGTATACATATATTGAGTTATATAAGCTTAAGAAGTAAGTTTGCTTAAAATATCTTATATATTTTATGTTATATTCTTATACTTAATTATATATATATATATATATATATATATGTTTATGTACATGTCTTCATGTATGCACATGTATACGTGTATGTGTAGGTAACATATTCTCACAACGTTGCATAAATTCCACACTTTGTATCGTTACAAATTCCTATTTCGATTTTCGGTCATATTTTCTCTTTTAAACTACTATGCATATTTTAAAAAAAAATTGAAAATAAATTTTCCTATTGTTCTTAACTAATAAAAATGATCATATTTTATTTATAAAACCATAATAATTAATAATCACAATAGTTTATAAAATTGTTGTTATATCGATAGGCTGAACGACCATTTATTTAATGTGATATATTTATGGGTCATTACAAACTTCCCTTCTTAAAGAATTTCATCCTAGAAATTTAGATAAGAAGAAAATAGCTCAAAAGGGAATATATTCTATATGATGGAATATATACAAAAGTATGGATAAGTGACTACACCATAGGAGATGAGTACACTATAATGAAACTGTTCATTCTTCAATTCTAAACTTGAGATATACCTTTTTAATTCTATCTTCCATTTCCCAAGTGCAATCCTCAGCGTCTCCACTCTATCGAAATTTGAAAAAGCTTACGACCTTCCTCCTTAATCATTTATCATCATGATCAATGATTCAAACAGTTTGTCTGATAATTGCTAAATTCAGTTCCACCTCCAAGTCTTCCTAAGCAGTCGTTTCTATGATTTGCTCTGGGTCATGCACACGTTTCCTTAAATGAGACATAGGAAAGACATTGTGCATTCCTACCAACTTTTCTAGCAATTGCACTCGATAAGCTTGTGGGCCAATTCATTGAAGAATGGTAAATTGTCCAATATATCGAGGCGCTAATTTCCCCATTCTTCATTGCCTCCCCACTCCGCTCATCGGAGAGACATTCAAAAAGGCTGAATCTCCAACTAAGGATTCCAAATTTCTTTGCCTTTGGTCTGCATAACTTTTCTGTCTACTCTGGGCTTCCTTTAGCTTCTTTCTAATATATCAACCTTCTTTGAAGCTCTCGTATCATATAAGGACCAAGTACTAACCGATCTTTAGTTTTGATCCAATATGTTGGTGACTTACACAGACAACCATATTGTAACGACCCTGAAATTTTGATATTGGAAATCAGGATATTTAATTGATTTTAAATATCTAGAATTCAATTTAATTTGAAATTCAAATATCAAAGTAAATTTGGTAAATTAATTATTGAATTTAATCGTTAAATCTGGATAAAAATTTGAATCTTCAGTTTTAAGCCGATTAAAAATAATATGAAGTCTTAGAAAATTTATATTTATAATTCTTAAGGTACTGGAACTTTCAGAATTGAATTTGGAACTGTTCTGTTCAGTTTTGAATTTATATCGTTAAAATTGAATTTAGAAAATAGCGGTCCAGGGCACAGTATCGGAATTTGACGAAACCAGTTCCATTGGATCCGTAATGTTGTATTATTATTGGATTTCAATTTTCGTAACATTTGGAGTTGTTGTGTGAGCATACGATATATAAACACGTTGGAATTTTTATCGAAATTTAATTCAATAACTGGTTAAATTTAAAAGGCACTCTAGCCAGATATTTTTCAAGCACGTATTCTCTTTAACAACACGTGTCACCTTTTCTCTGAAATTTTCAATACGCGTCCCCTCCTCGTTCTATTTTAATTTTAGCCGAGACTTCAAACTTTTTATATAGTCGAGTTTCCTCCCTCTCCTCAACAAAAAAATTCAGGAAATCCTCTTCATCAAATTCAAAATTAAAAAAAAACAATGGCCGATACTTCAAACTTAAATAAGCGCCCCTTTTCTCCTCTAAAATCAAAGACAATTTGTCCATACAAAGAAAAAAAAGGGGGGCGAGTTTCACTAAATTGATTCGATTTGAAATCGCCGTTCCCTCGGAATTGAGCCATGTTCTGATCGAATTCGCGAATTCGTTCGAAATCAAAAAAATCACGAAAGGAAGTCGTCGCATGATCTTTGGCAACAGCTAGATCTACTTGAATCGCCTATGAGGCATGCCAAGTTCTTCGTCCAAGCTTTGAGCGATCAATTTTCTTGTACGTATGCAATCTTGAGTGGAATCTGGGTCACGAAGCGATACCACGGTGATGGGGTAGGGCGCGCTGCCAAGAAGCTCGGCATCGTTGTGGAGGCGACGAGATGCAGTTTTTGGTTAGGGTTTACTCGCGTGAACAGTGCAGAGCTGGTCGGTGAAGGAAGCGAAGTGAAAGCGTTGCCTTAGCAGTCAATGTCTGTAGCCAATTTTTGGTGAGTCTGTTGATCATAATTTTCTTTTCTTTCTAACTTTAGCTTTGATAATTTCATAAAGAATATGGGATAAAACAAAAATAATATGCCTACATGTTATCTTAAAACAGTAGATGTGTATATGGAGCTAAGTTTTAATGGAGGATTTCTAAATGAAGAGTTTATATAAAATCAGTTTTTTTTAAATCTGAGAACTTAATTTTTGGAAAAAAATTTGATTTGGTTAGTTAGATGGATATATAAAACAGCTGGTTTCAAATCTAGACAGCTATATATATATATACATGTAAATTCAAAGGAAACATATATTTTGACTTACTGCTTCATTTGGGAACAAATATATAGATGGTTAACAGAATTAATGGATTTTTGTTCTATTTATTATTTTAGTTATAAAAAAACAGTTAAAGAAAATTTGTTTGGAATTTAATTATCTGTTAAATTTAATCATTTGTTAAAATTCAAACTAATAAATAGTAACCAATTTGTCCAATCAATTCGAATATTAATAAAAACCATCTAATATTTATACAAGGTCCAAATTTGAGAGACAATGGTCGAATGGGATTGGATTGCGAATTTAAAAAGCAAAGGTGAGATCTTCTCACTCAAAATAAACTTGGATTGCAGTTATTGATTGCTATTTGGATGTGCTATTAGATATAGTAGGATATATCTATATATATAGCAATATATACATATTGGCATATGTATATATTGGATTGATTGATTTCCCGCATTGTATAGCGGATGAGACCCTATTGCGCCGTTAGTAAGCGGATGATATTTTATAAAATCCTATATACCGCGATATTCCACCTCGAAGTGGAATTGGTATTGTGCTAACATCTGTGGATGCAGGGAAACAGGTTGGAGGGATCCAACAGGATTCTTCAAAACATTTGAATTTGGTTTCATATGTTCTGTGATTGATTATTTATAATCTGTGTATGATTATATCTGTGATTGAATGTGTTGAAGGCTATAATTTAGCCGAATGTATTTTTGGTATTGTTGGATACCAAAAATAAATGAAATTGGATTTTTGAAATTTAGATTGGAAATTTTAAGTAAATTCCTTTTGAAAGAATTGAATAAATTAAAAGAAGTAATTTTAAAAGTGTAAAATTGATTTTTGAAATGTTATCGAATTATTTCAAAATATGGGAAGATTTTTATAAATGGATTTTTAATAGTAATTTTCGAAAGTTGGAAAATTTATTGAAAATGGAATTTTAAATGGTTTGGAAGAAAATAAAGGAATTTATTTTAAATGGTGATAAATTTGTTTGAAATCAATTTGATAATTGACGTGGTATTTAAAATAAATCCTGGGAAATCCAATTTTAATCGATTTGGTGTTTGAAATAAATGTTTGGAAAATCAATTTGGGAATTCGAAATAAACTTAGAAATCGATTTGTAAAATGATTTGGTATTTGGGATTAAAATTAGAATCAATTTGAAATTTGATTCGGTATTGAAGTAAATTTAGAAATCAATTTGGAATTTGATTTGGAGTTTGAAATAAAATTGAGAAATCAATTTGAAATCGATTTGGTGTTGAAAATGAATATTTGAGAATGTAAATTGCGAATAGAATTTATAAAAGAAAGGGAAATTTGTTTTAAAAATAAACACTGGTTTATTTTTAAGTGTGAAAGTAAATTTACGGATTTTGAACGTAAATTTGAAATAAATCGATAAGGATTTATTTGATTGGTTTAAATAGACCATTTTGAAATGGAAGTATATTTTCTTTGAAAAACCGAGTATATTCCAAAGTAGTTTTTTTAAAATAAATTAAAAGTTCTAAGTGGGTTTTTAAAAGATATATTTGGAAATATATTCTGTGTAAGGAAATTGATTTGAAATTTGATTTTCAAAACTTGAAAGGTGAAATTATGGTTTGAAATTGGTTTTCAAATGTGAATTGTGGAAAAATATATATCTCGTGAAGATATTTTGAAATTAAATAATTTGGGAAAATTATTTGAATCTGATGATTGTTATGAATATCATTGATAGTTAAATCACCGACTATCAATATTGCCTTTGAAATGGCACTTGAATTGTTTTTAAAACAAATGCTTATTATTCGGTTTAGCCGGGAAAGGACCTTTGTGTCAGATAACCCATTCCGAATAATAATACGAAGATATGGATCGTATTGAAGACCGGTGATGAAGACCGGGTATTTGTGAAAACGATAGGATGACCTATCGATTGTCTCTGCACCGTTAGCTACGGTATTGAGATTTCCTTTGTGATGGGAAGTTTTATCGGGATTGTGAATATCCGGATTTGCAAGGACTTCTTTAGGAAGTGCCTTCGGTTCTGTTCGAACCCGGAACAGACTTGTATGGTTACGTGTCTAACATTACATTTTGAGATATAAAGCTGATTTCTTTCAAATACATTTTTGTTGGTGGCGGAGAATTTATTCTCTTAGCTTAACACCCTTCTCTGAGACGTACGAGCTCAGAGGTTATGTAGTTGAAATTTATCAGCGATATATTCTCAATTTGGTAATGTGGCATGCTGAGTGTTGCTGTGACGATGATCATTTATTGATCATTTGTGATCAAAGCACGGCTTTGTGAAAAAGCGTAGCTTTGTGGACGAGACTTCGTCAGGGCCTCAACAACCCGGAAATGGTCGAAACAGGAATGTTGCGGCAAGGTTATGAGGGTCGCGCCCTTTAGGGTATGTCATTTCCTTTTGGAAAGGGGTGGTATCATGGTATGGAGCCCAGATACTTACTCATGTGGACACACTCTATTTATTATGTGTGATGTTGGTTACCGAGCGCTCGGATAAAGGTCCCAAAGGACCGAGTGATGACATATTCGTGAGTTACCTAGTTACAGGGGTAACCCGGCCTTGTTTGGCAGAGAGCAGTTTGTCTCTCGGGACGTCCAACCAGAGGCGATCCTATTCGGCAGGAGGAAAGGAAGTTCCTTAGACTGACCATTTGTTGGAAATCCATTTTCCCAATACGAAATTTTACGGTTTTAGTTGTAGAACCTGCCATTTACTTATGGTGGTCACCACTGTTTAGATGGTAGCTATAGTAGGCATACGATACTGGTCGTATGTTGGCTAAGATTGATATTATACTTTCAAAATGTTTTCTACACTAGACATTAATAATAATATCCAATGATTGGCGTAGTAAGCATCTTTGACTATCATAAGAAGAAATCTCCTCCAATTCTGCGTTTGCATTGTGTGTGTGGTGGGAGGTCTTATGGTAGTTTCATTTTCCAAAAGCATTACGAATCTATTTTATTTTCTTTATGAAAATAACTGTTTTACGATCTCACACCAGTCACCATGACTGACTCGGCGTTTATTGTTCCCTTCTAAACTCTGGGTGCCCATAATTTTCCACACGGGCAGCCTAGAGTTATTTTATCAGGATATTCTGGAGCTTTGGGGATAAGCTGGATGGAGAAACGTACTCTCGTACTTGTTTTTTATTTCCGCTGTGTACTCTGTATGAGGACAGATTTATATAACTGTCCATTGTTGTATTGAGTTGTATATTGACTCTGATTGATGTATATATAAACTGATATAGTTCTTTATTTAAAAGACTAGTGATTATCTATTATATATTGTTCCGCTGCGAAATGTGAGATTCTGATATTGTCTCTGATTCTGTGTTTTCTGTAGTTGTTCTTCTTTCTTTTTCTTCTGTCTTCTACTACCTCTTCTTTAACCCTAATGGTTCGGTTTTCCGGCATTCGATTGCGCGGCATTTGATACAGTGGACGTATTAATGTCGATTTTCGAGCGTCGAAAAGTCGCATCATTACATTTGGTATCAGAGCATCCAGTTAAGCGACAAACCTGCTCTGTTGGGTGTTACTCATTAGAGATAGAGTCAGTAGTACTCTAGAATGGGTTGAGAGTAATAATAAATATGAGCGCGTATTTGTTAGTGAATGTAAAATTTGTTTTGTATTGTGTTGACTTATCGGTTGATTGTTTATGGATTCTGGTTGGTGCAGTCTAGCTAACTGTAATCGATAGGGGTTTCTAAACTCTTAAACAAGATAAACTGATACAGTATTGTTTTAAATAGGGTAAATGAAATAATTTTGCCCAAAACTATTTTTGTATAGAAAAGAAACGATTTTCTATGAATTATTATAGTATATGGATGTTTGGTTGTTAAGAAGTGATAGCATTAATTATTATCACTGTTATATGAAAAACAAATAAGAAATAAAATGTATAACCAAAGATTTAGAGATAAATTCATTTAACAAATGAAATTTATAAATATGAAGTTAAAGTATAATAAAATAAAATCCATATACGAATGATATTTGGAAAGGTAAATTGTAATTGTAATTTACAAATTGAAATCGGATTCCAGAGAAATATTTGAAAATAAAATTTACAAATGGAATGTAAATAAGTTGATAACTTATAAAATATTAGAAATTTGATTGGAATGAGATTCAAATATAAGGAATGAAATTATGAATGAATCGATGAAGCTACATTTGTAAATGAATGAATTGGAATTGAATAATGAAATGGATTGAATTCATGTAGATAGACTTGATAATTTATTAATTCACGAAATAATGAATTGGAGATTGAATTGGTTAAATTAAAGCTTTGTTGTAAGATAAATTTGAAGATAAAGATGAATTTGTAAATAAATTCAAGTAGTAGAAATAAATTGAATTTCCTTGATAAAGATAAAATAAATTCGAGATGAATTGAATATAGAAATTTGAAATTCAAAATGAATAAGTGAATATACTAATTGAATTAAATTAGTGGATGAAATAGATTTGATAAATGAAAATCAAATCAAGAATTGAAATTGGAAACTGTTTACAAGGAAATGAACTTGAGTTTTGAATTAAAATAGCTTAAGTAAATAATGAACAGTAACTCAAATTTAAGTGAAACTTTGAAATGGTTTAAATGAAAACTTAGTTGATTAATAAGTTGAAAATGCAAAATTGAATAGTAAAAAATTGTATAACTTCAGTAATGAAGTGAAAATAAATACAAGAAGTGTATATAAATATTTGCATTGTTGTTGTCGAGTTTTGTACGATGGTTTTGAACAAATCGAATGGGTTTGTGAATATGGAATGCAAATTATATTGTATGGAATCAATTAAAAGGGATATGAGTTAGATTCATTTAAAAATGAATTGAATATTAGAAAGTGAGTTGTTAATCACTTGAATTGAATAGAAATTGAATGTGAATTAGATGGAAGCGATTTAAGTTGAATTGAAACCTTATGAATTGCTTATGGAATTTATTTTGAATGAATTTCTAATGAAATCTATACATTTGTTATTGAAAATGAGTGAATTGTTAAATAGATTTCTTATATTTGTCACTTACCTGTTTAAATTGAGTAAGTGCAGGTGTTTGGAAGCCGTTTGGCTGCATTTTGGGTTGCGTAAATGCTAATAAAATAACTACTTTGCTTAAAAATGCTAAAAGGTACGCCTACGCAATACGAAATAGGAAATATGAACTGTTTTCTGCTTTTCCGACCGAGTGGGTCGATGTATATATATTTATACTTTTTGTCAAATTGCAAAAGCTCCTCCGTGCAAAGGAGACTCCGTCAAAATTTTCTGAAAATTTTGGGAGTTAGAAAAATTTTGAAAATTTGGAAAAATTTGGTTAACGGAAATTTGATTTTCAAATTGTAATGGGAATCTAGGAATTGAGCTAGAAAAGGTAAATAAGATTAAATCTTCGAAGTTAAAGATGAATCGAATTCAGGAAAATTCGAAATAAAAATCTGAATGAAATTTTTGGAAATAAGAGTATTGGGACTTGAAATGAATTCAAATAGAGTTGAAATTGTAAATTTAATTCAAATGAAATTGAAAATGCAAAGTATAAGGAAATGAATATACAACTTTGTTCGTAAAGTGAAAACGAATATAAGAAATACTTATATTGCACTTAAGAAATGAGTGAATGAAATTCTTAAGTAAAATTTAGAATTGAGAAATATTCTAAGTATAATGTGCAATTGGACATTATTGTTAAGTGAATTATACAGGAATATAAAGGAAAATGGAATTGGATTTTGATTTCGAAGGTAAAATTGAATTTGCTCGGCAAAGGTATGTATTTGAATTTCAATATGAAATTTGATGAGATTCTGATTTTACCACTTTGCATTTTGTTTTCTTTTGAAATCTGAGGGTCCGTAGGGACGTTTTGTAGTCGTACCAAGCTAGCAGCGCAAAGGAGACGCTGGTGAAATTTTTCGAAAATTTTGAGAGTTAGAATTTTTTTTTGAGAGATCTTGAAAGTTTACAATTTAAATTTAAATTTAAATTTGAATTGAGAAGTAAAACAATGTTGTTTTGAAACTTATAATTGAAGTTGGAAGGTTAGTTGAATGATAACGAATCTTTAGTAGAAAGATTTGTTTCGATGAATTGATAAAACTATTTAGATTGTGAAAAATAGTAGACGAGTTAAGGACCATTTTTCCTGACTTGTAATTTCGGGACGAAATTCTTTTAAGGGGGGAAGATTGTAACGACCTTGAAATTTTGATATTGGAAATCATGATATTTAATTGATTTTAAATATCTGGAATTCAATTTAATTTGAAATTCAAATATCAAAGTAAATTTGGTAAATTAATTATTGAATTTAATCGTTAAATCTGGATAAAAATTTGAATCTTCAGTTTTAAGTCGATTAAAAATAATATGAAGTCTTAGAAAATTTATATTTATAATTCTGAAGGTACTGGAACTTTCAGAATTGAATTTGGAACTGTTATGTTCAGTTTTGAATTTATATCGTTAAAATTAAATTTAAAAAATAGCGGTCCAGGGCACAGTCTCGGAATTTGACGAAACCAGTTCCATTAGATCCGTAATGTTGTATTATTATTGGATTTCAATTTTCGTAACATTTGGAGTTGTTGTGTGAGCATACGATATATAAACACGTTGGAATTTTTATCGAAATTTAATTCAATAACTGGTTAAATTTAAAAGGCACTCTAACCAAATATTTTTCAAGCACGTATTCTCTTTAACAACACGTGTCACCTTTTCTCTGAAATTTTCAACACGCGTCCCCTCCTCGTTCTATTTTTATTTTAGCCGAGACTTCAAAATTTTTATATAGCCGAGTTTCCTCCCTCTCCTCAACAAAAAAATTCACGAAATCCTCTTCAGCAAATTCAAAATTAAAACAAAACAATGGCCGATACTTCAAACTTAAATAAGCGCCCCTTTTCTTCTCTAAAATCAAAGACAATTTGTCCATACAAAGAAAAAAATGGGGGGCGAGTTTCACTAAATTGATTCGATTTGAAATCGCCGTTTCCTCTGAATTGAGCAACGTTCTTATCGAATTCGCGAATTCGTTCGAAATCAAAAAAATCACGAAAGGAAGTCGTCGCATGATCTTCGGCAACAGCTAGATCTACTCGAATCGCCTATGAGGCATGCCAAGTTCTTCGTCCAAGCTTTGAGCGATCGATTTTCTTGTACGTATGCAATCTTGAGTGGAATCTGGGTCACGAAGCGATACCACGGTGATGGGGTAGGGCGTGCTGCCAAGAAGCTCGGCATCGTTGTGGAGGCGACGAGATGCAGTTTCTGGTTAGGGTTTATGTGATATCCCGGGATTTCGGGGAATTTAAAATGTGATAATCTTTTAAATTAATTATTTAAAATTGGTAAAATTGTTATTTTCAAACAATTTAATAAAGAGTTGATTTTAAATATAGTTATATTCTTAAAATATATGAATAAAGTTTTTATTTAAAAATAAGATTTCTTTTATATCATTTTCCTTAAAGGAATTTATTTATATGAATTTATAAAGTATTTAGTTGATAGTAGATAAATATAAAAGTTTTATATTAGCATTTAAAATGGATTAAATATACTATATATGATTTAGTTAAAATCTAATTGGTTTTTATTTTATTTTCTTTTAAAAAGTTTTATTTTTATAAATTAAGAAAAGCATTTATAAGTTAGGATATGTATTTATTAATTAGGAAAATTTAATAATAAAAGCTTTTAAATCCATTTAAAAGAATATTAATTTAATTATGCATGTAAATTTATAGGTGTTAGCTTATAAATCCTCCTAAGTAACATGTGTTAAGAAATTAGATAAGATAAGGGGCAAGTGTCATCTTTTTATTTTCATTTTCTTTAATTTTAATAAATCCTAAATTTACACTATATAAACTCCTATCTTCCTTTCCATTTTCTTTTGCTATCTCCTCATTTTCTAAACTCAAGAGAACAAATCCGTACAACTTTCCTCTAACCAGAAATTCCAGCAAAGTAAACAACTCCCTGTAATTCATCTCCTCATCTTAAATCAAAATCAGCAACCTGGAATCAAGTCTTGAATCAACATGTTTCCAGTTTCAAAACATTTCAGAGAACAAAAGCAAATCTTTCTCAGTTTTCAACTTCCAGTTTTATCAAGCTCTCTGCCTCTTTAAAATCTGGTGAGTAAACTTTACTTTAAAAACAGTTTGAATCTATTTGCAAGTGATAAATTTATATGGATATGATATAATATGGTTGCCTAAACGATTATTTTCTCGAATATGTTGAAACTGCCCTGTTTATATGGCTGTATATGACAGAGTATATATTTCTTGTCTCTGTTATTTTAAAACTAGTGAGCAAACCCCCTTATATCTGCCTATATCCTTTGATATTATGATGGATGCTTGAAGTATGATCTAGAATGTGTTTGCATGTATGAAATTTTGTGTTGTATGTATATAAACATAGAATAATCTATGTGCATGTCTGTGTATATAGATGTTAGCTTCTGTAGTGTTCCTAGACTCAAGATCATCATAAAAAAAAAAATTCCTATCTTCCCAACGAATTAATTTTAGACCATGATCTTTAAAGAAAAAATGATTATAACATTGTGATATCAATTTTAAAAATAGATTTAAGTGGATATATCAAGTAATTATTTCAAAAACAAGGATTTACAGTGATGATCTAATATAAGTCAGAAATCGACCATTTTAATTTCACGATTTAATTCCATAATTAGATTCGTGCTAGTAAATGATGATTTTAGATATAGATTCCATGACATTTAAATTTGGGGATATTGAGTATTCTCGAGTTGATCGAAATTTCTATTTTCTTCGATTCTCGACGTTTGGCGAAGAGTTGGGCATCAAATCTGAGGCTGAAGGAAGATGGAGGAGTGGAGATCATCAGAAAAATAATCAGTGGATTTATTAACCACCGTGGTGGCAGGACGATTGTGATATAGGGTTTAACGACCTGTTTGGGTCAACGATAATTTGGAGGCTCATTCGTAGACATGGCTGCTTCGGAGGCAACCGCAGGTGGGGGAAAAGAAGAAGGGGTCTCAGGCGAAGGTCCAGGCGTGATGCAGTGATCTCCGGTGGTCGGAGTTAGGAAGTGCGAGTAAGTTTTGCTCGAACTATTTTGTTTCAGTAGGCTCGATAGTGTTCGATTTTGAGTTTGTAATCGATGTGAGGTTTGGGTGATCGGAATCGAGAATGGTGGTCGAAGACGATGTGCTGGCAATGGCGACGTTGACCGGAGTTACTCCGATCATCTGTACATGTGTACAGATGTCAGCAGCGTGTCAGTGGTTTGGGTATTGAGAAGATGATGTTGGTTTGGGTTTACTCTCGGGAAAGTTGGGATGTTGCTCGAGTTTGCTACGGGTCATTTTGAAAGTTTTAAATCTATACAGAAAATTTTAGAATTTAAAATGTAACAGAGTTAAAAAGAAGAAGAAGGAAAAAGACTCGGGTATAGGCTCGGGAATTTTTTGTTTTGTCTCGGGTTGATACTCGAGGTTGTCTCGAGTATGTGTTGAAACAGGTTTTTATTTTGAAAATAAAACAAGTTTTTCAAGTTTTACAATTTATTCAAGTTTAAACACTTTCTTAATTAATAAAAATGTTTGTTACTAGTTTTGGTTAACGAGTTAAAGTTTTTAAATAATCGTTTTAAATTAATTAAGTTCAAATGTTTCATTTCTTTATTTTAAATGAATTCTTAAGTTTATATTTAAATAAACTTAATGTTGTGATTAAGAAGATAATCGAAAAGATAAAAATGTTTTTAGTTGTTAATTAACTAAAAAAAATCTGAGTTAATAATAATTTTGTTTCAAAGATTAAAAGTTTAACGAATTAAATGTCTTTAAAGTTAATTGATTAATAATTACTCTGTGTAATTAAATTAAAGCTAATTACTTAGTGTAATTAAGGCTAATATTATTGTGAATTAACTAAAGAATAATTAATGTAATTAATTAAGGATTAATTAACTAATAATTAAAGATCAATTAATTGTCATTAAGTTTTATTAATTGATAATTAAGGTTTATTAATTAATAATTAAAGGAATAATTAATCTTTAATTAATTAAAATGTTTAAAGGTAATTAAGGGATGGATTACTCAATTGTAATTAATGAAATGAATGTGATTGATTTAAGTTAATTAATTTGTAGATTAATTAAAGATAATCACTTGATAAGGATTAAGTATGAATACTTAATAAGATTGATATGTGTAATTACTTAGTAATAATTACAGGATGTAATTGATATAAGGGAAATTACTTAATGGTAAGTAATTGAAGTATAATTACTTTGTAAAAGTAATTAAGGATTAATTATTTGGTGTAATTAATTAAAAGATTAATATAATTAATTAAGGAGTTAATTAATTAAGGTAAGTAATTACAAGATAATAATTACTGTTTATAATTAATTAAGGTGAATTAATAGAAATGATTAATTAAAGTTTAATTAATTAATAAAATTAATTATAGTTAATTAATTTATGGAAGTAATTAATTAAGAATTATTAATTAGTGTAATTAATGAAAGTAATTAAAGGTTAATTACTATAAATGGTTAAGAATAATTAATTTGTGAAATTAATTAAAGGATAATTACTTTATGTAATTAATGAATAATTAATCAAGGATGATTAATATTTAATGAGTAATTAATTAATTAAAGATTGTAATTAATTAATGATTGATTAAGCAAGGTTAGATGATTAATTCTTAAGTAATTAATTTAATTTAAGATAATTAAATTAATTATAATATAGGGTTAATAATTGTTTGCTTATGGATGATTGTTTGTGTAGAATATCTGATTTGGTTGATATCTATTAAATGATATGCTATGATATTCTGTGATATGATATTGGGTATATCTGTGATAAATGTGTGATATTTATCTGTGTTAAATGCTGTGTAAATTCAAGTATTGAATTAAATTAAATTGTTTAAACCTTTAAACAACTTGGCCTTAAAAGATACGTTTTGGATTTCGATGAGACCGGGATCGGGTTTCCGTATACCGGTATTCCAGGTCTGGAGACCCGAATACCACATCGATCCAAATTAACGATAGGTCGTGAATCTCAAGTGAAGATGAAGACTCAGAGTGCAAGGGTTATTGTCGTTAACTCTGAGGGTGATTCCAAAATGAGTGTAACGAGATAATGCCTTCGGTTTCGTTCGAACCCGGAACGAACTTGTATGGATTGAATGCTTTCAGAACATCGTCAGGTGGACGATGAGCATTCTAAGTGGTGTGTTCTGATTTAAAGGTAAATCGTAGCCTCAAGCCTCATCAAACCGGGAATGGCTAAAACAGGGGAGGTGCAGCAAGGTTAGTGGGTAGCACCCAAGTAGTATAAGATTCCCCTGTCTAGAGTCCCTTTTTATTTCGGCTGTGTGGGCGGTTGCTGGCTCCAACCGCGGGGTTTCTTATGCGGGAATTATCCAGTAAGGGATGTTCCGGCCTTGTGTTGCAGGGGATTGGGAGTGATCCTCGGTACGTTGATCTAGGCCACGTACTGTGACGAGCGGTACCCCGGTAGCTCTGCCATTGTATGGAATCCAACTTCCAATAAGTGCCAACGGACTTGATTGTATAACCCACTTTGTGGCTAGTATGCTGGAATTTAATAATGTAACAATTTCAGCTATTTCTTATTTACTTGAAAACCTTAGACCCTATTATAATACAAGTCGATTTCCTATCAAAGTTTTGGTTAGCGTAAGGTAAAAACTTTTCCATGTTTATGTGTGGGAAGTCTTACGTGATACCTTTGTTTTCAAAAGGCTTTGAAGTTAAACAGCTTTAACCCGTTTACTCACACCAGACCCATGTCTGACCCAAGTGTTTATTTTCTGTTTTATTAAACTCTTGGGTACTCAAATTTTTACGAGTAGCCAAGGGATTCAGGTTTGCTTTGACGAATCTTTGGAGGAGCAATGGAGCAGGAGGCTTCAGCGTTCGTAGATATAGTGTTCCGCTGTGTTAGTCTGTATGAGTCATTTGTTGAGTGTATTTGAGTTGTAATGACTAGACAGATGTTTATAACTGTCTAGTATGTGTTGTATAAGCTGTGTATCTCTGATGTATATGATACAATGTAATACCTTATTTGATTAATATAATTTATTCGTTCCGCTGTTTAGATTCTGATGTGTTTCTTTCTTTCTTCTCTATCTTATCTCTTTTCTATCCCTTTCTTTCTTCTTGATGATACGACTTTTTGTGGAGAAAAAGCCGGGTCGTCACAGTTTACTCGCGTGAACAGTGCAGAGCTAGTCGGTGCAGGAAGCGAAGTGAAAGCGTTGCCTTAGCAGTCAATGTCTGTAGCCAATTTTTGGTGAGTCTGTTGATCATAATTTTCTTTTCTTTCTAACTTTAGCTTTGATAATTTCATAAACAATATGGGATAAAACAAAAATAATATGCCTACATGTTATCTTAAAACAGTAGATGTATATATGGAGCTAAGTTTTAATGGAGGATTTCTAAATGAAGAGTTTATATAAAATCAGTTTTTTTTAAATCTGAGAACTTAATTTCTGGAAATTTTTTTGATTTGGTTAGTTAGATGGATATATAAAACGGCTGGTTTCAAATCTAGACAGCTATATATATATTTACATGTAGTTTCAAAGGAAACATATATTTTGACTTACTGCTTCATTTGGGAACAAATATATAGATGGTTAACATAATTAATGGATTTTTGTTCTATTTATTATTTTAGTTACAAAAAAAACAGTTAAAGAAAATTTGTTTGGAATTTAATTATCTGTTAAATTTAATCATTTGTTAAAATTCAAACTAATAAATAGTAACCAATTTGTCCAATCAATTCGAATATTAATAAAAACCATCTAATATTTATACAAGGTCCAAATTTGAGAGACAATGGTCGAATGGGATTGGATTGCAAATTTAAAAAGCAAAGGTGAGATCTTCTCACTCAAAATAAACTTGGATTGCAGTTATTGATTGCTATTTGGATGTGCTATTAGATATAGTAGGATATATCTATATATATAGCAATATATACATATTGGCATATGTATATATTGGATTGATTGATTTCCCGCATTGTATAGCGGATGAGACCCTATTGTGCCGTTAGTAAGCGGATGATATTTTATAAAATCCTATATACCGCGATATTCCACCTCGAAGTGGAATTGGTATTGTGCTAACATCTGTGGATGCAGGGAAACAGGTTGGAGGGATCCAACAGGATTACTCAAAACATTTGAATTTGGTTTCATATGTTTTGTGATTGATTATTTATAATCTGTGTATGATTATATCTGTGATTGAATGTGTTGAAGGCTATAATTTAGCCGAATGTATTTTTGGTATCGTTGGATACCAGAAATAAATGAAATTGGATTTTTGAAATTTAGATTGGAAATTTTAAGTAAATTTCTTTTGAAAGAATTGAATAAATTAAAAGAAGTAATTTTAAAAGTGTAAAATTGATTTTTGAAATGTTATCGAATTATTTCAAAATATGGGAAGAGTTTTATAAATGGATTTTTAATAGTAATTTTTGAAAGTTGGAAAATTTATTGAAAATGGAATTTTAAATGGTTTGGAAGAAAATAAAGGAATTTATTTTAAATGGTGATAAATTTGTTTGAAATCAATTTGATAATTGACGTGGTATTAAAATAAATCTTGGGAAATCCATTTTTAATCGATTTGGTGTTTGAAATAAATGTTTGGAAAATCAATTTGGGAATTCGAAATAAACTTAGAAATCGATTTGTAAAATGATTTGGTATTTGGGATTAAAATTAGAATCAATTTGAAATTTGATTCGGTATTGAAGTAAATTTAGAAATCAATTTGGAATTTGATTTGGAGTTTGAAATAAAATTGAGAAATAAATTTGGAATCCATTTGGTGTTGAAAATGAATATTTGAGAATGTAAATTTCGAATAGAATTTATAAAAGAAAGGGAAATTTGTTTTAAAAATAAACACTGGTTTATTTTTAAGTGTGAAAGTAAATTTATGGATTTTGAACGTAAATTTGAAATAAATCGATAAGGATTTATTTGATTGGTTTAAATAGACCAGTTTGAAATGGAAGTATATTTTCTTTGAAAAACCGAGTATATTCCTATTAACCCGCCTTTTGGCAAGGCCGCGGACAGACGGGTTTAACTTTATCAACTGCATGTTCGTCGAGGCTAGGGTACGATGGATACAGTCGACTGGATGGATGAATGATGCAATGTGCTTGGGAGATGGAAATATGATTGGATAAAGATGAATCAACTATAATTTGGGTCTAGGAAACACTGTTCGGCATGATGGAGGTTCGGCATGATGGAGGTTCGACACTAAGGATCGTTCGGCATGATATGGAGTGCTCGACATAAATCTCGTTCGGCATTGGATGGATCGTTCGGCATCTGGAGACGTTCGGCATGATGGAGGTTCGACACTAAGGATCGTTCGACATTGGATGGAGTGCTCGGCATAAATCTCGTTCGGCATTGGATGGATCGTTCGGCATCTCGAGACGTTCGGCATGATGGAGGTTCGGCACTAAGGATCGTTCGGCATTGGATGGAGCGCTCGGCATAAATCTCGTTCGGCATTGGATGGATCGTTCGACATCTGGTGACGTTCGGCATGATGGAGGTTCGGCACTAAGGAGCGTTCGGCATGATGGAGGGGTCGTTCGACATACCTCACCTCGCTCGACATTGTACCTCGTACCTCCATAACTTGGTACCTCGCACCTCCATATCTTGGTACCTCGCACCTCCATGTCTCGGTACCTCGCACCTCCATGTCTCTGTACCTCGCACCTCCATGTCTCGGTACCTTGCACCTCTATACCCCGGTACCTCGCACCTCCGTACCTCTGCACCTCGGTACCTCGCACCTCCCAACGTTCGGCATGAGGAGGTCGTTCGGCATTCACACCTTGTTCGGCATTCAGCGTTCGGCATCTATGGTTCGGCATATGGAGACCACTCCATTTGGGCTGAGGTACTCGGCTGCCAGGCCCACCAGGGAAGTCCAACCCATCTTTGTCTATAAATAGAGAGGTAGGGGCACAGTAAAAGGAGATCTTCTTTCTGCTCTCTTACTTTCTCTTTTCTAAGGCTAAGGCAACTCTGTCATTCTGCAACTGTAATCGATTATTACAGCAATAAAAAGCAAACTTCTAAGTGGACGTAGGCCGGAGTTAGCCGAACCACTATAAAATCTATTGTTCTTTACTGCTTTCATTTTAGTTTTAACTGTTCTTCACATTATTACTCTCTACATATACTCTATCTCTGAGCTGTGACTAGTATTTGGTGCTTTCATCTGGATTTGGTGGTTAGTGACCAATTTTGGCGCTAACACTTTGGTGCTTTCACTGAGAAACAAGCACTCGGGAATTTTAGGAGTTAGGAACTTGGATCTTAGAAAGCAATGGCAAGACCACCAACGAGGAAGCAAGTAGTGGAAAGGAGCAATCAGGAAGGAAGTCAAGCGGCCTCTTCTGGAGCTGGAGAGGATCACGCATCCATCTACATAACTCGGGATGAGATGCAGGCAATGATGAATTCTATGCAGGAGCAGATGATGAAACGACAAGAGGAGATGATGCAGGCTCTTCTCAGGCAATTTGAACAACCAAGAACTGCAGGAGCTCGAGTTCATGGAACTGGACCAGAGGAACTCAACCAGCGGACAGATGGAGTGATTCAACAGGAGGCAGCTCCCAATCAACAAACAGCTAACAATCTAGATGGACCTAGACTCGGGGGCACACCACCAGGGAATGCTGGACCAGTTCATGGAGGGATACCGGATGACGCTACGCGGCCTGTTGTCGATAGGAATACAGGAGTACGTGATGAAGAATATGTGCCAGAATTTCCTCGGGGACTTGGGGGGCAGTCTGGATTAGTTGGAAACACTGGATTGGCTGACATTATCAGGCGGACTATTCGCGGAGGTCTAACAAACAGGGATTCAGAGGGAGTTAACAAAAGTCCGTTTACCCGGAACATCAGGACAGCTAGGAATCCGTCCGATTTCAAACTACCCACTCTGGAAGTATACAACGGGAAGACGGATCCCACCGACCACTTGATGAGGTACACTAGGCATATGGAAGTGCTGGGGGCAACGGAGGAGGTTATGGCCCGATGTTTCCCTCTGTACTTGACTGAAATTGCTGCTATGTGGTTCAGACAGCTGGAGGATGGATCCATTGGAACATGGACAGAACTGGTGGACAAGTTCTTAAGTCAATTTCGAGTTCACATAAAAAGGCCAAAGAACATGATGACGCTAACATCAGTCAAACAGGGGGCAGATGAATCGCTCAGGACATTCTTAACTCGATTTAATGCAGCAGTTGCTTCGGTGGATCGGCTAGATCCATCAACGGTTCTGATGGCTGCGGTATCAGGAGTCAGAGATAATTCGGAGTTCAAAGTATCGTTGGTACGGGACCCACTGTTGGATCTTGGGGAATTCTTTCATGAAGCTGAAAGATTTCTTCGACAAGAGGATGCATGTTTGGACATGAGGTCAAAGGAAGTAAACATGACTAAGGATGGAGGACTACTCGGCGAAAGCTCAGGTGGGGGCAAGGATAAAGGGAAAAGGAAGCGTTGGGGAGAACCAAAGTTCTCCACTTACACAGGATTGAACGCAACGTTGGAGTGGATTTTCTTAGATACTCGAGATCGTCTTCCCTATCGAAGGCCATCAAGGAGGGAACCCACAGAACGTGAAAGGGCATCAGGAAGGAACTGTCTCTTTCATGACCTGGACGGGCATGATACTAACAGCTGCCGACATCTAAAGGATATAATCGAGGAGCATATAAGGAATGGTCAGTTGCGACAGTATGTCGGAACTCGGAATGCGGCGGTGGAACATGAACGGCCACCGCCTACCTTGAACGACGAGGGCGCGAGGCCCAGGAATGGAGACCGATTGGTCATCAACTAATCTTGATGGTTTGGAATAAGTAACAAACTCCGGGCAAACGGTTAAATCACTTACTCATGTACGGGGTCGGAGATAACCCTCAGGCATGCTCTAAGATGATGGTTTACCGAAACGCCCGGGTTTGCGAAATCTGTTTTTTTCCTTTGACTTCGACATTTGCTTTTTATGGTTTGGTTTTGGAGTTTGGTTTGAACTCCCTGTTTTGCTCGTTCTCTGGTTTGAATTCCGGTTTGAATGTTTGTTTTTCGGATTGGATTTTGATTGGATTTTCTCTGGATTTTGGCTTAAAGGTCGTCGAGTATGGACTATGCTCGGCAAGGGTCCGAAGAGACCAAGATTCGGCCTAGGACTTAGGCCATATATTATCGGTTACTATTTCAGGTCGTCGAGTATGGACAATGCTCGGCAAGGGTCCAGAGCGACCAGGATTCGGCTTAGGACTTAAGCCATGGCATTACTTACGTCCAGGGACACTGGACCACGATCGTCAAGTGTGGATTGCGCTTGGCAAGAACCCGGAGAGGTTAACTCAACGTCCAGGGACATTGGACCACGGTCGTCAAGTGTGGATTGCGCTTGGCAAGAACCCGGAGAGGTTAACTCAACGTCCAGGGACACTGGACCACGGTCGTCAAGTGTGGATTGCGCTTGGCAAGAACCCGGAGAGGTTAACTCAACGTCCAGGGACACTGGACCACGGTCGTCAAGTGTGGATTGCGCTTGGCAAGAACCCGGAGAGGTTAACTCAACGTCCAGGGACACTGGACCATGGTCGTCAAGTGTGGATTACGCTTGGTAAGGACCCGGAGCGGTCCCGGATTTGGACATCGACCCGGAGAGGCCATGGATGTGGTTATTAGTTATTGAATATGGATGGACTATATCATGGTTATCGAGTTCAAGTGGATGTGGATTTGGTTACTGGATTCAGAATCGGACATCGACTCGGAAGAGTCGTGGAAATGGATCAGGATATTGCCGTGGCATTCGGATAAGATGGCTTGGTAATGGATTGAATTATGAATCAGAAAGTATGGATGTGGATAACGTACATACTTAGGATATTGGACTTGAGGCTATTCAAAACACACCTTTCAAAGCAAGGCATGTTTTGGGGGGCAAGTGTTAACCCGCCTTTTGGCAAGGCCGCGGACAAACGGGTTTAACTTAATCAACTGCATGTTCGTCGAGGCTAGGGTACGATGGATACAGTCGACTGGATGGATGAATGATGCAATGTGCTTGGGAGATGGAAATATGATTGGATAAAGATGAATCAACTATAATTTGGGTCTAGGAAACACTGTTCGGCATGATGGAGGTTCGACACTAAGGATCGTTCGGCATGATATGGAGCGCTCGGCATAAATCTCGTTCGGCATTGGATGGATCGTTCGGCATCTGGAGACGTTCGGCATGATGGAGGTTCGGCACTAAGGATCGTTCGGCATTGGATGGAGCGCTCGGCATAAATCTCGTTCGGCATTGGATGGATCGTTCGGCATCTGGTGACGTTCGGCATGATGGAGGTTCGGCACTAAGGAGCGTTCGGCATGATGGAGGGGTCGTTCGGCATACCTCACCTCGCTCGACATTGTACCTCGCACCTCCATATCTTGGTACCTCGCACCTCCATGTCTCGGTACCTCGCACCTCCATGTCTCGGTACCTCGCACCTCCATGTCTCGGTACCTCGCACCTCCATACCCCGGTACCTCGCACCTCCGTACCTCTGCACCTCGCACCTCGGTACCTCGCACCTCCCAACGTTCGGCATGAGGAGGTCGTTCGGCATTCATACCTTGTTCGGCATTCAGCGTTCGGCATCTATGGTTCGGCATATGGAGACCACTCCATTTGGGCTGAGGTACTCGGTTGCCAGGCCCACCAGGGAAGTCCAACCCATCTTTGTCTATAAATAGAGAGGCAGGGGCACAGTAAAAGGGGATCTTCTTTCTGCTCTCTTACTTTCTCTTTTCTAAGGCTAAGGCAACTCTGCCATTCTGCAACTGTAATCGATTATTACAGCAATAAAAAGCAAACTTCTATGTGGACGTAGGCCGGAGTTAGCCGAACCACTATAAAATCTATTGTTCTTTACTGCTTTCATTTTAGTTTTAACTGTTCTTCACATTATTACTCTCTACATATACTCTATCTCTGAGCTGTGACTGGTATTTGGTGCTTTCATCTGGATTTGGGGGTTAGTGACCAATTTTGGCGCTAACAATTCCAAAGTAGTTTTTTAAAATAAATTAAAAGTTCTAAGTGGGTTTTTAAAAGATATATTTGGAAATATATTCTGTGTAAGGAAATTGATTTGAAATTTGATTTTCAAAAGTTGAAAGGTGAAATTATGATTTGAAATTGGTTTTCAAATGTGAATTGTGGAAAAATATATATCTCGTGAAGATATTTTGAAATTAAATAATTTGGGAAAATTATTTGAATCTGATGATTGTTATGAATATCATTGATAGTTAAATTACCGACTATCAATATTGCCTTTGAAATGGCACTTGAATTGTTTTTAAAACAAACGCTTATTATTCGGTTTAGCCGGGAAAGGACCTTTGTGTCAGATAACCCATTCCGAATAATAATACGACGATATGGATCGTATTGAAGACCGGTGATGAAGACCGGGTATTCGTGAAAACGATAGGATGACCTATCGATTGTCTCTGCACCGTTAGCTACGGTATTGAGATTTCCTTTGTGATGGGAAGTTTTATCGGGATTGTGAATATCCGGATTTGCAAGGACTTCTTTAGGAAGTGCCTTCGGTTCTGTTCGAACCCAGAACAGACTTGTATGGTTACGTGTCCGACATTACATTTTGAGATATAAAGCTGATTTCTTTCAAATACATTTCTGTTGGTGGCGGAGAATTTATTCTCTTAGCTTAACACCCTTCTCTGAGACGTACGAGCTCAGAGGTTATGTAGTTGAAATTTATCAGCGATATATTCCTAATTTGGTAATGTGGCATGCTGAGTCTTGCTGTGACGATGATCATTTATTGATCATTTGTGATCAAAGCACGGCTTTGTGAAAAAGCGTAGCTTTGTGGACGAGACTTCGTCAGGGCCTCAACAACCCGGAAATGGTCGAAACAGGAATGTTGCGGCAAGGTTATGAGGGTCGCGCCCTTTAGTGTATGTCATTTCCTTCTGGAAAGGGGTGGTATCATGGTATGGAGTCCAGATACTTACTCATGTGGACACACTCTATTTATTATGTGTGATGTTGGTTACCGAGCGCTCGGATAAAGGTCCCAAAGGGCCGGGTGATGACATATTCATGAGTTACCTAGTTACAGGGGTAACCCGGCCTTGTTTGGCAGAGAGCAGTTTGTCTCTCGGGACGTCCAGCCAGAGGGGATCCTATTCGGCAGGAGGAAAGGAAGTTCCTTAGCCTGACCATTTGTTGGAAATCCATTTTCCCAATACGAAATTTTACGGTTTTAGTTGTAGAACCTGCCATTTACTTATGGTGGTCACCACTGTTTAGATGGTAGCTATAGTAGGCATACGATACTGGTCGTATGCTGGCTAAGATTGATATTATACTTTCAAAATGTTTTCTACACTAGACATTAATAATAATATCCAATGATTGGCGTAGTAAGCATCTTTGACTATCATAAGAAGAAATCTCCTCCAATTTGCGTTTGCATTGTGTGTGTGGTGGGAGATCTTATGGTAGTTTCATTTTCCAAAAGCATTACGAATCTATTTTATTTTCTTTATGAAAATAACTGTTTTACGATCTCACACCAGTCACCATAACTGACTCGGAGTTTATTGTTCCCTTCTAAACTCTAGGTGCCCATAATTTTCCACACGGGCAGCCTAGAGTTATTTTATCAGGATATTCTGGAGCTTTGGGGATAAGCTGGATGGAGAAACGTACTCTCGTACTTGTTATTATTTCCGCTGTGTACTCTGTATGAGGACAGATTTATATAACTGTCCATTGTTGTATTGAGTTGTATATTGACTCTGATTGATGTATATATAAACCGATATAGTTCTTTATTTAAAAGACTAGTGATTATCTATTATATATTATTCTGCTGCGAAATGTGAGATTCTGATATTGTCTCTGATTCTGTGTTTTCTGTAGTTGTTCTTCTTTCTTTTTCTTCTTTCTTCTTCTACCTCTTCTTTAACCCTAATGGTTCGGTTTTCCGGCATTCGATTGCGCGACATTTGATACAGTGGACGTATTAATGTCGATTTTCGAGCGTCGAAAAGTCGCATCGTTACACATATAGAGCTTCATACAGTGCTATGCCGATACTAGCTTGATAACTGTTGTTATAAGAAAACTCAACTAAATGCAAATGATTTTCCTAGGATCCTGTAAAGTCCATAATATATGCCCTGAGAAGATTTCCAAAAAGGTTGACCCTTTACATTTGTCCATCAGTTTAGGGTTAATATACAGTGCTTATATTTATCCTTATTCCCAAAGATGTCTGTAATGCCTTCCAAAACTATTTAGTAAATGTGACGCCCCACCTCTATACCCACGCTAACCAAGAACACTTCGATGTAGTGCTGTCAATTAGCATGGAGAATAAGGCTGTGGAGGAGCGACCATCCATGTAACTTCTTTGTGCGAGCACCAATATGTCAAATAGAATAGAATGCATATCTTTTAAGGAGGAAATCCGACATACCGATACAAACACAAAGCTATCACACGGTGGCTATATATAATCTTCGGAAACAAACATAGAAATAATCATAACACATATCAGTCACAGACATCCATATCACAAAGGCGGAAGAAGATATGAAAAAATATATAACACATGAAAGTGTACATCAGAGTAGTGGTCAGAAAGATCCATAATAATACAAAAGGAATAGCAACAAGTGCTATACAAAAACAATACATCAATGAGTCTATATCTCGAATGTGTATAATCAAAAACTACTAATCTAAGTAGTTAGCCAAAAGTCAGAATAATCCTGAAGAGAAGTCAAGCAGAAGCACCTGTAACATCTCGGTCTGATTCGAGTATTATTTATAAGAAAATAATAAACGGATCAGTCTAGCTATAAATATCAGATGATATGGTATAAAGTAAAAGACATGACATGAACATGTAATAACCATCGTAGCATACTACTATAGGTATGTAATTGAAAATCAATAAGAGATAAATCAATATCACAAGAATCTTCTCAAAGATAAAATAGGGTATCATACCCTAAACTTGTATTCATAACAAGTCAATAACACATGAATTCACCAATGCACAAAAACTGATATCATATCAATGAAAATCATGAAAATTGGTGAAGCACAAATGCCAGAAATCATCACAAGAAATCCAGATAACACATAAAAGGGGGAGGCCTAACACATGAACGGGAGCATGAAAACTCACCTACGCGTAAACACATGAATGAGAAGCTATCTCATGGAAGCTATCCATTAAATTTCCACACAGAAATGGCCCGAAGACCATGGGGTGCTACCCTATATATGTGATGGCGAAACATCACAAAAGCAGGGTCTAGTCTCCCTTGCAGACAAAGAGACATCGCTCAATCGCTAGTCTAAATCACAAAAAAATGATCGTCATGATCATTAGGAAGTGTCAATCACACCAAGCTAGTAAATATATGAGTTTAGCTTCATGTCCCACAACCACTTGCTTAACTTAAATATTTATGAACAAGCTGTAAATCTTCACTAGGAAATTGTCACAAAAAGGGTTAAATCGAATAAGTCCAAGAGCTAACCGACGAAGTGAACGCAAGCGTTTCATACCACTCGTTTTACTAAGTCATTTAATTCGATTTCTCATTCGAGTGAGGTAAAGGCTTGTATATACTAGTAGATTGGAAAACGGTTTGAGAAAAAGAGCTTTGTAATAAAATAGAGTTGAAATCATTTTGATGAAAGAGCTTTGATATTTACTATTAGTATTGAAACCTTCATATCTTTAGAGAGACAAGTCACAAAACGATTGCTGAAACAAATCGAATCACATAAATTCACGTTCGAAGACGTGAGTAAAGTCCAAAGAAATCAATCCCAAAACCATCATAGTAGAAATTATGTTGAATGTTTTTCAGATAAGATCCCCTACGGAGGGCGGTCCAGGGCGGTGGCAACCCCCTAGGTGGGGTGCGGGCGCAACGCCCCTGCTATAGTGTTCGACCTAAGGGGTACGCGACCTAGGGGAGTAGGCGACCTAGTGTTGCCGAGTGATTTTAGGTCGGAGGACGACCTATGACTTAGGTCTTGGAACGACCTAGTGAAGTTAGGTCGGGGACGACCTACGACTTAAGGCCTGGAACGACCTAGTGAAGTTAGGTCGGGGACGACCTACGACTTAAGGCCTGGAACGACCTAGTGAAGTTAGGTCGGGGACGACCTACGACTTAAGGCCTAAACCGCACACGACTTAACTCCAGACGCGCAATAATGGCCATACGAGCTAAGGCCTAACGACCTAACCCCGAACGAGCTAAATAGGTGGGCAGACCAACCTATAGGCGAACGACCTAAAGGCGTTAACTCGCGGACGACCTAAGGCGTTAACTCGCGGACGACCTAAGGCGTTAACTCGCGGACGACCTAAGGCGTTAACTCGCGGACGACTTAAGGCATGCGAATGAAAATATGAAGGCCGTAACTTTTCAACGCACGTGGGCTAGCAGTCTGGACGACCTAACCTGGGCAGAACGACCTAAAGGCTGGAATTCACCAAAAACTCTAAAAATTGGAGTTTTTCGCCAATCCAATCCAAACCAAATGCAAATGTGCATGCTAAAGTGATAGGGAACCATTCCCAATAGTCCAAGATAGATATAGACAAGAATGTGAGATAAAAAATCTCACCTTTTCACTAAAATGGATGAAGATGGAGATTGAAAGCAAGTAGAAGCAATCCAAAGCTTGAATCCACTATCTTCTTCTTGAATTTGGAGTTGAATGTTGGAATTGCAATTTAATTTGAGTTTGGAGTTTTAATTTCCCTTTCCCTCCTCCATTTTTGACAAAGCTTGAAGTGTTTGATAAAGTGAGGAAGAGGAGGTGGGTTGGGGCTGAGTTAGAAGGTGCAGTCGAACCAAAGTCAAAGGTGGGAAAAAGTGTCGAAAATTTCACTATCTCCAAACATATCGAAGTTTACACTCAAAAAGATCGCAAACGTCATTTTTAACTCAATGGAGGTGGTCTCGAGTCCTAATTTGACCGTATGCAAAAAGTAGCTTTTCGGACTAACATCCAACTAATGATAAAATATTTAAATAAAAGCTTTAAATATAAAATTGATAAATATGCGGGTTGTTACAGACTCCCCTCCTTAAAGAAATTGCGTCCTTGCAATATATACGGTGGAAATAAGAAGTAACAACCATAAAAGCATATTAACACAAAAGAAATTGGAAATAGAAGTTCACCTGAAAGAGCATGAGAAAGTAAGTCCAGATGTGTACGCTCGATGAATTCCCTAGTTTCCCAAGAGCAATCCTTAGGATTTGAGGACCATTGAACTTTAACAAGCGGGACATCTTTATTTCGAAGGCGTTTGACCTCCGAAGCGATAATTCGAATAGGATGCTGCTCATAAGTTAAGTTAGGCGAAACTTCAATCTCTTCAACAACACCAGGCTCAAGAATAGCATCGGAATCTCGGAGGCACTTCCGTAATTGAGAAACATGAAACACGTTATGAATAGCAGAAAATTGGGCCGGTAATAAAAGGCGATAAGCCATGGAACCGATACGTTCAGTGATAGGAAACAGCCCAATATATCGAGGCGCTAATTTTCCAGATCGACTGAAGCGTACAACACCCTTCATAGGTTAAACACGAACAAATACAAGATCTCCAATAGAAAATTCTAATTTCCTTCTTCGATTATCGGCATAGGATTTTTGTCTACTCTGGGCTTCTTTCATCCTATGTCGAATAAGCTCAATCTTTTCTGTGGAATCTCGAATAAAATCTGGTCCTAAAACCAGCTTCTCACCGGCCTCAAGCCAACAAGAAGGAGATCGGCATGGCCTTCCGTAGAGTGCCTCGAAAGGTGCTATACCAATACTAGATTGGAAGCTGTTATTATAGGAAAATTCAACAAGTGAAATATGATCTTCCCAACTTCCACCAAAGTCAAGAACACAAGCACGTAGAAGATCTTCAAGTGTTTGATTCACACGCTCAGTTTGTCCATCGGACTGGGGGTGATAAGCGGTGCTAAAATTAAGCTTCGTTCCCAAAGCTTTTTGAAGACTCTTCCAAAATCCACTAGTAAACAATGGATCACGATCACTAATAATAGAAGTAGGGACTCCATGTAATTTAACAATTTCTTTGATAAAGAGTTTGGCCAGAAGAGGAACGGTTCGGATCGACTGAACAGGAATAAAATGGGCAGATTGGTAAGTCTGTCAACGATCACCCATAAACTATTATGACCAGAACGCGAACGGGGTAGGCCATCAATAAAATCCATGGAAATTTGATCCCACTTCCAAATTGGAATTTCCAATGGTTGCAATAACCCACCGGGCCTTTGATGTTCAGCCTTGACAAGTTGGCAAGTCATGCAACACTTAACAACGTTAGCAATATCAGACTTCATTCCCTCCCAGTAATAATGTCGTTTCATATCCGCGTACATTTTACTACTACCGGGATGAATGGAATATTTGGAACGATGAGAATCTTCTAGAATATCCTTTCAAAGATCACTAATATTTGGTACAATAAGTCTACCAAATTTTCGAATGCCGCCACGAGAATTAATATCAAAGTCTTTCAAACCTTCGATATCAACTTTATCCTTAATATTTTGGCCAAGAAGAGCCAATTCGGGATCTAGCTCTTGAGCTTCAAGAATGCGGTCTAAAAGAGAAGGATGAGCCTCAAGGCTACATAAAACAAAAGATGAACATAAATCGAAAACACGGTCTCGAATTTCACAAGTGGATAAAATTTCGAGATCGTTCCATTCAGATATCATCATGGAAACAACCGCTTGTTGCTTGCGACTAAGAGCATCGGCAACTCAATTTACCTTTCCGGGAGTATAAAGAATATCTAGATCATAAGAGGCAAGAAATTCAAGCCAACACTGTTGACGCAAATTAAGTTCCTTTTGAGAAAATAAATATTTCAAAGACTTATCATCAGTATAAAGTATAAATTTCTCTCCTAAAAGATAATGTCGCCAAATTCGAAGGGCGAAAACGATAGTCGCGAGTTCTAAATCATGTGTGGCATATCTAGTCTCAGCCGGCTTCAATTGCCTTGAAGCATAAGCAATAACACGTTCTTTTTGCATAAGAACGGCACCCAAACCAACGCGACTAGCATTGGTATAGACAACAAAATCTTGATTCCCTTCGGGAATAACAAGAATAGGAGCATCAGAAAGGAGTTCTTTTAATTTCTGAAAAGAAGTTTCACATTTGTCCGACCAAATGTATTTAACACCTTTCTTTGTTAAGCCAGTAAGAGGGATGACAATTTTAGAAAAGTCCTTGATAAAACGACGGTAATAACCCGCCAATCCAAGGAAGCTACGGATTTCCGTTACACTCTCTGGTCTCTTCCAATTTTGAATCGCTTCAATCTTAGAAGGATCCACTGATATTCCGGATTCGGAAATAATATGACCGAGAAACTTCACATTAGATTGCCAAAAGTGGCATTTAGAGAATTTTGCTTTTAATCGATTACTCCTAAGAGTTTCCAATATAATCCGAAGATGCTTTTCATGCTCCTCCTCGGTTTTTGAATACACAAGAATATCATCAATAAAGATGAGAACAAATCGATCGAGAAAATCTTTAAAAACTCGATTCATAAGGTCAACGAAATAAGCCGGAGCATTCGTTAAACCAAATGGCATAACTAGCCATTCATAAGATCCATAACGAGTACGGAACGAAGTCAAAGGAATACTATCCTATGCAATGCGTAGCCGATGAAAACCGGTAGCCAAGTCCAATTGTGAAAAGACTCTAGCACCACTCAGTTGATCATATAGATCATCAATCCGAGGCAATGGATATTTATTCTTAATAGTAAGGTCATTAAGCTTGCGGTAGTCGACGCAAAGCCTAAGAGTTCCGTCGGATTTCTTTACGAAAATCGTTGAAGCTCGCCAAGGTGAGGAACTAGAGCGGATAAATTGCTTCGTCTCTAATTCAGACAATTGTTTGCGCATCTCTTCATTCTCCTTATTGGACATGCGATAAGGAGGACGAGTAATAGGTTGGGCTCCAGGTATGAGATTAATTTTGAACTCAATTGCTCGCTTAGGTGGTAATCCTAAAAAAAGCTCAAATATGTCGAAAAATTCACGGACAACGTGAATACAAAAAATGACATCTTCCTCATCATCATTATCATCATCAAGAGGATTTAGAGAATATAAAGATGCTGTAAAAGTAGAATCCGAATCTTTAAGAACAATAGAAATCTGCTTAACAGATAGTGGATGTCGAAGACAAATAGTCCGCTTAGGACATAGGATATGAGCTTCATAACGATTAAGCCAATCCATACCCAAAATCATTCCAAAGCCTAAGTAACGCATGACATGCAAATCGGCTAGGAAAGAAAAATCACATAAAATAATCTCCACATCTCTACATAGCAAACTAAGAGTTGCGGATCCACCAACGGGATTCGCAATTCTCAGAGAAGTCATTAAAGCATCAACACTTAAAGAAAAAGTATCGACAAGTTCCTTTGATATAAAAGAATGGGATGCACCCGTATCAAAGAGAACTCTAATAGGTTGATCATGAAATATAATAATGCCATCAAGGACAGAATAAGACATACCTTGACCACGAGATGTGTTGCCAGGGGCTTGAGCAACGTTTAACTTTCCCTCCTTCACTTGAAGCTTAGGGCATTGGTGCATAAAATGATTTGGACTTTTACAATAGCGGCAAGAGCGGGACTTTGAACACTTGTTCGAAAAATGGCCCTTAGCACCACAGTTGAAGCATTTATTATCACTGGGGGAAAATGCCTTTGCCGCAGGAGTTGCTTGCTTACCTTTTTTGTTGGGATAAGGACCTTTAAACTTGTTAGGCCTTCTCTTGTTGTTGAAGTTTGGTTTGGTAGCCACCACTTCAACATCATTGTCCTTATCAGCCTCTTCAAGACGAAGAGCGATATCGATTAGTTGGTCGAAGAGAACTTCCAACTTGAGAAGTAATGGCTTCTTGAGATTCTTATTTAAGCCATAGACGAACCTCTGGTTCTTCTTTAATGGGGTGTTGATGTATTCAACCCCGTATTTGGACAGTGACTCGAAGGATGCGACATAATCTGTCACAGAGGATGCACCTTGGACAAGGTCTATGAAACGACGAGCCAATGTAACTTTCTCTGCTTCTGGTTCTCTGCTTCTGGTACGAATACCAAGCTGTGACGCCCCACCTCTATACCTACACTAACCAAGAACACTTCGATGTAGTGCTGCCAATTAGCACGGAGAATAAGGCTGTGGAGGAGCTACCATCCATGTAACTTCTTTGTGCAAGCACCGATATGTCAGATAGAATAGAATGCATATCTTTTAAGGAGGAAATCCGACATACCGATACAAACACAAAGCTATCACACGGTGGCTATATATAATCTTCGGAAACAAACATAGAAATAATCATAACACAAATCAGTCACAGACATCCATATCACAAAGGCGGAAGAAGATATGAATAAATATATAACACATGAAAGTGTACATCAGAGTAGTGGTCATAAAGATCCACAATAATACAAAAGGAATAGCAACAAGTGCTATACAAAAGAATACATCAATGAGTCTATATCTCAAATGTGTACAATCAAAAACTACTAATCTAAGTAGTTAGCCAAAAGTCAGAATAATTCTGAAGAGAAGTCAAGCAGAAGCACATGTAACATCTCGGTCTGTCCCGAGTATTATTTATAAGAAAATAATAAACGGATCAGTCTAGCTATAAATATCAGATGATATGGTATAAAGTAAAAGACATGACATGAACATGTAATAACCATCGTAGCATACTACTATAGGTATGTAATTGAAAATCAACAAGAGATAAATCAATATCACAAGAATCTTCTCAAAGATAAAATAGGGTATCATACCCTAAACTTGTATTCATAACAAGTCAATAACACATGAATTCACCAATGCACAAAAACTGATATCATATCAATGAAAATCATGAATATTGGTGAAGCACAAATGCCAGAAATCATCACAAGAAATCCAGATAACACATAAAAGGGGGAGGCCTAACACATGAACGGGAGCATGAAAACTCACCTACGCGTAAACACATGAACGAGAAGCTATCTCATGGAAGCTATCCATTAAATTTCCACACAGAAATGGCCTGAAGACCATGGGGTGCTACCCCATATATGTGATGGCGAAACATCACAAAAGCGGGGTCTAGTCTCCCTCGCAGACAAAGAGACATCGCTCAATCGCTAGTCTAAATCACAAAAAAATGATCGTCATGATCATTAGGAAGTGTCAATCACACCAAGCTAGTAAATATATGAGTTTAGCTTCATGTCCCATAACCACTTGCTTAACTTAAATATTTACGAACAAGCTGTAAATCTTTACTAGGAAATTGTCACAAAAAGGGTTCAATCGAACAAGTCCAAGAGCTAACCGACGAAGTGAACGCAAGCGTTTCTTACCACTCGTTTTACTAAGTCGTTTAATTTGATTTCTCATTCGAGTGAGGTAAAGGCTTGCATATACTAGTAGATTGGAAAACGGTTTGAGAAAAAGAGCTTTGTAATAAAATAGAGTTGAAATTGTTTTGATGAAAGAGCTTTGATATTTACTACTAGTATTGAAACCTTCATATCTTTAGAGTGACAAGTCACAAAACGATTGCTGAAACAAATCGAATCACATATGTTCACGTTCGAAGATGTGAGTAAAGTCCAAAGAAATGAATCCCAAAACCATCATAGTAGAAATTATGTTGAATGTTTTTCAGATAAGATCCCCTACGGAGGGTGGTCCAGTGGGGTGGCAACCCCCTAGGTGGGGGTGCGGGGGCAACGCCTACGATGTTCGACCTAAGGGGTACACGACCTAGGGGAGTAGGCGACCTAGTGTTGCCGAGTGATTTTAGGTCGGAGGACGACCTACGACTTAGGGCTTAGAACGACCTAGTGAAGTTAGGTCAGGGACGACCTACGACTTAAGGCCTGGAACGACCTTGTGAAGTTAGGTCGGGGACGACCTACGACTTAAGGCCTGGAACGACCTAGTGAAGTTAGGTCGGGGACGACCTACGACTTAAGGCCTGGAACGACCTAGTGAAGTTAGGTCGGGGACGACCTACGACTTAAGGCCTTAACCGCGCACGACTTAACTCCAGACGCACAATAATGGCCATACGAGCTAAGGCCTAACGACCTAACCCCGAACGAGCTAAATAGGTGGGCAGACCAACCTATAGGCGAACGACCTAAAGGCGTTAACTCGCGGACGACCTAAGGCGTTAACTCGCGGACGACCTAAGGCGTTAACTCGCGGACGACCTAAGGCGTGCGAACGAAAATATGAAGGCCGTGACTTTTCAACGCGCACCGGCTAGCAGTCTGGACGACCTAACCTGGGCAGAATGACCTAAAGGCTGGAATTCACCAAAAACACTAAAAATTGGAGTTTTTCACCAATCCAATCCAAACCAAATGCAAATGTTCATGTTAAATTGATAGGGAACCATTCCCAACAGTCCAAGATAGATATAGACAAGAATGTGAGATAAAAAATCTCACCTTTTCACTAAAATGGATGAAGATGGAGATTGAAAGCAAGTAGAAGCAATCCAAAGCTTGAATCCACTATCTTCTTCTTGAATTTGGAGTTGAATGTTGGAATTGCAATTTAATTTGAGTTTGGAGTTTTAATTACCCTTTCCCTCCTCCATTTTTGACAAAGCTTGAAGTGTTTGATAAAGTGAGGAAGAGGAGGTGGGTTGGGGATGAGTTAGAAGGTGCAATCCAACCAAACTCAAAGGTGGGAAAAAGTGTCGAAAATTTCACTATCTCCAAACATATCGAAGTTTACACTTAAAAAGATCGCAAACGTCATTTTGAACTCAATGGAGGTGGTCTCGAGTCCTAATTTGACCGTATGCAAAAAGTAGTTTTTCAGACTAACATCCGACTAACGATAAAATATTTAAATAAAAGCTTTAAATATAAAATTGATAAATATGCGGGTTGTTACAGTAAAGATTGGATCCCGATCGTTCACTATAGTGCTTGGAACTCCATGCAATCGTACAATCTCCTTCTATATATCTGCAAGGCTTGCAGTGGTCTTGTTGGCTTAATTGGAATGAAGTGTGGACTTTTAGTTAATCGGTCTATGATAACCCAAATGCCTTCATTCCCTTTTCCCATTTGAGGGAAGCCGTCAATAAAATCCATTGATATTTGATCCCACTTCCAAACGTGAATCTTCAACGGCTTAAGTAACCTTGCACGGTTGATCCTTTTGACTCATTGACAATTCACGCATCGGCTAACGTAAATAGATATTTCCCTTTTCATAATTCTCTATTGAAATATGCGCATCATATCTCTATGCATTTTGTTAATTCCCCGATGAATGCTGAGTTCGGATGTGACATTAGGCAAACACATCCCGCCTAAGATTTTCCACATCTGGAGCACAATTCGCCCATTCAACCGCAATACTCCATGGCTATATATTTCAAATCTTGAATTCTCCCCTTTGTATATATTTTTAAAATCTTATTTAGGAACCAATCTTCTTTTTTCTTGCTGGTAACTCTTTCCATAAGTGTTGGAGTTACTACCAAACAAGAAATAACAACATACGTCTTACTTAATGCATCAGCTACTACGTTGTCTTTCCAAGTGTATATAAAATATCTAGATCATAAGATGCGAGAAATTTCAACGTTGGTGCCTCATGTTTAAATCTTTCTGAGTGAAAGGATTCTGTAGAGATTTATGATCATGAAGAGCTCAAAATTTTTACCTAGCTAAAAGAGGAATTTTATTTATTAAGGTCAATTCAAAGTTTTAATTGAAATAAACTATGAAAACTTCTTACCTAGCAAATGGCACCTCCATATTTTTAATGCGAACATCACCGCTAATAATTCTAAGCCATGCATTGCATAATTTTTCTCATGAACCTTCAACTGTCTACCCACATAAGCAATCACCTTCCGTTTCTGCATTAGAACTGCACCAACTCCTTCTCTGCAAGCATCTATATAAATGGTTAACCCACTATTCCCATTTATAATTGCTAGAACCGGAGCGGTTATTAACCTCATTTTGAGTTCCTGGAATGCCGCTTCATGTTTAGGAGTCTAGATAACTTTGGCATCTTTCATGGTCATTTTGTTAAGCGGTGGAAAATCTTTGAGAAGTCTTGAATGAATCTTCCATAATACCTTGCCAAACCCAGAAGCTACAAACTTCCATAGGGGTTTGCGGTTGCTTCTAGTTTAGAACAATCGTAACCTTTACAGGATCTACTAAAATCCCATCCTTCAATATTACATGCCCAAGGAAACTTACCTAATTTTCTAAGAAATGCCATTTTGAAAATTTATCTTTAAACACATTATTTATCAATATCTCCAACGCAATTTCTAGATGCCTTTCGTGTTCTTCTTCTATCTTAGAGTAGATAAGGACATCATCATTATACTAACATGAATTTATTGAGTACATCTCTAAATACTCTATTCACAAGGTCTACGAAATAAACATGTGAATTGGTTAGCCTAAAAGGCATAACCAACCGCTCAAAGAAAATGTTAAGAACTTTGAATGTAGTTCGATGGATACACTCTTCTGTGATTCTCAGCTAATGGAATCATGTAGCTAGATCCATTTTCAAGAATACACGTTCCTCATATAGCTGATCAAACAAGTCATTTTATTGAGGTAGAGGATACTTGTTCTTAATCATTTGTTCATTCATATCTCGATAATCTACGCACAATCTTAGAGTTCCATTTGACTTGGCAACAAAAACTACTATCAACCCCCAACCTGAACGACTCGGGCTTATCAAACTCTTCTTTAATAAATCTCGGGTTTGGTTATTTAGCTCCTCTCTCTCCTTTATAGTCATCCTTTGATCTTTTTGTTTAATTGGTATTGCACTAGAAATTAATTCAATATGAAATTCGATTTCCCGATGTGGGGGAAAACTTCTTACTTCTTCAAAAATGTCTGGGAATTCTTTAGCAACAGGTATGGTTCCTAATCCTTCTTGGGATGAGTTCAATGCACGTATAACACTTCCTCTTCTTAAAATAGGATCTTCGCAATATATTTCTATAAACTTTCTGAAACTAGTCCATAAGGTTATCATCCTACTAACATAATCAAGAACAGCTTTATACTTAGTCAACCAATCCATATCAGGTAATATTTCAAATCCAATAAAATCTAGGGTAAATAGGTCAAAAGGAAATTTATGGGAATATTAGAAAATTTGGACCTTTTCACAATTCATACAAAGGTTAGTGGTACCGCCTATAAGATTTGTCACGCAAATAAGGGTATCAACTATCTTAGGTTCAAGTTTTAATTCTTCTAAAATTTCCTTAGCAATTAAACTATGAGAAGCTCCTGTATTAAATAATACTCTAAGTGAAACTTCTTTTTTAAAAATATTACTTTCCAAATCTCCGTTGCCCTTCACATCCTGAGAGTTTGAAGGCTCATCCTTTATTACATAAACTCTGGCTTTCTCTCCCTTCCTCATAATCGGACAATCCTTAATCATGTGCCCTGGTGGATGGCCATTATAGTAAGGGGTATTCGGGTCAGAATGAGTTGCAGGTTAGGTTATTTGGCTTTTGCTTAGGTGTTCCCTACAGGCTCTCTTATCGACTCTTTTGGATATTATGCATAGTTTTTGTGTAGCTTTTTTTGTAGTGTACCTTGGTTATGTATGTTCTTTTGTGGGGACTTGATGTATGTATATATTGTGGTTGTATCACCATGTACGACACTATGTGTAGTATTTGATGTATATGTATATGACTGTATTTGATGTTCTATGATTAGTTTTTATTATTTCTATTGAGTTTTGTTTGTATTAGATGAGAATTAAGTATGTCGAACCACATAAAATGTAAATGAAAAATGAAAAAAAATGAGCATATTATCAGCATACTTAATGCTTATTTAATACAAGACTATGATGGTCGCTCCTAAACAGCCCTATTCTCTGCACTGGCAGACAATATTACCTAGTATTACTCTTTGTTAGTGTTAGTCTTGGAATGTTGCATCATGGCTTGGTATCAGATCTCAGTGCAGAACAAAATGTAATAAACATAGAACAATATACATACTATATACATCAAGTATGAAACAAGTGATCGTTCATAATCGAAGTTGTTCCAAATCTTGCCCTTAACCTATTCGAGTCCTTTGGGGGTAGATAAGTAGGAATACGTCTAGGAATGTAATTTTTAAATTTTGTAGTATTCCTTATTAAATGACTTTAATTGATAATATTTGATGTGCACGAAAATGTGCATATTTTTATCACCATACTTAATCTATTTAAATTAAATAAATTATCATTTCGGGTATTTTAACTTGTTTTAACCAAAATCCATATTATTTCCAAATTGTCACATATTCATCTTTATCGAAGGGCAAAATAATCATTTGTGTGTGTATATTTCTTTGAGAAAAATTAATTGGAATTATATATATATTTTTTTGTAGGAATTTGATCTAAAATAGAAGTGGTTTCATGAAGATATGCTCACAAAATCAATACAAAGGAAAGAAGATGGAAATAATTCAAAGTGAAGAACATGGAGGACCCCACCTACTCACCTACCTTAATGTAAAAATTAGAGGCTAGTGCACATGCTTATGGAGTTAATGGCTTTACATACACTTAAATGATGATTAGTAGAAGCTAATGATTACTTGGCCTCCACACTTTCTCAAGGGTAGTTTAGGCATTCCCTAAAAAATGAATTAGGGTTGTAACACTTGTATAAATATCCTTTATGTTTCATATAACCCTCTTCCCCTCTTCATTAGTTTAGGCTCAAAATAAATCTCAAAGCTCTCTTTCTCTTTTCAGGGCTACTTAGCCATTTTTATTTCATGTAATTTTACTTTTCTTTCTTAAGTAATTCAATGCTCTTTTCTTTTTATGTTGTAGTGTAGATTTCTTTTATTTTTCATGCAAGTATAATAGTCCTTTTTCCATTAGCTTTAATTTTCCTTCCATTTTTCTTTCATGTTGTTAGCTACATTTGTTAATCAAATGACAAATATGAAAGGCTAAACCCCTTCAATTTAGGGGTAATGAAGCTCTCTAATTATATAGATTCAACATTTTATTAATTCATGCTCTCTTTTTGTGCTTAATGATGATGATAGAAGTGGTTTTAATTGTTGTTTTTGCTTTGAATTTGACAGTCTATATTGTTGACACCAAATAGGCTATGCTTAAACAATCACTAACACAAATGCCTCTTCATCAAAATATGATTATGGCATAAGAAAGTGATTTGAAATTAAAATTTGATGGTCTGTGTTTCTAATCAATAGTTAATAGGCCATGCTTAAAAAAGATTTCATTTTCATTGTCAAGTTTGATAAAAGCTAGTATGTGGTTTAAGGGGTGTGTTATAGTTTGATGGCTTATGTTGGCTAATCAATAGCACAAATATGCCATACTTATGATAAGCACATCAATTAGAGCACTAATGTCCATAAAAGAAAGATCATGATTTCATATGTGGTGAACTACATGATCTAGAGAGTGGAAATTGCCTCTAAATTGTCTTTATACTCTCATATTTTCATCACTTTCCTTTTGTCATTTTTCTCATCTTTTTTGCTAATTACCCTCTAAATCTTTGGTTAATTTGATTGATTAGAAATTTAAAATCAACAATTCCCTGCGGATCGATGAGTACTCACCATGTACTTTAATAGTACGCCGTGCGCTTGCGGTTATTTTTAATTCAAATTCGTTCGACGATTTCCGATAGAAAACTAGTCGATTAACAAGTTTTTGGCGCCGTTGCTGGGGAATCGTTTTGATTTTAGTTTTCTACTCTTCGAATTATTTTTGTGTGTTTATATCTTGTGTTTATTTTTATTTGATTTTTGTGTGTTTGTTTGCATTTAAAAAAATGTCGCGTTTTGTGATTTTTGGTGACATTGTGTTGTGTGCTTGTTTTCTATTCTATTTTCCATTTGCATTGCATACCATACTTTATATTAAAAAAACATTGCATTCATCTTCAATTTTTTTTAAAAAAATTTCAGTTGCATTTCAATTCATATGCACTTTCATCAGTGTAGACTCTTCATTACAAAAAAAAGTTTACATATGTGCACTGTTCACAGCCCTGCATAATTACTACTCTCTGTACACTGTTTCCTTCTCCTGCCTTTGCATTTCTCAGCAATTTCAACACTTCTGCAACCTTGCACTTGCCTCCTCAACTAAACATACATAACACATCCCACCCTTCCCACATATCACTGCCTGACCACCATCTTCTTCTGCTGCTAACCTACATATATATACTCCTGACTAGGCCTGTCAATGGGCAGGATTTCGGTATTATAAAACCCAGATTCGAGTCCAATTACAATAATTAAAACCCAAGCCCGGCCCGAACCCGCAGGGTATTTCAACCCAATATCCGAGCCCGGTCCGTCGGGCTTTTTAAGCCCACTAGGTAATAACTATATACCTAACTCAGAATATTTATGTTAAAATCATATTTTAAATCTGCAACTTTGGTAAAATTTATATACAAACAAAGTTAACATATAAATTGGAAGGTAACATATAAATTGGAAGGTGATGTAGTCAAGCTCATAACAAAAGTATGCAAAAACATCTACATGTAAACAAATAAAATGGTAAATAAATAACATACACACTCATGGTTTAATACGACGAAAAAATAATAGTCGGATCGGGCCTAACCAGACCGGGTTTTGATAAAAACGTACCCAACCCGGATCGGGCATAACCGGACCGGGTTTTGATAAAAACGTACCCAACCCAGATCGGGCCTTAGTCGGGCTTGGGTAGTAAAAGGCAATACCCGTACCCACATAAATAGGGCGGGTTCGGGTCGGGCTCGGGCCAAAACCCGTACCATTGACAGGCCTACTCCTGACCACTTCACATCCAAAACAGTGCACACAACCTGACCACAACATCCTTGTGCACACACTCCTCATCAAACAAGCAAGCACACTCGTTTCCTTCACAAAATGTTCAATGGGTACTTTTGGCACAGGTCCTTATTAAGGTTCAAAATACACGAAAAGTCATTCACTAAATTTCATTGTAAATTAGGTCCCTGTTTTTTATTCACGATTATTGCAGAGCATAATGCAACTTTTCATAAAAGTTGCTGAAATTTCCGCAACTTTTCTGTACACTGTGAACATAGTGTATGAAAGTTGCTGAAATATCAGCACTTATTTATAAAAGTTGCTGACATTTCAGTAATATTTATGTACACTATGAACACAGTGTATGAAAGTTGCTGAAATATCAACACTTATTTATAAAAGTTGTTGATATTTCAGCAATAATTTTTCTTTGTTTCTAGAAAATAGGGACCGGATTTACAATTAAACTTTGACAGGGAGAGTTGTTGAAATATCAGCACTTATTTATAAAAGTTGCTGACATTTCAGCAATAATTTTTCTTCGTTTCTAGAAATTAGGGACCAAATTTACAATGAAACTTTGACAGGGGCCCGCTTTACAATATGAAAGTATGATAGGGATGCCTCCCTAATTTCCCCATCACTGTAGCACGTACTTCACCACATCATTGTTGCACCAGACTTAACCATCGCCAGTACCATAAACATCACCACATTCACCTCCTATTACTGCTGCACAGTGCAGTGAACTCATACCACTTCTTACAAAACAACTACACTCCTGCAACCAATCAAACTGCCTACATTACCATTCAGCATTTACAAACATTCAAACAACATACCCTTCACCATCATACAAAACCAAGCATCCCCTTCAACCATCCATTCTCACCATAAAACATTCCATATCATCACTTCTGATCAAATATACACACACTACATCAACAACCAAGCAACACAATTCCATCTTCTCTGTACTGCACAATCCACCTCCTCCAAAGCATCATCACAGTCCCTCTGCCACTGACATCTACCTCCACATTCACATTCAACCGTACAACACACCCCAACCAGATCATCACTACTTCAACAACAAGCTGCTGACAACAATTCACTGCATATTGCCATCAAACAGTGCTTCTCCACCATCTTACATTACTGTGCCTCAAATATTCATCCTTCTAAAACCATCATTTCAAACCCCAAAAAAAACTACAACATTACTTCACTGCTGCAACTCGCCCCTTCTTACTCTCCTTGCCTGCACTTCCACCAACCCCTGTGCACTGCCTCGGCTTCATCTACTTATAGCAGCACAACCATTGTCATCAAAAACATACATACCAACCTACATTTCACATATCACTTCCTTCACAACCACTGTCTTGCTTGCCTTTGTGCCATATCTCACCTCCAAACAAAAAAACTTCCCTCACATATCCCATCTCCAAACAAAAAAAGAGAGGAAAAAAACTTACTGTCTTGCTTGCCTTCGCGACCACCAGACAACGAACCACCTTGCTCTCCTAATTCAACGACAGCACAGCCCATACAACACTCCACCATCATCGAACACTGCCTCAACTACATCGCCCATACTACTTCATTCAACTATCATCACGAAACCCGCAATCGCCAATACTCGAAACAACGCGACCTCTCGAAAATCCCATTCAACAACAAACCACGAAACAATCATCACATCCTAATTCAACCAATCCCTAGAATCAAAAGTCGCAGCCGAACCTCATCACCAGTGCGACCTTGAATCCACTTCAAACCCACTCACATAGCATATCCTCACCCAATTGCCGACCACTTCGAACCTTTGAACCCAAGACGAACTTCTCCATCGTGAACTTCTCCAGATTCCTCTACGCAAACCCACTAAGCAAGCTTCTGAAATTTGAATTTGACTTTTATTTTCAACTTTGTTATTGGATTTCGAAAATTGTTGGAAACAAGAATTGGGAATTTCGATTTTATTCTGTTTAATCTGGTATTTCGTTCTCCAAAAAAAAGAGCGTGTGTTTGAGTTGTTTAAGAAGGCCGGAGACTTGTATGCGGGCTTGTGAATTTTTTTTTAAGTATTTGTTAAATTCTCTTTTACTTTAATTTGTTTTAAAATTTTATTTTGTTCAACTCTTGATCTATAGAAAAAAAATTTCCTTTTGATTTCATTCTTCTTTGCTTAGGTTCAATCTTATTCAAAAAAAAGAAGTTATTTTGGTTTCATTTGTTTTATTTCTTAATTAAAATTTTCAAATTTTTTTGTTTAGGGTTTTGTTTTCTTAAAAATAATAATACTAATAATTTGTGTATATATCTTGTTTTTATTTTCAAGTTGCCAAAGTAGAAAATCGCAAAAGGAAGAAGTGCTTGCTAACATAAATTGCTTGCTTTGTTGAGCGTGCCAAAAAAAATAATCGCTTGCTTGTTATTAATTTTCTTTTTATTTGCCATGCATTGTATATATCTATTGTTTTTTTATGTCATGCATTGTTGTTTGCTTGCAATTAAAAAAAATTCAAAAAAAAAACAAAAATCCATTCGTAGTAGCATTGTTAATACACGTTTTATTTCTGCTTTGTATTTCATCCTAGAGTTCTGATTGATAATTACCGTTAGAAATCAATAACACATAATTGTATATTGACAATTTGTCCTTTTTCGACAATTTAATTACTTGGTGTCTAGGCTACGGCAGAGTAATAACCATTTATAAATATTATGGCGATTCATAAATATTATAGTGGTTGTTCCTCTAAAAGTACTTAAACCTTCGGCTGCATTGCTATGGTGACTCGTGGTGCACCGATAACCCCTGCCCGTTACCTGGCTGAGAAATATTTTTGTTGATTTAAGACAAAATGTGATTATACAATTTTGGGTTAACTTGGGATATATCATTTGTAATTAAACCTTGCATTCATTTAATTGCATTAGTTCATGCATATATTTTTTTTAAAAAAAAAATTCAAAATCAAAACTAAATAAATTGTAACTATTCTTTTTTACTTTCTTTGAAATTTTTAAATCCTTTTTCTTTAAAATTTCAAAAATCCAAAAAATTTAGAAAAACCAAAAAAAAAATATAAAACATTTTCAAAAACACTGAAAAAAATTTGAAAAACCAAAAAAAAAATCAATTTCCCTTTTGAAAAATAAATTCTATTTATAAATATTATTCCTTTAAAAAAACCCATAAAACAGATTTTCTTGAAAATGTCCGAGTTTCCCCACTTATGTGAATTTTACACAATAATTGCGAAAATTAATATAATCCATATGATTTTACTCCAAATTCGTATGGATATTTTAACAACAACTATTGTTTAAACGATTCGAGTTTTGAACCACAAAATTTTCAAAATGACGAACAACTCTCGAATCTCGAAAATAGCATTAAAATGATTTCATCTTTTCTCGAACTCTCTACACAACAAAATTAAGAGATAAATGATTTGTGTAAGTCATATTTGTGCAATGATTCAAGACCAAGTTTTCAAAGTGATCAAAACTTGAATTCAATTCAAAATTCAAACAATTTCGATTATAATCCATGCCAATTCAATTTCGATCTCCAAAACGAATTTCAAAACGAAAATGTGATACACTTCTCAAATAATTTTGGCAATGAGAATAATCTCGATTATGATACAAGTGGAAATTTTTGTTCTCAACAAATCCAAATCGAAAATTCTCAAGTCAATAACTATAAATTGGATTTTGTTGAGCAAATGAACGAAATTTACGATGATCACACGGATTCGTTGTTTGAAACTTATATGAAACAACGTGAAAAACAAAACCAAATCCAAATGTGTGACGAGTCAAATAATAATCCATCTTTTACCCAAATCGACGATTTTCAAATAACAACGTTTGAAATTGAAAACGAAAATCTTAACGAAGTTGTTGAAAACTCAGTAATTGAGTTGGATTCAATTCTTTTGAGGGTGTTAAACTTGATTTAAAATTTGATCTTCCTTTTCTCAATTTCAAAAATTTAAATATAACAACTTTGGATTTTGAACTTAAGATACAAAATGAAGTTGTTGATAATCCAATAAAGGAAGACAAATTCAATGAACATGAATTTTTTGGACTTTTTGAAAATGAGTTGTCTAGTTCTGAAGGGGAAGATTTAAATCACCATTTTGATTTTGAAAGCAACAATTTTGAAGAAGTATTCAGTGATAAATTTCAATTTCAATTTGGTGAAAATAAACTTGAATTTCAATCAATCGTTATATCTACCCCAAAATCATCGAAAATAAAACAACTCATTCGACTTTCAATAAAACGACATTCATTTTTCCAAATCAACGTTCAACTTTGAAATCTTTTAGAATTTGGTTTTTCGAGTTTAAGCTGTGTCTCGTATACTTGATGAGACAAATGAATCGGTCTTTGGAAGACTGTTTCATTTACTTTTTGAAAATATCCTTTCTGAATTCTTGTAATAATAATCTTTTCGTTTTTATGTAAATATAGGTCATCTTTTTATTTTTCTCCTTCCACTTGGGTTGACTGTGGGGACACAGTCAAAATCAAGTGTGGGGGAGACTCGTCATCATTTTCAATTTTTCATGATTTAATTTTACTTTTTCTTCCCAAAATAAAAAAATCTGAAAAACAAAAAAACAATTTTATTTAAGCATTTTTGGTTTATTTTTAATGAAACACTATAGGATAAATATATGGTTTTGGTTTATTAAATTGAAATTTTTGAAAATTTATTTATCTTAACAAAACTAAAAATGAAGTTTGATTTCAAATAACAATGGTTTAATTAGTATATAGGAAGGTTCATACATGTTAATTATGAAATACATCCTAATTGAAAATCTTTGTTTTAAAAAGTGGTTGATTTAAAGTAAAGATATAACATTTTTTTTGTCTTTTAAGTTAAATGGTACTAAGATGATTTTGCAAAACTCTCTCTTCGAAAAAATAACAAAAAGAAAAAAACAAATTTCTTGTATGTAAGTATATATTATTATTTTTAACACCCAGAGTCATGTGTTAACACTCATGTGTTCACTCGCCATGCTCTGTACCCTTCTCACGTAAGCCCGAAAGACAGTGCACGATCGGTATATTTGGCCTCGGTTTATCTAAGTTAGGTGTGTGTATATAAAAAAATTCTTTTATTAACAACGCCTATAGTCGATAAGTGTTCACACTTGTGTTCTCACTCGCCATGCTCTGTATTCCCCAAACATAAGTCCGCAAGGCAGCGCATGGTTAATATACCTGGCCTCAGTTTACTTGAGTTAGGCATATGTAAATATCAATAAAATTTTCAAAACAATAAAAAATAAAATACAGGGAGTAAGCAAATGAAATCCAATCACTATTTTAACTTGTTTGATTTGACTTGTTATTGAAAAGAAATGAAAATACCACTTTGATAAACTTTGAAAATCAACTAAGGATTCATTTCATAGTTACATTGTGTTATCAAACGAAACAACGAGTTAAACTATAGTCTATTTGCTATGATAACTTGATTTTTGTTGGAAATTTTGACGAGTAAATGACTTAAATTTTCACGATAATGACAAAAACCTATATTTAACTTATTCGTGTTAATTTCAAAGTAAATTATTCATTTATAAATATTTTCCAAAACTTGCATCCATATCATTGTAAATAAATCTTGCATTTAGGAATCTTGCATTTTGTAAGTATTTTCATCCTACATTTGGATTTTGTGGGTAGTATCCACTGAAAACCCTCACGAGACAACACCCGTCCTACTGGGGACACCCAGAGGTTTAAGGCTTGTTGCATACGCTCAATGCAATCGTGCTCCCTATGAAAATGGATTTATCTTAGTTTTTTCTTTCCTTTATTCGAAAATGAATAAAAAGATAAGTGTGTGGGTATTTGATGTGCACGTAAATATGCATATTTTTATTGCCATATTTAATCTATTTAAATTAAATAATGATCATATCGGGTATTTTAACTTATTTTAACCAAAATCCATATTATTTCCAAATTGTCACATATTCATCTTTATCCAAGGGCAAAATAGTCATTTGTGTGATATATTTCTTTGACAAAAATCAATTGGAATTATATATATATATATATATTTTTGTAGGAATCTGATCTCGAATAGAAGTGGTTTCATGAAGATGTGCATGCACAAAATCAATACAAAGGAATGAAGATCGAAATAATTCAAAGTGAAGAACATAGAGGACCCCACCTTCCCACCTACCTTAATGTACAAATTAAAGGCTAATGCACATGCTTATGGAGTTAATGGCTTCATGTACACTTAAATGATGATTAGTAGAAGCTAATGATTACTTGGCCTCCACACTTTCTCAAGGGTAGTTTGGGCATTCCCCAGAAAATGAATTAGGGTTTTAACACTTGTATAAATACCCTTTATGTTTCATGTAACCCTCTTCCCCTCTTCATTAGTTTAGGCTAAAAATAAATCTCAAAGCTCTCTTTCTCTTTTCATGGCTACTTAGCCATTTTTATTTCATGTAAATTTTCTTTTCTTTCTTATGTAATTCAATGCTCTTTTCTTTTTATGTTGTAGTGTAGATTTCTTTTATTTTTCATACAAGTAGAATAGTCCTTTTCCATTAGCTTTCATTTTGCTTTCATGTTGTTAGCTACATTTGTTAATCAAATGACAAATATAAGAGGCTAAACCCCTTTAATTTAGGGATAATGAAGCTCTCTAATTATGTAGCTTCAACATTTTTTTTAATTCATGCTCTCTTTTTGTGTTTAATGATGATGATAGAAGTGGTTTTAATTGTTGTTTTCGCTTTGAATTTGACAGTCTATATTGTTGACACCAAATAGGCTATGCTTAAACAATCACTAACACAAATGCCTCTTCATCAAAATATGATTATGGCATAAGAAAGTGATTTGAAATTAAAATTTGATGGTCTATGTTTCTAATCAATAGTTAATAGGCCATGCTTAAAATAGATTTCATTTTCATTGTCAAGTTTCATGAAAGCTAGCAAGAGGTTTAAGGGGTGTGTTATTTTGATGGCTTATGTTGGCTAATGAATAGCACAAATATGCCATACTTATGATAAGTACATCAATTAGAGCACTAATGTCCATAAAAGAAAGATCATGATTTCATATGTGGGGAACTACATGATCTAGAGAGTGGAAATTGCCTCTAAATTGTCTTTATACTCTCATATTTTCATCACTTTCTTTTTATCATTTTTCTCATCTTTTTAGCTAATTACCCTCTAAATCTTTGGTTAATTTGATTGATTAGAAATTTAAAATAAATAATTCCCTAAGAATCAACCCGTACTCGCAACGTACTTCAATAGTACGTTGTGCGCTTGCGGTTATTTTTAATTCAAATTCATTTGACGGTTTTCTAAACCGATAGAAAACTAGTCGATTAACAATATCTACCATGCAAATAATTAAATTTTATCTTAACTTTCAGCTCATGGCTGGAAGAGGAAGAGGTCGCACTTCGGGGGAGTAACCGTCCAGTGGCTTACATTCCGAAGGTATGTACATGTCGACTAATCTGATTCTAGAGCTTATCTGGAGCACTTAGCCTCCAACTCCAATCCGTTCTTCTCCTCCGCACAAATCCGCATTTGTGCACATGTGTATTGACTTCACTCATTTAGGAGGCAAGCCATTCAAAGGCTCAGAGTCAGTTTTAGAGGTCCATGCATGGCTACATACATGCGAGTGCATTTTTACTCGCATGGAGATTTCTAGTCATCATCGTATTCTTGTTGCATTTAATACGTTGCAAGAGCGTGCATTGGATTGGTATGAGTTGCTCATGGCAGAGATTGATGAGTCTACCTTGGAGTGGGAGCAATTCAAAGAAATATTCGAGCTTGAGTTCGTTCTTGAGTCTTAAAAGACTATTCTAGCTTGACGTTTCATTGACCTTAAACAAGGTAAGTCGATTGTTTCTGAGTATGTTGTATCTTTCAAGGCCTTGTCCAAATATGGTCTCGAGCATATTAGCACTTCATATAAGAAGAATCACAAGTTTCTTTGGGGCCTCAAGAAGTATTTGAAGAAATATCTTATGCTTCAGCTTAAGTTATCTTCTAAAGGGCTTGTAGATGCGGCTCTTCATCTCGAAGCAGTCGAGAATAAGAAGGATAGTGATGTTGAGATAGAGGTTGGGAGAAATCCGAACAAGAAACAGTTTACCTACCATAAATCCAAATCATTCTAGCCAAGTAAGAAGAAGAAGCAGGGCGGTTCTAGTTTGCACTCTCATGTAGCACCCCCTTATCCTAAAGTTTTGGAGTGTTATAACTTTGGCTCTCATGATCTTCTTTTTAGAAATTGTCCTAATCCCTGGAGATGCCTTTTTTGTAAGTGAGAAGGGCATTTAATCTCTTTATATCCTAGGAGGAAAATGGGTTTTAGTTTAGGAAATCTTAATGTGGTGAAAGCATTTAGTGGTCCATCTCAATCTCGAGGTACATCTTCTTCTATTTTGGAGGGTTCTATTTTATTCCATGACCGTTCTACTCGAGTTCTATTCAATATGGGTGTGTCACATTCATTCGTATCAAAGGAAATTGTTGATGTTATTCCTTTGGATTTTTCTTGCCTTATTACTTCTTTGAGGATTGCGAATCCTATCGGGGGATCTTCAACCCTTAGCATGTTATGTGAAGATGTTTAGTAATTTATTTATGGTTTTCCTTTCCGTGCAAATCTTCAAGTGATTCATTTCCTTGGTTTTGAAATGATTTTGTGCATGGACTGGCTAGTTTGATACGAGGTCAGGATTCTTTATTCTGAGCAAGTTATACATCTACGACACCTCGATTCGCCTACACAGCTCTCTCTTATTCTTCATAATGTTGATCATGATTCCAAGGTGTCTTTTTTTGCTCTTGAGTCCCAAGATGAGGAAGAAATATCTTGGATTCCAGTTGTGTGTGATTTTCTTGATTATTTGAGCATGTTTCGGGTTTGCCACCAAAGCAGGCTATTGAGTTCCGCATTGACCTCAATACTGGAGCACAGCCAGTTAGTTGTCCTCCTACTAGGATGTCGACTAAAGAAAATGAGGAACTCACAAAGCAGCTTTTAGAACTTGAAGCAAAGCAATTTATTCGGTCTAGTTCTTCACTATGGGAACCCGAAGTGGCATTTGTGAAGAAATCCGATGGGACTCATAGGCTATGCGTCAATTACCGCAAGCTTAACGAGTTAACCATCAAGAATTGCTTTCCATTGTCTTGGATGGATGACATGTTCGATTAGTTGAGTGGCACTAAGGTCTTCTCCTAGCTTGACCTCGCCATGGGATTTCATCAACTTCGAGTTGCGGAGGGCACCATTCCTCTCACAGCATTCTGCACTCGACATGGTTCTTATGAGTGGCTCGTGATGTCGTTCGTTTGATGAATGCTCCCGCATACTTCATTGACCTTATGAATCGAGTATTCTAGGATATCTCTATAAGTTTGTTCTTGTATTCATCGATGACATTCTTGTTTATTCTGAGTCTAAAGTTGATCATGCCTATCATTTGAGAATTGTTTTCAGTACATTTTGACAACATCAACTCAAAGCAAAAATTTTCTAAGTGCCATTACTGAGAAAAGCAAGTCAAGTTCTTAGGCCATGTAGTATCCTCTACGGGCACTTCGGGCGATCCATCTAAGATCAAAGCCATTCAAAACTGGAAGAGGCCTAAGAATGTCACTGAGATTCGTAGCTTCCTTTGATTGGTGGGTTACTACCACCGGTTCATCAAAGATATTTCCCGCATCGTGCTTCCTCTGATTAGCCTTACTAGAAAAGGCATTCATTTTATTTGGTCTGATAAGTGTGAAGCATCTTTTCATAAATTGAAAGAACTTCTCACTAATGCTCCTATCCTTGTGGTTCCCAAAGGGAACCAAGATCTTATTGTCTATATGGATGCTAATCATTGTGGCCTTGGTATTGTTCTTATGTAGAGGAACCGAGTAGTTGCCTATGCTTCAAGGCAATTACGTGCGAATAAGGTTCGGCATGCTACCCATTATTTAGAGCTAGCCGCCATCGTCTTCACATTGAAGATATGGCGCCATTGTTTATTGGGCGAACACTTTATTCTCTACACCGACCACAAGTCACTTAAGTATTTATTCACCCAGAAAGAGCTCAACATGCGACAACAACATTGGCTTGAATTCCTTGCTTCTTATGACTTCGATATCAAGTATACCCCAGGCTAGGGGAATCGAGTTGGTGATGCATTGAGTCGAAAGCAATCAACTATTGTTTCCATGATGCTTGCAGAATGGAAAGCTTTAGAGACTTTATCTATTTGTGATATCCGAGATCGTGCTTCTACTTCAGAATCTTCTATTTTATTATGTAGCATGGACGCTCATCCTAGCTTATTAAATCGAATTGTCGAGGCACAGCGGCAAGATACCGATATTTCTTCTCCTATTTAGAAGTACAAGTCTGAATCCCACGATGATATTGAGATTAGGAATTGCAACTTTGACAGCCATGGATGTATTCGTAAGAAGAACAGATTAGTCATACCATCTATTCCAAATCTTAGGTTGGACATTCTAGTTGAGTGTCACCGTTATAAATAAACTATCCATCCAAGTAGCAGCAAGATGTATGCTGACATGCATTGCTTATATTATTGGGAAGGCATGAAGCGTGATGTGGCAAGTTATGTGAGTAAATGCATGACTTGTCAACTCATTAAGGCCGAACATTAGTGACCCAATGGTCTCCTTCAGCCTTTGGAGGTCCCGTTGTGGAAGTTGGACCAAATCTCTATGGATTTTATTGATGGCTTACCTCGTTCGAGGTTGGGCCATAGCAGCATCTGGGTTATTGTGGATCGTCTTACTAAGTCCACACACTTTATTCCTATTAAATCTAATAGGATGACATCTTATCTTTTGAAGCTTTATATTAAGAAGATCGTGAAATTGCATGTGGTCTTCCTAGTTCTATAGTGTCCGACCATGATCCACTCTTCACGAGTCACTTCTAGCAGAGTCTTCAGCAAGATTTGGGCACAAAGCTTACTCTCAGCATCGATAATAATCCGCAGTCTTGTGGACAGACCGAACGGGTTAATCGTATTCTTAAGGACTTGCTCCGAGCCAACATTCTTGATTTTGGTGGTAGTTGAGAAGATCGCATTCTCTGGTTGAGTTCACTTATAATAACATCTACCAATCTTATATCGACATGGCTCCTTTTAAGGCCTTATATGGAAGGTCGTGTCATTCTCCTTCTTGTTGGCTCGAGTTTGGGGAAAAGCTTATATTCAGCCCCGAATTTGTTCGAGAAGCATCTAAGAAGATCGTTCTTATTAGAGAAAGAATGAAAGAGGCATAGAGTCGCCAGAAATCCTACGCAAACAACCGTAGGAAGCCTCTTGAGTTTTTTGTTGGTGATCATATCTATATTCGAGCTTCTTCCTTGAAAGGAGTGGTACGCTTTAGCCAGACTGGGAAATTGGCACCACGATATATAGACCTATTACAAAGCATATCGGTCTTGTTGCTTATAGAGTAGCACTTCCCGATCGGTTTTCTGGAGTACATGACATGTTTCACGTCTCTCGGTAGAGGAACTGTTTACAAGATTCTGATTTGTGATTGATACTAGTGCATTATAGAAGCTTGAGGTCTCTCCTGACTTGTCATTTGTGCAACACCCTTTGCATGTTCTTGCTTCGAAGGTTATGCGCCTTCAAAACAAGAATATGCCACTTGTGAAGATTCAATGGTCAGATAATCCCAACGACTGCACTTGGGAAACTAGAGAATTTATCGAGCGATCTTATCCTAGTTTTCTATCTTTGTGTGTCGAAGCTAAAAATTTTAAACTCAAGCTATCCATTTCCTTTGCTTGATGAAATAAATCGTGTTGAATACAGCTCTTCTTTAGAAATTGTGAGGATGCACTTTTTATAAGGGAGGAGTCTACAAACAACCCTTGTTTTGGTGATTACCTGTAATATTAAACTATAACGGTGGTTATAATTTAATATTGGTAAAATAAAATAAATTAGAGATAGGAAATTGTTAAAAAAATTATTTTAAATAAACAATGAGTTTTGGAGAATAATTGAATTTAAGATTGTTTGGTTGAGAATTTAGTTTGAATAAATTGTGAACAATGGAAATATGATAATTTGGGGATTAATTAAATTAATTAAGTAAGATAAAAAAAACTTAAATCATTATTAGTTTATTGAAATAAATGTAAATTATTGAAAATAAAGTTTTAAAAACTTTACTTTGTAAGTTTGGAGGAAAATGATTACTTTATGGTTTTAAATTGAGAAAATGCAATAATTTTGCAAATTATTGCCAAATGTGAATTTTAATTAATTTTAAATGAAGTATTTAAATTTATTATGATGTATTATATAAATAAAAAGGTGGACTTTAATTCTAAAATAACTTTTGAATGTAAAGATGAAGTTGATATGGTTTATTGTATTTAATTTGACAAGAAAATAATTTCTGTATAAATTTGAATGTTAAAAATAGTGTTTATGTAATTTATTGTGTAAATTGAAGTATTTAATTAAAAATAAGGTTTTAATAATGAAAAATAACTTTTATGGCTAAAATAATCTTTTATATGTTGTAAAAAAAAATTAGTTAGCATGAACAATTGTTGTATAACATTTATTTGGTTTAAAAATGTGAAAATATGGGTGAATAGGGTGAATAAAAGGTGAAAACATGAATTCACTTTGTCATTTTAACTAATTATTGAAAATAGGCTATTAGATATTGGGTTCAAACCCAAAATCCATTTCTAGAATCATTTGAGAAAGAAAGTGTACGCTCTTTCTTTTCTCAGTTGTTTCAACCTCTCAACAACAAAATAGAAAGAAAATGGCCTCCCCTTATTAACTTGAAAATCTGGCTTCAAAATTAGCTGAAATCAAGAGATAAAATTACAGAATCAAATGGAAACAGGTAATCAAAACCAAGACTACAAACTATTTCATCAAATTTTGATTTTTGAGTAGAGATTTGTTTGTAACATTCTTTTTCCTTGTATGCTTGCTCTTTTCTTCTCAGTTACAGATCAGTGACGCCTGTTTGCTCTGGAAAGACATCATTTTGCATCACCAAATTGCTCAAAATCTTTGCTAAGGTGAGTATAGCTTTTGAATTCTAACTTAAACAAGTTGTATGTTGATGTACATATCGATTTTTATTTATGTAAACAAATTTTCTTGCTAGAATGTTTACAGTAAAAATTTGCTCTTAAATGCTTCTTTGTGTGATTAACATTCTCTGACTTTTTTTCATGAAATCATGCTGGATTTTCTCCGGATTGTAGTTGGTGCATACAAAATTTTACTGTCAAATTCATCTTGTAGACTCCTGAAATGACTACTCAAAATCAAGTTGAACAAGGCAGAAAACTTCCTGTTGAATTCGTGATGCACAGGTCGACCAAACACCCACATAGGTCGACCTATGCCATACAAGGGTCGACCTATACATTGAAATTCGCCTGCCTTGTTTCCTTCTTTCAACATTGTTTTGCTACTTGATTCAGTGTCTTTTGCAACTTATTCTTGTGCTATTTTGAAATGTTTTGAAAGGCTCTTACCTTGTAATAGGTAAGCCAATATTTCTGGTTGATTCCTACTCTAGATTGACGAGTTTTTAAGTCGGTTTCATATGTTGATTTTCAACGTTTTCTATATTTTCATTTGTTTTCAATCCCTAGTTTTCTAAAACAATTTTGATATAATCTTTATAATTAAAAATGGCTTTTGTAATAAATATTTTACAATATTTATAAATTATTTTTAAAGCTATTAAACATATATATATATATATATATATATATATATATTCTATAATAAAGAGAACTTAAAGGAAATGTTTTCCAAACGATTTCTAAAGTTGTTTTGAAAACTATTTTTCCCCAAGCGAATTATTTTCTATGTAAAATACATGCTTTTGCACTTTTCAAGAGGATGAGATTGTGATTGCCATTCTTTCACGTAATTTGAGACTTATAGTCTCCTTTTAGGAGCTATTTGTGATTGCCATCTTTTGGCATTTATTTGAGATTTGTGAACTCCTACTTAGGAGTTATGGATGATGAAGCCATTAAATTGGCTATCGTATATGCCGATGAAATGAGGCAATTATTGTGTTTTGAATGATTTTGTTTTCTAGTCTGGCATTGACTAACGGTTAGTAAACCGTTAAGTGAAAACATATGGTATGGGACACACTGTTAACACTTTTTTGGTTCCTATTTGAGAGCTTGTAACACATTCACGAGGTATTGCCAGTACTGGACCTTCGGTCACCACGAGGAATTTGTGACTTCAGTCACCACGAGGAATTTGTGACTTCGGTCACCACGAGATGGGTACCTATACATATATTAGTACTGGACACGATGTTTGCACGTGCTGCATAGCTTCGACTTGCAATCAGGGATTTGGATCCAATTTGGGAATTTTCTGAGTTATGAGTTTTATTATGATTTCACCATTTTCTGGATGGCTATTTTATATATTTATAGCTTAGAGCTATATGAGAATTTATTCATATATGGTGATTTCATTTCTATGTATTGAACTCTTAATTGAGTTCCATGAATTATGAGATTTCTGATATTTATGTGGTTTCCTTCTATGATTTTATATGATTATTTATCATAATTTATATTACGAGTAATTTCATAAGAAGGAAATATTTATGTTGAATGGGTGTTACTCATGAGGTAATTCTTGAGAAAATTTATGCGTTTTTGTCACTTAGAATTTGAGTAGAATTGTATTTATATCATTCCTTTTTTATTAAAGGAATGTTTCCCTTATGAGAAAATATATCCTTTTTATCATTTGCTAATCATCTTGTTCAAGTTAGACCGACCCATGCATTTATTACCCGGGTCAGACTGAGTTGCAGGTTAGGTTATTTGGCTTGTGCTCAGCTGTTCTCTATAGACTCTCCTATCGACTCTTTTTGATTTTATGCGTAGTTTTTGTGTAGCTTATTTTATAGTGTACCTTGGTTATATATATTCTTTTGTGGGGACTTGATGTATGTATATTGTGTGGTTATATCACCACGTATGACACTATGTATTGTATTTGATGTATATCTATATGACTGTGTTTGCTATTCTGTGATCAGTATTTATTATTTTTATTATGTTTTGTTCTGAATAGATCTTGTAGCCACCATAGTATTGTATTAAATGAGAATTAAGTATGTCGAACCACTTAAAATGGAAATGTAAAATGAAAAAAAATAAGCACATTATCGACATACTTAATGCCTATTTAATACAAGACTACGATGGTCGCTCCTAAACAGCCCTATTTTCCACACTAGCAAACAGTATTACCTAGTAATACTCTTTGTTATTATAGGTCTTGGGTTAGGGAATCATAGTCTTCGTCCTCTATGAGTACTCATGTCTTGCTACCTGAATTTAGTAAGATAACTTTAGAATACAAAGACGAAATTATCTTAAGGAATGTGTATACAACACAACTTTTGTTTGGATAAGGATACTAAATGCGAACTCTCAAAGATAAGCTCATTCTAGAAAACTAACCCTATCTCTAATGAGTTATTCACCACCAAAGCCAAGGTTCTCGCTTAACCTTCAACTATGATATCAAATGTGAAGACTCGTCTCCTCGACTTTTGGGAATCGACACTAATACATTCATTGTATTCTAGTGCCATAAATCCAAGTGCCAAGAAGGCAAATTAAGGGTAAAGTAAAGTAGAAGATAGAAACACAAATTTTCACATTACATTAAAATATATAAATAGTACATATAACCACCAACACTAAGGTACATCAAGGTTTTTGTATGAACTTACCCAGCCAGGAACAGTTATAACTGCCCGCTCCCACACTTGCTGGTATTAACTAACTTTGACAAAACAAAAAATAAATAAATATAGATAGATAGATATCCCCATCGGGTGCTCCAGCTCCATGCTCCAAAACCTCTTCCAGCATGCTCCTCCCTAAAATACTCCAAACAGAATCCTGACTACTTGGCTGCGTTGAAAAATAGGGCACCCAAAGTTTAAGGGGAAAACAAAATAAACTTTGGGTCAGTTATAGGACTAGTGTGAGAGCTCAAAATACGTGTTTTTTAAACAAAAGGATATCTCAAAAGACCACGGCGCACATAAACATAGACAAGTTTTTACCTTATGATAACCAAAACATTCTTATGCAAAAATAAGGTATATTATTTTTAATGACATATCTTTGAATTTTTTTGCAAATAAACTTAATAATCTTAGCCAAAATTATTACATTGATTAAATTCCAGCTATACTTGCCACAACAAACAAAATGTCATGCACTTATTAGAGAATGGATTCCATACAAATGACCAGGTGAAGGGACTACCTTCGGATAATACATCCCTTAAGGAATGTACCGAGGTTAACAGAACATCTCAACCTCTACTAACACAAGACCAGCTTACCTTTCTCACTAGATAGTATCGAATATATCATATCCTGGTAGTTACCGACCTATCTGAGATATTCTTAGCATACACCACAATAATTTGTACTCGAACGTCATATTGGTTAGAAATTTATCTAGAAGGGGGTGATTATACCCTAATGGTTGCGAACCACATAGCTTTGCCGCATCTACCCTGTTTCGGCCATTTTCGGTGCGTGGCTTGAGTTAACAATTATCTTTATCATAGGACATCATCTTCATTCGAATGCCACATTGCCATTCCATCAACTTCTATTGACTTTCACGAATATAAAATCTCTAAGCTCGTACATTTCAAAGAAGGGTGTTAAGCTATAAGAAGTTGCCTTCTCCGCCACCAAATAGATGTACATTTTTAAAAGTCAAAGATAAAATCTCAAGAATGAAATGTCAGGCATCCATCCATACAAGTTCGTTTTTGGATTGAACGAAACAGAAGGCACTCTCATACCACATCCTATCCGAAATTAACCCTAGGATTACTAGCGAGAAGTCCGTGTATCGAAGATCTTAAATGAAGAACTATTTCCATATAGTATGATACGGGAAATTTCCCCCGAGGGTCAGTGACAAGTAGCACTACATTCCATCTTCCACAATTATCTTAATGTCTTCACTTCGAATACATAAATAAGATCGAAGTGGTCTTCAGACAGGAATTATCCAAATCCAACCCTAGTTCCCCTGAACTAATCATCGATAAAAGAGGTCGAGTGAATAAGAAGTCATTCTTTAATTGATTTAATTCTTTTATCAAAATCTCTTTTGGAGATGTATATTCATAAACATTCTTTCTGATATTATGGAAATATTAAACCTCTCTTGTATTATCCTTGGACAACTTTTTAAACTCCTTTTTACTTAGAACAAATTAAAAATCGTTTCATTTTCCATTTAGCAAGATATTGATCTAGGTAAATCAAATTCACTATCCCCTTCGTTATGCCAGTCCGAATAGCCAAGGAGAGAAAAAAACTGATTTTTTAAACTCAAGCTTAAACATTATCTCTCTGACACCCATAAGACAGTCAATTTATTTGATCAACTCTATATATTTAATCATTCCAACAATCCTTCAAATCATCTTTAAAGAACTTCATAAATCATTTAAAAACATTCATAAAATAATTGGAAAAGAATCATTAAGTTTAACACTATACTTCAAAAGTTATAGAAAAGTGCATTTTTAACTATATTGATCAAAACAACTTTTTATTATTTGAAAATCCATTTTTAACACTGAAAAAACATTTATAAGATTTATTTCATATTTTTAAACTATTTTAATACATCATTTTAAAGAAATCCAACTTTGGATTCCGAATTGCAAAATCAGGATTATTCCCAAAACTTGCTTTTAATCATATTTCAAAATATACTTGTCGAAATCTAGATTTTCTTTCTTTGTTGGAAAATTATGGATATAATAGTTTGAAAAATTATTATCCCGAAGAATTTCGAGCAATATACCAATTTTTATACTCGTTTGATCTTTATGGCGCGAAATCGCGAACTACCGTTACCGACGTGCTTTTTTTAAACTAAATTTTCCATTCTCATTCAAAATTCGCCAAAACACTTTTAAATGTTTATAAAACATTTCAAATATATTGTATACCATTTTTAAAGAGGTTTAATAATTCCATACAAACCATTTCATTAATTCAAGGAAAATGAACTTCTTTGTGCTGACCGACATGTATTTTCGTGACTTGCATACATATTAAATATTCATATGAAAACAACAGAACTTGATGATCAAAACATATTAAACATCCATTTGCGACATCATATCATCATCCAATATATAAACATAATAGTTTAGGAGTTCTCGCCTTGAGTTTTAAACGATTTACTTAAAAAGTTGTTATTGCTCCACTACTCGAGTTCTAAAGCTCACTATTCTTTGGATTTTAGCTCCTAGTTGCCTCGACCAAGACATGATAACGCTAGGGAGTGCACGTACAAGGGTGTAGCTCAGTTTGTGCTCGTCCCATGTTGAAGTGAGGTGGATTTTGTGAAGAACAAAGAGAAAATGAGGAGTTTTGGGACCGTTTTGAAGTGTTTTATTATATGTAACTATATATTATAATTTAATTTCTTTTTAAAATAAAATTTAACATTATTTCCCTTTGGATGGAAGCTATTAAAGTGGAAACAAAAGCTTAAGAATATGAAGATGAAGATGAATGAAAAAGAAGAGAAGATGGTAGGATATTTATAGGAAATGAAGAGTGTAAAAGTATCCATGCACACATCATCATATTCATCACCAATTCAAGGCTTCTCCAACACACCTCCTCTCTTCCAATGCACGGCTAGAGCTTCTCCTTATGTGCACATCACTTCCATCTTCTCATGTATACTTATGTTGACTTATAAAAGCTTAAGGAGTAAGTTTGCTTAAAGTATCTTTTATTTTCTATATTATATTCTTATACTTAATTATTTTTGTATATGTATATTTATATGCATGTTTTCATCTATGCACAGCGTATGTGCATGTAACATATTCTCACAACGTTGCACAACTTCCATACATTGTATCATTATAAATCCCGATTTCGATTTTCGGTCATATTTTCTTTTTTAAATCACTATGCATACTTTTGTATACAAATTTTGAAAATAAAATTTCCTATTTTTCTTAGTTAATAAAAATGATCATACTTTTATTATAAAGTCATACCGATTAACAAAATAATCGATTACAGAATTGTTGTCAAATCGATAAGGCTAAACGATCATTTATTTAAAGCGATATATTTATGGGTTGTTATATATATGTATGTATGTATGTATGTATGTATAATACCTAAGTTCATAAACATTTTTGAATTTAAGTTCATTTTTTTTCAATTTACCTCAACATAAGTATACTAAATATGCATCTTAGCTATGAATTTCCAAGCAACAAGATATGAAAATAGAATAAATCTTAGTTCCATGTAATGCATTAACAGATTTGGGAATAGCAAAATAGCTAAACTAATGAGTCTCTAATCCAGAATATTGCATAACTATACTCATAATATTAATAGCTTTGGAAATAAATCCCCAAACCTACCTTTTTTAATTTTTTTTGTTCTCCCAAATTACAATTTTTGCCACTATCTTGGGAAACTAAGCTTATTGCAGCCATTCATTTAAACTACTACTAACTGGTATATTTTATTTTATTTTACTACACACAAAAGTTAATTTTAATTATAGCATTGGAAATATTTTTATCAATAATTTTTATAATACATTGAGTGGTTACTATTTCTAAACAACTTCTCTACCTAATAACTATATTTGGACATATGTATTAGTTCATTTAGCTTACTACGTCACAGCAAACGCATATCACATAATTATGTAGATACACACTATCTTACCTAGTAGCACTCAAAACTTATATACTCACTCCCTAACAAGAAAGTAGTAGCACATACACACAAGCATACAACAAATGCACATACTATCACATATATACACTGAGAGACACAAACAACCTCATAAGCACACTAAAATTACACGAATACTCTAGAACATCCCATAAATAGTATATATATAGTCACAGAAACACCGAATCAAGCTTGTACGAACACACATGGAGAAAAAACATAGGGGAGGAAGCACCACAATTCGACCAATGGCACTCATAGGTTGATCGATCAATTGCAGCTTTCTTCATGGTGTATCTTTTGAGCTTTTTTATCCGTTGTTGAAAATGATTAAACCCAACGAGCGAGTGGGGGCCAAGCTATGTGGGGTTGCTCCCATTAGGATATTTTCACAACCACTCTAGATTTGATTTGGTTTTATGCATTGAAATGTGAAGTACTCAGATTCTTAGTAATAGTTGGAGGGGTCCGGCTTGCTGGTTTCCGAGAGCCATCAAAGTTCTCAAGTATATTTTTAGAGATATACTTCAAGTAGGGGGCACCATCCTAATCATTTGTTAGAAAATTTCTCTATTCTTTCCTTTATTTCCTTGTTTTTAAATTAACTTCTTTCTTAATTACATCGGCAAGGATTGAGAGCACCTAGCTATGTTTAATTGTTTGCATCAATGGTCGAGACTGGATATTTTAATAGTGAAAGGAAACCCGTTCCGCAGTTGGAAGCATGGTCCCACAAATGTTATGGGAAAAGTCCTTTTCTAGTCTTAATTAAACCATTGAATTGTTTTCTTTATTGCACCAAGAAGTGACTAAGGTTCTTCTTGATGTTTAATTATTTGTGTTCATTCTTTATGTCTTGATTTTTTACGTTGTCTATGCTCATTTATTCTTGTTTGGATTGTTGTTTTAATTTATTTCCTATTTATTGATTTATGGATGATGATCTTGTAAGGTAAAAACCCATTTTGCGTTAGCGGCATAATCTCATAGAATAATTATTTGTTTGCGTCATTACTTGAGTTTTCTCATGATGGTATTACCTGACTGATCCAAGTGTTATTTTATTTTAACGATCGGGTCACACGTAGCATATTTTTCGAATTAGCTTCAGATGCTATGGAGTTTTTAGATGAGTTGGATGCCTAAACATATATACATATTTCTTTATTTTTCCACTGTATTGATTGTTGAATTTATCGACGCTTTTAAGGATGGGCTGTTATAACTGTCCAAGACAATAAGGGGATAGTGTACTTTGATGATTGTTTACAATAAAGTTCTTTCTTTCTTAAACACTTGATTTATATATTATATGTTACTCGTCATGTTTTTGTGAGACTCTATTCCATCTTCTTCTTTCGCCACTCCAAATGACCTGTTTGTCGCATATTTAAATGATCAGCACACGAATACCGAAGATGTGCTAACTTTCGTCTTTAGGTGTAAGAAAGATAGGCTGTTACAAAGTGGTATCAGAGCTTAGGTTGAGCAAACATCTAGGCTTTGGTGGGTCAACTTACTTGAGATAAGGTAAGTGAGACCCTAGAATGAGTATGATCACACACACACATAGAGATATATATATATATATACACACACATACATATAAAAGCATATATTTTTTTATTTTTATAAAAATATTTTATATTGTTTTGATTGATATATTGAGTCTTTTATGGATTCGATAGGAATCTCTAAAACACTTAAACAAGGCCAACCAATACAGTATTGTTTTAACATTAGGTAAATGAATTTTTTTAACTAGATTACATTTTATATATAAAAGAAGATTTTCAGAAAAGTGTTATAGTTATGTAGGTAATGTTCATTGTTGGAGAATGATAATGTTTGATCTTTATCATTTGTTGTTGATTAGTCAGGCTTAGATAGTTTATGAGAAATTATTATTTTAGTTAAACTAAACACAAAACCTTGTGAATTTAGTTTCATAATTTGACTACGAGGCATTCAGTAATAGTGTTGAGCTATAAACTTAAATTTAAATTTGAATGTAATAAGAGTTGTTTATTATAATCTAAACTAAGAATAAACATTGTGATATGTTTTTATAAAAATGTGAAATTATCTAAGTATGATTTATTTATAAAGATTGTGAATAATAGAAGATTCAATCCAAGAATTTGAGAATTTAAAACCCTATGTTTTGGAAATTATTTTCAAAGTTTTAAAAAATATATACATATAATAATAAAGGTAATATTTTGAAAGTATGTACGAATGAAAATGTTTTGGAATTATATTAAAAGAAGTAGAAAGCACACTCAGTCTATTGCGAGAAAATAATTTAGATGACTCAGTCTATTGCGAGAAAATAATTCAGATAATGACTACAACATCATTGGTGTTCATTTTTGAGTTTTTGAGTGGGAAAATGATACCATAGCAATTTTCTATAAGTTTGTTATGATAAAGTATTTTTTAATTAATTTCCAATAGCATGAGTTTGTTTGAATACATACACACACCATTTTAAATGAATTTTGGAGAAAATAATAAATAATATTTCTTGGAAGTTTTTATAAGTATAAATATGCTGGAAGGAGAAGTTTACGTAAGAAGTATGTACGTATTTTTATTTACAATATGGATTATGAATAAAAGAAGTATTTATTATTAACTAATTCGAGTGGTCCGAAAACAAAAATGGGAAAAAGATGTGTTTGAATGGTTGGCACTTCTCTTAACTATAACCCTTCTTAGTAAGGGAAAATATGATACTATTTGGTAATACCCAGTTCCTTAGTATTATTTTGGGTTACTCGAGCTATATATCTTTTTTTATGATTAGAATGTATAAAATCAATTCAAGAAGAGTTTTGAATCAGCTAGTGGTATATACTCCCAGATTGTAATAAAATATTATAAAAGTTAAGCTTCAGTTAATATATGAAATTTTTTACATAAATAATTTCAGTAGAAATATAATTAGTATCGGTAAGAACCAATAAAATAAGTATGTATGTTGAATGTAGATCATTCACCTTTTCACACAAGTTGGATCTAAGATTCGAGTGCACGACTTTAAGGTGTCCCGCATCATTTCGAATAAGGATGTATCACTTGGTTTTTGACAAAGAACACTTGGTGATGGTTCTTAATATGAAACCAAAATTTTCTATCATAGTATGTGGCTATGTCAAGAGGATAGAGGTTTCTAATTGAGAAGCCTGATCGGTGTCTGCATTAGGAAGTCGTGTGAGTGGTACTAGTTCGAAAGAAAAGCTATGTATTCATGTGAGTGATCAAATCAGATTTTGTAGGAATGATCTTCATACATCATATGGACCAATGAACAAAGTTAAGTATTTCTGGCTTTTTTTATTTTTTGGGTTAGGATCATGATTAAATTTCGAGGTCGAAAGTCTTTTAAGAGGGGGAAACTGTAACGAGCCGAAATATCACTACTTTAATTGAGAATATTTAATTAATTTTAAATATTCAATAATAGGTTTTATAATTAAAATAAAAATCTTTTAAATAATAAATAATAATGGTGAAATAGTTTTTCAAATTTTTCTAAAAAATATTTAGTTTGAAAATTTTCGAACATGTTATCAGAATTCATTTTTCAAATTTTCGACTATTCGCCGAATGAAAGTTGTTGGAAGCATTGTAAATGATAAAGAATAAATATACACATTTCATAATAAGTTTATATATATATGCATATTAGTGTATGTGTATATGTATTCATACCTAAGTATATAAATTTTAAAATAAAAATATAATTATCACATCACTGAAACATTTTGGCAATACAAAACATGTTTAAACATGTTTTTTTATGAAATAGAGGGGGGACCAAATGAGGCGTGAGGACATAAGTATATGAGATGGAGAAGGCTAAGTGAGGTGGCAAGAGGATGGTGGAGCATAAAGGACAAGGGCATTTAGGTAATTCACTTTGTTCTCTTGCTTATAAATACCCCTCTCACTTCTTCAGTTTCACCTCTTTTACTTTTGCCATATCTTTCTCATAATTTAATCAAAAGGAGGATTTTTTTTTTAACTATAGAAAATTTCAGTGGCTACAACTTTCGTTTGTACCAATTCTTCATACTTTTAGTTTAACCATGTCCAAATCTCATTTCTTTACAGAGCATTTTCGGACCTAGATTTTCAAACTTGTTGTATGTGGTGATGATATGATTATATGTTGTGCTCATAAATCTAGGTTTCTGATCATGCATATGATGTGCTATGCTAAGGAAGTTATTATTAAAGTGGTTTGTTTAGGACTTCGAGATCCTTTGGTTTAAACTTGTTTCACTTGTTTTATTCTCTAGAAAATGTTTTTATAAAAGGTTTTTAGAACACTACTTTTAGTTTCTAAAACTTTATGCTATGTTTATAAAGTATGTTAAGAAAAAGTAAAAGTTTAACGGGAGTATTTGAGATGTAAAACAAGTTTTAAAGATATATCTCCGTAGCGATAGCTGCTATGGATGCAGTTCGGGAAAAGTTAACGTTTTCTAAATTTAAAAATGTTTCTTTCTAAATGTTTTTGGGAAGCTGTTTCAAATCATTAGTTAAGTATAAATGATAGTTATTAATTACTTAATTAAGTATGAGTTAATAAATTATCAATTTATTTATCAAGGATAATTAGTAATTAATTAATAGTAAGTTAAGTAACTAGTGATTAAGTATTAATTAAGTAAGTTAATTATAATTAGTGAATTAATTAAAGGTTATTTTTAACTAATCATTTATTTAAGGATTAATTTGTATTTGATTATTAATTAATGATTGATTATTTATTTACTAAATAAAGAGTTTAATTAATTACTAATTAAGTGAAGATTAATTTAAAACTAAATTAAGATTTAATTATTTTTAGTGGAGGTTCAATTATTATTTAAGTTTTGATTATTTAACTATTAATCGAGATTAATTAATGGATAATGATTTAGATTAAATATATTAAATAATATTTAATTATTACTTAATTATTTAATTGATAGTTAATTATTATTTAGTTAATAATTAAAGGGTTAATTGTTATCAAATAAAGTGTTTAAATGTTATTTAATTATTAAATAAAGGTTTTAAAGTTTAAACCTTCTTTATTTCTAAAAAATCAGTTTTGTTTTGGAAGCAAACTCTCTTTTAAAGAATATTTTATCCAAAGGATTTTCTTTATCGATTACACTTAGGTACCCCAGTTGGACGTGAACCCAATGACATCTATTTAGCGGAATAAAACACCGTTCTGCTAGTTAAATTGTATATGACATATATTTAGCAGAATAAAACTCCATTTTGTTATAACTTAATTGAATTAGATATTTTGAATATCTGTTTAGCAGAATAAATCCTCATTCTATAGTAATTTAGTTAGATAAAATAAAAATGACATCTATTTAGCAGAATAAATCCTCGTTCTGCTATTATATTGTTTGGACATTGAATTATATGCTAATAGATTAATATTTGATAAGTGATTTTCTATATGCATATGGTTGTTAATTTCCTTTGCATTTTTGCTTACCTTTATGTTATGTACTTATTTTACAAGTGTTGATCTATATGCTTGTAAGGTTTTTATTTACTTTAGTACTTATGCCCATACTTATGTCATGTGATGTTTGAATGAAAATGTTATCCCCATTGAAATATTTTTGTTAAATCTTATATGGTGTTTTCCAAAGATAATTAATTATTTAGATAAAGTTGGTTTAAAATAAATAATTTATTTCAATAATAAGGTTTTAAATTAATTGATTATTTTAATAATAAGGATTTAAAATCAATTCATTATTTTAATAAAGGTGTTTTAAAATAATGAATCATTTTGCTAAAACTATTTTAAGATTAATTAATTATTCTAATAATAATGTTTTAAATTTAATTCATCATTTTAATAATTATGTTTAAGGGTTAATTAATCATTCTAATAATAATATTTTAAAGTTAATTAATCATTTTATATAGAATTGTTTTGAAGCAATAAATCAAGACTAAAGTTAATTGATTGTTTTAAACAAAGTTGCTTTGAAAAAATAAATAATTGATTTAAGGTTAATTAATCATTGTAAAAAATGATATTGAAATAATAATTTGGGTTTTAAAGTTAATCACTCATTTTGATAAAGTTATCATTTAAAATGTGAAATCCCAACACAAGTTTGGTTTTAAAGGTAAAAGCTTTGAGTTGATGAAGTTTCAGTAATCAGATATCGCTTATATGGAAAGGATTTATTCATTTTTTAAGATTAAACATCGGGGCTAAGGCTCGTTTCTATCTTGAAAGTTAAAAATATAGTCAAGACAATGCCTAGAGGTAGCACTATATGAACTTGGCATGTTTCATCTTCAATCAAGGGATATCACTTGTTTGGTGCTCTACTGTATGCAACAACTAGTAGACCAGATATTTCGTTTAGTGTTAACAAAGTGTGTCAATTTATGCAGGAACCATTGGATGAGCATGGGAAAGTAGTGAAACGATTCTCTATTTATATAATTCTAAATCATTTATAAACTCCGTTATAAATCCACAAAACCATTTATAAAATTCCTTCTGTAAATCTATAAACCCACTTCCAAAATTCCTTTATAATCTAAAACCATTTATAATACTCTTTTATCTTTTAACCAATCTTCCTTTGCATTTTCCAAAACACGTTGTAAGATTTCTCTTACAATACACATCTACTTGATAAGCCCTATTTTTAAATCTCGGAAACATTTATAATATAGATTCTAATTATTTACTCAAAACACTATTATATAATTGTAAACATTATAATTAGATAAATGTTAACTTTAAGCCATTTTTATAAATATTAATAATTAGTTTCTAAACTTTATTGATAAATAATTATATTTAGTTTCTTTCAAATAATTAGATTTCCAAAATATTAAAATATTGATAAACCACTTTAAAACATCATTAATATAAATAAACAACTCTTAAAACATTATTAGATTTCCTTGGTAAAAATCCATACTTAATTTCCAAATTATTCATTTCCATATTTATAAACTATATTTATAAATCTCCTATATTTTATGAAACCTCCTTTCGTAAAGTCCCTTTATTTATGCATCCCATTTATAACTCCATCCCTTTATAAATCTCACTTATTCATAAAGTCCATTCAAAACATCATTTCAACCATTTAGGTACAATTTTTTATAAATTTCTTAACTATCGTTTAACAATCCAAAATTTATCCTCACTTTCAATTTCCAAAATAGAATCAACTGTTTTCTAAAATACCATTCCACATCATATAATAAATCCAACGTTTAATTTTTTTCAATCTATCCAATGATAATAGTTTCCTTTTATTTATAAACATTTTTTCATAAATCCATATTTTTACCGACGAAATACGATTTTATAGATCTTCACTTTCTTTGTAAAATATCACTTTTGTAAATTATCATATTTATAAATTTCACCTTCCTAAATTAATTATAATGTATGTACCAAAATATATATTAGATTATATAAAATGGTTAATAAATATTTATATCAAAAAAATTCTATTTTCTTTTTAAAACTATATCCTTTATTTTAAAAGATAGACTTATTTTCCATGATTTTCAAAATCTTTACTCACGGTTTAAAAACTCTATTCAAGTTTTATAAACCATTAAATTATAATATCAACAAAAACTATACCTTTGGTTTTAAAATAAATTACTTCTTCAAATAATTCAAGAAAATTATTTAAAACATATTTAGTTTTCAAAAATCATTTCGAAATCCACTTTTAAAATTAATCACTATTTTATGGTATTTTAAAATATAAGAATATAAGGCCTACTTCTAATAAAGCAGTAAATAAGCAAAGTCATGTCCTTCTCATTAGTTATAACATCCAACATATCATATATCAATTTATATAAAATCAAAATCAACAGTGTGAGGAATCTCGTTGGTTCCCTTCAATATGTCTCCCTACATCACATACAATATAAAATTATACAAATATAAATCAACTGCTTCGAGTTGGGATTCATGTACAAATGGTCATGCACTCTTACACCACAATGTTGAAAGTGTCTATGCTTTGATACCAAATGAAAGTGCGCTATGGATCGTGTAATATGGAAATATGATAATGCAGAGTATACTGATGATAGTTATATAATAAGTAATGCAGAATATAAATGTAGTATAATAAAAGATAAAACCAGAGAACTTTATACTGGTTCGGAGTACCGTCCTACGTCCAATCCCAAACTCCTTTTGGAATTTCACTAATAACCCTCACTTAACCCGGAGGAACAGGTATATACAACCTTTGAGCAGCCGAACAGGGACCTGAGCAGTAGAACAGGATTTCGCCTCAGCAGCCGAAAAGGACTTTACATGCATGAGCAGCAGAACAAGACTTCAATAAATACAAAAGATTGTTTTGACTTTGTGTGTTCTAATAACATGGATTTGTCACTTGTAGTACACCCTTCCTATAATCTTCTCCTCGAGTATAAATATATATATATATTTGAAGTTTTATGAAGAATAGAAAGGTCTAAGAATGCTTTAATGCAGAATATTTGGAAGTATAGTTGCAAATAGATTCTAGAGAGTTAGATAAGAAAGATAAGATAATTCGGTTAATTCGATGATCTGGATTCAAGTTAGGATATGTATTTATAGTTGTTAAAAAGCAGCGACCATTGACGAAGTGTTTCGATTGAAGTGTTGCATCCAAATATCTTCGTAGAGATTCGTAACTCTTCACGAATGATCGTGTCTTTTCAAAAATATAGCAGTTGTAGAAATTCAGTCAACTGAACCTCTGGGTCAATCGACTGAATCTTCAAACGAATTTTTAAATATATATTTGTATATTTGTGCACCTGTGCATGTTGCACAGAAATTTCTTGGTCAGTCGACTGAGCCTTTGGGTCAGTCGACTGACCTGGTAATATCTGTGCAATTTGCACAGTTTACACAGGTATAATATATATATACATACATATATATATATATATATATATGTTATGTTGCTTCACTAACTCTGTCACTACGGGCAGGAGGGTTAATTTAGTTAGTGAAGTAGAATGGGATCTTATTTTCAAGGCAACAAGATGGAAAGGTGAATCTACCTATGTTATACTCTTCACCATGAAAATTTTCATAATGACGATCTGGGATGAGAGAAATGCTATTATTTTCAATGGTAAAAGGAAGACTTTCCTGCAAATGAAAACTATCATTGTTGAGGGATTGAGACATGGTATTGCTACCTCTGCCTTGAGCCTAATTTTCTGACCGGCCTCTCCTGATGTTGGCTAGTCATAGTGTTCCTCTATTATTTTTTGTTTTTTTTCTTTTAAGATGTTTTTGATATGCATGTTTCTTCTTTGTATTCTTGTTCCCTTGTTGCATGCTGCCTAGTCTAGGTGGTTTTTGTAACAAAGCGGATTTTGCCCACTCGAAAATTGACATCCATACTTTACATCGTACTCGAATGCCGTAGATTCGACCTCAAATCCGAGTTGCCGGAGCTTATAACACAATTAAGTAAATAACACAGCGGAAGAAAAAGAATAATATATTGATATACAGCTTTGATACAATATCTGGCACAATAGAATGATAAAATGAATATCCATCTACATCATAGATATGATACAACAAATAGCAGCGGAAAAGAAAACGATAACATCAACAGCGGATAATCTCCATCTCTAAAACATCAATCTAGAAATAGCTCGAACTCCCAATAACGAGGCACGAAGATAAGCAAGTGCAGTCCGATCCAAAGACTGAACTAGCTCCAGATAATCTACTAAACCTGAATATCTGAAAAACCCAACTCTAGACTGCTCGTGTAGAAAAAAATTTGAGCATCCAGAGTTTAGAAAAGAAACAATAAACTCCGGATCAGTCATGGGACTGGTGTGAGCAACAAAAACAGTTTATCTTTTAAACAAACAACAAAAGAATTTTAAAGTCAATTCACAATGCTTTTGGAAAATGAAACTACCATAAGGCCTCCCGCACACACACAATGCAAACGCAGAATCGGAGGAGATTTCTCCTTATGATAGTCAAAGATGCTTGATACGCAATAACAACTCATTTGGTTTGATATTATTATTAGTGCATAGTGTAGAAAACATTTTCGAAAGTAGAATATCAGTTTTAGCCAACATAAACATTTCGAACTATGCCTACTATAGCTACCATCCAAATAGTGGGGCGCCACCATAAGTAGATGGCAGGTTCTACAACTAAAACCGTACAAGGCTCGTATCGGATGAATGGATTTTCCAACAAATGGTCAGGCCAAGGAACTTCCCATTGCCACATGGAAACGCCTCTGGAAGGACGTCCCGAGAACCAAACTATTCTCTGCCAAATAAAGCCGGCTACCCCCCTTCCCGGGGAATATACAAAACCTCAGATATGCCACCCCCGGTCCTTTGGGACCTTTAAACGAGGTACCTCTTCACCAACAACCACAAAGTAATAAATTTGCAGCAACAACATAGGTTAAATATCAGGGCTCCATACCTGACACAACCTTTTTCCAGAAGGAATGGCCATACCCTAGGGGAGCTACCCCTGAAACCTTGCCGCACAATTCCTGTTTCGACCATTACCGGTCTGTGAAGTTCGACAAAGTCTCATCCACAAAGCTACGCTTTGTCACAAAGCCATGCTTTGGGTCAACAGATGATCAAAGTAATGATCACAAAGATAAACGATCAAACAAATGATCATATCACAAATGATCAAACAATGATCATCACACAGAAACACTCAGCATGTCACATTACCAAATTGGGAGTATATCGCTGATAAATTTCAACTACATAACCTCTGAGCTCGTACATCTCAGAGAAGGTTGTTAAGCTAAGAGAATAAATTCTCCGCCATCAAACAGAAATGTATTTGAAAGAAATCGTCTTTATATCTTAAGGTGTAATGTCAGACATGTAACCATACAAGTCTATTCCGGGTTCGAACACAACCGAAGGCACTTCTTACGAAGCCCTTGCAATTTTGGGTATTCAAAATCCCGATCGGATTTCCCATCACAAATGGAGATCTCTATACCGGGGATCAGCCAGTGCAGAGACAATCGACAAGAAACCCTTTCATTTTCGAAAATATCCAGTCTTCAACACCGGTCATCAAATGCCATCCATTACGACGTATCACATATTCGGAATGGGTTATACGACCCAAAGGTCCTTTCCCAGCTAACCCGAATAGTGAGCGAAATATTTAAAACATATGGATATGGGATTTCAATTAAGTCACAACTTATTACCCAAAACCTTAATTTTAAATGGTTAAACAAATTACCATTTTAAATCTTTAAACAAAAAAATTCATTTCACAAAGTTAACCCCATTCACAAAGATCCATTCAATGGATTTCAAAACAATTTCTATTTCAATTGAATTAACTCGTTAAATCTTTAAGTCAAGATTTAACTTATAGCTTTCAAAACTCGTTTCCAAAGATTCATTCATAGCCTTCCAAAACAATTCCATTTCAAATGGTTTAAATAAACCACCATTTTAAATCTGTTAAAAACAAACAGATTCAATTCATAGCTTTCAAAAAGAATTCATTCATAACTTGGAAAACCATTTTTCAATTCAATCTTAAAATTCCTTTAACTTAAACTGGAATTTCATTTCTTATCTGAAAGCTTTTATCATTTGAAAACAAACAGTTTTCATTTCGGAAAATCTGATTCATTTATACGAGTTAAAAGTTCTTGGGTTAATTTCAAATTCTCAAAATTATACTTTTAAAACTGTTTAACCCATATATAACTTGTACAGCATCTTTAATCCCTAATTTCAAATCATAGGATTCAATTTCAAACTTGAATTCAAATTTAAATCAAATTATTTAAATTTTCAAAACTCGATTAAGTTATTCATAATAACTTTTATCTTTGAAATTCCATTTCAAAAGATTTTCACTTTAAACCCAAATTTCCAATTTCAAAATCAATTAAAATTAAAATTTTCAATTTCAAAAACATCAAATTTAAAATTATTTGTGACTTAACCGATTTCCACGTGAAATCCATATTTGTGTGTGTAAGAGTGTAGTCCAAGGGTTTGACACAATAGTGCAACATCATACAATCATCTCAGATCAGAATACAGAAATATAGTTGATAAGCGGTATTAACTATCACGCTTATCGTTCATTCACAGATCACAGATATATATATCACAGATAAGTAAATCATATCACAGATAATTAACTACGTTGCAGAGCATACACAAATCGTAATATGTCACAAAGCATCACAATTCAGAGATATCAAACAATTCAATTATTCAGTCAAGTCCAAACATTCACAAGTAGGACAAATTTAATTATCTGATTTAATTGTCCTTAATTAATTAACTTTAATTACTTTCCTTAATTAATTAATCTTAATTTATTACTTACCCTCAAATTAATCTCTTTAATTAATTAACCCTTTTAATTAATTAGGCTTTAATTAATCACTTTGATCATAAATTAATTACTTTTAATTAAGTAATTATCTTTAATTAATTAATCCCCTTTGATTAATAAACCCCTTTTATTGATTATATTAAGTAATTAATCTTTTAATCACTTTATTAATTAAATCATTAATCATCAAAACCTTAATCAACTTTAAGATAATCATTATCTTAATTAATCACTTTTAATAACTAATTAATTAACCTTAATTTATTTGTTAAATTAACCTTTAATATTAAGTAATTAATTAGGTAATTATTCTTTAATTAAACATCATTAATTACTTAATAGATTTTAAAAGATTAAATCTTTCTATCTTTATTAATTACTTTGGAAATATCTTACTAAATCCTTAATTAATTAAAACTTTAATCAAAGTCAACATTTTAAAACATGAATAAAAAAATGTTTAAAAGTTGAATTTTATTTTAAAGTAAAAACTATTTTTACAATAGACCCGAGACCCGCTTCAAGTCACACCCGAGAAAATTGCCTGAATACTTCGAGTTTTCCCCCAAACAACCAGATTCAAAAAAATTTCGACTTAAAATTTGGTTAAGTTTTTAAATGACCCGGAACCACCCAAAACCACCCGAGCTTGAACTCGAGCCTGAATCCAATTTCCCTGAAGACTTCTTCGAGTCTCAACTCTTCTTCCCAAACTCAACAATACCAGATACAACGAGCACAGGTGCACGTGCACCAGACGCCGGAGCCACGACGATCAACGCTGCCAACACCCACAAGTCGCCGTCCCTCAACTCACACCCTCAGGCCAACCAATTCATCGAATCCACGATGAATTTGAAATCGAAGCACTTAATCCAACCTGGAACAGAATTCGATCACCACGAACTTCCTTGTACCGCCACCATAGATCATCAGCGACCACGAAACTTCGACCTGCCACACATCCACACTCCCTCGACCATCTCCTAAAATCTCATCGTACTCGATCATCCAGAGGATTTATGCCGATCAAAAATGTCCATCCTATCCAAACTAGGGTTACCAACATAAATCGATCACCACCACCACCATAGTGATCTTCCATCCCTTCTACTATTTTTCCCAAACTCCTCGATCACTCATCTAGCTTCAGCATCAACCCCGTGACCACCGGACCTCGCGATCGACAGAGATGGTCACGATTTCATTTTCTATTCAACTCAAAAGCTCACTAGATTCCCAAATTTAAAAATCCAAAAACTATTTTTAAAAATCATAACTTTCAAAGACGAATCTAAACATGTATTTGAAACATGAAATCTACACATTTGATTTCTGACCAATTTTAATTTGTCACTGTAAATCCTAATTTTCCCAAATAATTATTCATTATATCTATATGAATTTATTTTTAAAATTGATATTACATCTATACAATCCTTTTTCCTTTTATGATCATAATCTTAATTCGATTATATAGGGAAATATGAATTTCCTTTTGAATTTGTTGGGTTTGTAAAACCAACAGAAGTCTGTGTGTATATATATACAGACAGGCACATCTAAATTTTCATATATATACATGCAGATATTCATACAACATTTTCCAAGTCATCATCATCATCACAGGCATGAAAAATCAAGCATCAACATATAAATATATTGGAGGTTGAAAGTTTGCTCACCTGTACTTGGAACAGAGACAAGCTTGAAAACCTGGAATTTGAAAACTTTGCATATCTTGTTTTGATTCCAGAAAACTTTGAACTGGCTTCGAACTTGAACATGAATTGATTTGGAAATCTTGTTATAGTTGAGATGCCTTAATTTTTTTGATTTAAAACTGAAGTGCTTGGCTTAGTGGATTTCAGGTTTCATTTGTTTAAATAAACAAAGATGAAAAGAAGTTTTGCTAAATGGAACAAGTATGCAGAGTTGTTTATAGTTGAATTTGTACACAAAAATAACCCTAGCCAGTACAAATGAATCAGAGATTTTTTTTATCTGGCCAGGTAAAGTTTTTGGAGGCTGAGATGATTTTTTTCACATTTCGAATTGAACAATGTTGCTAGCATTTAATGCAAGAGTCCTTTATGTTTCCTCCTACTCTTATTTGTACATAGATGATTTATATTTTACTTTGTCTATACTCTTGGATTCTTACCTGCATATTTATTTCATGCTTATTTTACTTGCCTACCTATGCTATTGTACTTATGTACATAGATATTTTATTCACTTACTTACCCCAGTCATATTCGAATGCACTGATACGATTTTACTTGCCCTTCTTATTACCAGGTACTTAAGTGATTATCTTGCCTGCAACATATGTTTTGCTATAGTGTATAATATTTTACTTAAGTTTTTAGTTTGTAATTGTTATGGTTATTGTTATTGTGTTAGCTTGTTATTTATTTCTATCTCTAACATAAGTGTGTTTATTTTTATTTTAAAAACTCAAACTATCTAATATAAAATTTCCTATTTTTTATTTATTTTATACTTACTTTAAATATTCGTAAGGTATATTTTATTATACATATTATTCTTTTGAGAGATTTATATAAATTTTAAAAACCATAATTTCTTTTAAAATATATACATAACAATTTCTATTTATATTTCTAACTCAGATATTATTATTTTACTTTAATACTTATCGTCTTGTATTTATTTCATAAATTCAAATCATTATTAATCATTTACTTGAAATTTAAATCTAAATCATATATATACAATATTTTAGATTTTAATTGATTTAACATAGAATTTATTTGAATGCGGGGAACTCGTTTCAATTTACAATGAATTTTACAAATTTAATTCAAAAATTAAATAAATTATAAATTTAAATTTATATAAAATTCGGGGTCGTTACAGACTTCCCCCCTTAAAAGAATTTCGTCCTTGAAATTGCCAAGGAGACACAAAGATGGATGAAGAACATTTCATCAACTCAAACTGAATATCTATTCTGCATTTGGCTTACCAAATCAGAATATCAATAATAGATACAAGAACGAATCTATTGAATTTTTCACAAAATACTCAGGTTATCCGGATGTACGAAGTATGCAGGGTCATCAGTTAGTTCGAAGGGATACTAACCATTCATAGAACATATCGGAACCCAAAGAATAGATTGATATATAGATACAATTTTCAAAACTTTTAGTTTAGAACTAAAGTATACCTATCAACCATAACAGACAAAACAACCAATTCATCCAAACAACAATTCTGACCTATTTGGAGTTTACGTCCCATTTTAATATATCGAATTTCTTCCTGGATCTACCAGAAATTATCGAAGATTAATTGAGAAGAACGACGAACAAAAGAGATTGATAGAGAAAATTTGTTTCCACTATTGTTACAAGGTATTGACCATTTATAATCGTATTCCCCTGTCCCCTATCTCGTCCTCTTCTTACACTCATACTTACTATTAGTGGATAGCAAAAGAATTTACTGAGGCATTCGAACAGATATCTTAGGGATATACTCATTCTAGGGTATACTTCACCCTATCTCTAATGAGCTACTTAATGTGTTATACTCCTGAGCTAAAGTTCAACCTTAGCTCTGATACAAAATGTAACGAAGCAGATTTTGCCCGCTCGAAAATCGACATCCATACTTTACATCGTACTCGAATGCCATAGATTCGACCGTTCAAATTCGAGTCGCCGGAGCTTATAACACAATTAAGTAAATAACACAGCGGAAGAAAAAGAATAATATATTGATATACAGCTTTGATACAATATCTGGCACAACAGAATGATAAAATGAATATCAATCTACATCAGAGATATGATACAACAAACAGCAGCGGAAAAGAAAACGATAACATCAGCAGCGGATAATCTCCATCTCTAAAACATCAATCTAGAAATAGCTCGAACTCCCAATAACGAGGCACGAAGATAAGCAAGTGCAGTCTGATCCAAAGACTGAACTAGCTTCAGATAATCTACTAAACCTGAATATCTGAAAAACCCAACTCTAGACTGCTCGTGTAGAAAAAATTTTGAGCATCCAGAGTTTAGGAAAGAAACAATAAACTCCGGATCAGTCATGGGATTGGTGTGAGCAACAAAAACAGTTTATCTTTTAAACAAACAACAAAAGAATTTTAAAGTCAATTCGCAATGCTTTTGGAAAATGAAACTACCATAAGGCCTCCTGCACACACACACAATGCAAATGCAGAATCAGAGGAGATTTCTCCTTATGATAGTCAAAGATGCTTGATAAGCAATAACAACTCATTTGGTTTGATATTATTATTAGTGCATAGTGTAGAAAACATTTTCGAAAGTAGAATATCAATCTTAGCCAACATAGACATTTCGAACTATGCCTACTATAGCTACCATCCAAACAGTGGGGCGCCACCATAAGTAGATGGCAGGTTCTACAACTAAAACCATACAAGGCTCGTATCAGATGAATGGATTTTCCAACAAATGGTCAGGCCAAGGAACTTCCCATTGCCACATGGAAACGCCTCTGGAAGGACGTCCCGAGAACCAAACTGTTCTCTGCCAAACAAGGCCGGCTACCCCCCTTCCCGGGGAATATACAAAACCTCAGATATGCCACCCCCGGTCATTTGGGACCTTTAAACGAGGTACCTCTTCACCAATAACCACAAAGTAATAAATTTGCAGCAACAACATAAGTTAAATATCAGGGCTCCATACCTGACACAACCTTTTTCTAGAAGGAATGGCCATACCCTAGGGGAGCTACCCCTGAAACCTTGCCGCACAATTCATGTTTCGACCATTACCGGTCTGTGAGGTTCGACGAAGTCTCGTCCACAAAGCTACGCTTTGTCACAAAGCCATGCTTTGGGTCAATAGATGATCAAAGTAATGATCACAAAGATAAACGATCAAACAAATGATCATATCACAAATGATCAAACAATGATCATCACACAGCAACACTCAGCATGTCACATTACCAGATTGGGAGTATATCGTTGGTAAATTTCAACTACATAACCTCTGAGCTCGTACATCTCAAAGAAGGGTGTTAAGCTAAGAGAATAAATTCTCCGCCACCAAACAGAAATGTATTTGAAAGAAATCGGCTTTATATCTCAAGGTGTAATGTCAGACATGTAACCATACAAGTCTATTCCGGGTTCGAACAGAACCGAAGGCACTTCTAATGAAGCCCTTACAATTCCGGGTATTCACAATCCCGATCGGATTTCCCATCACAAATGGAGATCTCTATACCGAGGATCAGCCAGTGCAGAGACAATCAACAAGAAACCCTTTCATTTTCGAAAATATCCGGTCTTCAACACCGGTCATCAAATGCCATCCATTATGACGTATCACATATTCGGAATGGGTTATACGATCAAAGGTCCTTTCCCGGCTAACCCGAATAGTGAGCGAAATATTTAAAACATACGGATATGGGATTTCAATTAAGTCACAACTTATTACCCAAAACCTTTATTTTAAATGGCTAAACAAATTACTATTTTAAATCTTTAAACAAAATGATTCATTTCACAAAGTTAACCCCATTCACAAATATCCATTCAATGTATTTCAAAACAATTTCTATTTCATTTGAATTAACTCGTTAAATCTTTAAGTCAAGATTTAACTTATAGCTTTCAAAACTCGTTTCCAAAGATTCATTCATAGCCTTCCAAAACAATTCCATTTCAAATGGTTTAAATAAACCACCATTTTAAATCTGTTAAAAACAAAAAGATTCAATTCATAGCTTTCAAAAAGAATTCATTCATAACTTGGAAACCCATTTTTCAATTCAATCTTAAAATTCCTTTAACTTAAACTGGAATTTCATTTCTTATCTGAAAGCTTTTATCATTTGGAAACAAACAGTTTTCATTTCAAAAAATCTGATTCATTTATACGAGTTAAAGTTCTTGGGTTAAATTCAAATTCTCAAAATTATACTTTTAAAACAGTTTAGCCCATATATAACTTGTACAGCATCTTTAATCCCTAATTTCAAATCATAGGATTCAATTTCAAACTTGAATTCAAATTTAAATCAAATTATTTAAAATTTCAAAACTCGATTAAGTTATTCATAATAACCTTTATCTTTGAAATTCCATTTCAAAAGCTTTTCACTTTAAACCCAAATTTCCAATTTCAAAATCAATTGAAATTAAAAATTTCAATTTCAAAAACATCAAATTTAAAATTATTTGTGACTTAACCGATTTCCACGTGAAATCCATATTTGTGTGTGTAAGAGTGTATTCCAGGGGTTTGACACAATAGTGCAACATCATACAATCATCTCAGATCAGAATACAGAAATATAGTTGATAAGCGGTATTAACTATCATGCTTATCGTTCATTCACAGATCACAGATATATATCATAGATAAGTAAATCATATCACAAATAATTAACTACATTACAGATCACACACAAATCGTAATATGTCACAAAGCATCACAATTCAGAGATATCAAACAATTCAATTATTCAGTCAAGTCCAAACATTCACAAGTAGGACAAATTTAATTATCTGATTTAATTGTCCTTAATTAATTAACTTTAATTACTTTCCTTAATTAATTAATCTTAATTTATTACTTACCCTCAAATTAATCTCTTTAATTAATTAACCCTTTTAATTAATTAGGCTTTAATTAATCACTTTGATCATAAATTAATTACTTTTAATTAAGTAATTATCTTTAATTAATAAATCTCCTTTAATTAATAAACCCATTTTATTGATTATATTAAGTAATTAATCTTTTAATCACTTTATTAATTAAATCATTAATCATCAAAACCTTAATCAACTTTAAGATAATCATTATCTTAATTAATCACTTTTAATAACAAATTAATTAACCTTAATTTATTTATTAAATTAACCTTTAATATTAAGTAATTAATTAGGTAATTATTCTTTAATTAAACATTATTAATTACTTAATAGATTTTAAAAGATTACATCTTTCTATCTTTATTAATTACTTTGGAAATATCTTACTAAATCCTTAATTAATTAAAACTTTAATCAAAGTCAACATTTTAAAACATGAATAAAAAAATGTTTAAAAGTTGAATTTTATTTTAAAGTAAAAATTGTTTTTACAACAGACCCGAGACCCGCTTCGAGTCACACCCGAGAAAATTGCCGGAATACTTCGAGTTTTCCCCCAAACAACCCGATACAAAAAAACTTCGACTTAAAATTTGGTTAAGTTTTTAAATGACCCGGAACCACCCAAAACCACCCGAGCTTGAACTCGAGCCTGCATCCAATTTCCCCGAAGACTTCTTCGAGTCTCAACTCTTCTTCCCAAACTCAACAATACCAGATACAACGAGCACAGGTGCACGTGCACTAGACGCCGGAGCCACGACGATCGACGCTGCCACCTCCCACATGTCGCCATCCCTCAACTCACAACCTCAGGCCAACCAATTCATCGAATCCACGATGAATTTGAAATCGAAGCACTTAATCCAACCTGGAACAGAATTCGATCACCACGAACTTCCTCGTACCGCCACCACAGATCATCAGCGACCACGAAACTTCGACCAGCCACACGTCCACACTCCCTCAACCATCTCCTAGAATCTCATCGTACTCGATCATCCAGAGGCGTTACGCCGATCAAAAATGTCCATCCTATCCAAACTAGGGTTACCAACATAAATCGATCACCACCACCACCATAGTGATCTTCCATCCCTTCTACTATTTTTCCCAAACTCCTCGATCACTCATCTAGCTTCAGCATCAACCCCGTGACCACCGGACCTCGCGATCGCCAGAGATGGTCACGATTTCATTTTCTATTCAACTCAAAAGCTCACTCGATTCCCAAATTTAAAAATACCAAAACTATTTTTAAAAATCATAACTTTCAAAGACAAATCTAAACATGTATTTGAAACATGAAATCTACACATTTGATTTCTGACCAATTTTAATTTGTCACTGTAAATCTTATTTTCCCAAATAATTATTCATTATATCTATATGAATCTATTTTTAAAATTGATATTACGTCTATACAATCCTTTTTCCTTTTATGATCATAATCTTAATTCGATTATATAGGGAAATATGAATTTCCTTTTGAATTTGTTGGGTCGGTAAAACCAACAGAAGTCTGTATGTACATATATACAGACAGGCACATCTAAATTTTCATATATATACATGCAGATATTCATATAACATTTTCCAAGTCATCATCATCATCACAGGCATGAAAAATCAAGCAACAACATATAAATATATTGGAGGTTGAAAGTTTGCTCACCTGTACTTGGAACAGAGACAAGCTTGAAAACCTGGAATTTGAAAACTTTGCATATCTTGTTTTGATTCCATAAAACTTTGAACTGGCTTCGAACTTGAACATGAATTGATTTGGAAATCTTGTTATAGTTGAGATGCCTTAATTTTTTTGATTTGAAACTGAAGTGCTTGGCTTAGTTGATTTTAGGTTTCATTTGTTTAAATGAACAAAGATGAAAAGAAGTTTTGCTAAATGGAACAAGTATGCAGAGTTGTTTATAGTTGAATTTGTACACAAAAATAACCCTAGCTAGTACAAATGAATCAGAGATTTTTTTTCTGGCCAGGTAAAGTTTGTGGAGGCTGAGATGATTTTTTTCACATTTCGAATTGACCAATGTTGCTAGCATTTAATGCAAGAGTCCTTTATGTTTCCTCCTACTCTTATTTGTACATAGATGATTTATATTTTACTTTGTCTATACTCTTGGATTCTTACCTGCATACTTATTTTCATTCTTATTTTACTTGCCTACCTATGCTATTGTACTTATGTACATAGATATTTTATTCACTTACTTACCCCAGTCATATTCGAATGCACTGATACGATTTTACTTGCCCTTCTTATTACCAGGTACTTAAGTGATTATCTTGCCTGCAACATATGTTTTGCTATAGTGTATAATATTTTACTTAAGTTTTTAGTTTGTAATTGTTATGGTTATTGTTATTGTGTTAGCTTGTTATTTATTTCTATCTTTAACATAAGTGTGTTTATTTTTATTTTAAAAACTCAAACTATCTAATATAAAATTTCTTATTTTTTATTTATTTTATACTTACTTTAAATATTCGTAAGGTATATTTTATTATACATATTATTATTTTGAGAGATTTATATAAATTTTAAAAACCATAATTTCTTTTAAAATATATACATAACAATTTCTATTTATATTTCTAACTCAGATATTATTATTTTACTTTAATACTTATCGTCTTGTATTTATTTCATAAATTCAAATCATTATTAATCATTTACTTGAAATTTAAATCTAAATCATATATATACAATATTTTAGATTTTAATTGATTTAACATAGAATTTATTTGAATGTGGGGAAACTCGTTTCAATTTACAATGAATTTTACAAATTTAATTCAAAAATTAAATAAAATATAAATTTAAATTTATATAAAATTCGGGGTCGTTATAGTTTTGTTTCTCATCTATGTACATCTCTCTTGGTATATCAAATAAAATGGTAGGGGTCCATTTCTGACCCCACTGGCCTTGCCAATATATATATATATATATATATATATATATATATATAATAATGATTCTAACTTTAAAAACTTGTATAATATATATATTTTATATGCTTATATATGTATAAATCATTTGGAAATAAGAAGATTAAATATATAAGCTAATGTATACGTAAACGAGGAGAGATCTTAACAATATTGGCTTAAGATTCAAAACAAAATAACATAAAAGTTGATGCACCGATTTTGATGTCTTGTCTCCATGTAGTATATATTCTCTTTTTAGTGATAGCTTCGTGTCATGAATCAAAACCAAGTCTCAACATTCTCCCTTTTTTGATTGATGACAACCTATAAATAGATATAGATTTCGACTGTATATAATATAATATGAATACTTACTCCCCCTAAATCTTTGACGCTCTATATCCTGCATTCTTAATGTTAGTAATAATATTTCTCCCTCTTTGTCATCGAAAAAAAAGAATAAATAACATGAATAATCATATGATGCATGTATAGATATTCAAATAATAGCAATCAAACTTATGATCCAACATTCTTTCTCCCTTAATCTATGCTTGCATCGTTTATTCCTACAAATAGTGTTAGAGCAATATCTTCCTCCCACTTTATCATCGACAAAAAGAAGAGTTTATATGATGATATAAATTATATTCCACATAAGTGTTAACATAGAACAATATAAAACAAAATAACTACTACTTATAACGTAAGGTATTAGAAAATATTAACATTTATAGCATGCGATACGTATGATTCTTATAATTTCCTATATTTTAGGAAGCCATACCCATTTGGGTGTGGTTGAAACTTTATAAATATAATTTTCATTATTAACTACCATAGAAAAATAATTATCAATGTATTTTTCTCTATTTTTCCAATTAACATGAACCCAAATATTTAGATAATCTTTATTCATATTTCCCGTCAATGATCTTGTACTTCTAGAGAAATTATCAATAGCAGTATTTGAATTTCTATAAAAATTGGATTTAGACTTATCTCAAAATTTAGTACTAGCACCGACATTTTTACTATACATGTAAGCATATCTAGTGCTATTTCTATGATTAGTTTTATTATATCCTAAACCACTTTTATCGTGTAAGGTCTAGAACTAGATAAAATCATATTTAAATGGTTTTGACCTTTATTAAATTTTGTGAATTCATTGTTAAGTTTATAAAATCTAGCTTTAAAGTCACAATTATTATTTTCAAAAGAAATATCACTGTTTTCAAAATATCAATTTTCTCATTTAATTCAGAGTTCTCCTTTTTTAATGTACACTTCTCATTTTTGAGAAGAAAATTTTGAGATTCTGAATTATCTACAGAGGATTGTAATAAATCATTTTGTCTTTTCAAATCAAAAATTTCTTTTGAAAATTTCTCTCTCTCTTTTTCAAATATGGTGTTTTGTTCATTTAAAACACCAAGTTGATTTTCTAAATTTAACTCTCATTTTTCAATTTCTCATTTTCACGTTCTACAGATTTCATCTTTTCTAAAATAATAAAATTAAGCTTTGAAATCTTATCGCTTATACTAACTAATTCATTATTATCTTTTACTGAAATTTGTAAATCAGAAAGTACCTTTTTGTAGTCCTCGCTGGTGGTTTTGATAGGGATTTTGCCCATTGTATTTTGATTTGATCATTTTTTGGCCATTATTCTATGATGTTGTGACAATATATAGAATTATAGGCTCTGATACCAAATGAAAGTGTCTATGCTTTGATACCAAATGAAAGTGCGCTATGGATCGTGTAATATGGAAATATGATAATGCAGAGTATACTGATGATAGTTATATAGTAAGTAATGCAAAATATAAATGCAGTATAATAAAAGATAAAACCAGAGATTTTTATACTGGTTCGGAGCACCATCCTACGTCCAATCCTAGTCTCCTTTTGGAATTTCACTAATAATCCTCACTTAACCCGGAGGAACGGGTATATACAACCTCTGAGCAGCCGAACAGGGACCTGAGCAGCAGAACATGATTTCGCCTCAACAGCCGAAGAGGACTTTACATGCCTGAGCAGCAGAACAAGACTTCAATAAATACAAAAGATTGTTTTGACTTTGTGTGTTCTAATAACATGGATTTGTCACTTGTAGTACACCCTTCCTATAATCTTCTCCTCGAGTATAAATATATATATTTGAAGTTTTATGAAGAATAGAAAGGTATAAGAATGCTTTAATGTAGAATATTTAGAAGTATAGTTGCAAATAGATTCCATAGAGTTAGATAAGAAAGATAAGAAAATTCGGTTAACTCGATGATCTGGATTCAAGTTAGGATATGTATTTATAGTTTCATCCAAATATTTTCATAGAGATTCATAACTCTTCACGAATGATCGTGTCTTTCAAAAATATAGCAGCTGTAGAAATTTAGTCAACTGAACCTCTGGGTCCATAGATTGAATATTCAAACGAATTTTTAAATATATATTTGTATATTTGTGCACCTGTGCGTGTTGCATAGAAATTTCTGGGTCAGTCGACTAAGCCTCTAGGTCAGTCGACTGACCTTGTAATATCTGTGCAATTTGCATAGTTTACATAGGTATAATAATATATATATATATATATATATATTATATAATGATTCAAACTTTAAAAACTTTATAATATATATTTTTTATATGCTTATATATGTATAAATCATTTGGAAATAAGAAGATTAAATATATAAGCTAATATATACGAAAACGAGGAGAGATCTTAACAATATTAGCCTAAGACTCAAAAAAATAATATAAAAGTTGATGCACCGATTTTGATGTCTTGTATCCATGTAGTATATATTCACTTTTGTCGTAACATTCGTCGAATCTATATGTTGTAGTGATATATTCATGTCATGAATCAAAACCAAGTCTCAAAAAATGTAATAGGGTCTTATCCGATCCAAGGGCGAGAATATATCCAAATCAACAATAAAATTATAAATTATCCAAACATTCAACCATCAGTTTAAATCAACTATATAACATAACAAGTTAACCACAAAAGTGAGTCTAACTCACATTGATTTTAATAGTGGCCAAAACATTCTAATTTGGATTAAAATTGAACGGATGTTCAATCTAACCAAAAAAAATTACTTGCTCTAAATCCATCAAATCCTATTCCATAGCATGGTATTCGCAGATACGAATGCAACGCAACTTGTCGCTCCCGAAACCGACATCGTACGAGAAAGTTATGAACTAACGATTGAAACAATTTATTAAATTAAAATTAACTTAAACTTAATTAAATTTTTAAATAGTTGACCTATCCTCTTCTTCCCTCCAACGTGATATTCCCAGGTCAATGTTCTTGTCTTTTTTCTCATTCACGTCAATCGAGCAACCTTATATCGTCGACCTTCCACTACATCTACCGTGCCGACGCCATAGCTGCATGTCGCCTACGTTCGCCTCGTGCGTGCATGGACGCGAAATTGCATGAAAATCCTTATTTGCTGCTTACGATCGGAGGCCTCTAGCCACCGTTTCATTCCATTGATTGACGATATATCCAGTGATTTGCTTCGTATCGTCGTGCTCTACATTTTTCGGATTGAAGTCAAAGGCTAATTCAGCCATTAGAGGCTTCGATTGACGTTGGCCGTTGATTGGTTTAGTTTAATTAGTGGCCAAAGAAAATTAAGTTTAGGGTTTGCTAAATGAAAGGAATGGATGACCTTGTATAGAAAAATTTTGCGGCACTGTTCATCTGTGAAACTTTCGAAATCTAAACGAAGCATGCCGCCTAGCATTCCACATGTTATACCTTTATTCCGAACACAATGAAACTAGTCCCGAGCCCTAATTCGATCATATGTAGAGGATAGCTTTTCAAACTCAATTATTATATAAATTTCTAAAATTAATTTCTACGCGTTTCAATCTCGTACGCCCAAACTGTATGCCCAATTGCCATGAAATTCAACGGCATACTATAATATACTATTACACATCCAATAGAACTGTTAGCACCAAAATTGGTCACTAACCTCGTTGAGAAAGATTGTGTAGAGATGTAAGTGATGAAGTTAAATTAAACAAGGAAGAATATGCTAATTTAAATGCAGAAAGTAAGAACACCGGATTTATAGTGGTTCAGCGTAATTGCCTACGTCCACTTTGAGTTTTGATCTTTATTTCTTTCACAAGTAGTTGAATACAGATACAATCCATATATTGATGACTTGAATACAAGTTTGAATTAAAAAGAGGAGAGTATAAAAAATGGCAGAGTCTCCCCAGTGTTCTCCAAAAAGGATCCATTTCATTGTGCCCCTGCCTCTCTATTTATAGACGAAGGTGGGTTGGACTTCTCTGGTGGGCCTGGTAGCTGAATAACTCGGTCCAAATAGTGTAAGTCCTATGCGCCGAACCAGATAGGCTGAACAACAGAATGCCAAGCCTCCCCCTTTATGCCGAACGAGGTGAGGCCGGACACTCTGAATGCCGAACATCCATTTGTACTGAATGACCTTGGATGACGAGCTGCAGGTGATTGCCGAATGAGATACGTACCGGAAGAGATGTGGTGTTGAGTGAGGGATGCAGGTCGAATGAGGCTGGAATGCCGAACAGTCCGGGAATGCCGAGCGTACCTTGTAGGCCGAACGTTCATGGATGCCGAACGATTTTATGCCGAGCGTTCTTCCTTGGCCGAACGGTATTCACTACCGAATGTTTCTCGATGCCGGACGCTCCTAGATGCCGAACGTTATCCCATACCGAACGCCCTTTAGATGCCGAGCGCTGTGCTCGTGCCGAACGGTCTTAACATGCCGAACGCTCATTGTTTAACTGATCGATGGGGAGGCCGAGTACTAAGTTGCCTGGTCAATTCCCTAGGAAACACTTGCCCCCCAAAGTGTATTACGTGACCGAACGTGATACGCTTTGAATTACGTATCCTCCATGCTCCGCTTCGAACCTTGGTTAAATCCTCTTGGAGATGCCTTCTTGAGAATATCAATGGCCATTCGTGTCTGATTTTGCAGAGCTAATAAGCTTTGGCTATCTGATCTAGTCTTCTCTTAATAACCCTTAGTGAGAATTCAATTTCTGTTGATCTCAAGAAGTCGAACTTTTTCAGATGTACACATGCACGTTCAGGTACATGTTCTTGCCATTGGCTCTCAGATGCATTTTGTATGCTCATAAGTCATCGCCAACTCCATCTAGTTTAATTGCAATTCAATCGCGATTCCTTGATTGTATTTTTTGTGAAATAAGGGTTGCAATCTGCCACTTGAGGCGTTTTTCAAACCTCTCTTCAGTACAGACTCTATGATTTTGTTCACAGCTTCAACCTATCCATTTTCAGTTATAATGGATCATGGAAGGTCATAAGGACAGATGACGTTACGGATAAAGAAGTGAATTATTTTCTTCATCTTGGTCGTGGTTAAGGGTTCTTCATCTGCCCATTTGGTGACGTAATCAACTGCTATGATGGTGTATTTCGCACCACCTTTAGGATCGACAAGAAGATGATTTCAGTGCCCCCAAGTGGCAAACGGCTATGAACTAGCCATTTGAATAATTTCCATCGGTGGGGTTCCCGGATTTTTTTCAAACATCTTGCACTCGTCACATTGTCTAGCATGATCAACCGCATCTGGGTTGATAGTTGGCCAGTAATACCTGTAGCAGAGTATCTTCTTTATCATGGTTTTCCCCCTGATGTTATTACCGCATTCATCTTCATAGACTTTGCTCAAGATATCATCATGGGCGATATTCCGAAGCATGGGGATGGATAAACTCCTTTTGACACACGAATTATTCTTAGATGATTTGGCGTGAAGCTTTGAGGAGGATCCGTCGTTTGCCATTCCTCCGTTCAGTAAGAATTCCTCATTTTAGATAGTCTTTGATAGGAGTCAACCATGACACCTTTTCATTTTGTTCGCTGAGTACGTGTGTAATGATGTAATACGTGAAGTCAGTTAGTAGCTCTTGGACTTGGCCGAGAAAAGGAGCAAGACAATGCCCCCTAGCAAGATCAACTTCCTTAAATTTGTATACTACCAATCAAGAATCACAAAAGATATGTAAAGTTTTCACTTCAAATCCTCTAGCAAGTTTGAGGCTGGTAGTTAAGGCTTCATACTAAGCATCGTTATTTGTTACAGGTAAATCGATTTTTAGGACGTAGCAGATTGATCGTTCCTCAGGAGTCATTATCAAGCCATAACACTGATCATTGGATGCTCCATCCGTGTACATTTTCCATCTTATGGTTGGTTCTCTGCTACTCTTCGAGTAGTCTTCTGAGGTAGTGAATTTGGGTGTGAGGTCTGCTAATTTCCGTCCTTGGATAGCCCTTCGTGGAAAATAAGTGATATCGAATTAGCTTAGTTTGATATTCTATTTAAGTAGTCTTTCAGACGTCTCAGATCATTGTATGCCTTGTCACAACGGCTGGTAGGCATAGACGTTGATGGGGTGAGCCTAAAAGTAAGAGTGGAGCTTTCATGATGAAATCAATAGAGATTGTGCTAGCTTTTGTAGCTTCAGGTTGATATCCAATGCATGGCTCGCGATAGTTAATGAAATCACATATGCACGTCAGAATGGGTCCAAGGGAACATATCATCATTTATTCAGAAAAATCCAACTAATTCTTTTATCATCATTGCACTGAGCTGTGATCCGATATTCAGCACCTGGAAAGGGTCGCCATGGCTGGCTGTAATGTCGACCGTCAGCTTAGTAGGTGCCATCCTAGATTCTTTGAGTAAAGGTGTAACTATTTTGCATAACATTCAATATGAAAATGGTTGGGACGGCCAATGTTGATGGTTACTCTAGTCAAATCCTAGAGTCTTGTCATGAGTTATTGATTCTAATAGTGAAGGGCTCTGAATGCTCTAATAGATTATCAGCAAATGGCCAAAAATCAGGCTTAAAAGCGCATTAAAGGAAATGTCGAGTGGGGGTCAGCCTCGAGTGGCACGCAACTGTATAGCTGGATCTTCTTATGAGTTTGAATTTGCTTGTGCATTCGAGTAACGCACTTTCTATTTAATGCATTCATGATTCTTTACCCGTCCTTCGGGTTGGAGTGAAAGTCAATTGCCCATGAGCTAAGGTATCTATTTAACGATTCTATCTCTAGGCATCCTTTCGGTCGTTGCCTTGAGTAGCTGTAAGCACTATATATAAGTTTTAATACTGAGCTATCGTGGCCAATTTTTGGATGACCATGCGTCTTCTCCCAGTCTCGGGTTGATAAATGTACTGCATGGACGGTTGAGTCTCGTCCTAGCTATGTTTATCTTTTCACCTAAACTCCAAAGACATAGAGGTGATTGGTGAATAGTCGGTTCACATTCATCTTGCCTCTCGCTCGTGCCCCCAGGTCTGGGGCATATACCGATAAGTAGGAAGGCCAGCCATGCCCACTTTAGCTTTACTCTCTTTCCCGTTGAATCGTGGGATCATGTCAGTCGATAGGAGACAAGGTCTCGCCTATCTTGGATTTTATCGTGGTTTTTCATTCCAAGAGGAATACTTCGATGCCACGTAAGTTTCAGGGCGTAATTTGGACAGTGGATGGTCATCCACGTCCACTTTGGTTCATGCTCTGTAATCAGATCTCGGGGTAAAGTTGGCTACAAATGCAGTCGGGTTATGCTCATCCAGTTTCATACTCCTCCTAACGAATCGAACGAGGGCGCTGGAGAATTTTTACCAAGTATTCATGGTTTTCCCTCCTTTCCATACTCTGGGGGTCATAGTTTTTCAAAAAACAAACATCCGAGTCTCATTCGTATGTGCTTGGTGCGGATCGGCATTGACCCTTGGTCTGAGGTATGATATAGTAGGTTGCTTGTAGCTTTGGATGCCGTTTCGATTGGCTCTGTATTGAGGCCTCCCTGTAGTCGCTGCCTCAAGTTATAAAGAACGCCACGCTAGAGCTACAATAAGCTGTCGTATTCAGCTTTTTAGTGTTTTGTACCCCTGCCCCCAGTAATGATTTGGCCAGGTCACTGGTTGGATGGTCGAACTCCATCCTCAGCGGGTTAATAATCCTCTTGTCGATTCCAGGTCGAAGTTTGCGGAATAGAAAATGGTCGGAATCCACTCGTCTATTTATCGATGTTTATACACCACTCTGCATTCTGGTGACTTAGTGTTATTCTCCCCCCGGTTGACTCGCGCCCAATTTGTGTTCATGCTTCGGTCCATGCTCCGGGGACTTAGAGATTTGTCGAACGGTTTACGCTTTAGTCCACAGTTCGAGACGCAGAGATTTCCACCAACTCGTTTATACTCTAGTTCGCACTCTGGGAACTTAGAGTAATCTGGTCCGCTTCTGGGATTTAGGGATTTTTCTGAAGTCGTCCATAATCTAGTCCACGCTCTGGGGACTGAGAGTACTGTAGTCCGCACTCTGGGGACGTAGAGGTTTTTGAGTCATTAATACTATAGTCCGCACTCAGGGACTTAGAGTACTTTAGTCCGCATTCTGTCTCCCATTCCAGAGGGTGAGACCTCTCGGATGGCTGAGAGTTTGCCCGAACCTGGTAGATAATCCTTCTCTTTAAGGTTCTCTTTAAGATTTCGAAAGTCGTTATTCTTTATACAGGACTATTACATTCTAATGCTTGTTTTCCACGATTTTGTGCAGGCCGTTCTGACCCCGAGCCCACTCCGAGAAGCGATGTCGCCAAGGAAGTGGGGGAGAAAACAAGTGAAGCCACTCACGCAGGGGAGGCTCCTGGTCCACACGCTTAGGTGATCGGAGCGCTTGATGAAGACAAGTCTGAAACCTCCTCTCCTACTGATGGGGGTTATGAAGTAGAAATTACAGGCGCCTCTGAGCACACATCCGAATTGAGCATGGAGGAGCGGCTCGGGAAAGAGAAGGAGGAGACGGTCAAGGTCATAGAAGAGCCCTGAGTTGTGGACTTGGACGATCCTTTGAACAAGCCGTTGAAGGTCATCCTTCCTGGCAGGTCCAAGCCCATGGAAGGCCCCTGTACTCCTTCAGTTGCTACCCCTCTATCAAAGAAGAGTACCAAGGGTAAATGCTCTGGAGAGGAGAAGTTGAAGAAGCACAAGAAGTGATTACTATCCTCGTTCAACGAGAGTTAGTTTAAGTCATGTAATTATTTTCATCTATTTTCTTAGTCCTTGTAAATAGAATGTCGACTCTGAACGTTGGAGGGGTTGTAATAGAAACTCATTTCTGAATAAGGTTTAGTTCCTTTTTCTGTCTTACAAAAGACTCTTATTGTTCAGTTTTCTTTGTGATTGTGATTTTAATCCAAGCAGTTGTGAGTAACATAGACTTCTCAGTCCATCTTCACATAACTCGGAAACTCTTCGGGAGTCGTTGAACTTCCATTCTGTGCTTCGAGCACTTAGAATACTTTCTAGCCTGTATGTCAGGGATTTGACAAATTCAAGTCATTTGTGTCATAGTTCATATTCAGGGAACTTGGAGATCCGATTCGCTTATATTCGAGTCTGCACTCTGGGGAGTTAGAGTACTCTAGTCCGCACTCTGGGGACTTAGAGTACTCTAGTCCGCAATCTGGGGACTTGGAGGTTTAAGTCGTTTATACTCTAGTCCGCGCTCTGGGGACTTAGAGTACTCCAGTCCGCACTCTGGGGACTTGGAGGTTTTAGTCATTTATACTTAGTCCATGCTCTGGGGACTTAGAGTACTCCAGTCCGCACTCTGGGGACTTGGAGGTTTAAGTCGTTTATACTCTAGTCCGCGCTCTGGGGACTTAGAGTACTCCGGTCCGCACTCTGGGGACTTGGAGGTTTTTGTCATTTATACTCTAGTCCGCGCTCTGGGGACTTAGAGTACTCCAGTCCGCACTCTGGGGACTTGGAGGTTTAAGTCGTTTATACTCTAGTCCGCGCTCTGGGGACTTAGAGTACTCCGGTCCGCACTCTGGGGACTTGGAGGTTTTTGTCATTTATACTCTAGTCCGCGCTCTGGGGACTTAGAGTACTCCAGTCCGCACTCTGGGGACTTGGAGGTTTAAGTCGTTTATACTCTAGTCCGCGCTCTGGGGACTTAGAGTACTCCAGTCCGCACTCTGGGGACTTGGAGGTTTTAGTCGTTTATACTCTAGTCCGCGCTCTGGGGACTTAGAGTACTCCAGTCCGCACTCTGGGGACTTGGAGGTTTAAGTCGTTTATACTCTAGTCCGCGCTCTGGGGACTTAGAGTACTCCAGTCCGCACTCTGGGGACTTGGAGGTTTAAGTCGTTTATACTCTAGTCCGCGCTCTGGGGACTTAGAGTACTCCAGTCCGCACTCTGGGGACTTGGAGGTTTTAGTCGTTTATACTCTAGTCCGTGCTTTGGGGACTTAGAGTACTCCAGTCCGCACTCTGGGGACTTGGAGGTTTAAGTCGTTTATACTCTAGTCCACGCTCTGGGGACTTAGAGTACTCCAGTCCACACTCTGGGGACTTGGAGGTTTTAGTTGAGAGCAGTCGTATTTCCACTCTTTAATTTGTATTCATCTACTGTATCGAGGCTAATGTCGTCGAATGAACAATCGAACCACGTTTGCTCACGGAATGGGATTCTGCCCCCCAGGATGAGGAACGGAATTTGAAAAATGGACGATCGATTCTCGTCCGCTTAGTGATTATAGCTCTTCCAATCAAGTCAAGGAAGGAGGTATATGACAGATGGTTGAATCACATCCATGTTGGGTTAGATAACCAAATCTCTTACAATTTGCTCCGTATCTCCTTCTAGAAAATAAGGATAATAGATTGTTGAGTAGACAAAGTAAGTTGCATATGTTCCAAGGTGCAGTCGTGTCCATATATTGACAGCGATGGTTAGCGAGTACGCAGTCTACCATAGCTACTTCAAGTTGGGCTTTCGAACAACCTTTCGTGTTCAGGGTAGGATTTGATGTGTAGATGATCAAATCACGTCCACTTTAGACGGATCCCGGCGTCACTGAGCTTCATGAGGGGTATCTGTATTTTGTCGAACTTTGTTATATGACTCGATTGGAGTGGATGATCGGGCCATATTCATTCCAAGCAGTTTAGGTCTCCAAGTCAAATGTGGAGGTTGATGGATGGATGGTCGGTTGTTCGAATCGATCATAAGTTGAGCATACGAACTCAGATCGTCTTGAAACTTGGAACATTGGCTTCCCTGGCTTTGATTGTTATGTCTTGTTAATCGTGGCTCGATCCAGACTCGGACAAAATCCATCGATATCCATTGTGAGCCTTTGTGTAACCGATCTCCAAGACGAACTGTCACTGGTTTCTAATCAAGTTCTTGGTGTCACGGCCTTTCCAAAAGGCGGGATAACATTTGCCCCCCAAAGGACGTCTCGTGTAAACATGACGTGCTTTGAAAAACCGCAGTCTTTCATGCTGAATATTTCCGTTCAGTTGATTGCTTGACAGTCGTCTTTTAATCGTTTTGTTGCAATCTTCTTTTAGACAAATGTTCAACTAGCATGCTTTGCTTTGGTTCTGCCCCCAATTTGGGGATGAGTATGGAGTTGATGTATGTTTATACTCCGTCTCGCACTCTGGGAGTACGGAGTTGAGTAGATGTTTATACTCCGTCTCACACTCTAGAAATACGGAGTTGATTAATGTTTATACTCCGTCTCGCACTTTGGGAGTACGGAGTTGTGCGAAGGATCGTCGTGTATCAACCCATTTTTAGTCTTGATGTGATGGCTTGCCCCCGAGCTCAAGTTTCACTTAGCGAGTGGCCGGCCGTATTGCAGCCGCTCTCTACTTGAATAAATTCCACTTGCAGGATGGAATTCAGCTCTCCGTGCATCATGATGTTGTACATTGTATTTAAACCATAGCCCCAAATCAAAGGCATATGGTTGATGATGAGCGATAGAATTATGATCGTCCAGATGTAACTCCACACGTCCGATCATGGTCTGCGTAGATTGGTTGGCAACCAAATCTGAGTACGTGGTCACCTGCATCGTTTTGAAAGTAGTTTAGTTCGAGCTAGTCGTAGTTCATAGAACAATTGAAATAGAGATGGAAATGTAAATAATTCAAAGAAGATTATGGTAAATCTCATTGATATGTGAAGCAGCATCGTGTGCTCGCTATTCGACTCTGCGCTTGGCTCCTTTCAAAGGGATGTCGGCCGTCAACCGTCCAATTGATAATCATAGCCCTTTATTAATAGGCATCGGATATTCGTTGCCCGCCATTCTGTAGGACTTGTACATACTATCGAAGCTTTCCTTTCCAGGTCATCTTTTCGCTCACCCCTCGAAGGTGTTTGAAATCGCCCGTGTTAGGATCAGTGAGCATCCGGGAATATACAACATTCCCCTGATTTTCTTTAGACTTTAGTGTACTCTCTTGAGGTTGGTTTCCAGTACCACTCCGAGTCGTGAGTCTTCAAGTAGAGGTTGTCAATTGAATCTTTCAAAGAGCATATGAGCTGAATTCTGAAGTCTTGTTTCGGCTACTGGGATCTACATCCTTAGCCAACGGGCCTTCATTGTTATTTTTCTTAGTCTACTCCACTCCTCCTCACTTTAGTTCTGATTCATTTTGTAAAAGAAACGATCCATAGTCGTAGGAGGCTCTTTAGCCAACAAGCTGTCAAAACATATCTGGAGGTCGACTTTCCTCAAACGCGATCAGTATGATATCCTTGTTAGTATTTGGAATAAATTGCTTAGAGCATTGGTTTGCTTGGAGTCATCTTGACGTTTGCTAGAGTCACATCATCTATGTTCTCCAACATTTGGGAGTACCGTTTCAATAGCGGTTGCTTGTCCGTTCCCTTGATGTCGTTCATAAGCTGCCGATAGACCCTCTATGCCCTGGTCGATCATGGGATGTCAGGAAAGTGGATAGAATGTTCCTTTATTAAGTTGAGTTTTGAATTCACTATCCGGAGGCACTGCGCTGCGGCTAGGGTTCGGGGGAGTTTCCCCCCGAAATTTTTTTTTTTTAGCCTCATTTTCGAAAATTTGGGTCGTGCCCGAAAAAGTTTTTTTTTTTGTAAATAGGGGTCGTATAAGAGACCGGTGTAACTTAAGTTTCGATCAGCATTGAGGGCCGTTCAGCATGACAAAGTTTCTCGGCATACAAGACTGTTCGGCATCCACACTATTCGGCATCCCACACTGTTCGGCATTCCTCACTGTTCGGCATTCACATTGTTCGGCATTCCACACTGTTCGGCATTCCACACTGTTCGGCATCCACACGTGTTCGGCATAGAGGTATGGATCGGCCTGGAAGAGCGTTCGGCCTAGAGGTATGATCGGCCTGGAAGGGCGTTCGGCATAAGCCTTTTCTGGGGCGTTCGGCATATGCCTTTTCTGGAGCGTTCGGCATACCCCTTTTCTGGAGCGTTCGGCATACCCTTTTTCTGGAGCGTTCGGCATACCCCTTTTCTGGAGCGTTCGGCATACGCCTTTCTGGAGCGTTCGGCATACGCCTTTTATGGGGCGTTCGGCATACGCCTTTTTTGGGGCGTTCGGCATAAGCCTTTTTTGGGGCGTTCGGCATATGCCTTTTCTGGAGCGTTCGGCATACGCCTTTTCTGGGGCGTTCGGCATACGGCTTTTCTGGAGCGATCGGTCGAATTGCCTTCAGAGGAGGGTCGGCCTTCATTCAACTTGAGTGCAAACTTCAACGTCCAATCCCCAGATCTTGCGTACATCAGTGAATCCAATCTACGGCTATCAGCTTCCTTTAGATTTCTTTCAAATCTGAGTAGAATAGGAAGTTTTCTAGTAAACAACTGGATCTATCTCACGAATGTGAAAATCCACTAGTAGATGATGAGATCCGATCAAGCTGAGAATTCAATTCTCAGTGAAAGCACCAAAGTGTTAGCACCAAAATTGGTCACTAACCTCGTTGAGAAAGATTGTGTAGAAATGTAAGTGATGAAGTTAAATTAAACAAGGAAGAATATGCTAATTTAAATGCAGAAAGTAAGAACACCGGATTTATAGTGGTTCAGCGTAATTGCCTACGTCCACTTTGAGTTTTGATCTTTATTTCTTTCACAAGTAGTTGAATACAGATACAATCCATATATTAATGACTTGAATACAAGTTTGAATTAAAAAGAGGAGAGTATAAAAAATGGCAGAGTCTCCCCAGTGTTCTCCAAAAAGGATCCATTTCATTGTGCCCCTGCCTCTCTATTTATAGACGAAGGTGGGTTGGACTTCTCTGGTGGGCCTGGTAGCTGAATAACTCGGTCCAAATAGTGTAAGTCCTATGCGCCGAACCAGATAGGCTGAACAACAGAATGCCAAGCCTCCCCCTTTATGCCGAACGAGGTGAGGCCGGACACTCTGAATGCCGAACATCCATTTGTACTGAATGACCTTGGATGACGAGTTGTAGGTGATTGCCGAATGAGATACGTACTGGAAGAGATGTGGTGTTGAGTGAGGGATGCAGGTCGAATGAGGCTGGAATGCCGAACAGTCCGGGAATGCCGAGCGTACCTTGTAGGCTGAACGTTCATGGATGTCGAACGATTTTATGCCGAGCGTTCTTCCTTGGCCGAACGGTATTCATTACCGAACGTTTCTCGATGCCAGACGATCCTATATGCCGAACGTTATCCCATACCGAACGCCCTTTAGATGCCGAGCGCTGTGCTCGTGCCGAACGGTCTTAACATGCCGAACGCTCATTGTTTAACTGATCGATGGGGAGGCCGAGTACTAAGATGCCTGGTCAATTCCCCAGGAAACAAGAACTGATTTCGTCGAAATCCGGGACAGTGCCCCGAATGCCTAGGTTTATCTGTTAATTAAATCAAGTTATTGTTAAAACCAAATAAATCACTTTTAAACCTAAATCAAAATTTCACTGCCTTCATTCCTATCAAAATAGAATTTACATCAATTTCCAAAATCATTTATTCATTTCAAATACAAGATTTAATCATTTTAAACATTTTCAAATATTAAATTCAACAATTTAATTATCAAATAAATCGAAATATTTAAAATTCGTGTTATTTAACTTATAAAATTAACTTTTCGATATCCGAAATCAATTAAATATTCCAAATTCAAAATGACTAAATTTCTGGGTCGTTACATCCTTCATCCTAAAAGAATTTTGTCCTCGAAATTAGCAAGTAAGAAAATGGCCCAAATCTATTAATTTTTCTAAAACAATTCATAATAGATTTTCAGATCCTTTTAAGTCTTTAACTTCATTCACCAATTCCAACCATTATCATCCACTCATTCATTCTAAATTATAATTAAAAATAAAATTTTAGTTAACAATTTTTTTCTTAAAAAGTTTCTAACTTCCTAAATTTTCGAAAAATTTCGCCAGCGTCTCTTTTGCATGACTCGATCATAAAAGTTTACAATATATAATAAAAAATATACGTCTGCTCTTGAGGATGAGGCATCCCTTAGGGAAACAATAGATAAAATACGGTATGTAATCCGAGGTGTATGCTTTATTTTAGTATTCGCAAGCATATACAACCAATAAAATGCTAAAGCCAGCTCCAAATGCAAAACATACGCCATCCACACATAATAATCACTCAACAACCAATGAGAATATGTACATAGAAATAGTATCACTATATAACATAGATTATACCATAAATATATGCAATTTTAGTGAATGTAACAAGAGAACTATTAAACAAATAACATCCATCCAATTTATTTGCCATCGTATAAATTTGCATTTTCAAATGTCAATATTGTACTTATACACTTTCATCTCTTATAACATTCAAATATATTCCCATTCAATTGATTGATATTTGCTTCATTTCATTCACTTTGAATTCAATTAAATTTCGTTTATGAATCATTTCATAAAGTCATTACATTTTTAACCTTTGCTAAGTTAAATATTATTTCACTATCACTTAGTATATTCTTCAATACTAATATTGTTACGAACAATTCCATCGATAATTACTTAAGTTTATTTCAAATATTTTATACAACACTTCTTATTTTTATTTCCACTTCAAAACTTAAGTTCAAATCCAATTCTATTAAACACCCCAAAAAATTCAATTCATTCATGCTCAATTAATTTTTCATCCATTTGATTCACATTCAATTAATCTATATTCCATTAATTCACATTGAATTATTCACATTCTATTTTGCAATATTTTATTCCATACTAAATTCATGTCACAATTATATTATCTCGAACCATTGTCATTTCATTTATAATAATCATTTGAGGTGGATTATTCTCTCTCGACGGTAGCTTGAACTTTTCAATATCTTCAAGATAATAGGGATAAAATCAAGATCATCATTAAATGTTACAAAGTTGCCATCTCCACAGTTGTGACTTTGTATGAAGTTGTGAATAGCCATTGTATACAACCACTCATGCTTGAATTGGAAATTGAAAAGAAAACATATTACTTAAGTTGAAATATCCATTGGAGTATTTCCTTACTTAAGTCCATTAAGAAATTCTATACGACCAAAAACATAATTTTTTTATAATAATAGAATCAGCATCGGACATTGTGTTTGCAAGAAGTGGTGTGAGGAGAAGGAGAACTGCGGAGGAATTTAATGGGGTATCTAGCAATTGGTGGCTGACTCATCGGCCAATGCATTGGATGCCAATAGTACATCCCTTCCCCGCATCCTGCAATTGAACTGGGCTTGGTCGTTGTAACCCAGTTCAGACGTCTAACGTGTTTGAAACATCTGATCGAAAAAGCCTACGAATGCACCTTTAACTACATTGAGTTTGGGAATTCCAAATGTTAGAATATCTAGCATAACTAAATAAAGCTTAGTTTTCTTTTTTATCACTTTATTTTTTTATGGTACATGTAACGACTCGATATTTTCGACTCCCAAAAATCGACATTAATACGTCCACTGTATCAACTACCGAGCAATCGAAGGCCGGGAAAACCGAATTGTTAAGGTTAAAGAAGAAGAGGTAGAAGAAGAAAGAAAGAAGAAGCAACAAAAACAATATCAGAATCTCACAATCGCAGCGGAACAACATATAATAGATAAATGAATAATCTTTAAATCAAAGAACTGTACATTTTATACATTACATCATCAAAGTCAATATACAACACAACACAACAATGGACAGTTATATAAACCTGTCCTCACAACGGAATACACAGCGGAAAAGATAATCTCATATACAAGTGATACATATCGCCATCTAGCTCGTCTCCTGAACTCCATAGCATCCTATCCTGTAAATCTATAATACTCGGTCTGACCCGAGCATTACACTTAAATATTACCCGAGTCAGTCTGGAATACTAGCGTGAGAAAATCACACTCAAATTGATTTTTAAAGTCTCAAAACCTTTGGAAACAAAAGCATCTCGTAAGACCACGCCACAAATAAACATGTCGGGTTTTTACCTTACGATAGCTAAAACACTTTTTATAAAAATCATCTGATATTATAATAGTGTCTATATACAAATACTAATTCAAATAGCTGAAATTGTTACATCTATTAAATTCTAGCATACTAGCCACAAAGTGGGTACTACAAACAAAACTCGAACAAGGCACGTAGGGAGAATGGATTTCCAACAATGACTAGGCACTGGGGTACCACCTGTCATAGTACGTGGCCTAGATCACAGTATCGAGGAGTACGCCTTCTCCCCTGCAACACAAGGCCGGAATCATCCCTTACTGGATAATTCCAAATAAGATCACCCCACGGTTGGGATCAGCAACCGAAACACTAAGCCGAAATATAAAGGGACATCTAGACAAGGATGACCTTACTCTCAAGTGGGGGCTACCCACAAAGCCTTGCTGCATAACCCTTAATTTTCAGTCATTCCCGGTTGATGAGGCTTGAGGCTAAGCATTACCTTTTAAAAAATATATCTCTTAGAATGCCCATCGTCCCCTCTGACGATGTTCCGAAAGCATTCATACATACAAGTCCATCCCGGGTTCGAACGGAACCGAAGGCACTATTCCTACTACATCCATTTTGGAAATATCCTCAGGTGTAACGACCCGCATTTTTGACCGTTCAAGTCGACAATAATCCACACATGTCCAACTCAACCGTTCAAAAGGGCGGATGGTTATTGGGGTTAAATAAGAAAAGGAAAGAAAGAACAGAAGCAAACTCAGAATCTTGCAGCGGAAGGAACAAGATATAATAATAAAATAACAGTTCATGAAGCTGTTAAATAAATAAATTTGATTATTATTATACATTATAAATCATAGTTCATACATATCAGAGATAATACAACAATGCAGCGGAACAATAATACAGTGGTAGAATACAAATGATATAATACCAAACTCCGTCTTCGTCCTCCAGAATAAGTCTTCAACCTAAACTGAAATGCTCAGGCTGACCCGAGCGTAATGAAAAGACAAAACACTCGAGTCAGGACTAAAATATCTCATGTAAGTCAAATCGAATAAGAAAATATGAGTGTGACGGCGTCGGAGATGTTTACGGGTTTTGACATCTCCTATCCAGTGTCAACGTGAGTGCAATAACTTAAGAGATGTTACGGGATTTTCCATCTCTCAAGGATCCGTTAAACTATCTACTATGTAGTACAATACGCTAAGTAGATAATGTCTATCAGTAATATAAAGATATCAAAGTAGGGTTAAGCAGGGCCCATACACCTCTTAACCTGTTTATTCCCAAAAGCATATACAAGACCGTAGTTTCCCCAAAACCGGAAGTCACCAGAGGGCAATCCATATACTAAAGGTACAAAACAAAACGTAGTGGTCGCGAATAGGATAATCAGTATGACAAGGTACATGAGGCGATACCAACTAGGATACTAGTAGTTGCCTGATCCGGACTGATGTTGGGCATAGCAGCTACTACCCCAACACCGCGAAACAACACTCCCAAATCGCGGGGTGCACCCAAATCGAATCACAAAAGTAATAGACATGGTATCGAAGGAGTGTGTCCGCTAGAGATGGCGATCCTCAATGGCCCGGCGCGGCTCCTGTTTTAGTCATGTCAGGGGTCATCCAATATCGTTCTCTTTCTTCAGTCAACACGTTCATCAAACCATCCACTTCATTCTGGATCAACGCTCCACGAATATAGTTATTAAAGTGGTTTTCGGTATCGACAGAGAGTATGTCCATATCCGATCCCGGTCTCTTTAATAACTACGTATTATTACACCGGTGGCTCTTTTATATTTCAAATCGATTCATAATTGATATCAAAATATCATATTCGCTTCAAAATCAAATCCATTTCAAAATCATCATATCTACTCAAATATACGATTCCATTTCAAAATCATTTTTCGCCTCAATATCTCATTTCGATTTCAAAATCATTTTTCGCCTCAAAATCTCATTTCGATTTCAAAATCATTTCGAATTTCAATTTAGGTTACAACTTCATTTAACCCAATTCATATTTAAATTCAAGATTTAAATATAAACATTTTACTTTAAATAAATCCATTTCCAAAATCGTATCACTTTCCAAAGTTATACCGCTTTCGAAATCATAAGTCTTTTAAAATCAAACACTTTGGAAATCAAACACTTTATATAAAATATAGCTTCCTCAAATTTCACAAATCGATTCACATAAACTCGAATTCCAAAATTAAAATTTAATCAAATTTCAAATCATCAATTTCAACTCGATTCAGCTTCTCAATAAACCATTTCAAATTATCAATTTCAAATACATATTTGAAACACAAAATAAACAATTTCACTTCCGATATATTTCGAAACCTTAAATATTTCATATTTCAAAATAGTTCATATATTTATATAAGAATATAAGATTCGCTTTAAAACCATTTCGTATGCAAATTAGAATATACTTCAAATTAAACATCCGTATTAAGTAGTTTACTTAATTTCTGGAACAATTCCAATTCAATAAACTTAGATTAACATTCGGATTTCAAGAATTCATTTAAGTATTACATTCCAAATCGATTTCAGTTCAAATCCTATTCAAATCAATTTTATCTTCAAATTTAATTCAATAGTTTCAATTTAGTCCAATTCACAAATTTCTTTGAATTTCAATTAAATTCCAAATTAATTAAATCTCAATTTCAAATAAATTTTCAATTCCAAACTCAAACTTGAAATATCATTTCATATAAATTTTCTTAGAAATATTCATAGTTCGATTAAAAGTCCAATCTTTTAAAACAAATCAAACTTCCGAAAATTTACGCCGTATTTCAACTTTTTCTTTTTCTTCAAAATCTAAACTTCGAATAATTAAACAAATTCATTTACCAAGTTTAAATTCCAACATCTCGACTTTCAATTCAAAATAATTCAATTTCCATAAATTGGATTTTTTTCTTAAAATCAATTCATTTAAATAATTTCAAAACAACTTTTAAAATCATTTAATTTAACCAATCCGGTGTCCGTATATAATTTTCTATCCTATGGCCAAGTGATTTTATTTTTTTCCGATTAAATGTCAGGGATGAATATATATTACTTAAACCAATCACAGTGTCATATGCATGTATAACAGGATATATATATAAGCAAATAAACATCCAAACATTTAAATATCAACCAATAGCATCCATCGAAATAGATCATCCAATAGTCAATACAATACACGGCAATTTCATAGTTATCAATGTCAGGTAATTTAATCGCAATTCAAATTCCTATTTAATTTAACTGTCAATTTTAATTTCTAACATTAAATTCAACGACGATCTAGATGACAATTAAATTTTTTATCAACAACGACTAATAAAAATAATATCACTTCACAATATCAAATTTAACTAGCATCAGAATATTCTAGTACGTTGTGAGCGTTATAAAACACTCACCTTGATTTTTACGATTTTAAATCAAATCGAACGACGTTCGATTTAACTCAAATTTTTCTCTAGCTCCAAATGATTCCGATCTAGCTGCATAGCGTAGAGCTCGTCCATACGATTCCAACGCAAAAAGTTTAGCGCGTTTTCGACCTCGTATGAAAAAGTTATGAATTTTAGAAGTTACACGATTTTATATTCATAAATTTACAACATAATTTAATTTTTCACAACCTAAATCAATCTAAGCCGTGAGATCCATCACCCTGCAATCCAGCCCGTCCCTTGCTTCTCCCCCAAACTCACGTTCGCATGCTCCAGGAAATCACGCACGAAGACAACCCAAAGCCGCCTCTCCTTCATGAATTTCGCACCCCACCACATCGACTTCTAGGACGATCAGGATACACCATATCGAAGGCCTCGGCGAGAGCTACCTTCAGCTATAATAGGGTGGAGCTCGGCCATCTCAGCTGCACGCAAAACGAGGACAAACACGGAACTTTAAATGCAAATTCCCGTTGATCCGATGCTCCGATTTTGATCATCTCCGTATGGATTTGAAGAGCTCGCCGAGATCTACAACTTTGCTTTTGGAATTTTTCGATTTCGCTGAACGGATTGAGAGATATTAAGGGAAGAAGATGGTGAAATTCTGGCCTTCGAAATTTCAAGTGGCGGCTGGCAATATTAGGGTTAGGGTTTTGCTAATGAAATGATAAAGGGGTCCTTTTATAGACATTTACCGAAAATCACTATTCACTCGATTTTCCGAACTCCGATTTACGCGCGGTGACCGGCGTTTCTAGGGTTTATCCCACGTTCCGGACACAATGGAATAGGTTTCGGAACCTAATTCGATCGTATGTGTGAGTTATGGCAATAAACGATCGATTTAAATTAAACCGATTTAAACCGATTTCGATGCGTTTTAATTCGTACCGGACAAACGGTAACTCCGATTGACACGAAATTTGAAACCATACAATAATATCACATTACGGATCCGATGAAACTGGTTTCGTCGAAATCCGAGACTTTTTGAAAAAAAGACTATTTTCTCTCGCCGAATTAATATTAAAAACAATTCGATGCGTTTCGAGCTGCCACGGTCAAATGATAACTCCGATTGCTACGAAAATTGAAATCCGACAATAACAAACTATTACGGATCCAATGGAATAAGTTTCGTTCAATTCTGAGACTGTTCGAAAAATGTCTATTTTTCAGTCGATAATTAAATATTAAAATATTCAATTTTCACAAATTAACTTTAAATTCAATTTTAAAAGTTCTATAACATCACTATAACTCCAATATGATAAGATAAAATTTTACAAATCATTTTCAATCATATTCAACTCGATTTTCAATTATTTATGAAATTTAACTTATTAAATTATCGATTTAATTGTCTAATTAAATCCAATATTCGAAAGATAAATTATTTGACTGTTTAATTTCAATATAAAATTCTTAATTTAAATTATTAACTTTTAAATCAAATTTCAATTGTTCACAAATCCCATTTTTTTATTTCACAGTAATTAACAATCTTCTACAATGCAGTTTTCCATTATAATTCCAATATAAAAGATTATATTCGATTCAGCGTTCAATTATATTGTAACTCAAATTCAAGTTTTTTTTTTATTCCAAATGAATTCTTTTATTTCGATTTACACTTTCATTACTGAATCAACCATTTACTTATACATTATTATCACTAGTTTATAATTTATTTACTTTCATTTTCTTCAACTATCATCTTATTTAAATTCACAGTAATATTAAATTACATTCATTTACGTTGATTTCCATATTATAACTTCAATATTAAATGTAACATTTTATTTATTTCGTTGTTTACAATCAAGTTCAATTCAATTCAATTACTTGTTACCTTCAAATTTAAATCTTTACTTACGTTCAATTACAAGTTAACATCTTTATTTAATTTACAAATAAGTCATTTCAGAATTCAGTTTTGTATTTTAACTTGTAATTCACATTTACCAACACAAAATTTTATTTCCTTCGGATTTTTATCCAAAATTTTCATTTTAATTCATATTTTTAAAGTGTTAAAAATACGGGTCGTTACATTCTCCCCCACTTAAAACTTTTCGTCCTCGAAAAGGAACGGAGAAGGGGAAACCATCATTTAGATATAATTCATTCAAAATATTCTACTTATTTGCAAAATTTAGTTATAGGATTTTTTTTTTCACAAAATTTTCTAACTCCCGGATTTTTGAAAAATTTCGGCAGCACCTCCTTTGCGCGGCTAGGACCGAAAAATTTCACAGTGATAATAATTGCATGATATACATCTCATTACAAGAATGAGGCATCCCAAAACATGGGGAACACAATAATATACCACAACATAAACCGTAATCCGAGAACGTACCTTTTATTTAGCGTTTATTAGCATTTTAACTTACATTTTGCATTAAGCGCAGAAGCGAGCTCCACAAGCGAAGCGCAACCCCTTTGCTACCTACTAAAATTCTCAATAACCAAGTTAGAACCATGCATATAAAGATAGATCGATATACTTATCATAAACAACATACATATAACATGTTTAGCTTAAAAACTGCAATTCCAATTCCAGGACAGCAAACGAATCTCAGTTTTTGGTTATCTGAACGATAAAATTTGGCAGTGGAATCTAAACAAAAGTTGTTGCATTCATTTCAGGCTTTCCGGAATGTCCAAAATCATCGAATTCGGACCATCCGTTCAAAAGTTACGGCCGTTTTACTAAAAGGATACGCCTCAGCCTGGGCAATGAATTGCGCAGGTCAGCGATGTTTACTTACGTTTTCGACCCTCTAAATGACAGAATAACACAAAACATTTAACACAAAAGTTTTAGCTTAAGTTCTAAGCTTTCCAGAAAAGGCAAGATCATCAAAATCCGATAAACCAGTAAAAAGTTATGGCGAGAATACTAAGGTGCTTCAGATTTTCTACCTCGCACAGGCCAGCGACTAATATTGGTGTTTTAAGCCTAGTGGATGAAGGTATTTATCAAAACATTCTAAACAAAAGATGTAGCACAGTTTCTAGGCTTTCCGAAAAGTCCAAGATCGTCAAATTCCGTTCAACCATTTAAAAGTTATGGTTGTTTTCGTTTCAGCATATATTGGACAATTTTGGATTTTTCAAAAATTTGCTTTTATTATTTCACAGTACAACCATCAACTTCAAATTTTCTAAAGAAACAATCATAAACACAAAGTCGTTTATTTTCTTATATATCCATGAAATAAGTTTACATTCGATTTGTTTCCAATTTATTCAAGTTTGTTTCATTCATAATTTAAATTCAAGTCAATTTGCTTCAATTTAATTTGAATTCGATTATATTTAATTTCACTTTGCTTCAAATTTGAATTTAATTATTTAAAATTTTTATTCCATTTATTCAATTCCATTTACACTAATGAATTCTATTTAATCAATTATCATCCATCTAACAACCAATGCATATCAAATATTAACATCCATCCATAATCTACACTAAATCAATTATACATTTCCAAGTCAAAATTTTAATTTCATACACTTCCAAGTTTATTGACATTTAGTTTTATTCAAATTTAATTAGTTTCCATTTACTAATCTTATATTTAATTAATTTTAAATTTAATTTTACAACTTAAATTTCCTTTATATTTACAACTATCAATAGATCTTCACATTTTTATTATTTGCAATCACACTTGTATATTGTTCATTTACTTATCCTTATTAGCATTTTAAACTTTTTAAGTATTTGGTAAGTTATAACTATGCAAATAGAATGTAGTTAAACAATATACAACTTCTTTTCATTCAATTTGAGTGTTATACCTATTAAATAAATTTCCAATTTATTATTTTCCAAATTAAGGGTTACTACTACAATTAAATTTTTTTTTTCACTTAAATTCAATTTCACCCCTTTCAATTCATAAGTTTCTAACAATTCAAGATTTACTTTAGTTTAATAATTAAAATCATTCTTTATTAGAGAACTTAAGAATTTCAACTCCGGTTTCATTTCAAATCAAGTTTGAAATAATATATACTTATATTAATGTGTATCAAGTCATACTATAGAGAATACAAAATAAAATTCAATTTTTAATCAAAACAGGGTTTAGAAAAACTATTAAGTGATCTCCCCCACTTGGACTCTCGAAAATAAAGTCGATGATGCGTGCACTCATCACCGGAATCATTTTCTAGTGTCAAGAGGGGAGTATAACACTTACTTCATTTGAAAATCCTTTGAAAACAATTTCTAATCAAATATACTATCATATAATACTTATATTATACATTTCAAATTTTTGATAATAAATTTTCAAAACACCGGAATTTAAATTCTCCATCTTAATTTAAATTCATTTTTATTTTATTTTATTTACCATTTATATTCATTGTCAGTCATATTTACAAGTTTCATTCCTTAAAATCATCCATTAGTCAATAGTTAGAAATATTGACTAATCAACAATAAACGATGATAATCTAATATTATCATCTCCTAACAACCAATACAATCAAAATTTATAAATTTTCAAGATAATTCTTTTATATATAAAATATAATCTAAAACAATATTATGTCAATATGTCCTATTCGAGTGTTTAGAAATTCCTATCGATGCCTTGGCGTCCCAAGTATCAACCAGAATTCATAAATACTCAACGGAACAAATTAACACAATATAAAATCATTTTTATATCAAAATTACAAATACGCTCTCTCATATACACTCAAACTCATTCGTAAGGTTTAACCCTATTTCAATGAGTTATTCCCCACTAGAGCCAAGGTTTATCACTAAACCAAAGCTCTGATACCAACTGTAACGACCCGCATTTTTGACCGTTCAAGTCGACAATAATCCACACATGTCCAACTCAACCGTTCAAAAGGGCGGATGGTTATTGGGGTTAAATAAGAAAAGGAAAGAAAGAACAGAAGCAAACTCAGAATCTTGCAGCGGAAGGAACAAGATATAATAATAAAATAACAGTTCATGAAGCTGTTAAATAAATAAATTTGATTATTATTATACATTATAAATCATAGTTCATACATATCAGAGATAATACAACAATGCAGCGGAACAATAATACAGTGGTAGAATACAAATGATATAATACCAAACTCCGTCTTCGTCCTCCAGAATAAGTCTTCAACCTAAACTGAAATGCTCAGGCTGACCCGAGCGTAATGAAAAGACAAAACACTCGAGTCAGGACTAAAATATCTCATGTAAGTCAAATCGAATAAGAAAATATGAGTGTGACGGCGTCGGAGATGTTTACGGGTTTTGACATCTCCTATCCAGTGTCAACGTGAGTGCAATAACTTAAGAGATGTTACGGGATTTTCCATCTCTCAAGGATCCGTTAAACTATCTACTATGTAGTACAATACGCTAAGTAGATAATGTCTATCAGTAATATAAAGATATCAAAGTAGGGTTAAGCAGGGCCCATACACCTCTTAACCTGTTTATTCCCAAAAGCATATACAAGACCGTAGTTTCCCCAAAACCGGAAGTCACCAGAGGGCAATCCATATACTAAAGGTACAAAACAAAACGTAGTGGTCGCGAATAGGATAATCAGTATGACAAGGTACATGAGGCGATACCAACTAGGATACTAGTAGTTGCCTGATCCGGACTGATGTTGGGCATAGCAGCTACTACCCCAACACCGCGAAACAACACTCCCAAATCGCGGGGTGCACCCAAATCGAATCACAAAAGTAATAGACATGGTATCGAAGGAGTGTGTCCGCTAGAGATGGCGATCCTCAATGGCCCGGCGCGGCTCCTGTTTTAGTCATGTCAGGGGTCATCCAATATCGTTCTCTTTCTTCAGTCAACACGTTCATCAAACCATCCACTTCATTCTGGATCAACGCTCCACGAATATAGTTATTAAAGTGGTTTTCGGTATCGACAGAGAGTATGTCCATATCCGATCCCGGTCTCTTTAATAACTACGTATTATTACACCGGTGGCTCTTTTATATTTCAAATCGATTCATAATTGATATCAAAATATCATATTCGCTTCAAAATCAAATCCATTTCAAAATCATCATATCTACTCAAATATACGATTCCATTTCAAAATCATTTTTCGCCTCAATATCTCATTTCGATTTCAAAATCATTTTTCGCCTCAAAATCTCATTTCGATTTCAAAATCATTTCGAATTTCAATTTAGGTTACAACTTCATTTAACCCAATTCATATTTAAATTCAAGATTTAAATATAAACATTTTACTTTAAATAAATCCATTTCCAAAATCGTATCACTTTCCAAAGTTATACCGCTTTCGAAATCATAAGTCTTTTAAAATCAAACACTTTGGAAATCAAACACTTTATATAAAATATAGCTTCCTCAAATTTCACAAATCGATTCACATAAACTCGAATTCCAAAATTAAAATTTAATCAAATTTCAAATCATCAATTTCAACTCGATTCAGCTTCTCAATAAACCATTTCAAATTATCAATTTCAAATACATATTTGAAACACAAAATAAACAATTTCACTTCCGATATATTTCGAAACCTTAAATATTTCATATTTCAAAATAGTTCATATATTTATATAAGAATATAAGATTCGCTTTAAAACCATTTCGTATGCAAATTAGAATATACTTCAAATTAAACATCCGTATTAAGTAGTTTACTTAATTTCTGGAACAATTCCAATTCAATAAACTTAGATTAACATTCGGATTTCAAGAATTCATTTAAGTATTACATTCCAAATCGATTTCAGTTCAAATCCTATTCAAATCAATTTTATCTTCAAATTTAATTCAATAGTTTCAATTTAGTCCAATTCACAAATTTCTTTGAATTTCAATTAAATTCCAAATTAATTAAATCTCAATTTCAAATAAATTTTCAATTCCAAACTCAAACTTGAAATATCATTTCATATAAATTTTCTTAGAAATATTCATAGTTCGATTAAAAGTCCAATCTTTTAAAACAAATCAAACTTCCGAAAATTTACGCCGTATTTCAACTTTTTCTTTTTCTTCAAAATCTAAACTTCGAATAATTAAACAAATTCATTTACCAAGTTTAAATTCCAACATCTCGACTTTCAATTCAAAATAATTCAATTTCCATAAATTGGATTTTTTTCTTAAAATCAATTCATTTAAATAATTTCAAAACAACTTTTAAAATCATTTAATTTAACCAATCCGGTGTCCGTATATAATTTTCTATCCTATGGCCAAGTGATTTTATTTTTTTCCGATTAAATGTCAGGGATGAATATATATTACTTAAACCAATCACAGTGTCATATGCATGTATAACAGGATATATATATAAGCAAATAAACATCCAAACATTTAAATATCAACCAATAGCATCCATCGAAATAGATCATCCAATAGTCAATACAATACACGGCAATTTCATAGTTATCAATGTCAGGTAATTTAATCGCAATTCAAATTCCTATTTAATTTAACTGTCAATTTTAATTTCTAACATTAAATTCAACGACGATCTAGATGACAATTAAATTTTTTATCAACAACGACTAATAAAAATAATATCACTTCACAATATCAAATTTAACTAGCATCAGAATATTCTAGTACGTTGTGAGCGTTATAAAACACTCACCTTGATTTTTACGATTTTAAATCAAATCGAACGACGTTCGATTTAACTCAAATTTTTCTCTAGCTCCAAATGATTCCGATCTAGCTGCATAGCGTAGAGCTCGTCCATACGATTCCAACGCAAAAAGTTTAGCGCGTTTTCGACCTCGTATGAAAAAGTTATGAATTTTAGAAGTTACACGATTTTATATTCATAAATTTACAACATAATTTAATTTTTCACAACCTAAATCAATCTAAGCCGTGAGATCCATCACCCTGCAATCCAGCCCGTCCCTTGCTTCTCCCCCAAACTCACGTTCGCATGCTCCAGGAAATCACGCACGAAGACAACCCAAAGCCGCCTCTCCTTCATGAATTTCGCACCCCACCACATCGACTTCTAGGACGATCAGGATACACCATATCGAAGGCCTCGGCGAGAGCTACCTTCAGCTATAATAGGGTGGAGCTCGGCCATCTCAGCTGCACGCAAAACGAGGACAAACACGGAACTTTAAATGCAAATTCCCGTTGATCCGATGCTCCGATTTTGATCATCTCCGTATGGATTTGAAGAGCTCGCCGAGATCTACAACTTTGCTTTTGGAATTTTTCGATTTCGCTGAACGGATTGAGAGATATTAAGGGAAGAAGATGGTGAAATTCTGGCCTTCGAAATTTCAAGTGGCGGCTGGCAATATTAGGGTTAGGGTTTTGCTAATGAAATGATAAAGGGGTCCTTTTATAGACATTTACCGAAAATCACTATTCACTCGATTTTCCGAACTCCGATTTACGCGCGGTGACCGGCGTTTCTAGGGTTTATCCCACGTTCCGGACACAATGGAATAGGTTTCGGAACCTAATTCGATCGTATGTGTGAGTTATGGCAATAAACGATCGATTTAAATTAAACCGATTTAAACCGATTTCGATGCGTTTTAATTCGTACCGGACAAACGGTAACTCCGATTGACACGAAATTTGAAACCATACAATAATATCACATTACGGATCCGATGAAACTGGTTTCGTCGAAATCCGAGACTTTTTGAAAAAAAGACTATTTTCTCTCGCCGAATTAATATTAAAAACAATTCGATGCGTTTCGAGCTGCCACGGTCAAATGATAACTCCGATTGCTACGAAAATTGAAATCCGACAATAACAAACTATTACGGATCCAATGGAATAAGTTTCGTTCAATTCTGAGACTGTTCGAAAAATGTCTATTTTTCAGTCGATAATTAAATATTAAAATATTCAATTTTCACAAATTAACTTTAAATTCAATTTTAAAAGTTCTATAACATCACTATAACTCCAATATGATAAGATAAAATTTTACAAATCATTTTCAATCATATTCAACTCGATTTTCAATTATTTATGAAATTTAACTTATTAAATTATCGATTAAATTGTCTAATTAAATCCAATATTCGAAAGATAAATTATTTGACTGTTTAATTTCAATATAAAATTCTCAATTTAAATTATTAACTTTTAAATCAAATTTCAATTGTTCACAAATCCCATTTTTTTATTTCACAGTAATTAACAATCTTCTACAATGCAGTTTTCCATTATAATTCCAATATAAAAGATTATATTCGATTCAGCGTTCAATTATATTGTAACTCAAATTCAAGTTTTTTTTTTATTCCAAATGAATTCTTTTATTTCGATTTACACTTTCATTACTGAATCAACCATTTACTTATACATTATTATCACTAGTTTATAATTTATTTACTTTCATTTTCTTCAACTATCATCTTATTTAAATTCACAGTAATATTAAATTACATTCATTTACGTTGATTTCCATATTATAACTTCAATATTAAATGTAACATTTTATTTATTTCGTTGTTTACAATCAAGTTCAATTCAATTCAATTACTTGTTACCTTCAAATTTAAATCTTTACTTACGTTCAATTACAAGTTAACATCTTTATTTAATTTACAAATAAGTCATTTCAGAATTCAGTTTTGTATTTTAACTTGTAATTCACATTTACCAACACAAAATTTTATTTCCTTCGGATTTTTATCCAAAATTTTCATTTTAATTCGTATTTTTAAAGTGTTAAAAATACGGGTCGTTACATCAGGATTAGTAGCGACTAGCCCTTGCACTTCACTGCTCCATCTTTGATTCTAACTCGTTTTCGCACAAAACGTACAACCCGAATCGAAGCGGTTTTCAAGAAATTAATCTCGATCCCTGTCTCTTCGAAACAACCAGCACATTGGCCAATATTGATAGTTGGTTATTTAACTATCAATTAATATTCACAAACATCCATCAAACATAAATAATTTCCCAAACATCCATCAAACATAACCAAGTACAAAACTTTATAATTTTGAAATGATTTAAACCACTTTATTATAAAATATAATTTAACATTAAATTGAAAACTACTTCAATACTTTGTTAAGAATATATATACTTTAGGAATATTTAAAGTGAGGCTACTTTGTAAAACTATAAAACTAGATTTTCTCTCTTTAAACCAAAATACCAAGTCATCTTAAAAATAATTACTATAATAATTAATTTGAAAAAAAAAACTTACTTTAGGATTTAAACATTTAGACATAATAAATTTTTCTAAAACATGCGTTATAAAACAATATTAAAACCTTTAACTTATATTTAAAAATTCACTTTGAAAATGTACTTGGCTATCCAGGGAAATTCACTTTTCTTTCACATCTTTTTAAAAATAAATCACTATTTATTTTGAAACCCATTTACTCATTCTCTTAATAAATTCCCATCGAATTTATTCTTTCAAAATATCCACTGATATTTTTCTTTACTTTTATAAACCTAGATTATAAATTTCATATTCACATTCTCCTTTAAATTTCCAATTTCAACTCTTAATCAATTTCCAAATTGATTTCCAATTTACTCCATTTGAAATAAATTCTCTTACTTACTCGAATTATTTCAAATCCATTAACTTTAGAATTTCATTTCTTTATATTGATTTTAAACCCTTTTAACTGAGAATACCAATTCAAAATTTCTCAAATTCCTTTCTTATACTTTAAAATGAATTTAACCCTTGAATTTAAAATAAATTACTTATTACTTGAAATAATATCACTTGAGTTTAAAATTTATTATTTCTTTGTTTATTTCAAATCTTCTTTCATACCCGAAATTTATTTATTAGAATTTAAAATTCCTTTTTATCTTTCCCAATTTATTCTCAAATTAATCCAAATTCTTAATATATATTTTACTTGAAAATTAATTCTTTTATTTTCCTCCCAAAATTTCAATTCTATTGTAACGACCCGTATTTTACGGATCGAAACATCGTGAAATAATTAACAATTGGTTGCATTGTTGATAAGTCGTTCAGAATTTTTCTAAGTCCTAAGTCGGTTTGGACGAGTTAAGAGATAAGTCTGGGTCGAGTTGCCGACTTAAGGAATTAACCGAGTTAAGGAAGTGTGGTTGACCGACTTAAGGTAGTGACCGACCTAAGTGATAAGTCGTGACCGACTTAAGAGGTTTAGGCGACCTAAGGAAGAGTAGTAGGCGACCTAAGTATTCTGGGGTTAGGTCGTGGGGTAGAGTTAGGTCGGCAACGACCTAAGGAAACTGTTGTGAGCGACCTAAGTGTATGGGTGAGTTAAGTGTTAGGTCGGCAGTTCGAGTTAGCGACCTATGATAGTTAGGTCGGAGTTTACGACTTAGGTAGGGTAGCGACTTAAAATGTAGACGACTTAAGAAAACCAGCGACTTATAGAATGTGGCGACTTAGTATCTTGGAGCGACCTATAGGTTAGCGACCTAAGAAGGTTAGCGTGTTAGCGGCCAAAGAGTTAGGCGACTTAAGGAGTTAGAACATAACCCAGTTAGGTCGCGTGAGTAGTTTTGTAGTATGGGTTGTTAGGTCACAGGGTATAGCTGAAGTGTTAGGTCGCGTGATTGTTAAGTCGCATAAGTATTAGGTCGCGTGAGTTGTTAGGTCGCTGGGCTTTGGCTATGTGTTAAGTCGTATAAGCGCCTGTGTAAGTCACAACCGACTTAGTGGTTGGCTGTTAAGTCGAAGGATGGGTAACCTAGCTAAGTCGGAGTCTGTTAGGACGAAGGCTTTGTTAAGTCGTAGCTTGGTTAAGTCGTAGGCGCATGCTATAAGTCGTAACCGACTTAGGAGATAGCTGTTTTGTCGTGAGTCATAGGCAGATGAGTTTTTAGGTCGGCAAAGCTTTAGGTCGTAGGTCGGCATGGTGTTAAGTCGGCAGCGACTTAAGAAGGCAGCCGAGTTAAGAATTTCAGCTATAAATAGGAGGGCTTTGTTCCATTTTTGGGATCCGGATTTCGAAGCGACGAAGTGCTGCCATTTTGAGAGCACGACTTCTACACTTCTTCACTTCTTTTCTCCACTCTAATCTAGTGCTTGCATCCATCCAAGTTGAAGATCAAGATTGAAGATTCAAGAGCTTAGATTGAAGATCTTCATCTTTTCAAGAGAGATTTCTTCGTTTGAAGCGGATTCGTGATAGATCAAGCTTGATCCTTCGCTGTCCAGATCTGAAGCGTGTTGATTTGGGGTTGTTTAGGTGATTTGGTGAGTGGTGATTATCTCTCACACGGATCCAAAGGAGTATATCGGATTGTTGGCTCGTTTTGGTGTTAAAATAGTGATTTCCATGCATTTTCTTCATCCTAAGTGTAGATCCATATAGATCCATTGTTCATGATGATGTTACATCCATTTTATCATATGTTAATCTATGCAAGTTCATTCATCAAGTTGTAGAGATAATTCTCATGTTTTCATGCTTGTTAGACTTTCAACTCTTTAATTACGAAAATGCCATTATCGTTATAATTGTCTACTTAGATCATATTTGAATGCTTGATTGTTTGGATTAATGTTTGACTTGGTTGATTGCTATGAATTAGATGATTGATGATTTGATTTAGACCGAAGACGATTCAAAAGCTAAGGGAAAGGCTCTTGAATTGGGAAAGCTGCTCGTGGCATATGTAGCGGGATGATGAAGCTATTATGCATAGATTTGATGATGTGATGTTGAGATGAGGCTTTGCGAGGATGTGATGAAGCGAGGCAATCATGTGATGAAGACTTGGTCTAATCCAGATGGGATCATTCCAAGCATGTTGATAACTCGGTGATATGATTCGAGTTGAGGATAATGGATGCTCGAGAGGCGCTTGAGCTAGTATGGAAATAGTCGTCGAGGAGGATGACTAGGAGGTTGAGATCTCATCGTTGTTGAAGGTTCTAGCATGCTCTAAGCAAGAGTACATGGGGACGCCCAAAAGACTAAGTTGATGGTCAAGTACTCTGGGTAGATTCAATAATCCTAGGCACGGGTCACGATGACGTGCGGGAGTTATGTCTAGAACCGGGGTTACCATTAGCCCTTGACGGACGGCTGAAAGAATGTGCCGGTCATTCAATTAACGGTGATATCGCAGCAATGATAACAGTGATAGCCAGAGTCATGGATGTTTGGTTGTATCGTCATTCGGTTTTAAGAGCGGTATTTCCTGGGTGCTTATCTGACCTTGGTATAGATCTTGGAGTTGGTACTTGGAAAACATCGCCCTTAACTCGAATGATTATTATTTTACCTTAAATTGTATGCTCTGCTATGTTGCTTCTACTTAGTGTGTGTCTGGGGGGGCTATCACTGTAGAAAGAGGTGGAGTGGGAGGGTTGTATTTCCTATTCCTTTTCCTTTATGCTCTTTTGGTATGTTGTTAGTTAATTTACTGCTCACTAAGACTGTTGTCTGACTCATGGCTTTATGTTTTAATTCTTATTGCCTTGGGCTGTTCGTCCATTTTTGGGACGGGCAGACTAGGTAGCAGGTGACAGGTGCTATTCTCTTCTTACGATGACGAGCTGGAGGGTTGCATATTATCTTCTTATTATATGTACTGGATGTTCCGCTGTTTTGTATTCTCTAAGTGTTATGTAGTGAGGCTTGATGTATTGGCTATTTGGATGCTTGTATTCAACTATTATGAAGTTTTATATGATGGGATTTTATTTCTGTAAAGCTTCACTATATATATGTTCTATTGTATTTTGTCCATGCGCTGTGAGTAATACGATAGATTCTGTTGTTTTAATCTACCCTGACAATCGTCCATGGTCGCCTAGCACACTTTACAGCGCACTATCACTAGATTCGGTGCAGGGGTCATGGGCGGTCGTCACATTTGGTATCAGAGCCTTGGTTAATCGATTTTACCCAATGCTCGTTGTCGTAACTACGTATGAGAGACGTAATTGTATTTTGATGGATGAATACTATATATAATATAGTAGTTTAGCTGAGTTTGAGTCCTTTATACAGTTGTTTCTCTAGATGTTCTGATCATTCCTTTTTGTAGATATTGAGAATGAGTCGAAGAGGAAGACCAGCTGCTAGGGAAGGCCGTGCTACTGAAGGGGCTGCTGATTATGTTGCTATGTTCGAAACCATGATGACTTCGATCAGGAGAAGGATGTCAGCCCTGGGGCCATCAGTAGATGTTGGAGATCAAGTTCAGGCTCCAAGATTGATGGATCACTTGGACGATTCATTTAGGAAGCTTGTGGAGGAAGCTCTCAGACACGAGAATCTGTTTCCTAAGGAAGGATCTGTTGTTGTTGTGACCAGGGAAGAGTCTAAACCCCAGCAGGGTAGAAACAAGAAGAGGAAGTAGCAGCAGCAGAAGGGTAAGGATGGTTAGAAGAAGCCGAAAGGCGAAGTGACTTGCTACAACTGTCAGCAGAAAGGCCATCTCTCCAAGGATTACAAGAATCCGAAGGCGCCGGCGAAGTGCCACAACTGTGACAAGCCAGGGCATTTCAGGAAGAATTGTCTAGAACCGAGTAGGGACAAGCAGATTGTGCAGGCTTATGCTTTGGGAGCTGTTCCGTCGTCTTCAAAAGCTCCTACCGCTGAAGAGAAAGGAAAGAGTGTGGTTGTTCAAGGTACTCTTTTCCTATGTGGTGTTCCAGTTAGAGTTCTGTTTGATACTGGAGCGTCGCATTCGTTTGTTTGTAATGAACTCGTAGGCCGGTTAGGTTTGGAACCGGATATTGTTGATAGGCCATTGGTTGTGACTAATCCAGTTGGGGTTCGTCTTGTTCGTGTATGTTATGTCGTGGTCTAGTTGTGTCGAGTCATGGTTGCTCTTTTGTTTGTGATTGCTTTGTTCTGAACTTTGCGGGGTTCAGAATTATTTTGGGTATGGACTGGCTTAGGAAGTATGTGGCAAAGGTTGATTGCGAGAGGTTGGAAGTGACAGTCGAGAATGTGGAGGGGCGAAAGGTTGTGATACGATGTAAGCATGGAGAAGGCGTCTTCATGAGCTTCATGTATTCGCTAGTTGTTCCACGGGATGGACTGTCATCAGTGCCGATCGCTAATGGATTCGAGGATGTCTTTGACGAAGTCAAAGGGTTGCCGCCGCATAGAGAGATCGAGTTTCGTATAGATCTAGTGGAAGGAGCCAGACCTGTTGTGATGCCTCTTAGGTGGATGGCGCCTAGGGAACAGCATGAGTTGAAGGTGCAAGTTGATGACCTTTTACAGAAAGGATTCATTCGGCGTAGTGTGTCCGAGTGGGGTGCACCAGTTGTGCTCGCAACCAAGGCAGATGGGTCGTTGAGATTGTGTGTGGATTATCGTGAGCTGAATAAGGTGACTAAGAAGAACAAGTATCCACTGCCGAGAATAGATGACTTGTTTGATCAGCTTCACGAAGCTAAGGTGTTTTCTCAGATGGATTTGGCAACGGGATTTCACCAGTTGAGAGTGGCTAAGGATAGTGTGCCGAAGACTGCCTTTAGGACACCATCCGGTTTCTTTGAGTGGCTGGTAATGCCGTTTGGATTGACTAACGCGCCAGCTTATTTTGTGGATCTTATGAATAGAGTATTCAGAGATCAGTTGAACAAGTTCGTACTTGTGTTCGTGGATGATATTCTGATTTATTCCAGAACGGAAGAAGAGCACAAGACGCACTTGCGTATTGTTTTGGAAATCTTGCGAAAACATCAGCTGAAGGCTAAGTTTTCAAAGTGTCACTTCTGGAAGAGTGAAGTGAGGTTCTTAGGCCATGTGATTTCTGGAAATGGAATAGCGGTTGATCCCGCCAGCAATCCAGGATTGGGTTAGTTTTCTTAGGCCATGTGATTTCTGGAAATGGAATAGCGGTTGATCCCGCCAAGGTGGCAGCAATCCAGGATTGGGTTAGACCTAAGAATGCATCGGATGTGAGAAGTTTTCTTGGATTAGCAGGATATTATCGACGGTTTATCAAGGACTTCTCCAAGGTAGCTGCACCGTTAACAGGATTGACGAAGAAGAACCAAGTGTTCGGTTGGGATGCTAGGTGTGAGCAAGCTTTTGGAATCCTGAAAGAGAGATTGACGAGTGCTCCTGTTCTGACTATTCCAAGTGGGAATGATGAGATGGTGGTTTACACCGATGCATGTGGTACTGGACTTGGAGCAGTGCTGATGCAGAGGGATAAAGTTGTTGCGTATGCCAGTCGACAACTGAAGCCGCATGAAAGGAATTACCCAACTCATGATTTGGAGTTAGCAGCGGTTGTATTTGCTCTGAAGATGTGGAGACATTATCTATTGGGAGTTCGATTCGAGTTGTTTACGGATCACAAGTCGTTGAAGTATCTTTTCTCCCAAAAGAATTTGAATCTTCGGCAGCAACGTTGGCTAGAGTTTTTAGCATCATATGATTTTGGTATAGCTTATACTCCGGGAAAAGGTAACGCAGTGGCAGATGCGTTAAGTCGAAGACATGCAGGATTGGGAGCCATGTTTTCAGAATGGAAGAGTCTCGAGTATTTAGCTGGATTTGACTTCAGGCCTAGATGTGAATTGGAACCTGAGATATTGGCAAACTTATCGATAAGACCTTCTCTTGTGGAAAGGATTGGCGAGAGCCAAAAGCAAGACGATAAGCTTGTCAAGATTATCCGTGATTTGGAATCTGGATTGGATCCAGAAAAGGATAAAGGATTCGAGGTCAATCGAGAGGGTTGGCTTCGGAAGCAAGGACGACTAGTCGTTCCCGATATAGATGAATTGAGGAGTGAAGTTCTGAAGGAAAGTCATCACTCGAAGTTGACAATTCATCCAGGTGGAAATAAGATGTATCGGGATATGAAGAGAAGATACTACTGGGAAGGCATGAAGAAGGATGTTGGAAATTTTATTTCCAAGTGTATGAACTGCCAGTTGGTAAAAGCCGAACAAAGAAGCCAAGTGGATTGCCTAGAACCAGAACGGGAAATGAAGGGATTTGGGTCATTGTGGATCGTCTGACTAAGAGCGCAAGAATCATTCCTGTTCGATCGACTAGGACTGCATCAAAGTTGGCTGAGTTGTATGTTAAGTGGATAGTTCGATTCCATGGTATTCCGAAGAGTATAGTGAGCGATCGAGACCCATTGTTCACTAGTGGATTTTGGAAGAGCTTCCAGGAAGTTTTGGGAACCGAGTTGTGTTTGAGTACAGCTTATCACCCTCAAACAGATGGTCAGACCGAGAGAGTCAACCAAGTTTTGGAAGATCTTCTTAGAGCATGTGTTTTGGACTTCGGAGGATCATGGGAAGATCACCTTCATTTGGTGGAGTTTTCATACAACAACAGTTACCAGTCAAGTATTGGTATGGCACCGTATGAGGCATTGTATGGAAGACCGTGTAACTCTCCGACATGTTGGTTGGGAACTGGAGAAAAGCCGTTACTTGGGCCAGAGATGATCGGCAGACTTCAGATTGTATAGAGATCATTCGGCAACGAATGAAGGCAGCCCAAGACCGTCAGAAGAGTTATGCCGATAAGCGTCGAAAGGATTTGGAATTCGACGTAGGAGATATGGTTTTTGTGAAGATTTCTCCACTGAAGAATGTTATTCGATTCGGGAAGAAAGGAAAATTGACTCCGAGATTTGTTGGACCATTCCCGATCATCGAGCGAATTGGAAAGCTCGCCTACAGATTGGAGTTACCGGAGAAGATGTCGGGTGTGCACAATGTTTTTCACGTATCATATCTACGGAAGTATGTGCACGACTCGAATACCGTGGTTTATGCTGATAGCTATGAAGATTTCGAAGTTGATCCAGTCGATAGAAGACCTCGTAAGCCGCTTCGTGTTGTGGAAACCGACACGAAACAGCTTAGGAGAAAGGTAGTTAAGTTTCTCAAGATACAATGGAGTGATGATGATAACGACTGTACGTGGGAGGTGGAAGAGAGGATGAAGGCAGCTCATCCTGAACTCTTCAAGGTATGGCCCTAAGGTGTCGTGTCATCTCACGATATTGTAACTTGTTCTAGTGTTAGAATTCTGTACGCTAAGCTAGAATTGGATGCATGGTTTGTTGATTGTTATGGTTGGTAGGCGTACAGAATAATCTTTGATTGCTTTGCTGTTTGGAATTTCGGGGGCGAAATTCCTAAGGGGGAGAGAATGTAACGACCCGTATTTTACGGATCGAAACATCGTGAAATAATTAACAATTGGTTGCATTGTTGATAAGTCATTCAGAATTTTTCTAAGTCCTAAGTCGGTTTGGACGAGTTAAGAGATAAGTCTGGGTCGAGTTGCCGACTTAAGGAATTAACCGAGTTAAGGAAGTGTGGTTGACCGACTTAAGGTAGTGACCGACCTAAGTGATAAGTCGTGACCGACTTAAGAGGTTTAGGCGACCTAAGGAAGAGTAGTAGGCGACCTAAGTATTCTGGGGTTAGGTCGTGGGGTAGAGTTAGGTCGGCAACGACCTAAGGAAACTGTTGTGAGCGACCTAAGTGTATGGGTGAGTTAAGTGTTAGGTCGGCAGTTCGAGTTAGCGACCTATGATAGTTAGGTCGGAGTTTACGACTTAGGTAGGGTAGCGACTTAAAATGTAGACGACTTAAGAAAACCAGCGACTTATAGAATGTGGTGACTTAGTATCTTGGAGCGACCTATAGGTTAGCGACCTAAGAAGGTTAGCGTGTTAGCGACCTAAGAGTTAGGCGACTTAAGGAGTTAGAACATAACCCAGTTTGGTCGCGTGAGTAGTTTTCTAGTATGGGTTGTTAGGTCGCAGGGTATAGCTTAAGTGTTAGGTCGCGTGATTGTTAAGTCGCATAAGTATTAGGTCGCGTGAGTTGTTAGGTCGCTGGGCTTTGGCTATGTGTTAAGTCGTATAAGCGCCTGTCTAAGTCGCAACCGACTTAGTGGTTGGCTGTTAAGTCGAAGGATGGGTAACCTAGCTAAGTCGGAGTCTGTTAGGACGAAGGATTTGTTAAGTCGTAGCTTGGTTAAGTCGTAGGCGCATGCTATAATTCGTAATCGACTTAGGAGATAGTTGTTTTGTCGTGAGTCATAGGCAGATGAGTTTTTAGGTCGGCAAAGCTTTAGGTCGTAGGTCGGCATGGTGTTAAGTCGGCAGCGACTTAAGAAGGCAGCCGAGTTAAGAATTTCAGCTATAAATAGGAGGGCTTTGTTCCATTTTTGGGATCCGGATTTCGAAGCGACGAAGTGCTGCCATTTTGAGAGCTCGACTTCTACACTTCTTCACTTCTTTTCTCCACTCTAATCTAGTGCTTGCATCCATCCAAGTTGAAGATCAAGATTGAAGATTCAAGAGCTTAGATTGAAGATCTTCATCTTTTCAAGAGAGATTTCTTCATTTGAAGCGGATTCGTGATAGATCAAGCTTGATCCTTCGCTGTCCAGATCTGAAGCGTGTTGATTTGGGTTTGTTTAGGTGATTTGGTGAGTGGTGATTATCTCTCACACGGATCCAAAGGAGTATATCGGATTGTTGGCTCGTTTTGGTGTTAAAATAGTGATTTCCATGCATTTTCTTCATCCTAAGTGTAGATCCATATAGATCCATTGTTCATGATGATGTTACATCCATTTTATCATATGTTAACCTATGCAAGTTCATTCATCAAGTTGTAGAGATAATTCTCATGTTTTCATGCTTGTTAGACTTTCAACTCTTTAATTACGAAAATGCCATTATCGTTATAATTGTCTACTTAGATCATATTTGAATGCTTGATTGTTTGGATTAATGTTTGACTTGGTTGATTGCTATGAATTAGATGATTGATGATTTGATTTAGACCGAAGACGATTCAAAAGCTAAGGGAAAGGCTCTTGAATTGGGAAAGCTGCTCGTGGCATATGTAGCGGGATGATGAAGCTCTTATGCATAGATTTGATGATGTGATGTTGAGATGAGGCTTTGCGAGGATGTGATGAAGCGAGGCAATCATGTGATGAAGACTTGGTCTAATCCAGACGGGATCATTCCAAGCATGTTGATAACTCGGTGATATGATTCGAGTTGAGGATAATGGATGCTCGAGAGGCGCTTGAGCTAGTATGGAAATAGTCGTCGAGGAGGATGACTAGGAGGTTGAGATCTCATCGTTGTTGAAGGTTCTAGCATGCTCTAAGCAAGAGTACATGGGGACGCCCAAAAGACTAAGTTGATGGTCAAGTACTCTGGGTAGATTCGATAATCCTAGGCACGGGTCACGATGACGTGCGGGAGTTATGTCTAGAACCAGGGTTACCATTAGCCCTTGACGGACGGCTGAAAGAATGTGCCGGTCATTCAATTAACGGTGATATCGCAGCAATGGTAACAGTGATAGCCAGAGTCATGGATGTTTGGTTGTATCGTCATTCGGTTTTAAGAGCGGTATTTCCTGGGTGCTTATCTGACCTTGGTATAGACCTTGGAGTTGGTACTTGGAAAACATCGCCCTTAACTCGAATGATTATTATTTTACCCTAAATTGTATGCTATGCTATGTTGCTTCTACTTAGTGTGTGTCTAGGGGGGCTATCACTGTAGAAAGAGGTGGAGTGGGAGGGTTGTATTTCCTATTCCTTTTCCTTTATGCTCTTTTGGTATGTTGTTTGTTAATTTACTGCTCACTAAGACTGTTGTCTGACTCAATGCTTTATGTTTTAATTCTTATTGCCTTGGGCTGTTCGTCCATTTTTGGGACGGGCAGACTAGGTAGCAGGTGACAGGTGCTGTTCTCTTCTCACGATGCTGATATCGAAGACGAGCTGGAGGGTTGCATATTATCTTCTTATTATATGTACTGGATGTTCCGCTGTTTTGTATTCTCTGAGTGTTATGTAGTGAGGCTTGATGTATTGGCTATTTGGATGCTTCTATTCAACTATTATGAAGTTTTATATGATGGCATTTTATTTCTATAAAGCTTCACTATATATATGTTCTATAGTATTTTGTCCATGCGCTGTGAGTAATACGATAGATTCTGTTGTTTTAATCTACCCTGACAATCGTCCATGGTCGCCTGGCACACTTTACAGCGCACTATCACTAGATTCGGTGCAGGGGTCATGGGCGGTCGTCACATCTATAGAATTTGATAACTCAGAGTATCGAAATATATTCGGGCAATCCATAGCATTCAATATTTCAATTATCAATATAATCCATCACAGGAAATCAAATATTCATAACACAGAATATTAAACAATCCATATAATTTTTGAGGAATCCAGTTGGATCCCTCTAACCTATTTCCCTACATCCACAGACGTTAGCACGATACCAATTCCACTTCGAGGTGGGATATCACGGTATATGGGATTTATAAAATATCATCCGCTATTATGCGGCGCAATAGGGTCTCATCCGCTATATAATGCGGAAAATCAACTCCAAATACATATATAATACCAATTCCATTTCAAGGTGGAATATCGCGGTATATGTGTTTGTCATAATAACCTCCGCTTAATATGCGGCGTATAGGGTCTATTTCAATACAATAGATAATAATTAATCATCCAAGTATACAATCAACACAATCAAGAAAATTTTGAATTTAACTATTTAAAATTTAAATCGAAACAAATTCAATTGAGTGAGAAGTTCTCACCTTGTTTCCAATAACAGTTGTAGTGTTTTGTTTCGAATAAAATTAAACACGCGTTTAATTTTACCTGAAATTCACACTAGCTCAAATCGATTCCAAACTAGTTCCATAATGTAGTGCTCGTCAATACAGTTCCAATGCAATTCGTTTCGTCCAAAACGGACCTCATATGAAAAAGTTACGCTGTTTTAAAGTTTGTACACATTATAATATAAATTAATTTCAATTTCTTTTATATTTTATATCCAGAGTCAATCAGAGCCGTTGATTTTCATCCCTCCAGATCTGGCAGCGAATTGCCCCATCTCCTCCATCGTTCAAGCACGCACGCTCCAGGTTTTATACTCGTGCGAGAAACGCCCATCGGCCGCCTATTAACCATCAATTAACGCGACTTGTACACTCGACTTGGTGGCGATCGGGGACCAGAATTTCAAAGCTCCTCACGCGTGCTACCCATAGCCAAAGACCGGCCCCACTCGGTGGCTCTTCCTTCTCGAAACGGGTCGAAATGCACGCCCTTCATTGGCCAATTACGGCGAATCCAAGCCACTTCAACGCAAATCCACCGTTGGATGCGAAGATCTCGTTACGCTCTACAATATTGTAGTTGGAAGTTTTTGATAATTGTTAACGGATAGGGAGATAATTGAGGAAGAAGATTCGAGCATTTCTGGTCGTGTACAGTATACTGGCGGCTAGGGTTCTGGAAAGAGAGGGTTTGCAATTGTGAAGAGAATGAGTCCTTTTATAGAAATTTTCACTAAACACTATTCATCCGTGAATTTTCGAACTCCAAACGAAGCATGGCGACTGGTGTTTCTATGGTTTAACCCGCGTTCTAGACACAATGGAATAGGTATCGAGACCCAATTCGATCAAATGTGCGAGTTACGGAGATAAACGATCAATTTTAAATTAAATCGGTTAAACAAATTTCTATGCGTTTTGGCTCGCCCCGGACAAATGGTAAATCCGATTGATACGAAATTTGAAATCTTACAATAATATAACATTACGGATCCGATGAAACTAGTTTCGTCGAAATCCAAGCCTGTTTGAAAAATGGCTATTTTTACTCGTCAATTAAATATTAAAATATTCAATTTTCACAAATTAACTTTTAATTTAATTTTAAAAGTTCACAAACATCATTCTAACTCCAATATGATTTAATATAACTTTATAAATCATTTTTATACACATTAAACCCAATTTCCGATTATTTCTGGAATTTCAAGTATTAAACTATCGATTTAATTATCCAATTAAATCTTTATATTCAAAAAATAAATTATTCAACTTACAAATTTTACTTATTAATATTTAAAATCAATTAAATATATGAACTTCAAATGACTGAAATACTGGGTCGTTACAATCTTCCCCCCTTAAAAGAATTTCGTCCTCGAAATTACCAAGTAAGAAAAAGTTACAGAATCCATTAACTTTTCAAAAATCCACTTAGTGAAAATTTTATATTCACCTTTTCCCAAAACCTTTAACTTTAACCAAAACAATGGTTTCCATTTTCTAGTTCAACTCCTATGTTTTCATTATGATTTGTTCAAATTAGATTACCAAAATCACTTAAGTGTTTAACTTTTCCAAAAGCCCAATAGTTAAACTCCTTACAATAACTTTACTAAGTTTACAAATCATACTTAGTTATACTTTTCAAAACCAACTATATCGTTTAACTTTTCACTCCAAAATCAAAGTTATAGTTTTCAAAATTTCCCAATTTTCTCAAAAATATTCTAACACTCTAAATTTCCGAAAAATTTCGCCAGCGTCTCCTTTGCGCGGCTAGCTCGTTACAACTCCAAAATGGCTCTACAACCCCCAAATCTCAAAATTAAAAGCAAAAGCCAAGTGGCTAGACCAAAAATCCAATCAAATCTCATATAGAAATTTAAACTCATACCTTATTGTCGGGTCATTAAATTTTTATCTTCTAAAATCAAAAATCCTAATTCATCCATTGCTTTTATACACCTGTATATCCCATTGAGCAATAATATCCAATTACAACATTCAAAATCATTTGCGCCTTTCCTTTACACAAATTTCAATATTTGCTTTACTTAAGCCCGTACGATGTACTTATATCGTCCGTACGCAAAACCAATCCGATCGCTCACTCGACCACACAATTTCATTTCCGACTAGTATCGTCCACTCGACTTCCTAGTGCAGACTCAGATCTGGTTTCTTGATCAAAAACTGTCATTCTCCTGGCATAGCCATTAGCTATGATAGAGAATTTCCAGAATCAATCAAAATTCCATATCCAGGGTTCGCCGTCGAAAATCACGTGAAAAATCCTAACTCGGATCGATAAAATTATCTCGAAATTCTGTGCTCGAATCTGGATCAAATCACTATGTGAATAAATAATATACGTACATCCTACGTAATTAGCCCAATTGATTTTTTTAGCTACATCAATTATCTTTTATTCACCTTCATTTTGATTGTTATTAAACTTTCCATAATTATCTCATTTCACAGCCTTCAGTTTTGATCTTCATTCAATTATTTATTTGAAATAATTTCCTGAATATCAAATTTACGAAAGAATTTCACCATTCATTTCCAATTAGTTTACATTCACTCATTTTCAATAGAAACCACATAGTTTTTATAAGCAATGCAATCAAAATAATTCCCATAAGCAACTTATAAGGTTTTGATACAAATTTTAATTGCTTACAACCAATTCACATTAGTTCACTTTCAATTCAAATTTAATTACATAGCTTCCAATTTCACTAATTCAATTTCATTAACATTTAATGAATTTAAATACCATCAACTAACAACAATCTGACAACCAATGCATATCCAACGTAACCAATTAAATTTACGTTACTTACATTCAATTTGATTCAACACTTTTAATTCCAATTGGTTTAACATTAAATTGGGTTCCATCTAATTATTCAATTAGCTTTAAATGAATTAACATTTGTATCCATTATTTCATATCAATTCATTTACATTTGATTGACTAACATTCAATCCATTTATTAATTCAATTGCTAATTCATTTTACAAATAAAGTTGAACTTCATTTATATAACTCAAGTTCACATCCATTTAATTCACTTTATTATTTTTACTTCGATACCAAAATCAAGTTCATTCAACATCACTTAAGTTATATTCCATTTCAAACATCATTTGTTTAGCTTAACTTAAATTTCCACTTATAAATCCAATTCAGATTCCAATTCTAAAGTAAATTCTATTTAACCTTTACCAAAGTCAAATTTCATCACTTACTCAAATTCATATCTCGTTTTGCTTAACAAATTTGTTTAACCATTTTAACGATTGGTTTTACTTATCTTTTCCCATTTTATAAGTTATACAACTTATTATTCAACTTCCAAATCTGATTTAATTTATTTAACTTCCTTTAGTTAAATTTCACATTATATATTTACTATACTAACCCAAGTTTATTTGAACTTTACTAGAATTAAATCCTTATTATCTCATATTATAAGTTCAAAACTCATTTTACTTATATTCATCAATTTCAACTTGAATTTTAATTTCAAATTTGTTTATCACAACAAAACCTCAAATTTTCAATTACTATGGTAGCAAATCCATTACACAGAAACTCGAAAATGATACTGATGATGCTGTAGTCATCACCCTTATTATTTCCTAGCAAAAGTAGTGAATTCAGTGCTTTAATATTCTTTCAAAATTTTACCTTTTATTTATAAATCACATTTATAAATCTCTTTTTACTTATAGAATTTCACTATTCAACTTCACTTACATAAGATTATTCCAAAGTTATTCATCTTACTTAGACTTATGATAATATACCATCTTTAACTTTTGGAAAAACAACTTTCAAAATAAACAGGATTACAATTTTCAAATTCTTTGTCCAAATTCATTTTTATTTACAACTCATATTTATTAATAATATTCATATAGTTTCTCTTCTTATATATAAGATTATTTCACAATTGTAAATCATATTAATTATAATTCCATACTTATAATTCATTAGCTTTTATATTTCTTTCTTTTACAATTGTTGTTTTTATTTAGATTATTCAAACATCTTTTGTTAACTTATATATATATATTCTTACATTTTCAACAACCAAACAATCAATTTATATACACTTTAATAATTTCTGAAAAATTATTCCTTTACATATAAAATATAATCGTGGTAAAATTATTTCATTTACCCAATTTAAAACCATACTGTGTCAGTTTATCTCGTTTAAGAGTTTAGAAACCCTTATCGATACAGTTAGCTAGACTGCGCCGACCAGAATCTATAAACAATCAACCGATAAGTCAACACAATACAAAACAATTTCATATTCACTAACAAATACGCGCTCATATCTATTATTACACTCACACTCATCTAGAGTACTATTGACTCTATCTCTAATGAGTAACACCCAACAGAGCCAAGGTTGTCGCATAACCAAATGCTCTGATACCATTGTAACGACTTGATATTTTCGACTCCCAAAAATCGACATTAATACATCCACTGTATCAACTTCCGAGCAATCAAAGGTTGGGAAAACCAAATTGTTATGGTTAAAGAAGAAGAGGTAGAAGAAGAAAGAAAGAAAGAAGAAGCAACAAAAACAATATCAGAATCTCACAATCGCAGCGGAACAACATATAATAGATAAATGAATAATCTTTAAATCAAAGAACTGTACATTTTATACATTACATCATCAGAGTCAATATACAACACAACACAAAAATGGACAGTTATATAAACCTGTCCTCACAACTGAATACACAGCAGAAAAGATAATCTCATATACAAGTGATACATATCGCCATCCAGCTCGTCTCCTGAACTCCACAGCATCCTATCCTGTAAATCTATAATACTTGGTCTGACCCGAGCATTACAGTTAAACAACACCCGAGTCAATCTGGAATACCAGCGTGAGAAAATCACACTCAAATTGATTTTTAAAGTCTCAAAATCTTTGGAAACAAAAGCATCTCGTAAGACCATGCCACAAATAAACATGTCGGGTTTTTACCTTACGATAGCTAAAACACTTTTTATAAAAATATTTTGATATTATAATAGTGTCTATATACAAATACTAATTCAAATAGCTGAAATTGTTACATCTATTAAATTCCATCATACTAGCCATAAAGTGGGTACTACAAACAAAACTAGTACAAGGCACGTAGGGAGAATGGATTTCCAACAATGACTAGGCACTGGGGTACCACCTGTCACAGTACGTGGCCTAGATCACAGTACCAAGGAGTACGCCCGCTCCCCTACAACACAAGGCCGGAATCATCCCTTACTGAATAATTCCAAATAAGACCACCCCATGGTTGGGATCAGCAACCACAACACTAAGCCGAAATATAAAGGGACATCTAGACAGGGACGACCTTACTCTCAAGTGGGGGCTACCCACGAAGCCTTGCTGCATAACCCTTGATTTTCAGCCATTCCCAGTTGATGAGGCTTGAGGCTAAGTGTTACCTTTTAATAAACATATCTCTTAGAATGCCCATCGTCCCCCTTGACGATGTTCCGAAAGCATTCATCCATACAAGTCCGTCCCAGGTTCGAACGGAACCGAAGGCACTATTCCTACTACATCCATTTTGGAAATATCCTCAGGACTAGTAGCAACTAGCCCTTGCACTTCACTGCTCCATCTTTGATTCTAACTCGTTTTCCCACGAAACGTACAACCCGAATCGAAGCGGTTTTCGAGAAATTAATCCCGATCCCGGTCTCTTCGAAACGACCAGCGCATTGGCCAATATTGATAGTCGGTTATTTAACTATCAATTAATATTCAAAAACATCCATCAAACATAAATAATTTCCCAAATTATTTATTTACCTCAAAAATATCTTTACATGATATATTTCCCTTTCTCAACCCCTTTGAAAACAGTTTTCCAAACCATACTCCTCTCATGGAATAAATTCCTAAATATTTATTTCCTCGGAAAACCAAGTACAAAACTTTATAATTTTGAAATGATTTAAATCACTTTATTATAAAATATAATTTAACATTAAATTGAAAACTACTTCAATACTTTATTAAGAATATATATACTTTAGGAATATTTAAAGTGAGGCTACTTTGTAAAGCTATAAAACTAGAATTTCTTTCTTTAAACCAAAATACCAAGTCATCTTAAAAATAATTACTATAATAATAAATTTGAAAAAAAAATACTTACTTTAGGATTTAAACATTCAGACATAATAAATTTTTCTAAAACATGCTTTATAAAACAATATTAAAACCTTTAACTTATATTTAAAAATTCACATTGAAAACGTACTTGGCTATCTAAGGAAATTCACTTTTCTTTCACATCTTTTTAAAAATAAATCACTATTTATTTTTAAACCCATTTACTCATTCTCTTAATAAATTCCCATCTAATTTATTCTTTCAAAATATCCAGTGATATTTTTCTTTACTTTTATAAACCCAGATTATAAATTTCATATTTACATTCTCCTTTAAATTTCCAATTTCAACTCTTAATCCATTTCCAAATTGATTTCCAATTTACTCCATTTGAAATATATTCCCTTACTTACTCGAATTATTTCAAATCCATTAACTTTAAAATTTCATTTCTTTATATTGATTTTAAACCCTTTTAACTGAGAATACCAATTCAGAATTTCTCAAATTCCTTTCTTATACTTTAAAATGAATTTAACCCTTGAATTTAAAATAAATTCCTTATTACTTGAAATAATATCACTTGAGTTTAAAATTTATTATTTCTTTGTTTATTTCAAATCTTCTTTCATACCCGGAATTTATTTATTAGAATTTAAAATTCCTTTTTATCTTTCCCAATTTATTCTCAAATTAATCCAAATTCTCAATATATATTTTACTTCAAAATTAATTCTTTTATTTTCTTCCCAAAATTTCAATTCTATAGAATTTGATAACTCAGAGTATCGAAATATATTCGAGCAATCCATAGCATTCAATATTTCAATTATCAATATAATCCATCATAGGAAATCAAATATTCATAACATAGAATATTAAACAATCCATATAATTTTTGAGGAATCAAGTTGGATCCCTCCAACCTGTTTCCCTGCATCCACAGACGTTACCACAATACCAATTCCACTTCAAGGTGGGATATCGTGGTATATGGGATTTATAAAATATCAACCGCTATTATGTGGCGCAATAGGGTCTCATCCGCTATATAATGCGGGAAATCAACTCCAAATACATATATAATACCAATTCCACTTCAAGGTGGAATATCGCGGTATATGTGTTTATTATAATAACTTCCGCTTAATATGCGGCGTATAAGGTCTATTTCAATACAACAGATAATAATTTATCATCCAAGTATACAATCAACACAATCAAGCAAATTTTGAATTTAACTATTTAAAATTTAAATCGAAACAAATTCGATTGAGTGAGAAGTTCTCACCTTGCTTCCAATAACTGTTGAAGTGTTTTGTTTCGAATAAAATTAAACACGCGTTTAATTTTACCCAAAACTCACACTAGCTCCAATCGATTCCAAACTAGTTCCATAATGTAGTGCTCGTCAATACGGTTCCAACGCAATTCATTTCGTCCAAAACTGTGATGCCCCACCTCTATACCCACGCTAGCCAAGGACACTACTGGGTAATGCCGTCAACTAGCGTGGAGAATAAGGCTGTTGAGGAGCGACCATCTGTGTAATTTCTTTGTGCGAGCACCGATATGTCAGATAGAATAACCAGGAGGGAATCCGACATACCGATACAAACTCAAAGCTATCACACAGTGGCTGTATATAATCCTCGGAAACAAATATAGAAATAAACGTAACAGAAGTCAGTCACAGACATCCATATCACAAAGGCGGAAAAAGATATGAATATAACACATGAAAGTGTACATCAGAGTAGTGGTCAAACAAGATCCACACTATCACAAAAGCAGAGCTACAAGTGCTACACAAAAGAATAAGTATACATCATAGAGTCTATATCTCAAATGTATACAACAAAATGAACTACTAATCTAAGTAGCTAGCCAAAGTCAAAATAATAATCCCAGATGATGAGTCAAGCAGAAGCACCTGTAACATCTCGGTCTGACCCGAGTATTATTTAATAAGAAAATAATAAACGGATCAGTCTAGCTATAAATATCAGATGATATGATATAGAATAAGGGATATGGCATACACATGTAATAACCATAATGGCATACTGCTATAAGTAAGTAATTGAAAATCAACAGGAGATTAATCAATATCACAAGAATCTTCTCAAAGATAAAACGGATGTCATAGCCTATATTTTTATTCACAAAGAATCATTGGCACACAAATTCACCAATGCATAAAAATTGATAAAACTTATCAATGGAAATCACGAAAATTGGTGAAGCACAAATTCTAGAAATCATTACAAGAAATCCAGAAATCACAAAAAGGGGGAGGCCTATCACAAAACGGAAGTATGAAAACTCACCAACACATGTATCACAAAATGGAACGCTATTCCATGGTAGCTAACCATTAATTTTGAGCCGAAGCTTCACAACAACGGCCCGAAGATCATGGGTCGCTACCCCACATATGTGAGTCGAAACATCACACAAACGGGGTTTAGTCTCCCTCGCAGACAAAGAGACATCGCACAATTGCTAGTCTAAATCACAAAAATGATCGTCATTGATCATCATGAAGTGTCAATTACACTAAGCTAGTAAATACATGAGTTTAGCTTCATGTCCCATAACCACTTGCTTAACTTAAATATTTACGAACAAACTGTAGAACTTCACTAGAAAATTGTCACAAGAGATTCAATCGAACAAGTCCAAGAATTAACCGACGAAGCAAACGCAAGCGTTTCATACCACCTGTTTTACTAAGCCGTTTAATTAGATTTCTCATACGAGTGAGGTAAAGGTTTGTATATACTAGTAGATAGGAAAACGTTTCGAGAACACGGGCTTTATAAATAAAATAGTGTTGAAATCATTTGGAAGAAAGGGTTTTGATATTTACTACTAGTATTAAAATCTTTATATTTTTAAAGTGACAAACCATAGAAATGATTGTAGAAACAATCAATCATAAAAATTCACATTCGAAGACGTGAATTAATTCCAAAGAAATCGATATCAAATCCATCAAAATGGATATTCTCAAAAATCCCGAAAAGAAGTCATCCAAGTTAATAATAAATGATAACAACAAATCGGATAATCACAAATCGATAAATATCGGAATATCATGCAAAATAGGCAAAATAGGAAAATACCAGCGGGTCAGTCGACTGGCTCACTGAGTTCAGTCGACTGATCTTAGTCCCTGAAAATCCACGGGATAAGGGTCAGTCGACTGAACTCAGAGGTCAGTCGACTGATTACAGTAAACAGAGGCTTCTTGCCTTTGTATAGAGCCTTCGGAGTGCCTGTTTGCTACAGCCAGTCGACTGGATTTCAAGGCCATTTGACTGACTAGCACTAAGGCTATTTTTTAGCCTATGAAATGGAGGTGCAATCTCCTCCAAAATGCAACCGGACGAGCAATGACGCTAAGGGTTTATGCCTATCAACTACACGGCCTTATAAGCTCTCCGATGCACTACAAAAACATGATCACATCAAAGTTATGATTTTTAAAGATTTGACTTCAAAACACCAAAAATTGGAATATTCACAAACCCAATCCAAATCAAAAGCAAATACACATAAATAAGTGTTAGGAATTCATACCTAACAATCAAAGATAGTTATAGACTAAGATGTGAGATAAAAATCTCACCTTTTTCACAAAAACAATGAAGAGGAAGCTATAGAGCAATGGCAAGGAGATCACTCTTCAATTCCAACTCAACAAGCTTGAATCTAAGCTTAAAAGAGAAACATTTCTTAAATGAGGTTTAGGAATTTCTGAAATTGAAAGAGGAAAAGAGTTGGAGAAGAAGAAGAGGATGCTTACCAATGGCTTCTACTTGGATTTGGAGCTAGAACTTGGATTTGCTAATAGGAACTAGGGCTTGGAGTTTTAATTTCCCATTCCTCTCTCCATTGTTGCTAAAGCTTGAGTATTAGGAATTTAGCAATGAAGGAATGAAGAGAAGGGGGTGAAGCTTGGGTCTTATGGGCTGAAACCAAACCAAAGCCCTAAGTGAAAAAGTAGCAAAATTCCACTAACTCCAAACATAGCAAAGTTTATACTCAAAAAGATCGCAAACGTCATTTTGGACTCAATGGGGGTGGTCTCGAGTCCTAATTTGACCGTATGCAAAAAGTAGCCTTTCAGACTAAAATCCGACTAACGATAGAATATTTAAATAAAATATTTAAATATTCAATCGTAAAATATGCGGGTTGTTACAAAAACTGACCTCGTATGAAAAAGTTACGCTGTTTTAAAGTTTGTACACATTATAGTATAAATTAATTTCAATTTCTTTTATATTTTATACCCAGATTCAATCAGAGCCGATGATTTTCATCCCTCCAGATCTGGCCGCGGATTGCCCCATCTCCTCCATCGTTCAAACGCGCACGATCTAGGTTTTATACGCGCGCGAGAAACACCCATCGGCCACCTATCAACCATCAATTAACGCGACTTGTACACTCGACTTGGTGACGATCGGGGACCGAAATTCGAAGCTCCTCACGCGTTCTACCCTCAGCCAAAGACCGGCCCCACTCGGTGGCTCTTCCTTCTCGAAAAATGGGTCGAAACGCACGCCCTTCATTGGCCGATTACGGCGAATCCGAGCCACTTCAACGCAAATCCGCCGTTGGATGTGAAGATCTCGTTACGCTCTACAATATTGTAGTTGGAAGTTTTTGATAATTGTTAACGGATTGGGAGATAATTGAGGAAGAAGATTCGAGCATTTCTGGTCGTGTACAGTACACTGGCGGCTAGGGTCCTGGAAAGAGAGGGTTTGCAATTGTGAAGAGAATGGGTCCTTTTATATAAAATTTCACTAAACACTATTCATCCGTGATTTTCTGAACTCCAAACGAAGCATGGCGACCGGCGTTTCTAGGGTTTAACCCGCATTTCGGACACAATGGAATAGGTATCGAGAGCCAATTCGATCAAATGTGCGAGTTACGAAGATAAATGATCAATTTTAAATTAAATCGGTTAAACAAATTTCTATGCATTTTGGCTTGCCCCGGACAAATGGTAAATCCGATTGACACGAAATTTGAAATATTACAATAATATAACATTACGGATCCGATGAAACTAGTTTCATCGAAATCCGAGACTGTTTGAAAAACGGCTATTTTTACTCGTCAATTAAATATTAAAATATTCAATTTTCACAAATTAACTTTTAGTTTAATTTTAAAAGTTCACAAACATCATTCTAACTCCAATATGATTTAATATAACTTTATGAATCATTTTTATACACATTAAACCCAATTTCCAATTATTTCTGGAATTTCAAATATTAAACTATCGATTTAATTATCCAATTAAATCTTTATATTCGAAAAATAAATTATACAAATTTTACTTATTAATATTTAAAATCAATTAAATATATGAACTTCAAATGATTGAAATTCTGGGTCGTTACAGTACAATTGTCTAATTTCTAACTACAATATAAGTGGTGCAATATATATGGTACTGGGTGAAGTAGTGCTTCATAACTGCAGTAACAAGAAATCATATACATCACTGCATGCTTTGGTTGATAATATGTTTCACTTAACTTCAATTGATGAGCAGGTTAGTATATTATGAAGTTAACTGTAATAATGTACAAGCTATGCATATTTGTTGTGATCTAACGATTAGCTGCAAATATCTCAAGATCGAAACACAAATCGAGGGTTAGAATGACAATTCCACTCTTTGGGAGTGTGACGCCCCACCTCTATGCTCACAATAACAAAGGTTATTGTAAGGAATAACGTCTGCTATTGCGAAGAATAAGGCTTGTTAGAAGCGACTGTGATAACCCGGATTTTCAAGCATCAGATAATTGGATAAGTTATTTGATTTAACTCTTGAAAATACTAATTGATAAATTGAAAGAATAAATGTAATAATCTCCTTTATAAATTATTTAAAATTGGTGAAACTGTGTTTTCAAAACAATAATAATAATGTGTTGTTTTATATATAAATGAATTTTTAATAAAATTATTATTTACAAATTTAAATTTGTGTTTGTTTAAATATATATGTTTGAGTTGATTTTTAATTAAATTTGAATTTGAATTTGAATTTGAACTTATATTTGAATTTAAATTTTGATATAAAATATCTTATAAATACTTGGATTCAAAATATTTACATATGTGTATGATTTTTATTAATAAATTAGTATTAAAACTTTTTCTTTTAAAGTTGTATAAATATAACAAAGGGATGTGATTATATAAATAGAAAATACAATTAAAAGAATATACATAAATGTGTTTATAAGATAAGGAGTACAATATAAATAAATAATGTATAAACATTTTCTCATGCAAAGGAATTTACAAGTGTTAATATTTAACATATTCAACTTAACAAGTGTAATTATCTTGAAACAAGAATTGAACAAGTGTCACTATTTTTATCTTTATTTTCTTTTATTTTTAATAAATCTTAATTAAACTTATAAAAACATATATCTTTCCTTTTCATTTTTTTTTCCCATCTTCATTCTCAAACTAAGAATCAAAACCCTGAGAAAAATAAATACAAACCAGAAAATAAATCAAAGCAAAAACATATTCAAAGTAATTTTAAAGCTGGAAATCTCAAATCTGGAAACAATTCGAATGCATCTCAAACATTAGCAAGCAGTGATTCGGGAATTATCTCAGGTTGAAAGCAAGAGCAACTCAACTAAGTTCAGACCACCAAGCATTCATGTTTTCAAAATAAAACTGCTTCAAACCTTCCCTGTTCAAACAATAAATCAAAAGCAGTTCAAAGCTTCAGTTTTTAACCTGGGAAATGCAATACAAGGATCAGGCTTTAATTAAAATCTCGGATCAGTTTCCAATTCAAGTTGCATCACAAATCAAGTTACAAATCTAAATCAAACAGCAGTTCAATGATCAACATTCAAGTTCCAGTTCAAAAAGCAAAGTCCTATTTTCTGTTCTAACTATATAAATGTGAGTAAACTACCCTTTAGAATATGGAATTTGTTATATCTTGGTTTGCATGTGATGACCTGTAAGTTGTGATAGAAAGTATGCTTGCATGTATATATGTATGATGTGCATGTCTGTGTACTAGTATGTATGCCTCTGTTCTAAGTTTAACAGGTTTTAAACAAGATCAAAAATCAAAATCTTTTCCCTCATTCTCTTTTAAGTTAAGATGTATACAGGAAATATGTTTGTATTAACTAACTCTTATTTTTAAAAATAATTATAAGTGTAATTAGTAAGTGTTTTCTGGGAAGAAAGAATTTACAGTGAAAATAAAACATATCAGGAAAATCAACTATTTTAATTCCAGGGTTCACTTATATAATTTGATTCGTCTTGGTGAATTATGATTTTTGGTGGTCTTGCTTCAATTTTTAGTGGCGTAGATGATGGGGTATCGTGAGTTGAACGTAATCACGTTTTTCGCCAATTCTCGATGATCAACCGGAAATCGAGCTTCGAAATTGATGTCAGGGGAAGTTCAGGTGGTGGAGTTTACCAGAAAAATAGTCACTGTTTTTTTTGATGATCGTGGAAGTTAATTGACTCGGTTGTAGGGTTTAAGGTCCAGTCTGGTTTGCGGTTGAATTCGTGGATGGTTTGTCAGCATCGAGGGACCGGAGGTGATCGGAGAAGAGGGATTCAATGCGTAGCTGATTAGCGAAGGTCAGGCCGTGATTGCGAGGTCTCTGATGGCCTGAGGTGGCGGTACGTGATGGATTTTTACGATCAAAAATTGGGTACCTGCTGTGCTCGAAGTCTCGATTTTGATTTGTGGGGTTTTACGTTGAACTGGGTGGTCGGGGCGATAGTTTGGGTCGTAGGAGACTGGTAGGTGACATCGAAGTTGATCAGAACGTGGGCGAACTCGTGTACACGTGCACAAAGTTTCACGTGTATCTGGTGATTTGAGTTTTGGGAACGAAGTAGTTTGCCTCGGGTCGAAGCTCGGAAAAAATGATGATGGGCTCGGGTTTGCTCTCGTGTGCGTGCGAGTGTTTTATCAATCTGTTTTTAAAATTTTAATCTAAGTAAAAGAAATTGGAAGAAGGGAACTCGGGATTGACTCGAGTAAACAACGGGTGTGACCCGAAGTGGCAACTCTTAAACAGTTTTAAGAAGATTTTAAAATGATTTAAAAAATCGAGTTTTGAAAGTAATTTTAAGAATTTATATAAAGACAAGTTTTAGATTCAAATTCAAATCAGTTTAAATTATAAACTGATAAATATTTAAGTTATTTAAAGTTGTGTTTGATAACTTTAAATTATCAAGCTAAATGATTGTTTTTAATAAATTTAATTAAGAAGTTGTTAAATGGTAGATAAATTGATAAATCAATTGTAATTAAGGATTAATCAAATGATAATTTAGGATTGATTATCTGTTAATTAAGGATGGGTTAACAGTTAATTAAGGATTAATTAAATAGTTTATCAACTGGTAATTGAGGATTAAGTAATTTGTAATTAAGTTCTTAAATTAATAATTGAGAATTAGGTTTATTAATTAATAATTAAGAGATAATTAATGAAGTAATTACGGGTTAATTACTCGAGAGAAGTAATTAAAGAATTTATTAATTTGTGTAATTAATTAAAGGATAATCACTTTATGTAATTAACTTAAGGTTAATTTATTTATGTGAAATTAAAGGTTAATTAATTAATTAGGGATAATTAAGATGGATGATTAAAGGATGATTAAGATCTGGGATGATTAAGAATTAATTAGATAAAGCAATTTAAGAGTAATTAATTAATTAATGATTTTAAAGGGAAGTGAATTAATTTAATTAATTATGAGTTAATTAATTATAGATTAATTAATTTGTAATCAAGGATAAAAAAAAATTAATTAAGTAATTAGAGATTAATTACTTAAAAGATAATTTCTTAATATAAGTAATTAAAGGAAATTAATTAATGATTATGTAAGCAGGATTTAAAGGGTGATTAAGTAATTAATTTAATTTATTTAAATTAATTAGAAATGGTGTGACTAATTTATCTTGCTTATGAATGATTGAATAATATTGTATGCCTTAGATAGATGATATCTCTGATATGTGATGTTATATGATATGATATGTTTGGTTTAAACTGTGATAATGTCGGTATCTATCATGAATTACTGTGTAAAGGTGACACCCTGTATTTAAAGTTTGAATTGTATTTCATTTGAATAACTTGGGTTAAGATGACATTGGATTCGAAGAGACAGGAGTCGGGTATTAGTTAATATCCGAAACCACTTCGATTTGAAATCTTCTATAATTCGTTATAGTTTGATATGTGAAATCAAATAGGCCAGTTTGGGATAATATGGATCATGTAAACTAAGTTGTATACTTAGATAGTGTTCTGTGAAAATAAGTGTTGACTATATAAGTTGTTTACTTATAGTAAAGTACGAGTTACCCCGGGTTTAAATAAGTTCTATGAATTGAAATTTCATGTTAGATAAGTTTACTCACGCTGGTTTCCAGCCTGACCCGGGTGTTACTTTGATGTAATGCTCGGGTCAGACCGAGTATTACAGATTTCAGGTAAGGACGTTCTGGAGCTCAGGAGGCGAGCTGGATGGCAGGAACGTATGGAGTGTATTCCGCCGTGTATATGAGACTGTGTAGTCTGTATAGATTGTAGTCTGGAACAAGTTGTATAACTGTCCAGCTCATGTATAAATGGTTATAACTCTGATGTATTAAATTGTAATTGACTGATACAATTTTCTTTGTGTAAAGAATATTATTTGATATTATATTTTATCCGCTGCGAATGTGAGAATCTGTGTTTTGCTCTGTTCTTTCTTCTATCTCTTTTCTTTTTCTTCTAACTATCTGGAAATTTCGGGTTCGAAATCTCCGGGTCGTTACATTTGGTATCAGAGCGGAGGTTAAGCGAGAACCTTGGCTCTGTTGGGATTACTCGTTAAGAATAGGGTCAATGGTACCCCAGAACGAGTTGAGTGTATATATATATATGAGAGCGTAATTGTTATTTTCTTATATAAGGATTTTAAATGATATTTCTTTCTAACAAATATTAAGGTAATTGGTTGTTAAATTATTGAATTAAATATAAGTGGTAATAGTAATACAACCAGATTTAAATTGAATAAGAGAAGTTGAAATGAATCCAAACTGGAATTAAAATCTTGAATATGTAGAAGTATTATTAGAATAAAGATAAAAATGAATTGGTTTCTAGATATGATAATCTTGGTTATTATCATAAATGGTTATTGTGTTTAATAATGGAATGTTTTAAGGAAATAAAACATTTAGGCAAGTAAGACTTGTAAATTATAGTGGGTTTTAAATTGTGAAATTTTAAATCTAAATCCAGAAAACTTGAAATTGTTTTAAAGAAATCTGTTTGAAATTAAAACCAAGAATGGTTTAAAAATTTAAGGTATAACTTGGTGTGTAAAGAAAATGTATATATATACATAATATTAAAGATGATTTGAAATAACTCTTAGTGTTGAGTTTTAAATTGGGATGTGATTTGAAAACCCAAAGTGATAAGTTTTTGAATTTAAGCGAGAAGATTATTATTATAAGATTTAAAAATTTGAATGGGAATTCAAATTTGGTCAAGTTGACTAAATTAAATTGAATTTAACTTAAGGGATGTTAAATGAGTTTAGAATGAACAACTTGAATTGGAAATTTCAAGATGAAATTTAAAATTTAACTTGGGTAGTTAAATGGTTAATTTAAATGGAAGTTATGAGTGATCTCAAAATGGGTTTGAGATCTGGAAATTGAAAATGTATAATAAATTAGAATCTGAAGATTAAATTGTTTTTGAATTCTTATTTGAACTTCGTAATAAGTTAAGTAAAGATAATTCTAAAATGGAATTGTGGAATTTGGATTCAGAATTAAATGGTTTAAAAATTTAAGTTGTTAAATTAAAAATAAAAGTTGATTTAATTAAAAAAGTAAAGGATGATTTGATTTAAAGGATTAAATCAAAATTTTAAAATATTTAACTCGAATTTATATAATTCGAGATGGTTTTAAGTTGAGATTTGAATAAAATTTGTTCAAATTGAAATTGATTTGAAATAATTTGGAATTGTGAGTAAAGTTAAATAAGTTTAAAAATCAAATGGAATTTGATTTAAATTGAAAAAGAATTAAGGTTAATTCAACTTGAATTGGGATTAAATCAATTTCAATGGAAATTGAAGCATTGAGTCAATTTAAATGAAAGTGAAATTTGAATTGAATTGATGGGAAATTAATTGGAACTGGAGATTGGGAAATTTAACAGTTTGGCTCTGGATTATTTTCAAAATAAATTGTTTTAATACAAATATATTTTTCCAAACTATTTACTATACAATCTTTCTTCTTAAACCCAAACTATCTTATACTTATTTTACCATTATTTTGGAACTATTTAACTATTTTGAAACTGTCTTATAAACTAATTACTATTTTTCAGTTACTTATATCTAATCACTATTTTAAAAACTATTTTGCAATTATCTAACTATTTTATACCTACTTAACTATTTTACAGCTATTTTACAAACTAATAACTATTTTTCAACTACTTATATATTTTAAACTTTTTCAAGCTATTTTTAAAATTTAAATAGGTCAGAGTTCAAACTGTTTATAATTGAAGTAATAACTCAATTGGTAATGAAGCAATTGAGAATAAGTGAATGGAATTAAAGGAAATGTGAATAGAAAAGAGAATTGATTTGGCTAATAACCAATAAAGATAAATACATAGGATGTACGTATATTATTCTATTCGCATAGTGATTTGATCCAGATTCGAACACAGAATTTCGAGATAGTATTATCGATCTGAGTTGGGATTTTTCACTCGATTTTCGACGGCGAACCTGGATATGGATTTTGATTGGTTCTGGATATTCTCTATCATAGTTGTGACTATGCAAGGAGAATGACGGTTTCTGATCAAGAAACCAGATCTGAGTCCGCACTAGGAAGTCGGGTGGACGATACTAGTTCGGAAGTGAAATTGTGTGATCGATTGAGCGATCAGATTGATATTGTGTACGAATGATATGTGTACATCGTACGAATTTGAATGAAATTGGTATTGAAAATTTGTGGATAAAAACTGTAAAATGGTTTTTGAAATAAAAAGTAATATGGTTAATAACTTTATAAAAGATTTATAAATTTTGAATATTTGATTTGGAATAAAATAAAGTTATATATTCTTGTTATATAAGATAAATCTTCCCCTGTTGAATCTATTAAAAGAAAAGGGTTTTGAAAATATTTGAAGTATAAAAGAGGTTTTATACAAGTTTGAAATGATCCAAAGATTTTCAAAGTTATATATATATATATAAAGGATATTATGAGAATGATTTTGGAAAAGGTTTTGGGAACCTATATAAATTGGAAAAGGCTTTTGATTTTTGGGAAAATCAATTTTGGATTTTGGAAAGCCTAGTTTGAGAATTATCGATTTTGGTAATCGATTTTGTGTAAAGGAGATTTTGATAAATCATAAAGGGTATGATTTGAAGATACTATAAGTATATAGTATAAAGTATTTTGAGAATAGCTCTGGGGAAAAAGGCGCTTCCTTGAAATGAACTTCTCAGGAGTACCACTGGGTGGTACTGCCTTGAACCCCAAGGGGGGATTCTAAAGTTGATCCTGTGAGGAGTCCGGACAAAACTAGTTCCTGAGGATTATTTGTGTAGCGAAAGTCGAGGGGCTGGTGCCCACAGAGGCATTTGAGTTATGCTGTGACAACAATTTAACTCAATGTCACTGCGATCTACTGCAGACCATAGCGAAAGTCATGTGTGCCGCTGAGAGCCAACTGTCTACGTTTGATTTTATATCGGTAGACTGTGACACTATGGTAACATAGCGAAAGTCGTTTGTGCCGCTGAGAGCCAACAGTCTGCGTTTGATTTTATATCGGTAGACTGCGACCTATGTGGGAGAAGTTTCATTTTGACAGCGAAATCGTGTGTGCCGCTGAGAGCCAACAGTTACATGGACTTTTGCTGCGACGGCAACGTAACCCTGGATGTAACTGCGATCTGTTGTGGGTTCCATGGTGTAATCAGTTACATGGACTTTTGCTGCGATGGCAACGTAACCCGTGATGTAACTGTGACCATGGATGGGGGTGATGATTTCCAGAGTATTCTCACCAAAGATATTTTCTCTATTTTCAAAAATGTTTTCGATATTTCCAATAAATTATTTTCCAAGTATTTTCACTGGGTGTTGAAAACGAGTCTGCTAAGTACTTATAGATTTTCAGTCTTACACCTGATCAACGTATGACCGAATTTCTGTGAGAACGAAGATGGATTTGTTGAAACATCGAGTTATAAAAGTATTTTTATAAAAACTAATTTAGTAATATTATAAAGATTTTTAAGGTGTTTTAAAAATGGTTCAAAGAGAAAATTTAACTGATATTAAGAATTTTAAATAAATTCTGGCTTCGTTCCTTTTCGAGGACGAAAAGATTTTAAGGGGGGAGGAATGTGATAACCCGGATTTTCAAGCATCAGATAATTGGATAAGTTATTTGATTTAACTCTTGAAAATACTAATTGATAAATTGAACGAATAAATGTAATAATCTCCTTTATAAATTATTTAAAATTGGTGAAACTGTGTTTTCAAAACAATAATAATAATGTGTTGTTTTATATATAAATGAATTTTTAATAAAATTATTATTTACAAATTTAAATTTGTGTTTGTTTAAATATATATGTTTGAGTTGATTTTTAATTAAATTTGAATTTGAATTTGAATTTGAACTTATATTTGAATTTAAATTTTGATATAAAATATCTTATAAATACTTGGATTCAAAATATTTACATATGTGTATGATTTTTATTAATAAATTAGTATTAAAACTTTTTCTTTTAAAGTTGTATAAATATAACAAAGGGATGTGATTATATAAATAGAAAATACAATTAAAAGAATATACATAAATGTGTTTATAAGATAAGGAGTACAATATAAATAAATAATGTATAAACATTTTCTCATGCAAAGGAATTTACAAGTGTTAATATTTAACATATTCAACTTAACAAGTGTAATTATCTTGAAACAAGAATTGAACAAGTGTCACTATTTTTATCTTTATTTTCTTTTATTTTTAATAAATCTTAATTAAACTTATAAAAACATATATCTTTCCTTTTCATTTTTTTTTCCCATCTTCATTCTCAAACTAAGAATCAAAACCCTGAGAAAAATAAATACAAACCAGAAAATAAATCAAAGCAAAAACATATTCAAAGTAATTTTAAAGCTGGAAATCTCAAATCTGGAAACAATTCGAATGCATCTCAAACATTAGCAAGCAGTGATTCGGGAATTATCTCAGGTTGAAAGCAAGAGCAACTCAACTAAGTTCAGACCACCAAGCATTCATGTTTTCAAAATAAAACTGCTTCAAACCTTCCCTGTTCAAACAATAAATCAAAAGCAGTTCAAAGCTTCAGTTTTTAACCTGGGAAATGCAATACAAGGATCAGGCTTTAATTAAAATCTCGGATCAGTTTCCAATTCAAGTTGCATCACAAATCAAGTTACAAATCTAAATCAAACAGCAGTTCAATGATCAACATTCAAGTTCCAGTTCAAAAAGCAAAGTCCTATTTTCTGTTCTAACTATATAAAGGTGAGTAAACTACCCTTTAGAATATGGAATTTGTTATATCTTGGTTTGCATGTGATGACCTGTAAGTTGTGATAGAAAGTATGCTTGCATGTATATATGTATGATGTGCATGTCTGTGTACTAGTATGTATGCCTCTGTTCTAAGTTTAACAGGTTTTAAACAAGATCAAAAATCAAAATCTTTTCCCTCATTCTCTTTTAAGTTAAGATGTATACAGGAAATATGTTTGTATTAACTAACTCTTATTTTTAAAAATAATTATAAGTGTAATTAGTAAGTGTTTTCTGGGAAGAAAGAATTTACAGTGAAAATAAAACATATCAGGAAAATCAACTATTTTAATTCCAGGGTTCACTTATATAATTTGATTCGTCTTGGTGAATTATGATTTTTGGTGGTCTTGCTTCAATTTTTAGTGGCGTAGATGATGGGGTATCGTGAGTTGAACGTAATCACGTTTTTCGCCAATTCTCGATGATCAACCGGAAATCGAGCTTCGAAATTGATGTCAGGGGAAGTTCAGGTGGTGGAGTTTACCAGAAAAATAGTCACTGTTTTTTTTGATGATCGTGGAAGTTAATTGACTCGGTTGTAGGGTTTAAGGTCCAGTCTGGTTTGCGGTTGAATTCGTGGATGGTTTGTCAGCATCGAGGGACCGGAGGTGATCGGAGAAGAGGGATTCAATGCGTAGCTGATTAGCGAAGGTCAGGCCGTGATTGCGAGGTCTCTGATGGCCTGAGGTGGCGGTACGTGATGGATTTTTACGATCAAAAATTGGGTACCTGCTGTGCTCGAAGTCTCGATTTTGATTTGTGGGGTTTTACGTTGAACTGGGTGGTCGGGGCGATAGTTTGGGTCGTAGGAGACTGGTAGGTGACATCGAAGTTGATCAGAACGTGGGCGAACTCGTGTACACGTGCACAAAGTTTCACGTGTATCTGGTGATTTGAGTTTTGGGAACGAAGTAGTTTGCCTCGGGTCGAAGCTCGGAAAAAATGATGATGGGCTCGGGTTTGCTCTCGTGTGCGTGCGAGTGTTTTATCAATTCTGTTTTTAAAATTTTAATCTAAGTAAAAGAAATTGGAAGAAGGGAACTCGGGATTGACTCGAGTAAACAACGGGTGTGACCCGAAGTGGCAACTCTTAAACAGTTTTAAGAAGATTTTAAAATGATTTAAAAAATCGAGTTTTGAAAGTAATTTTAAGAATTTATATAAAGACAAGTTTTAGATTCAAATTCAAATCAGTTTAAATTATAAACTGATAAATATTTAAGTTATTTAAAGTTGTGTTTGATAACTTTAAATTATCAAGCTAAATGATTGTTTTTAATAAATTTAATTAAGAAGTTGTTAAATGGTAGATAAATTGATAAATCAATTGTAATTAAGGATTAATCAAATGATAATTTAGGATTGATTATCTGTTAATTAAGGATGGGTTAACAGTTAATTAAGGATTAATTAAATAGTTTATCAACTGGTAATTGAGGATTAAGTAATTTGTAATTAAGTTCTTAAATTAATAATTGAGAATTAGGTTTATTAATTAATAATTAAGAGATAATTAATGAAGTAATTACGGGTTAATTACTCGAGAGAAGTAATTAAAGAATTTATTAATTTGTGTAATTAATTAAAGGATAATCACTTTATGTAATTAACTTAAGGTTAATTTATTTATGTGAAATTAAAGGTTAATTAATTAATTAGGGATAATTAAGATGGATGATTAAAGGATGATTAAGATCTGGGATGATTAAGAATTAATTAGATAAAGCAATTTAAGAGTAATTAATTAATTAATGATTTTAAAGGGAAGTGAATTAATTTAATTAATTATGAGTTAATTAATTATAGATTAATTAATTTGTAATCAAGGATAAAAAAAAAATTAATTAAGTAATTAGAGATTAATTACTTAAAAGATAATTTCTTAATATAAGTAATTAAAGGAAATTAATTAATGATTATGTAAGCAGGATTTAAAGGGTGATTAAGTAATTAATTTAATTTATTTAAATTAATTAGAAATGGTGTGACTAATTTATCTTGCTTATGAATGATTGAATAATATTGTATGCCTTAGATAGATGATATCTCTGATATGTGATGTTATATGATATGATATGTTTGGTTTAAACTGTGATAATGTCGGTATCTATCATGAATTACTGTGTAAAGGTGACACCCTGTATTTAAAGTTTGAATTGTATTTCATTTGAATAACTTGGGTTAAGATGACATTGGATTCGAAGAGACAGGAGTCGGGTATTAGTTAATATCCGAAACCACTTCGATTTGAAATCTTCTATAATTCGTTATAGTTTGATATGTGAAATCAAATAGGCCAGTTTGGGATAATATGGATCATGTAAACTAAGTTGTATACTTAGATAGTGTTCTGTGAAAATAAGTGTTGACTATATAAGTTGTTTACTTATAGTAAAGTACGAGTTACCCCGGGTTTAAATAAGTTCTATGAATTGAAATTTCATGTTAGATAAGTTTACTCACGCTGGTTTCCAGCCTGACCCGGGTGTTACTTTGATGTAATGCTCGGGTCAGACCGAGTATTACAGATTTCAGGTAAGGACGTTCTGGAGCTCAGGAGGCGAGCTGGATGGCAGGAACGTATGGAGTGTATTCCGCCGTGTATATGAGACTGTGTAGTCTGTATAGATTGTAGTCTGGAACAAGTTGTATAACTGTCCAGCTCATGTATAAATGGTTATAACTCTGATGTATTAAATTGTAATTGACTGATACAATTTTCTTTGTGTAAAGAATATTATTTGATATTATATTTTATCCGCTGCGAATGTGAGAATCTGTGTTTTGCTCTGTTCTTTCTTCTATCTCTTTTCTTTTTCTTCTAACTATCTGGAAATTTCGGGTTCGAAATCTCCGGGTCGTTACAGCGACTATCTGTAAGTTATGCCTTAGACGAGTATTGATTACATCGATAGGAGTTGTATAAATTACTCCCAAAGATATATATTCAATCCAAATCTAAAACGAAACTACGGTGGCTTAAGAAAAATTCAGAATAATTCATAATAACAATAACACAGATAGTATAATCACATCAGAACAGAAATATCAAATATATAGCGGAATACTAGTCTGGAATACATGCTACAACAATCGATGGTTCACATGAACAGATACATATACATATCCATCAATACATACATAAGATGAGGACTAATAAACCAAAAGGACTCCTTGAAGGCTTGACAAAAGATGAAGTGATATCCCAAAAGCTGAAGCTGCAACTGAATCAAAGATAGAGACTACCCTGAAATAACTCGGTCTGACCCGAGTATTATTTAAAAGAAAATAATAAACGGATCAGTCTAATTTATTCTTAGAAATAAGTGAATGATAAACAACACTTAAACAAATAATTATAGTCTCGAAGGAGACTATACGGCATAAATAATTAGCATAGTTTAATTGAAGAAAATCTCAATTTAAACTCCATCAAATAAGTTTTCAAATTCACAATTGAATTTAAAACAGCAATACGCAAATTTATAATCTCAGACGAGATTATACTCAAACTGAACTTCCAAATTCATAATTGAATTCAAAGCCGCAATTCACAAAATCCAGAAATCAAAATAGATAACTAGAAAATCAACAGTCGCAAAATCTAGAAATCAAAACAAGATAACTAGAAAAATCAGCATAAAAGGTGGATCGATCCCAGCAGATGGCGAGTTTTAGCTACGCCGCACGTGCATCTCAGATGGCCGAAGCCTACCAAGTACTATAAATTTTGGCGCCCATCAGATGACCCGAAGGTCCGCAGAGTGACCCAAAGGTCTAGTACTGGTATTTGACCCGAAGGTCCATCAGATGACCCGAAGGTCCAGCAGAGTGGCTCGAAAGCCCAACAAAATCATCAAAATCATCAAACAGCAGATGTTTCAATTAACGAGTCCGGAATTAACCGAAATAGTAAAAGTATGGTTCCATACTCCGCACTTTTGCTAAATCATTTAAATCTCTTCATCGTTTCCTTGAAAGTGCAAAATTGTGTATTTTATATAAATAACATTTTACGTTCTCAAACGGACAAGTCCGGAATTAAGCGAATCAGTAAAAGTGAGGGTTCATAGTCCTCAATTTTGCTGAAGCGTTTAAATCGCTTCCTCATTCTTTTGAAAGCGCAAATTGTAAAATTTATGGAAACCATTTTATTTTAAAACGATTTTTAAAACACGTGATTAAAACAGCATCAACTATAGCAATTTCGACGAGGAAATTGCGCTTCACCAAACACCGTAAAAACGGATATCAAATCAGCGCTGTGGAATACCGCTTAAGAATTTACTTTAACTTAACAGTTACAGACGTTAAAATAACAGTAATTTTTATTTGTCAAAAATATCTACAAAACAACACGCTTCAAAAATATACTACCGGCGTAAAAATTTCCGTTATAAAAATAACGGCGTAAAATACGTTTCAAAACGTAACACCGGTTCAACGTAAATTTTACTCTGATATTTAAAACACTTTCGTGTGTTATAACTTGCATGCAATATGAAGATACATTCTCACATGCAAGGAACACGTACGCTATACAAATGAAATAAATGACCTGTACAAACGTGCTAAGCAAAAATGAACTCAAATCAAAATGACATGAACGCACTTTCCTAAATGCACAAAGATGTAAACTAGTGTGATCTGGCAACACATTCTTTTTCACGCACTACTAAATGGACTACAAAATGTGATGCAACTTGGAGTATATATACTTGACACGCAAATTGATAATGTATAAATATGCCAGGAAACGTTTTCAATGCAAGTATAATGAAATGAAAAGGGATCTGGGCATAAGCTTGCATAACAAAATAATTGAAATGTGTACTAGAGGTGATCTGGGCTTGCCTTTACAAGCGTTCAAATGAAGAAAATAATTTTTACTACTCATATTGCTTACTAAGCTGGACAATGCTACACTAGGTACGCACGCATTAAAAATATGAATCCGGTCACAGTTTCTTGATGCACACGAGCTAAAAGTGAAAATGCAAAAGAATAAGTATGACGTGTATGCACCCTATAATACGTAGACACACCAAGAAAGTAAAATGAATCGCCTGGAACGTTATTCACGCACGCATGACCAAATCTTATTTGAAAGACTTTAATAAAAATAATGCGCGTGTAATACTTGTTCACATTGTACAAACAAAATGCAAGCCTGGGCATAGCTAACGCAGGCAAGCCTACCTTATGCCTAAATAAAATGCAAGCCTCACGTGTATGTGCAAAAATGCAATATAACAAGTCAAAATGACCAGAATGTTGTAGCATGCAAAACATGATATTTGCAGGCATAAACGTGTACTGAAGCAATGCTTCACATTTTTAAACATCAAGTGAAACGAAACACTTGTCTGGACAACATTTCTTTGCACTCAAACAAGGTAACCAAAACAATTGCAGACCCTATAATCCAAACGTGCACCACCTATAGTTTAACTTGATTCATTCACTAGTATGCTTACAACAGAAATTATTCTGGCAATAAAGTTTACACACAAATTGAAGGGATAAATAAATTAGAGATGTGAGTTTAACACTCACCTTAATTTGTTTCGAATACAGCTAGAACAAGGGATTCAAATATTGGAGCTGCTGCCATTAAGGTCTTCTCAGAATTTAGCTTGCTGAGAAGAAAAGTTTGCAGAGAAAATGTTATTCTCTTTCCTTCAAATGGCATAAGTCAAGGGGAATGAGTGTTTGCCATTATTTTTGTACACTTTGCATTTAATGCAAACATGCACTTTGAAATTTAAGTACACGGCAACCCTCGGTTTACTCTTTGTTTATAAATTTTGCTTTATTACTGAAAGTGACAGCACTACAAATTTATCAACATATTTGGTTTGCTTTTTGATAGCAAAGCAACGTAAAGTGTTCACTATTTTTGCTTTGAAATAAACCACACTTCATATGCACGCGAAGGCAAAGCAATAAAAGTTGGAACACTTCTTATTTTGTGTTTTCCTTTGCTTCCGTGACTTAACCTTAATTATTACATGTGAAAGCAGTGCACACAACACACAACTCAACTGATTAGGCAACATATTTTATTTATTAAAAAAATATTCATCCTGACAGTAATTCAAAGACTACGGTCGTTACCGATTTTAAAAACATTTATTACGACAGTAATAAAATCATGGTCGTTACAGACTCCCCTCCTTATAAAAATTACGTCCCCGCAATTTTCATACTAGAAGCAGTCAATAATGCAAATCATTAATCACAACAAAGATTTCAAATAGAAAAGATAGATAAGAATGCTCACGCCCACCCGAAGAGGAGAGAAAACCCGAATAAGAACGCTCGATGAATTCTCTGGTTTTCTAAGTGCAATCTTTGGGGTTTGCAGACCATTGAATTTTCACAAGTGGGACTTCTTTGTTCCAAAGGCGTTTAACCTCCGAAGCTAGCACACGAATAGGATTTTGCACAATAGACAAGTCGGGTGAGATATCAAGATCTTGCAACATAGGAGGATCGATAATAGAATCTGAATCTCGAAGGCATCGACGAAGCTGGGACACATGAAATACGTCATGAATTCCCGAAAACTGAACAGGTTGCGATACGCGATAAGCAACTGGGCCAATGCGTTCCGTAATAGAAAACGGTCCAATATATCGAGGAGCCAATTTCCCGGAGTGACTAAAACGCACCACACTCTTCATCGGGGAAACACGAATGAATACGAGATCGCCAACAGAAAATTCCAAAGGCTTCCTACGAAGATCGGCATAAGATTTCTGCCTATTCTGAGCCTCTTTCATTCTCTGTCTGATAAAACAATCTTCTCAGAAGATTCACGAATATAATCGGAGTCGAGAACTAACTTTTCCCCCGATCCTAACCAACAAGATGGTGATTGACACGACCTCCCGTAAAGAGCTTCGAAAGGAGCCATACCGATACTGGATTGAAAAATGTTGTTGTAAGAAAATTCAACAAGAGACAAGTGGTCTTCCCAACTACCACCAAAATCTAGAATGCAAGCTCGAAGGAGATCTTCTAAGACTTGATTCACCCTTTCAGTCTGACCGTCAGACTGTGGATGATAAACTATACTGAGATTGAGCTTAGTGCCCAAAGCTTTCTGAAGACTCCGCCAGAAACCACTAGAAAAAAGCGGATCTCTGTCACTAACAATAGAACTAGGCACACCATGAAGTCGAACGACTTCTTTAATAAACAGCTTAGCCAACAAGGAGCAGTCCGATTGGACTTAATAGGAATAAAATGGGCTGATTTAGTCAATCGGTCAACAATCACCCAAATACTAGTATGGCCCGACCTCGAACGAGGTAGACCATCAATGAAGTCCATGGAAATCTGATCCCATTTCCATAATTGAATCTCAAGAGGCCGCAAAAGACCACTGGGACGTTGATGTTCTGCTTTTAACAAGTTGACAAGTCATGCAACGACTTACATAACTTGCAACATCACGCTTCATACCTTCCCAATAGTATAAGCGTCTCATATCCGCATACATCATACTACTACCCGGATGGATAGTATACTTAGAACGATGACAGTCCTTAAGAACGTCATTTCTAAGACTAGGAACATTAGGCACGATCAACCTTCCCTTCTTCCGAATACAACCATGAGCATCAATATCGAAATCCTTTAGATCTTCTCTTCGGGATTCCGATTTACAACTCTGAATAAGATAAGAGAGATCTGGATCTTGTTTTTGAGCATCGGCAACACGATCCAACAAACTAGGACGAGCTTCCATGCTAAATAAAAACACGGAAGAATCATAAACTGAAGGATGGTCTCTAATATCACAAAGAGATAAAGTTTTCAAAATATTCCACTTTGATAGCATCATGGAAACAACAATTTGCTGCCTGCGACTAAGCGCATCAGCAACTCGATTACCCTACTAGGAGTATACTGAATATCAAAATCATAAGAAGAAAGAAATACGAGCCAATGCTGTTGCCTCATATTAAGTTCTTTCAGAGTGAATAGATACTTCAGAGATTTGCGATCAGTGAAGAGAACAAAACGCTCGCCCAAAATAATGTCGCCAAACCTTTAGAGCAAAGACTATAGCGGCTAACTCCAAATCAGGGGTAGCATAACGAATCTCGTTAGGCTTCAGTTGTCTAGAAACATAGGCAACTATTCTATCTTTTTTTTTTATATATAAGAACAGCACCGAAACCAATACGGCTAGTATTGGTACAAATAATGAAGTCTTGGTTCCCTCCGGGAACCGCAAGAATAAGAGTATCGAAAAAGATTACTTTCAAATAATCTTCTTTCCTGAAAAGCTAAAACTTTCAAAATTACAATTTTCTTTAAGAAATCATTTTCTAGGAAAACTTACTTTATATAGGTCAATTTATTGTGTCAAATTGTCTCATCAAAGCGTTTAGGAGATTCCTATCGATAACGTTGATCAAGCGCATCGACCAGAATTCTTAAAGCACCTAATGGGCAATACAATCACAAAATCATCTTCTATATGATAAACGCAAATCCATTTATACTTGTAAATAAATCTTATGAAAAAGATTTGCAAAATTTTAAACTGTTGTTTTCATCCAAAATCTATAAATACACAGATAGAGTCATCGAGATATTCGTAGAATACTTGATTCATAAAATAGAAGAAATAAGCTGGGCAAACTGAATGACATAATAATTTATTCATAAGAATCATAACGAGTGCGGAATGCGGTACGTGGAACGCTAACTTCCGCAACTCGTAGCCAAATGAAAACCAGTAGCAAGATCAAGTTGGGAGAATAGTTAGAACGAATAAATCATTGGCTTCCAACTAAGATAATGGATGCTTGAGTTTCTCATTTTCTTTAACAGACATCCTCGTGGGAGGACGACTGATAGGATGAGCACCAGAGGTAAGATCAATACGGAACTCAATTGTCCTATACGACGGCAAACTCGAAATAGACTCGAAGACATCAGAAAAATCACAAACAATCGGAATATTAGCTAAGACATTCTCTGATTCGAAGGAAGAATAAGGGCATTCGAAATATAGTCCATGTTTCGAAATATAATAGATAACTGTTCGATAGCAACGGGATGCTTGAGATATAAAGTTCCTTCGGGACATAGGATTGAACTTCGCAATGGACGAGCCAATCCATTCCCAAAATCATAACAGAACCAAGATGATCCATAACATGCAAATTTGCGTGAAAGTAAAAACCACAAAGAATAATCTCAACACCAACCCACACAAACCAAGAGTAGCGGATCTACCAATGGGATTCGCAATCTTCAAAGGGTCGCAAGGACTAACAACATCCAAAGGAATAACATCAACAAGCTCCTTTGACACGAATGAATACGATGCACCCGTATCGAGAGGAACTCTAATAGAACGGCTACGAAATAAAATATAACCTTCCAAAATAGAAGGAGGAATACCTTTGGGCTGAAAGAATCACCAGAATCTTAAGCAACATTAAGCTTCCCAGATTTCAAATCCTTATGAGCAGTAAGACAATCAGAAATAAAGGACTTTCTTTGTTTTAAGTCAAGGAAACTACAAACAAGATTGATAAAGAATTCAACAAATTGAATACTACAGGGATATGAAATTTATCCCTAGACATACTCCAATATGTTAAAGAGGATAAAGATTTAAGAACAACAAAGGAATAGATTCGAAAGGCATGAATAAAACTCTCGAATAGTTGTAACACATGTTCCATTCTGTTTATGTTCTGTGTTTATTACAATTTGTTCTGAATCTCAGCTCTGATACCAAGCTGTGACGCCCCACCTCTATGCTCACAATAACAAAGGTTATTGTAAGGAATAACGTCTGCTATTGCGAAGAATAAGGCTTGTTAGAAGCGACCATCCGTAAGTTATGCCTTAGATGAGTATTGATTACATCGCTGGGAGTTGTATAAATTACTCCCAAAGATATATATTCAATCCAAATCTAAAACGAAACTACGGTGGCTTAAGAAAAATTCAGAACAATTCATAATAACAATAACACAGATACTATAATCACATCAGAATAGAAATATCAAATATATAGCGGAAGACTAGTCTGGAATACATGCTACAACAATCGATGGTTCACATGAACAGATACATATACATATCCATCAATACATACATAAGATGAGGACTAATAAACCAAAAGGACTCCTTGAAGGCTTGACAAAAGATGAAGTGATATTCCAAAAGCTGAAGCTGCAACTGAATCAAAGATAGAGACTACCTTGAAATAACTCAGTCTGACCCGAGTATTATTTAAAAGAAAATAATAAACGGATCAGTCTAATTTATTCTTAGAAATAAGTGAATGATAAACAACACTTAAACAAATAATTATAGTCTCGAAGGAGACTATACGGCATAAATAATCAGCATAGTTTAATTGAAGAAAATCTCAATTTAAACTCCATCAAATAAGTTTTCAAATTCATAATTGAATTTAAAACAACAATATGCAAATTTATAATCTCAGACGAGATTATACTCAAACTGAACTTCCAAATTCATAATTGAATTCAAAGCCGCAATTCACAAAATCCAGAAATCAAAATAGATAACTAGAAAATCAACAGTCGCAAAATCTAGAAATCAAAACAAGATAACTAGAAAAATCAGCATAAAAGGTGGATCGATCCCAGCAGATGGCGAGTTTTAGCTACGCCGCACGTGCATCTCAGATGGCCGAAGCCTACCAAGTACTATAAATTTTGGCGCCCATCAGATGACCCGAAGGTCCGTAGAGTGACCCGAAGGTCTAGTACTGGTATTTGACCCGAAGGTCCATCAGATGACCCGAAGGTCCAGCAGAGTGGCTCGAAAGCCCAACAAAATCATCAAAATCATCAAACAGCAGATGTTTCAATTAACGAGTCCGGAATTAACCGAAATAGTAAAAGTATGGTTCCATACTCCGCACTTTTGCTAAATCGTTTAAATCTCTTCATCGTTTCCTTGAAAGTGCAAAATTGTGTATTTTATATAAATAACATTTTACGTTCTCAAACGGACAAGTCCGGAATTAAGCGAATCAGTAAAAGTGAGGGTTCATAGTCCTCAATTTTGCTGAAGCGTTTAAATCGCTTCCTCATTCTTTTGAAAGCGCAAATTGTAAAATTTATGGAAACCATTTTATTTTAAAACGATTTTTAAAACACGTGATTAAAACAGCATCAACTATAGCAATTTCGACGAGGAAATTGCGCTTCACCAAACACCGTAAAAACGGATATCAAATCAGCGCTGCGGAATACCGCTTAAGAATTTACTTTAACTTAACAGTTACAGACGTTAAAATAACAGTAATTTTTATTTGTCAAAAATATCTACAAAACAACACGCTTCAAAAATATACTACCGGCGTAAAAATTTCCGTTATAAAAATAACGGCGTAAAATACGTTTCAAAACGTAACACCGGTTCAACGTAAATTTTACTCTGATATTTAAAACACTTTCGTGTGTTATAACTTGCATGCAATATGAAGATACATTCTCACATGCAAGGAACACGTACGCTATATAAATGAAATAAATGACCTGTACAAACGTGCTAAGCAAAAATGAACTCAAATCAAAATGACATGAACGCACTTTCCTAAATGCACAAAGATGTAAACTAGTGTGATCTGGCAACACATTCTTTTTCACGCACTACTAAATGGACTACAAAATGTGATGCAACTTGGAGTATATATACTTGACACGCAAATTGATAATGTATAAATATGCCAGGAAACGTTTTCAATGCAAGTATAATGAAATGAAAAGGGATCTGGGCATAAGCTTGCATAACAAAATAATTGAAATGTGTACTAGAGGTGATCTGGGCTTGCCTTTACAAGCGTTCAAATGAAGAAAATAGTTTTTACTACTCATATTGGTTACTAAGCTGGACAATGCTACACTAGGTACGCACGCATTAAAAATATGAATCCGGTCACAGTTTCTTGATGCACACGAGCTAAAAGTGAAAATGCAAAAGAATAAGTATGACGTGTATGCACCCTATAATACGTAGACACACCAAGAAAGTAAAATGAATCGCCTGGAACGTTATTCACGCACGCATGACCAAATCTTATTTGAAAGACTTTAATAAAAATAATGCGCGTGTAATACTTGTTCACATTGTACAAACAAAATGCAAGCCTGGGCATAGCTAACGCACGCAAGCCTACCTTATGCCTAAATAAAATGCAAGCCTCACGTGTATGTGCAAAAATGCAATATAACAAGTCAAAATGACCAGAATGTTGTAGCATGCAAAACATGATATTTGCAGGCATAAACGTGTACTGAAGCAATGCTTCACATTTTTAAACATCAAGTGAAACGAAACACTTGTCTGGACAACATTTCTTTGCACTCAAACAAGGTAACCAAAACAATTGCAGACCCTATAATCCAAACGTGCACCACCTATAGTTTAACTTGATTCATTCACTAGTATGCTTACAACAGAAATTATTCTGGCAATAAAGTTTACACACAAATTGAAGGGATAAATAAATTAGAGATGTCAGTTTAACACTCACCTTAATTTGTTTCGAATACAGCTAGAACAAGGGATTCAAATATTGGAGCTGCTGCCATTAAGGTCTTCTCAGAATTTAGCTTGCTGAGACGAAAAGTTTGCAGAGAAAATGTTATTCTCTTTCCTTCAAATGCCATAAGTCAAGGGGAATGAGTGTTTGCCATCATTTTTGTACAATTTGCATTTAATGCAAACGTGCACTTTGAAATTTAAGTACACGGCAACCCTCGGTTTACTCTTTGTTTATAAATTTTGCTTTATTACTGAAAGTGACAGCACTACAAATTTATCAACATATTTGGTTTGCTTTTTGATAGCAAAGCAACGTAAAGTGTTCACTATTTTTGCTTTGAAATAAACCACACTTCATATGCACGCGAAGGCAAAGCAATAAAAGTTGGAACACTTCTTATTTTGTGTTTTCCTTTGCTTCCGTGACTTAACCTTAATTATTACATGTGAAAGCAGTGCACACAACACACAACTCAACTGATTAGGCAACATATTTTATTTATTAAAAAAATATTCATCCTGACAGTAATTCAAAGACTACGGTCGTTACCGATTTTAGAAACATTTATTACGACAGTAATAAAATCATGGTCATTACAGGGAGGTACCAAATAAACGACTAGAAAAATTAGGGGTTTCAGCATAAAATATTTACAAATCACACTCATTTTAAATGGTTAAGAAAACATTGTCACGATATAGGCTCTTAATCTCACAAACATTTTGAATTTCTCCTATCATCTGATGAGTTAAAATGAAACAGACATTAAAATTAATATTTTGGACTACATATATTATATCATATGGTTTCCATGACTCTAAAAATTGTTTTAAGAGAAAGGAAAAAATTACCTTAGGGAAGACTCCAATCTGAAACAGGCAGTAGTTCAACAGCATCCGAACTCGAATTATAACCGTTAGTCACAGAGAAACGCTTAATTCCCAAGGATTTGCTTCTACGAGAATTTGGGACATATGCAACCTTCCTAAAATCCACGCTCTCTCAGTAGCTTAATCCTAAACGCCTACTCTTAAGAATTGGAAAAGAAAAAGGAGTGGTTCCAAAAGCTATTTCCAACGCTGCAACAGTGAAATCAAGCTTATCAAAATTACATGTTGTAGACAACGACTGATTATGAAACTAAATTACGTCGATTCTTCGTTTTACCCCTAAAAGATTTAAAACAAAACTGGTAGATGGAAAGGCATAGAATTGGCCATTAGATGAAGTAGTTTTCTAATTTGAAACTTAAAATAAATAACATTCAAATCAAAAAGAAACAACTCGAAACAACTCTAGAATTTGAAATTTTCAGCTCAAGTTCAAATCATTCGCAAAAAGAATGAAATTTTTAGATCGTAACTGTAACGACCCGTAAATTTTCGATAAATTTTTTTTTTTTTATTAATATATTTAATTGGAATTTTGAGAGATTGTAAACAATAAAATTTTGAAATAAAATTTGATATTTGGAATGCGTCTAGTTAAACATAGCAACTGGTAAATTTTCATCCGAAAATATGAAAGTTTATTTCGTGTGTAATTTTATTTCAATTTAATCAGTTAGTAATTGATGAAAATAAAATATTTTCGAAACCTAAATATTTTTACATAGGAAAATTCTAAATCATCTTCTGTGAAAGACGTCATTTTTCTTTTTTTCCAAATTCGGACTTCTTTAGCTCCGTCGATCTTATTTTTCTGCGTTTTTGCTGCATTTTTCGCTAGTAGAAAATTCGAATTTTTATAATTCAATCGTACCACTGATATCTGTATACCGTTTTGATCGTCCCGTCGCGCTGATCTCTATGGTATATTTATTTCTGTGCTTTGAAGTCTGTTTCGCTGCGGAATCGAGGAAACAATTTGCAGTATTGATGTGGTTTCGGACCCATTCAATTTTCACCGTATCAAACCAACAGCCCGCCGACATTTATTATTGTGAGAAAATCAATGTTTGACCTTTTATTTTTCACTAGTTCCAATAGTGTGTTGGTTCTTTTCGACTACCCGTGCATTCAATATGAAAATATAACAGTTGCATTTTTCCAGGAAACTCTAATCTCTTCTCCTCCTCTTTACATTTCCTACATTCTTCCTTATACATAGTCGGCCTATTCCTCTACTACTGTATGCCTCTACCACAACCCTCTTCACTTCTTTTCTTCTCCGCCCACTTGTAGCGGCCATGAACAAACTCCAACCTGTAGCCACCCAGACTTGACATCTCCACCATGCAAGCAACTTGGATCCGATCCGCCATCAAAACCTACCTCCCCTTCCACTGCACACCCAAATGCGGTGCCACGAGCAACCCACTCCCTCACCGAAAAACAGTCACTACACTTCGCCATCAGCCACCTCCGCCTTCATCTCCAAAGCCACCCTTCCGATCGTCTCCATCGCACCATCCTCTTTCACCGCAACAGCAAGGCCAATCTCCTCTAAACCCTCCGCAGCTTTATTCTCCTCGCGGCCAGCACCAAAACTCCCTACCGCAGCCTCCACTGTTCTCCCCTATGCGTACCACAACCCCTGCTCCTTTGCTTTAGCTTCATCATCAGCCTTCAGGTTCTCATACGCGTTAGTTATATATATTATTTTATATGTAATACTGGAAAGATAAAGTATTAGTTTATATATATATTTTAAATTTTTCATACTCTATTTATATAGGCGTTCTGTATTGGCTTAGAAGATAGTGGATACATCTTATTACAAAAATATTATATATTAGTTACATTTATCATATGTTGTATATAAGGGTTTATACAAAAAAATTATACACAGTTGTTGTAGGAAAGTGTATTTCTGTCTGGGTTTATAGTAAAGTAAGTAGGTGTTGCTTATTATAGACACTGACTTAGAATATGAATATAGAATGATATATAAGCTGAAACGTTTGAGATAGTTACATTTTATGGTCACAGTGCTAATTTTAAGTATATTAATATTGAAATTTTTAATTGATGTTTAAGTATTCTTTTTAATATAAACTAAAGTGTATACCTTGTTTTTAATATAAACTAAAGTACTAAAGTGTATTCCTTGTTGAGCCGTGTTGATTTAATTAATAACAGTAGAGTGTATGTGAGTGACAGCCTATATATGGGTGTTGTACACAGGTTATAGGAAGTCGATCTATGCTAAATATTTTATACAGAGAATATACTAGTTTAAGTATTGATTTCGTTAGGACTCGTATAGTATGAAACGCTTGTAGTACACATATTAATTCTTGCATTAATTTTAGTATGTGTTGAAATCAAATATTAATCTTATGGGAAAATGCACGTTTGATGTAAAAATAAAATGCTTATATCGAGTTTTATTTTGAAGACGATTTTTTTTATATCGGTCTTGAATCAAACCATTGATTTTAATAAAATAATGATAATAATATATATTTTCCATATATTTCAAGCTGATGTGATTCATTCTCATCGATTCCTATTATCAAATTGTCCCATCTATATCAAGCTATTGATTTGTTTTCATCAATTTCATGTTATTCCAGCCTTGCCTTGACCGTCAAATTTGTGTTCATCATGTCGTGTCTTGGAATTTGTGTTTGGATCAATAATTCGCTTCCATCCTCGTTCATCTCTCTAGCCTCGAAAGGTGAGCAATCACTCACGATTAATGTTCTTTTATTTATTACATTTGATTTCAATAGAAACGACAATTGAAATATGCTGTTCTTAGTTATTTACACTATTTTATATGTTATCACCTATATCAGTTTACCTGTGACATCTTACACCATTAACTGTTATTTATGAAATGATAATCTAGTTTGGTTGAGAAATGATTGATTGTTTGATGTTAACATTGGACGTTAAATTGTTAATGTTGTGAGCGATAAATAATTTAAAATTGAAATTGACGTAGGATAGTTAGATTTGATATATGTTAATTTGATTGATGACATTTACATAATATGACCCCTTTAAATGTTAAATAAATTGACATGTAGGAATAGTATTACCCACACCTTGAACCATTTAAATGCTTGTTGTTTAAATTGATGTTGTATGAAATTGAATAGTAGATATCCAGTAAAGAACCGTAGTAATATTAGTGTAATAATCTTTAATCTACATGAAATGATAGTGTAGATTCTAGAAATAATTATATTAATTTGCACAAACAACAATGTAAATTAATACGATTATTTCGGGATTATTTGAATAAATTATTGGATTGTTATTGATGGTTGCTATTGCTTGTTTATTTACTTTGACACTATCCTAGTTATCACACTGCAAGTTCCCTTTGTTATGTTTTGATTTTTGAATTGAATTGGAATCGGGTTGAAATGATAAATACCCAAAATAAAAACCTTGACTTAGGATAGAGAATTTAATAAAATCCGATTGGTCAATAATTTGATTCAAAATGAATAAAGATTTTATTGAATAATAATAAGGTTTTAAAATGAAGTTGAAATTTGAAATTTTAATGAAAGGAAAATATTAATATTTAATAATTTGAAACAAATAACAATGTAATTGATGAAAGAATGTTGTTTAAATTAAGAAATAATTAAATTTGGAATTATTAATAATTAAGTTTGAAATTATTTAATAATTAAGTTTTGAAATTATTTAATAATTAAATAAGATTGAATTATCTAATAATTAAATAAAATTGAATTCTTTTATATGTGAAATTGAACTTCTTGAATAAATGAAATCAAGTTTCTTTATTAATTGAGTTTTGAGATTTGTAACTAAGTAAATAAATAAGTGAAACTGAATTTTCTTTAACAAGAAATAAAAATGTGATTTATTGAAATTAATGTAAGACTTGTAATTTAAGGAGTTGATTTGACGAATCTAATTTAATCAAATTTGTATGTTTTGATATATTGGAGTTGAACTTAAGTAATTGATTTATTGAATTAGAAATTAAATAGAAATTGTTTTGAATGATAAATTAACTTAACGAATATTGAATAAAATCGATAAATGAATTTAAATTGATTTGAATGTTAAATTAAATTGATTTAAATGATTTCGGAATGAAACTTATATACGAACTTGTATCAATATTTGAATCGTTTTAAAAGAAATTGAATTTGAATTATAAGATTTTGAAATTATGAATTCGGAATTTTTGAATCGTAAATTATGGAAATTGATTTAGAAAGAGAAATGAAATGTTGGTTTACAAATTCCAATTGAAATTGTAATTGATTTGGTTTTGAAATAAATAAATGACCAATCGGTGTAATAATTACTAAAGTTATTAAAGAGACCGGAATCGGTTAGGGACATACTCTCTGTCTAAACCGAAAACCACTTTAATAACGATATGCGGAGTGTGATCCAGAATGAAGTGGTTGGAATGACGTACGTGATGACTGAAGAAAGAGAACGATAATGGATAGCCTTGACACTTGTGTCAAATTGGAAATGACTAAAACAGGAGCCGTGCCGGGCCAAATGGGGTTAGCTACCTCGAGCGAACACACTTCTTCGTATACTACTCATTACTTGTTATCGATTGATGCACCCTCGAAATTTTGGGAGTGTTGGTTCGCGGTGTTGCGATCATTGCAGCGATGCATTCTCACCAGTCCGGATCAGGCGAATGGTAGTTTCACTACCTTGGGTATTGCCTCATGTGCCTTGTCATACTTGTATCCCTATATACGCGACCACTACGAATTTGTTTTGTGTTATACCTATGGAGTACTCCCTGATATCCCATGTAACGACCCGGTATTTTGGACCATTCAAATCGACATAATCCACACATGTCTGGCTTGAATAATTCAAAATAACAGATTGTAAATAAATTTGGAGCAAATGAAATCAAATACACAGAATCACAGACACAGAACATATCAGAATAACTCGCAGCGGAATATAAAAAACCATAGTAGTTCATGAAGCTACTATAACAAACTCTCAAAACATAATACATAATATCTGCTTGAAAACATATACAATAGACATCTTAAATAAATAGAAGTTTATGAATACCAGAACTGAAATAGAACAACTGAACTGAAAGGAACAGATAACTAGACAAGCAGAATCTCCAGCGATTCCTAGCTCCAGAAAGAAATCCAAAGCTAAGCTGTAAATACTCAGGCTGACCCGAGCGTAAAGTAAAACACAAAACACTCGAGTCAGGACAATATATACTTATATAATGTAAACCAACTCAAGTGAACTGTAGTAGAAATGCACAATAACTCAAAGGATGCTTGGGATCGCCCATCCTTTAAGGATCAGTTAAACTATTAATTAAATACATCCCGTGGTTAAAATTTCAAAATGGTATTTTATACTTCGAAATCAAATATCATTTCAAAATTCAATATCCTTATAAAATCCATTTCAAAATATCAAAATATCATATTTCAAAATAATTTATATTTCGAAACAAATTACTTCATTTTAAATCATAAAAATGAAGTTAGTATATTTAATAATTAAAATTTTAAATTTCCAAAAATTTAACTTTTCAAAGTTCATTCGTTCACTTAAATTAATTAAAACAATGAAATTTCAACTTTCGCAGCATTTAGAAAATGCTACGGAAAGTCACATTTAAAATAGTTCAATTTAACAAAAGACAGCATTTAAAATTCTGTAATATGGTTACATTAGTTTCAAATAAACTTAGTTAAATTCAACCATTATAACATTTACAAAAATGCTATAATAGCCTTTAATTAAATTTAGCCATTTGGTTCATTATTATCAACTACAGCATTTACAAATGTTGTATTATCATTTACATTAGAATTTAATAGCGTTTCAGAAATGCAGTTAACTAACTTCAAATATTCAGTATAATTTCACAAACAATTATATTTTTATATAAATCATTTTTTTACTTATAAAATCATATAATTTCACTTTTAAAACAATTATTCAAATACCCTTATATTCATGATTTTATAAAGTTAAAACTCCATTCAAAAATCAAAATTTAATAATAATTCACTTATTAAATTCCAATATTAAGTTATAAATTCATTAAATTAAATTAACTTAACACTTAAGTTTAAATTTTCAAATATAACTTAATTCCATTTTTATTTACTTAAGTTAGAAATTCACTTTTAAGCCAAATTCACAAATTTCCAATTTTAGATATATTTCAAAATTTCAACTTAAATATTCATTCATTTCACATTTGAACTTTATTCAAAAAAAAACATTAATATATTATAAAATCATTTAAATTCACTTTAATCCAAATTATCATGAATTTATCACATTTCATATTTAATTTAGATTCCAATTATCACCAAATTAAAATTTCCCAAAATAACTTACATTTCAAATTTTCTAATTTTACCATTAATTTATTTCACTTATAAATTTTCAGAAAATCAATAATGCTTTACAAAAATCATTTTTATTTAGTTTAAATCAAAATATTATAATATTTACATTTCTAAAATATTAAAAAAAATATAAAACATATTTTAACAACGGGTCTATATTTCATTTTCTAGCCTAGGTAAAGTGATACGGGTAATTTATCATTTCAACCCGTAATTTACAAAGATACCCGGGTTTGATCATTTCAAACCCGCAATCCCAAGTAAATGAAAATAATTGAAAATCATTCAGGCATATCATTTCAGCCCATAACGATTTTCTCCTATTCTAAAGTCCGTTCGGGTATGTATCATTTCAACCCATAGTGATTCTAATCTAAAGGGAACTTGCAGTGTGATAAACTGATAAAAATAAAAGAACAACATAATATAACAGTAACATATGATATAACAGGTGTTTAAGCATGGGTGAACATCATATAATCATAACATAGCAGTTATAACAGGATGCAATACATTTACAGATTCAAGTGGTGTCGGTTTATCAGTTATATAGGTACAGATTGTCTGGTGAGAATAACTCACCTGTTAAGCTGGAGATTTGCCAACAAGCACACAACACAAAGATTACGAAGGCACGACAACTCTAATACAATTTGAGTGTGGAGAGCAAATCCAATGATATAGATCTTGTGTTACAACCCAAACAAAAATCAAAGCAAACCATAAATTTCAATACACTAGAAATGAAATAACTTTTAAATAAAGAGAGATACGAATGCCAAATCTTTTGCCATGCTTTCTCTATTCTTTTTTCATGGCCTAGGGATGGTTTTGGCTATGGTTTGAACAAGTTTGGCTCAGGTTTGGTCATGTGTATGCATGGCCTAGGTAGTAGAATATGAGGAGGAAGTTTTTACAAAGGAATATGAAGAGTTTAAGGCAAAATAAGTGGGTTTTGTTCACAAAAATGGCTCGGCCATGGGCTTGTGTGGTCAGGTCAGAGGGGTATGGATCAGGTCAGTGGAAGGAAAGGTGTGTGGTGGTCTGGACTAAGGTGGTGGAGGCGGCCTAAGGTGGTGGTGGTGGTGGAAAATGGAGTGGTGAAGCAATAGTGGTAAACAATCATGTTTTTATGGCTTGTTTTGCAATTTTTGTGGAGTTTTGGCATCATGGTGGCTCGGCCTTGGTCAAGACCAGAGGAGTAGCTGGTGTTGATGGCAGGGAAGAGATGTAGGAGTTTGTGGCCATGGATGTGGAGGAGAGGCCTATCCAAAAACAAGAGAAAACAAGGCAATTTTCATAGAAAAATAAGGAGAAAAGAAGAAAAATGAAACCATTACCAAAAGCTTTTGCTTCAGATCTGAAGTGGTCGAATGATGAAATGAAAAATGAGAGTTTTCACGTGAAAACAAAAGTAAAAGTCATGGCCAAACCATAAAGGAGGGGTTATGGCAATTGAAAAGACTTAAGGAGGTGAAAGGACATCGGTTTCTAAGCAATTTTAAACCCTTCATATTTCTTTTTCTTTTTAATTCCAATAAAACAAAAATAAACTCAGAAATAAGCTCTAACAACTGAAACAAAATATTATAAATAGAAATAAATAATTAATTTTAAAGAAAATGGAAAAAGAATATAAGAAATTGCTTAAAAATTGAAAACAGGGTCCAGAAATTACAAATAAATCACGATTGTCTTTGGAAAATTATCTACTTCATTTTAAAAATATTCTAAAGAAAATTTTTGAAATAAAATAATTTCTAAAGCATTTTCAAAGTGAAATAAATAATTTAATTTAGAAAAAATAGAAAAAAAACTAAAGAAAAATGTTTAAAAATTGGAAATAAGACATGAAAATTACAAATAAATATCACTAGCCTTATAAAATTTCTATTTCACTTTAAACAAATAAAAGGTCAAATAAATAAAATAAATGAGGAACAAAATAAAGTGGGAATGAGAATAAAATAAGATTTTAAGAAAAAAATAGAAAAACAAATAAAGAATTACTTTAATTAATTGAAACTGGAAATTAGAATTTTAAACAAAATACAGCTAACACTGGAAAATGCCAATTATATCTTTAAAATGTTTTAAAACCAAAGTATATACATAACATGTTATTTTACCCATATAAATATAAATTATAATATTACATGACCAAATAAAATATTATTTTTTTATAATTTAAAATAAATAATTTTGTTAAATACAACAAATTACACACAATATTTAAAAGGGTATAACTTTCACATTATAAATCAGATTTTAACGAAACGAAAAGCATTATTCTTAAAATTTTATTTACTTTCATAATAAAAGATAAAATTCAAATTTTCAAACTTTAAAATTTCTAAATTAAAAGTCAAAGTTTGACCATATTGACCAAAATTCACTTTTCTGGAAAATATCCTTTTTAGTCATGTTTGGAATTCTAATTCACATCAAAATCAAAATTTATATTTAAAATAACAAAATTTATTCATTTTAATAAATAAAATAAAGTTTTTAAATCAGGAAATCAATTAAAATAACTAAAATAAATAATTAAAATAATCACAAAATACAGGGTTGTTACACTCTCCCCCTGTAAAGACCCGCAAATCCGTCTTCCGAAAACCCGACACTGCTACGTCCACTGTAGCAATTGCCGAACAATCGAATGGCGAAAACGCGAAACTTTAATATTTAAAAGAAGAGGAGGAAGAGAAGATAGAAGAAAAAGAGAAGAAGAACAACAAAACAACAACAGATACAGAACAGAGACAATATCAGAATCTCACATATCGCAGCGGAACAATATATAATAGATAAATGAATAATCTTTAAAACAAAGAATTTTATCAGTTTATACATACATCAGTCATCAGAGTCAATATACAACAATGGACAGTTATATAACTTGTCCTCATACAGAATACACAGCGGAATAAATACTATCAAATACAAATACTACGTCTCGTCATCCAGCTTGCTTCCAAAGCTCCAGAATATCCAGAATATCCTGATAATATAACTCTAGGCTGCCCGTGTGGAAATTGGTGGGCACCCAGAGTTTAGAAGGGAAACAATAAACTCCGAGTCAGTCATGGTGACTGGTGTGAGATCGTAAAACAGTTATTCTTTAAAATAAACAACAGGAAAACTTTAATGTCAATTCGCAATGCTTTTGGAAAATGAAACTACCATAAGACCTCCCACCACACACACAATGCAAACGCAGACTTGGAGGAGATTTCTTCTTATGATAGTCAAAGATGCTTACTACGCAAAATCAAATCATTTTTGATATTATTATTAGTGCATAGTGTAGAAAACATTTCGAAAGTATAATATTAATCTTAGCCAACATACGACCAGTATCGTATGCCTACTATAGCTACCGTCTAAACAGTGGTGACCACCGTACGTAAATGGCAGGTTCTACAACTAATACCGTACAAAGTTCGTATTGGAGTTTGGATTTCCAACAAATGGTCAGGCTAAGGAACTTCCTCTTCCACGATGGGTACGTCCCTGGAATAGACGACCCGAGAAATAACCTAACATTACGGTTAGATCTCTGCCAACACAAGGCCGGGTTACCTCTGCAAAAGTAGGTAACTACTGACACGCGTATGCCATCCCCCGATCGTAACCGATCTTCCCGAGGATCCCCGATTTCCAACAAACCACATAGATAATAATGCAGCAACCACATAGGTTAAGTATCTGGGCTCCATACCATGATACCACCTCTATCCAAAAGGAATGACATACACTAAGGGGCGCTACTCCCTAGAACCTTGCCGCATCCTTCCTGTTTCGACCATTTCCGGGGTGTGAGGCTCGATGAAGTCTCGTCCACAAAGCTACGCTTTCTACAAAGCCCTGCTTCGGGTCAAACAAAAATGATCAACCTATGATCATAAAGATATAAGATCAAACAAATGATCATATCACAAATGATCAAACACTGATCATTTCACAGCAACACTCAGTATGCCACGTTACCAAATTGGGATATATCGCTGATAAATTTCAACTACATAACCTCTGAGCTCGTACGTCTCAGAGAAGGGTGTTAAGCTAAGAGAATAAATTCTCCGCCACCAACAGAAATGTATTTGAAAGAAATCAGCTTTATATCTCAAATTGTAACGTCAGACACACAATCCATACAAGTCTGTTCCGGGGTCGAACAGAACCGAAGGCACTTCTCACGAAGCCCTTGCAAATCCGGATAATTTCAATCACGTCAGGACTTCCCGTCACTAAGGGTGATAAAAACCTCTAAATCGGAGATCAGCCGATGTAGAGTAACTCGACGGTAATCCTTCCGTTTTCAAAAATATCCGGTCTTCAACACCGGTCTTCAAATGCGATTCATAACGACGTATCACATATTCGGAATGGGTTATACGACCCCATGGTCCTTTCCCGGCTAACCCGAATAGTGAGCGATTATTCAAAATTAAGTGTGGCATCCAAATTCATCCAATTCACAACAAATACCTATCTAAAGGTAATTATTGATAGTCGGTTATTTAACTATCAATAAAGATGCGCAACATCATCAGATTCCAAATAATTTTCCAAATTATTTCATCTTCCAAAAATATCTTTACTAGATATAAAATTTCCACACTTAACCGTTTGAAAACAATTTCAAATCAATTTCCACATTTCATTTTATCTTTGAAGATAAAATCTCAAAACAGTTCATTTCATATTGGAAAAGCATTTCCATACTTATTTAAAAATAAGTAATTCACAAATCATTTATTTTCAACATTTGAAAATATTCGATATACTTAAAACAATAATAAGTATATATTCATTCTTTAAGGAAATCATAAATTTGACATCTATTTGAGTCAAAACGAATGTTGCGTAAAACATCGTTACGACGACTCAAAATCACTAGTATAGGGATTCGAAATTTTAGATAGATATATAAATCCCAATACTATATAAAACATTTCCTTTCGGAAATCATTTACTATAACAACAGTGTTATAGTCCACCATTTCCTTATTTTTTTCGAAACGTCTATTTCAACAATAAAAATGTTGAAATCTATGTATTCGATATCATAATACATTTTAAAACATCTTTAAAATGTTTAACTTATCACTTCTTCAAAAATAAATCCATTTATTTAATAATATATTCACTGTCCAAAATCGTGAATATAATTCGCTTAACCCAATTTCAATCATTTCTACACATTTTTATCTCAATAAAAATTCGCTATCCAAAATCGTGAATATATCTTCTTTAAAAATCTTCTATATTTAATTTCTCAAATTCAACTGATTTTGAATTTATAAACACGTTTATAAATTCTATTTCTATTTTAATAACAACTTCGACTTATAAATTTTCTTTTTATCAACTTCTATATTTTTACTTATCAAAATAAGTGATTTCGGATTTATAAACAACTTTTATAAATTCCAATTCTATTTATAAAAACTTCAATCCCAAATCAATTTCGATATTGATTTAGAAATTTATTTATCACTACTAAGCACATTCCTAATTCTTTCTCAAATTATTCAATATTCTGTTTTAAAATGGATTCTTCAAATCGAAATCATTTTACATTGATTTCCCAATTTATTTCAATTTACCAATTAAATTTCTAGTTGGATTTCCAACTTATCTTCTTTTAATAAATTTCTTTTTAAGGAAATAAATTCCAATCGTTTCTTTCAATCTATTTAAAAATCCAAATTCTTAAATTAAATTCTTCAAATCATAATCACTATTTTACGAAATCCATTTATTTAACATTTCCACTTGATTCTGGAATTAATTCGATAAGATTATAAAATTTTACTTTTTATACTTCAAAAATTCCTTTCTTCAAAATTTATTCAATTCCTAAAATTAATTCACTTAAAAATTTCTACTTCGATTTCAAAAATTCAATTTCATTTATTTTTGGAATCCAATGATATCAAACATCCATTCAGCTAAATTTTTAGCTTTCAATCAATTTCCAGACATCGATATGATCAATAACATCAATATAATCATTCACAGATTCATACCACAGTATAAATAAAATCAATCAATGTGAGGGGCCAGTTGGATCCCTCCAACCTGTTTCCCTGCATCCAAAGATGTTAGCACAATACCAATTCCGCTCCAGTACGGAATTATCGCGGTATATAGGTTTTTATAAATCCGCTTACTAACGGCGCAATAGGGTCTCATCCGCTATACGAGGCGGGAAATCAATCAATCCAATATATACATATGCCAATATGTATATACTGCTATATATATAGATATATCCTATCATATCTAATAGCACATTCAATAGCAATCAATCAGTCAATAAATAACTGCAATATTAAATTTTTCCTTCGAGTGAGAAAATCTCACCTTAGCATTTATTTTGCAAATCCCATTTCCATTCCAGCTTGTTCCTCGATTTTAGACCTTGTATAAATATTTACGGTTTATTACTATTCGAAATAAATCGAACAATAAATTTTCATTTTAAACTTTAAATCATTGGGTTAATAAAATTCCAATTTTACTTACTATTAAATCCCTGGTAACAAATTAAATGAATAGTTTTTATCATTAGATTGAAATGTTCAAAATAATCTAATCAACTAATGATTTCAATCCAACTAATAGTTTGATAAAAATATTTTTGGTGACTATTCATTAAACAAGTTAATTATCAACCTAATTACCATAATACATTCCTAGATGTATTTACATTATAAATCTCTTTCCTGTAAATCAAATAGTAATTATGCTTACTGTACAAACAAATGTACTTATTTAACTTATGAATTACAATATGATAGACAGAAGAATACCTTAAGCTTGTAAAAACTGATAATCGCCTCACTTAAGCGATCCATCAACACTCGAGCGTAGCATCGACCTTGCGAGGCTAACGGAGCCACCCACGAACCCATCCTGACCAAACTCAAATCGCGAGCCACCGCCTAGGCTTCATCGCTGCAGCCTCGCTTCCATCCATTCGCAACTTTGTCGTGCTCGAGAACCCTCACTGACTAAGTTCCATCACAACCGATCTGTCGCCTTCGTTTCTTCCCTCGCGTGCCCAAGTCGAACGACACCTTCGACTGCCAACAACCACCCTTCAAAATTTGCGACATTGAAATCGCCTATCGTAGCCCTAGCTGCTCGCGATATTCCTCCCTAACGCGCACCACCGCCTCCTCCGATTTGCGACCATGCGAGCCTCACATCGAAGAGCACCCCACTGCCTGTTACGAACTCGAGTTCGCGAGCCTCCGACATCGTCGTGCTCGAGATCGAGCTTCTGAAGAACAGAGCACGAAACTTTCATTTGTGAAGAGGAGAAAATTTTCTTTTGTGAAATGGAGATTTGGGGAAGGAAAAGGAGTTCGTTTTATAAAAGGAAGGGGAACGAGATTTTCATTTGCTTTTGATTTTTGAATGGAGAGCGGCCATTAATTTTACCTTGAACGATATATTTCTTCTGAAATGTTTTACTGAAGAAACATAGAAAGGTTGCGTAATTTAAACGAGGAAGGGGACAATAGATCAACGCGTTCAGATGTAGGGTGGCTTGAGTACGATTATAGGGTGGTTGTGATTTGATTTGTACAAAATTTTAAATCAAATTTCAATTTAATTCTCGACGCGTTTGCTTATCGTATGCTCACATAACAACTCCGATAATTACGAAATTTGAAATCCGACAATAAAATAATATTACGGATCCAATGAAACTCGTTTCGTTCAATTCTGAGACTGTTCGAAAATTGGCTATTTTTCAATCGATAATTAAATATTAAAATATTCAATTTTCACAGATTAACTCCAAATTCAATTTTAAGAGTTCTAAAATATTTCTATAACTCCAGTATGATTAAATAAAAATTTACAAATCATTTTAAACTCGATTTTTTATTATCTCTGGAATTTCCCTATGGAATTATCGATTTAATTATCCAATTAAATCTAGATATTCGAATTTTAAATTTATTCGACTTATTAAATTCATTTATTAATATTTAAAATCAATTAAATATTCGAATTTTAATTATCAAAAATTCTGGGTCGTTACAAACTTCCCCCCTTAAAAGAATTTCGTCCTCGAAATTACAAGTTAGGAAAAATGTCCTTAACTCGTCTATTATTTTTCAACATTCAATAGTTTTATCAATTCTTCAAAACAAATCTTTCTACTAAAGATTCGTTATCATTCAACTAAATTTCCAACTTCAATTATAAGTTTCAAAACAACATTGTTTAACTTCAAAATTCAAATTCGAGTTTAAATTCAAATTTTAACTTCAAAATTTTCTCAAAAATTTTCCTAACACTCGAAATTTTCGAAAAATTTCGCCAGCGTCTCCTTTGCGCGGCTAATACGGTACGACTACAAAACGTCCCTACGGACTCTCAGATTTCAAAAAGAAAAAGAAAAAGCCAAGCGGCTAGACAAGAAATCAGCAAATCTCATATAGAAATTTAAATACATACCTTTTGTCGAGCAATTCAAATTTATCTTTGAAATCAAATCCAATTCATTTATACCTGTATATCCTACTAGCCATAATATCTAGTTGCATATATTCAAACCATTTCGTACATTCAATTACAAAACTTTCAATATATACTTCTTATATCATCTCTAATTCACTATTGAAGTTATATATTCAATTTCGTTCAATTTTTACATTTCAATTCCATTTGAATTCAATTCCAACATTTAATTGGATTCAGTTCAATTTCTGAATATTGAATTTTATTGATTAGCTTTCATTCATACTGCACCATTTTAAATTAGTTTCAGTTACTAATCCATTCGTCTTCAATTTGAATTTCATTCCACTCAGATTTCAAATATTCTATAAGTTATCAACTTATTTTCATTTCGATTTATATAATCACTTATATATTCATATTACAAATTCATTTCATTAATGAATTTTAAATTTTCCAATATCTATCTGGAATTCCATTTTCATTTAATTGATTCACCTATACTTGCTTTAATTTTAACTTCATTCTTTAAGTTAAATTTATTCTATCAAAATTCAAACTGTATAAATTATCAACTTATTTCATATTTCATAAGTATTTCTACATAGTATTCCAGAGTTTACCAACATTTCAAAAACCATTTTTGAAAACTGTTCAAATTATCCTTTGAATTTCAAAACAAAATCCAAATTTTTCAAACAACTTCTATTCAAAACAATTTGGCAGCAATTCCTCTTTTGGAAACCCGAAAATGAACACCGGTGATGTCGCGATCATCATCGGAATTATTTTCCAGCGACCGAAAAGAGTTTAGAGCTTTTCATTTCTCCAAAATACTTTTCAAAACCTTCGAAATTCATTTTCAACTCCAAAAAGATTTAAACTTCCCAAATCTCCAAAATTTTTCAAATTTCTTTCAAAACATTTCCAAAAACTTCTCTGGAACTCTGTTTCAAATTACAAATCACATTTAAAATTTACATTCTCAAATTTCATTTGTATATGGATTTTATTTCTTAACTTTGGAGTTACAATTTCAATTTCTTATTCAATTTCAATGATAATAGATTAATATTATCACCTCTAACAACCATGCAACCATATACTATTATAATTTACAGAAAATCATTTCTTTTCTATACAAAAATAGATTTGGGTAAAATTATTTCATTTACCCTATTCAAAACAATACTGTGCCGAATTGTTCTATTCAAGTGTTTAGAAACCCCTTCGATACAGTTTTGCAAGACTGTGCCGACGAAGGTTCATATACCACTCAATAAACCAATCATCACAATACAAAATAATTTTATATTAACTAACAAATACGCGCTCGTATCTATTATTACACTCAACTCATTCTAGAGTACTGCTGACTCTATCTCTAATGAGTAACACCCAACAGAGCAGGGTTGTCGCTTAACCATATGCTCTGATACCAACTGTAAAGACCCGCAAATCCGTCTTCCGAAAACCCGACACTGCTACGTCCACTGTAGCAATTGCCGAACAATCGGATGGCGAAAACGCGAAACTTTAATATTTAAAAGAAGAGGAGGAAGAGAAGATAGAAGAAAAAGAGAAGAAGAACAACAAAACAACAACAGATACAGAACAGAGACAATATCAGAATCTCACATATCGCAGCGGAACAATATATAATAGATAAATGAATAATCTTTAAAACAAAGAATTTTATCAGTTTATACATACATCAGTCATCAGAGTCAATATACAACAATGGACAGTTATATAACTTGTCCTCATACAGAATACACAGCGGAATAAATACTATCAAATACAAATACTACGTCTCGTCATCCAGCTTGCTTCCAAAGCTCCAGAATATCCAGAATATCCTGATAATATAACTCTAGGCTGCCCGTGTGGAAATTGGTGGGCACCCAGAGTTTAGAAGGGAAACAATAAACTCCGAGTCAGTCATGGTGACTGGTGTGAGATCGTAAAACAGTTATTCTTTAAAATAAACAACAGGAAAACTTTAATGTCAATTCGCAATGCTTTTGGAAAATGAAACTACCATAAGACCTCCCACCACACACACAATGCAAACGCAGACTTGGAGGAGATTTCTTCTTATGATAGTCAAAGATGCTTACTACGCAAAATCAAATCATTTTTGATATTATTATTAGTGCATAGTGTAGAAAACATTTCGAAAGTATAATATTAATCTTAGCCAACATACGACCAGTATCGTATGCCTACTATAGCTACCGTCTAAACAGTGGTGACCACCGTACGTAAATGGCAGGTTCTACAACTAATACCGTACAAAGTTCGTATTGGAGTTTGGATTTCCAACAAATGGTCAGGCTAAGGAACTTCCTCTTCCACGATGGGTACGTCCCTGGAATAGACGACCCGAGAAATAACCTAACATTACGGTTAGATCTCTGCCAACACAAGGCCGGGTTACCTCTGCAAAAGTAGGTAACTACTGACACGCGTATGCCATCCCCCGATCGTAACCGATCTTCCCGAGGATCCCCGATTTCCAACAAACCACATAGATAATAATGCAGCAACCACATAGGTTAAGTATCTGGGCTCCATACCATGATACCACCTCTATCCAAAAGGAATGACATACACTAAGGGGCGCTACTCCCTAGAACCTTGCCGCATCCTTCCTGTTTCGACCATTTCCGGGGTGTGAGGCTCGATGAAGTCTCGTCCACAAAGCTACGCTTTCTACAAAGCCCTGCTTCGGGTCAAACAAAAATGATCAACCTATGATCATAAAGATATAAGATCAAACAAATGATCATATCACAAATGATCAAACACTGATCATTTCACAGCAACACTCAGTATGCCACGTTACCAAATTGGGATATATCGCTGATAAATTTCAACTACATAACCTCTGAGCTCGTACGTCTCAGAGAAGGGTGTTAAGCTAAGAGAATAAATTCTCCGCCACCAACAGAAATGTATTTGAAAGAAATCAGCTTTATATCTCAAATTGTAACGTCAGACACACAATCCATACAAGTCTGTTCCGGGGTCGAACAGAACCGAAGGCACTTCTCACGAAGCCCTTGCAAATCCGGATAATTTCAATCACGTCAGGACTTCCCGTCACTAAGGGTGATAAAAACCTGTAAATCGAAGATCAGCCGATGTAGAGTAACTCGACGGTAATCCTTCCGTTTTCAAAAATATCCAGTCTTCAACACCGGTCTTCAAATGTGATTCATAACGACGTATCACATATTCGGAATGGGTTATACGACCCCATGGTCCTTTCCCGGCTAACCCGAATAGTGAGCGATTATTCAAAAATAAGTGTGGCATCCAAATTCATCCAATTCACAACAAATACCTATCTAAAGCTAATTATTGATAGTCGGTTATTTAACTATCAATAAAGATGCGCAACATCATCAGATTCCAAATAATTTTCCAAATTATTTCATCTTCCAAAAATATCTTTACTAGATATAAAATTTCCACACTTAACCGTTTGAAAACAATTTCAAATCAATTTCCACATTTCATTTTATCTTTGAAGATAAAATCTCAAAACAGTTCATTTCATATTGGAAAAGCATTTCCATACTTATTTAAAAATAAGTAATTCACAAATCATTTATTTTCAACATTTGAAAATATTCGATATACTTAAAACAATAATAAGTATATATTCATTCTTTAAGGAAATCATAAATTTGACATCTATTTGAGTCAAAACGAATGTTGCGTAAAACATCGTTACGACGACTCAAAATCACTAGTATAGGGATTCGAAATTTTAGATAGATATATAAATCCCAATACTATATAAAACATTTCCTTTCGGAAATCATTTACTATAACAACAGTGTTATAGTCCACCATTTCCTTATTTTTTTCGAAACGTCTATTTCAACAATAAAAATGTTGAAATCTATGTATTCGATATCATAATACATTTTAAAACATCTTTAAAATGTTTAACTTATCACTTCTTCAAAAATAAATCCATTTATTTAATAATATATTCACTGTCCAAAATCGTGAATATAATTCGCTTAACCCAATTTCAATCATTTCTACACATTTTTATCTCAATAAAAATTCGCTATCCAAAATCGCGAATATATCTTCTTTAAAAATCTTCTATATTTAATTTCTCAAATTCAACTGATTTTGAATTTATAAACACGTTTATAAATTCTATTTCTATTTTAATAACAACTTCGACTTATAAATTTTCTTTTTATCAACTTCTATATTTTTACTTATCAAAATAAGTGATTTCGGATTTATAAACAACTTTTATAAATTCCAATTCTATTTATAAAAACTTCAATCCCAAATCAATTTCGATATTGATTTAGAAATTTATTTATCACTACTAAGCACATTCCTCATTCTTTCTCAAATTATTCAATATTCTGTTTTAAAATGGATTCTTCAAATCAAAATCATTTTACATTGATTTCCCAATTTATTTCAATTTACCAATTAAATTTCTAGTTGGATTTCCAACTTATCTTCTTTTAATAAATTTCTTTTTAAGGAAATAAATTCCAATCGTTTCTTTCAATCTATTTAAAAATCCAAATTCTTAAATTAAATTCTTCAAATCATAATCACTATTTTACGAAATCCATTTATTTAACATTTCCACTTGATTCTGGAATTAATTCGATAAGATTATAAAATTTTACTTTTTATACTTCAAAAATTCCTTTCTTCAAAATTTATTCAATTCCTAAAATTAATTCACTTAAAAATTTCTACTTCGATTTCAAAAATTCAATTTCATTTATTTTTGGAATCCAATGATATCAAACATCCATTCAGCTAAATTTTTAGCTTTCAATCAATTTCCAGACATCGATATGATCAATAACATCAATATAATCATTCACAGATTCATACCACAGTATAAATAAAATCAATCAATGTGAGGGGTCCAGTTGGATCCCTCCAACCTGTTTCCCTGCATCCAAAGATGTTAGCACAATACCAATTCCGCTCCAGTACGGAATTATCGCGGTATATAGGTTTTTATAAATCCGCTTACTAACGGCGCAATAGGGTCTCATCCGCTATACGAGGCGGGAAATCAATCAATCCAATATATACATATGCCAATATGTATATACTGATATATATATAGATATATCCTATCATATCTAATAGCACATTCAATAGCAATCAATCAGTCAATAAATAACTGCAATATTAAATTTTTCCTTCGAGTGAGAAAATCTCACCTTAGCATTTATTTTGCAAATCCCATTTCCATTCCAGCTTGTTCCTCGATTTTAGACCTTGTATAAATATTTACGGTTTATTACTATTCAAAATAAATCGAACAATAAATTTTCATTTTAAACTTTAAATCATTGGGTTAATAAAATTCCAATTTTACTTACTATTAAATCCCTGGTAACAAATTAAATGAATAGTTTTTATCATTAGATTGAAATGTTCAAAATAATCTAATCAACTAATGATTTAAATCCAACTAATAGTTTGATAAAAATATTTTTGGTGACTATTCATTAAACAAGTTAATTATCAACCTAATTACCATAATACATTCCTAGATGTATTTACATTATAAATCTCTTTCCTGTAAATCAAATAGTAATTATGCTTACTGTACAAACAAATGTACTTATTTAACTTATGAATTACAATATGATAGACAGAAGAATACCTTAAGCTTGTAAAAACTGATAATCGCCTCACTTAAGCGATCCATCAACACTCGAGCGTAGCATCGACCTTGCGAGGCTAACGGAGCCACCCACGAACCCATCCTGACCAAACTCAAATCGCGAGCCACCGCCTAGGCTTCATCGTTGCAGCCTCGCTTCCATCCATTCGCAACTTTGTCGTGCTCGAGAACCCTCACTGACTAAGTTCCATCACAACCGATCTGTCGCCTTCGTTTCTTCCCTCGCGTGCCCAAGTCGATCGACACCTTCGACTGCCAACAACCACCCTTCAAAATTTGCGACATTGAAATCGCCTATCGTAGCCCTAGCTGCTCGCGATATTCCTCCCTAACGCGCACCACCGCCTCCTCCGATTTGCGACCATGCGAGCCTCACATCGAAGAGCACCCCACTGCCTGTTACGAACTCGAGTTCGCGAGCCTCCGACATCGTCGTGCTCGAGATCGAGCTTCTGAAGAACAGAGCACGAAACTTTCATTTGTGAAGAGGAGAAAATTTTCTTTTGTGAAATGGAGATTTGGGGAAGGAAAAGGAGTTCGTTTTATAAAAGGAAGGGGAACGAGATTTTCATTTGCTTTTGATTTTTGAATGGAGAGCGGCCATTAATTTTACCTTGAACGATATATTTCTTCTGAAATGTTTTACTGAAGAAACAGAGAAAGGTTGCGTAATTTAAACGAGGAAGGGGACAATAGATCAACGCGTTCAGATGTAGGGTGGCTTGAGTACGATTATAGGGTGGTTGTTATTTGATTTGTACAAAATTTTAAATCAAATTTCAATTTAATTCTCGACGCGTTTGCTTATCGTATGCTCACATAACAACTCCGATAATTACGAAATTTGAAATCCGACAATAAAACAATATTACGGATCTAATGAAACTCGTTTCGTTCAATTCTGAGACTGTTCGAAAATTGGCTATTTTTCAATCGATAATTAAATATTAAAATATTCAATTTTCACAGATTAACTCCAAATTCAATTTTAAGAGTTCTAAAATATTTCTATAACTCCAGTATGATTAAATAAAAATTTACAAATCATTTTCAATCATTTTAAACTCGATTTTTTATTATCTATGGAATTTCCCTATGGAATTATCGATTTAATTATCCAATTAAATCTAGTTATTCGAATTTTAAATTTATTCGACTTATTAAATTCATTTATTAATATTTAAAATCAATTAAATATTCGAATTTTAATTATCAAAAATTCTGGGTCGTTACACCCCCACTCAAATCTTTTCGTCCTCGAAAAGGAATGAGGTACGGAAAACACAGAAAAGATAAAATGGAATAGGATTAAGACAAGATGACAAGAAGATTAAAATTATACCTGATAACTATTGTTATGGGTAAGTTTAATAAGGTGGAGAATAGGAATAGCTAGAAGGGAAAATAGGACGAAAGACAAGGATGAGCCATTAATTTAAAATTGTTGGTTGAAGAGGTAAAATATTTAAAACACTTTAAAATCGTTTAAAAAGGAAATAACTAATCAAAGTATCATTTATATAATATTTTATCAAAATACTTTTATAACTCGATGTCTTAACAAGTTTATCCTTGTTCCTTTAGACTCTGGTAGTGCGTTGATCAGGCGCAAAACTAGAATTCTCCAGGTACTTAGTAGACTTGTTTCAACACCCAGTGAAAATACTGGAAAAACTTTTAAAAACAGATATGGAAAGTACAATCCAAACAAAAACAAACAAAACCTTTGTCTAACCATGGTTCGCAGATACACAATGGTTACGCCTGGATCCCCCAGGAAACAATCCATATCCGTAAGCTTTCTCAGCCCTGCGAGTTACGCCATGATGACTAGTAGAATGCAGGATACACAATGGTTACGCCTGGATCCCCCAGGAAACAATCCGTACCCCCAGGCAAGACTCAGCCAAGCATTTGCGCTACTATTCGCGACCTACACAGATTGCAGGATACACAATGGTTACGCCTGGATCCCCCAGGAAACAATCCGTACCCCTAGGCAAGACTCAGCCAGGCAGTTGCGCTATGCAGTTACGATCGTAAGACCATGGGTAACGCCATGGAATTCGAAGGACACTCGAGTATCATATCCGGAAAACCAAAAATCAGAGAGAATAATATCGATAGAATGAATCCAAGATGTGGCCACAAATCGGATATCAAGCAGAAGGCACTTTCCATATCTTTACTTCGAAAATATGTATCATATAGTACCTTTTCAAATCACTTTCAAATATCGTACTTATATAAAATCCATTATATATAAGATTTAATTTTCAAATCAAATACTTTCCAAAATCAATAGTATATCAAATCATACTTATATAGACTTCAATTATATAAGATTTCACTTTCAAATTGAGTACCTTTTCAAATCTATAGTTTTCGAATCAATTTCATACTCATACAAATCAATTTTATATAAGTTCGACAACTCCCAAATCAAGTGTTTAGTAACATAAGGTTCTCAAATTTAAATTTGTTTCAATATCGGTTCAATTTCAAAATCATATACAATTTCACCAAATTATTTTCTTCTCAAATTAAATATCTTTAGTTTCAAAGTTTCCAAAATAATAGATTTTTGAAAATAAATCCAAATTTCCAAATCAATATAATTTAAGTCAACTAATTCATTTCCAAAATCAAATGTTTTCAAAATCATCTTATACTTACGTAAGGTCCGTCTTATATAAGGATCAAATTTTCCAAAATAAATTTCGCTGTATGAAGAGCCATATGGGATTTGAATATCTTTGCTTTTATAGGTTATATATCTTTGTAATTTAAATTGGAAAAGTAAGCAAAGATATTCTAACCCGACAGCTTTTAATTTCAGCGTCAAAATATATCACTGATATTAGAATATAAGATGTACACACGTCATCATTTCGCAAAATCACATTTGATCGCTCGCTCGATCACACAAGTTCGCTTTCGAACTAGTATTGTCCATTCGATTTCCCTAATGCGGACTTCGATATGGTTTCTCGACTAGAAGCCATCAGTCTCCTTGCATAACCATATACTATGATAGAGAATTCTGGAATCAAGCCCAAAATCCATATCAAATATTCACCATCAAGAATCGAATGAAACATCCTAACACGAAATGGTGTAATCCACCTCGAACTTGTGTACTCAAACTTGGATCAAATTAATTATGCGAATAAAATAGCATACGTACAACTTATATATTTATTTCAACTTGTTAAATATATAGTTTCATAAAGATGTTACTAAGTTAAAACATTTAAACTAAATTTTATTCAAAATATTTTGAAGACCAAATTATTTTCAAAACATTTCAAATCTAAATTTCATATTAGAAAATTTTAAAATTGCTTTATTCATTTACTTAACCAAACAGTTTCAATTTATTTAAATCATATTACTTCATACTTAAACATTCAAAACAAACTTATATACTTTATCAAATTACTTTTCAAAATTTCTTAGCTTTGAAAAGTTAACCTTGATTTGGAAGTGCTCGAACCTTTAAAATAGTTGAAGAAATCATATTTCAATCCAAGAGTTGGAAATCATAATTAAATCAGTAAATCCATTCCAAAAATAGGGTTATATCAAATCAAATCCAAAACTCAAGGACTGAACACCGGCTCATTTCAAATTTTACAAATATATATACATATATCTTTCGAATATCACATCACACTTCGGAATTTGAAATCTAAATTGGTTTCACAAATCAATCGCATAGCAATGCTACCGAAGTGGCCTCTCCCTCACTCAGAAACTCGAAAATCAATGTCGATGATGCGTGCACTCATCACCGAAATTATTTTCCAGCGACACAAGTGAGTTCTGGACTTCCATTTACTTTGAAAACTTCTTTGAAATTCCTTCAAAATCATTAAAACCCATTAAAATCATTGAAACATTACTTATTCGGAAAAATAATTTCAATCATATTATTTATTATTTCAAAATCTTAAAACCAGTTCCAAAATGCCAGAGTTCAATCACTTAAATTCAGATTCAAAACCTTCAGTTATAAATCATTTTATATGAAACCATTTCTTATAAAATTTTCACAATTTCAAATCCTTTCAAAACTTCAAATTCTCATTTTTTTTAAAAGGTATATAATCCTTATCAAAAACATTTCATCTTTATATAAAAATATGGTCATCCTTATCAAAATAAAACTACGATGAATACAAAATTTTTAAAAGACAATCAACCACAAACTTTCCAAGGAATGATTCAAGGATGGATTTCAAAGCAAAACAGAGATTCAAATTTAGAAGGACTCTAATCAAATAGAATTCTAATTCAAAGATAGGCTCAAACGAAGATAAGATAATTAAATTACCAAATACAAGATGGATAAGCCTATATGAATCGCGGGCGACCTTAACCGGTCAACCGTGATTTCAGGAATATAATCGATGCGAAAATCTAAGGAAAATCGACCTTCGATTGCCAGAGATAGAATCTAAATATAGCAGAAGATAGAAAACATCGTAAACCGAGGATACAGAAATCTCCGGTGAATCAATGCCAATTATAATCATTCAAAGATTGGCGGAATCGCCACCCTATAAAGGTCATACAAAGTGGAGTGATGCAATGCTCCAAAATCAAAAGAATACAATTAGGGGAGATAGGAATGGATTTCAGAACAAGTGAGCATTCCAAAATTCAAAGGAATCTTATTCGATAAGAATCCAAACGAAGATTAGAGAAATATAACCTATATCGATACAGAAAAATTCCCATTCAAAATTTGGAAAGACTCGAATTCATAACATACGAAAACAGAAGCATAAATATCTTTAGTTGGACAACTTTAGCTAAGCAAAAGATACAACAGAGTTTACTCAAAGCATCCTAACAAACTACTGATTTTGCCATACCCAAAATAGATTCCTATCAACAAAGGATCTAGATCAATCAAGAGAGAAGTTCAAAATTTTAGAGGATCCTAATCAAAGAAATTACTAACAAGGTGGATACGAAGGGAATGAAGTTTAAGAAATATTTTACTTTTAAAGCAAGGAAATTTATATCAAAATAATCTTTGAAAATTCTTTAAAAATCATTTGAAAATCATTGTATACTTCGAAAATACGTTCTCTCACAAAGAAATGATTCTGAGATTGATTTCACTTATTCTAGGGTATTTCTACCCTATCTCTAATGAGTTTTTGCTCCGCAGGCTAAGGTTTGCCTAAAACCAAAGCTCTGATACCAACTGTAACGACCTGGTATTTTGGACCATTCAAATCGACATAATCCACACATGTCTGGCTTGAATAATTCAAAATAACAGATTGTAAATAAATTTGGAGCAAATGAAATCAAATACATAGAATCACAGACACAGAACATATCAGAATAACTCGCAGCGGAATATAAAAAACCATAGTAGTTCATGAAGCTACTATAACAAACTCTCAAAACATAATACATAATATCTGCTTGAAAACATATACAATAGACATCTTAAATAAATAGAAGTTTATGAATACCAGAACTGAAATAGAACAACTGAACTGAAAGGAACAGATAACTAGACAAGCAGAATCTCCAGCGATTCCTAGCTCCAGAAAGAAATCCAAAGCTAAGCTGTAAATACTCAGGCTGACCCGAGCGTAAAGTAAAACACAAAACACTCGAGTCAGGACAATATATACTTATATAATGTAAACCAACTCAAGTGAACTGTAGTAGAAATGCACAATAACTCAAAGGATGCTTGGGATCGCCCATCCTTTAAGGATCAGTTAAACTATAAATTAAATACATCCCGTGGTTAAAATTTCAAAATGGTATTTTATACTTCGAAATCAAATATCATTTCAAAATTCAATATCCTTATAAAATCCATTTCAAAATATCAAAATATCATATTTCAAAATAATTTATATTTCGAAACAAATTACTTCATTTTAAATCATAAAAATGAAGTTAGTATATTTAATAATTAAAATTTTAAATTTCCAAAAATTTAACTTTTCAAAGTTCATTCGTTCACTTAAATTAATTAAAACAATGAAATTTCAACTTTCGCAGCATTTAGAAAATGCTACGGAAAGTCACATTTAAAATAGTTCAATTTAACAAAAGACAGCATTTAAAATTCTGTAATATGGTTACATTAGTTTCAAATAAACTTAGTTAAATTCAACCATTATAACATTTACAAAAATGCTATAATAGCCTTTAATTAAATTTAGCCATTTGGTTCATTATTATCAACTACAGCATTTACAAATGTTGTATTATCATTTACATTAGAATTTAATAGCGTTTCAGAAATGCAGTTAACTAACTTCAAATATTCAGTATAATTTCACAAACAATTATATTTTTATATAAATCATTTTTTTACTTATAAAATCATATAATTTCACTTTTAAAACAATTATTCAAATACCCTTATATTCATGATTTTATAAAGTTAAAACTCCATTCAAAAATCAAAATTTAATAATAATTCACTTATTAAATTCCAATATTAAGTTATAAATTCATTAAATTAAATTAACTTAACACTTAAGTTTAAATTTTCAAATATAACTTAATTCCATTTTTATTTACTTAAGTTAGAAATTCACTTTTAAGCCAAATTCACAAATTTCCAATTTTAGATATATTTCAAAATTTCAACTTAAATATTCATTCATTTCACATTTGAACTTTATTCAAAAAAAAACATTAATATATTATAAAATCATTTAAATTCACTTTAATCCAAATTATCATGAATTTATCACATTTCATATTTAATTTAGATTCCAATTATCACCAAATTAAAATTTCCCAAAATAACTTACATTTCAAATTTTCTAATTTTACCATTAATTTATTTCACTTATAAATTTTCAGAAAATCAATAATGCTTTACAAAAATCATTTTTATTTAGTTTAAATCAAAATATTATAATATTTACATTTCTAAAATATTAAAAAAAATATAAAACATATTTTAACAACGGGTCTATATTTCATTTTCTAGCCTAGGTAAAGTGATACGGGTAATTTATCATTTCAACCCGTAATTTACAAAGATACCCGGGTTTGATCATTTCAAACCCGCAATCCCAAGTAAATGAAAATAATTGAAAATCATTCAGGCATATCATTTCAGCCCATAACGATTTTCTCCTATTCTAAAGTCCGTTCGGGTATGTATCATTTCAACCCATAGTGATTCTAATCTAAAGGGAACTTGCAGTGTGATAAACTGATAAAAATAAAAGAACAACATAATATAACAGTAACATATGATATAACAGGTGTTTAAGCATGGGTGAACATCATATAATCATAACATAGCAGTTATAACAGGATGCAATACATTTACAGATTCAAGTGGTGTCGGTTTATCAGTTATATAGGTACAGATTGTCTGGTGAGAATAACTCACCTGTTAAGCTGGAGATTTGCCAACAAGCACACAACACAAAGATTACGAAGGCACGACAACTCTAATACAATTTGAGTGTGGAGAGCAAATCCAATGATATAGATCTTGTGTTACAACCCAAACAAAAATCAAAGCAAACCATAAATTTCAATACACTAGAAATGAAATAACTTTTAAATAAAGAGAGATACGAATGCCAAATCTTTTGCCATGCTTTCTCTATTATTTTTTCATGGCCTAGGGATGGTTTTGGCTATGGTTTAAACAAGTTTGGCTCAGGTTTGGTCATGTGTATGCATGGCCTAGGTAGTAGAATATGAGGAGGAAGTTTTTACAAAGGAATATGAAGAGTTTAAGGCAAAATAAGTGGGTTTTGTTCACAAAAATGGCTCGGCCATGGGCTTGTGTGGTCAGGTCAGAGGGGTATGGATCAGGTCAGTGGAAGGAAAGGTGTGTGGTGGTCTGGCCTAAGGTGGTGGAGGCGGCCTAAGGTGGTGGTGGTGGTGGAAAATGGAGTGGTGAAGCAATAGTGGTAAACAATCATGTTTTTATGGCTTGTTTTGCAATTTTTGTGGAGTTTTGGCATCATGGTGGCTCGGCCTTGGTCAAGACCAGAGGAGTAGCTGGTGTTGATGGCAGGGAAGAGATGTAGGAGTTTGTGGCCATGGATGTGGAGGAGAGGCCTATCCAAAAACAAGAGAAAACAAGGCAATTTTCATAGAAAAATAAGGAGAAAAGAAGAAAAATGAAACCATTACCAAAAGCTTTTGCTTCAGATCTGAAGTGGTCGAATGATGAAATGAAAAATGAGAGTTTTCACGTGAAAACAAAAGTAAAAGTCATGGCCAAACCATAAAGGAGGGGTTATGGCAATTGAAAAGACTTAAGGAGGTGAAAGGACATCGGTTTCTAAGCAATTTTAAACCCTTCATATTTCTTTTTCTTTTTAATTCCAATAAAACAAAAATAAACTCAGAAATAAGCTCTAACAACTGAAACAAAATATTATAAATAGAAATAAATAATTAATTTTAAAGAAAATGGAAAAAGAATATAAGAAATTGCTTAAAAATTGAAAACAGGGTCCAGAAATTACAAATAAATCACGATTGTCTTTGGAAAATTATCTACTTCATTTTAAAAATATTCTAAAGAAAATTTTTGAAATAAAATAATTTCTAAAGCATTTTCAAAGTGAAATAAATAATTTAATTTAGAAAAAATAGAAAAAAAACTAAAGAAAAATGTTTAAAAATTGGAAATAAGACATGAAAATTACAAATAAATATCACTAGCCTTATAAAATTTCTATTTCACTTTAAACAAATAAAAGGTCAAATAAATAAAATAAATGAGGAACAAAATAAAGTGGGAATGAGAATAAAATAAGATTTTAAGAAAAAAATAGAAAAACAAATAAAGAATTACTTTAATTAATTGAAACTGGAAATTAGAATTTTAAACAAAATACAGCTAACACTGGAAAATGCCAATTATATCTTTAAAATGTTTTAAAACCAAAGTATATACATAACATGTTATTTTACCCATATAAATATAAATTATAATATTACATGACCAAATAAAATATTATTTTTTTATAATTTAAAATAAATAATTTTGTTAAATACAACAAATTACACACAATATTTAAAAGGGTATAACTTTCACATTATAAATCAGATTTTAACGAAACGAAAAGCATTATTCTTAAAATTTTATTTACTTTCATAATAAAAGATAAAATTCAAATTTTCAAACTTTAAAATTTCTAAATTAAAAGTCAAAGTTTGACCATATTGACCAAAATTCACTTTTCTGGAAAATATCCTTTTTAGTCATGTTTGGAATTCTAATTCACATCAAAATCAAAATTTATATTTAAAATAACAAAATTTATTCATTTTAATAAATAAAATAAAGTTTTTAAATCAGGAAATCAATTAAAATAACTAAAATAAATAATTAAAATAATCACAAAATACAGGGTTGTTACATCCCACTAGTTTACGGTGCAGTTTACAGTGCTGTATAGACTATGACGCTTATTAAAATGTGTTAAGGGGAATAATGGTGACGCCTTAACACTATTTTGATATTTAACTTTACTGTTAGACATTATCTACTTAGCGTATATTACTACATAGTAGATAGTTTTAACGGATCCTTAAAGGATGGTTATTCCAAACATCCTTTGAGTTACTTGTATTTCAGTTGCTATTTCATTTGAGTTGGATTTATTGATATAAGAATGTTAATCCTGACTCGAGTGTTTTGTGTTTTGCTTTACGCTCGGTTCAGATTGAGTGTACCAGTATTCGAGACTCGCCTTGGAGTTGGAGCTTCGTTTGGAAATCCAGCTATCTATCTAGCTTTCAGATATTCAGTTGATTCCAGTGATATATTCTGATATTTTATTTGATTATCTTATTCGAGACATCTGTTGTACCTTATTTAACTCTGATATGAATATAGTAGCTTCATGAACTACTATCTTTTGTTTCCGCTGCATTTATTACTCTGTGTCTGTGATCAGTGATTATTTTATTTACTGTATATGTTCAGTTTTGCCAAATTTAAATTAACAATTCGGTATTTTGAATTATTCAAGTCCGACATGTGCGTATGCGAATAGTCCAAAATAGCGGGTCGTTACAGTAACAATGAAGAAACTCACCAAAAATATAAAGAGAGAAGTCAGAAGAGATTGACAAGAAGATAATAAGACTGAAGACCGAGCTCTATCTATAGAATCACATGAGAATTTATTATTAAACATCAGTTATTCATTTATTAAAGATGAATTATTAATTGCTTCTCACGTTAATTCATGGTTCTTAAAGATGAGTTATATATCAAAGATGAGTTATTCATTTTCAAATATATGGTAAATTCTTGGTTAATTCATGTTATTTCTTTGCCATTATTGCCATTAAAGGCGAGCTATTCATTTATTAAGAGCGAGGCTAAATGATCCCCAAAAATATCTCTTTTTTAACCCTGTCATTGATTGGCACCACTTCACCGAACATGGCTACTTCCTCCAGTGAACCTCTACTGACCAAGCTCAAAAATAGCAATTTCGATATTGTTTCGACACTATGCTACCACGATATGTTTAAGTTGGTCGACCATGATCCGCCGATCGGTAGGGTAGGTAAAATAAGGTCGATTTTGGGGTTCATATAGCAGGGCTCTTTATTAAAGATGATTCAAAGACGAACCTTTTCATTTTATCTCTCTGTTCTTTCTTTATTAGGTAAATTCATTATGGCTTATGTTAATTATGTTGGTAATTAAATTCTAAAAACATGAAAAGGTTTCATCTATTCTTCTTGTATTCGAGTATTATTTGTTATATATTACAAAAAATCATTTATTTTTGTTTCTTCACCCTCTTTTGTTTCTTATTTCTTTTATTTTCATGCAACTTTATTAATGTTGCTTTGCCTTCTGTTTATTCTTTTGCTGCACGTAACTACTATCTTTGGTTTGTACCAAATTTATTTTTTCTTAACTAAAAATTCCAGCCTTAATTAAACCAAAACATCCATATTCATGTCCTAAGACTATGTCTTAGCTTCATTTCTGATTATTTTATGTCGTATACCTAAAACATAAATCCAATACCAACCTCATTTCTTTTAAATTCGATCTTTATACCTTCAATGTTATTTCACAAAGACGCCGATCAATGGTCTTCTTCCAAACCTCCATGAAAAGAGGACCGCGACTTCATTTTCCAAACCATTTTAGTTAGACTTTACCATGTTCTAGGCATAACAGAATCACAAAGGAGATAGTGGCAAATGCACTTTCTTAGCTCTATGTTTGCTAATCGTATTTCTATGATTTTTATCTGTAACTTTCTTATTTGATAAAAATACATGTACGTAAATTTATTCGTTATCGTTTGAAAATTTGACTAATTCGTAACTTAAATATTTTGTAATGATTGTTTTTTTTCGATTGAGTAAGCCAAACTTATCGTATTTGTACGAACATAGTGTTTAATATTCCATAACCAGGTATTTTATAAAAATATACTAACTAATTTACATGATTAAACTGACTGTGCTAAATTAATCAATTAATTTAACTATTAAATATTTATGGAAAAAAATTTGTAACCTTAAAAATTTACTAGCTTTGATTTAATTAATTATATCAGTTATACCACTTTTCATAATACTATGAAATATTATTATCTATAAGAACATCATTTCGGTACTAATGGGAAAGTAATAGATTGGCTGGTTAAACTTTACTTTATGAAATCAATAGTATTTCGTTGTATATAACATTTATATGAATATCTCAATATCTTTAACAGGAATATATGCAAATACAAAGGAATGTGATAGACATCATAGTTGGTAAAATAAATATCTCAATAAATGTATCGGGAATATAAATCAATATGGATAATGAAATGTGTGTAGTGACTCTTTGTTTTCAATTCCATCATTTTCCATTTTCTCTAATAACATTACGTATCACCTACTTCGTACATTTATATTTCATATTTTTATGTAGTATTATTATTTGTCCATGTGTATTATAAAAATTTTATCCATAAAAATAGATGGTAAGCTACTCAAATTGAGTTCAAATTTCTCCCTTAGAAAAATAATATAACTAATAGATAATAGGTTCAATCTCTATGGGTACTAATCTAATTCCACTCTTTCACAATGAATAATGACACTAATTTAGCGATTAATGTTTTATGCATCTTTCATCTATAATTTAAAATCTAAAAAACCTTTACATGTATATTAAAAAATAAATTTGATCAACATTGATCATTTCATGTTTCTGTTTCTAACTGAAATTACTTAACATCCTTCCATATACTACATTTGTTAGAAGCTTGAATTTTGATATTTTAGTTGTACAACTATATAAGTAAATGTTATATGAACTAACCATACTTGTAGGACAATATATTGGTTTACTCAAGAAATAATCTAACAGATTGCAGACTAGATTCCAAATAGAAGCTTCAGTAATATATTTAGTCTATGATCTGAGTCTGTTAGTGAATTCATGTTAAAATTACTTCGAAGTGGTATATACACGTGCAAAAAATTAAAAGACTTTCACAACATTGTTCATATGCTAAATTTCTTCAAAACATTGTTTATGTACTAAATTTTTTTAAAGCATTCCTTTATTTGCCAGAAAACAAGCAATTCAGCACACTAAACATTTTACTTCAGTTGACTGAATGCTATACATGTGCACAACTTATATTGAATATTCAAATGGCTGAAATTGATGATTCACCCTGCTGGATTGGGTCAATTTTTGAACTATTTTATTATTGCATCAATTTTTAATCCATTCAACTGGCTCATCGAGCTATTCAGAGGGCTAAATCTTCATAACGACTATATTTTGAAAAGAAACTTCAATTCAACGAAGAGAAACGACTTTCATTCAAGACTTGTTTCCATATTCTTTCATGGATACCTTTCATGAATAATTGCAAATGCTTAATCACTATATATAGCCATGTAATCCATTGTTTTAATCACCAATTCTGATTTAATTATCATTCTTATATTCTGAACTATCCGGCTATCTAAACATTCAATACTTCATTCTAATCACTTGTTCATTTAAGCAAACTTCATTTGTCATTAAATATCTCCATGAATTACACAATATACCACAAAGGAGAAGATTATAGGAAGGGTGTATATTCCTGATTTATCAGTGCTATTTGTATTGGAAGTCCTGTTGGTTGCTCAGGCGGTTGAAGTATTATTTTGTTGCTTAGGCGTTTGAAGTCCTGTTCGGTTGCTTAAGAAGTGTAATACATGTTCCTTCGGGCTAACTGAGAGTTGATAGTTAAATTCAAGAAGGAGTCTGGGACTGGGCGTAGAATGGGAAGTTCGAACTGGTATAAAAATTTCTTATGTCATTTACTTTCTTAGTTTACTTTTATACTAATATTCCACACAAGTAAGTAGTTTAGTTAATATTCCATATTACATGATCCTTAGTCATTTCACTTAGTATCAGAGAAAGGACATCATAAAATGTATTCTAGATTTCAAGATATATCATTTCACTATTGGCACTTGGAGAAAAATGCACTTATTTTGATATTGTCTCGAAAATCCTAAACTCTTTGATGGATAAATGGGAATGAAAAGTCTTAGCTATAAAAGAAGCTAACTATATTTCACCCATCAAACCTGAAGAGTTAATGGGTAATCTTATGTCATATGAAGTAAATTTGCAGGCAAAACGAGATCAAGTCCAAGACAGAAAGAACATAGCATTCCAAGCTGAACAAGTAGATTCGTATTTGGATGAAGATGACATGGAATTTGTAGCAAAGAATTTCAAAAAAAATTGAAATTTTAAATAATAATAAATTTGGAAGTAACTAGAACACCAATAAACCATTAGCTTCAAATCTCGAATGCTATGAATGTCACAAAAAGGGTCACATAGAGAAGGACTATCCTGATCGAAAGAAAGATAGGTACAAGAATAAAAAGGAAAAATATAAGAAGAAGCAAGCTTTCTCTGTTACATGGGATGATTCTGAATCGTCTTCATCATTAGACAGTGACATTGATGGTGATTTTAAATAAGCCAATGTCCGCTTTATGGCTTCGACTAACGATGTAAGTGGTATAACTTTTGAAGATTTAATTGATATAAACTCAGAGTTATTAGATAAACTAAAAGAAGTTAAAAGAAAAATTCAGATTCTTTAGAAAAATTGAAAATAAGTGAAATAGAAGTTGATATGCTTAGAGATGAAAAGAAAATTTTAGAAGAAGAATCAATCAAAATACAATAATCTTTATCTAATGTATCTTCTCAACTCATGATGCTATCAAATGTAATTAAATTTCAAGAAGAAAAGAATATGACATCAGCTGTAGAAAATCACGATTTAAAATCTAAAGTAAAATTCTTGAATTAAACAATACTAGTCTTAAAACCGAGGTCGAAAATATTACTAAAAATGTTTCTAACTTTAATAAAGGTAGAGAAAATCTCTCTAAAATTATTAACAAATCTCAAACTACTTTTAATAAGAAAGGTTAGGATATACAAATTCCTCAAAATCTAGTTCAAAGAGGAATAGTTCACCATATGAAAATTCCAAAGTAAATAAGAATTTTGTAAAACCAAAACCAAAGGTATTCACTCAAAAGAAGGATATTTGCAACACGATACTATAAAGATTTGGGTGCCAAAAACTAATAACAATTTGATTAGAAATAAGTATATTAAGTCTTTTATAAATTCAGTTCAAAAAAATGAAAACTTCACTAAAGGGAATTCTAAGATCTAACTCTTAGGTCCCTAACAAAAAGTGGGTACCACCGTCGTCTCTATATTTTTTGTAGGTACCAACTAAGAAAAAAGGAAAGTGGATACTTCATATTGGTTGTTCAACATATGACAAGAAACAAAGATATGCTGACTAATATTATCTATTTAGATGGAGGATCGATCATATTTGAAGACAATTTCAAAGGTTATATCATCGACAAAGGCAATGTAAGCAACCATGGCACATTTAACTTACCACCTATTACAAATGTTTTAATAGTTAAAAATTTAATGCATAATTTTCTTAGTATAAGTCAGCTATGCGATAAAGGTTTTAATATATCCTTTTCGAAATATAAATGTAACATATTTGATCATGTTAAGGCCCATATCTTCATACTCTTTGAGTTGACAATAATTCACCTCAGTTCAACTCAAATTGAACAGGAATACGAATTTTAGGGGTAAAGAAGAAAGAGAAAGAAGAAAATAGAGACAACAATATAGAATCTCACAACCATAGTGTAACGACCCACTATTTTCAACCATTCGCATTCGCACATGTCGGACTTGAATTGCTCAAAATATCGTGTTGTAAATAAAAATTTGGCAAATCTCAGAATATACAGTAAATAAATAATCACAGAAACAGAGTATTATAATAATGCAGTGGAAGCAAAGAGATAGTAGTTCATGAAGCTACTATATAAATACATCAGAGTTATGCAAGATACAATAGAAATAACAAGATATAACAGAAGTAACCATATGAAAATCAAATACAAAGTTGAATACATCACTGGAATCAACTGAATATCTAAAACTGGAAAGATAGCTGGATCTTTAAGCTAAGCTCCAACTCCAAAGGTGAGTCTCAAATGTTGTATCACTCTATCTGACCCGAGCGTAAAGTAATACACAAAACACTCGAGTCAGGACATACATACTTATACAATGTAAACCAACTCAAGTGAACTGTAACATAAAAGTACATGTAACTTAAAGGATGCTTGAGACCGTCCATCCTCTAAGGATCCGTTAAACTAGTTACTATATAGTAATATTTCGCTATTATAGTAATGTCTACAGTAAAATAAACTTACTTTTAAATAGCATTAAGGAGTTACCCAATATTCCCCTTAACACATAAATAGTCCTAATAGTCCATACAGTACTAGTGCATCTCTAGATCGGGAGACTACCCCAATTACTCCATAGGCTACGGGATAAAACCAAACTCGTACAAGGCTTGCTAGGGTAGGTGACATGAAACAACTAGGCAATGCCAGGGTAGATATACCAATTACGCATCCGGGCTGGTGGTAACGCATAGCAGCCACTACCGCCCACCTCGGAACACACTCCCAAAATCAAAGGTGCATCCAATCAATCACAAAGTAATAGAATGGTATCGAAGAAATGCGTTCGATCGAAGGTGCTACCACACTTGGCTCGTCGATCGCTCCTGTTTTAGCCACCTTATGCCAACTCATGGGAGTCGGGTCTACATTCATACCTCAATAGGATCGTCGCCACCATCCTACTTCATTCTGGAATCTTCACCGCATACATGGTTGTCAAAGTGGTTTTCGGTATCGACAGAGAGTATGCCTATATCTGATCCTGGTCTCTTTACCAGCAAACGTTATTATTATTACCCGTGGTTATGAGTTCAAAAATGGTTTATATTCACTTCAAAACATATTCATTTAAACCATTAAATTCAATGTCAAACCATATTCATTGCCAAGTTAAAACATTTCAAAGTTCATTCATTAAATTATAAAATTTCCAAAACATTGAAAATTTCAGCTACAACAGCATTTATAAAGTGTTACGGTAGATATATTAGTGCTTCAAAAACATTGTTAAATTCAAAAACTTTAGCACTTATAAAGTGCTACAGTAGGTATTTAGTTATTTCAAAACAGCTTAATTTAGAATAGCAAACAGCAGCACTTACAAAGTGCTACAATAGCCTTTATTACTTCAAAACAGTTTACTTTTAAAAACAGCAACCAGCAGCACTTACCAAGTGCTACAGTAGGTATTTACTTATTTCAAAACAGCTTAATTTAAGCAGCAAACAGCAACACTTACAAAGTGCTACAATAGCCTTTATTACTTCAAAACAGTTTACTTTTAAAAACAGCAACCAGCAGCACTTACCAAGTGCTACAGTAGCCCCTTTTAGTTATTTCTGAATATGATTTAGCTTCAGCAACCATAGCACTTACCAAGTGCTGTAAAAGCTCTTTATTATATCTAGGTTTAGTTTACTAACAACAACGACAGCATTTCATAAATGCTGTCTTAAAACCACAACAATTTTGAAGTGATATCAATGCTAATTCCAGCTTTTATTAAAAATTTGAGAAACATTAACTTCCCATTTTTAACCATTTAAAACCTAAAAATCATATTTTTCGCTTTAGAAAATATTCATTTATCTCATTTACTTATGATTTAATATAATGAACTTTTTATGAATTAGCACCCCACTTAAACAATAATTCATTTAATTAAGTCACATGTACATTATTCTCTTAACTTTATTTTTCTCAAATAACTTAATATTTTGTTTTAAAAATTCTCATTTCACAAATAAAACTCACTTTCCATTAACTTAAATTTCTTATATTAAAACCCCAAATTTCAATTAACGTATTAAGTCTTAATTTTTTTATACAATTTAACCATTAGTTTCTCATACAATTTATTTACAAAAATCACTATAAAGTTTATTTAAATCAATTAAATCCAAATTTTAGTAAAATTTTGTATTTCCATATTTTAAAATACTTATACTTTCCATAAAATTATTTATAAAAATAACCACAGGTCTGTATAATATTTTTGACCCTAGGTCAAGTGATACAGATAATATATCATTTCAATCCGTAATTTAAAAAGAAAAATCCGGGTTATATCATTTCAAACCCGCAATCCCAAGTAAATTAATACAAATAAAAATCACTCGAGCCTATCATTTCAACCCATAATGATTTTTCCTTATTCTAAAGGCCGTTTGGGTGTGTATCATTTCAACCTATAGTGATTCTATTCTATAGGGAAGTTGTAGTGTGAGAAGCAATAATTAAATAAATAGTAAAACATATAAAATTATGACAGATGATGTAATAAGTATAAAACAGCATTTATCATCATATAAATATATCTCAGGCATGTATGAATACAGCATATAAATCACTACATATTCACTTGTCATCGATTCACAATTATACAGGTACGGATGTCAAGAGTGAATCACTCACCCTTTTGAGCTAAAGATTAATCCAAACAAAAAATATCTACGCTCCATAAAGCACGAGAAGGCATGATAAGATAAGAAGAAGTAATAACCAAATTCAATCTTGAAATTTTAAAATAAATATAAGTATAAGGTTTAACACAACAAGCTATGAATTCAACAATGAAAGATATGAATAAATTTGAAACAAAATAAATTAAATTAACAAGTGGCTTGGCCACTCCACTTGTAGGCTCAACCACCATCATACATGGCTCGGCCATTATGGGTTTAAGTCATGTAGGCTCGGGTATGGGTCAAGTACGCATGGTTATGGCTTGAGGAAGGTGGAAAAAGGGTAGGCTACACATGGAAATGAACAAGGCAAGCAAATTTAGGAGTTTTGGGCTCGGCCCTAGATCTACATGGTTCGGCCATGGCTAGACTTGGTCAAGTCAGATCTGAAACAAGGCTAGGAGAAGGAAATAGTCATGACCAAAGCAAGGTGGAGGTGGTTGGTGTTGTGGCCGAGACTAATAAAAGGAAAGTGGTGAATATATAGGTTTGTGATGGAAAAATTTTATGCTTTTGGTGATGGATCTTCATCTCTGGTGACGGCATGGTCATGGGATGAGGAATAGAAGTTATTGGTCATGGTAGGTGGTGGTGGAGGAGGAGTTATGGTCGGCAATTCATGGTGGCCTAGCTTATTCCTTGAAGCAAAAGAAGAACAAAAGAAAAATAGAAGAGAAAAATAGAAAAACAATAGGAAAAGAAGCCATTACTTATAGGAAAATTCCTTAAATGAAGATGCAGATGAAAAGAGATGTGGGAAAATGTTTTGTATGTGAATTAATATTTACTATAGGAGTTATTCATGGCCTAAAGTGCAAAGAATTGGCAAGTAATTAAATGCTTAAATGGCTAGAGATTTTGAAAGGATTTATTTCCTATTAAATAAAAAGAAACAATGGAACGGAATGAGGTGAGATACTTGCTTTTTCACGTGAATTGATAGGGTATAAATGGCTAAAATTTTAGGTAAGAACGGCTAGTAAGTAATTAAGGAGGTAGGAAATAAAAGATAGGCAAATAAAGAGGCAAGAAATAAAACAAATGTGACGTATGCCAATTAAAGCAAAGTAACATACGCCTAATTAATTTGTTTCCTTGCCATTAATTAAAAGATATATACAAAAGAACATTCAGTAAACAAAATAAGTAAACGATATACATAAGAAACATTTAATAAATAAATTTTTAAAAAGATATGCCTTTAAGGCAATATAACGTATATCCATTGAAATTATTTTCCAAGAAATAAATAAGAGATATAAACACATAACGATTCAATTAATAAAATGAATGTCTAAATAAATAAAATAGAAAGATTAAATAGAGATGGATATTATGAAATATATATATATATATATATATATACACACAGAAATTATTTATTTTATTATATTTGGAAAATAAATTACAAACAAAAATCCACTTCATTGGAAAAAATATAATTTCAAACAAGAAATTTTTTATATTAAAATAATCTTTGAAAGTGGAAGTGAATGTTAAGAAACGGGAAAGGTATGAATTAAGGAAAAAGAAACATATATATATTATTCCTAATTGCAAATGAAAAATGAGAACATAATGGGAAATAAATTTTGTATGTGAATGACAAAAGGAAATACATGGCTAAAATGGTTGTTTGGATGACAAGAAAGTGGAAGTGAATGTTAAGAAACAGAAAAGGCATGGATTAAGGAAAAAAGAAACACACACACACACACACATATATATATATTATTCTTAAATGCAAATGAAAAATGAGAACATAACGGGAAATAAAATTTTGTACATGAATTTCAACTTGATATGCACGACTATGAATGAGGTGAATGGCTAGGGTAAGGAGGAAACAACTAGAAAATTAATAAAGAGGGTAGGTAAGTAAAAGAGCAAGAATTAAAACAAAGTAACGCATGTCTCCTTGATTTCCAAGCCATTTATGAAAAGATATACACACAAGTAAAATCCAATAAATAAAGTTTAGATAAAAAAATAGAAAAATAAAATACAATAACCTAGAAAATAAAAATATAGAAATGAACATGGAAAAATAGAAATTGAAATACAGAAAATAACTACGTGTAAAACGCTGTAATTTATCTAATTTAAAAAGTATAACTCAGAATTTAACGAAACGAAAAACAGAATGGATATCATAAATATATTTTGATTTAAAGAAAAAGATTAAAATTCAAAAATTCAAATTTTTAAAAATTTAAACTGAAAATTCAAATTTTGACCAAAATATAAAAATTTCAGAAATAGTTTATTTATTGCAGTTGGAAAATAAATTACAAACAAATTCCAAACTTACATTGGAAAAATTCTAAAAATTCACTTTTAAATGATTTAAAAATCAAAATTTCAAATAAAAAATTAATTAAAAATATTCACAAAATTATGGGTTGTTACACTCTCCCCCACTCAGAACTTTTCGTCCCCGAAAAGGAAAGAGGCACGGAAAACAGAGACAATAGATAGAATGAGATAGAATTAAGACAAGATAAAAAGAAGATTGAAATTATACCTGGTAACAGTCGTTATAGATAAATTTAACAATATGAAGATGATCTTCCTATGATCCTCTGTAATTAAGGACACAAGCACAAAGAAGATTCTAGAAAAGTTTTCCAAAATAGTCTGGTAAAGGTATTATGGGAGGAAGAACTACAGCTTGAACTTTAGGAAATAAGATCAATTTGGAATTCAATTCCCCGCTTAGGATGCAAGAGAATAGGAACAACTGAAGGAAAAGAGATTGGAAAACAAAATAAGATTATAAATTTTAAAACCATGAAAGTTTCAACTTAAATTAATAATTGATTTCATCCATTTGATTTTTCCTAAGTTAATTAAATATTATCTATTTATAATTTCTGTAACGACCCGACTTTCTTTGCCCAGAAAGACGCATCGTTATGAAGAAAGAAAGGGATAGAAGAAGAAAAGAAAAGAAGAGAGAACAACACATCAGAAATCTCACAGCGGAACGACTGTAACGACCCGACTTTTTCTCCACAGAAAGTCGTATCATCATGAAGAAAGAAAGGGATAGAAGAAGAAAGGATAGAAAAGAAGAAACAACAACACAAAAGAATCTCACAGCGGAAACGAATGAAATATAATATATCATATAGAATATTACATAGTATCATATACATCGGAGTTACACAACTTATACAACACATATTAGACAGTTATAAACATCTGTCTAATTCATACAACTCAAGTATCACAGATACAGACACAACATATACACAGCGGAATCATCATATATCTACACGGTGAAGCCTCCTGCTCCAAATCTCCTCCAGAATTCGTCAAAGCTAACCTGAATCCCTCGACTACTCAATACAATATTGAGTACCCAAGAGTTTAATAAAACAGAAAATAAACACTTGGGTCAGACATGGGTCTGGTGTGAGTAAACGGTTAGATTGCTTAACTTTGAAAACTTTTGAAAACAAAAGTATCACGTAAGACTCCCCACAAATAAACATGGGTAAGTTTTTACCTTACGCTAACTAAAACATTTGATAGGAAATCCGATTGTATTATAATAGGGTCTAGGGTTTTCAAGTAAAATACAGAAATAGCTGAAATGCTTACATCTCACATTCCAACATAGTTGGGCACAACTAATACGTACGGCACTTATTGGAGTTTGGATTCCATACAATGGCAGGGCTACTGGGGTACCGCCCGTCACAGTACGTGGCCTAGATCACCGTACCGAGGAGTACGCCCGCTCCCCTGCAACACAAAGCCGGAACCATCCCTTACTGGATAATCCCGAACAAGATAACCCCGTAGTTGGCGCGACCAACCACACACTAAGCCGAATGAAAAGAAAAGGGACCTCTAGACAGGGATCTATCTTGCTCTCAGTGGGTGCTACCCACGAAGCCTTGCTGCACCTCCCCTGTTTTAGCCATTCCCGGTTGATGAGGCTTGAGGTTACGATTACATTTAATCAGAACATATCACTTAGAATGCTCATCGTCCGCCTGACGATGTGCTGAACGCATTCAATCCATACAAGTTCGTTCCGGGTTCGAACGAAACCGAAGGCATTATCTCGTTACACTCGTTTTGGAATCACCCTCAGAGTTAACGACAATAACCCTTGCACTCTAAATCTTCATCTTCACTTGAGATTCACGACCTATCGTTAATTTGGATCGATGTGGTATTCGGGTCTCCAGAACTGGAATTCCGGTATACGGAAACCCGATCCCAGTCTCATCGAAATCCAAAACGTATCTTTTAAGGCCAAGTTGTTTAAAGGTTTAAACAATTTAACTTATCTATATTCATACAGATAGATAATTCATAATTCACAATTGATAATCACATTACCAAATATACAGATGATTCATAATCAATATGTAATCCATATCAACATCACAATAGTTAATCTATAATACCATCATAATGCAACCAAACATTCATACCACACAACATTACTTATCTCATTTCTGAGATTACATCCATTCAAGACAAATCAATGTCATCCATTCATACATAAGCAATGATTTACTTAATCACAACATAATTAATTTAAAATGAATTAAATTAACTATCTCTATCTTTGATTAATTTAAAGTGAATTAAATTAATTACTTCATTTCTAATTAATTTAAAATAAATTAAATTAATTACTTCATCATAAATCTTACTTATATAATCATTAATTAATTACAAATAAATTAATTAATCTTTCTCTAATTATCCACTTAATTAATCACCTTGATTAATTCTACTTTAATTACATTTAAGTAACTATCCTTAATTAATTTCACAAATTAATTATTCTTAACCAATACAGTAATTAACCTTTAATTACTTCATTAATTAATTAATTATAATCAATTACTTTAATCCTTAATTAATTACAATTAATTAGTTATTCTATAATCACCTACAATTTATTAATTAATCTTAATTAATCAACTCTTAATTACATCATTAATTAATTATAAACTAATTACCCTTAATTACATCTTATTTTATTAATTACATTAAGTAATTATTCTTAATTAATCCATAATTATTAATTACTTTTGATTAATATAATCCAGTAATTAACTTTCCTTAATTACTTCCATTTATTAATTACTTTATAATTAATTACCTTAACAATTAATTAATAACTTTATTAATTAATCTTAATCCTTTAATTAACTTTATTAACTAAAATTTTTTTTAGTAATAACACTGGATGATTAACCCTTAATCACTTTCATTTAATTACTTTATAAAATAATTATCCTCTAATTACTTTATTAAATAACTTCCCTTTATTTAATTACATCTAGTAATTATTCCTTAGTTACTCCATCAAGTAATTATGCTTAATTAATTTATAAATGATTATCTCTAATTAATCATTAATTAATTACTTGGTTAATTATTTAACTAATTAAATAATTTCTTAACTTTTAATACTTAAAGATCTTAATTAAGAAAAACATTATCTTAATTAAATTATTATCTATTCTTAAATCATTTTCAATAAATGAATTATCCTTATTAATTTCACATATTAATTTCCTTTAATAAATCAAATCTTAATTACTTAAGATAAACTCTTTATTTTAATTAAACAATTACAACATTAATTTTAACCTTTAAAATCTTTGAAACCTTTCAAAGTTATTTAAATAAACTTTAATACAAAGATCATTTTGAAAATCCACTTTTCTAATCTTTAAAACTTATTTATTTAAATTATTTAAAACTTATTAAAACAATTCTAGAAAACAATCTAGTTTAATAGTTAAATCTTGTTTTACCTTTATTTTAAAACTCAGAAAACATTACAAAACAAAATTTCTTTTGTTTAAAACTTTAAAACATTTCCTTTTAAAAAAAATCTTAAACCTTTTTTTTATTAATTAAATGATTAATTTTAATCAACCACTTCATTAATTAATTAGACTTAATTTGTGACGCCCCACCTCTATACCCACGCTAACCAAGAACACTACGATGTAGTGCTGTCAATTAGCACGGAGAATAAGGCTGTGGAGGAGCGACCATCCATGTAACTTCTTTGTGCGAGCACCGATACGTCAGATAGAATAGAATGCATATCTTTTAAGGAGGAAATCTGACATACCGATACAAACACAAAGCTATCACACGGTGGCTATATATAATCTTCGGAAACAAACATAGAAATAACCATAACATAAATCAGTCACAGACATCCATATCACAAAGGCGGAAAGAGATATGAATATAACACATGAAAGTGTTCATCAGAGTGATGGTCAAATAAGATCCACAATAACACAAGTGAATAGGTACAAGTGCAAGATAATAGAATATGTATACATCAAGGAGTCTAATCTCAAATGTATACAAACAAAAACTACTAAACTAGAGTAGTTAGCCAAAAGTCAGAAGATGGCTCCAGATAAGAAGTCATGAGGAAGCACCTGTAAAATCTCAGTCTGACCCGAGTATTATTTAAGAAGAAAATAATAAACGGATCAGTCTAGCTATAATTATCAGATAAAATGATTTAGAACAAGAGATATGGCATAAACATATAAGATATCCATAAAAGCATACTACTACAAGTATGAAAATGATAATCAACAAGAGATTAATCAATATCACAAGAATCTTCTCAAAGATTAAAAGAATGTCATATTCTTAATTTAATTCACCAAGCCACAATAAAATGACATACTCATCAATGTCAATGGTAAAAGCTGGTGAGACAAAAAAAATCCAGAAATCTCAAGAAAAGAGGATGACAAATCCCATAAACTGAACATCGACGCACCTAGAAAGATATGCCCCATGTAAAGTCTAGCATCGGTACACCTAGAAAGATGCACCCCATGCATAAATAAACATCGACGCAACTAGAAAGATACGCCCCATGTAATGTCTAACATCGATGTACCTAGAAAGATACACCCCATGAAAAGACTAACATCGATGCACCTAAAAAGATACACCCCATGTAAAGTCTAGCATTGACGCACCTAGAAAGATACGCCCCATGCATAAATAAACATCGACGCAACTAGAAAGATACGCCCCATGTAATGTCTAACATCGATGTACCTAGAAAGATACACCCCATGAAAATACTAACATCGATGCACCTAAAAAGATACACCCCATGTAAAGTCTAGCATTGACGCACCTAGAAAGATACGCCCCATGCATAAATAAACATCGACGCAACTAGAAAGATACGCCCCATGTAATGTCTAACATCGATGTACCTAGAAAGATACACCCCATGAAAAGACTAACATCGATGCACCTAAAAAGATACAACCCATGCATAGATGAACATCGACGCACCTAAATAGATACGACCCATGCGAGAAGTAAACATCGACGCACCTAAATAGATACGACCCATGAGCCTAAACCATAAAATGATCGTCATCGATCATAAAGAGTTTCAATATGTGTGAATCGAAATCACACCAATGAGGCATAGACTAACCTTGAAGATAAAGAGATATGTGTGAATCGAAATCACACAACTGGTGTCTAGTCTAACCTCGCAAACAAAGAGACATAGCACAATCGCTAGTCTAAATCACAAGAATGATCATCGTGATCATAAGGAAGTGTCGATTACACTAAGCTAGTAAATATAAGAGTTTAGCTTCATGTCCCATAACCACTTGCTTAACTCAAATATTTACGAACAGATTGTAGATCTACACTAGGAAATTGTCACAAGAGTTTCAATCGAACAAGTCCATCAATTAACCGACGAAGTAAACGCAAGCGTTTCATACCACTTGTTTTGCTAAGCCGTTTAATTATATTTTCTCATACGAATGAGGTAAAGGTTTGTATATACTAATAAATTGGAAAACAGTTTTATAAACGAGTTTGATATTGAAAATCGAGTTGAAATCGTTTTAATGAAAGAGTTTTGATATTTAATACTAGTATAGGAAACCTTTATATTTTGAAGTGACAAATCATAGAAGTGATTGTAGAAACAATCAATCATAAAAATTCACGTTCGAAGACGTGAGTAAAGTTCAAAGAAATCAATCCCCAAAACCATCAAAGTAAGGAGTTCTGTTGATCGCTTTTCAGATAAGATTGCCTACGCAGAGTAATACGGGGTTCGACCTAATAGCCGAACGACTCAAGGAGGCTGAATGACTTAAAGAGGCCGAACGACAAAAATGCCGAACGCTCTAAGTGTGCCGATCGACTCAAAAATGCCGAACACTCAAATATGCCGAACGGCTTAAAGATGCCGAACGCTCGAAAATGCCGAACGCTCGAAAATGCCGCACGCTCGAAAATGCCGAACGCTCGAAAATGCCGAACGCTCGAAAATGCCGAACACTCAAATATGCCGAACGGCTTAAAGATGCCGAACGCTCGAAAATGCCGAACGCTCGAAAATGCCGCACGCTCGAAAATGCCGAACGCTCGAAAATGTCGAACGCTCGAAAATGCCGAACACTCAAATATGCCGAACGGCTTAAAGATGCCGAACGCTCGAAAATGCCGAACACTCAAATATGCCGAACACTCAAAGATGCCGAACCGACCTAATATGCCGATCCGACCAGAAGATGCCGAACGACTCAACAGCCGAACGACTCGAAAATGCCGAGCGTTCAAGAGACCGAACGACTTGAAGATGCCGAACGCTCAGGAGGCCGAACGTTCAGGAGGCCGAACACTCAGGAGGCCGAACGTTCAAAGATACCGAACACTTAGGAGGCCGAACGTTCAAAGATGCCGAACACTTAAAGATGCCGGTCGACTAAATGATGCCGAACAGCTTAAATAGGCCGAACCGATCGACTCAACGATGCCGAACAGCTCTAGGGGGCTGGAAAATTCGTCAAAACGCTCAAAAATGGTGTTTTTCGCCAATCCAATCCAAACCAAATTCAAATATTCATACAAACGCAATAGGGGATCATTCCCAACAGCCCAATGACAATTTAAGCAAGATGTGAGACTAAAAATCTCACCTTTTCACGGAATTTGATGAAGATGGAGATTTGAGAGCAAAGCAAGAACACCAACAAGCTTGAATCAATGGTCTTCACGTGAATTTGATGTTGAATCTCGGATTTGCAGAAGAACTTGAGCTTGGAATTTTAATTTCCTACTCCCTCCACCATTGTTGCTAAAGCTTCAAAGTTGATGAAGTGATGAAGAGAAGGAAGGGGTTGGGCTGAGGTAGAAGAGGTGCAGCCCAAACCAAAAGCCCAACACAAAAAGTGATGAAAATTTCACTATCTCCAAACATATCGAAGTTTACACTCAAAAAGATCGCAAACGTCATTTTGAACTCAATGGGGGTGGTCTCGAGTCCTAATTTGACCGTATGCAAAAAGTAGCTTTTCGGACTAACATCCGACTAACAATAAAATATTTAAATATAAAATCGATAAATATGCGGGTTGTTACATAATTAATCATAAACAGTAATTAACAATTTGTAATTACTTATCTTAATTAATTACTTCTTAATTAATTATACTAACCTTGATTAATTAATCTAATTAATTAATCTTTAATTACTTCATTAAGTAATTATTAATCAATTTAAATTAACAAATAATCCTTAATTAATTACTTTATTAATTAATTACTCTTAGTAATTAATCTTAAATTAAACACATTTAATTAATCACATTTATTAATTAACTAAACTATAATTAAGTAATTAATTCTTAATTACTTTCATAAGTAATTATCTTCTAATTACTTCCATTAAAAATCTTGATTACTTTCTTAATTAATTACTTAACCAATAATTAATTCCATCATTAAATAATTCTTAATACTTTAATTAATTAATTATTCCATAATTAATTAACTTCAAACAATTAACTTAATTAATTCCTTAATTAATTACAACAAGTGATTACCTATTAATCACTTCAATTACTTCCATGAGTAATTTACTCCTCCTAATTACTTTAAGTAATTATTTATTAATCACTTCATTTAAGAAATTTACTCACTTAATTATAAATTGATTATCTTAAATTAATTAGGCTAATTAATTAATCTAAAATTAATTACATTAATTAATTAACTAATCAATCATCTCTTAATCTCTAATTAATTCATTAACTATCCACTAATTACTTTATTAAGTAATTATTCTTAATTACAAACATTAATTAAGCTTAAATTTATTTATTAATTAATTGTTCTTAATTAATCTCTACTTAACTAATTAAGAATAAACTTTACATTTATTAAACATTTACTCAAATCATTTACTTTATTAAAAGTAAATTAAAAATCAATTTTGAAATAAAATTTACTTTAACAAAACAATTCAAACATTTAATTTTAATATACTTAAATCTTTGAAAGCCATTTTCAAACCATCCACTAATTACTTTAAGATAATTGATTTATTATCTTTTAATTACTTTAAGATAAAACATTTTCTTATCAAAGGTTAAATTATCATTCTTAAATACATTTGAAGACATCCATTTCAAATTAACTTTTAAATTTCATTAATTTAATTAATTTTAGTTAATTAATTAATGAAATTTAAAAGTTAATTTGAAATGGATGTCTTCAAATGTATTTAAGAATGATAATTTAACCTTTGGTAAGAAAATGTTTTATCTTAAAGTAATTAAAAGATAATAAATTACATTTATTAAATTCCAGCATACATAGGTATACAATCAAGTTCGTTATCACTTATTGGATTTTGGATTCCATACAATGGCAGGACTACCGGGGTACCGCCCGTCACAGTACGTGGCCTAGATCACCGTACCGAGGATCACGCCCAATCCCCTGCAACACAAGGTCGGAACATCCCTTACTGGATAATTCCCGCACAAGATACCCCACGGTTGTCATGATTCAACCGCACACACTAAGCCGAAATAAGAAGGGACTTCTAGACAGAGGTAATCTTGTCCTACTTGGGTGCTACCCACTAACCTTGCTGCACCTCCCCTGTTTTAGCCATTCCCGGTTTGTGAGGCTTGAGGCTACGATTACCTTTAAATAGAACACATTTATCTTAGAATGCTCATCATCCACCTGACGATGTGTTGAAAGCATTCAATCCATACAAGTTCGTTCCGGGTTCGAACGAAACCGAAGGCATTATCTCGTTGCACTCATTTTGGAATCACCCTCAGAGTTAACGACAATAACCCTTGCACTCTGAATCTTCATCTTCACTTGATTCACGACCTATCGTTAATTTGGATCGATGTGGTATTCGGATATCCAAATCTGGAAACTCGATCCCGGTCTCATCGAAATCCAAAACGTATCTTTTAAGGCCAAGTTGTTTTAAAGGTTAAAACAATTCAATTCATTATCTTCATACACATAGAAAGATAATTCACAATAGATAATCAACATTATTAGATAATCCATATTATCATCACAATTCAACTAAACATCCATATCACACAGCATATATCTCATTAGAGATATCAATCAATGTAAAGTATTCAATACTATTTATCTATCCATAAGTAATGTTTATACTATCTCTAATTAATTTAACATAAATTAAATTAATTACTTCATTCTATAAATCCTGCTTACTTATCCTTTATTAAACTCAAATTTATTTACTTTATAAAACCCATTTAAAAATCAATTTTTGAAATATGATTTTATTTATAAACAACAATTCAAACACCTAATTTAAACACACTTAAAATTTGGGATTTAATTTAAGTGTGCATGTCTAATTAAATAGCTAACTGCTCTGATACCAAATGTAACGATCTGGAATTTTCGAGTTCGAAATTTCCGGGTCGTTACATTTCATTCAAATCTGTACGATGTACACATATCATCTGTACACAATATCAATCTGATCGCTCAATCGATCACACAATTTCACTTCCGAATTGTGAGTTTGGCTCGAAGATGTTAGGGTTGAGGCTCGGGTAGATTTGATGATAACAGAAGTAAAGCCTGACAGTGTTTTAAAATTTAAAATAAGTTTAAATGTGTAGAGTAGGATTTTAAATAAAGTTTTGGATTCAATTTAATTTGAATTCTAGATGTGAAATAAATAAATTTGTATTAAAATGTTTAAACATCTTTAAAAATGTTTAAAGTATAATTTAAAAAGGTTTGAATAAATAAATTGGTTTAAAAATCTTATAAAATTCTTTTATAAATGTTAAGTGTTTCTTAACATTTGAATTTAAGAAGATTTTGTAAATTTGATTTAAATTTGGTTAAAGTTAAATTTGTAATTTATTTTAAATCTTTAATTTAAAATGAATTAAAAGAAGATTTTAAAGTAAAATGTTTTAAAGTCTTTGTTAATAATAATTAAAGTGGTTAAAGGTTAATTCTTTAATTTAGAAAGTAATTAAGGTTTAATGATATAGGAGTCATTAAATTAATGGGTTAAAGAATAATTTAATAATTTAATTAATTAATGGTTTAGTGTTAATTAATTAAATAATTAAGATTATAAGTTAATTAATTAAGGGTTAATTAATTTGGGATTAAGAATCATTTAATTAGATAAGTATAGATTTTTAATAAATGATTAGAAATTTATTAATCAAGTGATTAAAGATTAATTAAGAAATTAATTTAGTAATTAGGAATTAATTAATTGGTAATTAAGAATTAATTAATTTGTAATTAGTAATAGTTGATTTAGGTTTAATTACTTAAGGAAATAATTAAAGAATTATTAATAATTAATGGGAGATCATTAATTAGGTATAATTAAATAATTAATTAATGTGATTAATTTTGATAATCAATTAGATTAATTAATTAATGATAATCATTTATAAATTGGTTAAGTATAATTTATTTAATGGAAGTAATTAAAGTAATTAATTACTTAAGGTAATTAATTAAATAAATTTGATAAGTTTAAATTAATGAGTTGAATTAATTTAAGATAATCACTTGGTGATTTGATAAGTATAATTACCTAAATGTAATTAGTGAAGTGAAATTACTTAGGAAAGTAATTAAAAATAATTACTGGATGTAATTAATTAAAGGAGATTTAATAATGGAAGTAATTTGAGTTAATTACTTTGTATAATTAATCAAGGGATTAATTAAAGGATAATTAATTAAGGAGTAATTAATTTATGAAGTGGAGTAATTAAGGGAAGTTAATTACTAAATGAGATTAATCAAAGGTGATTAATAAATGTGACTAATTAATTATTAAATGTAATTAATTTAAATAAGATAATTAATTAAGAGTAATTAAGGATCATTAATTAATAAAATTAATGATGTAATTAAGAATTGATTAATTAAGATTAATTAATAAATAATTAGTGATTAAAGAAATTAATTAATTGTAACTAATTAAGGATTAATGTAATTAAATTAATTAATGAAGTAATTAAAGATTAATTACTGAAATGGTTTAAGTTAATTAATTTGTGAAATTAATTAAGAGTTAATTACTTAAAGTAATTAAAGTATAATTAATCAGGAATGATTAATTAAGATGATACTTAAAGTATGATTAATTAATTGGTTTAATTAATGATTAAGTAAGCAGGATTTATAAAATGAAGTAATTAATTTAATTAACTTTAAATTAATTAGAGATGATATAAATCATTACTTAAGGGTGAATGAATGATATTGAATACTTTGCATTGTTGATATCTTTGATGAGATATGTGTTGATATATGATATGGATGTTTGGTTGAATTGAAATGATAATGTAGATTATCTATTGTGAATTATCTATCTTTGTGTATATAGATAAGAATTGAATTGTTTTAACCTTAAAACAACTTGGCCCTTAAAAGATACGTTTTGGATTTCGATGAGACCGGGATCGGGTTTCCGTATACCGGAATTCCAGGTCTGGAGACCCGAATACCACATCGATCCAAATTTACGATAGGTCGTGAATCTCAAGTGAAGATGAAGATTCAGAGTGCAAGGGTTATTGTCGTTAACTCTGAGGGTGATTCCAAAACGAGTGTAACGAGATAATGCCTTCGGTTTCGTTCGAACCCGGAACGAACTTGTATGGATTGAATGCTTTCAGCACATCGTCAGGCGGACGATGAGCATTCTAAGTGATATGTTCTAATTAAAGGTAATCGTAACCTCAAGCCTCATCAACCGGGAATGGCTAAAACAGGGGAGGTGCAGCAAGGCTTCGTGGGTAGCACCCACTGAGAGCAAGATAGATCCCTGTCTAGAGGTCCCTTTTCTTTTTATTCGGCTTAGTGTGTGGTTGGTCGCGCCAACTACGGGGTTATCTTGTTCGGAATTATCCAGTAAGGGATGGTTCCGGCTTTGTGTTGCAGGGGAGCGGGCGTACTCCTCGGTACGGTGATCTAGGCCACGTACTGTGACGGGCGGTACCCCATTAGCCCTGCCATTGTATGGAATCCAAACTCCAATAAGTGCCGTACGTATTAGATGTGCCCAACTATGTTGGAATGTGAGATGTAAGCATTTCAGCTATTTCTATATTTTACTTGAAAACCCTAGACCCTATTATAATAAAATCAGATTTCCTATCAAATGTTTTGGTTAGCGTAAGGTAAAAACTTACCCATGTTTATTTGTGGGGAGTCTTACGTGATACCTTTTCTTTCTAAAGGTTTTGAAGTTAAGCAAGTTTAACCTGTTACTCACACCAGACCCATGTCTGACCCAAGTGTTTATTTCTGTTTTATAAACTCTTGGGTACTCAAATTTTTACGAGTAGCCAAGGGATTCAGGTTTAGCTTTGACGAATATTCTGGAGGAGCAATGGAGCAGGAGGCTTCGGCGTTCGTAGATATAGTATTCCGCTGTGTTGATATCTGTGATAGTGTCTTGTCTTGTATTTGAGTTGTAATGTCTAGACAGATGTTTATAACTGTCTAGTAAGTGATGTATATGCTGTGTAACTCTGTAAATTGTTGTATACTATGTAATAGTTTATGTTATTAATATAATTTATTCGTTCCGCTGTGAGATCGTTGTTGTTGTTTCTTTCTTTCTTCTCTTCTTTTCTATTTTCTACCCCTTTCTTTCTTATTAATGATACGTCATTCTGTAGAATGAGTGGCGGGTCATTACATCTCAAACTAGTGATACAAATTAACTTGAATCCATACTTTATATTTGATTTAAAACTGTGTTTTAAAAACCTGCTTTACATTTTAAACTTAATTTAAATTTTAAAAACCCTGTCAGGTTTCAAAACTGAAGCACTAAAATCTACCCGAGTCCATCACAAATTCCCCCGAGCAAAACCCCTACACGCTTCGAGTCGCTTATGCTACAAACTCGAGAAATACTCGAGTTCTTCCTCTGTTAAATCCCCAAACCAAAACACTGACACGCTGATACTAGTTCACGTGCACACACGAGATGATTGCCTCCGACCATCGCTTCCAACGCCGACATCTCGTCCACGACCATCTCTCACGATCTCGATCACCAGAAATTCGAACAACCTCATCAATCGAAATCGAGCAATCTCGATCACAAAACTGGAAACAGCCCAAACCTGGAAAACTCTCAAATCCAACTTTCTGACCACCGGAGCGCCTGACCTTCTAGCCGTACCTTCGTCAACGTTCCTGCTTCCAATCTCCAAAGTCTGGTGGAACTCGGTCCACCAGAGACAACGTGATGACCATTTTTCCGACCAAGTCAAAAACTAGGTCTACAGACTTAAATCTATCACTGTCACCACCACAACACCATGATCACCATCCTGGCAATTTTCCCGAACTCTACGATCGTTCTACTACCCCCAGAGAAGCTCACGATCCCTCCGATCAACTAGATTATTAGAATTTACTCAAAATGTCAAATCTGTTCAAATTCGAACTGCTCTTCCAATTCGATGCTAAAAATTATAATTTCACTTCTAAAATTCATGTTTTCAAACAATGATTCAGATCATATATCTGAATCAATAATTTAAGGAATTCGAATTTTAACAAAACTTGAGTTTTCCTGTTCTATTCTATTTTCCAGAGAAATCCTTATTTTATTCTAACTTAAACAAAAATTTAAACTCTAATATATGATAAAACAATCAATTTTTGTTTATAACTTGCATCATAATATTTACTAGATCTAGAGATACAGAGTTTTTAAATCAAAACTTAAATTTGAAAACTGAAAACAGAGATACACATAAGTATCAGACATGCACCCCAATTTACATCCATATATACAAAATATACATTCATACCAAACATATTAAACAATCATGCAGGCATATTACATCATAGATTCAAGGATTTATAACATGCAAACAGATATCATATACTTAAGTTTTTAAAATAAATGTTACTCACTTGATAAATAACAGGGGATAGGTTTTTATATGTAAACAGACAGGCTCACACACATATTCATATAAATTCATATAAATTCAAATTAGAAACTTCAGTTCTAGCCAATATCATCACATGCAAACATATATCATATTCTTAAGTTTTAGAAAATGTAAGTTACTCACCAGAAAATGATGAACTGGCTTCCAGATTTGAAAAGCTTTTGAATTTTTAAAAACTTGAGTTGCTTGAATCTGTTTTTGATTTTAAAACTTGAATGTTGATTTGGAAACTTGCATGCATGCTCTAAAATCTTGCTTTGTTTAGATGTTGCTCTAGATCAGGTTGCTTACTTTCAGATTCGAAAAGAAGAAATTGCAGTCTTTGCTTAGATTCCAGATTGAAGAAAATGTGCAGGTTTGTTGTTCTTAGATTTACAAATGCGGGTTGAAGAAATGATTATAGATTGTATTTGAGAGGATTTTGGTTGAGAGGAAAGTTTAATTACAGATTTGTGGTTTGAGAGAAGAATTTATCTTCAGCTATTAACTTTACAGCTGAATGTTTTCTTAACGTTTGATTTAAAAAGGGTTTTGTAAATTAGATTTAAATTTGGATAAAGTTAAATTTGTAATTTATTTTAAATCTTTAATTTAAAATGAATTAAAAAGAAACTTTTAAAGTAAAATGTTTTAAAGTCTTTGTTAATGATAATTAAAGTAGTTAAAAGGTTAATACTTTAATTTAGAAGTAATTAAGATTTAATGATGTAGGATTCATTAAATTAATAAGGTAATTAAGAGTAATTTAATAATTTAATTAATTAATGGTTTAGTGTTAATTAATTAAAATAAATAGAATTATAAGTTGATTAATTAAGGTTTAATTAATTTGGAATTAAGGATCATTTATTTAGATAAATATAGATTTTTAATAAATGATTAGTAATTAATTAATCTAGTGATTAAAGATTAATTAAGCAATTAATTTTATAATTAGAAATTAATTAATTGGTAATTAAGAATTTATTAATTTAAATTAATAATAGTTGATTAAAGATTAATTACTTAAAGAAAGTAATTAATAATTACTAAGGGATCATTAATTAGGGATATTTAAATAATTAATTAATGTAATTAATTTTGATAATCAATTAGATTAATTAACTAATGATAGTCATTTGTGAACGGGTTAAGTATAATTACTTAATGGAAGTAATTTAATGAATTAATTACTTAAGGTAATTAATTAAATAAATTTGATAAGTTTAAATTAATTGATTAATTAATTTAAGTAAATCACTGGGTGATTTGATAAGAATAATTACTTAAATGTAATTAGTGAAGTGAAATTACTTAGGAAAGTAATTAAAGTTAATTAGTGGATATAATTAACTAAAGAAGATTTTTATAATAAAAGTAATTTGAGTTTAATTACTTAGAATAATTAATCAAGGGATTAATTAAAAGATAATTAATTAATGAGTAATTAATTTATGGAAGAGTAATTAAGGGTAGTTAATTACTAAATGTGATTAATCAAAGGTGATTAATAAATATGGTTTAATTAAATATTAATTATTAAATATAATTAATTTTAATGAAGTAATTAAGGATCATTAATTAATATAATTAATGATGTAATTAGGGATTGATTAATTAAGATTAATTAATAATAAGTGATTAAAGTAATTAATTAATTATAATTAATTAAGGAGTAATGTAATTAAGTACAGTTAATTAATAAATGAAGTAATTAAAGATTAATTACTGAATGGTTTAAGATAATTAATTTGTGAATTAATTAAGTATTAATTACTTAAAGTAATTAAAGGATTATTAATCAGAAATGATTAATTAAGATGGATACTTAGAGTAATGATTAATTAATTGGTTTAATTAATAATTAAGTAAGCAGAATTTATAGAATGAAGTAATTAGTTTAATTCACTTTAAATTAATTAGATGATATAAATCATTGCTTAAGGATGGATGAATGAGATTGAATGTATTTCATTGTTTGATATCTCTGATGAGATATGATTGATATATGATATGGATGTTTGGTTGAATTATAATGATAATGTGAATTATCTGTTTGGGATGATAATGTAGATTATCTATTGAATTATCTATCTTTGTGTATATAGATAAGAATTGAATTGTTTTAACCTTAAAACAACTTGGCCCTTAAAAGATACGTTTTGGATTTCGATGAGACCGGGATCGGGTTTCCGTATACCGGGATTCCAGGTCTGGAGACCCGAATACCACATCGATCCAAATTAACGATAGGTCGTGAATCTCAAGTGAAGATGAAGATTCAGAGTGCAAGGGTTATTGTCGTTAACTCTGAGGGTGATTCCAAAACGAGTGTAACGAGATAATGCCTTCGGTTTCGTTCGAACCCGGAACGAACTTGTATGGATTGAATGCTTTCAGCACATCGTCAGGCAGACGATGAGCATTCTAAGTGATATGTTCTGATTAAAGGTAATCGTAACCTCAAGCCTCATCAACCGGGAATGGCTAAAACAGGGGAGGTGCAGCAAGGCTTCGTGGGTAGCACCCACTGAGAGCAAGATAGATCCCTGTCTAGAGGTCCCTTTTCTTTTTATTCGGCTTAGTGTGTGGTTGGTCGCGCCAACTACGGGGTTATCTTGTTCGGAATTATCCAGTAAGGGATGGTTCCGGCTTTGTGTTGTAGGGGAGCGGGCGTACTCCTCGGTACGGTGATCTAGGCCACGTACTGTGACGGGCGGTACCCCAGTAGCCCTGCCATTGTATGGAATCCAAACTCCAATAAGTGTCGTACGTATTAGATGTGCCCAACTATGTTGGAATGTGAGATGTAAGCATTTCAGCTATTTCTATATTTTACTTGAAAACCCTAGACCCTATTATAATAAAATCAGATTTCCTATCAAATGTTTTGGTTAGCGTAAGGTAAAAACTTACCCTTGTTTATTTGTGGGAAGTCTTACGTGATACTTTTGTTTTCAAAGGTTTTCAAAGTTAAGCAATCTAACCGTTTACTCACACCAGACCCATGTCTGACCCAAGTGTTTATTTTCTGTTTTATTAAACTCTTGGGTACTCAATATTGTATTGAGTAGTCAAGGGATTCAGGATAATCTTGACGAATTCTGGAGGAGCTGTGAAGCAGGAGGCTTCAGCGAGTAGATATATAGAGTTTCCGCTGTGTTTGTATTAGTCTGTATTGTACTGGTGTACTTGTGTTGTATAATAGACAGAAGTTTATAACTGTCTATTCTGTGATGTATAAATTGTGTACTCTGATGTATATGATACTATGTAATATCTTATGTGATAATATATTTCTCGTTCCGCTGTGAGATTTCTGATGTGTTGTTGTTCTCTCTTCTTTTATTTTCTTCTTCTATCCCTTTCTTTCTTCATAACGATGCGTCTTTCTGGGCAAAGAAAGTCGGGTCGTTACAGTTTTTTGTAAAAGAAAAATAAAAGGAAATGTAGATAAGAAGTAGATGCATATATAAGTGGAAATGATTTATTCAAAATAAAAGAAAAATGGAAATTAAAAGATTGACACTTGTCTTTCTTATACTTTAATTTCTTAACACATGTTAAAATAAAGTCTTAGAGATTTACACTTGTCTTTTTTACAAAATCTTATTTATTTTAAATGTAAATAATAACCCTTTACTTAATTTATTAGTTACTTATCTATATATATATATAAAACAATACACTATTAATATTGTATTTTAAACTTATCTATATATATATATACTCTTAAATCTTATTTATTAAGCAATATTTAAAAAGAAATAAAATAATCCTGATTATTAATCTCATTTCAAAACCATATAGTTATTTTGTTTAAATAGCTTTGAAAAACTTATATCAAATAAATCATAATTTCCCAACTATCAAAATATATATATTAGAAATTAAAAACAAGATTTTATTTATTATTTAAATTACAAACCCAAGCTTATCTATCTACAATATATACAATTTTATATATATTATAAATAGAAATCATTTTATTAGTTTTTAAAAGATAAATTCATTAATTAAATATTTATTCAATTAGATTATTAAACCAATTCAAATATTTATTATCAAAAATTATCAATCAATTTAATTATTTAAACAGATTATTAAATTGATATTGCCCATAAATTCCGGGATATCACATTCCTTCCCCCTTAAAATAATTTCGTCCCCGAAATTTAAAACAAAGGTAATTTAATAATCTATTTAAATCACAAGCATATATTATCATCCATATGCTAACAACCATAGCAACCAATTCATCCAATCAAACAATTCTAACAAAATTCTGGATATAATTTCTTCGAGTTTCCCCAAGTATATATGCCGGGATATTCGCACTACAGAATCCAAATAATCAACACTATTAAGCTACATAACTCCTACTCATCTAGATCTACAAAACTAAACAGGATATCAGACTACAGACGAGTCTGACTCAACAACCAAATACTCCAGAACTGCTGGTTCCAAAACCAGAGATAGATCAAATACGTACTCCCTCAGAGATACGTAAAATACATTGAATTCCAGTTATCCAAACTGACAATTCAACCCTGTAGATCAAAGTACTTATCCAAATTAGATCACAAAAAAGATCCAAAATAACTCGGAACTGACTTCCCAGACTTACCCAATTTGATAACTCCCTTTAACCAGAGAAAAACTTCACAACAACGAAGTCTCCAACTTCGAATTTCAAATTCCTTCGTCTCTTATCCATAAAATCTTTCAGACGATCCTGGACTGCCTACAAATCCTTCCTGATCAACTCAACCTTCGCTGATGCTCCTCGAAACAAACTAGACCAAAGATAACTCAACAAAATGATTCCCTTCAAGATCAACTCATAATCCAAAACACAACTCTACTCACAAACATCAGAAGACTGAACTAACTTCTCCTATCTGGAAAAGACAAACAGGAGCACTCGCCAAACTGCTTCCGCTGCACCATTCTGATCTGGAGTAGAATGAAAATGCTGATGAAGAACACAAGCACAGACTGGACAACACATCCCCGAAAATATCGGATAACTCAAAAGAATACTCAAACTATCGCAAGTCACTTTTGCGATCAACCCAGCCAAAATGCAAAGAAACTGCTCTCTCTTTACCAATCAGAACAGCTTACACTTATCTATCCTATCTATCGAAGAAATGGATTCACTATACTGCTTCTGAACTCTACCTTCAGAAAAACTGCTCAGCCAGAAAACTTCCTGTCAATGCACAGAATACTCCGAGCTGCGCTACTGCCACAGATGCCAAAGACTTCTCAATCCAAAGCTCTTCGAGAAACTCGAAACCCAAACCAAACAGAAACACCCTACTGAACTCAGCCACAACACCGTAACAGACACACTTTATTAACTTGTTCCAAAGAAAACATCTTCGGGAACATCCATAGTCACTGCATCTCATCACACAGCTACAATTTCCTGAGATACCATCACTCGCTTCTGCCTAACCGACAGATCTAACTCTACTCATCCAAACTACAAAGATAAACTCCGAACCTTAACAGGTTTTCTTTAGAGATTGTGAAATCCTTACAATTGCAAAGTTCACTCGAGACGGTATTAGGTTTACAGTCTCGACAAATACACTTCCAACCTCAACACTCAGACTCCTAATCTTAGATGATAAATTATTATCATCTCAACCAATCATTACAAATACCATATACATTTAAAATGATACTTTTTTTTTATAGAAATTATATCTGGGTAAAATTATTTCATCTACCTTTTTAAAACAATATTGTGTCTGTTGGCCTGGTCCAAGTGTTTAGAGATCCCTATCAATAACGTTAGCTACTCGTATTGACCAAAATCCATATACCACTCAACCAATCAATTAACACAATATAAAATCATTTTTATATAACTAACAATTACGCGCTATTAATATAATTAATGATGTAATTAAGGGTTGATTAATTAAGATTAATTAATCAATAATAAGTGATTAAAGTAATTAATTAATTGTAATTAATTAAGGATTAATGTAATTAAATATAGTTAATTAATTAATGAAGTAATTAAAGATTAAATACTGAATGGTTTAAGATAATTAATTTGTGAAATTAATTAAGTATTAATTACTTAAAGTAATTAAAGGGTAATTAATCAGGAATGATTAATTTAGATGAATACTTAGAGTAATGATTAATTAATTGGTTTAATTAATAATTAATTAAGCAGGATTTATAGGATGAAGTAATTAATTTAATTCACTTTAAATTAATTAGAGATGATAAATCATTACTTAAGAATGGATGAATGATATTGAATGCTTTGCATTGTTGATATCTCTGATAAGAGATGTGCTGATCTATGATATAGATGTTTGGTTGGATTGAAATGATAATATGAATTATCTGTTTGGATGATAATATGGATTATCTATTGTAAATTATCTATCTGTGTGTAGTATAGATAAAAATTGAATTGTTTTAACCTTAAAACAACTTGGCCCTTAAAAGATACGTTTTGGATTTCGATGAGACCGGGATCGGGTTTCCGTATACCGGGATTCCAGGTCTGGAGACCCGAATACCACATCGATCCAAATTAACGATAGGTCGTGAATCTCAAGTGAAGATGAAGATTCAGAGTGCAAGGGTTATTGTCGTTAACTCTGAGGGTGATTCCAAAACGAGTGTAACGAGATAATGCCTTCGGTTTCGTTCGAACCCGGAACGAACTTGTATGGATTGAATGCTTTCAGCACATCGTCAGGCGGACGATAAGCATTCTAAGTGATATGTTCTGATTAAAGGTAATCGTAACCTCAAGCCTCATCAACCCGGAATGGCTAAAACAGGGGAGGTGCAGCAAGGCTTCGTGGGTAGCACCCACTGAGAGCAAGATAGATCCTTGTCTAGAGGTCCCTTTTCTTTTCATTCGGCTTAGTGTGTGGTTGGTCGCGCCAACTACGGGGTTATCTTGTTCGGGATTATCCAGTAAGGGATGGTTCCGGCTTTGTGTTGCAGGGGAGCGGGCGTACTCCTCGGTACGGTGATCTAGGCCACGTACTGTGACGGGCGGTACCCCAGTAGCCCTGCCATTGTATGGAATCCAAACTCCAATAAGTGCCGTACGTATTAGTTGTGCCCAACTATGTTGGAATGTGAGATGTAAGCATTTCAGCTATTTCTGTATTTTACTTGAAAACCCTAGACCCTATTATAATACAATCGGATTTCCTATCAAATGTTTTAGTTAGCGTAAGGTAAAAACTTACCCATGTTTATTTGTGGGGAGTCTTACGTGATACTTTTGTTTTCAAAGGTTTTCAAAGTTAAGCAATCTAACCGTTTACTCACACCAGACCCATGTCTGACCCAAGTGTTTATTTTCTGTTTTATTAAACTCTTGGGTACTCAATATTGTATTGAGTAGTCAAGGGATTCAGGATAATCTTGACGAATTCTGGAGGAGCTGTGAAGCAGGAGGCTTCAGCGAGTAGATATATAGAGTTTCTGCTGTGATTGTATTAGTCTGTATTGTACTGATGTACTTGTGTTGTATAATAGACAGAAGTTTATAACTGTCTATTCTGTGATGTATAAATTGTGTACTCTGATGTATATGTTACTATGTAATATCTTATGTGATAATATATTTCTCGTTCCGCTGTGAGATTTATGATGTGTTGTTGTTCTCTCTTCTTTTCTTTTCTTCTTCTATCCCTTTCTTTCTTCATAACGATGCGTCTTTCTGGGCAAAGAAAGTCGGGTCGTTACAATTTCATTATCTTATCACCCAATTAACCATTTCTAAAATAGTGAATTTGAAATCATTTATTATACTCATAATTTTATTCAATAAGTTTCATTCTTCTTTATTCCAAATGGTTATTACATTTATTCCACTTGATATATGTCTAATCACATATATTAAGTATACTTACACTTATTATGACTTACTCCAATTTATTTATAAATTCCTTTAACATCACTTTATATTGTATATTATTCAATTAACTTTTTATTCTGTTTACACCTACTAATCTTTATAACTAAAATTTAAGTGTATAACATTTATAATAACCACTCAAATTTTTATTTATAAAATCTTATTATATTGTATATTATTCAATTACATAGTTAACTTCTGAATGATTAAGTTAAGTTATATTGGAATGCAATTGAATGCTATACAATAAAATTTTCTAATTCAATTATCTCAAGTTCAAACATTTGTTCAAAATTTTGGTTTCATTTTATAATTGAAAACATTCTTTAAGGTAAATTTAAGAATTACATTTTCGATTAACTTCAAATCATTTAGAGTTAAATAAATATGTATACAATATATATCAAATCAAATTTAAATCATATATCCATATATATATTATAAATCAGGTCATATTTTTGAAATTCAAATCAATTAAATTTCCAAAGAAAAATAGTAGCAAAGCTACAGAATGGTCTCTTCCCTTCGAAACTCGAAAATGAATGTCGACGATGCTGCAGTCATCACCAAAATTATTTTCCAGCGACAAGAGAAAAGCACTAATTTAAACATTTAAAATTCTTTGAAAACAATCTCTATTTGGAAATCCTATCGATAGCGTTGATTAGACGAGCCGATCGAAAACCCAAATCAACATCAACAACTCAAACAACACCATATGTGTAAACATTTTAAATATTAGATTTACAAATACAGGAATAAATTTTCAAAACAAAGATAGGGATTCAAATGATTTGAAGATAAGTTGAAAACAAAAGGATAAGATGATTGAATAACAGAATAAGGGAAATGGATAAGCTTATATAAATCGGGGGCAACCTTAACCGGGTCAATCGTGACTTAAAAGAATAAGATCGATGTTGAATTCTAGGGCAAATCTACATTTGATCTCAAGAGATAGAATTTGGGGATAACATGAGATATTAGCATCTAAACCGAGGATATATATATAGATCTCCGGTTAATCAATGCCTATTGTAAAGAAGTTTCACCCATTTACAAGTCATTAGAATATTGGCGAGAGCACCAATTCATTGTAAAAATCATTAGAAGTGGAGTTATGGGATACTCCAGAATCAAAAGAAGACGAATAGTGAGGGACAAAACTGAATTTCGGAACAGTGGGATGTCCCAAAATTCAAAGGAAATTCAAATCAAAGAGGAAATACTTCAAGCTTGAACGAAAGCGATTCCGTAATTAAATTTACCATATATGCTAAGTTTGCCTAGAGCCAAAGCTCTGATACCAAATGTAACGACCCGTAATTTTCAACCATTCGCATCCGCACATGTCGGACTTGAATTGCTCAAAATACCGCGTTGTAAATAAAAATTTGGCATATCTCAGAATATACAGTAAATAAATAATCACAGACACAGAGTATTATAATAATGCAGTGGAAGCAAAGAGATAGTAGTTCATGAAGCTACTATATTAATACATCAGAGTTAAGCAAGATACAATAGAAATAACAAGATACAACAGAAGTAACCATATAAAAATCAAGTACAAAGCTGAATACATTACTGGAATCAACTGAATATCTGAAAGTGGAAAGATAGCTGGATCTTCAAGCAAAGCTCCTACTCTGAAGATGAGTCTCAAATGTTGTATCACTGAGTCTGGCCCGAGCGTAAAGTACACAAAACACTCGAGTTAAGACATACATACTTATACAATGTAAACCAACTCAAGTAAACTGTAACATAAAAGTACAAGTAACTTAAAGGATGCTTGGGATAGCCCATCCTCTAAGGATCCGTTAAACTATTTACTATGTAGTAATATTTCGCTATTATAATAATGTCTACAGTAAAATAATCTTACTTTTAAATAGCATTAAGGAGTGATCCAATATTACCCTTAACACATAAATAGTCCCAATAGTCCATACAGTACCAGTGCATCTCCATATTGGGAGACTACCCTAAATACTGCACAGGCTACGGGAGAAAACCAAACTTGTACAAGGCTCGCTAGGATAGGTGACATGGCACAACTAGGCAATGCCGGGGTAGATATACCAATTACACATTCGGGCTGGTGGTAACGTATAGCAGCCACTACCGCCCACCTCGGAACACACTTCCAAAATCAAAGGTGCACCCAATCAATCACAAAGTAATAGAATGGTATCGAAGAAATGCGTCCGATCGGAGGTGGTACCTCACTTGGCTCGTCGATCGCTCCTGTTTTAGCCACCTTATGCCAACTCACGGGAGTCGGGTCCACGTTCATACCTCAATAGGATCGTCACCACCATGCGACTTCATTCTGGAATCTCCACCGCGTACATGGTTGTCAAAGTGGTTTTCGGTATCGACAGAGAGTATGCCCATATCTGATCCCGGTCTCTTTACCAACCAAACGTTATTATTATTGCCCGTGGTTATGTGTTCAAAAATGGTTTATATTCACTTCAAAACATATTCATTTAAACCATTAAATTAAATGTCAAACCATATTCATTGCCAAGTTAAAACATTTCAAAGTTCATTCATTAAATTATAATATTTCCAAAACATTGAAAATTTGAGCTACAACAGCATTTATAAAGTGTTACGGTAGATATATTAGTGCTTCAAAAACATTGTTAAATTCAAAAATTGCAGCACTTATGTGATATCCCGGAAATTTGGCAATATCAATTTAATAATCTTTATTAATAATTAAATTGATTAGTTGATTTATTTTATAAATTGACAAGTTCAATTCATTTTAAAAGGTTAATAATATTTTAAATTGGGAAGTTTTATCTTTCTAAAACTAATATAAGTGTTTATATTTATAATATATATATATATAGGTATATATATTATGAATAGGGAATCTTTTAATTTAATAAAATTATGTTTTCAAATTATAATATATATGAACATATATATTGTTATTTGAAGTTATGTATTAAATTCAATATGATAATTATCAAGCTAATGTTAAAAGTATTTTTCATTTAGAATATATATATTTGCATATGTTGGAATAAAAAGAATATTGAATTTGAATTTAATAAGATGTTTTCAAACTCATATATATATATATATATATATATAATTTGTAATTTGGTTTAATACTTTTGAAAATGATATTTATGATTTAAATAACAAGAATAAGATTTAAAATAAGAAGTTCATTTTAATAATCTTTTCTCTTTTAAAATTCAATTGTTTTTAACATTCTTTCCTTTTTAAAAAGTCAAAATGGTTTGTAAAAATATATATATAGTTAAGCTCAAACATTTATAAATATGTTATATATATTTGATTAAAGTATAAGTTATTTTAAATAATAGTTTTCACATTTGTAAATTTATATAGGAATGTAAAGCTTAATTATAAAAGATAAATACATTTTTATATACATATAGATATTTATAAATACATAAATGACTTAAGTAAATTAATTAAAATAAGAATTAACACTTGTAAACATATGGAGGCTTGGTTGGTATATGTGTAAGCTAATTAACAACTTAAGGGGACAAGTGGCTTAATTTTATCTTTTTGTAAATTAAAGTTATAAAAATTTATATGTAAGAAGAAAATCTGTTTTTGACTTTCAGTTCAAATTTCATCTTTTCTTCATTACAACCAAAAACTAAAAAAATATATTCGAACTTAAAATCAAATAATAAGTCTGGAAATCAAATTGCAAAGAAGAAATGAAAATCTGGAAATTCAAATATGAGGAAAGCTTCACCTGTGATCATGCAAACTTAAAGAAGATGGAGGCAATTCAATAAGCAGTTTTAAAATCTTCAAACAACCTGAAGTCATGCAATCAGATAATAAAGATCAATTTCAGATTTAAAAATTCAACAAAGACAGTTCAAAAATCAACATGCAAGCCTGGAAACAGATCATGTTATCTGTTCTCTGTTTCAAAATGACAGGTGAGTAAATATTATTTTAAAAACAGATTTAAACCTTTGACATGTGATGATTTATCTGAAATGATTGTAATATATGAATGTTTGTATATGAGTGTTTGAAATACCTGTTTGAAATGCCTGTTTGAATGCCTGTATGGTGATAACTTAGTCTCTGTAAAGTGATGACAGTTTTTGTTTTCCTTTTAAAATCTATATCTCATCACTTAATCTCTAATAGCTTAGGATTTGTAAATGAAAGATGTTTGAAAACGTATGATATCATTACTAAAAATAAGTTCTGGAATTTATATACATTATTTGTCTGGAAATTTATAAATAACAGTAATATATGTATATTGGGTCAAAAATTGTTAGATTAAATATTTAGTTTTGATTATATAGTTGAATTCAACATAGGAAACCATGAATTTTAATGGATATATCATGATTTTTAGATTGGAGATTGATGGGTATTCTCGTGTAGATTGTTTGTGATGTTTTGGTCGATTTCAATCGATCAATGACGAACTGGTCGACGTGTTTCATTCTGAGAGTCAAAGGGAAGACGATGATCACCGGAAAAATACTCCGGTGATTTATCAAGGGTCGTGATGGCCAGAGATTGTCGAACTAGGGTTTAATACCCTGGTTTTGACGTTGATGTACAAATGGATTTCGAGATGTCGAGAGACGATCGAAGGGGATCGCGAGGCTTGCGATAGGAGCTGGAAGGCGTGGCGTAGCTACGGCGAAGATGGCGAAGTTTCTCGTGGCATAGATCGTCGGAGACGAGTGATTTCTGGTGATATACGTTTTCCAGGTGATGGGTTGGATAGCTCGATTCGAATTTCGTTCAAATCGTGGAAGTTTGGATGGTCAATCGTGATGTCGTGGTTGGAGGCGACTTGTCGGAGGCCAGGTCGTAGATCGTCATCGATCGGTGAAGGTGTGTACGTGCACGAGCACGTTTTTGTGCATCTGGGTGGATTGGTGGTTTGGGGAAGAAGGTTGAGATCAGGGTCTTTCTCGAGATTTTGTTCGCGTGACTCGAAGCAGAAGTGTTGTGGGTTGTCTCGAGAGTTACTTCGAGTTTCTATGGGTTTTACTCGGGTTTTAAGTTGTTCAGGTTTTAAATTTTTAAACAGAATGTTTAAGTTGTTAAGCAAAGTTAAACAAGTTTTTAATTATAAAATAATTTGTTTTCAAAAGAATAATTGTTTAAAACAAGTTTTTAAATATTTAAATAGATAAGTTTAAAAAGGGTAGATAAGTAGATTTTCAAAATGTTTTTGTATTAAAGTTAATTTAAATACTTTGGAAGTTTAAAGGTTTTGAAAGTTGAAGTAGAAGTTTATGTTGTTTTAATTATAATTGAATTCTAAAATGTTTTATTTTTAAATAAAGTTTAAATAATAAGGATTTTAGTAAATCAATTAAAATAAAGGAGTTATCTTAAGTAATTAAGAGTTTTGATTAATTAAAGAAAATTAATATGTGAAAATATTTAAATTGTTGGTCAATTTAATTTAATTTATTTAATTAAGATAATGATTTTCTTAAATAAAGTCTTTAAGTATAAATAGTTAAGAAATTATTAATTAAATTTGAATAAATAGTTAAATGATTAACTAAGTAATTAATTAGTGATTAACTAAAGATAATCACTTATAATTTATTAAGTGTAATTACTTGATGAAGTAATTAAGGAATAATTACTAGATGTAATTAAATAAAAGGGAAATTATTTAATAAAGTAATTAGAGGATAATTATTTTATTAAATGAAAATGATTAAGAGTTAATCACTTGTTATTAAATTAATAATTTATTAAATTAAATTAATTAAAGGATTAGATTAATCAAAGATGATAATAATTGTGGTTTAATTAAGGATAATTAATAATGTAATTAATTATTTATGAAGGTAATTAATTAAAGTAATTAATTAATGGAAGTAATTAAGGGAAGTAAATTTCTGGATTAGATTAATCAAAGATGATTAATAATTATGGATTAATTAAGAATAATTTCTTAATGTAATTAATAAATAATTAAAGGTGTAATTAGGGATCATTAGTTATAATTAATTAATGATTAAGAGTTGATTAATTAAGATTAATTAATCAAATGATAAGTGATTAATTGTAATTAATTAAGGCTTAAAGTAATTGATTATAACTAATTAATTATTGAAGTAATTAAAGGTTAATTACTGTATTTGATTAAGAATAATAAATTTGTGAAATTAATTAAAGATAATTACTTAAATGTAATTAAAGAATGATTAATCAAGGTGATTAATTAAAGTGGATAATTAGAGAAAGATTAATTAATTTATTGGTAATTAATTAATGATTATATAAGTAAGATTTATGATGAAGTAATTAATTTAATTTATTTGAATGAAGTAATTAATTTAATTCACTTTAAATTAATTAAAGATAGAGATAGTTAATTTAATTCATTTTAAATTAATTATGTTGTGATTAAGTAAATCATTGCTTATGTATGAATGGATGACATTGATTGTCTTGAATGGATGTAATCTCAGAAATGAGATAAGTAATGTGGTGTGATATGAATGCTTGGTTGTATTATGATGGTAATATAGTTTAACTATTGTGATGTTGATATGGATTACCTATTTGGTTATGAATCATCTGTTTAAATGATAATGTGATTATCAAATTGTGACTTGTGAATTATCTATCTGTATAGATAAGTTAAATTGTTTAAACCTTTAAACAACTTGGCCTTAAAAGATACGTTTTGGATTTCGATGAGACCGGGATCGGGTTTCCGTATACCGGTATTCCAGGTCTGGAGACCCGAATACCACATCGATCCAAATTAACGATAGGTCGTGAATCTCAAGTGAAGATGAAGATTCAGAGTGCAAGGGTTATTGTCGTTAACTCTGAGGGTGATTCCAAAACGAGTGTAACGAGATAATGCCTTCGGTTTCGTTCGAACCCGGAACGAACTTGTATGGATTGAATGCTTTCAGCACATCGTCAGGCGGACGATGAGCATTCTAAGTGATATGTTCTGATTAAAGGTAATCGTAACCTCAAGCCTCATCAACCGGGAATGGCTAAAACAGGGGAGGTGCAGCAAGGCTTCGTGGGTAGCACCCACTGAGAGCAAGACAGATCCCTGTCTAGAGGTCCCTTTTCTTTTATTCGGCTTAGTGTGTGGTTGGTCGCGCCAACCACGGGATTGTCTTGTTCGGAATTATCCAGTAAGGGATGGTTCCGGCTTTGTGTTGCAGGGGAGCGGGCGTACTCCTCGGTACGGTGATCTAGGCCACGTACTGTGACGGGCGGTACCCCAGTAGCCCTGCCATTGTATGGAAATCCAAATTCCAATAAGTGATAACGGATTTGATTGTATACTTATGTATGCTGGAATTTAATGAATGTAACAATTTCGGCTATGTGAATATTTATCTGAAAACCCTAGACCCTATTATAATATGACTGGATTTCCTATCAAATGTTTTGGTTAGCGTAAGGTAAAAACTTTTCCATGTTTATGTGTGGAAAGTCTTACGTGATACCTTTGTTTTCAAAAGGTTTTGAAGTTAAACAATTTTAACCCGTTTACTCACACCAGACCCATGTCTGACCCAAGTGTTTATTTTCTGTTTTATTAAACTCTTGGGTACTCAATATTGTATTGAGTAGTCGAGGGATTCAGGATAGTCTTGACGAATTCTGGAGGAGCTGTGGAGCAGGAGGCTTCAGCGAGTAGATATATAGAGTTTCCGCTGTGTTTGTATTAGTCTGTATTGTACTGATGTACTTGTGTTGTATAATAGACAGAAGTTTATAACTGTCTATTCTGTGATGTATAAGTTGTGTACTCTGATGTATATGATACTATGTAATATCTTATGTGATAATATATTTCTCGTTCCGCTGTGAGATTTCTGACGTGTTGTTGTTCTTTCTTCTTTTCTTTTCTTCTTCTATCCCTTTCTTTCTTCATAATGATGCGACTTTTTGGGCATAGAAAGTCGGGTCGTTACAGTTGGTATCAGAGCAGTAGGTTGAGTGAATACCTAGGCTCTGAAGTGGTGTCTATCTTGAGAGCGCGTAATTGTTAATTATATAAAAATGGTTTTATATTGTGTTAATTGATCGGTTGAGTGGTATATGGATTCTGGTCAATACGAGTAGCCAACGTTATTGATAGGGATCTCTAAACACTTGAACCAGGTCAACGGACACAATATTGTTTTAAAGAGGTAAATGAAATAATTTTACCCAGAAATAATTTCTATATAAAAAGTATCATTTTAAATAAATATATATATATATATGTATTTCTACCTATTTGTTGGGTTACCTGTTCGGGTTTTCCAATATGAGTTATAAAGGTAGATAGGGTGGTAGTGTGTGTAACACAATTACCAATGGTTAGAGTTTGAGTGTTGAGGTTGGAAGTGTAATTGTCGAGACTGTAGACCTAATACTGTCTCGAGTAAACTTTGTTGTGATGTAAAGATTTCATCAATCTCCGAAGGAAACTGTTTAAGTTCGGAGTTTATCTTTGAAGTTGGATGAATAGAGTAGATCTATTGGATGAGCTGAAGCGAGTTATAGTATCTTGGTAACTTCAAGAAGTAGTAGTTGTGTGATGAGACGCGGTGACTATGGACGTTTCTGAAGATGTTTCTTCTGAAGCAAGTTTAAGGAAGTAGATCTGTTTCGGTGTTGTGGCTGGGTCCAGCGGGGTGTTTCTTTTTGCTTTGAAGTCCGAGTTTCTCAAAGAGTTTCGGATAAGAAGTCTTTGGTATCTGTGACAGCAGTGCAGCTCGGAGTGTTCTGTGTGTTAGCAGGAAGTTTCTGGCTGAGTAGTTTTTCTGAAGTTGGAGTCCAGAAGCAGCTGAGTGAATCCATTTCTTCGATGAATTGGATAGTTAAGTATGAGCTGTTCTAATTTGTGAAGAGAGAACAGTATCTGTGGAAGTTAGGTCGAGTTGATCGCAAAAGAGACTTGCGATTGTTTGAGTATTCTCTTGGGATTATTGGATGTTGAGATTCCGTATCGACTAAATTCGTGGAGTTACCGGAAGTTCAGCTTAGTAGAAGGATGTCTCCGAGAGAAGAATTTGGTGAAGCAGCTCAGAATTCTTTGGAGAGGGATTGATCACACCTAGTTTTTCTGGAGAAGTTTCTGCGAGATGTTTCTGACCAAATGAAATGAAGTCGCTAAGATTTTATGGTCTGATGAACTGTGGATGATCAAGTTTGTGCTCGAGTTTTTCCGACGGCATTCTCATCTGTTCAAGATCAGAGTTGTGCAGCGAAAGCAAGATAGCAGCTATTCTAGAGTGGGAGCAACCGGGAGTTGTGATTTTATTGGAGTAGAGTATTTCTATAAGAAATTTAAGTGTATCTCTAAGTGTGAAGAAATTTTCAGGATTTGGAGATAAGGTTGTCAAGTGCAACTGTTTTGGCTATTCCAGATAGGAGAAGTAGTTCATAGTTCTCTAATGTTTGTGGAGTAGAATTGTGTTCTGGATTTCGGTGATTTTTGGGAAACCATTTTGTTGAGAAAGATCCGGAAATTGGTTTGATGTTGGTCTAGATTGTTCCAGGAAGCATCAGCAAGGGCTAAGCTGATCAGGAAGGATGAAGTTGAAATTGGATATTGTTTAAGTTTTTCAATTAAAGGAGATACAAGATTTGGTAAGATTGGAGAACTAGCTCTAGAAGTATTTTGAGATTTTCTTGTGTTCTCAAAAGGATTAGTTCTTTGATCTACAGGATTGAGTTTCCTTCGGATAACTGTAATTCATTGTATTTCACGTATCTCTGAGGGAATACGTGTCTGATTTGTCATTGGTTGTGGGATCAGCAGTTCAGAAGGATTTGGTAGTTGAGATGGTTTTGAGTTTAGTCTGATATTTTGTTCAGATTTGTAATCTAGATGGGAAGGAGTTCTAGATTATTGTAGATAGTTAGTTAAGATCCTGTAGAACGAGTATCCCGGTATATATATACTTGGGGAAACTCGAGGAAATTCTATCCAGAATTTGTCTGGATAATTAAATTTGTTTGATTTATATGGTTGCTATGATTGATAATAATGATTGATTTATGTGATTGCTGTTAAAATTAAAAATTTTACTCGGTTATTAAATTATCTTTGCTTTTAAATTTCGGGGACGAAATTATTTTAAGGGGGGAGGAATGTGATATCCCGGAAATTTGGCAATATCAATTTAATAATCTTTATTAATAATTAAATTGATTAGTTGATTTATTTTATAAATTGACAAGTTCAATTCATTTTAAAAGGTTAATAATATTTTAAATTGGGAAGTTTTATCTTTCTAAAACTAATATAAGTGTTTATATTTATAATATATATATATATAGGTATATATATTATGAATAGGGAATCTTTTAATTTAATAAAATTATGTTTTCAAATTATAATATATATGAACATATATATTGTTATTTGAAGTTATGTATTAAATTCAATATGATAATTATCAAGCTAATGTTAAAAGTATTTTTCATTTAGAATATATATATTTGCATATGTTGGAATAAAAAGAATATTGAATTTGAATTTAATAAGATGTTTTCAAACTCATATATATATATATATATATAATTTGTAATTTGGTTTAATACTTTTGAAAATGATATTTATGATTTAAATAACAAGAATAAGATTTAAAATAAGAAGTTCATTTTAATAATCTTTTCTCTTTTAAAATTCAATTGTTTTTAACATTCTTTCCTTTTTAAAAAGTCAAAATGGTTTGTAAAAATATATATATAGTTAAGCTCAAACATTTATAAATATGTTATATATATTTGATTAAAGTATAAGTTATTTTAAATAATAGTTTTCACATTTGTAAATTTATATAGGAATGTAAAGCTTAATTATAAAAGATAAATACATTTTTATATACATATAGATATTTATAAATACATAAATGACTTAAGTAAATTAATTAAAATAAGAATTAACACTTGTAAACATATGGAGGCTTGGTTGGTATATGTGTAAGCTAATTAACAACTTAAGGGGACAAGTGGCTTAATTTTATCTTTTTGTAAATTAAAGTTATAAAAATTTATATGTAAGAAGAAAATCTGTTTTTGACTTTCAGTTCAAATTTCATCTTTTCTTCATTACAACCAAAAACTAAAAAAATATATTCGAACTTAAAATCAAATAATAAGTCTGGAAATCAAATTGCAAAGAAGAAATGAAAATCTGGAAATTCAAATATGAGGAAAGCTTCACCTGTGATCATGCAAACTTAAAGAAGATGGAGGCAATTCAATAAGCAGTTTTAAAATCTTCAAACAACCTGAAGTCATGCAATCAGATAATAAAGATCAATTTCAGATTTAAAAATTCAACAAAGACAGTTCAAAAATCAACATGCAAGCCTGGAAACAGATCATGTTATCTGTTCTCTGTTTCAAAATGACAGGTGAGTAAATATTATTTTAAAAACAGATTTAAACCTTTGACATGTGATGATTTATCTGAAATGATTGTAATATATGAATGTTTGTATATGAGTGTTTGAAATACCTGTTTGAAATGCCTGTTTGAATGCCTGTATGGTGATAACTTAGTCTCTGTAAAGTGATGACAGTTTTTGTTTTCCTTTTAAAATCTATATCTCATCACTTAATCTCTAATAGCTTAGGATTTGTAAATGAAAGATGTTTGAAAACGTATGATATCATTACTAAAAATAAGTTCTGGAATTTATATACATTATTTGTCTGGAAATTTATAAATAACAGTAATATATGTATATTGGGTCAAAAATTGTTAGATTAAATATTTAGTTTTGATTATATAGTTGAATTCAACATAGGAAACCATGAATTTTAATGGATATATCATGATTTTTAGATTGGAGATTGATGGGTATTCTCGTGTAGATTGTTTGTGATGTTTTGGTCGATTTCAATCGATCAATGACGAACTGGTCGACGTGTTTCATTCTGAGAGTCAAAGGGAAGACGATGATCACCGGAAAAATACTCCGGTGATTTATCAAGGGTCGTGATGGCCAGAGATTGTCGAACTAGGGTTTAATACCCTGGTTTTGACGTTGATGTACAAATGGATTTCGAGATGTCGAGAGACGATCGAAGGGGATCGCGAGGCTTGCGATAGGAGCTGGAAGGCGTGGCGTAGCTACGGCGAAGATGGCGAAGTTTCTCGTGGCATAGATCGTCGGAGACGAGTGATTTCTGGTGATATACGTTTTCCAGGTGATGGGTTGGATAGCTCGATTCGAATTTCGTTCAAATCGTGGAAGTTTGGATGGTCGATCGTGATGTCGTGGTTGGAGGCGACTTGTCGGAGGCCAGGTCGTAGATCGTCATCGATCGGTGAAGGTGTGTACGTGCACGAGCACGTTTTTGTGCATCTGGGTGGATTGGTGGTTTGGGGAAGAAGGTTGAGATCAGGGTCTTTCTCGAGATTTTGTTCGCGTGACTCGAAGCAGAAGTGTTGTGGGTTGTCTCGAGAGTTACTTCGAGTTTCTATGGGTTTTACTCGGGTTTTAAGTTGTTCAGGTTTTAAATTTTTAAACAGAATGTTTAAGTTGTTAAGCAAAGTTAAACAAGTTTTTAATTATAAAATAATTTGTTTTCAAAAGAATAATTGTTTAAAACAAGTTTTTAAATATTTAAATAGATAAGTTTAAAAAGGGTAGATAAGTAGATTTTCAAAATGTTTTTGTATTAAAGTTAATTTAAATACTTTGGAAGTTTAAAGGTTTTGAAAGTTGAAGTAGAAGTTTATGTTGTTTTAATTATAATTGAATTCTAAAATGTTTTATTTTTAAATAAAGTTTAAATAATAAGGATTTTAGTAAATCAATTAAAATAAAGGAGTTATCTTAAGTAATTAAGAGTTTTGATTAATTAAAGAAAATTAATATGTGAAAATATTTAAATTGTTGGTCAATTTAATTTAATTTATTTAATTAAGATAATGATTTTCTTAAATAAAGTCTTTAAGTATAAATAGTTAAGAAATTATTAATTAAATTTGAATAAATAGTTAAATGATTAACTAAGTAATTAATTAGTGATTAACTAAAGATAATCACTTATAATTTATTAAGTGTAATTACTTGATGAAGTAATTAAGGAATAATTACTAGATGTAATTAAATAAAAGGGAAATTATTTAATAAAGTAATTAGAGGATAATTATTTTATTAAATGAAAATGATTAAGAGTTAATCACTTGTTATTAATTTAATAATTTATTAAATTAAATTAATTAAAGGATTAGATTAATCAAAGATGATAATAATTGTGGTTTAATTAAGGATAATTAATAATGTAATTAATTATTTATGAAGGTAATTAATTAAAGTAATTAATTAATGGAAGTAATTAAGGGAAGTAAATTTCTGGATTAGATTAATCAAAGATGATTAATAATTATGGATTAATTAAGAATAATTTCTTAATGTAATTAATAAATAATTAAAGGTGTAATTAGGGATCATTAGTTATAATTAATTAATGATTAAGAGTTGATTAATTAAGATTAATTAATCAAATGATAAGTGATTAATTGTAATTAATTAAGGCTTAAAGTAATTGATTATAACTAATTAATTATTGAAGTAATTAAAGGTTAATTACTGTATTTGATTAAGAATAATAAATTTGTGAAATTAATTAAAGATAATTACTTAAATGTAATTAAAGAATGATTAATCAAGGTGATTAATTAAAGTGGATAATTAGAGAAAGATTAATTAATTTATTGGTAATTAATTAATGATTATATAAGTAAGATTTATGATGAAGTAATTAATTTAATTTATTTGAATGAAGTAATTAATTTAATTCACTTTAAATTAATTAAAGATAGAGATAGTTAATTTAATTCATTTTAAATTAATTATGTTGTGATTAAGTAAATCATTGCTTATGTATGAATGGATGACATTGATTGTCTTGAATGGATGTAATCTCAGAAATGAGATAAGTAATGTGGTGTGATATGAATGCTTGGTTGTATTATGATGGTAATATAGTTTAACTATTGTGATGTTGATATGGATTACCTATTTGGTTATGAATCATCTGTTTAAATGATAATGTGATTATCAAATTGTGACTTGTGAATTATCTATCTGTATAGATAAGTTAAATTGTTTAAACCTTTAAACAACTTGGCCTTAAAAGATACGTTTTGGATTTCGATGAGACCGGGATCGGGTTTCCGTATACCGGTATTCCAGGTCTGGAGACCCGAATACCACATCGATCCAAATTAACGATAGGTCGTGAATCTCAAGTGAAGATGAAGATTCAGAGTGCAAGGGTTATTGTCGTTAACTCTGAGGGTGATTCCAAAACGAGTGTAACGAGATAATGCCTTCGGTTTCGTTCGAACCCGGAACGAACTTGTATGGATTGAATGCTTTCAGCACATCGTCAGGCGGACGATGAGCATTCTAAGTGATATGTTCTGATTAAAGGTAATCGTAACCTCAAGCCTCATCAACCGGGAATGGCTAAAACAGGGGAGGTGCAGCAAGGCTTCGTGGGTAGCACCCACTGAGAGCAAGACAGATCCCTGTCTAGAGGTCCCTTTTCTTTTATTCGGCTTAGTGTGTGGTTGGTCGCGCCAACCACGGGATTGTCTTGTTCGGAATTATCCAGTAAGGGATGGTTCCGGCTTTGTGTTGCAGGGGAGCGGGCGTACTCCTCGGTACGGTGATCTAGGCCACGTACTGTGACGGGCGGTACCCCAGTAGCCCTGCCATTGTATGGAAATCCAAATTCCAATAAGTGATAACGGATTTGATTGTATACTTATGTATGCTGGAATTTAATGAATGTAACAATTTCGGCTATGTGAATATTTATCTGAAAACCCTAGACCCTATTATAATATGACTGGATTTCCTATCAAATGTTTTGGTTAGCGTAAGGTAAAAACTTTTCCATGTTTATGTGTGGAAAGTCTTACGTGATACCTTTGTTTTCAAAAGGTTTTGAAGTTAAACAATTTTAACCCGTTTACTCACACCAGACCCATGTCTGACCCAAGTGTTTATTTTCTGTTTTATTAAACTCTTGGGTACTCAATATTGTATTGAGTAGTCGAGGGATTCAGGATAGTCTTGACGAATTCTGGAGGAGCTGTGGAGCAGGAGGCTTCAGCGAGTAGATATATAGAGTTTCCGCTGTGTTTGTATTAGTCTGTATTGTACTGATGTACTTGTGTTGTATAATAGACAGAAGTTTATAACTGTCTATTCTGTGATGTATAAGTTGTGTACTCTGATGTATATGATACTATGTAATATCTTATGTGATAATATATTTCTCGTTCCGCTGTGAGATTTCTGACGTGTTGTTGTTCTTTCTTCTTTTCTTTTCTTCTTCTATCCCTTTCTTTCTTCATAATGATGCGACTTTTTGGGCATAGAAAGTCGGGTCGTTACAACTTATAAGGTGCTACAGTAGGTATTTAGTTATTTCAGAACGGCTTAATTTAAAACAGCAAACAACAGCACTTACAAAGTGCTACAATAGCCTTTATTTCTTCAAAACAGTTTACTTTTAAAAACAGCAACCAGCAGCACTCACCAAGTGCTACGGTAGGTATTTAGTTATTTCAAAACAGCTTAATTTAAAACAGCAAACATCAGCACTTACAAAGTGCTACAATAGCCTTTATTACTTCAAAATAGTTTAATTTTAAAAATAGCCACCAGCAGCACTTACCAAGTGCTAAAATAGCCCCTTTTAGTTATTTCTGAATATGATTTAGCTTCAGCAACCACAGCACTTACCAAGTGCTGTACTAGCTCTTTATTATTTCTAGGTTTAGTTTACTTACATCAACGACAGCATTTCATAAATGCTGTCTTAAAACCATAGCATTTCTGAAATGCTAACAATGCTAATTCCAACTTTTATTAAAAATTCCAGAAACATTAACTTCCCATTTTTAACCATTTAAAACCTAAAAAATCATATTTTTCGCTTCATTTATCTCATTTACTTATGATTTAATATAATGAACTTTTTATGAATTAGTACCCCACTTAAACAATAATTCATTTAATTAAGTCACAATTACATTATTCTCTTAACTTTATTTTTCTCAAATAACTTAATACTTTATTTTAAAAATTCCCATTTCATAAATAAAACTCACTTTCCATTAACTTAAATTTCTTATATCAAAACCCCAAATTTCAATTAACGTATTAAGTCTTAATTTTTTTTATACAATTTAACCATTAATTTCTCATACAATTTATTTACAAAAATCACTATAAAGTTTATTTAAATCAATTAAATCCAAATTTAAGTAAAATTTCATATTTCCATATTTTAAAATACTTATACTTTCTAGAAAATTATTTATAAAAATAATCATGGGTCTGTATAATATTTTCTACCCTAGCTCAAGTGATACGGATAATATATCATTTCAATCCGTAATTTAAAAAGAAAAATCCAGGTTCTATCCTTTCAAACCCGCAATCCCAAGTAAATTAATACAAATAAAAATCACTCAAGCCTATCATTTCAGCCCATAATGATTTTTCCTTATTCTAAAGTCCATTAGGGTATGTATCATTTCAACCTATAGTGATTCTATTCTATAGGGAACTTGCAGCGTGAGAAGCAATAATTAAATAAATAGTAAAACATATAAAATTATAACAGATGATGTAACATATACAAACAACATTTATCATCATATAAATATATCCCAAGCATGTATGAATATAGCATATAAATCACAACATATTCACTTGTCATCGATTCACAATTATACAAGTACGGATGTCAAGAGTGAATCACGCACCTTTTTGAGCTAGAGATCAATCCAAATAAAAAATATCTACACTGCACAAAGCACGAGAAGGCACGATAAGATTTAACAAGAAGTAATAACCAAATTCAATCTTGAAATTTTAAAATAAATATAAGTATAAGGTTTAGCATAAAAAGCTATGAATTGAACAATGAAAGATATGAATAAATTTGAAACAAAATAGATTAAATTAACAAGTGGCTTGGCCACTCCACTTGTAGGCTCAACCACCATCATACATGGCTTGGCCATTATGGGTTTGAGTCATGTAGGCTCAGGTATGGGTCAAGTGCTCATAGTTATGGCTTGATGAAGGTGAAAAAAGGGTAGGCTACACATGGAAATGAACAAGGCAAGCAAATTTAGGCGTTTTGGGCTCGGCCCTAGATCTACGTGGTTCGGCCATGGTTAGACATGGTCAAATCGGATCTGATACAAGGCTAGGAGAAGGAAATAGTCATGACCAAAGCAAGGTGGAGGTGGTTGGTGTCGTGGCCGAGACTAATAAAAGGAATTTGGTGAATATATAGGTTTGTGATGGAAAATTTTGATGCTTTTGGTGATGGATCTTCATCTCTGTTCACGGCATGGCCATGGGATGATGAATAGAAGTTGTTGGCCGTGGAAGGTGGTGTTGGAGGAGGAGTTATGGTCGGAAATTCATGGTGGCCTCGCTTATTCGTTGAAACAAAAAAAGAACAAAATAATAATATAAGAGAAAAATAGAAAAACAATAGGAAAAGAAGCCATTACTTACAAGAAAATTCCTTACGTGAAGATGCAGATGAAAAGAGATGTGGGAAAATGTTTTGTACGTGAATTAATATTTACTAGAGGAGTTATTCATGGCCTAATCAAGTGCAAAGAATTGGCAAGTAATTAAATGCTTAAATGGCTAGAGATTAGAAAGGATTTATTTTCTATTAAATAAAAAGAAACAATGGAACAAAATGAGTGATGTAGCGCAAATTCAGAATCGTGAAACCCTAAGTCGCGAACAAGCTACCTTAAGTCATGTCCATCAAGCTGTAAATCGCAAGCGACATACCTCAAGCCGAAGCTCCAGAATTCATTAGGTCGCGATCGCTCCCGAATTCCTTAGGTCGCAAGTCGCTCCCCCTTATGTCGCTCCAGCCTTAGGTCGTTCCAGTAGATCGCGAGTTTTCTAAATCGCGTCTCTAGTTAGGTCGCGAACTTTTTTATTGCTGATTGGGTACCGAAGTTCCTTAGGTCGCGAATCCCTTAGGTCGTTCCTCCATAGGTCGCAAACGACATACGTAGGACGCGAACGACATACCAGTAAGTTGCAAGCTCCAGTTTCTTATGTAGCTGATAAAAGATCGCGAAGCACAACACTTTATGTCGTTGTTTTCTTAAGTCGTCTGTGTTGTATTTGTTAAGTCGTTTGTGTTGTAATTTGTGTGTTGTTAAGTCGTATGTCGTAAGTCGACTGATGTTATGTCGCATTGTATTGTTGTAAGTCGCATGTGTTCTTAAGTCATGTATTGTTGTAACTCGTGTGTTGATGAGTCGTGTGTTGATGTTATGTCGTATATGTTAACTCGTGTGTCGCCTATGTTGAGTCGTTAGTGTTGTATTGAATTTCCTATAAATAGGGTACGATGTCATTTGTAAAAAAAAAGTTGTTGATTTTGAATAAAATTTTGGTTTGTGCTTTGTGCCACAATTGCTGAAGTTGAGTGTGATCTCCTTCTTCTTCCATCTTCGAATATTCGAGTGCGCTCGAATCAACGAACTTGAAGCCAATTCACGGAATCTCGTGCATGAGATCAACGTCGAAGAATCATAGTTCTTCTAACATGGTATCGTGCATGATCAACGTGTTAAAGATAGCTAGAATCTGGTATCTCGAGAGATTAACGGATTTGGGCATTGGGTATCTTCAATTCACCGATTCATATTTTCATTTTTTCCACGAATTCATCAATTCGGGAGTGTGTGATCCTGCACGCTACGTCAGTTTGGTATCAAAGCAAGGGAACAAACTTTTCTAAGTTCGTTGGGTGTGAAGTTTCGGGATTTGAAGTTTGGAGATCGAATTAAGTTGTTTGTTCATTTGGGTGTTCGTGAGATTTCAAACAAGTTGAGGAGTTTGATTCGAAATTGTTTGGATTTGTTAAAGATTTGATCATGCCTCCGAGACGTGCTAACCGCTATCAAAATGTTGAAGATGTGTATAGAAGACAAGAAGTTGAACTGATGGAACAGAGTATCAATGAAAAGTTTAATGAGGGTATTGAAAAATTGGAGAAGTTGATGATCGACATGAATCAAAATCAAAGGAGAACGTCACCAGTTTCGAACCAAGGTGGAAATAGGGTTTTGCCATCGGTTTCGGAAGACTGGAGGAGGTCACCGCAGTCTTATCGAGATAGGAGAGAATCATCAGTTTCAATGATGCGAGATAATAATAATTATCGGACTGAAGAAAGAAGAGCTTATCGTGGTTACGAGCATGAACCATATTGTGATTATGAAAAAAGTCGAGTAGAGGAAAGAGGAAGTAGAGAGGACGTGCATGGTCATAGAAGAGTCAATGTTTAGAATCGACATCGAAGCTCATCTAATTTTGAAGAAGATAGTTATGGTGATAGTGTTCACTTTCGGTATCCAGGTCAAGGGCAAAATCGATATAGGAATGTTGAAGAGAATGGTCATACACGGGAGTCAAGGATGGACACACAAATTCCAGAATTCCGAGGTGGTCTACAAGCAGAGGAATTCTATGATTGGTTATCAAAGATTGAAAAGATTTTTGAACTCAACAACGTGCCTGAAGATCGTCAAGTTAAGTTAGTTGCTACAAGGTTGAGAGGAAGAGCTATGAAATGGTGGCAACAAACTAAATCAACCAGAGAGAGAATGGGAAAATCCAAAGTTATCACGTGGGATAAGATGAAAAGGATGATGAAGGCAAATTTCTTACCCTAAAATTATCAAGCTCGTGTGAACCAACAGTTGCAGAAGTTGAGTCAAGGGAGTCGAGAAAAGGGTGTGGTTACAAGCCCCAGCAATTAGAATAAAGGTGTTAATTGCAGTATAAATGTTTCTAAGAGAGTCAACGAACCAATTTTACATGGAATCACTAAGATAAATGTTGAGGACCGAATTAAGTGCTATCATTATCAAGAGTCTAACCGTAGAAGTATTGAATGTACGGAGTCCAATAAGAAAACCTTAGTTATAGAAGAATGTGAAAACAAGGATGTATATGATTCTACTGAAAGCGAGCCGGAAAGGGAAGAGGAACCGACTAGTCCATTATCTTTCAGCGAAAGTGTTGAAGAAGTGGAAGGTAGTGCTGAATCATTGGTTAGGTATAAGGCAAGTGAAGAGCTTAAAATTCCTAAGGAGGTTAAACCAATGTTAGAAGAGTTTGAAGAGGTCGGTCCTACGGAATCGTACGAAGAATTACCACCAAAGTTTGACAACGAAGATGAAGAGGTCGAGTTAGAGAACGATGAATGTAATTTATTGATGGGATTTTATTCAACGTCAAAGTATGTGGATGTAGAAGTTGATTACTCTTCACCGCCAAAGATTGATGTCGATAGTAAGGAAGAAGAAATTGTGTTCGGAGTTGAGGGAAATTACTTGATGATGGAGGATTCTTGCTTAATACCTGAGCTTATGGATGAGAGCCAGCCAAGTGTAAATTCCTTAGTTTTCGAAAAGCCCGAACAAAGTGAAAGTGAAACAGAAGAGAAGGTAGAATCAGATAGTTTATTGTCGTTGACAGAGTTCGTCAATAAAATGAAAGATAGTGATGAATTATCAATGTTGATTGAATCTGGAGGAAGTTCTGATTTTGAGAACCTTGAAGAGGTTGAAATATTTGAAGAGTTTGAAGATGAGATTTTTGAGGAACTGCCTGAAGAAACTAGTCTTGTTTTTTTGGAAGAGTCTGTTGAAAAGATGAAAATTAGTAATGAATTGTTTGTGTTGTCCGGGCAAGGAACGAGTAAAGATCTTGAGGTTTTTGAGGAAGTTGGATCAGAATTCAATGAGTTTGAAGTCGAATATCCTGAGAAACTACCCGAAGAGTTACCACCGCTATAGGACATTCAACCTCAAACTGAACTAGTACCAGATACTATTTTACTACGGGGATCGTATGATCTTGTGAATCTAAAAGAACAGAAAGAGTTAAAAAGACAGGATGAAGAGAATGATTGTCAGTTGGAGTTACCTAATCATGTCCGCACTATTGATGTTGTCAACGTCAACTGCTTGGAACCGTTTCATGAAAATAAACATGTCAAAGAAGAAGCAAGTGAGAATTCTTTTCAATCAGGGGAATTTGTTGCAACACATCAAGGGAAGATTCTAAATGATAATACACCTGAAAGAGATAGGAAAAGACAAGAATCTGGACATGAGTCATCACACTTCTTCAGTCATAACTTCCTAAGTCGCTTCGCGATTTTAAACTTCATTATATCGTCTCGCATTTTCGTCACGATTTGGTTCTATATCACACCTTCCTATTGGCACAAGCATCATGAGGTCATATCCCTCATATCACTTCCTTATGTCGCCTGCCTAATGCCACGTCTGCTTTATGCCATGCGTTCCTTATGTCGAGCCGCATCTTCAAAGGGTCAAGACAAGATCAATCTCAAGAGTGGTTATCACCAGAGCCGCATCAGACCAGATAATGAATGGAAGACAGCATCTCGAAGAAGGAAAAAGTGTGAATTCGGGACGAATTCTTTTCAACCAGGGGAGGATGATGCAGCGCAAATCCAGAATCGCAAAACCCTAAGTCGCGAACAAGCTACCTTAAGTCGTGTCCATCAAGCTGTAGATCGCGAGCAACATACCTCAAGCCAAAGCTCCAGAATTCATTAGGTCGCGATCGCTCCCGAATTCCTTAGGTCGCAAGTTGCTCCCCCTTATGTCGCTCCAGCCCTAGGTCGTTCCAGTAGATTGCGAGTTTCCTGAACCGCGTCTCTAGTTAGGTCGCGAACTTTCTTTATCGCTGATTGGGTACCGAAGTTCCTTAGGTCGCGAATCCCTTAGGTCGTTCCTCCATAGGTCGCGAACGACATACCTAGGTTGCGAACGACATACCAGTAAGTCGCAAGCTCCAATTTCTTATGTAGCTGATAAAAGATCGCGAAGCAAAACTCCTTATGTCGTTGTTTTCTTAAGTCGTCTGTGTTGTATTTGTTAAGTCGTTTGTGTTGTAATTTGTGTATTGTTAAGTCGTATGTCGTAAGTCGACTGATGTTATGTCGCATTGTATTGTTGTAAGTCGCATGTGTTGTTAAGTCATGTATTGTTGTAACTCGTGTGTTGATGAGTCGTGTGTTGATGTTATGTCGTATATGTTAACTCGTGTGTCGCCTATGTTGAGTTGTTAGTGCTGTATTGAATTTCCTACAAATAGGGTACGATGTCATTTGTAAAAAAAAGTTGTTGATTTTGAAAAAAAAATTGGTTTGTGCTTTTTGCCACTATTGTTGAAGTTGAGTGTGATCAACTTCTTCTTCCATCTTCGGATATTCGAGTGCGCTCGAATCAACGAACTTAAAGCCGATTCATGGAATCTCATGCACGAGATCAACGTCGAAGAATCGTAGATCTTCTAACACGGTATCGTGCGCGATCAACGTGTTAAAGATAGCTAGAATCTGGTATCTCGAGAGATCAACGGATTTGGGAATTTGGGTATCTTCAATTCACCGATTCATATTTCATTTTTTTTCCGCGAATTCATCAATTCGGGAGTGTGTGATCCTGCACGCTGCATCAATGAGGTGAGATACTTGCTTTTTCACGTGAATTGATAGGGTATAAATGGCTAAAATTTAAGGTAAGAACGGCTAGAAAGTAATTAAGGAGGTAGGAAATAAATGATAGGCAAATAAAGAGGCAAGAAATAAAACAAATGTGACGTATGCCAATTAAAGCAAAGTAACATATGCCTAATTAATTTGTTTCCTTGCCATTAATTAAAAGATATATATAAAAGAACATTCAGTAAACAAAATAAATAAAAGATATACATAAGAAACATTTAATAAATAAATTTTTAAAAAGATATGCCTTTAAGGCAATATAACGTATATCCATTGAAATTCTTTTCCAAGAAATAAATAAGAGATATAAACACATAACGATTCAATTAATAAAATGAATGTCTAAATAAATAAAATAGAAAGATAAAATAAAGATGGATATTATGAAATATATATATATATATATACAGAAATTATTTATTTTATTATATTTGGAAAAGAAATTGCAAACAAAAATCCACTTCATTGGAAAAAAATTGATTTCAAACAAGAAATTTTTTATATTAAAATTATATTTGAAAGTGGAAGTGAATGTTAAGAAACGGGAAAGGCATGAATTAAGGAAAAAGAAACATATATATATATTATTCTTAAACGCAAATGAAAAATGAGAACATAATGGGAAATAAATTTTGTATGTGAATGACAAAAGGAAATACACGGCTAAAATGGTTGTTTGGATGGCAAGAAAGTGGAAGTGAATGTTAAGAAACGGAAAAGGCATGAATTAAGGAAAAATGAAACACACACACACACATATATATATATATTATTCTTAAATCAAATGAAAAATGAGAACATAATGGGAAATAAATTTTTGTATGTGAATTTCAACTTGATATGCACGGCTATGAATGAGGTGAATGGCTAGGGTAAGGAGGAAACAGCTAGAAAATTAATAAAGAGGGTAGGTAAGTAAAAGAGCAAGAATTAAAACAAAGTAACGCATATCTCCTTGATTTCTTCCAAGCCATTTATGAAAAGATATAAGCACATGTAAAATCCAATAAATAAAGTTTACATAAACAGAATAGAAAAATAAAATAAAATAACCTAGAAATTAAAAATATAGAAATGAAAATGGAAAATAGAAATTGAAATACAGAAAATAATTGCAAGTAAAACGCTGTAATTTATCTAGTTAAAAAAGTATAACTCAGAGTTTAATGAAACGAAAAGCAGAACGGATATCATAAATATATTCTTGTTCAAAGAAAAAGATTAAAATTTAAAAATTCAAATTTTTAAAAATTTAAACTGAAAATTCAAATTTTGACCAAAATATAAAAATTTCAGAAATTGTTTATTTATTGCATTTGAAAAATAAATTACAAACAAATTCCAAACTTACATTGGAAAAATTCTAAAAATTCACTTTTAAATGATTTAAAAATCAAAATTTCAAATAAAAATTTAATTAAAAATATTCACAAAATTATAAGTTGTTACATAGAGCGGAACAAAATGTAATATATAATAACAGATTTTTATATAAAAGAAACTATATGTAACGACCCATAATTTTTGATCGTTAATTTTTTAATATTCAATTGGTTTAAATATTAAAATGATTGGTTTAAAAGGTTCGATATTTCAAAATTCCATATATTGTGATTTTATCATAGTTGATAAAATAGAAATTCAAATACAGTGATTTTTAATATATTTGAATTAGGGAATCTAATATTGAATAATGATTCAAATAACTGGATTTTAAATCGAATATCAATTCAATTAATTTAATGGACTAATTTTACTCATTTTAAATGAATATATAATAATGATGAATTCAACCTTTAATTCAGTTGCAGTTATAAAAGTTCGAACAAATAATCAGGAAATAAATTTTTATTTTTACAAGTTGATCTCTTTTGTTGTATTTTTAATTTAGTTAATGTATTTTCTCCATAATATTTAATTTGGAAAATATTGAAATATTTGTTTGACGTTTTACAGGAAAATTGTAGGATTTTTACGATTTTTTACAACTCAATAACCGGTGTATATTATTATCAATTTGGAGCCACGACGATGTTCTGAGCGCGATTGTATTTATGTATTTATTCGAAGTCCGTACGTGAATGGAAAATGGTGCAATGAGATACCATTATGTTTAAAATCTATAATCTATACTATTATATTATTGGTGAGTTGCATTTCAAGAGCACAGAAACCTTCTTGGCTTTTTGATGCAGCGCGATCTACTGGCGCATCTGATTTGAATTGTTCAAGGCTTTTAGGTCGCTCACGACCTAGTGAAATTTTAGGTCGCTCACGACCTAATGAATCTATAGGTCGCTCATGACTTAGGGAAGGTCGATCACGAGTCAACGGAATCAGTGTTAAGGCATGTGAACGAGCTAACGAGTTAAAGGAAAAGGCGCACGAACGACCTAACGAAGTTCTCATTCCTTTAGGTCGCTCCGATATTTCGAGTGAAGACTGTCTCGAGCTACGACCTAAGTTAGGTCGCGTGAACGAGTTACGACCTAAGTTAGGTCGCGCAAAGGTAGGTCGCTCGACCTTGTGTTGCGGGAAGTTAGGTCGCTCGACCTTGTGTTGTGGGAAGTTAGGTCGCTCGCCTTAAGTCGTCGTGAAGATAGGTCGCGTGAAGAATCCTGAAACCGCGTTTACTTCTTAGGTCGTGTACGTTGTATTCTTAGGTCGTTGGGCATGTTGTCTCTGTTGTACCTATACATATTAAGTCGTATGTCGTTTGTACTTGTATTTGTATTTTCTTATGTCGTTTGTATATAAGTCATAAGTCGTGTCTGTTATATTGTCTTAGGTCGGAAGTCTTGGAAGTGTGTAGGTCGTTCACTACCTAAGTGTTGTCTCTGTTGGGCCGTGTATGTTTGTAACCCTATAAATAGGGATGATGGTGTCATTTGTAATAGTTAGTTGATTTTGAATAAAACTTTGTTTGTTAGCTTCGTGCTTTCATTAAATTGGTAGTTGAGTGTGATCTCCTATCTCCACCTTCGGTATTCGAGTGCGCTCGAATCAACGATCGTTGAAGCCGATTCGCGGAATCAAGTGCGCTTGATCAACATCGAAGAATCGTAGATCTTTAAAAATGGTATCGTGCGCGATCAACGTGTTTGGGATAACTAGATTCCGGCATCTTTGGATCAACGGAGTTGGGCATTCAGTATTCTTTCAATCCACCGATTGCTACTTTCATCGAATCATCATTTTCGTTATCTGCTGCTGCGTCATTTGGTATCAGAGCTAGACTTAGCCAATCATAGCTAAGCCGAGTCTTGAAGCCAATTCCTATTGAAGAAGTTTGAAGTTAAGACCGAGAGTTAGAAGTTGAAGCCGTGCATCTTTTTGAGAATCAAGGCCGAGAATTGAAGTTTGAAAATGCCGTCGAGAAGAGCAAATCGCCATCAGAACGTTGAAGCGTTGTATCGAAGAGAAGAAGCCGAGCAAATGGAACAACGTATCAATGAGAAATTTGATGAAGGCATTGGGAAATTAGAGAAACTGATGAATGATTTGAATCAGGGTCAAAGGATAAGGTCGCCAGTCTCGAACCATGGAGGAAATGGAGTTTCGCCATCGGTTACGGAAGCGAGGAGGGTGTCCCCGCAATCTTACCGAGGAAGGAGAGAATCTTCAGTTTCAATGAGAAGAGAACATCATGAATATAGAGATGAAGAGAGACGAACTCCACGTGAGTTTGAACAAGAACCATACCATGATGATGAAAGACAAAGTAGAAAAGACATGCGAGATCATAGAGATAGGGTGGTCGAGATCGCCATCGAAGTACATCTGTTTTTTATGAAGATGGTGATAGAGGAAGTTTTCATTATCGAGATCATGGCCAAAGACGGAATCGATGTCGTGATGTTGAAGATGATCGTCGATGGGAATCAGGGATGAAGACTGAAATTCCAGAATTAAAGGGAAGCATGCAAGCTGAAGAATTTTTGGATTGGTTGTTTAATGTGGAGGAGATTTTTGACTTCAAGGAGGTTCCAGAACATCGTAGAGTGAAGTTGTTTGCTACAAGGTTGAAGGGTAGAGCTTTGGCGTGGTGGCAGCAAACCAAACTTACACGAGAACGGATGGGGAAGTCAAAGATTGACTCATGGGAAAAGATGAAGAAGTTGTTGAGAGCTACTTTCTTACCTTACAACTATCAGTCGCTTATGTATCAACGATTACAGAACTTGAGATAGGGTACGAAGTCTGTGAATGATTATGCGGATGAATTTTATCAACTGATTGCAAGGAATGACATCATGGAGACGGAGGAACAGTTGACAGCTAGATTTGTTGGAGGGTTGCGAATGCAGATTCAAGATATGGTGAACATGTTTGATCCGAGATCTGTGGCGGAAGCACACCAGAAGGCGTTGGCTTGGGAAAAGCAGGGAAGATGAAGTGGTGGTGTGTTTACAACTTCCAACAATCAAGTAAAGGGTGTTAGTGGAAGTTCCAATGTTTCGAAAGCTGTTGCAAAACCAGTTGTGAGTGAGGTTGTGAAGGCGAAAGTTAATAGCGGTTTCAAGTGTTATAATTGCCAAGAAGTGGGCCACAAAAGCAATGAATGTCCAAAGCCGAAGAAACGAGCTATGATAGCGGAGGTTGAGGATGAGGATGAAGAAGCTGAATGTTCCAATTCACCATTTGTTGAGGAGGAGGAAGAGTTGTCCGGAGATGAGGGTTGTAACTTGATGATGAGGAGGTCTTGTCTAACACCAAAGCAAGAGGAAGATTCTAGCTGGTTAAGGAGTAACATTTTTCAGTCTACGTGCACTATCTTGGGAAGAGTTTGCAAGTTTGTTATCGATGCTGGAAGTTGCGATAACATTATTTCTACAGAAGCTGTGAAGAAATTGGCATTGAAGACTGAGAAGCATCCGAAACCTTACAAGTTAGCTTGGTTGAGGAAAGGTGGGGAGGTGAAAGTTGGAAGAAGAGCTTGTGTTAATTTTTCAATTGGGAAGAAATACAAAGATGAAATTTGGTGCGATGTTGTGGATATGGATGTATGTCATCTGTTGCTGGGGAGACCGTGGCAATATGATAGGGCTGTGCAACATGATGGTCGTACCAATAGTTATAGCTTTATGTTTGAAGGCACAAAGATCACTTTAGTTCCCAAGAAGCGACAACAAGAAGAAAACAAGTTGGAGGAGATTGAAGAGCTGAAAACATTGTTATCTTTGAAGGAGTTTGTTAAAGAAGTTGAAGAGGAGCCTGAAGTGTTCTTGTTGATTGGGCGAGAAAGCAATGAAGTGGTTGAAATACCCGAAGAAGTAAAGCCGGTACTGGAAGAATTTAACGATGTATTTCCTGAAGAGCTGCCAACGGAATTGCCACCGTTGAGGGATATACAACACCAAATAGATCTTGTTCCAGGTGTTGTGTTGCCACATAAACCACACTACAGGATGAGTCCGAAGGAACATGAGGAGTTGCGAAGGCAGGTAGAAGAATTGCTTGAACAAGGGCGTATACAAGAGAGCTTGAGTCCGTGTGCAGTACCAGCATTACAAGTACCAAAGAAGGATGGTTCGTGGAGGATGTGTACGGATAGCAGGGCACTGAACAAGATAACTGTTAGATACAGATTTCCGATGCCGAGGCTTGATGATCTGTTAGATCAAATCAGCGGGTCTATGATCTTTTCGAAGATTGATCTTAAAAGTGGATATCATCAAATTCGAATTAGACCAGGAGATGAGTGGAAGACAACATTCAAGACGAGGGAAGGATTGTATGAATGGCTGGTCATGCCGTTTGGTCTATCGAATGCACCAAGCACATTTATGAGGGTGATGAACCAAATTTTCAGGCCGTACATATGGAAATTTGTGGTGGTTTACTTTGACGATATTTTGATTTACAGTGCTAGTACATAGGAGCATGTTCAGCATTTGAGGAAAGTGTTAATTATTCTTCGTGAAGAACAATTCTATGCTGCTACGAAGAAATGTGTGTTTATGGCACGAAGTGTTTTATTTTTGGGATATGTTGTATCCGTAGGAGGAATACAGGTGGACCAGAGTAAAGTCGAAGCAATTAGAGAATGGCCACAGCCCAAGACGATAACGGAAGTTCGAAGTTTTCACGGGTTGGCTTCATTTTATCGAAGATTTATTCCACACTTTAGTAGTGTGATGGCGCCTATTACTGATTGTATGAAGGGTAAGCAGTTTTCATGGTCGGAGGAAGCAGGGGTTGCTTTTGAGCGAATTAAGGATCTGTTGACGACAGCACCAATTTTAGCATTACCGAATTTTCAGTTATTGTTCGAGCTACATACTGATGCATCCAAGGTTGGAATTGGAGGGGTGTTGAGTCAGAGGGGGCGTCCTATTGCATATTTCAGTGAGAAGTTATCAGGAGAGAAGATGAGATATAGTACGTATGATGTGGAATTTTATGTTGTTGTGCAAGCCATTAAACACTGGAGACATTACCTATTTCACAAGGAGTTTGTGTTATATACTGATCATGAGGCTTTGAAGCATCTGCAAGGACAGGAGAAAATTTCAGCGAGGCATGCATCGTGGATTGCATATCTGCAACAGTTTACATTTGTTGTGAAACACAAATCTGGAATTACAAACCGTGTGGCGGATGCGTTGAGTAGAAGAAATCATTTGTTAACTGCGATGAAGGTTGAAGTGACAGGTTTTGAGGTACTTCCAGAATTATTTGTTGAAGATCCTTACTTTATGAAGATTGTAGATGAAGTAAATAAAGGGAAGACGGATGAGTTTGTGATGGTGGATGGTTTTCTATTTAAAGAAAATCGACTGTGTGTACCTGATTGTAGTTTACGGATGAAAATTGTGAAGGAATTACATGAAGAAGGCCAAGTGGGTAGAGACCGTACATTGTAGCTAATTTCTCAATCTTATTTTTGGCCGTCGATGAGAAAAGAAGTCGAGAGATTTGTGGAAAGATGTCATATCTGTCAAGTGTCGAAGGGAACCGCTACAAATGGAGGATTATATATGTCGTTACCTGTGCCTACTAGATCGTGGGTGGATGTGAGCATGGATTTTGTTTTGGGTTTGCCTAGAACTCAAAGGGGAAATTATTCTATATTTGTTGTGGTGGACAGGTTTTCGAAAATGGCACATTTTATAGCGTGTAAGAAGACAGCGGATGCCGTCCGAGTTGCTCAATTATACTTTAAAGAGGTGTATCGATTGCATGGGCTACCTGAATCAATTGTTTCGGATCGGGATACTAGATTTCTAAGCCATTTCTGGTTGAGTTTGTGGAAGATGGTCGGAACAAAGCTGAACTTTAGTAACGCTTACCATCCGCAATCTGATGGGCAAACGGAGGTGGTTAACAGATCGTTGGGGAACTTGTTGAGATGTCTCGTGAAAGATAACTTGAAGAGCTGGGATATGAAGCTATATCAAGCAGAGTTTGCACATAATCATGCAGTCAATCGAAGTACTGCATTCAGTCCATTTCAAATTGTATATTCAAGCTTACCAAAGGGACCGTTGGATTTGACGACAGTGCCATATCAGAAGGGAGTTGTTAAACGAGCTGGTGATTTTGTAACTGAGTTGCAGGAGTGCCACAGAACTATTCATGAACGATTGCTTGCATCAAACGAAAAGTATAAACAACTGGCGGATAAGAAGCGAATGAGTGTGAACTTCAGAGAAGGCGATTTGGTTTATGCCGTGTTGACAAAAGATCGTTTTCCAGTGGGAACGTACAATAAGTTGAAAGCTCGTAAAATTGGTCCAGTGGAAATTTTGAAGAAAATCAATGAGAATGCATATCAGTTGAAATTTGCTGATGATGTTCATACTTCTGATGTTTTTAATGTCAAATATTTGATTCCGTATCACGGGGATGAGCTTATTGTGGAAGAGGATGGTACAAATTCGAGGACGAATTCTTGTCAACAGGGGGAGGATGATGCAGCGCGATCTACTGGCGCATCTGATTTGAATTGTTCAAGGCTTTTAGGTCGCTCACGACCTAGTGAAATTTTAGGTCGCTCATGACCTAATGAATCTATAGGTCGCTCACGACCTAGGGAAGGTCGATCATGAGTCAACGGAATCAGCGTTAAGGCATGTGAACGAGCTAACGAGTTAAAGGAAAAGGCGCACGAACGACCTAACGAAGTTCTCATTCCTTTAGGTCGCTCCGATATTTTGAGTGAAGACTGTCTCGAGCTACGACCTACGTTAGGTCGCGTGAATGAGTTACGAACTAAGTTAGGTCGCGCAAAGGTAGGTCACTCGACCTTGTGTTGCGGGAAGTTAGGTCGCTCGACCTTGTGTTGCGGGAAGTTAGGTCGCTCGACCTTGTGTTGCGGGAAGTTAGGTTGCTCGCCTTAAGTCGCCGTGAAGATAGGTCGCGTGAAGAATCCTGAAACCGCATTTACTTCTTAGGTCGTGTATGTTGTATTCTTAGGTCGTTGGGCATGTTGTCTCTGTTGTACCTATACATATTAAGTCGTATGTCGTTTGTACTTGTATTTGTATTTTCTTATGTCGTTTGTATATAAGTCGTAGGTCGCGTCTGTTAGGTCGCGTTTGTTATATTGTCTTAGGTCGTAAGTCGTGGAAGTGTGTATGATGCAGCTAAACCCAGAGATGAAGTCCTGAGTCGTCCACGAGATAAAACTAACACGGCAGATATAAGTCGTCTACGACTTAAGGGCAATGCTATGAGTCGTCCACGACTCATAAAGACAGGCATGAATCGTATGCGACTTAAGGAAGCGGTGATGAGTCGTCCACGACTCATAGAGACAGGCATGAATCATATGCGACTTAAGGAGGCGGTGATGAGTCGTCCACGACTCATCTGGAAAACCAAAGGGGAAGGCATAAGTCATCTACGACTTAAGGAGGCGATGATGAGTCGTCCACGACTCAACTGGAAGACCAAAGGGAAAGATGTGACGAGTTTACGACTTAACGAAGCAACTATAACTCGTCTACGACTTAACAGGGAGATGAGTCGCTCACGACTCAAGGGGAAGAATACACAAGTGATAAGTTGTCTACGACTCAAGGAAGGTGAGGAGATAAGCCATCCACGACTCAAGGGCGAGGCTGGTATAAGTCGTCCACGACTTATCGAAACTGGGTTAAGTCGTAGAGGCCTGGAGCTGTATATTCTGATGCCGCTTTAATCCATGCCGTAGATTCTCCTGACGAGTTAATCAGAACCGATTGTTTTCTAAGTCGCTACTGGAGTATAAGTCGTATGGCGTCTGTTGTAAATAAGTTGAGTCGAATGGAGTTGATGAGTCGGCAATGACTTAAAAGATGTATTTTTCTATGTTGTATTTTCTGTTTGCTAAGTCGCTAGGCTTTCTTGTAATAAGTCGTGAGTCGTATGCTTTGTAAATAAGGAGTGTTGATTTGTTAAGTCGTTAAGTCGTGTACCTGGTTGTGACATTCGTATTGTAAGTTGATAAGTCGTATACGACTTATGATGAGTCGTAGAGCGTAGCTATGAGTCGGAAACGACTTAGGAGTTGGAGAAATTTCTGTTGTAAAATTGTTCGCCTATAAATAGGCCGTGAGTCTCATTTGTAAAAGGTTGTTGAATATTGAATAAAATTCTCTTTTGATTGCTTTGTGCTTTCATTCAAATTGGTAGTTGAGTGTAATCTCCTATCTCCTCTTTCGGATAATCGAGTGCGCTCGATTCAACGATTGTAGAAGCCGATTCGCGGAATGAAGTGCGCTTGATCAATGCTTGAAGAATTGAAGATCTTCGAACCCGGTATCGTGCGCGATCAACGAGTTCAGGATAGCTAGAATTCAGTATCTTCGGATCAACGAATTTGGGCATTTCAGCATCTTCCAATCCACCGATTGCTACATTCAACGATCTACATCATTTTTGTAATATCCGCTGCGCCATTTGGTATCAGAGCTTGTTCTAACCAATCATAGTTAGATCGAGACTTGAAGCCTAATTATTTTGAGGAGTTTTGAAGTTTGAAGTTGTTTGGCCGAGAAGTTTGAAGTTGAGCCGTGAGCAAGTGAAGTTGTTCGCATTTGTTTGAAGATTGAAGTTCGGATTTGCATTGGAGGCCGAAACTTTGTCCATCGTGTTCATCGCGATTTGCTACAAAGTGGAAGTTTTCGATCCGTTTCATTTTGGATCAAAGTCCGAATTGTGTTTGAATTTTGAAGTGTTGGAAGATTTTCAAGTATGCCGCCAAGAAGAGCTAATCGCCACCAAAACGTAGAAGCTTTGTATCGAAGAGAAGAAGCTGATGAGATGGAACAAAGAATCAATGAGAATTTTAGTGAGAAGCTTAATGAAGGAATTGGCCGGTTAGAGAGGCTTATGACGGAGATGAATCAAAATCGGAGAAGGGTTTCACCAGAATCTAACCATGGGGGTAGTAGAGTCTCGCCACATTCCAATCGAGATAGAAGTGTTGAAAATGATCAAGGGCGTGGGAGGAACGTGAATGATCGTGAACGGAGGAATGTCAATAGAAGGGATGAAGGTGGAAGGCGTAATGGTAGTAGAGATGTTGGTGGTCAGAATCGACATCGTTATGCATCTGATTTTGGAGAGGAGTATGATGGTGGTAGTATTCAAGGAAGAGGTCAAGAAAAAAACTGTTCTGAATATGATCACAAGTGGGAGTCGGGGATGAAGACTGAAATTCCTGAATTCAAAGGTGGTATGCAAGCAGAGGAATTTCTAGATTGGGTGGCTAATGTTGAGGAGATTTTTGACTTCAAAGGAGTTCCAGAACATCGTAGAGTGAAGTTGGTTGCTACGAGGCTGAGGGGTAGAGCTTTGGCATGGTGGCAGCAAACCAAACTTACACGTGAACGAATGGGAAAGTCAAAAGTTGAATCTTGGGAGAAGATGAAGAAATTGATGAAAGCAACGTTCTTACCATACAATTATCAATCTTTGATGTATCAACGTTTGCAGAACTTGAGGCAGGGCACAAAGACAGTTAATGACTATGCTGATGAATTCTATCAACTTATTGCAAGGAACGATATTATGGAAACAGAAGAGCAGCTGACATCTAGGTTCATTGGGGGATTGAGAATGCAGATTCAGGATATGGTTAATATGTTCGATCCAAGATCTGTGGCAGAAGCACATCAGAAAGCATTGGCTTGGGAAAAACAAGGGAGACGAGGAAGTGGTGTGTTTACTAATTCTAACAATCAAGCGAAGGGTGTTGGAGGAAGTTCTAATGTTTCTAAACCTATCAGTAGACCAGTGGTGAAGGAGGTTGAGAAGACAAGGGTTAACAATGGTTTCAAATGTTACAATTGTCAGGAATTGGGTCATAAAAGCAGTGAGTGTCCAAAGCCAAAGAAGAGAACCATGATTGCAGAAGTTGACGATGAGGATGTTGATGGAGATTGTTCTAATCCAGCTGAGGAGGATGAGCAGGATATTGCGTCAGGAGATGAAGGTTGTAATCTAATGCTAAGAAGATCGTGTTTAACACCGAAGCAGGAGGAAGCTAGTTGGTTGAGAAGTAATATTTTTCAGTCAACATGTACTATTCTGGGGAAGGTGTGTAAGTTTGTAATTGACGCAGGAAGCTGTGATAATATTATTTCGACCGAGGCTGTGACAAAGTTGAAATTGAAGACAGAGAAACATCCGAATCCATACAAGTTAGCTTGGTTGAGAAAAGGAGGAGAAGTGAAAGTGGATAGACGAGTTCGTGTTCCATTCTCTATTGGGAAGAAATACAAAGACGAAATCTGGTGTGATGTCGTAGAGATGGATGTTTGTCATTTATTATTGGGAAGACCATGGCAGTATGATCGAGCAGTACAACATGACGGTCGGACCAATAGTTACAGTTTTATGTTTGAAGGCACGAAGATTATCCTAGTTCCAAAGAAGAGACCACAAGGAGAAAGTAAGTCAGAAGAGATTGAAGAGCTCAAAACTTTGTTATCGTTGAAAGAGTTTGTGAAGGAAGTAGAGGAGGAACCTGAAGTGTTTTTGTTAATTGGGCGAGAGAGCAGTGAAGAGGTTGAGATTCCAGAAGAAGTAAAACCAATTTTGAAAGAATTTGACGATGTATTTCCAGAAGAGTTACCAACGGAGTTGCCACCGTTAAGAGATATACAACATCAGATAGATCTTGTTCCAGGTGCTGTGTTGCCACACAGACCACATTATCGAATGAGTCCGAAGGAACATGAAGAGTTGCGAAGGCAGGTAGAGGAATTGCTTGAACAAGGGCGTGTGCAGGAGAGTCTAAGTCCTTGTGCTGTACCAGCTTTATTGGTACCCAAGAAGGATGGGACATGGAGGATGTGCACTGACAGTCGAGCATTGAATAAGATTACCGTGAGATATAGATTTCCAATGCCGAGGTTGGATGACTTGTTAGATCAAATAAGCGGAGCTACTATATTTTCGAAGATTGATTTGAAGAGCGGATATCATCAAATTCGTATCAGACCAGGAGATGAGTGGAAAACTGCTTTTAAAACCAGGGAGGGTCTATACGAATGGTTGGTCATGCCATTTGGTTTATCCAATGCACCAAGTACTTTCATGAGGGTAATGAATCAGATTTTTCGACCGTTCATTGGGAAATTCATGGTGGTGTATTTCGATGATATTCTTATTTACAGTGGGAGTCCAGAGGAACATTTGAATCATCTTAGAGAAGTGCTGATGGTATTGCGACAAGAACAATTCTATGCTGCAACGAAGAAATGCGTGTTCATGACGCATAGTGTTTTATTTCTGGGGTATGTTGTTTCAGAGAAAGGAATACAGGTTGACCAAAGTAAAGTTGAGGCGATCAGAAATTGGCCGCAGCCCAAGACGATAACGGAAGTTCGTAGTTTTCACGGGTTGGCTTCATTCTATCGTAGGTTTATACCACACTTTAGTAGTGTGATGGCACCTGTTACAGATTGCATGAAAGGTAAATAGTTTGCATGGACAGAGGAAGCAGGGAGTGCTTTTGGGAAGATCAAGGAATTGCTGACGTCTGCACCAATTCTAGTGCTACCTGATTTTCAGCTAGTGTTTGAACTGCACACTGATGCATCCAAGGTTGGGATTGGAGGGGTGTTGAGTCAGAAGGGACGTCCAATTGCCTATTTCAGTGAGAAGTTGTCAGGAGCAAAGATGCGATACAGTACATATGATGTGGAGTTTTATGCTGTTGTGCAATCTATTAAACACTGGAGACACTATCTATTTCAGAAGGAGTTTGTTCTTTACACTGATCATGAAGCATTGAAGCATTTACAAGGGCAAGACAAGATTTCAGCGAGACATGCATCGTGGATTGCATATCTGCAACATTTTACTTTTGTTGTTAAACACAAGTCAGGGGTGACAAATCGTGTGGCTGATGCTTTGAGTAGGAGGAGTCATTTGTTGACTACACTAAAGGTTGAAGTGACGGGGTTTGAAATATTGCCAGACTTATTTAATAATGATCCTTACTTTGCAAAATTTGTTGATAAAGTCAAGGAGGGAGAGACGGATGATTTCGTGATGGTAAATGGTTTTCTGTTCAAAGGGAATCGATTGTGCATACCGGAGGGTAGTTTGAGAATGAAAATTATCAAGGAATTACATGAAGAAGGGCATGTTGGAAGAGACCGTACCTTACAGTTAATTTCACAATCCTACTTTTGGCCATCGATGAGGAAAGAAGTGGAGAGGTTTGTTGAGAGATGCCATATCTGTCAAGTTTCGAAAGGAACTGCGACTAATGCGGGTTTATATATGTCGTTACCGGTACCAACTAAACCATGGGTTGATGTGAGTATGGACTTTGTGTTGGGGTTGCCGAGAACGCAGCGTGGTAATGATTCCATTTATGTGGTGGTTGATCGATTTTCGAAAATGGCACACTTTATTGCTTGTAAGAAGACGGCGGATGCTGTTCATGTTGCTCAGTTGTTTTTCAGAGAGATCTATCGACTTCATGGATTGCCAAAATCGATTGTGTCGGACAGGGATACTCGTTTTCTGAGTCATTTTTGGCTAAGTTTGTGGAAAATGGTTGGAACGAAGCTGAAGTTTAGTAGTGCTTATCACCCACAAACGGATGGACAGACTGAGGTGGTCAACAGATCATTGGGAAACTTGTTGAGGTGTCTTGTTCAAGATAATCTGAAGAGTTGGGATGTGAAGTTATGCCAGGCAGAATTTGCTCATAATCATGCTATGAATCGAAGTACTGGGTTCAGTCCATTTCAGATAGTATATTCGAGCTTACCGAAGGGACCGTTGGACTTAACGGTAGTGCCACAATCAAAGAAGACAATTAAGAAAGCTGCTGATTTTGTTGAAGGGCTGACGGAGTGTCATAAAATCGTTCAAGAACGATTGGAGAAAGCAAATGAGAAATATAAACGAGCTGCAGACTTGAAACGACGAAATGTTAAGTTTAATGAAGGAGATATGGTTTATGCAGTATTAACGAAAGATCGTTTCCCAGTGGGCGCTTATAACAAGTTGAAAGCTAGGAAAATTGGTCCGGTGGAAGTTGTGAAACGAATCAATGAAAATGCTTATAAACTAAGGCTGCCAGATGATGTGTATACATCTGACGTATTCAATGTTAAGCATCTCGTACCATATCATGGGGATGAGTTTGTTGGGAATGAAGAGTGCAAATTCGAGGTCGAATTTCTCTCAACCTGGGGAGGATGATGCAGCTAAACCCAGAGATGAAGTCCTGAGTCGTCCACGAGATAAAACTAACACGGCAGATATAAGTCGTCTACGACTTAAGGGCAATGCTATGAGTCGTCCACGACTCATAAAGACAGGCATGAATCGTATGCGACTTAAGGAAGCGGTGATGAGTCGTCCACGACTCATAGAGACAGGCATGAATCGTATGCGACTTAAGGAGGCGGTGATGAGTCGTCCACGACTCATCTGGAAAACCAAAGGGGAAGGCATAAGTCATCTACGACTTAAGGAGGCGGTGATGAGTCGTCCACAACTCAACTGGAAGACCAAAGGGAAAGATGTGATGAGTTTACGACTTAACGAAGCAACTATAACTCGTCTACGACTTAACATGGAGATGAGTCGCTCACGACTCAAGGGGAAGAATACACAAGTGATAAGTCGTCTACGACTCGAGGAAGGTGAGGAGATAAGCCATCCACGACTCAAGGGCGAGGCTGGTATAAGTCGTCCACGACTTATCGAAACTGGGTTAAGTCGTAGAGGCCTGGAGCTGTATATTCTGATGTCGCTTTAATCCATGCCGTAGATTCTCCTGACGAGTTAATCAGAACCGATTGTTTTCTAAGTCGCTACTGGAGTATAAGTCGTATGGCGTCTGTTGTAAATAAGTTGAGTCGAATGGAGTTGATGAGTCGGCAACGACTTAAAAGATGTATTTTTCTATGTTGTATTTTCTGTTTGCTAAGTCGCTAGGCTTTCTTGTAATAAGTCGTGAGTCGTATGCTTTGTAAATAAGGAGTGTTGATTTGTTAAGTCGTTAAGTCGTGTACCTGGTTGTGACATTTGTATTGTAAGTTGATAAGTCGTATACGACTTATGATGAGTCGTAGAGCGTAGCTATGAGTCGGAAACGACTTAGGAGTTGGAGAAATTTCAGTTGTAAAATTGTTCGCCTATAAATAGGCCGTGAGTCTCATTTGTAAAAGGTTGTTGAATATTGAATAAAATTCTCTTTTGATTGCTTTGTGCTTTCATTCAAATTGGTAGTTGAGTGTAATCTCCTATCTCCTCTTTCGGATAATCGAGTGCGCTCGATTCAACGATTGTAGAAGCCGATTCGCGGAATCAAGTGCGCTTGATCAACGCTTGAAGAATTGAAGATCTTCGAACCCGGTATCGTGCGCGATCAACGAGTTCAGGATAGCTAGAATTCAGTATCTTCGGATCAACGAATTTGGGCATTTCAGCATCTTCCAATCCACTGATTGCTACATTCAACGATCTACATCATTTTTGTAATATCCGCTGCGCCAGTGTAGGTCGTTCACGACCTAAGTGTTGTCTCTGTTGGGCCGTGTATGTTTGTAACCCTATAAATAGGGATGATGGTGTCATTTGTAATAGTTAGTTGATTTTGAATAAAACTTTGTTTGTTAGCTTTGTGCTTTCATTAAACTGGTAGTTGAGTGTGATCTCCTATCTCCACCTTTGGTATTCGAGTGCGCTCGAATCAACGATCGTTGAAGCCGATTCGCGGAATCAAGTGCGCTTGATCAACGTCGAAGAATCGTAGATCTTTAAACACGGTATCGTGCGCGATCAACGTGTTTGGGATAGCTAGATTCCGGCATCTTTGGATCAACGGAGTTGGGCATTCGGTATTCTTTCAATCTACCGATTGCTACTTTCACCGAATCATCATTTTCGTTATCCGCTGCTGCGTCACTTTTTGTCAACTCAACAGTCGCGTTTTATATTTTCCCCTTCTACCAGATCTTCGCTTTCTCCTTCATTCGTCAGCTACGAACAAAACGGCTAGGGTTTTCCATGCTGCAACAACACAAAAGCCTTTTCAGTGAATTTTAAACTCAAGGGTCGCAGCACCCTTTCCTACTTTTTCTCAGGCTATCGAATTTGGTTTTCCTCCTCTTCAGCCGTGCATTTCCCCTTGTTCCTTTTTCCATACCTAAACAATAATGTCTAGCTCGATTTAATTCTTATCCTCTCTGCCCCCGTTGTTGACGGTTCCAGTCAAAGTCGCCTGCCAAATTGCAGGTGGTCGGGATTGGTTCATCAAAGGGTTATCTTCAAGGTTTCTAGCTCTTCTTTTGATGTAAGCACCTGTTCTTCTTCTTCTTAGCAACCAATTGTAAATTAGCTAGGTTCCTCTTCATAGTGGTTCTCTTTGATTAGGGTTATGGAATTCTTGAATATTTCCATGTTGTGCAAGTGGGAAATTAGTTTGTTTCAGCTAAAGGCAACTTTGATTCTGGCTAAGTTGTTTTATGTTTGTTTATCATGTAATCTCCTTTCCATCTTCCGATTTGCTTTAAATCAACCTTACCATGTATTGTTTTCTATTTTTTACTTCTTCCTTATTGACTTGATTGGCAAATTAACTTTATTCAAAATTTTAACTTTCTCTTTTATAGGGTACGAAACTACTGTTTTAAAAAACTGCTTGAAGCAGGCCTCCTTGAGAGGTTTTGTACCACCCAAAATTTCTAACATAGCTAACATTAGTTTCTCTGTCAATTTTCAAACAGAATAGACTTATAATGTGATGGTAATAAATGGTAATTTTAATGTGCTACATGGTGCATAGATGCTCATTATTTTCGTGTTTAGCCTAATACATGCATATGAACCATTGATTGTTAAAAATCTGTAACGACCTGGAATTTTCGATCCCGAAAATTCCAGATAGTTATGAAAAAAGAAGAAAGAGATAGAAGAAGAAACAGAAAATAAAACACAGAATCTCACATTCACAGCGGATAAAAATATAATATCAAAAATATTCTTTATACAAAGATACTGTATCAGTCAAATACATTTAAATACACCAGAGTTACAACATATATTCACTGATACTGGACATATACAACAACATGTCTCAGACAATTACAATATATCACAGTGGAATACACTCCATACGTTCCTGCCATCCAGCTCGTCTCTTGAGCTCCAGAACGTCCTTACCTGAAAATCTGTAATACTCGGTCTGACCCGAGCATTACATCAGAGTAACACCCGGGTCAGGCTGGAAACCAGCGTGAGTAAACCCATCTAACATAGTATACAAAGTCTACAACTTGTATAAACCCGGGGTACTTATATCAATTTACAGCTACACAAGTTGCTATAGACATTACTTATTTCACACATAAATTTCTAAGTACCAAACTTAGACTAAATGGTCCAATTTACATAAATCATTTCATTACACCCTATTGATTTCATGTATCAATTTATAAAGAATCGAAGTGGTTTCGGGTATTTCCCAATACCCGAACTCGGTCTCTTCGAGTCTCATGTCATCCTAACCCAAGTTATCCAAATGAGATACACAACATTTCAAATTAGATATATCAATTTATTCGAAGCATCCAATACCATTCAAACATTCATAAGCAAAGCTTAATCACATACAAATCATTTCAATTGATTCTAATTAAATTTCGAACCTCAATCACTTAGATCTCTTCATTAATTAATTCCAAATCAATTAAATAATCAACCCTTCCTTATTCTAATTAATCACCCTGGATTAATCATCTTTCAATTACATTCAAGTAATCACCCTTAAATGCATTTCACAATATTAATTATTCTTAACCAACATCAATAAGTAATCTTAATTACTTCATAAATTATTTAACTATATTAATTTCATTAATCCTTTAAATTTTTTATGTCAATTAACTTTCTCATAAGTCACTTATTATTGATTAATCAATTTTAATTTACCAATCTTTAATTACATCATTAATTATATAAATTAACGATTTCCAATTATTTTTTAATTCATTCTAATCTAAATTAATTACTTTAATTCAACCACAATATTAATCATTCTCAATTAATATCAACATATAATTAACTATCATTATTTACTTCGTTACATAAATGATTTACTCCTTATTTAATTATCTAAATTTATCTCTTGGTTAATTTCTCAAAGTAGCTATATTTTATTAATTACATTAAGTAATTACCTATCAAACCATCCATTTGATAATTCTAAATTAATTAAACTTCATTAATTAACTTAAAACTTAATCAATTAATTAATTCAAAATCCTAAATTACTAAATTACTTAATCATTTAATACTTAATTATTTTCTTAAGGTTCTCAAGTTAAATTGATTAAACCCCAAATTAATATCTAATTACAAATTAAATTTAAGTTATTGATTTAGTTATGAGTATGAGTTAATTTACATTTTTAATTACCTTATATTAATTAATTACCTTTTCAAACCTTTCTTTTAATAAACTTCAAATCAAATATTAGCTTAAAACTAACTAGTATTATTTACTTTATTTAATGTTAAACTTTGTTAATCAAAAACTTAAAGTGTTTAGACAAAACATTAGGGAGAGGACCCGAGCACGCACCACGTTTAGTCGAGAAAGTCTCGAGTTTTCCCTTACTCTTTCCCGCGTCACTCTCATTCCATCCTCTTCTTCTTTTACCTGTTCCCTTCTTCTTCTTCCCCCATTTTTTTTAGCTTAAGTTAAAACTTCACTCTGCAGTATATTAACACACGCATGCGTAACAGAGTCAAACTCGAAGCAAACCCCAAGCGTACACGCACAACCTCTCGCGACAATTCCCAAACCCAAAATCAGACACCAATCGCCACCGTGCACGTGTACCGTGCCACCCACCACCTCTGGTCATCAACGACGCCTCCCCCATGACGACAATGATCATCTCACCATAATCCGAGCATCAGATCTTTCAACCTTCATCAAAAATCGAATTCGAGCATTCGTCACCTCCTGGAACAAAACACCAAACTGGAACGATAATGAAACCTGGAACCACCTCGCCCACTCATCTCCAACCACCGGAGGCTTTGAAGCTCCGTCCAAACCCTCGTCAACAATCAAACCATCATCACCTCAAGTATTGTAGCACTCGATCCTCTAGAGAGCCCATGCCTATCAGAAATTCCAGAACACTCAAAACTAGGTTTCCAAACCCAATCGACCAACCACCATCGCCACTGTCATCTATGCCCTCATCCAAAAAATTTCCTCCACCCACTGATCCTTCTACCGTCACCAGAAGAGACCCTGACCATCCCGATCCTCGGGATCATCATAAATCTCAAAAAAAAAAAACCCCATTTCTGGTCAATCCAGAAATGCCCTCAAGATCCACTATTAAAAATTGTAATCTTTGTTTCAAAAATCAAGTTTAAGTTTTAGTAATTGATTCAGATACTTGAATTCATGAATCATGATAACTTAATTTTAACTTATTTAAAGTTTACACTGTTGTTTTACATTTCCAGAGACGATACAAATTTTTCTTACTTAAACAAGTTTTCAACTAAAATCTATGATAAAACAAACATATCCTGTTCAATCCTTAAGACTTAACAAAGATTGAGTCAATAACAAGTGAAATTTGATTTGATCTTGAGCAATTTAGTCAAGATTAGATTTGGAAACTGGAAGCTAGTATCAGAGAAAGCATTCCAAAACACACAAGCAATTTCACACAACAAAATATTCATATACACACTGAGATATACTTATACTTATACTCACAAACATACTATTCCTTGGCGATAAGTAGGTAACAGAATTATATACATAAACCACTTAAATTGTGATGTTACTCTCCATTTTATCCAATCAACTATGAAACAGAGAAGAAAGAACACAGTGGGTTTCCTTTATGAGTTACAGGGTGTTAAACCTGTTCATTCCCTCTATAAAAGTATTGCATACCCTAATCACATGAATTACATACCAAAGTATTCGAGTTTATCCAAATTTACGTACACATACCTCTTTATTCAAGGTTCAAGATAAGTGAGGGGATGGGTTTTACTCACCTTTGTTTTGCACAGAAATGGTTTTGAAGCACTGGTACTTGCTTTGTTGATCTTCTCTGTTAACTTATTTTAATCTTCTTGTTTCTTTTAGTTGAAATGTTACTTCAGTTTGTAAAGATGGCGATGTCTACTTTTTTTTTCTATCTTACAAACGAACTAAAACAAGAAATATTGTATATATAGAGGAAAGTTTTTGTATAGGGTAGGCATTAACTGGTTCGAACATATCTCTTTGGTAAAAGATTTTTTTTTTCTTTGGTCAGCTAAGGTTCTGTTTTCTTGCAGCTGAAATGATTTATACATATTTCGAAATGACATTTTTTTGTGCTGGATATGAATATCATTTAATGCCCATGTCTCCATCTATGTTTACACACCACTATTATAATTTTGTTGTACATAGATATTTTGTATAAATTTACTCTTTGCAGGTAGACTTGGCTTATGAATGAAGATATGTGTTTTAGAGATCTTTGTTTTATCTGGTATTACTTCTAGCTTTCACCATATACATACATACATACATACATATATATTTGTGCTTATCTTATTCTATATTTTGTTCTTAAATTTCCAGTTTATGTTGCAAGCATACACTAACACTTAATTCTTGTTCTTATTTATTTACATTTGTAGTTTATATTTTGACTATCAATATTTAAATTAGATTCATAAGTTTTACTTACATTTACACTTATTTTTATATTTATTTCTATTTGTATTTTAACTATTGATATTTAAATTATATTCATACGCTTTACACAATGTTTCATGCTTACATTTTATATTGATAGAATTTGATTCTATTTCAAAGATTATTATCCATAGACATTTTATACCAAATGTTAACAAGGTATAACATTTTGATTCAATTATATAAGAAAGATCTTACTATAGATATTATTAAGAGACTTTAAATTTAAATTTTCAAATCAATTTCCTTTTAAAAAATACAAATCCATACAAATAAACGGCAATTATTTCAAAGGTCATATTCATTTTAAAATGATGAGTTTACATTTTTTTTATTTAACCATTATTATTCTAGATTATATCATAAATATAAGTTTAAATCAAATATTACTAAGTAGAGTTTACATTATCAAATATTACTAAGTAAAACTCTTTATTTTAAATTCCAAATCATAGTATCCTTCCACACCCATATATATATTTATTTTTAAAATAATAAGTTATTCTTTAATTAATTAAATTAAATATTTATTAGAATATTACTGCCAAAAATCTAGGATGTCACAAAATCCTTTCCTACAGGAAACTTTCATTTGTACAGAAGTGTGTTATATGTTTAACTATGATATATGTTATCCACTTTATAAGTTCTTTGTGTATTGTTGATCTTTAAGTTTTTATGACAGCCACGATTACATAACAATATTTTCTAAAGAAACTTGTCATGGTATAAGTTACGTAATTTTGCTTTAAGGTCAACTCGTGTTTGGAGACTTCCAACTACTTTTTTAGTTCTCTTCTTTCTGTTAGACAATGACTAGATACATATCTACTCATTTGTTGCATAGAACATGTTAATCTTTTCCAATGTGATTGGAGAGGAGTTGTGGTAATACAATGTCCAATTACATTGCAAATGGCTACTCCACCATTGTTTTACAAATTTTATTCAACGTTATTTTGTAAATTGAAAATTGACTATCATTCCTACTGTTCATAATTACTCAACGTGTTCCTACTTAACATAAATTCCTCTGCACTAACATAAGACTAATGTAGTTGAACTTTTTTACATGGACATATCATAAAACCTTGAATACAATAAATATTTTAACTTTTATAAATGCAGCATATCAATAAAAGAATTTGAATATCATGTACATATGAATGTTCAGTCAACTCCATGTAAATAATGACACAAACCCGAGTGCATAACATGAGTTCTCTCAATAAATTTTAGTATAATGTTGGTTATTTCCCAATCAAAAAAGTTCATACTTAGTTTTCCAGACAATTTTCATTTGTGGTCTAATACAACATCGTAAATAATTTAAAATTTCAATAGGTTAGTTATTGCATTTCTTAGTATTCACGATCGCATAAACTTAGGGTGCACGATTATGTTTTATCTTATTAAACCGATTAGATTTGTACAATTTCAATTACTTTGGAGGCTATAGCTGATGGGGAAATAACAAATACTTCTTTGAAATAACCATAGTGGAAGGACACTTTTACTGATTAACCCAATATTCTTCTCCATCCTGTTTGCAAATGCACAATAATGACAATATCTATATGCTCTACAATTTCACTTTCCTTGGGTGGTAAATTGATTTAGGCTTGTTAACTCCTACTTTCGAGCGACCTAAAACTCCACGACCTAAGAAGTTAACGACCTAAAACTCCATGACCTAAGAGGTTAACGACCTAAGACTCCACGACCTAAAAAGTTAACGACCTAAAACTCTGCGACCTAAGGGACTTCACGACCTAAGAGCTTAGCGATCTACGACCTATGAAGTAACACGACCTAACAGCTTATAAAGGTCAGCGACCTAACAGCTTATAAAGGCCAGCGACCTAAAGACTTCTGAACCTCACGACTTAGCAATGTCACGACTTAACAATGTCACGACTTAGCAATGTCACGACCTAGCAATGTCATGACCTAACGACCTAAAGCTGACTGCAATCTATGACCTATGGGGAGCAACGACCTAACGGTTGGCTACCTATCGACCTAAGAGAATCTACAACTGAGCGACCTAACAGGACTCATAGGTCGTCTACGACCTACAACTGCTCGCGACCCACGACCTATGATAGGTCGCTCATGACCTAAGCAGGCGAAGACAAGTTCAAAAAGGCGACAGATATGAGGATTCCCTAGGTCGTCACCAACCTACGACCTACGACCTAACTTAGGTCTTCCCCGACCTAGGACTTGGAGAATAAAATTAGCTCAGAACTTCCTCTATAAAGACCAACCTAACTCCAACTAGAGGGGGACTCTTGGCCGATCATTCTTTGAAGCGCCATTACTCTGCAGAATTCTGAACTCATCCAACACTTGAAGAACTCCATACATTCAAGACACTACAACAAGCTTCGAAAGAACTTTCACACATCCGACATGGATTCAACAAGTTTCATCATCGAAGTTTGAGCTATTAATCTAGAGTGTTTTTGTAATCAAAGTGTATTGTACTTTGGAGAATATTGTATCAACTTGTAATCGAAATCAGCAATAAAGGGATTCAAAGTGGATGTATGCTTGATCTAAAGCCGAACCACTATAAAATCGCTGTCTTTTATTGTTTTCTGCTAATTTTTTACTTACTTCAATTCCTGCCAAAAGCGGGTGGTGCTTTCACAATATTACTACACACACCAAGGTGTTAGCGTTCAATTTTCAGCGTTAACATTTTGGTGCTTTCACTGAGAACCCAACTCAGGAATATTCTCACCATTGCTCCGCAAAAGTTTGTTGAAGGAATCTCTCTAAAGACCAGAAGCTTATCTGAAATCATGGCTCCTGGAAGAAAGGGTAGATCTACCAGATCCGGAAATGCTAATAAGGGAACCTCCGCTTCCCCAACAGCAAGCCAGGCAACTCCTACCGCTGGAGTTACAAGAGCTGAATTAGACAATGCAATATCTGGATTATACCAGCAAATTGAAGCTCAAAACGCTTTAATGATGAATAGATTAAACGCTCTACTTGGGGCAAATCGACAACTTGAGAACTATGAAACAGTCTTCATTGAAGATGCCCATGATTCCCAAGAAAAGGATATTCCTCAAAGAGCAGCTGGCGCCGCCGAAGCGCCACCTTTCCAAGCTGAAGGTCCAGGGCCGCAGCCAATTTTTTGCGAAAATTTGCCCAGGCAAACTTCTGAAAGAACGGCTGATGTCTGCCCAGCGATGCCTCTGAACAATGAGGAATACCTATCTGGGATGGTTCGCCGCATCGTGAAAGAAAGCATGCAAAGGGAAGAAAGTGAAAACGATTGGGGATTTGCTCCGAGCAAAACGCCGTTTACTGAAAAAATCCTAAAAGCGGAATTTCCAAGGAAATTTGTGCTTCCTACTATCTCGTCTTATAATGGAACAAGTGATCCTAATCATTTCCTATATAAGTATGACTGGCATATGACCAGCACAAGAGCATCAGATGAGATTAAATGCCGATACTTTCCAGTATACTTGGAAGGTGTGGCTCTACTATGGTTTACAAAGCTACCAGCTCGGTCCGTGGATCAATTCTCTGATTTAACTCAAAAATTCAAAGATCAGTTCAGGTTGTATGCTTCAAAAGCTAAGGATATAATGTCACTATCTAGCCTTGAACAAGGACCCGGAGAATCTATTAGATCTTTTTTGAACCGTTTTAATGTAGCCCTAGCTGAAGTGGATAATGCAGAACCCCGTATGATCCTGACTTACCTGATGCGAGCCATCAACAAATCAAGTGAATTCGGAAGATGGTTGAAAATGAAAGAACCGAATTCGCTTGAGAAGTTTTATAAAAAGGCCGACGAGTTCATGCGCCTAGAAAGCCTTCATGTGCCAGCAAAAGCAGTTGTTGCCGAAGTTAAGAAGAACGATGTTGAATCAAGCAAAAGAGAACCTGGAAACCAGAAAAGGGAAAATGACGGAGGAAGAAAACAAAGGAATGGGAAGAAACCTCGCCGCTTTGATCCTTCAGATTTTACTCCCTTAACTGACACACCGGAAAATATATATTTCGCAACAAAAGATGTTGTCAAATATCCCAAACCACCTAAGATGAGGGGAAGTGCAGTAAACAATGGGAAATTCTGTCAATTTCACAACCAACCTGGCCATGACACTAATCAATGTCGCCAGTTAAAGAATGTAATTGAAGAGTTGCTGAAACAGGGTAAACTGCAACAATATGTGAAGAACAACAGAGTCGACCCATCCTCATCCACTCAGGGGCAACAACATCCAGCCCATCGATCTGGCTCTGGCAACGACACCCCATTGCAAGATTCTGAAATGCTTGTCATAAATGTTGTCACAGGAAGCCCTCACCCAGCAAGCAGGAATTGGGATGACTACTGACTACCCACAAGACTGTAGCGGGGGCATCTTCCAAACTCCCTGGCATATGAATCTAAAACCACGAGTCTAGTGGAAATGGAAATTCAATTTGGAGATTCTGGAACAGAAATTGCTTGCATCCAATTTTTACTTAATAGCATTGCTTAAATTTGTAAAAATGGTGTCAGATGTATAACTCTTGTATTGTAAACCACTAAGAAATCAGTGTGAATCAATAATAAAGAGCTACGAATCTTGTGTCCTAATGCTACATAATGCCTGTTTCATTTCGATATGCAAATATCTTAAAAATATCCCTAAAATATCGATTTAATATTGCAGGCTATCAAAGCAAAGCTTACATATTCAACACACCACAAGACTCAATGATTCCCATAAATCACTCAACAACGAAGTACATTTCTCAGGCAAAAAGCAAGCGACTTGCAAAAGACTGGGGGATGTACTTGAAGCAATAACAAGGAATCGCTAAGGAGCAAATGGTGAAAGGACACAAGCAACAATGCTACTCCTCCGAGTTCACGTACTACTCTTCGGAGTCCATGCTAGTCCTCAAAGTCCTCGTGCTACTCTTCGGAGTCCAAACCAAGCCCTCTTCGTAGGCAAGAAATTGCTTCGGAAGCACAAAAATCAAGACTTCTTCGTAGGCAAGAAATTGCTTCGGAAGCACAAGCCCTCTTCGTAGGCAAGAAATTGCTTCGGAGGCACAAAATACAAGACTTCTTCGTAGGCAAGAAATTGCTTCGGAAGCACAAGCCCTCTTCGTAGGCAAGAAATTGCTTCGGAGGCACAAAAAACAAGACTTCTTCGTAGGCAAGAAATTGCTTCGGAAGCACAAGCCCTCTTCGTAGGCAAGAAATTGCTTCGGAGGCACAAAGCATAAGACTTCTTCGTAGGCAAAGAATTGCCTCGGAAGCACAAGCCCTCTTCGGAGGCACAACTCTTCAGAGGAGTCCTCTCCCGAGGCACAACAAAAAAGCCCTTCCCAAAGGCATATCAAACAAAGCCCTCTAACGAGGCACGACCAACGGATCGAAACATTCTTCAGAAGCTCACTTCACTGCGTAGGGGAATCCACTTTTCAACAAATAAAAGTGATCGTCCCCGAAAGTGAAAGTGTTCTTTAAAAAAAGAGAAAGAACAACTTCTCTGACACAAAGCGTATTCTATTAAAAGCAGAATAATATTTCCTCAAAACGAAAGAATTATTCTCTAAAAATAAGAATACAAGTCTTTTCAGAATATTGCAGTAAGCCTTGATATAGGGGCATATAACTATATTAATAAAAACAACGCTCAAATATCATACCACTAGCTCACTGCAATATCATACAAAGAAACTTGTGCAAAAAACAAGGAATAAATGCGTTCACACATATATTAACAAGAAATTGTGTAAGTAGAAAGAACCATCTTATTCCATAACTATGAAATTTTTGCAGGTTTCAACAAGCGGGGACCGGTACCCGCACAATCTCCGGTCAATACATGCAGAAAAGGCAAAATCAAGCTCATTTCTCCTTCTTCCCACCTTTGGAGCTTTTGCCCGGCCTGATAATTAGTTTCGGAGGTCGTTGTGGACGAGTCGGAGAAGAAGGAGAAAGAGGCACAACCGGATCAACTTCTGCTTCCTCTCCAGCAGTAGAAGAGCTTTTCTTTCCTTTCTTCGAAATCACACGTTTCCCCTTCTTCTTGGAAGAGAACTCACTCCCCGGAGTAAGAAACGTATAAAGTTTTGTGTCATCGTCAAAAGACTGCTCCGGGGTCTTCTCACTGTCCTCCAGATCTTCCGCCTTCTGTTCTTGAGAAGCAGGTGGTTCATCCAAACCTTGAAGGGCTTCTATTTGCTCTTCCTGTGAACCTGGTTGAGAAGCTGGAAGAGGAGTAACTTGAGAAGAAGGAGGAACGGTGGCTGAAGGAGGAGAAGTTGGCGCAGCTTTCGATGCCTCCGCTACATAAGAAAAGAAGTTAAAATCAATGTTCTTCGAAAAAAGATAAGATAGTGGCTCATCAGGGCTTAAGTAGTAAGTAAGAAATTCATCGACCTCGGCCAAATCAAATGAGCAGCCCACTTGACTTGGTTCAACATTGAAGTTACCTGGAGAAGTTGGCTTTGCAAGATCAATCTCTAATTTCTGAGCCTCAATATCTTCCATGGCCTCTTCCTCGGTGGGAGTGGTCACAACTTCTTTGTCAACCTTAGCAGGAGGCGAAGAGTGTAAACTGGAGCCAGCAATATCCACATCAGCTGAAACCGAAGTACGAACAGGGGCAGTAGGAAGTACTTCTTTCTCGGAATGCTTCTCTCCCGTCGCTTCGGCTCGCACTCGGGCAAGCTGCTCTTTTCCTTTAACAAGTGCAACGCGGGCGTTCTCATCTAAATAAGTTGCTTCAAGGTCCGCTTCGGCATAGCCGGCACCACCAAGCATATCAATTATTGCCTCCCATACTTCAGCTAAGGTGATTTCATATTCCGGTCCCAAAAATGAGAGGCTCCCATGCCCCAAGACGCAGTGGACATAAAAGTCAAATAAAGTGGTGTTAATGGTGGCTCTGGTTGTCTCATGGGACTCTTCGACTGCAGCTTTGCGGCGAGAGCTTCATCACGCTCTCTTTCAGCCTTTAGTAACTGAGACTGCAGCCTTGTAATTTCTAAGTCTTGAGAGCTAACTTTTTCCCGAAGTTGAGCAGCGTCATCGCGATATTTCCTAGTAACATGCTGCTCTGCTTCAAGTTTCACTTCAGCATCTCGCTGAGCAGCATGGGCATCTCGAACTTGCTTTTGAAGCATTTCTTTCTTTTGTAAATAAGAAGTGGAAGAAGTGGCAAGATCGTTTTTTAGTCTTTCAACTTCGACTTCAAGTCTCCCATAATCATCAGCGATGCTCTTCATTTCAGCATCGTGCTGCTTACAAATCTTATCCCATTCTGACTTATCACTCTCCATAGTCAGCATGGCTTCAAGGTTCATGCGATTAACTCTCTGGAGCTCATCAACTAGTTTCTTCCATCCCGACATTCTCTTAATGTCAAGCTTAACAGCATCAAGATTCTTCAGCATGGCCTACTTGACAATAGGAACCAAGTCTAGGTCAAAGCGAACTCCTTTTAAACACCGATTCGGAAATCGGTTCTGAAGTGTGGGAGGAGCATCCTTCACTTGATACTGAGGCCTGTTGATAATCGTTTGAATGTCAGATGTCTGAAGAGCAGGAGAATCAGAGGGGATATCATGAGGAATTGAAGCAGGGGTCTTTTTCGAAATTGCAGACGCGTCCTTCTCGCTAAGTTTGGTCCGCTTGCTAGAATCATCGACAATGTGACTCTTCCCCTTGTCGTCGTGAGATTTCCTTTTGTGAGAATCATCGCTTCTGCGGGAAGAGTCGTATCGCTCGTCCCTACTCCCATAGTGCTGTTCATCTTCTTTTCTACGGCGCTCTTCATAAGCTCGCCTTTCATGAGCTTTTCTAGCAGCTCTTTCTTCATCTGTTTCCCTCGGGGCAGTGAGATAGCGCCAAAAATCATAATTATCACGGCTCCCATGACGTTGGAATTTGTCGAAGTACGAGCCACTTCGCCCCATCGAAGAATCTGGAAGAGAAAAAAGACAAGTCTTAGAGATGACCAAGAAAAGGAATTTAAGTGCATATAAGTGCCGAAAGACTCTAAGTGTGTGTGGCGTGTAAACTATACGCGTCGAGCTACAAACCACTCTTCGGCTTGGGGGAAACGTCAACTTTTGCAACTGGCGTTAACTCTTGGGTTGATGAAGATTGCTGCAAGGCGGATGTCGCCTCAATTGCTGAAGAAGTAACTTTGGAAGTAATAGGGTCATCCTTAAAAAGCTCTTGTGAAGTTATCATTAAGTCGCTTAGATCATCAAAAGTATCTCCACCATCGTGCTCAGCGGAGTCTTCTTTTTCAACTCCTTCTTCGATCACTGGGGAAAGCGAAAGTTTACTAGATAATCCCACAACATCAGCAGAACTAAAACACTTCACTAGTGCAGTGTCAACAGTAGGTTCTTTTGGAGCCACCTCTTCTACGGAAACTGGGGCATCCGATGTCCCTGCTTGGGAGTCAGAAACTTCGTGAATCTAAGTAGATCGGGAAGAGTGCAGAAGTCCGTACTGGTGCAGAAACTCATCTTTCAGCAAAAATTTGGCACTTCTCTCTTCAGCATCCACATCACTCAAAGTATCTAAGGTCGACTTAAGGCTGGGATCTCGAAGTGGAGGAGGAAGTGCTGCAAAAAGTAAAGAACGAAGTTAAGCATTTGGCAATTCAAGTTCTGAAAAGTTCAGAAAATGAAGAGAACGGAGAAAGGCAATCTTACTTCCGACTCTCCAGACGGCATAAAATCCCGGAGGACAGCGGACAAAGAAGAATTGGCTCAAAAATCCATGTGCACTATTGGGCAAGTCGAGAATCAATCTATGGTTTCTTGCGCCTCTCACAAGTATAATCGAAGGATGATCTTTGTTCTTCGCAAAAGTGCACAAATAGCAAAGCTCCTCAAAACTGGGAAGACGGTTAAGCGTTCTTCTAAACAGCACACACAACCCCATTATTATAGCATAGCCGTTAGGGTGTAGCTGGAAGGGAGAGATAGCTAATCGAAGAAAAAGTTCTTGGAGAAAATCATTAAAGGGAGGAATAGCTCCGCTTAAGCACATCTGACGATTAACTGCAACAAAACCAAGGGGTGGTCTGTCAGCGGTGTCGTTTGCTCCAGGAAATAAAGCATCTATTTCGGCAATGCCGAACTGGATACACAATTGTCTGAAAACTTTATGGCTCAAGGTGGTAGAAGTCCTTTCTGGAGGATCAATCAGTGGGTTAGCAATCGGAAAAGCTTCTCCAGTTGGTCCTGTATCTTCTTGCTGAGATGTCATTCTACACAAGGAACTTGATATTCAAATATGAAGGTGCACGTTTCCTAAAAGTGTGAAGTGTTGTGCAAAACTAATACAATAACAAGAAAATATAACTGAAATCAAGTTAGTTGACATTTGTCGATTATAAAAAGTTTCAAGGCTTGTTATCTTAAGTCCAAGTACAGTGCTGTGTTGATGCAAACAAATCAGCTTTAGTTGATTATTTCAGCTTTGCTTTAATACTTCACTTAAATTTGTTGTTTCACAGCATTTCATTCACAAAATTCATTTAAGTTGATTATTCTTTATCGACTAATCTGTCATTTGATGTGGGCAGTCGATGGCAGTATATTCGTCCCAGTTTTCTGCAAATATTGTGTTAACAGGTTATTAGCATTAGAGATAATCTGTGAAAAAGTTTAAACAGTCCAAAGTTCAAACAATTCAAAGTTTCAGTAGTTCAATCAAATTCTGCTCAGATTCTACAAGTGTTAGGTCGTTCAGCGACCTAGTATAGGTCGGAGCCTCCTTAGGTCGAACTGTGCAAATCAGAAGTTCAAGGCAAGGCAAATTTGTCAAGTCCTAACTCGGTTGCGACCTAGAGCTTATGCTGCCGAAATTAGGACAGTCAACTGATAAGTCGTTTTGTTCATGCTTACGACCTAGCATAGGTCGGAGATGTTTGGCTTCACAAAGGTCGCATGAAATATACTAAGTATTAACTCAGCCGCGACCTATACGGCTGATTTAAGTTGCAGAAGGTTGTTCAGCTTTACTTAGGTCGCAAAAATCCCAACACGACCTAATTTTTTAGGTCGCTCAGATCTGATAGGTCGCTGACTTCCTCTCCACGCATTCACTTACTAGACCCGATAACCCGATATCGCCATTACAAAGGGATATATCGCCTTCTTCGTGAATTTCGTTCATCTCCACAAACCACCAAACAACCCGAAGAATTGATTCCAAATCCCTCCGATCCATTGTGAATGTTACCGTGCCTTCATGAATCACAACATCATATCAAACGACGACCAAAAATCGATTGTAATGATCATTCAAAATGAAGCACGACACATGAAGCTGGACTTGGGTCGGAAAACATGGATTCACAATTGAGCAGCGTTTATGATGGAATAGAGATCGAATTCACTTACGTATTATGTTGGTAGGGAAGAATCGACGACTAAATGGATTGAATTCGCCTTTGGAAGTTCGGACATTCGTCAATGGCAGTGGGAGATCGGAGCAGTAAGGTAGGGAGGAAGGAGCGACCTAACAGTTTATATAGGGCAAGAAGGAGACGAATGGGCACACGAATTAACATGTGTTTTTAGGTCACTCACGACCTAGCAAAGTTAAGTCGAAGCACACGACCTACGACATAGGCCTGTACTTCGAGGGGCAAATGTTAACTCCTACTTTTGAGCAACCTAAAACTCCACGACCTAAGAAGTTAACGACCTAAAACTCCACGACCTAAGAGGTTAACGACCTAAGACTCCACGACCTAAAAAGTTAACGACCTAAAACTCTGCGACCTAAGGGACTTCACGACCTAAGAGCTTAGCGATCTACAACCTATGAAGTAACACGACCTAACAGCTTATAAAGGTCAGTGACCTAAAGACTTCTGAACCTCACGACATAGCAATGTCACGACTTAACAATGTCACGACTTAGCAATGTCACGACCTAGCAATGTCACGACCTAACAACCTAAAGCTGACAGCGATCTATGACCTATGGGGAGCAACGACCTAACGGTTGGCTACCTATCGACCTAAGAGAATCTACAACTGAGCGACCTAACAGGACTCATAGGTCGTCTACGACCTACAACTGCTCGCGACCCACGACCTATGATAGATCGCTCACGACCTAAGTAGGCGAAGACAAGTTCAAAAATGCGACAGATATGAGGATTCCCTAGGTCGTCACCAACCTAAGACCTACGACCTAACTTAGGTCGTCCCCGACCTAGGACTTGGAGAATAAAATCAGCTCAGAACTTTCTCTACAAAGACCAACCTAACTCCAACTAGAGGGGGACTCTTGGCCGATCATTCTTTGAAGCGCCATTACTCTGCAGAATTCTGAACTCGTCCAACACTTGAAGAACTCCATACATTCAAGACACTACAACAAGCTTCGAAAGAACTTTCACACATCCGACATGGATTCAACAAGTTTCATCATCGAAGTTTGAGCTATTAATCTAGAGTGTTTTTGTAATCAAAGTGTATTGTACTTTGGAGAATATTGTATCAACTTGTAATCGAAATCAGCAATAAAGGGATTCAAAGTGGACGTAGGCTTGATCTAAAGCCGAACCACTATAAAATCGCTGTCTTTTATTGTTTTCTGCTAATTTTTTACTTACTTCAATTCCCGCCAAAAGCGGGTGGTGCTTTCACAATATTACTACACACACCAAGGTGTTAGCGTTCAATTTTCAGCGTTAACTAGGCTCACCACATAATCCTATTTTGATTTAATTATGCCAACATAAAAAATTGGATAATTTACAGCAATTCAATTAGACTCCAGTAATTAGAAGCGCTTTAACATTCTCGAATGAAAAATGATAATGCATGTGAGTGGGTATTAGAAACACAGGTTAAATGTTCATTATAAATGTTTAACTAGGGTAAAAATATGATTTTTTTTGATACAATAGTAAATCACAACATTTGAATAAATGCATGTGATGGTCTGCATACAAATTTCTTAACCAAAATTCATTTTAGTACCTCATCCATCTTCTATTCTATGTTTATTGATGCTTAGTAATTTTATTCATGTAAAAACTTTAGTTTCATCTCCCTATTCTGTCATCATCTTAAATTCAAAACAACTATTTTTTTAATCTTTTTGGTTTGATGCTTTTGCAGCAATACAGATTTACCTTTTTTTCTAACAATCAATTCTTTGTTGCATGCATTTATTTACAAAAAATACGTTTGTGTTTCCAATGCTTAAAAAAGAAGCATGATTTTCAGGTCAGTTTTAATCTAAATTCTTTTTTATATAGTGTTTAGGTTTTATTTTCTATATTTTAGAATGGAAGTATTTTATAAAAACAAATTTGATGGAAGCTATCGCTTTTGTTAAATTACTTTCTAACTGATTCATAATTCCATTTTGTAAATTTCTTTTCTCAAGTTTCTCACTTTTTCAAGACACTAAATCGATTTTGAAAACTATGAATATGCTGAACTAAAGACGTTATGATTTTCCAAGTGTTTTAAAATTTGATTCCATGATCAATTTTTCTTACACAATTCTTCTCTTACTTTATTTGTTGAATGTAACATTGCCTTTACAGCTTACTGCTATGGCTAATTTCAAATTTGCATCAACTATGGTATGTAGGTCTACCTTCATCTTTGTTTACCAGTTATGATATTCTAGTACTGGCTGTTTCTTTGCTATGTCTATTTTGGATGCTTAAACTTTCTTTAGTCAAACTGTGTTTATGGATATTTATTTTCTATAGTAAATGAACTTTTCTACAGCAGAAATCTTTTCATTACATTTACAGAGTTAAGCGTAGCTACATCCACATAGCTGGTAATTATGTTTGAAACACAACACCAGAACTGCCATTTTGTAACGGTTTTAACCGTTGGTAATCAAATTTCCAACGGTTATAACCGTTGGTAGTAGGTACGTTATAATTATTTTTACATATTTTGTAACGGTTAAAACCGTTGGGAATTTTGGAACTTTCCAACGGTTATAACCGTTGAGAATAACCAATATTACCAACGGTTATAACCGTTGGGAAAACCCGTAATTACCGTTGGGAAGTTCCATAATTCCCAATGGTTATAACCGTTGGGAATGACCAAAATTCACAACGGTTTTAACCGTTACAAAATATGCAAAAATAATTATAACGTACCTGCTACCGACGGTTATAACCGTTGGGAATTTGATTACCAACGGTTAAAACCATTACAAAATGGCAGTTCTGGTGTTGTGTTTCAAACATAATTACCGGCTATGTGGATGTAGCTACGCTTAACTCTGTAAATGTAATGAAAAGATTTCTGTTGTAGAAAAGTTCATTTACTATAGAAAATAAATATCCATAAACACAGTTTGACTAAAGAAAGTTTAAGCATCCAAAATAGACATAGCAAAGAAACAGCCAGTACTACAATATCATAACTGGTAAACAAAGATGAAGGTAGACCTACATACCATAGTTGATGCAAATTTGAAATTAGCCATAGCAGTAAGCTGTAAAGGCAATGTTATATTCAACAAATAAAGTAAGAGAAGAATTCCGTAAGAAAAATTGATCATGGAATCAAATTTTAAAATACTTGGAAAATCATAATGTCTTTAGTTCAGCATATTCATAGTTTTCAAAATCGATTTAGTGTCTTGAAAAAGTAAGGAACTGGAGAACAGAAATTTACAAAATGGAATCATGAATCAGTTAGAAAGTAATTTAACAAAAGCGATAGCTTCCATCAAATTTGTTTTTATAAAATACTTCTATTCTAAAATATAGAAAATAAAACCTAAACACTACATAAAAAAGAATTTAGATTAAAACTGACCTGAAAATCATGCTTCTTTTTTAAGCATTGGAAACACAAACGTATTTTTTGTAAATAAATGCATGCAACAAAGAATTGATTGTTAGAAAAAAAGGGTAAATCTATGTTGCTGCAAAAGCATCAAATGAAAAAGATTAAAAAAATAGTTGTTTTGAATTTAAGATGATGACAGAATAGGGAGATGAAACTAAAGTTTTTACATGAATAAAATTACTAAACATCAATAAACATAGAATAGAAGATGGATGATGTACTAAAATGAATTTTGGTTAAGAAATTTGTATGCAGACCATCACATGCATTTATTCAAATGTTGTGTGATTTACTATTGTATCAAAAAAAATTCATATTTTTACCTTAGTTAAACATTTATAATGAACATTTAACCTGTGTTTCTAATACCCACTCACATGCATTATCATTTTTCATTTGAGAATGTTAAAGCGCTTCTAATTACTGGAGTCTAATTGAATTGCTGTAAATTATCCAATTTTTTATATTGGCATAATTAAATCAAAACACGATTTTGTGGTGAGCCCAAATCAATTTACCACCCAGGGAAAGTGAAATTGTAGAGCATATAGATATTGTCATTATTGTGCTTTTGCAAACAGGATGGAAAAGAATATTGGGTTAATCAGTAAAAGTGTCCTTCCACTATGGTTAATTCAAAGAAGTATTTGTTATTTCCCCATCAGCTATAGCCTCCAAAATAATTGAAATTGTACAAATCTAATCGGTTTTATGAGATAAAACATAATCGTGCACCCTAAGTTTATGCGATCGTGAATACTAAGAAATGCAATAACTAACCTATTGAAATTTCAAAATATTTACGATGTCTTATTAGACCACAAATGAAAATTGTCTGGAAAACTAAGTATGAACTTTTTTGATTGGGAAATAACAAACATTATACTAAAATTTATTGAGAGAACTCATGTTATGCACTCGGGTTTGTGTCATTATTTACATGGAGTTGGCTGAACATTCATATGTACATGATATTCAAATTCTTTTATTGATATGCTGCATTTATAAAAGTTTAAATATTTATTGTATTCAAGATTTTATGATATGTCCATGTAAAAAAGTTCAACTACATTAGTCTTATGTTAGTGCAGAGGAATTTATGTTAAGTAGGAACATGTTGAGTAATTATGAACAGTAGGAATGATAGTCAATTTTCAATTTTCAAAATAACGTTGAATAAAATTTGTAAAACAATGGTGGAGTAGCCATTTGCAATGTAATTGGACATTGTATTACCACAACTCCTCTCCAATCACATTGGAAAAGATTAACATGTACTATGCAACAAATGAGTAGATGTGTATCTAGTCATTGTCTAACAGAAAGAAGAAAACTAAAAAAGTAGTTGGAAGTCTCCAAACATGAGTTGACCTTAAAGTAAAATTACGTAACTTATACCATGGCAAGTTTCTTTAGAAAATATTGTTATGTAATCGTGAATGTCATAAAAACTTAAAGATAAACAATACACAAAGAACTTATAAAGTGGAAAATATATATCATGGTTTAACATATAACACACTTCCGTACAAATGAAAGTTTCCTGTAGGAAAGGATTTTTAACAATCAATGGTTCATATGCATGTATTGGACTAAACATGAAAATAATGAGCATCTATGCACCATGTGGCACATTAAAATTACCATTTATTACCATCACATTATAAGTCTATTCTATTTGAAAATTGATAGAGAAACTAATGTTAGCTATGTTAGAAATTTTGGGTGGTACAAAATCTCTCAAGGAGGCCTGCTTCAAGCAGTTTTGTAAAACAGTAGTTTCGTACCCTATAAAAGAGAAAGTTAAAATTTTGAATAAAGGTAATTTTCCAATCAAGTCAATAAGGAAGAAGTAAAAAATAGAAAACAATACATGGTAAGGTTGATTTAAAGCAAATTGGAAGATGGAAAGGAGATTACATGATAAACAAACATAAAACAACTTAGCCAGAATCAAAGTTGCCTATAGCTGAAACAAACTAATTTCCCACTTGCACAACATGAAAATATTCAGGAATTCCACAACCCTAATCAAAGAGAATTGCTATAAAAAGGAACCTAACTAATTTACAATTGGTTGCTAAGAAGAAGAAGAACAGGTGCTTACATCAAGAGAAGAGCTAGAAACCTTGAAGATAACCCTTTGATGAACCAATCCCGACCACCTGCAATTTGGCAGGCGACTTTGACTGGAACCGTCAACAACGGGAGCAAAGAGGATAAGAATTAAATCGAGCTGGACATTATTGTTTAGGTATGGAAAAAGGAAGAAGGGGAAATACACGGCTGAAGAGGAGGAAAACCAAAATTCGATAGCCTGAGAAAAAGTAGGAAAGGAAGCTGCGACCCTTGAGTTTAAAATTCACTGAAAAGGCTTTTGCGCTGTTGAAGCATGGAAAACCCTAGCCGTTTTGTTCGTAGCTGACGGATGAAAGGGAAATCGAAGATCTGGTAGAAGAGGAAAATATAAAACGCGACTGTTAGTTATAACTGTTGGGAATTACTTCACCGTCCCAACGGTTATAACTCTTGGGAATATTTTAATTTCCAACAGTTATAACCGTTGATAATTCCTTACATAAGTAAATAGCAAAATTACCAACACTTATAAGTGTTACAAATTTGGTATAGCTAAACCATATCTTATTCAGTATCTAATGGTATTTCATTCAACTATATCTATACGAATTTTTAAAGTAGCAAACACAAGACTAAAATTCAAAACTAACATATCATCACATTATTAAAACTGTCTGTACAAAATTTTCAAACTAAATATTTGCTGTATCAAGCTGTGGGTTGGACAACGCAAAAGTGGAGCATGAGTACCCACCCAATTACATATTACTATCATTACATTAACTTACCGTCTAAGCTGGAGGATAATAAAGTGATGCAAAATCAACCTGAATGTTCAGTGTTAAATTATGGTTGATTAACTAAACCCACACAGCAAATTCTCTCAAATGTGCACACACAGGAAAAAAGATAGCATGCTATAGTCAACTGTTGCTGTGTTGTTAAAACACCGCTGCTCTGCTGCCTAGGCCACCAAGGTGGACAGTAGGCCCAAATTGTCAATATTGCTTTACTCTTCAGTATTATTGCTTTTGATAGAGGTGAATATCAGGTATTATTCCTTCTCTGCTCCAACTTCTATTCTCAGTAACTTCAGTTATCCTAACACTACGTGAACCCGCTTCATACATCCTTGCTAACTTATCCAAATCACCAGTCATTCTAACTTATAAGCAAATTGCACCACGTCTACTTTCACTTCTAAAATTATCAAGCCCAACCATGCAACTTCACTTGTTAAATGCGCTGAATAACATAGCTAGTCATCCCAATGCTAAAGAAGCACAAAAGAAAATGCATGAAAGTGGAGCAATGGTACAAATCCTTCCTTTGGTTGAAAGCGATAACAATGAACATCGATTTGTAGCTTTGAATTTACTTCACCATCTCTCGAAAGAATTCAATGAACATCATTAGCGCAACGATTCCAAGGTTCGCCACTTGTCTATTCATGTTTGAGCTTGAATCAAATTTCTTTGGGAAAACAAAGAAAAATATAGCGTTAATGTCATAGCAAATACTGAAATCTATGATTACTTAAATACATGTATTAATGTACACGATGATCTAATAAAATGGATTTTACCTTCTTGTTGTATTGATTTTTACCACCATAATATGCTTCTAACTTGCGTCTCTTACCATTTTCCTGTATCCATGAAAAAACATATTTTTAGCTTCTGATTTAGTAATGCAAGCCTACTGATACTAGATAAGCAGATGATGTTAGTGCATATATGAATTAAATTAGCACACAGATAAATTTAAACCAAAGATCGAAGCAGACCTAGCAAGAAAGTAATAAATTTAGATGGAATAGGATGATTTTCAATTTTCAAGATATAAATGTAGCAATAAAGAAGTGAATGGCTGCATTGCGCGAAACCACAAAGATGCAACATTAAATGCACATATGAAAGGAACATTAAAATGTATAAAAAAGAAAAATTTACAAAGGAAATCAACTTATAATTCATAATTTTCAAAGTCGGAAATGCGATGATTAAGAATACAAGTATGAACTCATAGCCAACCATCGGCACCTCGACGCAACATCTCTTACAGTCTTCTGCTTAAGTGTAGACGCTATCTTGAAGTACTTCATAGTGCTGTGTTCACCAGCATGTCTACAAGTAAAAACTAATTCATTAAATTATATATTGAAGTGAGTTACAAAATACTTAATTCATTAATATGTTTATATGCAATTAAAATGCAAGAGGCAAAAGAGTATACAACTGCCATTGTGATCTTTTGCTAAGTGGGAACAATTCCAGTGTCTCCACTCGCCTGCTCTGATCTTTTGCTTCCCTCGTACTTATTGTTCGAGTAATTTGGCACAAACTGCATTAAGGAAACAATATTGTGAGCATAATGGGACATTGCTTATTGTTATCTAAGAATCAAAATATCCATGTTATGTGTGCTAAATTCTGGGTTTCTGGGAACAAGTTAGACGTTGAGTGGTATAATTTTCAGGCTTATTGTACAAGGGTGTAGTATGATCCGAACTTGGAAAACAATGTTTAAAAGTATTTAATACTAAGATAAATCAATCAAAAACTACATGTCATGATTAATCATGTCAGGACATGAATATATAATTTGAAGAACGTTTAAAAGCTTCGATCTCGAGTTTCACAAGGTATGTCAGAAAAAGGTTATCATTGTCAGGGAATTTTTAAATTTGTCAATCGGTATTTAAACCAACTTTCTAGTGTGGCAACAAAACACGAGCTTTAAGTGTATCTAAGAAAACTAATAAAGGAGCGCAAAATTTAAATATACTAAAATGGAATCCGTGATTCGCATACGGAAACTATTTGTAAGTATTTGTTGTTAGCACTTTGTTAAACATGCAAACTAAAATATGGACATTTTGTAAATTCAATATATCTAAAACTAACCCAGTGCACACTACTTCAGAATCACCCTCTGTCTCATTATCAACTTTCAGACCAATTGGATTAGCTCCTAAAGCAATAGCTTCCATTCCCAATTTTAACATTTCACGAGCTAAAACGACTGTAGTGGTGGTTCCATCACCAATAGTGTTATCCCACCTTTTTAGCAAGGCCATGATACCAAACGATCGACCGAAAAACCAAAGATAGTTCATCTCAAAGCAATTCGACGACTCAACAAGCTAAATCACAAAGCGACCCAACAAGTTAAAGAACTCAACGGCCTAAAGGTTCCAGCGACCTAACGAAGCGGCCTAACGAGCTAAAGCGTCCAACGATCTAACATGGCAGCAAGCTAAGCGACCTAACTACCTAGCGACCTAGCAGCTAGATGAAGGCAACGACCTAAAAATCCTAGCGACTTAACGAGTTACGACCTAGCATCTTCCACTAGCAAGAGCCGAACTCACATGATCGCCTCCACTAGGTCGTTCGCGACCTAAGCTGCATGCTGCATCTTCCAACTAAGTCGCTCGCGACCTAAGCTAGCACACTGCCTCTTCTACTAGGTCGCTCACAACCTAAACAGACCAAGGCTACTCCCTATGCCATAGCTCCTTAGGTCGCCACTCCCTATGCCGCAACTCCTTAGGTCGCCACTCCCTATGCCGCAACTCCTTAGGCCGTATGCCTTAGGTCGCCACGACCTACCAGCCGAAGCAATTGATCACGCGCATCCATTTTGAGCCATAGTTCGTGTCCCTTAGGTCGCTCGCGACCTACGGCCTAGCCTTACATCGCTCTCGACCTACAACCTAAACCCAGTTTTTCTCTATAAATACTGCCCCTACTCCAACTAAAAGGGGGACTTTTCCAGACTTTAAAGGACCAAGACTCTACTACTTTGACGACCTCTCTACAACACTTCATTCATCAACAACACATCAAGGAACCAAGAGAAGAGATCAATGATATTCAACATGAATCCGAAGAGCAATCTATCATCAAAGTTCTAGCTATTTGTCTTGATCGTGTTGTAACAGAAGATTGATTGTAAAAGTTGTTAAAGTTGTAATCAAATCAGCAATAAAAAAGAGATAAAGTGGATGTAGGCTTGACTTTGAGCCGAACCACTATAAAAACTGTTGTCTTTTTACTGTTTTTGCTATTTTCTGTTTACTTTTAGTTCCCGTGCAAACGGGTGGCGCTTTCATTTGATTACTCTAGACACCGGGGTGTTAGCGCTGCACTTTTTAGCGTTGACAAATAGAATTATGCATCTTTAATGCTACTTACATAAATACATGCATGTAATTTATGGCTGGCGAAAAACATAACTACTTTTAGATGTTCGGTATATTACAAAATAATACCTCGAAGTTTACCTACACTTAAATATTAATACCTCATTTAATTGCATCAAATCATAATGTGACTGAAAAATTGAATTATAATAAAGTGAAGAAAAAATGGTGACAACAAGATACCAAGGTACTTGTTAATAATATTGGCCATACCCTTTTATATGTCCCTAACCTTCTGCAAAAAATGAGAAGTTAAACAACAGGGTAAGTTATTCAAAATTTGTTTCTGGCTTTTTCTTCCAAGATGGATTCACCAGCTTCTGCAATAGTAAGAGCAAAATCAAAGCAATTAGATTTAGCAACAGCAGCAGCAAGAGATTCACTAATCAGAATAGCATCAGCAGAAACCTTGCCGATGAGTGCACCGATTGCAATGAGCGGAGAACTCATGAATGGAAACTCAGGTCATCATTTAAGAAAGCCGAGTTTTGGGAAGAAATTCATTGGGTCTTCCCCAGGTAGAAAAGGTGGATCAACCCATTTTAGAAAGGCAAGAAGTGCACAACTTAAGCTTGATTTAGAGGATGTTACTAGTGGTGCTGCATTGAGTAGGGCATCTAGTGCCAGTTTAGGCTTTTCTTTCTCTTTTACTCGATTTACTGCACTGCCTGAAGATATTATTGGTGATCTTAAGGTCTTTAGTGATGAAGAAAATGGTATGATTTCTATAAATATTTACATTCATAACAGCACAGACTTGTCATTTAACATGCTTAGATTATCATCTTGTGATGCAGATTAGAGATTATTGTTGCACAAGTGTGGAAATACTATATATGCATGAACAAAGAAAGCATTGCTTGTTTTATAGCTGTAGTCAATAATTTTTTACCAGTGATAGTTGCTTCTTTATGCTATTTTAACCTTTTAACTTTTAAGTATGTTTTAGGCAAAAAAATAAGTTTACACAGAGAACATTAAGTGATGACAAAAAAGAAATTGTAACTGATGTTGTACAAAATTACACATAACGGTTTGCACTGATAATGATGTTGAAATTGGAGTATTACATGCATAAGTGTAAATATTGCAGTTTAAACTGCAAATTATACCTGTACATAATAAGCTGCTAATCTTGCAACAGTTGATCCCGATTCTGAACGAAGCCATAAGAGTAATTACAGAACCAACATTGCCACTTTACCTAAAGGTAACTTCATCTAAAGATTGTTTGCATCCACTTTTTCATTAGCTCTCCTGACATGATCCATCTGTGCACTGTTGTCTTTTGAGGTAATACTTACTGAAGGAATTCCTGTACCCCGTTTTCTGAAGGAAGTAGGAAAATATTGATACAGTGAGTATTTGACATAAGTTTTTGTAGCATGCTATGAAGAAAAATAATAGGAAAATTGTCAATTCATGCAATTTGCGCTCAAGATAGTGCCCTTTATGCAGGATCCTCTTTCGATGGACTTCCTGGCAAAATATTAGATAAGTTTTAAACAACTAAGACTTCAATAAATGTTATCCAAAAAGGTTGATGAGTGATACTATATTTATTCAAGATGCTCTTATATTGGTGATCTCTAAAATATTTTTTTTCATTCATTGGATTTGATGATGAATGATGATAACAATAGTAAACTATGTGATGCATTATATATTTCTACTACAGACTAATTAAAATAAAAAAATGAAGCAAAATCTAGAAACAAAATGCGTAAACTAATAGATACTAATCAGTCACCTAAGAACCTCCCTTTCACGTCACTGAATTGTTAGAACCTTAAAACTTTAGCTTCAAACTATGATATCTCCCTCTTCCGAGCTCCGATTCACAAACCGTCTTCATCGATATCAAGCTACTTCCATCTTCTTCAACTCTATAAATAGTATCGCTAAAATTTAACAAGGGAATATTTGAAAATAATGTGGCACAAGTATAGAAAATTAGGATCTAAACAATAGTAAAATGTTAGGAATGAACATTGCCTTATGATTTGGAAGGAGTCATCTGATGAGTAATTTTGCATGTTACGCCTTTGCTATTGGTGTCCTTGTTAATAAGTGATGACTAAAAGATATACTGTCTAAACATTACGAAATGATTCTTTGTTCAAGTAGAACTGTATATATCCAGGATTGAGACTCAAAATGTAATACAAGTGAGGAGGTGCATTAAAACTGATTACGTATTAAAAATCAACAATCAAAACTAATGGAGGTGCTGCACTTGATTATATCTACAGCAGTGAGGTCATTAGGTAAAGAAATATAATTGCACAGAGCAAATACTGCATTTTAATAATATAATATTGGCTAAAATGCATCAACTGTTGCTTTTGTTAATTGCGTCTATGTTGGATATGTGGTTATCAACATTACTGTTATTAAGATGCAACAATCAAAACATGTCTATTACGAATAAAAGCATGTACCTGATTCATTCCATATGAAAGCATTTTCCTGACCCATATTGTTACTCTGGCATAAAAATCTAGTCTCTTTCTGTTATTTTTTGGGTTCATTGCATGTTCAAACCACCACAGAGAGCAAGAGAGGCTATCCTAGCAAATGACCCAAATTTTTGTATTAAGTAGTGATTTCTGATTCATCCCTCTTGTATACAGAGGAGAAACTAATAGATACTAAAAAAAGGTTGATATTAATAATCAACCTATGCATAAATTCATGTAAAAGCACCGTAAAATAACACTGCATGCTGTGCTATAACCAACAACACAAGTGGAACAGGTTATGCAACCTAACCATATCTTCCCTTTGTTTAATTACACTTTAATTTGATATATAAAGCACTTTGAACTGGAATATAGAAATATATGATTCTCCATGCTAAAAGTAACCTCATCTTAGATCCTAAACAAATATTTTTTAATCTCTTTTCAAATATCCAAGAATATATAATCTAACATGTAATTGGTGTATTGTTGACCTGCTAGCAAAGTGAAGACAAGAAGATATTAATATTTTAGTATGTCATTTTTTTAGAATATTGAACAACTCAAATAAATAAAAAATGATTTAGTTTACTAAATTACTGTCAATGCTGAGGACATGAGCATCTAAAATAAAATGATTTATGTGAGACTAATATGTACACTGTGAAAATATAATTAAATAGCTGTCTAGGACCACTGGGAAAATGCTAAGGATTCTGAGTATCGATCTAAAGGTGTTGGAGCCAAGTCGAGTCGCGTTGACATTTTTTTTATCAACTTTCAAATTGATAATGACAATAAGTAGGAGTTATGGTATTCATATATCTCATATACAAATGAAATTATATGCACAAGGAATAATCAGTTTGTTACCATTTGATAGTTTATAAACTTAAAGTGCACGTATGCACATCTTTATTTAATAAAAAAAATAATGGACCGATGTGTGCTATAAATGCAAAAGATTTTAAACTATTATATCATTGATTTTGCAACTATACTACTGGTTCATACGACATCTAATGCAGCTATTTGATAAAACCTAAGTCACATTCAGATTACCGAGCGATAAGCAAAAAATCGCATATCCATTCATATCAGTTCTTTGCTCAGTTTGTAGGTTGGGGCGACATGTGCATCATTGGAACTCTAAACAAGGATGTCTGCTCTTATTTTTGACACAGGTTGGAGCTTTAACACATCAAACATTCCTCATCATATTTGCAATTAGATCAGTCAAGTTAAAATTCACAATGATAAGCCTAATGATTTTTGATGGTGGAACCCAAAAATAATAGGGAATTCGGTCTTTAATCTGCCTGATAATGCATCAGAACTAAGTATTCTAGCAAGACAGGAAGTCACCAACTATGGAACAATGTAATACCCCCAAATTCATTATGCATACATATCCAACAGTATATAACAAGTACAAAACTTTAGACAGACTTTGTAGATGGTCAAATATTCAATCAACCATCTGCAAATTATATGCCAAAGAGAATGAATCACGAGACAGTTTTTTCATTCAATGTGAATATAGTAGGAATTCAAGGTCAACTATCAAGACCATGCTTCAATTTCAGTCTGGTCAACATAATAATCTGCTAGAAGTTTTGGATCTGATTTCAAATTAACTCAAATCTGAACACTTGCATTTAGATGTAGACGTTGCAATCGGTCCTCTAGTCGTGCATATTTGGATTAAATGAAATCAGAGTGATTTTTAAGGCAAAGAACTCAATACAAACATACAACTACAGCTGGTATTGCAAGATTGTAAGTGTATTATTTGTGAATCGAAGCATAGAAATGAAGCAGCAACTAACATAAAGCAAGTTTCATTAATTTTGGATTTATTTGAGCTGATGCCCATAAGAAGAAACTTCCATCTAGAAAAGGGGATTTCTTGTCGCCATTATTCAGTTGGAGCTAATGAGCCAATCGTGCATAATCCTTCAATTCATATGTAAGAAATTGATGTTCATACCTGAGTAGACGTAGGTGGAAAAGCTAAGCCCTAGATTTGTAGTTCGTAACCAAAATCATCCATCATCTTCGTCGATTTGATAGGAAAATGGGAGGATGCGGTGGTAAAAGACGGAGGCGGTGGCAGACGGCGGAGGCGGTGGCAGACGGCGGAGGCGGTGGCAAAAATCCTGGTACGAAGGAAACGTGAGAGAGTGAGAAATGACTATCATGAGAAATGAGATAACGATTGAAAATAAGATAAATTTACAAACTTATCCATACTGCTTTTAATTATTTACGAAATTACCATATTTACTAACGGTAATAACCATTGTAAAGGGTTGTAATGGGTATAACTGCTAGAAATTTGTAATGGTTATTAGCGTTGTAAATTGAAAGCGGAAAAATGTTACAAAATGAGTTGTTTGGTATAGTGAAATGCCCTTAATTTATAGGTTTGAACGACCAAATTTGCAGTAATTTGTGAAAATTATTTGTCCATATCTACCCGATAGTTTTGGCAACCTTTTCCATAGGGAATTCCACTTATTCATTGAACATGCCATGAATTTGTTTTAGAAATGAGAACTGTTTATATAATCAATCAGTATAACTTTGTATTTATTTTCCCAGCATTTGACCCAAAGCTCTACATGTATCATAGAAGGTGAGTTTGTTAGAGGGACGTGTTATTAGCAAAGACATGCATCAACTATGACCTGTAATTTTCTTTTACCATTTTATATATCTCATTAGGAAGTATTTTGTACATAGTCATGCTTTATAAAAATTTCACTTTGTGCTTTATTCGAGTGGTCAATTAGAGGGTTTACACGATGGAGTTAATGCTGATAATGAAAAATAATAGTTGAATATATTTTTTAACGTTCATGAAAACCTTAAATTGATAAGTTTTCTCATGTTTATTCAACTATATGAAGCTTTAATGAGATCCTTTTGGGCATTGATCCAAAATATATATTGCCCATTTCTGCAGATTCAAGTTGTAGCTGCTTTGTAGTTTTTATTTGAGAGCAAATGGAGAACTATTCAAAAAAGGATGGCCACACCCCCTTTGGTAAGTTGGAATACTTATGGACAAAATTCTTTATCATTTGACTTTTAGATCATAATTGATATGAGACCAGTCACTTGAATGGACATCTTATCTTGATGGATAGTTTTATGATTACAGGGGTAACATGGCAGTTTTCGTTCCTTTGTATTTTTTCGTGTAAGGTACTTCTTCTCCATGCATTTCTTACCATAGAATATAAAAATAAAAAAAAAAATTATCGTAGCGATTTAGCACTACAAACATCAAATATAAACTTCGAGTTACATCACATGTAATAATTTAAATTTTATTTCACATTTTGTACTCATATGCTTTAAATTTTACAGAAGTGTTAAATATGTGTAACTGACCAGCAGAATAATTTCTTTTATAATTCTGCTCCTGTTATTGCTCACAGTATTATTTTTGTGCTAGTTTGATAATTGTTTATGTTTTGCAACTTTGGCCTAAATTGTTTCCTTATTTGGAATAATTTAGGTGGAGCAACTAATATTTTTTTATTGTAAAACATGTACAGTTGAGAGAAAGTCAAATATGTTATGACAAGAGAAGTTTAGCAAGATAATGGCGACACTGTAGTAGGATAAAAAGGTACGAAATCTCAATTAAACTGTGCATGGTTACATTTATTTTTATCCCTCCCTCGATATGAAGTTTTATTCATTATTATGCTTTTACACTAATTATGTTCACTTTATGCTTTAATTATTAGATTGTTAGTTGTATTTCTTATGAACCTGCCAAAGAAAAACGTTCTTTACTGCATGTTGAATCTTCCATCCTTTAATTACTGTCCCGAGGACATACGACATTATAAAAATATAATAAATTATAGCATTTGTTATTATAATTTTATACATTTACATGGATAAAGAAATTAACAAGTTTGAACGAACGGATAAACATATATTTGTGATATAATTTAAGTTATGTGGAATTTATCCCAAGGACATTATAATAGCAAATTAAATGCATTATCTTAATGTGTGTAATTTATTTCTTACACAGACAAGTTACTTAAATATAAGTAAATTTCAGTACACTGCTTGAGGATAAAACAATCAATAGTAGTATTATTTTATCGTATTAAAATTACTTCAAAAATAATAATGTAAATGTACTTAACAATGTCATTTCTCCACAAAACTTCTTATTGTTTTTATTATCGTTATTTTCGATTTACAAGTTCTAAATAAATTATTGTGATGTAATGGAGAAATCTATATATTTGGTGTTAAATGACTGCACTAAAGTGATTGGGTTGGTTGGTATTTCTATTTCGATGAGAAGCAACAATAAATGTCTAATGTAGCAATCCATACACTGTCTATGTTGTGAGTTTTGTCCCAACCGACTATGAGTAAATAAGATTCAATGTTTCATTGTGATGGGTCGGTTTGGTTGAGTACTTTGAAACCATTTTTACATAGCTTTATATTATAACATTTGTTTTATATTTTCTTCAACACTAGAAAAAATAGTGCAGTTTGGTTAAACTATCCTAAGACCATTTTAAATAATCAACCATCATCCAAACATTAAACTACATGACCTACTGTCTAATGCCTTCATTCTTAATGGCATAGTAATTAAAGATTTAATTCGAATCTGGAAACCAATTTTATTGTTGTATGAAATGTTATATTATAGGTAACATTCATTTTTCATTACAGTAATCAATTTAATCTCGATTTATTTGTATCTTTTAGTGAGGGGAAACACACATTGGTCATCCATCTCTTCAAGGGCTAAGAAGAGACCAATCTAAGCAATAGCATTATTGTGAGATCTATATCTTATGGTAACAGAGTGTATATGTGTTACTGCAAAACATTTAAACATATATAGAAATGCAAACGTTGAAATGGATCATGTAAGATCGGTTAATAGAGTGAGGTTGGCTAATATTTTTGTTTGACTTTCCATATTTCCTGTATGTAATAATGTTCGCATCTTTATCTAATGAGAGAAAATTACTTTATCCTGTAAGTAGTTTATGACCAAGGTTATTATATAACTCAAAATAATTGACAACCGCCAGTTTCTTCATAATATATCATATAGATTACTTTGAGACCAAGGTTATTATATGCATTATATGCAAAAATTTTGATTTTGATTCTGAAAGAATGAGAATTTTGCATAGAAAAGGCAGAAAAAGGGTAAGAGTGAAGTTATAAAACATGGTTGTTTGTTCAACTTAATTTTTCATTTAGTTTTCTTAGCTTATTTTAATTATGAGTTATGGAGCCATGTTATACATTAAAAAACAATGATTGAACTGCATGTGAAGCACGATATCAGGATTGTTACATTTTTTATTGCATTCTTCGAGTAATATTATGATCATTTAGTCTTTCATTTAACCCAAGCTTCGGTTACTGTATTTAACTGAGATGATCACTTCAATATTATGCAACTACTGATGTGAGATTCTATTTTTTTCCATATTTAAGGAAATGTCAATTTGGAAAAACTCTACTGGGGAATATGCTTCAAAATTTGGTTACTTTAGACTTAGGAGCAGGATCAGCTATCTATTAGATTCCATGGTCAATATGTTGAACTTGAAATTTTTGTTTTAAACTATAGATATTAAAATACAAATTCTATCATAGATATTTTGATAACCGATGGTTTATTGATTTTTATGGCTGAATTCATATTGTCCAATTATTACTCAATCTTGAATTTTGCTGCAAGTTGTTATACTGCATGATGTGTGATTGTGGTACTTTGGTAAAAAATTATTTGGTTATATAGTTTTTTCGTTGTAAGCAGTGAGTTTACTACTTTAATTTACAGTTTTGAACTCATTATTAAGTTACTTGGTTTTTCTACAGATTTACTATATATAACTGGAGTGATCGGTAAAAGTAGGCGACATTTCTATTATATGTAATGAAACCTAAGCCATTGTGTGCCAACAAAATGCAGCTAATAACACACTTATTATATAAGCTTGATGTGGTAATTCGCTAGGCTACCGACTTCATACTAATATACAACTTCTTTTCACCAGCCGTGTGCGAAGCATGAGTTAGCACTAGTATTATATTATTACCGAGGTTCAATTCAAGGGCGCAGAAGCGACGATAGTATTTTGTGAAATGAACCATCCGTTTTTTCCTTTCCCCTTCTTCTATCTAGCTATTTCCTTTCTCTTTCATTTTCGTAGTTTATTTTCAAGTAAGAAATCCAAATCTTTTTCGTTCAGAGGTCCAACAGTCTCTTCTTCCCCAAACCTTACCTAACCCATTTCCTCCAAGAAGCGACCAAATCCGTCGTTAGCTTAATACAATGATGAATTAGGAAGTGTCCTCCTTCCAGCCCTAGATCCGCTTGCTAATTTCAACGAATCGCTGATTTGGTCTGCCCCAATGGCCGATAATCGCTGTTGTTTCTCCTGTTGTCATCAAATTCCCAGCGATTTTTTCCTTTAAATTTGCTCCCATTAGAGCGCAACATTCCTTCGCCATATGTAGTCTTCTATGTCGATTTGGTTTCCCTTTCCATTCGTTGGCCCGGTTACTTCTCCCGTTCACCTGACCTACACCCATCGTCCCTTCCGCATCTGGAGCAAAAACCGGGTATGTATATTCACTATTGTGGTTTCCATTGATTAAATGCACTCGATATTTGTTCAACAATTAACAAAAGGAATATGGATAAATGTTTTTGTCTTCCCTAATTAAATGATTTTCATAATGCGTTATATCCAAATTCCATTTTAGGGATATTTTGATTTGTAATTGCTGCTGTATAGCTTCGCTTTTATTTCCTGCACTTAAGGTTGGTTTGCTTGGTCGAATATGTTATGGTTAGGTAGTGATTGGTTTATCTATGATATCAATTTGTCTGATTAAATGCATAGTATTTGTTCACCGTTTAACAAAAAGGAACTGAGTAACTATTTGAATCTACCATAATTAAATAATTTTCATGATGCATTATATCTAAATTCCATTTTTAGGATATTTTGTTTTGTAGTTGCTCATGTATAGCTTCAATTTTTGTTCTTGCACTTTAGGTTGGTTTGCTTCCTCGATATGTTATGGTTAGGTAGTGGTTAGTTGATCAATGATATCAATTTGTTAAACTAATATTTCAAATTCCGTTAATATCTGTGTACAACATAGGATGCATAGGACATAGGATATAGTAAGTCTATGATATCAATTTCTTAAATTAATACTTCAAATTCCATGAATACCTGTGTATGACATAGGACGCATAGTGATCAGTTGATATATGATATCAATTAGTTAAACATAGACATATTTCTTCTGTAACGAAATATGTGTACATAACATGATTGATTTAAGGTGTGTGTGTGTATATATGTATATATATATATAAACACACACACAGATATATATATATATATATATATATATATATATTATACGTAGACCTGTGTATGAGTTGTTTCAATAGGAGTATGGTTTTTAAATGCATATGTTTGTAGTAAAGCTAAAAGATAAATGAGTGGAAATCAAAATTAGTAATCACTGTTCTCATTTCCAATATTCAGTTCATCACATGTCTTTGCTTTATGTATATTTTGTTATATGATGTTTTAGTGTCATGAAATAAGGTACGTCGGGATTCTTACCTTTCATAATAATGCTTCAAAATTCAACAAATATATTCAAATAATTGGCAAGAATTGTATATTTTACTTCTTATGTCTCATTTCAATGACCAGCCTCATATTATTTGCAGTGATCCTAAAAATTTGCAACCAACGAACAGTTGTGTTTTACTTCAAGTAAGGCTTTTAGGATACAATGATGATAAATATGTCTACCTTGAGATCCATTTATAATATCATCAACATCAGCTTTCTATGGAAGTAAGGCTTATTATCCCTTTGGTGGTTACTAATTTCCCGCATAAGTATCAAATATGTTTGTATTTCCAACATCTACGTTTATGCTTCATTTTAAACTCTAGCTTTTGTTTTTACTTTTTTTTGCAATTTCCTCTTTTTATCTTTTCATGCTTTTTCCGAATGGTTTTTCTTTTGGTAAATATGTCATACTTTGGTTATATGTTTGTTTCAATTGAAATATGATATTTAAATACATTACATATACATGATTGGGTTTTATACAATGTAGCTTAGGAAAATCTTGCATGTGTGTATTATCATTTTAAATGCTTTATTTGGGTATCAAATAGTTGGAATATAGTACAAATTGGATGTCAAATAGTTTTGGATATCAACATGTACTACAATTTTGTGGAACTCTTTGGATATTAAATAGTTTGCAGTGAGTGCACCTTTCGTTTGCTTCATGTTATTCTTTTCTACACTCAATGCATCTGTCCTCGGATTGAGTTTCCACTCCTCCTTTTCTATTGTATTCCTTAGTTTGCATGGAGAGCCGTGATGCGTAACGGAAAACGGAACCATCATCAATCTTCATGAACGACGATCTGTCCTCCATTTGAGTTTCCACTCCTCCTTTTCTATTGTATTCCTTAGTTTGCATGGAGAGCCGTGCCGGGCAATGGAAAAGGAAACCATTCATTGATCCAATCTTCATGAATGACGAACGTTCAAATTGTACCGCTGAGGGTACTGATCCACTACCTTCTTTACACATCGACAACGGGATTATTTTCTATCATTGATGTTTCTGAACAACAGAGGGGCCCTGTACAAGTTATGTAAGGCTATTGAGGTTTAATCCTTTTTATATGGATCAGTGGCACATTGCCCCTATTCTCTTATTTATTCGCTATTTTTATAGAATTTAGGTACTTCGGTTCTATCCCGTCCTCCTCGAGCTGTGAAAAGAAAGTACACAAATTCAAATGCAAAGTCGTTCACCGCCAATCTTAAGGAACTTACTAATGCTATTAACCCTTTTGCATCATGTTAACCAACGAAAAGTTGAGAAACTTTGACCAATGTGCAAAGTACGTTTTCCACCATCGATTTGAGACCGTCTTCTCAACGTTTACCTTCTGCTATCGTCAATTCATCTACTTCCATTATTGAAACATGGTCCGTCGGGAAAACTGATCAAACGTACTTTCTAGGAATGAACGGTACGCTTGATTTTTTTGTTTATTAATATAATGTAATCAGGTTGAGTGATATTTTATATATACATACGTACATGCATAGATATATATATTCCTGTAGATAAACGACTGAAAAGGATGAGAAAAAGCAAGGTTACACGAAAAAGTGACCTTTACTCCCTTGAAGTTTGTAGACATGGTACGTCATTGCGTTAAATTTGTGCCCTATTTTCAACACATGCATAGTTTTATTCCATTCTCTCATGTAAATATTAATTATAAACTTCGTCTACAGTTCCAGTCTTCAACCAACGTCATCCATGGTGGGTTCTCCACAACTTAATTTTATTACAGCAACTCAAATGAAAACGTAAGAATTTCCTAATTGCTTTCCATTCATTGCTTCGTCAATCACCATAGGTGTAACGCCCCACCTCTATGCTCATAATAACAAAGAGTATTAAAAGAAATACTGTCTATTATTACGAAGAATAAGGCTGGATAGGAGCGACCATTGGTAATTGGCCTTACACTAATATTGGTTATCTCGATAGGAGTGGTATATACTTTTTATTTTTCATCTATTATTTATTTACTCCCATCGACATATCCAATTATCAGTATAAAACAAACTACGATAGTTCATAATAGTTTAGGACATTAGATATAACAATAACACAGATAATATAAATGCGGAACACAGATTAACAAAAATCTCATATATATATAACCGATGTCAGTTACAATATAGTTGACACGATACATATGATACAACTACAACTGTCGACTCTAGAAGTTATATATACAAGTACATTATCGACTAATATACATGAATACATATCGTTCTATACAATGACGCGACTACTACAAAATGACACTGACAACTTCAGAAGATGTGAAAAGTCTTCAAATCCCGAACAACAACTCAAAGAAGGAAATCTACAACCTGAAATAACTCGGGTTTGACCCGAGTATTAAATTCAAAAGAAAATAATACACGGGTCAGTTTAATTCAAACTCAGTTATTAATGCACGGAAGCAATAATAATCAATATCATATCGACTACAGTCACAGAAATCTCGTATATCCAACTCTCGATACAAGAATTGGATAACGGCAGATATAACACTAAACAGTGTTAAACGACAAATCAACAATCCAAATCAGAATACCACTCCAAAGCATTGCATTTAATCAACGAAACAATTCAACAAATCGAAACATCAATTTAAAACTGTCAAATCTAATAGGGCTGCAGTACACGCACGTGTGTACTGCCTCGCCACTATCGCATGAAATACTCAAAAGCTCAGTAAAAGTCACAAATGATCACAAGGTCGAACCCCAAAATCGGGTTCTACTCAAGTGCAGCACAAATAGAGTCAGAACACGTGCACAAGGTCAAACCCGAATATACAGACCGGTTCAACTCAGGTGCAATATATTCAGAGTCTCGTCATAAGCACATGGTAATGAACAAGACCTGAAATTCAAGAAGGCACCCAACAATCAACTGAGTGCAACAAGTCAAAGCGTCACAAAAACAGTGTACAAGCAAAGACCAAGGAACTGCACAGCTTCAAACGAACATTACGAGGAAATATAACAAGATCAAACTGAAACAAAAGAATCCAGACTAAATACAAATGCCAGACTCAACTGGAACGATGCAGTATGGCCAGAGTGAAGATTATTAGACTGCAATATCAAAAGAATGGATATAACAATGCTAAAGACAACTGAAACAAGCCAGAACTACCTCAACCATCAATACATGTGCAGGCTATACAACAGTGAAAACTACAATGAAACCCAAGGAAACGTCTGAACTCACACAGTGAATTGAATACTAGTATAGCTCACGCATGCAACAAAGGGGAAATCAATATTTTGTGCAACAAATTGGATGCTTTTATCATTTGCTTACAATCACCTTTATATACATGCATACCTGTCCCGAAGAAGTCAAGGCTGAAACAATGCAACTGAAACGTTGTAGTGGACAGAGCTTGCAAATATAACATGTAATTGACTTCAAGGGAAAACGCAATTGACTCTAGCATACAATTATAACATGTAAATGACTGTAGGGGGACTCAATTTACTCTAGCATGCAAATAACGTGCAGTGCAAAATCACTCAAGATCATGGTAGCAGTGGTGTAAAAATCACACTAAAGCAGAATTCCAAAATCAACAAAAGCCATATTTTTAAACATACTTTGAAACAAAGCCAAAGATGAGATGCTCATATTTTAGAAATGTGAGTAGTTAACTCAACCTGAATTATCAACTACAAAGTATGACAATGAAATGGAAACACATTGATACTTCAGATGCACAAAAATTCATAAATACATCTACAAAGCAATGCAGACTGAAATATGGAAGAATGCAAACCCAAGTCAACATGAATCACTTGAGAATCAGAGACCCCAAAACTGAATGGAATGCAAATTAAAAAATGCAGACTATAGCAAACATGAACTCATGTATACAGTTCAACCCCAAACCAGGTGAATCAAAGCTACAACTCAAGATATGAATCCAGACCATAAGCACAGCACCAAGTGAATATACATGATGGTCAACTGTAACAAGACAGTGACACAGTGAAGTGTGCAACTCGAGCTTCAGAAAGAACAGGGATGAAACCACTGTGCAATGCTCAAGGAAATCGAAGAAAATCAGAGACCATAGTTCACAGTGAAGTCGAAAACAATATACAAGCTATAGTTAAAATCATGAAAGCAATGCTACAGAAGTTGAACATATGAACGTAGACAGTAAAGCCAACCAAGAAATTCACGAGAGAAAAATGATGAATATTCGTATCTACTCGAAGTCAAAAATGCAAGAAATCAAGTGCGTATCTGTTCGTACTTTTGAAATTGTCAAAAATCAAAAGTTAGGAAAGTTTCTGCCGTGATACTCAAACAAAATCAAACGGCTTCAGATTAAAACATAGAACATCACCTCCAACACATACGAATGGCAACAAATCAAGTGTCGAACTTAACAATCGAATAAGAACAAAATCATAGAAACACGAACACTAAAATCAGAGAACTCATCTCAGTATTCAATCAAATTAGAATGGCTAAGGCAAATCAAGACGAAATCAAACGTTCGTATACAAATGAAAACCCAAGGATTTAAAGCAGTGGAAATTACAACTCAGAGTTATAAGTGCTTGAATTAAATGTGAGTAATGTAAATTACTCACCTTATATCGGCGAACGTAGATCCACTCAAAGTCGAACTCGACCTAAATAGAAGCTGCCGAAGGAAGCTACCAGGGGACGGTTGATCGACAGGCAAAGGAGCTTCGATCGATCAACTTGAATGCGGCAACACGAATTCACGAAGCCCTAGTTGAAGACGAACTAGAAGACAGCCACCATTTTCTCTATTCTATTGTTTAGGATTAGCAATGAAAAGGAAGTGAAGGGAACGGGTTCGAATTGAGTAAGAAGGGAACGGGTTCGAATTGAGTAAGAAGGGAACGGCCGCCATTTATTTTCGTTCGTATCTTGTTTGATTTAGGGTTTGAAATTCCAAATGGAAGAGGGGATCGGGTCATACCCTTATCACGGTAACAAGGAAAAGATTTGGGCCAATTAAATTTTTAAAGCCCACAATTCCTTTTAACAATTTATAAAAGAATTTCACTCAAATTTAAAACTTCAATTGCAATTGCTAATCGAATTAAATTGTCATTTGACCAGATTCAACGGCTATAAAACTCTGGGTTGTTACAATAGGGATCAAATAATAATTGATTGGCTATGTTCTGTTTACTCCTGTTGTACAATATAGGTTCATACTAAGAGGGAATTAATTTTTTTCCTTATAGTTCAGGCCTATAATTAACTTATAATGTTTTTTTAGGGGATGTTTATTACAATAACACTTATGTTTTTTGAGGAGATGTTCATTGGTAGCTTGATGTTCATGTTTGAACTCATTGCTTCAGTGATCTAGACGGTAAATTTAGGTAATTGAAGGTACTATTACTTTTGGTGCTTGGTCTAAATAACTCAAATGAGTGCTTTAGCAAGTAATATATTAGTCATGAAAACAATTTTAATTAGAAATATATGTATGTCTACATACGTATATTTACCCATTTATGCATCCACAAATGTCTTTCTATTTTCAAAAATAAAATCTTTGTAGTTTCGCCAATTTTCTTTATGCACATAGGATGCTTAAAATTGCTTTAGTTTTGCGTGATGATGGCGCAATCAGTGGCCATTGTTGCGTAATCTCTCACTATCCATGACCTAAGTGCTCCTATCTTATATGCTTTTTCTCCTTCTTCTAGATCAGGTAAATTGTTTTAGATTTCCCATTGTTTTTCTCTATGAGATTTAGTTATTTCTCATCTTTTTTGTTGCTGTTGTTTTTGCATAATTGTATGGTTTATACTTTATTGCTTTTCAAACATAACTACACATTTCAATTCATAATAAATTGCCACATTAGAATGCAAATAGTTTGCACTAATCTTCTACTCAATTTAATTTGGAATGTCATAGTTTTTCAGATTATTTAATTAGAAATTAATAATACCCAATGGATAACTAAATGTCAAACATTACCTATGCTACAATTGTATAATAAACACACAACCTGCTACAGACTTCACATTTGTACAATATCAGCAGAAAAAAATCCTTCCCATATTACCACAATATCAGGTATTCATCTCCACAATAGTTTTTTCATAGTCGACACACAATCGTAACTCAAACTTGATGTCATTTCCTGCTCTAACAGTAGATAATCACCAACGGAGATCGAACATACACCACTCAACTCACTAACGGTTGATAGCATGGGAGCAATGGTAAGGTTATGGGTAGCCAGGGTTTGGGACTCCATCAACTTCAGAAGCAACGATGTTTTTGGGTTTAACTTGCAACTATTAGATAACGAGGTATGATTATCCAAATAATTGATTTACCACTAACAAAATATCCATGTATTCAATTGCCATGGTAACAAGTTTACTTCAAATTATTTCAATATGATAATAAACATATCAACATTGTTTAAAAAATTGATAATTATAGTGCACATTTTATATACAGTAATTATCAATGATTACTATTCGTCAATACTCACTGCTTATTTTAAAATTTAACAATCTGCACACACTGTCAGGCATAAAACTATGACATATAGGTGTAAAATTTACATGTTTATTTGGTTTTCTAATATGGCGTTGTCTTTAAATTGCTATTAATTAACTTCAGCCTAGAATCAATGATTTACCATTAGTCCAATTGTAATCCACTCATGCACAAAATGGTACAAAACTTGATCATAATTGGTTTATTATAGTAAATTTTAATTTATGTAAAATGTAACGACCCGTAAATTTAACCGGTTTTAATAACGTTATTAATTGAAATTTTGCGAAATTTTAAACGATAAAAATTTTGAAATAAAAATTTAATATTTGAAATGCGTTTAGTTAAACATAGCAACTGGTAAATTTTCGTCCGAAAATATGAAAGTTTATTTCGCACGTAAATTCACTTCAATTTAATCAGTTAAAAAGCGATGAAAATAAAATGTTTCCGTAAACTAAATATTTTTACATAGAAAAATTCTAAAACATCTTCTGAGTAAGATGTCAGTTTGTCATTTTTCCAAATTCGGACATCTTTGGCTCCGTCGATCTTATTTTTCAGCGTTTTTCTTGCATTTTCCGTTATTAGAAAATTCGAATTTTTATAACTCAATCATACCACTGATATCTGTGTACCGTTTTGATCGTCTCGTCGCGCTGATCTCTACGGTATATTCAACGCTGTATTTTGAGGTCCGGTACGCGACAGAAACAATAAAGCAATACGTCGTACCGGTACCATAAATGGTGACCTTTAGCTTTCCTTTGCCTTTCACACTTGAACGTGTAACCCAAGCAATTTGATTAATTGCTTTAATACATTTTCCCCGAAATCAAAGCTTGACCGTTGCTAATTCATTGCATTCCATTTTTTTACGTTGCATCTTCTCACCTATTTGGTTCGTGCCTTATAAAAAAATTTATATATCAACATAGAAGGCACGTGCACTGTTGTTTAATTAAAAGCTATTCAACTTTCTCTTCCCCTGGCCTTTCGCATCTTCCCCTTCCATTTCCAACAAGCAAGCTCGCCCTCTGTCCCTCTACCCGAGCCATCAAGCCCATCTAGCAGACCCGACATCTCTCCTCCCCTCGAACCCTACCATGGCAGTCAGCCCGTCCACTAGTGCAGCCGCCTAAGCCACCTTGCACTGCCCCCTCTTCGGCCTCACACGCAGCAACCATGGCTGGTTCTCTCTTCGTGCCTCCTCGTCTCCTATTATTATTGCAAGTTTTATAATAAGGTTAGCTTATATATATGGTTTGTCTATCAGTATAGATATCTAAACTAAGTTTTGTAAAATGTTTATCACAGTATATATTATATGTTTAATAATGGTTAAGTTTTGATTTTACTGTAAATATAAATAAGTAAATACAATATGTTATACACTATATATATGTTCCAAATCTGTTATATATTCTGTCTATGCATTAGTTACTTAGTTTTAGTGTGTTCTGTTTTATGGAATTTATATATATAGCTAAGCAGTGAAGATCTATATTTTACACTATTAGTTATATAGTTTAGATAATCTGTACGAGCATAAGTAGGTGGTCTATAGGAATTTCAAAGAAAAATATATATGCTGTATTTGTTTACTGGTGTAATCATATGCATAGAGTTGTTTATATTTAAGATCTAGGAGTATACCCATGTATATGTATTACATAAGCTTTGTTGTATAATATGTTCTGTTTTATTTTAATAAGTATATATTTACAGAAATCTTGGTTAATGAGATGTTAATTGAGTTTGTTCATATGTATCAGTTTAGTTATGTTTTAAGCATACTTATAGAACAGTTTTGTTTATATTATTGGTATAAATATATGTTTAAGAGTCTGTTTGCTAATGGTTTTAAGTATAAGTATATATGGAAATTTAATATGTTTCTGGGTATAAGGTACAAGTTTTAGTAGTTATATATATGTTAGAGTATATCATCTGTTGGGTTATCAGCTGGTAGTTGATACATTTACGCATGTAATTTGTTTATATATTAATATATTTGTAGTTGGATTTCAAGCTTCAGGTTGTATACAGTTATACGTTTAGCCTGTAAATTTTTAAGTAAATAACAGTTTGTTTAAAGTATATTGTATTACGTATGATTACAGTTCATAAGTTTTGCATGTTATATTTTTTCTGAACAGTAGTTAGACTTCATGTTCGCAACATCATATCTCACTCATGTTTTATCGGAATGGGTTGATTCTATTTTTAAAAAGGAGTCGAAGTTACCTAGTTTATGCCTGTCAAATTTCAGCAAAATCTGATATTGTTTGATTAGTGGTCGGGGACCTTGAAGTTAGACCCAGGCAGCTATTCTTTTGTACTTGAAATTATTTTACACTGCTGCAAACACGACCTGAGTTCATGTTTGACGCATCGTATCTCTTCCGTCTTACGTCGGAATATAGTGATTCTTTTTTTGTTGGAAAGATTGAGTTTTCTATTTTATGTTTACGAATTTTTAGCTTCATGCGAGGTCATTTGATCCTCTGTTTCTCATTTGGAAGTTAGACCCAGGCAGCTGTTCTTTTGTACTTAGAAATTATTTTACACTGCTGCAAACATGGCCTGAGTCTATGTTCGTGACATCGTAACTTTTCTTGTCTCTTGTCCAAAACAAGTAAATCTTTTGCAAGTTAAAATACAAGTTTTGATCTTTATTCATACCAAATTTCAGACCATTTCGATCTCGGTAACACATAGAATTATATTGATTAAACTTTGACGCAGGACATGTTTTATTTGTTGCTATGTTGAATGTTTTGATTTGATTTCATCGATTTCTGTTATCAGCTTTGATCGTTGAATTCGTGCCGATTTGTTTTGCTTGGATTCGTAACTCAATCTCTATGTCTGTATCAGTGTGCGTATCCGTGTCATCTTCTCGTGCATCTCTAGCCTCGAAAGGTGAGCAATCACTCACGATTAATGTTCTTATATTTATTAAATTTGATTTCAATTGAAACGACAATTGAAATATGCTGCTGTTAGTTATTTATATTGCTATATCTATGCCATCATCTGTATCTGTTCACCTGTGACACCTGACATCATTATCTGTTATTTATATTGATATATATATGCCATCATCTATATTTGTTCACCTGTGACATCTGACACCCTTATCTGTTATTTATACTGATGATATATGCATGTTACCGTTGTTATGATATTATCATATCTGTTATCACTCTGCAAGTTCCCTGTTAGTATAGAATCACTATGAGTTGAAATGATACATACCCAAACGGACTTTAGAATAGGAGAAAATCGTTATGGGTTGAAATGATAAACCCAAGCGATTTTCAAATTAAATTGAATTTGGGATTTCGGGTTGAAAAGATATATATCCGAATATATTTTGCGGATTGAAATGATAAATATCCGTATCACTTGACCATAGGATAGAAAATTATATACAGACACCGTTGGTCTATATATAAATGTTTTTGAAAAACATTTCTACGGTTCTGAAAGAAATATATGTTTTAATAAATAATGATTTTAAAGATTTATTAAAGTTGATTTAATAAAGTTGATTTGAATCAATATGAAATATGTTTAAGTATTTATGTAAAAATTATATTTTTAAATATAGAATTTATAATGTTTCAGGTTGAAAGATAAATTTGAATTGATTTGGAATTCTTAATTATTTAAAAATTATACTTAAATAAGTTGATTTGAAATCTATTAAATTTGAAATTTTAAGATATGTTTTATAACTTGAATTAATTAAGAAGTGGCTTAAATGAATATTTCAAACTTATATAAATTTAAATGGGATATTTTGTTTATTTAAATTTTAAATTGAAGTTGTATTTTGACGTATTGAAATGATTAAAGAAATATTTCAGAAACTAAATGTAATGAAATTAAATTGGGACATAAATTGAATTATCGAATTTAGTTTTGAAATGTCGAATATTAAACTTTGAAATATATTGAAATTGAAATGGTTTATTTATGGTTCAAATAGGCATTTGAAATCGAAAATTTGAAAGGGTTTATTGAGAAACTAAATTGAATTGAAATTGATGATTTGAGATTTAATTTAATTTTAATTGTGGAATTTGAGTTTATGTAAATTTATTTGTGAATATCTAAACTGTTTAAGAGGAAAGTGCTAGGATTTCAAAGTGTTATGAATTTCAAGGTTTTGATTTCCAAAGTGTTATGATTTTAAAAGACTCATGATTTCAAAAGCGGTATAACTTTGGAAAAGTACTATGATTTTGGAAATGGATTTATTTGAAGGAAAAGTGATATCGTATTGATATGGTTTTGAAATGGCAATGATATGTCGGTTTTGAAATATAACTATTTTGAAAATTTATTAAATGACCAGCGGTGTAATAATACGTAGTTATTAAAGAGACCGGGATCGGATATGGACATACTCTCTGTCGATACCGAAAACCACTTTAATAACTAATATACGCGGAGTGTTGATCCAGAATGAAGTGGATGGTTTGGTGAACGCGTTGACTGAAGAAAGAGAACGATTTTGGATGACCCCTGACATGACTAAAACAGGAGCCGTGCCGGGCCATTGAGGATCGCCATCTCTAGCGGACACACTTCTTCGATACCTTATCTATTACTTATGTGATTCGATTTGGGTGCACCCCTTGATTTGGGAGTGTTGTTTCGCGGTGTTGGGGTAGTAGCTGTTATGCCCAACATCAGTCCGGATCAGGCAACTACTAATATCCTAGTTGGTATCGCCTCATGTACCTTGTCATGCTGATTATCCTATTCGCAACCACTACGATTTTTGTTTGTACCTTTAGTATATGGATTGCCCTCTGATGACTTTCGGTTTTGGGGAAACTACGGTCTTGTATATGCTCTTGGGAATAAAAATGTGTTAAGGGTGGAATGGGCCATGACTTAACGCTATTTTGATATCGTACCTTACTGATTAGACATTATCTACTTAGCGTACACTATTACATAGTAGATAGTTTAACGGATCCTTAGAGGATGGTTATCCCAAACATCCTTTGAGTTACTTGTATTTCAGTTGTTATATCACTTGAGTTGGATTTATTGATATAAGAATGTTAATCCTGACTCGAGTGTTTTGTGTTTTCTTTATGCTCAGGTCAGACTGAGTGATACAGTATTCGAGACTCACCTTTGGAGTTTCGGTTGGAGATCCAGCTGTCTATCCAGCTTTCAGTTATTCAGTTGATTCCAGGGATGTATTCAGATCTTGTATTTGACTATTGTATTGAGATATCTATTGTATTCGAGACTCCTGTTGTATCTTGTTTAACTCTGTTATATATATAGTAGCTTCATGAACTACTATTCTTTTGTTTCCGCTGCATTATTGTTATATTACTCTGTGTCTGTGATCTGTGATTATTTTATTTACTGTATATGTTGAGTTTTGCCAATTTAAATTAACAATCTATTGTTTTGAATTATTCAAGTCCGACATGTGTGGATTTATTGTCGATTTGAATGGTCCAAAATAGTGGGTCGTTACAAGTGGTATCAGAGCTCTGGTTTTAGGCAAAACTCAGCATATGTAGTGAATTCAATTACAGAATCACGTTTGTTCGAGCTTGAATTCCTTCTTCTTTGACTCGGTTTCTTCGAATTTTGGAATGCTCCCTTCGGTTCCAAAGTCCATTCGTGTCTCCCCTATTCGTGTCTTTTTAATTCTGGAGTATCCCATTACTCCACTTCGAATGATCTCTATAATAAATCGGAGGTCTCGCCAATATCTGAATAATTCGTAAAAGAGTGAAACTCCTGTACAACCAGCATTGGTTCACCGAAGATTTCTATATCCTCGGTTTACGATGCTGTTATCTTTTGTTATACCCGAATTCTATCTTGGGCGATCGAATGTCGATTTGCCTCAGAAGTCTGCATCGATCTTATTCTTGAAGTCACGGTTGACCCGGATAAGGTCTCCCGCGATTAATATTAGTATATCCATCTTTCTATTTTTTTTTATTAATTATCTTATCTCCTTTTCGAGCCTATCTTCAAATCAGAATTCTCTTGATTTGATCTCCTCTGAATTTGGATCTCTATCCTTGCTTTGAAATCCATTCTTATATCGTCAAGCGAGGAAGTGTATTTATAAATTAATATTAAAATGTTTTATATATTGTGTTGTTTGAGTTGTTGATGTTGATTTGGGTTTTCGATCGATTCATCTGATCAACGCTATCGATAGGATTTCCAAAACACTTGAATAGAGCAAACTGACACAATATTATTTCAAATTTGGTAAATTGAATAGATTCGTATGATTATATTATATATATATATATAAGTATAGGAATTTCTGGAATTAAATAGTTAATTAAATTGGTTGTTGAATGATAATATTTGATTATCATTTATTGTTCTAAATGAATTTATAAACATGGTTTATAAATTGATTTGGAATCGAAATAAATTTTAAAAATCAGGAATTTGAGAATTTGATTTCCGGTGATTTCAACTTTGGTTTTAAAGTGTATATTATTAAAGGTATTTTCGAATAGAAACCGTTTTCAAAGAATTTTAAAATGTTGAAATCAGTACTCTTCTCTTTTGTCGCTGGAAAATAATTTCGGTGATGACTGCAGCGTCACCGACATCCATTTTCGAGTTTCGAAGTGGAGAGACCATTTTGTAGCTTTGCTACGGTTTTGTTTTAAAAAAAAATATATATTTTGATTTGAATTATATATATATGGGTATATTATTTTAAATTTAATTTGGATTAATATATATAGTATACACATAATTATCTCTAAAAGATTTGGAAATTTAATTTGAATTTCCGTGGTATGGCTTGATTTATTATATATATAAAGATAAAATTTTGATCTGATATATACTATATATATTTATCTCAAAATTGTTGAAGTAAATCGGAGATTTAAATTCTTAAGTTTATGATTTAAAGATGATTTCAATTATAAACTGAAGTCAAAATTTTTGGATAAATATTTAAACTTGAGATAATTGAATTTGAAAATTTTATTTGTATAGTACTAAATTGCTTTTCAATATAACTTACCTAAATTATTCAGAAGTTAAAATGTAATTGGATAATATACATTATAAAATGATTTCATAAATAAAATTTGAGTGGTTATAATAAATGTTATACACTTAAATTTTAATTATAAAATGTTAATAGAGATAAATAGAATAATAAGATAATTGAAAAATAAATTTTGTTTTGAAGGAAATAATAAATTGAAATTAGATCAACTTATGGAAATACCTTGAATTTAAAATCAATTAATGAATATAAATTAATTTAAGTTGAAATTGATATGGTTTAAATTAATTTATATGATTTAAATATATGTGATAAAATATATACGTGGAACAAATTTAATAATAATTTGGAATAAAAGAATTAAATTGGTTGAATAAAATATGAGTATAATAAATGATTATACAAATTGATGATTTAGAAATTGTTAATTGAAGATGACTAGATAATAAGATAATGAATTCAGAAATAGATGGATTAATTTAACTTAAGTGAACTAAAAGGATTTAACCAAATTGTTAAATATTAATTAATTTAAATTGAAATTTATATGGTTTAAATTAAAATTATACTTGTATTCCAATCTATTTTATTTCTGGTTGTTTCTATTCTCCTACCTCCTTCCTTTTCGGGGACGAAAAGTTTTGAGTGGGGGAGAATGTAACGACCCGTAAATTTAACCGGTTTTAATAACGTTACTAGTAGGAAAGCCCGTGCAACGCACGGGTGCACAATTGGATTCATATAATGAAATCGAAGCACATAATTTACTGAGTTGTAAATTCTAAATAGATCAACGTGATTTGAATGAGAATCCATGGATTACATTGCATTTTCACACTTAGTACAAAGTTCCCACTCTCTAGCTTCTTCACATATACATGGACAAAGTTACCAGTATTTGAAGAAATAGTTGGAAAGTCAATAAATTTTGAAGTGTAAAATTTACATAAAGGTGAAGACCAATGGTAATGGTATATGATGTAGCACACATCAATATGAGTTGCTAGTATCCTAAAACATTGTATGTTATTGATGTAAATAACAAAAGTTAAATTGCAATATGATTAATTAAACAAAACAACATGTACGGTATGTACAAAAATAATTTCATAAAAGTATTTGATAAAGCATGCACAACAACATGTCATTTCTATAATCTTTGTCTTTAGACTGAAATAAACCAAACTCTTTAGGAGCAAATACTTCTACAATGCCAACCTCCTAACCAAGGTTATATGACAATACCCCTGCATATAGAAATAGAAGGTAGCTAATTGGTTGTTGAAAGAAAGAATTAAAATTAATTATAGAAAAATGAATGCATAGTCGATGCAACGGGGAGAAGGGATCATAAATGAGCTTTTATTGCAGTAGACATATGGTGCAAAATTAAATTAATAGTAAAATTAAATTTAAACTATTAATTTAATTTTAATGAAATAGTGTAACCACTTTGATTAAAGAGAAGATTGAAATAGTGATATGCACTTCAAATCTTACGACTTTTCAACTTGCTCGGAGTGTTTGAAATCACAAATGAAATTGAGCGTTAAAAATAATTTGGCTTCCAAAAATACTTCGTTTTGTAATACAATTGATTGAAATAAAGAAAATTACAAAATTTAATAAAAAAATTGAAACAATTTTTTGGAAACAAAAAGCATTTTAATGTCATATTGACATTAGTGGTGACTAAATTATAATGCATTATTGAGTTACCACAATGAGTTGATGGAAAGAAATAAAACTCATCCATAATTAATTCCCAATCAGTATAAATTAAATAAAACAATACAAATAATGGATTAGTAAAGTTTATCTAACTGTTTATTCCTTTGATAGAAATGTTAAACCCACTATTTATGATCCTTTATGATTTTGTCTTTTATGGTTATTCTACTCTAATATGCACACCCTAGTCATTACAAAGATAAATCTACCAAATATTCAAATCTGAAACTATGTATACTTAGTCTCATTGTAAAGTCAGTTTGAACTTGCTCGGATTGTTTGGAATCAAAGCAACATAATTGAGTTATAGAAATTAGTTTGTTAAAATATTTGGTTTTGTAATATAATTGATTGAAATATAGGTTGTCATTGATTAAAGTTTATCATTGCTTTATTTTGCTGAATCCATGCAGCGAGATGAGCTTGCCAATATTCCATCAATTAACAAAAGTTGTTTAAGGCAACATTTCAGGTATTATTATTTTTTATTTCTCCAAAACTAAAAACATTCATTTACTTAGTGAATGAATAATTTTGAAAATTCAAATACACGTTATAAGATAAATGGAACAAATTAAAATATCGAATGACCTCTGACATTGTGAAATATATAACTCTAACATTATGAAATATATAAGTGAACTATTAAAATCAAATGGTATTATATCTGAACTGAAAGAAAGATCCGTGAATCATAAAATAAATAAATACATTGGGATTGCAATAAAGCTTTAGCCTTGATATCTTGAAACTTATTCTCCTAAATGATAAAACATAAGCCAAAAGTTGCCACCCCAAAAATGGATGTAGGAATTCAACATATTCACAATAGCTTCTTGCCTCCACTTATTGTATTAAGGATACCAATTGTAATTGGTAAATAAGTGACCAAAGATGAATTAGTATTACAATCCGCTAAAACTGGTATGATGTTAAAATCAAACAGCCTTTGTATGGTTCTCAAGCATGTACTGTATGGTACGTAAACTCTCCATCGGGCAAGGTTGTTTTTTAAGGATATATATATTTATGATTTGCAGCTTTCAAAACATAGTATTTTCAGTAATATATAATAATATAGTTCAGTCAAACCACCAAAATTATTCATCAAAATAGGTACAGTGAAATTACAAAATAATATTAGGCTACCTACTGGTTATGTATGTAAATGATATTTTCAATTATTTATACTTTTTTGCACATAGCTTCATAAAATTGGGAAATGAGCATTGTGATTCAAATAGCAGCAAATAATTATCACTATGCTTATATTTTCCAAAGAAATTTTAAATATTGGTCCATAGAAAATCAAATTGTAAATGCAACACTATTAGAGAATTACAGTATAAAACTGCCATTGTTTAATACTGAAACATGAAAGCTGTGCAGTGACTTTCCACTGATATATCTCATTACCACTGTAATGAACTAGGAACATAAAATATACGATTAGGAAGAAAAATGAGGTTAGACGCAAATTTCTTTTTGCCAATTGTAAGGTTGAAGGAAGGAAAGAAATTTGGTACTATATAAAATTTACCACTTTTAAGAAATAATTTTGAAATTCTTTTTAAGAAAATAAAAGGCATTCTAATGTCATTGACATTTGTGGGAATTAAAATATAATGCATTATTGAGTTAGCACAATGAGTTAAAGGAAAGAAATAAACTCACCATAATTGAGTCCCAAGCAGTATAAATTAAATAAAGCAATAAAATTAATGGATATACTAAAGTTCATCTAACTCTTTATTTCTTTGGCAAAAATGTTTAACCCAATATTTATGGTTCGTTTATGCTTTTGTCATTTATGGTTATTCATTATCCATGTAATTTATCACAGTTGGTAATATTGTCATTTATGGTTATTCATTATCCATGTAATCTATCACAGTTGGTAATATTTTCAATTATGGTTAATAACAATATGGTAACCTTTATCTGGGTATAACAATAAACCAATTTAAGAAATGTATTTTCATGAAAACCATAGCCATAAAATGTTAACTTAATAGGTTGATTAACCCAATTATGTTGCATGTAGTAAGCTTAACTTGAGGCAGATGTTATTTTCTAACAAATAGCAAAGAAAGAATGAAATTAAAAAATATAGGTAAACCATACATTCAAAATGTCATAATTATGTACCTTTGTGAATTGGATTGGACCTCTATGCAGTGAGAAAAAAAGGAAGTTGCTTTTCCACTGTAACGAAATATTAGAAATATATCAATTCCTTGTGCTACTCTAGTAATATGCACAACCTAATCATCACAAAGATACCAAACATTCAAATCTAAAACTATGTGTACCTGGTCACGTTGTAAAGTCATTTTGAAGCAATTAACTGTGATGATTGGCTCTGCCTTAACCCATATTTAGTTACAAACATAATGATATCACTGACCAATTTAAATTGACTCAAATATGATGTGTAATGATTTTTTGCTTTATAATAAGAGACATGTAAGAAATAGAGTCAAGAGAAAATCACATTACCTAACTCTTTACATTCTGCGTTTTTGTTCCCTACAGTGCACCACTTGGATCTATGAGATGTCACATGACTAAAAGCAAGAGACAATTCATTTCTTACTAACGATGGAACGTTTCAAAGTAACTAAATTTAAATGCACTAAATGAAAACCAAAGAGAAATGCAAACAATTATGTAATCAACTTATGTGCAGTAAAAAACTATAAACAATAAGGTATCTATAAGCAAGCGAACATTGACCTTAAAATAAATGTTCAGTTCAAAGATTTTCTTCCTATGAACTGGAGTTGGTTAGTAACTAAAAATGCACAAACACCACGATAAAGATGGAAGTATTCTAACATTAACTTTGGTAGAACCTTACATTTTCCAGCAATTAAACAACTCCATGATTTGTCAAAAATCCATTATCATCTTTTAAATATGAAAAGCAACATGTATTGATGTTTTTAAGTAGTTATATGAATACTATTTGATTCAAATTAACTATGAGAAGAAATAGACGAATAACATATCACAATAAAAAAAGAAACATAATTTCTCAAATAAAGAAACCTTCTATGGCTGAATACTGGACTTGTGTTATTCCTTGTCAAATCCAAATTAGACAAAGGAAATTATTAGAGAAACATTCAATCATGTAGATCTACTTTTTCTTTAGAAGTACCTATTTTTTAAATAAATTTTTTTAATAAAAACACCGCTAACATGAAAAACAAAATTTGGCAATCTAAATGTTACACTCATACATTCCATTGAACAGGTGATGGGCATGAAGCTTGTTAAACAGTTTGAAACAAACAACCCTATTCAACCACTCCAGCCATTGAAGGAAGAATTAAGGAATGCGAAGCAGTGGCAGCATGAAGGAGAAGATTCAAAAGCAAGGACGACATCAGAATGAAAGGAGATGGAGGAGGAATCGGAAAGAGGAAGCTGTGCAAGAGTGAACCAAATAAACCATCCAAATTAGAAATGAAAATACCAAATTCGATTGCAAAATCTATTATGAGCGCGCCTCGTCAAAAAAATAATGATAATCTGTACAATAAATTTACCTGACATGGCTCAAGTTAGGTAGGGACATGTTTGCACCTGAAAATGGAAGATGATGGTGGTGCAAGCAGATGGTGATGAGTCTATCGTATATATGTCATATATGCAGTGGTTTGATGGGGAAGTGGGAGATGAGCAACTTTAGAGAGTAGTGGAGTGCGTGTGTTCGTGGTTTCTGAGATGTGGAAAGGAGGTTAAAAAGAGACGACGTTATCTAATTATGCTAACGGTGTTAAGTATGCTTTGCTGTCAAGTTGCAAGCCATCTGATATCTTTTTTCTTATAAAATCTTGTACGTTGCTTATCTTTTGTTTGTCTTTCCGTTAACCTAAAGAAAATTTGTTATATAGATTAATTGAAATTTTGCGAAATTTTAAACGATAAAAATTTTGAAATAAAAATTTAATATTTGAAATGCGTTTAGTTAAACATAGCAACTGGTAAATTTTCGTCCGAAAATATGAAAGTTTATTTCGCACGTAAATTCACTTCAATATAATCAGTTAAAAAGCGATGAAAATAAAATATTTCCGTAACCTAAATATTTTTACATAGAAAAATTCTAAACCATCTTCTGAGTAAGATGTCAGTTTGTCGTTTTTCCAAATTCGGACATCTTTGGCTCCGTCGATCTTATTTTTCAGCGTTTTTCTTGCATTTTCCGCTATTAGAAAATTCGAATTTTTATAACTCAATCATACCACTGATATCTGTGTACCGTTTTGATCGTCTCGTCGCGCTAATCTCTACGGTATATTCAACGCTGTATTTTGAGGTCCGGTACGCGACAGAAACAATAAAGCAATACGTCGTACCGGTACCATAAATGGTGACCTTTAGCTTTCCTTTGCCTTTCACACTTGAACGTGTAGCCCAAGCAATTTGATTAATTGCTTTAATACATTTTCCCCGAAATCAAAGCTTGACCGTTGCTAATTCATTGCATTCCATTTTTTTACGTTGCATCTTCTCACCTATTTGGTTCGTGCCTTATAAAAAAAAAATTATATATCAACATAGAAGGCACGTGTACTGTTGTTTAATTAAAAGCTATTCAACTTTCTCTTCCCCTGGCCTTTCGCATCTTCCCCCTCCATTTCCAACAAGCAAGCTCGCCCTCTGTCCCTCTACCCGAGCCATCAAGCCCATCTAGCAGACCCGACATCTCTCCTCCCCTCGAACCCTACCATGGCAGCCGGTCCGTCCACCAGTGCAGCCGCCTGAGCCACCTTGCACTGCCCCCTCTTCGGCCTCACACGCAGCAACCATGGCTGGTTCTCTCTTCGTGCCTCCTCGTCTCCTATTATTATTGCAAGTTTTATAATAAGGTTAGCTTATATATATGGTTTGTCTATCAGTATATATATCTAAACTAAGTTTTGTAAAATGTTTATCACAGTATATATTATATGTTTAATAATGGTTAAGTTTTGATTTTACTGTAAATATAAATAAGTAAATACAATATGTTATACACTATATATATGTTCCAAATCTGTTATATATTCTGTCTATGCATTAGTTACTTAGTTTTAGTGTGTTCTGTTTTATGGAATTTATATATATAGCTAAGCAGTGAAGATCTATATTTTACACTATTAGTTATATAGTTTAGATAATCTGTTCGAGCATAAGTAGGTGGTCTATAGGAATTTCAAAGAAAAATATATATGCTGTATTTGTTTACTGGTGTAATCATATGCATAGAGTTGTTTATATTTAAGATCTAGGAGTATACCCATGTATATGTATTACATAAGCTTTGTTGTATAATATGTTCTGTTTTATTTTAATAAGTATATATTTACAGAAATCTTGGTTAATGAGATGTAAATTGAGTTTGTTCATATGTATCAGTTTAGTTATGTTTTAAGCATACTTATAGAACAGTTTTGTTTATATTATTGGTATAAATATGTGTTTAAGAGTCTGTTTGCTAATGGTTTTAAGTATAAGTATATATGGGAATTTAATATGTTTCTGGGTATAAGGTACAAGTTTTAGTAGTTATATATATGTTAGAGTATATCATCTGTTGGGTTATCAGCTGGTAGTTGATACATTTACGCATGTAATTTGTTTATATATTAATATATTTGTAGTTGGATTTCAAGCTTCAGGTTGTATACAGTTATACGTTTAGCCTGTAAATTTTTAAGTAAATAACAGTTTGTTTAAAGTATATTGTATTACGTATGATTACAGTTCATAAGTTTTGCATGTTATATTTTTTCTGAACAGTAGTTAGACTTCATGTTCGCAACATCATATCTCACTCATGTTTTATCGGAATGGGTTGATTCTATTTTTAAAAAGGAGTCGAAGTTACCTAGTTTATGCCTGTAAAATTTCAGCAAAATCCGACATTGTTTGATTAGTGGTCGCGGACCTTGAAGTTAGACCCAGGCAGCTATTCTTTTGTACTTGAAATTATTTTACACTGCTGCAAACACGACCTGAGTTCATGTTTGACGCATCGTATCTCTTCCGTCTTACGTTGGAATACAGTGATTCTTTTTTTGTTGGAAAGATTGAGTTTTCTATTTTATGTTTACGAATTTTTAGCTTCATGCGAGGTCATTTGACCCTCTGTTTCTCATTGGAAGTTAGACCCAGGCAGCTGTTCTTTTGTACTTAGAAATTATTTTACACTGCTGCAAACATGGTCTGAGTCTATGTTCGTGACATCGTAACTTTTCTCGTCTCTTATCCAAAACAAGTGAATCTTTTGCAGTTTAAAATACAAGTTTTGATCTTTATTCATACCAAATTTCAGACCATTTCGATCTCGGTAACACATAGAATTATATTGATTAAACTTTGACGCAGGACATGTTTTATTTGTTGCTATGTTGAATGTTTTGATTTGATTTCATCGATTTCTGTTATCAGCTTTGATCGTTGAATTCGTGCCGATTTGTTTTGCTTGGATTCGTAACTCAATCTCTATGTCTGTATCAGTGTGCGTATCCGTGTCATCTTCTCGTGCATCTCTAGCCTCGAAAGGTGAGCAATCACTCACGATTAATGTTCTTATATTTATTAAATTTGATTTCAATTGAAACGACAATTGAAATATGCTGCTGTTAGTTATTTATATTGCTATATCTATGCCATCATCTGTATCTGTTCACCTGTGACACCTGACATCATTATCTGTTATTTATATTGATATATATATGCCATCATCTGTATCTGTTCACCTGTGACATCTGACACCCTTATCTGTTATTTATACTGATGATATATGCATGTTACCGTTGTTATATTATTATCATATCTGTTATCACTCTGCAAGTTCCCTGTTAGTATAGAATCACTATGGGTTGAAATGATACATACCCGAACGGACTTTAGAATAGGAGAAAATCATTATGGGTTGAAATGATAATCCCAAGCGATTTTCAAATTAAATTGAATTTGGGATTTCGGGTTGAAAAGATATATACCCGAATATATTTTGAGGATTGAAATGATAAATATCCGTATCACTTGACCATAGGATAGAAAATTATATACAGACACCGTTGGTCTATATATAAATGTTTTTAAAAAACATTTCTACGGTTCTGAAAGAAATATATGTTTTAATAAATAATGATTTTAAAGATTTATTAAAGTTGATTTAATAAAGTTGATTTGAATCAATATGAAATATGTTTAAGTATTTATGTAAAAATTATATTTTTAAATATAAAATTTATAATGTTTCAGGTTGAAAGATAAATTTGAATTGATTTGGAATTCTTAATTATTTAAGAATTATACTTAAATAAGTTGATTTGAAATCTATTAAATTTGAAATTTTAAGATATGTTTTATGACTTGAATTAATTAAGAAGTGGCTTAAATGAATATTTCGAACTTATATAAATTTAAATGGGATATTTTGTTTATTTAAATTTTAAATTGAAGTTGTATTTTGACGTATTGAAATGATTAAAGAAATATTTCAGAAACTAAATGTAATGAAATTAAATTGGGACATAAATTGAATTATCGAATTTAGTTTTGAAATGTCGAATATTAAACTTTGAAATATATTGAAATTGAAATGGTTTATTTATGGTTCAAATAGGCATTTGAAATCGAAAATTTGAAAGGGTTTATTGAGAAACTAAATTGAATTGAAATTTATGATTTGAGATTTAATTTAATTTTAATTGTGGAATTCGAGTTTATGTAAATTTATTTGTGAATATCTAAACTGTTTAAGAGGAAAGTGCTAGGATTTCAAAGTGTTATGAATTTCAAGGTTTTGATTTCCAAAGTGTTATGATTTTAAAAGACTCATGATTTCAAAAGCGGTATAACTTTGGAAAAGCTCGTATTGATATGGTTTTGAAATGGCAATGATATGTCGGTTTTGAAATATAACTATTTTGAAAATTTATTAAATGACCATCGGTGTAATAATACGTAGTTATTAAAGAGACCGGGATCGGATATGGACATACTCTCTGTCGATACCGAAAACCACTTTAATAACTAATATACGCGGAGTGTTGATCCAGAATGAAGTGGATGGTTTGGTGAACGCGTTGACTGAAGAAAGAGAACGATTTTGGATGACCCCTGACATGACTAAAACAGGAGCCGCGTCGGGCCATTGAGGATCGCCATCTCTAGCGGACACACTTCTTCGATACCTTATCTATTACTTATGTGATTCGATTTGGGTGCACCCCTTGATTTGGGAGTGTTGTTTCGCGGTGTTGGGGTAGTAGCTGCTATGCCCAACATCAGTCCGGATCAGGCAACTACTAGTGTCCTAGTTGGTATCGCCTCATGTACCTTGTCATACTGATTATCCTATTCGCGACCACTAAGATTTTGGTTTGTACCTTTAGTATATGGATTGCCCTTTGGTGACTTCCGGTTTTGGGGAAACTACGGTCTTGTATATGCTCTTGGGAATAAAAATGTGTTAAGGGTGGAATGGGCCATGACTTAACGCTATTTTGATATCGTACCTTACTGATTAGACATTATCTACTTAGCGTACACTATTACATAGTAGATAGTTTAACGTATCCTTAGAGGATGGTTATCCCAAACATCCTTTGAGTTACTTGTATTTCAGTTGTTATTTCACTTGAGTTGGATTTATTGATATAAGAATGATAATCCTGACTCGAGTGTTTTGTGTTTTCTTTACGCTCGGGTCAGACTGAGTGATACAGTATTCGAGACTCACCTTTGGAGTTGGAGCTTCGGTTGGAGATCCAGCTATCTATCCAGCTTTCAGTTATTCAGTTGATTCCAGGGATGTATTCAGATCTTGTATTTGACTATTGTATTGAGATATCTATTGTATTCGAGACTCCTATTGTATCTTGTTTAACTCTGTTATATATATAGTAGCTTCATGAACTACTATTCTTTTGTTTCCGCTGCATTATTGTTATATTACTCCGTGTCTGTGATCTGTGATTATTTTATTTACTGTATATGTTGAGTTTTGCCAATTTAAATTAACAATCTATTGTTTTGAATTATTCAAGTTCGACATGTGTGGATTTATTGTCGATTTGAATGGTCCAAAATAGTGGGTCGTTACATAAAGTCTAGGTAAACAATTGCAAACTTTTATTTTTCAAGTTTGATAACAAGCTTGAGTCACCTTTAGAAGCAAACATGATGATTTTTCTAATGCATGTGGATTGTGGTATCGTGTTATAGTTAATCTTCCACTAAATGAGACCAATGAATATCCTAAAATGAGTTAAGATGCACACAAATGAAACATAATTTTTAAAATTTCAACTATTTTTACTTACTTTGAACATTATTTCATGATGATTCCAGTACTTACATATACTATTATACCAATGTTCTAATTCTTTCCTGTAAATAGTATATTCTGGTTATTTTCAAAATAATTTAAATTTTCTAACTAAAACAAATATATTTTTGCCATAGCCATCATGAGTAAAATATTATAACTCAACCAACATCTCATACAAAACAATCCAACACCTTTTTCGTTGTCTGTCCTTACTTGGACAAATCGATGGCTGAAGCTCTCTGTCTTATTTTTAAATTTAGAAAAGTATTTACTGATAAAAAAGAAAGAGAAAACATCACTTCTTCGTGACAACCAAAGACAGAAGGAAAATTTCCCTCTTTATATGTTATTAAGTCCAAATCAGTTCAAGGCAGTACTCCTCTCTCTCTCTCTTCTTTGACCGCCTTATTCATGGAAATCGAAACAAGAAAAAAATCAAGCTTATTTACCTTCAAAAATTTGTAACTCAACTTATACTAAATAATAAATTGCAAAAAATGAAATCTTTGAGCTTATGGGATGGAGATCTTTATGAAGCTATGTTTGTTATAGTGTGCGATGGAACAATTGGGTTCGATAGTTTTAGAATTTGGGTATATTGGCATGGGGTTTGGATCGCGGAGGATTAAGTCAATGTTTGGCAAAATAGAGATAGGTTTTGGATATGTATGGTCAAATAGCAATGTTTCTATAACTCATGGTAACCGATGCTTCATAGAAGAAAGCGACTTATCGGGTCGTGGAATTGCTTACCAACTCGCAATGTATATAGTGCAGTCGAGCCTAAACCGAGGGTGTTTATATTATGTGGATATAGGGGTGAAACGTGGATACATACAAACGTGTGTGTGTGTGTATATATATATATATATGTTGCATGAAGAATGGAATATAGGGGTGTTTATATTATGTTCAGTAAGAAATGAGAAAGGAGGGGAGGGAAGTATGTTCAGGCGAGAGAAGAAGAGGATAAAGGCTTTCAGTTCTTGATAGTCTGGGCTAAGCCCAATAGAAGTGTGGTGAGGTCAAATTTGGACATCATATGTCGCGTTGGAATCGTGTCGTCGTCCTCTACGTGATGGAGTCGAATTAATTGCATTTGGAATTCGCCGAATCTAGAGCTATATTCGAACATCGTTCGACTATAGACCAAACTGAACGCGTAAGCGACTGTTGGAATAATGGTGACTTTAACTCACTTTTTTAATTTACCAATTTAATGTTATGTAGAATAAATTTATTTATATCCGCTTGAATTGATTGAATTGGCTGATTGATTGACTATGATCCAGGATGATGATATAGCATCTTGAAATGCTATTAGATTATTGGAACCTGATCTAAGATCACGATTTAGCACCTTGAAATGCTATTAAATCTTGTTTGAGTTTATTTTTAAACTTATTCCAAGTATTGAACCATGTATGGAATTGATAAATAAAATCGATTTAACTACGTTTTAATTATAACTTAATTGAAACTAAATAGAATGGGAGTGATCTATTTGGCCAAATGAACACCGTTGAGTAATAAGTGAAAGATTTTTATGTCGAATGACTTTTGTTAGCAGAATCGATCCATGTTCTGCTATTAGATTAATTTGGACTTTATTTAAAGTGGTAATTGATTATACTAGATAATTTATGTGTTAAAAAAATTGATTGTTAATTATGGATCAGATTTATATATAGGCTTGTTATGTAAATGCATGTAATTTAACTTGGAAAGTTTAATTGGAATTAAATGGTAGCTTGTTAAGTACCATTGTGATCGTTAACCCTTTTCTGGATTTGGAAAGTTGCGAATGTTGTTTATTTTCATATTTTATACTTTAAAGTAAAAGGTTTTTTTTAATTATTATATATACAAATTGTTTTGTTTAATAATTTTCTACAATTGTTTTGTAAAATTATTTCTTTAATAAAGATTAGATGTTTTAAAATTAATTGTTTGTTTGATTTTATTTAAAGATAATAAATAAGTTATCATTGAATATTAAAACTAAATAATTATATCATTAATAATAATAATATTTAAAAGCTAATTAATTTTATTTTAAAGTTGATTAAATTTATTTTATTATATTAAGATCTTTAAAATGTTAAAGGTTAAATAAAGATATTATTAATAAATGTTTTAAAACTATTTTTATATTATAAAAAAATGGTTAGTATATTCCATGACATTTAAAATCTTATTTACTATAATTATATAATAAGTTGTTTATAAAGAAATCTTTTATGTAATAGAATTCGTTAAAGGAGTGTATAAATTTAAAGGAGATATGAAATATGAAAAGGGATGGTTTACAAATGGTTTGAGATTTATAAAAGAATATTTATCTAAATTAAACTTTGAAATATACAAAGAAGCTTTATAAATAGATTTTGGAGATATTTATAAAATAAAGAGATTTTGGAAAGAATGCTCAAAATTTCATAGCGTAATTCGAGGGGCAGAGATTGCCTACCACTTATTATGGATTTGCTGGGATAGCGACGTAACCATTTTACAAACTACGATCTTGAAATTTCATGGCGTAATTCAAGAGACAGAGATTACCTGCAGCTAAGTTTGGATTTCTCTGGGATAGAGATGTAACCATTGAGCTGTGATCCATGGTCGATACCGAATAGTGCTTTCCATATTTATTTTAACAAAAATTCAAATATTTTTGAAAGGAATGGTTTGTGAATATACTTATTCCGGTGAGATAAGTATGTGACTGTTTTTGATAAAGAGATTTAACCCGTTGAAATTAAATTAAATGAGGCTTAGTGATTTCAGTGGAAAAATGAAATCTTTGTTTGAATGTTTGTTTATTTGATAGTTAAATAACCGACTATCAAATCCTGACCTAAATATGTAATCCTTCTTAATTTTGGACATACATAAATATTCCCTACTTAACATCGAAGGATTTTAACTCTGTAAATATCTAGGGGAAATGCAAGAATTATGTGGTACGATTACCATCAGTTTACTATACTGTACGTATAAACTTGTGGATCTTCTAGGACAAACGATAAGGAGATTCGTCCACTTAAACGGTTAGGGGGTGATCCTCGATCTTATGTATTGTCTGATTATTTCCTAAAAAAATGGTCTTGAGCATTCCAAAAATCAATGAATGGTTTATGGAGCACCTAGGAAATGGAGAGTGTACTCGTAAGAGATGACTCGAAACCCATGAACTACTCTGAAACCATATACGGTAAAATAGAGGAGATGCGTTATATTTTGGGATGTTGAAATCCATGTATGGTTCCGTGATTCGTTGGAGTGTGGGAATCTGTGTGAGATTCCAAGATCTATTGAGATGTGGTAATCTGTAACAACCCGCATATTTATCGATTTTATATTTAAATATTTTATCGTTAGTCGGATGTTAGACCGAAAAGCTACTTTTTGCATACGGTCAAATTGGGACTCGAGACCACCCCCATTGAGTTCAAAATGACGTTTGCGATCTTTTTGAGTGTAAACTTCGATATGTTTGGAGATAGTGAAATTTTCGTCACTTTTTGTGTTGAGCTTTTGGTTTGGGCTGCACCTCTTCTACCTCAGCCCAACCCCTTCCTTCTCTTCATCACTTCATCAACTTTGAAGCTTTAGCAACAATGGTGGAGGGAGTAGGAAATTAAAATTCCAAGCTCAAATTCTTTAGCAAATTCAACATCTAACTCCAAATTCAAAGTGAAGACATTGATTCAAGCTTGTGGTTGATCTTTGCTTTGCCCCGAGCTTCATCTTCATCAAATTCCGTGAAAAGGTGAGATTTTTGATCTCACATCTTGCCTATATCTATCTTGGACTGTTGGGAATGATCCCCTATTGTATTTGCATCAACATTTGCATTTGGTTTGGATTGGATTGGCGAAAAACTTTGATTTTCAGCGTTTTGGTGGTTTTTCTGGCGTTAAGTCGTTTCTGCCTTCGCTGAGTCGTCCACGAGTTAAGCCTAAGTCGTGAGTCGTTCACGAGTTAAGGGCTTAGGTCGCGCGCGTGCATTTCTGTTCGCCTGGCTTGAGTCGTTCGCGAGTTAACTCCTTGAGTCGTTCGCGAGTTAACTTCTTGAGTCGTTCACGAGTTAAAAGGCCTGAGTCGTTCTGGGTGTTCTGCCTTCGCTAGATCTTTTGCGAGTTAAGTGATAAGTCGTAGCTCGTATGGCTCTTAAGTCCTAGGTCGTTGGCTTTTAAACTGTTAAGTCGTATGACCTTAAGTCGTAGGTCGTCCCCGAGTTAAGACTTAAGTCGTTGCCTTCTGCTATCTCGTCCTGGCTTAGGTCGTACTGAGATAAGTCGTTAGGTCGTATAGACCTTAGCTCGTAGCTCGTATTTGAGCTTAAGTCGTTAAGTCGTATTGACTTTAAGTCGTTCGCGAGATAAGCAAGTACTAAGTCGTTCGCGATTTAAAACCTTAAGTCGTAGGTCGTCTCCGACCTTGTCCTTAGCCTTGTTAAGTCGCGTGAACTCATAGGTCGTATGAACTACTTTTTCTTAGGTCGTTGGACCTTCTTAACTCGTTAGGTCGAAGACCCTGAAACTCTTAGGTCGCGCATCCCACTTAGGTCGCAGAACCCTCTTAAGTCGTAACTCGTTCGCGAGTTAGCACTTGGTCGTTTTGACCTGTTTTCCCCTAGGTCGATCGACCTGTTCTTCTCCTAGGTCGTTGGCTTTAAATCGTTAAGTCGTAGGTTGCTCGACTTTGTTAAGTCGTAGGTCGCCACCGACCTTACCCTTAGGTCGAATGACCTGTTATCTGCTAGGTCGCGTGGCATTCCTCCCTTAAGTCGTAACTCGTTCGCGAGACTAGTACTTGGTCGTTTGACCTGTTCTTCTGCTAGCTCGTGTGGCATTCTCCACTTAGGTCGTATGACCTTATCCCTTAAGTCGTAAGTCGTTCGCGAGTTAGTACTTGGTCGTTTGACCGGTTTGGCTCCTCGAGACAGCTTGCCTTCACTAAGTCGTACTTTGATGGTTTTGGGATTGACTTCTTTGGACTTTACTCACGTCTTCGAACGTGAATTGATTTGTTCTACAATCGTTTTATGACTTGTCACTTTAAAGATATATGAAGGTTTCAATACTAATAGTAAATATCAAAACTCTTTCATCAAAGCGATTTCAACACTATTTTAAATATCTAAAGTTCGTTTTCTCAAACCGATTTTCAATCTACTAGTATATACAAGCCTTTACTTCACTCGAATGAGAAATCGACTTAAACGACTTAGTAAAACGAGTGGTATGAAACGCTTGCGTTCACTTCGTCGGTTAGCTCTTGGACTTGTTCGATTGAACCCTTTTCGTGACAATTTCCTAGTGAAGATTTATAGCTTGTTCGTAAATATTTAAGTTAAGCAAGTGGTTATGGGACATGCAGCTAAACTCATATATTTACCAGCTTGGTGTGATTGACACTTCTCGCTGATCATGATGATCATTTTATGATTTAGACTAGCAATTGTGCGATGTCTCTTTGTCCATATGAAGGACTGTACTTCATTTTATTGAGCTTCGTCTCATTTCTTTGTGGGCTGGCAACCCAAGTACTTTTAATGTGTTTCGATTCATCTGATGTACCGTTTGTACTACATCGATGTCTCTGTCTTTCTGATTCATTGGACGTACCGTTTGCACTGCGTCAATGTTTGATTCATCTGATGTACCGTTTGTACTACATCGATGTCTTGGCTTTCTGATTCATTGGACGTACCGTTTGCACTACGTCAATGTTCTGAATTGTATTGTCTTTCTGATTCATTGGACGTACCGTTTGCACTGCGTCAATGTTCGATTCATCTGATGTACCGTTTGTACTACATCGATGTCTCTGTCTTTCTGATTCATTGGACGTACCGTTTGCACTGCGTCAATGTTTGATTCATCTGATGTACCGTTTGTACTACATCGATGTCTTGGCTTTCTGGTTCATTGGACGTACCGTTTGCACTGCGTCAATGTACCGGCATTCATGCTCCTGTTTGGGATTGGCCATCCTTTATGTGTTTTCTGGATTTCTGATGATGATTTCTGGAATTTTGTGCTTCACCAATTTTCATGATTTTCATTGATATGATATCAGCTTTTGTGCATTGGTGAATTTATGTGTTATTGACTTGTTATGAATACAAGTTTAGGGTATGATGCTCTATTTTATCTTTGAGAAGATTCTTGTGATATTGATTAATCTTTTGTTGATTATCATTTACATACTTATAGTAGTATGTCGCTATGGTTATTACATGTTCATGTCATGCCTTTTACTGTATACCATATCATCTGATATTTATAGTTAGACTGATCCGTTTATTATTTTCTTATAAATAATACTCGGGTCAGACCGAGATGTTACAGGTGCTTCTGCTTGACTTCTCTTCAGGATTATTCTGACTTTTGGCTAACTACTTAGATTAGTAGTTTTTGGATGTACACCTTTGAGATATAGACTCTATGTTGTGTACTTATTCTTTTGTATAGCACGTGATGCTATTCTTTTGTATTATCGTGGATCTTTCTGACCACTACTCTGATGTACACTTTCATGTGTTATATATTTATTCATATCTTCTTCCGCCTTTGTGATATGGATGTCTGTGACTGATTTACGTTATGATTATTTCTATGTTTGTTTTCCGAAGATTATATATAGCCACCGTGTGATAGCTTTGTGTTTGTATCGGTATGTCGGATTTCCTCCTTAAAAGATATGCATCCTATTCTATCTGACGTATCGGTGCTCGCACAAAGAAGTTACATGGATGGTCGCTCCTCAACAGCCTTATTCTCCGCGCTAATTGACAGCACTACACCGTAGTGTTCTTGGTTAGCGTGGGTATAGAGGTGGGGCGTCACAGCTTGGTATCGGAGCCAAACTTCGGAACAATGTAGAATAATCTAGCAAGGATCATTGTCCTAAGTCTTTCTTAGGAATCGTGCCATAGGATTTGATTCGGGTCTTCGTACCATTCTATCCTATTTTCATTTTATGATTCCTTGTTCTATCAATCAAGATTGTTTGATATTCATTCTGAGAATAACATTTTCTTCTTCTTTCTTTCTTAAAGAAGAGAAATGGTTAGATCTGGCCGTCCCAGCGCCGGTCAATCCAGTGCTACTCCTCAGGAGGGAGTATTTATGTCTGCCCAGCAGCTTCTAGATCTCGTTAAGAATGCTCAAGCTATCGGACCCATTTCAGAGCCTACTCATCCTAGATCCGGTTTTGCACGCTTGTGTAGAGATTATACCGATTTGGGTGGAAGGCCATTCCGGGGATCCGAGAGTGTTATTGAAATCCAAGCTTGGCTTAGATCATGCGACCGCATCTTTTCTCGCATGAATCTTGTTGATCTCCACCGAGTCCAAGTGGCTTCTAGCATGCTCCAAGAAAGAGCATTGGATTGGTATGAGCTCCTTATTTCTGAAATTGTTGAAGCGGATCTCACTTGGGAGCAATTCCGGGAGCGATTCGAATTGAAATTTGTGCCGGAGGCTGAAAAAGTAACCTTGGCCCGGCGATTTATCGACCTTGTTCAAGGTGAATCTTCTGTGACGGACTACGTCGCATCTTTCGAATCTCTTTCTAAATACGGGGTTGAATACATTAATACCCCATTGAAGAAAAATCAGAGATTTGTCTATGGCTTGAATAAGAATCTAAAGAAGCCATTACTCCTGAAACTCGAGGTTTCATTTGATCAGCTTATTGATATCGCTCTTCGTCTTGAAGAGGCCGATAGAGAGTGTGATGTTGAAGTTGTGGGTGCTAAACAAAACTTCAACAACAACATGAAAAGGCCTACTAAGTTCAAAGGCCCTAATCCAATTCCCGACAAGAAAGGGAAGCAAGAATCTTCGGTAGCAAAGACTCCTACCTCTAGTCGTGGACGATGCTACAATTGTGGCCTTACGGACCACTATGTAAATGAGTGCCCGAAACCATTTTTCTGTCGTTATTGCAAAGGTTCGGGACATCTTTTATCTTCATGCCCCAAACTTCCGGACAAGAGAGAGGGAAAGCTAAATGTGGTTCAAGTCCCTAGTGACACTTCCCATGGTCAAGGTATCCATTCTATCCTTGATGACATTTATTTCGTGAACATTTTTATTATTATTATTATTATTATTCGAGTTCTTTTGATATGGGTTTCGTCTCATTATTTTATAACAAAAGAACAGGTTGATTCCTTTTCTTTAGACATTTTTGGGCTTGTTGACTTCTTTGAGGATTGCGAATCCGGTTGGCGGATCCGCAACACTCAATTTTCTTTTTATTGATGTCGAAATTATTTTATGTGATTTTTCTTTCCGAACCGATTTCTACTTATGCTTCGGAATTGACTTTTGTAAGGACTGGCTTAATTACTGTGAAGCCATATCCTTTGTCCCGTGTGGGATATTCATCTTCGACATTTTCAATCTGTTAAACAGATTTCTGTTTTTCCTCTGAGATTTTTATTCCAATTTGAGGGCATCATTTTATTCTTGTAGTTTGTGAATTTCCGGTATTTTTGAGCGTGTCTTAGGATTATCGCCTAAGAAATCTTTTGAGTGATGTTAAGGTCTTTTTAGTTCGACCTTGCCCTCGATTTTCATTTGCTACGAGTTGCGGGAGTTAGCATTCCCTTTACCGCATTCCGCGCTCAATATGATTCTTATGAATGACTTGTTATGTCATTCAGTTTATCCAGCTTATTTCATCCATTTTATGAATCGAGTATTTTACGATCTCGATGACTCCATTCTTTGATTTTGGATGAAAATAGCAATTTAAAATTTTGCAAATCTTTTTCATAAGATTTATTTATAAGTAAAATTGGATTTTTATTCTTTAAGCAAACAAAGAATATTTTTAAGAGTTTTTAAGAAACAATCTTGAAGATGATTTTGTGATTGTATTGTCCATTGAGTGCTTTAAGAATTTTGGTCGATGCGCTTGATCAACGTTATCGATAGAAATTTCCTAAACGCTTTGATGAGACAATCAGACACAGTAAAATGTAAATTTCTCTAGAAAGATTATTTGAAAGAATTCTTTTCCGCTACTTTTATTCTTGTGATTCCCGATGGGAACCAAGACTTTATCTTTTGTACCAATGCTAATTGTATTGGTTTGGATGTCGTTCTTTTTCTTTTGCTTCTAAATAGTTATAGCCTATCGAGACTAGGTATGCCACTCATGATCTAGTGCTCGCGGTTATTGTTTTTCCTTTTGAAAATTTGGCATCACTATTTTTGGGTGAGAAATTTGTTCTCTACCTTAATCATAAATCTTTGGAATATTTATTTTCTCATAAGGAACTTAATATTGGCTTGAGTTTCTTGCATCTTATGATTTTGATATTCCTTTTATTCCCAGAAGGGAAATCGTGTTGCCAATGCGTTTACTCATATGCAACAAGTTGTTGATTCTTTGATGATGTCCGAAAGGAATAATCTTTTTATCAAGTTCATCGGACGTTTTGACATACTTCATTTTTATGGAGTTTTATCTCATTTCTTTTATGGACTTGCGTCCGATGTTCTTTTATGGCCTTTGATTCATTGGACGTACCGTTTTTGTACTACGTCGGTGTTCGGAGATGTTCGGGTTTCCAGTTTCTTAGGCGTATCGCTTTTTGTGCTACGCCGTTCCACCAGCTCAATTTTCTGTTATTCATGACGTTTTCCACGTCTTCCAACTATGGAAATGCCTTAGGGATTCTAATTTTATTCTTGAGCCCGGTGTTATTGTGGAAATTGAATTTTCGTCCGTTTGACTTTTGAGCAACATTTTATTCGCATCATTGCTTCGGAGGTTGAGCGTCTTCGAAATAAGGATGTCCTTCTTGTGAAAGTTCTATGGTTCTCAAATCCCAAGGACTGCTCTTGGGAAATCTAGAGAATTCATCGAGCGAACTCGTCCGGGTTTTCTCTTTCATGCTCTTTTTGGTGAACTTCTCATTTCAAATTTTCTTTGGTATTGATATGCTTTTATGGTTGTTACTCTTTTATTTCCATCTTACTTATTGCGAGGACGCAATTTCTTTAAGGAGGGGAGTCTGTAACAACCCGCATATTTATCGATTTTATATTTAAATATTTTATCGTTAGTCGGATGTTAGACCGAAAAGCTACTTTTTGCATACGGTCAAATTGGGACTCGAGACCACCCCCATTGAGTTCAAAATGACGTTTGCGATCTTTTTGAGTGTAAACTTCGATATGTTTGGAGATAGTGAAATTTTCGTCACTTTTTGTGTTGAGCTTTTGGTTTGGGCTGCACCTCTTCTACCTCAGCCCAACCCCTTCCTTCTCTTCATCACTTCATCAACTTTGAAGCTTTAGCAACAATGGTGGAGGGAGTAGGAAATTAAAATTCCAAGCTCAAATTCTTTAGCAAATTCAACATCTAACTCCAAATTCAAAGTGAAGACATTGATTCAAGCTTGTGGTTGATCTTTGCTTTGCCCCGAGCTTCATCTTCATCAAATTCCGTGAAAAGGTGAGATTTTTGATCTCACATCTTGCCTATATCTATCTTGGACTGTTGGGAATGATCCCCTATTGTATTTGCATCAACATTTGCATTTGGTTTGGATTGGATTGGCGAAAAACTTCGATTTTCAGCGTTTTGGTGGTTTTTCTGGCGTTAAGTCGTTTCTGCCTTCGCTGAGTCGTCCACGAGTTAAGCCTAAGTCGTGAGTCGTTCACGAGTTAAGGGCTTAGGTCGCGCGCGTGCATTTCTGTTCGCCTGGCTTGAGTCGTTCGCGAGTTAACTCCTTGAGTCGTTCGCGAGTTAACTTCTTGAGTCGTTCACGAGTTAAAAGGCCTGAGTCGTTCTGGGTGTTCTGCCTTCGCTAGATCTTTTGCGAGTTAAGTGATAAGTCGTAGCTCGTATGGCTCTTAAGTCCTAGGTCGTTGGCTTTTAAACTGTTAAGTCGTATGACCTTAAGTCGTAGGTCGTCCCCGAGTTAAGACTTAAGTCGTTGCCTTCTGCTATCTCGTCCTGGCTTAGGTCGTACTGAGATAAGTCGTTAGGTCGTATAGACCTTAGCTCGTAGCTCGTATTTGAGCTTAAGTCGTTAAGTCGTATTGACTTTAAGTCGTTCGCGAGATAAGCAAGTACTAAGTCGTTCGCGATTTAAAACCTTAAGTCGTAGGTCGTCTCCGACCTTGTCCTTAGCCTTGTTAAGTCGCGTGAACTCATAGGTCGTATGAACTACTTTTTCTTAGGTCGTTGGACCTTCTTAACTCGTTAGGTCGAAGACCCTGAAACTCTTAGGTCGCGCATCCCACTTAGGTCGCAGAACCCTCTTAAGTCGTAACTCGTTCGCGAGTTAGCACTTGGTCGTTTTGACCTGTTTTCCCCTAGGTCGATCGACCTGTTCTTCTCCTAGGTCGTTGGCTTTAAATCGTTAAGTCGTAGGTTGCTCGACTTTGTTAAGTCGTAGGTCGCCACCGACCTTACCCTTAGGTCGAATGACCTGTTATCTGCTAGGTCGCGTGGCATTCCTCCCTTAAGTCGTAACTCGTTCGCGAGACTAGTACTTGGTCGTTTGACCTGTTCTTCTGCTAGCTCGTGTGGCATTCTCCACTTAGGTCGTATGACCTTATCCCTTAAGTCGTAAGTCGTTCGCGAGTTAGTACTTGGTCGTTTGACCGGTTTGGCTCCTCGAGACAGCTTGCCTTCACTAAGTCGTACTTTGATGGTTTTGGGATTGACTTCTTTGGACTTTACTCACGTCTTCGAACGTGAATTGATTTGTTCTACAATCGTTTTATGACTTGTCACTTTAAAGATATATGAAGGTTTCAATACTAATAGTAAATATCAAAACTCTTTCATCAAAGCGATTTCAACACTATTTTAAATATCTAAAGTTCGTTTTCTCAAACCGATTTTCAATCTACTAGTATATACAAGCCTTTACTTCACTCGAATGAGAAATCGACTTAAACGACTTAGTAAAATGAGTGGTATGAAACGCTTGCGTTCACTTCGTCGGTTAGCTCTTGGACTTGTTCGATTGAACCCTTTTCGTGACAATTTCCTAGTGAAGATTTATAGCTTGTTCGTAAATATTTAAGTTAAGCAAGTGGTTATGGGACATGCAGCTAAACTCATATATTTACCAGCTTGGTGTGATTGACACTTCTCGCTGATCATGATGATCATTTTATGATTTAGACTAGCAATTGTGCGATGTCTCTTTGTCCATATGAAGGACTGTACTTCATTTTATTGAGCTTCGTCTCATTTCTTTGTGGGCTGGCAACCCAAGTACTTTTAATGTGTTTCGATTCATCTGATGTACCGTTTGTACTACATCGATGTCTCTGTCTTTCTGATTCATTGGACGTACCGTTTGCACTGCGTCAATGTTTGATTCATCTGATGTACCGTTTGTACTACATCGATGTCTTGGCTTTCTGATTCATTGGACGTACCGTTTGCACTACGTCAATGTTCTGAATTGTATTGTCTTTCTGATTCATTGGACGTACCGTTTGCACTGCGTCAATGTTCGATTCATCTGATGTACCGTTTGTACTACATCGATGTCTCTGTCTTTCTGATTCATTGGACGTACCGTTTGCACTGCGTCAATGTTTGATTCATCTGATGTACCGTTTGTACTACATCGATGTCTTGGCTTTCTGGTTCATTGGACGTACCGTTTGCACTGCGTCAATGTACCGGCATTCATGCTCCTGTTTGGGATTGGCCATCCTTTATGTGTTTTCTGGATTTCTGATGATGATTTCTGGAATTTTGTGCTTCACCAATTTTCATTGATATGATATCAGCTTTTGTGCATTGGTGAATTTATGTGTTATTGACTTGTTATGAATACAAGTTTAGGGTATGATGCTCTATTTTATCTTTGAGAAGATTCTTGTGATATTGATTAATCTTTTGTTGATTATCATTTACATACTTATAGTAGTATGTCGCTATGGTTATTACATGTTCATGTCATGCCTTTTACTGTATACCATATCATCTGATATTTATAGTTAGACTGATCCGTTTATTATTTTCTTATAAATAATACTCGGGTCAGACCGAGATGTTACAGGTGCTTCTGCTTGACTTCTCTTCAGGATTATTCTGACTTTTGGCTAACTACTTAGATTAGTAGTTTTTGGATGTACACCTTTGAGATATAGACTCTATGTTGTGTACTTATTCTTTTGTATAGCACGTGATGCTATTCTTTTGTATTATCGTGGATCTTTCTGACCACTACTCTGATGTACACTTTCATGTGTTATATATTTATTCATATCTTCTTCCGCCTTTGTGATATGGATGTCTGTGACTGATTTACGTTATGATTATTTCTATGTTTGTTTTCCGAAGATTATATATAGCCACCGTGTGATAGCTTTGTGTTTGTATCGGTATGTCGGATTTCCTCCTTAAAAGATATGCATCCTATTCTATCTGACGTATCGGTGCTCGCACAAAGAAGTTACATGGATGGTCGCTCCTCAACAGCCTTATTCTCCGCGCTAATTGACAGCACTACACCGTAGTGTTCTTGGTTAGCGTGGGTATAGAGGTGGGGCGTCACATAATCTGTATGTGATTTTGAGACCGTTGTGGTGTGGAAATCCATATGGGATTCCGTGATCTATTTTTGGAGCGGTGCATAAGCTGGAACGTCAGACGTAGCCTCATTAGCGGAAGGACTAAAACCAGAGACAGGAGGCATGGCCAGTAGGATTGGCAAACCCATAGGGTGTACTCGGATCCTTTTCTAGCAATACAGATACCTTCAGTTGTTTTGGCATGCCGGAGCGATGCACTTTGTCTTAGAAAGACCAGTTATGTTTTTCCTTTAATACCACAGCTAGACGTGTATGATGCTTTGGAAGGATAACTTTGATCCTTGTACACGAGGACCATTCTCGAAGTACTGAGGCACCTCTGTGGAAATCCTACATAATTAGCGAACGAGCTTTTTCGAATTTTGATTTTTTATGACTAGTATTGTTGTGATGTACACAACACATGCATCATAGCTACTTGTTATTATTACTTTCGCGATTAGATACTATTATAATATCAGATAATTTTCAATAAAAAAAGTTTTCGTTTATCGTAAGGTAAAAACCCGTCCGTGTTTGTTTGCGGTAAGGTCTTACGAGACACCTTTGTTTGAAAGGGTTATAAAAATTTAAGAATCAAGTTGGTTTTGTTTTCTCACGCTGGTTTTACCAGACTGACCCGGGCGTGGTTTTTTCTAAATGCTCGGGTCATAGATGGATATTTTGGAGCTTCAGGAGAGGAGATTGAAGCCCAGAGACATATCCGTGCTGAGATAGGTTAGTGTACCTTGATTGATGTCTATATATATATATATTACAGTTTTGATTTTATGTAAAGGATTGTTATATATTATAAATTATTCGTTCCACTGTTAGATTCTGTGTTATTTAGTTCTTCTGTCTTCCTTCTTATTTCTTTTCCCTAACAATCCGCCTTTCCATTCGATTTGGGCTAGATATGTGTGGTTTATTGTCAGATTAAATCGTACGGAAAATGTGGGTTGTTACACTATATCTTTTAATATACATACAATCATCAGAGTACAACAATCAATAATCAATCTGGACAGTTATAATAACTTGTCCTCACTAGTGTTGACTATACAGTTTACAGACACAGTGGAATATAAACAAGTATGTGATATACGTCTGCAATCCTCCAACTCATCTCCTGAGCTTCATAACATCCTAAGCTGAATCTGTAATACTCGGTCTGACCTGAGAATTATAATAAAATAATACCCGAGTCAGTCTGGAAAACGTGCATGAAAGAACACACTCAATTTGAATTATTACAATTTTCAAAATCCTTTGAAAAAAAGGTGTCTTGTAAGACCATGTCACACATAAAAATGATGGGTTTTTACCTTACGTTAACCAAAAAATTTTATATCAAAAACATCTGATATTATAATAATGTCTATAGAAAGTAAATTAGAAAATAGCTGAAATCCTTGCATCTTACATTTCAGCAATATTTTGTATACAATCAAAACCGTACAGGCTCGTAATGGATATTGGATTCCATACTATAACGAGGTAAGGAACTATTTCGATGAGTGCATCTCTAGAACAATGCACTCAGGTCTGACAAGAACATCTTGTACCCTACAACACAGGACCAGACTAGCACTTGACTACTGGTACTGAATATGTTATCACCCCGGGTGTTCCCACCCTAATCGAGATCTCTCTTTCCATGCACAACCATATCCATAATTAAAATATAATATATCTGAGGGTATCTAGAAAGGTGATAACATACCCTACTTGGGTACGACCCACTTAGCCCTGCTGCATGCCCTGTTTTAGTCATTTCTAGTTTGATGAGACTTGAGGCTACGTTTACCTTTTAGAATAACATTCATACTTGGAATGCTAACACTGCCTTATAAGCAAGGAATGCAATGATAACATTCATCCATACAAGTTGTCCTGGATCTGGACAAACCGAATCTCCAAAATCGCTATCTCATTGGCTTCACAGTATCATAATTCATAATGCACAAATCGGATCGAAGTAGTTTTCGGATAATCAAATCCAATCTTGATCTCTTTGAAACGATTAACGAATTTGGCCAAATTAGATAGTCGGTTATTTAACTATCAAATAACATCCAGAAGCAGTCAATAGGCCTTATTATGTAAATCTTTCAAAAACATTTCTTCAAAATGTCTTTCCAAAGATATATATATATATATATATATATGTATGTATGTATGCATGTATGTATGTATGTATGTTCAAAATTCTTTCAGTATTTCCAACATTTGAAAACAATTTCATATCCTTATATACTTAATGAGATAATTTAGATTCATATCGACAATTAGAAATATTTCCAAACTCCATTTTTCTATTCAACACTTGAAAAATATTTCTATAATAAAATCTCATAGTTAAAATATTTTAAATTCTTCCAGTTCAATACTTAGGAAATATTTATAAGTATATATTTTCCCAAAATCATTTTATTTCCAATACTTAGGAAGTATTCTATTTATTTCATACTTCTAAAAATTCTTTTCAATTTAATTGTAATTTCCTTAACCTAACGAATTCCATAAGTTTTCGGAATTCATAAATTAAATTCCTTTAAATTTCCAAATCGATTATAGTCGTTTATAATCACAACTACCCATTTCTAACTTCCTTTGTAAATTATAATTTATTTCTGAAGTTTCAATTTTTAAATACTTTGGAAATTTCCTTAAGTCCTCAGAATTTCACTATAAGATTTCTCTTATAAAAGACATATCCGTTAAATAACTCCATTTACAATTCTCAAGAGGATTTATAAATAAATTCAATCATTCAAAAACTATATATATAAAATAAGTATTTTTAAATAATAATTCATTTGAAAGCATATTTAAGTAATTATTTAAAATAAATAAACATTTTTAAATAAACATTGATAATTCATTTCTAATTCACTTTTAAATAAACTAATGGATTTATAAAGCTGATTATGAAAAATCATAATTTATTTCAATAAATACTAAACATTTGAATAACTGACTTTTCCAAAATATTTTAATCTAAATTATATTTTATAAACTACATAGTTCAATAAATAAAAATCTCATTTAAAATAATTTAAAATTCCTCGACAAAAATTAATTTTAAAATCCCATATTCCAATTTCAATTTATAAATCCCTCTTGATTCATATCACATCGATTACATCTCAATTTCATAATCATTCTCACATTCAAAAATAGATTCCACTATTTCTTTTCCAAAAACAATTTTCATAACTCGATATAAATTCATATTGTAAATTGATATTTATAATTCATCAACTCAAATTATTTTCTTAATTTTGTAAACATGGTTTATAAATTAAAAAAAACCCTTTGAGTTTCACTTGTTTATAAAACTAATCCCATTTATGAAATCTCATTTTATTAATCCATTTCTTAACAAATTCCATTTATATTTTCAAATCTATTTTAAAATATCGATTTCAACTTCTTTCCATATATTTTCTTGGAAATATCCTTTAAAAGTCCATTGTTAAAAATTCTCTATATATTATTTTAAAATCTCGATTTAAAATATTTTTTGAATAATTAAGTATTACCCAAAATCAAATATTTTCTTTTATCCAACTGAATTTCCTTTAAAATAATCCAAATTTCAATATATATAACTTTTACATTCAAAATCTCTTTTTACATCCTTTCAAATTACAAAAATAATATTTAATGTATTTAAAATACCTAAGGTTAGGCCAGTGCTACAATAACATCCAAATAAACAAATCACACAACAATCCATAACAGATTATCAATTCACATCATATATCACTATATATGAAAACAATCAATATATATATTTGAGGAATTCAATTGGACCTCTCCAATCTGTTTTCCTGCATCCATAGATGTTAATACAACATAAAAATATCAATCCCATTTCGAGAGGGATATCGCGGTATATAGGGTCATCCATTATTATACGGAGCGCATAGTGTCTCATGCGCTCCAATGACGAAAAATATATCCAACTACTAATATATATACTACTATATATAATATAACATCCAAACTGATAATAATTTATAAATTTAACCAAAGATCCAATAATTAATTTTAACATTTTAAAATTCATTGCAGTAATCCAAATGGGTGAGAATTTTACTCACCTTGATTTTTATTTCGAAATTGTTAATCGTTCCAACTAAATTCTTTTGCATAGATTCCACAGCTCTAAACCCCACACGACTGATATCGTTCTATTTAAACCTCATATAAATGAATTACGAGTTTATTAAAAAATTTGAGGTTACATAATTTATTTAATAACTTAATAAAAAATAAATTATCATAATTACGGTTATTAAGCTTTACCCTGCAATTATATTCCTCATCGTGTCTAGATAGCACGCTTGATTGCAAATTTCAATACACGTCGTCATGCTCATCGAAGCATTGCCACACATCACCATGGCCCCGGTAGACTCCGCTGCAGTCACCACGAATCGAGCATGCTCTCCCCTAGTGCATCGCGACTCCCTGATGCTTGATTGCCGCATCTCAATTCGAACGCCTCATCACCTTCCAAGACCATGCGACTATCACAACAAGAAATGCCTTCTGCTCTAATCACCAACGCTCGAATGATTTCCCTACCCATCGCACGAACTCTCCAAGTCGCTGCCTCCCTCCTCCAGGCTTCCATGATTTCGTTGAATTAGACGTCGATCGCGATTTGCATTATGTTTTCTCTTTATATATATATATATATAATTTCGTGAACCGATGTGAAGGAAATATGGAACTTATTTAAACGAGAAGGGGAGATAAGGTAGGTCGGCTCGATCAGTTTCTAGGCATCTCGAGCAAGATATAGGGTTTGACTAAAAATATATGTATATAATATTATTAAATTTTCAAAATCGCTTGCTATGCATAACTCGTAATCCTGAACCCCTATTGAGGCATGTCTCCAGGCATTTCTAATGTTATACTCCTATTTCGAACCCAATGGAACAAGTTTCATAGCCTAATTAAATCGTATCTGGAAGATAGCTTTTTAAATTGACTATTTAAATTAACTTCAATTAAATTATTTCTAGGCGTTTTCAGATCGCATGACCAAACGATGAATCTAAAAGTTATGAAATTTGAAATCTGATAATAATACACTATTATGGATCCAATGGAACTAGTTTCACCGAATTCTAAGACTATACCATGGATCGCAATTTTAACGCATCGATTAAATTGACAATTTCAAAAATTAACGAAATCACTTGAAATTATAGTTTTAAAAACTTGTTAACTCAATTCGAATTCAAATAGAATTTATATTAACATTAGAAATCATTATGATTCAAATTCAATTTAGATTTCAATTATTCATTATTTCTGTATTACAATAAATCGTTATATTTGAAATTTTAATTCGTTCTAAAATTTTCAACCAAATCTTCATATTTTAAATCAATTCATATTCCAAACCTAATATTTAAAACCATTTAAATATTCAAATTTTAAATGTCGGGAAATCTAGGTCGTTACAGATCAAAATAAGAATCTAATCTCACAGATCAAAATAAGAATCTAATCTTTGAAGGAACTATAGAACGTAATACATATAGATTAAATATGAAAGTTAATCATAACACAAATATGTGTCTAGTAGCCAAAGAAAATATTCCTTCATTATGGCAAAAAAGATTTTGTCAAATAAACTTTCAAGCAATATTCAAATTATCTAAAAATAATTTAGTAAAAGGTTTACCAAAAGTGAATTTTAAAATAAATAGTATTTGTTATGCTTGTTAGTTAGGAAAATTAACCAAATCTACTTTTAAACCAAAGAAAATTATTTCTACGTTACAACCACTTGAGTTATTACATTTATATCTTTTTGGACCAATTCAAGTTCAATCTATAAATCATAATAGTATGTTTTTATAATTGTTGATGATTTCTCAAGAAACACTTGGACAATGTTTTAAAAAAATAAAAGTGATACTTTTGAAAGTTTTAAAATCTTTGTTAAGAAAATTCAAAATATTAAGAATAAAAAAAATATTCGAAGCAGTCACGGTGGCGAATTCGATAATGATACTTTTGAAAAATATTGTAAAAAGAAAGGAATTGTCCATAATTTTTCATTTCTCGGAACTACACAACAAAACGAAGTTGTAGAAAGGAAAAACATAACACTTCATGAATGTGCTAGAACTTTATTAAATGGAAGCACTCTACCATGACATTTTTGGGCATATGTTGTAGCAACTACTTATTATGTTTCAAATAGAGTCTCCATTAGGCCATTAACAAAACATACCCCATATGAACATTTTAATAGAAGAAAGCCCAATATATTATATTTTAAAGTTTTCGGTTCAGAATGTTTTCTACTAAATACAGAAGACCAAATTGGTAAATTTGATCCAAAATCCGATAAAGGAATATTCATTGGATACTCGGAACGAAGAAAGGCATTAGAATGTATAATAAAAGAACTAAAATAATCGACAAAATACTTAATGTCTCATTCGATGAAAATTTCAAATTTAATAATAGAAATGAAGACGAAGAAATAATTCCAAAATCAAATATCATAGAAGATGATATTGAAAATAATGTTGAAATTGAAAACAATAATTTACCAAATGAAAATGAAATTTGACCTCCCAAGACTTTTAAGAAATCACCCAATATAAAATGTTATTAGAGAAATTAAACGTAAGAACTCAAAATCAATTAAATCAAATGGGTCATGTAGCTTTCCTATTGAATATTGAACCCAAAAATGCTAAAGAAACCTAAACTATTGATTTCTGTATTATAACTACGCGAGAAGAGTTAAATCAATTTGAACGAAACAAAGTTTGGGACATAATTCCTAGACCTAGTAATCAAACAGTTTTTGGTACTGAGTGGGTTTAGAAAAATAAAGCCAATGAGCAAGGAAATGTTATTCGAAGCAAAGCCAGATTAGTTGCTCAAGGTTACGATCAAGAAGAAGGAATAGACCACGATAAAACATTTGCTCCTGTAGCTAGACTAGAGGTTATACGTATTTTATTAGTTTATGTATGTTTTCATAACTTTAAACTATATCAAATGGATGTAAAAAGTGCTTTTCTATATGGTTTTATAAAAGAAAATGTATATTATAAAAGAAAATGTGTATGTAGAACAACTACCTCTATTTGCAAAAGAAAATTCTCATCCAATGTTTATAAGTTAAAGAAAGCTTTATATAGTTTAAAACAAGCACCTCATGCTTGGTATGATCGTCTTAAAAGTTATCTTATAAATTTTGGTTTTAAAATCTGAAAAATAAATCAAACTTTTTTTATAAAACAAGATAAAAATGATGTTTTAATAACACAAATTTATGTAGATGACATAATTTTTGGACCGCGAACGAGAAATTATGTCAAGAGTTTTTAAATACTATAACAAGGGAATTTGAAATGTTTCAAATGGGAGAACTTTCATATTTTCTTGGATTATAAATTAAACAATTAAATAATGGGATTTTTATTAATTAACTAAAATATTTTAATAATCTTATGAAACATTTTGGTATGGAAAATAGTTCTGTTAAACCAACACCTATGAGCACTATGGTACACTTCGATCGAGATGAAAATGGGAAAGTGTTGACCAAAAACTATATCGATGTATGATCGGTTCGTTAATTTATTTAATTTCTAGTCATCTAGATATAATGATGAGTATATGCTTGTGTGCACAGGTTCAAGAAATCCCAAACAAGCACATTTGGGGGCAGTGAAATGAATTTTGCACTACTTAAGCAAAACTAAAGACTACTGGCTCTTCTATCTGAAAAAGTGTCATTTTTAGTTAGTATCATATGGTGATGATGACTTTGAATGACGTCGAACGGATCGAAGGAGTATATGTGGTACTTTTTATTTCATCGGACAATCTTTAGTATCTTGGTTCAGTAAGAAATAAACTTGTGTTTCAATTTTGATGTGTGAAGTAGAATATTTTTCTTCTGCTTTGGCATGTGCTCAAGTAATATATATGCAGCAAACACTATAAGATTTTGGTATAAATCTATCTAAATAATCAATTTATTAGGATAATACAAGTATTATAAATTTATCGAAAAATCCTTTAAACCACTCTAGAACTAAACATATTGATATTTGACATCATATTCTTCGTGATAACATAGAAAATGGTAATATCTCTCTTGATTTTGTTTCGTCAGAAAATCAAATTGCAGATATATTTAATAAACCTTTAAGTGAAAATATTTTCATTGAATTAAGACCTAATCTAGGAATTATGTCGTTACATGATTTATAATTTGATTTTAAAGTGTAGAAAAATTATAAAATAAATAAAAATTTAATAGAACAAAAATTAGAGATGATGGGACTCAAACTCTGAACTCATAGGAGGAAGTCATATGTCTTTCCAATGTTCTATTGTGTTACCTGACTTAAGATCTTACATCTCTTTTATTTTATATACGTCTAAAATCCTTTCACATTTTTTCACCTTACATTCTTTCTCTTGGCTGAATTTTTCTAAAGAATGTTAACTATAAAATAAAAACCTTTAAATAGAAAATCAAAACAATATATATATATATATGTGTGTGTAAATTTTTTTAATTTATATAGAAACTTTAAGTATATTTACATTATCCTTACAACAAGTCATATCACGAAAGTTCTGATCTCTCATCGATCTTTTTCAGCACTCCTATTATGGATTCATCAAACAAATCTACACCTATTTATATTCCAGTGAAGATTACTTCATCTTCGAATCATCATACTGGATATACACCGAATGGAAAATGAGCTAAGAAAAACATAGGCTTTGGCTCAGCTTTTACTAAAGAAAAAATCGATGATATTCATCACTATGAACGTGAGACATTAAGTTTACAATGTGAGATGTATTATGAACAAAAACACCATGGGAGACATTTAAATTTAATTGAGCAATTTGCTCTAAAGTTCTGTGGAACGATGTAACATCCCCCTACTTGGAGGCCCAAAACTAATGGCTACTGATGCTGTAGTCAACCATAATTATTAATTCTTGATGACCAAATATGGTGATATTAGGTACATTGATACACAGAAACACAAGAATATGGAAGAATTTTAAACAACAAATAAAATCCACATTCCAATTCAAAATATTTCAATTTTATTACATAATCCCACTCCCAAACCATGTTTAGATAACATATAATAAAAAAATATGCCAAGAGCGAAATGTGAAAATGCCTCCGAGGTTGATCAGAGTACATACTAAGGCATCAAAATAGTTTGCCTTTACAATCAAGCATACAGCAAAAATGAAATAACTATAGATAACTATCTGCATCCTACACGCCTCCAGAAGCTTTATTCGTCTAAACAAAAAACCCGAAAACCTTTAACTCTCAACCTACTTAAATTCAATTAAGTACTCGAGAGTTTAAGAGGAAAACAAAAACTTCGAGTCAGAAAAAAATCCTGGTATGAATAACAATCTACCATCTTAAACCATTTGGATATCTAGTGTGACCACGCCACACAGTGGAATGGATTTTTCCCTCACTAGTATCCTAAAACATTTGCAAAACCATATGATCTGCTTCCTGCATCCACAATGGTTAAAAACTAAGTATTTCAAAACATATGATGATATGCAATATAAATAAATCAAATCTGGATTACCCATCACTATTCAATCAGACTATCTATCTAAATTATAGCTCATAGGGTTACTATTAACCTGTTAAATGTTCATAGACTATCTGTCCAATTACTTAATTTTTATGGGATCACTAAGAACCTATTGGTAACTCCAATATCATATCACTTATCCTAGTTTTCATGAGCTAACCAGGAACCTACTGGCTGACTGCCAATATCTTAATCTGGATATAGTTTTCATCGTCTAACTACAAACCTACTGTCCCCTGCCGGTATCAAATCATAGTTTTCATGGGCTGACTATGAACCTATTGGCCCCTGCCAATATCATACAACTTTCATGGGCTAACTATAAAACCATTGGCCTCTGCCAATATCTTTAAATTAAGAATTTAACATCTGTTTAGTTGTATTCACTACTAGGTCAACCTAACTGGTTATTCTGCCCTTCCCCAAAATTCAATTATGGATTAAAAACAATGTGAACACTATTTCTAAAACCTTTTATTTATGCCTAGGTTTTTCTTTAAAAAATGAGAATGGATTATTAGTTTTGAAACTTAAAATAACACTTTTGAAACCTCTAGGCGACCTCCTTCGAAAGTATAGAAAACCTCTTTCCAAAACTTAGTATATATACCATATGAAACCATTATGACCTTTCAATGGTATCAAAAAAATGTTCTTTAAAACATAGATTTCCAAAAAAATGAAATACCTTTTCGAAAGCATTGGGTTTTACTCTTGAAACATTATTTGGGTCAAGATGGTTGTATGCGAAAGTATCTCTTTCAAAACCAACAAAAACTAGTTTGGGGAAAAATTGATGGTGTCGGAACCATCTTAGTCAAAAGCAAAGACTTTAAAATCAAAACTTCGAAGGTCTAAGTCGAAACCCCCTTTCAAATCCATCTCCTTCAAAACCCCAAACCCTTTTGAAAGCAATTAAGAAAAAGGTTTGGTTTAAAGTAAAGTAAGGGCAACTATTCAAAAGAAATAATAGACAACATGGTCGAAAGATAGAATGGTTAGACTTCGACTAAGTCAAAACCATCCCCTTTCGACAGATTTTATTTAAAGGAAAGTGGAATTCCTTCGAAAGCTAATATCTTTAGTATAACATGGCAACCTTCTTTGATAGTTAAACATACACTATTTCGGAAATAATGTTTTGATTAAGTCGCAAACTTTTAGGTAAATCAAGGCAAGCATTTTTATCTTACGAAAACAAGGCAGGATTTCGACCCCTTTAGAGGCTTACCCTTTGATACCAATGCTTCTGCCCGTCTTCCAATCCGTTATGTATCTTCCCGAAGATACCATGTGTATTGGTTTTGATTATAAGGTTTCAACCATGATGGTTTCGACCATGATGAGGTGAAATTAAAGGGGTCGGAAGGTCCTTTCCATTAAAGGCGAAACACCTTTTTCTGATTAAAGTCTGTACTATAACAATTTAAAGTAATTTCTTTTTAGTAGCTTGCCTTGTTGTGATACGCTGATTGGCTGCCATAAAACTTTATAATTACTTTACTTCTGAAATGGTTACATTAATTCAGAACCTAAATTAAAGGATTAAATACTAAAACCTTACCATATAGCATAAAACCGACATTTTCAGAAAAGCCTTTCTTTTAAAATAATTTATTTCCCCAAATAATGAACTGGGAAAAATTGTCAAAAATCATAAAAATTTGAATTTATCATGTAACTAAACATATTAAAATTTTAGAACCAAATTTTTCTTGAAATTCACCAAATAAATATTTAACCCAATTTTGACATATTTTGCATCAAAAATCCATAATAAAATTTACATAACTCGAAAAATTCTGAAAATTAAAATACATCTCTAAAATTATGTTTTGCTTAGCACAAAAATTTTCCATGGCATTATAAAACCAATATCTTATGATTTCCTCTCCTCCAGCAAATATTCGTCCTTTCATTTTACCACCTCTAAGAAACATTAATCGCCGTCATCAATACCTCCATAAATCCCAATCACGTAACACTAACAGTCGACCATGTTGTAACATCTCTCTACATAGCCAATCTAGATCCTTAAATCCAGACTAGATTCTCTGTATATCCATTGCGAACATGATTGATATGCTGTGTGAACAAGCATCTCCAAAAACCCCAAACGAACTCCGGTGAGAGTTATTATTATATATTTTTCATATAATTTTAATTATCATTACCGTATGAACATGATTGGTATGCTAGATTTGATAACATTATATATATGCTAGAATTTGATAACATGTTTGATTTATGTTGTTTGGTAATGAAAAAGAAATGGTTCAAAAGCTCCGAAAGGGGAAAAATAAGAGGAATGGATATGGTGAAAGAATTGTATTTCACATTATTTATTCTGACTAGATCACGGGAGAATTTCTTATTATGGTTAAAAAAAATTGATTTAAGGTTTTTAGGATATGTTTAAACAGTCAAATAATTGTGAAAGTAATGTATCATATTAAATCGTCATTGAAACAGTATCACCAATGACTGTTCCACCTCTAGCTCTTGATTTAGCACTCGACGGTTGGTCAGTTTCATTGGATTCACTTTCATAATCTATGTTGATCTAGAAGGATAACTATTATAATTACGATAAGTTTGGTAAAATAAAGCTAAATCTTCGTGACTGTGTTATGTTAGACAAACCTACTCCACTTTCTATTTTGCCTTAATTTGGAATTTAGTTGCTGTTTTAGGATATTTCAGTTTATGTGAATATAAATAATTTAATATGGTTTGGGTATTTTGATTTATGTAGATGGAAATATGGTTTGGGTATTTTGATTTATGTAGATGAAGAATAGTTTAGAAAAGCATAATATGTTGCACCTAACCTTTGTAATTATTATATGGCTCGCTTTCAATTAATATGAAAATCGCTACAAGTTACAACTTGCACCTATAGCATAGATTGCCTTGAAAATTGTTGGATGTTGCACAATTTTATTTTTCCTATAGTACAATGCTTTTCAGGTGATAAATTACGGAACAAAACATGTGGAGGCATTTGTTGATAGGGAATGACATTTGTGTTGATTTATTGAATTTGGTACATGTGTATCAAAAATTAATACCAGTTCATTATTCTTCATTTTGTTTTACTTCGAATATTATCAGTCCTTGATGCTAGTTACATCACTGAACCCTGTAATTGCTTGTTTACATCATTACTTGAAGATTTTTTTAGACTATATTTGCTCTTTATCTAATCCATAGTAAGTTTCAATGTTGTACTTATATTATTCATGTGGTTGTATAAAATTAGTTATGATAGGGCTGTAGAAATTGCTAAGAAAGTTCCTAAGTAAGGAACAACTTTGAGGTAAAGATGCAAACTTCCAAGGTTCGGTAAAATATTTAGCATATCATATTCTATACTCTCATGTAGTTACATCTGATGTCTACAAGGTAGATAGCTAAAATTGCATTCCGTCTATAAACTGGTTTGATGTTTGTGAGAACCAAGTAAATCTATGGTTTTCTCAATGAGAATTAATTAGTCCACACTTACATGTTATAGTTATGTTACATAATCTTGAGAATGGTCGGTAACATTTCTTAAATTGACAGGGGTACATCTAAATCAATAAATGGAATTAACTACATGTAATGCACTAGGAAACCCTTTGATATTATGTTAATGAATCAAATTTTTGACATGGTCGTAACTTATTGATTTTGATGGGTATACATAGTTTACTGTTTAGTTTTGGTGGAGACGTGTGCTCCTTTAGCTGCATGAGTGTAAGTATATTGTGTGTGTATTACTAGAGCTATTGTGCCTTGTTTTTCCTAGTGTGTTAGGTGTTTGAAAGTATGTATGTCTATGATATTTTGTGTGTGTACTTCATCAGCTGCAGTCGAGATGAATGTGTAGTACGTGCGTATATGTGAGTGTTTGGTGTTTGTGAACGTGGGTTATAGCAAGGAATAGGAATGACAGTGTGCGCGCACGTTATATAAGTATTCTTTTGTTACGGCTGTAATTACTATGAAATACATTCAATCAACCTGTAACGGTTACCTCATTCTTCTGACTTTCAGTTTCCTATCCATACTTTTATTCATCACCATCTCCATAGTTGTAGTCAGCAGGTGATGAGTTTTAGAAGGATTAGCAGCAACCGCCGCCGCCGCCATTGTTCCACTATTTGCTTTATCCAAATCAATCTGATCCTTCGGCCCCATTGGCTCTTTAACAAAACAAATCCAATAAAATTCAGTTTACTATTCAAAAAAGAAGAAAAATCAACTGACATAAGTCATTATTTTTTGCTTACTTATATGATTGTATAAGGGTATAGGCAATTTCAACTTGTTTTCTTTCTTTAAAATCTAGAATAAAGATCTCAAGTCATATGAAAATGCTATGAAGTTGTAGTTTCTCGATATCAAAACCTTATGAATATTGGTAGTTATGTTTTTAGTTCCTTTATAAAACTCCTTATCACTTTATAAAATTGAAAGCAAGTTCTAAATTTTATAGGCAGGCTTCATGCGCCTAGTACTTTTCTAAGGACTTACATATCCAATAGGGCATAGGTGTAACTCTTATATTTTTATTTATTTTCAATTGCAACGAATCTCTACCCTATGTACCCATTATTAGATATATGTATGATATTATTAATAAGTAATTAGATGGAGGAATGAACGCTCTTGAAAAAACAGGCTACATACCAAAATTAGTATAAGGCCGTATAACAACCTACAATGTAGTCGAGTTGCTTTTTAGTATAAATTGTTAAAAGAAGGATGCTTTATAAACCATGCCAATCATACAATATGCTTATTTTTTTTAGTAAACAGTCACTAACCATTATACAATGTCATGCATCTAACATCTCCTCGTATAATTGCTCTCAGGGTCATTATCAACTACTAACTCCAATACAACTAAATCTTTCTCAACGTTATCCAGGTATCCATTATATCTGGCTCTTGATTTATTCCATAGTTTTACTTCATGCTTGCATGCTTGTAATTTGTGTTGAAATTGGTAACAAGGAAAACCCCAAGTACTACTACTTAAGCCTTTTGATATGCATGCTTGATATCTTTCTTTTAAATACTAGTCATTGACGTATCTAAATGGAAACTGTTTTTCCTTATGCAGTAGAATTGTTGTACTATTTTTTGTCGGTGATCACTAGTGGGAATTGCTGTAGTATTATTAGGTTCCTCTTCAACCTCATCCTTTTTTTCATTATCTAATATAGCACTATCAATAACTTCATAAAATTGTAAATATTAACTAGTTTATGCTTATGTACATAAAGTATGACAATGGCTGATGTTTTCGTTATATTTGATTTGGTGACTTGCTTTCATCAAATTTGATTTAGACTCGGTGTAAAGAGTGTTTACTATTCATAAATCTGATACTTTTTCCATTTGAAAGACAAGAAATGATGGATAAAGACAGGGTACATCTAAGCAGGTAATTATATGGTACTTGAGCATAATATTGAATTTAAAAGATATTTTAATATCTAAGGTTATTATTTGTTTTTTATTTTTTACATAAAACTACTAAAGATTACGAGCGAGCAGCTTGGAATTTTATAAACGATGCAAAGATAAAGCTGAGAAATGTGGGAAAAAAATTATGCCCTTATTTAGATTGTAGTAATCTTACCTGTCTTCATGGTGAAGTTATTGTCGAGTATTTGATTGTAAGAGGAATGGATCCTAAGTATGTTGAAAGTGGATGGTACAATCATGGCTGGCGAATAAATAAAAGTAAGAATACAAAGTCGGGTGATGCATATGATTTGCTTAACGCCATTATCTATAAAGATGAAGATTTTATTAGTCATACTTTCTTTAATGATGATAAATTTGAAGATGATGCATAAAGACGAGAGGATGAATTACAGAAAAATTTATAAGCCGTAGAGACTCCATTTTATCCTGGTTGTAAGGATTAAACAAAGTTATCTACTATCTTTGCCTTGTATAATCTTAAATGTGAGACTGGATTGTCTGATAATGGTTTCGATAAGCTTCTAAATGTGCAATAGTTGTTGTTGCCATAAAATAACGTACTTCCCAAGTCATTATATGAATTAAAAAAATTCCTTAAAATATTTGACATGGGTTTCGAGAAGATTCATGCATGTGAGAACGATTGTTGTCTTTTTAGGAATGAATATAAAGATTTGAATAATTGTCCCAAATGTGGATTTTCGAGGTGGAAGGTAAATCAGCGGACAAAAGAGATTATGCATGGCATTTTAGTTAAAGTGTTTTTTTTATTTTCCAATAACTCTAAGGTTTAGAAGAACGTTCAGATCCAAAAGGATGGCGGAAGATTTACCGTGGCATATCAATAACAAAAGCACCGATGGAAAAATGCTACATCCAGTAGATTCTATAACATGGAATGTAGTGGATGAGAAATGGAAACCATTTTCAGCAGATCCATGCAATCTTAGGCTTGGCCTTGCAACAAATGGTTTCAATCCTTTTTCCATGTTAAGTTTCAAATATATTTGTTGGCCTGTAATGCTCGTGACGTATTGCCTATGTTGTGCATGAAGAAAGATAGTATTATGTTAACATTGTCGATTCCTGGTTCGAAGCAACCAGGAAATGACATTGATGTATATTTAGCACCATTGGTAGAAGATTCATATCATTTATGGAATACTGGAGTTAAGGTTTATGATGCACATAGTCAGTCAATCTTTAATATGAAAGCAATTGTGCTTTTGACAATAAATGACTTTCCGTCTATGGTAGTCTTGTTGGATGCTGTGTAAAAGTCACATTATGTGGTGTTAACACTCATCATCGATGGCTAGATCATAGTTAGAAAGACCATCTATATGGGCTATAGAAGATTTCTATCTTCTTCAAACCCTTTAAGAAATCAGAAGGCCTTGTTTGATAACACCGTGGAGGAAGGGTGCAGGCCTAGGATTCAAAATGGAAGAAAATTTTCTATTATTTTTAAAGATTTTTCGAATAATTTTGGAAATGTAAAAAAGATTAAAAAAAGAATAACAGAAAAGGTAAAAAAAGGAATGAGCAAAATGAAATAAGGAATAAAAGAAGAGTTGAGTTTACAAGCAAAGCATGGTTCTTTAGGTGTTCAAAAAAAGAAGAGCATAGCAAGAAAAATGAAGATGACGAGGACAAAGATCCTGTGAGAATGGAGCTATTAAAGTGGAAAAAAGTCCATCTTATTTCAATTTCCATATTGGGAGGTTAGTGCATATGTTCTGTTTTATTCTATTAGACTAACATTATGGAATTATACAACTAAAATGTTCCATTATTGATTTTTATAGGAACTTCCATTACGTCATAATGTAGATGTAATGCATGTCGAGAAAGATGTTAGTGAAAGTCTACTAGGCACAATGTTGCATAACAAGAAATCAAAAGATGGAGTTGCTCTAGAAAGGATTCGGAGGATTAGGGGATTCGACATGGTCTTCATATACAACCCCGTGGGATTCCACCAGCTCCATATACATTATCAAAAGCAGAAAAAATATTTTACAAAAGGTTGTATGATTTTAGAGGACCTGATGGTTATTGTTCAAATTTTAAAGGTTGTGTATCATTGGAGGACTACAAAATTAGTGATTTGAAGTCTCATGATTATCATGTTTTAATGCAACAATTATTACCCGTTTTAATAAGAGATTACTTCAAAAGAATCTAAAACAACCCGCACCTCACTTAACGCAGATATTGTTCCCAATTTAGTCACCTTCGCCTCATGGGCCAAGCCAAGGTATGGGGTTTTGTTCCTCAAAAGGCCTCAAGGTTGTTATGAGGTGAAGGCTTTGGTATATAGACACCCGATTTGTAGTATTATCCATGATGTGGTGCTATTATTCCCACTTTGAAGGGGTGTTACAATCTCCCCCCTTTAGTGCCCAACACCCTCGTTGGCTCATGAACACAACACCATCCAGGCGTTATGGCGGTAACACGTACAACCACAATTCTGGTTGGGTATGGCTCTGATACCATTATAACAGCCCGCACCTCACTTAACGTAGATATTGTCCCCAATTTAGTCACCTCTACCTCATGGGTCGAGCCAAGGTATGGGGTTTTGTTCCTAAAAAGCCTCGACGTTGTTATAAGGTGAAGGCTTTGGTATGTATGCACCCACTTTATAGTATAATCCAGGATGTGTGACTATTATTCTCTTTTTGAAGGGGTGTTACAGAAGCCAAGGGAAACAATCACTCATTTATGTTCATCCTTTAATAAATTATGCCAGCGTATTATCGATAGAGAGAAACTACATTAACTTGATGATGAGATTATTTTAACTGTGTGCAAGCTTGAAAATACTTTCCACATTTTTTTAATATAATGGTACATTTGACAATTCATCTTGCAAGAGAAGCATGATTGCGTGGGCTAGTCCATTTTCTTTGGTTGTACCCCTTTGAAAGGTACATGAAGACACTTAAAGATTACGTAAGAAATTATGCTCGTCCTGAGGGGTGTATTACAGAATCTTATCTTGTAGAAGAATGCATGAGATTCTTTAGTGAATTTTTAAGAAAATCACAGGAGAAAGAAGTTAGAAACTAAGATTACCAAAGCAACGTAATACTTGAAAGACATCCAATATCAGCATGTAAGAGAATCACATTGTCTTCAAATAAGAAAGAATCTGCTCATTTGGCTATGCTAATGAATATGACAGTGGTGGAACCTTTTTTAGAGTAAGTGCATATTCTCTCGTTTTCATTGTTTGATTGTTTGTAATTTTAAATATAACATAATATCTCTTGTTATACGCTAGTTTGCATTTGGAGGAGTTACAAAATTTGGACAAGCACATGGAAAGAAATGCAACATTACTTTAAAAAAATCATATAGCTACATTCTCCAATTCAATGAAAAAGAAAGTCAAACGAATCCTTAAGTGTTACTAATTAATTTAAAACCGTATCACGAATATCTTTATTAAATGAAATTATTTTTCATAGGTATCTATTAGCTCCAAAAATCACGACGACATGTTAAAATGGATTGCTTATGGTCCAAAGAATGATGCTTTGTCCTACACATGATGCATCATTAATGGACAACATTTTCACATAAAAATGTTGGAAGAGAAACCCAAAACAGTGGAGTGAGTTATGATGCAACAACAATGTGTAGAGCAAGCCTAAAAGATATTTCTCATGTGGTTGATTTTTTCATATATTATTACTTACCGATAAAATTTTGTTAGATTATAACGTTTTTTATGTTTTGATGTTTAAGTGTCATTGGGCAAAAATAAGAAATGGTGTGAAGGTTGAAGATGGATTTACGCTTGTCAATTTACATCAAAGTCAAGCTTCATTTTCAAAAGATCAATATATACATGCTTCTCATGCAAAAAAAAAATTATTTAAGAGAGAATGATTCTTTTAATAGGTATGTGGTAATGAAAGCACCTTCGAGTTTTTTTGAAGATCTAGAGATCCACGACTCCTTTGAGGAAGTAAGCCATGTTGAAGAAGATTACCAAGAAATCAATATGGATGTTGATTTTTATGTTGAGGATGTTTCTTTTGTTAGAGAAGATTGTGAAGGCATACTTGAGTAGTTTTGAGATTTGTTACCGTCAAAAATATATATTGTCATCAGTTGCATCTACCATACTGTTTTCTGATTTTGTAAGCTTTTTGCTAAGATCTATTACTATCAAAGTCCTATCTTCAAATCTATTTTCTATTGGAGAAAACTTCCAACGGTGCTTTGTTGTCGTTAGTCTGAATTATAGCGTTGTGTCCCATGACTACTCTACATTTCCCCCTACCCATTCATTTTAGTACTAAAAAGGAAGAATTTTTCATTTGGTTTACTGCGCATGAATAATGTGTTGGTTGAAAAATTAAATGAATAACTTTTATATTTGCTTCTATGTAGACTTTCCAATCAACTAAATTTCATACTTTCATAATTCTATTCTATGAGTTTTATTACCGATTATGAGACATCACATACTTAATTGTCAAGCTGGAGATTACTTACTGAAAAATAGAGTTGTGGCACTTTTTTGTTGTTGCTTTTTTCTCCTTTTAAATTATCATAACTGAAACCAATTGACGCAGCGGATATTCACAAAGCGAATACAACGATGAAAGTAGAAATCGATGGATTGGAAAATACCAAAATGCCCAAATTCGTTGATCTCAAAGATACCGAATTCTAGCTATCTCTAACACGTTGATCGCGCACGATACCATGTTGAAAGATCTACGATTCTTCTACGTTGATCTAGCGCACTAGATTCCGTGAATCGGCTTCAGCAATCGTTGATTCGAGCGCACTCGAATACCAAAAGTGGAGATAGGAGATCACACTCAACTACCAATTTCAAAAGAGGCACAAAGTACTCAAACAAAGTTTTATTCGAAATCAACCAACCCTTACAAATGACATGACTCCCATATTTATAGAGTTACAAACACACATCACTAGGTCATTCGCGACCTACATCACAACACAGACGACCTACGACCTAACATAGGTCATTAACGACCTAACAGATACGTTACAACACACGCGACCTAAAAACATTACAACACAACAACATACATCACAAAGCCTTCACGACCTAAAAACAAGTAGCGACTTACGACTTATAGTATTTACAACACAATAGCGACTCAACAATTACACATAACGACCTAACATACACGGCAGCAGCGACCTAACCTCCCAGCGTCATAAGATCGAGCGACCTATCTTCCCGCGACCTATCTTCCCAGCAACATAAGACCGAGCAATCTAAAGAAAGTGGCCTGTGAGAGTTAGGTCGTTCGCGACCTAAACTTGACTTGTTTCCATTGCTAGGTCGTAGCTCGAAACAGTCCACATTCGAAAAGTCGGAGCGACCTAATGTTGGTTCACTTATCTCGCTTAGTTGCTTGCATGCCTTAACACTGATTCCATTAACTCGTGAGCGACCTAAGGTTTCAATAAGTCGTGAGCGACCTAAGGGCCTTGAACGATTCCAATCTGATGAATTGGCAGATTGCGCTGCATCATCCTCCCCCGGTTGACAAAAATTCGACCTCGAATTTGTACCTTCCTCTTTCACCACAAGCTCATCCCCATGATACGGAATCAGGTATTTGATGTTGAAAACGTCTGCACTGTGAATATAATCCGGCAATTTCAACTGATATGCATTATCATTGATCTTCTTCAAAATTTTCATTGGACCAATTTTACGAGCTTTCAACTTATTGTACGTTCCCACTGGAAAAGGATCTTTTGTTAACACGGCATAAACCAAATCACCTTCGCTGAAATTCAAACTCCTTCGCCTTTTATCTGCCAGCTGTTTATACTTCTCATTTGATGCAAGCAATCGTTCATGTACAATTTTGTACATTCCTGCAACTCATTAACAAAGTCACTAGCTCGTTTAACAACTCCTTCCTGAATTAGCACTGTCGATAAATCCAACGGTCCCTTTGGCATGGCTGAATATACGACTTGAAATAGACTGTATCCAGTACTTCGATTAACAGCGTGATTGTGTGCAAATTCAGCTTGACACAGCTTCAAATCCCAACTCTTCAAATTATCTTTCACAAGACATCGCAACAAATTTCCCAATGATCTATTCACTACTTCCGTTTGCCCATCTGTTTGCGGATGATAAGCGCTACTAAAATTCAGCTTCGTTCCAACCATCTTCCACAAACTTAACCAAAAATGGCTTAGAAATCTAGTATCCCGATCATAAACAATAGATTCAGGTAACCCATGAAATCAATACACCTCCTTAAAAAATAATTGAGCAACACGGACGGCATCCGCTGTCTTCTTACATGCTATGAAATGTACCATTTTCGAAAATCTATCCACCACAACAAATATAGAATCATTTCCCCTTTGAGTTCTAGGAAAACCGAAAAAAAAATCCATGCTCACATCAACCCACGGTCTAGTAGTCACAGGTAATGGCATATATAATCCTGCATTTATAGCGGTTCCCTTCGAAACTTGACAGATATGGCATCTCTCCACAAATCTCTCAACTTCCTTTCTCATTGACGGCCAAAAATACGATTGAGAAATCAACTGCAATGTACGATCTCTACCCACATGTCCTTCCTCATGCAATTCTTTGATAATCTTCATTCGCAAACTACCCTCGGGTATACACAATTGATTTCCTTTGAAGAGAAAACCATCCACCAACACAAACTCATCCGTCTTTCCTTCCTTTACTTCATCTACAAACTTCGCAAAGTAAGGATCATCAACAAATAATTCTGGCAATACATCAAACCCTGTCACCTCAACTTTCATTGTGGTCAACAAATGATTCCTTCGACTCAATGCATCTGCCACGCGATTCGTAATTCCCGACTTATGTTTCACAACAAATGAAAATTGCTGCAAATATGCAATCCACGATGCATGCCTAGCTGAAATTTTCTCCCGTCCTTGCAGATGTTTGAAAGCCTCATGATCAGTATATAACACAAAATCCTTGTGAAACAAGTAATGTCTCCAGTGTTTTACAACTTGCACAACAACATAAAATTCCACATCATATGTATTATATCTCATCTTCGCTCCCGAAAGTTTCTCACTGAAATATGCAATTGGTCGGCCTCTCTAACTTATCACTCCTCCAATTCCAACCTTTGATGCATCAGTATGTAACTCAAACAACAGCTGAAAATCCGGTAATACTAGAATTGGTGCTGACGTCAAGAGTTCCTTGATTCACTCAAAAGCAACCCCTGCTTCCTCCGACCATGAAAACTGCTTGCCCTTCATACAATCAGTAACCGGCGCCATCACACTACTAAAGTATGGAATAAACCTTCGATAGAATGAGGCTAACCCATTGAAGCTCCTCACTTCAGTTATAGTCTTGGGTTGTGGCCAACTTTTGATTGCCTCAACTTTATCCTGATCCACCTATATACCACCTTTAGATATAACATATCCCAAAAATAAAACACTACGCGTCATGAACACGCATTTCTTCGTTGCAGCATAAAATTGTTCCTATCTCAGTATCATCAACACTTCTCTCAGATGATGCAAGTGTTCTTCTGGACTTCCACTATATATCAGTATATCATCAAAATACACTACCACGAATTTCCCAATAAATGGTCTAAAGATCTGATTCATCAGCCGCATAAAAGTACTTGGTGCATTCGACAAACCAAACGGCATGACCAGCCATTCGTATAATCCTTCACGTGTTTTAAATGCGGTCTTCCACTCGTCCCCTGGTCTTATACGAATTTGATGATATCCACTCTTCAAATCGATCTTCGAAAAGATAGTAGCTCCACTAAGTTGATCCAACAAGTCATCCAATCTAGGCATAGGAAATCTGTATCTCACTGTAATCTTGTTCAGTGCCCGACTGTCGGTACACATCCTCCACGAACCATCCTTCTTCGGCACTAACAATGCTGGCACATCACAAGGACTTAAGCTCTCTTGTATGCGCCCTTGTTCAAGCAATTCTTCCACTTGCCTTCTCAACTCCTCATGTTCCTTTGGACTAATCTTGTAACGTGGTTTATGTGGTAACGCAGCTCCTGGAACAAGATCAATTTGGTGTTGTATATCCCTCAATGGTGGTAACTCCTTTGGTAACTCTTCAGCGAATACATCTTCAAACTCTTCCAGCACTGGCTTTACTTCTTCAGGAATTTCAACCACTTCATTGCTCTCACGTCCAATCAACAAAAAAATTTCAGGCTCCTCTTCTACTTCCTTAACAAACTCCTTCAAAGATAGCATAGTTTTCAGCTCTTCAATCTCCTCCAACTTGTTTTCTTCGTGTTGTCGCTTCTTGGGAATTAAAGTGATTTTTGTGCCTTCAAACATGAAGCTGTAGCTCTTAGTACGACCATCATGTTGCACAGCTCTATCATACTGCCACGGTCTCCCCAGCAACAAATGGCATACATCCATATCAACAACATCACACCAAATTTCATCTTTATATTTCTTCCCAATCGAAAAATTAACACAAGCTCTTCGTCCAACCTTCACCTCCCCGCCTTTTCTCAACCAAGCTAACTTATAAGGTTTCAGATGTTTCTCAGTCTTTAATGCCAACTTCTTTACAGCCTCTGTAGAAATGATGTTATCACAGCTGCCCACATCAATAACAAACTTGCAGACCTTTCCCAAAATAGTGCATGTTGACTGAAAAATGTTACTCCTTAACCAGCTAGAATCATCCTCTTGTTTTGGTGTTAAACAAGACCTCCTCATCATCAAATTACAACCCTCATCTCCTGACAACTCCTCTTCCCCCTCAACATGTGGTGAATTTGAACATTCTGCTTCTTCATCCTCATCCAGCTACCATTGCTCGTTTCTTTGGCTTTGGACATTCATTGCTTTTGTGACCAAAATCCTGACAATTGAAGCATTTGATACCACTATTGAATTTGGTCTTAGCAACTTCACTAACAATCGGTTTTGCAACAGCCTTGGAAACATTCACATTGCTACTAGCCCATTTCATTTGATTGTTGGAATTTGTAAACACACCACCACCTCTCCTACCTTGCTTCTCCCAAGCTAGAGCTTTTTGATGTGCTTCAGCAACAGATCTGGGATCAAACATATTCACCATATCTTGAATCTGCATTCTCAACCCTCCAACAAATCTAGCTGTCAGCTGCTCCTCTGTTTCCATGATGTCATTCCTCGCAATCAATTGATAAAATTCATCCGCATAATCATTCACTGACTTTGTTCCCTGTCTCAGATTCTGCAATCGTTGATACATAAGACTCTGATAATTATACGGCAAGAATGTAGCTTTCATTAATTTCTTCATCTTCTCCCATGTAGCAATCTTTGACTTCCCCATTCTCTCCCGTGTAAGTTTAGTTTGTTGCCACCATGCCATAGCTCTTCCTCTCAAACGAGTAGCAACCAATTTAACTCTTCTATGCTCAGGAACCTCCTTAAAGTCAAAAATTTCTTCCACCTTAGATAACCAATCCAAAAATTCTTCTGCCACCATTCCACCCTTGAATTCTGGAATTTCCATTTTCATCCCCGATTCCTATCGACGATCATCTTCAACATTCCGATATGCATTCCGTACTTGGTCTCGATCTCGATAATGAACACTACATCTATCACCACCTTCATCAAAACCAGATGTACTTCGATAACAATCTCGACCATCCACATCTCTATGATCACGCATATCTTTTCTACTTTGTCTTTCAACATCACGATATGGCTCATATTCAAACTCACGTGGAGTTCTTCTCTCTTCATTTCTATACTCATGATGTTCTCTTCTCAATGAAACAGAAGATTCTCTTCTTTCTCTGTAAGATTGTGGCGACACCATCCTCGCTTCCGTAACCGATGGCGAAACTCTGTTTCCTCCATGGTTCGAGACTGGCGACCTTCTCCTTTGACCTTGATTCATGTCAATCATCAGTTTCTCTAATCTACCAATACCTTCATCCAACTTCTCATTGAATTTATTGCTAATGCGTTGTTCCATTTGCTCAGCATCTTCTCGTTTATACAAATCTTCAACATTTTGATGACGGTTAGCTCTTCTCGGCGGCATGATTGATCTTCAACAAATCTTCAAAAACTCGAACACAAACTTCAAAAACTTTAACAAATTCTCGGCTTGAACAAATGTCTTCACACTTCACTTGGCTCGGCCTAAACTTAATTGGCTCGGCTTGAACTAACAAAAATGATGCACGGCCTTCAACTAGCTCAGATCTACACTTCAACACTTCAACTTTTCTCCAACAGGCTCGGCTTAGATATGATTGGCTAAGTCTAGCTCTGATACCAAATGATGCAGCGGATATTCACAAAGCGAATACAACGATGAAAGTAGAAATCGATGGATTGAAAAATACCGAAATGCCCAAATTCGTTGATCTCAAAGATACCGAATTCTAGCTATCTCTAACACGTTGATCGCGCACGATACCGTGTTGAAAGATCTACGATTCTTCTACGTTGATCTAGCACACTAGATTCCATGAATCGGCTTCAGCAATCGTTGATTCGAGCGCACTCGAATATCGAAAGTGGAGATAGAAGATCACACTCAACTACCAATTTCAAAAGAGGCACAAAGCACTCAAACAAAGTTTTATTCAAAATCAACCAACCCTTACAAATGACACGACTCCCATATTTATAGAGTTACAAACACACAGCACTAGGTCGTTCGCGACCTACATCACAACACAAACGACCTACGACCTAACATAGGTCATTAACGACCTAACATAGGTCATTAACGACCTAACAGATACGTTACAACATACGCGACCTAAAAACATTACAACACAACAACATACATCACAAAGCCTTCACGACCTAAAAACAAGTAGCGACTTACGACTTATAGTATTTACAACACAATAGCGACTCAACAATTACACATAACGACCTAACATACACGGCAGCAGCGACCTAACCTCCCAGCATCATAAGATCGAGTGTCCTATCTTCCCGCGACCTAAGATCGAGCGACCTATCTTTCTGCGACCTATCTTCCCAGCAACATAAGACCGAGCGATCTAAAGAAAGCGGCTTGTGAGAGTTAGGTCATTCGCGACCTAACGGCCTATCACTTGAGCGACCTAAAGAAAGCGACCTGTGAGAGTTAGGTCGTTCACGACCTAAACTTGACTTGTTTCCATTGCTAGGTCGTAGCTCGAAACAGTCCACATTCGAAAAGTCGGAGTGACCTAATGTTGGTCCGCTTATCTCGGTTAGTTGCTTGCATGCCTTAACACTGATTCCATTAACTCATGAGCGACCTTCACTTGGTCGTGAGCGACCTAAGGTTTCACTAGATCGTGAGCGACCTAAGGTTTCACTAGGTCGTGAGCGACCTAAGGGCCTTGAACGATTCCAATCTGATGAATTGGCAGATTGTGCTGCATCACCTATACATTGACATAGTAACTGAAACCTATTAACTAAAACCTGTGCATGACAATTAGTCTATTTAACTATACATGAGAATTAGTCGCCTTAATTTTCAAGCTAGTGATTACAATATTGTTAGAATCAGCTATTGTGGAATATGTTAACAGACGACATTTGTGCATTTAAATTTCAAATTATATTCTTTTTTCTTTCATGCCCAAAACAAATGCCATTTGTAGTAATTATTTTGCCTTTTTTACATGTATAGCATGTATTGATTGGACTAATTATTTTGCTTTTAACAAGTAAAGCAAGCGTCTTTATGCTAATTATCTTGCTTCTGTGACATTTGTAATCGGATTTTGTAATGACCCTTAATTTTCCAATAATTAAATTATTGAACTTAATAAGATTTTGTAATTTAATATTGGAAGAAATAAAAATTTGTGATTTATTAAAAAGTGAAATAACTAGGAAGAGATGTAATAGTGTTAATATAAGGTAGTTGATAACTACTTTTAATGTAATTCCAATTTATTGAAATGATTGAAAGGTTAAAGTGGTTATAAATTGTAATTAAGAGAATAAATTAAATGTTATATTAATTGGTGAAATAATATGTAAATAATTGTAATTGGATAAAACCAGTGTTATGTAAGGGTTTATAACATTTTTTTGCAGATAATAAACTTATAAATGTGATTAAATTAAGTAAAAGGTGAAAATTGTTATTTGTTACCCATTTATTCAATCTGTTGAATTAAAATGGAAATCAATTGCAATTAAATGAAATTAAATATTACGTTAATATGAATTAAGATGATAATTGTAGAATATTAGCATAATAAGATATAAACCAATGATAACTATGTCCATAGAGTAATGATTGAATAAATAAAAAGATTGATATCAAATTAAATCAATTTATTGTAATTAATATATAATTAATTGAATTTTATTTATAGTTGAAACTGAACACTGTAATTAGAGTAATATTTAACACTGAATTAATATAAAAATTTGTTTTCTATTATTGTAAATATCTAAGTAATAAAAAGACGATAAAATTTATTTATTATAAAATTTGAAAATGAAAAGTGATTTAATTAATTTAATAATAATTTATTTAATTAACGTGATAATAGCCATTTTGGCCACTGCCTTGGATTTCTATGAAACCAGTTTCATCGGATCCGTAATGGTGAATACTGTAAGGTTTCAAGTTTCATAGCGATCGACAAGATCGTGCGGGCTCGTAAAGCGTTGAAATCAATTTAATTAAACCAAATTGAAATAAGCTGATTTAAAAGCTAATTTCTTCATACAATGGAATTAGGACTTGGAACCTGTTTCATTGAGTTTAAAAGTATTGAAAACCTATATTTCAATATGTGAGATGTTCTACTTTCGTTTCGGAGGCAGGACGGGCTTTTCGGGTCGTTATTGTTGTTTGTACAAATTCGATACATGTTCATTTTTTCTTATCGGGCTTTATTCATATAAAAAGTTCTATTCAAACCCTAACAACCTTTTTATTTCTCATTACTATACATACAATTCTCTCTGGCTTTTACTTCTCAATGGTAGAAACTCTATTTTTCCTAAATCCGAATTCAATTTCAAAAAGTCAAACTCCTCCAAACCCTAACATATTATATACCGTTGGAAAGCCCTCGACAAGCATAATCTACCAGTGTAATTTGTTTTTGCAACCGAATCTCCATTTGTGCAAAAATCCATGATTTGTTCTTGGCCGTACATAGGTCATCGTCTCGTTTAAAGGTGGATTTGCGACGAGGTGGCGATCGGGTGGTGTTGGTGTGTAAAGGATGTCAAGACAAGCTCATTGTAACGACCCAGAATTTTGAACAATTTAATTTGAAAATATTTAATTAATTTTAAATATTTGAATGATGGTTTGGCTTAAATTTCAAATTATCAGAATGAATTTGGCGATCAAATTATAAAATTTAATCTATTGAAAGTTGAATAAAAATTTGAATCTTCAATTTTAAGCCGATTTAAAATATTTCAAAGGCCTGTAAAAGTCGTATTGATAATACTAAAGATAATAGAAGCTTCAGAATTGAAATTGAAAACTGTTTTGATCAGTTTTGCATTTCTATTGTTCGAATCGATATTTAAAAAATAGCGTTCCGGGGCACATTCTCGGAATTCGACGAAACCAGTTCCATTGGATCCGTAATATTAAATTATTGTCGGATTTCAAATTTCGTATTTTTCGAAGTTGTTATGTGTGCATACGACGAATAAACGCGTTGAAATTTTAAAACGAATTCAATTTAAAATTTAAATTTTAATTGGTCAACACCACCACGTTATTTCCTTTAACCACGCCTAAAATCTCGTTCAAAAATCAAGAAAGAAATCGTGCGACCCATACCCCCTGTTAAATCACGTACGCTATCTCCTCTTTCAATTTTAAATACTCCTCTCCCTCACTTCGATTCATAGAGAAAATTTAAATGGCGACATCTCTTTTCCCTATATCTCGTTCAAATTAAAAAAATGGCCGAACCATATCCAAATTCCCGTTCGAATCAGAGTCTTGTTCAAAAAGAGAAAAAGGGATTAATGGCAGAGCGGAATCGAATCGCTCGAGTTAGGAATCGCGAAGCATGAGAGAGGAAGAGCTCGACGTCAAAGCTAGGGCTTGCGTTGAGAGGTCTCGGGTCGCGTGAGCTGGGTTTGGGTCGGAAGCTCAAGCATGGTTGGAGCGTCGAGGGGCGATGGAATCACGATGGATCGGAGTGGGTGATGAGAATCGTTGGCGAAATGTCGTGATGGTTTTCTTTCTTTTTATTTTCCGTGTGGGTTAGGCGTCGATAGCACATAGGGAGATGGCGATGGAGGAGATCGCAATGCCTGGGTTCAGCGAGGTTCGGTGATGGTACGATTTCTCCTTTTGTATACGTATGTAGGTTATTTCAATTTATATAAGTATGCAGGAAAAAAAAGAAAAAATGAACTACAAATAAAGAAATGATTTTCGGTAAGGTATATTATACTTTTTGAAATGCATATATGTATATGTGAATAAATTTATAGTAAAGGAAATTTTTACCGTAAAGATAAAAATTAGCTTGTTTTAGAATAATTAATAAAGATTTGATTTTTAATATATATACTAATTGGTTTAAAACAAAACCATTGAATAATTATAGTTACCAAACGAAAAATTTATTTTTCGATTGTTTCGAATGTTGATGAATTGTATAAATATTTATACAAAGTCTAAATGGAGAAATCAAGCTGGAATAATAATGGATTGCAAAATAAAAAGATAAGGTGAGATTTTCTCCCTCGAATGAAAAGTTGATTGTGCAGTTATTGATTGATTGTTGTCTGGATGCGATGTTAGATAAGTAGTATATATCTATATATAGCAATATATATATATTGGCATATGTATATATTGCAGTTGTTGATTTCCCGCACTATATAGCGGATGAGACCCTATTGCGCCGCATAATAGCGGATTGATATTTTTATAAAATCCCATATACCGCGATATTCCACCTCGAAGTGGAATTGGTATTGTGCTAACATCTGTGAATGCAGGGAAACATGTTGGAGGGATCCAACTGGATTCCTCAACTGTTATGATTTATTTACAGATATTGTTGTATATCCTGTTATCATATGATGATATATGATGTTTGTTGTCATGTTTGACTAATTTGTGTATTGCAACATCGGACCCATTTTTGAAATTTAAAAATAACGATGTTGATTTTAAAAGAGATTTTTTAAGTGATTTTTGAAAGTATACATTTTATTTAAAATTTTGAATTGATTTATTTTAAATAAACAAACGTTCAAATCTTAAAGTTATAAAAATTATAATGTTGTGAAATATAACCGAAAGGTGATTTTTGAAATAAATAGTTAAAGTAAATTATAAAATGGTTTAATTGGGATTTTTGAATTACTAAAAACGATGTATATAAAAGATGTACAAAATTGATATTTATAAATTTAAAATATTGGGATTATTAAACGAGTTTTATAAGTGTTAAAATGAAGTACAAATGGATTTCATAAGTGAACGAAATTTTATATTTATAAATTATGAAGTTACAAAATGAATAGATATTGTAAAACAAAAGATTTATAAGTAATTAACTTATAAATCGGATTTTGGTATTTTAATTGAGATTTTTGAATAAGTATGAATAGTTCATAGATGAGATTTATAAAATATATATTTTATAAATCAAAACAACGGAATTATAAAAGTAGTTCAGTTATTGTTGAAAATAAGGTTATAAACGAAATCTTATGAGGAATAAGATTTAAAATTTGTGAAATTTTAAGGGAACGATTTTGTAAATAAAGGGATTATAAGTTCTTAACTTATAATATAGATTTCCGGTATATAATTGAGTCATATAAATTGAATTGGATAATAAAGGAGATTTATAAATTGAAGTGTTATAAAATAGAAATAGAATTTATAAACGTTGTTTTATAAATCCGAAACCAATTAAATTTGATAGAAGTCTAATGAAGGAGATATATTCGTGATTGGGACAGCGAATTATCCTTTAAGTTAAATGTTGTAAAAATAAGAGTTTGGTTGTGAGATAACCCGGAATTTTTGAGCAATATCAATTTAATAATCTGAATTAAATATTAAATTGATTTGATATATCTTTGATTTATAAGATTTGAATCGATCTTTTCTTTTAATAAATATCTAATTGGTGAATTTTATCTGTTAAAATTAATTGATTATTTTCTATTTACATATGTATATATTTGTATATATTGTAAATAAGAAAGCTTTGTTTTAAAGTTTAACTGATAAATTATGTTTTCAAATTTCTAACATACATTTTAGTGATTTGGGAATTAAGATTTATTTAATATTAAGATTTTCACAGCTATTTAATAAATAACTATATGGTTTTAAAAATATATGATAAATGTTTAAATAGTTTAAAACTTATTTTAGCTTAAGTTTAGATTTGAATGTATTAACCAAAAAGATTTGTTTTATTTTCTTTTTAGTATAGCTTGGTAAAAATATGGTTTAAAAATATATATATAAGTTTTAACTGTGATTTTGTCAAATGATACTTTAATATATAATAAAATAAGTAGCCTATAATAAAAAGATAATTTCTTTTATAATTCATTTCAAATTGATAAACGTGTTACTTTTAAATAATAGTAATGAATAAAAATACAAGACTATAAGATAAATTAGGAAAAATATAAAGTAAGTACATTGGCTAAATTTTAATAACATAAAACTATAAAATTTATTTAGATTTCAAACAACAAAACAAAGGGGATAACATTCTTTTACATTTCAAAACTATAAAACAAGACAACATGAATATAAAATTTGGCTGGTAAGAAGAAACAAACAAATAATCTTCAAGTTTGTAAACTAACATAAGGAAACTGCAGCATATATAAGTTTAAAGCATCCAGGCCCATATGTGGTTGTACAGACCAAATCAAACAAGTATGCAGGCTGTGATAAAAAAGAAATATAGAAATATACTAGGATGTATAAGATAGATATGAAAACAAGCAAGGCAAGTAATATGTTGCCTGTAAATTAGTTATGTAAAAAAAAGAATCTGGAAAGTGAAGTTTGGTTATGAAGGCAAGTAAAAGTAAGGTAATACACAAAGAAATAAACAAATATCTTTGCCTACAAAATAAGATATGTATGAAACATAAAGTACATTGGCATTTAATGTTTTCATCTCAATTCTAAACATTTTAGTCAATTCGAAATCTTGTAAAACAATTCAGCCTCCATATTTGAAAAATCTCTGACCAAACAGAGATAATATGTTGTACCAGTAAATGCTAAACCAGTAAACACCTCCCTATACAATCTTTTCTTTCTATTTATATATCTACTTATTTAGTTCGTTCACTAGACTTTGTAAACCTGAGACTGCATTCTTTCAAATCTGAGAACAACTTCCTCAAAACCAGACCAAAGACTTCATTTTATCAAACCATTAGCCTGTAATCATTTGCAAAATCAAAAGCCTATCCATTTTTCTTCTTCAACCTAAGACAAAGCAATTTATATCAGTTTCAAGCTTTTTCAAAATCAAAACCAGAGGCTCTGTGTTCATCAATCTAAGGTGAGTAACATTTCATTAAAAATAAATCTGTGGTATTTATAGCTGTGAAATGTGTGTATACATATATGTAATTCTCTGTTAAAGTTTAAATAATGTGTACAAGCTGATGTTCAACTCTGTTCTCTGTCTCAGTTTTAAAACATTCAGTTTTTTTTATTTAATTCATTTGCACTTGATCTACTCAATGGTTGGGCTTAACATTAGACAAATATTGTTAGTTATAACATATACTTAGGGTACAAATTTATTTAAGTTTAGTAAATTTTGAAATGCTTCTGGAAACAAGAAGAAAATGAGCAAACTTAAATATTAACAAAATATAAATCTCTAGTTCCACGAATTCAGATGTGTGAGTAGATTTCACATACATTAATATGAATTTTAAAGCTATAATTCAAATTTTTAGAGATAAGGATTAAGAGCAGTTCGAGTTCAACTGTTTTGGACATTTCGAGTCGCCGTGGGCGATCACATGGACCAGGAAGGTCGAGGCTTGGGCTAGAGGTGGAGAAATGATCGGTGGGTCAGGGAAAAATGGTGGAAGGATCGTCTGATGAGCGTGGTGGCATCGGCGACATTTTTTCTTTTCGTAAACCTAATTTTGTCTGAGTCGAGTGTTTTGTTTGGCTCGTCGTCATCAGGCGATCGAGTGCGGTGTGCTTATGGGATTTGGTAGTGGGGGTATGGACGAGGCCATAGCCGGAGGTGATAGCTCTCAGGTGGTCGGAGCCTCTAGAAAATTGTGTTGCTAGGTTTTGGAGTGGGGGTCCTCTCGAGTTCCAGGTTGTGTGCAAATTCCTGTATCGAGCTCGAATGCTCGATCGAGCCATGATATTGTTTTCATCGTTTCGATGATCGGGAACGAAGGTATGGGTCACTGCCGACCTATCGGAGACGGTCTCGGTGATCGGAGCATCACCATGGAGTGGTGCACGTGCACGGCGAGGACTGTGTCGGTGAATGGTTCGCGTGAGAAGAAGGTCGAGTACCCTGTTATGTTTTCAAGCTGGAGAGATTCAACTAGGGATCGAATTCGATTATGGGATGATGAGTTGTTCCAGATTTGTAAAGGGGATGAGGGATTCAGGGAGGAGAGGAAGTAGTAGTGGGTTGCAGGGGAGTTTCTCGGGGGTGTGCCGTGATGGGCTCGGAGTAATGTATGGGGAACTCATGGTTGCTCGAAGAAATGGGGCAAATTGTCTCGAAGTAGTTTGATTTCTTTCTCGAGTAAAAATCACGTTGGCTCGAAGTAGGTGAAGGGAGAAGCTATGGTAGAATTGTCCAGGTTTAAACTTGTTTCCAGTTTTAACAATTTTTGCCAATTTTAAATTCTGGTTTAAATTTAAAATCAAAGTTAACCCAAGTTCTAAAATAAAAGTTTAAATATGTGTGATAACCCGGATTTTTGGACATCTGGTAATTGTAAATTAACTGATTGTAACTATTGAGATACTGATTTTATTTGGTTAAACAAATAGATTTCTAATAATTTTAAGAATATCTTGATGAATATAAGTGGATTTGAAACTATAATGAATGTTGGATTAAATATCTGGCAATGATGAATCTTATAGTAAATTTATAAATATATAAATAGATATGTGCAAAATTTATAATGTGCTCATATACAAATATAAAAGTGTGTATATACATATGTTTTGTGATTTGGAATTCGATGTAATAATTTTCAAAGGATGTTTAATGTTAAAATCTATATATTAAAACACTAAGGATATATATATATTTATAATAGCTTAAGCTAAGATTTAAAGGTTTAGAATATTTTCTCTTAAAAGTATAAGTAGTTTAAGCTTAAAGTGGGTGTAAATAAATAAGTTTATATTGCTTTCTTTGAGTTATATACACATATATAAAAAAAAAGTTAAAGATATATATAATATGAAAATACATAAATACATACATAAAAACAAAAATAAATATAATATTGTTGTTGACATTTGTAGCTTGAGACAACATGCAAATTTACAAGTGGCCTTAGGTTTTCTTTAAATTGAAAAATATATAAATAAAAGTGTTTTGAGAAACCAGGTCAATACATATTCATTTTCATCTCTCCCTTTTCGTTCCTTTTTCTTTTATCTCCTTCTAAACTAAAAACTAAAAAGGGAATCAAAACCAGTTCAAGTCTTCAAACTGAACTAAAGCAAAGAGAGATCAATATAATCAAACAACTTCCAATTCAACTGAAGAAAGCAAGATCCAGGCTTCTAAATTCAGATCAAAATAAAGATTTAGATCAAAGGGAAAAGCTTTATCCTCTGTTATCCAAATACAAGTGAGTAAATCTTATTTTAAAAACAGATTTAAATCTATGATACATGTGATAATTTTATGTAGTATTATTATCTGAAATTTTGATGAAAATGTATGCATGTTGTATATGAGTGTTGAATGCCTGTATGGTGATAATTTAGTCTCTGAAAAGTGATGACAGTTTTGATTTTCTTTTTAAAATCTATATTTCATCACTTAATCTCTAATAGCTTAGGATTTGCAAACAAAAGATGTTTGAAATCATGTAACATCACTCTTAAAAATAATTACAAGTTTTTAAATTGAATAATTAACTCGAAATTCTTCAATTTACAGTAAAACTTGTATTTGGGGCAAAAATGTATAAGTTTAATTTTTGAATTTGATTGCATAATTGAATTCAATATAGGAAACCATGAATTTTAAAGATAATATCATGATTTTTAGTTTAAAATTGGTTGAGTATTGATGAGATGAACGGAAATGTCAATTTGGGCTAATACTGGTGATCGCGGAGGTCAGGGAACTCGGGGTTGTGGCCAGAGGAGGATTGAAGGTTACTGATCATCAGAAAAATGATCGTGGATTTTATAATCCATTGTGATAATCATTCGAAGTCTAAATAGGGTTTTTGTTAGTTTGAAATCGATGTCGGAGGATGGGTTTTCACGGCGACGACAAACAACCGGAAGCGATCGCACGTGGTTCGGTGGGTTCGAGGCGATGTAGGGTAGCTTCGGTGAAGGTGGCGAGGTGTCTCGAAGCGTTGATTGCCGTGGAGGGTGATTTTACTGGTGATGTCGTTTTCCAGGTGGTGGGTTAAATGCTCGATTTTGATTCTCGTATGAATCGTGAAAGATTGGATGGTCGATCGTGATGCCGTGGTAGGATATGACTTGTCGGAGGCCTGGTCGTAGATCGTCGTCGATCAGAATAGACGTGCACGTGCACGAGCGAGTTCTTGTGCATCTGGGAATTTTGGGTTTTGGGGAAGAAAGCGTTTTCATGGGTTTTACTTCGGGAATGGCTCGTGTTTTACTCGAAGCAGGAAGTGTAGTGGGGATACTCGAGAGTTGCTTCGGGTTTTCTAAAGGTTTGCTCGGGTTTGAATAATAGCAGGCTTAAAGAATTTTACAGGAAATGTTTTTGAAGTTTTAAAAACCAAAGATATTATATGGTTGTGTTTCTAAGTTTTAAACAAAAGTAAAACAAGTTTTTTTCTTCTGTAAAACTAAATTGTTTTCAAGAATATAAGTTTAAATAAGTTTTTATATTAAGTAGATAAGTTTTAAAAAGGTTAAATAAGTGGGTATTAATATATGAGGTTTGTTTAAAAATTTATTAAATAACTTTGGAAAGTTTATTTAATATGATTTTTAATGATAAATAAGAAGTTAATTAAGATACTTACTTTTTGGAAGTAATTAAATGGAAGTTATTAAGGATTAATTACTTAAGTGTAATTTATTTAAATATGGATTAATTGAGGTAATTATTTAAAGAATAATTAATTAATGGAAGTAATTAAAGGATCATTTATTTATTAATTAATTACTTAATTGGATTGATTAAAGTTTAATTATTATAAATGGTTAAGGTTAATTCGTTTATATAATTAATTAAAGGCTAATTACTTAATGTAATTAAAAAGAAATTAATCAAGAATGATTAATAAAAAGGGGTAAGTTAAGAATAATTACTTATTGTAATTAAGGAATAATTAATCAAGGAAGATTAATTAAGATAAATAATTAAGAAATGATTAATTAATTTATAATTAATTAATGTTAAGTAAGATGGATTAAGGTAATCCAAGTAATTAAAGGTTAGTAATTAATTTAATTAGAGATTAATTAAATTAATTAAGAACGAATTGACTTGTTATGGATTGGTTGAATGATATTAGATGCCTTGGATTAGTTGATATATCTGAGATGTGATTGTGATATGAGATGTTTTGGATGAATTGTGATAATGTAAGTTATCTATCTGTGATAGATTTGTTATATGAATATGATATCCTGAATTTAAATTAAATTGTTTAACTGAAAAATCTTGGTTTAAAGGATAACATTTGATTCGAAGAGACCGGGGTCGGGTATCAGAAATATACCCGAAACCACTTCGATTTGTAATCTATAATTCTTTATAGATTTGTTTTGTAAATCAAATAGGCTGGAATGAAATAAATCGAGTAATCTGGATCATTGGAACTAAGTAACGATACTTAGATATTATTTTGTGAAATAAATTGTTTGAATATAATAAGTAAGAACTCGTAGAAGATACGAGTTACCCTGATTTTATATAAGATCTATGGATTGAGATTTCATGTTAGATGAGTTTACTCACGCTGGTTTCCAGCCTGACTCGGGTGTTACTTTATGGTAATGCTCGGGTCAGACCGAGTATTACAGATTTTCAGGTAAGGACGTTCTGGAGCTCAGGAGGCGAGCTGGATGGCAGGAACGTATGGAGTATATTCCGCTGTGATATTATAGTTGTCTGAGACATGTTAATTTTAACTGTCTAGTACATTTGTGAATGTTGTAAATCTGATGTATTAAAATGTAATTAACAAATACAGTTTTCTTTGTATAACTGATATTATTATTTGTTATTATATTTAATCCGCTGCGAATGTGAGATGTTGTGTTCTCTGTTCTCCTTTCTTCTTTCTGTTTCTTTCTTCTATCTCTTTCTTTTTCTTCTAACTATCTGGAATTTTCGGGTTCGAAAATTCCGGGTCGTTACAATATGTGAATTCAAGTTAGTCTTAAAACTGATTTGGAAATAAAAATAAAGTTTATAATTTAAATTGATTTAAATAAGTTTTAAGTGTTAAAATATGCTTTCAAACATGTGAGTTTTAAAAAGGTTTTGGAAAATTAGTTTTAACTTTGTTAAGGGTAAATTGGAATTTATTTAGGAAGTAATCTGAAATAAATGTTTTCAAACATATTGAAAGTGAATTTAATCAATGATAAAAATAGGTTTACTTTAAGAAATGAAGATTTAAGAATTTTATTCATTAACCATTAAGACAGATTAGATAGATAATTGATAATTTATATCAATTAAATTAGTAATTATAAGTTGAATATATTAATTAAAGTTTAAATAATGGAATAAGTAATTAATATGTAATTAAGAACCATAGATTAGATTTAATAAAATTTATGACTTTTTAATGGTTACTTAAACTTATTAATAATGATTAATGTAAGTTAATTATTTTAGTAAAGTAAGTAAATAAATGTTAATGAAGGTCATTAATTAGATTTTTTTATTAATTAATGTGATTAATATTTAATAATAAATTGGATTAATTAATTTAATGATAGTCAATTGTGAAGTTTAAATGTAATTACTTAATGGGAAGTAATTAAGGAGTAAATTACTCATTGTAATTAATTGAGTAATTTGGTTAATTTGAGTTAATTAATTTAGTTTAATTAATTTGGATTAATCACTTGTTGATATGAAAATACAATTACTTAGTGAAGTAACCGATGAATAATTACGGGATGTAATTGATTAAATGATGTTTTGTTAATGGAAGTATTTGTGGTATAATTGCTTAAATTAATCGAGGGATTAATTAAGTTGTTCATTGAGGAATAATTAACTGAGGAAGTTAATTACTGTATGGTATTAATCAGACGTGATTAATATATGTTATTTAAAGATTAAGATTCCTTAATATAATTAATTAATAAAATAAAAAAATGAAAATCTAATTAGAGATCATTTATTATTATAATTAATGATGTAATTAAGAATTGATTTATTGGGAATAGTAAATCAATAAGGTGATTAAAATGTAATGAATTTAATATGAATGTAATTAATTATAGATAATTAATTATGGATTTATTCTAAGATTAATTTCTGTAATTAATTAAAGGATAATTACTGGAATGTAAGTAAAAGTTAATTAATCAAAGATGATTAATTGGAATAAATAAGTGACTGATGATTATAAATTGATTGATGGATATGTAAGCAAGATTTAATGAAGTAATTAATTTAATTTACTTTAAATTAATTAAAGAGAATGTAATTAATTTAATTCATTTTAAATAATTATAGTGTGATTATTTAATCCTTGCTTATATGGATGGATGTTATTAAATCCCTTGAATGGTTTGACATCCCTAATATGAGATAAGTAATACTTTATGATATGGATGCTTTGATTTGAAGTATGATGTGAATTATCTGTTATGATGATGTTGATTATCTGTTGTGATATTGTGAATTATCTATCTGTGTTGATATAGATAATGAATTGAAATTGTTTTAAAATTTTAAAATAACTTGGCCTTAAAAGATGGCGTTTGAATTCGATGAGACCGGGATCGGGATTGCTATATTACAGCATGATAGGGGGTTCTCACTTCGCGTTTTGGTGGCGAACGGCAGACTCTTACCCCTACATGTCCCCGGGGGTAGTATAAGGCCTTTTGGGGTTGGTTGTGGCTCGAGAGGGTGGCCGTAAAAGCAATCTCGAGGTATCACTGTATGCCACGGCGGAGAGTGGCCGCTGTTGATGGTTGAAAAGCCTAGACTGTTACAGTGGTAACAGAGCGCTAGGTTGAGTGAATATCTAGGCTCTTAAGTGGTTTCTTTCTTAAGAGAGCGTATTTGTAATTTATATATATATATATATATATATTTATTTCTACCTATCTGTTGGGTTACCTGTTCGGGTTTTCCAATATAAGTTATATAGGTAGATAGGGTAGTAGTGTGTGTAACACGACTACCAATGTTTGGAATCTGTTGAGGTTGGAAGTGTATCCGCCGAGACTGTAGGCCTAAGTCTTCCTCGAGTGAGCTCTGGATGGCGTAAGGATTTAACCAGTCTCTGGATGAAACCTGTTAAGGTTCGGAGATCATTTTTGAGGTGTATAGTTCGGATGAGTATAGTTTGGATCTGTCAGTTGAGCAGAAGCTAGTGATGTTATTTTGGTGACTCAGGAAGTAGTAATTGTATGTTGAGATGCAGTAGCTATGCGCTGTTTTCGAGGATGTTTCTCAAGGAGCTTTGGATAAGGAAGTGTATCTGCATCAGTGTTGAGGCTGAGTTCAGCTAGGTATTTGTGTTTGGTTTTGAAGCCCGAGTTTCTTGAGGAATTTTGGATTAAGAAGTTTTTGGGCATCAGTAGCAGTGTTGCAGCTCGGAATGTTCTACCGGCATGCAGGAAGGTCATTTGTTAGCAGTTCTGTAAAGGTGAAGTTCTGGGGCAGCTTTGTGGATCCATTTTCTTCGATGGGTTGGCTTAAGCTGTTCTGATTGGTAAAGAGGGAACAGTTTTATTTGATTTTAGCCTGAGTTGATCGCAAAAGTGACTTGCGATAATTGGGATTCTCTTGGTTTGTTGAAATTTTTTCTGGATATCTCTAAAGGGGTCAGAGTTTTGTCAGCATCGGGAGATTGAGTGGTATCGACTGGATTCCAAAAGTGGTACCGATGGGTCAGCTTGGTAGAAGGATGGTTTCTGGAATGTGAGTTTGGTAAGTAGCTCAGATTTTGGAGGAACTTCTGAGTTTTATTCTGGATCTGTTGGACGCTATTTTTGTAATGTGTTGTCCAGTTTGTGCTTGTGTGCATTATCAGCATTTTTTATCTACCTCAAATCAGAGTTGTGCAGCGGAAGCAGTTGGGAGTGCATCTGCTTTTCTTTTCTGGAAAAGAGAAGTTGTTTTCTACTGATGATAGTAAGATTGTGTTCTTGATTTTAGTTGATCTTGAGAAGATCATTCTACTGGATTTTTTTAGATTCAGATTGTTCTAAGAGGCATCAGCGCGGATTTAGCTGATCAGTAAGGATGAAGGCAGCTCTGGGTCGTCCGAAGAGTTTGGAGGATAAGAGATGAAGGAATTTGGATTTAGAAGTCGGAGATTTGATTTTGGATGAATTTTCTCTGATTCAAAGGAGCCCTATAATTTGGTAAGTCTGGAAAATTTGCTCCGAGGAGTTTTGGGTTCTCTCTATGTTCTGAAGAGAATAAGTGGTTGGTCTTTTGGAGTGAATCGCTAGTTTGGATAACTGGGATTCGGTGTGATTCACGTATCTCTGAGGGAATACGTGAGTAATCCATTTCTGGTTTTGGAACCAGCAGTTTAGGAAGTTTTGGATGTTGAGTCAGACTCGTCTGTAGTTTGATATCTGTTTAGTTTTATAGGTCTAGATGAGTAGAAGCTCTATAGCTTAGTAGTATAGACTGTTTGGATTCTATAGATTGAGTATTCCGGTATTATACCTAGAAAACTCTAGGAAGCTCTATCCAGAATTTTGTCTGGATAGTTAGATTTGTTTTATTAGATAATTTGGTTGTGATGATTGTTAGCATATGATTGATATATACTTGTGATTTAAAATTAAAAACTTAAATAGATTATTAAATTACCTTTGTTTTAAATTTCGGGGACGAAATTCTTTTAACGGGGGAGGAATGTGATAACCCGGAATTTTTGAGCAATATCAATTTAATAATCTGAATTAAATATTATATTGATTTAATATATCTTTGATTTATAAGATTTGAATCGATCTTTTCTTTTGATAAATATCTAATTGGTGAATTTTATTTGTTAAAATTAATTGATTGTTTTCTATTTATATATGTATATATTTGTATATATTGTAAATAGGAAAGCTTTGTTTTAAAGTTTAACTAATAAATTATGTTTTCAAATTTCTAACATACATTTTAGTGATTTGGGAATTATGATTTATTTAATATTAAGATTTTCAAAGCTATTTAATAAATAACTATATGGTTTTAAAAATATATGATAAATGTTTAAATAGTTTAAAACTTATTTTAGCTTAAGTTTAGATTTGAATGTATTAACCAAAAAAATTTGTTTTATTTTCTTTTTAGTATAGCTTGGTAAAAATATGGTTTAAAATATATATATATATATATAAGTTTTAAATGTGATTTTGTCAAATGATACTTTAATATATAATAAAATAAGTAGCCTATAATAAAAAGATAATTTCTTTTACAATTCATTTCAAATTGATAAACGTGTTACTTTTAAATAATATTAATGAATAAAAATACAAGACTATAAGATAAATTAGGAAAAATATAAAGTAAGTACATTGGCTAAATTTTAATAACATAAAACTATAAAATTTATTTAGATTTCAAACAACAAAACAAAGGGGATAACATTCTTTTACATTTCAAAACTATAAAACAAGACAACATGAATATAAAATTTGGCTGGTAAGAAGAAACAAACAAATAATCTTCAAGTTTGTAAACTAACATAAGGAAACTGCAGCATATATAAGTTTAAAGCATCAAGGCCCATATGTGGTTGTACAGACCAAATCAAACAAGTATGCAGGCTGAGATCAAAAAGAAATATAGAAATATAATAGGATGTATAAGATAGATATGAAAACAAGCAAGGCAAGTAATATGTTGCCTGTAAAATTAGTTATGTAAAAAAAAGAATCTAGAAAGTGAAGTTTGGTTATGAAGGCAAGTAAAAGTAAGATAATAGACAAAGAAATAAACAAATATCTTTGCCTACAAAATAAGATATGTATGAAACATAAAGTACATTGGCATTTAATGTTTTCATCTCAATTCTAAACATTTTAGTCAATTCGAAATCTTGTAAAACAATTCAGCCTCCATATTTGAAAAATCTCTGACCAAACAGAGATAATATGTTGTACCAGTAAATGCTAAACCAGTAAACACCTCCCTATACAATCTTTTCTTTCTATTTATATATCTACTTATTTAGTTCGTTCACTAGACTTTGTAAACCTGAGACTGCATTCTTTCAAATCTGAGAACAACTTCCTCAAAACCAGACCAAAGACTTCATTTTATTAAACCATTAGCCTGTAATCATTTGCAAAATCAAAAGCCTATCCATTTTTCTTCTTCAACCTAAGACAAAGCAATTTATATCAGTTTCAAGCTTTTTCAAAATCAAAACCAGAGGCTCTGTGTTCATCAATCTAAGGTGAGTAACATTTCATTAAAAATAAATCTGTGGTATTTATAGCTGTGAAATGTGTGTATACATATATGTAATTCTCTGTTAAAGTTTAAATAATGTGTACAAGCCGATGTTCACTCTGTTCTCTGTCTCAGTTTTAAAACATTCAGTTTTTTTTATTTAATTCATTTGCACTTGATCTACTCAATGGTTGGGCTTAACATTAAACAAATATTGTTAGTTATAACATATACTTAGGGTACAAATTTATTTAAGTTTAGTAAATTTTGAAATGCTTCTGGAAACAAGAAGAAAATGAGCAAACTTAAATTTTGACAAAATATAAATCTCTGGTTCCACGAATTCAGATATGTGAGACGATTTCACATACATTAATATGAATTTTAAAGCTATAATTCAAATTTTTAGAGATAAGGATTAAGAGCAGTTCGAGTTCAACTGTTTTGGACATTTCGAGTCGCCGTGGGCGATCACATGGACCGGGAAGGTCGAGGCTTGGGCTAGAGGTGGAGAAATGATCGGTGGGTCAAGGAAAAATGGTGGAAGGATCGTCTGATGAGCGTGGTGGCGTCGGCGACATTTTTTCTTTTCGTAAACCTAATTTTGTCTGGGTCGAGTGTTTTGTTTGGCTCGTCATTGTCAGGCGGTCGAGTGCGGCGTGCTTATGGGATTTGGTAGTGGGGGTATGGACGAGGCCATGGCCGGAGGCGATAGCTCTCAGGTGGTCGGAGCCTCCAGAAAATGGTGTTGCCAGGTTTTGGAGTGGGGGTCCTCTCGAGTTCCAGGTTGTGTGCAAATTCCTGTATCGAGCTCGAATGCTCGATCGAGCCATGATATTGTTTTCATCGTTTTGATGATCGGGAACGAAGGTATGGGTCACTGTCGACCTATCGAAGACGGTCTCGGTGATCGGAGCATCACCATGGAGTGGTGCACGTGCACGGCGAGGACTGTTTCGGTGAATGGTTCGCGTGGGAAGAAGGTCGAGTACCCTGTTATGTTTTCAAGCTGGAGAGATTCAACTAGGGATCGAATTCGATTATGGGATAAAGAGTTGTTCCAGATTTGTAAAGGGGATGAGGGATTCAGGGAGGAGAGGAAGTAGTAGTGGGTTGTAGGGGAGTTTCTCGGGGGTGTGCCATGATGGGCTCGGAGTAATGTAGGGGGAACTCACGGTTGCTCGAAGAAATAGGGCAAATTGTCTCGAAGCAGTTTGATTTCTTTCTCGGGTAAAGCTCGCGTTGGGTCGAAGTAGGTGAAGGGAGAAGCTATGGTAGAATTGTCCAAGTTTAAACCTGTTTCCAGTTTTAACAGTTTTTGCCGATTTTAAATTCTAGTTTAAATTTAAAATCAAAGTTAACCCAAGTTCTAAAATAAAAGTTTAAATATGTGAATTCAAGTTAGTCTTAAAACTGATTTGGAAATAAAAATAAAGTTTATAATTTAAATTGATTTAAATAAGTTTTAAGTGTTAAAATATGCTTTCAAACATGTGAGTTTTAAAAAGGTTTTGGAAAATTAGTTTTAACTTTGTTAAGGGTAAATTGGAATTTATTTAGGAAGTAATCTGAAATAAATGTTGTAACAACCCGCATATCTATCGATTTTATATTTAAATATTTTATTTAATTATTTTATCGTTAGTCGGATGTTAGTCCGAAAAGCTACTTTTTGCATACGGTCAAATTAGGACTCGAGACCACTCCCATTGAGTTCAAAATGACGTTTGCGATCTTTTTGAGTGTAAACTTCGATATGTTTGGAGATAGTGAAATTTTCGTCACTTTTCCCGCTTGTGACTTTGGTTTGGACTGCACCTTCCTTAGTTCAGCCCAACCCTCTTCCTCACTTCATTCACCATTTGTTTTACATCCAAGCTTCATCAAAAATGGTGGTGAGAAGTGGAAATTAAAACTCCAAGCTTATATTCTATTGCAAATCCGAGATTCAACATCAAATTCACATGAAGAACATTGATTCAAGCTTGTGGGTGTTCTTGCTTTGCTCTCAAGTCTCATCTTCATCAATTTCGTGGAAAAGGTGAGATTTTAAATCTCACATCTTGCCTATATTGTCATTGGGTTGTTGGGAATGATTCCCCATCGCTTTAGCATGCATATTTGCTTTTGGTTTTGATTGAATTGGCGAGAAACCCAATTTTTCAGCATTTTTGGCAAAATCTGGGCTATAGGTCGTACTGCCTCAAAGCCTCTGTCTGCAGATTTTCGTTCTGGTGCTAGGTCGCTCACGAGTTAAGTGCTAGGTCGCTCACGAGTTAAGTGTTAGGTCGCTCACGAGTTAAAGACTTAGGTCGCTCACGAGTTAAAGGCTTAGGTCGTTCACGAGTTAAAGGCTTAGGTCGTTCGTTAGTTAAAGAGTTAGGTCGTTTGCAAGTTAACTCGTTAGGTCGTATTTGATCTTAGGTCGTTAGGTCGTATAGACCTTAGGTCGCACCATCCTTAGGTCGCGAACCAGTTAGGTCGCGCACCATCCTTAGGTCGCGAACCAGTTAGGTCGCGAACCAGTTAGGTCGCGCACCATCCTTAGGTCGCGAACCAGTTAGGTCGCGCACCCTCCTTAGGTCGCGTACCTCTGTTAGGTCGCTCGCGAGTTAACCCTTAGGTCGCTCGACACTTCAGATTGTTAGGTCGCGAACCCTATAGGTCGCGAACCCACTTAGGTCGAACCCCGTATTACTCTGCGTAGGCAATCTTATCTGAAAAACATTTATCAGAATTTCTACTTTGATGGTTTTGGGATTGACTTCTTTGGACCTTACTCACGTCTTCGAACGTGAATTGATGTGATTTGATTTGTTTCTACAATCGTTTTATGACTTGTCACTTTAAAGATATATGAAGGTTTCAATACTAATAGTAAATATCAAAACTCTTTCATCAAAGCGATTTCAACACTATTTTAAATATCAAAAGTTCGTTTTCTCAAACCGATTTTCAATCTACTAGTATATACAAGCCTTTACTTCACTCGAATGAGAAATCGACTTAAACGACTTAGTAAAACGAGTGGTATGAAACGCTTGCGTTCACTTCGTCGGTTAGCTCTTGGACTTGTTCGATTGAACCATTTTTGTGACAATTTCCTAGTGAAGATTTACAGCTTGTTCGTAAATATTTAAGTTAAGCAAGTGGTTATGGGACATGAAGCTAAACTCATATATTTACTAGCTTGGTGTGATTGACACTTCCTTATGATCCTGACGATCATTTTTGTGATTTAGACTAGCGATTGAGCGATGTCTCTTTGTCTGCGTGGGAGACTATACCCCGTTTATGTGATGTTTTGCCATCACATATCTAGGGTAGCACCCTACGGTCTTCGGGCCATTCCTGTGTGAAAATTTAATGGATAGCTTCCATGAGATAGCTTCTCATCATGTGTTTTACGCGTAGGTGAGTTTTCATGCTTCCATTCATGTGTTAGGCCTCCCCCCTTTTTGTGTTTTCTGGATTTCTGATGATGATTTCTGGAATTTTGTGCTTCACCAATTTTCATGATTTTCATTGATATGATATCAGTTTTTTTTGTGCATTGGTGAATTCATGTGTTATTGACTTGTTATGAATACAAGTTTAGGGTATGATACCCTATTTTATCTTTGAGAAGATTCTTGTGATATTGATTAATCTTTTGTTGATTATCATTTACATACTTATAGTAGTATGTCGTTATGGTTATTACATGTTCATGTCATGCCTTTTACTTTATACCATATCATCTGATATTTATAGTTAGACTGATGCGTTTATTATTTTCTTATAAATAATACTCGGGTCAGACCGAGATGTTACAGGTGCTTCTGCTTGACTTCTCTTCAGGATTATTCTGACTTTTGGCTAACTACATAGATTAGTAGTTTTTGGATGTACACCTTTGAGATATAGACTCTATGTTGTGTACTTATTCTTTTGTATAGCACGCGATGCTATTCTTTTGTATTATCGTGGATCTTTCTGACCACTACTCTGATGTACACTTTCATGTGTTATATATATTTATTCATATCTTCTTCCGCCTTTGTGATATGGATGTCTGTGACTGATTTATGTTATGATTACTTCTATGTTTGTTTCCGAAGATTATATATAGCCACTGTGTGATAGCTTTGTGTTTGTATCGGTATGTCGGATTTCCTCCTTAAAAGATATGCATTCTATCCTATCGGACATATCGGTGCTCGCACAAAGAAGTTACATGGATGGTCGCTCCTCCACAGCCTTATTCTCCGTGCTAATTGACAGCACTACACCGTAGTGTTCTTGGTTAGTTTGGGTATAGAGGTTGGGCGTCACAAATGTTTTCAAACATATTGAAAGTGAATTTAATCAATGATAAAAATAGGTTTACTTTAAGAAATGAAGATTTAAGAATTTTATTCATTAACCATTAAGACAGATTAGATAGATAATTGATAATTTATATCAATTAAATTAGTAATTATAAGTTGAATATATTAATTAAAGTTTAAATAATGGAATAAGTAATTAATATGTAATTAAGAACCATAGATTAGATTTAATAAAATTTATGAATTTTTAATGGTTACTTAAACTTACTAATAATGATTAATGTAAGTTAATTATTTTAGTAAAGTAAGTAAATAAATGTTAATGAAGGTCATTAATTAGATTTTTTTATTAATTAATGTGATTAATATTTAATAATAAATTGGATTAATTAATTTAATGATAGTCAATTGTAAAGTTTAAATGTAATTACTTAATGGGAAGTAATTAAGGAGTAAATTACTCATTGTAATTAATTGAGTAATTTGGTTAATTTGAGTTAATTAATTTAGTTTAATTAATTTGGATTAATCACTTGTTGATTTGGAAATACAATTACTTAGTGAAGTAATTGATGAATAATTACGGGATGTAATTGATTAAATGATGTTTTGTTAATGGAAGTATTTGTGGTATAATTACTTAAATTAATCGGGGGATTAATTAAGTTGTTCATTGAGGAATAATTAACTGAGGAAGTTAATTACTGTATGGTATTAATCAGAGGTGATTAATATATGTGATTTAAAGATTAAGATTCCTTAATATAATTAATTAATAAAATAAAAAAATGAAAATCTAATTAGAGATCATTTATTATTATAATTAATGATGTAATTAAGAATTGATTTATTGGGAATAGTAAATCAATAAGGTGATTAAAATGTAATGAATTTAATATGAATGTAATTAATTATAGATAATTAATTATGGATTTATTCTAAGATTAATTTCTGTAATTAATTAAAGGATAATTACTGGAATGTAAGTAAAAGTTAATTAATCAAAGATGATTAATTGGAATAAATAAGTGACTGATGATTATAAATTGATTGATGGATATGTAAGCAAGATTTAATGAAGTAATTAATTTAATTTACTTTAAATTAATTAAAGAGAATGTAATTAATTTAATTCATTTTAAATAATTATAGTGTGATTATTTAATCCTTGCTTATATGGATGGATGTTATTAAATCCCTTGAATGGTTTGACATCCCTAATATGAGATAAGTAATACTTTATGATATGGATGCTTTGATTTGAAGTATGATGTGAATTATCTGTTATGATGATGTTGATTATCTGTTGTGATATTGTGAATTATCTATCTGTGTTGATATAGATAATGAATTGAAATTGTTTTAAAATTTTAAAATAACTTGGCCTTAAAAGATGGCGTTTGAATTCGATGAGACCGGGATCGGGATTGCTATATTACAGCATGATAGGGGGTTCTCACTTCGCGTTTTGGTGGCGAACGGCAGACTCTTACCCCTACATGTCCCCGGGGGTAGTATAAGGCCTTTTGGGGTTGGTTGTGGCTCGAGAGGGTGGCCGTAAAAGCAATCTCGAGGTATCACTGTATGCCACGGCGGAGAGTGGCCGCTGTTGATGGTTGAAAAGCCTAGACTGTTACAGTGGTAACAGAGCGCTAGGTTGAGTGAATATCTAGGCTCTTAAGTGGTTTCTTTCTTAAGAGAGCGTATTTGTAATTTATATATATATATATATATATATATTTATTTCTACCTATCTGTTGGGTTACCTGTTCGGGTTTTCCAATATAAGTTATATAGGTAGATAGGGTAGTAGTGTGTGTAACACGACTACCAATGTTTGGAATCTGTTGAGGTTGGAAGTGTATCCGCCGAGACTGTAGGCCTAAGTCTTCCTCGAGTGAGCTCTGGATGGCGTAAGGATTCAACCAGTCTCTGGATGAAACCTGTTAAGGTTCGGAGATCATTTTTGAGGTGTATAGTTCGGATGAGTATAGTTTGGATCTGTCAGTTGAGCAGAAGCTAGTGATGTTATTTTGGTGACTCAGGAAGTAGTAATTGTATGTTGAGATGCAGTAGCTATGCGCTGTTTTCGAGGATGTTTCTCAAGGAGCTTTGGATAAGGAAGTGTATCTGCATCAGTGTTGAGGCTGAGTTCAGCTAGGTATTTGTGTTTGGTTTTGAAGCCCGAGTTTCTTGAGGAATTTTGGATTAAGAAGTTTTTGGGCATCAGTAGCAGTGTTGCAGCTCGGAATGTTCTACCGGCATGCAGGAAGGTCATTTGTTAGCAGTTCTGTAAAGGTGAAGTTCTGGGGCAGCTTTGTGGATCCATTTTCTTCGATGGGTTGGCTTAAGCTGTTCTGATTGGTAAAGAGGGAACAGTTTTATTTGATTTTAGCCTGAGTTGATCGCAAAAGTGACTTGCGATAATTGGGATTCTCTTGGTTTGTTGAAATTTTTTCTGGATATCTCTAAAGGGGTCAGAGTTTTGTCAGCATCGGGAGATTGAGTGGTATCGACTGGATTCCAAAAGTGGTACCGATGGGTCAGCTTGGTAGAAGGATGGTTTCTGGAATGTGAGTTTGGTAAGTAGCTCAGATTTTGGAGGAACTTCTGAGTTTTATTCTGGATCTGTTGGACGCTATTTTTGTAATGTGTTGTCCAGTTTGTGCTTGTGTGCATTATCAGCATTTTTTATCTACCTCAAATCAGAGTTGTGCAGCGGAAGCAGTTGGGAGTGCATCTGCTTTTCTTTTCTGGAAAAGAGAAGTTGTTTTCTACTGATGATAGTAAGATTGTGTTCTTGATTTTAGTTGATCTTGAGAAGATCATTCTACTGGATTTTTTTTAGATTCAGATTGTTCTAAGAGGCATCAGCGCGGATTTAGCTGATCAGTAAGGATGAAGGCAGCTCTGGGTCGTCCGAAGAGTTTGGAGGATAAGAGATGAAGGAATTTGGATTTAGAAGTCGGAGATTTGATTTTGGATGAATTTTCTCTGAATCAAAGGAGCCCTATAATTTGGTAAGTCTGGAAAATTTGCTCCGAGGAGTTTTGGGTTCTCTCTATGTTCTGAAGAGAATAAGTGGTTGGTCTTTTGGAGTGAATCGCTAGTTTGGATAACTGGGATTCGGTGTGATTCACGTATCTCTGAGGGAATACGTGAGTAATCCATTTCTGGTTTTGGAACCAGCAGTTTAGGAAGTTTTGGATGTTGAGTCAGACTCGTCTGTAGTTTGATATCTGTTTAGTTTTATAGGTCTAGATGAGTAGAAGCTCTATAGCTTAGTAGTATAGACTGTTTGGATTCTATAGATTGAGTATTCCGGTATTATACCTAGAAAACTCTAGGAAGCTCTATCCAGAATTTTGTCTGGATAGTTAGATTTGTTTGATTAGATAATTTGGTTGTGATGATTGTTAGCATATGATTGATATATACTTGTGATTTAAAATTAAAAACTTAAATAGATTATTAAATTACCTTTGTTTTAAATTTCGGGGACGAAATTCTTTTAACGGGGGAGGAATGTGATAACCCGGAATTTTTGAGCAATATCAATTTAATAATCTGAATTAAATATTATATTGATTTAATATATCTTTGATTTATAAGATTTGAATCGATCTTTTCTTTTAATAAATATCTAATTGGTGAATTTTATTTGTTAAAATTAATTGATTGTTTTCTATTTATATATGTATATATTTGTATATATTGTAAATAGGAAAGCTTTGTTTTAAAGTTTAACTAATAAATTATGTTTTCAAATTTCTAACATACATTTTAGTGATTTGGGAATTATGATTTATTTAATATTAAGATTTTCAAAGCTATTTAATAAATAACTATATGGTTTTAAAAATATATGATAAATGTTTAAATAGTTTAAAACTTATTTTAGCTTAAGTTTAGATTTGAATGTATTAACCAAAAAAATTTGTTTTATTTTCTTTTTAGTATAGCTTGGTAAAAATATGGTTTAAAATATATATATATATATATATAAGTTTTAAATGTGATTTTGTCAAATGATACTTTAATATATAATAAAATAAGTAGCCTATAATAAAAAGATAATTTCTTTTACAATTCATTTCAAATTGATAAACGTGTTACTTTTAAATAATATTAATGAATAAAAATACAAGACTATAAGATAAATTAGGAAAAATATAAAGTAAGTACATTGGCTAAATTTTAATAACATAAAACTATAAAATTTATTTAGATTTCAAACAACAAAACAAAGGGGATAACATTCTTTTACATTTCAAAACTATAAAACAAGACAACATGAATATAAAATTTGGCTGGTAAGAAGAAACAAACAAATAATCTTCAAGTTTGTAAACTAACATAAGGAAACTGCAGCATATATAAGTTTAAAGCATCAAGGCCCATATGTGGTTGTACAGACCAAATCAAACAAGTATGCAGGCTGAGATCAAAAAGAAATATAGAAATATAATAGGATGTATAAGATAGATATGAAAACAAGCAAGGCAAGTAATATGTTGCCTGTAAAATTAGTTATGTAAAAAAAAAGAATCTAGAAAGTGAAGTTTGGTTATGAAGGCAAGTAAAAGTAAGATAATAGACAAAGAAATAAACAAATATCTTTGCCTACAAAATAAGATATGTATGAAACATAAAGTACATTGGCATTTAATGTTTTCATCTCAATTCTAAACATTTTAGTCAATTCGAAATCTTGTAAAACAATTCAGCCTCCATATTTGAAAAATCTCTGACCAAACAGAGATAATATGTTGTACCAGTAAATGCTAAACCAGTAAACACCTCCCTATACAATCTTTTCTTTCTATTTATATATCTACTTATTTAGTTCGTTCACTAGACTTTGTAAACCTGAGACTGCATTCTTTCAAATCTGAGAACAACTTCCTCAAAACCAGACCAAAGACTTCATTTTATTAAACCATTAGCCTGTAATCATTTGCAAAATCAAAAGCCTATCCATTTTTCTTCTTCAACCTAAGACAAAGCAATTTATATCAGTTTCAAGCTTTTTCAAAATCAAAACCAGAGGCTCTGTGTTCATCAATCTAAGGTGAGTAACATTTCATTAAAAATAAATCTGTGGTATTTATAGCTGTGAAATGTGTGTATACATATATGTAATTCTCTGTTAAAGTTTAAATAATGTGTACAAGCCGATGTTCACTCTGTTCTCTGTCTCAGTTTTAAAACATTCAGTTTTTTTTATTTAATTCATTTGCACTTGATCTACTCAATGGTTGGGCTTAACATTAAACAAATATTGTTAGTTATAACATATACTTAGGGTACAAATTTATTTAAGTTTAGTAAATTTTGAAATGCTTCTGGAAACAAGAAGAAAATGAGCAAACTTAAATTTTGACAAAATATAAATCTCTGGTTCCACGAATTCAGATATGTGAGACGATTTCACATACATTAATATGAATTTTAAAGCTATAATTCAAATTTTTAGAGATAAGGATTAAGAGCAGTTCGAGTTCAACTGTTTTGGACATTTCGAGTCGCCGTGGGCGATCACATGGACCGGGAAGGTCGAGGCTTGGGCTAGAGGTGGAGAAATGATCGGTGGGTCAAGGAAAAATGGTGGAAGGATCGTCTGATGAGCGTGGTGGCGTCGGCGACATTTTTTCTTTTCGTAAACCTAATTTTGTCTGGGTCGAGTGTTTTGTTTGGCTCGTCATTGTCAGGCGGTCGAGTGCGGCGTGCTTATGGGATTTGGTAGTGGGGGTATGGACGAGGCCATGGCCGGAGGCGATAGCTCTCAGGTGGTCGGAGCCTCCAGAAAATGGTGTTGCCAGGTTTTGGAGTGGGGGTCCTCTCGAGTTCCAGGTTGTGTGCAAATTCCTGTATCGAGCTCGAATGCTCGATCGAGCCATGATATTGTTTTCATCGTTTTGATGATCGGGAACGAAGGTATGGGTCACTGCCGACCTATCGAAGACGGTCTCGGTGATCGGAGCATCACCATGGAGTGGTGCACGTGCACGGCGAGGACTGTTTCGGTGAATGGTTCGCGTGGGAAGAAGGTCGAGTACCCTGTTATGTTTTCAAGCTGGAGAGATTCAACTAGGGATCGAATTCGATTATGGGATAAAGAGTTGTTCCAGATTTGTAAAGGGGATGAGGGATTCAGGGAGGAGAGGAAGTAGTAGTGGGTTGTAGGGGAGTTTCTCGGGGGTGTGCCATGATGGGCTCGGAGTAATGTAGGGGGAACTCACGGTTGCTCGAAGAAATAGGGCAAATTGTCTCGAAGCAGTTTGATTTCTTTCTCGGGTAAAGCTCGCGTTGGGTCGAAGTAGGTGAAGGGAGAAGCTATGGTAGAATTGTCCAAGTTTAAACCTGTTTCCAGTTTTAACAGTTTTTGCCGATTTTAAATTCTAGTTTAAATTTAAAATCAAAGTTAACCCAAGTTCTAAAATAAAAGTTTAAATATGTGAATTCAAGTTAGTCTTAAAACTGATTTGGAAATAAAAATAAAGTTTATAATTTAAATTGATTTAAATAAGTTTTAAGTGTTAAAATATGCTTTCAAACATGTGAGTTTTAAAAAGGTTTTGGAAAATTAGTTTTAACTTTGTTAAGGGTAAATTGGAATTTATTTAGGAAGTAATCTGAAATAAATGTTGTAACAACCCGCATATCTATCGATTTTATATTTAAATATTTTATTTAATTATTTTATCGTTAGTCGGATGTTAGTCCGAAAAGCTACTTTTTGCATACGGTCAAATTAGGACTCGAGACCACTCCCATTGAGTTCAAAATGACGTTTGCGATCTTTTTGAGTGTAAACTTCGATATGTTTGGAGATAGTGAAATTTTCGTCACTTTTCCCGCTTGTGACTTTGGTTTGGACTGCACCTTCCTTAGTTCAGCCCAACCCTCTTCCTCACTTCATTCACCATTTGTTTTACATCCAAGCTTCATCAAAAATGGTGGTGAGAAGTGGAAATTAAAACTCCAAGCTTATATTCTATTGCAAATCCGAGATTCAACATCAAATTCACATGAAGAACATTGATTCAAGCTTGTGGGTGTTCTTGCTTTGCTCTCAAGTCTCATCTTCATCAATTTCGTGGAAAAGGTGAGATTTTAAATCTCACATCTTGCCTATATTGTCATTGGGTTGTTGGGAATGATTCCCCATCGCTTTAGCATGCATATTTGCTTTTGGTTTTGATTGAATTGGCGAGAAACCCAATTTTTCAGCATTTTTGGCAAAATCTGGGCTATAGGTCGTACTGCCTCAAAGCCTCTGTCTGCAGATTTTCGTTCTGGTGCTAGGTCGCTCACGAGTTAAGTGCTAGGTCGCTCACGAGTTAAGTGTTAGGTCGCTCACGAGTTAAAGACTTAGGTCGCTCACGAGTTAAAGGCTTAGGTCGTTCACGAGTTAAAGGCTTAGGTCGTTCGTTAGTTAAAGAGTTAGGTCGTTTGCAAGTTAACTCGTTAGGTCGTATTCGATCTTAGGTCGTTAGGTCGTATAGACCTTAGGTCGCACCATCCTTAGGTCGCGAACCAGTTAGGTCGCGCACCATCCTTAGGTCGCGAACCAGTTAGGTCGCGAACCAGTTAGGTCGCGCACCATCCTTAGGTCGCGAACCAGTTAGGTCGCGCACCCTCCTTAGGTCGCGTACCTCTGTTAGGTCGCTCGCGAGTTAACCCTTAGGTCGCTCGACACTTCAGATTGTTAGGTCGCGAACCCTATAGGTCGCGAACCCACTTAGGTCGAACCCCGTATTACTCTGCGTAGGCAATCTTATCTGAAAAACATTTATCAGAATTTCTACTTTGATGGTTTTGGGATTGACTTCTTTGGACCTTACTCACGTCTTCGAACGTGAATTGATGTGATTTGATTTGTTTCTACAATCGTTTTATGACTTGTCACTTTAAAGATATATGAAGGTTTCAATACTAATAGTAAATATCAAAACTCTTTCATCAAAGCGATTTCAACACTATTTTAAATATCAAAAGTTCGTTTTCTCAAACCGATTTTCAATCTACTAGTATATACAAGCCTTTACTTCACTCGAATGAGAAATCGACTTAAACGACTTAGTAAAACGAGTGGTATGAAACGCTTGCGTTCACTTCGTCGGTTAGCTCTTGGACTTGTTCGATTGAACCATTTTTGTGACAATTTCCTAGTGAAGATTTACAGCTTGTTCGTAAATATTTAAGTTAAGCAAGTGGTTATGGGACATGAAGCTAAACTCATATATTTACTAGCTTGGTGTGATTGACACTTCCTTATGATCATGACGATCATTTTTGTGATTTAGACTAGCGATTGAGCGATGTCTCTTTGTCTGCGTGGGAGACTATACCCCGTTTATGTGATGTTTCGCCATCACATATCTAGGGTAGCACCCTACGGTCTTCGGGCCATTCCTGTGTGAAAATTTAATGGATAGCTTCCATGAGATAGCTTCTCATCATGTGTTTTACGCGTAGGTGAGTTTTCATGCTTCCATTCATGTGTTAGGCCTCCCCCCTTTTTGTGTTTTCTGGATTTCTGATGATGATTTCTGGAATTTTGTGCTTCACCAATTTTCATGATTTTCATTGATATGATATCAGTTTTTTTTGTGCATTGGTGAATTCATGTGTTATTGACTTGTTATGAATACAAGTTTAGGGTATGATACCCTATTTTATCTTTGAGAAGATTCTTGTGATATTGATTAATCTTTTGTTGATTATCATTTACATACTTATAGTAGTATGTCGTTATGGTTATTACATGTTCATGTCATGCCTTTTACTTTATACCATATCATCTGATATTTATAGTTAGACTGATGCGTTTATTATTTTCTTATAAATAATACTCGGGTCAGACCGAGATGTTACAGGTGCTTCTGCTTGACTTCTCTTCAGGATTATTCTGACTTTTGGCTAACTACATAGATTAGTAGTTTTTGGATGTACACCTTTGAGATATAGACTCTATGTTGTGTACTTATTCTTTTGTATAGCACGCGATGCTATTCTTTTGTATTATCGTGGATCTTTCTGACCACTACTCTGATGTACACTTTCATGTGTTATATATATTTATTCATATCTTCTTCCGCCTTTGTGATATGGATGTCTGTGATTGATTTATGTTATGATTACTTCTATGTTTGTTTCCGAAGATTATATATAGCCACTGTGTGATAGCTTTGTGTTTGTATCGGTATGTCGGATTTCCTCCTTAAAAGATATGCATTCTATCCTATCGGACATATCGGTGCTCGCACAAAGAAGTTACATGGATGGTCGCTCCTCCACAGCCTTATTCTCCGTGCTAATTGACAGCACTACACCGTAGTGTTCTTGGTTAGTTTGGGTATAGAGGTTGGGCGTCACAAATGTTTTCAAACATATTGAAAGTGAATTTAATCAATGATAAAAATAGGTTTACTTTAAGAAATGAAGATTTAAGAATTTTATTCATTAACCATTAAGACAGATTAGATAGATAATTGATAATTTATATCAATTAAATTAGTAATTATAAGTTGAATATATTAATTAAAGTTTAAATAATGGAATAAGTAATTAATATGTAATTAAGAACCATAGATTAGATTTAATAAAATTTATGAATTTTTAATGGTTACTTAAACTTACTAATAATGATTAATGTAAGTTAATTATTTTAGTAAAGTAAGTAAATAAATGTTAATGAAGGTCATTAATTAGATTTTTTTTATTAATTAATGTGATTAATATTTAATAATAAATTGGATTAATTAATTTAATGATAGTCAATTGTAAAGTTTAAATGTAATTACTTAATGGGAAGTAATTAAGGAGTAAATTACTCATTGTAATTAATTGAGTAATTTGGTTAATTTGAGTTAATTAATTTAGTTTAATTAATTTGGATTAATCACTTGTTGATTTGGAAATACAATTACTTAGTGAAGTAATTGATGAATAATTACGGGATGTAATTGATTAAATGATGTTTTGTTAATGGAAGTATTTGTGGTATAATTACTTAAATTAATCGGGGGATTAATTAAGTTGTTCATTGAGGAATAATTAACTGAGGAAGTTAATTACTGTATGGTATTAATCAGAGGTGATTAATATATGTGATTTAAAGATTAAGATTCCTTAATATAATTAATTAATAAAATAAAAAAATGAAAATCTAATTAGAGATCATTTATTATTATAATTAATGATGTAATTAAGAATTGATTTATTGGGAATAGTAAATCAATAAGGTGATTAAAATGTAATGAATTTAATATGAATGTAATTAATTATAGATAATTAATTATGGATTTATTCTAAGATTAATTTCTGTAATTAATTAAAGGATAATTACTGGAATGTAAGTAAAAGTTAATTAATCAAAGATGATTAATTGGAATAAATAAGTGACTGATGATTATAAATTGATTGATGGATATGTAAGCAAGATTTAATGAAGTAATTAATTTAATTTACTTTAAATTAATTAAAGAGAATGTAATTAATTTAATTCATTTTAAATAATTATAGTGTGATTATTTAATCCTTGCTTATATGGATGGATGTTATTAAATACCTTGAATGGTTTGACATCCCTGATATGAGATAAGTAATACTTTATGATATGGATGCTTTGATTTGAAGTATGATGTGAATTATCTGTTATGATGATGTTGATTATCTGTTGTGATATTGTGAATTATCTATCTATGTTGATATAGATAATGAATTGAAATTGTTTTAAAATTTTAAAACAACTTGGCCTTAAAAGATGGCGTTTGGATTCGATGAGACTGGGATCGGGTTTTCCATATTTGGAAGTCCGAAAACCACATCGATCCAAATTAACGATAGGTCGTTAATCAAGTGAAGATGAAGATTCAGAATGCAAGGGTTATCGTCGTTAACTCTGAGGGTGATTCCAATATGAGTGTAACGAGATAATGCCTTCGGTTTCGTTCGAACTCGGAACGAACTTGTATGGATTGAATGCTTTTAAAACATCATCAGGCGGACGATGAGCATTCTAAGTGATGAGTTCTCTAAAGGTAATCGTGACCTCAAGCCTCATCAACCGGGAATGGCTAAAACAGGAGAGGTGCAGCAAGGCTTCGTGGGTAGCTCCCACTTGAGAGTAGGATATACCCCTATCTAGATGTCCCTTTATTTTGGCTTAGTGGCAGTTGGAACTGCAGCCAACTGCGGGGTTATCTTATTTGGAACTATTCAGTAAGGAATAGTTCCGGCCTTGTGTTGCAGGGGACTTAGGGTGGGTCCTCGGTACGCTGATCTAGGCCAGGTACTGTGACGGGCGGTACCCCGGTAGCCCTGCCATTGTTGGAAACCCAATCTTCCTACGAGACCCTACGGTTTTGATTGTATTACCCACTTTGTGGCTTGTATGCTGGAATTTAATGAATGTAACAATTTCGGCTATTTTCTATTTATTTGAAAACCCTAGACACTATTATAATATCACTGGATTTCCTATAAAAATGTTTGGCTACCGTAAGGTAAAAACTTTCCCATGCTTATTTGTAGGGAGTCTTACGTGATACCTTTTCTTTCAAAGGATTTTAAAAGTTAAGAAACTTTAACCTGTTACTCATACCAGACCCATGTCTGACTCGGAGTTTATTTCTATTTTCTTAAACTCTCGGGTACCCAAATTTTTACGGGTAGCCAAGGGATTCAGGTTTGCTTTGACGAATACTAGGGGAGCAAATGGAGCAGGAGGCTTTAGCGTTCGTAGATATATACATAGGTGGTTCCGCTGTGTTGTATTTGAGTTGTATCATGTAACAACCCGCATATTTATCGATTTTATATTTAAATATTTTATCGTTAGTCGGATGTTAGTCCGAAAAGATACTTTTTGCATACGGTTAAATTAGGACTCGAGACCACCCCCATTGAGTTCAAAATGACGTTTGCGATCTTTTTGAGTGTAAACTTCGATATGTTTGGAGATAGTGAAATTTTCATCACTTTTTGTGTTGGGCTTTTGGTTTGGGCTGCACCTCTTCTAACTCAGCCCAACCCCTTCCTTCTCTTCATCACTTCATCTACTTGCATAAACTTTGAAGCTTTAGCAAAAATGGTGGAGGGAATAGGAAATTAAAATTTCAAGCTTAAGTTCTTTAGCAAATTCAACATCTAACTCCAAATTCAAAGTGAAGACATTGATTCAAGCTTGTGGTTGATCTTTGCTTTGCCCCCGAGCTTCATCTTCATCAAATTTCGTGAAAAGGTGAGATTTTTGATCTCACATCTTGCCTATAATTGTCATTGGACTGTTGGGGATGATCCCTCATCACTTTAGCATGTTTGTTTGCATTTGGTTTGGATTGGATTGGCGAAAAACTACAAATTTTGGCGTTTTGGTGAGTTTCTGGCCTTAAGTCGTTTCTGGCCATCGCTAAGTCGTCCACGAGTTAAGCCTTAGTCGTAAGTCGTTCGCGTTGAAAAGTCACACGGAGCATAAGTCGTTCCAGGCCTTAAGTCGTTCTGGGTGTGCTAAGTCGTTCGCGAGTTAAGGGCTTAAGTCGCGCGCGTTGAAAAGTCACCGCCTTCGTATTTCTGTTCGCCTGTGCTAAGTCGTTAACGAGTTAAGCCATAGGTCATCCACGAGTTAACATCTTAGGTCGTCCCCGAGTTAAGAGTTAAGTCGTTGCCTTCTACTATCTCGTCCTGGCTTAGGTCGTACTGAGATAAGTCGTTAGGTCGTATAGACCTTAGCTCGTAGCTCGTATATGAGCTTAAGTCGCTAAGTCGTATCGACTTTAAGTCATTGGGTCGTACACCCTCTTAAGTCGTAAGTCGTTCGCGAGATAAGCAAGTACTAAGTCGTTCGCGAGTTAAAACCTTAAGTCGTAGGTCGCCTCCGACCTAATATTTCCCCTGCTATTTCACTAGGTCGCTTGACCTTAAGTCGTAGGTCGTCTCCGACCTATGCTGTAATATCCCGGAAATTTAGGGCAATATCAATTTAATAATCTGTTTAAATAATTAAATTGATTTGATAATCTTTGATAATAAAATTTGAATTGGTTTAATAATCTAATTAAATGAATATTTAATTAGTGAATTTTATACTTTAAAAATTTAATAAAATAGAATTGTTATTTTTAAATTGAATGTGTTGTTTTAAATTAACTTTAAATTAGATTTTTAAAATTTAATTTGAATTTGAATTTAGAATTTGAGAGGTAATATTTAAATAGTTTTGGATTTGTATAAATATATGGATAAGCTTTTATTTATATATAATTAGTTTTATTTTCTTTTAAGTAACTTATATATATATAAATAAGCATTTATAAATTAAGAAAAGGCTTTTATTTACATTTAAATAAATATGAATTACTTAGAAGACAAGTGTAATTATATAAAGCTTAATAGTAACATGTGTTGTAAAATTAAGATATGAGAAAGACAAGTGTCCATCTTTTAAATTTCTATTTTCTTTTATTTTTAAGAAATTATTTTCAGCTTATATAAACATTTTTCTTTATCTTCATTTCCTTTCTGATCTTCATTCCTAAAACTAAGAAAAACTGAATATAAATTCCTCTCTTAACAAATCAGTAAATTAACTTACTCTCAATTCAAAATCCTCATAACAAATCTATCTTCCTCTCTAAAAACAATCTGCAATTCAAATCCTTTTCAAGATCTAAAACCCGATAACCATTTCTTCAATCTCAAAACAAAGACTACAATTTCTTCTTTTCGAATCTGAAAGTAAGCAACCTGATCTAGAGCAACATCTAAACAAAGCAAGATTTTAGAGCATGCATGCAATTCTCCAAATCAAATATTCAAGTTTTAATAGCAAAGACATTCAGATCTTAAATTCAAAAGCTTTTCACCTGGAAAGTTTCTCTGTTCACTTTTAAAAGGTGAGTAACTTTCATTTTTAAAACTTAAAGCATATGGTATATGTTTGCATGTGATAATATTGGCTTGTATTGTAGATTTTAATTTGAATTTATATGAATTAGTATAAATATATATGAGCCTGTCAGTTTACACATAAAAAACCTATTCCCTGTTATTTATCAAGTGAGTAAATCTCTTTTAAAACAGTTTAAAAACTGTGATTATATATAGATGTTTGTGATGGATTGTATAGGAATATGGATGCTTATGTTTATATGTATGAATGCATGTATATATATGATGTGATGTGTATATATATCCGGATGCATGCCTGTAAAAGGATATTCATTTCTCTGTTTTGATTAACAGACTAGGAACCAAGTTCAAAGAAAAAGAAAAAACAAATATCTTTCTTCTCAATCTGTGTCTGGCTTTGAACATAAAATAGAAAATGATTTTACAATGCAAATTTGTTTAACAAAATAGTTTTCAGGTGAAATTATTTAGTTTATAGTTTGAAATTTTGTTTTTACAGTAGAAATCAATTTAACCAGAAAATTTAAAACATCTTAATTTCCTGAGTTTAATTTATAATCTGATTTATTATTGTCAATAATGAATTTAGAGATAAAAGTCTTGATTTTTAGTTTTGCATTGGTTGAGATAATCTGGGTTGGGCTAATTTGGGTTTATCGTCAATCTGCGTCGATCAACGATGAATTGAAGTTCGTGCTTGATATCGAAGGTAGCTTATAGGTTGATGATCACTGGAAAAATTGTAGTTGATTTTATTTTTGGCTGTGGTGATCGGAACGAGATGAACTAGGGCTTTAGGTGGAGTTTTGATCGTCTGGTTTGTCGAAGCAGTTTCGACGTGGATAGGGGACCGGAATCGTTCGCGATAGGGGGAAAAGATTGCTGGAGGCGTGGCGAAGCTGCGGCGAAGTTGGCGAGTGTTCTCGAGGTCGTGACCATCGGTGGTTGGTGATTCCGATCAGATTAGTGCCAGATTATTTTTGACGAGGAAGCTCGTTTTCGTTTCGATGATGAAGATGGGTTTCTGGGTTGATAGTTGGAATGTCGAGGCTAAGGGGGACTGGTCGACGTTCAGATGATTGGTCGAAGCGACGTCGAACGACGTGCACGTGCACGTGTGCACGGTGATATCTGGAATGAATGGAATATTGAGAAGAAGCATCGTGCTCGGGAATGGTCTCGGGAAAACGAGAGTGCGACTCGAAGCGTGAGTGGAACGCGAGTGACACGGGGATAGCTTGGGGTTTTTGCTTGATTTACTCGAGTTTGTCCTGGGTTTTATTTTGTCTTGATAACCAGATTTCATATTCTAAAGAAAATGTACAGATCTATAAAAAGCAAAGTTTAAATCAAGATTTTAAAGTATGGATTCAATTTAAGTTTGTATCCAGGTTGAATAAATAAAGATTATAAAATTTATAATGTTTTACCAAATTTAAAGCATTTAAAATATATAATTAAAAGGGTTTGAATTTAAATAATTTGGTTGAAATCTTTTAAATGTTAAGTTTTCTTAACATTTGATTTAAAAAGATTTTGTAATTTGATTTAAAATTGATTAAAGTTGAGTTGTATTTTATTTTAAATCTTTAATTTAAAATGAATCAAAAGAAAGATTTTAAAGTAAAATGTTTTAAAGTCTTTTGTTAATAATAATTAAAATTGTTATAAAGGATTAATACTTTAATTTAGAGATTAATAAAGGTTTAATGGTTTAGGATTTATTAAATTAATAAAGTAATTGAAGAATAATTTAATAATTTATTTAATTAATGATTTGGTGTTTAATTAAATAATTAGAAATTATAAGTTAATTAATTAGGGGTTAATTAATTTGGGATTAAGGATCATTTAATTAAATAAATAAGGATTATTAATAGATGATTAAGAATTAATTAATCAAGTGATTAAAGATTAATTTGGCAATTAATTTAGTAATTAGAAATTAATTAATTTGTAATTAAGAATTTATTAAGTGGTAATTAATAAATAGTTTATTAAAGAAATAATGAAAGAATGGTTAATAATTAATGAGGGATTATTAATTGAGGATTATTAGATAATTAATTAATATGATTAATTTTGATAATCAATTAGATTAATTAATTTATATGAAATTGGTTAAGTATAATTACTTAATGAAAGTAATTAAAGTAATTAATTACTTAAGGTAATTAATTAGATAAATTTGATAAGTTTAATTTATTAATTAAATTAAGATAATCACTTGGTGATTGATAAGTAATTACTTAAATGTAATTAGTGAAGTGTAATTACTTAGGAAAGTAATTAAAGTTAATTAGAGGATGTAATTAACTAAAGAAGATGATTTAATAATAAAAGTAATTTTAGTTTAATTACTTTATATAATTAATCAAGGGATTAATTAAAGGATAATTAATTTTGGAGAAATTAATTTATGGAAGAGTAATTAAGGGTAGTTAATTACTAAATGTTATTAATCAAAGGTGATTAATAAATGTGGTTTAATTAAGAATTAATTATTAAATATAATTAATTTAAATGATGTAATTAAGGATTGGTTAATTAAGATTAATTAATAAATAATTAGTGATTAAAGTAATTAATTATAATTAATTAAGGATTAATGTAATTAAGTATAATTAATTGATTTATGAAGTAATTAAAGATTAATTACTGAAATGGTTTAAGTTAATTAATTTGTGAAATTAATTAAGAGTTAATTACTTAAAGTAATTAAAGTATAATTAACCAGGAATGATTAATTAAGATGATACTTAAAGTATGATTAATTAATTGGTTTAATTAATAATTAAGTAAGCAGGATTTATAGGATGAAGTAATTAATTTAATTCACTTTAAATTAATTAGAGATGATAAATCATTACTTAAGAATGGATGAATGATATTGAATGCTTCGCATTGTTAATATCTCTGATAAGAGATGTGCTGATCTATGATATAGATGTTTGGTTGGATTGAAATGATAATATGAATTATTTGTTTGGATGATAATATGGATTATCTATTGTGAATTATCTATTTTTGTGTATATAGATAAGAATTGAATTATTTTAACCTTAAAACAACTTGGCCCTTAAAAGATACGTTTTGGATTTCGATGAGACCGAGATCGGGTTTCCGTATACCGGAATTCCAGGTCTGGAGACCCGAATACTACATCGATCCAAATTAACGATAGGTCGTGAATCTCAAGTGAAGATGAAGATTCAGAGTGCAAGGGTTATTGTCGTTAATTCTGAGGGTGATTCCAAAACGAGTGTAACGAGATAATGCCTTCGGTTTCGTTCGAACCCGGAACGAACTTGTATGGATTGAATGCTTTCAGCACATCGTCAGGCGGACGATGAGCATTCTAAGTGATATGTTCTGATTAAAGGTAATCGTAACCTCAAGCCTCATCAACCGGGAATGGCTAAAACAGGGGAGGTGCAGCAAGGCTTCGTGGGTAGCACCCACTAAGAGCAAGATAGATCCCTGTCTAGAGGTCCCTTTTCTTTTTATTCGGCTTAGTGTGTGGTTGGTCGCGCCAACTACGGGGTTATCTTGTTCGGAATTATCCAGTAAGGGATGGTTCCGGCTTTGTGTTGCAGGGGAGCGGGCGTACTCCTCGGTACGGTGATCTAGGCCACGTACTGTGACGGGCGGTACCCCAGTAGCCCTGCCATTGTATGGAATCCAAACTCCAATAAGTGCCGTACGTATTAGTTGTGCCCAACTATGTTGGAATGTGAGATGTAAGCATTTCAGCTATTTCTATATTTTACTTGAAAACCCTAGACCCTATTATAATAAAATCAGATTTCCTATCAAATGTTTTGGTTAGCGTAAGGTAAAAACTTACCCATGTTTATTTGTGGGGAGTCTTACGTGATACTTTTTCTTTCTAAAGGTTTTGAAGTTAAGCAAGTTTAACCTGTTACTCACACCAGACCCATGTCTGACCCAAGTGTTTATTTCTGTTTTATAAACTCTTGGGTACTCAAATTTTTACGAGTAGCCAAGGGATTCAGGTTTAGCTTTGACGAATTATGGAGGAGATTTGGAGCAGGAGGCTTCACCGTGTAGATATATGATGATTCCGCTGTGTATATGTTGTGTCTGTATCTGTGATACTTGAGTTGTATGAATTAGACGGATGTTTATAACTGTCTAATATGTGTGTATAAGTTGTGTAACTCCGATGTATATGATACTATGTAATATTCTACATGATATATTATATTTCATTCGTTTCCGCTGTGAGATTCTTTTGTGTTGTTGTTTCTTCTTTTCTATCCTTTCTTCTTCTATCCCTTTCTTTCTTCATGATGATACGACTTTCTGTGGAGAAAAAGTCGGGTCGTTACAGTTGGTATCAGAGCATAGGTTGAGCGAATGCCTAAGCTTTTGGTTAAGTGAATATCAGAACATTAGGTTGAGTGAATACCTAGGTTCGGAAGGGTTGTTCATTAGAGATAGGATTTGTAGCAACCTGTTTGAGTCTGAGTGTATATATATTCGAGAGCGCGTATTTGTTAGTTATATAAAATGGTTTTATATTGTGTTAATTGATCGGTTGAGTGGTATATGGATTCTGGTCAATACGAGTAGCTAACGTTATTGATAGGGATCTCTAAACACTTGACCAGGCCAACGGACACAATATTGTTTTAAAAAGGTAGATGAAATAATTTTACCCAGATATATTTTCTATATATAAAAAGTATCATTTTAAATGTATATGGTATTTGTAATGATTGGTTGAGATGATAATAATTTATCATCTAGGATTAGGAGTCTGAGTGTTGAGGTTGGAAGTGTATTTGTCGAGACTGTAGACCTAATACCGTCTCGAGTGAACTTTACAGTTGTGTAAGGATTTCACAATCTCTGAAGGAAACCTGTTAAGGTTCGGAGTTTATCTTTGAAGTTGGATGAGTAGAGTTGGATCTGTCGGTTGGGCAGAAGCGAGTGATAGTATCTTGGTATCTTCTGGAAGAAGTAGCTGTGTGATGAGATGCAGTGACTATGGATGTTCCCGAAGATGTTTTCTTTGGAACAAGTTAATGAAGTGTGTCTGCTTCGGTGTTGTGGTTGAGTTCAGCATGGTGTTTCTATTTGGTTTGGGTTCGAGTTTCTCGAAGAGCTTTGGAAAAGGAAGTCTTTGGCATCGGTGGCAGCAGTACAGCTCGGAGTATTCTGTGCATTGGCAGGAAGTTCTTCCGACTTAGCAGTTTTTCTGGAGGTGGAGTTCAGAAGCAACAGAGTGGATCCATTTCTTCGATAGATAGGATAGATAAGTATAAGCTGTTCTGATTGGTAAAGAGAGAACAGTTTTCTTTGCAGTTAGGCTGGGTTGATCGCAAAAGTGGCTTGCGATAGTCTGAGTATTCTCTTGAGTTATCTGAGATTTTCTGGGATGTGTTGTCCAGTTTGTGCTTGTGTTCTTCATCAGCATTCTTATCTACTCCAGATCAGAGTGGTGTAGCGGAAGCAGTTTGGCGAGTGCTTCTGTTTGTCTTTTCCAGATAGGAGAAGTTAGTTCGGTCTTCTGATGTTTGTGAGTAGAGTTGTGTTTTGGTTTGGGTAGATCTTGAGAGGATCATTTTGTTGAGTTGTTTTTGGTCCAGTTTGTTTCGAGAAGCATCAGCGAAGGTTGAGCTGATCAAGAAGGATTTGTAGAAAGCCCAAGATCGTCTGAAGGATCTTGTGGATAAGAGACGGAGGAATTTGGAATTCGAAGTTGAAGACTTCATTGTTGTTAAAGTTTTCTCTGGTAAAAGGGAGCTATAAGATTGGGTATGTCTGGGAAGTCAGCTCCGAGTTGTTTTGGATCTCTTCTGTGTTTTGATTTGGATAAAAGCTTTGATCTACTGGATTGAATGGTCAGTTTGGATAACTGGAATTCAATATATTTTACGTATCTCTGAGGGAGTACGTATTTGATCTATCTCTGGTTATAGAACGAGCAGTTCTAGAGGAATTGGTTGTTGAGTCAGACTCGTCTGTAGTCTGATATTCTGTTTAGTTTTGTAGATCTAGATGAGTAGGAGCTCTATAGCTTAGTAGTATTGGTTGTTTGGATTGTTTGTAGAGCGAGTATCCCGGTATATATATACTTGGGGAAACTCGAGGAAATTCTATTCAGAATTTTGGCTGGATAGTTAGAATTGTTTGTTTGGATGATTGGTTGCTATGGTTGTTAGCATATGGATGATAATATTTGTTTGTGATTTAAATAGATTATTAAATTACCTTTGTTTTAAATTTCGGGGACGAAATTATTTTAAGGGGGGAGGAATGTAATATCCCGGAAATTTAGGGCAATATCAATTTAATAATCTGTTTAAATAATTAAATTGATTTGATAATCTTTGATAATAAAATTTGAATTGGTTTAATAATCTAATTAAATGAATATTTAATTAGTGAATTTTATACTTTAAAAATTTAATAAAATAGAATTGTTATTTTTAAATTGAATGTGTTGTTTTAAATTAACTTTAAATTAGATTTTTAAAATTTAATTTGAATTTGAATTTAGAATTTGAGAGGTAATATTTAAATAGTTTTGGATTTGTATAAATATATGGATAAGCTTTTATTTATATATAATTAGTTTTATTTTCTTTTAAGTAACTTATATATATATAAATAAGCATTTATAAATTAAGAAAAGGCTTTTATTTACATTTAAATAAATATGAATTACTTAGAAGACAAGTGTAATTATATAAAGCTTAATAGTAACATGTGTTGTAAAATTAAGATATGAGAAAGACAAGTGTCCATCTTTTAAATTTCTATTTTCTTTTATTTTTAAGAAATTATTTTCAGCTTATATAAAAATTTTTCTTTATCTTCATTTCCTTTCTGATCTTCATTCCTAAAACTAAGAAAAACTGAATATAAATTCCTCTCTTAACAAATCAGCAAATTAACTTACTCTCAATTCAAAATCCTCATAACAAATCTATCTTCCTCTCTAAAAACAATCTGCAATTCAAATCCTTTTCAAGATCTAAAACCCGATAACCATTTCTTCAATCTCAAAACAAAGACTGCAATTTCTTCTTTTCGAATCTGAAAGTAAGCAACCTGATCTAGAGCAACATCTAAACAAAGCAAGATTTTAGAGCATGCATGCAATTCTCCAAATCAAATATTCAAGTTTTAATAGCAAAGACATTCAGATCTTAAATTCAAAAGCTTTTCACCTGGAAAGTTTCTCTGTTCACTTTTAAAAGGTGAGTAACTTTCATTTTTAAAACTTAAAGCATATGGTATATGTTTGCATGTGATAATATTGGCTTGTATTGTAGATTTTAATTTGAATTTATATGAATTAGTATAAATATATATGAGCCTGTCAGTTTACACATAAAAAACCTATTCCCTGTTATTTATCAAGTGAGTAAATCTCTTTTAAAACAGTTTAAAAACTGTGATTATATATAGATGTTTGTGATGGATTGTATAGGAATATGGATGCTTATGTTTATATGTATGAATGCATGTATATATATGATGTGATGTGTATATATATCCGGATGCATGCCTGTAAAAGGATATTCATTTCTCTGTTTTGATTAACAGACTAGGAACCAAGTTCAAAGAAAAAGAAAAACAAATATCTTTCTTCTCAATCTGTGTCTGGCTTTGAACATAAAATAGAAAATGATTTTACAATGCAAATTTGTTTAACAAAATAGTTTTCAGGTGAAATTATTTAGTTTATAGTTTGAAATTTTGTTTTTACAGTAGAAATCAATTTAACCAGAAAATTTAAAACATCTTAATTTCCTGAGTTTAATTTATAATCTGATTTATTATTGTCAATAATGAATTTAGAGATAAAAGTCTTGATTTTTAGTTTTGCATTGGTTGAGATAATCTGGGTTGGGCTAATTTGGGTTTATCGTCAATCTGCATCGATCAACGATGAATTGAAGTTCGTGCTTGATATCGAAGGTAGCTTATAGGTTGATGATCACTGGAAAAATTGTAGTTGATTTTATTTTTGGCTGTGGTGATCGGAACGAGATGAACTAGGGCTTTAGGTGGAGTTTTGATCGTCTGGTTTGTCGAAGCAGTTTCGACGTGGATAGGGGACCGGAATCGTTCGCGATAGGGGGAAAAGATTGCTGGAGGCGTGGCGAAGCTGCGGCGAAGTTGGCGAGTGTTCTCGAGGTCGTGACCATCGGTGGTTGGTGATTCCGATCAGATTAGTGCCAGATTATTTTTGACGAGGAAGCTCGTTTTCGTTTCGATGATGAAGATGGGTTTCTGGGTTGATAGTTGGAATGTCGAGGCTAAGGGGGACTGGTCGACGTTCAGATGATTGGTCGAAGCGACGTCGAACGACGTGCACGTGCACGTGTGCACGGTGATATCTGGAATGAATGGAATATTGAGAAGAAGCATCGTGCTCGGGAATGGTCTCGGGAAAACGTGAGTGCGACTCGAAGCGTGAGTGGAACGCGAGTGACACGGGGATAGCTTGGGGTTTGTGCTTGATTTACTCGAGTTTGTCCTGGGTTTTATTTTGTCTTGATAACCAGATTTCATATTCTAAAGAAAATGTACAGATCTATAAAAAGCAAAGTTTAAATCAAGATTTTAAAGTATGGATTCAATTTAAGTTTGTATCCAGGTTGAATAAATAAAGATTATAAAATTTATAATGTTTTACCAAATTTAAAGCATTTAAAATATATAATTAAAAGGGTTTGAATTTAAATAATTTGGTTGAAATCTTTTAAATGTTAAGTTTTCTTAACATTTGATTTAAAAAGATTTTGTAATTTGATTTAAAATTGATTAAAGTTGAGTTGTATTTTATTTTAAATCTTTAATTTAAAATGAATCAAAAGAAAGATTTTAAAGTAAAATGTTTTAAAGTCTTTTGTTAATAATAATTAAAATTGTTATAAAGGATTAATACTTTAATTTAGAGATTAATAAAGGTTTAATGGTTTAGGATTTATTAAATTAATAAAGTAATTAAAGAATAATTTAATAATTTATTTAATTAATGATTTGGTGTTTAATTAAATAATTAGAAATTATAAGTTAATTAATTAGGGGTTAATTAATTTGGGATTAAGGATCATTTAATTAAATAAATAAGGATTATTAATAAATGATTAAGAATTAATTAATCAAGTGATTAAAGATTAATTTGGCAATTAATTTAGTAATTAGAAATTAATTAATTTGTAATTAAGAATTTATTAAGTGGTAATTAATAAATAGTTTATTAAAGAAATAATGAAAGAATGGTTAATAATTAATGAGGGATTATTAATTGAGGATTATTAGATAATTAATTAATATGATTAATTTTGATAATCAATTAGATTAATTAATTTATATGAAATTGGTTAAGTATAATTACTTAATGAAAGTAATTAAAGTAATTAATTACTTAAGGTAATTAATTAGATAAATTTGATAAGTTTAATTTATTAATTAAATTAAGATAATCACTTGGTGATTGATAAGTAATTACTTAAATGTAATTAGTGAAGTGTAATTACTTAGGAAAGTAATTAAAGTTAATTAGAGGATGTAATTAACTAAAGAAGATGATTTAATAATAAAAGTAATTTTAGTTTAATTACTTTATATAATTAATCAAGGGATTAATTAAAGGATAATTAATTTTGGAGAAATTAATTTATGGAAGAGTAATTAAGGGTAGTTAATTACTAAATGTTATTAATCAAAGGTGATTAATAAATGTGGTTTAATTAAGAATTAATTATTAAATATAATTAATTTAAATGATGTAATTAAGGATTGGTTAATTAAGATTAATTAATAAATAATTAGTGATTAAAGTAATTAATTATAATTAATTAAGGATTAATGTAATTAAGTATAATTAATTGATTTATGAAGTAATTAAAGATTAATTACTGAAATGGTTTAAGTTAATTAATTTGTGAAATTAATTAAGAGTTAATTACTTAAAGTAATTAAAGTATAATTAACCAGGAATGATTAATTAAGATGATACTTAAAGTATGATTAATTAATTGGTTTAATTAATAATTAAGTAAGCAGGATTTATAGAATGAAGTAATTAATTTAATTCACTTTAAATTAATTAGAGATGATAAATCATTACTTAAGAATGGATGAATGATATTGAATGCTTCGCATTGTTAATATCTCTGATAAGAGATGTGATGATCTATGATATAGATGTTTGGTTGGATTGAAATGATAATATGAATTATTTGTTTGGATGATAATATGGATTATCTATTGTGAATTATCTATTTTTGTGTATATAGATAAGAATTGAATTGTTTTAACCTTAAAACAACTTGGCCCTTAAAAGATACGTTTTGGATTTCGATGAGACCGGGATCGGGTTTCCGTATACCGGAATTCCAGGTCTGGAGACCCGAATACTACATCGATCCAAATTAACGATAGGTCGTGAATCTCAAGTGAAGATGAAGATTCAGAGTGCAAGGGTTATTGTCGTTAACTCTGAGGGTGATTCCAAAACGAGTGTAACGAGATAATGCCTTCGGTTTCGTTCGAACCCGGAACGAACTTGTATGGATTGAATGCTTTCAGCACATCGTCAGGCGGACGATGAGCATTCTAAGTGATATGTTCTGATTAAAGGTAATCGTAACCTCAAGCCTCATCAACCGGGAATGGCTAAAACAGGGGAGGTGCAGCAAGGCTTCGTGGGTAGCACCCACTGAGAGCAAGATAGATCCCTGTCTAGAGGTCCCTTTTCTTTTTATTCGGCTTAGTGTGTGGTTGGTCGCGCCAACTACGGGGTTATCTTGTTCGGAATTATCCAGTAAGGGATGGTTCCGGCTTTGTGTTGCAGGGGAGCGGGCGTACTCCTCGGTACGGTGATCTAGGCCACGTACTGTGACGGGCGGTACCCCAGTAGCCCTGCCATTGTATGGAATCCAAACTCCAATAAGTGCCGTACGTATTAGTTGTGCCCAACTATGTTGGAATGTGAGATGTAAGCATTTCAGCTATTTCTATATTTTACTTGAAAACCCTAGACCCTATTATAATAAAATCAGATTTCCTATCAAATGTTTTGGTTAGCGTAAGGTAAAAACTTACCCATGTTTATTTGTGGGGAGTCTTACGTGATACTTTTTCTTTCTAAAGGTTTTGAAGTTAAGCAAGTTTAACCTGTTACTCACACCAGACCCATGTCTGACCCAAGTGTTTATTTTTGTTTTATAAACTCTTGGGTACTCAAATTTTTACGAGTAGCCAAGGGATTCAGGTTTAGCTTTGACGAATTATGGAGGAGATTTGGAGCAGGAGGCTTCACCGTGTAGATATATGATGATTCCGCTGTGTATATCTTGTGTCTGTATCTGTGATACTTGAGTTGTATGAATTAGACGGATGTTTATAACTGTCTAATATGTGTGTATAAGTTGTGTAACTCCGATGTATATGATACTATGTAATATTCTACATGATATATTATATTTCATTCGTTTCCGCTGTGAGATTCTTTTGTGTTGTTGTTTCTTCTTTTCTATCCTTTCTTCTTCTATCCCTTTCTTTCTTCATGATGATACGACTTTCTGTGGAGAAAAAGTCGGGTCGTTACATATGCCCCACTTAAGTCGCATCCCACTTAGGTCGCATGACTCTATTAAGTCGTAGGTCGTCTCCGACCTTACCCTTAGCCTTGTTAGTTCGCGTGAACCCTTAGGTCGTATGACCTACTTTTCCTTAGGTCGCTGGACCTGCTTGCCTTCACTAAGTCGAACCCCGTATTACTCTGCGTAGGCAATCTTATCTGAAAAGCGTTCAATAGAACTTCTTACTTTGATGGTTTTGGGAATTGATTTCTTTGAACTTTACTCACGTCTTCGAACGTGAATTTTTATGATTGATTGTTTCTACAATCACTTCTATGATTTGTCACTTCAAAATATAAAGGTTTCCTATACTAGTATTAAATATCAAAACTCTTTCATTAAAACGATTTCAACTCGATTTTCAATATCAAACTCGTTTATAAAACTGTTTTCCAATCTATTAGTATATACAAACCTTTACCTCATTCGTATGAGAAAATATAATTAAACGGCTTAGCAAAACAAGTGGTATGAAACGCTTGCGTTTACTTCGTCGGTTAATTGATGGACTTGTTCGATTGAAACTCTTGTGACAATTTCCTAGTGCAGATCTACAATCTGTTCGTAAATATTTGAGTTAAGCAAGTGGTTATGGGACATGAAGCTAAACTCTTATATTTACTAGCTTAGTGCAATCGACACTTCCTTATGATCATGATGATCATTCTTGTGATTTAGACTAGCGTTTGTGCGATGTCTCTTTGTTTGCGAGGTTAGACTAGACACCATTTGTGTGATTTCGATTCACACATATCTCTTTATCTTCAAGGTTAGCCTATGCCTCATTGGTGTGATTTCGATTCACACATATTGAAACTCTTGTGACAATTTTCTAGTGCAGATCTACAATCTGTTCGTAAATATTTGAGTTAAGCAAGTGGTTATGGGACATGAAGCTAAACTCTTATATTTACTAGCTTAGTGTAATCGACACTTCTTTATGATCGATGACGATCATTTTATAGTTTAGACGCATGGGTCGTATCTATTTAGGTGCGTCGATGTTTACTTCTCGCATGGGTCGTATCTATTTAGGTGCGTCGATGTTTATTTCTCGCATGGGTCGTACCTATTTAGGTGCGTTGATGTTTATTTACTTCGTGGAGCAATCGGCTCAATAAGTCGGGGCATGGAGCGTATCTATTTAGGTGCGTCGATGTTCGTCTATGCATGGGTCGTATCTTTCTAGGTGCGTCGATGTTCGACTTTGCATGGGGTGTATCTTTCTAGGTGCATCGATGTTAGACATTACATGGGGCGTATCTTTCTAGTTGCGTCGATGTTTATTTATGCATGGGGCGTATCTTTCTAGGTGCGTCGATGCTAGAGCATGGGTCGTATCTTTCTAGGTGCGTCGATGTTCGACTTTGCATGGGGTACGTCTTTCTAGATGTATCGATGTTAGACTTTACATGGGACGAACCTTTCTAGGTGCGTCGATGTTCAGTTTATGGGATTGGACATCCTCTTTCTTGTGATTTCTGGATTTCTAATTTATTGATTTCTGGGATTTATGTTTCTCCAACTTTTTCAGTTGGCATTTATATGTATGTCATTTATTGTGGCTTGGTGAATTAAATTAAGAATATGACGTTCTTTTCTCTGTTTTGAGATTCTCGAGATATTGTATGACTTTTGTGGGATTTCTAATGTATACTTATCATGGTATGACACCTTTTTGTTATCATACGTTTTATTATCATATCTCATATCCTATCTCATTTTATCTGATAATTATAGTTAGAGTGATCCGTTTATTATTTTCTTCTTAAATAATACTCGAGTCAGACTGAGATATTACAGGTGCTTCCTCATGAATTCTTATCTGGAGCCATCTTCTGACTTTTGGCTAATTACTCTAGCTTAGTAGTTTTTGGATGTACACATTTGAGATGTAGACTCCATGTTGTATAACTAATATTTTGTCTAGCACTTGTATCTATTCTTTTGTGTTATTGTGGATCTTATTTAACCACTACTCTGATATACACTTTTAGGTGTTATATTCATATCTATTTCCTCCTTTGTGATATGAACTGTTTGTGACTGATTTATGTTACGTTTATTTCTATGTTTGTTTCTGAAGATTTTATATAGCCACTGTGTGATAGCTTTGTGTTTGTATCGGTATGTCGGATTTCCTCTTTAAAAGATATGCATTCTATTCTATCTGACATATCGGTGCTCGCACAAAGAAGTTACACGGATGGTCGCTCCTCAACAGCCTTATTCTCCGTGCTAATAACCAAGAACACTACACCGTAGTGTTCTTGGTTAGCGTGGGTATAGAGGTGAGGCGTCACATATCATGTTGTATTAACTAAACAGGTGTTTATAACTGTCTAGTATGTGTTGTATGTTCTGTGTAAATCTGATGTATATGATACTATGTATTCTCTTATGTGATATATTATATTTTATTCGTTCCGCAGTTGAGATTCTGATGTTCCTTTCTTCTTCTCTATCTTTTCTATTTTCTCACCCTTTTCTTTCTTAAAAACGATACGTCTTCCTGGGCATAGGAAGTCGGGTCGTTATAGGTTGGGAATTTTATCCACGATTTTTGACAATGGATAATCTTTTAAGTAAAATGTGTAGAAACGTTAAATTTGTTAACGAAGTATATTCACGATTTTGGATAGTGAATATATTATTAAATAAAATGGATATGTTTTGGAGAAGTGATATTAAAAATGAAGTTAATTGTTTTAAAGATGTTTTAAAATGGGTTAAATATCGAAACCATAGATTTCAACATTTATTGTTGAAATAGACGTTTTCGAGAAATAAGGAAATGGTGGACTATAACACTGTAGTTATAGTAAATGATTTCCGAAAGGAAATGTTTTATATAGTATTGGGATTTATATACCTATCTAAATTTTGAATCCCTATACTAGTGATTTTGGAGTCGTCGTAACGATGTTTTACATAACATTTTTTTTGACTCAAATAGATGTTGTTATAGCAAATGATTTCCTTAAAGAATGAAATATATACTTAATTTTGATTTAAGTATATCGAATATTTTCAAATGTTGAAAATAAATAGATTTGTGAATTACTTATTATTAAATAAGTATGGAAATGCTTTTCCAAAATAAAATGAAACGTTTTGAGAATTTATCTTTGTAAAGATAAATTGAAAGTGAATATTGAAATCGATTCGAAAATCGTATATCAATAGATATTTGAAAATATAAATTCACTATGGAATTTATAAAAGAAATGGAAATTAGTTTCAAGAATAAACGTTGATTATTTTTGAAGTGTGGAAATTATATATCTAGTAAAGATATTTTGGAAAATAAATATTTTGGAAAATTATTTGGAATCTGATGATGTTGCGCATCTTTATTGATAGTTAAATAACCGACTATCAATAATTACCTGAAATGGGTATTTGTTGTGATTTGCTTGAATTTGAATGCCACACTTATTTTTGAAAAAGCGCTCACTATTCGGGTTAGCCGAGAAAGGACCTTGGGGTCGTATAACCCATTCCGAATATGTGATACGTCGTAATGGATCGCATTTGATGACCGGTGTTGAAGACCGGATATTTTTGAAAACAGAAGGATTACCGTCGAGTTACTCTACATCGGCTGATCTCCGATATAGAGGTTTTATCACCCTTAGTGACGGGAAGTCCGGACGTGATTAGAAAATTATCTGGATTTGCAAGGGCTTCGTGAGAATTGCCTTCGGTTCTGTTCGATCCCGGAACAGACTTGTATGGTTGTATGTTTGACGTTACAAATTGAGATATAAAGCTGGTTTCTTTCAAATACATATCTGTTGGTGGCGGAGAGTTTATTCTCTTAGCTTAACACCCTTCTCTGAGACGTACGAGCTCAAAGGTTATGTAGTTGAAATTTATCAGTAGTATACTCCCAATTTGGTAACGTGGCATGCTGAGTGTTGCTGTGAAATGATCGTTGTTTGATCATTTGCGATATGATCATTTGTTTGATCATTTATCTTTGTGATCATTACTTTGATCATTTGTTGGACCCAAAGCATGGCTTTGTGAAAAACGTAGCTTTGTGGACGAGACTTCGTCGGACCTCACACCCCGGAAATGGTCAAAACAGGAAGGATGCGGCAAGGTTCTAGGGAGTAGCGCCCCTTAGTGTATGTCATTCCTTCTGGATAGAGGTGGTATCATGGTATGGAGCCCAGATATTTAACCTATGTTGTTACTGCAAATTTATTATGTGGTTGTTGGAAATCGAGGATCCTCGGGAAGATCGGTTACGATCTGGGGATGGCATACGCGTGTCAGTAGTTACCTATTTTTGCAGAGGTAACCCGGCCTTATGTTGGCAGAGATCTAACCGTAATGTTAGGTTATTTCTTGGGTCGTCTTTCCAGAGGCGTACCTATGTGGCAATGGGAACTTCCTTGGTCTGACCATTTGTTGGAAATCCAAAGAAACAATACGTGACTTGTACGGTTTTAGTTGTAAAACCTATCATTCACTTATGGTGGCGCCCCACTGTTTGGATGGTAGCTATAGTAGGCATAAGTGCGAAATGCCTATGCTGGCTAAGATTTATATTATAATTTCGAAATGTTTTCTACACTATGCACTAATAATAATATCAAAAATGATTTGATTTTGCGTATCAAGCATCTTTGACTATCATAAGGAGAAATCTCCTCCGATTTGGCATTTGCATTGTGTGTGTGTGCGGGAGGCCTTATGGTAGTCTCATTTCCCAAAAAGCATTGCGAATCTATTTTAAAAATATTCCTTTGTTGTCTTTTAAAGATAAATTGTTTTAAGTTCTCACACCAGTCACCATGACTGACCTGGAGTTTATTGTTCCCTTCCTAAACTCTGGGTGCCCACAAATTTCCACATGGGCAGTCTAGAGTTAGGTTATCAGGTCATTCTGGATTCCTGATGCTGTGGAGCTTAGTGGCAAGCTGGATGGCGAGACGTACCACTTGTATATGATATTATTTATTCCGCTATGTATTCTGTATGAGGACACGTTTATATAACTGTCCAGTGTTGTATTGTAGTTATAAACTCTGATGATGATGTAATGTATAAAATGATATAGTTCTTTAGATTTTAAAGATTATTTATTTACTTAATATATGTTGTTCCGCTGCGAATGTGAAATTCTGATATTGTTCTGGGTTCTTTTGTTGTTCTTCATTTTCTTTTCTTCTGCTTTCTTCTACCTCTTCTTTCTTAAAAACCCTAAGTATTCGGTTTTCCGGCATTCGATGGTTCGGTAGTCGATACAGTGGACGTATTGATGTCGATATTCGAAAGTCGAAGAATCGGGTCCTTACACTCATCCATATGGTTACTTCGTGTCGAAGGTGTTGGAAATCGCCGTGATTGGCCATAGAGGGCAAAAGGCGGTGGCATCATTTTTGGTGGCCGGAGGCTCACGCGAGATAGTGGGTGGTGCGGCCAGAGATGAATGAGGTGGTGGCACTACTTTATCGTGGTGGTTTTAGCCGTAGGTGCGTGCGTTTGTGGTTGAATGGTGGCGGCTCTGTTTTGAACGAAGTGGATGGCAATCTAAGGTTGAATCGTATGGTCCAGGACTAGTTACGTGGTAGGTAAGCGAACGTATATTTATTTTATTTTTATTTTCTTTAATTTAAATCGTGTAATCTTCTAACTACTATAACTTGCGCATACGAGGTCGAATTTACACGTGGTTTGTTCCATTGGGATCGTATCGAAATTCCAAACAATGTGAAACTAGTTTGGATGAACTCTGAGATAGTGGAAATTTGGGCCTTATTTTGGAGGTCAAACCAATTTAAAATCAAAGGTGAGTATTTTAACCCACTCACAACTACTAAATTGTCTTATGTTAGTTAAATTGAATTTATGATGTGATTAGAAGTTGATTGATTGATTTTGATATATTTAAATCATCATTCAGTTAAATCTGAATTTTACTGAATATAATTGCCATTTAATTTAATACTGAATTTTTAAATCTAACAGTTACATACATGTTAATGCTAATCAGTTAATTGTTGTTGTTTATCGGTTGTTTTGAATGATGATTGCGATGGATGTTTGGTTGTCGATATTTGAATGACTGGATGTTATGTTTATTTTATATAATGTTATCACACTACAAGTTCCTTTTGTTGTTGTTAGGAAAATCACTGTGGGTTGAAATGATACATACTCGAACGATCTTCTAGATTATAAAAAATCATTATGGTTGAAGTGATATACTCCAGCGATTTTATGGATTTTGGATTTTAATTCGGGAATGCGGGTGGAAATGATATATACCCGTAAATTTAATTTTACTGTAGTTTGAAATGATATATATCTATATCACTTGACCATAGGGTAGAAAATTATATACGGACACCAGATTGGTTAAATTAAATAATTTTAAAATTTTAAAATTTTCAATTAAGTTAAATGATATTTTGAAATAAAATTGGATTCATATAAACTGAATTATTTTCGAAAATCCAAGCTTTAAATGTTGAGATTAGAATTGGTTTAATGGAATTGTTTAAAAAAATTAAATTGAAATTTCAAAGTTGAATTGTGAAATATAAATAAAATTTATCGAAATTGAGTTATTGAAATGCTTGAATATTTAAACTTTGAAATCTATGAATTTGAAGTGTTTTAAAATTGTAGTTCAAACATGAATTTGAAATCGATATAAATTGAAATGATTTTTGGGAATTTGTATTGAAAGAAAATTTAGTTTTGTTGAAATCTGGGTATGGTTTAGACTTGTTGAAATGAAAGAAATAGTTTAATTTGATATTAATTTCAAATTAATTATTTTAATGTAAACTATTTAAAGATTTATTATTTTAAATTCAATTTTATTTAGATTTTCAAACTATTTACTATATAAACCTTTTTCGATAATCAAACCATTTTGTTTTAAACTATCAAAACTATATCAAATCTATTTTTAAACTATTTTAACCTATTTAAAACTATTTAACTATTTTAATCTATTTTTAAACTATTTTAACCTATTTTAAACTATTTAACTATTTTAATCTATATTTAAACTATTTTAACCTATTTTAAACTATTTAGCTATTTTAATCTATATTTAAACTATTTAGCAATTTTAATCTATATTTAAACTAACTTAATCTATTTTAAACTAATTTAACTATTTAAACTATTTTAATCTATTTTAAACTATTTTAACCATTTAAACTATTTTAAAGTATTTAAACTATTTTAAACTATTTTAAAGCTATTTAAACTATTTATAACTATCTAAACTATTTTTTTTTAAATTCCAATCCATGTAAAGTTGAAGTGATTATATTTAAATCCTTGATTTAAAAGAGAATATGGTTAAATGATGTTATAACATTCATTGGAATTTGAAATGATATTTTCTAGTGAAACAACATATTTTGAGTTAGTATGATGATTTTGAAATTAGAGTTTAACCTGCTTGTGAATATGATTTCGAAAGTGATATGGATTTGAGAATATGATATTTTGATATCAATTATGAATCGACTTTTGGAAATGTAAAAGAACCATCCAGTGTGAAATAAGCGTTTGGTTGTTAAAGAGACCGTGATCGAATATTTTTCATACACTCTGCCAATACCGAAAACCACTTTAACAACTATGTACATGGTGGAGATTCCAGAATGAAGTAGGATGGTTTTGCAAACAATTATGTATGAGGTATTTACGTAGCCCCGACTCCCATGAGTCAGCTTGATGTGGCTAAAACAGGAGCTATACCGGGCCAAGTAAGGTCGCAACTCTGATCGGGCACATTTCTTCGATACCATATTATGACTTTATGATTGATTTGGTGGCCACCCTTCGATTTTGATTATGGGAGTGTGTACTGAGGTGGGCGGTAATAGCTGTTATGTGTTACCACTAGTCTAGGAGTGCAAATGGTAGAATCATACCCTGGAATTGTCTCGCCTGCCGTGTCACATGCCTTATCGCGCCTTTTACGAGTTTGGTTTGTACCGTACCTATAGATTGCTCCTTGAGTATCCCATCAGTTTGGTGGGGCTTACAGTATCTGTATAGACTACGGGAATATATAAAAATGTGTTAAGGGGGATATGAGTAATGCCTTAATGCTATTTTAATACTTTACTGTAGACACTATTATAATAGCGTATTATACTATATATGTAGATAGTTTAATGGATCCTTAGGAGATGGAAATCCTGAACATCTCTTAAGTTATTGCAGTTACGTTAGACACTGGGTAAGAGATGTCAAATCCCATAAACATCTCCGATGCCGTTACACACATACTTAGTTACTGTTGATTTAACTTACATAAGATCTTTTAGTTCTGACTTGAGTGTTTTGTCTTTTCTATTTGCTTGCGTCAATCTGAGCTTTTCAGTGTACCGAAGACTACTTTCTAAAGGACAACGTTGAGGATTTAGGACTATCATTATTACATTATGTCCACCGCATCATGTTGTTCCGCTGCATTTATTTATTTATTCCTATTGTATAATCTATATAATAAAAGTATAATCAAATGTTATTTGTAAACAACTTTGTAACAACCCTGCTGTTAATTGCCTAATTAATTATGATTAATTATGGTTAATTAATATTTATTGAGATTGTATAATATAAATTGTGAAATTAATTTTTTTTTGAATAATTGATTTGGTTATCAATTCTTAGCATTTGATAAATAAAATAAATTATTAGTAAGGAAGAAAAATAATAAATTTGTCAAATTGGATTTATATTTTTTTATTATAAAAAATAATAATGGGATAATAATTATTTAATATATATATATAATGATTAATACTTAATTTTTTTTTGTTAAATACATTAATTAGTGTTAGGAGATAATAAAACTAAAGTTAGTGTAAATTAGTGTTTGTTGGGCTTAATAGAAATTTGTTAATGTATTTCTATTTATTGTTTTGTTTGGGCCTTTGTCTTAGGATAAGCCCACTAGCCTTTAGAGAAGAAATATGATAGTTATCATTTCCCTTAATCACTTATCCATCATTCTCCCTTTTCCTGTACGTTCAATTCCTCAGAAAGAAAAATATATAAGAAACCAAATTGGAACCAAAACCTAGGCCTTAGAAAATCAAGATCAATTCATAGAAAAATTGAAAATCAAAAAGAGATATGGGTAAGACTTCTTTTCATCTCCTCTATTCAATTCTACCATTTATTTACGGTTTATTTTAGTTTTTAATTTCTGAAATTATTGGTAGGAGAGGGATTTTTGGTATTTTAATGAAGATATAGGAGTTGTAGAAGATGAGAATAGCAATAGAGTGTTCAAAGCTTTGTTGTTCATCAATTAGGAAGCTTTCTTCATCTTGTGGATTAGAGGTGAGTTGCAAACTCACATATCTATCTCTAGTAAGTCTTAATTCTTTGAATTGAGTGATAAGTATCACTAAATAGTTGAATGGTTTAAGTAATTTGATTGAATTGTTGAAATTTGCAAAGTGGTTGCTGAAATTTATTTGTGACCATTGCTGTAGTAAAGCAGCAATATCTCTGTGTAGAATGATCTGAATTGGTTCATTATTTTTGTGGTAGAAATATATTTAAATAAGCTATAAGTTTTGTTTATATCATTTTTCGAAATACCATGTTTAAAAGGGTCTAAATTAAGTTTGAAACTGATGTCATAGCACAGCCATTTCCAATTTTCCGAGTTAATACCTGAGAGTAAAATAGACATAACTTTTGATTGGTAAATCCAATTGTGTTGAATCTTTTTGCAGTAGAAAGATAATTTCCTAAGGAAGAACTTTTATTTTAATTAATTTCTCATATTTTGAAGATGTTTGGTCAAAAATTGGGTTTTTAACAGAGTAATAGTCTCTGCCCTGTCAAATTTCTGTGCTAAACATTGTTAGTAATTTAATCATAACTTTCTCATTTCTTATTGGATTTTGATAAAATATAAATTTATGAAAAGCTTAAACTATGTGCTACAACTTTCATGTTGTAAGTTTCTGCATATTCTATGATTTGTATGGTCGAAATTGGGTTTGAAACTGATACATATGCTCTGCTCTGTCGATTTTCTGAGTTGAAACCTAAAACTAAAATTGCCATAACTTTTTAACGGTAAATCCAAATGGCGGAAAACATTTTCTAATGAAAATCTGAGACTTTAAGGAACAAGTTTCATGTTATATGTTTATGAAAATTCTTGAGAAAAAGATGTTGAAATGGTGTTTCAAAACTGAAAATCTAGTGTGGCCTATGATTTGTTGCTATGTGTGTGATGTTGTTTAAATTTGCTTTGAATGTTCTATCGTGATTATTTTAATATTTTTTTTATTGGTTTGCTAAGTTATAAATTGTGTTTATAGCTTATATGAAAATCAAACTTTATGAAACTATTGGTCGTTACAATCTTGTGATATGTAATAGTGAATTTCTTGTGCTTTATGAACTTTGAATCATTTTTGATTCAAGGCTTTGGAAATTTATAAATTTAAATCTACCTATTTTGCGAATGTATATAACTACTTTATTTGGTATACAAGACAGTTTATTTAAGTTTTAAATGTCAAACATGTTTTCTAAAGTAGTCTAATTATTTTTAAAAATGATTTTATGGATTTGGAATTTCAAAATTTGGAAATACAATTGTACGAGGTTTTAACTAATTATTAGAATACTAAATTGATTTTGTAAAGGGATTTATGGATTCAAAAATAAATAAATACTTCTATAAATGGCTTTTGAAATATGTGTGTAAACATTATAACCTTTTGGAATTTTAAAGAATCAATTTGATTTTTGAACATGGAAATTCTTGTTTTGTAAAATAAATACTCTTGGAACAATTTGGAATAACGGAATATTTTGATAAGTGAAAAGTTAAATAAATGTTTTGAGAACCTTAATTCTATAATTTGAGAAGTACTAATAATCGACTTAGTGTCATCGATTGGTTTAAATGCTTTCGAATGAGACTTCGTCGAATATGGTATAACTCAATGAATAGAATGTTTGAGTGGAACTTACTAGCCCATTAGAAAATACTCAAATTTCACCGGGTAGTATGGGATGCCTTGGTTAAATTCGTGTGATTGCTGTTAGGAAGTATTTTACACTTTAGAGTTGTATTCTCTTCTGGTGTGCGACAAGTGGTTGCTAGATCCTTAAAAGAATATGGTTCAGGTTTTCCAGTGATATCCGTAATAAGTGATATTTACTAGCTTTTAGTAAATACTTGAGCTTCACCATACGGTATGGGACGTATTGGTTAAATTCTAGTGATTACTGAAGGTGATAGTATTTGGCACTTTAGAGTTTACTCTCTTTTGGTGTGTGGCAAGTGGCTGCTAGATCCTTAAGAAGTTTATTCCTGGATTTCTTTTTGTAACGACCCTAGATTTTAATTTAATTTAATTTAATAATTTATTGAATTTTGGAGTTAAATTAATAATTAAATGAATTTTTGAATAAAATAGTAAAATAAATCGATTGAATGAAAGCGAGTTTCCCCGACTCGATTTCGAGTGAATTTGAAAATAATAAATATATAGATATATATTTTGACTTGAGTTTAAATTATAAATAAATAATTGATAATAATATTAAATATTTGAATTGAAGGTTAAAGATGGTTTGAGTTTATAAAATAAATATAAGACAATAAATATTAAGTAAATAATGATAATTTATATTTGAACTAGAAATTGAAATTAATATAAGGTAAGTTTTAATAAAAATAGAAGTAGAATATTTGTTAAAATCTAACAACAATTTAAAGTAGAACTTCTTTACATTTCAAAGTAGTAAGATAAATGGAGAAAACAAATAAACATAGAAATTGTCATTTTTAATTCTTGATAGATATATCTCTAGCATACAAAAGTATACCATAGCCTACAACACTTAGAAAACAAAACAAAATTTAAATATAGGTATGCATAAACAAGTAAAATATGTATGAACTGGAAAACAAGCAAGCAAGCTAGGCAAAGTAAATAAAGTACACCCTAACATATTATCTCAGCCGAGACTTACAAATGAAGCAAACAAAAGAAAGTACATAAACATCCATAAGCTTGCAAATAGAACATAAGGTACCAGAGCAATTAATGTTATACTCCTTAGTACACTACAAAACATATCTATCAGCCGAACCAAAGGAAAATATATGAATATAAGAAGAAGAAAAACAATATTGTACATGGTAATAAATGCAGCCTCCCATTTGTATACAATATCCCTGTACAACTCATTTCTATATCTCCAACTCCTTCATTTCAGTTTCGAAAATCCTTAGCAAAGAAAAACTGAGATATCACTTTGTAAACAAATAAACCAAAACAAAACTCCAACAAAACAAGGACCTGATCAATTCTAAACAACAAAAACAAAGCAAGAGAATTGCAGTTTCAAACAAGAAGTGTCCTCTGTTTAATTTCTTTTTCCAGGTGAGCAACTCCCTCTTTAAAGTCTAATTTTATTGATTCATTGAAATGTTGGTGAGTAACTACACCTTTACATCTTTAAGTAGGATTTATGTGGATATAGATAAGCAAGTTGTATATTTATATGTGAAATATCTGTGAATGTTTGGATAAAAGTGTGCATGCCTGCTTCAAATAAGAAAAATATAAATATAAGTATATATACCTCTGTTCTCTGTTTTTTTTGGAACCAGTTTACAAACAAAATCCCTATCTTTTGATCTAGTTATTTTTGAACTTAGGATTTAAAGCGTCAACTGTTTGTTTTAGTATAAACAAGAGTTTAATAATTTATTTGAGTCAGAATATTTGGTAACTTATCTGGAAATCAAAATGATAAAAGAGATTTCTTATTTAAGCCAAATTTCAAACATGTTATTTTTAAATTCCCGGATTATAAATCGAATACGATAACCAAAAAATAATTTTTAAAATGAAAATTAAAATTTTTAGTGGAAGGGGTTAAGTGTAGTTCGAAGTTGAACTGGTAATGGGTTTTTACCATTTTCTGGTGATCGGTGATCGCGGGGCTCTTGAGGTTTCGTGGAGGTGTGGAGGGACGTACGGAGATTCGAGGAAAAATGGTGAAATGGTCGGAAGATCGACGTGGAGGGGATGGCGATGGTTTCTCGTTCGTAAACCTAGTTTTGTATAGCTGTGATTTTTCATCTCGTTCGTAGTCTAGGATTGATCGAGTGTTTCGGGGTCTTGAGAAATGGTAGTTTTGTCGTTGACGAAGTCGTAGCCGAAGGAGTGAATTTTCTGGTGATCGGTGGTGGCGTCGCGAGAGATGTTTTCCGGTGAGGTATCATTCAGGGTTGGGTTGCGAGGCTCGATCTCGATTTAGCGTTCGATTCGAAGTTTGGTTAGTTGTAATCGAGTAGGGAGGTCGGGGTGGACTCGCTGGCGATGATGGGGTTGATCGGAGTCGCTCCGATATCGTGTACATGTGCACGAGTATCTTCGGTATCAGGTGGTTGTCGAAGTTTTGGGGAAGAAGGGGGGAACTCGAAGACGTGCTCGAGTAAAGTTGTGCTGGGCTCGAAGTAGATGAGATCGTGATTTTGCCTGGGGATAAGCTCGGGTAGAACGTGTTGTTGCTCGGGTTTATAGATGTGTTTCAGGAAGACAGTTTTCAAACATAAAGAAAAAAATCAAGTTTTAAAATTTAATTTGTTTTAAATCAATTTTCCTTCAATCGAGGTTATCTAAGTTTTAAAACAAGTTAAGAAAGGATTTCTAAATAAATGGTTTTAAATTTACCAAGTTTTGAAAAGGTTTAAAATAAATAAAACCTTTAATTCGAAAAGTTATTTTTACTTAATATTAAAGGTTAGATAGTTGATGTTTTAATGGTTAATAAAATTTGTTTGTTAAAAGGAAATTCATTACTTGAAGTAAATTACTTAATGACAGTAATTAATAAAGAGGTAATGTACAATTCAAGTTTAATTAATCAAGAAATTAAGGTATAATTACCTTAATATAATTAAATGTTGATAAATTGATAAAGATAAGGAATTATTTAAAAGTAATTACTTAATGAAAATAATTAAGGCAAATTACTTTATGTAATCAATTTAAAGGATTAATTAATGTGATAAATTGATAAATATGATTAATTTAAAGATAATAAATTTATGTAATTAATTGAAGGTTAATTACTTAATGTAAGGAATTAAGGGAAATAATTTATCTTAAAAACTTATTATAAGTTGATAATAAATGGAATAATTAAAGAGTGATTTGTTAATTTAATAAATTAATGATTAATGGTTTATAAATTAACAATTTTAGTTTTCAAAGGTATTTGTTAACTTGGAATTAAGGATTAATTAAAAATTAGAGAGAAGTAATTAATAATTACTTAATCATTAAAGGTTAATTAATTTTAAATTTATTATTAAAAGTTAGTTAATAAATAATTGAAGATTAATTAATTGAAATGGTTTATAATTGATTAATGATTAATTAACCAAGATTTGTAGTTTATTCATAAGTAATTAATCTGGTATAAATTAATTATAATCAGATATTAATTGATTCTACTTATAGATATTTGGATTCTATTGGATGATTTGATTGTTTGATATCCCTGATATATAATGCTATGTGATACACCCTGATTTATGTTGTGATCTGTAGTTTACTTACCTGTGATATATATCTGTGATCTGTGAATGAACGATAAGCGTTATAGTTTATATCGCTTATCAACTATATCCTGTATTTTGATATGTGATGATTGATGTTGCACTATTGTGTGAAACCCCTGGACTACACTTTACACACACAAATATGGATTTCACGTGGAAATCGGTTAAGTCACAGATAATTTAAATTTGATGTTTTTGAAATTGAAATTTTAATTTCAATTGATTTTGAAATCGGAAATTTGGGTTTAAAGTGAAAAGCTTTTGAAATAGAATTTCAAAGATAAAAGTTATTTTGAATAACTTAATCGAGTTTTGAAAATTTAAATAATTAGACTTAAATTTGAATTCAAGTTTGAAATTAAATCTATGATTGATAAAAGATGATATAAATGTGTTTGTATGAATTAAACCATTTTAAAGTATTAATTTGGGAATTTGAATTTAAACCAAGGATTTCAACTCGTATGAATGAATCAGATTTCCAAATTGAAACTGTTGTTTTCAAATGATAAAAGCTTTTAGATAAGAAAAGAAATTCCAGTTTAAATTAAAGGAATTTCAAGATTAAATTGAAAAATGTTTTTTTTTCCAAGTTATGAATGAATTCTTTTTGAAAGCTATGTATTAAATCTGTTTATTTTTAACAGATTTAAAATGATGATTTATTTAACCCATTCGAAATGAAATTGTTTTGAAAGCTATTAGTCAAATCTTTGATTTAAAGATTTAACGAATTAATTAAACTGAAATGGAAATTGATTTGGAAAATCTATGAATGAATCTTTGTGAAATTAAGTGAACTTTGTGAATTGAATCTTTTTTGTTTAAAAAGATTAAAATGGTAATTTGTTAAACCATTTGAAAAGAAAGTTGGGTTTAAATTGTGACTTAATTGAAATCCCAAGATCCATATATTTTTAAATATTTCGCTCACTATTCGGGTTAGCCGGGAAAGGACCTTTGGGTCGTATAACTCATTCCGAATAGTGATACGTCGTATATGGATAGCATTTGAAGACCGGTGTTGAAGACCGGATATTTTTCGAAAATGAAAGGACAACCTGTCGAATGTCTCATCACTGAGTCGCGCCGGTATAGAGATTTATATCACTCTTTTGTGACGGGAAGTCCGGACGTGATTGAAAGTTATCTGGAATTGCAAGGGCTTCGTGAGAAGTGCCTTCGGTTCTGTTCGATCCCGGAACAGACTTGTATGGATACATGTCTGACATTACACTTTGAGATATAAAGCCGATTTCTTTCAAATACATTTCTGTTTGGTAGCGGAGAATTTATTCTCTTAACTTAACACCCTTCTCTGAGACGTACGAGCTCAGAGGTTATGTAGTTGAAATTTATCAGCGATATATCCCAATTTGGTAATGTGGCATGCTGAGTGTTGCTGTGTGATGATCAGTGTTTGATCATTTGTGATATGATCATTTGTTTGATCTTATATCTTTGTGATCATAGGTTGATCATTTGTTTGACCCGAAGCATGGCTTTGTGACAAAGCGTAGCTTTGTGGACGAGACTTCGTCGGACCTCACACCCCGGAAATGGTCAAAACAGGAAGGATGCAGCAAGGTTCTAGGGAGTAGCGCCCCTTAGTGTATGTCATTCCTTCTGGATAGAGGTGGTATCATGGTATGGAGCCCAGATACTTAACCTATGTGGTTGATGCATTATTATTATGTGGTTTGTTGGAAATCGAGGATCCTTGGGAAGATCGGTTACGATCGGGGGATGGCATACGCGTGTCAGTAGTTACCTATTTTTGCAGAGGTAACCCGGCCTTGTGTTGGCAGAGATCCGGTTAGGTTCTCGGGTCGTCTATTCCTGGGACGTACCCATCGTGGATAGGAAGTTCCTTAGCCTGACCATTTGTTGGAAATCCATTTCCCAATATGGAACTTGTACGGTTTTAGTTGTAGAACCTGCCATTTACGTACGGTGGTCACCACTGTTTAGATGGTAGCTATAGTAGGCATACGATACTGGTCGTATGTTGGCTAAGATTAATATTATACTTTCGAAATGTTTTCTACACTATGCACTAATAATAATATCAAATGATTTGATTTGCATAGTAAGCATCTTTGACTATCATAAGAAGAAATCTCCTCCAATTCTGCGTTTGCATTGTGTGTGTGGTGGGAGGTCTTATGGTAGTTTCATTTTCCAAAAGCATTGCGAATTGACTTTAAATTCTCTGCTATTTGTTTTTAAAGATAAACTGTTTTTGTTGCTCACACCAGTCCCACGACTGACTCGGAGTTTATTGTTCCCTTCCTAAACTCTGGGTGCCCACCATTTTCCACACGGGCAGTCTAGAGTTGGGTTTCTTTTCAGATATTCAGGTTGAGTAGATTATCTGGAGCTAGTCCGTCTATGGACGACTGACCTTGCTTTTCGCTAGCTATGGATTGGAGCATTCTATTGGAGACATTCTATTCCGTTGCTATTTGTTGTATCATATCTCTGATGTATATTGATATTCATTGTATCAGATATTGTATATCAATGTATTATTCTTTTATTCCGCTGTGTTATTTGCTTAACTGTGTTATAAGCTCCCGAGAACCAGATTCGGCATTTGAATCTACGGCATTTTGAGTACAAGTGAAGTACAGGTGCCGATTTTCGAAGGTCGACTTTTGGGTCTTGACAAGTGGTATCAGAGCTAAGGTTGAACTTTAGCTCAGGAGTATAACACGTTAAGTAGCTCATTAGAGATAGAGTGAAGTAAACTCTAGAATGAGTAATTCTCAGATATTCGTCTGTACGCCTCAGTAAATTCTCTTACTATCCACTGATAGTAAGTATAAGTGCAAGAAGATGACGAGATAGGGGACAGGGAAATACGACTATAAATGGTCAATACCCTGTAACAACAAGGAAGTAATCTTTTTTCTATCAATCTCTTTTGTTCAGCATTTTTTTCTCAATTCTTCGATGATTTCTGGTAGATCCAGGAAGAAATTTGATATACTAAAATGGGACATAAACTCCAGATAGGCCAGACTTGTTTGTATGGATGAATTGATTGCATTGGTTGCTTTGATTGTTATAGTTGATAGGTATAATTTAGTTTCTAAACTAAAAGTTTTGAAATCGTATCCATCTATCTATCTATTCCTTGGGTCCGGATATGTTCTACGAATGGTTAGTTATCCTTTCGAACTGACCGATGCCCTTGTATATTTCGTAGATCTGGATAACACGAGTATTTTGTGGATTGTTAAACAGATTCGTTCTTGTATCTGTTATTGATATTCTGATTTGGTAAGCCAAATGCAGAATAGATGTTCAGTTGATTTGATGAAACATTCTTCATCTATCTTTTTGTCTCCTTGGCAATTTCGAGGACGAAATTCTTTTAAGGGGGGAAGTTTGTAACGAGCCTAGATTTTAATTTAATTTAAATTAATAATTTATTGAATTTTGGAGTTAAATTAATAATTAAATGAATTTTTGAATAAAATAGTAAAATAAATCGATTGAATGAAAGCGAGTTTCCCCGACTCGATTTCGAGTGAATTTGAAAATAATAAATATATAGATATATATTTTGACTTGAGTTTAAATTATAAATAAATAATTGATAATAATATTAAATATTTGAATTGATGGTTAAAGATGGTTTGAGTTTGTAAAATAAATATAAGACAATAAATATTAAGTAAATAATGATAATTTATATTTGAACTAGAAATTGAAATTAATATAAGGTAAGTTTTAATAAAAATAGAAGTAGAATATTTGTTAAAATCTAACAACAATTTAAAGTAGAACTTCTTTACATTTCAAAGTAGTAAGATAAATGGAGAAAACAAATAAACATAGAAATTGTCATTTTTAATTCTTGATAGATATATCTCTAGCATACAAAAGTATACCATAGCCTACAACACTTAGAAAACAAAACAAAATTTAAATATAGGTATGCATAAACAAGTAAAATATGTATGAACTGGAAAACAAGCAAGCAAGCTAGGCAAAGTAAATAAAGTACACCCTAACATATTATCTCAGCCGAGACTTACAAATGAAGCAAACAAAAGAAAGTACATAAACATCCATAAGCTTGCAAATAGAACATAAGGTACCAGAGCAATTAATGCTATACTCCTTAGTACACTACAAAACATATCTATCAGCCGAACCAAAGGAAAATATATGAATATAAGAAGAAGAAAAACAATATTGTACATGGTAATAAATGCAGCCTCCCATTTGTATACAATATCCCTGTACAACTCATTTCTATATCTCCAACTCCTTCATTTCAGTTTCGAAAATCCTTAGCAAAGAAAAACTGAGATATCACTTTGTAAACAAATAAACCAAAACAAAACTCCAACAAAACAAGGACCTGATCAATTCTAAACAACAAAAACAAAGCAAGAGAATTGCAGTTTCAAACAAGAAGTGTCCTCTGTTTAATTTCTTTTTCCAGGTGAGCAACTCCCTCTTTAAAGTCTAATTTTATTGATTCATTGAAATGTTGGTGAGTAACTACACCTTTACATCTTTAAGTAGGATTTATGTGGATATAGATAAGCAAGTTGTATATTTATATGTGAAATATCTGTGAATGTTTGGATAAAAGTGTGCATGCCTGCTTCAAATAAGAAAAATATAAATATAAGTATATATACCTATGTTCTCTGTTTTTTTTTGGAACCAGTTTACAAACAAAATCCCTATCTTTTGATCTAGTTATTTTTGAACTTAGGATTTAAAGCGTCAACTGTTTGTTTTAGTATAAACAAGAGTTTAATAATTTATTTGAGTCAGAATATTTGGTAATTTATCTGGAAATCAAAATGATAAAAGAGATTTCTTATTTAAGCCAAATTTCAAACATGTTATTTTTAAATTCCCGGATTATAATTCGAATACGATAACCAAAACATGATTTTTAAAATGAAAATTAAAATTTTTAGTGGAAGGGGTTAAGTGCAGTTCGAAGTTGAACTGGTAATGGGTTTTTACCATTTTCTGGTGATCGGTGATCGCAGGGCTCTTGAGGTTTCGTGGAGGCGTGGAGGGACGTACGGAGATTCGAGGAAAAATGGTGAAATGGTCGGAAGATCGACGTGGAGGGGATGGCGATGGTTTCTCGTTCGTAAACCTAGTTTTGTATAGCTGTGATTTTTCATCTCGTTCGTAGTCTAGGATTGATCGAGTGTTTCGGGGTCTTGAGAAATGGTAGTTTTGTCGTTGACGAAGTCGTAGCCGAAGGAGTGAATTTTCTGGTGATCGGTGGTGGCGTCGCGAGAGATGTTTTCCGATGAGGTATCATTCAGGGTTGGGTTGCGAGGCTTGATCTCGATTTAGCGTTCGATTCGAAGTTTGGTTAGTCGTAATCGAGTAGGGAGGTCGGGGTGGACTCGCTGGCGATGATGGGGTTGATCGGAGTCGCTCCGATATCGTGTACATGTGCACGAGTATCTTCGGTATCAGGTGGTTGTCGAAGTTTTGGGGAAGAAGGGGGGAACTCGAAGACGTGCTCGAGTAAAGTTGTGCTGGGCTCGAAGTAGATGAGATCGTGATTTTGCCTGGGGATAAGCTCGGGTAGAACGTGTTGTTGCTCGGGTTTATAGATGTGTTTCAGGAAGACAGTTTTCAAACATAAAGAAAAAAATCAAGTTTTAAAATTTAATTTGTTTTAAATCAATTTTCCTTCAATCGAGGTTATCTAAGTTTTAAAACAAGTTAAGAAAGGATTTCTAAATAAATGGTTTTAAATTTACCAAGTTTTGAAAAGGTTTAAAATAAATAAAACCTTTAATTCGAAAAGTTATTTTTACTTAATATTAAAGGTTAGATAGTTGATGTTTTAATGGTTAATAAAATTTGTTTGTTAAAAGGAAATTCATTACTTGAAGTAAATTACTTAATGACAGTAATTAATAAAGAGGTAATGTACAATTCAAGTTTAATTAATCAAGAAATTAAGGTATAATTACCTTAATATAATTAAATGTTGATAAATTGATAAAGATAAGGAATTATTTAAAAGTAATTACTTAATGAAAATAATTAAGGCAAATTACTTTATGTAATCAATTTAAAGGATTAATTAATGTGATAAATTGATAAATATGATTAATTTAAAGATAATAAATTTATGTAATTAATTGAAGGTTAATTACTTAATGTAAGGAATTAAGGGAAATAATTTATCTTAAAAACTTATTATAAGTTGATAATAAATGGAATAATTAAAGAGTGATTTGTTAATTTAATAAATTAATGATTAATGGTTTATAAATTAACAATTTTAGTTTTCAAAGGGATTTGTTAACTTGGAATTAAGGATTAATTAAAAATTAGAGAGAAGTAATTAATAATTACTTAATCATTAAAGGTTAATTAATTTTAAATTTATTATTAAAAGTTAGTTAATAAATAATTGAAGATTAATTAATTGAAATGGTTTATAATTGATTAATGATTAATTAACCAAGATTTGTAGTTTATTCATAAGTAATTAATCTGGTATAAATTAATTATAATCAGATATTAATTGATTCTACTTATAGATATTTGGATTCTATTGGATGATTTGATTGTTTGATATCCCTGATATATAATGCTTTGTGATACACCCTGATTTATGTTGTGATCTGTAGTTTACTTACCTGTGATATATATCTATGATCTGTGAATGAACGATAAGCGTTATAGTTTATATCGCTTATCAACTATATCCTGTATTTTGATATGTGATGATTGATGTTGCACTATTGTGTGAAACCCCTGGACTACACTTTACACACACAAATATGGATTTCGCGTGGAAATCGGTTAAGTCACAGATAATTTAAATTTGATGTTTTTGAAATTGAAATTTTAATTTCAATTGATTTTGAAATCGGAAATTTGGGTTTAAAGTGAAAAGCTTTTGAAATAGAATTTCAAAGATAAAAGTTATTTTGAATAACTTAATCGAGTTTTGAAAATTTAAATAATTAGACTTAAATTTGAATTCAAGTTTGAAATTAAATCTATGATTGATAAAAGATGATATAAATGTGTTTATATGAATTAAACCATTTTAAAGTATTAATTTGGGAATTTGAATTTAAACCAAGGATTTCAACTCGTATGAATGAATCAGATTTCCAAATTGAAACTGTTGTTTTCAAATGGTAAAAGCTTTTAGATAAGAAAAGAAATTCCAGTTTAAATTAAAGGAATTTCAAGATTAAATTGAAAAATGTTTTTTTCCAAGTTATGAATGAATTCTTTTTGAAAGCTATGTATTAAATCTGTTTATTTTTAACAGATTTAAAATGATGATTTGTTTAACCCATTCGAAATGAAATTGTTTTGAAAGCTATTAGTTAAATCTTTGATTTAAAGATTTAACGAATTAATTAAACTGAAATGGAAATTGATTTGGAAAATCTATGAATGAATCTTTGTGAAATTAAGTGAACTTTGTGAATTGAATCTTTTTTGTTTAAAAAGATTAAAATGGTAATTTGTTAAACCATTTGAAAAGAAAGTTGGGTTTAAATTGTGACTTAATTGAAATCCCAAGATCCATATATTTTTAAATATTTCGCTCACTATTCGGGTTAGCCAGGAAAGGACCTTTGGGTCGTATAACTCATTCCGAATAGTGATACGTCGTATATGGATAGCATTTGAAGACCGGTGTTGAAGACCAGATATTTTTCGAAAATGAAAGGACAACCTGTCGAATGTCTCTGCACTGAGTCGCGCCGGTATAGAGATTTATATCACTCTTTTGTGACGGGAAGTCTGAACGTGATTGAAAGTTATCCGGAATTGCAAGGGCTTCGTGAGAAGTGCCTTCGGTTCTGTTCGATCCCGGAACAGACTTGTATGGATACATGTCTGACATTACACTTTGAGATATAAAGCCGATTTCTTTCAAATACATTTCTGTTTGGTGGCGGAGAATTTATTCTCTTAACTTAACACCCTTCTCTGAGACGTACGAGCTCAGAGGTTATGTAGTTGAAATTTATCAGCGATATATCCCAATTTGGTAATGTGGCATGCTGAGTGTTGCTGTGTGATGATCAGTGTTTGATCATTTGTGATATGATCATTTGTTTGATCTTATATCTTTGTGATCATAGGTTGATCATTTGTTTGACCCGAAGCATGGCTTTGTGACAAAGCGTAGCTTTGTGGACGAGACTTCGTCGGACCTCACACCCCGGAAATGGTCAAAACAGGAAGGATGCAGCAAGGTTCTAGGGAGTAGCGCCCCTTAGTGTATGTCATTCCTTCTGGATAGAGGTGGTATCATGGTATGGAGCCCAGATACTTAACCTATGTGGTTGCTGCATTATTATTATGTGGTTTGTTGGAAATCGAGGATCCTCGGGAAGATCGGTTACGATCGGGGGATGGCATACGCGTGTCAGTAGTTACCTATTTTTGCAGAGGTAACCCGGCCTTGTGTTGGCAGAGATCCGGTTAGGTTCTCGGGTCGTCTATTCCAGGGACGTACCCATCGTGGATAGGAAGTTCCTTAGCCTGACCATTTGTTGGAAATCCATTTCCCAATACGGAACTTGTACGGTTTTAGTTGTAGAACCTGCCATTTACGTACGGTGGTCACCACTGTTTAGATGGTAGCTATAGTAGGCATACGATACTGGTCGTATGTTGGCTAAGATTAATATTATACTTTCGAAATGTTTTCTACACTATGCACTAATAATAATATCAAATGATTTGATTTGCGTAGTAAGCATCTTTGACTATCATAAGAAGAAATCTCCTCCAATTCTGCGTTTGCATTGTGTGTGTGGTGGGAGGTCTTATGGTAGTTTCATTTTCCAAAAGCATTGCGAATTGACTTTAAATTCTCTGCTATTTGTTTTTAAAGATAAACTGTTTTTGTTGCTCACACCAGTCCCACGACTGACTCGGAGTTTATTGTTCCCTTCCTAAACTCTGGGTGCCCACCATTTTCCACACGGGCAGTCTAGAGTTGGGTTTCTTTTCAGATATTCAGGTTGAGTAGATTATCTGGAGCTAGTCCGTCTATGGACGACTGACCTTGCTTTTCGCTAGCTATGGATTGGAGCATTCTATTGGAGACATTCTATTCCGCTGCTATTTGTTGTATCATATCTCTGATGTATATTGATATTCATTGTATCATATATTGTATATCAATGTATTATTCTTTTATTCCGCTGTGTTATTTGCTTAACTGTGTTATAAGCTCCCGAGAACCAGATTCGGCATTTGAATCTACGGCATTTTGAGTACAAGTGAAGTACGGGTGCCAATTTTCGAAGGTCGACTTTTGGGTCTTGACACTTTTCGAACATAATAATTTAATAATATTAAATAAATGTGGATTTATCGAGTCATGGTTTCTACGATCACCTTGATCGGTATGGACTATCTGTAACGACCCGGGTTTTTCATACAAGAAAAACCGGACCATTTTAGTTAAGAAGAAGAGGTAGAAGAAGAAAAATAGAAAACAACAGCAGAATCTCACATACGCAGCGGAATAAAATATAATATATCAACAGATCTTTACACAAATCAAACTGTATCAGTATATATATATATACATCCAAATACATCATCAGAGTACATCACATCAATATCATACAACTGGACAGTAATCATAACTTGTCCTTACAATCTGAATACACAGCGGAATATATAACTCAAATACGGAAGTACGTATCGCCATCCAGCTCCATAGCATCATTTCCTGTAATCTATAATACTCGGTCTGACCCGAGCATCATATAAAACAATACCCGAGTCAGTCTGGAAAACCAGCGTGAGAAAATCACACTCAAATTGATTATTAAAGTTTCAAAATCCTTTGAAAACAAAAGCATCTCGTAAGACCACGCCACAAATAAACATGTCGGGTTTTTACCTTACGATGGCTAAAACACTTTATATCAAAATCCTCTGATATTATAATTGTGTCTACAGAAAGTAAAATATAATCTAGCTGAAATGCTTGCATCTCACATTTCAACAATAGTTGGGCACAATCAAAACCGTACAGGCACGTAGGGAGAATGGATTTCCAACGAATGACTAGGCATTGGGGTACCACCTATCACAGTACGTGGCCTAGATCACAGTACCGAGGAGTACGCCCGCTCCCCTGCAACACAAGGCCGGAACCATCCCTTACTGGATGATCCCGAATAAAATCACCCCACGGTTGGGATCAGCAACCGCACCACTAAGCCGAAATAAAAAGGGACATCTAGACAGGGATGACCTTACCCTCCAGTGGAAGCTACCCACGAAGCCTTGCTGCATAACCCCTGATTTTCAGTCATTCCCGGTTGATGAGGTTCGAGGCTAAACGATACCTTTTAGAGAACATATCCCTTAGAATGCCCATCGTCCGCTGACGATGTTTCGCAAGCATTCGTCCATACCAGTCCGTCCTGGGTTTGAACGGAACAGAAGGCACTATTCCTACTACATCCATTTTGGAAATATCCTCAGGATTAGTAGCGACTAGCCCTTGCACTTCACTGCTCCATCTTCGACTCTGAACACGTTACACGAAACGTACAAACCGGATCGAAGTGGTATTCGAGTCTCCAGACCTAGAATCCCGGTATACGGAAACTCGATCCCGGTCTCTTCGAAACGATCAGCGCATTTGGCCAATATTGATAGTCGGTTATTTAACTATCAATTAACATCCACAAACAACCATCACACACAATAAATAATTTACCACATTATTTATTTGCCCAAATATCTTTCCAAGATATATTTCCAAATTTTCAAACTCCTTTTGAAAACAATTTCAAACAGTTTCCGCTTACGGAATACATTTCCAATTATTTATTTCTCTGAAACACCAAGTACAAAACACTTAGATTTTAAAATAATTTAAAAACACTTTATTTTAAATATATCTTGTAACATTGAAATTAAACTACTTTAATACTTTATTAAAAATATATACTTTAAAATAAACCACTTTATAAATATAAACTAAATTTCTCCTTTTAAAACAAAATAGCAAATCACTTTTATATAATTACTACAATAATAGATCTTTGAAAAATACTTACTTTAAAGTTTAACATTTAGAAATAATAGATTCTCTAAAACATGCTTTTTAAAACATACTAAAAACTTTTAACTTATTATTTAAAATTGCTTTGAAAACGTACTTGGCTATCCAGAGAAATACACTTCTCATTTCCATCTTTTAAAAATAAACCAACATTTATTTTTAAACCAAACCATATCTTTTTATAAATCCCCATCTTGAATTTATATTCAAATATCCACTGATATTTTATTTTACTTTATAAACCCAGTTTATATCTCCAAAATCTCACTTCTCTTTTAAAATTCCAATTTTAAACAACTAAATCAATTTCCAATTGATTTTCCAATTTACTTTACTTTACTTTGAAATAAATTTCCTTTACTACTTCATTTATTTCAAAATACATTAACTTTTAGATTTATTCCTTTATTTGAGTTAAAACCCTTTTTAACTGAAAATACCAATTTTAAACTTCCAAAATTCCTTTTTTAGCCTTTAATTAAATTTAATCCTTACATTCAAAATAAATCCTTTATTCTTTAAATTTAATATTACTTTAGTTTAAAGTTAATATTTCCCTTGTTATTTCGAAATTTCCTTATTCCAATTCACTTAAATTATTTACTTTACTCTTTTATTTTTATTTTTAAAATCCAATTCAATATATATTTTGATAACTCCTTTTATTGAAATATTCAATCCAACCATATCATCCAATATTTCAATCATCAATAAAATCATCACAGGATATCAATATTCATAAAACAGAATATCAAATAATCTAAATAATTTTGAGGAATCCAGTTGGATCCCTCCAACCTGTTTCCCTGCATCCACAGACGTTAGCACAATACCAATTCCACTTCAAAATGGAATATCGCGGTATATGGGTTTTATAAAATATCATCCGCTATTATGCGGCGCATAGGGTCTCATCCGCTATATAAATGCGGGAATATCAACAACTCAAATATATATACATATGCCAATATGTATATATTTCTATATACTACTATATATAGTATAGCACATCAATCAATGCAACCATCCAATCAATTATTTAAATTTAACCATTTAAATTTAAAATCAAATTCAACTGAGTGAGATTAACTCACTTTTATTTCATTTGCTTCCCATCTCCAATCCAGCTTGTTTCTTCACAATTATGGAACCTTGTATAAGTAATTTATGATTTATTAACATTTGAAATAATCTAAAATAATTTACCATTTATTAATTCAACTAATAATTTAATTTTAATCTAATTTTTCAAATGATAATTGGACCGACCAAATTTACATTTTCCTTTTCTAAATTTATAAAATTTATGACAGATTATAACTGTCCTAATTCCTCAAACAATTATACTAATTACCTTAAAAGTTAAATAGTTCCTCCATATCAATTACTATTATTATTAAACAAGCAAAACAAACAAACTTTATCTTGCTATCCAAAATTTCCCGACCTAGATATATTTAAAACAGAATCGCTTACTCCTGTTGAAATAAAATTTTTCGTTTCCTCTGTTAAATTCCATTCCAGAATAAATTTATCAATTACAGTTAGATTAACAAAATACCTCACAGCCGAGTTCCAATCGAGCAGAGCCCTAATCAGAACTTCGTTTGCCACGTCCATCTCAGCATCGACCTCGCACCACCGTTAAGACCAACCACGACCACCTGCTGCCTCAGTTGTTCCCCTTTTTGAACGCGAACGCGCTACACCATCAAACCCCAACTCGACCTTGCCTGATACCCTAGCATCGCTCCACCAGCAACCCCGAACATTCCATGCCAGCTATCGACCCCGACACTGTCACAACCAGCGTTGACCAAAACACCTCCAGGCCGACCTTCAAACGCTTGAATCACCTCACAAGATAAAAATCGAACGACCTCGCTAAATCCCACTATGCCTTCCGCGACTCGAACAAGTCGAATTTAATTAGTAGTGGCAGTAAAGAGACTGTAGCAGAACTTCAAATCGGCAGTAGAAATATCGCGTAGGAGGCAAGGATGAGCCGACGATGGTTGATGGAATAGCCGAGTGTGTAGCGATGATTATTATGAAGGCATTGATTTTCGAAACCCTAGTTTCTCTCGGGTTCAAGCATCGCGATATGGGGAATTGATATTGAACTGTAACTTGATTTAAAGAGGGAGGAAGAACAGATTAAATTTTGATTTTCGATTGCCCCCTTTTTTCTTTTCTGATTTTAGAACGAGATAAATTTTCTTCTGTTATTTGGCTTAGGAACGAAGAAATAAAGAGATAAGGTCGGTATCAAATGTGTTGTCTTTCTTATTTAATTCTGAGGTGATTTTTAGAGGACGCGTGTTTATTAGGTAGGACACGTGTTCAATTAGCCATTCACAGAGGCATTCAAAATGAAAGGAAAATATCTGACGTGAAATTCTTTTAACTAGTCAATATAACTTACTATTTATATTTGAATTTCAATTTAATTTCCAGCGCGTTTATATATCGTACACTCACACCACAACCCCAAACTCTACGAAAATTGAAATCCGATAATAACTAACTATTACGGAATCAATGGAACTGGTTTCGTCAAATTCCGAGACTGTGCCTCGGAAGGCTATTTTAAAATTCAATTTAAACGATATATTTTTAAAAGTGAACAAAATACTTTTAAAATTCCATTTTAAAAGTTCTATCATCTTCAGTATTAACAATATAAATTTTCTGAACCTTTGAACTATTTTTAACCGGCTTAAAATCAAGATTCAATATTTTACCCAATCCCGATAATTAAATTTAATAATTAATTATCCAAAGAAATACTGTATAATTGAAATTAAAGTTAAAATTTAACCTTCGGATATTTAAAATAAATTAAATATTCACATTTCAAATATACAAAAATTCCGGGTCGTCACATTCCTTCCCCCTTAAAAGAATTTCGTCCCCGAAATTACCAGTTAAGAGAAATGATTCGATACCCGTTCTTTTTCCCAATCCAAATAGTTTTAACAACTTTCCATAACAATCTTTTATTAATGATACACTAATCATCTTTTAACTTCCCAATCTTATTCATAAGTTCAACTCATACCACCTACTTATCCATTCAAATTTAAATTTGAATTCAAATTTTAACTTATCAAAATTTTCCAAAATTTTTCTAACTCCCTAAATTTCCGAAAAATTTCGCCAGCGTCTCCTTTGCGCGGCTAGCTCGGTACTACTACAAAATGGCTCTACGGCCTCCCAATCTCAAAAAGAAAACAAAAAGCCAAGTGGCTGGATCCAAAACCCAATCAAATTTCATATAGAAATTCAAATACATACCTTTTTGTCGGGCCATTAAATTTTATCTTCTAAATCAAAAATCCCAATTTATCCATTGCTTTTATACACCTGTATATCCTACTAAGCAATAATATTCAATTACAATTCCAAAGTCATTTTATACTTTCCTTTACAAATTTTCAATATTTGTTTTACTTAAGCCCGTACGATGCACATATATCATCCGTACGCAATATCACATTCGATCGCTCAATCGATCACACAATTCCACTTCCGAACTAGTATCGTCCACCCGACTTCCTAGTGTGGACTCAGATCTGGTTCCTTGATCAGAAACCGTCATTCTCCTTGCATAGCCACAAACTATGATAGAGAATATCCAGAATCAATCAACAATCCATATCCAGGTTCGCCGTTGAAAATCGAGTGAAAAATCCTGATTCGGATCGATAAAACTATCTCGAAATTCTGTGTTCGATATCTGGACCAAATAGCTATGCGAATAAATAATATACGTACACCTTACGTAATTAGCCCAAATGATTATTAGTTATATCAATTCTCCTTTATTCACATTCCTTTTTGATTGTTATCCCCTTATTCACAACTATCCCATTTCACAACTTCAGTTTTAGTCTTCATTCAACTATTCACTTAGTATATATATTTTCAATCCAAAATTACTAAGTATATTTCCAATACAAACTTCATTCTTCAATTCTTAAGTTCATATAAATTTTCTTATATTTATTTACTACTTCACCACTGAAGTGTATATATTCAAATTGAACTCCCATTTCATATGAATTCCAACTTACTACAATTTACTACTTCATTTCAAATTTTTTTCCTTAAATTCAATTCATCTCCAACTTTCAAAAATGAATTTTATTTAGCTCGAAAACAATCCAAGTTAATTCATTCAATAACTATTTCTCAACTTATTTAAACCACTCCTCTGTTTGAGTTCAGTTTCCATTCAACATTTACTTAAGTCAATAGCTTAAGTTTATTTTCCATTTAACCAACCCTTTAAAGTTTTATTTCCATCTTTCATTTGATTCTTATTTAATCAAATTCCATCCATTTATTTATTTAATATAATTGGTTTATTCACTCAATCATTATGAATTTTAATTTCCATACTCAATTCATCTGGAATTATTTTATTAATAACCAGGCCCTTTCCAATTTATTTTCACTTATTTGGATTTCATTCGCAATCCAAACCATCACTATGTTAATCCAATTTCATTAACTCACCATTAAATTTCAATAACTAATTTATTATCAAATTAGTTCCTCTGCTGGTTAAAATTAAATACTTGCTTTTTAATTCCAAATATCACTTCACTTAATTTTCTTAAGTTCAATATATTTTATAATTCAAGTTTGGATTTATTTAAAAATTAAGATTGCTCATCTTAGTCGTTTCCATTTGATAATTACAATTTCATTTCTATTCATAAGTTTCAACTTACTTACTTAAGATCTAGGACTACTCATTTAAGTCCATTTCTATCTTCAAATCAAATTTCAAATTATTACACTTAAGAACTTAAGAATATGAATTTCTTTACACAATTATAAGCATTCTACATTACCTTTATATCCAATTCAATTCGACTTCAACTTATTTACATTTAATTCAATTCCAATTCTCAATTTTTTATTTAACTTATCTTAAGTTAAATTCAAATATATTTTATTCACCTTCATATACTCGAATTAAATTTTAATTCTAGGATACAATTTTATACAAGTTTTACAATTCATTCACCTTCAAGTTCTCTAACTCTTTTATCTACCAACTTATATTACTCATTGAGTTAATTTCATCTCATAATTATAATCCCAGAATTTAACTTTCATCCCTTTCTTATTTCAATCAACTTCATTCTATACTTTATATTGTTGATTCATTTAAATTTTCACATTTAAATTTTAAATAGAATTTCCAGAATTCAATTGCCCGATTTTATTTCAAAAACCATTTTGAATCCATAAATAACTCATACATATCTGGTATATCACCTCAAATCCCAATTTCCAAAACAATCTGCTTTTACCAAACAAATTTTCCTTTTTGAATTTCAAAACCAACCCAGTTCACAATTATTCCAACTTAAAACAGTTTGGTAGCAATTTCTCTTTGGAAACTCGAAAATAGACATCGATGATGCTGCAGTCATCACCGAAATTATTTTCCAGCGACCGAAAGAGAATTTAATGCTTTTATCACTTTAAACATTTCAAACATTTTTAAATCCCAAATCCCACCAGATTTCAATTCAATTTCAAAAATATTCATGAAATAATGTCACCATTATTTCCCCAAAACCTTTAAAAACTATTTTTAAATCCAAAGAAATTTAAACCTTTCCCAAAACTTCAAATTCAAAATCCATTAAATTTTATATCCAAACATTACTTGGAATTCTATCACAATTTATTTCAAGTTATAAGACACATTTACAATTTACTTTTACAAATTTCATTTGTTTATGAATTTATCTCATTGATTATAAATCACATTTGTAATTCACATTTTTATATAAAGTTTATCTCAATTTATAAATTTCATTTATAGTTTATATTTCAAATTCCATTTTGTTATATAAATTTATTCTTCAACTTAGGTTATAAGTTTTCAATTTCTACTTAATAATGAGACTAACTCATTATGGTCATTTTCTAACAACCAAGCATCCAAATATATAACTATAATAATTTTCGAATAATTATTTCTTTTATATACAAAATAATTTGGGCAAAATTATTTCATTCACCCTATTTAAAACAATATTGTGTCGAACTGTTCTATTCAAGTGTTTATAAACCCCTTCGATACAGTTGTACAGACTGTGCCGACGAAGGTTCATATACCACTCAATAAACCAACCAACACAATATAAAACCATTTTATATTCACTAACAAATACGCGCTCATATCTATTAGTACTCTCAAAATTCCCAACAGAGCCAAGGTTATCGCTAGCCTAAGCTCTGATACCAAGTGTAACGACCCGGGTTTTTCATACAAGAAAAACCGGACCATTTTAGTTAAGAAGAAGAGGTAGAAGAAGAAAAATAGAAAACAACAGCAGAATCTCACATACGCAGCGGAATAAAATATAATATATCAACAGATCTTTACACAAATCAAACTGTATCAGTATATATATATATACATCCAAATACATCATCAGAGTACATCACATCAATATCATACAACTGGACAGTAATCATAACTTGTCCTTACAATCTGAATACACAGCGGAATATATAACTCAAATACGGAAGTACGTATCGCCATCCAGCTCCATAGCATCATTTCCTGTAATCTATAATACTCGGTCTGACCCGAGCATCATATAAAACAATACCCGAGTCAGTCTGGAAAACCAGCGTGAGAAAATCACACTCAAATTGATTATTAAAGTTTCAAAATCCTTTGAAAACAAAAGCATCTCGTAAGACCACGCCACAAATAAACATGTCGGGTTTTTACCTTACGATGGCTAAAACACTTTATATCAAAATCCTCTGATATTATAATTGTGTCTACAGAAAGTAAAATATAATCTAGCTGAAATGCTTGCATCTCACATTTCAACAATAGTTGGGCACAATCAAAACCGTACAGGCACGTAGGGAGAATGGATTTCCAACGAATGACTAGGCACTGGGGTACCACCTATCACAGTACGTGGCCTAGATCACAGTACCGAGGAGTACGCCCGCTCCCCTGCAACACAAGGCCGGAACCATCCCTTACTGGATGATCCCGAATAAAATCACCCCACGGTTGGGATCAGCAACCGCACCACTAAGCCGAAATAAAAAGGGACATCTAGACAGGGATGACCTTACCCTCCAGTGGAAGCTACCCACGAAGCCTTGCTGCATAACCCCTGATTTTCAGTCATTCCCGGTTGATGAGGTTCGAGGCTAAACGATACCTTTTAGAGAACATATCCCTTAGAATGCCCATCGTCCGCTGACGATGTTTCGCAAGCATTCGTCCATACCAGTCCGTCCTGGGTTTGAACGGAACAGAAGGCACTATTCCTACTACATCCATTTTGGAAATATCCTCAGGATTAGTAGCGACTAGCCCTTGCACTTCACTGCTCCATCTTCGACTCTGAACACGTTACACGAAACGTACAAACCGGATCGAAGTGGTATTCGAGTCTCCAGACCTAGAATCCCGGTATACGGAAACTCGATCCCGGTCTCTTCGAAACGATCAGCGCATTTGGCCAATATTGATAGTCGGTTATTTAACTATCAATTAACATCCACAAACAACCATCACACACAATAAATAATTTACCACATTATTTATTTGCCCAAATATCTTTCCAAGATATATTTCCAAATTTTCAAACTCCTTTTGAAAACAATTTCAAACAGTTTCCGCTTACGGAATACATTTCCAATTATTTATTTCTCTGAAACACCAAGTACAAAACACTTAGATTTTAAAATAATTTAAAAACACTTTATTTTAAATATATCTTGTAACATTGAAATTAAACTACTTTAATACTTTATTAAAAATATATACTTTAAAATAAACCACTTTATAAATATAAACTAAATTTCTCCTTTTAAAACAAAATAGCAAATCACTTTTATATAATTACTACAATAATAGATCTTTGAAAAATACTTACTTTAAAGTTTAACATTTAGAAATAATAGATTCTCTAAAACATGCTTTTTAAAACATACTAAAAACTTTTAACTTATTATTTAAAATTGCTTTGAAAACGTACTTGGCTATCCAGAGAAATACACTTCTCATTTCCATCTTTTAAAAATAAACCAACATTTATTTTTAAACCAAACCATATCTTTTTATAAATCCCCATCTTGAATTTATATTCAAATATCCACTGATATTTTATTTTACTTTATAAACCCAGTTTATATCTCCAAAATCTCACTTCTCTTTTAAAATTCCAATTTTAAACAACTAAATCAATTTCCAATTGATTTTCCAATTTACTTTACTTTACTTTGAAATAAATTTCCTTTACTACTTCATTTATTTCAAAATACATTAACTTTTAGATTTATTCCTTTATTTGAGTTAAAACCCTTTTTAACTGAAAATACCAATTTTAAACTTCCAAAATTCCTTTTTTAGCCTTTAATTAAATTTAATCCTTACATTCAAAATAAATCCTTTATTCTTTAAATTTAATATTACTTTAGTTTAAAGTTAATATTTCCCTTGTTATTTCGAAATTTCCTTATTCCAATTCACTTAAATTATTTACTTTACTCTTTTATTTTTATTTTTAAAATCCAATTCAATATATATTTTGATAACTCCTTTTATTGAAATATTCAATCCAACCATATCATCCAATATTTCAATCATCAATAAAATCATCACAGGATATCAATATTCATAGAACAGAATATCAAATAATCTAAATAATTTTGAGGAATCCAGTTGGATCCCTCCAACCTGTTTCCCTGCATCCACAGACGTTAGCACAATACCAATTCCACTTCAAAATGGAATATCGCGGTATATGGGTTTTATAAAATATCATCCGCTATTATGCGGCGCATAGGGTCTCATCCGCTATATAAATGCGGGAATATCAACAACTCAAATATATATACATATGCCAATATGTATATATTTCTATATACTACTATATATAGTATAGCACATCAATCAATGCAACCATCCAATCAATTATTTAAATTTAACCATTTAAATTTAAAATCAAATTCAACTGAGTGAGATTAACTCACTTTTATTTCATTTGCTTCCCATCTCCAATCCAGCTTGTTTCTTCACAATTATGGAACCTTGTATAAGTAATTTATGATTTATTAACATTTGAAATAATCTAAAATAATTTACCATTTATTAATTCAACTAATAATTTAATTTTAATCTAATTTTTCAAATGATAATTGGACCGACCAAATTTACATTTTCCTTTTCTAAATTTATAAAATTTATGACAGATTATAACTGTCCTAATTCCTCAAACAATTATACTAATTACCTTAAAAGTTAAATAGTTCCTCCATATCAATTACTATTATTATTAAACAAGCAAAACAAACAAACTTTATCTTGCTATCCAAAATTTCCCGACCTAGATATATTTAAAACAGAATCGCTTACTCCTGTTGAAATAAAATTTTTCGTTTCCTCTGTTAAATTCCATTCCAGAATAAATTTATCAATTACAGTTAGATTAACAAAATACCTCACAGCCGAGTTCCAATCGAGCAGAGCCCTAATCAGAACTTCGTTTGCCACGTCCATCTCAGCATCGACCTCGCACCACCGTTAAGACCAACCACGACCACCTGCTGCCTCAGTTGTTCCCCTTTTTGAACGCGAACGCGCTACACCATCAAACCCCAACTCGACCTTGCCTGATACCCTAGCATCGCTCCACCAGCAACCCCGAACATTCCATGCCAGCTATCGACCCCGACACTGTCACAACCAGCGTTGACCAAAACACCTCCAGGCCGACCTTCAAACGCTTGAATCACCTCACAAGATAAAAATCGAACGACCTCGCTAAATCCCACTATGCCTTCCGCGACTCGAACAAGTCGAATTTAATTAGTAGTGGCAGTAAAGAGACTGTAGCAGAACTTCAAATCGGCAGTAGAAATATCGCGTAGGAGGCAAGGATGAGCTGACGATGGTTGATGGAATAGCCGAGTGTGTAGCGATGATTATTATGAAGGCATTGATTTTCGAAACCCTAGTTTCTCTCGGGTTCAAGCATCGCGATATGGGGAATTGATATTGAACTGTAACTTGATTTAAAGAGGGAGGAAGAACAGATTAAATTTTGATTTTCGATTGCCCCCTTTTTTCTTTTCTGATTTTAGAACGAGATAAATTTTCTTCTGTTATTTGGCTTAGGAACGAAGAAATAAAGAGATAAGGTCGGTATCAAATGTGTTGTCTTTCTTATTTAATTCTGAGGTGATTTTTAGAGGACGCGTGTTTATTAGGTAGGACACGTGTTCAATTAGCCATTCACAGAGGCATTCAAAATGAAAGGAAAATATCTGACGTGAAATTCTTTTAACTAGTCAATATAACTTACTATTTATATTTGAATTTCAATTTAATTTCCAGCGCGTTTATATATCGTACACTCACACCACAACCCCAAACTCTACGAAAATTGAAATCCGATAATAACTAACTATTACGGAATCAATGGAACTGGTTTCGTCAAATTCCGAGACTGTGCCTCGGAAGGCTATTTTAAAATTCAATTTAAACGATATATTTTTAAAAGTGAACAAAATACTTTTAAAATTCCATTTTAAAAGTTCTATCATCTTCAGTATTAACAATATAAATTTTCTGAACCTTTGAACTATTTTTAACCGGCTTAAAATCAAGATTCAATATTTTACCCAATCCCGATAATTAAATTTAATAATTAATTATCCAAAGAAATACTGTATAATTGAAATTAAAGTTAAAATTTAACCTTCGGATATTTAAAATAAATTAAATATTCACATTTCAAATATACAAAAATTCCGGGTCGTCACACTATCCTTGAGATCATTCTTTGATTTTGTGTTCCCGGTCTGAGTAAGATCCTTGGTATCGGATCGGTTCGAGTGATACCAATTTGTTTGTTTGTTTGCCACGGGTTTTGAGTATAATCATTGCGATTGTTTTGGACGATCATTACGATCGGTTTGGATTAAGATCTCTTAGATTCCGGATATTTGGATTTTGTGACTATTTTGTGTTCGTGAAATTAATATATATATTCTTGTATTTTGTGTTAGTGAAATAAACATGTGTTCTTGTATCTTGTGATGGATGTTGAGTTGATTCTGTTGTTTTATGTTTAATAGCTAATATGCATCCGTTACTTAAATATATAATCATGTGCCTTGTGATGAACTCTAAGTTAAATTAATTCCTGTTACTTGTTATATCCTGGATATCTGTATTTAGTTATATATTGTTTGTTCTTGTATTATATTTTATCACACCTTATTGGATATTTAGAGATAGTCTGACCCGGGTGTTATTTTGCTCGGGTCAGGCCGAGACTTTTCAAGTTACAGGACAAGTTGACTTTTGGATGTTTGGGCTAGCAAGGAGATAAACGCTTTTGAATTTTTAGTTTATCTCATTTAGGAAATTTGTGAATATATTTATAAGACGTACAATTGAGATTAGAGAATTGTTAAACTTGTATAACAATCAAGTTTGGTATTTCATTTTGTAAAATAAAAATTTGTATATGTGTAAGTTGAGATTTATTCCACTGTGATCTGTGACTATTATTTATATGATATATTGTTATGATTCTGAGAAATCGGTGGGTCTATTACTTTGTATTAATATTGTACACGTCAAATTCAGTTCAGATATTAAGTGAAAAGGTATAAATGACGTGTCAATATTAGTATAAGGATATATTCACATTCGATCGCCCTTAACAAGCCGTATTCTACGGATTAACAGATGACATTACTTGTAATGTTCTTTGCTAAACTGGGCATCGCGGTAGGGTCATTACAGTTTGGTATCAGAGCTGTGTCAGAACATTATAACATATAATATCATGGATCCGAGACTTAGATGACTTAGAGTCCTATCCCCTAGGGTGTGTGGTAGATAATTATATTAATTATCTAAGTACGGATAGGAATATTAAATGATTATTGGGATACTCATTTGGGGGCGCAAATTGATTTTAAAAAAAAATTATTAATTAGAAAAATTGGAATTTGTGATATTTAAAATCTTTAGCGAATAATGAGCAAAATCTTTTAGAGTTGAGAAAATTTTGGAATTAAATTGGAATGAATTAAATTGAAGTGAACTATTTTCTTTTAATAGAAAATTTAAAAAATTTGTATAAATAAGTTTAATTTAAATGATCTAGGAATAATCAGAGTTATGCAGTGGAATTTCAGACCTTGATTGTTCCGCTATAATTGAGCATCTATGTTCTGGTTGATTGGCTGATTAGTTGTTAGAAATTGATTGCTTGGTTTCCTTTATTTAAAACTGGATGCTTGGATGTTAGTGGAAATAAAACAAATGCATCTAAACTTGTGATTATCTATTTTGTTGACTTATCCAGACGTTGTTTAAGGATTCTGGTGATATGTGGGATGCTATGTTATCGATAGGGGTTCCTAAACATCGAATGTGACATTTTGACATAAGAAATAATTAAAACTTGGAAATTTAAGTACGAATTTCTTTCGTTATGTAATATTATTCTGTCAATCTAATTAAAGTGTAATCATGAATTGCTAATATCTCCTATATGATATGATTTTGATACTAAATACTAATATGAATTTTTGAGATAGGTGCAGGTATCTGAAGTTAAATAGATATCGTTTAAGATATTATAAATTGTTTGCTTAAGGAATATTAGCGGACTCGCTAATATTTCAAATATTAGGTATGTATCTCGGACTACATATCGCATTTTAATGTTTTTCCCTACGGGATGCCTCATCATTGAGATGAGATGTATATTATGTAATTATATTTATATTGTAAATTTTTGAAACGCTAACCGCGCAAAGGAGATGCTGCCGAAATTTTCCATAAATTTAAGGTGTTAGAATATTTTTGAGAAATTTTGATAACTAAAAACTTGAGTTTAGTGTTATAATTTGGAGTAATATTAATTGAGTGATTTTGGAAATGAAAATAGAAACCAATTAACAAATAATTATTATAAAAGGAAATTTATATTATGGATTTCTTTCGTTAAGGGAATTGCGGGGACGCAATTTCTTTAAGAGCGGAAGTCTGTAACAACCCTGCTGTTAATTGCCTAATTAATTATGATTAATTATGGTTAATTAATATTTATTGAGATTGTATAATATAAATTGTGAAATTAAAATTTGTTTTGAATAATTGATTTGGTTATCAATTCTTAGCATTTGATAAATAAATTAAATTATTAGTAAGGAAGAAAAATAATTAATTTGTCAAATTGGATTTATATTTTTTTATTATAAAAAATAATAATGGGATAATAATTATTTAATATATATATATAATGATTAATACTTAATTTTTTTTTGTTAAATACATTAATTAGTGTTAGGAGATAATAAAACTAAAGTTAGTGTAAATTAGTGTTTGTTGGGCTTAATAGAAATTTGTTAATGTATTTCTATTTATTGTTTTGTTTGGGCCTTTGTCTTAGGATAAGCCCACTAGCCTTTAGAGAAGAAATATGATAGTTATCATTTCCCTTAATCACGTCCGCAGGTGCGGCGCAGTGGAAAGGAGGCTTGGGTTCTGGTAAAAAGACCTAGGTTCGATTCCTATCATGCGCTTCCCTATCCTATATAAATTTACCTGGGGGTATGGGGGCTTGGATCAGCGGACGGCTTTAGTGTACCCTCCTTAGGAGTTTACCGGCCCGTCGGGTTCTCCTGGGTTTTCAAAAAAAAAAATTCCCTTAATCACTTATCCATCATTCTCCTTTTTCCTGTACGTTCAATTCCTCAGAAAGAAAAAAATATAAGAAACCAAATTGGAACCAAAACCTAGGCCTTAGAAAATTAAGATCAATTCATAGAAAAATTGTAAAATCAAAAAGAGATATGGGTAAGACTTCTTTTCATCTCCTCTATTCAATTCTACCATTTATTTAAGGTTTATTTTAGTTTGTAATTTCTGAAATTATTGGTAGGAGAGGGATTTTTGGTATTTTAATGGAGATATAGGAGTTGTAGAAGATGAGAATAGCAATAGAGTGTTCAAAGCTTTGTTGTTCATCAATTAGGAAGCTTTCTTCATCTTGTGGATTTGAGGTGAGTTGCAAACTCACATATCTATCTCTATTAAGTCTTAATTCTTTGAATTGAGTGATAAGTATCACTAAATAGTTGAATGGTTTAAGTAATTTGATTGAATTATTGAAATTTGCAAAGTGGTTGCTGAAATTTATTTGTGACCATTGCTGTAGTAAAGCAGCAATATCTCTGTGTAGAATGATCTGAATTGGTTCATTCTTTTTGTGGTAGAAATATATTTAAATAAGCTATAAGTTTTGTTTATATCATTTTTCGAAATACCATGTTTAAAAGGGTCTAAATTAAGTTTGAAACTGATGTCATAGCACAGCCATTTCCAATTTTCCGAGTTAATACCTGAGACTAAAATAGACATAACTTTTGATTGGTAAATCCAATTGTGTTGAATCTTTTTGCAGTAGAAAGATAATTTCCTAAGGAAGAACTTTTATTTTAATTAATTTCTCATATTTTGAAGATGTTTGGTCAAAAATTGGGTTTTTAACAGAGTAATAGTCTCTGCCTTGTCAAATTTCTGTGCTAAACATTGTTAGTAATTTAATCATAACTTTCTCATTTCTTATTGGATTTTGATAAAATATAAATTTATGAAAAGCTTAAACTATGTGCTACAACTTTCATGTTGTAAGTTTCTGCATATTCTATGATTTGTATGGTCGAAATTGGGTTTGAAACTGATACATATGCTCTGCTCTGTCGATTTTCTAAGTTGAAACCTAAAACTAAAATTGCCATAACTTTTTAACGGTAAATCCAAATGGTGCAAAACATTTTCTAATGAAAATCTGAGACTTTAAGGAACAAGTTTCATGTTATATGTTTATGAAAATTCTTGAGAAAAAGATATTGAAATGGTGTTTCAAAACTGAAAATCTAGTGTGGCCTATGATTTGTTGCTATGTGTGTGATGTTGTTTAAATTTGCTTTGAATGTTCTATCGTGATTATTTTGATATATATTTTTTTTATTGGTTTGCTAAGTTATAAATTGTGTTTATAGCTTATATGAAAATCAAACTTTATGAAACTATTGGTCGTTACAATCTTGTGATATGTAATAGTGAATTTCTTGTGCTTTATGAACTTTGAATCATTTTTGATTCAAGGCTTTGGAAATTTATAAATTTAAATCTACCTATTTTGCGAATGTATATAACTACTTTATTTGGTATACAAGACAGTTTATTTAAGTTTTAAATGTCAAACATGTTTTCTAAAGTAGTCTAATTATTTTTAAAAATGATTTTATGGATTTGGAATTTCAAAATTTGGAAATACAATTGTACGAGGTTTTAACTAATTATTAGAATACTAAATTGATTTTGTAAAGGGATTTATGGATTCGAAAATAAATAAATACTTCTATAAATGGCTTTTGAAATATGTGTGTAAACATTATAACCTTTTGGAATTTTAAAGAATCAATTTGATTTTGGAACATGGAAATTCTTGTTTTGTAAAATAAATACTCTTGGAACAATTTGGAATAACGGAATATTTTGATAAGTGAAAAGTTAAATAAATGTTTTGAGAACCTTAATTCTATAATTTGAGAAGTACTAATAATCGACTTAGTGTCATCGATTGGTTTAAATGCTTTCGAATGAGACTTCGTCGAATATGGTATAACTCAATGAATAGAATGTTTGAGTGGAACTTACTAGCCCATTAGCAAATACTCAAATTTCACCAGGTAGTATGGGATGCCTTGATTAAATTCGTGTGATTGCTGTTAGGAAGTATTTTACACTTTAGAGTTGTATTCTCTTCTGGTGTGCGACAAGTGGTTGCTAGATCCTTAAAAGAATATGGTTCAGGTTTTCCAGTGATATCCATAATAAGTGATATTTACTAGCTTTTAGTAAATACTTGAGCTTCACCATATGGTATGGGACGTATTGGTTAAATTCTAGTGATTACTGAAGGTGATAGTATTTGGCACTTTAGAGTTTACTCTCTTTTGGTGTGTGGCAAGTGGCTGCTAGATCCTTAAGAAGTTTATTCCTGGATTTCTTTTCGACCATAATAATTTAATAATATTAAATAAATGTGGATTTATCGAGTCATGGTTTCTACGATCACCTTGATCGGTATGGACTATCCTTGAGATTATTCTGTGATTTTGTGTTCCCGGTCTGAGTACGATCCTTGGTATCAGATCGGTTCGAGTGATACCAATTTGTTTGTTTGTTTGCCACGGGTTTTGAGTACAATCATTGCGATTGTTTTGGACGATCATTACGATCGGTTTGGATTAAGATCTCTTGGATTCTGGATATTTGGATTTTGTGACTATTTTGTGTTCGTGAAATTAATATATATATTCTTGTGTTTTGTGTTAGTGAAATAAACATGTGTTCTTGTATCTTGTGATGGATGTTGAGTTGATTCTGTTGTTTTATGTTTAATAGCTAATATGCGTCCGTCACTTAAATATATAATCATGTGCATTGTGATGAACTCTAAGTTAAATTAATTCCCGTTACTTGTTATATCCTGGATATCTGTATTTAGTTATATATTGTTTGTTCTTGTGTTATATTTTATCTCACCTTATTGGATATTTAGAGATAGTCTGACCCGGGTGTTATTTTGCTCGGGTCAGGCCGAGACTTTTCAGGTTATATGACAAGTTGACTTTTGGATGTTTGGGCTAGCAAGGAGATAAACACTTTTGAATGTTTAGTTTATCTCATTTAGGAAATTTGTGAATATATTTATAAGACGTACAATTGAGATTAGAGAATTGTTAAACTTGTATAACAATCAAGTTTGGTATTTCATTTTGTAAAATAAAAATTTGTATATGTGTAAGTTGAGATTTATTCCGCTGTGATCTGTGACTATTATTTATATGATATATTGTTCTGATTCTGAGAAATCGGTGTGTCTATTACTTTGTATTAATATTGTACACGTCAAATTCAGTTCAGATATTAAGTGAAAAGGTATAAATGACGTGTCAATATTAGTATAAGGATATATTCACATTCGATCGCCCTTAACAAGCCGTATTCTCCGGATTAGCAGACGACATTACTTGTAATGTTCTTTGCTAAACTGGGCATCGCGGTAGGCTCGTTACAAACTTCATGAACTATTTATTTGATTATTATATTTTGTCATTCCACTATGAGATTCTGTATCTTTTTTTCTTCTTTCTTTGCTTTTTCTTATTTACCCATAACAATCCTCCTCTTTGAATGGTTTGAGTTTGACATATGTGGTTTATTATCGATTTAAATTATCTTAAAAGGTGGGTCGTTATAGTTTTAAAGGAACGATTTTGTTTTAGGAGTTTTAGTTCTAATGATTTTTTCTTCTTCCCCAAAATGTAACCTTACCAGCAGTATATTTGATCAAATATGAGGGATATAATGTTTTCAATCTAAGTACCATGGAACATATAATTATGCTAAATATGACTGGATGGGCAATATAAATATTGCAATAATTCTTTATAGATTTGTTATTTTCTCTTTGGACTTTTATATTTGTTCTTGGTATTCGGTTTTTTATATACAAGCTGGTATGGTTTTTTTTGTCTTTTTTGTATTTTTTTTAACTCAACCATTTTGTAATATTGGATTTAATTTCATAATGTTCATTTATTAGATTTTTCTTTTATCCAATGTATGAAATAAAAATCATCTAATATTTGATTCAATTTTGTTAAATTTTGGTCTAAGTTTTGGAAAATGATGGGCAAGTCCAATAGGAATATTGAATTTAAGTCTAACATCTCTGTCATGGTTAGTGATTGGTAAAAAAACCATATATCATGATTCAAGGACCCTAAATATTTGTGAACATTATACAAAATACAGATGGTCTTCTAATTACTTACTCATACTCTTATGTGTATATTATATGGGAAAGACTATTGAGACACAACTATGACATGATAGGTGATACAATAAATCTCAATTATTAGACTACATTGTGTCACTCATTAAATATTGTCTCTATATCTGTTACATACGTTTGTTTGTATGTAAATTCAATCACATCTACACATACACATAACTTCTTAAATGACATCTCAACATTTTTAAATTAATACAACTAAAAATGAAACCAAGTGTTACAGGTATATTCTTGTACCATTTGAAGTTATATTTAGAGAAATTGAGTTTGTCTGACTAACTCTCAAATACTCAAAATAATACATTAGATTGATGATTAAATTCAGTGGCCAATGTTAAATTGACATTCTGCATATATCATAGATATTGAAAGGTTCTCAAATTTTTTTAAATCGATTTTATGATATAAGAACATATTTACAAAGTTTGGTTTAATTCAAATTGTGCAAGTGCAACCATTCTTAGTGACAAGTATTTGGGGCTTCCACTGATTCCACCAGGTTTCAAAATTTCCATATATTTTACACCACACTATTATATTCTATTATTTTAGTATAACATTTTTTCTTTCTAACACTTCTAACTAATTAATAATATTGTTAGATCATAAAATTACTAATTAATAATAATCAATGCATTACTACTATTTATTTTGATAAGTATTATTGATTATGATTACACTGACTTCATGTAATCAATGAGTACCAAGTTTTGATACGTGGAGTTATTCGGTATATTTGTTATAGTAAGGTAGATTATTATAAGCATAACCATGTTTATATGTTGGTTTTTGTTTCATGTGTGAACCATTATTTGTAGAAAGACTTAAGATGCTTGGCAATCAGCTCTTAAGGTATAGAAACACTCCAGGTGGTTCCAAAACACTTCCAGATTTAGAGCCCCCGTCCATTTGAAATATACAGGTATCAGATTTTTTTAATGTTTCCCACCTATTCATTCACTTGTTGAATTCTATTAATTATATAACATATTAGGAGTAGCTTCTTAAACTCCTACCCAGAAGTACTCTTCTATGCTCTGCTCCACAATTTTGTTCAAGGACTTCCTCTCTTCAAAAAAAAGCTAAAATACATTCATATTTTTTGTTATTAGATTAAAAAATTCACTATTTAACTCCATGTACCTATATTTTAATTCTTTGCTTTAAATTGGAGTAGCTAGCAGGCTAGTGATAAGGTTTTATATTTGCCAATGACATTACAACACATATTTTAGAGGTTTAATTAAATTGACATTAAAGTTTCTCATTTTCTGTATGTTTTACTAACTGGATCATTGAATGGTATGATTCCTTCTCAAATATGTGTGATGATAATCAATTACTCATTTTTTAATTAACTACATACGCATGTGGGAGACTGATCCTCCCATACATATAATTATTTCCCTATTAAGTGCTTGTGTTGAAGTAAAAAAAAGTTTTCCCCTTTGTTGTCATGGGGATATGGCACCATTCTATTATTATTCGTCACCTTTAGGCTATAGGTTGATTATCATATTTGTCTCTGATCTGTATGAAATAAGGTAGAGAGAAATTTAAGAATGAGATTTTTTTTTCCATTTAAAGAATGTATTGACATTCAGTAATTATTGGATATTTTTGTACACATGACTTTGAAAATAGGATTAGCATGCGAGGAAAGTTGTTGTCGTTATTAATTGCTCTTAATTTAGTTGTTTTGGTTTGTTTACATGTCTTGACCTTTTTACTAACCACCTGTCATTGGCTCGCTAATATATTTTTTACTGACTACAGGATGTGGCAAAGAAGAGCAAGCTTACTCATAAACAAAAACAAGCCAAGGAAACAAATGAATAGCTTAGAGCAAATGCCGAAGCCAATGAGCAACTCGAACCAAATTTAGAAATCAATGAGAAACATGAAGCAAATTTAGAAACCAATGAGTAAGGAATTGAAGCATGTAGAGATAATATGATGCAATGTGAGGAAAATATTGGAAACAATGAATTTGAAATTGGAAATGATGCGATGGAAAATGAGACTGATATTCCACACATAGATGGAATTTCAATTCAAAAGAAAAAAGCTAGAGGTCAAACTAGAATGATAAAACTTCCTTTAGATCTTGTGTCTCGGATTAACGTTGAATTTAATAAGAATGTTATACCAATAGGAGAAGGTTCTATAAAACTATCTTCTTACTTAGGACTGCTTGTATGGGAGCATGCTCCATTCATGATTGATGATTGGTTGAATATTGGTGATGATTTAAGAGTTGTGTTGTGGAGTTCCATTCAGGTATCACTTCAATATACTTCGTTTTTTATTCAGATTGTTAGTTTATATGTGGCGTCATTTAATTTTCTAAAATGGCATAATAGATAACCATATCACAAAAATCAGTGCATCCCAAGGATATTTGTTGATCACTTTTGTAAGTTAGATTTTCTAGGTTTGATCATTTTTTATCAAAGTCTATCATAATATTTGTTGCTCTTTAGAAAAAAAGAACGATGTAGTAATATTGAGCTGCTGCTATATGAAGCTGAACCGTGTCAACAGTGTTGTCTAAACGCTAACATCATGGAAGCATAGGTCTTGAATGATTAAGTTATTGGCTACTAGAAAAAAGCTATGAAAAAACAATAATATTACATTTTTTATAGTTTTTTAGAACTACTATTAGTTGCAGTATCCACAAGCCAAGGCAAAGCTATATATCTTGTTCATTTTTTATTTTATTATATGAATATGAATATACCTACTTTCAACTTTGTAGTAATTGCAAGTGCTTATTATATTTTTGTGGTTGTAAGGGCAATATATTTAGCATGTGGTGTAGGATTGGAATATTTCTTGGTATTATGTGGATAATTCGGTTGATTTATTTGTTATTTTATTATGTATATTCACTATTATAAAGTATCAATCAACAGCAAGCGCTACTACAAGCAGCAACTCAAACTGCTTTTTGCAGCAATATAGACTGTTAAGAAAATCATTTAGGAAAAGTAGACCGTTAAAAGTTAACAAAATAAAGGAAAAAATTGATACAATAATAAATGCAACATTTTTTCAGTTATTCTGGATATATCGCTTAAGGGTATGTATAGTCTAATTATCAATGTCATAATTTAAGCTATCCAAACTAAAGTTGGATGTCACTTAAAGTGATGAAAGTGTGCAAATAAAATGAAAAAATAGGGATTATATTATTAAGTAAATTAATTGATATGCACACTCATGAGACCGACTCACTAATTGTAACGACCCGTAATTTCGCTACTTCAAATATAAGAGATTTAGTTTGTTTTAAAATTAAAAAAGGTTTAAAACTTAAATAAATAAATTGTATATAATAGATAATAATAGAGAAATTACTTATTCTTATAGTTAATAAATTAAAAAGTATAAATTTGGATTTTAGAACAAATCAACAAAAGTTAAATTTTGTTAAAAATAAATAAATGCTTAAATAAATCGGTTTAATTATTTATTTAAAATGATAAATCTTATTGAAAACATTTGATAAAGATGATAAAAGTATATTAAAATATTTAAAAGTATGTTAATAATCATTTTATAAAAATAATCAAATTTTGTCGCATTTTGTCAGTTTTACAAACACTGTAAAATTAGAGATTTTGATATTGTTTAAATATGATTTCAAAATATAAAGAGACTTGTTTTAATTTATTAAAGAAGTAAAAAGTTCATTTTTAAATTTGGTTTACATAAATAAATAGTTTAACTAAAACGTCAAATGTGATCGTAAAACATTTTGTCCAAAATCAACGTTTTGTCGATTAAAAGTTGTCGCAACATCGTCGCACCTTTATTTTTCTTATATTGGAACATATATTCAAATATTGTAAGTATTAATTAATTCACTAATCAAGTTTTCTTTTACTAAACGTACTTAGAAAATTCTAGAATATAATTAACAAAAAGTAAGCATAAAAAGACAAAAAAGTACAAAAGTCAAAAAGTAAAATATCAAATCAAACCAAACATAATTATTATATTCTTTAGTTAATACTTAAGTGAAACTGACATAAAGTAATGATTTGAAATGTGATGTTAAGTGTTGAAAAAATAAGGTTACTTAAAAAGTAAGTAAAAAGTATTTTGGTCTTTTCACAAAATATTATTTTAATCCAAAAAAATTCTATAAATAAGAATCCACTTTTTCACTTTTTTCACTTCTTCTTCTTTCTTTTTCAAGCTTTTCTTCCACTCTCTAATGGCTTCTTCTTCTCTCTTTCCTTACTAACTTTTTCAAAAACATATCAAACAAAGCTAAAACTCCACCAAACTTTGCCAAAGACCTTAGAATATCATCAAAACGTGGTTTATCATCTAAGATATGAAGAAGCAATGGAGGATGGTGGAGAACCTATTATGGTCGAGCTTTATGGATGTTTGGAGGTGGTGGTCGAGCACTTTGAAGCGTGGTGGAGGAGTTTAGTTGAGGTTTGGTGAAGATAAGATGAGTTAGTGAAGTGTTGGATTAAATGAATGTTGGTAGAAAGTTAAACAATTTGGTTAAATGTGAGTAATCATATTTACTAATTAATCCATAAATTATTTCAAGTATAATGATTTGAAAGTTTAAATACGTTGGATGATTAAATGTTTGATAACTTGGTTGATTATATGTTTATGATATGGATGATAACTTGGTTTCATAAATGATAAGAGAAATGGTTAGTAAGTTTAGTTAATTTAATGGAAATTAAATCCATATAAATATGTGTATGAAAGTTATTTAGCCTCTTAATAATTTTAAATGATCTAAAAAGGTTAGAAATGATATTATGATGATATAATATTATAAAGTGAAATGAAATGAAAAATGAGTTTGGAATGATAAAAACATTGTTCAAAATGAGTTAAAATGATTTAGAAATGTTTTATAAACATTTAAAAGTGTTTCCAAGGAGTTTGAAAAGAAATTGAAAAAAAGTCAAAACAATGTGTGTCGCGTAATGGTAGTTCGCGATTTCGTGCGAAAAAGTGAAATGAGTATACAAAGTGGAATATACCTCGGAATTCTCCAAGATAAGAATTTTCCAGTCCATTAAATCCATGGTTTCCCAACGAAAAAAGAAAATCAAACTTTCATCCAGTAGAGTTTGAAATATTTCTAAAACAACTTTCTAAAAACATCGCGGTTTTGCAGTTCGGAATCCAAAATGGAATTTCTTTATAAATGATGTTTTTAAATGATTATAAATATGAAATAAATTTGATAATTCTATTAAAATGGTTTAAAAGAGAATTAGAATGGAAAATATGAATTTTCAAATATTAAAAAGTTATTTAAATCAAATAAGCTTATATAGCACTTTCCGTAGCACTTTTATGCCGCAAATTCTATAACCTTTTGAATATGAGTTTAAACATATTGATTCTTCCTAGAATCAATTATGAATGTTTTAAAAAGGAAAATTAAGAGTTTAAAAGATAATTTGGAATTTTATAATCAATTTCAAAATAAAGCTAATAATTGAGTATGCGGAAACGACTAGTTCATTTGTCCCGCCTTGTGAGATCTAGGAAGATAAAACAAGGTGTTTAGCTAAGGTTAGGGATGGAGCAACTAGTGCCCTGAACTTACCTGGCCTATATTTTCTTTTCTTAGGCAAGGGGTGGAACAGATCAAAAGGAAAGCCCGGATGCTCTAAAAAGACCATATTCAAGTTTTTCCAAGGTAAAAGAAAAGAAATAAATTCTTAGAATGTTAACTACACTTAACATCTTTTTATTGATGATTGGTACGAAGGTATAGGGATCGGATTTGGGTGATTCCTATCCAAAAAAATAGGATCGAATTTGGTTGTTTCCTATCTGAAAATCCCTTCAAACTAATTTTCAAAACCTCATACGAATATAACATCTTTTTATCGATGACTAGCACGAAGGAACCGGGATCGGATTTGGGTGATTCCTATTCGAAAACGCCTTCAAACTAATTTTTGAAATAAAACATACTGAAGAAAAAGATCATTGATGACAAAGATCTTCATGATGTAGGATTACTTACCATTAATCCCTGGAGGTGAAATTTACAATATCTAAGGTGGCAGTAGCACTCTGTTACGAAAATCTTCTATTTTCAAGAATATGATTTGAAGTAAAGAAAGAAATCTTTGATTAATATTTAGTGAATGATTTAGGAATATTTTCCCTAAGTTAAAAGTAAAAACTTGAATATAAGAAATCATTGATTAAGATTAAAAGAATGATTTGCAAAGGTTTTCCTAAGTAAAAGAGAGAATGATTTGGAATTATTCTAGGATTTAAGAAAAATTTAAATAAACCAAATGACTTGATAAATGAGGCTTAATGATTCCATATACTCTTGAAAAGAAAATGGAATAATTTGAAAAGAGTTTATCTAAGAAAGATATTTGATTTAAATAAAAGATGAAGTAATTGATTGATGATTGATATCCATATATAAACTTAACATCTTTTTAAAGTGATGATTGGCTTCGAAGGAACCAGAGTCGGATTTGAGTGATTCCTATCCGAAAACCACTTCGAACCAATGTATACATTCGAAAGTTAAGACATGTTGAAGATGATAATTATTGAAGACCATGGATCTTCGTAGCGTAAGGACTGCTTGTTGATATGCTCTAGGTCGCTCCCATTATAGAGTTATTTATATAGCGGTGGTCACCTCGTTATGGAGACTTTTTCGGATTGCAAGGGCTTCTCGCCTAGTAATGGCTGAGGAAAGTGCCTTCGGTTTCATTCAGTCACAGAACTAACTTGTATGGATGAATGTCTAAGATTGTATTTCTAAGACACAACATTTGACTTTTACAAATATACATCTGCTTGGTGGTGGAGAAGGCAAATTCTCTTAGCTTAACACCCTTCTTTAAGACATACGAGCTCAGAGGTTGTAAGGGAGTCAAATAGTGATCAAAGGAATGCCAGTGTGGCATTAAAAGTGGAACATGTTATGATCAAAGTGTGGTTATGTATGAAAAGCATGGCTTTGAAGAAATTGAGCGTAGCCTCACTAGCCTCACACCTCGGAAGATGATATGGGATACTATATGGAATACGTTGGGCTCTTTGGGGGATACGTCCCTCAAGGCATTTATTGCCCCATTTGGATAAAGTGGTTAGCTTGAGAAAAGCAGGGAACTACCGGTTATCAGTTGTAGTATAGCAAGTATAGTACCAAGTGACTAGTTTGAGAAAAACGATTAAGGTACTGTAGGTACTATATTTGTTATGCATGGATCGGAGGAAAGGCCACTATTTCCCTATCATGTTGGAAATTCAATCCCAATACGAGATTTACGGTTTTGATTGTATTCCCAAAATAGCTATAATGACTTGCAAACATTTCAACTACCCCTTTTTGGTATCATATATTCCGTTCAATATATCCTGTTGACCCAGTCTGGATATATTCCATTAGACATAGTCTGGGTATTGATACCTTATTTGAATAAGTTTATTTGAAAAGTGTTTTCAAAAGAATGTCATTAAAAATAATATCAAATTATTTTGGTGTAAAAGTGTTTTGGTTATGGTGCAGCAGCGGAATACAAAAATTGATGATACGATGAAAGTAGCGATCGATGAAGTGAAAGATACCGAATTGCCAAATTCGTTGATTCGAAGATACCGAATTCAAGCTATCTCAAACACGTTGATAGCGCACTATACCGTGTTTAAAAAGCTACGATTCTTCACACGTTGATCTAGCGCACTATATTCTGTGAATCGGCTTCTACGATCATTGATTCAAGCGCACTTGAATGCCGAACGAGGAGATAGGAGATTACACTCAACTACCGATTTAAATTGAAAGCACAAAGCTAACAAAACACAAATTTTATTCAAAATCAACCACCTTTTACAAATGATCCACTCGGCCTATTTATAGCTTTACAACACACGCCATAGACACTGTACCAACTCATAGGTTGTCCACGACCTAAAACACACGACTTACGACCTAACTAAGGTCGTCTGCGACCTAAAGAACAACACAGAATTACAGTACTAAACATAGCACATTACAACACATGATATCATATATTTACAACACATAAATCGGCCATGACCTATAATAGGCGACTTAAAACAGATGACTTAAAAGTAAACGACCTAAAATGAACGGCAACTGGAGCGAGCGACCTAAGAATGAACGACATCCCTTTCAGTGACCTAAAAGAAGCGGCTTCAGAAAACTTCACGACCTAAGTCTTCACGACCTAAGGCTTTGCGACCTAAGTCTTTGCGACCTAAGTCTTCACGACTTAAGGCCTCACGACTTATAGTGAGCGACCTATCTCTCCACATCTTCCCGCGACCTAACTTAGGTCGTTCCTCTTTCCTGCGACCTAACATAGGTCGTGACTCGTTAGGTCGTATCACCCTGTTCTCCAACTCGTTAGGTCGTAGCAGCCTGTTAGGTCGTTCCAACGACCTATTCTTCCGCTTTAGCCCATTTTTCTCAACCCTGTTAGGTCGTCCACGACCTAAGGCTTCATTTTCCCACGACTCTTCACAAAGTTTTAGTCCGTTAGCCTCCTTGATAAGTCGTACTCGACTCAACAACAAGTTAGGTCGTACACGACTTATGACATGGGCTGCATCATCCTCCCCTGGTTGAGAAAAATTCGTCCTCGAATTTGTAATTTCTTCCACATCAGATTGTTCATTCCCATAATACGGTACGAGATGCTTAACATTGAACACGTCAGAAGTGTACACATCCTCCGGTAGCTTCAATTTATAAGCATTTTCATTAATTCGTTTCACAACTTCTACAGGACCAATTTTTTTGGCTTTCAACTTGTTATAAGCGCCACTGGAAACCGATCCTTTGTTAACACAGCATATACCATATCTCCTTCATTAAACTCAACATTCCTTCGCTTCAGATCTGCAGAGCGTTTATACTTCTCATTCGCCTTATCCAATCGTTCCCGGACGATTTTATGACATTCAATCAACCCATCAACAAAATCAACAGCTCGTTTAACCGTCCCCTTTGGTTGTGGTACCACCGTTAAGTCCAACGGTCCCTTAGGCATACTAGAGTATACAATTCGAAATGGGCTGAATCCCATACTACGATTCACTACATGATTATGAGCGAACTCTGCTTGGCATAACTTCACATCCCAGCTTTTCAGATTGTCTTTCACCAGACATCGCAATAAATTTCCCAGCGATCTATTAACCACCTCTGTTTGCCCATCAGTTTGTGGATGGTAAGCGCTACTAAAATTCAACTTTGTTCCCACCATCTTCCACAAACTTAGCCAAAAATGACTCAAAAATCTAGTATCCCTATCCGACACAATAGATTCTGGAAATCCATGAAGTCGATATATTTCTTTGAAAAATAGCTGAGCAACATGAACAGCATCCGCCGTTTTCTTGCAAGCAATAAAATGTGCCATTTTCGAAAATCGGTCAACCACCGCATAAATGGAATCATTACCACGCTGCGTTCTCGGCAACCCCAACACAAAGTCCATACTCACATCAACCCAAGGCTTAGTTGGTACAGGTAATGGCATATATAATCCAGCATTTGTAGCGGTTCCTTTCAAAATTTGACAGATATGGCATCTCTCAACAAACCTCTCCACTTCTTTCCTCATCGACGGCCAAAAATATGATTGCGAAATCATTTGTAAAGTACGGTCTCTACCCACGTAGCCTTCTTCATGTAGCTCCTTCACATTTTTCATTCTCAAACTACCCTCCGGTATGCACAATCGATTTCCCTTAAAAAGAAACCCATCCACCATTACAAACTCATCCGTCTTTCCCTCCTTGACTTCATCAACAAACCTCGCAAAGTAAGGATCATTGACAATTAATTCTGGCAATACATCAAACCCTATTACCTCAATTTTCATTGTAGTTAACAAATGGTTACTTCTGCTCAACGAGTCCGCAACACGGTTCGTCACTCCCGATTTGTGTTTCACAACGAATGTAAACTGTTGCAGATATGCAATCCATGATGCATGTCTCGCGGAAATCTTGTCTTGCCCTTGTAAATGCTTCAACGCCTCATGATCAGTGTAAAGGACAAACTCTTTCTGGAATAGATAGTGTCTCCAGTGTTTAATAGCTTGCACAACAGCATAGAATTCCACATCATATGTGTTGTATCTCATCTTTGCTCCTGATAATTTTTCACTGAAATATGCAATTGGACGTCCCTTCTGACTCAACACTCCTCCAATCCCAACCTTGGATGCATCAGTATGTAATTCAAACACTAACTGAAAATCTGGTAATACTAGAATTGGTGCATACGTTAGCAACTCCTTGATCTTCCCAAAAGCATCCCCTGCTTTCTCTGTCCATGAAAACTGTTTACCCTTCATACAATCTGTAACAGGTGCCATCACACTACTAAAGTGTGGAATAAACCTTCAATAGAATGAAGCCAACCCGTGAAAACTTCGAACTTCGGTTATCGTCTTGGGTTACGGCCAATCTCTGATCGCTTCAACTTTACTTTGGTCTACCTGTATACCTTCTTTCAAAACAACATACCCCAGAAATAGAACACTATGCGTCATGAACACGCATTTCTTTATTGCAGCGTAAAATTGTTCCTGTCGTAGTACCATCAATACTTCTTTCAGATGATTCAAATGTTCCTCTGGACTTCCACTATATATCAGAATATCATCAAAGTACACCACCATAAATTTCCCAATGAATGGTCTAAAAATATGATTCATCACCCGCATAAATGTACTTGGCGCATTTGATAAGCCAAATGGCATTACCAACCATTCGTATAGACCCTCCCTGGTTTTAAAAGCAGTCTTCCACTCATCACCTGGTCTGATATGAATTTGATGATATCCGCTCTTCAAATCAATCTTCGAAAAGATAGTTGCTCCGTTTAATTGATCTAGCAAGTCATCCAACCTCGGCATCGGAAATCTGTATCTCACAGTAATCTTATTCAATGCCCGGCTGTCAGTGCACATTCTCCACGTCCCGTCCTTCTTCGGTACCAACAAAGCTGGCACAGCACACAGACTCAAACTTTCCTATATACGCCCATGTTCAAGCAATTCTTCCACTTGCCTCCTTAATTCTTCATGTTCCCTTGGACTCATTCGATAATGTGGTCTATGTGGTAACATTGCTCCTGGAACTAGATCAATTTGATGTTGAATGTCTCTCAATGGTGGTAACTCCTTTGGTAACTCCTCTGGAAATACATCCTCGGATTCTTTCAATACTGGCTTCACTTTTTCTGGGATTTCAACCTCCTTACTGCTCTCACGCCCAATCAACAGGAATACTTCCGGCTCTTCCTCAACCTCCTTAACAAACTCCTTCAAAGTTAGCAACGTTTTCAGCTCTTCAATCTCTTCTGACTTACTTTCTCCTTGTCTTTTTTTCGGAACTAAGATAATCTTCGTACCTTCAAACATAAAACTGTAGCTATTGGTCCGACCGTCATGCTGTACTGCTCGATCATACTGCCATGGTCTTCCCAAAAGTAAGTGACAAACATCCATCTCTACTACATCACACCAGATCTCATCTTTGTATTTCTTCCCAATAGAGAATGGAACACGAACTCGTCTATCCACTTTCACCTCTCCTCCTTTTCTCAACCATGCTAACTTGTACGGATTCGGATGCTTCTCTGTCTTCAATTTCAACTTCGTTACAGCCTCGGTTGAAATGATATTGTTACAGCTTCCTGCGTCAATCACAAATTTACACACCTTTCCCAGTATAGTGCATGTCGACTGAAATATATTACTCCTCAACCAACTAGCTTCTTCCTGCTTCGGTGTCAAACACGATCTCCTCAGCATTAGATTACAACCTTCATCTCCTGACGCAATATCCTGTTCATCCTCCTCAACTGGACTAGAATAATCTCCATCATCCTCATCCTCAACTTCTGCAATCATGGTTCTCTTCTTTGGCTTTGGACACTCATTGCTTTTATGACCCAATTCTTGAAAATTGTAACATTTGAAACCGTTGTTAACCTTTGCCTTCTCAGCCTCCTTCACCACTGGTTTACCGATAGGTTTAGAAACATTAGAACTCCCACTAACACCCTTCACTTGATTGTTGGAATTAGTAAACACACCACCTCCTCGTCGTCCCTGTTTCTCCCAGGCCAATGACTTTTGATGTGCTTCCGCCAAAAATCTAGGATCGAACATATTCACCATATCCGAATCTACATTCTCAATCCCCCAATGAATCTAGCGGTCAACTGTTCCTCCGTCTCCATAATATCATTTCTAGCAATGAGTTGATAAAATTCATCAGCATAATCGTTAACAGACTTCGTTCCTTGCCTTAGATTTTGCAACCTTTGATACATAAGTGACTAATAGTTATAAGGTAAGAATGTAGCTCTCATCAGTTTCTTCATCTTCTCCCAAGATTCAATCTTTGACTTCCCCATCCGTTCACGTGTAAGTTTGGTTTGCTGCCACCACGCTAAAGCTCTACCCCTCAACCTTGTAGCAACCAACTTCACTCTTCGATGCTCTGGAACTTCCTTGAAGTCAAAAATCTCCTCGACATTAGACAACCAATCCAAAAACTCCTCAGCCTGCATACCACCCTTGAATTCTGGAATTTCAGTTTTCATTCCCGACTCCCAACGTCTATCATCTTCAACAACCCTATATGCACTTCGTCCTTGGTCTCGATCTTGATAATGAAAACTTCCTCTATCACCCTCTTCATCATAAACAGATGTACTTCGATAACGATCTCGACCACCCACATCTCTATGATCTCGCATATCTCTTCGACTTTGTCTTTCATCATCATGATATGGTTCAAATTCATACTCCCGTGGAGTTCTCCTCTCTTCACCTCTATACTCGTGATGTTCTCTTCTCATTGAAACTGACGATTCTCTTCTACCTCGATAAGATTGTGGCGATACCTTTCTCACTTCCGTAACCGATGGAGAAACTTGGTTTCCTCCATGGTTCGAGACTGGCGATCTCCTCCTCTGATTTTGATTCAAATCATTCATCAGCTTCTCTAGCTTCCCAATGCCTTTGTCAAATTTCTCATTAATGTGTTGTTCCATTTGCTCTACTTCTTCTCTTCGATACAATGTCTCAACGTTTTGATGTCGATTAGCTCTTCTCGGTGGCATTGTCAAAATTTCACAAACACTTCACAAATTCAAACTTCAAAACTTCAAAATCTTCAACTCTAGCTCGGTTTGGCCCACGAACGACCTAATTTAAGCTCACACAAGCTCAATAACTCGGAAATGATGGTTCGCGACTTATCTCCGCTCGGCGCTTCACTAGCTCGCACGCGACTTAGTAGCTCGCGCAATCCCTGTCTCGGCTCAAACAACTTAACTTCCTTTTGGCGCGCAAATACTTCCCGTGCACAATTCAAACGCCTCTCGAACTTTTGATCCAAAATGACATGGATCGAAATTTCTACTTTGTTGCAATCTCGCGATGAACTCGATGAACACTAAGCTCCCAAACAAGATAGATCTGATCTCCAACTTCAATACAAATTGCGAATAACTTCTACCCTTGCTCTCGGTCTTGATCAAATGACACGACCCAACGCGTCGACTTCAAATTCTTCAAAAGAATTGGCTCCAAGACTCGATTTAGCTATGATTGGCTAAAACAAGCTCTAATACCAAACTGGTGCAGCAGCGGAATACAAAAATTGATGATACGATGAAAGTAGCGATCGATGAAGTGAAAGATACCAAATTGCCAAATTCGTTGATCCGAAGATACCGAATTCAAGCTATCTCAAACACGTTGATAGCGCACTATACTGTGTTTAAAGATCTACGATTCTTCACACGTTGATCTAGCACACTAGATTCCGTGAATCGGCTTCTACGATCGTTGATTCAAGCGCACTTGAATGCCGAATGAGGAGATAGGAGATTACACTCAACTACCAATTTAAATTGAAAGCACAAAGCTAACAAAACACAAATTTTATTCAAAATCAACCACCTTTTACAAATGATCCACTCGGCCTATTTATAGCTTTACAACACACGCCACAGACACTGTACCAACTCATAGGTCGTCCACGACCTAAAACACACGACTTACGACCTAACTAAGGTCGTCTGCGACCTAAAGAACAACACAGAATTACAGTACTAAACATAGCACATTACAACACATGATATCATATATTTACAACACATAAATCGGCCACGACCTAAAATAGGCGACTTAAAACAGACGACTTAAAAGTAAACGACCTAAAATGAACGGCAACTGGAGCGAGCGACCTAAGAATAAACGACATCCCTTTCAGTGACCTAAAAGAAGCGGCTTCAGAAAACTTCACGACCTAAGTCTTCACGACCTAAGGCTTTGCGACCTAAGTCTTCACGACTTAAGGCCTCGCGACTTATTGTGAGCGACCTATCTCTCCATATCTTCCCGCGACCTAACTTAGGTCATTCCTTTTTCCTGCGACCTAACATAGGTCGTGACTCGTTAGGTCGTATCACCCTGTTCTCCAACTCGTTAGGTCGTAGCAGCCTGTTAGGTCGTTCCAACGACCTATTCTTTCGCTTTAGCCCATTCTTCTCAACCCTGTTAGGTCGTCCACGACCTAAGGCTTCATTTTCCCACGACTCTTCACAAAGTTTTAGTCCGTTAGCCTCCTTGATAAGTCGTACTCGACTCAACAACAAGTTAGGTCGTACACGACTTATGACATGGGCTGCATCAGGTTATCGTAAGGTAAAAACCCGTCCGTATTTATGTGTGGGTGTGGTCTTATGAGATACCCTTTTTTCAAAGGTTTTGATAACATAGTCATTTTAAATTTTGAGTATCTAACGCTAGTTTATCAAGCCTGATCCAGGTATTTTTAATACTTGGGTCAGATCCAAGTAGTTTTAGGTTGAATTGAAGATGGTTGGAGTTTCCAAAGGAGAGATGGAGATCATCATCATCATATGGACGTATTCTATTATCCGCTGCATCTATTGCATTTATTTTGTTGTTTGTCAGCATTTGTAAGGGCAGATGTTATAACTGTTTAAGCTGAATCTAGGTTAGACTCTGATATTGTATTTAAATTTTCCGCTATAAAGATTATTATTGAAATAATATATGTTATTCCATTTGTGCGAGATTCTATTATGTCTTTATTTTCTTTCTACCCTTTATGATCCATCTTTTTGTGCAATTTGAGTTAGACATATGTGGTTTATTGTCGATTCAAAGGGTATGGAAAAACAGGTCGTTATAGTAATAAATAAATAAAAACTAGTTTGAATAAGTAATCTTGAATAAGTGAAGATTAAACTTAAACTGACACCATTGGAATTTTTTTAACTAGGCTATGCGTTGCTGCATGTAGCAATAGCCATGCTGTTGGTTATAGTAAGCCACACTATCTTTAAGCTTATGATGTTGCATACAACAACGAACTGTGCTATTAGTACTTTGAATTTGGAATGGCAATCCGACCACAAGCCAAACGAAGTGATGCTATCCCAGATTGGATAATGGCTAAGAATAATTTTCCCTAAGGATGTTCTGAAGTTATTATTGTGCACAACAAAAGTGATTTACCTATTCCATTACTACCATAGACAAAGAAGAACCTGCCTTTCCTACCAAAGACATCATTAAGGGACATGTTATAAATGTTCATCTGATTAATATTTTAAATTCGAAACACCCCACGCCCCTTAGTATACCCAAAAAGGCATATTAAAAGATGTGGTGCATTGTAGGTATAGCTAGAACTTTACAAAGACTAAGATTCACAAGAAAATAAATAAAAACAACAGAAATATTTAAATAATAAATCATTTAAAAATTAAACTTCATAAAATAAGTCATAACCAAAATATGTTTCAAAATACCAAATACAAATGTCTTATGAAAAATACCATCTCTGTCATAATATCAGAGTACATAAACAATAAAATCACCCCTCTCATCAAGTATCATTACATCCCAAAAGTCTAATGAAAAGAAAAAAGAAGATTACATGAAGAATCTCCAAGAATGCCTCTCCAAGAAAGCTGAAATCTATTATCCCTACCTTTGCTGGCCTATGGGGGCAAAAGAGGAAAATTGAGGATGGGTCAGACTAAAAGTATGGTGAATGAAAGTAATTTCTAGTATTTTCAAGCAAGATAAAGATAATAGACTTAGCAATAGTTCTAGCATAAAAGGAAATAAAGGAAAAGATAAAGTTGGGAATAAAATAGTGTTTAACTGCTTGCTTTTATTATTTCGATTGTGATTGTTTGCAATTGTCTTAGATAGCTGCTTTGATTAGGCTGAAATTCTAATCCTATTTTAATTAGGCTGAAGTCCTAATTCAACCATTTGATCGGCCTTCTATCCCTGTTGTGCCACTGTGTGCTAGTCCCATCTTGTGGGCCCACAACAGAAAGACACCTATACCGCTTTGGAACTCAATAGCGATTATCTTCCTACTTCGAGACCGCACGCTCGGTCACCGCCGGTTCGCACTATCTGTTGCTCCCTCTTTTGACCTTTTATCTACCTACTTCAGCATAAGCGTGTCCAGTTTCACCTGATCTGTTGTGAGACCATTAGTCTTAGTCTGACAGGGTCCTGCCCAGCCTTATATAAGTGTATTGCGAGACCATCATCCATAGTCTGGAAGGGGAATGCTGCTGGTACAGGTCCAAACAAACAAAAATCTAGTTGCGTCCCTTGTCCAAATCCCCTGATTTAGGCTTCTAATTATTGATCACTTATCTACCTACTTTAGCATAAGCGTGTCCTAGCCCCACCTAATCTATTGTGAGACCATCAGCTTTTGACTGAAGTGGAATGCTGCCAGTAAGGGTCCTAACCTAATCTATGTGAGACCATCAGCTTCTGACTGAAGTGGAATGCTGCCGGTAAGGGTCCTACTTCTATCTTTGCTTATTAACTTAGTGTAAGTCTTTAAAAGAAGCCTCTTCTGTTAATTCTACACTGTTTTCTTATTAACTTATTCTAAGTTTTAAAACAAGCCTCTTTCTGTTCTTTTTATTTAATTATAACCTATGTTATAAATGTTCTTCTATCCTGTCTTTTTAGTTAACTACTATTTATAAACTTGCTTGCAAATGTCTCAAATTTACCTATTTCTATCTATCTCCTTTTTATTGCAATTCTTCTTATTTACATCAAATTTCTGTAAATTTAATGTTCTTATATTTTAGTCCATAGTAGCAAAATATCCTCTTTTTATTATTTTATTCGCGTAAAAAGGAATAAAAAGAAATTAATATTTACAGGCTAAGTCTCAACTAAAAAGGAATAGATGTAAATAACAATAAATTACTGTAAATAATTGAGAATCACTATAAATAACAGTAAATTATTGCGAATAACTGAAATTAAATAGCTAAATAAAAATAAACTGGAGAGAAAGTCTAAAATTTACTTAAAAATAAACTGTAAATAAACTTGCATAAAGGTTGTTCCAAAATTGTAGAAAAACTCAACTATTGAAAACCTTATTATTTTAAATTACTTAAAAATCTAAAGTAGTTACCTAAATACTTACATGTGGTCCTTAACTCTAGTCCTTGGTGTCCTTGATCCTCTCCTAGAGCGTAAATATTTTTTTTCAAAAAGATTCTCTCTTTAGAAAAAAATTCTTTCTAGGGCCAGCCTTTGGCATGAACCCATATAGGAGAAAATCTGAATGATAAAAACAGCTATGCCTAGGGGTCTATATATAGGGTTACTTGGGGATCTTAGACCGTTGGATTTGTAAATTAAATCTGGTGCAACCACGTCATAGACTTGCTTGGAACCGTCGGATGAAAGCATGGACACACAGGAATAGAAAAGAATTGAAAAACACGTCATAATTTAATCTGGACGAATCAAGGTCTTCATGCCTGGGCGGGTCAACATGCAGGTCGACCCTTACATGTGTTAGGTCGACCTATAAGTCGACCTAGCTAAGGGGAGGGTCGACCTGACCATATTTTTCTTCTTTTTCATTTCTTGTTTAATCCATATCTTCTTCGTTTTAGCTCGAATTTTGACTAATTATATATGGAAATTGACCAGACAGTTACCACAGACACAATGATGCAACTCCAATTACTCAATTCTCATAATTTCACCAAGTTATTTTATTATTTAATTAATTCGTTAATTAATTATTACAGCTTAAATTTCGGGTTATTATATTCACTCCTCTTAAAAGGATTTCGACCCCGAAATCTCCAAGGATAGAAGAATGAAATAAATGTTTTCATCCAAATTCTACAGCCAAATATTCAACCATCATCCATTACATCCATTGTCCTTAAGCTTTTCTAAGTTAAATTTATCAAATGGAAATTAATTATTCAAAAGTGTTCAAATATTAATAAAATCATCTAATATTTATTCAAGGTCAAAATCCGAAAAGGGACAAGTCGAGATGGGATCAGATTTCATATTAGAAAAATCAAGGTGAGTTAATCTCACTCAGCTGATTTTAGTATTTAAATTTAAATAGTTAAATTTAAATTGTTGATTTGTTGCTTGGATGAATGATCATTTCAGTTAAAAATTAAATAGACCCTATACGCCGTATAATAGCGGATGATATCATATTTAAACCCATATACCGCGATATTCCACCCTGAAGTGGAATAGGTATTATATTTGTATTTGGAGTTGATTTACCACATTATATAGCAGATAAGACCCTATGCGCCGCATAATAGCGGACGATATTTTATTAATCCCATATACCGCGATATTCCACCTCGAAGTGGAATCGGTATTGTGCTAACGTCTGTGGATGTAGGGAAACAGGTTGGAGGGATCCAACTGGATTCCTTAAATATTTAGATTCGTTTAAATATCCTGTGTTATGATTATTTGATATTTCGTAATGAATTGTATTGATAATTGGAATATTGAATGTTATGATTTGATTGAATATATCTCGATACTCTGAATTAACAAAATATATAGAATTGGATTTCTAAAAGGAAATTAAAGAGTGAATTTTGAAATAAAATAATCATAGATAATTTGAATAGAATGAATTGGAAAAGAATAAAAGTGATTTTCTTAAATTTTAATAAATTCCGAGAATAAAAAGGTAATTTGACTTAACAAGAAATAGCGATTTTAAACTTAAGTAAAATTATTTAAAATGAAATAAAGAATTTATTTAAAATTCAGGGTTTAAATTTTATTGAAAGGGATAAGAAGGAATTTGGTAATTTGAAATTTGTATTCTCAGTTAAAAGGGATTTTTAAATCTTAATAAAGAAAATGGAGTAAGTAAATAAATTTATTTCAAAGTAAAATAAGATGGAAATCAACTTGGAAATTGATTCAAGTGTTTGAAAACGAAATTTGAAGGGAAATTGAGATCGTGGAATTTATAAACTGAATTTATAAAATTGAAAGAATATATCGGTGAATATTTGGAAGAATAAATTCAAGATGAGAATTTATTAAAGGAATGGATAAATCTATTTAAAAATAAAGAGTGATTTATTTTTAAAGGATGTGAACGAGAAGTATATTTCTCTGGATAGCCAAGTAAGTTTCGAAACGAATTCTTTCAAGTATAAGTTAAAAGGGTTACAAGTTGTTTTCAATGTATGTTTAGAAAGATTTTTATTTTCAAAAGTTTAAAGTAAGTATTTTCAAATTTATTGTAGTAGTAAGGATTTAAAAGAGACTTGGTGTTATGTTTTAAAGGTTAAAAATTTAGCTTTATATTTTATAAAGTAGTTATATTTGAAATAATTTTAAAGTATATCTTTATATATATAAGTAGTTTTAAGTGAAGTGTTTTAAAGGATATTTTATAATAAGGTGATTTAAATTATTTTAGAAATCTAAAGTATTGTACTTAGTGATTCAATGGAAATAGAAAATATTTAGAACTTTATTTCGGGAAAGGAAGATAGTCTGAATTGTTTTCAAAAGGATTAAAATGGAAAGATATCTTGCGCAAATATTTTGAGGCTAATAAATAATTGGGAGAAATTATTTATATTTGATGGATGTTTTGTGAATGTTAATTGACAGTTAAATCACCGACTATCAATATTGACCAATGCGCTGATCGCTTCGAAGTGACCGAGATCGGGATTTATTTCCCGAAAACCACTTCGATCCTGTTTGTACGTTTCATGAAACATGTTCGGAGTCAAAGATGGAGCAGTGAAGTGCAAGGGCTAGTCACTAATAATCCTGAGGATATTTCCAAAATGGATGTAGTAGGAGTAGTGCCTTCGGTTCCGTTCAGACCCGGAACGGACTTGTATGGACGAATGCTTTCGAAACATCGTCAGGTGGGCGATGGGCATTCTAAGCGATATGTTCTAAAAAGGTAACGCTTAGCCTCGAGCCGCATCAACCGGGAATGACTGAAAATCAGGGTTTATGCAGCAAGGCTTCGTGGGTAGCCCCCACTTAAGAGTAAGGTCATCCCTGTCTAGATGTCCCTTTTTATTTCGGTTGTGTGGCGGTTGCTGATCCCAACCGCGGGGTGATCTTATTCGGAATTATCTAGTTAGGGGTAGTTCCGGCCTTGTGTTGTAGGGGAGCGGGCATACTCCTCGGTACTGTGATCTAGGCCACGTACTGTGACAGGTGGTACCCCAGTGCCTAGTCATTGTTGGAAATCCATTCTCCCTACGTGCCGTTACGGTTTTGTTTGTATACCTATTAGCTGGAATTTAATCATGGTAAAAATTTCAGCTATTTGAATAAGTATTTGTATATAGACACTATATAATATCAGAGGATTTTTATAAAAGTGTTTTAGCTATCGTAAGGTAAAAACCCGACATGTTTATTTGTGGCGTGGTCTTATGAGATGCTTTGTTTTCAAAGGATTTTAAAACTTTAATAATCAATTTGGGTGTGTTTTTCTCACGCTGGTATTCCAGACTGGCTCGGGTGTTATTTAACTGTAATGCTCGGGTCAGACCGAGTATTATACATTATAGGAAATGATACTGTGGAGCTCAGGAGACGAGCTGGATGGCGAGACGTATTACTCGTACTTGTTATATATATTCCGCTGTGTTAATTAGCTGTGCATGCAGTTGTATGAGGACAGGTTATGATAACTGTCCAGTTTGGATATTGTGTACTGTGATGTACTCTGATGATGTAATGTATAAACAGATGTTTTTGTTTGTGTAAAGACCATTTATTATCTATTATATTATATTCCGCTGCGATGGTTAGATTCTGATGTTGTTTTCTATTTTCTTCTTCTACCTCTTTCTTCTTACAACTCTAATGGTTCGTATTTTCGTTCACTTTGAGTTGATAAGTTGGAGAATTTCATCGACTCAAGGGGTATGGAACTGCGGGTCGTTACAACAATCATCACCCAAATGCAACAATCATATGATAATCATCCATTTGTAGCAACCCTGGAATAAAATAAAATAAAAAAGCAAATGCACACACATCCATATGCATATGGCCTAGTGTCCTAGTTAGGTCGATCCCTAAGAGATTATAGTGCCTAGTGTAAGTATATGCGTCCATTAGCATCCACTAGCAACCACTTGCAACCACTAGCATTCATCATACATAACATGTTCTACTAATATATTTACATCTAATCCTACCATCCATAGGTCAAATCGTAAGATCTACCATCCCAAAGGATAATAAAGGAAAGAAGATATTCAAAACTAAAGATGGAAATAAGAAATTCAAAATTTACTAATAAAGAGATATGGATAAGAGGTACGTATTTTCCCGTAATCAAATCAATCTTCTTTGAAGTCTCTCTAACCATGTTGGGAACAAGTAGAAATCTCCCTATGGACTCTAAGTAACTTGTAGGTGACTTGCACTGTTTTTGATAAAGAGCTTTGAAAGGTGCCATTCCAATGCTAGCTTGAAAACTATTATTATAAGCGAATTCCACTAGAGGAAGATGCTCCTTCCAAGTTCCTCCAAAATTAAGAATACACATCCTCAACTACGTGTGTCTTACTAATACCACTTTACTATTCTTCTTTAGTCTACACACATGAAACAATATTCTTAGGTTCTCACTTGTGTCCTATACACTTTATAGAAACCTTTGTTATTACTTCCAAAAATAATCACTGCTATCTTCTACAAAGCCTTACACTTTTTCCATCACATCTGGAAATGATTCTTATCTACTCCATATTTTAAGTTTGGTTTGGTATTTATCATTTCATTTCAAAAACTAAAGCTTCTAAATTTTTAAAAACATTAAATCCTAAATTTTTTGCCTTTAAAAGTGTTATTTTCAAATTTCTATTAAATTCAAAGGTACTTGGTTACTTAACATTTTAACTTTCTAGACTTGCGTCTTTACATCTTTTTGAATTTACATTATCCCCCAAACCTTGAGGGGAAAACATAAAAATTCTAAGTTCAAAAATAATTCCTCTTTTATTAAAGACCTTTACAAATTTCCATAAAAATTTGGATCATTAAATTTAATTGTTATCACGTTTTTTATTTCCAAAAACTAATTTACCATTTCACCAAACCATTTTTCTTTAAAATATCTTTAAAACGCCCTCACATATTTTCAAAACATCTTTTTTCATAGATTTTCAATTTTGCAAAAACTGGAGTAGTTTCTAATTTACCACAAATCAGGACATTCTACAAAGGCTCTCTATAATATCTCTCCTAAATAACACTGTCCCTAATTATTACACTTCTTATTACACCTAATGGTTTTATACCTTAATGTATTGGAACTACTTTCTCTTATGAGAAACTATTAACGCCAAACCTTCTATGAATCTTTTAAAAGCGGACTTCATATTTATGTGAAATTACAAGGAACCAATTTTATATTTTTCGAAATAGGCTATACAAAATATGGTGCTTCCTATACCTAGTAAATCTCTTTCACGTATTCCTTATAACTTGCACAAAACATCTTTATTTGTGATTTGGTTTCATAGAAAATTATATCATTATTCATTTCATTCCAATAGATTAAAGTATGTTTAATCTATTTTCTCTTGCGATAACATTTTCTATGAAATTTATTAATTTCCTAATATTTAACTTATACATTTTTTCCAGAAGAACTCTTTTTCAAAGCTGTTTTAATATTTTCATAACCAGAAAACATTTTCTTATACTTATTTAAATAATAAGTGTACTTACAAACCACTTTATTTCTATACATAGAAATTACCTTCAAAACACATTTTTATTTCGTTCAAAACAGATGTTGCGTAAAACACCGTTACTACAACTCAAAATACTAGTGTATGGATTCAATTATCTCATATACTATGTAAAAACATTTCCTTTGGGAGTCACCTATTATAACAATAGTGTTATAGTCTATGCTCCCTTAATTTTCCAAAAAAACATCTACTACAACAATAAATGTTGTAACCAACATTTTCGATACTTAGTACACTCTAGGTTTATATATTTAAAATCTTTATTTACATGCAAAGAAACTAGAGAGCTATATATGCTCTATAATTCTTCAAAATGAATTTCACTTTTAACAAAATTTACATCATATATAAACCAATTTAAATTTCACACCATTTTTTTTCAAAAACCCAATATTTACTTCCTTGAAAATATTAACAACTATATTTTTTAACCTTTCAGTTCCAACAATTTCATTTTATTGAGCTAGACATAAAGTGGATTTTCTTCTTACTACCCTAGGAGTACCCTTCCTAAACCCTGGAAATATCATTTTCTTACTAAAGTATTTCATTTCTATTCCTCTTTTATGCTTATGTTTATCCCAAGGCACTACCTTTAAGTCCACTTATCTGAATCAATCCAATCCTAAATGTACAAAATAGTTTGTCAAACCCTTTCCATGTGTTAACCTACTCTATGCCCCAAGAAACACACTTCCTTACGCCAAAAGTGACACTTAGAAAACTTTGCCTTCAACTGACGAATGCGAAGTGTACAAAGAACCTCCTCTAGATGAACCGCATGCTCTTCCAAACTCTTGGGAAACACCAAAATATAATTAATGAATACTACAACGAACTTATCTTGGACATCTTGAAAAACACGGCTCATCAAATCTACCAAATAGAATGGGGCATTGGTTAGCCCAAACGGCATAACAACCACTCAAAGAATCTGTCGAGTGTCCTAAATGTTGTCTTATCGATGCTATTGTCAACGACTCTACGATGATTAAATCCAATGGCTAAATCAAACTGAGAAAATAATAAAGAGCCAACCAACTTATCGAAAAGATCGTCTATCCTGGGAAGTGGGTAACAGTTCATCTTCATGAGCTTATTCAACTTTCTACAGACTATGCAAAGTCGAAGAGAACCATCTGCCTTTATAGCAAAGACGACCGACACTCTCCATCTAATATGCTCCGTTTGATGAAGCCTTTCTCCAATAGCTCACCGACCTGCTTACTTAACTCCTTCTTCTTCCTCGGTGCCATGTGTCTCATGGGCAATGCCACTAGCTTAGCATTGTCATCAAGATAGATCCGAAAGTCGATCTCTCTCTTAGGGGGTAGTCCCCTGACCTCCTCTAGGAAACCTTTGACGACTGGAACTGAACCTAACTCTACTAGCGATGATTCAAGGGAATAAAGGAAGCTCAGCATGACTGATCCCTGTGGATCCCAAGAAACCTCAAGAGTCCGCCCGCTACATGTCCCTTTTACTAATGACTCTCCTCTTGTAGTCCAATATTGCTCAATAAGTGGATAACCAATCCATCCCTAAAATCATCCTATACCCCAAAAATCCCAATACATAATCTTTACAGTCAAACTCTACGCCTAGGATAAAAATTTCAAGCCCCTACAATTCATGGAAAAATGTTTTGATCCTCCAATGGGGTTTGATACAACTATGGATTCTACTACTAAAGAGATATCTAAGTGTAAAAAATCAACCAAGGAACTAGAAATGAAAGAATGTGATGCTCCAGAATCAAAAAGAGTCCGAATAGGAAAATCCAAAATAGAGATCAAACCATCCACGGTGACTTTCCTACCTCTATCTGGTCCACTGCTAGAAGGTGGTGCATCTAAGCCATGCACCTGTGCTTTAGGTGCGCCTACTCCCTGCCCCGTCCTTTGAGAATAAAATCTACTAAGTTGACCAGGCTGCCCACAAGTGTAACACTATCCCTTTATTCTATCCTTCTTTCTGTCCCTTGCGAAATGACCAACCAATCCACAGCAATTGCATTTCTCGCCTTTCTTAATCTGCTTTTGAGGTCCTCATCCTTTCTTCTTATCCTTTTCCTTCTTATCTTTCCACCACTTCTTCTTAGAATTTTCCAACATAGGGACCTCCTTAGACTCTCCTTCCTTAGCTGCATCAGACATGAGGTCCATCTCTACCAATGACTCCTATGTAGCTCCCATCGGTATAGGCATCAATAACAACCCTTGGAGGGTTTGATTCAATCCCTTAGAAAACATAATGGCCTTTTTGTGCGGTGTATTGACAAGCTTCATTCAAAACCGCGACAACACATTAAATTGATTGATATACTCCTTTACTGAAAGACTTCCTTTCTTCAAACTAATGAACCTTTTCAACTGCACACATTCTTTTGCTTGTGAAAAAAACTTCCTCTCAAATCTCTCTCGGAATCCATTCTAACGAATATCTCTCCCTTCCAACTCACAATCTCTCACCAGTAAGAAGCCTCCCCTATCAACTACCAAGATGCAAGCTGAACTCTCTGCCGATCCTCCAATCCCAATAGCCTAAATATCCTCTCTATACTTCTCAACCAAGCCCGTTCCTCCATGAAATCTTCTGTACCCAAAAATGTCTTGCCTCCTAGATGAGTGAAGTCTTTACATAGCTTAGAGAAATTTGTTGCTACAGGTGGATTAATGGGATTTCCACCCATCGGTGTTAGATTGGACACTTGCCTTTGCACCTCTGGTGTCATAGCTTGAAGGTATTTATGAAACTAGCTTGGGACTTGGACACCCTCTGAAAGATTAGGGGCATCCGCCATACTATGCAAAGAAAAAGATAATTTAGGCTTGAAAGAATCGAAAGAAGATTGAACTGGAACTCGAGGTGATTTTTATAAAAACTCTTTTATACTTGAAAAACTATTCCTCTAATAAGAGTTTCTTTCTAAAAATTACTTTTAAACATGTTTTCTTTGAAAAATACTGTACTTTTAAAATAAGTTTTATTAGGAATCTTGTAACCTTAGGCTCTGACACCAAGTGAAACACCTCACACCCCTTAGTATACCCAAAAAGGGCACACTAAAAGATGTGGTGCGTTGTAGGTATAACTAGAACTTTACGAAGACTAAGATTCACAAGATAAATAAATAAAAACAGCGGAAACATTTAAACAATAATTCATTTAAAAATTAAACTTCATAAAATAAGTCATAAAAAACTATGTCTCAAAATACCAAATACACATATCTTATGAAAAATACCATCTCAGTCACAATATCAGAGTATATAAACAATCAAATCACCCCTCTCATCAAGTAACATTACATCTCAAAAGTCAAATGAAAATAAAAAAGAAGAATACATGAATAATCTCCAAGAATGTCTCTCCATGAAAGCTGAAATCTAATGTCCCTGCCTCAGCTGGCCCATGGGGGAAGGGGAAAATAGAGGACCGATTCAGACTAAAAGTCCAGTGAATGGAAGTAATTACAAGTATATTTAAGCAAGGTAAAGATAATAGACTTAGTAATAGTTCTAGTATAAAAGGAAATAAAGGAAAAGGTAGCTGGAATAAAATACTGTTTAACTGCTTGCTTTTATTATTTCGATTGTGATTGTTTGCACTTGTCTTAGATAGCTGCTTTGATTAGGCTGAAATCCTAATCCTATTTTAATTAGGCTGAAGTCCTAATTCTACCATTTGATCGGCCTTCTATCCCTGTTGTGCCACTATGTGCTAGTCCCATCTTGTGGATCCCACAACAGAAAGACACCTATGACACTTTGGAACTCAATAGCGATTATCTTCCTACTTCGAGACCGCACGCTCAGTCACCGCTGGTTCGCACTATCTGTTGCTCCCTCTTTTGACCTCTTATCTACTTACTTCAGCATAAGCATGCCCAGCTTCTCCTAATCTGTTGTGAGACCATTAGTCCTAGTCTGACAGGGTCTTGCCCAGCCTCACATAAGTGTGTTGTGAGACCATCAGCCCTAGTCCAAAAGGGGAGTGCTGCTGGTATGGGTCAAAACAAACAAAAATCTAGTTATGTCCCTTGCGCAAATCCTCTGATTTAAGCTTCTAATTATTGATCACTTATCTATCTACTTTAGCATAAGCGTGTCCCCACCACACCTAATCTATTGTGAGACCATCAGTTTCAGACTGAAGGGGAATGCTGCCGGTATGGGTCCTACTTCTATCTTTGCTTATTAACTTAGTGTAAGTCTTTAAAATAAGCCTATTTTATTAATTCTGCACTATTTTCTTATTAACTTATTTTAAGTTTTAAAATAAGCCTCTATCTGTTCATTTTATTTAATTATAACCCATGTTATAGTTGTTCTTCTATCCTGTCTTTTTAGTTATAACTACTGGTAATAAACTTGCTTGCAAATGTCTCAAATTTGCCTATTTCAGTCTATCTCCTTTTTATTGCAGTTCTTCTTATTTACATCAAAATTTTGTAAATTTAATGTTCTTATATTTTAGTCCATATTAGCAAAATATCCTCTTTTTATTATTTTATTCATGTAAAAAGGAATAAAAAGAAATTAATATTTACAGGCTAAATCTCAACTAAAAAGGAATAGATGTAAATAATAATAAATGATTGTAAATAATTGAGAAACACTATAAATAACAGTAAATTATTGCGAATAACTGAAATTAAATAGCTAAATAAAAATAAACTGGAGAGAAAGTCTAAAATTGACGTAAAAATAAACTATAAATAAACTTGCATAAGGTTGTTCCAAAATTGTAGAAAACTCAACTATTGAAAACCTTATTATTTTAAATTACTTAAAAATCTAAAGTAATTACCTAAACACTTACCTATGGTCCCTAGCTCTAGTCCTTGGTCTTCCTTGATCCTCTCTTAGAGCGTAAATAATTTTTTCAATAAGATTCTCTCGGAAAAATTTTCTTTCTAGGGTCCAGCCTTTAGCATGAACCCATATAGAAGAAAATTTGAATGAGAAAAACAGCTATGCCAAGAGGTCTATTTATAGGGTTACTTGGGGATCTTAGACCGTTGGACTCGTAGATTAAATCTGATGCAACCACATCATAGACTTGTTTGGAACCGTCGAATGGAAGCACGGACACACAAGGTTGGAAAAGAATTGAAAAACACGTCATAGTTTAATCTGGACGAAACAAGGTCTTCATGCCTAGGCGGGTCGACATGTAGGTCGACCCATGCATGTGTTAGGTCGACCTATAAGTCGGCCTAGCTAAGGAGAGGTTCGTCCCTAGGGTCGACCTGACCATATTTTCTTCTTCTTCATTTCTTGTTTAATTCATATATTCTTCGTTTTAGCTCGAATTTTGACTAATTATATATGGAAATTGACCAGAAAGTTACCACGGGCACAATGATGCAACTCCAATGGCACAATTCTAATAATTTCACCAAGTTATTGAAACGACCCGACCTTCTACTACCAGAAAGTCGTATCATTTTTAAAAAAAGAAAGAGGTGAGAAAGTAGAAAAGATAGAGAAGAAAGAAGAAACAACATTAGAATCTCAACAGCGGAACGAGTAAAATATAATATATCACATAAGAGAATACATAGTATCGTATACATCAGAGATACACAGCTTATACATCACAAATTAGACAGTTATAAAAATCTGTCTTTCATACAACTCACACATCACAGAGATACAACATAGCGGAATCGATATATATCTACACGATGAAGCCCCCTGCTCCATTGCTCCTCCAGAATTCGTCAAAGCCAAACCTGAATCCCTTGGCTACCCGTAAAAATTTGGGTACCCGAGAGTTTATGAAAAACAGAAATAAACTCCGGGTCAGACATGGGTCTGGTATGAGTAAACGGTTAAAGTTGCTTAACTTTTAAAAAACTTTTAAAAGCAAAGGTATCACGTAAGACTCCCCACACATAAACATGGGTAAGTTTTTACCTTACGCTAACCAAAACATTTGATAGGAAATCTAGTGATATTATAATACTGTCTAGGGTTTTCAAGTAAAATACAGAAATAGCTGAAATGCTGACATCTCACATTTCAACATAGTTGGGCACAATCAAAACGTACGGCGCTTATTGGAGATTGGATTCCATACAATGGCAGGGCTACTGGGGTACCGCCCGTCACAGTACATGGCCTAGATCACCGTACCGAGGAGTACGCCCGCTCCCCTGCAACACAAGGCCGGAACATCCCTTACTGGATAATTACCGGATAAGAAACCCCGCGGTTGTAGCTAGCAACCGCCACACAGCCGAAATAAAGGGACTCTAGACAGGGGAAATCTTATCCTACTTGGGTGCTACCCACTAACCTTGCTGCACCTCCCCTGTTTTAGCCATTCCTGGTTGATGAGGCTTGAGGTCACGATTACCTTAACAGAACTCATCACTTAGAATGCTCATCGTCCACCTGACGATGTGCTGAAAGCATTCAATCCATACAAGTTCGTTCTGGGTTCGAACGAAACCGAAGGCATTATCTTGTTACACTCATTTTGGAATCACCCTCAGAGTTAACGACAATAACCCTTGCACTCTGAATCTTCACCTTCACTTGAGATTCACGACCTATCGTTAATTTGGATCGATGTGGTTTTCGGATGTCCAAATCTAGAAACCCGATCCCGGTCTCATCGAAATCCAAATCGCCATCTTTTAGGTCCAAGTTGTTTTAAAGTTAAAACAATTCAATTCAATATTATCTATATACACAGATAGATAATTTATAACATCATCACAACAGATAATTCATATTATCATAATAAACAAATAATTCACATTATCATCACATTTCATCCAAAACATCCATATTATAAAACATCATTTATCTCATACCTGAGATCTCAAACCATTCAAGACAATTAATATCATTCAACATCCATAAGCAATGATTTATTAATCACTATCTATAATTAATTTAAAGTGAATTAAATTAATTACTTCCATCTCTAATTAATTTAAAATAAATTAAATTAATTACTTTCATCACATAAATTTTTGCTTACTTAATCATTAATTAATTACAAATCAATTAATCAATTATCATCTATTTATCATCTTAATAAATTATTTTGATTAGTTATTCTTAATTATTTTAAGTAATTAGCCTTTAATTTATTTCACAAATTAACCTTAGCCATTCACAACAATTAACCATTAATTACTCCATTAATTACATTAATTAATGATCCTTAATTAATTACTTTAATTAATTAACTTAAATTAATCACTTCATTAACCAACCTTAATCATAAACAGAAATTACCACCCTGTAATTGCTTACCTTAATTAATTAACTTCTTAATTAATTATATAAACCCTTTGATTTATTACACCAAGAAATAAATATTTAATAACTTCGTCCAAGTAAATACCCTTCAATTACTTCCCATAAAGTAATTCCCTTCAATTAATTACATCTTGTAATTATACATTAATTACTTCACTAAGTAACTACACTTATCAATCTTATTAAGTATTCATACTTAATCCTTTATCAAGTGATTTTCTTTAATTAATTTACAAATTTATTAACCTAAATTAATCACATTTTATTAATTACACTTGAGTAATTCATCCCTTAATTACTCTTAAACAAATTAATCAATCTTTAATTAAAGATTAATTACCTTTTTAATTATTAATTAATAAACCTTAATTACAAATTAAGTACTTCTTAATTACCAATTAATTTACCTCTAATTACAAATTAATCAATCTCTAATTACTAAATTAATTAATCTCTAATTACTAAATTAATTAATAAATCTTTAATTATAAATTAATTTATCTTAGTTACTTAATTAATTAATTCTTACTTATTAGTTAAATAAATCTCTAATTAATTAACTACAACTTTCAATTATAGATTAACCCTTAATCATTAATTAATTAAACTAATTAATTACTCCTAATTAATTACTTATTAATTGATCTTTAATTATCAACTAGTTAATTAATTAAATGATAAATTATTTATCTTAATTAATCTTCTTAATTACCATATCTTTAATTTATCCACTTTAATATACATTATAAAAATAGTTAAATATTTTTTTTTTTGAAATTAGAATAATATCCATATCTAAAAAAAATGACTTACGTTGTTTTTTTTAAAAAAAAAATTAAAACTTGATTTCTTTTACAAAACTTTAGATTAGATCAGAAAATCACCTCAGGCCAAACCCGAGTCAAAACACTAAAAACCCCGAGCCAACACACGAGAAACCTCGTTCCTCACCTGCTTCGAGTCATACGCGAGAAAAATCGAGGAAAACCCCGAGCCCACATCTTCGTTCCTAAACCCAGAACTTCACCTGACACAAAACGTGCACGTGCACGTACACCAGCGCCGCCGACCACCGGAGATCATCACGGCGATGCTCGACGTCCCCACGAACCCATGCAACCCCAAAAGCGAACCCAGATCGAACAAAATTTATACGAGACGAAATCGAGACATCCTCGACCAAACAGGAAACCACCATGGCCAGAAAACATTCTTCTCCCCGACGCCTCCAACCTTGATATCACCTGTCCTCCTCACCGAAGCTTCGTCACACCTTCCAGCACCCATCCCTTACCATGCGATAACCTCCGATCACCCAGAGACACGGCATTGATTCTGTTTCCAAACTTCGACAAAAACCCACTTAAACCCTATTTCCGCCTCGTCCTGCCACCACAGGCAACTGACATCCCTTCAACTATTTTTGCCACCATCTCCAATCACCTAGGTAGCTCCAGCCGAGACCCCTACCCCACTAATGCCGCCGATCACCAGAAAATACTCAAAAACCATTTCCCATTCAACACCCAATTTCTCCCAATTTACAATATTGAAAATCATGATTTGAATTTTAAAAATCCTATAATTCGACAAATGATCAGATTTTAATTTTGAAATAACAAATTAAACATGTAGAGATTTTGATATATATATATATATAAGTTTTACTATTCTTCTTCCTGCTTGTTTAAAACAGCTTCATTTTGAATCATTGTAACATTTTTAAATTTTGTATTCTGCTATTACTACAAATTTTTGTTTATGTACTGAAATAAAAAAGGATCCAGAGAAGAGTGTCTTGAATTATTTTAAAAAAATTGAATTTTGAATGATAAGAACAGAGTCTTCAATCTCATAAAACATACACAGTCTAATATCTAAACATATTGCTTATACAATCTATTATCATGCAAACAATTTTATATCGAACTTCAAAAATCAATTTATGCATCCAAATTTAAGTCAAAATGAAGTTAGGTTTACTCACTTTAAACAAAGAAAACCTGAGAAGTTTTCAAAACTGGAAGCTATATGGGGAGTATCTCACAGTATCTCTGTCTATATAAACATATATTTACTTTAAAATAACATGCATGCAAATTTTCAACCATACATCACAACTTTAAATCTGGCATTTATCACATGCATATAAATAAAAACCATTTTGTTTAGTTTACTCACCTGAAAATAGACAGAGAACAGAATTTTGGATGATAATCTTGGATCTTGCAAATAATTTAAGACTTGATTTCTTAAAGTTGAAATGCTCTGATCTAGACAGTTTGCACTGCAATTCCTTTTAACTATGAAGCCACTTGATGTTAGGAAGATACTTGATTTCCAGGTTGAAGATAAAATATGACAGGCTTTGTTTACAGGTTATCTTAGTTGATCTTTTGAAAAAAACAATTGCAGGCTTGCTCTTTCTTTAAATATTTTTGCTTATGTTTGATGAAGTTGTTTGATATTTTAGTTTGTAAAATGATAATGCCTGGTTATATTTTTTTTCTCTGCCTTGCTACGTCTTGAGAATGAATTAAAACAAGAAGGTGTACAAATATATATAGAGAAAGGTTTACAGGGGTAGGTGTTTACTGGGTTTTGTAATTCACTGGTACACTTTCTCTTTTTTTTCTTTTTTATTTAGTCAGAGATTTTTCTTGCATAAGGAGGCTGAGAGGATTTTTTTCAACATTTCGAAAGGACTTGTTGAGGCTAGCATTAATTGAAATGGTACTTGTGTGTTTCCTTGTTTTACATATATACCTTGCTTTGGTATATACTTGCCTGCAAATATATGTCTTCTACTTTAAGCTTCTATAAAGTTATAATTTAGAGTTTTTCTTATGTTCTTGCATTTTTTACTTTACAGGTTGTATATTTTATTTCTACAGGCATATACATATACTTCACTTGCCTAGCTTGCCTTTATACTTCATGTACATAATGTTTTCTTTTTACTTGTTCTTACATACCACTTACAGGTTACATACTTTACTTTAGTTATTTGTTATAATTTTAACTTAAGTTAATATCATAGTTTCCTATGTTTTTATGCTTCCTATTTCATGTACATATACACTTTGTTTTAGTTATCCTTTAATTATATTTAAGTGATTATTTATAAGGCTTATTTTATTTTAAACATTTGAAAGACTTCATTTTAAATTTACAAATCATAGCTTTTTCTAAAATATACATATATATACATAAGTTTAAAATAACTACTCCTATTTATTTAAAATCCATTTGTAAAGATATTACAATATTGATATAGTTTAAATATAACTTATTATTGAATTAATATAATTTATAAAAGAACTATTCCTTTATAAATTACTTATTTGTTAAACTATGTTTAAAACAAAACAAACATTTTTATTTAAACTTAAACTTATGCTAAAATCAATTTTAAGTAATTAAGTTTTTATCTGAGTATTAAAAATCATGTGGTTACCGATTCAATAGCTAAATATTAAATTAAATCAAATTATAATTACCAAAAATATTAAAATAAAATAAGAAAATATGGTTTACTTGTTAAATTAAAAACAAAGCTTAACTATATACAATATATATAAATACATACATAGAAAACAATGTATTAGATTTTAAAAGATAAATTATCAGTTTAGATATTTATTTAAAAGAAGATTATTATCAAATCTATTAAATTTTAACCCAGATCATTAAATCAATTCAAATGTATTATTAACAATATTGTCAAATCAATTTAATTTTTTTTACACAGATTATTAAATTGATATTGCCCAAAATTCCGGGATGTCAAAGTTATTTTATTATTTAATTAATTAATTATTATAGCTTAAAATTCGGATTATTACATTCACTCCTCATTAAAGGATTTCGACCCCGAAATCTCCAAGGATAGATTAATGAAATAAATGTTTTCATCCAAATTCTACAACCAAATATTCAACCATCATCCATTGCATCCATTATCCTTAAGCTTTTCTAATGCAATTTATGATATATATATGCAAATAGTGTAGTGTCAACGTCCCTAACTAATGCAAAAGATTAGGCGGTCTACTGAACGGTCGACCTCCTTTTTATGCAATCATGTATGTGTCATGTATCCAAATGAATGCAAGTTAGTTCTATGTGCATGCTACAATCATCACCCAAATGCAACAATCATATGATAATCATCCATTGGTAGCAACCCTGGAATAAAATAAAATAAAAATGCAAATGCGCACACATCCATATGCTTATGCCCTAGTGTCCTAGCTATGCCGATCCCTAAGATATAATAGTGCCTACTGTAAGTGTATGCATCCATTAGCATCCACTAGCAACCACTTGCAACCACTTGCAACCACTAGCATTTGTCATACATAACATGTTCTAATAATATGTCTAATCACATCCTACCATCCATAGGTCAAATCCTAAGATCTACCATCCCGAAGGATAATAAAGGAAAGAAGATATTCAAAACTAAAGATGGAAAGAAGAAATTCAAAATTTACTATCAAAGAGATATGGATAAGAGGTACGTATTTTCTCGTAATCAAATCAATCTTCTCCGAAGTCTCTCTAACCATGTTGGGAACAAGTAGAAATCTCCCTGTAGACTCTAAGTAACATGAAGATGACTTGCACGGTCTTCCATAAAGAGCTTTTAAAGGTGCCATTTCAATGCTAGTTTGAAAACTATTATTATAAGCGAATTCCACTAGAGGAAGATGCTCCTTCCAAGTTCCTCCAAAATCAAGAACACACATCCTCAACTACGTGTGTCTTACTAATACAACTTTACTATTCTTCTTTAGTCTACACACATGAAACAACATTCCTAGGTTCTCACTAGTGTCCTATACACTTTACAGAAACCTTTATTATTACTTCCAAAAGTAATCACTGTTGTCTTCTACAAAGCCTTACACTTTTTTCGTCACACCTAGGAAATGATTCTTATCTACTCCACATTTTAAAGTTTGGTTTGGTATTTATCATTTCATTCCAAAAACTAAAGCTTGTAAATTTTTAAAAACATTAAATCCCAAAAATGTTTCCTTTAAAAGTGTTATTTTCAAATTTCTATTAAATTCAAAGGTACTTGGTTACTTAACATTTTAACTTTCTAGACTTGCGTCCTTACAGCCTTTTGAGTTTACATTATTCCCCAAACCTAGAGGGGAAAACTTACAAATTCGAAGTTCAAAACTTATTCCTCTTTTTTTAAAGACCTTTACAGATTTCCATAAAAAATTAGATCTTTAAATTTAACTATTATTAAGTTTTTCGTTTCCATAAACTTATTTACCATTTCACCAAACCATTTTTCTTTAAAATATCTTTAAAACCTCCTCACATATTTTCAAAACATCTTCTTTTCATAGATTTTCAATTTTGCACAATTTGGAGTAGTTTCTAAGTTACCACAAATCGGGACATTCTACAAAGGCTCTCTATAATATCTCTCCTAAATAACATTGTCCCTAATTATCACACTTCTTATTACACCTAATGATTTTATACCTTAATGCATTAGAACTACTTTCTCTTATGAGAAACTATTAACGCTTAAACCTTCTACGAATCCTAATTATCACACTTCTTATTACACCTAATGATTTTATACCTTAATGCATTAGAACTACTTTCTCTTATGAGAAACTATTAACGCTTAAACCTTCTATGAATCCTTTAAAAGAGGACTTCATATTTATGTGAAATTATAAGGAACTAATTTTGTATTTGTCGAAATAGGCTATACAAAATATGGTGCTTCCTATACCTAGTAAATCACTTTCACGTATTCCTTATAAGTTGCACAAAACATCTTTATTTGTGATTTGGTTTCATAGAAAATTATATCATTATTCATTTCATTCCAATAGATTAAAGTATGTTTAATCTATTTTCTCTTGCGATAACATTTTTTGTGAAATTTATTAATTTCCTAATATTTAACTTACACATTTTTTCCAGAAGAACTCATTTTCAAAGCTGCTTTAATATTTTCATAACCAGAAAACATTTTCTTATACTTATTAAAATAATAAGTGTACTTACAAAACACTTTATTTCTATACTTAGAAATTACATTCAAAACACATTTTTATTTGGGTCAAAACAGATGTTGCGTAGAACACCGTTACTACAACCCAAAAATACTAGTGTATGGATTCAATTATCTCATATACTATGTAAAAACATTTCCTTTGGGAGTCACCTATTATAACAATAGTGTTATAGTCTATGCTCCCTTTATTTTCCACAAAATCATCTATTACAACAATAAATGTTATAACCTACGTTTTCGATACTTAGTACACTCTACGTTTTTATATTTAAAATCTTTGTTTACCTACAAAGAAATTAGCGAGTTATATATGCTCTATAATTCTTCATAAAGAATTTCACCTTTAACAAAATTTACATCATATAAAAACCAATTTAAATTTCATACCATTTTTTTTTCAAAAACCCAATATTTACTTCCTCGAAAATATTAACAATTATATTTTTTAACCTTTCAATTCCAACAATTTTATTTTATTGGGCTAGACATAAAGTGGATTTTCTTCTTACTACCCTAGGAGTACCCTTCCTAAACCCTGGAAATCTCATTTCCTTACTAAAGTCTTTTATTTCTATTCCTCTTTTATGCCTATGTTTATCCCAAGGCACTACCATTAAATCCACTTATTTTAAACAATCTGATCCTAAATGTAAAAAACCATTTCTCAAACCCTTTTCATGTGTTAAACTACTCTATGTCCGAAGAAACGCACTTCCTTACACCAAAAGTGACACTTAGAAAACTTTGCCTTCAACTGATAAATGCGAAGCATATGAAGAACCTCCTCTAGATGAACTGCATGCTCTTCCATACTCTTGGAAAAAACCAAAATGTCATCAATGAATACTACAATGAACTTATCTAGGACATCTTGAAAAACACGGCTCATCAAATCTACAAAATAGGCTGGGGCATTGGTTAGCCCAAACGACATAACAACCACTCAAAGAATCTATCAAGTGACCTAAATGTTGTCTTATCGATGCTATCATCAGCGACTCTAAGCTGATGAAATCCAGTGGCTAAATCAAACTGAGAAAATAATGAAGAGCCAACCAACTTATCGAAAAGATCGTCTATCTTGGAAAGTGGATAATGGTTCTTCTTCGTGAGCTTATTCAACTTTCTATAGTTTATGCAAAGTCGAAGGGAACCATCTGCCTTTGTAGCAAAGACCACCGACGCTCTCCACTCCAATATGCCCCGTCTGATGAAGCCTTTCTCCAATAGCTCACCGACCTGCTTACTTAACTCCTTCCTCTCAATAGGTGCCATGTGTCTCACGGGCAATGCCACTAGCTTAGCACGGTCATTAAGATAGATCCTAAAGTCGATCTCTCTCTTAGGGGGTAGTCCCCTGACCTCCTCTAGAAAATCATTGACGATTGGAACTGAACCTAACTCTACTAGCGATGAATCAAGGGAATAAAGGAAGCTTAACATGACTGATCCCTATAGATCGCAAGAAACCTCAAGAGTCCGCCCGCTACATGTCTCTAGTCTAATGACTCTCCTCTTGTAGTCCAATATCGCTCCATAATTGGATAACCGATCCATCCCTAAAATCATTCTATATCCTGAAAATCCCAATACATAATCGTTACAGTCAAACTCTACGCCTAGGATAAAATTTTCAAACCCTTACAAATCATGGATAAATGTGTCGATCCTCCTATGGGGTTTTAAACAACTATGGATTCTTCTACTAAAGAGATATCTAAGTGCAAACAATTAACGAAGGAACTAGAAATGAAAGAATGTGATGCTCTAGAATCAAAAAGAGTCCGAATAGGAAAATCCGAAATAGAGATCAAACCTTACAAAGTGTCTTTCCTATCTCTATCTGGTCCACTGCTAGAAGGTGCTGCATTTAAGGGATGTACCTTCGCTGTAGGAGCGCCTACTTCCTGCCCCCTCCTTTGAGAACAAAATCTGCTAAGATGACTAGGCTGCCCATAAGTGTAACACTTTCCCTTTATTCTATCCTTCTTGCTGTCCCTTACGGAATGACCAACCAATCCACAACACTTGCATTTCTCGCCTTTCTTTATCTGCTTTTGAGGTCCTCATCTTTTCTTCTTATCCTTGTCCTTCTTATCTTTCCACCACTTCTTCTTATAATTTTCCAACTTAGGGACCTCCTTAGACTCTCCTTCCTTAGCTGCATCAGACATGAGGTCCATCTCTACCAGTCCTAGTCTAAAAAGGGAATTCTACCGGTACGAGTCCTAACAAACAAAAATCTAGTTTCGCACCTTGCCCAAATCCCATGATTTGAGCTTCTAATTACCGACTACTTATCTACCTACTTCAGCATAAGCATGTCACAGCCCCACCTAATCTATTATGAGACCATCAGTTTCTGACTGAAGGGGAATGCTGCTAGCACAAACTCCAATTGACCTGAAGTTTAGAACGTTCACTTCCATAGCTTTGCTTGTCGTGTCATATCAATTTTTGCTCGATCTAGACTTAGGAAAAATTTACCAGTATCCATAGTAGATATGTGTATAACCGATCTTCAAGACGAATTGTCATTGGTTTTCGGTTAATGTTTTGGTGTCAAGGCCGGGCCAAAAGGTTGGATAACACAAAACTTAATTAAAACATAAGTTTAAAACTCAAAAATACTAAATTAATCTTTAGTAAATCAAGATTAAATCATAAATAACCCTAACTTTATTTATAATTAAACTTTAATTAAATAACATTTATTTAAGAATTAATTCCAAATTAAGTGAATAATTAACCTTTAATTAAATAATAATTTATTAAATAACTACTCTATTTAAATAATTAACTAAAGTAAATAAACTTGATTAAATAAAAATTAATTTCCTTTTTCTTAATTATTCATTATTTAAAACTGCACTAATTAAATGAATTGGTTAATAGTTTATTAAACTCTAATTACTTAACTTAATTGCTTAATTAATTAATTAATTAATTAAACAATAATTACCTTAATTAATAAATTAAATATATACATTATTAAATAATTAAAACTTAAACTTTTGACTTACTTAATTAATTTGAACTGTGTTTTCAAAAATAATTGGAAAGTAAACACTTTAAAACTTGAAATCATGAAATTTTCCAAACCGAATCCACATCGACTATTGCTACGAGCACAGTTCTCTAGAATTGATTTCTTGGTGAAAAACTTTACTTCAACTCTTGCTACTACATGTTTGAAAACACAAATGGATGAGTTTTGAAAACTTAAATAAAGTGCAAAAATTTGGAAAATCATTTCAAAAATCCAAAGCTAGAAAAAGAACTTTTGTTTTCAAATCGGATCTCAATTCCTTTGCGACTTTTCAAGGTGTTGTCTTCACAACAATTCATCACATACACTTGGTTTTGGTTTCATAAACATGCTACCATCATATCATAACCAACCATTCATATATCCATAACCAAACATTTTATTTAACAACCAAATCACAAATCCAATCGCAAGCGTAAATTCATAATCATATGCCATCAACATAACATGATAATTCAACACAACAACAATTATATTTTCACAACATATATTTCATCAAAATCAAGTATTTTTCTTTTCCTAAAACAAGAGTATTACCGACCCAAAATTTTTAAACTCAAAAACAAACTTTTACCAAAACTTGAAAACATTTTAGAAACTTGCAAAAATTGGAACATTTGTTTCTCGAATACTTAAAATGGGATCGGCCAGGTGGGCATTTTGCTTGGCGTTGGCCTTGTTGGTATGGCCATGTGATGTTTTGGTGGATGGATGCTTGTATTTTGAAAGAGAGGTGCTGTAGAAGATGAAGAAGTGATTTTGTGAACTAACGAAAGAATTTTTCTTATTAGAAATTATGAAGAGGAAGCCATAATTTTTTTCTTAAACTCTTAGGAATTTTGAGATGGAAAGGAGGGTTGTAAAAATGAGAACATGAAAGAGTAGTGGTATATATAGCCTTAGGAAATTATTTAAAAATGCGTAATTGCTTAAAATAAAATATGTGTATGCATGCACCTCCATCCTCTCCCCCTCATCATTTCTGTCCACTACATGTACTCCCTCCCCCCAGACACTATTTATGCCATGGATCTAGTATAATGTGTTGGAAAAGGATATTTTTATATATGTTTATATATATACATATATATATTTTATAACTAAAATCTTATATGTTTACATACTTAAGAAGAAAGCATGTACCTGAAAATATACATGTACACACCATGTCATGTGTGTTTACAATAGTGCTATGACATTTTAAATAAGTTTTAACTATTGAAAAATTAATATTTTGGAAAAAAAATTTCGGTCACATTTTCTATTTCTCTATGAACTATATACTGGTAAAAAAATTAAGTGATTTTATCATCATTAATTATTTTTTAGAATTATTTTATTGTTAATAAAAATTCATTTATTAATTATTTAAAATATAACTAAATATCCATTTAAATGGTGATTAAACCCTGGGTCATTACACTCTCCCCTTTTTAAAAGAATTTCGTCTCGAAATTAGCAAACAAGGAGATAATGCAAAACATGCAAAAACTATATATTAATATCATAAAACATATACAAAGACATGTACTAAGCATCCGTAGCAAATAAACATACATAATACATACAACCAATGACTAGCCATACTAACATCTACTAGGGATAGTGATGCAGCCTAGAAAGATGAAGTTGTAGGTCGTGTGTTACCTAACTTGTTGTTAAGTCGAGTACGACCGAACGAGGAAGCTAACGAGCTAAAACTTTGTGAAGAGTCATGGTAAGTTGAAGTCTTAGGTCGCGGGCGACCTAACGGGTTCGAGAATAGCGAGCTAAAGCAGAGGAGTAGGTCGCTGGAACGACCTAACAGGTTGCTCATTGACGCAGGCCAAACAGACAAAGTCTTAGGTCGCGAGCGACCTAACATACTGTTAAGTCGTGTGCGACCTAACAAGAAGAATAAGGTGCTACGACATAACGAGTTACGACCTAAGGTAGGTCGCGAGAATGCATTACGACCTAAGTTCAAGGTCGCTGAAGAAGGGCTACGACCTAAGTCCAAGGTCGTTGGAGAAGAGCGCGAACGACCTAAATTACATGTCGCTTCTTTAGGTCGCTCCGACGTTTCGAGTGAAGACTTTCTCGAGCTACGACCTACGATAGGTCGCGTGAACGACCTACGACCTAAGTTAGGTCGCGGGGAGAATTAGGTCACTGATTTTGGATACCGCTTGTTTTTTAGGTCGCTCACTGCTGCAATTCTTAAGTCGCTCATGGGAAGGTCGCATGAAGCTGTTCTTTAAGGCGCTACCTTGTTGTTAGGTCGGTCAAGTGTTAAGTCGTGATGTTGTGACTATTGTAAATACTGTAAATCATTTACTTGTTGTAATCTACTTGTTTTAGGTCATGAAGATGTTGTGATGTGTTGCTGTGTTGTAATGATAGTCTGTCAGATCGTTAATGACCTATAGTAAGTCGTAAGTCGTAAGTCGTCTGTTTTTAGGTCGTGTTGTTTAGGTCGTTGCCGACCTAAGTGTTGGTCAATTTTGAGTCGTGTGTTGTAAAACTCTATAAATAGCGGAGTTTTGTCATTTGTAATAGTTAGTTGATTTTGAATAAAACTTTTGTTTGTTAGCTTTGTCCTTTCATTAAATTGGTAGTTGAGTGTGATCTTCTATCTCCACTTTCGGTAATCGAGTGCGCTCGATTCAACAACTACTGATGCCGATTCACGGTATCTAGTGCGCTAGATCAACGTACGAAGAATCATAGATCTTTAAACACGGTATCGTGCGCGATCAACGTGTTTGGGATAGCTAGAATCCGGTATCTTTGGATCAACGGATTTGGGCCATTCGGTATCTTCTATTCCATCGAGTGTTACTTTCACCATATCATCATTTTTGTTATCCGCTGCTGCGTCATTTGGTATCAGAGCTAGACTTAGCCAATCATAGCTAAGGCGAGTCTTGGAGCCAATTCTATTGAAGAGTTTGAAGTTTAGAGCCGAGAGCTAGAGAAGTCGTACATTATATTTGTTATTCAAGCCGAGAATCGAAGTTTGAAAATGCCGCCAAGAAGAGCAAATCGCCATCAGAATGTTGAAGCGTTGTATCGAAGAGAAGAAGCCGAGCAAATGGAACAATGCATCAATGAAAAATTTGATGAAGGCATTGGGAAGTTAGAGAAACTGATGAATGATTTGAATCAGGGTCAAAGGAGAAGGTCGCCAGTCTCGAACCATGGAGGAAACAGAGTTTCGCCATCGGTTACGGAAGCAAGAAGTGTGTCGCTGCAATCTTACCGAGGAAGGAGAGAATCGTCAGTTTCAATGAGAAGAGAACATCATGAGTATAAAGATGAAGAGAGACGAACTCCACGTGAGTTTGAACATGAACCATACCATGATGATGAAGGACAAAGTAGAAGAAATATGCGAGATCAAAGAGATATGGGTGGTCGAGATCGCTATCGAAGTACGTCTGTTTTTGACGAAGATGGTGATAGAGGAAGTTTTCATTATCGAGATCATGGTCAAGGACGAAATCGATATCGTGATGTTGAAGATAACCGTCGATGGGAATCGGGGATGAAAACTGAAATTCCAGAATTCAAGGGTAGTATGCAAGCTGAGGAGTTTTTGGATTGGTCGTCTAATGTGGAGGAGATTTTTTACTTCAAGGAGGTTCCAGAACATCGTAGAGTGAAGTTGGTTGCTACAAGGTTGAGGGGTAGAGCTTTGGCATGGTGGTAGCAAACCAAACTTACACGTGAACGGATGGGGAAGTCAAAGGTTGAATCATGGGAAAAGATGAAGAAGTTGTTGAGGGCTACTTTCTTACCTTACAACCATCAGTCGCTTATGTATCAACGTTTGCAGAACTTGAGGCTGGGAACAAAGTCAGTGAATGATTATGCCGATGTGTTCTATCAATTGATTGCGAGGAATGATATCATGGAGACGGAGGAGCAGCTGACAGCTAAATTTGTTGGTGGGTTGCGAATGCAGATTCAAGATATGGTGAACATGTTTAATCCCAGATCAGTGGCGGAAGCACACCAGAAGGCGTTGGCTTGGGAGAAGCAGGGAAGACGAGGAGGTGGTGTGTTTACAAATTCCAACAATCAAGTGAAGGGTGTTAGTGGAAGTTCCAATGTTTCGAAAGCTGTTACAAACCCAGTTGTGAGTGAGGTTGTGAAGGCGAAAGTCAATAACGGTTTCAAGTGTTATAATTGCCAAGAAGTGGGCCACAAAAGCAATGAATGTCCAAAGCCGAAGAAACGAGCTATGATAGCGGAGGTTGAGGATGAGGATGAAGAAGCTGAATGTTCCAATTCACCATTTGTTGAGGAGGAAGAAGAGTTGACCGGAGATGAGGGTTGTAACTTGATGATGAGGAGGTCTTGTCTAACACCAAAGCAAGAAGAAGATTCTAGCTGGTTGAGGAGTAACATTTTTCAGTCAACATGCACTATTCTGGGGAAGGTTTGCAAGTTTGTTATTGATGCTGGAAGTTGTGATAACATTATTTCTACAGAAGCTGTGAAGAAATTGGCATTGAAGACTGAGAAACATCCGAAACCGTACAAGTTAGCTTGGTTGAGGAAAGGCGGGGAGGTGAAGGTTGGACGAAGAGCTTGTGTGAATTTTTCAATTGGGAAGAAATACAAAGACGAAATTTAGTGTGATGTGGTGGACATGGACGTATGCCATTTGTTGTTGGGAAGACCGTGGCAATATGATAGGGCTGTGCAACATGATGGTCGTACCAACAGTTATAGCTTTATGTTTGAAGGCAAAAAGATCACTTTAGTTCCCAAAAAGCGACAACAGGAAGAAAGCAAGCTGAAACAGATTGAAGAGTTGAAAACTTTATTATCTTTGAAGGAGTTTGTTAAAGAAGTTGAAGAGGAGCCTGAAGTGTTTTTGTTGATTGGGCGAGAGAGCAATGAAGTGGTTGAAATACCCGAAGAAGTAAAGCCAGTACTGGAAGAATTTGACGATGTATTTCCTAAGGAGCTTCCAACGGAGTTGCCACCGTTGAGGGATATACAACACCAAATAGATCCTGTTCCAGGTGCTGTGTTGCCACATAAACCACACTACAGGATGAGTCCGAAGGAACACGAGGAGTTGCGAAGTTAGGTAGAGGAATTGCTTGAACAAGGGCGTATACAGGAGAGCTTGAGTCCGTGTGCAGTACCAGTATTACTAGTACCAAAGAAGGATGGATCGTGTAGGATGTGTACGGACAGCAGGGCACTGAACAAGGTAACTGTTAGATACAGATTTCCAATGTCGAGGCTTGATGATCTGTTAGATCAAATAAGTGGGTCTGTGATCTTTTTGAAGATTGATCTTAAAAGTGGTTATCATCAAATTCGAATTAGACCAGGAGACGAGTGGAAGACAGCATTCAAGATGAGGGAAGGATTGTATGAATGGCTAGTCATGCTGTTTGGTCTATCGAATGCGCCGAGTACATTTATGAGGGCGATGAACCAAATTTTCAGGCCGTACATTGGGAAATTTGTGGTGGTATACTTTGATGATATTTTGATTTACAGTGCTAGTACAGAGGAGCATGTTCAGCATTTGAGGAAAGTGTTAATTATTCTTCGTGAAGAACAATTCTATGCTGCTATGAAGAAATGTGTGTTTATGGCACGAAGTGTTTTATTTTTGGGGTATGTTGTATCGGAAGGAGGAATACAGGTGGACCAGAGTAAAGTCGAAGCAATTAGAGATTGGCCACAACCCAAGACGATAACGGTAGTTCGAAGTTTTCACGGGTTGGCTTCATTTTATCGAAGGTTTATTCCACACTTTAGTAGTGTGATGGCGCCTGTTACTGATTGTATGAAGGGTAAACAGTTTTCATGGACGGAGGAAGCAAGGGTTGCTTTTGAGCGAATCAAGGAACTATTGACGACAGCACCAATTTTAGCATTACTGGATTTTCAGTCATTGTTTGAACTACATACTGATGCATCAAAGGTTGGAATTGGAGGGGTGTTGAGTCAGAAAGGACGTCCTATTGCATATTTCAGTAAAAAGTTATCAGGAGCAAAGATGAGATATAGTACGTATGATGTAGAATTTTATGCTGTTGTGCAAGCCATTAAACACTGGAGACATTATTTATTTCACAAGGAGTTTGTGTTATATACTGATCATGAGGCTTTAAAGCATCTGCAAGGACAGGAGAAAATTTCAGCCAGGCATGCATCGTGGATTGCATACTTACAGCAATTTACATTTGTGGTGAAGCATAAGTCGGGAATTACAAATCGAGTGGCGGATGCATTAAGTCGGAGGAATCATGTGTTGACTACAATGAAGGTTGAAGTGACGGGGTTTGAGGTACTTCCAGATTTGTTTGTTGATGATCCTTACTTTGCTAAGATCATGGATGAAGTCAATGAAGGAAAGACTGATGAGTATGTGCTAGTGGATGGTTTTCTATTCAAGGGAAACAGATTGTGTATACCAGAGGGTAGTTTACGAATGAAGATTGTGAAAGAGTTACATGAGGAAGGTCATGTGGGGAGAGACCGTACATTACAGTTGATTTCGCAATCATATTTTTGGCCTACTATAAGAAAGGAAGTTGAACGATTTGTGGAGAGATGACATATTTGTCAAGTATCTAAAGGGACAGCGACGAATGCGGGATTGTATATGCCATTACATGTGCCAATTAAACCGTGGGTTGATATCAGCATGGATTTTGTTTTGGGTTTGCCTAAAACTCAGCGAGGAAATGATTCTATATTTGTTGTGGTAGATAGATTTTCCAAGATGGCACATTTTATCGCTTGTAAGAAGACAGCCGATGCCGTCCGTGTTGTCGAATTATTCTTTAAAGAAGTGTATCGCTTACATGGTTTACCAGAATCCATTGTTTCTGATCGGGATACTAGATTTCTAAGTCATTTTTGGCTAAGTTTGTGGAAGATGGTGGGAACAAAGCTGAATTTTAGTAGCGCTTACCATCCGCAAACTGATGGGCAAACAGAGGTGGTTAACAGATCGTTGGGGAACTTGTTGAGATGTCTCATAAAAGACAACTTGAAGAGCTGGGATATGAAGCTGTGTCAGGCAGAGTTTGCACATAATCATGCAGTCAATCGAAGTACTGGATTCAGTCCATTTCAAATTGTATATTCAAGCTTACCAAAGGGACCGTTGGATTTGACGACAGTACCATATCAGAAGGGAGTTGTTAAACGAGCTGGTGATTTTGTGACTGAGTTGCAGGAGTGCCACAAGACTGTACATGAACGATTACTTGCATCGAATGAGAAGTATAAACAACTAGCGAATAAGAAGCGAAGGAGTGTGAACTTCAAAGAAGGTGATTTGGTTTACGCCGTGTTGACAAAAGATTGATTTCCAGTGGGAACGTACAATAAATTGAAGGTGCGGAAGATTGGTCCAGTAGAAATTTTAAAGAAAATCAATGAGAATGCGTATCAATTGAAATTGCCAGATGATGTTCATACTTCTGATGTTTTCAACGTCAAATACTTAATTCCGTATCATGGGGATGAGTTTGTTGTGGAAGAGGAGGGCGCAAAATCGAGGATGAATTTTTCCCAACCAGGGGAGGATGATGCAGCCCAGAAAGATGAAGTTGTAGGTCGTGTGTTACCTAACTTGTTGTTAAGTCGAGTACGACCTAACGAGGAAGCTAACGAGCTAAAACTTTGTGAAGAGTCATGGAAAGTTGAAGTCTTAGGTCGCGGGCGACCTAACGGGTTCGAGAATAGCGAGCTAAAGCAGAGGAGTAGGTCGTTGGAACGACCTAACAGGTTGCTCATTGACGCAGGCCAAACAGACCAAGTCTTAAGTCGCGAGCGACCTAACATACTGTTAAGTCGTGTGCGACCTAACAAGAAGAATAAGGTGCTACGACATAACGAGTTACGACCTAAGCTAGGTCGCGAGAATGAATTACGACCTAAGTTCAAGGTCGCTAAAGAAGGGCTACAACCTAAGTCCAAGGTCGTTGGAGAAGAGCGCGAACGACCTAAATCGCATGCCGCTTCTTTAGGTCGCTCCGACGTTTCGAGTGAAGACTTTCTCGAGCTAGGACCTACGATAGGTCGCGTGAACGACCTACGACCTAAGTTAAGTCGCGGGGAGAATTAGGTCACTGATTTTGGATGCCGCTTGTTTTTTAGGTCGCTCACTGCTGCAATTCTTAAGTCGCTCATGGGAAGGTCGCATGAAGCTGTTCTTTAAGGCGCTGCCTTGTTGTTAGATCGGTCAAGTGTTAAGTCGTGATTTTGTGACTATTGTAAATACTGTAAATCGTTTACTTGTTGTAATCTACTTGTTTTAGGTCGTGAAGATGTTGTGATGTGTTGCTGTGTTGTAATGATAGTCTGTCAGACCGTTAACGACCTATAGTAAGTCGTAAGTCGTAAGTCGTCTGTTTTTAGGTCATGTTGTTTAGGTCGTTGCCGACCTAAGTGTTGGTCAATTTTGAGTCGTGCGTTGTAAAACTCTATAAATAGCGGAGTTGTGTCATTTTAATAGTTAGTTGATTTTGAATAAAACTTTTGTTTGTTAGCTTTGTGCTTTCATTAAATTGGTAGTTGAGTGTGATATCCTATCTCCACTTTCGGTAATCGAGTGCGCTCGATTCAACGAATGCTGAAGCCGATTCACGGTATCTAGTGCGCTAGATCAACGTACAAAGAATCGTAGATCTTTAAACACGGTATCGTGCGCGATCAACGTGTTTGGGATAGCTAGAATCCGGTATCTTTGGATCAACGTATTTGGGCCATTCGGTATCTTCTATTCCATCGAGTGCTACTTTCACCATATCATCATTTTTGTTATCCGCTGCTGCGTTAGATAGGCTTCTTTCATACGATCCACCATCTCCCAAGCAGAGTCGCTTGGATCGCCATTCCACTGAATCTTGACAAGTCGCACCACCTTGTTACACAACCTCTTTTGATCCTGATCCATAACATAAACTGGATGTCTAACCACTGTAGGGTTCAATTTTATTTCCAATTCCTCTTGAACCAATGGCTCCACAATCAAAGATGGGTCATGAACATATTTTCTCAAATGAGATACGTGGAACACGCTATGAATTTTTGCCAATCTCTCTAGCCACTGGACCCTACAAGCAAGGCGATCCATTTCTCTTAAGAATACAGAAAGGTCTATCATTGGAGCTAACTGTCCCTCTTTTCCAAATCGAACAGCTCCTCTTATTGGAGAATCTTTATGAACACCAAGTCTCCAACCACAAATTCCAAATCCCTTCACCTCTTATTAGCATAACTCTTTTGGAAATCTTAGGGCTTTATAAGGTGCCATACCGATGCTCGCTTGGAAACAATTATCATAGAAGAACTCAACTAAATACAAATGATCCCCTCATGATCCACCAAAATCTAGAATACGTGCTCACAAATATCCTTCAGAATCTGATTGACTCACTGTATACGTTGACTATTTTGGGTTGATATGTTGTGCTTAGCTTAACTTTGTTCCAAGAGTTGTTTGTAGAGCTTCCCAAAATTGACTAGTAAATAGGGGGTCTCGATCACTTACTTTACTCAAAGGAACTCCATGCAACATGACTATCTCTCTCATAAAAATTTCAGCTAAAGTAGCAGCGATTCCCGTTGGTTTTACCAGGATAAAATGTGCGCTCTTCATTAGTCGATCCACGATAATCCATACTCCTTTATTTCCTTTTCTGGTTCTGGGAAATCTGTCGATAAAATCCATTGATATGATTTTCCATTTCCAATTAGGTATTTCCAATGGTTGCAATAATCCGGCTGCCTTCTAAAGATCACCTTTGATTTGTTGACAGCACAAACATATGATAACATAGACAAAAATGTCCTTCTTCATTCCCGACCACCAAAATACTCTTTTCATGTCCTTATACATCTTATGAACTCCTGGATAACTTAAAATTATGGCATTCTAACAAAACTTCCTACCTCAGCCCAACCACATTAGAACACACAATGATCCGTTCATTCTTAAAGCACCTCGACTATCTGTCACAAAATCCGAACATCTACCCTCCTCAACACTTTGAATTAGCCCTTCCAATATCTAATCCTTCCTCTGATTTCTCATAATCCTTTCCAGAAGTGTCAAGGTAACCACCAAATGAGTCAAAACGGAATTCTTGCTTATGGCATTCGCCACCACACTGGTCTTCCCTGGCATGTAAAGATTACCTAAGTCGAAGGATGCCAGAAACTCAAAGCACTTCTATTGTCTTAGGTTCAGATCCTTCCGTGTAAAAAGATACTTCAAAAATTTATGATTCATGAATAGCTCAAAATTTTCACCTAATTAAAGAATGAAAGCTTACTCCTAAAATCTCTAAAGACCGAAAAGAAATTAAGAGCAATAGAAGGATCCTTACCCAACAAGTAGCGTCTCTACATTTTTAATGAAAAAACAATAGCCAACAACTCCAGGTCATGCGTAGTATATTTCTTCTCATGACGCTTCAACCGACTGCTTGTATATGCAATCACTCTACCATGTTGCATCATAACAGAAGCTAGTCCTATTCCACAAGCATCTGTGTAAACCGTGAACCATTGTTTCCATATGGGATAGCCAAAACTGGTGCGCCAGTCAATCTCTTCTTTAATTCTAGAAATGCTTCTTCACACTTTGGAGCCCATATTAACTACTCCCCTTTTTTAGTTAGCTTAGTCAAATAGGAGGAATCTTAGAATAATCTTGAATAAACCTCCTATAATATCTAGCTAAACCTAAGAAACTACAAACCTTGATAGGTGTCTGCAGTGGCTTCCATTCTTGAATGACTTTTACTTTTACTAGGTCCACTTAAATAACTTCTCCTGTCATAATATGTCCTAAGAAATCTTACCTTTGATTTCTAAATGTGGCACTTAGAAAATTTCGCCTTTAGGACATGTCGCCTTAATGTTTCCAACACCAATTCCAAATGATGTTCATCCTCCTTCTCAAATTTGGAATAGATAAGTATGTCGTCGATGAGAACTAATAAAAACTTGTTAAAAACATCTCGGAAAAAATGGTTCATGAGATCTACAAAATATGTCGATGCATTAGTTAGCTCGAAAGGCGCAACCAAGCACTCAAATAAAGAGTCAGGACCCCTAAAGTAGTTAAGGGTATACTATCTTCAATGACCCTCAACTGAAGGAATCTTGTAGCTAGATTCATCTGAGAAAATACCACAGCTCTGTGAAGTTGATCAAAAAGATCATTGATGCGGGGTAAGGGATACTCGTTACTAGTGGTAAGGTTATTCAACTCCCTATAATCCATTCACTACCTTAAGGATCCGTAAGACTTAGCCACAAACACCACAGTAGACCACCAACTTGAATGAATAAATCTAATCAATTCTCTCCTTAATAGGTCATGGGTTTGACTTACCAACTCCTCTCTCTCCCTCGGAGCTAATCTTCGCTTAGTTTGTACTACAGGCCTTGCACCATAGACTAAATCAATGCAGAACTCTATCTCTTGGTGCAAGGGTAAATTTCTACCTTTTTCAAATACATCAAGAAAATTCTTAACAACTTCAATAGACCTTGGATTTTCTTTGGATGTAGGCTAGTGCATACAAGAAACTACACATATGGATACTGGGTTTCCTACATGATACTCTAGCAAATCTTCCTAAATTGATTACTAATGATATAGTTCTTTCATTATAATCTAAAGTAGCTCCATATTTTGATAACCAATCCATACCAAGAATAACGTCAAACCCTTTAACGTTTAAAACATACGGGTCACAACAAAAGTGATGAGAAAGGTAGGAAACTAGCACATCTTTAGAAATCATATTCAAATGGGTTGCCCCGCCTATGAGCTTAAACACATACATAGGGTTTTCTATAATACTCAAAATAAGATGAAATTTAACTACTGATTCACAGGAGATAAAACTATGAGAGGTATCGGTATCAAATAATGGTTGAACAAAAATACCACTTGTAACGATCCTGACTCGACCTTCGAAAATTGGCACTCGTACTTCACTTGTACTGAAATGCCATAGATTCAAACGCTGAATCTGGCTCGCCAGAGCTTATAACACATTAAGTACAACAACACTACGGAAGAAAAAGAATATATCATTGATATACAACATTCGATACAACAATGATACAATGAATATCAATATACATCAGAGATACAAGATACAGCGGAAAGAATATCTTCAATATAATTTCCAAGTGAGAAAGCGAGAATCCAACATATTGCGACTCCATTGCCAAAGCTCTAAAGACTCCAAACTCCATATCGGAAAGCTCGAACCACCATCACGATGTATTAAGCAAATCCGATCCAGAGAAACAAATGCTATCGCCGAAATCCAAAAGCTAGATGCTACTGAATCAACACCTACTATTCGGCTATTTGAAAAACCCAACTCTATACTACCCATGAGGAAAATTGTGGGCTCCCAAAGTTTAGGAAGGGAACAATAAACTCCAGGTCAGTCATGGGACTAGTATGAGCAAACAAAACAGTTTTATCTTTTAAAACAAACAACAGAAGAAGTAGAAGAAATTCGCTATGTTTTTGGAAAATGAAACTACCATAAGACCTCCCACCACACACACGATGCAATCGCAGACTTGGAGGAGATTTCTTCTTATGATAGTCAAACATTCTTACTACGCAAAAATCTTTTTGATATTATAATTAGTGCATAGTGGAAAACATTTCAAAGGTATAATATTAATCTTAGCTAGCATACCACATTTCGTCGTATGCCTACTATAGCTACCATGTTTTGTAGCAAATTACCGCCACGCTGCATGGCAGGTTATACAACTAAAACCGTACAAGGCTCATATTGGATGATTGGATTTCCAACAAATGGTCAGGCAAAGGAACTTCCCACACAAAATGGAACGCCTCTGGAGGGACGACCCTGAGAACCTAACCGGATCTCTGCCAACACAAGGTTGGGTTACCTCTGTAACTAGGTAACTACTAACATGAATATGCCATCCCCCAGTCGTTACCAACCTTTATTCGAGGTACCTCTCAACCAACAACCACAAAGAAATAAGTTTACAACATCCACAAAGTTAAGTATCTGGGCTCCATACCATGATACCACTCATAATCCAGAAGGAAATGGCATACCCTCAGAGGGCGCTACCCTTAAATAACCTTGCTGCAACGATCATGTTTCGACCATTACCGGGTTGTGAGGCTCGACGAAGTCCCATCCACAAAGCTACACTTTTTCACAAAGCCATGCTTCGATCAACAAATGATCAGCAGCACTTCGTATGCCACATTACCAAATTGGGAATGTATCACTAGTTACCATCAACTACATAACCTCTGAGCTCGTACGTCTCAGAGAAGGGTGTTAAGCTAAGAGAATAAATTCTTCGCCACCAAACAGAAATGTATTTGATAGAAAATGGTTTTACATCTCAAAGTGTAATGTCAGACACACATCCATACAAGTCTGTTCCGGATTCGAACAGAACCGAAGGCACTTCCAAAGAAGCCCTTGCAATCCGGGCATCCACAATCCCGATCGGACTCCCCATCACATATGGAGATCTCTATATCGGAGCAACTCAGTGCAGAGTCATTCGACAGGTTATCTTATCGTTCTCGAAGACACCCGGTCTTCACCACCGTCTTCAATTGCTTTCCATTTCATCGTATCACTATTCGAAATGGGAAATATAACACAAAGTCCTCTCCCGGCTAAACCGAATAATGAGCGCAGTATTTTAAAACATATGGATATTGGGATCTCAGTTAAGTCACAACTTATTACCCAAAACCTTTTCTTTCAAATGGTTTAAACAAATTACCATTTTCAAATCTTTTAAACAAAAAAATTCACTTCACAAAGTTCACCCATCTTTCATAAAGATTAATTCATAGCCTTTCAAAACAATTCCCCTTTCAAATTGAATTAATTCATCCAATCTTTAAATCAAAGAGTCGATTCATAAATTTTCAAAACAATTTTTGTTTTAAATCATTTATACAAAAGATACACTTTTTAGATTCTCTTCAATTTCAAAACAAGGTTCAACAATCTTTCACAAAGATTCATTTATAGCTTTCAAAACAATTTCATTTCAAAACTTGAAATCTTTTCAATACAACTTGGAAAACCTCCTTTATATGAAAGCTATTACTATTTGAAAATAAATAGTTTTCGTTTTGGAAAAAAAAAACCCATTACATTTGCACAAGTTAAAGCCCTTCATGTATAAAATTAGGGTTAAATTGAAAATTCCCAAAACAATACGTTAAAAATAGATTAACACCCATATAAACACATTATATAACTTGTAAAACCCTTTTTAAACCATAATTTCAAAACGTAGAATTCAATTTCAAGTCTTGAATTCAAATTCAACTAAAATTATTTAAATTCCAAACTTTATCAAGTTATTCAAATAACTTTTGTCTTTAAAACACATTTTCAAAAGCTTTTCACATTTAACCCAATTCCATTTCCAAAAACTATTTGGATTCAAAATTCAATTTTTAAAACCATTCCAAAAATCTGTGACTTAACTAATTTCCTCGTGAAATCCATATTTTTGTGTGTATAGTGTGGTCCAAGGGTTTTACACAATAGTGCAACAACATCAATCATCACGGATTCAATCATATCAATATCGATAAGTGGTATAATCTATAACACTTATCTTCATTCATAGATTCATAGATAAAATAATATAATTCATCGCAGATAAATAAGTTACATCATAGATGAATAAGTTACATCACAATTCATAGCTCAAATAAAAACAGAGCATCACACATCAGGGATATCAAACAATTCACCATTCACATAGAATCCAAACATCCATAAGTAAGATCAATTAATTATCTGATTAATTTAAATCAGATTAGTCACTAATCCTGGTTAACTAACAATAATTAATTACAAATCATTTAATTAATTAACTATCCTTTAATCATTTATTAATTAACCTTAAATAAACCTTTAATTATTAATTAATTAATCTTAATTAATAAATTAATTAACCTTTAATCATTAAATAATTAACCTTTAATTATCCTTTGATAAATTGCATTTATTAACCCTTTATTTATTACCATTTAATTAATTATCCTTAATTAGTTTCATTAATGAATTAACCCTTAATTAATTACCATTGTATTAATTATTCTTAATTAATAAACCTAGGTAATAAATCAGTATTAATAAACCTTGGTAATAAATAATTATTAATAAACCTTGGTAATAAATCATTATTAATAAACAAAATAACTTAAGCTTTTAAGTTAAAAATTTTAAAAACATTTGATTAACTTCATTTTTAAGTTTATTTAATATAAACTTTTTTAGAAACAAAGGATATATATTTTTAAAATATATTAAACTTAATAATTTTAAAAATGATTTATTTTCAAAACTCTTCACTACTCCCAAATTTAAACAAAATATTTATTATCAAACCGACCGTAGGGAGGTTTGCCTACTTCTACTAGGCAAAATCAATTTTCCTGAAGCCAAAAAAACATTCCCCTTTTGTTATTCTTTTCCCCCGTTTTCTTCTCCTCTAAATTTTATCCTTTAGACCGTGTCCTCTTCTCTAATATTTTACGTATCCTCTGCAATTCTCTTTATTCAAATTCAAATCCCTAATTTATCTCGCATCTGTGCTTCAAAATATCTATCCCCAAATCTAATTCTGTTTCTCCAGATCCAACTTTCTCCCGACATTTCTCTTTTTAAACCCATCTGCTACAAACCCTATATTTCTCATTATTCATCTTTGTCGTCATGCCATCAACCTATCTGCCAATCTTGTCAAAGCTAAAGACTCGCAATAAATATTTTTCTTTTAGAATTATATAATCCAACGGTCGGTTTTCCCACCGTCGTGCGGTTATACTAGTTTAAAATAAATGGTTTAAAACATGTTTAAATTTGAGTTTGTCTAAAATTTGGAAGCTGTTATCATACCTACCCAAACAATCCCGAGACAAACTCGAGAAATCCAAAGCCTTACTTCGACTTTTCCCTCAACACTCTATACTTCGAGTTTTTTCACCAAATTCTTCAAGTCAAACCTGAGTCCAACTCTTCCTCTCCAAAACATTAATCCCCATCTGGCACAATCGTGCACCATGCACCTGCATGAGAACTCCGACCAACTCTGACCAACCCCACGACCATCGACACATCGCCGAAGATCTCTACAAGCTTTCCAACCACCCAGATCCAAAAAATTTGTCTCGAATTGAAATCGAGTAATTCGATCAAAACTGCAACTCCAAACCAACTGCCTAGATCAACCTCTTGTCGACGACCTCGTCCACGATCATCCACGCCATTCGAACTGGAGCTTCGTCAACCTTCCAAGCTTCGATTCCCACCAGAGCGATCAGCTCCGGTGCTCTGACGTCGCCACAGAAATTCAAAAACCAACCTCGACCAAAATATAGGTTTAAACCCTAAAATATGATCGCGCCATCCCTACGAGGATCAATAATTTCATCGATCATTTTTCCCAAACTCTCTGACTTCCCAACTACCCTCACCATTAATCATGATCCACAATTCATCGTTGATCGCCAGAGATTGGCAAAATGTAAATTTTGTTCAACATACAATTTCTCACAAATTACCAAACTAATATTTATGAAACAATTCTTTAAAATAATCATTTTCCAAGTTAAAACTGTTTATGTGATCGAATTATGAAATTAAAACATTTGATTCTGGGCTAATTTTAGATCGTCACTGTATATATATCCTTTTCTAAATAAATGTTTAATTTAAATATTCGAATTTTCTTTTAGAAATGGTGTTATACATATACAACTATTTTTCATTCACAGATTAAAGCTTTAAAAGGTTTAGATGGGATGATTTTTAAATTTCCTATCAGGTTTTAAAAAACTGTTGTTAGACAGAGATATATATGTATGTATACACAGACATACAATTAATCATTTAAACACACATAAACTAGCAAATAAATTCACATCCATCAAAACTATCATTACAGGCATAAGATTCAAAAGAAACTGGCTTAAAAGTTAAAAGTTTGCTCACTTGGAATTTGTCAAAGAAGAGCACAGATTTTAAACAGAGAGGCAAAGTTTGGAATTACTTCCAGAATTCCAAACTGGAAATTGCTTTGTTGTCCTTGATCTGGAATTGTTGATATGATTGCTTGATCCAAAATGAAGATTATTTGATCAGGCTCTGTCCAGATTTGAAAATCTGGAAACTTGAACTGAAAAATGTATTTGAAACTGAAGTTGTTGATCTGAATTTTATTGCTAATGAGCTGAGGCTTTTGTTTGATCTAAGTTTTTGTTTTTCCCTGCTCTGTTCATTGAATCAGGTTGAAGTTTTCGAACATAGGTTGTTGTTTGAAATTGATTCTCACTGATTTTCATTTCTGGCCTTAAGCTTCCAGGTTGATGGTTTAAGATTGAAAGCTTTCAGGTTTGAACTTTGCTTTTGTTTTTGATTTATTCTTCTCTCTGTTCCAGGTTTGAGAATAGCTTGGTTTTCAAACTTTCTTTCTTACCTATGTGTTTATGTAGTTCTGTTTAAAAAGGAAAATTTGATTCTTTTGCCACTTGTAAAATGGAACTAACACTTGTTAATTAATGATGTTCCTTATTAAAAATTTGGCACAAAATGATTTTAAAAATCTTACACTTGTTAAAATAACTAAATTTATGTTCAAAACCGTTTCTTTATTTTATTTATAAATTTTGTTTCAAACCCTTATTTCATTAAATTTGAAATTTGTATTTTAAACCCTTTAATTATTTATATTTATATCTTAACATATGTAAATGTTTTACTTTCAAATAACTTTCAAAATATAGATATACACATGTATTATAATTCCAAATAGATTTTTATTAATTTTATATTATAGAGACTTTTTCAAACTATATTTATATATTTGTATTATCTTAAAGAAAAAGAATATTAAACTTATTGCAATACATTTATATTTGAATTTCAGATCCAAATTCCAATTTAAAATTAATTTATTTATAAATATTTACATTTTGAATTTTCCAAAATCAAAATTCTATTTAAAGTCAATTTATTGAATTTTCAAATCAATTCCTTTATTTACAATCTTTTGATATATATTTACTCAAATTTTCAAATAAATCCACAATTAATCTTATAATTAAAATAATATTCAAACTATTTATTTTTGAATTTCCAGTTAGAAATTCTATATTTAAAATCATAATAATATACATTTATATTAATAAACAAACCATATCTTTTCATAAATATATAAATATATATATATATATATATATATATATTCCCACATTTTCAATTTAATTTCACAATTTAATTCACAATTTAATCCAAAATTTCATATTAATTACCAAATTAATTCTTAATTTAATCTAAGAATCAAATTAATTACTAATTTAAATTTTTTTAAAAACAGGAATGTTACACCACTAATCAGTAAGGTACCTTCAAGGACGCTTTTACCTTTCACATATTTTAAAATCGATAGTTCATCCTTAATGACATACACCTTGGGCTGCTGCATCTTTTTCAATGAATGGGAAGTCCTTCACCATATGCCTGGGTTGATGGCAGTTAAAACAAAATGTCTTCTGGACCATCGGGGAGACGTGCCCACTTTGCTGCTTTGGAGCTTTACAATTCGGAAAGTGCCTTGTAATATGTGCTTTTTTCATAAAAACCACTATTCTTAGGCTTGCCTCCTTGGCCTTCTCCTAGTTTGACTTTTCATTGTTCCTTGCAATTTGGATTGAACATCCTCTTGTTAAAACCGTTTCCACTAGTATTTCCACTAGTTGGTGACTGGAGTAGGCCTCTTCTTTTCTAAGGCCTCGTACTTCAGAGCCATATCAACTAAATCCACAAAAGTACCTTTAGCATGAGCAGTTATTCTCTCATGGTACTCGTCTCTCATACCCAAAATAAAAATCTCATTTTTTAATGAGGTATTGATCAATTTCGGTCCAAAAAAAGATAGCTCGTTGAACTTCGTCTTATATTCTGCTATAGATGGATCCCCTGCTTTAAGTCCATGATGTTCTGGTACATCTTGGTTCTTCCTACTATTGGCAAGAATTGGTCCTAGATAACTTCTTTAAATCGGGCCCATGAGAAATCTTCTTTTGAAGTATTTGCAATAAAGGAGTCCCACCAAGCTGTTGCTCCCTCTTCCAATTGTTATGCTGCTAAGAACATTTTCTATTCATGGATAAACCATGATCTTTAAAAATATTTTCACAAGATCCCAATCAAGCTTGTACCTTCATACTACTCGGTTTCTTTAATCGTTTCCCTCCTAGTTTGGTGTAATCCTTGCAAAAGGTCGTGAAATTCACTCTTGCCTGCTCTGGCACTGACTCTTTGGCAATCCTGACTCCTCTAGGATTTGGGGTTTGACCATTTGTATTCGTAGTGCTACCTGCTTCCCTACCTCGTCTACCTTTGTTACTCATGTCTTACTGCTTAGACATAGTAAGATAACTCTTAAATTACTTGGACGAGATAATTCCTGAATGAAGGGTACTACTCAAACATATCAAGCCAATCTATCCATCAAAGATTTAAATATATACATATACGAATAAAAATTTACAAATATGCACTGTCGAAGTTGACCCTAACCCAAAGACTAAGTGTACTCTTAAACTTGGCTCTGATACCAAAATGCAATGACTAAATTTCTTGCATTGAAAGACAAGCCATTAATGGTAGAAGAAAATAAAAGATAAGAAGAAACTGCACAAATAGAGAATCTCATCACGAATCAAAATACATATAATAGATAACATAAGATATTACATAGTCATTTCCATAATAATAATACATCTGAGTCATTAAATTACAATTTCAACTAGATAATTATAACTACCTGCCCATACAAAAATACATAGATCATACAAAATACATAGCGAAATAAGATAGTAACTAGCTATGTGTGAAGCCACCTACTTCAGCTCCTTCCGAATGCTTCTGTAGGAAACCTAGGTCACTCAACTACTCATACAAATTTAAGTGTTTTAGGAAAAGAAAAGAAAACTCCAAGTCAAACATGGGTCTGATGTGAGTAGATCAAAACAATGTAATTCTTATTTTTTATAAAACGCTTTGAAATCAAAGGTATCTCATAAGACGACGCCACACATAAACAAGAATGGGTTTTTACCTTACGATAACCAAAACACTTAAATAAAAATCCAGTGATATTATGATAATGTCAAGGGTTTTTAAGTAAAATAGAACATAACTGAAATGCTTGCATCTCACGTTCCACAATATTTGGATACTACTAAATTCGTACGGTACTTATTGGAGAGTGGGTTCCATACAATGACTGCCCTACTAGGGTACCGACCATCACGGTGCATCTCTAGATAAAATAAAACTATGGACCTCGCTTGGATCCTTTGCCAATACAAGACTGACCTACCCCTTATTGGATAGTGCCGAATAAGATCACCCCTCAATTGGGACCAGCAACTGTACCGAAGCATACATGAGTTGATTGTAGGGACTCTATATAGAATAACCTTACCCTAATGGGAGCGAACCACTTAGCCTTGCTGCATTTCCCCTATTTCAGTCAGTCCTGGTTGATGAGATTTGAGGCTACATTTACCTTTATTATAGAATTGCCACTTGGAATACTAATATTGCCTTCCATATCTTGACAAAATGTCAACATTCATCCACGCAAGTCGTTCAGAAGATGAACGAACCAAAGGCATCATTTCCACTACACCCGCTTTGGAATCACCCTCAGGATTGGTAGAAAATAGCCCTTGCACTTTAAAGTCTTTATCTTGGAATTTACCTTTAATATTTCTAATTCGAATGTTTATGTTGTTCGAAGTGATCTTCGAATAAAAACTAATATCCAATCCCGGTCTCTTCAAATCAACATTCGTTTTTTTAATGGGTCAAGTTGTTTACAGGGGACTGTTCCACTATCAGGGTGTAAGGCTTATAGATGAAAAAACATTTCTTATGCTTAGACTATCATGATGTGCTTATCGAAATTGACCCCTTGTATTCATCATATTTTCGAAGTGGGTGTTTATGATAAGCACAAGCCGGCTTACTTTCAATAAAATATGTCATTATTTTATTATAACTATTTTAATTTATTTGGTTGCTTAATAGCATGGACAAGATATCCTTTGGTTTAAAAATAATTTGCTTAAACAAGAAAGTTGGTTAAAATAAAATAATTGATAGAGTTTTAAAAGAAACTTTAAAATAAATAAACCTTAATTAAATCGTAAGTTTAAAACTCAATTAACCTTTAATTAATCTTAATTAAATCAAAATTAGATCATAAATAAACCTAATTTTACTTATAATAAAAATTTAGTTAAATAACTTTCATTTAAGAATTAATTCGAAATTAAGTGGATAACTAACCTTTGATTAAATAACTGAAAAAATAGTGGCCTGTGTTAGGGTTGTAACTCATTTAATAACTAACTCAAATTAAATAATTAATTAAAGTAAATAAACTTGATTAAACAAGAATTAATTTCCACTTTCTTAATTAATCATTATTTAAAACTTCCCTAATTAAAATAATTTACTTAGTTAATATTTTCTTAAATCTAATTACTTAACCTAATTACTTAATTAACTAATTAAATAATAATTACCATATTTAATAAATTAAACAAATAAACTATTAAAAATTAAGACTAAAACTTTTGACTTACTTACTTAGTTTGAAATGAATCTTCAAAAATAAAAGTGAGTAGTATATATAGGCTTAGGAAATTATTTAAAAATGTGTAAGTGCTTATGATAAAATATGTATATGCATGCACCTCCATCCTCTCCCCTTTATCATTTCCGTCCCCGACATGTTCACCTTTTCCTTGCATTATTCATGCCATGCATCTAGTACTTTATGTTGAAAAAAGATATATTTATATATGTATATACTTGATAAATAAAATATTAATTGTTTCTATACCTAAGGAGAAAACATGTACATGTATATCCATGTACACACCATGTTAAAATGGTTTGTAATGTGTGAATGTATGTTTATAATAGTGTTATGACATTATAAATAAATTTTACCAATGAAAAATCAATATTTTAAAAAATAATTTCCGTTCACATTTTCAATTTCTCTATAAACTATATATTTTGGTAAAAAAATTTTGAAAATGATTTTATCATCATTGGTTATTATTTAAAATATTTTTATTTGTTAATAAAAATTAATGTATTAATTATTTAAAATATAAATAAATAATCATTTAAATAGCGATTAAATTCTCGGTCGTTACAACTTGATTGATGCTCCCTCTGCCACACACTACAACAAATACATCTTATTACAATATTTGTATTTAAAACATTATAAAACCCCTCTTTTATGAATTTTTTAGAAAAAAAATTGTAAAACATGTTTTTCTACAATGTTTCCTCCAAAAACATTGTAAAAACCCTACTTTTTTAAATATTGTCGTAGTACACTTTTAAGCACAGTTTTAAAAGGTTGTAAAAAAATTCTACAAATAGATATTAATTTATTACAATTATTTTTTTAAAGTAGTTTTATTCACAGGTGAATATGCTAGGTATTGCTTAAAATATTGTAACAATTAATAATTAGTAGCAAATATTTGATACTTGCTTAAATAATTTATTGATGATGGTTTGTAATAAATAATTTATAAATGAAAGCTTATATAGGTAAACGTTATAAATAGTAGTTTTAAAGCAAACTTTGTAAAGATCTTATTTTTTACAATGTTTTTGTAGCAAAGCTTATTATTAAATAATTAATATTTAATAGTTAGTAGTTACTATTAGATAACTAATATTCAATTATAATTAATGGTAACAAGTAATAATTAAGAAGTAATAACTGATATATAAGAAGTAATATTAAATAACTAATTTTTATTGATTATTATTAATTAATTGATCTTCCAAGACTGTTAGTAGAAAATTTATGTTTCTTTAATGGGAGATTAAGAAATTTAGTGATGAATTTTCAGTAAACTTTCCATCTAAACAATTCTTACCTTTGGGTTTGAAATTTCTATGCAAGGAGAAGGTTATTATTGGGATTTGGGAATGGGCTGTTAATGATGGAATGAAGCAATGGGTTTATGATAAAAGTGTGTGGATTAAGCTAAGGGTCTGCACTATTCTTATCGAATGTATTGGCATTATCTTAGTGAGGTTGACTTTTTGTAGAAATTAGAGGATATGAATTTAAAATTTGATTATTCATTTCTTCTTGTTGAAATTATTATTAGTAAGGAATCTTGCATACCAAATGTTATTAACTTGAATATTAATGGAGTCTCGTATATAATATCTTTGGAGACCACTAACATTTGCAAAGATTTTGAGATACTTAATATGCATAATGATTGGTTCAACCACGTAGCTCCCCAATGAAAGTATTCGTTATGGATAATTACACTACTCAGAATGTTTCAGACGTAGATGGGATAACAAAACCAGAGTAATTTTATAATGAATGATATGGACTATCGTTCTAATTTTGATGAGATTAAGGCTTATCGGTAGGAGTCTAATGTTGATAAGAGGAGTTATGATCATGGTATTCTCTATGATGTTCTGTTGGATGAGAATAAGATGAGTTCAGAAATGATCTTAACATTGATTTATCACTTTATAATAAGTTTATTGTCTTACTAAATTGGGAGATGATGTTAATGGTCTGAATTATTACAATGACTCTAATAGTTGCACTGATATACACATTGATATAATAACTTGTGATATTGGTGAAGTGGATATGGCGCATGCTCTTATATGTAAGCATGTATAAGTAAAATGCTGAAGTTACAAAGTATGTACCTATACATGAGTTTACACCTGTTATGGAGCATTTGATTATTAAAACTAATGTTGGTGCTGTGGGATTTAGTAAAATTTCAAGCACTAGAAGGGATTTTTTTATGGAGTGGGATTCGAGTGCTTTTAATCTACACTTCTGATATATTAGATGTCTATGCACCTTTTTCCAAAATGGGTGATCGATAAAATTGATAAAATAAGAAAGGATTTTTTTTGAAATGGTGATAATCCGGACAGTAGTCTAAAATGTATAGTTAACTGGGACCTTGTTTGTAAATCGAAAAAGGAGAGAGGACTAGGTATTATTAATATATGTAACATGCATATATATTATTAGGGAAGTGGTTAAGGAAATTTAAGGATATAAATGATAATTCTTTTTGGAAAGAAATTGTCTAAATTATTGTAATGGCAGTTATAATTATATCAAATTATACATAATGTTAGTAATAACTTGTCTACATTTTGGAAAATAATTTTAAAATGTCATGATATTTTTAACGTTGGTATGAGCACGATCATACATTCCAGCAATAATAAACCTTCTGGCATAAGCCTTGAATATCTTCATTCCACTTAGGATTGAATTTAAAGAACTTTTTGAAATTTGTAACTTTAAAAATGCTTTAATTAAAGATGTTTTTTCTTCGGATAATGATCTCCTTCGAAAATTTAGTTTCAATAGAATTTTCGAATGAATAACTCTTAGACAATTTGCCTAATTATGTACAAGATTGAACCTATATAATTAATATTGGTAATGAAAATGATATTATTAATTGGGATTGGGTTAAAAGATAGAAATTCACTTCTAATTCATTATATAAATTTCTCAATTACTCGAGAGTTACTAATAACACTTTTAATCTTATTTGGAAAGCAAATGCACCACCAAAAGCTCAGTGACATATATGGTTGACCATATATTGGAAGCTAAATACTATAGAACTTTTAAAAAGAAAGAATTTGCAAATTTATAATAAATATATATTTTGTAAATTATATCTAGGAAATATTAATCATATATATTACGAGTGTAAAGATACTTATTACATTCTTAAAAATACTTTTAAAATATTTAACTTTAAAATTACAACTAAATTTTTGATTGTGATATTTATTGGAATAATATAAGATTAAAATTTAAAGTGGATATAGATTTTTACTTAACACGTTATTTACTATAATTTGTTGGTTTATTTGGTTTGAGAGAAACTATAGATTGTTTAATAATAATAATAGTCATATAAATAAATTGGTAATGACAATCACATTATTTTTTTAATTGGATCTCCAAAATATTACTTGGCTAAAAATAATCATTTTTAGTATATCTTGATTTAGTTAGAGAAAATATTAATTTATTTAAACAAAAACACATAATTTTTAATAAGTAATAACTATTGCATTAGCATTTACTCAAATTCGAATGAAGATCTTATGGATTATCCTCATGTACTTTTGATTACAAGAGCATAGCATTAATATTAATTTTTTTACTTTTGTTTTAAATATATAAGTATATAACTACATACTTTAAATATATATATATATATATGATTTTTAACCACGTGATCACTATTTCATAACATAGAAATAATTTAGTGGTTGCTTAATGTGATTGTCTTTATTAGTAATCGAGTATATATTGTATGTTTATTGCTACCTTATAGTACAAATTTTGGTATTATTAATTTTATTTTGATTATTGCATATATATATATGTGTGTGTGTGTATAAATTATATACATACATATATATATATATGTATATAATTTTATTTATAAACATATATAAGTATTATTCTTTCATTTTTGTATAGTTTTTCTCTACAGGCACTTGTTTAGGCCAAGAATGTTGTAGGATCGTTGTTTGCAGGGTTACTGATTATAATGGTGCAGGGTATTTGTTTGCATGATTGTTTGTTAAGAGAGATTTCATAATTTGAATTGTAACAACTGGGATTTTCGACACTCGAAAATCAATACTAATGCGTCCATTGTATTACATGCCGAGAAAATCGAATGGTGGAAAAAATCTGATAGTTAGGGAAAAAGTAAACGAAGAGGTAAAAGAAAAATAAACAACACAAAATCTCACAATCGCAGCCGAGTAATATATAATAAATAATAACATGTCTTTATATCAAAAAGAGCTATAACTATTATATATACATACCATCATTAGGGTACAACAAATCAACAACTCAATACTGGATAGCTACAACAATTTGTCCTCACTGGTGCTGACCATACAGCTTAACACACATAGGGGAATATAATCAAGTATGTGGAATACGTCTTTGTCATTTAGCTTGTCTCCTGAGCTCTATAACATCCTAACCTAAACCTGTAATACTCTGTCTGACATGAGCATTATAATAAAATAACACCCGAGTTAGTCTAGAAAACTAGCGTGAAAAAAACGCACTCAATTTGAACTTATTAAAGTTACCAAATCCTTTGAAAAACAAAGGTATCTCGTATGACCACGTCATGCATAAATACGATGAGTATTTATCTTATGATAACCAAAACACTTTATATCAAAATCATATGATATTGTAATAGTGTCTAAGTACAAATACTTATTCAAATAGCTGAAATTGTTACATTAATTAAATTCCAGCGTACTAGGCTCTACAACCAAAACCGTAAAAGCATGTATTGGAGAATGGATTTCCATACAATGACTAGCATTGGGGTACCACCTATCACAATACACTTCTAGGAAAATGTACGGAGGACCTCACCGGGATCCCCTACAACACAAGACCGACATATCCATAACCTGGATAGTACCAAATATGCTATTACCTTGGGTGTTCCTACCCTTATCGAGCTCCTTCCCATGCACCGTATTTATAATATCCAAGGGTATCTAGATAGGTGGCAAACATACCCTAATTGGGTGTGACCCACTTAGCCTTGTTGTATCTCCCCTAATTTTCAGTCATTTCGGTTGATGAGGCTTGAGACAACGATTACCTTTTAAAAGGAATTTATACTTGGAATGCTTATTGTCCTTTAATGACAATGTGTTGAAAACATTCATTCATACAAGTCTGTTCTGGGTCTGAACGAAACCGAAGGCACTATCTCTTCTACATCAGTTTGGAACCATCCTCAGGATTAGTAGCGATTGGCCCTTGCACTTTAAAGCTCCATCTTCAATTCCATGGTCTTGTCTTTACTTCAAAAACGTATTCGTTGAATCGAAGTGGTTTTCGGATAACTTATCTGATTCTGGTCTCTTCGAAACAACGTTTGATATTTCCAGTAAACTCAACGCCGGTTCTTTAGGAAATAAATAGACGAAAATAAGATTAGGGATCATCTCTTAACCGTTTGTGGACGAATTTCCTTATCACCATCCTAGAAGAACAAGATGAGTTTATACGTATAGTATAACACCTTTGACGGTAACTGTACCATATAATCCCCGTGTTTCTCCTAGATATTTCCAAAGTTATGTCTTTAGTCCAAATTTTATAGTTGGTTATTTAACTATCAAATAAATTATCATTCAATCAAAGGGTTCATTTCCTACTGAAATCACCAAACCTTATTTAATTTAAATTTAAATAAATTAAATCTCTTTATCAAAAGTTATATGCTCATCTCACCGAAAAAAGTTTATTCACAAACCATTCCCTTCAAAAATATTTGAAAACTTTTTTTTATAAATATGGAAAGCACCATGTGGTATCAACCATGGATTCATAGCTCAACAATGATTACATCTCTATCCCAAAGAAATCCAAAGATAACTGTAGACAATCTCTGCCTCCTGATTTCGCAATGAAAGTATACCATTACTTACCGAAAACTTTATTTAATAACTATCTCAAAATAAGGCTTATAAAGTATCTATAATGATTTTCCAAGTTTAACTTAGGCAAACACTCTTAAATAAAAGTTATTATATAAAACAATATTAATATTGAATAATTTCTCTTTTTAAACAATAATACTGATTAATTCTTAATTAATTTTAAAAAATCATTTTAAAGTAACTTTATTTAATAATTAAATATGCTTTTAAACAATTTAAAATAAATTCATAACTTTGAAACAATAATTAATTCTGATTTATTAATAAAATTCTAATTGATTTAGAAGACATATTTATAAACTTACAATTCTTTGTGATATTTCTAAAAATATTTAAATAACTAACTTTCTAAAATATTCTTAGGCTAAAAACATTTTTAAATTATCTAGTTTAATAATTTAAACATTCTCTTTTTAAAAAACTAAACTTCTTGATAGAAATATATTTTTAAGTCCAATATAAATAATCTAATATTTATAAATCTCTCTCGATTTATCCCCAATCGATTTACATCCCCAATTTTCATAAATCCCTTTCCACAGTTCCAAAACAAGAATCTATCATTTATTTTTAAACTGATTTAACCATCTCATTATAAATTCTTACCGTGAATTTATATCTTCAATTCATCGAATGATAATCATTTCACTTTATTTATAAACATGGTTTATAAATCTCATGGTCTCATTTCCAGTTCACAACGTTCTTTTTCATCAATTAAATCCAATAAAAATAAAATTTTAAACTAAATTCCATTAATAAATTAATTTTCTTAAATAATCCAAAACATACTCCAAAACCAACCAAATACCGATTCTACTTCCATTTCGTAAATTTTGAAATCTTATTTAAGACTCAATATAACCAATTTTGTATTTTTTCTCAAATTTACTTTTATTTCTCCAATCTATTTAAAATCCTGATTTAAGAACCTTTTATATTTAAAACAATTATCACTAAGGAATTATTATTTAAAATCCTATATATATATAATATTCCAAAATCTTTATTTACAATATCACGAAATAGTTAAGATAGATTTAAAATCATTCATTTTATCCCAGCAATTTTCTTTAACTAATCCAAATTCTATATAAATATTTTACTTTTCAAAATCCATTTATAAATTCCATTTCATATTCAAACATATATTTATGGTATTTTAAAAAAACCAAAATCTAGGCTAGTGCTACCATAGCATCCAATAAATTCAAACCACACAATAATCCATCATAGATTTTTCCAACATATCATATTTCCTATATATGCAATTAAATTCAACAATTTTGAGGAATCTAGTTGGATCTCTCTAACCTGTTTTGCTACAACCACAGATATTAGATAACATAAATACCAATCCTGCTTCATGGAGGGATATCGCGGTAATATAAGGTCATCCGCTATTATGCGGGGTGTATAAGGTCTCTTACACTAAAATATGCGGGAATATCACATTCAACTGATAATAATTTATCAATTCAACTAATCAATCAATAAATAAATTTTAAACTATTAAAATAAACTAATTATTCAAGATGAGTGAGTTTTACTCACTTTGGTTTTTAGTCGTCGTCGAGACGTTCTGTTTTGGAACTAAAACCGGACAACATCTGATTTTATACCAAATTTCTACAGTCTGCAAGCCCATCCAAACCAATTTCATTTCGAATTTCTCGTCATTATGATCGCAATTCAAAAATTCTCGTCCAAAATGGACCTCATATGAGAGAGATATACCTTTTATAAGTTAATCGATAATTTAATTATACATAATTAAACTTTTCTTAAAACAAAAGAAACCCATACCCAACATCATAGACCCGACCCACCAACTACAACATCTTCCCTAAAATTTCAAATTATCGCCTCCTACACTCGAACCCGCCATGGCCACAGCTTCACCTACCTCTCCCAGGCTCAATCCTCCACAAAATCACCTCGAACTGGCTTCGATGTGCCCCTTTTCCCGAGTACTTCTTTCACTACATGTGAAATTCGAGCTCCACATCTTAAAATAAATCGCGACAGCCCATTACTCCTTGTGTACATATAGACGTCACACTCCTCTAACCACAAATGAGCTTCACCAAATCAAGGGCCTAGGTGCGGATTTCGATAACGAACCCAAATATCAACTCCATTCGGCAAATCGATGAGCTAATTTCCTATAAACTATAACCCTAGTTTCCCCTACGCCTTACTATAAATATTTAAACCTTAGGAATCTCCATTAAACCTATATCAAAATGAAGTCCATGAAAAAACATGAATTTTGGAAGTGTTTTCGAATTTTTCTTTTGAGTGGATTGCGAGAAATAAATTTTTGAAGTTGATTTTTTTTCTTTTTGACTGTGCTTGGTTGTAACTGTTGCATGTGGTTTAAAGGAAGAAGATGCATGTATGAATAGGTAACGTCACGATAATAGTTGTAGAGGATAAGACAGATTTGACTAGAATATATATATATATATATATATATATATATATATATATATTAAATTTCAAAATGTCCCATTTTACATAACTTAAAATATCGAACCCCTATCGAGGCATGCTGCTAGGCATTTAAAATGTTATACCCCTATTTCGAAGACAATGGAAAAGGTTTCAAGTCCTAATTCGATCGTATGGAGAGGATAGCTTTTGGACCCAATTATTATATTAAATTTTTATATTAATTTCAGCGTGTTTCTACTCCGTAAACCAAATGATAACTCAAAATGCTACGAAATTTGAAATTAGATAATAATACAATATTATAGATCCAATGGAACTGGTTTCGTTGAAATTTGAGATTGTACCCTGGAAGGCTATTTTCTATATTAATTTAAACGAGCTATTTTTAAAATCGAGCAAATCACTTTTAAATTCATTTTAAAAAGTTTTATTATCTTCATTCTTATTAATATAAATTTAATGAGCCTTTAAATTGTTTTTATCAAGCTTAAAGCTCAAGATTCAATTATTTGAGCAATTTCAATTATTAAATTAACAGTTAAATTGCCCTATAAATTATTAGATTTGAAATTCAAGTTAAACATTACCTTTTAAATATTCAAAATCAATCAAATATTCCACTTTCAGATGACCAAAATTTTGGGCGTTACATTCCTCCTCCCTTAAAAGAATTTCGTCCCTGAAATTACCAAGGTGAGAGGAATGGCCCAAAACCCATTAACTTTCCAAATCCAATCAGTTAAAACAACTTCCCAAATCAATATTTTGAAACCACATTATCACTTTTACTAATTTCCAAATTCATCCATAGATTCCAGATAGTACTATTTACTCAACCATTTCAAGCTATAATCCAAATCGGGTTTTAGTTATCAAAAATTTCTTCAAAATTTTTCTAACTCCTTAAATTTTCAAAAATTTTTGCCAGCCTCTCCTTTGCGCGGTTATATCCAAACAACTACAAATCGCCTCTCAGGCTCAAACCATCCAAAGAAAATAGAAGCCAAGTGGCTTAATCATAAAATCATCAATTTCAAACAACAATTTAAACATGTAACTTTTTGTTGGGCAATCTAATTTTTTTCCTGATTTTAGGTACCTGCGTTTTATTCACCAATAATATCCAATCATACAATTCAAAATAATTTTGTTCAGTATTTTAAATTTCCAATATTATTTCACCAAAACCCATATGATGTACATATACCATTCGTACGCAATATCAACTCTGATCGCTCACTGGATCACATAATTTCCTTCCGAACTTGCGTTATTCACACGACTCTCTTGTGTGGACTCAGATCTGGTTTCTTAATTAGAAACCATCATTCTCCTTGCATAGTCATATACTATGATAGAGAATAAATCAATCAAAAATCCATATCTAGTGTTCGCAGTCGAAAATCGAGTGAAAAGTCCTAACTCGGATCGATATAAATTATCTCGAAATTTTGTGCTCGAATCTGGATCAAATCGTTATGCGAATAAAATAATATACGCACAACTTACGTATTTATTTCAACTAATTCTTTACTACATCAAATTTTTTTTATTCACATTCATTTTATATACACTCACCTATCCACTATCACCATCACATTGCTTACTCACATTTCCTTATTTACTTAGTATATCCATTCAATACTAATTATCTCTTAAGAGTTTCCTTTTTAAATTTATTAAATCAATTATAAACCTTTTATACAAAAGTTCTTAGGCTTATTACCACTTCACAACTTAAGTTTATATTAATATTTATTCAAATACAATTTCAATTCCATTTAATTTACTAATCACATTAATTCGTTCATCCACTAATTTATTTCCAACCTTAATAAACTCTATTTTCAATAATTACTCCATCCAGCCTAACATAGGCTAAATTTTCATAGTTCACTCTTATTTAACTTAAGTAAGTTAAATTCCATTCCAAAATCAAATTTTAAATTTTTACAAGTTATCAAACTTATTCATATTCCATAAACATTTAAAATCAAAATTCCAAAGTTTGAACAATTTGTTCTAGGTATTTCAAATCATTTTTGAAATCATAGATACCCAAAATCCCTCGGTATATCAAATCATACTTTTGCATTTCAAAATCAAATCAGTTTTACTAAACAAACTCCAATTGTAGCAATTCCTTCCTTGGAAACTCGAAAATGAACGTCGTTGATGTTGTCATCACCGAAATCATTTTTCAGCGACAAAAGGGAGTTCAGTGCTTTTATTCCTTTAAAATTCCCTTTAACTATTTCCAATTCAAAAATATTCTCAAATAATGCCATTATTATTTTCATAGCTTTAAAATTTATTTTCAAAATCAACGGAATTTAAATTCCTAAATTTTCAACTTTTAAATCCTTTATAAACCGTATCAATTTTTAAATCACATTACAAAACCATAATTACAAAATCCCATTTTGTTATATGAATTACTTTTTTAACTTTTGATTATAATTCCAATATTTATTCAATCACTATAACACCAAGTGATAATGGTTTAATATTATCATTTCCTAATAACCAAGCACACCATATATAACTAAAATAATTTATGAAAATTATTTCTTTATATATATAAAAATAATCTGGGTAAAATTATTTCATATACCCAATTTCAAACCAATACCATGTCGAGTTGCTCTGTTCAAGTGTTTAGAGATCCGTACCAATAACATTAATTACTCGTATTGACCAGAATCCATAAGCCACTCAATAGATCAACCAACATAATATAAACAATTCTATATTCACCAACAAATACACGCTCATATTTATTAATACGCTCAAACTCATTCTAGGATATTAGTGACCCTATCTCTAATGAGTTACACCATCAAAGCCAAGGTTTTCGCTTAACCTTCAGCTTTGATACTAATGGTAACAACCGAGATTTTCGACCCTAAAAAATCAACACTAATACATCCACTATATTAGAAGAAAAAGAAACAACATCACAAAATCTCATAATCGCAGCGGAGTAATATATAATAGCTAATAACATGTCTTTATATCAAAAAGAGCTATAACTATTATATATACATACCATCACCATGATACAAAAAATCAACAACTCAATACTAGACATTTACAACAACATGTCGTCACTAGTGCTGACCATAAAGCCTAACACATACAGCGGAATATAGTCAAGTACGTGGAATACGTCTCTGTCATCCTGCTCATCTCCTGAGTTCCATAGCATCCTAACCTGAACCTGTAATACTCTATCTGAACTGAGAATTATAACAAAATAACACCCGAGTCAATCTGGAAAACCAGCGTGAGAAAAACACACTCAATTTGAACTTATTAAAGTTATCAAAATCCTCTGTAAAACAAAGGTAACTCATAAGACCACGTCACATATAAACACGACGAGTTTTTACCTTACGATAACCAAAACACTTTATATTAAAATCATTTGATTTTAGAATAGTGTCTAAGTACAAATACTTATTCAAATAGTTGAAATTGTTACATTAATTAACTTCCAGCATACTAGGATCTACTACCAAAACCTTAAAGGTACGTATTGGAGAATGGATTTCCATAAAATGGATAGGCATTGGGATACCACCTATCATAGTACACTTCTAGAAAAATGTGCCGAGGACCTCGCCGGGATCCCCTACAACACAAGAGTAGTCTATCCCTAACCTAGATAGTATCGAATATGCTATCACCCCGGGTGTTCCCACCCTTATCGAGCTCCTCCCCATGCACCGTATTTATAATATCTGAGGGTATCTAGAAAGGTGATAAACATACCCTAATTAGGTGCGACCTACTTGTAGGATCGATTTCACCCTGGGAGTGAATGGAGTGATACTATTAATTATAAAATTTAATGCGGAAGTGTATAAAATAATTTCAACATAGTTAATAGCAGAATGATAGCAGCACAAATAATAGCAGAATAATAAAAAAAGAAATAGAACAACACAGATTTACACAGCTTCAGCAAAATCCTGCCTACGTGTTGCCCCCAAAGTTTCTACTAGAAATTAAGTAGTCAAACGCTTACACACGTAAACTCGCGACACCCGCTATCGACTAACCTAACTCTACACTCAAAACCCTGCCACAACTCAGCCACTGAGTTGCGAGTTCTCGAACTACACCACCGTAGTTCGTCCCCTAGTCACACGATAGAAATTACAAATATTAATGACAAATACAAAATATAAAAATAATTTAAACACAAAACCCTAATTTAAATTAAAGCCCACTAGAAACCAGCCTAAACAAAAGATTCCCCTTTTTTCTTTTATATTATTTGGCCTATTCCTTTGCATTTGTGATAATGGTTGTCTCGTTTCTTTACTCGTTCATTCCTCTTCCTTCAAAAATTAAGGCTTCATGATTTTGAAGCCGCCGCTTGGATGGTTGATCGACTTATGTTCTTGCATTGCTCTATTGATCGAACTTTCATTGCTTAGCTTTGGCTACTTCAAATTCGATCGAGTTCGAATAGAATTTGATATGTGTTTTATGCTCTTTGCTTTTTTGGTTAATTTTCTTGAACTCGATGATTTTATGCCAATGATGTTAAAGGGTTTAAATAGGGTTCAATTCCCTAAATATTCGATCATCTGATAATTTGTTTTGCCTTTTGATTTTGCTTGTATGCTTGAGATTTATTTGACCTTTTCAATTCGTATATTTTTGTTAGCTTGATTAACACGGCTTTGATTTGCTTTGGAATTTAATTCCGTGCCTCGGTCACCACGGCTCTGACTTTCATATTGTGATAATCTGGACTTTGGATTTTGATTCCGTTCTTTAAGCTGTTGACTTCGATCATTTGTAACTTATGATAATTTGAACTTGTTCGATTTATCACCTAGTTTTGGCTCTGACTTGTTTGATTCCTGTTATCAATCATGTGTGTTCATGTAGTCTGCACTTTGCATCTCCATTTGTATAATTGAATCATGTTGTAGCTAAAACTCTGAACTGTTACATATATGTACTTGACCATGGTTTCATATGAATATTGTCTTGAAATTGATTCCATATGCTCCATGTATGTGTGCACGTGTTGGTGATACCTTGATTTAATCTTGAAACTGTAGCCTTATCTAGTTCATCTCTGTAGAATTGACTCGTGTGTTCATTTGTTGGTATTTTACTTTGATTGTGCAGTCTGCTGTGCACTTCTACTGGCTCTGGTCATTTTCTTGAATTTGAACACTTGAGCTGTTTGCATTTTTGTGAGCTTAGTCATTTTCACTTGTATACATACATTTATATATGGATATATGTTGTTGTGATCATTTGTTGTATATAGTTGGTGCCTGGATTTATTTCATGCCTCTGTTGCATTTGTAGTTGCATCGGTCTTCGATTCATCTCTGTTGAACTACTTTGGAGTTGTATTCTTGTTTGAATATTGAACTGCTTCATATTGCCATTTTATTTACTGCTCTGGTCGTCTGCACTATTGCTTGTTTTGATACATGTCCTTATGCATATATATATTGCATCACTGTATCTTGTGAAGCTTTGCTTGACTTGATACTCTTTTGCTTGACCATATGCATTTTGCTGTTAAACTTGGTAGTCTTGCATTTGTTATATTGTGTGTTGTTTCATGGGCTTGTTCCATCGAGTCAGTTTGCATTTGCTTCCATGGTATCTTATATTGCCTACTTCATATGTACTTGTAAATGTTGAAGCTTGTGCACCGTCGAGTTTGTATTGGTCATCATGTCGTTGCAGTCAAGTATGCACTGTTTTATGATGAACTGAAATGTTTTGCACTACATACACACACACATGTGTGTGTGTGTGTATACATGTGTGTGTGTGTGTATATATATGTATGTTTGTTGCACCCTGTAGTTTGATATTGCATTTCTTTGAAATTTTCACTGCCTTGGTTTGAGTCACTTGTATCAGTCCATTGCCGTGTTGCTTTGAGATAGTTTGCATTTTGATGATGAGTTGCTTATGAGCTAGTTCATGAAATCTTCATGTTAGTCTGGTGGCTTCGCTTTGGTTGTAGCTGTAGGCATATGTATACATGTTGTCATGTCAGCATTGATTCATTTCTAAATGCTTTCATACTCCAATATGCATTGTATATTTCCATTTAAAGTTTATTGCTATATTCTAGTCATTGCATTTTGGTTTCTCTGACCAGTCTGGGTTCAAGTGTACATTTGAATTTTTGGTCGAGGCTTGTTCGAGTCACTAAAAACTTGACCCATTGATTTGTATTGCATGCGCCTGAGTTGAACCTAGCTTTGGCTCGGGTTTGACCTTATGCTCGTTTTGTGACTTTATTTGTATCACACTTGAGTTGAACCCGGCTTTTGATTGGGTTTGACCTTGTGCTCACATGTCCCTATAGTTTTATCAAGTGTTTATCGGTGTACAAGGCCTTATGGCATGTATAGTGATACGATGTGCATGTTACAAGCTATTGTGTATGATAAATTCAAATTTAAATGATGATGAACAACCCAAATAACTTAGGCAAATAATATTTTCAAAAATACACATTTAATTTTTGTTTGCACTACAAAAATTATTTCCTTTTCAATTTTGCCGCTTCTGTATTTATTTTGCAGATCGCTCAAATGTTGGATTCAATCTGGAATAGAGTTGAAGGTAAATACGAGTGAATGAGTGATATGTAATGAGGTGCAAATATAAATTGAAAATTGCAATGTAATCGAATTTGTATTATAATTGAAATTGTGTATATATAGTGAGAGCTCAACTTTGTACTATTCAAAATTGTAATAAAATATTTGTTTGAATTTAAATTCTATATTATTTATTTTATTCAACAAATATTTAGTTAATTATGTGAAAATAAAATAGTACATAAAAAATACATTTAAATGAATATATTTATATATATGTTTATTATCATCAAACAAAAATCATATACTAGCATATTCAACAATCTTCCCCTTTTGATGATAACAAACATATATTAAGATTTGAATTTATTAAATGAATTTGATCATTTAATTGGCTCCCCCTATTTGAATGCTCCCTCTCTACAACAAAGCTCCATCTTCATATATGCATGAAAATGAATAAAAATGTGCAAATGAACCTAGATGCAAGTAGGAAATACAAAATAAAATATTTGACCTTTATTTGTCAAAATCTTAACTTTTCTCTCCCCGATTTGTTATCATCAAAAGAGTAATAGTGTTAGAAAAAATAGAGATAAAGTAATAGACATTAATACAATATTAATACCCAATCAAGTATAAATATTAAATTTCAATAAAAATTCAAACAAAAATCATAAATATTCTGTTAAACGCATATTCTAGTTTAGAATGATAGGGATGATGTCGGTATACAAAACCATATAGTTGTGTCAAATTATGGTATATTTATAACACAAATTTGAATATGTACTAACCATGCATAACCGTTTGAACTTTTAAATGAACTTAGTTGTATTCTTTATTTTTTTTAAAATGAATTCAAGTATCTTCTAACCACGCATAACCGTGAGGACTTTTAAATGGGATTAGAATCAACATGACTATTTAATAATCAGTTTTGATATGTGTTCTATACATGCATAACCGTGAGGACTTTTAAATGAGCATGAAAGCACATAATCAAAAATTCCAAGTAATTCACCTATGCATAACCGTGAGCACTTTTAAACGAGAGTGATTACTTTGGATGTTTTTATTGCTAAAAATATAATAAAATGAAAGCGAATAATTTCCCTTTTAAAATACCACATATTGACATACTATATTGGATTTTGATGAGTGATGGTTGATACAAATATGATAGAAATAGAAATGGTCATGGAATTTTTACCAACAAAAAGTTTTTTTAACTCTTGTTTAAATTTCTAAAGAAATTTACTAAATATACTGTCTCAAGTTATAATATATGATCAATATCAACACTCATCACTTTTTTCAATCACTATTTATCCTTTTGATAATCTATAGGGAGTCAGATGTAGTCATTTGAAATCAAATCCAAAAATAATTATAAAATCAAATTCTCTAAAATGACTAAGCTGAAACAAGGCCAACAGAAACTATTTTCTAAAAGGGTTTTTATAAAAACGTGTGATATTTGAAAATTATTTGGAATGAAAAATATGGAGATATTTTTTTTGAAAATGATGCAGCTACTGAATATCTCAACATAAATCATGTTCCAGTAGTAATTTTTCTACCAACTAGATTACCAGTGTGATATGCATCTGAATTTTTCTTTGACTTGAGCTTATCATTAGTTTGATGTCGTAGACTAGACCGTGAAGTATGCAACAAAAAATCATTTTTAACAGCTTTTAAATGAAATTCTTTTAAATTTGAATTGAAATGTTGCAAATGAAAAAACAGTGACCATAATGTCAGATTCAGAAGCAGTATGATAAGAAAATATATCCACGTGTATCAAGAGTAATCATCAATCTATAAAACACCATCATTAGTCTAAACAAATCTATATGAAGCAGTTCAAAGAGTCTAGAGGTAGTGTTCTCGGCATAAAAAGATAATTGACCAACAATTTTCATAATTCAGAATCAAAGTCAACATTCATTTCTTTATCACATAATTGGCTGAATTAATTCAGATTATGGTGTAGATTTTCACATTTAATAAATCGTTTAAAATATACTATTATCTATTTTACCTTTACGATAATTTTTTGTTGTTGCTCATTGTGATTCTGCCACCTTTGTACTAGGCTAAGGAACTTTGATTTGTCGCTCATTGTGTGCTTGGAACAGCCATAATCCAGGTAACATAGTTATTGTTCCTTAACCTACCACCACACCTGCATGATAAAATATTTTTGTGACCTATTTGTTTTTATAAGTCCATTGTTTGTTAGTGGCAAAAGATTCTGAAAAATAAGTTTGTGGAGACCCAAACTATTTATATATGTTCCTTTCAGAACCCATATTTGTTTAACTTTAAGGGATTTTATATTTGTGCCATTTGGAACCCAAATTGGTATGGTTTTCACGTGTTTGGGTCTATACCAGCAAACATTGTGACTGTGTCCAGTTTTTCCACAAATTGTGCACTTTGAATTGACTTGATTAATTTCGTTTCTAACATATTCAAAGTGAGTATACCCAAGTCCTTGTCTATCTATATTAACAGTTTGTTTTCCTAATAGCATATTTAACGATCATTCTCCCTTGGAAAATTTTCCTAAAGTTGTAGACAATTATTGGACTTGCATTTTGAGAGATTCATTTTCATTCAATAATTGTGTGCACATTTTAATAGAGTTTTCTCTCCTAGTATTTTCACTTTCTTTCAAAAACAAAATCTCATTTTCAAGCGTTTTAATTTTAATTTCTTCTTCAAGAGATGGACACATATCACACTTAGGGCTCCTACTTTGATAGTTTTTAACCAATTGATCAAGTTTTTTTATTTAAATCTATCAAAGTATCTCTTTATGATTCAATTTTATTGTATTTCTTTCTAAGTCGTTCGAAACAACCATTTACTTTGTGAAAATATATAAGTAATTCTGAATGAGTAAGTTTTGATACCTTGCTTGGTTCATCGTCATCATCACTATCAGCAATATCATCTAGAAGGCATAGGTCTACTTTTTCACTTTCACCGACAGTGCTTTTATCATCTTCATCAGTTTCATCCCATGTCGCTACAAAACTTCTCCTTTTTTATTTATTTCCATGGCTGAATCGATTCTATGGATAATTCGGCTTGATATTACCGAATTTGTTGCACTTGTGACAAATGATCTCTTGCTCGTCTGAGTTTTCTAGTGCTTTGACTATTCTGCTTTTCAGTTTTTGATTTAGAGCTGGATTTTTTCATTTTTGATTCCATCTTTTGAATTTCTTTATTAATAGTGCCAGCTCAACTGTAACGACCCGATATTTTCAACCATTCGCATCCATTATAAGTGTATAGGTAGACACTCATGCTGGAGTTGAATTGCTCAAAATACCGCGTTGTAAATAAAATTTGGCAAATCTCAGAATATACAGTAAATAAATATAATCACGGATCACAAACACAGAGTAAAATAATGCACCTGAAGTAAAAGAAATAGTAGTTCATGAAGCTACTATATAAATATATCAGAGTTACATAAGATATAACAGAAGAAATAGAATACAACAAAAGTCTCAATATAATAACCAAGTACAAGCTGAGTAGAACAACGGAATTGAAATAGATAGGACATGACAAGCAGATAATCTCCAGCGATTCAAATCTCCAAGAGAGTGGAAATCCAAATCTGTGTATAACTCAGGCTGACCCGAGCGTAAATAAAAATACAAACACTCGAGTCAGGACAATATATACTTATATAATGTAAACAACCTCAAGTGAACTGTAATAAGGTACAAGTAACTTAAAGAATGCTTGGGATCGCCCATTCTTTAAGGATCCGTTAAACTATTTACTATATAGTAATATATGCTATATACAGTAGTGTCTCATCAGTAAAGTATAATCATATAGAAAATAGCGTTAAGGGGATGGAGAACCTTAACGCGGTCGGATCTTTAAATAAAAATCGTAGTGGGTTCGATATGGTAGGTGACACGGCACACAAGGCAATGCCAGGTTAGATATACCAATTACGCACACGGACTGATCGATACGCATAACAGCCACTACCGTTCCACCTCGAACAACACTCCCAAATCAAGGATGGCCACCAAAAATCACAAAGTAATAGAATGGTATCGAAGAAATGTGTCCGAGAAGAGGTGCTACCTCACTGGTCCGAGATCGCTCCTGTTTTAGCCACCTTATGCCAACTCATAGGAGTTGGGTCCACGTATATACCTTAGGATCGTCGCCACCATCCTACTTCATTCTGGAAACTCCACCGCGTACAAAGTTGTCAAAGTGGTTTTCGGTATCGACAGAGAGTATGTCCATATCCGATCCCGATCTCTTTAACAACCAAACGTTATTATAACCCGTGGTTATAAATTTAAAACAATTTATATCAAAATACTTCAAATTAAACCATGTCTTTATCAAAATAAAGATTTATCATTTCCAAATCATTTCAAAATATCCTATCTTTTCAAAACTTCATTTCAAATCATTTCAATATATCAAAATATCATATCTTTTCAAAACTTCATTTCAAATCATTTTAATATATCAAAATATCATATCTTTACAAAATCCAAATATTCAACTTTAAATCGTTTTAAATTCAAAGATATCACTCATTTATTGTCATTTCAAATCACCTTTAAATGGTTTATATTTCCAATTAAATTTATTCCTTTAAATCATTTAAAAGTGTAATTATTATACTTTCAAATCAAGTATTCAATTTCCAAAGTTTCAAACCATTCTGAGTTCGTCTACTAAGTTAAAAACCATAATTAATAAAATTTCAGCCTTTCACAACATTTAAAAAAATTGTTATAAGTTATAATTGAAAAAAAATTTAATTCAGCAAAGACAGCACTTACAACTGCTGTTAAAACTCAGTTCTAGTTGAAATTTGGTTCAAAAATAGAAAAGACAGCATTTCAGAAGTGCTGCGGTAGTTCAGATTTCAAAACAAAGGTTTTATTTGATTTCAGCAAAGACTGCAGACCACTATAGCATTTCCAGAGAATGCTATAATAGACCTGAGTTCAATATTTGCCTATAAGTTCAATTACAGCAACTACAACATTTCAGAAATGCTGTAATAGCTCTTTTTACACAATTTTAGTTCAATTCAGAAACTATAGCATTTCTGAATGCTATTAAAAGTTAATTCAAGATTTTAGTGTATTTCCAACAACTAAATAACTTCAATTTAAAACACATAAACATTTTAAAAATCATATTTTAACATTTAAAATGTTCATTTACATATCATTTAACATATATCTTTTTCACAATAAATTTCTTATAATTAAATCAAATTTTCAACAATTTACTTAATAAATTTAAGTGTAAAAGTTTCCAATTCTTCACATTTCAACAAATAAACTTAACACTTCAAATTTAAATTACCATTTCACAAATTTAACTAAATTTCCAATTTTATTTAATTAACTTAAACCTTTAATTAAAACCAAATTTCACATTTCCAAGTCAAGTTATATTTTAAAAGATCACTTTTAAACATTCATTTATTTAACCACTTAAAGTCATAGAAAAATTAATAATACTTTAATAAATCACTTAAATTCAAATTTAATCAAATTATCATATTTTACCATTTTCCAAATATAATTATATTTCCATTTTATTTATATAAATTAAATATCATTTTTAACCAAAATTCCAAATTTCCAAACTTAAGTTATATTTCAAAAATCCAGTTAAACCATTCATTAATTACATTTTAACACATAGAAAAATCATAATTTCTTTAATTCAAAATATTTCAAAATCTGTTTAAATCAAATTTCATAAATTATATTTTTTTAAATACTTAGAAATATCCAAAACACTTTATAAAATAACCACGGGCCTGTATATAGGGTTCTAGCCTAGGTCAAGTGATACAGATATATATCATTTCAATCCACAATTTACAAAGAAAAACCGGGTTCTATCATTTCAAACCTGCAATCCCAAGTTAAAATAAGTTAAAAAAAACAATTCAGGCCTATCATTTCAGCCCATAATGATTTTTCCCTATTCTAAAGTCCGTTCGGGTATGTATCATTTCAACCCATAGTGATTCTAGTCTACAGGGAACTTGCAGTGTGATAAACAGATATAAATGAACAGAATACATTATATAACAGTAACGGATGATATAACAGGTGTATAAACATCATATGATCATAACATAGTCAATTATAACATGATAATATATTTCTACAGATTCACAAGGTGTTAATTTACTAGTTATATAAGTACATATAGTCTGGTGAGAATAACTCACCTGTTAAAGCTGGAGATTAGCGATCAAAACACAAAGAATAGATTCCAGGAAGCACAACAAGCACGATATAGCATGAATTTTGATTTGAATGAATGGAGAGCTCTGATATTTATCTTGTAAACAATAACCAAACAAGACAATATACACAAAAATATTCAACGCAAACAATGTTGAAACAATGAAGATAAGAAGCAACAACGGAATAGATTACTTGACTGTGCTTTAACCATTCAAAAGCTCGAACAAGGGGTTCATTTTCTCAGCCATGATGATGATGAGTGTGGGAGAGACAAGGTTAACTTCCTCGAATACATAAGACAACACAATACAAACAATATAAGTTTCAAATGCACAATACGATAGAATAATATAGAATCAATTGCACGAATCAAAGTAGAATTGCTTTGCACTTGCTTCCAACAACCTTCAGGTTCGGCCGTATGGTGTACTACAGGTCTAAGGCAAGATTTGGATCAGGTTTTGGTTGCCTAAGGGTCGGCAAAACATGTTTAGAGGATAGCAAAAGGTGATTATGCATGAAACAACACAACAAGGCAAAACAATGTCACTTTAACATGGATTCAAGGCAATTCAAGGCTCAGCCAAGGCTCATGGGGTACAGCCAAAGGAGTGGGGTCCAAGGTGATGATGTGGCAGAGGGTCCAGGTGGTGCTGGAGGTGGTGGAGGTGGTGTTGGTTGTGGCCATGGGTGGTGGAAGGTGATGGTACCAAAACTAGGTCTGCTTGAGTGCATAGGTGATGGCAAATGCTAGTTTAGATGGATTTTTGTGATGATCTTCATCATGGCTTGGCTTGGCCTGAGGAGGAGAGGTATTAGGCTGTGTCATGTTCAGAGAAAAGTGGTGGTGGTGGTCAGCCACAACTTGGAGGAAGGGGAATACAGCTATGAAGGTGGAGAGCAAGTGCAAATTCAAGTAGAAAATCATAAAAAGACAAGAAGAAGATAGAATTTTTTTACCTAAGCTTCACAAGGAGAATAGCCGTGATTTTTTTGTGAGAGGAGGAGAAATGAATTTCGTGAAATTGAAAAAAAAATGCAGCTGAAATGAGTAGATTACACGCCAAAAACAATTAAGAGAAGAGTTGGGAAAATGAAAGGTCGGGAGATGGAAAGCCTTAGGAGTTTCAAGAGTGTAAAACTTTTCAAATTTCCTCTATTTATTTTTAATAAGTTTAAATTTATGAAAATACATATAATTTCAGTTAAAATTCGAAAATGTAAAATATAAAAAAAATATTCATTATAAATAATTAAATCAAGAAAATAGCAAAAATTGTCAACTAGGCTAAAAAAATTGAAAATAAATGGTATAAACTTTATAAAATTCATATGAGCTTGTAATATATTTTTAAACATAAATAATAACATAAAATAAAAATACATTCACAAAATAAATATATAAAATTTAATTTAAATATAATTTTAATGAAGAAAATAGCAGAAAATAAGAAAACATCCTTTAAAATAGGAAATCAACACAGTAAACATTGGAAAAATTCTATTATCAATTTAAAAATATTTAAAAGTCAAAATATACATAATATAACATATTAAACATATTAAAATAAAATATGATAAAGAAAATATAATTTATACAATTTAAAATAACAAAATTGCAAAATAAACAATTTATACTCAAAATTGAAATGTACATATCTTTTGCAGTTTAACTCCATTTTCAATGAAACAAAAAGCAGTGTTCAAGTTATTTCATCTATTTTCATAATAAAAGATAAAATTTAAGATTTTAAAAAATTTGAATTTGAAGTTTAAAAGTCAAAGTTTGAACAGTTTGACCAGAAATTCACTTTACAGTAAAATATTCAAATTATACTAGTTTGAACTATAAATCACTTAATAATCAACATTTATATTTAAAAATGAAATGTTTGAAATAGAATAAGTCTAAAATAATTTAAAATAAAATAAAGTCAAATTTAAATAATATACAAAAATCTAGGGTTGTTACACTCTCCCCCACTCAAACCTTTTCGTCCCCGAAAAGGAATGAGGTACGGAAAAGCACAGAAAAAGATAGAGTGAAATAGGTTTTAGACAAGATGACAATTAGATTAAAATTATACCTGATGACAATTTCTATAGGTAAGTTTAACCAGGTGGAGGTGATCTTCCCAAGATTCTCCAGAATCAGGAACACAAGCACGAAAAGATCCTCTAGAATCTGATTCACTCTTTCCGCTTGACCGACGGTCTGTGGATGGAAAGCAGTGCTTAGATTCAAAATGAGTACCAAAATTATCAAAGATTATAGAAAGATTTCTAAACAGACTGGTATAAGCAATAGCCTTCCCATTCTATAACAAGATAAGGGAAATAAGGACATCCAAAAGATAGTTTGAAAAACAAAATAAGATAATAAGTTTGAAACCATAATGCTTTGAAATCATAACAATTTAGGGATGTTTATCATTTGGAAATCATACTACTAAAATCATAACACTTTGGAAATGTTATTCTTTTTTTTTTAAACCATAATACTTAGAAAATCATAACACCTTTTACAAATAATCTTCATTTAAACCATTTTAATTCAAGGTCAAATAATATTCATTTTAAAGTTGTAACATTTCTAAGTTCATTCAATTATAAAATTTCCAAAACATTGTATTTTCAAAACAGCATCACTTATAAAATGCTACAGTAGGTATATTAGTACTTCAAATCAGTTTAATTCCAGAAATATTCATTTGGATATCATTTAACTTATGACTTAAAACAAACTTTTATGAATGGAATATCCAAATTAAACTATACTTAGTTTATTAAGTCAAAAGCTCACTATTTTACTTAGCTCTTAATTTAACACATAACCTAACACTTTATTTAAAATACCCATTTCATAAATAGATATTCCTTTAATAAGTTACACTTAAAATTCCATTTGAAAACCAAATTCTCAATTATTAAGTTTTAGTGATGTTAAAATACATTTTAACTATTTAAATCATAATTATTCATTTTTCAAGACATATCAATTTCATAAATAAAATATTTATCATAGCAAATATAACAATCAAATTTCTTTACACATTTATTCATTTAGACATCAATTAAACTATGAATTCAAGTTAAATAAACTTTATTACAAAATGTCCAATTCAAATGTATTTTATTTTATCTATTCAAAGATACTTATTATACAACATATTCATTTCAGGAAATAACCTTTATTAAAATTCCTAGGTTAGACTTAAGGTTCCATATTAAATCAAATTTGATTATTAAGTTATTTAAATAAAATCTCTTTAAATTCCTTTTTCACTATTTACTTCTGTTAATCTTTTATAACTAAAATTTAAGTGTATAACATTTATTATAACCACTTAAATTTTATTTATAAAATCCTTTTTATATTGTATATTACCCAATTTCATATTCAACTTCTGTGTAATTTAGGTAAGTTTTATTGGAATGAAATTGTGTGTTATACAAATAAAACTTTCCAATTCAATTATCTCAAGTTTGAATCATTTATCCAAATTTTTTATTTTTCTTTTTATAATTGAAATTATTCTTCAAGATAAAATTTAAGAATTTAAATTTTCGAATATCTTCAAACCATTTGGAGATAAGTAATTATATGTACATAATATGTCAAATCAAATTTAAATCATATATATATATTATAAATCAAGTCATATTTTAGAAATTCAAATTAATTAAATTCCCCAAAACAAAGCTGTAGCAAGACTACAGAACAGTCTCTTCACTTCGAAACTCAAAAATGAACGTCGATGATGCTGCAGTCATCACCGAAATTATTTTCCAGCGACAAAGAGAAGAGCACTTAATTTTTTTTAAACTTTAAAATCCTTTAGAGACAAATTTTTTTTATTCAAAATACTTTAAATAATATCCTTTTAAAACTTTTAAACACAAGGTTTGAAACCATCGGAAATTAAATTCTTTAAATTTCTTGTTTTAAATTCATTTCAGTTCCCAAATAAATTTATAAACAACTATTTATAAATTCATTCGTAGAACAATAAATGATAAATCAAGTATTATCATTTCAAATTATCAATTTAAATCAATTTATTAAGTTCCATAAAATTATATATCCAAATTTATTTCATTAACCAAATTTTAAAATAATATTGTGTCAGTTTGTTCTGTCAAAGTGTTTTAGAAATCCTATCGATAGCGTTGATCAGACGAATCGATCGGAAACCCAAATCAACATCAACAACCCAAACAACACACCATATAAAACAAAACATAGATTTACAAGTACAATTCAAAATGTTTGGAGATAGTTTAGAAACAAAAGACAAGATGGTTAAACAGAGTAGAGAGATGGGTAAACTTAGATAAATCGCGGACAACCTTAACCGGGTCAACCGTGACTTAATGGATAAGATCAAATGTGGATTTTCTGGGGTAAATCTACCTTCGATCTCAAGAGATAGAGTTTGGAATAATAAAAGATATTAGCATCTAAACCAAGGATAAATATAAATCTCTGGTGAATCGATGCTGATTGTAAAGGATTTTCACCCTTTTACAAGAAAATTAGAATATTGGCGAGACCGCCAATTCACTATAAAGATCATTGGAAGTGGAGTCATGGGATACTCCAGAATCAAAAGATCATGAATAGTGAGGGACACAAATGAATTTCGGAACCGCAGGGAACATTCCAAAATTCAAAGGAAATCGAATCAAAAGGAAGAGATTCAAACTCGAACGAAAGTGATTCTGTAAATAAATTTACCATACATTCTAAGTTTTGCCTCAAAACCAGATGTAACGACCCACTATTTTGGACCATCCAAATCGACAATAATCCACACATGTCAGACTTGAATAATGCAAAATAACAGATTGTAATAAAATTTGGAGCAAATAAAATCATTCACAGAATCACAGACATAGAAATATCAGAATAACTCGCAGCGGAATTTAAAATAACCATAGTGGTTCATGAAGCCACTAAATACATAGTCTCAAAACAAGTACAAATTACATAGTCTAAAAACCAATACAGTTTGAACAACCATAGAAAATCCCAAATTCAATTGTCTCAATTACATAAGCTAAAATAAAAGACTGAATAGCAAAAACAGATAGCAGCTTGATAAAGATGATCTCCAGTAGTCCTAGCTCCGTGAAGATGAAGTCCAACTGATACTCAAGCTAACCCGAGCGTAAAAATAAACATAAACACTCGAGTCAGGACATACATACTTATACAATGTAAACCAACTCAAGTGAACTGTAGTAAAGGTACAAGTAACTTAGAAGATGCTTGGGACCGCCTATCCTCTAAGGATCCGTTAAAATATCTAATATGTAGTAATATTTGCTATTATAATAATGTCTAATAAGTAAAGTATAATCATATAGAAAATAGTGTTAAGGGGATGGAGAACCTTAACGCGGTCGGATCTTAAAATCATAATCGTGGTAAAGCTCGATATGGTAGGTGACACGGCACAACTAGGCAATGCCAGGGTTGTAACGACCCAGAATTTTGAACGAATTAAATTGAAAATATTTAATTAATTTTAAATATTTGAACGATAATTTAATTTGAATCCCCGATATAACTTTGAATTTGACGATTAAATTATAAAATTTAATCTATTGTGAGGTGAATAAAATTTCGAATCTTCAATCATAAGCTGAAGAAAAATATTTCGAAAGTTTCTAAAATTCGTATTTATAATACTGAAGGTAACAGGAGCTTCAAAATTGAATTTTAAACTGTTCTGTTCAGTTTTGAAATTAGATCGTTCGAATCGAATTTAAAAATAGCCGTCCGAGGCACAGTCTCGGAATTCGACGAAACCAGTTCCATTGGGTCCGTAACATTAAATTATCACCGGGTTTCAAATTACGTAATTTTCGGAGTTGATATGTGAGCACACGATGAGTAAACGCGTTGAAATTAAATCGAGTTCAATTTGAATTTTAAATTTAAATTTTAAATCTGGTCAAATGCGAGCACGTTGTCTTCCCTGAACACGCGCCTATAATCACGGGAGAAGATCGTGCAACCCATGTTCCTTTCAATTTTAAATTGTTATCTCCTCTCGTTTCAAAAATTTCATGAACGAAATCAACGAGAAATCAAATAATGGCCGAACTCAAAAATTGTTTCCCTTTCCCAGTTTTATTTCACGAAATCGATCCACGTTCAAAATCGAACAGAAGAAACGAAAATTTAAATGGCCGAGTTCTTTACCCTCGATTTATCCCCCTTCCTCAATTCGTATCAACAAGATTTAAAAATCTCCAATCGAAATCTACCTACCGAACGAAAACAAAACAAAGAAATCACCTCCTTAAAACTGGAACAATTCGAGTCGAATCGAAAATCAGATAATCATGGAGCACGAAATCGAAAGCTATGCATCGTGCGACTGCATCGCGTAGAGCTCTCCGTGCTTCACCGAGCGCGTGGAGATCGAAGTCACGAGAAAGGCCAGGCAGTGCTGGGAGGGAGTTCGATCGAGGGGAGAGCGTCGACATTGGAGGCTTGGTCGAGCTCGAGTCTGGGGTGGTTTCGAAGTGGCGAAGGTGGCGGCATCTCGTGGTAGCCGAAGTCGAGATTCAGGGGATTCGCGAACGATTAGGCAATGGGAAGGGCGGCGCGAGCTCGCGGTGGCGCTTGATATTGGGGGTCTCGCGATGGATGAGGCGACGCTGGCGCGTAGGTTGGGGTTAGTCAGTGACGATCTGGGGATGTTGATCGAGACAGTGAAGGTAAAATTTATTTTCTTTTTTTCAAGATTCAATGTATACATATATACGAATATATATATATGTATTTGATTTTATAAGTAAAGGTATATACAGTTGCTAAAAATAATAATTCAGCAAATAAAAATTTAGTTTTAAAATTTAAATCTTTGGTTAAATGCTGCATATGTGTATATGGGATTAATTTCAAAGAAAGGAGAAAATAAAATAAATATGCAAGTATACATTTTTTTTATTAGTTTAAATTAACTTATTTAATTTTTAGTGATTAAAGATATTTTTAATAAGGAAATTTTGAGTAAGTTTGTTTAATAGTTGGAGAGATTATTTAAGATACGTATTTTAAATAGTTTGAAAGAGTTAAAAGGGATTTATTCAGAAAGGGAAATAAATTTGGAATTTAAATTGGTTTAAATAAAACTATCAGTTAATTTAAACTATTAAAATGAAATCACCGATGAATCAAAAATTATCAAATGAAAGCTTATTATTCGACCTGTTCAAATATTAATGAACTATGTATATTATTTATTCAAGGTCTATAAATCAAGAAAACAAAAGAAGGATTGGATTGGATGGCAAAATAAAAAGCTAAGGTGAGATTTTTCTCACTCAAATGAAGCTGGATTTTGATTGACTGATTTATTGCTGTTTGTATTAGATATAGTAGGATATATATCTATATATAGCAATATATACATATTGGCATATGTATATATTGGATTGATGATTTCCCGCCTCGTATAGCGGATGAGACCCTATTGCGCCGTTAGTAAGCGGATTTTTATAAAACCCATATACCGCGATAATTCCGTACTGGAGCGGAATTGGTATTGTGCTAACATCTTTGGATGCAGGGAAACAGGTTGGAGGGATCCAACTGGACCCCTCACATTGATTGAATTTATTTCTACTGTGATGTGATAATCTGTGAATGATTATTGATGTTATTGAATTGATGTCTGTAAATTGTTTTGAAAGCTAAAATTTAGCTGAATGGATGTTTGATATCATTGGATTCCAAAAATAAACGAAATTGAATTTTTGAAATCAAAATTGAAATTTCTAAGTGAATTAATTTTAGAAATTGAATAAATTTTGAAGAAAGAAATTTTTAAAGTATAAAAAGTTAATTTTTATAATCTTATCGAATTAATTCCAGAATCAAGTGAAAATGTTAGATAAATGGATTTCATAAAATAGTAATTATAATTTGAAGAATCCATTTAAAACAGAATATTGAATAATTTGAGGAAAATAAGGAATTTATTTAGTAGTGATAAATAAAATCAGAAATCAATCTGTAATTGACTTAATATTTGGAAATGAATTTTTGAGAAATCAGTATGGAAATTTAATTTTAAAGTTGTAAATAAATTTAGAAATCAATATTGACATTGATTTGGTATTGAAGTTTTTACAAATAGAATTGAAATTTATAAAAGTTGTTTATAAATCCGAAATCACTTATTTTGATAAGTAAAATATAGAAGTTAATAAAAAGAAGATTTATAAGTCGAGGTTGTTATTAAAATAGAAATAGAATTTATAAACGTGTTTATAAATTCGGAATCAATTGAATTTGATAAATTAAATGTAGAAGGTTATTAAAGGAAATATATTCGCGATTTTTGATAGCGAATTATCCTTAAATTGAATGTATAGAAAAGACTGAAATTTGGTTAGTGAAGTATATTCACGATTTTGGGACAGTGAATATATTGTTAAGCAAAATGGACTTATTTTCGAAGGAGGGATATTAAAAATAAAGTTAAACATTTTAAAGATGTTTTAAAATGTATTATAGATCGAAAGCATAGATTTCAACAGTTCTTGTTGAAATAGACGTTTTCGAAAAATAAGGAAATGGTGGACTATAACACTGTTGTTATAGTAAATGATTTCCCAAAAGGAAATGTTTTTAATGTAGTATTGGGATATATATATCTATCTAAATCCGAATCCCTATACTAGTGATTTTGAGTCGTCGTAACGATGTTTTACGTAACATTCGTTTTGACTCAAATAAATGTTGTCAAAGTAAATGATTTCCTTAAAGAATGAAATTATACTTAATTTGATTTAAGTATATCGAATATTTTCCAAGTGTTGAAAATAAATAGATTTGTGGAATACTTATTATTAAATAAGTATGGAATTGCTTTTCCAAAAATGAAATGAAACGTTTGAGAATTTATCCTTGTAAAGATAAATTGAAATTGAATATTGAAAACGATTTGAAAATCGAATATCAGTAGATATTCGAAAGTATAAATTCGATACGGAATTTATAAAAGAAAGCGAAGTTGTTTGAAAATAAATATTGATTTATTTTGAAGTGTGGAAATTTTATATCTAGTAAAGATATGCTTGAAAATGAAATAATTTGGAAAATTATTTGGAATCTGATGATGTTGCGCATCTTTATTGATAGTTAAATAACCGACTATCAATAATTACCTTTAGATAGGTATTTGTTGTGAATTGGATGAATTGAATGCCACACTTATTTTAAATAATCGCTCACTATTCGAGTTAGCCGGGAAAGGACCATGGGGTCGTATAACCCATTCCGAATATGTGATACGTCGTAATGAATTGCATTCGAAGACCGGTGTTGAAGACCGGATATTTTTGAAAACGGAAGGATTACCGTCGAGTTACTCTACATCGGCTGATCTCCGGTTTAGAGGTTTTATCACCCTTAGTGACGGGAAGTCCGGACGTGATTAGAAAATTATCCGGAAATGCAAGGGCTTCGTGAGAAGTGCCTTCGGTTCTGTTCGATCCCGGAACAGACTTGTATGGATTGTGTGTCTGACGTTACAATTTGAGATATAAAGCTGATTTCTTTCAAATACATTTCTGTTGGTGGCGGAGAATTTATTCTCTTAGCTTAACACCCTTCTCTGAGACGTACGAGCTCAGAAGTTATGTAGTTGAAATTTATCAGCGATATACTCCCAATTTGGTAACGTGGCATACTGAGTGTTGTTGTGAAATGATCAGTGTCTGATCATTTGTGATATGATCATTTATTTGATCTTATATCTTTGTGATCATAGGTTGATCATTTTGTTTGACCCGAAGCAGGGCTTTGTAGAAAGCGTAGCTTTGTGGACGAGACTTCGTCGAGCCTCACACCCCGGAAATGGTCGAAACAGGAAGGATGCGGCAAGGTTCTAGGGAGTAGCGCCCCTTAGCGTATGTCATTCCTTCTGGATAGAGGTGGTATCATGGTATGGAGCCCAGATACTTAACCTATGTGGTTGCTGCATTATTATCTATGTGGTTTGTTGGAAATCGGGGATCCTCGGGAAGATCGGTTACGATCGGGGGATGGCATACGCGTGTCAGTAGTTACCTATTTTTGCAGAGGTAACCCGGCCTTGTGTTGGCAGAGATCCGGTTAGGTTCTCGGGTCGTCTATTCCAGGGACGTACCCATCGTGGAAAAGGAAGTTCCTTAGCCTGGCCATTTGTTGGAAATCCAAAGAAACAATACGATCTTGTACGGTTTTAGTTGTAGAACCTATCATTCACTTATGGTGGTCACCACTGTTTGGATGGTAGCTATAGTAGGCATAAGTGCGGAATGCCTATGCTGGCTAAGATTTATATTATACTTTCGAAATGTTTTCTACACTATGCACTAATAATAATATCAAAAAGAATTTGATTTCTGCGTAGTAAGCATCTTTGACTATCATAAGAAGAAATCTCCTCCAATTCTGTGTTTGCATTGTGTGTGTGGTGGGAGGTCTTATGGTAGTTTCATTTTCCAAAGGCATTGCGAAATTTACCTTAAAATCTTCCTGTTGTTTATTTTAAAGAATAACTGTTTTACGATCTCACACCAGTCTTGCTATATTACAGCATGATAGGGGATTCTCGCTTCGCGGTTAGGTGGCGAACGGGAGACTCTTACCCCTACATGTCCCTGAGAGGGATGGGTTGGTTAGGCGAAGGCCGTGACAGTCGAGAGGCTGGCCGTAAAAGCAAGTTTGGGGTATCACTGTTAGCCACGGTGGGGCTGGGATGGTTGAAAAGCCTACCGGTTGTGACCGCCGACGGTAGTCCTTGACAAAGTGGTATCAGAGCATATGGTTAAGCGACAACCCTGCTCTGTTGGGTGTTACTCATTAGAGATAGAGTCAGTAGTACTCTAGAATGAGTTGAGTGTAATAATAGATACGAGCGCGTATTTGTTAGTGAATATAAAAAATTGTTTTATATTGTGATGATTGATTTGTTGAGTGGTATATGGATTCTGGTCAATACGAGTAATTAACGATCATTGATAGGGATCTCTAAACACTCGAATAGAACAATTCGGCACAATATTGTTTTAAATAGGGTGAATGAAATAATTTTGCCCAAAACTATTTTTGTATATAAAGGAAATAATTTTCTATGAATTATCATAGTATATGGATGTTTGGATGTTAGGAAGTAATAATAGTGAATTATCATCACTGAAACTGAATAAGAAATTGAAATCGTAACTCCAAAGTTAAGAAATAAATTCATATACAAATGAAATTTAAGAATGTAAATTATAAATGTGAATTGTAATTTAAAACGGAATTCCAGAGAAGTATTTGGAAATGTTTTGAAAAGAATTTGAAAATTTTGGAGATTTGGAAATTTGAATTCCTTTTTGATTTGAAAATGAATTTCAAAGGTTTTGAAAAGTATTTTGGAGAGATGAAAGCTCTAAACTCTTTTCGGTCGCTGGAAAATAATCCTGATGATGGTGGCCACATCATTAGAATTCATTTTCGGGTTTCCAAAAGAGGAATTGCTGCCAAATTGTTTTAAATGAAAGTTGTTTGGAAAATTGAGTTTTGTTTTGAAAATTCAAAAGATAAATTTGAATTGTTTTCAAAATGGTTTTGAAAGGTTGAAAAGACTCTGGAATACTGTATAAGAATATTTATGGAATATGATTGAATTTATAACTTATACAAATAGAAATTGTTAATGTAAATTATGTAATTGTGATTGGAATTAAAGTTCATTAACAAATGAAATCTATAAATGTGAATTGAAAGTATAAGGAAATAAATTCATATATGAACAAAAATTATGAATATGAATTGTAAATATGATTCATAAATGAAAATAGAATTCCAAAAAGATAATTGAAAATAAAATTCCTTAATGAAATGGAATTGTGAATGTGAATGTATAAATGATTGTATAAATCAAGATGTAGATAAGTTGATAAATTATAGAATATTTGAAATCTGATTGGAATGAAATTCAAAATTGAAGATAAATTGAACTCAAATAGAATTGAAATTGTGAATTAAATTCAAATGAAATTGAAATGTAAAGATTGAACAAAATTGAATAGGTGTAACTTCAATAGTGAAGTAATGATGATATAAGCAGTTATATTGAAAATTTTGTAACAGAATTTGCAAAATGATTTGAATGTGTAACTAGATATTATGGCTAGTAGGACATACAGGTGTTATAAAAGGAATTGGAAAATTTATTTCAAAGATGAATTTGAATTGCTCGACAAAAGGTAAGTATTTGAATTATAATATGAGTTTTTGATGATTTCTTGTCTAGCCGCTTGGCTTTTTCTTTTTCTCTTTGAAATCTGAGAGTCCGTAGGGACGTTTTGTAGTCGTGCCGTATTAGCCGCGCAAAGGAGACGCTGGCAAAATTTTTCGAAAATTTCGAGTGTTAGAAAATTTTTGAGAAAATTTTGGAAGTTTAAATTTGAATTTGAATTGAATTTGAATTTTGAAGGAAAACAATGATGTTTGAAAACTATGAAAGGTTTAGAAAGTTAGTTGAATTGATAACAAATCTTTAGTAGAGAGATTTGTTTTGATGAATTGATAAAACTATTTAGATTGTGAAAAATAGTAGACGAGTTAAGGGTCATTTTTTCTAACTTGTAATTTCGAGGACGAAATTCTTTTAAGGGGGGAAGTCTGTAACGACCCAGAATTTTGAACGAATTAAATTGAAAATATTTAATTAATTTTAAATATTTGAACGATAATTTAATTTGAATCCCCGATATAACTTTGAATTTGACGATTAAATTATAAAATTTAATCTATTGTGAGGTGAATAAAATTTCGAATCTTCAATCATAAGCTGAAGAAAAATATTTCGAAAGTTTCTAAAATTCGTATTTATAATACTGAAGGTAACAGGAGCTTCAAAATTGAATTTTAAACTGTTCTGTTCAGTTTTGAAATTAGATCGTTCGAATCGAATTTAAAAATAGCCGTCCGAGGCATAGTCTCGGAATTCGACGAAACCAATTCCATTGGGTCCGTAACATTAAATTATCACCGGGTTTCAAATTTCGTAATTTTCGGAGTTGATATGTGAGCACACGATGAGTAAACGCGTTGAAATTAAATCGAGTTCAATTTGAATTTTAAATTTAAATTTTAAATCTGGTCAAATGCGAGCACGTTGTCTTCCCTGAACACGCGCCTATAATCACGGGAGAAGATCGTGCAACCCATGTTCCTTTCAATTTTAAATTGTTATCTCCTCTCGTTTCAAAAATTTCATGAACGAAATCAACGAGAAATCAAATAATGGCCGAACTCAAAAATTGTTTCCCTTTCCCAGTTTTATTTCACGAAATCGATCCACGTTCAAAATCGAACAGAAGAAACGAAAATTTAAATGGCCGAGTTCTTTACCCTCGATTTATCCCCCTTCCTCAATTCGTATCAACAAGATTTAAAAATCCCCAATCGAAATCTACCTACCGAACGAAAACAAAACAAAGAAATCACCTCCTTAAAACTGGAACAATTCGAGTCGAATCGAAAATCAGATAATCATGGAGCACGAAATCGAAAGCTATGCATCGTGCGACTGCATCACGTAGAGCTCTCCTTGCTTCACCGAGCGCGTGGAGATCGAAGTCACGAGAAAGGCCAGGCGGTGCTGGGAGGGAGTTCGATCGAGGGGAGAGCGTCGACATTGGAGGCTTGGTCGAGCTCGAGTCTGGGGTGGTTTCGAAGTGGCGAAGGTGGCGGCATCTCATGGTAGCCGAAGTCGAGATTCAGGGGATTCGCGAACGATTAGGCAATGGGAAGGGCGGCGCGAGCTCGCGGTGGCGCTCGATATTGGGGGTCTCGCGATGGATGAGGCGACGCTGGCGCGTAGGTTGGGGTTAGTCAGTGACGATCTGGGGATGTTGATCGAGACAGTGAAGGTAAAATTTATTTTCTTTTTTTCAAGATTCAATGTATACATATATACGAATATATATATGTATTTGATTTTATAAGTAAAGGTATATACAGTTGCTAAAAATAATAATTCAGCAAATAAAAATTTAGTTTTAAAATTTAAATCTTTGGTTAAATGCTGCATATGTGTATATGGGATTAATTTCAAAGAAAGGAGAAAATAAAATAAATATGCAAGTATACATTTTTTTTTATTAGTTTAAATTAACTTATTTAATTTTTAGTGATTAAAGATATTTTTAATAAGGAAATTTTGAGTAAGTTTGTTTAATAGTTGGAGAGATTATTTAAGATACGTATTTTAAATAGTTTGAAAGAGTTAAAAGGGATTTATTCAGAAAGGGAAATAAATTGGGAATTTAAATTGGTTTAAATAAAACTATCAGTTAATTTAAACTATTAAAATGAAATCACCGATGAATCAAAAATTATCAAATGAAAGCTTATTATTCGACCTGTTCAAATATTAATGAACTATGTATATTATTTATTCAAGGTCTATAAATCAAGAAAACAAAAGAAGGATTGAATTGGATGGCAAAATAAAAAGCTAAGGTGAGATTTTTCTCACTCAAATGAAGTTGGATTTTGATTGACTGATTTATTGCTGTTTGTATTAGATATAGTAGGATATATATCTATATATAGCAATATATACATATTGGCATATGTATATATTGGATTGATGATTTCCCGCCTCGTATAGCGGATGAGACCCTATTGCGCCGTTAGTAAGCGGATTTTTATAAAACCCATATACCGCGATAATTCCGTACTGGAGCGGAATTGGTATTGTGCTAACATCTTTGGATGCAGGGAAACAGGTTGGAGGGATCCAACTGGACCCCTCACATTGATTGAATTTATTTCTACTGTGATGTGATAATCTGTGAATGATTATTGATGTTATTGAATTGATGTCTGGAAATTGTTTTGAAAGCTAAAATTTAGCTGAATGGATGTTTGATATCATTGGATTCCAAAAATAAACGAAATTGAATTTTTGAAATCAAAATAGAAATTTCTAAGTGAATTAATTTTAGAAATTGAATAAATTTTGAAGAAAGAAATTTTTAAAGTATAAAAAGTTAATTTTTATAATCTTATCGAATTAATTCCAGAATCAAGTGAAAATGTTAGATAAATGGATTTCGTAAAATAGTAATTATAATTTGAAGAATCCATTTAAAACAGAATATTGAATAATTTGAGGAAAATAAGGAATTTATTTAGTAGTGATAAATAAAATCAGAAATCAATCTGTAATTGACTTAATATTTGGAAATGAATTTTTGAGAAATCAGTATGGAAATTTTATTTTAAAGTTGTAAATAAATTTAGAAATCAATATTGACATTGATTTGGTATTGAAGTTTTTACAAATAGAATTGAAATTTATAAAAGTTGTTTATAAATCCGAAATCACTTATTTTGATAAGTAAAATATAGAAGTTAATAAAAAGAAGATTTATAAGTCGAGGTTGTTATTAAAATAGAAATAGAATTTATAAACGTGTTTATAAATTCGGAATCAATTGAATTTGATAAATTAAAAGTAGAAGGTTATTAAAGGAAATATATTCGCGATTTTTGATAGCGAATTATCCTTAAATTGAATGTGTAGAAAAGACTGAAATTTGGTTAGTGAAGTATATTCACGATTTTAGGACAGTGAATATATTGTTAAGTAAAATGTACTTATTTTCGAAGGAGGGATATTAAAAATAAAGTTAAACATTTTAAAGATGTTTTAAAATGTATTATAGATCGAAAGCATAGATTTCAACAGTTCTTGTTGAAATAGACGTTTTCGTAAAATAAGGAAATGGTGGACTATAACACTGTTGTTATAGTAAATGATTTCCCAAAAGGAAATGTTTTTAATGTAGTATTGGGATATATATATCTATCTAAATCCGAATCCCTATACTAGTGATTTTGAGTCGTCGTAACGATGTTTTACGTAACATTCGTTTTGACTCAAATAAATGTTGTCAAAGTAAATGATTTCCTTAAAGAATGAAATTATACTTAATTTGATTTAAGTATATCGAATATTTTCCAAGTGTTGAAAATAAATAGATTTGTGGAATACTTATTATTAAATAAGTATGGAATTGCTTTTCCAAAAATGAAATGAAACGTTTGAGAATTTATCCTTGTAAAGATAAATTGAAATTGAATATTGAAAACGATTTGAAAATCGAATATCAGTAGATATTCGAAAGTATAAATTCGATACGGAATTTATAAAAGAAAGCGAAGTTGTTTGAAAATAAATATTGATTTATTTTGAAGTGTGGAAATTTTATATCTAGTAAAGATATGCTTGAAAATGAAATAATTTGGAAAATTATTTGGAATCTGATGATGTTGCGCATCTTTATTGATAGTTAAATAACCGACTATCAATAATTACCTTTAGATAGGTATTTGTTGTGAATTGGATGAATTGAATGCCACACTTATTTTAAATAATCGCTCACTATTCGGGTTAGCCGGGAAAGGACCATGGGGTCGTATAACCCATTCCGAATATGTGATACGTCGTAATGAATTGCATTCGAAGACCGGTGTTGAAGACCGGATATTTTTGAAAACGGAAGGATTACCGTCGAGTTACTCTACATCGGCTGATCTCCGGTTTAGAGGTTTTATCACCCTTAGTGACGGGAAGTCCGGACGTGATTAGAAAATTATCCGGAAATGCAAGGGCTTCGTGAGAAGTGCCTTCGGTTCTGTTCGATCCCGGAACAGACTTGTATGGATTGTGTGTCTGACGTTACAATTTGAGATATAAAGCTGATTTCTTTCAAATACATTTCTGTTGGTGGCGGAGAATTTATTCTCTTAGCTTAACACCCTTCTCTGAGACGTACGAGCTCAGAGGTTATGTAGTTGAAATTTATCAGCGATATACTCCCAATTTGGTAACGTGGCATACTGAGTGTTGCTGTGAAATGATCAGTGTTTGATCATTTGTGATATGATCATTTGTTTGATCTTATATCTTTGTGATCATAGGTTGATCATTTTGTTTGACCCGAAGCAGGGCTTTGTAGAAAGCGTAGCTTTGTGGACGAGACTTCGTCGAGCCTCACACCCCGGAAATGGTCGAAACAGGAAGGATGCGGCAAGGTTCTAGGGAGTAGCGCCCCTTAGCGTATGTCATTCCTTCTGGATAGAGGTGGTATCATGGTATGGAGCCCAGATACTTAACCTATGTGGTTGCTGCATTATTATCTATGTGGTTTGTTGGAAATCGGGGATCCTCGGGAAGATCGGTTACGATCGGGGGATGGCATACGCGTGTCAGTAGTTACCTATTTTTGCAGAGGTAACCCGGCCTTGTGTTGGCAGAGATCTGGTTAGGTTCTCGGGTCGTCTATTCCAGGGACGTACCCATCGTGGAAAAGGAAGTTCCTTAGCCTGGCCATTTGTTGGAAATCCAAAGAAACAATACGATCTTGTACGGTTTTAGTTGTAGAACCTATCATTCACTTATGGTGGTCACCACTGTTTGGATGGTAGCTATAGTAGGCATAAGTGCGGAATGCCTATGCTGGCTAAGATTTATATTATACTTTCGAAATGTTTTCTACACTATGCACTAATAATAATATCAAAAAGAATTTGATTTCTGCGTAGTAAGCATCTTTGACTATCATAAGAAGAAATCTCCTCCAATTCTGCGTTTGCATTGTGTGTGTGGTGGGAGGTCTTATGGTAGTTTCATTTTCCAAAGGCATTGCGAAATTTACCTTAAAATCTTCCTGTTGTTTATTTTAAAGAATAACTGTTTTACGATCTCACACCAGTCACCATGACTGACTCGGAGTTTATTGTTCCCCTTCTAAACTCTGGGTGCCCACAAATTTCCACACGGGCAGTCTAGAGTTAGATTATCAGGATATTCTGGATATTCTGGAGCTTTGGAGATAAGCTGGATGACGAGACGTAGTATTTGTATCTGATAGTATTTATTCCGCTGTGTATTCTGTATGAGGACAAGTTATATAACTGTCCATTGCTGTATATTGACTCTGATGATTGATGTATGTATAAACTGATATAGCTCTTTGTTTTAAAAGACTAGTGTTTATTTATTATATATTGTTCCGCTGCGATATGTGAGATTCTGATATTGTTTCTGTATCTGATGATGTTTCTATTGTTGTTCTTTTCTTCTTCTTCTATCTTTTCTTCTATTTTCTTTTTCTTAAAACCCTCACTATTGGAGTTTCCGGCACTCGATTGCTCGACAGTCGATAAAGTGAGTATCGATGTCGAATTTTCGAAAGTCGAAAAGTCCGGTATGTGACAAGGGTAGATATACCAATTACACATCCGGACTAGTGGTGACGCATAGCTGCCACTACCGCCCACCTCGAACAACACTCCCAAATCAAGGGTGGCCACCAAATCAATCACAAGTAATAGAATGGTATCGAAGAAGCATGTCCGATAAGAGGTGCTACCTCCTTGGTCCGTCAATCGCTCCTGTTTTAGCCACCTTATGCCAACTCACGGGAGTTGGGTCCACGTATATACCTTAGGATCATCGCCACCATCCTACTTCATTCTGGAAACTCCACCGCGTACACAGTTGTCAAAGTGGTTTTCGGTATCGACAGAGAGTATGTCCATATCCAATCCCGGTCTCTTTAACAACCAAACGTTATTATAACCCGTGGTTATAAATTTAAAACAATTTATATCAAAATACTTCAAATTAAACCATGTCTTTATCAAAATAAAGATTTATCATTTCCAAATCATTTCAAAATATCCTATCTTTTCAAAACTTCATTTCAAATCATTTCAATATATCAAAATATCATATCTTTTCAAAACTTCATTTCAAATCATTTTAATATATCAAAATATCATATCTTTACAAAATCCAAATATTCAACTTTAAATCGTTTTAAATTCAAAGATATCACTCATTTATTGTCATTTTAAATCACCTTTAAATGGTTTATATTTCCAATTAAATTTATTCCTTTAAATCATTTAAAAGTGTCATTATTATACTTTCAAATCAAGTATTCAATTTCCAAAGTTTCAAACCATTCTGAGTTCGTTTACTAAGTTAAAAACCATAATTAATAAAATTTCAGCCTTTCACAACATTTAAAAAAATGTTATAAGTTATAATTGAAAACAATTTTAATTCAGCAAAGACAGCACTTACAACTGCTGTTAAAACTCAGTTCTAGTTGAAATTTGGTTCAAAAACAGAAAAGACAGCATTTCAGAAGTGCTGCGGTAGTTCAGATTTCAAAACAAAGGTTTTATTTGATTTCAGCAAAGACTGCAGACCACTATAGCATTTCCAGAGAATGCTATAATAGACCTGAGTTCAATATTTGCCTATAAGTTCAATTACAGCAACTACAACATTTCAGAAATGCTGTAATAGCTCTTTTTACACAATTTTAGTTCAATTCAGAAACTATAGCATTTCTGAATGCTATTAAAAGTTAATTCCAGAATTTAGTGTATTTCCAACAACTAAATAACTTTAATTTAAAACACATAAACATTTTAAAAATCATATTTTAACATTTAAAATGTTCATTTACATATCATTTAACATATATCTTTTCACAATAAATTTCTTATAATTAAATCAAGTTTTCAACAATTTACTTAATAAATTTTAGTGTAAAAGTTTCCAATTCTTCACATTTCAACAAATAAACTTAACACTTCAAATTTAAATTACCATTTCACAAATTTAACTAAATTTGCAATTTTATTTAATTAACTTAAACATTTAATTAAAACCAAATTTCACATTTCCAAGTCAAGTTATATTTTAAAAGATCACTTTTAAACATTCATTTATTTAACCACGTAAATTCATAGAAAAATCAATAATACTTTAATAAATCACTTAAATTCAAATTTAATCAAATTATCATATTTTACCATTTTCCAAATATAATTATATTTCCATTTTATTTATATAACTTAAATATCATTTTTAACCAAAATTCCAAATTTCCAAACTTAAGTTATATTTCAAAAATCCAGTTAAACCATTCGTTAATTACATTTTAACACATAGAAAAATCATAATTTCTTTAATTCAAAATATTTCAAAATCTGTTTAAATCAAATTTCATAAATTATATTTTTTAAAATACTTAGAAATATCCAAAACACTTTATAAAATAACCACGGGCCTGTATATAGGGTTCTAGCCTAGGTCAAGTGATACAGATATATATCATTTCAATCCGCAATTTACAAAGAAAAATCGGGTTCTATCATTTCAAACCCGCAATCCCAAGTTAAAATAAGTTAAAAAAAACCATTCAGGCCTATCATTTCAGCCCATAATGATTTTTCCCTATTCTAAAGTCCGTTCGGGTATGTATCATTTCAAGCCATAGTGATTCTAGTCTACAGGGAACTTGCAGTGTGATAAACAGATATAAATGAACAGAATACATTATATAACAGTAACGGATGATATAACAGGTGTATAAACATCAAATGATCATAACATAGTCAATTATAACATGATAATATATTTCTACAGATTCACAGGGTGTCAATTTACTAGTTATATAGGTACATATTGTCTGGTGAGAATAACTCACCTGTTAAAGCTGGAGATTAGCGATCAAAACACACAGAATAGATTCCAGGAAGCACAACAAGCACGATATAGCATGAATTTTGATTTGAATGAATGGAGAGCCTTGATATTTATCTTGTAAACAATAACCAAACAAGACAATATACACATAAATATTCAACGCAAACAATGTTGAAACAATGAAGATACTCTCCCAAACATGTTTAGAGGATTTGGATCAGGTTTTGGTTGCCTAAGGGTCGGCCAAACATGTTTAGAGGATAGCAAAAGGTGAGTATGCATGAAACAACACAACAAGGCAAAACAATGTCACTTTAACATGGATTCAAGGCAATTCAAGGCTCGGCCAAGGCTCATGGGGCACGGCCAGAGGAGTGGGGTCCAAGGTGATGACCTGGCAGAGGGTCCAGGTGGTGTTGGTGGCGGCCATGGGTGGTGGAATGTGATGGTACCAAAACTAGGTCTGCTTGAGTGCATAGGTGATGGCAAATGCTAGTTTAGATGGATTTTTGTGATGATCTTCATCATGGCTTGGCCTGGCCTGAGGAGGAAAGGTGTTAGGCTGTGTGATGGTCAGAGAAAAGTGGTGGTGGTGGTCAGCCACAGCTTGGAGGAAGGGGAATACAGCTATGAAGGTGGAGAGCATGTGCAAATTCAAGTAGAAAATCATAAAAAGACAAGAAGAAGATAGAATTTTTTTACCTAAGCTTCACAAGGAGAATAGCCGTGATTTTTTTGTGAGAGGAGGAGAAATGAATTTCGTGAAAGTGAAAAAAATGCAGCTGAAATGAGTAGATTACACGCCCAAAACAATTAAGAGAAGAGTTGGGAAAATGAAAGGTCGGGAGATGGAAAGCCTTAGGAGTTTCAAGAGTTTAAAACTTTTCAAATTTCATCTATTTCTTTTTAATAAGTTTAAATATCTGAAAATACATTTAATTTCAGTTAAAATTCGAAAATGTAACAAATAAAAAAAATATAAATAAATAAATATTAATTATAAATAATTAAATCAAGAAAATAGCAAAAATTGTCAACTAGGCTGGAAAAATTGAAAATAAATGGTATAAACTTTAGAAAATTCATATGAGATTGTAATATATTTTTGAACATAAATAATAACATAAAATAAAAATACATTCACAAAATAAATATATAAAATTTAATTTAAATATAATTTTAATGAAAAAAATAGCAGAAAATAAGAAAACAACCTTTAAAATAGGAAATCAACACAGTAAACATTGGAAAAATTCTATTATCAATTTAAAAATATTTAAAAGTCAAAATATAAATAATATAACATATTAAATAAAATATGACAAAGAAAATATAATTTATACAACTTAAAATAACAAAATTGCAAAATAAACAATTTATACTCAAAATTGAAATGTACATATCTTTTGCAGTTTAACTCCGTTTTCAATGAAACAAAAAGCAGTGTTCAAGTTATTTCATCTATTTTTATAATAAAAGATAAAATTTAAGATTTTAAAAAATTTGAATTTGAAGTTTAAAAGTCAAAGTTTGAACAGTTTGACCAGAAATTCACTTTACAGTAAAATATTCAAATTATACTAGTTTGAACTATAAATCACTTAATAATCAAAATTTATCTTTAAAAATGAAATGTTTGAAATAAAATAAGTCTAAAATAATTTAAAATAAAATAAAGTCAAATTTAAATAATATACAAAAATCTAGGGTTGTTACATCAACTACTCTATCATCATCATTATCACTTTTCGTTGTTCCTTTGAGATCTATTGATTTCTTTCGAGTGTCACCTCCTTCACGCTCTTCCTTGAGTTTCATCTCTAGCTCTGAAGTGACCCACTTCTTTTGGATTGTTATTTTTCAGTGATTTACTGTTGAGATTTTTTTTTTTTACCAAGTGATCACTTCTTTAATTTCATTTCCCCCAAGATCCAAATTCTTACCAATATAAAAATATTAGTATATAAGTCAATTCAAGTCATTTATATATATGAAGATATATAAATGTTTCCTTGCTTATCAGAGTATTAAAAATTAACAAGGAAAATTCAATCACACAATATTTCTCATTTTTCAGAGAATTGGTGTCACATAGCCATTTCTATTTTTACATTCCCCTTTTTGATCTCAAGCTTGATTAATATTAAATTCGAATATTGTCACTTATAATTTTCTTGCTTACTTCTCAAATTAATTGGTTTCTTGGTTTACAAGCCATACTTTTTAAATTCCGGAATTCTTTTGTGGTTTGGTACTTATCATATGAATACTGAGGTGATAAACTAGGTTGAAATCTAAGCAGAGAAAAACAACACATGTGATCAAGGTTTAGACACAACAAGCACAAACCAATCATGACAGACAAAATGCATATTTCCTGGTTAACTGAGCAAATAGTCATCACATGAGTGATGGTGTTGTGATCTACTTTATAAATCACACAACTTCTTATATCTGGAGCTAGAAAAGTGTTGAATCTGGTGTCTTACCACTTAGTATCAGTTTTGAAGCTATAGTATCAGATTTTCCCAACCTAGTGTTAGATCAGTAGTTATAGTATCAGAAATTTCCTACCTAGTATCAGTTTTATAGTATCAGATTTCTCCTACTTAGTATCAGTTTTATAGTATCAGATCTCTCCTACTTAGTATCAGTTTTATAGTATCAGATCTCTCCTACTTAGTATCAGTTTTAATTTCATAACTGAAGTGCCTCAAGACTGTCTAGAAAAATATGTTCACATATCAGATTAAATGGCATCTTCTCCTTCAGCATTATCTACTAAAACTATTTCAGAACTTGTTACTTAAGTCCACAGCTCACAAACACATATAACATTTAAGTTTCTTTTTCTTCTTACATACTGTTTTCCAGATATCAAAGCAAAAGACACTCATGAAAATACTTAGAACATATTAGAGTTTGCCTAACTTAATTATTACAAAGACACTGCTACTTCTCTTAAACACTTTAAATTCCTCAAGATCTCCAAATATCCATGCAAGCAAGCAAGCAATTCATGCATCATTCCCTGCAGCAAAACTTTGAACTGCCCCAATAGAATGAGACACCCCAAGTATTGCAAAGGCAACAAATAGGGTCAGAAATAAATTCTGGTGTGAGTGAAATCAAGTATGCAAAATATCTTGTAAATTCTTAAGGCTGTACAGAGAACTTTTCTATAAAATGCAATTCAAATCCCAATTAAAATCTGAGAATGTGTATATTTAGGTTTATCTATAAACATAAATCCAAGCATTCATCCATTCACTTCATTCAGTTGTACAAGTACAAAACTCCTATGGATTAACTCCTTAAATTCCATAGCATCATTTCTCTTTCTCATCTTTTCATTTTGTTTGGTCTGAACTCTTGCCATTGAACACCATGTGTGCATTGCAAAGGGGCTCAGTTCTGTTAACCCTTTACACAGAGGCCTACAGGACTTAAACAAGTCATGCACATACCCATCAACCACCTGCTGATGAGTAGATCAAGGCACTACTCCTAAATTATTTTATAATTTAGAGACCATGCTTATTTATTTCTTTTTGGGGAATTTTTCTTTTGATTCCAGAGATGCTCGTATTCTTTCCTTCCTTATATAGGTCAAGAATTATTAAAATCACCCAAAGATCATATCCAGACATACAAAGCATTCATGTAAAATTGCACACCTTATTTCAAAGTCATTTTTGCTTTAATCACATTTTTCTAAAACCTGCTTATATTTTTATTTCTAGAAATTTTCCATTACTTACATAAATATGAAGAAGTCATATGCAAAACTATATTTATTCTTTTACTGTGAACATAGGGAATGGTTTTTGAGAAAAACCCATAAAAACTTATTGGTTTATGATCTGAACAAATCAGCACATATTTGTAATATTGCATTGTTCATATCATTTTTAATATAGACTAGACATAAGCATGAATCTCAATATTCACACTGCCTACTTCTTTTCTTTCATTGATACCCTATTCCACAGTAAAACATTTGATTCATTTTTCATATCAAAACTAGCATATATAAAATCTATTTCTGTGATTAGTGTATTTGTTTGATTATCTATATTTTAAAACAAAAACTGAAACCATCACAACAAGTCAAAACAGATTAAAACCTCATCCAAAAACTCAACCAGAATACCATCCATGGTCAACATATTTTCATCCAGAAAATAAAATCAAATAGGAAAAACATAATGTAATGTTTATATAAAATAACTTGGCTGCCCTTAACATGGGTCTTAATGCCTTACAGATCATAAGTGATTAATCACTCACCTTCCTCCTCTCTTCCCCGAGAATGTCTATGCTTGAAAACAGGGTGAGCTCTCCTTTCTATTTTTTTTAGTGTGTTTCTGTTTTCCCCCAGAGAAAACCTCTGCTTCCCTCTTGATTTAAATCATTTTGCTAGGGTTTTACTAAAGGAAAAACCCATTTTATCCTCACATTACTCAGAGAATTATGTGTGTGTTGTTATGGCTAAATGTGCCATTTTCTCTTGATTTCTATTTCTAGTAAAAGCAGTTGCTTCTCTGCTTTTCTGTGCACATGCTATTTGCATGATCCATCTACACATCATCTTTGTGTGACTCAGATACATTGTATACCTTGTTAGGCCTAAATGGTCCTCTTATATTATTTCAAACCATTTATTTCCTGATTTATTTTTGAGAAGGTGTTTATGCACAATAATACTAAACTGGTTCTCATGCAATTTGGTTATCAAAAGGGCTTTATCATTTTATACTTCTTTGGCTACTCATATCTAATACATATATATATTTATATATATATATGTGTATATATATATACAGGAGATATCTGTATATAAAATCTCACTCATATTTGATCATTTTCTTCCCACTATATTTTATTGAAAAAAAAATCTCTATCCTCTTATTTATTCATTTCACTTACTCCTAATATTATTATTGTCAGACTATATTTTCTTTTCTTAAATATTCTCATTTTAAAATTATTTTTATCTCAATAATTTGGGTCTTCACATACTCTCCTCCTAAAAGGAATTGTGTCCCACAATTATTCTCTCATACATTTCCATCCAAATGTATACAAAGCATAATTTCAATTGAATGAAATTTCAGAAACTCATTCATTCCAAATCAATCAAACATAAATAAATAATTTTAAGGTCTCATCATAATTTTTAAACATACCTTTAAGTAGAAAACAGATTAGGATATTTATCCTTTATCCTCTCTTCAGCCTCCCAAGTGCAATCATTCCCATCCAAACTCCATTGGATTTTAACTAGTTTAATTATTTTATTTCTCAGTTTCTTTTCTTCTCTAGCCACAATGCCCACTGGTTCCTTTTTATAAACCAGATTTTCTTGAATTTCAACATGTGTAGGAGATTCAAGAATGGACTCTTTATCATGCACCCATTTTCTCAATTGGGATACATGAAATACATCATGTATTTTGCTTAATTCCTCTGGTAACTTCAACCTATAAGCTAAAGTCCCTATTCTTTGAACAATTTCATATGGTCCTACATACCTTGGTGACAGTTTCCCTGCTTTTCCAAATCTCAATATTTTCCTCATTGGTGAAACTTTGAGAAACACATAGTCTCCCACCTCAAATTCTACTGGCCTTCTCTTTTTATCTGCATACGCTTTCTGTCTCTCTTGAGCTACTCTCATTCTTTGCCTCACTAATTCAATTCTTGCATAAGTTTCTTTTACATGGTCTGGTCCAAGCAACACCCTTTCACCAGCCTCCATCCAACATGCAGGAGATAAACAAGGCTTCCCATACAAAGCCTCAAATGGAGCCATTCCTATAGTGGATTGGTAGCTATTATTATAAGCAAACTCAGCTAAATAAATATGATCCTCCCAGTTGCCTCCAAAATCAAGTATGCATGCTCTCAGCAAATCCTCTAAAACTTTATTAACAATCTCAGTTTGCCCATCTGTTTGTGGGTGGTAGGCTGTGCTTAGGCTTAGTTCTGTCCCCATAGCTTCTTGAAAGCTACTCCAAAACCTTGAAGTAAACAAAGTATCTCTATCACTAATGATAGTCTTGGGGATGCCATGCAACCTCACTATTTCCTTCACAAATAATTGAGCTAGCTTGTGAGCATTTCTGTTTGAACTTATTGGGATAAAGTGTGCTGTTTTTGTGAGTCTATCAACCACTACCCAAATACTATCATTTCCCTTCCTTGTTCTTGGCAAACCATCCACAAAATCCATTGATATACTCTCCCATTTCCAAGTAGGCACTTCCAAAGGTTGCAATAGGCCTGAGGGCCTTTGATAGTCTGCCTTTACTTGTTGGCATGTCAAGCAATTTGCCACATATTTTGCTACTGCTCCTTTCATTCCTGGCCACCAATCATTTCTCTTGAGATCATGGTACATTTTTGTACCACCTGGATGGATAGTATACTTTGTTTTGTGATGCTCATTCATAACTTCTTGCTTTAGTTCCCCTACATTTGGTATGCAGAGTTTCCCCTTTTTCCTTAAGTATCCTTTACCATCTACCTCATAGTTTTCCACTGTCATGCCTTGGGATATCATGTTCTTTTTCTCCTTCAAATTTATATCTTGATTTTGCATTTGTCATATTTTATCAACCAGTGTTGATTTTAAGGATAAGAGGCTTAATCTACCATATTCAATCATCTTACTGTGTGTCTTATCTGATACACTAGCTTCTTCTTTCACTTCCACCTCACTAAGAATTATCAAATCCTTGAATTCTGCCATCATTAAGCTTGCCAATTTAGCTTGATGTCTACTTAATGCATCTGCTACTTTATTAGCTTTTCCAGGGGTATACAATATATCAAGATCATAGGCAGCTAGAAATTCTACCCACCTATGTTGCCTCATGTTCAAGTCTTTTTGGGAGAACAAATATTTAAGTGACTTATGATCAGTAAACAATTCAAACTTAGCACCCAATACATAATGTCTCCATAGTTTCAATGCATACACCACAGCAGCTAGTTCTAAGTCATGTGTAGCATACCTAGTTTCATTTGGCTTGAGTTGCCTTGATGCATAAGCTATGACTCTACCATGTTGCATAAGCACTGCCCCCAATCCAGATCCACTAGCATCTGTGTAAACTACTAATTCTTCATTACCCTCTGGCACTTGTAAAACTGGAGCTTCTACCAGTGCCTTCTTTAGTGATATGAAAGCTTGTTCACACTTCTCTGTCCACACATATGGTTGCTCCTTTTTAGTTAACTTGGTCAATGGGATAGCTATCCTTGCAAAATCTTTTATAAATCTCCTATAATAGCCTGCCATTCCCAAAAATGACCTCACCTCAGTTACTGATTTGGGTCTACTCCAAGATTGCACTGCCATCACCTTATTTGGGTCTACACTAACCCCTTGTTGTGATACAATGTGCCCCAAAAATTTTACTTCCTTCTGCCAAAATGTACATTTAGAGAATTTGGCTTTTAAATCATGTGCCCTCAGTCTAGACAAAACCAGATGCAAGTGCTTTGCATGATCTTCTTCTGATTTTGAATATACTAATATGTCATCAATAAAGACAACCACAAATTTGTCTAGAAAATCTCTAAATGTTCTATTCATTAAATCTACAAAATATGATGGTGCATTTGTCAATCCAAAAGGCATCACCAAAAATTCATATAATCCATACCTTGTGTTGAAGGCAGTATACTTAATACTCTCTTCCTCCACCTTCATCTGATGAAACCCAGAGGCTAAATCTAGCCTTGAAAAGACCCTTGCTCCATTTAATTGATCGAATAGATCATCAATTCTAGGAAGTGGATATTTGTTTTTAATGGTGACTTTGTTTAATTCCCTATAATCAATGCACATTCTCAAAGTACCATCCTGCTTCTTCACAAATACAATTGGAGAACCCCAGTTTGAACTACTAGGCCTTATGAAGCCTTTCTGCTCCAGTTCTTCCAACTGATGTTTCAATTCCACAAGTTCTTTAGGACCCATTCTAGTTGGCTTCTTGATGATTGGGCTGGCTCCTGGGATTAGCCTTATTTGAAATTCTACTTGCCTATTTTCTGGAACACCTATGACTTCACCAAAGACATCTGGGTATTCATTTATAATTTTTATGTCCTCCAGTGTTAATTCTTTCTCAGTCATGCTACATATGTGGTTACAGTAATTGATTTTAGCAATTTCACTCATAACTATAATATTTTTACCATTTTCTGTTTTCAGAGAAATAGTAAGATTTTCTAAGTTTAAAATTGCTTTGTATTTTCTTAGCCAATCTACTCCTAGAATAATTCCTATTCCAGGATATTTTAGCACAAACAAATCAGAACTAAACATATTTCCACCTATGTTTAACTCTACTCCCAAACATTTAATCCCTAGCATGCAAGAATTACCTAGTGGGCTCTGAATAAACAAGGGATTATCAACTAAACAGCATGTGAGAGTTAATTTATTCACTATGTCTTGGGATATTAGTGAATGTGTTGCTCCAGTGTCATATATAACTGAGATGGGGTGATCTTTAATTAGAAGTATACCTTCCAATTGTCCAGAACTTCCCACTGCAGTTGCTTTTGCTTTTCCCTCAAGTGCTCCTACCTTTGCTCCCTTTTTGAACTCTGGGCAGTTTCTTTTAATATGGCCTTCCTTCCCACAGTTATAGCAGCTAAACAATGCCTTCTTGGCTGCTTGACACCTATTACTCATGTGTCCTTCTTTGCCACAATTAAAACAAGTAACCTTCTTCTTAGCTTCCCCAGTGGCTGCTCCCTCCATTTTCTTATCCATATTCTTTTTGTCATAGGGATGTGCTCTATTTTTCCCCTTCTTTTGATTGGTAGCCCTCATGCTCCTAAATTTTTCCCTTGCATTGTCATGTTGTTCAAAAGAAAGAGCAAGGTCTATGACTTGATCAAATGTTTTATCCTTGTATGGTAACATTGCTCTACTTAGACCTGCATTTAATCCTTGGATAAACCTTGAATTCTTTGATTCTTCATCTCCTATGAGCATAGTTCCATACTTGGACAAACTCTCAAATTTTTGAGTGTATTCAGTCACACTCATTGGTCCTTGCCTCAGCCTTATGAATTCTTCAAGCAATGTTGCCTTAGCTGTTGCTGGAACAAACCTTGCTTCAAGCATTTCCTTGAACTGATCCCATGTTATCTCATTTTCTGGCCTTCCTGTGATGATCAACTCCCACCAATCTAAGGCTGCTCCTTTGAGTCTCCTTGAAGCTATCTGCCTCTTTCTTTGGTCATTAATTTGCATATCTGCAAATATCCTTTCCAAAGTTCTCAACCATGTCTGCACTCCCATAACTCCCTCAGTGCCTTCAAAATCCTTGCCTCCCAAATTTGAAAATGTCTTCAATAACTTAGCTAATTCCTCATGAGGATTCTCTTCCCTCTGCACTGCTCCTTCTCTAAATGCCCTCACCAAATCTTGCAAGTTAACCATTGGTGTTGTATTGGAGGGTCCTGCTCCATGACTTGGTGGTCTTCCTACCATGATTCACTATTCAATTGCATAGCTAGTCAGTCATATTTCTAATTTAATTATTTTTCTGAAATTTATTTCTACTGTGGATGTTTATTTCTATCATTACTATATATTTTTTTTTTAGAATTTTATCCTTACAAGAAAATTGGATAATATATTTATGCTATGTTTTAATAACATAGCTCTGATACCAACTGAAGTGACCCACTTCTTTTGGATTGTTATTTTTCAATGATTTACTGTTGAGATTTTTTTTTTACCAAGTGATCACTTCTTTAATTTCATTTCCCCCAAGATCCAAATTCTTACCAATATAAAAATATTAGTATATAAGTCAATTCAAGTCATTTATATATATGAAGATATATAAATGTTTCCTTGCTTATTAGAGTATTAAAAATTAACAAGGAAAATTCAATCACACAATATTTCTCATTTTTCAGAGAATTGGTGTCACATAGCCATTTCTATTTTTACATTCCCCTTTTTTATCTCAAGCTTGATTAATATTAAATTCGAATATTGTCACTTATAATTTTCTTGCTTACTTCTCAAATTAATTGGTTTCTTGGTTTACAAGCCATACTTTTTAAATTCCGGAATTCTTTTGTGGTTTGGTACTTATCATATGAATACTGAGGTGATAAACTAGGTTGAAATCTAAGTAGAGAAAAACAACACATGTGATCAAGGTTTAGACACAACAAGCACAAACCAATCATGACAGACAAAATGCATATTTCCTGGTTAACTGAGCAAATAGTCATCACATGAGTGATGGTGTTGTGATCTACTTTATAAATCACACAACTTCTTATATCTGGAGCTAGAAAAGTGTTGAATCTGGTGTCTTACCACTTAGTATCAGTTTTGAAGCTATAGTATCAGATTTTCCCAACCTAGTGTTAGATCAGTAGTTATAGTATCAGAAATTTCCTACCTAGTATCAGTTTTATAGTATCAGATTTCTCCTACTTAGTATCAGTTTTATAGTATCAGATCTCTCCTACTTAGTATTAGTTTTATAGTATCAGATCTCTCCTACTTAGTATCAGTTTTAATTTCATAACTGAAGTGCCTCAAGACTGTCTAGAAAAATATGTTCACATATCAGATTAAATGGCATCTTCTCCTTCAGCATTATCTACTAAAACTATTTCAGAACTTGTTACTGAAGTCCACAGCTCACAAACACATATAACATTTAAGTTTCTTTTTCTTCTTACATACTGTTTTCCAGATATCAAAGCAAAAGACACTCATGAAAATACTTAGAACATATTAGAGTTTGCCTAACTTAATTATTACAAAGACACTACTACTTCTCTTAAACACTTTAAATTCCTCAAGATCTCCAAATATCCATGCAAGCAAGCAAGCAATTCATGCATCATTCCCTGCAGCAAAACTTTGAACTGCCCCAATAAAATGAGACACCCCAAGTATTGCAAAGGAAACAAATAGGGTCAGAAATAAATTCTGGTGTGAGTGAAATCAAGTATGCAAAATATCTTGTAAATTCTTAAGGCTGTACAGAGAACTTTTCTATAAAATGCAATTCAAATCCCAATTAAAATCTGAGAATGTGTATATTTAGGTTTATCTATAAACATAAATCCAAGCATTCATCCATTCACTTCATTCAGTTGTACAAGTACAAAACTCCTATGGATTAACTCCTTAAATTCCATAGCATCATTTCTCTTTCTCATCTTTTCATTTTGTTTGGTCTGAACTCTTGCCATTGAACACCATGTGTGCATTGCAAAGGGGCTCAGTTCTGTTAACCCTTTACACAGAGGCCTACAGGACTTAAACAAGTCATGCACATACCCATCAACCACCTGCTGATGAGTAGATCAAGGCACTACTCCTAAATTATTTTATAATTTAGAGACCATGCTTATTTATTTCTTTCTGGGGAATTTTTCTTTTGATTCCAGAGATGCTCGTATTCTTTCCTTCCTTATATAGGTCAAGAATTATTAAAATCACCCAAAGATCATATCCAGACATACAAAGCATTCATGTAAAATTGCACACCTTATTTCAAAGTCATTTTTGCTTTAATCACATTTTTCTAAAACGTGCTTATATTTTTATTTCTAGAAATTTTCCATTGCTTACACAAATATGAAGAAGTCATATGCAAAACTATATTTATTCTTTTACTGTGAACATAGGGAATGGTTTTTGAGAAAAACCCATAAAAACTTATTGGTTTATGATCTGAACAAATCAGCACATATTTGTAATATTGCATTGTTCATATCATTTTTAATATAGACTAGACATAAGCATGAATCTCAATATTCACACTGCCTACTTCTTTTCTTTCATTGATACCCTATTCCACAGTAAAACATTTGATTCATTTTTCATATCAAAACTAGCATATATAAAATCTATTTCTGTGATTAGTGTATTTGTTTGATTATCTATATTTTAAAACAAAAACTAAAACCATCACAACAAGTCAAAACAGATTAAAACCTCATCCAAAAACTCAACCAGAATACCATCCATGATCAACATATTTTCATCCAGAAAATAAAATCAAATAGGAAAAACATAATGTAATGTTTATATAAAATAACTTGGCTGCCCTTAACATGGGTCTTAATGCCTTACAGATCATAAGTGATTAATCACTCACCTTCCTCCTCTCTTCCCCGAGAATGTCTAAGCTTGAAAACAGGGTGAGCTCTCCTTTCTATTTTTTTAGTGTGTTTCTGTTTTCCCCCAGAGAAAACCTCTGCTTCCCTCTTGATTTAAATCATTTTGCTAGGGTTTTACTAAAGGAAAAACCCATTTTATCCTCACATTACTCAGAGAATTATGTGTGTGTTGTTATGGCTAAATGTGCCATTTTCTCTTGATTTCTATTTCTAGTAAAAGCAGTTGCTTCTCTGCTTTTCTGTGCACATGCTATTTGCATGATCCATCTACACATCATCTTTGTGTGACTCAGATACATTGTATACCTTGTTAGGCCTGAATGGTCCTCTTATATTATTTCAAACCATTTATTTCCTGATTTATTTTTGAGAAGGTGTTTATGCACAATAATACTAAACTGGTTCTCATGCAATTTGGTTATCAAAAGGGCTTTATCATTTTATACTTCTTTGGCTACTCATATCTAATACATATATATTTATATATATATATATATATGTGTATATATATATACAGGAGATATCTGTATATAAAATCTCACTCATATTTGATCATTTTCTTCCCACTATATTTTATTGAAAAAAAAATCTCTATCCTCTTTTTTATTCATTTCACTTACTCCTAATATTATTATTGTCAGACTATATTTTCTTTTCTTAAATATTCTCATTTTAAAATTATTTTTATCTCAATAATTTGGGTCTTCACAAGCTCGTAAGTGGTGAGATTTTCGATAAGTTCTAGGACATTAATCTGTTTCAAATCCTTTGATTCTTGAATAGCCATAAATTTTGCTTCAAAATTCCATGGAAGGACTCTGAGGATTTTTTGGACTACCTCCAACTCTGTGCATGATTTTCCGAGAGCTTTTGATTTGTTTACAATATTGGAAAGTCGTTCGTACATCTCTTTGACATTTTCTTCCTTGGTCATTGTGAAATTCTCGTATTCGCTACTCAGCATGGCAAGGTGTGATTCCTTAACTTAAGATGTTCCTTCGCGAGTCACTTCTAGTGTGTGCCAGATTTCCTACGAAGTTAGACAATGTGAGACACGATTAAATTCAATTTGATACAATGAACAAATAATAAAATTCATAGCTTTGGCATTAGCATTCTTTAATTTATTTTCTAGACTTGTCCATTGATCCATCGGTTTATCTATTTCCTGATTATTTACAACTATAGTTGGTATCCTATATCCTATCTCAACTATATTCCAAGCATTAGTGTTTTTCAAAAAAAAAATCATTCTATTTTTCCAGTAAGCATATTCACCATTGAACATTGGTGGTCTAACTATGGACTGACCATCAGCAAAAGCATTATTAAAAGAAGCCATTTTGAAGATTCAAATTTTTAAAACAAAAATTGGTTTTTGAAAAATAAAATGTTTAAACCAAAAATTGACTTATGTTCCTAACTTTGATACCACTTGTGGGACCGATTTCACCCTAGAGGAGGGGTGAATAGGGTGACACTATTAATTATAAAAATTTACTGTGGAAGTATATAAAATAATTTCAACATAGTTAATAGCAGAATGATAGTAGCATGGATAATAGCAGAATAATAAAAACCGAAATAGAACAACATAGATTTACCGAGCTTCGAAAAAACCCTACCTATATGCTGCCCCCAAGGTTTCCACTAGAGATTAAGTAGTCAGACGATTACATACATAAACTCATGACACTTGCTATCAACTAACCGAACTCTACGCTCAAAACCTTGTCATAACTCAGCCATTGAGTTGTGAATTCTCGAACTACGCCACCGTAGTTCATCCCCTAGTCACGCGACTAGAAATTACAAAAGATTAAAAGACAAATACAAAATTTAAAACAATTTAAACACAAAACCCTAATTTAAATTAAAGCCCACTAAAAATCGACCCAAACAAAAATTTCACCTTTTTTCTTTTATATTATTCAGCCCGTTCCTTTGCGTTTGTGATAATGGCTGTCTCGTTTCTTTACTGGTTCGTTCCTCTTCCTTCAAAAATTTGGGCTTCGTGATTTTGAAGTCGCCGCTTAGATGGTTGGTCAACTGAAGTTCTCGCGTTGCTATGTTGATCGATCGTTCGTTGCTTAACTTCGGATGCTTCAAATTCAATTGAGTTTGAATAGAATTTGGTATGTGTTTTATGCTCTTTGCTTTTTTGGTTAATTTTCTTGAACTCGATGATTTTATGCCAATGATGTTAAAGGTTTTAAATAGGGTTCAATTCCCTAAATATTCGATCGTGTGATAATTTGTTTTTGCTGTTCGATTTTGGTTGAATGCTTGAGATTTCTCTGACTTTTTCAATTCGTATATTTTCATTAGCTTGATTAACAAGGCTTTGATTTGCTTTGGAATTTAATTCCGTGCTTTGGTCACCATGGCTCTGACTTTCATATTGTGATAATCTGGACTTTGGATTTTGATTCCGTTCTTTAAGCTGTTGACTTCAGTCATTTGTAATTTGTGATAATTTGAACTTGTTTGATTTATCACCTGGCTTAGGCTTTGACTTGTTTGATTACTATTATCAATCATGTGTGTTCATGTTGTAGTCGAAACTATGAACCGTTACATATATGTACTTGACCATGGTTTCATATGAATGTGGTCTTGAAATTGATTCCATATGCTTGCATTCAAACTCCATGTATGTGTGAAGGTGTTGGTGATACCTTGATTTAATCTTGAAACTGTAGCCTTATCTAGTTCATCTCAGTAGAATTAACTCATGTGTTCATTTGTTGGTATTTTACTTTGATTGTGCAGTCTGTTGTGCACTGTCTACTAGCTTTGGTCATTTTCTTGAATCAAAACACTCGAGTTGTTTGCATTTTTGTGAGCTTAGTCATTTTCACTTGTATACATACGTTTATGTATGTATATATGTTGATGTGATCATTTGTTGTGTATAGTTGGTGCCTGGATTTATTTCATGCCCCTATTGCATTAGTAGTTGCGTCACTCTTCGATTCATCTCTATTGAACTACTTTGGAGCTGTATTCTTGCTTGAATATTGAACTGCTTCATATTGCCATTTTATTTACTGCTCTGGTCGACTGCAATATTGCTTTTTTTGATACATGTTCTTATGCATATGTATATTGCATCACTATATCTTGTAAAGCTTTGCTCAACTTGATATTTTTTTGCTTGACTATATGCATTTTGCTGTTAAAATTGGTAGCCTTGCATTTGTTATATTGTGCGTTGTTTCATGGGCTTGTTCCTTCGAGTCAGTTTGCATTTGCTTCCATTGTATCTCATATTGCGTACTTCATATGTACTTGTAAATGTTGAAGCTTGTGCACCATCGAGTTTGTGTTGGTCATTATGTCGTTGTAGTTAAGTCTGCACTGTTTCATGATGAACTGAAATGTTGTGCACTACATGTATATTTATATATACATGTGTGTATACATGTTTATATATATATATATATATTAAGTTGCACCCTGTAGTTTGATATTGCATTTCTTTGAACTTTGCACTGCCCTGGTTTGAGTCACTTGTATCAGTCCATTGTCGTGTTGCTTTGAGCTAGTTTGCATTTTGATGACGAGTTGCTTATGAGCCGGTTCATGAAATCTTCATGTTAGTTTGGTGGCTTCACTTTTGTTGTAGCTGCAGGTGTATGTATACATGTTGTCATGTCAGCATTGATTCATTTCTAAATGCTTGCATACTCCAGTGTGCATTGTATATTTCCATTTAAAGTTTATTGTTATATTCTGGTCATTTCATTTTGGTTTCTTTGAGCAGCCTGTGTTCAAGTGTACATTTGAATTTTTGGTCAAGGCTTGTTCGATTCATTAAAAACTTGACTCGTTGATTTTTATTGCATGCACCTGAGTTGAACCTAGCTTTAGCTCGGGTTTGACCTTGTGCTCATATTGTGACTTTATTTGTATCGCACTTGAGTTGAACCCAGCTTTTGATTGGGTTTGACCATGTGCTCACCTATCCCTGTAATTTTATCAAGTGCATATTGGTGTGCACGGTCGTATGGCATGTATAGTGATATACTGTGCATGTCACAAGCTGTTCGTGTATGATGAATTAAAATTTAAATGATGACGAACAACCCAAAAAACTGAGGTAAATAATATTTTCCAAAATATATATTTAATTCTTTTACACTGGAAAAATTATTTCTTTTTCAATTTTACTACTTCAGTGTTTATTTTGCAGATTGCTCAGATGCTAGATTCAATCTGGAATAGAGTTGAAGATAAATACGAGTGAATGAATGATATGTAGTGAGGTGCAAATGTAAATTTAAAATTGTAATGTAATCGAATTTGTATTGTAATTGAAATTGAAACTGTGTATATATAGTGAGAGCTTAACTTTGTAGTATTCAAAATTGTAATAAAATATTTGTTTGAATTTAAATTCTGTGTTATTTATTTTATTCAGCAAATATTTAATTAATTATGTGAAAATAAAATAGTATATAACAAATACATTTAAATGAATATATATATATATGTTTATTATCATCAAACAAAAATCAGATGCTAGCATATTCTATTCTACTTAGTCTTGCAGCATCTCCCCTAATTTTCAATCATTTCGGTTAAATATGTTTGAGGCTAAAATTAACTTTTAAAAAGAATTTATACTTGGAATGCTCACTGTCCTCCAATGACAATGTGTTGAAAACATTCATCCATACAAGTCCGTTCTGGATCTGAACGAATCTGAAGGCACTATTCCTTCTACATCTGTTTGGAATCATCCACAGGATTACTAGCGATTAGCCCTTGCACTTAAAAGCTCCATCATCAATTCCATGCTCTTGTCTTTACTTCGAAAACGTATTCGTTGTATCGAAGTGGTTTTTAGATAACTTATCCGATTCCGGTCTCTTCGAAACAACATTCGATATTTCCAGTAAACTCAGCCCCAATTATTTAGGAAATAAATAGACAAAAATAAATCGGAGATCATCTCCTAACTGTTAGTGAGTGGATTTTCTTATCATCATCCTAAAAGAACGAAATGAGTTTATAAGTATAGTATAGCACTTTTGACGGGAACTGTACCATATAATCCTCGTGTTTCTCCTAGATATTTCCAAAGTTATGTTTTTAGTCTAGATTTGATAATCGGTTATCTAACTAACAAATAAACAATCATTCGACCAAAGGGTTCATTTCCTACTGAAATCACCAAAATTATTTAATTTAAATTTAAATAAATTAATTCTCTTTATCAAAAGCTATATGCTATCTCACCGAAACAAGTTTATTCACAAACCATTCCCTTTAAAATATTTGAAAACTTTCTTTTTTTTATAAATATGGAAAGCACCATATGGTATCAACCATGGATTCATAGCTTAATGATTACGTCTCTATCCTAGAGAAATCCCAAGTTAACTACAGGCAATCCCTGTCTCCCGATTTCGCCATAAAAGTATACCATTACTTTTCTAAACTTTATTTAATGATTATCTCAAAATAAGACTTATAAAATTTCTATAATAATTTTCCAAGTTTAATTTAGGCAAATACTCTTAAATAAAAGTTATTATATAAAACAGTATTACTATTGAATAATTTTGCTTTTAAAATAATAATATAGATTAATTCTTAATTAATTTTAACAAATCATTTATAAGGTAATTTTATTTAATAATTAAATATACTTTTAAACAATTTAAAATAAATTCATAACTTTGAAACAATAATTAATTCTAATTTATTAATAAAATTCTAATCAATATACAAGATTCATTTATAAATTTATATTTTTTTTGATAATTCTAAAAATATTTAAATAACTAACTTTCTAAAATATTCTTATGTTAAAAACATTTTTAAATTACCTTGTTTAATAATTTAAATATTCTCTTTTTAACAAACTCAAACTTTTCGATAAAAATATATTTTTAAGTCCAATATAAATAATCTAATATTTATAAATCTCTCTTGATTTATTACTAATCGATTTACGTCCTAATTTTCATAAATCCCTTTCCATAATTCCAAAAGAAGAATCTATCATTTCTTTTTAAACCGATTTACCCATCTCATTATAAATTCTTACCCTGAATTTATATCTTCAATTTACCAAATGATAATCATTTCGCTTTGTTTATAAACATGGTTTATAAGTGTCATAGTCTCATTTCTAGTTCACAACGTTCTTTTACATCACTAAAATCCAATATAAGTAAATTTCTAAATTAAATTCCATTTACAAATCAATTTTCTTAAATAACCCAAACCATACTCCAAAACCAACCAAATCCCAATTCTACTTCCGTTTCATAAATTTTGAAATCTTATTTAAGATTCAGTATAACCAATTTGATATTTATTCCCAAATTCACTTTTATTTCTCCAATCTATTTAAAATCTTGATTTAAAAAACATTTCATATTTAAAACATGTATCACATAGGAATTATTATTTAAAATCATATATATATATAATATTCCAAAATCTTTATTTACAATATCATGAAATAGTTAAGATAGATTTAAAATCATTTATTTTATTCCAACAATTTCTTTTTAACTAATACAGATTCTATATAAATATTTTTCTTTTCAAAAATCCCTTTTTGAATTCCTTTTCAAACTTTAACATATATTTATGGTATTTTAAAATACTAAAATCTAGGGTAGTGCCACCATAGCATCCAATAAATTCATATCACACAATAATCTATCAAAGTTTTTTTCCAACATATCATATATCACTATATATGCAATTAAATTCAACATTTTTGTGGAATCCAGTTGGATCCCTCTAACCCGTTTTGTTACAAACACAAATATTAGATAACATAAAATACCAATCCCGCTTCGAGACGGGATAAAGCGGTAATATAGGGTTATCCGCTATTATATGGAGACGCATAGGGTCTCATCTGCTAAAATATGCAGGAATAATCAATCCAACTACTAATATATGTACTACTATATATAATGTCACATTGAATTGATAATAATTTATCTATTGAACTAATCAATCAATAAATAAATTTTGAACTATTAAAATAAACTAGTTACCAAGATGAGTGAGTTTTACTCACTTTGGTTTTTATTTGCGCCGAGACATTCCATTTTGGAACTAAAACCGATCAACGTCCAATTTTAGCCCAAATTTCCATAGTCTCAAAACCCATCCAAAAAAATTTTGTTTCGAAGATCTCTCCATTATGATTGCAATGCAAAAAGTGTCATCCAAAATGGACCTGGTATGAGAGAGATGTACCTTTTATAAGTTAATCGATAATTTAATTAATATATAATTTAACTTTTCTTAAAACAAAAGAAACACATACCCAACAACATAGACCCGACCCACCATCTACAATATCTTTCCCAAATTTCAAATTGTCGCCTCCTACACTTGAATCCACCATGGCCACAGCTTCACCTACCACTCCCATCCCCAATCCACCACGTAATCACCTCAAACAAGCTTTGACGTGCCTCTCTTATCGAGTACTTCCTTCTCCACCTGAGAAATTCGAGCTCCATGCCTTAAAATAAATTGCGACAACCCATTGCTCATTCCGTACGTACAGACGTCGCATGCCCCTAACCACGACCGAGCTTCACCAAATCAAGGTCTTAGGTGCGGTTTTCGGTGACGAACCCAAATATCAACTCTATTTGAAAAATCGATGAGCCAATTTCCTATAAATTGTAACCTTAGTTTCGCCTATGCCTTACTGTAAATATTCGAACCTCAGGAATCTTTATAGAGCTCCATCAAACCCATATAAAAATGAAGCCCATGGAAAAACACGAATTTAGGAAGTGTTTTTGAATTTTTCTATTGAGTGGATAAATTTTTGAAATTGATTTTCTTCTATTTGACTGTGCTTGGTTGTTACTATTGTGTGTGGTTTAAAGGAAGAAGATGCATTTTATGAATAGGTAAAGTCACGATCATAGTTGTAGAGGATAAGACAGATTTGACTAGAATACACATACATATATATATACATATACATATATTATATATATGTAAATTAAATTTTAAAATGTCACGTTTCACGTAATTTAGAATCTTGAACCCCTATCGAGGCATGTCGCTAGGTATTTATAATGTTATGCTCCTATTCCAAATGCAATAAAAAAGGTTTCAAGTCCTAATTTGATCGTACGGAGAAGATAGTTTTTTGGACCTAATTATTATATGCTTCTTGGGGCTTCTTTGGCGACCGTGAAGTCACCGGATGAATTGCCGAGTAGATAGATCATTGAATTTTCGATATTAATTTCAACGTATTTTTACTCCGTATGACCAAACAATAACTCTAAAAACTACAAAATTTAAAATCCGATAATGATACACTATTACGGATCCAACGGAACTGGATTCGTCGAAATCTGAGACTGTGCCTCGGAAGGCTATTTTTATATGTTTTTTTAAACGAGCTATTTTTAAAATCGAACAAATCACTTTTAAATTCATTTTAAAAAAATTTATTATCTTCATTCTTATTAATATAAATTTGATAAGCCTTTAAATTATTTTTATCAAGCTTAAAACTCAAGATTTAATTATTTGAGCAATTTCAATTATTAAATTAACAATTAAATTACCCTATAAATTATTAGACGGAAATTCAGGTTAAAAATTATCTTTTTAATATTCTACTTTCAAATAAATAAAATTCATGGTTGTTACATGGATATAGATCATCCGCGCTAGCTGTGTAGCACTCATTCACTAGCGGTTTTGCTTGTTGTTCTCGCTTGTGCATTTGGATACACAATTTCTTATTTTGGTTGCTTCTAACACTTCACTATCAGGCATTGGCCTTGTTGGAGTTCGATACTGAAGTGAAATAGGTAGTGGCATTGCCGGAGCTCATTTGAGAAGTTACCTTATGTACTAGAGTTTCTATTTTTGATATTGTCGTTGTTATATGTTATGATTTGTTACCGGCCAAACATGTTGGCGGCTCCTTTATTCTTGATGATATATATTCGTATTTATGTTTTCCTCTACTTTAGAGGATAACACATTTCTTTCAAAAAAATAATTAACTAATAAATTAATGATTAATATTTGATAATTAAGAAGAGCTATCTACCATTTTGTATTTAATATTTAATGATTATATTAATAATTATATTTAATATTAATATTTCAAAAAGTCTAAAATTTTGAAATTCTATAAATTAAATTTAAAAATATTTATAAAATTTAAAAACAAATCATAAAATTCAAAATAAAAGGGTTTACATTTTAAATTAATTTAAAATTCTATAAAATATATAAAAAAATTAGAAATTTTAAAAATGTTAATAAAATTTAGGCATGTGTATGATCTAAATTATTGCAACTTATATATGATACAAAGTATTACTTTTATATACATTTAGAGATTTTCTTTTCTAACATTCTTCTTTGATATAAGTAAGTTTTTATTTTGGTTCCAACTCATAAATTTTTGGCTTCAAATCAAAATATGTCAACCATGAATTAAGAAATAAACGCTCTTCCTACATCTGTCAAATCCCGCAGATGCACAAAACGATGTACACCGAACTGTAGAGAGTACCGCACTAGAAACTCTCAACAAATTCTGTTAAACTATTATAGACGTCTATGGCACTAAGTACCAAAAACCTCTGAATGAGGATGATGTTTTGCAGATTAGAGAAACATATGAAAGCAGAAGATAGCATGGCATGCTAAGAAGTCTCGACTATATGCATTAGGAATGGAAGAACTTCCTTCAAACCATATAATGGAGCTTACAACAATAAAGAAAGATGACAACTATAAGTTTGGAAATGGTTACTTCTTATGATTTGTGGATTTGGCATGCTTTCTTCGGAATTTCTAGATCTAATGATGACTTAAATTTTATTGAGAGGTCAAACTTATTTAATGATCCGACACTTAGTTAAGTAACTTTGGTGGCAATTACTATTGAGAAAAACACTTAAGACTATGGATATTACATAGCCATTGAGATTTATCCAAAGTGGAGCACTTTTGTTAAAATAGGCCTAAATCTGATAAAAGAAAACCAAGCAAAGTTTGTTGTGATGGAAGTGGACAAAGTAAAGATGTGGAAAGAGCTTTTGGTGTCCCCAATCAAGATTTGCAATGATTAGTAATCCTTGTCGATTGTGGTCTCGAGAAAAGATGTCCATAATCATGTTTACGTGTATTATTCTACATAATATGAGTATTGAAGACGAACGATATGATGAAGAACATCATCACTACAAATATGATGGTGCAACGCAAATGCTATATATATTCTGAAACGACATTCTTATAATTGAAGAAGCTTTCAGCATTCACGTGGAACGACAACTTATATTTCAAGATGCACAACTTCGGAATAAGTTACAAAAAGACCTTATAAATCATATGTGGAATTACTTGCGAGATTGTTAGTTCAACTTTACATATGTGTTTATGAATATATGATGTACTCGTACTTTAGTTAATGTATCAATTGTATTGCATTTCCTTCAAAATGTTATTTAACTTGGGTACGCACTTTGAATGAATGGAAACAAAAATAGTACAATAGTAACTAATAACCAAATTCAACAGATTTATAAAAATAAAACGTACTCTGAAAATAATACAAATAAAAAAATGCTAAGATTAAAACAGACTACAGTTGAGGGAACCTAGATATAACTATTTGTCTCTTACACCCCATCCAATATTGCATTTTAACTTCATCCATCCCATCAAATCTTTATACATAGTCAATTGTTTTTGTTTTTGTCATTCAATATCCAACTTTTGTTGCTCATTGTCATCCTAAAAACATAGTTTTGAGAGTGCAAATGACGCGTAAAATCTCCGAATGGTGGAAATATTATGGTGATCGTTTTTTTTTGTTGAAAATAATATGGCTTAGAAGAGTAAGATTGAAAAATTTGGTCTAATAATTGAAGCTTGGAAGTGTGATTTTTATAGAGTTGAGGGGCAAACTTTTTTAAAAAAATTTCCTGCTCACATTTTAGAACATGACGTAGAAAATAAAAAACCTAGTTCCCAAGCTGCCCTCTTCTTCACTTTTGCTTCTCCATTTCCTGTGCAGCATAAGGAACTCCATTTCCTCTCTTACGTCACAATCAGCCGCCACTGACATCACCCCGAACCTCCTTCTTTTGCAGTAAGCCGCCAACAACTGCATCCGTCTCTAGTCGTCGTAGCCCATGTCTAGTTATTGCAAGCCAGCCGTTTCCGTATCCGTAATGCTGCCTTCGCAAGTCGCGTTATTCCTTTTTGATACGGCCTCTTCAAAATTAGTGATTTGGAGAAGCTTACTAATGAGTTGCTGCTTCAGCTACCGGAGGTAAGTGTGGTACTGTAAAAACTGATTATCACTGTTGTTCTCGTCACTTCAAAGTCTCTCGGCATTTTAGCAATATTGTATCACTGGTGTTGAGCCACAGGTTTGCATTTTGTAGCACCATGGTTCGAGTTCTCTTCATTAAATGAAATTGAAGAGTTATTGAAATTCAAATGTCAGCTATTAGTAATAGCACATAGGGTATAAATGGCATGTTAAATAGAAAGATACATTATAATAGGAACATGACTTGAGTACATGCTTTTTCTTGTCATGATAAAGATAATAAACACAGCTGGTGTGTTTCACAGTTCCAAAATTACAAAATTGGACTTGTCATATGCATTTCTTTCTTATGAATAATAATAATAATACTACAAGTTGTGTAACGACCCGAAATTTTCGAACCCGAAAATTTCAGATAGTTATGAAAAAGAAGAAAGAGGTAGAAGAAGAATAACAGAAACATCAACATCTCACATTCGCAGCGGATAAATAATAACAGTTTACAAAAGATTACTATATCTGTCGATTACATTTTAATACATCAGAGTTTTACATATCCACAGTCACTGAATATATACAGTAATAATGTCTCAGAAATACAGTAATATACTGCAACGGAAATACTCTATACGTACTTGCCATCCAGCTCGTCTCCTGAGCTCCAGAACGTCCTACCTGAAAATCTGTAATACTCGGTCTGACCCGAGCATTACATCAAAGTAACACCCGGGTCAGGCTGGAAACCAGCGTGAGTAAACCCATAAATTTGAAATTCTAACTCAAACCATAAAAGAAAACCCGGGTAACTCGTACCTTCCTACGAGTTCTCAACTTATTAAAGTCAATCTCTTATTTCCAAAATAACATTCAAGAACTGTTACTTAGTTAACTAGCCATGATACCTAACTTATTTCATCCCAGCCTGTTTACTTCTAAACCAAATTTACAAGAGTTATTATAGGAAACAAATCGAAGTGGTTTCGGGTACTTGCTGGTACCCGACCCTGGTCTCTTCGAATTCAATGTCATATTAATCCCAGTTGATTAAGTGAATACAATTCAGTTTGAAATGTAGATTCTCATATCCTCACAGCAATTCAATTTTCGATAGATAACTCACAATATCACAGTTCAACCCATCATAACAAATCACAACTCGATATCAGAGATATTTAGACAAATCAAGGTATTCAATTCAAGTTTATCATCTATAGGCAAGATTTATAGTCCTACCATTCTCAATTAATTTAATTTAATCACTTAATATAAATTGAATTAATTACCCTTTTCCTACTTAATTAACTTTAATTAATTATAAACCATTGACTAATTTCCTTAATTTATTTCATTGATTAATTAACCTTAATTAATCACATGGATTTATTTACCTTAATTTATCCTCCCTTAATTATCATCCTTAATTTAATTATCCTTAATTAATTAATTTTAATTTACTACCCTTTATTAATTAATCTTTAATTAATAATCAATTAATTAACTAATTAATAAATCCTAATCACCCAACCTTAATTTATTTTTAGATAATTCATTTATCTTAATCACTTTCTTAATCATCATCAGAATTTAGTAAATTTTGGAATTAATTATCATTGACTTGCAAATTAACATAAGTCCTTAAGATTAATTGATGATAAACATTTTGTCTTCTAAACTTCTACCTAACTACATTATCAGTTAAGTTTTAATTAAACTTAAGATTTAACTTAATCTAAGTTAAAATGAATCACAAACCTTTACTTAACCAATCATTTAAATAAACTTTTTAAAAAATATATATATATAGTTCTAGGGAAATTAGTTTAAATTTGTATTTTAGTTTTAACTTTTAAACTTTATAATTATCTCTCATCAGACCCGAGGCAAACTTGGAGTTACCCGACCTAAATCCCGAGTCCATCTTTCCCTCTTTATTTTTTTTCTATATAAAATTTAAATTTAAATCCTGTTACAGGTTATTTCTCACGCGAACGACTCGAAGATTTCCTCGAGCAAAACTTCTTCTAGCCCGAGTTCCTACCCGAGACAAAACCCCATCTACCCAACGCCTAAACTTCTGATACAAGAGACACCACGTGCATGTGCACAGAACCCCTTGCCACCGCCGATTGTCACCAGGATCATCTACAAGTCGCCAATGACTCCACTACTCCTTCCGATAACCCAGAATCGAAGATGGCCATGCAAATCGAAAACGAGCTCACGATAGGAAACTGGAATGAATACAGACGACCCAAATTTCCTCGCCGTCGATGATCACGACAACTGGAGCTCACTGGCTTCGCTCCAGAGCTGCACCACGTCCCTACGCGGCTATCCCCTGTCTTGCGACTAACTCCGATCTCCCCATGGTGGCGAAATCATCCCAAAACCATCTGCGACCCAAAACTAGGTTTAGAAACTTCCTCAACCAACCCACGCCGCCACAGTGATCTGAATCCCCATCAAGTAATTTTCCCGACCTCCCTGATTGATGTGCTACCCTCGACAAAAACTTCGACCATCAACAGTTCGTTGATTATCAGATATAGGCCGAGATTAGTTTTATGTTCAACCAATTATTTCTCACAATACACAATACTAAAAATCAAGATTACCATCTTAAAAATCCTAATTCTTGACGTAGATTCAAGCAATATACTTGAAACAATTAATTGTTGAAATCTATTTTATGATAAATTCCAAGTTTGACTGTAAGTTGAGCATTCTGGTTGATATTCTACTTACTTCTTGCTTTCAATTTCTAGTTAAATTTTTATCTCTTGAAATCGTAAATAAGTCTTGTTTAAGCATTACCTTAACCACAAATCAGAGAAGGAACCAAAAAATTATTTAATTATATTACACCCAGAAATTCAAACAGAGTAAATACTTTTCTTTTCTGTCTACTAATTTGGGAAAGTTTACTCACTGGTTTCAGTTTTGAACAGAGACCCCCCCCCCCCCCCCCCCCCCTTTGTTTTCCTTTCTATCCCAGACGTGCATATAAATATTAACACACATATATACTTAAAATCAGTTTATGCACAACATCATCAATTTGCACTTTAAAGGTCATCGCACTGCTAGAGCAAGATATAACATCTTTTTTTCTTTTTCAAGTTTACTCACCTGTTTATGGAAGAACAGAAAGCAACTACTATTTTGAAACTACAAGTTTAATCTTCCTTCAATCTTCCTGTTTGTTCAGCTGATTTGTTATTTAATTTGTGAAATGATGATGCTATTTTTTTTTCTTTTCTAGTTTGCTGTGTTTTAGGAATTACTGGAACAAGAAGTGTGTGTGTGTGTATATATATATATAAAAGTTTACAGGGGTAGGTACTTCTAATGCAAGCTTGATCTCTTTTAGTCAAACTTTTTGCCTTGACCAAAAGATTTTTCCTTATCTTCTTTGGCCAGCTAAGCTTGAGAAAACTGAAATAATTTTTAAGCAATTCGAAATGACCTTGCTTTTGAGCTGAGATGATAGCATTAAATGTGCGTGTTTCTTTTCTTGTTTACAGCATATCCATCTGAATCTTGTATGTACATATTTATTTTATTTTCTTGCATACACACAATTTACATTCATACAAATTTGTCAGCACTGCTAAGACCTGATTTTGATTTGTTTTGACCGGATACAATATTTGTGTGCTAATTAAATGCATATGTCTTCAAATATGTTTACACCTAATTATGATTGCTGATCTTTATATTTTATCTTGTTTATTTGTACTAAGATATTTTGTGTATTATGAATAGTTTGTCTTCTATTGCATTGTACAAATGTATATACAGCAACATATGTTTACTAAACTTATCTTATATGTTCATGAAAAATCATTATAGTTATTGTTTACATAACTCCTTAGTTTTATTTTCTATTTGTAATTAAATTTTCAAACCTTTGATTTATAACATATGTTTGTATTTATATATTTTATATTGATAAGACTTTGATTTTATTTTAAATTTTCAAATCAATTTCCTTTCAAAAATACAAATCCATATAAACAAATGGAAATTACTTCCAGAAGATTTATTCATTTTAAAATGATCAATTTACATTTTATTTAATTGGATTAAATATTTATTAAAATATTACTGCCAAAATTCCGGTCGTCACATTCCTCCCCCCTTTAAAACTTTTCGTGCTCGAAAAGGAACGAATCCAGAATTATTAAAATGCTTAAAATCAGATAAATATTCTTTGATCGTTTTAAAACACTTTTAATATCTATATACTATTATTCCAAAGTCGTTTTTATAAAATACTCTTATAACTCGATGTTTCAACAAGTCCATCCTCGTTTTCATAGAGATTCGGTCATACGTTGATCAGGCGTAGGACTGAAAATCTATAAGTTCTCGGTACACCCGTTTCAACATGCATCCAGTGAAAATATTTGGAAAATAATTTTGTTGAAGATACAGAAAACGGTTTTGAAAATAGAGAAAATATCTTTGGTGAAATTGCTCTGGAAATCATCACACCCATCCATGGTCGCAGTTACATCCTGGGTTACGTTGCCGTCGCAGCAAAAGTCCATGTAACTAATTACACCATAGAACCCACAACAGATCGCAGTTACATCCAGGGTTACGTTGCCGTCACAGCAAAAGTCCATGTAACTGTTGGCTCTCAGCGGCACACACGATTTTCGCTGTCAAATGAAACTTCTCCACTCCTACATAGGTCGCAGTCTACCGATGTAAAATCAAACATAGACTGTTGGTTCTCAGCGGCACACACGACTTTCGCTATGTTACCATAGTGTCGCAGTCTACCGATATAAAATCAAACGTAGACTGTTGGCTCTCAGCGGCACACACGACTTTCGCTATGTTACCATAGTGTCGCAGTCTACCGATATAAAATCAAACGTAGACTGTTGGCTCTCAGCGGCACACACGACTTTCGCTATGGTCTGCAGTAGATCGCAGTGACCTCGAGTTACATTGTCGTCACAGCATAACCCAAATGCCCCTTTAGGCACCCGCCCCTCGACTTTCGCTATACAATAATCCTCAGGAACTAGTTTTGTCCGGACTCCTCACAAGATCAACTTTAGAACCTCCCCCTTAGAGGCTCAAGGCAGTACCACCCTGTGGCACTCCTGAGAAGTTCATTTCAAGGGAGCGCCTTTTTCCCCAGAGCCAATCTCAAAACACTTTATACTATACACATATAGTATTTTACAAATCATACACCTAGTAGAATTTCAAATATAAGCCTTTACACAAAATCGATTCTCAAAATCGATAATCCACAAACTAGGCTTTCCAAATCTCAATATTGATTTTTCCCAAAAATCAAAAGCCTTTCTCAATCCATAGGTTCTCAAAACCTTTCCTCAAAATCACTTCCAAAATCATTTTCACAAAAATCCATATATATATATAATAAATCTTGAAACCTTTTGAATCAAATTTTATACTTGTATAAATCCACTTTTGTACTTCAAATATTTCCAAAACTCTTTTCTTTTGGCTATAGCTTCAACAAGGTGGTTTTTATCTTATTTATCAAAGATATACAAATTTTAAATTTCCTTTTCTTTCCAAAACAAATATTAAATTTAAATTTTAAATCTGCTTATAATGTCACTTGCCAAATTACTTACTTTTATTATAAAGTAAAATTTTAATTAGTAAGATACCCAATTTCCACTTTACTTCCATAAAGTTAAGTTCTACTATAGAAATATCAAATTTTAATTTATTTGATTGAAGGTCATCATATATTCGCAAAATATACTTTCAATTTCAAAAATCATTTACAGTTCTTTATCCACAAATTTTCAAAATCAATTTTATTCAAACCGTACGATGTTCACATATCATCCGTACGCAATATCAATCTGATCGCTCACTCAATCACACAATTTCACTTCCGAACTAGTATTGTCCACCCGACTTCCTAGTGCGGACTCAGATCTGGTTTCTCGATCTGAAACCGTCATCCTCCTTGCATAGTCACAACTATGATAGAGAATATCCAGAATCAATCAAAAATCCATATCCAGGTTCGCCGTCGAAAATCGAGCGAAAAATCCCAACTCGGATCGATAATACTATCTCGAAATTCTGTGCTCGAATCTGGACCACATTATGCGAATAGAATAATATACGTACATCCTACGTATTTAACTTCATTGATTATTAACCAAATCAATTTCCTTCCTATTCACATTCACTTTAATTTTCATTCACTTATTCACATTTGCTTTAATCCCCACTTGGATTATCACTCAATTCTTATCTCAGTTGGGTATTTAACCAACAACAGTTTGAACTCCGACCAGTTTATATTTAGAAATATAGCTTGAAAATTTTTAAAAATAGATAAGTAATTGGAAAATAATTATTAGTTTGTAAAATAGCTGCAAAATAGTTAAGTAATTGTAAATAGTTGAAAAATAATCAAATAGTTATAGGAATTTTTAAATAATTGCAAAATAGTTGTAAAACAGTAATTAATTTGTAAAATAGTTGAGAAATAGTAATTAGTTTACAAAACAGTTGTAAAATTGTTAAATAGTTTCAAAAGTAATTGTAAAACAAGCTGAAGATAGTTTTAGGTTTAAAAAGAAACGTTGTATATTAAATAGTTTGAAAAATAGATTAAACAATTCATTTTGAAAATAGTCCAGAGTCAAACTGTTCAATTCCCAACAATTTAATCCATTTAAATTGACTCGCTTAAAATTTGAATAACTTCAGTTTCCCCTGAACTTGATTTATCCCCAATCAAGTTGAATTAACCTCAACATCTTTCCAAGTTCAGATCAAATTCCATTTGATTTTAAACATACTCACTTTAATTACAATTTCAAATTATTCAAATTAATTTAGACTAATTTCAAATTGAATCCACTTCAATTTCAAATCATTCCAATTTCTATATGAATTAATCCCAATTCCCATTTGAATTTTGAACTCATTCAATCTTCAATTTTATTTCAAATTAACCCGATTCAAATTTTCCATTTGAATTTTTAAACCTATCCATTTTCAATCATAATTCCATTCAATTCCATTTGGACCAATTCAATTTAAATTCCGAATTTACACCATCTCGAATTATATAAATTCGAGTTAAATCTTTAAATGTTGACTTAATCCTTTACACCAAATTAACCTTTATTTTTAATTTAACAACTTAAATCTTCAACAGATTTTCAACTCTGAATCCAAATTTCATTTTAAATTGCCTTTACTTAACTTATTTCAAGGTTCAAATAAGAGTTTGAAATTTTTAAATAATTTAATCTTCAGAATTTCATTTACCTCCAAATTTTTAACTTCTAACTTTGACCCCAATTCTTAACAATTTTAGTTTGCAAATTTAATCCTTAAGTTCAAAGTGATTCCATTAAATTTCTGCAATGGATGTGTATTACCTCAATCCATTTCTTAATTCAATTAGAATAATCCAATTCACAGTTTAAAGATTATTAATAACAATAGGATAATATTATCCAAAAAAAAAACTTCCCAAAACAAATTCCCTTTAAAAAATTTCAAACAACTCCTGTTTGAATAAGCCCTTTCATTCAAATAATATTATTTATTATTTCTTTATCACTTTGAAACAATTTTCAAATTCTGGGCTCAGATTTAAAACTTCACAATTTATATCATCTTCAGTTCCAATTTATAAGTCATACTTGCCTAAACATTTCATTTTGCTTACTCATTAACAACATTTCATTATTAAACACAACAACCATTCTATTCTGGTTTAAATCTATTTCAACTCATCTTTAATTTCAAATTGGTTGTATTTCTATTACCACTTAATTCAATTCCAATAATTTAACAACCAATCTTCTTAATATTTATTTAAAAGAAATATTGCTTTATATATCAAAATATAATCATTTAAAATCTTTATATAAGAAAATAACAAGTACGCTCTCTCATATATATTACACTCAACTCATTATAGGGTACTATTGACCCTATCTTTAGATGAGTACACCCACCAAAGCAAAGGTTATCGCTTAACCTTCAGCTCTGATGCCAACTATAACGACCCGAAATTTTCGAACCCGAAAATTTCAGATAGTTATGAAAAAGAAGAAAGAGGTAGAAAAAGAAGAACAGAAACATCAACATCTCACATTCGCAGCGGATAAATAATAACAGTTTACAAAAGATTACTATATCTGTCGATTACATTTTAATACATCAGAGTTTTACATATCCACAGTCACTGAATATATACATTAATCATGTCTCAGAAATACAGTAATATACTGCAACGGAAATACTCTATACGTACTTGCCATCCAGCTCGTCTCCTGAGCTCCAGAACGTCCTACCTGAAAATCTGTAATACTCGGTCTGACCCGAGCATTACATCAAAGTAACACCCGGGTCAGGCTGGAAACCAGCGTGAGTAAACCCATAAATTTGAAATTCTAACTCAAACCATAAAAGAAAACCCGGGTAACTCGTACCTTCCTACGAGTTCTCAACTTATTAAAGTCAATCTCTTATTTCCAAAATAACATTCAAGAACTGTTACTTAGTTAACTAGCCATGATACCTAACTTATTTCATCCCAGCCTGTTTACTTCTAAACCAAATTTACAAGAGTTATTATAGGAAACAAATCGAAGTGGTTTCAGGTACTTGCTGGTACCCGACCCTGGTCTCTTCGAATTCAATGTCATATTAATCCTAGTTGATTAAGTGAATACAATTCAGTTTGAAATGTAGATTCTCATATCCTCACAGCAATTCAATTTTCGATAGATAACTCACAATATCACAGTTCAACCCATCATAACAAATCACAACTCAATATCAGAGATATTTAGACAAATCAAGGTATTCAATTCAAGTTTATCATCTATAGGCAAGATTTATAGTCCTACCATTCTTAATTAATTTAATTTAATCACTTAATATAAATTGAATTAATTACCCTTTTCCTACTTAATTAACTTTAATTAATTATAAACCATTGACTAATTTCCTTAATTTATTTCATTGATTAATTAACCTTAATTAATCACATGGATTTATTTACCTTAATTTATCCTCCCTTAATTATCATCCTTAATTTAATTATCCTTAATTAATTAATTTTAATTTACTACCCTTTATTAATTAATCTTTAATTAATAATCAATTAATTAACTAATTAATAAATCCTAATCACCCAACCTTAATTTATTTTTAGATAATTCATTTATCTTAATCACTTTCTTAATCATCATCAGAATTTAGTAAATTTTGGAATTAATTATCATTGACTTGCAAATTAACATAAGTCCTTAAGATTAATTGATGATAAACATTTTGTCTTCTAAACTTCTACCTAACTACATTATCAGTTAAGTTTTAATTAAACTTAAGATTTAACTTAATCTAAGTTAAAATGAATCACAAACCTTTACTTAACCAATCATTTAAATAAACTTTTAAAAAAATATATATATATAGTTCTAGGGAAATTAGTTTAAATTTGTATTTTAGTTTTAACTTTTAAACTTTATAATTATCTCTCATCAGACCCGAGGCAAACTTGGAGTTACCCGACCTAAATCCCGAGTCCATCTTTCCCTCTTTATTTTTTTTCTATATAAAACTTATTTAAATTTAAATCCTGTTACAGGTTATTTCTCACGCGAACGACTCGAAGATTTCCTCGAGCAAAACTTCTTCTAGCCCGAGTTCCTACCCGAGACAAAACCCCATCTACCCAACGCCTAAACTTCTGATACAAGAGACACCACGTGCATGTGCACAGAACCCCTTGCCACCGCCGATTGTCACCAGGATCATCTACAAGTCGCCAATGACTCCACTACTCCTTCCGATAACCCAGAATCGAAGATGGCCATGCAAATCGAAAACGAGCTCACGATAGGAAACTGGAATGAATACAGACGACCCAAATTTCCTCGCCGTCGATGATCACGACAACTGGAGCTCACTGGCTTCGCTCCAGAGCTGCACCACGTCCCTACGCGGCTATCCCCTGTCTTGCGACTAACTCCGATCTCCCCATGGTGGCGAAATCATCCCAAAACCATCTGCGACCCAAAACTAGGTTTAGAAACTTCCTCAACCAACCCACGCCGCCACAGTGATCTGAATCCCCATCAAGTAATTTTCCCGACCTCCCTGATTGATGTGCTACCCTCGACAAAAACTTCGACCATCAACAGTTCGTTGATTATCAGATATAGGCCGAGATTAGTTTTATGTTCAACCAATTATTTCTCACAATACACAATACTAAAAATCAAGATTACCATCTTAAAAATCCTAATTCTTGACGTAGATTCAAGCAATATACTTGAAACAATTAATTGTTGAAATCTATTTTATGATAAATTCCAAGTTTGACTGTAAGTTGAGCATTCTGGTTGATATTCTACTTACTTCTTGCTTTCAATTTCTAGTTAAATTTTTATCTCTTGAAATCGTAAATAAGTCTTGTTTAAGCATTACCTTAACCACAAATCAGAGAAGGAACCAAAAAATTATTTAATTATATTACACCCAGAAATTCAAACAGAGTAAATACTTTTCTTTTCTGTCTACTAATTTGGGAAAGTTTACTCACTGGTTTCAGTTTTGAACAGAGACCCCCCCCCCCCCCCCCCCCTTTGTTTTCCTTTCTATCCCAGACGTGCATATAAATATTAACACACATATATACTTAAAATCAGTTTATGCACAACATCATCAATTTGCACTTTAAAGGTCATCGCACTGCTAGAGCAAGATATAACATCTTTTTTTCTTTTTCAAGTTTACTCACCTGTTTATGGAAGAACAGAAAGCAACTACTATTTTGAAACTACAAGTTTAATCTTCCTTCAATCTTCCTGTTTGTTCAGCTGATTTGTTATTTAATTTGTGAAATGATGATGCTATTTTTTTTTTCTTTTCTAGTTTGCTGTGTTTTAGGAATTACTGGAACAAGAAGTGTGTGTGTGTGTATATATATATATAAAAGTTTACAGGGGTAGGTACTTCTAATGCAAGCTTGATCTCTTTTAGTCAAACTTTTTGCCTTGAGCAAAAGATTTTTCCTTATCTTCTTTGGCCAGCTAAGCTTGAGAAAACTGAAATAATTTTTAAGCAATTCGAAATGACCTTGCTTTTGAGCTGAGATGATAGCATTAAATGTGCGTGTTTCTTTTCTTGTTTACAGCATATCCATCTGAATCTTGTATGTACATATTTATTTTATTTTCTTGCATACACACAATTTACATTCATACAAATTTGTCAGCACTGCTAAGACCTAATTTTGATTTGTTTTGACCGGATACAATATTTGTGTGCTAATTAAATGCATATGTCTTCAAATATGTTTACACCTAATTATGATTGCTGATCTTTATATTTTATCTTGTTTATTTGTACTAAGATATTTTGTGTATTATGAATAGTTTGTCTTCTATTGCATTGTACAAATGTATATACAGCAACATATGTTTACTAAACTTATCTTATATGTTCATGAAAAATCATTATAGTTATTGTTTACATAACTCCTTAGTTTTATTTTCTATTTGTAATTAAATTTTCAAACCTTTGATTTATAACATATGTTTGTATTTATATATTTTATATTGATAAGACTTTGATTTTATTTTAAATTTTCAAATCAATTTCCTTTCAAAAATACAAATCCATATAAACAAATGGAAATTACTTCCAGAAGATTTATTCATTTTAAAATGATCAATTTACATTTTATTTAATTGGATTAAATATTTATTAAAATATTACTGCCAAAATTCCGGTCGTCACAAGTTGCATTATGCAATACACCATAACCAAAATCAAAGTGCAGTTTAATAAACCGAAATCACCTGATTTCGGTATGAGTAAAAATCACTGCTGGCTAAGATAGTAATATCAAGATCTGCATGCATGTTCAATCCAGCATATGAAATTGGGAGCTTAATCCAATGAGAATACACAAAACCATGTTTTAATATTATATTGATAGCACAGAGAATCGTGATTCTAATTAAACAATAAAAATACCTTGCAAGAGAAGTTTGTGCAACGCTTCATTCTTTACTTTGTCAGACAAAATAATCTTTGAAGCTCCCAACTTGTTCAACAAAAGGTTTTGAACGTTTCCCTAAGTTTCAAAGTAATAACGTTACTTTAGGCTAAGAATAAAAAGGTTAATTGAAAACTTTCAAAGTAACATAAATTTATTGCATCGAAAGCTTGAGGCTATGAATTACAAATCCTTTATTAACACAAATCAAGGCAGAAGTCTTTAAGACAAAGACGGTAATCATTTGTCCCCTCAAAACTTTGTTGTTTATAACAAGAAATTTAGTTTAACATAAATTACTCTTAACTCATAAAGAAACTACTCATTTTAGTTAAAGTATCATTTTGCATGTTCGGTTACTTGCATGAAATCAACCAGGTTACATGTTTCTAATTTTTTATTGTATTTATATTGTATTGTATAGTATATACTCAAGCATGCATGAATTCTTTCTTTGTGCAAGTTTTCCAAATAGGATCACAACCAGTCCTTGACATATGAAGAAAAATTTGAAAGTAAGAGAAAGTCATAACGTGGTGATGCAGCACAATCTTCTTATGCCTTAGGTCGCCAACGACCTAGCAAGTTGATAAGTCGCCCAAGCGACCTAGCGAGTTATGCTGGGAGTCGTACCATTCTTATGTCACTCAAGAAATCAAGCCTGCGCCTTATAGGCCGTTCCCTATAGGACGTTTTCTATAAGTCGCTCAACTTATGCGCATTTCCTTAGGTCGCTCAAGCAGGATAAGCGACCTAACGAGTTAAGTCGCAACTACTTTTGCCGCATTACCTTAAGTTGTTACCGGTGCCACTTTCTTGAGTCGTTCCTGTTAGGTCGCATGTTTCTTATGTCGCTGAAGCTTAAGACGTTCCTGATGCTTAGGTCGTTCCTGATGTTGAGTCGCATGCTTTCTTATGTCGCTCAAGTGATAGGTCGCTCAAGCCGTTCCTGTGATGTGCTATGTTGTTACGTCGCCTGTTGTAAGTCGTGTAATGTTGTGTCTTGTTGTGATTGTTAAGTCGTATGTTGTAACCCGTTAAGTCGTGTGATGTTGTATCTTCATATATTGTTATGTCGCATGTTTGTTAAGTCGTTGTTGTTAGGTCGTTAGTCGTTCATGTTGAGTCGGCTGTGTTGTAATTCCCTATAAATAGGGGTGTGATGTCATTGTAAAAAGTTAGTTGATTTTGAATAAAATTTTGGTTTGTGCTTTGTGCCACCATTAAAATAGGAAGTTGAGTGTTAGCTCCTTTCTCCATCTTCGGATATTCGAGTGCGCTCGAATCAACGATTTTGAAGCCGATTCATGGAATCTCGTGCGCGAGATCAACGTCGAAGAATCGTAGATCTTCTAACACGGTATCGTGCGTGATCAACGTGTTAAAGATATCTAGAATCCGGTATCTTGAGAGATCAACGGATTTGGGCACTTGGGTATCTTCAATTCATCGATTCATATTTCATTTTCCACGAATTCATCAATTCGTGAGTTGTGTGATCCTGCACGCTGCGTTAGTTTGGTATCAAAGCAAGGGAACAAACTTTTCCAAGTTCGTTGATTGTGAAGTTTCGGGGTTTGAAGTTTTGGAGATCGAATTGAGTTGTTTGTTCATTTAGGTGTTCGTGAGATTTCAAATTTGATCATGCCTCCGAGACTTGCTAACCGCTATCAAAATGTTGAAGATGTGTGTAGAAGACAAGAAGCTGAACAAATGGAACAACGTATCAATGAAAAATTTAATGAGGGTATTGAAAAATTAGAGAAGTTGATGATCGACATGAATCAAAATCGAAGGAGAACGTCACCAGTTTCGAACCAAGGTGGAACAGGGTTTCGCCATCGGTTTCGGAAGAAAGAAGGATGTCACCGCAGTCTTATCGAGATAGGAGAGAATCATCAGTTTCAATGCTGCGAGATCACCATGGGTACCGAAATGAAGAGGGAAGAACTCAACGTGGATTCGAAAATGAATCATATCGTGATGCTGAAAGACAAGGTAGAAGAGATATGCATGGACATAGAGATGTGGATGGTCAATATCGATATTGAAGTACATTTGATTTTGAGGAAGATGGTGATAGAGGTAGTATTCATTATCGAAATCAAGGTCAAGTGCGAAATCAGTATCGAGATGTAGAAGATGATCATAGATGGGAGTCAGGTATGAGGATGGAAATTCCAGAATTCAAAGGTGGTATGCAAGCAGAAGAATTTCTTGATTGGTTGTCAACTGTTGAAGAAATTTTCGAATTCAAGGAAGTGCCTGAGAATCGCAGAGTCAAACTAGTTGCTACAAAACTAAGGGGAAGAGCTATGGCTTGGTGGCAACAAACTAAACTAGCTCGGGAGAGAATGGGAAAATCAAAAGTTGTCACTTGGGAGAAGATGAGAAAGATGATGAAAGCAACTTTCTTGCCATACAATTATCAATCTCTTATGTATCAACGTTTGCAGAATTTGAGACAAGGGACGAGGACAGTGAATGATTATACGGATGAATTCTATCAATTGATTGCAAGGAATGATATTATGGAAACTGAGGAATAGCTAACGGCTAGATATATTGGAGGGTTAAGAATGAAAATTCAAAACATGGTTAATATGTTTAATCCAATGTCTGTTGCTGAAGCACATCAGAAAGCTCTAGCTTGGGAGAAACAAGGGAGACGAGGAGGTGGTGTGTTTACGGATTCCAATAACCAGAATAAGGGTGCTAGTAGCAGTGCTAATGTTTCCAAGGCAGTCAATAAACCAATTGTCAATGAAGCCGCTAAAGCAAAGGTCAATAATAGTATTAAGTGCTATAATTGTCAGGAGTATGGCCATAAAAGTAATGAATGTACAAAGCCAAAGAAGAGAGCATTAGTTGCAGAGGAATGTGAGTATGAAGATGGGAAGCTGAAGTTGATTATTCTCAACCATCGAAGTTTGATGAAGATGAAGAAGTTGTGTCAGGAGATGAAGGGTGTAACTTGATGATAAGGAGGTCTTGTTTAACGCCAAAGCAAGAGGATGATTCTAGTTGGCTGAGGAGAAATAGTTTCCAGTCTACATGTACTATCTTGGGAAAGGTTTATCGATTTGTTATTGATGCGGGAAGCTGCGATAACATTATTTCTGAAGAAGCTGTCAAGAAGTTAGGGTTGAAGACTGAAAAACACATTAAACCTTATAAACTAGCATGGCTAAAGAAAGGTGGAGAAGTGAAAGTGGGAAGACTAGCATTTGTTACATTTCTATTGGGAAGAAGTACAAAGATGATATATGGTGTGATGTTGTCGATATGGATGTGTGTCATTTACTATTGGGAAGACCATGGCAATATGATAGAGCTGTACAACATAATGGTCGCACCAACAGCTACAATTTCATGTTTGAAGGGACTCAAATCACCTTAGTTCCTAAGAAGCGTGAAAAAAGTGAAAGCAAGTCAAAGAAGAAAGTGGAACCAACTAGTCTTTTATTTACAAGAGAATTTGTTGAAGAAGTGAAAGATAGTGCGGAAGTGTTTATGTTGATTGGGTATGAAACAAGTGAAGATCTTGAAATTCCTGCAGAGGTTGAGCCGGTGTTAAATGAATTTGAAGATGTCTTTTCTGCGGAATTACCCAAGGAATTACCGCCACTAAGGGACATACACCATTAAATTGATCTAGTGCCAGGTGATGTTTTACCGCACAGGCCGCATTATCGTATGAGTCCGAAGGAGCATGAGGAGTTGAGGAGACAGGCTGAGGAGTTGCTTAATCAAGGGCGTGTTCGAGAGAGTCTCAGTCCTTGTGCTGTACCAGCTTTGTTAGTGCCGAAGAAAGATGGTTCATGGAGAATGTGTACGGACAGCAAGGCACTCAACAAAATAACTGTCAGATACAGATTTTCTATGCCAAGACTTGATGATCTATTGGATCAACTCAGTGGGTCTGTAATCTTTTCGAAGATCGATCTTAAGAGTGGTTATCATCAGATTCGCATAAGACCAGGTGATGAATAGAAGACAACATTCAAGACTCGGGAAGGGTTATATGAAATGGCTGGTCAAGAACAGTTCTATGCAGCAACGAAGAAATGCGTGTTCATGACGCCGAGTATTTTATTTTTGGGATATGTCTTGTCCAAGGAAGGGATTCAAGTGTACCAAAGTAAAGTAGCCGCAATCAGAAATTGGCCCCAACCCAAAACTATAACGGAAGTCAGAAGTTTTCATGGGTTAGCTTCATTTTATCGAAGATTTATACCGCACTTCAGTAGTGTGATGAGTCCTTTTACTGATTGTATGAAGGGAAAGCAGTTTTCATGGACGAAGGAAGCAAGATTTGCTTTTGAGCGGATCAAGGAACTTTTAACCTCAGCACCAATTCTAGTACTGCCAGATTTTCAATTACTATTTGAGTTACATATAGATGCATCTAAAGTTGGAATTGGAGGAGTGTTGAGTCAGAAGCGACGTCCAATTGCCTTTTTCAGTGAAAAACTTTCTGGAGCAAAGATGAGATACAATACATATGATGTGGAATTTTATGCTATTGTGCAAGCTGTGAAGCATTAGAGACATTACTTGTTCCACAAAGAATTTGTTTTGTATACAGATCATGAAGCGTTGAAACATTTACAAGGGCAGGATAAAATTGCAGCTATGCATGCATCATGGATAGCTTATTTGCAACAATTTACATTCGTTGTAAAGCACAAGTCTGGAGCAACTAATCGCATCGCCGATGCATTAAGTCGGAGAAATAATTTACTAACAACCATGCGAGTAGAGGTGATGGGTTTTGACTCACTTCCAGAACTTCTTACTTTAGATTCATATTTTTCTGGAATCCTAGACAAAGTCAAGCAGGGAGACATGGATGGATATATGCTGGTTGAAGGTTTTCTATTCAAAGGAAATCAATTGTGTATTCCAGATTGCAGTCTGCGAATGAAGATCATCAAAGAATGACATGAAGAAGGACACATGGGTCATGATCGTACTTTGTAGTTGATCTCAAGGTCTTATTTTTGGCCGTCAATGAGAAAAGAAGTTGAAAAGTTTGTTCAAAGGTGTCATATTTGTCAAGTGTCAAAGGGGACCGCGACAAATGCAGGGTTATATATGTCGTTGCCTATACCGACTAAACCATGCGTGGATGTTAGTATGGATTTTGTATTAGGATTACCGAGAACGCAACGTGGCAATGATTCTATCTATGTAGTGGTTGACCGATTTTCGAAAATGGTACATTTCATTGCATGCAAGAAGACAGCAGATGCAGTTAATGTCGCACAGTTATACTTCAGAGAAATCTACCGTCTTCATGGATTGCCTGAATCTATTGTTTCGGATAGAGATACTCGTTTTCTGAGTCATTTTTGGATGAGTTTATGGAGAATTGTCGGGACAAAGCTGAAATTTAGTAGTGCTTATCATCCACAGACGGATGGACAGACAGAAGTTATGAACAGATCCCTAGGTAATCTATTGCGATGCCTCGTGGATGACAATTTGAAGAGTTGGGATTCGAAGCTGTGTCAAGCTGAGTTTGCATACAACCATGCAGTTAATCGTAGCACTGGGTTCAGTCCATTCCAGATCGTTTATTCAACAATCCCTAAAGGACAGTTAGATTTATCTGCAGTACCACAGCAGAAAGGAGTGATCAAACGAGCTAGTGATTTTGTGAATGAGTTGCAAGTATGCCACAAGGTTGTGCAGAAACGATTGCTTAAGGCGAATGAGAAATATAAGCAATCCATAAATATTAAACGACGAAGTGTTGAATTCAAAGAAGGAGATTTTGTGTATGAAGTGTTGACCAAGGATCGATTTCCTGTTGGTACTTACAACAAACTAGCTGCTAAAAAGATTTTCCCTTTGGAAATCGTGAAGAAGATCAATGAGAATGCTTATCAGTTAAGATTGCTGAATCATATCCATACTACTGACGTTTTTAACGTCAAACATTTGGTTCCGTATCATGAGCATAAGCTTGTCGAAGAAGAGGAAAGTGTGAATTCGAGGTCGAATTTTTTTCAACTAGGGGAGGATGATGCAGCGCAATCTTCTTATGCCTTAGGTCGCCAATGACCTAGCAAGTTGATAAGTCGCCCAAGCAACCTAGCGAGTTATGCTGAGAGTCGTACCATTCTTATGTCACTCAAGAAATCATGCCCACGCCTTATAGGTCGTTCCCTATAGGACGTTTTCTATAAGTCGCTCAACTTATGCGCATTTCCTTAGGTCTCTCAAGTGGGATAAGCGACCTAATGAGTTAAGTCGCAACTACTTTTGCCGCATTACCTTAAGTTGTTACTGATGCCGCTTTCTTGAGTCACTCCTGTTAGGTCGCATGTTTCTTATGTCGCTGAAGCTTAAGACGTTCCTGATGCTTAGGTCGTTCCTGATGTTGAGTCGCATGCTTTCTTATGTCGCTCAAGTGATAGGTCGCTCAAGCCATTCCTGTGATGTGCTATGTTGTTACGTCGCCTGTTGTAAGTCGTGTAATGTTGTGTCTTGTTGTGATTGTTAAGTCGTATGTGGTAACCCGTTAAGTCGCGTGATGTTGTATCTTCGTATATTGTTATGTCACATGTTTGTTAAGTCGTTGTTGTTAGGTCGTTAGTCGTTCATGTTGAGTCGGCTGTGTTGTAATTCCCTATAAATAGGGGTGTGATGTCATTGTAAAAAGTTAGTTGATTTTGAATAAAATTTTGGTTTGTGCTTTGTGCTACCATTAAACTTGGAAGTTGAGTGTTAGCTCCTTTCTCCATCTTTGAATATTCGAGTGCGGTCGAATCAACGATTTTGAACCCGATTCACGGAATCTCGTGCGCGAGATCAACGTCGAAGAATCGTAGATCTTCGAACATGGTATCGTGCGCGATCAACATGTTAAAGATAGATAGAATCCGGTATCTCGAGAGATCAACGGATTTGGGCACTTGGGTATCTTCAATTCATCGATTCATATTTCATTTTCCGTGAATTCATCAATTCGTGAGTTGTGTGATGCTGCACGCTACGTCACGTGGCCATTTCCAAAATAGAACTATACAAAAATGAAGAATGTACTGATCATGATGAAATATTGAATACTTCAAGCAGCCTCAAATTCCATATCTTCTGGGGTTTGTTTATCATAACTAGAGCAACATCTGCATATGGTCTCTTGGTACACAATATTCAAGTTTGGCACTCGACGCAACTAGGAAAAACATCAGTCTTCATAGAAAGCATTTCAAAAATAAAATAACTTTCCTTTCGGACGTGCACTAAAGAGTTGAATTTTTAAGTGATAGCTTGTGTGTCACTTCCCTCAAAAGTTGGGGAGATATAATTCGTACAAACGTCCATAACTGCAAAATTAAGGTACGAGAACGCGTACATTGAAACTTCTCTTAAATAAGTTAACCTAGTTATAGTTTCTCTTCATCAAAGCATAGAATATACCAATTTTCAAATATTAATTAAATATTTTGATATAGCTGTTAAAGCATACAGTTATGTAGATATAGATGTCCACTTCTTCCATCTTATAGTAAATAATACAAGCAATTTACTAGTGTTGTGCATCATTATGGGGTGAATGCTAGATTAATAAAAAAATCCACCATTTTTATAGAACTACAGGTGAACGCCTTAACACTTTGGAGTATCCTTTATAAATATGTAACTTACCTCATCCTAACTTACTAGCGAGCCATTTCAATATTGCGTGTAATAATCATAATTGTATTTTGAGATGTTTGTTTGTACACTTTCTCCACTGTAACTCTTTTATAATATTGACATTGTTAAATTTTGACGACAGTATATGGAGAATTGTAGGGGTCGGAAGTAGCTTGATAACAGAGAAAATGGTTCACAAATCGAAGCTCAAAGGTGGAAGTTATGACAAAACGTGGAGTGGTACTAAAGTGACTATGACAGACATCTGAGGCTTCAGCAAACATGTAGTAGACCTATTCCAGAGACTCGGAACATACGTCTGAGGCTTTAGCAAACCTGTAATAGACCTGTTCCAGAGACTCAGAACAGACGTCTGAAGTTTTGGTCAAACGTCTGAGTCTGTTGTAGGTTTTTTCCAAAGAACAAGAACAGACGTCTGTCACTTTGGACAGATGTCTAATTTCTCAAGGAAAATTTTTCTGAGACCTTGGACAGACATTGTCCCACTATGACATACGTCTGTGGCGACTTCTGCCAGTTTTTGGTCTGTGCTTGACGTGAAGATTTATGATATTTGAAGGGATAATTTTGAAACTTTGCATTGGTTTTCTATTCTTCTATATAAGACAGCTTCCGGTTTCGGATTTCGATGTAACAAAAAGCGACTGCAAGGGTTATAGCCTCCACTAATTAGGGTTTATCAAAACTTAATTTTTCTTCAATTCTCTTCTCCATAAATCAATTCTATTAGAATTTTGATCATTGTAATCAATCTCTTATACTCTTATCATTGACGTTAATAAAAGCCATCTCTTAAAGTGGATGTACACTAACACAACGTTAGTGGAACCACTATAAATCGTTGTGTGATTTATTTTTCATTATTGCTTTGATTTCTATATTGCTTGTTTGGGAATTCTGATCAGATTTGGATTGATTGAGATTTAGATTGAGACATTGATTGGTTGTTTTTACCCTTCTTACCACGATCTTATTTTTTCACTGTGCATTGGGGTTTTGATTTAAGTGACCTCGAGTTGGAACCTGTCACAACATTTGGTATCAGAGCATTAGTGTTGGTAGGTGTTTGTAGAAATGCCTAAATTAGATAATACCTCAAGTACTTCCTTAATGAGTAATCCAAGTGGAGTAGCACCTTATGAACATGGTTTGTACACACCTTCGGGATCACAATTGGTAATCGACAAGTGAAATTGCGGTAATGATTTTGAAAAATGGCAATTGAAGATGAAAGCGGTTCTAAGGAGGAATCGGGTGCATCAGATAATGTTTGACACACATTTGTTGCCAACAGACATCTCGGATGTTGAGAGAGAGGAAATGAAAATGTGGACATTCACTACACTTTAACTTGCTATGGAGAGAATGTTATCTTCGAAATTAGTGGTGAGATTACCGCTAAGGATATTTGGAACAAGTTGGAGAAGTTATATATGAAGTAGTCAACGACTAATCGTTTGATCTTATTGCAAATGTCTTCACTTATAAGATGAAGGACTTCGCTAAAGGCGCACTTGAACACTTTTGATGATTTGCTAACGAAGATGAAGGCGGTGGATTTAAAAACTGAGAAAGAGAAAAAGGCGATGATATTGTTGTGTTCATTGCCGGATTGCTATATAGTTTTCTCAATTAGTTTGATTTATAGCCGGGATACATTGACTCTTGATGATGTCAAAACAGGTCTTCTTAGTGAGAAGTTACGGGGTCAAATGAAGGAGTTAGGAGGTGGACGTAGTGGTGCTAATAATTGTCATGGTTTGTTTATGGAGAAGGAGAGGTATGTGAAGAAGAAGAACCTGGGGCGTTCTAAATCGAGAAATCCCGGTTGGAGAGGAAAGTAAAAGGAAAGAAAAGGCAAGTGCTATATTTGTAAGAAGCCCGATCATTGGAAGAATGAGTGTCAGGACAAGGAGAAGGCAAAGAAGGAAGTAGCATCTTCATCAATAGCGGTGGAGAGTGGAGTTGGTGGAGGAGACTTAGATGTGTTGTCGACAGTAGCATCGAATGTTTCGGGTAGTGAATGAGTGCTCGATTCGGGGGCGTCTTATCATATGAGGTTAAATATGAATTGTTTTTCTTCTTACATCAACAAAGAAAGAAATTCAATTGTTACATGAAATAGTGATATATGTAAGTCGAAAGGTATTGTTCCCGTGCAAATTTGGATGTTTAACGAAGTGGTTCGGACTTTCACTAATGTGCGCTATGTTGCGGGACTTCGGAAGTCTATTATCTCTTAGGGAAATTGGATTCTTTAGGTTGTAAGATCACCATTGAGAGTGATAACTTGCGGGTTTCGAAGGGTGCGCTTGTGGTGATGAAGGGTGCTAGGACTCATGGTATTTATTTGCTTCAAGGAGTGACTGTAGAAGGTGAAACTTGTGTAGGAGTTGATAGTTCTCGTGGCTTAGATGCGACTAGGTTGTGGCATTTGAGGTTAGGTCATGTCTCGGAGAGGAGTTTGGATATTCTTCGAAAGAGGGAGATGATTAGTGGAGAGACTTTCAACAAATAAAAGTTTTGCGAAGAATGTGTCATGGGAAAGAAAATTAAAGTTTTATTCGGTGAGGGAAAAACATGATTTGAGAAGGATTTTTGAGTATGTTCACACGGATGTTTGGGGACCGACATCGGCAGCTTCTTTAGATGGAGCTTGCTATTATATTTCTTTCGTAGATGATTTTTCTCGAAAAGTATGAGTGTATGGAATGAAGGCCAATTCGAAGGCATTTGCAAAGTTCAAAGCATGGAAAGCACTTGTTGAGAACGAGTGTGGTAAGTATTTAAAGATCTTGAGGTCCGACAATGGTGGATAGTATGTTTTCGAAGAATTTTTGGAGTTCTGCAAGCATCATGGTATTCCAAGGCATTTTACTACACCAGAAGATCCACAACGAATGGTATTGCGGAGAGGATGAATCATACTCTACTTGAGAAAGCTCGATGCTTGAGATTGACATTGGGTTTGGTTAAGAGATTTTGGGCTGAAGCTTTGCCAACCGCATTTCATATTATTAATCGAATTCCATGCTCAGCTATTGGTAACAAAATTCCGGAGGAAGTGTGAAAGGGAAGCATTGACATAAGCTATCTTCATGTGTTTGGTAGTCCGATTTATGTTCATGATCCTGGAAATGATAAGCTTGAACCTAGAGCTTTCAAGGGGATTTTACTTGGTTATACGGATGAATTAAAAGGCTATCAGATTTGGAATTCGAAAACGAAGAAGGTAGTGAATTATCGTTATGTTACTTTTGATGAGTCAACATTGTTCAAGGAGAATAAAAGCTCGTCGAAAGATTTGGTTTATGGTGAATCAAAGGAGAAGAAAGTTATTTCTGCATTTTGTCCAAAGAGTAGAGAGAGTAGAGTAGTTGGACATGTTTGCGAGGAGGTAGCGGTTGATGTTACATCACATAGTTCACAAGGTGCCTCTAGTAGTGTTGGTGATGTGCATGATTCTAGAGAAGTTTTGGTTCAAGGTGGAGCTGAAGGGAGTTTTGGTGATGGTATTTATTCTTAGGTTAGTCGTCGTACTATAACATCACTTAAAAGATATGATGATTGGAACTATCTTAGCTTTTGTGATAATGTAGACTATGCTCTTCATGTAGTCCAAGATGAGCCGATGGACCTTGATGATGTCATGGAATCGAGTGATAGCTCGAAATGGATTTGTACCATGGAGTATAAGATGCAATCATTGTTGAAGAACCAAACTTGGGATTTGGTTCCACTTGCTAAAGGAAACCGTGTTATTGGTTGTAAATGGATATACAAGGTTAAGGATGATGGGAGGTACAAAGTTAGGCTAGTGGCTAAGAGATCTGCACAAAGGAAGGGGAAGAAGTATGATGAGATATTCGCACCGATTGTGCACCATACTTCTATCCGGATATTACTTGTCATAGTTGTTATTCACGACTTGGAGTTGGTGCAACATGATGTGAAAACTATCTTCGTGCATGGAGACTTGTATAAAGACAACTACATTGAGCAACCAGAAGTTTTTTTGCGGATGGTAAGTCAAATTTAGTTTGCAAGCTATAGAAATCACTATATGGTTTAAAGCAATCACATAGGCAATGGTACAAGAGATTTGATCATTTTATGCTTGAAAATGGTTTTGATAAAAGCATTAAGGATGCTTGTATTTATTTCAAGAAGTTGAAAAATTATTGTTGGGTGTATTTACTCTTGCACGTGGATGGTATGCTTATTGCTTCTAAGGATAAGAATGAAATCAATTAGCTAAAAATAAGTTTGAAATCAGAAATTGAAATGAAGGATCTTAGAGAAGCAAGAAGGATATTGGGCATGGAAATAGAAATCTTTTCGAAAGTATTTTGAGTTGAAACTAACTCAAAATGAGTATATAGAGAAAGTGCTTTGCCGGTTTAGCATAGAGAATGCAAAGGTTTCAAATACACTTTTACCTTTGCATATGAAACTTTCGAGTAAGAGGTCATCTATCTTGGAGAAAGACAAGACTTATATGACAAATGTGTCATATGCTAGTGCGGTTGGAAGTCTGATGTATGCTATGATGCGTACAAGGCCCGATATTGCAAATGCTGTAGAGATGGTTAATCGATATATGGCTAATCCGGGGAAATCACATTGGAAAGCTGTGAAGCTTATATTAAGATACCTTATAAGCACATCATCTCTTGGTCTTGTTTTTTGTGGTAGCCAAGTGATGGATTGCAAATTGGTTGGTTATTGTGATTCGAACTACGCCGATGATAGGGATCGAAGAAAATAAACTTTCAGATATGTCTTCACACTTGGGGGTACAACCATATGTTGGAGATCGAGATTGCAGACCGTAGTTGCTTTATCTACTATGGAGGCAGAGTTGATAGCCGCGGTGGAGGCGGTTAAGGAGACACTTTATTTAAGGCGATTGTGTGGCTTGGGATTCGAGCATGATAGCATTGATGTTTGATGTGATAGCCAGAGTGTTATTCACATGGCGGAGAATTTGGCGTTTAGCTCACAGACTAAGCATATTGAGATGAAAGAGTCATTTCTAGTAGCCATGGATGAGGATAAGCAAGTATATCTTCGGAAAGTGCACACAAAGGATAACACGGTTGATATGTTCAATAAGACATTGCTGGTTAGAAAGTTCGAACATTGCTCGAACTTGATTTGCTTGAAGAATTATTAGGTGCCCGGGCTGGCATGGTTGAGGGAGGTCCTTGGTTATGGATGAGAAAGAGTATTGGTGAGAGATTGAGGTTCTATCTTCTTGGTAAGTGCTAGTTTACACTCCTCAGCACTTTAGTCTTTGGTGAGACGGTTTGGGATTTGGATTTTTCAACACTTCATTAGCGGGTGGGGGCTTTGCTTGAGCTCGTTGGTGGAGTGCAATGGGTGATGGCTTTGTCGAAGCTCATTGGGAAAGCATTCATTTTGATTGAAGGTAGAAGTGGTGATAGTTGGTGCTATCAGTTGTTATTGATGGTGTGGTACCATTGGAGTTGGAGATAGATATAGTGTCAAGGTGGAGTGTTAAACTTTTGAGATACTATATAGAAAATTGTAGAGGTTGGAAGTAGCTTAACAACGGAGAAAACGGTTCGCAAATCGGAGCTCTGAGGTGGAAGTTATGGCCAAAAAGGTGGAGTAGAACTGAAGTGACAGCGACAGACGTCTAAGGATATGGTCAGACGTCTGAGGCTTCAGCAAACCTGCAGTAGACCTGTTCCAGAGACTTAGGACGGACGTTTGAAGTTTTGGTCAAACGTCTGAGTCTGTTGCAGATTTTTTCTAGAGAACAGAACGGATGATTATCACTTTCAACAGACATATGATGTCTCAGGGAAAATTTTCCCGAGACCTTGGACAGACGTCGTCCCATTATGACAGACGTCTTTTGCGACTTCTACTAGTTTTTGGCCTGCGTTTGACGTGAATATTTATGATATTTGAAGAGGAAATTTTGGAAATTTGCCTAGGTTTTCTATTCTCCTATATAAGCTAGCTTTAGGTTTCAGATCTCGATGTAACAAAAAGTAGCCTCCACTAATTAGGGTTAATCAAAACCTAATTTTTTTTTAATTTTCTTCCCCACAAATCAGTTCTATTAGAATTTTGATCACTGTAATCAATCTCTTATACTCTTTTCATCGATATTAATAAAAGCTCTCTTTTAAATTAGATATACACTAACACAACGTTAGTGGAATCACTATTAATCGCTATATGATTTATTTTTCGTTATTGCTTCGATTCATATATTGCTTGTTTGAGAATTGTGATCAGTTTTGGATTGGTTGAGATTTAGATTGAGGAATTGATTGGTTATTTTTACACTTCTTACCACGATCTCGTTTTTCCGCTGTGCATTGGGGTTTTGATTTAAGTGGTCTCGAGTTTGAATCTGTCACAACAGACATAACATGCATGTTGAAATTTTTCTTCAGTCTTACCTCAAAGATGCACATTAGTACTACCTCTAATGTGGATGCCAGGTGCGGAAATTTTAAATGATAGTCATGATTTTCTGACTTGTTTTTTACACACTCATAATCCGATCTAAACTTATAATCTGATCCAAACTTACAGTTCATGTTCTCTCTTTCTCCTCTAATATGAGTCGAAGGAAGCACTTTGTTTTTTAGAAAACTTTTGACTACTTTAAAACATCCAACTCCTAAGCTAAAAGAAGAGAGGGCAATGCCTTTAGAAGAATGGATCAATATGGAAAGTGTATTCGGGAGCCTTGGTGACATCAGTACTGTTCTAGACGAATGTGCAGATATGAGGAGAATATTGATTACATATTCTCTGATGAAATGGAGCCAAATTCTAATGTTAAAATTGCTGGTTGCATTGGCTGAGAATTTATGCAAATGTAAGGTTCATTATTAATGGTGGATGAGATATAGTGTGAGCATAGTGGCGTCATTTTTTGAAAATTATATGTAAAGTGAATAGTATATTGTATGTAAAGTATTATTATTTGAATTGGTGAATTTTATGTATATCAATTTCTAAAAATTTAATTCTATGGTACTATTTCGGATAAAGTTGGTACTATTTCAGATAAAGTTGCTAGTTGAAATGTCTATTTAGATTTATTTTTTATTTTTTTAAAGTTGCACATATTTCATAACATTTAAAAAAAAGTTATAAAAAAATATTCTGCAATATTATAAAAAAGTTGTAAATCACATTTCACAACATTTAAAAACAGTTGTAATTGTAACTATTATAAGATTATTTGCAACATAAAAAACGTTGCAAAAGATGCCAGCCCTTTACAACTTTGTATATTACTAAGGGTGAGCAAATTGTTGGTTCGGTTTGAAATCGATCAAAAATATTGAAACCAAAATAACCATTCAAGAAAAGTAAACCAAACCAAACTAAATCGTTATTTTCTAAACCGAAACCAACCAAACCAATAATATTTGCTTTGGTTTGGTTGGTTTATTTGGTTTATCTTAAAATAAACTAGATGTTTTGGTTGTTGATATAATATAAGAATAAAACAATTAATTAAGTCCATATGGTGCAAACATTTTGAAAAACAAACTTCTCTTCTAAAAAGATTAACATAAGTTGGAAGAAAAATAATACTATCTTGAAAATATTGTAAATAATAGCGCTGTTAGTAGTAATTTTGTTATTTTTAAATAACTTAATTTTTAAATTTGGTTTAATCGGTTGGTTCGATTTTCAAATATTGAAAACCAAATCCGACCAATAAACCAAAGAAATATGAAAATGGAAACTAAAACCAACCAATTAATTAACAAAACCAAACCAAACCGGCCAAACTTAGTTGGTTTGGTTGGTTTATTTGGTTTTAATCAATAAATGCTCATCCCTACCTATTACTACGTTTGCATAAACATTAAGAAACCCCTGTTACAACGTTTTTTTGATGTTATAATAGGGTATATTTGTTGTAGTGACACCCTTTGTTTTTATGGATTTTGGTCTACCACAAGATTGCATCGTTCCAACACCATCTATATGAGTATGAGTTCTTAGTCTATCCGTACATCATATTCATAAGGCTATACAATTCGCCTCCACTTACAAACAGTTTTGATTACACAATATTAAGGGAAAATCTAAATCATCTTCCTTTTTCTAATTCAAAGAATGTAATAACTTCAATCCCATTAAAGACCTCTATTCAAAACACAACATGTTCAAACATGAGTTCTTTGAATTTAAGACCTATCAATTTTATTTTGTAAATGGCATTCTGGATGTGAATATCTATTTCTCTTGTTATCTATTCTATCTTTTCATGATGTTCTATTTGCTGACTTAATCTGTTTCTTTGAGTATCATCAAGGTCGATATTGGGGGTGACTTGACTGAAATGCTTAATATATTAAGGCAAGCTTCTCTTGAGGAAAAGAAGGTTTATGAGCTTCTCAACAATGAGCTCCTTCTAAAATTTAGGCTTATTACTACCGGAAGGTCCTAGTCGAGTGATAGCCTCCCTTCCTAATGGCCACAAAGGAAGAGAAAAGGCATAAGGACCAAAGAGAGAGAATTTAGCTAAGCCCAAATTTCATGAGGACTAGCCTCATTGCTAAAACAAACCTTCCAAAGTCTAACTATTTAAGCAACCTTGGAGATTGGGAAGATACAAAACTTTAGAAAATTGTTGTATTTGTTGGTACATCATTGCCGAAGGACACTAGTGCCACCACATGCATTAGGAGTGCCTCTTCTAATAGTGTTATAGTGGACAAAATAAGGCTGGAGTTGATATCGTACTCTTTTTATGGCATTTTTAAATCTGGACCTGACATTATACATTTCAAGCTCCATAGCCCACTTCCTAACTATCTTAGGAATATTGACGTGTCGATCAGGAGAAAGATAGTATTAACTCTTTCCTCATATCTAAAGAGCCTAAGTGCACCTATTGGGGTTAGCACGAATAGCCTAATGATCTGTTATACTTTTCATACACATTACACTACATCACAAACAGAACACACATTACTCGTCGCTACACTTATTCAACTATAAGTTGATCTAACATCCAACCTCCCTTCTTTATATACCATGGCCAGTAGGAGATGTGTTGCTAAACTAAATCATAAATGCATCCAAAAGTTGGCAAAAAGCATAGCTTTGAGATCATACCTTTCATGGAGCTCGATATCAGTGCCAAATGTTCTTAGGAATGGTTTTTTGTTTCATATCACCCTTTTTGAGGAGCTTCATTGACTATTTTTCAAATTCTATTCCATACTAGGTCCCCTTTTAGGGATTCAAATTCAAGGTCCTCAGAATTCATTTGTAACGTTGGTAGGGTCTTGTCCCGTACTCTAATTCCAACATGAGAAGATAGGTGATTATAACATCATGATCTTTGCCCATTGTAACAGCCCGCAACCCATACCCCTTGAGTCCACACTAATTCTCAATAAACCGACTCAAGGTGAATGAAAATACGAACCATTTTGGGTTAATGAAGAAGGAGGTAGAACAACATCAGAATCTAACCATCGCAGCGGAATAAACTATAATATATAAATACAGATCTTTACTCAGTAGAAAAATATATCTGTTTATACATTAATTTCATTAGAGTACACATAACATACAGCTGAACAGAAATCATCAGCTATCCTTATAAAACTGATTACATAGCTAATCAACACAGCGGAATATAAAAGCAAATACGAGTAATACGTCTCGCCATCCATCTCATCTCCTGAGCTCCACAGCATCTTATCCTGTAGTCTATAATACTCGGTCTGACCCAAGCATTATAATAAAACAATACCCGAGTCAGTCTGGAATACCAACGTGAGAAAATCACACTCAAGTTGATTATTAAAGTTTCAAAATCCTTTTGAAAATAAAAGCATCTCATAAGACCACGCCACACATAAACATGTCGGGTTTTTACCTTACGATAGCTAAAACACTTTTTATTAAAATCCTCTGATATTATAATAGTGTCTATAGAAAGTAGAATAGAATCTAGCTGAAATGCTTGCATCTCACGTTTCAGCAATAGTTGGTCACAATCAAAACCGTATAGGCATGTATGGAAAATGGATTTCCAACGAATGACTAGGCACTGGGGTACCTCCTGTCATAGTACGCGGCCTAGATCACAGTACCGAGGAGTACGCCCGCTCCTCTGCAACACAAGGCCGGAATCATCCCTAACTGGATAATTCCAAATAAGATCACCCCGCGGTTGGGATCGACAACCGCCACACAGCCGAAATAAAAAGGGACATCTAGACAGGGATGACCTTACTCTCAAGTGGGGCTACCCACGAAGCCTTGCTGCATAACCCCTGATTTTCAGTCATTCCTGATTGATGAGGCTTGAGGCTAAGCGTTACCTTTATAGAAAATATCCCTTAGAATGCCCATCATCCACCTGACGATGTTTCGAAAGCATTCATCCATACAAGTCCGTCCCGGGTTCGAACGGAACCGAAGGCACTACTTCTACTACATCCATTTTAGAAATATCCTCAGGATTAGTAGCGACTAGCCCTTGCACTTCACTACTCCATCTTCGACTCCGAACTCGTTTCACGAAACGTACAAACTGGATCGAAGTGGTTTTTGGAAAATAAATCCCGATCCCGGTCTCTTCAAAACGATCAACGCATTTGGCCAATATTGATAGTCGGTTATTTAACTATCAATTAACATTCACAAACATCCATCGAACAATAAATAATTTCTCCCAAATTATTTATTTTCCTCAAAATATCTTTGCACGATATATTTCCATTTCCAACCCCTTTGAAAATAGTTTTCAAACCAGTTCCCCTCACAGAATACCTTTCCCGATTATGTATTCCCACTGAAACACCAAGTACCAAATACTTTAAATTTTAAATATTTAAAAGCACTTTATTTTAAAATATAATTTATAACATTGAAATTAAGACTACTTTAATACTTTATATGCTTGAAGAAATATTTAAATAAACCACTTATAAATATAACCTAAATCTTTCTCCTTTTAAAACATAATATCAAGTCACTTTATAATTACTACAACAATAATTTTGAGAAATATTTACTTTAGAATTTAACATTTAGAAATAGTAAAATTTCTAAAATATGCTTTTTAAAACAACATTAAACTTATTTTTAAAATTTTCTTTGCAAACCCGTACTTGGCTATCCAGGGAATACACTTCTCTTTCGCATCTTTTAAAAATAAATCATCATTTATTTTTAAATAAATTCACATTCCTTTATAAATTCCCACCTTGAATTTATTTTTCAATATCCATCGATATTTTATTTCACCTTATAAACCCAGTTTATAAATTCCCAAATTCTCACTTCTCTTTAAGTTTCAATTCCAAATACTTAAATCAATTTACAATTGATTTCTAATTTACTTCACTTTGAAATAAATTTTCTTACTTAACTTATTTATTTCAAAATCCATTTACTTCAGATTTTATTTCTTTATTTTAATTCAAAAATCCTTTTTAACCGAGAATACCATTTTCAATTTTTCCCAATCTTTTTCCTTTAAATGAATTTATCCCTTAAATTTTAAATAAATTCTCTTCCAGTGATATCATTTAAGGTTTAAAATTTATCATTTCACTTTTTATTTAAAATTCGCTTTTCCTTACTCGGAATTTATTTATTTGAATTTTTTTAAATGACTTTTATCCTTCTCAGTTCATTTTTCAATTTATTCAAATTCTTTATAGTTAATTTACTTAAAATTTACTCTTTTATTTCTTTTTAAAAAAATCCTATTCTATTGATTTAGATAACTCAGAATAGTGAAATATTCAATCCAATCATATCATCCAATACTTCATAAAATCATCATAGGATATCAAATATTCATAGCACAGAATATTATGTAATCTAAATAATTTGGAGGAATCCAGTTGGATCCCTCCAACCTGTTTCCCTGCATCCACAGACGTTAGCACAATACCAATTCCACTTCAAGGTGGAATATCATGGTATATGGAATTTATATAAAATCATCCGCTATTATGCGGCGCGTAGGTTCTCATCCACTATATACTGTGGGAATCAATCACTCTAATAGACTATATACTACTATATATAATATATCACATCAAACCAATTCAAACATTCAACCAAATATTTAAATTTAACCATTTAAATTTAAATAGCAACCAGATGAGTGAGATTAACTCACCTTTGATTTTTGTTTTGCAATCCACCTAGACCAGCTTGTTTCTTTTCAGAATTTGACCTTGTATAAGTATTATAAGGTTTATTAATATTTGAAATAAGTCGAACAATTCGAACAATCAATTTCTTTTTCTTTTCTTTTTTTAAATCAACTAATACTTTAGTTTAAACCATTTTTCCCTTTAAAATATCTTTTAGCAACTAACTAATTAAATAAGTTAATTGAATAAATTAATCATCAAACCCATTATATATATAATTTAAATTAAACTAGAAAGTTAAAAACGTGCATACGTATATTTATTATTATTTTATTTATTTTTCTCATTTGAAACCATATGCTTATTTATAGAAAAATCTATATAAGTCTAAAAATCAAATTCCCATATAAACCCTTATATAATTTCCATTCCAAAAACATATATAAATTTTCTGTCTCACAGCAACCTACTTAACTGTAACATACATATATTTTTTTTTCATGTATATACATAAACATATAGATTAAATAAATAAATTATAAAGAAATACCTCACTGTCGATCGCGAGCTCCAGGCAAACCCTAGAAATGTCGTGACCATTCCGAGGCGCTGCCTGCTACTCAACTCGCAATCCTCGTTGCTCGCTTGCCGCTGCTTTCCTCCATGCCTGACATGGAAACGACGAAGCAACCGCCCTCAAATACGCGACCTCCGCTGCGTCGAAACCCTAGTTCGACGACTTCGACTCGATCCCCAACAGCTGCCGTCGCCACCTCCCCCTCGACAACACTCGAGTCGTTGACGTCATAAATCACGAACCCCAACTCGATGCCCTAATCCACGACCTCGCGTGCCTCCTCGTGTCACGGCGAACCTGCCTCGAGTTCGCGAATCGATTACGAGTTTGGGATGAAGGAAAATAGGTATTGCGATTTGGGTTTTGGTGATTAATTAATGTCGAACGAATCTCATGCTCGGCATTTCTTCGATTGAGTTCTTGAGCAAAGGAAATGGAGATCTTCGTTTTTACATTGAACGAGTACGATCTGCTTAACTTACTTTATTTTTTGGCGTGACCTCTATCAGAAAAGGAAAAGAGACGTGATTCGATGTTTGCATGCCTGTCACTGCTGGCTATAGGGAAGACAAAAAGGTGTGAGGATGAAAGAAGGTAGACAGGTGGAAGGGAATCTCTACTATGGGAAAAGTTGACGTGAAGGGAATTTGACTGGTTTAACATATATTATAATTAAATTCTGAATTGGCTATTACCAATTAAATTTCAACGCGTTTATCTATCATACGATCACACGACAACTCCAAACACTACCAAATTTGAAATCCAATAATAATACAATTTTACGGATCCAATGGGACTGGTTTCGTCGAATTCCGAAACTGTGCCCCGGAAGGTTATTTTAAATTCAATTTAAACTATAAAATTTCAAATCTGAACAAAACACCTTTAAATGCAATTCTATCACTTTTATTATCTTCAATATTGTCAATATAAATTTTACAAGCCTTCAAATTATTTTTAACAAGCTTAAACTCCAGATTCAATAATTTACCTAATTCCGATAATCAAATTCAATTTAATTATCCAATAAATATTGATATTTGAAATTCAAGTTAAAAATTCACTTTTGAATATTTAAAATTAATTAAATATTCTCATTTCAAATGTCCAAAATTCCGGGTCGTCACATTCCTCCTCCCTTAAAAGAATTTCGTCCCTGAAATTACTAATTAAGAGGAATGCTCCTCAACCCGTTAGCTAACTTCCACATCGTAATAGTTTTATTATCTTTCCAAAACCTTACGATTTGTAACAATACCCAAAACCATCCTTTAATATGGACACCATCAACCTTACTAACTTTCTAAACTTCTTTCATTAGTTCCAACTAATTTCTCTTACCTAACCATTTAAATTTAAATTTAAAATCCAATTTAAATTTGCAAAATTTCTCAAAAAAATTCTAACTCCTTGAATTTTTGAAATTTTTTGCCAGCGTCTCCTTTGTACGGAGGGGCTTTTGCAATTTTACAAGAGATATAAATATATATACATCGACCCACACGATCGGAAAACAGAAGAACAGTTCATATTTCCTATTTGTATTGCGTAGGCGTACCTTATTTAGCATTTTTAAGTAAGCGGCTATTTATTTAAGCATCTAGCGTGGCAAAACCAGTCAAACGGCTTCCAAAACCTGTACTTACTCAATTAAATATGTAAGTGACGAATATACAAAGTTTATTATCATTTCAATTAATTTCAATAGCCAACACATTGGTTTCATAAGCCATACCTGCCAAACAACACTTATAAGTAATTAATAATGTTTTAACCACCAATTCAATTGCTTTCACTCGCTTCCAACCAATTTTGATGCCATTTCATTCAGTTTATTTTTAATCCAAACAAGCTCATATTTATTACAATTGATTCAAAAATCAATTTTATTTGTTTCTATTAATCCATATAATTTATATAAGCTCGTTTACGTCAAACGACAATTATTATTTTTGTACAAGTTCAATAATATTTACTTAAAAGAATATCCATTCCAGTTTATAACAAATTTGAATTGATACCAATTCAATCTATACTTAATTCGATTTCATTTTAGTCGATTCCGTTCAATTTATTTTGCATTCTATATTCTTATTCATTTTATCTGAATCCATTTATTTTTCTTGGAACATTCCATATTGATTTCATCATATACTCATTTCCTAATTACTAGCCAAACATTTGTCACATCAAATTGATATTCAAATTGCATTTAACTAATTCAAGTTCCATCTCCATATTTCATTTACCAATTAATTATCAATTTGTTTATTCAAGGTTTATTCCCATTATTTGATTTTTATCTCAAAACCACTTTAACTATTTTACTGGAGGTCAATTTATTTTATAATTTAAGTTTTGGCTTTTCATTCACTTCCCAAAATTCAAATAAATTTTATTTTGGCTTATTTATTCCACTTCTAAATTTTATAAGTCACAAACTTATTTATTTTCATACTTTCATCTATCGACAACCAATCCCATTCACATTTTACTTTTTACTCAGGATTATACATTTTATTTAGCCAATATATTTTTATTATTTCATAAACATTTTTAAATAAGATTCCAGAATTTAAACAATTCTCAAAATTTCAAAATCCCTTTTGAAATCAACTATATCCAGAATCCTCTTCAATTTCAAAATCAAACCCAATTTTGCAAACAAACACCAACCCAAAACATCCAGGTAGCAATTCCTCTTTTGGAAACTCGAAAATGAACACCGATGATGTTGCGATCATCATCGAAATTATTTTCCAGCGACCACAGAGAGTTTAGTGCTTTTATCTCTTTAAAAACATTTCAAATCTCTCCATATTCAATTCCAATCCTAAAATATTCCCGAAATAATATCACTATTATTTCTCCAAAACTTTTGAAAACCACTTTCAAATCAAAGGAATTTTAAAATTTTCCCAAAATTTCCAAATTGCAATTCCTCTAACTCTATATTCAAACATTCTCTGGAATTTTATCTCATTTCAATTTCAAATGTTTCTCTGGAATTCTATTTCAAAATTATATTCCCTTTTACAGTTTACATTTACAAATCTCATTTGTATATGAAGTTTATTTCAATATATAAATTACATTTATAATCTATATTTCAAGTTTCATTTTGTTATCTGAATTTATTTCCTTAACTTTGGTTATAACTCGATTTCTTATTCAATTTCACTCTTAAATGATAATAAATAAATATTATCACTTCCTAACAACCAAGCAACCAAATACATAATTATAATAATTTACGGAAATATTATCCCTTTTATATACAAAATAATTTTGGGTAAAATTATTTCATTTACCCTACTTTAAAACAATACTGTGTCGAATTGTTTTATTCAAGTGTTTAAAGATCCCTATCAATAACGTTAATTACTCGTATTGACCAGAATCCATAAACTACTCAATAAACCAATCAACACAATATAAAATCATTTTATATTCACTAACAAATACGCGCTCATATCTATTAATACACTCAAACTCATCCTAGAGTACTATTGACTCTATTTCAATGAGTAATTTCCACCAGAGCCAAGGTTATCACCAGCCTAAGCTCTGATACCACTGTAATAGCCCACAACCCGTACCCCTTGAGTCCACACTAATTCTCAATAAACCGACTCAAGGTGAACAAAAATACGAACCATTTTGGGTTAATGAAGAAGGAGGTAGAAGAAGAAAATAGAAAACAACAACATCAGAATCTAACCATCGCAAAAGAATAAACTATAATATATAAATACAGATCTTTACCCAAAAGAAAAATATATCTGTTTATACATTAATTTCATCAGAGTACACATAACATACAGCTGAACAGAAATCATCACCCGTCCTTATACAACTGATTACATAGCTAATCAACACAGCGGAGTATAAAGGCAAATACGAGTAATACGTCTCGCCATCTAGCTCGTCTCCTGAGCTCCACAACATCTTATCCTATAATCTATAATACTCGGTCTGACCCGAGCATTATAATAAAAAAATACCCGAGTCAGTCTGGAATACCAGCGTGAGAAAATCACAGTCAAGTTGATTATAAAAGTTTCAAAATCCTTTGAAAATAAAAGCATCTCGTAAGACCACGCTACACATAAACATGTCGAGTTTTTACCTTACGATAGCTAAAACACTTTTTATTAAAATCCTATGATATTATAATAGTGTCTATAGAAAGTAAAATAGAATCTAGCTGAAATGCTTGCATCTCACGTTTCAGCAATAGTTGGTCACAATCAAAACCGTACAGGCACGTAGGGAAAATGGATTTCCAACGAATGACTAGGCACTGGGGTACCACCTGGCACAGTACGTGGCCTAGATCACAGTATCGAGGAATACGCCCGCTCCCCTGCAACACAAGGCCGGAATCATCCCTAACTGGATAATTCAAAATAAATCACCCCGCGGTTGGGATCGGCAACCGCCACACAGCCGAAATAAAAAGGAACATCTAGACAGGGAAGACCTTACTCTCAAGTGGGCGCTACCCACGAAGCCTTGCTGCATAACCCTTGATTTTCAGTCATTCCCGATTGATGAGGCTTGAGGCTAAGAGTTACCTTTATAGAACATATCCCTTAGAATGCCCATCGTCCACCTAACAATGTTTCGAAAGCATTCATCCATACAAGTCCGTCCCGGGTTCGAACGGAACCAGAGGCACTACTCCTACTACATCCATTTTGGAAATATCCTCAGGATTAGTAGCGACTAGCCCTTGCACTTCACTGCGCCATCTTCGACTCCGAACTCGTTCAACGAAACGTACATACCGGATCGAAGTGGTTTTTGGAAAATAAATCCCGATCCCGGTCTCTTCGAAACAATCAACGCATTTGGCCAATATTGATAGTCGATTATTTAACTATCAATTAACATTCACAAACATCCATCAAACAATAAATAATGAGATTTATATAAAATCATCCGCTATTATGCGGCGTATAGGGTCTTATCCACTATATAATGTGGGAATCAATCACTCCAATAGACTATATACTACTATATATAATATATCACATCAAACCAATTCAAACATTCAACCAAATATTTAAATTTAACCATTTAAATTTAAATAGCAACCAAATGAGTGAGATTAACTCTCCTTTGATTTTTGTTTTGCAATCCATCTAGACCAGCATGTTTCTTTTCAGAATTTGACCTTGTATAAGTATTATGAGGTTTATTAATATTTGAAATAAATTGAACAATTCGAACAATCAATTTTTTTTTAAATCAACTAATACTTTAGTTTAAACCATTTTTCCCTTTAAAATATCTTTTAGCAACTAACTAATTAAATAATTTAATTGAATAAATTAATCATCAAACCCATTATATATATAATTTAAATTAAACTAGAAAGTTAAAAACTTGTATACGTATATTTATTATTATTTTATTTATTTTTCTCATTTGAAACCATATGCTTATTTATAGAAAAATCTATATGTCTAAAAATCAAATTCCCATATAAACCCTTATATAATTTCCCTTCCAAAAACTTATATAAATTTTCTGTCTCACAGCAACCTACTTAACTGTAACATACATATACATAATTTTTTTTATGTATATACATAAAATATAGATTAAATAAATAAATTATAAAGAAATACCTCACTGTCGATCGCGAGATCTAGGCAAACCCTAGAAATGTCATGACCATTCCGAGGCGCTGCCTGCTACTCAACTCGCAATCCTCGTTGCTCGCTTGCCGCTGCTTTCCTCCATGCCTGACATGGAAACGATGAAGCTGCCGCCCTCAAATACGCGACCTCCGCTACGTCAAAACCCTGGTTCGATGACTTCGACTCGATCCCCAACAGTTGCCGCTGCCACCTCCCCCTCGACAACACTCGAGTCGTCGACGTCAGAAATCACAAACCCTAACTCCATGCCCTAATCCATGACCTCGCGCGCTTCCTCGTGCCACGACGAACCTGCCTCGAGTTCGAGAATCGATTACGAGTTTGTGATGAAGGAAAATAGGTATTGCAATTTAGGTTTTGGTGATTAATTAATGTTGAACGAATCTCGTGCTCGGCATTTCTTCGATTGAGTTCTTGAGCAAAGGAAATGGAGATCTTGGTTTTTAAATTGAACGAGTACGATCTGCTTAACTTACTTTATTTTTTTGCGTGACCTCTATTAGAAAAGGAAAAGAGACGTGATTCGAAGTTTGCGTGCCTGTCACTGCTGGCTATAGGGAAGACAAAAAGGTGTGAGGATGAAAGAAGGTAGACAGGTGGAAGGGAATCTCTACTGTGGGAAAAGTTGACGTGAAGGGAATTTTACTGGTTTAACATATATTATAATTAAATTCTGAATCGGCTATTACCAATTAAATTTCAATGCGTTTATCTATCATACGATCACACGATAACTCTAAACCCAACCAAATTTGAAATCCAATAATAATGCAATTTTACGGATCCAATGGGACTGGTTTCATCGAATTCCGAGACTGTGCCTTGGAAGGCTATTTTAAATTCAATTTAAACTATAAAATTTCAAATCTAAAAAAGACACCTTTAAATGCAATTCTATCACTTCTATTATCTTCAGTATTGTCAATATAAATTTTACAAGCCTTTAAATTATTTTTAACAGGCTTAAACTCCAGATTCAATAATTTACCCAATTCCGATAATCAAATTCAAAATTTAATTATCCAATTAATATTGATATTTGAAATTCAAGTTAAAAATTCACTTTTGAATTTTTAAAACTAATTAAATATTTTCATTTCAAATGTCCAGAATTCTGGGTCGTCACACCCATCCTCAACCTTTGTTGCACAATCATCCACCATTTGCACTTTTAAGTTCCAATATAATGGCCCTAATGGCTTCAACTTAAACTTCATCTAGGAAAAAGTCGGTAGTTTTTCTTTCATACTGTAGTAACTTATCATGCCAACTCAGAATCAAGTGTGACATTGACCAATCACTACGCCATAAATGGCCTACTGCAACACAAAAAAAATGTTGGCTCAGGCCCGAAAAATGTTGCCATAGGTCTATGGCAACACTTTTAGGGTGATGCAATTTTTGCCGTTGCCTTAGACCTCAAAGGCAACATTTTGACTATCTAAGGCAACATAAGTAATATTGTTGCAATAGAACCCTATTTGGGTCTATGGCAACACCCATAGGTATCTGTAGCAACATTCCAAAATGTTGCTATAGATATGAACTTTTTGAATTTGTGGGGCCCACAATGTAGAGCATATTTGATTTTTTAATAAAAATAAATATTTATTTAATAAAACGCTATTACACAGAATTTGATATTTAAACAGTAATTTATTTAAATAAATATTTTATTTCAACATTTGAAATAGTACAAATTCCTGACTCCACTATTTTACAATTCAATGATATATAACACCGATATTCACATATACAGATATTCCTCACTACATCACTCAGTTCACTCATTACATATGCAGTTTCAATTTATACATACACCGACACTGACAAATATATGCCGAGCCGAAGGCGAGCCGAGTGCCGAGTCGAAGGCGAGCCGAGAAGCGGGTCCGGGCGCAGCGCCGGCGGGGGTCCGGGGCACCGCAGTCCGATTTTGGAAGATCGAGCCTTCTTTGAAACCTGTCTTCAGCTCATGCATTCATACACTCGTGCACATTTGATTTGACTCTGTCTTCAAGCTTGTATCCAGCTGTCCAGTCTTCAATACCTGTCACATATAATTCAAAAGCAGTAATCTGGAAAATATATTTAACTCAAACAGAAAATGAAAATATTTTTGTTATAATATTTGCCTCAGGTATTTGGGTTGTTTCTTTTCATAAGTGCATAAGCCAAACATGAATGCAACACATGGATACAAGGACATGGCACAAGGTCAAACCCGAGTCATCGACTGGATTCAACTCAGGGCCAAGCAACCAACAAAACAAACAAGAACCAGGTTCAGCAAAATATAGACAAGCCAGTGCAAGAACACAGCAGTACACATAGGCAGCCCATCAAGCAAAAACAGTGAATGCATCAGGCATGTACAAGGGAAACATAGGCAGTAATATGATATACAGAGGACTTGGAGCACCAGTTCATGTTCTGGTTTAACAAATGCATCAGAAAGGAGCTAACAAGCTCAGACCATACATCATCGCAATCCAACATACCAACACATCATCGCAATCCAACATACCAGATTTATCAAAGTCCAACAGAAAGATTAAACCCGAGAACATACCAATACATCATCCCAATTCATCATCGGCAAAAGCATGCGAGTGTAACCAAAATCGAGAATAATCAAGTAAACCAAAAGGCATAAAACATACCAAATAATATCACATTGCACCCGACGACGAAGTCAAAGCAATTCGAGCAATCAATCAAGGAATTGAAACTGGTTTTATGATTGCTGGCCAATTTGAAATTTTAAGCGGCATTCTCTCAAACAAGAAATCTGCGTTTGACATCTTCCTTGAATCCGAAAATGGTACTTTTTGAAGCAATCGAGCAAAGCTTCATCAGAATCGAACTTCTTCAGAACATTGGCGAGAAAGATTCAAGCATCAGATCTGGTCGAAGTATCATAAATTGCCAACCCTGCCGTCACGAAACCACCAGATTCGAGGAACAGCGGCTGAGCCACAACTATCGCCGACGTATCCTCCTCGATGGGTCCGTTAAGGCAGATGACGCGCTCTTTGAGAAGCCGGAAAAAGATATCGCAGGCACGCTGGCCACAGGATGTGTGCTCGATGACCATCGGAATCAGGCTGTAGAAACGGCGGTGGGGTAGTGGAGTTTTGTTGGGGGCTGCGGTTGGTAGGATTTGGGAGAGGTTGCGTATCGACATGTAGGCAACAGCAGCGAAATTGGGGGTGAGAACGAAATGGGAACGAAAATATGATTTGGAAATTAGGGATTTGGAAATTGGGGATTTGGATTTGGAAATTGGGGTGAGAACGAAATGGTATGAACAGTAAAGCGGGAAAATGAAAATTTAGGGCAAAATGTAGCGGTGATCCATGTTAACAATCAGATTAAATGTAGACCGTTGGATCGTATTCACGCGGATTGCTAATTTTATTAATTTTTTAATTTGAAAACATCTATAGCAACACTATATAAAAATGTTGCATCGTGTTACACTTGTTTAGCTAGAGAAACACATTTTTATGGCTAAGGTAACACTAAAAATACAACGTTGCAGTAGGACCAAAATTTTATAGCTATCGCAACATTTTAGCTGGCAACACCTTGCAAAAATGTTGCAGAAGGTCATTTATGGCGTAGTGAATGACATCGCCTCTATATTAGGGGGAATTTGGAATGCGTGGATACTTTTAATTCTAAACGCATACTGTAGTTCTTTATGGTGATTAATGGTTGTACTTGATAATAACAAGCTACATCCCCATATCTAAACTCTGGCTAGGTAGAAGTCACTACTTTATTATTTCAAACTAATGCAACTTCCTTATATTGACTTGGAATAGGGGACTTTAACTAATGAACTTGCATCTATATTAAGGACAATATGCAATGCTAAGATATTTTATATTTTGGACGTATGTTGTAGTTTGCTACGGTGATTAAACTTTGTACCAAGCAAATAATATGCTACACTGACATATTTAAAATTTGATTCGAACAATAATTCAAATGCTCTTGTCTCTAAATTATTAAAAATATGTGGAAATTAATAATATTTTAAATTAAAAATTTTGAAGTATGAAAATTTGATAAGTTGTAGCCTAATAAAAAAGTTGGAGTAACCTGATTGGAAAAGATGGAACATCATGCAAATTGAAGGGATTTCTAACTTTTTCCGTCTATTTTCTGAAAGAATTAGTTTTAAAACTATTTTTCAAAAATTTCAAAATATAGAAATTCAAGAAAAGTTCAAAATTCTTATAAACTGAAAAGAGAAAACCAGTCCTACAATAAATGCTTATAGATTTTTGAGCTCACTTAATGAAATCTCCTATCTATTGTGACAATACTAGTACAATTAATATGTTTTACGTATCCAATTAACCATTTAAGAATAAAATATATTGATACTAGATAGTACTTTTTACAAGATCATGTTGGTAAGGAAACAATCGTCATGGATTTTGTAAATACTGAAAATCAAAATGTAAATATATTTAGTAAACCCTTACGTGAACCAATTTTTATAAAATTAAGATTGAACTTATTTGGAACGTCAGGATGAATACGAAGTGGTTCAAGGATATTACATATTATTATTTGGCTTTTAGACCAAGCGACTTTCAAACGAATTTGGAACGTCGGGATGAATACGAAGTGGTTCAAGGATTTGAAGGCATGCTTGGAAGGATAACGGGAGAGGTTTCAAGAGTTTGAGGTGTATGAATACACAAGGAATCAAATTGGAACCGACCACTTTTTAGGTCGGTAACAACTTATTTTATTGCACAAAGGTTAACTTTGGGATGGTGGTCAGTGAGTAGTAAGACAGAGCGATTGTCAGGGGCTCATTTTTGAAGGAGAAGGCAAATAACTCTAGAAAGTTATTAAGTAAATAATGAGCACTGAAGGTGTCAAAACCTCTTGGCAATGACTTGTTTTCTAAGACAGAAGTGCTCAGAACTCGATAGATCAAAGCAAGAAGACCAAGTAGAAGAAGAAAACACGATTGTAATTGACGAATCAGATTGTTATACATATCTTATGAGTCCCCAAGACTTCATCTCTGCTCCTACTTTCTTAGATTTGAAATTTGAACTGGCATTTCATGATTCGTCGACTTCATTGGGCGATTTCTTTAAAAATAACAAGCATATAACAGCTTAGAGGGCACTTTTGGCACTTCATCTTCTTCACTCTCACTCTACTCTACCTTGTCACAAAGGTAGCAAATTATTTCTATTCTAGGTTGTTAGAGTTGTAAATCCCTTTTCCTTATGAGAAAACTCTAAATAATAACTTAAAGTGGACATAAGCCTTAGATTTGCTGAACCACTATAAAAATCCTAACACCTCCAACTTTTATTTACTCTTTATAACTAGACCTATCTACTTTAATTCAGATTTTGGGTATTGTACCATATTTTGGTTGAATATTTTTGATGCTTTCACTGAGAACAGACTTGATAGGCACATATCTAGCTATATATTATGGATAAGAGTGTGCAGGAGTTAGATCTAGGAGGGTTTTATCTAAAGGCTTGAAGAAATTTCATATTGGAAATAATGGCACCAACAAGGAAGTCTAGAAGGTTTGGAGTGGTTGTTGGTGGAGATAAGCTTCCCACCAAGATGTGATAACAAACCAACCGGTAGTAATGCTACCAGGACCATGCCCTCAAGAGACGGTCACAAGGGTGGAATTTCTAAGATAATAGTGAGGTTGAATCAAAAGACGACAAGTAGTTGAAAGGCTCTCCTTGACAAGGTGGATGCTAGCATAGCCTTGTTGAACTAGTGGTCTTAAAGAAATAGGAGTAAGAGATAAGCATCACTTGTTGACCTAACTGTCTCAATGATCCAGGAGTAGCCGAAGCAGGAGAGGAGAACTCATCTTCTTCTTGTTAAAACAGAAGGGATGGAAACTAAAATGGAAGGAATGGACTGTAGAAGCAGCAAGGAGGAATGTTTGCGGAAGTGGAAGAGTCCCTACTAAGGGAATTTAGATAGGTACCAACTAGAATTAGGCCAATATTGACATTAATTAGTTCGATTTTAAAGACAATTTATAGGATTCTAGAAATAAGGATGGACCAAAAGATGGAATTTAGGATTTTGATGTTCGACCAACCAATATGGAGCTAGCTAGATGTTAAAGAAGAACCGAAGGAGTGATTCTCCTAGAGACCGAAGAAACCAGATGTCAATGAGAAAACATAGACCGTTTGAAGAGTTAAACACTCAACACAGCTCATGATAGTCGTCTAGATTACCAGGTTAGTGAGCATCATATTATAGATATGATTATGTTGCTGTTGAAAGAAAACAAATGAAGAAAGAATAAAGATTATGCTCTTCGTCTAGTAGAACTCCATCCATGGATAATATATTAAGGAAAGAGTATCCCAAGAAGTTTACGATACCTTTAATTTCATAGTATAATGGGACTACTGACCAGAAACATCATTTATTCAAGTATGAGTGGCACATGGATGGTTCTAAGGCAACAAATGCAGTTCAATGCAGTTGTTTCCCTCTTTTTTTAGACAGGGTTGCATCGATGCGGTTTACTCAGCACGCATCGAAATCCATTTCAACTTTTGATAAGTTAGCTCAAGTTATTGGAGAATTCAGGCTCCATGCTACTTAGCCTAAGGATGTGATGTCCTCGTTGAGCCTTTCTCAAGAACCTAATGGATTAGTTAATGGATTCGTGAATAGGTTTAATGTTGTAGTTACTGAAGTTAACAATCCAAATGAAGGTATAGTGTTGATGACTTTGGTCTGGCGGATTCATTTGGGCGCAAACTTCAAAAAGTGGTTGAGGATGAAGCTACTAACTGCTATGGCGGAGTTTCATCGGAAGGCTAACCAATTCTTGCAATTTGAAGAGGCAAGCCAGGTGCCGGAAAGACTGGTGGTAGATAGTAGAAGGAAGTTATTCAACATAATATAATTACCAAACAGATCAATGAGAGCGCAGGTAATGTAGCTATGAAAGTTGGTAATTCTAGTAATCAAAGGAAGAGAAATCAAGGCGATGAGACAGGATGAATGATGCCAAAAAGCATCGAAGGGAAATGAAACTATATGAGTATACACCTTTGAATGATACGCTTGAAAAATTATACCTTGCCACACTAGGCACAGAAAGGTATAAGAAGCCACTTAGGAAAGAGACAAACGAGGCAGAAAAGTGCACTAGGATGTTTTTTCAATTCCACGAAACACATAGACATAACACGAATGAGTGTAGGCATCTTAGAGATTTCATTGAAGAGTTGATACGAAAAAAGAAATTGCAGTAGTATGTTAGAGAGCCATAGGATGGCGGACAGAATGCTGGACCCCAAGGGCTGAATGTCCAAGGGAACCAATCTGGACCTTATAGAGAGAGGCCCAGGTAGCCAGATGGAAGGATTGTTATATACATGATGATTAGAGGACCTCAACCAACAGAGAAAAGCAGTAATGAGATAGAGCGGTCTGTGATTTTGTTAAGGAAAATTACGTAGGAAAGCTACTTCACCAATGAGGATGAATCTCTTGCTAAGTGGTAAATGTTAACAACCGATGACACTATTTTTCGGAATAAGGGTGCAGATGGGGTCAAAGCGCTAGCTTTTGATCCCATGGTAATAACGACCTTTGTAGGCCCTACAACTCTACACCAAGTCACGGTGGATTGCATAAACTTGGTGAATATTCTTTTCAAAAGAACTTTCAATCAAATGAGGATATGTTTGAAGGACGTCAAGCCTTGTATATCCAGAATTTAAGGTTTTATCGGTGAGGCAAACAAACCCAATTGGCCTATTGACTTATCCGTGCCATTGGGAGATGAAGACCAAAAGATTTTGCTAGTTTAGAAGTTCATGATTATGGATGAATATTAAGCGAAACATTATTTTGGGCCGACTGGCCCTTAAGAATAGCACTAGCTCATTGGCTCTTAATGATGAAGTTCCCTATGAGGAATAGGTTGGATCGATTCAAGGTGACCAGAGCACTAGTCGAGAATGTTACATTACTGAGCTTAAAGAGGCAAAGCGACGGGATAAGGGGAAACTGTAGCTGAGCTAATGGTCAACGTTCCCATCGATATAAATATTACTACTCAAGCCCATAAGATCAGATCTCAACTCAGAGCCAGAGTGAGAAAGCAACTGGTCAGTATTCGTTGAGAAAACTTATATATATTTACTTGGATGCATTTGAATATGCAATATCACTGGAGATAGCGTGCTATGTACTAAATATGGACTAGAAATATCCACATGCAAAATAGAAAAGACGTAGTTTGAGTCTAGGGTGACCCGTTGCGTTGAAGAAGGAAGTGGATAAGCTGATGGAAAATGGCTTTATCCGCTATGCTTTGTACCCCCAATGGGTATTTAACCCCGTGTTAGTCAAGAATGCAAACGGAAAGTGGTGAACATATATTGACTACTTGGACTTGAATAAAGCATGCCTGAATTATTGCCTTCCATTATTTAGGATTGGCCAACTGGTAGACTACAATACAAGACATGAGTTACTCTCTTTTGTGGATGCTTTCTTTGGCTACAATCATATACCAGTGCACGTCCTGGACAAGGAGCACATAAGTATTATACTGGATTGGGATTGTACCATTACCAAATCGTGTCATTCGGTTTGAAGAACACATGAGCTACTTCTAGAGTTTGGTGAATTCCAAGTTCAGGAAACAAATTGGACAGAAGATGGAAGTGAATATGGATGATATGGCTCGTAAAGTTATAGCTATCAATGAATTACGTGGGTGGCCTTTCGAGGATGTTTGAACTAGTGTAAAGGTGTGAAATGAAGTTAAATCCATTGAAATGGCATTTAGGAATTGTATCGGGAAGATTTCTGGGATCTAGCATGAATTCAAAGGGCATTGAAGCTAGTCAGGATCAGATTAACGACTTGAAGAATGTGGGTAGCACATCCACGAGGAAGGAGATGCAAAGCTTGAATGGAAAAGTTGCTGCATTGAATTGGTTTGTTTCGAAGGGAATTGATAAGTGTATACCATTCTTCAATGCCCTCGAAAAGGAGAAAGGAAAATTTATATGAAAAAAGGTATATCAGAACACCTTTGAGGAATTACTAAGGCACATGGAAATACCATCAGTCTTATCAAACCTTTGAACGAAGAATATTTGTTCATTTATCCAATGGTGTCTGCTCATACACCAAGTGCGACATTAGTACAAAAGGAGGTGAGGATTCATAGGCCCATTTATTTAATCACGAAGTAGTTTACCAAATCTAAAGAGTACTATCCAAAGCTGGAAAAACTTACTTATTGCTTGTTGATTGCATCGAGGAAGTTGGGACCATACTTCCAGGTACAATCGATAAAGGCGTTGATGGGTCGACGTTTGTTGCAATTATTGCACTGATCCAAGACATCAGGTAGGTTTTTGAAGTGGAGTATAGAGATGAGCAAGTTTGACATCGTGATGGCCCACATTTTATGTGACGACCCAGAATTTTGAACATTTGAAATTGAAAATATTTAATTGATTTTAAATATTTGAAGGTTAGTTTAACTTGAATTTTAAATATCAGAGTTTATTTAGGCAATTAAATTGTTGAATTTAATTATTGAAATTGGGTAAAATACTGTATCTTCAGTTTTAAGCTGGTTAAAAGTATTTCAAAGGCTTGGAAAATTTATATTGATAATACTGACGATAATGGAAGTGTTAAAATTTGAAATTTGAAGCGTTTGTTTAGTTTTGAATTTATATCGTTTAAATCGATATTTAAAAAATAGCCTTCTGAGGCACAGTCTCAAAATTCGACGAAACCAGTTCCATTGGATCCATAATATTCTACTATTATCGGATTTCAATTTTCATAGTGTTTGGAGTGATCGTTTGGCCGTACGATAAGCAAACGCGCTGAAATTTATATTGAAAATTTAATGTTTTAACTGGTCCAAAAAGCTGTCTTCTCCATATGATCGAATTTGGACTCGAAACCTTTTCCATTACGTTCATAATACGGTTTTAACATTATAAACGCCTGACGACACGCCTCGATTGGAGATCGAGATTGAGAGTTGCCAAATTGATATGATTTGAATTTGAATTTAAATTTAAAATGTAATATTTTTGCAATTAATATTATATTAGACTTTTAAAGACACGTTGAAAGGATTTTCAACCACGTGGTCCATTTTCTTTGTCAAAAGTAACACCGTTGAAGAAACTTTTTTTATCTCGTTCAAAGAATAAAATAAGAAAAACAAACGAAAACATTTCTCTTTCGTTCGAAAATAAATCAGGGCTTCAAAAAAGAAAAGCAATGGCCGAAACAAAATTCTCTAAAAAATTAATAATAAAAAATAGTGATCGAGTTCTTGAATTCGAACATGGCCGTGAGGCCGCGGAAGCTATCAGGCGGAAAATCAATTTCGAAATCAACTCGATCAGAATCGAAGTGAGGGGTGCTCGCATGTGCGAGGCGAAGTCGGCGAGCAACTAGGGTTTCGATGGCCTTGGAGTTTGGGAAGCGGCGGCGTGGAACGAGACGTGGGTTCGTCAAGGTTGGGATTCGTGGTCGCGAGGGTGTAGTTCGTGTGCGCAAAAAGGCCGAGACGGCGAGTGTTGGTGAAGGCGCTATCTTGAGCGGGGTGAATGTCGAGGCAAATTTAGGGTTCGTTCTCAATGTTGGTTGGTTGGTCAATTCTGGAAGTCGTGACGTAGGTGATGGCGCACGTCTAGGCAGGGTTTTACAGTAAGGCATAATTTTTTATTTCTTTTAAAATTTGTTTTCAATTTAAATACATATATATAACTCAGAAATTGATTTTTTTCAGTATGAAATATATATGCATGCAGATAAAAGTATATAATTGAGATTTTAAACTGTAGTGAGATTTCAAAGACATAACTGTATTGAAATTTAAATGTGTATATAGGCTAGAAAGGAAAATTAGTTTAAAATTTAATTCTTTGATTAAAATTAAATCATTAGTCAAAAAATTAAATCATTAGTTTAAAAATTTAATTTTCAGTTAAATTTAGAATTATAAAATGGAAATTAATGGTTCGATTTATTCGAATATTAATAAAACCTTATAATGTTTGTTACAAGGTTCAAAAATCTTGAAATCAAGCTGGAATGAAAATGGGTTGCATGCATAGTTAAATGTGAGATCTTCTCACTCAAATTAAAATAATTGGAATTTCAGTTATTGATTGAATATTTGGTTGTGATATTATATTTGATAGTGTATATATATATAAATATATATATATTGGAGTGATTGATTTCTCGCATTATATAGCGGATAAGAACCTATGCGCCACATAATAGCGGATGATATGATATAATCCAATGTACCGTGATATTCCACCTCGAAGTGGAATTGGTATTTAAATTATTGTGCTAACATCTGTGGATGCAGGGAAACAGGTTGGAAGGATCCAACTGGATTCCTCACATTGTTGAATTTATTTGTATATGTTGTGATGTGATAATCTGTGAATGATTATATTGGTGTTTGAAATAAATTTGGAAATCAATTTGGAATTTGATTAGGTGTTTGAAATAAATTTAGAAATCAATTTGGAATTTGGTTAGGTGTTTGAAATAAATTTAGAAATCAATTTTGAATTTGATTTGGTGTTTGAAAATAAATTTGGAAATCAATTTGGAATTTGATTTGGTGGTTGAAAGTGAATATTTGGAAATTGATTTGAAAATCGTATATCAGTGGATATTTGGAAATTTAGATACACGATGGGAATTTATAAAGGAAAGGGAAATTTGTTTTAAAAATAAATATTGGTTTATTTTCAAAAGCGTGGAAAGAAATTTACGGATTTGGAATGTAAATTTAAATAAATCGAGAAGGATTTATTAATTGATCTAAATGGACTATTTTGAAATGGAAAGTGTACTTTCACTGGAAAGCCGAGTATATTTTCAAAGCAGCTGATAAATATAAATTGAAAGTTTTAAGGATGGATTTAAAAAGGATACTTGGAGAAATTATTTTCTTAAGTTGTTTTTAAACCTTTAAAGTAAAGATTTATTTGGTTAATTATAGAAGTGATTATTTTAAAGATCAAATTTTTATTTGATTTAGAAAATGGATATTTAAATATTTATACTCTCTCTAATAATTTCATTTTTAAGATTAGTTTAGGCTTGAAGTTTATATGAGATATTAGTATAATATTTTCATAACTAATATTTTAGATAAAGTGTTTAAAAATAGTTTTTATCTCAAGTGTTTCCAAATATACATATACTTTTGGATAAGTGTTTTAAATTATTTTAAAGTATTCAGACTCGGCAAATCTTCAGTGGAAATAAATAACATTTGGAAATTTATTCCGCAAAAGGAAAGTGATTTGAAATTTGTTTTCAAAAGGTTGAAGAGAGAAAATATATCTTGCGAAGATAATTTAAAAATAAATAATTGAGGGAAAATTATTTAAAATTTGGTGATTGTTGTGAATATTGATTGATAGTTAAATAACCAACTATCAATATTGGCCTTCAAATGGCATTTGAATTTCGATACGACCAGGGGTCAGATTCCAAACGGTTATCCGAAAACCATATCGAATCTTTGTGATGGATCTTTTGTTTAAAAGGTCAAAGTGGAAATTTGTTGTGATTGACTTGAAATATGAATGTAAACACTTATTTTTAAATAAGCGTTAATTATTCGGATTAGCCGGGAGAGGACTTTGTGTCATAAAACCCATTTCGAATAATGATACGATGAAATGGATTGCATTTGAAGATGGTGTTGAAGACCGGGTATTTTCGAAAATGAAAGGATTACCTGTCGAATGTCTCTGCACTGAGTTGCTCCGGTATATAGATTTTATCACCCTTTGTGATGGGGAGTCCGGACGTGATTAGTGAATATCCAGATTGCAAGGGCTTCTTTGAAGTGCCTTCGGTTTCGTTCGAACCCGGAACGGATTTGTTTGGATGTAAGTCCGACGTTACACTTTGAGATGTAAAGCTGGTTTCTATCAAATACATTTCTGTTGGTGGCAGAGTATTTATTCTCTTAGCTTAACACCCTTCTCTGAGGTGTACGAGCTCAGAGGTTATGTAGTAGATGGTTACTAGTGATACATTCCTAATTTGGTAATGTTGCTGTTGATTATTTGTTGATCGAAGCATGGCTTTTGTGAAAAGCGTAGCTTTGTGGACGAGACTTCATCAGAACCTCACAAACCGAAAATGGTTGAAACAGGAAAGTTGTGGCAAGGTTATTAAGGGTCGCGCCCTTAGGGTATGTCCATTTCCTTCTGGATAAAAAGTGGTATCATGGTATGGAGCACAGATACTTAACTTATGTGGTTGCTGCAAATTTATTGCTTTGTGGTTGTTGGTTGATAGGTGCCTCGGATAAAGGTCGATTACGACCGGGGGATGACATACTCGTGTGGTAGTTACCTAGTTACAGAGGTAACGTTGGCCTTGTGTTGGTAGAGATCCGGTTAGGTTCTCGGGGGGCGTCCCTCCAGAGGCGTTCCCATTCGGTGAGGAAGTTCCTTAGCCTGACCATTTGTTAGAAATCCAAAGAAACAATACGAGCCCTGTACGGTTTTAGTTGTATAACCTGCCATGGAATGTGGTAGTAACTACTATTGAACATGGTAGCTATAGTAGGCATACTACGAAATGTGTATGCTGGCTAAGATTTATATTATACTTTCGAAATGTTTTCCACACTATGCACTAATGATAATATTAAAAAGAATTTTGTGTATCAAGCATGTTTGACTATCATAAGGAGAAATCTCCTCCAATTGTGCAATTGCATTGTGTGTGTGGCGGGAGACCTTATGGTAGTTTCATTTTCCAAAAGCATAGTGGATTTTCTTTTCCTTTTCTTTATGCAAATAACTGTTTTAAGATCTCACATCGGTCTCATGATTGACTTGGAGTTTATTGTTCCCTTTCTAAACACTGGGTGCCCATAATTTTTCACATGGGCAGCCTAGAGTCAGGTTATCAGTAGTTATGGAGCGAAGTCATAAAGGTATGCTGTGGAGATCAGAAGACAAGCTAGATAGCGAGACGTATCACTTATAGTATGTATTATCCGCTGCGTATGGTTTGCTGAAAATTCAGTTATTATAACTGCCAGTGTTGTGTTTGTTGTTGTAATACTCTGATTATGTATGTATAAACTGATATAGTTCTTTTGTTTTAAAGATTATTCATTTATCTATTATATATTGTTCCGCTTCGAAATGCGTGATTCTGATATTTTTTTTGTTTCTTCTTCTATCTTCTTCTTCTTTAACCCTAACGGTTCGGTTTGTGGCGTTCGATTGTCCGGCATTTGATACAGTGGACGTATTGATGTCGACTTTCGAAAGTCCAAAAACCTAGACCATTACATTTTAGAAGGTTTAAAACGACAATAATCCACATATGTCTAGCTTAAACGATCCAGAATATAGATAATTAATGGGGTTAATTAAGAAAAATAGGAAAAGAAGAAGAGAAACAAACATAGAATCTCACAGCGGAATGACAAAATATAATAATCAAATAAACAGTTCATGAAGCTGTTTACAATATATTTGATTATAATTTATACAATATTTATCAAAGTTATATATATAATAGAAAAAATATAATGCAGCAGAACAACACGATGCAGGGAATAATAATAGTAAAAATATACCAAATCTTCATCTTTGTCCTCCAAAAATGATCTTCAATGCGCTAAAATACTTAGGGCTGACCCGAGCGTAATGGAAAAACAAAACATTCGAGTCTTGACTAAATATTCTTATGTAAGTCAAGTTGATATCGTATAAAATGCATGTAGTAGCATCAGAGATGTTTACAGGGTTTCACATCTCGTACCCACTGTATAACGTGTATGCAATAACTCAAAAGATGTTACGGGTTTTTCCATCTCTTATGGATCCGTCAAAATATTTATATATAGTAGAATACACTATATATGATGTCTAATGATTAAAATTAATAGTTTTCTTAGTGTTAATGTTTTACATTAATCCTCCTAAATGCGTTTTTAAACATTGTCATACAATTTGCATATAATGCCCCAGTAGCACGTCGGGGGATAGGGATCCGCCATGATACAACAAGACTAAACCAATATTGCAAGGGTCTCGTATAGGGATCAAAGTATAACAAGGCACGTGAGGTAATACTCAAGGTAGGATACTACCAGTTCGGATCGCAGGGCTGGTGGTAACGCATTATATCCATGATCGCCCACCGTGTACATCCATCTATATCAAGTCAAAGGGATGTTACCCCACAAATCAAGGTGCATTGGTCGAAACCAAGAACAAGAGTAATAATATGGACCAAGTCCAAGAACATCGAAGAACGAATGTTCGCTAGGGGTAGCTTGCCCGCTTGGCCCTGTCAAATTGTCATGTTTTAATCATTTCAAATTGGCACAAGCTCCAGGGTCTGTCCATCATCGTTCTCTTTCTTCAAATCCAGCAAACGATGCCAAATCCAACCACTTCGTTCTGGAGTCTCTCTATGTACACAGTTGTTAAAAGTGGTTTCAATATTGACAGAGAGTATGCCAATAAGAGGCCCTGGTCTCTTTAACAACCGAACATCGTTTTACACACCGGTTAGTTCGTTTTCGTTTCGCAAAACGATCCATACTTGATATCAAATATCTTATTCGCTTCAAAATCAATTCTATTTTGAAATATCATAGTTACTTCAAATATGTTAATTTTCGCTTGAAAGTCATTTTCATTTCAGAATTCGATTCGGATTACAGTTTAGGGTATAACTACATTTTAACTCAATTCACATTTAAATCCACAATTTAAATATAAACATTCCCAATTTGACCAGTTTGAATTTTTAGTAAATAGTTTAAATAGTTTTAAATAGTTTAAAAATTAAAATAGTTTGATATAAAATGGTTTGAGTATTGAAAATGGTTTATATAGTAAAATAGCTTGGAAAATCAAAATGATATGAATATTTAAAAATAGGTTTTAAACAGTTTATATTAAAATAATTTGTTTGAAAATAATTTCAAAGTTAAACTAATTCAATTCCAAATCTTCCAATTCAAGTCAATTTCAATTTCCATTACAATTTAAATCGATTCAATTCCAATTCCAATTCATATTAACTTCGAATCCAATTTCAATTCAAATCAATTTCAATTTCGATTTGAACTTAATTCAATTTCGATTTCAAATTAATTCAATTTCGTTTTAAATTAATTCAATTTCGATTTCAATTCTAGTTTGAATTAATTTCAATTCAATTCTCAATTTTAAAATATTTCAATTTATATCAATTTCGAGCTCAATTACAAAAAATCGATTTAAATCACTTAAATAAAATTTAAACTTCAATATTTAATTCAATGTTCAACTCTTTAATATAATTCAATTCCGAGCCAAATTTACAAATATTCATTTAAATTATTTTTACCTGGATTTATTTCAAAGTTCGAATAAAAGTTCAAATCTTTTAAACAAATCACTTTTCATAATTTAAATCATATTTCAATTATAGCTTCAAATTTCAATTCGATTATTTAAACAATTACCGTTAACAAATTTCAGTCTCAACATATGGATCTCAAGTTCGAAAATAATTCGATTTCCATAAATTCGATTTTTTATTTCTTTAAATCAAAATCATTTAAATAATTTCTAGACCACTAATTTTAAAATCATTTAATTTAACCAATCCGATGTCCATGTATAATTTTCTATCCTATGGCCAATTGAATAATTATTTTAGTTTAATCCCAGGGATATATATATCATTTCAATCCAAATCAAAGTGTCATGGGTATATATTATTTCAACCTATTTCTTACTTTATTCGAAATAATTCAATTTACATTTTTATATACTGTAAATAATTTACGGGGTGATCATAGGATATATAAAAATAAATAAATATCCAATCATCCAAAATATCAACCGACTGACATCCATCACAATCAATCATCCAAGCAGTCAAATATCACAACAATTAGCCAAATATCAATAATCGAGAATTTTACTGGCAGTTTAATTCTAATTTCATTTAATTGTTAACTATCATATAAATTTCTAATCGATTTCCATGTTAGTTAAATTTACTAAATAACAATTAATAAATTTTAATCACTTTTAGATTGCAATCTAACTAACATAAATATATTATAGTACTTCTCAACGTTATAAAACACTCACCATTTATTTGAAACTGAAAATATTTCAGCATCAATAAATTCCACTTCCACTCCATGCTGTAGATGACGTCAATACAGTTGCAATGCAACTTGTTTCGTTCGAATAAGATCTCGTATGAACAAGATACGATTTATTAGCTAAATGAATAATGAATTAGGAAGTAATTAAATTAATTAACTTAAACTAATATACCTAATCCTCTCTCAAGTTAATTATCCTCCTAGCCGCACATGATCTCATGCACAGAACCCAAACCTAGCGACAACAAACACGACATGCTCCACCACCACATCCACTGGACCTCCATTCGAGCATGCCACCACTCGCGCCCATCTCCAAGCCACCACAGCCGCTCTCCACTGTCGCACCCGCACGTGCCTATCCTAAACCAAAACCCTAACATCTACAGTCAAACCCTACACTAGTGCCACCCTCGCCTTCGTCTTCCCCATGCATGCACTCACGCTGGCGCACACGACCTTTGTAGTTTTGTCTGATTTTTTTATCTTCGTTCGTTGAATTTTGAAACGAGAAAAAGAAAAAAGAGGTACAAGGGAGAAAAATTTATAGGCAGGGTGTATGATATGTTGGAGGGAGTGTAAATATATATTATTTAATTAGAAATTATCTCGTCCGATCGACCCATGAAATTACGAGCTCCAAACGAAGCGTGCCGTCTTACGTTCTATATGTTATACTCCTATTCGGAATGCAATGGAACTAGCCACGAGACCTAATTCGATCATATGCAGAAGATAGCTTTTCAAATCAAATTATTTTAATTAAATTCCTTAAATTAATTTCTATGCGTTTCAAGCTCGCAAGCCCAAACGACAAGTCCGATCGCTACGAAACTTGAAATTTTAAAATAGTTCACTATCACGGATCTAATGAAACTGGTTTCATCAAAATCCGAGATAGGAGCCAAAATGGTAATTAAAATATAAAATTTTCTATTTTTACTTATTCACCTTTAAATTCAATTTTAAAAGTAAACGATCTTCATTCTTGTTTAAATAAAATTTAAATCAACTTTTGAAATCATTTTCGTTTACATTAAATTCAAAATCCAATTATTTAAATAACTCGGATATTAAATTTAATCAATTTAATTATCCGATAAATTACAATAATAATCATAAATTTCAATTGAATTATTGTTATCAATAATTATTTTATTTTCATCTAAATAATTCAACATTTATTATTCAACTCCAATTATTGATTATAAACACAGTCAATACATAGAATTTCATTTCAATACCTATTATTGCCAAAATCTTCGAAATTGGTTATTTCAAAATTTATTCAAGTTCATTTTCAATAACTTACATAAACAAAACATTAAATTTTCATTTCAAATCATTTTTATTCAATAATCATATTAAATTTAATAATTTAAAATAGTCAAAAATATAGGTCGTTACATTCTCCCACACTCAAAACTTTTCGTCCTCGAAAAGGGATTAAGTAAGGAATTTAACATACAATATATTTTATCCAAAATAATCAACTTATAAAACTTTAAAACCTTATTAGAAAACCTTTACTATGCTTCTACTACGCCACTCCGATGGCCCTACGGAAATTACAAGTTACTTATCAAAACGAGTTATAAAATTTTGAAACCTCCAACTTTTTCAACTGATCTACTTTGCGCGGTTCGATCGAAATTTTTTTACAACTCAATATATAACACAAATATATACCGAATATATCAAATATACATTGAATCTCAATAATGAGGAATCTTGTAGGGAAAATTATAAAAGTGCGGTATATAATCCGAGATACGTACCTTCTTATTATTAATTCGAGCGAGTTCGCTCATATTAAGCAAGCAAAAGCATAACAATTCCATGTATACATCCAAATGGTTTTGGTATGTATCTATCTCAAGTCAAATTTGAAATATTAGTTGCATATAGAGGTATAAAACATGTATGAGTAAAATAGAACCACATTGCATGATTTTGAATCCAAATCGTAAGTACGAGCACAAATACACAACATACGACAATCGTATGCAATCACAACAGTTATAACGATGGTTTGCAACAAAAGAAACCATTCAATTATCAATATTCATCCAATTAATTCATAAATATACGAATTTACATTATCCAATATCAATATTTAATTTGTACACTTCATTTCTTATTAACATCCAATTTTTATTAACATTTAATCCGTTTGCTTCAAATTTATTCACATCTATTTCATTCACGTTCAATTTATTCAATTTGATTTGTTAGATTCTAATTGTTTCACTTTCTGTTTAACATATTTCATATGAATTCATTTATGAACCATTTTATAAAATTATTCCACTTAACCTTTTTTAAGTTAAATTTTATTTTATTACCACTTGGTGTATTCACTTTAATACTAATATCATTCATAAACCATTTCATAAAATCATTTAAGTTTATTACAACCATTTTATAAAATGTAGTTCATGTTTTTATTGCTTCATAACTTAAATTCATTTTAATTCATTAATTCACCTCGTTAGTTTATTCTATTAGTTCAAATTCATATTAATAATTTACTTAAGTAAATTTTATTTTATAATTCAAATTCTTATTAATAAAATTTTCTTTTTATCACAATCAATTTTATTCAACTTTCTTAAGTTAACTTTCATCTTATAATTTATTCCATTAACTTATTTCATCAGTTTATTCCATTCAACTTGACTTAAATAGAATTTCATTTCATAATTCAAATTTCAATTTTCTAATTTCATTAATCATTTCTTAAATTCATAATTATTTAATTCAGATGTATCTTCTTTTGCACAATTGTAACGACCCAGAATTTCTGTCAATTAAAATTCAAATATTTAATTGATTTTGAATATTAATAAGTGAAATTAATAAGTCGAATAATTTATTTTTTGAATATTTGATTTAATTGGATAATTAAATCGATAATTTAATGGTGAAATTCCAAAAATAATTGAAATCTGGATTTAATGTGATTAAAAAATGATTTATAAAGTTATATTAAATCATGTTGGAGTTATAATGATGTTATAGAACTTTTAAAATTGAATTAAAAGTTAAACTGTGAAAATTGAATATTTTAATATTTAAATCGACTAGTGAAAATAGCCATTTTTCGAACAGTCTCAGAATTGGATGAAACTAGTTCCATTGGATCCGTAATAGTTTGTTATTATCGGATTTCAATTTTCGTAGCAATCGGAGTTGTCATTTGACCGTGGCAGCTCGAAACGCATCGAAATTATTTTAATATTAATTTGGCGAGTTAAAAATAGTCATTTTTCAAAAAGTCTCGGATTTCGACGAAACTAGTTTCATCGGATCCGTAATGTGAAATTATTGTAAGATTTCAAATTTCGTGTCAATTGGATGTACCGTTTGTCCGGGGCAAGCCAAAACGTATCGAAATCGGTTTAATTTAAATTTGATCGTTTAATTCCGTAACTCGCACAGATGACCGAATAGCTCCCGAAACATGTTCCATTGTGTTCAGAACGTGGGGTAAACCTTAGAAACGTCAGCCGGCACGCTCGATTTGGAGTTCGGAAAATGGAGTGAATAGTGTTTTTTCGTTGAATTTCTATAAAAGGACCACCCCTGCTCACTTTTGTTCAAACCCTAATTTTATGAAGCCAGCCGCCACTTGACGATTCAATGGCCGAAAACAACCCAAATTCTTCCCCTCCGATCTCCTCATCCGTCCATTTTCATCCAAACCTTCCAACTACAAAAGTATAGAGCATAGGGAGAACTTGGATCTCAACGGTCGAGATCGGGAAATTCGTAACGAATCAACGGGAATTTACATCCAAAGACGCGCGTTTCTTGCACGTTTTTCAAGAAGGGGGAGCCACCGAGTTGCGTGTCGTTCAAGCCGAGGGTGGGGAGGAGTGGCGCGCACGTGGTGAAGATCTTTGATCGAGGTGGAGGGGCTCGGAGAGGCGTGCGAAATGGAGAGAGAGTGGCGGCAATTTTGGGTTCATGTACGTGAGTTATTCACGTAGGGAACGAAGGGGGAGAGGGCTAAACACACGGCCAGGATTTGAGAAAAGGAAATCAACGGCTCTGATTGGTTGGGGTTTTAAAATTAAAAGAAATTGTTAATTTATTATATAATTAATTCGTGTAAACTTTAAAATGCAATAACTTCTTCATACGAGGTCCGTTTCGGACGAATTTTTTTGCATTGGAATCGTATTGACGAGCACTACGCAATGGAGCTAGTTTGAAGTTGATTGGAGTCAGTGAAATTTTGGGTAAAATTAAACGCGCGTTTAATTTTATTTGAAATAAAACGCTACCAATTGCTATCGGAAATTCAAGGTGAGAACTTCTCACTCAATCGAATCTGTTTCGATTTATATTTTAAATAGTTAGATTTAAAATTGTTGATTGTATGCCTGGATGATAAATTATTATCTGTTGTTGATTGAAATAGACATTATACGCCGTTATTAAGTGGAGGTTATTTATTGAAAACATATACCGCGAATATTTTACTGCAAAGTGAAATTGGTATTATTATTGTACTTGGAGTTGATTTTCCTACATTATATAGTGATTGAGACCCTATTGCGCCGCATAATAGCTGGTAATATTTTATAAATCCCATATACCGCGATATTCCGTACTGGAATGGAATTGGTATTGTGCTAACATCTTTGGATGCAGGGGGATAGGTTGGAGGGATCCAACTGGATTCCTCAACAGTATTGGGTTGATTACATATATTATGATATTTGTTGGTTGTCATATCGATATATGATGTTTTGATGCCGTGATTGATTATTTGGTGCTGTTGCATCATCAGATCCATTTTTGAAGTTTAAAAATAACGATTTTGATTTTAAAAGAATTTTAAAGTGATTTTCGAAAGTATACGTTTTATTAAATTTTTGAATTGATTCATTTTAAATAAATTTATGTTATAAAATTTAATATTATAAAATTATGATTTTTGGGAAATATAACCAAAGTGTGATTTTTGAAATAAAAAGTTGATTAATTTATAAAATGGTTTAAATTGAGATTTTTAAAGTATTATAAACGGTTTATTTAAAAGAAACAGAAAAAATTAATATTTATAAATTAAAAATATTGGAATTGTAAAACGAGTTTTTACAAGTGTTAAAAAGAAGTATAAATGGATTTCATAAGTGAATAAAATTTATTGATTTATAAATTATAAAGTATAAAATGAATAGATTTTTGTAAAATAAAAGATTTATAAGTAATTAACTTATAAATTAGATTTTTGGTATAAAATTGAGTTTTAAAATGAATTTGTTAATTCAGGGATTTTTATAAATCGAAGTTTTTATAAATAAAGTTGGAATTTATAAACATTATTTTATAAATCCAAAATCACTTATTTTGATAAGTGAATTATAAAAGTTAATTAAAAGAATTACATCCACGATTTTAGACAGTGGATAATCCTTTAAATAAATGTGTAGAAACATTGAATTGGGTAAATAAAGTATATTTACGATTTTGGACAGTAAATATATTATTAAATAAAATGGATATGTTTTAGGGAAGTGATATTATAAAATGAAGTTAAACGATTTAAAAGCTGTTTTCAAATTGTATTAGATATCGAATACATAGATTTCAACATTCATTGTTGAAATAGACATTTTCGAGGAATAAGGAAATGGTGGACTATAACACTGTTGTTATACTAAATGGTTTCCGAAAGGAAATGTTTTATATAGTATTGGGATTTATATATCTATCTAAATTTCGAATCCCTATACTAGTGATTTTGAGTTGTCGTAACGATGTTTTACGTAGCATTCATTTTGACTCAAATGAATGTGTTTGAAGAGGATCTTTTCCTTAAAGAATGAAATATATACTTAATTATGATTTAATTATATTGTATATTTTCCAAGTGTTGAAAATAAATGGATTGGTGAATTACTTATTATTTAATAAGTATGGAAATGATTTCCAATATGAAGTGAAATATTTTGAGATGATATCTTTTAAAGATAAATTGAAATGTGGAAATTGATTTGAAATTGTTTTCAAATAGTTGAAGTGTGGAAATTATATACCTTGTAAAGGTATTTTTGGAAAATAAATAATTTGGAAAATTATTTGGAATCTGATGATGCTGTGCAGACCTATTGATAGTTAAATAACCGACTATCAATAATTACCTTAAATGGGTATTTGTTGTGAATTGGATGAATTTGAATGCCACACTTATTTTTGAATAAGCGCTCACTATTCGGGTTAGCCGGGAAAGGACCTTTGGGTCATATAACCCATTCCGAATATGTGATACGTCGTAATGGATTGCATTTGATGACCGCTGTTGAAGACCAGATATTTTTGAAAATGGAAGGATTACCGTCGAGTTACTTTGCATCGGCTGATCTTCGATATAGAGGTTTTATCACCCTTAGTGACGGGAAGTCCGAACGTGATTATTGAATATCTGGATTGCAAGGACTTCTTTGGAAGTGCCTTCGGTTCTGTTCGAGCCCGGAACAGACTTGTATGGATTGTATGTCTCTCGTTACAAATTGAGATATAAAGCTGATTTCTTTTAAATACGTATCTGTTGGTGGCGGGGAATTTATTCTCTTAGCTTAACACCCTTCTCTGAGACGTACGAGCTCAGAGGTTATGTAGTTGAAGGTTATTAGTGATATACTCCCAATTTGGTAATGTGGCATACCGAGTGTTGTTGTATAATGATCATTGTTTGATCATTTGTGATATGATCATTTTTTTGATCATTTATCTTTGTGATCATTGCTTTGATCATTTGTTGACCCAAAGCATGGCTTTGTATAAAGCGTGGATTTATAGACGAGACTTCGTCGGACCTCACACCCCGGAATGGTCAAAACAGGAAGGATGCGGCAAGGTTCTAGGGAGTAGCGCCCCTTAGTGTATTCCATTCCTTCTAGATAGAGGTGGTATCATGGTATGGAGCCCATATATTTAACCTATGTTGTTATTGCAACTTTATTACGTGGTTGTTGGAAATCGAGGATCCTCGGGAAGATCGGTTACGATCGGGGGATGACATATGCGCGTCAGTAGTTACCTATTTTTGCAGAGGTAACCCGACCTTGTGTTGGCAGAGATCCGGTTAGGTTCTCGGGTCGTCTTTCCAGAGGCGTACCTATGTGGCAATGGGAAGTTCCTTGGCCTGACCATTTGTTGGAAATCCAAAGAAACAATACGAGACTTGTAAGGTTTTAGTTGTAGAACCTGCCATTTAATATGGTAGCTATAGTAGGCATACTATAATGGTACCTATGCTGGCTAAGATTTATATTCTACCTTCGAAATGTTTTCTACACTATGCACTAATAATAATATCAAAAATGACTTGATTTTACGTAGTAAGCATCTTTGACTATTATAAGGAGTAACCTTCTCCAATTTTGCGTTTGCATTGTGTGTGTGGCAGGAGGCCTTATGGTAGTTTCATTTTCCAAAAGCTTTGCGAATTGACTTTAAAATTATCCCGTTGTTGTTTTAAAGATTAAATAACTGTTTTAGTTCTCACAGCAGTCACCATGACTGACCTAGAGTTTATTGTTCCCTTCTTAAACTCTGAGTGCCTACCAATTTCTACACGGGCAGTCTAGAGTTAGGTTATCAGGTTATTCTGGATTGGAGTGCTATGGAGCTCAAGTGGCAAGCTGGATGGCGAGACGTATCAACTATACTATGTATTATTCCGCTGTGTATTCTGTATGAGGACAAGTTTATATAACTGGCCATTGATGTATTGATTTTTTTGTTATAAACTCTGATAATGTAATGTGATGTAATGTATAACCGATATAATTCTTTTGTTTAAAGATTATTCATTTATCTATTGTATGTTGTTCCGCTTCGATATGTGAGATTCTGATGTTGTTCTTCTTTTCTTTTCTTCTATCCTTTTCTTCTACCTCTTCTTTCTCTTAAACCCTAACGGTTGGGATTTCCGGCCTTCGACTGGTGGCATTCGATAAAGTGAGTATCGATGTCGATTTTCGAAAGTCGAAAATTTTTGAGACGTTACATTTGGTATCAGAGCATATGGTTAAGCGACAACCATGGCTCTGTTGGGTGTTACTCATTAGAGATAGAGTCAGTAGTACTCTAGAATGAGTGTGAGTATATTAATAGATACGAGTGCGTATTTGTTAGTGAATATAAAATTGTTTTATATTGTAATGATTGATTTGTTGAGTGGTATATGGATTCTGGTCGGTATTGTCTGTACAACTCTATCGATAGGGATCTCTAAACACTTATATAGAACAATTCCGCACGATATTGTTTTAAAATTAGGTAAATGAAATAATTTTACCTCGATTATATTTTATATATAAAGGAATAATTTTTTAGAAATTATTAAAGTGTATATAATTGATTGTTTGGGTGCCGAATAAGTTAAATAAAACAACAATTGTATAAGGAATGAATTATAATGTATGAAGTTATAATTAAAATGATTTACAATGGTAAAATAATCTTATATATTAATAGTGAAATTTTATAAGTAAGAGATTTGTAAATGTGATTTATAATCTAAATTTAAATTCCAGAGAAGTGTTTTGAAAGGATTTGATACTTTGGAAAAATGTTTTGGAGAGATGATAGCTCTAAACTCTTTTCAGTCGCTGGAAAATCATTCCGATGATGACCGCGGCATCATTGGTGTTCATTTTCGGGTTTCCAAAAGAGAAATTGTGCCAAATTATTTTAAATGAAAGTTGTTGGGAAAATTTTTGATTTGGTTTTAGAAATTCAAAAGATAATTTGAAATGATTTCAAAAATGGTTTTGAAAGGTTGAAAAGACTCTGGAATCCTATTTAAAATATTTATGAGAATGATAAATGAGTGGATAACTTATACAATTTGAAATTTTGATAGAATAAATTTAACTTAAAGGATGGAGTTAAATTAAAGTAAATATAAGTGAATCAATAAAATCCAAATGGTAATTGTTGAATATAAGTTGTATAACTTATAAAATGAGAAAAAGTAAGTGAAACAAATTGTTAAAGGAATTAGCAATTGAATTAATGAATTGGATGTTAATCAATCTAATGTAAATAAATTGCTATGGAATAATGGATTTAAGTGTTAATTCATTGAAGCTAATTAAATAAATTGAATGGAAGTCAATTTAATTTAAAGTGTTGAACCAAATTGAATGTAAATGAATACTTTGGTTGTGTTAAATATGCATTGGTTGTTAGTTGATTGTTGATTGATTGTATATAAATTCATTAAGTATTAATAAAACTGAATTAGCAAAATTGGAAGCTAAATTAATTGATTCAAATTGAAAGTGAATTAATGAGAATGGAAATTAACTAATTGAATTGAAAATGAATGTTGATAAAATCCAATGTTAGTAAAAAAATCAATGTTAACAAATCAAATTTAATTTATAATTGAAAACCAATTCAATGAATATAAATAAGAAATGGATTTATATTGATTTGGTTATGGATTTGTTGGATGATAGTGGTTTTGATGGTTGCATTATTGCTTTTGTTGCAATTGTTATGTTGCTATATGCTATATATTGATATTATTTTCTATATACATGTTTCTCATATTGTTGTTGAGTATTTAGTAGGTGCGGATGGCGCTTGCTTCGCATTTGAGCTCGCTTTCGCGCTATATTAGCCGTATACGCTCGCTAATAATAAATAAGGTACATATCTCGGATTAAATATCGTACTTTTACACTTTTTCCCTATGGGATGCCTCATGACTTGATGAGATGTATATTTGTGATATATATATACTATCATTTCCCTAGGAGACTATGGCGAAATTTTCCGAAATTTTAAGGCGTTAGAATATTTTTGAGAAAATCGAATTTTTGTTTGAAAACTAAGTATGATTTGAGAACTTAGTAAAGTTGTTGTAAGAAGTTTAACTATGGATTTTGAAAAAATTTAAACACTTAAGAGATTTGTAAATCTAGTTTGAACGGTTTGTTTTAAAAAGTTAAAGGATTCGGTGTTCGTTTGAAGGCGGTGGATTTAAAAAATGAGGAAGAGAAAAAGGCGATGATATTGTTGTGTTCGTTGCCGGATTGCTATATAGTTTTCTCAATTAGTTTGATTTATAGCCGAGATACATTGACTCTTGATGATGTCAAAACAGGTCTTCTTAGTGAGAAGTTGCGGGGTCAAATGAAGGAGTTAGGAGGTGGACGTAGTGGTGCTAATAATTGTCATGGTTTGTTTATGGAGTAGGAGAGGTATGTGAAGAAGGAGAACCTGGGGCGTTCTAAATCGAGAAATCCCGGTTGGAGAGGAAAGTAAAAGGAAAGAAAAGGCAAGTGCTATATTTGTAAGAAGCCCGATCATTGGAAGAATGTCAGGACAAGGAGAAGGCAAAGAAGGAAGTAGCATCTTCATCAATAGCGGTGGAGAGTGGAGTTGGTGGAGGAGACTTAGATGTGTTGTCGACGGTAGCATCGAATGTTTCGGGTAGTGAATGAGTGCTCGATTCGGGGGCGTCTTATCATATGAGGTTAAATATGAATTGTTTTTCTTCTTACATCAACAAAGAAAGAAATTCAATTGTTACATGAAATAGTGATATATGTAAGTCGAAAGGTATTGTTCCCGTGCAAATTTGGATGTTTGACGAAGTGGTTCAGACTTTCACTAATGTGCGCTATGTTGCGGGACTTCGGAAGTCTATTATCTCTTAGGGAAATTGGATTCTTTAGGTTGTAAAATCACCATTGAGAGTGATAACTTGCGGGTTTCGAAGGGTGTGCTTGTGGTGATGAAGGGTGCTAGGACTCATGGTATTTATTTGCTTCAAGGAGTGACTGTAGAAGGTGAAACTTGTGTAGGAGTTGATAGTTCTCGTGGCTTAGATGCGACTAGGTTGTGGCATTTGAGGTTAGGTCATGTCTCGGAGAGGAGTTTGGATATTCTTCGGAAGAGGGAGATGATTAGTGGAGAGACTTTCAACAAATAAGAGTTTTGCAAAGAATGTGTCATGGGAAAGAAAATTAAAGTTTTATTCGGTGAGGGAAAAACATGATTTGAGAAGGATTTTTGAGTATGTTCACATGGATGTTTGGGGACCGGCATCGGCAGCTTCTTTAGATGGAGCTCGCTATTATATTTCTTTCGTAGATGATTTTTCTCGAAAAGTATGAGTGTATGGAATGAAGGCCAATTCGAAGGCATTTGCAAAGTTCAAAGCATGGAAAGCACTTGTTGAGAACGAGTGTGGTAAGTCTATAAAGATCTTGAGGTCCGACAATGGTGGATAGTATGTTTTCGAAGAATTTTTGGAGTTCTGCAAGCATCATGGTATTCCAAGGCATTTTACTACACCAGAAGATCCACAACGAATGGTATTGCGGAGAGGATGAATCATACTCTACTTGAGAAAGCTCGATGCTTGAGATTGACATTGGGTTTGGTTAAGAGATTTTGGGCTGAAGCTTTGCCAACCGCATTTCATATTATTAATCGAATTCCATGCTCAGCTATTGGTAACAAAATTCCGGAGGAAGTGTGAAAGGGAAGCATTGACATAAGCTATCTTCATGTGTTTGGTAGTCCGATTTATGTTCATGATCTTGGAAATGATAAGCTTGAACCTAGAGCTTTCAAGGGGATTTTACTTGGTTATACGGATGGATTAAAAGGCTATCAGATTTGGAATTCGAAAACGAAGAAGGTAGTGAATTATCGTTATGTTACTTTTGATGAGTCAACATTGTTCAAGGAGAATAAAAGCTCGTCGAAAGATTTGGTTTATGGTGAATCAAAGGAGAAGAAAGCTATTTCTGCATTTTGTCCAAAGAGTAGAGAGAGTAGAGTAGTTGGACATGTTTGCAAGGAGGTAGCGGTTGATGTTACATCACATAGTTCACAAGGTGCCTCTAGTAGTGTTGGTGATGTGCATGATTCTAGAGAAGTTTTGGTTCAAGGTGGAGCTGAAGGGAGTTTTGTGATGGTATTTATTCTTAGGTTAGTCGCCGTACTATAACATCACTTAAAAGATATGATGATTGGAACTATCTTAGCTTTTGTGATAATGTAGACTATGCTCTTCATGTAGTCCAAGATGAGCCGATGGACCTTGATGACATCATGGAATCGAGTGATAGCTCGAAATGGATTTGTACCATGGAGTATAAGATGCAATCATTGTTGAAGAACCAAACTTGGGATTTGGTTCCACTTGCTAAAGGAAACCGTGTTATTGGTTGTAAATGGATATACAAGGTAAAGGATGATGGGAGGTACAAAGTTAGGCTAGTGGCTAAGAGATCTGCACAAAGGAAGGGGAAGAAGTATGATGAGATATTCGCACCGATTGTGCACCATACTTCTATCCGGATATTACTTGTCATAGTTGTTATTCACGACTTGGAGTTGGTGCAACATGATGTGAAAACTATCTTCGTGCATGGAGACTTGTATAAAGACAACTACATTGAGCAACCAGAAGTTTTTTTGCGGATGGTAAGTCAAATTTGGTTTGCAAGCTATAGAAATCACTATATGGTTTAAAGCAATCACATAGGCAATGGTACAAGAGATTTGATCATTTTATGCTTGAAAATGGTTTTGATAAAAGCATTAAGAATGCTTGTATTTATTTTAAGAAGTTGAAAAATTATTGTTGGGTGTATTTACTCTTGCACGTGGATGGTATGCTTATTGCTTATAAGGATAAGAATGAAATCAATTAGCTAAAAATAAGTTTGAAATCAGAAATTGAAATGAAGGATCTTAGAGAAGCAAGAAGGATATTGGGCATGGAAATAGAAATCTTTTAGAAAGTGTTTTGAGTTGAAACTAACTCAAAATGAGTATATAGAGAAAGTGCTTTGCCGGTTTAGCATAGAGAATGCAAAGGTTTCAAATACACTTTTACCTTTGCATATGAAACTTTCGAGTAAGAGGTCATCTATCTTGGAGAAAGACAAGACTTATATGGCAAATGTGTCGTATGCTAGTGCGGTTGGAAGTCTGATGTATGCTATGATGCGTACATGGCCTGATATTGCAAATGCTGTAGAGATGGTTAATCGATATATGGCTAATCCAGGGAAATCACATTGGAAAGCTGTGAAGCTTATATTAAGATACCTTATAAGCACATCATCTCTTGGTCTTGTTTTTTGTGGTAGCCAGGTGATGGATTGCAAATTGGTTGGTTATTGTGATTCGAACTACGCCGATGATAGGGATCGAAGAAAATAAACTTTCAGATATGTCTTCACACTTGGGGGTACAACCATATGTTGGAGATCGAGATTGCAGACCGTAGTTGCTTTATCTACTATGGAGGCAGAGTTGATAGCCGCGGTGGAGGCGGTTAAGGAGACACTTTATTTAAGGCGATTGTGTGGCTTGGGATTCGAGCATGATAGCATTGATGTTTGATGTGATAGCAAGAGTGTTATTCACATGGAGGAGAATTTGGCGTTTAGCTCACAGACTAAGCATATTGAGATGAAAGAGTCATTTCTAGTAGCCATGGATGAGGATAAGCAAGTATATCTTCGGAAAGTGCACACAAAGGATAACACGGTTGATATGTTCAATAAGACATTGCTGGTTAGAAAGTTCGAACATTGCTCGAACTTGATTTGCTTGAAGAATTACTAGGTGCCCGGGCTGGCATGGTTGAGGGAGGTCCTTGGTTATGGATGAGAAAGAGTATTGTTGAGAGATTGAGGTTCTATCTTCTTGGTAAGTGCTAGTTTACACTCCTCAGCACTTTAGTCTTTGGTGAGACGGTTTGGGATTTGAATTTTTCAACACTTCATTAGCGGGTGGGGGATTTGCTTGAGCTCGTTGGTGGAGTGCAATGGGTGATGGCTTTGTCGAAGCTCATTGGGAAAGCATTCATTTTGATTGAAGGTAGAAGTGGTGATAGTTGGAGCTATCAGTTGTTATTGATGGTGTGGTACCATTGGAGTTGGAGATAGATATAGTGTAAAGGTGGAGTGTTAAATTTTTGCGATACTATATAGAAAATTGTAGAGGTTGGAAGTAGCTTAACAACGGAGAAAACGGTTCGCAAATCGGAGCTCTGAGGTGGAAGTTATGGCCAAAAAGGTGGAGTAGAACTGAAGTGACAGCGACAGACGTCTAAGGATATGGTCAGACGTCTGAGGCTTCAGCAAACCTGCAGTAGACCTGTTCCAGAGACTTAGGACGGACGTTTGAAGTTTTGGTCAAACGTCTGAGTCTGTTGCAGATTTTTTCTAGAGAACAGAACGGATGATTATCACTTTCAACAGACATATGATGTCTCAGGGAAAATTTTCCCGAGACCTTGGACAGACGTCGTCCCATTATGACAGACGTCTTTTGCGACTTCTACTAGTTTTTGGCCTGCGTTTGACGTGAATATTTATGATATTTGAAGAGGAAATTTTGGAAATTTGCCTAGGTTTTCTATTCTCCTATATAAGCTAGCTTTAGGTTTCAGATCTCGATGTAACAAAAAGTAGCCTCCACTAATTAGGGTTAATCAAAACCTAATTTTTTTTTAATTTTCTTCCCCACAAATCAGTTCTATTAGAATTTTGATCACTGTAATCAATCTCTTATACTCTTTTCATCGATATTAATAAAAGCTCTCTTTTAAATTAGATATACACTAACACAACGTTAGTGGAATCACTATTAATCGCTATATGATTTATTTTTCGTTATTGCTTCGATTCATATATTGCTTGTTTGAGAATTGTGATCAGTTTTGGATTGGTTGAGATTTAGATTGAGGAATTGATTGGTTATTTTTACACTTCTTACCACGATCTCGTTTTTCCGCTGTGCATTGGGGTTTTGATTTAAGTGGTCTCGAGTTTGAATCTGTCACAACAGACATAACATGTTCTCTCTTTCTCCTCTAATATGAGTCGAAGGAAGCACTTTGTTGTTTAGAAAACTTTTGACTACTTTAAAACATCCAACTCCTAAGCTAAAAGAAGAGAGGGCAATGCCTTTAGAAGAATGGATCAATATGGAAAGTGTATTCGGGAGCCTTGGTGACATCAGTACTGTTCTAGACGAATGTGCAGATATGAGGAGTATATTGATTACATATTCTCTGATGAAATGGAGCCAAATTCTAATGTTAAAATTGCTGGTTGCATTGGCTGAGAATTTATGCAAATGTAAGGTTCATTGTTAATGGTGGATGAGATATAGTGTGAGCATAGTGGCGTCATTTTTTGAAAATTATATGTAAAGTGAATAGTATATTGTATGTAAAGTATTATTATTTGAATTGGTGAATTTTATGTATATCAATTTCTAAAAATTTAATTCTATGGTACTATTTCGGATAAAGTTGGTACTATTTCAGATAAAGTTGCTAGTTGAAATGTCTATTTAGATTTATTTTTTATTTTTTTAAAGTTGCACATATTTCACAACATTTAAAAAAAGTTATAAAAAAATATTCTGCAATATTATAAAAAAGTTGTAAATCACATTTCACAACATTTAAAAACAGTTGTAATTGTAACTATTATAAGATTATTTGCAACATAAAAAAACGTTGCAAAAGATGCTAGCCCTTTACAACTTTGTATATTACTAAGGGTGAGCAAATTGTTGGTTCGGTTTGAAACCGATCAAAAATATTGAAACCAAAATAACCATTCAAGAAAAGTAAACCAAACCAAACTAAATCGTTATTTTCTAAACCGAAACCAACCAAACCAATAATATTTGCTTTGGTTTGGTTGGTTTATTTGGTTTATCTTAAAATAAACTAGATGTTTTGGTTGTTGATATAATATAAGAATAAAACAATTAATTAAGTCCATATGGTGCAAACATTTTGAAAAACAATCTTCTCTTCTAAAAAGATTAACATAAGTTGGAAGAAAAATAATACTATCTTGAAAATATTGTAAATAATAGCGTTGTTAGTAGTAATTTTGTTATTTTTAAATAACTTAATTTTTAAATTTGGTTTAATCGGTTGGTTCGATTTTCAAATATTGAAAACCAAATCCGACCAATAAACCAAAGAAATATGAAAATGGAAACTAAAACCAACCAATTAATTAACAAAACCAAACCAAACCGGCCAAACTTAGTTGGTTTGGTTGGTTTATTTGGTTTTAATCAATAAATGCTCATCCCTACCTATTACTACGTTTGCATAAACATTAAGAAACCCCTGTTACAACGTTTTTTTGATGTTATAATAGGGTATATTTGTTGTAGTGACACCCTTTGTTTTTATGGATTTTGGTCTACCACAAGATTGCATCGTTCCAGCACCATCTATATGAGTATGAGTTCTTAGTCTATCCGTACATCATATTCATAAGGCTATACAATTCGCCTCCACTTACAAACAGTTTTGATTGCACAATATTAAGAGAAAATCTAAATCATCTTCCTTTTTCTAATTCAAAGAATGTAATAACTTCAATCCCATTAAAGACCTCTATTCAAAACACAACATGTTCAAACATGAGTTCTTTGAATTTAAGACCTATCAATTTTATTTTGTAAATGGCATTCTGGATGTGAATATCTATTTCTCTTGTTATCTATTCTTTCTTTTCATGATGTTCTATTTGCTGACTTAATCTGTTTCTTTGAGTATCATCAAGGTCGATATTGGGGGTGACTTGACTGAAATGCTTAATATATTAAGGCAAGCTTCTCTTGAGGAAAAGAAGGTTTATGAGCTTCTCAACAATGAGCTCCTTCTAAAATTTAGGCTTATTACTACCGAAAGGTCCTAGTCGAGTGATAGCCTCCCTTCCTAATGGCCACAAAGAAAGAGAAAAGGAACAAGGACCAAAGAGAGAGAATTTAGCTAAGCCCAAATTTAATGAGGACTAGCCTCATTGCTAAAACAAACCTTCCAAAGTCTAACTATTTAAGCAACCTTGGAGATTGGGAAGATATGAAACTTTAGAAAATTGTTGTATTTGTTGGTACATCATTGCCGAAGGACACTAGTGCCACCACATGCATTAGGAGTGCCTCTTCTAATAGTGTTATAGTGGACAAAATAAGGCTGGAGTTGATATCGTACTCTTTTTATGGCATTTTTAAATCTGGACCTGACATTATACATTTCAAGCTCCATAGCCCACTTCCTAACTATCTTAGGAATATTGACGTGTCGATCAGGAGAAATGATAGTATTAACTCTTTCCTCATATCTAAAGAGCCTAAGTGCACCTATTGGGGTTAGCACGAATAGCCTAATGATCTGTTATACTTTTCATACACATTACACTACATCTCAAACATTACACACATTACTCGTCGCTACACTTATTCAACTATAAGTTGATCTAACATCCAACCTCCCTTCTTTATATACCATGGCCAGTAGGAGATGTGTTGCTCAACTAAATCATAAATGCATCCAAAAGTTGGCAAAAGCATAGCTTTGAGATCATACCTTTCATGGAGCTCGATATCAGTGCCAAATGTTCTTAGGAATGGTTTTTTGTTTCATATCACCCTTTTGAGGAGCTTCATTGACTATTTTTCAAATTCTATTCCGTACTAGGTCCCCTTTTAGGGATTCAAATTCAAGGTCCTCAGAATTCTTTTGTAACGTTAGTAGGGTCTTGTCCCGTCCTCTAATTCCAACATGAGAAGATAGGTGATTATAACATCATGATCTTTTCCCATTGTAACAGCTCGCAACCCGTACCCCTTGAGTCCACACTAATTCTCAATAAACCGACTCAAGGTGAACGAAAATACGAACCATTTTGGGTTAATGAAGAAGGAGGTAGAACAACATCAGAATCTAACCATCGCAGCGGAATAAACTATAATATATAAATACAGATCTTTACTCAATAGAAAAATATATCTGTTTATACATTAATTTCATCAGAGTACACATAACATACAGCTGAACAGAAATCATCAGCTGTCCTCATAAAACTGATTACATAGCTAATCAACACAGCGGAATATAAAAGCAAATACGAGTAATACATCTCGTCTCCTGAGCTCCACAGCATCTTATCCTGTAATCTATAATACTCGGTCTGACCCAAGCATTATAATAAAACAATACCCGAGTCAGTCTGGAATACCAACGTGAGAAAATCACACTCAAGTTGATTATTAAAGTTTCAAAATCCTTTTGAAAATAAAAGCATCTCGTAAGACCACGCCACACATAAACATGTCGGGTTTTTACCTTACGATAGCTAAAACACTTTTTATTAAAATCCTCTGATATTATAATAGTGTCTATAGAAAGTAGAATAGAATCTAGCTGAAATGCTTGCATCTCACGTTTCAGCAATAGTTGGTCACAATCAAAACCGTATAGGCACGTAGGGAAAATGGATTTCCAACGAATGACTAGGCACTGGGGTACCTCCTGTCATAGTACGTGGCCTAGATCACAGTACCGAGGAGTACGCCCGCTCCTCTGCAACACAAGGCCGGAATCATCCCTAACTGGATAATTCCAAATAAGATCACCCCACGGTTGGTATCGGCATCCGCCACACAGCCGAAATAAAAAGGGACATCTAGACAGGGATGACCTTACTCTCAAGTGGGGCTACCCACGAAGCCTTGCTGCATTACCCCTGATTTTCAGTCATTCCTGATTGATGAGGCTTGAGGCTAAGCGTTACCTTTATAGAACATATCCCTTAGAATGCCCATCGTTCACCTGACGATGTTTCGAAAGCATTCATCCATACAAGTCCGTCCCGGGTTCGAACGGAACCGAAGGCACTACTTCTACTACATCCATTTTAGAAATATCCTCAGGATTAGTAGCGACTAGCCCTTGCACTTCACTGCTCCATCTTCGACTCCGAACTCGTTTCACGAAACGTACAAACTGGATCGAAGTTGTTTTAGGAAAATAAATCCCGATCCCGGTCTCTTCAAAACGATCAACGCATTTGGCCAATATTGATAGTCGGTTATTTAACTATCAATTAACATTCACAAACATCCATCGAACAATAAATAATTTCTCCCAAATTATTTATTTTCCTTAAAATATCTTTGCACGATATATTTCCATTTCCAACCCCTTTGAAAATAGTTTTCAAACCAGTTCCCCTCACAGAATACCTTTCCCGATTATGTATTCCCACTGAAACACCAAGTACCAAATACTTTAAATTTTAAATTATTTAAAAGCACTTTATTTTAAAATATAATTTATAACATTGAAATTAAGACTACTTTAATACTTTATATGCTTGAAGAAATATTTAAATAAACCACTTATAAATATAACCTAAATCTTTCTCCTTTTAAAACATAATATCAAGTCACTTTATAATTACTACAACAATAATTTTGAGAAATATTTACTTTAGAATTTAACATTTAGAAATAGTAAAATTTCTAAAATATGCTATTTAAAACAACATTAAACTTATTTTTAAAATTTTCTTTGCAAACCCGTACTTGGCTATCCAGGGAATACACTTCTCTTTCGCATCTTTTAAAAATAAATCATCATTTATTTTTAAATAAATTCACATTCCTTTATAAATCCCCACCTGGAATTTATTTTTCAATATCCATCGATATTTTATTTCACTTTATAAACCCAGTTTATAAATTCCCAAATTCTCACTTCTCTTTAAGTTTCAATTCCAAATACTTAAATCAATTTACAATTGATTTCTAATTTACTTCACTTTGAAATAAATTTTCTTACTTAACTTATTTATTTCAAAATCCATTTACTTCAGATTTTATTTCTTTATTTTAATTCAAAAATCCTTTTTAACCGAGAATACCATTTTCAATTTTTCCCAATCTTTTTCCTTTAAATGAATTTATCCCTTAAATTTTAAATAAATTCTCTTCCAGTGATATCATTTAAGGTTTAAAATTTATCATTTCACTGTTTATTTAAAATTCGCTTTTCCTTACTCGGAATTTATTTATTTGAATTTTTTTAAATGACTTTTATCCTTCTCAGTTCATTTTTCAATTTATTCAAATTCTTTATAGTTAATTTACTTAAAATTTACTCTTTTATTTCTTTTTAAAAAAATCCTATTCTATTGATTTAGATAACTCAGAATAGTGAAATATTCAATCCAATCATATCATCCAATACTTCATAAAATCATCACAGGATATCAAATATTCATAGCACAGAATATTAAGTAATCTAAATAATTTTGAGGAATCTAGTTGGATCCCTCCAACCTGTTTCCCTACATCCACAGACGTTAGCACAATACCAATTCCACTTTAAGGTGGAATATCATGGTATATGGAATTTATATAAAATCAACCGCTATTATGCGGCGCGTAGGTTCTCATCCACTATATACTTTGGGAATCAATCACTCCAATAGACTATATACTACTATATATAATATATCACATCAAACCAATTCAAACATTCAACCAAATATTTAAATTTAACCATTTAAATTTAAATAGCAACCAGATGAGTGAGATTAACTCACCTTTGATTTTTGTTTTGCAATCCGTCTAGACCAGCTTGTTTCTTTTCAGAATTTGACCTTGTATAAGTATTATAAGGTTTATTAATATTTGAAATAAGTCGAACAATTAGAACAATCAATTTCTTTTTTTTTCTTTTTTTAAATCAACTAATACTTTAGTTTAAACCATTCTTCCCTTTAAAATATCTTTTAGCAACTAACTAATTAAATAAGTTAATTGAATAAATTAATCATCAAACCCATTATATATATAATTTAAATTAAACTAGAAAGTTAAAAACGTGCATACGTATATTTATTATTATTTTATTTATTTTTCTCATTTGAAACCATATGTTTATTTATAGAAAAATCTATATAAGTCTAAAAATCAAATTCCCATATAAACCCTTATATAATTTCCCTTCCAAAAACATATATAAATTTTCTGTCTCACAGTAACCTACTTAACTGTAACATACAAATATATATTTTTTTATGTATATACATAAACATATAGATTAAATAAATAAATTATAAAGAAATACCTCACTGTCGATCGCGAGCTCCAGGCAAACCCTAGAAATGTCGTGACCATTCCGAGGCGCTGCCTGCTACTCAACTCGCAATCCTCGTTGCTCGCTTGCCGCTGCTTTCCTCCATGCCTGACATGGAAACGACGAAGCAGCCGCCCTCAAATACGCGACCTCCGTTGCGTCGAAACCCTAGTTCGACGACTTCGACTCGATCCCCAACAGCTGCCGTCGCCACCTCCCCCTCGACAACACTCGAGTCGTTGACGTCAGAAATCACGAACCCCAACTCGATGCCCTAATCCATGACCTCGCGCGCCTCCTCGTGCCACGGCGAACCTGCCTCGAGTTCGCGAATCGATTACGAGTTTGGGATGAAGGAAAATAGGTATTGCGATTTGGGTTTTGGTGATTAATTAATGTCGAACGAATCTCATGCTCGGCATTTCATCGATTGAGTTCTTGAGCAAAGGAAATGGAGATCTTGGTTTTTAAATTGAACGAGTACGATCTGCTTAACTTACTTTATTTTTTGGCCTGACCTCTATCAGAAAAGGAAAAGAGACGTGATTCGTTGTTTGCGTGCCTGTCACTGCTGGCTATAGGGAAGACAAAAAGGTGTGAGGATGAAAGAAAGTAGACAGGTGGAAGGGAATCTCTACTATGGGAAAAGTTGACGTGAAGGGAATTTGACTAGTTTAACATATATTATAATTAAATTCTGAATTGGCTATTACCAATTAAATTTCAACGCGTTTATCTATCATACGATCACACGACAACTCCAAACACTACCAAATTTGAAATCCAATAATAATTCAATTTTACGGATCCAATAGGACTGGTTTTGTCGAATTCCGAAACTATGCCCCGGAAGGTTATTTTAAATTCAATTTAAACTATAAAATTTCAAATCTGAACAAAACACCTTTAAATGCAATTCTATCACTTTTATTATCTTCAATATTGTCAATATAAATTTTACAAGCCTTCAAATTATTTTTAACAGGCTTAAAATCCAGATTCAATAATTTACCTAATTCCGATAATCAAATTCAATTTAATTATCCAATAAATATTGATATTTGAAATTCAAGTTAAAAATTCACTTTTGAATATTTAAAATTAATTAAATATTCTCATTTCAAATGTCCAGAATTCCGGATCGTCACATTCCTCCTCTCTTAAAAGAATTTCATCCCTGAAATTACTAATTAAGAGGAATGCTCCTCAACCCATTAGCTAACTTCCACATCGTAATAGTTTTATTATCTTTCCAAAACCTTACGATTTGTAACAATACCCAAAACCATCCTTTAATATGGACACCATCAACCTTACTAACTTTCTAAACTTCTTTCATTAGTTCCAACTAATCTCTTACCTAACCATTTAAATTTAAATTTAAAATCCAATTTAAATTTCCAAAATTTCTCAAAAAATTTCTAACTCCTTGAATTTTCAAAAATTTTTGCCAGCGTCTCCTTTGTACGGAGGGGCTTTTGCAATTTTACAAGAGATATAAATATATATACATCGACCCACACGGTCGGAAAACAGAAGAACGGTTCATATTTCCTATTTGTATTGCGTAGGCGTACCTTATTTAGCATTTTTAAGTAAGCGGCTATTTATTTAAGCATCTAGCGCGGCAAAACCAGTCAAACGGCTTCCAAAACCTGTACTTACTCAATTAAATATGTAAGTGACGAATATACAAAGTTTATTATCATTTCAATTAATTTCAATAGCCAACACATGGGTTTCATAAGCCATACCTGCCAAACAACACTTATAAGTAATTAATAAAGTTTTAACCACCAATTCAATTGCTTTCACTCGCTTCCAACCAATTTTGATGCCATTTCATTCAGTTTATTTTTAATCGAAACAAGCTCATATTTATTACAATTGATTCAAAAATCAATTTTATTTGTTTCTATTAATCCATATAATTTATATAAGCTCGTTTACGTCAGACGACAATTATTATTTTTGTACAAGTTCAATAATATTTACTTAAAAGAATATCCATTCCAGTTTATAACAAATTTGAATTGATACCAATTCAATCTATACTTAATTCGATTTCATTTTAATCGATTCCGTTCAATTTATTTTGCATTCTATATTCTTATTCATTTTATCTGAATCCATTTATTTTTCTTGGAACATTCCATATTGATTTCATCATATACTCATTTCCTAATTACTAGCCAAACATTTGTCACATCAAATTGATATTCAACTTGCATTTAACTAATTCAAGTTCCATCTCCATATTTCATTTACCAATTAATTATCAATTTGTTTATTCAAGGTTTATTCCCAATATTTGATTTTTATCTCAAAACCACTTTAACTATTTTTGTAACGACCCAAATTTTTACGGATCGAAAAGTTCGTAAAAATCTGGAATTCTTAGCGTTGTTAAGTTGTTTCAGATTTTCGGCAGAATTTTGTTCAAGTCCTAGGTCGTAAACGACCTAAGTGATAAGTCGTGACCGACTTAAGAGGTATAGGCGACCTAAGCAAGTGAAGTTGGCGACCTAGGTATTCTGGGGTTAGGTCGTATGGGAGATAGGTCATGAGATATGCTTAGGTCGTGGGGTAGAGTTAGGTCGGCAACGACCTAAGAACTAGGCGAGTTAGCAACCTAAGGAGGATAGGTCGGCAGCGACATAAGGAGCTAAGTGGGTTAACGACCTAGGGAGTTTAAGGTAGTTCAAACGACCTAAGTTTAGAAGTTGGATAGTTAGGTCGTCTAGACGACTTATGGGGTAGACGACTTAATAGAGTTAACGACCTAGCAGTTAGGTCGTATAGTGGTTTAAGTCGTGTGCGACTTATAGGATGTTAGCGACCTAGGAGGGTTAGCAAGTTAGCGACCTAAGAGTTAGACAACTTAAGGAGTTAGGTCGTATGACCCTGTGAGAAGTTAGGTCATTAGGCCATTAGTTAGATAGGTCGTAGCCTACCTGTTAAGTCGTAGGTCGTAGCCTATTTGTTAGGTCGTATAGGCGTGCATGTGTTAGGTCAAAGGAGAGTTAAGTCGTAAGTTGTAGTGGCTTGGGGTTGTTGAGTCGGTGAACTTATAGGTCGTAGGTCGTGGCTCTATAGGTCGTATACGACCTAATTCCGAGTGACGACTTAAGGAGGATTTCAGCTATAAATAGGAGGGCTTTGCTCCATTTTTGTGATCCGGATTTCAAAGCGACGAAGTGCTGCCATTTTGAGAGCTCGACTTCTACACTTCTTCACTTCTTTTCTCCACTCTAATCTAGTGATTCCATCCATCCAAGTTGAAGATCAAATTGAAGATTCAAGAGCTTATCTTCATCCATTAAAGTGAGATTTCATCGTTGAAGCGGATCGGTGATAGATCGAGTTAGATCTTTCGGTGTCCAGATCTGAAGCGTGTTGATTTGGGGTTGTTTAGGTGATTTGGTGAGTGGTGATTATCTCTCACACAGATCCAAAGGAGTATATCGGATCGTTGGCTTGATTTTGTGTTAAAATAGTGATTTCCATGAATTTTCCTAATCCTAAGTGCAGATCCATGTAGATTCATTGTTCATGATGATTTGGCATCCATTTTACTACATATTAACCTATGAAAGTTCATTCATCAAGATTATAGAGATATTGCTCATGTTTTCATGCTTGTTAGATTTTCGACTCTTTAATTACGAAATTGCCATTATTGTTATAATTGTCTATCTAGATCATATTTGAATGCTTGTTTTACTTGGATTAATGTTTGACTTAATTGATTGCTATGAATTAGATGATTGACGATTTGATTTAGACCGAAGATGATTCAAAAGCTAAGGGAAAGGCTCTTGGATTGGGAAAGCTGCTTGTGGCATATGTGGTGGATGTGGAAGCTCATATGGATAGAATTGATGATGATGTTGAGAATGAAGCTTTGCTATGATGACGATGAGGCGAAGTATGATATGAGATAGTCTTGGTCTAATCCATACGGGATCATTCCAAGCAGATTGATAACTCGGTGATACGGTTCGAGTTGAGGATAATGGTTTGCTCGAGACGCGCTTGAGCTAGTATGGAAATAGTGGTCGAGGAGAATGACTAGAAGGCTGAGATCTCATCATTGTTGAAGGTTCTAGCATGCTCAAAGCAAGAGTACGTTGGGCAGATTCGATAGTCCCTGAAGGCTACTGATGGTAGTCAAGTACTCTGGGCAGATTCGATAGTCCTAGGCACGGGTCACGATGACGTGCAGAGTTATGTCTAGAACCGGGGTTTCCATTAGCCCTTGATGGACGGATGAAAGAATGAGCCGGTCATTCAATTAACGATGATATCGAAGCAATGATAACAGTGATAGCCAGAGTCATGGATGTTTGGTTGTATCGTCATTCGGTCTCAAGAGCAGTGTTTTCTGGGTGCTTATCTGATCTTGGTTTAGGCCTTGGGGGTTTGTACTCGGAAAACATCGCCCTTGACTCGAGTGATAATTGCTTTACTTTAAATTGTATGCTCTGCTATGTTTGCTTCTGCTTAGTGTGTGTCTGGGGGCTATCACTGTAGAAAGAGGTGGAGTGTGAGGGTTGTATTCCTATTCCTTTTCCTTTATGCTCTTTTGGTATGTTGTTAGTTAATTTACTGCTCACTAAGACTGTTGTCTGACTCAAGGCTTTATGTTTTAACTCTTATTGCCTTGGGCTGTTCGTCCATTTTGGGATGGGCAGACTAGGTAGCAGGTGGCAGGTGCTGTTCTTGCTTTCCACGGTGTTGATATCGAAGACGAGCTGGAGGATTGCATATTATCTTCTTACTATATGTACTGGGTGTTCCGTTGTTTGTATATTCTCTGAGTGCTATGTAGTGAGGCTTGATGTATTGACTATCCAGATGTTTGTATTCAACTATTATGAAGTTTTATTGATGAGATTCTATTTTGTAAAGCTTCACTATATATATATATGTTCTATTGTATTTTGCCCATGCGCTGTGAGAAATACGATAGTTCTGTTGTTTTTAATTTACCCTGGCAATCGTCCATGGCTGCCTGGCACACTTTACAGCGCACTATCTCTAGGTTCGGTGCAAGGGTCATGGGCGGTCGTCACATTTGGTATCAGAGCTTTGGTTAATCGATTTTACCCAACGCTCGCTGATGTAACTACGTAAGAGAGACGTAATTGTATTTTGATGGATGATTACTATATATAATATAGTAGTTTAGAAGTAAGTGAGTCCTTTATGCAGTTATTTCTCCAGATGTGCTGATCATTCCTTTTTGTAGATATTAAGGATGAGTCGAAGAGGGAGACCAGCTGCTAGGGAAAGCCGTGCTGCTGAGGGGACTGCTGACTATGCAGCTATGTTCGAAGCTATGATGACTTCGATCATGAGAAGGATACCAGTTCCGGGGACAGCAGTTGATGTTGGAGTTCAAGTTCAAACTCCAAAGCCGGTGGATTTTGCTAAGTTGTGTAAAGACTATACTGCTCTTGGAGGGAAGGTTTTCTTGGGGACAGAACCAACCATTGAAGTCTAGAGATGGATAGATACGTGTAGAAGGATCTTTGGTGATTTGGGAATTGAGGATGCAACTAAGAGGAAGTTGGCATCAAGATAGCTTCAAGGGAGAGCTTCTGATTGGTGGAATTCTATTACCATCAATACTCCGGAGGAAGAGATTACTTGGGAGCAATTCCAAACCAGATTTGAAGCTAAGTTCATTTCTACAGCTCAGAAGTCTGTTCTGTTCAAGAAGTTTGTGGAGCTCAAGCAGGGAGGTAGACCAGTTCTTGAGTATGTTTCTGAGTTTGAAGCCTTGTCCAAGTATGCCCGATCGTATATTGAATCTGCGTACCAGAAGAATGAGAAGTTTGTGACAGGCTTGGACAGTTATCTTGGGAGACAGTTGGTGGATCATTTGGACGATTCATTTGAGAAGCTTGTGGAGAAAGCTCTCAGGCATGAGAGTCTGTTTCCTAAGGAGGGATCTATTGTTTCTGTGACCAGGGGAGAGTCTAAACCACAGCAGGGTGGAAACAAGAAGAGGAAGCAGCAGCAAAAGGGTAAGGATGGCCAGAAGAAGCCGAAGGGCGAAGTGACCTGCTACAATTGTCAGCAGAAGGGCCATTTCTCTAGGGATTGCAAGAATCCGAAGGTGCCAGTGAAGTGCCACAACTGCGATAAGCTAGGACACTTTAAGAAGAATTGTCCAGAACCGAGGAGGGACAAGCAGATTGTGCAGGCTTATGCTTTAGGAGCTGTTCCATCGCCTTCGGAAGTTCCTACCGCTGAAGAGAAAGGAAAGAGTGTAGTGGTTCAACGTACTCTTTGCTTATGTGGTGTTCCAGTTAGAGTGCTATTTGATACTGGGGCATCGCATTCGTTTGTTTGTAGTGAACTTGTAGGCCGGTTGGGTTTAGAACCGGATATTGTTGATAGGCCATTGGTTGTGACTAATCCAGTTGGGGGTTCGTCTTGTTTGTGTATGTTATGCCGTGGTTTGATTGTATCGAGTCATGATTGCTCTTTTGTTTGTGATTGCTTTGTTCTGAACTTTGCGGGGTTCGGAATTATTTTGGGTATGGACTGGCTTAGGAAGTATGCGGCAAATGTTGATTGTGAGAGGTTGGAAGTTACAGTCGAGAATGTGGAGGGGCGAAAGATTGTGATACGATGTAAGCATGAAGAAGGCGTCTTCATGAGCTTCATGTATTCGCTGGTTGTTCCACGGGATGGACTGTCATCTGTGCCAATCGCTAATGGATTTGAGGATGTCTTTGACGAGGTCAAAGGGTTACCGCCGCATAGAGAGATTGAGTTTCGTATAGATCTAGTTGAAGGAGCCAGACCTGTTGTGATGCCTCTTAGGCGGATGGCGCCTAGAGAACAACAAGAGTTGAGGGTGCAGGTTGATGACCTTTTACAGAAAGGATTCATTCGGCGTAGTGTGTCCGAGTGGGGTGCACCAGTTGTGTTTGCAACCAAGACATATGGGTCATTGAGATTGTGTGTGGATTATCGTGAGCTGAATAAAGTGACTAAGAAGAACAAGTATCCATTTCCGAGAATAGATGACTTGTTTGATCAGCTTCACGAAGCTAAGGTGTTTTCTCAGATGGATTTGGCAACGGGATTTCACCAGTTGAGAGTAGCTAAGGATAGTGTGCCGAAGACTACTTTTCGGACACCATCTGGTTTCTTTGAGTGGCTGGTAATGCCGTTTGGATTGACTAACGTGCCAGCATATTTTGTGGATCTTATGAATAGAGTGTTCAGAGATCAGTTGAACAAGTTCGTGCTAGTGTTCGTGGATGATATTCTGATTTATTCCAGAACTGAAGAAGAGCATAAGACGCACTTGCGTATTGTTTTGGAAATCTTGCGGAAACATCAGCTGAGGGCTAAGTTTTCGAAGTATCACTTCTGGAAGAGTGAAGTGAGGTTCTTAGGCCATGTGATTTCTGGAAATGGAATAGCGGTTGACCCCGCTAAGGTGGCAGCAATCCAGGATTGGGTTAGACCTAAGAATGCATCTGATGTGAGAAGTTTTCTTGGATTAGCAGGATATTATCGACGGTTTATCAAAGACTTCTCCAAGGTGGCTGCACCGTTAACAGGATTGACGAAGAAGAACCAAGTGTTCAGATGGGATGATAAGTGTGAGCAAGCTTTCGGAATCCTGAAAGAGAGATTGACGAGTGCTCCTGTTTTGACTATTCCAAGTGGAAATGATGAGATGGTGGTTTACACCGACGCATGTGGTACTGGACTTGGAGCAGTGCTGATGCAGAGGGATAAAGTTGTTGCATATGCAAGTCGACAACTGAAGCCGCATGAAAGGAATTACCCGACTCATGATTTGGAATTAGCGGCAATTGTATTTGCTCTGAAGATGTGGAGACATTATCTATTGGGAGTTCGATTCGAGTTGTTTACGGATCATAAGTCGTTGAAGTATCTTTTCTCCCAAAAGGATTTGAATCTTCGGCAGCAACGTTGGCTAGAGTTTTTGGCATCATATGATTTTGGTATAGCCTATACTCCGGGAAAAGGTAACGCAGTGGCAGATGCATTAAGTCGAAGACATGCAGGATTGGGGTTCATGTTTTCGGAATGGAAGAATCTCGAGTATTTAGCTGGATTTGACTTCAGGCCCAGATGCGAATTGGAACCTGAGATGTTGGCAAACTTATCGATAAGACCGACTCTTGTGGAAAGAATTGGCGAGAGCCAAAAGCGAGACGATAAGATTGTCAAGATTATCCGTGATTTGGAATCTGGAATGGACCCAGAAAAGGATAAAGGATTCGAGGTCGATCAAGAGGGTTGGCTTCGAAAGCAAGGATGACTAGTTGTTCCCGATATAGATGAAATGAAGAGTGAAGTTTTGAAGGAGAGTCATCACTCAAAGCTGACAATTCATCCTGGTGGAAAGTCATCACTCAAAGCTGACAATTCATCCTAGTGGAAATAAGATGTATCGGGATATGAAGAGAACCTACTACTGGGAAGGTATGAAGAAGGATGTTGGAAATTTTATTTCCAAGTGCATGAACTGCCAGTTGGTAAAAGCCGAACAGAAGAAGCCAAGTGGATTGCTTCAGCCATTAGAAGTCCCTACATGGAAGTGGGAGCAAGTATCGATGGATTTTATTGATGGACTACCTAGAACAAGAACGGGAAATGAAGGGATTTGGGTCATTGTAGATCGTCTGACTAAGAGTGCAAGATTCATTCCTGTTCGATCGACTAGGACTGCATCAAAATTGGCAGAGTTATATGTTAAGTGGATAGTTCGATTCCATGGTATTCCGAAGAGTATAGTGAGCGATCGAGACCCATTGTTCACTAGTGGATTTTGGAAGAGTTTTCAGGAAGTTTTGGGAACCGAATTATGTTTGAGTACAGCTTATCACCCTCAAACAGATGGTCAGACCGAGAGAGTCAACCGAGTTTTGGAAGATCTCCTCTGAGCTTGTGTTTTGGATTTCGGAGGATCATGGGAAGATCACCTTCATTTGGTGGAATTTTCGTATAACAACAGTTACCAATCAAGCATTGGTATGGCATCGTATGAGGCATTGTATGGAAGACCATGTAACTCTCTGACATGTTGGTTAGAGACAGGAAAAAAGCTGATGCTTGCGCCAGAGATGATTCGTCAGACTTCAGATTGCATAGAGATCATTCGGCAATGGATGAAGGCAGCCCAAGACCGTCAGAAAAGTTATGCCGATAAGCGTCGTAAGGATTTGGAGTTCGACGTTGGTGATTTGGTTTTTGTGAAGATTTCCCCACTAAAGAATGTTATTCGTTTCGGGAAGAAAGGAAAATTGACTCCGAGATTTGTTGGACCATTTCCAATCATCGAGCGAATTGGAAAGCTCGCCTACAGATTGGAATTACCAGAGAAGATGTCGAGTGTGCACAATGTTTTTCATGTATCGTATCTACAGAAGTATGTGCACGACTCGAATACAATGATTTCTGCTTATAGCTGTGAAGATTTCGAAGTTGATCTAGTCGATAAGGGACCTCGTAAGCCGCTTCGTGTTGTGGGAACCGACACGAAACAGCTTAGGAGGAAGGTAGTTAAGTTGCTCAAGATACAATGGAGTGATGATGATAACGACTGTACGTGGGAGGTGGAAGAGAGGATGAAGGCAGCTCATCCTGAACTCTTCAAGGTATGGCCCTAAGGTGTCGTGTCATCTCACGATATTGTAACTTGTTCTGGTTTTAGAATTCTGCATGCTAAGCTAGAATTGGATGCATGGTTTGTTGATTTCTATGGATGGTAGGCGTGCAGAATAGCCTTTGATTGCTTTGTTTGTTTGGAATTTCGGGGGCGAAATTCCTAAGGGGGAGAGAATGTAACGACCCGTATTTTTACGGATCGAAAAGTTCGTAAAAATCTAGAATTCTTAGCGTTGTTAAGCTGTTTCAGATTTTAGGCAGAATTTTGTTCAAGTCCTAGGTCGTAAACGACCTAAGTGATAAGTCGTGACCGACTTAAGAGGTATAGGCGACCTAAGGAAGTGAAGTTGGCGACCTAAGTATTCTGGGGTTAGGTCGTATGGGAGATAGGTCGTGAGATATGCTTAGGTCGTGGGGTAGAGTTAGGTCGGCAACGACCTAAGAAACTAGGCGAGTTAGCAACCTAAGGAGGATAGGTCGGCAGCGACATAAGGAGCTAAGTGGGTTAACGACCTAGGGAGTTTAAGGTAGTTCAAACGACCTAAGTTTAGAAGTTGGATAGTTAGGTCGTCTAGACGACTTAATAGAGTTAACGACCTAGTAGTTAGGTCGTATAGTGGTTTAAGTCGTGTGCGACTTATAGGATGTTAGCGACCTAGGAGGGTTAGCAAGTTAGCGGCCTAAGAGTTAGACAACTTAAGGAGTTAGGTCGTATGACCCTGTGAGAAGTTAGGTCATTAGGCCATTAGTTAGATAGGTCGTAGCCTACCTGTTAAGTCGTAGGTCGTAGCCTATTTTTTAGGTCGTATAGGTGCGCATGTGTTAGGTCGAAGGAGAGTTAAGTCGTAAGTTGTAGTGGCTTGGGGTTGTTGAGTCGGAGAACTTATAGGTCGTAGGTCGTGGCTCTATAGGTCATATACGACCTAATTCCGAGTGACGACTTAAGGAGGATTTCAGCTATAAATAGGAGGGCTTTGCTCCATTTTTGGGATCCGGATTTCGAAGCGACGAAGTGCTGCCATTTTGAGAGCTCGACTTCTACACTTCTTCACTTCTTTTCTCCAATCTAATCTAGTGATTCCATCCATCCAAGTTGAAGATCAAATTGAAGATTCAAGAGCTTATCTTCATCCATTGAAGTGAGATTTCATCGTTGAAGCGGATCGGTGATAGATCGAGTTAGATCCTTCGCTGTCCAGATCTGAAGCGTGTTGATTTGGGGTTGTTTAGGTGATTTGGTGAGTGGTGATTATCTCTCACACGGATCCAAAGGAGTATATCGGATAGTCGGCTTGATTTTGTGTTAAAATAGTGATTTCCATGCATTTTCCTAATCCTAAGTGCAGATCCATGTAGATTCATTGTTCATGATGATTTGGCATCCATTTTACTACATATTAACCTATGCAAGTTCATTCATCAAGATTATAGAGATATTGCTCATGTTTTCATGCTTGTTAGATTTTCGACTCTTTAATTATGAAATTGCCACTATTGTTATAATTGTCTATCTAGATCATATTTGAATGCTTGTTTTACTTGGATTAATGTTTGACTTAATTGATTGCTATGAATTAGATGATTGACGATTTGATTTAGACCGAAGATGATTCAAAAGCTAAGGGAAAGGCTCTTGTATTGGGAAAGCTGCTTGTGGCATATGTGGTGGATGTGGAAGCTCATATGGATAGAATTGATGATGATGTTGAGAATGAAGCTTTGCTATGATGACGATGAGGCAAAGTATGATATGAGATAGTCTTGGTCTAATCTAGACGGGATCATTCCAAGCAGATTGATAACTCGGTGATACGGTTCGAGTTGAGGATAATGGTTTGCTCGAGACGCGCTTGAACTAGTATGGAAATAGTCGTCGAGGAGGATGACTAGAAGGCTGAGATCTCATCGTTGTTGAAGGTTCTAGCATGCTCAAAGCAAGAGTACATTGGGAAGATTCGATAGTCCCTGAAGGCTACTGATGGTAGTCAAGTACTCTGGGCAGATTCGATAGTCCTAGGCACGGGTCACGATGACGTGCAGAGTTATGTCTAGAACCGGGGTTTCCATTAGCCCTTGATGGACGGATGAAAGAATGAGCCGGTCATTCAATTAACGATGATATCGAAGCAATGATAACAGTGATAGCCAGAGTCATGGATGTTTGGTTGTATCGTCATTCGGTCTCAAGAGCAGTGTTTTCTGGGTGCTTATCTGATCTTGGTTTAGGCCTTGGGGGTTTGTACTCGGAAAACATCGCCCTTGACTCGAGTGATAATTGCTTTACTTTAAATTGTATGCTCTGCTATGTTTGCTTCTGCTTAGTGTGTGTCTGGGGGCTATCACTATAGAAAGAGGTGGAGTGTGAGGGTTGTATTCCTATTCCTTTTCCTTTATGCTCTTTTGGTATGTTTTTAGTTAATTTACTGCTCACTAAGACTGTTGTCTGACTCAAGGCTTTATGTTTTAACTCTTATTGCCTTGGGCTGTTCGTCCATTTTGGGACGGGCATACTAGGTAGCAGGTGGCAGGTGCTGTTCTTGCTTTCCACGGTGTTGATATTGAAGACGAGCTGGAGGATTGCATATTATCTTCTTACTATATGTACTGGGTGTTCCGCTGTTTGTATATTCTCTGAGTGCTATGTAGTGAGGCTTGATGTATTGACTATCCAGATGTTTGTATTCAACTATTTTGAAGTTTTATTGAAGAGATTCTATTCTGCAAAGCTTCACTATATATATATATATGTTCTATTGTATTTTGCCCATGCGCTGTGAGTAATACGATAGTTCTGTTGTTTTTAATTTACCCTGGCAATCGTCCATGGCTGTCTGGCACACTTTACAGCGCACTATCTCTAGGTTCGGTGCAGGGGTCATGGGCGGTCGTCACAATTTTACTGGAGGTCAATTTATTTTATAATTTAAGTTTTGGATTTTCATTCACTTCCCAAAATTCAAATCAATTTTATTTTGAATTTTATAAGTCACAAACTTATTTATTTTCATACTTTCATCTATCGACAACCAATCCCATTCACATTTTACTTTTTACTCGGGATTATACATTTTATTTAGCCAATATATTTTTATTATTTCATAAACATTTTTAAATAAGATTCCAGAGTTTAAACAATTCTCAAAATTTCAAAATCCCTTTTGAAATCAACTATATCCAGAATCCTCTTCAATTTCAAAATCAAACCCAGTTTTGCAAACAAACACCAACCCAAAACATCCAGGTAGCAATTCCTCTTTTGGAAACTCGAAAATGAACACCGATGATGTCGCGATCATCATCAGAATTATTTTCCAGCGACCACAGAGATTTTAGTGCTTTTATCTCTTTAAAAACATTTCAAATATTTTTAATTTCAAATCTCTCCATATTCAATTCCAATCCTAAAATATTCCTGAAATAATATCACTATTATTTCTCCAAAACTTTTGAAAACCACTTTCAAATCAATGGAATTTTAAAATTTTCCCAAAATTTCCAAATTGCAATTCCTCTAACTCTATATTCAAACATTCTCTGGAATTTTATCTCATTTCAATTTCAAATGTTTCTCTGGAATTCTATTTCAAAATTATATTCCCTTTTACAGTTTACATTTACAAATCTCATTTGTATATGAAGTTTATTTCAATATATAAATTACATTTATAATCTATATTTCAAGTTTCATTTTGTTGTCTGAATTTATTTCCTTAACTTTGGTTATAACTCGATTTCTTATTCAATTTCACTCTTAAATGATAATAAATAAATATTATCACTTCCTAACAACCAAGCAACCAAATACATAATTATAATAATTTACGGAAATATTATCCCTTTTTTATACAAAATAATTTTGGGTAAAATTATTTCATTTACCCTACTTTAAAACAATACTGTGTCGAATTGTTTTATTCAAGTGTTTAAAGATCCCTATCAATAACGTTAATTACTCGTATTGACCAGAATCCATAAACTACTCAATAAACCAATCAACACAATATAAAATCATTTTATATTCACTAACAAATACGCGCTCATATCTATTAATACACTCAAACTCATCCTAGAGTACTATTGACTCTATTTCAATGAGTAATTTCCACCAGAGCCAAGGTTATCGCCAGCCTAAGCTCTCATACCACTGTAATAGCCCACAACCCGTACCCCTTGAGTCCACACTAATTCTCAATAAACCGACTCAAGGTGAACGAAAATACGAACCATTTTGGGTTAATGAAGAAGGAGGTAGAAGAAGAAAATAGAAAACAACAACATCAGAATCTAACCATCACAAAAGAATAAACTATAATATATAAATACAGATCTTTACTCAAAAGAAAAATATATCTGTTTATACATTAATTTCATCAGAGTACACATAACATACAGCTGAACAGAAATCATCACCCGTCCTTATACAACTGATTACATAGCTAATCAACACAGCGGAGTATAAAGGCAAATACGAGTAATACGTCTCGCCATCTAGCTCGTCTCCTGAGCTCCACAGCATCTTATCCTGTAATCTATAATACTCGGTCTGACCCGAGCATTATAATAAAACAATACCCGAGTCAGTCTGGAATACCAGCGTGAGAAAATCATAGTCAAGTTGATTATAAAAGTTTCAAAATCCTTTGAAAATAAAAGCATCTCGTAAGACCACGCCACACATAAACATGTCGGGTTTTTGCCTTACGATAGCTAAAACACTTTTTATTAAAATCCTATGATATTATAATAGTGTCTATAGAAAGTAAAATAGAATCTAGCTGAAATGCTTGCATCTCACGTTTCAGCAATAGTTGGTCACAATCAAAACCGTACAGGCACGTAGGGAAAATGGATTTCCAACGAATGACTAGGCACTGGGGTACCACCTGGCACAGTACGTGGTCTAGATCACAGTATCGAGGAATACGCCCGCTGCCCTGCAACACAAGGCCGGAATCATCCCTAACTGGATAATTCAAAATAAATCACCCCGCGGTTGGGATCGGCAACCGCCACACAGCCGAAATAAAAAGGAACATCTAGACAGGGATGACCTTACTCTCAAGTGGGCGCTACCCACGAAGCCTTGCTGCATAACCCTTGATTTTCAGTCATTCCCGATTGATGAGGCTTGAGGCTAAGAGTTACCTTTATAGAACATATCCCTTAGAATGCCCATCGTCCACCTAACAATGTTTCAAAAGCATTCATCCATACAAGTCCGTCCCGGGTTCGAACGGAACCAAAGGCACTACTCCTACTACATCCATTTTGGAAATATCCTCAGGATTAGTAGCGACTAGCCCTTGCACTTCACTGCACCATCTTCGACGCCGAACTCCTTCAACGAAACGTACATACCAGATCGAAGTGGTTTTCGGAAAATAAATCCCGATCCCGGTCTCTTTGAAACGATCAACGCATTTGGCCAATATTGATAGTCGATTATTTAACTATCAATTAACATTCACAAACATCCATCAAACAATAAATAATGAGATTTATTTAAAATCATCCGCTATTATGCGGCGTATAGGGTCTTATCCACTATATAATGTAGGAATCAATCACTCCAATAGACTATATACTACTATATATAATATATCACATCAAACCAATTCAAACATTCAACCAAATATTTAAATTTAACCATTTAAATTTAATAGCAACCAAATGAGTGAGATTAACTCTCCTTTGATTTTTGTTTTGCAATCCATCCAGACCAGCATGTTTCTTTTCAGAATTTGACCTTGTATAAGTATTATAAGGTTTATTAATATTTGAACTAAATTGAACAATTCGAACAATCAATTTTTTTTAAATCAACTAATACTTTAGTTTAAACCATTTTTCCCTTTAAATTATCTTTTAGCAACTAACTAATTAAATAATTTAATTGAATAAATTAATCATCAAACCCATTATATATATAATTTAAATTAAACTAGAAAGTTAAAAACGTGTATACGTATATTTATTATTATTTTATTTATTTTTCTCATTTGAAACCATATGCTTATTTATAGAAAAATCTATATGTCTAAAAATCAAATTCCCATATAAACCCTTATATAATTTCCCTTCCAAAAACTTATATAAATTTTCTGTCTCACAGCAACCTACTTAACTGTAACATACATATACATAATTTTTTTTATGTATATACATAAAATATAAATTAAATAAATAAATTATAAAGAAATACCTCACTGTCGATCGCGAGCTCTAGGCAAACCCTAGAAATGTCATGACCGTTCCGAGGCGCTGCCTGCTACTCAACTCGCAATCCTCGTTGCTCGCTTGCCGCTGCTTTCCTCCATGCCTGACATGGAAACGACGAAGCTGCCGCCCTCAAATACGCGACCTCCGCTGCGTCAAAACCCTGGTTCGATGACTTCGACTCGATCCCCAACAGTTGCCGCCGCCACCTCCCCCTCGACAACACTCGAGTCGTCGACGTCAGAAATCACAAACCTAACTCGATGCCCTAATCCATGACCTCGCGCGCTTCCTCGTGCCACGACGAACCTGCCTCGAGTTCGCGAATCGATTACGAGTTTGTGATGAAGGAAAATAGGTATTGCAATTTGGGTTTTGGTGATTAATTAATGTCGAACGAATCTCATGCTCGGCATTTCATCGATTGAGTTCTTGAGCAAAGGAAATGGAGATCTTGGTTTTTAAATTGAACGAGTACGATCTGCTTAACTTACTTTATTTTTTGGCCTGACCTCTATCAGAAAAGGAAAAGAGACGTGATTCGTTGTTTGCGTGCCTGTCACTGCTGGCCATAGGGAAGACAAAAAGGTGTGAGGATGAAAGAAGGTAGACAGGTGGAAGGGAATCTCTACTGTGGGAAAAGTTGACGTGAAGGAAATTTTACTGGTTTAACATATATTATAATTAAATTCTGAATCGGCTATTACCAATTAAATTTCAACGCGTTTAACTATCATACGATCACACGATAACTCTAAACCCTACCAAATTTGAAATCCAATAATAATGCAATTTTACGGATCCAATGGGACTGGTTTCATCGAATTCCGAGACTGTGCCTCAGAAGGCTATTTTAAATTCAATTTAAACTATAAAATTTCAAATCTAAATAAAACACCTTTAAATGCAATTCTATCACTTCTATTATCTTCAGTATTGTCAATATAAATTTTACAAGCCTTTAAATTATTTTTAACAGGCTTAAACTCCAAATTCAATAATTTACCCAATTCCGATAATCAAATTCAAAATTTAATTATCCAATTAATATTGATATTTGAAATTCAAGTTAAAAATTCACTTTTGAATTTTTAAAACTAATTAAATATTTTCATTTCAAATGTCCAGAATTCCGGGTTGTCACACCCATCCTCAACCTTTGTTGCACAATCATCCACCATTTGCACTTTTAAGTTCCAATATAATGGCCCTAATGGCTTCAACTTAAACTTCATCTAGGAAAAAGTAGGTATTTTTTCTTTCATACTGTAGTAACTTATCATGCCAACTCAGAATCAAGTGTGACATTGACCAATGACATCGCCTCTATATTAGGGGGAATTTGGAATGCGTGGATACTTTTAATTCTAAACGCATACTGTAGTTTTTTATGGTGATTAATGGTTGTACTTGATAATAACAAGCTACATCCCCATATCTAAACTCTGGCTAGGTAGAAGTCACTACTTTATTCTTTCAAACTAATGCAACTTCCTTATATTGACTTGGAATAGGGGACTTTAACTAATGAACTTGCATCTATATTAAGGACAATATGCAATGCTAAGATATTTTATATTTTGGACGTATGTTGTAGTTTGCTACGGTGATTAAACTTTGTACCAAGCAAATAATATGCTACACTGACATATTTAAAATTTGATTCGAACAATAATTCAAATGCTCTTGTCTCTAAATTATTAAAAATATGTGGAAATTGATAATTTTTTAAATTAAAAATTTTGAAGTATGAAAATTTGATAAGTTGTAGCCTAATAAAAAAGTTGGAGTAACCAGATTGGAAAGATGGAACATCATGCAAATTGAAGGGATTTCTAACTTTTTCCGTCTATTTTCCGAAAGAATTAGTTTTAAAACTATTTTTCAAAAATTTCAAAAAATAGAAATTCAAGAAAAGTTCAAAATTCATATAAACTGAAAAGAGAAAACCAGTCCTACAATAAATGCTTATAGATTTTTGAGCTCACTTAATGAAATCTCCTATCTATTGTGACAATACTAGTACAATTAATATGTTTTATGTATCCAATTAACCATTTAAGAATAAAATATATTGGTACTAGATAGTACTTTTTACAAGATCATGTTGGTAAGGAAACAATCGTCATGGATTTTGTAAATACTGAAAATCAAAATGTAAATATATTTAGTAAACCCTTACGTGAACCAATTTTTATAAAATTAAGATTGAACTTATTTGGAACGTCGGGATGAATACGAAGTGGTTCAAGGATATTACATATTATTATTTGGCTTTTAGACCAAGCGACTTTCAAACGAATTTGGAACGTCAGGATGAATACGAAGTGGTTCAAGGATTTGAAGTCATGCTTGGAAGGATAACGGGAGAGGTTTCAAGAGTTTGAGGTGTATGAATACACAAGGAATCAAATTGGAACCAACCACTTTTTAGGTCGGTAACAACTTATTTTATTGCACAAAGGTTAACTTTGGGATGGTGGTCAGTGAGTAGCAAGACAGAGCGATTGTCAGGGGCTCATTTTTGAAGGAGAAGGCAAACAACTCTAGAAAGTTATTAAGTAAACAATGAGCACTGAAGGTGTCAAAACCTCTTGGCAATGACTTGTTTTCTAAGACAGAAGTGCTCAGAACTCGATAGATCAAAGCAAGAAGACCAAGTAGAAGAAGAAAACACGATTGTAATTGACGAATCAGATTGTTATACATATCTTATGAGTCCCCAAGACTTCATCTCTACTCCTACTTTCTTAGATTTGAAATTTGAACTGGCATTTCATGATTCGTCAACTTCATTGGGCGATTTCTTTATAAATAACAAGCATATAACATCTTAGAGGGCACTTTTGGCACTTCATCTTCTTCACTCTCACTCTACTCTACCTTGTCACAAAGGTAGCTAATTATTTCTATTCTAGGTTGTTAGAGCTATAAATCCCTTTTCCTTATGAGAAAACTCTAAATAATAACTTAAAGTGGACATAAGCCTTAGATTTGCTGAACCACTATAAAAATCCTAACACCTCCAGCTTTTATTTACTCTTTATAACTAGACCTATCTACTTTAATTCAGATTTTGGGTATTGTACCATCTTTTGGTTGAATATTTTTGATGCTTTCACTGAGAACAGACTTGATAGGCATATATCTAGCTATATATTATGGATAAGAGTGTGTAGGAGTTAGATCCAGGAGGGTTTTATCTAAAGGCTTGAAGAAATTTCATATTGGAAATAATGGCACCAACAAGGAAGTCTAGAAGGTTTGGAGTGGTTGTTGGTGGAGATAAGCTTCCCACCAAGATGTGTTAACAAACCAACCGGTAGTAATGCTACCAGGACCATGCCCTCAAGAGACGGTCATAAGGGTGGAATTTCTAAGATAATAGTGAGGTTGAATCAAAAGATGACAAATAGTTGAAAGGCTCTCCTTGACAAGGTGGATGCTAGCATAGCCTTGTTGAACTAGTGGTCTTAAAGAAATAGGAGTAAGAGATAAGCATCACTTGTTGACCTAACTGTCTAAATGATCCAGGAGTAGCCGTAGCAGGAGAGGAGAACTCATCTTCTTCTTGTTAAAACAGAAGGGATGGAAACTAAAATGGAAGGAATGGACTGTAGAAGCAGCAAGGAGGAATGTTTGCGGAAGTGGAAGAGTCCCTACTAAGGGAATTTAGATAGGTACCAACTACAATTAGGCCAATATTGACATTAATTAGTTCGATTTTAAAGACAATTTATAGGATTCTAGAAATAAGGATGGACCAAAAGACGGAATTTAGGATTTTGATGTTCGACCAACCAATATGGAGCTAGCTAGATGTTAAAGAAGAACCGAAGGAGTGATTCTCCTAGAGACCGAAGAAACCAGATGTCAATGAGAAAACATAGACCGTTTGAAGAGTTAAACACTCAACACAGCTCATGATAGTCGTCTAGATTACCAGGTTAGTGAGCATCATATTATAGATATGATTATGTTGCTGTTGAAAGAAAACAAATGAAGAAAGAATAAAGATTATGCTCTTCATCTAGTAGAACTCCATCCATGGAAAATATATTAAGGAAAGAGTATCCCAAGAAGTTTACGATACCTTTAATTTCATCGTATAATGGGACTACTGACCAGAAACATCATTTATTCAAGTATGAGTGGCACATGGATGGTTCTAAGGCAACAGATGCAGTTCAATGCAGTTGTTTCCCTCTTTTTTTAGACAGGGTTGCATCGATGCGGTTTACTCAGCACACATCGAAATCCATTTCAACTTTTGATAAGTTAGCTCAAGTTATTGGAGAATTCAGGCTCCATGCTACTTAGCCTAAGAATGTGATGTCCTCATTGAGCCTTTCTCAAGAACCTAATGGATTAGTTAATGGATTCGTGAATAGGTTTAATGTTGTAGTTACTGAAGTTAACAATCCAAATGAAGGTATAGTGTTGATGACTTTGGTCTGGCGGATTCATTTGGGCGCAAACTTCAAAAAGTGGTTTAGGATGAAGCTACTAACTGCTATGGCGGAGTTTCATCGGAAGGCTAACCAATTCTTGCAATTTGAAGAGGCAAGTCAGGTGCCGGAAAGACTGGTGGTAGATAGTAGAAGGAAGTTATTCAACATAATATAATTACCAAACAGATCATTGAGAACGCAGGTAATGTAGCTATGAAAGTTGGTAATTCTAGTAATCAAAGGAAGAGAAATCAAGGCGATGAGACAGGCTGAATGATGCCAAAAAGCATCGAAGGGAAATGAAACTATATGAGTATACACCTTTGAATGATACGCTTGAAAAATTATACCTTGCCACACTAGGCACATAAAGGTATAAGAAGCCACTTAGGAAAGAGACAACCGAGGCAGAAAAGTGTTCTAGGATGTTTTTTCAATTCCACGAAACACATAGACATAACACGAATGAGTGTAGGCATCTTAGAGATTTCATTGAAGAGTTGATACGAAAAAAGAAATTGCAGTAGTATGTTAGAGAGCCATAGGATGGCGGACAGAATGCTGGACTCCAAGGGCTAAATGTCCAAGGGAACCAGTCTGGACCTTATAGAGAGAGGCCCAGGCAGCCAAATGGAAGGATTGTTATAAACATGATGATTAGAGGACCTCAACCAACAGAGAAAAGCAGTAATGAGATAGAGCGGTCTGTGATTTTGTTAAGGAAAATTACGTAGGAAAGCTACTTCACCAATGAGGATGAATCTCTTGCTAAGTGGTAAATGTTAACAACCGATGACACTATTTTTCGGAATAAGGGTGCAGATGGGGTCAAAGCGCTAGCTTTTGATCCCATGGTAATAACGACCTTTGTAGGCCCTACAACTCTACACCAAGTCACGGTGGATTGCAGAAACTTGGTGAATATTCTTTTCAAAAGAACTTTCAATCAAATGAGGATATGTTTGAAGGACATCAAGCCTTGTATATCCAGAATTTAAGGTTTTATCGGTGAGGCAAACAAACCCAATTGGCCTATTGACTTGTCCGTGGCATTGGGAGATGAAGACCAAAAGATTTTGCTAGTTTAGAAGTTCATGATTATGGATGAATATTAAGCGAAACATTATTTTGGGCCGACTGGCCCTTAAGAATAGCACTAGCTCATTGGCTCTTAATGATGAAGTTCCCTATGAGGAATAGGTTGGATCGATTCAAGGTGACCAGAGCACTAGTCGAGAATGTTACATTACTGAGCTTAAAGAGGCAAAGCGACGGGATAAGGGGAAAATGTAGCTGAGCTAATGGTCAACGTTCCCATCGATATAAATATTACTACTCAAGCCCATAAGATCAGATCTCAACTCAGAGCCAGAGTGAGAAAGCAACTGGTCAGTATTCGTTGAGAAAACTTATATATATTTACTTGGATGCATTTGAATATGCAATATCACTGGAGATAGCATGCTATGAACTAAATATGGACTAAAAATATCCACATGCAAAATAGAAAAGACGTAGTTTGAGTCTAGGGTGACCCGTTGCGTTGAAGAAGGAAGTGGATAAGCTGATGGAAAATGGCTTTATCCGCTATGCTTTGTACCCCCAATGGGTATTTAACCCCGTGTTAGTCAAGAAAGCAAACGGAAAGTGGTGAACATATATTGACTACTTGGACTTGAATAAAGCATGCCTGAATTATTGCCTTCCATTATTTAGGATTGGCCAACTGGTAGACTACAATACCAGACATGAGTTACTCTCTTTTGTGGATGCTTTCTTTGGCTACAGTCATATACCAGTGCGCGTCCTGGACAAGGAGCACATAAGTATTATACTGGATTGGGATTGTACCATTACCAAATCGTGTCATTCGGTTTGAAGAACACATGAGCTACTTCTAGAGTTTGGTGAATTCCAAGTTCAGGAAACAAATTGGACAGAAGATGGAAGTGAATATGGATGATGTGGCTTGTAAAGTTATAGCTATCAATGAATTACGTGGGTGGCCTTTCGAGGATGTTTGAACTAGTGTAAAGGTGTGAAATGAAGTTAAATCCATCGAAATGGCATTTAGGAATTGTATCGGGAAGATTTCTGGGATCTAGCATGAATTCAAAGGGCATTGAAGCTAGTCAGGATCAGATTAACGACTTGAAGAATGTGGGTAGCACATCCACGAGGAAGAAGATGCAAAGCTTGAATGGAAAAGTTGCTGCACTGAATTGGTTTGTTTCGAAGAGAATTGATAAGTGTATACCATTCTTCAATGCCCTCGAAAAGGAGAAAGGAAAATTTATATGAAAAAAGGTATATCAGAACACCTTTGAGGAATTACTAAGGCACATGGAAATACCATCAGTCTTATCAAACCTTTGAACGAAGAATATTTGTTCATTTATCCAATGGTGTATGCTCATACACCAAGTGCGACATTAGTACAAAAGGAGGTGAGGATTCATAGGCCCATTTATTTAATCACGAAGTAGTTTACCAAAGCTAAAGAGTACTATCCAAAGCTGGAAAAACTTACTTATTGCTTGTTGATTGCATTGAGGAAGTTGGGACCATACTTCCAGGTACAATCGATAAAGGCATTGATGGATCGACATTTGTTGCAATTATTGCACTGATCCAAGACATCAGGTAGGTTTTTGAAGTGGAGTATAGAGATGAGCAAGTTTGACATCGTGATGGCCCACATTTTATGTGACGACCCAGAATTTTGAACATTTGAAATTGAAAATATTTAATTGATTTTAAATATTTGAAGGTTAGTTTAACTTGAATTTTAAATATCAGAGTTTATTTAGGCAATTAAATTATTGAATTTAATTATTGAAATTGGGTAAAATACTGTATCTTCAGTTTTAAGCTGGTTAAAAGTATTTCAAAGGCTTGGAAAATTTATATTGATAATACTGACGATAATGGAAGTGTTAAAATTTGAAATTTGAAGCGTTTGTTTAGTTTTGAATTTATATCGTTTAAATTGATATTTAAAAAATAGCCTTCTAAGGCACAGTCTCAAAATTCGACAAAACCAGTTCCATTGGATCCATAATATTCTACTATTATCGGATTTCAATTTTCATAGTGTTTGGAGTGATCGTTTGGCCGTACGATAAGCAAACGCGTTGAAATTTATTGAAAATTTAATGTTTTAACTGGTCCAAAAAGCTGTCTTCTCCATATGATCGAATTTGGACTCGAAACCTTTTCCATTACGTTCGAAATAGGGTTTTAACATTATAACGCCTGGCGACACGCCTTGATTGGAGATCGAGATTGAGAGTTGCCAAATTGATATGATTTGAATTTGAATTTAAATTTAAAATGTAATATTTTTGCAATTAATATTATATTAGACTTTTAAAGACACGTTGAAAGGATTTTCAACCACGTGGTCCATTTTTTTTGTCAAAAGTAACACCATTGAAGAAACTTTTTTTATCTCGTTCAAAGAATAAAAGAAGAAAAACAAACGAAAACATTTCTCTTTCGTTCGAAAATAAATCAGGGCTTCAAAAAAGAAAAGCAATGGCCGAAACCAAATTCTCTAAAAAATTAATAATAAAAAAAAGTGATCGAGTTCTCGAATTCGAACATGGCCGTGAGGCCGCGGAAGCTATCAGGTGGAAAATCAATTTTGAAATCGACTCGATCAGAATCGAAGTGAGGGGTGCTCGCATGTGCGAGGCGAAGTCGGCGAGCAGCTAGGGTTTCGATGGCCTTGGAGTTTGGGAAGCGGCAGCGTGGAACGAGACGTGGGTTCGTCAAGGCTGGGATTCGTGGTCGCGAGGGTGTAGTTCGCGTGCGCAAAAAGGCCGAGACGGCGAGTGTTGGTGAAGGCGCTATCTCGAGCGGGGTGAATGTCGAGGCACATTTAGGGTTCGTGCTCAATGTTCGTTGGTTGGTCAATTCTGGAAGTCGTGACGTGGGTGATGGCGCACGTCTAGGCAGGGTTTTACAGTAAGGCATAAATTTTTATTTCTTTTAAAATTTGTTTTCAATTTAAATACATATATATAACTCAAAAATTGATTTTTTTCAGTACGAAATATATATGCATGCAGATAAAAGTATATAATTGAGATTTTAAACTACAGTGAGATTTCAAACACAGAACTGTATTGAAATTTAAATGTGTATATAGGCTAGAAAGGGAAATTAGTTTAAAATTTAATTCTTTGATTAAAATTAAATCATTAGTCAAAAAATTAAATCATTAGTTTAAAAATTTAATTTTCAGTTAAATTTAGAATTATAAAATGGAAATTAATGGTTCGATTTATTCGAATATTAATAAAACCTTATAATGTTTGTTACAAGGTTCAAAAATCTTGAAATCAAGCTGGAATGAAAATGGGTTGCATGCATAGTTAAAGGTAAGATCTTCTCACTCAAATTAAAATAATTAGAATTTCAGTTATTGATTGATTATTTGGTTGTGATATTATATTTGATAGTGTGTATATATATATATATATATATATATATATATATATATTGGAGTGATTGATTTCTCGCATTATATAGCGGATAAGAACCTATGCGCCACATAATAGCGGATGATATGATATAATCCCATGTACCGTGATATTCCACCTCGAAGTGGAATTGGTATTTAAATTATTGTGCTAACATCTATGGATGCAGGGAAACAGTTGGAGGGATCCAACTGGATTCCTCACATTGTTGAATTTATTTGTATATGTTGTGATGTGATAATCTGTGAATGATTATATTGGTGTTTGAAATAAATTTGGAAATCAATTTGGAATTTGATTAGGTGTTTGAAATAAATTTAGAAATCAATTTGGAATTTGGTTAGGTGTTTGAAATAAATTTAGAAATCAATTTTGAATTTGATTTGGTGTTTGAAAATAAATTTGGAAATCAATTTGGAATTTGATTTGGTGGTTGAAAGTGAATATTTGGAAATTGATTTGAAAATCGTATATCAGTGGATATTTGGAAATTTAGATACACGATGGGAATTTATAAAGGAAAGGGAAATTTGTTTTAAAAATAAATATTGGTTTATTTTCAAAAGTGTGGAAAGAAATTTATGGATTTGGAATGTAAATTTAAATAAATCGAGAAGGATTTATTAATTGATCTAAATGGACTATTTTGAAATGGAAAGTGTACTTTCACTGGAAAGCCGAGTATATTTTCAAAGTAGCTGATAAATATAAATTGAAAGTTTTAAGGATGGATTTAAAAAGGATACTTGGAGAAATTATTTTCTTAAGTTGTTTTTAAACCTTTAAAGTAAAGATTTATTTGGTTAATTATAGAAGTGATTATTTTAAAGATCAAATTTTTATTTGATTTAGAAAATGGATATTTAAATAATTATACTCTCTCTAATAATTTCATTTTTAAGATTAGTTTATGCTTGAAGTTTATATGAGATATTAGTATAATATTTTCATAACTAATATTTTAGATAAAGTGTTTAAAAATAGTTTTTATCTCAAGTGTTTCCAAATATACATATACTTTTGGATAAGTGTTTTAAATTATTTTAAAGTATTCAGACTCGGCAAATCTTCAGTGGAAATAAATAACATTTGGAAATTTATTCCGCAAAAGGAAAGTGATTTGAAATTTGTTTTCAAAAGGTTGAAGAGAGAAATTATATCTTGCGAAGATACTTTAAAAATAAATAATTGGGGGAAAATTATTTAAAATTTGGTGATTGTTGTGAATATTGATTGATAGTTAAATAACCAACTATCAATATTGGCCTTTAAATGGCATTTGAATTTCGATATGACCAGGGGTCAGATTCCAAACGGTTATCCGAAAACCATATCGAATCTTTGTGATGGATCTTTTGTTTAAAAGGTCAAAGTGGAAATTTGTTGTGATTGACTTGAAATATGAATGTAAACACTTATTTTTAAATAAGCGCTAATTATTCGGATTAGCCGGGAGAGGACTTTGTGTCATAAAACCCATTCCGAATAATGATACGACGAAATGGATTGCATTTGAAGATGGTGTTGAAGACCGGGTATTTTCGAAAATGAAAGGATTACCTGTTGAATGTCTCTGCACTGAGTTGCTCCGGTATATAGATTTTATCACCCTTTGTGACGGGGAGTCCGGACGTGATTAGTGAATATCCGGATTGCAAGGGCTTCTTTGAAGTGCCTTCGGTTTCGTTCGAACCCGGAACGAATTTGTATGGATGTATGTCCGACGTTACACTTTGAGATGTAAAGCTGGTTTCTATCAAATACATTTCTGTTGGTGGCAGATTATTTATTCTCTTAGCTTAACACCCTTCTCTGAGGTGTACGAGCTCAGAGGTTATGTAGTAGATGGTTACTAGTGATACATTCCTAATTTGGTAATGTTGCTGTTGATTATTTGTTGATCGAAGCATGGCTTTTGTGAAAAGCGTAGCTTTGTGGGACGAGACTTCATTAGAACCTCACAAACCGAAAATGGTTGAAACAGGAAAGTTGCGGCAAGGTTATTAAGGGTCGCGCCCTTAGGGTATGTCCATTTCCTTCTGGATAAAAAGTGGTATCATGGTATGGAGCACAGATACTTAACTTATGTGGTTGCTGCAAATTTATTGCTTTGTGGTTGTTGGTTGAGAGGTGCCTCGGATAAAGGTCGATTACGACCAGGGGATGACATACTCGTGTGGTAGTTACCTAGTTACAGAGGTAACGTTGGCCTTGTGTTGGCAGAGATCCGGTTAGGTTCTCGGGGGGCGTCCCTCCAGAGGCGTTCCCATTCGGTGAGGAAGTTCCTTAGCCTGACCATTTGTTAGAAATCCAAAGAAACAATACGAGCCCTGTACGGTTTTAGTTGTATAACCTGCCATGGAATGTGGTAGAAACTGCTGTTGAACATGGTAGCTATAGTAGGCATACTACGAAATGTTTATGCTGGCTAAGATTTATATTATACTTTCGAAATGTTTTCCACACTATGCACTAATGATAATATTAAAAAGAATTTTGTGTATCAAGCATGTTTGACTATCATAAGGAGAAATCTCCTCCAATTATGCAATTGCATTGTGTGTGTGGCGGGAGACCTTATGGTAGTTTCATTTTCCAAAAGCGCAGTGGATTTTCTTTTCCTTTTCTTTATGCAAATAACTGTTTTAAGATCTCACATCGGTCTCATGACTGACTTGGAGTTTATTGTTCCCTTTCTAAACTGTAACGACCCAGAATTTTTGATAATTAAAATTTGAATATTTAATTAATTTTAAATATTAATAAATGGAATTTAATAAGTCGGATAATTTATTTATCGAATATTGGATTTACCTGGGTAATTAAATCGATAAATTAGATAGTGAAATTCCAGAGATAATTGAAAATCGAGTTTAATATGATTGAAAATGATTTGTAAAATTATATTAAATCATACTGGAGTTATAGAAATATTTTAGAACTCTTAAAAGTGAATTTGGAGTTAAATTGTGAAAATTGAATATTTTAATATTTAATTATCGACTGAAAAATAGCCAATTTTCGGACAGTCTCAGAATTGAACGAGACCAGTTCCATTGGATCCGTAATAGTTAGTTATTATCGGATTTCAATTTTCGTAGCAATCGGGATTGTCGATTGACCGTGGCAACTCGAAACGCATCGATATCGTTTTAATTTTAATTCGGCGAGTTAAAATAGTCATTTTTCAAACGGTCTCGGATTTCGACGAAACCAGTTTCATCGGATCCGTAATGTGATATTATTGTAAGATTTCAAATTTCGTAATTTTTGGATTTACCGTTTGTCCGGGGCAAGCCAAAACGCCTCGAAATCGATTTAAATCGGTTTAATTTAAATTTATCGTTTATCGCCATATCTCGCACAGACGATCGAATTAGCTTTCGAAACCTATTCCATTGTGTTCGGAACGCGGGGTAAACCTTAGAAACGTCAGCCGGCACGCTCAATTTCGAGTTCGAAAAATCCGGATGAATAGTAAATTGGAAATTTTTCTATAAAAACCCCTACATCTTTTCATTTGCAAAAAAGAAAACTAAACCCTAGGGTTAGCTTCAGCAGCCGCCACTACCAGGCTGAACGGCCAGAAACTCGCGACATTCTTCCCCTCAAATCTCCCAATCTATCCACTTTCACAAGAAATCGCCAACTAGGAAACGGTAGGGGATGGGGAGACGAGTAAATCTATACGGTGGAGATGGAGACGGTGGAGCGTGGATGCCGAAAGTATGGCCGCGTTTGGTGACAGTTCTACCTCGTATTGCGCGCGCTGGGGACCACCGAGCTTCGAGCTCTTCCAGCCGAACATGGCTCTTGGCGAGGCGAGTTGAATGGGGGTCTCCGATCATGCTCACGTTGGTTGTAGGTGGGTGCGTGATTAGGGTTTTTAGGCGGCTGATGGGTCTCGTGCTCACGCATATACCTGGGAGTGGAAGAAGATATCAAGCACGGCCACGATTTTCTTTGCTAAAACGAACGGTCCAGATGGGGTTTAGGTGAAAATAAATAAAAGAAATGTAATTTAAATTGTAATTTAATTTATGTGATGTTTAAAATTTGATATCTTGTTCATACGAGGTTGAAAAATTACGAAATCAGTTGCATTGGAATCGTATCGTCGAATACTACGCGCTGGAACTGATTTGGAAGCGATTGGAGTCAGTGAAAATTTTGGATAAAATTAAACGGCCGTTTAATTTTATTCGGAAATAAACGCTGGAATCGGAATAAAAATCTCGGTGAGATCTTCTCACTCAAATTTGAATGTGGAATTATTTACAGTTATTGATTGATGATTGACTGTTTGAATGTGATATTAGATATGATAGGATATATCTATATATAGCAGTATATACATATTGGCATATGTATATATTGGATTGATGATTTCCCGCCTCGTATAGCGGATGAGACCCTATTGCGCCGTTAGTAAGCGGATTTATAAAAACCTATATACCGCGATAATTCCGTACTGGAGCGGAATTGGTATTGTGCTAACATTTTTGGATGCAGGGAAACAGGTTGGAGGGATCCAACTGGATTCCTCACCCGTAGTTATTTATTTACAGATATTGATGTATATTCTGTTATCATATGATGATATATGATATTGATTGTTGTGATGGACTGACTGGTGTTGTTGCATCATCGGATTCAGTTTTGAAATGTAAAAATAACGACTGTTATTTTAAAAGGATTTTTAAAGTGATTTTTGAAAATATACGTTTTATGGAATTTTTGAATCGATTTATAAACGTAAAATTTAAAAGTTATAATTTTTAGTGTAATATAACCGAAGTGTCATTTTTGAAATAAAAGTCGATTTATTTATAAAATGGATATTTTTGTAAATCAAAATATTGGACTATAAAACGAATTTATAGGTGTTAAAAAGAAGTATAAATGGATGTCATAAGTGAATGAAATTAATAGATTTACGTTGTGAAGTTAAAAATGAATGAAGTTGTAGAATAAAGGATTTATAAGTAATTTACTTATAACTTGGATTTTTGCCTTTAAAAGAAATATTGGTCGAATGTGTTCATAAATGGTTTTATAAGTTGAAATCGTTATAAAGTACAAATGTGATTCATAAACGTTGTTTTATAAATCCGAAATCACTTATTCTTATAAGTGAATTTTGAAGTTAATAAAATGAGATTTATAAACCGGAGTTGTTATAGAAAATAGAAAATGGAGTTTATAAACGTTGTTTTATAAATTCGGAAACCAATCGATTGAATTTGATAAATTAAATATAGAAGATTATCAAAGGAGATATATTCGCGATTTTGGATAGCGAATTATTATTGGAATAAAACGTGTAGAAAATAGTGAAATGTAAATAGTAAAGTATATTCACGATTTTGGATAGTGAATATATCGTTAAGTAAAATGGATTCATTTTTGAAGAAGTAATATTTTAAAAATGAAGTTAAACATTTTAGAGATGTTTTAAAATGTATTATGAATCGAAAGCATAGATTTCCGCAGTTCTTGTTGAAATAGACGTTTTCGAGTAAATTAAGGAAATGGTGGACTATAACACTGTTGTTATAGTAAATGATTTCCGAAAGGAAATGTTTTGAAGTAGTATTGGGATTTATATATCTATCTAAATCCGAATCCCTATACTAGTGATTTCGAGTCGTCGTAACGATGTTTTACGTAACATTCGTTTTGACTCAAATAGATGTGAAATTTATGATTTCCTTAAAGAATGAATATATACTTAATTTGATTTAAGTATATCGAATATTTTCAAATGTTGAAAATAAATGATTTGTGAATTACTTATTTTTAAATAAGTATGGAAATGCTTTTCCAATATGAAATGAACTGTTTTGAGATTTTATCTTCAAAGATAAAATGAAATGTGGAAATTGATTTGAAATTGTTTTCAAACGGTTAAGTGTGGAAATTATATATCTAGTAAAGATATTTTTGAAGATGAAATAATTTGGAAAATTATTTGGAATCTGATGATGTTGCGCATCTTTATTGATAGTTAAATAACCGACTATCAATAATTACCTTTAGATAGGTATTTGTTGTGAATTGGATGAATTTGAATGCCACACTTGTTTTTAAATAAACGCTCACTATTCGGGTTAACCGGGAAAGGACCATGGGGTCGTATAACCCATTCCGAATATGTGATACGTCGTTATGAATCGCATTTGAAGACCGGTGTTGAAGACCGGATATTTTTGAAAACGGAAGGATTACCGTCGAGTTACTCTACATCGGCTGATCTCCGATTTAGAGGTTTTATCACCCTTAGTGACGGGAAGTCCTGACGTGATTGAAAATTATCCGGATATGCAAGGGCTTCGTGAGAAGTGCCTTCGGTTCTGTTCGATCCCGGAACAGACTTATATGGATTGTGTGTCTGACGTTACAATTTGAGATATAAAGCTGATTTCTTTCAAATACATTTCTGTTGGTGGCGGAGAATTTATTCTTTTAGCTTAACACCCTTCTCTGAGACGTACGAGCTCAGAGGTTATGTAGTTGAAATTTATCAGCGATATATCCCAATTTGGTAACGTGGCATACTGAGTGTTGCTGTGAAATGATCAGTGTTTGATCATTTGTGATATGATCATTTGTTTGATCTTATATCTTTGTGATCATAGGTTGATCATTTTGTTTGACCCGAAGCAGGGCTTTTTAAGAAAGCGTAGCTTGGTGGACGAGACTTCGTCGAGCCTCACACCTCGGAAATGGTCGAAACAGGAAGGATGCAGCAAGGTTCTAGGGAGTAGCGCCCCTTAGTGTATGTCATTCCTTCTGGATAAAGGTGGTATCATGGTATGGAGCCCAGATACTTAACCTCTGTGGTTACTGCATTATTATTTTCTATGTGGTTTGTTGCGAATCGGGGATCCTCGGGAAGATCGGTGACGATCGGGGGATGGCATACGCGTGTCAGTAGTTACCTATTTTTGCAGAGGTAACCCGGCCTTGTGTTGGCAGAGATCTAACCGTAATGTTAGGTTATTTCTCGGGTCGTCTATTCCAGGGACGTACCCATCGTGGATAGGAAGTTCCTTTGCCTGACCATTTGTTGGAAATCCAAAGAAACAATACGTGACTTGTACGGTATTAGTTGTAGAACCTGCCATTCACTTATGGTGGCGCCCCACTGTTTGGATGGTAGCTATAGTAGGCATACGATACTGGTCGTATGTTGGCTAAGATTAATATTATACTTTCGAAATGATTTCTACACTATGCACTAATAATAATATCAAAAAGAATTTGATTTTTCGTAGTAAGCATCTTTGACTATCATAAGAAGAAATCTCCTCCAATTCTGCGTTTGCATTGTGTGTGTGGTGGGAGGTCTTATGGTAGTTTCATTTTCCAAAAGCATTGCGAATTGTCTTTAAAATCTTCCTGTTGTTTATTTTAAAGAATAACTGTTTTACGATCTCACACCAGTCACCATGACTGACTCGGAGTTTATTGTTTCCCTTCTAAACTCTGGGTGCCCACCAATTTCCACACGGGCAGCCTAGAGTTATATTATCAGGATATTCTGGATATTCTGGAGCTTTGGAAGCAAGCTGGATGGCGAGGCGTAGTGTTTGTATCTGATAGTATTTATCCCGCTGTGTATTCTGTATGAGGACAAGTTATATAACTGTCCATTGTTGTATATTGACTCTGATGATTGATGTATGTATAAAATGATATAGTTCTTTGTTTAAAGATTATTCATTTATCTATTATATATTGTTCCGCTGCGATATGTGAGATTCTGATATTGTCTCTGTTCTGTATCTGTTGTTGTTGTGTTGTTCTTCTTCTCTTTTTCTTCTATCTTCTTCTTCTTCTACTTTTTCTTTTTCTTAAAACCATAACTTTTCGGGTTTCCGGCATTCGATGGCTCAGCAGTCGATAAAGTGAGTATCGATGTTGAATTTTCGAAAGTCGAAAATTTTCGGGATGTTACAAGTGGTATCAGAGCATATGGTTAAGCGACAACCCTGCTCTGTTGGGTGTTACTCATTAGAGATAGAGTCAGCAGTACTCTAGAATGAGTTGAGTGTAATAATAGATATGAGCGCGTATTTGTTATTTGAATATAAAATTGTTTTATATTGTGATGATTGATTTGTTGAGTGGTATATGGATTCTGGTCAATACGAGTAATTAACGATCATTGATAGGAATCTCTAAACACTCGAATAGAACAATTCGGCACAGTATTGTTTTAAATAGGGTAAATGAGATAATTTTGCCCAAAACTATTTTTGTATAGAAAAGAAATGATTTTCTATAAAGTACTATAGTGTATGGTTGCATGGATGTTAGGAAGTAATAATAGTAAATTATTATCATTGAAATTGAATAAGAAATTGAAATCGTAACTCCAAAGTTAAGAAATAAATTCACATGTAAATGAAATTTAAGAATGTAAATTATAAATGTGAATTGTAATTTAAAACGGAATTCCAGAGAAGTTTTGGAAATGTTTTGAAAAGAATTTGAGAATTTTGGAGATTTAAAAGTTTAAATCTATTGATTTGGAAATGAATTTCAAAAGATTTTGAGAAAGTATTTTAGAAAGATGAAAGCTCTAAACTCTTTTTGGTCGCTGGAAAATAACTTCGGTAATGACTGCAGCATTATCGATGTTCATTTTCGGGTTTCCAAAAGAGAAATTGCTACCAAATTATTTTAAATGGAAGTGTTTGAAAAATTTGGATTTTTGTTTTAGGAAATTCAAAGGATAATTTGAATTATTTTCAAAAATGGTTTTGAAAAGGTTAATTCTGGAGTCCTATTTAAAATATTTATTGGATTACTAAATGAATTGATAACTTATACAAGTTGAGTTTTGATAGAATAAATTTAACTTAAAAGACGGAGTTAAATTAAAGTAAAGTACTAAAATAAAATTAGTGAGCAAAACTAATTAAAATGAATTGAATTGTTATAAATGAAAGGTGAATTAAAATCTATATCGAATTGGAAATCCAGTTAAATGTAATGTGTACATGGAATATTTATATTGAACCTAAGTAATGAAGAGCGAAATTCTTAAGTAAAATTCGAATATTGAAATTATTCTAAGTTGATGATTGAATGAAGATAAAACTGGAATTAGAACTGAATGTTGAAAACGAATGTGAATAAATGAATTAGAATTGAAATGAATTAGTAACTGGAACTAATTTAAAAGAGTGCAGTTGTGAATGAATGAAAGCTGATAAAATTCAATATTCAGGAGATAAACCGAATCCAAAATAGATTGGAATTGTGAATTGAATTCAAATGAATTTGAAATGTAAAATTGAATAAATGAATATGTGTAACTTCAACAGTGAAGTAAAGAATGTATAAGCAGTTTATATTGAAAATTTTGTAACAAAATGATTTGTATGTATGTAACTAGATATTATGGCTAGTAGATATACAGGTATTGTAAAGGAATTTGGAAAATTTATTTCACAGATAAGTCGAATTGCTCGAAAAAGGTACGTATTTGAATTTTAATATGAGTTTTTGATGATTTCTCTCTAGCCACTTGGCTTTTTCTTTTTCTTTTTTGAAATCTGAGAGTCCGTAGGGACGTTTTGTAGTCGTGCCGTATTAGCCGCGCAAAGGAGACGCTGGCGAAATTTTTCGGAAATTTAAGGCGTTGGAAAGTTTGAGAAATTTTGAAAGTTTAAAATTTGAATTTAAACTGGAATTTGAATTTTGAAGTTAAACAATGTTGTTTGAAACTTAAAATTTAAGTTGGAAAGCTAGTATGAATGATAACGAATCTTTAGTAGAAAGATTTGTTGTGATAAATTGATAAAACTATTAGATGTTGAAAAATAGTAGACGAGTTAAGGACCTTTCTTCCTAACTTGTAATTTCGAGGACGAAATTCTTTTAAGGGGGGAAGTTTGTAACGACCCAGAATTTTTGATAATTAAAATTTGAATATTTAATTAATTTTAAATATTAATAAATGGAATTTAATAAGTCGGATAATTTATTTATCGAATATTGGATTTACCTGGGTAATTAAATCGATAAATTAGATAGTGAAATTCCAGAGATAATTGAAAATCGAGTTTAATATGATTGAAAATGATTTGTAAAATTATATTAAATCATACTGGAGTTATAGAAATATTTTAGAACTCTTAAAAGTGAATTTGGAGTTAAATTGTGAAAATTGAATATTTTAATATTTAATTATCGACTGAAAAATAGCCAATTTTCGGACAGTCTCAGAATTGAACGAGACCAGTTCCATTGGATCCGTAATAGTTAGTTATTATCGGATTTCAATTTTCGTAGCAATCGGGATTGTCGATTGACCGTGGCAACTCGAAACGCATCGATATCGTTTTAATTTTAATTCGGCGAGTTAAAATAGTCATTTTTCAAACGGTCTCGGATTTCGACGAAACCAGTTTCATCGGATCCGTAATGTGATATTATTGTAAGATTTCAAATTTCGTAATTTTTGGATTTACCGTTTGTCCGGGGCAAGCCAAAACGCCTCGAAATCGATTTAAATCGGTTTAATTTAAATTTATCGTTTATCGCCATATCTCGCACAGACGATCGAATTAGCTTTCGAAACCTATTCCATTGTGTTCGGAACGCGGGGTAAACCTTAGAAACGTCAGCCGGCACGCTCAATTTCGAGTTCGAAAAATCCGGATGAATAGTAAATTGGAAATTTTTCTATAAAAACCCCTACATCTTTTCATTTGCAAAAAAGAAAACTAAACCCTAGGGTTAGCTTCAGCAGCCGCCACTACCAGGCTGAACGGCCAGAAACTCGCGACATTCTTCCCCTCAAATCTCCCAATCTATCCACTTTCACAAGAAATCGCCAACTAGGAAACGGTAGGGGATGGGGAGACGAGTAAATCTATACGGTGGAGATGGAGACGGTGGAGCGTGGATGCCGAAAGTATGGCCGCGTTTGGTGACAGTTCTACCTCGTATTGCGCGCGCTGGGGACCACCGAGCTTCGAGCTCTTCCAGCCGAACATGGCTCTTGGCGAGGCGAGTTGAATGGGGGTCTCCGATCATGCTCACGTTGGTTGTAGGTGGGTGCGTGATTAGGGTTTTTAGGCGGCTGATGGGTCTCGTGCTCACGCATATACCTGGGAGTGGAAGAAGATATCAAGCACGGCCACGATTTTCTTTGCTAAAACGAACGGTCCAGATGGGGTTTAGGTGAAAATAAATAAAAGAAATGTAATTTAAATTGTAATTTAATTTATGTGATGTTTAAAATTTGATATCTTGTTCATACGAGGTTGAAAAATTACGAAATCAGTTGCATTGGAATCGTATCGTCGAATACTACGCGCTGGAACTGATTTGGAAGCGATTGGAGTCAGTGAAAATTTTGGATAAAATTAAACGGCCGTTTAATTTTATTCGGAAATAAACGCTGGAATCGGAATAAAAATCTCGGTGAGATCTTCTCACTCAAATTTGAATGTGGAATTATTTACAGTTATTGATTGATGATTGACTGTTTGAATGTGATATTAGATATGATAGGATATATCTATATATAGCAGTATATACATATTGGCATATGTATATATTGGATTGATGATTTCCCGCCTCGTATAGCGGATGAGACCCTATTGCGCCGTTAGTAAGCGGATTTATAAAAACCTATATACCGCGATAATTCCGTACTGGAGCGGAATTGGTATTGTGCTAACATTTTTGGATGCAGGGAAACAGGTTGGAGGGATCCAACTGGATTCCTCACCCGTAGTTATTTATTTACAGATATTGATGTATATTCTGTTATCATATGATGATATATGATATTGATTGTTGTGATGGACTGACTGGTGTTGTTGCATCATCGGATTCAGTTTTGAAATGTAAAAATAACGACTGTTATTTTAAAAGGATTTTTAAAGTGATTTTTGAAAATATACGTTTTATGGAATTTTTGAATCGATTTATAAACGTAAAATTTAAAAGTTATAATTTTTAGTGTAATATAACCGAAGTGTCATTTTTGAAATAAAAGTCGATTTATTTATAAAATGGATATTTTTGTAAATCAAAATATTGGACTATAAAACGAATTTATAGGTGTTAAAAAGAAGTATAAATGGATGTCATAAGTGAATGAAATTAATAGATTTACGTTGTGAAGTTAAAAATGAATGAAGTTGTAGAATAAAGGATTTATAAGTAATTTACTTATAACTTGGATTTTTGCCTTTAAAAGAAATATTGGTCGAATGTGTTCATAAATGGTTTTATAAGTTGAAATCGTTATAAAGTACAAATGTGATTCATAAACGTTGTTTTATAAATCCGAAATCACTTATTCTTATAAGTGAATTTTGAAGTTAATAAAATGAGATTTATAAACCGGAGTTGTTATAGAAAATAGAAAATGGAGTTTATAAACGTTGTTTTATAAATTCGGAAACCAATCGATTGAATTTGATAAATTAAATATAGAAGATTATCAAAGGAGATATATTCGCGATTTTGGATAGCGAATTATTATTGGAATAAAACGTGTAGAAAATAGTGAAATGTAAATAGTAAAGTATATTCACGATTTTGGATAGTGAATATATCGTTAAGTAAAATGGATTCATTTTTGAAGAAGTAATATTTTAAAAATGAAGTTAAACATTTTAGAGATGTTTTAAAATGTATTATGAATCGAAAGCATAGATTTCCGCAGTTCTTGTTGAAATAGACGTTTTCGAGTAAATTAAGGAAATGGTGGACTATAACACTGTTGTTATAGTAAATGATTTCCGAAAGGAAATGTTTTGAAGTAGTATTGGGATTTATATATCTATCTAAATCCGAATCCCTATACTAGTGATTTCGAGTCGTCGTAACGATGTTTTACGTAACATTCGTTTTGACTCAAATAGATGTGAAATTTATGATTTCCTTAAAGAATGAATATATACTTAATTTGATTTAAGTATATCGAATATTTTCAAATGTTGAAAATAAATGATTTGTGAATTACTTATTTTTAAATAAGTATGGAAATGCTTTTCCAATATGAAATGAACTGTTTTGAGATTTTATCTTCAAAGATAAAATGAAATGTGGAAATTGATTTGAAATTGTTTTCAAACGGTTAAGTGTGGAAATTATATATCTAGTAAAGATATTTTTGAAGATGAAATAATTTGGAAAATTATTTGGAATCTGATGATGTTGCGCATCTTTATTGATAGTTAAATAACCGACTATCAATAATTACCTTTAGATAGGTATTTGTTGTGAATTGGATGAATTTGAATGCCACACTTGTTTTTAAATAAACGCTCACTATTCGGGTTAACCGGGAAAGGACCATGGGGTCGTATAACCCATTCCGAATATGTGATACGTCGTTATGAATCGCATTTGAAGACCGGTGTTGAAGACCGGATATTTTTGAAAACGGAAGGATTACCGTCGAGTTACTCTACATCGGCTGATCTCCGATTTAGAGGTTTTATCACCCTTAGTGACGGGAAGTCCTGACGTGATTGAAAATTATCCGGATATGCAAGGGCTTCGTGAGAAGTGCCTTCGGTTCTGTTCGATCCCGGAACAGACTTATATGGATTGTGTGTCTGACGTTACAATTTGAGATATAAAGCTGATTTCTTTCAAATACATTTCTGTTGGTGGCGGAGAATTTATTCTTTTAGCTTAACACCCTTCTCTGAGACGTACGAGCTCAGAGGTTATGTAGTTGAAATTTATCAGCGATATATCCCAATTTGGTAACGTGGCATACTGAGTGTTGCTGTGAAATGATCAGTGTTTGATCATTTGTGATATGATCATTTGTTTGATCTTATATCTTTGTGATCATAGGTTGATCATTTTGTTTGACCCGAAGCAGGGCTTTTTAAGAAAGCGTAGCTTGGTGGACGAGACTTCGTCGAGCCTCACACCTCGGAAATGGTCGAAACAGGAAGGATGCAGCAAGGTTCTAGGGAGTAGCGCCCCTTAGTGTATGTCATTCCTTCTGGATAAAGGTGGTATCATGGTATGGAGCCCAGATACTTAACCTCTGTGGTTACTGCATTATTATTTTCTATGTGGTTTGTTGCGAATCGGGGATCCTCGGGAAGATCGGTGACGATCGGGGGATGGCATACGCGTGTCAGTAGTTACCTATTTTTGCAGAGGTAACCCGGCCTTGTGTTGGCAGAGATCTAACCGTAATGTTAGGTTATTTCTCGGGTCGTCTATTCCAGGGACGTACCCATCGTGGATAGGAAGTTCCTTTGCCTGACCATTTGTTGGAAATCCAAAGAAACAATACGTGACTTGTACGGTATTAGTTGTAGAACCTGCCATTCACTTATGGTGGCGCCCCACTGTTTGGATGGTAGCTATAGTAGGCATACGATACTGGTCGTATGTTGGCTAAGATTAATATTATACTTTCGAAATGATTTCTACACTATGCACTAATAATAATATCAAAAAGAATTTGATTTTTCGTAGTAAGCATCTTTGACTATCATAAGAAGAAATCTCCTCCAATTCTGCGTTTGCATTGTGTGTGTGGTGGGAGGTCTTATGGTAGTTTCATTTTCCAAAAGCATTGCGAATTGTCTTTAAAATCTTCCTGTTGTTTATTTTAAAGAATAACTGTTTTACGATCTCACACCAGTCACCATGACTGACTCGGAGTTTATTGTTTCCCTTCTAAACTCTGGGTGCCCACCAATTTCCACACGGGCAGCCTAGAGTTATATTATCAGGATATTCTGGATATTCTGGAGCTTTGGAAGCAAGCTGGATGGCGAGGCGTAGTGTTTGTATCTGATAGTATTTATCCCGCTGTGTATTCTGTATGAGGACAAGTTATATAACTGTCCATTGTTGTATATTGACTCTGATGATTGATGTATGTATAAAATGATATAGTTCTTTGTTTAAAGATTATTCATTTATCTATTATATATTGTTCCGCTGCGATATGTGAGATTCTGATATTGTCTCTGTTCTGTATCTGTTGTTGTTGTGTTGTTCTTCTTCTCTTTTTCTTCTATCTTCTTCTTCTTCTACTTTTTCTTTTTCTTAAAACCATAACTTTTCGGGTTTCCGGCATTCGATGGCTCAGCAGTCGATAAAGTGAGTATCGATGTTGAATTTTCGAAAGTCGAAAATTTTCGGGATGTTACATAAACACTGGGTGCCCATAATTTTTCACACGGGCAGCCTAGAGTCAGGTTATCAGTAGTTATGGAGCGAAGTCATAAAGGTATGTTGTGGAGATCAAAAGACAAGCTGGATAGCGAGACGTATCACTTATAGTATGTATTATCCGCTGCGTATGGTTTGCTGAAAATTCAGTTATTATAACTGCCAGTGTTGTGTTTGTTGTTGTAATACTCTGATTATGTATGTATAAACTGATATAGTTCTTTTGTTTTAAAGATTATTCATTTATCTATTATATATTGTTCCACTTCGAAATGCATGATTTTGATATTGTTTTTGTTTCTTCTTCTATCTTCTTCTTCTTTAACCCTAACGGTTCGGTTTGTGGCGTTCGATTGTCCGGCATTTGATACAGTGGACGTATTGATGTCGACTTTCGAAAGTCCAAAAACCTAGACCATTACATTTTAGAAGGTTTAAAACGACAATAATCCACATATGTCTATCTTAAACGATCCAGAATATAGATAATTAATGGGGTTAATTAAGAAAAATAGGAAAAGAAGAAGAAAAACAAACATAGAATCTCACAGCGGAATGACAAAATATAATAATCAAATAAACAGTTCATGAAGCTGTTTACAATATATTTGATTATAATTTATACAATATTTATCAGAGTTATATATATAATAGAAAAAATATAATGCAGCAGAACAACACGATACAGGGAATAATAATAGTAAAAATATACCAAATCTTCATCTTTGTCCTCCAAAAATGATCTTCAATGCGCTAAAATACTTAGGGCTGACCCGAGCGTAATGGAAAAATAAAACATTCGAGTCTTGACTAAATATTCTTATGTAAGTCAAGTTGATATCGTATAAAATGCGTGTAGTAGCATCAGAGACGTTTACAGGGTTTCACATCTCGTACCCACTGTATAACGTGTATGCAATAACTCAAAAGATGTTACGGGTTTTTCCATCTCTTATGGATCCGTCAAAATATTTATATATAGTAGAATACACTATATATGATGTCTAATGATTAAAATTAATAGTTTTCTTAGTGTTAACGTTTTATATTAATCCTCCTAAATGCGTTTTTAAACATTGTCATACAATTTGCATATAATGCCCCAGTAGCACGTCGGGGGATAGGGATCCGCCATGATACAGCAAGACTAAACCAAAATTGCAAGGGTCTCATATAGGGATAAAAGTATAACAAGGCACGTGAGGTAATACTCAAGGTAGGATACTACCAGTTCGGATCGCAGGGCTGGTGGTAACGCATTATATCCATGATCGCCCACCGTGTACATCCATCTATATCAAGTCAAAGGGATGTTATCCCAAAAATCAAGGTGCATTGGTCGAAACCAAGAACAAGAGTAATAATATGGACCAAGTCCAAGAACATCGAAGAACGAATGTTCGCTAGGGGTAGCTTGCCCGCTTGGCCCTGTCAAATTGTCATGTTTTAATCATTTCAAATTGGCACAAGCTCCAGGGTCTGTCCATCATCGTTCTCTTTCTTCAAATCCAGCAAACGACGCCAAATCCAACCACTTCGTTCTGGAGTCTCCCTGTGTACACATTTGTTAAAGTGGTTTCAATATTGACAAAGAGTATGCCAATAAGAGGCCCTGGCCTCTTTAACAACTGAACATCGTTTTACACACCGGTTAGTTCGTTTTCATTTCGCAAAACGATCCATACTTGATATCGAATATCTTATTCGCTTCAAAATCAATTCTATTTTGAAATATCATAGTTACTTCAAATATGTTAATTTTTGCTTGAAAGTCATTTTCATTTCAAGGTTCGATTCGGATTACAGTTTAGGGTATAACTACATTTTAACTCAATTCGCATTTAAATCCACAATTTGAATATAAACATTCCCAATTTGACCAGTTTGAATTTTTAGTAAATAGTTTAAATAGTTTTAAATAGTTTAAAAATTAAAATAGTTTGATATAAAATGGTTTGAGTATTGAAAATGGTTTATATAGTAAAATAGCTTGGAAAATCAAAATGATATGAATATTTAAAAATAGGTTTTAAACAGTTTATATTAAAATAATTTGTTTGAAAATAATTTCAAAGTTAAACTAATTCAATTCCAAATCTTCCAATTCAAGTCAATTTCAATTTCCATTACAATTTAAATCGATTCAATTCCAATTCCAATTCATATTAACTTCGATTCCAATTTCAATTCAAATCAATTTCAATTTCGATTTGAACTTAATTCAATTTCGATTTCAAATTAATTCAATTTCATTTTAAATTAATTCGATTTCGATTTCAATTCTAGTTTGAATTAATTTCAATTCAATTCTCAATTTTAAAATATTTCAATTTATATCAATTTCGAGCTCAATTACAAAAAATCGATTTAAATCACTTAAATAAAATTTTAAACTTCAATATTTAATTCAATGTTCAACTCTTTAATATAATTCAATTCCGAGCCAAATTTACAAATATTCATTTAAATTATTTTTACCTGGATTTATTTCAAAGTTCGAATAAAAGTTCAAATCTTTTAAACAAATCACTTTTCATAATTTAAATCATATTTCAATTATAGCTTCAAATTTCAATTCGATTATTTAAACAATTACTGTTAACAAATTTCAGTCTCAACATTTGGATCTCAAGTTCGAAAATAATTCGATTTCCATAAATTCAATTTTTTATTTCTTTAAATCAAAATCATTTAAATAATTTCTAGACCACAAATTTTAAAATCATTTAATTTAACCAATCCGATGTCCATGTATAATTTTCTATCCTATGGCCAATTGAATAATTATTTTAGTTTAATCCCAGGGATATATATATCATTTCAATCCAAATCAAAGTGTCATGGGTATATATTATTTCAACCTATTTCTTAATTTATTCGAAATAATTCAATTTACATTTTTATATACTGTAAATAATTTACGGGGTGATCATAGGATATATAAAAATAAATAAATATCCAATCATCCAAAATATCAACCGACTGACATCCATCACAATCAATCATCCAAGTAGTCAAATATCACAACAATTAGCCAAATATCAATAATCGAGAATTTTACTAGCAGTTTAATTCTAATTTCATTTAATTGTTAACTATCATATAAATTTCTAATCGATTTCCATGTTAGTTAAATTTACTAAATAACAATTAATAAATTTAAATCACTTTTAGATTGCAATCTAACTAACATAAATATATTATAGTACTTCTCAACGTTATAAAACACTCACCATTTATTTGAAACTGAAAATATTTCAGCATCAATAAATTCCACTTCCACTCCATGCTGTAGATGACGTCAATACAGTTGCAATGCAACTTGTTTCGTTCGAATAAGATCTCGTATGAACAAGATACGATTTATTAGCTAAATGAATAATGAATTAGGAAGTAATTAAATTAATTAACTTAAACTAATATACCTAATCCTCTCTCAAGTTAATTATCCTTCTGGCCGCACATAATCTCATGCACAGAACCCAAACCTAGCGACAACAAACACGACATGCTCCACCACCACATCGACTGGACCTCCATTCGAGCATGCCACCACTCACGCCCATCTCCAAGCCACCACAGCCGCTCTCCACTATCGCACCCGCACGTGCCTATCCTAAACCAAAACCCTAACATCTACAGTCAAACCCTACACTAGTGCCACCCTCGCCTTCGTCTTCCCCATGCATGCACTCACGCTGGCGCACACGACCTTTGTAGTTTTGTCTGATTTTTTTATCTTCGTTCGTTGAATTTTGAAACGAGAAAAAGAAAAATGAGGTACAAGGGAGAAAAATTTATAGGCAGGGTGTATGATATGTTGGAGGGAGTGTAAATATATATTATTTAATTAGAAAATATCTCGTCCGATCGACCCATGAAATTATGAGCTCCAAACGAAGCGTGCCGTCTTACGTTCTATATGTTATACTCCTATTCGGAATGCAATGGAACTAGCCACGAGACCTAATTCGATCATATGCAGAAGATAGCTTTTCAAATCAAATTATTTTAATTAAATTCCTTAAATTAATTTCTATGCGTTTCAAGCTCGCAAGCCCAAACGACAAGTCCGATCGCTACGAAACTTGAAATTTTAAAATAGTTCACTATTACGGATCTAATGAAACTGGTTTCATCAAAATCCGAGATAGGAGCCAAAATGGTAATTAAAATATAAAATTTTCTATTTTTACTTATTCACCTTTAAATTCAATTTTAAAAGTAAACGATCTTCATTCTTGTTTAAATAAAATTTAAATCAACTTTTGAAATCATTTTCGTTTACATTAAATTCAAAATCCAATTATTTAAATAACTCGGATATTAAATTTAATCAATTTAATTATCCGATAAATTACAATAATAATCATAAATTTCAATTGAATTATTGTTATCAATAATTATTTTATTTTCATCTAAATAATTCAACATTTATTATTCAACTCCAATTATTGATTATAAACATAGTCAATACATAGAATTTCATTTCAATACCTATTATTGCCAAAATCATCGAAATTGGTTATTTCAAAATTTATTCAAGTTCATTTTCAATAACTTACATAAATAAAACATTAAATTTTCATTTCAAATCATTTTTATTCAATAATCATATTAAATTTAATAATTTAAAATAGTCAAAAATATAGGTCGTTACATTCTCCCACACTCAAAACTTTTCATCCTCGAAAAGGGATTAAGTAAGGAATTTAACATACAATATATTTTATCCAAAATTATCAACTTATAAAACTTTAAAACCTTATTAGAAAACCTTTACTATGCTTCTACTACGCCACTCCGATGGCCCTACGGAAATTACAAGTTACTTATCAAAACGAGTTATAAAATTTTGAAACCTCCAACTTTTTCAACTGATCTACTTTGCGCGGTTCGATCGAAATTTTTTTACAACTCAATATATAACACAAATATATACCGAATATATCAAATATACATCGAATCTCAATAATGAGGCATCTTGTAGGGAAAATTATAAAAGTGCGGTATATAATCCGAGATACGTACCTTCTTATTATTAAATCGAGCGAGTTCGCTCATATTAAGCAAGCAAAAGCATAACAATTCCATGTATACATCCAAATGGTTTTGGTATGTATCTATCTCAAGTCAAATTTGAAATATTAGTTGCTTATAGAGGTATAAAACATGTATGAGTAAAATAGAACCACATTGCATGATTTTGAATCCAAATCGTAAGTACGAGCACAAATACACAACATACGACAATCGTATGCAATCACAACAGTTATAACGATGGTTTGCAACAAAAGAAACCATTCAATTATCAATATTCATCCAATTAATTCATAAATATATGAATTTACATTATCCAATATCAATATTTAATTTGTACACTTCATTTCTTATTAACATCCAATTTTTATTAACATTTAATCCGTTTGCTTCAAATTTATTCACATCTATTTCATTCACGTTCAATTTATTCAATTTGATTTGTTAGATTCTAATTGTTTCACTTTCTGTTTAACATATTTCATATGAATTCATTTATGAACCATTTTATAAAATTATTCCACTTAACCTTTTTTAAGTTAAATTTTATTTTATTACCACTTGGTGTATTCACTTTAATACTAATATCATTCATAAACCATTTCATAAAATCATTTAAGTTTATTACAACCATTTTATAAAATGTAGTTCATGTTTTTTATTGCTTCATAACTTAAATTCATTTTAATTCATTAATTCACCTCGTTAGTTTATTCTATTAGTTCAAATTCATATTAATAATTTACTTAAGTAAATTTTATTTTATAATTCAAATTCTTATTAATAAAATTTTCTTTTTATCACAATCAATTTTATTCAACTTTTCTTAAGTTAACTTTCATCTTATAATTTATTCCATTAACTTATTTCATCAGTTTATTCCATTCAACTTGACTTAAATAGAATTTCATTTCATAATTCAAATTTCAATTTTCTAATTTCATTAATCATTTCTTAAATTCATAATTATTTAATACAGATGTATCTTCTTTTGCACAATTGTAACGACCCAGAATTTCTGTCAATTAAAATTCAAATATTTAATTGATTTTGAATATTAATAAGTGAAATTAATAAGTCGAATAATTTATTTTTTGAATATTTGATTTAATTGGATAATTAAATCGATAATTTAATGGTGAAATTCCAGAAATAATTGAAATCTGGATTTAATGTGATTAAAAAATGATTTATAAAGCTATATTAAATCATGTTGGAGTTATAATGATGTTATAGAACTTTTAAAATTGAATTAAAAGTTAAACTGTGAAAATTGAATATTTTAATATTTAAATCGACTAGTGAAAATAGCCATTTTTCGAACAGTCTCAGAATTGGATGAAACTAGTTCCATTGGATCCGTAATAGTTTGTTATTATCAGATTTCAATTTTCGTAGCAATCGGAGTTGTCATTTGACCGTGGCAGCTCGAAACGCATCGAAATTATTTTAATATTAATTTGGCGAGTTAAAAATAGTCATTTTTCAAAAAGTCTCGGATTTTGACGAAACTAGTTTCATCGGATCCGTAATGTGAAATTATTGTAAGGTTTCAAATTTCGTGTCAATTGGAGGTACCGTTTGTCCGGGGCAAGCCAAAACGTATCGAAATCGGTTTAATTTAAATTTGATCGTTTAATTCCGTAACTCGCACAGATGACCGAATAGCTCCCGAAACATGTTCCATTGTGTTCGGAACGCGGGGTAAACCTTAGAAACGTCAGCCGGCACGCTCGATTTGGAGTTCGGAAAATGGAGTGAATAGTGTTTTTTCGTTGAATTTCTATAAAAGGACCACCCCTGCTCACTTTTGTTCAAACCCTAATTTTATGAAGCCAGCCGCCACTTGACGATTCAATGGCCGAAAACAACCCAAATTCTTCCCCTCCGATCTCCTCATCCGTCCATTTTCATCCAAACCTTCCAACTACAAAAGTATAGAGCATAGGGAGATCTTGGATCTCAACGGTCGAGATCGGGAAATTCGAAATGAATCAATGGGAATCTGCATCCAAAGATACGCGTTTCTTGCACGTTTTTCAAGAAGGGGGAGCCACCGAGTTGCGTGTCGTTCAAGCCGAGGGTGGGGAGGAGTGGCGCGCACGTGGTGAAGATCTTTGATCGAGGTGGAGGGGCTCGGAGAGGCGTGCGAAATGGAGAGAGAGTGGCGGCAGTTTTGGGTTTATGTACGTGAGTTATTCACGTAGGGAACGAAGGGGGAGAGGTCTAAACACACGGCCAGGATTTGAGAAAAGGAAATCAACGGCTCTGATTGGTTGGGGTTTTAAAATTAAAAGAAATTGTTAATTTATTATATAATTAATTCGTGTAAACTTTAAAATGCAATAACTTCTTCATACGAGGTCCGTTTCGGACGATTTTTTTTGCATTGGAATCGTATTGACGAGCACTACGCAATGGAGCTAGTTTGGAGTTGATTGGAGTCAGTGAAATTTTGAGTAAAATTAAACGCGCGTTTAATTTTATTTGAAATAAAACGCTACCAATTGCTATCGAAAATTCAAGGTGATAACTTCTCACTCAATCGAATCTGTTTCGATTTATATTTTAAATAGTTAGATTTAAAATTGTTGATTGTATGCCTGGATGATAAATTATTATCTGTTGTTGATTGAAATAGACATTATACGCCGTTATTAAGCGGAGGTTATTTATTGAAAACATATACCGCGAATATTTTACTGCAAAGTGAAATTGGTATTATTATTGTACTTGGAGTTGATTTTCCCACATTATATAGTGGATGAGACCCTATTGCGCCGCATAATAGCAGGTAATATTTTATAAATCCCATATACCACGATATTCCGTACTGGAACGGAATTGGTATTGTGCTAACATCTTTGGATGTAGGGGGACAGGTTGGAGGGATCCAACTGGATTCCTCAACAGTATTGGGTTGATTACAAATATTGTGATATTTGTTGGTTGTCATATCGATATATGATGTTTTGATGTCATGATTGATTATTTGGTGCTGTTGCATCATCGGATCCATTTTTGAAGTTTAAAAATAACGATTTTGATTTTAAAAGAATTTTAAAGTGATTTTCGAAAGTATACGTTTTATTAAATTTTTGAATTGATTCATTTTAAATAAATTTATGTTATAAAATTTAATATTATAAAATTATAATTTTTGTGAAATATAACCAAAGTGTGATTTTTGAAATAAAAAGTTGATTAATTTATAAAATGGTTTAAATTGAGATTTTGAATGTATTATAAACGGTTTATTTAAAAGATTTAAAAAAAAATTGATATTTATAAATTAAAAATATTGGAATTGTAAAACGAGCTTTTACAAGTGTTAAAAAGAAGTATAAATGGATTTCATAAGTGAATAAAATTTATAGATTTATAAATTGTGAAGTATAAAATGAATAGATTTTTGTAAAATAAAAGATTTATAAGTAATTAACTTATAAATTAGATTTTTTGTATAAAATTGAGTTTTAAAATGAATTTGTTAATTTAGGGATTTTTAGAAATCGAAGTTTTTATAAATAAAATTGGAATTTATAAACATTGTTTTATAAATCCAAAATCACTTATTTTGATAAGTGAATTATAGAAGTTAATTAAAGGAATTACATCCACGATTTTAGACAGTGGATAATCCTTTAAATAAATGTGTAGAAACATTGAATTGGGTAAATAAAGTATATTTACGATTTTGGACAGTAAATATATTATTAAATAAAATGGATATGTTTTAGGGAAGTGATATTATAAAATGAAGTTAAACGATTTAAAAGCTGTTTTCAAATTGTATTAGATATCGAATACATAGATTTCAACATTTATTGTTGAAACATACATTTTCGAGGAATAAGGAAATGGTGGACTATAACACTGTTGTTATAGTAAATGGTTTCCGAAAGGAAATGTTTTATATAGTATTGGGATTAATATATCTATCTAAATTTCGAATCCCTATACTAGTGATTTTGAGTTGTCGTAATGATGTTTTACGTAACATTCGTTTTGACTCAAATGAATGTGTTTGAAGAGGATGTTTTCCGAATGAAATATATACTTAATTATGATTTAATTATATTGTATAGTTTCCAAGTGTTGAAAATAAATGGATTGGTGAATTACTTATTATTTAATAAGTATGGAAATGATTTCCAATATGAAGTGAAATATTTTGAGATGATATCTTTTAAAGATAAATTGAAATGTGGAAATTGATTTGAAATTGTTTTCAAATAGTTGAAGTGTGGAAATTATATATCTTGTAAAGGTATTTTTGGAAAATAAATAATTTGGAAAATTATTTGGAATCTGATGATGCTGTGCAGACCTATTGATAGTTAAATAACCGACTATCAATAATTACCTTAAATGGGTATTTGTTGTGAATTGGATGAATTTGAATGCCACACTTATTTTTGAATAAGCGCTCACTATTCGGGTTAGCCGGGAAAGGACCTTTGGGTCGTATAACCCATTCCGAATATGTGATACGTCGTAATGGATTGCATTTGATGACCGGTGTTGAAGACCGGATATTTTTGAAAACGGAAGGATTACCGTCGAGTTACTTTGCATCGGTTGATCTCCGATATAGAGGTTTTATCACCCTTAGTGATGGGAAGTCCGAACGTGATTATTGAATATCTGGATTGCAAGGACTTCTTTGGAAGTGCCTTTGGTTCTGTTCGAGCCCGGAACAGACTTGTATGGATTGTATGTCTGACGTTATAAATTGAGATATAAAGCTGATTTCTTTCAAATACGTATCTGTTGGTGGCGGGGAATTTATTCTCTTAGCTTAACACCCTTCTCTGAGACGTACGAGCTCAGAGGTTATGTAGTTGAAGGTTATTAGTGATATACTCCCAATTTGGTAATGTGGCATACTGAGTGTTGCTGTATAATGATCATTGTTTGATCATTTGTGATATGATCATTTTTTTGATCATTTATCTTTGTGATCATTGCTTTGATCATTTGTTGACCCAAAGCATGGCTTTGTATAAAGCGTGGATTTATGGACGAGACTTCGTCGGACCTCACACCCCGGAATGGTCAAAACAGGAAGGATGCGGCAAGGTTCTAGGGAGTAGCGCCCCTTAGTGTATGCCATTCCTTCTGGATAGAGGTGGTATCATGGTATGGAGCCCAGATATTTAACCTATGTTGTTACTGCAAATTTATTATGTGGTTGTTGGAAATCAAGGATCCTCGGGAAGATCGGTTACGATCGGAGGATGACATATGCGCGTCAGTAGTTACCTATTTTTGCAGAGGTAACCCGGCCTTGTGTTGGCAGAGATCCGGTTAGGTTCTCGGGTCGTCTTTCCAGAGGCGTACCTATGTGGCAATGGGAAGTTCCTTGGCCTGACCATTTGTTGGAAATCCAAAGAAACAATACGAGACTTGTACGGTTTTAGTTGTAGAACCTGCCATTTAATATGGTAGCTATAGTAGGCATACTATAATGGTACCTATGCTGGCTAAGATTTATATTCTACCTTCGAAATGATTTCTACACTATGCACTAATAATAATATCAAAAATGACTGGATTTTACGTAGTAAGCATCTTTGACTATCATAAGGAGTAATCTTCTCCAATTTTGCGTTTTCATTGTGTGTGTGGCAGGAGGCCTTATGGTAGTTTCATTTTCCAAAAGCATTGCGAATTGACTTTAAAATTATCCCGTTGTTGTTTTAAAGATTAAATAACTGTTTTAGTTCTCACAGCAGTCACCATGACTGACCTGGAGTTTATTGTTCCCTTCCTAAACTCTGGGTGCCCACCAATTTCTACACGGGCAGTCTAGAGTTAGGTTATCAGGTTATTCTGGATTGGAGTGCTATGGAGCTCAAGTGGCGAGCTGGATGGCAAGACGTATCAACTATACTATGTATTATTCCGCTGTGTATTCTGTATGAGGACAAGTTTATATAACTGTCCATTGATGTATTGATTCTGTTGTTGTAAATTTTGATAATGTAATGTGATGTAATGTATAAATGATATAATTCTTTTGTTTAAAGATTATTCATTTATCTATTATATGTTGTTCCGCTGCGATATGTGAGATTCTGATGTTGTTCTTCTTTTCTTTTCTTCTATCTTTTTCTTCTACCTCTTCTTTCTCTTAAACCCTAACGGTTGGGATTTCCGGCCTTCGACTGGCGGCATTCGATAAAGTGAGTATCGATGTCGATTTTCGAAAGTCGAAAATTTTTGAGACGTTACAACAATATTATTTAAATTATAATTATCTCAAAGAGTTATAATTAAATCTTAAACGTCCTTTGCATATTTATTTATTGTATTTTGCAAAAAATTTACAAAGATATAATTTGATTTATTATCTGTTTACCTTCTCTAAAATACATATCTACATAGTATTTTTTTCCTTTTTTACTACTCAAATTATTCATTTAAAATTTCTTAGAATATTAACAAACTTTATAACATTTTTTTATAACAACTTAATTTAAATTTATAAACATTTCTTTAAACAATTTGGAATATTTCTTTAAACATTTCTTATTACTCAAGTACAACTTGTATGATATTCTATTACCATTCATATTTGACATTTCAACTTTTTAAACATTTTTAGTAAGTTTTTAATATGTTTTTAGAATGTAATTGAATGTTATACAAATTTATCTTATTTATCTTAGTTAATAAGAATGTTCAATAATTTATACAGGTTTAAATTTACATTGTCTTGAAATTTTAGAGTTATAATTTAATTTCTCATATTTCATTTAAACATTTAGCTTTAATTATTATCTCTTGCTTTAGAAGTTTCCAATTATTCAAAATAATTCACTTTATTTCTACAACTGAAAATCATTAATTAACAGAACTTAAGAATTCAAATGCCGTGTTCATTTCAAATCATTCTGAAATAATATATATACTTATACCCTTTATATATATCAAATCATATTTAGAAATTTTTAAATCAAAATCTGTTTGTTAAATCAAAAGTGTAGCAAAGCTACTAAGTGGCCTCCCTCACATTGAGAGACTCGAAAAATGAATGTCGATGATGCGGCCTTCATCGTCAAAATTATTTTCCAGCAACAAAAGAATAGAGTACGAGATTTATTTCCTTTTTAATTTCTTTTGAAACAATTTTATTCCCAAATATTTTTAAATAATACCAACATTATTTTCAAAATTTTAGGAACAATTTCAAAAGCACCGGAATTTAAATTCTCAAATTCTCAGTCTAAATTCATTATTTTAACTTAAACAAAGATTAGATTTTTATTCATAACTCATCACTTCGGTTTATAAGCATCCATACCTCAAATCAGCTAAGTTAATATTTCCAAACTTGGTTTTACAACCTATTTTCTTCATATTCAATTTATTTTATAATCTATTCGTTTCATGATTTAACCTATAGTTCTTACTTCTTAGACTTAAATGTATCAACGTTTATTTATTTAACATTCACCTATTTCATATTCAATTAGTTAACATTTAATCTATTTATAACCAATTTAAATCAAATTTAATTACTCACATTAATTTCACTTGTTCATTTATTCTCATTCAATTTCTTTATATATATAATATATAATTGAGGTAAAATTATTTCATTTTCCTTATCTTAAAACAATATTATGCCAATTTGCCGTGTTTAAGTGTTTAAAAACCTCTATCGATAACATGGCATCCCACGCACCGATCAGAATTCATAAATAGCTCAACAGGTACGTAAATACAATATAAAACATTTTATTACACCAACAAGTACATTCTCATATATATATATATATACGCTCAAATAGACTCATTCTAGGATATTACTACCCTTTCTCTAATGAGTCAAACATTCACAAAGCTAAGGTTATCGCTTAACCAAAGTTCTGATACCAACAGTGACGGCCACATTTCAGAAGGTTTATATCGACAATAATCCAAACATGTCCAACAGAAACAATCTGAAAAATAGATAATCAATGGGTTAATTAAGAAAAATAAGAAAAGAAAAAGAAAAACAAACACAGAATCTCGCAGTGGAAAGACAAAATATAATAATCAAATAACCAGTTCATGAAGCTGTTTACTATACATTTGTTTATAATTTATACAATATTTATCAGAGTTATATATACAGCAAAAACAAATTATAATGGTGAAAAACAACATGAAGCAGGGAATAATAATGGTAATAATACACCAAATCTTCGTCTTCGTTCTCCAAAAATGATCTTCAATAAGCTGAAATACTCAGGGCTGACCCGATCATAATAAAAAGACAAAACACTCAAGTTAGGACTAAAATATTCTTATGTAAGTCAAATCGATATCGTATAACATGAGTGTAGTGGCATTAGAGATGTTTACGGGGTTTCACATCTCCCATCCAATGTATAACGAGCGTGCAATAATCCAAGAGATGCTACATGATTTTCCATCTCTTAAGGATTTGTCGTAATATTTATATATAGTACAATACGCTAAATATAATGTCTAATTAGTAAAATAATGTTATAAACTAAAAAGAAATAAGATGCCATTAGAAAAGTGGAGAGAGGAGAAAATGTTATTCACACTGATATAAGTTACATAGAGATTAAATGATTCAATTACATTACATAGGCTTCTTTATATTGGCCTTGGAGCATGAGATTGAACATATCTCATGATGTGAGACTAAATAGAAAAACAAAAAAGCATATTCACTTTTGTGTTTACATATATTAACATTCCCCCTTGAATATGTGTCTTCAACATCTTGAATTCTCATATGGTAGCTAGAAATTGTCCCTTTTGAAACATCCATGACAATTGCTCCCCCTCATTATTATCTTGCTTTCATACATCCATTCACTCGTTATGAATATTATACGTTGCTTCATTAAAAACCTCTGTTATGAAAACCTAATGAAAAAACCTTAAACGAGGAGAAGAGTGCAACTTGAAATCATAAATATCATAAAATGATATTCTTTTTAAAGATTTTGACACTTCGGCATCAAAATAATGCATCATTAAAACCTTACTAAGAAAAACCCATTGAGAAAAATCTTAGTGAAGGAAAAAGAGTACAATGACATATTTTATTTTCTTATTTCTTCAAATGAAACTTGATACTTCTGGATCAAACTAATACCTTGTTAAAACCTTACTAAGAAAAACCCTATGGGAAAAATCTTAGCCAATGATAAAAATACAATTTAAATTAAATTACATATTTAAGATGTTATTACTTAAAAAGACGTTTGATTCTTCTAGATCAAGATAATGCCTCGTTAAAACCTTTGTAAGCAAAACCCAGTGGGAAAAATATTAAATAAGGAAAAAGAGTACATTATAATTTATTTTCAAATGTTACTGGGGAGTAGATACTGCTAGATCAAGATAATGCCTCATTAAAACCTTACTAATAAAAACTCAATGGAAAAAATCTTAGTTAAGGAAAAAGAGTGCATTATAAAATTCTTATGGATGCTCCCCATGATTTAAAAATTTCCTCTGAATTCGTATTCGTCTTTTGATAACTCAAATTGGTTATAGATACTTCTGGATCCATAAATATGAATCTCATTAATAATACAATTTATTAATAATTTTCTTCGATACAATCAAAATTTCTAAGATTGTTTCTTCCAAATATGATTTGCATTTTATGCATTTTGTATGCTACTTTTATGGAAAACACTTTGTGTGCTTTCATTTTTGTGCTTCAAATCAATTTTGTGTATTGCAACTATACAACTTTCATGAATATTAAAAAATTTATTACAACATTACTAAAAAGCAGGAAGTAATCTACTCATCTTGAAGTATATTAAGATTTTCATTATGACAAGACTTAGAAGAAGGTTGTAATCTACACATCATATCTTTGCATTCTTTATAACTACAAAATTTATATATATTCTTTAGGAATTTGTATACTTTAATAAGTATTTGCATATCACAACTACCACTTCAATGGATGTTAAGAGTTTCATTACAAAAATACATAAAATAGAAAGTAATCTACTCATCATGAATTATATCAAGATTTCATTACAACAATACTTAAAAGAGGTTGTAATCTACGCTCCTTGTTCTTTACCTTCTTTATGATCACCAAATTTATTTGTATTCTTCGAGAATTTGCATACTTTCATTGTTTATTATGATTTAAACGGTATTTATACCTTCAGGGTATTTTAAGTGTTTCAAATACTTTCACTGCTTCAACAGTTCAATTATCTCTAAAAACAACATGCCAATGACACTTAACATGTTATTGATACTATATGTGCTTTAATAATTTAAGTGTGCTTTTGCCACTTTATATACATGTTTCTAATTTTATTTTGTGGACTACAAGTCCACATTTCTTATTTAGGAGAATTTTATGATGGCCAATTATGTTTTTCTCTAATTCAGGATCTTTAATCCATTTATAAACATAAGTGCTTTATTATTTATAAATTTATAATCAATGATTGTTTATTGTCAATTCTAGATATGATTTATTGAGATCTCTTTATTTATCATATTTAAGGTACCTAGACAATCATGTCATGGATCTCTTTCAAAGCACCCTTAAGTGTTTCTTCAAGAACACTCACCTCCTTTATTTGACATTGTAATATCCCGGAAATTTTAACAATATCAATTTAATAATCTGTTAAATAATTAAATTGATATGGATAATATTTGATAATAAGATTTGAATTTAATTTAATAATCTGATTAAATTAGTATTTAATTGATGATTTTATCTTTTAAAAGTTAATAAGATATTTTCTATTTGAATATATATATTTATTTATATATATTGTAAATAGAAGCTTTGGTAAATGGGAAATTTATATTTAATTTAATCTGGACTTTTCAAAGATATTTGAATAAATGGTGTATGTAAAAATATATAACTTGACTTTTAAATTGAATCTTAGGATTTAATTTTATTTAAATTTGAATTTAAAGTTGAAGTTCAAAAGAATAAATATTTAAATTGTTTTGGATTTTAGAATATTTGTATAAACTTTTATTTATAAATATAGTTAGTTTTGTTTCTTTAAAAAGTAATTTATATATAGATAAGTATTTAATAAATTAAGAAAAAGGCATTTTATTCACTTTTAAAATATATAAAAATAAGTAAAATTTACTTAAGAGACATATGTCATTATCCTAAAGCTTTGTATAACATGTGTAATTTAAGTAACTAATGTATATGACAAGTGTCATATTTTATTATCATTTTCTTTATTTTTAATAAACCACATTTTTCACTTATATAAACATTTGCTTTCTCCCTTCCATTCTTTTTCTATTCTTTTTTCCAAAACTAAGAAAAAGATTTCAGCTCACAAAATAACTCTAAGCAAATCTGAAATTCACTCTTCTCAAACCCTCTCTAGTACAAATCTGAAAATCTGAAATCAGTAATCAAATGCCTCAAACCAAAATTCAATAACCTATAATTCATCTTCTAAATCAAAGATCAACCTGCAACACTCTTTTCAATCTGTAATCTCATTTTCACAAATTCAAACCAAAGCCTATAACTCATCTTTAAAGGAAGACTGAAAATCTTTTGCAAAAAGAAACCAGTCTGCCTGCATTCATTTTTCAACCTGGAAGCATGCATGTAGTTAAATCAGTCTAAAGCTCCAGCAACTCAAGTTTTAGAATCAAATTCAAAGAAGCATTTCAGTTTAATAAGGATCAAGGCAATTCAAGTTTCTCAGTTTCAAAAGCTTCTCAAAATTAAATGTGCTCTGTTCATCTTTATGCAGGTGAGTAACTTTTAAAACATAAAGTAAAATAGGATTTGCATGCTAATATAATTGAAATGAATAAGTATTGCAAATATAAATGAGAATCTGATGTGAAATTTATAGTGTGTATGCTGTTAACAATTAGATGCTCTACTCTGCCTTCTCAAATCTGTGAGTAACATCACTATTTCTAAAGTTTAGATTATGAATAAGATTGCATGTTAAATCTCTATGGTAAATATGTATTGCATGTATGTATAAGTGGAATTGCTGTGAAATAATGGATGTATGGTGTGCTCCGTTTTTGTTTTGCTTGCCAGGCTCAAAAATCTCCTTTAAAATTTCTTACCACTTGATCTAGTTTTATTAGGATTTAAATTTCAAACAAGAATTGTTTGGTTTATCTTAGACGAATGTTTAAAATTTAAATTAAGTCAAATTTAAGTTCGAATGTCTCTGTAAACCAAAACAACAAGTGCATGAATATAAAAGTAAAAACTCAAATATTGTAAATTGCTATTCCAGGTTTATAAATTAAATACATAAGCAAAAACATAATTTTGAGCATTGAAAACACAATTTTTAGTATAGGATTTGGGAAGCAGTTCTGTGATGAACTAAAAAGAGGAATTTGGGAAATTGTGGTGATCTATTGATATTGAAGGTTAGGGATTTTTCTTGTGGGTAGAGGAGCAATCAGAGAAGTGTGGAAAAATGAGTGATGATGATGCAAATCACCTTGGTAGCTGCGGTGATGGTTTCTTATCTGTAGCCCTAGTTTTAACTAGGCAACTTGTCTGGGTCGGTACGGCCTGTAGAGAAGATCGAGTTCAACTTGGTTTTAGGTGTTGAAAGTTTGGTCGTAGGCGAGGCTGTGGCCGGTGGTGGAAGCTCTCTGGTGAACGGAGCGCCGTGGGGGAAGTGCTGACAGGTTTTGGGAAGTTTGGTCTTTCTGTTCCAGTTTTGGGTGATGCTACTCGATTTCGAATTCGAGTAGTGATCGAAGAATTGATGATCGTGATATGGTGTAGGGAGGATCGTTGACTTGTGGGGATACTCGGCGATGGTCGGAGTTGACGCTGGTGGTCGTGTACGTGCACGCGATCGAAATGTCTGAGTGAAGTCTGGGATTATAGTAGTGGGAAGTGCTCGAGATTTTCTCGAGTTGTTTCGTGAGATATTCGAAGTTATGGGAGAGGCGACTCGAAGTAAACTTAGATAGGCTCGAGTACAAATTTGTGTTGCCAGATTTAAAAAACTCTGATCTGTTTTAAAAATTCAAAACTGAATTTAAATGGTTACGTGAAATTTAAACAAGTCTTAAATCTAAGTTTAAATCTGTATCTCAGATTTGAAATAAAAGTAGTTTTTAAATTAAATTGTTTTAATGATTTTAATTGTTTAAATGTATATTAAATGGGTAGAATTTAAAGGTAAATTGATTTAAATTCTTAAGTTCTTCTATAAGATTAGTATTTCTTCACCATATGATGATAAGAGATGTAAATGGATTTTAAGCTTTGTTAAAGTTAAATTTTTATTCATTTTAAATCTCATATTTAAAATGGAATTTAAAAGTAAATTTGAAAGTTAAATGTTTTCAAATATGTTTTGAATGATAATTATCATTAATAAGGAAATGTTTTTACAAAGACTTAATGATTTGTAATAAATTAAGTTAATAAGGTAAATAAAAATGGATAATTAATTAATTCAATTAATTAATGATTTGGATTAATTAATTTATAATTAAGGACTTAAATTATTTTAAATAAGGTTTAAGATTAATTAATTAGGAATAATTAATTTATAATTAAGGATTATAATTAGAGTATTAATTAATGATTAAGAATTAATTTCTTATTGTAATTAATTGAAGTTAATTTGATTTAGTTTAAGTTAATTAATTAAGTTTAATTAATTTAGAATAATCAAGATGTGATTTGATAATAATTACTTAATGTAATTATTAAGGTATGATTATTTAGGGAAGTAAATAATAAGATAATTACTGGAAGTAATTAGTTGAATAATGATTTTATAAAAGTAATTTGAGTTAATTACTTTGAATAATTAATCAAGGGATTAATTAAGAAATTAATTAAGGAAGTAATTAATTTAGTTAGTGAAAGTAATTAAGGGTAGTTAATTACTGATTGAAGATTAATCAATGTGATTAATAAATGTTGTTTAAATAAAGATTAATTACTTAATGTAATTAATTTAATTAAGTAATTAATAATTAAGTCGTAATTAAGGATCATTAATTAATATAATTAATGATGTAATTAAGATTGATTAATTAAGTAATAATTAATAAATGAAGTAATTAATCAATGTAATTAATTAAGGATTAATGTAATTAATTATAGTTGATTAAGTTAATTAATTTTAGTAAATTAATTAATGAAGTAATTAAAGGTTAATTACTATAAGTAGTTAAGGATAATTAATTAAGTAATTAATTAAAGATAAATTACCTGAATGGAATTAAAGGGTAATTAAAGGATAATTAATTAATTTGTAATTAATTAATGATTAAGTAAGCAGGATTTATAGAATGAAGTAATTAATTTAATTCATTTTAAATTAATTAGAAATGGTATAAATCATTACTTAAGAATGGATGATAATATTGAATGCTTTGCATTGATTGATATCTCTGATGAGATATATGCTGTATGATATGGATGTTAGTTGAATTGTGATGATAATATGGATTATCTGATAATGTTGATCATCTATTGTGAATTAGCTTTCTATGTGTATAAAGATAATGAATTGAATTGTTTTAACCCTTAAAACAACTTGGCCTTAAAAGATACGCTTTGGATTTCGATGAGACCGGGATCGGGTTTCCGTATACCGGATTTCCAGGTCTGGAGACCCGAATACCACATCGATCCAAATTAACGATAGGTCGTGAATCAAGTGAAGATGAAGATTCAGAGTGCAAGGGTTATTGTCGTTAACTCTGAGGGTGATTCCAAAACGAGTGTAACGAGATAATGCCTTCGGTTTCGTTCGAACCCGGAACGAACTTGTATGGATTGAATGCTTTCAGAACATCGTCAGGTGGACGATGAGCATTCTAAGTGATGTGTTCTTTTCTAAGGTAATCGTGACCTCAAGCCTCATCAATCGGGAATGGCTAAAACAGGGGAGGTGCAGCAAGGTTAGTGGGTAGCACCCAAGTAGGACAAGATTACCTCTGTCTAGAAGTCCCTTCTTATTTCGGCTTAGTGTGTGCGGTTGCTGATCCCAACCGTAAGGTATCTTGTGCGGGAATTATCCAGTAAGGGATGTTCCGGCCTTGTGTTGCAGGGGATTGGGAGTGATCCTCGGTACGGTGATCTAGGCCACGTACTGTGACGGGCGGTACCCCGGTAGCCCTGCCATTGTATGGAATCCAAAATCCAATAAGTGCCAACGGACTTGATTGTATAACCCACTTTGTGGCTAGTATGCTGGAATTTAATAATGTAACAATTTCAGCTATTTCATATTTATTTGAAAACCCTAGACCCTATTATAATACAATCGAATTTCCTATCAAATGTTTTGGTTAGCGTAAGGTAAAAACTTACCCATGTTTATGTGTGGGAAGTCTTACGTGATACCTTTTCTTTCAAAAGGTTTTGAAGTTAAACAAGTTTAACCTGTTACTCACACCAGACCCATGTCTGACCCAAGTTGTTTATTTCTGTTTTATAAACTCTTGGGTACTCAAATTTTTACGAGTAGCCAAGGGATTCAGGTTAGCCTTGACGAATTGTGGAGGAGCAATGGAGCAGGAGGCTTCGGCGTTCGTAGATATAGTATTCCGCTGTGTTGATATCTGTGATAGTGTCTTGTCTTGTATTTGAGTTGTAATGTCTAGACAGATGTTTATAACTGTCTAGTAAGTGATGTATATGTTGTATAACTCTGATAAGTGTTGTATACTATGTAATAGTTTATGTTATTAATATAATTTATTCGTTCCGCTGTGAGATCGTTGTTGTTGTTTCTTTCTTTCTTCTCTTCTTTTCTATTTTCTACACCTTTCTTTCTTATTAGCGATACGACTTTCTATGGAGAGAAAGTCGTGGTCGTTACAGTGGTATCAGAGCATAGGTTGAGCGAATGCCTAAGCTTTTGGTTAAGTGAATATCAGAACATTAGGTTGAGTGAATACCTAGGTTCGAAAGGATTGTTCATTAGAAATAGGATCTGTAGCAACCTGTTTGAGTCCGAGTGTATATATATATATGAGAGCGCGTATTTGTTAGTTATATAAAATGGTTTTATATTGTGTTAATTGATCGGTTGAGTGGTATATGGATTCTGGTCAATACGAGTAGCTAACGTTATTGATAGGGATCTCTAAACACTTGAACCAGGCCAACGGACACAATATTGTTTTAAAGAGGTAAATGAAATAATTTTACCCAGAAATAATTTCTATATAAAAAGTATCATTTTAAATATATATATATTTCTACCTATTTGTTGGGTTACCTGTTCGGGTTTTCCAATATAAGTTATAAAGGTAGATGGGGTAGTGGTGTGTGAAACACGACTACCAATGGTTGGAGTTTAAATGTTGAGGTTGGAAGTGTATTTGTCGAGACTATAGACCCAATATCGTCTCAAGTAAGCTTTGCTGTGGTGAAGGATTTCATCGATCTCCGAAGGAAACTGTAATGGTTCGGAGTTTATCTTTGAAGTATGGATGAGTAGAGTTGGATCTGTCGGGTAGGCAGAAGCGAGTGATGGTACCTTGATACCTCAGGTAATAGTAGCTGTATGATGAGATACATTGACGATGGATGTTCCTGAAGATGTTTTCTTTGGAACAAGATTAAGGAAGTGTGTCTGTTTCGGTGTTGTCGCTGAGTTCAGCATGGTGTTTCTGCTTTGGTTTGGAGTCCGAGTTTCTCGAAGAGCTTTGGATAAGAACATCAGTGTCAGCAGTGCAGCTCGGAGTATTCTGTGATGGCAGGAAGTTTTCTGGATGAGCAGTTTTTCTAGAAGTGAAGATCAGAAGCAGCAGAATGGATCCATTTCTTCGATAAATTGGATAAATAAGTGTAAGCTGTTCTGATTGGTAAAGAGAGAACAGTCTGTTTGGAATTAGGATGGGTTGATCGCAAAAGTGACTTGCGATTGTCTGAGTGTTCTCTTGGGTTGTCAGAGTTTTTCTGGATGTCTTCAGAGAAGTCAGAAGTTTGTCCGCATCTGAAGGTTGAGTTTTCTTATCGACTGGATTCCAGGAGTGATACCGGTGGTTCAGTCTAGTGGAAGGATGTTTCCTAGAGATGGAGTTGGTGAAGCAGCTCAAGTTTTGCTGGAGTATCTGAGTTTTCTTTATGGATCAGTGAACCTTATTTCTGGAATAAGTTGTCCAGTCTGTGCTTGTGTTCTACCTCAGATCAGAGTTGAGCAGCGAAAGCAGTTTGGAGTGTATCTCTGATAGGAGAAGTAAGTTTGGAATCTACTGATGTTGTGAAGTAAAGTTATGTTTGGATCTCTTCTGTGTTCTGATTTGGACTTCTGAATTAAATTGTCAGTTTGGATAACTGGAATTCATTGTATTTTACGTATCTCTGAGGGAATACGTATTAGATCTATCTCTGGTTTTAGAATCAGCAGTTCTGGAAGGTTTAGTTGTTGAGTCAGACTCATCTGTAGTCTGATATTCTGTTTAGTTCTGTAGATCTAGATGAGTAGGAGATCTATAGCTTAGTAGTTTAGATTGTTGTAGAGCGAGTATCCCGGTATATATATACTTGGGAAAAACTCGAGGAATTCTATCTAGAATTTTGTCTGGATAGTTAGATTTGATTGATTGGATGAATTGGTTGCTATGGTTGTTAGCATATGGATGATAGTATATGCTTGTGTTTTAAAATTTAAAATCTTTAATAAGGTTATTAAATTACCTTTGTTTAAATTTCGGGGACGAAATTATTTTAAGGGGGGAGGAATGTAATATCCCGGAAATTTTAACAATATCAATTTAATAATCTGTTAAATAATTAAATTGATATGGATAATCTTTGATAATAAGATTTGAATTTAATTTAATAATCTGATTAAATTAGTATTTAATTGATGATTTTATCTTTTAAAAGTTAATAAGATATTTTCTATTTGAATATATATATTTATTTATATATATTGTAAATAGAAGCTTTGGTAAATGGGAAATTTATATTTAATTTAATCTGGACTTTTCAAAGATATTTGAATAAATGGTGTATGTAAAAATATATAACTTGACTTTTAAATTGAATCTTAGGATTTAATTTTATTTAAATTTGAATTTAAAGTTGAAGTTCAAAAGAATAAATATTTAAATTGTTTTGGATTTTAGAATATTTGTATAAACTTTTATTTATAAATTTAGTTAGTTTTGTTTCTTTAAAAAGTAATTTATATATAGATAAGTATTTAATAAATTAAGAAAAAGGCATTTTATTCACTTTTAAAATATATAAAAATAAGTAAAAATTACTTAAGAGACATATGTCATTATCCTAAAGCTTTGTATAACATGTGTAATTTAAGTAACTAATGTATATGACAAGTGTCATATTTTATTATCATTTTCTTTATTTTTAATAAACCACATTTTTCACTTATATAAACATTTGCTTTCTCCCTTCCATTCTTTTTCTATTCTTTTTTCCAAAACTAAGAAAAAGATTTCAGCTCACAAAATAACTCTAAGCAAATCTGAAATTCACTCTTCTCAAACCCTCTCTAGTACAAATCTGAAAATCTGAAATCAGTAATCAAATGCCTCAAACCAAAATTCAATAACCTATAATTCATCTTCTAAATCAAAGATCAACCTGCAACACTCTTTTCAATCTGTAATCTCATTTTCACAAATTCAAACCAAAGCCTATAACTCATCTTTAAAGGAAGACTGAAAATCTTTTGCAAAAAGAAACCAGTCTGCCTGCATTCATTTTTCAACCTGGAAGCATGCATGTAGTTAAATCAGTCTAAAGCTCCAGCAACTCAAGTTTTAGAATCAAATTCAAAAAAGCATTTCAGTTTAATAAGGATCAAGGCAATTCAAGTTTCTCAGTTTCAAAAGCTTCTCAAAATTAAATGTGCTCTGTTCATCTTCATGTAGGTGAGTAACTTTTAAAACATAAAGTAAAATAGGATTCGCATGCTAATATAATTGAAATGAATAAGTATTGCAAATATAAATGAGAATCTGATGTGAAATTTATAGTGTGTATGCTGTTAACAATTAGATGCTCTACTCTGCCTTCTCAAATCTGTGAGTAACATCACTATTTCTAAAGTTTAGATTATGAATAAGATTGCATGTTAAATCTCTGTGGTAAATATGTATTGCATGTATGTATAAGTGGAATTGCTGTGAAATAATGGATGTATGGTGTGCTCCGTTTTTGTTTTGCTTGCCAGGCTCAAAAATCTCCTTTAAAATTTCTTACCACTTGATCTAGTTTTATTAGGATTTAAATTTCAAACAAGAATTGTTTGGTTTATCTTAGACGAATGTTTAAAATTTAAATTAAGTCAAATTTAAGTTCGAATGTCTCTGTAAACCAAAACAACAAGTGCATGAATATAAAAGTAAAAACTCAAATATTGTAAATTGCTATTCCAGGTTTATAAATTAAATACATAAGCAAAAACATAATTTTGAGCATTGAAAACACAATTTTTAGTATAGGATTTGGGAAGCAGTTCTGTGATGAACTAAAAAGAGGAATTTGGGAAATTGTGGTGATCTATTGATATTGAAGGTTAGGGATTTTTCTTGTGGGTAGAGGAGCAATCAGAGAAGTGTGGAAAAATGAGTGATGATGATGCAAATCACCTTGGTAGCTGCGGTGATGGTTTCTTATCTGTAGCCCTAGTTTTAACTAGGCAACTTGTCTGGGTCGGTACGGCCTGTAGAGAAGATCGAGTTCAACTTGGTTTTAGGTGTTGAAAGTTTAGTCGTAGGCGAGGCTGTGGCCGGCGGTGGAAGCTCTCTGGTGAACGGAGCGCCGTGGGGGAAGTGCTGACAGGTTTTGGGAAGTTTGGTCTTTCTGTTCCAGTTTTGGGTGATGCTACTCGATTTCGAATTCGAGTAGTGATCGAAGAATTGATGATCGTGATATGGTGTAGGGAGGATCGCTGACTTGTGGGGATACTCGGCGATGGTCGGAGTTGACGCTGGTGGTCGTGTACGTGCACGCGATCGAAATGTCTGAGTGAAGTCTGGGATTATAGTAGTGGGAAGTGCTCGAGATTTTCTCGAGTTGTTTCGTGAGATATTCGAAGTTATGGGAGAGGCAACTCGAAGTAAACTTAGATAGGCTCGAGTACAAATTTGTGTTGCCAGATTTAAAAAACTCTGATCTGTTTTAAAAATTCAAAACTGAATTTAAATGGTTACGTGAAATTTAAACAAGTCTTAAATCTAAGTTTAAATCTGTATCTCAGATTTGAAATAAAAGTAGTTTTTAAATTAAATTGTTTTAATGATTTTAATTGTTTAAATGTATATTAAATGGGTAGAATTTAAAGGTAAATTGATTTAAATTCTTAAGTTCTTCTATAAGATTAGTATTTCTTCACCATATGATGATAAGAGATGTAAATGGATTTTAAGCTTTGTTAAAGTTAAATTTTTATTCATTTTAAATCTCATATTTAAAATGGAATTTAAAAGTAAATTTGAAAGTTAAATGTTTTCAAATATGTTTTGAATGATAATTATCATTAATAAGGAAATGTTTTTACAAAGACTTAATGATTTGTAATAAATTAAGTTAATAAGGTAAATAAAAATGGATAATTAATTAATTCAATTAATTAATGATTTGGATTAATTAATTTATAATTAAGGACTTAAATTATTTTAAATAAGGTTTAAGATTAATTAATTAGGAATAATTAATTTATAATTAAGGATTATAATTAGAGTATTAATTAATGATTAAGAATTAATTTCTTATTGTAATTAATTGAAGTTAATTTGATTTAGTTTAAGTTAATTAATTAAGTTTAATTAATTTAGAATAATCAAGATGTGATTTGATAATAATTACTTAATGTAATTATTAAGGTATGATTATTTAGGGAAGTAAATAATAAGATAATTACTGGAAGTAATTAGTTGAATAATGATTTTATAAAAGTAATTTGAGTTAATTACTTTGAATAATTAATCAAGGGATTAATTAAGAAATTAATTAAGGAAGTAATTAATTTAGTTAGTGAAAGTAATTAAGGGTAGTTAATTACTGATTGAAGATTAATCAATGTGATTAATAAATGTTGTTTAAATAAAGATTAATTACTTAATGTAATTAATTTAATTAAGTAATTAATAATTAAGTCGTAATTAAGGATCATTAATTAATATAATTAATGATGTAATTAAGATTGATTAATTAAGTAATAATTAATAAATGAAGTAATTAATCAATGTAATTAATTAAGGATTAATGTAATTAATTATAGTTGATTAAGTTAATTAATTTTAGTAAATTAATTAATGAAGTAATTAAAGGTTAATTACTATAAGTAGTTAAGGATAATTAATTTAAGTAATTAATTAAAGATAAATTACCTGAATGGAATTAAAGGGTAATTAAAGGATAATTAATTAATTTGTAATTAATTAATGATTAAGTAAGCAGGATTTATAGAATGAAGTAATTAATTTAATTCATTTTAAATTAATTAGAAATGGTATAAATCATTACTTAAGAATGGATGATAATATTGAATGCTTTGCATTGATTGATATCTCTGATGAGATATATGCTGTATGATATGGATGTTAGTTGAATTGTGATGATAATATGGATTATCTGATAATGTTGATCATCTATTGTGAATTAGCTTTCTATGTGTATAAAGATAATGAATTGAATTGTTTTAACCCTTAAAACAACTTGGCCTTAAAAGATACGCTTTGGATTTCGATGAGACCGGGATCGGGTTTCCGTATACCGGATTTCCAGGTCTGGAGACCCGAATACCACATCGATCCAAATTAACGATAGGTCGTGAATCAAGTGAAGATGAAGATTCAGAGTGCAAGGGTTATTGTCGTTAACTCTGAGGGTGATTCCAAAACGAGTGTAACGAGATAATGCCTTCGGTTTCGTTCGAACCCGGAACGAACTTGTATGGATTGAATGCTTTCAGAACATCGTCAGGTGGACGATGAGCATTCTAAGTGATGTGTTCTTTTCTAAGGTAATCGTGACCTCAAGCCTCATCAACCGGGAATGGCTAAAACAGGGGAGGTGCAGCAAGGTTAGTGGGTAGCACCCAAGTAGGACAAGATTACCTCTGTCTAGAAGTCCCTTCTTATTTCGGCTTAGTGTGTGCGGTTGCTGATCCTAACCGTGAGGTATCTTGTGCGGGAATTATCCAGTAAGGGATGTTCCGGCCTTGTGTTGCAGGGGATTGGGAGTGATCCTCGGTACGGTGATCTAGGCCACGTACTGTGACGGGCGGTACCCCGGTAGCCCTGCCATTGTATGGAATCCAAAATCCAATAAGTGCCAACGGACTTGATTGTATAACCCACTTTGTGGCTAGTATGCTGGAATTTAATAATGTAACAATTTCAGCTATTTCATATTTATTTGAAAACCCTAGACCCTATTATAATACAATCGAATTTCCTATCAAATGTTTTGGTTAGCGTAAGGTAAAAACTTACCCATGTTTATGTGTGGGAAGTCTTACGTGATACCTTTTCTTTCAAAAGGTTTTGAAGTTAAACAAGTTTAACCTGTTACTCACACCAGACCCATGTCTGACCCAAGTTGTTTATTTCTGTTTTATAAGCTCTTGGGTACTCAAATTTTTACGAGTAGCCAAGGGATTCAGGTTAGCCTTGACGAATTGTGGAGGAGCAATGGAGCAGGAGGCTTCGGCGTTCGTAGATATAGTATTCCGCTGTGTTGATATCTGTGATAGTGTCTTGTCTTGTATTTGAGTTGTAATGTCTAGACAGATGTTTATAACTGTCTAGTAAGTGATGTATATGTTGTATAACTCTGATAAGTGTTGTATACTATGTAATAGTTTATGTTATTAATATAATTTATTCGTTCCGCTGTGAGATCGTTGTTGTTGTTTCTTTCTTTCTTCTCTTCTTTTCTATTTTCTACCCCTTTCTTTCTTATTAGCGATACGACTTTCTATGGAGAGAAAGTCGTGGTCGTTACAGACATCTTTATTACTTACTCCAAAAATATTTTGAACTGATTTTTGAACCACAGTTCAGATGTGGTTTACATATTTTGATCCTTCAGGGATTTAAATCTATATTGGAGAAAGTCTACTAGGGATATTATTGATAATTTATTCAAGTTACTTAATATTTTGCATCATTGTATATTTTAATAAATATTTAACATTGATGATCAAAATGAGCTTGTATCCCTTTATCATCCCCCTTAATGTTGACAAACATTGTCACACTAAATAATAATCATCTTTGAATTCTCATTTTGATCCATTATGATATTGCTACTAGCAAATACACCATACATAATAATAGTAGGAGGATAATTCTTTTATCAGTTGATAATATACATTCAATTGATATTTCTTATTAGAGTTTGTTCTCATTCATTGATCTAGTCAATTAAAGGAATTTACTTATTATGTAGATCATTTGAATACATACATGACTTCAGTTCATTCAACATTTATGTTGATTGAATTTTAAATCACTAAATAATATCTATGCATAATGTATATGATGAGCTTATAACAAACTTCCGGTTGTTGACTGAATATTTACATATATGGATATATACATGCATCCATGTATTACACATATATTATAAATTTTCATATTCTTTCTCATTTGAATTAGTGATTTTTTTAGAACAAACTATTACAAGGATCCAAACTATTAATTTCTATTTATAAATCAATGTCAAAGTGAATCCGTCAAAACCGTATGATAATGTTCAAAACATTTGGTTTGGAACCATATCGAACTTCTAGTTCAAACAAAATATACACACAACTTCAAGTTGTTAAGTTTTATTTCTCAATTATATCTCAAATATCAGTTTTGAACATTAATTATGCTTACTTATCAAAGAATAATTTATAATTGCATATAGACATTTCTACACATCTCTTTTGAGAGTTCTGCAAAAAAAATTATAGCAAAAATAATAATAAGAGTATCTTCTGGATACTTGGAATGTTAGAGATACAGATCTCCTCAAGACCGTATGTATAGCTTGCATGAAAATTATGATATAAAATATAAACTATCTCTTTAGGAGAATATGTAAAGATATTTCTTCAAGAAATGATTACGCATGTAATATTTCTTATGAAATAATAACTAGAACATGACCTTTATGATATAATTAGACATATGAATATAGAACAATATATTCTAGAGATAATTTAATTTCTTACCTATTTGGGAGGTTTGATATAATTATAATGAAATATATGATACACGTAGCATAACCCTCAAACTTTTAGGATCTAATCTAAACTAAATTAGGATCCTTCATAATCAAATTTCTATGCATTTAATTGGTTTAATAAAATTACCAAATATATAAACAAATCTCTTCTAGAAATATGTTATCATTTCCTAATTTATTAGTCTTAGGGATATTTTATCATCACCACTTCTGGAGCGAATTTATCTCTTCAAGAGATATATACGCACTATTGGAATGTCATATCAATGTATAATATTTCTTTTTTAGAAATTACAGAATTGCTACCTTTACAATAACAAAAAACATCCCTGTTGGAGATTTTTGTTGTAACTATCTTTGAAATGACATATCAAACTTTAAATACAGTAATAAAATTAGATGCACCAAATGAAAGTAAGATGCGAAAATAAAACCACTACTTCTGGAGTGTAATAATGGTATACACTTCCCTTTTTTAGGGATAAATTATTGTTATTACTTCGAAACTTTTATATGATATTCCTACAGGTATATAGTGTTTCCTTTTAAGGAATTGCAATGTAACAAAAATAAAATTCCTATAACATCTCTTTTGGGATGTTGGATTTTCCAACATAAATAAAAATAAATCTCTAAAACATCTCTTTAGGAGATTAATATACACACACATCCATATATATAAGTAGTATGGCATATAAATTATCTATTATAGATAATGTTAAAATGTATTTCTATAACTAAATAGCTAGACATATGTACATAGAAGTAATTTGTCAAAACATCGGGATTTTTTTTCATGATTAGAAAAAACCAGATCTACTAATTATTTTATAGTACGTATCAAACTTCAAGTTTGAGTTATCATAGATTTATTAATGAGAAAGCAACAAAGAGAATAATTAAATTACAATTACTCATTCAAATGAAATTAGACTTTGCACTGCGCAAAACCTGTTAATTGATCATGTATACTTTTCCATATCTGAAAGTAAATAATTGGGAAAAATAATTTAAACTGACTACAACATATAAATTGAAATGTTATGTGAATTCATACCAAATAATAAACATCCCTTTCCACGACTAAATTAATGGTTACTTTTTCAATCTGGTGATGTTTGAAATATCATATAACATAGTATCTTCAGGATATCTGTTTAATATAATGTAAATGTGAAGATATAAGGTAAGGCATAACTCATTTGGAGATTTTTTTTAATCTCTTGAATGCGGCATCATTATCTCATATGATGATTTATTAATTTCCTTTAACTTCTTCAAGAAGTACAACCTTATCATTTTAAACAATTTCAATAGAGCTTTGGGCTTCTAATTCATGAACTTCAAGTTTATTAATTTGTTATGAACTTTAGATTCTCAAATTTTGTGTAACTTCTCCTTTTTTTAGAAGCCTGTACATTTTGACAAATAAAAAATTACTGATAAGAATTCGAATTTGTAAACTTTATCAGAAAGTCTTTTCATAATTCATGACTTCAGGTCTTGGACTTTGAGTTATACAACTTCTATTAAAATAATTCTTTTGCACAACTTCAGGTTGTTGTCAAGATCTATTTTCATTTGACGATTAAATTTTCTAATCCTCTTTTTTTTAGTTAGAACTTCTGGTTCTTTATTTTGAGGAAACTTGTAATTCACTGATTTATGGAAACTCAACCTTTTATCATTATAGAAATTACAGGTTCTCAATTCTTATTTCCTTTTTTTGAGGAAAAATTGGAAGATATTTAGCTTACAAGTAAGTTTTTATTAATGTTTCCATTCACTTCAAATGTGCTAAATCATGATCAGTATTAGATCTAAACTTAATACGATCTTCCATATACATATTATCTTTATATTTGTTTCTCTAAGGAACAATAAAATATTTCTTCTGAAAATATAAATCATATATCAAAATAATTTTCAAAGCCCTCATTCAAATCTAAATCAAATCAAAAGGTTTTCAAAATGAAACTCCATTTACCAACCATGTTTGATTTCTCAAATCCATATCCAAACTAAATACAATCAAATTCAATAAATATGCTTGAATCAACAATATCAAATTTTGTCAAGTTCAAACTTGCATTCCAAAATAAATGAACTCAAAAATAACCATGATATTAAGATCCACAATATAATAAGATCAGAAAAATAACAAAAGAAAAAGGAAAAATTAGATCGGTAGTAGAATGAGATCTAAAATATAATAACTAATAAAATAAGAATGAGATCTCAATGTTCAGATCTATATGAGATCTAAAATTATAAGACTAATATAATAAAATCTAAAAGATAAGGCAATAGATTCAGATCTAAAGAAGTAGATCTAGAATGGAATGAGATCCAAAAAAGGAAAGAAAAAATGATTTTGAAGACTAGATCAATCAGATCAGAAAAACGACTTACCGTTTTGAGATCTATAATTGGATCAGGAAAAGAATAGATCTGATTTCATAAATTATCACAATTGTAGATCTATATTTTTTTTGTAGAGATCGTGCTGATTACGTGTTATAAACTAAAAAGAGATAAGATGCCATTAGAAAAGAGGAGAGAGGAGAAAATGATTCACACTGATATCAGTTACATAGAGATTGGTTGATTCAATTACATTACATATGCTCTTTTATATATAGGCCTTGGAGCATGAGACTGAACATAACCCATGATGTGGGACTAAATAGAAAAATACAAAAGCATATTCACTTTTATATTTACATATATTATAACAAATAAATAATTTTGTTACTGTTAAGGCTTTACATTAACCCTCCTCATTTTTAAGCATTGTCGTACAGTTTGTATATAATGCTCCAGTAGCACGTCAAGGGATAGGGATGCGCCATGATACGACAACACTAAACCAAAACCATAGAGGTCTCGTATAGGAATAAAAATATGACAAGGCACGTGAGGCAATACCCAAGGTAGGATACTACTAGTTCGGGTCGTAGAGCTGGTGGTAACGCATCATAACCACGATCGTCCACCGCGTATATCCATCCCATATCGAATCAAAGGAAGGTTATCCCAAAAATCAAGGCGCACCAATCGAAACCAAAAAATAGTAATAATATGGACCAAGTCCAAGAAAATTGAAGAGCGGATATCCGCTAGGGTAGCTAGCCCGCTTAGCTCTGCCAAGCTGTCATGTTTTAGGCATTTCAAATTGGCAAAAGCACCGGAGTCTATCAATCATCAGTTTCTTTCTCAAATCCAGCAAACGATCCCAAAACCAACCACCTAGTTCAAGAGTCTCTTCCATGTACAAAATTGTTAAAGTGGTTCCAATATTGACAGAGAGTATGCCAATAAGTAGCCCTGGTCTCTTTAACAACCACACGTCGTTTTACATACCGGTTTTACATTTCGAAAAACGATTCATACTTGATATTAAAATGAAACGACCCGATCTTCCAGTCCCGGAAAATCGAACCATTTGTGTTAAAAAGAAAGAAAAGGTAGAAGAAGAAAGTGGAAAAACAACATCAGAATCTCACATCGCAGCGGAATAAAATATAATAGACAATAATAGATCTTTACACAAATTAAAAACTATATCTGTTTATATAATACATCATCAGAGTATACATCAACATCCATAACGTACAACTGAATACATAGCGGAAAAATAATAGCAAGTACGGAAGTACGTATCTCCATCCAGCTCGCCCCCTGAACTCTACAGCTATAACCTGTACCTGTTTATCTCGGTCTGACCCGAGCATCATATAAAACAATACCCGAGTCAGTCTGGAATACCAGCTTGAGAAAATCACACTCAAATTGATTATTAAAGTTTCAAAATCCTTTGAAAACAAAAGCATCTCGTAAGACCACGCCACAAATAAACATGTTGGGTTTTTACCTTACGATAGCTAAAGCACTTTTTATAAAATCCTCTGATATTATAATAGTGTCTATTTACAAATACTTATTCAAATAGCTGAAATTGTTACATGATTAAATTCCAGCATACTAGCCACAAAGTGGGTAATACAAACAAAACTCGTACAAGGCACGTAGGGAGAATGGATTTCCAATGAATGACTAGGCACTGGGATACCACCTGTCACAGTACGTGGCCTAGATAACAGTACCGAGGAGTACGCCCGCTCCCCTGCAACACAAGGCCGGAATCACCTATGGGCAATTCCGAATATAATCACCCCACGGTTGGGATCAGCAACCGCACCACTAAGCCGAAATAAAAGGGACCTCTAGGCAGGGATGACCACACTCTCCAATGGGCGCTACCCACGAAGCCTTGCTGCATATCCCCTGATTTTCAGTCATTCCCGGTTGATGAGGCTTGAGGCTAAACGTTACCTTCATAGAACGTTTCACTTTGAATGCCCATCGTTCGTGACGATGTTCCAAAAGCATTCCTCCATACAAGTCCGTTTCGGGTCCGAACGGAACTGAATACGCTATTCCATTTCAATATCAACCTCGTTTCCCCACGAAACGTACAAACCGGATCGAAATGGTTTTCGAGAAATTAATCTCGATCCCGGTCTCTTCGAAACGATCAGCGCATTTGGCCAATATTGATAGTCGGTTATTTAACTATCAATTAACATCCATAACATCCATCAAACAAATAAATAAATTTTCCCATTTATTTATTTGCCTCAAAAATATCTTCGCAAGATATATTTTCATTTTCAATCCTTTGAAAACAATTTCAAACCACTCTTCTCTTATGGAATAAATTTTCCAAATATTCCTATTTCCCTTGAAATCACCGAGTACCAAAACATTTTATTTTTAAAATAATTTAGAAACACTTTATCATAAAATATACTTTAAAACATTTTAATTAAAACTACTTTAATTCTTTGTTCAAAGATATATACTTTAAGAATTTTTAATACAAAGCTACATAATAAAATATAAAACCAGACTCTTTTTTATCATTTAAAACATAATACCAAACCATCTTTAAATAATTACTTATTAAAATAGATTTGGAAACACTTACTTAAGATTTAAACATTTAAAAAAAATTGATTTTTCCCCAAAACATACTTTAAATCAACTTTTAAAACCTTTAACTTATACTTTGAAATTTTGCGTTAACAACGTACTCGGCTATTCCGGAAAATACACTTCTCTCCACATCTTAAAAATAAATCTCTATTTATTTTTAAACCAATTTATCAATTCCTTAAATAAATCTCCTCTGTGAAATTTATTCTTCTAAATATCCACTGATGTTTTATTTCACTTTATAAATCTAGTTTATAAAACCCATAAACTCATTTCTCCCTGAAACTTAAATTTCAACACTTAACCAATTTCCAAATTGATTTTCCAATTTATTCCATTTGAAATAAATTCCTCTACTTGCTCGATTTATCTCAAATCCATTTACTTTAAAATTTCATTTCTTTATTATGATTTAAAACTTCTTTTGACTAAGAATATCAATTCAGTCTTGTCAAATTCCTCTTATATTTTTAAATGAATTTAACCCTTGAATTTAAAATAGATTCCTTATTACTTGAAATGATATCACTGAAGTTTAAAATTTATTATTTCTTCGTTTATTCAAAATTCTCTTTTTCAAACCCGCACTCTATTTATTTGAATTTAATACTCCCTTTTTATCTTTCCCAATTCATTCCCAATTTATCCAAATTTTCAATAAATATTTACTTGAAAATTTAATTCTTTTATTTTCTTTCCAAAAATCCAATTATATAAAATTTGATAACTTAGAGTATCGAAATATATTCGAGCAATCTATAGCATTCAATATTGCAATTATCAATTTAATCCATCACAGGCAATTAAATATTCATAATACATAATATTAAACAATCTATAACATTTTGAGGAATCCAGTTGGATCCCTCCAACCTGTTTCCCTGCATCCACAGATGTTAGCACAATACCAATTCCACTTCGAGGTGGAATATCGCGGTATATGGGTTTTATATAAAAAAACATCCGCTATTATGCGGCGCATAGGGTCTCATCCGCTATAAAATGCGGGAATATCAATTCCAATATATACATATGCCAATATATATATATATTGGTATATACTACTATATATATACCATATCAATCAAATCAATCATTCAACCAGACATTCAAATTTAACCGATTAAATTAAATTATAATTTAACTAAGTGAGATTAACTCACCTTTGCTTTCCGTTAGCGATCCATTTCAACTCGACTCAGTTTTCTCGATTTTTAACCTTGTATACACATTTATACCGTTTATTAATATTTGAGATAATCGTACAAATCAATTACCCTATTAAATAAATTTAATTAACTGGTTCTAAATGATAACTTAACCAATCTAGTTCACTTTTTTTTTTCTCACCAATATTATAAATTTTATAATAGAGTGTATATACAAAACTGTTTAAACTTTTTTTTCTTTTTCCAAAATACTTCAAAATTCCCAATCACTTTATATATAAAATTCCTGCTTTTACCTATATACATTAAAATATGACTGTGTATATAGATATATACGTGTCTATTCATACTTGAATTTATTATCAATATATATTTTTCTGTTCAACCCGAAACCAACAGTAAATTTTGAAGCTGCAGACAAGACATACAAAAGAAAAAAAACGTGAGAGATACTCATCACATCGTCGTTGACAACATCACCAAAACACGTCGACCTCTGACCAGTTTGGATCGCGACTACTCTACGCAGAACTCTGCTCGTACGCACGTGCACTCGGTTCCACCCAACCCAATCTATGTACGCGAGCCTCTCCGCCTTCCCGCTTCCATCACGTCGATACTTCGCCTGCGCAACCCCATGATTGTGATTCGTCTGCCTCCATTGCCCTAGCGAACCTCGAGCTTCCCAAATCGCATCGAGGCCTCATGTAACGACCCGCTATTTTGGACTATTCGCATCTGCACATGTCGGACTTGAATAATTCAAAATACCGAATTGTTAATTAAATTTGACAAAATTGAACATATACAGTAAATAAATAATCACAGATCACAGACACAGAGTAATAAATGCAGCGGAAACAAAAGATAGTAGTTCATGAAGCTACTATATACATATCAGAGTTAAATAAGGTACAACAGATGTCTTGAATACAATAATCAAATACAAGAATCCGAATACAATCACTGGAATCAACTGGATATCTGAAAGCTGGATAGATAACTGGATCTCCAAGCGAAGCTCCAACTCCAAAGGTGAGTCTCGAATACTGGTACACTCAGTCTGACCCGAGCGTAAAGCAAAACACAAAACACTGGAGTCAGGATTAACATTCTTATATTTATAAATCCAACTCAAGTGAAATAGCAACTGAAATACAAGTAACTCAAAGGATGTTTGGAAAAACCATCCTTTAAGGATCCGTTAAACTATCTACTATGTAGTAGTGTACGATAAGTAGATAATGCCTATCAGTAATATAAGATATCAAAATAGTGTTAAGGCATTACCATTATCCCCCTTAACACATTTTATATAAGCGTTATAGTCTATACAACACTGTAAACTCCACCGTAAACTAGTGGGATATTAGGGAGTACTCCATAGGTATAACACAAAACAAATCGTAGTGGTCGCGTATATAGGGATACAAGTATGACAAGGCACATGAGGCAATACCCAAGGTAGTGAAACTACCGTTTGCCTGATCCGGACTGGTGAAAACGCATTGCCGCAGCGATCGCAACACCGCGAAACAACACTCCCAAAATCAAGGGTGCACCAATCGACAACAAGTAATGAGTAGTTTCGAAGAAGTGTGTTCGCTCGAGGTAGCTAACCCCCATTTGGCCCGGCACGGCTCCTGTTTTAGTCATTTCCAATTTGACACAAGTGTCAAGGCTATCCATTATCGTTCTTTTTCTTCAATCATCAACGTACATTATTCCAACCACTTCATTCTGGATCACACTCCGCGCGTAGTTATTAAAGTGGTTTTCGGTTTAGACAGTGAGTATGTCCCTAACCGATTCCGGTTCGTTTAATAACCTTCGTAATTATAACACCGATTGGTCGTTAATATATTTCAAAACCAAATCAATTTCAAATAGAATTTGTAAACCAACATTTCATTTGTCTTTCGAAACCAATTTCCAAAAATTTACGTTACAAAACTTCCAAATTACCATTTCAAATCTTATAATACAATTTAAATTTTTATTTAAAACCATTCCAATATTCATTTAAATTCGTATATAAGTTTCATTCCGAAATCATTTAAAATGATTTAATGTACATTCAAATCAATTTAAGTTCATTTATCGATTTCATTCAATATTCGTTAAGTAAATTTATCATTCAAAACAATTCTTTTTAACTTCCAATTCATTAAATCAATTACTTAAGTTCAACTTTATTATATCAAAACTTCAAATTGAATTAAATTAAATTTGTCAAATCAAATTCTTTCAATTACAAATCTTACAATAATTTCAATAAATCACATTCTATTTCTTATTAGAGAAATTCAATTTCACTTATTTATTTACTTAGTTACAATTTCAAAGCTCAATTAATAAAGAAACTAAATTTCACTTATTCAACTGTTCACGTCCTCCCTGTCACCCAGTCACCCATCCCCCAGACCATTCCTTCAACTGTTCACGTCCTTCCTGTCACCCAGTCAACTGGCCTACCCTCGTCTCCCGCCTCTGACCGGCCACTCCCTCCTGTTCCTCCACCTCCAGACCTTGCTACTTCTTTACCATCCTCTTCCTCACCGCAACCACCTGTTGATTGCTTCCCTCCTCTGCTTCCTTGCCCTCCTCCTACCACATCCGTTTCTCCTCCTTCTTCTGTCCCTCCCAGATCATGGTCGTCTTTGTTCACTAATAAGCCCAGGAATGCTGGGTATTATATTCCTATTCATTTTGACATTCAGTATACTGGTACCCCTCTTTCTCCACCAGTGGAGATTGTTAACGAGGGAATTAAATCATGGTCTGACTGTTTAGTTGGATTCTTCCTTGCTGGAACTGTCAACTATATGGCTGTTAAAGCATACCTTGATAAGGTTTGGAAACTGAAAGGCTCATATGAGATATTTTTCGACAAGATTAATTACTACTTTAGATTCTCCAATGAAGAAGACAAGCTGACAATCCTAAAGAAAGACCCTCTCTTCATTCGTGGTCAAATGTTTATCATATCGAAATGGAATCCTTCCTTTGCTGCTGCTAATGCAGCGGTTAGAACTGTTCCTATTTGGGTTCATCTTCATAGAATCCCAATTTTAACCTGGACTCTTCTTGGCATCAATTGGTTGGCGTGCCATATCGGAAGATTAATATGCTTCGATGAAAATACGGAGAAACTGAAAAGATTTGAGTATGCGAAATGTCTGATTGAAATTTCTCCGGATAGAGAGCTTCCTGATAGTTTATCTGTTGGTGATGATTCATGTCCTGATATACTTCTTGATTATGCTTGGAAGCCACTTATTTGTACTCATTGTAAAATATTTGGACATGCAACCGTGGACTGTGAAAAACATATTGCCAACGGTACTGCTGAAGAAAGGGCCAGTAAGGGATCATTTGAACAAGTTGAGAACGGTGACAGGAACATGGTCAAGCCTGGACCTACTGTATTAAAAAAAAAGACTGCAGTTAAAGGGTAAAAAGAAAATAAAACCCTTTCAGAAAATGTGGAAAAGAGCAAGTAAAGATGTTAATGTGAATAATGTAAGTCAATTTGTTAATTTGGTGCCACAGGCTGATGTGGATCCGGTTGTTACCACCCAAGTGTTGAAGTCAGTGGAAGTAGCTACTGATATAGCCAATTATGTTGATCCATATTCATCAAAACCTGAATTGATAGTGGTTGATACTACTCATCAGTCCGTTCCTGGTGATATTATGCATAATGTTGAAACAATTGCTGTTGCCAATGGAATTCTTTCTTCTCCTGGTGCTATTTCCTCCCTTCATTCCGGTACAACGCCTGTAGTAAATCAACCTTCTGAAGGTTTATCTACTCATAACAACTTTTCTATTCTTCAAACCTTATCTGAAGAGTGTGAAGAGGATAATGATGTCATAGCAACTCTTTCTGATCATAATATCATATCAAAAAGCAAACAAACTACTATTTCTACCATCAATAGAAACTTGAATGTACACAGTAATATGCACACTGCTGTGCCCTCTAATGCACACCTTCCTGTCCAACCTCAAATCACTCTTAATAAATCCCTTTCCAATTCTCCTTATTCATCTCTATCGCTTCCAAATCAAGTATTTTCCGACATTATCTCTATCCAAACCAGCAATTCAACTCTGTCCCCTTCCTCATTACATTCATTACCTGAATGCTCCTCGCAAAGTAAAAGGGGCAGGCCTAGGAAATCTTTCAAACATAATATAGACCTTGACAAAGGAATTCAATACTCCATTGACCAAATATCCCCTTCAATGCCAATCTCAACTGACCTTAACACTTCTTCCTCTGGTGTTAGAACCAGAGCCAACTCTCAAACGTTTTTATGATTGATAGAATTGCATTCTGGAACATAAGGGGGGCTCACTCCTTATCAAAACAACTGGAAATTAAAAACTTCATTTCTTCCTTCAAAATTCAAATAATGGCTATTGCAGAAACAAAATTAAATCATAACAAAACCCTCAAAGCAGCCCAACTCATTAATAGTAACTGGAATTCTATTCACAATCTCTCTCAAGCCCCTTATGGCAGATTACTAATTCTCTGGAATCCTGCCATTTTCTCTATTACTCCCATATGTGTTCATAGACAATTCATTCACACTGTGATTTCCCACATTCCTTCTTCCTCAATCTTCCACTTGACCTTTATATATGCAGAAAACAATTGTACTCATAGACAATCTTTTCTTGACTCTCTTCCATCTCTTCAGTCTTCTAATATTCCTTGGTTATGTGTTGGAGATTGGAATTGTATGCAATCTGCTGCTGACAAGTTTGGGGGGTCTCCTCTTACTTACCAACAGACTAGACCCCTCAACAAGGCTATTTTTGATTCTAATCTCCTTCCTATTGCTTCCAGTGGATGTCCCTTTACTTGGAATAACTCCAGCAAAACTGGCAAGCTCACTTTTTGTAATCTTGATAGATCTTATCAAAACTTTTCATCTGTTCTTCTTTGGCCTAAACTTAACTGCGTCATCCCTCCTCCCTCTCTATCTGACCATTCTCCTCTGATCTTAGACTGGGGAAAAGCATATGAGAGAAGATTTCCCTCATTTTCATTTTTTAATAACTGGACTATGCACCAGGATTTTATGAAAATTGTGACTAACTGTTGGTCTATTAAAGTCTATGGTAATCCTATGTACATTTTGCAGGCTAAGCTCAGGCATTTGAAAGATACTCTCAAACCTTGGGCTAAAGACAATTTCGGAAATGGTAATAGTCTATCTCATTCTATTAGAGTTAATTTACTTAACGTGCAACAAGATATTCAAGTTTGTTTGATCAGTCTCTGCTAGCTAACCTTGTGACTCAGGAGCAATCTTTAATCAGTCTCCTTGCTAAAACTCTTGTGGAAGAAAATAAAATGGCTTACCAAAAGGCAAAAATCAAGTGGACCATCAACGGGGACAAAAACACTACCGTATTTCATGAATCTTTGAGAAGCAAACGTACTGCAGCGAATTTTTCCAACCTCCTTGATAAAAATGATGTTCTATGTACTTCACCTGATGATATTCATGATGCCTTTTTGGATTATTTCAATGATCTATTAGCTCCCCCTACCAACCCTCATATTAACAATCATTTATTTAATAAAATCTCTCTTCCTGCCTTATCTCATCAGGCATCCAATTCCCTTATTCGCGAAATTACGGCTGAAGAAATAAAAGATAATATATTTGCTATGAATGCTACCAGTTCCTCTGGACCGGATGGATTCAATGCCCACTTTTACAAATTTGCTTGGTCTGTAATTGGCCCTGATGTGATTACAGCAATTAAGAACTTTTTTATGCACAGTAAAATAATTTCTGGGATTAATTCCACCAAGATTACTCTTATTCCAAAATCGGATCATCCTTCTTCTGTTACTCAATTCAGACCAATTGCTTGCTGCAACGTTATATATAAGTGCATTTCAAAGATTTTGGCCACTAGAATGATGACTGTTATCCCTGAAATAATATCTTCCAACCAGAGTGCTTTTCTACCTTCCAGAGACATTACTGATAACATTCTCCTTGCTGCTGAATTAATGAGAGGATATGATAGGCTTAATATTTCAAAAAGATGTGTGATCAAGCTTGACATTCAAAAAGCCTATGATACCCTTCAATGGAAATCTATTATTTACATCCTTCTCAGGATGAACTTCCCAATCCCATTCCTTTCATGGATATACACATGTGTTTCCACTGTTAAATACTCTTTTAGTCTTGATGGCGAGCTATTTGGCTACTTCCATGGTACTAGGGGTATTAGACAAGGTGACCCCTTGTCTCCCTACATATTTGTTTGCGTCATGCAATTGTTCATGTCTCTCTCGAATAAGTTCTTGGCTATGAAGCAGATTGAATATCACCCCTTATGCAAGAATTTTGGAATCTCCTCTTTACAATTTGCTGATGACCTTCTTCTATTCACCAAACCTACTTACAGATCTATTCAGGGAGTTCTTCGCATTTTGGATGAATTCAAGTCTCTTACTGGACTCAGCATTAACTACAACAAATCCAAGATTTGGATAGCTGGCATCTCTCATTCTGAAAAATGTATTATTTACAGTTTGTCGGGTCTCGAGCCTATGCATCACTATGATGACTACTTGGGAGCTCCTAAGTTTTCATCTAAAGTCAAGACCAGCCAATGTCTCAAACTTTATGAAAAAATAACTGCTAAAATATCTTCTTGGCCAATCTCTAAATGCTCTATGGCTGGAAGGCTTATGATTGTCAAATCTATAGCCACTTCAATGTGCCTGTACTAAGCCAGAATCTTCATCTTGCCTGCCAAATTAATCTCTTTGATTAACTCTGCCCTTAACCGCTTTCTGTGGCATGGCAATCCATTTTCCAAGAAGCCCATTCCTATTGCATTCAATAAGATTTGTTCTCCTTTGAAGTTTGGAGGTCTTGGTATCATGAACATTAAGCAATGGAATAGGGCTGCTATTTCGAGGCGTATTGACATGATATACAAATTTGATAATAATTTATGGGCTTCGTGGGTGAGGAGCAATTTAATCAAGGACAATCATTTTTGGACTATGCCTATTCCTATGGATTGTAGTTGGTCTTGGAGGAACATTCTAAGGTTAAGAGGGGTTTTTATTCATATCTTTCAGGTTGGTTTACTTCATAAGAATAAAATATCTTTCTGGTTTGATCCGTGGTCCGACCTGGGAGTCATTCTTGCTGATTTGATTGGTTACAACTTCAGAGGCATGACTGGTATCACTGAGCATGCAACTATATCTTTTGTTTGGTCTGAAGGTAAGATCATCTTGCCCTCATCTAGTTCTACCACTGTCCGTGCCTACTGGGAGAACATCCATGCTAATTCCTATTCTTGTACTGATATTCATGCTGCTTGGTGTCATAAGCCTCTTCTAATTAGTGTTGTCTACTTCAATATGCAACCTCCATCTCAACTTGCTTTGTTTCCTTGGCACACTAGAGTGTGGGATCATGGCTCTATTCCTAAAGAGAATATGCTGCTTTGGAAGATTATTAACAATGGGTTACACACGCTTGATAAAGTTAAAATGATGGGTACCATCCTGGATGATACTTGCCTTCTATGCAATAATTCAAAGGAAACTATTCGCCACCTATTTTTTGACTGTGATTATACCTACTTCATTTGGGGATCCTATTTGCAGATGATAAATCTGCAAAACCCGATCAGAGACTCTGCTATGGAATGGTTTAGCATATTCAAGGCTACCAGATGGAAATCTCGGAAAAGTACAATGCTGCTGCGTGTTTTGATAAAGTGTTTGACTGTTATTTGGATTGAGAGGAATAGTAGGGTGTTCTCTAGTGTTTCTACTCCGAAGCATATACTTGTCAACTCCATCCTCAGTAAACTTAGTCAATAGTGTTTTTGTGGTTGTATTTTCTTTCTTTTGATCTACTGGTTTGCCATAGATCGTTGTAAATCTTTTTTCTAATATATGGTAGGGGCCATTTAACCCCACTGGCTTTGCCAAAAAAAAATCACTTATTCAAGAAGTTCAATTTCACTTAATAAAGAATTCAATTTTATTTAAAATTTAAATAATTCAATCTTATTTAATTATTAAATAATTTCAAAACTTTAATTATTAACTAATTTCAAACTTAATTATTAATAATTCCAAATTTTAAAACAACGTTATTCCATCAACTACTATGTTAATATTTGATTCAGATTATTAAATATTAACATTTCCCTTCATTAAAATTCAAATTCCAACTTCGTTTCAAAACCATATTATTTATTCAAATAAAATCTTCATTTTTATTTTTAAATCAAATATTGACCAATCGAGTTTTATTTAATTTTTCTATCCTAAGTCAAGTTCATTTGGGTATTTAACATTTCAACCCGATTCCAATTCAATTCAAAATCAAAGCATAGCAAAGGGAACTTGCAGTGTGATAATTGGGATGGTGTCAAAGTAAATAAACAAGCAATAATAGCCATCAACAACAATCCAATAATCAATTCAAATAACCCCGAAATAACCGTATTAATTCACATTGTTGTTTGTGCGAATTAATATAATTATTTCTAGAATCTACACTATCATTTCATGTAGATTAAAGATTATTATATTAATTAGTCTATGCAATTCTACACTTGACATCAATTATTCAATTTCATACTTCATCAATTAATACAACATAAATTCAAATGGTTCAAGGGTAATTAACTATTTTTCTATGTGTCAAATAATTAAACATTCAAGGGGTCATATTATACAAATTTAACAAATCAAATTAAATTTTTAACTATCCTTCGTCAAATTCAATTGCATACAATTTATCACTTTATACATTACAATTTAACATCCAATATAAACAACAACAATCAATCACTTATCAACTAAACGGGATTATCATCGTATAATTAACAAATAATGGTGTCAGATGTCACAGGTGAACTGGTACAGTTAATAACAGTGTAAATATCTAACAGCAACATATTTAAATTGTCGTTTCAATTGAAATCAAATTTAATAAATAAAAGAACATTAATCGTGAGTGATTGCTCACCTTTTGAGGCTATGGAGCGAGAATAGACAACGAAGTTGAGTTACGAATTGCAAGCGCGACTTCCGAAATAAACTTGATTAGCATGAATCGACGAGCAAAGCTGTTAAATAGGAATTTCCGAAATCAAATCAAAACATTCAACATAGCAACAAAATAAAAAAAAACATGTCCTGCGTCAAAGTTTAACAATATAATTCTATGTGCTACCGAGATCGAAATGGTCTGAAATTTGGTATGAATAAAGATCAAAACTTGTATTTCAAACTGCAAAAGAATCACTTGATTTGGACAAGAGACCAAAAAAGTTACGATGTCACGAACATAGACTCAGGCCATGTTGCGACTGTCAAATGTTCAGGTCTGAAAACTCCTCTGGGTCTGACTTTCAGGTAAGAAATAGAGGACTGAACCACCTCGTATGAAGCTAAAATTTTATATACAGAAAGTAGAAAACTTTATCTTTTAAACAAAAAGGGAATCACTGTATTCCGACGAAAGAAGGAAGAGATATGATGCGTCAAACATGAACTCAGGTCGTGTTTGCAGCAGTGTAAAAATAATTTCAAGTACAAAAGAACAGCTGCCTGGGTCTAACTTCTAGATCCTCGACCACTAATCAAACGATGTCGGATTTTGCTGGAATTTGAAAACTAGATAACTTCGACTCTTTTTTAAAAATAGAATCAACCAATTCCGATAAAACATGAGTGAGATATGATATCGTGAACATGCAGTCTAATTGCTGTTCAGAAAAAAGTAAATAAACAAACATACAAGTGCAAAATCAATTTGGTTGCAACTTTCAGGTATAAAACAGAGGACCAAACGGATTTGAATTGGACTGAAATTTTACATGCATAAACTAGAGAATCTCATCTTTCAATCAAAAAAAAATCGTTGAATTTCGATAGAAAATGAAAGAGATACGCTGCGTCAAACATGGACACCGGTCGTGTTTGTAACAGCGCGAATAATTCTAAGTACAGCTGAAAACATTTAACAGTCCAACTTACGGACACAAAACGGTGTAACAAATTACATTCGAATGAAATGAAATTTTTCAGGCATATACTGGAGAATCTCAACTTTCAAACAAAAAAAAATCATCGAATTTCGACAAGAAATACAGGAGATACGCTGCGTCAAACATGGACACTGGTCATGTTTGTAACAGCGCGAATAATTCTAAGTACAGCTGAAAACATTCAACAGTCCAACATACGGACACAAAATGGTGTAACAAATTACATTCGAATGAAATAAAATTTTTCAAACATATACTAGAGAATCTCAATTTTCAAACAAAAAATGAATCATCGAATTTCAACAAGAAATACAGGAGATACGCTGCGTCAAACATGTCGATATAAATATATATATGTATACACAAAACCGAAAAAAGGGAAAAACAAAAGAAATCAAAATAGCTCTGCATAAAATATATATAGAAACAGATATTACAGAAGTTAAAAATCAAAATCTATAAAATCCTCATATATAAAAGCTAAGTGACTACATATGTATAGCTGCTGTACTAATGTATATATAAACTATTAAAGTTGAACATTTCACCTAAATAGTACATAAATACATACTATATAAATGTTTATATATTCCCAGATGTAGTATACATAAATATGTAAGTAAACAAATGGACCAATCGCTAAACTAGTATCTATATAAAAAAATGTAAACAGATGAAACTATGTATGGACTTTCCTATGACTTTATATAACAAACAAATGTATATTATTAAAATAAATATGTACTATAACTGAACACACTAAAATAAAAATGAAACTCTATATATAAATTAACGACAGATCAGATTTGAACAAGAAAAGCGACTCACAACAGGGAAGTTAAGCACTCAGTGCAGAGTTTGGCTCGACTAGGTGAAAGACGTTGATCGAAGGTGGGTTCCTGGGCACTATCACATGGAAGTGGGGCTTGTGCGGTGATGAAGTGCTAGGCGCGTGTGGCACGGTGAAGTGCGTGGTGCGGTGGTGGTGGGCATGGAGCACGGCTAGAGGAAAATAAGCAAGGGAAAAGGAGAATAGGCGGTGACGGCATGGGTGTTGGAGTTGATTATAGAGCTTCAGAGCAGTAGGCGATGGCACAAGCATGGAAACGAAGGGGTGGCAAGGCTGTGTTTACGGGTGAAGATGGGTTTTCAAATTGGAAGAAACAAACAGCATTGGTGAGAGGAGAGATGGTTGCGTGGCTTCTCAGATCTAAACATACATATATAATATTATGTATTTCCCTTAGTAAGATAGACAAGGAAAAATATGAAGCTGGGAACTGACAAAAGAATAGCAATTATATTCAACAGCTGGATACCAACAGTTATACAATAAATAATTTTGGGAATAGAAAAAGTTACTGTCCATTTGTTTCACACGAATAACGAATGGCCACAGATATCCCAAGAGTCCAAATTGCGGAACCGATACGCTATGCGTTTCGCATATTACAGCACACACCGGACTCCGAAATTTTACAATTGAATATACCGCGGGGATCAACACAATGAAACAATCAAAACGGTATACAAATATCAGTGGTTAGATTGAATTATAAAAATTCAAATTTTCTACTATCGAAAAATGCAAGAAAAACGCAGAAGATTAAGATCGACGGAGCTAAAGAAGTCCGAATTTGGAAAAACGAAAAATGACGTCTTGCTCAGAAGATGGTTTAGAATTTTTCTATATAAAAATATTCTGGTTTTGAAAAAGTTTTATTTTCATCAATTACTAACCGATTAAATTGAAGTAAATTTACGCGCGAAATAAAGTTTCATATTTTCGGATGAAAATTTACCAGTTGCTATGTTTAACTAGACGCATTCCAAATATCAAATTTATATTTCAAAATTTTATCGTTTAAAATTTCGCAAAATTTCAATTAATAACGTTATTAAAACCAGTTAAATTTACGGGTCGTTACACCTCATGACCTCCCTCGATCCTTTATCACTGTCGCCTGAGCACGAGCCATCGCGTGCATGAACGCCGAGGTACCCTTCCCTCTAGATCGCCTACTGCTTTTAGATTTCATCGCGTGATGCTATATTGTTTTTTTTTCAAACGGCGAATCGATTAAAGGAAAAAAAAGTAAGGGGGTATGCGGTTGTTAAGGAGGAAAGGGGAAAAGCGATTCGAACTGAAGTGGGGGGAGAAGGATTTCTCTCGGCCATTATTATTTCTAAGTTTCGTTTGAAATCAGAAAGTGTTTTGCTTTTTTAAAAAGAAAAAGAAAGTATTTGACTTGAACGGGAAGGCAGCGTAAGTTAAGGATAATGGTTAACGTGTTGAATCATCTTGCAAAAATAAAAGTGGCCGTGATTTGATTTTTGATCAGATATATATATATATATATATTAAATTTTCGATATGGATTTCAAAGCGTTAATATATCGTACGCTCTCACAAAAATTCCAAACGCTACGAAAATTGAAATCCGGTAATAATACAATATTACGAATCCAATGGAACTGGTTTCGTCAAATTCCGAGACTGTGCCTTGGAAGGCTATTTTGAACGTCGATATAATCGATATATTTTAAAAACTGAACAGATCACCTCCAAATTCAATTGAAAAACTTTTATTATCAATCATTATTATTAATGTAAATTTTATAGGCCTTCAAATTATATTTTACCAGGCTTAGAATTCCAGATTTACATTTTACCCAACTTCCAATTTATTTAATTTAATAATTTAATCATCAAATAATTTGTGATATTTGAATTCAAGTTAAAATTTTAATTTTTTTTAAATACTTAAAATCGATTAAATATTCCGATTTTAATACTCGAAAATTTCGGGTCGTCACATAAAAAATCATATTCGCTTCGAAATCAGTTTCATTTCAAAATATCACATTTACTTTTAATATGTTAATTTTCACTTTAAAATAATTTTCACTTCAGAATTCAATTCGGATTACGATTTAGGTTGTAACTTCAATTTAACCCAATTTGCATTTAAACCCACGATTTAAATATAAACAATTCCCACTTGACCAGTTGGGATATTTAGAAAATAGTTTGAATAGGTTTAAATAGTTTATAAAGTAAAATAGTTTGATACACAATGGTTTGAGTATTGAAAATGATTTATATAGTAAAATAGCTCGGAAAATCAAAATAATTTGAATATTTAAAAGATAGTTTAAAACAATTTATATTAAAATAATTTATTTGACAATAATCTCAAAGTCAAACTGATTCAATTTCAAATCTTCCAATTCAATTCAATTTCAATTTCCATTATAATTTAAATCGTTTCAATTCTAATTCCAACTAGAATTAACTTCGATTCCAATTTCAATTCAAATCAATTTCAATTCCGATTTAAAATTATTTCAATTCCGATTTCAAATTAATTCAATTTCGATTTCAATTCTAGTTTGAATTAATTTCTATTCAATTCTCAAATTTAAACCATTTTAATTTATATCATTTTCATGCTCGATTACAAAATATCCATAATTAAATTTTAAACTTCAATATTTAATTCAAGGTTCAACACTTTAAAATAATTCAATTCCGAGCCAAATTTAAAAATATCCATTTAAATTATTTTTGCCTGGATTTATTTCAAAGTCCGAATATAAGTTCAAATCTTTTAAACAAATCACTTTCCATAATTTAAATCATATTTCAATTATAGCTTCAAACTTCAGTTCAATTATTTAAACAATTCCTCTTAACAAATTTCAATCTCAACATTTCGATCTCAAGTTCAAAAATAATTCAATTTCCATAAATTCGATTTTTTATTTCATTAAATCAAAATCATTTAAATACTTTCAAGACCAAAAATTTTAAAATCATTTAATTTAACCAACCATGTGTCTGTATATAATTTTCTATCCTATGGTCAAGTGAATAGTTATTTTAGTTCAATTCAAGGAATGTGTATATATCAATTCAATCCAAATCAAAGTGTCATAGAGATATATCATTTCGACCTATTTCTTAATTTATTCGAAATAATTCAATTTACAGTCTAATATACTGTAAATTTGTGGGGAGATAACATGAAATGTATAAAAATAAATAAACATCCAATCATCTAAAATATCAACCAATTGCCATCCATCATAATCAATCATCCAAATAGCCAAATATCTCTACAATTAATTCATTATCATTAATCGGGAATTTTATTAGCAGTTTAATTCTAATTTCAATTTAACAATTAATTGAAAATTTCTACCATATAAATTTCTATATTGATTTCCATGTAAGTTAAATTTAACAAACAACAATCGATAGATTTAAATCACTTCAGGATTGCAATCTAACTAACATAAAAATATTATAGTACTTCACGAGCATTATAAATCACTTGCCTTTTATTTGAAACCGAAAATATTTCATCATTAAATAAATTCCAGTTCCACTCCATGTTGTAGACGATGTTAGTACGGTCGCAACGTGACTCGTTTCGCTCGAATCGGACCTCGTAAGAACAAAACACGATTTTATTATCTAAATGAATAATTAATTAGGAATTAACTAAATTAATTAACTTAAATTAATATACCTAGTCCTCCCTCACATTAATTATCCTCTTGGCCGCATGCTTTCTTGTGCACAAAACCCAAACCTAGTAGCAGAAAACACGACACGCTCCACCACCACGGCCTTTGGACCTCCATCCGAGCATGCCACCACTCGTGCCCATCTCCAAGCCGCCGCCGCCGCTCTCCATTGTCGCACGCGCACACGCCTATCCAAACCAAAACCCTAACATCTGCAGTCGAACCCTAGGCTAATGCCACCCTCGCCTTCGTCTTGCCCACACGCGCACTCGCGCTTGCGCTCGTGACGTTTGCAGTTTTGTCTGACTTTTTTATCTTCATTCGCTAAATTTTGAAACGAGTGAAAGAAAAAGGGGGACAGGGGAGACAAATTTGTAGGTGGGGTATATGATATATTGGAGGGGGAAGTAAATATATTATATAATTAGAAAATATCTCATCCGATCGACCCACGAAATCCCGAACTCCAAATGAAGCGTGTCGCTTGATGTTCTATATGTTATACCTTATTCCAAACGCAATGGAAGTAGCCTTGAGGCCTAATTTGATCGTATGTAGAAGATAGCTTTTCAAATCAATTTTTTTAAATTAAATTGCTTAAATTAATTTTTACGCGTTTCAAGCTCGCACGGCCAAATGACAAGTTTGATCGCTATGAAACTAGAAATCCTACAATAATTCACTATTACAGATCCGATGAAACTGGTTTCATCGATATCCAAGACAATGGCCAAAATGGCTATTTTTACTCGTCAGTTTGAGAAAAAACATGTGATCCTCTATAATAGAGCAGAGCACACATGTAAAATATGTATATATCATAAAAGACTAGGGGTTGCCAACATGCCTAGCAGGTAGTTAAACATAGTACAAATAACAAAGATAAGAACATAGGTACACCTAGAATGACCTCCGGCAATGCCACCGCCCATTACGTCCAATATCAAGCTCTGGTAAGGCCACCACCCAGTATTGAGGTGTTAGAAGTACCTAAACAACCTATAAAGAAGCTCATCGCCAATGATACTAGAAGACAGCTCAATCTAAGAAGGAAATGCCACGCTACAGACTCGGAAGAACTGGAAATGCGAATGATCTGGAATGAAAACGCCACTTTGTAGACTTGGAAGAGCTGGAGAGAGCGCCTTGCTAAAAAGTGAATCATCCAGAAAGTAGAACGCCAGACTGAAGATGTAGAAGAACTAAGAAGAACTTCTCACTACAAACCGCAATCCTTTCATCGGCAATCCTATACACCTGTAAAAAGAATCTAACACCATTTCTGGCCAAAACCAGTATTTATAAAAAGACTAAAGAAAATTATAAGAAGAATACACATATATGTATATAAATGAAATCTATATACATATATATTTACTAATGAAATAAAAGTAAAGATACAAAACCTAAGATAATAGGACAGAAAACAATAAAAATCAGAAATAGACTAAAAAGAATCCATGATCAAAAGAAGTTAAAAATCTATAAACTAAAACAGAAACAAACTAAAACTAAAAAAATTAAAACTTATCCTTATGTTCCTTTGATCAAAAGGATATTATAATAATCAGTGAAATCATCATTCAAGTTTGAAGAATTGTTAATGTTACAATTATTAATGCCAAAAATATTGATTTTATGTTTAAATAACTTAATATTATTACTAACCTTATTAAGATATTCTTTAAAATGATTATTTTAGCTAATATATATTTAGGATTTGAGATCCAATTAAAACAAAATAAAGATTTTATATAAATCAATTTATTAAAATGACTATTAATATTACTAAAAATTCTTGGATTTCTCTCAAACCCAATATATAAACAAATTATAATGAATAAAGTATCAAGTAAAAATCTACTTTCCATTTTAAACTTAAACCTAAAATTATTCCAATAGTAGTCACAATCAGGAGCATTAGTTGTAAGATCAAAATTAAAGATTTTGAGAGTATTATTCAAAATTAGTAAGTATCCATGCAATCATAGTATATATGTTTAATATCTTCAAAATGCAGATTAAAAAATTAACATTTATTATCAATTTGCATATCGTTTCTTTATGAAAATTCAACAGTATTTAATTTTCCATACATGATTAACCACATATGAATTTTAGATTTAGGAGGAGCATTTGTTTTCCAAATAAATTTAAAGGAGTTATTAGCTATGTCCGAGAAATTAAGAAATTTATAAAATGAATTAGAGAAAATTTTATTACTCTTATCCCATTCCCAGCTAATATTATCATTTTCGCTATCAATATTATATAAATTCAATCTAACATAAAATAAAGAAAGTTGCCGAAGAGTTGTACCTACTAAAATTCTATTAAAACTAAAATTCCAAGGAAGTCATTTCTAGGAGAAAAAACTTCTATAATTAAAGCATTCTTAAAGTTAAAAATTTCATAAAGCTCTTTAAATTCTATCATAAGAGGGATAACAGAAATCCAAGGTCATGCCAAAAAGAAGTACTATTTCCTGAATGAACTATTATATTAGTACCAAGGTTAAATATCTCATGACATTTTAAAATTGGTTTCCAAAAATAATACAATTTAGTTATAACCGTAGGAGTGATTTGATGTAAATTATTACTACAATTATAGTAATGTTTAGTAATAATTTATTTCCAAATAGAATAATCATTTATATCCTTAAATTTCCATAAACACTTTCCTAGTAAAGATAAATTCCTGTTACGTAAATTAATAACTCCTAAACCACCTTCCTTTTTAGATTCATAAACAGTTTCCCAATTGACTAAACATTTAAGACTACAGTTGGAATTATCACCACTCCATAAAAAGTCCCTTCTTATTTTATCAATTTTATCAATCACCCAATCTGAAAAAAGATGCATAAACATCCAATATATCGAGAGAGCTGATAAAACAGAGTTTATAAGAACTAATCTACCCGCTCTCGATAAAACCTCACATTCTAATTCGAAATTCTATTTTTAATCTTATCTATTATAACTAGCCAGTTGTCATGTTTAAGTTTAGTTGGTCTAATCAGAAAACCAAGGTAATCAAAAGGGAAAGTCATGATTTTACAATTAAGCGTATTAGTAACTAAATCTTAAACCTTATTAACGTCATCTAATACTAAAACAGAACTTTTCTCAAAATTGATTTAGATTGATTTTTAGCCCTGGAAGAAATTCAAAACTGTATAATATAAATTTAAGAGTAATGACATGATTAGGAAAATGAGAGGCAAATAGTAAGGTATCATCTACAAACGTAAAAACTGAGATACCATCACGAGAAATCCACTACCTACACTCCCCAAAGATACATTATTGATCGCTTTTCTAATTACCATAGCAAAAACATATGTGGCTAGGTTAAAAAAGAGGCTATAAAGGACCACCCCGCCTTAATCCTCATTTGGATTGAATTTTATTCCCTAAAATATCATTAAACATTATACTAGAATTACTCATTTTAAGTAAAGCCATAATCCAGCTTATTCAGTTGTGACTAAAACCTCTAGCATGTAACATATCAACTATAAAATCCCAATACACCAAATCAAAAGCTTTCGCAAAGTCTAGTTTTATAATCGCACAAGTAATATTATTCTTACAACATTGATTAATGTATTCTTGAACAGAAGCCACACCATCAGTGATATTTCTACCTTTAATGAAAGCAGTTTTGTGAACAATCAATTAAATCATTCATTCTTTTACTAATTCTATTAGGTAATACTTTTGAAAAAAATTAACGGAATAGTTAATTACAGAAATAGGCCTAAAATCTTTTAAATTATTAGCTCCGATTTTTAATATAATAAAATTACATTTGCAAAATTAAATCGTCCTAATTGTAATTTTCCATGATATTCCTTAAATATGTTAATTAAATCGAATTTTAAAACATCTTAAAATAATTTGTAAAAGAAAATAGGGAACCTATCAGGACCCAAGGCTTTATCACTATGCAATTAGTAATGGCGTTTAAAATTTTCTCTTTAGAAAAAGGATTATCAAACTCAGAAAGGTCAATTCTGGATTCATTAGGATAAAGTTCATTCCATCTAGCATTAATTCTATGCTTATTTTTATTATCGAAAATATCTCTATAATAATAGGTAAAAGCCTTATTAAGATCTCTTTGATCGACCAATTCTACATTATTCACAAATATAGAATTAACCGTGATACTGCGTTTTCTACCATTAGCCATATTATGAAAAAAAATTGCATGATTATCACCTTCATTATTCCATTGAATTCTAGATCTCTACTTCCACATAACCTCTTCTTTTTCTAAAATCAAACTAAGCTCCTCTTTTAAATTAGCAAGAACGTTATGCTCACCTAAATTTAGTTGTCTACTTTCTTCTATCATATTTATTTTAAGCATTTCAGAAAGAATATTTTCCTTTTTAATTTTAATGCTACCAAAAACAATCTTACTCCACATTTTAAGAATATTCCTTAGATCCCTAAGTTTTAAAATAATTTTTTTAGCAGAATTATCCATATTTCGAATACTATAGTATTTAATTGAAGCCCATTTATTCAAAATCAGATTTGAGAAATTGGATTCTAATAATCACATTTTTTCAAATTTAAAAGATATATTAATTATCTTATGTTGACCGCACGTAAGAATAATAGGGCAATGATCAGTATAAGTGTAAGGCAAACCCGAAATTCTACAAATAGGATATTTATCCTTGATTTCATCACTGACAAAAAATCTATCTAAAAGGGCCATTGAAAGGGATTCTCTAGTATTACTCTAAGTGAACTCTCTATTAGAAAGAGGAAACTCAACAAAATTAGAATTAATGATAAATTGATCGAATTATTCCATGGAAGAGAAATCACCTTCTCGTGGTGAACGGTCTCCTAGAAAATGTGTAACATTGAAATAACCCTCCACAATCTAAGAACTAGAGCAACGGATCTAAATTCTAAACATTCATTCTATAGAACCTTCGACCGAATTTTGAGTTTGGCCCATAAACATTAGAGATATTTAAATTGAATTGTCACTAAGATTGATGAGAATAATGTGTAAAGAATGTTGCTTAGAAATACATTGAAGTAATTTAAAAGAATTTTCCCGCCACACTATAAGTAAACCCAAGATTTTCCAACAGAAAGTAAACAAACCCAACTCCTAAAATGATAACCCCCTAATCTTCTATAAAAACGAATGTCTGGACACTCAATTTTAGTTTCTTGTAATAATGCAATATCAATAAAATAATCTTAAAAAAGGCTTTAATTTTATCACATTTATTTACATCGTTCAAACCTCTAATATTCCAACTAATAATCCTCATAAACCAAGAGATCTAGCCCTCTCAATTTCTTTACATTTAATAAAATCAGTGTCTAATTCAACATCAGAAAAGACAAAAGCGGGGTATCCCTAACTAACTGACAAACTCAGTAGAAGGCAAACTACCTATAGCATAAGAAGAATAAATACTGCCCAAATCAGAAATCATGCCTGAGCCTGAATTTGGAGCACCGCTCATGGCGCTCGAATCAGGAAACTCACCTATCAACTGAAACTGACTACTACGGATCCTGGCACTACGTCAAAAGACCCACTTGTAGTAACATAATTCCTACGTTTACCTATCGTTTAAGTGTTCACGTGCTTTATTTGTATCATTACTATGAGAAAATGTAAAAACATCCAATGCCATGCAATCCATCTTCATCTTAGCACATTTAGATTTACCATTAATATCAAATTGAGTGAAATAGTTGCCTCTTTACCATACTTACTTCCTACAAGAACATCAATACGATTAGTTAAAGCCTCAACATTCTCAACCACAAAATCATTGGAAACATCAACGTTAACAATCTGAGATTCCATATTAGCATTCCCTTGTGTTATTTCTATTGAATGTGTACACAGAGATTGTGCACAATTCTATTAGTTACTATTTCATGTCCAGCACAAGAAGGAAATACATCACTATCCATTCCAGAATTAACAATTGCCTCATCTTTTACAATATCTCTAGTCAACCCCATCTCACCATTAACTACAACAAACCCAACAACGCCATAATCTCTATTCAATCCACCCTTTAATGCACCCGTATGCATCTCATGAACAGAGAAGTCCTCCCCTGTATCATTTATATCAACCACAGTAGATGATCCAATATCCCCATACAACAAGCCCACCTTCACAACTAACATTAACAATTTCTTTTTGATTTCCAGAAGTAGTTTTAAAATAATTAGAAGCTTGTCTATAAACATCTTTTATACACTTAACATTAACATTTATGGCAACACATTTGTCAACCCATTGTTTATCTACTTCTTCCACTCGATCAGATAAAATAATATTTCCAACTACACCTTAATTGGCATCATATTGTTTAAGACATTCCTCATCAACAAGGAACATCTTTCCAGAATCGAATTATTTCCATATGTCACGAAAGCACCATTACATATCTGCATTTTATCCTTTATTTGTTCACCTAGAACATATTCAACTGATAGACTTTCTATATTTTCACTGAATCCAGACATCTTGTTGATGCTTTTATCCATACACTTCTCCACAAGACTGACAGACTCGACTTTGTTTTCGGTCAAAAGAACATCGGACGATGAATCCATATTATTAATATCATAACCCAAAAAATTTATTTCATCTTATACAAGCAAGGCTAAACTCAAGTCATTATCTTCTATCATAGCACTCAAACAATCAAACCTGTTATTGGTGATTAGATCAAACTTTCCCATACAGAAGATTTTATCTTGAAATTTTTATTACGAACTAATATAAACTTCTTATCTCCTTCACACAAATTAACTGCATAGTTAGTATTTCTCCCGGTGAGATCATCTTGCTTAAAAACAAATTCGAAATCATTATCTCTTATAGAATTCAAATCAAGATTATATTGCATCACAACTGTATCAAATAATAATGGATCAGAGATATAAGATTCATCACTATGAATAGAAACTAAAGAACCGGGATCAACATTAGCATCAACAACCAAATCCAAGACTTCATTATTTTCTCCCTGAGGTGGCAGTGAATCATCTATAGAACCTAACCATCAAAAGGAGTTTTTGACTTATCAAAATAATCTTCGGGGGTTCCAAATTTCTTGCTGTAGTCTCTACTAATATTCATCTTATTTCTCACACTAAAATGTTTGAAGAGATCCTCTAATAAACCAATACCCTCTATTCTTTGAATTCTTAAATTGTGACGACCCAAACTCGATGCCCGACAAACAACATTAAAATCCGTATCGCCGGAGCTTATAACAACATTAGATGATAAAAAACACAGCGGAAACAAGGGATGATTACATTGATATACAACATAGATACAACATGGATACAATGTCAGTTACATCATTTGATAACAACAACCCAACACCATCAGAGAATATATACAACACAACACCACAGCGGAAATATATCAACATTAGCAAAGTCTTCAAGAGAATCAAATACTGCAACTTTGCTAAGGTCTTCCAAAACTTCCAAAGCCTTCAAATCCAAAAGGCTTCAAAAGATCTCCAAACCAAAAGCTCCAGAAACTTCAAAGAACTTCCAAAAGCTTCCAAACCATTAACTTCTAGATTCAGATTCTACTAAGCTTCAATGTCTATGTCTAACCCGACTCTAGGCTGCCCGTTTGGAAAATTATGGGCACCCAGAGTTTAGAAAGGGCCCCGGGGACAAGTAGGGGTAAGAGTCTCCCGTTCACCACCAAACGCGAAGCGACAACCCCCTATCATGTTGTACTAAACAAGGTCAGTCATGGGACTGGTGTGAGCAAACAAAAACAGTTTATCTTTATCAAAAGCAAAATAAAAGATTTTAAAAGAAATCCGCAATGCTTTTTTGGAAAATGAAACTGCCATAAGGCCTCTCGCCACACACACAATGCAAGCACACACTTAAAGGAGATTTCTCCTTATGACAGTCAAAAATGCTTACTACGCAAAATCCTTTTGATATTATTATTAGTGCATAGTGCAGAAAACCTTTCGAAAGTATAATATTAATCTTAGCCAGCATATGTACCATTATACTATGCCTACTATAGCTACCACCCGAGGTGGCAGGTAATACAACTGCAATCGTAAAGACTCGTATTGGATGATTGGATTTCCAACAAAATGGTCAGGCTAAAGAACTTCCTTACCGAATGGAATGCCTCTGGAGGGATGCCCCCGAGAACCTACCCGGATCTCTGGCAACACAAAGCCGGGTTACCCCGCCCGGAAGTAACACCGTCAAGTATGCCATCCTCAATCGTAACCAACCTTTATCCAGGGGCCCCCAACACCAACAACCACATAAGTAAAGTATCTGGGCTCCGTACCATGATACCACTTTCAAAATCAACATAAGTAAATATTTGGGCTCCATACCATGATACTACTTTTTACCTAGAAGGAAATGGACATACTCTAGGGGCGCGACCCCTAATAACCTTGCCGCAACTTTCCTGTTTCGACCATTTCCGAGGTGTGAGGCTCGACAAAGTCTCATCCACAAAGCTACGCTTTTCACAAAATCTATGCTTCGATCAACACATGATCAGCAGCACATCGTATGCCACATTACCAAATTGGGAATGTATCACTAGTAACCATCAACTACATAACCTCTGAGCTCGTACGTCTCAGAGTTGGGTGTTAAGCTAAAAGAATAAATTCTTCGTCACCAAACAGAAATGTATTTGATAGAAACCAGCTTTACATCTCAAAGAGTAATGTCAGACACACATCCATACAAGTCTGTTCCGGGTTTGAACAGAACCGAAGGCACTTCCAAAGAAGCCCTTGCAATCCGGGTATTCACAATCCTGATCGGTCTGCCCATCACATAGGAGATCACTATACCGTAGCTACTCTGTGCAGAGTCATTCGACGGGTAATCATTTTGTTTTCGAAAATACCCGGTCTTCACCATCGTCTTCAAATGCTATCCATTTCATCGTATCACTATTCATAATGGGTTATATGACACAAAGGTCCTCTCCCGGCTAAACCGAATATTGAGCGCAATATTTAAAAACCATATGGATATATGGGATCTTAGTTAAGTCACAACTTATTACCCAAAATCTTTCTTTCAAATGGTTTAAAAAAATTACCATTTTCAAATCTTTTTAAACAAAAAGATTCACCCTTTAAAATCTAATTCAATTTGAAATCAAGGTTCACTAATCTTAACAAAGATTCATTCATAGCTTTCAAAACAATTTCCAAAGATTCATTCATAACTTGGAAAACCCTTTCAACAAAAACTGGAAGTTCTTTCATTCTATGAAAGTCATTATTATTTGAAAACAAAGAGTTTTAGTTTCGGAAAAATCCGATTACATTGCATAAGTTAAAGCCCTTCAAAAGTATAAAACTTGGGTTAAATTCAAATTCTCAAAACAATACTTTTAAAATGATTTAAAACCCATATAAATGCATTATATAACTTGTTAAACCATAATTCAAATCTTGGATCCACATTCAAATCAAACTATTTAAATTTTCAAAACGTAATCAAGTTATTCAAAATAACTTTAATCTTTAAAACTCTTTTTCAAAACTTTTCATATTTAACCCAATCCCATTTCCAAAACCATTTGGATTCAAAATTCATCTTTTAAAACCATTACATCATTTGAATTAAATTCAAATATCTGTGACTTAATCGATTTCCCATGAAATCCATATTTGTGTATGTATGGTGTAGTCGATGGGTTTTACACAATAGTGCAACATCATCAGTCATCACAATCCAAACACAGAAATATTGATAAGCGGTATAATCCTATAATGCTTATCTTCGTTCACAGATTCACAGATAAATAATATAAATTCATCATAGATAAATAAATTACATTCATCACAGCTTAAATCAAAATAATTCATATCATACAGCATCACACATCAAGGATATCAAACAATTCAAAACATTCCATGAAATCTAAACATCATAAGTAAGGTTAATTAATCATCTGATTAATTGTAACTAGATTAATCACTAATCCAGGTTAACTACATTAATTAATTACAAATTGTTTTAATTAATTAACTTTAAATTATTAATTAACCTTAATTAATAAATGAATCAATCCTTAATCATTAAATAATTAACCCTTAATTATTTAATTATTCTTTAATTAATTATCCTTACATTAATTAACCTTTAATTAATTATCCTTAATTAATTAGTCTTTAATTATTTATTAATTAATCCTTAATTATTTATTAATTAATCCTTAATTATTTATTAATTAATCCTTAATTATTGATTAATTAAATCTTAATCACCTTCATTAATTAATTATTAATTAATCCTTAATTTTAAATTAATTAAACTTAATTATTTAATAATTAATCAACCTTTATTAACTCATCCTTTAATTACTTAGTAATTATAAATAATTAATTAATTATCATTAACAATATAAATTAGCTTACTTTTAAGTTAACAAATTAAAACATATTTGATTAATTCCTTAATTACTTAATTAAGTTTTTTTATTTAAAATAAACTCTTTTAAAAATATAAGTTTAAAACCTCTTAAACTTAATTAATTTAAAATATTTTTCGTTCAAAATCTTTAACTACACATTCAAATTTAACAAACAATCTTCATTTTAAAAAGAATAGATTTAGAATTTTAATTGGCTTAAATTGTTAAAGTTTTAAAAATTGAAAATGCTAATACTTGGGCCCTCCCCGATGGCTTCCCGAGACAAACCTTCATTTGCTTCGAGTTTTCCCAAAATCAACCCGTATGCTTTTTTTTTTCAAACTTAAATTTTTGTTTCAGTGTTAAACCCAACACAAGCTTGAAAATGAATGAACTCAAACTCGAGCCAGCATGCAACCTCCCCGATGGTTCCTTCGAGTTCAAATCCATCTTCCTCAATTCTTTTCCACTGACACAAACCAAGTGTCATGCACATGCACCAGAGCTCCGGCCACCTCCGTCCAATGCTATGACCTTCCCCACATCGGCGACGATCTCCTTGAGCCTTACGACCTCCCAGAACCCCCGAAAGACGACGAACTCGCGATCGAGTTATCTAACCACACCTGGAACAAAATCGATCTTCACAAAACCACCCTGTGCTTCCACCTCCGACTATCAGAGGTCATGCGATCGTACTCGAAGCTTCAATGATGTCTAATGCTTTGATTGGCACACATGCGATCGATTCTGGCTCTTTGATAAACTCGCGGCAATCGTATTTCCAGCTATGAACAAAACATGGGTTTAAACCCAAAATGAACCACGTTTGGCCACCACGATGATCGGAATCTTTTCCAAGCATTTTTCCCAAACTCCCCGACCATCACATAAGCTTCAGCTTCAATCATGACACCCCTCATGCCGACGATCACCAGAATTCGATAAAAATCCCAATATCGTTGAACTTTGATTTCCTCGATCGATACCTCATTAAAAATCTTAATATTTCTTTCAAAAATCATTATTTTTGATAATGTTTCAGATGGTATATCTGAAACTAGGATTCACGATGTTTAAATTTTAACAAAATTTGAATTGTGCCGTATTATCAAATTTCCAGAAACACTTTAATTTATTTTTGCTTAAACCTCTATTTTAACTCTTATATCATGTTTAAATAAGCAACTTCTATTTGAAATCTAAAGTCTAATAGTGATTGAAGAAGAAGAAATCGAATTTTCGATTAGGTTTGTACTATTGTAAACCTGGAATAGAGTTCAGATTCATGTGCACAGACATGCATAGCAATATCCAATTATATATATACACACAAATTGAGATGCATGAAAACAGTTTTCAACATTTCTTCAAGTATATTTTCAAACCATAGGTTGAAATCTAGATTTTTGAAAGGTTTACTCACCTTGAATTTAAGAACAGAGAACCTGTCTGGGTTTAAAACTTGAAGGCTGGAAATTGAGTTGATTGCTGAGTTTTTTTTATTCATCTTTGATCTTTTAATTTTGAATCTGGGATGCTTGATTCAAGTTGTTGTTGAAGACAATCTTTACTTTTAAATCTTTCTTGAATGTTGACTTCTGAATGTTTAAGATTTACAGATTCTTAGCTTTGAATCCTTGCTTGCATCAGATCTTTGTGTTTCTGGAATTTTTTTTGTTTAACTTTGTTTCTAGTTTGAACTTTTAGAATTTTCACAGGTTTGTTTTTCTGATTTGATTTTTTTTCTTTTGAGAATGAAGCTAAAAGAAATGAGAAGGAGATGTAATGGTTTTACATAGTTTTGTTTTCTATTTTTATTTATTTTCTCAAAAATAAAACAAAAGATGACACTTGTTCATTTTAATGCTTCATTAGTTAAAACTTGTTAATTTAGGTGCTAAAAGCTTAACACTTGTAATTTTTGCATGATTATATGGTTTAAATAAATTTTTATATTATATTTCTTATTTTTTGTAAAGACAATTCCCTTTTATTAATATATATACTATTTAAAAGAAAATGCTTTAAAACTAACTACACATTAAATAATTCACATATATAATATTTTTAAATCCAAATCATTTTACTAAGTCATTTATTTAAATTTTAAATTCAATAATCAAATTCAAATTTGAAGCCAAATTCAAATCTACCCATATATATACACACACAAATCAATACTTATTTTATTTGTTGTTGAAATTTTCAAATTAATTCCAAAATAAACATTAATTATAAATTTAAATTTAATTCAAAATTGGGATCGTTATAGATTCCCCTCCTTAAGAAAATTTCGTCCTCGAAATTTGAAAGAGAGAGAAAGACAAACAAAGAATATACGAATACAAAAAAAGATAGAGAAATGGCTTACTAGATTAAGCTGGATTATCCACAAATACGAGAACAAACTCACTTAACACTCTATGAAATATTTGGACCATCTGATCTACAAAATATGCTGGGGCATTGAGGCATTGGTTAGTCCGAAGGAATAACTAACCATTCGTAGAATAATTCGAAACCCAATGAAACAGACAAAAATAGGTTCGTCTATGATCTCAGATTCAAGATTTAACTCATTTACAATTTGCTGAGAAATAAAACTATATGTAACTCCCGTGTCGAACAAAACTCGAAATTTTTTATCGTAAATGAGAAGGTTACCTTCTAATTTTTTTTTCCTTTATTAGCCTTTGAGGTTGAAGGCTCATCTTTGATTGCATACACCTTCACTACTTGAGCTTGCTTCGTTGCTGGGCAATCCTTGATCCTATGTCCTGGCTTGTGGTAGTAATAATCCCTAGATTCCTGCCCTGGCTTTGTAAATTTCTCCCTCTCTCCTTGCTTTCTGGGATGCTTACAACTTTTCGAGTAATGGCCTTTCTCCAAGAAATAGAAACAAGTAACATCTTTCACCTTGTTATCCTGTGTATTCTTCTTTTCTTTGCCTTGCCATGGTTTCTTTTCGCCGAACTTCCTTTTCTTCCAATTCGGATTGCTTGTATTTCCTTTCTCCTCTAAAACTTCTTGTTTATCTAGAGTGGCAAATCGATAGCCCATATCTATCAGATCAGAAAAAGATTCCTTCACGTGGGCTGTCATCCTCTCATGGAACTTCTTATTCATCCCTCTAATGAAATTTTCATTCTTCTTTAAAGATGTATTCACCAACTCCGGACCAAAGTGAGATAATTCGTTGAATTTGTTTAAGTATTCCTCAAATGAACTTCCCTGCTTCAAATCCGTGAACTCCTGGTATATTCGGGAGATACCAGTAGACGACATGTATCGTTGCTCAAACACCTCTTTGAACCGACTCCAAGTGAACCCATCTTCTGGCTCATCCACAGTAACTGTCTCCCACTATGCTAAAGCCTCCTCCTGGAGTTTCCAGGAAGCTATCAATCGCATTTGATCATCTTCCAATTTCAGCCCTCTAAAAATTCTTTCACATGATCGGATCCAGGCTTGGGCTTCGATAATAGATTCTTTGCCTGTGAACGTCTTTCCACCCAGTCTGGAAGAACTTCGATACAGATCAGCCATATTCGGTTGAGGTTGAGTGGGAATAGCTGCCTCTGCTATTGCAGGGACTTGACCAGTTGAAGTGGTACTTCACCATCCCCTACCTCGTCCTCTTCTTCCACTCATTCTTACTATCTGTAATAGTAAGAAAACCGATTTAGGCATTCAGACGAGATATCTTAGGAGATAACAACAGTTAAAGAAAATAGACTGAGTAATTTGGGTTTTCGGTTTCACAGGTTGTACTCATTCTAGGGTATACTTCACCCTATCTCTAATGAGCCATCTAATGTGTTACACTTCGTAGCTAAAGTTCTTACTCAACATTTAGCTTTGATACCACTTATGACAACCCGAATTCGATGCCCGACAAACGACATCGAAATCCGTATCGCCGGAGATTATAACAACATTAGATGATAAACAACACAGCGGAAATAAAGGATGATTACATTGATATACAACATAGATACAACATGGATACAATGTCAGTTACATCATTCAATAACAACAACCCAACACCATCAGAGAATATATACAACACCACAACAGAAATATATCAACATTAGCAAAGTCATCAAGAGAATCCAATACTGGAACTTTGCTAAGGTCTTCCAAAACTTCCAAAGACCTTCAAATCCGAAAGGCTTCAAAAGATCTCCAAATCAAAATCTCCAAAAACTTCAAAGACTTTTGAAAGCTTCCAAACCGTTAACTTCTAGATCCAGATTCTACTAAGCTTTAATGTCTACGGTTAGCCTGACTCTAGGCTGCCCATGTGGAAAATTGTGGGCACCCAGAGTTTAGAAAGAGCCCCAGGGACATGTAGGGGTAAGAGTCTCCCGTTCTCCACCAAATGCAATGCGAGAACCCCATATCACGTTGTACTAAACAAGGTCAGTCATGGGACTGGTGTGAGCAAACAAAAACAGTTTATCTTTATCAAAAGCAAACCAAAAGATTTTAAAAGAAATCCGCAATGCTTTTTGGAAAATGAAACTGCCATAAGGCCTCCCGCCACACACACAATGCAAGCACACACTTAGAGGAGATTTCTCCTTATGACAGTCAAAAATGCTTACTACGCAAAATCCTTTTGATATTATTATTAGTGCATAGTGCAGAAAACCTTTCGAAAGTATAATATTAATCTTAGCCAACATAGGTACCACTACACTATGCCTACTATAGCTACCACCTGAGGTGGCAGGTAATACAACTGCAATTGTAAAGGCTCGTATTGGATGAATGGATTTCCAACAAATGGTCAGGCTAAGGAACTTCCTTACCAAATGGAATGCCTCTGGAGGGACGCCCCCGAGAACCTACCCGGATCTCTGCCAACACGAGGCCGGGTTACCCCTGACCAGAAGTAACACCGTCAAGTATGCCATCCCCGGTCGTAACCAACCTTTATCCAGGGGCCCCCAACACCAACAACCACATAAGTAAAGTATCTGGGCTCTATACCATGATACCACTTTCAAAATCAACATAAGTAAATATCTGGGCTCCATACCATGATACTACTTTTTATCTAGAAGGAAATGGACATACCCTAAGGGAGCAGCCCCCAAATAACCTTGCTGCAACTTTCCTGTTTCGACCATTTCCGGGGTGTGAGGCTCGATTAAGTCTCATCCACAAAGCTACGCTTTTCCCAAAAGTCATGCTTCGATCAATACATGATCAACAACACTTCGTATTCCACATTACCAAATTAGGAATGTATCATTAGTAACCATCAACTACATAACCTCTGAGCTCGTACGTCTCAGAGAAGGGTGTTAAGCTAAGAGAATAAATTCTCCGCCACCAAACAGAAATGTATTTGATAGAAACCAGCTTTACATCTCAGACTGTAATGTCAAACACACATCCATACAAGTCTGTTCCGGGTTCGAACAGAACCGAAGGCACTTCCAAAGAAGCCCTTGCAATCCAGGTATTCACAATCCCGATTAGACTCCCCATCACATATGGAGATCTCTATACCCTAGCTACTCAGTGCAGAGTCCTTCGATGGGTAATCCTTTCATTTTCGAAAATACCCGGTCTTCACCATCGTCTTAAAATGCTATCCATTTCGCCGTATCACTATTCGGAATGGGTTATATGACACAAAGGTCCTCTCCCGGCTAAACCGAATAGTGAGCACAATATTTAAAAACCATATGGATATATGAGATCTTAGTTAAGTCACAACTTATTACCCAAAACCTTTCTTTCAAATGGTTTAAACAAATTATCATTTTCAAATCTTTTTAAACAAAAAGATTCACCCTTTAAAATCTAATTCAATTTGAAATCAAGGTTCACCAATCTTTAACAAAGATTCATTCATAGCTTCAAAACAATTTCCAAAGATTCATTCATAACATGGTTCTCTGATGAACTCACGACAATCGTATTTCTAGCTATGAACAAAACATGGGTTTAAACCCAAAATGAACCACGTTTGGCCACCATGATGATCGGAATCTTTTCCAAGCATTTTTCCCAAACTCCCCGACCATCACACAAGCTTCAGCTTCAATCACGACAACCCTCATGCCGACGATCACCAGAATTCGACAAAAAATCCCAATATCGTTGAATTTCGATTTCCTCAATCGATACCTCATTAAAAATCTTAATTTTTCTTTCAAAAATCATTATTTTTTATAACGTTTCAGATGGTATATCCTAAACTAGGATTCACGATGTTTGAATTTTAACAAAATTTGAATTGTGCCTTTATTATCAAATTTCCAGAAACACTTTAATTTATTTTTTCTTAAACCTCTATTTTAACTCTTAAATCATGTTTAAATAAGCAACTTCTGCTTGAAATCTAAAGTCTAACAGTGATTGAAGAAGAAGAAATCGAATTTTCGAATAGGTTTGTACTACTGTAAACCTGGAACAGAGTTCAAATTCATGTGCACAGACATGCACAACATCATCCAATTATATATATATATATATATATATATATATATACAAATTGAGATGCATGCAAACAGTTTTCAACATTTCTTCAAGCATATTTTCATACCATAGGTTGAAACCTAGATTTTTGAAAGGTTTACTCGCCTTGAATTTAAGAACGGAGAACCTGTCTGGATTTAAAACTTGAAGGCTGGAAATTGAGTTGATTGCTGAGTTTTTTTTGATCTTGCTTTGATCTTTTTATTTTGAATCTGGGATGCTTGATTCAAGTTGTTGTTGAAGACAATCGTTACTTTGAAATCTTTCTTGAATGTTAACTGCTGGCTGTTTAAGATTTATAGAATCTTGGCTTTGAATCCTTGCTTGCATCAGATCTGTGTTTTTCTGAAATTTGTTTTTGTTTAACTTTGTTTCTGGTTTAAACTTTTAGAATTTTCACAGGTTTGTTTTTCTGATTTTTTTTCTTTTGAGAATGAAGGTAAAAGAAATGAGAAGGAGATGTAATGGTTTTATATAGTTTTGTTTTCTATTTTTATTTATTTTCTCAAAAATAAAACAAAAGATGACACTTGTTCATTCTAATGCTTCATTAGTTAACACTTGTTAATTTAGGTGCTAAAAGCTTAACACTTGTAATTTTTTCATGATTATATGGTTTAATTTTTTTTATATTATGTTTCTTATTTTTTATAAAGACATTTCCCTTATATTAATATATATATATATACTATTTAAAAGAAAATGCTTTAAAACTAACTACACATTAAATAATTCACATATATAATATTTTTAAATCCAAATCATTTTACTAAGTCATTTATTTAAATTTTAAATTCAAATTCAATATTCAAATTTAAAGTCAAATTCAAATCTACCCATATATATACAAATTAATACTTATTTTATTTGTTGTTGAAATTTTCAATTTAATTCCAAAATTTACATTAATTATAAATTTAAATTTAATTCAAAATTAGGATCGTTACATTAAATGATGTAGAAGAATTCCTTTAAGCTGCATACACTTCAGAACAAAGAAGAAACCAAGTTCTGAAATTGAAAACTCTCTACATTTAACTGAAGCAAATTCTAATTTCATCGAACAGGCAGACTTCTTAGGTCCAAAACTCCATACTTAAAACAACGAACATGATCTCGACATTCCATAGCAATATGACATTCCCCCATATCTATATCAAATCTTCTTCCCTCTTCTAGAATATAACCGATTTCCTGCTATAGAACTTCTATGCAAAGTGCGTTCAACATAAGATTTCCCTTTTAAAACCACTTGGGCATATCAGCAATTATAGAAGTGTCACGACTGTAATTTAGATAGGGTAATTTAGCATATGAAGAAGAATTTCTTGATGAAGAAGGGAAAAAAAGGAAGACAAAAATTGTAGAAACGAAGAAGTACCTATCGCCATTTTTACTCGGTCGAAGGTCATTTTCATTTTTACTCGTTGATTAAAACATAAAATTTTCGATTTCTATTTGTTCACCTTTAAATTCAATTTTAAAAGTAAACGATCTTCATTCTTATTTAAATAAAATTTAAATCAACTTTTGAAATCATTTTCATTTACATTAAATTTAGAATTCAATTATTTAAATAATTCAAATATTAAATTTAAACAATTTAATTATCTGATATTTACATTAATAATCATAAATTTCAATTGAATTTTAGCTATCGATAATTATTTTATTTTCATCTAAATAATTCAACATTTATTATCTACTCCAGTTATTGATTATAAACACAGTCAATACATAGAATTTCATTTCAATACCTATTATTGCCAGAATCTTCGAAATTGATTATTTCAAAATTTTATTCAAGTTCATTTTCTTACATAAATAAAACATTAAATTTTTATTTCCAACCATTTTTATTCAATAATCATATTAAACTTAATAATTTAAAATATTTAAATATGAGTCGTTGTACATAACTTACCATCCAAGGAGGGTGATAAGAGGATAAGCATTGGTGAATTTCAACATTGAGTTTACCATCTAGGATGGGAAGAGGAAGATGATATGGTCACACTTTCTCAGTAGAAACTACTAGATGGAACTTCTAATGAATGTATCCCTGAGCAAGGAGCGACGAGACTCTAGAAGGACGATCAATTTGGTATGCATTAAATCTAGAGTTTCTCGTGGTAAACGACAAGGTTGAATACTAAGCATTAATATCGGACTCAGGATAGCAAATAAACCAGGGGTAGTAACATTGCATATACTCCATGACTACCGTTTGGTGGTTTATCCAATGAAGAAGGAACTCTAGGCCAAGGGTGCGAGACTCGCTTTTTACCTAATAAAGACACTGGAAATACTGAATGTATAGAGCATTATATAATAACGCACATCCCTAAAGAGGAGAATATGTAGGCTTATTAACTAATCAAGTTGGCTAGCTGTGGAGACAGGCTATAGCATCCCCTACTTCAAGGCTCGAAAATAGATGCCAACGATGTTGTAGTCATCGGCAGAACCATTTTCCAGTGACAAAACAAGTTCAGTATTATATCGCACAACACAAGTAAAGAGAAAAGCTAAATGATTGTTTTCATTACGTCAATTTGGTTTACATAATTCATTACATATGCTTTAACCTAAGTCATTCCCCCGTTAGGGTAAATATAAACAAAATATAGATAGAGTAGTGATGTGTTCAACATATGAAGATGCGAACACAACAAATAACGAGTTAAATATCCTAGTTTTACACAGCGGAGTTTCAAAATAACTTTTATTAAATAGCAAGCCTTATACTTCATCTTCAAAATCTATATTCATCCTTCAAAAATATCTGTCTAATCTATAAACTCAGCCTACTCGAATGAGTACTCATGAGTTTATGAGAAATAATAAAAACACGGGTCAGACATAAAGCCTGATATGAATAAAATCTTTACCCTAAACATCCATGGTGAGACCATGCCACTAAAGCGGAATGGGTTTTACTCTCACTTCAACGTTAAAGTAAAACACATCAAATCAAACAACAAAGCTTGATTATCAATCCATTATAGGTGTGAGAATTCTTCCATACGTACATGAGTAACTATTGTAATCTTGTTTTAGATTACAACGCAGGCACAACTTTACCGAATCAACTTCCAGTTCTTAACACTATAGGTTATTCATAAGTTTTATATCTTAATTATATCATAAACAAATAGTTTGGTTGCCTAAACAGCTTTACACATCATTGTTTGCAATTTGCCATGAACAAACAATTGGATGCTATCACTATACCAGAAAAGGCTTTCTGTAGTGTTGAAAAATTACTGCAAAAACTTTTAGAGCGTTTTGGTAAACGCAGTGATACGATATGCAACTAAAAGTCTGAAATTTTTTGTAGCGTTGCAGGAAATGCTACCAAAACTTGACGTATTGTTGGGTTTTAGCTATAAAAAGTTTCAAACTTTTACTCGCATGTCGTATTGCAATGTTTACCGAAAGGCTACTAGAAGTTTTGGTAGCCTTTTTTCAACGCTATGAAAGTCGTATTGTACATATTCACATTTACTTCTGTAGCGTTTTTGAAAGGCCGCTAAAAGTAATTATCCATTTTGCAGCATACTTTACACGCAATCGTTTCCTATTAATGGCTTGTATCATTTTCAACTGTCATCTGCATAATAGTCTTATTAAAACCAACAACCAATCACATAATCATTGTACTCAAACCAACAATCAATTAATCACATAATCATCATATTCAAACAATTGAAAAAACACGTTAATCACATAATCAAATATGATATCCATAACCATTTCGATAATAGTTTTTCTGATAACATGAGCAAATTCATATGAATTCTATAACCATTCATAAACAATTTTACACAACCAGTAATAACAAAATGTTATAATATATAACAATTAAAACCATATTCATTACTTGATTACTGACAATTCTTTACTACAACTGATCTTTATTCCAAAAAAACTAATTACCTATAGACAAGTGTAGTAATCAACAAATGATTATGAAATTGTTTTGCATATTTAAAGTATATCACATCCTTAGTTAAACGTCCATTAAATTTAAATACTTTTTATAAATTTAGTTAATTAATTTAAAAAATATATAATTTGGTTAGTTTTTATAATGAACTTAGTTAATTTTTATAAAACTTATTAACCTAGTTAAATTCTAATAAACTTCACTAATTTGTATAAAGTTATTTGGTTTTTATAAAACTTAGTTAACTTTAAAAATTCAGTTAATTTTTATAAAAATTAGTTTAATTTTTATAAATGTGACGACCTAGGATTTTGGACCTTTGAAATTGAAATATTTAATTGATTTTAAATGTTTAAAAGTTAACTTTTAACTTGAATTTCAAATATCACTATTTATTGGGTAATTTAATTATTAAATTAAATTATCTGAAGTTGGATAAAACAGTAGATCTGGTATTCTAAGCTAATTAAAAATATTTTGAAGGCTTTTAAAATTCATATTAATAGTACGGAAGATAATAGAACTTTTAAAATTGAATTTAATAGTGTTTTGTTCAGTTTTAAAAATATACTGTTTTAAATTGAATTTAAAAATAGCCTTCCGAGGCACAATCTCGGAATTCGACGAAACCAGTTCCATTTGATCCATAATATTGTCTTATTATCGGATTTCAAATTTCGGAGTGTTTGGAGTTGTTGTGTGAGCATACGATAAGTAAACGCGCTTAAATCTATATCGAAAATTTAATACAATAACTGGATTTCAAAACGCTATCTTCTCCATACGATCGAATTAGGACTCGAAACCTTTTACATTGTGTTCGAAATAGGGGTTTAACATTATAAACGCCTAGCGGCATGCCTCGATAGGAGTTTGAAATTTTAAGTTGCATTTGAATTTAAATTTGAAATTTATAAATATATATGGTTGTCGGGTCAACTACCTTTCCATCAACTGCCTTCCTGTCCCATCACTACTTTTCCTTGGCACTGCAGCTTGCTTCCCCAACACTCCAATGTCTTCTCCTGTCTCCTCCATTTCTTTTTAAAAGTCATCACGCAAAACAGTTTTTAAAAATCAAAAGAAGAAAATATAAATGGCCGCATACAAGAAGTTCAAAATCGATTTCTATCCCTCAACTCAAACAAATTAGCCCTCTTTCCTCTCTGCATTTTTTTTAGTTTCAAAACCATAATCGAATTTCCCCTTCCAAAATATTACGGTAGTTTATCGCCTCATTTTGTAATCGAACAAAATAGTTCGATAGTTTTTCTCGTGTGCTTGGTCGTGGGGTGCTCGTGCTAGGGCGGTGATTAATTTCAAGTTGCGGAGCGTCGCTAGTGAATGGAGCTGGAAGCTCGCGAGCTAGGGTTTGTTGAGGAGGATAGCTTCGGTTGTGTCACGAGTAATATAGGGTAGTGGCGAGCGGGGCAGCTAGCGGCGAAGTCGCGGCGTGAAGCTTGGGGGCCGCTGCAGTGTGCATTCGTGCTAAGGGCATTGAAGCAGCGGCGCAATTGTGGGAGGAGGGGAACTTGAGCTAGGGTTTCGTTATCTTTGAACTCGTCAGTAAGGTATAATGAATTTTATTTAATTTGATAAAATATATATGCAGTTTCCAATTTAAAAATATACAACACAGTATTTTGTTTCTTTTACAAATAAGAGCGGTTACTGTCTAGCTTTCGAATTTCAGAGTTTAAATTTATATATATGTACAAGAATTTATATAAGGTTTGAAGAAAATATATATATATATATATATAAGATTTTTGGGAAAGAAAAAAACAGAAAATATAGGTATGGATAGGATTTTTTATTTACAGTAAGGTAGGGAAGTTTACTTTGTTATTTACTATGATAAAGTAATGTAAGGGATAGGATTTCGAAAGCAGGAATTTTAAACAGTTTGATTTTAACGGTTTATATAAAAATCAGTTTTTTTTAAAACCTATACAGAATGTTTTTATAAGTATGTATATAGGTAGTTTCAAATCAGAAATAATAAATATCTTCATTTTAAATGTTACTAGTTTATTTTAAAAAAATAATGGATTTAGTGATAAATTTGTTTTAATAATTTATTTGAATTATTTTAGTTGCTAAAAGATTTTGGAAGGAAAATTTTTAGTTTAAATTGAAAGGGTTAGTTAAGTGAACCTATTAAATGATAATCAATCATTCAATTATTCCAAATGTTAATAAATCATATAAATTATTTATACAAGGTCTAAAATCATGGAGAAATAAGTTGGGCAAATAAAATCAAAGGTGAGTTAATCTCACTCATCTGGTTGCTATTTAAATTTAAATGGTTAAATTTAAATAATTGGTTGAATGGTTGAATTGATTGGATGTGGTATATTATATATAGTGTATATATATATTGAAGTGATTGATTCCCGCATTATATAGCGGATGAGACCCTATGCGCCGCATAATAGCGGATGATATTATATTAATCCCATATACCGCGTTATTCCACCTTGAAGTGGAGTTGGTATTTTATTTTGTGCTAACATCTGTGGATGCAGGGAAACAGGTTGGAGGGATCCTACTGGATTCCTCAAAAATTTTAGATTTTGTCATATTCTGTGTTATGAATATTGATATCCTGTGATGGTTTTATTGATAATTTAAATATTGGATGATATAGCTGGATTAAATGTTCCGGTATGACGAGTTATCAAAATCTATAGAATTAGATTTTTAAAATGAAATAAAAGAGTAAATATTTAAGTAAAATAACTATGGAGAATTTGAATAAATTAAAGAATGAATTGAAAGAGAAATAAAATCAATTCTTTCAAAATTCAAATAATAAATTGTAAAGCTTAAGTAATATTATTAAAAGCAAAAATAAAGAATTTATTTTTAAATCCAGGGTTTAAAGTTAATTTAAAGATACAGAAGGAATTTGGAAATCTGAATTGATATTTTCAGTTAAAAGGGATAAAATCATAATAAAGAAATAAAAATCTGAAAGTTAATGGATTTTAAAATGAATAAAGCAAGTGAAGGAATTATTTCAAAGTGAAGTAAATTAGAAATCAATTGTAAATTTACTTAAGTGTTTGGAATTTGAAATTATAAAGAAAAATGAGATTTGGAATTTATAAACTGGATTTATAAAGCGAAATAAAATATCAGTGGATATTTGAAAATATAAATTCAAGATGAGGATTTATTAAAGGAATGGAAAATTTGTTTAAAAATAAATAGTGATTTATTTTTAAAGGATGAGAAGAGAAGTGTATTTCCTTGGACAGCCAAGTACGTTTTTTTCAAAGTAAATTTTTAAATATAAGTTAAAAGCTTAAATGTTGTTTTAAAAAGCATGTTTTTTTAGAAAATTTATTTTATTAAAATGCTTAAATTTTAAAGTTTTCAAATTTATTATAATAGTAGTTATTTAAAGGTGACTTGGTATTTTGTATTAAAGGAGAAATTTAGTTTATTCAAATATGCCTATAGTATATATTTTAAATAAGTATTGAAGTAGTATTATTCTAAATATTATTAAAGGTATGTATATTTTGAATAAGTTTTAAAGTAAATTTTGAATTTAAAGTTTTAGAAAATATTTTATAATAAAGAGTTTTTAAATTATTTCAAATCTAAAGCTTTGTACTAGGTATTTTCAATGGAAATAAATATTTGGGAATTTAGTTCATGAGGAAGGTGTGGTTCGAAACTGTTTTCAAAAGGGTTGAAAATTGGGAAATATATCTTGGGATGATATTTCAAGATAAATAAATAATTAGGGAAAAATTATTGATTGCTGATGGATGTTGTGAATGTTAATTGATAGTTAAATCACCGACTATCAATATTGGACAAATGCGTTGAACATTTCGAAGAGACCGGGATCGGGATTTATTTCCCGGAACCCACTTCGATCTGGTTTGTACATTTCGTGAAACGTATTTGGATTCGAGGATGGAGCAGTGAAGTGCAAGGGCTAGTCGCTACTAATCCTGAGGATATTTCCAAAATGGATGTAGTAGGAGTAGTGCCTTCGGTTCCGTTCGAACCCGGGACGGACTTGCATGGACGAATGCTTTCGGAACATCGTCAGGTGGACGATGGGCATTCTAAGGGATATGTTCTGAAAAGGTAACGCTTAGCCTCAAGCTTCATCAACCGGGAATGATTGAAAATCAAGGGTTATGCGGTAAGGCTTCGTGGGTAGCCCCCACTTGAGAGTAAGGTCATCCCTGTCTAGATGTCCATTTTTGATCTCGGCTTAGTGGTGCGGTTGCTGATCACAACCGTGGGGTGATTTTACTTGGAATTATCCAGTAAGGGATGATTCTGGCCTTGTGTTGTAGGGGAGCGGGCGTACTCCTCGATACTGTGATCTAGGCCACGTACTGTGACAGGTGGTACCCCAGTGCCTAGTCATTCGTTGAAAATCCATTTTCCCTACGTGCCTGTACGGTTTTGATTGTGACCAACTATTGCTGAAACGTGAGATGCAAGCATTTTAGCTAGATTCTATTTTACTTTCTATAAACACTATTATAATATCAGGGGATTTTAATAAAAAGTGTTTTAGCTATCGTAAGGTAAAAACCCGACATGTTTATTTATGGTGTGGTCTTACGAGATGCTTTGGTTTTAAAAAGGGTTTTGAAACTTTAATAATCAATCTGAGTGTGATTTTCTCACGTTGGTATTCCAGACTGACTCGAGTGTTATTTAACTGTAATGCTCGGGTCAGACCGAGTATTATAGATTACAGGAAAGGATGCTGTGGAGCTCAGGAGACGAGCTTGATGGCGATATGTACTCTCGTATTTGTGTTAGTTATTCCACTGTGTTGTGTACTGTGTATTCTGTTATAGGACATGTTATGATTACAATTTGAGTTGTGATGTTGATTTTGTTGTACTCCGATGAATGTAATATAAAAACAGATATATCTTTCTGTTGAGTAAAGATCTGTATTTATATATTATAGTTTATTACACTGCGATGGTTAGATTTTGTTGTTTTCTATTTTCTTCTTCTACCCTTTTCTTCTTTAACCCAAATGGTTCGTATTTCCATTGTCCTTGAGTTGATTTGATGGATATAAATGTCAATTCAAAGGGGTACAGGTTTGCAGGTCGTTACAGTGGTATCAGAGCTTAGGTTGGCGACAACCTTGGCTCTGTAGCTACCTGCTATTTTGGACCATTCGCATCCGCACATGTCGGACTTGAATAATTCAAAATACCGAATTGTTAATTTAAATTTGGCAAAACTGAACATATACAGTAAATAAATAATCACAGATCACAGACACAAAGTAATAAATGCAGCGAAAACAAAAGATAGTAGTTCATGAAGCTACTATATACATATCAAAGTTAAATAAGGTACAACAGAAGTCTCAAATACAATAGTCAAATACAAGAATCAGAATATAATCACTGAAATCAACTGGATATCTGAAAGATGGATAGATAGCTGGATCTACAAGCGAAGCTCCAACTCCAAAGGTGAGTCTCGAATACTGGTACACTCAGTATGACCCGAGCGTAAAGAAAAACACAAAACACTCGAGTCAGGATTAATATTCTTATATCAATAAATCCAACTCAAGTGAAATCACAATTGAAATACAAGTAACTCAAAGGATGTTGGAATAACCATCCTTTAAGGATCCGTTAAACTATCTACTATGTAGTAGTGTACGATAAGTAGATAATGCCTATTAGTAATATAATGTATCAAAATAGTGTTAAGGCGTTACCATTATCCCTCTTAACACATTTTATATAAGCGTTATATTCTATACAGCACTATAAACTCCACCTTAAACTAGTGGGATATCAGGGAGTACTCCATAGGTATAACACAAAAAAAACTCGTAGTGGTCGCGTATATAGGGATACAAGTATGACAAGGCACATGAGGCAATACCCAAGGTAGTGAAACTACCGTTTGCCTGATCCGGACTGGTGAGAATGCATCGCCACAACGATCGCAACACCGCGAAACAACACTCCCAATTTCGAGGGTGCACCAATCGATAACAAATAATGAGTAGTTTTCGAAGAAGTGTGTTCGCTCGAGGTAGCTAACCCCATTTGGCCCGGCACGGCTCCTGTTTTAGTCATTTCCAATTTGACACAAGTGTCAAGGCTATCCATTATCGTTCTCTTTCTTCAATCATCAACGTACATCATTCCAACCACTTCATTCTGGATCACACTCCGCGTATAGTTATTAAAGTGGTTTTCGGTTTAGACAAAGAGTATGTCCATAACCGATTCCAGTCTCTTTAATAACTTTCGTAATTATTTCACCGATTGGTCGTTTATATATTTCAAAACCAAATCAAATTCAATTTCAATTAGAATTTGTAAATCAACATTTCATTTGTCTTTCTAAACCAATTTCCATAATTTACGTTTCAAAACTTCCAATTTACCGTTTCAAAATCTTATAATTCAATTTCAATTTTCATTTACAAAATTCAAATATTGATTCAAGGTCATACAAAAGTTTCATTCTGAAATCATTTAAATTAATTTAATTTAACAATCAAATCAATTTAAGTTCATTGATTGTTTCATTCAACATCGTTAAATTAATTTATCATTCAAAACAATTTATGTTTAAATTCCAATCCATTAAATCAATTACTTAATTTCAACACCATTATATCAAGCTTACAAATTGAATTAAATTAAATTCGTCAAATCAATTCTTTAAATTACAAGTCTTACATTAATTTCAAAGAAATCACATTTTCATTTCTTGTTAAAGAAATTCAATTTCACTTATTCATTTACTTAGTTAGAAATTTCAAAACTTAATTATTTCATAACTCAACTTTACTTATTAAAGAAGTTCAATTTCACTTATTACGAAGTTCAGTTTCATATATAAAGAATTAAATTTCATTTAATTATTAAATAATTCAATCTTATTTAATTATTAAATAATTTCAAAAACTTAATTATTAAATAATTTCAAACTTAATAATTAAATTTCAAACAACATTCTTTCATCAACTACTATGTTAATATTTTGTTTCGGATTATTACATATTAACATTTTCCTTTCATAAAAATTCAAATTCCTACTTCATTTTAAAAACCTATCATTTATTCAAATAAAATCTTCATTTTATTTTTAAATCAAATTATTGACGAATCGGGTTTTATTTAATTCTCTATCCTAGGTCAAAGTTATATTTGGGTATTTATCATTTCAACCCGATTCCATTTCATTCACAAATCAAAGCATAGTAAATGGAACTTGCAGTGTCATAACAGGGATGGTGTCAAAGTAAATAAACAAGCAATAGCAAACATCAATAACAATCCAATAAATAAATTCAAATAATCCCGAAATAATCGTATTAATTTACATTGTTGTTTGTGTAAATTAATATAATTATTTCTAGAATCTACACTATCATTTTATGTGGATTAAAGATTATTACACAAATATTTATACGGTTCTTTACTTGTCATCCATTATTCAATTTATACTACAACAATTTATACAACATACATTCAATGGTTCAAGGTATACTTAACCAAATTTCTACGTGTCAAATAATTTAGACATTTAAAGGGGTCATATTATGCCAATGTCATCTAATTAAATTTAACACATATATCAAATTTAACTATCCTACGTCAGTTTCAAATTCAAATTATTTATCACTTCATAAATTAACAATTTAACGTCCAATGTCAACATCAAACAATCAATCATTTAACAATCAAGCTGGATTATCATTGTATATATAATAGATAATGGTGTCAGATGTCACAGGTGAACTGATACAGGTAATATCATATATAACAGTGTTATTAACTAACAGCAGCATATTTCAATTGTCGTTTCAATTGAAATCAAATTTAATAAATAAAAGAAAATTAATCATGAGTGATTGCTCACCTTTCGAGGCTAGAGAAAATAGACAATGAAGTTGAGTTATGAAATCCAGGCATGAAATCTTAAGACAAGGTTGGCACGAATTCGACGAATAGAGCTAATAACAGAAATCGAGGAGAACCAATCAAAAATCAATTAGATAGAAATAGAATATATCTATTTTAAATTTCAAAGCAATATTAATTTAAACACATATTAACAAATTATATATACATTAAAATCATTGCTTTTCATAACTTGTACAACTTAGATAAATTTATATATATACAAATTTTTAGCTTATAGTCTATATACATTTCAAAATTTAAGTAATCGTATATGTAAATAGTTTAAAATCAGAAATTAAGAACCAAATATACTATGCAGACTATAATGGAAAAAAACCAAATAGATAAACAGACTTAACAAATGTACTCAGCAAGCCTACATACTGCCCTGATATACACATGTATATAATACTATATTGTATACTTATATTTATTAAATATGTTTATATAAACATAAATATATTAATATAACAGACATATGTGAATGAATCAACCAACAACCAAAATATACAAACACTATACATTACTTAATATACATGACATACACAAAACTGCCATTATACTAAAATTATATATAGTATATACGAAACTATAGGACCTATAATGTACTAACAGGAAACAATTTACAATGTCATACCCATACGTATATAAAACTAACTGTAATATTATATAAGCTAACATATATACATTGTAAATTTTTAGAAAACAAATATATATGTATATATAGTTATATAAACATACATATACTAAGACCGAATTTTATATACAACTTATATTGAAATTTTTTACACCTATATCTATCTATACATACAATATATGTATATATATATATGCTTTAATATATAACCACTTCGAATAGACCAACATACATGTATAGTGGTTACAAAATCAATTTTTTTTTCAAAATGAATGTATATAACATATATTGAAACTGTGGAATCTAAAACAAAAGGGACCATGCAGCTTTCAGATCGCGATATATATACTACTGCTAAGCTTATGTATACTTACAATATATATAACTTTGTATACATATAAACTAACTTATAGAATAATATTATAATAAATAAATCTATCTAAACAGTAAAACCCAGTTATCGGCAGATTACATAATACATATGTATATAAGAAATATATATAAACAAGATTATATATATGTAAAATATATTTAAAACAAGTAAACAAAAGAATATATATACCTATAGATATATTTATCGTTCAACTATGCTTGCGTGCAGGAGATCGAGTGGCAGAGGAGGAGATGGATGAAGGCTTGGTGGTTGTGGCTGGGTGAGGTGAAACGAGGCCGAGCTGCTCGCTGTGGTCATTCAATCAGGCAAGGCGAAAAAGTTGGAGATCTGGGTGGTCGAAAACTTGCAGAGGCATGCGATGTAAAAAGGGCCGAATGGTAAAGGGGTGGGCTCGTGAGTGGGAAAGGCCAGAGGCGGAGCGGGTTGCACGGCGCGAGGTTGGGCGTTGGTCACGAGGGCTTTGCTGGAGGTGGCAGGCGATGATGGTCGGAATGGAGGGTCGGTCTCGTTGGAGATGCAGTCGCATGGGTTGCTTGAGCAGGCGAGTTTATGTAGGCGGCGACGGTTGTCGGCCAGGTGGTTGGAGATGGTGGTGAATCTTTGATGAGGCGGGAGAAAAAATACAAGGAAGGTAAAGGTGGAAGAAGGAAATGAACGCTTCAGAAAAATGATGATATATAAATTTTAAACAAATGGGCAAAAAGAGAAAGAGAAAGAGTCAAATATAAACTATAATCTGTTCTCAAATGAAACATCCCAGAGATTTTGAACGAACCAAAATAAATGTCAAGGCTGGGAAAAGCAAAAGTCACATTCTTAAACTCAAGGAATAATTAATTTCCAGCCCCTAACAGCTGTTAGTATTGTACATTGAAAAATGAAAAGTCACAAAAAGCAACGGGCACAAAACTGGTACCGACCCGGTTAACCGTTCGTGGTTTCCGTGGCGCATCAGACCTCCAAACACAGAATTGGATATACCGTTGAGATTAGCACGACGAGACAATCAAAACGGTATATAGATATCAGTGGTATGATTGAATTATAAAAATTCGAATTTTCTACTAGCGGAAAATGCAGCAAAAACGCAGAAAAATAAGATCGACGGAGCTAAAGATGTCCGAATTTTGAAAAACGAAAAATGACGTCTTGCTTAGACGAAGATTTACAATTTTTCTATATAAAAATATTTAGGTTTCGAAAACATTTTATTTTCATCAATTTCTAACAGATTAAATTGAAATAAAATTACACACGAAATAACTTTCATATTTTTGGATTAAAATTTACCAGTTGCTATGTTTAACTAGACGCATTTCAAATATTAAATTTTTATTTCAATATTTTATTTTTAAATTCCACAAATTTTCAATTAATAACGTTATTTAAAAACCGGTTAACTTTACGGGTTGTTACACTCTCCCTCACTCAAAAATTTTCGTCCCCGAAAAGGAAGGAGGTAGGAGAATAGAAACAACCAGAAGAAAATAGACTGAAACAAAATAAAACAATTAGTTCAAACAATATAAATTTAATTTAAATTAATATATATTGAACATTTGACCTTAAATTCAAGATAATTCATTAAGTTGATTTTATTTAATTTATTTACTTCCAAACAAAATTTTCTTCTATTAATCATACCTATTATTTATTTAACTTATTTTTCCATTTATCTCTATAAACATTTTGTAATTTAAATTTAAGTGAATAACATTTATTATACGCACTCACATTTATTTATATAGGCAATTTATATTATATATTATCCAGTTTTCTTAAATTAACAATTTCACAGATTATAAATTTGAATAGTCATTTATTATAATCATATTTTATTCGACAAATTTAATTCTTCTTTATTCCGAATTATTATTAAATTTATTCTACTTAATATATCTTATCACATATATATTAAGTATATTTACATTTATTATAACTACACAAATTTATTTGAAAATTCCTTTGATATCATTTATATTGTATAATATTCAATTACATAATTTACTTTTGAAATTTAGGTAAGTTGTATATAATGTAATTGTTCACTTATTTCAAATCAAACATTTAGTCAGAAAATTTGGCTTCATTGAAAATCATCTTAAAATCAAAATTTTAGGATTTCATTTCCGATTAAATTTAACCATTTTATAACTAAAATAAATATGTATACGTAATATCAAATTAAATATAAAATCTTCAATATATTATAAATCAAGTCATGTTTAGAAATTTAATTCAATTCACTTTTTTTCAAACAAAAGTGTAGCAGGGCTACATAATAGTCTCTCCACTTTGAAACTCGATAATGAATGTCGATGATGCAGCCGTCATCACCGAAATTATTTTCCAACGACAAAGAGAAGAGCACTAATTTAAACATTTAAAATTTCTTTGAAATGGTTTCTATTCGAAAATATTTTATATAACATACGTTTTAAAACCATAGTTCGAAATTATCGGAAATTAAATTCTCAAATTCTAATTTAAAATCCATTTCAAATTTCAAATCAAATTATAACCAAGTTTATAAATTCATTTATTTATTATTTCTGACAACAATTCATTATCAATTTAATTTCAGAAAAATTTATACTTATATATAAGATAATCATACAAATCTGCTTTACTTACCAAATTTGAAACAATATTGTGTCAGTTTGCTCTACTCGAGTGTTTTGGAAATCCTATCGATAGCGTTGATCAGACGAATCGATTGAAAACCCAAATCAACATCAACAACTCAAACAACACAATATATAAAACATTTTAACATAAATTTACAAATTCACTTCCTCGCTCGACGAAACAAGAATAGATTTCAAAGCAAAGATAGAGATTCAAATTTGATGGACTCAAATCAAAGAGAATTTCGATTCGAAGGTAAGTTCGAAATAAAGATATGATGATTAAATAACAAAGTAGGAAGATTGATAAGTTTATATAAATCACGGGCAACCTTAACCAGGTCGATCGTGACTTCAAGAATAAGATCGATGTAGAATTTCGAGGCAAATCTTCATTCGATCGCAAGAGAGAATTTAGGCATAGCAGGAGATAGATAGCATCGTAAACCGAGGATGCAGAAATCTCCGGTAAATCGATGTCTATTGTAAAGAAGTTTCTCCAATTTACAAATCATCCGAAGATTGGCGAGACCGCCGATTAATTATAAAGATCATTCGAAGTGGAGTTAAGGGATACTCCAGAATTAGAGAACGAATAGTGAGGGACACGAATGAATTTTGGAACCGCAGGAAACGTTCCAAAATTCAAAGGAATCAAGTCAAAAGGAAGAGATTGAAACTCGAATGAGAGTGATTCTGTAAATACATTTACCCTATATGCTAAAGTTTTGCCTAGAGCTACCAAAGCTCTGATACCAACTGTAGCGACCCGCTATTTTGGACCATTCGCATCCGCACATATCGGACTTGAATAATTCAAAATATCGAATTGTTAATTTAAATTTGGGAAAAATGAACATATACAGTAAATAAATAATCACAGATCATAGACACAGAGTAATAAATGTAGTGGAAACAAAAGATAGTAGTTCATGAAGCTACTATATACATATCAGAGTTAAATAAGGTACAACAGAAGTCTCAAATACAATAGTCAAATACAAGAATCAGAATACAATCACTGAAATCAACTGGATATCTGAAAGCTCGATAGATAGCTGGATCTACAAGCAAAGCTCCAACTCCAAAGGTGAGTCTCGAATACTGGTACACTTAGTCTGACCCGAGCATAAAGCAAAACACAAAACACTCGAGTCAGGATTAATATTCTTATATCAATAAATCCAACTCATGTGAAATCATAATTGAAATACAAGTAACTCAAAGGATGTTGGAATAACCATCCTTTAAGGATCCGTTAAACTATCTACTATGTAGTAGTGTACGATAAGTAGATAATGCCTATCAATAATATAATGTATCAAAATAGTGTTAAGGCGTTACCATTATCCCCCTTAACACATTTTATATAAGCGTTATATTCTATACAACACTGTAAACTCCACCGTAAACTAGTGGGATATCAGGGAGTACTCCATAGGTATAACACAAAACAAATTCGTAGTGGTCGCGTATATAGGGATACAAGTATGACAAGGCACATGAGGCAGTACCCAAGGTAGTGAAACTACCGTTTGCCTGATCCGGACTGGCGAGAACGCATCGTCGCAATGATCGCAACACCGCGAAACAACACTCCCAATTTCAAGGGTGCACCAATCGATAACAAATCATGAGTAGTTTTCGAAGAAGTGTGTTCGCTCGAGGTAGCTAACCCCATTTGGCCCGGCATGGCTCCTGTTTTAGTCATTTCCAATTTGACACAAGCATCAAGGCTATCCATTATCGTTCTCTTTCTTCAATCATCAACGTATATCATTCCAACCACTTCATTCTGGATCACACTCCGCGTATAGTTATTAAAGTGGTTTTCGGTTTAGACAGAGAGTATGTCCATAACCGATTCCGGTCTCTTTAATAACTTTCGTAATTATTTCACCGATTGGTCGTTTATATATTTCAAAACCAAATCAAATTCAATTTCAATTAGAATTTGTAAATCAACATTTCATTTGTCTCTCTAAACCAATTTCCATAATTTACATTTCAAAACTTCCAATTTAACATTCCAAAATCATATAATTCAATTTCAATTTCATTTACAAAATTCAAGTATTGATTCAAGTTCGTACAAAAGTTTCATTCCGAAATCATTTAAATTAATTTAATTTAACAATCAAATCAATTTATATTCATTGATTGTTTCATTCAATATCATTAAATTAATTTATCATTCAAAACAATTTATATTTAAATTCCAATTCATTAAATCAATTACTTAATTTCAACACCATTATATCAAACTTACAAATTGAATTAAATTAGATTCGTCAAATCAATTCTTTAAATTACAAGTCTTACATTAATTTCAAAGAAATCACATTTTCATTTCTTGTTAAAGAAATTCAATTTCACTTATTCATTTACTTAGTTACAAATTTCAAAACTTAATTATTTCATAACTCAACTTTACTTATTAAAGAAGTTCAATTTCACTTATTACGAAGTTCAATTTCACATACCAAGAATTAAATTTCATTTAATTATTAAATAATTCAATCTTATTTAATTATTAAATAATTTCAAAAACTTAATTATTAAATAATTTCAAACTTAATAATTAAATTTCAAACAACATTCTTTCATCAACTACTATGTTAATATTTTGTTTCGGATTATTACATATTAACATTTTGCTATCATAAAAATTCAAATTCCAACTTCATTTTAAAAACCAATCATTTATTCAAATAAAATCTTTATTTTATTTTTAAATCAAATTATTGACCAATCGAGTTTTATTTAATTCTCTATCCTAGGTCAAAGTTATATTTGGGTATTTATCATTTCAACCCGATTCCATTTCATTCACAAATCAAAGCATAGCAAAGGGAACTTGCAGTGTGATAACAGGGATGGTGTCAAAGTAAATAAACAAGCAATAGCAAACATCAATAACAATCCAATAAATAAATTCAAATAATCCCGAAATAATCGTATTAATTTACATTGTTGTTTGTACAAATTAATATAATTATTTCTAGAATCTACACTATCATTTTATGTAGATTAAAGATTATTACACAAATATTTATACGGTTCTTTACTTGTCATCCATTATTCAATTTATACTACAACAATTTATACAATATACATTCAATGGTTCAAGGTATACTTAACCAAATTTCTACGTGTCAAATAATTTAAACATTTAAAGGGGTCATATTATGCCAATGTCATCTAATCAAATTTAACACATATATCAAATCTAACTATCCTACGTCAGTTTCAAATTCAAATTATTTATCACTTCATAAATTAACAATTTAACGTCCAATGTCAGCATCAAACAATCAATCATTTAACAATCAAGCTGGATTATCATTGTATATATAATAGATAATGGTGTCAGATGTCACAGGTGAACTTATACAGGTAATAGCATATATAATAGTGTAATTAACTAATAGCAGCATATTTCAATTGTCGTTTAAATTGAAATCAGATTTAATAAATAAAAGAAAATTAATCGTGAGTGATTGCTCACCTTTCGAGGCTAGAGAAAATATACAATGAAGTTGAGTTACGAAATCCAGGCATGAAATCTTAAGACAAGGTTGGCATGAATTCGACGAATAGAGCTGATAACAGAAATCGAGGAGAACCAATCAAAAATCTATTAGATAGAAATATAATGTATCTATTTTAAATTTCAAAGCAATATTAATTTAAACGCATATTAACAAATTATATATACATCAAAATCATTGCTTTTCATAACTTGTACAACTTAGATAAATTTATATATATACAAAATTTTAGCTTAAAGTCTATATACATTTCAAAATTTAAGTAATCATATATGTAAATAGTTTAAAATCAGAAATTAAGAGCCAAATATACTATGCAGACTATAATGGAACAAAACCAAATAGATAAACAAACTTAACAAATGTACTCAGCAAGCCTATATACTGCCCTGATATACACATGTATATAATACTATATTGTATACTTATTTTTTATTAAATATGTTTATATAAACATACATATATTAATATAACCGACATATGTGAATGAATCAACCAACAACCAAAATATACAAACACTATACGTTACTTAACATACATGACATACACAAAACTGCCATTACACTGACATTATATATAGTATATACGAAACTATAGAACCTATAATGTACTAATAGCAAACAAAGTTACAATGTCATACCCATACGTATATAAAACTAACTGTAATATTATATAAGCTAACATATATACATTGTAAATTTTTAGAAAACAAATATATATATATATAGTTATATAAACATACATATACTAAGACCGGATTTTATATACAGCTTATAATGAATTTTTTTACACATATATCTATCTATACATACAATATATGTATATATATATGCTTTAATATATAACCACTTCGAATAGACCAACATACATGTACAGTGGTTACAAAATCAATTTTTTTTTTCAAAATGAATGTATATAACATATATTGAAACTGTGGAATATAAAACAAAAGGGACCATGCAGCTTTCAGATCGCGATATATATACTACTGCTAAGCTTATGTATACTTACAATATATATAAATTTGTATACATATAAACTAACTGATAGACTAATATTATAACAAATAAATCTATCTAAACAGTAAAACCCAGTTATCGGCAGATTACATAATACATATGTATATACAAAATATATATAAACAAGATTATATATATGTAAAATATATTTAAAACAAGTAAATAAAAGAATATATATACCTATTGATTGGGCGAATTTTCACCATCGAACACATGCCGAACCAATACTGCCGAATCGCTCATCCGGTCCACAACTCCCCACCGAATGGAAACGCTCATCCGGTCCACAGCTCCTCACCGGACCAAGACCATCAACCGGTCCACAGCTCCTCACCGGAACAAGACCATCAACCGGTCCACAGCTCCTCACCGGAACAAGACCATCAATCGATCCACAGCTCCTCACCGGACCAGAACCATCTACCGGTCCACAGCTCCTCACCGGACCAAGACCATCAACCGGTCCACAGCTCCTCACAGGACCTACCCTATGCCAAACCAAGATACCGAACCAACACGTGCCTGGCCAGATTACATCAGCCCAGGCCCGCCAGCTACTGTATACCTCCAAGACCCCTACCTCTAACCTCACTCTATAAATAGAGGGGCAGAGGTACAACAACGGGGACGAGTTTTTGAGAGCTAAAACACAGATAGAACTTTCAAACAACTTTCTTTTTACTAGTATCAAAGCTTTGTACTTGTAATCAAAACAAGAGAAGAGAAATAACATATAAAGTGGACGTAGGCACATTCAGGCTGAACCACTATAAATCTGCGTGTCTTTTTTACTGTTTAGTCCCTGCTTTTCATATATTTGCATGAATCTCCAAAATTACTAAGAACAACATAAGATCTACTAAATCATACGACTTTGAGGTGTTTGTCCATTTTTTGTGCAAACATTTTTGGTGCTTTCACTGAGAACGAAGCTCGAAGCTTCAGCTTCATCCACTTAACAGTTTTCCTAACAGCATCGTTCGCTACTTGGAAAACATGCCTCCTAAATAGAGAAAAGATGTTAACAAAGGAAAAAACATCGCATCCAGCATTCTTCCAGATCCAGCTGTCACGAATCAAGAAAATCGTCCTCCTCCAGCAGCGGAAACGAATGGAGGACAGGCTAACCCAACCACTCCTGCCACAAAACAGCCTGCAGCAATTACTAGGGCAGATCTAGACAGGGTTGTGGTTGAAGTAACTAACCGCTTCACATCCTAACAAGAAGCTTTGGTGGATCAACTCATGTCACGCTTAAGGGATGCTGAAGATTCCAACCGCAACACTGAATCATGGGGAGAGTCCCAGTCTGGAGGATCTCAGAGACAACAAAGATCCTTTTTCTTCGAAGGAGCTAACGACAGGAGTAGCCATGGTAGGAGCCGAGACAGAGCACAACCCGAAGTTAGTCCTGAGGAAACATTTGGTACCGAACCCAACGGGGGAGGTACCGGGCGAAGGTCAACTGTAGCTGAGCCTGTCATGCTGCCTAACCACGGAAACACCAGTGAACGGGGCCGAGCTAGAGTCCAGCCCGAAGTTGGACCCGAGGAAGTGCTTAGATCAGAGCCCAATAGGGGAAGATCGAGGCAAGGGCCAACTGTAGCTGACCCTAGCATGCTCCCAGAGGATCAAAGGCAGCCGCCGGAAAATATGAGGAATGATAGACGCTACCATCCCTACAGGTCATCTGGACGGGATCAATCCCACAGAACAGAACCAAACTCCTTTCCATCTGCTTCGAATTCTGATGAAAGGATGGCGTGCTTGTTCAGAGAGTGCGTCCAACGGGAGCAAAGAGATCGAGGGATAAGCGCTAGGGTGACCAGCCCTTTCGCCCGCAACATCGAAATTGCTATCACCCCCCGAGAATGGAAGATGCCAACAATGGAACCTTACAAGGGAACCTCCGACCCCATCGTACACTTACAAAGGTACACACAACACATGCTCATGAGTGGAGCAACAGAAGGAGTACTGTGCAAATGCTTCTCATTATTCTTAGCAGATCTCGCTACCTCCTGGTTCTGTCATTTACCCCAGGGATCCATCAGCTCGTGGGAAATGTTGAAAGAAAGATTTATCAGTCAATTCCGCATTCATGTGGAACAACCTAAGGACGCTTATTCCCTATCCAGCATCAAACAGAACCCGGAGAGAAACTACAGCAATACCTAACCCGATTCAATGCTGCAGCGGCCGCAGTCCAAGATGCCGACGAGAAGCTTATCCTAATGGCCCTCTGTAGTGGTGTGCATCCGGACACTAAATTTGCTAGGCGGTTGACAAAGGAAAAACCAGCTACTTTACCCGATTTCTTCCATGAAGCCGGGAAGTATATGAGACTCGAGGATGCTGCCGTGGAGGGGCAGTCAGGACAGCAGAATAAGGCAACTCACAGCAACGCCCCTGCGGTGGCAAGGGACGTTCGAAGAAATGATTCCAGAGACAATGCCGGGGGCAAGAAGGGAGAAAAGAGCCTATATCGGCCTGGACCGAGATTCGACACTTACACTCCTCTGAATGAGACCGTCGAAAACATCTTCCTTGCCACCCAAGGCGAAGTCAGATACAAACGCCCACCATACAAGAAGGAATCAGATAACATGCAGAAGTCCGGAAAGTTCTGCCGCTTCCACGAATCTCACGGGCATGATACCAATGAATGCCATCACCTCTGGGATTTGATTGAGGAACACATTAGAAGGAAGAAACTGGAACGTTATGTAAAAAGTCAGGACAGGACTCCAGCTCCTGCCAACGAAAACCCAAGGCTTCCCTCACCGGGGGCCGACAGAGGAAACCGCAACGCTAGCAGCTCTAGTCAAGAGAAGATAGTGGTCCATACCATCTCAGGAGGGCCGCACATCGCAGACAGAAGCTGGAAAGAGATGGAAAGATATGGAAAGTCGCTTAGAGACAACAAAGACTATGTCAATTCGGTTATAGAAGAGCGCCACCCGAAGCAGAAAGAAAGTGATGACATCACATTCGGCAAGCGTGACCTAGAGGGAAGGCAGTACCCTCACATGGATCCTATGGTTATCTCTGCCCGACTTGGTCCCGCCGAAGTTTACCGAATCCTGGTAGACACTGGAAGCTCAGTAAACATCCTGTTCAAACATGCATTCGACAAAATGAAGCTATCACTGAAGGATGTATCTCCCTGCGATAAACCACTACACGGTTTCACTGGAGATGCAAAGATGCCCCGCGGGCAACTAGACCTCTTTGTTGAGATTGGAAGTCATCCCCGCTCCGTTGTCCGGAAACAGACGTTTGTGCTAATAGAAAACCATTCGGCCTACAACGCCTTCTTAGGAAGACCAGCCTTGTCTGACTTCCAGATTTTCCTGGCCCCATGGTGCCTGAAGATGAAATTTCCAACAGACAATGGAGTAGGGGAAGTGGAAGGAGACCAGGATATTGCTCGAGACTGCTATGTGACTGAACTTCGCAACAACCACAGGAAGGATAAAGGGAAGGGTGTAGAGATTGCCCTCTGCACAAAAAGTCTAGAAGCATAGCAACTAAAGAAAGCCCCTCCTCTTCGATATACCAGCGACCCTTTCAATGAATTAGATCCTAGGGACAAAGAGGAGGAGGCCACCGCCGAGCCTGCAGAGGCTATGGAGTTTATATCTGTAGACAAGCACGACTCAGGTAGACTACTGAAAATTGGGTCCCAACTAAAAGCCGAGTTGAAGGAACAACTCATCGATTTTCTCCGCCACAACTTGGATGTATACGCATGGTCACACGCTGACATGACTGGAATCTCCCCCGACATAGCCTGCCACGTATTAAACATTGATCCTACCAAGGCGCCTGTAAAACAAAAAAAGAGAAGTATGGGGGCAGAGCGATGAGCAACCCTCGATGAAGAAGTAAAGAATCTACTCACCAATGACTTCATACGAGAAGCTGTCTACCCGGAATGGATCGCCAACCCGGTACTAGTAAAGAAGGCTAATGGGAAGTGGCAAACCTGCATTGACCTTTCCAACCTAAACGACGCCTGCCCAAAGGATTGCTTCCCACTTCCCAGAATCGACCAACTTGTAGACAGCACAGCCGGGCACGAGCTCCTATCTTTTATGGACGCATACTCAGGATATAACCAAATTCCTATGCATGCTCCCGACCAAGACCACACTAGTTTCATCACCGACCGGGGTTTATACTGCTATAAGTTAATGCCTTTCGGACTAAAAAATGCAGGAGCCACCTACCAGCGTCTCGTCAACAAGATATTTGCAGGGCTAATAGGACAGACTATGGAAGTATATGTGGATGACATGCTGGTGAAATCCCAGAAAGACAAAGATCACGTAAGCCACCTAGGCGAGATGTTCCAGGTACTTCGACAGTATGGAATGAAGTTGAATCCACTAAACTGCTCCTTTGGAGTGTCATCGGGAAAGTTCTTAGGGTTCATCGTCCATGCCAGAGGGATTGAAGCAAACCCTGAACAAGTCCGAGCGCTAAGGGATATCAAAATACCTTCCACCCGAAAGGAAATGCAAAGCCTAAATGGAAAAGTGGCCGCCCTAAGCCGATTCATCTCCAAGGCAACGGACAAGTGCGTCCCCTTTTTTGAAGCTCTAAAGAAAGATAAAGGAAAGTTCGAATGGACTGACGAATGCTTAACCGCTTTCCTTAACCTAATCGAACACCTCCAGAAACCACCGGTACTCTCGACTCCAAGCGAAGGCGAAGAATTATACATATACCTTGCTGTGTCATCTCACGCCCTAAGCGCTGCCTTGGTAAGGGAAGACAACCGCACGCAACGGCCAGTTTACTTCGTCAGCAAAAGGTTTACTGGGGCAGAAGTCAGATATCCTAAACTTGAGAAGTTAGCATACTGTTTACTAATCACATCACGGAAACTGCATCACTACTTCCAGTCCCATTCCATCAAAGTTCTGACCGATCAACCACTGAGGCAGGTACTCCATCGTCCCGACACTTCCGGGCGACTACTTAAATGGTGCTTTGAACTGAGTCAGTATGATATCACCCTCGCACCGCCATCAAGGGACAAGCCATGGCTGATTTCATTGCAGAATTCACTACCAACGAAGATCAGGAGCAATTGGAAATAACAGAAGATATCAAGTGGAATCTCTTTGTGGATGGTGCATCGAACGAACAAGGCTCGGGGAAGGTGTGGTAATAATCACTCCCAGGGGAAACAAACTGCACTATGCTATAAGATTGGAGTTCGCTGCCACCAATAATGATGCAGAATATGAAGCAGTGATAGCCGGACTAGAAATTGCCATAGAAATCGGAGCCAATTCTTTGTGTCTTCATAGCGATTCTCAACTTATTGTTAATCAAATACTAGGAGAATTCCAAGCTCGAGAAGAACGACTCATAGCATATCTAAAGAAGACCAAGTTACTTCTCAGCCGATTGGACCACTACTTAGTCAAACACATCCCTCGGGAAGAGAACCAAGAGGCCGACGAATTGGCAAAGCAAGCAAGTGTGAGAGACGTCACCATCTTCGGGGCAGTAACCATCTCAAAGCAACTGGCCCCAAGTTTTGAACAAGTGAATCTGGTAGCTACAACCGAAGAAGCAACTTGGATGACTCCTATCCGAGACTACCTACAGAGTGGCACACTACCCAACGGGCGTAACGAAGTCAAAAAAATCTCGAGGAAAGCATCCCGCTACACAATACAAGAAGACATCCTCTATCGGCACGGATTCTCTAACCCGTTATTAAGGTGTGTCGCTGGGACGGAAGCCAAGGAAATCTTATCCAACATCCATCTGGGAAGCTGCGAAGATCACACCGGAGGGCAAACGTTAGCAAAAAAGATACTCCGATATGGATATTTCTGGCCCACCTTAAGCAAGGACGCCTTAGATTTCGTCAAGAAGTGTGACAGATGCCAAAAATTTGCTAAGATTTCGCGGCTACCAACAACCGAGGTTACTCAAATGACCAGCCCTTGGCCCTTCGCAGTATGGGGAATTGACTTAATCGGCGAACTACCGATGGGCCGAGGCGGGGCCAAATATGCTATAGTGGCAGTTGATTATTTCACCAAATGGGTGGAAGCGGAACCTCTGAATAAAGTATCTTCAGCAAAAGTTATTAACTTCTTAATCAAAAATGTTCTATGCAGGTACGGAGTCCCACTCAAAATCATATCAGACAATGGACTTCAGTTTGACAGCGAGGAATTCGCCAACTGGTGCCGAGAACACGGAATTCATAAAAGCTTCTCATCCGTAGCATACCCCCAGGCAAACGGACAAGTCGAAGCAGTCAACAAAATTCTGAAAACTCTGATCAAAAAGAAGCTCGAAAAGTCAAAGAGCGCTTGGGTGGATGAACTCCCTACGGCACTATGGGCCTACCGCACATCTTTCAGAACATCAACAGGGCACACTCCTTTTTCTTTGGCATACGGATCGGAGGCTATGCACCTAGTTGAAACCATTGTGCCTTCCCACCGTAGGATCCACTATAACCCAGAAGAGAATGAAGAACTCCTCCACATGTCTTTGGATCTAGTTGAGGAGAGAAGAAATGATGCAGTCCTTAAAGCAGCAGCCCACAAGCAGAAAGTGGCAGCACAGTACAACTCCAAAGTCAAGCATCGTACCTTGCAAGAAGGGGATCTTGTCCTCAAGCGAATCTTCCCTCGCCCCGGAGCACTAGACCCAATCTGGGATGGACCATATGTAATTCATAAAGATCTCCATAATGGAGCTTATATTTTGTCAACAGTGGACGGAGAGGTTTTCCAGAGGGCATGGAACATCCAGCACCTCCGTCGATACTTTTCTTAACTTGTACTGCCCATATGAAGTGAATTAACAAAGAGAATCAGTGGACGTAGGCCTTTTCATGCCGAACCACTTTAAAAAACCTTGTCTCTTTTTAACTAGTTCCTTTATATCTTGGCTGCTTGTTAACATTATCCTTTTCTGTTGAACAAAATCCTATGCATATCGCAATTGCACTCGATGCACTCCACAGCGCAACTTCACCTGGACAAGACCTAACAGGTACTACGCGAATCTATGCCCTCGCCAATGAGACACTTTTGCTCCAGCATCCCTCTGCTGCGGGTTAACTCATTGCTCGCGACGGCCCTTAAAGCAAACTGTAATGAGCCGATTATAAGCCATCGAGAAGGCCGACTATAGCCGAGGTAGCTCATTACGGCGTTCGGCTCGCCGGCAACTGTGAACCGACTATAAGCCCCAACATAAGGTGTGGCCAGCCAGGGGCAGTTCACAATTGACGATCGGCACCCACGCTAGCCGGCCACAGTAAATCGAATAATACCCACGATTACGGGCCATAATGGCTCGGGTAGTTACTGTGCGCGATCTCGGCTCCGATGTGTCTTAAGTGCGGCTGTGGTAAAAAAGAATTAACTCCCCGCGGAGGCGTAAGATGGGTGACAAATGTCTCCAAGTCCCACAGCTAGGGAAAGTGACTAAAAAGCCCGTTTGCCACAAACTTAAGCACATCGAAGGCCTTCCGTGATTGGAAGTTTTACTATTTCACATGTTTCAATTTTACTTAAAGAGCTTTCCTCCTATCCACTATAACAATCCCTAAAGTATAGGATACAGAGTAGGAGATACTCGCCGATAGGTGTAGGGGCTCACAATCGGATGGCAGGGCATTCAACTGCCTTCCATGCTCGGTCATACAAGATATTCAAAACTGCCATCTACAATTAGAACATGAAAGGCGGTATTTTCTTCTTTTGTGTACAAATACATGACTATAATTCGTTCGCACCACACGCTAACATTACAAGTCATGAAATTATGTTTTAAACCAGAACCCAACATCAAACACAATTTAATTACAAGAATATACACAGCTATATTTCTCATACGACATGTCAAAATAACAGCAAACATTCAAAAGACGACAAAATCAGCTTATGAATTACACGTCAAAAATAGGACTATTTATTACAAGTGGCAAAATATTACAACCTAAAGGCTACTTTACTGTTTTGAGACTAACATATACAACCCTGTCAAATCCACAAAAAGAGTTTTTCCAGGTATAATCAAGGGGCCGGCTGCAGTGGAGTTTTATCCTTTTCCTGTTGACCACCTGTCCAGTCAGAGAAAGGATTCATTAGCAATAAGCAACCAAGTTAATGGGGAAACTAAAAAAGGAAGACTTACCAGCGCCTGCTTCTCGACTATCCTGATCGTCATCCTCTACTTGCACGCCTACCTCCTCAGCACCAAGCAACCGCATACCTTCCTTCACCGCCACCTTCTCCTCCTTGGCAAACTGAGCCGTGACCGCATCCATGCTGAAGACCATGCCACCATCTTTATCCGCATCAGCCTTAGCCTCCTCCAAAGCCCGAAGATAGATCTTAGCCATGACCCTGGGATAATCATCCATCCAGGATAGATTGCCCTGCTTCCAGGTACGGAAGTAAATGTCCTGAAGCATTTCGTCCATCATCCCCTCATTTTCCTCAAACTCCTTCATCCGGGCCTCGGAAGCCGACAACCTTTCAACGACGGCATCTCTCTCCGATCGGTATCTCGAGCAGTCAACCAGAAGGGATTTCCGCATTGCCTCCATCTCCTCCCTCAACTTGGCTTGAGCAAGCTCTGCAGACTCAAGTTTCCCGGATAGCTCCCCTATCTGCTCAAGATCCGCTTTCCGGACCTCGTCCACCGTGGCAATGGCCATGTCGATCCGTTCCCTGCAGGTAGCTTCCATTTTCCGCAGTTCAGCCCGGCTGGCCTCTTCCATGGTTTTCTTTAGTCATCCAGAAGCAGCCTCATGTTGAGAAATCTGAATGGCCTGATCAGCAAGCTGTTTGGCCTGATCCGAAACCACCAATCGAAGTCGGATGTTGGCACTCCCAATCTCCTCTCCAGCCTTAACCAGCCGGGCATGATGCTCCATCAGCTTCCTAGTCTCCTCCGCCACCCGATCAATATTAGCCTTGGCCTCGTCTCCCATGGTAACTATCCGAGTAGTAAGTAGATCAAGATCTAAGGACTTAGCCTCATCAAGCACCCGTACCATGGGATTGCGGGGAAGAAGGTGCTCACCAGTAATCTCGTCAAAGGTAATATCGTGGGAACTTGGATCCAGATCAGGATGACCCGCAAATGGATTACGAGCCAAGTCAGGACGGTCGATATGAGTAACGGAAGGGTTTCCGGACGGGTGCTGAGAGAGTGCAAACTCGCTATCCTCCTCCGTGATATCATGAAGAGGCTGAGCCGGGAGCTGAGGACCAGGTGAAGGTTCGGATGAAGGATGAATCCTCTTTCTCTGCTGAATACCCTCTTCAATAACCCCGAGAAGAGGACGGTAGCCGACTACATCCCTGGAGCGGTGGGTCGAAGGCTTCGGCTTGGCGGAAGTTTTGGAAAGCTTGTATTGCTCAAGCCTGTGCCGAAGATCTGAGGACTTGGATGTCTTACCTGCTCCTGATATGAAGAACAAGTGTCATAAGCTTACATCACTATATGATTCAAGAAACGCGGTAAATTAAAAGTTAAAAGAAGAAAGAAAGCACGTCTGTTATACAAACCCTGGGGAGAAGTAGGATACTGCAATGAGTCCTGGATTTCATTCCAGGACGGGAGCGGATCATAAAATATTCCTAAGTCCCTATCATTAATGAAGCATGCAGGAGTCAAGAGTTCACCTTGAGTCGTCGGAGCCACCTTGGCTGGAATGGTCTGAGAAGACTCGCTTGCACCGGTCCCGGCCTTGTCCGCTTTCCCGGTTTTCTCTACCAAAGCCGGATCTTCGTCCAGCCCCTCGAAAGCCTGGTGGAACGCATCATCCGTCCACTCCTGAATCTCGCCCGCTTGCCCAGGAAGCAAGGCCCCGATGCCATCGCCACCTTCATCACCTTCCCGACCATCTCCACCCTCGCCTCTTTCCTCCTCCACGTCTTCCTCCCCCTGAGTAAGTGGACAGTTGCTGGGAGAAGGACCGTCCGGCCTCTTAAGTTTCTTACCTCCGACGGCTGGAGGTTTTGTGAAAGGTTTTCTCTTTCCACTCTCTGCCGCGACACCTCCCTTAGCCTGAGCAGCCGCCCTCTCCTCCGCCGTTTCCCTCCGCTTGACTACTAACTGGTGTGGAAGGATCAAGTTATACTCCAGAAGAGTCGCATTTCTGATCAGAAAGGCAGCTGATCTATCTCTTCCGGGGATAGCTTCTATTTCAGCCGCCGTCTGAACCAGGCGGTCAGTCTCCACAATCGCAAAACCACCTGTCGCTAGCAAAAATGAGAAAGTATGAGAAGAAGCATCGTAATCGGAATGGAAATTATAAGTAAAAGCATCAACTTACATCCAGAAGTAAAGCGCTGAATAGAAACAGAGTCGTCCCTGACGAAGAACCACTCCTTCTTGAACATGCTGAATTTGGAATACAGGTCCAAGACCGGCTTGAAGGTTACAGCCAACTCCAAGCTGATGTATGGGGACCCCTTCTTATAGCCCCACAGATTATATAAGTACCGGATCTCCCGGTTGGAAGGAGCATGACCATACTTCCTCTGAAAAATGACGAAGAGGCTCACTAGTATAGCATAGGAGTTGGGTTGAAGCTGGAATGGGGCCACCTTTAGATATGTGAGGAAGCTGGCTATCCTAGCGTTAAGAGGAGGAATGGCACCACACATGCAGTGGTATCTACTGTAGGCAAAGTACCCTTCAGGAGGTTCGTACGGCATAACTTCTCTCCCTGGCAACAACAAGTGCGCCCTATCAATTCCAAAATATCGGGAAATGACATCAAGCTGCTCCTCCTTGAGGGATCTAGGAAAGCAATCGGGTGGGGAGTTCAGAAGTTCCTGAGGGCCGTACCCGTCCACTAGTGATCTCGGGACAGGTCCGTGACGTTCTGGATTCGGCTGAGCTGGAGGCACGGTAGAGGAACCTCCTTCACCCCCGGATTTCTTTTTGTCCGATCGAGTTTCCGCTTTACGAGACATTATCTGCAAACACAAAGAAGAACGTTGTTAGACTAAAGGAAGTAAAGGAGCAAGTGTGTGCAGTCTGAAATTTCAAGTGAAAAAATCAAGTGTAAAAAGCTCATTCGGCATCCCAATGTGAGAGTTCATTCGGTCAGTAAATTCCAACCAAAAGCTCATTTGGCATCCCAATGTGAGAGTTCATTCGGTCAGTAAATTCCAACCAAAAGCTCATTCGGCATCTCGATGTGAGAGTTCATTCGGTCAGTAAATTCCAACCAAAAGCTCATTCGGCATCCCGATATGAGAGTTCATTCGGTCAGTAAATTCCAACCATAAGCTCATTAGGAATCCCAATAAGAAAGTTCACTCGGTTAGTTGGGAGTCCAAAGTTTCCGAGTTCGTTCGGTAGCCTAGCCCTAGAAGTTCGTTCGGTAGAAAACAAGCTTACCTGATTCGGCAGTTCGAGAGATTGATTCGGTTATCACGTTTGGTGAGGAAACACGAAGGTTTGAGGCTCTTATTTATAAAGAAAAGTTTGGTAGCCGAACTAGATAGTTCGGTCCCCAGGCCGAATATGATGGCTCAGCTAAAACAAAGCAAGACATATGACAGGCATATGCCTTGCTTTGGGGGGCAAATGATTGGGCGAATTTTCACCATCGAACACATGCCGAACCAATACTGCCGAATCGCTCATCCGGTCAACAACTCCCCACCGAATGGAAACGCTCATCCGGTCCACAGCTCCTCACCAGACCAAGACCATCAACCGGTCCACAGCTCCTCACCGGACCAAGACCATCAACCGGTCCACAGCTCCTCGCCGGACCAGAACCATCAACCGTTCCACAGCTCCTCACCGGACCAGGACCATCAACCGGTCCACAGCTCCTCACCGGACCTACCCTATGCCAAACCAAGATACCGGACCAACACGTGCCAGGCCAGATTACATCAGCCCAGGCCCGCCAGCTACTGTATACCTCCAAGACCCCTACCTCTAACCTCACTCTATAAATAGAGGGGCATAAGTACAACAACGGGGACGAGTTTTTGAGAGCTAAAACACGGATAGAACTTTCAAACAACTTTCTTTTTACTAGTATGAAAGCTTTGTACTTGTAATCAAAACAAGAGAAGATAAATAACATATAAAGTGGACGTAGGCACATTCAGGCTGAACCACTATAAATCTGCGTGTCTTTTTTACAGTTTAGTCCCTGCTTTTCATATATTTGCATGAATCTCCAAAATTACTAAGAACAACATAAGATCTACTAAATCATACGACTTTGAGGTGTTTGTCCATTTTTTGTGCAAACACCTATAGATATATTTATCGTTCAACTATGCTTGCGTGTAGGAGATTGAGTGGCAGAGAAGGAGATGGATGAAGGCTTGGTGGTCGTGGCTGGGTGAGGGGAAACGAGGCTGATCTGCTCGTTGTGGTCATTCAATCAAGCAAGGCGAAAAAGTTGGAGATCTGGGTGGTCGAAAACTTGTAGAGGCACGCAATGTAAAGAGGGCCGAATGGTAAAGGGGTGGGCTCGTGAGTGGGAAAGGCCAGAGGCGGAGTGGGTTGCACGACGCGAGGTTGGGCGTTGGTCGCGAGGGCTTTGCTGGAGGTGGCAAGCTGTAACAACCCGCATATTTATCGATATTATATTTAAATATTTTAATCGTTAGTTGGATTTTAGTCCAAAAAGCTACTTTTTGCATACGGCCAAATTAGGACTCGAGACAACCTCCATTGAGTTCAAAATGACGTTTGCGATCTTTTTGAGTATAAACTTCGATATGTTTGGAGTTAGTGGAATTTTCGCCACTTTTTCCCGCTTGTGACTTTGGTTGGACTACACCCTTCATTAGCTCAGCCCAAGCCTCCTCTTCATTTCATTCACCAATTCCTAATACTTCAAGCTTCTTCAAAAATGGTGGTGGGAATGGGAAATTAAAATTCCAAGCTCAAGTCTTCATTGCAAATCCATCATTCAACTTCAAATTCAAGTGAAGACTTCGATTCAAGATAGTGGTTGATCTTTGCATAACATTTTAAGCTTCATCTTCATCCATTTTAGTGAAAAGGTGAGATTTTTATCTCACATTCTTGCCTACATATATCTTGGATCAGTAGGGGATGATTTCCTATCATTTTAGCATGCACGATTGTCTTTTGGATTGGATCGAATCGGCGAAAAACTCCAATTTTCAGTGTTTTGGTAAAAATCTGGGCTTAGGTCGTTTTGCCTATGCTAGGTCGTTCGGTGTGGAAAAGTCTCTGCCTGCATATACAGCATTCTGCGCTTAGGTCGTAGGTCGCTCGGGGGGTAAGGTCATAGGTCGCTCGGCCATACTTAAGTCGCGTACTCCTTTAGGTCGCGTACCACCTTAGGTCGCGTACCACTTTAGGTCGCGTACCCCTTTAGGTCGCGTGCCCAGTTAGGTCGTAAACCCTTTAGGTCGCGTACCACTTTAGGTCGCATGACCTTGTTTTAAGTTAGGTCGCTCGGCCTTATTAACCTCGTTAGGTCGCTCGGCTCCTCACTGTTAGGTCGCTGGCCTTAGGTCGCTTCCTCCTTTAGGTCGCGTACCAGTTAGGTCGCGCACCTCCTTTAGGTCGCGTACCCCTTTAGGTCGCGTACCTCCGTTAGGTCGCTCAGGCCATTTTCCTTAGGTCGTTAACTCTTTAGGTCGTATGACCTATTTGTCTTGTGAAGGCTTAGGTCATTGACTATTTAGGTCGTTCATCCCCAAGCTGTTCCACCAATAGGTCGTTCCACTTCTTAGGTCGCACCTCGATAGGTCGCGCCTTTATTTAGCTCGGCCATGAGTTAGGTCGCTCGACCTGTTTACCCCTTAGGTCGCTCGCCTAGTTAGGTCGCTCAGACGTTATAGGTCGCACCTTATGCTTAGGTCGCTCACCTAGGTCGCTCGGCATGCTGTCCTTAGGTCATTCGACCTATTTTACTTTAGGTCGCTACCTTTTTAGGTCGCGCACTTTAGCTCGGCTATGATTAGGTCGCGTGGGAACTTCCACTTGATGCATTTTGAGCTGATTTCCTTGGATTTTATTCACATCTTCGAATGTGAGTTTTTGTGATAGATTGTTCCTACAATCATTTTTATGACTTGTCACTTTAAAAATATGAAGGTTTCAATACTAGTAGTAAATATCAAAACTCTTCATCAAAATGATTTCAACACTATTTTATTACCAAACACTTTTCCTTAAACCGTTTTTCAATCTATTAGTATATACAAGCCTTTACCTCACTCGGATGAGAAATTTAATTAAACGGCTTAGTAAAACAAGTGGTATGAAACGCTTGCGTTTACTTCGTCGGTTAATTCTTGGACTTGTTCGATTGAACCTTTTGTGACAATTTTATAGTGAAGATCTACAGTTGGTTCGTAAATATTTAAGTTAAGCAAGTGGTTATGGGACATGAAGCTAAACTCATATATTTACTAGCTTGGTGTGATTGGCACTTCTTGATGATCATGACGATCATTTTTGTGATTTAGACTAACAACTGTGCGATGTCTCTTTGTCTACGAGGGAGACTAAACCCCGTTTGTGTGATGTTTCACCATCACATATGTGGGGTAGCGCCCCACGGTCTTTGGGCCATTCTTGTGGAGCTTCGGCTCAAAATTTAATGTTTAGCTACCATGAGATAGCGTCTCGTCTTGTGATACACGTGTTGGTGAGTTTTCATACTCCCGTTTTGTGATAGGCCTCCCCCTTCTTGTGATTTCTAGATTTCTTGTTATGATTTCTGGAATTTTGTGCTTCACCAATTTTCGTGATTTTTATTGATAAGTTTTATCAATTTTTGTGCATTGGTGAATTTGTGTGTCGTTAACTTGTTGTGTGTACAAGTTTTGGGTATGATACCCTTTTCTATCTTTGAGAAGATTCTTGTGATATTGATTAATCTCTTGTTGATTATCATTTTCATACTTATAGTAGTATGCCATTATGGTTATTACATGTTTATGCCATATCTTTTATTCTATATCATGTCATCTGATATTTATAGCCAGACTGATCCGTTTATTATTTTCTTATAAATAATACTCGGGTCAGACCGAGATGTTACAGGTGCTTCTGCTTGACTTCTCTTCTGGGATTACTCTGACTTTTGGTTAACTACTTAGATTAGTAGTTTTTGTTGTATACATTTGTGATATTGACTCTGTGATGTATACTTATTCTTTTGTGTAGCTTATAGCTACTCTTTTGTGTTATTGTGGATCTTTCTGACCACTACTCTGATGTACACTTTCATGTGTTATCTATTCATATCTTTTTCTGCCTTTATTATATGGATATCTGTGACTGATTTGTGTTATTTTTATTTCTATATTTGTTTCCGAGGATTATATACAGCCACCGTGTGATAGCTTTGAGTTTGTATCAGTATGTCGGACTTCCTCTTATGCATGTTATTCTATCTGACATATCGGTGCTCGCACAAAGCAATTAAATGGATGGTCGCTCCTCAACAGCCTTATCCTCTATGCTAGTTGACAGCATTACATCGTAGTGTTCTTGGCTAGTGTGGGTATAGAGGTGGGGCGTCACACAGGCGATGATGGTCGGAATGGAGGGTCGGTCTCGTTGGAGATGCGGTCGCATAGGTTGCTTGAGCAGGCGAGTTGATGTAGGCCGCGTCGGTTGTCGGCCAGGTGGTTGGAGACGATGGTGAATCTTTGATGAGGCGGAAGCAAAAATACAAGGAAGGTAAAGGTGGAAGAAGGAAATGAACGCTTCAGAAAAAGGATGACATATAAATTTGAAACAAATGGGCAGAAAGAGAAAGAGAAAGAGTCAAATATAAACTATAATCTGTTCTCAAATGAAACATTCCAGAGAATTTTGAACGAACCAAAATAAAAGTCAAGGCTGGGAAAAGCAAAAGTCACATTTTTAAACTCAAGGAATAATTAATTTCCAACCCCTAACAGCTGTTAGTATTGTACATTGAAAAATGAAAAGTCATAAAAACCAACGGGCACAAAACTAGTACCGACCCGGTTAACCGTTTCGTGGTTTCCGTGGCGCGTCGGACCTCCAAACACAGAATTGGATATACCGTTGAGATCAGCATGACGAGGTGATCAAAACGGTATACAGATATCAGTGGTATGATTGAATTATAAAAATTCAAATTTTCTACTAGCGGAAAATGCAGCAAAAACGCAGAAAAATAAGATCAACGGAGCTAAAGAAGTCCGAATTTTGAAAAACGAAAAATGACGTCTTCCTCAGAATATGGTTTACAATTTTTCTATATAAAAATATTTAGGTTTCGAAAATATTTTATTTTCATCAATTTCTAATTGATTAAATTGAAATAAAATTACACACGAAATAACTTTCATATTTTTGGATGAAAATTTACTAGTTGCTATGTTTAACTAGACGCATTTCAAATATTAAATTTTTATTTCAATATTTTATTTTTAAAATTCCACAAATTTTCAATTAATAACATTATTTAAAAACCGGTTAACTTTACGGGTTGTAACAGCTCTGGTGGGAATTACTCATTGAAATAGAGTAAATAGTACTCTAGGATGAGTTTGAGTGTATTAATAGATATGAGCGCGTATTTGTTAGTGAATATAAAATGATTTTATATTGTGTTGGTTGGTTTGTTGAGTAGTTTATGGATTCTGGTCAATACGAGTAATTAACGTTATTGACAGGGATCTCTAAACACTTGAATAGAACAATTCGACACAGTATTGTTTTAAAGTAGGGTAAATGAAATAATTTTACCCAAATTATTTTTGTATATAAAAGATATAGTTTTTGTATAGTATTATAGTATTTGAATGCTTGATTGTTAAGGAATGATAATATTAAATTATTAACACTAATGCGTAGAAATTGAATAAGAAATTGAAAACTTATAACCAAAGTTGAAGAATAAATTCATATAACAAAATGGACTTCGAAATATAGATTATAAATGTAATTTATAAATTGAAATAAACTTCATATATAAATGAGATTATAATTTGAAATAGAATTCCAGAGAATATTTGAAAAATAAAATAAGATGAAATTCCAGAGTAATGATGGAATATAAATTGGATGGATTTCGAATTTAGAGTTTTTGGGAAAAAATTGAATTTCTTTGGGTTTGAAAATGGTTTTCAAATCCTTTTGAAGGGGATGAAAGCACTAAACTCTTTCGGTTGCTGGAAAATAATTCCGATGATGATCGCGACATCAACAGTGTTCATTTTGAGTTTCCAAGAGAGAAATTGCTACCTGAATATTTTAAATTGGGATTGTTTGCAAAACCGGGTTTGGGTTTGAAATTCAATGAGATAATTGGATTTACCAAAGGATTTTGGATATAGTTGATTTCAAAGGTGATTTTGAAATTTTGGGAAATTGTTTAAACTCTGGAATCTTATTTAAAATTTGTTTATGGAATGATAAAAATATATTGGCTAAATAAAATGTATAAACCCGAGTTAAAAAGAAAAATGTGAATGGGATTGACTGTTAATAGATGAAATATGAATATAAATAAGTTGTGACATATAAAATTTAGAAGTGAAGTATATAAGCCAAAATAAATTGTTTTGTATTTTGGGAAAAATGAATTAAATCCAAAACATAAATTATAAAATAGACTGAACTCTAGTAAAAAAATTAAAGTGATTTTGAAATAAAAATCAAATGTTGGGAATAAAATTTGAATAAACAAATTAATAATTAATTGGTAAATGAAATATGGAGATGGAACTTGAATTAGTCAAATGCAAGTTGATATCAAATTGATGTGATAAATGTTTGGCCTGTAAATGAATTATGGAATGAATATTCGATGTAATCAATATGGAATGTTCCAAGATAAATAAATGGATTTAAATAAATGAATGTGAATATGGAATGCAAAATAAATTGAACGAAATCAATTAAAATGAAATTGAAATAAGTATAGATTGGATGGGTATCAATTTAAATTAGTTATAAACTAGAATGGATATTCTTTTAAGTAAATATCACTGAATTTGCATAAAAATAACTGTCGTTTGACGTAAACGAGGTTATATAAATTCTATGGGTTAATAGAAGCCAATAAAATTGGTTTTTGAATCAATTGTAACAAATATGAGCTTGTTTGGATTAAAAATAAACTGAATGTAAGAAATTGAATAGTAAACCATTGGAATTGAATGAAATGGCATCAAAATTGGTTGGAAGAGAGTGAAAACAATTGAATTGGTGATTGAAAATTTATTAATTACTTATAAGTGTTGTTTGGCAAGTATGGCTTATGAAACCAATGTATTAGCTATTGAAATTAATTGAAATGTTAATAAACTTGTATATTTGTCACTTACATGTTTAAATTGAGTAAGTATAGGTTTTGGAAGCCGTTTGACTAGTTTTGCCCGCGAAAAATGCTTAAATAAATAGCCGCTTGCTTAAAAATGCTAAATAAGATACACCTACGCAATACAAATAGGAAATATGAATTGTTTTTGGTTTTTCCGACTGTGTGGGTCGATGTATATATATTTATATCTCTTGTCAAATTGCAAAAGCTCCTCCGTACAAAGGAGACTGCCAAAATTTTCCGAAAATTTTAGGAGTTAGAAATTTTTTGAAAATTTTCACTAACGACGACTGATTTACAAATCGGTAAGCAAATAGTATTGAACTGGATATTGAAATCCAATTTAACATTTGTATAAGGTAAAAGCGAAGAAATGGTTTGAAGAAATTTAAGATAGAAAAATTTGTAAACAAACTTTTATTTGAGATATAAAAACAAATTAGTAAGTGGAATTAATTTAAGGAATGATTAATCAAATATTGTTTGAAATGAGATGAATTGAACTCAATATTTTGAATTGGAAGGTGAATTAAATTCAAGTAGAATTGGTATGGTTAATAATCAATGGAAATAAATACGTAGGATATACGTATATTATTTTATTTGCATAGCTATTTGATCCAGAAGTCGGCACAGAATTTCGAGATAGTTATATCGATCCGAGTTAGGATTTTTCACTCGATTTTTGACTGCGAACTCGGGATATGGAATTTTGATTGATTCTGGAAATTCTCAATCATAGTTTACGGCTATGCAAGGAGAATGACGGTTTCTGATCAAGAAGCCAGATCTGAGTCTGCACTAGGAAGTCGGGTGGGCGATACTAGTTCGGAAGTGGAATTGTGTGATCGAGTGAGCGATCAGATTTTATTTTGCGTATGGATGATATATGTGCATCATTGATGCAGCCCAGAAGGATGCCCAGAATGATGAAGAGTTAGGTCGTATGCGACCTAACGAACCCTCTAAGTCGTTACTGATTATTGAAGCACAAATTGGTAGAGTGTTAGGTCGCGAACGACCTAACGAAGCCTTTAGGTCGCACCAACGACCTAGTGAAGAGCTGCGAGTTAACAAGTTCAGGGGAAAGGCGCTCGAGCGACTTAACAAAGAAGCTATAGGTCGCCCACGACCTAACGAAGAAGGCCTAAGTCGTTCACGATTTAACTCAAGCGGGTCACGACCTAAGGAAGAAGATTTAGGTCGTCTACGACCTAACGAGTATGCTGAAGAAAAGATTTCACGACCTAAGATAAGTCGCGTACGACCTACGACTTAAGTTAGGTCGCGAGAAAGTTAGGTCGCCAACTACTACAGTTCGCTGAAGCTTGATGCCGTTGATTCTTTTGCCGAGTTAATCTCTGCTGCTGATCCTTTAAGTCGCTGATGGAAGCTCTAGCATTAAAGATAGGTCGCGAGAATTGTATGTTGAATTGTTTCTTTTGTACAGTTTGTTAAGTCGTTTTGTTGTAAGTCGTAAGTCGTGTAGCGAGCTATTGTGTTGTAACTGCTTTGTTTTTAGGTCGCTGCCGACCTATACTAAGTCGTGATAGTTTGTATGTGTGTGTTGTAATGTGATCAGTTAGGTCGTTAACGACCTATACTAAGTCGCGTCTGTTTTTAGGTCGCACCATTTTAGGTCGTAGGTCGTTCACGACCTAAGTGTTGTTGAAATTTTGTTCTGTTTTAGGCGTGTTGAGTTGTAGCCTATAAATACTCAAGTGGGGTCATTTTGTAAAAGTTGTTGATTGTTGAATAAAATTCTCTTTTGTTAGCTTTGTGCTTTCAATTACAATTGGTAGTCGAGTGTATCTCCTATCTCCACCTTCGACATTCGAGTGCGCTCGAATCTTCGATTGTTGAAGCCGATTCGCGGAATCAAGTGCGCTTGATCAACGCGTGAAGAATCGCAGATCTTTGAACCCGGTATCGTGCGCGATCAATGAGTTCGGGATAGCTAGAATTCGGTATCTTCGGATCAACGAGTTTGGGCATTTCAATATTCATCAATCCATCGATTGCTACTTTCATCGATCTATATCGTTTTGATTAATCCGTTGCGTCAGTTTGGTATCAGAGCTTGTTTTAGCCAATCATAGCTAAATCGAGTCTTGGAGCCGAGAATTTGAAATTTGAAGTGTAGATTTGAACACGACCGAGAGTTTGAAGAATTGGGTGTGCATTACTTTGAAGATTGAAGTTCGGATCTATCTTGTTTGGAGAAGTTGTTCATCGTGTTCATCATATTTTGCAACAAGGTTGGAGTTTTCGATCCATTCCATTTTGGATCTAAGTTCGAATTTTGTTTGAATTTGAAGTGTTGAAGAGCTTCGGCCGAGATAAGCAAGTGAAGGCCGTGTACATCAACCGAGAATTGAAGAGTTTGTAAGGTTCAAATCATGCCGCCAAGAAGAGCTAATCGTCACCAAAACGTGGAAGATTTGTATAAGCGGGAAGATGCCGAGCAAATGGAGCAACGTATAAGTGACAAATTCAATGAGAAGTTGGATGAAGGCATTAGGCGATTAGAGAAGATGATGTTGGAAATGAATCAGAATCAGAGAAGGGTTTCACCAGAATCTAATCATGGAAGAAGTAGAGTGTCACCACAATCCAACTGAGAGAGAAGTGTCGATAATGATCATAGAAGTGCAAGTCGAGATAGTTATAGAAATGCTGATGATCGAGATCGTAATCGAAGGAATGCTGGTAGAAGAAATGATGGTAGTAGAGATGTGGGTGGAAGAGATAGACATAGATATACATCTGATTTTGAAGAGGAGTATGATGGTGGTTGTATTCAAGGACGAGATCAAAGAAGAAATTATTCGGAGTATGATCATAAGTGGGAGTCTGGGATGAAGACTGAAATTCCGGAGTTTAAAGGTGGAATGGTAGCTGAAGAATTTCTTGATTGGTTATCTAATGTCAAGGAGATTTTTGATTTCAAAGAAGTTCCAGAACATCGTAGAGTGAAGTTGGTTGCTACAAGGTTGAGGGGTAGAGCTTTGGCATGGTGGCAGCAAACCAAGCTTACACGGGAACGAATGGGGAAGTCGAAAATTGAATCTTGGGAGAAGATGAAGAAATTGATGAAAGCAACGTTCTTACCTTACAATTATCAATCTTTGATGTATCAACGGTTGCAGAATTTGAGGCAGGGCACAAAGACTGTTAATGATTATGCAGATGAGTTTTATCATCTTATTGCGAGGAATGATATTATGGAAACAGAAGAGCAGCTGACATCGAGATTCATTGGGGGATTGAGAATGCAGATTCAGGATATGGTTAATATGTTCGATCCAAGGTCTGTGGCAGAAGCACATCATAAAGCGTTGGCTTGGGAGAAGCAAGGGAGACGAGGAGGTGGTGTGTTTACTAATTCCAACAATCAAGTGAAGGGTGTTAGTGGGATTTCTAATGTTTCTAAACCTATCAGTAGACCAATGGTGAAGGAGGCTGAGAAGGCAAAGGTTAACAACAGTTTCAAATGTTACAATTGCCAGGAAATGGGTCATAAAAGCAATGAGTGTCCGAAGCCAAAGAAGAGAACCATGATTGCAGAAGCAGAGGATGAGGATGTTGATGAAGATTGTTCTAGTCCAGTTGAGGAGGGTGAGCAGGATATTGCGTCAGGAGATGAAGGTTGTAATCTAATGCTGAGGAGATCATGTTTGACACCGAAGTAGGAAGAAGCTAGTTGGCTGAGGAGTAATATCTTTCAGTCGACGTGCACTATACTGGGAAAGGTGTGTAAATTTGTGATTGACGCAGGAAGCTGTGACAATATCATTTCAACCGAGGCTGTGACAAAGTTGAAGTTGAAGACAGAGAAACATCTGAATCCATACAAGCTAGCATGGTTGAGGAAAGGAGGAGAAGTGAAAGTGGATAGACGAGTTCGAGTTCCATTCTCTATTGGGAAGAAATACAAAGACGAAATCTGGTGTGATGTAGTAGAGATGGATGTTTGCCACTTACTTTTGGGAAGACCATGGCAGTATGATCGAGCAATACAGCATGACGGTCGGACCAATAGCTACAGTTTTATGTTTGAAGGTACGAAGATTATCTTAGTTCCGAAGAAGAGACAACAAGGAGAAAGTAAGTCAGAAGAGATTGAAGAGCTGAAAACTTTATTATCTTTGAAGGAGTTTGTTAAGGAGGTTGAGAAAGAGCCTGAAGTATTCATGTTGATTGGACGAGAGAGTCAAGAAGTGGTGGAAGTACCAGAAGAAGTAAAACCAGTTTTGAAAGAATTTGAGGATGTATTTCCAGATGAGTTACCGAAGGATTTACCGCCACTAAGAGGCATTCAACATCAAATCGATCTTGTTCCGGGAGCATTGTTGCCACATAGACCACATTATCGAATGAGTCCAAAGGAACATGAAGAGTTGCGAAGGCAAGTGGAAGAGTTGCTTGAACAGGGGTGTGTGCAGGAGAGTTTAAGTCCTTGTGCTGTACCAGCTTTATTGGTACCCAAAAAGGATGGAACGTGAAGGATGTGCACAGATAGTAGAGCATTAAATAAGATCACAGTCGGATACAGATTTCCGATGCCGAGGCTTGATGATTTATTGGATCAGATCAGTGGGTCCGTAATCTTTTCTAAGATTGACTTGAAAAGCGGTTATCATCAGATTCGCATTAGACCAGGGGATGAATGGAAGACAACATTCAAGACGAGGGAAGGATTGTATGAATGGCTGGTAATGCCATTTGGTCTATCGAATGCTCCAAGTACATTCATGAGGGTGATGAACCAAATTTTCAGGCCATACATTGGGAAATTTGTGGTGGTTTACTTTGATGATATTCTGATCTACAGTACTAGTACAGAAGAGCATGTTCAACATTTGAAGAAAGTGTTAATTATTCTTCGTGAAGAACAATTCTATGCTGCTACAAAGAAGTGTGTTTTTATGGCAAGGAGTGTTTTATTTCTAGGGTATGTTGTGTCAAAAGAAGGAATACAGGTTGACCAAAGTAAAGTAGAAGCTGTCCGAGATTGGCCGCAGCCCAAGACGATAACGGAAGTTCGTAGTTTTCACGGGTTGGCTTCATTCTATAGAAGGTTTATTCCACACTTTAGTAGTGTGATGGCACCTGTTATAGATTGTATGAAGGGTAAACAGTTTTCATGGTCAGAAGAAGCAGGGGATGCTTTTGGGAAGATCAAGAAGTTGTTGACATCTGCACCAATTCTAGTATTACCTGATTTTCAGTCGTTGTTTGAATTACACACTGATGCATCGAAAGTTGGAATTGGAGGAGTGTTGAGTCAGAGGGGACGTCCTATTGCATATTTCAGCGAGAAGCTATCGGGAGCTAAGATGAGATACAGTACATATGATGTGGAATTTTATGCTGTTGTGCAAGCTATTAAACACTGGAGACATTATCTATTTCAGAAAGAGTTTGTTCTGTACACTGATCATGAGGCGTTGAAGCATTTACAAGGACAAGACAAGATTTCAGCGAGACATGCATCGTGGATTGCATATCTGCAACAGATTACTTTTGTTGTTAAACACAAGTCAGGGGTGACGAATCGTGTGGCTGATGCATTGAGTAGAAGAAATCACTTGTTAACTACATTGAAGGTTGAAGTGACGGGGTTTGATATGTTGCCAGAATTATTTGTCGATGATCCTTACTTTGCAAAGTTTGTTGATAAAGTCAAGGAGGGAAAGACGGATGAGTTTATGATGGTAAACGGTTTTCTGTTCAAAGGAAATCGATTGTGCATACCTGATTGTAGTTTGAGAATGAAGATTGTAAAAGAGCTACATGAAGAAGGACATGTTGGGAGAGACCGTACATTACAGTTGATTTCATAGTCTTATTTTTGGCCATCAATGAGGAAAGAAGTGGAGAGGTTTGTGGAGCGATGTCATATATGTCAAGTTTCGAAAGGAACTGCGACTAATGCTGGTTTATATATGCCGTTACCTGTACCAATTAAACCTTGGGTTGATGTGAGTATGGACTTTGTGTTGGGGTTGCCGAGAACACAGCGGGGAAACGATTCCATTTATGTGGTGGTTGATCGATTTTCGAAAATGGCACATTTTATTGCTTGTAAGAAGACGGCGGATGCTGTTAATGTTGCTCAGTTATTTTTCAAAGAAATCTATCGACTTCATGGATTGCCAGAATCTATTGTGTTGGATAGAGATACTCGTTTTCTGAGTCATTTTAGGCTGAGTTTGTGGAAGATGGTGGGAACGAAGTTGAACTTTAGCAGCGCTTATCATCCACAAATGGATGGACAAACGGATGGACAAACCGAAGTTGTGAATAGATCATTGGGAAATTTGTTGAGATGCCTTGTGCAAGACAATCTCAGGAGTTGGGACATGAAGTTATGCCAAGCAGAATTTGCTCATAATCATGCAGTGAATCGTAGTACAAGGTTCAGTCCATTTCAGATAGTGTATTCAAGCTTACTGAAGGGACCGTTAGATTTAACGGTAATACCACACTCGAAGGGGACAGTTAAGAAAGCTGCTGATTTTGTTGAAGGATTGGCGGAATGTCATAAAATCGTTCAGGAACAATTGAAGAAAGCAAATGAGAAGTACAAACAATCTGCAGATTTGAAACGAAGGAGTGTTGAAGTTAATGAAGGTGATTTGGTTTATGCAATGTTAACGAAAGATCGTTTCCCAGTGGGCGCTTATAACAAATTGAAAGCCAGGAAAATTGGTCCTGTAGAAATTGTGAAACGGATTAATGAAAATGCTTATAAATTGAAGCTGCCGGAGGATGTGTACACTTCTGACGTGTTCAATGTTAAACATCTCGTGCCATATTATGGGAATGAACAATCCGATGTGGAAGAATTTACAAATTCGAGGACGAATTTTTCTCAACCTGGGGAGGATGATGCAGCCCAGAAGGATGCCCAGAATGATGAAGAGTTAGGTCGTATGCGACCTAACGAACCCTCTAAGTCGTTACTGATTATTGAAGCACAAATTGGTAGAGTGTTAGGTCGCAAACGACCTAACGAAGCCTTTAGGTCGCACCAACGACCTAGTGAAGAGCTGCGAGTTAACAAGTTCAGGGGAAAGGCGCTCGAGCGACTTAACAAAGAAACTATAGGTCGCCCACGACCTAACGAAGAAGGCCTAAGTCGTTCACGACTTAACTCAAGCGGGTCACGACCTAAGGAAGAAGATTTAGGTCGTCTACGACCTAACGAGTATGCTGAAGAAAAGATTTCACGACCTAAGATAAGTCGCGTACGACCTACGACTTAAGTTAGGCTACGAGAAAGTTAGGTCGCCAACTACTACAGTTCGCTGAAGCTTGATGCCGTTGATTCTTTTGCCGAGTTAATCTCTGCCGCTGATCCTTTAAGTCGCTGATGGAAGCTGGAGCATTAAAGATAGGTCGCGAGAATTGTATGTTGAATTGTTTCTTTTGTACAGTTTGTTAAGTCGTTTTGTTGTAAGTTGTAAGTCGTGTAGCGAGCTATTGTGTTGTAACTGCTTTGTTGTTAGGTCGCTGCCGACCTATACTAAGTCGTGATAGTTTGTATGTGTGTGTTGTAATGTGATCAGTTAGGTCGTTAATGAACTATACTAAGTCGCGTCTGTTTTTAGGTCGCAGCATTTTAGGTCGTAGGTCGTTCACGACCTAAGTGTTGTTGAAATTTTGTTCTGTTTTAGGCGTGTTGAGTTATAGCCTATAAATACTCAAGTGGGGTCATTTTGTAAAAGTTGTTGATTGTTGAATAAAATTCTCTTTTGTTAGCTTTGTGCTTTCAATTACAATTGGTAGTCGAGTGTATCTCCTATCTCCACCTTCGACATTCGAGTGCGCTCGAATCTTTGATTGTTGAAGCCGATTCGTGGAATCCAGTGCGCTTGATCAACGCGTGAAGAATCGGAGATCTTTGAACCTGGTATCATGCGCGATCAACGAGTTCGGGATAGCTAGAATTCGGTATCTTCGGATCAACGAGTTCGGGCATTTCAGTATTCATCAATCCATCGATTGCTACTTTCATCGATCTCCATCGTTTTGATTAATCCGCTGCGTCAATCGTATGGGCTTAAGTAAAACAAATATTGAAAATTTGTAAAGAGAATGTATAAAATGGTTTTGAAGATGTAATTGGATGTTATTACTTAGTAGGATATACAGGTGTATAAAAGCAATGGATAAATTAGGATTTTTTATTTCAGAAGATAAAAATTTAATGGCCCGACAAAAAGGTATGTATTTAAAATTTCTTTATGGGAGTTGATTGGGTTTTGATTCTAGCCACTTGGCTTTTGTTTTCTTTTGAAATCTGGGGGCCCGTAGAGGCATTTTGTAGTTGTACCGAGCTAGCCGCGCAAAGGAGACGCTGGCGAAATTTTTCGAAAATTTAGGGAGTTAGAAAAATTTTGATAATTAAAAATTTGGTTTCAAATTTAAATTTTTAATTATTAAGTAAGTAATATGGTTTGAGGCTTATGGGTAAGTTTGGAAAGTTAGAAAGAGGGATAGTGTGTCTTTAATAAAAAGATGGTTTTGGGAAGTCATTGAAAACTATTTGGATTGAGAAAATAGTAAATAGGTTATGGATCATTCTTCCTAACCTGTAATTTCGAGGAAGAAATTCTTTTAAGGGGGGAGGAATGTGACGACCTAGGATTTTGGACCTTTGAAATTGAAATATTTAATTGATTTTAAATATTTAAAAGTTAACTTTTAACTTGAATTTCAAATATCACTATTTATTGGGTAATTTAATTATTAAATTAAATTATCTGAAGTTGGATAAAATAGTAGATCTGGTATTCTAAGCTAATTAAAAATATTTTGAAGGCTTGTAAATTTCATATTAATAGTATTGAAGATAATAGAACTTTTAAAATTGAATTTAATAGTGTTTTGTTCAGTTTTAAAAATATACTGTTTTAAATTGAATTTAAAAAGTAGCCTTCCGAGGCACAGTCTCAGAATTCAATGAAACCAGTTCCATTTGATCCGTAATATTGTATTAGTATTGAATTTCAAATTTTGGAGTGTTTGGAGTTGTTGTGTGAGCGTACGATAAGTAAACACACTTAAATCTATATCGAAAATTTAATATAATAACTGGATTTCAAAAAGCTATCTTCTCTATACGATCGAACTAGGACTCGAAACCTTTTACATTGTGTTCGGAATAGGGGTTTAACATTGTAAACGCCTAGCGGCACACCTCGATAGGAGTTTGAAATTTTAAGTTGCATTTGAATTTCAATTTGAAATTTATAAAAATATATGGTTTTCGGGTCAACTACCATTCCATCAACTGCCTTCCTGTCCCATCGCAACTTTTCCCTGGCACTGCGGCTTGTTTCCCCAACATGCCAACGTCTTCTCCTGTCTCCTCCATTTCTTTCTAAAAGTCATCATGCAAAACAGTTTTTAAAAATCAAAAGAAGAAAATCTAAATGGCTGCTCGTGCTAGCGCTCTGATTAATTTCAAGTTGCGGAGCGTCGATGGAGAATGGAGCTGGAAGCTCGCGAGCTAGGGTTTATTGAGGAGGATAGCTCCGGTTGTGTCGCGAGTAATATGGGGTAGTGGCGAGCGGGGCAGCTAGCAACGAAGTCGCGGTGTGAAGCTTAGGGGCCGCTGCAGTGTGCGTTCGTGCTTAGGGCATTGAAGCGGCGGCGCGACTGTGGGGGGGGGGGGGAACTCGAGCTAGGGTTTCGTTATCTTTGAACTCGTCGGTAAGGTATAATGCATTTTATTTAATTTGTAAAATATATATGCAGTTTCCAATTTAAAAATATACAACACAGTAATTTGTTTCTTTTACAAATAAGAGCTGTTACTGTCTAGCTTTAGAATTTCGGAGTTTAAATTTATATATATGTACAAGAATTTATATAAGGTTTGAAGAATATATATATATATATATAAGATTTTTGGGAAAGAAAAAAACAAAAAATATAGGTATGGATAGGATTTTTTATTTACAGTAAGGTAGGGAAGTTTACTTTGTTATTTACTGTGATAAAGTAATGTAAGGGATAGGATTTCGAAAGCAGGAATTTTAAACAGTTTAATTTGAAAGGTTTATATAAAAATCAGATTTTTTTTAAAAACCTATACAGAATGTTTTTATAAGTATGTATATATGTAGTTTCAAATGAGAAATAATAAATATCTTCATTTTAAATGTTACTAGTTTATTTTAAAAAAATAATGGATTTAGTGATAAATTTGTTTTATTAATTTATTTGAATTATTTTAGTTGCTAAAAGATTTTGGAAGGAGAATTTTTAGTTTAAATTAAAAGGGTTAGTTAAGTGAACCTATTAAATGATAATCAATCGTTCAATTATTCTAAATGTTAATAAATCATATAAATTATTTATACAAGGTCTAAAATCATCGAGAAATAAGCTGGGTTGGATCGGTTTGCAAATAAAATCAAAGGTGAGTTAATCTCACTCATCTGGTTGCTATTTAAATTTAACTGGTTAAATTTAAATAATTGGTTGAATGGTTGAATTGATTGGATGTGGTATATTATATATAGTATATATATATTGGAGTGATTGATTCCCGCATTATATAGCGGATGAGACCCTATGTGCTGCATAATAGCGGATGATATTATATTAATCCCATATACCGCGATATTCCACCTTGAAGTGGAATTGGTATTTTATTTTGTGCTAACATCTGTGGATGCAGGGAAACAGGTTGGAGGGATCCAACTGGATTCCTCAAAATTTTTAGATTTTGTAATATTCTATGTTATGAATATTGATATCTTGTGATGGTTTTATTGATAATTTAAATATTGGATGATATAGCTAGATTAAATGTTTTGGTATGACGAGTTATCAAAATCTATAGAATTAGATTTTTGAAATGAAATAAAAGAGTAAATTTTTAAGTAAAATAACTATGGAGAATTTGAATAAATTAAAGAATGAATTGAAAGAGAAATAAAAGTAATTCTTTTAAAATTCAAATAATAAATTGTAAAGCTTTAGTAATATTATTAAAAGAAAAAATAAAGAATTTATTTTTAAATCCAGGGTTTAAATTTAATTTAAAGATAATGAAGGAATTTGGAAATTTGTATTGGTATTTTCAGTTAAAAGGGTTAAAATCATAATAAAGATATTAAAATCTGAAAGTTAATGGATTTTAAAATGAATGAAGCAAGTGAAGGAATTATTTCAAAGTGAAGTAAATTAGAAATCAATTGTAAATTTACTTAAGTGTTTGGAATTTGAAATTATAAAGAAAAATTCGATTTGGAATTTATAAACTGGATTTATAAAGCGAAATAAAATATCAGTGGATATTTGAAAATATAAATTCAAGATGAGAATTTATTAAAGGAATGGAAAATTTGTTTAAAAATAAATAGTGATTTATTTTTAAAGGATGAGAAGAGAAGTGTATTTCCCTAGACAGCCAAGTACGTTTTTTTCAAAGTAAATTTTTAAATATAAGTTAAAAGCTTAAATGTTGTTTTAAAAAGCATGTTTTTTTAGATAATTTATTTTCTTAAAATGCTTAAATTTTAAAGTAAGTCTTTTTTTCAAATTTATTATAATAGTAGTTATTTAAAGGTGACTTGGTATTTTGTATTAAAGGAGAAATTTAGTTTATATTTTATAAAGTAACCTCATTTTCAAATATGCCTATAGTATATATTTTAAATAAGTATTGAAGTAGTATTATTCTAAATATTCTTAAAGGTATGTATATTTTGAATAAGTATTAAAGTAAATTTTGAATTTAAAGTTTTAGAGAATATTTTATAATAAAGAGTTTTTAAATTATTTCAAATCTAAAGCTTTGTACTTGGTATTTTCAGTGGAAATAAATATTTTGGAATTTAGTTCATGAGGAAGGTGTGGTTCGAAACTATTTTCAAAAGGGTTGAAAATTGGAAAATATATCTTGTGAAGATATTTCAAGATAAATAAATAATTTGGGAAAAATTATTGATTGCTGATGGATGTTGTGAATGTTAATTGATAGTTAAATCACCGACTATCAATATTGGACAAATGTGTTGATCGTTTCGAAGCGACCGGGATCGGGATTTATTTCCTGAAAACCACTTCGATCCGGTTTGTACATTTCGTGAAACGTATTTGGAGTCGAGGATGGGGCAGTGAAGTGCAAGGGCTAGTCACTACTAATCCTGAGGATATTTCCAAAATGGATGTAGTAGGAGTAGTGCCTTCGGTTCCGTTCGAACCCGGGACGGACTTGTATGTACGAATGCTTTCGAAACATCGTCAGGTGGACGATGGGCATTCTAAGGGATATGTTCTGAAAAGGTAACGCTTAGCCTCAAGCTTCATCAACCGGGAAGCGGTTGCTAATCACAACCGTGGGGTGATTTTACTTGGAATTATCCAGTAAGGGATAATTCCGGCCTTGTGTTGTAGGGGAGCGGGCGTACTCCTCGGTACTGTGATCTAGGCCACGTACCGTGACAGGTGGTACCCCAGTGCCTAGTCATTCATTGGAAATCTATTTTCCCTACGTGCCTGTACGGTTTTGATTGTGACCAACTATTGCTGAAACGTGAGATGCAAGCATTTTAGCTAGATTCTATTTTACTTTCTATAAACACTATTATAATATCAGAGGATTTTAATAAAAAGTGTTTTAACTATCGTAAGGTAAAAACCCGACATGTTTATTTGTGGTGTGGTCTTACGAGATGCTTTTGTTTTAAAAAGGGTTTTGAAACTTTAATAATCAATCTGGGTGTGATTTTCTCACGCTGGTATTCCAGACTGACTCAGATGTTATTTACCTGTAATGCTCGGGTCAGAACGAGTATTATAGATTACAGGAAAGAATGCTGTGGAGCTCAGGAGACGAGCTGGATGGCGATACGTACTCTCGTATTTGTGTTAGTTATTCCGATGTGTTGTGTACTGTGTATTCTGTTGTAGGACATGTTATGATTACTATTTTAGTTGTGATGTTGATTTTGGTGTACTCTGATGAATGTAATATAAAAACAGATATATCTTTCTGTTGAGTAATGATCTGTATTTATATATTATAGTTTATTACGCTGCGATGGTTAGATTCTATTGTTTTTATTTTTTTCTTATACCCCCTTCTTCTTTAACCCAAATGGTTCGTATTTCTGTTGTCCTTGAGTTTATTTGATGGAGATAAATGTCAATTCAAAGGGGTACAGGTTTGCGGGTCGTTACAGTGGTATCAGAGCTTAGGTTGGCGACAACCTTGGCTCTGGTGGGAATTACTCATTGAAATAGAGTAAATAGTACTCTAGGATGAGTTTGAGTGTGTTAATAGATATGATCGCGTATTTGTTAGTGAATATAAAATGATTTTATATTGTGTTGGTTGGTTTGTTGAGTAGTTTATGGATTCTGGTCAATACGAGTAATTAACGTTATTGACATGGATCTCTAAACACTTGAATAGGACAATTCGACACAATATTGTTTTAAAGTAGGGTAAATGAAATAATTTTACCCAAATTATTTTTGTATATAAAAGATATAGTTTTTGTAAAGTATTATAGTATTTGGATGCTTGATTGTTAAGGAATGATAATATTAAATTATTAACACTAATGTGTAGAAATTGAATAAGAAATTGAAAACTTATAACCAAAGTTGAAGAATAAATTCATATAACAAAATGGAATTCGAAATATAGGTTATAAATGTAATTTATAAATTGAAATAAACTTCATATATAAATGAGATTATAATTTGAAATAGAATTCCAGAGAATATTTGAAAAATAAATTAAGATGAAATTCCAAAGTAATGTTGGAATATAAATTGGATGGATTTCTAATTTAGAGTTTTTGAGAAAAATTTGAATTCCTTTGGGTTTGAATATGGTTTTCAAATGCTTTTGAAGGGGATGAAAGCACTAAACTCTTTCGGTCACTGGAAAATAATTCCGATGATGATCGCGACATCATCGGTGTTCATTTTCGAGTTTCCAAGAGAGAAATTGCTACCTTAATATTTTAAATTGGGATTGTTTGCAAAACTGGGTTTGGGTTTGAAATTCAAAGAGATAAGTGGATTTACCAAAGGATTTTGGATATAGTTGATTTCAAAGGTGATATTGAAATTTTAGGAAATTGTTTAAACTCTGGAATCTTATTTAAAATTTGTTTATGGAATGATAAAAATATATTGGCTAAATAAAATGTATAAACCCGAGTTAAAAAGGAAAATGTGAATAGGATTAATTGTTAATAGATGAAATATGAATATAAATAAGTTGTGACATATAAAATTTAGAAGTGAAGTATATAAGCCAAAATAAATTGTTTTGTATTTTAGGAAAAATGAATTAAATCCAAAACATAAATTATAAAATAGACTGAACTCTAGTAAAATAATTAAAGTGATTTTGAAATAAAAATCAAATGTTGGGAATAAAATTTGAATAAACAAATTAATAATTAATTGGTAAATGAAATATGGAGATGGAACTTGAATTAGTCAAATGCAAGTTGAATATCAAATTGATGTGACAAATGTTTGGTCTGTAAATGAATTATGAAATGAATATTCGATGTAATCAATATGGAATGTTCTAAGATAAATAAATGGATTTAAATAAATGAATGTGAATATGGTATGCAAAATAAATTGAATGAAATCAATTAAAATGAAATCGAAATAAGTATAGATTGGATTGGTATCAATTTAAATTAGTTATAAACTGGAATGGATATTTTTTTAAGTAAATATCACTGAATTTGCATAAAAATAACTGTCGTTTGACGTAAACGAGGGTATATAAATTCTATGGATTAACAGAAGCCAATAAAATTGGTTTTTGAATCAATTGTAACAAATATGAGCTTGTTTGGATTAAAAATAAACTGAATGTAAGAAACTGAATAGTAAATCATTGGAATTGAATGAAATGGCATCAAAATTGGTTGGAAGCGAGTGAAAACAATTGAATTGGTGATTGAAACTTTATTAATTACTTATAAGTGTTGTTTGGTAGGTATGGCTTATGAAACCCATGTATTAGCTATTGAAATTAATTGAAATGTTAATAAACTTTGTATATTTGTCACTTACATGTTTAAATTGAGTAAGTACGGGTTTTGAAAGCCGTTTGACTGGTTTTGCCTGTGGCAAATGCTTAAATAAATAGCCGCTTGCTTAAAAATGCTAAATAAGATACGCCTACGCAATACAAATAGAAAATATGAACTGTTTTTGGTTTTTCCGACTGTGTGGGTCGATGTATATATATTTATATCTCTTGTCAAATTGCAAAAGCTCCTCCGTACAAAGGAGACTCTGCCAAAATTTTCTGAAAATTTTGGGAGTTAGAAAATTTTTGAAAATTTTCACTAACGACGACTGATTTACAAATCGGTAAGCAAATAGTATTGAACTGGATATTGAAATCTAATTTAACATTTATGTAACGTAAAAGCGAAGAAATGGTTTGAAGAAATTTAAGATAGAAAAATTTGCAAACAAACTTTTATTTGAGATATAAAAACAAATTAGTAAGTGGAATAATTTAAGGAACGATTAATCGAATATTATTTGAAATGAGATGAATTGAACTCAATATTTTGAATTGGAAGGTGAATTAATTTCAAGTAGAATTGATATGATTAATAATCAATGGAAATAAATACGTAGCATATACAGATATTATTTTATTTGCATAGCTATTTGATCCAGAAGTCGAGCACAGAATTTCGAGATAGTTATATCGATCCGAGTTAGGATTTTTCACTCGATTTTCGACTGCGAACCCTGGATATGGAATTTTGATTGATTCTGGAAATTCTATATCATAGTTTACGGCTATGCAAGGAGAATGACGGTTTATGATCAAGAAGCCAGATCTGAGTCTGCACTAGGAAGTCGGGTGGGCGATACTAGTTTGGAAGTGGAATTGTGTGATCGAGTGAGCGATCAGATTTGGTTTTGCGTACGGATGATATATGTGCATATACGGGCTTAAGTAAAACAAATATTGAAAATTTGTAAAGAGAATGTATAAAATGGTTTTGAAGATGTAATTGGATGTTATTGCTTAGTAGGATATACGGGTGTATAAAAGCAATGGATAAATTGGGATTTTTGATTTCAGAAGATAAAAATTTAATGGCCCGACAAAAAGGTATGTATTTAAAATTTCTATATGGGATTTGATTCTAGCCACTTGGCTTTTGTTTTCTTTTGAAATATGGGGGCCTGTAGAGGCATTTTGTAGTTGTACCGAGCTAGCCACGCAAAGGAGATGCTGGCGAAATTTTTCGGAAATTAGGGAGGTAGAAAAATTTTGAGAAAATTATGATAATTCAAAATTTGGTTTCAAATTTAAATTTTTAATTGTTAAGTAAGTAATATGGTTTGAGGCTTATGGGTAAGTTTGGAAAGTTAGAAAGAGGGATAGTGTGTCTTTAATAAAAAGATGGTTTTGGGAAGTCATTGAAAACTATTTGGATTGAGAAAATTGTAAATGGGTTATGGATCATTCTTCCTAACCAGTAATTTCGAGGATGAAATTCTTTTAAGGGGGAGGAATGTGACGACCCAGGATTTTGGACCATTGAAATTGAAATATTTAATTGATTTTAAATGTTTAGAAGTTAACTTTTAACTTGAATTTCAAATATCACTATTTATTGGGTAATTTAATTTTTAAATTAAATTATCTGAAGTTGGATAAAATAGTAGATCTGGTATTCTAAGCTAATTAAAAATATTTTGAACGCTTGTAAAATTCATATTAATAGTACTGAAGATAATAAAACTTTTAAAATTGAATTTAATAGTGTTTTTTTTCAGTTTTAAAAATATATTGTTTTAAATTGAATTTAAAAATTGCCTTCCGAGGCACAGTCTCGGAATTCGACGAATGCAATTCCATTTGATCCGTAATATTGTATTATTATCGAATTTCAAATTTCGGAGTGTTTGGAGTTGTTGTGTGAGCGTACGATAAGTAAACGCACATAAATCTATATCGAAAATTTAATATAATAACTGGATTTCAAAAAGCTATCTTCTATATACGATCGAATTAGGACACGAAACCTTTTTACATTGTGTTCGGAATAGGGGTTTAACATTATAATTGTCTAGCGGCATGCCTCGATAGGAGTTTGAAATTTTAAGTTGCATTTGAATTTAAATTTGAAATTTATAAATATATATGGTTGTCGGGTCAACTACCTTTCCATCAACTGCCTTCCTGTCCCATCGCAACTTTTCCCTAGCACTGCAGCTTGTTTCCCCAACACGCCAATGTCTTCTCCTGTCTCCTCCATTTCTTTTTAAAAGTCATCGTGCCATACAGTTTTTAAAATCAAAAGAAGAAAATATAAATGGCCGCATACAAGAAGTTCAAAATCGCTTTCTTTCCCTCAACTCAAACAAATTAGCCCTCTTTCCTCTCTGCATTATTTTCAGTATCGAAACCATAATCGAATTTCCCCTTCCAAAATATTACGGCAGTTTATTGCCTTATTTTGTAATCGAACAAAATCGTTCGATAGTTTTTATCATGTGCTTGGTCGTGGGGTGCTCGTGCTAGGGCAGTGATTAATTTCAAGTTGCGGAGCGTCGCTGGTGAATGGAGCTGGAAGCTCGCGAGCTAGGGTTTGTCGAGGAGGATAGCTCCGATTGTGTCGCGAGTAATATGGGGGCAGTGGTGAGCGGGGCAGCTTAGGGCATTGAAGCGGCGGCGCGACTATGGGGGGGGGGACTCGAGCTAGGGTTACGTTATCTTTGAACTCGTCAGTAAGGTATAATGCATTTTATTTAATTTGTAAAATATATATGCAGTTTCCAATTTAAAATATACAACACAATATTTTGTTTCTTTTACAGATATGAGCGGTTACTGTCTAGCTTTCGAATTTCAGAGTTTTAATTTATATATATGTACAAGAATTTATATAAGGTTTGAAGAATATATATATATATATATATATATATTATATTTTTGGGAAAGAAAAAAAACAGAAAATATAGGTATGGATAGGATTTTTTTATTTACAATAAGGTAGGGAAGTTTACTTTGTTATTTTTTGTGATAAAGTAATGTAATGGATAGGATTTCGAAAGCAGGAATTTTAAACGGTTTGATTTGAAAGGTTTATATAAAAATCAGTTTTTTTAAAAAAAACCTATAAAGAATGTTTTTATAAGTATGTATATAGGTAGTTTCAAATGAGAAATAATAAATATCTTCATTTTAAATGTTACTAGTTTATTTTAAAAAAATAATGGATTTGGTGATAAATTTGTTTTATTAATTTATTTGAATTATTTTAGTTGCTAAAAGATTTTGGAAGGAGAATTTTTAGTTTAAATTAAAAGGGTTAGTTAAGTGAACCTATTAAATGATAATCAATCGTTCAATTATTCCAAATGTTAATAAATCATATAAATTATTTATACAAGGTCTAAAATCATGGAGAAATAAGCTGGGTTGGATCGGTTTGCAAATAAAATCAAAGGTGAGTTAATCTCACTCATCTGGTTGCTATTTGAATTTAAATGGTTAAATTTAAATAATTGGTTGAATGGTTGAATTGATTGGATTTGGTATATTATATATATTATATATATATTGGAGTGATTGATTCCCGCATTATATAGCGGATGATATTATATTAATCCCATATACCGCGATATTCCACCTTGAAGTGGAATTGGTATTTTAATTTGTGCTAACATCTGTGGATGTAGAGAAACAGGTTGGAGGGATCCAACTGGATTCCTCAAATTTTTTAGATTTTGTAATATTCTGTGTTATGAATATTGATATCCTGTGATAGTTTTATTGATAATTTAAATATTGGATGATATAGCTAGATTAAATGTTTTGGTATGACGAGTTATCAAAATCTATAGAATTAGATTTTTGAAATGAAATAAAAGAGTAATTTTTTAAGTAAAATAACTATGCAGAATTTGAATAAATTAAAGAATGAATTGAAAGAGAAAAAAAAGTAATTCTTTTAAAATTCAAATTATAAATTGTAAAGCTTAAGTAATATTATTAAAAACACAAATAAAGAATTTATTTTTAAATCCAAGGTTTAAAGTTAATTTAAAGATACATAAGGAATTTGGAAATATTAATTGGTATTTTCAGTTAAAAGGGTTAAAATCATAATAAAGAAATAAAAATCTGAAAGTTAATGGATTTTAAAATGAATGAAGCAAGTGAAGGAATTATTTCAAAGTGAAGTAAATTAGAAATCAATTGTAAATTTACTTAAGTGTTCGGAATTTGAAATTATAAAGAAAAATGAGATTTGGAATTTATAAACTGGATTTATAAAGCGAAATAAAATATCAGTGGATATTTGAAAATATAAATTCAAGATGAGAATTTATTAAAGGAATGGAAAATTTGTTTAAAACTAAAAAGTGATTTATTTTTTAAGGATAAGAAGAGAAGTGTATTTCCCTAGACAGCCAAGTACGTTTTTTTCAAAGTAAATTTTTAAATATAAGTTAAAAGCTTAAATGTTGTTTTAAAAAGCATGTTTTTTTAGAAAATTTATTTTCTTAAAATTCTTAAATTTTAAAGTAAGTCTTTTTTTCAAATTTATTATAATAGTAGTTATTTAAAGGTGACTTGGTATTTTGTATTAAAGGAGAAATTTAGTTTATATTTTATAAAGTAACCTCATTTTCAAATATGCCTATAGTATATATTTTAAATAAGTATTGAAGTAGTATTATTCTAAATATTCTTAAAGGTATGTATATTTTGGATAAGTATTAAATTAAATTTTGAATTTAAAGTTTTAGAGAATATTTTATAATAAAGAGTTTTTAAATTATTTCAAATCTAAAGCTTTGTACTTGGTATTTTCAGTGGAAATAAATATTTTGGAATTTAGTTCATGAGGAAGGTGTGGTTCGAAACTGTTTTCAAAAGGGTTGAAAATTGGAAAATATATCTTGTGAAGATATTTCAAGATAAATAAATAATTTGGGAAAAATTATTGATTGTTGATGGATGTTGTGAATGTTAATTGATAGTTAAATCACCGACTATCAATATTGGACAAATGTGTTGATCGTTTCGAAGCGACCGGGATCGGGATTTATTTCCTGAAAACCACTTCGATCCGGTTTGTACGTTTCGTGAAACGTATTTGGAGTCGAGGATGGGGCAGTGAAGTGCAAGGGCTAGTCACTACTAATCCTGAGGATATTTCCAAAATGGATGTAGTAGGAGTAGTGCCTTCGGTTCCGTTCGAACCCGGGACGGACTTGTATGTACGAATGCTTTCGAAACATCGTCAGGTGGACGATGGGCATTCTAAGGGATATGTTCTGAAAAGGTAACGCTTAGCCTCAAGCTTCATCAATCGGGAATGACTGAAAATCAGGGGTTATGCAGCAAGGCTTCGTGGGTAGCCCCCACTTGAGAGTAAGGTCATCCCTGTCTAGATGTCCATTTTTGATCTCAACTTAGTGGTGCGGTTGCTAATCACAACCGTGGGGTGATTTTACTTGGAATTATCCAATAAGGGATAATTCCGGCCTTGTGTTGTAGGGGAGCGGGCGTACTCCTCGGTACTGTGATCTAGGCCACGTACTGTGACAGGTGGTACCCCAGTGCCTAGTCATTCGTTGGAAATCCATTTTCCCTACGTGCCTGTACGGTTCTGATTGTGACCAACTATTGCTGAAACGTGAGATGCAAGCATTTTAGCTAGATTCTATTTTACTTTCTATAAACACTATTATAATATTAGAGGATTTTAATAAAAAGTGTTTTAACTATCGTAAGGTAAAAACCCGACATGTTTATTTGTGGCGTGGTCTTACGAGATGCTTTTGTTTTAAAAAGGGTTTTGAAACTTTAATAATCAATCTGGGTGTGATTTTCTCACGCTGGTATTCCAGACTGACTCGGATGTTATTTACCTGTAATGCTCGGGTCAGACCGAGTATTATAGATTACAGGAAAGGATGCTGTGGAGCTCAGGAGACGAGCTGGATGGCGATACGTACTCTCGTATTTGTGTTAGTTATTCCGCTGTGTTGTGTACTGTGTATTCTGTTGTAGGACATGTTATGATTACTATTTTAGTTGTGATGTTGATTTTGTTGTACTCTGATGAATGTAATATAAAAACAGATATATCTTTCTATTAAGTAAAGATCTGTATTTATATATTATAGTTTATTACGCTGCGATTGTTAGATTCTGCTATTGTTTTCTATTTTCTTCTTCTACCTCCTTCTTCTTTAACCCAAATGGTTCGTATTTCCGTTGTCCTTGAGTTGATTTGATGGAGATAAATGTCAATTCAAAGGGGTACGGGTTTGCTGGTCGTTACAATAAAAGTCGATTAACTTATTATCAAACTTAATTAATTTTATCAAATTTAGTTTATTGTTATTATTACAATAAATTTGTTATTTTTTATAATACTTAGTTAATTAGTATAAATATATTTATTTTGTATAAAACTTAGTTAATTTATTAAAATCATTGTTTATTATTATTATTATTAAAATTATCAATTTCTAAAACTTCAATGGCATAATTTATATTTTAATTAACTTAAACTTATAAACTATTTCAAACTTCAATTTTTATAACTTAGTTAATTTATTAATTATCTCAAACTTGTAAATTTTTCATAAACTTAGTTATATTATTATTATTATTGTATACTTATTTATTTTATTATTATTTATATAAACTTTGTTGATTATTATAAACTTATCTAATTTTTATGAAACCTAGTTAATTTTTGTAGACTTGGTTTTTTTTATTATTGTTGTTATTGTTACTATTAATTATAAACCATATTTGACTTAGTTAATTTATTATTATTATAAACTTAATTAATTTTTATCAAATTATAGTTTATTATTGCTATTATTATTATTAGAAACTTACTTAATTTTTATCAAATAATAGTTTATTATTGCTATTATTATCATTATAAACTTACTTGATTTTTTTATCAAGCTTAGTTTATTATTATCATTATTATTATAAACTTGTTAATTCATATAATACATAGTTTTTATAAACATGTTTAATTTTTATAAAACTTAGTTAATTTATTCAAACTATTGTTGTTTATTATTATTATTATTATTAAACTTATACATTATCTCAATTGTTAACCCTAAAATATCGTAACTTATATTTTAGTTAACTTAAATTTATAAATTATCTCAAATTTAAACTTTTTGACTAACTTAGTTACTTTATTATTTTTGTTGTAGTGAACCTAATTAATTTATTATTGTTAATGTAAACTTAGTTACTTTTTATAAATTTATTTAAGTTTTATAAAACTTTGTTAACTTAGTTAATTTTTATAAACTTAATTTTGTTATTATTGTTATTATTGTTATTATTAATTATAAAACATAGATGACTTAGTTAATTTATTGTTATTATTATAAATTTGGTTAATTTTTATCAAATTGTAGTTTATTATCACTATTATTATAAACTTAGTTGATTTTTTTTATCAAACTTAGTTAATATTATTATTATAAACTGTTAATTTTTATAATACTTAGTTAACTTCTATAAAATTAAATACAATGTCGATTTTACAATAACCAGATAAACAATGTGCCAAGACCAAACAAAGAATAACCTCTCAATCTACTATTGAATTGGTTACGCGTTCAACCTCATGTACACAAGCTCCCATAATCAAACTCCCATTATTTATTTACCGAGTTAATTGAAAAAATAAATACTTGTAATGTAGTCAACAATGACGCGGCACTTAAAAAGACAATCGACTCTTTCAAGCTATAAAGAAGCAAGCAAGCAAGCATAAAACGACCAAGATGGTTAACCCCAACGCTTATCTTAAACTCATCTACAAGTCAAATTATGTAATCACTATATTATAACTCTATGTATATACCAAAAGTGAAAGCACAATCGACATAACCACTTCTTCCATATCCTAAAATTTAAATAGGAAAAATCAAACTGAACAATGAAGAATGTTCTCAGGTTTTGCTTCAAAGCTAACAATAGTCCACACATAGATAACTAATACAACAGCAAAGTAATTAAGCTTTTGGAAAAACCAAAAAATTTATAACCTCTCAATATATCATAGACATGACAATTTTAGTCACTACGCCATAGATTGCGTACTGCAACACCAAGAAGTGATGCACGAAGTGCCAAAAAATGTTGCTGTAGGCTAAAAAAAGGCAAAGGCAACACTTTCTTGGTGATGCATTTTGCCACGTTGCCCTAGAGTCAAAGGCAACATCTTTGCGGCCCTAGGGCAACATCGGTTCTGTTATTGCCACAGGCACCAAATTTACTAAAAAGTGGGCCCCACAATCTGGGCCCCAACATGTGAACCTACATTGTGGGACCCACTAATTTTGTGGCCCACCTTTACGGAACCCTGTTGTGGGGCCCATATTCATTAATCAATGGTAACACTTTTACCACCCAATGGCAATACTTTACCAGTTTATTACCACATTTAACATCACATACTGCAACATTATATCATATCTATGGCAACACCTTTTGCAATTTAAATTGGAAATGTACTGCAACATTATATCATATCTATGGCAGCATTATATCATATCTAATGGCAACATTACACTGCAACAAAGAACTTTTCATTTCAGAATAACCAGCAACACAAGTTTTACTTAGTCAAGTACAAAATGAAAAACATACTTAAAAACATAGCTAGTGTATTCATAGTTACAGCCAGTACATACTAAATTCTACTTATTAACAGTACATTCATATTTGCATGCCTCCAGTGCCATCAATGCCCAAATTTTTAGGGTTTAGCTCAAAACCATTTGCTGCATTCCTGTGGATAATAATAGTAGAAACAAGAAAAAAGAAATAGATAATAAAATCTTAATTAAGTACACATTATAATATTCACGTAATAAAGCTTACCCAAACACCGACATAAGCCAAAGCCAAGAGTGTTTCGGGAAGCAATGACAAAACATACCAAAACACAGATTAGCAGCATGCCTCGCGTTGGAAGTGCTGCAGATTGGACCGACTGGGAAAGCTCGCATTGATTGTTTTACGATCTGGGAACTGTTATATTTATTAGCTTCTCGATTTTTATTTTATTTTGTTATTGACTGGATGTAATGTATGAAAAATAACATTTTTGGATTCCTGCAACTTGTTTGAAATTAGCATCGGTTGTTTGATTTGCACCTTTGTTATAATATTAAAATGCACAATAGACCTGTCTTCTCTTAAGCTAGGAACAACGTTGTTGCACCCAGTAGGAAAGTAACAACGTTGAACGTGGATGGGTGTGTTTGGGTAATCATATATTGCTGCAATTTGAGTATACTAAATTTTCAGCCCATAAAAAAAGGAAATAGTTCAAAAACAAGGTGTAAATGGCCCATGTATATAAATAAGTTATTATAATCTGGAGGGCCCAGTAACTAATTTCCATTACTCGTATGTTAAAAGTAAACTCTACGTTCTTTCCAGAACAATCGGGAGGAAGTAAAAAAAAATGTCGTACAAAATCTGATCAGATATCAAAAAGAAAGCTAGAACATTATCAGACTCGCAATGCAAAAACACCATTAATATTGCTACTGATCAATTTTTAAATAAACAAATTATAGAACAGAACAAGTGTTATATAAGCAGATAGTGGATCTAGTCATTATCAGAGCAAGTAAATTTGATATCCACTCTTCAAACAGTCATAATGATGAAGCAGTTCAAAAAGAGTGGGTGTAATTTATACCTGTATATGCTCGGTTTAAGCTTAAAGAAGGGTTGTCTCATGGCATGGCACAAATTTTGGTCATACTGCTGCTAGATTTGTCCTCCCCAACCATTACAAGCTCCGGTATTGAAATGATTTCGATTTACATGCTTTTTTATAGCTAAAATAGTTTATTCAGTAAGGCTATGTATCTGAAAAAGTGAACACTAATATAAGTTATAAGACTAAAACAAGTGCAAAATCCTTTTTACTATCAATTTTGCTGAACACTTGAGTTTTATCAATCACCACTTAAAAGAGCTTGGGTGTTTGTGTTTCAGTTCAAACAGTGAGTGATCTGAAAGAAAAATAGGGCAGCCTTATGGCACTAATGAAGCATAAATTGTCTGCTACAAATATCTCATCTTTCTGTCAGTTTATAGGAAATGAATGGAGATATTCTCACAATAATGACATGAATCAAAACGGTATAATCTTAATAATGTGGGTTATGAATATCTGGAATAATAGCATAATGTCAAAAACTAATCATTTTGCGACATGTTTACTGTAAAATAAAGGCTGGCTCAAACTTGTTCTAACTGCTATATATGCAAAACATCATGGTATAGAGAGGGGAAGACACAAGTTGGAACTATTTAATTACCGAGTCAAAGAAAATCAATATTCCATGGGTAGTGTCGGGAGACTTTAATTGTGTTCTATATAATGAAGATTGAATTTCAAAATGTAATCGTCTAGCAGCAGTTTTAATTTCCAAACTTGTGTTTGTAGTGGTCTGAAGTTGATAAATGCTATAGGCAATCATTTTACATGTACGGATGTATTAAAAGTCAACTTGATCAGTAAAATAGAAACAGCTTTTGCATACCCAAAACATTCACTAGGCATATCTTCACAACAACCCATCACTACAAATTCACTTCACAACTTCACAACGAAACTACCCCTCGTCTACACTACAGACTGTACATCACCAACCTTAAACTATCCAACATCAAACAACTACTGCTCCTCCCTAAACATTACATCTGCCATATATTTCTGCACATCCCAGAGCAACTGCATATAAATACCATCCCACTAGTCAGTTCCAACACCCCTACCATTGCATCACCTCTAAACTTTTGTCTATCGCCCTGCATGCAACCCATACAACAACTCCAGTTGCATTAAAATCATCCAACTTCCAACATATCATATGTCCATCCACTGCTTTACAACCACTCTGCACACAACATCCAACAACAACAGTTTAAACCTTACCACATCATCACCTTCTCCCTAAAATTTCTATTGCATCTCCCCTCCATATAAACAAGACCTCCCTGCCTGTTATCAACAACTTAACCACAACCCAGTTACACACACCATCATCATATCCCTCAAACATACATCCACAAACAAATCTTCACTACCTCCACCCGTTCAAGGTGTGAAAGTCATCGGCAACAGACATTTGAAAGTAACATAACCAAGTGTACCATGTTTGATACAAACCAAATTATTTTTATGTTTGCTACATGGGCATCATCTAAAAGCATCTCTTACCGTCCACTTTATAAATCACTCTTTTTAAGGACACACTTTCTATCGCATAGGTCAATTTACATACCTTTTCTGTTCAATAATCTATTTCACTCTACTATACTTTTTAACTCACTATGTAAGACATTTCTGAAAAGCCCAATCTAACTTATTGAAACTATTGAAATAAGCAAAGTTGTCATAAAGTAATAAAGGAACTGGATAAAGAAGAAGAAAAAACACAAAATTGTACAGTTTAAACGCTCTTTTAGATCATCGTGATGGAGATGCGCAAAGAACATCGTGATTGATGGAGATCCGGAACTGAAAACCAATCTCCGATGCTGTAATTGTTTTTGTTGTTGTTTTTCTTTCCCTTTTGATTTTGTGACGGCGCCATTGTTATTGATGAGAAGCGGTGAAAATCAATTTTAGGGTTTTTAATGTTTTGAAGCAGGCGAAATCATTTTTAGCGGAAACGAACGGGAAATTAAGACAAAACCCTTCAATGTTTTGTTAACTTTTGCCACTTTATTTTTGCTTCCCGCGTTAAGAAATATTTCAGCCCACTTTTTTTCAACCCGAACTCATTTTTTATAATATTTTTATAACTTTATAGCTACTACAACATATTGTTGATATCTATACTAACATCGTGAAGCTAATGTTGTAATAGACAAAAATCAGCATAGCTATCGTTACATTGTAGCTAGCAACATCTTGTATTTTCGTTGCAATAGGCCATCTATGGCGTAGTGAGTCTAGCAAAAAACTGAATCATTATACACAACGAACAACGCATTACAAATGTCGTACATTATACTAAATAATCGACTAAAATTTCCCAAGGTTGATTTGTTATCTGTTCTTGTAAATGGAGCTTAAAGAATGATATTTAACAAGTATAACTATGAAAGCCTACAAAAAAATATTCTCAATCTCGTTTGTTTATTGTATGTTCTATCTGGCGGCAGTATGAAACTGCTAACTTGAACATAAATTACACCCCTCTATGATGGTTGCATGTATACTTTTTGTTAAAATGTCTACACGTCTTTATATTTAGTGTGATATTGTAATTCTCATAATTTTCTTTATATTAGTAACTGATTTGAGCTCATTCTTGTTTCAAGATAAGTGCAAACTCGTTTATGGTTTCACAAGAGCCTCCATTGGCCAATTGCCATGCATAGAGTTATCATCCAGCGTACAAGCAATGGTAAGCATTCCGTGATTTAGAGTTATACAATATCTAATTACTTGAGTGTACCATAGGAGATTTTTTATCGCTTTTTATTTAAACATAAAGCTTAAGTACAAATGATGTTTCTAATATATGAATAATTGTTTAATTTCTTCATGACAAAACAAGAGCAGTTCATCCATCCGTTAAAATCAAACACTATTAGGATTCTGAATCATATTGTTCTGGTTTTATATATAAATCATTTTTTCTCACATTATTTATGAATGTTATATTCAATAAAAATAAAAATTGGATAGCTTATATAGTTCTTAGTCTTATTGCTAGACTAGAAAATATACATAGACAAAACTGAAAGATCGCATACCCAAAGTACAACTGATATTATAAGGGAAAAAAATAATGACGTTCTAATCATGTTATTGCATATGATAATGTTGATTTAAATTTATAAAGTTTATTCTGTAGTTGTTAGAGAATGACCCATTGTTATTTTCATATGGTAATACAAGGTGGCATCTTGATGTATTAAGATTCCATGCTAACAAATCGATAAGTATGGAAAGTAAATGGCTAGAAACATTGCTTTTACCTGATTGTATAGATGCCACTACACAAAAGCTTTAGAGCTCATCCCAATCAAATGAGTGGCTAAGTCAACATACTTCATTCATCCATTGATCTAATCTAACATAAAAAATTAGTTCACTTGGTCAATTTAGTTGCTCCAAATATCCATGTGTACAATATTAACTTTAATACAATAAAACATAAAACTTGTGAAAGCTATATGTTATATAAATACCACGATGTCATATGAAAAACATTAGCTACCCCAAATTCTAACTTATGACTTATGAAAAAAAAGTCAGAACACATAATTCGTGAAAAGGAGGCAAAAGTTTTGGCACATTAGCTGCTCTAAATTTCTGCACTACCCTCAAAAACATCATTGATATGACTACCTTAAAGCAATGAGCACATGTCATATATAGTCACTGAGTTGGACCAAACATTTTCCATGGGACAATACTGAAAGCACTACTAGCAGAATATCAATTTTCATATTTTCAAGTTGAGGATGAGCTGAAATTTGGTGTTTGACTACGATAAATGAAAGATAGCAAAAATTTTGCTTGTAGAATCACATAATGACTTGATCGAATAGAATTTGTAAAAAGATGCAAACAACTTTAACTAATAACATAATAGTTCTGTAATTCAAAATAACGAACATATATATTAAACTTATAGCTTGGCACTTCTAGTTATAATTTAGCATGAATTGCATATAATATATTAATGTTAATAAATATTTCACTCGTAATATATCTTCATATTTTAGTAATATTTTTTAGTTCTAGTTATTAACAGAAGAACTATCTCCGCAATCAAAAGACTATAAATCTGTAAAGTTGTAAAAATAAAATGATAATTTACAAAGTACCAAATTATGCTAGAGCTATTCATTTGATAAATTAAAGTTATAAATATTTTAGCGGTTGTAGATATCAGATAAAAAATTGCATTAACAATAGGTCACCTAGTGAATTAAAGAAGATTATTGGACATCGATTATGCATGAGGCATGACCAAAGATAATGCATCGATAAGCACTATTGTCCTAGTGGTTAAGTGCTTCGACTTTGGTGCAAGAGGTCACAATTTCAAAACTTGCGTAGCGTAATTCGAACATTTATTGACAAAGTGTGATTTGTGATATGTTGTATCTAAGTACCATTTAAAAAAAAAGATAATGATGATTTGTGTTTCTAGGCATTTCAGTACTTGAGATCGATTGACACGGTAAAGGAGTGGATTGAAATGATTATTAAGGACAAGACAATGGTTTATAGCTGGAGAGAAAGAAGGTAGGACATTAATATGAAGTTATTTCAGAGAGGAATAAGAGAAAATAAATTTGTAAACTCAAGTATAGTTAAAATCACTATTGAATCCCGTGTAACTAAGTTATTAATAGCAAAGAAGTAAAGGTTTTAGAACCAAAGTAGGAGAAACATTGGGAATAAAAAATTACTTACCTATTTTAAGGCTTGTTGGTTTTGCATCCAAAAATGGCACTTGCAAAAGCTCCAATATTTTAATGTAAAGCCACATTCAGGAAAATGTGCCTACAAACATACAAGCAAAGAGAATCAGAATTAGTTATTAGAATTACATTAAGGTCAAAATTAATATCAATAAAGAGAATAGATATGTTTTATAACTAATTACACAATTTGAGAGTGCAAAAAGCAACTATATTGGCATCTTTGTAAAGTGTTTGTCCTGCAATCGACAACGTGATGTTTATATATCTTGCAATAAATGATATAATATTTCTCATGTAAAAAATAATCTTACTTAACGGATACCTTCTACTTTAGTTGTGAGTATTTAAGTTGAAAGAAATATATCTTACATATACAATCAATAAAATGCAAATGACTAAAATACTCTGCAAATATTTTGTTTTGAAATGGCACATAGATACAACATGTCACTGGGACAACAAATCACAAATCATGTGTCAATAAATGTTCGAATCATGCTACGCAAGTTTCAAACTTGTAACCTCTCGCACCAAAGTCGAATCGTTTAACTATTGAGACAATGGTGCTTGTTTACTTTGCAAATATTTCACCAAAAGGTTGGCAAATTCAACAATATGTTGTAAATAGTCTAAAAGAATAGCGATGCTTGAGGATGAATTATTAATGTAATTTTGTAAATATTTAGCAAATTTAACAATATATTGTAAACATATACCTGCTAAACTCATCACTTTTGTATCAGTTTTTCCTTAGTATGCTTCCTTGAGATCCATCAGTTCTCTTCCACACTACACCAGAAAAGGTCTTTTCTAGTGTTGAAAAAAGGCTACCAAAACTTTTAGTAGTGTTTCGATAAACGCTGCAATATGACATGCAACTAAAAATCTGAATTTTTTTATGGCGTTGTAGTAAATGATACCAAAACTTGACCTATTGTAGGGCTTTAGAAACGCTACAAAAAGTTTCATATTTTTAGTAGCATGTCGTATCGTAGTGTTTACTAAAAGCTACTAAATTTTTGGTGGCATTTTTCCAACGCTTCAAATGTTGTATCACATCTATTTACATTTATTTTAGTAGCGTTTTTAAAACGCCACTAAAAGTTATTAACTGTTTTGTAGCATACTGTACATGCTCCTATTTCATTTTAATGGCTTGTACCATTTCCAGTCATCACTTGCATAATAGTCTTATTACAACCAACAATCAATTACATAATCATCGTATTCAAACAATCAATCAATCACATAATCATCGTATTCAAACAATTAAAAAAACACGTTAATCACGTAATCAAATATAATATCCATAGCCATTTCGTTAATTGTTTTTCGACAAACTGAGCAAATTCACATAAAATCCATAACCGTTCATAAATAATTTTACACAACAAGTACTAACAAAATGTTATTGTATATACAACAATTAAAGACATGTTCATTACTTAATCACCCACAATTGTTTGCTGCAGCTGATCTTTACTCCTAAAAAGCTAATTACCTGTAGACAAGTTTAACAAACAACAAATGATTATGAAACTATTTCATATTTAAAATATATCAAACATCCTTAATTGAACTTTTCTTAAATTTAAATAATTTTTATAAAACATAGTTAAATTTTTATAAAACATGGATAATTTTTCTAATAAACTTATTTAATTTTTAAAAACTTATTTATAATTAAATTCTAATAAAACTTAATTAAATTTGAATAAATTTATTTAATTATTATAAAACATAGTTAAATTATATAACTCTGGTTAATTTTTAAAACTTTGATAATTTGTATAAAAATTAGTTAAATTTTTATAAAGCTCGGTTAACTTATTTATAAATTTATTTATATTAACTCAACCTTATAAATTATCTCAATAGTAAAACTTAAATGTCATGCCTTATATTTTAATCAACTTAAACTTATAAATTATCTCTAACTTAAATTTTATTAATTTGGTTAATTTTTATAAATTACCTCAAGCTTATAAATTTTTCATAAACTTAGTTAATTTATTATTATTATTATTGTAAACTTAGTTAATTTATTATTATTATTATTATTACTTATTTTTATTATAAACTTAATCAATTTTTATAAGCTTATTTATTTTTTATAAATCTTAGTTAACTTAGTTGATTTGTATTAACTTAGTTTTAGTTATTGTCGTCGTTGTCGTCGTTGTTGTAAACTTAGTTAATTTTTATCACACTATAGTTTTTTATTATTATTATAAACTTAGTTAATTTTTTATCAATCTTGGTTTATTATTATTAATATTATAAACTTGTTAATTTTTATAATACTTAGTTAATTTATATAAATGTATTTAATTTTTATAAACTTATTAGTTTATTCAAACTATTATTTATTTATTATTATTAAATTAATAAATTATCTCGAAGTTTATTCAAACTATTATTTTTTATTATTATCGTTATCATTATTATTATTATTAAATTTATAAATTATCTCCATTGCTAAAACTTAAAATGTCATAACTTATATTTTAATTAACTTAAACCTATCTATTATCTCATACTTAAAATCTATTATCTTGGTTAATTTTTATACATTATCTCAAACTTACAAATTTTTCATAAACTTAGTTAATTTTTATAAACTTATTTAATTTTTATAAAACTTAGTTAACTTAGTTAATTTTTATAGACATAGTTATTTAATCATGACAGATGCCTCTTCTCCAAGTCCCTTTCCATGGCTACACTAAAACATAACAATTATTTCATATTGTGATGAAAGAATAAAAATTATGCAAATTTTGACTATCATTAAGTATCTAGACTCAAAATGAGAATGCCAAGCAAATTTGCAAGACTTAACGTTAACCGTAGCATATAATTTTTTGGGTTAAATAGTTAAACATATATTCAGAATAATTTGTACCGGTTGCTTTGAAAGATAAATTAATCATTATCTTATTATTGTTTTGAACCCAGGAGTAAGCCAGAGCAGTTGTTCATTAAGGACTCAGAACAATATTAATCATTACCTTATCTATAGATATGATTTCTGATTTGATTGTTTATTTATATTATGATATTTCATTGTAATGTTCTAGAGTTAACTATGTATTTAGAATCTATTACATGTTTATAATGTTAACTCTTAAATCATATAATCATATTCAACATTCGCTAAGAAGAAAATGTTTGTGTTGCTTCATGTATTGGCAACAAATAATAAACATCGATCAAGTAAATAATTTTTTAGAAAAAAATATACTTCCACATAAAGGTTAAAAACTTATACCTTTTTCCTTCAGCAATCATGATCTCAATCTCTGCTATCCATTGTCTGGATAATTCGTATATATGTTACCAACCATAGGTGCGAAAGAGAGCAAAATATCAGTTTTGAAAAATACTAACATTTTGTGGACAATTCACCATAATAATCACCTTTTGTTCACTCATATTATCAGATCATTATAAATTGTTATCTTCCTAATTCTAATGGCTGCAAGTTTGTTGTGCATGATATGTGAAGGCATAAACAGGCAGATTTACGCCAGTAGTCATCCAAATCTGATATAATTTTAATCTGCACCCCGGGGATGAAAATCTCTTGCACTTGAACATCCTGAAAATAGTACGCAATATTGTAGTAGTATTTGCACTAGCGGTTCCTGGCATTAGAATTTCATAATTGTAGAGCTCACTCTCCATATTTAATGAAATAGAGTGGCGTTGGCCAAAATTAAGAATCCTATTTTCTTATCCAATTTGGTAAAAGGAAAAACAATTGGTCCTCAATTTTACTGTATTGTCCATTTTGTTAGAATAAATTAAGTACACAAAAAGAGATGCTTTTAGGACTATATAAATGAACATTTAATGTTATATGAGATTGACCTCCTCTATTTCTGACAATTGCTGAACTCGAACCATGTTGTTGACGCACGTTCGTAGCTTTTAAGTACCTATGTAAAATCAAAGAAGCAACAGATTATGCAATTGCAAGTATTAGTCAAACAATTATCAATTATCCTTTTCTTGTTTATACTCTTTATGGGTATAAAAAATTCGATAAAACTGATAGTTAACCAATTTATGTTATTTTTTTATTTCGATTGCAAGAAAATATCATAACCAAGCTAACGATTGTTCTAAGAAATTGATTGTCGACTTATTAACTTCGCAAAATCAAAAGACTTTTTTTAATAAAAGAAAAGACTATTATTAAAATCGTCAAATTAAATTACCAAACTGATGTGCACAGTTATTAACTTGACAGCCAATATCCTGGAGCGGATGCACTTGTGGTATAGGCTACTTTCCTTGAAGCATGTTGAGTAGGGGTTGGGCAGATGTTTAATCACCATAGTATTGAACGAGAAGGGATAAAATAAAAATAAGTTGAATTTTGTTACAAAATATTTTCTTTGACAAACCATTTAATCACCATATAATAATAGTTTTATTAGCATTAATAAAATATTAATAAACTGGTTAGAACCATATAATATAAGAAAAGACTAGTAAGAAAAATGAATTTTTGACGTGTAAGAAAGTGAACAAGTAAAGGGCAGTATTCATGAACTACATGAATTTTTACCACTGTTACAAATGTGCCACTAGCATGATATTTTTACCACCCGTACAAATTTTCATCTTCACGTTTATTGGACTTCCTCTTGTGGTATAACAACAAATAGTAAAACTCAGCAATTATAAGTAATATCTCATATAAAACTTGAGTTGCAAAAAAATCATGAGATTCATGTATATAAGTTGCAGTACCAAAGGACAATTGACGCAGCAGCGGAATAACAAATTGAATAAATTGATAAAAGTAGCGATCGATGGAATAAAAGATACCGAATTGCCCAAATTCGTTGATCCGAAGATACCGAATTCTAGCTATCTCAAACACGTTGATAGCGCACTATACCGTGTTTAAAGATCTACGATTCGTTGCACGTTGATCTAGCGCACTAGATTCCGTGAATCGGCTTCAACAGTCGTTGAATCGAGCGCACTCGATTATCCGAGAGTGGAGATAGGAGATTACACTCAACTACCTATTTAATTGAAAGCACAAAGCTAACAAACAAAAGTTTTTATTCAAAATCAACTAACTATTACAAATGGCACCACCGGCCTATTTATAGAAGCTACAACTCAACACTGACATCTGTACAACACTTAGATCGGCCACGACCTAAACATCACGACCTAAAAATAGTCGACTCAAAACAGACGCGACCTACGACCTAAAGCAACAGCGACTCAACTCCAAGAAACAATACATAACATTACAACTCCACACACAACACTTAGGTCGACAATGACCTAACACAAAACGACCTTTGACTTACATATCTCCATTCATCAGCCTCCATCAACGACCTAAAGAATCAACGGCAGAGAGTAAAACGGCATAAAGAATCTACGGCTTCAAGCTTCAGCGACCTAACCTAGGTCGTAACCTGCTTCTTCGACCTAACCTAGGTCGTAACTCCTCTTCGCGACCTAAAGTAGGTCGTAACTCGCATGAACGATCCAACATAACAGGCTCTGGTTTGCTTAACTCGCTAGGTCGTTCTAGCGACCTATCCCTTAACTCGTTAGGTCGTACACGACCTAAAAACACGTTAACTCGCCTGAGTGTCCTCATGTTTAGCCCGTTAACTCGCGAACGACCTTCGTTATGCCGCGAGTCTCCACTAGGTCGTAGCCGACCTAAAACACGTTGCTTGTTAACTCGCAGGCAATCTTCGCTAGATCATGAGCGACCTTTACTAGGTCGTGAGCGACCTAAAATGTCACTAGGTCGTTGCTTGTTGAATTTAGGTCGGCATTCCAGGTGTATTGCCTTATCTCTCTTGTTAGGTCGTGGACGACTTAAATCATCTCTCTCGTTAAGTCGTGGACGACCTAAATTTAACGAACGACCTAAAATTTCCGAGCGACCTAACTCCACTGTGCGACTTAGAGCAAATGCAGTAGTGTGCGCTGCATCATCCTCCCCTGGTTGACAAAAATTCGACCTCGAATTTGCACCTTCTCCTTCTTTGACAATCTCATCTCCATGATATGGAATCAAATATTTGACATTGAAAACATCAGAGGTATGAACATTATCCGGCAATTCTAATTGATACGCGTTCTTATTGATTTTCTTCAAAATTTGCACTGGACCAATCTTCCGCGCTTTCAATTTATTGTACGTTCCCACCGGAAAACGATCCTTTGTTAACACTGCATAAACCAAATCACCTTCATTAAATTCAACACTCATTCGCTTCAGATCTGCAGATCGTTTGTACTTCTCATTTGCCTTTTCCAATCGTTCTTGAACGATTCTATGACACTCTGTCAATCCTTCAACAAAATCAGCAGCTCGTTTGACTGTCTTCTTTGGTTGTGGTATTATCGTTAAATCCAATGGTCTCTTTGGCAAACTAGTATATACAATCTGAAATGGGATGAATCCCGTACTTCGATTCACTTCATGATTATGAGCAAACTCTGCTTGACATAGCTTCATATCCTAACTCTTTAGATTGTCTTTCACAAGACATCTCAACAAATTCCCCAACGATCTGTTTACGACCTCGGTCTGTTCATCCGTCTACGGATGATAAGCACTACTAAAGTTCAACTTCGTTCCCACCATCTTCCACAAACTTAGCCAGAAATGGCTTAGAAATCTAGTATCCCTGTCTGAAACAATCGATTCAGGCAGTCCATGCAATCGTTACACCTCCTTAAAGAATAACTGAGCAACTCGTACGGCATCCGTTGTCTTCTTACATGCAATGAAATGTGCCATTTTAGAAAACCTGTCTACCACAATAAATATAGAATCATTTCCCCTTTGAGTTCTAGGCAAACTCAAAACAAAATCCATGCTCACATCCACCCATGGTTTAGTAGGTACAGGTAACGGCATATATAATCCTGCGTTTGTAGCGGTTCCTTTCGAGACTTGACAGACATGACACCTCTCAACAAATCTCTCCACTTCTTTTCTCATCGACGGCCAAAAATAAGATTGAGAAATCAGATGTAGTGTATGGTCCCTACCCACGTGGCCTTCTTCATGTAGCTCTTTCACAATCTTCATTCTCAAACTACAATCAGGTATGCACAATCGATTTCCTTTGAACAGAAAACCATCTACAATCATAAACTCATCCGTCTCTCCCTTCTTCACTTCATCTACAAACTTTGAAAAGTAAGGATCATCGACAAATAATTCTGGCAACACATCAAACCCCGTTACTTCAACCTTCATTGTTGTTAACAAATGATTCCTTCGGCTCAACGCATCTGCCACACGGTTTGTAACTCCAGATTTATGCTTCACCACAAATGTAAATTGTTGCAGTACGCAATCCACAATGCATGCCTTGCTGAAATCTTCTCTTGCCCTTGTAGATGTTTCAACGCCTCATGATCAGTGTACAGCACAAACTCCTTGTGAAATAAGTAATGCCTCCAATGTTTAATGGCTTGTACAACAACATAAAATTCCACATCATACGTACTATAGCTCATTTTTGCCCCTAATAACTTCTCACTGAAATATGCAATCGGACGTCCCCTCTGACTCAACACTCCTCCAATCCCAACCTTGGATGCATCAGTATGTAGTTCAAATACTAACTGAAAATCTGGCAATACTAGAATTGGTGCTGACGTCAAGAGTTCTTTAATTTGCCCAAAAGCAACCCCTGCTTCCTCCGTCCATGCAAACTGTTTACCCTTCATACAATCAGTCACATGCGCCATCACACTACTAAAGTGTGGAATAAACCTTCGATAAAATGAAACCAACCCGTGAAAACTACGAACTTCCGTTATCATCTTGGGTTGTGGCCAAAATCTGATCGCTTCAATTTTACTTTGGTCTACCTGTATACCTTCTTTCGAAACAACATACCCCAGAAATAAAACACTATGCGTCATGAACACGCATTTTTTCGTTGCAGCATAAAATTGTTCTTCACGAAGAATGATTAACACTTTCCTCAAATGTTGAACATGCTCCTCTGTACTAGCACTGTAAATCAGAATGTCATCAAAGTAAACCACCACGAACTTCCCAATGTACGACCTGAAAATTTGGTTCATCACCCTCATGAATGTACTCGGTGCATTCGAAAGACCAAACGGCATCACCAGCCATTCATACAACCCTTCTCTTATCTTGAATGTTGTCTTCCATTCGTCCCATGGTCTGATTCGAATTTGATGATAACCACTCTTCAAATCAATCTTCGAAAAGATAGTAGCTCCGTTAAATTGATCCAACAAATCATCAAGCCTTGGCATCGGAAATCTGTATCTGACAGTGATTTTATTGAGTGCCCTGCTATCCGTACACATTCTCCATGAACCATCCTTCTTCGGTACGAGTAATGCTGGTACAGCACACGGGCTTAAACTCTCCTGTATTCGTCCATGTTCTAGCAGTTCCTCTACTTGCCTACGCAACTCCTCGTGCTCCCTTGGACTCATTCTATAGTGTGGTTTATGTGGCAACACAGCACCTGGAACAAGATCAATTTGATGTTGAATGTCTCTCAACGGTGGTAACTCCGCTGGTAGCTCTTCAAGAAATACATCGTCAAATTCTTCCAGTACTGGTTTTACTTCTTCAGGTATCTCAACCACTTCATGACTCTCACGTCCAATCAACAAGAATACTTCGGGCTCCTCTTCAACTTCCTTAACAAACTCCTTTAATGATAATAAAGTTTTCAGCTCCTCGATCTCCCCCAGTTTGTTTTCTTCCTGTTGTCGCTTCTTTGGAACTAGAGTAATCTTCGTGCCTTCAAACACGAAACTGTAACTGTTGGTACGCCCATCATGTTGCACCGCCCTATCATACTGCCACGGTCTCCCTAGCAACAAATGACAGACATCCATATCTACCACATCGCACCAAAATTCATCTTTATATTTCTTCCCAATTGAAAAATTAACTCGAGCTCTTCTTCCAACTTTCACCTCCCTGCCTTTCCTCAACCAAGCCAACTTGTACAGTTTCGGATGTTTCTCAGTCTTCAATGCCAACTTCCTCACAGCTTCTGAAGAAATTATATTATCACAGCTTCCAGCATCAATAACAAACTTGCAGACTTTCCCCAAGATAGTGCACGTAGACTGAAAAATGTTACTCCTCAACCAACTACAATCCTCCTCTTGCTTTGGTGTCAAACAAGACCTCCTCATCATCAGATTACAACCTTCGTCTCCTGATACTTCTTCTTCCTCCTGATCAGGTAGTGAATTGGAACATTCAGCTTCATCATCCTCATCCTCAACCTCCGCTATCATAGCTTGCTTCTTCGGCTTTGGACATTCATTACTTTTGTGGCCCACTTCTTGGAAATTATAGCACTTGAAACCATTATTAACCTTTGCCTTCACAACTTCATGCACAACTAGTTTTGCAACAGGTTTTGAAACATTAGGACTACCACTAGCACCCTTTACTTGATTGTTGGAATTCGTAAACACACCACCACCTCGTCGTCCCTGCTTTTCCCAAGCCAACGCCTTTTGGTGTGCTTTCGCTACAAATCTGGGATCAAACATATTCACCATATCTTGTATCTGCATTCGCAATCCTCCAACAAATCTGGCTGTCAATTGTTCTTCCGTTTCCATGATGTCATTTCTTGCAATTAGTTGACAGAATTCATCAGCATAGACATTCATAGTCTTTGTTCCTTGCCTCAAGTTTTGCAACCTCTGATACATAAGCGATTGATAATTATAAGGTAAGAATGTGGCTTTCATCATTTTCCTCATCTTTTCCCATGATTCAACTTTTGACTTCCCCATCTGTTCGCGTGTAAGTTTGGTTTGCTGCCACCATGCCAAAGCTCTACCCCTCAACCTTGTAGCAACCAACTTCACTCTACGATGTTCTGGAACTTCCTTGAAGTCAAAAATCTCCTCCACATTAGACAATCAATCCAAAAATTCCTCAGCTTGCATACCACCTTTGAATTCTGGAATTTCAGTCTTCATGCCCGACTCCCAACGTCGATCATCTTCAATAACCCGATATGCATTTCGTCCTTGGTCTCGGTCTCGATAATGAGCACTACTTCTATCACCTTCTTCATCAAAAACTGATGTACTTTGATAACGATCTCGACCACCAATATCTCTATGATCTCGCATATCTCTTCTACTATGTCGTTCATCATCACGGTATGGTTCATAATCAAACTCACGTGGAGTTCTTCTCTCTTCATCTCTATACTCGTGATGTTCTCTTCTCATTGAAACTGATGATTCTCTTCTTCCACGGAAAGATTGTGGCGACACCCTCCTCGCTTCCGTAACCGATGGTGAAACTCTGTTTCCTCCATGGTTTGAGACTGGCGATCTCCTCCTTTGACTCTGATTCAAATCATTCATCAGCTTCTCTAACTTCCCAATGGCTTCATCAAACTTTTCATTGATACGTTGTTCCCTTTTTTCTGCTTCTTCTCTTCGATACAACGCTTCAACATTTTGATGTCGATTAGCTCTCCTTGGTGGCATGATTGATCTTTACAAATATTTCAACAAATTCAAATTTCAAAACTTCAAAAACTTCTTCAATTCTACTAGCTTGATTCAAGTGAACGAGCTAACTTGGCTCGGCTTGTTTTCAATGGCTTAGCTCGGCCGAAGCTTTTCAACACTTCAAAATTCAAGCACACTTCAAATCCTCGTTTGGCGCGCAAACTCCCCATCAAAATTCAAACACCTTTCGAACTTTGATCCAAAATGGAATGGATCGAAAACTTCCACTTTGTTGCGAAAATATGATGAACACGATGAACACAACTTCTCCAAACTTTCATATCCGACTTCCAAACTTCAACACAAATTGCGAACACTTCAAACTTGCTCTTGGCCTTGATCAAATAGCACGATCCAACACTTCGACTTCAAATTCTTGGCTCCAAGACTCGATTTAGCTATGATTGGCTAAAACAAGCTCTGATACCAAATGATGCAGCAGCGGAATAACAAATTGAATAAATTGATAAAAGTAGCGATCGATGGAATAAAAGATACCGAATTGCCCAAATTCGTTGATCCGAAGATACCGAATTCTAGCTATCTCAAACACGTTGATAGCGCACTATACCGTGTTTAAAGATCTACGATTCTTTGCACGTTGATCTAGCGCACTAGATTCCATGAATCGGCTTCAACAGTCATTGAATCGAGCGCACTCGATTATCTAAGAGTGGAGATAGGAGATTACACTCAACTACCAATTTAATTGAAAGCACAAAGCTAACAAACAAAAGTTTTTATTCAAAATCAACTAACTATTACAAATGGCACCACCGGCCTATTTATAGAAGCTACAACTCAACACTGACATCTGTACAACGCTTAGGTCGGCCACGACCTAAACATCACGACCTAAAAACAGTCGACTCAAAACAGACGCGACCTACGACCTAAAGCAGCAGCGACTCAACTCCAAGAAACAATACAAAACATTACAACTCCACACACAACACTTAGGTCGGCAACGACCTAACACAAAACGACCTACGACTTACATATCTCCATTCATCAGCCTCCATCAGCGACCTAAAGAATCAACGGCAGAGAGTAAAATGGCATAAAGAATCAACGGCTTCAAGCTTCAGCGACCAAACCTAGGTCGTAACCCGCTTCTTCGACCTAACCTAGGTCGTAACTCCTCTTCGCGACCTAAAGTAGGTCGTAACTCGCATGAACGATCCAACATAACAGGCTCTGGTTTGCTTAACTCGCTAGGTCGTTCCAGCGACCTATCCCTTAACTCGTTAGGTCGTACACGACCTAAAAACACGTTAACTCGCCTGAGTGTCCTCATGTTTAGCCCGTTAACTCGCGAACGACCTTCGTTATGCCGCGAGTCTCCACTAGGTTGTAGCCGACCTAAAACACATTGCTTGTTAACTCGCAGGCAATCTTCGCTAGATCGTGAGCGACCTTTACTAGGTCGTGAGCGACCTAAAATGTCACTAGGTCATTGCTTGTTGAATTTAGGTCGGCATTCCAGGTGTATTGCCTTATCTCTCTTGTTAGGTCGCAGACGACTTAAATCATCTCTCTCGTTAAGTCGTGGACGACCTAAATTTAACGAACGACCTAAAATTTCCGAGCGACCTAACTCCACTGTGCGACTTAGAGCAAATGCAGTAGTGTGCGCTGCATCAACAATTTTTGCATCAATGAATCAGAGAAGTAGGAGACTCAGCAAGCGGCATGGTCATGATGGTGATGTTAGTTCTTTTAGCATAGGTAACATGACGGTGATGTTAGTTCTTTTAGCATAAGTAACATGACGGTGATGTTAATTCTTTTAGCATAGGTTGGAATGGACGACATGGATGAATCGTGTTCTTTGTTTTGTTAATCAATTTAGGTGCATCTATAGACCAGTTTATGAACCATTTTCTGAATATTTGCATCAATGAAATCATATATAACAAAAGTATGTCTATTTTATCAAAGCTAATAAAACATGATGCAGTCAGCCCATATGTGTGTGTGTGTGTCTATATATATATATATATATATGTGTATATATAAAGAAGATAAAATTAAAAATAAATAAACATGCAGTGAAGACTTGATAACCAATGCAGTCAGATATTGTTGATTGTCGAATATACAGGCTGTTTAAGATTCTAACCAATGCAGCCAGATCAACTGCCAAGCATTTCCTTGCTCTCTCTACATACGCACGTTCTTCATCATACTGAGAAAACAACAGTACTATTAGTTCAACTGTGAAAAAACCTACACTGGACGTTTCATTCTAAACAAGTGATACATTATGGGGACGAACTGAAAGAACAGCTCTAAAGAAGGCACCATTGCTGTTACCATCACCACTTGTAGTGGTATTACCAATAGTTCTAAGTTTTCTTTTGTCTCATCATCCAATTTAGAAACATATTCAGACATTTGATCCCACTCACCCATGTTCCAAGCAGCATTGGCAGCCTAAGTTGAAGAAAATAAATCACTAAAGCGTATTAGTATAACAAAATGTTTATGTGTGTTGATTGTGAATGCTAATGCATTCGAAACAAAACATTGGTGCCATTTCAAGTCGAGTAGCTGGTTCAGCAGTAGTCCATTACTCCTTTCAAAGATCATTTAGTTCCTCCCAGCAATCTGGTTCCATCACTATACAATCAAGTTCCTTTTCTAGTGCATACTAGCAAGTGATCTCAAGGCCCACTTCAAAGATACAATAACATGATGAAGATGGACTTACCACAATGTACTCATAGTTGAAACTTCTAGATCTTTGGCATGATGATCTTTGCCACTTGATATTGTTCACATTAACAAGTGTCTCTTCATTAAATTTTACACTTTCCTCAATTGAAAGTTTGTTGAATCTCTTCTTATCGTGTTTGATACTTCTTTTCACTTCCACCTTATTTTAAGAAGCATATGAAATTCAATGTTAACATCAAAGTTATGGTATTCATTAAGACAAATGACCATAGGAGTATTATGGTTGTTTATTCAAAGAGTTTACTTAAATCTTTAAGCAATGCATTAGGGTGAAAGTAAAATATCATATTAGGCTTGGAAGAATCAAATGATTATATGATTAAAGAAATGTAGAAAGTGCATGAAACAAATATACGATTTAATGATTTGCATCAATATTTCATCTAGAATCATCAATTGTTTACAGGGAGATAATAAAATGCCATCTGGCATGAAAGATAACATAGTTTGATTCAAACATTTACACCTAATAAAAACTTTTAAAGTTTTCTTAGCTTAACATGGACGAAACAAGTCGTTCTTATAATAAAAGCTGAAATGACAATAAAGAACATAAACGATGTATAAACCAATACATGCAGTGGCATGAGAAAAGGGCAATGCTCATGCATAATGTGATTCCCTGTTTATATGCTTTTACACTATCTCATTTTACTTTCATCTCATTTTACTTTCCTCGCTGACATTTACAACTGATTGGATGACAAACTAACGCTGCCAAGGTTTGAAACTCTACGTTGGAGATTATGTATATGAGTCTTCTATTGGAAGCATATGTAGCACCTCAACTTAGTGTAGAGTACACATGGACAACCTTTTAGAGGCCACCAAATCAAGAAAATATCTAGGTGTTATAGGTAAGCTAGTCTAACTTGACCACATCCTAGGAACTAAAAAAAGAATAGCATTTTCAAAATCTTTGTTTGAAGTAGATATACCTACAAGACGAAGTAGAAACAGAGATCTATATATGTGAAATTATTAAAGTATCGGTTAAGTTACTGACATCCATCCTCATTCCACTCATTAAATCGCCAAACATCGGCTGTATTTTCTCACAGCTCTTCACATGTTGATAAAAAATAAATATACTAACATTAACATTGAAAATTTTAACTTACTTTAAACATCCAATATTTAAATCAGCAAACCAATGGTCTCACCTCTGACTTTAACCCCTCTATAGCACTCATAAAATCCTTTATAAATTCTCCAAATCCTGACAATCCAAATTAACAATTAACGATTAAACATAGTAATCATATAATTACAGTTGCAAAACAATTATTTATTTAAAAAATAACAAAGAAAGAAAGTTGACCTCTTCCTTGTCAATTCGAATTTTGAACTCTAATGTCATTCCAATTTGAACAAAATTGAAAAACTAATGAATCTTTAAAAAGCTCACCGAAGCATGGCATGGGAGGCTAAGAAGTGAAGCGATGTTGTGAAGCCATAGGTTGAGTGAGATGAGCTGAAGACGAAGGAGGTATGTGCTTTTTATTAATCATATTTAAGTGAATTTTTTTATTTCCTGTTGACAGAAATTTAATTTAGGGATTTGGGTGATTTTCACTAAAGATGAGTTAATGAAAAAATAAAAAGGAAAGCGGGGAAGGAGAAAGATTTTGCGTAAAATGAAAATGTTGAAGGGATTATACTTTAGCAGCGTTATTTTTTAATTTTTTTTACTTGTACAAGTGGATGCACCTTGTTAAACGCTACTATATATTGCTACTAATAACATATTTTCTTGTAGTGCTAGTTCATGGCAACAACGCATTGCATCTTGCTCTTTCTATTGTCAGCTTGCTATCAACTCTGGTTGTCATGCTGCATCACCTGCTTTCTGGTGCACGCATGTGAAACATTGGCTAATGTCTGTATCTCACGTGCTCCAATAGAGAAGCATTGTCTACCGCTTGCTTGTTGGTCTGACGCAGCGGATAATTCAAAACAATGTAGATCGGTGAAAGTAGCAGTCGATGGATTGATGAATGCTGAATTGCCCGAATTCGTTGATCCGAAGATACCGAACTCTAGCTATCTCGAACTCGTTGATCGCGCACGATACCGGGTTCAAAGATCTTCAATTCTTCAAGCGTTGATCAAGCGCACTTGATTCCGCGAATCGGCTTCTACAATCGTTGAATCGAGCGCACTCGATTATCCGAAAGAGGAGATAGGAGATTACACTCAACTACCAATTTGAATTGAAAGCACAAAGCAATCAAAAGAGAATTTTATTCAATATTCAACAACCTTTACAAATGAAACATCTCGCCTATTTATAGGCTACAACATGTAAACCAGAAAAGAAACATACAGCTCCTAAGTCGGCAACCGACTCAACAACACCTCCGACTTAGCATAAGTCGTATCTTATTTACAACACAATTCAGAAAACTTTGAAAATATTACAAGTGCTTAGGTCGGTTCCGACTTAACAATAGTCGACTTATGAACCCAGACGACCTACGACTTATAAAGACTCCGACTTAACAAACAGACAAAAACATCAAAGAAAATACAAGTACTTAAGTCGTTGCCGACTTAAAATGCTACGCGACTCAACTTAGTAGCGACTTAAGGAATCAACGGTCCAGCTTAACTCGGCAGCAGAAATCAACAGCAACAAGTCTTCGGCGACTTAAAACATGCGCATCTCAGATTAGTGGTTTAAAGAAATCAATGGTTGATATTAACTCGGCAGATCATCCAACGGCATCAGGGCTTTCGCGACTTAAAATTTCGACCGACTTAAATAAGTCGTAACTCGGTGCCGACCTATCACTTTTCTTAAGTCGGTGCCGACTTAACACTTGTGCCTTGTAACTCGGTGCCGACTCATCACCTTCCTTAAGTCGGTGCCGACTTAACACTTCACCAGTTGGCTCTGTTTTCTTTCTGCATAACTCGGTAGATAGTTCAGGCGACTTAACTAAGTCGTAACTCGGCAACAACTTATTCCCTGCTTTGTTAAGTCGTACACTTGTCAAAACTAAGTCGTTAACTCGGCAGCGGCTTAAACCTTTGCATTTTCCAACTGTTCTTCCCGTAGTCTTAGGTCGTAACCCTGCACGTTTCTTAAGTCGTAGATGACTCATAGCTTCTTCCATAAGTCGGTCACGACTTATACTTCCTTCCTTAAGTCGGTTACGACTTATGCCTTCCCCTTTGGTTGTCCAGATGAGTCGTGGACGACTCATCACCGCCTCCTTAAGTCGTAGACGACTTATACCCTGTGCTGCATCATCACTAAGTCGTATAGTACGACTTAGGCTATCTCGTGTACGACTCATGCCTTGGGCAAATAAGGCCTGTGCTGCATCATCCTCCCCATGTTGAGAGAAATTCGACCTCGAATTTGCACTTTCTTCATCCCCAACAAACTCATCCCCATGATATGGTACGAGATGCTTAACATTGAATACGTCAGACGTATACACATCATCCGGCAGCTTTAGTTTATAAGCATTTTCATTGATTCGTTTCACAACTTCCACCGGACCAATTTTCCTGGCTTTCAACTTGTTGTACGCGCCCACTGGAAAACGATCTTTTGTTAACACTGCATAAACCATATCTCCTTCATTAAACTCAACGTTTCGTCGTTTCACATCTGCAGCTTGTTTATATTTCTCATTTGCTTTCTCTAATCGTTCTTGAACGATTTTATGACACTCCGTCAGCCCTTCAACAAAATCAGCAGCTTTCTTAATTGTCCCCTTCGAGTGTGGTATCATCGTTAAATCTAACGGTCCCTTCGGTAAATTTGAATAAACAATCTGGAACGGACTGAACCCAGTACTTCGATTTACTGCATGATTATGGGCAAACTCTGCCTGGCATAACTTCACGTCCCAACTCTTCAGATTATCTTGCACAAGACATCTCAACAAGTTTCCCAATGATCTGTTAACCACCTCAGTCTGTCCGTCCGTTTGCGGATGATAAGCACTACTGAACTTCAACTTCGTTCCCACCATTTTCCACAAACTCAACCAAAAATGACTCAGAAATCGAGTATCTCTATCCGACACAATAGATTCTGGCAATCCATGAAGTCGATAGATCTCCCTGAAAAACAACTGAGCAACATGAACAGCATCCGCCGTCTTCTTACAAGCAATAAAATGCGCCATTTTTGAAAATCTGTCAACCACCACATATATGGAATCGTTACCACGCTGTGTCCTTGGTAATCCCAACACGAAGTCCATACTCACATCAACCCATGGTTTACTTGGTACAGGTAATGGCATATATAAACCAGCATTAGTCGCAGTTCCTTTCGAAACCTGACAAATATGACAACGCTCCACAAACCTCTCCACTTCTTTCCTCATCGATGGCCAAAAGTAGGATTGTGAAATTAACTGTAAGGTACGGTCTCTTCCAACATGCCCTTCTTCGTGTAACTCCTTGATAATCTTCATTCTCAGACTACCCTCCGGTATGCACAATCGACTTCCTTTAAAAAGAAAACCATCTACCATCAAGAACTCATCCGTCTTTCCCTCCTTAACTTTATCAACAAACTTCATGAAGTAAGGATCTTCAACAAATAATTCCGGCAACATTTCAAACCCCGTCACTTCAACTTTCAGCGTAGTCAACAAATGACTCCTCCTACTCAAAGCATCAGCCACTCGATTTGTCACCCCTGACTTGTGTTTCACAACAAAAGTAAACTGTTGCAGATATGCAATCCACGATGCATGTCTCGCTGAAATCTTGTCTTGCCCTTGCAAATGCTTCAATGCTTCATGATCAGTGTAAAGAACAAACTCCTTCTGGAATAGATAGTGTCTCCAGTGTTTGATAGATTGTACAACAGCATAAAACTCCACATCATATGTACTGTATCGCATCTTCGCTCCTGACAACTTCTCACTAAAATATGCAATAGGACGTCCCTTCTGACTCAACACCCCTCCAATCCCAACCTTGGATGCATCAGTATGTAGTTCAAAAACTAACTGAAAATCAGGTAATACTAGAATTGGTGCAGTCGTCAGCAATTCCTTGATCTTCACAAAAGCAACTCCTGCTTCTTCTGACCATGAAAACTGTTTGCCTTTCATACAATCTGTAACAGGTGCCATCACACTACTAAAGTGTGGAATGAACCTTCGATAGAATGAAGCCAACCCATGAAAACTACGAACTTCCGTTATCGTCTTGGGTTGCGGCCAATTTCTGATCGCCTCGACTTTGCTTTGGTCAACCTGTATTCCTTTCTCTGAAACAACATACCCCAGAAATAAAACACTGTGCGTCATGAACACGCATTTCTTCGTAGCAGCATAAAATTGTTCTTGTCTCAGTACCATCAGCACTTCTCTAAGATGATTCAGATGTTCCTCTGAACTCCCACTGTAAATAAGAATATCGTCGAAATACACCACCACGAATTTCCCAATGAACGGTCGAAAAATCTGATTCATCACCCTCATGAACGTACTTGGTGCATTGGATAAACCAAATGGCATGACCAACCACTCGTATAGACCCTCCCTGGTTTTAAAAGCAGTCTTCCACTCATCGCCTGGTCTGATACGAATTTGATGATATCCGCTCTTCAAATCAATCTTCGAAAAGATAATAGCTCCGCTTATTTGATCTAACAAGTCATCCAACCTCGGCATCGGAAATCTATATCTCACGGTAATCTTATTCAATGCTCGACTGTCAGTGCACATTCTCCATGTCCCATCCTTCTTGGGTACCAATAAAGCTGGTACAGCACAAGGACTCAGACTCTCCTGCACACGCCCCTGCTCAAGCAATTCCTCTACCTGCCTCCGCAATTCTTCATGTTCCTTCGGACTCATTCGATAATGTGGTCTGTGTGGCAATACAGCACCTGGAACAAGATCTATCTGATGTTGTATATCCCTCAACGGTGGCAACTCCGTTGGTAACTCCTCTGGAAATACATCGTCAAATTCTTTCAAAACTGGTTTAACTTCTTCTGGAATTTCAACCTCTTCACTGCTCTCACGCCCAATCAACAAGAACACTTCCGGTTCTTCTTCAACTTCTTTAACAAACTCTTTCAAAGATAATAAAGTTTTCAACTCTTCGATTTCTTCTGACTTACTTTCTTCTTGTGATCTCTTCTTCGGAACTAAAATAATCTTCGTGCCTTTAAACATAAAACTGTAGCTATTGGTCCGACCGTCATGTTGTACTGCTCGATCATACTGCCATGGTCTTCCCAATAATAAATGACAAACATCCATCTCTACTACATCACACCATATTTCATCTTTGTATTTCTTCCCAATAGAGAATGGTACACGAACTCGTCTATCCACTTTCACTTCTCCTCCTTTTCTCAACCATGCTAACTTGTATGGACTCGGATGTTTCTCTGTCTTTAATTTCAACTTCGTCACAGCTTCGGTTGAAATAATATTATCACAGCTTCCTGCGTCAATTACAAACTTACACACCTTCCCCAGAATAGTACATGTTGACTGAAAAATATTACTCCTCAACCAACTAGCTTCCTCCTGCTTCGGTGTTAAACACGATCTCCTCAGCATTAGGTTACAACCTTCGTCTCCTGACGCAATATCCTGCTCATCCTCCTCAGCTGGATTAGAACAATCTTCATCAACATCCTCATTGTCAACTTCTGCAATCATGGTTCTCTTCTTTGGTTTTGGACACTCACTGCTTTTATGACCCAATTCTTGACAATTGTAACATTTAAACCCATTATTAACTTTCGCCTTCTCAACCTCCCTCACCATTGGTCTACTGTTAGGTTTAGAAACATTAGAACTTCCTCCAACACCCTTCGCTTGATTGTTAGGATTAGTAAACACACCACCTCCTCTTCTACCTTGTTTTTCCCAAGCCAACGCTTTCTGATGTGCTTCCGCTACAGATCTTGGATCGAACATATTGACCATATCCTGAATCTGCATTCTCAATCCTCCAATGAACCTAGATGTCAGCTGCTCTTCTGTTTCCATATTATCATTCCTCGCAATCAGTTGGTAAAATTCATCAGCATAGTCATTAACTGTCTTTGTGCCCTGCCTCAAGTTTTGCAAACGTTGATACATCAAAGATTGATAATTGTAAGGTAAGAACGTTGCTTTCATTAACTTCTTCATCTTCTCCCAAGACTCAATTTTTGACTTCCCCATTCGTTCACGTGTAAGCTTGGTCTGCTGCCACCATGCCAAAGCTCTACCCCTCAGCCTTGTAGCAACCAACTTTACTCTACGATGTTCTGGTACTTCTTTAAAGTCAAAAATCTCCTCAACATTAGCTACCCAATCTAGAAACTCCTCCGCTTGCATACCACCCTTGAATTCAGGAATTTCAGTCTTCATCCCTGATTCCCACTTGTGATCATATTCAGAGTAATTTCTGCCTTGACCTCTTCCTTGAACACTACCACCATCATACTCCTCTTCAAAATCAGATGCATAACGATGTCGATTCTGACCACCAACATCTCTACTACCATTACGCCTTCCACCATCATCCCTTCTATCTACGTTCCTCCGTTCTCGATCATTCACGTTTCTCCCACGCCCTTGATCATTTTCAATACTTCGGTCTCGATTGGAATGTGGCGAGACTCTACTACCTCCATGATTAGATTCTGGTGAAACCCTTCTCCGATTTTGATTCATCTCCGTCATAAGCTTCTCTAATCGGCCAATTCCTTCATTAAGCTTCTCGCTAAAATTCTCATTGATTCTTTGCTCCATTTCATCAGCCTCTTCTCTTCGATATAAAGCTTCTACGTTTTGGTGGCGATTAGCTCTTCTTGGCGGCATACTTGAAAACTTCACAAATTCTCAAACACTTTCCGGATTTTGATCCAAAATGAAACGGATCGAAAACTTCCACTTTGTAGCAAATCGCGATGAACACGATGGACAAAGTTTCGGCCTCCAATGCAAATTTTGATCAAACAACTTCGAACAAGATGAACTCTTCTTCCTCTCGGCCACGGCTTTACACTTCAAGCACTCGGCTTCTCTTCAAACTTCAAAAGTCTTCAAATGATTAGGCTCCTAGTCTCGATCTAGCTATGATTGGCTAGAACAAGCTCTGATACCAAAAACTGACGCAGCGGATAATTCAAAACAATGTAGATCGGTGAAAGTAGCAGTCGATGGATTGATGAATGCTGAATTGCCCGAATTCGTTGATCCGAAGATACCGAACTCTAGCTATCTCGAACTCGTTGATCGCGCACGATACCGGGTTCAAAGATCTTCAATTCTTCAAGCGTTGATCAAGCGCACTTGATTCCGCGAATCGGCTTCTACAATCGTTGAATCGAGCGCACTCGATTATCCGAAAGAGGAGATAGGAGATTACACTCAACTACCAATTTGAATTGAAAGCACAAAGCAATCAAAAGAGAATTTTATTCAATATTCAACAACCTTTACAAATGAAACATCTCGCCTATTTATAGGCTACAACATGTAAACCAGAAAAGAAACATACAGCTCCTAAGTCGGCAACCGACTCAACAACACCTCCGACTTAGCATAAGTCGTATCTTATTTACAACACAATTCAGAAAACTTTGAAAATATTACAAGTGCTTAGGTCGGTTCCGACTTAACAATAGTCGACTTATGAACCCAGACGACCTACGACTTATAAAGACTCCGACTTAACAAACAGACAAAAACATCAAAGAAAATACAAGTACTTAAGTCGTTGCCGACTTAAAATGCTACGCGACTCAACTTAGTAGCGACTTAAGGAATCAACGGTCCAGCTTAACTCGGCAGCAGAAATCAACAGCAACAAGTCTTCGGCGACTTAAAACATGCGCATCTCAGATTAGTGGTTTAAAGAAATCAATGGTTGATATTAACTCGGCAGATCATCCAACGGCATCAGGGCTTTCGCGACTTAAAATTTCGACCGACTTAAATAAGTCGTAACTCGGTGCCGACCTATCACTTTTCTTAAGTCGGTGCCGACTTAACACTTGTGCCTTGTAACTCGGTGCCGACTCATCACCTTCCTTAAGTCGGTGCCGACTTAACACTTCACCAGTTGGCTCTGTTTTCTTTCTGCATAACTCGGTAGATAGTTCAGGCGACTTAACTAAGTCGTAACTCGGCAACAACTTATTCCCTGCTTTGTTAAGTCGTACACTTGTCAAAACTAAGTCGTTAACTCGGCAGCGGCTTAAACCTTTGCATTTTCCAACTGTTCTTCCCGTAGTCTTAGGTCGTAACCCTGCACGTTTCTTAAGTCGTAGATGACTCATAGCTTCTTCCATAAGTCGGTCACGACTTATACTTCCTTCCTTAAGTCGGTTACGACTTATGCCTTCCCCTTTGGTTGTCCAGATGAGTCGTGGACGACTCATCACCGCCTCCTTAAGTCGTAGACGACTTATACCCTGTGCTGCATCATCACTAAGTCGTATAGTACGACTTAGGCTATCTCGTGTACGACTCATGCCTTGGGCAAATAAGGCCTGTGCTGCATCATGGTCCAATTCATATCACAACATTGATGTTTGCAGCATCATAAATTAAAATAAATACATCAGCAGCCTCATATCCATGTTGATAAACAAAAAAACAAAAATGCTTTTGTTCTTGTTTTATTAGGTCCTCAATTATTTTAACTGAACTCTAGTTTCATGATGTAAAATAATAAAATCAAATATCAGCGTTGTTACAAAATATAAATGGCAGTCGGGGAATTGATTCACATCACATAGTCAAATGCAGCCAAGATTAATATTCCATATTATGTTCAAGCTTTTATTTATTTATTTATAAGGGACCAAAGCCAAGCTAATGCAAACAACCTACTATATCCATGGCTTATTTCTTCTTTATGTACATAGCCATAGACAACGATCACAGTTGCATACCATTGTATACTGACCATTTGAAAGATAAAAACAAAAATAATGTTCATTATTACGTTCATGTCTTGCTAGCATTTATGTATAAAAATATTGTCTTCTAAGAACTATGCAAGTGTATAAAAATAATGATGTTCATGTCTTGCTTAGATTATAAGATAAAACAACATAATATATTTTTAAATAAATAGTGTCTTATACCCAGTTATTAATAAGACATTAACTTTATCATGCAATGCAACAATTAAATGACAAACATGTAAAAACAAAATTGTTAGGCCATTATCACATTGTTAATTCACTTGCTGCTATATATAAGATAGATAATAAATGAAAAATTCTTTAAAAAATTTAAATTAATTTTTCCTTACTTCAACATGGTAAATTGCTAACTCACGAGACCAATTTATAAGGAAAAACATTTCCGGTTGATGAGAACTAAAGTATAAGTTGAAAAAAAATTATCCTTCTATAAAAATAGATTATTGTTAGAGCATTTTCCAAACTCCAGACGTGTGATTATGATGAAGCCAACTAAACACCAAAGTCTTAGTTTAGAGCATCGCATATATCCCCAAGACTATAAAATGGAAGTAAAAAGGGGTAAAACTACAATGCTCAATGTTAAGATTACATAAACATAATATGGTTTGGTACATAAAGGCAGATAAAAAAAGAAAAGAAATTTCCTCCTTGATGATTTTTTTCCTCCTTACCGCATGCTTGTCATGTGTAGGCCTGTCAATGGTACGGGTTTCGGCCCGAACCCGCCCTATTTATGCGGGTACGGGTTTTGCCGTTTACTACCCAAGCCCGACTAAGACCCGATCCGGGTAGGGTACGGTTTTATCAAAACCTGGCCCGGTTAGGCCCGACCCGACTATTATTTTTCCATCGTATCAAACCATGAGTGTGTATGTTATTATTTACCATTTTATTTGTTTACATGTAGATGTTTTTGCATACTTTTGTTATTAGCTTGACTACATCACCTTCCAATTTATATGTCAACTTTGTTTGTATACAAATTTTACCAAAGTTATAGTTTTAAAATATGGTTTTAACATAAATATTCTGAGTTAGGTATATAGTTATTATCCAGCGATCTTAAAAAGCCCGACGGGTCGGGCTCGGATATTGGGTTGAAATACACTGCGGGTTCGGGCCGGACTCGGGTTTTAATTATTGTAATTGGACTTGGGTCCGGATTTTATAATACCAGGACCGAACCCTGCCCATTGACAGGCCTAGTCATGTGTGCTATAGAGTTAGATGAAAATTTTGGTATGCTAGCACAAATATGCTAATCTTCCAATTTCCAACACAATATTATTACAATAAACATAATTCCTTTATAGTTGACAATAATTAAGAAAAATACTCAATTTATAGGAAGGTGATAGCTTGCACACATAAGAAAAGTTCTGATATAGATTCAGGTGTGTAAATAACACCAAACAGTTAGCATTGAGTACAGAACTAAAAGAAAGTAAAAGATGTATTTACTCTTAAAGCTTTTAGATATTGAACCCCTCTCTCAATATCAAATTCATTGAGGCATACTTTTCAAAACAAGCTATAACCTAAATAGGTAATTGAACATGGAATCAGAGGAACAGTTAACCAAGATGATTTTAATGATGACAAAATAACCAAACATATGAAAATAAAATAAAACCTAACAAAAAAAGATACATAAGAACCTAAATTACAAGAAGTTTGTGAGCAAGTGAGAGCGGTATTATTTTTCTTACTGAATACTAAAATTTTAATTTGCTTTTTTGTATTAGATTAAAATATATCATATTCACTTCTTCTCATAAAGCACCAAATCCTAATAAATAGGTTAATTTGCATATCTGATGGTTTAAAGGGAAATTTCATTTAGTCATCAGCCGACACAATACCGATGTACAATCTTTCAGGTGCTGCTGCAATGAAAACAAAGTAACTATCTATGATATTATAAGTAAAATTAAACAATGATTTCCACTTACAATTTTATATTGCTCGTAGGCAAATTAGCCGATAGATCGCGGCCAAGTAGCTCGACAAAAATCGATTTAGGGTTTCCATGAATCATTGGAACAATGGTGATATAGATGCTTCTGAATAATGGGTTTGAAGGTGAGGTAGATGATGATGTGGTTTTTGCGCTATTGTTTGAAGGTTGAGTAAGAAGATGGAGATTTGGGGTTTTTGGATGATAACACCGCGAAGTGGAAATAAGAGAGATGTGAGAATGAGAGTTGAGGTATTGATTTTTTCACGAATAGTTTAGGCGAGCTACCCAAAAAATAACGCAGCGTTTTGCCGCCTTGGAAAAGAAATTCGAAAAATCTATGGTTGCACTTGGTGTACAAACGCAGCTAGTAGGTGCTACTAAAATTAAATTTTCTTTTAGTGTATGCAAGCCTTACTCCACCGTACTCTTTTATTTGTTATGAATAGGAAATATGCCACTAAGGACTTTCATTAATGATACCAATTATAATATATTGGGTTTGACGTTTGGTAGCCACATGGGATTTCATCAATGATACCAATTATAATGTCGTGGGTTTGACATTTGGTAGCCACACAGGCCTTTCATCAACGACACCAATTCTACTGTTGATTTTGATATGTAATTGCCACAATGGCCTTACATCACTCATCATAAAATAGGAAGTTGGGTTATAACTTTTATTGCTGTAAAGGCCTTCCACTTGCATTTATATTCTTTTAAACAGTTTCATTCATCATCATATAGCTTAATCAAGTTTTATATCTTCTTTACTCTTTATTCAAGTTACTAATTCTTAACTTATAGTTTCCTAAGTTCATTTCATACTTAAGATTAATCATCACTTTTCATGAAGCCTACATTCTTAATTTATTGTTCAAACTAATGTTTCGAAGTCATAACATACTAACCGACTTAGAGTTATCATGCGCTAACACATCGCATATTAACCCCAAGTTGCAACCTTAGGGTGACTTCCCTATAACCATCGCATAGCAACTCCTCCTTAGTCATTGTGACAATCCACATTTTGAAAGGTTTAAATCGACAATAAACCGCATATGTCCAACTTAAAAAATCCGAAATATAGATAATCAATGGGGATGATTAAGAAAAATAAGGAAAGAAGAAGAAATCACATAATCTCACAATGGAATGATAAAATATAATGATCAAATAACAGTTCATGAAGCTGCTTATATCATACATTTGATTATAATTTATACAACATTTATCAGAGTTATATATATACATCAGGTATAAATAATCAATGCGACAGAATAGCATGATGTAGGGAATAATAATAATAGTAATATACCAAATCTTCATCTTCGTCCACTAGAGAATAACCTTCAATTCGTTGAAAAAACTCAGGACTGACCCGAGCATAATGGAAAACAAAACAAAACACTTTGTCCTTCATGGATTTGGAGTCATGCATATCGTTTGGCTATGTTTGGTATGGTAATAGTTTATCTGTGTCAATACTGGTTATTGCCTCCTTGTGAGTTGCTGGTCTTGCATCCGTTGGTTGCAAATGTCATGTTTTATTATGTTAGTTAGTGGTGACCTTTTGCGGTTGTTGTCATGTTTTCACCCGGCGTGGTATGTTAATTACCTTGTATGTGAGTCTCTCATGTGTTATGTTCACCCTGCATGGTGATGCCGTAAGTTTGTAATATTGGTTTAGTGAGTTTGTCTTAGGTGAGTTGACAGTGGTCGGTCCGCTATAAAAACCTTATCTATAGTTTAGGCTTGTGGCTTAACTCTTATGCTATAAGCTAGATTAGTCTCAACTGGTAGTTTAGGCAATCAGTCTAACTCCTGGTTCTTATATGTACTTATTACTTTGTTGTAATAAAAGTGGACGATCCACTATAAAATCAGGCTGGCCTTGCCAAAAAAGGATATCATGAAATATGAGGGTAAATAACTTAAGAGATGTTATGGGATTTTCCATCTCCTAAGGATCCATTAAACAATTTATATACAATAGTATACGCTATAATAGGTCATGTCTATTAGTAAAATAAATATCAAAATAGCGTTAACGCTTTACATTGATCCACCTTAACACATTTTATAGCATATAGTCTATGTCGGTCCTGTAATACAACCAGCAACATCGGTATCCAGTGAATCCCTTATAGGTATAATACTAAACCAAAGTCGTAATGAGTTTGTATAAGGTTAAAGACGATAAGGCACGTGGGGCAATGCCCAAGATTGGATTCTGCCAGTTCACCCTTTCTGGTTCGTTGTAACACATCCGTGGCCGACCACGACAATCAATCTAAACAAAAAGGTGCACTCACTGAGTCAACATCACAATAGTAATACCAGGGATCAACGTCACTAGAGGTAGCTAACCTCAATGGCTAGACATAGGCTCCTGTTTTAGTCAGCCTAATTATGACACAAGTGTCATGGCTATCCATCATCGTTTTCTTACTTCATTCCAGTAAACATTTTCCAATTCAACCACTACATTCTGGATGTTATCCACCGTGTACACGGTTATCAAAGTGGTTCCAATATTGACAGAGAGTAGGCCAATAAGAGGTCCGGGTCACTTTAAGAACCAAATGACATTTTACACATTGGTTGGTACTTTTACATTTCGGAAACAATTCGTATTTGATATCAAAATATCATATTCGCTTCAAAATCAACTCCATTTTGAAATCATCATATTTACTAAAAATATACCATATCATTTTTACCTTAATATCTTGATTTCGCTTCCAAAATTGTTTCGAATTCCAATTTAGGTTATTACTTCATTTTAACCTCATTCGCATTTAAATCTAGGATTTAAATAAAAACATTCCACTCTTTTGACCAGTTTGAAATTTAGTAAAATAATTAAATAGTTAAAATAGTTTAATAGAAAATAGTTTGAGTATAAAAAATGGTTTATATACTAAAATAGTTTGAAAAATCAAAATAATTTGAATATTTAAAGAAGATAGATTTTAAACAATTTATACTAGAATAATTCATTTGCAAATAGTTTCAAAATCAAACCGGTACACTTTCCAAATTTTCCAATTCAGATCAGTTACAATTTCCATTTCGATTCAATTCCGATTTCAAGTCGAGTTTTACTTCGATTCCAATTTCAATTCAACTAATTTCGATTTCGAATCAATTCGATTTCGCTTTCAATTCTAATTTGATTTAAATCTCAATCCCAAATTAATTTCAATTTCAACTATCTGATTCAATGATTAAATTTTCAACTTAATTTTCAAATTTTAACCATTTTGATTTATATCAATTTCGAGTTTGATCTTTAAAATATCGATTCAAATCACTTAAATCAAATTAACCTTCAATATCCAAATTTAAAATCCAAACCTTCAAATATAATTAAATTCCGAGCTCCATTTTGGATTATCGTTTTATATTACTTTTCTTAGTAATATCCAAAGTTCGAATAAAAGTCTAATCTTTTAAAATGAATTAATTTTTGAAATTCAAATCATATTTCGATTTTAACTTCAAAATCTCAACTTCGATTATTTAAACAATTCATGTTTTCAAATTTAGATTTCAACATTCCGAGCTGAAGTGAATAGTTCAATTTCAAAAAATTCGATTTTTATTTCTTTAAATCAAATCATTTGAATAATTTCAAATCAAAATTTAAAATCATTTAATTTAACCAACCCGGTGTCCGTATATAATTCTATATTCTATGCCAAGTGAATCAATTATTGTAATTTAATTTAGGGATGGATATATATCGTCTCAATCCAAAATAAATGTCATAGGTATATGATTTCAACATATTTCTTAATTTATTCGAAATAGTTCAATTTACAGTTTTATATACTATAAATAATATACGGGATGATAACAGGATATATTAAAAATAAATAAACATTCAAATCATCCAAATCCTAATCAATAGCATCCATCACAATCAACATCCAAACAGTCAATAAGTCATTACAATTCACTAGTCATCAGAAATCGGGAATTTAACTAACAATTTAATTTCATTTCAAATTTTAACTATCAATTCAAATTCCTGTCATTTTAATTCATATCAATTTAAATGCCAGCTAAATTTTACCAAACAACAGTCAATAAATTTAAATCACTTCACGATATAAATTTAATTAACATAAAAATTATTTCAGTCAATTGTGAGCGTATAAAACACTCACTTTTCTATTTGAAACTAAAAAAATTCAGCTTCAAATAAATGCCACTTCGATCCCAAGCTGCAGCTACATCGATACGGATCCACTGCAATTTGTTTCGTCCAAAACGTGCCTCAAACGCAAAAGATATTGATTTTTATTAATATTGATATACTTAAACTAATTAACCAATTAATTAAAATTAACTCCTTATCCTATCATTCACTATCGTCGACCATCTCCAGATCGAGATGTCACTGCCCCCTTTACAACTGAAATCGCGACCTCAGCATTTTTTATAATAAATGTATGCCCTCCATCACCAGGCCAACCACCAACGCCGTCTCGCCTACCATCAAGCCACGCCTCCGGCCTCTCATGCGTTCAGCCTACGCGCTCGAATCCAATCTCCCTATCATACGCTTGCGACTCAAAACCTAGAACGACGATGAAGCAACCCATCGACAAACCCCATCGCGAGCCAACTCATGTCTCCACCCCTCGCGTGTGCGGCCACGACCCTTAGTCGAACACGATTTGATCGTGTCTTGCTTCTTCTTTTTTGTGGATTTGAGGCAATTTGAAATGAGAGATGAAAGGAGGGGTAAACGTGCGATGGGAGATAAGGTTGAGGTAGAATGTACGATGTTGACTTAAATGGATATATATATATATATATATATATATATTAAAATTAGAAAACATCGGGGAGTCGCCATGGAAATGAAGATGAAGATGAACCCTAATTCAATTTAGGAATGTTTTGAGTTCGGAAGTGGTATGTGTTGTTTTGTCGGACTGGAGTTACTTTGTATTTACCTCTGTATATGCTTTGGGCCGCATAGCCCATTTAATCAATTAACCCATTTTCAAAAAAAAAAATTTAGAAAACATTTCGCTTATATACGTCCGAGATTTCGAACTCCAAATGAAGCGTGCCACTAGGCGTTTATATTGTTTTACCCCCATTCTGAATACAATGGAACTAGTTTCGTGGCCTGATTCAATCATATGCAGAAGATAGCTTTTCAAAATCAATTTATTTTAATTAAATTGTGAAATTAATTTCTATACGTTTCAAGCTCGCATGGCCAAATGACAAGTCCGGTCGCTATGAAGTTTGAAATCCTATAATAATTTACTATTACGGATCCGATGAAACTGGTTTCATCGAAATTCGAGATAGTGGCTAAAATGGATATTTTTACACGTTAATTAAAATATAAAATTTCTAATTTCTAATTATTTCACTTTAAATCCAATTTCAAACGTTAACAGTCTTCATCATTGTTTAAATAAAACTTAAATCAACTTCTAATATCATTCTCAATCGTATTAAATCCAGAATTCAACTATTCAAATAATTTCCAATATTAAATTTATATAATTTAATCCTCCAATAAATCACATTAATAATCATTAAATATTTATTTCTATCCATTTTCATCCAATAATCATATTAAATTTTATAATTTAAAATAGTTAGAAATATGGGTTGTTGCAGTCATCGTGTAATATCATGCCTATAGCCATCATATGCTATTTTACCCTTAGATATCGCATACTATCACACAATAGCCATCGTGCGTATTCCATCTAAATCCATCGTGCCTAATTCAACCTGAGCCATCATGCCTAATCCATTCAAAGCCATTGCTTCTAATACATAATAGCCATCATGCCTTATCCTTCCAAAGCCATTGGGAGCTATGATATTCATAGCCATCGCATGCTAATTCTATTTAAGCTATCGCATAATAAGTTCTATACTGAGCCTTCGTGGATAGATGGCTTCAATTGCCATAGCCTATAAATAATTTACGGTCGTCGCTTATATTCCCTAATTAGTTTGCGTGAGGAAGGTATAAATAGGGCTTTCATATGTTACATGACACGCTCGTAATTATTTTGAAAACTGATTTAATTCCTTATGAAATAATCACTATACACCAACTCTCATTTAGTGTCAAATTTACAGTGGTCAACTCCTTATTTTCCATTTTTCTTTTCAAAAAAATTTAACCACCTAATTAATTAGTAGTTAAATTTACCTTAATTTTTTATTCACCAAATAATTCACAAAAAATCAAAAACTAATGGCAAAAATTCAAAAAATTCATCAAAAATCAGTTTTATAATACTTTGCTTTTTTCTACAACTTTAGATCAAAATACTTAATTTTATTATTTTTAATAATTAATTTACCTGAAATTAACTATATTCCAAACTTAGAAAATATATAAAGTTCCCATGTTAACTCTAAAAATTGTGAAACTAGAAATTCATTTTTATTTCATTCTTATGAATGTCATATTAAAACTTCATGGTATTTGAATACAATTTAACAATATTTTGGCCTAAAACATGAAATAATTCACCTTAATTAAATTCTACACCATAATTAAAATAAGGATCAATCATCCAAACACGTAAACATCATCAAAGTATGCATTCTCATTTAAATCTAAATTTATACATGCTAGAGAAGGTTTTAGAGAAAGATTTTTACTCACCTAGATTAGGAAAACTTGTTAATCTTCTTTTCCTTAAAGTTGAAAATATGGATTCGTTATCTCTTAGCTCTTCTCTTTCTTGGCGAGCCTAAGCATCATACTATTGTTTTGTGAATAAGGGGAGAATGAATACTAAATTGGGAATGTAAGGAGTTATTAATTTTGGCCTTGGGCTAAATTCCCATTTCCCATTTCTAACCTAATATTAATAAACCCTTAATTCATCTTCCTTCATTCATTCATTCTTTCTTATGTGCTTTGCTTTCATTTTATTTTGTTATTCAATTAGTTTACTTATTTTTCCATATTTTAACCCCAATATGTGATATTACATGAGTAATTGATAGGATTGGGTCCAGTGAAGGATTTATCGACTCCAAGGATCAACCAGATGGATGTTGACTAGACTTTGGAGACTACGGAGGAAAAGGAGTCATGGATGACTTCTTTGAAGGATTAAATGTTGAAGGGACTCTCTCAAAAGGAATAAATAAGGGTTATAATGCAAGAAGATGTGCAATACAGGAGAGGTTTCTCAATCCCCTGCTTTAGTGTGTAACTAAGAATAAAGCTAGAAAAATCCTCATGGAAATCCATAATAGGGGTTATGGTAACCACACTAGGAGGCATGCATCAACAAAGGTGATACTTCACCATATATACTTTTGACTAGAAACAAATCGGGATACTACTGATTACACCAAATGATGCGACTGATGCTTAAGGTTTGTGAAAATTACAAAATCCATATACATAAAGCAACAAAAGTGGTTAGCTCATGGCCATTTTCAATTTTTGGAATTGATATAATCAATGTGCTACAGATGTCGAAAGGAGGAGCTAAGTATCCTATTATTTCGATGGACTTTTTTACAAAGTGGGCTGAAGCGAAACCGCTTACCACAATCCCAACAAGGAAAGTGATCAGCTTTGTGACGAATAAAATTGACTGTAGATTTGGAGTACCCTAAAAAATTATAACATGTAACGGAACTTAGTTCAAAGATATCAAGTCCAAGGATTTCTACAACCAGTATAAGATCGAGAAAAGATTTTCAATGGACGCACACCCACAGGAAAATGGATAGGTGGGGATGGTCAATAAAATAATCAAATCCATCTTGGAGAAATGTTTAACTAAAACCAAGGGAAACCAGGTCGATAAGCTTCCACTTGCACTGTGGGCTTACACGACGACCCACAAGTCAACATATGGGCATATACCATTCGCTTTGGCCTACTGACCAGAGGCTAGGACTCTGATTGAATTGGAAATCCCTTCTCATAAAAAAAAATACTACGACCCTAAGATCACCAGGAACTTTTGCTAGAGCCCTTCAATTTTATTGATGAAAAGAGAGTAGAGGCCAAATTAAGGGTATCAGCTCGCCAGAAAAGAGTAGCATGACATTTTAACACCAAGGTCCGAAGCCGCCCCTTCTAAGTGTGGGACACCTTGTTGAAATAAGTACCACCGAGTATATGGGTTCTTGGTCCAAATTAGGCAGGTCCTTACGCAATCAAACAAAAGCTTAGAATTAGAACTTTGAAGCTAGATATTGTTGATGGAATGTCGATTCCAGGCATGGATTATTGACCTTTAGTGATGCTATTTCACTAAGATTTACTTACTTTATTTTCTACAAATATGCAACCATAGAGAAATTATGGCAATGTAATAAGAAAGGACTTTCCACATTTTCATTTATAAATAAAGATATCTTCTTGAACTAATGAAACCGTGTTCTTATAAGCTAAACCACATGCTGCATGATTAGAAGTACAATCAGGTATCCGAAGATGGGTACTGACTTCTTCGGTCCAGGATTAGGACAAAGAAGTATAATCAATAGTCGATCAGACAATGCGAATATATCCCTCTGTTATTGACTAATACCCAAAGATAGGCAAAGTCAATGAGCGATGCCCAAAATCAAGAACATAAAGTAGCAGTTTCAAGAGATAAGCGAGGACAATCAAAGGATACTCTCAATCAATGCCTGGAGATAAGTGACACGAGAGCGGATGCTCAAAGATAGCATTTGAAGCACCAGTTCTCGGAGATAGGAATTAGTATATGGAAAGGATTTTCAATGAACGCACTTACTTCCTAGAAGGAATTTTCTAACCATGGATAAGAAAGGATGGTCAATGGATGTTTTCGTTCGACGCCCGAACATACGTGAGACTGAGAACTGGTACACAGAAATTGGCACGTTGGACTCCTTCAGTCTAGGATCAAGACCATGAGAGTATAAACGGTCTAGGGACTATCAAAAAATTTGTCCCATGTTATCAACCTTCCATCGATGCTCAAAGATAGCCAAGGTGAAGGAGTGATGTCCATATTCTAGCATTTAGAATGCCGAGTCTCATAGGCAGGTGTAATGACTCATGAATTCAGTCAAATTTTAAAAGAAATTTTATTTGAATTTTGAGTTATTTACTTTAAAATTTAAATAAATGTGAATTTAAATAATGATTTTGGGACATTGAGTAATATACTTTCCAATTCAATAAAATGGAAAAAAATTGTCAAATTTCAAATTTTGGTCAAAATTAGTCAAAGTTCGACTTTTGGTTGAAAATTCAAATTTATTCTTTTTTTCTAATTCTTGACTAGATTCTGATATGGTCTCCACTTTTCATTTCGTTAAAATCCGATCTCTATAGCTTTAAATCCGCAATTTACAGCTTTAAAACCTTATATATTTGTGTGTATTTTCCCTGTTTTTCTTTAATTTGGGTTTTGGGCTTTGGATTGATTTATTGGGCTTGATATTTGGGCTTGGATACTAAAGGTCACCTAAATGGATACGTACCTTTCCTGAATGGACATGTCTGTTAAGAAAGGAAATGTACGTACTTTTATTCCTGGTTCCTCTTTTTTCTCATTCTTTCTGCCTGAAACAATTTACAGAACTTCATCCCCTTCCTCCTCCATGTCCATCTCCAATCCAATTCCTTAAAAACCTAGCCTCCTTTTCCCTAACCTCTCTCTCTCCCCTTAGCCTTGTCGTCGCTTACCAACCTCCACCCCCTACCCTTCTCAGCCATACACCCCTTACCACCAAGCATCCACCTTCTTTCGGTTTAGCCTACCCCATCCACACACATACCCTCCACCTCCTCTCGACCACACACCACACCTACACAACCAAACCACTCAGTCGAGCACACACACCACACACCCCTACCCACCTTCGGACTCCACCCCACATGCCACCTAAGCCACAACCTCCTACTTACCTTTGGCCGCACCCTTGCACCGATAGGCCGAGCGCACCAAGACTAAAGCCGAACCCACTTTGCATTTTCTCTTCTTCATTTTATAAAAATTATTATTTTCAAAAGTTTTGATTTGTCATACTCGCATCATTTTGAGTTTGGATCGTTGTTGCTTGGCTTGTGGTCTCCATCTCCGTGTTGTATGCGCTTCATGTCTGTTCGTTGTAGTTGTCACCGTCATTAGCCATAAAAGGTGAGAACCACTCACAACTAACTTCTTATGATTAAGTGAATGGATATCTTTTGAAATTTCAATTGAAATGTTGTTATAATTAGATTTTCTTAGTTAAATTATATGATATGATATGATGCTCACCTGTGACATGATATGATTTATTATATGATATGTTCTGTAATATGTACTAATATGTTGCGTTATTTATTTATTATATCACACTGCAAGTTCCCTAACTATTGGTTGAAATGATACATACCCCAACGATCTTATAGATTAGAAAAAATAATTATGGGTGGAAATGATAAATCCAAATGATTTTATTGATTTGAAACTATTAAATTTGGGATATGGGTTGAGATAATATATATTCAAAAATTTAATTATAATTTTGGGTTGAAATGATATATACCCAATCACTTGACCATAGGGTTGAAAATTATATATAGACACGGTTGGTCCGTTTTAAATTATTTTAAATTATTTTCCATATTAAAAAGTATGTTTGATTTAATAAATTAAAATTTTAAATTTAATTAAAAATTTATATTTGGAAAATAATAATATTCTATGTGTTTTAAAGTTAAATTATAAGCTAAATATGGTGTTACATGTAAGATTTTTAACTTATAATTTTATTTATGTTTTAAAATATATTTTTAGTTTAATTTAATATAATATAATATATATATATATTTAATTTTATTTAATATAATAAATATAGTTTTAATTTAATATAATAAATAAAGTTTTATTTTAATATAATATACATAGTTTTAATTTAATATAATAAATATATTTTATTTTAAGATAATAAATATAGTTTTAATTTAATATAATAAATATAGATTTTATATAATAACTTTAATAAATAAATTTAAGAAGTTAGGTAGGGAATATTTTGTAATTAAATTTTATTTAAAGGATTTAAATTCAAATAAGACTTTATTTAAGTTTAAAGATGTGAGTTTGGATTGTAATAATTTGACTTAATGTGAATTGTAAAATAAATGTTCTAAATCTAAAATATAACCGATTTAATTTATAATTTGGGATTTATTATTTAAATGTTTTATAAAATGGCTACGGTGTGAAATAAGCGTTTGATTGTTAAAAACACCAGGGTCGGATATTGTCATACTACCTGCCGATTTTGAAATCACTTTAACAACTGTGCACGTGGTGGAGAATGCAAAACAAAGTAGGATAGTCTAGCGGATGCTATTGGTATGAGGTATGAAACGCAGCCCCGACCTTCTAATCAGCTTGATATGACTAAAAGAGAAGCTATACCAGGCCAAGTGAGGTCGCTCCTCCGATCGAGCACGCTTCTTCGAAATCATCTCTATTACTTTGTGATTTGATTTGATGCGCATCTTTGATTATGGGAGTGTGTCTCGAGGCGGGCGATAATAGCTGCTATGCGTTACCACTAGTCCGGGAGTGCAAAACAGTAGAATCCTACCTTGAGCATAGCCTCGGGTGCCTTGTCATATGCCTTATCGAGCCCACTACTATTTTGGTTTGTATCGTACGTATGGGGTACTCCCTGATAGCCCATCGGGTGGTGGAGTTTACAGTACTGTATAGACTACGACACACATAAAAATGTGTTAAGGGGGATATGGGTAACGCCTTAATGCTATTTTCAATATTATACTTTACTGCTAGACATAACATGTATAGCGTATATTACTACATATGTAAATAGCTTAATGGATCCTTAAACGATGAGAATCCCAAAAATCCTTTGAGTTATTGTTGCATTTCATTTGTTACATTTCACTTAAATTGATTTACTTACATGAGAATGTTAGTCCTGACTCGAATGTTTTGCTTAACTTTATGCTCGGGTCAGTCTGAGTTTTACAGCATTCAAGACTCACCTTTTGGTGTTAGATACTATGCTAGAGATATATCTATCTATCTACTTAGCTATTTCAGTTATTTCTATTCAGACATTTGTCATTTGCTTATGTATTAACGAACTTCTTTGTATTTGGATTTCTGTCGTATTTGTTTCTGACTTTGTTGTTCTATAGTAGCTTCATAAACTACTCTGTTTTGTTTATTCCACTACATATTTTGTGTCTGTGATTCTGTGTTCGATTTTATTAAATAAATATATAACAATTTGTTGTTTTGAACGATTCAAGTTGGACATGTGTGGTTTTATTGTCGATTTGAATAGTTTGGATTAGCGAGTCATTGCAGTTGGTATCAGTGCCTTGGTTTTAGGCAAACCTTAGCCTATGGCATAAAAAAACTCATTAGAGATAGGGTATCAATATCCTAGAATGAGTAGAATTAATTACAGAATCACTCTAGTTTCTGCTTGATTCTTAGTTAGAGCTCTTTTTGATTAAGATTTCTTTGAATTTGAATCTCTTCCTTTGTTCTAAAATCCATCCATGAATCTTCTGGATGAATCATAGGATGCCAGCGGTAAGGACCTTCTGCCATCCATTGCAGCAGAGCCGCCAGCACCAGAACCCATTGGACCAGTCAGATTCACTACTTTTGTAAGGAGTACACTCAGCTTGGTGGTACTAAGTTTACTGGAGCAGAGAGCATCATTGAGGCTCAGCAATGGATGAGGAGTTTAAAAAGGATTTTCTTAGGTCTTGAAATCACCGATGCTCAGAAGCATCAATTAGCCGCTTGGCAGTCGCAGGAGGCTACCCAGGACTGGTGGGAGTCTGTTACAGCCCATGCTATTGAGGCAAATATCAAAAAAAATTAGCCTATTTCTTGTAACTGCTGATATTCCTTATGATATCTCGTTCATATATCTAAATCAAATTTTCTTACTAATTACAGATAGTAAGAATGAGTGGACGAAGAGGAAGGGCTAGAGATCAAGGAAATGCCACAACAACTGGCCAAACTCCTCCAATAGCAGAACCAGCTCTACCTATTCAGCATCATCCAAATCTGGCTGACTTATATATAAAAGCTTTTCAAGACTGGGTGGTAAGCCGTTCACCGGCAAGGAGTCAATTGTTGAGGCTCAAACATGGATCAGGTCATGTGAAAGAATCTTTAAAGGGCTTAAGCTGCAAGATGATCAAATACGACTCATAGCTTCTTGGCAACTCCAAGAAGAAGCTTTAGCATGGTGGGAAACCATTACCATCGATGAGCCTGAAGACGGGTTTACTCGGGATAGATTCAAGGAAGTATTTGAGAAGCGCTATATGCCATCGACTGGGATTTCTCATATGTACCAAGAATTCATGGATTTAAAGCATGGAAATCTGTTATTCGAGGAGTATCTGAACAAATTCAATGAATTGTCTCGCTTTGGACCGGAATTAGTCAACACACCCTTGAAGAAGAATGAGAGATTTATTCGTGGGATGAACATAAAGTTCCGCGAAAGGATGACTGGCCACGTCAAAGCGTCCTTTTTAGATTTGATTGATATGGGATATCGTTATGCTAAGCTCGACATGCAAGAAACCCCAGTGGAGAAAGGAAGCTCGAGCAAACCAAATTGGAAGAAGAGGAAATTTGGAGGCAAGAAACCATGGCACGGCAAAGGCAAAAAGAAGAGCAACCAAGGAGGCACAGTAGAAATGTCACTTTCTATAATTGCGTTGAGAAGGGCCACTATTCTAGTAGATGCACGAAGCCTAAGAAACAAGTCAGCCAATCCGCTCAAGCAAAGCCCAGGAAGTGCAATTATTGTCAGAAGGTGGGACACGAAGTTAAAGACTGCCCAACCATGAAGCAAGCCCAAGTAGCCAAGTTGTACGCAATCAAAGACCAACCCACCTCTTCCAAAGCAGAAAAAGGGAAAGGAGTTCTCGAAGGTAATCTCACTATTTATGATAGCATTATTAGAGTTCTATTTGACACAGGCGCTACACACAGTTTTATATCCCAACAAGCTATTAATCAAGTGAATCTTGAGCCTGATTTTGTTGGTGATCCTATATGCGTAAGGAATCCAGTTGGAGGTCCAGCAAACCTCGGTCTTCGATGTAAAGATGTTCCTATCTCATACTCTCGTTACCAATTCCATATTGGTCTCTTTGTTCTTGATTTCACCGAGTTTGAAGTCTTACTCGGAATGGATTGGCTAGCAAAACATGAAGCAAAATTGGATTGCAATAATTGGTTGATTTCAATCAAAACCGAATTTGGGGATTTCATCGAAATTTCCTGTGAGGACCCTAGTCCTAAAAGGGAAGGGTTGATGTATAATTTGGGTTATCCTGAACCCAGTCTGGAGTCCATTCCTATTGTTAGAGATTTTCCAGATGTATTTGAAGAAGTGAAATCTCTACCTCCTCACCAAGAAATAGAATTCAGAATCGACCTAGTACCTAATGCTCGTCCCATCATTCACGCTAGTCGTAGGATGGCACCTAGGGAAAGGGTTGAATTAGTTCGGCAAACCAATGATCTATTAGAGAAAGGGTTCATCCGACCTAGTGTTTCCGAATGGGGTTCAGCCTGCTAAATCAGACGGATCTTTGAGATTGTGTGTAGACTACCGCGATCTCAACAAGCTGACTCTCAAAAATAAATTTCCACTACCCAGAATTGATGATTTATTTGATCAGTTGCATGGCGCTTGTTTCTTCTCAAAGATGGATCTAGCTCAAGGGTTTCATCAACTATGAATCGCCAAAGATTGTGTTCATATGATAGCTTTTAGGGGTCCTAATATGTTCTACGAATGGTTAGTCATGCCTTTTGGACTAACCAATGCTCCAGCATACTTCGTGGATCTTATGACTCGAGTATTTCGGGATGTATTGAATAAATTTGTGCTCGTATTTATTGATGATATTTTGGTCTATTCCAAGACCGAAGAGGAGCATGCCGAACATCTTAGAATCGTTTTGGAGATATCGAGGAGAAATATTCTATTTCAAAAAATTTCCAAATGCCACTTCTGGGTCAAAGAAGTCAAATTTCTTGGCCATATCGTTAATGAAGAAGGGATTTCTGTTGATCCTAGCAAAATTTCCGCTATTCTTGATTGGAGGAGACCTACTACCCCAAAGGAAATCCGAAGCTTTTAGGGTTTAGTAGGTTATTATCGAAAGTTTTTTCAGGAATTTTCGAAGTTAGCTAGTCCATTGACAAGCTAACAATGAAGAATGCAAAGTTTATTTGGACTCCAAAATGTGATGAAGCTTTTGAGGAATTGAAGAAGAGATTAACCACCGCTCCTGTTCTCGCTATTATCAATGGGAACCAGGGATTATCTGTTTATACCGATGCTTGCGGTGAAGGCTTGGGTGCAGTATTGATGCAGAACGGGAAGGTAATTGCCTACGCGAGTAGACAGTTACACCCTCATGAAAGAAATTATCCAACCCATGATTTGGAGCTTCTAGCTGTTATCTTCGCTTTAAAAACATGGCGACTTTATCTTCTGGGTAAGAATATTTTCACCTTTCTTAACAATTTACGAATTTAATTTAACTTAACTTAACAAATATACTTATTGAATTCTCTTTCCTTCTAGGTGAAAAATTCGAATTATTCACCGACCACAAATCTTTGAAATATCTCTTCACCCAAAAAGATCTGAATTTGCGACAACAACGTTGGTTGGAATTTCTGGCATCTTATGACCTAGACATTCTATATACGCCCGGAAAAGCCAATGTAGTTGCCGACGCCTTGAGTCGAAAGCATGCTATTCTTGCTCACCTTATTATCGCCCTACTCTTCTTAAGAGGATCGCGAGCAAGCAGTATGAAGATGAGTTTCTTCGGGGAATTTATAAAAGAATATGCCAAGGAGAAGACACTAGTTTTGAGATGGATAATAGAGGAGTTATAAGATTGAAAGGAAGAATATGTGTTACAGACTTCCCTGTTTTGAAACGAGAAGTGTTAGAGGATTGTCACAAATCTAAATTCAGCATCCATCCGGGAGTCAACAAAATGTATCGTGATATCAAAAGGACTTTCTGGTGGAAGACGATGAAGAGAGACATATCAATATATGTGAGTCGCTGCGCTACTTGCCAACAAATCAAGAGCGACCAAAAGAAGATGGCGGGTTTACTTCAGCCTTTAGAAGTACCCAAGTGGAAATGCGACCAAGTATCGATGGATTTCATCGACGGTTTGCCTCGCACTCGTAAAGGCAATGAAGCGATTTGGGTCATTGTTGACCGTTTGACTAAGACAGCCCACTTCTTGCCAGTGAAGTCTTCCCGCACGGCGGCAAGTCTAGCTGAACTATATGTGAAGGAAATTGTCCGTCTCCATGGCATTCCTAGAAGCATAGTGAGTGATCGTGATCCGATCTTCCCTAGTAGATTTTGGGAGGCGTTTCAAGATGCATTGGGAACCAAGCTGAATTTCAGCACTACTTATCACCCACAGTGTGATGGGCAGACTGAGAGGATCAATCGAATTTTGGAGGACCTATTGTGAGCTTGTATACTTGATTTTGGTGGTTCTTGGGAGGACCATTTGCATCTGGTTGAGTTCTCTTATAACAACAGCTATCAGGCCAGTATACGGATGGCTCCTTTCGAAGCTTTATATGGTCGTCCATGTCGATCACTGACAATGTGGTATCAGAGCTAAAGGTTGAGTAAGAACTTTAGCTACGGAGTATAACACATTAGATGGCTCATTAGAGATAGGGTGAAGTGTACCCTAGAATGAGTTTAATTCAAGACTAAAACCTAAAAAAAAATTAGTCTATTTCTCGTAACTGCTGATATTCCTTATGATATCTCGTCCATATATCTGAATCAAATTTTCTTACTAATTACAGATAGTAAGAATGAGTGGACGAAGAGGAAGGGCTAAAGGTCAAGGAAATGCCACAGCAACTGGCCAAACTCCTCCAATAGCAGAACCAGCTCTACCTATTCAGCATCAGCCGAATCTGGCCGACTTATATAAAAGCTTTTCAAGACTGAGTGGTAAGCCGTTCACCGGCAAGGAGTCAATTGTTGAGGCTCAAGCATGGATCAAGTCATGTCAAAGAATCTTTAAAGGGCTTAAGCTGCAAGATGATCAGATGCGACTCATGGCTTCTTGGGAACTCCAAGAAGAAGATTTGGCATGGTGGGAAACCGTTACCGTCGATGAGCCTGATGATGGGTTTACTTGGGATAGATTCAAGGAAGTGTTTGAGAAGAGCTATATGCCATCAGTTGGGATTTCTCGTATGTACCAAGAATTCATGGTTTGTCTCGCTTTGGACCAGAATTGGTCAACACACCCTTGAAGAAGAATGAGAAATTTATTCGTGGGATGAACAAGAAGTTCCATGAAAGGATGACTGGCCAGGTCAAAGAGTCCTTTTTAGATTTGATTGATATAGGATACCGTTATGCTAAGCTCGACATGCAAGAAACCCCAGTGGAGAAAGGAAGCTCGAGCAAACCAAATTGGAAGAAGAGGAAATTTGGAGGCAAGAAACCATGGCACGGCAAAGGAAAAAAGAAGAGCAACCAAGGAGGCACAGTAGAAATGTCACTTTCTATAATTGCATTGAGAAGGGCCACTATTCTAGTAGATGCACGAAGCCTAAGAAACAAGTCAGCCAATCCGCTCAAGCAAAGCCCAGGAAGTGCAATTATTGTCAGAAGGTGGGACATGAAGTTAAAGACTGCCCAACCATGAAGCAAGCCCAAGTAGCCAAGGTGTACGCAATCAAAGACCAACCCACCTCTTCCAAAGCAGAAAAAGGGAAAGGAGTTCTCGAAGGTAATCTCACTATTTATGATAGCATTATTAGAGTTCTATTTGACACAGGCGCTACACACAGTTTTATATCCCAGCAAGCTATTAATCAAGTGAATCTTGAGCCTGATTTTGTTGGTGATCCTATATGCATAAGGAATCCAGTTGGAGGTCCAGCAAACCTCGGTCTTCGATGTAAAGATGTTCCTATCTCATACTCTCGTTACCAATTCCCTATTGGTCTCTTTGTTCTTGATTTCACCGAGTTTGAAGTCTTACTCGGAATGGATTGGCTAGCAAAACATGAAGCAAAATTGGATTGCAATAATCAGTTGATTTCAATCAAAACCGAATTTGGGGATTTCATCGAAATTTCCTGTGAGGACCCTAGTCCTAAAAGGGAAGGGTTGATGTATAATTTGGGTTATCCTGAACCCAGTCTGGAGTCCATTCCTATTGTTAGAGATTTTCCAGATGTATTTTAAGAAGTGAAATCTCTACCTCCTCACCAAGAAATAGAATTCAGAATCGACCTAGTACCTAATGCTCGTCCCATCATTCACGCTAGTCGTAGGATGGCACCTAGGGAAAGGGTTGAATTAGTTCGGCAAACCAATGATCTATTAGAGAAAGGGTTCATCAGACCTAGTGTTTCTGAATGGGGTTCAGCCATCGTATTTGTTGCTAAATCAGACGGATCTTTGAGATTGTGTGTAGACTACCGCGATCTCAACAAGCTGACTCTCAAAAATAAATTTCCACTACCCAGAATTGATGATTTATTTGATCAGTTGCATGGCGCTTGTTTCTTCTAAAAGATGGATCTAGCTCAAGGGTTCCATCAACAACGAATCGCCGAAGATTGTGTTCATATGATAGCTTTTAGGGGTCCTAATATGTTCTACGAATGGTTAGTCATGCCTTTTGGACTAACCAATGCTCCAGCATACTTCGTGGATCTTATGACTCGAGTATTTCAGGATGTATTGAATAAATTTGTGCTCGTATTTATTGATGATATTTTAGTCTATTCCAAGACCGAAGAGGAGCATGCCGAACATCTTAGAATCGTTTTAGAGATATCGAGGAGAAATATTCTATTTCAAAAATTTTCCAAATGCCACTTCTGGGTCAAAGAAGTCAAATTTCTTGGCCATATCGTTAATGAAGAAGGGATTTCTGTTGATCCTAGCAAAATTTCCACTATTCTTGATTGGAGGAGACCTACTACCCCAAAGGAAATCCGAAGCTTTTAGGGTTTAGCAGGTTATTATCGAAAGTTTGTTCAGGACTTTTCGAAGTTAGCTAGTCCATTGACCAAGCTAACAATGAAGAATGCAAAGTTTATTTGGACTCCAAAATGTGACGAAGCTTTTGAGGAATTGAAGAAGAGATTAACCACTGCTCCTGTTCTCGCTATTATCAATGGGAACCATGGATTATCTGTTTATACCGATGCTTGCGGTGAAGGCTTGGGTGCAGTATTGATGCAGAACGGGAAGGTAATTGCCTACGCGAGTAGACAGTTACACCCTCATGAAAGAAATTATCCAACCCATGATTTGGAGCTTCTAGCTGTTATCTTCGCTTTAAAAACATGGCGACTTTATCTTCTTGGTAAGAATATTTTCACCTTTCTTAACAAATTTACGAATTTAATTTAACTTAACTTAACAAATATACTTATTGAATTCTCTTTCCTTCTAGGTGAAAAATTCAAATTATTCACCGACCACAAATCTTTGAAATATCTCTTCACCCAGAAAGATCTGAATTTGCGACAACAACATTGGTTGGAATTCTGGCATCTTATGACCTAGACATTCTATATACGCCCGGAAAAGCCAATGTAGTTGCCGACGCCTTGAGTCGAAAGCATGCTATTCTTGCTCACCTTATTATCGCCCCTACTCTTCTTAAGAGGATCGCGAGCAAGCAGTATGAAGATGAGTTTCTTCGGGGAATTTATAAAAGAATATGCCAAGGAGAAGACACTAGTTTTGAGATGGATAGTAGAGGAGTTATAAGATTGAAAGGAAGAATATGTGTTACAGACTTCCCTGTTCTGAAACAAGAAGTGTTAGAGGAATGTCACAAATCTAAATTCAGCATCCATCCGGGAGTCAACAAAATGTATCGTGATATCAAAAGGACTTTCTGGTGGAAGACGATGAAGAGAGACATATCTATATATGTGAGTCGCTGCGCTACTTACCAACAAATCAAGAGCGACCAAAAGAAGATGGCGGGTTTACTTCAGCCTTTAGAAGTACCCAAGTGGAAATGCGACCAAGTATCGATGGATTTCATCGACGGTTTGCCTCGCACTCGTAAAGGCAATGAAGCGATTTGGGTCATTGTTGACCGTTTGACTAAGACAGCCCACTTCTTGCCAGTGAAGTCTTCCCGCACGGCGGCAAGTCTAGCTGAACTATATGTGAAGGAAATTGTCCGTATCCATGGCATTCCTAGCAGCATAGTGAGTGATCGTGATCCGATCTTCACTAGTAGATTTTGGGAGGCGTTTCAAGATGCATTGGGAACCAAGCTGAATTTCAGCACTACTTATCACCCACAGTGTGATGGGCAGACTGAGAGGATCAACCGAATTTTGGAGGACCTATTGCGAGCTTGTATACTTGATTTTGGTGGTTCTTGGGAGGACCATTTGCATCTGGTCGAGTTCTCTTATAACAACAGCTATCAGGCCAGTATACGGATGGCTCCTTTCGAAGCATTATATGGTCGTCCGTGTCGATCACTGACAATGTGGTATTAGAGCTAAAGGTTGAGTAAGAACTTTAGCTACGGAGTATAACACATTAGATGGCTCATTAGAGATAGGGTGAAGTGTACCCTAGAATGAGTTTAATTCAAGACTAAAACCTCAAAAAAAATTAGTCTATTTCTCGTAACTGCTGATATTCCTTATGATATCTCGTCCATATATCTGAATCAAATTTTCTTACTAATTACAGATAGTAAGAATGAGTGGACGAAGAGGAAGGGCTAAAGGTCAAGGAAATGCCACAGCAACTGGCCAAACTCCTCCAATAGCAGAACCAGCTCTACCTATTCAGCATCAGCCGAATCTGGCTGACTTTTATAAAAGCTTTTCAAGACTGAGTGGTAAGCCGTTCACCGGCAAGGAGTCAATTGTTGAGGCTCAAGCATGGATCAGGTCATGTCAAAGAATCTTTAAAGGGCTTAAGCTGCAAGATGATCAGATGCGACTCATGGCTTCTTGGCAACTCCAAGAAGAAGATTTGGCATGGTGGGAAACCGTTACCGTCGATGAGCCTGAAGATGGGTTTACTTGGGATAGATTCAAGGAAGTGTTTGAGAAGCGCTATATGCCATCAGCTGGGATTTCTCGTATGTACCAAGAATTCATGGATTGTCTCGCTTTGGACCGGAATTAGTCAACACACCCTTGAAGAAGAATGAGAGATTTATTCGTGGGATGAACAAGAAGTTCCATGAAAGGATGACTGGCCACGTCAAAGAGTCCTTTTCAGATTTGATTGATATGGGATACCGTTATGCTATGCTTGACATGCAAGAAACCCCAGTGGAGAAAGGAAGCTCGAGCAACCCAAATTGGAAGAAGAGGAAATTTGGAGGCAAGAAACCATGGCACGGTTAAGGCAAAAAGAAGAGCAACGAAGGAGGCACAGTAGAGAATGTCACTTGCTATAATTGCTTGGAGAAGGGCCACTATTCTAGTATATGCACGATGCCTAAGAAATAAGTCAGCCAATCCGCTCAAGCAAAGCCCAGGAAATGCTATTATTGTCAAAAGGTGGGACACGAAGTTAAAGACTACCCAACCATGAAGCAAGCCCAAGTAGCCAAGGTGTACGCAATCAAAGAACAACCCACCTCTTCCAAAGCAGAAAAAGGGAAAGGAATTCTTGAAGGTAATCTCATTATTTATGATAGCATTATTAGAGTTCTATTTGACACAGGCGCTACACACAGTTTTATATCCCAACAAGCTATTAATCAATTGAATCTTGAGCCTGATTTTGTTGGTGATCCTATATGCATAAGGAATCCAGTTGGAGGTCCAGCAAACCTCTGTCTTCGATGTAAAGATGTTCCTATCTCATACTCTCGTTACCAATTCCCTATTGGTCTCTTTGTTATTGATTTCACCGAGTTTGAAGTCTTACTCGGAATGGATTGACTAGCAAAATATGAAGCAAAATTGGATTGCAATAATCGGTTGATTTCAATCAAAACCGAATTTGGGGATTTCATCGAAATTTCCTGTGAGGACCCTAGTCCTAAAAGGGAAGGGTTGATGTATAATTTGGGTTATCTTGAACCCAGTCTGGAGTCCATTCCTATTGTTAGAGATTTTCAAGATGTATTTGAAGAAGTGAAATCTCTACCTCCTCACCGAGAAATAGATTTCAGAACCGACCTAGTACCTAATGCTCGTCCCGTCATTCACGCTAGTCGCAGGTGTTTGATGTGTGTTTAGTGTTTGATGATAACAAAATATATATCGAATTATAGATGTGTTTGTAGATACATGAATAAATATTCATGTTAAAATAATAATACTATTGCACAAGATTTAACAAATTCAAATAGTATTTTTATTTCAATATAATATTTTATACAGTACAATGTTTCCAGCTCATATACTGAGTTCATACATTTCATGATTTCATATATACATTTCAAAATTACAGTTTTGTCCTCACTACATCACTCATACACTCAGTCTTCTGCACATCTGCATCCATCTGCATTGTCCAGCTCCAGTATTTGTCCTATCTCCTGTGTACCTGTATAATTAACATCTACGGCAGTAATCTGAAAATAAACAAATTTGAATGTGCAAAAATATAAAATTTGTTTTTATAATTGTCTCAGATATATGGGTTATTGTCATCATCTTTGATTGTGTAATATCTGTACATATCAGTATTCATAACAGGGACAGGTAATAGTGAGTGGCTGCAATACACACATGTACATTCATACACGTGTGCACTGCCTCGCCAACTCGTGCACAGTCAACAAAAACAAGGTCAAATCCAAATTAGATTCAACTCAAGTGCAAATGGCCTCGACCAAAATCCAAATGTACACTTGAACAATATGACAATACAACTCATTCAACAACTCAAAGTATCACTGCAACAATGAACTGTGCATGTACATAGGTAAATGAAGCAAAACTCCAAATCAAATCAGTGATATCAAATCAGAATAAGTTAAAGTGAATGTGTAGACTCAACAAAGATCAAAATTGGATACTACAGAAGTGAACCCAACAGCAACAAAGAAATTCAAAACTGTCTACATTGCAAGTGCATCTGGATAAAGTGGAATATGCAAACAGACCACTGAATACATCAGAAATATGGAAACACATATATACAATGGATTGCAACAAGTTCAAGTCCAGTTACAACAGCAATGCATGCATCGGAGACCAAAGAGATGTGGACTATCTTCAAGTATCATGACCAAGTCTGGATAACATGGTCACCAGTGCACACAACAAAAGTACATCAGATCAGAGAAGAGACCAAACTCAAGTGAAATCAAAAGGGATCAATGATCACAAGTACAAGTATCACAGACCAGAATTCAACTAGACTTGATGAATGCACAAAGACTACAAGCAAATTTAAAATGACATAGCAATGAACTCAAGTCACAGGTGAAACCAGACTACACAAAGGATACAGGTCAAAGATATGCACATAAACCAGACTAAATGAATATGATTCAAGTGAACATTATCACAACAAGTCGAAGTCGAGATGACCAGAACCAAAAAAAAGGTCAGAGAGAATAATAAACTAGAATACAGAATAAAGCTACAGTTATGCAACAACCAACTTCAAATGCATCAATAAAGTTAGGGTATACAAGTCAGAATGCATAGGGAAACACAAGCAACCACAACATCAAATACATGTGCAACAGTTCATACATGTATGCAGCAGAGTGACCAAAGTCATGGCAGAGAAGATGACCAGAAACAGTGAACAAGTCAAGGCAATGATCAACAGTAAAAAATGTCAAGGCCGTATATTTTTGAAAATCAAGTTAAAATGTCACAGAACAATCAAGGCCAATGACAACAGCATAAAGTTGCAGTTAAACCGACTAGAGAAGATGACCAGATACGAAGGTCATAGGTGCCAGAAAGTCTAAGTGAACCAGAGAATACTCTCGAAACAAAAATAACTAAAAGTCAAAAATCAAAACAAAAGAGGAAAGTTTCTGGTATGAAAATCAAAGAGGGATCGAGCGTTCAAAATTGAAAGCCGTGTGAACAACGAAATTACTCAAAATAACATAGCATAAAAATGGAAAGATTCAACAGCGTGGAGATGACAAAAATTAAATTAGGCAAGTATTAGGGTTTCGAAAACCCTATATAAAGACCCAATATCATCATCGACAAACAGGGAAGAACAAGCAGAACCCAAATCATCATTTACAGAGTGCAGAGCAAAAGAGAACGATCAAGTTCAAGCAATTAAAACACAGAGCAGAAATCACATACCAATTCCAGAAGAACGTTCGATTAAATCAATCTCGAGTCAAGGAGCCAAAAATCATCAGAGCAATAGAATCAACAAAGTATTTCAAAACCCCAATTTCTCACAGAGGAAGACGAGGCCGGAGCCACTGATAATCTCGCAAACACAAAGGCAAAGCTCAAATTCCAGAATCGCCAGAGAGAGCCGAAGCCCTAAGCCACCATTATCTCGACAAAAATAAGCAGGCCGATAAATATGAAAAGGGGCCGGCCAGTTTAAATCAACTAAGGCCTTGTTTAATTTTATCAAGGGATTTATTTTTGGGCCGGGTTTATTATTAAGGGGCAAAATTGTTTTAAAATTTACAATTTAATTTTTTCCCTTGTTTTTCTTTGGAGTTTGTACTTTTCGATTAAATTCAGGGTAAATCACCACCTAGGGTTTAGGTAGTGTCAGATTGTCTAGTTAGGATTAGTTCAGTGAGCAGGGTGTGCGAGTTTACAAAAGTCTATAGGCAGTAGCAGGGTGTGCGAGTCTGTTACAGTGTTTGTAAGCGGGATACTGTTTAATTCTAATAGAAATCTGGGAATGCAGCAGTAGGCAGGGGTTGCCGAAGCTGGGTAAATTTTGTGTGTGATTTACTTTTCAGCATATTTATTTATCTACAGCTTGATTTCCTTTTTATTTTGTGAAAATTTGCTATAACCCTATTCACCCCCCCTCTAGGGTTAATCTAGATCCTACAAGTGGTATTAGAGCCTGGTATTTTTTTCTTTAACTCTAGAGTCATGAATCCATCAAATAATGCTTTTTCTAAGGGCCAATCTATTACTAGGCCACCAATGTTTAACGGGAATGACTATGCTTACTGGAAAGTTAGGATGGGTATTTATCTTAGTTCTGTTGATTATGATGTTTGGGATATTATTGAATCTGGCTATAAATCTCCCACTATAACTGTTGGTGGTACTGAAATTCCTAAACCAAAGGATAGGTGGGATGCTAACGATAGGAAATTAAAAACTACCAATGCTAAAGCTATGAATGCTTTGATATGTGCTCTTGATAAGACTGAATTTAATAGAATTTCTCATTGTAAAACAGCACAGGAAATTTGGCATACCTTGGAGGTGACACACGAAGGAACTTCTCAAGTCAAGGAGTCTCGTCTAGCCCTGTTCAGCAATGAATACGAGAACTTCGTGATGGACAAAGGCGAGAGCATAAAGGATATGTTTTGACGCTTCTCAACCTTAGTGTACAATGCTAGAGCGCTTGGGAAGTATTCACTGAGGTAGAGCTAGTGAGGAAGATACTACGAGTCTTACCAATGAACTTTGAGGCAAAAGTCACAGCAATACAAGAATCGAAAGATCTGAGTAAACTGAGCATGGAAGATTTGATCGGCAACTTGATGACATATGAGCTTGAGCTAAAAGCAAAGGAGGAACGCAACAACTCCGAATCAAAGAAGAAGACGATTGCCTTAAAGAGCAAAGAAGAGAGCGATGATGAAGAAGAAGATCCAATTAAAGAGCTTGCAATGGCTGTTAATATCTTAGAAAATGGTCGAAATTCAAGCCACGCAAGAAGAAAACGAGTGGTAATAGGTCAAAAGATTCTGAAAATTCCAATAATGAATTAATCTGCTATAACTGCAACAAGCCTGGTCACTTCAAACAAAATTGTCCACTTCTCAAAATCAAAAAAGGAAAGAAAAAGAAGAAGAAGGCATTTGCAACAACTTGGGATGATGAGGAAGGAGAGGAAGTTTCGAGTGATAGCTCAGAGGAGGCTAACTTGTGTCTTATGGGAAAATCAGACTCAGAAGCAAGCTCAGAGGAATCTAGTGAGGTAAGTAACTATTCATACAAAGAACTTGTTTTTATGTGCCTTGATCTTACTAAAACAGTTGATGCTCTTGATTCTATAATTGAAAAACTGAAATATAATAGAAGAGAACTTGTTCGTGAAAGTTTTAGGTTAGAAACTGAACTTGAAAATATTCAAAACCTAGACTGTAAGAACTGTAAAATTTTAGATTCAGAATTATCAAAACTGAAGAATAGCTTTGAGAATCTTGAAAAAGAAAACTTGAATCTTAAGGAAACAATTAACACTAGGAAAAAGGATTTCATAAATAGATGCACCTCACTTGTGACTGAAAACACAATACGAAAAACAAAAGTCCAAAATCTTGAGAAATCACTGAATAACTTTTCAAGAGGAGAAAAATCGTTCAACATGTTATTGGGAAATCAACTTTTTGCTAACAATAGAAAAGGACTAGGCTTTGGGAAAACACAAGTTGAGGATGGTGCAAAAGGTAAGAGTGTCTTTACTAGAAGTGAAATAATTGAACCACGTGTTGAAAATTGTAGTCATAGGAACAAGAACACAAAATTTATAAAAGTTTGGGTTCCTAAGAATTCTACAAACAAATTTCATGTCTATTGGAACAAGAATGAAAAAACAAAACAAGTTTGGGTTCCGAAGGGATTGTTTATTCACAATGCTTCAGTCACTAACGTCATTGGACCTAAGAGTTTCTCTAGGTCATCCTTCTCTCTCTTTCTGTAGGTCTGTTGGCGGGCTAAGGAACAACAAGAATGGTTTCTAGATTCAGGCTGCTCTAGACATATGATAGGTGACAAATCGAAGTTCCTTAGCCTAGAGAATTTTAATGGTGGAAATGTGATCATGGGAGACAATAGCAAGTGTAAGATTATTGGTAAAGGTGAAGTAGGTAACGGTATTTTTTCTTTGACTAATGTTTTATACGTTGATAATCTGCTTCACAATCTCATTTCTATTAGCCAATTATGTGACAAAGGTATGAATGTGGTTTTTGATAGTGAAACTTGCAAAATCATTGATAAATCTTCTAATAACATTGTTTTACGGGCAAAAGAAAAGGAAATGTTTACTCGCTTTCGTTTGATAATCTAAATATTTCTAGATGTTTGGTAGCCACTGACGAAGAGGCATCTTTATGGCATAGGAGACTTGGACATGCTAGCATGAGCCTCTTAGAAAAACTTGAAATAAAAGAATTAGTCAGAGGGTTACCACATAAAAAATTTAAAAACAATAAAGTGTGTAAAGCATGTTCCTTAGGCAAGCTTAGTCGATCATCATTTCGCCCTAAAAACATTGTTAGCACATCAAGGGTCCTTGAATTAATTCACATGGACTTATTTGGAACAAATGAAATTGCAAGCCTGAATGGAAAACGTTATTGTTATGTATTGGTTGATGATTATTCTAGATTTACATGGGTTTATTTCTTAGCCAAAAAGTCTGAATCTTTTGATTATTTTTCAAAGTTTGCAAAACTTGTTCAAAATGAAAAAGGAGTTTCAATTAAAACTTTGAGAAGTGATCATGGAGGCGAATTTGAAAATTTGGATTTTGAAAACTTTTGTGAAGAGAATGGTTTAAAACATGAATTTTCTGCTCCACGAACACCTCAACAAAATGGGGTAGTTGAAAGGAAAAATCGTACTTTACAAGAATTGGCTAGATCCATGTTGAGTGAGTATAAACTACCTCTAACCTTTTGGGCAGAGGCAGTGAATACTTCGTGCTATGTAATGAATAGAGTGATGATTAGACCAATACTTAACAAAACATCTTATGAATTGTGGCATGAAAGGAAGCCTAACATTTCTTATTTTCGTGTATTTGGATGTCCTTGTTTTATTCTTAACACAGGTGATCAACTTGGAAAATTTGAATCAAAGGTTGGTGAGGGAATTTTTATGGGGTATTCAACAAGGAGCAAGGCTTACAGAATATACAACAAACGAACAAAGAAAATTGTTGAATCAATCAATGTGAAATTCGATGAATCTGATCTGGAAAGGATGACTGAAAAGGCGATTGATGATGGGGTAGATCAAGAAGGCACTTAAGAAGGAACATCTAGTGACAAAGCTGAAAATAGAACTATTGATGCTGATAGACTGAAGTTCAAATCCAAGCATCCTCCTGAATTAGTTATAGGTGATCCTACGGAAGGTATACGTACTCGCTCTTCATTTGATAAAAATTTGTGTGCGTTTTGTTGTCACAGTGGTTTTATTTCTAAGATTGAACCTGATTCTGTCGAAATGGCTCTTAATGATGAAAGTTGGATTTTAGCAATGCAAGATGAACTTAATCAATTTGAGAGAAATAAATTTTGGAAATTAGTTCCTAGGCCTAAAGATTATCCAATTGTTGGAACTAAATGGGTATTCAAAAATAAACTTGATGAATCGGGAAATGTAATTAGAAACAAAGCTAGGTTGGTCGCAAAAGGTTATAACCAGATAGAAGGCATAGATTTTGATGAAACATTTGCTCCAGTTGCTAGGTTAGAAGACATTAGGATTTTGCTAAGTTTTGCATGTTATAAAGGTTTCAAACTGAAACAAATGGGTGTGAAGAGTGCCTTTCTAAATGGTGATTTGAAAGATGAAGATTTTGTTGAACAACCCCCTGGTTTTGAAAATCACGATTTTCCAAATCATGTGTATAAGTTAGAAAAAGCATTATATGGTCTTAAGCAAGCTCCTAGAGCTTGGTATAACTGTCTTTGTACATATCTTTTGAAAAATGGCTTTAAAAAGGGAAGTGCTGACACGACACTGTTTCTATTACATAAAGAAAGTAATTTTTTGATTGTTAAGATTTATGTGGATGATATCATTTATGGTGCTACTAATGAACTTTTGTGTGAGAAATTTGAACAAGTCATGTAGGCTAAATTTGAGATGAGCTTGGTTGGACAATTGAAATATTTTCTTAGATTTCAAATCAAGCAAAGCAGTGACGGTATTTTCATTTCACAATCCAAGTATGTATTGGAACTATTGAATAAATTTGGAGTTGAGAACTCCAAACCAATGAAAACTCCTATGAGCCCATCGACAAAATTGGATAAAGACGAGAAAGGAGTTGCTGTTGATCAGAAGAAATATCGAGGGATAATCGGTTCACTTCTCTATCTTACTTCTTCTAGACCTGATATTATGTTTTCTGTGTGTTTGTGTGCACGTTTTCAATCTAACCCTAAAGAATCTCATTTGAAACCCACTAAACGAATTTTAAGATATCTTTCACACACACACAAATTTGGACTATGGTATCCTTCTTGTGAAAATTTTGATTTAGTTGGTTTTTCTAATGCTGATTATGCGGGTTCATTTGTTGATAGGAAAAGCACTAGTGGGACATGTTTCATGCTAGGACATTCTTTAGTGTCATGGTCAAGTCGAAAACAAAATTGTGTTGCATTACCACCACTGAAGTAGAATATATTGCATTAGGAAGTTGTTGTGCTCAAATTTTATGGATGATGCAAACTCTTTCTGATTTTGGCTTAGTTTATAAACTAGTTCCATTAAAATGTGATAGTAAAAGTGCAATAGACTTGTCTAATAATCTTGTTCATCATTCACGCACAAAACACATTGATGTGAGACACCACTTTCTTAGAGATCACATTGCTAGGAAGACATTTGCATTGAATTCATTTCAACTGAGGATCAACTTGCTGATATTTTCACAAAACCCCTCCCCGAAGACAGATTTTCCAAATTACGTTTGGATTTGGGGATTATGGAAATTGACTAATCATTTTTCAATTTTTGGTTGAAATATTCTTGGATATTTATTTTCAACTTCAATTTCTAGGATTCGAACCTGTTTTGGATAGCATTCAAAGATTGATTCGAATATGGTATTCAGTAGTGGAAATACGTTTGTTTTATTTTAAGAAATTTCATAATATGATTAATTTGGTAACTTATTCTACGACCATTTCTATTTCTACCATCTTTCTATCATTCATAATGGTTTTGAAAAATGAGAAGAGTGAATTACTTTTTAAATTAAAAAGAAAAATAAAGAATTTTTTTTCTCATGCATCCATTCTCATTTAAAAGTCCTTATGGTTATGCATGGATGGATCATGTGAATTTTAGTTTATCATCCTCCATTCTCATTTAAAAGTCCTTATGGTTATGCATGGATGGAGCTTGATAGCTAATAAGTACCTGTTAATGCCATTTAAAAGTCCTTATGGTTATGCGTGATTAGTAAGTGCTTATTTTTTGTGTGCTTAATTGTCAAATTATTCTTTAAAGAAAAAAATAAAAAAAATAAAATAAAACATCCCTCTTCTCATTATATAAAGACCAAATCTTCGATCCATTCTATAAAATGTGGGAATTGTTATCTTGTTATGATTTATTATGATTTTTCTTGGTTTTACATTTGTTTTTCCCCTACTGTTCCATTATTTTTTTGTCAGTCTTTTGATGATAACAAAAGGGGGAGAAGAACGAGATTTTGATAAGGAAATAAGTATTTTTGGAATACTTCACCAAATTTTTAAATGTTGTTAGTTATTTTTCTATAGTTCTTTTATTCTTCTGTAATTTCCTAAATCTTCTAAATAGGGAGTGGCCTCAGTTGTAGGGGGAGCATACATATAGGGGGAGCTAAATATTTGCTTAAACACATTTATCAGAATTTCAAAATCTTTAATATATATGTTTGTCATCATCAAAAGGGGGAGATTGTTTGATGTGTGTTTAGTGTTTGATGATAACAAAATATATATCGAATTATAGATGTGTTTGCAGATACAGGAATAAATATTCATGTTGAAATAATAATACCATTGCACAAGATTTAACAAATTCAAACAGTATTTTTATTTCAATATAATATTTTATACAGTACAATGTTTCCAGCTCATACACTAAGTTCATACATTTCATGATTTCATATATACATTTCAAAATTATAGTTTTGTCCTCACTACATCACTCATACACTCAGTCTTCTGCACATCTGCATCTATCTGCATTGTCCAGCTCCAGTATTTGTCCTGTCTCCTGTGTACCTGTATAATTAACATCTACCGCAGTAATATGAAAATAAACAAATTTGAATTTGCAAAAATATAAAATTTGTTTTTATAATTGTCTCAGATATATGGGTTATTGTCATCATCTTTGATTGTGTAATATCTGTGCATATCAGTATTCATAACAGGGACAGGTAATAGTGAGTGGCTGCAATACACACGTGTACATTCATACACGTGTGCACTGCCTCTCCAACTCGTGCACAGTCAACAAAATCAAGGTCAAATCCAAATCATATTCAACTCAAGTGCAAATGGCCTCGACCAAAATCCAAATGTACACTTGAACAATATGACAATACAACTCATTCAACAACTCAAAGTATCACTGCAACAATGAACTGTGCATGTATACAGGTAAATGAAGCAAAACTCCAAATCAAATCAGTGATATCAAATCATCTCAAGTCAAAGTGAATGTGCAGACTCAACCAAGATCTAAATTGGATACTACAGAAGTGAACCCAACAGCAACAAAGAAATTCAAAACTGTCTACACTGCAAGTGCATCTGGATAAAGTGGAATATGCAAACAGACCACTGAATACATCAGAAATATGGAAACACTTATATACAATGGAATGCAACAAGTTCAAGTCCAGTTACAACAGCAATGCATGCATCAGAGACCAAAGAGATGTGGACTATCTACAAGTAACATGAACAAGTCTGGATAACATGGTCAGTGCACACAACAAAAGTACATCAGATCAGAGAAGAGACCAAACTCAAGTGAAATCAACAAGGATCAATGATCACAAGTACAAGTATCATAGACCAGAATTCAACCATACTTGATGAATGCACAAAGACTACAAGCAACTTTAAAATGACATAGCAATGAACTCAAGTCACAGGTGAAACCAGACTACACAAAGGCTACAGGTCAAAGATATGCACAAGAACCAGACTAAATGAATATGATTCAAGTGAACATTATCACAACCAGTCGAAGTCGAGATGACCAGAACAAAAAAAAAGGTCAGAGAGAATAATAAACTGGAATGCAGAATAAAGCTACAGTGATGCAACAACCAACTTCAAATGACATCAATGAAGTCAGGGTATACAACTCAGAATGCACAGGGAAACACAAGCAACCACAACATCAAATACATGTGCAACAGTTCATACATGTATGCAGCAGAGCGACCAAAGTCATGGCCGAGAAGATGACCAGAAACAGTGAACAAGTCAAGGCCATGATCAACAGTAAAAAATGTCAAGGTCGTATATTTCAGAAAATCAAGTTAAAATGTCACAGAACAATCAAGGCCAATGACAACAGCATAAAGTTGTAGTTAAACCGACTAGAGAAGATGACCAGAGACAAAACTCATAGGGGCCAGAAAGTCTAAGTCAACCAGAGAATACTCTCGAAAACAAAAAATAACTAAAAGTCAAAAATCAAAACAAAAGAGGAAAGTTTCTGGTATGAAAATCAAAGAGGGATCGAGCGTTCAAAATTAAAAGCCGTGTGAACAACGAAATTACTCAAAATAACATAGCATAAAAATGGAAAGATTGAACAGCGTGGAGATCACAAAAATTAAATTAGGTAAGTATTAAGGTTTCGAAAACCCTATATAAAGACCCAATATCATCATCGACAAACAGGGAAGAACAAGCAGAACCCAAATCATCATTGACAGAGTGCAGATCGAAAGAGAACGATCAAGTTCAAGCAATTAAAACACAAAGCAGAAATCACATACCAATTCCAGAAGAACGATCGATTAAATCAATCTCGAGTCAAGGAGCCGAAAATCATCAGAGCAACAGAATCAACAAAGTATTTCGAAACCCCAATTTCTCACAGAGGAAGACGAGGTCGGAGCCATTGATAATCTCGCAAACACAAAGGCAAAGATCAAATTCCAGAATCGCCAGAGAGAGCCGAAGCCCTAAGCCACCATTATCTCGACAAAAATAAGCAGGCCGATAAATATGAAAAGGGGCCGGCCAGTTTAAATCAACTTAGGCCTTGTTTAATTTTATCAAGGGATTTATTTTTGGGCTGGGTTTATTATTAAGGGGAAAATTTGTTTTAAAATTTACAATTTAATTTTAGCCCTTGTTTTTCTTTGGAGTTTGTACTTTTCGATTAAATTCAGGGTAAATCACCACCTAGGGTTTAGGTAGTGTTAGATTGTCTAGTTAGGATTAGTTCAGTGAGCAGGGTGTGCGAGTTTACAAAACTCTATAGGCGGTAGCAGGGTGTGCGAGTCTGTTAGAGTGTTTGTAAGCGAGAAACTGTTTTATTCTAATAGAAATCTGGGAATGCAGCAATAGGCAGGGGTTGCCGAAGCTGGGTAAATTTTGTGTGTGATTTACTTTTCAGCATATTTATTTATCTGCAGTTTGATTTCGTTTTTATTTCAAGAAAATTTGCTATAACCCTATTCACCCCCCTCTAGGGTTAATCTAGATCCTGCAGCAGGATGGCACCTAGGGAAAGGGTTGAATTAGTTCGGCAAACCAATGATCTATTAGAGAAAGGGTTAATCCGACCTAGTGTTTCTGAATGGGGTTCAACCGTCGTATTTGTTGCTAAATCAGAAGGATCTTTGAGATTGTGTGTAGACTATCGTGATCTCAACAAGCCGACTCTCAAGAATAAATTTCCACTACCGAGAATTGATGATTTATTTGATTAGTTGCATGGCGCTTGTTTCCTCTCAAAGATGGATCTAGCTCAAGGGTTCCATCAACTACGAATCGCCGAAGATTGTGTTCATATGACAGCTTTCAGGGGTCCCAATATGTTCTACGAATGGTTAGTCATGCCTTTCGGACTAACCAATGCTCCAGCATACTTCGTGGATCTTATGACTCGAGTATTTCGAGATGTATTAAATAAATTTATGCTCGTATTTATTGATGATATTTTGGTCTATTCCAAGACCGAAGAGGAGCATGCCGAACATCTTAGAATCATTTTGGAGATATCGAGGAGAAATATTCTATTTCAAAAATTTTCCAAATGCCACTTCTGGGTCAAAGAAGTCAAATTTCTTGGCCATATCGTTAATGAAGAAGGGATTTCTGTTGATCCTAGCAAAATTTCCGCTATTCTTGATTGGAGGAGACCTACTACCCCAAAGGAAATCCGAAGCTTTTAGGGTTTAGCAGGTTATTATCAAAAGTTTGTTCAGGACTTTTCGAAGTTAGCTAGTCCATTGACCAAGCTAACAATGAAGAATGCAAAGTTTATTTGGACTCCAAAATGTGATGAAGCTTTTGAGGAATTGAAGAAGAGATTAACCACCGCTCCTGTTCTCGCTATTATCAATGGGAACCATGGATTATCTGTTTATACCGATGCTTGCGGTGAAGGCTTGGGTGCAGTATTGATGCAGAACGGGAAGGTAATTGCCTACGCGAGTAGACAGTTACGCCCTCATGAAAGAAATTATCCAACCCATGATTTGGAGCTTCTAGCTGTTATCTTCGCTTTAAAAATATGGCGACATTATCTTCTGGGTAAGAATATTTTCACCTTTCTTAACAATTTACGAATTTAATTTAACTTAACTTAACAAATATACTTATTGAATTCTCTTTCCTTCTAGGTGAAAAATTCGAATTATTCACCGACCACAAATCTTTGAAATATCTCATCACCCAGAAAGATCTGAATTTGCGACAACAACGTTGGTTGGAATTTCTGGCACCTTATGACCTAGACATTCTATATACGCCCGGAAAAGCCAATGTAGTTGCCGACGCCTTGAGTCGAAAGCATGCTATTCTTGCTCACCTTATTATCGCCCCTACTCTTCTTATGAGGATCGCGAGCAAGCAGTATGAAGATGAGTTTCTTCGGGGAATTTATAAAAGAATATGCCAAGGAGAAGACACTAGTTTTGAGATGGATAGTAGAGGAGTTATAAGATTGAAAGGAAGAATATGTGTTACAGACTTCCCTGTTCTGAAACGAGAAGTGTTAGAGGAATGTCACAAATCTAAATTCAGCATCCATCCGGGAGTCAACAAAATGTATCGTGATATCAAAAGGACTTTCTGGTGGAAGACGATGAAGAGAGACATATCTATATATGTGAGTCGCTGCGCTACTTGCCAACAAATCAAGAGCGACCAAAAGAAGATGGCAGGTGTACTTCAGCCTTTAGAAGTACCCAAGTGGAAATGCGACCAAGTATCGATGGATTTCATCGACGGTTTGCCTCGCACTCGTAAAGGCAATGAAGCGATTTGGGTCATTGTTGACCGTTTGACTAAGACAGCCCACTTCTTGCCAGTGAAGTCTTCCCGCACGGCGGCAAGTCTAGCTGAACTATATGTGAAGGAAATTGTCCGTCTCCATGGCATTCCTAGCAGGATAGTGAGTGATTGTGATCCGATCTTCACTAGTAGATTTTGGGTGGCATTTCATGATGCATTGGGAACCAAGCTGAATTTCAGCACTACTTATCACCCACAGTTTGATGGGCAGACCGAGAGGATCAACCGAATTTTGGAGGACCTATTACGAGCTTGTATACTTGATTTTGGTGGTTCTTGGGAGGACCATTTGCATCTGGTCGAGTTCTCTTATAACAACAGCTATCAGGCCAGTATACAGATGGCTCCTTTCGAAGCTTTATATGGTCGTCCTTGTCGATCACTGACAATGTGGTATCAGAGCTAAAGGTTGAGTAAGAACTTTAGCTACGGAGTATAACACATTAGATGGCTCATTAGAGATAGGGTGAAGTATACCCTAGAATGAGTTTAATTCAAGACTAAAACCTCAAAAAAATTTAGTCTATTTCTCGTAACTGCTGATATTCCTTATGATATCTCGTCCATATATCTGAATCAAATTTTCTTACTAATTACAGATAGTAAGAATGAGTGGACGAAGAGGAAGGGTTAGAGTTCAAGGAAATGCCACAACAACTAGCCAAACTCCTCCAATAGCAGAACCAGTGTAACAACCCGTATATTTGGACCATTTAAATTGACAATAATCCACACATGTCAACTTAAATAATACAAAACACGAATCATTATGGGGTTATATATACATAAATGTAAATGAGAATCAATACAACAACACAGACACTGAACAGTCACAGAATAATGCAGCGGAAAATACATCGTCATAATAGCAGTTCATGAAGCTACTACAGAAAGTACAACAATGTCTCAACATAAAGTGACTGAAAAAAAATACATAATGTCCAACAAACAAGTACATCAAATACTTGATTGAACATCAATACTGAATAGAAATAAATGATAAGATAAATGCTAAGTCTTTAGCATCTTCAACCAACCTTGATCAGCAAACTGGATAGCTTCAGACTGACTCGAGCATATACTAAAAGAAACACTCGAGTCAGGACTCAAAATCTTATACAAGAAAATCAAGTGCAAGGGAAAAAGTCCATAACTTAAAGATGAAATAAATAAACATCTCTAAGGATCCGATAAACTATCTATATATACAATAGAATACGATATGTAGATAATGTCTAATCAGTAAAGTACGATATTAAAATAGCGTTAAGGCGTTACCATAATCCCCCTTAACACATTTTTATTCCCAAGAGCATATACAAGACCGTAGTTTCCCCAAAATCGGAAGTCACTAGAGGGCAATCCATATACTAAAGGTACAAACCAAAACGTAGTGGTCGTGAATAGGATAATCAGTATGACAAGGTACATGAGGCGATACCAACTAGGATACTAGTAGTTGCATGATCTGGACTGATGTTGAGCATAGCCAGCAGCTACCTCAACATCGCGAAATAACACTCCCAAATCATGGGGTGCACCCAAATCGAATCACATAAGTAATAGATATGGTATCGAAGAAGTGTGTCCGCTAGAGGTGGCGAACCTCAATGGCCCGGCACGACTCCTGGTCATGTCAGGGGTCATCCAATATCGTTCGCTTTCTTCAGTCAACGCGTTCACCAAACCCATCCACTTCGTTCTGGATCAACACTCCGCGTATGGTAGTCATTAAAGTGGTTTTTGGTATCGACAGAGAGTATGTCCATATCCGATCCCGGTCTCTATAATAACTACGTATTCATTACCCGATGGTCGTTTAAGTTAAAGTCTAAGCAAATCAAAGTCCAAAACTCAAGTTGCAAATTTGACTTTCAAAATTTGACATTTCACGATTCAATTTATTTCAGATGTTTAAAATCATATTTCCAAATGAAATTTTAGTCCAAACATTTGAGTTAACAATATAATTAAGTATTCAAGTTCAATTTAATAAGATCCACCTTCTACTTATTAATTTTTTGTTAAAAATCAATGGATTCAATTTAATGGTCAATTTAGTTCAAATCATTAAATCAAATTACATTCATTTCAATTCATATTTGCATTCCTCGTTACATCATAAATTCGATTAAATCAATTTCATTAACTAAATTATCTTTTTATCAAAACTTCATTGATTTATTTACCAAATTCAATTAAATTTCAATTAAAGAAATCCATTTCATTTATTTGGTTCCATGATCTACATATCACAAATAAGTTATTTCCGAGTTACAAATCAACTCAATCCATATTCAGTTTACAATGTCCTGATTTAAAAATTCATTAAATTTAAATCATTTTAAATTTAAATTTTCACTAAAATAAATCCATAATTTTAATTAGTTTTATACTCCTCTTAAGTCAAATTTCACTTAATCTCAAATTTAATTTATAACAAGTTCCAAATCTATTTAATTTAAAACCGAGTTTTAAATCTTAATTCTAACAATCTAATAAATTTCAAATTCATTAAATTCTAAAACTTTACTTGTTTCTACCTCTCATTTCAGTTATTCAACTCACTTAACTTTAAATTTTCCTAAATCAAATTACAAATTTCTCAAATTTAATTTGTCAATTCATTTTATTCAATTAAATACATTTATTAATCCGTTTCGATAAATCCATTAATTTATTTTAATTGAATTCATTAATTTATTTAAATTAAATCCATTAAGTTCGTTACTTAATTTCAAAACAAATTGTTAAGTTCATTCCTTAATTTCAAATAGATTTCAATTTCAAAATGATTTGTTGACCAATCGGGTTTCTTATTTTAATTATCTATCCTAGGCCAAATTGTTTAATTGGGTATTTTATCATTTTAACCCAATATCATTCAATAATAAAAACAAAGCATAGCAAAGGGAACTTGCAGTGTGATAACTGGGATGGTGTCAAAGTAAATAAACAAGCAATAGCAACCATACATAACAGTTCAACAATTTATTTAAATAATCCCGAAATAATCGTATTAATTTACATTTGTTATTTATGCAAATTAATATAATTATTCCTAGAATCCACACTATCATTTCATGCAGATTAAAGATTATTACATTATGGTTTTTCACTTGGTGTCTATCATCAAATTACCACATCAATCATACATTCAATGGTTCAAAGTGTAGTTAACACTATTTCTATGTGTCGATTTATCGAACATTTAAAGGGGACAGGTTCAACATATATAATCCATTTAAATGGTTCTACCCTATATCAAATTCAATTTCATATTAATTATCACTTATATTAACAACCAAATTCAACATCACATACCAAATTTAGTGTCACAACTATTTACCATAAACTAACACCAAATCACAATTTAACACGTTAAATCTATTTAAACAATACATGGCATCAATTTAGAAATTTAAATACTAACAATATTCAATTTTTAACTTGTATAGCAATTTACAGTTTATGTGAACAATTTTAACATCAACCATTTTAACATCCAAATTAATATTAACAACATCTATCACTTGATTATCATAGCATAATAGATTGAGTCGTGAATGAAACGCTCACCTTGCGTGGTTAGAGATTTGACGACGAAGCACGAAGACGAATAGATAAGAGGCACTAACAAGTATGACACAAAAGGCGAACACAAACTGCAATCAATCCAATAATTAAATTGACAATTTTGTTCAATACAATATATATATATATATATATATATATATTTCATATATAATCATACCAAAAAAAAGAACTAGATAGGTTCGCCAAGCTGAATGGAAGCCTAATTCTCTGAAGCAGTAGTTGGAACAAAACAAAGTAAAACACTGTATGTGAGCAACTAGAATTATCAAGTTATATAATGTTATATATATACAGTTTCATATATATTTATATATAAATGCTGAAATACAACTGCGGCCAAGGCGAGGCACAGTAATGACGAGGAGCGGGACGTCGCGGTGGTCGGAGAAGGCGGGTGCAGGCTGGGTCCAGCTGGAGTGGTGCGGGTAATGGGTGGACGCGGGTCTATGGTCGTGGGTTTGGGTGGACACGACAGGTAGTGGGTCGGACTGGACGGCGGCTGGTGGGTAGGAGGACTGAGTGGCAGGGGTTGGTGGTTGGACTGGGTGGCAGGCGCGGCTGGTGCCGGACTGGGTGGCAGGGCGTTGGTGGGCGGACTGGCTGTGGGGCGTGGGTGGACTAGGTGGTAGGCGCGGCTGGTGGCGGACTGGGTGGCAGGGCGCTGGTGGCGGACTGGGTGGGCGTGGGTAGCTGGGCGCTGGTGGGCTGACTGGTCGTGGGGCGTGGGTGGACTGGGTGGCAGGCGTGGCTGGTGGCGGACTGTGTGGCAGTGGGTAAAATAAATATAAAGTATGAAGATAGAAGAGGAGGGAGAGCAGACGAACCAGAATAGTTTAGAGAATGCAACCCAAAGAATTTTGAATGGAAGCCTGGATTATATGAAATAGTACAGAATTAAAAATTCTTTAAGTGATTGTATTGGTACACTAAAAGGCTGTTGGGTTTCCTAGAGTAATTACTGACTAGAAGATGCCTCGAATTCTACCCTAGTGAAGCCTAATAGACACTGGTTTTAATAGTGTAACAGACAGGTTTCAAATCGTTAAACAATTTGTAACTTTCAACTCCGAACTTCAGATGACACTTATAAATATACCATTTTGATCAGTGCGATGAGGCGAACCCAACGATATATAGATATCAGTGGTACGATTAAATTATAAAAATTTGAATTTTTCTATTACGGAGAATGCAGCAAAAACGTAGAAGAATAAGATCGACGGAGCTGAAGATGTCCGAATCTTGAAAAACGAAAAATGACGACTTAGTTAGAAGATGAATTAGAATTTTTCTATATAAAAATATTCAGGTTCGGAAGATATAGTTTTTACACACTTTAAAATGGACTGATGTGCAATAAAACGCGAACGCAATTTTACTATGGTATTTTACGACAAAACTTTACCCTCATCTATAACCATCTAGGCGCAATTTATAAACAAAGTTTGGATGTTAATTGAGATCGTATGTAAGTTTCACATTTTAATATCAAAATAATGGATTTAAAATTTTTCAAATTGGGTTGGAAATTCAGGTTCGTTACAACTAGCTCTACCTATTCAGCATCAGCTGAATCTGGCTGACTTATATAAAAGCTTTTCAAGACTGGGTGTTAAGCCGTTTACCGACAAGGAGTCAATTGTTGAGGCTCAAGCATGGATCATGTCATGTGAAAGAATATTTAAAGGGCTTAAGCTGCAAGATGATCAGATGCGACTCATGGCTTCTTGGCAACTCCAAGAAGAAGATTTGGAATGGTGGGAAACCGTTACCGTCGATGAGCCTGAAGATGGGTTTACTTGGGTTGGGATAGATTCAAGGAAGTATTTGAGAAGCGCTATATGCAATCAGCTGGGATTTCTCGTATGTACCAAGAATTCATGGATTTAAAGCAGGGAAATCTATCATTCGAGGAGTATCTGAACAAATTCAATGATTTATCTCGCTTTGGACCGGAATTAGTCAACACACCCTTGAAGAAGAATGAGAGATTTATTCCTGGGATGAACAAGAAGTTCCATGAAAGGATGACTGGCCACGTCAAAGAGTCCTTTTCAGATTTGATTGATATGGGATACCGTTATGCTACGCTTGACATGCAAGAAACCCCAGTGGAGAAAGGAAGCTCGAGCAAACCAAATTGGAAGAAGAGGAAATTTGGAGGCAAGAAACCATAGCACGGCAAAGGAAAAAAGAAGAGCAACCAAGGAGGCATAGTAGAAATGTCACTTGCTATAATTGCTTGGAGAAGGGCCACTATTCTAATAGATGCACGAAGCCTAAGAAACAAGTCAGCCAATCTGCTCAAGCAAAGCCCAGGAAATGCAATTATTGTCAGAAGGTGGGACACGAAGTTAAAGACTGCCCAACCATGAAGCAAGCCCAAGTAGCCAAGGTGTACGCAATCAAAGACCAACCCACCTCTTCCAAAGTAGAAAAAGGGAAAGGAGTTTTTGAAGGTAATTTCACTATTTATGATAGCATTATTAGAGTTCTATTTGACACAGGCGCTACACACAGTTTTATATCCCAGCAAGGTATTAATCAATTGAATCTTGAGCCTGATTTTGTTGGTGATCCTATATGCGTAAGGAATCCAGTTGGAGGTCTAGCAAACCTCTGTCTTCGATGTAAAGATGTTCCTATCTTATACTCTCGTTACCAATTCCCTATTGGTCTCTTTGTTCTTGACTTCACCGAGTTTGAAGTCTTACTCGGAATGGATTGGCTAGCAAAATATGAAGCAAAATTGGATTGCAATAATCGATTGATTTCAATCAAAATCGAATTTGGGGATTTCATCGAAATTTCCTGTAAGGACCCTACTCCTAAAAGGGAAGGGTTGATGTATAATTTGGGTTATCCTGAACCCAGTCTGGAGTCCATTCCTATTGTTAGAGATTTTCCAGATGTATTTGAAGAAGTGAAATCTCTACCTCCTCACCGAGAAATAGAATTCAGAATCGACCTAGTACCTAATGCTCGTCCCGTCATTCACGCTAGTCGTAGGATGGCTCCTAGGGAAAGGGTTGAATTAGTTCAGCAAACCAATGATCTATTAGAGAAAGGGTTAATCCGACTCAGTGTTTCTGAATGGGGTTCAGCCATCGTATTTGTTGCTAAATCAGACGGATCTTTGAGATTGTGTGTAGACTATCGCGATCTCAACAAGCTGACTCTCAAGAATAAATTTCCACTACCCAGAATTGAGGATTTATTTGATCAGTTGCGTGGCGCTTGTTTCTTCTCAAAGATGGATCTAGCTCAAGGGTTCCATCAACTACGAATCGCCGAAGATTGTGTTCATTTGACAGCTTTCAGGGGTCCCAATATGTTCTACAAATGGTTAGTCATGCTTTTCGAACTAACCAATGCTCCAGCATACTTCGTGGATCTTATGACTCAAGTATTTCGGGATGTATTGAATAAATTTGTGCTCGTATTTATTGATGATATTTTGGTCTATTCCAATACCGAAAAGGAGCATGCCGAACATCTTAGAATCGTTTTGGAAATATCGAGGAGAAATATTCTATTTGCAAAATTTTCCAAATGCCACTTTTGGGTCAAAGAAGTCAAATTTCTTGGCCATATCGTTAATGAAGAAGGGATTTCTGTTGATCCTAGCAAAATTTCCGCTATTCTTGATTGGAGGAGACCTACTACCCCAAAGGAAATCCGAAGCTTTTTGGGTTTAGCAGGTTATTATTGAAAGTTTGTTCATGACTTTTCGAAGTTAGCTAGTCCATTGGCCAAGCTAACAATGAAGAATGCAAAGTTTAATTGGACTCCAAAATGTGATGAAGCTTTTGAGGAACTGAAGAAGAGATTAACCATCGCTCCTGTTCTCGCTATTATCAATTGGAATCAGGGATTATCTATTTATACCGATGCTTGCGATGAAGGCTTGGGTGTAGTATTGATGCAGAACGGGAAGGTAATTGCCTACCGAGTAGACAGTTACGCACTCATGAAAGAAATTATCCAACCCATGATTTGGAGCTTCTAGCTGTTACCTTCGCTTTAAAAATATGGCGACATTATCTTCTGGGTAAGAACCTTTTCAGCTTTCCTTAACAATTTACGAATTTAATTTAACTTAACTTAACAAATATACTTATTGAATTCTCTTTCCTTCTAGGTGAAAAATTCGAATTATTCACCGACCACAAATCATTGAAATATCTCTTCACCTAGAAAGTTCTGAATTTGCGACAACAACGTTGGTTGGAATTTCTGGCATCTTATGACCTAGACATTGTATATACGCCCGGGAAAGCCAATATAGTTGCTGACGCCTTGAGTCGAAAGCATGCTATTCTTGCTCACCTTGTTATTGCCCCTACTCTTCTTAAGAGGATCGCGAGCAAGCAGTATGAAGATGAGTTTCTTCGGGGAATTTATAAAAGAATATGCCAAGGAGAAGACACTAGTTTTGAGATGGATAGTAGAGGAGTTATAAGATTGAAAGGAAGAATATGTGTTCCAGACATCCCTGATCAGAAACGAGAGGTGTTAGAGGAATGTCACAAATCTAAATTCAGCATCCATCCGGGAGTCAACAAAATGTATCGTGATAACAAAAGGACTTTCTGGTGGAAGACGATGAAGAGAGACATATCTATATATTGTTAACTGTTTGACCAAGACAGCCCACTTCTTGCCAGTGAAGTCTTCCTGCACGGCTGCAAGTCTAGCTGTATTATATGTGAAGGAAATTGTCCGTCTCTATGGCATTCCTAGCAGCATAGTGAGTGATCGTGATTCGATCTTCACTAGTAGATTTTGGGAGGCGTTTCAAGATGCATTAAGAACCAAGCTGAATTTCAGCACTGCTTATCACCTACAGTCTGATGGGCAGACTGAGAGGATCAACCGAATTTTGGAGGACCTATTGCGAGCTTGTATACTTGATTTTGGTTGTTCTTGGGAGGACCATTTGCATCTGGTCGAGTTCTCTTATAACAACGGCTATCAGGCCAGTATACAGATGGCTCCTTTCGAAGATTTATATGGTCGTCCGTTTCGATCACTGACAATGTTGCATTACACGAAAGCCATGCTTTGATCACAAATGATCAACAAATGATCAATATACAGCAGCACTTAGCATGCCAAGCTACCAAATTGGGAGTATATCGCTGATAACCTTCAACTACATAACCTGTGAGCTCGTACGTCTCAGATAAGGGTCTACTAGAATGGGATTGAAGGTAAATGATATTGAGTCAATTATTTAAAATTTATGAAGTTCAAGAATATTTTAAAATTAATAAAAGTTTGTTTTAAAAGTTTAACTTAATGACAAATTTAATAGTAAAGAAACATCCAAATGTTAACTTTAAAATCAAATTTATTTTGAAATGGTAATTAACAATTAATGTTTGTAACGATTTTATAAACAAATAATTAATTAATTTAAATGAATAAAGGTAATTAAACTTAATTAGTTATCAACCAAGAATTAATAAATTAAAATAATAAATTAAAGAATAATTGATTAATTAAGCCAATTAAATCAATTCAAAATCAAGAAAAAATTTCATTGGTTTTAAAATAATTAATAAAGATAATTATACGGTTAATTCACTTTAATCCAATCACCTTAATCAAGACGAATAACCATCATCAAATATTCTGTACTAGATTGATATTTCTGTTGTGATACTGTGATTGCTGTGTGATGAAATGTGATTGTGATTTGTTCCTATATGTATATAAAAAACCCTTTGCCCGTAAAACGGCATTTAAACTTCGATGCGACATGGAGTCGGATTTCAGTTTGTAATCTAAAACCCACATCGAACCCTGAATATCCACATCTTTGTAATTGGTACACCCACATGTTTTGAAATTGAACGCTCACTATTCGGATTAGCCGAGAATGGACTTTGGTCGTATAACCCATTTCGAATAGTGAATCGACAAAATGGGTAGCATTTGAAGATGGTGTTGAAGACCCGGATGTCTTCGAAAATGATAGGATAACTTATCGATTGTCTCTGCACTGAGTTGCTCCGGTATAGAGATCTCCACCAATGATGGGGAGTCCAATCGGAATTGGGGATGGCCAGATTTGCAAGGGCTTCTTCCTTTATTGGACGAAGCGACTTCGGTTCTGTTCGAACTCGGAACAGACTTGTATGGTCGTGTGTCTGACACTACACTTTGAGATATAAAGCCAATTTCTTTCAAATACATTTCTGTTTGGTGGCTAAGAGAATTTATTCTCTTAGCTTAACACCCTTCTCTGAGACGTACGAGCTCATAGGTCATGTAGTTGAACTTTATTAGCGATATACTCCCAATTTGGTAGTGTGGCATGCTAAGTGCTGCTGTATATTGATGATTATTTGTTGATCATTTGTGATCAAAGCATGGCTTTCGTGTAAAGCGTAGCTTTGAGGAAGAGACCTCATCGGACCTCACACCCCGGAAATGGTCGAAACAAGAAAGATGCGACAAGGTTATGAGCGTCGCGCCGTTTAGGGTATGTTATTTCCTTCTGGAAAAAGGTGGTGTCATGGTATGGAGCCCAGATACTTACCTATGTGGTTGCTTCAATCTCATCTACTATGTGGTTGTTGCTTTTTGATGGAGGGCCCTCGGATAAATGTCCCAAAGGACCGAGGAATGGCATACTCGAGTAGTAGTTACCTAGTTATAATGGTAACCCGGCCTTGTGTTAGTAGAGAGCCGGGTAGGTTCTCGGGACGTCCCGCCAGAGGCGTACCCATGTAGCATAGGAATTTCCTTAGCCTTACCATTTGTTGGAAATCCAATTCCCAATACGAATCCAATAGGTTTTAGTTGTATTACCTGCCATTTACTTATGGTGGTCACCATTGTTTAGATGGTAGCTATAGTAGGCATAGTTCGGAATGTCTATGCTGGCTAGGATTTATATTCTACTTTCGAAATGGCGTTTCTACACTATGCACTAGTAATAATATCAAAGAATTTTCCCGTATCAAGCTTGTTTGACTATCATAAGAAGAAATCTCCTCCAATTCTGCGATTGCATTGTGTGTGTAGTGGGAGGTCTTATGGTAGTTTCATTTTCCAAAAGCATACCGGTTTTTCTTGTATAAATTTGTTTTATTTAAATGCAACTGTCTTTGTTTACTCATACCAGTCCGGCTGATAACCTTCAAATACATAACCTCTGAGCTCGTACGTCTCAGAGAATGGTGTTAAGCTAAGAGAATAAATTCTCCGCCACCAACCAGAAATGTATTTGAAAGAAATCTGCTTTATATCTCAAAGTTTAATGTCAGACATGCAACCATACAAGTCTGTCCCGAGTTCGAACAGAACCGAAGGCACTTCCGAAGAATCCCTTGCAAATCCGGGTATTCACAATCCCGATCGGATTTCCCATCACTAAGGGAATCTCTATACCGGAGCAACTCGGTGCAGAGACAATCGATAGGTTATCTTGTCGCTCTCGCAAATACCCGGTCTTCAAATGCAATCCATATCGTCGTATCATTATTCGAAATGGGTTATATGACACAAAGGTCCTCTCCCGGCTAAACCGAATAATGAGCGCAATATTTAAAAACATATGGATATTGGGATTTCAATTAAGTCACAACCATTTAAAACCCAAAATCTTTCTTTAAATGGTTTAAATAAATTACCATTTCAAATCTTTTTAAATAAAAAGATTTATTTCACAAAGTTCACCTAGTTTCACAAAGATCCATTCATAGATTTTCAAATCAACTTCCATTTCAATTAGGGTTAACTCATTCAAATTTTAAATCAAAATTTAATTCATAGCTTTCAAAACTGTTTCCAAAGATTTATTCCTAACTTGGAAAACATTTTCATTTTAGACTCGAAATTCTTTTAACACAAATTGGAAGTTCATTTCTTAAGTGAAAGCTTTTGTTATCTAAACAAATAGTTTTTGTTTTCAGAAAAGTCCGATTTCATTTATACAAGTTAAAATATTTGGGTTAAATTCAAAGTCCCAAAACAATACCTTTTAAAATGATTTTAAACCCATATAAACTTGTATAATCTTTTTAAACCACAAATAGAGTTCAATTTCAAATTTTGAATTTAACTTTAAATCAAACTATTTAAACTTCAAAACTTAACCTTTTTATTTAAAACCCAATCCATACCCAAAATAATTTGAATTCAAAATTCAAATTTACAATTATTTCAAAAATCTGTGACTTAACCAATTTCCACGTGCAATCCATATTTGTGTGTGTATAAGTGTGGTCCAGGGTTTTACACAATAGTGCACAACATCAATCATCACAGATTCAATCATATCAATATCGATTTCCTAAAGTTTTAAATAATTAAAGAACAATTACTTAGAAAAGAAAAAAAGGATAATTAAAAGATAATGGAAGTAATTTAAAGGGAAATACTTGATAGAGATAATTAAAGAATTTCTTAATAAAAGTAAATCAAAGCTAATTACTTTATTGAAGGTTAATCATTTTGGGTAATTACAGGGGTAATTAATTAATAAAATTTATTAAGGATTAATGAAGTAATTTATTAAGGATAATTAATTAAAGAATAATTAAATGATTAAAGGTTATTTATTTGAAGATTAATTGATTTACTAATTAAGATTATTTAATTAATCATTAAAGGTTAATTAAATAATTAAAGGATAATTAATTCAAAGGGTCTATTAATTAGTGAAAGTGATTAAGAAATGATTATTAATTAAGGATTAATTAATTAATTATTGTAATAAATTAAGAATAATTAATCAAAGCATTAATTATAAATTAAAAGTAAATTAACACATGACTACAGAATAATTTATCAAAATGATTCGAAATTCATTAATATTAATTAACCAGGATTAGTAAATTATTCGTAACTAATTTAACCTGATTTGAATTAATCAGACAATTAACTGATCATACTTATGAATGTTTGGATGTTTTGGATGATTGAATTGTTTGATATCCCTGATTGTGATGCTCTATTTTGATTTGAGCTGTGTTTGACGTCTATGATATATATCTGTGATCTGTGAATGAAAGATAAGCATTACAATTGGTTTGTACCGCTTATCAAATATAAACGTTATAGTTTATACCGCTTATCAAATATATATTGTTGTATTTGAATCTGTGCTGATTGATGATGTGACACTTTTATTATGTTAAACCCCTGGACCACACTTATACACACACAAATATGGATTGCACGTGGAAATCGGTTAAGTCACAGATTTCTTTGAAATAATTGTAAAATTTGAATTTTTAATTCAAATGGTTTGGGAATGGATTGGGTTTTAAATAAAAGGTTAAGTTTTGAAGCTTAAATAATTTGATTTAAATTCAGATTTAAAATTTGAAATTGAATTACATTTATTATTTAAAAAGATTATACAAGTTTATATGGGTTTTAAAACCAATTTAGAGGTGTTGTTTTGGAACTTTAAATTTAACCCAAAGTTTTTAACTTGTGTAAATGGAATCGGACTTTTCCAAAATAAGAACCATTTGTTTTAAATAATAAAAGCTCCACATAACAAATGAACTTCCAAGTCAAAAATGAAAATGGTTTTCCAAGTTATGAATAAGTTTTTGGAAACGGTTTAAAAGCTATAAGTTAAATCTTTAATGTAAAGAGTAGATGACTTAATCCTAACTAAAATGGAAATCATTTTGAAAATCTATAAATGGATCTTTGTGAAACTAGGTGAACTTTGTGAAATAAATCTTTTTGTTTAAAGATTTAAAATGGTAATTTGTTTAAACCATTTAAAAGAAAAGTTTGGGTAATAAGTTGTGACTTAACTAAAATCCTAATATCCGTATATTTTAAAATATTGCGCTCATTATTCGGTTTAGCCAAGAGAGGACCTTTGTGTCACATAACCCATTCCGAATAATGATACGACGATATGGATAGCATTTGAAGACCGATGTTGAAGACCGGGTATTTGTGAGAACGATGGGACAACCTATCGATTGTCTCTGCACCGAGTAGCTATGGTATAGAGATTCCCTTAGTGATGGGAAGTCCGATCGGGATTGTGAATACCCGGATCTATAAGGGCTTCTTCGGAAGTGCCTTCGGTTCTGTTCGAACCCGGAACAGACTTGTATGGTTGTATTTCTAACATTATACTTTGAGATATAAAGCAGATTTCTTTCAAATACATTTCTGTTTGGTGGCAAAGAATTTATTCTTTTGGCTTAACACCCTTCTCTAAGACATACGAGCTCAGAGGTTATGTAGTTGAAGGTTATCAGCAATATACTCCCAATTTGGTAATGTGGCATGCTGAGTGCTGCTGTGTGCTGATCATTTGTTGATCATTTGTTAATCAAAGCATGGCTTTGTGAAAAAACATAGCTTTGTGAACGAGACCTAATCAGGACCTCACACCCCGAAAATGGTCAAAACAGGAAAGATGCGGCAAGGTTATAAGGGTCGCTCCCTTTAGGGTATGTCATTTCCTTCTAGAAAAGGGCGGTATCAGGTATGGAGCCCTGATGCTTAACCTATGTGGTTGCTCCAATCTCATTTCTCTGTGTGATTGTTGCTTTATTGAGGCACCTCAGATAAAGGTCCCAAAGGACCAGGGAATGACATAGTCGTGTAGTAGTTACCTAGTAAGAGGTAACCCGGCCTTGTGTTGGCAGAGAGCAGGTTACGCTCTCGGGACGTCCCGCCAGGGGCGTACCCATGTGGCAGTAGGAAGTTCCTTAGCCTGACCATTTGTTGGAAAATCCAACTTTCAATACGTGCCTTGTACGGTTTTAGTTGTAGAACCTGCCATTTACATATGGTGGTCACCACTATTTAGATGGTAGCTATAGTAGGCATAGTTCGGAATGTCTATGCTGGCTAAGATTAATATTATACTTTCGAAATGATTTTCTACACTATGCAATAGTAATAATATCAAAGAGATTTTGCCTATCAAGCATGTTTGACTATCATAAGGAGAAATCTTTTCCAATTCTGCGTTTGCATTGTGTGTGTGGCGGGAGGCCTTATGGTAGTTTCATTTTCCAAAAAGCATTCGAATTTCATTTTACTTTGTTTTCAAAACCAAATGATTTTGTTTGCTCATACCAGTCCCATGACTGAGCTGGAGTTTATTGTTCCCTTCCTAAACTCTGGGTGCCTACCATTTTCCACACGAGCAGTCTAGAGTTGGGTTTTTTCCAGATAGTCAGGTTATTAGTAGATTTCTGGAGTTGGTTCAGTTTGGACCACGACCGACCTTGCTTATCTTTGTGCAACACTTGATGGTGGTTCGAGCTAGTTTGGTTTGAAGCTTTGATAACGGAGTTGCTATTGCTATTTGGATTTCTTTTCTAAAGGCTATTTCCTCTATTGGAGATATTGTTCCACTGCTGATGTTATCTTTTCTTTTCCGCTGCTATTGTCTTGTATCATATCTCTGATGTATATTGATATTCATTGTATCATCGTTGTATCTGAATATTGTATCAAATGTTGTATATCAAATGTATTATTCTTTTTTTTTCTTCCGCTGTGTTTTATACTTAGTGTGTTATAAGCTCCGGCGAGCCAGATTCGGCGTTTGAATCTACGACATTCTAGTACAAGTAGAAGTACGGGTGTCGATTTTCGAAGGCCAACAAGTGTTGCACAAAGATTCAAATTTGGCTAAGTAATCTCTTTGGAATCTACCCTAAGTCTTGAATACCATATTTTCAGGGATGCTTTTATTGCAAAATGTATGCCCAAAGCTGGGAAATCTCAATTATACAGAGAATTCATGGGCCTTAAGCTGGGGAATATGTTATTTTCTGAGTATGAGAGGAAGTTCAAAGAACTGTCCAAGTTTGGTCCTAGCTTGATTGATACCCCTTTTAAGAATAATGAGAAGTTTATAGTTGGAGCTCGCTTGAAGTATTATGATCGTTTGATTGCTCATGTGCATAGCCATTTTACTGGATTGATGGGTATGGCTATTAGATATAAGAACCCTACTTCTAAGGAAGCAACTATTATTCACACACCTCCATCTCAGCCTTCTTCCAGCAACTCCAATAAGAGGAAGTCCAACTTCCTTCAGCAGAAGAAGAATTGGTTGAAGACTCAAGGTATTGGATATTCTTCTCAAAGGCAGCCTATCGACTTATCTTCCATCACCTGCTTCAAATGCGACCAAAAGGGGCATTATGCTAACATTTGTCCATCTAGAGCCACTATACCTTCAGCCCACATGACTAAGAACAATCTTTGCCACATTTGCTTACATCCTGGCTACTTCAAGAAGGATTGTCCCACTCAGCAGAAGGGCAAGACATCTGGAATCTTCGCAGTGACCTCTTCCACTCCTCCTACTCCTAGTGATGCCCAAGGTACTCTCCATGGCACATTTTCTTTGCTTGATTTTCCTGTTTGTGTTCTGTTTGACACTGGAGAATCTCATTGCTTCATTTTTGTTGATCTTTGTAATAAGTTTGAGCATATCTTGCAACCTCAGTGTGCATCTGTATCCTTTTGTGCATCTAATCCTATCGGCGGTCCGACCAACCTCAATATGATTTATAAAGGGTTTAAACTCCTTTACAATAAGCATCGATTCACATGGAAGTTCTGTGTTCTTGGTTTTGATGCATTTGATCTCTTGCTCGGAGGTGATTGGTTAAAGATATTTGGTGAAGTTGTCTCTTGCAAAGCCCGAACCATTTCCTTAGTATACAACCAGGGTAATTCTTTCGTGATTGCATTCCGAATGCCTCAGGATTATGTTGACAGCTTTATCTTTTCTCTTGATTCTCATCCTAGTGACCTTGACTCCACTCCTGTTGTCAAACTCTTTACTGATGTTTTTGGTGAAGTCTCTTCACTTCCTCCAAGGTGGGAAATTGAATTCCACATTGATCTTATTCCTGGATCCTAACCAGTAGTTCTTCCTCCCAGAAGGATAGTACCCAGGGAGAAAGTCGAGTTGAGGAAGCAAATAGAAGACTTATTTCCTAAGGGTATGATTAGGCCGAGTCATTCAGAAGGGGAACAACCGTGGTACTTGTCACTAAATCTGATGGTTCTTTGAGGATGTGTGTTGATTACAGGGAGCTAAATAAGCTCACTATGAAAAATAGATATCCTATACCTCGAATCAACAACATGTTCGATCTGCTCTACGAAGCTAAATATTTCTCTCAGCTTGATCTTGCCACCGGTTTTCACCAGCTTAGAGTTGCTGAGGAGAGCATTCCCAAAACGACTTTCCATACTGAAAATGGTTTCTGTGAGTAATTAGTTATGCCTTTTGGTTCGACTGATGCACCACCCTTCTTCGGTGATCTTATGAATCGTGTTTTCCATGATGTTTTCAACAATTTCGTTCTTGTCTTCCTCGATGGTATCCTTGTCTTTTCTAAGTCAGAGAGGAAGCATGAATCGTATTGGAGTTTTATTCTTAAGACCCTTAGGATTCATCGATTGAAAGATAAGTTTTTCCAAATGTCATTTTTGGAACAATGAAGTCTAATCCTTAGGCATATTGTTTCTAAAAATGGGGTTTAGGTCAATCCTTTTAAGATCGCCGCAATCAATGTAAGTCTATCCACCTTTCTTCCTTTGTAATTTGATTATCTTATATTTCTTTGAATTCAAACACCCTATTCCGTTTTAGGATTGTGAAAGACCTAAAATTCCTTCAAATGTTAATAGTTTCTTAGGCCTAGCTGGTTATTATTGAAGATTTATTGAGAATTTTGCTCGATTTGCTGCACCTCTCACTACTTTGACTCATAATATACTAATTTTATTTGGAATGATAAGTGTGAAGCTGCATTTATGAGTTAAAGTGAAAATTACTTCCGCACCAGTTCTTATCACTCCAAATAGAAGTGGAGGATTAACGGTATACACTAATGTTGTCCAGAAGGTTTGGGAGCTATCTTGATGTAGAATGGGAAGGTTATTATTTATGCCAGTCGTCAGTGGAAGACTCATGAAGCCAATTATGCAACTGGAATTGCTTATTGTAGTGTTTTCTCTGAAGTTATGGTGGCACCATCTTTGGGAACTAAGTTTGAGCTCTTTACGGATCATCAATCGCTGAAGTATATTTTCACCCAGAAGGATTTGAACCAAAGGCAAGTTAGATGGCTCGAATTCTGAGTAGCTTATTACCTTGACATCAACTACACTCTAGGGAAGGCTAATATGGTAGTCGATGCCTTAAGTCGAAAAAAGGCAAAGTTGTGTCAGATTGTGGTTTCTTCGTCTGTTTTGGATCGTATTGCGACCAAGCAAGATGAAGACAAGATTCTTAAGCTCGTGAAAGATAATTTTTGTAGTCGGTAAGGTGGTAGCCAAGGTGAATTAGGAGCACAAATCGATCAAAATGGAATTCAAAGGATTAATTATCAAATTTTTGTTTCGAATGTCGATGGATTAAGGCAAGAAATGTTTGAGGAAATTCATCATTCCAGACTCTCTATTCATTTAGGGGTTACGAAGCTGTATCAGAATATAAAGAAGATGTATTGGTGAAGTGGTATGAAGCAAGATATCTCCTTTTATGTTAGTAGATGTGCCACTTGTCAACAGGTTAAGGCTGATCATCAGAACACCGATGTATTATTGCACCCCTTAAGATTCCCAATTGGAAATGGAAATAGGTTTCTACAGATTTTATAGATGGGTTAATGAGGACGAGAAGGGGTAATGAGAGTATATGGGTAGTTTTTGACAGACTGACCAAGTCGGCCTATTTCATTCTAGTCGGGTCTAATGGCACTTACTTCGAGTTTAGCTGAGATTTATATATGAGAGATTATCAGGCCTCATCGTGTTCCATCCAGCATTTTTTGTTATCGAAATCCTATCTTTACTAGCCAGTTTTTGAAAGCATTTCAGGAAGCTTTTAGTGCTTGTCTGAATCTGAGCACAGGTTATCATACGCAGACCGATGGTAGACGGAAAGAGTTAATCAGATTATGGAAGATCTTCTTAGTGCATGTGTTATTGATTATGAAAGATCATCTTGATCTCGTTGAATTCACTCATAATAACAACTATTAGATATAACCTTATTTTTTTAATTAACGGTACTGTAAGCATCTATCTATTTAATCCCTTCCTTTGAATTCAGGCTAATATCGCAATGTCTTCATTTGTCGCTCTTTACGGATGACCTTGCAAATCTCCATCTTACTGGATTGAATCCAGTGATCGTTTGGTTCTTAGACCTGATATGATTCTAGAAGCTTCCGAGAAGGTTGAGGAGATCAGGAGGAAGATGAAGATTTCTTAGGATAGGCAGAAGAAGCATGTTGATAGGTGGAGAAGGGATTTGGAATTTTCTATAGGCGATTAGGATTTTCTTAGGATCTCACCGCTGAAGAATGTGATTCGCTTTGGTAGGAAAGGGAAGCTTTATCCTATATTTATTGGTCTTTTCCTCATCTTATGGAGAGTTGGTCCTTTAGCATATCGACTAGATTTGCAAGAGAAGCTATTTGGAGCGCATAAGTATCTTCATGATCCATCTTTTATTATTCATCCTGCTTTACTTGAGAGTTTGAACGTTGAGTCAAACCTCACTGTCGAAAGGAAGCCACTTCATATTGTCGATAAAGGTATGAAGCAGTTGAGGGGAAAATCTGTCAACCTGGTCAAAGTACAACGGAGTATAGATGATCGAGATTGTACCTAGGAAATGGAGGAGAGCATTCGTGCTTCGAATCTTAAACTGTTTGCATCAGGTACTATTCATTTTGAATCTATCTTATCTTTTCTACCTGTTCTATTCTTTTTTTTTTCATTTCTTTTCGGGGATGAAAAGTTTTGAGTGGGGGAGAATATAACGACCCGTGAATTTAGTTAAATTTTAAAAGAAAATTTATTTTAATTTTTGAGTTAGATATTTTAAAATTTAAATAAATGTGAATTTAAATAACAATTTTTGAACATTGAGTAATATACTTTTCCAAATTCAATAAAATGAAATTTTTTGTGAAATTTCAAATTTTGGTCAAAAATAGTCAAAGTTTGACTTTTGGTTGAAAATTTAAAAGTTTTAAAATTTAAAATTATTCTTTTTTTCTAATTGTTGATTGAATTTTGATATGGTCTCTACTTTTCGTTTCGTTAAAATCCGATTTCTATACCTTAAATTTTGCAATTTACGGCGTAAAAACGGGCGTATATTTGTGTGTATTTTGCCTATTTTCCTTTTATTTGGGTTTTGGACTTTGGATTGATTTATTGAGCTTGGTTGTTGGGCTTAGATACTAAAGCTTACCTAAATGGGTAAGTACCTTTTCTGAACGGACATGTCTGTTAATAAATGAAATGTTCGTACTTTTATTCCTAGTTACTCTTCTTTCTTATTCTTTCTGCCTGAAACAATTTACAGAACTTCATCTCTTTTCTCCTCCATCTCCATATCCAATTCAATTCCTAAAAAACCCTAGCCTCCTTTTCCCTAGCCTCTCTCTCTCCCTTTAGCCTTGCCGCCACCTACCAAGCCTCCACCCCCTACGCCTCTCAGCCGTACACCCCTCACCACCAAGCCTCCACCTTCTTTCGGTCGAGCCTACCCCATTCACACACCCCTCCACACACACACACCCTCCACCTCTCGACCACACATCACACCCACATACCCAAAACCACTCGGTCGAGCATGCACACACACCACACAACCATGCCTACCTTCATACTCCACCCCACACGCCACCCCAATCCACACCTTCCTACCTACCTTCGACCGCACCTTTGCACCTATAGGCCGAGCCCACCAAGCCTAAGGTCGAACCCCCTTTGCATTTTTCCCACTTCATTTCATAAAATAAATTATTATTTTCAAAAGTGTTGATTTGCCGTACCCGCATCGTTTTGAGTTTGGATCGTTGTTGCTTGGCTTGTGGTCTCCACCTCCGTGTCGAATCCGCTTCATGTCTGTTCATTATAGTTGTCACCGTCATTAGCCACGAAAGGTGAGAACCACTCATGACTAACTTCTTATGATTAAATGAATGGATGTCATTTGAAATGTCAATTGAAATGTTGTTATTGTTAAATTTGTGTAGTTAATATTATATGATATGATATGATCCTCATTTGTGACACGATATGATTTGTTATATGATATGTTTGTGATATATACTGATGTGTTGCATTATTTATTTATTTTTTATATCACACTACAAGTTTCCTAACTATGGATTGAAATGATACATACCCAAACGATCTTATATAGATTAGAAAAAATTATTATAGGTTGAAATGATAAACGCAAGCAATTTTATTTATTTGAAACTATTAAATTTGGGATACGAGTTGTAACGACCGGGATTTTCGACCCTTGAAAATCGACACTAATACGACCGTTGTATTACATGTTGAGGAATCGAATGCCGAAAAACCCGATCGTTAGGTGAAGAAGAAGAAGAAGAGATAGAAGAAGAAATAGAAACAACAATACAGAATCTCACCATCACAACGGAACAAAATATAGTATATAATAATAGATCTTTATACAAAGGAACTATAACTATAATATATATACAATCATCAAAGTACAATAGTCGACAATCAATCTAGACAGTTATAATAACTTACCCTTAAATGTACTGAATATATAGAACAACACACATAGCAGAAATAAATAAATACGTGTAATATGCTTGAAATCCTCCAGCTCGTCTCCTGAGCTCCGTGGCATCCTAACCTGAATCTGCAATACTCGGTCTGACCCAAGCATTATAATAAAATAACACCCCAGTCAGTCTGAAAAACCAACGTGAGAAAACACACTAAATTTGAATTTAATTATTTTCAAAAATCCTTTTGAAATCAAAGTTATCTCGTAAGACCACGCCACACATAAACACGATGGGTTTTTACCTTACGATAACCAAAACATATTTTTTATAAAAATCATCTGATGTTATAATAGTATCTAAGTACAAATACTTATTAAAATAGCCGAAATTGATACATTAATTAAATTCCAGCATACCAGGCTCTACAATCAAAATCGTAAACACAAGTATTGGAGAATGGATTCCATACAATGACTAGACACTGGGGTGCCACCTATCAAAGTACACGTTTAGAAAATGTATTGAGGACCTCGCTGAGATCCCCTGCCAATACAAGACCAACCTATCCCTGACCTGAATAGTATCGAATATCTCATCACCCCGGTTGCTTTGCAATCCTTTTAAGATCTCATGCACAGCGAATCCATAAATATGTGGATGCAGGATATTTAGAAAGGTGACAACATACCCTAATGGGCGCGACCCACTTAGCCTTGCTGCTCTCCACTGATTTTCAGTCATTCCCGGGTAATGAGGCTTGAGACTACGATTACCTTTCAACATAATTTACACTTAGAATGCTCATTGCCCTCCAATGACAATGTGTTGATAGCATTCATTCATACAAGTTATTCTATGTCTGAACAAAATGAATCTCTAAAATCACCATCTTCATTATCTTCACGATATCACAATTTGCAACACTCAAATCGGATCAAAGAGGTTTTCAGATAATCAATCTGATTCCGGTCTCTTTGAAACGATCAACGAATTTGGTCAGATTTGATATTTGGTTACTTAACTATCAAATTACACACATAAGCAGTCACTAGGCCATATTATAAATCTTTCAAATATTTATCTCAAAATGTCTTTACAAATATATATATTCAATCTCTTCCGACATTTCAATATTTGAAATAATTTCAAACACTTAATTAGATAACAAGATATTTCAACCCATATCATCACTTAGAAATATTTCAAATTTCCAATGTGTAATTCATTACTTAGAAAATTATTTCTATATAAATCATTTCGTCGCTAAAATATCTCCAAAACCTTTCATTCCAATACTTAGGAAAATATTATAATTCCTTTTCCCAAAATCATTCCTAATATCCATACTTAGGAAATATTCAGTACTTATCTCATAAATCTCTGAATTTATATTAATTTCTTTTTACAATTTCCAAAAATTATCGATTATACTTATTAATAATTCAACTAACAATTTATAACTCCTTTAATGAACTCAGATTCATTTTCAAAGTTCCCATATCTAAATAATTTAGAAATTTCCTTTTCTTAAAATTTCTTAAGTCCCTAAATTCCATTATAATATTTTCTCTTATAAAATCACATCCATTAAATAAAAACCCAGTTCACAAATCTCAAGAGCATTTATAAATAAATTTCAGTCACTTGCTTTTAAACTATATATATATATATATAATAATAATTTCAAAAAAATAGTAAATAATTATTTAAAACGTCAAAGCACTTTTTAAAATAAACGTCAATAACTAATTCCAATTCATTTATAAAATTCCTAATCGATTTACAAAACTTGTTTATAAACTTAGAATTCATTCCAACGAATTTAAATATTTAAATAACTAACTTTTTAAAATATTTTAATCCAATTAATAGTTTTTAAAACTTCATGGTTTAATAAATAAAAATCCTTTTTTAAAATAAACCTCAACTTCTTGTGAAACCCATTTTTGAAATTCAACAAACCCATTTTTATACTTATAAATCTCTCTCAATTTATCAAAAATCGATTCACGTTTCCAGTTTCATAACTATTTCCAATTTCCAAAATAGAATTTACTACTTCTTCCTAAACCGATTTCATATCTAATTATAAATTCATACTATGAATTTATATTCCCAATATATCGAATGATAATTATTCCACTTTATTTATAAACATTGTTTATAAATTTCATAAACTCATTCCCAGTTTATATAGGTTTATATTACAAAAATCTGTATATAAATCGATTTCTAATTAAAATTCCATTTATAAATTTATTTATTAAATAATTCAAACCATATTCCAAAACCATTCAAATCTTGAGTTCGACTTCCATTTCATATTTTATGAATTTTATTTAAAATCCATTGTTTAAAAATCCTCAATTTAAATTATCCATTTGAAACCATTTTATGAAATAGCTAAATAAATATCCAAAATCCAATCATTTATTTTATCCAATTCAATCCCTTTTTAAATAATCCCATAATTGAATATAAATATTTGCACTTCCAAAATTGCCTTTGAACTTCCTTTTCAAATTCAAAATATTATTTGTGGTATTTATAATACCAAAATTAAGGCAGTGCTACTGCAGCATCCAATAAATCAATTCACGTAATATTCTATACCAGATTATTCTAACACATCATATATCAGTATATATGAAATTAAATTCAACATTTTTGAGGAATCCAGTTGGATCCTTCCAACCTATTTCCCTGGAACCACAGATATTATATGATCACAAAAATATAAGCACTGCTTCGAGGCGGGATGTCTTAATAAAAAGGGTCATCCGCTATTATGCGGGGCACATAATGTCTCATCCGCTCCAATCGGTAGAATATTAAACCCAACTACTAATATATATACTACTATACATAATATAACATCCAACTAATAATAATTTATCAATCCATCCAATCAACTTATAAATAATTTTAACTTACTTAAAATAAAACCAATTATCTAAAATGTATGAGATTTACTCACATTTATTTTCTGTTGTTGTCGAGCATTCCGATTTGGAACTAAAACCAGACGACATCCGATTTTAGCCCAAATTTCTATAGTCAACAAATTCATCCAAACTAATTATGTTGTGAATCTCTCGTCGTCATGATCGCAGCGTAAAAAGTTTCGTCCTAATTGGACCTCGTATGCAGGAATTATAGATTTTATAGGTTATCGATATAAATTTTAAATTAAAACAAAATAAACTAATACAACTTCATTTAAATTACAAGTTTACCCCTTAGACCTTCTTCCTCCTCAATGAAAATCCTCTATACACGTATGAATAACCAAAATTGGCCGTGCACGATCTTCAAGCGATACAGAGCTAGACACAACGAAAATCGACTCCGTTTTCGACAATAGCCTTCTCTCAACGAACCACACCTACCTATGCCTGAAAATCAAAGTTGGAATGCCCTTTGTAAGTCGTGACCTACTCAAGCATTCCTAAGCAGTACGATGTGTCACGAACCCCTATTATTGACCGAGCCCACCAATAATCAACCACAAGTGCTACTCGCCTTCCCGAAACCAAATACGATATCCAAAACTCGAACCGAGCACTAAATCATCAAATTTTCCAAACCCTAGTTTAGTGCTCACAAATGCCCACTGCCAAAACGCGATCAAGCCACATCAAACCCATATCAACATGAAGCCCTCGACGAATCACGATTTTTAAAGCTGGTTTCATATATTTTTTAGAGTAAAAGTGGTGATATAATTTTTTTGAAGTTTGAATTCCATTTTTTTTCTTTCTTGGGCGTGCTCTATTAGCTGCAGTATTTAAAAGAAAGAGGGATGATATGGGGGCTTATAGGATGGGCTAGAATGAAGAGTAGAGTGGCTAAAACGAAAGAATGCAGGTTGTTAGTCAAATTAATGCAAATAAATTATTTAAATATCAAAAATATCTAGATATAAATTATGGATCTCAATCGAGGCATGCTGCCTATCGTTCCTAATGTCATACCCCTATTCTGAATGCAATGGAATAAGTTTCGAGACCTAACTCGATTGTATGTAGAAGATAGCCTTTTGAACCCAATTATTATATTAAATTTCCGATATTAATTTCAACGCATTTCTATCCCGTACGACCAAACATTAACTCAAAACACTACCAAATTTGAAATCCAATAATGATACAATATTACTAGAATCCAAGGCTGTGCCACAAAAAGCTATTTATACTTGTTAATTAAAACAGCTTATTTTTAAAATCAGTTAAATCATTTTTGAATCAAATTTAAAAGTTTGCATATCTTCATTTTTATTAAATAGAATTGAAATCAACTTTGAATTATTTTTATCAATCTTAAAACCCAAGTTTTAATTATTTAAGCAATTTCAAATATTAAATTTAACGATTAAATTATCTAATAAATCATTATATTTGAAATTCAAGTTATTAAATCTATAAAATTAACTTTTCAATATTTAAAATTAATTAAATATTCAAATTTCAAACCACTAAAATTTGGGTCCTTACACGGGTTGAAATCATTTATACCCGAAAATTTAATTATAATTTTAGGTTGAAATGGTATATACCCAATCAATTGACCATAGGGTAGAAAATTATATACAAACATTGTTGGTCAGTTTTAAATTATTTTAGGTTATTTTAAATTATTTTCTAAATTATTAAGTATGTTTGATTTAATAAATTAAATTTTAAATTTAATCTAATTTAATGATTTTAATTAAAAACTTATATTTGGAAAATAATAATATTTTATGTGTTTCAAATAGTGTTACATGTAAGATTTTTAACTTATGATTTTATTTAAGTTTCAAAATATATTTTTAATTAATTTAATATAATAAATATAATATATTTTTTTAATTTAATTTTATATAATAAATATAGTTTTAATCAAATATAATAAATATAGTTTTCTTTTAATATATAAATATAGTTTTAATTTAATATAGTAAATATAGTTTTATTTTAATATAATAAATATATTTTTAATTTAATATAATAAATATATATTTTATATAATAATTTTTGTAAAAAAATTTATGAAGTTGAGTAGAGAATAGTTTGTAATTAAATTTTATTTAAAGGATTTAAATTTAAACAAAACTTTATTTAAGTTTAAAGATGTGATTTTGGAATGTAATAATTTGATTTAATATGAATTGTAAAATAAATGTTTTAAATCTAAAATATAATTGAGGTTAAATATATTAGTATTGAATTAATTTATAATTTGAGATTTGGTATTTAAATATTTTATTAAATGACCATGGTGTGAAACAAATGTTTGGTTGTTAAAGAGACCGGGATCGGATATTGTCATACTCTCTGCTAATTCTGAAACAACTTTAAAAACTGTGCATGTGGTGGAGAATCCATGACGAAGTAGGATAGTCTGACGAACGCTATTGGTATGAGGTAAGAAACGTAGTCCTGACCTTCTGGTCAGCTTGATATGACTAAAACAGGAGCTATACCGGGCCAACTGAGGTCGCTCCTCAAATCGAGCACGCTTCTTCGAAACCATCTCTTTATTTTGTGATTTAATTTGGTGCGCACCTTTGATTATAGGAGTGTGTCTTGAGGTGGGTAGTAGTAGCTGTTGTGGGTTACCGTTGGTCCGGGAGTGAAAAACAGTAGAATCCTACCCTAGGTATAGCCTCTTATGCCTTGTCATATGCCTTATCGAGCCCACTATGGTTTTAGTTTGTATCATACCTATGGAGTATCCCATGGTAGCCCGCCGGGTGTTTACAGTATTGTATAGACTATGATACTTTAAAAATGTGTTAACTTGGATATGGGTAACGCCTTAACACTATTTTTAATAATATACTTTACTGTTAAACATTACATATATAGCGTATATTACTACACATGTAAATAGTTTAACGGATCCTTAAAGGATGTGAATCCCAAACGTCCTTTGAGTTATTGTTGCATTTCTTTTGTTACATTCACTTGAGTTGATTTAACTAAACAAGAACATTAGTTCTGACTCGTGTGTTTTGTTTTACTTTATGGTCAGGTCAGTCTAAGTTTCACAGCATTGAGGACTCACCTTTTGAAGTTGGAGACTTTGCTGGAGATCTATCTATCTATCTGCTTAGCTATTTTGGTTATTTCAATTATTTATGTTTGGATATTTTTCATTTGCTTATGTATTAGCAAACTTCTTTGTGTTTTGATTTCTGTTGTATTTGCTTCTGACTATGTTGTTCTGCAATAGCTTCATGAACTACTATGTTTTATTTATTCCGCTGCATATTCTATGTCCGCGATTTTGTGATTCATTCTATTTACCCCAAAAATATATAACAATCCACTGTTTTGAATGATTCGAGGTGGACATGTGTGGTTTTATTGTCAACTTGAATGGTTCCAAAATAGCGAGTCGTTACAGTAGAACTTATTGTGTAATGGAATTACAAGAAAGTACAACCTCACTCGTGGCCCAATGGGATGGGCTTGATCGAGGTCAAATAGAGAAGGTCGATGGATAATATCGATCACACTTGGTTATTGTTAAGGTCGAAAATGTTAGGATATAGACTTCCAAGCCGTTATTTCTTGAAGATAGGAAACGACATAGAACTCAATTTATTCACAAATGATTAAAGGAATTTCGATCAAGGGTAAATAGGAATAACCAAAGAGTTAGTCAATTATTAGTTTTGTTTAGCTAATAGGAAACTCTTTGGTAGCAGTAAACAAACTAGATAATGAACGATAACTAAAGCAACAATAGGAATTATACATTCATGAGTTGCATTAAGTAAAAGCAATGCACAGACATAAGCGTGTATAATATGGATGAATTGCAATATAAGAATTTATATTATATATGTAGGAAGGTTTATATGGCATGGAATATACACACACATATATATAATGCGGACTTGTGAAATAGTTTAGAGATTAAAACAAAAAAAGCAATAGTTCGTTGCATTCATTTTTGTGTACATTGGCTATAATGGCCCGTCTCGCACAAGCATGGCTTATACAAAAGGAAAAGAAAAGGTAGGAAAAATGAGACAAGGGACTGTCTAATCATCATTAAAGGCTAAGTGAAACTTAATTCTTCAACATCTTCTTCTTCTTCTTGCTCTTGCCAGCTTTTCCACCCAAACTATAGGAGGTCTCTTTAAGCCCTTGTTACGCTTGAGTGTGATGCCTTCGAAGGGAGTAGTATCTCCTTTGGTAATTCTAATGGTCAGATCCTTGGGAACGGGAGGCTCGGATGCCTCTGTAGAGGTGTCGACGTTGCTACCTTTAGAGGCTTAATAGTAATAGGAAGGATTCGTGGAGAAGGCTTTGGCTCTTCAATGCTACTTGATTTTCTAATTCGAGTTTGATTTTGATATTCACCTTTGAAGCATCTTCAACCTATACACAAAGAAGTCGGACCCATTGGGTCTAAAATGCTAGTAATGGAAATATCTTCCCCTAAGGACTTCAAAGTATCATCCTATGACGACCGCCCATGACCCCTGCACCGAACGTAGAGATAGGGCACTGTAAAGTGTGCCAGGTGACCATGGACGATTGTCAGGGTAAATTAAAACAACAGAATCTATCATATTACTCACAGCGCATGGACAAAATACAATAGAACATATATATAGTGAAGCTTCACAGAATAGGATCTCATCAATAAAACTTCATAATAGTTGAGTACAAGCATCTGAATAGTCAATACATCAAGCCTCACTACATAACACTCAGAGAAAATACAAACATCGGAACACCCAGTACATATAGTAAGAAGATAATATGCAACCCTCCAGCTCATCTTCGACATCAGCATCGTGGAAAGCAAGAACAGCACCTGTCACCTGCTACCTAGTCTGCCCGTCCCAAAATGGACGAACAGCCCAAGGCAATAAGAGTTAAAACATAAAGCCTTGAGTCAGACAACAGTTTTAGTGAGCAGTAAATTAACTAACAACATACCAAAAGAGCATAAAGGAAAAGGAATAGGAATACAAACCTCTCACTCCACCTCTTTTTGCAGTGATAGACCCCAGACACACACTAAGTAGAAGCAAACATAGCAGAGCATACAATTTAAAGTAAAGTAATTATCACTCAAGTCAAGGGCGATGTTTTCCAAGTACAAACTCCCAAGGCCTAAACCAAAATCAGATAAGCACCCAGAAAACACTGCTCTTGAGACCGAATGACGATACAACCAAACATCCATGACTCTGGCTATCACTATTATCATTGCTTTGATATCGTCGTTAATTGAATGACCGGCTCATTCTTTCATCCGTCCGTCAAGGGCTAATGGAAACCTCGGTTCTAGACATAACTCCGCACGTCATCGTGACCCGTGCCTAGGACTATCGAATCTGCCCAGAGTACTTAACTACCGTCAGTAGCCTTCAGGGACTATCGAATCTGCCCAACGTGCTCTTGCTTTGACATGCTAGAACCTTCAACAACGATGAGATCTCAACCTTCTAGTCATCCTCCTCGACGACTATTTCCATACTAGCTCAAGCGCATCTTGAGCAACCATTATCCTCAACTCGAACTATATCACCGAGTTATCAACCTGCTTGGAATGATCCCGTCTGGATTAGACCAAGACTATCTCATATCATACTTTGCCTCATCATCATCATAGCAAAGCTTCATCTCAACATCATCATCAAATCTGTCCATATGAGCTTCCACATCCGCCACATATGCCACAAGCAGCTTTCCCAATCCAAGAGCCTTTCCCTTAGCTTTTGAATCATCTTCGGTCTAAATCAAATCATCTAATTCATAGCAATCAATCAAATCAAACATTAATCCAAGCAAACAAGCATTCAAATATGATCTAAATAGAAAATTACAACAATAATGGCAATTTCGTAATTAAAGAGTCGAAAGTCTAACAAGCATGAAAACATGAGCAATATCTCTATAATCTTGATGAATGAACTTGCATAGGTTAACATGTAGTAAAATGGATGCCAAATCATCATGAACAATGAATCTACATGGATCTATACTTAGGATTAGGAAAATGCATGGAAATCACTATTTTAGCACAAAATCAAGCCGACGATCCGATATACTCCTTTGGATCCGTGTGAGAGATAATCACCACTCACCAAATCACCTAAACAACCCCAAATCAACACGCTTCAGATCTGGACAGCGAAGGATCTAACTCGATCTATCACCAATCCGCTTCAAACGATGAAATCTATCTTCGATGGATGAAGATAAGCTCTTGAATCTTCAATTTGATCTTCAACTTGGATGGAAGGAATCACTAGATTAGAGTGGAGAAAAGAAGTAAAGAAGTGTAGAAGTCGAGCTCTAAAAATCGCAGCACTTCGTCGCTTCGAAATCCGGATCCCAAAAAGTGAGAAGATGGATGAGTATTTATAGGTTGAAATCCCCCTTAAGTCGCTAGCTCGGAATTAGGTCGTCCACGACTTACGACCTAAACCCCACGACCTAAAGTCTTCGACCTATCTAAAGCCAGCCGACCTAACTCATAAGCGCTAAGCGATCTAACACTTTAGGCCTTCATGCGACCTAAAACATCATGCGACCTACGACTTAGCAAACACGCGACCTAACACACACGCGCGTTCCCTCCTAAATCGCCTGGACGACTTAACGACTTAGCACCATTTCGACTTAACAAAGTCGCGACCTAACTAACTTACGCGACTTACGACTTAACATATATGCGCATCCATACGCGACCTAACTACTCCTTCCTTAGGTCGTTGCCGACCTATCCCCCTTAGGTTGCTATCCCACCCAGAAGCTTACGACCTAACTACCTTAGGTTGCCTACGACCTAAACCAACACTACGACCTAACTCTTAGCTAGGATACGACTTGACCCCTTAAGTCGTCTAACGACCTAACTTCCTTAGGTCGCTAACCTGCCTATCTCCTAGATCGTTAACTCGCCACCTCCTATAAGTCGCAAATCCTTAAGTCGGAAATCCTTAGGTCAGTCAAATACTTAGGTCGTTCCCTCGACCTAACCTATCCCACAACCTAGACTATCACACGACTTATCCCAAACTCCTTAGGTCGCCAGTTTATATAAGACGCCTATTACCTTAACTCGGTCACGACTTAGGACTTGAACAAAATTCTGCCCAAAATCTGAAGCAACTTAACAACGCTAAGAATTCCAGATTTTTATGAACTTTTCGATCCGTAAAAATACGGGTCGTTACATTCTCTCCCCCTTAGGAATTTCGCCCCCAAAATTTCGAACAAACAAAGCAATCAAGGACTATTCTGCATGCCTACCATCCATAGCAATCAACAAACCATGCACCCAATTCTAGCTTAGCATGCAGAATTCTAAAACTTAGAACAAGTTACAATGTCGTTAGATGACACGACACCTTAGGGCCATACCTTGAAGAGTTCGGGATGAGCTGCTTTCATCCTCTCTTCCACCTCCCATGTACAGTCGTTATCATCGTCACTCCATTGTATCTTGAGCAACTTAACTATCTTCCTCCTAAGCTGTTTCATGTCAGTTTCCACAATCCGAAGCGGCTTACGAGGTCTTCTATCGACTGGATCAACTTCGAAATCTTCACAGCTATCAGCAGAAACCACTGTATTCGAGTCGTGCACATACTTCCGTAGATACGATATATGAAAAACATTGTGCACACTCGACATCTTCTCTGGTAACTCCAATCTGTATGCGAGCTTTCCAATTCGCTCGATGATCGGGAATGGTCCAACAAATCTCGGAGTCAATTTTCCATTCTTCCCGAATCTAACAACATTCTTCAGTGGAGATATCTTCACAAAAACCAAATCACCAACGTCGAATTCCAAATTCTTACGATGCTTATTGGCATAACTCTTCTGACGGTCTTGGGCTGCCTTCATTCGTTGCCGAATGATCTCTATGCAATCTGAAGTCTGACGAATCATCTCTGGCCCAAGCATCAGCTTTTCTCCTGTCTCTAACCAACATGTCGGAGAGTTACACGGTCTTCCATACAATGCCTCATACGGTGCCATACCAATGCTTGACTGGTAACTGTTGTTGTATGAAAACTCCACCAAATGAAGGTGATCTTCCCATGATCCTCCGAAATCCAAAACACAAGCTCTGAGGAGATCTTCCAAAACTCGGTTGACTCTCTCGATCTGACCATCTGTTTGAGGGTGATAAGCTGTACTCAAACACAACTCGGTTCCCAAAACTTCCTGGAAAATCTTCCAAAATCCACTAGTGAACAATGGGTCTCGATCGCTCACTATAATTTTCGGAATACCATGGAATCGAACTATCCACTTAACATACAACTCTGCCAACTTTGATGCAGTCCTAGTCGATCGAACAGGAATGAATCTTGCACTCTTAGTCAAACGATCTATGATGACCCAAATCTCTTCATTTCCCGTCCTTGTTCTAGGTAGCCCATCAATAAAATCCATCGATATCTGCTCCCACTTCCATGTAGGAACTTCTAACGGCTGAAGCAATCCACTTGGCTTCTTCTGTTCAGCCTTTACCAATTGGCGGTTCATGCATTTGGAAATAATATTTCCAACATCCTTCTTCATACCTTCCCAGTAGTAGGTTCTCTTCATATCCCGATACATCTTATTTCCACCTGGATGAATTGTCAGCTTCGAGTGATGACTTTCCTTCAGAACTTCACTCCTCAATTCATCTATATCGGGAACAACTAGTCGTCCTTGCTTCCGAAGCCAACCTTCTCTATCGACCTCGAATCCTTTATCCTTTTCAGGTTCCAATCCAGATTCCAAATCATGGATAACCTTGACAATCTTATCATCTCGCTTTTGGCTCTCGCCAATCCTTTCCACAAGAGTAGGTCTTATTGATAAGTTTGCCAACATCTCAGGTTCCAATTCGCATCTGGGCCTGAAGTCAAATTCAGCTAAATACTCGAGATTCTTCCATTCAGAAAACATGGCTCCCAATCCTACATGTCTTCGACTTAACGCATCTGCCACTGCGTTACCTTTTCCCGGAGTATAGGCTATACCAAAATCATACGATGCTAAAAACTCTAACCATCGCTGCTGCCGAAGATTCAAATCCTTTTGGGAGAAAAGATACTTCAATGACTTATGATCTGTAAACAACTCGAATCAAACTCCCAATAGATAATGTCTCCACATCTTCAGAGCAAATACAATCGCCGCTAACTCCAAATCATGAGTCGGGTAATTCCTTTCATGCGGCTTCAGTTGTCGACTTGCATATGCAACAACTTTATCCCTCTGCATCAGCACGGCTCCAAGTCCAGTACCACATGCGTCGGTGTAAACCACCATCTCATCATTCCCACTTGGAATAGTCAAAACAGGAGCACTCGTCAATCTCTCTTTCAGGATTCCAAAAGCTTGCTCACACTTATCATCCCATCTGAACACTTGGTTCTTCTTCGTCAATCCTGTTAACGGTGCAGCCACCTTGGAGAAGTCTTTGATAAACCGTCGATAATATCCTGCTAATCCAAGAAAACTTCTCACATCTGATGCATTCTTAGGTCTAACCCAATCCTGGATTGCTGCTACCTTAGCGGGGTCAACCGCTATTCCATTTCTAGAAATCACATGGCCCAAGAACCTCACTTCACTCTTCCAGAAGTGACACTTCGAAAACTTAGCCTTCAGCTGATGTTTCCGCAAGATTTCCAAAACAATACGCAAGTGCGTCTTGTGCTCTTCTTCAGTTCTGGAATAAATCAGAATATCATCCACGAACACTAGCACGAACTTGTTCAACTGATCTCTAAACACTCTATTCATAAGATCCACAAAATATGCTGGCGAGTTAGTCAATCCAAACGGCATTACCAGCCACTCAAAGAAACCGGATGGTGTCCGAAAAGCAGTCTTCGGCACACTATCCTTAGCTACTCTCAACTGGTGAAATCCCGTTGCCAAATCCATCTGAGAAAACACCTTAGCTTCGTGAAGCTGATCAAACAAGTCATCTATTCTCGGCAATGGATACTTGTTCTTCTTAGTCACTTTATTCAGCTCACGATAATCCACACACAATCTCAATGACCCATCTGCCTTGGTTGCAAACACAACTGGTGCACCCCACTCGGACACACTACGCCGAATGAATCCTTTCTGCAAAAGATCATCAACCTACACCTTCAACTCATGTTGTTCCCTAGGCGCCATCTGCCTAAGAGGCATCACAACAGGTCTGGCTCCTTCAACTAGATCTATACGAAACTCGATATCTCTATGCGGCGGTAACCCTTTGACCTCGTCAAAGACATCTTCAAATCCATTAGCGATTGGCACAGATGACAGTCCATCCCGTGGAACAACCAGCGAATACATGAAGCTCATGAAGACGCCTTCTTCATGCTTACATCGTATCACAATCTTTCGCCCCTCCACATTCTCGACTGTCACTTCCAACCTCTCACAATCAACCTTTGCCGCATACTTCCTAAGCCAGTCCATACCCAAAATAATTCCGAACCCCGCAAAGTTCAGAACAAAACAATCACAAACAAAAGAGCAACCATGACTCGATACAATCAGACCACGGCATAACATACACAAACAAGACGAACCCCCAACTGGATTAGTCACAACCAATGGCCTATCAACAATATTCGGTTCTAGACCCAACCGGCCTACAAGTTCATTACAAACAAACGAATGCGACGCCCCAGTATCAAACAACACTCTAACTGGAACACCACATAAGAAAAGAGTACCTTGAACCACCACACTCTTTCCTTTTTCTTCAACGGTAGGAGCTGTCGAAGACGATGGAACAACTCCCAAAGCATAAGCCTGCACAATCTGCTTGTCCCTTCGTGGTTCTGGACAATTCTTCTTAAAGTGTCCTAGCTTATCGCAGTTGTGGCACTTCAATGGCACCTTCGGATTCTTGCAATCCCTAGAGAAATGGCCCTTCTACTGACAATTGTAGCAGGTCACTTCGCCCTTCGGCTTCTTCTGGCCATCCTTACCCTTTTGCTGCTGCTGCTTCCTCTTCTTGTTTCCACTCTGTTGTGGTTTAGACTCTTTCCTGGTCACAGCAACAACAGATCCCTCCTTAGGAAATAGACTCTCATGCCTGAGAGCTTTCTCCACAAGCTTCTCAAATGAATCGTCCAAATGATCCACCAACTGTCTCCCAAGATAACTATCCAAGCCTGTCACAAACTTCTCATTCTTCTGATACGAAGATTCAATATATGACCGGGCATACTTGGACAAAGCTTCAAACTCAGAAACATACTCAAGAACTGGTCTTCCACCTTGCTTGAGCTCCACAAACTTCTTGAATAGAACAGACTTCTGAGCTGTAGAAATGAACTTAGCTTCAAATCTGGTTTGGAATTGCTCCCAAGTAATCTCTTCCTCCGGAGTATTGATGGTAATAGAGTTCCACCAATCAGAAGCTCTCCCTTGAAGCTGTCTTGATGCCAACTTCCTCTTAGTTGCATCCTCAATTCCCAAATCACCAAAGATCCTTCTACATGTATCTATCCATCTCTGGACTTCAATGGTTGGTTCTGTCCCCAAGAAAACCTTCCCTCCAAGAGCAGTATAGTCCTTACACAACTTAGCAAAATCCACCGGCTTTGGAGTCTGAACCTGAACTCCAACATCAACTGTTGTCCCTGGAATTGGTATCCTTCTCATGATCGAAGTCATCATAGCATCGAACATAGCTGCATAATCAGCAGTACCCTCAGCAGCACGGCCTTCCCTAGCAACTGGTCTCCCTCTTCGACTCATCCTTAATATCTATAAAAAGGAATGATTAGCACACCTGGAGAAATTACTGCATAAAGGACTCAAACTCTACTAAGCTACTGTATTATATATAGTAATCATCCATCAAAATACAATTACGTCTCTCATACGTAGTTATGTCAGCGAGCATTGGGTAAAATCGATTAACCAATGCTCTGATACCAAATGTGACGACCGCCCATGACCCCTGCACCGAACCTAGAGATAGGGCGCTGTAAAGTGTACCAGGCGACCATGGACGATTGTCAGGGTAAATTAAAACAACAGAATCTATCGTATTACTCACAGCGCATGGACAAAATACAATAGGACATATATATAGTGAAGCTTCACAGAATAGGATCTCATCAATAAAACTTCATAATAGTTGAGTACAAGCATCTGAATAGTCAATACATCAAGCCTCACTACATAACACTCAGAGAAAATACAAACAGCGGAACACCCAGTACATATAGTAAGAAGATAATACGCAACCCTCCAGCTCGTCTTCGACATCAACATCGTGGAAAGCAAGAACAGCACCTGTCACCTGCTACCTAGTCTGCCCGTCCCAAAATGGACGGACAGCCCAAGGCAATAAGAGTTAAAACATAAAGCCTTGAGTCAGACAACAGTCTTAGTGAGCAGTAAATTAACTAACAACATACCAAAAGAGCATAAAGGAAAAGTAATAGGAATACAACCCTCCCACTCCACCTCTTTCTACAGTGATAGCCCCCAGACACACACTAAGTGGAAGCAAACATAGCAGAGCATACAATTTTAAGTAAAGTAATTATCACTCGAGTCAAGGGCGATGTTTTCCAAGTACAAACCCCCAAGGACTAAACCAAGATCAGATAAGCACCCAGAAAACACTACTCTTGAGACCGAATGACGATACAACCAAACATCCATGACTCTGGCTATCACTGTTATCATTGCTTTGATATCGTCGTTAATTGAATGACCGGCTCATTCTTTCATCCGTCCGTCAAGGGCTAATGGAAACCCCGGTTCTAGACATAACTCCGCACGTCATCGTGACCCGTGCCTAGGACTATCGAATCTGCCCAGAGTACTTGACTACCGTCAGTAGCCTTCGGGGACTATCGAATCTGCCCAACGTGCTCTTGCTTTGAGCATGCTAGAACCTTCAACAACGATGAGATCTCAGCCTTCTAGTCATCCTCCTCGACGACTATTTCCATACTAGCTCAAGCGCATCTCGAGCAACCATTATCGTCAACTCGAACCATATCACCGAGTTATCAACCTGCTTGGAATGATCCCGTCTGGATTAGACCAAGACTATCTCATATCATACTTCGCCTCATCATCATCATAGCAAAGCTTCATCTCAACATCATCATCAAATCTGTCCATATGAGCTTCCACATCCGCCACATATGCCACAAGCAGCTTTCCCAATCCAAGAGCCTTTCCCTTAGCTTTTGAATCAACTTCGGTCTAAATCAAATCATCAATCATCTAATTCATAGCAATCAATCAAATCAAACATTAATCCAAGCAAACAAGCATTCAAATATGATCTAAATAGAAAATTACAACAATAATGGCAATTTCGTAATTAAAGAGTCGAAAGTCTAACAAGCATGAAAACATGAGCAATATCTCTATAATCTTGATGAATGAACTTGCATAGGTTAACATGTAGTAAAATGGATGCCAAATCATCATGAACAATGAATCTACATGGATCTATACTTATGATTAGGAAAATGCATGGAAATCACTATTTTAGCACAAAATCCAGCCGACGATCCGATATACTCCTTTGGATCCGTGTGAGAGATAATCACCACTCACCAAATCACCTAAACAACCCCAAATCAACACGCTTCAGATCTGGACAGCGAAGGATCTAACTCGATCTATCACCAGTCCGCTTCAAACGATGAAATCTATCTTCGATGGATGAAGATAAGCTCTTGAATCTTCAATTTGATCTTCAACTTGGATGGAAGGAATCACTAGATTAGAGTGGAGAAAAGAAGTAAAGAAGTGTAGAAGTCGAGCTCTCAAAATGGCAGCACTTCGTCGCTTCGAAATCCGAATCCCAAAAAGTGAGAAGATGGACGAGTATTTATAGGCTGAAATCCCCCTTAAGTCGCTAGCTCGGAATTAGGTCGTCCACGACTTATGACCTAAACCCCACGAACTAAAGTCTTCGACCTATCTAAAGCCAGCCGACCTAACTCATAAGCGCTAAGCGATCTAACACTTTAGGCCTTCACGCGACCTAAAACATCACGCGACCTACGACTTAGCAAACACGCGACCTAACACACACGCGCGTTCTCTCCTAAATCGCCTGGACGACTTAGCACCATTTCGACTTAACAAAGTCGCGACCTAACTTACGCGACTTGCGACTTAACATATATGCACATCCATACGCGACCTAACTACTCCTTCCTTAGGTCGTTGCCGACCTATCCCCTTAGGTTGCTATCCCAACCAGAAGCTTACGACCTAACTACCTTAGGTTGCCTACGACCTAAACCAACACTACGACCTAACTCTTAGCTAGGATACGACTTGACCCCTTAAGTCGTCTAACGACCTAACTTCCTTAGGTCGCTAACCTGCCTATCTCCTAGATCGTTAACTCGCCACCTCCTATAAGTCGCAAATCCTTAAGTCGGAAATCCTTAGGTCGGTCAAATACTTAGGTCGTTCCCTCGACCTAACCTATCCCACAACCTAGACTATCACACGACTTATCCCAAACTCCTTAGGTCGCCAGTTTATATAAGACGTCTATTACCTTAACTCGGTCACGACTTAGGACTTGAACAAAATTCTGCCCAAAATCTGAAGCAACTTAACAACGCTAAGAATTCTAGATTTTTACGAACTTTTCGATCCGTAAAAATACAGGTCGTTACACATCCAATCACACCAGAGCTTCCATTTTCTCTGAGTTAGGATAAGGGATGGATTTGAAGATAAGGATTGGAGCAACCCAACCCATGGCAATAGAGGTAGACTTGGTTGAGATAGTAGTAGTACCTAACATTTGTGAAAGTGGCGAAGAAGGAGGTGGAAGAGATAGGTGATCTATGAGTTAGCAAACAGAGAAGTATAGATTAGAATGCTTTGAAGTGAGAATTGATGTTTCTCGAATGTAGGAGAAATATGGGAGATACCTGCTCTAGGAGGAGTTTATTGAACAAGGGTCTTGTAAATCTCCCCCTCTTTGAATGCAGGCTACATCACTTAATTGAAAATGGAGGAATATATGGTTCAATGAAGGTGACCATTGCAAAAACTAGGATATTTTTTAGGTGGCCTCAAACTTGGCCCTTTCAGATGTTGTATGTTCACTACAAGCTCTTATGTTTTAGGATATTATTCTATGTATCCCAATGTGCTTGGGCCAGTAGGAGCTCTAGTGGAAACTTCAGCAGCAATGGTGTCCTATGCAGCTAAATTGCCTTTCCCTCTTCTAGCTTTATAATGTCGTCGGCATCAAGATACTTAACTTTTAATTCTTCTTAAGCGAGGCCTTCAATGAACACAACCATGTGATATACTAACTCTTCTCAGGAATCGGCAAGAGTGTCGGAATGTGTACTCCATAATCACTTCAGGTACTTGAATTAGACAACATTCATGAAGAATTGTTGAAGGGTGGAATTCAAGTCTTCTTTTTCTTTAGTTACCTTCTCTTTTAACTCAATCATCTCACTTGCTATAGTAGTGTGTTCAATTAAAGCCTCAAATTTATCCCTTTTTCTAGTAGTAAAGTGGAATAAAGCTTCTCGATTTTGGCTTAGAGTTTCTTAATATCGGCTTCCTTAGTCTGATGCGCCATGTCGTTTTCTTAGAGAGCCAGGTCTTTGCTCTTAGTCTGCATATTTATATGAGAAATTCTTCATGAGATTTTGGTCTTTCATAATAATTTTGAGCTTATTTTAGCAATCTATCTCTCGTTGATAAAATCTTTGGAGTTCTTAGCTAATGTATGGGCTGTATCTCGTCCTTCTATATCTTTAACCAACTTCTTGTATTTATCTATAATTCTATTGTAGCTCTTCTTCTCTAACTCAAATGATTAGATGTTTGTCTAGTGGATTTTATAAATGTTAGAGAGGGTGAAGCAAGTTACCTCCACTCAAACCCTTAGACTATTAGGTTCTGGATTCCTCCGACCCTGCAATTTGCCTCGTCCTTATAAATATTTTTAAAGTCACGATCGAATAGGACCTTGGTCAGGAGCAGATTTAGGAAGGTGTCTTGCATTGTTCTTATCGGAAATAGAGGAGAAGCTAGGTGAATAGAAACCCCTTTGGATCAATAGGGGAAAGGAACAGGGGTGACCAAAGAAAGCGATGCTAGAAGTTTTTGGAAGGAAAGATGTTGTTGAGATCAAGGTAAGGGAAGGCTAGAGGAGGAACCATGGCGGTCATGCTAGTCTTTGTGCCTTTTCCCTTGGTTGTAGGATTCTTTGTCCTCTACATGCCTTTTTCGGTATCTCTTTCCTCCTGGCAGTTGCTTTCCATTTGGCATTCTTTATCCTTCCTCCATGCACTCTCTTCTTTTATTTCTCTTTCTCTGTAAGAACTGGTTAGAGATGAGTATATATCTGGAATACATCTCCTTTGCTCGGATAAATTAGAGTGAAGGTAGTTGAATTGCTCTTATTCCTTCATACCTGAAATGAATGAAAGAATTGGATCGGTTTTAGAATAATGAAATAAGAGCGAATGCAAGTGAGTTTTAGTGATCGTAGAAGTATGTGGAGTGTTGATGTTGCCCTAAGTACTCTATAGACCATGTTTAGAAGGTAGTAAAGATGGAGTCCCACCTCCATCAGTTAGGATGCCTTTAGACGGTAAGCAAAATCCAGGAGAGAACCCCTTAAGTAGATCATCGATCAGAATGTCGAGATCACTAACCAAGCCAAAGATGTTTTCAAAGAGATCAGTTGGAGGAGTCACCTCAACTATTAGTGTCATGCTCGATTCTGCAGACTATTGGGAAGTCTTAATGACTATTTGGTTTAAACATAATAAGACAATTTTTCGGTACCTTTTCAAGAAGTCTCTTCGTACGAATCATCTTCTCCTTGACCGAAGTCCTCGTCATCATCGTTCTCTTCATCACCTTCTATCCTTCCTTCTCTATTCTCCTCCTCTTATTCCTTCTCCTCCCTCGTGTATTGCCTCCATCTCAATTCTTTCTTCTCCTTTCCCTTATAACTCACGGGTTGTATTTTCTTCCACCGCTCTATCAGAAATTTCATTGACATTTGTTGTCCATGATCGGCCTCTATTACCCCTTTGGATATCCTTTTTAGAGCTGGAAATGAGGGTAGAAGACCTGGTATACATCTTGAAACCTCTTGGTGGATCTTCAGTGAGAACGATGAAGAATTTTGGATGTAAAAGGCCATCATTTGTCAATAAGTAAAAGGTGGCACAAAACCTAATGCTGATTCTTTTAAGGGTCTAAAAATTCTAAGAGTGCACTTCGCTCCTGCCTTGAGTAAGAAGATCTATAAAGAGAGTGGGAAAAGAACTAGATATTCAGATTATAAGTGTCCAAGTATACGAAGAGTGGAAAGCAATAAGTTTTACTTCCGGAGATCCAGATCCAATCAAAGCCATATGGACATTATGGGAGCTTGTTGTCGAGCACATCGATAAATCTACATTGGCACCAAGCTTCTATGATCATGGAAGAGTGTGATTCTCTCTACTATTTATAGCTCAGTAGGTTTGTTAGCTCCTTAAAGCTTGAAGGAATTGAAATTGATTCATGAATATAAGGTGCAAAGAGCTCAACAAGGCTAACCATTGTGATAGGCTTGAGTAGGAGCGAGCCCAAGCTTTTAAAGTTACATGTAGAGGAATGTATTGAAGGGTGGTACAACACTGCCTAGGAACATGTACTTGTTGCAAGTTGTGTATCTTAGTAGAGGATTGTGCGCCCATTGGTTAGTTGTCGAGAACATGACATCACTCTTTTGCAATCCATGTTGGAAGCATATAGTAAAGAGCGGCTTAGTAGTTAGAATTGTTGGCATTTATTCGAGAGGATCATCTAGGACTCTTAGACTAACTTGTTCATTAAGAGGAGGAGGTTGTTTCTGGACTAGAGCTGATTGGCCTCCCATAGGTCGACTATAATTGAGCATCTGGTTTTAGTGGGCATGGATATCAAAGTTTGAGCCGAAAGAGACTTGACATTAGGAGGAGTTGATAGCCCAATGTAAATGTTTAATCTAGATGGACATGTCATTCTGGATTGGAAATTTTAATATTAAACATGGAAAGGCATGTTTTGTTTTGAAGTTCTATTTTAAATGTGATCCCATGTGACTGACACTTTGAATCCAGTGGATGCACATATGTGTTGACCAATCGGACTCTGAATGCTGAATAGGGAAATTGGAAGTGTCAATCTATAGTGTATCATAGGTTCCATACATGAAGAATGAACCATTTTGTGTAGGTAGCTCACTCATGTTGGAAAATTAGCCCCATCGCATGATGGAGCTATGTGTTAGATCTTACTTGTTATCATCGAAAAATGATAATGGAACCACTATCGAGAGCAACGCAGGGCATTCTTTTATAGGAACACTGAATTATGCAACAACTGATGGGAGCTATTCAATGGAATTGTTCAAATGCCATAGTGTATCCGATGCGACCATTGGAAGAAAACCAACGCAATAAAAACTTAAATCAATGAAGAGTGATAGACCAATCTTGGTAAGAATTAATTCATGCATTTTAAGAGCAAATTATTTTGGTTATGGTAAGGCTTTAAGTCCCATTATTCAACCTGAAGTGGAATGAGAGTCGATACCAAGTAAACCTAAGGCAAGTAAATTTTTTAGCATTATGAGTGTCTACTTTGGGTCAAGCTTGTGTCTAAGCTAGGCGAAACCTAGTACAAGTTGCAACCAAGAAATTTTATGGAAGGTCAATCATGAATCAAAACCAGTAACAACTCATCATCCATTCAATGGCTGTGGGTGACCTCAGGCCATAACCCACGATAGGTCTCGCCACCATAGCAACAAACTTCGGTTACACACCATGGTCAATAGATAAGGACTTAAGCTTGGGTGCACTCAGGGTCGACTTCTTTTAAGAAGACAGGGATGGGCAAATTGGAGGACTAGAAATGGAAGCTGCGAGGAGAAGGCGGCGGTAGCTTTGGGTGGCCAATGACAATTGGTTTGGGCTTGGACATTCCAGTCATAAGGGGTCGACATCGGAAAGCTAAAAGAGAAGAGAGTATGAAGATGAAGGCACAAAAAATTGACTAAGAGTTGGTCTTATAGGAAGTTCTAATTTAGATGAATAGTTTGGTACCGACTTGATCGGATTGATATCGACATGAAATTTCGACCAAAACTAAGTAGAAAAATGAGAGAAATGGGAAAAATAGGTTCTCATGTGGTTAGGGCATGCAACAATCTTCAGGATAATGTGGATCTTGACATTGGCATGGAAGGTGATAAAACTACTATTTAAAGCAATGGAGCATATGTCTTTGGAATGGAGATGATATTTGGAAACAACTCTTGGATGATCAATGGACTTGCTTGGATAATGGTATATGCTTGCCTTGTTTCTAATAGAGGCATGCTTTGAGGGGCAAGTGTTTTTTGGTTTTTAGACCAATCGGCTTTCAGATATCTAGACGTCGGGACGAAGTGGTTCAGGGACCTAAATTCATGCTTGTAAGGATAATTGGAGAGATTTCAATAGTTTGGGGTGCATGAATATACAAGGAATTAGATCGGTATTGACTTCATTTTAAGTCGATACCTTCCTGTTTTATTGCACCATGGTTAACTCTGGGATGATAGTTAGTGAGTAGCAGGCTCGGTGATTGTCCTAAGGCCCATATTTGAAGCGATAGGTGAAAAACTCAAAATAAGATCTAAAGAAAAGGAAATTGTCAAACCCTCTCAATACAACAACTTGTTTTCTAAGAAAAACTACACGGAACTCGATGGATCAAAGCTAGAAGACCAAGTAGAAGAAGATAATACGATTTGTAATTGATAAATCAGATCGGTACCGATCACTTTTAATCGGTAGCGATCTAATTTTATATTCTTAAGGACTTCATATCCCCTCCTAATTTCTTGTATCTGAAGTTTGAATTGGTATTTCATGATCTGACGACGTTGTTGGGCAATTTCTTTATAATTATCAAGCATATGGAAAATTACAGGGGACTTTCAGCACTTCAACTTCTTCAATCTCTCTCTCTCTCTCTCTCGTTATTTTGGCTTGTCATAACGGAAGCAAGTTTTTGTTGTTCTATGTTTTTAGAACCGTAAATCCCATATATTTATGACAAAAACTCTAAATAATAATAAGTATACATAGGTCTCTCTCTTTATTTTTGTGTCTCTCTGTTTACTTTTTATTTATACTAGATCTCTCTACTTTAATTTTGATTTGGGACGTTGTGTAGTTTTTGGCCCAACACACATCTATTTTTTGATACCTATATATGTACATTTAAGGCTATATATAAGTCTTTAGCAAAAACTTCTCTTTATATGTCTATATAATTATATAAAAACTGAGATGCTTTTGGCTTCGCAGATGGATGATATTTGACCAGTTAATTTGAGGGAAAAGTACTTTTACATGTTTTCATATATGGAAAATAATAAAATGGTCTTGCATAATGGATGGTCAGATTTCTCAGTTGAAACTTCTCCTTTGGTAATGTTGATAGTCAAATCCTTAAATTTGTCAATGAAAAGCTCAGATGCATCCATGGAGGCGCTGGCGCTATTGCCGCTCGGAGGCTTAATGGTAATAGAAAGGATTCTTGGAGAAGACTTTGGGTCTTTAGTGCTAATTGATTTTCAAATCCAAGATCTATCTTCATATTCACCTTTGAAACTTTAATCTTCAACCTATGCACCATAGAAAGAAGACCCATTGGCCTGAAGAGTAATGTCTCCCCCTAAGGACTGAGAAGTGTTATCCAATCCCTCTAGAGCTTCCATTTTCTCCGAGTTAGGACTAGGGATGGAGTCGAAGGCAAGGATTGGAGCAACTACTCCTATGGAAATAGAGGTGGACTCGATAAAGATAGTAGTGGGACCTAACCTTTGTGTAGGTCGCGACGGAGGAGGTGGAAGATATGCGTGACCTCTGAGTTCACAAATAGAGAAATATGGGTTAGTAACACTCTTAGTGAGAGTTGAAGTTCCTCGAAGAAGGAGAAACAAGATAGATACCTTCTCCAGGAGGATTTTGTTGAATATGAGTCTTATAAATCACCCCATCTTTGAGTGCGGGCTACATCAATTTATCAAAAAGAGGGGATATACGGCTCCAAGAAGGAGATTGTTATAGAAGCTAGGATGAGTGTTTAGGTGGCCTCGGAGCTAGCCATCTCGAATGTTTTTATGTTTGTTGCAAGCTCTTAGATTTTAGGAGATAATGATTCTACGTGGCTAAATGCGGTCGGCCTAATAGGAGCTTTAGTTGCAACTTTAGTAGTAGCAGCGTCATGTGAAACAAGAATCGCCTTCCCTTCTCTAGATTTAGAATGTCATTGATGTCAAATACTTGGATTTTAGTCTACTTTGGTGAGGCCTTCATTAGATGCTGAATTGCAACATACTAACTATTCCTAGGCATCGATAAGAGTGACTGAATGTGTACTTCCTGAATATTTTAGGTTCTTGAATTGGACAACAGTCATAAAAGAACGGGCAAGGGTGGAAAGTCTTCTTTTTCTTTGGCTGCCTATTTTTTAACTCAATTAGCTCGCTTGCTACTATAGAATGGTCAACCTAAGCCTGCAATTTCTTAACTTTTAAGTGGACTCAAACTTCTCGATTTCGAGCCAGAGTTTCTTAATATCGGCTTCCTTGGCCTGAAGCGCCCTATTCTTTTCTTAAAGAGCCAGTCCTTGGTCTAAATATTCATCTTCAGATGGGCATTTTCTTCATTATCATTTTTAACTTGGTCTTTAATAACAGCCATGAGCTGATTGTAGGATTTTATCAACTCATCGATAAGATCTCTGGAGTTCTTAGCTAATTTTGGGTTGCATCTCTATCTTCTATAGCTTTGACCAACTCCTTGTATTCATATATAATTCTATCATATATATTCTTCTATAACTAAAATGATTAAGTATCAATCTGGTGGATCTTATAAATGTTAAATAAGGTGAAGGCAAGTTTCTTCTACTCGAACCCTTGGTCTATCGGGTCTTGGATTTCTTCAAACCAGCGATTGGCCTCTTCCTTATAAATATCTTTAATGTCATTATCGAATATGACCCTGTTAGGGAAATATTTGGGAAGGCAGCTTGCATTCTAATCAGGATTAGAGGTGGAGCTGAGTGAATAGAAACCCCTTTGTATTGATGGGGAAAAGGAACAGTGGTGGCCAAAGAGGGTGACGCTAGAAGTTGTTGGGAGGAAAGATGTTGTCTAGATCGAGGTGGGTTAAGACTAGGCGAGGATCCATGGCTGTCACGTGAGACTTTGTGCCTTTTCCCTTAGTCGTAATATTCTTCTCCTCTACGTGCCGTTTTTCACTCTTTCCACCTGGCAGTCGCTTTTTGCTTGGCGTTCTTTGTTCTTCCTCCATGCATGCTCTTTATTTATTTCTCTTTCTCTAACTAGTAGGAGATAGGTATAAATCAAAAGTTTGACTCCTTCGCTCGAAGACACTGGAGTGAAGGTAGCTGAATTGGTCTCTTCCCATCGTACCTCAAATAAAAGAAAGGATTGTATCGATTTTAGGACAATGAAATAAGGGCAAATGCATGGTGTAAGTATTCGTGATCCTAGAAGTGTGTGGAGTATTGTTGCTGCCTTAAGTACTCTACAGACCGTGTTTAAAAGGCAGTAAAGATGGAGTCTCGCCTCCATCTATTAGGATGCCCTTAGATGGAAACTGAATCCAGGAGAGCACTCCTTGAGAAGATCACTGATTGGAATGTATGTTGGATCTTGAGTTTTGATTGCTGACATGATACAATAATTCATGAATCTGCGACTACTACAACAACTGGACTCAATGACTTAATATATGGTTCATATATTCTATGTATTTTAACTAGAGTCATGAATTATGTGTTAGAGTCTAGTTTAGTTGCTTTGTTAATATCTTTCCTTTAGAATCATCACTCTCATTCATATACTCACATAAACTTGCACTTGATTGAAATATAATCACTTTCTAACTCAAATGCACCAATGTTTCATGAACCGCACAGTTAAGTCGACTGAACTGAAGCTCTCGGTCGACAGAACCTCTACATCATGTTTTTTTTAAATATACACGGACCAGTCGACTGACGGCATCATTTAGTCGACTGAGTCTGTGCATTTTAACATATATGTGCATGTTTTTTAATTCAGTCAACTGAATGATCAAAGTCAGTTGACTAAATCTTGCAAATGTCATTTTTTTATGAAAAGACACTTCTTTTCTGGATAGTTTCTACCTCCCCAATGGTTACGACCATTGCTGTTCATAGAGAACTCTTCGCCATTAGTTACAACTCATTATTTACTATAAATATACTTAAGTTTTATTGATCAACTAACTTAATTTTCTTCTCTCTCTTGATCTAATGTGAATAACATTTTTTGAATCTATTGCTTACACAAGCTCATACATTATTTGCTTATAATTTCACTTCCATATCTTATGAGCAATTCTAATCTTCATACACGCACAATCATATACATTATTCTTGAGGAAAAGATTATAGGAAATGTGTACATTATTGACTTATCTGTGCTATTCATGAGCATACTCAGTCAGAAACAAATTTACTATTTGTATTGGAAGTCATGTTCGGTTGCTCAGTCAATAAAAGTCCTATTCGATTGTCTAGGGGGTATAAGTCTTGTTCAGTTGTTCAAGTGGTGTAATACCTGTTCCTCTGGGTTAAGTGAGGGCTGCTAGTTTTAATTTCAGAAGGAGCCTGGGACTGGACGTAGAACGGGAAGTTCGAACTAGTATAAAAATCCCTGGTGTCATCTTTACTTTACTTCTTTTTACTATTATATTTTATTCCGCACATATATATTGTATTTGCTTATATTCCATATTGCACGATCCTATAAAATAGTCACTTTCATTTGGTATCAGAGCAAGGTCATCATATAACCGTAACATAGTTATCTGATATTTTTTGAATATGGAAAACAACACTAGCACCATTATTAACACTAGCTTTCTTGAAGGTCAATCTACTGCACGACCACTATTTAATGGAATGAATTATAACTAGTGGGCTACTAGGTTGAGAATTTATATACAAGCTAATAGTTATGAAACCTGGAATATTTTACAAAATGAATATACCATACCTACTACTGAATATTCACAATGGTCTAACACACAAAAACTGGATGCTACTGCAAATGCTAAAGCCATGAATACGTTACATTGTGCATTAGACAAGAATGAGTTTAATAGTGCAAGCATGTGTAAAACTGCTTATAAAATTTGGCATACACTTAAAATTACACATTATGGCATTAACAAAGTAAAACAGAGTAAAATCTCTATGCTCAAAAATTAGTTTCGGAATTTCAAGATAGACGAAACTATAACTTAAATGTACTCTAGATTTCAAGATATAATATATATATATATATATATATCATTCTCATTTAGCCGTAGGAGACAAATATACAAACTTTGATATTGTTTCAAAAATCCTCAACTCTCTAACGGATGAGTGGGAACAAGAAGTCTTAGCTATCGAAGAAGCTAACAACATTTCAACAATTAAACCAGAAGAGTTAATAAGAAATCTAATGTCTTAAGAAGTTAATCTCTAGGCAGAACGAGTATAGGCTTAAGATAAGAAGAATATAGCATTCCAAGCAGAAAAAGATGATTCAGATGAAGAAGATATGGCTTTCATTGTTAAAAGTTTCAAAAAGATTTTGAAATTTAGAAAGAGCAAAAAATTTAGAAACAATAAGAATAGCTCCAACAACAATAACAACAACAAATCATCAGCTTCTACTCTAGAATGTTATGAATATCACAAGAAAGGCCACATAAAGAAAGACTATCATGATTGATAGAAAGACAAATTTAAATACAAGAAAGACAGATTCAAAAAGAAAGCCTTCTCTGTCACTTGGGACGATACAGAATCATCTTCATCATGAGATAGTAACTCAGGCAGTGATAGAAACAAGCCAACGTATGTTTTAATGGCCACAAATGACGAGGTGAATGATCTAACTTTTGATGATTTATTGGAAATAAGCTCAGAATTACTTGAAAAACTAAAAGACATCAAAAGAAAGTACAAAGAATCTCTTGAAAAACTAGATATAACTAAAACTGATGTAGATATGTTAAGAGATGAGAAACAAATCTTAGAAGAAGAACTTGAAGTCACTCAAGAATCTTGTTCTAATATGACATCTCAACTCTCTATGTTAAGTCAGGAGATAGAAACTCAGAAAGAAAAGAATGATGCCCTATTAAGTGAAAATCATGATCTTAAAGCTAATATTAAAATATTGGAATTAGATAATTATAGTCTTGAAATAGAATTAGATGATATTACTAAAAATGTTTCTAATTTTAACAAAGGTAGAGAAAATATTTCTAAAATTATAGAAAATTCTCATACTGTTTCAAATAAAAGAGGACTATGACATAAGCAAGCTTCTAAAGTTATTCCAAAGAAAAAGAGTTCATCATATAACGATTTTAAAAGGAATAATAATAAAATTGAAAAGCCTAGTTCAAAACTTACAAATATTTTTAGATCAATTAAGATTTGAGTTCCTAAAACAAATAATTCTTTAATGACGGATAAATATATAAATACTTTATAAAAACTGTTCATAAAAACAAAGATTTTATTTTCAAAAGGAATTCTAAACCCTCGTGGGTTTGGCTTCCTAAGACCTAACTCTTAGGAGCCAAATAAAATGGTGGTTACCAATGTTAATTCTATATTTTTTTGCAAGTACCACCTTAAAAGAGAGGAAAATTGATATTAGACAGTGGTTGCTCAAAACACATGACAGGAAACAAAGAGATGCTAACGAACATCACCTACTCAGATGGAGGTTCTTTCACGTTTAGAGACAATTCCGAAGGATATATCATCGGCAAAGGCAATGTGAGCAATAACAGTATATCTAATTTGCCTCTTATTACAAATGTTTTATTAGCTAAAAATTTAAAACATAATTTACTTAGTATTAGCCAACTATGTGACAAAAGGTTCAATATTTCTTTTTCTGAAATTAAGTGTAGCATTTTTGATCAAAATAAAAATCTTATTTTTGAAGGTTTTGGAGATAAAAATATATATGTTTTGAATATGAATATAAATTACAATACTAATATGTGTTTAATAGCCAAAGAAAATGATCCTTGGCTATGGCACAAGAGATTTTTTCATATAAATTTCAACGCTATAAAAAAATTATCTAAAAATGAATTAGTAAAAGGTTTACCAAAAATGAATTTTAAAGTAAACATGATGCTTTTCAATTAGGAAAACTATCAAAATCATCCTTTAAATCAAAGAAAAATATTTCTACCATATAACCACTTGAACTATTGCATTTGGATCTCTTTGGTCCATTTCAAGTTCAATCTATAAACCACAGCAAATATGTATTTATTATAGTAGATGATTTATCAAGATATAATTGGACTAGTTTTTCGAAAAAAAAACCGATACTTTTGAAAATTTCAAAATTTTGCTAAAAGGATTCAAAATCTCAAAAAATTTAAAGATTAAAAATATTAGAAGTGATCATGGAGGTGAACTCAAAAATGAAGTTTTCGAACTTTTTTGTTATCATAATTTTTCTTTTCCTAGAACACACAACAAAATGGAGTTGTAGAAAGGAATACGAGAACTTTACAATAATGTCCAAGAAATTTATTAAATGGAAGTACTTTACCAAAACATTTTAGGCCAGAAGTTGTAGCAACTGCCTGTTATGTTATGAATAGTGTTTCCATTCGATCACTAATAAAACATACTCCATATGAACTATTTCATGAAAGAAAACCAAATATTTCATATTTTAAAGTTTTGGTTCAAAATGTTTTATTTTAAACACAAAAGATCAGCTAGGAAAATTCGATCCAAAATCCGATGAAGGAATTTTCATTGGATATTCGGAATGAACAAAGGTTATCGAATTTTTAATAAAAGAACTAAGAAGGATATTTTAATTATGCAAATTTATGCAGATGATATTAATTTTGGTTCTAAAAATGAAAAATTATGTCAAGAGTTTTCATATATAATGACCAAAGAATTTGAAATGTCACATATGGGAGAGTTATCTTATTTTCTTGTTTTACAAATTAAAAAATTAGAAAATGGAATTTTATTAATCAAAAAATATATTGTAATGATCTAATTAAACGCTTTGGTATGGAAAATACTGCTGCCAAACCAACTCCAATGAGTACAAAAATACATCTCAATAGAGATGAAGATGGCAAGAGTGTTGACCAAAAATTATATCGAAATATAATTGGATCATTACTCTATCTAATTGCTAGTAGACCTGACATAATGATGAGTGTTTGTTTAAGTGCTATATTTCAAGAAAATCCTAAAGAATCACATATGCGAGTAGTGAAACGAATATTGCGTTATCTAAACAAAACCAAAGATTTCGGACCTTTCTATCTGAAAGAATGTCCTTTCGAGTTAGTATCATATAGTAACGCTGACTTTGGAGGATGTCGGACAGATCGAAGAAGTACTAGCGAGACTTGTCACTTCATTGGACAATCCTTAGTCTCTTGGTTTAGAAAGAAATAAAATTGTGTTTCACTATCGACGTGTGAAGCAGAATACATTTCTGCTGCTTTAGCATGTGCTCAAGTCATTTATATGCAACAAACACTTCAAGATTTTGGTATAAATTTATCTACATCAACTATTTTCTATGATAACACAAGTGCTATAAACTTATCTAAAAATCCTCTCAATCAGTCACGAATTAAACATATTGACATAAGTCATCATTTTCTTCGTGATAATGTTGGAAAGGATTTAGTCAGATTGGAATTTGTATCCTCTGAAAATCAACTGGCTGATATATTTACAAACCCGCTAAATGAAAATATTTTCATAAAATTAGGAAGAGAATTAGGAATTGTGTCATTAAAAGATCTATAATTATTTTTATAAAAAATTTCAAAAATATAATTTTTTACAAAAATTGAAGTTTGCAAGACTCAAACTCGAGACCTCTTACTTGATAATCTAGTGCACTACCACTACACTACACTTTACTTCACACCTACACTTGTTTTTCAGTTCATATTATATTTCGGTTATTGTCTGTTTGATTTTTCACCTTCCATTTGTTTTAACTCTTTAGAACCTATCCTTATTTTTCTATGGTTTGATATTTATTTTCTTTCCAACTTTACTTTGTTGTCTGGTCTCCATTCTTTAGTTATTTATAATCCCTTGTTTACATCTTTTTTTAGCTTTGCTCTTTCCTATTAATTCAGCTTTACTTATGACTTTTATCACCATCTCCTAATCTTAAAAGTTAACACAAAAAAATTCCACATTCTCCAATATTTTTAAACATATTTACTATGGCATCCTAAGAAAACTCTCAATCCTCCTCTCTTTCTTACACATCACTAAGCTCAAACTATGTTAATTTACCTAAACCAACACCAATTTACGAACCAGTTTCGATCGTACCACCTTCAACTCACACCGGCTACACTCCTTCTAGCAAAAGAGCTAAATGCTCTTTATTCTTTGGGTCACTATCTATAAAAGAAAAGATAGACTGTCTACCACTATAACCAGGAAACGCTAGAGTTACATGTGAACTATATTACGAACAGAAGGTTAACACTAAGCGTTTAAGCTTTTTGGATAAGGTCGCTAAAAAATTCTTCGTCTCCTCATCCCGAAACATGGTTCATCAACCGACTCTTGTCCATTCCCCTTCCCAACATAATCCTTGGGAACTGTCAACGCAGCATCCACCAGTATCTTTGAACTCGTGGGAATGCGGCAATGGATGGTCGCCACTCAGGCCACTTCAAGAGAATACAAAAATAGAGCCGGATGAATATCACACTCCAAGCTCCTCATCCAAATCTCTTTAATTTTTTTTATATTATCCGTTGTATTCTATATCTTCTTGTTTATGCATATACGTATATTCTTCCTTCAATAATAATATTATTTACTATTTGTTTATTTTCTATACTTGATAAAAAATACATTTAGAATTCTACATTTTTTCAACAGTGGCAGTCGACTGACCAAGACAAATCAGTCGACTAAACCACCATTTTCCAATTGGATTTTTCATTATAATCAGTCGATTGACTCATAAATTCAGTCGACTTAATTGGTCAAAAATACATTGTAAAATCTAGGGAACGATTCAGTTGACTGAATCCATATGTTAGTCGACTTAACCCAGACATATATTTTTTTAAGTAACCCAGTCAGTTAGCTGGTTAAGCAACTTCAGTCGACTGAAACTGATAAACCCGGGTGACTTTTGGCCGAGAGACACTTCAAATACCAAAATCAAGTTATTTTTATCACTTCTATTCATTTCTATTTTCCTTCTTCCATTACTTCTTCAACTCCACTTCAAACATCTCTCAAACTATCCAAAAATTTCAAAAATCTATCTCCACCTTTCCTCCAAGAAGCCCTAACCTACCGTGGCCCTAAAAAGAGCAAGACAATCTTCATCCTCTACTGGTCCTTTTGATATTTAAGTTCGCGGTTGGCTATACGACGAGTAAGCAGCACAAAGGTTTGATAAAATAAAGAACTCCTAAATTTTTGAAGGGTCATTTGTCAAATTTCCAGATATTGCTCCTTATACCATTCAAGATCTTGCTAGATGTAGTGGATTGGAGTCTATGATCGACTATACCACGAATAGTATCAAAATCAACCATCTTCTCATCAAGCTATTTTATTCCAACCTCAATCTAGACCACCATTCTATTCAAAACACGGTTGATTATATTTAGACACTTGTATGTGGCGTCAAGATCTTCCTACCACTGCCTTGACTTGGAAGAATCCTAACTTTTCCATACGAAGGAGAAGAGTTGGCTAAAATTCCTATAAATATGGAATCGAGAGATCGAACTTTCCATCTCTTCCTCTCTGATGACATGTCAGAACTTAAAGGTGTTGTGCTAAGACCAAAAGCAAAAATTATTCATTATGTACTGACTCACACTATCAACCCAAGAATAGAAAGCTACGAAAAGGTGTACAGACAAGATTTTCAGTCTCTATATGCCATATGGGGAGGACGTCATGTTTTCTAAGGTGATTTTGGAAGAATTTCAAACTTTCAATCAAGGACAAATGCGAACAATCCATTACAGTGCATACATTATGAGGATATTAAAGCATTTTGATGTTCCATTCCTCGACTTGGAATTCTCTACAATTGGATCACTGAACACCAAAACACTAAGTTTGATGAATCTTCCGAAATAATATTGTGATCACACGATTATCACTTACGAGCATTGGCTAGAGAACCAAACTTTCGAACAACCATAACCATCCTCTAGACCACAAGCTCCCCATATAGAAGCTTCAACTTCTTCTCGACCTCTACCACCGCAAAGAGAAGTTAGCGGGATATGAGAGATCGGTTTGTAAGCTTGATCTCAAGAAGCCTTGACCATTATTTCCAGAAATCAAAGGCTTCTAGATCAACGTCTTTCTTGTGTCGAGTCGAATGTCTCCCGTGTTGAGAAACTTGTAACAAAGGTGAACAAAAAGCTCAATCATATCAAAGGTTTCCTCAAAAATATTTGGGAAGCAATCTCATGCACAACCCACTTCTACATCCGTTCATGTGCCAACATCTCAAGGAAAAGGACCTACAGAACATTTTACTTGGTCGACGTCTAACAAAGAACAAGAAGAAGAACATAAAGGAGAAGTAGGAAATCAAGGTGGAGATTCTAGTGGCGAAGGAGAAACCGAGGGAGATGATGAAGGAGATAACTCCGGTGAAGAAGGTGATGGTAATGAGTAGGTATTTTTTTCTTTCTATCTTCATTATTTTGAAAAATTGATATGTTATTATGTGTAAAACAATGGTCGGTATTTTGTTTTAGTTTGACTACGTAATATTTGTTGGACAATGGTTATGTAGTAGTGACTTGTACTTTGATTTTCTGTTTTTGTTATCATTGTCCAATATTATCAATATTGTTCATAGATTATAAATATTATTTGTTTTGAAAATACTCCTTTTTGTCGATGACAAAAGGGGAGAAAATATATTTCTCAATTACTATTTACAGGGAAATATAAGCATAGATTCAGGGGGAGAAACAATGAGCATAATAGCAAGTATAAATACAGAGGGAGATATAGATCAATAAAGTCTGTCGAGATTCATTTATAACAAATGGAGTTGTTATCATCAAGAAAGGGGAGAATGTTGGATCTTGAGTTTTGATTGCTGACATGACACAATTCATGAATCTACAACTACTCCAACAACCGGACTCAATGACATGATATATTGTTTGTATAGTCTATATATTTTAACTAGAGTCAATAATTATGAATATAGAGTCTAGTCTAGTTGTTTTGTTAAGATCTTTTCTCAAGATCATCACTCTCATTGATATACTCACATACACTTGCTCTCGATTTGGATATAATCACTTTCCAACTCAAATGCACTCAGGTTTCATGAACTACACAGTTCAGTCGACTGATCTGATGCCCTCAGTCGACTAAACCTGTGCATATTGTTTTTTTAATGACCAGTCGACTGACGACATCATTCAATAGGTTGAGTCTGTGCATTTTAACATATATGTGCATGTTTTTGAATTCAACCAACTGAATGATCAAAGTCAGTCGACTGAATCTTATAACTGTCATTTTTTTAAAAGATACTTCTTTTCTGAATAGTTTCTTCCTCCCCAAGGGTTGCAGCAATTGCTGTTCATAGAGAGCTCTTCGCAAGCAGTTGCAACTCATTATATACTATAAATATACTTGAGTTTTATTGATCAACTAACTTAATTTTCTTCTCTCTCTTGACCTAACATGGATAGCATTCTTCGAATCCATTGCTTACATAAGTTCATACATTCATTGCCTACAATCCCACTTCCATATCTTATAAGCAATTCTAATCTTCTTATTCTTCATACACGCACAATCATACACTATTAACACCAAAATTGGTCACTAACACCCAAATCCATATGAAAGCACCAAATCACAGTTAAAAATCATAGATAGAATGTATGTAGAGAGTATGAATGTGAAGAACAGTAAAAATTAAAAAGAAAGCACCAATAACACAGGATTTATAGTGGTTCGGCTAACTTCAGCCTACGTCCACTCCATAAATTTCCTTTCTATTGATATAAGAATCAATTACAGTTACAATCCAGAGTTTTTAAAGCAATAATGGTAGAGTAGCCTTAGTGGGAAAGAAGGAGGAAAACAGAATCCAAATCCCCTTTTCTGAACCCCTACATGCTGTATTTATAGGCAAACCCTGAGTCATTAGGATTCCAGAATGGTCCGGGCCCACAAGACCATAGCCGATCCAAACCCAAACACCACAACATTCCTTTTTAGGACAACATTCCTTTTTAGGACTAGGTCTGATGGTCTTATAACAAATTAGGTGAGGCTGGGCATGCTTATGCTGATTAGGGTAAATAAGAGGTCACAATAGGGGGCGGCAGTTAGCGTGTACCGGCGATGACCGAGCATGCGGCATTGATTAGGGTAAATGATTCGCTACTGCGTTCCACGTGCTACAGAGTTGTCTTTTGCTATGACAAACAGGATTGGTTCACAGTGGCACAACAGAGATAGAAGGCGAATCAACAGGTAGAATTAGGGTTTCAGCCTAATTAAACCAGGATTAGGATTTCAACCAAATCACAGCAATTTCAAATAAGTGCAAACAATTCAAACAATCAAGTCAACCAAAGTAGATAATCAAAGCAAATAGTCAAACAGTATTTTATACTAGTTTTATCTTTCCTTTATGTCCCTTTTATACTAGAACTATTGTAAATCTATTATCTTTATCTTGCTTAAAATGCTACTAAGTACTTTCACTCACTAGACTTATATTCTGACCCATTCCTTTATTTCCCCTTTTCCTCTGTTGGTCAACAAAGGCAAGAATAGTAGATTCAGACCGCTTAATATATTCTTGGAGTTTTTCATGTACTCTTCTTCATTTCAGTTTTCTTTTCATTTGACTTTGAATGTACTGGTACTTTATGAGAGGGAGGATTTTTATTGTTTATGTATTTTGATGGTGTGACTGAGATTGTATTTTTCACGAGACATGTGTATTTGGTATTTGAGATATATTTTGTTTTTATGACACTATTTTATGAAGTTTTATTTTGAATAATAAGTTACTATTTAAATGTTTCCGCTGTTTTATTTATTTATCATGTGAATCTTATTCTCTATTAAGTTTTAGCTATACTTATAACGCACCACATTCTTTAGTGTGCTTTTTGAATATACTAAGGGATGTGGGGGTGTTTCAGAGATATTTATAGGCCTAACTGCTAACACCTTCAAAACTAGACTACTTTTAAGGGAAGAAGTAATAGTTAAGGAGAAAATTATATAATTACTTGGTGTACAAAGTGGTAGCCCACCCATTAAGTATCTAGGAATCACCTTATCACTAAATAAATAAAAAATAACAGATTTTAGGGCCTTAATTGATAAAATTAATGGTTGACTAGACTCGTGGAGTAGCAAGTTTCTTAAAACTAGAGGTAGATTGGAGCTTATTAAGACTACAACTTACCTTATCATGTAATTTTAGATGTAAATTTATCAAATTCCTAAAACCATTCTACATAAAATTGAGCAACATGCTAGGTGTGGCTTGCATTTGAGAGTACATAGGTTGAATATTATGTCCTGCATAAGAAATATGGTGCGTAATGTGGTATATATGTGGGATTGGTGGCATATAACATTGGGAATTCCTTTTGTTACAAGCAAGTGTGGCCAAGACCACGTATATGTCCATTTCGAGAGCCGATGGAGGGATATACAATCGGGATGTCAGAAGATCAAAAGCTTCATTAAGATGGTGCCGTTACGGATCAATGAAGCCCGCGTCCATGGAGACATGTTGAAGTGCCGAAACACAACATATCAGATGGTTTGATGGATAATTATACGATGCGAGATTGACCGAAGCAAACACTCCTTGAGGCTTGGAGATATAAAAGCAGCCTGACCTCACTGCTAGATACGCAGCTTGCTCTCTTGTGTGGTTGATGCTCCAAGATGGCTTTAGAGGAAGTATTCACCTTAAGGTGGAGATTTGGTAATGTAGCCTCTTCAACTGTGTAAAGTAGTGGAAGTGGCTTCACCAACTGCAGAGCTGTTTTAGTATGCTCTAAATGAAGGTTAGAAGAAATGCTTGCAAACGTGGAGATCTGTTAAGTGTGTCTCGCATTTGAGATTGCGTGGGTTGAACGTTAAGTCCCACATCACAAGAAATATAGCGCATAATGTGGTGTATATATATGGGATTGGTGGTACATAACATTGGGAATTTCTTTTGTTACAAGCAAGTATTTCCAAGACCACGTATGTGTCCATTCTAGGAGGTGATGGAGGGATGTTCAATCAGGATGTTGGTACATCGGAAGGTTCATTAAGATGGTGCCATTACGGATCAATGAAGTCGGCGTTGGAATGTCGACTAACAACACAATAATGCTCCAATTTATTATGGAATCGAAAACATCATAATGAAACTAGGCAACCATCTGCAAATAAAAATCAGAAGATAGATTAGGCTTGAGAAATATAGAAGAGCTTCAACAATTATTCGCTATAAAATTAGTATGGTGCTATAAAATTCAAAACTCGTTATGGGAAAGATGGATTCACAATGGATATTGCATGAACAAAATAATTTTAGCAGACAAACTAGACAACAATGCCTCGTTCACATGGAAATTAATAGTGAGAAATAGAGAATTGTGCACCAAATTAATGTATAGAAAAATGGAAAATGTTAGAAACACAAGTATATGGTTTAACCCCTGGATAGATGGGAAATCACTAACTCAATCCGAAAAATTAGTATTCACGATGGTAATAACTATGAGGAATGTGTATGGAAAGTAAACACAAAGGAAAATCTTCGCTCAAATCATATAGAAAGTAAAGAAAGGAAAATTCTTCGCTCAAATTGGCTTGAGAGGCAACCATAATTAGGAGGAAGCATTTTCAGTAGTGTGAAAAGGTATAAAACCAGAACTACTCTATAAAAATGTCCATAACTACATATTTCATAGTTCCAAATAGACTTCCTACAAAGACCATCGCCAACACAAGATAAATATAGAAAATGAAACATGTAACTTAAGTAACAAGGTGGAAAAGTCAAGTATGCAACTATTTTTTAATTGTAAATATTCAAAATATATATTGGGCAAGATGGATTCCAAGCCGAAACTAAAGTTATAAAAACAAATAACTACGACACACTATGACTATTTGAAATTATGCCAACTCCAATCCACAATGGAGTATCCAAAATAATGTAAGAAACATCCCCATTACTATATAATTTGGCATCTATGGCAAGAACGAAATCTTAGAATTTTCAAGTTGTAAATTTTATTAGAGAAGACCAGATACAAACTGATTCTAATGGACAACAAAATCTTCCAGTTAAGAGATCAAATGGAGGTTTCGCCATAATTTGCTTCAACTGTCAATAAGATTGAGGACAAGCTAAAAGGTTGTGTAGTTATAGATAATATAGATTAGGGTAGTAATGTAGCATAGTTATGATAAGTGGAAGAGCACAACATCAATTATAAGAGAAGAATGAATAACTTCCAGATCGTCATAGTAGCTAATGCAGTTCTGAGGTTTAATGAAATGCGGTGGGAGTAAATGTAGTAGTTAGTTTAATAATATGTTGGTCTTTTTGGGTCAGGTAGTGGATAGATTAACATCCATATGAGATTTAGTTTTACTTGTAGTAGAATGTGGTGTTTTCTTTCTTTTTTTGGGTGTTATATCTCTTGTACCCAACAACTTGATCTCTTGTTTGTTAATAAAGTATCTCTTTCTAAAAAAATCTTCTATCTCATGGTAGTCTATTCGAGTCCCTAGAGAAACTTCTATTGTCCGGTTAGCCATATACTTCACATGTTTTCTAGAAATTCACATGGTATCATCGTGATTTATCGAAATTGGACGTCAAAGTAAGGAAGAAATACATACAAAACTCACAAGCGATCATGTGCATAGCAGTACAAGAGAAAAAGAAAGAAAATATGCTAAGTACATTGATCAATAAAGATCCATAACATGAAACAATATCAAATCATAAAGTATGCTCCAAATGAAGATTGGAGGAAATGCTCGCCAACATGGGGATCTGTTAGGTGTGGCTTTTGAGATTGTGTGGGTTGAAAGTTAAGTCTTGCATCATATGAAATTTAGCGCATAACATGGTATATATATGGGATTAGTGGTACATAACATTGGGAATTCCTTTTGCTACAAGCAAGTGTTGCCAAGACCACGTATGTGCCTATTCTGCAAGGCGATGGACGGATGTTCAATCGGGACGCTGACACATCGAAAGCTTCATTAAGATGACGCTGTTACGGAATGAAGCCCGCATTCATGCAGACACGTTGGGGTGTCGAATAACAATACAACAATGCTACAATTTATTATGGAATGGAAAACATCACAAATAAACTAGGCAACCGTCTGCAAACAAAAAGCAAAAGATAGATTAGGCTCGAGTAATATGGAGGAGCTTCAATAATAATTAAAAAATTAGTATGGTGCTATAAAATTCAAAACTCATTGTGAGAAAAGTGGATTCACAATGGATATTGCATGAACAAAAAATTTTGAACAGACAAACAAGACAACAATGCCTCGTTCACATGGAAATTAATAGTAAAAAATAAAGAATTGTGCACCAAGATAATGTATAGAAAAATCGCAAATGTCAAAAACACAAGTATATGGTTTAACCCATGGATAGATGGGAAATCTCTAACTTAATCCAGCAAATTAGTATTCTTGGTGATAATAACTATGACGAATAGGTATGGAAAGTAAACAAAGGAAAATATTCGCTCAAATCGGCTTGAGAGGCAACCATAATTAGGAGGAAGCATTTTTAGTAGTGTGAAAAGGTATAAAATCAGAACTGCTCTATAAAAATGTCCATAACTACATATTTCGTAGTTCTAAATAGACTTCCTACAAAAGACCATCTCCAACACAAGATAGATGTGGAAAATGAAACATGTAGCTTAAGTAACGAGTTGGAAAAGTCAAGTATGCAACCGCTTTTTAATTGTAAATATTCAAAATAAATATTGGGCAAGATGGATTCCAAGCCGAAACTACAAGTTATAAACACAAATAACTACGACATGCTATCAATATTTGAAATTATGCCAACTCCAATCCACAATGGAGTATCTAAAATAATGTAAGAGACATCTCCATTACTATGGAATTTGGCATCTACGACAAGAACAAAATATTATAATTTTCAAGTTGTAGATTCTATAAGAGCGAACCAGATACAAACTAATTCTAATGGACATAAAAAATCTTCCAGTTAAGAGATCAAATGGAGGTTTCACCATAATTTTCTTTAACCGTCAACAACATTGAGGACAAGCTGAAAGGTTGTGTGGATGTAGATAATATATATCATGGTAATGATGTAGCATAGTTATGATAAGTGGAAGAGCACAACATCAATTGTAAGAGAAGAAAGAATCACTTCTATAGTAGCTAATGTAGTTCTAAGGTATAATGAAGTGCGGTGTGAGTTAATGTAGCAATTAGTATATTAATATGTCGGTCTTGTTGAGTCGGGTAGTGGATAGATTAACCATATGAGATTTATTTTTACTTGTAGTAGAATGTGGTGTTTCCTTTTTATGTTGGGTGTTACTATATCTTATACCCAACAATTTGATCTATGTTTTGTTAATAAAGTACCTCTTTTCTCAAAAAATCTTTTCTCTCATGGTAGTCTACTCGAGTCCTAGAGAAGCTTCTGCTGTCCGGTTAGCCATATACTTCGCATGTTTTCTAGAAATTCACATGGTATCATCATGATTTTTTGAAATTGGACTTCAAAGTAAGGATGAAATAGTTACAAAACTCATAAGCGATCATGTGCATGGAAGTACAAGTGAAAAAGAAAGAAAATATGCTAAGTACATTGATCAACAAAGACCCATAACATGGAACAATATTGATTCATAAAGTGTTCAAATCTCAACGGACCTTTCTGAGTCCAACTTTGCATGAGGAACAAGGTCAAAACATTATGTGTTGATGCATAGATGGACAAAATGAAACAAAACATAGGAAACTGCACAAGTCTGTCCATCAGTACCTATCCATGGGCAAAGTCAAAACCATCGCTAATATTTCTAAAACAAATTTGGATCTAGAAGGGCCTATTTTGTTCAACTTTTTAGTGGGAAGATGTCGACTTTGAGGCCAAAATTCAATCTTCTATGTCAATAAATATTGGGATACATTCAGGTATATGATTAAAGTACTTTCACAAGATGAGTTTCTATTATTTTCTTATCTTAAACCGGGCTTTGATTTAAGGATTTGTATTATAAATATCTTTGAATATCAGTGAAAAAACATAATAAAATCATATTAAAGTTTTCGTAGGCACATGCTGAAATAATATAAGTTATTTTCTTGTTTTATTCTAACTTCTCCACATATTTATTATTTTTTATGTATTTTCCTTATTTTACCAATCTAGATTTGAGTTTCAAAAGTTAGAAGTCGCAAATTATGTAGGATGGAGGCCAAATCCACACTACACTAGGGCTTTCAATGGGTACCCAGAAAATCCAAAGACTAATTCTATTCATGCACATGTAATATCTTAATGTAGATCAGAAAATATAATAAACTAGCATACAGAAAAAGTTTATTTACATAAACACTAGCTTTACAGTATTACCCTTCTTTTCATTTTCATCACCTTCACTCTCTAAACCTTAAAATTCATTTACAATAAACTAGGAATTCCTAGCAATAAATTTAGTTGAAATTCGATAAAATAAACTTTAATTTTTCCAAGAATACTATAAACCCTTTAATTATTTAGAAAAACTAATATCATCAAATTAATTGTTATTTTGGAAGAAAAATATTTAAACATATTTTGAATTAGAGTAATTAGTTGTAAAAGTTGTCTTAACTGATATTTTAGATTTCATTGACTTTATAAGAGTTGTATAAATTTGATTAAATGTCATTGGTTTTAATGTTTTCATTATATGAATTATAAGAAAAAGAATAAATATGCAATTAAGAAGAAGAGTAACTTAATCATAGATTTCCTTGGCAAAATAATACTGAATGTTAGGTTATTTTGGTGTATGAATAAAATTTGTCACTCAAAATATATCTTCATCCGTATTTGAAAATTAAAAAAATAGTCAAAAATTCAAAAAATGTATGCAAATATAGATACGATAGTATCCGACTCCAAAAACTACCTATTTGATTTTAACATGATAATAGTTGATATTACGCATATTTCACTCCATAAAATGACTGATATATAATATTTTACCATGGTAATAATTCATATTACGCATATATATATATGACTATTTGATACAAAAAATTAATTATTATCATTGTATTTTTATTTTTTATATTTATGTTAGCATTATATTGAAAAGAATTTTTGTTAAGTCGATAATTTTCATTTATTTATTAATCTATTAATCATATAATCTGATATCCTTCTATATTTGCGAATACAGATATCTGATATTCAAAAATGATTTCGGATGAGGATACAGATATGACGGACCTAAATTATATTATAATCAACAACAACATAATGAATCATTGGTTCTTCATAGTCTCCTTAGGCTAGTTAGACCAATTTTTGGTGCATATATATGTATAGCAAGGTTCATTTTCAAAAAAATATAGCAAGAATTGGCTACGCTTCACTTTTGTTATAATTCAAATCCCCCTGATTTCAACCATATTTTCTAATTTAAATAATTATATTTTCTCTCTCTTGTCACTTCATTCTATTATTTAATTTGAAACATGTGGTTGAAATCAGAAGAAATTTTAGGTGTAGATAAAATGGGGAATAGTCAATCCATGCCATTATATATTTATTTATTTGTATGTGCGTGTGTGTGGGTGTTGGACATTTTGTGAAATGCCATTCATAAGTTTCAAAATTTGTTTTCGCCCATTTCTAAAAATATGTTCCACGAAAAACCCCTATGGATATTTTTAGCAAAAATGCACGGTCTACACTATAAATATTTATAGTCTACACTGTAAAAATTTTTTATAAAAGATTATAGTCGGGACTGTAAATATTTGTCGTTTTAACCGCAAATATTTGCAATATAAACTACACATTTTCGCTAAAAATTAATTTCACGGATATTTCGTGGGAAAAACTTTGGAGAAGGGTTTTTATGTATTAAGTTTGAAAATAAAGACAAATCTTAATTTCCTATACCTACACAAACACACATACGTACATACTGTGATGACCCGGTATTTTGGCAGTAATGTTTTAATAAATATTTAAACCAATTAAATAAAATGTAAACTGATCATTTTAAAATGAATAAATCTTCTGGAAATAATTGCCATTGTTTATATAAATTTGTATTTGAAAGGGGAATTGGATTCTGGAAATTTAAAATAAAATCTCTTAATAATATTTACCATAAAATCTTTCTTATAAAATTGAATTAAAATGTTTTACATTGTTAACATTTGATAAATAAATACATGGGTATATGCAAAGTAATAAAGCAAAGAAAAATATGAAAATATACAAGTGTGTACGTACAAAATAAATAAATAAGTAAATCAAATATTTGATAGTTAAACTTTAAAACAAAGAAATGAAATAAGTATTTATACTAGATAGATATAATATAAAGCCAAAAAAATAAATAAATAAATATATTTGTACATAGGGTGATTGAGTAGTGCATAACCAGGCAGACGAAGTAAAGAAATGTTACCTGTAAGGTAGTATGCAGGCAAGATTAGAAAAGAAGAAAAGTATGAAAACATAACATAAAAGCAAAACCAGGCTTTGTATATTTGTATATTTGTATGTTGTCTGCAAAGGTTAGAAATGAAGGCAAGATACAAAATAAAATATCTTCATTTAAAGTCAAATGAAATCAGTCAAGTATGGAACTAATCACCTACCAAAATATGTATATTATAGTTCAAACTAGAAGCGATAAAGCAAATATTTATAAATAAGTAGCTTCATATACAAGCCATACATCTACCTGCGAAGAGTATACTTTCATACAATATATCTATAGACACGGCAAAAACATAATAATCATGTAAACATATTAAGAAGCCAAGGCATTAAATGCCATCATCTCAGCCTAACAAATTGTCAATTCGAAAATATGCAAATCTTTAAAATTCAGAAATAAAAGTCTGTTCACAAAAGAGGAAACAAACTCTACCAGATAATACCTTCCCTCACAATCCACTTTCTTCTATTTATTTATATATATATATATGCATCTGCTATTTTGGTACAACAAGACTTTTCATCCTGTACAAATATTATCACCGCATAACTTCATTCCTTCTATAACAATCTACAATTCAGTTTGATCACATATAAAAAAAAAGGGGCAAACTAAAAACTTAAGCAACCTGTTATTTTCTGAAATCCAGGAAGTGTGGTCCTCTGTTCAACTAATCAAGGTGAGTAAACAACTTAAAGAGATTTAAGTATATTCAACTGATGATGGTTAAGCCTGAGTTTGGAATTGATTTTTCATGTATATACCAGAATATATCTTCATTTTGTAAATAGCAGAAGTGTGTGCATGTTGTTATGTGAGGAACTTCCCTGTTTCAAGTTTCCCAGTATTAAGTTGAAGAGAAATATATATATCAAATCAATTAATCTTTGTTAGACCTTGGTTATTAAAGCAAAAATGCTTGTTTAAGAGTTAACTATGATTTAAAAATAATTTCAAGAAAAAAAAACATATGTAATTAGTAAAACCTGTTTTGCAGAGGATATGCTAAATTTAGATAAAATTCGAGTAATTTGAATCTGAGATTCAATTTTATAATTTGAATCGACTTTGAAAGATAGGATTTTTAAGATTTAAATGATGGTTTTAAAGCAAGTATTCAAGGTGCAGTTCGAACATGAAACATAGAGGCGTTTTTACCAATATCAGATGATCCAAACAAATTTAAATTCTGGGATTTGATGAGAGGCAAGTTTGGAAATGTAGTAATACGGGAAAAATGAAAAAAATATTTTCGAATGCATGGATTTTGGAATCGGATCGAATGTAGGGTTTTGGACTGTGTTTTGGTCGAGTCTAGAATCGAGGCCACTTTGAAGCCTCTGGTGGATCGAGTGCCACCGCCTTCTGGGGAATGGAAGAGATGAGGTCGTCGGAGTGGTAGCCGGAGGCGTAGACACTCCGGTGGTCGAGATGGCCGAGACGAAGCAAATTTTGGCGAACTTGAATATTCCAGTTTTCGACTGGAAGTGTTGAATTTTGATTCGAACGTTGAATTGTTGGTTTGGGTGATCGATCGCGTAAAGGTGGTCGATTTGGATTGTCGGCGATCAAGGGGATGACCAGCGTTGATCGGAATGGGGTGCACTGTGCACACGTGCACAGTCGAGTCTGGGATAATGGAATCAAAGAAAAACCCGGGTTCTGTCTCGAGTCGATCTCGTGTAGGCCTCGAAGCTGCTTTGTGGGGTGACGTGCACGTACCAGTGAGGCCATGGCGAATTGTATCGAGTGAAACTCGAGGGAGGAAGAAAGGTGACACGAGAAAAAGAAAACTGAGCGCGTGATTTTCCTTAAGCTGGTTTGTTAACTTGAGTATAAACTGGAAAAGGAAAGAAAGTAGAAGAAGAAAGAACAGGGAGCAAGGAAGGGGAAGATGCGTGAGAACAGGGAAGTCTTTCGGGAAGTATTTGATAATTCTCGAGTAACCTGGGAATTGTATCGGGTAAAAGATGACTATGTTTCAGGTGTTTAAAGTTAATATAACTAAGTTTTCTGTAATTCACCTAGTCGTTTTTTTTACAAGAGTATTCATCTAAGTGACTTAATTAGTTAAGTGGTAAAGTTAGAATTCTTAAAATTATTTAAGACCTAATTAACAATGTAACAAAATTAAGAAGATTAAATGTATTTAATTAGCAATTTAATTTAAAGGTTTCAGTTAAGAGATAGGTAAATAATAAATTATCTTGCCTAAGTATTTAATCAGATTTTAATTGTTAATTGGGAAAATTAATTGGAATAAGGGTTAAACTCCTTATTTATAAAGGTCTTGAGAAATTAAGATAAATTAATTAACAAGTGACGCAGCGGATATTACAAAAATGAGGTAGATCGTTGAATGTAGCAATCGGTGGATTGGAAGATGCTGAAATGCCCAAATTCGTTGATCCGAAGATACCGAATTCTAGCTATCCTGAACTCGTTGATCGTGCACGATACCGGGTTCGAAGATCTTCAATTCTTCAAGCGTTGATCAAGCGCACTTGATTCCGCGAATCGGCTTCTACAATCGTTGAATCGAGCGCACTCGATTAACCGAAAGAGGAGATAGGAGATTACACTCAACTACCAATTTGGAATGAAAGCACAAAGCAATCAAAAGAGAATTTTATTCAAAAATCTACAACCTTTTACAAATGAGAGTCTCGGCCTATTTATAGGCATTTTACAACTCACAAAAAAAACAACAAAAATATTACAAGTACTAAGTCGGTTCCGAGTTACGACCTACGACTTACCAGAAGACGTACGACTTAACAAAGACTCCGACTCAATAGTTACAATTTTACAAGACTTCAGCGACTTAACAAACACAGACAAAAACATCAAAGAAAATACAAGTACTTAGGTCGGAAACGACCTACGACCTAACACGAGGACGACTTAAGACAGACAGCTACAACACTTGCCTTCAGCGACTTAACCATGCGGCGACTTAAAGAAACCAGTGGTGGAGATTAATTCGCAGCAGAATCAACGCACCAGGCTTCGCGCGACTTAAGAACAGGCGGCATCAACGACTTAAGAAATCAACAGCTGAGATTAAGTCGGTAGAGAAGATCCACGCCTCCAGTCTTCACCGATCTATCCATTGACTCGTTAGGTCGTTCACGACCTAACACTTCATCAAATTGTTCTGCCTCTTCACTGCGTAGCTCCATAGGTCGTTCAGACGACTTAGCACCTTCGTTAGGTCGCGAACTCGAGTTAACTCGCTGCCGAGTTATACTAGGTCGCTGGGACGACTTATAGGCTCTGTTAACTCGTATACGACTCATCAACCCCGAACGACTCATCACTGTACGACTCATCACTGCATCCTTAAGTCGTGTACGACTTATATCTTGACTGTTAGCTTTAGCTTGTGAACGACTTAGGCTTTTAAGTCGTAGTCCTTTTTCACCTGACTCCTTAAGTCGTAGACCTGCTTCTTTAAGTCGGTTACGACTTATACCTTGGACAAATGAAGGTTGTGCTGCATCATCCTCCCCAGGTTGAGAGAAATTCGACCTCGAATTTGTAAGTTCTGCTCCATCTGCTAGTTCATCCCCGTGATATGGTACAAGATGTTTAACATTGAACACGTCCGACGTATACACATCATCTGGCAACTTCAGTTTATAAGCATTTTCATTGATTCGTTTCATCACTTCCACCGGACCAATTTTTCGTGCTTTCAATTTATTGTAAGCGCCTACTGGAAAACGGTCTTTTGTTAACACGACATAAACTAAATCACCTTCCTGAAATTCAACATTTCGTCGTTTCAAATCTACAGATTGTTTATATTTCTCATTTGCTTTCTCTAATCGTTCTTGAACGATTTTATGACACTCCGTCAGCTCTTTAACAAAATCAGCAGCTTTCTTAATTGTCTTCTTTGATTGTGGCACTACCGTTAAATCCAACGGTCCCTTCGGTAAGCTCGAATATACTATCTGAAATGGACTGAACCCAGTACTTCGATTCATAGCATGATTATGAGCAAATTCTGCCTGGCATAACTTCACATCCCAACTCTTCAGATTATCTTGAACAAGACACCTCAACAAGTTTCCCAATGATCTGTTGACCACCTCAGTCTGTCCATCCGTCTGTGGGTGATAAGCACTACTAAACTTCAGCTTCGTTCCCACCATTTTCCACAAACTTAGCCAAAAATGACTCAGAAAACGAGTATCCCTATCCGACACAATCGATTCTGGTAATCCATGAAGTCGATAGATCTCTCTGAAAAACAACTGAGCAACATGAACAGCATCCGCCGTCTTCTTACAAGCAATAAAATGTGCCATTTTCGAAAATCGATCAACCACCACATAAATGGAATCATTACCACGCTGCGTTCTCGGCAACCCCAACACAAAGTCCATACTCACATCAACCCATGGTTTAGTGGGTACCGGTAACGGCATATATAAACCCACATTAGTCGCAGTTCCTTTCGAAACTTGACAGATATGGCATCTCTCAACAAATCTTTCCACCTCTTTCCTCATTGATGGCCAAAAGTAGGATTGTGAAATTAACTGTAAGGTACGATCTCTCCCGACATGTCCCTCTTCGTGTAACTCTTTGATAATCTTCATTCTCAGACTACCCTCCGGTATGCATAATCGACTTCCTTTAAAAAGAAACCCGTCAACCAACATAAACTCATCAGTCTTTCTTTCATTGTTCCCTTCAATAAATTTCTTGAAATAAGAATCTTCTGCAATCTGCTCCGGCAATAATTCAAACCCAGTCACCTCAATTTTCATTGTTGTCAACAAATGACTCCTTCTACTTAAAGCATCAGCCACTCGATTCGTCACCCCTGACTTGTGTTTCACAACGAAAGTAAACTGTTGCAGATATGCAATCCACGATGCATGTCTCGCTGAAATCTTGTCTTGCCCTTGTAAATGCTTCAACGCTTCATGATCAGTATACAGAACAAACTCCTTCTGAAATAGATAGTGTCTCCAGTGTTTAATAGATTGTACAACAGCATAGAATTCCACATCATATGTACTGTATCGCATCTTCGCTCCTGACAACTTTTCACTGAAATATGCAATAGGACGTCCCTTCTGACTCAACACCCCTCCAATCCCAACCTTGGATGCATCAGTATGTAGTTCAAACACCAACTGAAAATCAGGTAGCACTAGAATTGGTGCAGACGTCAGCAATTCCTTGATCTTCCCAAAAGCACTCCCTGCTTCCTCTGTCCATGCAAACTGTTTACCTTTCATGCAATCTGTAACAGGTGCCATCACACTACTAAAGTGTGGTATAAACCTTCGATAGAATGAAGCCAACCCATGAAAACTACGAACTTCCGTTATCGTCTTGGGCTGCGGCCAATTTCTTATCGCCTCAACTTTACTTTGGTCAACCTGTATTCCTTTCTCTGAAACAACATACCCCAGAAATAAAACACTATGCGTCATGAACACGCATTTCTTTGTTGCAGCATAGAATTGTTCTTGTCGCAATACCATCAGCACTTCTCTAAGATGATTCATATGTTCCTCTGGACTCCCACTATAAATAAGAATATCATCGAAATACACCACCACGAATTTCCCAATGAATGGTCGAAAAATCTAATTCATTACCCTCATGAAAGTACTTGGTGCATTGGATAAACCAAATGGCATGACCAACCATTCGTATAGACCCTCCCTGGTTTTAAAAGCAGTTTTCCACTCATCTCCTGGTCTGATACGAATTTGATGATATCCGCTCTTCAAATCAATCTTCGAAAATATAGTAGCTCCGCTTATTTGATCTAACAAGTCATCCAACCTTGGCATTGGAAATCTATATCTCACGGTAATCTTATTCAATGCTCGACTGTCAGTGCACATCCTCCACGTCCCATCCTTCTTGGGTACCAATAAAGCTGGTACAGCACAAGGACTCAGACTCTCCTGCACACGTCCTTGCTCAAGCAATTCCTCTACCTGCCTTCGCAACTCTTCATGTTCCTTCGGACTCATTCGATAATGTGGTCGGTGTGGCAACACAGCACCTGGAACAAGATCTATCTGATGTTGTATATCTCTTAACGGTGGCAACTCCGTTGGTAACTCTTCTGGAAATGCATCGTCAAATTCTTTCAAAATTGGTTTTACTTCTTCTGGAATCTCAACCTCTTCCTTGCTCTCACGTCCAATCAACAAGAATACTTCAGGCTCTTCCTCAACCTCCTTAACAAACTCCTTCAAGGATAATAAAGTTTTCAGCTCTTCAATTTCTTCTGACTTACTTTCTCCTTGTGGTCTCTTCTTTGGAACTAGGATAATCTTCGTGCCTTCAAACATAAAACTGTAGCTATTGGTCCAACCGTCATGTTGTACTGCTCGATCATACTGCCATGGTCTTCCCAATAATAAGTGGCAAACATCCATCTCTACTACATCACACCATATTTCATCTTTGTATTTCTTCCCAATAGATAATGGAACACGAACTCGTCTATCCACTTTCACTTCTCCTCCTTTTCTCAACCATGCTAACTTGTATGGACTCGGATGTTTCTCTGTCTTCAATTTCAACTTTGTCACAGCTTCGGTTGAAATAATATTATCACAGCTTCCTGCGTCAATCACAAACTTACACACCTTCCCCAGAATAGTACATGTTGACTGAAAGATATTACTCCTCAACCAACTAGCTTCTTCCTGCTTTGGTGTTAAACACGATCTCCTCAGCATTAGATTACAACCTTCGTCTCCTGACGCAATATCCTGCTCATCCTCCTCAGCTGGATTATAACAATCTCCATCAACATCCTCACCGTCAACTTCTGCAATCATGGTTCTCTTCTTTGGCTTTGGACACTCACTGCTTTTATGACCCAATTCTTGACAATTGTAACATTTAAACCCATTGTTAACTTTCACCTTCTCAACCTCCTTCACCGCTGGTCTACTGATAGGTTTAGAAATGTTAGAACCCCCACTAACACCCTTCATTTGGTTGCTGGAATTAGTAAACACACCACCTCCTCGTCTACCCTGCTTCTCCCAAGCCAACGCTTTCTGATGTGCTTCCGCTACAGATCTTGGATCGAACATATTCACCATATCCTGAATCTGCATTCTCAATCCCCCAATGAATCTAGATGTCAGCTGCTCTTCCGTTTCCATAATGTCATTTCTCGCAATAAGTTGATAAAATTCATCAGCATAGTCGTTAACTGTCTTCGTGCCCTGCCTCAAGTTCTGCAAACGTTGATACATCAAAGATTGATAATTGTAAGGTAAGAACGTTGCTTTCATCAATTTCTTCATCTTCTCCCAAGATTCAATTTTCGACTTTCCCATCCGATCACGTGTAAGTTTGGTCTACTGCCACCATGCCAAAGCTCTACCCCTTAGCCTTGTAGCAACCAACTTCACTCTACGATGTTCTGGAACTTCTTTGAAGTCAAAAATCTCTTCAACATTAGCTACCCAATCTAGAAACTCCTCCGCTTGCATACCACCTTTGAATTCAGGAATTTCAGTCTTCATCCCCGACTCCCACTTGTGATCATACTCAGAGTGATTTCTTCCTTGCCCTCGAACACTACCACCATCATATTCCTCTTCAAAATCAGATGCATAACGATGTCGATTCTGACCACCAACATCTCTACTACCTTCACGCCTACCACCATCCCTTCTATCTACATTCCTCCGTTCACGATCATTCACGTTCCTCCCACGCCCTTGATCATTTTCAACACTTCTGTCTCGATTAGAATGTGGTGAGACTCTACTTCCCCCATGGTTGGATTCTGGTGAAACCCTTCTCCGATTTTGATTCATTTCCGTCATAAGCTTCTCTAACCGGCCAATTCCTTCGTTAAGCTTTTCACTAAAGTTCTCATTGATTCTTTGCTCCATCTCATCTGCTTCTTCTCTTCGATACAAAGTTTCTACGTTTTGGTGGCGATTAGCTCTCCTTGGCGGCATACTTGAAAACTTGACAATTTCTTCAATACTTCAAAATTCAAACACTTTCCGGATTTTGATCCAAAATGAAACGGATCGAAAACTTCCACTTTGTAGCAAATCGCGATGAACATGATGGACAAAGTTTCGGCCTCCAATGCAAATCCGATCAAATAATCTTCGAATAATGATGACTCTTCTTCCTCTTACTCTCGGCCTCACTGGCTTACCACGGCCCAACTTCAAAATGATTAGGCTCCAAGTCTCGATCTAGCTATGATTGGCTAGAACAAGCTTTGATACCAAACTGACGCAGCGGATATTACAAAAATGAGGTAGATCATTGAATGTAGCAATCGGTGGATTGGAAGATGCTGAAATGCCCAAATTCGTTGATCCGAAGATACCGAATTCTAGCTATCCTGAACTTGTTGATCGCGCACGATACCGGGTTCGAAGATCTTCAATTCTTCAAGCGTTGATCAAGCGCACTTGATTCCGCGAATCGGCTTCTACAATCGTTGAATCGAGCGCACTCGATTAACCGAAAGAGGAGATAGGAGATTACACTCAACTACCAATTTGGAATGAAAGCACAAAGCAATCAAAAGAGAATTTTATTCAAAAATCTACAACCTTTTACAAATGAGAGTCTCGGCCTATTTATAGGCATTTTACAACTCACAAAAAAAACAACAAAAATATTACAAGTACTAAGTCGGTTCCGAGTTACGACCTACGACTTACCAGAAGACGTACGACTTAACAAAGACTCCGACTCAACAGTTACAATTTTACAAGACTTCAGCGACTTAACAAACACAGACAAAAACATCAAAGAAAATACAAGTACTTAGGTCGGAAACGACCTACGACCTAACACGAGGACGACTTAAGACAGACAGCTACAACACTTGCCTTCAGCGACTTAACCATGCGGCGACTTAAAGAAACCAGTGGTGGAGATTAACTCGCAGCAGAATCAACGCACCAGGCTTCGCGCGACTTAAGAACAGGCGGCATCAACGACTTAAGAAATCAACAGCTGAGATTAAGTCGGCAGAGAAGATCCACGCCTCCAGTCTTCACCGATCTATCCATTGACTCGTTAGGTCGTTCACGACCTAACACTTCATCAAATTGTTCTGCCTCTTCACTGCATAGCTCCATAGGTCGTTCAGACGACTTAGCACCTTCGTTAGGTCGCGAACTCGAGTTAACTCGCTGCCGAGTTATACTAGGTCGCTGGGACGACTTATAGGCTCTGTTAACTCGTATACGACTCATCAACCCCGAACGACTCATCACTGTACGACTCATCACTGCATCCTTAAGTCGTGTACGACTTATATCTTGACTGTTTGCTTTAGCTTGTGAACGACTTAGGCTTTTAAGTCGTAGTCCTTTTTCACCTGACTCCTTAAGTCGTAGACCTGCTTCTTTAAGTCGGTTACGAAGTCGTAACCAACTTAAAGAAGCAGGTCTACGACTTAAGGAGTCAGGTGAAAAAGGACTACGACTTAAAAGCCTAAGTCGTTCACAAGCTAAAGCTAACAGTCAAGATATAAGTCGTACACGACTTAAGGACGCAGTGATGAGTCGTACAGTGATGAGTCGTTCGGGGTTGATGAGTCGTATACGAGTTAACAGAGCCTATAAGTCGTCCCAGCGACCTAGTATAACTCGGCAGCGAGTTAACTCGAGTTCGCGACCTAACGAAGGTGCTAAGTCGTCTGAACGACCTATGGAGCTACGTACGCAGTGAAGAGGCAGAACAATTTGATGAAGTGTTAGGTCGTGAACGACCTAACGAGTCAATGGATAGATCGGTGAAGACTGGAGGCGTGGATCTTCTCTACCGACTTAATCTCAGCTGTTGATTTCTTAAGTCGTTGATGCCGCCTGTTCTTAAGTCGCGCGAAGCCTGGTGCGTTGATTCTGCTGCGAGTTAATCTCCACCACTGGTTTCTTTAAGTCGCCGCATGGTTAAGTCGCTGAAGGCAAGTGTTGTAGCTGTCTGTCTTAAGTCGTCCTCGTGTTAGGTCGTAGGTCGTTTCCGACCTAAGTACTTGTATTTTCTTTGATGTTTTTGTCTGTGTTTGTTAAGTCGCTGAAGTCTTGTAAAATTGTAACTGTTGAGTCGGAGTCTTTGTTAAGTCGTACGTCTTCTGGTAAGTCGTAGGTCGTAACTCGGAACCGACTTAGTACTTGTAATATTTTTGTTGTTTTTTTTGTGAGTTGTAAAATGCCTATAAATAGGCCGAGACTCTCATTTGTAAAAGGTTGTAGATTTTTGAATAAAATTCTCTTTTGATTGCTTTGTGCTTTCATTCCAAATTGGTAGTTGAGTGTAATCTCCTATCTCCTCTTTCGGTTAATCGAGTGCGCTCGATTCAACGATTGTAGAAGCCGATTCGCGGAATCAAGTGCGCTTGATCAACGCTTGAAGAATTGAAGATCTTCGAACCCGGTATCGTGCGCGATCAACGAGTTCAGGATAACTAGAATTCGGTATCTTCGGATCAACGAATTTGGGCATTTCAGCATCTTCCAATCCACCGATTGCTACATTCAACGGTCTACCTCATTTTTGTAATATCCGCTGCGTCAACAAGTAATTAAAGGTCAATTATTGATTAATTAATTAAAAATTAATTGATTAGGGAAGGATAAATTAAGCTTAATTAACCAATGAAATTAATCAGAGTTGGTTAATCAATATGATTAATTTAGGAAGTGGGATATGATTTATTAAAATAAATTAAGCAGGGTTAAAGATAATAAATCTAGTTTATATTAGGTAATTAACTGTGTGTCGTTTGACTGTTAATCTTGCCTATAGGTGATAGGCTTAAATTGAATTATTTCGGTTTGTCTAAATATCTCGGGTATTTGAATTGTGTAGTACTGTGACGTGATATGATGGGTCGAATAGTAATATTGTGGATTATCTATAGATGATAAATTGCTGGGTGAATTATGACACCCTATATTTAAATTAATTGTATCCACTTAAACCGGAATTATGGTGATATTAAATTCTAAGAAACCGAGTATCAGTAAATACCCAAATCCGCTTCGACTCTTTATAAATTAATATGTGGAATTAATAGGCTAAGAATGGAGTAATTTACATGGTGGGACTATTTAAACTAAGTAAAGGTAATTAGAGATTGGTTAACTATTGACTATATCAAGTTGTTAATTTGTAAGAGGTACGAGTTACCCGGGTTCAAATAAATTTTATGTTGGGTATTTCTTGTTAGATGCGTCTACTCACGCTTGTTTCCAGCCTGACCCGGGTGTTACTTGATGTAATGCTCGGGTCAGACCGAGTGTTACAGATTTTCAGGTAAGGACGTTCTGGAGCTCAGGAGACGAGCTGGATGGCAGGAACGAATGGAGTGTATTCCACTGTGATATATTGTAATTATCTGAGACATGTTGTTTGTATATGTCCAGTATCTGTGAATATATGTTGTAACTCTGATGTATTTAAATGTATTTGACTGATACAGTATTCTTTGTATAAAGAATATTATTTGATATTATATTTTATCCGTTGCGATGTGAGATTCTGTGTTTTATTTTCTGTTTCTTCTTCTATCTCTTTCTTCTTTTTCATAACTATCTGGAATTTTCGGGATTGAAAATTCCGAGTCGTTACACATACATACATACATACGTATACATGATTTGAAATTATTTAGGGATCAAGGAGTGATGTCCCTCAATTCTTTGTCTTGTAAAATATTAAATGTTATTTATGTTCGAATGTCGATACTAATACATTTACCATGTTCACATTTCAAGCACCCAAGTGTCGAAAAGACCGATTGTTAGGGTAAAAGAAAAGGAACAAGAAAGAGAAGAACAAAAATATTAGAATCTTATAGCAAAATGAAAACATATAATATCAAAAGATAGTACAAAGTATTACTCTAATGTACATAACATTTCAGAGTTACTAATCTAAGTACTATCATCAGCCTATATAGTTATAACAACGTGTCCTTATAATTGCTAATATATACATACATAACAAAATGCTTCAAAATAAAATACTACGGGAGGTAATAATCCTGCCTGTCTCCATAAGTTCCAAAGCGTTCGAACAACTATTATTAAATAAAAGTCGTTTATATATAGACGATTTTCGTTTACGTTATCGATATTTCTTAGAAATAATTGTTAAAAAAATTCAAAATTAATTTTTCCTTTGTTAGTTATTGGTCCATAAGTTTATAAATTCATACTTATTCACATTAACTCATAGATAGAAATATTTAAATAATTCAAATATTTAAATACGAAGTGTTCGAAATTCAGGGTCCTTACATTCTTCCCCTATAATATTTCATCCTTGAAATTTCTACACGAGCAATCAAACAAAAAATGATACAACTATACTTAACAATATTAGTTTACTAGCAAACATAAATTAAGTAATTAAGTTTTCCTTGGTTCATAATTTCTCTTATAGCACAAGATGAAAAACAATCTACTAAGCGTACATTTCGCTCAACATCCTTAGATTATTACTTAATCGACTATTCATGCTACCTTAGAACAAATCAAAGATTCTTTCCTAGAACTCTTCATAAGAAAAAAAACATAGTATAAAAATATACTAAAAGCCTGTATGATGTTGTGAAGTTAAAACACTTGGTAGTCCTATAATGATGGAGGTGCAAAAAGTAATAAGGGGGATACAGCGGATGTGCAAAAAACTTCATTGTATATAAATCAAATATTTAAAGTTAATTTATTTTCATTCTCACATCATTTTTGTTGGAAAAATAAACACTTTTTTAATCTTATATAAAAAACTGAAGAATATGATGATTTATGGAAACTAGATTTGATGACTACAGTGGATATCTAACTTATATAGAGCCCTTATGCCTTAAAATTAGGTCTTTAACCTAGCTGTGTTGATTCAATTTAAAAAAACCACCCAAATCAACCTTTGTATATTAATGTAGCTAAAGTGAATGCTAAAATGCCTTGATTTAGCAGATATATCTGAATATTATAGGGCTTAAAGCGGATCTACTATTTAACAGCGCTAAACTGAGATAGCTAGCGGTTGAAGAGTGTTATACACTATAGCGGGAATTTTATAAGGCTTTAACTGCACATATACGATGTACATATGTCATCCGTATGCAATACCATACCCAATCACTTGCCCATCACATAGATTTCACTTCCAAACTAGCATAGTCCGCTTGATCTCTTTAGTGCAGACTCTGATTAGGTTTCTTGATTAGAGACATTTGTTCTTCTTACATAGCCAATATTATGATAGAAAACCTCGAAATCATACCAAGAATCTATATCAAGTGTTCGCCTTTAAGAATCGAGCGGAAAAAATTCCTAGCTCGGACCGATGTATATCACCTCAGAATCATGTAATCGAACCCTAGATCAAAAACTATCATGCAAATAAAATGATCTACGTACAACTTATGTACTTTATCCTATTGGTTTCTTACCCACGCTAATGTATTTTCATTTCACGTTTACTTTCATATATAATATTTCTTATTTAATTATTAAAATCATTTATGAGCCATTTTATAGAACATTACTTAAGTTTTTTATATATTTTATTAGGTTATATCTTTAGTTATAAAGCATTTCATTAAAACACAATTTCATTTTAAAACTTTTCAGGATTTAATTTCATTACTCATATAATACTCCACTACGTCTTAAGCGTATATACTAAACATTTATATTTATCTACTTAATAAGGGTTATATAAATTTAAAACTTGTTTTATATTAGTACCTTATCGATTTAAGAGCTATATAAACTTATCCTTTATATTTTAAAAAAACATTTAAATTTTTATACCAATTCAGAAGTTTTCGACTATCCAAAATTGTCAAAAGTTCCGTCTTTTATTTCGACAATTGAAAACTACTAAATAACTTATCATAAAAAGAACCATAAACCAAAATACCGTAATGCATAGGATACATGAATGTAATAAAACTTAACATTAAATTTTAAAATTAAATATCAGGTTTCACTTCAAATCATCTTGAAATAATATGTTCATATAACTTTTTTTATACAAAATCATAATTTAGAGAATTAAATCAAAATCTATTTTACCAAAACAACTTGTAGAAAATTACTATAATAGTTTTCTCCACTTTAAAACTCGAAAATGAATGCCAATGATTCTACAGTCATCACCAGAATTACTTTTCAACGATGGAAGTGTGTTCAGTACTTTCTATCTCTTTCAAAATCATTTCATTCAAATATTTATATTCATAAATACTTTTAAATACTACTATTATTATTTTCACCAAAACCTTGGAATTTTTTATTAAAACATCGATATTTGAGTTCTCAAATATTTTGTCTTAAATCCTTTTTATTTATAATTTTTTTTATATAAAGTAATTTCCTTATCTAAATCATTCCACAAATGTATATCTTTGTTTAGATTATAAACAATTTTCATCAAAATTGAATTTTAACCCAACGTTATCATCGAAAGCTTATAGTCAAACTCCGAAACCTAATTCACAAGTTGTGACGCCCACCTCTATGCTCATGATAACAAAGAGTATTAAAAGAAATACTGTCTATTATTACGAAGAATAAGGCTGGATAGGAGCGACCATCCGTAATTGGCCTTACACTAATATTGGTTATCTCGATAGGAGTGGCATATACTTTTTATTTTTCATCTATTATTTATTTACTCCCATCGACATATCCAATTATCAGTATAAAACAAACTACGATAGTTCATAATAGTTTAGGACATTAGATATAACAATAACACAGATAATATAAATGCGGAACACAGATTAACAAAAATCTCATATATATATAACCGATGTCAGATAATACATAGTTGACACAATACATATGATACAACTACAACTGTCGACTCTAGAAGTTATATATACAAGTACATTATCGACTAATATACATGAATACATATCATTCTATACCATGACACGACTACTGCAAAATGACTGACAACTTCAGAAGGTGTGAAAAGTCTTCATATCCTGAACAGCAACTCAAAGAAGAAAATCTACAACCTGAAATAACTCGGGTCTGACCCGAGTATTAAATTCAAAAGAAAATAATACACGGGTCAGTCTAATTCAAACTCAGTTAATAATGCACAGAAGCAATAATAATCAAATATCAAATAGACGACAGTCACGGAAATCTCGTATATCCAACTCCTCGATAAGAGAATCGGATAACGGCAGATATAACACTAAATAGTGTTAAATGACAAATCAGCAAATTGAAATCATCATCAAAGACATATAAAAAGGATTATCAACGAAGACAATTTAAAGAAACAACAGAATTGTCTAAACGACAATTGACAACAAAATCCAATTATTAAATAAATAATTAGAAACTCATAATCTAATTATCTAATAGATAATTAGACAAATCTCAAAATGATCAATCAACTCAAATTTCTGTGTGGCTGCAGTACACGCACGCGTGCACTGCCTCGCCACTACAGTACGTGAAATCATCACAACAGTGAATACTACAGTAATCAAAACTGCAGAGGTCAAGTCACGTCTAGCATGACTCAACACAACTGCAACAAAATGAAACTGCGGCCACCAATGGAACCAAAACTCAAAGACAGTTCAGAAACATACATACGTACAAGTATGTACACAAGTGGATAAATACATATGCATCAAATAGCAAATGCCACTGGGAATTCAACATCAAACCACAACAAATGCAATGCATCACTGAAACATAATCTCGAGGCTAATAATGCACTGTATACAAACTGGATCAAGCAAAGCATGGACGAGCACTAATACACAAAACAGTGATGAACCATTTCATCAATAGAACCACATGAAAGCAACCTTACCTATGCCCCATCCCACATGAAACAATTATGCAGACTGCCTCAAATGATCAAGACAGCTACAATGAATGATTAAACTCGAAGGGTACTTCGACTACAAGTGAACAAACAAGTCTGGAAACATATACATGAATGAGTTCAACTACACAGTGAAGTATGTATATGCAACCAGACTACACATAAGGTTCAAGGCTGAGACAAATTCAAGGTACCAGACTCGAAGCACAGTGCACATATAGCAGAGGCAATGCTCATGTCAACAGTCAGAAGTGATACAAAGTGCAACAGGGAATAACCAAACAACTCACAATAACCAACATTGAATCAGAGACTACACCCTATCAGACTTCAAGCATGAATAAAAGTGCAACAAGGATGGTTAAACCAGAAGTTGTACAACTCACTGGCCAGAAGCACTTCAAGATACCAAAGTGAAATGCCCAAACTGAAAACACCATGGAACAGGCATGACAGTACATGACATCAGTTCAATAAAACAAATGAACCATACGCACATATACATACATATATGTATGTATACATATGGAGATAGTCTACAGATCAGAGGTGAAGGAAGCACGTAAAATCAGATCTCACCCGCCAGAATGAAGACAACATCACTAACTCAAATGGACAGATCAAATAATCACTATATACATGTACTCAAGGCAATATGCACTAATGAAGAACCAAATGCATTAGACTACATGAACCCTATAGGCCGAGAACCAGACCAGGTAGTACGAGTATCAAGACCAATGCCATGATAGCAGGAACCAAGGCAATGACATGCACAGTGAATGCATGAACTAGAATGGAACTGGACTCAACTGAAGTTATGACCAAGATAGTAACAACCCAGACCAGTGAAACAACATCAAAGATCAAACACATTTCACAACCAAAGACTGCACATTCAGGTCTGGAAAACATGGATGCACAGTCACGCTGAATACACAAACAAGACCAGAACCAACCATCAAGTTCTATAACCAAGTGAAATGGGACAGACTAGAACAAAGCAAGGTGATCAACCAAGTGAACAATGCAAACAAGTGACATGTACCCAGGGAACTCAAGCAAAATCTAGACAGAACAACAAAATGGCACAAGAACAAAGTATGCAGTGACAACCCAGGTGTAGATTCAGCAATACATGCATACACACATACAAATGTATGTATGCATATATATATATGAAAACAAACGTGCACAGATCAAAGCAAAAATGCCGAAGTCACAAATTCAAGTTCAAATGCCATAAGTACGAAGCAAAGTGATCAGAGATTCACGAAACCGACATAAGCAAGCAACAGCAGTTTTATTAAAATCGAACAAGGTTGACAATACTACCCAAGGCATTGAACCGTATGGCCAAAATCGAACAAAAATCAACATCGATAGAAATCAAGTCAAAGCCGAAGACAACCAAAAACGAAATCAACGTCTTGATAATCAAATTGAAAATATCAGTAATCAATCTCAAGCATCACTACAAAATCATACGACCGAGACGAAGTCAAGCAACACTCAGACGAACACAAAAATTAGGCAAATACGTTCGAATTAGATGTGAGTGGAAAGAATCACTCACCTTGATTACGAGCTTGGCCAATTTCAAAGAGCCGTGAGCACGTGCGATTGACCAAGGAAATGACGTAGAACGTTCATTCGATCGAGCGATCAAAGGTCGGCATCTTCGAAACTGTCGAACGAGCGTAGAAAATTTGAAGCCGCCATTCTCTTTTTTTTTTCTTTCCGTTTTAGGGTTTTTCACCAATGAATGAAGAATGAAAGGGGGACGGGTATTTACTTTGAAAATGTTCACTGCCCCAAAATAAAACATGGGCCACGATTCAATTTTTAAAGCCCACCAATCTTCAACGAATTATTAAAAGAATTTCAACCCAATTTCAAAAGAATTCAACCGATTAAAACTCCAACAGCAATTAGCCGACAGTTTTAATCGTCATTTGACGATAATCAATTGTTATAAAATACCGGGTTGTTACAGACTCCCCTCCTTATAAAAATTGCGTCCCCGCAATTTTCATAATTAAAGTCGTCAATAACAATTATTTTTCTAACATAAACTGGTTAAGCTAGAAAAATAAAAGTCAGGAATACAAACGCCAAAGGAACCTTTTAATTCCATAAAAGAAATTCACAAATTCTCAACAAAATCTAACTATCAAATAGATAATCAGAAAACAACAAAACTGAATAAATGCAATCATCAGCAATATTCAATTATCAATTAGATAATTAGAACGTAGAAGTCACAAAACAGCAATATCTAATTATTGATATGATAATTAGAAAACAACAAAATCTAATTATCAACAAAGATAATTATGAAACACAAATCACAACTCGCAAACTGCAAATATCTAGTTATCCAACAATTTAACTAGAAAACACAAATTCCATAATCAACAAACTCTAACTATTAACAGAAATAGATAGAAAACAGCGATTCAATAAAATCAGCATACTCTAGAATCAATTGGAGACTAGAAAATCTCATAATCAGCGAAATTAGCAATCAACCAATAGTCGATTATCAAAGACGAAAATCAAATCTCAAATCAATAAATATTCGATTATCTAAGACGATAATCAAATCTCAAATCAGCGATTATTTAATTATCAAAAGCGATAATTAAATCTCAAATCAGCAAATATTTGATTATCAAAGACGATAATCAAATCTCAAATCCAACAAATATTCGATTATCACAAGCGATAATCAAATTTAAAATTCAACAATTATTTAATTATCTAAAGCGATAATTAAATTTCTCAAATCAACAAATATTTAATTATCTCAAGCGATAATTAAATCTAAAATCAACAAATATTTAATTATCTTAGGCGATAATTAGAAACAACAAATATCTGATTATCAAAAACGATAATCAGAACTCATATCAACAAATATCTAATTATCACAAGCGATAATTAGAAACATCAAATATCTGATTATCAAAAACGATAATCAGAACTCATATCAACAAATATCTAATTATCACAAGCGATAATTAGAAACATCAAATATCTGATTATCAAAAACGATAATCAGAACTCATATCAACAAATATCTAATTATCACAAGCGATAATTAGAAACATCAAATATCTGATTATCAAAAACGATAATCAGAACTCATATCAACAAATATCTAATTATCACAAGCGATAATTAGAAACATCAAATATCTGATTATCAAAAACGATAATCAGAACTCATATCAACAAATATCTAATTATCACAAGCGATAATTAGAAACATCAAATATCTGATTATCAAAAACGATAATCAGAACTCATATCAACAAATATCTAATTATCACAAGCGATAATTAGAAACATCAAATATCTGATTATCAAAAACGATAATCAGAACTCATATCAACAAATATCCAATTACCTGCAGATAATTGGAAGCAACAAATATCTAGAAATCAATTAAGAAGACTAGAAAATCAACATAAAAGCTTGGATCGATCCCATCAGATGGCGAGTTTTTAATTCGCCGCACGTGCATCTCAGAGTGGCCGAAGCCTACCAAGTACTCAACATAATTTTGGCGCCCATCAGATTGACCCGAAGGTCCGCAGAGTGACCCGAAGGTCTAGTACTGGTATTTGACCCGAAGGTCCATCATATGACCCGAAGGTCCATCATATGACCCGAAGGTCCATCATAGTGGCTCGAAAGCACACGAAAGCATCAAATATTTCAATTAACGAGTCCGGAATTAACCGAAATAGCAAACGCACATGTCCCATACCACGTGTTTTACTAAATCGTTTGATTCTCTTCATCGTTTCCTTGAAAGTGCAAAATTGTGTATTTTGTAAAAATACATTTCACATTCTCAAACGGACAAGTCCGGAATTAAGCGAATCAGTAAAAGAAAGGGGTCATAGTCCTCGATTTTGCTGAAACGTTTAAATCGCTTCCTCATTCTTTTGAAATCGCAAACTGTAAAATTTTTGAAAACAATTTTATTTATCTTGTAAAAATAACAATTCGCATTCTCAACTGGACAAGTCCGGAGTTAAGCGAAACAGTAAAAGAAAGGGGTCATAATCCTCGATTTTGCTGAATCGTTTAAGTCGCTTTCTCATTCTTTTGAAAACGCAAATCGTTAAAATTTATAAAACAATTTTCATTTTAAAACGATTTTCCAATCACGTGATTAAAACAGCAAATCAGTAACAATTTCGATAAGGAAATTGTACTTCTCAAAATACCGTAAAAACGGTTACACATCAGTATTGCGGAACAACCGCTTGAAAATCCACTTTTTTTTAAAAAAAAATTTGACTGTTACTGAAGTCAAAGCGACAGTAATTTTAAAACGTCAAAATCACATCAAAACAATTTACATCAAAATGTAATATCAGTGAATTTTCATTCATCAAAATGTCACAAAACACCTTGCTTCAAAAATTTAGCATTGGTGTAAAAATCTCGTTATAAAAATAACGGCAACAAAATACGTTTCATAACCAAGCATCGGTTCAACGTAAAATAAATGCAATAACGTGCAATTCAAATTTTTTTTTTTTTTGCACGTATTACAAAATGAACAAAGAAATCATTCAAAGGTATCTTCAACGAAGATAATTCAAAACAGCAAAAATCTAATCACTAGATGATTAGTACAAAAGAAAGCCAGCGGAAATTTCAACAAAAATCACATATCTGCAATTTCTTCGAATCCTCAATTTGGATTCGAAATTCTCAAAGAAACAAATAATTACAGCTATGTAAACAACAACTGGAATTCATATCAATTTCGTATTTTGATTCTTAAATCAAAAAGATTATCAGTTGTACTCAGCGAAGACAGTTTCACTGTTTCCGCTGCGCACTCTGATAAATAGAACACAAATCAATCAAATCAACAAAACACAGTTTCACTTTTTATTTTTTAAATAATGATATTTAAAAATTTCATCTAAATTTCAAAACTTTAGTTTTGACTCAAAGTACAAATAAAACATCGACCAATAGTTGTAACATATGTTCCATCCAAGTTATGTTTTATATTATGTCCATAAACCCCAAGCTCTGATACCAACTGTGACGCCCCACCTCTATGCTCATGATAACAAAGAGTATTAAAAGAAATACTGTCTATTATTATGAAGAATAAGGCTGGATAGGAGCGACCATCCGTAATTGGCCTTACACTAATATTGGTTATCTCGATAGGAGTGGTATATACTTTTTATTTTTCATCTATTATTTATTTACTCCCATCGACATATCCAATTATCAGTATAAAACAAACTACGATAGTTCATAATAGTTTAGGACATTAGATATAACAATAACACAGATAATATAAATGCGGAACACAGATTAACAAAAATCTCATATATATATAACCGATGTCAGTTAATACATAATTGACACAATACATATGATACAACTACAACTGTCGACTCTAGAAGTTATATATACAAGTACATTATCGACTAATATACATGAATACATATCATTCTATACCATGACACGACTACTGCAAAATGACTGACAACTTCAGAAGGTGTGAAAAGTCTTCATATCCTGAACAGCAACTCAAAGAAGAAAATCTACAACCTGAAATAACTCGGGTCTGACCCGAGTATTAAATTCAAAAGAAAATAATACACGGGTCAGTCTAATTCAAACTCAGTTATTAATGCACAGAAGCAATAATAATCAAATATCAAATAGACGACAGTCACGGAAATCTCGTATATCCAACTCCTCGATAAGAGAATCGGATAACGGCAGATATAACACTAAATAGTGTTAAATGACAAATCAGCAAATTGAAATCATCATCAAAGACATATAAAAAGGATTATCAACGAAGACAATTTAAAGAAACAACAGAATTGTCTAAACGACAATTGACAACAAAATCCAATTATTAAATAAATAATTAGAAACTCATAATCTAATTATCTAATAGATAATTAGACAAATCTCAAAATGATCAATCAACTCAAATTTCTGTGTGGCTGCAGTACACGCACGCGTGCACTGCCTCGCCACTACAGTACGTGAAATCATCACAACAGTGAATACTACAGTAATCAAAACTGCAGAGGTCAAGTCACGTCTAGCATGACTCAACACAACTGCAACAAAATGAAACTGCGGCCACCAATGGAACCAAAACTCAAAGACAGTTCAGAAACATACATACGTACAAGTATGTACACAAGTGGATAAATACATATGCATCAAATAGCAAATGCCACTGGGAATTCAACATCAAACCACAACAAATGCAATGCATCACTGAAACATAATCTCGAGGCTAATAATGCACTGTATACAAACTGGATCAAGCAAAGCATGGATGAGCACTAATACACAAAACAGTGATGAACCATTTCATCAATAGAACCACATGAAAGCAACCTTACCTATGCCCCATCCCACATGAAACAATTATGCAGACTGCCTCAAATGATCAAGACAGCTACAATGAATGATTAAACTCGAAGGGTACTTCGACTACAAGTGAACAAACAAGTCTGGAAACATATACATGAATGAGTTCAACTACACAGTGAAGTATGTATATGCAACCAGACTACACATAAGGTTCAAGGCTGAGACAAATTCAAGGTACCAGACTCGAAGCACAGTGCACATATAGCAGAGGCAATGCTCATGTCAACAGTCAGAAGTGATACAAAGTGCAACAGGGAATAACCAAACAACTCACAATAACCAACATTGAATCAGAGACTACACCCTATCAGACTTCAAGCATGAATAAAAGTGCAACAAGGATGGTTAAACCAGAAGTTGTACAACTCACTGGCCAGAAGCACTTCAAGATACCAAAGTGAAATGCCCAAACTGAAAACACCATGGAACAGGCATGACAGTACATGACATCAGTTCAATAAAACAAATGAACCATACGCACATATACATACATATATGTATGTATATATATGGAGATAGTCTACAGATCAGAGGTGAAGGAAGCACGTAAAATCAGATCTCACCCGCCAGAATGAAGACAACATCACTAACTCAAATGGACAGATCAAATAATCACTATATACATGTACTCAAGGCAATATGCACTAATGAAGAACCAAATGCATTAGACTACATGAACCCTATAGGCCGAGAACCAGACCAGGTAGTACGAGTATCAAGACCAATGCCATGATAGCAGGAACCAAGGCAATGACATGCACAGTGAATGCATGAACTAGAATGGAACTGGACTCAACTGAAGTTATGACCAAGATAGTAACAACCCAGACCAGTGAAACAACATCAAAGATCAAACACATTTCACAACCAAAGACTGCACATTCAGGTCTGGAAAACATGGATGCACAGTCACGCTGAATACACAAACAAGACCAGAACCAACCATCAAGTTCTATAACCAAGTGAAATGGGACAGACTAGAACAAAGCAAGGTGATCAACCAACTGAACAATGCAAACAAGTGACATGTACCCAGGGAACTCAAGCAAAATCTAGACAGAACAACAAAATGGCACAAGAACAAAGTATGCAGTGACAACCCAGGTGTAGATTCAGCAATACATGCATACACACATACAAATGTATGTATGCATATATATATATGAAAACAAACGTGCACAGATCAAAGCAAAAATGCCGAAGTCACAAATTCAAGTTCAAATGCCATAAGTACGAAGCAAAGTGATCAGAGATTCACGAAACCGACATAAGCAAGCAACAGCAGTTTTATTAAAATCGAACAAGGTTGACAATACTACCCAAGGCATTGAACCGTATGGCCAAAATCGAACAAAAATCAACATCGATAGAAATCAAGTCAAAGCCGAAGACAACCAAAAACGAAATCAACGTCTTGATAATCAAATTGAAAATATCAGTAATCAATCTCAAGCATCACTACAAAATCATACGACCGAGACGAAGTCAAGCAACACTCAGACGAACACAAAAATTAGGCAAATACGTTCGAATTAGATGTGAGTGGAAAGAATCACTCACCTTGATTACGAGCTTGGCCAATTTCAAAGAGCCGTGAGCACGTGCGATCGACCAAGGAAATGACGTAGAACGTTCATTCGATCGAGCGATCAAAGGTCGGCCTCTTCGAAACTGTCGAACGAGCGTAGAAAATTTGAAGCCGCCATTCTCTTTTTTTTTTCTTTCCGTTTTAGGGTTTTTCACCAATGAATGAAGAATGAAAGGGGGACGGGTATTTACTTTGAAAATGTTCACTGCCCCAAAATAAAACATGGGCCACGATTCAATTTTTAAAGCCCACCAATCTTCAACGAATTATTAAAAGAATTTCAACCCAATTTCAAAAGAATTCAACCGATTAAAACTCCAACAGCAATTAGCCGACAGTTTTAATCGTCATTTGACGATAATCAATTGTTATAAAATACCGGGTTGTTACAGACTCCCCTCCTTATAAAAATTGCGTCCCCGCAATTTTCATAATTAAAGTCGTCAATAACAATTATTTTTCTAACATAAACTGGTTAAGCTAGAAAAATAAAAGTCAGGAATACAAACGCCAAAGGAACCTTTTAATTCCATAAAAGAAATTCACAAATTCTCAACAAAATCTAACTATCAAATAGATAATCAGAAAACAACAAAACTGAATAAATGCAATCATCAGCAATATTCAATTATCAATTAGATAATTAGAACGTAGAAGTCACAAAACAGTAATATCTAATTATTGATATGATAATTAGAAAACAACAAAATCTAATTATCAACAAAGATAATTATGAAACACAAATCACAACTCGCAAACTGCAAATATCTAGTTATCCAACAATTTAACTAGAAAACACAAATTCCATAATCAACAAACTCTAACTATTAACAGAAATAGATAGAAAACAGCGATTCAATAAAATCAGCATACTCTAGAATCAATTGGAGACTAGAAAATCTCATAATCAGCGAAATTAGCAATCAACCAATAGTCGATTATCAAAGACGAAAATCAAATCTCAAATCAATAAATATTTGATTATCTAAGACGATAATCAAATCTCAAATCAGCGATTATTTAATTATCAAAAGCGATAATTAAATCTCAAATCAGCAAATATTTGATTATCAAAGACGATAATCAAATCTCAAATCCAACAAATATTCGATTATCACAAGCGATAATCAAATTTAAAATTCAACAATTATTTAATTATCTAAAGCGATAATTAAATTTCTCAAATCAACAAATATTTAATTATCTCAAGCGATAATTAAATCTAAAATCAACAAATATTTAATTATCTTAGGCGATAATTATAAACAACAAATATCTGATTATCAAAAACGATAATCAGAACTCATATCAACAAATATCTAATTATCACAAGCGATAATTAGAAACATCAAATATCTGATTATCAAAAACGATAATCAGAACTCATATCAACAAATATCTAATTATCACAAGCGATAATTAGAAACATCAAATATCTGATTATCAAAAACGATAATCAGAACTCATATCAACAAATATCCAATTACCTGCAGATAATTGGAAGCAACAAATATCTAGAAATCAATTAAGAAGACTAGAAAATCAACATAAAAGCTTGGATCGATCCCATCAGATGGCGAGTTTTTAATTCGCCGCACGTGCATCTCAGAGTGGCCGAAGCCTACCAAGTACTCAACATAATTTTGGCGCCCATCAGATTGACCCGAAGGTCCGCAGAGTGACCCGAAGGTCTAGTACTGGTATTTGACCCGAAGGTCCATCATATGACCCGAAGGTCCATCATATGACCCGAAGGTCCATCATAGTGGCTCGAAAGCACACGAAAGCATCAAATATTTCAATTAACGAGTCCGGAATTAACCGAAATAGCAAACGCACATGTCCCATACCACGTGTTTTACTAAATCGTTTGATTCTCTTCATCGTTTCCTTGAAAGTGCAAAATTGTGTATTTTGTAAAAATACATTTCACATTCTCAAACGGACAAGTCCGGAATTAAGCGAATCAGTAAAAGAAAGGGGTCATAGTCCTCGATTTTGCTGAAACGTTTAAATCGCTTCCTCATTCTTTTGAAATCGCAAACTGTAAAATTTTTGAAAACAATTTTATTTATCTTGTAAAAATAACAATTCGCATTCTCAACTGGACAAGTCCGGAGTTAAGCGAAACAGTAAAAGAAAGGGGTCATAATCCTCGATTTTGCTGAATCGTTTAAGTCGCTTTCTCATTCTTTTGAAAACGCAAATCGTTAAAATTTATAAAACAATTTTCATTTTAAAACGATTTTCCAATCACGTGATTAAAACAGCAAATCAGTAACAATTTCGATAAGGAAATTGTACTTCTCAAAATACCGTAAAAACGGTTACACATCAGTATTGCGGAACAACCGCTTGAAAATCCACTTTTTTTTAAAAAAAAATTTGACTGTTACTGAAGTCAAAGCGACAGTAATTTTAAAACGTCAAAATCACATCAAAACAATTTACATCAAAATGTAATATCAGTGAATTTTCATTCATCAAAATGTCACAAAACACCTTGCTTCAAAAATTTAGCATTGCTGTAAAAATCTCGTTATAAAAATAACGGCAACAAAATACGTTTCATAACCAAGCATCGGTTCAACGTAAAATAAATGCAATAACGTGCAATTCAAATTTTTTTTTTTTTGCACGTATTACAAAATGAACAAAGAAATCATTCAAAGGTATCTTCAACGAAGATAATTCAAAACAGCAAAAATCTAATCACTAGATGATTAGTACAAAAGAAAGCCAGCGGAAATTTCAACAAAAATCACATATCTGCAATTTCTTCGAATCCTCAATTTGGATTCGAAATTCTCAAAGAAACAAATAATTACAGCTATGTAAATAACAACTGGAATTCATATCAATTTCGTATTTTGATTCTTAAATCAAAAAGATTATCAGTTGTACTCAGCGAAGATAGTTTCACTGTTTCCGCTGCGCACTCTGATAAATAGAACACAAATCAATCAAATCAACAAAACACAGTTTCACTTTTTATTTTTTAAATAATGATATTTAAAAATTTCATCTAAATTTCAAAACTTTAGTTTTGACTCAAAGTACAAATAAAACATCGACCAATAGTTGTAACATATGTTCCATCCAAGTTATGTTTTATATTATGTCCATAAACCCCAAGCTCTGATACCAACTGTGACGCCCCACCTCTATGCTCATGATAACAAAGAGTATTAAAAGAAATACTGTCTATTATTACGAAGAATAAGGCTGGATAGGAGCGACCATCCGTAATTGGCCTTACACTAATATTGGTTATCTCGATAGGAGTGGTATATACTTTTTATTTTTCATCTATTATTTATTTACTCCCATCGACATATCCAATTATCAGTATAAAACAAACTACGATAGTTCATAATAGTTTAGGACATTAGATATAACAATAACACAGATAATATAAATGCGGAACACAGATTAACAAAAATCTCATATATATATAACCGATGTCAGTTAATACATAGTTGACACAATACATATGATACAACTACAACTGTCGACTCTAGAAGTTATATATACAAGTACATTATCGACTAATATACATGAATACATATCATTCTATACCATGACACGACTACTGCAAAATGACTGACAACTTCAGAAGGTGTGAAAAGTCTTCATATCCTGAACAGCAACTCAAAGAAGAAAATCTACAACCTGAAATAACTCGGGTCAGACCCGAGTATTAAATTCAAAAGAAAATAATACACGGGTCAGTCTAATTCAAACTCAGTTATTAATGCACAGAAGCAATAATAATCAAATATCAAATAGACGACAGTCACGGAAATCTCGTATATCCAACTCCTCGATAAGAGAATCGGATAACGGCAGATATAACACTAAATAGTGTTAAATGACAAATCAGCAAATTGAAATCATCATCAAAGACATATAAAAAGGATTATCAACGAAGACAATTTAAAGAAACAACAGAATTGTCTAAACGACAATTGACAACAAAATCCAATTATTAAATAAATAATTAGAAACTCATAATCTAATTATCTAATAGATAATTAGACAAATCTCAAAATGATCAATCAACTCAAATTTCTGTGTGGCTGCAGTACACGCACGCGTGCACTGCCTCGCCACTACAGTACGTGAAATCATCACAACAGTGAATACTACAGTAATCAAAACTGCAGAGGTCAAGTCACGTCTAGCATGACTCAACACAACTGCAACAAAATGAAACTGCGGCCACCAATGGAACCAAAACTCAAAGACAGTTCAGAAACATACATACGTACAAGTATGTACACAAGTGGATAAATACATATGCATCAAATAGCAAATGCCACTGGGAATTCAACATCAAACCACAACAAATGCAATGCATCACTGAAACATAATCTCGAGGCTAATAATGCACTGTATACAAACTGGATCAAGCAAAGCATGGACGAGCACTAATACACAAAACAGTGATGAACCATTTCATCAATAGAACCACATGAAAGCAACCTTACCTATGCCCCATCCCACATGAAACAATTATGCAGACTGCCTCAAATGATCAAGACAGCTACAATGAATGATTAAACTCGAAGGGTACTTCGACTACAAGTGAACAAACAAGTCTGGAAACATATACATGAATGAGTTCAACTACACAGTGAAGTATGTATATGCAACCAGACTACACATAAGGTTCAAGGCTGAGACAAATTCAAGGTACCAGACTCGAAGCACAGTGCACATATAGCAGAGGCAATGCTCATGTCAACAGTCAGAAGTGATACAAAGTGCAACAGGGAATAACCAAACAACTCACAATAACCAACATTGAATCAGAGACTACACCCTATCAGACTTCAAGCATGAATAAAAGTGCAACAAGGATGGTTAAACCAGAAGTTGTACAACTCACTGGCCAGAAGCACTTCAAGATACCAAAGTGAAATGCCCAAACTGAAAACACCATGGAACAGGCATGACAGTACATGACATCAGTTCAATAAAACAAATGAACCATACGCACATATACATACATATATGTATGTATACATATGGAGATAGTCTACAGATCAGAGGTGAAGGAAGCACGTAAAATCAGATCTCACCCGCCAGAATGAAGACAACATCACTAACTCAAATGGACAGATCAAATAATCACTATATACATGTACTCAAGGCAATATGCACTAATGAAGAACCAAATGCATTAGACTACATGAACCCTATAGGCCGAGAACCAGACCAGGTAGTACGAGTATCAAGACCAATGCCATGATAGCAGGAACCAAGGCAATGACATGCACAGTGAATGCATGAACTAGAATGGAACTGGACTCAACTGAAGTTATGACCAAGATAGTAACAACCCAGACCAGTGAAACAACATCAAAGATCAAACACATTTCACAACCAAAGACTGCACATTCAGGTCTGGAAAACATGGATGCACAGTCACGCTGAATACACAAACAAGACCAGAACCAACCATCAAGTTCTATAACCAAGTGAAATGGGACAGACTAGAACAAAGCAAGGTGATCAACCAACTGAACAATGCAAACAAGTGACATGTACCCAGGGAACTCAAGCAAAATCTAGACAGAACAACAAAATGGCACAAGAACAAAGTATGCAGTGACAACCCAGGTGTAGATTCAGCAATACATGCATACACACATACAAATGTATGTATGCATATATATATATGAAAACAAACGTGCACAGATCAAAGCAAAAATGCCGAAGTCACAAATTCAAGTTCAAATGCCATAAGTACGAAGCAAAGTGATCAGAGATTCACGAAACCGACATAAGCAAGCAACAGCAGTTTTATTAAAATCGAACAAGGTTGACAATACTACCCAAGGCATTGAACCGTATGGCCAAAATCGAACAAAAATCAACATCGATAGAAATCAAGTCAAAGCCGAAGACAACCAAAAACGAAATCAACGTCTTGATAATCAAATTGAAAATATCAGTAATCAATCTCAAGCATCACTACAAAATCATACGACCGAGACGAAGTCAAGCAACACTCAGACGAACACAAAAATTAGGCAAATACGTTCGAATTAGATGTGAGTGGAAAGAATCACTCACCTTGATTACGAGCTTGGCCAATTTCAAAGAGCCGTGAGCACGTGCGATCGACCAAGGAAATGACGTAGAACGTTCATTCGATCGAGCGATCAAAGGTCGGCCTCTTCGAAACTGTCGAACGAGCGTAGAAAATTTGAAGCCGCCATTCTCTTTTTTTTTTCTTTCCGTTTTAGGGTTTTTCACCAATGAATGAAGAATGAAAGGGGGACGGGTATTTACTTTGAAAATGTTCACTGCCCCAAAATAAAACATGGGCCACGATTCAATTTTTAAAGCCCACCAATCTTCAACGAATTATTAAAAGAATTTCAACCCAATTTCAAAAGAATTCAACCGATTAAAACTCCAACAGCAATTAGCCGACAGTTTTAATCGTCATTTGACGATAATCAATTGTTATAAAATACCGGGTTGTTACACAAGTTGTTTATCTCAATGTTTCTATAATTACTATCTATCCAACCCATGTAGTGAAAAGATAGAACTGCTTATAAATTGGTCGAACACAACTAATCAAATAATATTTGAATATTATCATCTCCCAATTAAAATCACATCATAAATAATTATATCAATTTTGAAATTTTTTATTTTATATATAAAATATAGTCCTAGATAAAATTATTTCATTTACCAATTCCAACATAATACTATGTCGGTTTGTCTTGTTCAAGTATTTAGAAATATCTATCAATAACATTAGCAACTCGTATTGATCAGAATCCTTATATCACTCAACAACAAAAATAACATAATATAAAATATATTTATAATAATAACAAATGCTCAATATCATATATAGAATACACTCACCTCATAGTTGGAAATTTCATTACTCTATCTCTTAATGAATCATACCCAACCAAAGCCAAGGTGTTCGCTTAACCTCTAGCTTTGATACCAACAGTAATGATCACCCTTTTCAACCCTCAAATGTCCACACAAATACATCCACGCATTCAGGCATCGAGTGCCTAAGGGCCAGAAAGACCGATAGAGTAAAATAAAAAGTAGAAAAGAAAATGAACAAGAAAGAGGAGAACTCAAATATCAGAATCTCAAAATAGAGTGATAACATATAATGTCAAAAGATAGTATAAATTATTACTCTAATATACAATTTCGAAGTTACTAATTTGAGCATTATCATCAGCCTGGACTGTTATAAGTTATAACAGCATATCCTTATAATTGTTGATATATATACATAAAGTAATGGAACAAAAATAAATACTATGGTAGGTAATCATCCAGTCCGTCTTCATAAGTTCCGAAGCGTTCGAACAACTTTTTTAAATAAAAAGTCATTTTCGATAAAACGATTTTCGATCACATCATCGATATTTCTTCAAGTTATATAATTTTGTATAAATAAAATTCAAAAATATGTTTTTATTCATTAGTTATTGGTTCATAAGGTAATAAAATCATATTTATTCCCATTAAATCCTAGATACACATATTTAAATAATTCAGATATATAAATACGAAGTGTTCGAAATTCTGGATCGTTACATATTTCATCTATTAGTATAGATTTTTTTTGTTCATTATAACAAATGACTTTGCATAAGTACTAACTAACCCTAAAGATAAAATTGAACTAATTCATACTGGGATAATGGAAATAGGGATGGGCGGGTCTAGGGTCTAAACCTGGTAGAGCCACCCCTATTTTGATCCCTAAGACCCGCTCCATCGAGTCAACGAGGCTGGTAAACACATGACCCGTTTTTAGAAGCTTCGGGTCTAGGGTCGGGTTGGGGCTTGGTTGAGCCGGCCCAACTCGACCCGCACTACTAATATATCATAAAATCGCTTTATTACTACCAATATTTATGGCATGTGTAATGAGCTGATTTCTCGATGCCCGAAAATCGACATCGATACGTCCACTGTATCAATTGCTGAACAATAGAATGCCAGAAAACCGAACCATTAGGGTTAAAGAAGAAGGAGGTAGAAGAAGAAATAGAAAACAATATCAGAATCTCACAAACGCAGTGGAATAGTATATAATAGATAAATGACTAATCTTTGAAACAAAGAATTATATATGTTTTATACATTACATCATCAGAGTACAACATCAAACAGTAACACAACACAATTCAGGACAATTATAATATCTTGTCCTTCCAAAGCTGAATATACAGCTTACACTACACAGCAGAAATATAAATCTACGGAATATGCCTCGTCATCCAGCTCGTCTCCTGAGCTCCACAACAGTCCATCCCAAAATCTGTACACTATAATGCTCGGTTTTCGACGCCCGAAAATCGAGTCGTTATAGCATGTCAGTTGGACGTATCCAAAAAACGTAAGTTAACTATCTTTTAGTGAAATATATGTACAAACTACCTAAAACTCAATGTATCAAATATATGCATAAATTTAGTTATTGTGTAAACACAATGGAAAAAAAATATTATGCATAAAATTAATAAAATAATCAAAATACGTGTCAATGTGGTCATGAGAAACATGAATATTTAGAATAAGTTAATGAAAATAAAACGTCCATCGTCTAACATATATAAATGATGGCAAATGGCAATCCATTGCCACATTTATTTTTTCTTTTAAAAATTTGGTTTCCGTTATTAGTACATGGCCATATGATATGAAGGAGGTCGACAGTATAATATCATTCAAACGTCGGGTATTAGGAAGTACGTACTTGGAGGTAAATAACATGATTCTTTCAAAAAAATTGTGTATGTACTATCCTTTCATCCATTGTTAAAAATCATTTTTAAATTATCTCACCAAAATCCTAAAGCATGAAATGCTACTGAAAAACATGTTGGATGCTTTCCTCCAGTGTTTGGTTTTCCTTGTTCATGAAGATATTCACCTTTAAAAGGAATATTATCAAACAAAAAGATAAACCATATATTATACTCTTTGGACCATGGTAATGGAAGCTCACATAATGCATGTATCAAATATATTCATATTGAAATCATAATGGATAAGTATATTAACTTTCATGCTTTAAATTCTTAGTAGGAAATAATAGGTTTCTCAACGTAGCTACACTTTATTTCTAAAAATAAAAGAGTAAATGACATATTGTTACATGCATATTTGTTTTCTTTAATAAAATGTACAATATCCTTCAATTCATTTCATTTTATGAAAACGACCTTTGTTAATTATATTCCATTTTCCTGTTGAGAAGGATAACTTTATGAATTTCAAAGCCTCGATACAAAGTATCTCATGTTTTTGCATAAATGTATATTTTTTGTCAAAAGGTGATTAAATTGGTAGCAACATCTTAAGCAAGAACTAATTCGAGAAAAAGTTAGAACTAATTTTATAATCACATCAAAAACTGCACATCCATATTGTATAACATATCAATTCTTCCGAAATCAAAAACCATGTTATCTACTAAAATGAAACCAACAGATATTTAAGTAATATGAAAGCATGCTATAGGTGGAAAAATAACATGCTTTGGTATAAGAATTGTTTAGTACTGCCTTTGTACTAAATAAAATAACATGGACAAAGTAGTGGGAAAATCTTTACCTTGCTTCTTAGAAATTCCAGTAAGTTCACATCACTTTTTATTAAAGAATCATGTAAGAAAATGTTGTATAAATATGCTATATATAAACTCAAATACCATATTTTTATTATTTAGTATTAATATGAGACTATAGAGAATTAAATCTAAAGTGCGCATGATAATATTTAAATTAATTAACCAACCTCTGCATTGAATACCATAATTTATTATATATAATAAAATACAATAGCAGTTATGATTGGTGAGGACCATAATTTGTTAAATTAGGTATACAATCCTAATAATGGTACATGTTGCGATGAAACAAAAGATGTGAGAAGCTAAACATATATTAGTATAAAATTATTTTGAATGCTCTTTTAATTATATTATACAACTGTTGACATAAATGAGATCACTTCTTTTCAATTATACAACTTCTAATATTTATTATAAATGCCTATTTAATTGTATATCATATGCATTAACTCTAGTTATCAATTGAACGTGGAAACATATACTCAAGCAACAAACAAATAAACAAAGGATAGCACCAAAAATTGAATTTCCAGTCGACACTAGACCATTCTCAACCATGGGTTGGTTGGGAAGGAACCGACCCCCAATGGGGGTCGGTTGGCCACTTCAGGGTTGCTTTGGCAACCCTAAAGGTTGTCAAAGCAACCCTGAAGGTTGCTTCTTAGCCAGCCAAAATAAGGTCGGCTAAGTATAGCTGGCCTTATTTTGGCCGGCTAAGCCAACGGCTACTTTATAGTCGTTAGGCAATTGTCGTCCAAAAAATAGCCCGCTAACTTTGCTCAGGTGACCGTTGCTTCTCCCCCTTATATAATATGTTCATTCAATCATTCTGTTTACACCATTTCCACTTCAATTTTCTCTCTTGTCAACACATTTTCTTCAATCAATATTAGCAATGTCGAAAAATTCTAAAGGAAAATCACAGAAGTCTTCATCTCCTAGATTTCTACCTCTACAAAGGCAAGATAATCAGAATCCAGTGCAATTCAATTGGCATATGTATAATTCTTAGCACGGTCAGAATCAATTCATTGTAACAGGAGCTAATTTCATATCAACCTCAACAAATTCAGATTATCTACCATTCTCAACAAGACTCAAATCGGTACCAAAATTCTCAAAATGCAAATTATTCGTTGAATAGTTCTTTTCAACAAAACTATCGGTACGATAAAAACTACGTGTCTCCCGATAGCCAAAGACGGTCAGTAATGCTTTATCGCTCACAAAATATATCGAGAAATCTCACTATTCATTTGGAGGGAACATATATAAAAATTAGCAAATGCAATTTGATATCAATGAAATAGCCGATGAAGAAGACAATTGCAGGATTCCTACTTTGTCTTCTGGTCAAACTTAGGGAATAAACCATCAAGAATCAATATTTCAGAATCTGGAACCAAGGAACTAAAAGGTGGGAAAATGGTAAAATGGTCACTAGATGAGCAAGCTGAATTAGCATTCTGCTGGGTTGAATGCTCTAGAGATAATAAGAAAGGTATGAGCTAAAGCGAATCCTCGTTTTGGACTACTGTACGCAATCTATTCAACCTTCGAACTTCAAATAGCCCCCTGAGATCGATGGATTCTTTGAAGTATTCGTGGAAAAGAATAAACACCGCTAGTCAACGTTGGAAGGAAATAATGGCTGGCCTGCATTCTAGACAGCAAAGCAGGGCAAACGACTTGGATTTGGTAAAATTTTGAATTTTGGACTTTGAAATAACAAGTTTTAAGTTTAATTCATCTAATAGTACTTCATCCTCTACAACTAAATCAAGCAAATGCATTGTATATGTCAGAACATAACAATCAACCTTTCAACTTTCAACATTGCTACGACATACTAGAAAAGGAGGAAAAATGGAGCCGGGTGCGATAAGAACATTTAGCGTTGTGCTTTCTTTCTAGAAAGATGAGCGATGAATCCAGCCTCGGTAGTTCTGATCCACATAAGGACAACCCCTTCACAACTAGTTCAGGTGGTCGGCCTCCAGGAAAGTTTAAGGCGAAGAAAAAACCGCCCTCCATTACAGCGCACATTACGAAAATACAGCGCACATTACGAAAATATTGGACAGCGTATGGCAGCCGCGATAGATGCAAACAACTTATATCTAGAAACAAAAGAAATAAAGAGAAAGGGCAATGGAAAAAAAATGGTGGCACAATGAAAAACTGAAGTTCAGAAATGATGAGCTAGAGTTAAGAAAACAAGAACTAGCTCGACAACAAAGAGCTGACGATATTGCTCTTTTAACTTGCAAATTAAACGAACTCAATCCAGTTCAGATGATGTTTATGGAGAAGCAAGTTGAGGAGCACCATAGACGTCAAGGGGGATGTAAGTTTTGGTTATAGTTGCTATTGTTATTGCTAATGTAAGTGTTGGTTGTAGTAATCGTAAGCGTTGGTTGTAAAAGTGTTGGTTGTACTAATGTAAGTGTTGACTGTAACTTTAATGGTAAATTAATTTGTTATTGCTATTGTTACTCTTGAATACTAGTAATTTTTCAAAATCAACTTAGTAAAGTAGACATAATGTAACGACCCCGGATTTTTTTATAAATTTAAATTGATAATTATTTTAAATTTTGAATTAAATTTGTGAAATTAATCGATAAAGTGATGCGAGTTTCCCCGATCTCCATATATATTCTGTATAAATCATTTAAGATTAAATTATTGTATACATGTGTATATATGTGAATATATATATATATTTGGGCATATATGAGTGAATATGAAATAATATATATATATATATATTGATTTGAATTTAAATCGTAAATAAATGGTTTAATAATAATTTGAGTTTATGAATATATATATATAGAAATTCAAAACAAATGGTATTAAAGTAAAATTGATGATAAATAATTTAAGCTAGAATTAGAGATGAATATATATAAGATAAGCTATAAAAATATCAAGTAAATACATTTGCTAAACTTTAACAATTAATTAAAAATAGAAAATTATTTATATTATTAGATAATAAGACAATAAAAATATAAACGTAACATTTAGATAAAATCTGACATCAAGTTTTAAAATTAAAATTTATTTATTGCAAAGACAAAAGAAAAGATAAAAGTGTAAATTGTTTAAGTATAAAAGTATATATTTATACTTAAGTTAAAATTTTATAACAAAGGACTAAAACAACTTTATAATATGTACATAAAGTAAATGCTGCCAGATAAGTAAAATATGAAGGTAGCCTGTAAGTGGTTATGCAAGAACAAAGTGAAACAAGAAATAAAATAAATGGCTGAAGTAAACAAATACATTCATATCTATAAACAAGACAAATGATAATAAATGCTAGTACCTCTAGCATACAAAAGTAAGAGTACCATAGCCTACAAAACTTAGGAAATCTCTGATCAAAGGTAATAAACAATTTCTAGTACAAATATATATAACACCACTATCTTAAAAACATGTACAGTCGAGTTAAAGCTTGCAAAGGCAAGTAAATATGTATGTGTAGTAGTAGGATAGAACAAGTAAAAGAAGTATCTTGGTACATATACAAAATAGGCAAAGTAAAGTAAAAGAAAGTATAAATATCATAAGGAAACAAAAAGTACTCATGCATTTAATGCTAGCACAAACAAGTCATTCGAAATGTTGAAAAAATGTTTTCAGCCTAGGAAAATCTCTGATCAAATACAAAGTATCTTGTACTAGAGAAGAAAAATATATCATGTTATACAAACAAAGGAAAATATCTCTGGTATTGTACATAACAAAATTATCACCTGTAAACTCAAAAATATAACATCATACTTTCTTTTGTATATCAATCTATTCATCAGTTCGTCCATGAGCTAAGAAAAAAAATCTGAAACATATACCACTTTAAACCATAAACAAAATTCAACTGAAAAACAATCAACTTCAAAGCCAGAGAATCAAAGAAAGAGAAGCTTTCAACTTGCAAATCTTTACAACCTGCTTCAACTTGAAATCTGTTTATTCTTCAAAACAACGGTGAGTAAACTCCTACCTAAACATACTCTATTTTGTTGTTTATTTATGCTATGATTAGCAATTAGTTTTTCCTACTTGAAAATATGTTGCATTGGCTCTATGTATCTATGTTGTTCATCTCTCTGCTTAGTTCCAGAGTATCAGATCACCAAGAAAAATTTCACTTCTTCCTCTGTCTATGATCATAAACATAAGCTTTGATCTCAGTGTTTAGATTTAGTCTTAAAACAAATATTGGTTGTTATGGCATATACTCAAGTTTCAAATTTATTTAAGTTAAGTTAATTTTGTAATATTTCTGGAAACTAAGGAAACACTGAGCAAACTCAAAATTTGTCAAAATACAAATCTCTTGTTTCACAAATTCAGGTATGTAGGTTGATTTCGCATACATTAATATGATTTTTAAAACAAGAATTTTTAATTTTAGAGTTAGGGATTGAGAGCAGTAAGGGTTTGATCGATTTTTTGCATTTTGGGTCGCCGTGGGTGATCCCATTGATCGAAGGGTTCGAGTTTCCTCCTAGAGGTGGAGGAGTGACCGGTGGAGCTTGGAAAAATGGCATGGTAGTGATCAGACAACGGTGGTGGCGGCGGCGAAGGTTTAAAATTTTTAAACCAAGTTTTTGACACAGTTTTGTTTTGATCTCGTTCGACGACTGGAGGTGATCGAGTGTTATGGCCTGTTGGGGGATAGAAGAGGAAGTGTCAACGAGGGTTTGGCCGAAGTCTCAGACTGTCTGGTGGTCGGGGATGCGTTGACGAGGCGGTTCCAGATTGTGATGTTGTTCCAGTCTTGAGCTTTGATGCTCGATTTTGATTTCGAGACTACAAGGTCGATCCGATGATTGCGAGGGGGTGTGAGGGTGATTGCCGATGCGTCTAGATCATTGTTGATGATCGGAGTTGGCTACATCGAAGGTGCATGTGCACGACTGTGATTGTGGTGTCAGTGTTTTGGGTTAAATGCAGAGGATTACTCGAGTTTTTCTCGAGTCAATATCGTGAGTGACTCGAAGCTTTGGGATATTTGACTCGAAGCACTTGAAGTCTGGCTCGGGTTATGTTATAGCTACAGGTTTCCATCAAAACCTGTCAATGTTTAGATTTTTTAAATTTAAACCAAATTTAAAATGAAAAGCAAGTTTAATCAAAGTTTTGAAGCAGATTTAAAGTATGGATTCAAGATGAACTTATATTTTAGTTTAAAAATAAAAATAAAGCTTTTAGAATTTTAATTGTTTTAAACTCTAAATTAATTAAATAGTTGGAACTTAAAAATGAAGTTTTAAAAATGTGAATAAAGTTTTAAATCAAAGTTTAATCTAGAATCAAATTAAATCTGTATCCAGTTTTGAAATGAAAAAAAAAGTTTTGAATTTAAATTGTATTCATTTTTAATCTTAAATTTAAAAAGGGAATTTGAAAGTAAACTTGAAAGTAAATTGTTGTAAAAACTTTGTTAATGATAAATTTAATCATTAATAAGAATAATGTTTTCCTTAAAATTCAATTAGGAATTAATGATTTGAAATTCATTAAATTATTAAGTTAATAAAAAAATGGATAATTTATTTAATTAATTAATTATTGATTTGGATTAATTAAATAGGTAATTAAAGGTTTAAATTAATTAATTAAGGTTTAAGATTAATTAATTAAGGAATAATTAATTTGTAATTAAGCATTATTAATTAGATTTTAATTAATGATTAAGATTATTTAATCAAGTAATTAAGGATTAATTAAGTTATATTTAACACTTAATTAATTAAGTAATTAAAGATAAGTAATTAAATGATAATTAATTAAGGGTGGAAGATTAATTTAAGGATTATTAATTTAATTAATTAAGAGTTAATTAATTAATTAAAGATAATTAATTAATTAAAGATAATTAATTAAATGGTGAATTTTAAAAAAAAAATTTAAGGTTAATTAATTTATTCTTTATGGTTAATTAATAAATGATTGAAGAATAATTAATCAAAATGATTTGTAATTTATTAATGTTAATTAAACAGGATTAGTAATTCATAAGTAATTAATCTGATTTGAATTAATCAAACAATCAATTAATTCCCCTTATGGATGACTATATTCTATTGAATGTTGTGAATTGTTTGATATCCCTGATATGTGATGCTTTGTTTTGATTTGAGCCGTGTTTAATGTAATTTATTATCTGTGATATATACCTGTGATCTGTGAATGAAAGATAAGCGTTATTGTTTATACCGCTTATCAAATATATATTGCTATATTGGAAAATGTACTGGTTGATGATGTTGCACTTTTATTATGTAATACCCTTGGACTACACTACACACACACAAATATGGATTTCACGAGGAAATCGATTAAGTCATAGATGATTTTAAATTTAATGTTTTTGAATTTGAAATTTTAATTTCAATTGATTTTGAAATTGAAAATTTGGGTTAAATGTTAAAGCTTTTGAAAAGGAGTTTTTAAGATAAAAAGTTATTTTGAATAACTTGGTAAAAAATTTCCAATTTAAATAATTTAATTTGAATTTGAATTCAAAATAAATAATTGAATTCTATGTTTGGAAATTACGATTAAAGATGTTATAAAATGTGTTTATATGAATTTAAACCATTTTAAAAGCATGGTTTTGAGAATTTGAATTTAACCCAAAGACTTTAATTCGTATAAAGGAATCAGATTTTCCAAAATGGAAACTATTTGTTTTCAAATGATAAAAGCTTTCATATAAGAAATGAAATTCCAATTTAAGTTAAAGGAATTTCAAGTTTGAGTTGAAAAATGGTTTTCCAAGTTATGAGTGAATTCTTTTTGGAAAGCTATGAATTGAATCTGTTTATTTTTAACAGATTTAAATTGGTGATTTGTTTAAACCATTCGAAATGAAATTATTTCGAAAGCTATGAATTAAATCTTTGTTTTAAAGATTTAATGAGTTAATCCAATTGAAACGGAAATTAATTTGGAAAATCTGTGAATGAATCTTTTGTTTAAAAGATTAAAGTGTGGAAATTGTTTAAACCGTTGAAGGTTGTTAAAATGAATCTTTTTGTTTAAAGATTTGAAAATGGTAATTTGTTAAACCATTTGTTAACGCTGAAAATTGAACGCTAACACCATGGTGTGTGTGTAATGTTGTGAAAGCACCACCCGCTTTTGGCGGGAATTGATATAAGCAAAAAATTAGCAGAAAACAGTAAAAGACAGCAATTTTATAGTGGTTCGGCTTAAGAGAAAGCCTACGTCCACTTTGAATCCCTTTATTGCTGATTTTGATTACAAGTTGATACAATGCACTTCAAAATACGATACACTTTGATTACAAAAGCACTCTAGACCAGGCTTTTAAATCTCCCCGAGATGGCCGAGATGAAAATCCGAGATATCAGCCAAAATCCGAGATTTGGCAGCCTATTTAGTTATAAGTGTTTTAAATATCGCCCGAGATAGCCGAGATATTTTCCCGAGATATTGGCCAAAATCCGAGATTTAAAACACTGCTCTAGACTAATAGCTAAAACTTCGATGATGAAACTTGTTGAATCCATGTCGGATGTGCAAAAGTTCTTTCGAAGCTTGTTGTAGTGTCTTGAATGTTTGGAGTTCTTCAAGTGTTGGACGAGTTCAGAATTCTGCAGAGTAATGGCGCTTCAAAGAATGATCGGCCAAAAGTCCTCTTCATGTTGAAGGTAGCACTGTATTTATAGAGAAGTTTGGACAGGAATTTTTGCCAAGTCCTAAGTCGTGGCCGAGTTAAGATAAGTCGTAAGTCGTGGGTCGGTTGCGACTTAAATGCTAGGTCGAGACTCCCCCAAAAAGGCATGCTTGCTGAACCCTGGATATATCTCAAGTCCTAAGTCGCGAACGAGTTAACTTCCTCCGGCATAAGTATCGCGGCAGCGGACTATCACTCAGTGGCTTTAGGTTGTGGACGACTTAAACTAAGTCGTGAGTCGTGGCTTAACTGGTAAGCTCGTTTATTTCAGATAATAACACAAGTCCTAACCCGCTGACGAGCTAGGAGGTCACCGTGTTAAATAAGAAGCAGCGTGTTATTTGCTTAAGTTGTTCATGACACATGCTAGGTCGTAAGTCGTAGATAGCCTTAAGTCATAGACTTCCTTAAGTCGTCAACTGGTTGAGTCGGCCAACACCTTTAAGTCGCCGAGGCCATTAAGTCGTTAACTCCTTAAACCGTTAAGTCGTAGACTTCCTTAAGTCGTAAGTCGTCAATTTCTCTTAGGTTGCTTCATCCTTTAGATCGTGCCATCCTTAAGTCGTTAGCTGGTAGCTTCCTTAAGTCGTTAAGTCGCCGATTGCCTTGAGTCGTTAACTCGTTCAGGCCTTAAGTCGTAAGGTTCTCTTAAGTCATTAGGTCTTAACTTTCTTAAGTCATAGATCGTCCAGTCCTTGACTCGTTAAGTCGCATAATCCTTAACTCGTTAAGTCGCATACCCTTCTTGAGTCGTGCAGTTCTTACGTCGTAGAAAATTAAGGGTTAACATTTGCCCCTCGAAGTACACGCCTAAGTCGTAGGTCGTGTGCTTCGACTTATTTTAACTCGCGTGTGCCGATTCGAGTCTCACTGCTCCGGGATATAAAAGCTTGAGTCGTTCCTCTTACTTCCTTCTTCTCATTACTTAATCTCTAAGCCGCATCTGCCATTAATACTTCTCCAAGCTTTCAAAGGCGATTTCGATTTAGATTCATTCTCCGACCATCTCCAGCATCACACTACGTAAGTGATCCTGCTTCTTTTTCAATCGTCGAATCATCATCAATCCACGAGCCCCGTCCTTCACTTCCGATTCACCCCCTTTAGCCGTGCAAGTATTGCTGTATTGGTCGTTGATGGACTCAGGACTGTTTGATTTGACTCAAGTCGACTTGCGATTTGTGGAGATTCAGTGGTGTGATAGGACTAGGGTTATTGTTGATTGAGAGGTTATTGGGTTAACGGGTTAGGAGTTAGAAGGTAGATGGGTTAGGAGTTAGAAGGTAGACGGGTTAGGAGTAAGTTGGCCAATTAGAGTGGGATATTGCCTCGGGTAAGACCTAGCAACTCTATGTGACCCATTGATCTTTGCGATTTAACTATAGACCGACCTAGCGACCTTTACGACTTAAGCTTTGAGTCGTGGTCGAGTCAGGACTTAGAGAGTTTCTCACTGCTTTGAACTGAAGCTTTTCCTTCTTTCCATGACTTATGACTCAAAGTACCGCCGACTTAAAACATCAATGACTTAAAATTGAAGTGACCTAACTTAACTTGCCTCATAATCCTTAGGTCGTGAACGAGTTAGCCAGAGAACCAACGACTTAACTTAACCCGTAGGAAAAATTCTTAAGTCATCGGCGAGTTAACACTTGATCTTCCTGAACTTTGGATTGCTTGAGCCTTGAACTGTTTAGTCTTTAAACTGTTAAACTTTGCTGCATTCTTTCAAAGATCACTTTAACTTGCAAGCTAACAATCTGTTTAATACAACATTTACAGAAAATTGGGACGAATATACTGCCACTGACTGCCCACATCAAATGACAGATTAGTTAATAACAGATATTCAACTTAAATAGATTGTGTGAACGAAGTGCTTTAAATCAACAAATTCAAGCAAAGTATTAAAGCAACATTGAAATAGTCAAATGAAAATGACCGGTTTGCACTAATACTGTACCTGAACTTTAAATTAACAAATCCTGAAAGTTGGTAATCGATCAATTGTCGACTAGTTTAATTCCAGTTATGTTTACTTGTTATCTTCATTAGTTCCGCACAACACTTCACACTTTTTAGGAAACGTGCACCTTCATATTTGAATATCCAGTTGTTTGTGTAGAATGACTTCTCAGCAAGAAGATATAACAGTCCAGACTGGAGAGGCCACTCTTATTCCAGCTCCATTAGTCAATCCTCCCGAAAAAGCCTCTACCACTTTATCGTACAAAGTTTTCCGGCAGTTGTGCGCTCAGTTTGGCATTGCTGAAGCTGATGCCATTCTTCCTGAGAAAAGTAACGCTGCTGATGTAGCGCCTCCTGGCTTTGTAGCGGTCAATCGACAAATGTGCCTGAGCAGGGCCATTCCCCCTTTCAACAACTTTTTCCAGTATCTTCTTCGTCAACTGGCCATCTCCCCATTCCAGCTACACCCTAGTGGTTATGCCATCCTAATGGGGTTGTGTGTGCTATTCGGGAGAACTCTTGACCGACTTCCGAGCTTTGACGAGGTTTGCTACTTATGCTCTTTCACCAAAACCAAAGATCACCCTTCTATCACTGTCGTGAGAAGCGCTAGAAATCGTAAATTGATCGTCGGCCTTCCCGACAGTGCTCACGGGTTTTTAACTCAATTCTTTTACGTTCGCTGTCCCCCGGGGTTTTATGCTGTGTGGAGGGAAGGAAGTAAGATTATCTATCTTTACTTCTTCTATTCTCTGAGTTTTGTGAAGTCCAAATTGCCAAGTGTTAATTTCGCTTTTTTATTTCAGCGCTCCCCCCTCCTTCTAGGGATCCCAACCACAAGCCAACTCTGGAGAGGCTTATGGCTGTACTAGCTGAAGAGCGGGACGCGAAATTTTTGTTGAAAGACGAAATTCAACACCAGTTTGGACTTCTTCACCCTTCTCGCTCTACTCAGCCTCACGAAGTCCCCGATTCTCCAGAGAAGACGTCAGATGCCCCTGCTCTTACTGAAGAACTTACATCAAACGAACCTACCACCGATGCTTTACTCGTGAAGTGTTCTACTTCTCTTGACATTGCGGGGCCGTCTAGCAAATTTTCACTTGCCCCGGTTGTTGAAGAAGAAGAAGGAAAAGAATCTCCTCGCCATTCCAGAGAGGCGGCCGATGTAGAGGCTGAAAGAGAAAGTTCCGCTGGGCTTAACGGCGATGACATTTTTGAGGGGTTAAGTGATTTGATGATAACCTCACAGGAACTATTTAAAGACGATGCTTCGAAAGTTATTTCTCCTGCTGTCGATGCTACTTCCTCTTCACAACAAGTCTCGACACCTTCTGCACAAGTCGTTGCCATTCCCACACCAAAGAGTGGTTTGTAATTCGACGCGCGTAGTTCGCACATCACACACACTTAGGATTTTTACGATCAAATGCACTCGACTTCTTTACTTTGAAGATTTTTAACACTTGTCTCTTTTTCATTTACAGACTCTTCAATGGGGCGGAGCGGTTCATATTATGATAGTTTCCGGTGTTATGGTGGGTGCGATACTTATGATTTCAGATGCTATCTCTCTTCTCATCAGGAAACTGACAAAGAAAGAGCCGCCAGAAAAGCTCGAGAAAGGCGGGATTATGAAGAGCGCCGTAGAAGAGAAGATGAACATCGAGATTCGTCCCGAAGAGAAGGCGATTCTCACAAGAGGAAATCTTACGATGATAAAGTAAAAAGTCACGTTGCCGGCAACTCAAGTAAACGAACCAAGCTTGGTGACTCTTCCGTCATTTCTGAAAAGCCTGATGCTCCCATTCCCTCTGACTTGCCTGGTGATTCTCCCGCTCTTGAGAAGTCTGACATTCAAACAATCATCAACAGGCCTCAATATCAGGTTGGTCAAGGTCCGCCAACTCTTCAAAGTCGGTTCCCGCAATGGTGCTTAAAGGGGTTACGCTTTGACCTTGACTTAGTCCCGATTGATAAGCCAGCTATGTTGTGTAATCTTGAAGCTGTCAAACTTGACATCGAAAGGATGTCCGGATGGCAAAAACTTTTTGATGAGCTACAAAGGGTCAATCGCGCGAATCTCGAGGCCATGCTGACCATGGAGAACGATAAGTCGGAATGGGATAAAATTTGCAAGCAGCATGATGCTGAAATGAAGAGCACCGCTGATGATTATGGGAGACTTGAAGCCGAAGTTGAAAGACTAAAGAACGAACTTGCTACTTCTTCCACTTCTTATTCACAAAAGGAAGCGATGCTTCAACAGCAGGTTCGAGATGCCCATGCTGCTCAGCGAGATGCTGAAGTGAAACTTGAAGCAGAGCAGCACGTTACTAGGAAATATCGCGATGACGCCGCTCAGCTTTAGGAGAAAATTAGCTCTCAAGACTTAGAAATTACAAGGCTGCAGTCTCAGTTATTAAAGGCTGAAAGAGAGCGTGATGAAGCTCTCGCTGGCAAGGCTGCAGCTGAAGAATCTCATGAGGCAACCAGAGCCACCATTAACACGACTTTATTCGACTTTTATGTCCACTGCGTCTTGGGGCGTGGGAGCCTCTCATTTTTGGGACCAGAATATGAAGTCACCTTAGCTGAAGTATGGGAGGCGATAATTGATATGCTTGGTGGTGCCGGTTATGCCGAAGCAGACATTGAAGCGACTTATTTAGATGAAAATGCCCGAGCTGCACTTGCTAAGGGAAAAGAGCAACTTGCCCAAGTGCGAGCCGAAGCGACGGGAGAGAAGCGTTCTGAAAAGGAAGTACTTCTTACTGCCCCCGTTCATACTTCCGTCTCAGCTGATGTCGATATTATTGGCTCCAGTTTGCTCTCTTCGCCTCCTGCTAAAGTTGACAAAGAAATTGTTACCACTCCCATGGAGGAAGAAGCCCTGGAAGACTTTGAGGCTCAGAAATTCGAGATTGATCTCGCAAAGCCAACTTCTCCAGGTAACTTTGATGTCAACCCGAGCCAAGTAGATTGCTCATTTGATTTGGCCGAGATCGATGAATTCCTTACTTACTACTTAATCCCTGATGAGCCACTATCTTATCTTTTTTCGGAGAATACTGATTTTAACTTCTTTTCTTCTGTAGCGGAGGCACCGAAAGCTGCGCCAACTTCTCCTTCTTCAGCTGTCGTTCCTCCTTCTTCTCAAGTTACTCCTCTTCCAGCTTCTCAACTAGGATCGCAAGAAGAGAAAATTGAAGCCCTCAAAGACTTGGACGATCCGGTTGTTTCGCAAGAGCAGAAGACTGGGGAACTTGAAGAAGGCGAAAAGACTCCGGAGCAACCTTATGATGACGACACAAAGCTTTCTGAGTTTTTTACTCCAGGCAGTGAGTCTTCTTCGAAAAAGAAGGGAAAACGCGTGGCTTCAAAGAAAGGCAAGAAAAGCTCATCTGCTGCTGGAGAGGAAGTAGAAGTTGATCAGGTTGTGCCTCTTTCTCCTTCATCTCCGACTCGTCCACAACGGCCTCCGAAACTAATTATCAGGTCGGGTAAAGGCTCCAAAGGCGGGGAGAAGGAGAAATGAGCTTGATTTTAGGCTTCTTGTTTTGCTTTTTGCTTGTATTGACCGGAGATTGTGCGGATACCGGTCTCCGCTTTTTTGAATTCTGCATATGTAAAGAATTTTCATAGTATTGAATAAAATAATCCTTTTACTTAAACGAATTCTTGTGTATGTAAGAATGCATTTGTTTCTCATTTTTAGTGTAGAATAAACGTTTCCTTTACTTGTACAAATTTTATATCTGTGCTTGAGGATACATTTATTCCACATCTTTTTTGCGTGATATTGTGATGAACTTGTGGTATGTTGCTTGCGTATTACTTTCATTACTGTAACTAAATTGCACAATAGTACCCCCATACCACAAGTGCATCGCAATATCTTTTGCTTTGACAAGACTCATACTCTTATTTCGGAGAATAATTATTCCACTTTTACGGGAAGAATTATTCTGCTTTGATAGAGCGTATGTCGTTTTTTGGAGAAGTTTTACGCTTCAACCTTCGGAGATGGTCACTTCATATTTCTGAGAAGTGTAATCTCTTACACGGCAAAGCGGGCCTCTGAAGAGGGCTTTATGTAGCACTTCAACTTTTAGGAAGAACGTTTTGAGATGAGTAAGTTTATCTTCCTTTGAGAGTTGAATTGTGCCTCCGGAGAGGGCTTTTTGTTTTAGCATTCTATTTTGGGACATGCCTCCGAAGAGGGCTCCTCTAAAGAGTTGTGCCTCCGAAGAGGGATTGTACCTCCGAAGAGGGCTTGTGCCTCCGAAGAGGGCTTGTGATGCCTCGGGAGAGGGCTTTCACCTCCGAAGAGGGCGTGTGCCTCCGAAGAGGGCTTGTGGTGCCTCGGGAGAGGGCTTTCGCCTCCGAAGAGGGCGTGTTCCTCCGAAGAGGGCTTGTGGTGCCTCGGGAGAGGGCTTTCGCCTCCGAAGAGGGCATGTGCCTCCGAAGAGGGCTTGTGCCTCCGAAGAGGGCTTTTTGATTGCCTGGAAGTTACTTTCTCATGGTTGGATGGGTCCACGGGGCGGACGCAAGTCGCTTGATTGGATGTTCGTTTGCACAAACGATCGCAATCAATTAACAAGGGCCCTGTTCCTTCAGTTTGGGAAGGTGCCCCTCCGGTGGTTCCACCAATCTTTTTTGATTGAGAAAAGCACTTTCATTTTTTGGCGTGCCTCGTTAGAGGGCTTTGTTGGCCTTCGGGAAGGAGCATCGGTTGGTTGGTGTGCCAGGAAGGTTGCGTCTCAGGGGCGAGTGGATCCACGGGACGGACGCAAGCTTCCTGATCAGATGCATCACGACCAGTTAGCAAGGGCCCTGTTCCTTCTGCTTCGGAAGGTGTCCCTTCTACCAGTCCTTTTATTGAGAGGCATACCTCCTTTTGGCTGCTTCTGTGTTTGCTTGCCCATGTTTTCTCGTCATCTGCTCATCAGCGATCCTTTATTATCGTTTCCAAGCGCATCTTCCTTCCTTTTGCAAGTAAATTGCTTTATCCGAAGAAGTGGACTTCACTGTTGAATGACTTCACAGGGCAAACACAAGTTACTTAGTTAGATGTTTGTTTATATCGACGTCACAACCAGTTAACGAGGGCTTGATACAGTGGAGTCGCCAACTTTTTATGTGAAGTTCTTCTTGTATGGGATTTGAATCTGGAATTTTTTTTGCTTGGTATTTGCTTAATAAGTGATTTATAGGGCTCGCTTGGCCTTGTGACGGGTAAGCCTTGTTTTAATGGCCTGCAATTTTGAATCGACATTTTAGCAATACATTTAAAGCATTTACATATCGAAATGAAATAGGCATTAAACAGTAGTAAAGAACACAAGATTTATAGTGGTTCGGCCAAGAATCGGGCCTACATCCACTTTATAGCTTTTATTAATTTGCACTGATTTACAATGTCTTACAATACAACTGATGCATCTATCACTATTTTACAATTTTGAGCAAAGCTTTTTTAAGTAAAATAAGGACGCAAATGGTTGCTGTTCCAGGCTCTTGGAATCGGATCTTCTTCGACAGTTATGAGTTTGAAAGTGCCATCAAGAAGTTTATTGCCTATGACATATGACCCTTCCCAGTTTGGCCCAAACACCCCAGTTGCTGTCATGACCCTTTTCAAGACAAAGTCTCCGACCTCAAAGCTGCGTTGACGAACTTTAGAGTTGAAGTGCCTGGCTATTCTTTGCTGATAAGCTGAAACTCTGAGCCTAGCTTCTTCTCTTTTTTCATCAAGAAAATCAAGTGCTTCAAGTTGCAGTTTCTCGTTTTCAGCCTCGTTGAAATGAATTCTCCTGTGTGAAGGGACTTCTATTTCCACTGGAATCATTGCTTCTGATCCGTATGCCAATGAAAATGGAGTGTGCCCAGTCGCAGTTTTGTGAGTAGTTCTGTATGCCCATAGTGCTAGTGGGAGCTTATCGACCCAACCGCCTTTTTCTTTTTCAAGTTGCCTTTTGATGGTTGACTTGATAATTTTGTTCACTACTTCCACTTGCCCGTTTGCCTGCGGATGAGCCACTGATGAGAAGCTTTTTCGAATTCTGAACCGTTTGCAAAAGTTCTGGAATTCTTCACTTTCAAACTGAGTACCATTGTCTGTGATTATCTTCTGCGGCACACCATACCTGCAAATGATATTTTTAGTTACGAAATTTATCATCTTTTTAGAGGTAATAGTAGCCAAGGGCTCAGCTTCAGCCCATTTAGTGAAATAATCAACAGCAACAATAGCATATTTGATTCCAGATTTAGCAATCGGTAAAGGTCCAATCAAGTCCATTCCCCAAATGGCGAACGACCATGGGCTGACCATTTTCGTGAGTTCAGTGGAAGGCGCTTTTGGGATTTTTGCAAATCTTTGGCACTTATCGCACTTTTGGGAGTAAATATCAGCATCTCGATTAATGTCCGGCCAGAAATACCCATATCGGAGAACTTTCTTAGCTAGAGTTTGGCCACCTGAATGATCCCTACATTCTCCTCCGTGTACGTTAGCTAGAATCGTCTTGGCTTCTTCCTTGGTTACACATCGGAGTAATGGCATTGAGAATCCTCGTCTGTATAATCGGCCATCTTGAATTATATATCTTGATGCTTTCCTTAACAGCTTTCGGCGTTCTTTAGAACTTTCTGGCAAGGAACCATTGAGTAGATATTCTTTGATTGGAGTCATCCACGATTCATGCTCTTGAGATGCAATCATGATCCAATCAATATCCATCTCTTCAATGCTTGGAGCTGACAAAACTTCCACAGGGACTAATCCCAATAATTGAGCCTCTCCAGAACTTGAGTACTTTGCTAGAGAATCCGCCTTCATGTTTTCTGTCCGAGGAATGTGACTTATCGTGTAATGATCAAAATCTTCGAAAAGCTCACATGCCTTTGACAAGTACGCGGGCAGATTTCCACCTTTAGCTTGAAACTCTTTCTTTATTTGGCAAACAATAAGTTGGGAATCGCTGAAAACTTGTAACACTTTGATGCTCATTGGCAATTTTTAAACCGGCAATAAGAGCTTCATACTCCGCTTCATTGTTTGTCGAAGGAAATTCCAGTCTCAATGCATAACACAATGATCGTCCTTCGGGGGTTTCGAGCACAACTCCTACCCTCGAACAATAATCATTTCTTGCGCCGTCAACATACAACTTCCACTGGATCGGAATGTCATCGGTTGTTCCTTTCTCACTGTCGCCTTTGTCAGTAGATTCCGCAATGAAATCTGCTAAAGCTTGTCCGTTGATTGCTCTTCGGGGATGGTAAGTGATATCATACTGGCTGAGTTCAATGTTCCATTTCAAAGACGAACCGAAGTTTCAGGACGAAACAGGACTTGCTTTAGAGGTTGATCAGTAAGGACCTTGATAGGATGAGCTTGGAAGTATGGCCTCAACTTCCTGGAAGCAATTAGCAAACAATAGGCAAGCTTTTCTATCTTTGAATAATTCATCCATGCCTCAGTGAACCGTTTGCTGATGTAATAGACTGGACGTTGTATTTTCATATCTTCCCGTACAAGTGTTGCGCTGAGGGCATGAGATGAAATTGCTAAATAGATGAAAAGGTCTTCTCCATCACTAGGCTTGGAAAGAACTGGAGGCGTTTCCATATGACGAATTAGCTCATCGAAAGTAGTCAGGCATTTGAGAGTCCATTCAAAAATTTTCTTTCCTTTCTTTAGAGCGTCAAAGAAGGGAATGCATTTTTCCGTGGCCTTGGAAATGAAACGACTCAGAGCAGCGACTTTCCCATTTAGGCTTTGCAATTCTTTCTTTGTTTTAGGGGCTTTGACCTCTCTTAGAGCTGTGATTTGAGCAGGATTGGCCTCAATGCCCCTAGCGCTCACAATGAAACCTAAGAATTTTCCGGACTCTACTCCGAATGAACATTTCAACGGATTGAGCTTCATTCCGTATTTCCAAAGAATTGCGAACATTTCCGCTAAGTGGTCCATGTGGTCTACTTCTTTCTTTGACTTTACCAACATATCATCAACGTAAACATCCATAGTTCTACCAATCTGTGGTTTAAACATAGCATTGACGAGTCTTTGGTAGGTTGCCCCAGCATTTTTTAGTCCAAAAGGCATAACTTTGTAGCAGTAGAGACCCACATCTGTAATAAAGCTTGTGTCTTCTTGATCTGGCTCGTGCATCATAATCTGATTGTATCCAGAGTAAGCATCCATAAAAGATAACAACTCATGCCCAGCTGTTCCATCCACCAATTGATCGATTCTAGGCAGCGGGAAGCAGTCTTTTGGGCAAGCTTTGTTTAAATCTGAAAAGTCGATGCATACCCTCCACTTTCCATTTGCCTTCTTAACTAGTACTGGATTTGAAACCCAATTTGGATAAGTGGATTCTCTGATGAAACTATTCTCCATGAGCCGATCAACTTCTTCCTTTAGCGCTGCTGACCTTTCTGGACCTTGGGTTCTTCTTTTCTGTTTCACTAGTGTGAATTTTGGATCGATATTCAGAGTATGTACAGCAATTTCCGAGGAAATCCCACACATATCAGCGTGACACCAAGCGAACACATCCAAATTTGCTTTTAAAAATGATATCAACGTGTTTTGAACTGCTATGCTCAGTTGTGAACCCACATTGAGTACTTTGTTCGGGTCTTTTGAGTCAACAGGTATCGGTACCGTTACTTCCACGGGTACCACTCTATTCTCCCCTGTACTGGCTTTTCTGGGGTCCATTTCTTTCCTTGCATTACTGTGTTCGCTAGTACAGGGGCCACCCCGTAGTTGCTACAAGGTTGGTTCCTTGATGCGGAGCGGAGCTGCTGCATCTTTTCCCATTTCTCTTTTCCTGGCCTCCCGGAGTTCTACAAGATAACATTCTCGCCCCGCATTCTGGTCTCCCTTAATGACAGCAACCCCATTATCAGTGGGAAATTTCATTGTTAAGCACCATGGGGCGAGGATGGCCTTGAAAGCAGCAAGAGTAGGCCGACCCAAGAAGGCATTATAGGCGGAGAATCCATCAACAATTACAAAAGTTTGCTTACGAACCACCTTCTTATGCCCATCTCCTAATTCAACAAACAAGTCCACTGTTCCAATTGGCTATTTCGGCTCCCCTGTAAATCCTGCAATCTTATGAGATGAAGCATGTACGTCCGCCATTGGAATTTTCATTTGGTCAAATGTCTTTTTAAAGAGAATATTACATGAGCCGCCGCTATCGACCAGCACCCTCCTTACAATAGCCGGCCCAATACCATCAGAGATAACCAAAGGGTCTTCGGTAGGAGCCTCCACGCCAACAGAATCCCTGGTTCTGAATATGATATCATCATGAAAAGTCTTTTGCTGCTTCAGAGGTGCAGCATCTTCCAAGACCAAGACACTTTCTTCAGCTGGGGCATACTTTAAAGCTCTAGCATACCTTTCCATCTTGCCCCAACTCCTGCCAGCCAGATGGGGTCCTCCTGTGATCACATTGATAACAGGTCTTTCTGTTTCTTGTGCAGCAGGCCTCTCTCCTGAACCAGATGAATGAGTAGGAAGTTGCTGCCCCTGGTTAGATAAAGACGGGTCTTTTCTGTTCCTTTTAACATACTGCTGCAACTTATTTTCTCTTAATAATTCTTCAATCAAACTCTTCAAGTGGCGGCACTCGTTGGTATCATGGCCTGGTTGGTTATGAAATTGGCAAAACCTTCCGCTCTGAGCAGCATTTTTCCCAACTTTTACTGCCGGTGGCTTCGGATACTCAACAACATCTTTAGTGGCGATGAAGATATTCTCCGGGGTATCAGTTAGAGGGGTAAGATCTGAGGGTTTGAAAAAGCGGGTTTTTTGAGATCCTTTTGCTTCTTTCCACCATTATTCTCTCTCTTCTGATTCCCATATTCTTTTTTGTTCTGAGTAGTCACATTATTTTCCACCTCCGTCGACGCAACTTTAGCTGACACGGGGAGATTTTCTAGGCGCATGAACTCATCAGCCTTTTTGTAGAATTTTTAGAGTGAATTTGGTTCTTTCATTTTCAACCATTTTCCAAATTCGCTCGACTTGTCAATAGCCCGCATTAAGTAGGTTAAATCCATTCGCGGTTCTGCGTTATCAACTTCAGCTAGGGCTATATTGAAGCGATTCAAGAAGGATTTGATGGGTTCTCTAGGGTTTTGTTCGAGGCTCGAAAGAGACATTATATCCTTTGCTTTTGAAGCGTACAATCTGAATTGTTCCTTGAATTTCCGAGTTAGATCGGAAAATTGATCAACAGATCGTACGGGAAGCTTGGTAAACCAAAGCAGTGCCACTCCTTCCAAGTATACCGGGAAATACCGGCATTTAATCTCATTAATTGCTCTGGCGCCAGTCATGTGCCAATCATATTTGTACAGGAATTGATTCGGGTCACTTGTTCCTCGGTAAGTAGGGATGGTAGGAGGAACGAATTTTCTAGGAAACTCAGCTTTTAGAATCCTCTCAGTAAATGGAGTTTTACTCGGAGCAAATCCCCAATCGCTCTCATCTTCGTTTCTCTGTATGCTTTCTTTCATTATTTGCCGAATCATGCCGGAGAGATATTCCTCATTGTTTAATGACTTAGCGGAGTATACTTCAGCCATTTTTTCGGAAGTTTGTCCGGGCAAATGCTCGCGGAGAACTGGCGATGGCCTAGATCCTTCAGCTGGGAGAGGTGCCCCTTCAGCAGCACCCGATCCCCCTTGAGGAATATTTCTTCCTTCGGAGTTGTGAACAGCATCAGCAGAGTTTTCTTCATTATTTACTGGCCTTTGATTAGCCCCGAGCAAAGCGTTCAACTTTTCCATCATTAGATTATTCTGAGTTTCAATCTGGTGATACAGCCCAGATACAACAGCATCTAGCTCCTCTTGCGTTACTCCGACGCTTGGAGCTGCTTGACTTGGAGAAAGAGAAGTGGCAGTGTTGTCGCGAACATCATCAGATCTGATAGACTTGCGTTTTCTTCCAGGAGCCATTATGTCTGACAATCTTTTGGTCTTGAAAGAGACTTTTTCAACGAACTTTTGTGAAGCAATGGTGAATACAGTCCTGAGTTGGGTTCTCAGTGAAAGCACCAAAATGTTAACGCTAAAAATTGAACGCTAACACCCTGGTGTGTGTGTAATGTTGTGAAAGCACCACCCGCTTTTGGCGGGAATTGATATAAGCAAAAAATTAGCAGAAAATAGTAAAAGACAGCGATTTTATAGTGGTTCGGCTTAAGAGAAAGCCTACGTCCACTTTGAATCCCTTTATTGCTGATTTTGATTACAAGTTGATACAATGCACTTCAAAATACGATACACTTTGATTACAAAACACTCTAGACTAATAGCTCAAACTTCGATGATGAAACTTGTTGAATCCATGTCGGATGTGCAAAAGTTCTTTCGAAGCTTGTTGTAGTGTCTTGAATGTTTGGAGTTCTTCAAGTGTTGGACGAGTTCAGAATTCTGCAGAGTAATGGCGCTACAAAGAATGATCGGCCAAAAGTCCTCTTCATGTTGAAGGTAGCGCTGTATTTAGAGAGAAGTCTGGACAGGAATTTTTGCCAAGTCCTAAGTCGTGGCCAACTTAAGATAAGTCGTAAGTCGTGGGTCGGTTGCGACTTAAATACTGGGTCGAGACTCCCCCAAAAAGGCATGCTTGCTGAACTCTGGATATATCTCAAGTCCTAAGTCGCGAACGAGTTAACTTCCTCCGGCATAAGTATCGCGGCAGCGGACTATCACTCAGTAGCTTTAGCTCGTGGATGACTTTAAACTAAGTCGTGAGTCGCGGCTTAACTGGTAAGCTCGTTTATTTCAGATAATAACACAAGTCCCAACCCGCTGACGAGCTAGGAGGTCACCGTGTTAAATAAGAAGCAGCGTGTTATTTGCTTAAGTCGTTCATGACACATGCTAGGTCGTAAGTAATAGATAGCCTTATGTCGTAGACTTCCTTAAGTCGTCAACTGGTTGAGTCGACCAACACATTTAAGTCGCCAAGGCCATTAAGCCGTTAACTCCTTAAACCGTTAAGTCGTAGACTTCCTTAGGTCATAAGTCGTCAATTTCTCTTAGGTTGCTTCATCCTTTAGATCGTGCCATCCTTAAGTCGTTAGCTGGTAGCTTCCTTAAGTCGTTAAGTCGCCGATTGCCTTGAGTCGTTAACTCGTTCAGGCCTTAAGTCATAAGGTTCTCTTAAGCCATTAGGTCTTAACTTTCTTAAGTCGTAGATCGTCCAGTCCTTGACTCGTTAAGTCGCATGATCCTTAACTCGTTAAGTCGCATACCCTTCTTGAGTCGTGCAGTTCTTAAGTCGTAGAAAATTGAGGGTTAACACCATTTGAAGTAAAGTTTTGGGTAATAAGTTGTGATTTAACTGGAACCCCAATATCCATTTGTTTTGAATATTACGCTAACTATTCGGTTCAACCGGGAGAGGACCTTTGTGTCACATAACCCATTCCGAATAAGTGATACGTCGTATATGGATAGCATTTGAATATCGGTGTTGAAGACTGGGTGTTTGCAAAAACGATAGGATAACCTATCGATTGTCTCTGCACTGGGTAGCTCCTGGTATAGAGATTCCCTAAGTGGTGGGAAGTTCGATCGGGATTGTAAATACCTGGATTTGCAAGGGCTTCTTTTGAAGTGCCTTCGGTTCTGTTCGAACCCGGAACAGACTTGTATGGTTACATGTCTGACATTACACTTTGAGATATAAAGCCGATTTCTTTCAAATACATTTCTGTTTGGTGGCGGAGAATTTATTCTCTTAGCTTAACACCTTTCTCTGAGACGTACGAGCTCAGAGGTTATGTAGTTGAAGGTTATCAGCGATATATTCCCAATTTGGTAATGTGACATGCTGAGTGTTGTTGTGTGATGATCATTGTTTGATCATTTGTGATATGATCATTTGTTTGATCATTTATCTTTGTGATCATTACTTTGATCATCTATTGACCCAAAACATGGCTTTGTGCCAAAGCATAGCTTTGTGGACGAAACCTCTTCGGACCTCACAACCCGGAAATGGTCGAAACAAGAATATGCGGCAAGGTTATGAGGGTCGCGCCCTTTAGGGTATGTCATTTCCTTCTGGAAAAGGGTGGTATCAGGTATGGAGCCCTGGTATTTAACCTATGTGGATACTCCGATCTCATTTATTGTGATTGTGTGTTTATCGAGGCGCCTCGGATAAAGGTCCCAAAGGACCGGGAGGTGGCATATTCGTGAGTTACCTGTTACAGGGGTAACCCGGCCTTGTGTTGGCAGAGAGTAGTTTGTCTCTCGGGACGTCCAGCCAGAGGCGATCCCATTCGGCAGTAGGAAAGGAAGTTCCTTAGCCTGACCATTTGTTGAAAATCCAATTTCCAATACGAACCCAGTACGGTTTTAGTTGTAGAACCTGCCATCTAATATGGTAGCTATAGTAGGCATAGTATAATGGTACCTATGCTGGCTAAGATTAATATTCTACTTTCGAAATGTTTTATACACTATGCAGTAGAAATAATATCAAAGAATTTTTCTCGTATTAAGCATATTTGACTATCATAAGAAGAAATCTCCCCCAATTCTGCGTTTGCATTGTGTGTGTGGTGGGAGGTCTTATTGTAGTTTCATTTTCCAAAAACATTGCGGGTTTCAATGTTTAAAGTTCTTTTGTGTTTGTTTTAAAGATAAACTGTGTTTTTTTGTTGCTCACACCAGTCCCACGACCGACTCGGAGTTTATTGTTCCTTTCCTAAACTCTGGGTGCTCATAATTTTCCACACGAGCAGTCTAGAGTTGGGTTTTTCAGATATTCAGGTTAGTAGATTATCTGGTGCTAGTTTAGTATTTGGAGTCCATTCATCAGAGTTGCTTATCCTGGAATTGTGGATTCATTCTTGTCTGAAGATCATTTTGGAGTTATCACTTCTATTGATATTGTTCCGCTGCTGATGTTATCTTTTCTTTCCGCTGCTATTTCTTGTATCTCTGATATTGTTGTATCATATTGATATCATTGTTGTATATCATACTGGATATTGTATTCATTGGATTGTATATGATATCATCTATTTTTCTTCCGCTGTGTTGTTATACTTAATGGTGTTATAAGCTCCGGCGACTCAGGTTTGAACGGTCGAATCCACAGCATTCGAGTACGATGTAAAGTATGGATGTTGATTTTCGAACGCGGAAAATCCAAATCGTTACACATAATAAATTCAAACAAAAATAATAATACAAAGTGGATACAACCACTTAATAATACAATAGATAAGCTTGTGGACAACCACTTAATAATACAAACTGCCAACAACCACTTAATAATACAAACTATCAACATCAACATTCATTACTTCTACTAATTGTTTCCTATATGTTCCCTATAGTGTTCCACCAATTCTTCTCTTAGACCAAAATGAGCTTGTGGATCTCAAATATCTTGTACTTTTCGCAAGTATTCAACAGAATTATTTAGGTCCTTATAAGATTTTTTTTGAAGTGCTATAGCAATGTTTGGATAGTTTCTCAGTTGAAGTTCGTACCCACCTCGTTCTTCTTTGACAGTCATGTTATGTAAAATTATACAGCAGTACATGATATCAAATAGTACCGCGGATCATGGTAGTATACCTCTTTTCATAAAATATGAAACCTACCTTAAAGCACTCCAAATGCTCGTTCTACATCTTTTCTCAAGCTTTCTTGTTGTTTGATGAAGCTAGCTTCTTTTCCGTTATTTGGCCTTTTGTAAGCTTGCACAAGTGTTTTCCATTTTGGGCAGATTCCATCTACCAAATAATAACATACTGAATAATCTTTGTCTTTGATTTTGTAATTGCATGGAGGTGAGATGTCATTACATAAGTCGTTAAATAAATATGACTGTCATAGAACGTCAATATCATTAAGTGAACCTGGCGCTCCAAAAAAAGCATTCCATATGTAAAAATTGTACGAAGCTACAGCTTCCAAGATCAGAGTAGCCTATTTGCAGTGTCCTATATATTGTCTCTGTAATGCAACTAGACAGTTTTTCCATCTCCAATGCATACAATCTAGGCTACCTAACATACCTAGAAATGCCCGCTGAGAACCCATTGCCAGCAATCTATTAATGTCTTGTGCTGTTAAAGATCGAAGATAATTTTCACCAAACATACAAATGATGGTTTTGCAAAACTCTTTCATACATAATATTGCCGTTAAGTCTCCAATCCTCACTTTTTCGTCTTGTGAATCTCCAAAAGTTCCATATGATATCATGCGAAGAGCAGCCATTAATTTTTGCAAGGGAGAAATAACAAATTCGCTGATTCCATTTCTTCTGTGCGTAAAAAAAATGTTTGTTTTCGTTAATTTTTCGAGAACCGGATTAAAGATATTCTTCGATATCCGGAATCTTCGTCTAAAATCCATGTCCCCATACATTGGGTTTGCCATAAAATTATCCTTGATCGATTGATTATGCCCGATAGCGTAGTCATGTGCATAACGCAAGTCTCTTCTGCCCACAATGCTACCACCTTGAGAAGTCGCAGAGCCATCGGCAATTTCATGGGTCATTAAATTTATTGTTTCGGTAGTGAACATTCTTTGTTGAGTAATACAATGTTCAACAAAGTCGTCGGAAGAAGATGATGATGAGAAGCACCACAATCGTTCTAGAGCACTCATGGAATATTGGTGGAAGAAAGGTGTGTAATATTTTGTGTTTGTGAATGAGTATGTTTTACAATATTCTGGCCTCTATTTAAAAGCTTGTGTTGATTAAAGCTGTGGCGGTCATAAGGTCTGGTCATGTCATAGACAGACATAGAGCAGATGGGTCTACCTTCCATACTGCTCGAAGATGCTCTTGATGATTAAAGCTATGGTGGTCAAGAGGCCTGGTCAAGTCACAAACAATCATAGAGCAGACGAACCCACCTCTAATACTGCTTGAAGTGGCTCTTCATGACTAAAGTTGTGGTGGTCAGAAGGTATGGTCTTGTCATAAACAGAGATAGAGCAGACGGGTCCATCTATTGTACTGCTTGAAGATGCTCTTGATGATTAAAGTTGCGGTGGTCAAGAGGCATGGTCAAGTCATAAACAAAGACAGAGAAGATGGGTCCACCTATCGTACTGCTTAAAGAGGCTCTTGATGATTAAAGCTACGGTGGTCAGTAGGTTATGTCTTGTCACAAACATTTGCCATGCTTCTCTTCAAGGTCTAGTCATGTCATAAACAGATTCTCTTGTCACCATTATCTAGTGTATAAATATCGGTTCACTTGCCTATCTTCACTTCATCATAGCTTTAGTATAAAAATGGTTTACTACGACCATATTTTATTATCATCCTCATATTCATATGAAGGTCCTTTAGAGCAAAATAGCCCACCGAATACCTCATCCCTACAACCATCTATTGAGTGGTATATTGAAATGGAGGAGAGACATAACGCTGATGTAAGAGAGCATGAGATGCAAGTGCAAGAGATCATGTTGCTAGACAATGGACGATGTCAAAGACAAGATTGGCATAGCCATAACAGAAACAGAGCTCAAAGAAATGGAATACGACATCAACTGCCTTGCACAAATCAAGAGGTTAACTCTAATGAGATTTACTGTAACTGTGGAGTTTCCATTCTATATGTTGTTGTACCTAATGGAACAGATATCGGTCGGCGTCATTATAGATGTCGCAATTCTCCTGATAGTTGGAGCCTTTGGCAATGGCTAGACGATCCTCTTCCTCATCGTGCAGTTGTTTATGCCAACGAACTTGAAAACCAAATTCATATGCTTCAAAGGACATTGGATTCAATTAACTTATCTAGTGGTCGAAGGCAGTTTTTTTTAATTATCTGTTGTCATGTTTGCTTTATAGTTCTTTTAATATATTGTTCTCATGTTTTCTTTAGTTTGTTGTCTTGTTTGATTTCAATGAGATTTGTTATTTATTCTTTTCTTATGTTAAGTGTTGTTGTTGATGATTTCCAACTATTTATATATTGGTATTATGTTAAGTGCAGAGTAGATTAGGAGAATGAAAATTTTACTATAATTTGAAATTACATTTAAATTACTGATAGTCGAAACAACAAGCCGAAGGTAATAAATTTAACAAATATACTTAACCAACCAATACTTCATTCAAATTGTCTAATATATCTAACCCAGAGATTGTATGCAGCATGTCCAATAAAATCAACGTGATAATCCCATGAATAACGGGAATCGTACGTGGCTCGTGTTAGCTGAAATAAATCTTCTTCTTTCACTTCATTTATAACTTGTCTATATCATCAACATGCCCTTGTAAATTTTACAAAAGTACTGCGAGTTTCCAAAATCCTTCCAATTAATCTACAATCCGGATGACTATTAAAAGTCTCGTTTAGAGTGACCCAAAAATCTTGCTCCATCTCCTCTTCCACGTGTCTATGGTCAGTTTCTATGTAAGACTTGATTAGAACTAAATAATCACCAGCGTTCTAGTTTTCATTCGATATTGAATCATACTTAAGAAGGTGGGAATAAATGAAGTTGTTGTGAATTTTCAATACAGAAAGCTTCCTTATATAGAAAGTTCATGATCCGCGTCTCATGAATCAAGTATCTTATAATCACACACATGTCAATCATCCACAAAGGTTTGAAAGAAGAACAACTCTTTCAGATAGTGATTTACACATATGCAAGCAAAATATTAAATCCATAGCTGATACACAATACATATCAATAATAATACTCAAATATAACCACTACTACCACATGAAAACCACTGATAATACAATCATACAAACTCTGCTACAGAATACATAACAATGATAATACTCATATACAACCAATGCTACCACATACAAATCACCGATATGCAATCATACAAGCTTTGATATACAATACATAACAATGATAATACTCATATACAACAACTGCTACTGCATACAAACCACTGAAAATACAATCATACAAACTCTACTACATAATACATAACAATGATAATACAACAGTACATGATAACACTAAGGCTCATCAAACTGATACTAATCATCAAAAAGATTGGCTGCTTCGCCCTCATCGTCGTCGTCATCAGCTACTCTGGGCCTAGGATGATATCGCTGCTCATCAGCTATAGTAAGCTCATTAATATGAGCAGTCAACTCATCTATACTACGTCGATGCTCGACGTACATGACCTGGCGGAGTCCCAACTGCATATGCAACAAATCCCCATACGAAAATGCTGCTGGATCGGGATATTGGGAAATCTCCGGCCGAGGAATATCAATGTATCTATCAACCCCAGACGTTGTCGAAACACCTACTATCCAACCATAATCTCCTACCTAGGAGGGTTGTGGAGCATGATACACCTGAGTACTCTGTGTAAGGTCGAGCAAAATAGGAGGGCAACACCACTACATATGCCTGAAGGCCCAACCAAATCAACAGATGCAGCATGAACAATTGTAGCCGTATGCGATGGAGTGTAAAAGCGACGCCAAAAGGATACATAATCTACATTCATTACAATGAAGTAATTTGCGGACCACCACTCTCTTGCGTACTGTTGTAATGCAGCGCTATCATAAACCCTCAAAAAAGGAGTATCTAGATGTGGATCATCGGGAACGAAATCACCGTCTAAGGTCTGTCTCCAACTACGCTCACCGAGGAACCAGTAGCATCCTAGGCTGGCTGGCACTGAAATCAGTGGGAAACGTCTCGTAGATAGGAAAGCAGCATGCACTACAACAAGGTCGGTCATAAAAGGTGATCCATCATACGGATGCCAAACAACGCTCTCTCGTGTGGTCCGTAACTCGATCTGATTTTGGACCACTGCAAAAATATGACGTGCCTCCCTTCCTTGCACCATTCTGCGGTTATCCCATGCCCATGCTCTAACTCAGGGAAAGAAAATGGGTAATTTGGAGTCCAAAGTAGGATAAGTCATGTTATGGAAATACTCGTAGTACCAGTACTGTAAAACTTTCCAAAACCCTATAATGGACGAGGATCTACTCCTAACAACACACTGATGATCCAGAGAGCGATACAAATATGCTAATATCGGAGTCCTCCAGTCATATGCGACCGGGCTATCATATGACAACTCCGCTACAGCTGCTACATAACCGATCGGCAAGGTGTTAATGCATTTGTAAAGAATAGGTTCCCTATCATGTACAAAATAAAAAGTCGAGCTATCTCCAAGCGGTTATCAGAACTATGTACATGTATCAATTCCATTATTTCTTGCCTAATGTAAGAGCTTCTAAGCTGCCATCCGGATGACAGTCCGTCATGCAAATCAAAATGTGGAATAACATTAGATAAACGATGAAAATGCTGGTATTCCTCATCATAAGGTAAGGTCTCCCCCCGGCCAATGCCTATACCGGTCAATATAATAAAGTCTAATGGTGTAATATCCAGCTCTCCAAAAAACTAAGGTGAAAGGTATGACTGCTCTTCCACCAACATGCGGTTAAAGCACCGCATAACTGAACATTCGAATTTAATAAATTATCGATACCTATTAAAGCAATTTAGCATTATTTAAACCCTAAACATCAGTAATAAAATAAATAGTAATTATGTAATTACGTACTCAGAAAGTCTCCAAATCCTATCTCTTACAGCAAAGTATGTATAATGCCATCAGTATCGCAATCTCGGATAATCCTATAAAGTCGTATCATGCTAACCCAAGATCCACGAATGCGTTTACGATGAGCCTAAGTTAAAATATTTTGTGTATTCAATTTTTATTGTACAATTTGAACTAATAAGAAAAAGTAGAGGTAGATAACTTACAGAATTATCAACACATGTGCTAACGTGTACTTCTTCGTCTGACAGTATCTCGAAATTGACCAAATCTTTGTCCAAACCCAAATTTTGGTCGATGTGGGGGTCCAAAACTGCAGCTCCTATATGTCTCCCTGCACATCTTCGTCTAACCACCATGCTTCTTCACCCTTCAATGAACGCGGGTGGTGCGGGTGCGCTACCTTCGACAGGCACGTTTTCCACAAACGGTGAAACATTTCCTGTGCTGCGACTGCCGCTACCTCGGAGTCTCCAGAAAGCTCTTCTCATTTTTTTTGGAAAGCATATGTTTGCGAGCGGTAGAAGAAATGACGAGCGGAAGGAGAAAGGATAAAGGAGGAATGGAAAGAAATGAGCACAGCCGACTAATTTATAATCGGCTATGCTCTGTCCCCTTAGCAGGCCAAAATAAGGTCGGCTAAGGGGACGGTTTCGATTGCAATCCACACCTCGTTGTGGATTTCAATCCAACGGATGTGGATTGCAATCCACACCTTATTCCATTAGCTGGCCTTATTTTAGCCGGCTAAGGGGAAGCACACTATGTGTGCTTTATCCCCGGTTGAGGTTGCTTTGGGGGTCGATTGCCTTGAATCGACCCCAAGCAACCACATACATTGGGAATGCTCTAAGCTAAAAACTGAGGTCTAATCAAAATTTATGGAAAACCATACATAAATGCAAAATAATAGCACACATCAAAATATGAGTACAATATTTCTTAACATAAGGAAGAAGTTCATATCAATAACATTAATAAATCACCAAATATCATAACATGGAATCTAAACATATCTGCTTGAAATGAAAGTTGGCCAAGTGGAGATATGTGAGTGTGCATTATCTGCTCCTACGTCTTTATAGTGAAACCATCTGCTTTTGGTTTTCCATACCCAACCTATAATAAAAATTAAATCCATGTCAGCATAGTAAGAAGAGCCTATAACAAAACTTGGTTTTTGTATGAAAATTAGATAATTGTATAACATTCGAATAAATATTGTATTGTTTACTTTAAATTAAATAGATTTGAAAAAAGAAGACCGGACGCTAAAACTTAGATGAGGTTGAAGGAAGGAGCTGAGAGTGGAGAGAGAAAAAAGAAGAAGCAATGAGAAACTAACTCTTAATAAAAACGCGGATAACAATTGCAACTAAATGTCTAAAACGTCATCGACTTCAGATGCATTCAAAGAATCAAAAGAGTAAATTTATGATTTCAAAAGCTTCATTCAAGGGTTTTTCCTAGTAAATATAGATAGATGAGTTATCAAATATGAATTGTTTATATTCCATTAATTTAAATTTGTTAACAAATGCTTCATGCTCCATTGTGAATTGTTTTTGTATTTATAGCTCCAATAATCTCATGCAAATTATAGCTTACCAAAAACATCTAATTTGGCCAGCCTAATAGGCCTTATCATTTCTTGCTAGCTCAAAAGATACATCTAGTTTTCCAATATTTAAAATTTATAACCACTAGATCAGCATAAAGTACAACATGGTTCACTTAAAGACATTGATTGTTTGATCTTAATTTAATCTCCAGGATTTGATATCTAGAAGAAGAATAAACAATAAAGAAAAAAGATGAAAAAATAACATTCGTTCTTATTATTTTTAAAGTTCATCCCGTTTTGTGATTTTCATATAGAGACTGACCGATGGGTGAGCTGTCTCAGTATTTTCTTAAAAGATGTAGATAATCCTTTCTTACATTAATGGACTTTGATATATCAACCTATCAGCCAACCTATTTTGCATTATATCTTAAAATCTTAAGTGCAAAGAGAAATGGCTGTTTACCAACTCGTATTTATGTTAGGCAACTCAATTTTTATACACAGTCAATGGTTTAGTGAATCTTAATCTTAGTATATATACTCTGAATACTTGCTATAGTTATGGACATCTTCCTTTGTATATTCAATCAAGGCGGAGGGTAAGCTTGACAATTCTGGACCACTCATGTTTCAAACTGGTTGCATCTCTTCTCTGTATACCCATTTAATTTCATTCAATTATAAATACATATATAGCATTCATAAAATGTAGCATGGTGCTATGTACCACCCATACCCTACTTATATACCATGCAAAACTTAAATAAAATCTCAACACACTCACTTAGTTTCCCAAGCAAAATGCACAAAACTACATTCTCAAAAAGAAAAGGAACGGTACTAATTTCAAATGGTTTTTTTAACCGTGTTTGATATAGAGTATGATGTAGAAACATCTTAAATTTATCCTTGACGATTCCGGATGTAAACTATTTTATATCTATTTCACTCGAAGTATAATCAACATATAATTACACAATTTAATTTCTACCTAAATGACAACTACAACCAAATACAGTATTCTTTTCAACTTCAAATAAGTGATTGGTATGTATAAATTTCTTGATATATATTATACTATAATTTCTAGGTGCATGTTAGCATACCAATAAAGTTAAGAGTTTTATCACCTATACTTGATGACCCTGTCATGAATTATGTTAAAGATTTGGTCGTTTTCAAACCTAATGTCATTTATTGTATCAGAGTGAGAAACTGTTGCACCATAAATGAATGCATAAAGTGCAAATTCACATAAAAACCATATGTAGCATTCATATAGTAAAATCCACTATTTAAATTGGACAAGTTGTAAAATAAAGCTTAAGGGGTAAAGGTTTAAACTATAGTTTTAATGTATAGATACCCATAAAAATAAAAATTCAAAAGAAAAAAGGGAGATTAAATAGATTAACTATTTGAGGGCAATATATAATGTTTTTTACATTCTTGTAATCTTTTTATTTTGTAGTATTCTTTATAAATCTATATTTACTTTCTAGATCCAGATAAACTTTTAACCATAACGAGTGTTTATACTAAGCTAAGGAATTCCAATGGACATGCCATGCATACTGGCACAATATTAAAGGACGAAGAAATTAGCTAGGTTTGATATTATTTTTTATTACTTGAGAACTCTATGCTCAATGCTCTTTGTGAATTCTACATTTCGATTTCATTTATTCGATCATAAGTAAAAGTTATTTGAGTTAAACAAATTGAATATTTGCTTAAGCAATGATACAAGATATGTGATTGATATTGCAACAACTAAAGTAAAAAAAAATGCATTTCTACTATATAAGCCAAATTATATGACAAAATCTTAGCTTGATGTGGTCCAACTACTCTCTATGTATATAAATAGTGGATACTACCATTGTAACTGCCTTTTTACCCAGTCTGCTTCTACCACTACACATCAGACATGGAAATGCCTAAAGCTTATAATACTCCTTTCCAATACAAACTTTTCTTTTAGCATAATTATTTCTTCTTCAAACTACCACTATATTATAAACTCCTCAAATTCAAATTGTTTTCACTTGTAAGCTCTTTCCACTTGCATATAAATTGGTTCAATTATTTGAATAAGTCCCTCTACAATGATCTCATTAGAATCCAATTATTAATACCTTCCAATGAATAAATTACTCCCATTCATTTCTTAAATTTCTTCCTATGTTTATTACGATTCAAAGCTTTTAAATAAGATGACTCAAAACTCTTAAAAAAACATTTAAAGAATTGAAGCTCAAATCCATAACAACCTTTACTTTGAATAAACTACTACATACACTCAAATCTACACCCAGTTTCCTGATCGAACTTGAGCTAGTATGACATCTCCTCCTGCTCGTAGGGGATTTATTTGAGTGGATGTATAATAGTCATCGGCGTGTCCTCCACCAAACATGGGTTGTCGCCCATGCAGCACACATAGGCCAATTAAATAACCATTGTCTCTCCTCTTATTGAGGACAACTCACTACTCAAAGGGAAAAAATCATTGTGTGAATCCATAGGTTCATTAAAAAGGAGTACAGATGATCCTTAGAGAAAAACATACCTAAATCCATAGAGCCCCTTGGTCCTACGTTGGATGACCTTATATTGAACACGTTAGTTTCTTATTGTGTGCCAATGAACTCTCTAGAAGAATCTTTTTAGTCTTCTGCTTTCCCCACCACTCCGACGTTTGCTAAAACTGAGTGGTGATCCATATTTGGTTCAAAAATTCCATGAATCAGGTTAAATGGTATATAATAACGGAATTTAGAATGATTTTGATTTTAGATCTTGTATGAAAAACTCGTTGAGAAAAGAGTAATTTTAGGCAATGGGAGAGTCGGGAAATATTGTCTCCTTTTGTGAATGTGGGAATCCCTAATGACATAAATATCCTTACCATACAGTAGAAGGTTGGAAGGATGTTTAGGACATTTGGAAAGCTTCATTTTGAGGTATTCTCATTATATATAGATAATTGTGATTATTGGAAATGAGAAAATTATAGGTCAAAGCCGATCTCATATTATCAGCAATTGTTTTAGTTCAAGTATAATGAAGACTTGAAGTTTCAACAAAAGATAGTTTTCTTCATGGGGATGAACAGTGATCAGCTGACTTTGTGGACTGGACTATCTTGATTAATCTTTTAGTTGCTTCTACAACTTGTTGCTGAGAGTTTGCAGTATTTTCATAAGTTACTAAGTTGTCATTTTCGTCGGCCATGATGAATCAACATAGAGATAAATAAACGTATAGTCTCAAAATTTGACAGATGCAAGATTTCTTAAAAATATAGTGTGATCAAGTATGCTGAACCAAAACCAAATGATGAGAGTGATCTTATGGGTTCTTTGTAACGACCACGACTTTCTCTCCATAGAAAGTCGTATCGCTAATAAGAAAGAAAGGGATAGAAAGAGAAAAGAAGAGAAAGAAAGAACTAAACAATATCAGAATCTCACAGCGGAACGAAACAAAATATATTATATCACATAAATATTACATAGTATCATATACATCATCTATCAGAGTTACACAGATTACACATCACATACTAGACAGTTATAAACATCTGTCTAGTTATTACAACTCAAAACAAAACAAAGATCTAAACAAGATCAACACATCGGAAACTACTATCTATATCTACAACGCTGAAGCCTCCTGCTCCATTGCTCCTCCAGATTACTCGTCAAGGCTAACCTGAATACCTTGGCTACTCGTAAAAATTTGAGTACCCAAGAGTTTATAAAACAGAAATAAACAACTTGGGTCAGACATGGGTCTGGTGTGAGTAACAGGTTAAACTTGTTTAACTTCAAAACCTTTTGAAAGAAAAGGTATCACGTAAGACTTCCCACAAATAAACATGGGTAAGTTTTTACCTTACGCTAACCAAAACATTTGATAGGAAATCCAGTTGTATTATAATAGGGTCTAGGGTTTTCAAATAAATATGAAATAGCTGAAATTGTTACATTATTAAATTCCAGCATACTAGCCAACAAAGTGGGTTATACAATCAAGTCCGTTATCACTTATTGGAAATTGGATTCCATACAATGGCAGGGCTACCGGGGTACCGCCCGTCACAGTACGTGGCCTAGATCACCGTACCGAGGATCACTCCCAATCTCCTGCAACACAAGGTTGGAACATCCCTTACTGGATAATTCCCGCACAAGATACCTCACGGTTGGGATCAGCAACCGCACCACTAAGTCGAAAATAGAAAGGGACATCTAGACAGAGGTAACCTTGTCCTACTTGGGTGCTACCCACTAACCTTGCTGCACCTCCCCTGTTTTAGCCATTCCCGGTTTGTGAGGCTTGAGGTCACGATTACCTTAGAAAAGAACACATCACTTAGAATGCTCATCGTCCACCTGACGATGTGCTGAAAGCATTCAGTCCATACAAGTTCGTTCCGGGTTCGAACGAAACCGAAGGCATTATCTCGTTACACTCGTTTTGGAATCACCCTCAGAGTTAACGACAATAACCCTTGCACTCTGAATCTTCATCTTCACTTGATTCACGACCTATCGTTAATTTGGATCGTTGTGGTATTCGGGTCTCCAGATCTGGAAATCCGGTATACGGAAACCCGATCCCGGTCTCATCGACATCCAAAGCGTATCTTTTAAGGCCAAGTTGTTTTAAAGGTTAAAACAATTTAATTCGTTATCTTTATTCACAAAGGAAGATAACAGATAATCAACATTATCAGATAATCCATACAATTCAACTAACATCCATATCACACAGCATATATCTCATCAGAGATATCAATCAAAGTCAAGTATCCAATACTAACACCCATTCATAAGTAATGATTTATATCATCTCTAATTAATTTAAATTGAATTAAATTAATTACTTCATTTTATAAATCCTTCTTACTTAACCATTAATTAATTACAATCAATTAATTAATTATCCTCTAATAATTCATTTCAATTAATCATCTTGATTAATTATCTTTTGATTACATTCAAGTAATTTATTCTCAATTAATTACTTAAATTAATTATCCTTAACCACTTATTGTAATTAACCTTTAATTACTTCATTAATTAATTAACTAAAATTAATTAAGTTAATCAACTATAATTAGTTACATTAATCCTTAATAAATTACATTAATTAACTACTTCATTTATTAATTATTACTTAATTAACCAATCTTAATTACATCATTAATTATATTAATTAATGATCCTTAATTACAACTTAATTATTAATTACTTAATTAAATTAATTACATTAAGTAATTAACCTTTAATTAAACAACATTTATTAATCACCCTTGATTAATCTTCAATCAGTAATTAATTACCCTTAATTACTTTCATTAACTAAATTAATTACTCCTTAATTAATTTCTTAATTAATCCCTTGATTAATTATTCAAAGTAATTAACTCAAATTACTTCTATTAATAAAATCATTTATTCAACTAATTACTTCGAGTAATTATCTTATTATTTACCTCCCTAAAAAAAATCTTCCTTAATAATTACATTAAGTAATTATTATCAAATCATCTCTTGATTATTCTAAATTAATTAAACTTAATTAATTAATCTAACTAAATCAAATTAACTTCAATTAATTACAATAAGTAATTAATTCTTAATTACTTCCATTAAGTAATTCATTTAAACAATTTCATAAATGATTATTCTTAAATTAATTCAACTAATTAATTATCAAAATTAATCCTATTAATTCATTATTTAATAACCCATAGTTAATGACTTCATTAACTATTATTTAATTACTTTTCTTAAGTAATTAACTTATATTAATTATTATTAATTCTAAATTAATAAATCTTAATAACCAATTTATTAATCTCTAATTACTAAATTAATTAAGTGTTAACCATAACTTAATTAATATTTAATTACTTATTAATTAATTCCTAACCATTAATTAATACTCTAATTTATAATCCCTAACTACAAATTAATCATCCCTAATTAATTAATCTTAATCATAAATAAATTAGTTTAAACCTTTAATTACCTATTTAATTAATCCAAATGATTAATTAATCAAATTAAATTAATTATCTATTAAATCTCCTAATAAATTAAATAAACACAAGTCTTTAATTATTTTAAGATAAACTTTATTCTTATTGATAAACAAGTTATCATTTATAATTTATATTTGAAACATCCATTTCAAATCTACTTTTAAATTTCATTTTAAATTCTGTATTTAAAATGAATACCAATTTATTTTTAACTAAGTTTTTAACCAATTTAAAAACTTTTACTTATTAAAAATTCTTATATTTTCTAAGAAGTTTTTAAAAGAACTTAAATCAAATTTCTTCTTAGATTTAAAACATTTAAACATAACTACATTTAAACCTATTTAAACATTTAAATTCATAAAACTATTTATCTAATATTAAAGTTTAAAACTAAACTTGTCTTCATATATCAAACTTTGATTTACTGATTAACTATTGCTTCAAAATTTAAATTAGATTTAAATTTCAAACTGACAGGTATAAAACCTGGCAACACTAAAAGTACTCGAGTCTCCACTAAATCACTTCGAGTCGCAACCCTAAATTCCCCGAGTCTCACCCGCAAAAACACTCGAAAATCTCGAGTCCTTCTCTGTCACTTGAGTCCAACACTCCAGCTCCAACTACTTCGAGTTAATCCCTCAATTTCACGAGTAATCTCCCGGGCCAAATAGCAATATTCTCGAGTTCGCTTCTTCCATCCCCAAAGAAACTGCTACCAGAACAAACACTCAAGCGTGCACGTGCACAGTCCAGATCGACGCCTCCGGCCATCACCGAGTATCTCCACCCATCGACGATCATCCACCTACCAGAAAACGATCATCACTACTTCGATCACTGCTCGAACTCGAAATCGAGCCTAAAATCCAAAAACCTGGAACAGAACCATCACCACTGACCAAACCTGGCACATCGCTCGTGCTCGCGATTCCGACCACCTTCATCTTCCATACTCCGGCGAAAGCTTCCTCCAACTACCATCTACCAGTACGCAAACAATGGTTGAACTCGATCAACCGAGGAGACCACACTAGAGCAAAAGCAGTGACCCAATAAAACTAGGGTTAAAATCTTAGATCCTAAATCATTTCTGCCTTACTACTTTAAAAATCCTCCTGACAATTTTCCTATCATCCATGATCATTCCACTATCCCTAGTGAAGAATTCAACATACCAATCCATCTAGATCAGCCGAATTACCCAAAATCCCCTTTTTAGTTCATCACAGAACTGAACTCTTATTACCAAACTAAGGATTATGATTTTAATGTTAAAAATCATGTTATAGCTTATATATTCAATACATATACTTGAATTTATAAATTACCAAGTTTAAGTTTTACTTTGTTTTGACATGCATTGATATTTTAGGCTTCCAGAGACACTCAGATTTCAATTTGCCTTAACTAAAAATTTTAAACCTTAGTTTTATGATAAAACAAACTTATTTTGTTTTAAAACTTAAGTCTATCAGAGATCAGATAAGGAGATAGGGATTTATATCAAGAATCTGAGCTTAAAGAAGATATAAAACAGGGATATCATACAAAACAGACATGCACATATATATCAATACATCCACATATATATATATATATCTATAGAAACTCACATATAGATACACACAAGAACATACTTCTTTCAGAATTAACATGCAAACAGGTTCTTATATTTAAGTTCTAAGAATGTTACTCACTTGATTAAAGATGAAACAGAGGCAGACTTAAGCTTTTGAAAACTTGAACAGACTTTGACTTAAACTGGAATGCCTCACTTGATTTAAAAATTTGAATTGTTGGCTATTGAATCTTGCATGTTGCTTCCAGTTTGAAGAATGAATGCAAGCAGTTTTGAGTTGCTTTCCAGTTTTGAAAAATGCAGGCAACAAATTTTTGAGGATGGTGCAGACTAGCTTTAAAATGATTCCAGAATTTCTTCCAGATTAAAGAACATGCAGGCTGAACTTTGTTTTAGATTTTGGAAAAAGAATTACAGATTGAAGAATTTGGTTTTGAGGAGATGTTTACTGATCTCAGTTTGAAGCATTGATTTCAGGTTTTGAATTTTGGAAACTTGTTTACAAATTGTTGAATTTAATTTTTGGTTTGAGGCATTTGAATTTCTGATTTGTTTCAGATTTTAGTTAGAGGAAAGATTATTGATTTCTTTTGGCTTTTGAAAAAAATGAGAAGATTAGAAAGAATGGGAAATGAAGAAATGCAATGTTAATATACATGTATATTTATGATTTATAAAATAAAAGAAAATGAAAATAAATAAGGACACTTGTCCTATACATTTGTTTAGTAAATTACACATGTTATAATGAAGCTTTAGATAAATGACACATGTCTTTTAAGTAATTTATCTTATTTTTATTTATTTTAAAAGTAAATGAAAAGCCCTTTTTCTTATTTATTTAAACACTTATCTATATATATTACTTTTTAAAGAGAAACAAAAGCTAATTATATTTATAAATAAAAGTTTATACAAATATTTTAAAATCCAAAACAATTTAAATATATATTCTTTTGAATTTCAAAACTTTAAATTCAAATTTAAATAAAATTAAATCCTAAGATTCAATTTAAAAGTTAAGTTATATATATTTACATACACTATTTATTCCATTTAAAAATAACAATTCCTTTTAGCATTAAAATTCATACATATTAAAAATAATACATTATACTTGTTATTTGAAAATAACATATTTTATAATTTAAACAAGAGATTATATTATCAAGAAATATTTAAAAGAAATAAAACAAACCAATCTTGTAAATCTTATTTATTTAAACTTAAGTTAAAAATATCTTAAACCAATTAAATATTTTCTTAAAGTATTTTAAAACTATAAAATTACTTATTTAAATATCTTTGAAAAGTCCAGATTAAATTAAATATAAATTTCCAATTTACCAAACTTCTATTTACAATATATATAAATAAATATATATATTCAAATAGAAAATATCTTATTAACTTTTTAAAAGATAAAATTACCAATTAATACTAATTTAATCAGATTATTAAATTAAATTCAAATCTTATTATCAAAGATTATCCATATCAATTTAATTATTTAACAGATTATTAAATTGATATTGTTAAAATTTTCGGGATATTACATTCCTCCCCCCTTAAAATAATTTCGTCCCCGAAATTTAAACAAAGGTAATTTAATAATCTTATTAAAGATTTAAATTCAAAACACAAGCATATACTATCATCCATATGCTAGCGACCATAGCAACCAAATCATCCAATCAAACAATTCTATAATTGATTATCTTTAAATTAATTAATCTAAATAAATAATTAATTAGATGTATATGATACTATGTAATATTTATGTGATATAATATATTTTGTTTCGTTCCGCTGTGAGATTCTGATATTGTTTAGTTCTTTCTTTCTCTTCTTTTCTCTTTCTATCCCTTTCGTTCTTATTAGCGATACGACTTTCTATGGAGAGAAAGTCGTGGTCGTTACAGTGGTATCAGAGCAGTAGGTTGAGTGAATACCTAGGCTCTGAAGTGGTGTCTATCTTGAGAGCGCGTAATTGTTAGTTATATAAAAATGGTTTTATATTGTGTTAATTGATCGGTTGAGTGGTATATGGATTCTGGTCAATACGAGTAGCTAACGTTATTGATAGGGATCTCTAAACACTTGAACCAGGCCAACGGACACAATATTGTTTTAAAGAGGTAGATGAAATAATTTTACCCAGAAATAATTTCTATATAAAAAAAAATATCATTTTAAATATATATATTTATGTATTTCTACCTATTTATTGGGTTACCTGTTCGGGTTTTCCAATATAGGATATAAAGGTAGATGGGGTGGTGGTGTGTGAAACACGACTACCAATGGTTGGAGTTTGAGTATTGAGGTTGGAAGTGTATCTGTCGAGACTGTAGACCTAATACTGTCTCGAGTAAGCTTTGCTGTGGTGAAGGATTTCATCGATCTCCGAAGGAAACTGTAATGGTTCAGAGTTATCTTTGAAGTGTGGATGAGTAGAGTTGGATCTGTCGATGAGGCAGAAGTGAGTGATGGTACCTTGATACCTCAGGTAATAGTAGCTGTATGATGAGATACAGTGACGATGGATGTTCCTGAAGATGTTTTCTTTGGAACAAGATTAAGGAAGTGTGAATGCTTCGGTGTTGTGGCTGAGTTCAGCATGATGTTTCTGTTTGGTTTGGAGTTCGAGTTTCTCGAAGAGCTTTGGATAGGAGCATCTGTGGCAGCAGTGCAGCTCGGAGTATTATGTGATGGCAAGAAGTTTTCTAGCTGAGCAGTTTTTCTGGAAGTGAAGTTCAGAAGCAGTAGAGTGGATCCATTTCTTCGATAAATTGGATAAATAAGAGTAAGCTGTTCTGATTGGTAAAGAGAGGACAGTTTTCTTTGGAATTAGGCTGGGTTGATCGCAAAAGTGACTTGCGATTTTCTGAGTGTTCTCTTGGGTTGTCAGAATTTTTCTGGATGTCTTCAGAGAAGTCAGAAGTTTGTCCGCATCTGAAGGTTGAGTTTTCTTATCGACTGGATTCCAGGAGTGATACCGGTGGTTCAGTCTAGTGGAAGGATGTTTCCTAGAGATGGAGTTGGTGAAGCAGCTCAAGTTTTGCTGGAGTATCTGAGTTTTCTTTATGGATCAGTGAACCTTATTTCTGGAATGAGTTGTCCAGTCTGTGCTTGTGTCCTACCTCATATCAGAGTTGAGCAGCGAAAGCAGTTTGGAGTGTATCTCTGGATGGGAGAAGTAAGTTTGGATCTCTTCTGTGTTCTGACCTGGATAAGTATTTGGTCTTCTGAATTGAATTGTCAGTTTGGATAACTGGAATTCATTGAGTTTTACGTATCTCTGAGGGAATACGTATTTGATCTATCTCTGGTTTTAGAATCTGCAGTTCTGGAAGTTTGGTAGTTGAGTCAGACTCGTCTGTAGTATGATATTCTGTTTAGTTCTGTAGATCTAGATGAATAGGAGATCTATAGCTTAGTAGTTTAGATTGTTTGTAGAGCGAGTATCCCGGTATATATATATATATACTTGGGGAAACTCGAGGAATTTTATCTAAAATTTAGTCTAGATAGTTAAATTGTTTGATTAGTGCAAGGGTTATTGTCGTTAACTCTGAGGGTGATTCCAAAACGAGTGTAACGAGATAATGCCTTCGGTTTCGTTCGAACCCGGAACGAACTTGTATGGACTGAATGCTTTCAGCACATCGTCAGGTGGACGATGAGCATTCTAAGTGATGTGTTCTTTTCTAAGGTAATCGTGACCTCAAGCCTCACAAACCGGGAATGGCTAAAACAGGGGAGGTGCAGCAAGGTTAGTGGGTAGCACCCAAGTAGGACAAGGTTACCTCTGTCTAGATGTCCCTTTCTATTTTCGACTTAGTGGTGCGGTTGCTGATCCCAACCGTGAGGTATCTTGTGCGGGAATTATCCAGTAAGGGATGTTCCGACCTTGTGTTGCAGGGAATTGGGAGTGATCCTCGGTACGGTGATCTAGGCCACGTACTGTGACGGCGGTACTCCGGTAGCCCTGCCATTGTATGGAATCCAATTTCCAATAAGTGATAACGGACTTGATTGTATAACCCACTTTGTTGGCTAGTATGCTGGAATTTAATAATGTAATAATTTCAGCTATTTCATATTTATTTGAAAACCCTAGACCCTATTATAATACAACTGGATTTCCTATCAAATGTTTTGGTTAGCGTAAGGTAAAAACTTACCCATGTTTATTTGTGGGAAGTCTTACGTGATACCTTTTCTTTCAAAAGGTTTTGAAGTTAAACAAGTTTAACCTGTTACTCACACCAGACCCATGTCTGACCCAAGTTGTTTATTTCTGTTTTATAAACTCTTGGGTACTTAAATTTTTACGAGTAGCCAAGGGATTCAGGTTAGCCTTGACGAGTAATCTGGAGGAGCAATGGAGCAGGAGGCTTCAGCGTTGTAGATATAGATAGTAGTTTCCGCTGTGTTGATCTTGTTTAGATCTTTGTTTTGTATTGAGTTGTAATAACTAGACAGATGTTTATAACTGTCTAGTATGTGATGTGTAATCTGTGTAACTCTGATAAGTGTTATATATGATACTATGTAATATTTATGTGATATAATATATTTTGTTCGTTTCCGCTGTGAGTATTTGTGTTTGTTTTCTTTCTCTTCTTTTCTTTTCTACTTCTCACCCCTTTCTTTCTTATTAATGATTCGTCATTCTGTAGAATGAGTGGCGGGTTGTTACATTCTTGGTGAGCCAATTGCTCTCTTTCTACTTTTGATGGCTTTCTTAGTTTCTACTTTAAATTTTCCAAGCCTTCTTGTTATGAGTTTGCTTATCTTCTTGAAAGAAAGCTTATTGCAGCCAGAAATTTAACAACTTTCTTTGGCATGGCACCTATTTTCGTAAGTAAATCCACTAATAACCCAAATGATGAAATTTCTCTGATAGGTTATCTGAATATCACATGATGAATCTGATTCTACTGATACCTTTGTTTCTCTATCTTTGTTTTAACAGACAACCATTGATGTTCTTGTATTTGATAGAACTGCTGTTAAGCTTGAGTTGGCTCTAATACCATATGAAGAATTAAAGAATTTGGTATTGTGACTCAATAGAATGAAAACACAAAGGATGTTCTTTATTGATGATATTTATGAAATGATACTACTGATTGAAAGAATATGTCGTACATAGTTTTCTCCTACAGTGTGCAATATTATTTATTTAGGCTGAATTGCATGTGAGGTCCAAGTCTTCAAGTCGAAACCGTTATTCAAGAATATGGCCTTGAAGGGTTTGTTCTTGGTACTATGTCCATCCCAGCAAGATCCATTATTGGTCAAAAAAGAAGATGATTAGTAATAAAGAATACATAAAATATCACAGACAAGAATGATTAATGAGTTCTTGGCTACTTTCGTCGATTAGCACAAATCAGTTGTCACAAATGATTGGATGCAAATCATTTAATGAAATTTGGACCACAATTGAAAGAATATTCAACACACAATATACTGCCAAAGTTATGCATTACAAGAGATAATTGCAAAATATCAGAAAAAACAATCAACCTATGAGGGAATACTTACCATTGGTCAAGACAATATGCAACTTGTTAGAGGCTGCAGGACATAAAGTGTCAAAGAATGAGCAAGTTCTAACTATTTTAAATGGATTTAATGAAGAATATGAAGTAGGGGTAGCTATATCATCACAAGAAACTTTAACACCTATGTAGTATGTACACTCAACTTTGCTTGCACATAAAGCAAAAATTGATCACAAGAAGCCACAAGATACAGGTTTATCAATCAACTATGCAACCAATTTTAATAACAAAAGTCGAAACTATAATAAACCGGGCCAGTCTTATCAAAGAGATAGATATTCAAACAGACCAAGAGGTAGAGGAAGATGGAACAATAGTAGCAATAGACCAAAGGATCAGATTTGTGGAAAAGTACATCACACAGCATTCAAATGTTATTCCAGATTATATTCAAACAGATCAAGAGGTAGAGGAAGATGGAACAATAATAGTAATAGACCAAAGGATCAGATTTGTGAAAAAGTACATCACACAGCAGTCAAATGTTATTTCAGATTCAACCCAAATAATGTGCCAAATCAGAATACAAGCAACCAAAGAAATCCTAGTGCAAACATGGCTCAAGCGCAACAAGACACAAGTATTCGGTCAAATAATAACAAAAATCACAATCTGAATGAAATCACAAGGCCTGAGCACATTCAAGATGAAAGTTGGTACCCTGATTCAAGAGCAACCAACCACATAATAAGCAATCTTGACAGCATACATCTTGAAAATAAAGAGTACAGAGGTAAACAGTCAATATGCATGGGAAATGGTAAGTCTACTAAGATTACTCATACTGGAAATGCATATATCAAAGGTGAAAGGCAATTATTTTAAACAATCTTTTAAAAGTGCAAGAAATAAAGAAAAATAATATGAATGTATCTCAATTTGCAAGAGATAATATAATGTATAATTTGAATTTTATCCTAAGTATTGTTTAGTTAGAGAAATACTGACCAAAGAAATTACCTTACAAGGTAATGCAATCAGAGAGTTGTGCAAGTTCAATTTAGTTAGCTGCAGCAATCATGTGTGATGGCAAAAGTTTTGTAATCTGTTTGAAATAACTCAAACTAAAAGAAATATGAGTATATTTGATTTTTAGCACTATAAACTTGGTCAACCCAATGCAAATGTTGTAAAACAAGTGCTTACAGAAAATAAAATTGCCTTTGATAATATTTCACAACCATATGTTTGTACTTATTGCCAGATGGGTAAAGTCGCAAGTGAACATTTAATGATTCCTTAGATGAATATATAAAACCATTAGAATCAGTTGTTACTGATCTATGAGGTCCAACACCTATAAGTTTTGATATGGTTATAGATATTATATATCATTTGTTGATGCATATTCTAGATACACTTGAAATTTTTCTAAAAGCAAAATCAAAAACATATAATATTGCAGTTCATTTTATAACCTTAACTGAAAAGCAAACTAATTCCCAAGTGAAGATTATGCAAACAGATGGTGGCAATAGTATAAAGAAATCGGTAATATCTTTAATAGAAAGGGAATAATGCATAGAACAACATGCCCTTATACATCTGAGCAATATGGTTTAGTTGAAAGAAAACATAGACACGTTGTTAAATTTTGCCTTACTTTACTTGTACAAGCATCATTACCCCTAAAATTTTGGCACAGTCCATTCAATATAGCAGTATATCTAATTACTAGATTGCCAACAAAAGTGTTGAAGGGAATCAGTCCAGCAGAAAAGCCTGATTATTAAAACTTAAGAGCCTTTGGGTGTCTACATTTTCCATATCTAAGACCATATAATACTAACAAATTGAATTTCAGATCAAAGCCATGACAGTTTTACGATATGGAGTTAATCAGAAAGGGTACGAGTGTCTAGATGCAAACGGAATTTTTTTTATAAGCAAACATGTTGCATTTAATGAACATGTATTCCTTTTTAGTGGCACAGATATAAAGACAACCAAAAAGATATATAATCTAAATGTTTCATTTCCAGAGATTGGTATATATTCAGATGCATGGGATCAAAGAAAAGCTGAGAAGACTATAGAAGGTCTTGATTCGCAACTGTATAATCAACCAGATTATGAACCAACAGAGCAACCTAGTCATCTCAACCAATCATTTGCACATTCAATCAGCCAAAGCCAACATTTAGTGAAGGAAATCCAGATGACCAAGAAGGCAGTTTAGAAAATAACATTGATCAAGTTAATAGAGAAGAACCATCACGTGATGAGCCATAAGTGAGATCAAGACACCCCATGATCACAAGGGCAAAGAGTGGAAATTTTAGGCCAAAGCCATGTACTACAGTCACAATGCATGAAGAGCCAAAGACCTTTGAACAAGCTATTAGAGACAAAAACTGAAAAATAGCTTTGGATGAGGAATACATTGCACTCATAAGAAATAAAACATTGGATCTAGTGTATCCACCAGACAATAAGAACATAGTTGGATGCAAATAGACTTGTAAATTGAAGAAAAATCCTGATGTAACTATTGCTATATATAAAACAAGGAAAGTTGCCAAGAGATATACTCAACAACATGAGTTTGACTTTAATGAGACATTCTCACTATTGTTAAGCCAACTACAATCAGAGTTGTTCCCACCATTGTTATAAACAGAAACTGAGGCATTAGGAAGTTAGATGTTAATAATGCCTTCTTAAATGGTATTCTATAGGAGGAAGTTTATATGGAGCAACCATAAGGATATAAACAAAACATGAATTATGTGTGCAAGCTAAATAGAGCAATATATGGACTTAAACCAGCTCCAAGAGTTTGATAGGCTGAAAACCACATTAGTTAATTTGGGTTATCAGTCTACCAAATCAGACAATTTGCTTTTTACTAAGACGAATCAAATTTCAGCTATTTACATCCTCATATATGTTGATGACTTATTTATTACAGGTGATGTTGAATCTAAAATCAACAATCTCATTTAATATCTGAACAAACAGTCCCTAATCAAAGATCTTGAAAGCTTAAATTATTTTCTGGGCATAGAAGTCAAGAGGAAGTCAAATTCAGAGATAATTCTAAGCCATAAGAAGTACATCACAGAGCTACCGATCAAGTCTAAAATAGATGGGCCAAAATCATAGCCAACTCCAATAATAACCAACCAACATTTATCTAAAAACAGGGGAGAACCCATAACTAATACTAAACAATATAGAAGCATTGTTGGTGTTTTATAGTATACAAAAATTACTAGACCAAACATCTCATTTAGTGCTAACAAAGTGTGCCAATTTATGCAGGAACTATTGGATGAGCATTGGAAAGCAATGAAACGAATACTGAAATATCTAAAAGGAACTGTAAATTATGGTCTATCTTTAAAAGTATGCAACAATCTCAATATAATTGGTTATGCAGATGCAAATTGATCTACTGGTCCGAATGATAAAAAATCAGTAATTGGATATTGTATTTACATTGGCAATAATCCAATATCATAGTGTTCAAAGAAACAATCAACCATTTCTAGATCCAACAGTAAAGCTGAATACAGTAGTGTAGCAAGTGCACCAGTAGAAATAATGTGGATACAATCATTTCTAGGTGAATTAAAAATCAGATCAAAGATCAAACCGATATTATGGTATGATAATCAAAGTATAGTTTATATGTCTGCAAATCTCATATTACACTCAAGAACAAAGCACATCGAAATAGACTTTATTCTGTTCGAGAACAGATTCTAAAAGAGAAACTACAAGTAAATCATATACATGTGCCTTAGTGCCGATGTTCTCACAAAAGCATTGTCAACACATAACTTAATCAGATTCCGAAGTGACTTGTGAATTGAAGAGATCAAGATCTGATTTAGCCGGATTCAAGTAACTTCAGCATGGAACTTTCAGAAGCTCGCAAGTCAGAAATCTAATTGTATCAAGGCAGCTCAATCATCGTAACAAAATAGCTGACAATCTCACTGAAGATGGTTAGATCTCACAAGTATCCAAGTTGAAGAATGCCCGCAAGCCAGAAACTTCACTCAACTTACTGAAAATCAAAGAAAGAAAATTGAAGTGGCAATGAAAATTGAAAATCGCCATAACCCTAACCTTAATATCGGTTTGGAGGGTTGAGAAAAGAATAAGCAAAGCTGATCTCATAGTATCAGCAATTGTTTTGGTTCGGGTATAATGAAGACTTGGGCTGAAGACTTAGGCCTCACACTATAATAGAAAACTATGTACAACATATTCTTTCAATCGGTAGTATCATTTCTCAAATATCATCAATAAAGAAAATCCTTTCTATTTTCATTCTGTTGAATCACGATATCAAATTCTTCTTTTTTCATAGTGATTTGTCAACCTTTACAAATGAGTGGTTATATAATGGATGTTATAATGTTCATTTAACAAGATAAGTTATAGGATGGTTATAGTATTAAATTGCATTATTGATACTTATATAATAACATATGCATATTTTTTGAATTATTATTCTACACCTCATTTTTATTATTTTCTCGGTATCATTGTAAACATATTATAATTTATATTTAATGTATCATTTAGTGACAATCTCACTTACAAATAAAATAAATAAATATATGTACATTAATACACAACTATGAATGAACATATAATGTCTCACCGAGTCTTGGGGCGGAGCAAATCTACCATAACCCATACGGATTTCGATTCGGGACAAAAATCCAGACCAACTGAGTCTACGCGGCGGGTCAAGATCAGGGTTTGAAAAACCTAAGACAGGTTTGGGATAGAAAAATCTCATCCCAACCCGCCCTATCGCCATCCCTAAATGGAAATGGGTTAAGGTTACATGAAGCATAGAATAATGACACTATTATTCATTTTAATTGCTGGCAGAGAAGAATGATACTATTATTAGTTTTAATTGATGGCGAGGTCACGTGACCTCCAGCTTTCATGTGGCTACGCCCCTCTTTATGCATAAGCATATGAATGTGTCTAATCTGCATTTAGTTATTAATTATTTTGTAAATTTCATTCTCTTAATATTCTCATCATTTGTTTCTAATTCAGCAAATGACTTTATCTTCCAAACATGGTAAAGATGCATTTGAAATTAATGAACAAACGATTTATTTTTATTTTATCATAATCATACAATCAAACAATCTATTTCTACGCTATCGTACAATTCTACAAATTTTATCGCCTTTCGGTCATCAAAATAACAAGGAGGTAGATTTGAGATATTTGTGGAAAGAATCATGTAGGCAATTTGAGATATTTAACCAAATATGTCCAAGGCAAAATCTTTAGATAACATTGGTTCTCTTTTTTGTTATTAGATGATCTCATTTTCCATCAATATGGCAACCTGATCTTCTCTACCGACTGATATCCGTCGTTCAATTTCCAAACGAGTAAACACTAAAATACATTGGAAAACATGTTTTCAAGTTAAAAAAACCATAATCATACTGGAGGATTGTATATCATGGACCGGTCTATTCTTCTAACGGTGGGTCTACCCAACGTCTATGATCTTTTATCAATTGGATCAATTCATCAGTTGCTTGCTCCATCGCGATATCCCTCTTAACCAATTTCTGTAATATTGAAATCTTTATTGTTTATTTATATATATTTAGTTGCATTTGAATTTTAATAACAGATATACCAAACATGAGCATCTTGTAAAACTAACTCATTTTTCAGAAAAAACAAGAAGTAGTAATTATTCGGTAGTATACCATCAATCTCAGTGTAATTTTTTTTATTTTACCCCGATGTTCGGTCAGCTGTATACCACTGCTCAAACCGGGTAAAATGGATTTCATACCGTATGCTCTGAGAGCCTGAAATATGAACATACCTTCCTTACAAAAAGGTTAATCGTTCCAGGTAGAAGACCACCAAGATATCCAAAATCTTCATCAACCATCTCAGCTTGCCCATTCACTGAGCAACCCATAATAGCAATCTATACAAGTGATGCGTTAATAATTTCCTCAAATTATAAACTTGTAAATAATTGAAATTAAAAACATATATTGTTAATTTTTTTCACTTACAGACACGCCAGGTAAATGCGAAGTTTTATCCCTGATCTCAGCACTAATCATCTGAAGATCACTCTGTATGTCTGCATGAAGGGCATGAAGCATATACCTGTGGTACATCATAATTTTTCAAATGGGATATTTGTTAACTCTAAGCTACATGTATGTATATATGCATGTATATGCCCACTTTATGTTGTTAATCATCAACACTGTCATATTGCCCCTTCCCTTAACGCGAAAATAAATCTGCAGCTACCTTTGGTTTTTCAGTGGTCTATTACCATTTTCTCACCTTTTTTCCAACTAGACCCCACCGAAAATGGTTTTCGACGAACCATCTCATTTTTTTCTTTTCGATTTTCGACAGATTATTGCCGACTTTTGCATTGTACAATAAGTAAAATTGTAAACTGTTTTATTCGGCTGAAGTCCCAATAATCGTTTTTAGCTGGAACCCTTAAAATTTACTTCTTATCTGAAAATAGAGTCTCTTTAACAATGTCCTAAGTAAATCATTGGAACATACCATTCTAAACAATGTTTATAGCATTAGACATGGTTTGAGGTATTAGATGGTATCTCGAAATTTCGATGCTACCGTACCGGTATCCACGGTAACAGAACCGAAACTAGAGGAAAATATCAATTTCGGTTAGGGGTTACAAAAAAATTTGAAACCAAAATATCATCTAAATCAGCATACTCGACCTCGATTTCTTCCTTGCCCTAGCATCGTCGACTCAATTTCTTCCTTGCCCTATCATCGTAAACTCAATTTTGAGAGTGGAAGCTTTGTCTTCGGCTATATAGTAGCATCGCGGCAGTCGGTTTCGAGAGCGGCAGTCGGTTTTAAGAGAAAATTTAGTTTTTTTTTCTAAAGGTTCGGCGATCGGTTTTGAGAGCGGCAATCAATTATGAGAGAGGGAGAAAATTCCTAAGAGTGACAAGAAATGGATTTGGATTATTATTAAGTTGATTGGACTATGTTTTAACTTGCACCCTTAAGCAAAATGCCGAAACGTCTTCAAGACGGTCTCAGAGTACACGACTCAGCCAAAGTTCATTTGTTTCCAACAAATTAAAGATGACACTGACAACAATAACTTCTGCTGCTGATTTAGATGTCGCCGCCCCGAATCGCTGTTTCAGTTCCCCATGGTGTCTGCTGCGCCCTTTAGATTCGAGGGCCTCCATTTCAAGCGATGAAGACAGAAGATGGAGTTCTTTCTGATAATGAGGAAGGTAGCCGCTATGCTGACAACAGATAAACCGCAGCTGCCAGATAGACCCGGCAAAGCAGACGCAGATCTACTAAAAGCTTTGACAAAGAAATCGAAGGAGTTGCAAATCTGGACAGAGCAGGATTATCTCCGCAAGAACTTCATCATCAACGACAATCTCTATGCCTATTACAACTCCAACAATACAACAAGGGAAATTTGGGAAGCGCTGCAAAAAAAAGTACGATTCAGAGGAAGCAGGAGTAAAGAAGTTTGCCGTCAGTCGCTACCTCAAATACCAGATGCCAGGTCCGTAGAGATGCAGTCTCATGAGCTTCAGAAAATAACTCATGAGATCATCTCTGAAGGTATGAGTTTAAATGAACGGTTTCAGGTGGCGGTTTTGATTGATAAGTTACCTCCCAGTTGGAAGGATTTTAAAATTAATCTTAGACATAAAACTAAAGAATTTTCAATAGAAAGTCTAATAACCCGTCTCCGAATTGAGAAGGAATCTCATAAACAGGATATGAAGGAAGAAGTGCTTGCTGTTTCAGGCAACACTAAGAAAGCTGCAGTTCTGAAACCAAATCACAAAAGCTTTAAAAATCGAAACTACAAGCCTAATTAGAACCGCAACAAACAGAATTTGAACAAAGGTCAACAGAAACCACCCTAAAAGAATGACTCTGGATAGTTGTTTCTTTGTTACAACTGTGGAAAACCGTGTCATACGACACGAAAGTGTCAGAATAGGCCAAGCTCTACACCACAAGCTAACCTGACTGAGGAGCCTCTTACAGCTATGATTTTTGATGAGATTCATCTTGTCGGTGGATCAAAGGTTTGGTGGGTAGATACTGGCGCTACATGTCATGTCTGTTATGACTGTGCTATGTTCAAAACATACACGGAGACTGAGGACAAGTAAGTGTTGTTGGGAGACTCTCACACCACCATTGTTGTTGGGATTGAAAGCATAGAGCTGAAGTTTACCTCTGTAAAGACCGTCATTCTGAAAAACGTAAAACGCACACTCTAGAGATGAGAAAGAATCTTGTTTTGGGTTATCTTCTTAATAAGGCTGGGTTTACACAGACTTTTGGAGCTGATACGTACACCACCCTATAAATGGTATGTTTGTGGATATGGGTTATGCAACCGATGGAATGTTTAAACTGAATGTTGAATGTAATGAAATGTCTGCTTCTGCTTATATGTTGTGTGATTTTAATATCTGACACTCTAGACTATGTTATGTTAATAAAAGAATTATAAAGAACATGAGTAGCTTAGGTATAATCCCTAATATGTCGCTAAATGATTTTGAAAAATGTTATTTTTGTAATCAAACAAAAATAACTAAAATCCCACATAAATCTGTAATTAGAGAATCAGAACCCTTAGACTTGATTCATTCTGATATATATATGAGTTTGATGGCACTCTGACTAGAAATGGACACCGCTACTTTATCACTTTCATTGATGATTGCACTGATTTTACTTATGTATATCTTATGAAAAATAAAAGTGATGCATTTGAAATGTTTAAATCTTTCATAACTGAAATTGAAAATCAGTCTAATAAGAAAGTTAAAAAATTACGTAGTGATAGAGGAACTGAATAAGAATCAAGTTTATTTATTGACTTTTACAACTCACATGGAATAATACATGAAAGAACTGCACCATATTCATCTGAAATGAATGATAAAGCTGAAAGGAAAAATAGAACATCAACCGAGTTAGTAGTTGCTATTTTACTTAATTCGGATGCATCATCACATTAGTGAGTGTGAAATCTTATTGACCGTGTGTTATGTTTTGAATAGAATCCCTTAGTCAAAAAGAAAAATTTTCACCTTTGAAATTTTAAGATACTATAAATCGAATGCATTTTATATTAAAACTTGGGGATGTTTAGCATATGTTCGTATATATGACCCTAAGAGAGTAAAATCAGCAAGTAATGCATATGAATGTGTATTTATTGGCTATGCTGTTAATAGCAAAACATATAGATTTTTTATGATCTGAATACACACAATATAATAGAATATAATGATGCTGATTTTTATGAATTGAAATTTCCTTTTAAATTAAGGAATAGTGGGGGCACACATCAAGTAACACTATACCTATTAGAACAGAACAAAATGAATCTTCTAAAAACGAATCTAGAGGAAGTAAAAGAGCAAGAATTACAAAAGATTACGGTTCAGATTTTTTATGCCGATTTTTGGCAAGAGACTATAAATGATGAGATGAATTCTTTGTAATCCAATAAGACTTGATACTTAGTAGATTTATCATCTGGTTGTAAGTCTATAGACTGTAAATGGATACTTAAAAAGAAATTAAAGCATAATAAACGGTTGATAAATATAAAGTTTGTTTAGTAGCTAAAGGGTTTAAGCAAAGAGAAAATATAGACTTTCACCTGTAACTAGAATTACATTCATTCGAGAACTAATTTCACTAGCATCTATTCTAATTTAATAATACACCAAATGGATGTTAAAACTGCATTTTTAAATGGTGAATTAGAAGAGAAAATTTATATGGATCAATCTAAAGGCTTTGTAATTTATGGTCAAAAACATAAAGTTTACAAGTTAGATAAATCATTATATGGTTTAAAACAAGCACCTGAGCATTGACATGAGAAATTTGATAACAATCTCATATGGTTTTAAAGTTAATGAAAGTGACAAATGTATTTACTATAAATCTGAGAATGACATTTGCATTATTATATGTCAGTATGTAGATGATTTACTTATCTTTGGATCAAACAATCATGCTATAAATAATGTCAAATCTTTGTTAAGTGCCAACTTCGATATGAAAGATCTAGGTGAAGCAGTGTAATCCTTGAAATTAAGATTACTAGATCAGAAAAGAGAATTTCTTTGGATCAATCTCATTACATTGAGAAGATACTAAAGAAATAGAATTACTTTGATGGTAAACCTGCATGTACACCCATATGATCCTAGTGTAAAACTATTTAAGAACACTGGTGAAGATGTAAATCTCATTATGCGAGCATCATTGATAGCCTTCGGTATGCCAGTGATTATATTAGACCCGACATTGTCTATGTAGTGGGATTATTATGCAGGTTTACTAGTAGACCTAGTATAGAGCACTGACATGCTAACGAAAGGATCATGAGATACCTAAAATGAACTATGAACCTTGGGTTACATTATGAAAAGTTTCCAGCTGTCCGTGAAGGATACACCGATGCAGACTGGAATACTTTATCCGATGATTCGAAAGCAACCAGTGACTATATATTTAGCATTGCCGGTGGAGTTATTTCTTGAAAATCTAAGAAACAGACTATTTTGGCTCAGTCTACTATGGAGTTTGAGATGATAGCACTAGCCACAGCTAGTGAAGAAGCAGATTACTTAAGAAATTTTACTAACTTAGATCCCTTTATGGGAAAACCGATACTAGATGCGTTGATCTGTTGCGATAGTACCACATTTATCGCAAAAGTACAGAACGTTATTATAATGGTAAAGAGACGACAGATACGTCGTAAGCATAGCAATGTTAGAGGGCTACTCTCTTTAGGAGCTGTTCGAGTGGATTACATACGCAGTGATGAGAATGTGGTTGATCCTTTGACGAAAGGATTAGCCAGAGAAAAAATCCTTAAAACCTCCAAAAGAATGGGACTAGTTCGCTTAGATTGTTGAATCACATAATGGTAACCCGACCTAATGATTGGAGATCCTAAAAACTATGTTCAATGGGTAAGAACAAGTTGTGAAGTGATATGAGTTGAAGAAGGAATGAATTAATAAAAACTTTTAATGAGATCTATACTCTATATAGAGTGGAGTACCTACCTTCAGAGGTACTCTTGATAGACTCACCTATGTGCATGTGGAAATGTGACCGTTTCTATGGAATTTTGGGCAAAATTCTTATAGCATTCACTAAATTGAGATAGATGTGCATGACCATAAATGCACGGCTATTTGATTGCATTCTAGAAAGATTGTATGTGGTTTGATGTTAGAAATAGAGTTCAAGATTACGTGTCACTCTAGTAACAACTGAATCATATCCACTATGCAAAGCTTCAAGTCGAAAGACACCTTTGTTTATGCACAATTTTATGTTTTTAAAAGCTGCTCGGAAAAAAATATTTTTAAAAAATTCAAGTGGGGGATTGTTGGAATTTTTTTTTAAATTTTAGGTGAATGATTAAAAAATTGATTAAGTGTGAAAGACTCTTATATATGTGAATAGTCCCACATTGTATGACTATAGAAAAAATCAAGTATTTATACTTGATTTTTAAAGGCTAAATTGAACCATTTAGGCACCTAATGATGCTCTTTTGTGAGAAGAAAGACCATGCTTGACCGCCATAGGTGTGCCCCGACCGATCGACTCAGCCCGGCCTCGGGCTTGAGCTTGTTGTGGTGCAACATTAATATTTTTGGACGAAATTGGTAAACTTTTTTTGACCATTATTTTTTTGAGACGGTAAAACTTCAGATCCGTTTTTTGATCCAACGATCACCCCACGACTCAGTAAAACATTCGACTTGGTATTCCATTTATTAAAATTGATTGTTAGACGAAATCAAAAATATAAATGACATAAGTCGTTCTTCTTCTTCTCCACGAAACTCCTTTTTCCTAAAAACCGAGCAGTGTTTTTTAAGTGCAAATAAGTCGACTCCATTTGTGCAGACGGATCGATACTACGAGACCAAACAAAGAGATGTTGTTTTATCCTAGAGGCGGCGGTGATTGTTTGTCTGCTTGCACCCATGAGCAGAACGCAGGAACGTCTTCAAGACATCATGAAAAAATACACGACTCAGCCAAAGTTCATTTGTTTCCAACAATACAACTTAGCTAATATGAAAAAATAAGTTGAGGGCATGCAATTATATATAATATTCTTCGTACCGCAAAACTTCTTAAGAACAAGGCTAATTTAAAACTTACCTTCAATTTATCGAGTGATACAGACATAAGAACCGAACCATCCCTATGTAGAACTCCACTGTAATCAACCTCTTCTCACTATAAATCGAGAAATTATAGTTAGAAGTGAGATATATATAACATCTGTATTGAAAGTTGAAGTATACTTCTTTCTGCAAAGGAAGTTGCCCTGTTCTTCTCCGGAAAGTGTAATAACATTCGTGCTTCCCTTCAAAAGGAAACTGTTCAAATTACAACTGATTAATTCTTAAATTCTTGTTCCTTTTTTAACATGTTCCTCAAATTGTGTAGAACGAACTAGAGTTAAAAACTTACCACTATTATAAAATGAAGGAAGAAGAAGCCATTAGAGAGAGAGAGGCAGAAGATATATTATTCATTCAGAGAATGGATTTCTATTTACATTACATTAGCACCTTTATATAAAGGTGTGACGACCCGACCTTCTACGCCCAGAAAGTCGTATCGTTTTTAAGAAAAGAAAGAGGTGAGAAAGTAGAAAAGAAAGAGAAGAAGAAGAAACAACATCAGAATCTCAACAGCGGAACGAATAAAATATAATATATGACATAAATTAATACATAGTATCATATACATCAGAGTTACACAGATAATACATCACATACTAGACAGTTATAAACACCTGTCTAGTTAATACAACTCACACATCACAGAGATACAACACAGCGGAATATAGAATAAACACTAACACAGCGGAACCACTATATATATCTATACGCTGAAGCCTCCTGCTCTATTGCTCCTCCAGAATTCGTCAAAGCCAACCTGAATCCCTTGGCTACCCGTAAAAATTTGGGTACCCGAGAGTTTAAGAAAAACAGAAAATAAACTCCGGGTCAGACATGGGTCTGGTATGAGTAACAGGTTAAAGTTGCTTAACTTTAAAAATCCTTTGAAACAAAAGGTATCACGTAAGACTTCCCACACATAAACATGGAAAAGCTTTTACCTTACGCTAACCAAAACATTTTTAGGAAATCCAGTGATATTATAATAGTGTCTAGGGTTTTCAAGTAAATAGAAAATAGCTGAAATTGTTACATGATTAAATTCCAGCATGCTAGGTATACAATCAAAACCGAGGGCGCTTATTGGATTTTGGATTCAATACAATGGCTGGGCTACTGGGGTACCGCACGTCACAGTACATGGCCTAGATCACCGTACCGAGGACCCACCCTAAGTCCCCTGCAACACAAGGCCGGAACCATTCCTTACTGAACAATTCCAAGTAAGATCACCCCACGGTTGGCGCGACCAACCGCACACTAAGCCGAATAAATAGGGACATCTAGACAGGGATGACCTTACTCCCTAGTGGGAGCTACCCACGGAGCCTTGCTGCACCTACCCTGTTTTAGCCATTCCCGGTTGATGAGGCTTGAGGTTAAGATTACCTTTAGAGAACACGTCTCTTAGAATGCTCATCGCCCACCTGACGATGTTCTGAAAGCATTCAATCCATACAAGTTCGTTCCGGGTTCGAACGAAACCGAAGGCATTATCTCGTTACACTCATATTGGAATCACCCTTAGAGTTAACGGCAATAACCCTTGCACTTTGAATCACCATCTCGAACCTATAAGTACTATCTCCGTCAAACTCATTACGGAATCACCCACAAAGTTTTACTGACGTATAGTTCTTATACCTCGAGTCTTCACTTGCTCCACTTGGATTTCACGACCTAACGTTTAATTGGAATCGATGTGGTTTTCGGACTCCCAAATATGGATACCCGATCTTGGTCTCACCGAAATCCAAAACGTGTTTTTTTAAGGCCAAGTTGTTTTAAAGTTTAAACCAATTCAATTCAATTATCTATATATCAACACAGATAGATAAAACACAATATCACAGATAGATGATCACATATCAGCATAAATGGATAATCTATATCATCACACTTTCATCAAAGCATCCATATCACAACAATATTACTCATCTCATATCTGAGATCACAGTCAATCAATGGGATATCAATATCAATCATCATACATAAGCAAGGATTAATAATCACATCATTGATAATTAAATTAATTACCTTATCCTTAATTAATTTAAAATAAATTAAATTAATTACTTCATTATGAATAAACTTGCTATATTAATTAATTATCAATCAATTAATGAATCATCATCCCATTATTCCTTTTTAATTAATCATCCCGATTAATTACTTTTAATTACATTTAAGTAATTATCTTCAAATTATTTCCACAGATTAATTACTTTAACCAAATATAGAAGTAAATCCCTACATTACTTCATTTATTAATTAACCAGAGTTAATTACTTTGCTTAATTATTTATTTTAATAAATCTCTTCATTTATCAATTATATTCCAGTTAAATCCATTTTAAATTTCAACATTAATTATAAAAATTAATGATCTCAAATTATAATTACAATTTAAATTAATTACATCAAAGTAATTTATCCTTAAATTAATCCAAAATATTAATCACCTTTGATTAATCGCAATCAGTAATTAACTCCTTTAATTACTTCATTAAATAAATTAATTATTCCATAATTAATTATCTCAAATTAATCCTTTGATTAATTTTACAAAGTAATTATACTCAAATTACTTTATTAACAAAACATCATCCCATTAATTACATCCTGTAATTAAACATCAATTACTTCTCTAAGTAATCATACTTATCACATCATCAATTTGATTTATCCAAATTAATTAAAATAAATTAATTAACCCAAATTAATTAAAATAAATTAATTAACCCAAATAAATCAAATTACTCAATCAATTAAAATGAGTAATTATTTTCTTAATTACTTCCTATTCAATTAACAATACCTTAACATTTAAAATGTCGATTTTTAATTAATTAATCCAATTAACAATTAATAATCAATTATATTGATTAATTATAAAATAATCCAGTTAACAGTCTTCATTAACATTCATTAATTACTATTCTAAAGTAATTAACTTATATTAATTATTAATAAGTTTAATTTACCATTTATAAATTAATTAAAGTCTAATCTATGATTTTAATAACATATTAATTACTTAATTCATCTTTACTTTAATTAATTCATTTAAACTTCAATTTCCGATTTAATCAATATAAATTTATCAACATTTTAATTCCTTAATGGTTAAAGAATTTAAGTCTTTAATCTTTATTACTTAGAGAAAACTTATTTTCCATAATTGATTAAATTTCACTTCAAATGTTTAAAAACATTTATTTACATTCTTTGAATTTCCATTTAAAACTTCAGGTTTAAACTAACACTCATTTGAACTTTAAATCACTTTATAAACACCGACCTTTAAAAACTTTAAATTACAAATTTTAAACAATACTTTGCTATGAAGAGATTTTAAATGAAATCCTCTTTAGTTCAAATATTTAAATTTATTTAAAGTATTTAAATTTTTTTAAACTTCCTTTTATTTCAAAAATCTGGATTTTAAACATTTAATTAAACTCAATTTTAACATTGATTACAAATTTAAACTTAATAACTTAAAATGTTAAAAACTGGGCACTGATATAACTCAAAAAATAAAAGATCCGGGTTCCCTTATAATTACTTCGAGAAAAATGGAAATTTACCCGAGCCAAAACGAATTCTTCCCGAGTTCGCACTCAAGTAAAACTGGGTACTGATAAATGTTGGAAAACAACACAACTCGAGATCCCCTATACTTACTTCGATGAAATCATGGGATCACCCAAGCCAAACAATGAATTAATCGAGAAATTCTCGAGTTTATTTCCCTGTCACCCCAAAAAGAAACACAGCCACCAAAATCCCTTCCCCGTGCACATGCACGCTTCCATCAGTCACCTCCGGTCGACCACGACCATCCCTACATCACGGCGACCACCTCGACACCCTATCCCAGCCCTCCGATCACCTTCTCCGTCTCGAAATCAAATTCGAGTACTTGTCATAAAAACTGAAACTAAACCCACAACCTGGAACTACGCCGTGCTCCCATCTCCGATCACCAGCGGCCACCCCACTCCGGTCATAGTCTCGTCTGTCTCTCCTCTACAAAAACCCCGAAGCACGATACACTCGATCGTTCCTTGATGACGTATGAAACGGAAACATAGAGCAACTCAAAACTAGGTCTATGGAAAAGAATTCGACGCCGCCACCACCACCGTTAACTAACCACCACCGCACCATTTTTCCGAACATCCCTGGTCGCTCCTCTACCTCTCGACCAAAACTCAACGTCTCCGGTCGACTACATCGACCACGGTGACTCAAATCGTTCGAAACAGTGAAGTTAAAACTGCTCTTCACTCCCTTGCTTAAAAATTCTAATTCTTGTTTTAAAAATCACGATTTAGTATATATTTTCACTTGATGCAACTGAATTCTTAAAACAAGAGATTTGATTTTAAACATATTTAAAAATGTACATGTTTTCTTTGTTTCTTGAGACAAGTATATGTTGTTTCTGCCTTAAATAAATTTTAACACTTATATTATGATCAAACAAACAATATTTTTTTATATTCTAAATTTAAACATTGATTAGATCATGAGATAAAGATTTATTTTCCAATTTACTCAAAAAAAAATGAGCAACAGACAACAGAGAATCAAAGAACAGAACAGATATACACAAACATATGTATATATATAAGATACATGTCATCACAGAAGGAAGCATACAATATTAACTTAAGTTATAAGTTTTTAAAAATAAATGTTACTCACCTGCTTGATAAAAGAACAGAGCACTGTGTTGTAAACAGATTGAACTGGAAAATATCTTCATTTACATCTTCTACCAATCATCTTGTTGTAGTGGTATTAGTTGTACTTGATGATATAGAAGCTTGTTTAGGTTTAAATGAAATTGTAGCTCGGTTTTTATTTAGTTAGCTCGAATGGAATGAAAAGGTGATAAAGGAAAATAGTTTATATGCTTATGTATAAAACAGGTTACAGGTTTTGTATATTATATTTTTTTCTTCTTTTTAAAAAAAAGTCAGAGATATTTTATAAAATGGAGGCTGAAAGAAATTTGTATACAATCGTATAGATTTTGTTGGCTGCCAAGAATAAGAGAATTTAATGTTGTTTGTACTTTATGTTTATCTTCACACTTATCTCATTTTCTTATACTTGCCTGGCTTAACTTACAAGCTACAAACAATATTGTATTTTACTTTGCATTTGAATCTTTTTGTTCTCAGGCCTGCATGTATATCCCAAATTCGAACATCAGTTTTCATATTTCCCTATACAAGCTTAGTTATTATTATTTTTTTCAATTGGCTATGCAGATTTTTATAAAGGCTGAGAAGTCCTCTTTTCTTAGCTTGCATTCCTTTCTTATGTGCTATACAAACATGCTACTAGTTTGATAAAAGGATGTATTGTAAGTGAAATGTTATTCTAATATATTGTTTGATTATGAAATGTAAGTGGTTGTTATTTTAATATGTTGTTTGATTATTTGGTATACTTGTTTTATTATTTACAAACTATAAAATTCGCTTATGTAAACTTTTACTCGTATTATCGTATTGTATTCCTATATGAATACTTTTATATTTTTCCTTATAAATATCATTTAAAATAAATTACACATTTATAAATTTGAAACGATTCATAAAAGAAATTATATTTTTACTATAACTACTTATTTTTAAAATATACATTAAAGTAATATTTGACAAAACTGAATTGGAAACTTATATATATTTTTAAACTATATTAACAAGTTATACTTTCAAAAAAAGAAAAATGAAATTCTTTTATTAATAATTATAAAATCCAAACCAAAGTTAGAATAAGCTTTAAAACAACTTAAAACATTTATCTAAAGTATTTTAAACAATATATTTATTTATTTAATAGCTTTGAAGAGTTTATTTTAAAATAAATAATTATTCCCAAATCACTAATATATATAAGAAATTTGAAAACAAAATTTATCAATTAAATTTAAAACAAAACTTCCCTATCTACAATATATACCAATATATATATATATAATAAATAGAAAATAATTTACTAGTTTTAAAGGATATAATTTACAATACGATATTTATCAAAAGAAAAATATCAATTTAAATCTTATAATTCAAAAATATATCAAATCAATTTAATATTTATCACAGGTTATTAAATTGATATTGCCAAAATTTCCGGGATGTCACATTCCTTCCCCCTTAAAAGAATTTCGTCCCTGAAATTTAAAACAAAGGTAACTTAATAATCTATTTAAAATTTAGTTTAAAACACAAGCATATATTAACAACCATAACAATCAAATTATCTAATCAAACAAGCCTATCTATCCAGACAAAAATGTGGGTAGAATTCTCTCGAGTTTCCCCGAATATAAATATCGGGTTACTCGCTCTATAGAATCCAAACAGTCAATGCCACTAAGCTACAGAGCTCCTACTCATCTAGATCTACAAAGCAAGGCAAGATATCAGACTACAACCGAGTCAGGCTCACAACCAAACTCCCTGAACTGCTGGTTCCAAAATCAGAAATAGAGTTTTACACATACTCCCTCAGAGACACGTGCAACACATCGAATCTCAGCTATCCAAACTGGCAATTCACTCCAGAAGAACAAACACCAACCTCTCCAGAATACAGAGAAAATCCAGAACACCTTGGAACTAATTTCCCAAAATTACCAAACTATACAGCTCCTTCGATCAGAGAAAACTTACTCAAAATCAAATCTCTGATTCTGAAATCCAAATTCCTCCGTCTCCTATCTACCAAACTCTTCGGACGATCCAAAACTACTTTCATCACTATCAATCAGCTAAATCTCCGCTGATGCCTTTCAGAACAATCTGAACCCAAAACAATCCAGTAGAATGATCTTCTCGAAATTGACCAAAATCAAGAACACAATCCCTACCATCCTCCGTAGAAAACAACTTCTCTTCTCCAGAAAAGAAAAGCAGACGCACTCTCAACTGCTTCCGCTGCACAACTTTGATATGGGTAGAAGAAAATATAGATGATGCACACAAGCACAAACCTTCCACTGATACCAACTGTGACGGACCTAGGCTTTGCAACCGTTGGTCAGCAATCACAACTGGTCTTTCCAATTATCCTGGAAATATGGTTTAACAGATCCAAAGTAAAAACTCAGAAGTTCCCCCAAAACCATCCTACTACTAAGCTAAACCATCGGTACAACTCCTGGAATAAAGTCGATACCAAACTCAAACTCTAGATGCTGACAAAATTCTTACTTCCTAAAGACATCCAGAAAGAAGAATCTCTAAAACACAAGAGAACGCTCAAACTATCGCAAGTCACTTTTGCGATTAATCCAGCCTGATTCCAAAGAAAAACTATTTTCACTTTACCAAACAGAGCAGCTTATGCTTAACTATCCAATCTAACGAAGAAACGGAACCACTCTGCTGCTTCTGAACTCCACTGCGAAGCTAGAAAACTTCTCTGCCAACACACAAAAAAACTCCGAGCTACTCTGCTAACACCAATGACAAAGAATTCCTAATCTAAAGCTCTTCAAGAAACTCGGACCTCGAACAACCAGAAACATCCTGCTGAACACAGCCACAACTCCGAAGCAGACTCACTTGCTTAACTCGTCCCAAAGGAATATCTTCGGAGACATCCATAGTCACTGTGTCCCATCACATGGCTACCACATCTTGAGGGATCAAGATATCATGACTTGCTTCTGTCCAACCGACAGATCCAAACTCTACTCATCCAAACTCTCGAAATCCGCTCACACGAGTGCGATGATCTTACATTTAAATGTTGGACTCCAAATCCTTCACAGATTTTCTTTAGAGACCCATGAAATTCTTACACCGCAAATTCACTCGAGACGAACTGTAGACCCAATACCGTCTCGGTAGATACACTTCCATCCTCAACAAATTCAACCATTGATAGTCGTGTTACACACACCACTACCTATCTACCCATATAACTTATATTGGAAAACTTGAACAGGTAACCCAACCGATAGGTAGAAATATATAAAAATATACATATATATATATATATATCAAAAATACAAATACGCTCTCTCAAGATAGAAATCACTCAAGAGCCTAGGTATTCGCTCAACCTAGTGCTCTGATACCACCTGTGATGACCCGACCTTCTACGCCCAGAAAGTCGTATCGTTTTTAAGAAAAGAAAGAGGTGAGAAAGTAGAAAAGAAAGAGAAGAAGAAGAAACAACATCAGAATCTCAACAGCGGAACGAATAAAATATAATATATCACATAAATTAATACATAGTATCATATACATCAGAGTTACACAGATAATACATCACATACTAGACAGTTATAAACACATGTCTAGTTAATTCAACTCACACATCACAGAGATACAACACAGCAGAATATAGAATAAACACTAACACAACGGAACCACTATATATATCTATACGCTGAAGCCTCCTGCTCCATTGCTCCTCTAGAATTCGTCAAAGGCAACCTGAAACCCTTGGCTACTCGTAAAAATTTGGGTACCCGAGAGTTTAAGAAAAACAGAAAATAAACTCCGGGTCAGACATGGGTCTGGTATGAGTAACAGGTTAAAGTTGCTTAACTTTAAAAATCCTTTGAAACAAAAGGTATCACGTAAGACTTCCCACACATAAACTTGGAAAAGTTTTTACCTTACGCTAACCAAAACATTTTGAGGAAATCCAGTGATATTATAATAGTGTCTAGGGTTTTCAAGTAAATAGAAAATAGCTGAAATTGTTACATGATTAAATTCCAGCATACTAGGTATACAATCAAAACCGAGGGCGCTTATTGGATTTTGGATTCCATACAATGGCTGGGCTACTAGGGTACCGCCCGTCACAGTACGTGGCCTAGATCACCGTACCGAGGACCCACCCTAAGTGTGGTGACCCTCACTCTATAACACATAGTTTTTTTTTTACAAGAGGCATTAACCACTAAACCCCAATTCTTTTATATTTGAATATTTATATAATTTCCAAATATTTTTCCCAAAACCCTGGTTTTACCAATATAATCATATCAGTGTACAAACAAATTAAGTCAATTGTATATTTGATGATATACAATTGTTTCTTTATTATTATTATATATATTTTTTATCAGAGGGAATTTGAATCAAATAGAAATCAAACTACCATACAAGTTATTGACATAGCCACTTATTTCTTTTCTAAGTCTTGTTCTACTGCCATAGGTGCACTTTGACAAATTCTAACACTTATATATATATTTATCTTGCCTAGATAATTCTATTTAACTCTAAAATAGGCAAATTAGGCAAAATCAGCAGTTCAGACGTCTAAATTTTTATGACAGACGTCTAGATTCGATCTCAGACGTTTAAATTTTTATGACAGACGTCTCAGAGAGTCTAAATTTTAAACAGAGAGTAGAAAACATTTTGAACTAAATTCAGACATCTAAATTTTTGTTGACAGACGTCTAAATTAGATCTCAGACGTCTAAATTATTATGACAGACGTCTCAGAGTGTCTAAATTTTAAACAGAGAGTAGAAAACATTTTGAACTAAATTCAGACATCTAAATTTTTGTTGACAGACGTCTAAATTAGATCTCAGACGTCTAAATTATTATGACAGACGTCTCAGAGTGTCTAAATTTTAAACAGAGAGTAGAAAACATTTTGAACTAAATTCAGACATCTAAATTTTTGTTGACAGACGTCTAAATTAGATCTCAGACGTCTAAATTATTATGACAGACGTCTAATTTGATCTTAGACGTCTAAAATTGTTGACAAGTTTTCTCAGAGGATTAAACTTAAATACTCAATTACTTACAAATTTCCAGAATTCGTGCATATGCAAGTATCACTTACCTGCCATGCACAAATTCATCTCACTTAAATATTCTACTAAAATCTTGAGTGTTCATTAAAAATCAATCCCCTTAGTTTTTTTTTAATTTCCATAAGGCAAAACATAAGCAATAAAAATCAGAGTTCAAATATATATATATATATATATATATATATATATATCCATATCATATGCATATGACATGTCTAACTCCTTATTTTCTCCAAATCAGACATTCATAAAACAAATTTGTAGTTAACCAACCATCATCCATGATCACTCATAACAGGTTTTGATTAAGTACATATCTTCAACTCAAAATACTTAAAAAGTTTCCTAAAAGTAACTTCAATTACAGGAAATAAAATGTGTCTAGTAATTTCATTACAATGCATCTGCAAATTTTAAAAACAAGTCTCTCTTATTTATTCTAGCAGCCAATGCCTTCTCTACTCATCAAGCCAACTTCAATTTCCTGCAAGCAAATCATTTAGCTGCCCCAAAGAATTTTTGAGACACCCAGATGATTGCAAGGGCAACCAAAAGGGTCAGTTTTCACTGGTATGAGCATTTATCAATTTTGTATACATATTCATAATTTTAAAACATGATCTTGCAGTGCCTTCCTAGTTTAACAGATGTTTATACTTAGCAGGTTTTGGTTCATACAAGGTAATACAAAAAAAAACACATTCATCTATTCAAACAAATACACAGCAAACAGTAAAGATAAACATGTGTATAATTCTTGATTTATTCTCCTCAAATCTAGATAAATAATCTCAGGTTTTATACTCCAAATTTTCTCCCAGCAACTAATCAATGAACAAGTTTAACTTGATTAAATTAACACCATATCTGGATATTTATAACCCAGATTTTTAAACCCCTGTCCCCATTTATTTTATGGTCTTTAACTCCTTGTCAAATGAATACTATGTATGCATTGTGAAGGAAACTCCCAGGTTGTTTAAATTATTCCAACACACAAAGGCCTCAGGGTGCAGTTGCACCATGCATATACTTGCTTCCACCTGAAGTAAGCAAATCATTGACTAACTCCCAAGTGACCAATTTAGTTTTCTTTCATTCATATTTCAGAAAGATATAACTGCTTGTATATTTTTATGATTCAACCCCATGTTCCCCTTTTTAATCTATATCCATGTTTAATGATACTAAGATAGAACAAGAATGCTCCAATCATGTTAACACCAAAAGCCCACTTACAGAATAATACTCCAAACAAACAAAAAAATGCACAAACAAACATCCATATCACCCATAACAAAATTAATTCAGAGATTTAAATGTCTCATGATATTCTAGGCTGCCTGCAATAGGACTTAATGCCATTGCATACAAAGGATAAATACTCACATAATGTTTTTCCTTTCACTACTTTAATCTTTTGAACAGCAAATCCCCCAAAGCCCCAAGCTAGTGTTTCTCCTAGTTTATTTTATCTTTGTTTTGATCCCAAGAGAATGATGGATCTAGTTATGTGCAGTTATTTATAAATCATTCTAGGGTTTAAGAAAATGGGTAATTCTCCTAATACCCTTAGCTGTTCATGCATACATCTCATTCCTGTGTGGTCCTAAATGGGAAATGCACACATCAGGTTACTTTAATTGGTTATTTTGGGAGTTGAACATTTTAAACACTGCATGCTATTTTCATGTTTCTATTTTACTCATGCCATATGCATGTGATCCTTGTTCTTTTTTTTTCTAAGTTTAGAGAATCTGAAAATCTCCTTTGTACATTTAAATTAAAAATCACATATATTATGCTAATTATTTTCTGGCACAACTATAAGACTTATAAACCTTTTTATTAATTTAATTTTTATTCTACCTTTATATAAAACAGAAAATGCCCCATATATATTAAATGTATATATTTTTATTTTATTTTATTTTAGGGTCATTACATACCCTCCCCCTTAAAGGAATTATGTCCCCATAATTTCACCTATTTTCTCAAATTAAAAGCACTAATCCATAGCCTGTTTTAACTCCATAACCCCATACTCCTATTTTATGGAAACAAACAATATATAAATACATTTAGAAAAATTATCTTAGGCTGCTTAAACATACCTCTCCACCAGTAAACAAATTGGGGTATTTAGCCCTCATTTTGTCTTCAACCTCCCATGTACAATCATTAGTGTCCAAGCTCCATTGGATTTTCACCAGTTTGATCACCTTGTTCCTCAACTTTTTCTCTTCCTTGGCAACTATCCCTACTGGTTCATTTGTATAAACCAAATTCTTCTGGACTTGAACTTGAGTAGGTGACTCCAGAATTGCTCCTTCATCATGCACCCATTTTCTCAATTGAGAAACATGAAATACAGGGTGCACACCACTCAACTCCTCAGGTAACTTAAGTCTGTAGGCCATAACACCAATTCTCTGCATAATTTCATATGGTCCTACAAATCTTGGTGATAGTTTACCAGATTTTCCAAACCTGAACACTTTCTTCATTGGTGATACTTTCAGAAAAACATGCTCTCCTACTTCAAACTCCATTGGCTTCCTTTTTCTATCTGCATAAGACTTTTGTCTTGATTGTGCTGCCTTCATTCTATGCCTAATCAATTCAATCATGTTGTAAGTTTCTTTAACATGGTCTGGCCCCAACATTACACCCTCTCCTGCTTCCAACCAACAGGCAGGAGACATGCAAGGTCTCCCATACAAGGCTTCAAAGGGAGCCATTCCTATGGTTGATTGATAGCTATTGTTGTAAGTGAATTCTGCCAAGTGGATATGATCCTCCCAATTACCCCCAAAATCAAGCACACATGCACTAAGTAAATCTTCCAATATTTTATTCACTATCTCTGTTTGCCCATCACTTTGAGGATGGTAGGCAGTGCTTAAACAAAGTTGTGTTCCCATTGCTTCTTGGAAACTTTCCCAAAATCTTGAGGTGAACAAAGTGTCTCTATCACTTACAATAGTCTTGGGTATACCATGTAACCTCACCACTTCTTTAATGAACAATTGTGCAAGCTTATATGCATTTCTATCTGACCTGACAGGGACAAAGTGAGCTGATTTGGTTAGTCTATCAACAATTACCCATATACTATCATTGCCTTTCTTAGTTCTAGGCAAACCATCCACAAAATCCATGGAAATACTTTCCCATTTCCACTGAGGTACCTCCAAAGGTTGCAACATGCCAGAAGGCTTTTGGTAGTATGCTTTAATTTGTTGGCATGTGGAACACTTTGCCACATATCTTGCCACTGCTTGCTTCATTCCTGGCCACCAGTAGCTTCTTTTTAAATCATGATACATTTTAGTACCACCAGGGTGTATGGTGTACCTGGTCTTGTGATGCTCATTCATGATTTCTTCCTTCAACTCTGCAATGTTTGGTACACAGAGCTTATCATTTTTCCTCAAATAACCTTGGGAATCTATTTTAAAATTCTCTGACTCAATGTTATTTAATAACATTTCTTTCTTCTCCTTTAGACTTTGATCTTGATCTTGCATGCTACCAACTTTCTCCACCAGATTGGACTTCACTGTGATTATTCCCAATGTACCATACTCCACCATATCACCATGTTCTTTAAAATTCACTGCATCCTTGCTGTATATATCTGCCTCCCCAAGCACTGCAAGATTTTTAAACTCATCAATCATCAAACTGGCTAATCTAACATGATTTCTGCTCAAAGCATCTGCTACTCTATTAGCTTTTCCAGGAGTGTACAATATATCTAAATCATATGCAGCTAGAAACTCCAACCACCTTGCTTGCCTCATATTTAAATCTTTTTGAGAAAATAAATATTTCAATGCTTGATGATCTATGAATAATTCAAATTTTGCCCCAAGCAAATAATGCCTCCATAGTTTTAGTGCAAACACTATTGCAGCTAATTCTAGATCATGAGTTGCATATTTGGTTTCATTAGGTTTTAGCTGTCTTGATGCATATGCCACTACCTTGCCATGTTGCATAAGCACTGCACCTAACCCAGATCCACTAGCATCAGTGTATACAACCATTCCTTCATTTGCTTCTGGGATTTGTAGGACAGGAGCTTCCACCAATGCTTGCTTTAATTTCTCAAAAGCTTGTTCACACTGCTCAGTCCACACATATGGTTGGTTCTTCTTGGTTAGTTTGGTCATTGGTGCGGCTATTCTTGAAAAATCCTTGATGAACCTCCTATAATACCCTGCCAAACCTAAGAATGACCTCACCTCAGTCACTGTTTTGGGTCTACTCCATGATTGAACTGCAATGACCTTGCTTGGATCTACACTTACTCCCTGCTGTGACACTATGTGTCCTAAGAACTTTACTTCTTGTTGCCAAAATGCACACTTTGAATACTTGGCTTTTAATTCATGGTCTCTAAGTCTGGATAATACTAAATGTAGGTGCATAGCATGATCATTTTCTGACTTTGAATAAATTAATATGTCATCTATAAATACCAAGACAAACTTATCCAAAAAGTCTCTAAAAATTCTATTCATCAAGTCTACAAAATAGGAGGGAGCATTGGTCAAGCCAAATGGCATTACTAGAAATTCATAAAGGCCATACCTTGTATTAAAGGCTGTGTACTCAATGCTTTCCTCTGCAACTTTCATTTGGTGAAATCCAGAGGCTAAGTCTAGCCTTGAAAATATTCTAGCCCCATGCAATTGATCAAATAGATCATCTATTCTAGGCAGTGGGTACTTATTTTTAATAGTTACCTTGTTTAAATCCCTATAGTCCATACACAACCTCATTGTTCCATCATGTTTCTTAACAAAAAGCACTGGGGAACCCCAACTGGAACTACTTGATCTTATGAATCTTTTCTCTTCTAATTCTTCTAGTTGATGTTTTAATTCCACCAACTCTTTTGGACCCATTCTATAAGGCTTCTTAATGATTGGATTTGTTCCTGGCATTAATTTTATTTTAAATTCAACTGGTCTGTTTTGAGGAACTCCCTTTACTTCTCCAAACACATCTATATATCCATTTACTACTGGGATTTCCTCTATTTTTAATTCCTTTTGAACTTCATTAATACTCCAAATTTTATTAAAACATGCATTCTTTGCTATTTCACTTAAGATGGTAATTCTTTTGCCTTCATTAGTTTCCAAAGAAATAGTAAGGTTTTCTAAATTTAAAATTGCTTTATTTCTCATTAACCAATCTACCCCCAAAATAATCCCAATACTAGGATAATTTAAGGTGTATAGATCTGAATTAAATTCATAACCCCCTATAATTAATTTCAGACCCATGCACTTCATCCCCAACATGCAATGACTCCCTATGGGAGTGTGTACAATTAAGGGCTGATCAATAGAAACACAAGCAAGTGTTAACTTCTTTACAATTTCCAAAGATATTAGTGAATGTGAGGCACCAGTGTCATATATTACTGATATTGGTTGGGTATGAATAAAAATTATACCTTCAAGTTGCCCAACATTCCCAGTGTTATTTGCTGCCAAAGCTCCTACCCTTGCTGTTCCCCTATTGGTTTCTGGGCAATCCTTCTTGAGATGACCCATCTTTCCACAATTATAACAGCCTCCTCTAGGTATTTTAGGGTCAGGGCATTGGTTACTATAATGTCCAGCTTTTCTACAATTAAAACAATGAGTGAATTTCTTGTTTTCAGGTGCTATTGCTCCTTCCCCTTTCTTAACTCCTTTACTTACATTTCTCTTGTCATAAGGTTGCACTTTGTTCTGGCCACCCTTCTTCTTATTGAGCTTCATATTCCTGAATTTCTCTCTTGCAGTGTAATGTTGCTCAAATGAGAGAGTTAGATCAATTACTTGATCAAAAGTTTTGTCCTTGTATGGCAACATTGCCCTTGACAAACTAGGGTTCAAGCCTTGAATGTACCTTGCATTCTTTGCTTCTGCACTCCCTATTAACACCAGTCCATACTTGGATAATGCTTCAAACTTCTGAGTGTATTCATTCACACTCATGCTTCCTTGCCTTAGTTTAATAAAGTCTTCAAGCAGCGTGGCCTTGGCAGATGCTGGGACAAATCTGGCCTCAAGCATGTCCTTGAAATCATTCCAAGTGATAGTATCCTCTTGTCTTCCTGCTGTCACGACTTCCCACCAATCCAGTGCAACCCCCTTCAATTTCCTTGAAGCTATCTGTCTCTTCCTCTGGTCATTGATCTGCATATCTGTGAAGACCCTCTCCATAGTTCTTATCCAAGTTTGAACACCTATAGCTCCTTCAGTACCTTCAAAATCCTTTCCGCCCAAAGTGGTACATGTCTTTAGCAGTTTGGAGAGTTCTTCATGAGGATTGTCTTGCCTTGGTGCCATTCCATCCCTTAAAGCTCTCACAAAATCCTCCATGCTCATCACAGGTGGCTCTCGTGATGATCTTGCACCTGTATGGTGCCTTGGTCCTACCATGATGCTATAAATATGATTTTTACATTAGTTTATTTACCCCTATCATTTTTGGTGTCTTTACTTGGTTCATTTTTATTTCTGTGCACACTGTGCATGTATCACATGTACACACATATATATATATATATATATTTTTATTCAGTCATAAAACAAAAGTATTCAACATCAATAATTCAAACAATGCATTCAAATATCCATATGCATACAACAACATTTACTATGTTATTTAAAACATAGCTCTGATACCAAACTGTGGTGACCCTCACTCTATAACACATAGTTTTTTTTTACAAGAGGCATTCACCACTAAACCCCAATTCTTTTATATTTAAATATTTATATAATTTCCAAATATTTTTCCCAAGACCCTGGTTTTACCAATATAATCATATCAGTGTACAAACAAATTAAGTCAATTGTATATTTGATGATATACAATTGTTTCTTTATTATTATTATATATATTTTTTTTATCAGAGGGAATTTAAATCAAATAGAAATCAAACTACCATACAAGTTATTGACATAGCCACTTATTTCTTTTCTAAGTCTTGTTCTACTGCCATAGGTGCACTTTGACAAATTCTAACACTTATATATATATTTATCTTGCCTAGATAATTCTATTTAACTCTAAAATAGGCAAATTAGGCAAAATCAGCAGTTCAAACGTCTAAATTTTTATGACAGACGTCTAGATTCGATCTCAGACGTCTAAATTTTTATGACAGACGTCTCAGAGAGTCTAAATTTTAAACAGAGAGTAGAAAACATTTTGAACTAAATTCAGACATCTAAATTTTTGTTGACAGACGTCTAAATTAGATCTCAGACGTCTAAATTATTATGACAGACGTCTCAGAGTGTCTAAATTTTAAACAGAGAGTAGAAAACATTTTGAACTAAATTCAGACATCTAAATTTTTGTTGACAGACGTCTAAATTAGATCTCAGACGTCTAAATTATTATGACAGACGTCTCAGAGTGTCTAAATTTTAAACAGAGAGTAGAAAACATTTTGAACTAAATTCAGACATCTAAATTTTTGTTGACAGACGTCTAAATTAGATCTCAGACGTCTAAATTATTATGACAGACGTCTAATTTGATCTTAGACGTCTAAAATTGTTGACAAGTTTTCTAAGAGGATTAAACTTAAATACCCAATTACTTGCAAATTTCCAGAATTCGTGCATATGCAAGTATCACTTACCTGCCATGCACAAATTCATCTCACTTGAATATTCTACTAAAATCTTGAGTGTTCATTAAAACTCAATCCCCTTAGTTTTTTTTTAATTTCCATAAGGCAAAACATAAGCAATAAAAATCAGAGTTCAAATATATATATATATCCATATCATATGCATATGACATGTCTAACTCCTTATTTTCTCCAAATCAGACATTCATAAAACAAATTTGTAGTTAACCAACCATCATCCATGATCACTCATAACAGGTTTTGATTAAGTACATATCTTCAACTCAAAATACTTAAAAAGTTTCCTAAAAGTAACTTCAATTACAGGAAATAAAATGTGTCTAGTAATTTCATTACAATGCATCTGCAAATTTTAAAAACAAGTCTCTCTTATTTATTCTAGCAGCCAACGCCTTCTCTACTCATCAAGCCAACTTCAATTTCCTGCAAGCAAATCATTTAGCTGCCCCAAAGAATTTTTGAGACACCCAGATGATTGCAAGGGCAACCAAAAGGGTCAGTTTTCACTGGTATGAGCATTTATCAATTTTGTATACATATTCATAATTTTAAAACATGATCTTGCAGTGCCTTCCTAGTTTAACAGATGTTTATACTTAGCAGGTTTTGGTTCATACAAGGTAATACAAAAAAAACACATTCATCTATTCAAACAAATACACAGCAAACAGTAAAGATAAACATGTGTATAATTCTTGATTTATTCTCCTCAAATCTAGATAAATAATCTCAGGTTTTATACTCCAAATTTTCTCCCAGCAACTAATCAATGAACAAGTTTAACTTGATTAAATTAACACCATATCTGGATATTTATAACCCAGATTTTTAAACCCCTGTCCCCATTTATTTTATGGTCTTTAACTCCTTGTCAAATGAATACTATGTATGCATTGTGAAGGAAACTCCCAGGTTGTTTAAATTATTCCAACACACAAAGGCCTCAGGGTGCAGTTGCACCATGCATATACTTGCTTCCACCTGAAGTAAGAAAATCATTGACTAACTCCCAAGTGACCAATTTAGTTTTCTTTCATTCATATTTCAGAAAGATATAACTGCTTGTATATTTTCCTGATTCAACCCCATGTTCCCCTGTTTAATCTATATCCATGTTTAATGATACTAAGATAGACCAAGAATGCTCCAATCATGTTAACACCAAAAGCCCACTTACAGAATATGTGACGACCCGACTTCCATAGCCCAAAAAGTCGCATCGTTTTGAAGAAAGAAAGGGATAGAAAGAGAAAAGAAGAGAAGAGAAAAGAAATAACAACAAAATCTCACACAGCGGAACGAATAAATTATATTAATAACATAAACTATTACATAGTATACAAGACTTATCAGAGTTATACAGATACACATCTCATACTAGACAGTTATAAACATCTGTCTAGTTATTACAACTCAATACAATACACACACTATCATAGAGATTAACACAGCGGAATACTATATCTACGAACGCCGAAGCCTCCTGCTCCATTGCTCCTCCAGAATATTCGTCAAAGCTAAACCGGAATCCCTTGGCTACTCGTAAAAATTTGAGTACCCAAGAGTTTATAAAACAGAAATAAACACTTGGGTCAGACATGGGTCTGGTGTGAGTAACAGGTTAAACTTGCTTAACTTCAAAACCTTTAGAAAGAAAAGGTATCACGTAAGACTCCCCACAAATAAACATGGGTAAGTTTTTACCTTATGCTAACCAAAACATTTGATAGGAAATCCAGTTATATTATAATAGGGTCTAGGGTTTTCAAATAAATATGAAATAGCTGAAATTGTTACATTATTAAATTCCAGCATACTAGCCACAAAGTGGGTTATACAATCAAAACCGTAAGGGCACGTAGGAAGAATGGGTTTCCATACAATGGCAGGGCTACTGGGGTACCGCCCGTCACAGTACGTGGCCTAGATCACCGTACCGAGGAGTACGCCCGCTCCCCTGCAACACAAAGCCGGAACCATCCCTTACTGGATAATTCCGAACAAGATAACCCCGTAGTTGGCGCGACCAACCACACACTAAGACGAATAAAAAGAAAAGGGACCTCTAGACAGGGATCTATCTTGCTCTCAGTGGGTGCTACCCACGAAGCCTTGCTGCACCTCCCCTGTTTTAGCCATTCCCGGTTGATGAGGCTTGAGGTTACGATTACCTTTAATCAGAACATATCACTTAGAATGCTCATCGTCCGCTTGACGATGTGCTGAAAGCATTCAATCCATACAAGTTCGTTCCGGGTTCGAACGAAACCGAAGGCATTATCTCGTTACACTCGTTTTGGAATCACCCTCAGAGTTAACGACAATAACCCTTGCACTCTGAATCTTCATCTTCACTTGAGATTCACGACCTATCGTTAATTTGGATCGATGTGGTATTCGGGTCTCCAGACCTGGAATTCCGGTATACGGAAACCCGATCCCGGTCTCATCGAAATCCAAAACGTATCTTTTAAGGGCCAAGTTGTTTTAAGGTTAAAACAATTCAATTCTTATCTATATACACAAAGATAGATAATTCAATAGATAATCTACATTATCATCCCAAACAGATAATTCACATTATCATTATAATTCAACCAAACATCCATATCATATATCAATCATATCTCATCAGAGATATCAAACAATGAAATACATTCAATCTCATTCATCCATCCTTAAGCAATGATTTATATCATCTAATTAATTTGAAGTGAATTAAACTAATTACTTCATTCTATAAATCCTGCTTACTTAATTATTAATTAAACCAATTAATTAATCATTACTCTAAGTATCCATCTTAATTAATCATTCCTGATTAATAATCCTTTAATTACTTTAAGTAATTAATACTTAATTAATTTCACAAATTAATTATCTTAAACCATTCAGTAATTAATCTTTAATTACTTCATTAATTAATTAATTATACTTAATTATCTTAATCCTTAATTAATTACAATTAATTAATTACTTTAATCACTTATTATTTATTAATTAATCTTAATTAATCAATTCTTAATTACATCATTAATTTTATTAATTAATGATCCTTAATTACTCTTAATTAATTATCTTATTTAAATTAATTACATTTAATAATTAATTAGTCACATTTATTAATCACCTTTGATTAATCTCATTTAGTAATTAACTTCCCTTAATTACTCCACTTCATAAATTAATTACTCGTTAATTAATTATCCTTTAATTACTCCCTTGATTAATTATTCAAAACTAATTAACTCAAATTACTTTTATTTTTAAATCATCTTCAGTTAATTACATCCAGTAATTACCTTTAATTACTTTCCTAAGTAATTATACTTTCACTAATTACATTTAAGTAATTATCAAATTTCCAAATCATTATCTTAAATTAATTTAACTAATTAATTTAAACTTATCAAATTTATTTAATTAATTACCTTAAGTAATTAATTTCTTTAATTACTTTCTTTAAGTAATTTATACTTAACCAATTTATATTAATTAATTAATCTAATTGATTATCAAAAATTAATCACATTAATTAATTATTTAATAATTCCTAATTAATGATCTCTCATTAATTATTAACAATTCTTTATTTACTTTCTTTAAGAAATTTAGCTTTAATCAACTATTTATTAATTACAACTTAATAATTTCTTAATTACCAATTAATTTCTAATTACTAAATTAATTGCTTAATTAATCTTTAAATTAAAGTATTAACCTTTAACTACTTTAATTATTATTAACAAAGACTTTAAAACATTTATATTAAAATCTTTCTTTTAATTCATTTTAAATTAAAGATTTAAAATAATTACAAGTTTAACTTTAACCAAATTTAAATTCAATTTATAAACCCTTGTTAAAGAATCATTTATCATTTAAAAGAACTTAAAGAGTTTTAAACCAATTCATTTAAAAATTCAAAACTTTTTAAATTATACTTTCAACCTTTTATATTTGTTAAAACATTATAAATAGTTATAACTTGTTTAATTAACTAGGATATTAATAAACTGAATCCATACCTTTAAAATCTGATTTAAAACTTTGTTTTAAATCCTACTTAACATTTTAAACTCAATTTAAAATTTAAAAACTCTGTCTGGGTTTAAAACTGCAACCTCACAAATGACCCGTGCCAATCATCAAATTACCCGAGAAAAAGTTGAAAACCCCCGAGCCTGACTTCGAGTTTCCCTTCCCCTTTTTATTTAAAAACTTTGTTATCTTTAGAAATTTTAAAAACAGTTTACCCACGCGAGTTCCCTTGAACGACCCCGAGCCAGAACCTTATTTCCTCGATCATGACTTCGAGTCACTCATCAATTTGCTCGAGTATAACTGCATCTTCTTCCTCTAACTCAACTCTTCCAGATGTTCGAAACATTCATGTGCACGTGCACAGGCGAAACGCTCGCCTTCGATCACCGCCGATGATCTCCTCAAGTCAACATTCACCTTCGTATCCAAATTCGATCACCAAAACTTCAACATCAACTCGTATTCGAAAACGAGTATCTCATCACCATGAAGAACAGGAAACCAAAGCCTGGAAATCACTCGAATTCATCTCTCCGATCGCCTAAGCGTCTGAACGTTTGGCCGCGACTTCGACTACGTCCCCACTTCAATTTCCCAGGGTCTGGTGGAACTCGATCCACCAGAGTTTCCTTGACCACCAATTTCTCGACCATGCCAAAATCTAGGGCTAAAAACGAAATCAAACTCCTACCATCGCCACAGTGAATTATTATCACTTCTGATATTTTTCTCAGATTCTCCGATCATCCCTACATCTTCATTGAGAACCACGACGTCCCCGAACCCATAGATCACCAGAGACAACAAAAAACCCAAATTCTGTTCAAGTTCGAACTGCTCACTCAACTTAATGCTAAAAATTGTGATTTCTCTTCTAAAAATCATTATTTGGTTTAAAGATTCAATTTATTATCCTGGAATGTTAAATTATCATATTTGAATTTTATACAAAAATTTAAACTTCCCTGTTCTCTTTTTATTTAGAGAGCAATTTCAAATAAACCTTTAAATACCAACCCATGAATTAAACAAACAGTAATGTTTGAATCCTAAGTTCTAATAAAAATCAGATAAAGGATAATGAGTTTTTGATTTAAAACTTTAGCTGCTGAACTAAGAACAGGCAGAAACAATAAAGCAATCAAACATGCATCTATCCACACATATATATACATAGAAATTCAATCATATATATATCTACTCAATACATGTTTCATTCCAGAAATCCATATGTAAACAGATAACATATACTTTTAGTTTAAAATGAATGTTACTCACTTGATAAATAACAGGGGATAGGTTTTTATATGTAAACAGACAGGCTCACACACATATTCATATAAATTCATATAAATTCAAATTAGAAACTTCAGTTCCAACCAATATCATAACATGCAAACATATATCATATTCTTAAGTTTTAGAAAATGTAAGTTACTCACCAGAAAATGATGAACATGCTTCCAGATTTGAAAAGCTTTTGAATTTTAAAAACTTGAGTTGCTTGAATCTGTTTTTGATTTTAAAACTTGAATGTTGATTTGGAAACTTGCATGCATGCTCTAAAATCTTGCTTTGTTTAGATGTTGCTCTAGATCAGGTTGCTTACTTTCAGATTCGAAAAGAAGAAATTGCAGTCTTTGCTTAGATTCCAGATTGAAGAAAATGTGCAGGTTTGTTGTTCTCAGATTTACAAATGCAGGTTGAAGAAATGATTATAGATTGTATTTGAGAGGATTTTGGTTGAGAGGAAAGTTTAATTACAGATTTGTGGTTTGAGAGAAGAATTTATCTTCAGCTATATTTTGTTTACAGCTGAATGTTTTCTTAGTTTTGAAAAAGAATCAAACGAAATGTAGATAAGAAGTAGATGCATATATAAGTGAAAATGATTTATTAAAACAAAAGAAAAATGGAAATTAAAAGATTGACACTTGTCTTTTTTTTACAAAATCTTATTTATTTTAAATGTAAATAATAACCCTTTACTTAATTTATTAGTTACTTATCTATATATATATAAAACAATACACTATTAATATTGTGTTTTAAACTTATCTATATATATACTCTTAAATCTTATTTATTAAGCAATATTTAAATAAATCTTATTATTAGCATATAATTATTTGTTTAAATAACTTTGAAAAGCTAATATTAAACAAATCATAATTTCAAATTATCAAAATATACATATTAGAAATTTAAAATAAGACTTTATTCATTTATTAAATTTCAACCCAAAGCCAAATCTATTTACAATATATACATTATAAATAGAAATCATTTTATTGGTTTTTAAAAGATAAATTCACTCAGTAAATATTTATTCAATTAGATTATTAAACCAATTCAAATATTTATTATCAAAAATTATCAATCAATTTAATTATTTAAACAGATTATTAAATTGATATTGCCGCAAATTTCCAGGATATCACATTCCTCCCCCCTTAAAATAATTTCGTCCCCGAAATTTAAAACAAAGGTAATTTAATAATCTATTTAAATCACAATCATATATTATCATCCATATTCTAACAACCATAGCAAACAATTCATCCAATCAAACAATACTAAGCTATAGAGTTCTTACTTATCTAGATCTATAGAACTAAACAAGATATCAGACTACAGACGAGTCTGACTCAACAACCAAATCTTCCAGAGCTGCTGGTTCCAAAACCAGAGATAGATCAAACACGTACTCCCTCAGAGATACGTAAAATACATTGAATTCCAGTTATCCAAACTGACAATTCAACCTTGTGTATCAAAGTACTTATCCAAATTAGATCACAGAAAAGATCCAAAATAACTCGGAGCTAACTTCCCAGACTTACCCAATCTTATAGCTCCCTTTAATCAGAGAAAAACTTCACAACAACGAAGTCTCCAACTTCGAATTTCAAATTCCTTCGTCTCTTATCCACAAAATCTTCAGACGATCTCGGCTTCCTACAAATCCTTTCTGATCAGCTCAACCTTCGCCGATGCTTCTAGAAACAAACTAGACCAAAAATAACTCGACAAAATGATCCTCTCAAAATCTACCCATAATCCAAAACACAAATCTACTCTCAACATCAGAAGACCGAACTAACTTCTCTTATCTGGAAAAGACAAACAGGAGCACTCGCCAAACTGCTTCCGCTACACCACTCTGATCTGGAATAGATAAGAATGCTGATGAAGAACACAAGCACAAACTGGACAACACATCCCAGAAAATCTCAGATAACTCAAAAGAATACTCAAACTATCGCAAGTCACTTTTGCGATCAACCCAGCCAAAATGCAAAGAAAATGTTCTCTCTTTACCAATCAGAACAGCTCACACTTAACTATCCAATTCATCGAAGAAATGGATATACTCTGCTGCTTCTGAACTCCACTTCAGAAAAACTGCTCAGCTAGAAAAACTTCCTGCCAATCCAAGAATACTCCGAGCTGCAACGCTGCCACAATGCCAAAGACTTCCTAACCAAAGCTCTTCGAGAAACTCGAACCCAAACAAAGCAGAAACACCATGCTGAACTCAGCCACAACACCGAAGCAGACACACTTCCTTATACTCATTCCAAAGAAAACATCTTCGGGAACATCCATAGTCACTGCATCTCCTCACGCAGCTACTACCCCTTGAGGTTGCCAAGCTACCATCACCTGCTTTAGCACATCTGACAGATCCAAATTCAACTCATCCAAACTTCAAAAATAAACTCCGAACCTTAACAGTTCCCTTCGGAGATTTGTGAAATCCTAACACCACAGCAAAACTTACTCGAGAAAGACTGTAGACCCAACACCGTCTCGGCAGATACACTTCCAACCTCAACACTCAGACTCCTAATCCTAGATGATAAATTATTATCATCTCAACCAATCATTACAAATACCATATACATTTAAAATGATACTTTTTATATATAGAAAATATATCTGGGTAAAATTATTTCACCTTCCCTTTTTGAAACAATATTGTGTCCGTTGGCCTGGTCCAAGTGTTTAGAGATCCCTATCAATAACGTTAGCTACTCGTATTGACCAGAATCCATATACCACTCAACCGATCAATTAACACAATATAAAACCATTTTATATAACTAACAAATACGCGCTCTCGTATATATATATACTCAGACTCAACAGGTTGCTACAGATCCTATCTCTAATGAACAATCCTTCCGAACCTAGGTATTCACTCAACCTAGTGTTCTGATATTCACTTAACCAAAAGCTTAGGCATTCGCTCAACCTATGCTTTGATACCAAATGTGACGACCCGACTTCCATAGCCCAAAAAGTCGCATCGTTTTGAAGAAAGAAAGGGAAGAAAGAGAAAAGAAGAGAAGAGAAAAGAAATAACAACAAAATCTCACACAGCGGAACGAATAAATTATATTAATAACATAAACTATTACATAGTATACAAGACTTATCAGAGTTATACAGATACACATCACATACTAGACAGTTATAAACATCTGTCTAGTTATTACAACTCAATACAATACACACACTATCATAGAGATTAACACAGCGGAATACTATATCTACGAACGCCGAAGCCTCCTGCTCCATTGCTCCTCCAGAATATTCGTCAAAGCTAAACCTGAATCCCTTGGCTACTCGTAAAAATTTGAGTACCCAAGAGTTTATAAAACAGAAATAAACACTTGGGTCAGACATGGGTCTGGTGTGAGTAACAGGTTAAACTTGCTTAACTTCAAAACCTTTAGAAAGAAAAGGTATCACGTAAGACTCCCCACAAATAAACATGGGTAAGTTTTTACCTTATGCTAACCAAAACATTTGATAGGAAATCCAGTTATATTATAATAGGGTCTAGGGTTTTCAAATAAATATGAAATAGCTGAAATTGTTACATTATTAAATTCCAGCATACTAGCCACAAAGTGGGTTATACAATCAAAACTGTAAGGGCACGTAGGAAGAATGGGTTTCCATACAATGGCAGGGCTACTGGGGTACCGCCCGTCACAGTACGTGGCCTAGATCACCGTACCGAGGAGTACGCCCGCTCCCCTGCAACACAAAGCCGGAACCATCCCTTACTGGATAATTCCGAACAAGATAACCCCGTAGTTGGCGCGACCAACCACACACTAAGCCGAATAAAAAGTAAAGGGACCTCTAGACAGGGATCTATCTTGCTCTCAGTGGGTGCTACCCACGAAGCCTTGCTGCACCTCCCCTGTTTTAGCCATTCCCGGTTGATGAGGCTTGAGGTTACGATTACCTTTAATCAGAACATATCACTTAGAATGCTCATCGTCCGCCTGACGATGTGCTGAAAGCATTCAATCCATACAAGTTCGTTCCGGGTTCGAACGAAACCGAAGGCATTATCTCGTTACACTCGTTTTGGAATCACCCTCAGAGTTAACGACAATAACCCTTGCACTCTGAATCTTCATCTTCACTTGAGATTCACGACCTATCGTTAATTTGGATCGATGTGGTATTTGGGTCTCCAGACCTGGAATTCCGGTATACGGAAACCCGATCCCGGTCTCATCGAAATCCAAAACGTATCTTTTAAGGGCCAAGTTGTTTTAAGGTTAAAACAATTCAATTCTTATCTATATACACAAAGATAGATAATTCAATAGATAATCTACATTATCATCCCAAATAGATAATTCACATTATCATTATAATTCAACCAAACATCCATATCATATATCAATCATATCTCATCAGAGATATCAAACAATGAAATACATTCAATCTCATTCATCCATCCTTAATCAATGATTTATATCATCTAATTAATTTAAAGTGAATTAAACTAATTACTTCATTCTATAAATCCTGCTTACTTAATTATTAATTAAACCAATTAATTAATCATTACTCTAAGTATCCATCTTAATTAATCATTCCTGATTAATAATCCTTTAATTACTTTAAGTAATTAATACTTAATTAATTTCACAAATTAATTATCTTAAACCATTCAGTAATTAATCTTTAATTACTTCATTAATTAATTAATTATACTTAATTATCTTAATCCTTAATTAATTACAATTAATTAATTACTTTAATCACTTATTATTTATTAATTAATCTTAATTAATCAATTCTTAATTACATCATTAATTTTATTAATTAATGATCCTTAATTACTCTTAATTAATTATCTTATTTAAATTAATTACATTTAATAATTAATTAGTCACATTTATTAATCACCTTTGATTAATCTCATTTAGTAATTAACTTCCCTTAATTACTCCAATTCATAAATTAATTACTCGTTAATTAATTATCCTTTAATTACTCCCTTGATTAATTATTCAAAAGTAATTAACTCAAATTACTTTTATTTTTAAATCATCTTCAGTTAATTACATCCAGTAATTACCTTTAATTACTTTCCTAGGTAATTATACTTTCACTAATTACATTTAAGTAATTATCAAATTTCCAAATCATTATCTTAAATTAATTTAACTAATTAATTTAAACTTATCAAATTTATTTAATTAATTACCTTAAGTAATTAATTTCTTTAATTACTTTCTTTAAGTAATTTATACTTAACCAATTTATATTAATTAATTAATCTAATTGATTATCAAAAATTAATCACATTAATTAATTATTTAATAATTCCTAATTAATGATATCTCATTAATTATTAACAATTCTTTAATTACTTTCTTTAAGAAATTTAGCTTTAATCAACTATTTATTAATTACAACTTAATAATTTCTTAATTACCAATTAATTTCTAATTACTAAATTAATTGCTTAATTAATCTTTAAATTAAAGTATTAACCTTTAACTACTTTAATTATTATTAACAAAGACTTTAAAACATTTACATTAAAATCTTTCTTTTAATTCATTTTAAATTAAAGATTTAAAATAATTACAAGTTTAACTTTAACCAAATTTAAATTCAATTTATAAACCCTTGTTAAAGAAACATTTATCATTTAAAAGAACTTAAAGAGTTTTAAACCAATTCATTTAAAAATTCAAAACTTTTTAAATTATACTTTCAACCTTTTATATTTGTTAAAACATTATAAATAGTTATAACTTGTTTAATTAACTAGGATATTAATAAACTGAATCCATACCTTTAAAATCTGATTTAAAACTTTGTTTTAAATCCTACTTAACATTTTAAACTCAATTTAAAATTTAAAAACTCTGTCTGGGTTTAAAACTGCAACCTCACAAATAACCCGTGCCAATCATCAAATTACCCGAGAAAAAGTTGAAAACCCCCGAGCCTGACTTCGAGTTTCCCTTCCCCTTTTTATTTAAAAACTTTGTTATCTTTAGAAATTTTAAAAACAGTTTACCCACGCGAGTTCCCTTGAACGACCCTGAGCCAGAACCTTATTTCCTCGATCATGACTTCGAGTCACTCATCAATTTGCTCGAGTACAACTGCATCTTCTTCCTCTAACTCAACTCTTCCAGATGTTCGAAACATTCATGTGCACGTGCACAGGCGAAACGCTCGCCTTCGATCACCGCCGATGATCTCCTCAAGTCAACATTCACCTTCGTATCCAAATTCGATCACCAAAACTTCAACATCAACTCGTATTCGAAAACGAGTATCTCATCACCATGAAGAACAGGAAACCAAAGCCTGGAAATCACTCGAATTCATCTCTCCGATCGCCTGAGCGTCTGAACGTTTGGCCGCGACTTCGACTACGTCCCCACTTCAATTTCCCAGGGTCTGGTGGAACTCGATCCACCAGAGCTTCCTTGACCACCAATTTCTCGACCATGCCAAAATCTAGGGCTAAAAACGAAATCAAACTCCTACCATCGCCACAGTGAATTATTATCACTTCTGATATTTTTCTCAGATTCTCCGATTATCCCTACATCTTCATTGAGAACCACGACGTCCCCGAACCCATAGATCACCAGAGACAACAAAAAACCCAAATTCTGTTCAAGTTCGAACTGCTCACTCAACTTAATGCTAAAAATTGTGATTTCTCTTCTAAAAATCATTATTTGGTTTAAAGATTCAATTTATTATCCTGGAATGTTAAATTATCATATTTGAATTTTATACAAAAATTTAAACTTCCCTGTTCTCTTTTTATTTAGAGAGCAATTTCAAATAAACCTTTAAATACCAACCCATGAATTAAACAAACAGTAATGTTTGAATCCTAAGTTCTAATAAAAATCAGATAAAGGATAATGAGTTTTTGATTTAAAACTTTAGCTGCTGAACTAAGAACAGGCAGAAACAATAAAGCAATCAAACATGCATCTATCCACACATATATATACATAGAAATTCAATCATATATATATCTACTCAATACATGTTTCATTCCAGAAATCCATATGTAAACAGATAACATATACTTTTAGTTTAAAATGAATGTTACTCACTTGATAAATAACAGGGGATAGGTTTTTATATGTAAACAGACAGGCTCACACACATATTCATATAAATTCATATAAATTCAAATTAGAAACTTCAGTTCCAACCAATATCATCACATGCAAACATATATCATATTCTTAAGTTTTAGAAAATGTAAGTTACTCACCAGAAAATGATGAACAGGCTTCCAGATTTGAAAAGCTTTTGAATTTTAAAAACTTGAGTTGCTTGAATCTGTTTTTGATTTTAAAACTTGAATGTTGATTTGGAAACTTGCATGCATGCTCTAAAATCTTGCTTTGTTTAGATGTTGCTCTAGATCAGGTTGCTTACTTTCAGATTCGAAAAGAAGAAATTGCAGTCTTTGCGTAGATTCCAGATTGAAGAAAATGTGCAGGTTTGTTGTTCTCAGATTTACAAATGCAGGTTGAAGAAATGATTATAGATTGTATTTGAGAGGATTTTGGTTGAGAGGAAAGTTTAATTACAGATTTGTGGTTTGAGAGAAGAATTTATCTTCAGCTATATTTTGTTTACAGCTGAATGTTTTCTTAGTTTTGAAAAAGAATCAAACGAAATGTAGATAAGAAGTAGATGCATATATAAGTGAAAATGATTTATTAAAACAAAAGAAAAATGGAAATTAAAAGATTGACACTTGTCTTTTTTTTACAAAATCTTATTTATTTTAAATGTAAATAATAACCCTTTACTTAATTTATTAGTTACTTATCTATATATATATAAAACAATACACTATTAATATTGTGTTTTAAACTTATCTATATATATACTCTTAAATCTTATTTATTAAGCAATATTTAAATAAATCTTATTATTAGCATATAATTATTTGTTTAAATAACTTTGAAAAGCTAATATTAAATAAATCATAATTTCAAATTATCAAAATATACATATTAGAAATTTAAAATAAGACTTTATTCATTTATTAAATTTCAACCCAAAGCCAAATCTATTTACAATATATACATTATAAATAGAAATCATTTTATTGGTTTTTAAAAGATAAATTCACTCAGTAAATATTTATTCAATTAGATTATTAAACCAATTCAAATATTTATTATCAAAAATTATCAATCAATTTAATTATTTAAACAGATTATTAAATTGATATTGCCGCAAATTTCCGGGATATCACATTCCTCCCCCCTTAAAATAATTTCGTCCCCGAAATTTAAAACAAAGGTAATTTAATAATCTATTTAAATCACAATCATATATTATCATCCATATGCTAACAACCATAGCAAACAATTCATCCAATCAAACAATACTAAGCTATAGAGTTCTTACTCATCTAGATCTATAGAACTAAACAAGATATCAGACTACAGACGAGTCTGACTCAACAACCAAATCTTCCAGAACTGCTGGTTCCAAAACCAGAGATAGATCAAACACGTACTCCCTCAGAGATACGTAAAATACATTGAATTCCAGTTATCCAAACTGACAATTCAACCTTGTGTATCAAAGTACTTATCCAAATTAGATCACAGAAAAGATCCAAAATAACTCGGAGCTAACTTCCCAGACTTACCCAATCTTATAGCTCCCTTTAATCAGAGAAAAACTTCACAACAACGAAGTCTCCAACTTCGAATTTCAAATTCCTTCGTCTCTTATCCACAAAATCTTCAGACGATCTCGGCTTCCTAAAAATCCTTTCTGATCAGCTCAACCTTCGCCGATGCTTCTAGAAACAAACTAGACCAAAAATAACTCGACAAAATGATCCTCTCAAAATCTACCCATAATCCAAAACACAAATCTACTCTCAACATCAGAAGACCGAACTAACTTCTCTTATCTGGAAAAGACAAACAGGAGCACTCGCCAAACTGCTTCCGCTACACCACTCTGATCTGGAATAGATAAGAATGCTGATGAAGAACACAAGCACAAACTGGACAACACATCCCAGAAAATCTCAGATAACTCAAAAGAATACTCAAACTATCGCAAGTCACTTTTGCGATCAACCCAGCCAAAATGCAAAGAAAATGTTCTCTCTTTACCAATCAGAACAGCTCACACTTAACTATCCAATTCATCGAAGAAATGGATATACTCTGCTGCTTCTGAACTCCACTTCAGAAAAACTGCTCAGCTAGAAAAACTTCCTACCAATCCAAGAATACTCCGAGCTGCAACGCTGCCACAATGCCAAAGACTTCCTAACCAAAGCTCTTCGAGAAACTCGAACCCATGTTCCCCTGTTTAATCTATATCCATGTTTAATGATACTAAGATACAACAAGAATGCTCCAATCATGTTAACACCAAAAGCCCACTTACAGAATAATACTCCAAACAAACAAAAAAATGCACAAACAAACATCCATATCACCCATAACAAAATTAATTCAGAGATTTAAATGTCTCATGATATTCTAGGCTGCATGCAATAGGACTTAATGCCATTGCATACAAAGGATAAATACTCACATAATGTTTTTCCTTTCACTGCTTTAATCTTTTGAACAGCAAATCCCCCAAAGCCCCAAGCTAGTGTTTCTCCTAGTTTATTTTATCTTAGTTTTGATCCCGAGAGAATGATGGATCTGGTTATGTGCATTTATTTATAAATCATTCTAGGGTTTAAGAAAATGGGTAATTCTCCTAATACCCTTAGCTGTTCATGCATACATCTCATTCCTGTGTGGTCCTAAATGGGAAATGCACACATCAGGTTACTTTAATTGGTTATTTTGGGAGTTGAACATTTTAAACACTGCATGCTATTTTCATGTTTCTATTTTACTCATGCCATATGCATGTGATCCTTGTTCTTTTTTTTTCTAAGTTTAGAGAATCTGAAAATCTCCTTTGTACATTTAAATTAAAAATCACATATATTATGCTAATTATTTTCTTGCACAATTATAAGACTTATAAACCTTTTTATTAATTTAATTTTTATTCTACCTTTATATAAAACAGAAAATGCCCCATATATATTAAATGTATATATTTTTATTTTATTTTATTTTAGGGTCATTACACTAAGTCCCCTGCAACACAAGGCCTGAACCATTCCTTACTGAACAATTCCAAGTAAGATCACCCCATGGTTGGCGCGACCAACCGCACACTAAGCCGAATAAATAGGGACATCTAGACAGGGATGCCCTTACTCCCTAGTGGGAGCTACCCACGGAGCCTTGCTGCACCTCCCCTGTTTTAGCCATTCCCAGTTGATGAGGCTTGACGTTTCGATTACCTTTAGAGAACACGTCTCTTAGAATGCTCATCGCCCACCTGACGATGTTCTGAAAGCATTCCATCCATACAAGTTCGTTCCGGGTTCGAACGAAACCGAAGGCATTATCTCGTTACACTCGTATTGGAATCACCCTCAGAGTTAACGACAATAACCCTTGCACTTTGAATCACCATCTCGAACCTATAAGTACTATCTCCGTCAAACTCATTACGGAATCACCCACAGAGTTATACTGACGTATAGTTCTTATACCTCAAGTCTTCACTTGCTCCACTTGGATTTCACGACCTAACGTTTAATTGGAATCGATGTGGTTTTCGGACTCCCAAATATGGAAACCCGATCCCGGTCTCACCGAAATCCAAAACGTGTTTTTTTAAGGCTAAGTTGTTTTAAAGGTTAAAACAATTCAATTCAATTATCTATATATCAACACAGATAGATAAAACACAATATCACAGATAGATGATCACATATCAGCATAAATGGATAATCTATATCATCACACTTTCATCAAAGCATCCATATCACAATAATATTACTCATCTCATATCTGAGATCACAGTCAATCAATGGGATATCAATATCAATCATCATACATAAGCAAGGATTAATAATCACATCATTGATAATTAAATTAATTACCTTATCCTTAATTAATTTAAAATAAATTAAATTAATTACTTCATTATTAATAAACTTGCTATATTAATTAATTATCAATCAATTAATGAATCATCATCCCATTATTCCTTTTTAATTAATCATCCTGATTAATTACTTTTAATTACATTTAAGTAATTATCTTCAAATTATTTCCACAGATTAATTACTTTAACCATATATAGAAGTAAATCCCTACATTACTTCATTTATTAATTAACCAGAGTTAATTACTTTGCTTAATTATTTACTTTAATAAATCTCTTCATTTATCAATTATATTCCAGATAAATCCATTTTAAATTTCAACATTAATTATAAAAATTAATGATCTCAAATTATAATTACAATTTAAATTAATTACATCAAAGAAATTTATCCTTAAATTAATCCAAAATATTAATCACCTTTGATTAATCGCAATCAGTAATTAACTCCTTTAATTACTTCATTAAATAAATTAATTATTCCATAATTAATTATCTCAAATTAATCCTTTGATTAATTTTACAAAGTAATTATACTCAAATTACTTTATTAACAAAACATCATCCCATTAATTACATCCTGTAATTAAACATCAATTACTTCTCTAAGTAATCATACTTATCACATCATCAATTTGATTTATCCAAATTAATTAAAATAAATTAATTAACCCAAATAAATCAAATTACTCAATCAATTAAAATGAGTAATTATTTTCTGAATTACTTCCTATTCAATTAACAATACCTTAACATTTTAAATGTTGATTTTTAATTAATTAATCCAATTAACAATTAATAATCAATTATATTGATTAATTATAAAATAATCCAGTTAACAGTCTTCATTAACATTCATTAATTACTATTCTAAAGTAATTAACTTATATTAATTATTAATAAGTTTAATTTACCATTTATAAATTAATTAAAGTCTAATCTATGATTTTAATAACATATTAATTACTTAATTCATCTTTACTTTAATTAATTCATTTAAACTTCAATTTCCAATTTAATCAATATAAATTTATCAATTATCATTTTAATTCCTTAATGGTTAAAGAATTTAAGTCTTTAATCTTTATTACTTAGAGAAAACTTATTTTCCATAATTGATTAAATTTCACTTCAAATGTTTAAAAACATTTATTTACATTCTTTGAATTTCCATTTAAAACTTCAGGTTTAAACTAACACTCATTTGAACTTTAAATCACTTTATAAACACCGACCTTTAAAAACTTTAAATTACAAATTTTAAACAATACTTTGCTATGAAGAGATTTTAAATGAAATCCTCTTTAGTTCAAATATTTAAATTTATTTAAAGTATTTAATTTTTTTTAAACTTCCTTTTATTTCAAAAATCTGGATTTTAAACATTTAATTAAACTCAGTTTTAACATTGATTACAAATTTAAACTTAATAACTTAAAATGTTAAAAACTGGGCACTGATATAACTCGAAAAATAAAAGACCCGGGTTCCCTTATAATTACTTCGAGAAAAATGGAAATTTACCCAAGCCAAAACGAATTCTTCCCGAGTTCGCACTCGAGTAAAACTGGGTACTGATAAATGTTGGAAAACAACACAACTCGAGATCCTGTAACGACCCGTAAATTTCAACGGTTTTTATAACGTAATTAGTTGAAATTTTGTGAAATTTAAAACGATAAAATTTTGAAATAAAAATTTAATATTTGGAATACGTCTAGTTAAACATAGCAACTGGTAAATTTTCGTCCGAAAATATGAAAGTTTATTTCGCGCGTAAATTTACTTCAATCTAATCAGTTAAAAAGCGATGAAAATAAAATGTTTCCGAAACCTAAATATTTTTACATAGAAAAATTCTAAACCATCTTCTGAGCAAGATGTCAGTTTGTCGTTTTTCCAAATTCGGACATCTTTGGCTCCGTCGATCTTATTTTTCAGCGTTTTTCTTGCATTTTCCGCTATTAGAAAATTCGAATTTTTATAATTCGATCGTGCCACTGATAATTGTATACCGTTTTGATCGTCCCGCCGTGCTGATCTCTGCGGTATATTCAATTTTGGGTTTCGAGATGTGATACGTAGCGAAATCATCGAAAACGATTTCGTACCGGTTTTAAACCTTTTGTTTTTCTTACTTTTTATATTCCACCATTCCAAATTTGAACGGTCATCAGCTTTAATTGTTGCCTTGAATTCAAGCAAACTTTTATATTTCTAGAAATTAACATGCAACCTTTTCTTCTACCTATAGTCATTATTGCTAGTTGAATTTATTTTCGTCAGTTCATTCTAATCTTCATTTTGGTTCTGTCAAGAGAAATTGTTTACTTCAGCACGTCTCCTCCTCTTCTTTTTGCTTCAACCATCACAAAAGCTTCCAACCCCTCACACATGCGCAAGCATGTTTTCCTACTCCACGCTATCCACTCACGACCACCTCGCCTCAGGCGTTCCGCCACAAACCAATCAACCTACCTCCTGACATTGGCCGAAGCCAACACCCCACGTCCCTGCCGCTTCCAGTCGAACTCACGCCAAGCCCTACAGCCCGACCCTAACCACTTACGCTCCAGCATCCCACGGTGCACCAACCTCCGCCTATCACCATCGCCGCCAATCGTTGCCGCCACTTCTCCTACCAGCGACCGCCACCCTCCTCCACCGCTGCAACACTCACGTCGCCTCCATCTCCCATTACCGTGCCTGGCAACCGACTCCACCACTCGACTGCCTACCGAGCCCGTCCCCTTACAAACGCCTCCACACTCCTCCACCTTCCCCTGCCCCTGTGCGAACACCACTGCAACCCAGCCTCAATGCCATCAACGCCTGACACCATCACTCCACCGTACAGCCACCCACTCCAAAGCCTGGCCAAGAACCGCCACCTCAGCCCACGTTGGCCTCCGCCTTGGCCACCTTTCGTCCATCTCCCACGTCCAGCCGATCCCCACGTGCCTTCCACCGATCATTCCTAGCTGCTACACCCAGCTCCACAACCCATGTCGTAAGCCTCTCTTCTCCCCTCTTTGTATATTTGTTTATTTTTGTTTTTTTTATACAATAATATCTATGTTTTACGTTTTGTTATGTATAAACATTGTTTATATAAAATTTGATGGCAGGCAGTATGGGAATATGCTAGTTGGTGTGTTGTATATATTTTGTTGAAAAAGTATATTGGTTTATAGCTTGAAGTTTTGGGCTTGATGTTATTTTATATACACTGTTTTGGAGATATTCTATGATATAGTATATATTAGTGTGTGTTGTCAGTGGGTCAGTTGGGTCTGTGTTTCGTATATAATTCATTGTTTTTTTTATGTAGATATTTTATATATACACTGTTTTGGAGATATTTTATATACATTGTTTTTTTTATGTAGTCGTATATAATTCATTCAACTCATATGCCTAAAATAAGTTATATTTGGTTTCTATGTTTTGCAGTTCAAGCTTGCAGTTTTGTTTTGTAGAACTAAAATTTATTTTTCATCTGCATCTGTATATATATGATGTACATGTTTAGTTATGGCATATATTTTATATTTTGAAGTCTTACCTATGTTGTACAGCATATATGTATATATGCAGTAAATTATTTACAAAGCATACCTATAGTTTAAGAGAACAGTCTGTCTTATAAGTCATTTGTATATAAACTATACTCTCTATGTTTTGGTGTTTTATTATATATATATATTTTACATATATTTGCTTATATATATGGTCACGTCTATTATTCTAGCTTGATCTGCATGTATATGTTCATTGGTAAATAATAATATATGTAGTTTGTATGGATGTATATACTGTTGGTTGTTTAATCATATGTATGTTAGCATACATATGGATAGTCATATTTATATATAATAGAAGTGTGGGTTCATCATTGAGAAAATTGGCATATAGCTTTTATATATATATATATGTACGTGTAATATATCTAAAGTTTTTGTTTTTTTGTTTTTGTTTTGTTTTTGTTTTTGTTTTTTTGTAGTCTGTCTTTTAAAGTATGTGTTTGAAGTTGGTATGCATATATATGATCAATAATAACTTTAATATATTTTTGGGAATAAGGTTTTGGGTATAAAATATTTAATAGGCGTTTAAATTGATAATGATTTGAAGATAAATATATTATATATATGTTCACTGCTACTATTTTATTTATCGACCCAATGCTGATTTTGATTTCGTCTATTCCTTGCTCAGCTTTGATCATCGAATTCGTACCGATTTTGTTTTGTTGAATTCGTGCTTGGATTCGCGATACTTCCCATTCTCGTCCATCTCAAACCTCGAAAGGTGAGCACTCACTCACGATTAACGTTTTTTATTTATTAAATCTGATTTCAATTGAAACAACAATTGAAATATACTACTATTAGTTAATTACCCTGTTATATATGCTATTGCCTGTATCAGTTCACCTGTGACATCTGACACCATTATCTGTTAATTATTTATGCGATGATAATACAGTTTGGCTGATAAATTGATTGATTGTTGATGTTTATATTGGACGTTAAATTGTTAATGTTAAAATGATAAATAGTATGCAATTGAACTTGATATAGGATAGTTAAATGTTAAATTTGATTAACTGACATTTGTATAATATGACCCCTTTAACTGTTTAATTTATTGACACGTAGGATTTGTTTAATTACACTTTGAACCACTGAATGTATATTGTTAAATTGATGATGTATGAAATTGTAAATTGAATGACAAGTGAAAACCGTAATGTAATAATCTTTAATCTACATGAAATGATAGTGTAGATTCTAGGAATAATTATATTAATTCATACAAATAACAATGCGAATTAATACGATTATTTCGGGATTATTTAAATTGATTATTGGATTGTTATTGTTTGTTGTATTGCTTGTTTATTTACTTTGACACCATCCCAGCTATCACACTGCAAGTTCCCTTGTTATGCTTTGATTTTGAATTGAATTGGAATCGGGTTGAAATGATAAATACCCAAAAATTTAATTTTGACTTAGGATAGAGAATTAAATAAAACCCGATTGGTCAATAATTTGATTTAAAAATAAAATGAAGATTTTATTTGAATAGAGAATATGGTTTGAAATGAAGTTGAAATTTAAATTTTAATAAAAGGAAAAATGTTAATATTTAATAATATGAATCAAAATATTAACAATGTAATTGATGAAAGAATGTTGTTTAATTTGAGAAATGATTTAATAATTAAGTTTGAAATTATAATTAAGTTTGCAATTATAATTAAGTTTGAAATTATTAAACTTTGAAATTATTTAATAATTAAGTTTTGAATTATTTAATAATTAAATAAGATTGAATTATTTAATGATTAAATTGAATTGAATTCTTTGATAAGAGAAATTGAACCTTTGAATAAGTAAATTTTACTTCGTAAATAATTGAAATTGAGTTTCTTTATTAAGTAAGTTTTGGAAAATTATTTAAGTGAGTAAATAAGTTAAATTAAATTTCTTTAACAAGAAATGAAAATGTGATATTTTGGAATTAATGTAAGACTTGTAATTGAAAGAATTGATTTGACGAATTTAGTTTAATTCAAAATTGTATGTTTTGATTTAATGAAGTTGAACTTAAGAATTGATTTAATGAATTGGAAATTTAATAGAAATCGTTTGAATGACAAATTTACTTAACGAATATTAAATGAAATCGATAATTGAATTTAAATTGATTTAAATGTTAGATTGAGTTAATTTAAATGATTTCGGAATGAAACTGATATTTGCGAACTTGAATCAATATCTGAATTGTTTTCAATATAAAGATTGAAATTGAACTATAAGATTTGGAAACGGTAAATTGGAAGTTTTGAAACGTAAATTTTGGAAATTGGTTTTGAAAGACAAACGAAATGTTGATTTACGAATTCAAATTGAATTGAAATTGATTTGGTTTTGAAATATATTAAATGACCAATCGGTGTAATAATTACGAAAGTTATTAAAGAGACCAGAATCGGTTATGGATATACTCTCTATCTAAACCAAAAACCGCTTTAATAACTATACGCGGAGTGATGATCCAGAATGAAGTGGTTGGAATGATGTACGTGATGACTGAAGAAAGAGAACGATAATGGATAGCCTTGACACTTGTGTCAAATTGGAAATGACTAAAACAGGAGCCGTGCCGGGCCAATGGAGGATTAGCTACCTCAAGTGGACACACTTCTTCGAACTACTCATTACTTGATGTCGATTGGTGCACCCTTGATTTTGGGAGTGTTGTTTCACGATGTTGCGGGCGCTGCGGCGTTGCGTTCTCACCAGTCCGGATCAGGCAAATGGTAGTATCACTACCTTGGGTATTGCCTCATGTGCCTTGTCATACTTGTATTCCATTTATACGCGACCACTACGAATTTATTTGTACCTTTAGTATATGGATTGCCCTCTGGTGACTTCCGGTTTTGGGGAAACTACGGTCTTGTATATGCTTTTGGGAATAAAAATGTGTTAAGGGTGGAATGGGCCATGACTTAACACTATTTTGATATCTTTACATATTACTGATAGACATTATCTACTTATCGTGCACTACTACCTAGTAGATAGTTTAACGGATCCTTAAAGAATGGTTATTCCAAACATCCTTTGAGTTACTTGTATTTCAATTGCTATTTCACTTGAGTTGGATTTATTAATATAAGAATGTTAATCCTGACTCGAGTGTTTTGTATTTTGCTTTACGCTCGGGTCAGACTAAGTGTACCAGTATTCGAGACTCACCTTGAAGTTGGAGCTTTGCTTGAAGATCCAGCCATCTATTCTGCTTTCAGTATTTGATGATTCCAGTGATGTATTCTGATTTGTATCTGATGTATCGTGTTACTCTTCCGTTGTATCTGGTTTAACTCTGATGTATCGTAGTACTCTTCTGTTGTAAACTCTGATGTATCTTATACATTTATATAGTAGCTTCATGAACTACTATCTCTTTTATTTCCGCTGCACTTATTACTCTGTGTCTGTGATCTATGATTATTTATTTACTATATATGTTCAGTTTTGCGAAATTTAAATTAACAACGCGGTATTTTGAACAATTCAACTCCGGCATGAGTGTCTACCTATACACTTATAATGGACGCGAATGGTCCAAAATGGCGGGTCGTTACAGATCCCCTATACTTACTTCGATGAAATCATGGGATCACCCGAGCCAAACAATGAATTACTCGAGAAATTCTCGAGTTTATTTCCCTGTCACCCCAAAAAGAAACACAGCCACCAAAATCCCTTCCCCGTGCACATGCACGCTTCCATCAGTCACCTCCGGTCGACCACGACCATCCCTACATCACGGCGACCACCTCGACACCCTATCCCAACCCTCCGATCACCTTCTCCGTCTCGAAATCAAATTCGAGTACCTGTCATGAAAACTGAAACTAAACCCACAACCTGGAACTACGTCGTGCTCCCATCTCCGATCACCAGCGGCCACCCCACTCCGGTCATAGTCTCGTCTGTCTCTCCTCTACAAAAACCCCGAAGCACGATACACTCGATCGTTCCTTGATGACGTACGAAACGGAAACACAGAGCCACTCAAAACTAGGTCTATGGAAAAGAATTCGACGCCGCCACCACCACCGTTAACTAACCACCACCGCACCATTTTTCCGAACATCCCTGGTCGCTACTCTACCTCTCGACCAAAACTCAACGTCTCTGGTCGACTACATCGACCACGACGACTCAAATCGTTCGAAACAGTGAAGTTAAAACTGCTCTTCACTCCCTTGCTTAAAAATTCTAATTCTTGTTTTAAAAATCATGATTTAGTATATATTTTCACTTGATGCAACTGAATTCTTAAAACAAGAGATTTGATTTTAAACATATTTAAAGATGTACATGTTTTCTTTGTTTCCAGAGACAAGTATATGTTGTTTCTGCCTTAAATAAATTTTAACACTTATATTATGATCAAACAAACAATATTTGTTTATATTCTAAATTTAAACATTGATTAGATCATGAGATAAAGATTTATTTTCCAATTTACTCAAAAAAAATGAGCAACAGACAACAGAGAATCAAAGAACAGAACAGATATACACAAACATATGTATATATATAAGATACATGTCATCACAGAAGGAAGCATACAATATTAACTTAAGTTATAAGTTTTTAAAAATAAATGTTACTCGCCTGCTTGATAAAAGAACAGAGCACTGTGTTGTAAACAGATTGAACTGGAAAATGTCTTCATTTACATCTTCTACCAATCATCTTGTTGTAGTGGTATTAGTTGTACTTGTTGATATAGAAGCTTGTTTAGGTTTAAATGAAATTGTAGCTCAGTTTTTATTTTGTTAGCTCGAATGGAATGAAAAAGTGATAAAGGAAAATAGTTTATATGCTTATGTATAAAACAGGTTACAGGTTTTGTATATTATATTTTTTTTCTTCCTTTTAAAAAAAAGTCAGAGATATTTTATAAAATGGAGGCTGAAAGAAATTTGTATACAATCGTATAGATTTTGTTGGCTGCCAAGAATAAGAGCATTTAATGTTGTTTTTACTTTATGTTTATCTTCACACTTATCTCATTTTCTTATACTTGCCTGGCTTAACTTACAAGCTACAAACAATATTGTATTTTACTTTGCATTTGAATCTTTTTGTTCTCAGGCCTGCATGTATATCCCAAATTCGAACATCAGTTTTCATACTTCCCTATACAAGCTTAGTTATTATTATTTTTTTCAATTGGCTATGCAGATTTTTATAAAGGCTGAGAAGTCTTCTTTTCTTAGCTTGCATTTCTTTCTTATGTGCTATACAAACATGCTACTAGGTTGATAAAAGGATGTAGTGTAAGTGAAATGTTATTCTAATATATTGTTTAATTATGAAATGTAAGTGGTTATTATTTTAATATGTTGTTTGCTTATTTGGTATACTTGTTTTATTATTTACAGACTATAAAATTCGCTTATGTAAACTTTTACTCGTATTATCGTATTGTATTCCTATATGAATACTTTTATATTTTTCCTTATAAATATCATTTAAAATAAATTACACATTTATAAATTTGAAACAATTCATAAAAGAAATTATATTTTTACTATAACTACTTATTTTTAAAATATACATTAAAGTAATATTTGACAAAACTGAATTGGAAACTTAAATATATATTTTTAAACTATATTAACAAGTTATACTTTCAAAAAAAGAAAAGAAAAATGAAATTCTTTTATTAATAATTATAAAATCCAAACCAAAGTTAGAATAAGCTTTAAAACAACTTAAAACATTTATCTAAAGTATTTTAAACAATATATTTATTTATTTAATAGCTTTGAAGAGTTTATTTTAAAATAAATAATTATATCCAAATCACTAATATATATAAGAAATTTGAAAACAAAATTTATCAATTAAATTTAAAAAAAAACTTCCCTATCTACAATATATACCAATATATATATAAAATAAATAGAAAATAATTTACTAGTTTTAAAAGATATAATTTACAATACGATATTTATTAAAAGAAAAATATCAATTTAAATCTTATAATTCAAAAATATATCAAATCAATTTAATATTTATCACAGATTATTAAATTGATATTGCCAAAGTTTCCGGGATGTCATAAAAGGCCTAGGAGCTTGGGATATAACTAATCCCACGATGTGGGACTAAACAAAACAATGTAAAAGCATATTCATTTCAGATTTACATATATTATAACACTCCCCCTTGAATATGCGTCTTCAAAATCTTGAATGCTCTGATAACTTGAAAATTTTCCTTTTGAAACGTGTATGATGATTGCTCCCCCTCATTTATTGATCTTGATTGCGTTTTGGTTTGTGATATAGATCGAAGTAATCTATACATGTTTGATAAATGAAGTTTTTATTTTGAAAACTCTTTGATTTGGATTTTGATTTTGGAAATTATTTTGATATATATAGTTTATATTTCCAGAAGAAATATTTTATTATTTCTTAGAGAAACATTTATGCTAAACTTAGTTTCTAGCATTTATTTATGCTTACAAATTTCAATAGTTGACTAACTATATTGTCTTTAATTCTTAAGATATGGACCATCAGTATTTGAGTGACAATATATGCCTACTAGATAGTGCAACTACTCATATGATTTTGAAAAACCAGAAGTTTTTCTCTGAACTATCTAAAAATATTTTAGCTAAAAATTTCAACCATAGCATCTGCTAATATAATTGAAGGGTCCAGAAGAGCCCATATAGTATTACCAAATGATACATATATCTTAATTCAAAATACATTATGCTAAAGCAATTTTAAAAGAAATTTGTTTAGTTTTGAAGATATATAAATGAATAGCTACCATATTGGAACTATAATGAAAATGTCAAAGAATATCTTTGCGTTATTTCTAAAATTGAAAGCTAGAAGCTTATTTTAGAAAACTTGGGTACAATTTCAACTAGATTATATTTCACGAATTTGGCATAATTGAATCCCATATTTAAACATGAGCCAGAAGCTCACAAATATCACTTGAATGCATCTTATCAATTGATAAAAGAATTATCCTTCTATTAATATGTATGGTGTATTTGCTAATAGCAATATGATAATGGATCAAAATGAGAATCCAAAGATGATTATTATTTAATGTGACAATGGTCCTCAACATTGAGGGGGAGCATAAAGGGATACAAGTTCATTTTGATCATCAATGTCAAATATTTGTTAACATGTATAATGATGCAAAATATTAAGTTACTTGAATAAATTATTAATAATATCCCTAGTAGACTTTCTCCAATATAGATTTGAATCCCTGAAGGATCAAAATGTGTAAACCACATCTGAAATGTGGTACAAAAGTCAGTTTGAAATATTTTTGGAGTCAGTAATAAAGATGAAAATAATGGAGGTGAGTGTTCTTGAAGAAACAGTAAGGGTGCTCTTAAAGAGACCAATGACATAATTGTCAAATTACCCTAGAGGTGGTTTAGATACCTAAAAACATAATTAAAGAGATCTCAATAAATCATGTCTAGAACTGACAAGAAATAATTATTGATGATAAATTTGTAAATAATAAAGCGCTTATATTTATAAATAGATTAAAGATCTTGAATTAGAGGAAAACATGACTGGCCATCATGAATCCTTTAATAGTAGAGAAATATGGACATGTAGTCCGCAAAGTATCGAAAGTACTTGAAATGCTTAATATACCCCGAGGTATAAATGTGGTTTAAATCATATTAAATAATGAAAGTATACAAATTCCTGAAGAATATAAATAACTTTCATTGTTATAAAGAATGCAAAGAACAAGAAGAGTAGATTTCAACTTACTTTTAAGTATTGTTGTAATGAAAATCTTGATATAATTCACGATGAGTAGATTACTTTCTATTTTTAAGTATTGTTGTATTGAAACTCTTAACATCCATTGAAGTGTTAGTTGCGATATGCAAAATTTATTAAAATATATAAGTTCCTGAAGAATTTAAATAACTTTGATGATTATAAAGAATGGAATGTTGATTACAACCTTCTTCTAAGTATTGTTGTAATGAAAATCTTGATGCACTTCAAGATGAGTAGATTACTTCCTGCTTTTAAGTATCGTTGGAATAAAACTTTTAATATTCATCAAAGATGTAGTTGCAATATGCAAAATTGATTTGAAGCACAAGAATGAAAGCACATGATGTGTTTTTCATAAAGGTAGGAAACAAAATGCATAAAATGCAAATCATATTTGGAAGAAACAATCTTGGAAAATTTGATTGTATTGGAGGAAACTATTAATAAATTGTATTATTAATGAGATTCATATTTATGGATCCAGAAGTATCTATAACCAATTTGAGTTACTGAAAGATGAATATGAATTCAGAGGAAAATTTAAATCAGGGGGAGCATCCATAAGTATTTTATAATGCACTCTTTTTCCTTAACTAAGATTTTTCCCACTGGGTTTTTATTAGTAAGGTTTTAACGAGGCATTATCTTGATCCAGAAGTATCAACTCCCTAGTAACATTTGAAATAAGCTATAATGTACTCTTTTTCCCTTTTTAAGATTTTTCCCACTGGGTTTTTCTTATTAAGGTTTTAATGAGGCATTATCTTGATCTAGAAGAATCAAACGTCTTTTCAAGAAATAACATCTCAAATATGTTATTTAAGTTAAATTATATTTTTATTATTGACTAAGGTTTTTTCCATCGAGTTTTCCTTTGTAAGGTTTTTAATGAAGTATTAACTTGATCCAGAAGTATCAAACTCTATTTGATGCAGTAAATTATTGAAATATGACATACTATATTGTACTCTTTTTTTCTTCACTAAGATTTTTCCCAAAGGGTTTTACTTATTAAGATTTTAATGAGGCATTAGTTTGATCCAGAAGTATCAAGCTTCATTTAAAGAAATAAGAAAATAAAATATGTCATTGTACTCTTTTTCATCACTAAGATTTTTCCCATTGGGTTTTTCTTAGTAAGGTTTTAATGAGGCATTATTTTGATCCTGAAGTATCAAACTCTTGTAAGGAATATCATTTTTAGTATGATATCTATGATTTCACAAGTTGCACTATTTTCCTCGTTCAAGGTTTTTTCTTACTGGGTTTTTCTAACAGAGGTTTTTAATGAGGCAACAGTCATTATCTATATCGACTGAATGGATAATTGCAAGCAAGATAATAATGAGGGGGAGCAATCATCATACACATTTCAAAAGGAAAAATTTCAAGTTATCAGAGCATTCAAGATTTTGAAGACACATATTCAAGGGGGAGTGTTACAATATATGTAAATCTTAAATGAATATGCTTTTACATTGTTTTGTTTAGTCCCACATCGTGGGATTAGTTATATCCCAAGCTCCTAGGCCTTTATATAAAGGTGCTAATGTAATGTAAATATGAAGATATAAGGTAAGGTATTAGTCATTTGGAGATTTCTATAATCTCTTGAATGTAGCATTCTCATATGATTATTTATTAATTTTCTTTCACTTCTTCAGGAAGTACAACCTTATAATTTTACATAATTTCAATAGAGCTTCGGGCTTTTAATTCATGAACTTCAAGTTCATTAATTTGTTATGAACTTCAGGTTCTCAAATTTTGTGTAAACTTCTCCCTTTTTTTTGGAAGCTTATACATTTTGGCAAAAAAAATACTGATAAGAATTCGAACTTGTAAACTTTATCAGAAAGTCTTTTCATAATTTAAGACTTCAGGTCTTGGACTTTGTGTTATACAACATCTATTAAAATAATTTCTTTGAACAACTTCAGGTTGTTGTCAAAACCTATTTCCGTTTGACGATTAAATTTCTTTGCACAACTTCAGGTTGAGTTATAGAACTTTTGGTTCTTTACTTTGAGGAAACTTGTAATTTATTGATTTATGAAAACTCAACCTTTTATCATTATAGAAACTACAGGTTCTCAATTCTTATTTCCTTTTTTTTAAGAAAATATTGAAAGATATTAAGCTTATCATGTAAGCTTTTATTAACATTTCCATTCACTTCAGATGTGCTAAATCAAAATCAATAAATTTATTTGAAACAACAACAAAAATTGTCAAATTCAAAACTTGCTTTCCAAAATAATAAACTCAAAAAACATGCAATAATAAGCAAGTTTGAAATCAATTCAAATCCAAATTCAAAAAAATCACAACATTTTATTTTTAAACAATGTGCAAATCTCAAAGATATATTATTTAAGTGTGATTTTGAGATCTACAATATAATGAGATTGGAAAAATAAGAACAAAAAAAAATCGGATCTATTGTAGGATGAGATCTGAAATATAATGACAAGAATACATGTATAGTGGAATAAGATCTATGACAAAATAAGATCTTGAAAAGATAAGATCTATTAAAACTTAAATCCAAATCTGAAAAATTAGGAAATAGATATAGAATTGTGAAACAAGAATTCTTAAATCTAGATCTAAATTAATCGCAAAATAAATCTAGAAAAGAAGATCTAGAAAATTTCAAACCTGATTTCATTGGTTGAAAAAGTGGAAGAGATAGATCTGATTTCAGTAACTGATTAAGAAAAAGAGATGTATCTACATAAAAGAAAAAAGACGGGTCTAATCTTCTGGATTAGAATATCCAATACATTTGAGAAAGAGATCGTGCTAATAACATGTTATAAAATGAAGGAAGAAGAAGCCATTAGAGAGAGAGGCAGAAGATATATTATTCATTCAGAGAATGAATTTCTATTTACATTACATTAGTACCTTTATATAAAGGCCTAGGAGCTTGGGATATAACTAATTCCACGATGTGGGACTAAACAAAACAATGTAAAAGCATATTCATTTCAGATTTACATATATTATAACAACCACTCTTTTTTGAAATTTAGAAGCCAGCATTCCCAGGTTAGCTAATTTTCTACTGAGAACAATTTCGTCTTCAGGTGGTTCCGTCAGTGAAACACTAATTGTATCACCTAATCCATCCTATAAAATAAAATATATAAATAAACTACATCATTCCTCTCTATTTTGTACCAGTAGCCTATATCCCAAAATTAACAAAGAAACGGTAAATTTTCCTTGTCCAAACATGCTTGCGCATGGAATCATTTAATATATGTACTGGGATAGTTTAAATGAATTATATTGTAAAAATTTCCTGATTGGATAGACTAACGACACATGACAAAGTTACATTATGCATCATTGGATGCTAAGCAAATTTTAAAATGCTATTCAATACAGAAAAGATGATAAATAAGTTCATACATATGTCAAGTTGCCAACATTAATGTCGAAAAGAGTGCACAAAACATTTTGATCGTCACAATGTCAAAAAGTACTTGTATTATCCTGAATTGAATAATGGCATTCTTCTACTCTAAATATTTTTTTAAGAAACATACCAAGTAGAGAGGAGAAGAGGACTAAATATGGTTTGACAGATAATGAAGGGCTTAAAAAAATCAACTTGCACCAAGATATCTTGAAAACTATGAACTATAGCAATGATATTGAAAAAGAATATTACCTGAAGAAGAGCTCCAATTCTAATTGCAGACTTCATTCCTCCATCTTCACCTTCTCCAGCCTTAGTAACTCCTAGATGCAATGGATAATCCCAACTGTCTGGATAATCCCAACCATCTAGATACCTTTCAGTCACTAGTAAGCGATAAGCTTGAACCACGATGACTGGATTGCTGGCTTTCATTGAAAAAACAAAATTATGGTAATCCAATTGCTGGCAAATTAATGCAAATTAAAATGCTGACTGAACCTGTTTGATGATCATTTGTATAGATTTCACCGTCATATTCTAGATAAGGAAATAAAATAGTTATGTAAAACATAATCAATTACCATTCCACTCTCAGAATCGCCGTGGTAACTCATCATTCGATCAGATAAACTTCCATGATTTGTTCCAATCTGCAGTGCTCTTCCATACTTCTTGCATTTTTCCACTAATGGGGTGAAAGCCTGGCTCAATATTGAAAAGAGAAACAAAGGTCAATGCTACAAAGACATACGTAACAACTTTGTAGTTGATAACAACTATATGAAAGATTCAACTATAAAACTCAACAAGGTTTTCCAGCAGGAAAATATCAAAGACGGTTAATTTCTTCAACCTTCAAAACGTGCGCATACTCTTTGTCATAATCATCGGTGTACTCTAGTATCTCAAATTGAGGCTGTCCATCAGCTGAAAACAATACATGGAACTCAATGGTCCGTAATTGAAGTTGTAATAATATACAGAAGTTATGGTAGTACATACCAAAATTCCCAGTATTGACACAAATTTTATCAAAACATTCAGCTACTCTCAATGTAAATGAAGGGGCAGAGTGAATATCTGCCACTAGAGGAATATTGTAAATAGAAAAAAGAAGTGTTGAATCATAAACTTAAATAAATTAGGTTCAAAACATAATCTCCAAAATTACGTATACAAGGTTGAAGATGTACTTTTTCTGAACAAGAGTGTTCTTTATATCAAAGCAGGCATCTGCTTCTCTCTTTCCCTGAACTGTAATACGAACCAAATCTGCTCCTCTGTCCGCTATTCTCATAACCTGGTCATAAAACATTTACACCTCACATTAGAGAAATTTTGTCCATGGAACTTGTTATTTTTGAAGATCTTCATTGTGAGATTTACAGACCATTCCCGTGCATCTTATCAAGCTTATAGAAAAAGTATGAATATTTAATATTTTCCGAAAATTTTGATAACATATTCCCTTTGGGCTTTGTTACTGAACTTATGTACTCCAAATTTGATTATACAAATATTTTTTCAGCGTGTTACATCTTTCAGACTTGACTTAATATTTCCCTTCGTGTCTTTCTTCTTATCATCACAGCAGTATCTCCATAATGGATCATAATAAGTATGCATTCATACATGTTATTAACACGATTTAGTTTATTTCTTAACCATAGTTTATTATGTGATTAAGCAATAAAATAAAAATACTGAGAAAACCTCTTTGACTGTCTGGGCCACGTTCTTGGTGTCTGAAGTAGTCATTGTCTGAATTTTTATCGGACGATCACTTCCAAGTGCAACATTTCCAACCATCACAGTTCGGGTTTTTCTTCTACCAGTCGTGTGCCTTGGAACTGCAGATAAAAAAAACAATTTGCAAATTTGCAAACATTTCTTCACAAATAGCAATACAAAACAGTCATGAGTTAAGAGGGTACTTTGGCAACAGCTTATAAGTAGAAAAAATAGCTTATTGATATGTTGGACAACAGCACAGCTTTTTGACTCAAAGGTAGTAAATGAGTCAATAAGTCATAAGCAAGAAAAACACACTGATAACCTGTCTATGTGGCACTATTGTATGATCTCATTTCAAAATAATCTATTCCTGTTTCCTCAGCACATTTTTTTAACCAATCGAAACTAATTCTTTCCCACCATCTCTTCCTACTTTTTCTCACTTTCTAACCGATTTGACTGCACTGATTTTGTTTTAATTTATCACCGTCTTCAAATGACGAATTCGGTACTTCAACTTTACATTTACTTTCTCTTCATAATCCGTACCCACAATTCCACACGCTATGTATAGTCTCCATTCCTTGATCTCCCCCATCTCAGCAACAAATTGCATCGTTTCATATGTCACTGAATTTTGTTTCTTCCAATATCAGATCTACCTTATGCTCAGATCCATATACCACTTGCGAGGTAAATTATCTTTATTTTTCTTACCTATTGTGTAGCGTTAAAGTCAAACCATTATTGTCATTTCTTTATAACCTTAGCTTTATATGTGCGCACTTTAGATCTGAAGTTTTTGGTCAGTTTATGCCTTTAGCTGGAAGAGATTGGTCGTAATCTGAGGTAACTCGATTCTTCACTGCAATTGAGGTATTCATCTGAGTTATCGCAATAGTGCTATCACCATTATGTTCTCCCTCCCTCCCTCCCTCTCTAAAAAAGGACGTGAATGTGGAAATTTTATTTTAAGTGACCGTATTTTCTTAGTTTTAACCCAGATATGGAAGATAAAATTTATGTAACTATTTTTTTTTGATAGTGCTAAGCAAGGTCTATGTTTTAGATATTTGAGATCGTCAAATTAGCACTGATTATTTGATGTTCATGGTAATTTCACTTATGATTTTGTATTTTTATTACATCTTATAACAGCAATTTAACCTTAAAACACAACCATAGAGCAATTTAACTTTGAACGGTGTACATGAAACCCAACATGATAAATTTATTTAAAATGGTTATCAAGTGCTTTTCTTAAGTGCCAGAGCTATTGTTCAGATGTACGTAACCAAAAGTTTTATTTCCAACCTGAAACAGGCAGTATCCTTTTCTGTTATTGGTTGTTTCATAATTAGGTTCGGTGACGACCCTGAATTTTTAACAAATTAAAATGGAATAATTAATTGATTTTAAATATTTAAAATTTAATTTTAACTTGAATTCCATTATTGGTATTTACTTGATAATTAAATTATTGAATTATATTGTTCGAAATTGGGTAAGATGTTGAATATAGAGTTTTAAGCCTGTTTAAATAATTTGAAGGCTTATAAATTTATAATGATGAATACTGAAGATAATAGGATGGTTGAAATTCAATTTAAAGGTGATTTGTTCAGTTTTGAAAATATATCGTTTAAATTGAATTTAAAAATAACCTTCCGAGGCACAGTCTCGGAATTTGATGAAACCAGTTCCATTGGATCCGAAATAGTTAGTTATTATCGGATTTCAATTTTCATAGCAATTAGAGTAGTCGTTTGACCCTGGCAGCTCAAAACGCTTCGAACTATTTTATTCAATTTAATTTAAAATTGATTGTTTACTTCCGTAACTCGCGCATATGATCGAATTAGCCTTCGGAACACGTTCCGTTGTGTTTGGGATATGGGTAAAATCTTATTAACGTCTGTTGATATATCTGATTTGGGGTTCGGGATTTCGCGTTACGCAACGAATCGTTTTGAAGTTTTACAATATAATAAAATTTAAGGTCAAAGGGTCAAATATATTTTTTTCATTTACAAAAGCGTACTCCAGAAGCCTCTCACCAATCTATATCTAATTCCTCCCGTCTTCCTCTCTAATCGAATCAGGAAATCAAACGCAACTAGTGAGTAGCCCGTGCTTCGCACACGGGCATTGTTATACTGTGTAAAATTTAATCAGAACACATGAAAGAGGATGTTCGGGCAAAAGAGTGACCATATCGTTCGTATGCATGTTGATGCACAGCGTACAACAGATACACATGTCGGCACGGACATTGCATGCAGTTAAAGCGGTAGTGCAAATGAGCATGACAAATGAAAATAGTAGTTCAAAGCTGGAGTTGTGATTTTAAAAAACGGAACATACATATGGTAGGTGAAAGCAAAATAATTCAATCATCATACGCCATGATGTACAGTCTTGAAAAAAAAATGCAAATTGAGGTAGCAGAAAAGAAAAGGTAGATGTGAAAAACATACAGAAAATTAGTAGCTGCAGACATAAAAACGTAAATGTACCACAAACATGAAATCATAAACTGCTAGAAATTAATTTTTCTGCTTCTTCTCTTGAATCTAGATCCTAGGAGTTGTTGCAGCATGCTGATCCATATCACCATCCTGCGGATAAGGGATATAAGATATGGTTTAAGTGCGTTAGTAAGAAACATGTTGAAGTAATAATAGTTTTCAATATCAAGTTAAGACACGTAGAGACGGGATAGGTTTGAAAGGTATAACAGTTCAAAGTATAGGTATCCGTAAGTACAACAATCAGGTAGGATTTGGTAGGGACAAAGTTAGGTATTGTAATTCGGTAAAACAACGTAGCATAGGATGTATAACCATAGTAAACACGTGTTAAAATTGTTACGTTTTGATAAACAGCAGTCAATATGTTTTAGTAACTGTAGACTGTGAGACATCCACAAAGTGGTGCAAACTAAACCAAACAGTTATAGGGGAAATAAAGATTATTGACTTTGTTTGTCAGCTTGATGGTGGCAATTTTGTGCACAAAGGAAGTGTATGTATTCATTATTCGTATATTAGTTTGTTATTCATTACTTGGTCGACATGCATAAAAGTAGAAAACTAAGTATGCGCCATAATCGATAGATGTGAGAGGAAGTATTTATTTTGAGTTTTTTGTTTAAAAAGAAATAATAAAAAAATATAAGGTAGTGTTTGGTTTGATATTTTTAGTTTTGGATTTTCGTGCATACAAAAATGCACACGACGCATTTATATTGTCGAAAACGACCAACTTAGAAAACGAAGTTAACATACAAAATAGAAAACAACTTTCTTATATTTTTCGCGTTTTGGGAAATAACACAAGTACGTGAAACAATACATTCTTTCATCGTCACTCTATCCCCTTCAAGTACATGGAAGATGTAATGGTAGTGTATTTTATGTATTGTTTTCCATGTTTGTCTTTTAATTTTTTATTGTCATGTGAAGCTAAATTATGAGAGATATGGTTTTCAGTTTGATGGTAATGCAGCAATTATTTTGAATAACCGGGACACGTATATGTTGTCTGCTGTTATTACATGGGTAAAGTTTGATGAATGGTGGAAAGAAACGTGAATTGTTTTAATGAGTAGGAATTACACATATATTCGAGTTTTATCCTCATGACATTTAGAATTCCTATATGAAAATTAATAATTTGGTAGAGTGACAATTTTTCATTTTGCTTATCTCTTAGAATAATCAAGTAAACAGTAGTAGTTCATGTTTTAGTTAATACTAAGTTACACAGGCTATAAATTTTGAGTTGTATAGTAGCACGTAGTTATTTGTATTGAAAAACATAAGCAGTGAAGAGCAGGCTTAATATGGTAGCTGTAATTACAACTTAAAGAAAAGTGATTTGGATAAATGCAAACATTAGCTTTTATACAGCGAGAACAGAAGTTGTATAGAAGTCAAAGAAGCATAATGCCAAAATGAAAATAAAATGAAAATAAAATGAAAAGAAGGTGAAAAAAAACACATCACATCGTATAAAATGGTGGAACCCACGGTATGAGGCTCCCGCACGATAGCGGACTCTGTGAAGATCGATAATGTACGCAGCTTTTCCCTCACATTGCAAAGAGAATGTTTTCGGACTCAAACCTGGATGTCCAGTTCACCGTGCGGATGGCTTAACCGTTGCGCCAAGGCTCCACCTCACATCATATAACATAAAATATTTGCAAGATTAAAAGTGGATTCCATCAAGCGTAGTTTCTCTGATGCTTTTCTCGAATTTTAGCTGCACTTGAGGCTTGGTTAAGAAGAGTTTCATCAACCTCCTATGGCGGTAGAAAAAAAGAAGAAAATCTGGTTTGACCGTTAAAGTATTAAATATATATGTTGAAAAGTGTTTTTCATATCTTACTGAGTTAGTGTAGTAAGAGTTAGTGTTTTGAAAACATAAACTATAAACAGAACTGTATTTTTTTTCTTTTACTACTTCAAAGTTTTTAAAAAACAGCAAAACCAATGTTTTGGACTGACAGAAAAGGAAATTGTGATTACCATGCTTTTTGAGCAATGGATTTTTACTTGAAACCTGCAAGTGGGTAAAATATAGTTTATTGGATAATTGTGTGCACATTTGAAATTGTTAACAAAAAAAATGCCCTTTCTTTGGTGCCTATAACTATAAACTACTGTTAACAACACTTAGTGATAATTGTTCATTTCAAAGTTTAACCTCACTCTCTAAAAGTAATTGAACAAACTACCTCCATTTACATTGTCAGATGTAGTAACTGCAGAATTTTTGGTATACACTTGACATTCAAAAAATAATTAAAAACAGTAGTAACTCACTCTGTCCAGAATTCTTCTGATTCTTCTAGCAGCTAAGAACGTATAGATATTCATTTTGTAGTTGCCTGGTCTTAATTCGAACTGTGCATCAGTCCCCGTCAATTTCTGGAAAATGTTTTCAACTTTTTCAGCATCATTCTCCTGCATGGTATAGTAGTAGAAATGATAGCAATTTTTAAAATTGTTCAGTATACGATTGCTTCAAAATTTAATATGTTGTCATATCTATTTAACTGTGAAATTTAAAGCTTTATTCAATAAATTCTGACAGATATTTCAATTTATCGACCGTTTAGTTCTCTTAAAGTTCTGTAAGTGGGAATGGTTTATAATGACCAGTTATCAAAAGTAAAGTAAAATATTTGATGTTTACCAGTTTGTAAATGTTAAGCACTTCCTTAGTCTCCTATCTAATTTGTCCTTCAGCTTCCTCGTGGTTGTTATAGTAATTAACATAGTAGAGTCCAATATGTCAACATTGATATGGTGCCTTTTATTTTCAAACCAGTATAGTAGTGATTAGTTAGTGTACATTTAACATATAGATATGGTTAAAATAACCTGTTGGTAGGACTCACCTTCATTGTATGGAACCTTGAATAGAAAAACTTCATGTCGTCCGGTCGTACCGAAGCTTTGCAAACGACACATGAAATATAGCTCCAAGCTATTGAGGATCTGAGCTTCGTAGTGGTTGCTGGAACCAAATACTTTTGCCCTAAGTAAGTATATGCTGTCAAATGTCATATCAACTTGTTTGAAACAAAAATAACAAATTTGAAGCATATAAGTCTACAGTTTACAAATTCAACATAGTAAAATATAAACATGAATGTATTTTATAAACAGCTCGGCTTGCATAGAAAAAATCAAAATAAAATCATAGAGCAGGGTGAATTCCAATGGTTCACGTATTAAGAGTAGTAAATGAGTAAGTGAGGTTAACATACACAACAATTTGTATTCCTCAAGGCATTCATCATATGTCCAATTGTTGAATTAACTATGTGTATAGCTATACTGTCTTGTCCAGATGAGTTTTGTAGGAAAAATATATTTGTACCACGCTCCTTGTTTAATCTAAATATGGTAGTAATGAATGGCAGACCCATTAAAAAAACAAAGTAAACAATGTATGACTTTGTGTATTAAGAAATGTCAAACATACCTCTTAGTAATATCATCCAGTTCGTTCTGAAATGCAGCCACTACTTTTTGCATTATCAACTTTCTATTTGAAATGCAGAGCTTTCACATTTTCCACCTTAAGAGAGACAATTTAGTAAACCAAGAATTCAAGTTAGAACATATTGTACTGATTTACTGATTCCTTGGCATAAAAGTGAGGCGTCAGTATAATGTATACCAATCAAGTATTTCGAGAAAATAATGATTTTATTCTGGCTAAAATTGTATGGGATAATGCTACGAGCATGAATTTAGTTACGACATCAGTTCGTATACTTGTATCAACAATGATAGTAATAAACTTGAGGAATTTATTATTTTGAAAAGGTGTTTCTACAAATCATCGTACTTAACATTTTGTTACTTATATGATTATGTTTGTAACAATTAAATACCTATATTAATGAGTCGTCATGTCAAATCCTGAGTTAGCAGACTCACTTACTAATCTAATCATGCTAAATTTTTGGTCCTCGAAGATTGAAATAGATTTCAATCAGGCACGATTTATGTAGCAAAGAACTGTGCCACAACTTCAAGTATGAGCATGGTCATAAAAATGTTTACGAACAGCCATTTCCATGTCTAATTATAGCAGCAAATATGTCTAATTACATAAGATAGATGAAAGCAAAAAAATGGTTAAAAGGTTAAGGTATAATTACCAAACGACGGCAGTCTTTGTTGTGAATTCTAGAAATCCTTCTCGCTGTCATCCATAATGTTAAGGCAGCAGGTTCCAAATTAACACCAACTCTGACCAAACGTAAACGTCCATCAGGCTAACGACCACTGTTATGGACTGGTAATGAAAAATAAACTGGATGAAATCATGGTAGAAATATTATAAGATACGACAACAGAGGAAAATATATGTGCATACATTAATAGTTATTCAAACAATGTTGTAATATTATTTTTATACGACAAATAACGGATGAACAAAAACATAAGAAAACAGATATGGTAAAGCAAACAAAATTAGTTTATCTACGCATTAAAATTCTCGTTAAAGGTTGCAGTCCTAATGGGTTAATGTTAGCTTCAACCAACATCTTACAATTCAATGCATACATGCAGCAAAGGCCTGTACTTAAAAAGGAGAACGATTTTCAGTTTCGGATACTACCATAAGTTGCAGACGTTTATAATATTAATGACGCAATAAAGATTAATTCTACTGTAGAAAATGTAAAAACACGTACTCTAAAACAACTATAGTTTAGAACAGTAACAAAAGGAGAACGATTTATTAGACGAAAGATGCCTGGCAGTAATAAATCAGAGTTCAGTGCAAATGACAAACCGTGTAACACATATACTCAAACAGCTTGAGATTTACAAAAAAGTGGCAAATGCCAGTGGACAAAAAAAGATGTTAAAATGACAGGGAGATGTATACATCATTTTAAGCCCCAAAAAGGTGAACAACGTGCATCCATGGATGGAAAAAAAACTTGTGGTCACTCACCGAGAATCCAGAACTGGACAGTGTAATCTCCACGCACCCGATGAGGATAACCAACTGTAGATACACAGGTAAATATTGGTAGTGTGATGGTAGCCATCGGAGGAGGAGAAATTGGAGGCGAAGACAACAATACAAAGCAACCAGGCATTAGGGAAGAAGGGAGAACGACCCAGCCTCGTACGAGGGTTTGCAAATAAGCGTAGATGAGGAGAATAGAGGGGCTAGAGAAATTGTTGAAATAAAAGCAAGTTATAGCATGACATGGTGGTAAGAAACGAATCGGAGGAGGAAGAATGCTAGTGGATTAAACGATGCAAAAAATGGGGGGAACGGTTGGAAGGGCAATAAGTTGAAAAGATAATACGTGCTGTAGAAATTCGAGATAAGGTAGTGAAAAATACGTGGAAGCGGATAGCGGAGTGGTATTTTGAAATGAGAAAAGCAGAAGTGTCCACATCAGCTTAAGAAAGTTCCTGCTTTAATATAAAGTAATAGATAGAGAAAAAATATAGGGCAAGCGAAAATCAATCGTTCGAACGCGTGGATCTCGAATTTAATTCGAGCGAAGCTGCTTTCCTCTTGACTTCTATTGGCGAAGACTGGGGTAGCATCGAGGCAAGGGTATTCGCGATGGTGTCGTGAGTAGGTTAGGGTATCGCGTGTATTCGTGGGCACGAGGAGAGGGAGGGGGCTTGTCGGCAAGTCAAGCTATGAAGTTGGAAGCATGATAGGATAGGGCTTTGAGATCGAAGCATGTCGCAAGGCTAGGTTCGAGCAGTGGGATTCATGACAGTAGGGCTTCGGTGATGGCGATGGTTCCAAGGAGGCGGCATCTTCGATGCTCAACTCGAACTCGTGAAGGAGGAGGGTCGTGGCAGTTTTAGTGACATACTGGTATCACACAATCGAAGGTGAGTAATTTAAATAAATTTTTAGTTTAAATTATTTTACTTTAAAAGCTTTAAACTTGGATAATTTTTGGGTGCGATTTTGAATTGCAGGCTATTGGTGAGTAATTTTATTTAGGCTCTGTTTGTTTTTACTTAAGCCTGTTGAAAAAAATATTTGATTTAACCATTTATAAATTCTTTAAATTAAAACTTTTCAAAACCAAAATTAAGAACAGTTTGATTGATTATCAAATTAAGTATGTTAAATACTTAAAGGATATTTAAAACTTAATTTTTACAAATAACGTTAAATGTTAATGTGATTTAGTATTTAACAAAAGAGGATGTTTACCTTAAGTATAATTAAGATTTGATAATGTATGAAATAAGATAAAGATGAATACGAAAGATTAAATTTGTTAATTGGTTAAATTTATGAAACGAAAATTTAATTGTTTGATTTGATTCAAATATTAACAAAAATCATAAAATTAGTTATACAAGGTCGAAAACCAAGGGAACCAAGGCAATTTTGAGGTGGATTGCTAATAAAAGCAAAAGTGAGTAAATCTCACTCTGTTGGATTTTGTTTTATTTAAATTTAAATGGTTAAATTTAAGTAATTGGATGAATGATTGGATTGTTTGGATGTGTACTGATGATCTGATGATTTTAGTTTTGGATGATGCTCGGGTAAAATGTTGTTTGACTCGAAGTGTCTGAGTTTAAACTATGATAACCTTTAAACATAAATAAGAAATTGTTTCATTTTCAAGTTAATAAGGCTTAATGGATTGTAATTCATTTAAATAGTAGAGTAATTAAAATGGATAATAATTTAATTCAATTAATTAACGATTTGGGTTAATTGATTTCATAATTAAAGGTTTTGAAGTAATCAATTAAGGATTAAGCCAATTAATGAAGTTTAATTCAATTAGAATAATTAGTGGACGGTTTGATAAGTAATTACTTAAAGTAATAAATAAAATATAATTACTTTGTGAAATAAATCAAGGAATTAATTAAATGGTTAATTAAGGTATAATTTATTTATTTAATGAAGTAAGTAAGGATTGTTAATTATCAGTTGAGATAAATCAAGACGGATTAATATTTATGGTAATTGATTAACATAAGAAATCAAGAATTAATGTAATTAATTATAGTTAATTAAATTGTGCAGTAATTAAAGGTTGATTACTGTTTGGGTTAAGAATAATTGATTTTTGAAATTAATTGAAGATAATTACTTGTATGTAATTGAAGAATAATTATCCAGGGTGATTAATTAAGTTGAAAATGATGGGTTGACTAATTAATCGATTTGGAATTAATTAGTGTTAAATAAAGAAATCTAAATGATTGAGGTTAGAAATTCAATTAGAATAAATGGAATTGATTTGGAAGTGGTCAAATTTGCTTATGGATGATAGAATGGTATTAAATGCTTTGAATGAATTGATATCTCTGATATGAAATGTTGGGTCTTTCATTTAGATATCTTGGAATAGGATGACATGAGACTCACAGTGACCGGGGTCGGGAATTAGGAAATACCCGAAACCACTTCGAATCAATATAAATTGTTTTGTGAAATAAATAGGCTGGAATGAAACGATTTAAGTGAATTGGTTTATTTTATCTAAGTTTGGTACTTAGAAATTGACGTGTGAAATAAGTGATTGTCTATAGCAAATTGTGAATTTGTTAAATTTATGTAAGTTTCCCCGGGTTTATATAAGTTGTTGCTTCGGTATTCCATGTTAGTTGGATTTACTCACGCTGGTTTCCAGCCTGACCCGGGTGTTACTTTGGTGTAATGCTCGGGTCAGACCGAGTGTTATAGATTTTCAGGTAGATACGTCCTGGAGCTCAGGAGGAGAGCTGGATGGCAAGAGCGTATAGAATATTCCACTGTATTTATATTATTGTTAATGTGGGATATGATAATTGTATATATTCAGTGACTGTATATGTTAACGGTAAAAAGTGAACGCTAACACCCGGTGTGTGTAATAGAATTGTGAAAGCACCACCCGTTGGTACGGGAATAGAATATAAGCTGAAAATAGCAGAAAAGCGGTAAATGAACAACAGATTTATAGTGGTTCGGCCCGTAATTGAGCCTACATCCACTTTATAGTCTTTTATTGCTGATTTGGTTACAATTTGATACAATATCTTTCTAAAAACGATACAACTTGATCATGAAAGCACTCTTGACTACTAGCTCGATCTTTGATGATGAAACTTGACGAATCCGTGTTGGATGTTAGAAGCTCTTCTCGAAGATTGTTGTAGTGTCTCGAATGCTTGAAGATCTTTGATTGCTGAATGAGAGGAGGCTTCGACAGCGTAACGGCGCTTGGAGAAATGAATGGCCAAAAGTCCCCTCCAAGTTGGAAGTGATGGGGTATTTATAGGAGCTGATTTGGACTTAGGAAATTTCTCTAAGTCTTTAAGTCGTAGCCGACTTAGGGTAGGTCGGTGACGAGTTAAGGGATAGGGTTAGGTCGGTGACGAGTTAAGGGATTGGGTTGGGTCGGTGACGAGTTAAGGGATTGGGTTGTTCTGGGCCCATCCTGTGGCTGTCTTTGACAAGTATTAAGTCGTAGCCGACTTATCAGACCTTAACTCGTAAGACCTTAACTCGCAGCCTTTAAGTCGTAAACCCACTAAGTCGTAACCCGTTAGGTCGGAACCTTCTTAAGTCGGAGCATTTCATAACTCGGAATCTTCCTTAGGTCGTGAGGTCCTCTTGAGTCGTAAGCCTGATGAGTCGTAAGCCTGATGAGTCGTACAGACCTGATGAGTCGTAAGCCTGATGAGTCGTACAGACCTGATGAGTCGTAAGCCTGATGAGTCGTACAGCCCTGATGAGTCGTACAGACCTGATGAGTCGTAGAGCCTTTAACTTGCTGAGTAGTTAAGTCGGAAACCTCTTAACTCTTTAAGTCGTAGACTGTTAAGTCGTAACCCACTGTAGGTTTGAGTCTACTAACTCGTGAAGCTTTTAGGTCGCGGAGTAGGCTTGTCTTCAATGGTTAAGTCGTTAAGACTACTTAGGTCGTAAGTCGTTAACTCGTTAAATCATAGCTTCCTGTAGGTTGCTTCAGCAGTTAGGTCGTAAGTCGTCGAGTCCCCTTAGGTTTTAGGCTTTTTAACTCGTAAGTCGCTGCTAAAAGGGAGTTAACATTTGCCCCTCGAAGCATACGTCTTAAGTCGTAAGTCGTGTGCTTCGATTTTCCTTAGCTCGCTTCTTGATGAGTGCGCTAGATCGTGACCGACTTAAGATGAGTCGTAGGTCGCGAACGACTTAGTATAAGTCGTAAGTCAGATATGTCGATTCACCTTTCACTGTCCCAGGGCATAAATAGCTTAGGTCGTTCTCTCTTCTCCTTCACCTGTTTCATTTGTGCTTTAAGTCGTATCTGCCATTAACAAGATCTCAAGCTTCCAAAGGCGATTTCGACTCGATTTACCTCCAACCACTTCCAGTTACATCGCGTAAGCGTCTTCTCCCTTTTCCCAATCGCTGACCATTGTTATCGACCTTTCTCCATGAATTCTTCCCTCGGTCCTTGTGAATACTGCTGTGTAGGATATTCATGGAATTAAGGTGGCTTGATATGGATTGTAATGATTTGTGATCTGTGGTGGTTTTAGAAATAGGGTTGACGAAGAAGCTAACCGGTGAATGGGTTAACGGGTTGGATAGTTAAGGGTTAGGAGTTGGATGGATATATGGCTAACGAGTTAGGGATCAAACGAGTCAGGAGTCAGATGGACTAAATTCTGGATCGACTTATCACTTACAGCAACCAAGCTTTGAGTCGTAGCCGTGTTACGACTTACGACTTAGGGAATTGAAGTCCCCTTTTAATCCCCACGACTTATGACTTAGAGAATAGTTAACCCTGGCTCGTAGGAACCATTTGAGTCGTTCGCGACTTAGCACTTGTTCACTTTGCTTGAATGTGTGATGCGATTGGAGAGTTACGACCCAACTTGATTCATGGCATATCTTTTAGACCGTGAACGAGTTAGGACTTAGGAAAATCTGCCCCACGCTAAGTTGTGATCGAGTTAGAACTTGAGCAAATTTCCCACTGCCTTGAATGCTAAGACTTGAGTTGTTTGAACTTTGGACTCTTGAATTTTGTTGCACTCTTTTATAGATTGTCAATAATTCTAACTGCCTGTTATAACAATTACAAAAAACTGGGACGAATATACTGCCACCGACTGCCCATATCGGATGACAGATTGGTTGATAAAGATTAAAATTAAATGAACTGTATGAGTGAAATGCTACACAATAACCAACTCAAATGAAGTATTAAAGCAGAATCGTAATGGTTAACTAAAACTGATTTGTCTGCATTAACAATGCACTTGAGCATTAACAAGTTTTGAAATCTCATAATCGACTGATTGTCAGTTAGTTTAATTCCAGTTATACTTGCTTTTTCTTATTTTCATTAGTTTTGCACAGCACTTCACACTTTTAGGAAACGTGCACCTTCACTTTTGAACATTCAGCTGATTGTGTAGAATGGCATCTCATCAAGAAGACTTGGAACCAACTGGAGAAGCTTTTCCAATCGCTACTCCGTTGAATGACCCCCCGGAAAGGACTCCTACCACTCTGAGTCATAAAGTCTTCCGTCAACTATGCACCCAGTTTGGCATCGCTGAATCTGACGCTTTGCTTCCTGGAGTAAATGACACTGCTGACAGGCCGCCCCACGGCTTCATCGCAGTGAACCGCCAAATGTGCTTGAGTGGAGCGATTCCCCCGTTTAATGACTGTCTCCGAGAACTTCTCCTTCGATTATCTATCTCCCCTTTTCAACTTCATCCTAATGGCTACGCCATCCTGCTGGGACTGTGTGTGCTTTTTAGGAGAATGCTGGACCGTTTCCCCAGTTTTGGAGAAATTTGCTTTCTATGCTCATTTACAAAGACCAAAGACCATCCCTCTATCACAGTTGTAAGGAGTGCCAGGAATCGTAAACTGATTATTGGTCTTCCCGAAAGCGTTCCTGGGTTTCTGAGCCAGTTTTTCTTTGTTCGTTGTCCCCCGGGATTTTACGCCATTTGGAGAGTGGGAAGTACGATTATCTATCTTTTCCCTATGTTTTCTAAATTCTTTGAAGTCCAAATTGTCAAGTGTTAACTTCTTTTTCTACTGTTTCAGCGCTTCCTCCCCCCTCTAGGGAACCTCGTCACAAGATTACCTTTGAGAGGCTTGTGGCCGCGCCGGTTGAGGAGAGGAGTGTTCAATTTCTATTGAGAGATGAGTTCCTCCACGAATTTGGACTCTTACATCCTTCCCGTTCCACTCAGCCACATGAAGTCCCTGATTCTCCTATTGAGGAGTCAGATGCCCCTGTTCCTGCTAGAGAACTTTTACAGCAAAATCTTACCGCTGAGACTTCATTGGTAAAGTGTTCTACTTCTACCGACATTGCTGGACCGTCCAGTAAGTTAGCACTTGCCCCGGTTGTTGAAGAGGAGGAAAATCTTCACACTCTTGAAAAGACGGCTGAGGTGGAAGTTGAAAAAGATAATTCTCCCATGCACCATGGCGATGATACTTTTGACAGTCTGAGCGACATCATGATAACCTCTCAGGAGCTCTTTAAAGATGATGTTTCTAAAGTGGTCCCTCCTGTTGTCGAAGCAACTTCTTCTTTGCAACAAACCACAACGCCTTCCACACAACTTATTGCCATTTCTACACCCAAAAGTGGTTTGTAGTCTGACGCGTGTAGTTTGCACATCACACACACTTAGAACTTTGGCACTTATATGCACTTAGCTTCTTCAATTTGAGGATTTCTAAAACTGGTCTTTTTCTTCAATTTCAGGTTCTCTGATGGGGCGAAGCGGCTCTTACTACAACAAATTCCAGCGTTACGGAAGCCGTGAGGCTTATGACTTTAGGAGTTATATCGGTGCTGTGAAGGAAACTGATGAGGAGAGGGCTTCCAGAAAGGCTCACGAGAGGCGAGCTCATGAAGAGCGTCGCCGGAGAGAAGACGAGGAATACTATGGGAATAGGGACGAGCGACGTGACTCTTCCCGCAGAAGCGACGATCCTTATAAGAGGAAATCTTACGATGACAGGGGGAAGAGTCATACTTCCGATGAGTCCAGCAAACGGGTCAGACTTGACGAGAAAGATACATCTAATATCTTGGAAAAGACTACCGCTTCTATTCCTCCTAATACATCTTCCGGTTCCCCTGCCCTTAAGGAATCTGACATCCAGACAATCATTAATAGGCCACAGTACCAAGCTGGAGATGGTCCTCCCACACTCCAGAGCCGATTTCCGAATTGGTGTCTGAAAGGAGTGCGTTTTGATTTGGATTTGGTCCCCATTGATAAGCAGGCGATGCTGAAAAATGTCGATGCTGTGAAACTTGACATCGAAAGGATGTCTGGATGGCAGAAGCTGGTTGATGAACTTCAAAGGGTCAACCATATGAACCTTGAGGCGATGATGACCATGGAAAATGATAAATCTGAGTGGGACAAATGGCGTAAGCAGCATGACGCGGAGATGAAAAGCATTAGCGATGGTTATGTGAAGCTCGAAGCTGAAGTTGAAAGACTTAAAAAAGAGCTCGCTACTTCTTCCACTTCTTATTCTCAGAAAGAAGAAATGCTTCAAAAACAAGTTCGAGACGCCCATGCTGCTCAGAGAGACATTGAGGTGAAACTCAAAGCAGAACAGCAGGTTACAAGAAAATACCGCGATGATGTCGTTCAACTTCGAGAGAAAGTCAGCTCTCAAGATTTAGAAATTATAAGACTGCAATCTCAGCTACTGAAGGCTGAAAGAGAACGTGATGAAGTTCTTTCTGGTAAAGCTGCAGCCGAAGAATCCCATAAGGCGACCATAGCCACCGTTGACGCGACTCTGTTCGACTTTTATATGCATTGTGTCCTGGGGCGTGGGAGCCTTTCATTTTTGGGACCAGAATATGAAGTCACCTTAGCGGAAGTATGGGAGGCAATCATTGACTTATTTGGTGGTGCCGGATATTCTGAGACAGATCTTCAAGCTACCTACTTAAGTGAGAGCGATCGCGCTGCCCTTGCCAAAGGAAAAGAGCAGCTTATCCGAGTGCGGGCCGAGGCGACGGGAGGGAAGCTTCCTGAGAAAGAAACACCTCCTATTGCTCCTGTTTATACTTCGGCTTTAGCTCATGCGGATATTACTGGCTCTAGTTCTCATTCCACGCCTCCCGCTAAGGTTGACAAAGAAACTGTAACCACCCCTACAGAGGAAGAGGCAATGAAGGACTTCCAAGCTCGGGAATTTGAGATTGACCTCGCTAAACCGGCTTCTCCAGGTAACTTTGACGATTCACGGTCTTCTTTTTTCTCGGAGAATACTGATTTTGATTTCTTTTATTATGCAGCAGTCGCGCCGGAAACTGCACCAATTCTTCCTCCTTCAGCTGTCGTTCCTCCTCCTTCTCAAGTTATATCTCTTCCAGCTTCTCAACCAGGTTCACAGGAAGAACCAATAGCAGCCCTTCAAGGTTTAGACGAACCACTTGCTTCCGAAGAACAGAAGGCAGAAGGTCTGGAAGATAGCGAGAAGACCCCGGAGCAGTCTTTTGATTATGACACAAAGCTTTCTACATTTCTTGCTCCGGGGAGTGAGTCTTCTTCCAAGAAGAAGGGGAAACGTGTGGTTTCGAAGAAAGGAAAGAAGAGTTCTTCTGCTGCTGGGGATGAGGCAGAGATTGATCCGGCTGAGTCTCTTTCTCCTTCTTCTCCGATACGGCCTACGAAGCTAATTACCAGGCCGGGTAAAAGCTCCAAGGGTGGGAAGAAGGGGAAATGAGTTTGATTTTGCATTTTTTTGCTTTTTGTATTGACCAGGGATTGTGCGGATACCGGTCTTCGCTTCTTTTTGTAACCTGTACAATGTAAAAAAATTCTCATAGTGTTGAAATAAATAGATATTTTTCTTGTACAAATCCTTGTGTATGTAGGAATACATCTGTTTTTCATTTGAAGTGTAGAGTAAACGATTCTTTCTATTTGTACAAACTTTTTGTCTGTATTTCAAGAACGCATTTACTCCACATCTTTATTACGTGATATTGCAATGAACTTGTGGTATGTTGCTTGTATATTACTTTTATTAATGTAACTGAATCGTATAATGTTGCCCCCATACCACAAGTATATTGTAATATTTCTTGCTTTCACAAGACCGATACTCTTATTTTAGAGAATAACTTTCCACTTTTTCAGGGAAGAATTATTCTGCTTTTAATAGAGTATATCTTGTCTTTGGAGAAATCTTTATTTTCTTTTTCTTCCTGAAGAACACTTCGACTTCTGGGAATGATCACTTTTATTTGTTTCAAAGTGAATTTTCCTGCACAGTGAAATGAGCTTCTGAAGAAGGTTTTGATTTTCGTGTCCTAGTAAAGGGTTTATTTTTGGTACTTCAAGCAAGGTGAAGTACGCCTCTGAAGAGGTCTTTTGGTCTCCGAAGAGAAGCGATTTTGGTCTCCGAAGAGAAGCAATTTTTGGTCTCCGAAGAGAAGCAGTTTTGGTCTCCGAAGAGAAGCAGTTTTGGTCTCCGAAGAGAAGCAGTTTTGGTCTCCGAAGAGAAGCAGTTTTGGCATTTCATCTCTGGTGAAGTGGGTCTCCGAAGAGAAGCATTTTGCACTTCTACACGGGTGAAATGTGCCTCCGAAAAGGGCTTTTTAGTATTTCATCACTGGTGAAGTGGGTCTCCGAAGAGAAGCATTTTGCACTTCTACACGGGTGAAATGTGCCTCCGAAAAGGGCTTTTGCCTCCGAAGATGGCTTGTGCCTCCGAAGAGGGCTTGTGCCTCCGAAGAGGGCTTGTGCCTCCGAAGAGGGCTTGTTCCTCCGAAGAGGGCTTGTGATTGCCTGGAAGTTACTTTCTCATGGTCGGAGGGGTCCACGGGACAGGCGTAAGTTGTTTGATTGGATGTTTGTTTGTACAAACGATCGCAATCAATTAACAAGGTGCCCCTTTGGTAGTCCCACCGATATTTTTGATTGAGGAAAGCTCTCCATTTATTGGTGTGCCTCGTTAGAGGGCTTTGTTGACCCTTGGGAAGGAGCATCAGTTGGTTGGTGTGCCAGGAAGGTTGCGTCTTAGGGGCAAGTAGATCCATGGGATGGACACAGGCTGCCTGATCGGATGCATCACAATCAGTTAGCGAGGGTCTTATTCCTTCTGCTTGGGAAGGTATCCCTTTAGTGGATCTACCTGCTTTCCTGTTGAGAGGCATACCTCCCTTTGGCTGCTTCCATGTTGGTTCGCTCATGTTGTATCATCATCCGCCAATCTGCGATCCTTTATCATCGTTTCCAAGCGCGTGTTCCTTTCTTTTGCAAGTAAATCGCTTTATCCGAAGAAGTAGACTTCACTGTTGAATGACTCCACAGAGTAAACGCAAGTTATTTGGTTGGATGCCTCTTTATACCAACGATCGCAACCAGTTAACTAGGGCTTGACATAGTGGAGCCGTCAACTTTTTATGTGAAGTTCCTCTTGTATGGGATTTGAGTTTGAAATTTTTGTTGCTTGAAATTTGCTTTAATAAATGATTTGTAAGGCTCGCTTAGCTTTGCGATGGGTGAGCTTTGCTTTAATGACCTGCAGTATTAGATCGATATTTTAGCAATACATTTAGAGTATTTACACATCGAAATATAACAGGCATTTTATAATAGAAAACACAATGCATAGTTTTTCATTATTGAGTCACGCTGATTTCTCAGCGGTTTACAATGCAGAAGTTACACGTCCATCATTATCTTTACAAATTCAAGCAATGTTGTTAAGTAAAAAAGAATGCTAGTTATTGTTGTTTTAGAATCTCCAAGCTAGATTTCCATTTGTGCTTGATTCATAGCTTTTGGATTTTTATGTCAGAGAAAGTGAGAGATGCCCCAGTCGCAGTTTTGTGGGTAATCAGTAGTCATCCCAACTTTTGCTTGCTGGGTATGGTCCCCCTGTGATAGTATTAATGACAAGCTTTTCTGAATCTTGCACTGCAGTGTTGTTGTGAGAATCGGATTGATGGGTAGGGTGTTGTTGATCCCGAGTGGATGAGGTTGGATCGACTCCGTTCCTTTTAACGTATTGTTGGAGTTTACCCTGCTCTAGCAATTCTTCAATCACCTTCTTTAATTGGCGACATTGGTCAGTATCATGGCCAGGTTGATTGTGAAATTGGCAGAATTTTCCATTACGCTTTGCCCCTCTCGTCATCTCAGGTGGCTTAGGATACCTGACAACGTCCTTTGTTGCAAAAAAGATATTTCTTGGTGTATCAGTTAAAGGAGTAAAGTCCGAAGGATTAAAGCGGCGAGGTTTCTTTTCATTTCCCTGGCTTTTTCCTCCTTCATTCTCCCTTTTCTGACTTTCAGATTCTCTTTTCTTAGGTAGGACATTGTCATTATCAGTCTGGGCAGTAACCACTTTCGATGTTGCAGAAAGGCTTTTAAGGCGAATGAACTCATCGGCCTTTTTATAAAATTTATCAAGTGAGTTCGGTTCCTTCATCTTTAGCCATATCCCAAATTTACTCGATTTATCAATGGCTCGCATCAAATAAGTCAGGATCATGCGTGGTTCCGCATTTTCTACCTCGGCTAAAGCTATATTGAAACGGCTCAAGAAAGATTTGATTGATTCTCCGGGCGCTTGTTCAAGGTTAGACAATGACATTATATCCTTAGCTTTTGAAGCATACAATCTGAACTGTTCTTTAAACTTTTGCGTTAAGTCGGAGAATTTATCTACAGACCGAACTGGAAGCTTTGTGAACCAAAGTAAAGCCACACCTTCTAGGTATACCGGAAAGTATCGACACTTGATCTCGTCTGACGCCCTTGCACCGGTCATATGCCAATCGTACTTGTAGAGGAAATGATTAGGGTCACTGGTTCCCCTATAGGCTTTGATAGTAGGAGGTGCAAATTTCCTTGGAAACTCCGCTCTTAGGATCCTTTTAGTAAACGGAGTTCTGCTTGGCGCAAATCCCCAGTCAGCCTCATCCTCTTCCCTTTGCATGCTCTCTTTCATGATGCGGCCAACCATTTCAGACAGGTACTCTTTATTGTTCAAAGACACTTCTGGGCAAGCATTAGTTCTTCCCTCGGAATTTTTCCCGGGCATATGCTCATGACAAGTTGGTTGCGGCATAGAACCATCAGCTTGGAAAGGTGGCATTTCAGGAAGAGTAGTTTGATGGTTTTCTGGTTGACGATTTGCCCCGAGCAGAGCAGTTAATCTATCCATCATCAAAGCGTTTTGAGTTTTAATTTGTTGGTATAATCCAGAAACTGCGTCATCCAATTCAGCCCTGGTGACTCCAACGGTGGGAGTTGCTTGGTCTGTTATTGGGGAAGCGGAAGTTCCTTCGTGAGCATTTCCGGATCTGATAGGTCTACCTCTTCTTCCAGGAGCCATTATTTCGGATCTGGTTTTTTAAGAGTGGTTCTTTTTATGAATCTTTGCGAAGCAACGGTGGATGATCGCCTGAGTTGGGTTCTCGGTGAAAGCACCAAAATGTTAACGGTAAAAAGTGAAAGCTAACACCCGGTGTGTGTAATAGAATTGTGAAAGCACCACCCGTTGGTACGGGAACAGAATATAAGCTGAAAATAGCAGAAAAGCGGTAAATGAACAACAGATTTATAGTGGTTTGGCCCGTAATTGAGCCTACATCCACTTTATAGTCTTTTATTGCTGATTTGGTTACAATTTGATACAATATCTTTCTAAAAACGATACAACTTGATCATGAAAGCACTCTTGACTACTAGCTCGATCTTTGATGATGAAACTTGACGAATCCGTGTTGGATGTTAGAAGCTCTTCTCGAAGATTGTTGTAGAGTCTCGAATGCTTGAAGATCTTTGATTGCTGAATGAGAGGAGGCTTCGACAGCGTAACGGCGCTTGGAGAAATGAATGGCCAAAAGTCCCCTCCAAGTTGGAAGTGATGGGGTATTTATAGGAGCTAATTTGGACTTAGGAAATTTCTCTAAGTCTTTAAGTCATAGCCGACTTAGGGTAGGTCGGTGACGAGTTAAGGGATAGGGTTAGGTCGGTGACGAGTTAAGGGATTGGGTTGGGTCGGTGACGAGTTAAGGGATTGGGTTGTTCTGGGCCCATCCTGTGGCTGTCTTTGACAAGTATTAAGTCGTAGCCGACTTATCAGACCTTAACTCGTAAGACCTTAACTCGCAGCCTTTAAGTCGTAAACCCACTAAGTCGTAACCCGTTAGGTCGGAACCTTCTTAAGTCGGAGCATTTCATAACTCGGAATCTTCCTTAGGTCGTGAGGTCCTCTTGAGTCGTAAGCCTGATGAGTCGTAAGCCTGATGAGTCGTACAGACCTGATGAGTCGTAAGCCTGATGAGTCGTACAGCCCTGATGAGTCATACAGACCTGATGAGTCGTAGAGCCTTTAACTTGCTGAGTAGTTAAGTCGGAAACCTCTTAACTCTTTAAGTCGTAGACTGTTAAGTCGTAACCCACTGTAGGTTTGAGTCTACTAACTCGTGAAGCTTTTAGGTCGCGGAGTAGGCTTGTCTTCAACGGTTAAGTCGTTAAGACTACTTAGGTCGTAAGTCGTTAACTCGTTAAATCATAGCTTCCTGTAGGTTGCTTCAGCAGTTAGGTCGTAAGTCGTCGAGTCCCCTTAGGTTTTAGGCTTTTTAACTCATAAGTCGCTGCTAAAAGGGAGTTAACAGTATAAATGTGAAACTCTGATGTATATTAAATGTAATCGACAGATAGAGTATTCTTTTGTGAACTGTTATTATTTATTATTATATTTTATCCGCTGCGTATGTGCGATGTTTGGAGTTCTGTTCTTCTTTTTCTTCTATCTCTTTCTTTTTTTCAATAACTATCTGGAATTTTCGGGATCGAAAATTCTGGGTCGTTACAGTTGGTATCAGAGCTGAAAGGTTAAGCGAGAACCTTGGCTCTGGTGGGAATTACTCATTTAATAGAGTCTGTAGTACTCTAGAATGAGTTGAATATATTTATATGAGAGCGTACTTGTTATTTTCTTATATAAAGGTTTTAAATGCTTTTATATAGATATATATTTTGATATATAAAGAAATATTTCCTTCTAATGAATATTTAGGTGATTGGTTGTTAAATTATTGGAATTGAGTTAAGAAGTAATATAAAATACGACCAAATTGAAACTTATAACTAAAGTTGAAGAATAAACTTATATAACAAAATGTAATTTGAAATATAGACTGTAAATGTAATTTATAAATTGAAATAAATGAGATTATAATTTGAAATAGAATTCCAGAGAATATTTGGAAATAAAGTAAGATGAAAATTCCAGAGTAATGTTTAAATATAAATTGGATGGATTGGGGATTTGGAATTTTTGGGAAAATTTAAATTTCCTTTGGATTTGAAAGTGGTTTCCCAAGGTTTTGGAGAAATAATAGTATTATTTCAAAAATATTTTTGTGTTGAATTTGAAATCTGAGAGATTTGAAATTAAAAATATTTGGAAACGTTTTAATGAGATAAAAGCATTGAACTCTTTCAGTCACTGGAAAATAACGTCGGTGATGACTGCAGCATCATCGATGTTCATTTTCGAGTTTCTAGAAGAGAAGTTGCTAACAAATTGTTTTAAATTGGAATTGTTTGTGAACTGGGTTTGGTTTTGAAATTCAAAGGGATAATTGAATTGGCCAAAGAATCTTGGATATAGTTGAATTCTAAGGTGATACTGAAATTTTGGAAATTTGTTTAAACTCTGGAATCTTGATCAAATGTTTATGGAATAATAAAAAAAATATTGGCTAAATAAAATGTATAATTCCGAGTTAAAAGCAAAATGTGAATGTAATTGATTATAAATAGAAGTTGTAAAATTGAAATTATAATTAAAGTTGTACAAGTTTAAAGGTCAAATGGAATATGATTTGAAGTCGGAAGAAAATTGAGAATCCATTCAACTTGAATTGGGATTAAATCAATTTCGATGGAAATTGAAGATTATTCAAATTGGAATTGGGTCAATTTAAATGAAAGTGGAAATATAAATTGAATCGATGGGAAAGTGAACAGTTTTGACTCTGGACTATTTTCAATATATAAATTATTTTAATATAAACTCATTTTTCCAAGCTATTAAATATATTCAGCCTTTCTTTCTTAAAGCCAAATTATTTATACTTGTTTTACATTTTTTTTGAAACTATTTTACACTTTTCCAGTTGTTTATAAACTAATTACTAGTTTACCTTATTTTACAAATTAATTACTATTTTTCAACTATTTTGCAACTATCTAAAATTTTTGAAACTATTTAACTATTTTTCAACTATTTTACAATTAATTAACTATTTTACAGCTATTTTGCAAACTATTAATTATTTTTCAACTATTTACCTATTTTTACATTTTCAAGCTATTTTCTAATTTAGTCGGAGTTCAAACTGTTATGGATGTAAATATCAAACTGAGATAAGAATTGAAGTAAAAATCCAAATGGGATTAAGGAAAATGCGAATAAGTGAATGTGAATAGAGAATGAGAAATTGGTTTGGCTAATAATCAATGAAGTTGAATACGTAAGGTGTACGTATATTATTCTATTCGCATAGTAATTTGATCCAGATTCGAGCACAGAATTTCGAGATAATATTATCGATCCGAGTTGGGATTTTTCACTCGATTTTCGACGGTGAACTGGATATGGATTGTTGATTGGTTCTGGATGTTCTCTATCATAGTTATAGCTATGCAAGGAGAATGACGGATTATGATCAAGAAACCAGGTCTGAGTCCGCAATAGGAAGTCGGATGGACAATACTAGTTCGGAAGTGAAATTGTGTGATCGAGTGAGCGATCAGATGAGTATAGCGTACGGATGGTATGTGTACATCGTACGGATTTGAGTGTTATTGATATCGGGAATTTTGAATAAGAAATGTGAAATGGTTCTTTTGAAATGAAAGAATATTTTTGGAAATTGACAATGAATAAAGGTGGAAATTTGATTTTGTAGTTGTAGATAAAAAGTTATAAGATGATTTTTGAAATGGAAAATATATTTTGTAAATACCTGATGAACTTAAAATAAATAAATTTGATATTTCGATGGTAGAAATTTACTTTATGGAAATAAAGTGGAAATTGAATATCTATCTGATTAAAATTTTACTTTATAATAAAAGTAAGTAATTTGGCAAGTGATATTATAAGTAAATTCAAAATTTAATATTGGTTTTGGAAGGAAAAGAAAATTTAAATTTGATATCTGTGTTAAATACGATAAAAACTACCTTTGTTAAATTGATAGCATGAAGAAAGGATTTTTGAAACTATTTAAAAAATAAAAGGTGTATTTATACAAGTATAAAATTTGATTCAAAAATTTCCAAGATTATTATATATGTTTATATAAAAAAAAGATTTTGTGAAAATGATTTTGAAAAATATTTTGAGGAAAGGTTTTGGGAACCTATGGATTTGGAAAGGCTTTTGATTTTTGGGTAAAAATCAATATTGAGATTTGGAAAAGCCTATTTTGAAATTTATCAATTTTGGAAATCGATTTGTGTAAAGGAGCCTTATATGAAATTCATACTAGGTGTATGATTTGGAAATACTATATGTGTATAGTATAAAGTGTTTTCAGATTGGCTCTGGGGAAAAAGGCGCTCCCTTGAAATGAGCTTCTCAGGAGTGCCACTGGGTGGTACTGCCTTGAGCCTCTAAGGGTTCTAAAGTTGATCCTGTGAGGATTCCGGACAAAACTAGTTCCTGAGGATTATTGTGTAGCAAAAGTCGAGGGGCTGGTGCCTACAGAGGCATTTGGGTTATGCTGTGACGACAGTGTAACTCGATGTCACTGCGATCTACTGCAGACCATAGCGAAAGTCGTGTGAGCCGCTGAGAGCCAATAGTCTACGTTTGATTTTATATCGGTAGACTGCGACACTATGGTAACATAGCGAAGTCGTGTGTGCTGCTGAGAGCCAACAGTCTGCATTTGATTTTACATCGGTAGACTACGACCTATGTGGGAGTGGAGAAGTTTCACTTGACAGCGTAATCGAGAGGCCGCAGAGAGCCTGCAGTTACATGGACTTTTGCTGTGATGGCAACGTAACCCTGGATGTAACTGCGATCTGTCGTGGGTTCTATGGTGTAATCAGTTACATGGACTTTTGCTGCGACGGCAACGTAACCCAGGATGTAACTGTGACCATGGATGGGTGTGATGATTTCCAGAGCATTCTCACCAAAGATATTTCCTCTATTTTCAAAACTTGTTTTCTATATTTTCAATAAAATTATTTTCTCAAGTATTTTCACTGGATGTTGAAAATGGGTCTGCTAAGTACTTATAGATTTTCAGTCCTACGCCTGATCAACATATGACCGAATTTCTATGAGAACAAGGATGGACTAGTTGAGACATCGAGTTATAAGAAGTATTTTTATAAAGAGCTGTTCTATTAATATGATGTGAATTTAAAAGCACTTCTAAAATTTTAAAATAAAAGTGGTGGAATTTTGGAAAATGAAAGAAAATCCAAACTGGAATTATAAAATTTTGAACTCAGGAAAATTTAATGAAGTGATTTTTGTTATAAAAGTTAGAAGTAAGCTAATCAGCTAAATAAATTGTTTGATAGAGTATATTAATAAAATTTCACTCGGTTAAATAAGATGGATTGTAAGTTAATAATGGAATTTGGAAATGAATTCGAATTGTGAATAGAATTCGACTGGGATTTGATAATGAATTAAATAAGTGGAGATGTTATAAAAATAAAATAGAGTTGGATTGAAAAAGTGATGATTACAAATAAAATTCAAGTGTGATTTGAAAAAATATTTAATGAAATTTGCAAGTATATTAGGTATTAGAGGAGTGTTGTCGAATGAAATAAAGTGAATTATAATAGAAATGGTTAGAGTTGCAAACAAAACCCAAGTGAATAGAAATAAATTGAGAATGGCCCTGTATTAGTAAAACAAATTCGAAAATGAATTAAGTAAATTAAAAGTTTTAAATGGGTAAATTGAATTAAGTAATAAATGGATGAAGTCTGAATGAATGGAAATTAAATCAAAGTTTTAATTGGACTTGGATTATCAGAATGGACTTAAGTGTGAGGCCTACTAATTTGAAGTAAAATTACTTAAGTCAATAAAAGCTTGGTTTCGAGTAAAAATAGAAAACCATTAAATAAAGGATTTGGGTTAAATTCAATTGGAAAATGGTTATTAATTTTTTTTAGTATTGAATGTGCCAAGTTTAATAAATTGTTTTGAATGGAATAATTGCGGAGATGAAATGAAATGCAATGAATGGTTGGTGAATAAATTAGGAATGAAATGGAATTAAATATAGAATGAGTTAAAATTTATTTGTAGTAGTTATAAACAAAAATGGATACTCTATTAAGAGAGTATCGCCAAATTTGCATATAAATAGTTGTCATTTGTCGTAAACAAAGGTAATTATCTATGAGTTGATGAAGAGTGAGTAAATTGGTTTTAGAATGAATTGAAGTGAATATGAGCTTGTTTGGGTTAAAAATAAATTAAATGTAAGCATTTAAGTTGTAAATCATTAAAATTTAATGAAAGAGCATAAAAATTTGGTTGGAAACAATTGAATTGACTTTTTAAATCATATGAAGCGCTTATGGAAATGTTTGGTGCTTGTTGCTTATGTAATGCAGGTGTTTAGCTATTGAAAGTAAGTGGAACGCTAATGAATTTTCTATATATGACACTTACGTATTTAAATTGAGATAGTACAGGTACCTGAAGGCCGTTTGGCTGGATTTGGATGTGTTAAATGCTATAATAATAAGCTGCTTGCTTAAAATGCGAAATAAAGGTATGCCTACGCAATAAAAATAGGAAATATGAACTGTTTTTTGCTTTTCCGAACGTGTGGGTCGATGTATATATGTTTATATCTTTTGTCAAATTGCAAAAGCTCCTCCGTACAAAGGAGACTCTGCCAAAATTTTCTGAAAATTTTGGGAGTTAGAAATTTTTTGAAAATTTTGGGAAAAATTTTTGTTAGCGGCAAAATGATTTCAAATTGGAAATTAAAATAAATCAGTAGATGAAACTAATATGGATCAGTTATAAATGGAAGATAAGATTCAATATTCAGAATTGAAAACAAATTGAATTCATACGGAAATGGGAAAACAAATTTTGATTTGAAGTAGATATGAAACCTATGTAAGGAAATGTATAAAATGTTTGAACGGTCAAGATTGGATTTGGTTCCAAAAGATAAATTTGAATTGCCCGACTAAAAGGTATGTATTTAAATATCTGTATGAAATTGGATTGGGTTTTTGATCTAGCCGCTTGGCTTTCTATTTTCTTTTTGGAATTGGGAAGCCCGTAGAGTCCTTTTGTAGTTGTACCGAGCTAGCCGCGCAAAGGAGACGTTGGCAAAAAATTTCGGGAATCTAGGGAGTTAGAAAAATTTTGGAAATTTTTTGATGATCTTAAATTTGAATTGTTAAGTAAGTAAAATTGGTTGAAACTTATGGATAAGTTTGGAAAGTTAGAAAGGGGGTTAGTGTGAGTTTGATAAAGAATGGTTTAGCAAATTGTTGGAAACTATTTGGGTTGAGGGAATAGTTAAGGGGTTAGGGATCATTCTTCCTAATTAGTAATTTCGGGGACGAAATTCTTTTAAGGGGGGAGGAATGTGACGACCCTGAATTTTTAACAAATTAAAATGGAATAATTAATTGATTTTAAATATTTAAAAGTTAATTTTAACTTGAATTCCATTATTGGTATTTACTTGATAATTAAATTATTGAATTATATAGTTCAAAATTGGGTAAGATGTTGAATATGGAGTTTTAAGCCTATTTAAATAATTTGAAGGCTTATAAATTTATAATGATGAATACTGAAGATAATAGGATGGTTGAAATTCAATTTAAAGGTGATTTGTTCAGTTTTGAAAATATATCGTTTAAATTGAATTTAAAAATAGCCTTTCGAGGCACAGTCTCGGAATTTGATGAAACCAGTTCCATTGGATCCGAAATAGTTAGTTATTATCAGATTTCAATTTTCATAGCAATTGGAGTTGTCGTTTGACCCTGGCAGCTCAAAACGCTTCGAACTATTTTATTCAATTTAATTTAAAATTGATTGTTTACTTCCGTAACTCGCGCAGGAAATCGAACGCAATCTATATCTAACCTCAGTCAAATTTACTTTAAAATTGGTAGAAGCCTCTCACCAATCTATATCTAATTCCTTCCGTCTTCCTCTCTAATCGAATCAGGAAATCGAACGCAATAGAGAAAAAATATAGGGCAAGCGAAAATCAATCGTTCGAACGCGTGGATCTCGAATTTAATTCGAGCGAAGCTGCTGTCCTCTTGACTTCTATCGGCGAAGACTGGGGCAGCATCGAGGCAAGGGTATTCGCGATGGTGTCGTGAGTAGGATGGGGTATCGCGTGTATTCGCGGGCACGAGGAGAGGAGGGAAGGCTTGTTGGCAAGTCAAGCTGTGACGTTGGAAGCATGATAGGCTAGGACTTTGAGATCGAAGCATGTCGCAAGGCTGGGTTCGAGCAGTAAGATTCGTGATAGTTGGGCTTCGGTGATGGAGAGGGTTCCGGGGAGGCAGCATCTTCGATGCTCGACTCGAACTCGTGAAGGAGGAGGGTCGTAGCAGTTTTAGTGACGTACTGGTATCACGCAATCGAAGGTGAGTAATTTAAATAAATTTTTAGTTTAAATTATTTTACTTTAAAAGCTTTAAACTTGGATAAATTTTTGGGTGCGATTTTGAATTGCAGGCTATTGGTGAGTAATTTTATTTAGGCTCTGTTTGTTTTTACTTAAGCCTGTTGAATTTTTTTTTTGATTTAATCATTTATAAACTCTTTAAATTAAATGTTTTCAAAACCAAAATTAAGAACAGTTTGATTGATTATCAAATTAAGTATGTTAAATACTTAAAGGATATTTAAAACTTAATTTTTACAAATAACGTTAAATGTTAATGTGATTTAGTATTTAACAAAAGAGGATGTTTACCTTAAGTATAATTAAGATTTGATAATGTATGAAATAAGATAAAGATGAATACGAAAGATTAAATTTGTTAATTGGTTAAATTTATGAAATGAAAATTTAATTGTTTGATTTGATTCAAATATTAACAAAAATCATAAAATTAGTTATACAAGGTCGAAAACCAAGGGAACCAAGGCAATTTTGAGGTGGATTTCTAATAAAAGCAAAAGTGAGTAAATCTCACTCTGTTGGATTTTGTTTTATTTAAATTTAAATGGTTAAATTTAAGTAATTGGATGAATGATTGGATTGTTTGGATGTGTAATGATGATCTGATGATTTTAGTTTTGGATGATGCTCGGGTAAAATGTTGTTTGACTCGAAGTGTCTGAGTTTAAACTATGATAACCTTTAAACATAAATAAGAAATTGTTTCATTTTCAAGTTAATAAGGCTTAATGGATTGTAATTCATTTAAATAGTAGAGTAATTAAAATGTATAATAATCTAATTCAATTAATTAACGATTTGGATTAATTGATTTCATAATTAAAGGTTTTGAAGTAATCAATTAAGGATTAAGCCAATTAATGAAGTTTAATTCAATTAGAATTATTAGTGGACGGTTTGATAAGTAATTACTTAAAGTAATAAATAAAATATAATTACTTTGTGAAATAAATCAAGGAATTAATTAAATGGTTAATTAAGGTATAATTAATTTATTTAATGAAGTAAGTAAGGATTGTTAATTATCGGTTGAGATAAATCAAGACGGATTAATATTTATGGTAATTGATTAACATAAGAAATCAAGAATTAATGTAATTAATTATAGTTAATTAATTTGTGCAGTAATTAAAGGTTGATTACTGTTTAGGTTAAGAATAATTAATTTGTGAAATTAATTGAAGATAATTACTTGTATGTAATTGAAGAATAATTATCCAGGGTGATTAATTAAGTTGAAAATGATGGGTTGACTAATTAATCGATTTGGAATTAATTAGTGGTAAATAAAGAAATCTAAATGATTGAGGTTAGAAATTCAATTAGAATAAATGGAATTGATTTGGAAGTGGTCAAATTTGCTTATGGATGATAGAATGGTATTAAATGCTTTGAATGAATTGATATCTCTGATATGAAATGTTGGGTCTTTCATTTAGATATCTTGGAATAGGATGACATGAGACTCACAGAGACCGGGGTCGGGAATTAGGAAATACCCGAAACCACTTCGAATCAATATAAATTGTTTTGTGAAATAAATAGGCTGGAATGAAACAATTTAAGTGAATTGGTTTATTTTATCTAAGTTTGGTACTTAGAAATTGACGTGTGAAATAAGTGATTGTCTATAGCAAATTGTGAATTTGTTAAATTGATGTAAGTTACCCCGGGTTTATATAAGTTGTTGCTTCGGTATTCCATGTTAGTTGGATTTACTCACGCTGGTTTCCAGCCTGACCCGGGTGTTACTTTGGTGTAATGCTCGGGTCAGACCGAGTGTTACAGATTTTCAGGTAGATACGTCCTGGAGCTCAGGAGGAGAGCTGGATGGCAAGAGCGTATAGAATATTCCACTGTATTTATATTATTGTTAATCTGGGATATGATAATTGTATATATTCAGTGACTGTATAAATGTGAAACTCTGATGTATATTAAATGTAATCGGCAGATAGAGTATTCTTTTGTGAACTGTTATTATTTATTATTATATTTTATCCGCTGCGTATGTGCGATGTTTGGAGTTCTATTCTTCTTTTTCTTCTATCTCTTTCTTTTTTTCCATAACTATCTGGAATTTTCGGGATCGAAAATTCCGGGTCGTTACAGGTTCATCGTTGTTTCTTATTTTGGGAATAAAGAGTGCATAGTTATATGGGTAATGCTGGAGCAAAGATAATGAATTCATGGATCATCAAGATTTCGCTAACATTTTGTATGTTGATCCATATTTAAATGTGTTGCACGCGTTTCTTTCTTATTGGTAGCAAGATGAACGAAATTTTTGGTAATTAACATTACATGGAATCATTGGTATTATGATGTAAATAGTTAATATAATGAGAAACAACTTGAATTAACAATATCAACTACTAAGAAATATGTCATTAATTTGCAGTATATGGAATGAGCTCGATGTGCATGGCCGGGTTCGTCCTGTATTCTTAACTAGAAATTGTTTATTAAATCGCCGTTGCCTGACATTGATTAGTGTAACACATACATGCGCCAGATGGGTTAAAACCAATATTTCATAATAATAGTGGTATAACTAACAATAAAGTAATTGGACAGTTATAAACATAATAATAAGTTAAATGGTAATAAAGATAGAACAATTTATAACAACAAATATATTAGAGCAGGTGCAATAATGCAAAATTAAATATACATTTTTAGTCCATATAATGAAGGATAGTAACTATCAATGCGATAAAAACAATCATTCAATGAAGTCACAACAATTAGTTCATCCCTTATATTATCTCGAACCGCTGTCATTTCATTTCCAACAATCATTTGAAGTGGTTTATTATCTCCCGGCGGTAGTTTGAGCTTTTCAATATCTTCAAGGTATTCGGGATAAAATCAAGATCATCATCAAATGTTACAAAGTTGTTGTCTCCACTGTCGTGCTTTTGTATGAAGTTGTAAATAGTCATTGTAGTAACAACCACTTATGCTTGAATTGGAAATAAAAAAAGCCTACGAATGCACCCTTAACTACACTAAGTTTGGGAATTCCAAATGTTAAAATATTTTTTGTCAATCCAAAGATAATTTTTCTAGCTTAGCTACATAAAGCTTGGTTTGCTTTTTTATCATTTTATTTTTTTATTGTATGGTTATCTAATTTCTAACTGCACTATATCTGGTACTGGGTGAAATAGTGCTTCATAACTGCAGTAACGAAAAATCATATATGTCATTGCATGCTTTGGTTGATAATATGCTTCATTCAACTTCAATTGATGAGCAGGTTAGTATATCATGTGTTAGTTCCTAAGATGATGGTTTCAGTGACAACCTTAAGATTTGTTATAAAATATAAATACTAATATTCTTGTCTAAATATATATGTATATGCATGGTATATATAAATGCAGGTACTAAGAATAAAAACTGTACGTTATAGAGATTCAAGACCGACGAATTCAAGCTTGAAGAAATCAAGACTGAAGACTCATGAGTATCAAGAGTTCAAGATATCAATATAAGTAACAGAGTCTGGATTTATGTTAAAACTTCATAATAACACTAAAATCTTTATTCGGATTTTAATTGTGGAATGAAATCCACTTTCTCGCTTTAATAGTGGGATGGAACCCATGACCACTTTAGTGGAATGGAAATCACGATATTCTCTAATGAAATGAAATCCATGAAATTTCAAAATAATTTATTTTAACTATTTTTCCAAAAACTATTTTTAAAAGTCATCATTATTAATTTAAATATTTTAGCCTTAATTCAAATTTGATTGTCTCTAGTTTGATTCTCTGCAACTCTCTCTCAAAGATCTCAGTGCTATTTAGAGTTATAGGATCATTTGTAATCAAAGATCGAAGTGTGTCGAGTCTCTATCTATCAAAATGTGATTGGAAATGGTGTGATTGTGGCCCGTAAATCAATTGGGTGTGATTGTAGCCCGTAAATCAATTGGGTGTGATTGTAGCCCGTAAATCAAGAGATTTTGCCTTGAACTCGAAGACAGGAGAGTGTATCTCATCGCCTTAAAATTGAGGTTTTAGTATCGACATTATATTTGAAAAGAAATATGCACAAGAAATTGTGTGTGATTGGATGTAGGGTAACTCCTAACCAATATAAATTTTCGGTGTGTTCTTTCCTTTATTGCTTTTATTTACTATTTGCATCTGTGTTTAGTTCTGTGATTGTCTCTGTGTTTGTAAACGGCATCTGTTTATATTTAATTTAAAAAGATTTCAAAAATTCATTAAACACTATTCACCCCCTAGTGTTAATCTTGCCTTAAGATCTGTAATCCCTATTTCCAACATTATGAAGTTAACTGTAATAATATACAAGCTATGCATATTTGTTGTGATCCAATGATTAGCTGCAAATATCTCAAGATCGAAACACTAATATAGGGCTAGAATGACAGTTCCACTTCTTGCGAGATACCAAATAAATGACTACAAGAATTAGGGGTTTCGGCATAAAGATTACATTAACCCATAAGAAGTGGTTCTAACCTTTGGGAACATGGTAATACGTCTGAAAAATTATTCTATCTACGATCTTTCCCTTATATCCAAGCATAGCGACATGAACTAGATGTCTTGTGCAAGCCAAGAAGCTTAGTCGCAAAATTCCAACAAAAGTTCTTTGTTTAGGATGCTTCAAAGGTATTTATAAGATATATGGAATGCAATAGCAAAGAAGGAAGTTTCAATGCATATATCTTTATTATAAAGCGAATATTTGGTCAACCAAGTCAAATTGAAGCTTTTTTAGCATTCGCCGAAATGACCTTTTCTATGTTTTCCATATCAAAAAAAGTAATGATATTTACGTCATTAATCTTCCCACGTTAGGTCCGTTTACCCGTTTTTTCCACAATAATCTATTTTGGCTTATCGTTCTTTTTTGCCCCATTATCCAACTTCCCACTCTCACAAGAGAAAGTGTTTTCTCATCGGATTGCTCCCAAACACTCCACTTCTCTTATTTTTCCTACATAAGTTATCATCTCCAATAGTCTTAAACGATTGTTGTGTTTATCCAATTTGCGAACTAAGTTTGATTCAATTCCTCTACACAAGATTCAAGTTCCAAAAATTTATATTTACTTTCTCTATCCATTAAGCGATTTAATTTTGACCATAACTTTCCGTTAAATTCGTAATCATAACTTCATCTACGTTGATTAAGTTTTGAATCTTAGATGTGCTTTGAAGGCGTCTTTGTTCTATATTTGAAGCTCTCATCACTTGAAGTATCTATGGTTAAGTAAGGCAGTCTCTAATGATGAAGTTTAAAGGTAATTACCTTATCATCTATCCATAATACCACTCCAGGTTTAACTGTATTTATTACTATTTGTTGCCTGTATTTATTGCTCCACAAAGAAGGCAATGCAGTTTGAACTTTTAAATTTAGATATGTTTTATTAGTTTGCTTTATAAACCCTGAGTTCACTGGAATGAAGACATGAGTATAGAAGTATAGGTGCTTGGAACTAATCTATTAATATATTCTGGTTGTCTAATTGTAATGGTTGATTGAGGATGTTTTATTCTCGGCTATTGTATTCGTAAGATTTGATTTGTAGATTCTATTATATGGTTGAGATAACATTTTAGATTGTGCATTTGAATACAAGTTTGTTAAAATCATGAAGAATATTATTAGTTAGCTAAATTTTTGTTTTTTATCTTTTTATTTTGTTATTATTATTTTTTATTATAGGTGCATGTAATTCTACTTTCACCCAATTATTAAAGATGAGTATAATATACATCATACCCTGTCTTATGAAGAGATTGCATTTGGTATGGAACTAAATTTCTAATTCAGGTCAATATATGAATGTATCATATTTCTTAGTTCATATATGCTAAATTATGAGATGGAGCCTTGGCGCAACAGTTGGATCACCCGCATGGTGATCTGGACCCAGGTTCGAGTCAGAAAATAGCATCTTTGCAATGCGAGAGAAAAGGTGCGTACATTATCGACTTCCGTAGAGCCCGCAAGTGCGGGAGCCTCGTGCAATGGGTTCCACCTTCTATATGTGTCAAATTATATTTTTATGTTGTAGGTAGAGGATGCCGATCAAATTAAATCATCTGCTATCATCTGCTACTTAATACTTTGTTAAGACATGATTATGCGAAAGCTTGTTCAGTAGTTATAAAAGTTATATTATTTAAGTATTAGTTATCCATTTAATGCAACGCTAATATTTAATGAATTGACTTTTGCAAGTAATCTGTTAACTAACAACAATAATTTTTGTTATGATTGTATGTAAGGAAATAAATGTACGTGAATTAATTATATGTATTATATTGCTCTAAATTAGCTGTAATGGAAGAAATAATTTTTTTTTTCAGTACCATTCGACCAATTAAAATTTTTGATTTATATTTTTCTTTCCTTTTTGCAATGTAACATAGTTGGGGATTACTGATCAAGAAGATTTACTTGCAAAAGTAATCTTTTGTGATCACAACTGTCACCTAATTCGGAATCAATTTCTAATGAAAAAGTCTTAAATAAACTATCTTAAAATTTTGCAGGGGCTAAAATATAATCGGGCAAAGAGACTACCTTCAAAAATGGCTAAATCCATCATCTTCAAGATTGGATTATCAAAAGGATTGATTGGCCAATGTTGTGCTTAGGCTTTTAATGGTATGTTATATGATATTTCTACTTCTATGGTCATTATTCCAGTCTATAATATTATTATATGATATAGTATGTGGATTTCACTACTTATATTTCTAGTTTTATAACTAATACATATCATTTCTAATTGCATTTATGTAACTTTCTTTTTTATCAGATGGTACAGACTAGAATGTCTCAAATAATATTTAACAATATGCACGGTGAATAAAACCCCTTTTTTGCATTTCTTTTTTTCCAATGGAGAATCGGTTATACTTTCTATTTATAATTATTTGCCTTATAGCCTATATGTATACTAGGTATAACATTTGTTATACATTTTTATCGAATGTCAAAATTTCCTTTTTAAGGCAATATTTCTCTTACAATTAAGTTTGCCTCGCTACTTTAGCAACTCAAATCAAGCTCCTATGTATTCTATTACCATTTAATTGTTGATAAATTGTTCTTACATTGTAAATACAATTTTATCTATCTTATGAATCAACTAGTAATCATATTTCATTTCCATTATTGTCCATTATCCTTAAAAAATAAATTTGAATGAAGTGACTTCTCAAATTGCTCTAGATACAAAATATAGTCTTTTATGGTCGCAATAATACTATGTTTTTAGTCTACAATTTTTGACGATATCTGAATGATTTTATGTTTTTTCAAATATGGTAATGTAAGTTGTATTCTTGAAAACATAGCCTTGCTTTGACCCATTACATGTTATCTGCATGTTTTATGTTAATTAGGTATTAGACAAAGCCTATGGATGCTAATGGAAAATAATAATTAAGACCGTAAGATGTACATGAGCCAATCCTTTGTCATCATCCCTAATTCAGATCCTACATTATATTGAAGCTTCCACAAGTCCGATCTTGGAGATTGAAAGTCGGTTTGGTAATCTACTTATATTTAGCTCAAGTTTCATGTAATACCAATATTTTGTTTTATATTTAAAAAAATTATGTATTTCTTACCGTCTCGTTTTAATATCCAACTTAAAAAAGAAGGTTTTGCAATCAGTTGATAAAAACTTTCCAGCCTAGGATTCAAAAAACAGTAATAGATAATTCGTGCATATAAGAATCTTAACATAAGATTGTAGAAGACTAGAATTCAAAGCCATCCAGATGCACAACTATAGCAAGTTTCATTTTATTCACAACAAATATTAAACTCTAATAAAAATCATTTTCAATTTTTTTTAGTAAATCATCTCGTTTCACTTGCTTATCTATCAGATAGAACTTATATCATTTTTTATCAAGCACATATTGAATATTTTTTATTTTTGCATTTACATATGTGAAGTATTAGTTTGTCTTAGACTTTATATTCCTTTTGATTTATTCTTTAACTACAATTTTGGTTCATGAATTAAGAGCATCTTTTATGTGCTTTTATCTCAATTTTAGTATTTCTTCAGTTCACCTACATATATAAATTGATTGTACTTACAGTTGAACTTATCAACGTCTTCAAATCAGAGTTGTAAAAGTTTCTTTTGTACACGAAAGATTATTGAAATAATTTGTATCACGAGCTGATAATTGTTAATTGTCCTTACTTTACATAGATTACTGATGTACTCAGAAGAAATGTTGAGAATTTGATATATTTGACTTGCTTTATGCAACTTTCTTCCTTCTGTCATATAGTTTTCTTCAATTAGTGAAGTAATACAATGCACGAAACAGGGGATTAAATCAAAATTTTAGACTTGGACACCATGGACCATTTTGCTAGCACTGCTCAGAGCATGTCCTTATTGGATATTTCCAGTGAATATGAAATACACATAAAATCACATAAACAAATGGAAATAACCAAATTTCATAAATGTAAATTACTAATCAATATATTTTAGTATATGTCCCCAATAATAACTTGAAATTTGATAGTTTAAAGAAAGTATGATACAATTTATCCTGATGATATCATAAAAACAATTCATACAGTTATCCCTATGTTCTAGTTTATTTTTAAATGTCTGTTTTCATTTAATTGGTGAGCAAGCTTCCATGTAAATAGGCCTGTCAACGGATACTTTCGGATCTGGATAGCGCCATATCCACATCCGAAATCATTTTCGGATATCGGATATCCGCTGATACGGACGGAGATCGGATAATTATCTAATCCACTAATGACCGATAAATCAAGAAATTTAAATGGAAAATTTTAGTTTAATGTAAAAAAATTTCAATCCCACTGATTATAAAATTGTTAAAAATAAAACAAATATAATTATAATAAATAGTTTTGAGCAGTTAATATGCATTTAGTGCGTATAATATAAACTTCTAACTTAATAAAATCATAATAAATATCTTTCACTGGACTAAAATACACATAATTTAAACTATAACTTTGAAAAATACCGGACGGATAATTTTCGAATGCGGGTGTCTTCAAATCCGCATCCGTTTTATCGAATATCGGATATTTATCTGCTTTTTGAATGCGGATGCGAACGGATTTCGGATTGATTATGTGTCCATTGATAGCCCTACATGTAAAGGCCAGTTAATTATAATAATAAAGATCTACGTTTTAGATTTGACTAAAATTTATGTTTAAAGTTACGGTGTTACAATGACGTAATTATAGCATTTTTAGATGTATTAACATGTTAAAAAAATTCATTCACAGAACATTTTTTTTATGGTATTGTGTTCATCAAATATTGTTATTAGGATAATATAATAAGGACATATGAATGCATATCAGGTTATAGTCATATGATATTTGTACCTATAGTTACGTCTTTGAATACTTTACCTACACAGCTCCATGTTTATTTTTCAGTTTTGGTATGCAAAATCGGAAAGTGAAAACTACAATAAGTCATGTATTATCCATATGAATAATACCTTACATGATAGAAAATACTAATGTTCATGTTGTCAGTTGGAAACAAATAAAAATTGAAGAAAAAATACATAAAGTGGCTATTGCAACCATTTGGAATAAGGTTATTGTCTTTCAAAGAAAACCAATTATATTGAAAAAAATTGTTTTTATAAAAAGCAATCCTAAGAATAAATATTAATACAATAATTAACATTTAAACATAGTATCATATTACTATATGTCTCAAATCTTTCGCTTGTCAAAAAAATGGAATGTTTCTAATGTTCAATGCTCCTCAAATACACATGTAAATGGACCATATTTATTTTGATTATATAAAAATCAAGCTAAATATGTAAGTCTCAGCATGTCTTTATTTATTGCATGCTTGGTTGTAAAAGCATACAACATCATTCCATATAATTAAACAATATTCCCCCCTTCTCAATACTAATTAATCTACATCAGTTTTGTTCATTAGATGTTTATTGTACTGATTATACATCCTAAACATGTGATGCTTTTACAGATTATTTATCTATACCATACAAAGCAAAATCATTTGTACAAACTATTCCCCATACACCAGACCAATGTGTTTTATTATATAAAAATATCCATCACATGCAAGTCGCCGAACTTTGAAGTAGATGGTTATCCCATTTTTTCTTGTAAAATAGAGTAAATGTTTTGCCTGATCGAATTATTCTTCAATGGTTCTTTTACATTTATGGCATGTTTCATTCTAAATAACAAAATTCTAAATCCTTTTAATTTTCTATTGACAATGTTGACTTTTAATTTACATGTTCTTTGCTCTGTTAGATTGGCATGTGATTCCTTATACATTTGTACATGCTATGCTTTATAAAGTAATACCTATTGATATTTATCTAAGTTATACAGACTGTAGTGAAATTTATTTTAATTTGAGCGAAAGCGAATTATTTGATCAGCATCTAGTATTGTTATTAAGATATCAATGGAACTTAAAAAATCACTTATGCAATTTCACAGACACAATAGCAAAAATAAGAGACACAGAAGATTTAACGTGGTTCGGATATGAATATCCTACGTCCACGGAGACCCAACAACTTCTTTTATTCCACTGAAGAAAAAAAGAGCACAAAAGAGAGAGAATGATAACGATGGATGCTCTCAGACACCCACATACATATGAACATGAAATTCATTCATTTAAATAGGCTTGAGAATGAAGGGTTTCTTGGAGATTAAGAAAATCAATTTTTCGATTATCCAAATATCTTTTCAAATTGCATGATTTGATTTTAGTACAAATAGATGCCATAATCTTGGATTTCATATTTTTCCTTTGATTAATTGATTCTCCATGCCTAATCATTTATTTCTTTATATAACAAATGCATTGACTAATTAATTGATTAGCTAATTAATTAGTTTTCTTTCAAAATATCCCCTCATATCTTTCCATATACAAGCCAAATTAATTGATTGAATCAATTAATCAATTTCTTTCCTCCTCAACAAATATTTGAATAATCCAAATTTAACACTCCACTTTGATTCAAATATAACAATCACTCTTCATCATCTCGCCATCAAACAATCAACATAGAAGTTGTTAGATCTAGCGCCCCATGGCACTCAAGTAACAAGAATCAAACAGATCAAGTTTGAGCAATGCTCAGACATGTCTTTTGGAAGTGACTTTGTCATCTTATCTGAAGGATTATCCAAAGTACTCACGTTCAACAATTTAATCTTGCTTCGTTCTTCCTCAAGCATAAGAAAAAAACTTCTAACATCATTGTGCTTCATCCGTGAACTATAAGCTTGACTCTCTACAATATGAATTGCACTCTGACTGTCTGAAAATAGCTCTACTGTCCGCTGCACCATTGAAAGATCATCTAACAACTGAATTATAATCCTTCCTTCGTTGTTTCCATAATCGAAATCAACTATGCTTCGGTAGTCGACAAAACTACGATAGATTGCAGCTTTGATCTCTATGAAATCAAGTCTATGCCAAGTGTAAAAACATAACCCGACACCGACTTCCTAACCTCTCTATCCCCAGCATAATCAAAACCACGTTATCCTCTAAGAGAGATGTCACCATCCACTCCACCATATAACAAGCCCATCGAAGAAGTGCCTCAAAGATAACTAAGAATCCACTTCACTGCTTGCTAATGCTCTTTGCATGTGTTATTCATATATCGAATCACAGCACTCACTGCATAGGCTAAATCTGGTCTTGTGCACACCATCGCATACATAAGACTTTCAGCAGCACTAGAATAAGGTATATCAACCATATACCTTTTATCTTCTTCTGACAAGGGAGATAAGTCTTTTGACAACTTAAAATGAGTGCCTAATGGAGTGTCAACCAGTTTGGCTTTCTCCATTCCAAATCGAGCAAGGACCTTCTCGATGTACTGTGCCTGGGTGAGCCTTCACTATCTTCACTTGCTATTCCTGCTTATCTCCATATCCAATATTCTTTGTGCCTTTCCCAAATCCTACATGTCAAACTCTCTGCTGAGTTCCGCTTTCAACTCCTTAATTCTGACCATACTCCGAGATGCAATCGGCATATCATCAACATATAACAAATAAATCATATCACCATCACATCTTATGAAATAAATATACTGGTCTTTGAAACTTCTGGAGTATCTCTGTGAAAGCATAAACTTATCAAACCTCTTATATACCATAGTATAGGAGACTACTTCAGTCCATATAGAGATTTTTTGAGTTTGTAAACATGATCTGGTCTGCTACTATCAATGAACCCTTCTGGCTACTTTAAATAAATCTTCTTATCCATATCACCATGCAAGAATGCAGTTTGACATCTAGTTGCTCTAATTCCATATCATAATGAGCAACTAATGCCACGAGAATACGAATAGAAGTATGTCTAACCACTGGAGCAAAAATATCATGATACTCTATCCTCTTTTTTTGAACATACTTCTTTGCGACTAATCTTGCCTTGTATCTGAGATCATCATTTTCACCGTCTTTCACTCTATAGATCCACTTGCATCCAATAGCTCTCTTGTCGGTGGGAAGAGGCGCCAAATCCCAAGTATGATTTCTCCACAACGATTCAACTCCTCCTCCATCGCAACTAACCAACTAGAATTGTTAACTGATGTGATAGCTTCTCTATAATCACAGGACTCATCATGGACAACATTCAAAGCATATGTTGCCATATCATCGAAGTTAATGTCATCGATACTCAATCCAACAAACTCATCAAGCCACTTAGGCTTTCTTCTTTGTCTAACAGGTCTAGGTTCTGAATGGGCTCTACCTTGAGTCTGATCCTCTGTACCAACATTGGTATTATCCTCATCAACCACGGTGTCATCGAAAACACCATCTGAACGTTTATGGAAAAAATAAACTGATGACTTACTTTGTGTCTAGTGTTCTTCACATGTCTTTTCATTGTTATCTGATGAGGAAGGCTCTACCTTCAACATAGTCTTCTCATAAAAAGTCACATGCCTGATCATAACGATCTTCTTGCTAATTGGACACCACGGTCTATTTCCCTTCACTCCTCTCCTATAACCTAGAAAGACACACTTGCGAGTTCTAGGTTCCAGCTTTCCTTTACTCTCATGCACATAAGCTAGGCGACCAAACACTCTGAGAAATAAATAGCTAGCAGACACTCCTTTCCATACTTTTTCAGGGATCTTCATATATATAGTAGTAGAAGATGTGTAGTTGATGAGGAAAGCTGTCATAGATAAAGCTTCAGCCCAAAATCTCTTCTTCAATTTAGCAGTCAGTCTGAGGCATCTTGTTCCCTCCAATAATGTCTGCTTCATCCTTTCTGCAACTCCATTAGAATGGGGGTCGCCCGATGTAGTGCAATTCCTCTTAATGCCTTTAGACTCGCACTAATCGATGAATTCATGTGATACAAATTCACCATCATTATCTAAATGGAGAACTTTCAATTTCTTCCATGGCCGTTTCTCAACCATAGGTTTCCACTTTTGAAACCTGGCAAAGGTTTCACTCATTGACTGAAGAAAGTATACTCATACATTATGAGAGAAATCATCTATAAATGAAACAAAATATCTGGCTCCACCTAAAGACTGACAAGGGGAGGGATCTCAAACATCTGTGTGAACATACTCCAGGACCGCTTTTGCTTTATGCTCTCCCATACCAAAAGAAATCTTCGTCTGCTTTTCAAGAACACACTTTTCACAAAAACCAAATTTTGAATGATGAACTCCATCAATCAATCCTCGCTTTCTCAACTCATCCATGCTACCCTCACCGATGTGATCCATCTGTAAGTGTCATAATCTGGAAGAATCTGAATCAACAGATGTAACATAAGTTGATTCACCAACTACAGTAGTGTCCTTTAATAGATAAAGATTCCCTGCCATCGCACCTCTCATAATAATCATGGAACTCTTCGATATCTTCATTTTCTCTCCTTCCACTACAATCTTCAAGTCAAGTCTACTCGATGCCCCAACAAAAATCAAGCTCTTCCTCAAATCAAGTACATGTCGAACATCGGTGATAGTACGAATAACACCGTCAAACATCCTAATCATCACGCTACCAACACCAACCATACGGCAAGAAGCATCATTATCCATCAGAACTTCTCCTCCATCAATTTTACGGTAAGTGAAAAAGCAGTTCCTATCAGGTGTCATATGATAGGATGCGCCAGCATCAATCAGCCATAAGTTGCTCTTTCCAAAAGAGCCAGAAGTTGTAAATACATCGGTATCACTCTCTATATCTGATTTCTCTGCTGTAGAAGCTGAGGCTTGCTTTGGATCATTTCTTCTACCTTCAAGCTTGGGACATTGTGCTATAAAGTGTCATGGTTTCTTACAATAATGACAAGTCGACTTCTTAGGCCCCCTAGACTGAGACCGCGAAGAATTCCATCCTCCACCTTTCTTCGACCTGCTTTAGCATCTACCTCTCTGAACAGATAAACCTTCAATATCACTATCCAAGCTAGCGCTCGCCAATCTACCTCTTAATACTTCATTATAAAAACCAGCCTTTACTTCAGACAGGCTAATTTTACTACGGCCATAAATCATAGAATTAACAAAAGCAGTAAAATCCTTAGGCAAGAAACATAAGAGGGTTACAACTTGAGCCTCATCAGTAATATCAACTTCCGCTGCCTTCAAGTTCATAATCAAAGTGGTCAAAGCATCTACATGCTCCATGAGATCAGCTCCAGGCTTCATCTTGAACGAGTAGAGTTGTTGCTGAAGAATAATCTGATTAGTGAGAGACTTGTCTTGGCATGCATCCGATAATGCATCCCATAGTTCCTTCGTCGTCGTCTTTTGAGAGAATTCTCTAAGAACTTCATCTGTAAGACTCAACTTAATTGTTGTGAGAGCTTCATCGTCCATCTCTTCCAAATCAGCTGCATCAATATCTTTCAATTTCTCAGGCGCATATACAACTTTATAAGTCTTCTCCTTTAATACAGCCTCCATCTTCATCTTCCAATTACCAAAATCTCTCTTTCCGTCAAAACATATTACTCAATAATTGACACCAGATCTACCAACAGGCTTACTAGAAGTAGCCACTAATATCCAAACAGGAACAATAACACTAACTCCGATACCAAACTGTAGTGAAATTTATTTTAATTTGAGAGGAAGCGAATCATTTGATCAGGATTTAGTATTGTCTATTAAGATATCAATGGAATTTAAAAAAATCACTTATGCAATCTCACAGACACAGTAGCAGAAATAAGAGACACAGAAGATTTAGTGTGGTTTGGATATGAATATCCTACGTCCACGGAGATCCAACAACTTCGTTTATTTCACTAAAGAAAAAAAAGAGTACAAAAGAGAGATAAGAATAATGGTGGATGCTCTTACACACTCACATACATATGAACATGAAATTCCTTCATTTAAATCGGCTTGAGAATGGAGGGTTGCTTGGAGATTAAGAAAATTAATTTCTTGATAAACCAAATATCTTTCCAAGTTGCATGATTTAATTTTAGTACAAATAGATAGCGTAATCTTGGTTTCCATGTCTTTCCTTTGATCGATTGATTCTTCATGCCTAATCATTTATTTCTTCATATAACAAATGCATTGACTAATTAATTGATTAGATTAATTAGTTTCCTTCCAAAATATCCTCTCATATCTTTCATATACAAGTCACATTAATTGATTGATTGAACCAATTAATTAATTTCTTTCCCCCTCAATAAATATTTGAATCATCCAAATTTAACACACACACGTTCTCTAGAGAAAGGTACAATAATGCCACACTTAATATTAAATTAACGTTGTTTTTACTGTAATCCATGGTGACATCAATTATTATTTTTGTTGTTGCGTCTTTTTTATACACTTGGTGAAAAGGAACCAATTTGATTACTAGCAAACTAATGCTTCTAGGCTCTTACAACTATATTGTACTTGAGTTGGACTTTTAAACCAAATTTGTTTGGTGCTTTATTAGCTTTTAATAAGGCTGCTATTTACACGGATAAGATTATTTTTGTCGGAGCTCAAGACATAATTCCTTTAAGATTGTACTCATACTAATTATTTTAGTAATAGCATTCACTTGTACAATATTTTCTACATGTACATTAACCAGATTTGCAATAATATTTTCTTGCTGAAAACATCAACCATAGTAGATCTGCAAGTTAAAATATATGTCTAAAGATGAGATCAGATTAGTATGTGTTTCAGTTCAAAAATACTGACATAAGTTATTTAATCCAAAATATATAATCAAATCAAATATCATGTTTCATTTCTAAATAAACCATTGGTATATGCTTCATTTTAAATGTATAACCGAATATTTTGTAGTCTCAATTCATCTGTGAAAGCTTTGCACGTACGGTTTTTTTAATATAGCCATAAGAAGGCGATGCGTCAATATCTAAATGAGATCACAATTTTTGAAATACAAAGTGAAATCTAAATTGCACTTTAAAAAAAAATTAAGGTGTGTTTCTTAGAAAGATTGAGTTAGATTTACAAATAGATTTAAGCTGCTTTCAAGGATGTATAGTTATTTACTACTTAGTAAAACTACTCAAGATTTACAAATCACACTCACTTTAAGCAGTTAAGAAAAAAAATTGTCACGATATAGGCTCTTAATCTCATAAACATTTTGAATTTCTCCTATCATGTTATGGAGTAAAATGAAACAGACATTAAAACTAATATAGTTTTGGACAACACAGACTATATCATACGATTTTCTATGATTCAAACATTGTTTTATGAGAAGGGAAAAAATTTACCATAAGGAAGACTCCAATCTGAAACAGGTTGTAGTTCGACGGTATCCGAACTCGAATTAGAACGGTTAGTCACAGACAAATGCTTAATTCTCAAGGATTTGCTTCTACGAGAATTTGGGACATATGCAACCTTCTTAAAATCCACGCTCTCGGAGTAGCTTAATCCTGAACACCTACTCTTAAGAGTCGGAAAAGAAACAGGACTGGTTCCAAAAGCCATTTCCAATGCTGCGATAGTGAAATCAATCTCATCAAAATTATATGTATTAGACAACGACTGATTATGAAACTGAATTACGCCAATTCTTCGCTTTACCCCCAAACGATTAAAAACAGAAATGGTTGGTGAAAAGAATAGAATTGGCCACTAGATGAAGCAGTTTTCTAATTTGAAACTGAAAATAAATACTATTCAAATCAAATCAAAACAACTCGACACAACTTTGGAATTTGAAATTTTCAGCTCAAGTTCAAATCATTCGCAAAAAGAATGAAATTTTGAGATTGGTAACGATAAAGAAACTCACCAAAAATATAAAGGGCAAACTCAGAAGAGATTGATAAGAAGAAAATAAGACTGAAGACCGAGCTCTATCTATAAAATCACACGAGAATTTATTATTAAACATCAGTTATTCATTATTAAAGATGAGTTATTAATTGCTTCTCACGTTAATTCATGGTTTTTAAAGATGAGTTATTTATTAAAGACGAGTTATTCGTTTTCAAATGTATGGTAAATTCATGGTTATTTCGGGTTAGTTCTTTTCCATTATTGCTATTAAAGGTGGGTTATTGGTTTATTAAGAGCAAGGCTAAATGAATCCCAAAAATCTCTCCTCACCGTCATCGATCGACCCCACTTCATCGAACACCGTCACTTCTTCCATGAACCTCTACCGACAAAGCTCAGAAACAACGATTTCGATATTGTTCTGACATTGTGATGTCGTTATCTATGTACGGTGGTCGGCCATGATCCACCGTCGGTAGGGTGGGTAAAATAAAGATGATTTGGGGTTCATATAACAGTGCTCTTTATAATAGATGAATCAAAGACGAACATTTTCATTTTAACTCACTATTCTTTCTTTATTAGGTAAATTCATTGTGGCTTACGTTAATTATGTTGGTCATTAAATTCTAAAATTGTGAAAAGGTTTCATCTGTTCTTCTTGCATTCGTGTACTATTTGTTACATATTACAAAGAAACGTCTATTTTTGTTTATTCACCCTCTTTGTTTCTTATTTCTTTTCAGTTCATGTGACTTTATTAACATTGCTCGGCCTTCTCTTTATTTTTTCGCTGCACATAACCACTATCTTTGGTTTCTATCAGATTTATTTTTTCTGAACTAAAAATTCTAGCCTTAATTAAACCAAAACATCCGTATTCATGTCGTAAGATTATATCTTAGCTTCATTCCTGATTATTTTATGTCGTATACCTAAAACTGAAATCCAATACCCACCTTATGTATTTTAAATTTAATCTTTATATCCCCAATCTTATTTCACAAAGACGCCAATCAATGGTCTTCTTCCAACTACATGAAAAGAGGATAGCAACTTCATTTTCCAAATCATTTTGAGTTAGGCTTTGTCGTGTTCTAGGCACAACATGATTACAGAAGAGATAGTGGCAAACGTGCTTACTTAGCTCTATGTTTGCTAATCAGATTTCTATTATTTTTATTTGTAAGTTTCTTATTTGATAACAATACATGTACATAAATTTATTTGTTATCGGTTGAAAATTTGATTAATTTGGAAATTAAATATTTTTATTAATTGTTTTATTTAGATTGAGTAAGCCAAACTTATCGTATTTACACGAACATAATGTTTGGTATTCCATAACCAAGTATTTTATAAATATTTACAAATTAATTTACATGATTAAACTGACTGTGCTGAATTGATCGATTAATTTGACCGATTATATATTCATGGCAATAAATTTGTAACCTTAAAACTTTACTAGCATTGATTTAATTAATCGTATTTGTTATACCACTTTTCGTAATATTATGAAATATTATTATTTATAAGAACATCATTTCTGTACTCATGGGAAAGTAATAGATTGATAGATTAAACAATGTGAAATCAATAGTATTTCATTGTATATAACATATATGAATATTTAAATAACTTTAACAGGAATATAAACAAATACTAACGAATGTGATAGGCATCATAATTGGTAAAATAAACATCTCAATAAGAATATCAAGAATATAAACAAATATGGATAATGAAACGTGGATAGTGACTCTTTGTTTCCAATTCCATCATTTTCCATTTTCTCTAATAACGTTACGTATCACCCACTTCGTATATTTATATTTCATATTTTTATGTAGTATTATTATTTGCCTATGTGTATTATAAAACTTTTATCACTACCAATAGATGGTAAGCCACTCAAATTGAGTTCAAATTTCTTCATTAGAAAAATAATATAACTAATAGATAATAGGTTCAATTTCTATGGGTACTAATCTAATTCCACTCTTTCACAATGAATAATGATGTTAATTTTGCGATTAATGTTTTATGCATCTTTCATCTTTAAGATAAAATCTAAAAATTCTTTACACGTATATCAAAAAAGAAATTTAATCAACACTAATCATTTCTTACTGAAATTACTTAACACCCTTCCATATAATACGTTTGTTAGAAGCTTGAATTTTGATTTTTTGATTGTGACAACTATATAAGTAAATATTATATGAACTAACCATGCTTGCATGAGAAGATATTGGTTTACTCGAGAAATAATCTAACCGGTTGCAGACCATATTCCAAATAGAAGCTTCAGTAATATATTTAGTCTATGGTCTGAGTCTAGTAGTGAATTCATATTAAAATCTCTCCAAAGTGGTATATGCACGCACCCGCAATTTAAAGATTTTCACAACGTTGTTCATATTCTAAATTTTTTCAAAACATAGTTCATATACTAAATTTTTTCAAAGATTTCCTTGATATGCCAGAAAATAAGCAATTCAGCCGACTAAACAGTTTAGTTCAGTCGACTGACTGTTATGCATATGCACACCTTATCTTGAATATTCAGATGATTGAAGTTGGCAATTCAGCCGGCTGAATTGGGTCATTTTTGAACTGTTTTTTTGCTGCGTCAATTTTTAATCCATTCAGCTGGCTGATTCGAGCTATTCAGAGGGCTAAATCTTCATGAGTATATTTTGAAAAGAAACTTCAATTCAGCGGAAAGAAACGACTCTTGACTCAAGGATTGTTTCCATATTCTTTCATTGCTACCTTTCACGAACAATTGCAACTCTTAATCACTATATATAGCCATGAAATCCATTGTTTTAATCGCCAATTTTGATTTTAATTCTCATTCTTATATTTTGAACTATCTAGCTATCTAAACATTCAATACTTCGTTCTAATCACTTGTTCATTCAAGCAAACTTCATTAGTGATTACCGATGTTCACGAATTACACAATATAATGAACCACCCCACACCCTTAGTATACATAAAAAGGCACACTAAAAGATGTGGTGTGTTGTAGGTATATCTAAAACTTACAGAGACTGTAACATCCCGCCTTTTTGTATGCTTTAAATCAACGATAAACCACACACGTCAAACGTAAACCATACAGAAGGGCGGATTGTTATGGGATAAATAAGAAAAAACAGAGAAAGAAAAAGAAACAAAATAGAATCTTACAGCGAAATAATAAAATATAATAATCAAATATACAGTTCATAAAGCTGCTTTACAAAATATTTGATTATATTCATACTACACATATCAGAGTTACACATACCAGAGAACATTAAAAATGCAGCGGAATAAAATGGTGTGGTCGAATATATAACAAATAGTAATAATAATCTTCGTCTTCCAGAATAAAATCTTCAAATCCTGAAATGCTCAGACTGACCCGAGCGAATTGAAAAGACAAAACACTCGAGTCAGAACAAAAAGATCTTATGTAAGTTAAATCAACAGTAAATAATATGAGTGGAATGGCGTCAGAGATGTTTACGGGATTTGACATCTCCTATCCAGTGTCAAACGTGAGTGCGGTAACATAAGAGATGCTCGGGATTCACATCTCCTAAGGATCCGTTAAACTATTTACTATGTAGTAATATTTCGCTATTATAATAATGTCTATTATAAAATAAACTTACTTTTAAATAGCATTAAGGCTTTACATTTTCCATCTTAGCACATAATAGTCTCAGTAGTCCATCCAATATCATGGTCCCTCCTGATCGGGAAGCCACCAGAGGATACCACATGGGCTACGGGAGAAAACCAAACTCATACAAGGCGCGCCATGGTAGGTGACACGACACAACCAGGCAATGCCAGGGTAGATATACCAATTACACTTCCAGACCGGTGGTAGCGCATAGCAGCTACTACAGCCCACCTTGAACAACACCCTCAAAATCAAAAATCAAAGGTGGCCACCGAATCAATCCAAAGTCAGAGTATAATATCGAAGGGATGTGTCCGATAAAAGGTGCTACCTTCTTAGCCCGTCAATCGCTCCTGTTTTAGCCACCTTATGCCAACTCCCGGGAGTCGGGTCCATGTATTTACCTCAAAGGAAATGCCGCCGCCATCCTACTTCATTTTGGAATCTCCACCGCGTACACGGTTGTTAAAGTGGTTTTCAGAGTTGGCATAGAGTATGACAACTTCTTATCCCGGTCTGTTCAACAACCAAACGTTATTATAACACCGCGGTCATTTAAAAAAAATTTATACTTCAAAACCAGAATATAATATCCATTTCGAAACCATATAAATACGATATCATTTCCATTTCAAAACCAAACCAATATGATATCATTTTAAAATCATAGTATTTCGAAGTTATAAAATTTCAAAACCAAAGACTTAACACTTCCAAAATGGAATACTTTGAAATTAATAACTTTGAAAACATAACTTCCACCCTTACATGGATTAAATATTAAATTCAAAAACAAACTGGCATCTTAAATTTCACAAATCAATTCCAAAACAACCTGAATGTCTAAGTTTTAAATTTAATATATTTCAAAGCTTAAATATTCAATATTTCAAAACTGAATTTTTATAATTCATATATATATATACACACCAATTTCACTTTTACTATTATTTAGTTTTGAAATATTTGCTTACTAAATCCAATATCCTTTAAATAAAACTTCAAATTTCAATAACTGAATATTCCTCAATTTATTCACTTAAATCACCTTAAACCCGAATTCAATTATAAAACCATATTCTTTTTAAAAGCTCAATTTCAATAAGTTCCAATTGGATTCTTATTAAATATAATTCTTAATTAGAAAAAATCTCAAATAAATTTCAAAACTATCATCTCCACCTTGATTAATAAAAATCAATATAACTCTATATTAAAATATAAATTAAGTAAATACTTATCCATATTTTATTTTAATAAAATCAAACTTTATTATTAAACTTATTTTATAATTTAAACAAATTTTATTCATAGCTTAAACCAAGAATTTAACTATATATATAAAAGAACATTTATAAATTATCCAAATCAATATCTCATAAAATCATAAATTTCTCTACAAAACCATAGAAATCATTTCAAAATATTTTATATATAGACCGCAGTGTCTGTATATAATTTTCACTCCTATGGTCAAGTGAGACAGATATTTATCATTTCAGTCCTTAATTTAAAATAAAAATACGGTTATATATCATTTCAAACTGTAATCCCGAATGAAATAAAATGCATAACAACTTACAGTCTGTAACAAAATAAAATACAGCATCCATTCACCCAATATCAATCATCAACAATTTATCACAATCATCATCCAATTCAAATAATAACATCAATATAGAACAGATAATAAATAACAATTTATTTCAAAAATTCAATTTAACTGGAATGATGATAAAAATATATACCAAACAGCAATAAATAAATTTCAAATCACATCAGAAATTAATTTAACACACATAAGAAATTTTAGAAGTTGTGAGTGGGTTAAAACACTCACCTTTTGAATTTAAATTGAATTTAAATCCAAATTAAACCCAAAATTTCAATAGTCTCCAAATTCGTCCAAACCTGCGACAAAATATCTGGAATCCCAATACGAACCTAGTGGAGAAAACCGCGTGTAGATTGGACCTCGTATGTAAGAGTTATGCGTGTTAGAACGATTTGAAAATTAAATTTTAAATTAAAATAACCAAAACAAAACATAGCACTCACCTTCCACTCGGGATTTGCCACGTTACCAAGTGAAAACACGAAACCTTCGTCTGCACGTCAAATACGAACAAACCCTACTGTAACCCTAGCCGCCGCGACTCTTGCCCTACGCCGCCGTCGTCAGGCCCAACCACCACAATTAGACTTCGCCGCTGCGACGCCCATCACGAGCCACCCCCACCATGTTGACCGCGGCCACACTGTCGTCCCCCTTTTCAACGCGTCATCACCACGTTCTAGGTGATTAATTGGCGAATTCTGACATCGATAGCACAAACGAACGACACCGACGCATGTTGCACCTCCTCCTCTACCCATCACCACTCCCTGATCGACAAAAGGTCGACGATCCACCGTTGGACCGTCGAAAATTCAATATGAACGGCCACGGTTCAATCTCGATTTCTGGACAAATGATGATTCGAATCCAAAAACGAACAGCAGATCTGAGATGCGTACATCGAGAGCTTCGATATATAATTTTTCTGAATTTTTTTGAGGAGTTTGAAATTTTGATTTGATTTTGAACTGCAATTGGATTTAGAATTGGTTGTCTACTATTGAGGAGTAGATATAGTTGAATTGTACGTACAGACTAATGAGAAATATAGGTAGGCTAGGGTTTATAACAGGGTATTTATAGACACAGTTGAAATAGAATGGATCAGATCGATTGGATATACGCGCTAACGACAAAGTGGCCCAAAAGACGGCTTGACTTCGGAATGAAATTGGGTCAACCCATATATTAAAATAGATGTTTTAAAATATTATAAACGCAATGGAACAGGTTTCACGTCCAAATTCCATCGTATAAAGAAGTTATGCTAAAATCAATTTATTTCAAATTGATTTCAATTGATTTCAATTTAATTGATTTCTGGACGTATCGAGTCCGTACGATTAAACGACAAGCCTGATCGCTACGAAACTTGAAATCCTACAATAATTCACCGTTGCGGATCCGATGAAACAGGTTTCGTTGAAATCCGATTCAGTGGTCAAAATGGCTATTTTTACATTAATTAAATAATTAAATAATTAATAAATTAAATCACTTTTCAAATTTCAATTCCATACTTAGCCAATCCTATCATTTTTGATCTCTTAAATAATTACAGTGATTTAAACAAAGTTAGATGTTAATTTAACGTTGATTCATCCTTCAATTTCAGCGTTAAGTTTCAATTTCATTACATTCAAAAATTATAAATATAATTCCTAATAGTTCCATTTAATTAAATAAATTAATAATTATTCCATTTATTATTGTCAAATAAAAGGATTTAACGTTGGATTCAAAACTATTACATTAATATTCTCACATTCCATCTTAATTTCAAATAACGTAATATTTTTAATATTTAACTCCACTTATTTGCAATTAATCTAATTATTTAACTTTAAATTCCAATAAATTAATAAATCCTGCCTTCCATTCTTTTAATTCAACCAATTATCATATTATGAATTTTTTTTACGTTATTCCCAATTATTACCTTAATTTACATTAACGTAACATTTAATTTAGATTTATTGCAATTAATTACCAGTTTTAATTTCACATACTAAATAAATGGTTAACTTACAATACTTGTTACCATTTACGTTTATTCTAACCTATAAGCTATCAATAACAAACAAATGTGGCATTTGATTTAGATTTAATTCAATAAATTAAATGAATGGGTAATGATTAATAATTATCACTATTGCCAATTTACTCACATTCATACTTTAATTATCAACTAACAATTATTTTAATTACTTATCTAGCATTGATTCTATCAAATTGCCATTTATTACATATTATTTCATTCATTAATATAACTTTTGAATTCATTTCTCCATTTACTAATTTCAATCAATTGTAACCTTACAATTGTTTCAATTAATTGGTATTGCATTGAAATTTTTATTTATTAGCTTACATCAACATTATTACCTTTAATTGCAAATTGATTACCAATTTTATTCAACACCCTAAATAACTAACATATATTAATTCAGTACTTACATTTTTTTCCCTATATTTCATTTCTAACAAATTATATTATCCCACTATTTCAATTAATTTGAATTCCATTCTAGTACGATTTTATTACTTTATACGTACATTACGTTTCTATGAAATTTATACTTTCACACTTTCCGTTATTATATTAATTGTCATTAAAGAAATGTTCATTATTGATCACCAATGATTATACCAACTCATATCACACTAATCCTATTCAATTCCCATTTATTACGCAGATTTATATTAATAAATCATGTAACGACCCGTATTTTATAGATCGAAACATCGTAAAATAATTAACAATTGGTTGCATTGTTGATAAGTCGTTCAGAATTTTTCTAATTCCTAAGTCGGTTTGGACGAGTTAAGAGATAAAAGTCTGGGTCGAGTTGCCGACTTAAGGTTTTGACCGAGTTAAGAAATAGGTCGTATTGTCTTAAGTCGTATGGTGGTTTAGGTCGTGGGTTAGTTAGAGCGACCTATAGAATTATGCGACCTAAGTTTTGGTTAAGTGTTAGGTCGGCTGGGAGAGTTAGCGACCTAGTGTTGTGAACGACCTAAGCATTGGAGCGACCTATAGGACGAAGGAACTAGGAAGGCATCGACCTAAGGAAACTAGTAGTTAGCGACCTATAGTAGTTCACGACCTATAGGAGTTAGCGATCTAATTGTTAGCGACCTTAGAGTTAAGCTGTTTAGGGGTTGGCTGGTTAGGATAGTTAGGTCGTAAACGACCTATGGGGTGCCGTGTTAGTTAGGTCGCGTGGATCTAAGTGTTAAGTCGTAGCACTGATAGGTCGCATGGGTATTCCAGTGAGTTGTTAGGTCGCAAGGTTATAGGTCGTAACACTGGTAGGTCGCTGGGTTGTTAAGGCGCGTGAGTGTTAGGTCGCATCCCAGTTGTTCGCGACTTACGTTAGGTCGCGAGGAAACTTAAGTGTTAGGACGCGTGATTGGTAAGTCGTAAGTCGCGTGATGTTTTAGGTCGTGTGAGGACTTAAGGTGTTAGGTCGTTGGGTTTTGGCTTAGTGTTAGGTCGTAGCCTATGTTTTAAGTCGCGAGCGACCTAGGAGATTAGTTGTTAAGTCGTAACCCAGTTATCTGTTAAGTCGTAGGATGCGCGCATATGCTAAGCCGTTAGGTCGGCAATAGTTAAGTCGAGCGCATTAGGTCGTAGGTCGTTGGCAGATTAAGTCGCAGATGCGCATTTGTTTTAAGTCGTCTGGCTTTGGTTAGGTCGAAGATGTTGCTAGGTCGTAGGTCATGGACGACCTAACTCCGAGCGACCTAAGGAAATTTCTGCTATAAATAGAGGGTGTTGTTCTCACTTTTTGGGATCCGGATTTTGAAGCGACGAAGTGCTGCCATTTTGAGAGCTCGACTTCTACACTTCTTCACTTCTTTTCTCCACTCTAATCTAGTGCTTCCATCCATCCAAATCGAAGATCAAGATTGAAGATCCAAGAGCTAAAGTTGAAGATCTTCATCCGTTGAAGTGAGATTTCTTCATTTGAAGCGGATTGGTGATAGATCAAGCTTGATCCTTCGCTGTCCAGATCTGAAGCGTGTTTATTTGAGGTTGTTTAGGTGATTTGGTGAGTGGTGATTATCTCTCACACGGATCCAAAGGAGTATATCGGATTGTTGGCTCGATTTGGTGTTAAAATAGTGATTTCCATGCACTTTCTTCATCCTAAGTGTAGATCCATGTAGATCCATTGTTCATAATGATTTGACAACCATTTTACTAAGTGATAACCTATGCAAGTTCATTCATCAAGATTTTAGAGATATTTCTTATGATTTCATGCATGTTAGACTTTCAACTCTTTAATTACGAAAATGCCATTATTGTTATAATTATCTACTTAGATCATTTTTGAATGCTTGATTGCTTGGATTAATGTTTGGTTTGATTGATTGTTATGAATTAGATGATTGATGGTTTGATTTAGACCGAAGATGATTCAAAAGCTAGGAGAAAGGCTCTTGAATTGGGTAAGTTGCTCGTGGCATATTTAGCGGGATGATGAAGCTCTTATGCGTAGATTTAATGATGTGATGTTGAGATGAGGCTTTGCGAGGATGTGATGAAGCGAGGCAATCATGTGATGAAGACTTGGTCTAATCCAGACGGGATCATTCCAAGCACGTTGATAACTCGGTGATATGATTCGAGTTGAGGATAATGAATGGATATGAGAATAGTCGTCGAGGAGGATGACTAGGAGGCTTGGATAGCATCATTGTTGAAGGTTCTAGCATGCTCTAAGCAAGAGTACGTTTGGGCAGATTCGATAGTCCCAACGGCCAACTGTTGATGGTCGAGTACTCTGGGCAGATTCGATAGTCCTAGGCACGGGCTGCGACGACGTGCGGGAGTTATGTCTAGAACCGGGGTTTCCATTAGCCCTTGACGGACGGCTGAAAGAATGTGCCGGTCATTCAATTAACGGTGATATCGAAGCAGTGATAACAGTGATAGCCAGAGTCATGGATGTTTGGTTGTATCGTCGTTCGGACTCAAGAGCGGTATTTTCTGGGTGCTTATCTGATTTAGGCCTTGGTACTTGGAAAACATCGCCCTTGACTCGAATGATTATTACTTTACTTTAAATGGTATGCTCTGCTATGTTGCTTCTGCTTAGTGTGTGTCTGGGGGCTATCACTGTAGAAAGAGGTGGAGTGGGAGGGTTGTATTCCTATTCCTTTTCCTTTATGCTCTTTTGGTATGTTGTTAGTTAATTTATCGCTCACTAAGACTGTTGTCTGACTCAAGGCTTTATGTTTTTAATTCTTATTGCCTTGGGCTTGTAACATTCCCCCTTTTGACCGCCTCCAGTCGGTAATTAAACCAACTCGAAACGTTCAAAAAGACGAATTGTTATTTAGTTTATAAGGTTTAAACAGAATCAGCCACAGAAACACAGATAATAACAATCAATTAAAACAAATGAGATTTTATTTCATTACTATAAATCTTTTATATACATCAGAGTTTTATACAATTTAAATACTGATACAGCGGAATATCTTAAAATACAATTTTCTTCTGAAACTAAAAATGGTTCTTTACTCTCTCTCTAACTTCGCTGCTCGAAAATCTTCAAGCTGTAAAAATACTCGGTCTGACCCGAGTATTATATTCAAAAGAAAATAATACACAGGTCAGTCTAATTCAAACCAGTTTATTAGTGCATATAGGCAGTAATAATTTAAGTAGACGACAGTCACAATAATTCTCGTCTATCCAATTTTTTTAACAAAGAAAATCGGATAACGAAAATTTTAACACTAAACAGTGTTAACAATAAATCAGCAGATTTAAATCATCAACAGAGATAAACAGTGTTATTGGCTGTCGTACACGCACGCGTGTACGGCCTCGCCAATACAGCATAAAAGATCAATGCATCACGATGCAAAGAAATATCAATTCAAAACTGTCGAATTTGTGTGGCTGCAGTGCACGCACGCGTGCACTGCCTCGCCACTACAGTGCGTAAAAACTGCAAAGTGAAGACTCAACAAATATCACAGACTACAAGTGAACACATGAACCCAGCAGTGCATCTATATCAACAAACTGCTTCACAGTACAACTGAAAAGTATGGGCAACAAGCAGATGCCACCATAACTCAAGACCGTCAAAGAGACAACATAGAAGCAACTGAAAACAGTGCAACATACAGTGATGAACAAAGGTGACAGCAGGAATAAATGCAATAACAGCTAAAGTCGAATGACCAAAAACCCATTTCCGATCAACCACGAACTGCACTTTCAATCCCTATCTAAAAATTCCAATTCTTACCCTAAAAATCAAGTTAAGGTATGGCGTTTCAGGTTATATATTTAAATTCGAGAATTAAGGAATTCGAATTTCCTTGGTATATATGATATCCTCTGTTCTTAGATTTTCCAGAGCTATTTCCAAACTATTTCAACTTGAATGAATATTTAAACTTTAGTTTATGATAAAACAAGTAAATTTTGTTTAAATACTAAATCTTAAAAATCACTAGATCAAAGGATAGAGCTTTTAAATCAAATTCCAAATCTTTGAAAACTGGAAACAGCAGTATGCAGGTATGCCTTCCTTGTTCATCTAATTTTCCACATAATATCACTACTATATACATAAACATATTGCATCAGATATTAATCATGCAACCTTATTTCATATCCTTAAACCTTAAACGTGATGTTACTTAATTCAGAAAAGAACAAAGCACAACACAGCATACTCACAATATATCAACACCAGATTTCACTTAAATATACAAGCAGATATTTATTCTAACCATACTATCATGCTATCAAATATTTTAAATTTAAAAGGTTTCTCAAGATCAAATACCATAGTGAAACAATGAATGAACCAATGTCTAGTGAATGACTCAAATGAACAGACTACAGCATAAATGCCAAAGCATACATGGAGCAGTAATCAATCTATGCAACATGGCAAAGCAAAAAATATAAATGTTTGGAAAAATTTAAAGAAAGAAAACTGAGTATATATGTAAAGCCAGAATTAACATAGTTTTGAGTCAAGTTTTAAGTAGGGAAATGTATCAGGCAATGAAATGATGCAATGCACTGGTATATCAATTGAAACCATGAACCAGACTACACAATTAACATCAGTGCAAACCGAAGTCACAAAAAAAGCTACAGATATCAATACCCAGACTCGACATCTACAGGAAAGGCAACAACAAAAAGACCAGAGTGTGCAGGTACAATACAAAGACAACAAGGTCGTGAATGCAAACTAGTGTGAATGCAACAAACAAAGCTCAACAGTATAGCAATTACAACAATGGCAATGGTATGGATTGACAGATGAAACAAGCTAATATCAACAACATTTGAAATGAATGCAGACAGTGGTCCAGCATGATAAATGCCAAATGCACAACAGTGAATGAATGAAGTGATATAGCATTTGTGACAAAGATAGGATCAAGTGCATATCTGTTACTTATTGAAACAGTCAAACAAATCCAACCAGATGCAAAACCGAGGTTTCAAAAACAGTCAAAGCCGAAATTCACAAAACAGGAAAAGTTCGTATCTGTACTTTTGAAAATGTCAGAGATAAATCTCAAAATCAAGTCCGGATTCAAGCCGAGATTTCCAAAACCAAATCAATGCCGTGGAAACCAAGTAACCAGGATATATACGCAATATGAAATGGTCAGAGAAAATCGCAAGCATCAAAATCATATCGCACGGCAAAGCACAAGGCACTACAAATCGAATGGAGATGAATTAGATGTGAGGGGCGAGAACCACTCACCTTCGATTGGAACGATCGCGAGCGAAGAGGAAGATGGAGACGAACGAAAGCCCCAAATTTGAAGACGAGAACGATAGATCGAAGCCAGCGCCTTTGATTTCTACCCAAGCCCTAGTTTTTCTTGTCGAAGAGGAACGATTTGTAAGCCGCCATTTATTTTTCTCGATTGCTTTTAGGGTTTACGAATGAAATGAGAGAGGGGATTTCCGTGTTTTAACAGGGATAAGGGGGAGAGATCGTGGGGGTATGGGCCGAGGTAATGGGCTAGCACGATATAGGGTATGGTGTATTTTTTTTATTTTTATTTTCTTTTTAAAATCGAATTTTGTTTTTTTTTTGGTAATCATTTTCTTTAATTTGTTTTGTTTAATTTTGTTGTTAAAATCTAAACTATGTGAATATATTCATTCGTACAAATAAAAATTTAAATAAAAGAATTTCAATCGATTACAATTTCCAATAAAATTAACAAAAATTAATATCGCCAATTTGACGAAGATTCAATCGTTATAAAAATCCAAACAAGAAACAGAAATTTAACTGTCAACTTAAATCGTTTATTGATGATTAAAATTTTGGGCAAAACCCCAGTTGTTACAGAAATTTAATTTGAATTCGATTAAATTCTCTACGCGTTTACACGCCATATATTCACAAAACAATTCTGATAAATACGAAATTGGAAATCCAGTAATAATTCAATATTACGGATCCAATGAAACTCGTTTCGTCGAATTCCGAGACTGTGCCTCGGAAGACTATTTTAAATTCAATTCAAACGATAAAATTTCAAAACTGCACAAATCGCTTTCAAATTCAATTCTGAAGCTTCTATTACCTTCAGTATTATCAATATGAATTTTCTAAGCCTTTAAATTATTTTTAACCGGCTTAAAATTTGAAGATTCAAATTTCCAATAGATTAAATTCAAAAATTTAATCGCCAATTCATTCTGATAATTTGAAATTCAAGTCAAATCATCATTCAAATATTTAAAATTAATTAAATATTTTAAATTTAAATTGTTCAAAATTCAGGGTCGTTACAAACTCCCCTCCTTAAAAACTTTTCGTCCACGAAAAGGAAAAGTTGTTAAAATTTCATCGATATTTATACTCTACACAATTTTTTCTAAACTTAAAACTTATTACAAATAAATGAATATAGGATTCATTTCATTTGTTTAATCTCATTAGTTTTGTTTATCTTCTCTTTTGTTCAATGATTTCTAAAATCAAAACGCAAAAGTCTTTTATCAAATTTCTCAATTTATAACTCAGATTCAAACTTAAAATTCTTCACATTAGAGATTTATATAATATACCTCTTCCAAAGCTGTGGACTTTCAAAACATTGCAAAAATCCTCTTCCTTAGTTCATTAAGTTGGAATTTTTTTGTAATTCTACTTCAGTTCATTGATTCACTATTTACTGTTTGAAAATACTTGCTAACTCGAAATTTAACAAGTCCATCTTCGTTCTCACAGACATTAGGCATACGCTGGCCAGGCGCAGGTCTAAAAATCTCCAAGTACTAAACATACTTGCTTCAATTCCCAGTGAAAATACTTTTAAAAATTCTTTTAAAAATGGATATGGAAAGCACGTTCCCCCATGGATTACAGTTCCACCCGGCGGTTACGCTACTATCCCAGTAGAGTCGCTTGTGGCTGTAGATTTCTCATCTCTTAAATTTCGCCATGGTTGTCGCCATAGATTGCAGTACACACGGCGGTTACGCTACTATCCCAGTAGAATCGCTCGTGTCTGTAGGCATCACGCCCCTCAAATTTCGCCTGGCATTAGATTGCAGTTTACTCGGCGGTTGCGCCACTATCCCAGTGGAATCGCTTGTAACTGTGGGCATCTCGCCCCTCAAATTACGCTAACATCATCAATCAAATCTAATCTCATCGCGATGAACGATCGCGAAGGATTTCCGATTCAAATAGTCACTCTGACTAAAATTCTACGTAGCTACGAATTTCAAATGGATACTCTTCACGAGTTCCAATACCTTCTCCAATAATAAATGGAAGGTACTTTTCCACATCCTCAGTTTAGAAAACATAATATCATATATGTAGTACTTTCATTTCACATTTCGTACATATCATATCCATGTAAGCTTACATAAGATTTCCATAACAATGTGTTTCTAAACTAACGGTTTCAAATTTACCGCATTCATATATATAAGTTCTAAAAACTTACATATCCATATTCATAACAAAATAGAGGATTTCAAAATTTTCCTCTAAGTCGATTTAGAATTTTAAGGTTATCTCAAACCTAATTCATATTCATAATTCCATTCATTATCGACTTTCACATTCGATTTGGATTTCACGCTTACATCGTCAATTCTCAACACAGAATTGATGTCTATCGATATATAACCTCTGAGCTCGTACGTCTCAGAGAAGGGTGTTAAGCTAAGAGAATAAATTCTCCGCCACCAACAGATATATATTTAATAGAGATCAATTGCTATGTCATCAATTCACAATGTTAGACATGCAATCCAAATCATCATCTGAAATTCAAAGCTCAACTTATATTGTCTTTGATGTCGAAGTTAAACTCAATTTTAACTTAACGATTCAATCTTTTTGAAAAATTTCAAATTGAACAAATTGTTCAAATTCTCATTTAACTTTTCAACTTCGACTTCAAAAATGAATTTCAAATCATTTATCCCTTACGGAATATATTCACAACTTTTCATATTTGGAAAAACATTTCCATACTTATTTAAAAATAAGTAATTCACAAATCCATTCTATTTTCAACATTTGAAAATATTCGATATACTTAAATCAAAATTAAGTATATATTTCATCATTTAAGGAAATCATTCTCTTTCACATTTTTTTTTATTTGAGTTAAAACGAATGTTACGTAAAACATCGTTACGACAACTCAAAATCACTAGTATAGGGATTCGAAATTTAGATAGATGTATAAATCCCAATACTATACAAAACATTTCCTTTCGGAAATCATTTACTATAACAACAGTGTTATAGTCCACCATTTCCTTATATTCGAAAACGTCTATTTCAACAATGAATGTTGAAATCTATGGTTTCGATATTCAATGCCTTTGAAAACATCTTTTTAAAACAATTACTTCGTTTTAAAATATCACTTTTCCAAAACATGTCCATTTTATTCAATAATATATTCACGGTCCAAAATCGTGAATATACTTCATTTAACAAGCTATAAGAATTTACTTATCAAAAATAAGTCAGTTTCGAATTTATAAACAACGTTTATAAATTCTATTCCTATTTATAAAGACATCAATTTATAAAAATTGCTTTATTAACCCATTCCTTTATAACTCAATTTTATATCAGAATTTAATTTATAAATTACTTATAAATTCTTTTATTTCGCAACTTCGATTCATTTTATAACTTCACAATTTTAATTCTGAAACTTCCATTCACTTATGAAATCCATTAAATATTTCACTTTTAACGCTTATACAATTCCAATATTATATCAACACTTTCAAATCTTCAATTTAAGCCGTTTATAATAATTCAAAATTTCCAATTTAAACTATTATATAAATTTATCAATTTTCCATTAGTAAATCATTCATCGACTTGGTTCTCAGTTTAATCGCATTCGATTCATTCACATTGGATTTTACTAACATTCATTCGTATTCAATTAATTCACATTCACTAATTCATATTCAAGTCAGTTTGCTTTCGATTCAAATCAAATTTGATTCTCTTTAAATTCACTTACCTTTCAATTTGAATTTAATTCACATAGCTTCCAATTTCCATTCATTCAATTTCATTAATACTTAATGAATTCTATACAATCAACTAGCAACCAATGCACATTCAACTTAACCAAATTTATTTACTTTGCTTACATTCAATTTGGTTCAACACACTCAATTTCAATTGGTTTATATTCTAATTCAGATTGAATTCTTATACTCACCATATTCACTAATTCACTTTTACAATTAAAGTTGAATTTCCCTTATATAACTCAAATTCATATTCATTCTTTACTTTATCAATTCATTTTGATATCAAATTCAATCTTATTCAATATTACTTAAGCCATGTTTCATTTTATCTTCACTTTCATTTATTTTCACCATAAAACTTAAATTCGCCTCAAATTTATTTGAAATTCTATTTTATTTAACTTAACTTAGATTTCATTTCAAAAATCATTTTATTTAACTTGTACTAAAGTCAAATTCATATCACATTCAAAATTCAGATTTTGTTTCACTAAACAAAACTGTTCAAACATTTAAAAACTGGTTTTACTTAACTTTCTCATTTTATAAGTTAAACAACTTATTAATTTAAACTTTCCAATTCATATCATATAATCACTTATCTTTCAAGTTCAACTTTCCATCTCAATAATTTATCAAATCAAGTTCAATTTATTTAACTTCCTTTAGTTAAATTTCAAATCCATTCATTTATTTATTAATACTAATTCAATTCAATTTAACTTTTCTTTTAGTTAAATTTCAAATCTTTATTTTCAAAAACAATTTTATACTTCTTTGGATTTGAAAACATTTCTTTTTAAAGTGTTTCTAGTAACTATTCATATTAAACATCATAAACTAGGCTTTGTGTAAACCAAAGCTCTGATACCACGCTGTAACATTCCCCCTTTTGACCGCCTCCAGTCGGTAATTAAACCAACTCGAAACGTTCAAAAAGACGAATTGTTATTTAGTTTATAAGGTTTAAACAGAATCAGCCACATAAACACAGATAATAACAATCAATTAAAACAAATGAGATTTTATTTCATTACTATAAATCTTTTATATACATCAGAGTTTTATACAATTTAAATACTGATACAGCGGAATATCTTAAAATACAATTTTCTTCTGAAACTAAAAATGGTTCTTTACTCTCTCTCTAACTTCGCTGCTCGAAAATCTTCAAGCTGTAAAAATACTCGGTCTGACCCGAGTATTATATTCAAAAGAAAATAATACACAGGTCAGTCTAATTCAAACCAGTTTATTAGTGCATATAGGCAGTAATAATTTAAGTAGACGACAGTCACAATAATTCTCGTCTATCCAATTTTTTTAACAAAGAAAATCGGATAACGAAAATTTTAACACTAAACAGTGTTAACAATAAATCAGCAGATTTAAATCATCAACAGAGATAAACAGTGTTATTGGCTGCCGTACACGCACGCGTGTACGGCCTCGCCAATACAGCATAAAAGATCAATGCATCACGACGCAAAGAAATATCAATTCAAAACTGTCGAATTTGTGTGGCTGCAGTGCACGCACGCGTGCACTGCCTCGCCACTACAGTGCGTAAAAACTGCAAAGTGAAGACTCAACAAATATCACAGACTACAAGTGAACACATGAACCCAGCAGTGCATCTATATCAACAAACTGCTTCACAGTACAACTGAAAAGTATGGGCAACAAGCAGATGCCACCATAACTCAAGACCGTCAAAGAGACAACATAGAAGCAACTGAAAACAGTGCAACATACAGTGATGAACAAAGGTGACAGCAGGAATAAATGCAATAACAGCTAAAGTCGAATGACCAAAAACCCATTTCCGATCAACCACGAACTGCACTTTCAATCCCTATCTAAAAATTCCAATTCTTACCCTAAAAATCAAGTTAAGGTATGGCGTTTCAGGTTATATATTTAAATTCGAGAATTAAGGAATTCGAATTTCCTTGGTATATATGATATCCTCTGTTCTTAGATTTTCCAGAGCTATTTCCAAACTGTTTCAACTTGAATGAATATTTAAACTTTAGTTTATGATAAAACAAGTAAATTTTGTTTAAATACTAAATCTTAAAAATCACTAGATCAAAGGATAGAGCTTTTAAATCAAATTCCAAATCTTTGAAAACTGGAAACAGCAGTATGCAGGTATGCCTTCCTTGTTCATCTAATTTTCCACATAATATCACTACTATATACATAAACATATTGCATCAGATATTAATCATGCAACCTTATTTCATATCCTTAAACCTTAAACGTGATGTTACTTAATTCAGAAAAGAACAAAGCACAACACAGCATACTCACAATATATCAACACCAGATTTCACTTAAATATACAAGCAGATATTTATTCTAACCATACTATCATGCTATCAAATATTTTAAATTTAAAAGGTTTCTCAAGATCAAATACCATAGTGAAACAATGAATGAACCAATGTCTAGTGAATGACTCAAATGAACAGACTACAGCATAAATGCCAAAGCATACATGGAGCAGTAATCAATCTATGCAACATGGCAAAGCAAAAAATATAAATGTTTGGAAAAATTTAAAGAAAGAAAACTGAGTATATATGTAAAGCCAGAATTAACATAGTTTTGAGTCAAGTTTTAAGCAGGGAAATGTATCAGGCAATGAAATGATGCAATGCACTTGTATATCAATTGAAACCATGAACCAGACTACACAATTAACATCAGTGCAAACCGAAGTCACAAAAAAAGCTACAGATATCAATACCCAGACTCGACATCTACAGGAAAGGCAACAACAAAAAGACCAGAGTGTGCAGGTACAATACAAAGACAACAAGGTCGTGAATGCAAACTAGTGTGAATGCAACAAACAAAGCTCAACAGTATAGCAATTACAACAATGGCAATGGTATGGATTGACAGATGAAACAAGCTAATATCAACAACATTTGAAATGAATGCAGACAGTGGTCCAGCATGATAAATGCCAAATGCACAACAGTGAATGAATGAAGTGATATAGCATTTGTGACAATGATAGGATCAAGTGCATATCTGTTACTTATTGAAACAGTCAAACAAATCCAACCAGATGCAAAACCGAGGTTTCAAAAACAGTCAAAGCCGAAATTCACAAAACAGGAAAAGTTCGTATCTGTACTTTTGAAAATGTCAGAGATAAATCTCAAAATCAAGTCCGGATTCAAGCCGAGATTTCCAAAACCAAATCAATGCCGTGGAAACCAAGTAACCAGGATATATACGCAATATGAAATGGTCAGAGAAAATCGCAAGCATCAAAATCATATCGCACGGCAAAGCACAAGGCACTACAAATCGAATGGAGATGAATTAGATGTGAGGGGCGAGAACCACTCACCTTCGATTGGAACGGTCGCGAGCGAAGAGGAAGATGGAGACGAACGAAAGCCCCAAATTTGAAGACGAGAACGATAGATCGAAGCCAGCGCCTTTGATTTCTACCCAAGCCCTAGTTTTTCTTGTCGAAGAGGAACGATTTGTAAGCCGCCATTTATTTTTCTCGATTGCTTTTAGGGTTTACGAATGAAATGAGAGAGGGGATTTCCGTGTTTTAACAGGGATAAGGGGGAGAGATCGTGGGGGTATGGGCCGAGGTAATGGGCTAGCACGATATAGGGTATGGTGTATTTTTTTTATTTTTTTTTCTTTTTAAAATCTAATTTTGTTTTTTTTTTGGTAATCATTTTCTTTAATTTGTTTTGTTTAATTTTGTTGTTAAAATCTAAACTATGTGAATATATTCATTCGTACAAATAAAAATTTAAATAAAAGAATTTCAATCGATTACAATTTCCAATAAAATTAACAAAAATTAATATCGCCAATTTGACGAAGATTCAATCGTTATAAAAATCCAAACAAGAAACAGAAATTTAACTGTCAACTTAAATCGTTTATTGATGATTAAAATTTTGGGCAAAACCCCAGTTGTTACAGAAATTCAATTTGAATTCGATTAAATTCTCTACGCGTTTACACGCCATATATTCACAAAACAATTCTGATAAATACGAAATTGGAAATCCAGTAATAATTCAATATTACGGATCCAATGAAACTCGTTTCGTCGAATTCCGAGACTGTGCCTCGGAAGACTATTTTAAATTCAATTCAAACGATAAAATTTCAAAACTGCACAAATCGCTTTCAAATTCAATTCTGAAGCTTCTATTACCTTCAGTATTATCAATATGAATTTTCTAAGCCTTTAAATTATTTTTAACCGGCTTAAAATTTGAAGATTCAAATTTCCAATAGATTAAATTCAAAAATTTAATCGCCAATTCATTCTGATAATTTGAAATTCAAGTCAAATCATCGTTCAAATATTTAAAATTAATTAAATATTTTAAATTTAAATTGTTCAAAATTCAGGGTCGTTACAGGGCTGTTCGTCCATTTTTGGGACGGGCAGACTAGGTAGCAGGTGACAGGTGCTGTTCTCTTCTCACGATGCTGATATCGAAGACGAGCTGGAGGGTTGCATATTATCTTCTTATTATATGTACTGGATGTTCCGCTGTTTTGTATTCTCTGAGTGTTATGTAGTGAGGCTTGATGTATTGGCTATTTGGATGCTTGTATTCAACTATTATGAAGTTTTATATGATGGCATTTTATTCTGTAAAGCTTCACTATGTATATGTTCTATTGTATTTTGTCCATGCGCTGTGAGTAATACGATAGATTCTGTTGTTTTAATCTACCCTGGAAATCGTCCATGGTCGCCTGGCACACTTTACAGCGCACTATCCCTAGATTCAGTGCAGGGGTCATGGGCGGTCGTCACATTTGGTATCAGAGCATTGGTTAATCAATTTTACCCAACGCTAGCTGACGTAACTACGTATGAGAGACGTAATTGTATTTTGATGGATGAATACTATATATAATATAGTAGCTTAGTAGAGTTTGAGTCCTTTATGCAGTTGTTTCTCTAGATGTTCTAATCATTCCTTTTTATAGATATTGAGAATGAGTCGAAGAGGGAGACCAGCCGCTAGGGAAGGCCGAGCTACTGAAGGGACTGCTGATTATGCATCTATGTTCGAAGCTATGATGACTTCGATCATGAGAAGGATACCAGTTCCGGGGGCAGCAGTAGATGTTGGAGTTCAAGTCCAAACTCCGAAACCAGTGGATTTTGCTAAGTTGTGTAAAGACTATACTGCTCTTGGAGGGAAAGTTTTCTTGGGAACAGAATCAACTATTGAAGTCCAGAGATGGATCGATGCTTGTAGAAGGATCTTTGGTGATTTGGGAATTGATGATGCAACTAAGAGGAAGTTGGCATCAAGGCAGCTTCAATGGAGAGCCTCTGATTGGTGGAACTCTATTACCATCCATACTGCGGAGGAAGAGATTACTTGGGAGCAATTCCAAGCTAGATTTGAAGCTAAGTTCATTTCTACAGCTCAGAAGTCTGTTCTGTTCAAGAGGTTTGTGGAGCCCAAGCAAGGTGGAAGATCTGTTCTTGAGTATGTTTCTGAGTTTGAAGCTTTGTCCAAGTATGCTCGGTCATATATTGAATCTGCTTATCAGAAGAATGAGAAGTTTGTGACCGGCTTGGATAGTTATCTTGGGAGACAGTTGGTGGATCATTTGGACGATTCATTTGAGAAGCTTGTGGAGAAAGCTCTTAGGCATGAGAGTCTGTTTCCTAAGGAAGGACCTGTTGTTGCTGTTACCAGGGGAGAGTCTAAACCACAGCAGGGTGGAAACCAGAAGAGGAAGCAGCAGCAGCAGAAGGGTAAGGATGGCCAGAAGAAGCCGAAAGGCGAGGTGACTTGCTACAATTGTCAGCAGAAGGGCCATTTCTCTAAGGATTGTAAGAATCCGAAGGTGCCAATGAAGTGTCACAACTGTGACAAGCCAGGGCATTTCAGGAAGAATTGTCCAGAACCGAGGAGGGACAAGCAGATTGTGCAAGCTTATGCTTTGGGAGCTGTTCCGTCGTCTTCGAAAGCTCCTACTGCTGAAGAGAAAGGAAAGAGTGTGGTTGTTCAAGGTACTCTTTTCCTATGTGGTGTTCCAGTTAGAGTTTTGTTTGATACTGGAGCGTCGCATTCGTTTGTTTGTAATGAACTCGTAGGCCGGTTAGATTTGAAGCCGGATATTGTTGTTAGGCCATTGGTTGTGACTAATCCAGTTGGGGGTTCGTCTTGTTTGTGTATGTTATGCCGTGGTCTAGTTGTATCGAGTCATGGTTGCTCTTTTGTTTGTGATTGCTTTGTTCTGAACTTTGCGGGGTTCGGAATTATTTTGGGTATGGACTGGCTTAGGAAGTATGCGGCAAAGGTTGATTGCGAGAGGTTGGAAGTGACAGTCGAGAATGTGGAGGGGCGAAAGGTTGTAATACGATGTAAGCATGAAGAAGGCGTCTTCATGAGCTTCATGTATTCACTGGTTGTTCCACGGTATGGATTGTCATCGGTGCCAATCGCTAATGGATTCGAGGATGTCTTTGACGAAGTCAAAGGGTTGCCGCCGCATAGAGAGATCGAGTTTCGTATAGATCTAGTTGAAGGAGCCAGACCTGTTGTGATGCCTCTTAGGCGGATGGCGCCTAGGGAACAGCAGGAGTTTAGGGTGCAAGTTGATGATCTTTTGCAGAAAGGATTCATTCGGCGTAGTGTGTCCGAGTGGGGTGCACCAGTTGTGTTTGCAACCAAGGCAGATGGGTCGTTGAGATTGTGTGTGGATTATCGTGAGCTGAATAAGGTGACTAAGAAGAACAAGTATCCGTTGCCGAGAATAGATGACTTGTTTGATCAGCTTCACGAAGCCAAGGTGTTTTCTCAGATGGATTTGGCAACGGGATTTCACCAGTTGAGAGTGGCTAAGGATAGTGTGCCGAAGACTGCTTTTCGGACACCATCGGGTTTCTTTGAGTGGATGGTAATGCCGTTTGGATTGACTAACGCGCCAGCATATTTTGTGGATCTTATGAATAGAGTGTTCAGAGATCAGTTGAACAAGTTCGTACTTGTGTTCGTGGATGATATTCTGATTTATTCCAGAACGGAAGAGGAGCACAAGACGCACTTGCGTATTGTTTTGGAAATCTTGCGGAAACATCAGCTGAAGGCTAAGTTTTCGAAGTGTCACTTCTGGAAGAGTGAAGTGAGGTTCTTAGGCCATGTGATTTCTGGAAATGGAATAGCGGTTGATCCCGCTAAGGTGGCAGCAATCCAGGATTGGGTTAGACCTAAGAATGCATCTGATGTGAGAAGTTTTCTTGGATTAGCAGGATATTATCGACGGTTTATCAAAGACTTCTCCAAGGTAGCTGCACCGTTAACAGGATTGACGAAAAAGAACCAAGTATTCAGTTGGGATGCTAAGTGTGAACAAGCTTTCGGAATCCTTAAAGAGAGATTGACGAGTGCTCCTGTTTTGACTATTCCAAGTGGGAATGATGAGATGGTGGTTTACACCGATGCATGTGGTACTGGACTTGGAGCAGTGCTGATGCAGAGGGAAAAAGTTGTTGCATATGCCAGTCGACAACTGAAGCCGCATGAAAGGAATTACCCAACTCATGATTTGGAGTTAGCGGCGATTGTATTTGCTCTGAAGATGTGGAGACATTATCTATTGGGAGTTCGATTCGAGTTATTTACGGATCACAAGTCATTGAAGTATCTTTTCTCCCAAAAGGATTTGAATATTCGGCAGCAACGTTGGCTAGAGTTTTTGGCATCATATGATTTTGGTATAGCTTATACTCCGGGAAAAGGTAACGCAGTGGCAGATGCGTTAAGTCGAAGACATGCAGGATTGGGAGCCATGTTTTCAGAATGGAAGAATCTCGAGTATTTAGCTGGATTTGACTTGAGGCCTAGATGTGAATTGGAACCTGAGATGTTGGCAAACTTATCGATAAGACCTTCTCTTGTGGAAAGGATTGGCGAGAGCCAAAAGCGAGACGATAAGCTTGTCAGGATTATCCGTGATTTGGAATCTGGATTGGATCCAGAAAAGGATAAAGGATTCGAGGTCGATCGAGAGGGTTGGCTTCGGAAGCAAGGACGACTAGTTGTTCCCGATATAGATGAATTGAGGAGTGAGGTTCTGAAGGAAAGTCATCACTCGAAGTTGACAATTCATCCAGGTGGAAATAAGATGTATCGGGATATGAAGAGAACCTACTACTGGGAAGGCATGAAGAAGGATGTTGGAAATTTTATTTCCAAATGTATGAACTGCCAGTTGGTTAAAGCTGAACAGAAGAAGCCAAGTGGATTACTACAGCCATTAGAAGTTCCTACATGGAAGTGGGAGCAGGTATCGATGGATTTTATTGATGGATTGCCTAGAACCAGAACGGGAAATGAAGGGATTTGGGTCATTGTAGATCGTCTGACTAAGAGTGCTAGATTTATTCCTGTTCGATCGACTAGGACTGCATCAAAGTTGGCTGAGTTGTATGTTAAGTGGATAGTTCGATTCCATGGTATTCCGAAGAGTATAGTGAGCGATCGAGACCTATTGTTCACTAGTGGATTTTGGAAGAGCTCCTAGAAAGTTTTGGGAACCGAGTTGTGTTTGAGTACAGCTTATCACCCTCAAACAGATGGTCAGACCGAGAGAGTCAACCGAGTTTTGGAAGATTTTCTTCGAGCATGTGTTTTGGGCTTCGAAGGATCATGGGAAGATCACCTTCATTTGGTAGAGTTTTCATACAACAACAGTTACCAGTCAAGCATTGGTATGGCACCGTATGAGGCATTATATGGAAGACCGTGTAACTCTCCAACATGTTGGTTGGAAACTGGAGAAAAGCTGATGCTTGGGCCAGAGATGATTCAACAGACTTCAGATTGTATAGAGATCATTCGGCAACGAATGAAGGCAGCCCAAGACCGTCAGAAAAGTTATGCCGATAGGCGTCGAAAGGATTTGGAATTCGACGTTGGTGATATGGTTTTGTGAAGATTTCTCCACTGAAGAATGTTATTCAATTCGGGAAGAAAGGAAAATTGACTCCGAGATTTGTTGGACCATTCCCGATTATCGAGCGAATTGGAAAGCTCGCCTATAAATTGGAGTTACCGGAGAAGATGTCGGGTGTGCACAATGTTTTTCACGTATCATATCTATGGAATTATGTGCACGACTCGAGTACGGTGGTTTCTACTAATAGCTGTGAAGATTTCAATGTTGATCCAGTTGATAGAAGACCTCGTAAGCCGCTTCGTGTTGTTGAAACCGACACGAAACAGCTTAGGAGGAAGGTAGTTAAGTTGCTCAAGATACAATGGAGTGATGATGATAACGACTGTACGTGGGAGGTGGAAGAGAGGATGAAGGCAGCTCATCCTGAACTCTTCAAGGTATGGCCCTAAGGTGTCGTCTCATCTCGCGATATTGTAACTTGTTGTAAGTCTTAGAATTCTGTACGCTAAGTTAGAATTGGATGCATGGTTTGTTGATTGCTATGGATGGTAGGCGTACAGAATAGTCTTTGATTGCTTTGTTTGCTTGGAATTTCGAGGGCGAAATTCCTAAGGGGGAGAGAATGTAACGACCCGTATTTTACAGATCGAAACATCATAAAATAATTAACAATTGGTTGCATTGTTGATAAGTCGTTCAGAAATTTTCTAATTCCTAAGTCGGTTTGGACGAGTTAAGAGATAAAAGTCTGGGTCGAGTTGCCGACTTAAGGTTTTGACCGAGTTAAGAAATAGGTCGTATTGTCTTAAGTCGTATGGTGGTTTAGGTCGTGGGTTAGTTAGAACGAACTATAGAATTATGCGACCTAAGTTTTGGTTAAGTGTTAGGTCGGCTGGGAGAGTTAGCGACCTAGTGTTGTGAACGACCTAAGCATTGGAGCGACCTATAGGACGAAGGAGCTAGGAAGGCAGCGACCTAAGGAAACTAGTAGTTAGCGACCTATAGTAGTTCGCGACCTATAGGAGTTAGCGATCTAATTGTTAGCGACCTTAGAGTTAAGTTGTTTAGGGGTTGGCTGGTTAGGATAGTTAGGTCGTAAACGACCTATGGGGTGCCGTGTTAGTTAGGTCGCGTGGATCTAAGTGTTAAGTCGTAGCACTGATAGGTCGCATGGGTATTCCAGTGAGTTGTTAGGTCTCAAGGTTATAGGTCGTAACACTGGTAGGTCGCTGGGTTGTTAAGGCGCGTGAGTGTTAGGTCACATCCCAGTTGTTCGCGACTTACGTTAGGTCGCGAGGAAACTTAAGTGTTAGGACGCGTGATTGGTAAGTCGTAAGTCGCGTGATGTTTTAGGTCGTGTGAGGACATAAGGTGTTAGGTCGTTGGGTTTTGGCTTAGTGTTAGGTCGTAGCCTATGTTTTAAGTCGCGAGCGACCTAGGAGATTAGTTGTTAAGTCGTAACCCAGTTATCTGTTAAGTCGTAGGATGCGCGCATATGCTAAGCCGTTAGATCGGCAATAGTTAAGTCGAGCGCATTAGGTCGTAGGTCATTGGCAGATTAAGTCGCAGATGCACATTTGTTTTAAGTCATCTGGCTTTGGTTAGGTCGAAGATGTTGCTAGGTCGTAGGTCGTGGACGACCTAACTCCGAGCGACCTAAGGAAATTTCTGTTATAAATAGAGGGGGTTGTTCTCACTTTTTGGGATCCGGATTTTGAAGCGACGAAGTGCTGCCATTTTGAGAGCTCGACTTCTACACTTCTTCACTTCTTTTCTCCACTCTAATCTAGTGCTTCCATCCATCCAAATCGAAGATCAAGATTGAAGATCCAAGAGCTAAAGTTGAAGATCTTCATCCGTTGAAGTGAGATTTCTTCGTTTGAAGCGGATTGGTGATAGATCAAGCTTGATCCTTCGCTGTCCAGATCTGAAGCGTGTTTATTTGAGGTTGTTTAGGTGATTTGGTGAGTGGTGATTATCTCTCATACGGATCCAAAGGAGTATATCGGATTGTTGGCTCGATTTGGTGTTAAAATAGTGATTTCCATGCATTTTCTTCATCCTAAGTGTAGATCCATGTAGATCCATTGTTCATAATGATTTGAAAACCATTTTACTAAGTGATAACCTATGCAAGTTCATTCATCAAGATTGTAGAGATATTTCTTATGATTTCATGCATGTTAGACTTTCAACTCTTTAATTACGAAAATGCCATTATTGTTATAATTATCTACTTAGATCATTTTTGAATGCTTGATTGCTTGGATTAATGTTTGGTTTGATTGATTGTTATGAATTAGATGATTGATGGTTTGATTTAGACCGAAGATGATTCAAAAGCTAGGAGAAAGGCTCTTGAATTGGGTAAGTTGCTCGTGGCATATGTAGCGGGATGATGAAGCTCTTATGCGTAGATTTAATGATGTGATGTTGAGATGAGGCTTTGCGAGGATGTGATGAAGCGAGGCAATCATGTGATGAAGACTTGGTCTAATCCAGACGGGATCATTCCAAGCATGTTGATAACTCGGTGATATGATTCGAGTTGAGGATAATGAATGGATATGAGAATAGTCGTCGAGGAGGATGACTAGGAGGCTTGGATAGCATCGTTGTTGAAGGTTCTAGCATGCTCTAAGCAAGAGTACGTTTGGGCAGATTCGATAGTCCCAACGGCCAACTGTTGATGGTCGAGTACTCTGGGCAGATTCGATAGTCCTAGGCACGGGCTGCGACGACGTGCAGGAGTTATGTCTAGAACCGGGGTTTCCATTAGCCCTTGACGGACGGCTGAAAGAATGTGCTGGTCATTCAATTAACGGTGATATCGAAGCAGTGATAATAGTGATAGCCAGAGTCATGGATGTTTGGTTGTATCGTCGTTCGGACTCAAGGGTGATATTTTCTGGGTGCTTATCTGATTTAGGCCTTGGTACTTGGAAAACATCGCCCTTGACTCGAATGATTATTACTTTACTTTAAATGGTATGCTCTGCTATGTTGCTTCTGCTTAGTGTGTGTCTGGGGGCTATCACTGTAGAAAGAGGTGGAGTGGGAGGGTTGTATTCCTATTCCTTTTCCTTTATGCTCTTTTGGTATGTTGTTAGTTAATTTATCGCTCACTAAGACTGTTGTCTGACTCAAGGCTTTATGTTTTTAATTCTTATTCCCTTGGGCTGTTCGTCCATTTTTGGGACGGGCAGACTAGGTAGCAGGTGATAGGTGCTGTTCTCTTCTCACGATGCTGATATCGAAGACGAGCTGGAGGGTTGCATATTATCTTCTTATTATATGTACTGGATGTTCCGCTGTTATGTATTCTCTGAGTGTTATGTAGTGAGGCTTGATGTATTGGCTATTTGGATGCTTGTATTCAACTATTATGAAGTTTTATATGATGGTATTTTATTTTGTAAAGCTTCACTATGTATATGTTCTATTGTATTTTGTCCATGCGCTGTGAGTAATACGATAGATTCTGTTGTTTTAATCTACCCTGACAATCGTCCATGGTCGCCTGGCACACTTTACAGTGCACTATCCCTAGATTCGGTGCAGGGGTCATGGGCGGTCGTCACAAATCAACATTTGCATTTGTTACTTACATTCAGCTTATAACCAAGTTATACTATTTTACATTATTTCATTCAAATAGTTAATAATTGACTTTGGTTAACCTTGTTACTTTTCATTTAAGTTATTATATCCTTATTAATTAACAAATTTTTCATTCTTTCAATATTAATTTACCAAAACATTATCAAATTAACAAATTTAAATCATTGAAATTTACGGGTCGTTACAGAGACTAAGATTTACAAGACAAAATAAATAAAACAGTGGAAACATTTAAAACAATAACTTATTTAAAAATCAAACTTCATAAAATAAGTCATAACCAAAATAATCTCAAAATACCAAATACATGTCTTATGAAAAACACCATCTCAGTCACAATATCAAAGTACAAACATAAAATCATCCCTTTCAACAAGTGCTAGTATATGAAAATAAAACTGAAAAGAAGAAGAAGAATACATGAAGTAAAAACTCCGCAGCTGAATCCCTAAGAAAATCTAAAACCATTGTCCCTGCCTCTACTGGCCTATGGAGGGAAGAGGAATATAGAGGAGTGGGTCAGACTAAAAGTCTGGTGAATGAAAGTAATTACTAGTATTCTTAAGCAAGATAAAGATAATAGACTTTGCAACAATTCTAGTATAAAAGGAAATAAAGGAAAGGATAAAGCTATAATAAAATATTGTTTAACTTTTTGCTTTGCTTAGATAGTTTTAATTGTTTGCACTTGTCTAAGATAACTGCTTTGATTAAGCTGAATTCCTAATCCTACTTTAATTAGGCTGAAGTCCTAATTCTACCCTTTGATGGGCTTCTGTCTTTATTGTTCCATTGTGAGCTAGTCTCAACCTACAGGTCCCACTAGGGCTGTTATGGTAATGGTAAATTTACCATTACCATACCATTAGCAGCCAATCGGTTAACATTTTCGAGTGAAATCGGTATACCAGTTTAATCGGTATGGTAACGGTAAATTTACCATTTTCTACGGTAAATCATCGGTAACATTTCCTCAATACCAGCGGTAACGGTAATTTTACCAGTCAATTTATAATATATGTATATTCATGTAACATGCATTATTATAGGCATTTAAAACCAAGCAAATGATTAAATTTAGTTTATTAACCATGTGAAATAATGTTAAATACACTTCACTTCTTTCTTATTTATGTCTTTTATTAAGTAACACTATAAATTGTATAATGAAGCACCGTTATGGTGTGAATACGTGTTATGTTACTAACTTTTTTAGATAAACGGTAATTTACCATTACCAGTGTAACGGTTACCAGATTATCGGTATACCAGTCTTCGGTATACCAGCCTATCGGTAACGGTAACGGTAAGCAATTTTTGCTTACCAGTAAAAATGGTACGGTAACGGTATTTGTGAAATGGTAACGGTAACCATTACCATAACAGCCCTAGGTCCCATGGCAAAAAACACCTGTTTAGTGCTTTGGAACTCAATAGCGACTTATCTCCCTGCACCGAGGCCGGACGCTCGGCCACCGTAAGGCTCGCACTATTTGTTGCTCCTTCTTTTTACCTCCTACCTATCCTAAACAACATAAATGTGCCCAGCCTCACCTGGTCTGTTTTGAGACCATCAGTCACAGTCTGAAAGGGTCCTGTCTAGCTTCATCTAAGTGTGTTTTAAGACCATCAATCCTACTCCGAAAAGGGAATGCTGCCAATACGGGTCCTAACAAACAAAATATAGTTGCACCTCTTGCCCAAATCCCCTGATTTTAGCTTCTATCTATTGGCCCCTTAGTTACCCTAGGTAGCATAAGAGTGTCCCAGCCTCACCTAATCTGTTGTAAGACCATCAGTTCCTGACTGAAAGGAATGCTATTGGTTATGGGCCTTACTTCTATCTTTTCTTATTAACTTAGTATAAGCCTTTTACATAAGCTTTTTCTGTTAATTCTGCTCTATTTGCTTATTAACTTATTCTAAGTCTTTAAAATAAGCCTTTTCTGTTAATCATGCTCTATTTGCTTATTAACTTAACCCTAAGTTTTAAAATAAGCATCTTTCTATTCTTTCTACTTAATTATATCCTACGTTATAATTTCTCTTTTAACTTGTCTTTTTAGTTATAACTACTAGTTATAAACTTGCTTGCAAATGTCGAATTTGCCTATTTCGATCTATATTCTTTTTGTTACAGTTCTTCTTATTTACATCGATTTTTCTATAAATTGGGTGTTCTTATAATTTAGTCCATATCAGCGAATTATTTTCTTTTTTTATTCTATTCGCGTATAAAGGGAATTAAAAAAACTAACATTTACAGAATAAATCCCAACGTAGAGTAGATGTAAATAAAATGTAAATAACAGTAAATAATTTTAGTTACTGTAGATAACTGTAAATAATGGGAAAACTTTAATTAACAATAAGTAATTGCAAATAAATGAAATAGAATAGCTAAAAGAAAGTAGATTGAAAAGCAAGTCTAAAATTTACTTAAAAATAAACTTGCATATATGTTATCCCAAAATTGTAGAAAAACTACAACTATTGGAAACCTTATTATTTTAAATTACTTATAAATCTAAAATAATTACTTAAACACTCACCTGTGGTCCTTAGCTCTTTTCCTTGACCTTCCTAGATCCACTAGGGTATAAAATATTTTAATTAAAAAGATCTTCTCCTTGAAAAATATTCCTTCTAGGGTCCAGCCACAGTGAACCTAGATGAAGAAAATCTGGATGAGAAAAATAGCTAGGCCTAGGGTCTTATTTAAAGTGTCACTTGTGGATATCAAATTGTTGGATTTGGAGATTAAAACTGGTGCAACAACGTCATAGGCTCGATGGCAGCCGTCGGATGGAAGCACGGATTGACGAGATGGAGTAAAAATCAAAAAACACGTCACTTAGTAATCTGGACGATTACTCGTCCATATTGGAAGGCGGGTCGTCCTGGGTGTCGACCCCCATGTGAGTTAGGTCGAACTAGCTGATGGGAGGGTCGACACTAGGGTCGACCTAGCCCTTATAATTTTTTTTCCCTCGTTTCTTGTTTACTCCATAGCCTTTTCATTTTAGCTTCGATTTTGACAATCTATATATGGAAATTAACCAGAAAATTACCATGGACACAATGGCGCAATTTCCATGGCTCAATTCTGATAATTTCATAAATTTGTTTTTTATTTAATTAATTCATTAATTAATTACTATATCTTAAATTTTGGGTTGTTATATTCTCCCATCCTTAAGGGATTTTGTCCCCGAAATCTCTAAGGATATAAGAATGAAATGAGTATTTTCATCAAAGTTCTACAACAACTACTCAACCTTCATTCATTACATCATTTTCCTTAAGTTTTTCTAATGCAATTCATGATATATATGCAAATAGTGTAGTGTCAATGTCCCTAACTAATGCAAAGGATTTGGCGGTCTACTGATTCAGTCGACCTCCTTTTATGCAGTCGTGTCCGTGTCATGTATCCAAATGAATGCAATTTTCTAATGATAACTAATAGTTCTAAATGTGTGCTACAATCATCATCCAAATGCAACAATCGTATGATAATCATCCATTTATAGCAATCATGGAAATAAGATAAAATGCAAATGCACACACATCCATATGCATATGCTCTAGTGTCCTAGTTAGGCCAATCCCTAAGAGATAGAGTGCCTAGTGTAAGTATATGCATCCATTAGAATCCACTAGCAACCACTTGCAACCACTAGTATCCATCATACATAACATGTTTAATAACATGTTTACATCGAATCCTACCATCCATAGGTTAAATCCTAAAATCCACCCTCCCAAAGGATAATAAAGGAAAGAACCTATTCAAAACTAAAGATGGAAATAGAAAAGTAAAAAACTTATTATCAAAGAGATGTGGATAAGAGGTACGTATTTTCTCCTAATCAAATCAATCTTCTCCGAAGTCTATCTAACCATGTCGGTACCAAGTAGCCATCTCTCTTTAGACTCCAACCAACATGAAGGCGACTTGCATGGTCTTCCATAAAGAGCTTCGAAAGGTGCCATTCCAATGCTAGCTTGAAAACTATTATTATACGCGAATTCCATTAAAGGAAGATGCTCCTTCCTAGTCCCTCCAAAATCAAGAATACACATCCTCAACCACATGTATCTTACCATGTTACTAATATCACCTTACTATTCTTCTATAGTCTACACACATGAAGCAACAATCCTAGGTTCTCACGAGTGTCTTGTACACTCCATGGAAACTTCTATTATTACTTCTAAAAGTAATCACTGCTATCTCCTACATAGCCTTACCCATTTTCCGTCACACTTAGGAGATGATTCCTATCTACTCCACATTTAAGAGTTTGGTTTGGTATTTATCATTTTAAAAACTAAAGCTTCTAAACTTTTAAAACATCAAATCCCAATTTTTTCTTTTGTCTTTAAAAGTGTTATTTTCAAGTTTCTATTAAATTCAAAGGTGCTTGGTTACTTAACATTTTATCTTTCTAGACTTGCATCCTTACGTTATCCCCCAAACCTAGAGGAGAAAACATACAAATTCTATGAAAACTTATTGCTCGTTTTCTTTTAAAGACCTTTACAGCTTTCCATAAAAATTTGGATTGTTTTCAAATTTAATCGTTACATAGTTTTTTGATTCCAAAAACTTATTTACTTTTTCACCAAACCATTTTTCTTTAAAATATCAATAAAATGTCCTCACGTGTTTTCAAAACATCTTCTTATTACACCTAATGGTCTCATACCTTAATGTATTGGAACTGCTTTCTCTTTTGAGAAACTATTAACGCTAAAACCTTCTATGAATCCTTTAAAAGAAGACTTCAAGTTTGTGTGAAGTTACAAGAGATTTATTTTATATTTTTCGAAGTAGGCTATACAAAATATGGTGCTTCTCATACCTTGTATATCTCTTTCACATATTCATTACAACTTGCATAAAACGTTTTTATTTTTGATTTGGTTTTATAGAAAATTATATCATTATTCTTTTCATTCCAATAGATTAAAGTATGTTTAGTTTATATCCTCTTATGATAGACAATTTCTATGAAATTTATTAATTTCCTAATCTTTAACTTACACCTCTTTTTCCAGAAGAACTCATTTTCAAAACTATTTTAATATTTCCATAATTATAAAACATTTTCTTATACTTATTTAAAAAAAATAAGTGTACTTACAAATACCACTTTATTCTATATATGGAAATTATCTTTAAAACACATTTTTATTTGGATTAAAACAGATATTGCGTAATACACCTTACTACAACCCATAAATACTAGTGTATTGACTTAATTTAAAATAAATACTAATAATTTCGTATACTATGTAAAAACATTTCCTTTGGGAGCCACCTACTATAACAGTAGTGTTATAGTCCATGCTTCCTTTATTTTTCACAAAAACATCTATTACAACAATAAATGTTATAACCTATGTTTTCGGTACTTAATACACTCTAGGTTTTTATATTCAAAATCTTTGTTTACCTATAAAGAAACTAGCGAGCTACATACATATGCTCTATAATTCTTCAAAAAGAATTTCACTTTTAACAAAATTTACATCATATAAAAACTAGTTTAAATTTCATACCATTTTTTTCAAAAACCCAATATTTACTTCCTCAAAAATGTCAACAATTAAATTTTTCAATTTTTCAATTTGAACGATTTTATTTTATTAGGCTAGACATAAAGTGGATTCTATTCTTACTATCCTAGGTGTACTCTTCCTAAACCTTGGAAATCTTATATCCCTACTAAAGTCTTTTATTCCTATTCTTTTTTTATGCTTATATTTATTCTAAGGCACTACCGTTAAATCCACTTATTTGAAACATTTATAATTTTGCAATTATCCACACATGGGCTTTCTTCTTTTCTTATCAACTGAATCTATTATACATCCCCAATCTTTTCCTACCCCTCTTTGGATTTCCACAATCTGAAACTAAATGTACAAAACCGTTTCTCAAAATTTTACCATGTGTTGAACTTCTCTATGCCCTAAGAAACACACTTACTTACGCCAAAAGTTTACCTTCAAGAATTTTGCCTTCAACTGATGAAGGCGAAGTGTACAAAGAACCTCCTCTAGATAAATAACATGATCTTCCATACTCTTGGAAAACACCAAAATGTCGTCCATGAATACTACTACGAACTTATTTAGGACATCTCAATAAACATAGCTCGTCAAATTTATAAAATATGCTGGGGCATTGGTTAGATCAAACGGCATAACCAATTACTCAAAGAATCTGTTGGGTGTTCCAAATGTCGTCTTATCGATGCTATCGTCAGCAACCCTAAGTTGATGAAATCCAGTAGCCAAATTAGGTTGAGAAAATACTAAAGAGCTAACCAACTGATCGAAAGATCGTTTATCCTAGGAAGTGGGTAACGGTTCTTCTTTGTGAGCTTATTCAACTCTGTTTATAGTCTATGCAAAGTCGAAGGGAACCATCCGCCTTTATAGCGAAGACAACTAGCGCTCTCCACTCAAATATGCTCTGTCTGATGAAGCTTTTCTCTAATTGCTCACGAATTTGCTTATTTAACTCCTTCCTCTCCCTAGGTGCTATATGTCTCATAGGCAATGCCACTGGCTTAGCATTGTCATTCAAATATATCCTAAAGTCGATCTCTCTCTTAGGGGGTAATCTTCTAACCTCCTCAAAGACGTTTGAGAAATCTCTGACGATTGGAACTAAATCTGACTTTGCTGATGATGAATCGAGGGAATAAAGGAAGCTCAACATGAATGACCCCTGTGGGTCTTAAGTAACCTCGAGAGTCCTACCACTGCATGTTTCTAGTCTAACGACTCTCCTCTTATAGTCTAATATCGCTCCATAAGTGGATAGCCAATCCATCCCCAAAATTATCCCATACCCTAAATATCCCAATACATAGACGTCACGGTCAAACTCTACACTGTTCCATATTGGGTGCTTGCCTTGCACCTCTGGTACCATAGCTATACGGAACCAGTCAGCCAAACTATGCAAAGAAATTAAAACTTAGGCTGAGAGAATCAAAAGAAGGTTGAACGGGACTTTAAGAGGATTTTTATAAAAACTCTCTTTTATACTTGAATAACTATTTCTATAATAAGAGTTTCTTTTTGAAAAATACTTCTAGTCTGAAGATACGCTACTTTTAAAATAGGTTACTTTTGGAAAAGTACTTTATTTTTAAAATAAGTTTTTAGAAACCTGTAACCTTAGGCTCCAATACCAAGTGAAACACCTCACACCCTCTAGTATACCCAAAAAGACACACTAAAAATGTGGTGCGTCGTAGGTATAGCTAAAACTTTACAGAGACTAAGATTTACAAGACAAAATAAATAAAACAGTGGAAACATTTAAAATAATAACATATTTAAAAATCAAACTTCCTAAAATAAGACATAACCAAAATAATCTCAAAATACCAAATACATATGTCTTATGAAAAACACCATCTCAGTCACAATATCAAAGTACATACATAAAATCATCCCTCTCAACAAGTTTTAGTACATGAAAATAAAACTAAAAAGAAGAAGAACACATGAAGAAAAGAACTCCGTAGATGAATCCCTAAGGAAATCCCAAACCTACTGTCCTTGTCTCTGTGGGCCTATGGGGGGAAAAGGGGAAAATATAGAAGTGGGTCAGACTAAAAGTTTAGTGAATGAAAGTAATTACTAGTTTTCTTTAGAAAGATAAAGATAATGGACTTTGCAATAGTTCTAGTATAAAAAGAAATAAAGGAAAAGATAAAGCTGTAATAAAATAATGTTTAACTGTTTGCTTTGCTTACATAGTTTTGATTGATTGCACTTGTCTTAGATAATTGCTTTGATTAGGATAAATTCCTAATCCTACTTTAATTTGGGTGAAGTAATAATTCTACCCTTTGATTAGCCTTCTTCTCTGTTGTGCCATTGTGAGCTAGTCCCATCCCATCGGTCCCATAACAAAAAACACATATTTAGCACTTTGGAACTCAATAGCGACATATTTCCCTGCACTGAGGCTGCATGCTCGGCCACCGTTAGGCTTGCACTATCTGTTGCTCCCTCTTTTGACCTCTTATCGATCCTAAACAGCATAAGCATACCCAACCTCACCTGATCTGTTGTGAGACCATCAGTCCTAGTCTGAAAGGCATAACCAACCTAACCTAAGTGTGTTGTGAGACCATCAGTCCTAGTCTGAAAGGAAAATGCTGCTGATACAGCTCCTAACAAAAAAAATCTAGTTGCGCCCCCTTGCCCAAATCCCCTTATTTTAGCTTTTATCTATTGGCCCCTTAGTTACTCTAGTTAGCTAATCGTGTCTCAGCCTCATCTAAACTGTTGTGAGAGCATCAGTTCCAGACTGAAAGGGAATGCTATTGGTTATGGGCCCTACTTCTATCTTTGCTTATTAACTTAGTATAAGTCTTAAATAAGCCTCTTCTCTTAATTCTGCTCTATTTGCTTATTAACATATTCTAAGTCTTTAAAATAAGCCTCTTCTATTAATCTCGCTATATTTGCTTATTAACTTAACCCGGTTTTAAAATAATCCTCTTTCTGTTCTTTCTACTTAATTATAACCTACGTCATAATTTCTCTTTTAACTTGTCTTTTTAGTTATAACTACTAGTTATAAACTTGCTTGCAAACGTTGAATTTTCCTATTTCAATCTATATTCTTTTTATTACAGTTCTTCTTATTTACATCAAATTTTCTGTAAATTCAATGTTCTTGTAATTTAGTTCATATTAGCAAATTATTCTCTTTTATTTATTCTATTCACGTAAAAAGGGAATTAAAAAGAACTAACATTTACAGAATAAATCCCAACGTAGAATAGATGTAAATAAAATGTAAATAATTGTAAATACTATAAATAACTGTAAATAATTAGGAAAACGGTAATTAACAGTAAGTAATTGCAAATAACTGAAATAGAATAGCTAAAAGAAAATAAACTGGAAAGCAAGTCGAAAATTTACTTAAAAATAAACTGTCAATAAACTTGCATATAGGTTATCCCAAAATTGTAGAGAAACTACAACTATTGGAAACCCTATTATTTTAAATTACTTAAAAATCTAAAATAATTATTTAAACACTCACATGTGGTCCTTAGCTCTTTTCCTTGGCTTTCATGGATCCACTAGGGTATAAAATATTTTAATTAAAAAGATCTTCTCCTTGGTATAATATTCCTTTTAGGGTCCAGCTACAGGCAATGAACCCAGATGGAAAAAATCTGGATGAGAAAAATAGCTAGGCCTAGGGTCATAATTAAAATGACTTTTGGCTAACTACTTATCTTGTAGTTTTTGTTGTATACATTTGAGATACAGACTCCTTGATGTATACATATTCTTTTTACTTAGAACTTGTATCTATTTTATTTTGTGATATTGTGGATCTTGTTTGACCACTACTCTGATGAACACTTCTATGTGTTATATTCATATCTATTTCTGCGTTTGTGATATGAATATCTGTGACTAATTTGTATTATGTTTATTTCTATATTTGTTTCTGAAGACCGCATAGCCACCGAGTGGTAGCTTTGAGTTTGTATCGATATGTCGGATTTTCTCTTGATATTATATGCATGTGGTTCTATCTGACATATCGGTGCTCGCGCAAAGCAATTACTCGGATGGTCACTCCTTGACAGCCTTATTCTTCATGCTAGTTGACGGTATTACACCGTAGTGTCCTTGGCTAGCGTGGGTATAGAGGTGGGGCGTCACATGAACCATATTATATAGGTTTTTGTCATTGTAGATGATTTATCAAGGTACACTTGGACAATATTTTTGAAAAATAAAAGTGATACTTTTGAAAATTTTAAAATCTTTGCTAAGAGAATTCAAAATTTTGATAATATAAGAATTAAAAATATTCAAAGCGATCATGATCGCAAATTCGATAATGATACTTTTGAAAAATATTATAATAAGAAAGGAATTTTTCACAAATTTTCATTTCTTGGAACTACACAACAAAACGGAGTTGTAAAAAGGAAAAATAAAACACTTCAAGAATGTGCTAGAACTTTATTAAATGGAAGCACTCTACCTACACATTTTTGGGCCGAAGCTGTAACAACTGCTTGATATGTTTTAAATCAAGTCTCCGTTAGACCGTTAAGAAAAAACCCCATATGAACATTTTAATGGAAGAAAGCCCGATATATCATATTTTAAAGTTTTCGGCTCAGAATGTTTTCTATTAAATACAAAAGACCAACTTGGTATATTCGATCCAAAATCCGATGAAGGAATATTCATTGGATACTCGGAACGAAGCAAGGAATTAGAATCTATAATAAAAGAACTAAAATAATCAATGAAACACTTAATGTGTCATTCGATGAAAATTTCAAATTTAATAATAAAAATGAAGATGAAGAAATAATTCCTAAATCAAATATCACAGAAGATGATATTGAAAATATTGAAAATAATGTTGAAATTGAAACAACAATTTACTAAATGAAAATGTAATTTGAACCCCACCGGGATTTCTAAGAAATCACCCAATTGAAAATGTTATCGGAGAAATTAATTCTAACGTAAGAACTCAAAATCAATTAAATCAAACGGGTTATGTAGCTTTCCTATCGAATATTGAACCCAAAATGCTAAAGAAGGCTCAATTGTTGATTTCTGGATTATAGCTTTGCAAGAAGAATTAAATCAATTTGAACGAAATGAAGTTTAAGACTTAATTCCTAGACCAAGTAATCAAAGTTGTCGGTAATATGTGGGTTTACAAAAATAAAGCTGATGAGCAAGGAAATGTTATTCGAAACGAAGCTAGATTAGTTGCTCAAGATTACAATCAAGAAGAAGGAATAGACCACAATGAAACATTTGCTCCAGTAGCTAGACTAGAGGTTACACATATTTTATTTGCTTATGCATGTTTTCATAACTTTAAAATATATCAAATGGATGTAAAAAGTGCTTTTCTAAATGGTTTTGTAAAAGAAATGTATATGTAGAACAACCACCTCTATTTGCACATGAAAATTCCTAGAGCATGTTTATAAGTTAAAGAAAGCTTTATACGGCTTAAAACAAGCACCTCGTACTTGGTATGATCGTCTTAAAAGTTATCTTATAAATTCTGGTTTTAAAATTGAAAAAGTAAATCAAACCGTGTTTATGAAACAATATAAAAATGATATTTTAATAATACAAATTTATGTTGTTGACATCATTATGGTTCCATGAACAAGAAATTATATCAAGAGTTTTCAAATATTATGACAAGAGAATTGAAATGTTCCATATGAGAGACCTTTCATATTTACTTGGATTACAAATCAAACAATTAAATAATGAAATTTTTATTAATCAAGTAAAATATTGTAATAATCTTATAAAACGTTTTGGTATGGAAAATAAATCTGCTAAACCAACACCTATGAGATGAAAATGACAAAAGTGTTGACCAAAAACTATATCAAAGCATGATTGGATCGTTGTTTTATTTAACTGCTAGTCGTCTAGATATAACGATGAGTATATGCTTGTATGCATAGGTTCAAGCAAATCCCAAAGAAGTACATTTATGGGCAGTGAAATGAATTTTGCGCTACTTAAGAAAAACTAAAGACTACGGTCTCTTCTATCCAAAAGGGTATCCTTTTGAGTTAGTATCATATGGTGATGTAAAATTTGGAGAATGTCGAACGGATCGAAAGAGTACAAGTGGTACTTTTCATTTCATTGGACAATCTTTAGTACCTTGGTTTAGTAAGAAACAAACTTGTGTTTCACTTTTGACGTGTGAAGCAAAATATATTTCTTCTACTTTGGCATGTGCTCAAGTAATATATATGCAGCAAATTCACTATAAGATTTTGGTATAAATCTATCTAAATCAACAATTTATTGTGATAATACAAGTGCTATAAATCTATCGAAAAATCCTATAAACAACTCTAGAACTAAACATATTAACATTCGACATCATTTTCTTTGTGATAACATAGAAAAAGGTAATATCTCTCTTGATTTTTTTTCGTCAGAAAATCAAATTGCAGATATATTTACTAAACCTTTGAATGAAAATATTTTCATTAAATTAAGATGTGAACTAGAAATTATGTCGTTACATGATTTATAATTTGATTTTAAAGTGTAGAAAAATTATAAGATAAATAAAAATTTAATAGAACAAAACTTGGAGATGATGGGACTCAAACTCAATTCTCATGGGAGGAATTCATATGTCTTTCCAATTTTCTATTATATACTTTACTTAAGATCTTACATCTCTTTTATTTTATGTACGACTGAAATCCTTTCACATTTTTTCACCTTACATTATTTCTCTTGGCTGAAGTTTTCTACAGAATGTTAACTATAAAATAAAAACCTTTAAATATAAAATCAAGGCAATATATATATGTGAACAAATTTTTTGATTCATATAAAAACTTTAAGTACATATACATTGTCCTTACAACATGTCGTCTCAAGAAAGTTCTGATCTCTCATCGATTGTTTTCAACACTCTTACTACGAATTCATCAAACAAATCTTTTCTTGCGTATATTCTAGTAAAGATTACTCCATCTCCAAATCATCATACTGGATATCAACAGAATGGAAAACGAGCTAAGAAGACCTTAGACTTTGGCTCAACTTCTACAAAAGAAAAAAATTGATGATATTCATCAAGATTAACATGAGATGTTAAGTTTACAACATGAGACGTATTATGAACAAAAATACCATGGGAGACGTTTAAATTTTCTTAAGCAGTTTGCTCTTAAATTATGTGGAACAATGTAACATCCTCCTACTTGAAGGGCCAAAACTAATGGCTATGGATGCTGCAGTCATCCATAGTTATTAATTCTTTGTGACCAATTATGGCAACATTAGGTACATTAATACACAGAAACACAAGAATATGGAAGAATTTTAAACAATAAATAAAATCCACATTCCAATTCAAAATATTTCAATTTGATTATATAATCCCACTCGCAGAGCATGTTCAGATGGCATATAATAACCAAATATGCCAAGAGCGACATATGAAGATGCCCCATTGGTTGCATAGAGTACATACTAAGGCATAAAAACAGTTTGCCTTTACAGTCAAGCATACAGCGGAAATGAAATAACTATAGATAACTATTTGCCTCCTGCACGCCTCCGAAGCTTTTTTCGTCTATACAGAAAACCTAAAAACCTTTAACTCTCAACCTACTCAAAGTCAATTAAGTATCCGAGAGTTTAAGGGGAAAATAAAAACTTCGAGTCAGAAAAAAAGCCTGGTATGAATAACAACCTACCATCTCAAACCATTTGGATATCTAGTGAGACCATACCATTTAGCGAAATGGGTTTTCCCCTCACTAGTATCCCAAAACATTTACAAAACCATATACCTTGTTTCCTGCATCCACAATGGTTAAAAACATAGTATTTCAAAACATTATGATGATATGCGATATAAATAAATCAATTTTGGATTACCCATCTCCATTCATTCTGACTATCTGTATAAATTATAGTTTCTACGGTTACTATTAACATGTTAAATGTTCATAGACTATCTATCCAATTACTCAGTTTTCATGAGATCACTAAGAACCTATTGGTAACTACAATATCATATCACTTATCCTAGTTTTCATGTGCTAACGAGGAACCTATTGGCTGACTGCCAATATTTTATTCCGGATATAGTTTTCATGGGCTAACTACAAACCTACTAGCCCCTGCCAGTATCAAATCATAGTTTTCATAGGTTGACTGTGAACGTATTGGCCCCTACCAATATCATATAGTTTTCATGGGCTTACTATAAACCCATTGGCCCCTGCCAATATCTTCAAATTAGGAATTTAACATCTGTTAAGTTGTATTCATTACCTGGTCAACCTAATGGTTATTCTATCCTTTCCCGAAATTCGGTTGTGGGTTAACAACAATTTGAATACTATATCTAAAACCTTTTATTTATGCCATGGTTTTTCTTTAAAATTGAGAATGGATTAATAGTTTTGAAACCTTAAAACATCACTTTCGAAACCCCCAGGGTGACCTCCTTCGAAAGCATAGAAAACTTCTTCCCAAAACTCTAAGTATATATACCTTATGAAACCATTAAGACCTTTCGATGGTATCAAGAAAATATTTAAAACATAGGTTTCGAAAAAAATCGAATACCTTCTCGATTTGGGTTTTACTCTTAAAACATTATTTAGGTCAAGATGGTTGTATGCGAAAGTATCTCTTTCAAAACCAATAGAAACTAGTTTGGGGAAAAATTGATGGCGTCAGAACCATCTCATCAAAAGCAAAAGTCTTTAAAATCAAAACTTCGAAGGTTTGATTCGAAACCCCTTTTTGACTCCATCTCTTTCGAAACCCCAACCCCTTTCGAAAGCAACTAAGAAAAAGGTTTGGTTTAAAGTAAAGTAAGGGCAACTAGTCGAAAGCAATAATGGACAACATAGCCGAAAGGTAGAGTGGTTAAGCTTCGACTAGATCGAAACCACCCCCTTTCGAAAGCTTTTGTTTAAAGAAAAGTGGAACTCCTTCGAATTCTAATACCTTTAGTATAACATGGCAAACTTCTTTGAAAGTTAATCATACACCCTTTCGAAAACAATGTTTTGACTAAGTCGCAAACTCTCAGGTAAAACAAGGCAAGGGTTTTTATCTTATGAAAACAAGGTAGGGTTTCGACCCCTTCAGAGGCTTACCTTTCGACACTAATGCTTCCGCCTGTCTTCCAATCCATTACGTATCTTCTTGAAGATACCATATGCATTTATTTCGATTATGACGGTTTCGACCAAGATGAGGCGGAGTCAAAGGGATCGGAAGGTCCTTTCCATTAAAGGCGAAACACCTTCTTCTGATTAAAGTCTGTATTATGACAATTTAAAGTAATTTTTTTAACAACTTTCCTTGTTGTAAAAAGCCAATTGGCTGCTATAAAACTTTTTAATTGCTTTACTTCTGAAATCGCTGCATTAATTCAGATCCTAAATTAAAAGATTAAATGCTAAAACCTTACCATATAGCATAAAACGAAATTTTCCGGAAAGCCCTTCTTTTAAAATAATTTGTCTCCCTAAATAAATCAACTGGGAAAAATAAAAAAAAATTGAATTTATCATGCAATTAAAAATATCAAAATTTTACACCCAAATTCTTCCTGAAATTCACAAAATAAATATTTAACCTAATTTTAACATATTTTCCATTAAAAATTCATAATAAAATTTCCATAACTCAGAAAATTTTAAAAATTAAAACCCATCTCCAAAATTATGTTTTACTTAAGAACAACAAATTTCTACCGCATTTTAAAACCAATATCTTACGGTTTTACCCTAAAAACCATTTGGATTTTATATAATTTTTAAGGTTTAAATCAAACAATCAATAAATTCGAGCATATCATCATCTAGTATATCATGGAACAAATTAAATATTCAAAACTGAAATCGTATGATTATAAAACCAAAAGAGATGTAACAATTATTATTCACCTTAAACTTGATAAAGAACATAAGATTTGATGTTGATTAATCCTTTCTTACTTGATTCTTAGCTTTAAATTAAAATTTCTCTTTACTCTTCCTTTGTAATGGCCGACTTTGATTTAGGTTTTAGGTTTTGTGACCATGAGAAAAATGAAACGTGAATGGATATAGAGGAGAAGTAATAGCCATGTAAAATAATAAGGAGGCTATTTTACTAGTATGCCTTTGTGTAACTAAATTAGCCTTCAAGCCAAATTAAAGCCCGTTTATCTTATTAGTAAGCATGACCATATATTAATTTAATCAAATCTCAATCTCCTTATTATCATTATTCTATTTAATTTTATCTAACTAAATTTTCTAAGTAATGTTGTCAAAAATTAGGGATGTTACAGGTCACCCCTTAAAGAATTTCATCCTCGAAATTCAGTAAGAACTACCCTCGAAATCCTCGAAATTTCTAAGTGACTAGCAACAATCTCTATAAATCTAATATAGACATACCCTCAAAGTAAATCAGGAAAAGTATCTCTAATCTTGTCCTTTGTCTCCCAAGTACAAATCTTCTCATTGTTGGTCCATTGAACTTTCACTAACTTGACTGTCTTGTTTCTTAACGTTTTCTCATCTCTAGCTACAATCCACACAAGTTCTCTAACAGTAGTCAAATAAGGCTCTACCACCAAGTCATCTAACATTTTTGGAGGAATGGTAGTCTTTGGATCATGCACATAATTATGAAGATGAGACACATGAAATACATTATGGACACCTGCCAAATTGCTCAACAACTCTATTCTGTATACGAGCTTTCCAACCCTTTCCAAAATCTAGAATGGGCCAACATATCTTGGAGCTAACTTTCATGACTTTCCAAATCGTACCACACCGTTCATAGGTGATACTTTAATGAAAACCTTATCTCCAACTGAGAATTATAGGTCATTACGCCTCTTATCTGTATAACTCTTCTATCTAGATGAGCTTCCTTCATCCTCGCTCGGATTAACTCAATCTTCTCCGACTTCTCTCTAACCAAATCCGGACCTAGGACTAATCTGTCTCCATTCTCCAACCAACATGTTGGTTTTCCAACCAACATGTTGGTGATTTGCATGGTCTTCCATACAAAGCTTCAAATAGCGTCATTCCTATACTAGTATAGCAACTATTATTATAGGAAAACTCAAACAACTGTATATGATCTTCCCAAGATCCACCAAAGTCCAATATGCAAGCTCTCAATAAATCCTCGAGTACCTTATTGACTCTCTCTGTTTGCCCATCCGTTTGAGGGTAATATGCAATACTCATATTAAGCTTGGTGTCCATTACTTCCTGTAGACTGTTCCAGAATTCACTAGTATATAAAGCATCTCCATCATTGATTATACTACTAGGAATTCCATGTAGTCTAACTATGTTCTTCATGAACAACTTAGGTAAAATAGGCGTAGTCCTAGTTAACTTAACTAGAATGAAATGGGCACTCTTGGTCAATCTGTCCACTATAACTCATATACTTTCATTACCTCTATTTGACCTTAGTAACCCATCTATAAAGTCCATGGACATTGATTCCAATTTTCAAACTAGTATCTCTAAAGGTTGAAGCAATCCATTGGGCTTATGATGTTCAACATTCACTTGCTGACAGTTTGCACACTATCTAACCCACAAGCCAACATTACCCATCATGCCTTCCGAATAGAAGCTCCTATTCATATCCTAATACATCTTGGTTCCTCTAGGATGAATCATAAACTTGGATCGATGAAATTCTCTAAGAACTTCCTTCCTCAAGTCCTCCACATTCGGGACACATAACCGTCCTTTCTTTCTTAGCTGACCTTTCTGGTCAAGGCTAAAATCCTTTAAATCATTGATCTCTGTTCCAACATCAAGTCTTTTGATCCTCTCAGCTAGCACTATATCTTCGTTCTGTTCAGAAGCAATTCTCTCAATCAACACGGGTCGTACTTCCAAACAAGACAATCTGGCGGAACTCTGGCTAGAACCGGCAGTGGATCTTAACTGCACTCCACAAGTGGCCAACGCTTCCAAATCTTTCCACTCCGCCAACATAGCTAACTTCACATTTTGATGTTTCTTACTAAGAGCATTTGCTACCTTATTACCTTTTTCGGTGTTTACTCTAGACCAAAATCATAAGCTTCCAAAAACTCCAGCCACCTTTGCTGTCTCATATTCAAATCCTTCTGATAGAATAAATACCGTAAACACTACAACAAAATGACTTTTGATAGAATCAATCTATAGCGTTTTTGCATATCACCTTTGGTACGCTATGCAAGTTAGGGTCTCTAACACTATTTGCCTTGGTAAATTCAGTATAACGTTATTCAATAAAATGACAGGCGGGAAACAAAATTTGCGCGGGAACTAAAGGAGCGTGTATTGCTTTATCACTTCCTCTCCTCCAGCAAATATTCGTCCTTTCACTTTATCACCTCCAAGAAACATTAATTGCCATCATCATAACCTCCAGAAATCCCAATCGCGTAACCCAAACAGTCGATCAATGTCGTAACGTCTTACTACACAGCCGATCTAGATCCCTAAATCTAGACAAACGTCTCCGATATATTCTGTGCGAACATGATTGATATGTTTTGTGAACTTCCTATGCAAACAAGCGTCTCCATAAATCCCAAATGAACTTTGGTGAGAGTTATTATTATATATTTTTCATATAATTTTAATTATCAATATTGTGCGAACATGATTGGTATGTTGAAATTTAATAACACGAGTATGTATGCTGAAATTTGATAACATGTTTGATTTATGTTGTTTGGTAATGAAAAAAAAAGGTTCACAAGCTCCAAAAGCGGAAAAATGAGAGGAATGGATATGGTGAAGGAATTGTATTTCACATTATTTATTCTAACTAGATCATGGGAGAATTTCCGATTAATAGTCAAATAATTTTGATTTCAGGTTCTCAAGATATGTTTAAATAGTTAAATAACTGTGAAAACAATGTATCATACTAAACTGTCATTGAAACAGTATCCCCAATGACTGTTCTACCTCCAGCTCTTCATTTAGCACCCTACGGTTGGTTAGTTTTATTGGATTCATTTGCAAAATCTGTGTTGATTTGGAAGGATAGACTGTTATAAGTATGATGAGTTTGGTAAAATGAAGCTCAATCTTCGTGACAGTATTATGTTAGACAAACCTGCTACATTTTCTCTGATGCCCCACCCCGAGACACACATTAACAAAGAGCGTTACGAGATAATACTGTCTGTTAAAGCAGAGAATATGGCTGGTTAGGAGCAACCATTTGTACGCTTTGTCTTAAGCATGTCTTGATTATGTCGATTGGGTGCTTTAATTTTTTTTTTCCTTTTATACATCTCAAGTGGATCGACATACTCAATGAATGTTAATACAAAACTACGCTGACTATAGGATCTATTAAAACAAAGTACAACAACAAATATACAAATCACAAAACAATGGTTACATATATATATACATATAAATAGATACATCATAGTACAGTACATAGTGATACAACAGCGGTGGTACGTAAACCACAATATATATACATCGAGTCAAAATGAATAGTTACATATCAGAGTTTAAAAAATGACCACAAGACTATACAAAGGATGACTAGTAGATAATCCATAGCGGAAGCAGCTAAGCAGTAATCAACAGCGGGTGGTTAACCTGAAATATCTCGGTCTGACCCGAGTATATAAAAATATACGGGTCAGTCTAGCTTAAATAAACTGATTAGCATAAGATAGGTGAAATATAGGGATAATCGATAACATTTCTTCACAAAAGAGAAGAAACAAAGTCTAACATATGTCAACTACTACATTTGAGATAATATCACTAAAATACTTCATATAGAAGTTTCTCGAACGAGGCATGTTCAACAATAATATCAAATAATCACAAATATTCGCCTCGTATCATTGACATGTACAAAAGCCAATGTGATGGCTTCCATCAACCAAAACTCCTAATAGGAGATTACAAGTCTCAAAATCCGCCAAAGAATGGCAATCATAAATGATTCCTAAAATAGGAAATCATAAATCTCAGAAATATGCCAAAAGACAGAAATAAAAAATAGCTCTTAAAAAGGAGATCGTAAATTTCAAAATACGCTAAAGGATGGCAATCGCAAATCAATATATGTAGAACTCGATTAAAAGTTCAGAAATCCAAAATGTAATCACCATATAATAAACAACATGATAGTGCTTAGGCTATATAAATAGACCAACATGGGCAACTATGGTTAAAACATTCATAAATCATCTAAATTCTAGAAATCAACATAAAGAAATCTAAAATAGCAACAACGTAAAGTATAGGACCCAACAGTCCCAATGAGTAGCCCAACAGCTATATATGTAGAAAGGACCCAACAACCCAATAAGTGGCCCAAGAACCTGCCAAGTACAATGTATAAGAGACCCAATAGCCTCAAATAGGACCCAACAGCTCATGATTAACCCAACAGCTATATATGTATAAACCTGACCCAACAGCCCAAGTACTGGCAATAACAACCTGAAGGTCCATAGCTTTAAACGAACAAGTCCGCAATTAACTGAAAAATTAAATGCATGTGTCCCATACCACATGTTTTACTAAATCGTTTAATTATCTTTCTCATATGGTAAACGCATGTGTCCCATACCACATGTTTTACTAAATCGTTTAATTCTCTTTCTCATACATTTGAAGACTGCAAAATTAGCTTCAAATGAACAAGTTCAGAATTAACCAAAAAAGTAAACACATGTGTCCTATACCACATGTTTTACTAAATCATTTAATACACTTTCTCATACGCTCGAAAAGTGCAAGAACGTGTATTTTATATAGAAAATAATTTGCTTTGAGAAAACTAGTTTTTAAAACCATTTTTGAAATCATATGAAAAAAAACTTTTGAAATTCTCTTTATTATAGAGAATATATATATATATATTTAATAGCTTTACAATAATTATAAGTATTTTAAAATATTTAAATTGAAAGCCATTTTATTCTAAAAATCATTTTGAAATTGTTTTAGAAAACCCACGCTCGAAAACAATAGAAATCATCGAAAACGCCATCAAATCGGCATAGAAATCATCTCAAAAACTCGTCAATCCGAAATACGAATCATCTAAAATGTTGGCTTACCTATTAGTAGGTTAAATCCCTTCAAAAACATTTCAAAATATCATAAAAAATTGTTGCACAAGTTACTGGAACAATTAAATTAGACAAAGAAATGCATAGGGGAGAAAAGAAACTGACATGGGCAATAACACATGCCCAGGACGACCTATGTGATGCTAAGGTTGACCCTAAGGTCGACCCTAAGGTCGACCCCTGAATTTTTGGGTCGACTTGTAGGTCGCGTTTCCTACAAGCATTTCTGCTTTCCTCGATCTAGTTTTTGAGCAAATATTTCAAGCAATTTCAAGTTGAATTAGAACATGAAATTTGACATGCACAATCTACTACACATGGAAAAAAATCTAGAAAAATTTTGGCATGGAATCATGAGCAGAATAGATAGATATAAGCACAAGAGGAAGGACTATAACACATACTTTCACTGTTAACTTTCAGGAAAGAAACTTTCGTTTACAGTAAGCGAATTCAAGCAAATCCAGCATACAAACTTACTTTAAGCTAGAGTTTGTGAGTTATAAACTCATCTTAGCACAATATTGAGCAAGCTAGAGAAAATTTGAGGAAGTTAGGAGCTTTTCCCCTTGGTTTAGCTATAGGAACCCAAGAAATGAAAATATACAGACACGCAAACTAAAAACTGGAGTTACAAACAACCTCGATTCTCAAAATTTGAAATAGATGAAAGAATTTATGACTTTAGTTTTGATTACCTATTATTCTCTCTAATTAGAAAATTTTCCTATGATTTCCTTTTTGATTTTACTAAATTTTGAAGCTAGATTTGAGTTAAAGCAAGGCAGCCATTTTTTTTCCACTGGAAGAAGAAGAGTAAATTTTGTACGTACAATATTTCTTTCCTCCTTCCTTCGCAACCAGAAAAGAGTAGTTAGGTTATTGGTTTGGATTTGAACCCAAAACCACCCAATAAGCCTATGTGAATACTTATTTAAGTTTAATTAGCTCATGTATTAACATTCTATTTCACTCAATTTTCCACTTTATTTACACATTTTTTATGAAATAAATTTATGCAACATATGTTTATGTCTACAAAATGTTTTATAACATACAAAAATTAATTTTAGCCACTAAAATTATTTTCATCATTAAATTCTTATTTTTACTTAAATAATTTATTTTACACTATTATTTACATTAAACACCATTTACATAAATCAACATTTTAACAATAAAATTACATAAAATCATTTCTCCTGTTTATTTAAAGGTAACAAACATTATTAACATTTTTATTACATATAAATATTATTTTGGAACAAAATTCCACCTTTTTATTTACAATATTTATCATATTAAATTTTAATACTTCAATAAAATTAACAAAATTCAACATTTGGCATTAATTTCCAAAATTATTGCATTTTATCAAATTAAAACAAATAATGTTCATTTTTATCACAAAAAAACATAATAAAGTTTTTAAAACTTTATTTTCAACATTTTATATTAATTTCAACAAATGAATTTGGATTAAATTCTTTTATCTCATTTAATTAATTTATTAACCACTAAATCAATGTAATTCTATTATTCATACTATATTAACAACCATACCATCTTAATTCTATTTTATTTACTCAAAATCCATTGTTTATTCAAAATAAATAATTTTAACAAATTTTATATCCTCAGTTTATTTTATTTCTCCATTATTAAATTATAACCACCGTTATAATTTGATTTCACAGGTAATCACCAAAACTAGGGTTGTTACACTTTCTGTTTTGCCTTAATTTGAAATTAAGTTGTTGTTTTAGGATATTTCAGTTTATGTGAATATAAATCATTTAATATGGTTTGAGTATTTTAACTTATGTAGATGAAGAATAGTTTAGAAAAGCATAATATGTTGTACCTAACCTTTTCAATTATTATATGACTTGCTTTCAATTAATGTGAAAATTGCTACATGTTACAACTTGCACCTATAGCCTAGACTGCCTTGAAAATGGTAGGATGTTGCATAATTTTATTTCACCTATGGTACAATGCTTCTCAGGTGATAAATTACGGAACAAAACATGTGGAGGCATTTGTTGATAAGGAATGATGTTTGTGTCTGATTTATTGAATTTGGTGCATGTGTATCAAAAATTAATACCAGTAAATTATTCTTCATTTTGTTTTACTTCGAATATTATCAGTCCTTGATGCTAGTTACATCACTGAACCCTGTAATTCTTGTTTACATCGTTACTTGGAGATTTTGTTAGACTATATTTGCTCTTTAGTTAATCCATAGAAAATTTCAATGTTCTACGTATATTGTTCATGTGGTTGTAGAAAATTAGTTATGATAGGGCTGTAGAAATTGCTAAAAAACTTCCTAAGTAAGGAACAACTTTGGGGTAAAAATGCAAACTTCCAAGATTCTGTAAAATATTTAACATATCATATTTTATACTTCATATAGTTACATCTATCCGTCTACAAGGTAGATAGCTAAATTTGCATTTCGTGAATAAACCGGCTTGATGTTTGTGGGAACTAAGTAACTCTATGGTTTGCTCAATGAGAATTAATTATCCTACACTTACATGCTATAGTTATGTTGCATAATCTTAAGAATGATTAGTAACATTACTTGAATTGACGGGGGAACATCTAAATCAATAAATATAATTAACTACATGTAATGCACTAGGAAACCCTTTGATATTATGTTAGTGAATCAGGTTTTGACATGATATTAACTTATTGATTTTGATGGGTGTATGGAGTTTACTATTGAGTTTATGTGGAGACGGGTGCTCCTTTAGCTACATGAGTGTAAGTATATTGTGTGTATTACCAGAGCTGTTGTGCCTTGTTTTTCTCTACATGTTAGGTGTTTGAAAATGTATATGTTTGTGATATTTTGGTGTGTGTGTACCTGGTCAGCTGTAGTCGAGATGAATACGTGTAGCGCGTTTGTATATATGAGTGTTTGGTGTTTGTGAACATGGGTTATAGCAGGGAATAGGAATGACAGTGTGTGTGTGTGTGTGTGTTATATAAGTGTTCTTTTGTTACAACTGCAATTACTACGAAACACATTCAATCAACTTGTAATGGTTACCTCATTCTTCTGACTTTCAATTTCCTATCCGTACTTTTATTGTCGCCATCTCCATAGTTGTAGTCGGCAAGTGATGAGTTTTAGAAGGAGCAGCGGGTGATGCCGCTGCTGCCATTGTTCCACCATTTGCTTTATCCAAATTAGTCTGATTCTTCTGCCCCAACAGCTCTTTAACAAAACAAATACAATAAAATTGCCTACACATTCAAACATTAAAATGTAAGGCCATATAACAACCTACAATTTATTCAAGTTGTTTTTAGTATAAATTGCTAAAAGAAGGATGCCTTATATGTTGGTGTTTAATCTATATTAGATATAAATACATATAACCCATATTGATTCAATTAAGAAATAAGAATATGAAATTAACAGCGGAAGACGTACACGAATCCATTGATTCTTAATTGATGTGAAGATTAATTTGGATTAGATCTTCCAAATTGACACAAGCTTAGATCAGTAAATTCTTTTTAGAAGAGGGTAGAGTGAATATGATAAGACTTGTATAATTTGGGGACCATAACCCTATATATATAGTGCGTGACATTTTTCAGTTCGGCCTTTAACAAACTAAAATTGTCACTCCAGTATCCACACGTAATAATTTTACATGACGAATATACCCTGTAAGTCTTAATATGTTTATCCCAAAAATAGATCACATAGTTAGACATAATTACAAGATTTCCTACACATTCAAACATTAAAATACGTGGCCCCATTATGTTGAATTATTCCAACAATCTCCCTCTGGGACACATATATAATTTTATTGAATGTATTCAATTTTATGAGCTCTTAAATAGCTATCTTGTAAGGACCCGTTTCTTCGACTTCCGAAAATCGACATCAATACGTCCACTGTATCAACTGCCGAGCAATCGAATGCCGAAAAACCGGATTCTTAGTGTTTAAGAAGAAGAGGTAGAAGAAAAAGATAGAAGAAAAGAAAGAAGAACAACATAACAACATCAGAATCTCACATATCGCAGTGGAACAACATATAATAGATAAATGAATAATCTTTAAACAAAGAACTATATCAGTTATTACATCACATCACATTACATTATCAGAGTTTACAACAACAGAGTCAATACATCAATGGACAGTTATATAAACTTGTCCTCATACAGAATACACAGCGGAAAAATAATATCATGTACTAGTAGTACGTCTCGCCATCCAGCTCGCCTCCTGAGCTCCATAGCACTCCAAAATCCTGAATAACCTGATAACCTAACTCTAGACTGCCCGTGTGAAAATTGGTGGGCACCCATAGTTTAGGAAGGAAACAATAAACTCTAGGTCAGTCATGGGATTGGTGTGAGAACTCAAAACAGTTATTTATCTTTAAAACAAACAACAGGATAATTTTAAAGTCAATTCGCAATGCTTTTGGAAAATGAAACTACCATAAGGCCTCCCGCCACACACACAATGCAAACACAGAATTTGGAGGAGATTTCTCCTTATGATAGTCAAAGATGCTTACTACGCAAAACAAATCATTTTGGATATTATTTTTAGTGCATAGTGAGGAAAACATTTCGGAAGTACAATATAAATCTTAGCCAGCATAGGTACCATTATATTATACCTACTATAGCTACCATGTTAAATGGCACGTTCTACAACTAAAACCGTACAAGGCTCGTATTGTTTCTTTGGATTTCCAACAAATGGTCAGGCCAAGGAACTTCCCATTGCCACATAGGTATGCCTCTGGAAAGACGACCTCGAGAACCTAACCTAACATTACGGTTAGATCTCTGCCAACACAAGGCCGGGTTACCCCTAGCTGGGTAACTACTGACACGAATATGCCATCCCTCGGTCGTAACCGACCTTCATCCGAGGATCCTCGATACCAACAATCACAAAGTAATAAATTTGCAGCAACAACATAGGTTAAATATCTGGGCTCCATACCTTGATACAACCTCTATCTAGAAGGAAATGACATACACTAAGGGGGCGCTATCCCCTAATAACCTTGCTGCATCCTTCCTGTTTTGACCATTTCCAAGGTGTGAGGTCCGATGAAGTCTCGTCCACAAAGCTAGGCACAATGCCATGCTTTGATCAACAAATAATCAAGTAAATGATCATCACACAGCAACACTCAGCATGCCACGTTACCAAATTTGGGGATATATCGCTGATAACCTTCAACTACATAACCTCTAAGCTGTTACGTCTCAGAGAAGGGTGTTAACCTAGGAGAATAACTTCTCCGCCACCAACATAAATGTATTTGAAAGGAATCAACTTTATATCTCAAAATGCAACGTCAGACATACAACCATACAAGTCTGTTCCGGGATCGAACAGAACCGAAGGCACTTCAAAAGAAGCCCTTGCAATCCGGATAATTTCTAATCACGTCCGGACTTCCCATCACAAAGGGTGATAAAACCTCTATATCGAAGATCAGCCGATGCAGAGTCATTCGACGATAATCCTTCCGTTTTCAAAATATCCGGTCTTCAACACCGGTCTTCAAATGCAATCCATTTCGACATATCACTATTCGAAATGAGTTATACGACCCAAAGGTCCTTTCCCGGCTAACCCGAATAATGAGCGCAATATTTTTGAAAATAAGTATGACATTCAATTTTCAACCAATTCACAACAAATAGCCATTTAAGGGTCAATATTGATAGTCAGTTATTTAACTATCAATCAATATTCACAACATCACTCAATTCCAAATAATTCCCCAAATTATTCATTTCCAAAAATATCTTTACAAAATAAAATTTTCAACACTTCAACTATTTAAAAACAGATTTCAAATCAATTTACACATTTCAATCTTTTGAAAACAAATTTCAAATCACTTTCCAATTTATCTTTAAAAGATGAAATATCAACAACAAAACTTCAATTTTCAATTTACTATGGTAGCAAATCCATCACACATAAACTCGAAAATGATACAGATGATGCTGCAGTCATCACCCTTATTATTTCCCAACAACAATAGTGAATTCAGTGCTTTAAATTCTTTCAAAAAATTTCCTTTTATTTATAAATCACATTTATAAATCTTTTCTCATATAATTTCACTCCTTATATATAAGATCATTTCACAATTGTAAATCATTTTAATTATAACTTCATACATTATAATTCATTTGCTTATACAATTCATTCTTTTACAATTGTTGTTTTATTTAACTCATTCAAACAACTTTTGATTAACTTATATATATTTACATTTTCAACAACCAAACAATCAATTCTATACACTTTAATAATTCAGAAAAATTATTTCTTTATATACAAAATATAATCGAGGTAAAATTATTTCATTTACCCAATTTAAAACAATATCATGTCGAATTGTTCTGAATAAGTCTTTAGAGATCCCTATCAACAATGTTAATTACTCGTATTGACCAGAATCCATATACCACTCAACAACCCAATCATCACAATATAAAACAATTTTACATTCACTAACAAATACGCGCTCGTATCTATTATTACACTCAACTCATTCTAGAGTACTACTGACTCTATCTCTAGTGAGTAACACCCAACAGAGCCATGGTTGTCACTTAACCATATGTTCTGATACCAAATGTAAGGACCCGTTTCTTCGACTTCCGAAAATCGACATCAATACATCCACCATATCAACTGCCGAGCAATCGAATGCCGAAAAACCAGATTCTAAGGGTTTAAAAAGAAGAGGTAGAAGAAAAAGATAGAAGAAAAGAAAGAAGAACAACAGAACAACATCAGAATCTCACATATCGCAGCGGAACAACATATAATAGATAAATGAATAATCTTTAAACAAAGAACTATATCAGTTATTACATCACATCACATTACATTATTAGAGTTTACAACAACAGAGTCAATACATCAATGGACAGTTATATAAACTTGTCCTCATACAGAATACACAGCGGAAAAATAATATCATGTACTAGTAGTATGTCTCGCCATCCAACTCGCCTCCTGAGCTCCATAGCACTCCAAAATCCCGAATAACCTGATAACCTAACTCTAGACTGCCCGTGTGGAAATTGATGGGCACCCGGAGTTTAGGAAGGAAACAATAAACTCCAGGTCAGTCATGGGACTGGTGTGAGAACTCAAAATAGTTATTTATCTTTAAAACAAACAATAGGATAATTTTAAAGTCAATCCGCAATGCTTTTGGAAAATGAAACTACCATAAGGCCTCCCGCCACACACAATGCAAACGCAGAATTTGGAGGAGATTCCTCCTTATGATAGTCAAAGATGCTTACTACGCAAAACAAATTAGTTTGGATATTATTATTAGTGCATAGTGAGGAAAACATTTCGAAAGTAAAATATAAATCTTAGCCAGCATAGGTACCATTATATTATGCCTACTATAGCTACCATATTAAATGACAGGTTCTACAACTAAAACCGTACAAGGCTCGTATTGTTTCTTTGGATTTCCAACAAATGGTCAGGCCAAGGAACTTCCCATTGCCACATAAGTACGCCTCTGGAAAGACAACCCCGAGAACCTAACCTAACATTACGGTTAGATCTCTGCCAACACAAGGCCGGGTTACCCCTAGCTGGGTAACTACTGACATGAATATGCCATCCCTTGGTCGTAACCGACCTTCATCCGAGGATTCTCGATACCAACAATCACAAAGTAATAAATTTGCAGCAACAACATAGGTTAAATATCTGAGCTCCATACCATGATACAACCTCTATCCAGAAGGAAATGACATACACTAAGGGGGCGCTATCCCCTAATAACCTTGCTGCATCCTTCCTGTTTTGACCATTTCCGGGGTGTGAGGTCCAACGAAGTCTCGTCCACAAAGCTAGGCACAATGCCATGCTTTGATCAACAAATGATCAAGTAAATGATCATCACACAGCAACACTCAGCATGCCACGTTACCAAATTTGGGAATATATCGTGGATAACCTTCAACTACATAACCTCTAAGCTCGTACGTCTCAGAGAATGGTGTTATGCTAAGAGAATAAATTCTCCGCCACCAACAGAAATGCATTTGAAAGAAATCGGCTTTATATCTCAAAATGCAACGTCAGACATACAACCATACAAGTCTGTTCCGGGATCGAACAGAACCGAAGGCACTTCAAAAGAAGCCCTTGCAATCCGGATAATTTCTAATCACGTCCAGACTTCCCATCACAAAGGATGATAAAACCTCTATATCGAAGATCAACCGATGTAGAGTCATTCGACGGTAATCCTTTCGTTTTCAAAATATCCGATCTTCAACACCGGTCTTCAAATGCAATCCATTTCGACATATCACTATTCAGAATGAGTTATACGACCCAAAGGTCCTTTCCCGGCTAACCCGAATAATGAGCGCAATATTTTTGAAAATAAGTTTGGCATTCAATTTTCAACCAATTCACAACAAATAGCCATTTAAGGGTCAATATTGGTAGTCAGTTATTTAACTATCAATCAATATTCACAACATCACTCAATTCCAAATAATTCCCCAAATTATTCATTTCCAAAAATATCTTTACAAAATAAAATTTTCAACACTTCAACTATTTGAAAACAGATTTCAAATCAATTTACACATTTCAATCTTTTGAAAACAAATTTCAAATCACTTTCCAATTTATCTTTAAAAGATAAAATATCAAAAACATTTCACTTCATATATGGAAAAACATTTCCATACTTATTTAAAAATAAGTAATTCACAAATCTATTTATTTTCAACGTTTGGAAAATATCCAATATACTTAAATCACAATTAAGTATATATTTCATTCTTTAAGGAAAACATTCTCTTAAACACACTTATTTGAGTCAAAACGAATGTTACATAAAACATCGTTACGACGACCCAAAATCACTAGTATAGGGATTCGAAATTAAGATAGATATATAAATCCCAATACTATATAAAACATTTCCTTTCGAAAATCATTTACTATAACAACAGTGTTATAGTCCACCATTTCCTTTTATTTCTCGAAAACGTCTATTTCAACAATAAATGTTGAAATCTATGGTTTCGATGGTTAATGCATTTTAAAACATCTTTAATCGTTTCAATTCCATTTAAAATATCACTTTCCCAAAACATCTCCATTATATTTAATAATATATTCACTGTCCAAAATCGTGAATATACTTCGTTATCCAAATTCAACATTCCTACACATTTTATTTAAAGGATTATCCACTGTTCAAAATCGTGAATATGCATCCTTTAATAAGCTATAATAATTAACTTATCAAAATAAGTCGTTTCTCGGATTTACAAAACAATGTTTATAAATTCCATTTACATTTTATAACAACTTCAATTTATAAAATCACTTTATTAACAAATTCTGTCCATATCCCATTTACATGCCAAAATCCAAATTTTAAGCAAATTACTTTCTCTATTTACAAATTCATTCATTTTATAACATCACAAATCGTACATTCTATTCTTTTATAAATCCATTTATAACATTAGTTTAAAACGCTTTAAAACTCCTTTATAATTTCATCACTTTGATTTATAAAAATTCAATGTTATAAATCTTATATATAAGGCTTTTATAATAAATTCAAAAATCTCTACTTAAACTATTTTATAAAAAAATCATTAACTCCATATTTCAAAAATCACATTTCAACAATATTTATCAAAAATCATGATTTTATAATATTAAAATTTAAAATGTTTATTTATTTAAAATGAATCAATTCCAAAATTTAAGAAAACGTATACTTTCAAAAAAAATCATTTTAAAATCCTTTATAAATTAGAAATCATTCTTTTAACATTTTTAAAACTTCAATGTAACGCCCCACCTTAATACCCGCGCTAGCCAAGGACACTACGATGTAGTGCTGTCAACTAGCACGGAGAATAAGGGTGTTGAGGAGAGACCATCCATGTAATTGCTTATCACACGGTGGCTATAAAATAATCTTTGAAAACAAACATAGAAATAAACATAACACAAATCAGTCACAGACATCCATATCACAAAGGCGGAAGAAGATATGAATATATAACTAACACATGAAAGTGTACATCAGAGTAGTGGTCAAGAAGATCCACAATAATACAAAAGAATAGCAACACGTGCTATACCAAAACAATACAACTATGAGTCCATATCTCAAGTGTATACAACAAAAACTGCTAAACTAAATAGTTAGCCAAAAGTCAGAGTAGCAAATCCCGGGAGGAAGTCAAGCAGAAGCACATGTAACATCTCGATCTGACCCGAGTATTATTTAAGAAAATAATAAACGGATCAGTCTAACTATAAATATCAGATGACATGATATAAAATAAAAGATATGGAATAAACATAAAATATCCATACTGACATACTACTATAAGTATGAAAATGATGATCAACAGGAGATCAACCGATGAGAAATGATCAATATCACAAGAATCTTCTCAAAGATCCAAAGAGGGCATCATACCCAAAACTTGTACTCATAACAAGTCAATGACATAAAAATCCAGAAATCAAAACAAGAAATCCAAAAATCATAAAAAGAGAAAGAGGCCTATCACATGATGGTCTGAAGACCATGGGGAGCTACCCCATATGTGTGAGTCGGAATCACACAGATTGAGGTCTAGGCTAACCAAAAAGCAAAAAGGTATGTGTGAGTGGAATCACACAAGTGGTGTCTAGCCTAACCTCGCAAACAAAAAGGTATGTGTGAATGGAATCACACAAGTGGTGTCTAGACTAACCTTGCGGACAAAGAGATATGTGTGAGTCGGAATCACACCAATGCGGTCTAGTCTAACCTTGCAAACAAAGAGACATCGCACAATTGCTAGTATAAATCATAAAATGATCGTCATGATCAACAAGAAGTTTCAATCACACCAAGCTAGTAAATATATGAGTTTAGCTTCATGTCCCATAACCACTTGCTTAACTTAAATATTTACAAACAAGCTGTAAATCTTCACTAGGAAATTGTCACAAAACGATTGTAGAAACAAATCAGATCACATCAATTCACGTTCGAAGACGTGAGTAAAGTCCAAAGAAGTCAATCCCAAAACCATCAAAGTAGAAATTCTGATAAATGTTTTTCAGATAAGATCCCCAACGCAGAGTAATACGGGGTTCGACCTAGTGAAGGTAAGCTGGTCAAGCGACTTAAGGAAAAGTAGGTCATACGACCTAAGGGTTCACGCGAACTAACAAGACCAAGGGTAAGGTCGGAGACGACCTACGACTTAACAGAGTCCTGCGACCTAAGTGGGATGCGACTTAGTGGGGCATAGGTCGGAGACGACCTACGACTTAAGGTCAAGCGACCTAGTGAAATAGCAGGGGAAATATTAGGTCGGAGACGACCTATGACTTAAGGTTTAACTCGCGAACGGCTTAGCACTTGCTTATCTCGCGAACGACTTACTTAAGAGGGTATACGACCCAACGACCTAAAGTCGATACGACTTAACGACTTAAGCTCAAATACGAGCTACGAGCTAAGGTCTATATGACCTAACGACTTATCTCAGTACGACCTAAGCCAGGACGAGGTAGTAGAAGGCAACGACTTAACTCTTAACTCGCGCACGACTTAGCACTTAACTCGCGAACGACTTCGCACACCCAGAACGACTTAAGGCCTGGAACGACTTATGCTCCGTGTGACTTTTCAACGCGAACAACCTACGACTTAGGCTTAACTCGCGAACGACCTAGCGAAGGCAGAACGACCTAAGTGCAGTTTTTCACCAAAAACACTAAAATTTTAGGGTTTTCACCAATCCAATCCAAACCAAATGCAAATGTTGATGCTAAAGTGATAGGGAACCATTCCCAACAGTCCAAGATAGATATAGGCAAGAGGTGAGATCAAAAATCTCACCTTTTCACGGAATTTGATGAAGATGGAGATTGAAAGAAAGGAGAAGCAATCCAAAGCTTGAATCCACTATCTTCTACTTGAATTTGGAGTTGAATCTCGGATTTGCAATAGAATTTGAGTTTGGAGTTTTAATTTCCACTTCCCACCACCATTTTTAATGAAGCTTGAAGTGTTTTTGAATAAGTGAAGAGGAGAAAGGGTTGGGACTGACTTAAGGAAGGTGCGGTCCAAACCAAAGTCACAAGCGGGAAAAGTGACGAAAATTTCACTATCTCCAAACATATCGAAGTTTACACTCAAAAAGATCGCAAACGTCATTTTGAACTCAATGGGGGTGGTCTCGAGTCCAAATTTGACTGTATGCAAAAAGTAGCTTTTCGGACTAACATCCGACTAACGATAAAATATTTAAATATAAAATCGATAGATATGCGGGTTGTTACAGATTCAAAATAAGCCCAATGATGCAATAGCACCAAAAAAAAATCAATCACGGCATCCAAAACATCATATATCAATATGATAACAGAATATATAACAATATCTGTAAATAAATCAATACGGTGAGGAATCCAGTTGGATCCCTCCAACCTGTTTCCCTACATCCACAGATGTTAGTACAATACCAATTCTGTTCCAATACGTAATATCGCGGTATATGGGATTTATAAAATATTATCCGCTATTATGCGGCGCAATAGGGTCTCATCCACTATATGATGTGGGAAATCAACTCCAAGTACATATATAATACCAATTCCACTAAACATTGGAATATTCGCGGTATATGTTTTTAATAAATAACCTCCGCTTAATATACGGCGTATAATGTCTATTTCAACACAACAGATAACAATTTATCATACATGCATACAATCAGCAATTTTAAATCTAACTGTTTAAAAGTTAAATCGAAACAATTTCGATTGAGTGAGAAGTTCTCAACTTGAATTTCCGATAACAGTTGTAGCGTTTTATTTCGAATAAAATTAAACGCACATTTAATTTTACCCAAAATTTTCACTATCTCCAATCAACTTCATACAAGTTTCATTGCGTAGTGCTCGTCAATACGAAGCCAACGCAATTTGTTTCGTGCGAAACAGACCTTGTATCAAAGAGATATGATAGTTTAAAGTTTGTACAATTTATAATATAATTTTTTTTTTACAAACCCTAGAAATGATCTTGGCCACTCGTTCCTGCTTCTGAAAATCCTAGCCGTCCGTTCCCTTCTTCCTCCAACACTAGGTCACGAACGAACAAAGAACCCAAACGCACGCCACTTTTCATCGAATTAACGCGACCCATTCCATCACTTCGACAATGATCAATGACTTCCACCGCCTCCGCCACCACGTGCTCTACACTTGGCCAGAATCCGGGTGAACTTGGCTGCCTATTGGCCTCGAATAGCATGAAAAAACGGCGTGACTTCCCACGCGATTTGCCGTCGATCCACCAGCTCATTTCCGATCATAGCCGTCGATATCAAAGATCTCGCTGAGCTTTATGAATTTCCAGTTGAAAGTTTTGGCTAATGTCGAGAGGATGGAGAGATAAATGAGGAAGAACGAAATGGAGTTTTGGCCATTGAAATTAGAGGTGGTGGCTGAAGCTCTAGGTTAGGGTTTATTGCAAATTGTGAATGTTGGTGGCCTTTTATAAAAAATTTCCAAATCACTATTCATCTCGAAAATTTTCAAACTCAAAATCGAGCATGCCGGCTGGCGTTTATAAGGTTTACCCCGCGTTCCGAACACAATGGAACGTGTTTCGGGAGCTAATTCGATCGTATGTGAGAGTTACGGAAATAAACGATCAAATTTAAAATTAAATCGATTAAAACGACTTCGATGCGTTTTCACTCGCCTCGGACAAACTGTAAATCCAATTGACACGAAATTTGAAGCCTTACAATAATATAATATTACGGATCCGATGAAACTTGTTTCGTCGAAATCCGAGACTGTTTGAAAAATGGCTATTTTCACTAGTCCATTAAATATTAAAATATTCAATTTCCACAATTTAACTATAAATTCAATTTTAAAAGTTCTATAACATTGTTATAACTCCAATATGATTTAATATAACTTTATAAATCATTTTTAATCACATTAAACCCAATTTCCAATTATTTCTGGAATTTCAACTATTAATTTATCGATTTAATTATCCAATTAAATCCAGATATTCGAAAAATAAATTATTTGACTTATTAATTCTACTTATTAATATTAAAAATCAATTAAATATTTGAATTTCAAATGTCAGAAATTCTAGGTCGTTACATATCTTGATAATATGGTATATTTAAAACAATCTCGTCCATTGATTGTGTTAAAATAGAACCAAAGTGGCTTTCATTACTGCTTTTTGTAACTCAACCCATTAATGGTCATAGATATCAATACAATCAAATGACATAGATGGATCATGTATGTGTAGCATTGAAATTAAATGAAATGTTATATTTATTTGTCTATTTCCAACTAGTCCTACTTTAATTTAATGAGATCAAAATTCCAAATAATATATATAAACAATTAAAGTGTAAAAGAAAACTTTATTTCTTATCAGAAAAACCAAAGCATGTCCAAAATCAAAATATAGAGCAATGTTGTGAAATAAGTGACTAAGTACAAAATCCCCCTAAACCAAAAATCCTTATATAAAGACATACCCATTTTAGCAACATTCTCATGAAAGACCTTGGATGGTACTCCTTCTGTAAGCAGATCTGCTAGCATGGAATTTGTCCCAATATGCTCTATGGATATTAACCCATTCTGCACTCTCTCCTTTACAATTAGAAACTTGATGTCGATGTAAATTGACTTGCTTGAGCTTCTATTGTTATTATAATATAATAATGCAGATCTATTATTACAATATAACCTTAATGGTCTTTCAATATTATCAATAATGCGCAGCTTAGTGACAAAATTCCACAGCCATTTCGCATAGTTAGATGTCTCATAAAAAGCAACAAACTCTACTTCCATAGTGGAAGAAGCTATGAGCATTTGTTTAACGCTTTTCCATGATAAAGCCCCTCCACTTAATAGAAATGTATGAATCCTGAAGTTGATTTTCTGTTATCCAGGAATCCAGCAAAATTAGGATCAGAATACCCAGTGATCTCCAACTGATCTTATCTTCTATATTTAAACATATAGTCCTTTTTTCTATGAAGATACCTCATAACCCTTTTTGTTGCTTTCCAATGATCCATTCCAGGGTTACTAAGATATCTGCCCAACACTCCGATGGTGTATGCAATATCCGGACTTGTACACACTTGAGCATACATTAGACTCCCTATAGCGGATGCATAAGGGATCTTCTGCATTTCTTTAGCTTCAAGGATGTTATTAGGACATTGCTTGAGACAAAATTTATCTCCTTTAGCTACAGGGGTATCACCCATTTTACAATCTTGCATGCCAAACCTTTTAAGCACCATTTCTATATAGTTCTTTTTTGATAATCCAAGAATACCCCATGAGCGATCACGGTATATTTGGATTCCTAATACAAAAGAAACATCCCCAAGATCTTTCATTTTAAAATTATCTGAAATAAATATCTTGGTTTCGTGCAAAATATGTAAATTGTAATAGATAAGAAATATATTATCAAAACAAAAAATAAAAAATATGAATTTGCTCCTACTGAACTTGTGATACACAAAGTTATCGATTATGTTTGCCCCGAAACCAAATGAGGTAACTACTTTATGAAACTTGTAGTACCATTGATGAGAAGCTTGTTTGAGCCCAAAAATGGATTTTTTAGTTTGTAAACCATATTCTTTGGATCTCCAAACACAAAGTTTTCAAGTTGTTGCATATAAATTAATTCCTTAATGCCTCCATTGAGAAACGCAGTTTTAGCATTCATTTGATGTAACTCAAGGTCAAAATGTGCAACAAACGCCAAAAATTATTTTAAAAGAGTCTTCCGATAAAATTGGAGAGAAAGTCTCTTTAAAATCGATGCCTTCCTTCTGAGTAAAACCTTTTGCTACAAGATGATCTTTATATCTTTCCACATTACCTTTTTGCATCCCCTTTGGTATTAAATATTCATTTACAACCAATGAGTTTCTTACCTTCAGGTAAAGAGACAAGATCAAAAAAATTATTATCTTGCATTGATTTATACTCTTCGTTCAAAGCTTCAATCCAATTTTGAGAATTATCATCATGTATGGCTTGGTGAAAGTTGATAGGATCATTTTCCACCAATCCATTATCATCCTCTATTTCTTAAAGAAATACCACATAATCATCTAGAATGACATCTTCGCTCTCTCTAGTGGATCTCCTTAGTGGAAATTTATTTTAGGGTTGTTGAGTTTGTTCTTGTGGAACATTGTCCTTATCTTGAAAAGGGTTTTCTTTAATGTTGTTTTGTTATAGTTCCGGGTTAACTTCTTCATTAATGACAGGAGTGATAATCTGTAAATTTTCAAAAGAAGTAACTGTAGTAGGAATCATAAATGATGATTCCTCCTTAAAAACAATGTTCCTTACTTCATTTCTCCCCTCCAACTCAACATCCTTAAAAAATGTTGCAGATCCCGTCTCAAAATTTTTCTTTAGTGTGGGATCATAAAATATATAGCCCCTAGATCGCTCAAAATAACTAATAAAGTAGCTGTTCACTGTTTTAGAGTCCAATTTTCTTTCATTTGGATTATAAGGCCTTGCCTCAGTTGGACATACCCAAATATGAAATTGCTCTAAAGTGGGCTGTTTGCTTATTCAAAGCTAATAAGGTGTCTTGGCAGCTGCTTCAGTGGGTATCCTACTAAGGATATAAACCAATGTCTTTAATGCCTCCCTAGAGTGATTTTGTTAAGGTATAATGACTAATCATACTCCTCACAATGTCTTTAAGAGTTCTATTTTGTCTCTCAGCAACACCATTCATGCTAGGTGAACCTGGCATAGTGTATTATAATACTATTCCACATTCCTCTAGGAATTGGGCAAATGGTCCTAGACATTGTTCACCTGATCCATTAGATTTACCATAATATTCACCTCCATGGTCAGATCTGACATATTTAATTCTTTTGTTGAGTTGGTTCTCAACTTCTAACTTAAATTTCTTGAACATGTCTAAGGATTTTGATTTATCTTGTATAAGATATAGGTAGCCATATCTTAATTAGTCATTTATGAATGTGATAAAATATTGTTGACCATTCCATGATGCCATAAGGAATGGTCCACAAATGTCCGTGTGTATCAATTCTAAGACGTCGGTTGCTCTATTGGTACCTTTTCTTATGCTTGGTCTATTTTCCTTGATGTAGTCTACACGGACATCGAAGTTTGAAAAATCAACAAATTCCAAAATGCCATCTGACATAAGCCTTTGAATTCTAGTTTTAGATATATGACCTAAGAGCTTGTACCATAATGTTGTTGAATATTCAGTATTAGCTTTTCTTTTAGTACCACGCGGTTCCATATGTAAGGCTTCATAATAAGAGGTATTAACATCAAGCATATATAAGTTATCACAAACACTATAAGAACCAGTTCCAACAAGATTTGAATTTATTGATAAATTAATACCATTCCCAAATGAACAAGAATAACCAGATTTGTCCAACTTAGAAATAGAAACCAAATTCCATCTAAACGAAGGTATGACAAAAGTATCAAATAAATTCTAATAAAACTGATTTCTCAAAAACAACTTAAAATGCCCAATAGCCTTCAATTTAACCAATTTTCCATGGAAGGTAAATCAATGGAAAAAGGAGATTATGCATGGCATTCTAGTTAAAGTGTTGCATTATTTTCTAATAACTTTGAGGTTTAGAAGAATGTTAAAATCCAAAAGGATGGTGGAAGATTTACGATGGCATTTCAATAACAAAAGCACTGATGGAAAATTGCGACACCCAATAGATTCTATAACATGGAATGTAGTGGATGAGAAACGGAAACCATTTCCATCAGATCCACGCAATCTTAGGCTTGGCCTTGTAGGAGATGGTTTCAATCCTTTCTCCATGTTAAGTTCCAAATATAGTTGTTGGCCTGTAATGCTTGGGATATATAATCTTTCACCTATGTTGTGCAAAGATAATATTATGTTAGCAATGTTGATTCCTGGTCTGAAGCAACTGAGAAATGACATTGATGTATATTTAGCACCACTGGTTGAAGATTTATTTCATTTATGGAATACCGGAGTTGAGGTTTATGATGCATATAGTCAATCAATCTTTAATATGAAAGCAATTGTGCTTTGGATAATAAATGACTTCTCCATTTACACGCCAAAATCCAAATTTTAAGCAAATTACTTTCTCTATTTACAAATTCATTCATTTTATAACTTCACAAATCGTAGATTCTATTCTTTTATAAATCCATTTATAACATTAGTTTAAAATGCTTTAAAACTCCTTTATAATATCATCACTTGATTTATAAAAATTCAATTTTATAAATCTTATATATAAGGCTTTTATAATAAATTCAAAAATCTCTACTTAAACAATTTTATAAAAAAATCATTAACTCCATATTTCAAAAATCACATTTCAACAATATTTATCAAAAATCATGATTTTATAATATTAAAATTTAAAATATTTATTTATTTAAAATTAATCAATTCCAAAATTTAAGAATACGTATACTTTCAAAAAAAAATCACTTTAAAATCCTTTACAAATTAAAAATCATTCTTTTAACATTTTTAAAACTTCAAAATAAGCCCAATGATGCAACAACACCAAAAAAAAATCAATCACGGCATCCAAAACATCATATATCAATATGATAACATAATATATAACAATATCTGTAAACAAATCAATACGGTGAGGAATCCAGTTGGATCCCTCTAACCTATTTCCCTGCATCCACAGATGTTAGCACAATTCCAATTCCGTTCCAATATGGAATATTGCGGTATATGGGATTTATAAAATATTATCCGCTATTATGCGGCGTAATAGGGTCTCATCCACTATATAATGTGGGAAATCAACTCCAAGTACATATATAATACCAATTCCACTAAACATTGGAATATTCGCGGTATATGTTTTTAATAAATAACCTCCGCTTAATATACGGCGTATAATGTCTATTTCAACATAACAGATAACAATTTATCATCCAGGCATACAATCAGCATTTTAAATCTAACTGTTTAAAATTTAAATCGAAACAATTTCGATTGAGTGAGAAGTTCTCGCCTTGAATTTCCGATAACAGTTGTAGCGTTTTATTTCGAATAAAATTAAACGCACATTTAATTTTATCCAAAATTTTCAATGTCTCCAATCAAATCCAAACTAGCTTCATTGCGTAGTGCTCGTCAATACGAAGCCACCGCAATTTGTTTCGTGCGAAACGGACCTTGTATCAAAGAGTTATGATAGTTTAAAGTTTGTACAATTTATAATATAAATTAATTTCATTTTCTTTTCTTTTTTATTTTTTTTTACAAACCCTAGAAATGATCTTGGCCACTCGTTCCTGCTTCTGTAAATCATGGCCGTGCATTCCCTTCTTCCTCCAACACCAGGTCATGAACGAACAAAGAACCCAAACGCACGCCACTTTTCATCGAATTAACGCGACCCATTCCATCACTTCGACAACGATCAGTGACTTCCACCGCCTCCGCCACCACGTGCTCTACATTTGGCAAGAATCCTGGTGAACTCGGCTGCCTATTGGCCTCGAAAGGCGTTAATGAACGACACGACTTCCCACGCGATTTGCCGTCGATCCACCAGCTCTTTTCCGATCATAGCCGTTGATATCAAAGATCTCGCTGAGCTCTATGAATTTCCAGTTGAAAGTTTTGGCTAATGTCGAGAGGATGGAGAGAAAAACAAGGAAGAACGAAATGGAGTTTTGGCCATTGAAATTAGAGGTCGTGGATGAAGCTCTAGGTTAGGGTTTATTGCAAATTGTGAATGTTGGTGGCCTTTTATAGAAAATTTCCAAATCACTATTCATCTCGGAAATTTTCGAACTCGAAATCGAGTGTGCCGGCTGGCGTTCATAAGGTTTACCCTGCGTTCCGAACACAATGGAACGTGTTTCGGGAGCTAATTCGATCGTATGTGAGAGTTATGGAAATAAATGATCAAATTTAAAATTAAATCGATTAAAACGATTTCGATGCGTTTTCACTCACCCTGGACAAACTGTAAATCCGATTGACATGAAATTTGAAACCTTACAATAATATAACATTACGGATCCAATGAAACTTGTTTCGTCGAAATCCGAGACTGTTTGAAAAATGGCTATTTTCACTAGTCGATTAAATATTAAAATATTCAATTTCCACAATTTAACTATAAATTCAATTTTAAAAGTTCTATAACATTGTTATAACTCCAATATGATTTAATATAACTTTATAAATCATTTTTAATCACATTAAAATCAATTTCCAATTATTTCTGGAATTTCAACTATTAATTTATCGATTTAATTATCCAATTAAATCCAGATATTCGAAAAATAAATTATTCGACTTATTAATTCTACTTGTTAATATTAAAAATCAATTAAATATTCGAATTTCAAATGTCAAAAATTCTAGGTCGTTACATATCTTGATAATATGGTATATTTAAAATAATCTCGTCCATTGATTGTGCTAACATAGAACCAAAGTGGCTTTCATTACTGCTTTTTGTAACTCAACCCATTAATGGTCATAGATATCAATACAATCAAATGACATAGATGGATCATGTATGTGTAGCATTGAAATTAAATGAAATGTGATATTTATTTGTCTATTTCCAACTAGTCCTACTTTAATTTAATGAGACCAAAATTCCAAATAATATATATAAACAATTAAAGTGTAAAAGAAAACTTTATTTCTTATCAGAAAAACCAAAGCATGTCCAAAATCAAAATATAGAGCAGTGTTGTGAAATAAGTGACTAAGTACAAACTCCCCCTAAACCAAAAATCCTTATATAAAGACATACCCATTTTAGCAACATTCTCATGAAAGACCTTGGATGGTAGTCCTTCTGTAAGCAGATCTGCTAGCATGGAATTTGTCCCAATATGCTCTATGGATATTAACCCATTCTGCACTCTCTCCTTTACAATTAGAAACTTGATGTCAATGTAAATTGACTTGCTTGAGCTTATATTGTTATTAGAATATAATAATGCAGATCTATTATTACAATATAACTTTAATGGTCTTTCAATATTATCAATAATGCGCAACTCAGTGACAAAATTCCACAGCCATTTCGCATAGTTAGATGTCTCATAAAAAGCCACAAACTCTACTTCCATGGTGGAAGAAGCTATAAGCATTTGTTTAACGCTTTTCCATGATAAAGCCCCTCCACTTAATAGAAATATATATATCCTGAAGTGGATTTTCTGCTATCCAGTAATCCAGCAAAATTAGGATCAGAATACCCAGTGATCTCCAACTGATCTTATCTTTTATATGTAAACATATAGTCCTTTTTCCTATGAAGATACCTCATAACCCTTTTTGTTGCTTTCCAATGATCCATTCCAGGGTTACTAAGATATCTGCCCAACACTCCGATGGTGTATGCAATATCCGGACTTGTACACACTTGAGCATACATTAGACTCCCTATAGCGGATGCATAAGGGATCTTCTGCATTTCTTTAGCTTCAAGGATGTTATTAGGACATTGCTTGAGACAAAATTTATCTCCTTTAGCTACAGGGGTATCACCCATTTTACAATCTTGCATGCCAAACCTTTTAAGCACCATTTCTATATAGATCTTTTTTGATAATCCCAGAATACCCCATGAGCGATCACGGTATATTTGGATTCCTATTACAAAAGAAGCATCCCCAAGATCTTTCATTTTAAAATTATCTGAAATAAATCTCTTGGTTTCGTGCAAAATATGTAAATTGTTATAGGTAAGCAATATATTATCAAAATAAAAAATAAAAAATATGAATTTGCTCCTACTGAACTTGTGATACACAAAGTTATCGATTATGTTTGCCCCGAAACCAAATGAGGTAACTACTTTATGAAACTTGTAGTACCGTTGATGAGAAGTTTGTTTGAGCCCACAAATGGATTTTTTTAGTTTGTAAACCATATTCTTTGGATCTCCAAACACAACGTTTTCAAGTTGTAGCATATAAATTAATTCATTAATGTCTCCATTGAGAAATGCAGTTTTAACATTCATTTGATGTAACTAAAGGTCAAAATGTGCAACAAACGCCAAAAATTATTTTAAAAGAGTCTTCCGATAAAATTGGAGAGAAAGTCTCTTTAAAATCGATGCCTTCCTTCTGAGTAAAACCTTTTGCTACAAGATGATCCTTATATCTTTCCACATTTCCTTTTTGCATCCCCTTTGGTATTAAATATTCATTTACAACCAATGAGTTTCTTACCTTCAGGTAAAGAGACAAGATCAAAAAATTTATTATCTTGCATGGATTTATACTCTTCGTTCAAAGCTTCAATCCAATTTTGAGAATTATCATCATGTATGGCTTGGTGAAAGTTGATAGGATCATTTTCCACCAATCCATTATTATCCTCCATTTCTTAAAGAAATACCACATAATCATCTAGAACGACATCTTCCCTCTCTCTAGTGGATCTCCTTAATGGAAAATTATTTTGTGGTTTTTGAGTTTGTTCTTGTGGAACATTGTCCTTATCTTGAAAAGGGTTTTCTTCAATGTTGTTTTGTTATGGTTCCGGATTAACTTCTTCATTAATGACAGAAGTGATAATCTGTAAATTTTTAGAAGAAGTAACTGTAGTAGGAATCATAAATGATGATTCCTCCTCAAAAACAATGTTCCTTACTTCATTTCTCCCCTCCAACTCAACATCCTTAAAAAATGTTGCAGATCCTGTCTCAAATTTTTTCTTTAGTGTGGGATCATAAAATATATAGCCCCTAGATTGCTCAAAATAACTAATAAAGTAGCTGTTCACTGTTTTAGAGTCCAATTTTCTTTCATTTGGCTTATAAGGCCTTGCCTCAGTTGGACATCCCCAAATATGAAATTGCTCTAGAGTGGGCTATTTGCCCGTTCAAAGCTAATAAGGTGTCTTGGCAGCTGCTTCAGTGGGTATCCTATTAAGGATATAAACCAATGTCTTTAATGCCTCCCTAGAGTGATTTTGTTAAGGCATAATGACTAATCATACTACTCACCATGTCTTTAAGAGTTCTATTTTGTCTCTCAGCAACATCATTCATGCTAGGTGAACCTAGCATAGTGTATTATAGGACTATTCCACATTCCTCTAGGAATTGGGCAAATGGTCCTAGACATTGTTCACCTGATCCATTAGAATTACCATAATATTCACCTCCATGGTCAAATCTGACATCTTTAATTCTTTTGTTGAGTTAGTTCTCAACTTCTACCTTAAATTTCTTGAACATGTCTAAGGATTCTGATTTATCATGTATAAGATATAGGTAGCCATATCTTAAGTAGTCGTTTATGAATGTGATAAAATATTGTTGACCATTCCATGATGCCATAGGGAATGGTCCACAAATGTCCGTGTGTATCAATTCTAAGACGTCGGTTGCTCTATTGGTACCTTTTCTTATGCTTTGTCTATTTTCGTTGATGTAGTCTACACGGACATCGAAGTTTGAAAAATCAACAAATTCCAAAATGCCATCTGACATAAGCCTTTGAATTCTAGTTTTAGATATATGAGCTAAGCGCTTGTACCATAATGTGGTTGAATATTCAGTATTAGCTTTTCTTTTAGTACCACGCGATTCCACAAGCAAGGCTTCATAATAAGAGGTATTAACATCAAGTATATATAAGTTATCAGAAACACTGTAAGAACCAGTTCCAACAAGATTTGAATTTATTTGTAAATTAATACCATTCCCAAATGAACAAGATAACCTGATTTGTCCAACTTAGAAATAGAAACCAAATTCCATCTAAACATAGGTATAACAAAAGTATCAAATAAATTCAAATAAAACTAATTTCTCAAAAAAAAACTTAAAATGCCCAATAGCCTTCAGTTTAACCAATTTTCCATGGAAGGTAAATCAACGGAAAAAGGAGATTATGCATGGCATTCTAGTTAAAGTGTTGCATTATTTTCTAATAACTTTGACGTTTAGAAGAATGTTAAAATCCAAAAGGATGGCGGAAGATTTACGATGGCATTTCAATAACAAAAGCACCGATGGAAAAATGCGACACCTAATAGATTCTATAACATGGAATGTAGTGATGAGAAACAGAAACCATTTCCAACAGATCCACGCAATCTTAGGCTTGGCCTTGCAAGAGATGGTTTCAATCCTTTCTCCATGTTAAGTTCCAAATATAGTTGTTGGCATGTAATGCTCGGGATATATAATCTTTCACCTATGTTGTGCAAAGATAATATTATGTTAGCAATGTTGATTCCTGGTCTGAAGCAACCGAGAAATGACATTGATGTATATTTAGCACCACTGGTTGAAGATTTATCTCATTTATGGAATACCAGAGTTGAGGTTTATGATGCATATAGTCAATCAATCTTTAATATGAAAGCAATTGTGCTTTGGATAATAAATGACTTTCCGACATATGGTAGTCTTGCTGGATGTTGTGTAAAAGGTAAAAAAGCTTGTCCATTATGCGGTGCCAACACTCATCATCGATGGCTAAATCACAGTAGAAAGACCATCTACATGGGCCATAGAAGATTTCTACCTTTTTCAAACCCTTTTAGAAAATAGAAGGCCTTGTTTGATAACATCGTGGAGAAAGGGTGTATGCCTAGGATTCTAACTGAAGAAATTTTCTATCATTTTAAAAGATTTTTCGAGTAATTTTTGAAATGTAAAGAAGAACAAAAAAAAAGAATAACAAAAAGGTAAAAAAAAAAGGAATGCGCAAAACAAAATAGGGAATAAAAGAAGAATTGAGCGTAGCAAGAAAAATGAAGATGATGAGGACAAAGTCCCTGTGAGAATGGAGCTATTAAAGTGGAAAAAAGTCCATCTTTTTTCAATTGCCATTTTGGGAGGTTAGTGCATACGTTCTATTTTATTCTATTAGACTAACATTATGGAATTATAAAAATAAAATGTTTCATTATTTATTTTTATAGAAATTTCCCTTACGTCATAATGTAGATGTAATGCATATCGAGAAAAATGTTGGAGAAAGTCTATTGGGCACAATGTTGCATGACAAGAAATCAAAAGATGGAGTTAACTCTGTAAAGGATTTGAAGGACTAGGGAATTCAACATGGTCATACACAACCCCGTAGGAACAAGACATATCTTCCACCAGCTCCATATACATTATCAAAAGTAGGAGAAAAATATTTTGCAAAAGGTTGTATGATTTTAGAGGACCTCATGGTTATTGTTCAAATTTTAAAGGTTGTGTATCATTGGAGGACTGCAAAATAAGTGGTCTGAAGACTCATGGTTATCATGTTTTAATGAAACAATTATTACTCTTTTTAATAAGAGGATTGCTTCCAAAGAAGCTAAGGAAAACAATAACTCATTTATGTTCATCCTTTAATAAATTATGTCAGTGTATTATCGATAGTGAGAAACTACATTTACTTGATGATGAGATTATTGTAACCTTATGCGAGCTTGAAAATTACTTTCCACCTTTTATTGATATAATGGTACATTTGAAAATTCATCTTGCAAGAGAAGCCCGATTGTGTGGGCCAGTCCATTTCATTGGATGTGCGCCTTTGAAAGGTACATGAAGAAACTTAAAGATTACGCAAGAAATCATGCCTGAGGGTGTATCGCAAAATCTTATCTTGTAGAAGAATGCATGAGATTCTTTGGTGAATTTTTAAGAAAATCACAGGAGAAAGAAGTTAGAAATGAAGTTTATCAATGTAATGTAATATTTGAAGGACGTCTAATATCAGCATGTAAGACAATCACATTGTCTGCTAATGAGAAAGAATATGCTCATTTGGTTGTGCTAATGAATATGGCCGTGGTAGAACCATTTTTAGAGTAAGTGAACATTCCCTCTTTTTTATTGTTTGACTATCTATAATTTTAAATATAACATAACATCTCTTGTTATATGCTAGTTTGCACTTGGAGGAGTTACAAAATTCAGACAAGCCCATGGAAAGAAATGCAACGTCACTTTGGAAAAATCATATAGCTACGTTCTCCAATTGGATTAAAAAGAAGGTCAATTGAATTATTAAATGTTACTAATTAATTTAAAACCGTGTCAATTAAATGAAGTTATTTTTTTATAGGTATCTATTAGCACCAAAGATCACGTCAACATGTTAAAATGGATCACTTATGGTCCGAAGAACAATGCTTTGTCCTACACAGCATACATCTTTAATGGACAACGTCTTCACATAGAAGATATTGAGAGAGAAACCCAAAATAGTGGAGTGATTTATGATGCAACAACCATGTGTAGAGCAAGACCAATTGATGTTTCTCAATTGGTTGATGTTTTCACATATTATGGGATACTTACTGATATAATTTTGTTAGACTATAATGTTTTTTTATGTTATGATCTTTAAGTGTCATTGGGCAAACATAAGAAATGGTGTGAAGGTTGAGGATGGATTTACCCTTTTCAATTTATGTCACGTACCGAAATTTTCGACTTTCGAAAATTCGACATCGATACTCACTTTATCGACTGTCGAGCAATCGAGTGCCGGAAACTCCAATAGTGAGGGTTTTAGAAAGAAGAAATAGAAGAAAAAGAGGTAGAAGAAAAGATAGGAGAAGAAGAGAAGAACAACAGAACGACATCAGAACAGAAAACAATATCAGAATCTCACATATCGCAGCGGAACAATATATAATAAATAAACACTAGTCTTTTAAAACAAAGAGCTATATCAGTTTATACATACATCAATCATCAGAGTCAATATACAACAATGGACAGTTATATAACTTGTCCTCATACATAATACACAGCGGAATAAATAATATCAGATACAAATACTACGTCTCGTCCTCCAGCTTATCTCCAAAGCTCCAGAATATCTAGAATATCCTGATAATCTAACTCTAGACTGCCCGTGTGGAAATTGGTGGGCACCCAGAGTTTAGAAGGGAAACAATAAACTCCGAGTCAGTCATGGTGACTGGTGTGAGATCGTAAAACAGTTTATCTTTAAAATAAACAACAGGAAAACTTTAATGTCAATTCGCAATGCTTTTGGAAAATGAAACTACCATAAGACCTCCCACCACACACACAATGCAAACGCAGACTTGGAGGAGATTTCTTCTTATGTTAGTCAAAGATGCTTACTACGCAAAAAATCAAATCCTTTTTGATATTATTATTAGTGCATAGTGGAAAACATTTCGAAAGTATAATATAAATCTTAGCCAGCATAGGTACCATTATATTATGCCTGCTATAGCTGCCTCCTGAGGAGACATGTTATACAATTGAAATCGTAAAGGCTCGTATTGTTTCTTTGGATTTCCAACAAATGGTCAGGCTAAGGAACTTCCTATCCACGATGGGTACGTCCCTGGAATAGACGACCCGAGAACCTAACCGGATCTCTGCCAACACAAGGCCGGGTTACCTCTGCAAAAATAGGTAACTACTGACACGCGTATGCCATCCCCCGATCGTCACCGATCTTCCCGAGGATCCCCGATTTCCAACAAACCACATAGTAAAAATAATGCAGTAACCACAGAGGTTAAGTATCTGGGCTCCATACCATGATACCACCTTTATCCAGAAGGAATGACATACACTAAGGGGCGCTACTCCCTATAACCTTGCCGCATCCTTCCTGTTTCGACCATTTCCGGGGTGTGAGGCTCGACGAAGTCTCGTCCACAAAGCTACGCTTCCTACAAAGCCCTGAGTTGTGTGGTTAAACAAAATGATCAACCTATGATCACAAAGATATAAGATCAAACAAATGATCATATCGTAAATGATCAAACACTGATCATTTCACAGCAACACTCAGTATGCCACGTTACTAAATTGGGATATATCGCTGATAAATTTCAACTACATAACCTCTGAGCTCGTACGTCTCAGAGAAGGGTGTTAAGCTAAGAGAATAAATTCTCCGCCACCAACAGAAATGTATTTGAAAGAAATCAGCTTTATATCTCAAATTGTAACGTCAGACACACAATCCATACAAGTCTGTTCCGGGATCGAACAGAACCGAAGGCACTTCTCACGAAGCCCTTGCACATCCGGATAATTTTCAATCACGTCGGGACTTCCCGTCACTAAGGGTGATAAAACCTCTAAACCGGAGATCAGCCGATGTAGAGTAACTCGACGGTAATCCTTCCGTTTTCAAAAATATCCGGTCTTCAACACCGGTCTTCGAATGCAATTCATTACGACGTATCACATATTCGGAATGGGTTATACGACCCCATGGTCCTTTCCCGGCTAACCCGAATAGTGAGCGATTTTTCAAAAATAAGTGTGGCATTCAAATTCATCCAATTCACAACAAATACCTATCTAAATGTAATTATTGATAGTCGGTTATTTAACTATCAATAAAGATGCGCAACATCATCAGATTCCAAATAATTTTCCAAATTATTTCATCTTCCAAAATATCTTTTATTAGATATAAAATTTCCACACTTCAAAAATAAATCAATATTTATTTTTAAACAAATTCCCATTTCTTTTTATAAATTCCATAGTGAATTTACATTTTTCGAATATCTACTAATATTCGATTTTCAATCGTTTTCAAATATTCATTTTCAATTTATCTTTATAAAGATAAATCTCAAAAACATTTCATTTCATTTTGGAAAAGCATTTCCATACTTATTTAATAATAAGTATTTCACAAATCTATTTATTTTCAACATTTGAAAATATTCGATATACTTAAATCAAATTAAGTATATATTCATTCTTTAAGGAAAACATTTATTCTAACATCTATTTGAGTCAAAACGAATGTTACGTAGAACATCGTTATGACGACTCGAAATCACTAGTATAGGGATTCGAAATTTTAAGGTAGATATATGAAAATCCCAATACTACATAAAACATTTCCTTTCGGAAATCATTTACTATAACAACAGTGTTATAGTCCACAATTTCCTTAAATTTCTCGAAAACGTCTATTTCAACAAGAACTGCGGAAATCTATGCTTTCGATTCATAATACATTTTAAAACATCTTTAAAATGTTTAACTTCATTTTTAATATCACTTCTTCAAAAATAAATCCATTTTATTTAATAATATATTTACTGTCCAAAATCGTGAATATAATTCACTTAACCCAATTTTAATCATTTCTACACATTTTTATCTCAATAAAAATTCGCTATCCAAAATCGCGAATATACCTTCTTTAAAAATCTTCTATATTTAATTTCTCAAATTCAACTGATTTTTGAATTTATAAACACGTTTATAAATTCTATTCCTATTTTAGTAACAACTCGACTTATAAATCTTCTTTCTATCAACTTCTATATTTTACTTATCAGAATAAGTGATTTCGGATTTATAAACAACTTTTATAAATTCCAATTCTATTTATAAAAACTTCAATCCCAAATCAATTTCGATATTGATTTAAAAATTTATTTATCACTACTAAGTAAATTCCTTATTTTCCTCAAATTATTCAATATCCTGTTTTTAAATGGATTCTTTAAATTGAACTCATTTTACATTGATTTCCCAAATCATTTCAATTTACCCATTAAATTTCTAATTGGATTTCCAACTTATCTCCTTTTAAATAAATTCCTTTTTAAGAAAATAAATTTCAATTGTTTCTTTCAATCTATTTAAAAATCCAAATTCTTAAATTAAATTCTTCAAATTATAATCACTATTTTACGAAATCCATTTAATTAACATTTTCACTTGATTCTGGAATTAATTCGATAAGATTATAAAAATCAGCTTTTATACTTTTAAATTCCTTTCTTCAAAATTTCTTCAATTTCAAAAATTGATTCACTTAGAAATTTTCTACTTGAATTTCAAAAATTCAATTTCGTTTATCTTTGGAATCCAATGATGTCAAAACATCCATTCAGCTAAATTTTAGCTTTCAAACAATTTCCAGATATCAATATGATTAATAGCATCACTATAATCATTCACAGATTCATATCACAATAGAAATAAATTCAATCAACGTGAGGGGTCCAGTTGGATCCCTCCAACCTGTTTCCCTGCATCCAAAGATGTTAGCACAATACCAATTCCGCTCCAGTACGGAATTATCGCGGTATATGGATTTTATAAAAATCTGCTTACTAACGGCGCAATAGGGTCTCATCCGCTATACGAGGCGGGAAATCATCAATCCAATATATACATATGCCAATATGTATATATTGCTATATATAGATATATATCCTACTATATCTAATATCACAATCAATAGCACTCATATCAAATCAATAACTGCAAAAATTCCACATTCAATTTGAGTGAGAAAAATCTCACCTTCGCTTTTAATTTGCCATCCATTTCCATTCCAGATTGATTTTCTTGATTTATAGCCCTTGTATAAATATTATTAAAATTATTAATATTCGAAATAAATCGAACAATTAATTATTATTAATGATTTCATTTACTCTAATAATTTGATTCTAGCAAATTTTCCATTTTAAATAAATCATTTTATCCAAAAATTAAATTTCTAACAAATGTTGTTTTACAAAATATTCTTCATTTGAAACAAAAATTTTAATTCAACTAACAATTTAATTTTAAGCAAATTTTCTTTACTGTAAATATATCTTTTCTCCTTTAATAACTAAATTAACTAAGATAGGCATGAGTATACATTTTTCTTTTATTACATATATATATTTATTTAAATAGAAATCTGATTTTATATAACTTTCAAACCTCATTAAAAATTCATATATATATATATATACTTACTGTGAAGATATAAATTTATATACACATATTCATATATGAACTGTATTCAAATTATTTACAGTAAACTGCATTTTTTTTCTAATTTATATATAAATTATTAAATCAAATTCACATTGAAATGAAAATTCGAATACCTCACGACATCTCTTTCCAGAACGCGACTTCACCCAATGCTTTCTGGCCATCGAGCGATCGTTCCGCATCCAGTCTACTGCTCGACAATGCCCCCCTCATCTCGATTTCCAGTCGAAGGCCGCCATGCTAGTCCTGACACAACCACACCCACGCAAATGAACCCCAGAACCACCCTTGCTGTCGCCTTCGCCTAGTTGCGATCGAGCTTGGGAACCCCTGCGTGTGAATCAATCGATCGCGCCCAACCCAATCTCAGATCGACGTACGCGAGTCCCCCCTAGCACCACCGCCTGCGTATCCCCACGCGACTCGAACTCGCACGCTGCCTCACATGCCTTTCACTCTCGAACGAGCTCGCCAGTTCCACGTACGCGTGCCATACATCTTGAATTCAAATTCGAGCTCACCCTCGCGATTTTATTTGATTTTTAGAGGCCGATTTTGGTTTTCGAATTTGAGGGGGAATTGGAAGACGCCATTTTTCTTTTATCTCGAGAAGATTTCGATTTTGAATATCAGAGAGGGATGAGGTATTTTGAAATGAACGAAGTATGGGTTTGCACGATATTCTTCGTGATTGTAGGCGTTTTTGCAGGAGACAACGTGTGGTGATGTTGACAAATATAAATTTAAATTTAAATTTGAATCCGATTAAATTTCAACGCGTTTTCCTGTCGTATTCTCACATATCAACTCCGAAAAATACGAAATTTGAAACCCGGTAATAATACAACATTACGAACCCAATGGAACTGGTTTCGTTGAATTCCGAGACTGTTTGAAAAATGACTATTTTTAAATATCGGTTTAACGATATAAATTTCAAAACTGATCAAAACAGTTTCAAACTCGACTCTGAAGCTTCAATTACCTTCAGTTTTATCAATACGAATTTTAAAAACTTTCGAAATATTTTTCTTCAACTTTAAATTGAAGATTCAAATTTTTATTCAGCATTCAATCGATTAAATTTTAAAGTTTAATCGCAAATTTCAAAGTTATATCGGGGATTCAAATTAAATTATCGTTCAAATATTTAAAATAAATTAAATATTCCCAATTTAATTTGTTCAAAATTCAGGGTCGTTACAGACTTCCCTCCTTAAAAGAATTTCGTCCTCGAAATTACAAGTTAGGAAAAGTAGTCCTTAACTCGTCTACTATTTTTCTCAAATTCAATAATTTTATCAAATTTATCAAAACAAATCTTCCTACTAAAGATTCGTTATCATTTCTACTAACTTTCCAACTCCAATTAAAGTTTCAAACAATATTGTTTTTCTTCCAAATTCAAATTCAAATTCAAATTTAAACTTTCAAAATTTTCTCAAAAATTTTCTAACGCCCTAAATTTCCGAAAAATTTCGCCAGCGTCTCCTTTGCGCGGCTAATACGGCACGACTACAAAACGTATCTACGGACTCTCAGATTTCAAAAAGAAAAAGAAAAACCCAAGCGGCTAGTCAAGAAATCATCAAATCTCATATTCAAATTGAAACACTTACCTTTTGTCGAGCAATTCAAATTCTCTTCAAAATTAAAATCCCAATTCCTTTACACCTGTATATCCTACTAGCCATAATATCTAGTTACATATTCAAACCATTTTGCAATTCTGATTACAAAATTTTCAATATAAACTGCTTATATCATCTTTACTTCACTATTGAAGTTATATATCTATTTCATTCAATTTGAACTCTCATTTCAATCGAATTTCAAATACTTTATAAGTCTTCGACTTATTTACAATTTGATTTATAAAGTCATTTGTACATTCATATTACTAATTTCATTCCTTTATGAATTTTATCTTCAAATATTTTTCTGGAACTTTATTTCAAACTATATATCACATTAATATTTCATAAACATTTTCATATAGCATTCCAGAGTTTTTTCAACATTTCAAAAATCATTTTTGAAAACAATTCAAATTATCCTTTGAATTTCTGAAACAAATTTCAAATTTTTCAAACAACTTCCGTTTTAAAACAATTTGGCAGCAATTCCTCTTCTGGAAACCCGAAAATGAACACCAGTGATGTCACGATCATCATCGGAATTATTTTCCAGCGACCGAAAAGAGTTTAGAGCTTTCATCTCTCCAAAATACTTTTCAAAACCTTTGAAATTCATTTTCCACTCCAAAAAGAATTTAAACTTCCAAATCTCCAAAATTTTCAGATTCTTTTCAAAACACTTCCAAAAACTTCTCTGGAATCCCATTTTAATTTATAAGTCACATTTAAAATTTATATTCTCAAATTTCATTTATATATGAATTTTATTTCTTAAATTTGGAGTTACAATTTCAATTTCTTATTTAATTTCATATAATAATGATAACATTTCAATATTATCACTTTCCTAACAACCAGGCAACCACATACTGTAATAATTTACAGAAAATCATTTCTTTTATATACAGAAATAGTTTTGGGCAAAAATTATTTCATTTACCCTATTTAAAAACAATACTATGCCGAATTGTTCTATTCGAGTGTTTAGAGATCCCTATCAATGATCGTTAATTACTCGTATTGACCAGAATCCATATACCACTCAACAAATCAATCATCACAATATAAAACAATTTTTATATTCACTAACAAATACGCGCTCATATCTATTATTACACTCAACTCATTCTAGAGTACTACTGACTCTATCTCTAATGAGTAACACCCAACAGAGCAGGGTTGTCGCTTAACCATATGCTCTGATACCACTTTGTCACGTACCGAAATTTTCGACTTTCGAAAATTCGACATCGATACTCACTTTATCGACTGTCGAGCAATCGAGTGCCGGAAACTCCAATAGTGAGGGTTTTAGAAAGAAGAAATAGAAGAAAAAGAGGTAGAAGAAAAGATAGGAGAAGAAGAGAAGAACAACAGAACGACATCAGAACAGAAAACAATATCAGAATCTCACATATCGCAGTGGAACAATATATAATAAATAAACACTAGTCTTTTAAAACAAAGAGCTATATCAGTTTATACATACATCAATCATCAGAGTCAATATACAACAATGGACAGTTATATAACTTGTCCTCATACAGAATACACAGCGGAATAAATAATATCAGATACAAATACTACGTCTCGTCCTCCAGCTTATCTCCAAAGCTCCAGAATATCCAGAATATCCTGATAATCTAACTCTAGACTGCCCGTGTGGAAATTGGTGGGCACCCAGAGTTTAGAAGGGAAACAATAAACTCCGAGTCAGTCATGGTGACTGGTGTGAGATCGTAAAACAGTTTATCTTTAAAATAAACAACAGGAAAACTTTAATGTCAATTCGCAATGCTTTTGGAAAATGAAACTACCATAAGACCTCCCACCACACACACAATGCAAACGCAGACTTGGAGAAGATTTCTTCTTATGTTAGTCAAAGATGCTTACTACGCAAAAAATCAAATCCTTTTTGATATTATTATTAGTGCATAGTGGAAAACATTTCGAAAGTATAATATAAATCTTAGCCAGCATAGGTACCATTATATTATGCCTGCTATAGCTGCCTCCTGAGGAGACAGGTTATACAATTGAAATCGTAAAGGCTCGTATTGTTTCTTTGGATTTCCAACAAATAGTCAGGCTAAGGAACTTCCTATCCACGATGGGTACGTCCCTGGAATAGACGACCCGAGAACCTAACCGGATCTCTGCCAACACAAGGCCGGGTTACCTCTGCAAAAATAGGTAACTACTGACACGCGTATGCCATCCCCCGATCGTCACCGATCTTCCCGAGGATCCCTGATTTCCAACAAACCACATAGTAAAAATAATGCAGTAACCACAGAGGTTAAGTATCTGGGCTCCATACCATGATACCACCTTTATCCAGAAGGAATGACATACACTAAGGGGTGCTACTCCCTATAACCTTGCCGCATCCTTCCTGTTTCGACCATTTCCGGCGTGTGAGGCTCGACGAAGTCTCGTCCACAAAGCTACGCTTCCTACAAAGCCCTGCTTCGGGTCAAACAAAATGATCAACCTATGATCACAAAGATATAAGATCAAACAAATGATCATATCGTAAATGATCAAACACTGATCATTTCACAGCAACACTCAGTATGCCACGTTACCAAATTGGGATATATCGCTGATAAATTTCAACTACATAACCTCTGAGCTCGTACGTCTCAGAGAAGGGTGTTAAGCTAAGAGAATAAATTCTCCGCCACCAACAGAAATGTATTTGAAAGAAATCAGCTTTATATCTCAAATTGTAACGTCAGACACACAATCCATACAAGTCTGTTCCGGGATCGAACAGAACCGAAGGCACTTCTCACGAAGCCCTTGCACATCCGGATAATTTTCAATCACGTCGGGACTTCCCGTCACTAAGGGTGATAAAACCTCTAAACCAGAGATCAGCCGATGTAGAGTAACTCGACGGTAATCCTTCCGTTTTCAAAAATATCCGGTCTTCAACACCGGTCTTCGAATGCAATTCATTACGACGTATCACATATTCGGAATGGGTTATACGACCCCATGGTCCTTTCCCGGCTAACCCGAATAGTGAGCGATTTTTCAAAAATAAGTGTGGCATTCAAATTCATCCAATTCACAACAAATACCTATCTAAAGGTAATTATTGATAGTCGGTTATTTAACTATCAATAAAGATGCGCAACATCATCAGATTCCAAATAATTTTCCAAATTATTTCATCTTCCAAAATATCTTTTATTAGATATAAAATTTCCACACTTCAAAAATAAATCAATATTTATTTTTAAACAAATTCCCATTTCTTTTTATAAATTCCATAGTGAATTTACATTTTTCGAATATCTACTAATATTCGATTTTCAATCGTTTTCAAATATTCATTTTCAATTTATCTTTACAAAGATAAATCTCAAAAACATTTCATTTCATTTTGGAAAAGCATTTCCATACTTATTTAATAATAAGTATTTCACAAATCTATTTATTTTCAACATTTGAAAATATTCGATATACTTAAATCAAATTAAGTATATATTCATTCTTTAAGGAAAACATTTATTCTAACATCTATTTGAGTCAAAACGAATGTTACGTAAAACATCGTTACGACGACTCGAAATCACTAGTATAGGGATTCGAAATTTTAAGGTAGATATATGAAAATCCCAATACTACATAAAACATTTCCTTTCGGAAATCATTTACTATAACAACAGTGTTATAGTCCACCATTTCCTTAAATTTCTCGAAAACGTCTATTTCAACAAGAAGTGCGGAAATCTATGCTTTCGATTCATAATACATTTTAAAACATCTTTAAAATGTTTAACTTCATTTTTAATATCACTTCTTCAAAAATAAATCCATTTTATTTAATAATATATTTACTGTCCAAAATCGTGAATATAATTCACTTAACCCAATTTCAATCATTTCTACACATTTTTATCTCAATAAAAATTCGCTATCCAAAATCGCGAATATACCTTCTTTAAAAATCTTCTATATTTAATTTCTCAAATTCAACTGATTTTTGAATTTATAAACACGTTTATAAATTCTATTCCTATTTTAGTAACAACTCGACTTATAAATCTTCTTTCTATCAACTTCTATATTTTACTTATCAGAATAAGTGATTTCGGATTTATAAACAACTTTTATAAATTCCAATTCTATTTATAAAAACTTCAATCCCAAATCAATTTCGATATTGATTTAAAAATTTATTTATCACTACTAAGTAAATTCCTTATTTTCCTCAAATTATTCAATATCCTGTTTTTAAATGGTTTCTTTAAATTGAACTCATTTTACATTGATTTCCCAAATCATTTCAATTTACCCATTAAATTTCTAATTGGATTTCCAACTTATCTCCTTTTAAATAAATTCCTTTTTAAGAAAATAAATTTCAATTGTTTCTTTCAATCTATTTAAAAATCCAAATTCTTAAATTAAATTCTTCAAATTATAATCACTATTTTACGAAATCCATTTAATTAACATTTTCACTTGATTCTGGAATTAATTCGATAAGATTATAAAAATCAGCTTTTATACTTTTAAATTCCTTTCTTCAAAATTTCTTCAATTTCAAAAATTGATTCACTTAGAAATTTTCTACTTGAATTTCAAAAATTCAATTTCGTTTATCTTTGGAATCCAATGATGTCAAAACATCCATTCAGCTAAATTTTAGCTTTCAAACAATTTCCAGATATCAATATGATTAATAGCATCACTATAATCATTCACAGATTCATATCACAATAGAAATAAATTCAATCAATGTGAGGGGTCCAGTTGGATCCCTCCAACCTGTTTCCCTGCATCCAAAGATGTTAGCACAATACCAATTCCGCTCCAGTACGGAATTATCGCGGTATATGGGTTTTATAAAAATCCGCTTACTAACGGCGCAATAGGGTCTCATCCGCATTACGAGGCGGGAAATCATCAATCCAATATATACATATGCCAATATGTATATATTGCTATATATAGATATATATCCTACTATATCTAATATCACAATCAATAGCACTCATATCAAATCAATAACTGCAAAAATTCCACATTCAATTTGAGTGAGAAAAATCTCACCTTCGCTTTTAATTTGCCATCCATTTCCATTCCAGATTGATTTTCTTGATTTATAGCCCTTGTATAAATATTATACAAATTATTAATATTCGAAATAAATCGAACAATTAATTATTATTAATGATTTCATTTACTCTAATAATTTGATTCTAGCAAATTTTCCATTTTAAATAAATCATTTTATCCAAAAATTAAATTTCTAACAAATGTTGTTTTACAAAATATTCTTCATTTGAAACAAAAATTTTAATTCAACTAACAATTTAATTTTAAGCAAATTTTCTTTACTGTAAATATATCTTTTCTCCTTTAATAACTAAATTAACTAAGATAGGCATGAGTATACATTTTTCTTTTATTACATATATATATTTATTTAAATAGAAATCTGATTTTATATAACTTTCAAACCTCATTAAAATTCATATATATATATATATACTTACTGTGAAGATATAAATTTATATACACATATTCATATATGAACTGTATTCAAATTATTTACAGTAAACTGCGTTTTTTTTTCTAATTTAAATATAAATTATTAAATCAAATTCACATTGAAATGAAAATTCGAATACCTCACGACATCTCTTTCCAGAACGCGACTTCACCCAATGCTTTCTGGCCATCGAGCGATCGTTCCGCATCCAGTATACTGCTCGACAATGCCCCCCTCATCTTGATTTCCAGTCGAAGGCCGCTATGCTAGTCCTGACACAACCACACCCACGCAAATGAACCCCAGAACCACCCTTGCTGTCGCCTTCGCCTAGTTGCGATCGAGCTTGGGAACCCCTGCGTGTGAATCAATCGATCGCGCCCAACCCAATCTCAGATCGACGTACGCGAGTCCCCCCTAGCACCACCGCCTGCGTATCCCCACGCGACTCGAACTCTCACGCTGCCTCACGTGCCTTTCACTCTCGAACGAGCTCGCCAGTTCCACGTACGCGTGCCATACATCTTGAATTCAAATTCGAGCTCACCCTCGCGATTTTATTTGATTTTTAGAGGCCGATTTTGGTTTTCGAATTTGAGGGGAATTGGAAGACGCCATTTTTCTTTTATCTCGAGAAGATTTCGATTTTGAATATCAGAGAGGGATGAGGTATTTTGAAATGAACGAAGTATGGGTTTGCACGATATTCTTCGTGATTGTAGGCGTTTTTACAGGAGACAACGTGTGGTTATGTTGACAAATATAAATTTAAATTTAAATTTGAATCCGATTAAATTTCAACGCGTTTGCCTGTCGTATTCTCACATATCAACTCCGAAAAATACGAAATTTGAAACCCGGTAATAATACAACATTACGAACCCAATGGAACTGGTTTCGTTGAATTCCGAGACTGTTTGAAAAATGACTATTTTTAAATATCGGTTTAACGATATAAATTTCAAAACTGATCAAAACAGTTTCAAACTCGACTCTGAAGCTTCAATTACCTTCAGTTTTATCAATACGAATTTTAAAAACTTTCGAAATATTTTTCTTCAACTTTAAATTGAAGATTCAAATTTTTATTCAGCATTCAATCGATTAAATTTTAAAGTTTAATCGCAAATTTCAAAGTTATATCGGGGATTCAAATTAAATTATCGTTCAAATATTTAAAATAAATTAAATATTCCCAATTTAATTTGTTCAAAATTCAGGGTCGTTACAATTTACATCAAAGTCAAGCTTCATTTCCAAAAGATCTATATATGCTTGCATCTCAAGAAAAACAAATTTTTTATTCAAGAGAGAACGATTCTTCTAATTAGTATTTGGTAATGAAAGCATCTTCGAGAGTTTTTGATGATCTAGAGATCCACGACTCCTTTGAGGAAGCAAGCCATGTTGAGGAAGATTGCCAAGAAATCAATATGGATGTTGATGATTAACTGAGGATGTTTCTTTTGTTTGAGAAGATTGTGAATGCATACTTAAGTAGTTTTGAGATTTGTTGTTGTCAACAACATATATTGTCATCAATTACATCTACCATACCGTTTTCTGATTTTGTAAGCTTTATGTTAAGATCCGTTACTATAAAAAATCTATCTTCAAATATATTTTCTATTGAAGAAAACTTCCAACAATTCTTTGTTGTCATTAGTCTAAATTATAGCGTTGTGTCTGATGACTTCTCTACATTTCCCCTACCCTTTCATTTCAGTACTAAAAAGGAAGAATTTTGCATTAGGTTTACTACCCATGAATAATGTGTTGGTCGAAAAATTAAATTAATAACTTTAATATCTGCTTCTATGTAGACTTTCCAATCGACTAAATTTCATACTTTCATAATTTTATTCTGTGAGTTTTATTCTAGTTATGAGTTATCACATACTTTATTTTCAAGCTAAAGTTTACTTACTAAAAATAGAGTTATGGCACTTTTTTGTTGTTGCTTTTTTCTCCTTTTAAATTCTCTTAACTGAAACTTGTACATTGACTTATTAACTGAAACCTATTAACTGAAACATGTGCATGATAATTAGCCTATTTAACTATACATGAGAATTAGTCTCCTTAATTTTCAGGCTGGAGACTGCAATATTGTTATGATCAACTATTGTAGGATATGTCAACAATCGATATTTAAGCATTTAAATTTCAAATTATATTCTTTTGTCTTTCATGCCCAAAACAAATGCCATTTGTAGTAATTATTTTTCCTTTTTTACATGTACAGCATATATTGAGTAGACTAATTATTTTTCTTTTAACAAGTAGAGTGAGCATCTTTATACTAATTATCTTACTTATGTGACATTTGTACTCGATTTTAAAGGAACGATTTTTTTAGGAGTTTCTAGTTCTGATGATTTTTTCTTCTTCCCCAAAATGCAACCTTACCAATAGTCTATTTGATCAAACATGTGGGACATGATGTTTTCAATCTAAGTACTATGGAATGCATAATATACTAAATATGACTAGATGGATGATAGAAATTTTGCAATAATTCTTTATGGGTTTAATATTTTCTCTTTGGACTTCTATATTTGTTCTTGGTATCAGTTTTTTATATACAAGTTGTATAATATGTATGGTTTTTTTTTTCTTTTTTTCTTTTTTAAACTCACCCATTTTGAAATATTGGATTTAATTTCATAATGTTCATTTATTAGATTTATCTTTCTATACAATGTATGAAATAAAAATTGTCTAATATTTTATTCAGTTTTGTTAAATTTTGGTCTAATTTTTGGAAAATGGTCGGTAAGTCAACAGGAACATTGAATTTAAGAGACAAACACCACTGTCACAGTGGTTAAGTGATTCGGCTTTGATATAAGAGGCACAAGTTCGAAACTTGTGTAGCGTGATACGGATGTTTATTGACATGTGATACGTTGTCCTAGTGACATGTAGTATATAAAGTACCATTTCAAAAAAACATTGAATTTACGTCTAACATCTCTGTCATGGTTAGTGATTGGTCCAAAAAATCATATAATATATCATGATTCAAGGACCCTAAATATCTATGAACATTGTATATGATACAGATGGTATTCTAATTACCTACTTATGCTCTTATGTGTATATTATATGGGAAAGACTATTGAGACATAAATATGACGCTATATATGATACAATAAATCTCAATCATTAGATTCAATTATGTCACTCATTGAATATTGTCTCTATATCTGTTACATACATTTGTTTATATGTATACGCAGTCACATCTACACACACATATATAACTTCTTATACTACACCTCAATATTTTTAAATGAATACAACCAAAAATAAAATCAAGTGTTATAGGTATATTCTTGTACCATTTGAAGTTATATTTGGAGAAATTGAGTTTGTCTGACTAACTCTCAAATACTCAAAATAATACGTTAGATTGATGATTAAATTCAATGGCCAATGTTAACTTGACATTCTGTATACATCATAGATATTAAAAGGTTCTCAAATTTTTTGAAATCAATTTTATTTGGTATGAGAACATATTTACAATGTTTGGTTTAATTTGAATTGTGCAACTATAACCATTCTTAGTGACAAGTATTTGTGGCTTCCACTCATTCCACCAGGTTTCAAATTTTCCATATATTTTAAACCACACCATTATATTTTGTTATTTTAGTATAACATTGTTTCTCTCTAACACTTTTAACTAATTAATAGTATTGGTAGATCATGAAAATACTAATTAATAATAATCAATGCATAACTACCGTTTATTTTAATAAGTGTTATTGATTATGATTACACTGACTTCATGTAATCAACGAGTACCAAGCTCTGATACATGGAGTTATTCAGTATATTTATTACAGTAAGATAGATTATTATAAGCATAAGCATGTTTATATGCTGGTTGTTTTATTTGTGAACCATTATATGCAGAAAAACTTAAGATGCTTGATTATCGGCTCTAAATGTATAGAAACACGCCAGTTGGTTCTGGTTTTAAAACACTTCCAGATTTAGAGCCCCCATCCGATCGCAATATACAGGTATCAGATTTTTTTAATGTTTCCCACCTTATTCATTCACTTGTTGAATTCTATTAATTATATAACATATTAGGAGTAGCTCCTTAAACTCCTGCTCGGAAGTACTTTATTACGTTAGTTCCACAATTTTGTTCAGGGACTTCCTATCTTCAAAATAAAAGCTAACATACATTCATTTTTTATTAGATTAAAAACTTCACTATTTAACTCCATCTACCCATATTTTAATTATTTTGCTTTAAATTGTAGTAGTTAGCTGGAGTGATAAGGTTTTATATTTGCTAGTGACTATACAACACATATTTTAGACGTTTAATTAGATTAACTGTAACGACCCGGAATTTTCGATCCCGAAAATTCCAGATAGTTGTGAAAAAGAAGAAAGAGATAGAAGAGAAGAAACAGAATCAGAACACAGATCCTCACATTCGCAGCGGTTCAAAATATAGAATCAAATAAAATAACAGTTTACAAAGAAAACTATATCTGTCAATTTTATTTTAGTACATCAGAGTTATACATATACACAATCGCTGGGTATATACAAATCAACATATCCCAAATAAACTGAAATATATCACAGCGGAAACACTCTATACGTTCCTACCACCCAGCTCGTCTCCTGAGCTCCAGAATGTCCTTACCTAAAAATCTATAATACTCGGTCTTACCCGAGCATTACATCAAAGTAACACCCGGGTCAGGCTGGAAACTAGCGTGAGTAAACCCATCTAACAAGGAATACAAAAGTATACAACCCATATAAACCAGGGTGACTTGTATCAATTTACAATTTCACAAGTTGTTATAGGCATCACTTATTTCACATATCAATTTCTATGAACCAAAACTTAGCTTAAATAGTCAAATTCACTTAACTCGTTTCATTTTAGTTTATTGATTTCACATTTCAATCTATAATGAATCGAAGGGGTATCGGGTATTTACTACCATCCTACTTTGCTCTCTTCGAATTCAATATCATCTTATTCCAAATTATTAAAACGAAACATAGTTCAACTTCAAATATAGGGTGTCTCCTATACTCATTAACTCATCATCGATAGATAACCATATTACCTCGGTTTAAACCCAATATATTATATTACATAGCATCACAAATCACTTATCCGGGATATCAATCAATCTAAGGCATGCAATATTATTCAATCATAAGCAAGATGAATTAGTCATACCCTTTCTAATTAATTTAAACAAATTAATTTAATTTCTTCAATCACCTTTAACCTGCTTACTTAACATTACTCACAAATTAATTATCCTTGATTAATTCCCTTTAATTACATAAAGTAATTATCCTTTAATTAATTACATTAATTAATTAGGTAAAAAAATTACTTCCACTAATCATCCTAAACCAATCAATCATAGCAGTAATTATCCATTCTGTAATTATTTCCTTTAATTAATTAACTCCTTAATTACTTGTATAAATTACACCAAGTAGTTAATTCTTGATTACTTATACCAGTTGATAACCACTTGACAACTTCTTAATTTTATCCTTAATTAATTAATTAACTTTTAAATTATTTAATTAATAACCCTTAATTAAATTTTTAATTAAACCAATTAATTACTCTTAATTAATTTCTTAATTAATCCTTTATAATTAATTTATCAAATTTTACTTAACTTCCATAATTAACTTAGTTAACCTCAAGGCATTAAACCTTTAATTATCTTAAGATAAGTCATTATCTCATTAATGCCTTACTTACCATCAACATTTTAACATTTAAATTAACTAAACTTAAATTAAATTCTTTAATTAAGATTTGAAATAAGATAACCATTTAACTTGATAAATTAAAAGTTAACAATACTTAACTCCCTTAAATAACTTAAACATTATCAAGTAGAGGTTTCATACAATTTGTATTTAAAACCTACTTTTATAAAATCTTAAATTTTCATTTTAAATTAATGTTTTAAAATCACTTTAAGTTTCATAAATTTAATCTGAACAAATTTTCAAAATCTCTTAATTTATTGTTAAGGAAACAATTATAATTAGAGTAAGTTCAAATAAGAATTATAACTAGATTTACTAAATATAAAACTGCTACTTACTAATCCCCGGGTCCAACCCGAAGATAACTCAGGTCTACCCCCGAGTAAACTCCCCTCCTCCCCGATTTTAACTTAAATTAAATTTTAAAGTTTATAAACCAGTAGCTTTTAAACACCTACATTCTACTCGAGTTCCAACCCGAGTTACTGATGCAGGCCAAGCTATAATTTTCCAAGGCTTAAGTCGTGACCGACTTAACAAAGTTGAAGGCATAAGTCGTGACCGACTTAGTAGAATTGAAGACATAAGTCGTGACCGACCTAACGTGGCCATAAGTCATGACCGACTTGGCGAGGACCTTAAGTCGCCCCAACGACCTAGTGTAACTCGGCAACGACTTGGTGAAAACATACGACCTAACGAATCCTCCAAGTCGTTACTGGTTGTTGAAGCACAAATTGGTAAAGTGTTAGGTCGCGAACGACCTAACGAAGCCTTTAGGTCGCACCAACGACCTAGTGAAGAACTGCGAGTTAACAAGTTCAAGGGAAAGGCGCTCGAGCGATTTAACAAAGAAGCTATAGGTCGCCCACGACCTAACGAAGAAGGCCTAAGTCGTTCATGACTTAACTCAAGCGGGTCACGACCTAAGGAAGAAGATTTAGGTCGTCTGCGACCTAACGAGTATGCTGAAGAAAGGATCTCACGACCTAAGATAAGTCGCTTACGACCTACGACTTAAGTTAGGTCACGAGAAAGTTAGGTCGCCAACTACTACAGTTTGTTGAGGCTTGAATCCGTAGATCCTTATGCCCCTTTATTATAGACCGTTGATTCTTTAAGGCGCGTAGAAGATTAAGTCGCATGTTTTAGGTCGCTGGTTATAAGTCGTGTATGACCTAAGTGTTGTAAATTCGTGATGGGTTGTATATGCTGTTTTGTTAAGTCGCTGTGACTATGTGTTGTAACATGATGTGTTGTATCTTCTTATGTTGTAATGTTTTTAGGTCGTAAGTCGCCTGGTTTATAGGTCGCACCATTTTTAGGTCATAGGTCGTTCACGACCTAAGTGTTGTTGAAATTTCGTTCTGTTTTGGCGTGTTGAGTTATAGCCTATAAATAGGCATGTTTGGTCATTTGTAAAAGTTTAGTTGATTTGAAATAAAACTCTTGTTTTGTTAGCTTTGTGCTTTCACCCAATTGGTAGTTGAGTGTATCTCCTATCTCCACCTTCGACATTCGAGTGCGCTCGAATCTTCGATTGTTGAAGCCGATTCACGGAATCTAGTGCGCTAGATCAACGTGTGAAGAATCGCAGATCTTTGGACCTGGTATCGTGCGCGATCAACGAGTTCGGGATAGCTAGAATTCGGTATCTTCGGATCAACGAATTCGGGCATTTCAGTATTCATCAATCCATCAATTGCTACTTTCATCGATCTATCTTGTTTTATGTAATCCGCTACATCAGTTTGGTATCAGAGCTTGTTTTAGCCAATCATAGCTAAATCGAGTCTTGGAGCCGAGAATTTGAAGTTTGAAGTGTTGATTTGTACAATCTTGAGCTAGGCCAAGTACAAGTTGAAGGGATCATCTTTGTTTGAAGTATTAGCTGAGCTTGAAGTGTTGAGCCGTGCAATTTTGTTTGAAGTGTTGAAGTTGTGTTCATCGTGTTCATCGCAATTTGCAACAAGTGTGAAGATTTCGATCCATTTCATTTTGGATCTAAGTTCGAAAGGTGTTTGAATTTGGAGTGGAGCCGAAAGTCAAAATTTTGAAGAATCAACCATGCCGCCAAGAAGAGCTAATCGTCACCAAAACGTAGAAGCCTTGTATCGAAGAGAAGAAGCTGATGAGATGGAGCAAAAAATCAATAAAAACTTTAGTGAAAAGCTTAACGAAGGAATTGGACGATTAGAGAAGATGATGATAGAAATGAATCAAAATCAGAGAAGGGTTTCACCAGAATCTAATCATGGGAGAAGTAGAGTTTCGCCACATTCCAATCGAGAGAGAAGTAATGATAATGATCATAGAAGTGTGAGCCGAGACAGTTATAGAAATGTTGATGATCGGGAACGTGATCGAAGGAATGCTAATAGAAGGGATGGTGGTGGTAGACGTGATGGAAGTAGAGATGTTGGTGGTCAGGATCGACATCGATACACATCTGATTTTGAAGAAGAGTTTGATGGAGGTAGTATTCAAGGACGAGATCAAAGAAGAAATTATTCAAAATATGATCATAAGTGGGAGTCTGGGATGAAGACTGAAATACCAGTGTTTAAGGGTGGTATGCAAGCTGAGGAGTTCTTAGATTGGTTGTCTAATGTGGAGGAGATTTTTGATTTCAAGGAAGTGCCAGGACATCGTAGGGTGAAGTTAGTTGCTACTAGGTTAAGAGGTAGAGCTATGGCATGGTGGCAGCAAACTAAACTTACTCGTGAACGGATGGGGAACTCAAAAATTGAATCTTGGGATAAGATGAAGAAACTGATGAGAGCTACATTTTTACCTTACAACTATCAATCACTTATGTATGAGAGGTTGCAAAATTTGAGACAGGGGATGAAATCTGTGAATGACTATGCCGACGAATTCTATCAACTTATTGCGAGAAATGATATTATGGAAACGGAAGAGCAGCTGACATCTAGATTCATTGGGGGATTGAGAATGCAGATTCAGGATATGGTTAATATGTTCGATCCAAGATCTGTGGCAGAAGCACATCAGAAAGCGTTGGCTTGGGAGAAACAGTGACGCCGAGGAGGTGGCGTGTTTACAAATTCCAACAATCCGTTGAAGGGTGTTAGTGGAAGTTCTAATGTTTCAAAGACTGTTGCAAAACCAGTTGTGAATGAGGTTGGGAAGGCGAAAGTCAATAATGGTTTCAAGTGTTATAATTGCCAAGAATTGGGTCATAAAAGCAATGAGTGTCCAAAGCCAAAGAAGAGAACCATGATTGCAGAAGTTGAGGATGAGGATGTTGATGGAGATTGTACTAGTCCAGTTGAGGAGGATGAGCAGGATATTGCGTCAGGAGATGAAGGTTGTAATCTAATGCTGAGAAGATCATGTTTGACACCGAAGCAGGAGGAAGCTAGTTGGTTGAGGAGTAATATCTTTCAGTCGACATGCACTATACTGGGGAAGGTGTGTAAATTTGTGATTGACGCAGGAAGCTGTGACAACATCATTTCAACCGAGGCTGTAACGAAGTTGAAGTTAAAGACAGAGAAGCATCCGAATCCATACAAGTTAGCATGGTTGAGAAAAGGAGGAGAAGTGAAAGTGGATAGACAAGTTCGTGTTCCATTCTCTATTGGGAAGAAATACAAAGACGAAATCTGGTGTGATGTAGTAGAGATGGATGTTTGTCACTTACTCTTGGGAAGACCATGGCAGTATGATCGAGCAGTACAACATGACGGTCGGACCAATAGCTACAGATTTTTGTTTGAAGGTACGAAGATTATCTTAGTTTCGAAGAAGAGACAACAAGGAGAAAGTAAGTCGGAAGAGATTGAAGAGCTGAAAACTTTATTATCTTTGAAGGAGTTTGTTAAGGAGGTTGAGGAAGAGCCTAAAGTATTCTTGTTGATTGGACGAGAAAGTCAAGAAGTGGTGGAAGTACCAGAAGAAGTAAAACCAGTTCTGAGAGAATTTGACGATGTATTTCCAAAGGAGTTACCAACGGAGCTACCGCCGTTGAGAGACATTCAACATCAAATTGATCTGGTTCCGGGAGCAATATTGCCACATAGACCACATTATCAAATGAGTCTGAAGGAACATGAAGAGTTGCGGAGGCAGGTAGAGGAATTGCTTGAATAGGGGCGTGTGCAAGAGAGTCTAAGTCCTTTTGTTGTACCAGCTTTATTGGTACCCAAGAAGGATGGGACGTGGAGGATGTGCACCGACAGTAGAGCATTGAATAAGATCACAGTAAGGTATAGATTTCCAATGCCAAGACTGGATGACTTGCTAGATCAGTTGAGTGGGGAAACTATCTTTTCAAAGATTGATTTGAAGAGCGGATATCATCAAATTCGTATCAGACCAGGTGATGAGTGGAAGATAGCTTTTAAAACCAGGGAGGGTCTATACGAATGGTTGGTTATGCCATTTGGCTTATCAAATGCACCAAGTACTTTCATGAGGGTGATGAACCAGATTTTCAGGCCATACATTGGGAAATTTGTGGTGGTTTACTTTGATGATATTCTGATCTACAGTGCTAGTACTGAAGAGCATGTTCAACATTTGAAGAAAGTGTTAATTATCCTTCGTGAAGAACAATTCTATGCTGCTACAAAGAAGTGTGTTTTTATGGCGAGGAGTGTTTTATTTCTGGGTTATGTTGTGTCGAAAGAAGGAATACAGGTTGACCAGAGTAAAATCGAAGCAATTAGAGATTGGCCACAGCCCAAGACGATAACGGAAGTTCGTAGTTTCCATAGGTTGGCTTCGTTTTACAGAAGATTTATTCCACACTTTAGTAGTGTGATGGCACCTGTTACAGATTGTATGAAGGGTAAACAGTTTTCATGGTCAGAGGAAGCAGGGGATGCTTTTAGGAAAATCAAGGAGTTGCTTACATCTGCACCAATTCTAGTACTACCAGATTTTCAGTTAGTATTTGAACTACACACTGATGCGTCAAAGGTTGGGATTGGAGGGGTGTTAAGTCAGAGGGGGCGTCCTATTGCCTATTTCAGTGAGAAGCTATCGGGAGCGAAGATGAGATACAGTACATATGATGTGGAATTTTATGCTGTTGTGCAAGCTATTAAACACTGGAGACACTATCTATTTCAGAAAGAGTTTGTTCTTTACACTGATCATGAGGCATTGAAGCATTTACAAGGGCAAGACAAGATTTCAGCGAGACATGCATCGTGGATTGCATATCTGCAACAGTTTACGTTTGTTGTGAAACACAAATCGGGAGTGACGAATCATGTTGCGGATGCATTGAGCAGAAGAAATCATTTGTTGACTACAATGAAGGTTGAAGTAACGGGGTTTGATGTGCTACCAGAATTATTTGTTGAAGATCCTTACTTTATGAAGTTTGTAGATAAAGTCAAGAATGGAGAGACGGATGAGTTTGTGATGGTAGATGGTTTTCTGTTCAAAGGAAATCGATTATGTATACCAGATTGCAGTTTACGATTGAAGATGGTGAAAGAATTGCATGAGGAAGGTCACGTGGGTAGAGACCGTACACTACAGCTGATTTCTCAATCTTATTTTTGGCCGTCGATGAAGCGGGAAGTTAGAAGGGTTGTGGAGAGATGTCATATTTGCCAAGTTTCCAAGGGAACAGCGATGAATGTGGGATTGTATATGCCGTTACCAGTGCCTGTAAAACCATGGGTTGATATCAGTATGGATTTTGTTTTGGGATTACCTAGAACTCAAAGGGGGAATGATTCGATATATGTTGTAGTGGACAGGTTTTCAAAGATGGCACATTTCATCGCTTGTAAGAAGACAGCTGATGCCGTCCGGGTGGCTGAGTTATTCTTCAAAGAGATATATCGTTTACACGGTTTACCAGAATCCATTGTTTCTGATCGGGATACTAGATTTCTAAGTCATTTTTGGCTAAGTTTGTGGAAGATGGTGGGAACGAAGTTAAACTTTAGCAGCGCTTATCATCCGCAAACGGATGGACAGACCGAGGTTGTGAACATATCATTGGGAAATTTGTTGAGATGTCTTGTGAAAGATAATCTGAAGAGTTGGGAGATGAAGTTAAGTCCAGCAGAGTTTGCTCATAATCATGCTGTGAACCGTAGTACGGGATTCAGTCCATTTCAGATTGTATATTCTAGTTTACCAAAGGGGCCGTTGGAGTTAACAGTCATACCACAACCAAAGAAGACAATCAAATGAGCTGCTGATTTTGTTGGAGGATTGATGGAATGTCATAAGATTGTTCAGCAACGATTGGAGAAAGCAAATGAAAAGTATAAACGAACCGCAGATTTGAAGCGAAGACGCGTTGAATTTAATGAAGGGGATATGGTATATGATGTGCTAACAAAGGATCGTTTTCCAGTGGGCGCTTATAACAAATTGAAAGCCAGGAAAATTGGTCCTGTAGTAATTGTGAAACAGATTAATGAAAATGCTTATAAATTGAAGCTGCCGGAGGATGTGTACACGTCTGACGTATTCAATGTTAAGCATCTCGTACCTTATCATGGGAAAGAGTGTGTCGCGGAGAAGGAAAGCGCAAATTCGAGGACGAATTTCTTCCAACTAGGGGAGGATGATGCAGGCCAAGCTATAATTTTCCAAGGCTTAAGTCGTGACCGACTTAACAAAGTTGAACGCATAAGTCATGACCGACTTAGTAGAATTGAAGACATAAGTCGTGACCGACCTAACGTGGCCATAAGTCGTGACCGACTTGGTGAGGACCTTAAGTCGCCCCAACGACCTAGTGTAACTCGGCAACGACTTGGTGAAAACATACGACCTAACAAATCCTCCAAGTCGTTACTGGTTGTTGAAGCACAAATTGGTAAAGTGTTAGGTCGCGAACGACCTAATGAAGCCTTTAGGTCGCACCAACGACCTAGTGAAGAACTGCGAGTTAACAAGTTCAAGGGAAAGGCGCTCGAGCGATTTAACAAAGAAGCTATAGGTCGCCCACGACCTAAGGAAGAAGGCCTAAGTCGTTCACGACTTAACTCAAGCGGGTCACGACCTAAAGAAGAAGATTTAGGTCGTCTGCGACCTAACGAGTATGCTAAAGAAAGGATCTCACAACCTAAGATAAGTCGCGTACGACCTACGACTTAAGTTAGGTCGCGAGAAAGTTAGGCCGCCAACTACTACAGTTCGCTGAGGCTTGAAGCCGTAGATCCTTAAGCCGCTTTATTATAGACCGTTGATTCTTTAAGGCGCGGAGAAGATTAAGTCGCATGTTTTAGGTCGCAGGTTATAAGTTGTGTACGACCTAAGTGTTGTAAATTCGTGATGTGTTGTATATGCTGTTTTGTTAAGTCGCTGTGACTATGTGTTGTAACATGATGTGTTGTATCTTCTTATGTTGTAATGTTTTTAGGTCGTAAGTCGCCTGGTTTATAGGTCGCACCATTTTTAGGTCGTAGGTCGTTCACGACCTAAGTGTTATTGAAATTTCGTTCTGTTTTGGCGTGTTGAGTTGTAGCCTATAAATAGGCATGTTTGGTCATCTGTAAAAGTTTAGTTGATTTGAAATAAAACTCTTGTTTTGTTACCTTTGTGCTTTCACCCAATTGGTAGTTGAGTGTATCTCCTATCTCCACCTTCGACATTCGAGTGCGCTCGAATCTTCGATTGTTGAAGGCGATTCACGGAATCTAGTGCGCTAGATCAACGTGTGAAGAATCGCAGATCTTTGGACCCGGTATCGTGCGCGATCAACGAGTTCGGGATAGCTAGAATTTGGTATCTTCGGATCAACGAATTCGGGCATTTCAGTATTCATCAATCCATCGATTGCTACTTTCATCGATCTATCTTGTTTTGTGTAATCCGCTGCGTCAGTTACTCCCTTCAAGACTCGACATCTCCTTCGAGTTCAAAACCAACACATAAAACAACACTACCACTGAAATAATCGACAACTCCGTGCACGTGCACCAACGGCGAAAACCCCTTCGGCCATCGACTAACCCTCCAGCACCTCCAAAATCACCCAGACCTTCGACCTCTACCTTCGAATCACTCGCAAAAGCTTCCCATCAAAATCAATCCAAGGAGGATGAACTGGAACTTCAAAATATCACCAGAATATGCCTCGAACACCCTCCTCCGACCATCTGAGCAGCTGCAACCTCGGCCACGACATCTCTGACCATCCACGAACCTATTCCCAAAGTCTCAACGAACTCGATACACTAGAGAGGAAGCAGTGATCAAAACTTCCAGTTCGACCAAAACTAGGGTTCAAAACTAAATCCCTTCGCCGTCGACGCCACGGCGATCATTACAGCCTCCAACTATTTTTCCCTGCCACACCGTACATCCTTCCTCCTCCAGACAAAAACCCAGCCCTCCAACGACTGCCGATCACCCACGAAACCCAAAAACATCCTTTTCCGTTCAACTCGAACTGATCCCTCATCTTAACACTAAAATTCGTGATTTCATTTTTAAAAATCATGGTATCAGATAAGGATTCAGTTCAAGTACCTGAATTAATGAATTAAGATATTTGAAATTTAGACAAAAACTCAAGTTTACCCGTTCCTTTGTTTTCCAAAGCAATTTCAAATTCATGTTAACTTAAATAAATTTTTAAACTTTAATCTATGGTGAAACAAACAAATTTTGTTTGAAACTTAAATCCTATCAAAGGCTAGATCAAGAGATAAAGAATTTTGTAACAAAAATCTTAGTTTAAAACTAAGAACAGAGAAGTCATAGGTAAAACAGGCAAACTCACATCCTACATCCAAATACACTCGAACATTTACAGGTATATATTCACACTAACATACTATTTCAGAAATTTCACATGCAAATAGATTCCAGTATTAAATTCCCCCTTTTAAAAAAAAAAGAAAAAATGTTACTCATAGACTGGTATAAGAAGTTAGTTAACTCACCTGTGTTTGAAGATAGGGAACATGCTTTTGAAATTTGAAATCTGCTCTTGTATTTAAAACTGGAACTTAGTTTACTTTGATTTGCATTGATCTTAAATCTGCTTGCTTTGATTTTTTTTCTGAGTTGTTGAATTGATCTCGCTTAGTTTCAGCTTGAAATCTTGGAGGGGAATTGTAAAGCTTGATGTTGTTTTAAACTGAGATGTTTTAAGTTTGTAAAAATGATGGTATTTTTTTCTCTGGTTTGCTTAATTTATGTTTGAACGAACTGATATGAGCAGTTGTTAATGTATATGTAAAAATAGGTTTACAGTGTGACATATTTTTTTGTGTTTTGTACAATATAGGTACAAGATTTTTATTGTATTTGGTCATAGGTCTTTGTTAGAATGGTGGCTGCATTTATTAGCTTTGTACAAATTTGTTTATATTTTTCCTTCCTTTCATTTCAGCCGTTCAAGTTGAAGAAAATTTCCATGTCTTCCATTGCAAGCTTCATTTGTTTATTTACACTTTGAATATATATATATATACTTTCTTTTTCTTTCATATTTGAATGCAAGCTTTTTCTCATGTATATGTATATTTTTTTTTTAAATTTTCATTTGTTCATTTTATCACTTTGTAATATAGGTGAACTTCATAAATAATTGTATATTTTATTTTCTTTTATAAGCTAATTCATGTATATGTTTTTATCATATATATTTGGTTTTGTTTTATCTTTTTCTTTTACAAGTGTATACATATTTTTTTCATATTTAAATACGCTGTTACAATTTATTTATGTATTATCATATATATTCTCAAACCATTTATTTACAATTTAAATTCATATCAAATATATATACATATATTTAAAATTTCAAATTTACTCATATGCTCAAATACATATATATTCACATATATACAATATTTAAAGTTTAAATGATTTATACAGAATATATTTGAGTTCGGGGAAACTCGCATTCATCTATCCATTTATTTCACAAATTTTATTCAAAAATTAATTAATCATCATTTTAATTATCAGAAATCCCTTTATTCGACTAATCAAAACTAATATCCCAATAATTACATCGATTTGTCTCCCGATAAATAGACATAAAAATCCGGGTTGTCACATTCCTCCCCCCTTTAGAACTTTTCGTCCTCGAAAAGGAACGAAACCAGAATTAATAAAATGCTTAAATCAGATAAATATCCTTTAATCATTTTTAAAACACTTTTAATATCTATATAATATTACAATAATAGTTTTTATAAAAATACTTTTATATCTCGGTGTTTTGACAAGTCCATCCTTGTTCTTATAGAAATTCGGTCATACGTTGATCAGGCATAGGACTGAAAATCTATAAGTACTTGGTAAACTCGTTTCCAACACCCAATGAAAATACTTTGGAAAATAATTTTATTGAAAATTTAGAAAACAGTTTTCGAAAATAGAGGAAATAGCTTTGGTGAGAATGCTCTGGAAATCATCACACCCATCCATGGTCACAGTTACATCTTGGGTTACGTTGCCGTCGCAGCAAAAGTCCATGTAACTGATTACACCATGGAACCCACAACAGATCGCAGTTACATCCAGGGTTACGTTGCCATCACAGCAAAAGTCCATGTAACTACAGGCTCTCTGCGGCCTCACGATTTTCGCTATCAAAATGAAACTTCTCCACTCTCACATAGGTCGCAGTCTACCAATGTAAAATCAAACGCAGACTGTTGGCTCTCAGCGGCACACACGACTTTCGCTATGTTACCATAGTGTCGCAGTCTACCGATATAAAATCAAACGTAGACTGTTGGCTCTCAATGGCACGCACACGACTTTCGCTATGGTCTGCAGTAGATCGTAGTGACATCGAGTTACACTATCGTCACAGCATAACCCAAATGCCTCTGTGGACTCCAGCCCCTCGACTTTCGCTATACAAATAATCCCCAGGAACTAGTTTTGTCCGAACTCCTCATAGGATCAACTTTAGAACCTCCCCTTTAGAGGCTCAAGGCAGTGCCACCCTGTGGCACTCCTTAGAAGTTCATTTCAAGGGAGCGCCTTTTTCCCCATAGCCAATCTCAAAACACTTTATACTATGCACATATAGTATTTTTCAAATAATACACCTAGTATGAATCACATATAAAGCTCCTTTCTCAAAATCGATTCCCAAAATCGATAATTCACCAACTAGGCTTTCCAAACTTCCAAATTTGATTTTTCTCGAAAATCAAAAGCCTTTTCAAATCAAAAGGTTCCCAAAACCTTTCCTCAAAACCATTTCCATAAAATCCTTTATAAAATAATCTTGGGAAATCTTTGGATCAATTTATACTTGTATAAATTCACTTTCATACTTCAAATACTTTCAAAAATCTTTTTCTTCTAGAATAGATTCAACAGGGGAGATTTTCTTATATAACAAAGATATATAATTTGTTTAGTCCGAATCAATATTCAAATTTTGATTACTCTTTTGTAAAGTAATTCATCATATTGCTTACTTCCATAAAATAAATTCCAACCATAGAAATATTCAATTCCCACTTTACTTCATTATATATTTCACAAAATACACTTCGAATTTCAAAAATCATTTACAGTTCTTATCCACAAGTTTTCAATATCCATTTATTCGAATCCGTACGATGTACACATATCATCCGTACGCTATATCAATCTGATCGCTCACTCGATCACACAATTCCACTTTCGAACTAGTATTGTCCCCCCTCGACTTCCTAGTGCGGACTCAGATCTGGTTTCTTGATCAGAAACCGTTATTCTCCTTACAGAGGTCACAACTATGATAGAGAATATCCAGAACCAATCAAAAATCCATATCCAGGTTCGTCGTTGAAAATCGAACGAAAAATCCCAATTCGGATCGATAATATTATCTCGAAATTCTATTCTCGAATCTGGATCAAATCACTATGCAAATAGAATAGTATACGTCCATCCTACGTATTTAACTTCATTGATTATCAGTTAAATCAATTCCCTTTCTATTCACATTCACTTTGATTTTATTCACTTATCCACATTTGCCTAAATCCCCATTTGGATTATCACTTCAATTCTTATCTCAATTGGGTATTTACTCAATAATAGTTTGAACTCCGATCAGTTTATATTGGAAAATAGCTTGAATTTTTTTTAAAATAAATAAATAAATAAGTAGTTGAAAAATAATTATTAGTTTGTAAAATAGCTGTAAAACAGTTAAGTAATTGTAAAATAGTTGGAAAATATTAAAATAATTGCAAATCAGTTGTAAAATACTAATTAGTTATATAAACAGTTGAAAAACAGTAATTAGTTCATAAACAGTGGTAAAATTATTAAATAGTTTCAAAAATAATTGTAGAATAAGTATAAAATAGTTTGGCCTTGAAAAGTAAGGTTGGATATAGTAAATAGCTTGGAAAGATAGATTCAAGAAACTTATATTAAGACAATTTGTTGAAAATAGTTTCAAAGTCAAACTGTCTCACTATCCAACCTTTAACTCAATTATTCAATTTAAATTTCCATTTAAATTGACTCAATACCAAAATAACTTCAAAATTTAATCACTTCCTGTAATATCCCGGAAATTTGGGGCAATATAAATTTAATAATTTGTTTAAATAATTAAATTGATTAATAATCTTTGATAATTAAAGTTTGGATTGATTTAATAATCTGATTAAATGAATATTTAATTAGTAAATTTATCTTTTTAAAACCAATAAAATAATTTCTATTTATAATGTATATATAATTGTATATATTGTAAATAGATAAGCTTTAATTTGGAATTTGATAAATAAATAAAAATCTTGTTTTAAATTTCTAATGTATATTCTTATAGTTTGGAAATTATGATTTATTTAATAGTAGCTTTTCAAAGTTATTTAACAAATAACTATATGGTTTTAAATAAAATTAATAATAAGGTTATTTTATTTTCTTTTTGAATATTGCTTAATAAATCAGATTTAAGAGTGTATATATATATAGGTTTAAAATACAATATTAATAGTGTATTGTTTTATATATAGATATAAATTGACTTTAATAAAAAGATTGTTATTTCAAATTTAATGTGTTGTTTTAAATTTACTTTAAATCGAATTTTTAAATACAATTTGAATTTGAATGTAAATTAGTTTTGAAATTCAAAAGAGGTAAGATTTTAAATAGTTTTGGATTTTAAATTATATGGATAAACTTTTATTTATAAGTATAATTGGTATATCTCTTTAAGAAGTTATCTATATATATATAGATAAGTAATTGTATTTAATAAATAAAGAAAAAGGTTTTTACATTTAAAATAAATATAAATTAAATAAAAGGACATGTGTAAACATATAAAGGCTTGTTTAAAACAAGTGTAAACCAATTAACACATATAAAGACAAGTGTCAATCTTTTAATTTATATTTTATTTTATTTTTAAGAAATTATTTTCAGCCTACATATGCATGTTTTCCTCATCTATATTTCTTTCTAATCTTCAATTCTAAAATCTGAAATTCATTTTCCCCTTCTAAGAGCAAACCAGAAAATAAATCTCTCAAAAACAAATCTGTAATTAAATTTTCTTCTCAACCAAAATCCTCTCAAAAACAAACCTACAATTCTTTCCAACATCAAAGTTCAACCTGCAAATCCCTTCTTCAAAACCCAGAAAATCAATCCCTGAAATGCATGTTCAAAAGCAAGTTTAAGATCAAGATCTAAGCATTTCAGTTTCAAGTTACAATTCGAATCAAACAAAATGCTACTAAATCAAAGTCTGCATCTTTTTCAAAACCTGGAATCAAAAGCCTGTTCTTTCTTTAAAATCTGGAAGCAAGATCATTTCAGTACAACTGATCTAAGCAACATCTCAACAAACAAGATTTTAGAGCATGCATGCAAGTTTCAAAATCAGCATTCAAGTTTTAAAAAGTTTTCAAAGCAGTTTCAAAATGAAGCTCTGTTCTTCATTTCAAACCTGTGAGTAACACTTTCTAAAAGCTTAAGTATTCTATAAGATCTGGTTGTATGCATATCTCCTAAAATAAGTTATCTGTGAGTATAGTTTTAAGTATATCTCTGTGCATGTTTGTATATATGTTGGTGTGCATGTATGTTATCTGTGATACCTCTGTTCCCAGTTTTCAAATTCAGTTTTGGTTTAAATTTTGTATCTCTGGACCTAGGCATTGTTATGATTAAAAATTATAAACAATAATTGATGGTTTAATCATAGATTGGTGTTTAAATTATAATTAAGTTAAAATATATATGAATGTCTCTAGAAACTAAAGGAATAACAGTGCATGTTTAAATAACTGAAAATTTAAGTATCTTTATTTATAAATTCAGGCTTATAAACTGATTCCTTATACAAATTAATAATTTTTGAAAGAAAAATCACGATTTTTAATTGGGTATATCTCGAGAATTAGTAAGATGAACGTGAAATGGGTTTTGTCGAAATTCTGGTGATCGGTGGGTTTTCAGGTCTCGTGATTGAAGTAATAGTTTGCTAAGTGGTTGGGAATCATCACAAAAATGCTCGTTGATTTTATAAATCATTGTGGAGGATGAACGAGGGTAATTTAGGGTTTAAGGCTAATTTTTGTCGTGGGTTGTATTTGGGTTTCGTTCGCCTTTGATTGGTGATCGAGTTCGATGCGCTTATGGGGATTGGAAGAGGGGACGTTGATGAAGCTTTGGCTGGAAGCGCTGGCGTTCTGATGATCGGCATTGGGAGGACGGAGCGTTGACAGGGTTGTGGTGATGTTGCTCAGAATGTTTCCAGGTTTGGGATTAGCATTCGAATTCGATTGTTGAGGTTATTCGAGGTTCTGGTGATCGAGATCGTGAGTGGTGGTCGTGGTCGTTATACCGGCGTTGGCATCGATGGTCGGAGGCGATCGTTTCGCCTGTGCACGTGAACGAGTGTCAGGAGTATCAGTGAGTTGTTTGGGTTTTAACAGAGGAGTGGTACTCGAGATTTTTGCGTGAGTGACTCGGGGCAATTAGGGTTTTGACTCGGGGGAAATTTAGTTGGTCTCGGGTAGATTTGTGATGTTCTAGTTTAAAACCTGACAGTTTTTTTTAAAATTTAAAATGAGTTTTAAAACTTTGAAAATAGGATTTAAATCCAGATTTAAATCAAGTTTAATTATGGGTTCAAGTTTAAATGTGTATCCTAGAATTTGAGACAAATAAAGTTTTATAAAAATAATGTTTTAACAAATTTAAATTGTTAAAAGTATATTTTAAAAAGGTTTTGAATTTAAATAAATTAGTTTAAAAATCTTTTAAATGTTAAGTGTTTCTTAACATTTGGAATTTAAGAAGATTTTGTAAATTAGATTCAAATTATGGTTAAAGTTAAATTGTAATTTATTTTAAAGCATTAATTTAAGATAAATTAAAAGAAAGATTTTAATGTAAATGTTTTAGAGTCTTTGTTAGTAATAATTAAAGTAGTTAAAGGTTAATACTTTAATTTAGAAAGTGATTAAGGTTTAATGATAAAGGAGTCATTAAATTAATAAGGTAATTAAAGAATAATTAGGTAATTTAATAATTAATGATTTAGTGTTAATTAATTAAATAATTAGGATTATAAGTTAATTAATTAAGGTTAATTAATTTGGGATTAAGAATCATTTATTTAGATAAGAATATATTTTTAATAAATGATTAGCAATTTATTAATCAAGTGATTTAAATATTTTTTAAGCAATTAATTTAGTAATTATAAATTAATTAATAGGTAATTAAGAATTTATTAATTTGTAATTAATAAATAGTTGATTAAGGCTTAATTACTTTGAGAAAATAATTAAAGGATTGTTAATAATTAATGAGGGTTCATTAATTAGGGATTATTAAATAATTAATTAATATGATTAATTTTGATAATCAATTAGATTAATTAACTAATGATAATCATTTGTGAATTGGTTAAGTATAATTACTTAATGAAAGTAATTAAAGTAATTAATTACTTAAGGTAATTAATTAGATAAATTTGATAAGTTTAATTTATTAATTAAATTAAGATAATCACTTGGTGATTGATAAGTAATTACTTAAATGTAATTAGTGAAGTGTAATTACTTAGGAAAGTAATTAAAGTTAATTAGTGGATGTAATTAACTAAAGAAGATTTTAATAATAAAAGTAATTTTAGTTTAATTACTTTGTATAATTAATTAGGGGATTAATTAAAGGATAATTAATTAAGGAGTAATTAATTTATGAAGTGTAGTAATTAAGAGTAGTTAATTACTAAATGAGATTAATCAAAGGTGATTAATAAATGTGACTAATTAATTATTAATTTAAATAAGATAATTAATTAAGAATAATTAAGGATCATTAATTAATATAATTAATGATGTAATTAAGAATTGATTAATTAAGATTAATTAATAAATAATAAGTGATTAAAGTAATTAATTAATTGTAATTAATTAATAATTAAGTAAGCAGGATTTATAGAATGAAGTAATTAGTTTAATTCACTTTAAATTAATTAGATGATATAAATCATTGCTTAAGGATGGATGAATGAGATTGAATGTATTTCATTGATTGATATCTCTGATGAGATATGATTGATATATGATATGGATGTTTGGTTGAATTATAATGATAATGTGAATTATCTGTTTGGGATGATAATGTAGATTATCTATTGAATTATCTATCTTTGTGTATATAGATAAGAATTGAATTGTTTTAACCTTAAAACAACTTGGCCCTTAAAAGATACGTTTTGGATTTCGATGAGACCGGGATCGGGTTTCCGTATACCGGAATTCCAGGTCTGGAGACCCGAATACCACATCGATCCAAATTAACGATAGGTCGTGAATCTCAAGTGAAGATGAAGATTCAGAGTGCAAGGGTTATTGTCGTTAACTCTGAGGGTGATTCCAAAACGAGTGTAACGAGATAATGCCTTCGGTTTCGTTCGAACCCGGAACGAACTTATATGGATTGAATGCTTTCAGCACATCGTCAGGCGGACGATGAGCATTCTAAGTGATATGTTCTGATTAAAGGTAATCGTAACCTCAAGCCTCATCAACCGGGAATGGCTAAAACAGGGGAGGTGCAGCAAGGCTTCGTGGGTAGCACCCACTGAGAGCAAGATAGATCCCTGTCTAGAGGTCCCTTTTATTTTTATTCGGCTTAGTGTGTGGTTGGTCGCGCCAACTACGGGGTTATCTTGTTCGGGATTATCCAGTAAGGGATGGTTCCGGCTTTGTGTTGCAGGGGAGCGGGCGTACTCCTCGGTACGGTGATCTAGGCCACGTACTGTGACGGGCGGAACCCCAGTAGCCCTGCCATTGTATGGAATCCAAACTCCAATAAGTGTCGTACGTATTAGTTGTGCCCAACTATGTTGGAATGTGAGATGTAAGCATTTCATCTATTTCCGTAATTTACTTGAAAACCCTAGACCCTATTATAATAAAATCAGATTTCCTATCAAATGTTTTGGTTAGCGTAAGGTAAAAACTTACCCATGTTTATTTGTGGGGAGTCTTACGTGATACCTTTTCTTTCTAAAGGTTTTGAAGTTAAGCAAGTTTAACCTGTTACTCACACCAGACCCATGTCTGACCCAAGTGTTTATTTCTGTTTTATAAACTCTTGGGTACTCAAATTTTTACGAGTAGCCAAGGGATTCAGGTTTAGCTTTGACGAATATTCTGGAGGAGCAATGGAGCAGGAGGCTTCGGCGTTCGTAGATATAGTATTCCGCTGTGTTGATATCTATGATAGTGTCTTGTCTTGTATTTGAGTTGTAATGTCTAGACAGATGATTATAACTGTCTAGTAAGTGATGTATATGCTGTGTAACTCTGTAAATTGTTGTATACTATGTAATAGTTTATGTTATTAATATAATTTATTTGTTCCGCTGTGAGATCGTTGTTGTTGTTTCTTTCTTTCTTCTCTTCTTTTCTATTTTCTACCCCTTTCTTTCTTAATAATGATGCGACTTTCTGGGCATAGGAAGTCGGGTCGTCACATTTGGTATCAGAGCATAGGTTGAGCGAATACCTAAGCTATTGGTTAAGTGAATATCAGAGCGCTAGGTTGAGTGAATACCTAGGTTCGGAAGGATTGCTCATTAGAGATAGAATCTGTAACAACCTGTTTGAGTCTGAGTGTATATATTCGAGAGTGCGTATTTGTTAGTTATATAAAATGGTTTTACATTGTGTTAATTGATCGGTTGAGTGGTATATGGATTCTGGTCAATACGAGTAGCTAACGTTATTGATAAGGATTTCTAAACACTTGAACCAGGCCAACGGACACAATATTGTTTTAAAGAGGTAAATGAAATAATTTTACCCAGAAATAATTTCTATATAAAAAGTATCATTTTAAATATATATATATATATATATTTCTACCTATTTGTTGGATTACCTGTTCAAGTTTTCCAATATAGGATATAAAGGTAGATAGGGTAGTAGTGTGTGAAACACGACTACCAATGGTTGGAATTTGAGTGTTTGAGGTTGGAAGTGTATCTGTCGAGACTGTAGACCCAATACTGTCTCGAGTAAGTTTTGCTGTGGTAAAGGATTTCATCGATCTCTTAAGGAAACCAGTTATGGTTCGGAATTTATCTTTGAAGTTGGATGAGTAGAGTTGGATCTGTCGGTTAGACAGAAGCGAGTGATGGAATCTTGATACCTCAGGTAATAGTAGCTGTGTGATGAGATGCAGTGACTATGGATGTTCCCAAAGATGTTTTCTTTGGAATGAGTATAAGGAAGTGTGTTTGTTTCGGTGTTGTGGCTGAGTTCACCATGGTGTTTCTGTTCTATTTAAGGTCCGAGTTTCTCGAAGAGCTTTGGATTGAGAAGTCTTTGGCATTTGTGGCAGCAGTGCAGCTCGGAGTATTCTGTGCATGGCAGGAAATTTTCTGGCTGAGCAGTTTTTCTGAAGGTGAAGTTCAGAAGCAGCAGAGTGGATCCATTTCTTCGATAGATAGGATATGTTTGCACAAAAAATGGACAAACACCTCAAAGTTGTATGATTTAGTAGATCTTATGTTATTCTTAGTGATTTGGGTGATTTATGCAAATATATGAAAAGCAGGGGCTAAACTGTAAAAAGACACGCAGATTTATAGTGGTTCAGCCAGAATGTGCCTACGTCCACTTTATATGTTATTTCTCTTCTCTTGTTTTGATTACAAGTACAAAGCTTTGATACAAGTAAAAGAAAGTTGTTTGAAAGTTCTCTCCGTGCTTGAGCTCTCAAACCTGTCCCCATTGTTGTATCCCTGCCCCTCTATTTATAGAGTGAAGCTGGGGGTAGGGGTCTTGGAGGTATATAGCAGCTGGCGGGCCTGGGCTGAGACAATCCGGCCTGGAACACCTTGGTTCGGCATCCCTTGATTCGGTGGTAGGTTGATTCGGTGAAGAGTTGGTCCGGTCGTGTAGTTCGGACCGGCGTGTAGGTTGATTCGGCATAGACTGATTCGGTGGGGAGTTGTTCCGGTCGTGTAGTTTGATTCGGCGAGGAGTTGGTCCGGTCGTGTAGTTTGGACCGGCGTGTAGGTTGATTCGGCATAGACTGATTCGGTGGGGAGTTGAACATGGTGGATGTTTGGTCCGGTAGGGTCAAAATATACCCAACACTTGCCCCCAAAGTAGGGTAGGTGCATGCACGTATCCTGCTTTGTTTTTGACCATCCTAATTCCCCGTTTTTATCTGGTCCGGTAGCCCGCTTTTGTCTATAAGTAGATGGTTAGGGCCTTCGTTTTTCCATCTACCGAACCATTCCGTTGTCTCTTGCCGAATCAAAGTGTATCCGAATCAATCTCGAGCGTTTGCCAAATCCAAGCAATTTAGCCGGACCAAGCAACTTAGCCGAACCAGGTGAGATTTTTTCTGCCGAATGAGACTTCGTAATGAGAACACCGAATGAGTTTTTACCGAATCGACTCATGGATACCGAGTGCCGAATAAAATCCCATTCGTGAATAGCCGGATGAACTCGGGTAACCCGAGATTACCGAATGAACTGTGCATCTGTTTCCCGAATGAACTTGTACCGAGTGAACATGTGTTTTATACTTCGATCTTCCAGTGAAATTCCAAATTATACTGCTTGTATATTCTAACGATATATTTTTCCCATTTTTGCAGATAAATGTCTCGAAAAGTTGAAACTCGATCAGATAAGAGGAGATCCGGGGGTGAAGGAGAGTCCTCGGCCGTGCCCCCAGCTCAATCAGGATCGGAGCGTCATGGGCCTGCCCCAAGGTCATTAGTGGATGGATATGGTCCCCAAGAGTTGCTGGACTCCCCTCCTGACTGCTTTCCTAGCTCTCTCAAAGAGGAGCAACTCGATGTTATATCTCGTTCCTTTGGGATCGATAGAGCCCTCATGCTGCTGCCGGGCCCAGGAGTCATGCCATACAGTCCTCCCGAAGGATACTTTGCTTATAGTAGGTACCATTGCATGTGTGGTGCTATCCCGCCACTCAATGCTTGGGTAGTCAGCTTCATCACGTACCTGAAGGTGGCCCCGTTCCAGCTTCACCCCAACTCTTATGCCATATTGGTGAGTCTCTTTGTTATTTTTCAGAGGAAGTATGGTCGCGCCCCCTCCAACCGGGAGATCCGGTACTTGTATAATTTAAGGGGCTATAAGAAGGGGTCCCCATATGTTAGCTTGGAGTCTGCTGTGACCTTCAAGCCGGTCTTGGACCTGTACTCTAAATTCAGCATGTTCAAGAAAGAGTGGTTCTTTGTTAGGGACGATTCCGTCTCCATCCGGCGCTTTACCTCTGGATGTAAGTTGATGCTTTTACTTATAATTCCTATTCCGATTGCGATGCTTCTTCTCATACTTTCTCATTTTTGCTAGCGACAGGTGGTTTTCCGGTTGTGGAGACTGACCGCCTGGTTCAGATGGCGGCGGAGATAGAAGCCATTCTTGGGAAATACAGATCATCTGCCTACTTGATTAGAAATGCGATTCTTCTGGAATATAACTTGATCCTTCCGCAGCAGTCTGTATTTAAGTTGAGGGAAACGGCGGAAGAGAGGGCGGCTGCTCAGGCGGCAGAGGGCGGAAAGAGAAAACCATTTACGAAACCTCCAGCCGTCGGAGGTAAGAAGCTTAAGAGGTCGGACGGTCCTTCTCCCAGCAATTGTCCACTTACTCAGGGGGAGATAGATGCGGAGGAGGAAAGAGGTGAGGCGGAGGGCGGAAGTGACGTTGAGCGTCTTGGTGACGAGGGTGGCGATGGACAGGGTGGAGATGGACAGGGTGGTGATGGTTCCAGGGCTCTGTCTTCTGGGCAAGTAGGCGAGATGCAAGAGTGGACGGATGATGCTCTCCGTCAAGCTTTTGAGGGGTTGGGTGATGATCCGGCTTTGGTAGAGAAGACCGGGGAGGCGGACAAAACCGGGACTGGTGCAAGTGAGTCTTCTCCGACTATTCCGGCCAAGGTGGCTCTGACAACTCAAGGTGAACTCTTGACCCCTGCATGCTTCACTAATGATAGGGACTTAGGAATATTTTATGACCCGCTCCCGTCCTGGAATGAAATCCGGGACTTATTGCAGTATTCCACTCCTCCCCAGGGTTTGTACAACCACAGCTGTGTTTCTTTTCCTTTTCTAACTTGTAACCTACCGCGTTTCTTGAATCATATAGTAATGTAAGATTATGACACTTGTTCTTTATATCAGGAGCAGGCAAGACGCCCAAAGCTTCAGACCTTCGACACAGGCTCGAGCAATATAAACTTTCCAAAATTTCTGCTAAGCCGAAGCCCTCAGCCCAACGCTCCGGGGATGTAGTCGGGTACCGTCCTCTTCTTGGGGTCATCGAAGAGGGTATTCAGCAGAGGAAGAGGAGTCACCCTTTATCCGAAACTTCGCTCGGTCCTCAGCCTCCGGCTCAGCCTATTCATGACATTACTGAGGAGGGTAGCGAGTTTGTACCCTCTCCACACCCGTCCGGAAACCCTTCTGTTATTCATATCGACCGTCCCGACTTGGCCCGTAATCCCTTCGCGGGTCATCCTGATCTGGATCCAGGTTCTCAGGATATTACTTTTGACGAAGCTACCGGTGAACACCTTCTCCCCCGTAACCCCATGGTACGAGTACTTGACGAAGCCAAGTCCTTAGACCTCGATCTACTCACCACTCGTATAGTCACTATGGGAGACGAGGCCAAAGCTAATATTGATCGGGTGGCAGAGGAGGCCAAGAAGCTGATGGGGCATCATGCTCGGTTGGTTAAGGCCGGAGAGGAGATAGGGAGCGCCAATATCCGACTTCGATTGGTGGTCTCGGATCAGGCCAAGCAGCTTGCGGATCAGGCTATCCAGATCTCTCAGCACGAGGCTGCTACTGGGCGATTGAGGAGAACCATGGAAGAGGCCAGTCGAGCCGAATTGCGGAAAATGGAAGCTGCTTGCAAAGAGCGGATTGACATGGCTATTACCACGGTGGATGAGGTTCGGAGAGCGGATCTCGAGCAGGTGGAGGATTTGTCCGAGAAGCTTGAGGCTGCAGAACTTGCTCAAGCTAAGTTGAGGGAAGAGATGGAGGTGATGCGGAGGTCCCTTCAAGCTGATTGCTCGAGATACAGACTGGAGAGAGATGCTGCCGTGGAAAGGTTGTCGGCCTCCGATGCCCGGATGAGGGAGTTTGAGGAGAACGAAGGAATGATGGATGACATGCTCCAGGACATGTATTTCCGGACTTGGAAGCAGGGTAACCTCTCTTGGATGGATGATTATCCCAGAGTCATGGCCAAGACATATCTTCGGGCTTTGGAGGAGGCTAAGGCTGATGCAGATAAAGAGGGTGGAACGGCCTTCAGTATGGATGTGGTCACTGCCCAATTCACCAAGGAGGAGAAAGTGGCGGTAAAGGAGGGTATGCGGCTGCTTGCTGCTGAAGAGGCGGGCGTGCCGGTAGAAGATGACGACCAGGATGGTCAAGAAGCTAGTACTGGTAAGTCTTCCTTTCTAGTCTTTCTGTTAACTTGGTTACTCATCACTAATGAATCCTTTTTATGACCGGACAGGCGGGCAAAGGAACAAGGACAAGACTTCGACGCAACCAGCTCCATGACCGAACCTGAAAAATTCTTTTTGTAGGCTTGGCATTGTTGTATCTGTTAGTCTTAAGACAGTAGAGTAACTTCTAAGTTGTAATTCTTGCTACTTGTAATAACATTATTCTTGACGTGTAATTTTTTAGCTCAAGTTGATTTTGTCATTTCTTTGAATATTTGTTGCTATTTCGACATATCGTATGAGAAATGTAGCTATGTGTATTCTCGTAATTAAATTGTGTTTGATGTTAGATTCTGGTTTTCAATCATAATCTCATGACTTGCAATGTTAGCGTGTGGTGTGAAAAAATCAAATTATAGTCATGCATTTGTACATAAAGGAAGAAAATACCGCCTTTCATGTTCTGTTTGTAAATGGAAGTTTCGAATATCTTGTATGACCAAGCATGGAGAGCAGTTGACTGCCCCGCCATCTGATTGTGAATCTCTGCATCCATTGGCGGGTATCTCTTACCCTGCATCCTGTACTTTATGGTTTGTTATAGAGGATAGGAGGAAAGTTTTTTTTTTAAGTAAAACTGAAATATGTGGAATAGTAAAACTTCCAGTCACGGAAGGCCTTCGATGTGCTTAAGTTCGTGGCAAACGGGTTTTGTAGTCACTTTCCCTAGCTGTGGGTCTTGGAGACATTTGTCACCCATCTTACGCCTCCGCGGGGAGTTAATTCTTTTTTACCACAGCCGCACTTAAGACACACCGGAGCCGAGATCGCGCACAGTAACTACCCGGGCCATTATGGCCCGTACTCATGGGTATTATTCGACTTACTGTGGCCGGCTAGCGTGGGTGCCGATCGTCAACTGTGAACTGCCCCTGGCTGGCCACACCTTATGTTGGGGCTTATAATCGGTTCACAGTCGCCGGCGAGCCTAACGCCGTAATGAGCTGCCTCGGCTATAGTCGGCCTTCTCGGTGGCTTATAATCGGCTCATTACAGTTGGCTTTAAGGGCCGTCGCGAGCAATGAGTTAACCCGCAGCAGAGGGATGCTGGAGCAAAAGTGTCTCATTGGCGAGGGCATAGATTCGCATAGTACCTGTTGGGGCTTGTCCACGTGAAGTTGCATTGTGGAGTGCTTTGAATAGAAATGCTATATGCTCAGGATTTTGTTCAACAGAAAAGGATAAAGTTAACAAGCAGCCAAGATACAAAGGAACAAGTTAAAAAAGAGACAAGGCTTTTTTAAAGTGGTTCGGCACGAAAAAATGCCTACGTCCACTGATTCTCTTCGTTAATTTGCTTCATATGGGCAATACAAGTTAAGAAAAGTATCGACGGAGGTGTTGGATGTTCCATGCCCTCTGGAACACCTCTCCGTCCACTGTTGACAAAATATAGGCTCCGTTGTGGAGATCTTTATGAATTACATATGGTCCATCCCAGATTGGGTCTAGTGCTCCGGGGCGAGGGAAGATTCGCTTAAGGACAAGATCCCCTTCTCGTAAGGCACGGTGCTTGACTTTGGAGTTGTATTGTGCTGCCACCTTTTGCTTGTGGGCTGCTGTTTTTAGGACTGCATCATTCCTTCTCTCCTCGACTAGATCCAAAGACATGTTGAGGAGCTCTTCGTTTTCTTCTGGGTTATAGTGGATCCTACGGTGGGAAGGCACAATGGTTTCAACTGGGAGCATAGCCTCCGATCCGTATGCCAAAGAGAAAGGAGTGTGCCCTGTTGATGTTCTGAAAGATGTGCGGTAGGCCCATAGTGCCGTAGGGAGTTCATCCACCCAAGCGCCCTTTGACTTTTCGAGCTTCTTTTTGATCAGAGTTTTCAGAATTTTGTTGACTGCTTCGACTTGTCCGTTTGCTTGGGGATATGCTACGGATGAGAAGCTTTTGTGAATTCCGTGTTCTTGGCACCAGTTGGCGAATTCCTCGCTGTCAAACTGAAGTCCGTTGTCTGATATGATTTTTAGTGGGACTCCGTACCTGCACAGAACATTTTTGATTAAGAAGTTGATAACTTTCGCTGAAGATACTTTATTTAGAGGTTCTGCTTCCACCCATTTGGTGAAATAGTCGACTGCTACTATAGCATATTTGGCGCCGCCTCGACCCATTGGCAGTTCACCGATTAAGTCAATTCCCCATACTGCAAAGGGCCAAGGGCTGGTCATCTGGGTAATCTCGGTTGTTGGTAGCCGAGGGACCTTAGCAAACTTTTGGCATCTGTCACACTTCTTGACGAAATCTAAGGCGTCCTTGCCTAAGGTGGGCCAGAAATATCCGTATCGGAGTATCTTTTTTGCTAATGTTTGCCCTCCGGTGTGATCTCCGCAGCTTCCTTGATGAATGTTGGATAAGATTTCCTTGGCTTCCCTTCCGGCGACACACCTTAATAATGGGTTAGAGAACCCACGCCGATAGAGGATGTCTCCTTGTATTGTGTAGCGGGACGCTTTCCTCAAGATTTTCTTGACTTCGTTACGCCCGTCGGGTAGTGTGCCATTTTGTAGGTAGTCTCGGATGGGAGTTATCCAAGTTGCTTCTTCGGTTGCAGCTATCAGATTCACTTGTTCAAAACTCGGGATCATTTGCTTTGAGACAGTTACTGCCCCGAAGATGGCGACGTCTCTCATACTTGCTTGCTTTGCCAATTCGTCGGCCTCTTGGTTCTCTTCCCGAGGGATGTGTTTGACTAAGTAGTGGTCCAATCGGCTGAGAAGTAACTTGGTCTTCTTTAGATATGCTATGAGTCGTTCTTCTCGAGCTTGGAATTCCCCTAGTATTTGATTAACAATAAGCTGAGAATCGCTGTGAAGACACAAAGAATTGGCTCCGATCTCGATAGCAATTTCTAATCCGGCTATTACTGCTTCGTATTCTGCATCGTTGTTGGTGGCAGTGAACTCCAACCTTATAGCATAGTGCAGTTTATTTCCCCTGGGAGTGATGATTACCACACCTGCCCCCGAGCCTTGTTCGTTAGATGCACCGTCCACAAAGAGATTCCACTTGATATCTTCTGTTATTTCCAGTTGCTCCTTATCCTCGTTGGTAGTGAATTCTGCAATGAAATCAGCCATGGCTTGTCCCTTGATGGCGGTGCGAGGGTGATAGGTGATATCATATTGACTCAGCTCAATACACCATTTAAGTAGTCGCCCGGAAGTGTCGGGACGATGGAGTACCTGCCTCAGTGGTTGATTGGTTAGAACCTTGATGGAATGGGATTGGAAGTAATGACGTAGCTTTCGTGAAGTGATTAGTAAACAGTATGCTAACTTTTCAAGCTTAGGATATCTGACTTCTGCCCCAGTAAACCTTTTACTGACGAAGTAAACTGGTCGTTGCGTGCGGTTATCTTCCCTTACCAAGGCAGCGCTTAGAGCGTGAGATGACACAGCAAGGTATAGGTATAATTCTTCGCCTTTGCTTGGGGTCGAGAGTACCGGTGGTTTCTGGAGGTGTTCGATTAGGTTAAGGAAAGCGGTCAAGCATTCGTCCGTCCATTCGAACTTTCCTTTATCTTTCTTTAGAGCTTCGAAAAAGGGGACGCACTTGTCCGTTGCTTTGGAGATGAATCGGCCTAGGGCAGCCACTTTTCCATTTAGGCTTTGCATTTCCTTTCGGGTGGAAGGTATCTTGATGTCTCTTAATGCTCGGACTTGTTCAGGGTTTGCTTCTATCCCTCGGGCATGGACGATGAATCCTAAGAATTTTCCTGATGACACTCCGAAGGAGCACTTCAGTGGATTCAACTTCATTCCATACTGTCGAAGTACCTGGAACATTTCGCCCAGGTGGCTTACGTGATCTTTGGCTTCCCGTGATTTTACCAGCATGTCGTCTACGTATACTTCCATTGTTCGTCCTATTAGCCCTGCGAACATCTTGTTGACGAGGCGCTGGTAGGTGGCTCCTGCATTTTTAAGTCCGAAAGGCATCACTTTGTAGCAGTACAAACCCCGGTCGGTGATGAAACTAGTGTGATCTTGGTCGGGAGCATGCATAGGAATTTGGTTATATCCCGAGTATGCATCCATAAAAGACAGGAGTTCGTGCCCGGCTGTGCTGTCTACAAGTTGGTCGATTCTGGGAAGCGGAAAGCAATCCTTTGGGCAGGCGTCATTTAGGTTGGAGAAGTCAATGCAGGTCCGCCACTTCCCATTAGCCTTCTTTACTAGTACCGGGTTGGCGATCCATTCTGGGTAAATAGCTTCTCGTATGAAGTCATTGGCGAGTAGATTCTTTACTTCTTCATCGAGGGCTGCTGATCGCTCTGCCCCCATACTTCTCTTTTTTTGTTTTACGGGTGCCTTGGTAGGATCAATTTTTAATACGTGGCACGCTATGTTGGGGGAGATTCCGGTCATGTCAGCGTGTGACCAAGCGAATACATCCAAGTTGTGGCGGAGAAAATCAACGAGTTGTTCCTTCAATTCCGTTTTCAGCTGCGACCCAATTTTCAGTAGCCTACTTGAGTCGTGCTTGTCTACAGATATAAACTCCATAGCCTCTGCAGGCTCGGCGGTGGCCTCCTCCTCTTTGTCCCTAGGGTCTAATTCATTGAAAGGGTCGCTGGTGTATCGAAGAGGGGGGGCTTTCTTTAGTTGCTATGCTTCAAGGCTTTTTGTGCAGAGGGCAATCTCTACACCTTTCCCTTTATCTCTCCTGTGGTTGTTGCGAAGTTCGGTTACATAGCAGTCTCGTGCAATATCCTGGTCTCCTTCCACTTCCCCTACCCCATTGTCTGTTGGAAATTTCATTTTCAGGCACCACGGGGCTAGGACAATCTGGAAGTCAGATAGGGCTGGTCTTCCTAGGAAGGCGTTGTAGGCCGAATGGTTTTCTATCAGCACAAACGTCTGTTTCCTTACAACGGAGCGGGGATGGCTTCCAATTTCAACGAAGAGGTCCAGCTGCCCGATGGGCATTTTCGCATCTCCAGTGAAACCGTGTAGCGGTTTATCGCAGGGAGATACGTCCTTCATTGACAACCTCATTTTGTCGAATGCGTGTTTGAACAGGATATTTACAGAGCTTCCAGTGTCTACCAGGATTCGGTAAACTTCGGCGGGACCGAGTCGGGCAGAGATAACCATGGGATCCATGTGAGGGTACTGTCTTCCTTCTAGGTCGCGTTTACTGAATGTGATGTCATCACTTTCTTTCCGCTTTGGGTGGCGCTCTTCTATAACCGTATTGACGCAGTCTCTATTGTCTCTGAGCGACTTCCCATATCTTTCCATCTCTTTCCAGCTTCTGTCTGCGATGTGTGGACCTCCTGAGATGGTATGGACCACTATCTTCTCTTGACTAGAGCTGCTAGCGTTGCGGTCGCCTCTGCCGGTCCCTGGTGAGGGTAGCCTTGGGTTTTCATTGGCAGGAGCTGGAGTCCTGTCTTGACTTTTTACATAGCGCTCCAGTTTCTTTCTTCTGATGTGTTCCTCAATCAGATCCCGGAGATGATGGCATTCGTTGGTATCATGTCCGTGGGATTCGTGGAAGCGGCAGAATTTTCCAGATTTCTGTGCGCTATCTGATTCCTTCTTGTATGGTGGGCGTTTGTATCTAACTTCGCCTTGGGTGGCAAGGAAGATGTTTTCGACGGTCTCGTTCAAAGGGGTGTAAGAGTCGAATCTTGGTCCTGGCCGATATAGGCGTTTCTCTACTTTCTTGCCCCCAGCATTGTCTCTGGAATCATTTCTTCGAACGTCCCTTGCCACAGCAGGGGCGTTGCCATGGGTCGTCTTACTTTGTTGTCCTGACTGCCCCTCAATGGCGGCATCCTCAAGCCTCATGTATTTCCCGGCTTCATGGAAGAAATCGGGTAAAGTAGCTGGTTTTTCTTTTGTCAATCTCCTAGCAAATTTAGTGTCCGGATGCACCCCACTGCAGAGGGCCATTAGGATAAGCTTCTCATCGGCATCTTGAACTGCGGCTGCTGCGGCGTTGAATCTGGTTAGGTATTGCTGCAGCTTTTCTCCAGGTTTCTGTTTGACGCTGGATAAGGAATAAGCGTCCTTAGGTTGCTCCACATGAATGCGGAACTGACTGATGAATTTTTCTTTCAACATTTCCCACGAGCTGATGGATCCTTGGGGTAGATGACAGAACCAGGAGGTAGCAAGATCTGCTAAGAAGAGCGGGAAGCATTTGCACAGCACTCCCTCTGTTGCTCCACTCATGAGCATATGCTGCGTGTACCTCTGTAAGTGTACAACGGGATCGGAGGTTCCTTTGTAAGGTTCCATTGTTGGCATCTTCCATTCTCGGGGGGTGATAGCAATTTCGATATTGCGGGCGAAAGGGCTGGTTACCCTAGCGCCTATCCCTCGATCTCTTTGCTCCCGTTGGACACACTCTCTGAATAAGCGTGCCATCCTTTCATCAGAATTTGGAGCGGACAGAAATGAGTTTGGTTCCGTTCTGTGGGGTTGATTCCGACCAGACAACCTGTAGGGATGGTATCGTCTATCATTCCTCATATTTTCCAGTGGCTGCCTTTGATCTTCTGGGAGCATGCTTGGATCAGCTACAGTTGGCCCTTGCCTTGATCTTCCCCTGTTGGGTTCTGATCTAAGCACTTCCTCGGGTCCAACTTCGGGCTGAACTCTAGCTCGGCCCCGTTCACTGGTGTTTCTGTGGTTAGGCAGCATGACAGGCTCAGCTGCAGTTGACCTCCGCCCGGTACCTTCCCCGTTGGGTTCGGCACCAAACGTTTCCTCAGGCCTAACTTCGGGCTGAGCTCGGTCTCGGCTCCTACCACGGCTACTCCTGCCGTTAGCTCCTTCGAAGAAGGAAGATCTTTGCTGTCTCTGAGATCCTCCAGATTGGGACTCGCCCCATGATTCAGTGTTGCGGTTGGATTCTTCAGCGTCCCTCAAGCGTGACATGAGATGGTCCACCAAGGCTTCCTGCTGGGACGTGAAGCGGTTAGTCACTTCAACAACAACTCTGTCCAAATCTGCCCTAGTAATTGCTGCAGGCTGTTCTGTGGCAGGAGTGGTGGGGTTAGCCTGTCCTCCATTTGTTACCGTTGCTGGAGGAGGAGGATTTACTTGATTTGCGATAGTTGGATCAGGAAGGCTACTGGATGCGATGTTTTTTCCTTTGTTAACATCTTTTCTCTGTTTGGGAGGCATGTTTTCCAAGTGGCGGATGATGCTGTTAGGAAAACTTTCTAAGCGGATGAAGCTGGAGCTTCGAGCTTCAACCTCTCAGTGAAAGCACCAAAAATGTTTGCACAAAAAATGGACAAACACCTCAAAGTTGTATGATTTAGTAGATCTTATGTTATTCTTAGTGATTTGGGTGATTTATGCAAATATATGAAAAGCAGGGGCTAAACTGTAAAAAGACACGCAGATTTATAGTGGTTCAGCCAGAATGTGCCTACGTCCACTTTATATGTTATTTCTCTTCTCTTGTTTTGATTACAAGTACAAAGCTTTGATACAAGTAAAAGAAAGTTGTTTGAAAGTTCTCTCCGTGCTTGAGCTCTCAAACCTGTCCCCATTGTTGTATCCCTGCCCCTCTATTTATAGAGTGAAGCTGGGGGTAGGGGTCTTGGAGGTATATAGCAGCTGGCGGGCCTGGGCTGAGACAATCCGGCCTGGAACACCTTGGTTCGGCATCCCTTGATTCGGTGGTAGGTTGATTCGGTGAAGAGTTGGTCCGGTCGTGTAGTTCGGACCGGCGTGTAGGTTGATTCGGCATAGACTGATTCGGTGGGGAGTTGTTCCGGTCGTGTAGTTTGATTCGGCGAGGAGTTGGTCCGGTCGTGTAGTTTGGACCGGCGTGTAGGTTGATTCGGCATAGACTGATTCGGTGGGGAGTTGAACATGGTGGATGTTTGGTCCGGTAGGGTCAAAATATACCCAACAGGATAGATAAGTATGGACTGTTCTGATTGGTAAAGATAGAACAGTTTTATTTGGTTTTGGCTGGGTTGATCGCAAAAGTGACTTGCGATAGTTTGAGTATTCTTTTGAGTTATCCGAGATTTTCTAGGATGTGTTGTCCAGTTTATGCTTGTGTTCTTCATCAGCATTTTCATTCTACTCCAGATCAGAATGGTGCAGCGGAAGTAGTTTGGCGAGTGCATCTGTTTGTCTTTTCCAGATAGGAGAAGTTAGTTCGGTCTTCTGATGTTGTGAGTAGATTTGTGTTTTGGATTATGGGTAAATTTTGAGAGGATCATTTTGTCGAGTTATTTTTGGTCTAGTTTGTTTCTAGAAGCATCGGCGAAGGTTGAGCTGATCAAGAAGGATTTGTAGGAAGCCCAGGATAGTCTGAAGGATTTTGTGGATAAGAGACGGAGGAATTTGGAATTCGAAGTTGGATACTTCGTTGTTGTTGAGGTTTTCTCTGATTAAAGGGAGCTATAAGATTGGGTAAGTCTGGGAAGTCAGCTCCGAGTTGTTTTGGATCTTTTCTGTGTTCTAATTTGGATAAGTACTTTGATCTTCAAGGTTGAATTGTCAGTTTGGATAACTGGAATTCAATGTATTTTACGTATCTCTGAGGGAGTACGTGTTTAATCTATCTTTCGTTTTGGAACCAGCAGTTCTGGAAGATTTGGTTGTTGAGTCAGACTCGTCTGTAGTCTGATATCTTATTTAGTTCTGTAGATCTAGATAAGTAGAAGCTCTATAGCTTAGTGGTATTGATTGTTTGGATTCTGTAGAGCGAGTATCGCGGTATATATATACTTGGGGAAACTCGAGGAAATTCTATCTAGAATTTTTCTAGATAGTTTGAATTGTTTGATTGAGTAAATTGTTTGCTATGGTTGTTAGCATATGGATGATAATTTATGGTTGTGATTTAAATAGATTATTAAATTACCTTTGTCTTAAATTTCGGGGACGAAATTATTTTAAGGGGGAAGGAATGTAATATCCCGGAAATTTGGGGCAATATAAATTTAATAATTTGTTTAAATAATTAAATTGATTAATAATCTTTGATAATTAAAGTTTGGATTGATTTAATAATCTGATTAAATGAATATTTAATTAGTAAATTTATCTTTTTAAAACCAATAAAATAATTTCTATTTATAATGTATATATAATTGTATATATTGTAAATAGATAAGCTTTAATTTGGAATTTGATAAATAAATAAAAATCTTGTTTTAAATTTCTAATGTATATTCTTATAGTTTGGAAATTATGATTTATTTAATAGTAGCTTTTCAAAGTTATTTAACAAATAACTATATGGTTTTAAATAAAATTAATAATAAGGTTATTTTATTTTCTTTTTGAATATTGCTTAATAAATCAGATTTAAGAGTGTATATATATATAGGTTTAAAATACAATATTAATAGTGTATTGATTTATATATAGATATAAATTGACTTTAATAAAAAGATTGTTATTTCAAATTTAATGTGTTGTTTTAAATTTACTTTAAATTGAATTTTTAAATACAATTTGAATTTGAATGTAAATTATTTTTGAAATTCAAAAGAGGTAAGATTTTAAATAGTTTTGGATTTTAAATTATATGGATAAACTTTTATTTATAAGTATAATTGGTATATCTCTTTAAGAAGTTATCTATATATATATAGATAAGTAATTGTATTTAATAAATAAAGAAAAAGGTTTTTACATTTAAAATAAATATAAATTAAATAAAAGGACATGTGTAAACATATAAAGGCTTGTTTAAAACAAGTGTAAACCAATTAACACATATAAAGACAAGTGTCAATCTTTTAATTTATATTTTATTTTATTTTTAAGAAATTATTTTCAGCCTACATATGCATGTTTTCCTCATCTATATTTCTTTCTAATCTTCAATTCTAAAATCTGAAATTCATTTTCCCCTTCTAAGAGCAAACCAGAAAATAAATCTCTCAAAAACAAATCTGTAATTAAATTTTCTTCTCAACCAAAATCCTCTCAAAAACAAACCTGCAATTCTTTCCAACATCAAAGTTCAACCTGCAAATCCCTTCTTCAAAACCCAGAAAATCAATCCCTGAAATGCATGTTCAAAAGCAAGTTTAAGATCAAGATCTAAGCATTTCAGTTTCAAGTTACAATTCGAATCAAACAAAATGCTACTAAATCAAAGTCTGCATCTTTTTCAAAACCTGGAATCAAAAGCCTGTTCTTTCTTTCAAATCTGGAAGCAAGATCATTTCAGTACAACTGATCTAAGCAACATCTCAACAAACAAGATTTTAGAGCATGCATGCAAGTTTCAAAATCAGCATTCAAGTTTTAAAAAGTTTTCAAAGCAGTTTCAAAATGAAGCTCTGTTCTTCATTTCAAACCTGTGAGTAACACTTTCTAAAAGCTTAAGTATTCTATAAGATCTGGTTGTATGCATATCTCCTAAAATAAGTTATCTGTGAGTATAGTTTTAAGTATATCTCTGTGCATGTTTGTATATATGTTGGTGTGCATGTATGTTATCTGTGATACCTCTGTTCCCAGTTTTCAAATTCAGTTTTGGTTTAAATTTTGTATCTCTGGACCTAGGCATTGTTATGATTAAAAATTATAAACAATAATTGATGGTTTAATCATAGATTTGTGTTTAAATTATAATTAAGTTAAAATATATATGAATGTCTCTAGAAACTAAAGGAATAACAGTGCATGTTTAAATAACTGAAAATTTAAGTATCTTTATTTATAAATTCAGGTTTATAAACTGATTCCTTATACAAATTAATGATTTTTGAAAGAAAAATCACGATTTTTAATTCGGTATATCTCGAGAATTAGTAAGATGAACATGAAATGGGTTTTGTCGAAATTCTGGTGATCGGTGGGTTTTCAGGTCTCGTGATTGAAGTAATAGTTTGCTAAGTGGTTGGGAATCATCACAAAAATGCTCGTTGATATTATAAATCATTGTGGAGGATGAACGAGGGTAATTTAGGGTTTAAGGCTAATTTTTGTCGTGGGTTGTATTTGGGTTTCGTTCGCCTTTGATTGGTGATCGAGTTCGATGCGCTTATGGGGATTGGAAGAGGGGACGTTGACGAAGCTTTGGCTGGAAGCGCTGGCATTCTGATGATCGGCATTGGGAGGACGGAGCGTTGACAGGGTTGTGGTGATGTTGCTCAGAATGTTTCCAGGTTTGGGATTAGCACTCGAATTCGATTGTTGAGGTTATTCGAGGTTCTGGTGATCGAGATCGTGAGTGGTGGTCGTGGTCGTTATACCGGCGTTGGCATCGATGGTCGGAGGCGATCGTTTCGCCTGTGCACGTGAACGAGTGTCAGGAGTATAAGTGAGTTGTTTGGGTTTTAACAGAGGAGTGGTACTCGAGATTTTTGCGTGAGTGACTCGGGGCAATTAGGGTTTTGACTAGGGGGAAATTTAGTTGGTCTCGGGTAGATTTGTGATGTTCTAGTTTAAAACCTGACAGTTTTTTTTTAAAATTTAAAATGAGTTTTAAAACTTTGAAAATAGGATTTAAATCCAGATTTAAATCAAGTTTAATTATGGGTTCAAGTTTAAATGTGTATCCTAGAATTTGAGACAAATAAAGTTTTATAAAAATAATGTTTTAACAAATTTAAATTGTTAAAAGTATATTTTAAAAATGTTTTGAATTTAAATAAATTGGTTTAAAAATCTTTTAAATGTTAAGTGTTTCTTAACATTTGGAATTTAAGAAGATTTTGTAAATTAGATTCAAATTATGGTTAAAGTTAAATTGTAATTTATTTTAAAGCATTAATTTAAGATAAATTAAAAGAAAGATTTTAATGTAAATGTTTTAAAGTCTTTGTTAGTAATAATTAAAGTAGTTAAAGGTTAATACTTTAATTTAGAAAGTGATTAAGGTTTAATGATAAAGGAGTCATTAAATTAATAAGGTAATTAAAGAATAATTAGGTAATTTAATAATTAATGATTTAGTGTTAATTAATTAAATAATTAGGATTATAAGTTAATTAATTAAGGTTTATTAATTTGGGATTAAGAATCATTTATTTAAATAAGAATATATTTTTAATAAATGATTAGCAATTTATTAATCAAGTGATTTAAATATTTTTTAAGCAATTAATTTAGTAATTATAAATTAATTAATAGGTAATTAAGAATTTATTAATTTGTAATTAATAAATAGTTGATTAAGGCTTAATTACTTTGAGAAAATAATTAAAGGATTGTTAATAATTAATGAGGGTTCATTAATTAGGGATTATTAAATAATTAATTAATATGATTAATTTTGATAATCAATTAGATTAATTAACTAATGATAATCATTTGTGAATTGGTTAAGTATAATTACTTAATGAAAGTAATTAAAGTAATTAATTACTTAAGGTAATTAATTAGATAAATTTGATAAGTTTAATTTATTAATTAAATTAAGATAATCACTTAGTGATTGATAAGTAATTACTTAAATGTAATTAGTGAAGTGTAATTACTTAGGAAAGTAATTAAAGTTAATTAGTGGATGTAATTAACTAAAGAAGATTTTAATAATAAAAGTAATTTTAGTTTAATTACTTTGTATAATTAATTAGGGGATTAATTAAAGGATAATTAATTAAGGAGTAATTAATTTATGAAGTGTAGTAATTAAGAGTAGTTAATTACTAAATGAGATTAATCAAAGGTGATTAATAAATGTGACTAATTAATTATTAATTTAAATAAGATAATTAATTAAGAATAATTAAGGATCATTAATTAATATAATTAATGATGTAATTAAGAATTGATTAATTAAGATTAATTAATAAATAATAAGTGATTAAAGTAATTAATTAATTGTAATTAATTAATAATTAAGTAAGCAGGATTTATAGAATGAAGTAATTAGTTTAATTCACTTTAAATTAATTAGATGATATAAATCATTGCTTAAGGATGGATGAATGAGATTGAATGTATTTCATTGATTGATATCTCTGATGAGATATGATTGATATATGATATGGATGTTTGGTTGAATTATAATGATAATGTGAATTATCTGTTTGGGATGATAATGTAGATTATCTATTGAATTATCTATCTTTGTGTATATAGATAAGAATTGAATTGTTTTAACCTTAAAACAACTTGGCCCTTAAAAGATACGTTTTGGATTTCGATGAGACCGGGATCGGGTTTCCGTATACCGGAATTCCAGGTCTGGAGACCCGAATACCACATCGATCCAAATTAACGATAGGTCGTGAATCTCAAGTGAAGATGAAGATTCAGAGTGCAAGGGTTATTGTCGTTAACTCTGAGGGTGATTCCAAAACGAGTGTAACGAGATAATGCCTTCGGTTTCGTTCGAACCCGGAACGAACTTATATGGATTGAATGCTTTCAGCACATCGTCAGGCGGACGATGAGCATTCTAAGTGATATGTTCTGATTAAAGGTAATCGTAACCTCAAGCCTCATCAACCGGGAATGGCTAAAACAGGGGAGGTGCAGCAAGGCTTCGTGGGTAGCACCCACTGAGAGCAAGATAGATCCCTGTCTAGAGGTCCCTTTTATTTTTATTCGGCTTAGTGTGTGGTTGGTCGCGCCAACTACGGGGTTATCTTGTTCGGGATTATCCAGTAAGGGATGGTTCCGGCTTTGTGTTGCAGGGGAGCGGGCGTACTCCTCGGTACGGTGATCTAGGCCACGTACTGTGACGGGCGGAACCCCAGTAGCCCTGCCATTGTATGGAATCCAAACTCCAATAAGTGCCGTACGTATTAGTTGTGCCCAACTATGTTGGAATGTGAGATGTAAGCATTTCATCTATTTCCGTAATTTACTTGAAAACCCTAGACCCTATTATAATAAAATCAGATTTCCTATCAAATGTTTTGGTTAGCGTAAGGTAAAAACTTACCCATGTTTATTTGTGGGGAGTCTTACGTGATACCTTTTCTTTCTAAAGGTTTTGAAGTTAAGCAAGTTTAACCTGTTACTCACACCAGACCCATGTCTGACCCAAGTGTTTATTTCTGTTTTATAAACTCTTGGGTACTCAAATTTTTACGAGTAGCCAAGGGATTCAGGTTTAGCTTTGACGAATATTCTGGAGGAGCAATGGAGCAGGAGGCTTCGGCGTTCGTAGATATAGTATTCCGCTGTGTTGATATCTATGATAGTGTCTTGTCTTGTATTTGAGTTGTAATGTCTAGACAGATGATTATAACTGTCTAGTAAGTGATGTATATGCTGTGTAACTCTGTAAATTGTTGTATACTATGTAATAGTTTATGTTATTAATATAATTTATTCGTTCCGCTGTGAGATCGTTGTTGTTGTTTCTTTCTTTCTTCTCTTCTTTTCTATTTTCTACCCCTTTCTTTCTTAATAATGATGCGACTTTCTGGGCATAGGAAGTCGGGTCGTCACACTTCCCATTCCTATATTGATTCAATCTCAATCAAGTTGAATTATCCTTGATTTCTTTCGAAATTAAAATCAAATTCCATTTGATTTTAAACTCATTCACTTAAACTACAGTTCCAAATTTATTCAAACTAATTTCAAATTGAATCCACTTCAATTTTAAATCATTTCAGTTTCTATATAAATTAATCCCAATTCAAATTTTCCATTTAGATCTTATACTTATCCATTTTAAATTCTGGTTAATTCAAACTAAAGTCAATTTGAACTAATTCCATTTAAATCTCAATTTTAAACCATCTAGAATTATTATATAAACTCGAGTTAAAATTTCAAAAGTTGATTTAACCTCTTAAATCAAATTTACCTTTATCAATAATCCAAATATTTAAACAATTTAATTCTGAGTCCAATTCTCAAAATTCCATTTTAAATTATCTTTACTTAACTTATTTCGAAGTTCAAATAAGAGTTCAAAACAATTTTATCTTAAAAATTTAATTTATCACCCAAATTTTATCTTCCATTTTGAAACCAGTTCTTAAACAAATTTTATTTTACACATTTAATTCTTAAGTTCAAAGTGATTCCATTAAATTTCTGCAATGGATGTTTATTACCTCAATCCATTTCTTAATTTAATTAGAATAATCCAATTCACAGTTTCATGGATTATTAATAACAAAAAGGATGATATCGGAATAAGCCAAAGTAAATAAACATCCAGATTTTTAAAACAGCATCCATCAATAACACACATTTCCCATTTCCAGATCTCAAACCCGTTTGAGATCACACATAACTCCCATTTCAAAACAATTCATTTAACTTCACTAAGTAAAATTTTAATTTCATCTTGAAATTTCCAATTTAGGTTGTTCTTATTTAACTTCCCCTAAGTTAAATTCAATTCATTCATTCAGTCAACCTTACAAAATTTGAATTTCTCCATTGCCAATTTTTAAACTTCTTATCAATATCCCTTCTCACTATATAAGCTCGAAAACTTATCACATTTTAGGGAAAATTCAAATTGGACACCTAGTGTTTACTTCCAATCAATTTTGATCTTATGTATTCCTATATATACATATTTATTTCATTCGCACTTCAAGTCACACCTGAGATTTTGAACCATTATTGGTTTTTAATTTCAAACAAATTCCCTTTAAAAATTTTCAAACACCACCAGTTTGAATAAGCCCTTTCATTCAAATAATATTATTTATTATTTCTTTATCCCTTTGAAACAATTTTCAAATTCTGGGCTTAGATTTAAAACTTCACAATTTATATCATCTTTAGTTCCAATTCACAATTCTTACTTACCTAAATGTTTTAATTCCCTAAAACATTTCGTTTTGCTTACTCATTAACAACATTTCATTATTAAACACAACAACCATTCTATTCTGGTTTGAATCCATTTCAACTCATTTTTAATTTCAGATTGGTTGTATTTCTATTACCACTTAATTTAATTCCAATAATTTAACAACCAATTATCTTAATATTTATTAAAAAGAAATATTGCTTTATATATATTAAAATATAATCATTTAAAATATTTATATAAGAAAATAACAAGTACGCTCTCCCATATATATTACACCCAACTCACTCTAGGGTACTATTGACCCTATCTTTAAATGAGTACACCCACCAGAGCCAAGGTTCTCGCTTAACCTTTCAGCTCTGATACCAACTGTAACAACCCGGAATTTTCGATCCCGAAAATTCCAAATAGTTATGAAAAAGAAGAAAGAGATAGAAGAGAAGAAATAGAATCAGAACACAGATCCTCACATTCGCAGCGGTTCAAAATATAGTATCAAATAAAATAACAGTTTACAAAGAAAACTATCTGTCAATTTTATTTTAGTACATCAGAGTTATACATATACACAATCGCTGGGTATATACAAATCAACATATCCCAGATAAACGGAAATATATCACAGTGGAAACACTCTATACGTTCCTACCACCCAGCTCGTCTCCTGAGCTCCAGAACGTCCTTACCTGAAAATCTGTAATACTCGGTCTTACCCGAGCATTACATCAAAGTAACACCCGGGTCAGGCTGGAAACCAGCATATGTAAACCCATCTAACAAGGAATACAAAAGTATACAACCCATATAAACCAGGGTGACATGTATCAATTTACAATTTCACAAGTTATTATAGGCATCACTTATTTCACATATCAATTTCTATGAACCAAAACTTAGCTTAAATAGTCAAATTCACTTAACTCGTTTCATTCTAGTTTATTGATTTCACATTTCAATCTATAATGAATCGAAGGGGTATCGGGTATTTACTACCATCCTACTTTGGTCTCTTCAAATTCAATATCATCTTATTCCAAATTATTTAAACGAAACACAGTTCAACTTCAAATATAGGGTGTCTCCTATACTCATTAACTCATCATCGATAGATAACTACATTACCTCAGTTTAAACCCAACCTATTATATTACATAGCATTACAAATCACTTATCCGGGATATCAATCAATCTAAGGCATGCAATATTATTCAATCATAAGCAAGATGAATTAGTCATACCCTTTCTAATTAATTTAAACAAATTAATTTAATTTCTTCAATCACCTTTAACCTGGTTACTTAACATTACTGTAACGACCCGTATTTTACGGATCGAAAAGTTTGTCAAAATCTGGAATTTTTTTTAGTGTTGTTGAGCCATTTCAGATTTTAGGCAAAATATTGTTAAGTCCTAGGTCGTACATGACCTAAGAGTTAGGTTGTATGTTAGTTTAGGTCGTGATGAAGTTATGTCGAAGGCGACCTAAGAAGTGGGTAGGTCGTAGGGAAGGTTAGGTTGGGTGAGCGACCTATAGAATTTTGGTGACTTAAGGATTTAGGTCGTAGACGACCTAAGAGATAGCGCGACCTAAGAAAATGGGTGGATTAACGACCTAAGGAACTAGTGATAGCAGTTAGCGACCTAGTATGGTGGAGCGACCTATAGGTTAGCGACCTAAGAGTTAGGTTGTAAGCTCTGTTTTTAGTTAGGTCGCGTGTTGGCATAAGTTGTTAGGTCACATAGGTTGGTAGGTCGCGTAAGAGTTAGGTCGCGTGTTGTTTTAGGTCGACATGTGTTAGGTCGCGTGGTAGCCTAAGGAGTTAGGTCGCAACCCAACTGAGTCGTAGGCAGTTAGGTCGTAAGCGACCTAAGTTAGGTCATGGACTTCTATAGTTGTTAGGTCGCGAGGAAACACTCAGGTGCTAAGTCGTTAGGTTGTATGAGTGCACTTGTGTTAGGTCGCTGAGGAGTTAAGGCGTGGCATTGTTAGGTCGCGAAGAGCGGTCTGTGGTAGGTCGCTGGGTGCTTGGATGCGCAGAAGTGTTAGGTCGTAGGACGAAGGAGCGCGCATCTGTTAGGTCGTAGGTCGTAAGGTTTGGATAAGTCGAAGTCTTTAGGTCGGTGGGTTTTAGGTCGTAAGTCGTGGACGACCTAACTCCGAGCGACCTAAGGGGTATTCAGCCTATAAATAGGAAGGCTTTTCTTCATTTTTGGGATCCGAATTTCGAAGCGACGAAGTGCTGCCATTTTGAGAGCTCGACTTCTACACTTCTTCACTTCTTTTCTCCACTCCAATATAGTGATTCCTTCCATCCAAGATCGAAGATCCAAGAGCCAAAGTTGAAGATCTTCATCCATTGAAGTGAGATTTCATCGATTGAAGCGGATTTGTGATAGATCGAGTTAGATCCTTCGCTGTCCAGATCTGAAGCGTGTTGATTTGGGTTTGTTTAGGTGATTTGGTGAGTGGTGATTATCTCTCACACGGATCCAAAGGAGTATATCGGATCGTTGGTTCGATTTGGTGTTAAAATAGTGATTTCCATGCATTTTTCTAACCATATGTGTAGATCCATGTAGATTCATTGTTCATGATGATTTGACATTCAGTTTACCACATATTAACCTATGCAAGTTCATTCATCAAGTTTGTAGAGATATTGTTCATGATTTCATGCTTGTTGGACTTTCAACTCTTTAATTACGAAAATGCCATTATTGTTATAATTGTCTACTTAGATCATATTTGAATGCTTGATTGCTTGGATTAATGTTTGATTTGATTGATTGTTATGAATTAGATGATTGATGATTTGATTTAGACCGAAGATGATTCAAAAGCTAAGGGAAAGGCTCTTGAATTGGGAAAGCTGCTCGTGGCATATGTAGCGGGATGATGAAGCTCTTATGCGTAGATTTGATGATGTGATGTTGAGATGAGGCTTTGCGAGGATGTGATGAAGCGAGGCAATCATGTGATGAAGACTTGGTTTAATCCAGACGGGATCATTCCAAGCATGTTGATAACCCGGTGATATGATTCGAGTTGAGGATAATGAATGGATATGAGAATAGTCGTCAAGGAGGATGACTAGGAGGCTTGGGTCTCATCGTTGTTGAAGGTTCTAGCATGCTCTAAGCAAGAGTACGGTTGGGCAGATTCGATAGTCCCAACGACCAACTGTTGATGGTCGAGTACTCTGGGCAGATTCGATAGTCCTAGGCACGGGTCACGATGACGTGCGCGAGTTATGTCTAGAACCAGGGTTTCCATTAGCCCTTGACGGACGGCTGAAAGAATGTGCCGGTCATTCAATTAACGGTGAAATCGAAGCAATGATAACAGTGATAGCCAGAGTCATGGATGTTTGGTTGTATCGTCATTCGATCTCAAGAGCGGTATATTCTAGGTGCTTATCTGATCTTGGTTTAGGCCTTGGGGGTTTGTACTTGGAAAACATCGCCCTTGACTCGAGTGATAATGGCTTTACTTTAAATTTTATGCTCTGCTATGTTTGCTTCTGCTTAGTGTGTGTCTGGGGGCTATCACTATAGAATGATGCAGGCCAGGATGAAGTCATAGGTCGAATACGACCAAAAAAGTTGATAAGTCGAGACCGACCTAAAAAGAATACCACCGAGTTAAGATTTGGTGAACAATGTTGGGAAAATGAAGTTCTAGGTCGCAACCGACTTATGGAAGGATATCCGCGACCTAACGAAGGTTCTAAGTCGTCCCAGCAACTAAGTATAACTCGGCAGCGAGTTAACTCAAGTTCGCGACCTAACGAAGGTGTTAAGTCGTCCCAGCGACTTAGTATAACTCGGCAGCGACCTAGTGAACGAGTTAACTCGAGTGCGCGACCTAACGAAGGTTTTAAGTCGTCCCCGCGACTTAGTATAACTCGACAGCGACCTAGTGAAAGCCCACGACTTAACAAAGTTGAAGGTATAAGTCGTCCACGACTTAACAGAAGGCATGAAGAGGAAGCGAGTTACGACCTAGAAGAATTAAGTCGTAAGTCGCGTGAAGCCTGATACCGTTGAATCTGCTAACGAGTTAATCTCTACCTTTGATTTCTTTGAGTCGCTGATCTGAGATGCGCATGTTTTAAGTCGCTGAAGACTTGTTTCCATAGATCTTGTTTGCCGACTTAATCTCAGCTGTTGATTTCTTAAGTCGCAAGAAAGCTTGTAGCCAAGGATCTTGATGCCGCATCAATCTGAGCCGTTAATGCTGAGCCGTTGTATCTTTGAGTCGTTTGTATTTCTTTTAACTCGTACCTGTTTGTAAGTCGTCATCTATAGGTCGTTTCCGACCTAAGTACTTGTATTTTCTTTGAAGTTTTTGTGTGTGTTGAGTTGTAACTGTTTGAGCTTAAGTCGTGTACGACTTATGTTATGTCGTGCCTGTTAACTCGGAACTGACCTAGGAGATGTAATTTTTGTTGTTTTTTTTTCATATGAATTGTAAAACGCCTATAAATAGGCCGAGTCTCTCATTTGTAAAAGGTTGTTGAATATTGAATAAAATTCTCTTTTGTTAGCTTTGTGCTTTCAATTTAAATTGGTAGTTGAGTGTAATCTCCTATCTCATCTTTCGGTTAATCGAGTGCGCTCGATTCAACGATTGTAGAAGCCGATTCGCGGAATCAAGTGCGCTTGATCAACGCTTGAAGAATTGAAGATCTTTGAACCCGGTATCGTGCGCGATCAACGAGTTCGGGATAGCTAGAGTTCGGTATCTTCGGATCAACGAATTCGGGCATTTCAGTATCCATCAATCCACAGATTGCTACATTCAACGATCTACATTGTTTTTGTAATATCCGCTGCGTCATTTGGTATCAGAGCTTGTTCTAGCCAATCATAGCTAGATCGAGACTTGGAGCCTATTCATTTAGAAGTTGAAGTGATTTGTCGAGCTTGAAGGGAAGGTTTGAGTTTGTGTTTATCACGGCCGAGAGTAAGAGGAGTGTTCATCATTGTTCGAAGTTGTTTGATCGGATTTGAATTGGAGGCCGAAACTTTGTCCATCGTGTTCATCGCGATTTGCTACAAAGTGGAAGTTTTCGATCCATTTCATTTTGGATCAAAGTCCGAAAAGCGTTTGAAATTTGAAGTGTTGAAGAGTTTGAGAAGTTTTCAAGTATGCCGCCAAGGAGAGCTAATCATCACCAAAACGTAGAAGCTTTGTATCGAAGAGAAGAGGCTGATGAGATGGAGCAAAGAATCAATGAGAACTTTAGTCAAAAGCTTAACGAAGGAATTGGCCGGTTAGAGAATCTTATGACAGAAATGAATCAAAATCGGAGAAGGGTTTCACCTGACTCTAACCATGGGGGGTAGTAGAGTCTCGCCACATTCCAATCGAGACAGAAGTGTTGAAAATGATCAAGGGCGTGGAAGGAACGTGAATGATCGAGAACGGAGGAATGTCGATAGAAGGGATGAAGGTGGAAGACGTAATGGTAGTAGAGATGTGGGTGGACGAGATAGACAACGATATACATCTGATTTTGAAGAGGAGTATGAGGGTGATAGTGTTCGAGGACAAGGACGAGGACAAGGAAGAAATTACTCTGAGTATGATCACAAGTGGGAGACGGGGATGAAGACTGAAATTCTTGAATTCAAAGGTGGTATGCAAGCGGAGGAGTTTCTAGATTGGGTGGCTAATGTCGAGGAGATTTTTGACTTCAAGGAAGTTCCAGGACAGCGTAGGGTGAAGTTGGTTGCTACGAGGTTAAGGGGTAGAGCTTTGGCATGGTGGCAACAAACCAAGCTTACACGTGATCGGATGGGAAAGTCAAAAGTTGAATCTTGGGAAAAGATGAAGAAAATGATGAAAGCAACGTTCTTACCATACAATTATCAATCTTTGATGTATCAACATTTGCAGAACTTGAGGCAGGGCACGAAGACAGTTAATGACTATGCTGATGAATTTTACCAACTGATTGCTCGAAATGATATTATGGAGAAGGAAGAACAACTGACAGCTAGATTTGTTGGGGGACTACGAATGCAGATCCAGGATATGGTTAATATGTTTGATCCAAGATCTGTAGCGGAAGCACATCAGAAAGCGTTGGCTTGGGAGAAACAGGGACGACGGGGAAGTGGTGTGTTTACTAATTCTAACAATCAAGTGAAGGGTGTTGGTGGAAGTTCTAATGTTTCTAAACCTATCAGTAGACCAGTAGTGAAGGAAGCTGAGAAGACAAGGGTTAACAATGGTTTCAAATGTTACAATTGTCAGGAATTGGGTCATAAAAGCAGTGAGTGTCCAAAGCCGAAGAAACGAACCATGATTGTAGAAGTTGAAGATGAGGATGTTGATGGGGAGTGTTCTAGTCCAGTTGAGGAAGATGAACAAGATGTTGCGTCAGGAGATGAAGGTTGTAATCTAATGCTGAGGAGATCGTGTTTAACACCGAAGCAGGAGGAAGCTAGTTGGTTGAGAAGTAATATTTTTCAGTCAACATGTACTATTCTGGGAAAGGTGTGTAAGTTTGTGATTGACGCAGGAAGCTGTGATAATATTATTTCAACCGAGGCTGTGACAAAATTGAAATTGAAGACAGAGAAACATCCGAGTCCATACAAGTTAGCATGGTTGAGAAAAGGAGGAGAAGTAAAAGTGGATAGACGAGTTCGTGTCCCATTCTCTATTGGGAAGAAATACAAAGACGAAATCTGGTGTGATGTAGTAGAGATGGATGTTTGCCACTTATTATTGGGAAGACCATGGAAGTATGATCGAGCAGTACAACATGACGGTCGGACCAATAGCTACAGTTTTATGTTTGAAGGCACGAAAATTATCCTAGTTCCGAAGAAGAGATCACAAGAAGAAAGTAAGTCAGAAGAGATTGAAGAGTTGAAAACCTTATTATCTCTGAAGGAGTTTGTTAAGGAGGTTGAAGAAGAGCCGGAAGTATTCTTATTGATTGGGCGTGAGAGCAGTGAAGAGGTTGAGATTCTAGAGGAAGTTAAACCAGTTTTGAAAGAATTTGACGATGTATTTCCAAAGGAGTTACCAACGGAGTTGCCACCATTGAGGGATATACAACATCAGATAGATCTTGTTCCAGGTGCTGTGTTGCCACACAGACCACATTATCGAATGAGTCCGAAGAAACATGAAGAATTGAGAAGGCAGGTAGAGGAATTTCTTGAACAGGGGCGTGTGCAGGAGAGTTTAAGTCCTTGTGCTGTACCAGCTTTATTGGTACCCAAAAAGGATGGAACGTGGAGGATGTGCACTGACAGTCGAGCATTGAATAAGATTACTGTGAGATATAGATTTCCAATGCCGAGGTTGGATGACTTGTTGGATCAAATAAGCGGAGCTACTATCTTTTCGAAGATTGATTTGAAGAGCGGATATCATCAAATTCGTATCAGACCAGGCGATGAGTGGAAAACTGCTTCTAAAACCAGGGAGGGTCTATACGAATGGTTGGTCATGCCATTGGGTTTATCCAATGCACCGAGTACTTTTATGAGGGTGATGAATCAGATTTTTCAACCATTCATTGGGAAATTTGTGGTGGTGTATTTTGATGATATTCTGATTTACAGTGGAAGTCCAGAGGAACATTTAAATCATCTTAGAGAAGTGCTGATGGTATTACGACAAGAACAATTCTATGCTGCAACGAAGAAATGCGTGTTCATGACGCATAGGGTTTTATTTCTGGAGTATGTTGTTTCGAAGGAAAGTATACAGGTGGACCAGAGTAAAGTTGAGGCGATCAGAGATTGGCCGCAGCCCAAGACGATAACGGAAGTTCGTAGTTTTCACAGGTTGGCTTCATTCTATCGAAGGTTTATACCACACTTTAGTAGTGTGATGGGACCTGTGACTGATAGTATGAAGGGTAAACAATTTACATGGTCAGAGGAAGCAGGGAATGCTTTTGGGAAGATCAAGGAGTTGCTGACATCTGCACCAATTCTAGTATTACCTGATTTTCAGCTAGTGTTTGAACTACACACTGATGCATCCAAGGTTGGAATTGGAGGAGTGTTGAGTCGGGACGTCCAATTGCATATTTCAGTGAGAAGTTGTCAGGAGAGAAGATGAGATACAGTACGTATGATGTGGAATTCTATGCTGTTGTACAATCTATTAAACACTGGAGACACTATCTATTTCAAAAGGAGTTTGTTCTGTATACTGATCATGAAGCATTGAAGCATTTGCAAGGGCAAGATAAGATTTCAGCGAGACATGCATCGTGGATTGCATATCTACAGCAGTTTACTTTTGTTGTTAAACACAAGTAAGGGGTGACGAATCGAGTGGCTGATGCTTTGAGTAGAATGAGTCATTTGTTGACTACACTGAAAGTTGAGGTGACAGGGTTCGATGTGTTGCCAGAATTATTTGTCGATGATCCTTACTTTGCAAAGGTGGTTGATAAAGTCAAGGAGGGAAAGACGGATGAGTTTTTGATGGTAGATGGTTTTCTGTTCAAAGGAAATCGATTGTGCATACCGGAGGGTAGTCTGAGAATGAAGATTATCAAGGAGTTACACGAAGAGGGACATGTTCGGAGAGACCGTACCTTACAGTTGATTTCACAATCCTACTTTTGGCCATCAATGAGGAAAGAGGTGGGAAGGTTTGTGGAGCGTTGTCATATTTGTCAGGTTTCGAAAGGAACTGCGACTAATGCTGGTTTATATATACCGTTACCTGTACCAATTAAACCATGGGTTGATGTGAGTATGGATTTCGTGTTGGGATTACCGAGAACACAGCGTGGTAATGATTCCATTTATGTGGTAGTTGACAGATTTTCGAAGATGGCACATTTTATTGCTTGTAAAAAGACGGCGGATGCTGTGCATGTTGCTCAGTTGTTTTTCAAGGAGATCTATCGACTTCATGGATTACCAGAATCTATTGTGTCGGATAGAGATACTCGATTTCTGAGTCACTTTTGGTTGAGTTTGTGGAAAATGGTGGGAACGAAGCTGAAATTTAGTAGTGCTTATCACCCGCAAACGGATGGACAGACCGAGGTTGTGAACAGATCGTTGGGAAACTTGTTGAGGTGTCTTGTGCAAGATAATCTAAAGAGTTGGGATGTGAAGTTATGCCAGGCAGAGTTTGCCCATAATCATGCTGTGAATCGAAGTACTGGGTTCAGTCCATTCCAGATTGTCTATTCGAGCTTACCGAAAGGATCGTTGGATTTAACGGTGATACCACACTCAAAGGGGACAATTAAGAAAGCTGCTGATTTTGTTGAAGGGCTGACGGAATGTCATAAAATCGTTCAAGAACGATTAGAGAAAGCAAATGAGAAGTATAAACAATCTGCAGATTTGAAACGAAGAATTGTTGAATTTAACGAAGGTGATTTAGTTTATGCAGTGTTAACAAAAGATCGTTTTCCAGTGGGCGCTTACAACAAGTTGAAAGCCAGGAAAATTGGTCCGGTAGAAGTTGTGAAACGAATCAATGAAAATGCTTATAAATTGAAGCTGCCAGATGATGTGTACACGTCGGACGTATTCAACGTTAAGCATATCATACCATATCATGGAGAAGATTTATTGTGGATGAGGAAAGTACAAATTCGAGGACGAATTTTTCTCAACCTGGGGAGGATGATGCAGGCCAGGATGAAGTCATAGGTCGAATACGACCAAAAAAGTTGATAAGTCGAGACCGACCTAAAAAGAATACCACCGAGTTAAGATTTGGTGAACAATGTTGGGAAAATGAAGTTCTAGGTCGCAACCGACTTATGGAAGGATATCCGCGACCTAACGAAGGTTCTAAGTCGTCCCAGCAACTAAGTATAACTCGGCAGCGAGTTAACTCAAGTTCGCGACCTAACGATGGTGTTAAGTCGTCCAAGCGACTTAGTATAACTCGGCAGCGACCTAGTGAACGAGTTAACTCGAGTGCGCGACCTAACGAAGGTTTTAAGTCGTCCCCGCGACTTAGTATAACTCGGCAGCGACCTAGTGAAAGCCCACGACTTAACAAAGTTGAAGGTATAAGTCGTCCACGACTTAACAGAAGGCATGAAGAGGAAGCGAGTTACGACCTAGAAGAATTAAGTCGTAAGTTGCGTGAAGCCTGATACCGTTGAATCTGCTAACGAGTTAATCTCTACCTTTGATTTCTTTGAGTCACTGATCTGAGATGCGCATGTTTTAAGTCGCTGAAGACTTGTTGCCGTAGATCTTGTTTGCCGACTTAATCTCAGCTGTTGATTTCTTAAGTTGCAAGAAAGCTTGTAGCCAAGGATCTTGATGTCGCATCAATCTGAGCCGTTAATGCTGAGCCGTTGTATCTTTGAGTCGTTTGTATTTCTTTTAACTCGTACCTGTTTGTAAGTCGTCATCTATAGGTCATTTTCGACCTAAGTACTTGTATTTTCTTTGAAGTTTTTGTGTGTGTTGAGTTGTAACTGTTTGAGCTTAAGTCGTGTACGACTTATGTTAGGTCGTGCCTATTAACTCAGAACCGACCTAGGAGATGTAATTTTTGTTGTTTTTTTTCATATGAATTGTAAAACGCCTATAAATAGGCCGAGTCTCTCATATTTAAAAGGTTGTTGAATATTTAATAAAATTCTCTTTTGTTAGCTTTGTGCTTTCAATTTAAATTGGTAGTTGAGTGTAATCTCCTATCTCCTCTTTCGGTTAATCGAGTGCGCTCGATTCAACGATTGTAGAAGCCGATTCGCGGAATCAAGTGCGCTTGGTCAACGCTTGAAGAATTGAAGATCTTTGAACCCGGTATCGTGCGCGATCAACGAGTTCGGGATAGCTAGAGTTTGGTATCTTCGGATCAACGAATTCGGGCATTTCAGTATCCATCAATCCACAGATTGCTACATTCAACGATCTACATTGTTTTTGTAATATCCGCTGCGTCAGGTTTGTACTTGGAAAACATCGCCCTTGACTCGAGTGATAATGGCTTTACTTTAAATTGTATGCTCTGCTATGTTTGCTTCTGCTTAGTGTGTGTCTAGGGGCTATCACTGTAGAATGAGGTTGGAGTGGGAGGGTTGTATTCCTATTCCTTTTCCTTTATGCTCTTTTGGTATGTTGTTAGTTAATTTACTGCTCACTAAGACTGTTGTCTGACTCAAGGCTTTATGTTTTAACTCTTACTGCCTTGGGCTGTTCGTCCATTTTTGGGACGGGCAGACTAGGTAGCAGGTGACAGGTGCTGATCTTGCTTTCCACGGTGTTGATATCGAAGACGAGCTGGAGGGTTGCATATTATTTCTTACTATATGTACTGGATGTTCCGCTGCTTTGTATTCTCCGAGTGATATGTAGTGAGGCTTGTTGTATTGACTATTCAGATGCTTGTATTCAACTATTATGAAGTTTTATATGATGGCATTCTATTCTGTGAAGCTTCTCTATATATATTTTATATTGTATTTTGTCTATGCGCTGTGAGTAATACGATAGATTCTGTTGTTTTAATTTACCTTAACAATCGTCCATGGTCGCCTGGCACACTTTACAGCGCACTATCTCTAGATTCGGTGCAGGGGTCATGGGCGGTCGTCACATTTGGTATCAGAGCATTGGTTAATCGATTTTACCCAACGCTCGCTGACGTAACTACGTATGAGAGACGTAATTGTAATTTTGATGGATGACTACTATATATAATATAGTAGGTTAGTAGAGTTTGAGTCCTTTATGCAGTTGTTTCTCTAGACGTTCTGATCATTCCTTTTTATAGATATTGAGAATGAGTCGAAGAGGGAGACCAGCTGCTAGGGAAGGCCGTGCTACTGAGGGAACTGCTGATTATGCAGCAATGTTCGAAGCTATGATGACTTCGATCATGAGAAGGATACCAGTTCCGGGGATAGCAGTTGATGTTGGAGTTCAAGTTCAGACTCCGAAGCCGGTGGATTTTGCTAAGTTGTGTAAGGACTATACTGCCCTTGGAGGAAAGGTTTTCTTGGGAACAGAATCAACTATTGAGGTCCAGAGGTGGATAGATGCTTGTAGAAGGATCTTTGGTGACTTGGGAATTGAGGATGCGACTAAGAGGAAGTTAGCATCAAGGCTCGCGACCTATTTTCCATCGTCGATGAAGACTACCTCGCTGACGAACCCTTCCAGATCGCCTTCGACGACGACACGCCTTCATATCCTGTAGCTGCTGCCGCCTATCCGTTGTTTCATGAATACGACAACTAATGTCGCAACCTAGATCGAGTTCGATCTGCCTCAAGACTTAAATCAAGATAGGTCCTGATACACCCTAGATTTCATCGCTCGAACCAATCTCCCTTGTCGAATTGATTTGAACAGGCTTCGGCCATTTATTATTATTTTTTGAACGATTCGAACTCGTGCTTGCTTGAAAACGATTCGCCAATTTTTTTTTAATTTTGAATTGGCTGTTTGATTTTTTATTCGAACGAAGACGATAGTTTTTTTTCGATTTCTTTTCTTTTTATAAAACGAACGCGTGTTAAAAGGTGATGCGTGTTGCAAAATGAAGGACACGTGCAAAGATTTTCTTTATGTGTTTGCTTAGACTTGCAATAGTGTTTTTAGATGAAATTATATTACTTATGTTTAAATTTAAATTCGAATTTAAATCGTCCTGAAAACGAAGACTAAAATCTCGATCTCCAATCGAGGCGTGCCGCCAAGCGTTTATAATGTTATGCCCTTATTTCTAACATCATGGAAAAGGTTTCAAGGCCTAACTCGATCGTACGGAGAAGATAGCTTTCTGAACCAGTTATTGTATTGAATTACAATATAGATTTTAGCACGTTTACAAACCGTACGGTCACACGATCACTCCAAACACTACGAAATTTGATATCCGATAATAATACAATATTATGGATCTAATGGAACTGGTTTCGTCGAATTCCGAGACTGTGCCTTGGAAGGCTATTTTTAAATATCGAATTAAACGATACATTTTCAAAACTTAACAAAACACTTTCAAATTCAATTTTAAAAGTTCTATTACCGTCAGTATTATAAATATAAATTTTTCAAGCCTTTGAAATATTTTTAACAAGCATAAAATTTTAGATTCAACAATTTACCCAATTCCCAATTAATTAATTTAATAATTAAAACCATTCAATAAATGGTAACATTTGAAATTCAAGTTAGAAATTAACTTTTAAATATTTAACATCAATTAAATATCCAATTTCAAATATCTAAAAATTTTGGGTCGTCACATTCTTCCTTCTTAAAAGAATTTCGTCCCGAAATGACTAGTTATGAAGAATGATCCATAACCCGTTCACTATTTTCCAAAAACCAAACAGTTTTATCAACTTGCCAAAACAAATCTTTTTATTAAAGACCCATCATCACTACAACTAACTTTCCAAAATCTTCCATAGTTTCCAAACAACATTACTTATTCCATAGTTCAAATTTAAATTTAAAATCAAATTTTAAATTATTAAAAAATTTCTCACAATTTTTCTCTAACTCCCTAAATTTTCGAAAAATTTCTCCAGCATCTCCTTTGCACGGCTAGCTCGGTACAACTACAAAATGTCTCTACGGGCCCCCAAATTTCAAAAGAAAACAAAAAGCCAATGACTAGACCAGAAAATTATCAAATTTCATACAGAAATTTAAATATATATACTTTTTGACGAGAAATTTCATTTATCTTCTGTAATTAAAAATCCAATTCCCTTTTCCTTTATAACACCTGTATATTCTACTTAGCAATAATGTCCAATTACAACATTCAAAATCATTTTATACATTTCTTTACAAAGTTTCAATATCTATCCATATGATACACATATATCATCTGTACGCAATACCAAATTCGATCGCTCACTCGATCACACAATTTCACTTCCGAACTAGTATCATCCATCCGACTTCCTAGTGCGGACTCAGATCTGGTTTCTTGATCAGAAACCGTCATTCTCCTTGCATAGCCGTAAATTATGATAGAGAATTTCCAGAATCAACCAAAAATCCATATCATTGGTTCGCCATCGAAAATCAAGTGAAAAATCTCAAACTCGGATCGATATAACTATCTCAAAATTCTGTGCTCGAATCTGGATCAAATCGCTATGCGAATAAAGTAATATACATACATCCCACGTGTTTATTACTAATTGATTATATCAATTTTCTTTTATTCACATTTATTTTGATTTCTATCCACTTATTCATTTTCAATCAAATTCAATTCCAAACCTGTGCAACCTATAAATTATAATAAAGGGCTTCACTTCCAAATTTAATTTCAAATAAAAGTTTATTTCCAAACTCTTACTTTTTATAATTCCTTCGAACAAATTCTACCAATTTACCCTTTAAATTGATTCCAATATTCAATTCCAATTTATTTGCTTACTCATTTAAATCGGTTAGTTTACTTACTAGTTTTGATTTCAATATTTTGTTTTATTTAGTCCACTTGACTAATTTCATTTATTCGTTCACAAATTTATTTTTCACCTTAATAAATTTTATTCCAATTCATTTAGTCTACTAGACTTACTTCTTAAATTTACTTTTATTCAAATTAATCCAAATTAAATTCAGTTTCAATTCGAATTTTTCTAAGTTTCCAAACTTATTTACATTTCACACTTATTTTTAATTTAACTTTTCTTCAAGTTAGATTTTATTCTAACAATTTCAAATTTTATAATTTACTAAACTCAATTATATTCCATAAATATTTCAAATAGGATTCCAGAGTCTTTCCATCATTTCAAAACCATTTTTGAAATCAATTATATCAAAATCCTTCGGTAAATTCACTTATCTCTTTGAATTTCAAAACCAAACCCAGTTAAACAACTCCAATTTTAAAACAATTTAGCAGCAATTCCTCTCCTGGAAACTCGAAAATGAACATCGATGATGTCGCGATCATCATCGGAATTATTTTCCAGCGACCAAAAAGAGTTTAGTACTTTTAATCCTTTAAAAACATTTCAAATACTTTTAAATTCCAAATCTCACGAGATTTAAATCTAATTCAAAAATATTTCCAAATAATATCAGCCTTATTTTTTTCCAAACCTTTGAAAACCATTTTCAACTCAAAAGGAATTAAAAATTTAAAAATTTAAAATCCCAAGTCCTTTCAAAAACATTTTCAAATATTTCTTTGGAATTCTATTTTAAATTATAAATAATATTTACAATTTACTTTTAAAAATCCTATTTGTATATGAATTTATTTTTTTAGTTATTCAATAACAATGATAATAATTTAATATTATCACTTCCTAATAATCAAGCAACCATATATAACTATAATAGTTTACGGAAAATCATTTCTTTTATATACAAAAATAATATGGATAAAGTTATTTCATTTACCCTATTTTTAAAACAATATCGTGTAGAATTGTTCTAATCAAGTGTTTAGAGATTCCTATCAATAATGTTAATTACTTGTATTGACCAGAATCCATATACCACTCGACAAACCAATCAACACAATATAAAACAATTTTATATTCACTAACAAATACGCACACATATCTATTAATACACTCAAACTCATTCTAGAGTACTACGGACTCTATTTCTAATGAGTAATCCCCACCAGAGCCAAGGTTCTCGCTTAACCAATTGCTCTGATACCATTATGTAACGACCCGATTTTTCGACGCCCGAAAGTCGACATCAATACGTCCACTGTATCAAATGCCGACAATCAAATGCCGAAAAACCGAATCATTAGGGTTAAAGAAGAAGAATATAGAAGAAGAAACAGAAACAATATCAGAATCTCACAATCGCAGCGGATAATATATATAATAGATAAATGACTAATCTTTAAAACAAAAGAACTATATCTGTTTATACATTACATCATCAGAGTCAACATCAACAAAACAAAATAAATCGGACTGTTATAATAACTTGCTCCGATGGAAACTGAATTTGCAGCAAACAATACGCAGCGGATAATACATCATATACGTGTGATACGTCTCGCCATCCAGCTTGTCCTCTGATCTCCACAGCATACTTTTCTGACTTCGCTCTAGAACAATGATAACCTGACTCTAAGCTGCACGTGTGGAAAATTAAGGGCACCCAGAGTTTAGAAAAGGAAACAATTAACTCCGAGTCAGTCATGGGACTGGTGTGAGATCTAAAAACAGTTATTTGCACAAAAGAAAAGGAAAAGAAATCCGTTCATGCTTTTGGAAAATGAAACTACCATAAGGCCTGCCGCCACACACACAATGCAATCGCACACTTGGGGGTGATTTCTCCTTATGATAGTCAAACATGCTTGATACGCAAAAATCCTTTTGATATTATTATTAGTGCATAGTATGGAAAACATTTCGAAAGTATAATATTAATCTTAGCCAGCATAGGTACCATCATATTATGCCTACTATAGCTACCATTTAAGAACGACAGGTTATACAACTAAAAACCATACAGGGCTCATATTGGGTGATTGGATTTCCAACAAATGGTCAAGGCTAAGAAACTTCCTTTCCGAAAGGGTACACCTCTGGAGGAACGCCCCGAGAACCTAACCGGATCTCTACCAACAGAAGGTCAGGTACCTCTGTAACTAGGTAACTAACTGTCACGAGTATGCCATCCCCCGGTCTAGACCGACCTTTACCGAGGCTCCTAAACAACCAACAACCACATAAGTAAAATAATCTGGGCTCCATACCAGAATACCACTTTTTTCCACACAAGTAAATAATCTGGACTCCATACCAGAATACCACTTTTTATCCAGAAGGAAATGTACATAACCTAAGGGGCGCGACCTCCGTAACCTTGCTGCATCCTTCCTATTTCGACAATTTTCGAGGTGTGAGGTCCAACGAAGTCTCGTCCCACAAAGCTACGCTTTTCACAAAAGCCATGCTTCGATCAACCAATGATCAGAACTTAGTATGCCACATTTCCAAATTGGGAATATATCACTAGTAACCATCAACTACATAACCTCTGAGCACGTATGTCTCAGAGAAGGGTGTTAAGCTAAGAGTATAAATTTTCCGCCACCAACAGAAATGTATTTGATAGAAACCAGCTTTATATCTCAAAGTGTAATGTCAGACATACATCCATACAAGTCTATCCTATGTCTGAATGGAACCGAAGGCACTTCGTCCAATTAAGGAAAAAGTCCTTGCAAATCCGGATATTCCCTAATCATGTCCAGACTCCCCATCACATAGGGTAATATAAATCTCTATACCGGAGCAACTCGGTGCAGAGATATTTCACAGGTAATCATTTCGTTTTCGAAAATACCCAGTCTTCAACCACCGCCTTCAAATGCAATCCTATTCCGTCGTAGCATTATTCGAATGGGTTTTCTAACTTAATGTCCTCTCCCGACTAATCCGAATAATGAGGGCTTATTTCTAAAACACATGGATATATTCACAACAAATTTCCATTTTTAATCTTTTAAACAAAAGATCCACGTTAAAGATTCGATGTGGTTTTCGGATAACCATTTGGAATCCGACCCCTAGTCGCATCGAAATTCAAATGCCCTTTTAAAGGCCAATATTGATAGTCGGTTATTTAACTATCAATTAATATCCATAAACAACCATCAGATTTATATAATTTCCCCAAATTATTTATTTCAAAATATCTTCGCAAGATATATTTTCACCCTTCAACTCTTTGAAAACAATTTTCAAACCACTTTTCTCTCGCGGAATAAGTTTCCAAACATTGTTTATTTCCACTGAAAATTTGTCAAGACTAAATGCTTTGGATTTTAAAAATAATTTAAATCACTTTATCTAAAAATATATACTTTAAAATACTTGAAATAAAAACTATTTAAAATGCTTTATTTAAAATACCAGTTATGAAATTTAATAATAATAATCTTTCATGAAAACTTAAGCTAAACAAATTTAAAAATAAAAGTTATTAAATTCTATACAAGTTTTCTAAATAAAAACTTTAGCCAAACTATATTTAAAATAAAACTACTTTTAAAAATCTAAATATCAATAGTTATCTTTTTAAATCATATACCAATTAGCCTTTCAAAATAATTACTACTATAGCTAATTTAATAAAATATTTACCTGTAAAATTTTAAACAACTTAAATAAATAATTTCTCAAAGAAACATCCTTTTTAACAACTTTAAAAACTTTTAACTTTTACTTAAAAATATGCTTGAAATCGTGCTTGGCTTATCAGGGAAAAACACTTTCCTTTCACACCTTTGAAAATAAACTACTATTTATTTTTAAAACAAATTGCCTATTCCATTATAAATTTCCACCGTGAATTTATATTTCCAAATATCCATTGATATCTTATTTCTTTTTATAAATCCAGTTTCTAAATTCCATAGTCTCATCCTTCTTTCAAAACACAGTTCAAACACTAAATCGATTTCCAAATCGATTTCCAAAATATACTTTCAAACACCAAATCGATTTCCATAATTTACTTTATTTAAAAATTACTCCTTCACTTATCCAAAGTTATTTCAAAACCCATTAATCCAATATTCACACCTATATTTATGATTTAAATTCCATTTAAATCAGAAAAACCAATTTCATACTAGATTTCAAAATTCTCCATTTATTTCTCTTAAACCATTTAAAATCGTTCTGAATTCCTTCTTTTAATTTATCCAATTTTCAAAAATTATTTTACTTAAAATTCTCTACTTTAATTTCCTTCCAAAAATCAACTTTATATTTCTGGTATTTTTTAAAAAATACCAGAATATATTCGGGCAAACCATAGCCTTCAATAATCCCCATTACCCATATAAATCAATATAATCATCACAGATTATCATATACATCATATCGCTGAGTATAAAAATAAATTCAACGTTTTGAGGAATTCCATTGGATCCCTCCAACCTGTTTCCCTACATCCACAGATGTTAGCACAATAATTTAAAATACCAATCCCTCTTCGAGGGGGGATATCGTGGTATAAAGAGTCATCCGCTATTACGCGGGGCGTATAGGGTCTCATCGGCTATATAATGCGGGAAATCAATCACTCCAATATATATATATATATATATTATCATATATAATATCACATTCCAACAATCAATCAATAATTTAAATTCTAATTATTCCGATTGAGTGAGAAGATCTCACCTTTGCTTTTGTTTTGCAATTCATTTTCCCTTCCAGCTTGTTTACATGATTTTTGACCTTGTATATATATTTATACGGCTTATCAATATTCAAAAAAGTCAAACAATTAATTACCATTTTAAAATTTAATTAACTAATTATTAAATTTAAACTATTCTTCCTTATAAATAAATTATTTTTAGTAACTAAAATAATCAAATAGGTTAATTAACCAAATTAATCTTCAAAATATTTTTATTGTAGAATTTAGACTAGTAAGTGAAAATATGTATATATATTAATTTAAAAAAATCTACATAGATTTCACAAATATATAATATATATAAACTTTCATATATTTTAAAATTTTCCATTTTAAAAATCTTATTCCCATAAATATTTACTATTTACATTAAAATATGTATATATTATTTTCTGTTTTACTATTTATTTTCATATATATATATTTTGCTGTTAAATTTCAGATTTCGATATTTCCAAAAATTTATCTATATATAATAATCTTTCTATAAATATATAAAAATCTGCATATACATGCATATATTCTTAGTCACTGCATATATATATATATATATATGTACAACTTGCCTTTACTGTAATTTATACATATATATATATACATACATATTGAAAGAAACAGAGAGAGGAAATTCCCAAAACAGTTGATGCCACGGCCCCATCCTTCTCCCGAGGCTCCATCACCAAACTTGAAACCATCGAGCTCGCGGCCTATTTCCCATCGTCGACGAAGACTTTCCTCGCTGAAGAACCCATCCAGATCGCCTTCGACGACGACACACCTTCATATCCTGTAGTCGCCACCTCTCCATTGTTTCACGAATACGACAACTAATGTCGCAACCTAGATCGAGTTCGATCTACCTCCATACTTAAACCGAGATAGGTCCTGATTTACCCTAGATTTCATCGCTTGAACGAATCTCCCCTATCGAATTGATTTGAACAGGCTTCGGCCATTTATTATTTATTTTTAACAATTCGAACTCGTGCTCGCTTAAAAACGATCCGCTATTTTTTAATATTTGGAATTGGCTGTTTGGTTTTTTATTCGAACGAAGACGATAGTTTTTTTGTTCGATTACTTTTTTTTATAAAACGAACGCGTGTTAGAAAAGGTGATACATGTTACAAAATGAAGAACACATGCAAAGATTTTCCTTACGTGTTTGCTTAGACTTACAGTAGTTTTTTAAATGAAATTATATTACATATGTTTAAATTTAAATTCGAATTTAAATCATCCTGAAAACGAAGACTAAAATCTCAATCTTCTATCGAGGCATGCCGCCAGGCGTTTATAATGTTATGCCCCTATTTCGAACGCAATGGAAAAGGTTTCGAGGGCTAACTCGATCGTATGGAGAAGATAGCTTTCTGAACCGGTTATTGTAGTGAATTTCAATATATATTTTAGCGCGTTTACAAACCATATGGTCACACGACCACTCCAAACACTACGAAATTTGAAATCCAATAATAATACAGTATTACGGATCCAATGGAACTGGTTTCATTGAATTCCAAGACTGTGCCTTGGAAGGCTATTTTTAAATATCGAATTAAACGATACATTTTCAAAACTTAACAAAACACTTTCAAATTCAATTTTAAAAGTTCTATTACCATCAGTATTATAAATATAAATTTTCCAAGCCTTTGAAATATTTTTAACAAGCATAAAATTTTAGATTCAACAATTTACCCAATTCCCAATTATTTAATTTAATAATTAAAACCATTCAATAAATGGTAACATTTGAAATTCAAGTTAGAAATTAACTTTTAAATATTTAAAATCAATTAAATATCCAATTTCAAATGTCTAAAAATTTTGGGTCGTTACACCTTGAGAAAGATAAAAGGAAAAAAAATTAAGCACCCAATCGACGTATTCAATAGATGTTTAAGACAAAGCTTATGGATGGTCCTTCCTAACCAGCCCTATTCTCTGCATTAGCAGACAGTATTACTCAGTAATACACTTTGTTAATGTAGGTTTCTAGGTGGGGCATCGTAGAACGTATTTACATTTAGTAATTATTGGATAGTTTAGTACACATGACTTTGAAAATAGGATTAACATGCAAAGAAAGTTGTTGTCGTTATTAATTGCTCTTAATTGAATTGTTTTGGTTTGTTTACATGTCTCGATCTTTCTACCAACTACCTATCATTGACTCACCGATATCTTTTTACTAACTATAGGATATGGTAACGAAGAGGAAGCTTACTCGCAAGCAAAAAAAAGCTGAAGATCCATATGAACAACTTGAAACAAATATTGAACCCAATGAGCAACCCGAACCAAATTTAGAAACCATTGAGCAACATGAAGCAAATTTAGAAACCAATGGTTAAGGAATTGAAGCATGTAGAGACAATATGATGCAGCGTGAAGAAAATATTGAAAACAACGAATTTAAAATTGGAAACGATGCGATGGAGAATGAGACTAATATTCAACATATATATGAAAGTCTGATTCAAAAGAAAAAACTAGAGGTCAAACTCGAATGAAAAGACTTCCTTTGAATCGTGTATCTCAGATAGTATTGTATTCACAATTAATGAGAATGTTGTACTAATAGGAGAAGGTTCTATAAAACTATCTTCTTACTTAGGACCGCTCGTACGGGAGCATGTTCTATTCACAATTAATGATTGGCAGAATAATGGCGATGATTTAAAACATATTTTATGGAGTTCCATTCAGGTATCACTTCGATATACTTCATTTTCTTTATTCAGATTATTAGTTTATTTGCAGTGTTACTTAATTTTCTGACATGGCATATTGGATAACCACATCACAAAAATTAATGCATACCAATGATATTTGTTAATAACTTTTGTAATTTAGATTTTCTCCGCTTGATCATTTTTTATCAAAGTCTATCATAATATTTGTTGCTCTTTAGAAGAAAAAAAAACGATGCAGCAGCATTAAGCTATTTCTATATGCAGCTGAACTGCAGTAGTAGTGTTATCTAAATGTTAACATCATGGAAGCATAGGTCTGGAATGATTGGGTTATTAGCTACTAGAACAAAACTACGGAAAATAATAATGCTACATTAGTTATAGTTTTTTTAGAACTACTATTATTTATTGTATCCACAAGTAAAGGCAAAGTTATATATTTTGTTCATTTTTTATTTTATTATATGAATATGAATATACCTACTTTCAACTTTGTAGTAATTGCAAGTGTTAATTTTTTGTGTGGTTGTAAGGGCAATATATTTAGCATAAGGGGATTAGGATCGATTGGAATCACTACGCCATAGATTGCATACTGCAACACCAAAGAAGTGATGCAGGATGTGCCAAAAAATGTTGCTGAAGGCTAAAAAAGGGCAAAGGCAACACTTTCTCGGTGTTGCATTTTGCCGTGTTGCCGCAGACCTCAAAGGCAACATTTTGACTATCTAAGGCAACATAAGAAATATTGTTGCAATAGAATCCTATTTGGGTCTATAGCAACATCCATAGGTGCATGTAGCAACATTCAAAAATGTTGCTATAGATATTAATTTTCTGAATTTGTGGGGCCCACAATGTAGAGCATATTTGATTTTTTAATAGAAATAAATATTTATTTAATAAAATGCTATTGCACAGAATTTGATATTCAAACAGTAATTTATTTAAATAAATATTTTATTTCAACATTTAAAATAGTACAAATTCCCGACTCCACTATTTTACAATTCAATGATAAATAACACTGATATTCACATATACAGATATTCCTCACTACATCACTCAGTTCACTCATTACATATGCAGTTTCAATTTATATAGACACCGACACTGACAAATATATGACGAGCTGAGTGCCGAGCCGAAGGCGAGCCGAGTGCCGAGCCGAAGGCGAGCCGAGAAGCGGGTCCGGGCGCAGCGCCGGCGGGGGTCCGGGGCACCGCAGTCCCGGCGGGGATCGACCGATTCATCCGATTTCGGAAGATCGAGCCTTCTTTGAAACCTGTCTTCAACTCCATTTCAGATTGAATCCAACATCTGAGCAATCTGCAAAAATACACACTGACGCAGTAAAATTGAAAAGGAAATATTTTTGCAGTATAAAATAAAATGTAATTTTGAAAATATTATTTGCCTCAGTTATTTGGGTGACAATTTGGTCCAAGCAGTTGACAATGCACAAGAACAAAAATGAAACAGAAGCATGCTACAGAAATAAACAGCATGCTCAATGAATTGGTCAGAGCAAACTATACCAGACTTGTATGCCAAACATAAAACAACAGTGGACAGAGCTCAACAAAAGAACTCAAACTCACAATTAAACCAAAACTCCAACCATATTCAAAAATACAGACCAACAGAAGTGTCAAGTGAATGAGCTGCATCAATTTCAAAAATGGCCGAAGTTAGATAATATAAGAAATATGAACTCGAGCAAGTCCAGCTACCATATGAAAGCAACCATACATATATACATGTGTGAAACAGCATGTATATATATAGGCAGTGCAAACAGGCTCAAAGGACCAGTGCATATATACATGTTCAAGTGCAACAACAAACACATATATACATACATGAATGCATATATATATACATGATAATGGAAAACATAAGTGATACAACAGTTTCAGTGAACAAGTGAAGCACAAAGAGAAAGGTACACAAGTGTGTGTGTGGCACCAATGGAAACAGTATGGTGAAGCAACTTGACTACAAAAACTCAAGTGAAATATATTACAAGTTCAAGCTACAGGATGTCAACCAGAAGATATATTACAAGTTCAAGCTACAGGATGAACAGACATAGCCAAAGTCAACCACGAACAGTAGCAAGTTCAACCAATTCAAATCAAGTTGCCGAAGTCTAGTTAAATGTCAAAGGCAAAGTCACGATGAACAATCAATTAAATGACCGATGTCAACAGATATATACGAACGTAAATCTAGGGTTTCGAACCCTATATAAACACATTAACATCATCGGCAGATAGTATCGAGTTCAAGCAAGCAATACAGTAAAGTAAAAGCAACAAATTACATACCCGAATACACAGTTGAACTCAAGCAAAATCGAAGGAGCTGTATTCGAAGCAAGGAGACGATCGATTGCCAAAGAAAATCAGAAGAACAGCAATTGTAATCGATCGACAATCAATCGGGTCCTTCGATATTAGACGAAGCCCTAATCGCACAAGGCCGAAGCCCTAGCTAATCTCACAGGAGCGAAGACAAGGCCGAAGCCCTAGCTAATCTCACAGGAGCGAAGACAAGGCCGAAGCCCTAGCTAATCTCATAGGAGCGAACACGAGGCCAAAGCCCTAATTTCAGAGCAAAAGAGGAACAAGATAGGAGCAGCCATTATCACATACGAGAAAAGGGGATCTACTCTAAACTAGTTCAGGTGGTAAAACGAAATTTTGGGGCAAATTGCAGTGGTGATCCATTTTAACAACCAGATTAAATGTAGACCGTTGGATCGTATTCACGCGGATTGCTAATTTTATTAATTTTTTAATTTGAATACATCTATAGCTACTGCAACATCTTGTTGATACCTATGCTAACACCTTGAAGCGAGTGTTGTAATAGACAAAAATCAGCATACCTATCGTTACATTATAGCTAGCAACACCTTGTAATTTCGTTGCAGTAGGCCATCTATGGCGTAGTGAATATTTGCTGGTATTATGTGAATAATTTGGTTGATTTATTTGTTATTTTATTATGTGAATATACTATGTGAATATACTCACTATTATTTAAAGTATCAATCAACAACAAGCTACTATTTAGTAGCAGCTCAAGCTAGTATTTTGTGGCAACATAGACTGTTAAGGAAAACATATGCTGTTAAAAGTTTAAAAGCTTAAGGAAAATGTTGACTAAATAATAAATGCAACATTTTCAATTATTCTAGATATATCACTTAAGGGTATGTACAATCTAGTTATTAATGTCATACTTTAAGTGCTATCCAAACTTAAGTTGGATGTCACTTAAAGTGATGGTAGTGTGTAAATAAAAGGAAACATTGGGGTTTTATTATTAAGTAAATTAATTGATATGCATACTCATGAGACCGGCTCGATAATAAATAAATAGAAACTAGTTTGAACAAGAAATCTTGAATGCATAAACTATGAATGTGTGAATATAGCACCATATGCAAGCAACTAAAAAGATTTGAGATAGATTGATGATTGTTTCCACATACAAATTAAATTGTTACACTCAGTAAAGAGTATGTAAAGGTGAAGATTAAACTTAAAATGACACCATTGAACTTTTTTTAACTAGGATGTGCACTACTACATGTAGCAATAGCCATGTTGTTGGTTATAGTAGCAGCTACGTTGTCTTTAAGTTTACTATGTTGCAAACAACGACAAACTATGCTATTAGTATTTTGAGTTTGGAATTGCAGTTCGACCACTAGCAAGACGAAGTGATGCTATCCCAGATGGGACAAAGGCTAAGACTAATTTTCCCTAAGGATGTTCTGAAGTTATTATTGTGCACAAAAAAAGCGTTTTACTTATTCCATCAGTACCATAGACAAAAAAGAACCCGCCTTTCTTACCAATGACATCATCAAGGGCCATGTTATAAATGTTTATTCGATCAATGTTTTAAATTTTTGTTAATTCTTCGCTTTCATCTGCATAACCCTAATTTATTTTCTTTGTTTAGGTTTTAAAATTCTTAGACCTACTATAATCCTCTTATATCAACAAAATTATTTGCTATCGTTTTCGATTTCAATTTTACACAAATAATTAAATCGAAGCTTCTTGTATACTAATTTCATGGGCTGGATATTTTGAAATTGGTACCATTGTATGTCTAATTGTGACATTATGTCTCAAAATGAGACAACTATTTAATTATATTCATATTATTGTACTAATATGGAGCTAAAACTACTATTCATGATTTGTTTGTCTTAAAAAAATTGGTAATAAATGCAAAAAGTATTCCCATTAAATATTATTACAATATGCAAGGATGTTGTTTTGGACAGGCTAGATTATTGTTGTGGAGTTAAGATATTCTTTTTATTTTTATTTTTATTTATTTTGTCTGTTTTTCATTTTGTAGGCAAGATTTAAAATGGACGAGGAGTGGTAGAAAGTGCCTTTTGTTAACTGATTAGAAGAAAAGAAAGCTTATTTTGTCCTAACTGTAGGTTTAAAACTTTTTACAATTCTCTCTATTTTATTAAACTTTTTTTAAGCCACTGTTTTATTTTATTTTATCATGAAACCTTTTGAAAACATAGGTTGAAAAATTCAATCCACAAGAAATAAAATAATGAAAGTATAGAGCAGTTAAAGGTTGATAAATCTATGGAAGTTAGAAGTACAAGTAATAATAGTCAGGATATGAGATTTGATTGGCAGTGTAGGGACATCATTTGGGATGTGATAGACATATTCCATTTGGTGGGTAATGTGAGCTGATATAACCATTAGATGTAACCAGGTTGTCTACAACTAAATCTAAATTATTGGATAACTGATAATAATGTAATGTAATAAACAAAACCATTCACTGACCCTAAATTTATAAAATTTGGTAGGTAATATGAACTGATAATAATGTACAGTAATAAACTAAACAATTCACTGACCCTAAATCTAAATGGCTTTTAAGATCAATTATTGAATCAAAAAAGCATAACCAGGTTGCCTACAACTCGGTATATAAGAAATTGCTATATATGAAGTTATCTGGTACATTAGGGGCTTGAATTCCCCTGCTAAACAACTTGATTTGATGCATATGTTAAGTGGTAATAGTTATTCTTTTATTGTTTTAATGAAAATAAGCTGTCATCAACAAAGTCAGTAACTTAGTATATATTATAGGTCCTGAAATGGAAGTTAGTTGATTCTATACAGTAGTTTACTGCTATAATTTAGTTGATCAAAGGTTGTATCTACAAAAATACATTAGTGGTTTGTAATTTTCATATAAGATATAGCCTTTTTCCTCCAAACACACACAGAAAAATCCATTATGTTAATAAAGTGCGGTGGTGATGAAGTGGTTTTTTGTGCCCATCTCATCAGGTTTTCTAAGTTTAAGGTACGATCTTATATATCTGTCATATAATACCTACTGTGGATTCCCAAGACTTTCAATAATCTTAATTTCATTACCGTTTAATCTATAGTAGCTATGATGGATTATTATATTCATTTATCTTTAGGTGAGGATGGTTAGCATTATACTGCCTCCGCCTAACAAATTTTTTCTAGAGCGAGTCCATTTGTTTATGGTTTCATTGGTAATAATGAGCACAAATTATATATATATATATATATTGCAACTTTTTTTTTCTAAAATTCATCATTTGCATTTTTTACAGGGTAGATGTGTTGAGTAAGCTTGTAGAATTATAATATTTAGCATTCACATAAGCATGATCTAACAATTTTCACTTAACAGTAAATCTGATCGAACAAATTGCATTGACATTGGGTTTCCCTTTTGCACTGCACATGCAGTTTATTTTGCTGGTTTCCTTACATGTCGCGGTCTAAGATGCATTTATTTACGTGAAGCCGTTTAGTTTATCGCTTTCCCAGCTGATAGTCATTTTCATTGTTGCGCTTAGCTGTAGTTCAGACTATCGTTTCCCAACATGTGTTTTCCCACTATATCTATTATTGCTCTAGATCTAGCAAGTCATGTGCTATGTTCTGGTCATTGTTTATATGATGCACTCTCTTTTCCATGTGGATACTAGCTAATGAGTTTTAATATTTTGTTCTATTACGCCTATTGCATGTTCTGGAAAGTTCAACAAATTATTTTTTCACACTTCTGAGTTTGGTTTCTTTTTACAGCCATGCTCAAGGAAAAGTGTTGAGCACTAGAATTTAAAAAAATTCCAATATAGCCACACTGGGTCCTCTTTGGAAGTAGTCATAGTCGATGTTCGTATTCTTAGACTATTATCCTCATGAAGATAACTGATGGGAAATGAATCCTTATTGATGTACTGATTTTCTACTTTATAAAATTATGTGCTATCAAATAGTTATTCATGGTTTAAATCGAGGGTGGACAGTCTTCAAAATATTTGCAGTGTTTACTTGAGTTTCTTAGTAATGTATTTGTTGAGTTTTAAAGAACAACCTGATGGAGTTTGAATTATATATATGAAATTCTTAGTGTGAATATGTGAAATTTTTTGAGTGATCTGTATGAAATATCATGTAATTTAGCGTATTTGTTGTCTGCGATAAGAAATGAGAATATATATATATATATATATAATAAAAAGATGAAACTGGAACTGATAAATGTTATAAACTAGTATCTCATGGAATAACGTTAGATAAACGCTATTGATTAACAAACTCTATAGAAACTGTGTATGGGATTTAAGAATTATGGATAAAAATCGCTATAATATAACTTCATAAACGCTATATAAACATGAATAACTCTATACAAATATGATAAGAAACACCGTCGAAACAGAAATGAAACAGTACATAAATATGATAAGAAATGCTATGGAAATAGAAATGTAATGCTATAAAAGTAAGATAAGGAACGCTATTGAATAATATGCCCAGCAAACGCTATAGAATTCAACTACTGGATAATATTTCCATAGCGTTTTTGTTTTGATAATAGATGCTGTAGAAAATATATTTTCGTAGCTTTCTTGTTTATGCTATGTAAAGCTAAAGTCCTACCATGGCATGTCATTCCATGGCGCACTCTTAAACGCTATGGTAGGTTATAAAACTATTTTCTAAACGGTACGAAAGCCCCGTTTTGTTGTAGTGAAGGATTCATGATTGGCATACAACTCAAACCTCTCTCCTAACAGATAATTTCTCCAGATTTTCGTGTTCCAGATTTTCAACGCGAAAATCACAGCTGCAAACTCCAAATCATGAGTAGGATATCCTACTTCATGCAGTCTAAGCTGCTTGGATGCGTAGGCAATAACCTTACCATTCTGCATTAATATGGCTCCCAATCCAGTTCCACATGCAACAGCATATACCACCAACCCTTGATTCCCATTTGGAACTACTAACACGGGTACATTGCTCAACAAATGCTTTAACTTAAGGAATGCTTCCTCACATTTTTCAGACCAAACAAAATTTACCTCCTTTCTGGCCAGCTTATTTAAGGGTGCTGCTATCCGTAAGAAATCCTTAATGAATCTTTGATAGTGGCCAGCAAGTCCAGGAAAACATCTGATCTCAATCACCATATCCAGTCTCTTCTAATTTTTAACAGCTTCGATCTTATCTGGATCGACTGATAATCCTTTCTTTGAAACCACACGACCAAGGAATTTAACTTCCTACTTCCTAAAATGACACTTGGTAAACTTTGCCTTTAGCTGATTCTACCTCGGCGTCTCAAGCATCATACTAAGATCAATTTCATGCTCCCTCTCATCCTTAGAGTATACTAGAATTTCATCTATGAATACGCGAACAAACCTATCCAAGTACTCTCGGAAAACTCAGTTCATCAAATCAACGAAGAAAGTAGGTGTATTCGTCAATCCAAACGGCAACACCAACCACTCATACGAACCTTCGAAAGGCTGTCAAAGGAATGCTATCCTTCGCCATTCTTAACTGATGGAAACCTGTCGTTAAATCCAACTGGGAGAATACTTTAGCTCCATTCAACTGATCAAACAGATCATCTATTCTGTGCAAAGTATATTTATTATTAATTGTCCATTCATTCAGCTTATGATAGTCAATGCACATCCTTAATGACCCGTCTGGTTTCTTTATAAATATCGTGGCCGCTCCCCATGGCGAATTGCATGGTTTGGTAAAATTCTTTCCTTCTAGATCAACTAATTGCACCTTCAATTCCTTCATCTCAGTTTGTGTCATTCTGCTAGGTGGTCTACTCATAGGTTCATCTTCGGGTATAAGATCCATTCTAAAATCAACAATTCTATTAGGGGGTAATCCGGTGATTGGCTCGAAGACATCTGGAAACTCTCTTGCTACCCGAACCTGACTTAACTCATTACCTTTCTCCATAGCATTAAGAAAAGCACTAACACTCCTTTTAGTATTCTCAACTAAGAATATCACTCAGTTATGACTATCAGGGTGTCTCAGTGATATATCTCTATCATAGCAAAAAACTTTAGCCTCATACCCTCTCAACCAATCCATTCCCAAAACGATCCCTAAATCTAGGAGATCAATAACATATAAAATGCATGCAAATATATAACCTAACAAATCAAGTTCAAAATGGTCATATCTCAACCCTAGAGTTGAATACCCACCTATCGGATTCGCAACCCTTAAGGTAGTAACAAAACAGGTAGGTTCTAGGCATAATCTATCAACCAAACACCGAGATATAAATGAATGTGATGCACTGGTATCAAAAAGTACTCTAATTGAAATACCCTGAATCAAAAGCGTACCTTCCATCACCGTCTTTCCCTTATCTGCTGTACTAGGCCTAGCTGATACAATAGTAAAGACCTTTCCTTTATCCTCCCTAACCGGCTCTGGACATTGATTCTTGTAATGCCCAACTTGATCAAAGTTGAAGCATTTCACATTCTTCTAAACTGCAGCCTTCTTCCCATTTCCCGCCCGACATTCATTAGCAAAGTGACCCTTCTTATCACACTCATAACATATTACCTCAGCCTCTGACCTCTTAGTTTTGTCTTCCTTCCACGCTACCTTCTTTTTAAAGAACTTCTTCCCGTGAGAACCCTGAGTTTCCACAGACTTCTCTTTAGCTAGACTAGCGAGCAACTCATCATGGCGAATAGCCATCTCCACCACGATATTAGAAGGATTCCAGACATCTGTCATGGTCATCCTAAGAAGTTCGGGCCTCAATCCCCAAATGAACTTCTCATCCTTTTGATGTCAGTATCTATAAGTGCATACCCATATCTAGACAGCTGCACAAACTTAGTAACATACTCAACTACTGACATCTCCCCTTGCACTAAATCCATAAATTTCTCATCAGCTCGAATTTGGCAAACTCTGATACAAACTTCTGCACAAATCTCATCTTAAAATCAGCCCAAGTTAACTGCTCTTTAGGCACCCCAATAGTAACACAGTTCCACCAGTGTAGTGCTGACTGTCTAGAGGCTAACCTTTTATTTTGTCCGTCATTCAGACCCATATTAGTAAATATTTGCTCTTAATTCAATAACTAATTCTGAAACCTTCATGACACTTTCTGTTCCCAAGAATGGCTTCCCACCCAAACTGGTGTAATCTCTACTTAACAAAGTAATATTCCCAACTCGAGCCATATGATTAGCTCCTCCTACATTTATAGCAACACCAGTAGTGTAACAACCCGCAAACCCGTACCCCTTTGAGTCGACACTATTCTCCATGAAATAAACTCGAAGTGGATGGAAATATAAACCATTAGGGTTAAAGAAGAAAGAGATAGAAGAAGAAGATAAAACAACAACATAGAATCTCACAAACGCAGTGGAATAACATATAATACATAACAATAGATTTTTATACAAAAGAATCTATAGCTGTATAATACTTACAATCATCAGAGTACAACACAATCCGCAGCACATAATTGGACAGTTATAATAACTTGTCCTCACAAAAGCTGACTATGCAGCATACCATACACATCGGAATATGCATCATGTACGTTTAATACGTTGTGCCATCCAGCTCGTCTCCTGAGCTCCACATCATCCTATCCTGTATCTGTAATATTCGGTCTGACCCGAGCATTATAATAAAATAACACCCGAGTTAGTTTGAAAAAACAACGTGAGAAAACACACTCAATTGGATTATTGAAGTTTTCAAAATCCTTTGAAAATCAAAGTTATCTCGTAAGACCACGCTACAAATAAACATGCCAGGTTTTTACCTTACGATAACTAAAACATTTTTATCAAATTTGTCTGATATTATAATAGTGTCTATAGAAAGTAAAATAGAATCTAGCTGAAATGCTTTCATCTCACATTCCAACATAGTTGGGCACAATCAAAACTGTGCAGGCGCTTGTTGGAGATTGGATTCTATACAATGGCAGGGCTATTGGGGTACCGCCCTTCACAGTACCTGGCCTAGATCAGCATACCGAGGACCACTCCCGATCCCCTGCAACACAAGGCCGAAGCTACCCCTTACTGGATAGACCAAATAAGATCACCCTGCGGTTGGGATCAACAACTCCCCACTAAGCCGAGATCAAAAAGGGACTCTAGATAGGGACGACCTTACCCTATTTGGTGCTACCCACTTAGCCTTGCTGCACCTCCCCTGTTTTAGCCATTCCCGGTTGATGAGGCTTGAGGCAAAGCGTTACCTTTTTAGAACATATTCACTTAGAATGCTCATCGTCCTCCTGACGATGGTCAGATAGCATTCGTCCATACAATTTGCCCTGGGTCTGGACAAACCGAATCACCGTCTTCATCACCTTCACAGTCTTCATTCACAAACGTTCAAACCAGATCAAAGTGGTCTTCAGATAATTAAACCTGATCCCGGTCTCTTTGAAACGATCAGTGCATTGGCCAATATTTATAGTCGGTTATTTAACTATCAAATAACATTCACAAGCCAAATATTTTATTTCCACTGAAAAGCACCAAGTCATATCAAATTTAGTTTTCACATAAACTAAATTGCTTTATCCAAAAATATACACTTAAAACATTTAAAATAAAACTACTTAATCACTTTATTCAAAATAATAGTTATGAAATTTATAATATTTTCCCAAGTAAAACTTTAGCCAAAAACTACTTTTAAAATAAAACTATTATATAAGGTATAAATATTTAATGGTTATCCTTTACATGAAAATACTAATTTAACCTTTAAAAATAATTACCAATATAATTAACTTAAATAAATATTTACTTTAACAATTTTAAAACAACTAATAATAAAAATTTTTCTAAAACATTCTTCCAAAACCACCTTTAAAACTTCCAATTTATACTCAAAAATATCCTTTAAAATTATACTTGGCTTTTAGGAAATACACTTTCCATTCCAACATAACCATCTAATCATTTATAAATCCTTCTCGATTTATCCCAATTTAATTTATGTCTCAATCCGATAAATGTTCTTTTCCATACTTTTAAAAATAAAATCCTTATTTATTTTTAAAACAAAATACTCTTTCTTTATAAATTCCCACCATGAATTATACTTCCAAATTATCAACTGATAAATATTCACTTTATTTATAAACCTAGTTTATAAATTACATAATCTCATTCTCCTTTAATCACAGTTTCAACCCGTGGTCGGTTTTTAAATCGATTTCCAAAATTAACTCCATTTTAAAATAAATTCCTTAACTTACCCAAATTTATTCCAAAACCATTAACTCCATATCCACTCCTTTATTTATTATTTAAAATCTTATTTTAAATCTGAAAATATCCATTACACACTTTATTTTCAAAATTTTCCTTTTATTTTTCCCAACCAGTTTAATCTTGAATTTTTAAAATAAATACTTTTATTCCTAAACAATATTGTTTAAGTCTTCAAAACTCTTTTATTCCCGTTTATTCAAAATTCTCTATTCTTTTTCCGTATTCCAAAGTTAATTAAATAGGATTTCATAAATCAACATTTACCCTTTTTTCTTCAAATTCATTCCTTTAATTTATCCAAATTCACTATAATTATTTTACTCAATATTCTCTATTTTATTTCTTTCAAAAATCAAATATTTATATTTTTGATATCGTAAAATACCCAAAATATATTCAGTCAAACCACAGCCTTCAATAATTTCAATATCTAATATAATAAATCACAGATTATTAGATAAATCATATCATAGAATATGAAAATAAAAATCCAATGTTTTTGAGGAATCCAGTCGGATCCCTCCAACTTGTTTCTCTTTATCCACAAACGTTAGCACAATATAAAAATACCAATCCCACTTCGAGGGGGATGTCGCGGTATAAAGGGTCATTCGCTATTATGCGGGGCGCATAGGGTCTCATTTGCTATATAATGCGGGAATATCAATCACTCCAATATATATACTACTATATATAATATATCACATCCAGATTTATAAAAAATTATCAATTCAAGCAATCAACCATTTGTTTAAATTTTAACTATTTAAATTTAAACGGTAATCCAAATGAGTGAGATTATCTCACCTTTGACTTTTGTTTTGCAATCCGACCTAAACCGGCTTGTTATCTTCACGAATGTGGACCTTGTAACAAATATTGTATGCTTTATTAATATTTGGACTAATCGAACAATTTATTAGCATTTTATAATTTACTTTAAAATAATAATTTAAATTTTTAAATAAATTTTCCTATGATAAATAATTTTTTTAGTAACCAAAATAATTAAATAAGTTAATCTCCATAATCCATTACTTTAAAATAAACTAGTTAGTGGAAATATGTGTCACAACCCATTTTTTCATACCGATTTAAACTGACTTCAAACCACACTTGTCAGTTAAATTGCATGGAAAGACGGATAGTGAAAGTAGAAAGAAGGTAGAAATAGAAGAATATAGAAGAAAAGAGAACAATCAGAATCTCACAGCGGATCGAATAAACTATAATATAAATAAATCTTTACATGAAACCAAAACTGTTGCTTTAATAATACATACAGACTTTATATCATAGTTACAACCATTCAACTCGGACAGTTTATAACAATCCTTCCCTTACAACTAATTGACCACACAACCAAAACAGACTGAATATAAGCATCTACGTCACTACTTCTCCTGACTCCAGCTCCTTTCCTGAAGCTTCCACTCTTCCAGCTAAACCTGAAAATTTGCTCGGTCTGACCCGAGCATATAGGAAACCACCAAGCACGGGTTAGTCTGGTAAACCAGCGTGAGAAACACACTCAAATTGATTATTAAAGTTTAAAAATCCTTTTGAAATCAAAGGTATCTCGTAAGACCACGCCACAAATAAACATGTCGGGTTTTTACCTTACGCTAATCAAAACATTTCTTATAAAATCCTATAATATTATAATAGTGTTTATATACAAATACTTATTCAAATAGCTGAAATTGTTGCATTATTAATTCCAGCATACTAGCCACAAAGTGGGTTCTACAATCAAAACCGTAAAAGGCACGTAGGGAGAATGGATTTCTAACGAATGACTAGGCACTGGGTACCACCTATCGCAGTACCTGGTCTAGATCAGTACCGAGGACCCCTCTGTTCCCCTGCAACACAAGACCGGACTACCTCTTACTGGATAACACGAGTAAGATCACCTTGTGGTTGGGATCAGCAACCGCCCACACAGCCGAAATAAAAAGGGACTTCTAGACAGGGATGACCTTACCCTACTTAGGTGCTACCCACTTAGCCTTGCTGCATAACCCCTGATTTTCAGTCATTCTCGGTTGATGAGGCTCGAGACTAAGCGTTACCTTTTTAGAACATAACACTTAGAATGCTCACCGTTCTCCTGACGATGTTCTGAAAGCAATCATCCATACAAGTCCGTTCCGGGTTTGAACGGAACCGAAGGCACTATTCCTACTGCATCTAGTTTGGAATCACCCTCAAGATAAGTAGCGATTAGCCCTTGCACTTCACGGCTCCATCTTCGACTCCAAGCTCTTGTCCTCAACATGAAAACGTACTCGTTGGATCGAAGTGGTTTTCGAATGATAAATCTGATCCCGGTCTCTTCGAAACAATGTTCGCTGTTTCCCGGTAAACTCAACCCCAGTTCTTTAGGAAATACACAAACGAAATACAAGATCGGAGTTCACCTCCTAACCGTTAGTGGACGGGTCTCCTTATAATTCGTCCTAGAGAATAAACGAGTTTATACGTACGGTATAGCAGCTCGAATGGTAACCGTACCATATGATTCTCGAGTATCCTCTAGATATTTCCAAAGTTAGGTTTTTGTCCAAATTTGATAGTCGGTTGTTTAACTATCCAAACAATCAATCAATTCAACCAAGTTATTTCCCGTTGCAACCATTAAGCCTTGTTCATATTTACAATCCAAACGGATTGAAATTTAATAAGAAAGCTTATTTTATTTGATAAATATATATATTTAAAACCATTTCTTTCTAAATCATACTTATGAAATTTCCAAATATTATTTTCAAGTTTATTAAATAAAATAGTCTTTGTAAAAGTTACTATAATATATTATTTAAATCAACATTTATATTAAATAAATTTATATTCAAGAAAATATACTATAATACTAATTTATTCAAAATTAACCTTCAAATGATCATTACAAAAATAGTTTATACTTGAAAATAGTTTAAATAATACCTACTTATAAAAAGATTTTCCAAAAATAGTAATAAACAACTTTTGATATTTCCAAAATATTTATCAATCTTTTAAAAATATTTCTAAAAATAATATTTATTTTTAAAACAAAACTAGGTTCAAAATCAATCCAAACAGAATAAGGCTTATCAGTCTCAATGGTACTTATCATTCTACAATTCACAGTCAATACAGATATTCAAAATCAATCAGCTTCCATTGATCGATTCACATTATATTCTCAAATACAATTAGCAGACAAATAACAGATATATGCATGAATAATAGATCAAAGATTTTCATTGCTAGTAAATAGTTATAGAGATAATATCAGATAGATGGCTTATACTATCCATAGAAGGTAAATTAACTATTTAGTGGAATGGTGTCTGTTTCCACTGTCCAGATGTCAAACTGTTTGAATAATCTAAAATAAACACATCTATTCAGTTTGGGAACGTTTTAACAATAGGCCGCAAAATTTTAAACGACATTCATTTCAAACTGGTATATTTAATCATGTCTGTAAATCTGATAAATTTCACTTATTTAATTTCACAATGGATCGCACAATGGTGTAACATCCGTTGATGTGAACCATCTTTTCCATAACACTTTATTATCTTAAAAATTCAAATAATTATTATAAATATAAAATCGCTTAAGAATTGATTCAAAAGTATAAATATTTTATTTTTCCTTAATTAACTACTTAACAATACTTAAATTTTCAGATAAACTCAAGAATTTATAAATGAATTATTTTAAAGAACTTGACTAATTTATGGTAAAATATTCATTAAGTGACCATAATTTGAAAGAATTAAAGTAAAAATTTTACATATTTTAAAATCCCTTGTCTTCAAAACATTTTAATATCAAAGAGAATTGGTTTAAAATAATTACTTAACCAACATGCTGGATTAATGCTATAAGAAACAAATGGTTATGCATTTATCTTATACATATTTCTTTATTTATAAAACTTGTTTTAAAAATAAAACCCAGACCACATGGGCCGAAACCCAACCCAGAGACTAAAGAAAACAAATCAAAACCTAAATACTCCACAACACTAACGGGCTGAAGCACAACTCGTTAATACCCAACTCCAAATTATTTCCCTCTTCTTCCCCTACCAAACAACAAACAACAACCCAAAACTACCTCAACCCAAAAATGAAATCCGACGCCACAAACCAGAAAGCTCGACTCCGATCAACTCAAACATTACCAAGCGACCATCAACTAGCACTCGAACACGACACATCCGGATCAAAGCCATTCCTCATACTCGATTCACTAGCTCTGACAATCCTTCGTGCACACTGTGTACGTTCACGTCCTTACCTCTGATCGTCATACCGTTATGTCACCGCCACACAGTCGCTCAACCACCCAAACCCAAAACACAACAATGTCGAAGTCAGCAGTCCTCTCGATCAAAAATCGATCAGTATCACAACCCCCAAAAAAACAGAAAACCCACCTTCCTCCACAGATCGATCCACCACAACCACGACCGGTCACAGCATCGCACGCCACCTACTCCAAATGAAAGCTCACCCATTGCTCTTCCTTCCTGCCCAAAATCGAAGAACTCGGTCGCCACTCCTTTCCCTAATTCTATCCCGTTCACCGGCCTTCCATCGTCTACCCAAAACCCAAAAATCACTTAACCATCCAATTCATTCCCAAAAACCCAAATTCGCCTCGGTCGACACCTCCCTGATGTCCACCAGCCCCTCCCAGACTTGGCCGCTCCACTCCACAATGGCGAGATCGCCTGAAATCTATTTTTGAACGTAAAACGTTCATCTACAAATTCCATAAGATATACAACACTAAAAATTATAACTTTATCAGTAAAATTCACATTTCCACACAAGGATTATGACTGCATGTGTAAATCCTAGAATAAAGACATTTATTTTCACCAAAATTTGATTATTCACTGTAAAATAGAACCCTATCGAACTACACAGCATAATTTGCTCACAAACTATTTTTAACATAAACTATACTCAAAATTTAACACTTTTCTATTTTATAGCATCAACAAATACAAACTAGACAAAGAGAAATAGATTTTTGAAGTGGAAATGAAAATATACTTACTGTCAACAAAGCAGAGATTAATTCATTTTCAAATTTAAAATAAATGCTCACCTTAAACATTTGCTTCCAGATGCTATAAAATTTGAAGTTTAAGTCTTTGATTTGAAAAGTTGAAATCCTTAAAACTGAAACTTGAATCTCCTGGTGATTTGAATTAAACAGGGATGCTCCTGACATTTTAAAACTTCTAGACTTGGTTTTACTGAGTGTTTACTTCAACTTTTCTTTTTTTCTGATTTTACCCAATTGAATAGAGGCTTCTTTACTTGTTTTTAAGTGACAGGTTTTGATTTCCAAAACAAAACCACTCAGATATGAAATACTCATATGTATACACACACACACACATCTGAGGGACAGAGATGACTACTTGGTGGCTGCAATGATATTATCTTATGCTGAGTGAAATTTGACAAGAAAATTAAAATGATTACGTTTAACTTGATTAGGTAGCTTATGTCAGATGTTTAACATGTTTACTGATTCAAAATATCTCCCTAACTTACCCATTGTTTGTTCGATTAAAAACAGTTTTTAACTTGTTTTTGTAAACCTGCTTTCACATAATAGTAAATGATTTGCAAACTATTCTATTATTATTTTTATAATATACCATACAATATTAAAAGTATATGCAAGTATATCCAAGATTTTAAATAGCCCATAATTTACATTACTTGTCAAAGTAGTGTTTGTACTGTTTCTATACATTTAAAAATAAAAATGAAAATGAGAAATTATATTAAAATAACACTTCTTAGTTAATTTACCTTATATAAATATATGTGTTAATTTAAACAAAGACTACAAAGTAGCTAAAAGATATCTTTGCTTTTGACTAAGTTGTATTTTCATTTGTTACCCATACATTTCAAAACAAAATAAGAAACTAGATTAACATAATACTTCTTGGTTTATACTTATATAAATATGTTGTTACTTAAATAACATTCAATATTAACATCTTATATTCATATGTTACTAAAATAAAATAAATAATATTCAATATTAAATACCCTATGTGTTATAAGAACTTCAAAGTGGTATTAAATCCTTCATGTATATATATAACCATATATACATCTTTTAAATTTATATATAGAAATACATTACTTTCACATAAACTAAATTCACTAGTTTTCTATATATATAGTCTCTCCTATTTATATTTATGTGATTATTGTACATGCCTCTTAGTTTACAACATTTATCTATTTAAAATATTATAAACTATATTTTTACTTAACATAACATATATATGATTTCCTTATTCGATGTATACATATTATTTAAGTAACTTAAAACTCCTTTTTATTTAATATAAACACATTGTTCATATATACCAAAATCAAAAATATCACTTTTACTTCACTATGAATCTATCCAAATTTTATTACATATAAATTTATTATTCCTATATGTAAAATAAATGCATTTGACTATTCCGATTTATTTAATGCTCTATTAATAAAATATATATATTTATCTTTAAAACAAAATACATATTTTTAATCTAAAACAATATATACTTATTTTACTTTTAAAACAAAATATACATATAACAAATTCTATTTAAATCAAATATGTAATTAATATGGATTTGAAAATTCAAGCTACACTGGTTTTGAAAAATTGTATACAATTATTAATTATTGATTAATGGGAATATTGTATATTAAAATACAATATTTTTGAATATTATAAATTAATATTCACGACTCGGGATGTCAAAAATCCCGGGTCATTACATTCCTCCCCCCTTAAAAGAACTTCGTCTTCGAAATTCCATAGCTAAGTTAGAAAAATTAACCACCCAAATTAGAACTAATCAATAATAATCCAAACTACACTAGTAACTACACAGATTCATACTATATATCAAAATATACATTATATCTAGCCAAAATATTCCTACAAATGTTATCATCATCCATACAAACATACATATATACACAGATATTTATATCACCCTACCAAACATTTTACACCAAACATCCATGACGTCCAAGGGTCAAAAACACATACAAAAAGGCACACACTACCAAGAGAAAGCAACCCAAACTAACTATGGACTCTTGCTACACGAGTCGTCCAATTCGGGTCCTGACAATTCCCAGGACTCTACATCATTGTATGGGACCCAAACAACCACTGGACTAGGCTCTCTAGGAAGGAAATCTACACCAGCAGCTGGCTCGTCAACCACCTCCCAAATCTCCCAAATGACATCGTCATTCTCTGATTCGGGATCCTCCTCCACTTTAAATTCTTCCTCATCATCAAACTCCTCATCTTCGCCTTCGACTTCGAATTCCTCTTCACCGTCGAAATCCTCCAAGGGATCTTCTTGTTGAGGCTGAGGTTGCTCAACAGGCTCTACTGGTACTTCTGGCTCTTCTTCATATAAGGACGGCTCGTTAAGATCCGCTCGAATTCTCCTGACCCGGTCAAAATCACCATCTCTCCTTGCCCTAGCCAAAGCTCCACCTCTACTGATGCTACGGGTTCTCTATAATCAATACCAAAACCCAAAGGTGAGATCCTAAGGTTAGACTTCTATATGTTAAAGAGTACATCAAAGTCTACATTTCAAAATTAATTCCTCCTTAAAATTTCTATTACCCAATATTTTATAAAGTCATCTTTCCAAAAGTAGTTTGAGTATATATTTGAAAAGTGATTATAGGTAGAGAAAAATATATAATAATACAGTAAATTCATAAACAACTTATTTCCTCAATTTATAAATCCATATATATATATATATATGTAACAATAAATTGTTATAAGGTTTTAAATTCTCATATATCCTTTTCTAGAAATCCATAATTATGAAAATTATCTTTAAAGGGTGGAAATTTTTCCCAAAATATTAATTTTAAAAGTATTCTGAATTCCTTAAGTAAAAGAATTTAGTAAAAATCATTTTTACAAATAAAACATAATAAAATCCATTTTCCAAAGATTCAAATTTTAAAGGGTTTAGATTCCTAAGGTATGCTCAAGGATGACGGCTAAGACCACTCAATCCTAGATGATAAATTATCATCATCACAACCAATCATTTTAAATACCATATATATTAAAAATCATACCTTTCTATATAGAAAAATATATTCTGGATAAGATTATTTCATCTACCACTTAAACAATATTGTGTCAGTTGGCCTGGTTCAAGTGTTTAGAGATCCCTATCAATAACGTTAGCTACTCATATTGACCAGAATCCATATGCCACTTAACCGATCAATTAACACAATATAAAATCATTTTTAAATAACTAACAAATACACACTCTCGTATATATATATATATATATATATATATGTATGTATGTATGTATGTCTGTGTATGTATATGTATACACACACACTCAGACTCAACCCACCCGAACCTAGGTATTCACTCAACCTAGGCTCTGATACCACAATGTCACAACCCATTTTTCTGTACCGATTTAAACTGACTTCAAACCACACTTGTCAATTAAATTGCACGGAAAGACGAATAGTGAAAGAAGAAAGAAGGTAGAAATAGAAGAAGATAGAAGAAAAGAGAACAATCAGAATCTCACAACAGATCGAATAAACTATAATATAAATAAATCTTTATATGAAACCAAAACTATTGCTTTAATAATACATACATACTTTAAATTAGAGTTACAACCATTCAACTCGGACAGTTTATAACAATCCTGCCCTTACAACTAGTTGACCACACAACCAAAACAGACTGAATATAAGCATCTACGTCAATAGGTCTCCTGATTCCAGCTCCTCTCCTGAAGCTTCCACTTTTCCAGCTAAACCTGGAAATATGCTCGGTCTGACCCGAGCATATAGGAAAAACACCAACCCGGTTCAGTCTGGTAAACCAGCGTGAGAAACACACTCAACTTGATTATTCAAGTTTATTTTTTTTAAAATCAAAGGTTTCTAGTAAGAGCACGCCACAAATAAACATGTCGGGTTTTTACCTTAGATAACCAAAACATTTCTTATAAAATCCTATGATATTATAATAGTGTCTATATACAAATAATTATTCAAATAGCTAAAATTGTTACATTATTAAATTTCAGCATACTAGCCACAAAGTGGGTTCTACAATCAAAACCGTAAAGGGCACATAGAGAGAATGGATTTCCAACGAATGACTAGGCACTGGGGTACCACCTATCACAGTACCTGGTCTAGATCAGCGTACCGAGGACCCCTCCGTTCCCTTGCAACATAAGACCGGACTACCCCTTACTGGATAGCCCGAGTAAGATCACCCCACGGTTGGGATCAACAACCACCCACACAGTCGAAATAAAAAGGGACTACTAGACAGGGATGACCTTACCCTACTTGGGTGCTACCTACTTAACCTTGCTGCATATCCCCTGATTTTCAGTCATTCCCGATTGATGAGGCTCGAGGCTAAGCGTTACCTTTTTAGAACATATCACTTAGAATGCTCACCGGCCTCCTGACGAAGTTCTAAAAGCATTCATCCATAGAAGTCCGACCCGGGTTCGAACGGAACCGAAGGCACTATTCCTACTACATCCATTTTGGAATCACCCTCAGGATTAGTAGCGATTAGCCCTTGCACTTCACTGCTCCATCTTCGACTCCAAGCTCTTGTCTTCAACATGAAAATGTACTTATTGGATCGAAGTTGTTTTCAAATTATAAATTCGATCCCGGTCTCTTCGAAACAACGTTCGCTATTTTCCGATAAACTCAACCCCGGTTCTTTAGGAAATACACAGACGAAATACAAGATCGGAGTTCACCTCCTAACCGTTAGTGGACGAGTCTCCTTATAATTAATCTTAGAGAACAAACGAGTTTATACGTACGGTATAACACCTTGAATGCTCGGGTTTCCTTTAGATATTTCCAAAGTTAGGTTTTTGTCCAAATTTGATAATCGGTTGTTTAAATATCAAAACAATCAATCAATTCAACCAAGTTATTTCCCGTTGCAACCATTAAGCCTTGTTCATATTTACAATCCAAACAGATAAAAATTTACTAAGAAAGCTTATTTCATTTGATAAATATATGTATTTAAAACCATTTCTTTCCAAATCATACTTATGAAATTTCCAAATATTATTTTCAAGTTTATTAAATAAAATACTCGTTGTAAAAGTTACTATAATATATTATTTAAATCAACATTTATATTCAATAGATTTATATTGAAGAAAATATACTAAAATACTAATTTACTCAAAATTAACCTTCAAATAATCATTACAAAAATAGTTTATACTTGAAAATAGTTTAAATAATACCTTCTTATAAAAAGATTTTCCAAAAATAGTAATAAACTACTTTTGATATTTCCAAAATATTTATCAATCTTTCAAAAACATTTCTAAAAATAATATTTATTTTTAAAACAAAACTAGGTTCAAAATCAATCGAAACAGAATAAGGCTTATGAGTCTCAACGGTACTTATCAATCTACAATTCACAGTCAATACAGATATTCGAAATCAATCAGCTTCCATAGATCAATTCCCATTATATTCTCAAATACAATTAAGAGACAAATAACATATATATGCATGAATAACAGATCAAAGATTTTCATTGCTAGTAAACATTTACACAGATAATATCAGATAGATGGCTTATACTATCCACAAAAGGTAAGTTAACTATTTAGCAGAATGGTGTCTGTTTCCACTGTCCAGATCTCAAACAGTTTTAATAATATAAAATAAACACATCTACTCAGCTTGGGAACATTTTAACAATAGGCCGCAAAATTTCACGACGGCATTCATTTCCAATTGATATATTTAATCCTGTCTGTAAATCTGATAAATTTCACTTATTTAATTTCACAATGGATCGCACAACGGCGTAACATCTGTTGATGCAAACCATCTTTTCCACAACACTTTATTATCTGAAAATTTTAAATAATTATTATAAATATAAAATCACTTAAGAATTGATTCAAAAGTATAAACATTTTATTTTCCCTTAATTATTTGCTTAACAGTACTTAAATTTTCAAATAAACTCAAGAATTTATAAATGAATTATTTTAAAGAACTTGACTAATTTATGATAAAATAATTCATTTAAGTGACCATAATTTGAAAGAATTAAAGTAAACTAATTTACATATTTTAAAATCCCTTGTCTTCAAAACATTTTAATATCAAAGAGAATTGGTTTAAAATAATTACTTAACCAACATGCTGGATTAATACTATAAAAAAATAGATATGGATATGGATTTATCTTATACAAATTTATTTATTTATAAAACTTGTTTTAAAAATAAAACCCAGATCATGCGGGCCGAAATCCAACCCATAGACTAAAAAAACAAATCGAAACCTAAATACCCCACAACACTAACGGGCCGAAGCCCAACTCATTACTACCCAGCTCCAAATTCTTTCCCTCTTCTTCCCTTAGCAGACAATAAACAACAACCCAAAACTACCTCAACCCAAAAATGAAATCCGATGCCACGAACGAGAAAGCTCGACTCCGATCAACTTAAACACTACCAAGCAACCATCATCTAACACTCGAACACGACACAGCCTGATTGAAACCATTCTTCATAGCCAGATCAAAACCATTCCTCATACTCGATTCACCAGCTCTGACAATCCTTCGTGCACACTGTGCACGTGCTCGTCCTTACCTCTGATCGTCATACCGTTATGTCACCGCCACCCATTCGCTCAACCACCCAGACCCAAAACGCCACAAAGTCGAAGTCAATAGTCCTCTCGATCGAAAATCGATCAGTATCACAACCCCCAAAAAAACAGAAAACCCACCTTCCTCCATAGATCGATCCACCACAACCACAACCGATCACAGCCTCGCACGCCACCTACCCCAAATAAAAGCTCACCCATTGCTCTTCCTTTCTGCCCAAAATTGAAGAACTCGGTCACCACTCCTTCTCCTAATTCTGTCGCAATCACCGGCCTTCCATCGTCTACCCAAAACCCTAAAATCCACTTAACCATCCAATCCGTTCACAAAAACACAAATTCGCCCCGGTCGATACCTCCCTGATGTCCACCAGCCCCTCTCGGACTTGGCCACGCCACCCCACGACGGCGAGATCGCCTGAAATCTATTTTTGAACGTAAAACATTCATCTACCAATTCCACAGGATATACAACATAAAAAATAACAACTTTATCACTAAAATTCACATTTCCACACAAGGATCAAGACTGCATGTTTAAATCCTAGTATTAAAAACATTTATTTTCACCAAAATTTGATTGTTCACTGTAAAAACAGAACCCTATCGAACTACACAACATATTTTGCTCACAAACTATTTTTAACATAAACTATACTCAAAATTTAACACTTTTCTAGTTTATAGCATCAACAAATACAAACTAGATAAAGAGAAACATATTTTTAAAGTGGAAATGAACAATATACTTACTGTCAACAAAGCAGAGATTAATTCATTTTCAAATTTAAATTAAATGTTTCTTACCTTAAACATTTGCTTTCAATGCTATAAAATTTGAAGTTGAGGTCTTTGATTTCAAAAGTTGAAATCCTTAAAACTGAAACTTGAATCTCCTGGTGATTTGAATTAAACAGAGATGCTCCTGACTTTTTAAAACTTCGAGACTTGGTTTTACAGAGTGTTTACTTCCTCTTTTCTTTTAAATTTGTTTTCTGATTTTATACAATTAAAAAGAGGCTTCTTTACTTGTTTTTAAGTTACGGTTTTGATTTCTAAAACAAAACCACTCAGATCTGAAATACTCATATATATATATATTATATATATATACACACACACACACACACACAGCTGAGGGACAGAGATTACTACTTCGTGGTTGCAATGATATTATCTTATGCTGAGTGAAATTTGACAAGAAAATTAAAATGATTATGTTTAACTTGATCAGGTAGCTTATGCCATATGTTTAACATGTTTACTGATTCAAAATATCTCCTTAACTTACCCATTGTTTGTTTGATTAAAAACAGTTTTTACCTTGTTTTTGTAATCCTTCTTTCACATAATAGTAAATGATTTGCAAACTATTCTATTATTATTTTTATAATATAAACCATACAATATTAAAAGTATATGCAAGTATATCCAAGATTTTAAATAGCCCATAATTTACATTACTTGTCAAAGTAGTGTTTGTATTGTTTCTATAAATTTAAAAATAAAAATGAAAATGAGAAACTATATTAAAATAACACTTCTTAGTTAATTTATCTTATATATATATATGTGTGTTAATTTAAACAAAGACTACAGAGTAGGTAAAAATTATCTTTGCTTTTGACTAAGTTGTATTTCCATTTATCACCTATACATTTTAAAACAAACTAAGAAACTAGATTAACAAAATACTTCTTGGTTTATACTTATATAAATATGTTGTTACTTAAATAACATTCAATATTAACACCTTATATTCAGATGATACTAAAATAAAATAAATAATACTAAATATTGAATACCCTATGTGTTATAAGAACTTCAAAGTGGTATTAAATCCTTCATTTATATATATAACCATATATACATCTTTTAAATTTATAATATAGAAATACATTACTTTCAAATAAACTAAATTCACTAGTTATCTATTTATATAATCTCTCCTATTTATATTTATGTGATTATTATACATGTCTCTTAATTTACAACATTTATCTATTTAAAATATTATAAATTTTATTTTTACTTAACATAACATATATATAATTTACTTATTCAATGTATTCATATTATTTAAATAACTTAAAACTCCTTTTTATTTAATATAAACACATTGTTCATATATACCAACATCAAAAATATCACTTTTACTTCACTATGAATTTCTATCCAAATTTTATTACATATAAATTTATTATTCCTATATGTAAAATATATGCATTTGACTATTCCAATTTATTTAATGCTCTATTAATAAAATATACATACTTATCTTCAAAACAAAATAAATATATTTAATCTTAAACAATATATACATATTTTACTTTTTAAACAAAATATACATATAATAAATTCCATTTAAATCAAATCTATAATTTAATATGGATTTGAAAATTCAAGTTACACTATTTTTGGAAAATTGTATACAATTATTAATTATTGATTAATGGAAATATTGTATATTAAAATACAATATTATTGAATATTATAAATTAATATTCACAACTCGAGATGTCAAAAATACCGGGTCGTTACAATATCTATATATACTTTTATTTTCCTTTGAAACTATATATACTAAAAAATAACCTATATACATTTAAAGATCTAATTTTTATATAAAGTCCACAACATTTTAAAATCCCTATATTTTCCCAAAATCTTATATATATATATATTAAATTTAAAACAAAATGTTTTTTATATATCTTACTGTAAAACATATATATATATATATTTCCTCTGTAAATAACAAAACAAAAATTTCTTTTACTGTATATATATATATATATTCCTCTAAAAGTTTTCTATTTTAACTTTATATATATTTTTTCCCAAAATCTTATCTGTGAATGTTTTTTTCCAGATTACCTTTAAATCAAATTTACTAAAATCAACATAAGATTTCCTTAAATAAAAATTGTCCATATATATATAGGTATGTTCCGGTGACTTGCCACATATATATGCATATGTATTTTTGTTTAAAACTAAAGCTAAACTACCTCACCTGTAACGCCCCACTCTGAGACCCACTGTAACAAAGAGTATTACGGGAGTAATACTGTCTGTTAAAGCGGAGAATAGAGTATAGTGGAAGCGACCATTTGTAATCAAGCTATAACTATCTACTGAATACGTCGAAAGGGTGGTATCTATTTTTTTTTTCAAGTGGTTCGACATATTCAATAAATACTTTTAACGAAATTACAAATGGCTAAAGATCTATTAGAATAAGCATAGTAATAAAATGATAAAACATCACAGAACATAATCACATAACAGATATAAAATCCCAGAACAATACATCGTCAATACAGATCCAAATATCATAAGTGGGTACAAAGCCACTACTCACACATGAGAGTCAAAAATATGTACATATCAAAGTCTGAATAATAACATAAGCGGACACAAAGATAAGCTATCTCAAAAGCATAGCAGATAAGTCCAAAGCGGAAGCACAGAAGCTAAGTCCAGAGACCTAACCTGAAACAACTCGGTCTGACCCGAGCGAAAACACTCGGGTCAGGCTAGATAAACAATCAGTAATAACTGAGATATATAGTAATGCGGTACATAAATAAAACAGTACTTATCCAAAGAGAAGTATATTATGAACCACATGAATATAATGGCGATCCCTAATCATCAATAAACAATAAAAATCTCCAAAGAGAAATCAACACCAAAGTGTAGAATAAATAAAATCGCCTCATATCATCGGCGTAGCCAAAGCTATAAAAAGATGCCCATAGGCAATAATCCCAAGAGTGACTAGAGTCTGTAATCAATGCCCAAGCAAAGATCGATGCTCCAAAGAGCAATGGGGATATACTGAAAAGTCAATGAAATCCAACACTGAAAAGCAGTGTCCAGAGACACTGTGAATCCACAAGGTAATCGGACTTACATCGTATGGTTCCATAGAACCAACACCGAATGGCGGTACTCGAATGGATATAAAAATCATCAAATAATACCAATATTGCACGTGCACCGACCAGAGTCGTTGTTGCCAAGTACTGTAGAGTTGTGATCGATCACTCGGACAGATGCGGAACGCGCGAGACGGCAAGATCCTTCCTAGAAGGATAAAGGCCCAGAGGCGCATGCCGAAAAATAAACTGCTCCATAGAGCAGGTGTCCAGAGACGGTTGCCCAGAGGCGTGGTGACCCAGAGGTCCAGTACTGGCCGCCTAGAGGCTAATGTGTCACTAACTTCTTGGAGAGGAACCCATAAAGCGTTAACAATGAGTCCCATACCCCACGTTCGCACTAAACGGTTTACTAACCAATAGCAAGCTCACACTCCAAACAATAAAAAGTCCACCTCGTATCATCGGTAAACTAGACCCAAAGGTCAAAACGATCAATCGAATAGGTCGGGGATTAACCGGAAAGGAAATACAAACGGTTCCATAGGCCGGAGATTTCCTAACCGTTTAAGCACCTTTCCACTTCGCTCGACGTGCTAAAAAGTGAGTGTGAGATTTTTATTATAGAAAATAATGGTGCGAAACGGATTTATAATTGATTTTGAAATCACTTTAAAACGGCTTTTGAAAACTCTCCTATTATGGAGTAACTAATTTAATAATTAAAAATAATATTATATAATAATTTCTAAAGCCATTTAGGAGTGAAAAATCCTTTGAAAATAATTCATAAAACCCGTGTACGAAATCTAGAGACAAATCTCAAAGAAATCAATAAAACCAGAAAATCACTGAAAATATTCTAAGTGTTGGAAAATAGTCCAAAAATGACGCGAACCCAAGTTCGGAAAATTATTCGGACTAGCAAACTGAATCCGAATGGCATGAAAATTGGTAGACATATAGTCCAACATCCCTGCTCCAAACTGCAGAAAGAATCGGGAAATTCCGACTTGAAACGAAGAAATGGCGTCGTCTCAAAGTCGGACAAAAATCATAAAACTTTACTGTGTCAAAACAGTGTAAAGGTCCCACTTCGAGGACATGGTCGAAGGGTCACATGAACTCAGATCTTGATGAAAATTTGCAGGAGCGTAGTAAAGTACTCCTACTTTGATATGCAAAAATAATCGTTCGGTTTCGACTTGAAACGAAGAAACGACAATGTTTCAAAGTTGGTCCGACGATAACTGAAAATGATCACTATTGTAAAATAGTTTCTGGGTGCTACTTCGGTAATAGAAACGAAGTATCTAATGCACCCAGATCTAAACCAAACTTTGCATGGTTAAAGATCTCGATCTCATCATTTTAACGAGACCAAAAACGATGAAATCCGACAAAGGACGAGCCCGGGATGGCGTCGCAAAGTCGGGGTTCTACGCTGAAAACAACGGGAGAAAAGAGACTAAGGCCTATAGCTATGCACTAACTGGCCAGAGATGAAAAACCACAATTTTGGCATAGTAAACTTCAAATTCTGGCAAAATGAATAAAATGAAAGTTGTAGCTTAGTTTCTAAGCTTTCCGGAATGACCAAGATCGTCAAATTCCGACCAGAGATGAAAATTCTATGACTAAAACAATTCTCAGATCTAAATTTTATATCACTGTTATTGTGCTCTCGGGACAGTGGTAAGAATGCATAGGTTTGACCAAATTAACTTCGAAATTTCATGAAACTCAAAACATGAAAGTTTTAGCACTAAATCTAGGCTTTCCAGAACATCCGAAATTATTAGATTTGGATAAGAAACGAGTAACTTATGGCCAAATCAATTTCAGGTTTTTATTTTATCAACCCTGTAGTTTGTTGTCAGGTCAGCGACAAACAAGCATGATTTCGACCATTCAAACCTCAAAATTAGGCAAAGCACAAAACATAAAAGTTATAAGGTACAGAATAAGCTTTCCAGAACTTCAAGAAAATCTTAATTCCGATTTAAGATGAATGAGATATGCCTAATTTACTAACAGTAATAAACTAATTATAATTTCAGCTAGCATATATTACAAATAACTTATGTGCACACCCCAAATGAAAGCAAAGATGATCAAAGAGCTATGATTCACATGTTACATAATAAAACATGTGTTACTAACTGATTACCAAAATCAAAAGATGATTAAACACATATTAGAAGAGGTTTTTAGCAATATATCTATCTTGAAAGCAACAAAGACTATTATAGCATCAACCCCAGTTAGCAAAAGAAGATTAGGAGGATATAAGATCAAAAAAAGCACATAAAACATGTGTTACCAAATACATTTCAGAAATGAGAAAGATATAAAAATGGATTTGAGGTGGGTATTTGCATTACCTTTGCATAGAATGACTTGCATAAGCTAAAACTAGAAGGAGATGAAGATAGAGGCCATTTTTGTTATGAAAGCTTTAGGAAATGATTAGGGTTTTGATTAGGGTTGAATGAATGAGGTTATGAGAGTATGAGATAATTTATAGAGGAGGTTTAGGGTGGGTTATTGGGCTAGGTTTAGAAACCCAATAAGAAGAGAGTTATTTATATGTTTTCCAAAAATTAGTCTAAGTGTTCATGTATGTTTATAAAACTCATTTTTCTTATCCAAACCCGTTTTAAAATCTCTCCTAAAATATTTAACTTTCCAAAAATAACATTTTATCCTCATTTTAAAATCCCATATTTCCCATTTAATTAAAATAGCCTTTTTCACATAAATTTTGTTATTCCAAATTCTTTTATGCTTCATTAAAATAAATAAAAATCCTAACTTTTATTTATTAGTTGGTAATGCAAATCCCGGGTTGTTACAGACTCCCCCCTTAAGAAAATTGCATCCCCGCAATTTCTTAAGATAGATGTCGTCTATAACGTCAAATCCACAAAAGAAGTGATAGAGATAAAATAGAGAATTCTCACCCGTAGAAGAAGATGGGAGAATGCCAGGATAAGAGCGTTCGATAGATTCTCTGGTCTCCCAAGTGCAGTCCTTAAGATTCGGTGACCATTGAATCTTCACGAGTGGAACCTCTTTGTTGCGAAGGCGTCTAACCTCCGAATCAAGCACACGAAGAGGTTGCTGCTCCAAAGATAAATCAGGTAAGATCTCTAAATCAGGCACAGCATGCGGTTCAAAGATAGAATCAGGACCGTGGACACACATGCGAAGCTGGGAAACATGGAACACGTCGTGCATTCCAGAGAAGTGAGCAGGTAGAGCCACATGATAAGCCACGGGGCCAATGCGTTCCGTAATAGGAAATGGTCCAACATAGCGAGGAGCCAACTTCCCTGTAGAGCTGAAACGTACAACCCCTTTCATAGGAGATATCCGAATAAAGACATGATCACCAATGGAGAACTCAAGAGGCTTCCTGCGGTTGTCCGCGTAGGATTTCTGACAGTTCTGCGCCTCTTTCATTCTCTGACGAATAAGAATAATCTTCTCAGAAGATTCCTGAACTGAATCTGGACCAAGAAGGAGCTTCTCGCCAGATTCTAACCAACACGAAGGAGAACGACATGGCCTTCCGTAAAGAGCCTCGAAAGGAGCCATGCCAATACTAGACTGAAAGCTGTTGTTGTAGGAGAACTCTACAAGCGGTAAGTGATCCTCCCAACTACCTCCGAAATCCAGAATACAACAGCGTAAAAGATCCTCTAAACACGATTCACCCTCTCCGTCTGACCATCGGTCTGAGGATGATAAGTAGTCGAGAGATTCAGCTTTGAGCCCAAAGCTGACTGTAGGCACTTCCAGAAGTGACTAGTAAAGATAGTGTCTCGATCACAGACGATAGAGCTAGAAATGCCATGAAGTCGAACGACTTCCTTCACATATAGCTTGGCAAGCTGAGGAGCAGTCCGAGTGGACTTAATAGGAATGAAATGAGCTGATTTGGTCAAGCGATCGACGATGACCCAAATAGAAGTATGGCCTGACCTCGATCGAGGCAGACCGTCAATAAAATCCATGGATATCTGATCCCATTTCCACAATGGAATATCTAGCGGCTGAAGAAGACCAGATGGACGCTGATGCTCAGCTTTGATCTGTTGACAAGTCATGCAACGGCTTACATAACTTGCAACATCACTCTTCATGCCCTCCCAAAAAAATAGGCGACACATGTCAGCATACATCTTACTCGACCCGGGATGTATAGTGTACTTAGTGTGATGACACTCGTCTAGAATGTCATGCCTAAGTGATAAATCAGATGGTACCAAAATAAGGTTCTTCCTGCGAAGACACCGATGAGAATCAATAGAATAATCCAACAATGTCTCATCACTGGATCCCGACTCAAGGAGATGAATATATCGCAACAAGTCTGGATCCTGCCGCTGAGCATGGGCAATGCGATCCAATAGAATAGGTCGAGCTTCCAAGCTGAATAACAAGATTTGAGGATCAGAAGACGAAGCTTGATTTCGAATATCACACATAGAAAGAGTCTCAAGAATATCCCACTCGGCTATCATCATAGAAACTACTGCCGAGTGTTTGCGACTGAGTGCATCAGCCACACGATTACCCTTGCCAGGGATATACTGAAAATATAAGTCATATGAGGCGAGAAACTCGAGCCATCGCTGCTGCCTCATATTGAGATCCTTCTGACTGAATGAATACTTTAGCGACTTGTGATCGGTGTAGAGAATGAAATGTTCGCCCAATAGTTAATGACGCCACGTCTTCAAGGCAAATATGATAGCTGCTAACTCAAGATCATGAGTAGGATAGCGAACCTCATTCAGACGTAGCTGCCTAGAAGCGTAAGCAACTACCCGATCTTTCTGCATAAGCACAGCACCGAGGCCGCTACCACAAGCGTCGGTGTAAACAACAAGATCCTGGTTACTCTCAGGAACTACAAGGATAGGAGCATGAGTGAGAAGTTCCTTAAGTCGCTGAAAGGAAGCTTCACACTTATCAGACCAAATAAAACGAACCCCCTTACGAGTCAGAGTCGTGAGGGGAAGTGCAACTCGAGAGAAATCCTTGATAAACCGACGGTAATAACCCGCCAGCCCAAGGAAGCTGCAAATATCATGAACGTTCTAGGGCTGCCTCCAATTCTGAATAGCTTCGATCTTGGCAGGATCGACAGAAATACCCTTAGATGATACAATATGGCCCAAGAACTTGACCTTGCTCTCCCAAAAATGGCACTTGGAGAGCTTGGCCTTAAGCTGATGCTGACGAAGAGTATCCAAGACGATCCGCAAATGATGAGCATGCTATGCCTCAGATCTAGAATAAATAAAAATATCGTCGATGAAAACCAGAACGAATCTATCGATGTATTCCCGGAATACTCGATTCATAAGATCGATGAAGAAAGCCGGAGCGTTCGTCAAGCCGAACGGCATGACCAACCACTCAAAAGAACCATGACGAGTGCGAAATGCTGTAAGAGGAATGCTGTCTTCTATGACTCGTAGCTGATGGAATCCGGTGGCAAGGTCAAGCTGAGAGAAGACCTTCGCACCGCTCAATTGGTCAAACATGTCGTAACGGGAATTAGAGTTAGACATGATTCAATGATAGATAATTAATTAAGGAATACTACGGAATATAACGGATTCCTATACATATTCCTAACTTATCTATCAATAAACATAAGGAAGGGATTTGATTTAATTCGGATCTAATTTAAAATGTATTGTACTAAGTGTATCTGTTCTGTGTTTATTATACTTATTCCTGAAACTAGGCTCTGATACCAAACTGTAATGCCCCACTCTGAGACCCACTGTAACAAAGAGTATTACGGGAGTAATACTGTCTGTTAAAGCGGAGAATAGAGTATAGTGGAAGCGACCATTTGTAATCAAGCTATAACTATCTACTGAATACGTCGAAAGGGTGGTATCTATTTTTTTTCAAGTGGTTCGACATATTCAATAAATACTTATAACGAAATTACAAATGGCTAAAGATCTATTAGAATAAGCATAGTAATAAACTGATAAAACATCACAGAACATAATCACATAACAGATATAAAATCCCAGAACAATACATCGTCAATACAGATCCAAATATCATAAGTGGGTACAAAGCCACTACTCACACATGAGAGTCAAAAATATGTACATATCAAAGTCTGAATAATAACATAAGCGGACACAAAGATAAGCTATCTCAAAAGCATAGCAGATAAGTCCAAAGCGGAAGCACAGAAGCTAAGTCCAGAGACCTAACCTGAAACAACTCGGTCTGACCCGAGCGAAAACACTCGGGTCAGGCTAGCTAAACAATCAGTAATAGCTGAGATATATAGTAATGCGGTACATAAATAAAACAGTACTTATCCAAAGAGAAGTATATTATGAACCACATGAATATAATGATGATCCCTAATCATCAATAAACAATAAAAATCTCCAAAGAGAAATCAACACCAAAGTGTAGAATAAATAAAATCGCCTCATATCATCGGCGTAGCCAAAGCTATAAAAAGATGCCCATAGGCAATAATCCCAAGAGTGACTAGAGTCTGTAATCAATGCCCAAGCAAAGATCGATGCTCCAAAGAGCAATGGGGATATACTGAAAAGTCAGTGAAATCCAACACTGAAAAGCAGTGTCCAGAGACACTGTGAATCCACAAGGTAATCGCACTTACATCGTATGGTTCCATAGAACCAACACCGAATGGCGGTACTCGAATGGATATAAAAATCATCAAATAATACCAATATTGCACGTGCACCGACCAGAGTCGTTGTTGCCAAGTACTGTAGAGTTGTGATCGATCACTCGCACAGATGCGGAACGCGCGAGACGGCAAGATCCTTCCCAGAAGGATAAAGGCCCAGAGGCGCATGCCGAAAAATAAACTGCTCCATAGGGCAGGTGTCCAGAGACGGTTGCCCAGAGGCGCGGTGACCCAGAGGTCCAGTACTGGCCGCCCAGAGGCTAATGTGTCACTAACTTTTTGGAGAGGAACCCGTAAAGTGTTAACAATGAGTCCCATACCCCACGTTCGCACTAAACGGTTTACTAACCAATAGCAAGCTCACACTCCAAACAATAAAAAGTCCACCTCGTATCATCGGTAAACTAGACCCAAAGGTCAAAACGATCAATCGAATAGGTCGGGGATTAACCGGAAAGGAAATACAAACGGTTCCAAAGGCCAGAGATTTCCTAACCATTTAAGCACCTTTCCACTTCGCTCGACGTGCTAAAAAGTGAGTGTGAGATTTTTATTATAGAAAATAATGGTGCGAAACGGATTTATAATTGATTTTGAAATCACTTTAAAATGGCTTTTGAAAACTCTCCTATTATGGAGTAATTAATTTAATAATTAAAAATAATATTATATAATAATTTCTAAAGCCATTTAGGAGTGAAAAATCCTTTGAAAATAATTCATAAAACCCGTGTACGAAATCTAGAGACAAATCTCAAAGAAATCAATAAAACCAGAAAATCACTGAAAATATTCTAAGTGTTGGAAAATAGTCCAAAAATGACGCGAACCCAAGTTCGGAAAATTATTCGGACTGGCAAACTGAATCCGAATGGCATGAAAATTGGTAGACATATAGTCCAACATCCCTGCTCCAAACTGCAGAAAGAATCGGGAAATTCCGACTTGAAACGAAGAAATGGCGTCGTCTCAAAGTCGGACAAAAATCATAAAACTTTACTGTGTCAAAACAGTGTAAAGGTCCCACTTCGAGGACATGGTCGAAGGGTCACATGAACTCAGATCTTGATGAAAATTTGCAGGAGCGTAGTAAAGTACTCCTACTTTGATATGCAAAAAGAATCGTTCGGTTTCGACTTGAAACGAAGAAACGACAGTGTTTCAAAGTTGGTCCGACGATAACTGAAAATGATCACTATTGTAAAATAGTTTCTGGGTGCTACTTCGGTAATAGAAACGAAGTATCTAATGCACCCAGATCTAAACCAAACTTTGCATGGTTAAAGATCTCGATCTCATCATTTTAACGAGACCAAAAACGATGAAATCCGACAAAGGACGAGCCCGGGATGGCGTCGCAAAGTCGGGGTTCTACGCTGAAAACATCGGGAGAAAAGAGACTAAGGCCTATAGCTATGCACTAACTGGCCAGAGATGAAAAACCACAATTTTGGCATAGTAAACTTCAAATTCTGTCAAAATGAATAAATTGAAAGTTGTAGCTTAGTTTCTAAGCTTTCCGGAATGACCAAGATCGTCAAATTCCGACCAGGGATGAAAATTCTATGACTAAAACAATTCTCAGATCTAAATTTTATATCACTGTTGTTGTGCTCTCGGGACAGTGGTAAGAATGCACAGGTTTGACCAAATTAACTTCGAAATTTCATGAAACTCAAAACATGAAAGTTTAAGCACTAAATCTAAGCTTTCTTGAACATCCGAAATTATTAGATTTGGATAAGAAACGAGTAACTTATGGCCAAATCAATTTTAGATTTTTATTTTATCAACCCTGTAGTTTGTTGTCAGGTCAGCGACAAACAAGCATGATTTCGACCATTCAAACCTCGAAATTAGGCAAAGCACAAAACATAAAAGTTATAAGGTACAGAATAAGCTTTCCAGAACTTCAAGAAAATCTTAATTCCGAGTTAAGATGAATGAGATATGCCTAATTTACTAACAGTAATAAACTAATTATAATTTCAGCTAGCATATATTACAAATAACTTATGTGCACACCCCAAATGAAAGCAAAGATGATCAAAGAGCTATGATTCACATGTTAGATAATAAAACATGTGTTACTAACTGATTACCAAAATCAAAAGATGATTAAACACATATTAGAAGAGGTTTTTAGCAATATACCTCTCTTGAAAGCAACAAAGACTATTATAGCATCAACCCCAGTTAGCAAAAGAAGATTAGGAGGCTATAAGATCAAAAAAAGCACATAAAACATGTGTTACCAAATACATTTCAGAAATGAGAAAGATATAAAAATGGATTTGAGGTGGGTATTTGCATTACCTTTGCATAGAATGACTTGCATAAGCTAAAACTAGAAGGAGATGAAGATAGAGGCCATTTTTGTTATGAAAGCTTTAGGAAATGATTAGGGTTTTGATTAGGGTTGAATGAATGAGGTTATGAGAGTATGAGATAATTTATAGAGGAGGTTTAGGGTGGGTTATTGGGCTAGGTTTAGAAACCCAATAAGAAGAGAGTTATTTATATGTTTTCCAAAAATTAGTCTAAGTGTTCATGTATGTTTATAAAACTCATTTTTCTTATCCAAACCCGTTTTAAAATCTCTCCTAAAATATTTAACTTTCCAAAAATAACATTTTATCCTCATTTTAAAATCTCATATTTCCCATTTAATTAAAATAGCCTTTTTCACATAAATTTTGTTATTCCAAATTCTTTTATGCTTCATTAAAATAAATAAAAATCCTAACTTTTATTTATTAGTTGGTAATGCAAATCCCGGGTTGTTACATCACCTTACTGCCTAACATGAAGAAACACTGCGGCACACTTACGACACCATGATAATCCCACCGTCGCTTCCCATCGTCCCGCCTGGAACCCCCCCTTCGCGATCAAATCGCCAGAACCATCGCTCTCGAGCTCGAGCCACTGCCTCGCGTTTCACCTCCCCAAATCAATCGCCTACCACAACCTAGCCATGCGAGACCTTCCACGACATCGTCCAGCCTCCCATCGAACTCGTGACCACCTGCACTTGCGCTATGCCCTCGAAGCTACCTGATTTTCGCGATTTGAACGCGAGTTGACATGGGTGAACGGCGATTCCTCGATTCTTTCGAACTGGCACGAAGAGTAAAGGGGGACTTCAATTTTGATTTCACGTGGCTATTTGATTTTGATTTTTGAATTTAGTTTGAACTGGAGAGGAGGAAGGAAGAATTTTGTTTGGCCATGATTTATATTTTCTTTTTGAAATGTTCGAATCTGCAATTTCTTTTTAAAAGAGAAAGGGGGGAACAAGAAGCGATGTGGAATAGATGGTTGCTTGCAGAAGAAGGCTACAGTGAAGCAAAAGATGCTAAGAAAGAAAAAGGTGTGATGGTAAAAGAATTACAGCTGAATGTTGGGTTGTATGTGAATATATAAGTATATATTAATTTGAATTCAAATTGTCTTAATTTACGTAGGCTAAAATCGCGAATCCCTATCGAGATGTGCTGCTAGGCTTTTATAATGTTATACCCCTATTCTGAACACAATTGAAAAAGTTTCGAGTCCTGATTCGATCATATAAGGAAAATAGCTTTTTGGATCCAGTTATTATATTGAATTTTTGATATAAATTTCAGCGCGTTTACGTACCGTACGACCAATCAATAACTCCAAACACTATGAAAATTGAAATCCGATAATGATACAATATTACGGATCCAATGGAACTTGTTTCGTCAAATTCCGAGACTGTGCCTCGGAAGGCTATTTTTTAAATGTCCATTTAAGCGATATATTTTTAAAACTGAACAAAACACTTTTAAATTCAATTTTAACATTTTTATTATCTTCAGTATAATCAATATATATTTTACATGCCTTCAACTTAGTTTTAACGAACTTAAAACCCAAGATTCAATATTTTACCCAATTCCCAATTATTAAATCCAATAATTAAATTATCCAATAAATAGTGATATTTGAAATCCAAGTTAAAAATTAACTTTTAAATATTTAAAATCAATTAAATATTCCAATTTAAAATGTCCAAAATTCCGGGTCGTTACATCCCCCCTTGTAAGAATTTAATCCCCGAAATTACTAATTAAGAAGAATGGTCCAATACCCGTTTACTATTTTCCCAAAACCAAACAGTTTTTAAACATATTCCCAAAACAATCTTTTTATTAAAGACACACTATCACCCTTACTAACTTACCAAACTCATCCATAGTTTCCAAATAGTATTATCCCCTTAATAATTCAAATTATAGTTTAAACCAAATTTTAAACTATCAAAATTTTCTTCAAAATTTTTCTGATCCTTAAATTTTCAAAAAAATTTGCCAGCGTCTCCTTTGCGCGGCTAGATCGGAATAACTACAAAATGCCTCTATGGGCCCTAAATTTCCAAAAGAAAACAAAACGCCAAGTGGCTAGATCAGAAAATCGTCAAATTTCATATGACAATTTAAATACATACCTTTTGTTGGGCAATTCAAATTTATCTTCTGCAATCAGAAACACCAATTTCCTTTTGCTTTTAAAACACCCGTGTATCCTACATAGCAATCACACCCAATCACAGAATCCAAAATCATTTAATTCATTTCTTTTCAAAATTTCCAACATTTGCTTTACTTAAGCTCGTATGATGTACATATATCATTCGTACGCAATATCAAATCTGATCACTCACTCGATCACACAATTTCACTTTCGAACTAGTATCGTCCACCCGACTACCTATTGTGGACTCATATCTGGTTTCTTGATCAAAAACCATCATCCTCCTTGCATAGCCATATCTATGATAGAGAATTTCCAAAATCAATCAAAAATCATATCCAGGGTTCGCCGTTAAAAATCGAGTGAAAAATCCCAACTCGGATTAATATAACTATCTCGAAATTCTGTACTCGAATCTGGATCAAATTGCTATGTGAATAAAATAATATACGTATATCTTACATATTTATCTCAATTGATTATTAGCTATATCAATTCCCTTTTTATTCACATTTATTTTGATTTCCATTCACTTATTCTCAATTATCATTTCACACACCTCTATTAGATCTTTACTCAAATACTTGTTTATTATAGTCCTAATACCAAATTTTTACATAAGAATTCCTCTCAATTTTCTTAAGTTTATTATAAATATTTTATACACTCCTCATATTTATTTTCACTTCACCACTTAAGCTTTTGTATCTATTTTCATTTACTTTAAATTTTCAATTCCATTTTGAATTCAGTTTACTTTCCAATTTTAGAATGTTGAATTCTATTCCCCTTATCCCAACCCATATTTATTTAACCATTTCTTTAATTAGTTCTACCCCCTAATTTATTCATATCTCAACGATTTTTATTTCCAAAATTTTATTATTTTTAGCCCATTTCGAACTAATTCTTCAACTTCACTTTACGAGTTAAATATTTCATTCCGATATTCAATTTCAATTCCAGTTCTATTTACTTACGAATTAAATTAATTTGTTCATTCACAAATTTATTTCCAACTTAATGAATTTTATCTTAATGGCCATTTCACTTAGTCTACTTAGATTCATTTCCTCAAAATTTACTTTATTTAACTTAATTCAATTAAATTCCATTTCCATTAAGTTTTTTAACTTCTATGAGTTTTCCAACTTATTTACATTTCATTCACTAATCTCTTTAATTTACAACATTTAATTGGCTTACCTTTCTAACTTATTTCGTTTTCACACTTATTTTAATTTTAACTTTTCTTCAAGTTAAATTTTTATTCTAATCATTTAAATTTTTGTAAGTTTTCAAACCCATTTATTATTCCGTAAACATTTTTAAATGACTTCCAGAGTTTAAGCAATTTCTCAATATTTCAAAATCACCTTTGAAATCAACTATATCCAAAATCCTTTGGTATACCAAATTATTTCTTTGAATTTTAAAACCAAACATAGTTTTGCAAACAATGCCAATTTAAAACATTCAGGTAGTAATTCCTCCCTTGGAACCTCGAAAATGAACATCGATGATGCTGCAGTCATCACCGAATTATTTTCCAGCGACCAAAAAGAGTTCAATGCTTTTATCTCTTTAAAAACATATCAAATATTTTTAATTCCAAATCTCACCTGATTTCCTATCCAATTCAAAAATATTTTCGAATAATATCACTATTGTTCCTCCAAAACCTTTTGAAAATCATTTTCGAACTCAAAGGAAATTACATTTTTTTTTCCAAATCCCGAATTTCAAATCCTTTCAACCTATATTTAAATATTGCTCCGGAACTTTATCCCATTTCAAGTTATAAATCTCATTTATAATTCACATTTACAAATTTCATTCGGTTATATGAATCCTTTTCTTATCTCTTCTGGTTATAACATTACTTCCTTATTTAATTTCCATAACATAATGATAATAATTTAATATTATCACTTCCTAACAACCAAGCAACCATATATACTTATAATAATCTACGGAAATTATTCCTTCATATATAAAAATAATTTTGGGCAAAATTATTTCATTCACCCTATTTAAAACAATACCATGTTCAATAATTCTGTATAAGTGTTTAGAGATCCCTATCAGTAACGTTAATTACTCATATTGACTAGAATCCATAAGCCACTCAAAAAACTAATCAACACAATATAAATCAATTTTATATTCACTAACAAATACATGCTCATATCTATTAATACGCTCAAACTCATTTTAGAGTACTACTGACTCTATCTCTAATGAGTAATATCCACTAGAGCCTAGGTTCTCACTTAACCTTTAGCTTTGATACCACGGTAACAACCCGTAAACCTGTACCCCATTGAGTCGACACTATTCTCCATCAAATCAACTCGAAGTGGATGGAAATACAAACCATTAGGGTTAAAGAAGAAAGAGGTAGAAGATAAAACAACAACATAGAATCTCACAAACGCAATGGAATAACATATAATACATAACAATAGATTTTTATACAAAAGAATCCGTAATTGTATAATACCTACAATCGTCAGAATACAACACAATCCATAGCACACAACTAGACAGTTATAATAACTTGTCCTCACAAAAGTTGACTATGCAGCATACCATACACATCGGAATATGCATCAAGTACGTGTGATACGTCGTGCCATCCAGCTCGTCTCCTGAGCTCCACGACATCCTATCATGTATCTATAATACTTGGTATGACCCGAGCATTATAATAAAATAACACCCGAGTCAGTCTAAAAAACCAGCGTGAGAAAACATACTCAATTGGAATATTAAAGTTTTCATAATCTTTTGAAAATCAAAGGTATCTCGTAAGACCAGGCCACAAATTAACATGCCAGGTGTTTACCTTAAGATAACCAAAATATTTTTATCAAATCCGTCTGATATTATAATAGTGTCTATAGAAAGTAAAATAGAATCTAGCTGAAATGCTTGCATCTCACGTTCAGCATAGTTGGGCACAACCAAAACCATACAGGCGCTTATTGGAGATTGGATTCCATACAATGGCAGGGCTACTGGGGTACCGTCCATCACAGTACCTGGCCTAGATCAGCGTACCGAGGACCACTATCGATCCCCTGCAACACAAGACCAGAGCTACCCCTTTTTGGATAGACCGAACAAGATCACCCCGTGGCTGGGATCAGCAATCGCCCACTAAGCCGAGATCAAAAAGGGACTCTAGACTGGGATAACCTTACCCTACTTGGGTGCTACCCACTTAGCCTTGCTGCACCTCCCCTGTTTTAGCCATTCCCGGTTGATGAGGCTTGAGGCAAAGCATTATGTTTTTAGAACACATTCACTTAGAATGCTCATCGTCCTCCTGACGATGGTCTGATAGCATTCGTCCATACAAGTTGCTCTGGGTCTGGAAAAACTAAATTACCATCTTCATCACCTTCACGGTCTTCATTCGCAAACGTTCAAACCCGATCGAAGTGGTCTTTGGATAATTAAATCCGATCCTAGTCTCTTCGAAACGATCAGTGCATTGGCCAATATTGATAGTCGGTTATTTAACTATCAAATAACATTCACAAGCCAAATATTTTATTTCCACTGAAAAGCACCAAGTCTTATCGAATTTAGTTTTCATAGAAACTAAATAACTTTATCCAAAAATATACGCTTAAAACATTTAAAATAAAAATATCTAATCACTTTATTCAAAATAATATTTATGAAAATTTATAATAATTTCCCAAGTAAAACTTTAGCCAAAAACTACTTTTAAAATAAATCTATTATATAAGGTATAAATATTTAATGGTTATCCTTTACATCAAAATATTAATTTAACCTTTAAAAATAATTACTACTATAATTAACTTAAATAATTATACACTTTAACAATTTTAAAACAACTAATAATAATTTTTTTCTAAAACATTCTTCCAAAACCACCTTTAAAACTTCCAATTTATACTCAAAAATCTCCTTTAAAATTATACTTGGCTTTCACGAAATACACTTTCCATTCCAACATAACCAACTAATCCATTTATAAATCCTTCTCGATTTATCCCAATTTAATTTACATCTCAATCCCGTAAATTTTCTTTTCCATACTTTTAAAAATAAAACCCCTATTTATTTTTAAAACAAAATACCCTTTCTTTATATGTATATATTAATTTAAATTCAAATTGCCTCGATTTACGTAGCCTAAAATTGCGAACCCCTATAGAGGCTTGCCGCTAGGCATTTATAATATTATACCCCTATTATGAATGCAATGGAAAAGGTTTCGAATCCTAATTCGATCATATGAGGAAGATAGTTTTTTGGATCCAGTTATTATATTGAATTTCCGATATAATTTCAGCGGGTTTACGTACCGTACGACCAAACGTTAACTCCAAACACTATGAAAATTGAAATCCGGTAATAATACAATATTACAGATCCAACGGAACTAGTTTAGTCGAATTCCGAGACTGTGCCTCGGAAGGCTATTTTTAAATGTCCATTTAAACGATATATTTTTAAAACTGAACAAAGCACTTTTAAATTCACTTTTAACATTTTTATTATTTTCAGTATAATCAATATAAATTTTACAAGCCTTCAATTTATTTTTAACGAGCTTAAAACCCAAGATTCAATATTTTACCAAATTCCCAATTATTAAATCCAATAATATAATTATCCAATAAATAGCGATATTTAAAATCCAAGTTAAAAATTAACTTTTAAATATTTAAAATCAAATAAATATTCCAATTTCAAATGTCCAAAATTTCGAGTCATTACAAGTAGTAGCTCCAGCTTGCATCAAACCGATAAAGAACTGATACATCGCCCCCATATCCGCTAGTGGATTTGGAGCACTCACATTGACTTCAACATTTGGGTTACTAGCATTAGTTGATCGACCAATGTTTCTCTTGGTGGTGGGTCGAGCATTTCCGTTTGTTGTGTTGCTTCCTCCGTCGAGATTTCCACTTCCATTTCCTTCTTCCATATCTTTTTCTCGTAAATCTGCATACGAGCCATAGTTAGATATAGAAGAACAGTTAAAGAGAGCGGGTTACACATACTTATATATAAAACTAGATACATCAATTACTAGTACGTTATTATAATGTTAACCCAAACCTTAATCTTATTATCTGATTCATTGGATCTTGTTTGAAAAAATCTTTTAGGTTTAAGTTTCTTTCAAAGTTTCATAAACCATGCTGTGATACCAACTTGTAACACTCTCCTACTTGGAGGCCCAAAACTAACAACTACGGATGCTACAATTGTAACGCCCCAACTCTATACCCACGCTAACCAAGAACACAACGATGTAGTGCTGTCAATTAGCACGGAGAATAAGGCTGTGGAGGAGCGACCATCCATGTAACTTCTTTGTGTGAGCACCGACATGTCAGATAGAATAGAATGCATATCATTTAAGGAGGAAATCCGACATACCGATACATACTCATAGCTATCACATGGTGGCTATATATAATCTTCGGAAACAAACATAGAAATAGTCATAACATAAATTAGTCACAGACATCCATATCACAAAGGCGGAAGAAGATGAATAAATATATAACACATGAAAGTGTACATCAGAGTAGTGGTCAGAAAGATCCACGATAATACAAAAGAATAGCAACACGTGCTATACAAAAGAATAAGTACACAACATAGAGTCTATATCTCAAATGTGTACATCCAAAAACTACTAAACTATGTAGTTAGCCAAAAGTCAGAATAATCCTGAAGAGAAGTCAAGCAGAAGCACCTATAACATCTCTGTCTAACCCGAGTATTATTTATAAGAAAATAATAAACGGATCAGTCTAGCTATAAATATCAGATGATATGGTATAAAGTAAAATACATGGCATGAACATGTACATAACCATCGTAGCATACTACTATAAGTATGTAATTGAAAATCAACAAGAGATTAATCAATATCACAAGAATCTTCTCAAAGATAAAATCGGGTATCATACCCCAAACTTGTATTCATAACAAGTCAATAACACATGAATTCACCAATGCAAAAAAATTGATATCATATCAATGAAATTCATGAAAATTGGTGAAGCACAAATTCCAGAAATCAACACAAGAAATCCAGAAAAACACATAAAAAGGTGGAGGCCTAACACATGAACGGGAGCATGAAAACTCACCAATGCGTATAACACATGAACGAGAAGCTATGTCATGGAAGCTATCCATTAAATTTTAACATATGAACGGCCCGAAGACCATGGGGCGCTACCCTATATATGTGATGGCGAAACATCACAAAATCGGGGTCTAGTCTCCCTCGCAGACAAAGAGACATCGCTCAATCGCTAGTCTAAATCATAAAATTGATCGTCATGATCATAAGGAAGTGTCAATTACACTAAGCCAGTAAATATATGAGTTTAGCTTCATGTCCCATAACCACTAGCTTAACTTAAATATTTACGAACAAACTGTAGATCTTCACTAGGAAATTGTCACAAAAGGGTTCAATCGAACAAGTCCAAGAATTAACCGACGAAGTGAACGCAAGCATTTCATACCACTCGTTTTACTAAGCTGTTTAATTAGATTTCTCATCCGAGTGAAGTAAAGGCTTGTATATACTAGTAGATTGGAAAACGGTTTGAGGAAAAGAGCTTTGTAGTTAAAACAGTGTTGAAATTGCTTTGATGAAAGAGTTTTGATATTTACTACTAGTATTGAAGCCTTCACATTTTTAAAGTGACAAGTCACAAAACGATTGTTGAAACAAATCGCACCACAAGATTTCACATTCGAAGACGTGAGAAAAATCCATGGAAATCAGCTCAAATGCATCCAAGTGGAAGTTCTGTTGAATGTTTTTCAGATAAGATCCCCTACGGAGGGGGGTCTAGGGGGGTGGAAACCCCCAAGGTGGGGGTGCGGGGCAGCGCCTTGACCAAAACGGTACGACTTAATGAGGACAAGCGACCTAGTGGTTGCGACCTAGAGGTGATCGCGAGTTAGCAGAAGCGAGCGACCTAAGAGAGGCGAGCGACTAAGGGACTCGCGACCTAACAAGGTAATGAGGTCGAGCGACCTACGACCTAAGGGTCCACGACCTATGTGGAGCGACCTAAGGGATGAACGACCTAACTCGATCGAACTAAGGAGAAGGGGTTGCGACCCAAGGTTTTAAATCTCCCCGAGATCAGCCGAGATGAAAATCCGAGATATTAGCCAAAATCCGAGATTTGGCAGCTTGGTTAGTTATAAGTCTTTTAAATATCGCCCGAGACAGCCGAGATATTTGCCCGAGATATTGGCCAAAATCCGAGATTTGAAACCTTGTTGCGACCTAAGTGGAACAGGTCGAGCGACCTAAGAGACGTGAGGTCCAGCGACCTAATGGATATATGGTCCAACGACCTAAGTGAAGCAAGGCCTAGCGACCTAAGGAATATAAGGTCTAACGACCTAGGGAAAAAGAGACACGCGACCTAAGGACTCGCGACCTAAAAACACGCGACCTAAAGAGGGTGCGCTACCTAACTGGTTCGCGACCTAAGGAGGGTGCGCGACCTAACTGGTTCGCGACCTAAGGAGTTATCGAAGCTGAGCGACCTACGACCTAATGTAGCCGCGACCTAGTAACTGAAGCAGGAATGAGCGACCTAGGACCTAGGCGACCCACGACCTACGACCTAACTCCTTCGAGCGACCTACAACCTAACTGCAGGCGAGTGATAATAGGTCAAAAACGACCTAAGGCCAGGCGAGCTAACACTCCAGAGCGACCTAGTGCCAGAAAATCACCCAGAATGCTGAAAATTGGGGCTTTTCTCCCATTCAATCCAAATCCAATACAAACAAACATGCTAAAGTGATGAGGAATCATTCCCAACAATCCAATGACGATTATAGGCAAGATGTGAGATCAAAAATCTCACCTTTTCACTAAAATGGATGAAGATGAAGCTTGAAAGCAAGGAGAAGCAATCCAAAGCTTGAATCCAATATCTTCTACTTGAATTTGGAGTTGAATGTTGGATTTGCAATTGAATTTGAGTTTGGAGTTTTAATTTCCCATTCCCTCCTCCATTTTTGATGAAGATTAGATGTTTTAGCAAAGAGTGAAGTTATGAAGGGAAGAGGGTTGGGCTGAGCTAAAGAAGATGCAGTCCAACCAAAGTCAAAGGCATGAAAAAGTGACGAAAATTCCACTTACTCCAAACATATCGAAGTTTATACTTAAAAAGATCGCAAACGTCATTTTGAACTCAATGGGAGGGGTCTCGAGTCCTAATTTAACTGTATGCAAAATGTAGCTTTTCGGACTAAGATCCGACTAATGATATAAATATTTAAATAAGATATTCAAATATATACTCGTCAAATATGCGGGTTGTTACAGACTCCCCTCCTTAAAGAAATTGCGTCCTCGCAATATATAAGACGGAAAACAAAAGTAACAACCATAAAAGCATATTAACACAAAAGAAATTTGAAATAGAAGTTCACTTGAAAGAGCATGAGAAAGTAAGTCCGGATGTGTACGCTCGATGAATTCCCTAGTTTCTCAAGAGCAATCCTTAGGATTTTAGGACCATTGAACTTTAACAAGCGGGACATCTTTATTTCGAATGCGTTTGACCTCCGAAGCAATAATTCGAATAGGATGCTGCTCATAAGTTAAGTTAGGCGAAACTTCAATCTCTTCAACAACACCAGGCTCACGAATAGCATCGGAATCCCGAAGGCACTTCCGCAATTGAGAAACGTGAAACACGTTATGAATAGCAGAAAATTGAGCCGGTAATAAAAGGCGATAAGCCATGGAACCGATACGTTGAGTGATAGGAAACAGCCCAATATATCGAGGCACTAATTTTCCCGATCGACTGAAGCATACTACACCCTTCATAGGTGAAACACGAACAAATACAAGATCTCCTACATAAAATTCTAATTTCCTTCTTTGATTATCGGCATAAGATTTTTGTCTACTCTGGGCTTCATTCATCCTATGTCGAATAAGCTCAATCTTTTCTATGGAATCTCGAATAAAATCTGGTCCTAAAACCAGCTTCTCACTGGCCTCAAGCCAACAAGAAGGAGATCGGCATGGCCTTCCATAGAGTGCCTTAAAAGGTGCCATACCAATACTAGATTGGAAGCTGTTATTATAGGAAAATTCAATAAGTGAAATATGATCTTCCCAACTTCCACCGAAATCAAGCACACAAGAACGAAGAAGATCTTCAAGAATTTGATTCACACGCTCAGTTTGTCCATCGGACTGGGGGTGATAAGCGGTGCTAAAATTAAGCTTCGTTCCCAAAGCTTTTTGAATACTCTTCCAAAATCCACTAGTAAACAATGGATCACGATCACTAATAATGGAAGTAGGGACTCCATGTAATTTAACAATTTCTTTGATAAAAAGTTTGGCCAGAAGAGGAACGGTTCGGTTTGACCGAACGGGAACAAAATGGGCGAATTTAGTAAGTCTATCAACGATCACCCATAAGCTATCATGACCCGAACGAGAATGGGGAAGGCCATCAATAAAATCCATGGAAATTTGATCCCACTTCCAAATTGGAATTTCCAATGGTTGCAATAACCCACCGGTCCTTTGATGTTCAGCCTTGACAAGTTGGCAAGTCATGCAACACTTAACAAAGTTAGCAATATCAGACTTCATTCCCTCCCAGTAATAAAGTCGTTTCATATCCGCGTACATTTTACTACTACCGGGATGAATGGAATATTTGGATCGATGAGAATCTTCTAGAATATCCTTTTGAAGATCACTAATATTTGGTACAATAAGTCTACCAAATTTTCGAATGCCGCCACGAGAATTAATATCAAAGTCTTTCAAACCTTCGATATCAACTTTATCCTTAATATTTTGGCCAAGAAGAGCCAATTCGGGATCTAGCTTTTGAGCTTCAAGAATGCGGTCTAAAAGAGAAGGATGAGCCTCAAGGCTACATAAAACAAGAGATGAACAAAAATTGGAAACACGGTCTCGAATTTCACAAGTGAATAAAACTTTGAGATGGTTCCATTCGGATATCATCATGGAAACAACCACTTGTTGCTTGCGACTAAGAGCATCGGCAACTCGATTTCCCTTTCCGGGAGTATAAAGAATATCTAGATCATAAGAGGCAAGGAATTCGAGCCAACGCTGTTGACACAAATTAAGTTCCTTTTGAGAAAATAAATATTTCAAAGACTTATGATCAGTATAAAGTATAAATTTCTCTCCCAAAAGATAATGTCGACAAATTCGAAGGGCGAAAACGATAGTCGCGAGTTCTAAATCATGTGTGGCATATCTAGTCTCAGCCGGCTTCAATTGCCTAGAAGCATAAGCAATAACACGTTCTTTTTGCATAAGAACGGCACCCAAACCAACGTGACTAGCATCGGTATAGACAACAAAATCTTGATTCCCTACGGGAATAACAAGAATAGGAGCATCAGAAAGGAGTTCTTTTAATTTCTGAAAAGAAGTTTCACATTTGTCCGACCAAATGTATTTAACACCTTTCTTTGTTAAGCCAGTAAGAGGGACGGCAATTTTAGAAAAGTCCTTGATAAAACGGCGGTAATAACTCGCTAATCCAAGGAAGCTACGGACATCGGTACACTCTCTGGTCTCTTCCAATTTTGAGTCACTTCATATTAGATTGCCAAAAGTGGCATTTAGAAAATTTTGCTTTTAATTGATTACTCCTAAGAGTTTCCAATATAATCCGAAGATGCTTTTCATGCTCCTCCTCGGTTTTTGAATACATAAGAATATCATCAATAAAGATGAGAACAAATCGATCGAGAAAATCTTTAAAAACTCGATTCATAAGGTCAACGAAATAAGCAGAAGCATTCGTTAAACCAAATGGCATAACTAGCCATTCATAAGATCCATAACGAGTACGGAACGAAGTCAAAGGAATACTATCCTCTGCAATACGAAGCTGATGAAAACCGGTAGCCAAGTCCAATTGTGAAAAGACTCTAGCACCACTCAGTTGATCAAATAGATCATCAATCCGAGGCAATGGATATTTATTCTTAATAGTAAGATCATTAAGCTTGCGGTAGTCGACGCAAAGCCTAAGAGTTCCGTCGGATTTCTTTACGAAAATCGCTGAAGCTCCCCAAGGCGAGGAACTAGAGCGGATAAATTGCTTCGTCTCTAATTCGTACAATTGTTTGCGCATCTCTTCATTCTCCTTATTGGACATGCGATAAGGAGGACGAGTAATAGGTTGAGCTCCAGGTATGAGATTAATTTTGAACTCAATTGCTCGCTTAGGTGGTAATCCTAAAACGGGCTCAAATATGTCGAAAAATTCACGGACGACGTGAATACGAGAAATGACATCTTCCTCATCATCATTATCATCATCAAGAGGATTTAGAGAATATAAAGATGCTGTCAAAGTAGAATCCGAATCTTTAAGAACAATAGAAATCTTCTTAACAGATAATGGATGTCGAAGACAAATAGTCCGCTCAGGACATAGGATATGAGCTTCATAACGATTAAGCCAATCCATACCCAAAATCATTCCAAAGCCTAAGTAACGCATGACATGCAAATCGGCTAGGAAAGAAAAATCACATAAAATAATCTCCACATCTCTACATAGCAAACTAAGAGTTGCGGATCCACCAACGGGATTCGCAATTCTCAGAGAAGTCATTAAAGCATCAACACTTAAAGAAAAAGTATCGACAAGTTCCTTTGATATAAAAGAATGGGATGCACCCGTATCAAAGAGAAATCTAATAGGTTGATCATGAAATATAATAATGCCATCAAGGACAGAATGAGACATACCTTGACCGCGAGATGTGTTGCCAGGGGCTTGAGCAACGTTTAACTTTCCCTCCTTCTCTTGAAGCTTAAGGCATTGGTGCATAAAATGATCTGGACTTTTACAATAGCGGCAAGAGTGGGGCTTTGAACACTTGTTCGAAAAATGGCCCTTAGCGCCACAGTTGAAGCATTTCTTATCACTGGGGGAAAATGCCTTTGCCGCAGGAGTTGCTTGTTTACCCTTTTTGTTGGGATAAGGACCTTTAAATTTGTTAGGCCTTTTCTTGTTGTTGAAGTTTGGTTTGGCAGCCACCACTTCAACATCACTGTCCTTATCAGCCTCTTCAAGACGAAGAGCGATATCGATTAGTTGGTCGAAGGGAACTTCCAACTTGAGAAGTAATGGCTTCTTGAGATTCTTATTTAAGCCATATACAAATCTTTGATTTTTCTTCAAAGGGGTGTTGATGTATTCAACCCCATATTTGGACAGCGACTCGAAGGATGCGACATAATCTGTCACGGAGGATTCACCTGGAACAAGGTCTATGAAACGACGAGCCAATGTTACTTTTTCAGCTTCTGGTACAAATTTCAATTCGAAGCATTCCCGGAATTGCTCCCAGGTGAGATCCGCTTCATTAATTTCAGAAATAAGAAGTTCGTACCAGTCCAGTGCTCTCACTTGGAGCATACTGGAGGCCACCTGAACACGGTGTAGATCGATAAGGTTCATGCGAGAAAAGATTCGATCGCACGTTCTTAACCAAGCTTGGACCTAAATAATTGTTTCGGAACCTTTGAACGGTTTCCCACCCAAATTGGTATAATCGCAGCACAAGCGTGCAAAACCAGACTTAGGGTGAGTAGGTTCCTGATTAGGACCAGCTGCTTTAGCATTCTTTACTAAATCAAGAAGCTGCTGAGCAGTCATGAAAACTCCATCCTGGGGAGTAACAGTAGATGGTCCAGCTCTAGGATGGCCTGGTCTAGACATTCTCTTCTTTAAGAAAGAGAGAAGAAGAAAAAGGTTATTCACCAAATGAATATCAAGCAATCTTGATAGATGAAACAAGGAATCATAAAGAAAACAGGATGAATCGGTTCGAAGATTCGAACTAAATCCTGAAACACAACTCCTAAGGTGGACTTAGGACGATGATCCTTGTTAAGTTATTCTACATTGTTCCGAAGTTTGGCTCCGATACCAAGCTGTAACGCCCCACCTCTATACCCACGCTAACCAAGAACACTACGATGTAGTGCTATCAATTAGCACGGAGAATAAGGCTGTGGAGGAGCGACCATCCATGTAACTTCTTTGTGCGAGCACCGACATGTCAGATAGAATAGAATGCATATCATTTAAGGATGAAATCAAACATACCGATACATACTCAAAGCTATCACACGGTGGCTATATATAATCTTCGGAAACAAACATAGAAATAGTCATAACATAAATCAGTCACAAACATCCATATCACAAAGGCGGAAGAAGATATGAATAAATATATAACACAGAAAGTGTACATCAGAGTAGTGGTCAGAAAGATCCACGATAATACAAAAGAATAGCAACACGTGCTATACAAAAGAATAAGTACACAACATAGAGTCTATATCTCAAATGTGTACATCCAAAAACTACTAAACTATGTAGTTAGCCAAAAGTCAGAATAATCCTGAAGAGAAGTCAAGCAGAAGCACCTATAACATCTCGGTCTGACCCGAGTATTATTTATAAGAAAATAATAAACAGATCAGTCTAGCTATAAATATCAGATGATATGGTATAAAGTAAAAGACATGGCATGAACATGTAATAACCATCGTAGCATACTACTATAAGTATGTAATTGAAAATCAACAAGAGATTAATCAATATCACAAGAATCTTCTCAAAGATAAAATAGGGTATCATACCCCAAACTTGTATTCATAACAAGTCAATAACACATGAATTCACCAATGCACAAAAATTGATATCATATCAATGAAAATCATGAAAATTGGTGAAGCACAAATTCCAGAAATCAACACAAGAAATCCAGAAAAACACATAAAAAGGGGGAGGCCTAACACATGAACGGGAGCATGAAAATTCACCAACGCGTATAACACATGAACGAGAAGCTATCTCATGGAAGCTATCCATTAAATTTTAACACATGAACGGCCTGAAGACCTTGGGGTGCTACCCCATATATGTGATGGCGAAACATCACAAAAGCAGGGTCTAGTCTCCCTCGCAGACAAAGAGACATCGCTCAATCGATAGTCTAAATCACAAAAATGATTGTCATGATCATAAGGAAGTGTCAATTACACTAAGACAGTAAATATATGAGTTTAGCTTCATGTCCCATAACCACTAGCTTAACTTAAATATTTATGAACAAACTGTAGATCTTCACTAGGAAATTGTCACAAAAGGGCTCAATCGAACAAGTCCAAGAATTAACCGACGAAGTGAACGCAGGCATTTCATACCACTCGTTTTACTAAGCCGTTTAATTAGATTTCTCATCCGAGTGAAGTAAAGGCTTGTATATACTAGTAGATTGGAAAACGGTTTGAGGAAAAGAGCTTTGTAGTTAAAACAGTGTTGAAATTGCTTTGATGAAAGAGTTTTGATATTTACTACTAGTATTGAAGACTTCACATTTTTAAAGTGACAAGTCACAAAACGATTGTTGAAACAAATCGCACCACAAGATTTCACATTCGAAGACGTGAGAAAAATCCATGGAAATCAGCTCAAATGCATCCAAGTGGAAGTTCTGTTGAATGTTTTTCAGATAAGATCCCTTACGGAGGGGGGGTCTAGGGGGGTGGAAACCCCCAAGGTGGGGGTGCGGGGCAGCGCCTCGACCAAAACGGTACGACGTAATGAGGACAAGCGACCTAGTGGTTGCGACCTAGAGGTGATCGCGAGTTAGCAGAAGCGAGCGACCTAAGAGAGGCGAGCGACTAAGGGACTCGCGACCTAACAAGGTAATGAGGTCGAGCGACCTACGACCTAAGGGTCCACAACCTATGTGGAGCGACCTAAGGGATGAATGACCTAACTCGGTCGAACTAAGGAGAAGGGGTTGCGACATAAGTGGAATAGGTCGAGCGACCTAAGAGACGTGAGGTCCAGCGACCTAATGGATATATGGTCCAACGGCCTAAGTGAAGCAAGGCCTAGCGACCTAAGGAATATAAGGTCTAACTACCTAGGGAAAAAGAGACACGCGACCTAAGGACTCGCGACCTAAGAACACGCGACCTAAAGAGGGTGCGCGACCTAACTGGTTCGCGACCTAAGGAGGGTGCGCGACCTAACTGGTTCGCGACCTATGGAGTTATCGAAGCCGAGCGACCTACGACCTAATGTAGCCGTGACCTAGTAACTGAAGCAGGAATGAGCGACCTAGGACCTAGGCGACCCACGACCTACGACCTAACTCCTTCGAGCGACCTACAACCTAACTGCAGGCGAGTGATAATAGGTCAGAAACGACCTAAGGCCAGGCGAGCTAACACTCCAGAGCGACCTAGTTCCAGAAAATCACCCAGAATACTGAAAATTAGGGCTTTTCGCCCATTCAACCCAAATCCAATACAAACAAACATGCTAAAGTGATGAGGAATCATTCCCAACAGTCCAATGACGATTATAGGCAAGATGTGAGATCAAAAATCTCACCTTTTCACTAAAATGGATGAAGATGAAGCTTGAAAGCAAGGAGAAGCAATCCAAAGCTTGAATCCAATATCTTCTACTTGAATTTGGAGTTGAATGTTGGATTTGCAATTGAATTTGAGTTTGGAATTTTAATTTCCCATTCCCTCCTCCATTTTTGATGAAGATTAGATGTTTTAGCAAAGAGTGAAGTTATGAAGGGAACAGGGTTGGGCTGAGCTAAAGAAGATGCAGTCCAACCAAAGTCAAAGGCGTGAAAATGTGACGAAAATTCCACTTACTCCAAACATATCGAAGTTTATACTTAAAAAGATCGCAAACGTCATTTTGAACTCAATGGGAGGGGTCTCGAGTCCTAATTTGACTGTATGCAAAATGTAGCTTTTCGGACTAAGATTCGACTAATGATATAAATATTTATATAAGATATTCAAATATATACTCGTCAAATATGCGGGTTGTTACAACAATCATGCATAGTTATTATTTCTTAGCAACCAAATATGGCGACATTAGTTACACTGATACATAGAAATACTAAAATACGGAAGAATTTTAAACAACAAATAAAATCTACTTTCCAATTCAAATTATTTCAATTTGATTAATATTCCCACTTGTAGACCATGTTCAGATAATATACAATAACAAGATACACCAAGAGCGACATATGAAGATGCCCCCTTGGTTGATCATATTACATATTAAGGCATTAAAATACTTTCCCTATACAATCAAGCATACAGCGGAAATGAAATAACTTAGATAACTATCTGCCACCTACATGCCTCCAAAAGCTTTATTCGTCTAAACAAAAAATCTAAAAACCTTTAACTCTCAACCTACTCAAAGTCAATTGAGTACCCGAGAATTTAAGGGGAAAACAAAATTTCGAGTCAAATAAAAAGCCTGGTATGAATAACAATCTACCATCTCAAACCATTTGGATATCTAGTGAGACAACATCGCTAGTGAACAAGTTTTCATCTCACTAATATCCCAAAAAATTTACAAAACCTTATACTATGCTTCCTACATCCACAATGGTTAAAAACATAGTTTTTCAAAACATTACGATGATATGCAATATAAATAAATCAATTCTGGATTACCCATCCCCATTAATTCTGACTATCTGTCTAAATTATAGTTTCTAGGGTTACTGTTAACTTATTAAATGTTCATAGACTATCTGCCCAATTACTTAGTTTTCATGAGATCACCAAGAACCTATTAGTAACTCCAATATCATTTCACTTATCCTAGTTTTCATGGGCTAACTATACCTATTAGCAGACTGCCAATATCTTAATCCGGATATAGTTTTCCTGGGCTAACTACGAACCGACTGGCCCCTACCAGTATAAAATCATAGTTTTCATTGATCGACTATTAACCTATTGCCCCTGCAAATATCTTTAAATTAAGGATTTAACATCTGTTAAGTTGTATTCACTACTGGGTTAACCTAAATGGTTATTCTACGGTTTTCCATGATTCAGTTATGAGTTAATAACAATGTGAATACTATTTCTAAAACCTTTTATTTATGCCATGGTTTTTCCTTAAAAAATAGTTTTGAAACCATAAAACATCACTTTCGAAATCCTAGGGTAACCTCCTTCGAAAGCATAGAAAACCTCTTTCCAAACCTGTAAGTACATATACCATATGAAACAAATAAGACCTTTCAATGGTATCAAGAAAAACGTTCTTTAAAACATAGGTTTTGAAACAAATGAAATACCCTTTCGAAAGCATTGGGTTTTACTCTTAAAACATTATTCGAATCAAAATGGTTGTATGTGAAAATATCTCTTCCGAAACCAACAAAAACTAATTTTGGAAAAACTTATGGTGTCGGAACCATCTTAGTCGAAAGCAAAAGACTTTAAAATCAATACTTCGAAGGTCTAGGTCGAAACCCCTTCTGAATCCATCTCCTTCGAACATCTCCTTTGAAAACCCAACCCCTTTCGAAAGCAATTAAGAAAAATATTTGGTTTAAAGTAAAGTTAGGGAAACTAATTGAAAGCAATAATGGACAATATGGTCGAAAGATAGAGTAGTTAGGCTTCTACTGGGTCGAAACCATCCCCTTTCGAAAGCTTTTATTTAAAGAAAAGCGGAACTCCTTCGAAAGCAATGTTTTGAATAAGTCACAAATTTTTTGGTAAAATAAGGCAAGTATTTTTATCTTATGGAAACAAGGTAGGGTATCGACCCCTTCAGAGACTTACTCTTCGACACCAATGCTTCTGCATGTCTTCCAATCTATTATGTATCTTCTTGAAGATACCATGTGTATTGGTTTCTATTATGATGGTTTTGACCATGATGGTTTCGACCATGATGAGACGGAATCAAAGGGGTCAGAAGGACATTTCCATTAAAGGCGAAACACCTTTTTCTGATTAAATGTTGTATCATTACAATTTAAAGTAATTTCTTTTTAACAACTTGCCTTATTGTAAAACGCTGCTTGGCTACCATAAAACTTTTTAATTACTTTACTTCTGAAACCGCTGCATTAATTCAAATCCTAATTAAAGGAGTAAATGCTAAAATCTTACCATATAGCATAAAACTGACATTTTCAGAAAAGATCTTCCTTTAAAATAATTGATTTCCCCAAATAAATCAACAAGGAAAAATCCCCAAAAATAAAAATAAAATGAATTTATCATGTAATTAAACATATTAAAATTTTAGATCCAATTTCTTCCTGAAATTCACAAAACAAATATTTAACCCAATTTTAACATATTTTCCATCAAAAATTCATAATAAAATTTCCATAACTCGGAAAATTCTTAAAATTAAAACCCATCTCCAAAATTATGTTTTACTCAACATAAAAAATTTCCACGACATTTTAAAACCAATATCTTATGATTTTACCCTAAAACCATTCAGATTTCATATAATTTTTATTGTTGAAATCAAAAAATCCATAAATTCGAGCATATCATCATCCAATATATCATGGAAACAAATTAAATATTTAAATTTGAAATCGTATGATTATAAAACCAAAAGAGATGGTAAGAATTATTATTCACCTTAAACTTGATAAAGAACTTGAGATATGATGTTGATTAATCCTTCCTTGCTTGATTCTTAGTTTTAAATTAAAATTTCTCCTTCTTCTTCCTTGGTAATGGCCAGCTTTGATTTAGGTTTTAGGTTTTGTGACCATAAGAAAAATGAATGTGAATGGACAGAGAGGGGAATTAATGCCATGTAAAATAATAAGGAGGCTATTTTACTATGTTCCCATATGTAACTAAATTACGCTTCAAACCAAACTAGAGCCCATTTATCTTATTAGTAAGCACGATCATATATTAATTTAATCAAATTTCAATCTCATTATCATCAATATTCTACTTAATTTTATCTAATTAAATTTCCAGAGTAATATTGTCAAAAATTAGGGATGTTGCATAGGACTCCTAAGCATGGTGTGCACAATCCGCCTTCTCAACGACCTCACGTATCTTCGAATTCTTAGGAACAAGGTGCTCAATGTAATGTTTGGTCTCCTATAAATTCATCACGGTTTAACGACCCAAAATTTTCGATCCCGAAAATTCCAGATAGTTATAAAAAGAAGAAAAAGATAGAAGAAGAGGGAGAACAGAAACAACAACATCTCACATTCGCAGCGGATAAAATATAATAATAAATAATAACAGTTTACAAAGAATACTGTACCTGTCAACTTACATTTATTTACACCAGAGTTATTCATATATACAGACACTGGATATACACAATAATCACGTCTCAGATTTACAATAATATAATACAGCGGAAATACTCTATACGTTCTTGCCATCCAGCTCGCCTCCTGAGCTCCAGAACGTCCTTACTTGAAAATCTGTAATACTCAGTCTGACCCGAGCATTACACCAAAGTAACACCCGGGTCAGGTTGGAAACCAGCGTGAGTAAACCCATCTAACATGGACTACAAGGCATACAACTTATATAAAACCCGGGGTAAATCGTATCAATTTACAATTTCACAATTTGTAATTGTAACGACCCAGGATTTCTGACATTTGAAATTCGAATATTTAATTTATTTTAAATATTAATAAGTAAAATTAATAAGTTGAAAATTTTAAAATTCGAATAACTGGATTTTATTGGATAATTAACTCGATAATTTAATGGTGAAATTCCAGAAATAATTGAAATCTGGATTAAATGTGAATGAAAATGATTTATAAAGTTATATTAAATCATATTGGAGTTATAATGATGTTATAGTACTTTTAAAATTGAATTAAAAGTTAAATTGTGAAAATTGAATATTTTAATATTAAAATCGACTAGTGAAAATAGCCATTTTTCGAACAGTCTCAGAATTGGATGAAACTAGTTCCATTCGATCCGTAATAGTTTGTTATTATCGGATTTCAATTTTCGTAGCAATCAGAGTTATCGTTTGACCGTGGCAGCTCGAAACTCATCGAAATTGTTTTAATATTAATTTGGCGAGTTAAAATAGTCATTTTTCAAAAAGTCTTGGATTTCAACGAAATGAGTTTCATCGGATCCGTAATGTGAAATTATTGTATGGTTTCAAACTTCGTGTCAATCGGATGTACGGTTTGTCCGGGGCAAGCCAAAACGCGTCGAAATCGGTTTGAATCGGTTTAATTTAAATTTGATCGTTTAATTCCGTAACTCGCATAGACGATCGAATTAGCTCCCAAAACACGTTCCATTGTGTTCGATACGTGGGGTAAACCTTAGAAATGCCAGCCGGCACGCTTCGTTTGGAGTTTGGAAAATCCGGGATGAATAGTGTTCGTTAAATTTTCTATAAAAGCCCCTCTTTATTTCTTTTTGCAAAACATCTAGGGTTTTGAACCCAGGCCGCCGTTCACCATTTCAATGGCCGAAATTGTTCTTTGTTCTTCCTCAAATTTCTTTAAATCCATTGACAATTACCAGAAATCATCAACCACAATATTGTAGATCTCATCGAGATCTTCCAAACCAACGGCTGTGATCGAGAATAGATTCGTAGATCGATGGCAAAACGTGTTCAAAGTCGCACATTCGTCTTCGTTTTCCATGCTATGGTGATGGCCGAGCTTCACCATACTCTGGCCGATGGTAGGGGGAGTGATGGCCTTCGACGTGGTGCGCTTTGATCGACCTGGAGTTGCTCGTAGGAGGCGCGAGCATTAGGGCTAATTGGCGGCTATGGGTTCCAACGTGATATTCACGTACGTGAGTTGATGAGGGAGAAGCATCAGGGAACAGCCCTGATTTGATGAAGAGAAATCAACGGCCTGGATGTATGGAGGTTTAAAAATTAAATAAATGTGTAAATTTAATTGTATTATAAATTGTATAAATTTTAAACTGCGATAACTCTTTCATACGAGGTCGAAAACACACGAAACGAATTGCGTTGGAATCATTTCGACGAGCTCTACGCAATGCAACTAGTTTGGAGTCGTTTGAAGCTAGCAAAAATTTTGGGTAAAATTAAACGTCCGTTTAATTTTATTCGAAATAAACGCTGAAACTGAATTGAAATCAAGATGAGAACTTCTCACTCAATCGAATTGTTTCGATTTATATTTTAAATAGTTAGATTTAAAATTATTGATTGTATGCCTGGATGATAAATTTTATCTGTTATTGACTGAAATAGACATTATATGCCGTTATTAAGCGGAGGTTATTTATTAAAAACATATGCCACGAATATTTCACTGCAAAGTGAAATTGGTATTATTATTGTACTTGGAGTTGATTTCCCGCATTATATAGCGGATGAGACCCTATTGCACCGCATAATAGCGGATAGTATTTTATAAATCCCATATACCGCGATATTCCGTACTGGATCAGAATTGGTATTGTGCTAACATCTGTGGATGCAGGGGGACAGGTTGGAGGGATCCAACTGGATTCCTCAACTGTATTGATTTATTTACAGATATTGTTATATATTATGTTGTCATATCGATATATGATGTTTCGATGCCGTAATTGATTATTTGGTGCTGTTGCATCATCGGATCCATTTTTGAACTTTAAAAATAACGATTTTGATTTTAAAAGGATTTTTAAAGTGATTTTTGAAAATATATGTTTTATTAAAATTTTAGAATAGATTCTTCTTAAATAAATAAACATTTTAAATTTTAATATTATAAAAATTAAGATTTTTGTGAAATATAACCAAAGTGTGATTTTTGAAATAAAAAGTTGATTTATTTATAAAATGGTTTAAATTGAGATTTTTAAAGTATTATAAACGGTTTATTTAAAAGATTTAAAAATTGATATTTTATAAATTAAAAATATTGGAATTAGAAAATGAGTTTTTATAAGTGTTAAAATGAAATAAAAAAATAGATTTCATAAATGAATGAATTTTATGTATTTATAAATTGTGAAGTTACAAAATGAATAGATTTTTGTAAAATAAAATATTATAAGTAATTAACTTGTAAAATAGATTTTTGTATACAAATTTAGTTATAAATTAAATTGGGTATTAAAGGAGATTTATAAATAGAAGTTGTTATAGAATAGAAATGAAATTTATAAACGTTGTTTTATAAATCCGTAATCGAATAAATTTGATAAGTAAATATAAAAATTATTAAGGGAATTATATCCACGATTTTGGACTATGGAAAATCCTTTAATTAAATATGTGGAAGTGTTGAATTTGGTAAACGATTTATATCCATGATTTTGGACAGTGGATAATCTTTTGATAAATGTGTAGAAATACTGAATGGGGTAAATAAAGTATATTCACGATTTTTGGCAGTGAATATATATTATTGAATAAAATAGATATGTTTTGGAGAAGTGATATTACGAAATGAAGTAATTGTTTTAAAAAGATGTTTTAAAACGTGTTAAGTATCGAATACATAGATTTCAACATTTATTGTTGAAATAGACGTTTCGAGAAATAAGGAAATGGTGGACTATAACACTGTTGTTATAGTCAATGATTTCCGAAAGGGAATGTTTTATATAGTATTGGGATTTATATATCTATTTTAATTTCGAATCCCTATACTAGTGATTTTGAGTTGTCGTAACAATGTTTTACGTAACATTCGTTTTGACTCAAATAAATGTGTTTAAAAAATTGATTTCCTTAAAGAATGAGATATATACTTAATTTTGATTAAAGTATTTGGAATATTTTCAAATGTTGAAAATAAATAAGATTTGTGAATTACTTATTATTAAATAAGTATGGAAATGCTTTTCCAATATGAAATGAAACGTTTTTGAGAATTTATCTTTATAAAGATAAACTAAAAATGAATATTTAAAATCGATTTGAAAATCGTATTTTCATAGATATTTTGGAAATGTAAATCCACCATGGAATTTATAAAGGAAAGGGAATTTGTTAAAAATAAACGTTGATTATTTTTGAAGCATGGCAATCTATATCGTAAGGATATTTTTGGAAAATAAATAATTTGGAAAATTATTTGGAATCTGATGATGCTATGCAGACTTATTGATAGTTAAATTACTGACTATCAATAATTACCTTGAATGGGTATTTGTTGTGAATTGTATGAATTTGAATGCCACACTTATTTTTGAATAAGCGCTCACTATTCGGGTTAGCCGGGAAAGGACCTTTGGGTCGTATAACCCATTTCGAATATGTGATAGGTCGTAATGGATTGCATTTGATGACCGGTGTTGAAGACCGGATATTTTTGAAAACGGAAGGATTACCGTCGAGTTACTCTGCATCAGCTGATCTCCGATATAGTGGTTTTATCACCCTTAGTGACAGGAAGTCCGAACGTGATTATTGAATATCTGGATTGTAAGGACTTCTTTGAAGTGCCTTCAGTTTTGTTAGAGCCTGGAACAGACTTGTATGGATTGTATGTCTGACATTACAAATTGAGATATAAAGCTGATTTCTTTCAAATACGTATCTGTTGGTGGTGGAGAATTTATTCTCTTAGCTTAACACCCTTCTCTGAGACGTACGAGCTCAGAGGTTATGTAGTTGAAGGTTATTAGTGATATCCTCCCAATTTGGTAATGTGGCATGCTGAGTGTTGCTATGAAATGATCATTGTTTGATCATTTGTGATATGATCATTTGTTTGATCATTTATCTTTGTGATCATTGCTTTGATCATTTGTTGACCCAAAGCATGGCTTTGTACCAAAGCGTGCCTTTGTGGACGAGACTTCGTCAGACCTCACACCCCGGAAATGGTCAAAACAGGAAGGATGCAGCAAGGTTCTAGGGAGTAGCGCCCCTTAGTGTATGTCATTCCTTCTGGATAGAGGTGGTATCATGGTATGGAGCCCGGATATTTAACTTATGTTGTTGCTGCAATTTTACTATGCGGTTGTTGGAAATCGAGGATCCTCGGGAAGATCGGTTACGATCGGGGGATGACATATGCGCATCAGTAGTTACCTATTTTTGTAGAGGTAACCCGGCCTTGTGTTGGCAGAGATCCGATTAGGTTCTCGGGTCGTCTTTCTAGAGACGTACCTATGTGGCAATGGGAAGTTCCTTGACCTGACCATTTGTTGGAAATCCAAAGAAACAATACGATCTTGTACAGTTTTAGTTGTAGAACCTATCATTCACTTATAGTGGCGCCCCACTGTTTGGATGGTAGCTATAGTAGGCATAAGTACGAAATGTCTATGTTGGCTAAGATTTATATTATACTTTCGAAATGTTTTCTACACTATGCACTAGTAATAATACCAAATGTTTCTTTTTAATGCATATCAAGCATCTTTGACTATCATAAGGAGAAATCTCCTCCAATTCTGCGTTTGCATTGTGTGCGTGTGCGGGAGGCCTTATGGTAGTCTCATTTTCTAAAAAGCATTGCGAATCTATTTTAAAATTATCCTGTTGTTGTTTTAAAAGATAAATAACTGTTTTAAGTTCTCACACCAGTCCCATGACTGACCTGGAGTTTATTGTTCCCTTCCTAAACTCTGGGTGCCCACCAATTTCCACACGGGCAGTCTAGAGTTAGGTTGTCAGGTTATTCTGGATTTTGGAGTGCTATGGAACTCAAGAGGAGAGCTGGATGGCGAAACGTATCACTTATACTATGTATTATTCCGATGTGTATTCTGTATGAGGATAGGTTTATATAACTGTCCATTGCTGTGTTGTATGTTGTTGTTGTACACTCTGATGATGTGATGTAATGTATAAACTGATATAGTTCTTTTGATTAAAGATTATTCATTTATCTATTATATGTTGTTCCGCTGCGATATGTGAGATTCTGATGTTGTTCTATTGTTCTTCTTTTCTTTTTCTTCTATCTTTTCTTCTACCTCTTCTTTCTTAAACCATGACGGTTGGGTTTTCCGGCCTTCGACTGGGCGGCATTCGATAAAGTGAGTATCGATGTCGATTTTTGAAAGTCGAAAATTCTGATACGTTACATTTGATATCAGAGCATATGGTTAAGCGAAAACCATGGCTCTATTGGGTGTTACTCATTAGAGATAGAGTCAGTAGTACTCTAGAATGAGTTTGAGTGTAATAATAGATACGAGCGCGTATTTGTTAGTGAATATAAATGGTTTTATATTGCGTTGATTGATTTATTGAGTGGCATATGAACCTTCATCGGCACAGTATGCGCAACTATATCGAAGGGGTTTCTAAACACTTGAATAGAATAATTCGACACGGTATGGTTTTAAATTGGGTAAATGAAATAATTTTACCTTGATAATATTTTATATATAAAAGAATAATTTTTCGGAAATTATAAAGTGTATATAATTGATTGCTTGGTTGTTGAATAAGTTAAATAAAACAACAATCGTAAAAAGAATAAATTATATAAGTAAATGAACTATAAAGATGAAATTATAATTAAAATGATTTACAATGGTAAAATAATCTTATATATAAGAAGTAAAATTTTATAAGTAAAAGATTTGTAAATGTGATTTATTATATGAAATAAAATTCCAGAGGAATGTTTTGAAAGGGTTTGATATTTTGGAAAATTGTTTCAGAGAGATGGAAGCTCTAAACTCTTTTCGGTCGCTGGAAAATCATTCTGATGATGACCGCGGCATCATTGTTGTTCATTTTCGGGTTTCCAAAAGAGAAATTGCTGCCAGATTATTTTAAATAAAAGTTGTTTGGAAAATTGGATTTGGTTTTAGAAATTCAAAAGATAATTTGAATTGATTTCAAAAATGGTTTTGAAAGGTTGAATATAAGTTGTATAGCTTATAAAATGATAAAATGTAAGTGAAACAAATGCTGTTTGAAATTGGAATATAACTTAAGTGATGTTGAATGAAATTGATTTTGGTATCGAAGTAAAATAATCAAGTGAATTAAATGGATGTGAACTTGAGTTATATAAATGAAATTCAACTTTATTTGTAAATTGAATTAGCAATTGAATTAATGAATTGAGTGTGAATCAATCTAATGTGAATAAATTGAGATGGAATAATGAATATAAGTGTTAATTCATTAAAAGGAAGCTGAATAATTGAATGAAAAGCCAATTTAATGTTAAACCAATTGGAGTTAAAAGTGTTGAACCAAATTGAATGTAAATTAAATAATTTGGTTGTGTTGAATATACATTGATTTTTATTTGATTGTTAGTTGATTGTATATAATTCATTAAGTGTTAATGAAATTGAATTAGAAAAATTTAAAAGCTATGAAATTGAATTCAAATTGAAAGTGATGTAAATTTAAACAGAATTGAGTTTGATTTGAATTGAAAATGAATGTTGATAAAATCCAATGTAAATAAATCAAATATGATTTAAAATTGAAAACCAATTCAATGAATATTAATGATAATATTGATTTGGTTATGAAGTTGTTGAATGATGATGGTTTGATGGTTGCATTGTTGCTTTTGAATGCATTGTTATGTTGGCACATGTAGTTGTTATGTTGCTATATGATGTATATCGATATTGTTTTCTATATACATGTTCTCATTTGTTTGGTTGAGTGTTTAGCAGGTGCTGATGACGTTTGCTTCGCATTTGGAGCTCGCTTTCGCGCTATATTAGCCGTATACGCTCGCTAATAATATATAAGGTGCATATCTCGGATTAAATATCGTACTTTTACACTTTTTCCCTGCGGGATGCCTCATCACTTGATGAGATGTATATTTGTGATATATATAAACTGTCAATTTTTTTTCGGATCGAGCCGCGCAAAGGAGGCTATGGCAAAAATTTTCGAAAATTTAAGGCGTTAGAATATTTTTGAGAAAATTGAAAATTTTGAAAACCAAGTATGGTTGGAAAACTTAGTAAGGATTTTGAAAGAAGTTTAACTATGATTTTTGGGAAAGTTAAACACTTAAGAGATTTGTAAATCTAATTCGAATGGGTTGTTTTGGGAAGTTAATGGATTCTGTAAATTTTTCTTACTTGGTAATTTCGAGGACGAAATTCTTTTAAGGGGGGAAGATTGTAACGACCCAGAATTTCTAACATTTGAAATTTGAATATTTAATTTTTTTTAAATATTAATAAGTAGAATTAATAAGTCGAAAATTTTAAAATTCGAATAATGGATTTTATTGGATAATTAAATCGATAATTTAATGGTGAAATTCCAGAAATAATGGAAATCTGGATTAAATGTGAATGAAAATGATTTATAAAGTTATATTAAATCATATTGAAGTTATAGTGATGTTATAGAGCTTTTAAAATTGAATTAAAAGTTAAATTGTGAAAATTGAATATTTTAATATTTAAATCGACTATTGAAAATAGCCATTTTTCGAAAAGTCTCAGAATTGGACGAAACTAGTTCCATTGGATCCGTAATAGTTTGTTAATATCGGATTTCAATTTTCGTAGCAATTGGAGTTATCGTTTGACCGTGGCAGCTCGAAACGCATCGAAATTGTTTTAATATTAATTTGGCGAGTTAAAATAGACATTTTTTAAAAAGTCTCGGATTTTGACGAAACAAGTTTCATCGGATCCGTAATGTGAAATTATTGCATGGTTTCAAATTTCGTGTCAATCGGATGTACGGTTTTTCCGAGGCAAGCCAAAACGCATCGAAATCGGTTTGAATCAGTTTAATTTAAATTTGATCGCTTAATTCTGTAACTCGCACAGATGATCGAATTAGCTCCCGAAACACGTTTCATTGTGTTCGGAACGCGGGGTAAACCTTAGAAACGCCAGTCGGCACGCTTCATTTGGAGTTCAGAAAATCCGGGATGAATAGTGTTCGTTAAATTTTCTATAAAAGCCCCTCTTTATTTCATTTCGAAAACATCTAGGGTTTTGAACCCAGGCCGCCGTTCACCATTTCAATGGCCGAAATTGTTCTTCGTTCTTCCTCAAATTTCTTCAAATCCATTGACAATTACCAGAAATCATCAACTATAATACTGTAGATCTCATCAAGATCTTCCAAACCAACGGCTGTGATCGAAAATAGATTTGTAGATCGACGACAAAACGTGTTCAAAGTTGCACGTTCGTCTTCGTTTTACGTGCTATGGTGATGGCCGAGCTTCACCATACTCTGGCCGATGGTAGGGGGAGTGATGGCCTTCGACGTGGTGCGCTTTGATCGACCTGGAGTTGCTCGTAGGAGGCGCGAGCATTAGGGCTAATTGGCGGCTATGGGTTCCAACGTGATATTCACATACATGAGTTGATGAGGGAGAAGCATCAGGGAATGGCCTTGATTTGATGAAGAGAAATCAACGGCATGGATGTATGGAGGTTTAAAAATTAAATAAATGCGTAAACTTAATTGTATTATAAATTGTATAAACTTTAAACTGCGATAACTCTTTCATACGAGGTCGAAAACACACGAAACGAATTGCGTTGGAATCGTTTCGATGAGCACTACGCAATGCAACTAGTTTGGAGTCGTTTAGAGCTAGCGAAAATTTCTGGTAAAATTAAACGTCCGTTTAATTTTATTCGAAATAAACGCTGAAACTGAATTGAAATCAAGGTGAGAACTTCTCACTCAATCGAATTGTTACGATTTATATTTTAAATAGTTAGATTTAAAATTATTGATTGTATGCCTGGATGATAAATTTTATCTGTTATTGACTGAAATAGACATTATACGCCGTTATTAAACGGAGGTTATTTATTAAAAACATATATCGCGAATATTTCACTACAAAGTGAAATTGGTATTATTATTGTACTTGGAGTTGATTTCCCGCATTATATAGCGGATGAGACCTTATTGCGCCGCATAATAGCGGATAGTATTTTATAAATCCCATTTACCGTGATATTTCGTACTGGATCGGAATTGGTATTGTGCTAACATCTGTGGATGCAAGGGGACAGGTTGGAGGGATCCAACTGGATTCCTCAACTGTATTGATTTATTTACAGATATTGTTATATATTCTGTTGTCATATCGATATATGATATTTCGATGCTGTGATTGATTATTTGGTGCTATGGCATCATCTGATCCATTTTTGAACTTTAAAAATAACGATTTTGATTTTAAAAGGAGTTTTAAAGTGATTTTTGAAAATATATGTTGTATTAAAATTTTGGATTTGATTCATCTTAAATAAATAAACATTTTAAATTTTAATATTATAAAAATTATGATTTTTGTGAAATATAACCAAAGTGTGATTTTTGAAATAAAAAGTTGATTTTTTTATAAAATGGTTTAAATTGAGATTTTTAAAGTATTATAAACGGTTTATTTAAAAGATTTAAAAATTGATATTATATAAATTAAAAATATTGGAATTAGAAAACGAGTTTTTATAAGTGTTAAAATGAAATAAAAAAAATAGATTTCATAAGTGAATGAATTTTATGTATTTATAAATTATGAAGTTACAAAATGAACATATTTTTGTAAAATAAAAGATTATAATAATTAACTTGTAAAATAGATTTTTGTATACAAATTTAGTTATAAATTAAATTGGGAATTAAAGGAGATTTATAAATCGAAGTTGTTATAGAACAGAAATGAAATTTATAAATGTTGTTTTATAAATCCATAATCTAATAAATTTGATAAGTAAATATAGAAATTATTAAGGGAATTATATCCACGATTTTGGACTGTAGAAAATCCTTTAATTAAATATGTGGAAGTGTTGAATTGGGTAAATGATTTATATCCACGATTTTGGACAGTGGATAATCTTTTGATAAATGTGTAGAAATACTGAATGGGGAAAATAAAGTATATTCACGATTTTTGGCAGTGAATATATATTATTGAATAAAATGGATATGTTTTGGAGAAATGATATTACGAAATGAAGTAATTGTTTTAAAAAGATGTTTTAAAACGTGTTAAGTATCGAATACATAGATTTCAACATTTATTGTTGAAATAGACGTTTCGAGAAATAAGAAAATGGTGGACTATAACACTGTTGTTATAGTAAATGATTTCCGAAAGGGAATGTTTTATATAGTATTGGGATTTATATATCTATTTTAATTTCGAATCCCTATACTAGTGATTTTGAGTTGTCGTAACGATGTTTTACGTAACATTCGTTTTGACTCAAATAAATGTGTTTAAAAAAATGATTTCCTTAAAGAATGAGATATATACTTAATTTTGATTTAAGTATATGGAATATTTTCAAATGTTGAAAATAAATAAGATTTGTGAATTACTTATTATTAAATAAGTATGGAAATGCTTTTCCAATATGAAATGAAACGTTTTTGAGAATTTATCTTTGTAAAGATAAATTGAAAATGAATATTTAAAATCGATTTGAAAATCATATTTTCATAGATATTTTGGAAATGTAAATCCACCATGGAATTTATAAAGGAAAGGGAATTTGTGAAAAATAAACGTTGATTTATTTTTGAAGCGTGGCAATCTATATTGTAAGGATATTTTTGGAAAATAAATAATTTGGAAAATTATTTGGAATCTGATGATGCTGTGCAGACTTATTGATAGTTAAATAACTGACTATCAATAATTACCTTGAATGGGTATTTGTTGTGAATTGGATGAATTTGAATGCCACACTTATTTTTGAATAAGCGCTCACTATTCGGGTTAGCCGGGTAAGGACCTTTGGGTCGTATAACCCATTCCGAATATGTGATACGTCGTAATGGATTGCGCTTGATGACCGGTGTTGAAGACCGGATATTTTTGAAAATGGAAGGATTACCGTCGAGTTACTCTACATCGGCTGATCTCCGATATAGAGGTTTTATCACCCTTAGTGACGGGAAGTCCGAACGTGATTATTGAATATCTGGATTGCAAGGACTTCTTTGAAGTGCCTTCGGTTCTGTTCGAGCCCGGAGCAGACTTGTATGGATTGTATGTCTGACATTACAAATTGAGATATAAAGCTGATTTCTTTCAAATACGTATCTGGTGGTGGCGGAGAATTTATTCTCTTAGCTTAACACCCTTCTCTGAGACGTACGAGCTCAGAGGTTATGTAGTTGAAGGTTATTAGTGATATACTCCCAATTTGGTAATGTGGCATGCTGAGTGTTGCTGCGAAATGATCATTGTTCGATCATTTGTGATATGATCATTTGTTTGATCATTTATCTTTGTGATCATTGCTTTGATCATTTGTTGACCCAAAGCATGGCTTTGTACCAAATCGGGACTTTGTGGATGAGACTTTGTCGGACCTCACACCCCGGAAATGGTCAAAACAGGAAGGATGCAGCAAGGTTCTAGGGAGTAGCGCCCCTTAGTGTATGTCATTCCTTCTGGATAGAGGTGGTATCATGGTATGGAGCCCAGATATTTAACCTATGTTGTTGCTGCAAATTTACTATGCGGTTGTTGGAAATCGAGGATCCTCGGGAAGATCGGTTACGATCGGGGGATGACATATGCACGTCAGTAGTTACCTATTTTTACAGAGGTAACTCGGCCTTGTGTTGGCAGAGATCCGATTAGGTTCTCGGGTCGTCTTTCTAGAGGCATACCTATGTGGCAATGGGAAGTTACTTGGCCTGACCATTTGTTGGAAATCCAAAGAAACAATACGATCTTGTAGAGTTTTAGTTGTAGAACCTATCATTCACTTATGGTGGCGCCCCACTGTTTGGATGGTAGCTATAGTAGGTATAAGTGCGAAATGTCTATGCTGGCTAAGATTTATATTATACTTTCGAAATGTTTTCTACACTATGCACTAGTAATAATACCAAATGTTTCTTTTTAATGCGTATCAAGCATCTTTGACTATCATAAGGAGAAATCTCCTCTGATTCTGCGTTTGCATTGTGTGTGTGTGCGGGAGGCCTTATGGTAGTCTCATTTTCTAAAAAGCATTGCGAATATATTTTAAAATTATCCTGTTGTTGTTTTAAAAGATAAATAACTGTTTTAATTTCTCACACCAGTCCCATGACTGACCTGGAGTTTATTGTTCCCTTCCTAAACTCTGGGTGCCCACCAATTTCCACACGGGCAGTCTAGAGTTAGGTTGTCAGGTTATTCTGGATTTTGGAGTGCTATGGAACTCAAGAGGCGAGTTGGATGGCGAAACGTATCACTTATACTATGTATTATTCCGCTGTGTATTCTGTATGAGGACAGGTTTATATAACTGTCCATTGCTGTGTTGTATATTGTTGTTGCACACTATGATGATGTGATGTAATTTATAAACTGATATAGTTATTTTGATTAAAGATTATTCATTTATCTATTATATGTTGTTCCGCTGCGATATGTGAGATTCTGATGTTGTTCTGTTGTTCTTCTTTTCTTTTTCTTCTATCTTTTCTTCTACCTCTTCTTTATTAAACCATAACGGTTGGGTTTTCCAGCCTTCGACTGGGCGGCATTCGATAAAGTGAGTATCGATGTCGATTTTCGAAAGTCGAAAATTCTGATACGTTACAGTAATATACATCACTTATTTCACACACCAGTTTCCTCTGTACCAAAGTTTAGATTTAAACAGTCCAAATTCTTTAAATCACTTCATTCCAGACTATAGATTTCACATATCAATCTATATATAAAAAAATTCGAAGTGGTTTCGGGTATTTCCCAATACCTGACCCCGGTCTCTTCGAGTCTCAATCAAGGTATCCAATACCATTCAATCATCCATATACAACTTGATCACTTTCAAATTTATTTAATTAATTCAAATTGAATTTCTAACCTCGATCACTTAGATTTCTTCATTTAACATTAATTAATTTCAAATCAATTAATTTATCAACCCTTCATTTTTCGTCTTAATTAATTCCCCTGGATTAATTATCCTCCAATTTCATTCAAGTAATTATCTTTAATTAATTTCACAAGATTAATTATTCTTAACCCAAAATCATTAAGAAATCTTTAATTACTTCACAAAGTAATTAACTATAATTAATTGCATTAATCATTAATTACTTATATTAGTTAACCTCCCATAAGTTGGTTATTATTGAATAATTCATCTTAATTAATCAATCTTTAATTACATCGTTGATTTTATAAATTAACGATTTCTAATTTTATTTCAATTTATCCTAATCTACATTAATTACATTTAATAATCAATCATTAATTAATCCATAAATATTAGTCATTCTTGATTTATCTCAACCTATAATTATCTTCCTTTTATTTACTTCATTAAGTAAATTAATTACTCTTGAATTAATTATCTTAATCTTTTGATTTATTTCACAAAGTAATTATATTTTATTAATCACACTAAGTAATTACTTATCAAACCATCCATCGATTATTCTACACTAATTTAAACTTAATAAATTAATTTAAACTTTCATTAATTAATTCAAACCCTTAATTACTAAATTAATCAACCCAAATCATTAATTAATTGAATTAATTAATTATCCATTTTAATTACCCTATTAATTTAATGAATCACAGATCACTAAGTCCTTATTAACATTAACATGAAACATTTTCTTATTTATGATTTGAGTTTAAAACAATTTAAAACCCAAATACTTTGAGTCAAACCATAGTTAACTCGAGAACCAACCAAAACAAAAGTCACATCATCATCAGTGCACATCCAATCAATTTAATCATTCCATCCATTTATTCAAATTTAACCATTTAAATTTTAACTTTAAATAAAAATCCAACAGAGTGAGATTTACTCAACTTTGATTTTTGCAATCCAATCAAATCCTGACTTGTTCTCTTCACCGTATTAGACCTTGTATAACAATTTATTCATTTTATTAAGATTGAATAAATTGAACCATAAATTTTCCTCTAAGATTTTAATTAGCTAATTAACTATATTTAATCGAATGGTTTATCTTAAACAAAAACTTAAATTTTAAACTAATAGTTTCCTTCAACAAATTATTTCTAGCCACCAAATACTTAAATGAGTTAATTAAAAACAATTTAATTATCAAACCCATTCCTTAAAAAAAATAAACAAGTAGAATAAAATATATTTATTTTGTTGAAACTACGTAAACGCTTGAAAATCTATATAAATTCAAATTTCAGCTTTATATAGACTTATATATATATTACAGCAAATACAAAAATTAAATTTCTACAGTTAATATATTTATTTATATTTTCCTTAAATCGATTATCTTTGGTGACTAGAATAAATTAAATCAGTTTATTAACCAAGTTAATATATTATTTAAAACACTAATAGACTAAAATGTGTACATGCATGTTTTATTATTATTTTTGAAAACACTTACACTTATAAAAGTAATTTATATTGATAAAAATTAAGTGTTATATATAAACCCCCTTTGTTGTTTTTTCAAAAACTATATACACAAATTTCTGTCTACAAATATGTCTGTAAATGTATATAAAATTTTCTTTACTATAATTTTCCTTTCTAATCCATATGTATACATAGCCTTCAATAAAAATAATAATCTTACCTCAATCGTAACCTACCCACTCCACCTCGACAACAACACCGACCACGATCCCGTGAAACCGTGAGCTCCGATGTACTTCCAAGCCACCACTCGATCACGATGCCTGCTCGTGACATCGATCGTATCTCTCCCCTTCCCTAACCTTCGCGAGCCCAGAAAATTTTTCCCCCGCCACTATAAAGCTCGCGCCTCCCTAAGTCTCCGCGCTGAGCTACCCTGGTCGAGAAATCCCGCCTCGATGCTTCGCCCCTCTTCCAGCGAACAAACCCTAACCTCGAGATTGACAGAGGAATCGCGAGAAGAAAAAGATGTGAACGCCATCTTTTTAACGAACGAATTTTGTTACTGGGGATTTGATTTGGAGGAGGAGGATTCGCGCGACCATTATCATATTTCCAAAGAAACTTTTTTTTTATTTTAATTTTTTTCTTTGGGTTCGATTTCCTAAAGAGAAGGAAGAGGGGCTGGGTTCGATTATAGATGTTTGAATGATTTTTAGAAAGAGGGAAAATCGAATTGGAATTGAAAATGAGGAGAGGAAGGAGATATTTTCTTTCGATCGGCCATTTTTCTCTGAAGATTTCTTCTGAATTTTCGAAGTACACGGCTTAATAAAAGAAAGGAGAAGCTAGGTCAATGCAATTCAGGTCTAGGGTGGCTTGCGTACAGTTATAGGGTAGCTGAGTTGATTTTTTTATATTTTTAAAATTATTAATTTTCCCAAAATATCTCGTTACACATAACGCAAAATTTCGAACCCCGAATCAGACATGCCGCCAGGCGATTATAAGGTTTTACCCGTATTCCGAACACGATGGAACGTGTTTCGGAACCCAATTCGATCATATACGCGAGTTACGGAAGTAAACGTTAAATTTTAAATCAAATCGATTAAAATAGTTCGAAGCGTTTTGAGCAGCCAGGGTCAAACGACAACTCCAATTGCTACAAAAATTGAAATCCGATAATAACCAACTATTACGGACCCAATGGAACTAGTTTCATCGAATTCCGAGACCGTGCCTCGGAAGGCTATTTTAAATATCGATTAAACGATATATTATTAAAACTGAACAAATCACCTTTAAGTTAAATCCCAACCATTTTATTATATTCAGTAACATCATTATAAATTTTACAAGCCTTCAAATTATTTTTAACAAGCTTAAAACTCCATATTCAATATTTTACCCAATTTAAAATTATATAATTCAATAATTTAATTATCAAGTAAATAGTGACATTTGGAATTCAAGTTAAATATTAAATTTTAAATAATTAAAATCAATTCCCTACTCAAATTTAAATTGTTAGAAATTCCGGGTCGTCACATTTCTTCCCCCTTAAAAGAATTTCGTCCCGGAAATTACTAGTTATGAAGAATGGTACTATACCCGTTTACCTTTTCCCAAAACCCACAATTCAACATCCTACCAACTATCTTTATTTAAAGACCCACTATCACCCCAACCAACTTTCCAAAACCTCTACAGATTCCAACAACATTATTTACTCCACTTATTCAAATTTAAATTTAAAATTAGAATTTAAATTATCAAAATTTTCTCAAAATTTTCTAACTCTCTAAATTTTCGAAATTTTTTGCCAACGTCTCCTTTGTGCAGCTAGCTCGATACAACTACAAAATGCCTCCACGGGCTTCCAAATTCCAAAAGAAAACAAAAAGCCAAGTGGCTAGATCAAAACCCAATCCAATTCCATACAGATATTTAAATACATACCTTTTAGTCGGGCAATTCAAATTTATCTTTTGGAATCAAATCCAATTTTATTTTCCCTTTTAATACATGCATATCTTACTTAGCAACAATAATATTCAATCGAAACCTTAGTAATCATTTTATACCTTTCCTTACAGACGTTTCCATATCTTCCTTTATTCAGATTAGTTTTTCCATTTCAATATGAATTAAATTTTATTCTTAACTCTAAATATTGAATTTATATCTTCCATTTATAACTGGTTCACATCATTATTTTATTTTAGTTTCGTCCACTAATTTATTTCAATTTCCAATTTGAAATCATTTTGTCACTAACAAAAATTTTCCCAAAAAATTTCAAAAATTTTCTAACTCCCAAAATTTTCAGAAAATTTTGGCAGAGTCTCCTTTGTACAGAGGAGCTTTTGCAATTTCACAAGAGAGATAAATATATATACATCGACCCACACGGTCGAAAAAAGCAAAAACAGTTCATATTTCCTATTTTTATTGCGTATGCATACCTTATTTAGCATTTTAAGCAAGCGGCTTACTATTTTAGCAATTAGTGCAATCAAATCCAACCAAACGGCCTTCAGGTACCTGTACTATCTCAATTTAAATACGTAAGTGCCAAATATAGAAAATCTATTAGCATTTCACTTACTTTTAATGGCAAAACACAAGCATTTCAAAAGCAACAAACACCAAACGCTTACCATAAGCGATTTATATGATTTAAAGCTAATCTAATTGCTTCCAACCAAATTTATATGCCATTTCATTCAACTTTAATGATTTATAACTCGCGTGCTTACATTCAATTTATTTTTAATCCAAACAAGCTCATATTCACTTCAATAAATTCCAAAACCAATTATATTTGCATCCATTTATTATTTAATTCAATCAACCCATTTATTCACCCCATTTTAAATTTTTAATTCATCTACTAAATTCATTTTCGAATTTATTTCATTAATATAAAGCCATTCTCAATTTATTTTTCTTACTAGGTTTTGTTTGCAACTCAAACCATTCTATTATGATTAACTTTCATTTCATTCGACAACACTTTCATTATCTATTTTACTTGCAAATTACGTTTAATATTATTTATAACACTCCTGAATTTTATTTGTAATTCAACCCATCACTATTCCGATCCAACTCTATTTTATTTTGATTTTTACAGTATCTCCACTTATTAACTTGCAATCCATTTATTTAACCGAGTTAAATTTTATTAACGTGCTCTATCAAATAATTATCTAGCTAATAAACTTACTTCCAATTTTTAAATCAATATTCGATTTTTATTACAAAAATCACTTCATTAAATTTTCCTGAGTTCAAATTTTCATTTTATAATTCCAGTTTGGATTTTCTTTCATTTTTTTCAAAATTCTAACATTTTTATTTTAAAATTTCAGAAATGCTTTCAAATTCTGATAATGCTATTAAAATAGCTTTTTATAAAAATACTTTTTATAACTCGATGTCTCAACCAGTCCATCCTTGTTCTCATAGAAATTTAGTCATACGTTTATCATGCGTAGGACTGAAAATCTATAAGTACTCAGTAGACCCATTTTCAACATCCAGAAAAAATATTTATAAAATAATTTTACTTGAAAAATATAGGAAACAGTTTTTGAAAATAGAGGAAATATCTTTGGTGAGAATGCTCTGGAAATCATCACACCTATCCATGGTCACAGTTACATCCTGGGTTACGTTGCCGTCGCAGCAAAAGTCCATGTAACTGATTACACCATGAAACCCACAACAGATCGCAGTTACATTCCAGGGTTATGTTGCCATCGCAGCAAAAGTCCATGTAACTGTAGGCTCTCTACGGCCTCTCGATTTTGCTATCAAATGAAACTTCTCCATTCCCACATAGGTCGCAGTCTACCGATATAAAATCAAACGTAGACTGATGGCTCTCAGTGGCACACACGACTTTCGCTATGTTACCATAGTGTCACAGTCTACCGATATAAAATCAGACGTAGACTGTTGGCCCTCAACGGCACACACGACTTACGCTATGTTACCATAGTGTCGCAGTCTACCGATATAAAATCAAACATAGACTGTTGGCTCTCAGCGGCACACACGACTTACGCTATGGTCTGTAGTAGATTGCAGTGACATCGAGTTACACTATCGTCACAACTTAACCCAAATGTCCCTATAGGCATCAACGTCCCATGACTTCCGCTACACAAAATCCCCAGGAACTAGTTTTGCCCGGACTCCTCACAGGATCAACTTTAGAACCCCTCCCTAGAGGCTCAAGGCAGTACCACCCAGTGGCACTCCTGAGAATTTCATTTTAGGGAGCGCCTTTTTCCCTAGAGCTAATCTCAAAACAATTTATACGATACACATATAGTATTTTTTTCTCAAATCATACAGCTAGTATGAATTTCATATAAGGCTCCTTTACACAAAATCGATTCCCAAAATTGATAACTTCCAAAGTAGTTTTTTTTTTCAAATCTCAATATTGATTTTACCCAAAAATCAAAAACCTTTCCAAATCCATAGGTTCCCAAAATGTAAAGGCCCGCAAATCCGTACCTCTTTGGGCTGACCCAAAACCTTAACCATACAGCCAAATGAGGAACAAAAATACGAGTCTTCGAGTTAAAGAAGAAAGAGGTAGAAGAAGAAGAACAAAACAACATCAGAATCTCACAGACGCAGCGGAACAAAATACAATATATAGAATACAGCTTTAAATACAAAATCTGTACTGACATATATACATACATACCATATCAGAGTACATCAATCGATCATACAGGATAACTCATATCTATCCATACACAGCGGAATAATAGTCAAATACGGGGGTACGCTCTGTCATCCAGCTAGTCTTCTGAGCTCTATAGCTATAACCTGAACCTGTTAAACTCGGTCTGACCTGAGCATCATATGAAACAACACCCGAGTCAGTCTGGAATACCAGCGTGAGAAAATCACACTCAATTGGATTATTAAAATTTCAAAAATCCTTTGAAAATAAAGCATCTCGTAAGACCATGCCTCAAATAAACATGTCAGGTTTTTACCTTACGATAGCTAAAACATTTTATATTAAAGTTCTCTGATATTATTATAGTGTCTATAGAAAGTAAAATAGAATCTAGCTGAAATGCTTGCATCTCACGTTTCAGCTTTAGTTGGGCACAATCAAAAACGTACAGGCGTGTAGTGGAGATTGAATTCCATACAATGGCTGGGCTACTGGAGTACCGCCCGTCACAGTACCTGGCCTAGATCAGAGTACCGAGGAGTACGCCGGCTCCCCTGCAACACAAGGCCGGAACCATCCCTTACTGACAGTTCCACGTAAGATCACCCCACGGTTGGCGTGACCAACCGCACACTAAGCCGAATAAATAGGGACATCTAGACAGGGGAAATCTTACTCTCAAGTGGGTGCTACCCACGAAACCTTGCTGCACCTCCCCTGTTTTAGCCATTCCCGGTTGATGAGGCTTGAGGCTAAGCGTTACCTTTCAAGAACGTGTCCGACTTAGAATGCTCATCGTCCACCCGACGATGTTCTGTAAGCATTCAATCCATACAAGTTGTCCTAGGTCTGGACAAACCGAATCACCGTCTTCAACTCTTCATAGCCTTTATTCATAATCGTTCAAACCGGATCGAAGTGGTTTTCAGATAATTAAATCCGATCCCGGACTCTTCGAAATGATCAACGCATTGTCCAATATTGATAGTCGGTTATTTAACTATCAATTAATCATACACAAGCAACCATCAAATAATTTCCACAAATTATTTATCTCAAATATCATTCAGATATTACTTCCTTTTTAACCAATTTGAAACAATTTTCTAAGCTCTTTTATTTCCATGAAATCATTTAAATGATTTTCATACTTTACTTACATTTTGATTCCCCTTCGAAAATATTCTTTATTTTCTTATTCCTTTTTCTCAAAAATCAATTTACACTTTCCTTATAAATTCGCAAACTCAATTTCTCCACTTTATAAGATTTCTCCTAAATCTTATTTCATTTAAATAAACTTGCTTACCATCACAAGAGGATTTTAATTGGATTTAAAAAAATTTGAAAACATCTAGATATATAAAAAAATAAGGAGTAGTATTAAATATAAACTTTAAAATTTATATCTAGTTATTTATAAATCTCAAAGCTGGTTTTAGAAAAAATAGAGTTTATTATAAATATTTGCTATGGCTTTAAAAATAACAAATTCGAAATATTTTAAATTCAAAAATGATTTATAAAATCTATATAGTATAGTAATTTAAAAAAATTCCTATAAAATAACTTTGTAATTTTAGAATTCCCAATATCCATCTATAAATTCCTCTTGTCCACATTCACCTTCGGAAATATTCTACTATTTCCATCCAACAATCTCATATCTCAATATAAGTTCACTTTGACTTATCTTTTCCAATAAATCCTGATATTTTCCTATCTCACTTATAAATTCCATTTATAAATTTATAAACTATCTTTGAGTTCCATCCATTTTAAACAGATAGTTTATTTAGAAACTCCATCGTTATAATTTTAACCTTAAATAAATTCACATTACTCCTTAAATAAATTCCATTTCATTTAATACAATTCATTTTATTCCATAATAAAGTTCCTTTTAATTCTTAATAAAAATCCCTTATCTGAACTTCTTAACAACATCTTCTTTATTTCTTAATAAATTTCCTTTTAATTTTTTTATTAATATTTCTTTTTATTTCCTTAATAGAACTCTATTATCATTCTTAATAAAATTCTGTTTACTTCAATTTCATTTAACTAACACAAATATTTCCAAGTTTAAATATATATTCTAAATTGCCCAAAACTCATCTTTAGCCAATTAAAATATAAATATACTTTTATCTTCCTTAAAATTTCAAATAGAAGTAAATTCTAATTCTTAATTAAATATTTCTCTTCACGATCCATTTCACTTCCTTTAATTAAATTATTTATAGATTTCGTCCAAATTTTAACTTCCCATGTAATTTAACAGTTAATAGTTCAATTCACAATCAAATCCATATCAATCCATCCAACCTGTCATATAACAACATATATATAATCAATAAATATTTTTGAGGAATCCTGTTGGATCCCTCCAACCTGTTTTCCCTGCATCCACAGATGTTAATACAAAATAAAATACTAATTCCACTTCAAGGTGGAATATCGCGGTATATGGGATTTATAAAACATCATCCGCTATTATGCGGCGCATAGGGTCTCATCCGCTATATAATGCGGGAATATCAACTCCAATATATACATATTCCAATATATATATATTGATATATACTACTATATATACTATCATTTCAAATCAATCCAATCATTCACCAACATTTAAATTTAACTATTTAACTTTAAATAACAACTAGATGAGTGAGATAATCTCACCTTTGCTTTTTGTTTGCAATCCACTTCAATATTGCGTTGGTTTCCCCTATTTTTTGACCTTGAATATACAATTATATGATTTCATAAATATTTTGGATAAATCGAACAATTAATTTAATTTTTGGCTAATGATTTAATTTTAAACAGATAATTAAAATTTAAACAAATAATTAAATTTAAACAAATCTTCCTTTCAGAAATCTCTTAGTAATTAAAATAGCTAAATAAGTTCATTAACAAGTTAATTACTCATATATATATTATTTAAAAATAAACTAGTAAGTTTTAATATATGCATATTTATTCTATTTCCCGTTTTCAAACTACATACAAAATAATCTATATAGATTTAAAATGTAACTTTATATAAATTTTTATACACTTTTCAAAATCTTATACATGCATATATATTTTTATTACTGTTTATCTATATAAATATACAAATCTGGATATCTTCTCTAACTAACAAAAATTCTATTTTAAATCTCGCTGTTTGATTTATTTATTTTTTCTGCATATACATATCTCACTGTAAATATTTTCAATTTAACTATACTATTCAAATATATATATAAAAATCGAAAAGAACACGATGACTCCGAATGCTACGAAATTTGAAATCCGGCAATAATACAATATTACGGATCCAACGGAACACGTTTCGTCGAAATCCGAGACTGTGCCTTGGAAGGCTATTTTTAAATTGTCAGTTTAAACGATGTATTTTTAAAATTGAACAAACTACAGTTAAATTAAATTTTAATCCACCAATCACTTCCCGTATTATCAATATAAATTTTATAAGCCGTTAAAATAATTTAAACAAGTTACAATTCCAGATTTAAATATTTTACCCAATTATCAAATTGCTACTTTAATAATAATTAATTTATTTATTCAATTGATTGTTATATTTAAATTCTGAATCGCTTTTATTAATTAAAACCAAACCTTTCCTATTAAAATCAAATTATAGTTCAAATTAAATATTTAAATCTGTTTAAATTAATCGTTCGAAAACCCGGGTTGTTTCATTCCTCCCCACTTAAAAGAATTTCGTCCCCAAAATTACTTGGGCAGAAGAACATTCCAAACCCATTTACTTAATCAAACCCACTTGGTGAAAATCTCATATTCACTTTTATTTTCTAAACTTTAGTTTCAACTAACCAATTTGTTTCAGCTCCAATTCCAAAATCTCTTATTTCAGTCCCAATTCGAAATTGTCTTTACATTAACCAAAATATTTTCAAAAATTTCCAAAAATTTTCTAACTCCCAAAATTTCCTAAATTTTTTGGCAGAGTCTCCATTGTACGGAGGAGCTTTTGCAATTTGACAATAGTGATAAATATATATACATCGACCCACACGGTCGGAAAACCAAAAACAGTTCATATTTCCTATTTTGTATTGCGTAGTCGTACCTTATTTAGCATTTGCGTGCCCAAAATCCCGCTATACAGTCTCCCGGTACCTGAACTTACTCAATTTAAACATATAAGTAACATATCTATGAATTTTATCACATTTCATTTATTCAAACAGCTACAACACATCAATAACATAAGAATTGCATTATAAATACTTCCATAAACAAATTTATATAGTTCCCAACTAGTTTCATTCGCTTTTAACCGATTCATAAACCATTTGCATTCAACTCAAATGATTTACAACACATTCTCTTATCTTCAATTTATACTTACGTCCAAACAAACCCATTTTCAATTTAATTGATTTTCAAAAAAAATCTCTGCTACTTCCATCAGTTTAAAATAACAACAAGGCTATTATTTATATAAACAATATACACAAAGCCATTTTATAAACAATTGGTAAGGTTTCAATATAAATAAAATTGATTTACTCGACTTTTAAATTATCCTATCCAGTTTGAAATGATTTTCAACTCATTTCTTACATTCCCTTCATTTATAATTTAAACAACTCATATTCATTATAATTGATTCAAAAATCAATTTCATTTACTTCCATTATTCCATAGGATTTTTATTTTTACTTCCGTTTTTATGTCGAACGACAAATTTAAGAAATTCGACGATATTCATTTCCAACTAACAATTTCTTTAGTTTTGTAACTATTTTAAAATTGATTTCAACTCAATTTATATTAAATTTCATTTCATTCTAATTTATTTATAACCATATATTTGTATTGATTTCATTTTCAAATTGATTTTATTCAAAACCATTTTTATTAAGCTCAACAATCTCAATGCTTAAAATTTAACAATTATTTCCTAATTTCATATAAGCCACACTTCATTCAATTCTATACATAAGTTAATTACTTCAAATTATTCCAATTGTAAGTTCATCTTCATTTGCCCATAAATTTCTTTTTCAATTAAATTTGATTCTATTTAGATCAAATCTCTTTCACTTACTACTTAGCTCAATTAATTAATTTATTCAATTCATTTAAAAAAATTCATTTTCCATGTTCGATTCATTCTCGAACTTATTTAATTAATTACGAGACCATTTCCATTTTATTTATATCATTTTGGATTTTATTTGCATTTCAAGCCATTTCATTTTAACCTGATTTCACTTTAGTTGCTAACCATTCTAAGTTGAATTTTATATTTATCTCAAGGCCTCTCCTTCTCATCCACCTCAATTCACAATCCAATTTTATTAATTCACCATTCAACCTTTGTTTAACCAATTCAAATTTTGTCCACATATCCAAGTTACCAATTTATTCCAAAATAGTTTATCCCCAGTTTATAATTCAATACTTGATTTTTAGCTTCAAAAATCTCTTCAATTAAATTTTCTTGGGTTCAATTCTATTTGTAATTCAGGTTCAGATTTTTATTCATCTCCAATTTACAAAACTATTTTATTTTCGCTTATTTATTCCACTTTTAACTTTTATAAATCACACATTCATTTATTTTTCACGATTACATCCAGTTACACTCAACCCCATTCACTTTCCATTTTTAATTCAAGATCTTACCTTTATTAGGCCTAGTATACTTTATTTCAAACCTTTAAATTCTTTTTTTTTGATAAGCAATCGAAGTTAATTTATTCAATTTTAATTCTTATCCCACTTATTCTTATTAGAATCGGGATTTTTATTTCATTCAATTTAAATTACTCAAGTTTTTATCTAATGAATTTCCATTTATCTCAGAATCATTCTTCTATAAATTTTAATCTTAAGTCAATTTATTTATTGCAACTTCATACTAAAATTCATTTCCAATTTAATTTGATAGTTATTTAATCTAATTCCTTTTTTTTGTTAAAATTATACCCAAAACCATATTTATTTTATTCATACTTGAATTAGACTGATTTGCAAATTCAAACTAGCTTTAATTTAATTCAATTCCATAACAATTTTAATTCATATGCAATTCACTTACATTTCAATTGAATTTCTATTTATAACTCAGGTTTCATTTCACATTCCATTATTAACTCAAATTCCAACTAAATTTTCATTTTCCCAGTCAATCACAATCTATTAAAGCTTCAAATTTTAATTTCATCACTTTATTCCAAGTTAAATTTCATTTTAACTCTTTCACCCTTTTATCTTGATTTTCAAAATCTATTCTTATATTATCTTCAAAATCATTCATCATTATCCCAAAATCACCTTTCTCAAATTTAAACCAATCTTGGTTTTAACCCCAACAAATTTCCTTTGAAGTTTTCAAAAACAACTAGCTCTTCTAAAGAAATAAATTTGGCAACAATTCGTCACTTTAGAAACTCGAAAATGAACATCGATAATGCTGCAGTCATCACCGAAGTTATTTCCCAACGACTGAAGTGAGTGAAATGCTATATCCCTTCCCAAAATTAATTTGAAACAATTTCCATATAATTATACAAGTCATTCCAATTTTTATAATCTTATTTGTTTAAGATATGATCATCCAAACATCCAAGTTATTTAATAATTTAAGAAAATATTTCTTTTATATCGAAATATATTTTGGGTAAAATTATTTCATTTACCCACTTTCGAAAAAAGTATTATGTCGAATTGTTCTATTCAAGTGTTTAGAAACCCCTTCGATACAGTTTTGCAGACTGTGCCGACAAAGGTTCATATGCCACTCAATAAATCAATCTACTCAATATAAAACCATTTTATATTCACTAACAAATACGCACTCATATCAATTAATACGCTCAAACTCATTCTAGAGTACTACTGACTCTATCTCTAATGAGTAATTCCCACCAGAGCCAAGGTTCTCGCTTAACCTTTTAGCTCTGATACCAAGTGTAAAGGCCCGCAAATCCATACCTCTTTGGGCTGACCCAAAACCTTAACCATACACCCAAATGAGGAACAAAAATACGAGTCTTCGAGTTAAAGAAGAAAGAGGTAGAAGAAGAACAAAACAACATCAGAATCTCACAGACGCAGCGGAACAAAATACAATATATAGAATACAGCTTTAAATACAAAATCTATACTGACATATATACATACATACCATATCAGAGTACATCAATCGATCATACAGGATAACTCATATATATCCATACACAGCGGAATAATGGTCAAATACGGGGGTACGCTCTTTCATCCAGCTAGTCTTCTGAGCTCTATAGCTATAACCTGAACCTGTTAAACTCGGTCTGACCCGAGCATCATATGAAACAACACCCGAGTCAGTCTGGAATACCAGCGTGAGAAAATCACACTCAATTGGATTATTAAAATTTCAAAAATCCTTTGAAAATAAAGCATCTCGTAAGACCACGCCTCAAATAAACATGTCAGGTTTTTACCTTACGATAGCTAAAACATTTTATATTAAAGTTCTCTGATATTATTATAGTGTCTATAGAAAGTAAAATAGAATCTAGCTGAAATGCTTGCATCTCACGTTTCAGCAGTAGTTGGGCATAATCAAAATCGTACAGGCGCGTAGTGGAGATTGGATTCCATACAATGGCTGGGCTACTGGGGTACCGCCCGTCACAGTACCTGGCCTAGATCATAGTACCGTGGAGTACGCCCGCTCCCCTACAACACAAGGCCGGAACCATCCCTTACTGGACAGTTCCAAGTAAGATCACCCCATGGTTGGCGCGACCAACCGCACAATAAGCCGAATAAATAGGGACATCTAGACAGAGGAAATCTTACTCTCAAGTGGGTGCTACCCACGAAACCTTGCTGCACCTCCCCTGTTTTAGCCATTCCCGGTTGATGAGGCTTGAGGCTAAGCGTTACCTTTCAAGAACGTGTCCCACTTAGAATGCTCATCGTCCAACTGACGATGTTCTGAAAGCATTCAATACATACAAGTTGTCCTGGGTCTGGACAAACCGAATCACCGTCTTCAACTCTTCATGGCCTTTATTCGTAATCGTTCAAACCGGATCGAAGTGGTTTTCGGATAATTAAATCCGATCCCGGACTCTTCGAAACGATCAACGCATTGTCCAATATTGATAGTCGGTTATTTAACTATCAATTAATCATACACAAGCAACCATCAAATAATTTCCACAAATTATTTATCTCAAATATCATTCAGATATTACTTCCTTTTTAACCCATTTGAAACAATTTTCAAGGCTCTTTTATTTCCATAAAATCATTTAAATGATTTTCATACTTTACTTACATTTTGATTCCCCTTTGAAAATATTCTTTATTTTCTTATTCCTTTTTCTCAAAAATCAATTTACGCTTTCCTTATAAATTCTCAAACTCAATTTCTCCACTTTATAAGATTTCTCCTAAATCTTATTTCATTTAAATAAACTTGCTTACCATCACAAGGGGATTTTAATTGGATTTAAAAACATTTTGAAAACATCTAGATATATTAAAAAAATAAGGAGTAGTATTAAATATAAACTTTAAAATTTATATCTAGTTATTTATAAATCTCAAAGCTGGTTTTAGAAAAATTAGAGTTTATTATAAATATTTGCTATGCCTTCAAAAATAACAAATTCGAAATATTTTAAATTCAAAAATGATTTATAAAATCTATATAGTATAGTAATTTAAAAATATTCCTTTAAAATAACATTGTAATTTTATATTTCCCAATATCCATCTATAAATTCCTCTTGTCCACATTCACCTTCGGAAATATTCTACTATTTCCATCCAACAATCTCATATCTCAATATAAGTTCACTTTGACTTATCTTTTCTAATAAATCCTGATATTTTCCTATCTCACATATAAATTCCATTTATAAATTTATAAAATATCTTTGAGTTCCATCCATTTTAAACAGATAGTTTATTTAGAAACTCCATCGTTATAATTTTAACCTTAAATAAACTCACATTACTCCTTAAATAAATTCCATTTCATTTAATACAATTCCTTTTATTCCATAATAAAGTTCCTTTTAATTCTTAATAAAAATCCCTTATCTGAACTTCTTAACAACATCTTCTTTATTTCTTAATAAATTTCCTTTTCATTTTTTTATTAATATTTCTTTTTATTTCCTTAATAGAACTCTATTTTCATTCTTAATAAAATTCTGTTTACTTCAATTTCATTTAACTAATACAAATTTTTCCAAGTTTAAATATATATTCTAAATTGCCCAAAACTCATCTTTAGCCAATTAAAATATAAATATACTTTTATCTTCCTTAAAATTTCAAATAGAAGTAAATTCTAATTCTTAATTAAATATTTCTCTTCACGGTCCATTTCACTTCCTTTAATTAAATTATTTATAGATTTCATCCAAATTTTAACTTCCCATGTAATTTAACAGTTAATAGTTCAATTCACAATCAAATACATATCAATCCATCCAACCTGTCATATAACAACATATATATAATCAATAAATATTTTTGAGGAATCCTGTTGGATCCCTCCAACCTGTTTTCCCTGCATCCACAGATGTTAGCACAAAATAAAATACCAATTCCACTTCAAGGTGGAATATCGCGGTATATGGGATTTATAAAACACCATCCGCTATTATCCGGCACATAGGGTCTCATCCGCTATATAATGCGGGAATATCAACTCCAATATATACATATTCCAATATATATATATATATATATATTGATATATACTACTATATATACTATCGTTTCAAATCAATCCAATCATTCACCAACATTTAAATTTAACTATTTAACTTTAAATAACAACCAGATGAGTGAGATAATCTCACCTTTGCTTTTTGTTTGCAATCCACTTCAATATTGCGTTGGTTTCCACCATTTTTTTGACCTTGAATATACAATTATATGATTTCATAAATATTTTGGATAAATCAAACAATTAATTTAATTTCTGGCTAATGATTTAATTTTAAACAGATAAGTAAAATTTAAACAAATAATTAAATTTAAACAAATCTTCCTTTCAGAAATCTCTTAGTAATTAAAATAGCTAAATATGTTCATTAACAAGTTAATTACTCATATATATATTATTTAAAAATAAACTAGAAAGTTTTAATATATGCATATTTATTCTATTTCCCGTTTTCAAACTGCATACAAAATAATCTATATAGATTTAAAATGTAACTTTATATAAATTTTTATACACTTTTCAAAATCTTATACACGCATATATATTTTTATTACTGTTTATCTTTATACATATACAAATCTGCATATCTTCTCTAACTAACAAAAATTCTATTTTAAATCTCGCTGTTTGATTTATTATTATTTTTTTCTGCATATACCTATTAAATAAAAATCTAATATCTCACTGTAAATATTTTCAATTTAACTATACTATTCAAATATATATATATAAATTGAAAAGAACACGATGACTTCGAATGCTACGAAATTTGAAATCCGACAATAATACAATATTACGGATCCAACGGAACTCGTTTTGTCGAAATCCGAGACTGTGCCTCGGAAGGCTATTTTTAAATTGTCAGTTTAAACGATGTACTTTTAAAATTGAACAAACTACTGTTAAATTCAATTTTAATCCACCAATCACTTCCCGTATTATCAATATAAATTTTATAAGCCGTTAAAATAATTTAAACAAGCTTACAATTCCATATTTAAATATTTTACCCGATTATCAAATTGCTACTTTAATAATAATTTATTTATTTATTCAATTGATTGTTATATTTAAATTCCGAATCCCTTTTATTAATTAAAACCAAACCTTTCCTATTAAAATCAAATTATAGTTCAAATTAAATATTTAAATCTGTTTAAATTAATCGTTCGAAAACCCGAGTTATTACACAAAACCTCTCCCCAAAATCATTTTCGAAATAATTTTCACAAAATCCTTTTTATATAAACATATATAATAATCTTGGGAAGTTTTTGAATCAAATATTATACTTATATAAATTTACTTTTACACTTCAAATATTTTCAAAAATCTTTCCTTCTGGCTATAGATTCAACAAATGTAGTTTTATCTTATTTAACAAAGATATATAATTTTTTTCTGTTTGTTCCAAAACAAATATTCAATTTAAATTACTTATAAAGTCGCTTGCCAAATTACATACTTTGATAAAGTATATTTTTAACCACAGAGATAATCAATTTCCACTTATTTCCATAAAGTTAATTTCTACCATAGAAATATCAAATTTTGGTTTATTTTAGTTCATCATAAATTCGCAAAATATATTTTCCATTTCAAGAATCATCTTATATCTTTTTATCTACAAACTTCAATATCAAATTCCATTTCAACCCATAGAATGTTCACATATCATCCATACGCCCTATCAATCTGATCGCTCTCTTGATCACACAATTTCACTTCCGAACTAGTATAGTTCATTTGACTTCTAGTGCGGACTCGGATCTGATTTCTTGATCAGAAACCGTCATTCTCTTTGCATAGTCATAACTATGATAGAGAACATCCAGAACCAATCAACAACCCATATCCAGGTTCGCCGTCGAAGATCGAGTGAAAAATCCCAACTCAGATCGATAATATTATCTTGAAATTCTGTGCTCGATTCAGGATCAAATCACTATGCGAATAGAATAATATACGTATATCCTACGTATTTAACCTCGTTGATTATTTTCTAAATCAATTTCCTTTCTATTTACATTTACTTGAATTTTCATTCATGAAATCACAATTGCTTCAATTCCATTGGATTATCACTTCAACCCTTATCCTAGTTGGGTATTTAATAAATAACAGTTCGAACTCCAACCAGTTTATATTTGGAAAATAGCTTGAAAATTTTAAAAACAGATAAGCAGTTGAAAACTAATTATTAGTTTGCAAAATAGCTGTAAAATAGTTAACTAATGGTAAAATAGTTGGAAAATACTTAAATAGTTATAGAAATTTTAGATAATTGTAAAATAGTCGTAAAATAGTAATCAATTTATAAAACAGTTGAAAAATGGTTAAACAGTTTCAAAAATAATTATTGAATAAGTATAAAATAGTTTGGGGTTTAAAAAGAAAGGTTATATATAGTAAATAGACAGAAAAATAGATTAAAAACAGTTTATATTAAACCAATTTATATTGAAAATAGTTCAGAGTCAAAACTGCTCACTTCCCAAACAATTCAATTTTTAATAACTCCAATTTCCATTGGGCTTGATTTATTCCCAATTCAAGTTGAATCAATCTTGATTTCTCTCCTAATCCAAATCAAATTTCATTTGATTTTAATCCTGTTCAACTTTAATTACAATCCCACATTATTCCAATCAAATTTTGAACTATTATTAATTAAACCCACTTCAAGTTCAAATCATTTCAATTTAATCCAATTAATTCGAATCAGATTCAATTTGAACTAATTCAACTTCAGTCACACTTTCAAACCATCTCGAATTATATAATTTTGAGTTAAATTCTCAAAGGTTGGTTTAACCCTTTAAACAAAATTAACCTTTATTTTAAAGTTTTAAACAATTTAATTACTGGGTTCAAATCCTAGAATTTCATTTTCAATCAATTAAATTTTAATTTGGTTGTATTTCTATTACCACTTGATTTAATTCTATTAATTTAACAACTAATCACCTTGATATTATTTAGAAGGAAATATTACTATATATATCAAAAAATATATATATTTTATAAAATCATTTAAAATATTTATATAAGACAATAACAAATACGCTCTCATATATATATATATATATATATACTCATGCTAGAGTACTTCAGACTCTATTTAATGAGTAATCCCCACCAGAGCCAAGGTTCTCTCTTAACCATTCAGCTCTGATACCAAATGTAACGACCCAAAATTTTCGATCCTGAAAATTTCAGACAGTTATAAAAAGATGAAAACGATAGAAGAAGAGGGAGAACAGAAACAATAACATCTCACATTCGCAGCGGATAAAATATAATAACAAATAATAACAGTTTACAAAGAATATTGTACCTGTCAATTTACATTTATTTACACCAGAGTTATACATATATACAGACACTGGATATACACAATAATCATGTCTCAGATTGTAACGCCCCACTCTGAGACCCACTGTAACAAAGAGTATTACGGGAGTAATACTGTCTGTTAAAGCGGAGAATAGAGTATAGTGGAAGCGACCATCTATAATCAAGCTATAACTATCTACCGAATACGTCGAAAGGTGGAATCTATTTAAATTTTTCTTAATCAGGTGGTTCGACATATTCGGTAAATACTTATAACGAAATTACAAATGGCTAAAGATCTATCAGGACAAAGCATAATAATAAATGATAAAAACATCACACAACAGAATCACATAACAGATATAAAATCCCAGAACAATACATCATCAATACAGATCCAAATATCATAAGTGGGTACAAAGCCACTGCTCACACATGTGAGTCAAAAATATGTACATATCAAAGTCTGAATAATAAGAGAGTAGCGGAATAGTGGACAAATAAAAGCGCTATCTATCAGCATAGCAGATAATGTCCAAGCGGAAGCACAGAAGCTAAGTCCAGAGACCTAACCTGAAACAACTCGGTCTGACCCGAGCGAAAACACTCGGGTCAGGCTAGCTAAACAATCAGTAATAACTGAGATATATAATAATGCAGTACATAAGTAATACAGTACTTATCCAAAGAGAAGTATATTATGAACCACATGAATATAATGACGATCCCTAATCATCAATAAACAATAAAAATCTCCAAAGAGAAATCAACACCAAAGTGTAGAATAAATAAAATCGCCTCATATCATCGGCGTAGCCAAAGCTATAAAAAGATGCCCATAGGCAATAATCCCAAGAGTGACCAGAGTCTGTAATTAATGCCCAAGCAAAGATCGATGCTCCAAAGAGTAATGGGGATATACTGAAAAATCAATGAAATCAAACACTGAAAAGCAGTGTCCAGAGACACTGTGAATCCACAAGGTAATCGCACTTACATCATATGGTTCCATAGAACCAACGCCGAATGGCGGTACTCGAATGGATATAAAAATCATCAGATAATACAAGTTTTGCACGTGCACCGACCAGAGTCGTTGTTGCCAAGTACTGTAAAGTTGTGATCGATCACTCGCACAGATGCGGAACGCGCGAAACGGTGAAATCCTTCCCAGAAGGATAAAGGCCCAGAGGCACACGCCGAAAAGTAAACTGCTCCATAGAGCAGGTGTCCAGAGACGGTTGCCCAGAGGCATGGTGACCCAGAGGTCCAGTACTAGCCGCCCAGAGGCAAATGTGTCACTAACTTCTTGGAGAGGAACCCGTAAAGTGTTAACAATGAGTCCCATACCCCACGTTCGCACTAAACGGTTTCCTAACCAATAGCAAGCTCACACTCCAAACAATAAAAAGTCTACCTCATATCATCGGTAAACTAGACCCAAAGGTCAAAACGATCAATCGAATAGGTCGGGGATTAACCGAAAAGAAAATACACACGGTTTCCATAGGCCGGAGATTTCCTAACCGTTTAAGCACCTTTCCACTTCGCTCGACGTGCTAAAAGTGAGTGTGAGATTTTTATTATAGAAAATAATGGTGTAAAACGGATTTATAATTGATTTTCGAAATCACTTTTAAAACGGTCTTTTGAAAGGTCTCCTATTATGGAGTAGTTAATTTAATAATTAAAATAATATTATATAATAATTTTCAAAATCCATTTTGGAGTGAAAAATCCTATTAAAACCTTTTTATAAAGCCCGTGTACGAAATCCAGAGACAAATCTCAAAGAAATCGACGAAAACCAGAAAATCATCAAAACTATTCTAAGTGTTTGTAACCATTCAAAAACAGCTGTGAACTCAAGTTCGATAATTTATTTGGACCAGCAAACTTTATCCAAATGTCATGAAAATAAGCAGGCATGTAGTCCAACATCCCTACTTTAAGATGCAAAAAGAATTTCTGGATTCCGAGTTGAGACGAAGTGGCAGCGACGTCTCAAAGTTGGACCCAGAACAAGATTTACACTGTTTACAAACAGCGACTAGAGTTCAACTTCGACACGAAATTCGAAGTACCAAACGAACTCCAATGTTGTCCAAATTTTCCTGAGATGGAGTTCGGAACTCCACCTTTCTAACGAGACCAAAAACGTCGAATTCCGACTTCCGATGCGAACGTGGCGGCATCGCGGAGTGGCGCTCAAAAGCTGGAAACAGAAGGGATATTTGATTTTCATTCTAAGTGTTTGACCATTCAAAAACTGCTGCGAACCCAAGTTCGGCAATTTATTTGGACTAGAAAACTGAATCCAAATGACATGAAAACTGGTAGGCATATAGTCCAACATCCCTACTATAAGATGCAAAAAGAATTTCTGGAATCCGAGTTGAGACGAAGTAGCAGCGACGTCTCAAAGTTGGACCCAGAACAAGATTCACACTGTTTACAAACAGCGACAAGAGTTCAACTTCGACACGAAATTCGAAGTACCAAAAGAATGCCGATGATGCCTAAATTTTACAGAGATGGAGATCGAAACTACACCTTTCCAACGAGACCAAAAATGTCGAATTCCGACTTCGGATGCGATCGTGGCGGCATCGCGAAGTGGAGATAAAAAATCTGGAATAGGGTTTAAAAAAAATTATTTATTATTATTATTATTATTATTTTCCTGGACGCGGGCTTCGGCCCGCGTCTGCCTACCCCAGCCCAGGCGGGCTGGGGATAATAAACCGGCCCCAACCCGCCTGGGCTGGGAACATAAGGCCACCCCAGCCCGCATGGGCTGGGGTCTGTGGCCCGCCCCAGCCCCAAGCGAGCTGGGGTCTGGAGACCCACCCCAGCCCCTAGCGGGCTGGGGTCTGGGACCCGCCCCAGCCCCAAGCGGGCTAGGTCTGTGGCCCGCCCCAGCCCCTAGCGGGCTGGGGTTTGGGACCCGTCCCATCCCCAAGCGGGCTGGGGTCTGTGGCCCGCCCCAGCCCACGCGGGCTGGGGATCTTTTGTCCGCCCCAGCCCCTAGCGGGCTGGGGTCTGGAGACCCGCCCCAGCCCGTGTGGGCTGGGGACTTTGATTCAGCTCTGGCTAGCCCAACTGGGCTAGCCTGCTGCACCTGGGCAGCAGCCTAGGTGTAACCCAGGTCTGCCTGGTGCACTCAGAATAGAGTTTTGATCTGTTTTCAGCCTGCACATATCAACCAACATAATTTTTTAGTTTTTTGGCATTTAGGGGTGTTTTTTTCAATTTTGGGCATCAAAATTTTCATCAAAATTTTACTAGCAATAATTACTAATAAATAGTAATTACCAATATTACAACTAGCATTAATTACTAATCAATAGTAATTACCAATATTACAACTAGCATAATTACTAATCAATAGTAATTACCTTAATGAAGCAAATGATCAAATAGTTAGAGTGCAACAATCAAAGTAAGCCAAACTCTTCCAAAGCAAAAGATCAAGCCACTTCAAGGACCCAAAATCAACAAAAAAACAATAATTACAACAAGATGGAAGAGATAAAAAAAGAGGATTAAGGAGGATTAGATAATAAGAGAGAGATTGCCTTACTGATGAAGCAGCATACCTAGGATCGAAGACCAGAAGCTCCGACCTAACTCCCACCTCAACCGCGACCTACGACCTCAGCTACAGCCTCCGACCCAACTATGCCGACCTAAATCATCTCCGACCTACCCAAGACCGTAGACCTACCAATTCAATTACCGACCTAACACCTCTTCCCAAAGTCGTTACCGACCTAACCCCGCCTCATCGAATCGTGAACGACCTAAATCACTCCCGACCTAACTCCATCACTCTGCGACCGACTTACGACTTAAACCCCCACCTCAATACCACTCCGCGACCTAGTTCTTCTGCAAAACCACTCGCGACCTATTCCAATACCGTCCCCATAACCCATTGCCGAGTTTGCCCTAACTCGTGAAGCTCTATAAGTCGCGGCCATTTCATAAGTCGTCGCCGAGTTATCTGTAGATCGCGAAGCTCGTTGCCGAGTTATCTGTAGATCGCGAAGCTCGTTGCCGAGTTATCTTTAGATCGCGAAACTCGTTGCCGAGTTATCCATAAGTCGTCACCGAGTTAGCATTAAGTCGTGCATTTTTTTTTCTTTAAGTCGTGTGACCATTGTACTTGTAATTTTTTTTTAAGTTTTTCTGAAATGTTGTTAAGTCGGCTGCCGACTTAGGAGTTATATTTTTTTTTTGCTTGCGTGTTGTAGCCTATAAATAGGCGAGTGTTTTTCATTTGTAAGGTTGTTGAATATTGAATAAAATTCTCTTTTGTTAGCTTGTTGCTTTCAATTTCAATTGGTAGTCGAGTGTATCTCCTATCTCCACTTACGTCATTCGAGTGCGCTCGAATCATCGTTTGCTGAAGCCGATTCACGGAATCTTGTGCGCAAGATCAACGTTGAAGAATCGTAGATCTCTTTCCCGGTATCTTCGGATCAACGAGTCAGAGATAGCTAGAGTTCGACATCTTTGGATCAACGAATTCGGGCATTCAGTATCCTTCAATCCACAGATTGCTATTTTCATCAATTGAAGATCGTTTTGAATTATCCGCTGCGTCAGTTTGGTATCAGAGCTTGTTTTAGCCAATCATAGCTAAATCGAGTCTTGGAGCCGAGAATTTGAAGTGTTGAAGTTGTGTTCATCGTGTTCATCATATTTTTGCAACAAAGTTGGAGTTTCGATCCATTTCATTTTGGATCAAAGTTCGAAAGGTGTTTGAAACTTGAAGTGTGAATTTGTTGAAGTGTTTGAGAAGAATTCAATCATGCCGCCAAGACGAGTTCAACGTCATCGCAATATTAATGCTTTGTACGGAAGAGAAGAGGCCGACGAAATGGAGCAACGAATCAACGAGAATTTCGATGAGAAGCTTACGGAAGGGATTGGTCGATTAGAGAGGATGATGTTGGAAATGAGTCAAAATCAGAGAAGGGTTTCACCTGAATCGAGCCATGGAAGAAGTAGGATTTCACCACATTCAAATCAAGAGAGAAGTATCGATAGTGATCATAGAAGCGTGGATCGAGATTGTGATCGAAATGTTGATGATCGAGGTCGTGATAGAAATGTGACTGATCGAGATCGGAGGAATGTAGATCGTAGGAATGTTGGTGGAAGGAATGGTGGTGGTAGAGATGTTGGTGGTCAGGATCGACATCGATATACATCGGATGGTGAAGAAGAGTATGATGGTGGTAGTGTTCATGGACGAGGACGTGGACGAGGAAGGAATCAGTCGGAGTACGATCACAAGTGGGAATCTGGGATGAAGACAGAAATTCCAGAATTCAAAGGTGGTATGCAGGCTAAGGAGTTTTTGGATTGGATGGCTAATGTTGAAGAAATTTTTGATTTCAAAGAAGTTCCAGAACGTCGTAGAGTAAAGTTGGTTGCTACAAGGTTGAGGGGTAGAGCTTTGGCATGGTGGCAGCAAACCAAACTTACACGTGAACGAATGGGAAAGTCAAAAGTTGAATCTTGGGAGAAGATGAAGAAATTGATGAAAGCAACGTTCTTACCTTACAATTATCAATCTCTGATGTATCAACGTTTGCAGAACTTGAGGCAGGGCACAAAGACTGTTAATGATTACGCAGATGAGTTTTATCAGCTTATCGCGAGGAATGATATTATGGAAACAGAAGAGCAGCTGACAGCGAGATTCATTGGGGGATTGAGAATGCAGATTCAGGATATGGTTAATATGTTCGATCCAAGATCTGTGGCGGAAGCACATCAGAAAGCGTTGGCTTGGGAGAAGCAGGGACGACGAGGAGGTGGTGTGTTTACGAATTCCAATAATCAAGTGAAGGGTGTTGGTGGAAGTTCTAATGTGTCTAAACCTATCAGTAAACCAGTGGTGAAGGAGGTTGAGAAGGCAAAGGTTAACAACGGTTTCAAATGTTACAACTGTCAGGAGTTGGGTCATAAAAGCAATGAGTGTCCAAAGCCAAAGAAGAGAGCAATGATTACTGAGGTTGAGGATGAGGATGAAGAAGCTGAATGCTCTAATTCTTTACCAGTTGAGGAGGAAGACTTACTGTCGGGAGATGACGGGTACGCATTGATGATGAGGAGAAGTTGTTTAACACCGAAGCAAGAGGAAGAAAGTAGTTGGTTGAGGAACAATGTCTTTCAATCTACATGCACTATTCTGGGAAGAGTTTGTAAATTTGTTATTGATGCTGGGAGTTGCGATAATATTATCTCTACAGAAGCAGTGAAGAAGTTGGAGTTGAAAACTGAGAAACATCCTAAACCGTACAAGTTAGCTTGGTTGAGGAAGGGTGGTGAAGTGAAAGTTGGACGTAGAGCTTGTGTGAAGTTTTCAATTGGGCAGAAATACAAAGATGAAATCTGGTGTGACGTCGTAGATATGGACGTTTGTCATTTGTTGCTGGGGAGACCGTGGCAGTATGATCGAGCTGTGCAGCATGACGGACGTACAAACAGTTACAGTTTCATGTTTGAAGGCACAAAGATTACTCTAGTTCCGAAGAAACAACAACAGAAGGAGAGTAAGCTGGAGGAAATTGAAGAGCTTAAAACTTTGTTATCATTGAAGGAATTTGTGAAGGAAGTAGAGGAGGAACCTGAAGTGTTCTTGTTGATTGGACGAGAAAGCAGTGAAGAGGTTGAAATTCCAGAAGAAGTTAAACCAGTTCTGAAAGAATTTGATGATGTATTTCCAGAGGAGTTACCAACGGAGTTGCCACCGTTGAGGGATATACAACATCAGATAGATCTTGTTCCCGGTGCTGTATTGCCACACAGACCACATTATCGAATGAGTCCGAAGGAACATGAAGAATTGCGGAGGCAGGTAGAGGAATTGCTTGAACAGGGGCGTGTGCAGGAGAGTCTGAGTCCTTGTGCTGTACCAGCTTTATTGGTACCCAAGAAGGATGGGACATGGAGAATGTGCACTGACAGTCGAGCATTGAATAAAATTACCGTGAGATATAGATTTCCAATGCCGAGGTTGGATGACTTGTTGGATCAGATAAGCGGAGCTACTATCTTTTCTAAGATTGATTTGAAGAGCGGATATCATCAAATTCGTATCAGACCAGGAGATGAGTGGAAGACTGCTTTTAAAACCAGGGAGGGTCTATACGAATGGTTGGTTATGCCATTTGGTTTATCCAATGCACCAAGTACGTTCATGAGGGTGATGAATCAGATTTTTCGACCGTTCATTGGGAAATTCGTGGTGGTGTATTTCGATGATATTCTTATTTACAGTGGGAGTCCAGAGGAACATTTGAATCATCTTAGAGAAGTGCTGATGGTATTGCGACAAGAACAATTCTATGCTGCAACGAAGAAATGCGTGTTCATGACGCATAGTGTTTTATTTCTGGGGTATGTTGTTTCAGAGAAAGGAATACAGGTTGAGCAAAGTAAAGTTGAGGCGATCAGAAACTGGCCACAACCCAAGACGATAACGGAAGTTCGTAGTTTTCACGGGTTGGCTTCATTTTATCGAAGGTTTATTCCACACTTTAGTAGTGTGATGGCGCCTGTTACAGATTGCATGAAAGGTAAACAGTTTGCATGGACGGAGGAAGCCGAGGTTGCTTTTGAACGAATCAAAGATCTTTTGACCTCTGCACCAATTCTAGTGCTACCTGATTTTCAGTTGGTGTTTGAACTACATACTGATGCATCCAAGGTTGGGATTGGAGGGGTGTTGAGTCAGAAGGTGCTTCCTATTGCATATTTCAGTGAGAAGTTGTCTGGAGCAAAGATGCGTTACAGTACATATGATGTGGAATTCTATGCTGTTGTACAATCTATTAAACACTGGAGACATTATCTATTTCAGAAGGAGTTTGTTCTATATACTGATCATGAAGCATTGAAGCATTTGCAAGGGCAAGATAAGATTTCAGCGAGACATGCATCGTGGATTGCATATCTGCAACAGTTTACTTTCGTTGTGAAACACAAGTCAGGGGTGACGAATCGAGTGGCTGATGCTTTAAGTAGAAGGAGTCATTTGTTGACTACACTAAAGGTTGAAGTGACGGGGTTTGAAATATTGCCAGAATTATTTACTGATGATCCTTACTTTGCAAAATTTGTTGATAAAGTCAAGGAAGGAGAGACGGATGATTTCGTGATGGTAGATGGTTTTCTTTTCAAAGGAAATCGATTGTGCATTCCGGAGGGTAGTTTGAGAATGAAGATTATCAAGGAGTTACATGAAGAAGGACATGTTGGAAGAGACCGTACCTTACAGTTGATTTCACAGTCCTACTTTTGGCCATCAATGAGGAAAGAGGTGGAAAGATTTGTTGAGAGATGCCATATCTGTCAAGTTTCGAAAGGAACTGCGACTAATGCGGGTTTATATATGCCGTTACCGGTACCCACTAAACCATGGGTGGATATCAGTATGGACTTTGTGTTGGGATTGCCAAGAACGCAGCGTGGTAATGATTCCATTTATGTGGTGGTTGACAGATTTTCAAAAATGGCACATTTTATTGCTTGTAAGAAAACGGCAGATGCGGTTCATGTTGCTCAGTTGTTTTTCAAAGAGATATATCGACTTCATGGGTTGCCCGAATCTATTGTGTCGGATAGAGATACTCGTTTTCTGAGTCATTTTTGGCTAAGTTTATGGAAAATGGTGGGAACGAAGCTGAAGTTTAGTAGTGCTTATCACCCACAAACGGATGGACAGACTGAGGTGGTCAACAGATCATTGGGAAATTTGTTGAGATGTATTGTTCAAGATAATCTGAAGAGTTGGGATGTGAAGTTATGCCAAGCAGAATTTGCTCATAATCATGCTGTGAATCGAAGTACGGGGTTCAGTCCATTCCAGATTGTTTATTCGAGCTTACCGAAGGGACCGTTGGATTTAACGGTAATACCACAATCAAAGAAGACAGTTAAGAAAGCTGCTGATTTTGTTGAAGGGTTGACGGAGTGCCATAGAATCGTTCAGGAACGATTGGAAAAGGCAAATGAGAAGTACAAACAAATGGCGGATAAGAAACGAAGGAGTGTAGTCTTCAAAGAGGGTGATTTTGTTTACGCGGTATTGACGAAAGATCGTTTTCCAGTTGGGACTTACAACAAGTTGAAAGCTCGAAAGATTGGACCAGTAGAAATCTTGAAGAAAATCAATGACAATGCTTATCAGTTAAAGTTGCCAGATCACATTCACACTGCTGACGTTTTCAACGTTAAACATTTGATTCCGTACCATGGAGATGAGCTTGTTGAAAATAAGAGAAGTACAAATTCGAGGTCGAATTTTTGTCAACAAGGGGAGGATGATGAAGCAGCATACCTAGGATCGAAGACCAGAAGCTCCGACCTAACTCCCATCTCAACCGCGACCTACGACCTCAGCTACAGCCTCCGACCCAACTATGCCGACCTAAATCATCTCCGACCTACCCAAGACTGTAGACCTACCAATCCAATTACCGACCTAACACCTCTTCCCAAAGTCGTTACCGACCTAACCCCGCCTCATCGAATCGTGAACGACCTAAATCACTCCCGACCTAACTCCATCACTCTGCGACCGACTTACGACTTAAACCCCCACCTCAATACCACTCCGCGACCTAGTTCTTCTGCAAAACCACTCGCGACCTATTCCAATACCGTCCCCATAACCCATTGCCGAGTTTGCCCTAACTCGTGAAGCTCCATAAGTCGCGGCCATTTCATAAGTCGTCGCCGAGTTATCTGTAGATCGCGAAGCTCGTTGCCGAGTTATCTGTAGATCGCGAAGCTCGTTGCCGAGTTATCTTTAGATCGCGAAACTCGTTGCCGAGTTATCCATAAGTCGTCACCGAGTTAGCATTAAGTCGTGCATTTTTTTTTCTTTAAGTCGTGTGACCATTGTACTTGTAATTTTTTTTTAAGTTTTTCTAAAATGTTGTTAAGTCGGCTGCCGACTTAGGAGTTATATTTTTTTTTTTTTGCTTGCGTGTTGTAGCCTATAAATAGGCGAGTGTTTTTCATTTGTAAGGTTGTTGAATATTGAATAAAATTCTCTTTTGTTAGCTTGTTGCTTTCAATTTCAATTGGTAGTCGAGTGTATCTCCTATCTCCACTTACGTCATTCGAGTGCGCTCGAATCATCGTTTGCTGAAGCCGATTCACGGAATCTTGTGCGCAAGATCAACGTTGAAGAATCGTAGATCTCTTTCCCGGTATCTTCGGATCAACGAGTCAGAGATAGCTAGAGTTCGGCATCTTCGGATCAACGAATTCGGGCATTCAGTATCCTTCAATCCACAGATTGCTATTTTCATCAATTGAAGATCGTTTTGAATTATCCGCTGCGTCACTTACCCTTTTTTTTCTTTAAAATTAAGCTAATCAAATTATGAAGAGAAGGAGAAGGAGCTTCTAAATGGAGGCCATTATTTTGTTTAGATCTAGGTTTTAGGAATTTATGAAGAGGAGGAGGGTTAGGGTTATGGGTTTAAGATATTATATAGGAGGGGGTTAGGCTAATGGGTCATGATAAGGGGTTTTAAAACCCATTAGGACTTAGTTTATTTTCTAATGTTATCATGTAAACAAAAATCCTAACAAGCATCCTAGTTTTTAATTAAAACCATGTAATTGTCTCATTTGGCCAATTAAACCCATTATCACAATAAAAATTCCCTTTTTAAATATTAAATTCCAAAAATATTAATTTTCCCATTTTAAACCCAAAATACTTTAATTTGCAAACCAATTGCAAATTTAAATTCCGAAAATTTTTGTTGAGCTTCCTTTCAACTTAAAATCATAATTTTAATTTATTATTCGGTAATTGCAATCTCAGGGTTGTTACAGACTCCCTCCCTTAAGAAAATTGCGTCCCCGCAATTTCCTTAAATATAGAAGTCGTCTATAACATCTAATCCATAACGTGCAGATTTGCACGAAAAGAAAATCCACAAAGATCAATATCTATATTCTCACAGAGCAAGCTAAGGGTCGAGGATCCACCAATGGGATTCACAATCCTTAGTGAAGAAACCATACAAGTAACATCCAAAGATAAAGTATCAACTAGTTCCTTTGATACGAATGAGTGAGAGGCACCCGTATCAAAAAGAACTCTAATATATCTACCATGAAATAAAATAGAGCCTTCAAGAACGGAAGGATGTGTACCTTTAGGCTGAGAAGAAGTGGTAGGAGCCTTGGCAGCATTAAGCCTGCCAGGCTTGGCACTAGCTGGAGCAATAGGACAAGTGGTGATCCTGTGTCCCTCCTTCTTACAGAAGGTGCAATAGAGAGGTTTGGGACACTCCCGAATAAAGTGATCAGGAGAACCGCAATTGAAGCATTTCTTCGGAGGACGGGTCCCACTAGGCAGAGCAGGAGTCTGGGACTCAGTCTGAGGCTGAGAACTAGAGCTGATCTCTATCTTCTTCTTGTGCTGAAAAGAAGAGCCAGATAGGTCAGGAGGAAACCTCTTCTTGGTGGGGTTTGTGGATTCCACACCACCATCATCACTATGCTCCATCTCGACGGACTCAAGATGTAGAGCTGCATCGACTAGCTTCTCGAATGAGAGCTCAAGATGAAGCATAAGCTGCCTCTTTAGATATTTCTTCAAGCCCTCAACAAATTTGAGGTTCCTCTTATAAGGAGTAGCAATAAACTCAAGGTCGTACTTGGACAGGGCCTCGAAGGAAGAGACATAGTCGGATACAGAGGATTTCCCCTGCTTGAGATCAAGAAAGCGGCGAGCAAGGGAGTTCTTCTCTTACTCTGGGATGAATTTGAGCTCAAATCTCTCACGAAACTGAGCCCAAGTAAGTATGGACTCATCTATCTCGGCAATAAGGAGTTCGTACCAATCCAGGGCACGACTCAGAAGCTGACTAGAAGCAATAAGAACACGGTCATGATCCGGGATATCCATACGAGTGAAAATGCGCTCGCATATCCGAATCCAAGTCTGGACCTCTAGGACATTCTCAAAGCCACTGAACGGCTTCCCTCCGAGATGGGTAAAATCACTGCAGAGACGCGCAAAAGCAGACTTGCGCGGAACATCAGCAACTGGGGCTGGAGATGGAGAATAAGACTGGGAATTCCGAACCCGCTCCATGATCGGGTCGGTGGTCATGAACACGCCCTCAGGATGAGTGTTGCTAGACTGCCCAGCAGCACTGGTCTGACGTGTGGGTCTCCCTCTTCCCCTTCCAGACATACTGAAAGTCAAACGGGAATTAGAGTTAGACATGATTCAATGATAGATAATTAATTAAGGAATACTACGGAATATAACGGATTCCTAAACATATTCCTAACTTATCTATCAATAAACATAAGGAAGGGATTTGATTTAATTCGGATCTAATAAAAATGTATGGTACTACGTGTATCTGTTCTGTGTTTATTATGCTTATTCCTGAAACCAGGCTCTGATACCAAGCTGTAACGCCCCACTCTGAGACCCACTGTAACAAAGAGTATTATGGGAGTAATACTGTCTGTTAAAGCGGAGAATAGAGTATAGTGGAAGCGACCATCTATAATCAAGCTATAACTATCTACCGAATACGTCGAAAGGTGGAATCTATTTAAATTTTTCTCAATCAGGTGGTTCGACATATTCGGTAAATACTTATAACGAAATTACAAATGGCTAAAGATCTATCAGGACAAAGCATAATAATAAATGATAAAAACATCACAGAACAGAATCACATAACAGATATAAAATCCCAGAACAATACATCATCAATACAGATCCAAATATCATAAGTGGGTACAAAGCCACTGCTCACACATGTGAGTCAAAAATATGTACATATCAAAGTCTGAATAATAAGAGAGTAGCGGAATAGTGGACAAATAAAAGCGCTATCTATTAGCAAAGCAGATAATGTCCAAGCGGAAGCACAGAAGCTAAGTCCAGAGACCTAACCTGAAACAACTCGGTCTGACCCGAGCGAAAACACTCGGGTCAGGCTAGCTAAACAATCAGTAATAACTGAGATATATAATAATGCGGTACATAAGTAAAACAGTACTTATCCAAAGAGAAGTATATTATGAACCACATGAATATAATGACGATCCCTAATCATCAATAAACAATAAAAATCTCCAAAGAGAAATCAACACCAAAGTGTAGAATAAATAAAATCGCCTCATATCATCGGCGTAGCCAAAGCTATAAAAAGATGCCCATAGGCAATAATCCCAAGAGTGACCAGAGTCTGTAATCAATGCCCAAGCAAAGATCGATGCTTCAAAGAGCAATGGGGATATACTGAAAAATCAATGAAATCAAACACTGAAAAGCAGTGTCTAGAGACACTGTGAATCCACAAGGTAATCGCACTTACATCGTATGGTTCCATAGAACCAACGCCGAATGGCGGTACTCGAATGGATATAAAAATCATCAGATAATACAAGTTTTGCACGTGCACCGACCAGAGTCGTTGTTGCCAAGTACTGTAAAGTTGTGATCGATCACTCGCACAGATGCGGAACGCGCGAAACGGCGAAATCCTTCCCAGAAGGATAAAGGCCCAGAGGCAAACGCCGAAAAGTAAACTGCCCCATAGAGCAGGTGTCCAGAGACGGTTTCCCAGAGGCATGGTGACCCAGAGGTCCAGTACTGGCCGCCCAGAGGCAAATGTGTCACTAACTTCTTGGAGAGGAACCCGTAAAGTGTTAACAATGAGTCCCATACCCCACGTTCGCACTAAACGGTTTCCTAACCAATAGCAAGCTCACACTCCAAACAATAAAAAGTCTACCTCATATCATCGGTAAACTAGACCCAAAGGTCAAAACGATCAATCGAATAGGTCGGGGATTAACCGGAAAGAAAATACACACGGTTTCCATAGGCCGGAGATTTCCTAACCGTTTAAGCACCTTTCCACTTCGCTCGACGTGCTAAAAGTGAGTGTGAGATTTTTATTATAGAAAATAATGGTGTAAAACGGATTTATAATAGATTTTCCAAATCACTTTTAAAACGGTCTTTTGAAAGGTCTCCTATTATAGAGTAGTTAATTTAATAATTAAAATAATATTATATAATAATTTTCAAAAGCCATTTTGGAGTGAAAAATCCTTTTAAAACCTTTTTATAAAGCCCGTGTACGAAATCCAGAGACAAATCTCAAAGAAATCGACGAAAACCAGAAAATCATCAAAACTATTCTAAGTGTTTGTAACCATTCAAAAACAGCTGTGAACTCAAGTTCGATAATTTATTTGGACCAGCAAACTTTATCCAAATGTCATGATAATTTGCAGTCATGTAGTCCAACATCCCTACTTTAAGATGCAAAAAGAATTTCTGGATTCCGAGTTGAGACGAAGTGGCAGCGACGTCTCAAAGTTGGACCCAGAACAAGATTTACACTGTTTACAAACAGCGACTAGAGTTCAACTTCGACACGAAATTCGAAGTACCAAACGAACTCCAATGTTGTCCAAATTTTCCTGAGATGGAGTTCGGAACTCCACCTTTCTAACGAGACCAAAAACGTCGAATTCCGACTTCCGATGCGAACGTGGCGGCATCGCGGAGTGGCGCTCAAAAGCTGGAAACAGAAGGATATTTGATTTTCATTCTAAGTGTTTGACCATTCAAAAACTGCTGCGAACCCAAGTTCGGCAATTTATTTGGACTAGAAAACTGAATCCAAATGACATGAAAACTGGTAAGCATATAGTCCAACATCCCTACTATAAGATGCAAAAAGAATTTCTGGAATCCGAGTTGAGACGAAGTAGCAGCGACGTCTCAAAGTTGGACCCAGAACAAGATTCACACTGTTTACAAACAGCGACAAGAGTTCAACTTCGACACGAAATTCGAAGTACCAAAAAATGCCGGTGATGCCTAAATTTTACAGAGATGGAGTTCGAAACTCCACCTTTCCAACGAGACCAAAAACGTCGAATTCCGACTTCGGATGCGATCGTGGCGGCATCGCGAAGTGGAGATAAAAAATCTGGAACAGGGTTTAAAAAAAATTATTTATTATTATTTTTTTCTTTTCTTTTTTTTTCCTGGACGCGGGCTTCGGCCCGCGTCTGCCTACCCCAGCCTAGGCGGGCTGGGGATAATAAACCGGCCCCAGCCCGCCTGGGCTGGGAACATAAGGCCACCCCATCCCGCATGGGCTGGGGTTTGTGGCCCGCCCCAGCCCCAAGCGGGCTGGGGTCTGGAGACCCACCCCAGCCCCAAGCGGGCTGGGTCTGTGGCCCGCCCCAGCCCCTAGCGGGCTGGGGTCTGGGACCCGCCCCAGCCCCAAGCGGGCTGGGTCTGTGGCCCGCCCCAGCCCCTAGCGGGCTAGGGTCTGGGACCCGTCCCAGCCCCAAGCGGGCTGGGGTCTGTGGCCCGCCCCAGCCCCTAGCGGGCTGGGGTCTGTGGCCCGCCCCAGCCCACGCGGGCTGGGGATCTTTGGTCCGCCCCAGCCCCTAGCGGGCTGGGGTCTAGAGACCCGCCCCAGCCCGTGTGGGCTGGGGACTTTGATTCAGCTCTGGCTAGCCCAACTGGGCTAGCCTGCTGCACCTGGGCAGCAGCCTGGGTGTAACCCAGGTCTGCCTGGTGCACTCAGAATAGAGTTTTGATCTGTTTTCAGCCTGCACATATCAGCCAACATAATTTTTGAGTTTTTTGGCATTTAGGGGTGTTTTTTTTCAATTTTGGGCATCAAAATTTTCATCAAAATTTTACTAGCAATAATTACTAATAAATAGTAATTACCAATATTACAACTAGCATTAATTACTAATCAATAGTAATTACCAGTATTACAACTAGCATAATTACTAATCAATAGTAATTACCTTAATGAAGCAAATGATCAAATAGTTAGAGTGCAACAATCAAAGTAAGCCAAACTCTTCCAAAGCAAAAGATCAAGCCACTTCAAGGACCCAAAATCAACAAAAAAACAATAATTACAACAAGATGGAAGAGATAAAAAAAGAGGATTAAGGAGGATTAGATAATAAGAGAGAGATTGCCTTACCTTTTTTTTTTCTTTAAAATTAAGCTAATCAAATTATGAAGAGAAGGAGAAGGAGCTTCTAAATGGAGGCCATTATTTTGTTTAGATCTAGGTTTTAGGAATTTATGAAGAGGAGGAGGGTTAGGGTTATGGGTTTAAGATATTATATAGGAGGGGGTTAGGCTAATGGGTCATGATAAGGGGTTTTAAAACCCATTAGGACTTAGTTTATTTTCTAATGTTATCATGTAAACAAAAATCCTAACAAGCATCCTAGTTTTTAATTAAAACCATGTAATTGTCTCATTTGGCCAATTAAACCAATTATCACAATAAAAATTCCCTTTTTAAATATTAAATTCCAAAAATATTAATTTTCCCATTTTAAACACAAAATACTTTAATTTGCAAACCAATTGCAAATTTAAATTCCCACAATTTTTGTTGAGCTTCCTTTCAACTTAAAATCATAATTTTAATTTATTATTCGGTAATTGCAATCTCAGGGTTGTTACACAGATTTACAATAATATAATACAGTGGAAATACTCTATACGTTCTTGCCATCCAGCTCGCCTTCTGAGCTCCAGAACGTCCTTACTTGAAAATCTGTAATACTCGGTCTGACCCGAGCATTACCCTAAAGTAACACCCAGGTCAAGTTGGAAACCAGCATGAGTAAACCCATCTAACATGGAATACAAGGCATACAACTTATATAAAACCTGGGGTAAATCGTATCAATTTACAATTTCACAATTTGTAATAGACATCACTTATTTCACACACCAGTATCCTATGTACCAAAGTTTAGATTTAAACAGTCCAAATTCTTTAAATAACTTCATTCCAGACTATAGATTTCACATATCAATCTATATAAAAAAAATTCGAAGTGGTTTCGGGTATTTCCCAATACCCGACCCCGGTCCCTTCGAGTATCAATCAAGGTATCCAATACCATTCAATCATCCATAAGCAACTTGATCACTTTCAAATTAATTTAATTAATTCAAATTGAATTTCTAACCTCGATCACTTAGATTTCTTCATTTAACATTAATTAATTTCAAATCAATTAATTTATCAACCCTTCATTTTTCATCTTAATTAATTCCCCTGGATTAATTATCCTCCAATTTCATTCAAGTAATTATCTTTAATTAATTTCACAAGATTAATTATTCTTAACCCAAAATCAATAAGAAATCTTTAATTACTTCACAAAGTAATTAACTATAATTAATTGCATTAATCATTAATTACTTATATTAGTTAACCTCCCATAAGTTACTTATTATTGAATAATTCATCTTAATTAATCAATCTTTAATTACATCGTTGATTTTATAAATTAACGATTTCTAATTTTTTTTTTCAATTTATCCTAATCTACATTAATTACATTTAATAATTAATCATTAATTAATCCACAAATATTAGTCATTCTTGATTTATCTCAACCTGTAATTATCTTCCTTTTATTTACTTCATTAAATGAATTAATTACTCCTGAATTAATTATCTTAATTAATCTTTTGATTTATTTCACAAAGTAATTATATTTTATTAATCGCACTAAGTAATTACTTATCAAACCATCCATCGATTATTCTACACTAATTTAAACTTAATAAATTAACTTAAACTTTCATTAACTAATTCAAACTCTTAATTACTAAATTAATCAACCCAAATTATTAATTAATTGAATTAATTAATTATCCATTTTAATTACCCTATTAATTTAATGAATCACAGATCATTAAGTCCTTATTAACATTAAAATGAAACATTTTCTTATTTATGATTTGAGTTTAAAACAATTTAAACCCCAAATACTTCGAGTCAAACCATAGTTAACTCGAGAACTAACCAAAACCAAAGTCACATCATCATCAGTGCACATCCAATAAATTTAATCATTCAATCCACTTATTCAAATTTAACCATTTAAATTTTAACTTTAAATAAAAATCCAACAGAGTGAGAATTACTCGCCTTTGATTTTTGCAATCCAATCCAATCCTGACTTGTTCTCTTCACCGTATTAGACCTTGTATAACAATTTATTTATTTTATTAAGATTGAATAAATTAAACCATAAATTTTCCTCTAAGATTTTAATTAGCTAATTAACTATATTTAATCGAATGGTTTATCTTAAACAAAAACTTAAATTTTAAACTAATAGTTTCCTTCAACAAATTATTTCCAGCCACCAAAAACTTAAATGAGTTAATTAAAAACAATTTAATTATGAAACCCATTCCTTAAAAAAAATAAACTAGTAGAATAAAATATATTTATTTTGTTGAAACTACGTAAATGCTTGAAAATCTATATAAATTCAAATTTCAACTTTAAATAGACTTATATATATATATATATTACAGCAAATACAAAAATTAAATTTCTACAGTTAATATATTTATTTATATTTTCCTTAAATCGATTATCTTTGGTGACTAGAATAAATTAAATCAGTTTATTAACCAAGTTAATATATTATTTAAAACACTAATAGACTAAAATGTGTACATGCATGTTTTATTATTATTTTTGAAAACACTTACACTTATGAAAGTAATTTATATTGATAAAAATCAAGTGTTATATATAAACCCCCTTTGTTTTTTTTTCAAAAACAATATACAAAAATTTATGTCTACAAATATGTCTGTAAATGTATATAAAATTTTATTTACCATAATTTTCCTTTCTAATCCATATGTATACATATCCTTCAATAAAAATTATAATCTTACCTCGATCGTAACCTACCCACTCCACCTCGACAACAACGCCGACCATGATCCCCTGAAATCGTGAGCTCCGATGAACTTCCAAGCCACTACTCGAATACGATGCCTGCTCATGACATCGATCGTATCTCTCCCCTTCCCTAACCTTCGCGAGCCCAGAAAATTTCGCCCCCGCCACTAGGAACCTCGCGCCTCCCTAAGTTGCCGCGCTAAGCTACCCTAGTCGAGAAATCCTGCCTCAATGCTTCGCCCCCTTTCCAGCGACCAAACCCTAACCTCGAGATTGACAGAGGAATCGCGAGAAGAAAAAGATGCGAATGCCATCTTTTTAATGAACGAATTTCGTTACTGGGGATTTGATTTGGAGGAGGAGGATTCACGCGACCATTATCATATTTCCAAAGCAACTTTTTTTTTCTTTGAGTTCGATTTCCTGAATAGAAGGAAGAGGGGCTGGGTTCGATTATAGATGTTTGAATGATTTTTAGGAAGAGGGAAAATCGAATTGGAATTGAAAATGAGGGAGAGGAAGGAGATATTTTCTTTTGATCGGCCATTTTTCTCTGAAGATTTCTTCTGAATTTTCGAAGTACACAACTTAATAAAAGAAAGGAGACAGCTAGGTCAATGCAATTCAGGTCTAGGGTGGCTTGCGTAGAGTTATAGGGTGGCTGGGTCGATTTTTTTATATTTTTAAAATTATTAATTTTCCCAAAATATCTCGTTACGCATAACGCAAAATTTCGAACCCCGAATCAGACATGCTGCTAGGTGATTATAAGGTTTTACTCGTATTCCGAACATGATGGAATGTGTTTTGGAACCCAATTCGATCATATACGCGAGTTACGAAAGTAAACGTTAAATTTTAAATCAAATCGATTAAAATAGTTTGAAGCATTTTGAGCTGCCAGGGTCAAACGACAACTCCGATTGCTACAAAAAGTGAAATCTGAAAATAACTAACTATTATGGATCCAATGGAACTGGTTTTGTCGAATTCCGAGACCGTGCCTCGAAAGGCTATTTTTAAATATCGATTAAATGATATATTATTAAAACTGAACAAATCACCTTTAAATTAAATCCCAACCATTTTATTATCTTCAGTAACATCATTATAAATTTTACAAGCCTTCAAATTATTTTTAACAAGCTTAAAACTCCATATTCAATATTTTACCCAATTTCAAATTATATAATTCAATAATTTAATTATCAAGTAAATAGTGACATTTGGAATTCAAGTTAAAAATTAACTCTTAAATAATTAAAATCAATTCCCTACTCAAATTTAAATTGTTAGAAATTCCGGGTCGTCACACACGTGATGTTACCAAAGTCGAACTAAGCTCAAACGAATCTAGACTTCAAAGAATTACAATCTATATTATTTTATATAAATGTTCATAAATTTAATGTTGTAATTTGGATATGTAACATGTTTATTGAAAGAAAAATTATATTTATTTTACCATGACAATAAAGCTAGAGAAAACAAGAATATAGCTTATTGGTTAAACAATTTAAGAATGAACTACACATAAGATGTACCCTAGAAAAACAATATTTCAACCGACTGAGCATTGGAGTTCAGCTGACTGAAAATTCATATGCATTTAAAAAGCTTTCAAAATCCAGTCGACTCTATACCCCTAGTCAGACGATTGAATAGTGCCAAATTTGAACTATATACTTACCGGTTATATTTCTGACCACTTTAGCCGGCTGTTTCCATAATCTCAGTCTGTGTAGTTAATGCCCCGCTATTACCCCGCTATATCTCATAGCGGATTTCTACCGCTACGATATTTACATATAGCCCCAAAATATAGCCTTTCCGCTTTAAGCCCCGCTATTTCCGATATATCCCGTTATTCCCGCTATATTCTGTTATTCCCGCTATATCTTCTTTAATAAAATGAATTGAAAAATTGCATTTATACATTATAAAAATTAATAAACTAATTTATTTGATTTAATTTTTAATATATTTTCAGAAATGAAAATACTCTAATATTCTACTAAATTCAATTATGTTATATATAACAGTTTTACGTTTATTTAAAGTATATTCGCATATTTTTTTATTTAAAATTATTTATGTATTAATTATAATTCAATTGAATGATAATTTTTTATTTAATTACCATTTATATATTTGTAAAAACATTAAGTACGAGTTTTATATGCTATTTTAGAGCCATCCGCTATATCCCGCTATATCCTCGCTGTATCCCCGCTATGACTTTTTGCACCTCCACCGCTTTGAATCTACCGAGCGCTTTAACTGCACAGATCTCAGTTGGCTTGTCCATCTGATATTTGTTTTTCTAAAATAGTCTTACACGAATTTTAATGCAAAAACCCAATCAAACTTACTTAATATTCCCACTACCCTTTCCTTCTTAACTTACCTAACCATTCTCTAGTCAAAGAAACCCAAAAAACCTCCTAACTTCATCAAAATTTCAATTTTTCATCTAATTTCATAAACTAAATGGCTCCAAGATCAAAGCAAGCATGGGAATCAACTACCGAACCTTCTGAAAGTCAAATTCGAGCATGGTTACACAATGAAATAACGATTACTTGATTCAATAGCATGAGAAATTCAAAGCTATTCGAAGAAGCATATGAAGTTTCCCGACTTCAACGGTTACCTGATTAGAGAAATAGCTGAAGCTCACGGATTCAATTCTCTTATATGGCATGATTCTAATAATATTATGTAACGCCCCACTCTGAGACCCACTGTAACAAAGAGTATTACAGGAGTAATACCGTCTGTTAAAGCGGAGAATAGAGTATAGTGGGAGCGACCATTTGTAATCAAGCTATAACTATCTACTGAATACGTCGAAAGGATGGTATCTATATTTTTTTTTCAAGTGGTTCGACATATTCAGTAAATACTTATAACGAAATTACAAATGGCTAAAGATCTATCAGGACAAAGCATAATATAAAATGATAAAACATCACAGAAAAGAATCACATAACAGATATAAAATCCCAGAACAATACATCGTAAATACAGATCCAAATACTATAAGTGGGTACAAAGCCACTGCTCACACATGTGAGTCAAAAATATGTACATATCAAAGTCTGAATAATAACAGAGTAGCGGAATAGTGGACAAATAAAAGCGCTATCTATCAGCATAGCAGATAATGTCCAAGCGGAAGCACAGAAGCTAAGTCCAGAGAACTAACCTGAAACAACTCGGTCTGACCCGAGCGAAAACACTCGGGTCAGGCTAGCTAAACAATCAGTAATAACTGAGATATATAATAATGCGGTACATAAATAAAACAGTACTTATCCAAAGAGAAGTATATTATGAACCACATGAATATAATGACGATCCCTAATCATCAATAAACAATAAAAATCTCCAAAGAGAAATCAACACCAAAGTGTAGAATAAATAAAATCGCCTCATATCATCGGCGTAGCCAAAGCCATAAAAAGATGCCCATAGGCAATAATCCCAAGAGTGACCAGAGTCTATAATCAATGCCCAAGCAAAGATCGATGCTCCAAAGACCAATGAGGATATACTGAAAAGTCAATGAAATCCAACACTGGAAAGCAGTGTCCAGAGACACTGTGAATCCACAAGGTAATCGCACTTACATCGTATGGTTCCATAGAACCAACACCGAATGGCGGTACTCGAATGGATATAAAAATCATCAAATAATACCAATATTGCACGTGCACCGACCAGAGTCGTTGTTGCCAAGTACTGTAGAGTTGTGATCGATCACTCGCACAGATGTGGAACGCGCGAGACGGCAAGATCCTTCCCAAAGGATAAAGGCCCAGAGGCGCATACCGAAAAATAAACTGCTCCATAGAGCAGGTGTACAGAGACTGTTGCCCAGAGGCGTGGTGACCCAGAGGTCCAGTACTGGCCGCCCAGAGGCTAATGTGTCACTAACTTCTTGGAGAGGAACCCGTAAAGTGTTAACAATGAGTCTCATACCCCACGTTCGCACTAAACGGTTTACTAACCAATAGCAAGCTCACACTCCAAACAATAAAAAGTCCACCTCGTATCATCGGTAAACTAGACCCAAAGGTCAAAACGATCAATCGAATAGGTCGGGGATTAACCAGAAAGGAAATACACACGGTTCCATAGGTCGGAGATTTCCTAACCGTTTAAGCACCTTTCCACTTCGCTCGACGTGCTAAAAAGTGAGTGTGAGATTTTTATTATAGAAAATAATGGTGCGAAACGGATTTATAATTGATTTTGAAATCACTTTAAAACGGCTTTTGAAAACTCTCCTATTATGGAGTAATTAATTTAATAATTAAAAATAATATTATATAATAATTTCTAAAGCATTTAGGAGTGAAAAATCCTTTGAAAATAATTCATAAAACCCGTGTACGAAATCTAGAGACAAATCTCAAAGAAATCAATAAAACCAAAAAATCACTGAAAATATTCTAAGTGTTGGAAAATAGTCCAAAAATGACGCGAACCCAAGTTCGGAAAATTATTCGGACTAGCAAACTGAATCCGAATGGCATGAAAATTGGTAGACAAATAGTCCAACATCCCTGCTCCAAACTGCAAAAAGAATCGGGAAATTCCGACTTGAAACGAAGAAACGGCGTCGTCTCAAAGTCGGACAAAAATCATAAAACTTTAATGTGTCAAAACAGTGTAAAGGTCCCACTTCGACGACATGGTCGAAAGGTCACATGAACTCAGATCTTGATGAAAATTTGCAGGAGCTTAGTAAAGTACTCCTACTTTGATATGCAACAAGAATCGTTCGGTTTTGACTTGAAACGAAGAAACGACAATGTTTCAAAGTTGGTCCGACGATAACTGAAAATGATCACTATTGTAAAACAGTTTCTGGGTGCTACTTCGGTAATAGAAACGAAGTATCTAATGCACCCAGATCTAAACCAAACTTTGCATTGTTAAAGATCTCGATCTCATCTTTTTAACGAGACCAAAAACGATGAAATCCGACAAAGTACGAGCCCGGGATGGTGTCGCAAAGTCGGGGTTCTACGCTAAAAACAACGGGAGAAAAGAGACTAAGGCCTATAGCTATGCACTAACTGGCCAGAGATGAAAAACCACAATTTTGGCATAGTAAACTTCAAATTCTGGCAAAATGAATAAAATAAAAGTTGTAGCTTAGTTTCTAAGCTTTCCGGAATGACTAAGATCGTCAAATTCCGACCAGAGATGAAAATTCTATGACTAAAACAATTCTCAGATCTAAATTTTATATCACTGTCGTTGTGCTCTCGGGACAGTGGTAAGAATGCACAGTTTTGACCAAATTAACTTCGAAATTTCATGAAACTCAAAACATGAAAGTTTTAGCTCTAAATCTATGCTTTCCAGAACATCCAAAATTATTAGATTTGGATAAGAAACGAGTAACTTATGGCCAAATCAATTTCAGGTTTTTATTTTATCAACCCTGTAGTTTGTTGTCAGGTCAGCGACAAACAAGCATGATTTCGACCATTAAAATCTCAAAATTAGGCAAAGCACAAAACATAAAAGATATAGGGTACAGAATAAGCTTTCCAGAACTTCAAGAAAATCTTAATTCCGATTTAAGATGAATGAGATATGCCTAATTTACTAACAGCAATAAACTAATTATAATTTCAGCTAGCATATACTACAAGTACCTTATGTGCACACCCCAAAATGAAAGCAAAGATGATCAAAGAGCTATGATTCACGTGTTACATAATAAAACATGTGTTACTAACTGATTACCAAAGTCAAAAGATGATTAAACACATATTAGAAGAGGTTTCTAGCAATATACCTCTCTTGAAAGCAACAAAGACTATTATAGCATCAACCCAAGTTAGCAAAAGATGATTAGGAGGCTATAAGATCAAAAAAAACACATAAAACATGTGTTACCAAATACATTTCAGAAATGAGAAAGATATAAAAATGAATTTGAGGTGGGTATTTGCATTACCTTTGCATAGAATGACTTGCATAAGCTAAAACTAGAAGGAGATGAAGATAGAGGCCATTTTTATTATGAAAGCTTTAGGAAATGATTAGGGTTTTGATTAGGGTTGAATGAATGAGGTTATGAGAGTATGAGATAATTTATAGAGGAGGTTTAGGGTGGGTTATTGGGTTAGGTTTTGTAACCCAATAAGAAGAGAGTTATTTACATGTTTCCAAAAATTAGTCTAAATGTTCATATATGTTTATAAAACTCATTTTTTTTCTTATCCAAACCCATTTTAAAATCTCTCCTCAAATATTTAACTTTCCAAAAATAACATTTATCCTCATTTTAAAATCTCATTTTTCCCATTTAATTAAAATAGCCTTTTTCAAATAAATTTTGTTATTCCAAATCCTTTTATGCTTCATTAAAATAAATGAAAATCCTAACTTTTATTTATTAATTGGTAATGCAAATCCCGGGTTGTTACAGACTCCCCCCTTAAGAAAATTGCGTCCCCGCAATTCCTTAAGATAGATGTCGTCTATAACGTCAAATCCACAAAAGAAGTGATAGAGATAAAATAGAGAATTCTCACCCGTAGAAGAAGATGGGAGAAAGCCAGTATAAGAGCGCTCGATAGATTCTCTGGTCTCCCAAGTGCAGTCTTTAGGATTCGGTGACCATTGAATCTTCACGAGTGGAACCTCTTTGTTGCGAAGGCGTCTAAACTCCGAATCAAGCACACGAAGAGGTTGCTGCTCCAAAGATAAATCAGGTAAGTTCTCTAAATCAGGCACAGCATGCGGCTCAATGATAGAATCAGGATCGCGGACACACATGCGAAGCTGGGAAACATGGAACACGTCGTGTATTCCAGAGAAGTGAGCAGGTAAAGCCACGCGATAAGCCACGGGGCCAATGCGTTCCGTAATAGGAAATGGTCCAACATAGCGAGGAGCCAACTTCCCTGTAGAGTTGAAACGCATAACCCCTTTCATAGGAGATATCCGAATAAAGACATGATCACCAATGGAGAACTCAAGAGGCTTCCTGCGGTTGTCCGCATAGGATTTCTGACGGTTCTGCGCCTCTTTCATTCTCTGACGAATAAGAATAATCTTCTCAGAAGATTCCCGAACTGAATCTGGACCAAGAAGGAGCTTCTCGCCAGATTCTAACCAACACGAAGGAGAACGACATGGCCTTCCGTAAAGAGCCTCGGAAGGAGCCATGCCAATACTAGACTGAAAGTTGTTGTTGTAGGAGAACTCTACAAGCGGTAAGTGATCCTCCCAACTACCTCCGAAATCCAGAATACAATAGCGCAAAAGATCCTCCAAAACACGATTCACCCTCTCCGTCTGACCGTCGGTCTGAGGATGATAAGCAGTCGAGAGATTCAGCTTTGAGCCCAAAGCTGACTGTAGGCACTTCCAGAAGTGACTAGTAAAGATAGTGTCTCGATCACAAACGATAGAGCTAGGAATGCCATGGAGTCTAACGACTTCCTTCACATATAACTTGGCAGGCTGAGGAGCAGTCCGAGTGGACTTAATAGGAATGAAATGAGCTGGTTTGGTCAAGCGATCGATGATGACCCAAATAGAAGTATGGCCTGACCTCGATCGAGGCAGACCATCAATGAAATCTATGGATATTTGATCCCATTTCCACAATGGAATCTCTAGCGGCTGAAGAAGACCAGATGGACGCTGATGCTCAGCTTTGATCTATTGACAAGTCATGCAACGGCTTACATAACTTGCAACATCACTCTTCATGCCCTCCCAAAAAAATAGGCGACACATGTCGGCATACATCTTACTCGACCCGGGATGTATAGTGTACTTAGTGTGATGACACTCGTCTAGAATGTCATGCCTAAGTGATAAATCAGATGGTACCAAAATAAGGTTCTTCCTGCGAAGACACCGATGAGAATCAATAGAATAATCCAACAATGTCTCATCACTGGATCCCGACTCAAGGAGATGAATGTATCGCAACAAGTCTGGATCATGCCGCTGAGCATGGGCAATGCGATCCAATAGAATAGGTCGAGCTTCCAAGATGAATAACAAGATCTGAGAATCAGAAGACGGAGCTCGATTTCGAATATCACACATAGAAAGAGTCTCAAGAATAACCCACTCGGTAATCATCATAGAAACAACTGCCGAGTGTTTGCGACTGAGCGCATCTACAACACGATTCCCCTAGCTAGGGGTATACTGAAAATCTAAGTCATATGAGGCGAGAAACTCGAGCCATCGCTGCTGCCTCATATTGAGATCCTTCTGACTGAATGAATACTTCAGCGACTTGTGATCGGTGTAGAGAATGAAATGTTCGCCCAATAGTTAATGACGCCACGTCTTCAAGGCAAAGACGATAGCTGCTAACTCAAGATCATGAGTAGGATAGCGAACCTCATTCAGACGTAGCTGCCTAGAAGCGTAAGCAACTACTCGATCTTTCTGCATAAGCACAGCACCGAGGCCGCTACCACAAGCGTCGGTGTAAACAACAAGATCCTGGTTACTCTCAGGAACTACAAGGATAGGAGCATGAGTGAGAAGTTCCTTCAGTCGCTGAAAGGAAGCTTCACACTTATCAGACCAAATAAAACGAACCCCCTTACGAGTTAGAGTCATGAGGGGAAGTGCAACTCGAGAGAAATCCTTGATAAACTGACGGTAATAACCCACTAGCCCAAGGAAGCTGCGAATAACATGAACGTTCTCAGGCTGCCTCCAATTCTAAATAGCTTCGATCTTGGCAGGATCGACAGAAATACCCTCAGATGATACAATATGGCCCAAGAACTTGACCTTGCTCTCCCAAAAATGGCACTTGGAGAGCTTGGCCTTAAGTTGATGCTGACGAAGAGTATCCAAGACGATCCGCAAATGATGAGCATGCTATGCCTCGGATCTAGAATAAATAAGAATATCGTCGATGAAAACCAGAACGAATCTATCGATGTATTCCCGGAATACTCGATTCATAAGATCGACGAAGAAAGCCGGAGCGTTCGTCAAGCCGAACGGCATGACCAACCACTCAAAAGAACCATAACGAGTGCGAAATGCTGTAAGAGGAATGCTGTCTTCCACGACTCGTAGCTGATAGAATCCGGTGGCAAGGTCAAGCTGAGAGAATACCTTCGCACCGCTCAATTGGTCAAACATGTCGTAACGGGAATTAGAGTTAGACATGATTCAATGATAGATAATTAATTAAGGAATACTACGGAATATAACAGATTCCTATACATATTGCTAACTTATCTATCAATAAACATAAGGAAGGGATTTGATTTAATTCGGATCTAATTAAAATGTATTGTACTAAGTGTATCTGTTCTGTGTTTATTATGCTTATTCCTGAACTAGGCTCTGATACCAAGCTGTAACGCCCCACTCTGAGACCCACTGTAACAAAGAGTATTACAGGAGTAATACCGTCTGTTAAAGCGGAGAATAGAGTATAGTGGGAGCGACCATTTGTAATCAAGCTATAACTATCTACTGAATACGTCGAAAGGATGGTATCTATATTTTTTTTTCAAGTGGTTCGACATATTCAGTAAATACTTATAACGAAATTACAAATGGCTAAAGATCTATCAGGACAAAGCATAATATAAAATGATAAAACATCACAGAACAGAATCACATAACAGATATAAAATCCCAGAACAATACATCGTCAATACAGATCCAAATACTATAAGTGGGTACAAAGCCACTGCTCACACATGTGAGTCAAAAATATGTACATATCAAAGTCTGAATAATAACAGAGTAGCGGAATAGTGGACAAATAAAAGCGCTATCTATCAGCATAGCAGATAATGTCCAAGCGGAAGCACAGAAGCTAAGTCCAGAGACCTAACCTGAAACAACTCGGTCTGACCCGAGCGAAAACACTCGGGTCAGGCTAGCTAAACAATCAGTAATAACTGAGATATTTAATAATGCGGTACATAAATAAAACAGTACTTATCCAAAGAGAAGTATATTATGAACCACATGAATATAATAACGATCCCTAATCATCAATAAACAATAAAAATCTCCAAAGAGAAATCAACACCAAAGTGTAGAATAAATAAAATCGCCTCATATCATCGGCGTAGCCAAAGCCATAAAAGATGCCCATAGGCAATAATCCCAAGAGTGACCAGAGTCTGTAATCAATGCCCAAGCAAAGATCGATGCTCCAAAGAGCAATGAGGATATACTGAAAAGTCAATGCAATCCAACACTGAAAAGCAGTGTCTAGAGACACTGTGAATCCACAAGGTAATCGCACTTACATCGTATGGTTCCATAGAACCAACACCGAATGGCGGTACTCGAATGGATATAAAAATCATCAAATAATACCAATATTGCACGTGCACCGACCAGAGTCGTTGTTTCCAAGTACTGTAGAGTTGTGATCGATCACTCGCACAGATGCGGAACGCGCGAGACGGCAAGATCCTTCCCAAAGGATAAAGGCCCAGAGGCGCATACCGAAAAATAAACTGCTCCATAGAGCAGGTGTACAGAGACTGTTGCCCAGAGGCGTGGTGACCCAGAGGTCCAGTACCGGCCGCCCAGAGGCTAATGTGTCACTAACTTCTTGGAGAGGAACCCGTAAAGTGTTAACAATGAGTCTCATACCCCACGTTCGCACTAAACGGTTTACTAACCAATAGCAAGCTCACACTCCAAACAATAAAAAGTCCACCTCGTATCATCGGTAAACTAGACCCAAAGGTCAAAACGATCAATCGAATAGGTCGGGGATTAACCGGAAAGGAAATACACACGGTTCCATAGGCCGGAGATTTCCTAACCGTTTAAGCACCTTTCCAGACGTGCTAAAAAGTGAGTGTGAGATTTTTATTATAGAAAATAATGATGCGAAACGGATTTATAATTGATTTTGAAATCACTTTAAAACGGCTTTTGAAAACTCTCCTATTATGGAGTAATTAATTTAATAATTAAAAATAATATTATATTATAATTTCTAAAGCCATTTAGGAGTGAAAAATCCTTTGAAAATAATTCATAAAACCCGTGTACGAAATCTAGAGACAAATCTCAAAGAAATCAATAAAACCAAAAAATCACTGAAAATATTCTAAGTGTTGGAAAATAGTCCAAAAATGACGCGAACCCAAGTTCGGAAAATTATTCGGACTAGCAAACTGAATCCGAATGGCATGAAAATTGGTAGACAAATAGTCCAACATCCCTGCTCCAAACTGCAAAAAGAATCGGGAAATTCCGACTTGAAACGAAGAAACGGCGTCGTCTCAAAGTCGGACAAAAATCATAAAACTTTACTGTGTCAAAACAGTGTAAAGGTCCCACTTCGACGACATGGTCGAAAGGTCACATGAACTCAGATCTTGATGAAAATTTGCAGGAGCTTAGTAAAGTACTCCTACTTTGATATGCAACAAGAATCGTTCGGTTTTGACTTGAAACGAAGAAACGACAATGTTTCAAAGTTGGTCCGACGATAACTGAAAATGATCACTATTGTAAAACAGTTTCTGGGTGCTACTTCGGTAATAGAAACGAAGTATCTAATGCACCCAGATCTAAACCAAACTTTGCATGGTTAAAGATCTCGATCTCATCTTCTTAACGAGACCAAAAACGATGAAATCCGACAAAGTACGAGCCCGGGATGGTGTCGCAAAGTCGGGGTTCTACGCTAAAAACAACGGGAGAAAAGAGACTAAGGCCTATAGCTATGCACTAACTGGCCAGAGATGAAAAACCACAATTTTGGCATAGTAAACTTCAAATTCTGGCAAAATGAATAAAATAAAAGTTGTAGCTTAGTTTCTAAGCTTTTCGGAATGACTAATATCGTCAAATTCCGACCAGAGATGAAAATTCTATGACTAAAACAATTCTCAGAGCTAAATTTTATATCACTGTCGTTGTGCTCTCGGGACAGTGGTAAGAATGCACAGTTTTGACCAAATTAACTTCGAAATTTCATGAAACTCAAAATATGAAAGTTTTAGCTCTAAATCTAAGCTTTCCAGAACATCCAAAATTATTAGATTTGGATAAGAAACGAGTAACTTATGACCAAATCAATTTCAGGTTTTTATTTTATCAACCCTGTAGTTTGTTGTCAGGTCAGCGACAAACAAGCATGATTTCGACCATTAAAATCTCAAAATTAGGCAAAGCACAAAACATAAAAGATATAGGGTACAGAATAAGCTTTCCATAACTTCAAGAAAATCTTAATTTCGATTTAAGATGAATGAGATATGCCTAATTTACTAACAGCAATAAACTAATTATAATTTCAGCTAGCATATACTACAAGTACCTTATGTGCACACCCCAAAATGAAAGCAAAGATGATCAAAGAGCTATGATTCACATGTTACATAATAAAACATGTGTTACTAACTGATTACCAAAATCAAAAGATGATTAAACACATATTAGAAGAGGTTTTTAGCAATATACCTCTCTTGAAAGCAACAAAGACTATTATAGCATCAACCCAAGTTAGCAAAAGATGATTAGGAGGCTATAAGATCAAAAAAAACACATAAAACATGTGTTACCAAATACATTTTAGAAATGAGAAAGATATAAAAATGGATTTGAGGTGGGTATTTGCATTACCTTTGCATAGAATGACTTGCATAAGCTAAAACTTGAAGGAGATGAAGATAGAGGCCATTTTTATTATGAAAGCTTTAGGAAATGATTAGGGTTTTGATTAGGGTTGAATGAATGAGGTTATGAGAGTATGATATAATTTATAGAGGAGGTTTAGGGTGGGTTATTGGGTTAGGTTTTGTAACCCAATAAGAAGAGAGTTATTTACATGTTTCCAAAAATTAGTCTAAATGTTCATTTATGTTTATAAAACTCATTTTTTTTTCTTATCCAAACCCATTTTAAAATCTCTCCTCAAATATTTAACTTTCCAAAAATAACATTTTATCCTCATTTTAAAATCCCATATTTCCCATTTAATTAAAATAGCCTTTTTCAAATAAATTTTGTTATTCCAAATCCTTTTATGCTTCATTAAAATAAATAAAAATCCTAACTTTTATTTATTAATTGGTAATGCAAATCCCGGGTTGTTACATATTAAGATCCACCCTCTTTTACTTAAGCTTTTCTATGAAAATATGAATCTCGACCTTCAAGATCCCCGAAACAAAGGTGATTGTATATGGACATTAGTTCGTGGAGTAAAGATTTATTTACCCCTTCAATGTTCGGGCCATATTCTACGATGTTCATCCGAAGGGTTAGATATTGGCTATGTTGATGTTGACATGTACAATTCTTATGAAGTAACCCATCTCTTCTCATCGGACGATCTAATCATTTTAAATCTAGTGCCTTATGTCCAAAGGCAAGAATCATTCATCGTGCACTTATTGAATCCTTACAGCCCCGGACCGGAAGTTGCTTAAAGGTCTACAAAAGGGATTTTCAAGAAACATATGAACATATTTTTTTATGCATCTTATGGAAATAAGCTTAAAGAATATCATAATTTATGTGATTCACTAAGTAACTTAATGTTGTATAGAATTTACAGTATATGTATTCTTCAACCTGTTACATGAACTGTGATTAATTACAAATAAATTGGATTTTAAAATTAATTTTCTTACTAGAATAGTGTTAATTTATATTCAAAAACATTTTAGTTCCTTAAGTATTTAAATAAAAACCCACATCATAATATGCAATATTTGCTTCATAATTTATCGAGTCATCTATTTTTTGATATTGTAGCTACAAACTAGAGGATATTGTCTTACTAATTACTTGTTTAAAACTAACTGTATTAATCAGTACCACTGTCCCAAAGTGTAGGTGTTTCAACTTTGATGCGAGAGGTCATGGTTTCGAAACTTACATTATATGATTCGAACATATATTAACATGTAATATGTTGTATACTACCTAAGACTTGTAGTGCGAATATGTATTACCATCTAAGTATCCAATTTCAGAAGAAGAAGAAAAACTAACTGTATATAACGTCAATATTATGGCAATAACTTCTTATCGTAATTAGTAGTGTATTAAAAGACAATTTGCAACATCATGTAATATACATAATTTTGTTTTCTTCTTATTATTCTCTAATTTAATATGATTATGACTTATTTTCCTTCATTTAGTTGTAGAAGGTTGTTAGATTTGTTAATATATTGGTACCATAGAATCTTTAAGTGTTTGGTAAAATATATTGCAAGTTAGATGATTTATTTTCTATTATCAACTTTTGTATCTATGACAACACCATTTGATTTTTTGTTCTATTAGCATGATTATGAATTTTATCTATCTATTTTATTTTGCAGGGCATAGTTCGTTTATTAATATATAGATACCATACGATTTTCTAGCTGTATAGTTAATCAGCAATAAAGTTGTTTTTTCCATTCTTAAACGTATGTACATGAGAAAATCAAGTTGTGAAAAAAGTGAAGTAAAGTAATTCAAGTGATAAATTCCATGCCATATTTCATGAAAATGTATGGATGCATAAACATCCATTTGTTTCGGTTGAAGTAGATAACTTTGGTTTTGAAAAATATGCAATATAAACTTGTAATTCTTACGTGAGTGTTTTATATGAACATACTTAACCAAGGCTTATTTTATGTAGAATCTAATAATATCTAGCATAATTAATCTATAGATTAATAGATATTTATATGCTGTTATTTTAGACCATCAAATATTCATTGGTGAATTTCCATTGATTGCATGATTATTATCGATTTTTAAGATACCTCACAAAATTACAAGTTAATTAATACTGTTTTGTTAAAAAGTGTGTTTGATGTTGTATTATTTTGAATCAATGTAATTTAAAATATTTATAGATAATTATGGATTAAAGATTTACTTATCTAGAATGTTTATAAGATAACAAAATTTAAATGGGAAGGATCATATCAAACTATATTGCTAGATAAAATAAAATTATTGTTATTCAAAAGAAATTTAATTGAAATATCATCTTAAATACATCCTAAAATGGAATTTCGAATTAGTAATTTAACGTCGGATGTCATATTAATGGTTGCTATAAAAAACTATAACATGATGTCATAGCTATGGCCCGATTTTGAAACAAGAAGTAACCAAAATCAATAAATGATGTCGAAATCATCTAAAATATTTTTATGAAAACATAAAGTATACGAGTGGTTCACGAATTTGCCTTACGATAACTATGACACAAGTTAGTGTGTCGCGTAAAATTTGAACCACAATATTAAAAACAGTTACCGAAAGAGAATAATAACACATAGTGAGGATATCGAACTCATACCATAGCTTTTCAAATTAATTCCGAACTAATGAATGGTTCTTGCCCCATTGGTTAGTTACTGAAATGATAAAGGTCTCACATTATAAAATTTTCTAAGTTTTGAATGGGTTGTGGAGACAATAATAAAAAAGAGTAAGATCATTTGATGTCCAACATCACGTTGATATCATAAGGCAACGACAATTGAATCAAATAAATTAATAACGGGTTCCAAGTTTAAATAAACTATTCATTTCGCAATGAAACTGGAAACTCCCAGGTTACTAAATCAATACCACCGGCTTCAATTAATTCATTAATCCCCTAGAGAAATGGTAGTTCATAGCTTAATTCATTCATACGCGTAATAAATTTGTTATCCAACTTACCAATTCAAAGATTAATAACAAAAACCTAATTGATAAACCACGGGAATCGATTTGAAATCAAAAACCCCTCAATTAAAACCTTAGTAGCAATACAAGCGTTAAATTTCCTAATTTAGCTTGTCAAATTAATCGATTAAAATAAAAGACAAACCCCGATTTAAATGTAATGCTGAAAGATTAAAGATTGTTGAGTAATTTTGAGGATTTTAAATTGTTTTTCTTGAGCTTTGAGTTGTGGATAAAAGAAGAAAGAGTGAAGGAGCTCAAGTATCTATAGGGAAGAAGAAGAAATATAGTCATCGTTGGATCAAATTTAAGTGAAAAGTCCAATATAGAAAGAATGCCAATAGGCAGCAAGCTCCAATATCGAGGCAATGACTTGAAAAGTCACTGTTTCCTTCATACTAGAGGAAGAAAATGTTACTCCCATTTATGATTCCAAAATTAGGAAGGCATGTCAACAAAAAGAGTACCGAAATCAAAGGATCTCAGAGTCGAAGATGAAAGGAATGTCGAACTAAAGGAGAGCATGTTGTCAAACATAAAGCATATCGCACCATTGAAAGCATCTCGTACCAATATACGAATGGTAATGTTGAACCTATTGCAAGTAGTTCCATGTCTTAAGGGATATCACATGTCATCAATGTGATATGGAATGTCGGACATCAAACAATATCAAATGCCATCAATACACACAACAACAATATTGTATTACCGTCAACAAAAGTAAGAAGGTTATATGCAAATTGATCTCGTAGGTTAACTACAAGGTAGGATGATGCACTCCATCGGTATGAAAGCTCACGCTGAAGACTAGCAAGTGAACGGATATCGAAAATCTACAGTGATATTGCATACCGTCGATTCCACACTTATTCAATGAAATAATGGATGATGTCGAAGGGAAACATATAGCAAGTCATCAGTGTGCTTGGGGATGTCATATTTCATTGATGACATATCTCATCTATATCGCATATCACTGGCGAATGATGTCACGTGAAGACAACATTGTACTTCATCAAGACAAGGACTGATATCAAATTCTAGGTGATGCCGCCTCCCTTTGATATCGAAAGTTATCAGCCTCAAAAGAATGTAGCAAGGCGGAATGAATGTCGAAGATCATCAGTATTTATAAAATTTATTGTGTGTTACTGATGTAGCACATCATCAAAGCAAGATGGATGTCATAATCCATTAGTGGAAAGCATATTTCACATGTCATAAGGCTGTGATATAAAATCAAGAGTTATCAAGAGAGGATTTTTGTATTCAAACAAAACACAAAGGCTATCGCATGTTATCAATTCAACAAGGTATGTCATAAGCCTGCAGCATCGAAAGGATGTCATATACCTTTACTTCTTGAGGTGATATCAGAAATCATTAAAAAATGTGATTCGTTAACCCAATATGATGCCACATATCAATCAACCCTAAATGGATGTTGCAATTCAACAACATTCAAAGGTTGTAGTAAATCTTCCATTTCCAAAGGATTGAGGCATGCCATCGAGATAGCTATTGATTCAGAAAGCCGCGCGTGCTGGAAGGGACATGTGGCACCTAGGCAGCACCTCTTAACCCATATCAATATAGACCTAAGGGCATGGAGTCAAGGATGATTAATTCTTCTCTCATTTCTTACTTTTTAAATTTGTAATCCTAAATCAATTTGTTGATTTTAATGCCAATTGTAATCTTACAACCCTTTTTGCAAAAAAGGGCTTGCATGTGTATAATTGTATAGTATATTAAATCAAGAGACACGATTCCTTAACTTTTTATTCTCATGCACTTATGATTACAATATGACCTTGAGTTTGCCATTGAACGTGCACATTTCTAACAAGTTGATATAAAGATTCCTCAAAGAGAAGAACTCTTGAATCATGACTTGTTTCTAATTCTCAAGCACTTGTGATTTCAATCATAACTTGTTTTGAATTTCCAGACACTCATGGTTTCAAGATTAATATGGATTCGACATTGGACATGTGCAAGTCTTATCTAATTAGGCTAGGACCACCTTAGTCTTTCCTCAACAAAGTTCCACTTTCCTCAGACTTTTTGGTGTTAACGCAGAAATTCATTAATAAGAACTAATACATATAGACCCGAAGCCTGCTAACTGTAGGCATGGAGCTATATATCACTACGTAGCACCTCACCCTCCCCACTCTACTCCCGTCACTTCAGTGTCATCTACTTACAAAGGATAACTATCACGCCCCACATCTATACCCACGCTGGCCAAGGACACTATGGGGTAATGCCGTCAACTAGCGCAGAGAATAAGGCTGTTGAGGAGCGACCATCCGTATAATTGCTTTGTGCAAGCACTGATATGCCAGATAAAAATATAACTTTTGATCTCAAGAGGAAATCCGACATACCGATACAAACTCAAAGCTACTACACGGTGGCTATGTATATATATACTTCGGAAACTAATATAGAAATAAGCATAACACAAATCAGTCACAAACATTTCATATCACAAAGGCAGAAATAGATATGAATATAACACATAAAAGTGTACATCAGAGTAGTGGTCAAACAAGATCCACAATAACACAAAAGAATAGATACAAGTGCTAGCCAAAAGAATATGTATACATCAAGGAGTCTCTATCTCTAATGTATAACAACAAAAACTACAAATCTAACGTAGTCAGCCAAAAGTTAGGTAATACTCCCAGATGAGAAGTCAAGCAGAAGCACCTGTAACATCTCGGTCTGACCCGAGTATTATTTAATAAGAAAATAATAAACGGATTAGTCTAACTATAAATATCAGATGAAATGATATAAATGTAGAGATATGACAAAAACAATGGTATGATAAGATAAGTATGTAACTGAAAATCAACCAGGGATTAATCAATATCACAAAAATCTTCTCAAAGATAAAAAGAATGTCATACTCTATATTTTTTATTCAACGAACCATAAATATAGGCAATTAAATCAATGCCAATCACAAAAGTTAATGACACACAAATTCACCAATACACAAATATTGATAGAGCTTATCAATGTAAACCACGAAAATTGGTGAAACACAAATTCTAGAAATCATCAACGAGAAATCCAGAAATCACAAAAAGAGGGGGGAGGCCTATCACAAAACGAGAGCATGAAAACTCTCAACACGTATATCACAAAACGGAATGCTATTCCATGGTTGCTAACCATTAATTTTTGAGCCGAGGCTCCACAAAACGGCCCGAAGACCATGGGTCGCTACCCCACCAATTTGAGTCGAAACTCCACAAAAACGGGGTTTAGTCTCCCTCGCAGACAAAGATACATTGCACATGCAAGTCTAAATCACAAAATTGATCATCATCGATCATCAAGAAGTGTCAATTACACTAAGCTAGTAAATATATGAGTTTAGCTTCATGTCCCATAACCACTAGCTTAACTTAAATATTTACGAACAAATTGTAGATTCCCACTAGAAAATTATCACAAGAGATTCAATCGAACAAGTCTAAGAATTAACCGACGAAGTAAACGCAAGTGTTTCATACCACTTGTTTTACTAAGACGTTTAATTAGATTTATCATACGAATGAGGAAAAGGTTTGTATATACTAATAGATTGGAAAACGGTTTAAGAAACGAGCTTTGTAATAAAATAGTGTTGAAATTGTTTTAATGAAAGAGTTTTGATATTTACTACTAATATTGAAACCTTCATATTTTTAAAGTGACAAACCATAGAAATGATTGTAGAAACAATCAATCATTAAAATTCACATTCGAAGACGTGAATCAAATCCAATTAATCTGATAAAGAATCCATCAAAATGGATATTCAAAAATCCCGAAAAAGGAGACGTCAAAGTCATAATAAATGATAACAACAAATAGGATCATCACAAATTGATTTAAGTTGGATGTTCAATCCCAAAAGGCAAATTAGGCAGAAACAACAAATTCAGTCGACTGGACCAGGGTGGTCTGTCGATTGGCTCAGATTTGGAAACTTTCTATTTCCAGATCCAGTCGACTGACTTAGAGTGGCCAGTCGACTGAATCAAGCCTGGAAACTTTTGGGTTTCCAGGTCAGTCGACTGGCCCAGAGTGGTCAGTCGACTGAAATTGGCCCAGGAAAATTCCTGGGTTCAGCTGAGTCGGCTGAACGCTCTGAGTTAGTCGACTGAACTGGGTTTTCCTATATTTTCAGCCTAAATTGAAGAGGAAATCTCTTCGCAAATGCAACTGGACGAGCAATGGGTGCTAGGGGCTTATGCCAATCGACGACCCGGCCCTATAGGCTCTTCGATGCATCACCAAAAGCATGATAAAAACATCCATAAAAGGGTTTTCACACAAATTTGACTTCAAAACCAAAAAATTGGAATATTCACAAAGCCAATCCAAATCAAGAGCAAATGCACATGAAAAGGTTGTTAGGAATTCATACCTAACAACCGAAGATAATTATAGTCATCGATGTGAGATAAAAATCTCACCTTTGAACCCAAAACAAATGATAGAAGAAGCTATAGAGCAATGGCAAGGATAAATACTCTTCAATACAAACCAAGGAGCTTGAATCTAAGCTCAAAAGAAGAACATTCCCAAAGTTAGGTTTAGGAATTTCTGAAATTGGAAGGAGAATGAGTTGGAGAAGAAGAAGAGGGTGCTTACCAATGCTTCTCTTTGAATTTGGAGCTAGAACTTGATTTTCAAATGGAAACTAGGGCTTAGGAATTTCTAATTCTTTTTCTTTTCCCCCATTTTGCTTTAGAACTGAAAAGATGAGGAAGTGAGAGTGAATGGGGAGGGATGGTTCTGTTTGGGGTATAATGATGGCTAGTAGGCTGAACCCAAACCCAAACCCAAAGTGAAAAAGATCAAATTCTTTTGCTAGCTCCAAACATATCAATGTTTATACTCAAAACGGTTGCAAACGGCATTTTGAACTCAATGGAAGGGGTCCCGAGTCCCAATTCGACTGTTTGCAAAAAGTAACTTTTCGGGCTAAAATCCGACTAACGATACCATATTTAATAAAACATTTAAATAGATAATTGTAAAATATGCAGGTTGTTACAGACTCCCCTCCTTAAAGAAATTGCGTCCTCGCAATCATCATAAATAAATGAACAAAAGGTAACAACCAAAAAGCATATCAACACAAAAGAAGAAATTTGAAATAAGAAGTTCACCTCAAAGAGCTCAAGAGAGTAAGTCCGGATGTGTTCGCTCGATGAATTCTCTAGATTCCCAAGAGAAATCCTTAGGATTTGAGGACCATTGAACTTTCACAAGCGGGACATCTTTATTTCGAAGGCTTTTAACCTCCGAAGCAATAATACGAATAGGATGTTGCTCATAAGTCAAATTTGGCGAAACTTCAATTTCTTCAACAACACCGGGCTCAAGAATAGAATCAGAATCTCGAAGGCATTTCCGTAGTTGAGAAACGTGAAACACGTCATGAATAGTAGAAAACTGAGCCGGTAATAAAAGGCGATAAGCCACGGAACCAATGCGTTCGTTGATGGGAGATGGACCAATGTAACGAGGCGCTAATTTTCCCGATCGACTGAAACGCACAACACCCTTCATAGGTGAAACACGAATAAACACAAAATCTCCCATAGAAAATTCTAATTTCCTTCTTCGGTTATCGGCATAGGATTTTTTTCTACTCTGAGCTTCTTTCATCCTATGACGAATAAAATCAATCTTTTCTGTGGAATCACGAATAAAATCTGGACCTAAAACCAGCTTCCCACCGGCCTCAAGCCAACAAGAAGGAGATCGGCATGGCCTTCCATAGAGTGCCTCGAAAGGTGCCATACCAATACTAGATTGGAAGCTATTATTATAGGAAAATTCAACAAGAGAAATATGATCTTCCCAACTTCCACCAAAGTCTAGAACACAAGCACGAAGAAGATCTTCAAGAGTTTGATTTACATGCTCGGTTTGTCCATCGGACTGCGGATGATAAGCGGTGCTAAAATTAAGCTTCGCTCCCAAAGCTTTTTGAAGACTCTTCCAAAATCCACTAGTAAACAATGGATCATGATCACTTACAATAGAAGTAGGAACTCCATGCAATTTGACAATTTCTTTAATAAAGAGTTTGGCCAAAAGAGGAACGGTCCGATTAGACCGAACGGGAATAAAATGGGCGGATTTAGTAAGTCTATCGACAATCACCCATAAGATATCATGACCCGAACGAGAACGGGGAAGGCCATCAATAAAATCCATGGAAATTTGATCCTACTTCCACATTGGGATGTCTAAAGGTTGCAATAACCCACCGGGCCTTTGATGCTCGGCCTTAACGAGTTGGCAAGTCATGCAATGCTTAACGAAATTAGCGATGTCAGATTTCATTCCCTCCCAATAATAAAGTCGCTTTATATCCGCGTACATTTTACTACTACCGGGATGGATGGTGAATTTAGAACGATGGGAATCTTCTTATATATCTTTTCGAAGATCACTAATATTTGGCACGATAAGTCTACCAAATTTTCGAATGCCGCCATGAGAATTAATATTAAAATCTTTCATACTTTCAATATCAATTTTATCCCTAAAATTTTGGCCAAGAAGAGCCAATTCGGGCTCTAGCTTTTGAGCTTCAAGAATGCGGTCCAAAAGAGAAGGATGAGCCTCAAGGCTACATAAAATAAGAGATGAACATAAATCGGATACACGATCTCGAATCTCGCAAGTAGACAAAGTCTCGAGATCGTTCCATTCAGATATCATCATAGAAACAACCGCTTGTTGCTTACGACTAAGTGCATCGGCAACACGATTTCCCTTTTTGGGAGTATAAAGAATATCAAGATCATATGATGCAAGGAACTCGAGCCAACGCTGTTGACGCAAATTAAGTTCCTTTTGAGAAAATAAATACTTCAAAGATTTATGATCGGTATAAAGAATAAATTTCTCTCTCAAAAGATAATGACGCCAAATTCGAAGGGCGAAAACAATAGCTGCGAGCTCTAAATCATGAGTGGCATATCTAGTCTCGGCAGGCTTCAGTTGCCTAGAAGCATAAGCAATAACACGTTCTCTTTGCATAAGAACGGCACCCAAACCAACGCGACTAACATCGGTATAAACAATAAAATCTTGATTCCCTTCGGGAATAACAAGAATAGAAGCATCGGAAAGAAGTTCTTTTAATTTATGAAAAGAAGCTTCACATTTGTCCGACCAAATGTATTTAACTCCTTTCTTGGTCAAACTAATAAGAGGCATGGAAATTTTAGAAAAGTCTTTTATGAAACGACGGTAATAACCCGCCAGTCCAAGAAAGCTACGGATTTCCATCACACTCTCCGGTCTCTTCCAATTTAGAATTGCTTCAGTCTTTGAAGGATCCATGGAAATTCCAGATTTGGAAATAATATGACCAAGAAATTTCACACGAGATTGCCAAAAGTGGCATTTAGAAATTTTGCTTTTAATTGATTACTCCTAAGAGTTTCCAACACAATCCGAAGATGCTCTTCATGGTCTTCTTCGGTTTTTGAATATACAAGAATATCATCAATAAAGATGAGAACAAATCGATCGAGGAAATGTTTGAAAACTCGATTCATGAGGTCAACAAAATAAGCTGGAGCATTTGTTAGACCAAATGGCATAACAAGCCATTCGTAAGATCCATAACGAGTACGTAACGATGTCCAAGGAGTACTATCTTCTGCAATACGAAGCTGATGAAAACCGGTAGCTAAGTCCAATTGTGAAAAGACTCTAGCACCACTAAGTTGATCAAATAGATCATCAATCCGAGGCAATGGATAATTATTCTTGATAGTGAGATCGTTAAGCTTGCGGTAGTCAACGTAAAGCCTAAGTGTACCATCGGATTTCTTCACAAAAATAGCCGAAGCTCCCCAAGGCGAGGAACTAGAACAAATAAATTTCTTTGTCTCCAATTCGGATAATTGTTTGCGCATCTCCTCATTTTCCTTATTGGACATGCGATAAGGAGGACGAGTGATAGGTTGAGCTCCAGGGATAAGATTAATTCTGAACTCAATTGCTCGCTTAGGTGGCAATCCTAGAACGGGCTCAAATATGTCGGAAAATTCATGAACAACGTGAATAAGAGAAATGACATCTTCCTCATCATCATTATCATCGTCACGAGGATTTAGAGAATATAAGGATGCTGCCAAAGTGGAATCCGAATATTTAAAAACTACAGAAATCTTCTTAACAGATTGAGGATGTCGAAGATGAATAGTCCGCTCAGGACATAGGATTTGAGCTTCATAACGGTTAAGCCAATCCATTCCCAAAATCATTCCAAAGCCTAAGTAACGCATGACATGCAAATCGACTAGGAAAGGAAAATCACATAAAATAATCTCGACATCTTTACACAATAAACTGAGTGTCGCAGATCCACCAACCTGATTTGCAATTCTCAAAGAAGTCATCAAACACATAACATCCAAAGAAAAGGTATCAACAAGTTCTTTTGAAATAAATGAGTGGGATGCACCCATATCAAAAAGAACTCGAATAGGATGATCACGAAACACAATAATGCCATCAAGGATAGATTGAGAAATACCTTGACCACGAGAAGTGTTGCAAGGGGCTTGGGCCACATTAAGCTTTCCCTCTTTCTTGTTTAGGAGTTTGGGACATGCCGATAAATAATGATCCGGGCTTTTGCAATAGCGACAAACACGGGGCTTAGAACACTTATTCGCATAATGGTCCTTAGAACCACAGTTGTAGCATTGCCCACCACTAGAGGTAGAAGTCTTAGTTGCCGGAGATGCTTGCTTCCCTTTCTTGGGATAAGGACCCTTGAACTTATTAGCCCTTTTCTTGTTGTTGAAGTTCGGCTTGGCACTCCCAACCTCAACATCACTTATTCTATCTGCCTCTTCAAGTCGAAGAGCAATGTCAATGAGTTGATCAAAAGAGACTTCTAATTTTAGAAGTAATGGCTTCTTGAGATTATTTTTCAAGCCATAAACAAATCTTTGGTTCTTCTTCAATGGGGTGTTTATGTATTCGACCCCGTATTTAGAAAGTGACTCGAAGGATGCGACATAATATGCCACGGAGGATTCACCTTGAACAAGGTCTATGAAACGATGGGCCAAAGTCAACTTCTCAGCTTCTGGCACAAACTTTAATTCGAATCGTTCCCGGAATTGCTCCCAAGTAAGATCCGCTTCATTAATTTCAGAAATCAGAAGCTCGTACCAGTCTAATGCTCTTTCTTGGAGCATACAAGAGGCCACCTGAACTCAGTGAAGATCAATAAGATTCATGCGAGAAAAGATTCGATTGCATGTTCTGAGCCAAGCTTGGACTTCAATAATTGTTTCAGAACCTTTGAATGGCTTCCCACCCAAGTTGGTATAATCGTTGCACAAGCATGCAAATCCAGACTTAGGGTGAGTAGGCTCTGGAATAGAACCTGCTGCTTGAGCATTCTTTACAAGATCAATAAGCTGCTGGGCAGACATAAAAACTTCATCCTGGGGAGTAGCACTAGATTGGTCGGTGCTGGGACGGCCTGGTCTAACCATTTCTCTTCCTTAAGAAAGAAAGAAAGAAGAGAAAAAAGGTTATTAACAAAATGAATATCAAACAAACTTGATTGATAAAACAAGGCATCACAAAGAATATAGGATAGGACGGTACGAAGACTCGAATTAAATCCTATGGCACGAATCCTAAGAAAGGCTTAGGACAATGATCCTTGTTAGATTATTCTATATTATTCCGAAGTTTGGCTCTGATACCAAGCTATCATGCCCCACCTCTATACCCACGCTGGCCAAGGACACTACGGGGTAATGCCATCAACTAGTGCAGAAAATAAGGCTGTTGAGGAGTGACCATCCGTATAATTGCTTTGTGCGAGCACCGATATGCCAGATAAAAATATAACTTTGTATCTCAAGAGGAAATCCGACATACCGATACAAACTCAAAGCTACTACATGGTGGCAATGTATATATATACTTTGGAAACTAATATAGAAATAAGCATAACACAAATCAGTCACAGACATTTCATATCACAAAGGCGGAAATAGATATGAATATAACACATAAAAGTGTACATCAAAGTAGTGGTCAAACAAGATACACAATAACACAAAAGAATAGATACAAGTGCTAGCCAAAAGAATATGTATACATCAAGGAGTCTCTATCTCTAATGTATAACAACAAAAACTACAAATCTATTGTAGTCAGCCAAAAGTTAGGTAATACTCCCAGATGAGAAGTCAAGCAGAAGCACCTGTAACATCTCGGTCTGACCCGAATATTATTTAATAAGAAAATAATAAACGGATTAGTCTAACTATAAATATTAGATGAAATGCTATAAATGTAGAGATATGACAAAAAAATGGTATGATAAGATAAGTATGTAACTGAAAATCAACCAGGGATTAATCAATATCACAAAAATCTTCTCAAAGATAAAAAGAATGTCATACTCTATATTTTTTATTCAACGAACCATAAATATAGGCAATTAAATCAATGCCAATCACAAAAGTTAATGACACACAAATTCACCAATACACAAATATTGATAGAGCTTATCAATGTAAACCACGAAAATTGGTGAATCACAAATTCTAGAAATCATCAACGAGAAATCCAGAAATCACAAAAAGAGGGGGGAGGCCTATCACAAAACGAGAGCATGAAAACTCTCAACACGTATATCACAAAACGGAATGCTATTCCATGGTTGCTAACCATTAATTTTTGAGCCGAAGCTCCACAAAATGGCCCGAAGACCATGGGTCGCTACCCCACCAATTTGAGTCGAAACTCCACAAAAACGGGGTTTAGTCTCCCTCGCAGACAAAGATACATTGCACATGCAAGTCTAAATCACAAAATTGATCATCATCGATCATCAAGAAGTGTCAATTACACTAAGCTAGTAAATATATGAGTTTAGCTTCATGTCCCATAACCACTAGCTTAACTTAAATATTTATGAACAAATTGTAGATCTCCACTAGAAAATTGTCACAAGAGATTCAATCGAACAAGTCCAAGAATTAACCGACGAAGTAAATGCAAGCATTTCATACCACTTGTTTTACTAAGACGTTTAATTAGATTTCTCATACGAATGAGGAAAAGGTTTGTATATACTAATAGATTGGAAAACGGTTTAAGAAACGATCTTTGTAATAAAATAGTGTTGAAATTGTTTTAATGAAAGAGTTTTGATATTTACTACTAATATTGAAACCTTCATATTTTTAAAGTGACAAACCACAAAAATGATTGTAGAAACAATCAATCATTAAAATTCACATTCGAAGATGTGAATCAAATCCAATTAATCCGATAAAGAATCCATCAAAATGGATATTCAAAAATCCCAAAAAAGGAGTCGTCAAAGTCATAATAAATGATAACAACAAATAGGATCATCACAAATCGATTTAAGTTGGATGTTCAATCCCAAAAGGCAAATTAGGCAGAAACAACAAATTCAGTCGACTGGACCAGGGTGGTCAGTCGACTGGCTCAGATCTGGAAACTTTCTATTTCCAGATCCATTCGACTGACTCAAAGTGGCAAGTTGACTGAATCAAGCCTGGAAACTTTTGGGTTTCCAAGTCAGTCGACTGGCCCAGAGTGGTCAGTCGACTGAAATTGGCCCAGGAAAATTCCTGGGTTCATCTCAGTCGACTGAACGCTCTGAGTTAGTCGACTGAACTGGGTTTTCCTGTATTTTCAGCCTAAATTGAAGAGGAAATCTCTTCGCAAATGCAACTGGACGAGCAATGGGTGCTAGGGGCTTATGCCAATCGACGACCCGGCCCTATAGGCTCTTCGATGCATCACCAAAAGCATGATAAAACATCCATAAAAGGGTTTTCACACAAATTTGACTTCAGAACCAAAAAATTGGAATATTCACAAAGCCAATCCAAATCAAGAGCAAATGCACATGAAAAGGTGTTAGGAATTCATACCTAACAACCGAAGATAATTATAGTCATCGATGTGAGATAAAAATCTCACCTTTGAACCCAAAACAAATGGTAGAAGAAGCTATAGAGCAATGGCAAGGATAAATACTCTTCAATACAACCCAAGGAGCTTGAATCTAATCTCAAAAGAAGAACATTCCCAAAGTTAGGTTTAGGAATTTCTGAAATTGGAAGGAGAATGAGTTGGAGAAGAAGAAGAGGATGCTTACCAATGCTTCTCTTTGAATTTGGAGCTAGAACTTGATTTGCAAATGGAAACTAGGGCTTAGGAAATTCTAATTCTTTTTCTTTTTCCCCATTTTTTCTTTATAACTGAAAAGATGAGGAAGTGAGAGTGAATGGGGAGGGATGGTTTAGTTTGGGGTATAATGATGGCTAGTGGGCTGAACCCAAACCCAAAGTGAAAAAGGTCAAATTCTTTTGCTAGCTCCAAACATATCAATGTTTATACTCAAAAAGTTTGCAAATGGCATTTTGAACTCAATGGAAGGGGTCCCGAGTCCCAATTCGACTATTTGTAAAAAGTAACTTTTTGGGCTAAAATCCGACTAACGATACCATATTTAATAAAACATTTAAATATATAATTGTAAAATATGCGGGTTGTTACAATAACCAAATAAATATCACCACAACATCTCATATCACCCCGTGATACTTAAATATTTATTCATTACTTATAAACTCCACTTGACCTATTCACTATTCTATATAAGGATTGGAAGGAATAACCGGAAAATATTACCGAATGCCCTATCCTAAAAGGTAATATAACTCTTTTTATTTTGATTTTCTATTACATAGAATTTAATACCATGAAATAACATAGAAGGATATCATCATCGTATCAATTAAATCATCAATTAAATCAACATCAATGGTGAATTATTTATATGATTTAATACAATATATAAAAGAAGAAAAACAAGATAAATTAGATTAATTAAAAAGACATGTATGAATAGAACAAAACAAATCAAAATTCAATAATATATCAATTACGGCATATATTTTTATATCTCGAAATTAATACTTATAGTTAAATAATAAATAATAAAAATATATTCTAGACTTAATTATATAATTGACTAAATCAATATCAATGGAATCAACAAAGAAAATATGAGAAATCAAAGAACATTGAAAATAATATAATTGATTATTCCAAAATAAATAAATATATATATATATATATATCTATCTAATGAATTAATATTTAATATGGATTATTCACATGCTAAAATTTTATTTAACAAAAATAAATATTTAAAAAGTAATAATTTTATATTCTAAAATTAAATCTATAGTTTTCTAAATTAAAATATAATGTACATTGTATAAATAATATCAAATATCCTGACTTTTTTTATAGAATTAGACAATTATCAAATATCCGTTAAGAACTCAATTTGTATTCCCAAAATAGTTTATAAAGCTAAATGTTACATATAAATATTATTTTATATAATCTAAACCAATAAACAAGAAAGGATTTATCAGAATAATAACATAAAATAAATGATTCCAATATATATATATATATATAATAAATAAATATAATAATAATCATCCACAAGTTATATCTTTAATATAACATATTTAAATACTTAAAAATTGTTAATTAATTAAATTGGATATTTCTAATAATTATAAAGCAATCAAAACAATACAACATGTTCATAATCAACTAATTACTTCTTCTTATCCTTAAATTATTTATTAGAATTTCATACTAATATATATTGAAATCTATAAATATCAATTAAAATAATTTTTGTAACAACTCTGGTTTAGGAGATTACCTGTAAATATTAAATTATAACGGTAGTTATGATTTAATATTGTAACTTAAATTAAAATTGGAGATTTTATATTGTTTATTTGGAATAAAATATAAATTTTGGAAGTAAATGAGAAAAATAAAGTTTGGAACTTTATATTATTTGTTTGGGTTGATAATGAATGGAAAATGATTTTTATTTAGAGGAAATGCAATAATTATATTAATTATTGCCAATTACTTCTTTTAATAATTTTTAAAAAAGAAGTATGAGATTTTAAAGGTTGTTTATTTAAATAAAAAGAAGGAAATTGGTTTAAAATAAGTTTTAGCTATAAATAATATTTTAAAATGGTTTGAAATATTTATCTAAGTGAGAAAATAAATTTTGTGGAATTTTAGAAGTTAAAAATGTAGACTTTTACATTTATTTGGTGAAAATTGTGTTATTGTGAAATAAAAGATTTTAATAATATAAATGTTTTAAATATATAAATTTTTATTTTTATTTGGTAGAAAATGTTTTATCTTATAAGTGTACAAGTTTACATGTTTCCCTTGAGCAAAAATTAGAAGAAAAATGCATCTTTGTTTTGTGTATATGTGACATAGGTTCATATTTTAGTCTAGTGTGAATTAATTAACCTTAACCTTTTTATTTTCTTTTATTTTTGGCTCCATTAGCCCATTAGTGTTCTATAGCTTGATTAAGGAAGTGAGAAAACCGAATCAACCTATAAGTACATTTCTACTATCATTTTCTTCTTCCATCAGTAAACAGAAAATAGAACCCACTTCTTCTTTCTCAATAAAAATTGCAAAATTTCCAATTTTATCAAAACCTTTGTTGTAAATTTGCCAAATTAAGTCAATTTAGTCAGGTAATCAATCTCTAAACCAAATTACTTCCAAATTCCAAGTTTTGAAGAAATTTGATTGTATGTAAATGAAGATTTGTGCTTGCATGTAGAACTCCATTTTCCGGTTGTTGAAGCCCTTTTTGAAGCCAAAGCTTGCTCCTTTCCGCTAAATTGAACTTGTAGCTCTTCTATATTATAAGGTGAGTGATAAACTCACAACTTCTAGCTAAAGAAAAGCGTCAAAAATCAAGATTTGAGCTTTTGCAATCGTTTTTTTGTTGATAGTTTTCTTTTCTACGAATCTAGTTTGGATTGCTTCTTTGCATGCTTATATCTTTTGATTCATGCAATAAAATACTATCGGATTTCTCGCATTTGGTAGCTTGCATGTTGAAATTCATTTCTTCAAATTTTGATTGAAAAATATTGTCATTTAGATGTTCAAAACAGTGGTAAAAAATTAACTCGAAAGCAGATTTTTGCCTGTAGAAATTATTTGTTTAGTTGCTGCAAACATGGCCTGAGTCCATGTTTGAGATAACATAACTTTTTCATTTCTTACTGAAATTCATCAATTATTTTTTAAGGATAAAGTTTTCTACTATAAGCATACCAAATATTAGGTCATTTCGACCTATATAGCTTATAGAAATACACTGCCGAACTTTGACTCGGAGAATGTTTTTGCCCAAATTTTTACAGTGGAAACACTGACTGGGTTCAACTTTGAGACATTATACATTTCTCACACCTTATTCAAATCGTGTGATTCTTTTTTTAGGTTAAGGTGTGAGTGTTATATTCTATTCATGCCAAATTTCAGGTCATATCAATCTATGTAGCATATAGAAATATGTTGCCGAACTTTGACTCGGAGCATGTTTTTGCCTGGATTTTTACAGTGAAAACACTACTTGGGTTCAACTTTGCGACATCATAACTTTATCATAGCTTATTCAAATTTCGTGATTACTTTTCAAGTGTTAAGTATGATGTTAAAATATATGCCTACCATTTTTCAGCTCAATAAGAGGTCGTTTGGTCCTCTTTTTCAGGCCTGTAATTTGAACCCAAGATGGTTTACAGGCTTGGGCAAAGTTTTGGTTTTTGAAATGTTGCAAATATGGCATGTGTCCATGTTTGAGACAGTGTAACTTTTTCATTTTCTGTCGGAATTCATTGGTTCTATTTTTGTTTGAAAGATAAAGTTTTATACTTTGTGCACGCCAATTTTTTGTTCAATCAAAGGTCGTTCGACAACCTGTTTTATGTTCAAAAGTTGAACCCGGAGAAGATTTCAGACCTGGGTATTATTTTGCCCAAGTGTGTTTATGTTCTTTTTCCGTCTGATTTTTGACTTCTACTTCATATTTTTGTGATAATTCTGAAATGTTTTGAGGGCTGTGATGCCTATCAATAGGCTAGCCTAGTTTTGATGAATTTGAAATTCTAATTTAAATTGAATTTGAATTGAATTTGAATGACAGTTTTGAGCGATTTCTTTGATTTGGAGCATAGATTTTTCCAAACAATTTTGGAATAATTTCTAAAATAAATTGGCATTTAAAATAATTATTATGTAATATTTTTAAGTTATTTTATGCTAAAACAATCTAGTTATTCTCTATAATAAGAAAATTTTCAAATATCGTCTTCGAAAATTGATTTCGGAAAATAGTTTCAAAAGCTTGTTTTTTCAAATAAATTATTTTACATATAAAATATACATTTTTGCACTATTAAATGGTTGTGTAAAACACGTGGTATAGGACACATGCGTTTATCTTATCGGTTAATTCCTAGCTTGTTCGTTTCATCGTTTTGACATTCTAGTCGAGTTTACCGATGAGATGAGGTAAACTTTTTACTGCTTTGAGTGTGAAATTTACTAGTTGTTAGTAAACCATTAGTGCGAATGTGTGGTATGGGACACACGTTAACACTGTTCGGGTTCCAATCCGAGAGTTTGTGACACATTTGCCATTGCGGTGTATTGCCAGTACTGGACCTTCGGGTCATTGCCATTGCGGCATTTTCCTTTGCGGCGTATTTGTTCTCGAGACGTTTGCCATTGCATTTGCCGTTGCGGCGTATTTTCTATTGCGGTGTATTTGCCATTGAGGCGTATTTGTCATTGTGACGTATTTTCCTTCGGGCGTGGTACCATATTTGAGATCAGTACTTGGCAGGATTCGGCCAAAAGCACGTGCAAATTTTGAGTAGTTTTCATTGATTTTCCTAGTGTGTCATCTTTTTCATGGTTAGCCATTCGAGCCATTATATATATATATATATGGCAATTACTTTGTGGGAATTTGAGTAGCCTACACTCGCATTATTTGAGATTTGCCTTTTGGCGTTATTATTGAGATTTGCCTATCGACATTATTACATGAGATGGCCTTTTGGCGTTTATTGGGGATTATATTCTCCTATGTTGAAGAGTTATATTTGATTATCTTGTGGCGAATTTTTAAGATGGTGATTTCTTTGAGATTTCTTGGAGTTTGGCGATATGGAGGGTTTTGGGATTTCTCTTTTTTAAGAGTTATATTTTCCCTAAACCACTATTCATGATTTGTGATATGCCGTGATATGAGACTTGCTATATTTAGTGTTTTATGGATTGTTTTACCTCGTTTGAGATTATATGTTTGTGTAAGTGATATCATCTCATCACTTAAAGTAACCATACCATAGTTATACTCATGCTTATACGCAGTATTGTTCCTTCTTGTTTAAGAAGAACATTACCCTTATTTTTATCTATTTATTACCGCTTATCCTCTTAAACTGATATGTTTAGCTAGACTGACCCATGTAATTTATACTTGGGTCAGACTGAGGTGTTTCAGGTTAGGTACCTTTGGACTTAGCCTATTCTGCTTCCGCATGGACTCTTTTCTTCTATCTCCTTTTTGATATAGTTTTTGAGTAGTCCTTTTATAGCTACTCTGATATGTATATTCTTTTGACTCGTGTTTTAATTGCGGCCATCATATCATATATGTGATGTATCATTTTGTATAGTCTGTGATATATCTGTACATGTATATATATGTGATTATCTACTGTTCTGTGATGTGTTTAAGATTTGAGTTGTTGCATTTTTTTCTAGTAGATCCTATAGCCACCTGTAGTTTTGTATTAAGCATTTATTGGATATGTCGATCCACTTGAGTTAGGAAAAAAAGAATATAAAGCACTAATCGACGTATTCAATAAATATTTAAGACAAGACTATAGATGGTTGCTCCTAACCAGTCCTATTCTTTGCATTAGCAGACGGTATTACCCCGTAATACTCTTTGTTAATGTGGGTCTCGAGGTGGGGCATCACAATTTTGTACTTTTACATTAAGTAGTTCTGTTAAAATAATTTATTACACTTTCGACGATATATATATATATATATATATATTATGATGACTTGTCTTTTTGACTCTCGAAAATAGATGCTAATATATCCATGGTATTCACGTGTCGTAAATCCAAGTGCCAAGGAGGCAGATTTTCAGGGGTAAAGTAAAAGATAGAAACACAAATTCTCACATTACGTTAAAGTAGATAAATGGCACATACAACCCCCAACATTAAGGTACATCAGCGTTTTTGTATGAATTAACCCAGCCATGAATAGTTATAATTGCCTGCTCCCACATGTACTGGTACAGACTAACTTAGGCATAGTGGAAAAAATTGGATAGATAGATATCCTCATTGGGTGCTCTAGCTCCATGCTCCAAAAATCTCTTCCAGCATGCTCCTCCCCAAAATACTCTAAATAGAATTCTGACTACTTGGCTACCCAGAAAAATAGGGCACCCAAAGTTAAAAAAACAAAATAAACTCCGGGTCAGTCATGGGACTGATATAAGAACTCAAAATACACTTTTTTCAAAACAAAAAGGTATCTCATAAAACCACGCTGCACATAGACACGGATGGGTTTTTACCTTATGATAACCAAAACATTCTTACGTAATATGGGATATTATTTTTCATGATATATCATTGAAGACATTTGCAAATAAACTTATTAATCTTAGCTGAAATTATCACATTGATTAAATTCCAACAATACTAGCCATAACAATAAAATGGCAGGCACGTATTGGAGAATGAATTCCATTCAAATAACCAGGTGAAGGGACTACCTTCCAGCAGTACATCTCTAGAGGAATGTACCGAGATCAACAGAACATCTATACCTTCCGGCAACTAATAACTATATACTATAATTTAGTTTCCTTTTGAAATAAATTTTAACATTATTCCCTTAGGATGGTAGCCATAATGTGGAAGCAAAAGCTTAAGAATATAAATAAGAAGATGAATGAAAAAGAAGAGAAGATGGTAGGGAATTTATGGGAAAGGAAGAGTGTAAAAGTATCCATGCGTACATCATCACTATTTCAAGGCTTCTCCAACACACCTCTCCTCTTCCAATGCACGGCTAGAGCCTCCCTCCCATATGCACATCACTTCCATCTTCTCATGTATACATATGTTTAGTTATATAAGCTTAAGAAGTAAGTTTGCTTAAAATAACTTATATATTTTATGTTAAATTCTTATACTTAATTATTTTTTATATATGTATGTTTATGTGCATGTCTTCATGTATGCACATGTATACGTGTATGTGTATGTAACATATTCTCATAAAGTTGCACAACTTTCACATGTTGTATCGTTACAAATCCCGATTTCGGTTTTCGTTCATATTTTCTCTTTTAAATTACTATGCATGTTTTTGTAAACAAATTTTGAAAATAAATTTTCCTATTGTTCTTAACTAATAAAAATGATCATATTTTATTTATAAAACCATAATAATTAATAATAACAATAGTTTATAAAATTGTTGTTATATCAATAACGCTAAACGACCATTTATTTAACGTGATATATTTACGGGTCATTACAAACTTCTCTTCTCAAAAGATTTTCATCCTAGAAATTTAGATAAGAAGAAAATAGCTCAAAAGGGAATATATTATATATGATGGAACATATGCAAAAGTATGAATAAGTGACTACACCATAGGCGGTGAGTACACTATAATGAAATAGTTCATTCTTCAATTCTAAACTTGAGATATCCTTTTTAATTCTTTCTTCCATTTCCCAAGTGCAATCTTCAGCATCTCCACTCTATCGAAATTTGACTAAGCTTACGACCTTCCTCCTTAATCATTTCTCACCATAATCAACGATTCAAACAAGTTGTTTGATAATTGCCGAATTCGGTTCCACCTCCAAGTCTTCCTAAGCAGTCGTTTCTATGATTTGCTCTAGGTCATGCAAACATTTCCTTAAATGAGAGACAAGAAAGACATTGTGCACTTCTGCCAACTTTTCTAGCAATTGCACTCAATAATCTTGTGGGCCAATTCATTCAAGAATGGTAAATGGTCCAATATATCGAGGTGCTAATTTCCCCATTCTTCATAGCCTCACCACTCTATTCATCGGAGAGACATTCAAAAAGATAGAATCTCCAACTAAGGATTCCATATTTCTATGCCTTTGGTCTGCATAACTTTTTTACCTACTCTGTGCTTTCTTTAGCTTCTTTCTAATATATCGACCTTCTTTGAAGCTTCTCGTATCATATAAGGACCAAGTACTAACTGATCTTCGATTTCGATCCAACATGTTGGTGACTTACACAGACAACCATATAGAGCTTCATACGATGCTATGCCGATACTAGCTTGATAACTGTTGTTATAAGAAAACTCAACTAAATGCAAATGATTTTCCCAGGAGCCTGTAAAGTCCAGAATATATGCCCTAAGAAGATTTCCAAAATGGTTGACCCTTTACATTTGTCCATCAGTTTGGAGTTAATAGGCAGTGCTTATATTTATCCTTATTCCTAAAGATGTCTGTAATGCCTTCCAAAACTAACTAGTAAAGATTGGATCCCGATCGCTCAATATACTGCTTAGAACTCCATGTAACCGTACAATCTCCTTCTATATATCTACAAGGCATGCAGTGGTCTTGTTGGCTTAATTGGAATGAAGTGTGCACTTTTAGTTAATCGGTCTATGATGACCCAAATGCCTTCGTTCCCTTTTCTCGTTCGAGGGAAACCGTTAATGAAATCCACTGATATTTGATCCCACTTCCAAACTGGAATCTTCAACGGCTCAAGTAACCCTGCAATGTTGGTCCTTTTGACTCGTTGACAATTCATGCATCGGCTAACATAAATAGATATTCCCCTTTTCATACTTCTCTACCGAAATATGCACTTCATATCTCTATGCATTTTGTTAACTCCCTAATGAATGTTGAGTTCGGATGTGACACTCAACAAACACATCCCGCCTAAGATTTTCCACATCTGGAACATAAATTCGCCCATTCGACCGCATTACTCCATGGCTATATATTTCAAAACTTGAATTCTCCCCTTTGTATATATTTTTAAAAATCTTATCTAGGAACCGATCTTCTTTTTGCTTGCTGGTAATTCTTTCCATATGTTTTGGAGTTACTACCAAACAAGAAATAACAACATACGTCTTACTTAATGCATCAGCTACTACGTTGTCTTTCCCGGGTGTATATAAAATATCTACATCATAAGATGTAAGAAATTTCAACATTGGTGCCTCATGTTTAAATCTTTCTGAGTGAAAGGATTCTGTAGAGATTTATGATCCATAAAGAGCTCAAATATATTACCTAGCTAAAAGAGGAATTTTATTTATTAAGGTCAATTCAAAGTTTTAATTGAAATAAACATGAAAACTTCTTGCCTAGCAAATAGTGCCTCCATATTTTTAATGCGAACATCACTGCTAATAATTCTAAGTCATGCATTGAATAATTATTCTCACGAACCTTCAGCTATCTACCCGCATAAGAAATCACCTTCCCTTTCTACATCAGAACTGCACCAACTCCTTCTCCGCAAGCATCTGTATAAACGGATAACCTACTATTTTCATTTATAATTGCTAGAACTGGAGCGGTTATTAACCTCATTTTGAGTTCCTGGAATGCTGCTTCACGTTTATGAGTCTAGATAAATTTGGCATTTTTCATGGTCATTTTGTTAAGCAGTGGGAAATCTTCGAGAAGCCTTGAATGAATCTTCAATAATACCTCGCCAAACCTAAGAAGCTACGAACTTCCATAGGTGTTTGTTGTTGCTTCAAGTGTAGAACAGTCATAACCTTTATAGGATCTACTAAAATCCCATCCTTAAGTATTATATGCCCAAGGAATCTTACCTAATTTTCTAAGAAATGCCATTTTGAGAATTTGGCTTTAAAAACATTATTTATCAATATCTTCAACACAATTTCTAGATGCCTTTCGTGCTCTTCTTCTGTCTTAGAGTAGATAAGGATATCATCGTTATACTAACACGAATTTATTGAGTACATCTCTAAATACTCTATTCATAAGGTCTACGAAATAAAAATGTGAATTGGTTAGCTCAAAAGGCATAACCAACCGCTCAAAGAAACTGTTTAAAACTTTGAATGCAATTCGATGGATGCATTCTTCTATGATTCTCAACTAATGGGATCACGTAGCTAGATCCATTTTCAAGAATACATGATCCTCATATAGCTGATCAAACAAGTCATTTTATTGAGGTAGAGGATACTTGTTCTTTATCATTTGTTCATTCATATCTCGATAATCTATGCACAATCTTAGAGTTCCATTTGACTTGGCAACAAAAACTACTACCAAACCCAAACTTGAACGACTCGGTCTTATCAAACCCTTCTTTAATAGATCTCGGGTTTGGTTATTTAGCTCCTCTCTCTCCTTCAGAGTCATCCTTCAATCTTATTGTTTAATTGGCATTGCACCAGAAATTAAGTAAATATGAAATTCGATTTCCTAAAGTGGGGGAAAACTTCTTACTTCTTCAAAAATGTCTGGTAATTCTTTAACAAGAGGAATGGTTCATAATCCTTCTTGGGATGAGTCTAATGCATATATAAAACTTCCTCTTCTTAAAATACGATCTTCTTAATACATATCTATAAACTTCCCGAAACTAGTCCATAAGGTTATCGTCCTACTAAGACAATCAAGAACAGCTTTATACTTAGTCAACCAGTCCATATCAAATAATATTTCAAATCCAATAAAATCTAGGGTAAATAGGTCAAAAGGAAATTTATGGGAATATTGGAAAATTTGGACTTTTTCACAATTTATACAAAGGTTAGTGGCACCACCTATAAGATTTGTCATGCAAATAGGGGTATCAACCATCTTAGGTTCAAGTTTTAATTCTTCTACAATTTTCTTAGCAATAAAACTGTGAGAAGCTCCTTATTAAATAATACTCTAACTAAAACTTCTTCGTTAAAAATATTACTTTCCAAAAATCCCTTGCCCTTCACATCCTGAGAGTTTGAAGGCTCATGCTTTATTGCATAGACTCTGGCTTGCTCTCCCTTCCTCATAATCGGACAATCCTTAATCATATGCCCTGGTGGATGGCAATGGCTATTCAGATCAGAATGAGTTGCAGATTAGGTTATTTGGCTTTTGCTTAGGTGTTCCCTACGGGCTCTCCTATCGACTCTTTTGGATTTTATGCATAGTTTTTATGTAGCTTTTTTATAGTGTACCTTGGTTATGTATATTCTTTTGTGGGGACTTGATGTATGTATATGTTGTGGTTGTATCACCACGTACGACACTATGTATCATATTTGATGTATATGTATATGACTGTATTTGTTGTTCTATGATTAGTGTTTATTATTTTGGTTGTGTTTTTTTTTGGAATAGATCGTGTAGCCACCATAATATTATATTAGATGAGAATTAAGTATGTCGAACCACTTAAAATGAAAAAGAGAGCACATTATCAGCATACTTAATGCATATTTAATACAAGACTATGATGGCCGTTCCTAAATTGCCCTATTCTCTACACTATCAAACATTATTACCTAGTATTACTCTTTGTTAGTGTTTGTCTCGGGATGGTGCATCATAGCTTGGTATCAGAGCTGAGTTCAGAACAACATGTGATAAACACAGAACAGTATACATACTACAATACATCAAGTATGATATGAGTGAAAACATCATCCATAATCGACGTTGTTCCTAATCTTGCCCTTAACCTTTTCGAGTCCTTTAGGGGTAGATAAGTAGGAATATGTCTAGGAATGTAATTTTTAAATTTCATAGTATTCCTTATTTAAATGAATTTAATTGATAATGTCTACCATGCAAATAATTCAATTTTACCTTAACTTTCAGATAATGGCTGGAAGAGGAAGAGGTCGCACTTCGGGGGATGAGCCGTCCAATGGCTCACATCCCGAAGGTGTGTACATGTTGACTAATCTGATTCTAGAGCTTATTTGGAGCACTCAGCCTCCAACTCCAACCCGTTCTTCTCCTCTGCACAAATCTGCATTTGTGCACATGTGTAGTGACTTCACTCATTTAGGAGGCAAGCCATTCAAAGGCTCAGAGTCAGTTTTAGAGGTCTTGGCATGGCTCCATACATGCGAGCGCATTTTTACTCGCATGCAGATTTCTAGTCATCATCGCATTCTTTTTGCATCTAGTATGTTGCAAGAGCATGCATTGGATTGGTATGAGTTGCTCGTGGTAGAGATTGATGAGTCAACCTTGGAGTGGGAGCAATTCAAAGAAAGATTCGAGCTTAAGTTCGTTCCCGAGTCTTAAAAGGCTATTCTAGCTTGACATTTCATTGACCTTAAACAAGATAAGTCGACTATTTCACAATATGTTGCATCTTTCGAGGCCTTGTCCAAATATGGTCTCGAGCATATTGGCACTTCATATAAAAAGAATCACAAGTTTGTTTTGGGCCTCGAGAAGTATTTGAAGAAATCTCTTATGCTTTAGATTAAGTTATCTTTTGAAGAGATTATAGATGCGGCTCTTCATCTCGAAGTGGTCGAGAATAAGAAGGATAGTGATGTTGAGATAGAGGTTGGGAGAAATCCGAACAAGAAGCGGTTTCCCTTCCATAAATCCAAATCATTCCAGCCAAGTAAGAAGAAGAAGCAAGGCGGTTCTAGTTTGCACTCTCATGTAGCACCCCCTTCTGCTAAAGTTTTGGAGTGTTACAACTGTGGCTCTCATGATCATTGTTTTGGAAATTGTTCTAATCCACGGAGGTGCCTTTTTTGTAAGTAAGAAGGGCATTTAATCTCTTTGTATCCTAGAAGGAAAAAGGGTTCTAGTTTAGGAAATCTTAATGTGGTGAAAGCATCTAGTGGTCCATCTCAACCTCGAGGTACATCTTCTTCTATTCTAGAGGGTTCTATTTTATTCCATGACCATTCTATTCGAGTTCTGTTCAATACGGGTGCGTTGCATTCATTCGTATCAAAGGAACTTATTGATGCTATTCCTTGGGATTTTTCTTGCCTTGTTACTTCTTTGAGGATTGCGAATCCTATCGAGGGATCTTCAACCCTTAGCATGTTATGTGAAGATGTTGAGTTATTTATTTGTTGTTTTCCTTTTCGTGCGGATCTGCACGTGATTCATTTCCTAGGTTTTGATATGATTTTGTGCATGGACTGGCTAGTTCGATACAAGGCCAGGATTCTTTATTCTGAGCAAGTTATATATCTACGACACCCCGATTCTCCAGCACGGCTCTCTCTTATTTTCGTAGTGTCGATCATGATTCCAAGGCATCCTTGTTTTCTCTTAAGTCCCAAGATGAGGAAGAAATATCTCGGATTCCAGTTGTTTGTGATTTTCTTGATTATTTGAGCATGTTTCGGGTTTGCCACCCGAGCAGGCTATTGAGTTCCGCATTGACCTCATTACTAGAGGACAGCCAGTTAGTCGTCCTCCTATTAGGATGTCGATTAAAGAAAATGAGGAACTCAAAATGTGATGCCCCACCTTTATACCCACACTAGTCAAGGACACTATGGAGTAATGTCGTCAACTAGCACAGAGAATAAGGCTGTTGAGGAGTGACCATCTGTATATAATTACTTTGTGCGATTACCGATATGCCAGTTAAAAATATAATTTATCATTTCAAGAGGAAACCGATGTGACGACCCAACTTCCTACACCCAGGAAGACGTATCGTTTTAAAGAAAGAAAGGGGCGAGAAAATAGAAAAGATAGAGAAGAAAGAAGAAACAACATCAGAATCTCAACAGCGGAACGAATAAAATATAATATATCACATAAGAACATACATAGTATCATATACAATAGAGTTACACAGAATATACAACAGATACTAGACAGTTATAAACATGTGTATAGTTAATACAATCATGATATAACTCAATCAAATGACTCAGAGATACCAACACAGTGGAACCATCTATATATTTATAAAACGATGAAGCCTCCTGCTCCATTTGCTCCTCCAGTATTCGTCAAAGCAGACCTGAATCCCTTGGCTACTCGTAAAAATTTGAGTACCCAAGAGTTTAAGGAAAACAGAAAATAAACTCCGGGTTAGACATGGTTCTGGTGTGAGTAACAGGTTAAAATTGCTTAATTTTAAAACATTTGGAAAGAAAGGGTATCACGTAAGACTTCCCATACATAAACATGGGTAAGTTTTTACCTTACGCTAACCAAAGCCTTTTAGGAAATTCAGTGATATTATAATAGTGTCTAGGGTTTTCAAGTAAATAGAAAATAGCCGAAATTGTTACATTTATTAAATTCCAGCATACTAGCCACAACGTGGGTAATACAATCAAAACCGTAGGGTCTCGTAAGAAGAATGGGTTTCCATCAATGGATGGGCTACTAGGGTACCGCCCGTCATAGTACCTGGCCTAGATCAGCGTACCGAGGATTACTCCCAATCCCCTACAACACAAAGCCGGAACCATTCCATACTGAACAGTTCCAAATAAGATATTCCCGTAGATGGCTGCAGACCAACTGCCACTAAGCCAAAATAAAAAGGGACATCTAGACAGGGGTATATCCTATTCTCGAGTGGGTGCTACACACGAAGCCTTGCTGCACCTCCCCTGTTTTAGCCATTCCCGGTTGATGAGGCTTGAGGCTACGATTACCTCTAGAAATACATCTCTTAGAATGCTCATCGTCCACCTGACGATGTTCTGTAAGCATTCAATCCATGCAAGTTCGTTCCAGGTTCGAACGAAACCAAAGGCATCATCTCGTTACACTCATATTTGAATCACCCTCAGAGTTAACGACGGTAACCCTTGCACTCTGAATCTTCATCTTCACTTGAGATTCATGACCTATCATTAATTTGGATCGATGTGGTTTTCGGAGCTCCAAATATGGAAAGATCTGAACCCGGTCTCATCGAAATCCAAAACGCCATCTTTTAGGTCCAAGTTGTTTTAAAGTTTAAAAACAATTTCAATTTATTATCTATAAACATACTAATAGACAATTCATAATATCACAAGAGATAATCAACATGATCAATGCAATAGATAATTCACATTATCATCACAACAAATAATTTATATCATACATCAACCAAAGCATTCATATCATATAGCATTATTAGACCACTCAAGGCAATCCATATCATCCATCCATACATAAGCAACAATTAAAAATCACACTATAATTAATTTAAAATGAATTAAGTTAATTACTTCCTTTTTAATTAATTTAAAGTAAATTAAATTAATTTCTTCATCAATATAAACTTTCTTACACAACCATTAATTTATTTCAAATCAATTTATCAATCATCACCTACTTATATATTCCAATTAATCATCTTTGATTAATTAATTTTTAATTACATTCAAATTACTCTATTGATTTATTATTCCCAAATTAATCAATTTCTACTTACATCATTAATTATAATAATTAATGATCTCTAATTTTATTTTATTAATTAATTTTTATTAAGATAAACTAATCTTTAAATCATATATATTAATCACCTTTGGTTAATATCATACAGTAATTAACTTCCCCAAATTAATTACTCCTTAATAACAAACCTAATTAATCCCTTGATTAATTTCAAGTAATTAAACACCAAATTAATTACATCCAGTAATTTCTCATCAATTATACTCTAATTACTTCCATTAACGACATCATCCAATTAATTACATCCAGTAATTTCTCATCAATTACTTTTCCAAGTAATTATACTTCCAAATTATCAAATGATTAATCTAAATTAATTAAAATTAATTAATTAACTCAAATTAATCAAATTACTTAGTTAATTACAATGAGTAATTAATTCCCATTAAGTAATTACACTTAAACATTTACAATGATTATCATTAAATTAATTAATCTAATTAATTACTAAAAATTTATCACATTAATTAATTATAAAAATAATCTAGTTAATGCCCTTCATTAACCTTTCTTTAATTACTCTTCCAAAGTAATTAACTTAAACATTTGTCATTATTAATTATAAATTTGATTAACCATAAATAATTCATTTATTAATTAAAATTATTGAATTGATTTAAGTGTTAAATGTAACTTAATTAATTCTCAATTTCAATTAATTAAGTTCTAATCATTTATTAAAAATCAAATCCATGATTCTTAATTATAAATTAAGTATCACTTAATTAATCAATTTAAACCTTACTTAAATATTTTAAACTTATCATTCCTAATTAATTTAATACAAATTATAAATTATTCATTCTAATTAACTCAATAATTAATGAATTAGAAATCATTAAATCTTCATTAACCTAAGTTAAAGCTCATTCTTATTTATGATTTAATCATCACTCACAATATGTTTGAAAACATTTATTTTCCAAATTACTTCCTAAATTTCATTTTAAATTTTGAGATTTAAAATAAATTCCAGTTTATCCTTAATAAAGTTTAAAACTAATTTTCAAAACCCCTTTAAATTCACATATTTAAAAGCATAGTTTAACACTTAAAACTTATTTAAATCAATTTAAATTATAAAACTTTATTTTATTTCCAAATCTAGAATTTCAAATTTAAGTCCTGATTTCAATTTTGGAGTTAACTTTGTTTAAATCTTTCCTTAACAATTTAAATTTCATTTTTGAATTCAACTCTTTTTAAATACACTTAAATATTTAAACACTTTTAAGTTATTTAAACAAATTTAGAATTTAAAAACTTTATTTATTCTTAATCTAAAATTCCACTAAACTTGAATTTATAGTTAACCTTTGATTTAAAACTTAGTTTGAACTGGATTCATAAAATTGAATTCAGTCCTTAAAATTTTTAAACAGAACGGGTTTTGAAACCTGTAACTAAGCATCTACTCGAGCCTCCCCACCCTGCTTCGAGTCACAACCCAAGAAACTTCGAGCAAAACATGAATCAACCCGAGTAAAAATTCGAGTTCAAAAATCCCACAACACACCAATCTTCACCAGAAAAATCTAAATGCACGGTGCACATGCACCATGACTCTGACAACCTCCAGCCATCTATGAAGGCTTCATTACGTCGGCGACCATCACCAGACCCGATCCCGACCACCAAACCCCCTCCAGTTCGACTCGAATTCGAATTAAAATCTAAACTTGGAAACACACACTAGCCTTATCACCATAAACCTGGCAACACCCTGTGCTTGACGCTCCGACCACCGGAGGCTACCCAACTCCGGCTGTAGCCTCGTCCCCCTCCCCTCTACCAAACCCCAAAGTCGCGTGACACTCGATCCATCATAGGCGGAGAACGAGACGAAAATGTCAGACCTCACCAAACTAGGTTTAAAAACTTTAAACCTTCGTCGCCGCCGCCGGTGTCTATGCACCACCGCGCCATTTTTCCGAGCTTCCCCGATCGCTCCTCCACCTCCAGGCGAAAACTCGACTCCTCCAGTCGACTAGATCACCCACGGCAACTCAAAAAACCCAAAATAGTCGAACTCGAACTGCTCTTAAACCACACAGTTAAAAATCATCAAACCATGTTTAAAAAATCATGTCTTCCAGTAAGGATTCAAGTTATATACTTAAATCAATAATTCATGAAATCCGAACTTCCTAGAAATTAAAGTTTTTACTGTAAAAATTTGATTTTTCATTTCATATGCATTTATACTTCACGAAACCATTTTTAGATTATAACTCATACTTAAATACAACTATTTTGTTTTGAAACCAAAGCTTGATATTGCTTAGAAAACAAGAAATTGGATTTTTCTTTGGTTGTTCTATGTCTTGGAATTAACAGAGAAGAGGCTCTGACCAATATATATATCTATACATGCAGATAATTCATAGCAGATCATACTTATATATGCACAATACATATTATCACAGAGAACAACATACAGCCATATTAACTTAAGTTATATTTTTCTTTTAAAAAAAGGTTACTCACTGGTTTTAAAAGAACAAAGGCTCTGATCCACTTGAACAGGCTTGAAAAATACAAGCTGAAACTCTTCCCCTTGATTCTCTGGTTGATTGATCTTGATTGTAGTTTAAACTGAAGTTTTGTTTGAGTTCTAAATAATTTTACTTCAGATTTTTGTTTGTATGATCTAACTCAAGGTGGAAAGACTGAGATATATAGAAAAGAAAGTAGACAAGGTATATATTTTTATATTTCAATATTGTATATTATTGTACAAGACTGTGTACACTTTGTACCATATCAGAGAATAATTTACTTAGCTTGGTGGCTGATATAAGAGATATTGTGCTAGCATTAAATTCTTGTCTAAATTTACACTTTTCATATTTATCAAGTATTGTTTGTACAATCTGGTATATTTGTCTTGTTGCTTTAAACTTAAGTATATGCTGCTATTTTTTTTCCTCTTTTGCCAGTATACACTTGAAAAATTATTTGTTTACGTATACTTATTTTGTTTTGGTGGCTGAGACCAGATGTAATTTTGTTTGTTTCTACTTACCTATTCATTTGTGTGCTATACATATATAAGTTACTTGTTGTATTGTTGTCTTATTTATCATTTTTTCTCTAGTCATGTTGCTTGTTTTATTTTGTGAAGTTCTATATTTTGCTTTAATCTATTTATCTTATATGTTTATTCTATGTCTAACTTGATATTTATGGACTTGTATTTCTATATGTATATTTATTTATTAATAATATTTAAAAATAACCCATTTATCAATTTGAAATGATATACAAAAGAAACTATCTTTTTATAATAAATCATTTATTTTATTATATATACTAATGTATCGTTTGACAAAATTGCATTTAAAATTTATATATATTTTAAATCATATTTTTATCAAGCTATACTTAAAATGAAAATAAAACAAATCTTTTTGTTAATACAGTTTAAATCTAAACATAAGCTAAAATAAGTTTAAAATATTTAAACATTTATCTTAAGTATTTAAAACCATATATTTATTTATTAAATAGCTTTGAAAAGCTTATATTAAATAAATCATAATTTCCAAATCACTAAAATGTATATTAGAAATTTGAAAACATAATTTATTAGTTAAATTTTAAAACAAAGCCTCCCTATTTACAATATATACAAATATATATATTCATTATAAATAGAAAACAATCTATTAGTTTTAAAAGATAAAATTCACCAATTAGATATTTATTAAAAGCAAAGTATCAATTCAAATCTTATTAACAAAGATATATCAAATCAATTTAATATTTAATATAGATTATTAAATTGATATTGGTCGAAAATTCTGGGTTGTCACATTCCTCCCCCCTTAAAAGAATTTTGTCCCCGAAATTTAAAAGCAAAGGAAATTTAATAATCTATTTAAGATTTAATTTTAAATCACAAACATATATCAATCATATGCTAACAATCATTACAACCAATCCACTCAATCAACAAAGCTAACCATCCAAACAAAATTTTGGATAGAGCTTCCTAGAGTTTTCCAAGTATAATACCAGAATACTCAATCAATAGAATACAAACAGTCTATACTACTAAGCTATAGAGCTCCTACTCATAAAGATCTACAAAACTACACAGATATCAGACTACAGACGAGTCTGACTCACAACCAAAACTTCCTGAATTACTGGTTTCAAAACCAGAGATGGATTATACAAGTATTCCTTCCGAGATACATAGAACACAACGAATCCCAGCTATCCAAACTAGCGATTCACTCCAAAGACAAAACACTTATCCTCTTCGAAACATAGAGAAAATCCAAAACACCTCGGAGCTAGCTTGCCAGTCTTACCAAATTATATAGCTCCTTTGAATCAGAGAAAACTTATCAAAACTCAAATCTCCAACTTCGAAATCCAAATTCCTCCATCTCTTATCCACCAAATTCTTCTGACGATCTAGAGCTGCCTTCATCCCTACCGATCAGCTCAATCTACGCTGATGCCTCTCAGAACAATCTGAACCAAAAACAATCCAATAGAAGGATCTTCTCAAGATCAACCAAAATCAAGAACACAACCTTTACTATCATCAGTAGAAAACAACCTCTCCTTTCCAGAAAAGAAAAACAGATGCACTCCCATCTGCTTCCGCTGCACAACTCTGATCTGGAGTAGATGAAAATGTTGATGATGCACACAAGCATAAACTTTCCACTGATACCAATTGTGACAGACCTAGGCTTCGCAACCGTCAGTCGGCGACAACCGGTAGGCTTCTAACCATTTCAGAAATAAGGTTCAACAGATCCATAAAAAGAAAATCTAGAAATCCCATGGTATCCAACTCTGCTTTACTGGAACTTCCCTCTAGGAACCATCCTCACTAGCTGGACCATCGATAATACTTCTAGAAATCCTAGTCGATATGAAAAATCAGTCCCCAGATGCTAAGGAAAACCACTGACCTCTTCAAAGACATCCAGGAAAATTTCCAACGAACCAAGAGAATACTCAACTATCGTAAGTCACTTTTGCGATCAACTCAGTCTAATATCCGAAGAAAACTGTTCTCTCTTTACCAATCAGAACAGCTTAAACTTATCTAACCAATCCATTGAAGAAAATGGATCCACAAAGCTGCCTCTGAACTTCACCTCTAGAGAACTGCTAACAGATGACCTCCTTGCGTGCCAGTAGAACAATTTGAGCTGCAACACTGCTACTGATGCCAAAGACTTCTTAATCCAAAACTCCTTGAGAACTTCTTTGGAAACAATCCATCGCTACTGCATGTAACGACCCCGAAATTTAATTTTTTTTTAAATTAATAATTAAATGAATTTTTGAATAAAAATTTCAATATTTATCGGTAAATAGATACGAGTTTTCCCGAATACAGATAAATTCTGTATAAATTATTTAAACTTTAAAATATTGTATATACGTGAATATATATGTATATATTGGATTTGAAATATAATCTTATGATAAATGGTTTTAAAAATAAATAAAATAAAATACAAAGTAATAGAAACAAATATGTGTATAGGAAAATATCAAGTAAATACGATCGTTAGAAATTTAACAACATATTAACAATAAGAATTTATTCAAGTAATAAATAGAAATACAAAAGAAATAGAAAACATCTATGTACAAACAAAAATAGTAAATTATGTAAATTATAAAGCAAAGAAGAATATACATATAAGTATATATCCAAAAATAAAGAAGAACATAAAAACAAATGTGAAACCAAAGCAAAACATCAAGATAGCAAAAAATATATATATATATATACAAGTGTGAAACTAAAACAAGATAGCAAACTATCTCCATGCTTTGTACAGCCGAGATAAGATGGAAACAAATAATAAAGTATAAAGATTGTAGACATAAGGGTACAACATAATAAATGCAAGACACAATGTAAAAGTATAATATGAAGCATAAAGTACACAATGAAATATTTTATCAGCCGAGACAAAGCATAAGTGTATAGATAATTTTATGCAAATTTGTACAAACTAAATTGTATCAGCCTCCATTCCTCTGATCTAATTGTACAAAAGAAATTATAATATACAACAAGTACTCAAGCATTAGCCTTCCAAAGCTAAAGAAATATCACTGACATGTTGAACTAGAAGAAAAAAAAATACATTTTATTGTACAAAACAAGTAAACATATAGGAGACATGAAGCACTTGGCATTAAATGCTATATCAATGTTATAGTCAATTCGAATTCTTTACAAAATCATCTCAGCCATCCTATAAAAAAAGAAAAAAAGAAGAAGAAGATCATGTTGTACAAATATATATCCAGCAACCTCATTTTCTATATATCTCCTGTAAACTTCTTTGTATCTACCAAGCTTCTTCATATTATTTTGTCCATCCAAACCAAGTAAAGAAAAATCTGAAACCAGTGGAAATGGATTCAAATTCATAAACTGGAAATTAAAAATGAAGGTCAAAGCAAAAGTAAATCTGAAGTATGCAAGCATGCAAGTTCAACAAACAAGGATTTCAACAACCAAATTCAGATCAAAAGCAGATCAACCAAAATATTTTTCCAGATCTTCTAGATTCAAAACACTTTCTAGGCCTAAGCTAAACTTCTTCTCTGTTCTTCATTTTTCAAGGTGAGCAACTCTTCCTTTAAAAAGCCTAATTCTATTGATATATTATGATAGTATGATGGTTGTTTGATTTGTGTGATGGTTGAATATCTAAATGAATGAAATAGGACAGTATGAATATCAGTGTGTGTCTGCATATATAAAAATGTTTGTGTGTATATGACTGTAAATATAGATCTCTGTTTTCAAACTGTAAAGGTGAGTAACTTCTCTTCTAAAATGCCTAAGTATATTCATTTATGGTTGCATGCTAGTCTATCTGAGATGAAGTATAAAGTATGTGTGTGCAGAAATTTCCAGAGTAAACTTGCTCTGTTCAAGTTCCAGTTTTTTTTTTTAAAAATATATATATATTTCTATTTCTTGATCTAAGCATAAGCTTGATCTCTGATTTAAACAAAATTTGATCGTGACATCATAAGCTAGGATTAAACATATATTTCAGTTAAAAGCAAATGGTTAACAGCACTGGAAAATCAAAAGAACTGAGGATAGCTCATATTTACCAAAATTTAAATTTCTTAATTCTCGAATTCAAAAATATAATTCGAATCCTTATACCTTGACTTGATTTTTAAACCAAAAATTAAAACTTTTAGATCAAGAATTCAAGAGTGGTTAGGGTTTATTCGAATTCCTTTGTTATGGGAACTTCCGGCGAACACGTCGGCGAGGGAGGTCAGGGGTTTCTGAGATGGTAGTGGAATGTACGGGGGTTGCGGGAAAAATATATCGAGGGCATAAAATTGATCGTGGCGGCGGTAGGAAGTTTTCGAAAGCTGGTAACCTAGCTTTGCCGAGGTTTCGCATTTCACTTCATTCGTTGTCAGTGATCGATCGAGCGTCCCATGGTTCGGGAAGGTGGAAGAGGGAGTATAGATGAGCATTGGGCCGGAGTTTCAGTATTTCTGGTGGTAGGGATCGTGAGGACGATGGTATTTCAGGTTGAGGAGGTCGACTCGACTTCTGTTCCAGGTTTGAGCAGTATGCTCGATTTCGATTCGAGCGAGTGGGTGGCTTCGGAGGGGTCGCGATCATGTCTGGAGGTGGTCGTCGACGCGTTGAAGTTCAGGTGGGTGGCCGGAGGTGGCCGGAGCCACGGTGCACGTGCACCGTGCCCATTTGAAGTGCTGAGGATTTTGTTGGGTGCAGGGTATTTTGACTCGGGGGAGACTCGGGTTATTCATATGCTCGACTCGAAGCACGGGAGGTGAAGACTCGAAGTAGTGTACTGTCTCGAGTTCGTTTGTTCCAGGCATTTTAAAACAGAAGCCTGTTCTTCTGTTTAAATTCAAGTCTGGGTTTGTCAAATAAAGTAAGATTTAAAAACTTAAATTTTAATCAAGATTTTAAAACCTGGACGAAAAGTGAAATTCAAATACAAGTTGAAATAAAATCAGTTTTAAAATCTGAAGGTGTTTTAAAACAAGTTTAAATTTAGTTTAAATTTGGTTAAGGTTTTAAATGGTAAATTATTTTGAATCTTATATTCAAAATGTAATTCAAAATTTAATTCAAAAGTGAAATGTTCTACACATTAATATTAATTTAATCATTAATAAAGGAATAGATTATCTTAGAGATAATTTAGATATTGAAGTAAATTACATTAATAAGTTAATTTAAGAATGACTTATTTATTTTATTTAAAATTTATAATTTAGAATTAAAAGATAATTTCTTAGGAAAGTAATTAAAGAAATGTTATTAGTTAATGAAGTTAATTAACTAAGGATTATTAAGTATTGATCTAAGTGATTGATGTTAATAATAAATTGGATTTATTTATTTAGATAATCAATTATAAATTGTTTAAATGAAATTACTAAATTAAAGTAATTAAGGATTAATCACTTATTAAAATAAATTTAGGATATTTTGATTTTTTTTAAGATTAATTAATTAAGTAATTTGTTTAAAGGTTGATATAATTAATATGGTAAATTAAGAAAAATTTAATTAATTTAAAGTGATTGATAAATTAGTTTATATCAAATGATTTGAAATTAATAAATCAGAATTGGATAATAAATTCATAAGTAAAAAAAAATTTGATTGGAAATAAATTGAATTGATTAAGATTAAACGATAAATTAATCCTGCTTATAAATGTTTATTGAATGCTTGATTTTACTTATGAATGTTTGGATTCTATGGAATGTTAAATTGTTTGATATCCGTGATATATGATGCTTTGTGATATACACTGATTTATGTTGTGATTTGTAATTTACTTAGCTGTGATATATATCTGTGATCTATGAATGAGCGATAAGCGTTATAGTTTATATCGCTTATCAACTATATTACTGTATTCTGATCTGTGATGATTCATTGTGTTGCACTACTGTGTGAAACCCCTGGACTACACTTTTACACACACAAATATGGATTCCACGTGGAAATCGGTTAAGTCACAGATAATTTAAATTTGATGTTTTTGAAATTGAAATTTTAATTTCAATTGATTTTGAAAATTAGAAATTTGGGTTTAAAGTGAAAAGCTTTTGAAATGGAATTTCAAAGATAAAAGTTATTTTGAATAACTTAATCGAGTTTTGGAAATTTAAATAATTTGATTTAAATTTGAATTCAAGTTTGGAATTGAATCCTATGAATTGAAACTAGGGATTGAAAATGTTATAAATGTGTTTATCTAAATTTAAACCATTTAAAAATGTAATTTTGAGAATTTGGATTTAACCCAAAGACTTTAACTCGTATGAATGAATCAGATTTTCTGAAATGAAACTGTTGTTTTAAAAGAATAAAAGCTTTCAGATAAGAAATGAAATTCCAGTTTAATTAAGGGAATTTCAAGATTGAATTGAAAAATGGTTTTTCCAAGTTATAAATGAATTCTTTTTGAAAGCTATGGATTGAATCTGTTTATTTCTAACAGATTTAAAATAATGATTTATCTAAACCATCCGAAATGGAATTGTTTTGAAAGCTATAAGTTAAATCTTGATTTAAAGGTTTAACGAGTTAATCAAATTGAAATGGAAATTAATTTGGAAAATCTGTGAATGAATCTTTTGTTTAAAAAGATTTAAATGTGGAAATTGTTTAAACCGTTGAAGGTTGTTTAAAATAAATCTTTTTGTTGAAAAGATTTGAAATGGTAATCGATGGAAACCATTTAAAAAAAAGAAGTTGAATTAATAAGTTGTGACTTAATTGAAATCTCATATCCATATGTTTTAAAATATTTCGCTCACTATTCGGTTTAGCCGGGAGAGGACCTTTGGGTCGTATAACCCATTCCGAATATGTGATACGTCGTATATGGATAGCATTTGAAGACCGGTGTTGAAGACCGGATATTTTTGAAAACGGAAGGATTACCGTCGAGTTACTCTACATCGGCTGATCTCCGGTATAGAGGTTTTATCACCCTTAGTGACGGGAAGTCCGGACGTGATTGGAAATTATCCGGATTTGCAAGGGCTTCGTGAGAAGTGCCTTCGGTTCTGTTCGAACCCGGAACAGACTTGTATGGATTGTATGTCTGACATTACACTTTGAGATATAAAGCCGATTTCTTTCAAATACATTTCTGTTGGTGGCGGAGAATTTATTCTCTTAGCTTAACACCCTTCTCTGAGACGTACGAGCTCAGAGGTTATGTAGTTGAAATTTATCAGCGATATATCCCAATTTGGTAATGTGGCATGCTGAGTGCTGCTGTGAAATGATCAGTGTTTGATCATTTGCGATATGATCATTTGTTTGATCTTATATCTTTGTGATCATTGGTTGATCATTTGTTTGACCCGAAGCATGGCTTTGTGACAAAGCGTAGCTTTGTGGACGAGACTTCGTCAGGGCCTCACAACCCGGTAATGGTCGAAACAGGAATGTTGCGGCAAGGTTTCAGGGGTAGCTCCCCTAGGGTATGACCATTCCTTCTGGAAAAGGGTAGTATCATGGTATGGAGCCTAGATACTTACTCATGTGGACACACTTTATTTATGACGTGTGATGTTGGATTCGAGGCGCCTTGGTTAAAGGTCCCAAAGGACCGGGGGTGGCATATCTGAGGTTTCTTTTATCCCTTGGGAAAAGGGGTTGCCGGCCTTGTTTGGCAGAGAACGGTGTGGTTCTCGGAGCGTCCCGCCAGAGGTGTTTCTTTCGTGGAATAGGAAGTTCCTTAGCCTGACCATTTGTTGGAAATCCATCTTCCAAATACGGAACTTGTACGGTTTTAGTTGTAGAATCTGCCATTTACGTACGGTGGTCACCACTGTTTAGATGGTAGCTATAGTAGGCATACGATACTGGTCGTATGTTGGCTAAGATTAATATTATACTTTCGAAATGTTTTTCTAAACTATGCACTAAAGATAATATCCAATGATTTGCGTAGTAAGCATGTTTGACTATCATAAGAAGAAATCTCCTCCAATTCTGCGTTTGCATTGTGTGTGTGGTGGGAGGTCTTATGGTAGTTTCATTTTCCAAAAGCATTCCGGATTTCAATGTTTAAAACCTTTTGTGTTTGTTTAAAGATAAACTGTTTTTGTTGCTCACACCAGTCCCATGACTGATCCGGAGTTTATTGTTCCTTTCCTAAACTCTGGGTGCTCATAATTTTCCACACGAGCAGTCTAGAGTTGGGTTTCTTTTCAGATATTCAGGTTTAGTAGATTATCTGGAGCTAGTTCATTCATCGGAGTTGCTTATCTTGGAGTTGTGGATTCATTCTTGTCTGAAGAGCATTTTGGAGATTATCCGCTGCTGATGTTATCGTTTTCTTTTCCGCTGCTATTTGTTGTATCATATCTCTGATGTATATAGATATTCATTGTATCATCATTGTATCTGGATATTGTATCAGATGTTGTATATCTATATTCTTTTTTTCTTTTCCGCTGTGTTATTTACTTAACTGTGTTATAAGCTCCCGAGAACCAGATTCGGCATTTGAATCTTCGGCATTTTGAGTACAAGTGAAGTACGGGTGCCGATTTTCGAAGGTCGTCTTTTGGGTCTTGACAAGTGGTATCAGAGCTAAGGTTGAACTTTAGCTCAGGAGTATAACACGTTAAGTAGCTCATTAGAGATAGAGTGAAGTAAACTCTAGAATGAGTATATCCCTAAGATATCCGTTTAAACGTCTCAGTAAATTCTCTTACTATCTACTGATAGTGAGTATGAGTGCAAGAAGAGGACGAGATAGGGGACATGGGAGTACGACTATCAATGGTCAATACCCTGTAACAGTGGAAACAACCTTCTTATCAATCTTCTTTGATTCGTTTCTAAATTCTTTTGATTTCTTCGTATCAGTTACAAGAAGAAGTTTCAGTGCGATGATGGCTCTGCGAATCGTTGTAGAAGATTTTTACTTCGTATCTTCATCGGTTTCTTGTCAGCTTTTTGATTTAAACTTTAATGAATATGAATTGGAAAATTGGAAATAAAATTTTAAGTAAATGGGAAATTTTAAATTGAGTAAAATTGATTAATAGAATATGAGGCTAAATTTGACTAGTATCAATAAAACGATTTCGTTTAAAACCAAATTTGAAATTCTATTGTAATTTCTTGTGAAGACTGAAGTCCGTAGAGGGACAAATTGGTTTATATTTTAGATATTCCGACTTGAATTTGGAATTCATATCTTAAGTTTGAGGAATTATAGGAGATCGAATCTGTCTATCTCTGTCTTTGTTTCGTGCCTGCGAATTTCGAGGACGAAATTCTTTTAAGGGGGGAAGTTTGTAACGACCCCGAAATTTAATTTTTTTTTAAATTAATAATTAAATGAATTTTTGAATAAAAATTTCAATATTTATCGGTAAATAGATACGAGTTTTCCCGAATACAGATAAATTCTGTATAAATTATTTAAACTTTAAAATATTGTATATACGTGAATATATATGTATATATTGGATTTGAAATATAATCTTATGATAAATGGTTTTAAAAATAAATAAAATAAAATACAAAGTAATAGAAACAAATATGTGTATAGGAAAATATCAAGTAAATACGATCGTTAGAAATTTAACAACATATTAACAATAAGAATTTATTCAAGTAATAAATAGAAATACAAAAGAAATAGAAAACATCTATGTACAAACAAAAATAGTAAATTATGTAAATTATAAAGCAAAGAAGAATATACATATAAGTATATATCCAAAAATAAAGAAGAACATAAAAACAAATGTGAAACCAAAGCAAAACATCAAGATAGCAAAAAATATATATATATATATACAAGTGTGAAACTAAAACAAGATAGCAAACTATCTCCATGCTTTGTACAGCCGAGATAAGATGGAAACAAATAATAAAGTATAAAGATTGTAGACATAAGGGTACAACATAATAAATGCAAGACACAATGTAAAAGTATAATATGAAGCATAAAGTACACAATGAAATATTTTATCAGCCGAGACAAAGCATAAGTGTATAGATAATTTTATGCAAATTTGTACAAACTAAATTGTATCAGCCTCCATTCCTCTGATCTAATTGTACAAAAGAAATTATAATATACAACAAGTACTCAAGCATTAGCCTTCCAAAGCTAAAGAAATATCACTGACATGTTGAACTAGAAGAAAAAAAATACATTTTATTGTACAAAACAAGTAAACATATAGGAGACATGAAGCACTTGGCATTAAATGCTATATCAATGTTATAGTCAATTCGAATTCTTTACAAAATCATCTCAGCCATCCTATAAAAAAAGAAAAAAAGAAGAAGAAGATCTTGTTGTACAAATATATATCCAGCAACCTCATTTTCTATATATCTCCTGTAAACTTCTTTGTATCTACCAAGCTTCTTCATATTATTTTGTCCATCCAAACCAAGTAAAGAAAAATCTGAAACCAGTGGAAATGGATTCAAATTCATAAACTGGAAATTAAAAATGAAGGTCAAAGCAAAAGTAAATCTGAAGTATGCAAGCATGCAAGTTCAACAAACAAGGATTTCAACAACCAAATTCAGATCAAAAGCAGATCAACCAAAATATTTTTCCAGATCTTCTAGATTCAAAACACTTTCTAGGCCTAAGCTAAACTTCTTCTCTGTTCTTCATTTTTCAAGGTGAGCAACTCTTCCTTTAAAAAGCCTAATTCTATTGATATATTATGATAGTATGATGGTTGTTTGATTTGTGTGATGGTTGAATATCTAAATGAATGAAATAGGACAGTATGAATATCAGTGTGTGTCTGCATATATAAAAATTTTTGTGTGTATATGACTGTAAATATAGATCTCTGTTTTCAAACTGTAAAGGTGAGTAACTTCTCTTCTAAAATGCCTAAGTATATTCATTTATGGTTGCATGCTAGTCTATCTGAGATGAAGTATAAAGTATGTGTGTGCAGAAATTTCCAGAGTAAACTTGCTCTGTTCAAGTTCCAGTTTTTTTTAAAAAAAATATATATATATTTCTATTTCTTGATCTAAGCATAAGCTTGATCTCTGATTTAAACAAAATTTGATCGTGACATCATAAGCTAGGATTAAACATATATTTCAGTTAAAAGCAAATGGTTAACAGCACTGGAAAATCAAAAGAACTGAGGATAGCTCATATTTACCAAAATTTAAATTTCTTAATTCTCGAATTCAAAAATATAATTCGAATCCTTATACCTTGACTTGATTTTTAAACCAAAAATTAAAATTTTTAGATCAAGAATTCAAGAGTGGTTATGGTTTATTCGAATTCCTTTGTTATGGGAACTTCCGGCGAACACGTCGGCGAGGGAGGTCAGGGGTTTCTGAGATGGTAGTGGAATGTACGGGGGTTGCGGGAAAAATATATCGAGGGCATAAAATTGATCGTGGCGGCGGTAGGAAGTTTTCGAAAGCTGGTAACCTAGCTTTGCCGAGGTTTTGCATTTCACTTCATTCGTTGTCAGTGATCGATCGAGCGTCCCATGGTTCGGGAAGGTGGAAGAGGGAGTATAGATGAGCATTGGGCTGGAGTTTCAGTATTTCTGGTGGTGGGATCGCGAGGACGATGGTATTTCAGGTTGAGGAGGTCGACTCGACTTCTGTTCCAGGTTTGAGCAGTATGCTCGATTTCGATTCGAGCGAGTGGGTGGCTTCGGAGGGGTCGCGATCATGTCTGGAGGTGGTCGTCGACGCGTTGAAGTTCAGGTGGGTGGCCGGAGGTGGCCAGAGCCACGGTGCACGTGCACCGTGCCCATTTGAAGTGCTGAGGATTTTGTTGGGTGCAGGGTATTTTGACTCGGGGGAGACTCGGGTTATTCATATGCTCGACTCGAAGCAGGGGAGGTGAAGACTCGAAGTAGTGTACTGTCTCGAGTTCGTTTGTTCCAGGCATTTTAAAACAGAAGCCTGTTCTTCTGTTTAAATTCAAGTCTGGGTTTGTCAAATAAAGTAAGATTTAAAAACTTAAATTTTAATCAAGATTTTAAAACCTGGACGAAAAGTGAAATTCAAATACAAGTTGAAATAAAATCAGTTTTAAAATCTGAAGGTGTTTTAAAACAAGTTTAAATTTAGTTTAAATTTGGTTAAGGTTTTAAATGGTAAATTATTTTGAATCTTATATTCAAAATGTAATTCAAAATTTAATTCAAAAGTGAAATGTTCTACACATTAATATTAATTTAATCATTAATAAAGGAATAGATTATCTTAGAGATAATTTAGATATTGAAGTAAATTACATTAATAAGTTAATTTAAGAATGACTTATTTATTTTATTTAAAATTTATAATTTAGAATTAAAAGATAATTTCTTAGGAAAGTAATTAAAGAAATGTTATTAGTTAATGAAGTTAATTAACTAAGGATTATTAAGTATTGATCTAAGTGATTGATGTTAATAATAAATTGGATTTATTTATTTAGATAATCAATTATAAATTGTTTAAATGAAATTACTAAATTAAAGTAATTAAGGATTAATCACTTATTAAAATAAATTTAGGATATTTTGATTTTTTTAAGATTAATTAATTAAGTAATTTGTTTAAAGGTTGATATAATTAATATGGTAAATTAAGAAAAATTTAATTAATTTAAAGTGATTGATAAATTAATTTATATCAAATGATTTGAAATTAATAAATCATAATTGGATAATAAATTCATAAGTAAAAAAAAATTTGATTGGAAATAAATTGAATTGATTAAGATTAAACGATAAATTAATCCTGCTTATAAATGTTTATTGAATGCTTGATTTTACTTATGAATGTTTGGATTCTATGGAATGTTAAATTGTTTGATATCCGTGATATATGATGCTTTGTGATATACACTGATTTATGTTGTGATCTGTAATTTACTTAGCTGTGATATATATCTATGATCTATGAATGAGCGATAAGCGTTATAGTTTATATCGCTTATCAACTATATTACTGTATTCTGATCTGTGATGATTCATTGTGTTGCACTACTGTGTGAAACCCCTGGACTACACTTTTACACACACAAATATGGATTCCACGTGGAAATCGGTTAAGTCACAGATAATTTAAATTTGATGTTTTTGAAATTGAAATTTTAATTTCAATTGATTTTGAAAATTAGAAATTTGGGTTTAAAGTGAAAAGCTTTTGAAATGGAATTTCAAAGATAAAAGTTATTTTGAATAACTTAATCGAGTTTTGGAAATTTAAATAATTTGATTTAAATTTGAATTCAAGTTTGGAATTGAATCCTATGAATTGAAACTAGGGATTGAAAATGTTATAAATGTGTTTATCTAAATTTAAACCATTTAAAAATGTAATTTTGAGAATTTGGATTTAACCCAAAGACTTTAACTCGTATGAATGAATCAGATTTTCTGAAATGAAACTGTTGTTTTAAAAGAATAAAAGCTTTCAGATAAGAAATGAAATTCCAGTTTAATTAAGGGAATTTCAAGATTGAATTGAAAAATGGTTTTTCCAAGTTATAAATGAATTCTTTTTGAAAGCTATGGATTGAATCTGTTTATTTCTAACAGATTTAAAATAATGATTTATCTAAACCATCCGAAATGGAATTGTTTTGAAAGCTATAAGTTAAATCTTGATTTAAAGGTTTAACGAGTTAATCAAATTGAAATGGAAATTAATTTGGAAAATCTGTGAATGAATCTTTTGTTTAAAAAGATTTAAATGTGGAAATTGTTTAAACCGTTGAAGGTTGTTTAAAATAAATCTTTTTGTTGAAAAGATTTGAAATGGTAATCGATGGAAACCATTTAAAAAAAAGAAGTTGAATTAATAAGTTGTGACTTAATTGAAATCTCATATCCATATGTTTTAAAATATTTCGCTCACTATTCGGTTTAGCCGGGAGAGGACCTTTGGGTCGTATAACCCATTCTGAATATGTGATACGTCGTATATGGATAGCATTTGAAGACCGGTGTTGAAGACCGGATATTTTTGAAAACGGAAGGATTACCGTCGAGTTACTCTACATCGGCTGATCTCCGGTATAGAGGTTTTATCACCCTTAGTGACGGGAAGTCCGGACGTGATTGGAAATTATCCGGATTTGCAAGGGCTTCGTGAGAAGTGCCTTCGGTTCTGTTCGAACCCGGAATAGACTTGTATGGATTGTATGTCTGACATTACACTTTGAGATATAAAGCCGATTTCTTTCAAATACATTTCTGTTGGTGGCGGAGAATTTATTCTCTTAGCTTAACACCCTTCTCTGAGACGTACGAGCTCAGAGGTTATGTAGTTGAAATTTATCAGCGATATATCCCAATTTGGTAATGTGGCATGCTGAGTGCTGCTGTGAAATGATCAGTGTTTGATCATTTGCGATATGATCATTTGTTTGATATTATATCTTTGTGATCATAGGTTGATCATTTGTTTGACCCGAAGCATGGCTTTGTGACAAAGCGTAGCTTTGTGGACGAGACTTCGTCAGGGCCTCACAACCCGGTAATGGTCGAAACAGGAATGTTGCGGCAAGGTTTCAGGGGTAGCTCCCCTAGGGTATGAACATTCCTTCTGGAAAAGGGTAGTATCATGGTATGGAGCCCAGATACTTACTCATGTGGACACACTTTATTTATGACGTGTGATGTTGGATTCGAGGCGCCTCGGTTAAAGGTCCCAAAGGACCGGGGGTGGCATATCTGAGGTTTCTTTTATCCCTTGGGAAAAGGGGTTGCCGGCCTTGTTTGGCAGAGAACGGTGTGGTTCTCGGAGCGTCCCGCCAGAGGCGTTTCTTTCGTGGAATAGGAAGTTCCTTAGCCTGACCATTTGTTGGAAATCCATCTTCCAAATACGGAACTTGTACGGTTTTTGTTGTAGAATCTGCCATTTACGTACGGTGGTCACCACTGTTTAGATGGTAGCTATAGTAGGCATACGATATTGGTCGTATGTTGGCTAAGATTAATATTATACTTTCGAAATGTTTTTCTACACTATGCACTAATGATAATATCCAATGATTTGCGTAGTAAGCATGTTTGACTATCATAAGAAGAAATCTCCTCCAATTCTGCGTTTGCATTGTGTGTGTGGTGGGAGGTCTTATGGTAGTTTCATTTTCCAAAAGCATTCCGGATTTCAATGTTTAAAACCTTTTGTGTTTGTTTAAAGATAAACTGTTTTTGTTGCTCACACCAGTCCCATGACTGATCCGGAGTTTATTGTTCCTTTCCTAAACTCTGGGTGCTCATAATTTTCCACACGAGCAGTCTAGAGTTGGGTTTCTTTTCAGATATTCAGGTTTAGTAGATTATCTGGAGCTAGTTCATTCATCAGAGTTGCTTATCTTGGAGTTGTGGATTCATTCTTGTCTGAAGAGCATTTTGGAGATTATCCGCTGCTGATGTTATCGTTTTCTTTTCCGCTGCTATTTGTTGTATCATATCTCTGATGTATATAGATATTCATTGTATCATCATTGTATCTGGATATTGTATCAGATGTTGTATATCTATATTCTTTTTTTCTTTTCCGCTGTGTTATTTACTTAACTGTGTTATAAGCTCCCGAGAACCAGATTCGGCATTTGAATCTTCGGCATTTTGAGTACAAGTGAAGTACGGGTGCCGATTTTCGAAGGTCGTCTTTTGGGTCTTGACACTGCATCTCAACACACAACTACTACTTCCTGAGTTACCAAGATAACATCACTAGTTTTTGCTCAATTGACAGACTCCAAATTCTACTCATCCAAACTTGCACTTCAAAAATAGACTCCGAACCTTAACAGATTTCTTTCAGAGATTTGGTGAAATCCTTACACCACAAATTCACTCGAGATGGTATTAGGTCTACAATCTCGTTAGATAGACTTCCAACCAATGATAGTCGTGTTACACACACTACTACCCTTTCTACCTTTATAACTTATATTGGAAAACCCGAACAGGTAACCCAACAAATAGGTAGAATATATATAAATATATATATTATATCAAAATTACAATTACGCTCTCTCAAGAAAAAAAGCACTCAAGAGCCTAGGTATTCACTCAACCTAGCGCTCTGATACCAACTGTGACGACCCGACTTCCTACACCCAGGAAGACGTATCGTTTTAAAGAAAGAAAAGGGTGAGAAAATAGAGAAGATAGAGAAGAAAGAAGAAACAACATCAGAATCTCAATAGCAAAACGAATAAAATATAATATATCACATAAGACTATACATAGTATCATATACATCAGAGTTACATAGAATATACAACAGATACTAGACAGTTATAAACACCTGTCTAGTTAATACAATCAAGATATAACTCAATCAAATGACTCAGAGATACCAACACAACGGAACCATCTATATATATTTATACAACACTGAAGCTTCCTGCTCCATTTGCTCCTCCAGTATTCGTCAAAGCAGACCTGAATCCCTTGGCTACTCGTAAAAATTTGAGTACCCAAGAGTTTAAGGAAAATAGAAAATAAACTCCGGGTCAGACATGAGTCTGGTGTGAGTAACAGGTTAAATTTGCTTAATTTTAAAAACATTTGGAAAGAAAGGGTATCACGTAAGACTTCCCACACATAAACATGGGTAAGTTTTTACCTTACGCTAACCAAAGCCTTTTAGGAAATTCAATGATATTATAATATTGTCTAGGGTTTTCAAGTAAATAGAAAATAGCCGAAATTGTTACATTTATTAAATTCCAGCATACTAGCCACAACGTGGGTAATACAATCAAAACCTTAGGGTCTCGTAGGAAGAATGGGTTTCCATCAATGGATAGGCTACTGGGGTACCGCCCGTCACAGTACCTGGCCTAGATCAGCGTACCGAGGATTACTCCCAATCCCCTGCAACACGAAGCCGAAACCATTCCTTACTGAAAAGTTCCAAATAAGATAACCCCGCAGATGGCTGCAGACCAACTGCCACTAAGCCGAAATAAAAAGGGACATATAGACAGGGGTATATCCTACTCTTGAGTGGGTGCTACCCACGAAGCCTTGCTGCACCTCCCCTGTTTTAGCCATTCCCGGTTGATGAGGATTGAGGCTACAATTACCTCTAGAAATACATCTCTTAGAATGCTCATCGTCCACCTGACGATGTTCTGGAAGCATTCAATCCATACAAGTTTGTTCCAGGTTCGAACGAAACCGAAGGCATCATCTCGTTACACTCATATTTGAATCACCCTTAGAGTTAACGACGATAAACCTTGCACTCTAAATCTTCATCTTCACTTGAGATTCACGACCTATCGTTAATTTGGATCGATGTGGTTTCCGAACCTCCAAATTAATATGGAAAGATCCTAACCCGGTCTCATCGAAATCCAAAATGCCATCTTTTAGGTCCAAGTTGTTTTAAAGTTTAAAAACAATTTCAATTTATTATCTATAAACATACTGATAGACAATTCATAATATCACAAGAGATAATCAACATGATCACTGCAATAGATAATTCACATTATAATCACAACAGATAATTTATATCATACATCAACCAAAGCATTCATATCATATAGCATTATTAGACCACTCAAGGCAATCCATATCATCCATCCATACATAAGTAAGAATTAAAAATCACACTATAATTAATTTAAAATGAATTAAGTTAATTACTTCCTCTCTAATTAATTTAAAGTAAATTAAATTAATTTCTTCATCAATATAAACTTGCTTACACAACCATTAATTTATTTCAAATCAGTTTATCAATCATCAGCTACTTATGTATTCTAATTAATCATCTTTGATTAATTAATTTTTAGTTACATTCAAATTACTCTATTGATTTATTATTCCCAAATTAATCAATTTCTAATTACATCATTAATTATACTAATTAATGATCCCTAATTATATTTTATTAATTAAATTTTATTAAGATAAACTAATCTTCAAATCATATATATTAATCACCTCTGGTTAATATCATACAGTAATTAACTTCCCCAAATTAATTACTCCTTAATAACAAACCTAATTAATCCCTTGATTAATTTCAAGTAATTAAACACCAATTACTTTTATTAACAACATCAACCAATTAATTACATCCAGTAATTTCTCATCAATTACTTCTCCAAGTAATTATAGTTTCAAATTATCAAATGATTAATCTAAATTAATTAAACTTAATTAATCAACTCAAATTAATCAATTACTTAGTTAATTACAATGAGTAATTAATTCCTTAATTACTTTTCATTTAGTAATTACACTTAAACATTTACAATGATTATCATTAAATTAATTACTAAAAATTTATCATATTAATTAATTATAAAAATAATCTAGTTAATGCCCTTCATTAACATTTCTTTAATTACTCTTCCAAAGTAATTAACTTAAACATTTGTCATTATTAATTATAAATTTGATTAACCATAAATAATTCAACTATTAATTAAAATTATTGAATTGATTTAAGTGTTAACTATAACTTAATTAATTCTCAATTTCAATTAATTAAGTTCTAATCATTTATTAAAAATCTAATCCATGATTCTTAATTATAAATTAAGTATCACTTAATTAATCAATTTAAACCTTACTTGAATATTTTAAACTTATCATTCCTAATTAATTTAATACAAATTATAAATTATTCATTCTAATTAACTCAATAATTAATGAATTATAAATCATTAAATTATTATTAACTTAAGTTAAAACTCATTCTTAATTATGATTTAATCATCGCTCACAATATGTTTGAAAACATTTATTTTCCAAATTACTTCCTAAATTTCATTTTAAATTTTGAGATTTAAAATAAATTCAAATTTATCCTTGGTAAAGTTTAAAACTAATTTTCAAAACCCCTTTAAATTCACATATTTAAAAGCATACTTTAACACTTAAAACTTATTTAAATCAATTTAAATTATAAAACTTTATTTTATTGCCAAATCTAGAATTTCAAATTTAAGTCCTGATTTCAATTTTGGAGTTAACTTTGTTTAAATCTTTCCATAACAATTTAAATTTCATTTTTGAATTCAACTCTTTTTAAATACACTTAAATATTTAAACACTTTTAAGTTATTTAAACAAATTTAGAATTTAAAAACTTTATTTATTCTTAATCTAAAATTCCACTAAACTTGAATTTATAGCTAACCTTTGATTTAAACCTTAGTTTGAACTGGATTCATAAAATTGAATTCAGTCCTTAAATTTTTGAAACAGAACAGGTTTTGAAACCTGTAACTAAGCATCTACTCAAGCCTCCCCACCCTGCTTCGAGTCATAACCCAAGAAACTTCGAGCAAAACATGAATCAACCCGAGTAAAACTTCGAGTTCGAAAATCCCACAACACACCAATCTTTACCAGAAAAATCAAAAAGCATGGTGCACATGCACCGTGACTCTAACAACCTCCAGCCATCTACGAAGGCTTCATTACGTCGGTGACCATCACCAGACCCGATCCCGATCACCAGACCCCCTCCAGTTCGACTCGAACTCGAATTCGAATTAAAAATCTAAACCTGAAACACACTAGTCTTATCTCTACAAACCTGGCAACACCCCGTGCTCGACGCTCCGTCCACCGAAGGCTACCCAACTCCGGCCGTAGCCTCGTTTCCCTCCCCTCTACCAAACCCCAAGGTCGCGTGACACTCGATCCATCTTAGGCGGAGAACGAGATGAAAATGTCAGACCTCACCAAATTAGGTTTAAAAACTTTAATCCTTTACCACCGCCGCCGCCGCTGTCTATCCACCACCGCGCCATTTTTCCGAGCTTCCCCGATCGCTCCTCCACCTCCAGGCGAAAACTCGACTCCTCCAGTCGACTAGATCACCCACGGCAACTCAAAAAACCCAAAACAGTCGAACTCGAACTGGTCTCAAACCACACAGTTAAAAATCATCAAACCATGTTTAAAAAATCATGTCTTCTATTAAGGATTCAAGTTATATTCTTGAATCAATAATTCATGAAGTTCGAAATTCCCAGAAATTAAAGTTTTTACTATAAAAATTTAATTTTTCATTTCATATGCATTTATACTTCACGAAACCATTTTTAGATTATAACTCTTACTTAAATACAACTGTTTTGTTTTGAAACCAGAGCCTGATATTGCTTAGAAAACAAGAAATTGGATTTTTCTTTGGTTGTTCTATGTCCTGGAATTAACAGAGAAGAGGCTCTAACCAATATATATATATCTACACATGCAGATAATTCATAGCAGATCATACTTATATATGCACAATACATATTATCATAGAGAACAACATACAGCCATATTAACTTAAGTTATATTTTTTGTTAAAAAGGTTACTCACTGGTTTTAAAAGAACAGAGGCTCTTATCCACTTGAACTGGCTTGAAAAATACAAGCTGAAACTCTTCCTCTTGATTCGCTGGTTGATTGATCTTGATTGTAGTTTAAACTGAAGTTTTGTTTGAGTTTGAAATAGTTTTACTTTATATAATTAGTTTGTATGAACAAACTCAAGGTGGAAAGACTGAGATATATAGAAAAGAAAGTAGACAGGGTACATATTTTTATATTTCAATATTGTATATTATTGTACAAGACAGTGTACACTTTGTACCATATCAGAGAATAATTTACTTTGCTTGGTGGCTGATATAAGAAATATTGTGCTAGCATTAAATGCTTGTCTAAATTTACACTTTTCATATTTATCAAATAATGTTAGTACAATCTGGTATATTTGTCTTGTTGCTTTAAACTTAAGTATATGCTGCTATTTTTTTTCCTCTTTTGCCAGTCTGCACTTGAAAAATTATTTGTTTACATAAACTTATTTTTATTTTGGTGGCTGAGACCAGATGTGATTTTGTTTGTTTCTACTTACCTATTCAGTTGTGTGCTATACATATATAGGTTACTTGTTGTATTGTTGTCTTATTTATCATTTTTTTCCTCTAGTCATGTTGCTTGTTTTATTTTATGAAGTTCTATATTTTGTTTCAATCTATTTATCTTATATGTTTATTCTATGTCTAACTTGATATTTATAGACTTGTATTTCTATATGTATATTTATTTATTAATAATAAAATTAAAAAATAACCCATTTATCAATTTGAAATGATATACAAAAGAAACTATCTTTTTATAATAAATCATTTATTTTATTATATATACTAATGTATCGTTTGACAAAATTGCATTTAAAATTTATATATATTTTAAATCATATTTTTATCAAGCTATACTTAAAAAGAAAATAAAAAAAATCTTTTTGTTAATACATTTTAAATCTAAACTTAAGCTAAAATAAGTTTTAAACTATTTAAACATTTATCTTAAGTATTTAAAACCGTATATTTATTTATTAAATAGCTTTGAAAAGCTTATATTAAATAAATCATAATTTCCAAATCACTAAAATGTATATTAGAAATTTGAAAACATAATTTATTAGTTAAATTTTAAAACAAAGCCTCCCTATTTACAATATATACAAATATATATATATATATATGTATATATATTCATTATAAATAGAAAACAATCTATTAGTTTTAAAAGATAAAATTCACCAGTTAGATATTTATTAAAAGCAAAGTATCAATTCAAATCTTATTAACAAAGATATATCAAATCAATTTAATATTTAATACAGATTATTAAATTGATATTGCTCGAAAATTCCGGGTTGCCACATCTAACATACTGATACAAACTCTAAGCTACTACACAGTGGCTATATATAATCTTCGAAAACAAATATAGAAATAAACATAACACAAATCAGTCACAGAAGTTCATATCTCAAAGGCGGAAACAGATATGAACATTACACATAAAAGTGTACATCAGAGTAGTGGTCTAACAAGATCCACAATATCATAGATACAAGTGCAAAACAAAAGAATAAGTATACATCATGGAGTCTATATCACAAATGTATAACAACCAAAAACTACTAATTTAAGTAATTAGCCAAAAATTCGAAGATAATCCCATAAGGAGTGAAGCAGAAGCACCTGTAACATCTCGGTCTGACCCGAGTATTATTTAATAAGAAAATAATAAATGGATCAGTCTAGCTATAAATATCAGATAAAATGACATAGAATATGAGATATTACTAAAACGTATGATAACAATAATGCCATTCAATGAGAAGTATATATAGACAACACGAAAATCATACAACATCTCAAGAAATCTCAAAACACAGAAAAGAATGTCATATTCTTTATTTTATTCACCAAACCATAAATATTGACAATTATACCAATGCCAATCACAAAAGTTAATGAAACACAAATTCACCAATGCACAAGTATTGATAAATCTTATCAATGTAAATCACGAAAATTGGTGAAACACAAATTCTAGAAGTCATCAATTAGAAATCCAGAAATCACAAAAGAGGGGTGAAGGCCTATAACAAACGGAAGCATAAGAACTCCCAACACGTATATCACAAACGGAACGCTATTACATGGTTGCTAACCATCACATATGAGCTGAAACTCCACAAACGACCCAAAGACCATGGGTCGCTACCCCACCAATTTGAGTCGAAACTCCACAAACAGGGTACAGTCCCCCACGCGGACAAAGAGACATCACACATTTCTAGTCTAAATCACAAAATGATCATCATCGATCATCAAGAAGTGTCAATTACACTAAGCTAGTAAATATATGAGTTTAGCTTCATGTCCCATAACCACTAGCTTAACTTAAATATTTACGAACAAATTGTAGATCTCCACTCGAAAATTGTTAAAAGAGTTTCAATCGAACAAGTCCAAGAATTAACCAACGAAGTAAACGCAAGCGTTTCATACCCCTTGTTTTGCTAAGCCGTTTAATTAGATTTCTCATACGAGTGAGGTAAAGGTTTGTATATACTAGTAGATTAGAAAATAGTTTTATAAACGAGCCTTGTATTAAAAATAGAGTTGAAATCATTTTGATGAAAGAGTTTTGATATTTACTACTAGTATAGAAAACCTTTATGTTTTTAAAGTGACAAATCATAAAAATGATTGTAGAAACAACCAATCATCAAATTTCACATTCGAAGACGTGAATAAAGTCCAAAGAAATCGATGCCGAATCCATCAAAATGGATATTCCCAAAAATCCCGAAGAAAAGGACATCAAAGTCGATAATAAATGATAACAACAAATCGGGGAATCAACACGAATCGATTAGATTTGGAAATAAGCATAAATAGGCAAAAATAGGCATAATAGGCAAATAGAAGCAAGTCAGTCGACTGGATCACTGAGTTCATTCGAATGAACACAGACCTAGAAAACTCTCGGGATACAGGTCAGTCGACTGGACTCAGTGGGCCAGTCGACTGGTGCCTATATTCCAGGTTTTCGAGCCTGTGCAAAGTTCCAGAAACATGCATATGCTATAGCCAGTCGACTGACTGGCACTCAGGCTATTTTTCAGCCTATCAAATGAAGTGCAACTCAATCAATTCACGATCGAACGAGCCATGGGCGCTAGGGGTTTATGCCAATCAACAACCTGACCCTATAGGCTCTTTGATGCATCACCAAAAACATGTTCAAATATCCATAAAAGGATTTTCATAGATTTTTCTTTCTAAACACCAAAAGTTGGAATATATACCAAATCAATCCAAACCAAAATCAAATGCACATGAATAATTGTTAGGAATTCATACCTAACAATCAAAGATAATTATAGACTTAGATGTGAGATAAAAATCTCACCTTTAAACCCAAAAAGGATGAAGGAGAAGCTTGAAAGCAAATGAAGATCAACTACTCTTCAACCACAACTCTAGAAGCTTGAATCTAAGCTCAAAAGAAGAATATTTCCTAAGTTAGGTTTAGGAAATTTCTGAAATTAAAGAGAGAATGAGTTGGAGAAGAAGAAGGAGTTGCTTACCAAAGCTTCTCTTTGAATTTGGAGCTAGAAGTTGGATTTGCAATTGGAAATAGGGCTTAGGAATTCTAATTCTTTTTCTCTTCCCCCATCTTTATCTAGAGCTAGAAGGTATTAGGAAAATGAAGTGAATAAAGATGTGTGGGGAAGGAGCTAGGGGCTTGTGTTAGGATATAGGGCTGAACCCAAACCAAAGCCCTAAGTAAAAAATAGCAAAATTCAACTAACTCCAAACATATCAATGTTTATACTAAAAAAGGTCGCAAACGTCATTTTGAACTCAATAGGGGTAGTCATGAGTCCTAATTCAACCGTTTGCAAAAAGTAGCTTTTCGGACCTAAATTCGACTAACGATGCTATATTTAAATAAAATATTTAAATACACAATCGTAAAATATGCGGGTTGTTACAGACTCCCCTCCTTCAAGAAATTGCATCCTCGCAATCATAAGGAATAAATGAACAAAAAGTAACAACCATAAAAGCATATCAACACAAAATAAGAAATATTAAATATGAAGTTCACCTTAAAGAGCACGAGAGAGTAAGTTTGGATGTGTTCGCTCGATGAATTCCCTAGATTCCTAAGAGCAATCCTTAGGATTTGAGGACCATTGAACTTTCACAAGTGGGACATCTTTATTTCGAAGGCGCTTAACCTCTGAAGCAATAACACGAATAGGATGTTGCTTATAAGTCAGATTAGGCGACACTTCAATTTCCTCAACAACACCGAGCTCAATAATAGAATTGGAATCTCGAAGGCATTTTCGTAATTGAGAGACGTGAAATACGTCATGAATAGAAGAAAATTGAGCTGGTAATAAGAGGCGATAAGCCATGGAACCAATACGTTCGGTGATGATAAATGGACCAATATAACGAGGTGCTAACTTTCCCGATCGACTGAAACGCACAACACCCTTCATAGGTGAAACACGAATAAACACAAAATCTCCCACAGAAAATTCCAATTTCCTTCTTCGGTTATCGGCATAGGATTTTTGTCTACTTTGGGCTTCTTTCATCCTATGACGAATAAGGTCGATCTTTTCTATGGAATCACGAATAAAATCTAGACCTAAAACCAGCTTCTCACCGACCTCAAGCCAACAAGAAGGAGATCGGCATGACCTTCCATAGAGTGGCTCGAAAGGAGCCATACCAATACTAGATTGGAAGCTATTATTATAGAAAAATTCAACAAGAGAAATATGATCCTCCCAAATTCGACCAAAGTCAAGAACACAAGCACGAAGAAGATCTTCAAGAGTTTGATTCACACGCTCGGTTTGTCCATCGGACTGAGGATGATAAGCGGTGCTAAAATTAAGCTTCATTCTCAAAGATTTTTGAAGACTCTTCCAAAATCCACTAGTAAACAATGGATCACGATCGCTAACCATAGAAGTAGGACATCCATGAAATCTAACAATTTCTTTAATAAAGAGTTTGGCCAAAAGACGAACGGTCCGATTAGACCGAACGGGAATAAAATGGGCGGATTTTGAAAGTCTATCAACTATCACCCAAAGATTATCATGACCCGAACGTGAACGGGGAAGACCGTCGATAAAATCCATGGAAATTTGTTCCCACTTACAAATTGGAATGTCCAAAGGTTGCAATAACCCACCGGGCCTTTGATGCTCGGCCTTAACAAGTTGGCAAGTCATGCAATGTTTAACAAAGTTAGCAATATCAGATTTCATTCCCTCCCAATAATAAAGTCGCGTCATATCCGCATACATTTTACTACTACCGGGATGAATGGTAAATTTAGAACGATGAGAATCTTCTAAAATGTCTTTACGAAGATTATCAATATTTGGCACGATAAGTCTATCAAATTTTCTAATGCCGCCACGAGAATCAATATCAAAGTCTTTCAAACCTTCAATATCGATTTTATCCCTACAATTTCGGCTACGAAGAGCCAATTCGGGATCTAGTTTTTTGAGCTTCAAGAATGTGTTCTAAAAGAGAAGGATGAGCCTCAAGGCTACATAAAACAAGAGATGAACATAAATCGGATACACGATCTCGAATCTCGCAAGTAGACAAAGTCTCGAGATTGCTCCATTCGGATATCATCATAAAAATAACCGCTTGTTGCTTACGGCTAAGTGCATCGGCAACACGATTTCCCTTTCCGGGAGTATAAAGAATATCAAGATCATATGATGCAAGGAACTCGAGCTGACATTGTTGACGCAAATTAAGTTCCTTTTGAGAAAATAAATACTTCAAAGATTTATGATCGGTGTAAAGAATAAATTTTTCACCCAAAATATAATGACGCCAAATTCGATGGGCGAAAACAAAAGCCGCAAGCTCTAAATCATGAGTGGCATATCTAGTCTCGGTTGGCTTCAATTGCCTAGAAGCATAAGCAGTAACACGTTCTCTTTGCATTAGAACGACACCCAATCCAACACGACTAGTGTCGGTATAAACAACAAAAACTTGGTTTCCTTCGGGAATTACAACAATAGGAGCATCGAAAAGGAGTTCTTTTAATTTCTAAAAAGAAAATTCACATTTTTCCGACCAAATGTATTTTACTCCCTTCTTTGTCAAACTAGTAAGAGGCACGAAAATTGTAGAAAAGTATTTTATGAAACGGCGGTAATAGCTCGCCAATCCAAGGAAACTACAGATTTCCATCATGCTCTTCGGTCTCTTCCAATTTTGAATCGCTTCAACCTTTGAAGGATCCACGGAAATTCCGGATTCAGAAATAATATGACCGAGAAACTTCACACGAGATTGCCAAAAGTGGCATATAGAAAATTTTTCTTTTAATTGATTACTCTTAAGAGTTTCCAACGCAATCCAATGATGCTTTTCATGTTCTTCCTCGGTTTTTGAATACACAAGAATATCATCAATAAAGATGAGAACAAATCGATCAAGGAAATATTTGAAAACTCGATTCATAAGATCAACGAAATAAGCCGGAGCATTCGTTAAACCAAATGACATAACAAGCCATTCATACGATCCATAACGAGTACGGAATGATGTCAAAGGAATGCTATCCTCTGCAATACGAAGCTGATGAAAACCGGTCGCCAAGTCCAATTGTGAAAGGACTCTAGCACCGCTAAGTTGATCAAATAAATCATTAATCCGAGGTAAAGGATACTTATTCTTGGTAGTGAGATCATTAAGCTTGCGATAGTCAACACAAAGCCTAAGTGTACCATCGGATTTCTTCACAAAAATAGCCGAAGCTCCCTAAGGAGAGGAACTAGAACGAATAAATTGCTTCGTCTCCAATTCAGATAATTGCTTATGCATCTCCTCATTTTCCTTATTAGACATGCGATTAGGAGGACGAGTGATAGGTAGAGCTCCAGGGATAAGATTAATTTTGAACTCAATTGCTCGCTTAGGTGGTAGTCCTAAAATGGGCTCAAATATGTCGGAAAATTCACGAACAACGTGAATAAGAGAAATGACATCCTCCTCATCATCATTATCATCATCACGATGATTTAAAGAATATAAAGATGCTGCCAAGTTGGAATCCGAATCTTGAAGAACAATAGAAATCTGCTTAATAGATTGCGGATGTCGAAGATAAATAGTCCGCTCAGGACATAGGATATGAGCTTCATAGCGATTAAGCCAATCCATCCCCAAAATCATTCCGAAACCTAAGTAACGCATAACATGCAAATCGGCTCGGAAAGAAAAATCATATAAAATAATCTCGACATCTTTACAAAGCAAACTGAGAGTTGCGGTTCAACCAACCAGATTCGCAATCCTCAAAGAAGTCATTAAAGCCACAACACTTAAAGAAAAGGTATCAAAAAGTTCTTTTGATATAAAAGAATGGGATGCGCCCGTATCAAAAAGAACTCGAATAGGACGATCACGAAACACAATAATGCCATCAAGGATAGAATGAGAAATACCTTGGCCACGATAAGTGTTACTAGGGACTTGCGCCACATTAAGCTTTCCCTACTTCTTGTTTTGGACTTTGGGACATGAAGGTATAACATGACCGGGACTTTTGCAATAGCTTTCCCTCCTTCTTGTTTTGGAGTCTTGGCTACTGAAGCTGCTTGCTTCCCTTTCTTATTGGGATAAGGAGCTTTGAATTTATTAGGCCTCTTCTTGTTGTTGTTGAAGTTCAGTTTGCCACTCCCAACTTCAACATCACTCACCTTATCTGCCTCTTCCAGTCGAAGAGCAATGTCAATGAGTTGATAAAAAGAAACTTCTAATTTTAGAAGTAATGGCTTCTTGAGATTTTTTTTCAATCCATAAACAAATCTTTGATTTTTCTTCAATGGGGTGTTTATATACTCAACCCCATATTTTGATAGTGACTCGAATGATGCGACATAATCTGCCACGGAGGATTCACCTTGAACAAGGTCAATAAAACGATGGGCCAAAGTCACTTTCTCAGCTTCTGGCACAAAATTTCATTTGAATCGTTCCCGGAATTGCTCCCAAGTAAGATCCGCTTCATTAATTTCAGAAATCATAAGCTCATACCAGTCTAATGCTCTTTCTTGGAGCATACTAGAGGCCACCTGAACTCGGTGAAGATCAATAAGATTCATGCGAGAAAAGATTCGATCGCATGTTCTGAGCCAAGCTTGGACTTCGATAATGCCTTTGGAACCTTTGAATGGCTTCCCACCCAAGTTAGTATAATCGTTGCACAAGCGCGCAAATCCAGACATAGGGTGAGTAGGCTCTGGAATAGGTCCGGCTGCTTGAGCATTCTTTACAAGATCAAGAAGCTGCTGGGCGGACATAAATACTTCATCCTGGGGAGTAGAACTAGATTGACCAGCGCTGGGACGGTCAGGTCTAACCATTTCTCTTCTTTAAGAAAGAAAGAAAGAAGAAGAAAAAAGTTATTCTCAAAATAAATATCAAGCAATCATTTTTTTATAAAACAAAGAATCATAAAAGAAAATAGGATAGAACGGGTCCAATGACTCGGATAAATCCTAAGGCATGACTCCTAAGGAAGACTTAAGACAATGATCCTTGCTATATTATTCTACATTGTTCCAAAGTTTGGCTTTGATACCAAGCTGTGACGCCCCACCTCTATACCCACACTTGACAATGACACTACGAAGTAATGCCATCAACTAGCGCAGAGAATAAGGCTGTTGAGGAGCGACCATCTGTATAATTGCTTTGTGTGGGTACCGATATGCCAGTTAAAAATATATTTTATCATTTCAAGAGGAAATCCGACATACCGATACAAACACAAAGCTACTACACAGTGGCTATATATAATCTTCGGAAGCTAATATAGAAATAAACATAACACAAATTGGTCACAGAAGTTCATATCCCAAAGGCGGAAACAGATATGAATATTACACATAAAAGTGTACATCATATAGTGGTCTAACAAGGTCCACAATATCACAAAAGAATAGATACAAGTGCAAGACAAAAGAATAAGTATACATCATGGAGTCTATATCACAAATGTATAACAACCAAAAACTACTAATCTAAGTAGTTAGCCAAAAATCCGAAGATAATCCCTTAAGGAGTCAAGCAGAAGCACCTGTAACATCTCGGTAAGACCCGAGTATTATATAATAAGAAAATAATAAACGGATCAGTCTAGCTATAAATATAAGATAAAATGAGATAGAATATGAGATATGACTAAAACGTATGATAACAATAATGCCATTCAATGACAAGTATACATAGGCAACACGAAAATCATACAACATCTCAAGAAATCTCAAAACACAGAAAAGAATGTCATATTCTTTATTTTATTCACCAAACCATAAATATTAACAATTATATCAATGCCAATCACAAAAGTTAATGAAACACAAATTCACCAATGCACAAGTATTGATAAAGCTTATCAATGTAAATCATGAAAATTGGTGAAACACAAATTCTAGAAGTCATCAATTAGAAATCCAGAAATAACAAAAGAGGGGGAAGGCCTATCACAAACGGGAGCATAAGAACTCCCAACACGTGTATCACAAACGGAAGGCTATTCCATGGTTGCTAACCATCACATATGAGTCGAAGCTTCACAAACGGCCCAAGGACCATGGGTCGCTACCCCACCAATTTGAGTTGAAACTCCACAAACGGGGTACAGTCCCCCACGCGGACAAAGAGACATCACACATTGCTAGTCTAAATCACAAAATGATCATCATCGATCATCAAGAAGTGTCAATTACACTAAGCTAGTAAATATTGAAATTCTTACGGATCGTATATATGTTACTAATGTGCAAGTGTACTAATATTATAGCAAAGATATATGCAGATAGGTAAATGTAAATAGAAATAAAAACGATCACACCAGAGTTTTTATACTGGTTCGGACCTCCCGTCCTACGTCCAGTCCCGAAGCTCCCCTTCGGTATTTCACTATCCAAATACCCTCGCTTTACCCGGAGGAACATGTCTTTTTACAATAACGTTTCTGACAATCTTGTGTTCTGATCAACACTGATATTGACTGATAATACACAACTTCCTATAATCTCCTTTGAGTGATTGTGTAAGTGTGAGAGCACAAATTTAAGGAAGAATATAACCAATATAAACAGTGGTTATACTTTGATTTGAGAATGTTAGAAATTAAGTTTCAGAAATCGATTTGATATAGATAACTCAAAAGAACAGAAATCAGTAAGTTAAGTAAGTTATTCTCAAATCAATTTGATACTATTTATAGGATTTGAAGAGTTATGATTGAAGAGAAGTGACTGGAAACCATTGATGAAAGGTTGCAACTATTTGTAGAAGAATAAGTTTAATTATGTAGTTTCGTAATCTTTCAAAAAAATAGAGTCGTTTAAAAAACTTTCCGTAACCAGACGTCTGAAGTATAAATCAGACGTCTGGAGTATGTTTCAGAAAATTTTCCGAAACTAACTGCAGACGTCTGAGCATGTAATTTCCAGATTTCTTACGTGAGTCACTTCATTGGAGATTGTACATTTACTTCTATATACTATTTTTATAAATACTCTTCGTGTAATCTTCAAATCATAGTTTCTTTGATGTGCTGGATGTCTTGAATACCTGCATATGTTAGTGTATATGTATATATGATATTGTATAGTTGTCGTCATTGAAATCATAGAATGGAGGTTCCAACATTCTCCCCCTTTTTGATGATGACAACTATACAATATTATGTTTAGAGATATGAACATATTTACTCCCCCAATTATGTTATCTCCCCTGAATATGTGCAAGTTATATTTTTCTCCCCCTTTGTCAGAATCAAAACAGAATGAATGCATATAAATATGACAAAGTTCAAACTAGTTAATACATACGAAACACAGAAACAAATGAAAGAAATATATAGATATATTATTCTCCTTCGTAGAAGAATGCTCCTCCATAGCCCCCATAAGATGAACCAGAGGATGAATAAGGATCATATGAAGAAGAATCCCATTGTTGATATTGATATGGAGGATCCTCTTGAATTGAAAGTCCTTGCATAGCCTCATATGGTAGATATGATTCCGTAGGCTCATCATGGTCATCGTTATCCTCTTCGGTTGAGTCAGCGTACTCATCTTCTTCTTCTTCGTTGTCTTCGTTGGTAACCATTTTGCCTTTATTGGTTGAAGAAGGATATTGTCGAGTAGAAACATGAGGAGCAGGAGATGGTGATGATGATGAACTTGAACTAGACCGACCTCTAATCTTCTTCATTATCTTTCCTAGACTCGAAACTACTTTGTCTAGAGTTTTCTCTACTTTGGTCATTCGTGTAGAAAAAGACCTTTCAAGCTTCTTTTGGTTTCGTGCTAGAATGGATTGGTTGCGTAATAACACATCTTTAATCGACTCGTTTGATGCAAGTGTTGGTTGAATTTCCAATATGTCAGAGTCAGAATGGTATTGTGTGGTTGGCTGGGATGAAGAAGCTGGTTGTTGTTGTTGTGGTGGGGAAGATTGCAATCGGTTCTCCCATTGTTGGAAAGATACAATTGGAGGTGGTGTTTTCGGGAGTTGCATTAATGAAATAAACCGTTTACCTCCATCTTTTGTTGGGATTTCTTCAAAAGTAGATAGATATGAATGTATTTCAAATGCCGTTAAAATTCGCATAATGTATGCGGCATATGGGATGGATTATTTGGGATTGTTCCAAAAATCTTTTATTTGAGTCAAGATAAATTGTGCCCAATTTACCGAGGTATTACCAAAGATGGCATACAATGCCTTATGATCATTTTCGTAGACTATCTCATGGCTACCAAGTCTAGGAATAATAGTGTTGATTATCATTCGATTTAATAACCTAGCTCGGGGTCGTAAGAAGTTTGAGCGCCATTTCATATTATCGTCCCATATAAGATGTGTAATTCTATTTCTAGGTTTTCCTAGCATATTGGGTATATCATCAAACACCATACCTTCGTAACTACATCCTAGAATTGCTCCAATTGTTGGAATATCAAGTTTTATAAATTTCCCATAAACGGATGTCCAAAGACTATCAGTACTCTCTTCTTCTTGTGATAAACCAGCACTTGAAAGATTTGCATAAAATAGATAAATAGCTAGAGGATCTATATTTACCGAATTTTCTTCAATGTCGATCAAGGAAGAGCACCCGGAAGCTTGAGTTAATTGATAAAGATTGTATTCTACCGGATGATGAATGTTGTAAAATGGGCCATTGTGAATCTTTTTCTTCTTGATGGATTCAAATCTTTTAATTGTTGCTTTTTCATGTCTCATCCATTGAAGAATTTAGGTTTCAGAGACGAGGTTTGGTGAGGACGATGATTGAGTTTGCTTTTGTCTCTTGGAAGCAACTTTCTTTGGTGCCATTGATTCGGATTGGAAGAGATTTAGAGAGCTAGGGTTGTTAGAATTTTTGATAGATAATGGGGGCTGGTAAAAATGAGATTGGAAGGTTAAAATATGTTATATAGGGGGACAAAAATTAGTGATTTTCAGATGTAAATGTTTTGTCCCGAGTGTTCCTGCAGACGTCTGAGGTATAGGATCAGACGTCTGGTAAAGGAAAATAGTTTTATTCCGAGAGTTCCTGCAGACGTCTGAGGTATAGAACCAGACGTCTGGGGTAACAGATTTTTGTTTTGTGTTTTTGTTTAATTTTTTTATTTTGGTAATCCGATTGAATTTTGTTATATGTTTCTTGTTAATTTAATGTAAGAAATAAATATTTTATTCAAATATATTATAAATATACAACTAAAATTTTGAAATAGAATAATGAATACACAGACTTATTTAAAAATTATAAAATAGAACGATTTAGTTATTTCCAGATGGACCTCCTTGCTCCCATGAGTTTGGTTCATCCTTGATGAGAGGATCATACATTGGTCGAATGGGCGACCAACGATTGGGGTGAACAGGAGAAGGAGTACGTTGAATGCTATTAACAGTATCTTTTTTTGGAGAACGACCACATATTTTTGCAATGTGACGAGTCAAGAAATTCAATTATTCTCCTTGGCGTCGCTGTTCCTAGGCCATTTCCTTTTGAAGACCAAGGCTCTCCCGCTGAAAATGATGTAAATCATCAATCCGATAGTCATCGGTTTGCATGATTGTTCCTTGAAATTCAATTGTAGATTTTATTTTCTTTCCTTTAGGTGAATATCCAGTTGTAGTTTCTTTTGGAGGGGTCGAGATTCTTAGAGAACCTTTATAGCGGGGAGGCGGAGCATTATCTGGATATTGAACTGTGAATCCGGGTGGAATAATATAGCGGTCCGGGTGATGGACATCAGGAAAGTTAGATGGTGTTGATGGAACAGTATAAGCGGATGAAGAATGATTAATTGAAGAATATTCATTTGGAGATGAAGCAGAGTTATAAATTTCTTCGTGGGAAGACATTTTAGTTTGTAAGATAGATATAGTAATAAAAGAATGAAGCTTGAATTTATATATGTGTAAGATATAAAAATAGTAAAAGGTAAAAATTGTTGAACCATATTTTACGCAATTTAAAACTAACCATTTGTCAGAATTATATTTGAGAGAATTTAAACCACCAAAAAAAACTGTTTTACTATAAATGAAATATATATATTTAAAGTAAAAAATAGGTATACTCTACTCTAGTTCGGTTAATGAACACATTCCTAAATTTCTTCTTCGTTTAATAAAAGTCATTTCATTCAATGGTTTAGTAAAAATGTCTGCAATTTGATTTTCGGTACTTACATATTCTAGGTTGATTTTTCCTTTTTCGACATTATCTCTTAAGAAATGATGTCTTATATCAATATGTTTTGTTCTAGAATAATTTATTGGATTTTTAGATAAATTAATCGCACTTGTATTGTCACAATAAATTATAGAATTATTTAATTGACTACCGTAATCTTGTAATGTCTGTTGCATGTATATTACTTGAGCACATGCTAGAGCGGCAGAAATGTACTCAGCTTCACAAGTAGATAAAGACACAATATTTTCTTTCTTGCTAAACCATGAAACTAGTGATTGACCTAAAAATGACATGTACCACTTGTACTTTTTCTATCCGTTTTGCATCCACCAAAATCTGCATCACTATAGGATACGAGTTCGAATGAATTATTTTTCGGATAGAATAGGCCGTAATCCGTTGTATTTATTAAGTAGCGGAGAATACGTTTTATTGCACGATGATGTGATTCTTTTGGTTGTGCTTGAAAGCGTGCACATAAACATACAATCATCATTATATCAGGTCGACTGGCAGTTAAGTAAAGAAGAGATCCTATCATACTTCTAAAAAGTTTTTGATCGAAATCTTTACCATTTTCATCTTTATCCAAGTGAGTAGTGGTACTCATTGGTGTTGGTTTACTAGACATTTTACTCATACCAAAACGATTTAATAAATCTTTACAATATTTTTCTTGATTTAGAAAAATTCCATTTTCTAGTTGTTTTATTTGTAATCCTAAGAAAAAATTTAATTCTCCCATATGTGACATTTCAAATTCGTTAGTCATTATTTGAGAAAATTCTTTACATAAAAGTTCATTTGTTGATCCAAAAATTATATCATCAACATAAATTTGTACTATTAAAATATCATTTTGCTTTTTCTTAATAAACAATGTTGTATCAATTTTACCAATTTGAAAACCAGATTTTAATAAATGAGTTTTTAAGCGATCATACCAAGCTCGTGGAGTTTGTTTTAAACCATATAGTGCTTTGTTAAGTTTAAAAACATGATCCGGGAATTTTTCATGAACAAATAACGGGGGTTGTTCAACAAAAACATTTTCTTTTATAAACCCATTTAAAAAAGCACTTTTAACATCCATTTGAAAAAGTTTGATATTATTATGACACGCAAAAGCAAGTAAGATCCGTATTGCTTTGAGACGTGCTACTGGTGCAAAGGTTTCTTCATAATCAATTCCTTCTTCTTGATTGTAACCTTGTGCGACTAGTCTTGCCTTATTTCGAACAATATTACCGTTTTCATCTGCTTTATTTTTAAAAACCCATTTTGTTCCTATTACAGATTGATCACTTGGTCGGGGTGTAAGTTCCCAAACAATATTTCATTCAAATTGATTTAATTCATCTTGCATTGCTAAAATCCAAGAATCATCATTAGATGCTTCTTTATAGTTTCTAGGTTCAAAGTTAGATATAAACGCTACTTGACTCATTTGATTTAGTTGATTTCTAGTCGTTACTTTAGAATCTAAGTTGCCTATAATATTATTTATGGGATGATCTTTTAGAATTCGTGGCGGTGATTTTGATATATTAATGTCGTTATTTTCATTTGAAATTTGTTCTGAGTTTATATCTTGTTTTTGTAAAACTGTTGGAATTTCTTCATCGTCAATTTTTGATTTAACAAAAAAATCTTCATCGAAGGATACATGTAGACTTTCTTCTATTAGGTTTGTTCGTTTATTAAAGATTCGATATGCTTTACTTCTATCAGAATATCCTATAAATATTCCTTCATCAGCTTTTGCATCAAATTTTCCAAGATTATCTTTTGTGTTTAATATAAAACATTTTGAACCAAATACTCTAAAATATGTTATTTTTGGTTTTCTTTCATAAAACATTTCATAACACGTGTGTTTAGTCATAGGCCTTAAAGTTACACGATTTAAGACATAACATGCCGTTGCGACTGCTTCTGCCCAAAAATTCTTTGGTAAATCACTACTGTTTAATAATGTTCGTGCACATTCTTGCAAAGTACGATTTTTTCTTTCAACAACACCATTTTGCTGTGGTGTTCGGGAAATAAAAAATTATGACTGATACTCTTTTTATTACAAAAATTTGTAAATAATTCATTTTCAAATTCTCCACCATGATCACTTCGTATATTTTTAATTTTTAAATCCGTTGAGTTTTTAATTCGTTTAGCAAAAATTTTAAACATTTCAAAAGTATCACTTTTATGTTTTAAGAATAAAGTCCAAGTATATCTTGAATAATCATCCACAATAACGAAAACGTATTTACTACGATTTAAAGATCGTACTTGAGTTGGTCCAAATAAGTCTAGATGAAGTAATTCAAGTAGTTGTTTAGTGGAAATTTCCTTTTTAGATTTAAAAGAACTTTTAGTTAATTTGCCTATTTGACATGCGTCACAAAGATTTTTAACTTTAAAATTAATCTTAGGTAAACCTCTAACTAATTCATGTTTAGCTAATTTATTGATATTTTTAAAGTTTATGACAAAAACGTCTATGCCATAACCATGGATAATCATGATTAGTTGCTAAGCATACATTATCTTTATGATTAATATTCATGTTTAGAACATAGATATTTTGTTTTCTAAATCCTTCAAATACTAAACTTTTATTTTGATCATAGATGTTGCACTTATCTTTTTCAAAATCAATTTTAAAACCTTTATCACATAATTGACTAATACTAAGAAGATTATGTTTTAAATTTTCTACTAGTAAAACATTTGTAATTATAGGAGATGTAGATATACCTAGATTGATGACTTCTCCAATGCCAATCACAAATCCTTTGGAGTTATCTCCGAATGTTACTGTTCCGCCATCTATATTTTTGATATTTGTAAGCATGGCTTTATTTCCCGTCATGTGCTTGGAGCATCCACTATCTAGTATCCACCTCTCTTTTCCCTTATTCTTATTTTTGAGTACCTATAAAAAATAATAAAAAATTAATTGGTACCCATTTCTTCCGTTAGGGTCCTAAGGATTAGTAGGGGTAGGTAGCCATACCCATGATGATTTGGGACCTTTAAACAAATAATTATTGTTATAAACTACTTTTTCCAAATATTCAGTTATAAATTTCTTTCTAATCAAATTATTATTAGTTTTTGGAATCCAGATTTTAATATTTTTAGATTCGTTGTTTTTATGATATATCATAGATTTCTCGAATTTAGTGTAGAGAGAACTATACTTAGTTGTAACATTCAAATTTTGTTTCTTGGTTTTGTCTTGATTTTTAATAAATCCTAATCCATTTTTATTTCCTGATGGTTTAGAATTCTTAATTAAACTTTCTAAATTTTGTTTCCCTTTATTAAATTTTGAAACATTATTTTTTATTTTTTCTAATCTATTTTTCAAGTTAGATATTTCAAAATTGTCAGATTCTATCCTTATTTTAAAATCAACATTTTCTTTTAAAATGACATCCTTTGTAGTTACTACTTTTTGTAACACATGAATTAAATCAGAATTACTTGTAGTCAATTTTTTACATTCATCTTGAGCTAATTCTAATTCCTCTTCTAGAATTGTTTTCTCATCTTTTAACATTCCGATTTCTAATTCTAATCGAGCAAATTTTCCTTTGTATTCTTTGATCAATTTTTTTGATTCTCTAAATTTATCGTCTAATTCCATACTTATTTCAAGTAATTTGTTATAAGATAAATCGGAAAGTACCTCATCAGTGTTAGCCATAAAGCAAACATTTGCTTGTTCAGAATCACTCTCACTATTTGATGATGATGAATCAGAATCGTCCCATGTTACTTGAAATGCTCTCTTCTTTTTCTTGATATCGAATTTGTTCTTTCTTTTATCATTGTTACCTTGAGGACAATCCTTCTTCATATGTCCGAACTTATCACATCCATAACATTTGATTGAAGTTAAATCAGTTGTCTTTGAATTTGAATTTCCTCCATTTCGAAACTTTGTCATTTGCTTGAATTTCTTGAATTTGTTGTAATTCTTTGCTATGAACACAATTTCATCTTCTTCGAGATCTGAATTCTCATTATTGGCTTGAAAAGCAATATTTTTCTTTTCTTGATTTTCTTCTTTTCGTGCCTGTAGGTTAGCTTCGCATGACATCAAATTTCCTATTAATTCTTCAACTTTGAGTTTGGAAAGATTATTAGCTTCTTCAATAACCAAAACTTTTCTTTCCCATTCAGTAGTCAAAGAATTTAAAATTCGAGTAACCAATTCAAATTGAGTAAATTTTACTCCTAGAGCCATAAGATCATGTTGAATAGTTTGAAATCTCATGTACATATCACTTATAGTTTCATTGGTTTTCATTTTGAATGATGAAAACTGATTTTGTAGAATTGAAATCTTTGTTTGTTTAACTTTTGTAGTTCCTTCATGAGTAACTTGAAGTGTATTCCATATATCATATGAAGTGGTGCATAACATAACTCTTGAAAATTCATTTTTATCAAGTGAGCAGAATAAAAGATTCATAGCTTTTGCATTATTTCCAGCTAAAAGTTTTTGTTCTTCTGTCCATGTGTTTCTAGCAGTGGTTGGTGCTTCAAATCTAGTTTGAGTTGTTTCCCAAACATCTAGACTTGTAGACTCTGTAAAAATACGCATACGTGTAGACCAATATGCATAATTTGAACCAGTGAATAATGGAGGACGTGCAGTAGATTGACCTTCTTGAAAAGTACTTGCCATATTAGTGATAATTCAACTACGTGTTACTGTAACTTGAATTGAACTAAGCTCTGATACCAAATGAAATTCTTACGGATCGTATATATGTTACTAATGTGCAAGTGTACTAATATTATAGCAAAGATATATGCAGATAGGTAAATGTAAATAGAAATAAAAACGATCACACCAGAGTTTTTATACTGGTTCGGACCTCCCGTCCTACGTCCAGTCCCGAAGCTCCCCTTCGGTATTTCACTATCCAAATACCCTCGCTTTACCCGAAGGAACATGTCTTTTTACAATAACGTTTCTGACAATCTTGTGTTCTGATCAACACTGATATTGACTGATAATACACAACTTCCTATAATCTCCTTTGAGTGATTGTGTAAGTGTGAGAGCACAAATTTAAGGAAGAATATAACCAATATAAACAGTGGTTATACTTTGATTTGAGAATGTTTGAAATTAAGTTTTAGAAATCGATTTGATAGAGATAATTCAAAAGAACAGAAATCAGTAAGTTAAGTAAGTTATTCTCAAATCAATTTGATACTATTTATAGGATTTGAAGAGTTATGATTGAAGAGAAGTGACTGGAAACCATTGATGAAAGGTTGCAACTATTTGTAGAAGAATAAGTTTAATTATATAGTTTTGTAATCTTTCAAAAAAATAGAGCCGTTTAAAAAACTTTCCGTAACCAGACGTCTGCAGTATAAATCAGACGTCTGGAGTATGTTTCAGAAAATTTTCCGAAACTAACTGCAGACGTCTGACTATTGACTGCAGACGTCTGAGCATGTAATTTCCAGATTTCTTACGTGAGTCACTTCATTGGAGATTGTACATTTACTTCTATATACTATTTTTATAAATACTCTTCTTGTAATCTTCAAATCATAGTTTCTTTGATGTGCTGGATGTCTTGAATACTTGCATATGTTAGTGTATATGTATATATGATATTGTATAGTTGTCGTCATTGAAATCATAGAATGGAGGTTCCAACAAATATATGAGTTTATCTTCATGTCCCATAACCACTAGCTTAACTTAAATATTTACGAATAAATTGTAGACCTCCACTCAAAAATTGTCACAAGAGTTTCAATCGAACAAGTCCAAGAATTAATCGACGAAGTAAACGCAAGTGTTTCATACCACTTGTTTTGCTAAGCCGTTTAATTAGATTTCTCATACGAGTGAGGTAAAGGTTTGTATATACTAGTAGATTGGAAAACGGTTTTATAAACGACCCTTGTATTAAAAATAGAGTTGAAATCGTTTTGATGAAACTAGTATAGAAAACCTTTATGTTTTTAAAGTGACAAATCATAGAAATGATTGTAGAAACAATAAATCATCAAAATTCACATTCGAAGACGTGAATAAAATCCAAAGAAATCGATACCGAATCCATCAAAATGGATATTCCTAGAAATCTCGTAGAAAAGGTCATCAAAGTCGATAATAAATTATAACAACAAATCGGGGAATCAACATGAATCGATTAGATTTGGAAACCAAGCATAAATAGGCAAAAATAGGCATAATAGGAAAATAGGAGCAGGTCAGTCGACTGGATCACTGAGTTCAGTCGACTGAACACAGACCCAGAAAACTCTTGGGATATAGGTCAGTCGACTGGACTCAGTGGGCCAGTCGACTGGTGCTTGTATTCCAGGTTTTCCATCCTGTGTAGAGTTCCAGAAACATGCATATGATATAGCCAGTCGACTGGTCTGTCGACTGACTGGCACTCAGGCTGTTTTTCAGCCTATCAAATGAAGTGCAACTCAATCAATTCGCGACCGGATGAGCCATGGGCGCTAGGGGTTTATGCCAATCAACAACTCGGCCCTATAGGCTCTTCGATGCATCACCAAAAACATGTTCAAATATTCATAAAAGGATTTTCATAGATTTTGCTTTCTAAACACCAAAAGTTGGAGTATATACCAAATCAATCCAAACCAAAATCAATTGCACATGAATAATTGTTAGGAATTCATACCTAACAATCAAAGATAATTATAGACTTAGATGTGAGATAAAAATCTCACCTTTAAACCCAAAAAGGATGAAGGAGAAGCTTGAAAGCAAATGAAGATCAACTACTCTTTAACCACAACTCTAGAAGCTTGAATCTAAGCTCAAAAGAAGAATATTTCCAAAGTTAGGTTTAGGAAATTTTAGAAATTAAAGAGAGAATGAGTTGGAGAAGAAGAAGGAGTTGCTTACCAAAGCTTCTCTTTGAATTTGGAGCTAGAAGTTGGATTTGCTATTGGAAATAGGGCTTAGGAATTCTAATTCTTTTTCTCTTCCCCTATTTTTATCTAGAGCTAGAAGGTATTAGGAAAATGAAGTGAATGAAGATGAGTGGGGAAGGAGCTAGGGGCTTGTGTTAGGATATAGGGCTGAATCTAAACCAAAGCTCTAAGTAAAAAGTAGCAAAATTCCACTAACTCCAAACATATCAATGTTTATACTCAAAAAGGTCGGAAACATCATTTTGAAATCAATGGGGATAGTCTCGAGTCCTAATTTGTCTGTTTGCAAAAAGTAACTTTTCGGACCTAAATCTGATTAATGATGCTATATTTAAAAAAAATATTTAAATACACAATCGTAAAATATGCGGGTTGTTACACAAAAAGTGGCTTTTAGAACTTGAAGCAAAGCAATGTATTCGGTCTAGTTCTCCACTGTGGGAAGCCACGGTGGTATTCGTGAAGAAATGCGATGGAACTCGTAGGCTATGCGTCAATTACCGCAAGCTTAACGAGTTAACCATCAAGAATCGCTTTCCATTGTCTAGAATTGACGTCATCAATCAGTTGAGTGGCTCTAAGGTCTTTTCCCAGCTTGACCTCGCCATGGGATTTTATCAGCTTCGAGTTGCGGAGTGCAACATTCCTTTCACAGCATTCCGCTCTTGATATGGTTCTTATGAGTGGCTCATCATGCTGTTCGATTTGACGAATGCTCCCGCATACTTCTTCGACCTTATGAATAGAGTATTACGGGATATCTCTATAAGTTTGTTCTTGTATTCATTGACAACATTCTTATTTGTTCTAAGTCTAAAGGTGATTATGCCTATCATTTGAGAATTGTTTTGAGTACACTTCGACAATATCAACTCAAAGCAAAATTTTCTAAGTGCCATTTCTGAGAATTGTTAAGTTCTTAGGCTATGTAGTATCCTCTATGGGCACTTCGGTCGATCCATCTAAGATCAAAGCCATTCAAAACTGGAAGATGCCTGAGAATGTCAGTGAGATTCGTATCTTTTTTTGATTGGTGGGTTATTACCATTGGTTCATCAAATATTTTTCCCGCATCAGCTTCCTCTGACTAGCCTTACTAGAAAAGGCGTTCGTTTTATTTGGTCTGATAAGTGTGAAGCATCTTTTTAGAAATTCAAAGAACTTGTCGCTAATGCTCCTATCCTAGTGGTTCCCGAAGGGAACCAAGATCTTATTGTCTATACGGATGCCAATCATTGTGGCATGGTGCTATTCTTATGCAGAGGGACCGAGTAGTTGCCTATGCTTCAAGGAAATTACGTCTGAACAAGGTTCGGTATGCTACCCATTATTTAGAGCTAGCCACCATCGTCTTCACATTGAAGATATAGCGCCATTATTTATTGGGCAAACACTTTATTCTCTACACCGACCACAAGTCACTTAAGTATTTATTCACCCAGAAAGAGCTCAGCATGCGACATCAACGTTGGCTTGAATTCCTTGCTTCTTATGATTTTGATATCCAGTATACCCCGTTTGTGATATCCGAGATCGTGCTTCTACTTCAGAATCTCCTATTTTATTATGTAGCATTGATGCTCATCCTAGCTTATTAAATCGGATTGTCGAGGCACGACGGTAAGATACCAATATTTCTTCTCTTATTCAGAAATATAAGTCTGAATCCCACGATGATATTGAGATTTGGAATTGCAGCATCGACAGCCATGGATGTATTCATAAGAAGAACAGATTAGTCGTACTATCTATTCTAGATCTTAGGTGGGACATTCTAGCTGAGTGTCACCATTATAAATAAACTATCCATCCAGGCAACACCAAGATGTATGTTGATAGATTAAACAAGCCCGAGTACAAATAAACAAAACTCGAGTAAGCCACTAAACAACCCCGTGCCACTCACAATTACTTCCTCATCGAGACAATCATGCCAATGACCCGAGATCCCACCTGAGAACCTTCCCTTCTTCCCCAACACTTGATTAACCAGACACACGCATGTGCACAGGTGCACGTGTACAGATGAATCCCACCGTATTGATCATCGCTGCCATCATCGATGATTCGTTCTTGACCATCTCCCTCAATTCTGGCCATCAAGCTTCTGAGTTAAACACAATATCGATATTTTGGTTGTCTGAAACTCCACTGGAACCAACTCAAACACCCAAAATTGCCTCACATGATCATCACTGATACCCTGCAACCTTGCCGCCGCTTCCATAGCTTCGTCACATGACAACGAACCAAACCCCTCAGGTCCTACCGACCCAAATCCACCATCGACGATGCAGCAATACAATTTTCTCACACTGACTAAAACTGGGCTTAAACCCCAACTCGATGAAACTCCAATGCGCCGATGATCTATAAGCTTCTCCACTATTTTTCCTACAGTCACCATCTCTCCAGCTATCACCTCAAACAAACCCATGCTTATACAACATCGCGATTACCGGAATTCAATCAAAATTCCTTTTTTATTCAACTTGATTTTTCACATTAATTATAACCTTAAAATTTTTGAAATGATTATCAAAAATCGTGATTTTTGAATACGAATCTCTTCCTATGATCAAAAATCAAAAATAAAAATCTTTGATTTTTTCTATGTAAAAAAGTTTTTACTGTATTTCCTGATTTTCTAGCAAACCCCTTTATAATTTAATTTGAAACAAATTTTAAAACTTAAATCCTGATCTTATAACAATAATTTATTTAGACATCAAAGGCTATAAATGATTATAGGATGAGATTATGATTTTTTAAACAGGTTTAAAACCTATAAATGTTGAATAGAGGCTTATCTGCATATTTTCCAGAAATATACACAAGTATACATACATGCAGGCACATTTACACAATCACATAAACCTATTTCACTTCAAAACTTCAAAGATTTCCACACACTTTCAGATATAACAAACTTAAGAATTAAAAAGGGTAGTTTGCTCACCTATGTGGGAAGAAGCAAAGAGAGTTTTATTTTCTTTTATTCTAGAAATGCTGGTGATGATCTGGAACCTGATTTTTTATTCAACTTGCGTTTGTTTTGTTTCTCTGATCTTTATATTGCTTTAGTTTGATTTCAGAACTTGATTGATGTCAAGCTGCAATTTCGAATCTGCATGCTTGATTTTCTTTTTGCTTTCTAGGATTTAGATTGAATTCAGCTTGAATTTGTGGTTGCATTTTGATTCTTAATTCCTTTGATCTGAGTTGCATTCTTAATTTCAAAACTGAAGCTTGCTTTTGTTTAACCAGATTTGAGCTTGATGTATATTGAATAAAACTTCATTTCCAAGTTTTGAATTTAATCTGCAATTCCAGTTTTGATTTCTAACTTGTTTTCTTTGATCTAATATGTTATTTGAACTTTTGATTTTCAAATTATGCTTCAATTTCAAAGCAACCATATTATTTTTTTGATCTTTCTGTTTTCAATTTTGAAGCTTTTGATTTCTTCTTTTGATCAAGTTTGAGTTGTTTGAGATTTTATTCTCAGATTTGAAAATGAAAATGAAAAATCCGATTTCTTTCTTTCTTTTCATATATTTTGTGTGTTTTTAATTCCTTTGTTTGCTACTTGTTTATTTCATAACACAATCACTTAACAAGTGTTATTCATGCTAGAATTTTATATACAAGTGTTACAAGTTTATAATTTTTTGTTTAAATCCCTAATGTAAATTATTTTGTAAATTTTTGTTTTAAACCTTCTTAGCTTTATATTTACAAAACATTTCTTTTCATATTAGCATATGTTTTATATTTTTAAATTTATAAATACACAAACTATATTTATTCATTTTAAAAGAAAATGTATTATGTTTTATAAATTCCAAAAGATACATATGTATATATTTTTAACCTATACTTATTACTTTCAAATAGAAATTCAAAAATTATTATATTAAATTAAAATTTGAACTTTCAAATAGCTATTGAAAATTTACTATATTGAATTCCGATATAACTTTCAATTACATATATATTTACTAACTATATTTATTTTCCAAATTTTCAAATTAATCCACAATTTAATTCCAGAAATTAAATTAATTATCAATTTAAATTTGATTTAAAAATCAGGATCGTTACAGATTCCCCCCTTAAGAAAATTTCATTCCCGAAATTTGCCAGGGAGACAACAAGAATATAGAAAGATAGAGAGATGAATCACCCGATCAAACTGAATATCTATTCTGTATTTGGCTTAACAAATCAGAATATCATCAATAAATACAAGAACGAATCTATTAAACACTTCACAAGACACTCGAGTCACCAGATTTACGAAGTATGCAATGCATAGGTTAGTTCGAAAGAATAACTAACCACTCGAAGAATATATCGAGACCCCAATAGAACAAACAATAGGTACTCAATCCAGATTGAAATATCCCAAAGTAGACACCAACCTGTCCCTCTTCGAACTTTAATCCTCACAAGAAATTACAACAGAATTCCAAATTTGGTTTTAATCGAAATCGTTTTATCGATACAATCTTCATATTTTATTCATCTATTTATTTTAAATAGAATTTTATCAAACTTGTGCTTATACAACATCGCGATTACCGGAATTCAATCAAAATTCCTTTTCTATTCAACTTGATTTTTCTCATTAATTATAACCTTAAATTTTTTGAAAAGATTATCAAAAATAGTGATTTTTGAATACGAATCTCTTCCTATGATCAAAAATCGAAAATAAAAATCTTTGATTTTTTCTGTGTTAAAAAGTTTTTGTTGTATTTCCTGATTTTCTAGCAATAATTTAATTTGAAACAAATTTTAAAACTTAAATCCTGATCTTAAAACAATAATTTATTTAGACATCAAAGCCTATAGATGATTATTGGATGAGATTATGATTTTTAAACAGGTTTAAAACCTGTAAATTTTGAACAGAGGCTTATCTGCATATTTTCCAAAAATGTACACAAGTATACATACATGCAGGCACATTTACACAATCACATAAGCCTATTTCACTTCATAACTTCAAAGGTTTCCACACACTTTCAGATATAACAACTTAAGAATTAAAAAGGGTAGTTTGCTCACCTGTGTGGGAAGAAGCAGAGAGAGTATTTTTTTTCTTTTATTCTGGAAATGCTGGTGATGATCTGGAACCTGGATTTTTGATTCAACTTGCATTTGTTTTGTTTCTCTGATCTTTATATTGCTTTAGTTTAATTTCAAAACTTGATTGATGTCAAGCTGCAATTTTGAATCTACATGCTTGATTTTCTTTTTTCTTTCCAGGAGATTGAATTCAGCTTGAATTTGTGGTTGCATTTTGATTGTTAATTCCTTTGATCTGAGTTGCATTCTTAATTTCAAAACTGAAGCTTGCTTTTGTTTAACCAGATTTGTGCTTGATGTATATTGAATCAAAACTGCATTTCCAGGTTTTGAATTTAATCTGCAATTCCAGTTTTGATTTCTAACTTGTTTTCTTTGATCTGATTTGTTATTTGAACTTTTGATTTTTGAATTATGCTTCAGTTTCAAAGCTTCCAGAGTTTTGTTTCAATCTTTCTGTTTTCAATTCTGAAGCTTTTGATTTCTTCTTTTGATCAAGTTTGAGTTGTCTGAGATTTTATTCTCAGATTTGAAAATGAAAATGAAAAATCTGATTTCTTTCTTTTCATATATTTTTAATTCTTTTTGTTTGCCACTTGTTTATTTCATAACACAATCACTTAACAAGTGTTATTCATGCTAAAATTTTATGTACAAGTGTTACAAGTTTATAATTTTATGTTTAAATCCCTAATGTAGATTATTTTGTAAATTTTTGTTATAAACCTTCTTAGCTTTTTATTTACAAAATGTTTCTTTTCATATTAACATATGTTTTATATTTTTAAATTTATAAATACACAAACTATATTTATTCATTTTAAAAGAAAGTGTATTATGTTTTATAAATTCCAAAAGATAAATATGTATATATTTGTAACCTTATAATTATTACTTTCAAATAGAAATTCAAAAATTAATATATTAAATTAAAATTTTAACTTTCAAATAGCTATTGAAAATTTACTATATTGAATTCCAATATAACTTTCAAATTACATATATATTTACTAACTATATTTATTTTCCAAATTTTCAAATTAATCCACAATTTAGTTCCAAAAATTAAATTAATTATCAATTTAAATTTGATTTAAAAATCGGGATCGTTACAGTCGGTCCAATATTATTCCTCCTATTTTTGGTGGAACAGATTTTTTGAATTAGAAATTAAAAATGGAATTTTATTTAAAATCTTTTAATGTTAAATGTTGGGATATTATTGAAAATGGGTGTGATAGAATAAATGAGAAAATAAAGGAACGAGGCCGCCATTTTTACAAAGCAAATCAGAGGAATAGCAATTGTAATCGACAAACAATTAGGCAGCGACTTCAATTTTCCAAAGGCTTAATTTCAGCAAAGAGGAAGAGCAAGTAAAGGAACAAGGCCGCCATTTTTACAGAGAAAAATAGAGCAAAGAAATAAAAGGGCCGGCCTTGTTTATTTCAATAAAGGCTTTAGTTAATTAGGGTTTTAAATTTTTAATTGTTTTTAAATAGCTTTTAAATTTTGTATTTCTCTTATGAAGTCTAGTCTGTGACTAGGTTACGAGCTATGGTGGTGTAGTTCGAGAATTCGTAAATCAGTGGCTGAGTTCTAGTAGGGTTTTGGGCGTAGAGTTAGGTTAGTCGTTAGCGGGTGTCACGAGTTTATGTGTGTAAGCGTCTGACTACTTAATTTCTAGTAGAAACCTTAGGGGCAACACATAGGCAGAGTTTTGCCAAAGCAGGGTAAATTTGTGTGTTCTATTTCTGCATTTTTTATTCTGCTATTATCTGTGCTGCTGTTACACGACTATTATTTGTGCTAAAATTATTTTATTTACTTTCGCAATAAATTTTTATAATTAATAGTATCATCCTATTAACCCCCCTCTAAGGTGAAATCAATCCTACAATTAACGTTGAACATCAACGACCCAATGGTCTCCTTCAGCCTTTGGAGGTCCCGTTATGGAAGTGGGACCAAATCTGTATGGATGTTATTGATGGCTTACCTCGTTCGAGGTTGGGCCATAGCATCATCTAGGTTATTGTGGGTCGTCTTACTAACTCCACACACTTTATTCTTATTAAGTCTAATAGGATGACATCTTATCTTTCGAAGCTTTATATTAAGGAGATTATGAAATTGTATGTTATTGCTAGTTCTATAGTATGCGACCGTGATCCACTATTCATGATTCACTTTTGGCAGAGTCTTCAACAAGCTTTGGCCACAAAGCTAATCTCAGCATCGCTTATCATCTGTGGTCTTATGTACAGACCGAACGGGTTAATCGTATTCTTAAGGACTTGCTTTGAGCCTACATTCTTGATTTTTGTGGTAGTTTGGAAGATCACATTCTTTGGTTGAGTTGACTTATAATAACATCTACCAATCTTCTATTGACATGGCTCCTTTTAAGGCCTTATATGGAAGGCCGTGTCGTTCTCCTTCTTGTTGGCTCGAGTTCGGGGAAAAGCTTATATTCGACAACGAATGTATTCGAGAAGCATCTGAGAAGATCGTTCTTATTAGAGAAAGAATGAAAGAGACATAGAGTTGCTAGAAATCCTACGTGGACAACCGTAGGAAGCCTCTTGAGTTTTTTGTTGGTGATCATATCTAAATTCGAGCTTCGCCCTTGAAAAGAGTGGTACGCTTTAGCCAAACTAGGAAATTGACAACACGGTATATAGGGCCATTTCTTATTACAGAGCATATCGGTCCTGTTGCTTATAGAGTAGCACTTCCTGATCGGTTTTCTGGAGTATATGACATGTTTCACGTCTCTCGTAGAGGAAGTATTTATGAGATTCTGATTTTCTGATTGATACTAGTGCATTAGAGAAGCTTGAGGTCTCTCCTGACTTATCATTTGTGCACAACCCTATGCGTGTTCTTGCTTCGGAGGTTATGTGCCTTTAAAACAAGAATGTGCCGCTCGTGAAGATTCAATGGTCAGATAATCCCAATGACTGCACTTGGGAAACCAGAGAATTTGTCGAGCAATCTTATCCTAGTTTTCTATCTTTGCGTGTCGAAGCTAGAAATTTTAAACTCAAGTTATCTATTTTCTTTGCTTGATGAAACAAATCCTGTTGAATACAACTCTTCTCTAGAAATAGCAAGGATGCACTTTTTACAAGAGAGAGTCTGTAATAACCCAGGTTTTGGTGATTACCTGTAATATTAAATTATAACGGTGGTTATAATTTAATATTGGTAAAAAAAAATAAATTAGAGATAGGAAATTGTTAAAAAAATTATTTTAAATAAATAATGAGTTTTGGAGAATAATTGGATTTAAGATTGTTTGGTTGAGAATTTAGTTTGAATAAATTGTGAACAATGGAAATATGATAATTTGGGGATTAATTAAATTAATTAAGATAAAAAAAACTTAAATCATTATTAATTTATTGAAATAAATGTAAATCGTTGAAAATAAAGTTTTAGAAACTTTATTATGTAAGTTTGGAGGAAAAATGAGTACTTTATGGTTTTAAATTGAGAAAATGCAATAATTTTGCAAATTATTTCCAAATGTGAATTTTAATTAATTTTGAATGAAGTATTCAAATTTATTATGATGTATTATATAAATAAAAAGGTGGACTTTAATTCTAAAATAACTTTTGAATGTAAAGATGAAGTTGATATGGTTTATTGTATTTAGTTTGACAAGAAAATAATTTTTGTATAAATTTTAATGTTAAAAATAGTGTTTATGTAATTTATAGTGTAAATTGAAGTATTTAATTAAAAATAAGGTTTTAATAATGGAAAATAATTTTTATGGCTAAAATAATCTTTTATATGTTGTCAATACATTTTTGTTAGCATAAACATTTGTTGTATAACATTTATTTGGTTTAAAAATGTGAAAATATGGGTAAATAGGGTGAATAAAAGGTGAAAACAAGAATTTACTTTGTCATTTTAACTAATTATTGCAAATAGGCTATTGGATATTGGGTTCAAACCCAAAATCCATTTCTGGAATCATCTGAGAAAGAAAGTGTATGTTCTTTCTTTTCTCAGCTGTTTCTTCCTCTCAACAACAAAACAGAAAGAAAATGGCCTCCCTTTATTAACTTGAAAATCTAGATTCAAAATTAGCTAAAATCAAGAGATAAAACTATTAAATCAAAGTGGAAACAGGTAATCAAAACCAAGACTACAAATTATTTCATCAAATTTTGATTTTTGAGTAGAGATTTGTCTATAACATTCTTTTTCCTTGTCTGCATGCTCTTTTCTTCTCAGTTACAGGTCAGTGAAGCCTGTTTGCTCTGGAAAGACATCTTTTTGCATCACCAAATTGCTCAAATTCTTTGCTAAGGTGAGTAGAACTCATGAATTCTAACTTAAACAAGTTGTATGTTGATGTACATATCGATTTTTGTTTACTGTAAACAAATTTTATTGCTAGAATGTATATAGTAAAAAATTTCTCTTAAGTGCTTCTTTGTGTGATTAACATTCTCTGATTTTTTTTCATGAAATCATGGCAGATTTTCTCCAAATTGTAGATTGAATATTGTAGTTGCTGCATGCAAAATTTTACTGTCATATTCATCTTGTAGATTCCTGAAACGACTGATCAAAATCAAGTTAAACAAGGTAGAAAACTGTCTGTAGAATTCGCGATACACAGGTTGACCAAACACCCACATAGGTCGATCCAAGGGTCGACCTATGCCATACAAGGGTCGACCTATAGGTCGACCTATTAACTGAAATTTACCTGCCTTGTTTCCTTCTTTCAACATTGTTTTGCTTCAAGATCCAGTGTCTTTTGCAACTTATCCTCGTGCTATTTTGAGATGTTTTGAAAGGCTCTTACCTAGTAATAGGTAAGCCAATACTTTTGGTTGATTCGTACTCTGGATTGACGAGTTTTCAAGTCGGTTTCATATGCTGATTTTCAACGTTTTCTATGTTTTCATTTGTTTTTGAACCCAAATTTTCTAAAATGATTTTGAAATAATCTTATAATTAAAAATGGCTTTTGTAATGAATATTTAACAACATTTTTAAATTATTTTTAAAGCTATTAAATATATATATATATATATTCTATAATAAAGAGAATTTAAAGGAAATGTTTTCAAAACGATTTCTAAAGTTGTTTTGAAAACTATTTTTCCCTAAGCGAATTATTTTCTATGTAAAATACATGTTTTTGCACTTTTCGAGAGGATGAGATTGTGGTTGCCATTCTTTGGCGTAATTTGAGACTTATAGACTCCTTTTAGGAGCTATTTGTGATTGCCATCTTTTGGATTTATTTGAGATTTGTGATCTCCTACTTAGGAGTTATGGATGATGAAGCCATTAAATTGGCTATTGTATATGTCGATGAAATGAGGCAATTATTGTGTTTTGAATGATCTTTTTTTCTAGTCTGGCGTTGACTAACGGTTAGTAAACCGTTAAGTGAGAATATGTGGTATGGGACGAACTGTTAACACTTTTTGGGTTCCAATCTGAGAGTTTGTTACACATTCATGAGGTATTGCTAGTACTAGACCTTCGGTCACCAGGAAGAATTTGTGACTTCAGTCACCACGAGGCATTTGCGACTTCGATCACCACGAGATGGTTACCTATACATATATTAGTACTGGACACGATGTTTGCACGTGCTGCATAGCTTCGACTTGCAATCGGGGATTTTGATCCAATTTGGGAATTTTTTGAGTTATGAGTTTTATAATGATTTCACCATTTTCTAGATGGCTATTTTATATATTTATAGCTTAGAGCTATACGAGAATTTATTCATATATGGTGATTTCATTTCTGTGTATTGAACTCTTAATTGAGTTCCATGAATTATGAGATTTTTGATATTTTTGTGGTTTCCTACTATGATTTTATATGATTATTTATTAGAATTTATATTACAAGTAATTTCATAAGAAGGAAATATTTATATTGAATGGGTGTTACTCGTGAGTTAATTCTTGAGAAAATTTACGCGTTTCTATCACTTGGAATTTGAGAAGAATTGTATTTATACCGTTCCTTTTTATTAAAGGAACGTTTCCCTTATGAGAAAATATATCCTATTTATCATTTGCTAATCATCATGTTCAAGTTAGACTGACCCATGCATTTATTACTCGGGTCAGACCGAGTTGCAGGTTTGGTTATTTGGCTTGTGCTTAGCTGTTCTCTATGGACTCTCCTATCGACTCTTTTGGATTTTATGCATAGTTTTTATGTAGCTTATTTTGTAGTGTACCTTGGTTATGTATATTCTTTTCTGGGGACTTGATGTATGTAAATATTGTGGTTATATCACCACGTATGACACTATGTATTGTATTTGATGTATATCTATATGACTGTGTTGGCTATTCTGTGATCAGTATTTATTATTTTTATCGTGTTTTGTTCTGAATAGATCCTGTAGCCACCATAGTATTGTATTAGATGAAAAATAAGTATGTCGAACCACATAAAATGGAAATGTAAAATGAAAAAAATGAGCACGTTATCGACATACTTAATGCTTATTTAATACAAGACTATCATGGTCGCTCCGAAACAACCATATTCCCCGCACTAGCAAACAATATTACCTAGTAATACTCTTTGTTAGTGTAGGTCTCGGGGTGGGGCATCATAGTCTTTGTCCTCTATGAGTACTCATGTATTACTACCTGAATTAAGTAAGATAACTTTAGAATACAAAGACGAAATTATCTTGGGGAATGTGTATACAGCACAACTTTTATTTGGATAAGGATACTAAATGCGCACTCTCAAAGATAAGCTTATTCTAGGACATTACTAACCCTATCTCTAATGAGTTATTCACCACCAAAGCCAAGCTTCTCGCTTAACCTTCAACTCTAATATCAAATGTGAAGACCCATCTCCTCGACTCTTGAGAATCAACACTAATACATTCACTGTATTCACGTGCCATAAATCCAAGTGCCAGGGAGGCAGATTAAGGGTAAAGTAAAGTAAAAGATAGAAACACAAATTCTCACATTACGTTAAAATATATAAATAGTACATACAACAACCAACACTAAGGTACATCAGGGTTTTTGTATGAACTTGCCCAGTCAAGAACAGTTATAATTGCATGCTCCTACACTTGCTGGTATTGACTAACTTTGACACAACAGAAAATAAATAAATATAGATAGATAGATAGATAGATATCCCCATCGGGTGCTCCGGCTCCATGCTTCAAAACCTCTTCTAGCATGCTCCTCCCTAAAATACTATAAACAGAATCCTAACTACTTGGCTGCGCTGAAAAATAGGCCATCCAAAGTTTGAAGGGAAAACAAAATAAACTCCGGGTCAGTCATGGGACTGGTGTGAGAACTCAAAATATACTTGAAGTCAGACTATCTCAAAAGGTGTCATTCCAATCTTAGGCCGTCCTCATTCTCCTCCTAATCAAATCAATCTTCTCCGAGGTCTCTCTAACCATGTCGGGACCAAAGAGCAATCTCTCCATAGACTCTAATCAACATGAAGGCAATTTGCAAGGTCTTCCATAAAGAGCTTCAAAAGGTGCCATTCCAATGCTTGTTTGAAAACTATTGTTATATGCGAATTCCACTAAAGAAAGATGCTCCTCCCAAGTTCCTCCAAAATCAAGAATGCACATCCTCAACAAATCCTCAAGAACTCTAGTAGCTGTCTTCGTTTGGCCATCCGTCTAAGGATGATAGGTCGTACTCAATCTAAGCTGCGCACCTAAAGACTCTTGCAAGCTCCTCCAAAACTCACTAGCGAAAATAGGGTCTCTATCGCTCACTTTGCTAGAGGGAACTCCACGAAGTCAGACTATCTCACGAATGTATAAGGATTCCAAATAAGGTGCTGTGCTCTTACTTTTGACTAGAATGATGATCTACAATCACCTAAATACTGTTATTCCCTTTCCTAGATCGGGGTAAACCGTCTATGATCCATCGAAACAATGTCCCACTTCCATTCGGGTACATCCAATGGTTGAAGCAATCCAAAGGGTTTCTACTGCTCCGCCTTAACCCTTTGGCACACAAGACACTTAGCTACAAAAACTGCTACATCCTTCTTCATACCACTCCAATAGAACACTCCCTGCATGTCCCTATACATCTTATCACCACTTGGATGAATAGTTATTCCAGAATGGTGTGCTTCTACTAGAATTGCACTCATCAAATCATGCGGGGAACACAAAGTCTTTCATCTCTCCTTAGCCACCCTTTACTGTCAATGGAATAACGTTGGAGATATCTAGAGACCTCTATTCAGCTAATCCTCTCTAGAATATCCATAAGCTCTGAAACTTCTTACTGCCTTGAGCCAATTTGATCTATGAAGGTAGGCTTAACCTCAAGTGCTGCCAATAAGCCATGTGTAATGTCCGTAGAGGGCTTAAAATAAAAAGTGAAAATAAATTCTAGGCTTTTCCACTCCATGAACATTGAACTAAGGGTTGCTCTCTTCCTACTCAACGCATCTGCCACTACGTTTCCCTTACCAGGGGTGTAAGCTATCACAAAGTCATATAATGCCAAAAACTCCATCCAACGGTGTTGCCTTATGTTTAAATCCTTTTGTGAGAATAGGTACTTCAATGACTTATGGTCAGCGAAAAGCTCGAACCTCTCTCCTAGCAAGTAATATCTCCAAGAATTGAGCGCAAAAACAAAAGCAGCTAGCCCCAAATCATGGGTGGGGTAGTTCTTCTTATGAGTTCTCAACTGCCTACTTCCATAGCATACCACCCTTTCTTCTTGCATCAATACTACTCCAAGACCCATCTTACATACATCAGTGTATACTGTGAAAGGCTTAGCTCCGTCGGGTAAAACTAACATTGGTGCACTAGTAAGGGCTCTCTTTAGCATCATGAAGGAATCCTCACAATCTACGTCCTACACGAATTTCGCATTCTTCTTAGTGAGGCGAGTAAGTGGTGCTGAAATCTTCGCGAAATCTCTGATAAACTTCCTATAATAACCAGCCAAACCTAGGAAGCTTCTAGCTTCGGTAGCATTCTTCGGGGCCTCCCAATTTTGTACTGCTACTACTTTAGCAGCATCAACAGTTAAACCCTCTCTTGTGACTACAGGCCCTAAGAAATGAACTTCCTTTCGCCAAAAGTGACAGTTCGATAATTTTGCCTTTAACTGATGAACGCGAAGTGTACAAAGAACATCCTCTAGATGGATATCATGCTCCTCCATACTTTTGGAAAACACTTATTAAAGGTCGTCCATGAGCACTACAACGAACTTATTTAGGACATCTCGAAAAACACAGATCATAAAATCTAAAAAATAGGCTGGGGCACTGATTAGCCCAAACTGCATAACCAACCACTCAAAGAATCTGTCGGGTGTCCTGAATGCTATCTTATCGATGCTATCATTAGCGACTCTAAGCTGATGAGATCCTCTGGCTAAGTCAAGCTGAGAAAATACCGAAGAGCCAACCAATTGATTGAAAGGTCGTCTATCCAAGGAAGTGGGTAACGGTCTTCTTAGTGGGCTTATTCAACTCTCTATAGTCTATGCAAAGTCGAAGGAACCATCCGCCTTTGCAGAGAAGACGACTGGTGCTCTCCACTCGGATATGCTCTATCTGATGAAGCCTTTCTCCAATAGCTCACTAATCTGCTTATTTAACTCCTTCCTCTCCCTAGGAGCCATATGTCTAACGGGCAATGTCACCGGCTTAGCATTGTCATTCAGATAGATCCTAAAGTCGATCTCTCTCTTAGGAGGTAGTCCCCTAACCTCCTTAAAGACGTCTGGGAAGTCTCTAAAGACTGGAATTGAATCTAATTATCCTAGTGATGAATCAAGGGAATAAAGGAAGCTCAACATGACTGACCCTTGTGGGTCGCAAGGAACCTCGAGAGTCCGCCCTACATGTCTCTAGTCTAACGACTCTCCTCTCGCAGTCCAATATCGCTTCATAAGTGGATAACCAATCCATCCCCAAAATCATCCCATACCCCGAAAATCTCAATACACAGGCATCACAGTAAAACTCTACGCCTAGTATAAAAATTTTCAAACCCCTACAAATCATGGATAAATGTGTCGATCTTCCTATAGGCTTTGTAACAACTATGGGGTCTACTACTTGAGACCGCCCATGACCCCTGCACCGAATCTAGAGATAGTGCGCTGTAAAGTGTGCTAGGCGACCATGGACGATTGTCAGGGTAGATTAAAACAACATAATCTATCGTATTTCTCACAGCGCATGGACAAAATACAGTAGAACATATGTATAGTGAAGCTTTACAGAACAAAATGACATCATATAAAACTCCATAATAGTTGAATACAAGCATCCACATAGTCAATACATTAAGCCTCACTACATATCTCTCAGAGAATACAAAACAGCGGAATATCCAGTACATATAATAAGAAGATAATATGCAACCCTCCAGCTCGTCTTTGATATCAGCATCGTGAGAAGAGAACAGCACCTGTCACCTGCTACCTAGTCTGCCCGTCCCAAAATGGACGAACAGCCCAAGGCAATAAGAATTAAAACATAAAGCCTTGAGTCAGACAACAGTCTTAGTGAGCAGTAAATTAACTAACAACATACCAAAAGAGCATAAAGGAAAAGGAATAGGAATACAACCCTCCCACTCCAACCTCATTCTACTCATTCTACAGTAATAGCCCCCAGACACACACTAAGCAGAAGCAAACATAGCAGAGCATACAATTTAAAGTAAAGCTACTATCACTCGAGTCAAGGGCGATGTTTTCCAAGTACCAAGGCCTAAATCAGATAAGCACCCAGAAAATACCGCTCTTGAGTTCGAAATGACGTTACAACCAAACATTCATGACTCTGGCTATCACTGTTATCATTGCTTCGATATCACCGTTAATTGAATGACCGGCACATTCTTTCAGCCGTCCGTCAAGGGCTAATGGAAACCCCGGTTCTAGACATAACTCCCGCACGTCGTCGCAGCCAGTGCCTAGGACTATCGAATCTGCCCAGAGTACTCGACCATCAACAGTTAGTCGTTGGGACTATCGAATCTGCCCAAACGTACTCTTGCTTAGAGCATGCTAGAACCTTCAACAACGATGCTATCCAAACCTCCTAGTCATCCTCCTCGACGACTATTCTCATATCCATTCATTATCCTCAACTCGAATCATATCACCGAGTTATCAACATGCTTGGAATGATCCCGTCTGGATTAGACCAAGTCTTCATCACATGATGACTCGCTTCATTACATCCTCGCAAAGCCGCATCTCAACATCACATCATCGAATCTATGCATAAGAGCTTCATCATCCCGGTACATATGCCACGAGCAGCTTTCCCAATTCAAGAGCCTTTCCCTTAGCTTTTGAATCGTCTTCGGTCTAAATCTAATCATCAATCATCTAGTTCATAACAATCAATCAAATCAAACATCAATCCAAACAATCAAGCATTCAAATATGATCTAAGTAGACAATTATAACAATAATGGCATTTTCGTAATTAAAGAGTTGAAAGTCCAATAAGCATGAAAACATGGATTATATCTCTACAAACTTGATGAATGAACTTGCATAGGTTAACATATGATAAAATGGATGTAACATCATCATGAACAATGGATCTATATGGATCTACACTTAGGATGAAGAAAATGCATGGAAATCACTATTTTAACACCAAATCGAGCCAACAATCCGATATACTCCTTTGGATCCGTGTGAGAGATAATAACCACTCACCAAATCACCTAAACAACCTCTAATCAACACGCTTCAGATCTGGACAGCAAGGGATCAAGCTTGATCTATCACGAATCCGCTTCAAACGAAGAAATCTCTCTTGAAAAGATGAAGATCTCCAATCTAAGCTCTTGAATCTTCAATCTTGATCTTCGATTTGGATGGATGGAAGCACTAGATTAGAGTGGAGAAAAGAGGTGAAGAAGTGTAGAAGTCAAGCTCTCAAAATGGCAGCACTTCGTCGCTTCAAAATCCGGATCCCAAAAATGAAGCCAACCCACTCTATTTATAGGCAGAAAATCTCTTAAGTCGTAACTCGGCTATCTCCCTAGGTCGTTTCCGACCTAAGCCTCTCCGACCTAACAGATGCACATGCGCATTCAAACACCCAGCGACCTACGACCTAACGCAACGCGCGACTTAATACATGCGCTTCCACTTGTATACGACTTACGACCTAACACAGATCACGACCTAACACTTAGACAAAACCTTGCGACCTAACAATCTAGCAACCCATGCGACCAACAGATGCTACGACTTAACTCCTCAGCGACCTAACGCATGACGACCTAAAACAACACGCGACCTAACACTCGCGCGACCTACGACTTAGAATACACGCGACCTAACACTTAAACTATCCCCTACGACCTAACAACTCATACAACAAACTACTCACGCGACCTAACTGGGTTATGTTCTAACTCCTTAAGTCGCCTAACTCTTAGGTCGCTAACACGCTACCCTTCTTAGGTCGCTAACCTATAGGTCGCTCCAAGATACTAAGTCGCTAACCCGGTAACCATTAGGTCGCTAACTCGCCCTGCCGACCTAACACTTAGCTCACCGAAACTCTTAGGTCGCTTACAATAGTTTCCTTAGGTCGTTGCCGACCTAACTCTACCCCAGAATACTTAGGTCGCCTACTACTCTTCCTTAGGTTGCCTAAACCTCTTAAGTCGGTCACGACTTATCACCTAGGTCGGTCACTACCTTAAGTCGGTCAACTCGACCCAGACTTATCTCTTAACTTGCCTATCCCCTTAGGTCGCAGACCTTCTCTAAGTCGCTCACGACTTATCTCCTAAGTCGCCAACAACATTTAGTTCTCTAGGTCGCGTACGACCTAGGACTTAGGCAATTTCAACCAAAATCTGAAACAACTAGAAAATGCTGAAAATCCCAGCTTTTGACAAACTTTTCGATCCGTAAAAATACGGGTCGTTACATTCTCTCCCCCTTAGGAATTTCGCCCCCGAAATTCCAAGCAATCATAGAAATCAAAGACTATTCTGTACGCCTACCATCCATAGCAATCAACAAACCATGTATCCAATTCTAGCTTAGCGTACAGAATTCTAAGACTTAGAACAAGTTACAATATCGCGAGATGAGATGACACCTTAGGGCCATACCTTGAAGAGTTCAGGATGAGCTGCCTTCATCCTCTCTTCCACCTCCCACGTACAGTCGTTATCATCATCACTCCATTGTATCTTGAGCAACTTAACTACCTTCCTCCTAAGCTGTTTCGTGTCGGTTTCAACAACACGAAGCGGTTTACGAGGTCTTCTATCGACTGGATCAACTTCGAAGTCTTCACAACTATCAGCAGAAACCACTGCATTTGAGTCGTGCACATACTTCCGTAGATATGATACATGAAAAACATTGTGCACACTCGACATCTTCTCTGGTAACTCCAATCTGTAAGCGAGCTTTCCAATTCGCTCGATGATCGGGAATGGTCCAACAAATCTCGGAGTCAATTTTCCTCTCTTCCCGAATCGAATAACATTCTTCAGTGGAGAAATCTTCACAAAAACCATATCTCCTACGTCGAATTCCAAATCCTTTCGACGCTTATCGGCATAACTCTTCTGACGATCTTGGGCTGCCTTCATTCGTTGCCGAATGATTTCTATACAATCTGAAGTCTGTCGAATCATCTCTGGCCCAAGTATCAGCTTTTCTCCAGTTTCCAACCAACATGTCGGAGAGTTACACGGTCTTCCATACAATGCCTCGTACGGTGCCATACCAATGCTTGACTGGTAACTGTTGTTGTACGCAAACTCCACCAAATGAAGGTGATCTTCCCATGATCCTCCGAAGTCCAAAACACATGCTCTGAGAAGATCTTCCAAAACTCGGTTGACTCTCTCGGTCTGACCATCTGTTTGGGGATGATAAGCTGTACTCAAACACAACTCGGTTCCCAAGACTTCCTGGAAGCTCTTCCAAAATCCACTAGTGAACAATGGGTCTCGATCGCTCACTATACTCTTCGGAATACCATGGAAACGAACTATCCACTTAACATACAACTCAGCCAACTTTGATGCAGTCCTAGTCGATCGAACAGGAATGAATCGTGCACTCTTAGTCAGACGATCCACAATGACCCAAATCCCTTCATTTCCCGTTCTGGTTCTAGGCAATCCATCAATAAAATCCATCGACACTTGTTCCCACTTCCATGTAGGAACTTCTAATGGCTGAAGCAATCCGCTTGGCTTCTTCTGTTCGGCTTTTACCAACTGGCAATTCATACATTTGGAAATAAAATTTCCAACATCCTTCTTCATGCCTTCCCAGTAGTAGGTTCTCTTCATATCCCGATACATCTTGTTTCCACCTGGATGAATTGTCAACTTCGAGTGATGACTTTCCTTCAGAACTTCACTCCTCAATTCATCTATATCGGGAACAACTAGTCGTCCTTGCTTTCGAAGCCAACCCTCTCGATCGACCTCGAATCCTTTATCCTTTTCTGGATCCAATCCAGATTCCAATTCACGGATAATCTTGACAAGCTTATCATCTCGCTTTTGGCCCTCGCCAATCCTTTCCACAAGAGTGGGTCTTATCGATAAGTTTGCCAACATCTCAGGTTCCAATTCGCATCTAGGCCTGAAGTCAAATCCAGCTAAATACTCGAGACTCTTCCATTCAGAAAACATGGCTCCCAATCCTGCATGTCTTCGACTTAACGCATCTGCCACTGCGTTACCTTTTCCCGGAGTATAAGCTATACCAAAATCATATGATGCTAAAAACTCTAGCCAACGTTGCTGCCGAAGATTCAAATCCTTTTGGGAGAAAAGATACTTCAACGACTTATGATCCGTAAACAACTCGAATCGAACTCCCAACAGATAATGCCTCCACATTTTCAGAGCAAATACAATCGCCGCTAACTCCAAATCATGAGTCGGGTAATTCCTTTCATGCGGCTTCAGTTGTCGACTGGCATACGCAACAACTTTATCCCTCTGCATCAGCACTGCTCCAAGTCCAGTACCACACGCGTCGGTATAAACCACCATCTCATCATTCCCACTAGGAATAGTCAAAACAGGAGCACTCGTCAAACGTTCTTTCAGGATTCCGAAAACTTGCTCACACCTATCATCCCATCTGAACACTAGGTTCTTCTTCGTCAATCATGTTAACGGTGCAGCTATCTTGGAGAAGTCTTTGATAAACCATCGATAATATCCTGCTAATCCAAGAAAACTTCTTACATCAGATGCATTCTTAGGTCTAACCCAATCCTGGATTGCTGCCACCTTAGCGGGATCAACCGCTATTCCATTTCCAGAAATAACATGGCCTAAGAACCTCACTTCACTCTTCCAGAAGTGACACTTCGAAAACTTAGCCTTCAGCTGATGTTTCCGCAAGATTTCCAAAACCATACGCAAGTGCGTCTTGTGCTCTTCTTCCGTTCTGGAATAAATCAGAATATCATCCACGAACACAAGTACGAACTTGTTCAACTGATCTCTGAACACTCTATTCATAAGATCCACAAAATATGCTGGCGCGTTAGTCAATCCAAACGGCATTACCAGCCACTCAAAGAAACCGGATGGTGTCCTAAAAGCAGTCTTCGGCACACTATCCTTAGCCACTCTCAACTGGTGAAATCCCGTTGCCAAATCCATCTGAGAAAACACCTTAGCTTCGTGAAGCTGATCAAACAAGTCATCTATTCTCGGCAATGGATACTTGTTCTTCTTAGTCACCTTATTCAGCTCACGATAATCGACGCACAATCTCAACGACCCATCTGCCTTGGTTGCAAACACAACTGGTGCACCCCACTCGGACACACTACGCCGAATGAATCCTTTCTGTAAAAGGTCATCAACTTGCACCCTCAACTCCTGTTGTTCCCTAGGCGCCATCCGCCTAAGAGGCATCACAACAGGTCTGGCTCCTTCAACTAGATCTATACGAAACTCGATCTCTCTATGCGGCGGCAACCCTTTGACTTCGTCAAAGACATCCTCGAATCCATTTGCGATTGGCACTAAAGACAGTCCATCCCGTGGAACAACTAGCGAATACATGAAGCTCATGAAGACGCCTTCCTCATGCTTACATCGTATCACAGTCTTTCGCCCTTCCACATTCTCGACTGTCACCTCCAGCCTCTCACAATCAACCTTAGCCGCATACTTCCTAAGCCAGTCCATACCCAAAATAATTCTGAACCCTGCAAAGTTCAGAACAAAACAATCACAATCAAAAGAGCAACCATGACTCGATACAACTAGACCACGGCATAATATACACAAACAAGACGAACCCCCAACTGGATTAGTCACAACCAATGGCCTATCAACAATATCCGGTTCCAAACCCAACCGGCCTACGAGTTCACTACAAACAAATGAATGCGACGCTCTAGTATCAAACAGAACTCTAACTGGAACACCACATAGGAAAAGAGTACCTTGAACAACCACACTCTTTCCCTTCTCTTCAGCAGTAGGAGCTTTTGAAGACGACGGAACAGCTCCCAAAGCATAAGCTTGCACAATCTGCTTGTCCTTCCTCGGTTCTGGACAATTCTTCCTGATGTGCCCTGGCTTGTCACAGTTGTGACACTTCATCGGAACCTTAGGATTCTTACAATCCTTCGAGAAATGTCCCTTCTGCTGACAGTTGTAGCAAGTCACCTCGCCTTTCGGCTTCTTCTGGCCATCCTTACTCTTCTGCTGCTGCTTCCTCTTCTTGTTTCCACCCTGCTGGGGTTTAGACTCTTCCTTGGTCACAGCAACAACAGATCCTTCCTTAGGAAACAGACTCTCATGCCTAAGAGCTTTCTCCACAAGCTTCTCAAATGAATCGTCCAAATGATCCACCAACTGTCTCCCAAGATAGCTGTCCAAGCCTGTCACAAACTTCTCATTCTTCTGATAAGCAGACTCAATATATGACCGGGCATACTTGGACAAAGCTTCAAACTCAGAAACATACTCCAGAACTGATCTTCCACCTTGCTTGAGCTCCACAAACCTCTTGAACAGAACAGACTTCTGAGCTGTAGAAATGAACTTAGCTTCAAATCTAGCTTGGAATTGCTCCCAAGTAATCTCTTCCTCCGCAGTATTGATGGTAATAGAGTTCCACCAATCAGAGGCTCTCCCTTGAAGCTGCCTTGATGCCAACTTCCTCTTAGTTGCATCATCAATTCCCAAATCACCAAAGATCCTTCTACAAGCATCTATCCACCTATGGACCTCAATAGTAGATTCTGTTCCCAAGAAAACCTTTCCTCCAAGAGCAGTATAATCCTTGCACAACTTAGCAAAATCCACTGGTTTCGGAGTTTGGACTTGAACTCCAACATCAACTGCCGCCCCCGGAACTGGTATCCTCCTCATGATCGAAGTCATCATAGCTTAGAACATGGCTGCATAATCAGCAGTCTCTTCAGTAGCACGGCCTTCCCTAGCAGCTGGTCTCCCTCTTCGACTCATTCTCAATATCTATAAAAAGGAATGATTAGAACATCTAGAGAAACAACTGCATAAAGGATTCAAACTCTACTAAGCTACTATATTATATATAGTAGTCATCCATCAAAATTACAATTACGTCTCTCATACGTAGTTACGACAGCGAGCGTTGGGTAAAATCGATTAACCAATGCTCTGATACAAAATGTGACGACCGCCCATGACCCCTGCACCGAATCTAGAGATAGTGCGCTGTAAAGTGTGCCAGGCGACCATGGACAATTGTCAGGGTAGATTAAAACAACAGAATCTATCGTATTTCTCACAGCGCATGGACAAAATACAGTAGAACATATGTATAGTGAAGCTTTACAGAACAAAATGACATCATATAAAACTCCATAATAGTTGAATACAAGCATCCACATAGTCAATACATCAAGCCTCACTACATATCTCTCAGAGAATACAAAACAGCGAAATATCCAGTACATATAATAAGAAGATAATATGCAACCCTCCAGCTCGTCTTCGATATCAGCATCGTGAGAAGAGAACAACACCTGTCACCTGCTACCTAGTCTGTCCGTCCCAAAATGGACGAACAGCCCAAGGCAATAAGAATTAAAACATAAAGCCTTGAGTCAGACAACAGTCTTAGTGAGCAGTAAATTAACTAACAACATACCAAAAGAGCATAAAGGAAAAGGAATAGGAATACAACCCTCCCACTCCAACCTCATTCTACAGTAATAGCCCCCAGACACACACTAAGCAAAGCAAACATAGCAGAGCATACAATTTAAAGTAAAGCTACTATCACTCGAGTCAAGGGCGATGTTTTCCAAGTACCGAGGCCTAAATCAGATAAGCACCCAGAAAATACCGCTCTTGAGTCCGAAATGACGTTACAACCAAACATCCATGACTCTGGCTATCACTGTTATCATTGCTTCGATATCACCGTTAATTGAATGACCGACACATTCTTTCAGCCGTCCGTCAAGGGCTAATGGAAACCCCGGTTCTAGACATAACTCCCGCACATCGTCGCAGCCCGTGCCTAGGACTATCGAATCTGCCCAGAGTACTCGACCATCAACAGTTAGTCGTTGGGACTATCGAATCTACCCAAACGTACTCTTGCTTAGAGCATGCTAGAACCTTCAACAACGATGCTATCCAAACCTCCTAGTCATCCTCCTCGACGACTATTCTCATATCCATTCATTATCCTCAACTCGAATCATATCACCGAGTTATCAACATGCTTGGAATGATCCCGTCTGGATTAGACCAAGTCTTCATCACATGATGACTCGCTTCATTACATCCTCGCAAAGCCTCATCTCAACATCACATCATCGAATCTATGCATAAGAGCTTCATCATCCCGCTACATATGCCACGAGCAGCTTTCCCAATTCAAGAGCCTTTCCCTTAGCTTTTGAATCGTCTTCGGTATAAATCTAATCATCAATCATCTAGTTCATAACAATCAATCAAATCAAACATCAATCCAAACAATCAAGCATTCAAATATGATCTAAGTAGACAATTATAACAATAATGGCATTTTCGTAATTAAAGAGTTGAAAGTCCAATAAGCATGAAAACATGGATTATATCTCTACAAACTTGATGAATGAACTTGCATAGGTTAACATATGATAAAATGGATGTAACATCATCATGAACAATGGATCTATATGGATCTACACTTAGGATGAAGAAAATGCATGGAAATCACTATTTTAACACCAAATCGAGCCAACAATCCGATATACTCCTTTGGATCCGTGTGAGAGATAATCACCACTCACCAAATCACCTAAACAACCTCTAATCAACACGCTTCAGATCTGGACAGCAAGGGATCAAGCTTGATCTATCACGAATCCGCTTCAAACGAAGAAATCTCTCTTGAAAAGATGAAGATCTCCAATCTAAGCTCTTGAATCTTCAATCTTGATCTTCGATTTGGATGGATGGAAGCACTAGATTAGAGTGGAGAAAAGAAGTGAAGAAGTGTAGAAGTCGAGCTCTCAAAATGGCAGCACTTCGTCGCTTTAAAATCCGGATCCCAAAAATGAAGCCAACCCCCTCTATTTATAGGCAGAAAATCTCTTAAGTCGTAACTCGGCTATCTCCCTAGGTCGTTTCCGACCTAAGCCTCTCCGACCTAACAGATGCACATGCGCATTCAAACACCCAGCGACCTACGACCTAACGCAACGCGCGACTTAATACATGCGCTTCCACTTGTATACGACTTACGACCTAACACAGATCACGACCTAACACTTAGACAAAACCTTGCGACCTAACAATCTAGCAACCCATGCGACCAACAGATGCTACGACTTAACTCCTCAGCGACCTAACGCATGACGACCTAAAACAACACGCGACCTAACACTCGCGCGACCTACGACTTAGAATACACGCGACCTAACACTTAAACTATCCCCTACGACCTAACAACTCATACAACAAACTACTCACGCGACCTAACTGGGTTATGTTCTAACTCCTTAAGTCGCCTAACTCTTAGGTCGCTAACACGCTACCCTTCTTAGGTCGCTAACCTATAGGTCGCTCCAAGATACTAAGTCGCTAACCCGGTAACCATTAGGTCGCTAACTCGCCCTGCCGACCTAACACTTAGCTCACCGAAACTCTTAGGTCGCTTACAATAGTTTCCTTAGGTCGTTGCCGACCTAACTCTACCCCAGAATACTTAGGTCGCCTACTACTCTTCCTTAGGTCGCCTAAACCTCTTAAGTCGGTCACGACTTATCACCTAGGTCGGTCACTACCTTAAGTCGGTCAACTCGACCCAGACTTATCTCTTAACTTGCTTATCCCCTTAGGTCGCAGACCTTCTCGAAGTCGCTCACGACTTATCTCCTAAGTCGCCAACAACATTTAGTTCTCTAGGTCGCGTACAACCTAGGACTTAGGCAATTTCAACCAAAATCTGAAACAACTAGAAAATGCTGAAAATCCCAGATTTTGACAAACTTTTCGATCCATAAAAATACGGGTCGTTACAGTAAAACTCTACGCCTAGTATAAAATTTTTCAAACCCCTACAAATCATGGATAAATGTGTCGATCTTCCTATAGGCTTTGTAACAACTATGGGGTCTACTACTTGAGAGATATCTAAGTGTAAACAATCAACCAAGGAACTAGAAATGAAAGAGTGCGATGCTCCATGATCAAAAATAGTCCGAATAGGAAAATATGAAATGGTGATGAAACCTTCCACGGTGACTTTCCTACCTCGATCTGGTCCACTGCTAGAAGGAGCTGCATCCAAAGCATGTACTTGCGCTGTAGGTACGCCTCCACTTTGCTCCGTCCTCTAAGGACAAGCTCTACTAAGATGTCTATGCTACGCACAACTGTAACACCTTCCCTTCATTATATCCTTCTTACAGTCCTTTGTGTAATGACCATGCAAACCACAATTGTGACACTTCTCACCCTTCCTGATATGTCCTTACTAAGGTCCTCCTCGATTCTTCTTGTCCTTAACTCTTCTTGCTATTCCACCACTGCTTCTGAGAGCTTTCAGATTTAGGAACATCCTTATATTCTCCTTCTTTAACAGCATCTAACATGAGAGCCATTTCCACTAGTGACTCATATGTCGCTCCCATAGGTACAAGCATCAATGCCAACCCTTGGAGGGGCTGGTTCAATGTCTTAGAAAACTTAATGGCCTTCTTATGCGGTGTATTGACAGGCTCCATATCGAACCTTGATAAATAATTAAACTGATTAATATACTCCTTCACTGATAGACTTCCTTGCTTCAGACTAATGAACCTCTCCAACTGCATGCTTTCCTCAGCTTGTGACAAAATCTTTCTCTCAAACCTTTCTCAAAATCTATTCCAACAAATGTCTCTCCCTTCCATCTCTACAATCTCCCACCAGTAAGAAGCTTCTTCTTTCAGCAACCAAGATGCAAGCTAAACTCTCTATTGGTCCTCCAATCCTAACAGCCCAAAATATCCGCTCCGTATTTCTCAACCAAGCTCGTGCCTCCATAAAATCCTTCGTGCCAGAAAATGTCTTGCTTCCTAGATTAGTAAAGTACTTACATAGCTTAGAAAAATTGGCTCCTGTAGGTGGATTAATGGGATTTCCACCTGCTGGTGCTGCATTTGGCGCTTGCCCTTGCACCTCTGCAGTCGTAGCTTAGAGGTATCTACGAAACCAGCCTAAGACTTGGATACCCTCTAGAAGATTAGGGGCATCCTCCATTTCTATGCAAAGAAAAGAAAATTTAGGCTTGAAATAATCGAATGAAGATTGAACTGGACTTCAAGGGGATTTTTATAAAAACTCTTATATACTTGAAAAAAAATCATTTCTATAATAATATTTTCTTTCTGAAATATACTTTTAAAGATAGGTTACTTTTGAAAAATACTTTACTTTTAAAACAAGTTTTTAGGAACCCTGTAGCCTTAGGCTCTAATACCAAGTGAAACATCCGACACCACTTAGTATACCCAAAACTGGCACACTAAAGAATATGGTGCATTATAGGTATAGCTAAAAACTTTATAGAGATTCACAAGACAAATAAATAAAACAGCGAAAACATTTAAATAGTAACACATTATTCAAAATCAAAGTTCGTAAAATAGTGTCACAAAAACAAAATATGTCTCAAATACCAAATACACATATCTTATGAAAAGTACAATTCTCAGTCACATCATTAAAGTACATAATTAAAAGGAGCATTTCACTAGAAGGACAAACTTTGCAGTCCAATTAGTTTCTAGGACACACATCCACAGAAATTAATTTTAAGGCCAAGGTCAGCAGAATGATTACTTTTAAGGACAAAGTCAGCAGTCCAATTACTTTCAAGGACGTAATTTCATAGGTTTTTAGGCCTTAGAAACTAATTATTTTGCACTTTGTCCTTAAAAGTAATTATTTCAGTTGTGTGTCCTAGAAACTAATTGCACTTTCCAAAGAGGCCCCTGTGGCTAATTTCCACTAATTAAAATCACCCCTTTCATAAAGTACCAGTACATCCAAAATCAAATGAAAATAAAACCGAAAAAGAAGAAGAAGAATACATGAAGAATCTCCAAGAATATCTCTCCAAGAAATCTAAAGTCTACTGTCCTTGCCTCTGTTGGCCTATGTGGGAAAAGGGGAAAATAAAGGAGTGTGTCAGACTAAAATCTGGTGAATGAAAGTGATTACTAGTATTTTTAAGCAAGATAAAGATAATAGACTTGGCTATAGTTCTATTATAAAAGGAAATAAAGGAAAGATAGAACTAGAATAAAATAATGCTTGACTGTTTGCTTTGCTTTGATGGTTCTAATTATTTTGATTGTTAGGATTGCTTGCACTTTTCTAAAACTGCTTTGATTAGGCTGAAATCCTAGTTTAATTAGGCTGAAATCCTAATTCTACCCGTTGACCGGCCTTCTATCTCTATTGTGCCACCGTGAGTTAGTCTAATCCTGTTGGTCTCACAGCAAAAGACACATGTTTAGTGCTTGGAATGCATTAGCGAATTATTTACCCTAATCAATGCTGCACTTTCGGTCATCGTCGATACACGCTAACTGTCGCCCCGCCCCCTCTTGTGACCTCTTATTTACCCTAATCGGCATAAGCATGCACAAACTCACCTGATCTGTTGTGAGACCATCAATCCTAAACTGAGAGGGCCCTACCAAGCCTCACCTAAGTGTTTGTGAGACCATCAGTCCTAATCTGAAAGGGAATATTGCCGGTACTAGTCCAAACAAACAAAATCTAGTTGCGCCCCTTGCCCAAATCCCCATATTTGAGCCTCTATTTGTTTGGCCTCTTATTTACCCTAATCAGCATAAGCATGTCCCAACCTCACCTAACTATTGTGAGACCATCAGTTCCTGACTGAAAGGGAATGTTGTTGGTATGAGCCCTACTTCTATGTTTTCTTATTAACTTAGTGTAAGTTTTAAAGCAAGCCACTTTTGTTATTTCTGTTGTATTTGCTTATTAACTTTAATCTAAGTTTTAAAATAAGTCTTCTCTATTATCTCTAATTATAACCTATGTGTTATAATTTGCTTATTAACTTAACCCAAGGTCTGAGTTTTAAAATAAGCTTTTTTTGTTATTTCTTCTACTTTCTCATTTTAGTTATAATTACTTGTTATAAATATGCTAGCAAATGTCTTAAATTTGCTTATTTCAGTCTATGTCCAAGTTATTACAGTTTTTCTTATTTTTACATGTAATTTCTATAAATCTAGCGTCTTTCAAATTTTAGTCCATATTTCTGAATTATTCTCTTTTATTTATTTTATTCGCATAAAAAGGAATAAAAAGAAATTAACATTTACAGGCCAAATTTCAACTAAAAAGGAATTGATGTAAATAACAATGAATAACTGTAAATAATTGGGATAACTATAAATAATAGTAAATAATTGAAAATAACTGAAATAAAATAGCTAAATAAAAATAAACTAGAAAGAAAGTCTAAAATTTACTTAAAATAGACTATAAATAAAGTTGCATAAAGGTTGTCCCAAAATTGTAGAAAAACTACAACTATTGATAATCCTATTATTTTAAATTGCTTAAAAATCTGAAATAATTACGAAACACTCACTTGTGGTCCTCAGCTCTAGTCCTTTGTCTTCCTTGATCCTCTCATAGAGCATAGAATATTTTTAACAAAAAAGATTCTCTCCTTAGAAAAATTTTCTTTTTAGGGTCCAGCCTATGGCAATGAACCCAAATAGGAGAAAATTTGGAGATTAAATCTTGTGCAACCACGTCATAGGCTCGCTTGGAACCGACGGATGGAAGCACGGACGCCCAGGATTAAACCAATTTTGCAAAATATAACGATCGGCATGCACCTAGAAAAAATTGCATCCAAAAGGGTAGGCGGTCGACCCATATTCTATGAGGGTTAACCTATAGGTCAACCTGGCTATGGTGAGTGTCGACCTGGCCTTAGTTTGGGTCGACTTGACCCTTTTTCGTTTTTCTTGTTTTCTTATTTATTTTATAAATTCTTCATTTTAGCTCGGATTTTAACAAACTATATAAGGAAATTGACCAAAAAATTACCACGGACATAATGGTAAAACTCCTATGGCTTAATTCTGATAATTTCACATTATGTAATTAATTCATTAATTAATTATTATATCTTAAATTTCTGGTTGTTATAGCCGAAGGACGGCAAGTTGAGAGTTGGAAACTTGATAATTCTGCTAGATTTGGGTTCCGTATGAGGTTGAGGGCCTCATTATCGTAGTTGGTCAGGAGTGACCGAGGTTGGATTTATCCGAGAACCACTTCAGACAAGTTTATGCGTTCGAAAGTACAGGTTTACGATGAGGATTTTGAGGACGAAGATTTTCATGATGTAGGGCTACTTGCCACCAGACTGCGATGAAAATTATATATATATGGTGGCAGCAGTGCTTCGTTATAAAAATCTATGATATGCAAGGACTTCTCGCTACTAATCATGGGGTAATTCCCAATAGAATTTGGTAGGAGAGTGTCCTCGATTTGTTCTATTCCTGGACAACTTGTATGGACGAATGTCTGACGTTGCATTTCTAATTACATTAATTGATCTCTATATACGTATCACCTGTTTTGTGGCAGAGAAGGCAATTTCTCTTAGCTTACCACCCTTTCTTGAGACTTACAAGCTTAGGAGTTAAACGTTTGTCAAAGTCAGTTGTGTGATTGTAGGAATGGCTATGTGGCAGTCAAAGTAGAATGTGCTATATGTGTAATGACCCGTAAATTTTAACTGTTTTATAACGTAATTAGTCGAAATTTTATGAAATTTTAAACGATAAAATTTTGAAATAAAAATTTATTATTTGGAATGCGTCTAATTAAACATAGCAAACTGTAAAATTTCGTCAGAAAATATGAAAGTTTATTTCGTGCGTAAATTTACTTCAATTTAATCAGTTAAAAAGCGATGAAAATAAAACGTTTTCGAAACCTAAATATTTTTACATAGAAAAATTCCAAACCATCTTCTGAGCAAGACGTCATTTTTCGTTTTTCAAAATTCGGATTTCTTCAGCTCCGTCGATCTTAATCTTCTGCGTTTTTGCTGCATTTTCCACTTGTAAAAAAATTGAATTTTTATAATTCAATCATACCACTGATATTTATATACCATTTTGATCGTATCGTCGCGCTGATCTTTACGGAATATTCAATTCGATGTTTTGAAGTCCTGTTCGTTATTGAATCGATAATCGACCTCGTATCGGTACGTATCCGTTCGTGACCTTTTGTTTTCCACCTACCCACCTGTTCGAAACCCAATAGCCAATTGCTTTTATTACTGCCTGAATCACCGTGTCATTTCAATAGCCATATGTTATTAATATACTTTGAATTCAATTGTGACTTTCAATATTTTCCACGGGTTCCAATATTATTTTCTGGTTGCCTTAATTGTCAATTTGGTTCCACTTTCTCTCCATTCTCATTCAAAAAAAAAGCAAATGTACCTGACACTTTCACTTTCCATTTTCTTTTTCTTCCTTCTCCTACTCTGCCCAAATCCGATCCGAGAACCACCCTCTAACCTAGACCGAGCACCGCCTTCACCGCATCCTTATCATTCCTCCACCCATGCTTGCAATCCGCACTTTCCCGAGCGACCTACAGCCCACTTCTTCCATCTCCACAAGCACCGAGAACCGAAACCCGGCCCGACAGCAAATCGCTTCCATCCCCTCAGTCATTCGTCCTCCACGAGCACATTCAGCCTTCGATCGCCTGCGCCCTCCACTTCAGCCATCTTGGCCGATCTAACTTCCTACGCGTAGCGGAGCTCGCTAGCCTCCGACCGGTCTCTGTTTCTCCTCCCTCTCATGCTTCAGTTGAACTCCTCGCTGCATACAAATATATATGGTATGTATATATATTTTATATATTAGTTTATATATAAATGTTATTAAAGTTGCAAAGGTATATATATATTTCCAATTTCAACAGTTTACAATTTTGTTGTAAGTTCTATAAAATGTGTCTGCATATTTCATATTATTTGGACATTTTGATTTCTTTTAAGGTTCTAAAGTATAATAGAATATAATATGAAGTGTATTTGTTTGTACAGAATGAAGTGTATTCGTATTTTTGGTGTATTTGAATGATGATGTGAGATATATACATATGCATATATATTGGTCTTTAACATGTCTATTTTGCATATAAACTATTAAGAATATGTTGAGCTTAAATATAAACTACTGTTTATGTGAGGTGTGATTCATATTGAAGGAAAGACATATATTACGTTTTCTTTGGTTCTTCATAATGGCTGCAGTCTATGTATTAATATATTTGTATATATTCAGTTGTATTTATGGGTTAGTTTCGGTATATATATTTTAAATTATATATGACCGGTTTTGAGTAGATCTATCTTCTGTATATAGTATATATATATATATATAAAGTTTGTCTGTTGATTCTATGTGTTTTTATGAAAACTATTTTTTTTTAGGTTTATATAAATTTATTTGTAATTATTAAAGTTGCAACCAAACTGATTTTGCACTTGTTTGCATGTTTATTTTTATTTTTTCTAAACAGCAGTTAGACTTCATGTTCACGATATCATATCTCAATCATGTTTTATCGGAATGGGTTGATTCTATTTTTTAAAAAGAGTCGAAGTTACCTAATTTATGCCTGTCAAATTTCAGCAAAATCCGACATCGTTTGATTAGTGGTCGAGGATCTGGAAGTTAGACCCAAGCAGTTGTTCTTTTGTACTTGAAATTATTTTACACTACTGCAAACACGACCTGGGTTCATGTTTGACGCATCGTATCTCTTCCGTCTTACGTCGGAATACAGTGATTCCTTTTTTTTAAAAAGATAAAGTTTCCTACTTTCTGTATATAAAATTTTAGCTTCATATGAGGTGGTTCAGTCCTTTGTTTCTTACCTGAAAATCAGACCCATAGGGGTTTTCAGACCTGAATATTTGACAGTCGCAACATGGCATGAGTCTATGTCTGTGATATCGTAACTTTTCTGGTCTCTTGTCCAAATCAAGTGATTCTTTTACAGTTTGAAATACAAGTTTTGATCTTTATTCATACCAAATTTCAGACCATTTCCATCTCGGTAGCACATAGAATTATATTGTTAAACTTTGACACAGGACATGTTTTTATTTTTTGCTATGTTGAATGTTTTGATTTGATTTCGGCAAATTCCTATTTAACAGCTTTTCTCGTCGATTCGTGCCAATCTGGTTTATTTCGGAAGTCGTGCTTGCAATTCGTAACTCAACTTCGTTGTCTATTCTCGCTCCCTAGCCTCAAAAGGTAAGCAATCACTCACGATTAACGTTCTTTTATTTATTAAATTTGATTTCAATTGAAACGACAATTGAAATATGCTGCTGTTAGTTATTTACAGTTATTACCTATATCAGTTCACCTTTGACATCTGACACCACTATCTGTTATTCATACAATGATAATTAAATTTGGTTGATAATGATTGTTGTTTGATGTTGACATTGGACGTTAAATTGTTAATGTGTAAGTGATAAATAATTTGAATTTGAAATTGACGTAGGATAGTTAATGACTTAAAATTGATATATATGTTGAATTTATTTAGACAAATCTGTATAATATGACCCTTTAAATGTTGATTAATTGACACGTAGCAATATGGTTAATTACACCTTAAACCATTTGAATGTATGTTGTATAAATTGTTGTAGTATGAATTGAATAATTGATATCAAACGAAGAACCATATTAATATTAGTGTAATAATCTTTAATCTACATGAAATGATAGTGTAGATTCTAGAAATAATTATATTAATTTACACAAATAACAATGTGAATTAATACGATTATTTCGGTATTATTTGAATTGATTATTGGATTGTTATTGATTGTGTTATTGCTTGTTTATTTACTTTGACACCATCCCAGTTATTACAGTACAAGTTCTCTTTGCTATGCTTTGATTTTGAATTGAATTGGAATCGGGTTGAAATGATAAATACCCAAATTAAACTTTGACCCAGGATAGAGAATTAAATAAAATCTGATTGGTCAATAATTTGATTTAAAAATAACATAAAGATTTTATTTGAATAAATGATAAGGTTTTGAAATGAAGTTGGAATTTGAATTTTTATGAAAGGAAAATGTTAATATTTAATAATACGAAACAAAATATTAACAATGTACTTGATGAAAGAACGTTGTTAAATTTGAGAAACGATTGAATTAAGTTTTGAATTTTAATAATTAAGTTTGAAAGTATTAATAATTAAGTTTTGAAATTATTAATAATTAAGTTTTGAAATTAGTTAATAATTAAGTTTTGAAATTATTTAATAATTAAATAAGATTGAATTATTTAATAGTTAAATAAAATTGAATTCTTTATTAAGTGAAATTGAAATTCTTGAATAAGTGAAACTGAATTTCTCTAATAAGAAATAAAATGTGTTTTATTTAAATTAATGTAAGACTTGAAATTTAAAGAATTTGATCTGATGAATTTAATTTAATTCAATTTTTAATTTTTAATATAATGAAGTTGAATTTAAATAATTGATTTAATGAATTGGAATTTAAATAGAAATTGTTTTGAATGATAAATTAACTTAACGAAAATTAATGAAATCGATAAATGAATTTAAATTGATTTGAATGTTGAATTAAATTAATTTAAATGATTTTCGAAATGAAACTTATATGCGAACCTGAATCAATATTTGAATTGTTTAAATAAAAATTTAAATTGAATTATAAGATTTTGAAATGGTGATTTGGAAGTTTCGAAACGTAAATTTTGGAAATTGATTTAGAGAGACAAATGAAATGTTGGTTTGCAAATTCTAATTGAGATTGAAATTGATTTGGTTTTGAAATAAATAAATGACCAATCGGTGTAATAATCACGGAATTTATTAAAGAGACCGGAATCGGTTAGGGACATACTCACTGTCTAAACCAAAAACCACTTTAACAACTATATGCGGAGTGTGATCCAGAATGAAGTGGTTGGAATGAGGTACGTGATGACTGAAGAAAGAGATCGATAATGGATAGCCTTGACACTTGTGTCAAATTGGAAATGACTAAAACAAGAGTCGTGCCGGGCCAAATGGGGGTTAGCTACCTCGAGCGAACACACTTCTTCGAAAATTACTCATTACTTGTTGTCGATTGGTGCACCCTTGATTTTGGCAGTGTTGTTTCGCGGTGTTGCGATTGCTGCGGCGATGCGTTCTCACCAGTCCGGATCAGGCAAACGGTAGTTTCACTACCTTGGGTATTGCCTCATGTGCCTTGTCATACTTGTATCCCTATATACGCGACCACTACGATTTGTTTTGTGTTATACCTATGGAGTACTCCCTGATATCCCACTAGTTTACGGTGGAGTTTACAGTGCTGTATAGACTATAACGCTTATATAAAATGTGTTAATGGGGATAATGGTAACGCCTTAACACTATCTTGATACTTTATATTACTGATAGGCATTATCTACATAGCGTACACTACTACCTATTAGATAGTTTAACGGATCCTTAGAGGATGGTTATTCCAACATCCTTTGAGTTAATTGTATTTCAGTTGCTATTTCACTTGAGTTGGATTTATTGATATAAGAATGTTAATCCTGACTCGAATGTTTTGTGTTTTGCTTTACACTTGGGTCAGACTGAGTGTACCAGTATTCGAGACTTACCTTTGGAGTTGGAGCTTTGCTTGAAGATCCAGCCATCTATTCTGCTTTCAGTATTCGATGATTCCAGTGATGTATTCTGATTTGTATCTGATGTATCGTGTTACACTTCTGTTGTATCTGGTTTAACTCTGATGTATCTTATATATTTATATAGTAGCTTCATGAACTACTATCTCTTTTATTTCTGCTGCAAATTATTACTCTGTGTCTGTGATCTGTGATTATTTATTTACTGTATATGCTCAGTTTTGCCAAATATAAATTAACAATTCTGTATTTTGAATCATTCAAGTTCGACATGTGCGGATGCGAATGGTCCAAAATAGTGGGTCGTTACAATATGAAAGGTAAGCGTTAACTTAAGCCTCATCACCCAATAATGGCTTAAATAGAGTATGCCATAAAGCTATGTGGTTTGCAAGCGTAAGGGTATGATCATCACCTTTCTAGATAACCCTCTATATTTTGTGTATATGGTGTATGCTATAAGATTTCTCGAATGGGTCGGTGAGGACCGGAGTAATGACATATTCACTTTCGATTCAGGCCATGTATGAGTGCCAACAGGGATAAACTGGCCTTCCTAGATGTGAAGGACCGTCTATGCATCCTCGGTCCATTCCTCTAGAGATGTACTATACAAAAGGTAGGCCATTGTATGGAAATCCATTCTCCAAAACGTGCCTGCCATTTTCTTTGCAAACCATTTGTGTCGTCAAATTTAACCAATATAATAATTTTTGCTATTTTAATATTATTTGTATACTAGACACTAGTATAATATAATAGGATTTGATAAAATGTTTTGGTTATCATAAGGTAAAAACCCTTCTGTATTTTTGTACGGCTTGGTCTTATGAGATACCTTTGTTCGATGAGGAAAAGTTTTTATAACTTTAAAATTTAGTTAAGATGTGTATTCTCACGTTGGTTTACCAAACTGGTCCAAACGTTCTTCCCTTAAAATTCTTGGTCAGACCGAGCATACTTACAGGTTCAGATTGGGACGCTTTGGAGCTTCAACAGACGAGCTGTAGGTCCTCAGATCGTATTCATGTATGTTTTTATTTTCCTCTACATTGTTGTTTAAATTATCAATGTTTAAGAGGACAAGTTATTATAACTGTCTAGACCGATAATTGTGATTTGATTGTTGTACTCTAATGGATGATGTAAATTATACTGTAGTTTATCTTTTTGTAAAGATCATGTATATTATATTTTATGCAGTTCCATTGCAATTGTGAGATTTTATGTTGTTTTAGTTCTTTTTCTTCTCTTCTCTACTTCTTCTTTTCTCTTATTCTTTCTTCTTTCTTTTCCATTACAATCCGTCTTTCCGCTAAATTGGGTTATACATATGTGGTTTTTTGTCAACTCGAATCGGGATTTGCATGTCGTTACAGTTGGTATCAGAGCTTAGGTTGTGCAAAACACCTAGGCTTGGGCTGGGTAGTTGGTATCAGAGCTTAGGTTGTGCAAAACACCTTGGCTTGGGCTGGGTACTCATTATAGATAGGGTCAGTAGCACCCCAGAATGAGTTTGAGTGTATTATAATAAGAGAGTATGTTTGTTATGAATTATAAAAATGTTTTATATTATGCTAATTTATCTATTAAGTGACATGAATTCTGGTCAGTAAGGGGCACTACGTTATCGATAAGGGTTTCTAAACGCTTGAACAAGTGAAACTGACATGGTATTATGTTGAAATTGGGTAAATGAAATAATTTTGCCTTAATTATACTTTTATGTAAAGGAATAATTTTTCAAAAATTATTATAGTTATATATGGTATGTTTGATTGTTACTGAATGATAATATTTGATTATTATCATTTGTTGTTTTTTTGTTTGTGTTCTAATAGAAGTTGTTGTTATTATTAGGTAAACAAAGACAAACAATTAAGAAATGGTTTTATATAACCAAAGTGAAATTATATATAACGAAAATTTATAAATATGATTTGAAAATAAAATGGATTTAAAGGGAATAAAAAGCACTAAACTCGCTTCAGTCGTAGGAAAATAATTATGGTGATGACTATAGCATCATCGGCATTCATTTTAGACTTTCTAAGTAACAGATTATTACTATAGTGATTTGCTATAGAGGTTTTTTTAATAAAACTAGTTTTGATTTTAAAATTCCAAAATGTAATTTAATATAAAAAGGAATTATGTATATATATAATCTCAAAATGATTTGAAAAATATATGAAAAACTAGATGTTTAAATTCTAAAAGTTGTTATCTAAGGGCTTTGATGAAAACATAAGAAACTAAGTTTTATAGCTTATAAATTTTGAGAATTAGTGAGTTAAAAAAATTCTAAAAGAAAATTTTGTCGAATATAAATGTGGAAAAAAGTAAATTCGAATATTGAATTATTAAATGAAATTTAACTTATTCTAAATAAAATGAAATTTGAAATCGAATTTAATTTAAGCAAAGTTAAAAGAAATTGAATTTGATTTGTAAGGAACTGATGAAATGAGCTAACAAAATAAATTAGTGAAATGGATATAAACTTGAGTTATAAAATGAAATTCAACTTAAGTTGTAAAATGAATTGAATATGTTTTGGAATGTTATTTGCTAAAAATAAATATGAACTTAAGTTGTAAAGCGAAAATAAACATAAGTGTTGTATATAAAGTTTATAATAAGCCTAGGTGAAGTAAACTATAGCTATTTTAATTTTTATAAATTGCGGAAGGATAATGGCGTCCTCAGTCCTCCCTGTCGCACCCCCCATCTCCTTCGTCCCCAGCAAATACAATTCCATTCTGTCCCCTTCATCCCCCAACTCCCCTGGCGCCCCCACCCAACAAGAGTTCCCACCCCGAGTCCCTCCGCCTCCACCCGGATCCAAACAGCCGCTATGCATCGAGATACCTGCCAAAACGTATGCTCAGGTTGCGAGCTCTGCTCCTCGTTCCCCCCTCCTACCCAACCCCCCGGCCAGAAGACGTCACCCACTGCCTCAGTTCAAAAATGTGCGCCATACGGTTGAATTTCTAAAAAAAGAAAACCGTTGCCTTCGCTGTGCAGGCCTCCGACACGTGGCGCAGTCTTGCAGAGATGCAAAGATTTGCTATAAGTGCGGATTTTTCGGGCATCCACAATCTCACTGTCCCAATAAAATCCCTAGTCAGCCTCAGGCTCGAATAACTAGCAAAGTCCCCTCCTCTTCCAATAAGGACAAACAACCCTCTGCCGGCTGGGCCCCAATGTCCAATCCCCTCTCAGATCGTACGAAACCCTTCAGCTCCCCTAGACAAATCATTTCCCCTGCATCTCCTCATAGCCCACCTCATACCCCTAAACAGCATCATTATTCATCTCCAAACCCTAAAACTTTCGCAATGGCAGACCCTTCACTACTTCTCGTCGCAAACATTATCTCTGGCACCTGGTCCCTAGACTCCCTCCGCCACACGCTATCCTCTACATTCCAACACAGAGACTGGCCTCTCTGGCTTCAATCCGACAATAGCTTCATCTTCTACTGCCCCTCATTCCTTATCAGAGACCAAATCCTCCAAAGATCGACCATCCCTACAACCGCGGGAACTATACAATTCCACCCCTGGTCGGAGCTGGACCGCCCCGCGCCGACATTGGACCCACCTTCATGGGCAAGAATCTCTGGGTTCCCTGAACTACTCCGTTTCAACTCAGAAGCCATTTCGGAAGCTGTTAAGCCAGTAGGTAGATTCCTGGCTCAAGACGATTGCGAATGGGCTGAGCTTGACCACCGTTTTCTATACATCCAAATCCAGTTCTATAGTGGCATCATCTCCCCATCTTCCTATGTCTCGGTCCTTAACAACACTGAATACCTCCTTCGTATAGAAAGATGGGAACACGAGCACCCGAACAGGCGCCCAGAGAACCACCTGCTAGGTTTCGACTACGAAAGGCACTTCCCTATCTTCGAGCAACACATCCAGATAGACGACCTAGAGTCAGACGAAAGATTTGACGTCCTGAACTACTCCCCCATCTTCTCAGGATCCCCACCGGCGCCTGGCCTTATTTACGACCAATCCTTCGAGGTGGTGGGCCCAAGAGGTTGGGACCCATGGCCAGTCCAGGAACACAGGTGGGACCCCTTCTCTGACCTGGACCTCTCATCCCCGCTCTTCCAGCAAATTCCAACCACTCCGCCCCCATCCGTCCCTCCTCATCCTCCCCCCAACCATGCCCCTCATACAAACACCCAATCTCTTCCGGTGCAGATCCTCCACTCCCCACTCCAAACTGACCCCCCCTCTCCCACTCTTCAATTCCCTATCCACAGCCCAGAGGAACTCAGTCAAGTGGCCCCTCCTAGAACAAATCAAGAGCTTCAGCCCGACACTCAAGCGGTAGCACAGTGGTCTCAGCCAATCACACCGACAGCGGTGCGTCGTAGCTCCAGACTGGACAGAGCAGCATCGCATCCTGGTAGTTTCTTTAAACACGTTGTCTTTTCGTCACTTAATAAAAGCTTAAATAAAAAAATGGCACGTTGCATGGGAGTTAACCTGCATGGAGAGCATTACTCCTCCATGCAGGCACTAGAATCGGAGCGCTTATCATTCTCCCAATGAAGCTAATATCCTGGAATACACGGGGGTTGGGGGACCCCAGCAAAAGACACGCTGTTAGCCTTGTCATATCCCCTCACAAAGTAGACATTCTTTTCCTGCAAGAATCCAAACTATCAGACCCAAACCCCAACATACTCAGACAGATCGGTGGGCCATTCCTAACTGGGTGGGCCCACATTAATGCTGTCGGCTCGTGCGGCGGTATAATGACAGCCTGGAATGAATCCGTGTGGTCCCACTGCCAAACTTTCTACCACACTTCAGCCCTACATGTAGCCCTTCGACACTTACAAACTAACACAATCTTCTTCTTCACAAATATCTATGGCCCACACAACCCTCGAAATAGAAACGACCTCTGGACAAACTGTCTCTCCTTCTCCTCACACATCAATGGCCCCTGGGTCGTTGGAGGAGATTTCAACACCACCAAATCCCCAACAGAAAGGAACTCTGGCAACCTTTCCCAAGACTCCGAAGCCTTTAATCAGTTCATCAACCAGTGCTCCCTAATTGACCCACCCATTAATAATCGCCTTTACACCTGGTCAAACCGCAGATCTGACCCATCCCTCGCAAAACTAGACCGCTTCCTTTTCAACCCAGCCTGGGAGGACTTATTTCCCCTCTCCATCGTCTCGGGCCTAGCCACTGTTATCTCCGACCATTGCCCACTCCTCCTAGACACGGGTTCCCTAGCTTGCCACAACAGACCCTTCAGGTTCGAACGTCTCTGGCTCCTCGAGCCATCATTCGACAACTTCATCAGAGAAATCTGGACTCAGCCCTCCCCCATACAATCTGCCACAACCAGGGTAGTCTCCAAGCTCCGCTCTCTACGAAAAATCATCAAACCCTGGGCCAAATCAGTTTGGGGCTCCATTCGTTTGCGCATCTCAGCCATCCAAGATGAGATTCTTGACCTTAATATCCTGGAAGAAACCTCCCCGCTCCCTGATCCGGACCGCTCTCGTCTGAGAGAGCTGGAAGCGGACCTTGACAGGTTGCTACTGCAAGAAGAAATTGGCTGGAAGCAACGGTCCAAAGCGAAATGGATCGAAGACGGAGACAAGAACACTGCCTACTTCCACCGTCTTGCCAACGGCAGACGTAGATCCAATCACATCCCCGAAATCACTCACGACAACATCACTACCACTGATCAATCGGCCATCCTCAAACTCTTCACCGACCATTACCGATCCATTCTTGGCCTTCACCCCCCTCCTCTCCCCCCAATCGATTGGAATCTGATCTACCCGGTTAACCCCCTCATCCCCATTGACCAGCCCTTCACTGAAGAAGAAATTTGGGCAGCGCTTAAAAGCATGTCGGACGATAAGGCTGCTGGCCCAGATGGTTTCGGGCCTCTCTTCTTCAAACACTACTGGGAAACCGTCAAGTACGACATCATCGAAATGTGCTCTGAATTCCATACCAATCCAAATTCTGTGGACCGCATCAACTACGCAAATATCATTCTTCTCCCAAAATCCCCAGGCGCCACCTCCCTCTCGTCCTTTCGCCCCATTAGCCTCCTGAACACAACCTTTAAGATCATAACCAAGGTCCTAGCCAACCGCCTCCAGAGCGTCATAGCCCCCCTTATTGGAATCGAGCAATCTGCATTCATCTCGGGCCGTAACATCATGGACTGCGTAGCAATGACCCAGGAGATCATTTCCTTTTGCCACTTGACCTCAACACCAGGAATGCTACTCAAACTAGATTACTCAAAAGCGTTCGACTCTGTTAACTGGCAATTCATAGGGGAGCTAATGGCACACAGAGGCTTCCCCACAAAATGGTGTAACTGGATATCCTCTATACTCAACTCAAGCATGTCCTCGATAGCCATCAATGGGATCTCGGGGGGCCTAATCAAATCGGCCCGCGGACTGCGACAAGGTGACCCACTTTCTCCCCTGCTCTTCGTTCTGGTGGCCGATGTGTTCAATCGCATGATCAAATTAGCAATTTCGAACAACATCTTTCAGGGTATCAACCTCCCCAACTCTAACCTAACCATATCCAACCTCCAATTCGCGGACGACACCATCCTATTCGCATCACCCACGATCAACCACATCCACTGCCTCAAAGTAGCACTATATTCATTCGAACTCATATCAGGCTTGTCCATTAACTTTAGCAAAAGTTCCATCATCATGCTCGGTAAAGCTGATAACCTCGGGCCAACCTGTTCCAGCCTGCTCAACTGTAAGATTACACACTTCCCCATCTCCTACCTCGGTGTCCCTATCCGTCCAACCAAATTGCATAGATCCGATTGGTCCCCCCTCATCGCCAAGATAGAAAAAAGACTCCACTCATGGAAAGCCCATTCCTTGTCCTCAGCAGGGCGCCTAGTCCTCGTTAAATCCGTTCTATCATCGATCCCCACTTACTGGATGTCACTATACAAACTCCCTTCCTGGATAATCAAAAAAATCGATTCAATCAGAAGTTCCTTTCTGTGGAACGGTAGCAACATAAAGAGGCTCGTAAACTGGCAAACTGCCTGCCTTCCCCTGACAAACGGTGGCCTTGGAATCACTAATCTAATTGACTTCAACTTATCGCTCCTCGCCAAATGGCTCTGGCGATTCCTAACCCCTGGCCCCACCCTCTGGAAATCATGGATCACCACCCTACACTATCACTCTAACCCTCACCTTGTCCTCCACGCCCCCAACGGCATAAAACCATCCCCCTTCTGGTCTGGAGTAGTTTCGACCCTACCACGCGTCAAAAGGCTATTCCACGTCAACCCGGGAAACGGGGCTAATTGTCTCTTCTGGTTAGACACTTGGCACAATCAACTTCCACTCTCCTCCATCCTCCCCAACCTCTTCGCTCACACAACTAATATCTTCACCTCCATCTCCGACATCTCCACTTCGGGCCCAGCCCAGCTTCTCCCGGCTTCATACTTTGACCTCTATACCCTCAATGAGATTCACCTCGCCTCCTCAATTCTCCGCAACACCCATCTCAACTCCCGACCAGATTCCTTCACCTGGGCACCCAACCCCTCATCCGGCTTCTCCGTTGCCTCCTGCTACGCCCACCTAAACAACCCTGGACGACTATTCACCTTCCCCAGACTCTGGAAGTGCAGGATTCAGCCCCGCTTTGCTTTCCTGCAGTGGTGCCTCATCCATGGGCGAATTAACACAAGAGACAGACTCCTCCGCCATAACATTGTAGTAGACCCCAGCTGCGTCCTATGTTCCACCTCAACAGAAAGTTTGCAACATCTCTTCTTCGAGTGTGATTTTGCTGTCAGGGTCTGGGCGGCGACAACTGCTCACATCCTCGGACATATCCCCACGTTCACCTCATTTTTCGACCACTGGCAGAACAACCCCCCCAACTACCACATAGATCTCACGGTTGCTATTTTCAGTTGGTGGATCTGGGCCGAGCGCAATGCACGTGTATTCTGCAAGCCCATATCCAGCCTTGAAGAAACCTGTAGACGTATTACTCACCATTTCTCATCTATATCAGGTCGTAGCTTCTCCGCTCCGTTCAGGCTGAGACTTCCTCACCCCAGCTCCCCACAGGCGGAATCCTCGGGCAGCACATCAGCAGTTCCTCCTGACAGGCATCGTGGGCACCACTAAACCGCGACTTAGCTCCGGCCTTTTCATCACTGTGCTTTTTTCCACTATATGTATTTTGTTTATATAACTCTGTCTGCTTCTCAATACTTTTTGGCCAGCGATCAGGCTTGTTGATCGCAATATTTACTAATTTATATAATATCTAATCGGCTGTGTAGTGCCACGCTACACAACCGTGTTGCTCAAAAAAAAAAATAAGCCTAGGTAATAGTTTATAAATGATAGTAGTATTAAGGAAACTATTTATAAACTTAAATAAATTCTATGAAAATGATTCATAAATGAATTTAGTATGGAATGAAATGTTGTTAAACATAAAATGAATATGAAAAATGAAAGTGAATAAATGAATGTGAATAAAGCAATGTGAATAATGAAAATGAAATGAGTTTAAATAAAAAGAATGGGAAATAATAAGAAACCAATTGGAATAAATACGTAAGTTTTATGTACATTATTTTATTCGTATAACTGTTTTATCTAGATTCGAATATAGGATTTCGATGTGTTTACACCAGTCCAAGTTAGGATTTCTCACTCGATTCTTAACGGCCAACACTGGATATGGATTTTTGATTAATTCTGATATTCTTTATCATAATATATGGCCATGCAAGGGGTATGATGGTTTCTATTCAAGGATCCAAATTTGAGTCAGCACTAGAGTGGTTGTGTGAACGATGCTAGTTCGAAAGTGAAATTATGTGATCTAGCGAGTGATCAGATATGGTTTTGCGTATGGATGATATATGTACATCATACGGGCATTAATAAATATAATGTTGACATTGGAAAATGCAAATTGATACGGTTATGGATTAATTGGATGAATATTAAATTGTTTGACGTTTTCTCTTGTTACCTTTCCATTTCTGCATATGGTTATTGTATTATTACATGTTATATATTGATATTACTTTTCCTATACTTATTCTCATTGGTTGTTGAGTGATTAGTTGGTGGGGATGGCGTATGCTCCGCATTTGGAGCTCACTTTTGCATTATATTGATTATATTTACTTGTTTAATATAAGAAAATGTACACATCTTGGATTACATATCGTACTTTTATATTTTTTTCCTTACGGGATACCTCATCCTTGAAGATGAGATGTATACTTGTGATTATACATATATTGCAAAATTTTCCGATTGAACCATGCAAAGGAGATCCTAGGGAAATTTTCCGTAAATTTAAGGCGTCAGAATGTTTTTAGGATTTTGAAAATAATGTTGATAACTAGAATTTAGATTTTGGTTTTATAACTTAGAATGGCATTAGTTGGTTTTGAAAATTTAATTATGAATTTAAAGATTTAGAAAATGTGATAACAAAGTTTTAACTAATTGATCTCAAAAGGTTAAAAGAATTTTTAATCCATTTCAACAAATTAATTTTGAAAAGTTAATGGGTTTAGGTATTTTTTTCTTACCTTGAAAATTTCGGGAACAAAATTCTTTTAAGAAGGGAAGAATGTAATGACCTAGAATTTTAGTCGTTCTTATTTGAAATATTTAACTGATTCTAAATATTGAAAAGTTAATTTTGTAAGTTAAATAACAATTTCAAATACAACGATTTATTTTATAATTAAATTGTAAAATTTGATATTTAGAATTGTTTAAATAATTTAATCTTGATTTTACTGTGGGAAAAAATGATTTTGAAAACTGATTTATATTATATTTAAACAATAATGGAGATACTCAACTTTTAAATTGGATTTAGAAGTGATTAAACTGATTTTGGAAATAAGTCGTTTTAGTTGATGTGTAAAAATAGCCTTTTTTGGGAACTATCTTGGATTTCAACGAAACCAATTTCATTAAATCCGTAATAGTGAATTATTATATGCAGTCGAATTTCATGGCGATCGGATGTATCTTTTGGCCGTGCGAGTTTGAAACGCATAGAAATTAATTAAAGAAATTTAAATTAATATAATTTTATTTTGAAAAGATAACTTCTGTACACAATGGAATTGGATCCCAAAATATATTCGATTGTGTTCAGAATAGGAGAATAACATATAAAACATCAGGCAACACGCTTCGTTAGGAGTTCGAAATTTAGATGTGTGAATAGTACCTTCAAAATTTTCTATAAAAGGGGCATTAACATTCTTCATTTGCAAAAGCCTAACCCTAAAGTCAATCGCCGCCATTAAAACAATAGCTCCATCAAATGACCATAATTTCTCTGATTCATCGAAGCTAAGTTAGCCAAAACATTCAACATGAAAGATGGAAGGCTCGTCACCACAAACCCATCCATATAAATCGATCGATGAACCTCTCTGGCATGCTTATATTTTTATATAAGTGTGGATAATTTAATTTATGTTGTTTTTTGCTTGTTTGGATGATTTACTATTTGATTAGTTGGTTTGGATATATTCTTGCATATTACAGCAGATGAAACCCTATTACGTTCCTGTGTATGAGCAGATGATCTTTTGTATACAATTCCACCTCAAACCGGTTGATTTATATTTTATGATTATATACAACATGTGATGCGGGGGATAGGTTGGAGGGATCCAACATGGTTCCTCACAATTTTACTTTTTATATATTTTGATATATGGTGTGTTGGATGCCATATTTGATGACATGACTATATTTTGGTTATTTAGTGCTATTGTAGCTCAGGGCCATATTTTTTTATAATTTTGAAATACTATAAAATAGTGATTTTGAATTGAAATGATATTAGAAGTGATTTTGTAAGTATACATTTTAATAATTTTTAGATTATTAAAAGAAATAAATTTATTTTTAAACAAATAAGAAGTATAATTTTTGATGTTATAAAAGCATAGTTTTGTGACTTATTTTTAAATAGAGATTTTTGAATAAGTTTATATGGAATATTTATAAAAGTGATATTTTATAAATAATGAAATAGATTTACAATCGAAATTTATAAATATTTTATAAAATGGATTTAAAATTTATTTAGTAAATGGATTTAAAGGTGTTTGATAGTAAAACGAGTTTTTATAAAAGAATGATTTATAAATAGAATTTTATTAATAAAGAGATTTAATAAAATAGAAGTTTTATAAAATAGAAAGGAGACTTATAAACTGTAACGACCTAGGATTTTTGACACTATTGTCTGGATAATATACTGATTCAATTTTGATAATAAAAGGTTTTATCAGCCAATAATAATAAATTTTGGTTTTATGGATATCTACATATACATACATACGTACATATATACATACATACATATATATATATATATATAATTGGGAAAGCTATGATTTAACAATCTAAAATTTTATCTCTCAAGAATATTTAAAATATAAGCTCCACCTTTCTACTACAAGATATAATTATATATAGAAATATAATTAGATGTATATGTTTAGCTTTGATATTAAATTTAAAATAAAATATATATGTATAAAAGTAGGAATAAATTCTTACATAAGTGGCTAATATTTGCTTGTATGTGACATAAGTAAAAATTTATATAAATGACATAAAGATAGGCATATATGCATATATATATATATATATATATATATATATATATATATTTGTATAAGATAAAGTAAGACAAAAACTATGTTTGTAAGCATATGTATGTAGTATGTATATATTTAAGGTTATATATATGCATGTAAACATACAAGGGGACATAGCATTAAATTCACATTCCCTCAAGCATACATTATATCAAATCCACTTTACAAATTATCAAATTCCTTTTTCAATTTTCAAATCAGGTGATAATTTCAAATCAAAGTAAAATATACAAACAAAATAAAAATAAATTACTGTACCTGATAGGAGGCTACAACTTATCCCTCTCCTTATAAATAGGACCTGCTTTGTTCACTTTTTTTTCATTCGAACAACAAAAATAAAAAGAAAGACTGGCTGCCATTAAAACTTAAGAAAAATCAAGAAAACAACTCAAGGTGCTAGGAGATCAAAAGCAAGCAGTATTCTTTTTCCTAAAAATGGTGTCTCTGTTCAAAAGAAAAGTGAGTAAAACTAAACTCCATATACTGGTAATATATGTTATAGTCTTGGTCATGGAAATTGAAGTGTGGTTTGATATGTATACCTGTACAACAATACACACACACACACACACACACACACACACTTGTATATGGATATATGTAATTATGTAACCAGAGAAGTCAGGTTGTTCTTCATCTTCCTTTCAACACTGCCCTGTATATTTAAAAAGAATGTTACTCTTGACTTTAAAAATTTCTACCTATCACTCAAATTAGTTTTAGGTTGTGATGTTAAAAGGAAAGCTGCTTGTTATTGAGTGTGCTTTATTTTAAAACTGGTTCTAGTGAATATTACGAAGTATAGAACATAAAAAAGTGAGTTTTACAGTAAGTAATCAAATATTGTAAGAATTCAATTATCAAAATATGAATTTTTACTTATGTGAAAGGGTTGGTCATAGGAAATGATGAATTTTTAGGGTGGTTCCAAAATTTTAGTGGCTTATGTGATGAAATAATTGAAGATGACCAGTTTATGGTCTTTGATCAATTTTCGGCGGACTAGGTGATAATGGAGATTGACATTGGGTCAGAAGGAGGCGGTAGAGATGGGGAGCTCGGGAAAGATGGTGGGGAGTTTAACAAGGCGGCGCAGCGGTCGGTCGAGGTCGATGTAGAGTTTAAGGAAGGTTTTGGGTCGTGGTCGGTTTTGTGGTGACAGCGGCGTCGTGGAGGAGCTGGGAGGTTGTGGTGTAGGGGGAAAAGGAAAGGGATAGTGTGTGCGAAGCTTCTGGTGAGGTTTAGTGGGCGTCGGTGGTCGGAGATGGCTGGACGAGGTGGAGACAAGGTGGTCGATCGTTTTCCTGGTGATGGTTTTTATGTTCGATTTTCGAAATTGGGTGTGTCGGGAAATTATGGGTGGCCAAGGAGGTTACGAAGGTCGGAGGCGACTTGGGGAAGAAGTCGGAGGTGGTCGATGAGTCACTGTTGTAGTGTGCATGTGCACGGTGGAGTTCTTGTGCAGGTCGAAAGGAAGGATGAAGGAGCGAAGAATCAGGGAAAAAGAAAAGGGAAGAAGGGGGGAAGTTTTCCTGGTTTTGGTTTTGGGCGTTGGCTTGACCCTTATATAAAAAAATGTTAAAAATGTTTTCTTTAAAACTATTAACTTTTAAAATTTATTTTAAAAAAAATTAAGCATGATATAGGAATTTGTAATTATCATATCACCTATTTTCACCTAAAAACACATGATTAAGTTTGGAAATTTATTTATTTAATAACTAATGTAAGTAAAACAATTTAAACTTTAAATTTATTAAATCCTAGGTTAGTTTGTATATATGATGATATAGATGAAATTTCTAAAATTTATTTAAAATAATAATAAAAGTTTTGTAGTAAATTTTAATTATGAGTAAGCAGGACTTTGGGAAAAAAATATATTTAATTTTGTTTTTAAATTAAATAAGATGGTGGATTATGATTGATTAATATAGACTATAAATGGTTTAAATAGTTCAGGTTATGTGATTTGTCCTAATTTCTCTAGTGTGTTCTTTTAAGTTGTTCTGTGATATAAAGTACCTTGATAAATGAACAGTTGAAATTGAAACGTTGACACGTTTATTGGAAATAGACGCGTGCAATTAAATTTCCATTGTAATTGTAATATTATGAATTTGAAATTGTTTGGTTAAAACAACATGGCCTTCAAATCTGTCGTTTGGATTCAATGAGACCGAGATCGGATATCAGTGTTATCCGAAAACCATATCGATCCAAAATAAACGCTCAGTCGTGAAGATTTCAAGTGAAGATCCAGAATGAAGATTCAGAATGCAAGGGTTATTTGTTGCTAACTTTGAGAGTGATTCCAATATGAGTGTAGTGGATATAGTGCCTTTAGTTCTGTTAGGACCCAGAACGGATTTGTATGGACGAATGCTATCAGACCATCGTCATTGGGTGACGATGAGCATTCTAAGTGAATGTGTTCTAAAAAGGTAATCGTAACCTCAAGCCTCATCAATCTGGAATGGCTAAAACAGAGGAGATGCAGCAAGGCTAAGTTGGTCGCTCCCAAGTAGGGTAAGGTTACCCCTGTCTAGAGTCCCTTTATTTCGGTTGTGTGGTGGTTGTTGATCCCAACCATGGGGTGATCTTATTCGAGCTATCTAATTTAAGGGGTAGTCCGGTCTTGTGCAGCAGGGGACCCCAAAGTGGTCCTCGATGTTATTTTTCTAGAGATGCGCCATGATGGGCGGTACCCTAGTAGCCCTGCCATTGTATGGAACCCAATCTCCAATAAGCGTCGTACGTTTTGATTGTGCCCAAATATGTTAGAACATGAGATGCAAGCATTCTAGCTATTTTCTATTTTATATTAAAAACCCTAGACATTATTATAATATCATCGGATTTCCTATGAAAGTGTTTTGGTTGTCGTAAAGGAAAAACTCGCTGGTGTTTATGTGCGGCGATTCTTACGAGATATCCTTGATTTCAAATGATTTGCAATTTAAATAAATTTAACCGTTTTACTCACAGCAGACCCATGTCTGACCCAGAGTTTATTTTTCTATTTTTTCTCAACTCTTGGGTACTCAAATTTTTATAAGTAGCCAAGTGATTCCAGGTTTGCGTCGACAAATTTTGGAGGAGGAATTAGAGCAGGTGGCTTCTACGTATCTAGCTATATCTGTATTCCACTGTATTAGTATCTATGTCTGCATTTTGGTTTGTAATGTATAGACAGGTCACCACGACTGTCTAGTATGATGTTTGTAAAAATTATGACTCTGATGTATTGTACTAGTGACTATGTGACATATGTTATGTAATATATATATATATATATTCCGTCCTGTTTTTTATAGTTCTTTCTATCTATTTCTTTTCTACCTATTTCTTTCTCTATTATGACTCGTTTTCAATGGAATGAAAGGCGGATCGTCACATTTGGTATCAGAGCGCTAGGTTGAGTCAATACCTATGCTTTTGGGTTAATATCCATCTTGAGAGAGCATATTTGTAAATTTTCATATATATATATATAGACACACACACACACCTCCATGACTGTTAGGTTACTGTGTCCAGGTAGTCAAAAATGAGTACAAGGGGAAGGTGAGGTAGGGAAGCAAGTAGCACGACAACCACTAATGGAAGAACCCCTAATGTTGGAGGTGGAAGAATAGCTGTTGGGGTCGTAGCTCCAGTACAACCTCGAGTAAACTTTGCAACTCTGTGCAAGGACTTTACAAATCTTGGAGGGAAACCCTTTAAGGGTACTAAGTCTATTAATGATGTGCAAGCATGGTTATGCTCTTGTGAGCAAATTTTCAAGAGTTTGGATCTTTCTGATGAACAGAAGCGAGTTCTGACATCATGGTAGTTACAGGAAGGAGCAACTACGTGGTGGGACTCAGTCACAGCGAATGTCCTCGAGGATGAATTTTCATGGAGTAAATTCAAAGAGGTGTTCGAGGAGCAGTTCATGCTGACTACGGGCAGGACCCAACTGTATAGGAGTTTCTTAGACCTCAAGGGGGAAGATATGTTAGTGGTGGAGTATGAAACCAAGTTCAACGAGTTATCCTGTTATGGCCCTGGACTCATAGACACCCCTTTTAAGAAGAATTAAATATTTATATTAGGAATGAGGCCCAAATTTCACGAGAAGATGACCGCTCATCTTAAAGAATCATTTGTGGAACTGGTGGATATGGCTTTGAGATACAGAGAACTTTTGGAAAGGAAACCCTCGACAACAGTTGCAACCCCAAGTGGCGGTGCTACTAATCAGAATAAGAGGAAATTTAACCCAAATTCGAAGAAACAAGGTAACGGAAAACAAGGAGGCAACCATGCGATCGAGTAAAGTTATAATTGCCAACAGGAAGGTCATCTTGCCAAATTTTGTCCAAGAAGTGGAGCCCCGAAGCAGCGGTAGAGCGGACCTATTTCTCAAATGCTTCAGAAGACCATGTGCTTCAATTGCCATCAACCCAGGCACATGGTGAAAGCCTGCCCACTTCTTCAGAAGGCTCAGCCAAACAAGGTGTTTGCCATCCAGAGCGGACCATCGGCTTCAACGGATGTGAAGGGAAAAAACTTCCTCGAAGGTAATTTGCTTTTAAACGGTGTTTATGTTAGAGTATTGTTTGATTCTAGTGCTTCTCTTAGCTTTATTTCTTCGGAAACTATAGAGAAATTTCACCTTACCCCTATTATCGTAGACCACTCTATTTACATATCAAATCCCATAGGAGGAGTGACCAAACTGTATATGATTTGTGAAGGCTTTAAAATTTCTTATCTATCCCATAGCTTTTCATGTGATCCCTATGTATTAGATTTTAAAGGATTTGACCTTCTACTTGGAATGGATTGGTTAGACAAGTATAAAGCTGAACTAAAATGTGAGGAAAGAACCTATTTTTGGAAACCAGGTAGGGAAGAACTGCAAGGATGGAATGTGATAGCCCCGGAATTCACCTGAGTAGTCTCTTGCATGTGCTCAAAGCATCTCAAGAAGGATTAGGATCCATTGAAGTTGTTAGAGAATTCCTTACGTTTTTGAAGAAGTAAAAGGCTTATCCCTGCATTGGAAATAATATTCCATATTGATTTAGTTCCAAGGGCAAGACCTGTAGTCCAACCAAAAAGGAGAATGGCTCCGAGGGAAAGGGAAGAGTTGGCGAGTCAGACTCAGGATTTCTTGAGGAGAGGATTGATTAGACCCAGTTGTTTATGCTGGGTTTCTACTATACTGTTGGTAGTCAAATCGGATGGGTCGTTAAGACTTTGTGTAGACTATAGGGAGTTGAATAAGATGACCATTAGGAATAAGTACCCCTTACCTCATATCGACGATCTTTTTGACCAACTTCATGGGGCCACCGTATTCTCACAAATGGATTTAGCTTCAGGATTTCACCAACTAAGGGTTGCTGAAGACAGTATACCCTTAACTGCATTCAAAGGGCCTGACTGTTTCTTTGAGTGGCTGTTTATGCCTTCTGGGCTAATCAACGCTCCGGCTTATTTTGTAGATCTAATGAACCATGTCTTAAGAGATGTTCTGAACAAGTTCATGCCAGTATTCATCGATGATATTCTTATCTACTCCAAATGAGATGAGGAACATAGGCATCATCTGGAGGTGGTATTGGAAACATAGAGAAGACATGTCTTAAAAGCAAAGTTTTCAAAGTGCCATTTATGGCAATCGGAGGTAAAAGTTTTAAGACACATTGTATCGGAAGATGGTGTTTCTGTGGATCCAGTAAAGGTGATGGTTGTTCAAGAGTGGAAGAAACCGCGGACTCCTATGGAGGTTCGTAGTTTTCTTGGTTTTGCAGGATACTACAGGAGATTTATCTAGGATTACTCTAAGATTTCCTCCCATTTGACCAAGCTGACTAAGAAGGGAGTGAAATTTGAATGGACTCCAGAGTGCAAAGAAGTTTTTCAAGAATTGAAGGTGAGATTAACCAGTGCACCCGTTTAGGCTGTTCAAGATGGGAACAATGAATTCGCAGTGTACATCGATGCTTGTGGGGTAGGAGTAGGAGCTGTTTTGATGCAGCGCGAAAGAGTGATTGCGTACGCGAGCAGGCAGTTAAAGCCTCATGAGAAGAACTATGCTATGCATGACCTGGAATTGCTGGCTATTGTCTTTGCAGTAAAGATGTGGAGGCACTATCTGTTGGGTAAGGACACATCTATTTCTTGTTAGTTTCTTGTTAACCCTTAGAAATCTAGGAGTAAAATTCTTTCTTATATTAGGTCAAAAGTTTGATATCTTCAAGGATCATAAACCCATAAAGTATCTTTTCTCCCAAAAAGACCTGAACTTGAGGCAGTAGAGATGGGTGGAATTCCTGGCATCCTAAGATCTGGACATTCTCTATACACCGGGGAAAGCAAATGTGGTGGCGGACGCTCTAAGTAGAATGCAGTCTTGGCTCTTCTTGAATGCCGACTCTTCAAAAAAGGATTGTGAACAATCAAAGGGAGGATAGAACTCTAGAAGAATTAATTCAAGGAGTTGTGGAGGGTCGGTATTCAGATTTTGAGATAGACGGTCGACGTGCTTTAAGGATTGTGCATTCCGGATGTGAATGGACTGAGGCAAGAAGTTTTGTTGGAAGGCCACAAATCTAGGTTAAGTATCCACCCAGGAGTGAATAAGATGTACAAAGATATGAAAAGAGTTTTTTGGTGGCCGAGAATGAAGAAGGACATCTCTACCTTTGTCAATAAGTGTGCAAACTGTCAACTGGTAAAGGGTGATCAGCAAAAGACTGCGGGACTGTTGCAACCCCTCGAGATCCCGAGTGGAAGTGGGAGATGATATCGATGGATTTCATCAATGGTTTGCCTAGAACCAGAAAAGGGAATGAGGGAGTGTGGGTAATTTTAGACAGGCTAACCAAGAGCGCCCACTTCATCCCAGTTAAGTCAACCAAAACTGCAGCTTCATTGGCGGAGATTTTCATGAGGGAGATTGTGAGGTTACATGGAGTTTCCATAAGCATTATAAGTGATCGTGACCGAATTTATACCAGCAAATTTTGGAAGGCTCTACAGACAGCCCTTGGAACGAAGTTGAGCTTAAGCACTGCTTATCATCCCCAAACAGACGAGAAAACGGAGAGGATGAACCGCATTCTAGAAGATATGTTGAGAGCCTACATCCTGGACTTCGGTGGATCTTGGAAGATCATCTACACCTGATGGAATTTTCCTACAATAACAGTTACCAAGAAAGCATTGAAATGGCACCATACGAAGCTCTTTACGGAAGGCCCTGCAGATCACCAACTTGTTAGGTGGAATTGGGGGATTGTTTAATCCTTGGTCCGGACATGATTCGGGAAGCATCTGCGAAGGTTAAGCTAATCAAGAAAAGAATAAAGGCAGCCCAGGATCATCAAAAGAGCTAAATAGATAAAAGATGACGGGATCTGGAATTCACAGTTGGAGACTTGGTATTCGTCAAGGTTTCCCCGATTGGAGAAGCAATCAGATTTGGTAAGACTGGAAAGCTAGCTCCAAAATATATAGGACCTTTTCGTGTCCTCAAAAGGATCGGTGAGCTGGCATATAGGATTGAACTACCAGACAGGATGGCTGGGATTCACAATGTATTCCACGTATCTCATCCGAGGAAATACATGCATGACCCATCCTTGGTTATAGAACCATCAGTTCAAGAAGATTTGGAGGTTGAACCGAACTTAACCATGGTCAGGCATCCAGTTCAGATTGTGGATCAAGACGAGAAGAAGCTTCGGATCAAAGTGGTAAAGTTAGTTAAGATCTAATGGAGCGAGGATCCCAGAGATTGTACCTGGGAAACTCTGGATAGTGTAAAGGAAGCCTATCCAGAATTGTTGTCAGGGTAGTTAGGATTGTTTGTTTTGTGTATAACTGTTTGATATGGTTGTTAGGACGCGAATGATGTATGCTTTGCCATGTGAATATAAAAACTTTTTGCTAAAAGTTGAATTATTGCTTGCTTTTTAAAATCGGGGACGAAATTCCTTTTAAGGGGAAAGGAATGTAACGACCCAGGATTTTTGACACTATTGTTTGGATAATTTACTAATTTAATTATTGATGATAAAAGGCTTTTATCAGCCAATAATAATAAATTATGGTTTTACGGATATCTACATATATATATATATAATTGGGAAAGCTATGATAACAATCTAAAATTTTATCTCTCAAGAATATTTTAAATAAAAGCTCCACCTTTCTACTACAAGATATAATTATATATAGAAATATAATTAGATGTATATGTTTAGCTTTGATATTAAATTTAAAATAATATATATATATGTATAAAAGTAGGAATAAATTCTTACATAAGTGGCTAATATTTGCTTGTATGTAACATAAGTATAAATTTATATAAATGGCATGAGGATAGGCATATATGCATATATATTTGTACAAGATAAAGTAAGACAAAAACTATGTTTGTAAGCATGTGTATGTAGTATTTATAAATTTAAGGTTATATATAAGCATGTAAACATAGAAGAGGACAGAACATTAAATGCACATTCCCTCAAGCATATATTATATCAAATCCACTTTTCAAATTATCAAATCCCTTTTTCAATTTTCAAATCAGGTCATAATTTCAAATCAAAGTAAAATATACAAACAAAATTAAAATAAAAATAAATTACTTTACTTGATAGGAGGCTACAGCTTATCCCTCTCCTTATAAATAGGCCTTGCTTTGTTCACTTTTTTTCATTCGGACAACAAAAATAAAAAGAAAGACTAGCTGCCGTTAAAACTTAAGTAAAATAAAAAAACAACTCAAGGTGCTAGGATATCAAAACCAAGCAGTAATCTTTTTCCCAAAATAGTGTCTCTTTCAGAAGAAAAGTGAGTAAAACTAAACTCTTTATACTGGTAATATATGTTATAGTCTTAGTCATGGAAATTGAAGTGCAGTATGATATGTATGTTTGTACATCAATATACACACACACTTGTATATGGATATATGTAAGTATGTAACCATAGAAGCCAAGCTGTTGATCATCTTCCTTTCAACACTACCATGTATATTTAAAAAGAATGTTACTCTTGACTTCAAAAATTTCCACCTCTCACTCAAATTAGTTTTAGGTTGTGATGTTAAAAGAAAAGTTGCTAGTTATTGAGTGTACTTTATTTTAAAATCGGTTCTAGTGAATATTATGAAGTATAGAACATAAAAAAGTGATTTTATAGTAAGTAATCAAATATTGTAAGAATTCAATTATCAAAATATGAGTTTTTACTTATGTGAATGGGTTTGTCATCGGAAATGATAAATTTTGAGGGTGGTTTCGAAATTTTTAGTTGCTTATGTGATGAGATAATTGAAGACGACCAGTTTATGGTCTTTGATCAATTTCCAGCGAACTAGGTGATAATGGGGATCGACGTTGGATCAGAAGGAGGCGGTAGAGATAGGGAGCTCGGGAAAAATGGTAAGGTGTTTTACAAGGTGGGACAGCGGTCGGTCGAAGTCGATGTAGGGTCTAAGGGAGGTTTTGGGTCGTGGTCGGTTATGTGGTGACAGCGGCATCGTGAAGGAGTTGGAAGGTTGCCGTGTATAGGGAAAAGGAAGGGGATTGTGTGGCGAAGCTTCTAGCGAGGTTTGGTGGGCGCCGGTGGTCGGAGATAGCTGGACGAGGCGGAGACAGGGTGGTCGATCATTTTCCTGGTGATGGTTTTTATGTTCGATTTTTGAAATTGGTGTGTCATGAAATTCCGGGTGGCCAGGGAAGTTACGAAGGTTGGAGGTGACTTGGGGAGGAGGTTGGAGGTGGCCGGCGAGTCATCATCGGAGTATGCATGTGCACGGTGGAGTTCTTGTGTAGGTCGAAAGGAAGGATGAAGGAGGGAAGAATCATGAAAAAAGAAAAGGGAAGAAGGGGGGAAAGTTTGCCTGGTTTTGGTTTTGGGTTGTGGGGCCTGGCCCTTATATAAAAAAATGTTAAAAATGTTTTCTTTAAAACTATTAACTTTTAAAAAAAATAAAATTAAGCACAATATAGGAATTTGTAATTGTCCTATCACCTATTTTCACCTAAAAACACATGATTAAGTTTGGAAATTTATTTATTTAATAACTAATGTAAATAAAACAATTTAAACTTTAAATTTACTAAATCCTAGGTTAGTTTATATATATGATAAGTATTGATGAAATCTCTAAAATTATTTACTATAATAATAAATAGTTTTGTAATAAATTTTAATTATGAGTAAGCAAGACTTTGGGAAAAATATATATTTAATTTGGTTTTTAAATTAAATAAGATGGTGGATTGTGATTAATTAATATAGACTATAAATGGTTTAAACAGTTCAAGTTATGTGATTTGTCCTGATTTCTCTAGAGTGTTCTTTTCAGTTGTTCTGTGATATGAAGTACCCAGATAACTGAACAGTTGAAATTTTAACGTTGACACGTTTATTGAAAATAGACGCATGCAAATAAATTTCCATTGTAATTGTGATATTCTGAATTTGAAATTGTTGTGTTAAAACAACTTGGCCTTAAAATCTATCGTTTGGATTCAATAAGACCGGGATCGGATATTACTGTTATCCGAAAACCACATCGATCCAAAATAAACGCTTAGTCGTGAAGATTTCAAGGGAAGATCCGGAATGGAGATTTAGAATGCAAGGGCTATTTGTCGCTAACTCTAAGAGTGATTCCAATATGAGTGTAGTGGAGATAATGCCTTCAGTTCCGTTCGAACCCGGAACGGACTTGTATGGATGAATGCTATCAGACCATCGTCATTGGGGAACGATGGCATTCTAAGTGAATGTGTTCTAAAAAGGTAATCGTAGCCTCAAGCCTCATCAACTGGGAATGGCTAAAATAGTTGAAATGCAGTAAGGCTAAGTGGATCGCTCCCAAGTAGGGTAAGGTTACCCATGTCTAAAGTCTCTTTATTTCGGCTATGTGGCGGTCGCTGATCCCAAATGCGGAGTGGTCTTATTCGGGCTATCCAGTTTAAGAAGTAGTCCGGTCTTGTGTAGCAGGGGACCCTGGGGTGGTCCTCAGTGTTATTTTTATAGAGATTCACCGCGACGGGTGTACCCCAATAGCCCTGCCATTGTATGGAACACAATCTCCAATAAGTGTCGTACGCTTTGATTGTGCCCAAATATGTTGGAACGTGAGATGCAAACATTCTAGCTCTTTTCTATTTTACATTGAAAACCCTAGACAATATTATAATATCAACAGATTTCCTATGAAAGTGTTTTGGTTATCGTAAGGGAAAAACCCGTCCATGTTTATGTGCGGCGAGTCTTACAAGATACCCTTGATTTCAAATGATTTGCAATTTAAATAAATTTAACAGTTTTACTCACACCAGACCCATGTCTGACCCAGAGTTTATATTTCTGTTTTTCCTAAAATCTTGGGTACTCAAATTTTTATGAGTAGCCAAGTGATTCCAGGTTAGCTTCGACAAATTTGGGAGGAGGAATTGGAGCAGGTGGCTTCCATGTATCTAGCTATATCTGTATTCCACTGTATTTGTATATATATATGCATTTTGGTTTGTAATGTATAGATAGGTCACCACGACTGTCTAGTATGATGTATGTAAAAATTATGACTCTGATGTATTGTACTAGTGACTATGTGACATATGTTATGTAATATATATATTCCGTCTCGCTGTGAGATTCTGTGATTTGTTTTTAGTTCTTTCTATCTATTTCTTTTCTACCTATTTCTTTCTCTATTACGACTCGTCTTTCAATGGAATGAAAGGCGGATCATCACATAACATAGTTTTATAAATATGGAAATGATTTATGTTGAGATTAATGTATGGATTTTTATATAAAGGAAATACATTCAATTTTTTAAGAGTTAAATAATCTTTTAAAGGAATGTTTTAAAAGGAATATTTTTGATGAAGTTAATAATTTTTAAAGTGGTAATCTTTAAAAGTAAAGTTGTGAAAGTAACAATTTATAATGGAATTCAATAGTTTGAAAAATGATTTAAAATGTGATACGTATCGAAAACATAGATTTCAACTTTTGTTGTTGTATAAGACGCTTTTAGGAAAGTATGGAATGCATGGACTATAACACTGTTGTTATAGTAGATGATTTCCAAAAGGAAATGTTTTATACAGTATGCAGGATTTTATATATATATATATATGCATGTATATATATGTATGTATGTGTATAATCAAATCTCTATACTAGCGTTTTTGGTTTTTTGTAATGATGTTTTACGCAACATTCATGTTGATCTAATAAATTATGTTTTGACTTTACATTATGAAATATACGAATTGGTTCTTATGATCGTACTAAAGGCATGGTGGTATAGGAAGCATTACTTCTTATACTCAACACCCGTCCGGGGGCATATAAACTCTGGAGTTGTACGGTTATAGAAATCTATTTGGCGTGTCTCTAATTGGTAATGTTATTAAATATACTTATACTATTAATATAAGTATATGGAAATGTTTTCTAATACCGAAAGATTAAAATGGTTTTAAGGGCATAACTTTTTAAAAGATAATTTGAAGTGAATATTTAGAAATTTGTTTAATTAATAAAAGGTCAATAAATTGGCCTAGTAACTACTTATGTGTTAGATATTGTTTGTTGCTTCGATAGTTAAATAACCAACTATCAAATTCAAATTTGGCCATTTTTGGTTCCTTGACTTGATGTGGGAACTGATTAGTTCTGCACTTAGAATGAAGCCAACCGGGTAGGGTTGACTATTGTTTGGATTAAGAATGTTGATTCAAGTAGTGTCGAGTGTCTATGGTACTCCGATTTACCAGTCTTTCTTCTTGGCCGAAGGATAGCAAGTTAAGAGTTGAAAACATGATAAGTCTACGAAACTTGGTTTCTGTATGACGTTGAGGGTCTCTTTATCGTTGTTGGTCTGGAGAGACCAAGGAAAGATTTATTGGAGAACCACTTCGGACCAGTATATGCGTTCAAAATTTTAGGTTTATGATGATGATTTTGAAGATGAAAATCTTCATGATGCAGTGCTCCTTGCAACTAGACCCGTGATGCGTATTATATATATGGCGGCAGTAGTGCTTTTTTATGAAAATTTTGCGATATGCAAGGACTTCTTGCTACTAATCCTAGGGTTATTCCCAACAGGATGTTGTAGGAGAGTGCCTTCGGTTTGTTCTGTTCCTGGACAACTTGTATGGATGAATGTCTAACGTTGCATTTCGAATTACACTAATTGATATCTATGAATGAATCGTCTGTTTGGAGATGGAGAAGGCAACTTCTTTTAGCTTAACACCCTTTCCTGAGACGTATGAGCTCAAAGTCATACATTTATAGAAACTAGTTGTGTAATTATAGGAATGACAATGTGGCATTCAAAGTATAATGTGATATATGAAAGGTAAATGATACCTTAAGCCTCATCACCAGTTATGGCTTAAACTGGGTATGCCATAAAGGCTATATGGTTTACAACCATAATGGTATGATCATCACCTTTCTTGATAACCCTCTTTATTTCGGGGTTGTGGTGTATACTATGAGACATTCTCGGATAGGTCAGTAATGACTAGGGTGATGACATATTTCGTTACTATCCAGACCATGTATGAGTACCTAATAGAGATAGACTGGTTCTGCCAAATGCGGAGGATTGTTTGTGTATCCTCGGTGCATTCCTCTAGAGATGTATTGTATGGAAGGTAGCCCCTAATCTACCATTGTAGGAAATCAATTCTCCAATATGTGGCTGCCATTTTATTTGTAAACTTATTACGCCGTCAAATTTAGCCAATGTAACAATTTCGGCTATTTTAATATCATTTATATACTAGACACTAATATAATTGTTAACCCTTAATTTTCTTCGACTCAAGAAGTATACGACTCATGGCCCAGACGACTTAACGAGTTAACACTATCAACGGCCTACGAGATAAGAAGTGAACGACTTAAGTTATGTCACGACCTAACGAGTTTAAGAGCTAACGACCTAATTGCTGAAGGGACCTACGAGTTAGCAGGCCTACGACTTAAGGGTGGTCTCCGACTTAACAGCTTGCGAGTTAAACCATCTACGACTCAACGAGTTAAGGTCTGTACGACTCAACGAGTTAAGCTATCTACAACTCAACAGGTTAAGCTGTCTACGACTCAACGAGTTAAGGTCTGTACGACTCAAGAGGATCTTACGACTTAAGGGTCTTATGACTTAAACGTCTTACGACTTAAACGTCTTACGACTTAAAGGCTATCAGGTTAAAATCTAGAGCCTGTGCCTATGCTACCTTTATCTGGTAAGTCGGCTACGACTTAGCACTTGTCTTCGGCTGAGCCACAAGATGAACCCAGCATGGCACCCACGAGTTATCTTAAGTCAACTACGAGTTACGACTTATCTTAAGTCGGTCACAACTCATGACTTGACAAAAACGAGAGTTCAGAATTCGACCCCTATAAATAGACCACAACTTCCAACATGAAAAGGACTTTTGGCCATTCATTTCTTCAAGCGTCGTTACTCTGTCGAAGTCTCCATTCATCCAGCAATCAAAGATCTTCAAACATTCAAGACGCTACAAAAAGCTTCAAGAGAAATTCCTTACATCCAACACGGATTCATTGAATTTCATCGACGAAGATTGAGCTAGTAGTCAAGATTGTTTCTTTTGATCAAATTGTACTGTTTTGATAAGAGATTTGTATCGATTTGTAACCAGATTCAGTAATAAAGAGATTCAAAGTGGACGTAGGCTTAATCTCAAGCCGAACCACTATAAATTGCTGTCTTTTACTGCTTTTCTGCCATTTTACTGGTTAAATTCAGTTCCCGTCACGCGGGTGGTGCTTTCACGATTCTATTACACACACCGGGTGTTAGCGTTCACTTTTTAACGTTAACATTTTGGTGCTTTCACTGAGAATTGAACTCAGGCTACTACTCACCATTGCTTCATAGAAGTTTGCTGAAAGAATTTCCTACAAAACCAGAAGTTTATCAGACATAATGGCTCCAGGAAGGAAACGAAAGTCTGTCAGAACTGACGATGACCGTGACAATACTGCCACTTCTCTCTCTCCAAATCAGGCAGCTCCAAGCGTCGGTGTGACGCGACAAGAGTTAGATGCTGCTGTATCCGGACTGTACCAGCAGATTGAAACTCAGAATAATCTGATGATGGAAAAGCTGAATGCTCTATTTGGTATGAATCAAAGACCAGTAAGTAATGAGGGAAACTTTGCTAATGCTGCTCCCAATTCCGAGGGGAGAAATATTCCTCACAGGGGATCAGGTGCTGCCGAAGGGGCACCCCTCCAGGCCAAAGGATCCAGGCCGTCACCAGTTCTTCATGAGCATTTACCTGGACAAATCCCCGAAAAGATGGCCGAGGTCTATTCTGCGAAATCTCTGAACAATGAGGAATATCTTTCTGGTATGATCAAGCAAATAATGAAGGAGAGCATGCAAAGAGATGAAGATGAGAGCGAATGGGGATTTGCACCAAGTAGAACTCCGTTTACCGAGAAGATTCTAAAGGCTGAATTTCCTAGAAAATTTGTTCCTCCCACCATTCCTGCTTATCGGGGAACAAGTGATCCAAATCAGTTCTTGTATAAATACGACTGGCACATGACCGGCGCAAGAGCAACTGACGAAATAAAGTGCCGATATTTCCCAGTTTATTTGGAAGGAGTAGCACTTCTCTGGTTTACCAAGCTTCCTGTCCGATCTGTAGATCAGTTTTCCGATCTGACCCGAAAATTCAAAGAGCAATTCAGGCTATACGCTTCAAAGGCAAAAGACATAATGTCATTGTCCAGTCTTGAACAGAATCCGGGAGAGCCTATTAAGTCATTCTTGAACCGCTTCAATTTAGCTCTGGCAGAAGTCGATAACGCAGAGCCAAGAATGATCTTGACCTATTTAATGCGTGCTATCGACAAATCGAGCGAATTTGGAAAATGGCTGAAGATGAAGGAGCCAAATTCGCTTGAGAAATTCTACAAAAAGGCTGACGAATTTATACGCCTAGAGAATCTTTCCGCATCAGCTAAAGTTGTGACAACAGTGGTGGAAAATAATGCTACAGTTCAAAGCAAGAAAGAACCTGCAAATCAGAAAAGGGAAAATAATGGTGGGAAGAGGCAAAAAGATCTCAAAAAGCCCCGCTTCCTTAAACCTTCAGACTTTACTCCTCTGACCGATACCCCGGAGAATATTTTCATCGCCACTAAAGATGCTGTTGAATTTCCAAAACCACCGGCCGTGAAAGTTGGGAAGAATGTTGTTCAAAGCGGAAGATTTTGCAAGTTTCACAACCAACCAGGGCATGATACCAATGAGTGACGCCATTTGAAAAGCCTGATTGAGGAATTGTTAAGGGAGAATAAGTTGCAGCAATACGTCAAGAGGAATAGAAAAGAACCGTCTTCATCTAACCAGGGGCAACTACCCCCAGCTCATTCATCTGGTTCAAGAGAAAGTCCTGCTGAAAAAGAAAGACCTGTTATCAATGTGATCACAGGAGGACCTCATCCAGCTGGCAGGAGTTGGGGTGAAATGGAAAGGTATGCTAGAGCTTTGAAGTATGCTCCGACTGAAGAAAGTGTCTTGATCTTGGAAGATGCTGCACCTCTAAAGCAGCAGAAGACTTTTCATGATGATATTATGTTCAGAACCAGGGATTCTATTGATGTGGAAGCTCCTACTGAGGACCCTTTAGTTGTTTCTGTCGGTATTGGGCCGGCTATTGTCAGAAGAGTCTGGTTGATAGTGGTGCTTCGTGCAACATACTCTTTAAAAGGACATTTGACCAAATGAAAATCCCTATGACAGATGTACAAGCCTCTTCACACAAAATTGCCGGATTCACAGGAGAACTGAAACAGCCAATTGGAACGGTGGACTTGTTTGTTGAAATGGGCGAAGGACAGAAGAAGTTGCTTCGGAAGCAAACTTTTGTAATTGTTGATGGATTCTCCGCCTATAACGCTTTCTTGGGTCGGCCTACTCTTGCTGCTTTCAGGGCCGTCCTCGCTCCATGGTGCTTAACAATGAAATTTCCTACTGATAATGGGATTGCTGTTATTAAAGGAGATCAGAACGCAGGACGAGAATGTTATCTTGTAGAACTCCGAGAGGCCAGGAAAAGAGAAATGGGGAAAGATGCGGTAGCTCCGCTCCGCATCAAGGAACCAACCCTATAGCAACTATGGAGTGGCCCCTGTACTGGCGAACACAGCAATGCGAGGAAAGAAATGGATCCCAGGAAAGCCAGTACAGGGGAGAATAGAGTGGTACCCGTGGAAGTAACGGTACCAATATCTGTTGACTCGAAAGACCCGAACAAAGTACTCAATGTGGGTTCACAGCTAAGCATAACAGTTCAAAACACGCTAATATCATTCTTAAAAGCCAATCTAGATGTGTTCGCTTGGTGTCACGCTGATATGTGTGGGATCTCCCCGGAAGTTGCTGTACATACTCTAAACATAGATCCAAAATTCACGCCAGTGAAACAGAAATGAAGGACTCAAGGCCCAGAAAGATCGACAGCACTAAAGGAAGAAGTCGATCGGCTTATGGAGAACGGCTTTATCAGAAATTCCACTTATCCAAATTGGGTTTCGAATCTAGTATTGGTCAAGAAGGCAAATGGAAAGTGGAGAGTATGCATAGATTTCTCAGATCTAAACAAAGCATGCCCCAAAGATTGCTTCCCGCTGCCCAGAATTGATCAATTGGTGGATGGAACAGCTGGGCATGAGTTGTTATCGTTTATGGATGCTTACTCCGGATACAATCAGATTATGATGCATGAGCCGGATCAGGAAGACACAAGCTTTATTACAGATGTGGGTCTCTACTGCTACAAAGTTATGCCTTTCGGATTGAAAAATGCTGGAGCGACCTACCAAAGGCTCGTCAATGCAATGTTCAAGCCTCAACTTGGTAGAACCATGGAAGTTTATGTCGACGATATGTTGGTGAAATCAAAGAAAGCTGTAGATCACATGGGACACTTGGAGGAAATGTTCGCAATTCTTCGAAAGTACGGAATGAAGTTCAATCCATTGAAATGTTCGTTCGGAGTAGAATCCGGGAAATTTTTGGGTTTCATTGTGAGCGCCAGGGGCATTGAAGCCAATCCTACTCAAATCACAGCTCTAAGGGAGGTCAAAGCCCCTAAAACAAAGAAAGAAATGCAAAGTCTCAACGGAAAAGTAGCTGCTCTGAGTCGCTTGATTTCCAAAGCCACAGACAAATGCATTCCCTTCTTTGACGCTCTAAAGAAAGGAAAGAAAAATTTTGAATGGACTCCCGAATGCCAGAACGCTTTCGATGAACTAATTCGTCATATGGAAACACCTCCGGTTCTTTCCAAGCCCACTGACGGTGAAGACCTTTTCATCTATTTAGCAATTTCATCTCACGCCCTCAGCGCAGCACTTGTACGGGAAGATATGAAAATACAGCGTCCAGTCTATTACATCAGTAAACGGTTCACTGGGGCAGAGATGAATTATTCGAAGATAGAAAAGCTCGCCTATTGTTTGCTAATTGCTTCCAGGAAATTGAGACCATATTTTCAAGCTCATCCTATCAAAGTTCTTACTGATCAACCTCTAAAGCAAGTCCTGTTTCGTCCTGAAACTTCGGGTCGTCTTTTGAAATGGAACATTGAACTTAGCCAGTATGACATCACTTATCACCCCCGAAGAGCAATCAACGGACAAGCTTTAGCAGATTTCATCGCAGAATCTACTGACAAAGGCGATAGTGAAAATGAAACAACTGATGGCATTCCAATCCAGTGGAAGTTGTATGTTGACGGGTCAAGAAATGATTACTGTTCTAAGGCAGGGGTTGTGCTTGAAATCCCCGAAGGACGATCATTGTGTTATGCATTGAGACTGGAATTTCCTTCAACAAATAATGAAGCAGAATATGAAGCACTTATTGCCGGATTAAAAATCGCCAAGGAACTAAACATTAAAGTGTTACAAATTTTCAGCGATTCTCAGCTTATTGTTTGCCAGGTGAAGAAAGAATTTCAAGCCAAAGGAGGAAATTTGCCTGCATATTTGACAAAAACTTCCGAACTCCTCAATGATTTCGATCACTATTCAATAAGCCACATACCCCGAGAGGAAAATATGAAGGCAGATTCTTTAGCAAAGTACTCAAGTTCTGGAGAAGCTCAGTTACTAGGATTAGTTCCTGTAGAAGTTCTGTCAGCTCCAAGCATTGATGAAATGGATGTTGATTGGATTATGACTACGTCTCAAGAGCATGAATCATGGATGACTCCAATCAAAGAATACCTACTCAGTGGTTCCCTGCCAGAAAGTTCTAAGGAACGTCGAAAATTATTGAGAAAAGCGTCAAGGTATATAATTCAAGATGGCCGATTATACAGACGGGGATTTTCAATGCCTCTGCTCCGATGTGTAACTAAGGAAGAAGCCAAGACAATTCTAGCCGAAGTACACGGAGGAGAATGTGGAGATCATTCAGCTGGTCAAACTTTAGCCAAGAAAGTTCTCCGATATGGGTATTTCTGGCCTGACATTAACCGAGATGCTGCTATTAACTCTAGAAAGTGCGACAAATGTCAGAGATTTGCAAAAATCCCAAGAGCACCTTCCACCGAACTCACACAGATGGCCAGCCCATGGCCATTCGCCATTTGGGGGATAGATTTAATCGGACCATTACCAGTTGCCAAATCAGGAATCAAATATGCTATCGTAGCTGTTGACTATTTCACCAAGTGGGCTGAAGCTGAACCTTTGGACACCATTACCTCTAAAAAGATGATAAATTTAGTAACGAAAAATATCATTTGCAGATATGGTGTGCCACAGAAAATAATTACAGACAACGGTACTCAGTTTGAAAGTGAAGAGTTCCAGAATTTTTGCAAACGATTTAGAATTCGGAAAAGCTTCTCAGCAGTGGCTCATCCGCAGGCAAATGGGCAAGTAGAAGCAGTTAATAAGATCATCAAGTCAACTATCAAAAAGCAACTCGAAAGAGCAAAAGGTGGTTGGGTTGATAAGCTTCCATTAGCACTAGGGGCATACAGGACTACTCACAAAACTGCAACTGGGCACACTCCATTTTCACTGGCATACGGATCAGAAGCAATGATTCTAGTGGAAGTAGAAGTTCCTTCACATAGAAGAGTTCATTTCAACGAAGCTGAAAATGAAAAGCTACAACTTGAAGCACTTGATCTTCTTGATGAGAAAAGAGAAGAAGCTAGGCTCAGAGTTTCAGCTTATCAGCAAAGGATAGCCAGGCACTTCAACTCTAAAGTTCGCCAACGCAGCTTTGAGGTCGGGGACTTAGTTTTGAAAAAGATCATGACGGCAACTGCTGTGTTTGGACCAAACTGGGAAGGACCATATGCCATTGGCAGTAAACTTCTTGATGGTACTTTCAAACTCATAACTGTTGAAGGAGATCCAATTCCGAGGGCCTGGAATAGCAACCACTTACGTCCTTATTTTACTTGAAAGAAAAAGCTTTGCTCAAAATTGTAAAATAGTGATGAATGTATCAGTTGTATTGTAAAAATTGTAAATCAGTGTGAATGAATGAAAGCTATAAAGTGGATGTAGGCCCGATTCTTGGCCGAACTACTATAAATCTTGTGTTCTTTACTATTTCATAATGCCTGTTTTATTTCGATATATTGCTAAAATGTCGATTCAAAATTGCAGGACAATATAACAAGCCTTGCTCGTCACAAAGCCAAGCGACCTTGGTAAATCAGCTATTACACAAATACCAAGCGACAGAAAATTCCAAATTCAAATTCTATACAAGGAGAGCGTCACGTAAAAAGTTGGCGACTCCACTGTGACAAACCTTCGTTCACTAGTTGAGATTGTCGTTATGAATAGACATCCAACTAGATAACTCGCGTTTGTCCCGTAAAGTCATTCAACAGTGAAGTCCACTCCTTCGGATGAGGCAATTTACTTGTAAAGGGAAAGAAGACGTGCTTGGGAACGATAATAAAAGATCGCTAATGAGCAGATGATGAGAGAAAATTGCCAAGCAAACAAAGAAGCAGCCAAAAGGAGGTATGCCTCTCAATAAAAGGGGCCGGTAAGAACCACCGAAGGGACACCTTCCCAAGCGGGAGGAACAGGGCCCTTGCTGACTGATCGTGATGCATCCGATCAGGCAGCTTGCGTCCGTCCCGTGGATCTACTCGCCCCTGAGACGCAACCTTCCTGGCACACCAACCAACCGACGCTCCTTCAGAAAGGTCAACAAAGCCCTCTAACGAGGCACGCTAAAAAATGGAAGTACTTCTCTCAATCAAAAAAGATTGGTGGAACCACCGGAGGGGCACCTTCCCAAGCTGAAGGGACAGGGCCCTTGTTAATTGATTGTGATTGTTTGTGCAAACGAGCATCCAATCAAACAACTTGCGTCCGCCTCGTGGATCCATCCAACCATGAGAAAGTAACTTCCAGGCAATCAACGAGCCCTCTTCGGAGGCACACGACCTCTTCGGAGGCGAAAGCCCTTTCCCAAGGCACCACAAGCCCTCTTCGGAGGCACGCGACCTCTTCGGAGGCAAAAGCCCTTTCCCAAGGCACCACAAGCCCTCTTCGGAGGCACAAGCCCTTTTCGGAGGCACAAGACCTCTTCGGAGGCACAACTCTTTAAGAGGAGCCCTCTCCGGAGGCATGTCCCAAAATAGAATACTCGAACAAAAAGCCTTCTCCGGAAGCACAGTTCAACTCTAAAAGGAAGATTAACTTATTCATCTCAAAGAGTTCTTCCTAAAAAAAAAGTTGAAATGCTACAAAAAAATTTCAAGAGAAGTTCATTTCACCACATAGGGAAATCTACTTTCTTTTTTGACAAATGAAAGCGATCATCCCCGATAGTTGAAATGTTCTTCAACAAAGAAAGAGAAAGTAAAAATTTCTCCAAAAAAAAACGAGATATGATCTATTAAAAGCAGAATAATTCTTCCCTTAAAAGTGGAATGGTTACTCTCTGAAATAAGAGTATCAGTCTTGTAAAAGATAGAAATATTGCAATGCCCTTGCGGTAAGGGGGCAACACTATACAATTCAGTTACATTAACAAAAGTAATATGCAAGCAACATACCGCAAGTCCACTGCAATATCGTGAAAAGTAGATGTGGAACAAATGCATTCTCAAACGCAGACAAAAAGTTTGCACAAGTAAAAAGAATCGTTTGTTCTACACTAAAAATAATAAACAGATGCATTCTCACATACACAAGAGTTTGTACGAGTAAAATAATTGTTTTATTTAGTACTATGAAAATTCTTTACATGAGCAGATATCTCAAAAAGCAAAAGCAGGGACCGGTACCCGCACAATCTCCGGTCTATACATGTAAAAAGCAAAATAAGAAGTAGAAAGTTCAGCTTGTCACTCCTTCTTTCCGCCACCCTTGGAGCCTTTGCTTGGCCTAATAGTCAATTTCGGAATCCGATGTGGGCGGGACGGAGAAGGAGGAGTGGTTGGGTCTTCTTCTGTCTTGTCTTCCCCAGTCGAAGCACCTCTCTTCTTCTTCCTTATGGCGCGCTTCCCCTTCCTCTTCGAGGAAGATTCGCTCCCCGGAGTAGCAAGCAATGTTGAAAGCTTCGTGTCATCATCCAGAGACCGCTCCGAGGTCTTCTCGACGTCTTCAAGATCCTCCGCCTTCTGCTCCTGCGAAATAGCCGGATCGTCCAGGCCTTGAAGAGCTTCGATTTTTTCTGCCTGCGATCCCGGTTAGGAAGCAGAAGGAGGAGTAATCTGTAAAGATGGAGGTACAGCAACTGAAGGAGTGGAAACTTGTGCAGTGTTTGGTGCCTCCGCTGTAGAAGAAAAGAAGTTAAAATCAATATCTCCCGAAAATAGAGAAGGTACCGGTTCACCAAAGTTTAAGTAACAAGTAAGAAGGTCATCAAACTCGGTTAAATCAAATAACTGGTTCATTGGGCCCGGGACGACGCCAAAATTACCTGGAGGAGTTGGCTTTGCAAGGTCAATCTCAAATTTATCGACTTCAGTATCGTCCGGTGCCTCATCCTCAGTGGGAGTGGTCGCAGTTTCTTGGGCAATTTTAGCTGGGAGTGAAGAATGGGAGCCGGAATCCATAATGTTTACATCGGTCGAAGTGGAAGTGTGAACAGGGGCAGTTAAAGGAGCCTTCTCCTTTGAAAGCTCTTCTCCCGTTGATTCAGCTCGTACTTTAGCAAGCTTCTCCTTCCCCTTAACAAGAGCGGCACGAGCCTCATCATCAAGATAGCGCTCCTCAAGTTCCGACTCATCATAGCCGGCCCCGCCAAGCATGTCAATTGCGGCTTCCCACACTTCAGCCAATGTAATTTCATAATCAGGACCCAGAAAAGCGAGGCTCCCACAACCCAGAACACTGTGTAAATAAAAGTCGAATAAGGTAGAGCTGATGTTTGCTTTCGTCGCCTCATGTGATTGCTCAGCCGCTTCCTTTTCGGCAACGGCAGCAACCCGACCAGCAATAGCCGCATCACGCTCTGTCTCAGCTTTAACAAGTCGAGACTTTAGTAACTCAATCTCTACGTTCTGGGAGGTGACCTTTTTCCGCAATTCGGCGTTTTCTGTGCGATATTTCTCAGTAATGTGCTGTTCAGCGGCAAGCTTCATTTCGACATCTCTTTGTGCAGCATGTGCATCCCGCACTTGCCTCTGAAAGACTTCTTCTTTTTGAGTATATGATGCAGAAGAAGAAGCGAGAATTTCCTTAAGCTGCTTAACTTCAGATCCAAGCTTTGCGTTATCGTCTGCAATGCTCGTCATCTCCGCATCATGCTGCTTGTGCCATTTGTCCCGTTCTGATTTATCATTCTCCATGGTCATCATTGCCTCAAGATTCATGTGGTTGACCCTTTGAAGTTCGTCGACAAGTTTCTGCCATTGCGACATCCTCTCAATATTAAGCCTGACCGCGTCAAGACTTTTAAGCATGTCTTGCTTATCAATCGGAACCAAATCCAAGTCAAAGCGCACTCCTTTTAGGCACCAATTCGGAAATCGGCTCTGAAGCGTTGGAGGGCCGTCTTTAACTTGATATTGTGGCATGTTAATGATTGTTTGAATATCAGATTTCTTTAGAGGAGGAGAGCCGGCCTGAATATCAGAAGGGATAGGAGCATCGGTTTTCTCAGAAATTACAGATGTGTCGCTTGGCTTGGACCGTTTGCTTGATTCATCAGTAATATGAGTCTTCCCTTTGTCATCATAAGACTTTCGCTTATGAGAATCGTAACTTCTGTAAGAAGAATCATATCGATCAGCATCTCTTCTTCTCTGCCGCTGCTCATAATCCCATTTTTCTTGAGCCTTCCTTTGGGCCCGTTCCTCATCTGTCTCTCTCTGGTCACCAAGATATTTCCTAAAGTCATAGGATCCACGACCTCCATGGCGCTGAAATGAGTCATAGTACGAGCCGGTACGCCTCATCGGAGAATCTGAAAACCGAAAAGAAGTAAAGTTTAGAAATTTCCAGAAAAAGAGGATAAATGCTTATAAGTGCTGAAAAATCCTAAGTGTGTGCGGCGTGCGAACTACATGCGTCAAACTACAAACCACGCTTTAGTGCGGGAACGGAGACGACAGGTGTAGAAGGCGTCGAAGTTTGTTTCAAAGAGGAAGTCGCTTCAACGACAGGAGATTTCGCTATTGGAATGTTATCCTTGAAAAGCTCTTGAGAAGTTATCATTATGTCACTCAAGCCATCAAAGGTGTCGTCACCATGGTACTCAGCAGACTTCTCCTTTTCAACGTCCACATCGGCGGATTTTTCATAAATTTGAGGATTTTCTTCCTCTTCAACAATTGGAGCAAGTGCCGGTTTGCTGGACGATCCCGCAGCATTAATAAGTGTGGGGCATTTTACTAGTGGATTTTCAGTGGCAGATTCCTTTAGCATGGATTCTTCAACAGAAGGTGGAACATCCGGTACCTCCGTAGGAGAATTTGGAACTTCGCGAGGCTGAGTAGAGCGAGAGGGATGAAGAAGTCCGAACTGGTGAAGAAACTCATATTTCAACAAAAATTTCACATCCCGCTCTTCAACTGGAACAGCCATGAGCCTCTCCAGAGTTTGCTTGTGACTAGGATCCCTAGAGGGAGAGGGGAGCGCTGAAAATAAGAAAGCAAAGTTAACACTTGATGATTTGGACTGCAAAATAATCAGAGAATAAGAAGAAGGAAAGATAGGCATTCTTACTTCCTTCTCTCCACACAGCATAAAACCCAGGGGGACAGCGAACGTAAAAATACTGAGTCAAAAACCCATGAGCAGTATCAGGAAGGCCGACAACCAATTTACGATTCCTGGCACTTCTTACAACGACGATCGAAGGATGATCTTTGGTTCTGATAAAAGAGCATAAATAATAGATTTCGTCAACATTGGGGAGACGGTCAAGTGTTCTACCGAATAATACGCACAGCCCCATTAGAACAGCATAGCTGTTGGGGTGTAATTGAAATGAAGCGATTGCCAGTTAGCGAAAAAGATGTTGAAGAAAGTTGTTGAAAGGAGGAATGGCCCCGCTCAAGCACATTTGTCGGTTGACCGCTACAAAGCTAGGAGGTGCTACATCAGCAGTGTTATTCTTCTCAGGAAGGATAGCGTCAGCTTCAGCAATGCCAAATTGAGTGCACAATTGCCGAAAAGTTTTGTACAATAGAGTGGTAGAGGCTCTCTCCAGGGGATTGACTAAAGGAGCTGGAATGAGAATGGACTCTCCAGCCTGAACTGTTACATCTCCTTGTTGAGAAGTCGTTCTACACAAGCAACTGGATATTCAAATGTGAAGGTGCACGTTTCCTAAATAGTGTGAAGTGTTGTGCAAAACTAGTAAAGATAACAAGTAAATACAACTGGAATTAAGATAGTCGGTAATTTATCGATCATCAAATTTCAGGACTTGTTAATTTAGAGTTCAGGTACAGTATTAAGTGTAAACCGGTCATTTTTAATTGACTGTTTTAATGCTGCTTTGATACTTTGCTTGAATCTGTTGATTTAAAGCACTTCATTCACACGATCTATTTATGTTGATTATCTGTTATTAGCTAATCTGTCATTTGGTGTGGGCGGTCAGTGACAGTATATTCGTCCAAATTTTCTATAAATGTGGTATTAAACAGGTTGATTAATTCGCAAGTTAGAACGATCTAAAGAAAAACGCAGCAGTTCAAAGTTCAGCAATTCAAAGTTCAGGCAAAACCTAAGTCTTAAGTCGCCAACGACTTATATGTTAACTCGTCCACGGCTTAAGGACCTTAAGACAAGACAGATCAGGTCATTTTGATTCTAGGTCGTTGTTGCCTTCAGTCGACAATACCTCAAGTCATTAAGTCGTGTAAAGGAAGAAAGGGGCTTCAGGTTAAAGCGATGCAATTTCCCTAAGTCCTAAGTCGTCCACGACTTAAAGCTTATGTCGTGACAGGCTTAAGTCGTACAAGGTTTATGTTGTGGTAGGCGTAAATCGTACAAGTGTTATATTGAATGAGGCTTATGTCGTAAGTCGCAAGATGATGCTAAACCGTGACCGTGCTAACATCCCACTCCACTGGACCTATTGACTTTTCTCCTAACCCGTTATCCTCCAAACCCGATAGCCTCTCAACCAACTATGATCCCTATCCTCGTGCCACCAGACCATTGAATCACCCAAGAGCCAATTCGCCGGAGCTTCGCCCACCTAATCAATTAAACCTGAAAATCCCTCCTCTCCATCACCTCATTCGCCTAAAGATGACATCGATCGAACGTCAGGCACACGAACTGCCAATGCGACGGAATTCGCAGCAGAGTAATACACAAGAGGGCGAGTTAAGGGCAAAAAGGGGGATTCACGAGTTACTGATGATCGAGATTCAAGGAGGAGGTAGGAGCACTTACGCTATAGAGGATTAAGTATCGGTGATCGATTGATTAACAAGAGAGGATGAAATCGCCTTGAGAAAGCTTTGAGAGATATTAATGGCAGATACGACTCAGGAGATAGGCAATGGATAGAAGGAACGACTCAAGCTTTTTATACCTCTAGATAGTGGAACACGAAAAGGCACACACGAGTTAAGATAAGTCGAAGCACACGACCTACGACTTAGGCGTGTACTTCGAGGGGCAAATGTTAACCCTTAATTTTCTTCGACTCAAGAAGTATACGACTCATGGCCCAGACGACTTAATGAGTTAACACTATCAACGGCCTACGAGATAAGAAGTGAACGACTTAAGTTATGTCATGACCTAACGAGTTTAAGAGCTAACGACCTAATTGCTGAAGGGACCTACGAGTTAGCAGGCCTACGACTTAAGGGGGGTCTCCGACTTAACAGCTTGCGAGTTAAACCATCTACGACTCAACGAGTTAAGGTCTGTACGACTCAACGAGTTAAGCTATCTACGACTCAATGGCTTAAGCTGTCTACGACTCAACGAGTTAAGGTCTGTACGACTCAAGAGGATCTTACGACTTAAGGGTCTTACGACTTAAACATCTTACGACTTAAACGTCTTATGACTTAAACGTCTTACGACTTAAAGGCTATCAGGTTAAAATCTAGAGCCTGTGCCTATGCTACCTTTATCTGGTAAGTCGGCTACGACTTAGCACTTGTCTTCGGCTGAGCCACAAGATGAACCCAGCATGGCACCCACGAGTTATCTTAAGTCAACTACGAGTTACGACTTATCTTAAGTCGGTCACGACTCATGACTTGACAAAAACGAGAGTTCAGAATTCGACCCCTATAAATAGACCACCACTTCCAACATGAAAAGGACTTTTGGCCATTCATTTCTTCAAGCGTCGTTACTCTGTCGAAGTCTCCATTCATTCAGCAATCAAAGATCTTCAAACATTCAAGACGCTACAACAAGCTTCAAGAGAAATTCCTTACATCCAACATGGATTCATTGAATTTCATCGACGAAGATTGAGCTAGTAGTCAAGATTGTTTCTTTTGATCAAATTGTACTGTTTTGATAAGAGATTTGTATCGATTTGTAACCAGATTCAGTAATAAAGAGATTCAAAGTGGACGTGGGCTTAATCTCAAGCCGAACCACTATAAATTGCTGTCTTTTACTGCTTTTCTGCCATTTTACTGCTTAAATTCAGTTCCCGTCACGCGGGTGGTGCTTTCACGATTCTATTACACACACCGGGTGTTAGCGTTCACTTTTTAACGTTAACAATAATATAATATGATTTAATATGAAATGTTTTGGTTATCGTAAGGTGAAAACTCGTCCATGGTTATATGCGGTGTGGTCTTACGAAATACCTTTGTTTGATAAAGAAAACTTTTTATAACTTTAAAATTCAATTGAGATGTGTTTTTTCTCATGTTGATTTACCAGACTGATACGGACAATCTTCCCCTTTAATGGTTGGATCAGACCAAGCATAATTACAGATTCAGATTTGGATGATTTGGAGCTTCAACAGACGACCTGGAGGCCTTCAGGTCGTATTCAAATATATGTTTATTTTCCACTGAATTTTTGTTTAAATTATCAGCATTTGTAAGGATATGTTATTATAACTGTCCAGGCTAATGATTGTGATTTGATTGTTGTACTTTGATTGTTGTACTTTGATTGATGTCTGTAAATTATATTACAGTTTCTCTTTTCGTAAAGATCATTGATATTATATTATATGTTGTTCCACTGCGATAGTGAGATTTTATGTTGTTTATTTCTTTTTCTTCGCTTCGCTTCTCTTCTTCTTTCTCTTCTTTTTTCTTCTTTCTTTCCCATAACTATCTATCTTACCATTCAATTTGGATTGAACATTTATGGTTTATTGTCAACTCGAATCGTGCGGATTTGCGGGTCGTTACAGTAGTCTATTTAGTTTCATTAGACTACTACACTGTATGGTGGGATTTATTTATTCTAGTTAGGCCCCATGTTGCACTGCATCATACTGATAGTTTACTACCATTATTATTTCATTAGTGATGATTACTTCTTCAGAGACTTTGGGATGAATATTTAGTATCTGTTGACTCTGGAGCATATTTTTTATGATAGTCTATTTGAGACTTGATATGGATTTATGACATGGTTATTTGGTTTTGATATGCCTTATCATAATTAACTAGTGTGTGGCCCGTGCTACGTACACGGGTAGATGTTGAAGTTCTAAGTTTGTGCTCATTGTATGATTAATTTATCTCATTCTTCCATTAGTAAAATTTATATGTAAATGTTGTTAATGTTATTTTTGTAATGTTATATTTGCTCAAAGTATTGTAGGACTTTTCATTTCACGTAATCAAAGCAATGTTTCAAATTTGTCCTAGTTAACGTTTTATTTTGACCGGCTATGTATTGGAAAATAATAGGGAAGTAATTATTTTGAAAAAAATGCAGTGATTACCCTTGTACAGTAATTAATTCAAGTAGTTGATCTTGAATGGATGATTTTTTGTAAAAGCATGAGGATGGGTAAATTTGATTTCAGAAAGAAATGAGTAGGCAGCTCACGTATTTGCACATAATGCATCAGCCTGTCCAATTGAATTATTCAACCAAAGTAAAGTTTTTGGTTACCGCATACTTCAAAAGTAATAAATATTCCTTGGGAAAAAACAACCTAATTGAGTATTATATTAAAGTCAGTTCCGTATGTTATAAAGACGGAAGAATATGTAGTTCGATCGCAGTAGCATTTTGGGGAAATGCATTAGCACAAGCAGATTAAGGTACAAATGTACGCTAACCAAACTGAAAGTAAAACAGAAAATAGGAAAGTACACCGTAGCAGCTATTTTTTACCAACAATGACAACCATCCTAAAATAAATTTACAGACCAACAAAGTACAAAAAGGTTAAATAGTAAAGAACTGTACTTACTAAAACGAAACTACATGCTATAATAAAAATACAAAACAGACAGCAAGGGTTGGGATGTGGGTCAAAATAAGCAGCACGTCATTACAGTACTTTGTCTTCATAACTCTATCTCCCTTTACATATCATTTGTTCCTCCATGTGTCATATTTGGATGAGCTTCTCATATTTCTTTATAAATAATGCCTGGCTCGCCCTTGCTTTGCCAAGTCTATTACTATATATTCTATTTGTTTTGTCTTTGTCAAGTCGAATACTCATCATAGTGTGAGCACTCCTCTATATGGATGAATACTATTTGAGAGAATCCAACATATTGCAAGTACCGTTTGTATTTTCATTATAGGCCTTCAAATATATTTTGACAAAATGAATATGCACAACCATTGAAATTTCAATGGCAAAGATATCATTCTCTGCAACTATTGTACTTTTTTAGTAACATTTTACAATATCTAATGCTAAATTAAGATATATATATATATATATATATTAGAAAAATGTGAATTTCAAACTGAACATTGTATCATTTTTTTCTTTTATAAAAATCTTGTACAAAAATAGTGGTGACGTGAAGCATACAGTTTCGATATGTTTCTCTTGAAGAGATGGCATATACAAAATCCTAAATATAAATTTAGTGCTCTATACTTTCGGGATCGTGAATCATTGTTCATATTTGAAATTTGAAGATGTGTATATTTTTAAACTGGCGTATATATAGAATCCAAACATATGTGTATTCAAGATCATACGGTAATCATATATACCAGAATCTTGCTTTTTTCAAAGTTTCCATATTATAAAATCCGACATATACAAAATTAGCATACATTTAACATCATGCACACCTTAAAACATGGATACATATATATTTAAAACCTTCTCAAATGAACCTGTTTTATACTTGAAATACACAAAACGATTTATTTTAGAAACCACATCTATTTATTTAAAACTTTCAGTTTCTGATACTCATCATATATAAAACTACATGTGTTTGAAATCATATAAACTTTATAACTTGAAGCCATGTACTCTCAAAGCATGCTGTGCGCATACTCAAAAAAAATTATTTACAAAATCACATTCACACACAAAATCGCACATACATGATACTATGTATAATCAAAATTTTATATCTTTGGATCCATGAATATTTAAAACTTTGAAAGTAGGATGTATATATAAAGTCATATAGACTTTAATGACACTTACATTTGGAAACAGATGCATTCGAAACCTGTAAGTATTTAAAGTCCAACACATAAAGCTTTGTGACACTAACCGATACACTTCAGAATTCCTGAATCCATGTATATGTATTTATATATTTGAAATAATGTATACTAAAAATCATGGAAACATATACCCTTGAAGCCATACATGCATACATATACTTAAAATCATGTATTCATTCGAAAAATGATGAATTTAAGGTATTTACTCGATTCTTAATATATTCAAAACCTGATGATATGTACTTAAATATAACATCCATATTCCTAAAACTGCATACCTCATACCTCTGAAATTAGTGATATATATTTGAAGTATTTCTCAAACTAACCTGATCCTCAAAATATGATACATGTGAAACTATTATATGTGAAACCATATTTGTGTAAACTTATTTATATACCTAAAATTTATTATATTTTTGAAAATTGGTATTCGTTAAAAATTAATTATGTGCATATTTAAAATCCTTATATATTTCCAAATACATATATATATATATATAGACACACACACATGTACTTATAAAAGACTGACATAAGTAAAACCTGATACATACAAAACCACTATATTTAACAACTCATGCATAAATTTGAAAACTAAAATCTATATTTGAAGGCGGAAACATATGAAATCAATACTTTTCAAAACTCGGGTATATATATAAATCTGACACATGTATAAATATGAATCCCTATATATTTGAAACCATTGAAGCTTATATTTTCAAAAGCCAAATATAGATAACATGCATACTCGAAATCATACACAAGTGAAACCATATTTTCAAAACATATACAAAGCATTCTTCCATATATTTATTCAAGGTTGTATTCATAATAAACTGTTTAATATTTAGTCGTAAAGCTTACACTTTTGAAACTTGTTCAAAACTATACACACACACACTAAACTTGTATAATCAAAAGCCTGCTATATACATGGAAATGTATTTATATTTGAAACCGCAAATTCTTGAAACTTACATGTCAAATGTATATACGAGGCTATATATTCGAAGCCGCCCCACATCGAATTTTTTATTTTTAGTCCCCATTCCGATGCTATCAACCTAACTAATACACACCTTAACATTTCATATAAAGTCATTTTTTCATACAGAAAATGAATTTGAGACATTAAGTCCTCAAATCAAAAGTTGCATACGTATCTCATACAAATTCATATTAGAGGTGGGTTTAAGAAGTCGAAAATTCAATATCATCCTCTCTATCATACATAAAAATCAACAACTTGTGAAATCAGATTAAATATACCTAGTACGGAATTAGGGCTAGAGCTTGAATTGCGCAAGTCAATCGTAAAAGTAAAGCAATCTTACAGAGGAATCAACCGTGATTATAAAATTAACCTTAACATAAAACACATAAAACAACCACCATAATTAAAATAACAGTAATACCTCAAATAAGTTAATAACCGTGACTGGAGAAGTGACTAGCATCAAAGGGTTGAAAACTTTGATGGAGGCGAGAGGGCGTGCGTTGGCTGTCGAATTTGTTCTCCATAACTATGAATTCCCATCTTAAATTTTTTGATTTGAAACGAATATGAAAAGAAAGAAGATAATTAAACTGCATCTATACTATAATATGATTCCTGAGTTTGTTTCCAAGGGCGTAGAAGCCACCAGTGAGTTGTAAACTGAACAGTGGCGATTTTAGTTTTCTCTGCTCTTGATTCTCTCTTCTTTCTTCATTTTGGTCACACAGCCAAAATTGCTAGGGTTCCAAGTTTTCTTAATTTTTCAATAGAGATTTTAGTTTTTTATGCTCTCGCTCCTCTCTTCTTTCTTCATTTTTGTCACGCAACCAAAATGGCTAGGGTTTCCAAGTTTTTAAATTTTTTCAACTAAAATCGTGTTTCCCTCTATTTGGATTCTACATCTTTCAACCATACTGACAACTATATTCCTGCTATGTTTTTCGAAAGTAGTCGTCTTCTTTAGTCGCCGTTAGTGGACAACGATTCATCGACGGAGCGTCTTCGAAGTTTCTAGCTCTTCTACTAATGTAAGCACCTATTCTTCTTCTGTATGCGATATGCTTTATGAAGACGTGGGTTTCTGGCAACAGATTTTAAATTAGTTACCTTTCTCTTCTTTGCAATTATATTCGATGTTAGTGGTTGCATGTGCTAAATTTGGATGATTCAAATATTTGTTAAAGAGGAAAGAAATTGATTAATTGATTCATTCAAATCAATTAATTTGGCTGGTATATGGAAGGATATTTTGAAGGAAACTAGTTAATTAGTCAATCAATTAATTAGTCAATATATTTGCTATATGATGAAAGAAAAGATTGCTAATGGAGGTTGATTCAAACAAGGAAAATTATGGAAACCAAGATTATCACTATCCATTTACATAGAAATCAAATCATGAATATTCGGAAAGGTTTCAAACATAATCTGTAAATTAATTTTCTTAATCTCTAAGTAACTCCTTCATTAAGTCTATTTAAATGAAGGAAGTTCATTTTCATATGAGCAAGCAAGTGTGTGAGAGTATCCACCATTATTCTTACCTCTCTTTTGTACTCTTTCTTTAGTGAAATAAAAGAAGTTGTTGGGTCTTCGTGGATGTAGGATATTCATATCTGAACCACGTTAAATCTTCTGTGTCTCTTATTTCTGTTATTATTTCTATGAGACTGCATAATTTTTTTAAGTGTCATTGGTATCTAAATAGGCAATACTAGATCCTGATCAAATAATTCGCTTTCGCTCAAATTAAAACAAAATTCACTATAGTTTGGTACTGGAGCTAGTGTTATTGTTCCTGTTTGGATATTAATGGCTACTTCTAGTAAGTCTGTTGGTAGATCTAGTGTCAATTATGGAGTAACACGTTTTGATGGAAAAGGAGATTTTGGTACTTGGAAGATGAAGATGGAGGCTGTATTAAAGAAGGCGAAGACTTATAAGGTTGTTTCTGCATCTGAGAAATTGAAAGGTATTGATGCAGCTGATTTGGAAGAGATGGAAGATGAAGCTCTCACAATAATTCAGTTGAGCCTTTCAGATGAAGTTCTTAGAGAATTCTCTCAGAAGAAGATGGCGAAGGAATTATGGGATGCATTATCGGAAGCATATCAAGACAAGTCTCTCACTAATCGGATTATTCTTCAACAACAACTCTATTCGTTCAAGATGAAGCCTGGAGCTGATCTCATGGAGCATGTAGATGCTTTGACGACTTTGATTATGAACCTGAAGGCAGTGGAAGTTGATATTATCGATGAGGCTCAAGCTATGATCCTCTTATGTTCCTTGCCTAAGGAGTATACTGCTTTTGTTAATTCCATGATTTATGGCCGTAGTAAAATTAGCCTGTCTGATGCAAAGGCTAGTCTTCATAATGAAGTATTAAGAGGTAGAATGGGGAGCACTAGCTTGGATAGTGATACCGAAGGCTTATCTGTTCAGAGAGGTAGAGGACAAAGCAGGTCGAAGAAAGGTGGAGGATAGAATTCTTCACAGTCTCAGTCTAGGGGGCTAAGAAATTGACTTGTCATTATTGTAAGAAATCAAGGCACTTCATAGCACAATGTCCTAAGCTTGAAGGTAGAAGAAAAGATCCAAAGCAAGCCTCAGCTTCTACAGCAATGAAATCAGATATAGAAAGTGACACCGATGTATTTACAGCTTCTGGCCCTTCTGGAAAGAGCAACTTATGGCTAATTGATTCTGTCACATCCTATCATATGACACCTGATAGGAACTGCTTTTCCACTTACTATGAAATTGATGGAGGAGAAGTTCTGATGGGTAATGATGCTTCTTTCCGTATGGTTGGTGTTGGTAGCATGATGATTAGGATGTTTGATGATGTTATTCATACGATTACCAATGTTAGACATGTACTTGATTTGAGGAGGAGCTTGATTTATGTTAAGGCATTGAGTAGACTTGGCTTGAAGATTGTTGTGGAAGGAGAGAAAATGAAGATATTGGGTTCCATGATTGTTATGGGAGGTGTAAGGGCAGGAAATCTTTATCTATTAAAAGATACTACTATAACTGGTAAATCAGCTTCTGTTACATCTGTTGATTCGGATTCTTCCCGATTATGGCACTTACGGATGGGTCGGTGAGCGCAGCATGGATGAGTTGAGAAAACGAGGATTGATTGATGGAGTTCATCATTCAAAACTTGGTTTTTGTGAAGAGTGTGTTCTTGGAAAGCTGACGAAGATTTCTTTTGGTATAATAAAGCATAAATCAAAAGCTGTCTTGGGGTAGTTCATACAGATGTCTGGGGTCCCTCTCCTTGTTCGTCTTTAGGCGGAGCCAGATATTTCGTTTCATTTATAGATGATTTCTCTCGTAAAGTATCGATATACTTTCTTCAGTCAAAGAGTTAAACCTTTTCCAAGTTTTGGAAGTGGAAATCTATGGTTAAGAAGCAGTCAGGGAAGAAATTGAAAGTTCCCCGTTCAGATAATGGCGGTGAATTTTTATCACAGGAATGCATCAATTATTGTGAGTCTGAAGGCATTAAGAGGCATTACACTACACCAAGTGACCCCCAGTCTAATACAGTTGTAGAAAGGATGAATCAGATATTATTGGAGAGAAGAAGATGCCTCAGACCGATGCTAAATTAAAGAAGGGATTTTGGGCTGAAGCTTTATCTATGGCGGCTTTCCTCATCAACTGCACACCTTCAACCACCATAGATATGAAGATCCCTGAAGAAGTATGGAAGCCTGTTAGCTATTCATTTCTCAAAGTATTTGGTTGCCTAGCTTATGTGCATGAGAGCAAAGGGAAGCTGGAACCTAAAGCTCGCAAGCGTATTTTTCTAGGTTATAGGAGAGGAGTGAAGGGATATAGGTTGTGGTGTCCTATTAGCAAGAAGATCGTTATGAACAGACATGTGACTTTTGATGAGAAGGCTATGTTGAAGGTGGAGCCTTCCTCATCGGATGATAATGAGAGGACATATGAAGAATACCAGACACAAAGCAAGTCATCTGTTGATTCTCTCCACAGACATTTAAATGGTGTTTCCGATTACACCATGGTTGATGAGGATAATATCGATGTTGGTACAGAGGATCAAACTCAAGGTGGAGCTCATTCAGAACCTAGGCCTGTCAGACAAAGAAGAAATCCTAAGTGGCTTGATGAGTTTGATGGATTGAGCATCGAAGATATTAACTTCGATGATATGGCAACATATGCTTTGAATGTTGTCCATGATGAGCCATGTGACTATAGAGAAGCTATCACATCAGTTAACAGTTCCAGTTGGTTAGTTGCTATGGAGGAGGAGATTGAATCATTTCAGAGAAATCATACATGGGATTCGGTGCCTCTTCCCACCGACAAGAGAGCTATTGGATGCAAGTGGATCTATAGAGTGAAAGACGGTGAAAATGGTAATCTCTGATACACGGCAAGGTTAGTCACAAAGGGGTATGTTTAGAAGAAGGGGGTAGAGTATCATGATATCTTTGCTCCAGTGGTTAGGCATACTTCTATTCGTATTCTTTTGGCATTAGTTGCTCATTATGATATGGAATTAGAGCAACTAGATGTCAAAACTTCATTCTTGCATGGTGACCTGGATGACGAGATTTATTTAAAGCAGCCAGAAGGGTTCCTTGATAGTAGCAGACCAGACTATGTTTGCAAACTCAACAAATCTCTATATTGACTGAAGCAGTCTCCTAGACAATGGTATAAGAGTTTTGGTAAGTTTATGCTTTCACAAGGATACTTTAGAAGTTTCAAAGAACGGTGTGTTTATTTCAGAAGATGTGATGGTAATATGATTTATTTGTTGTTATATGTTGATGATATGCTGATTACATCTCGAAGTATAGTCAGAATTAAGGAGTTGAAAGCGGAGCTCAGTAGAGAGTTTGACATGAAGGATTTGGGAAAGGCACAACGAATATTGGGTATGGAGATAAGCAGGGATAGAAATCAGAGAGAGTTAAAGCTCACTCAAGCGCAGTACATCGAGAAAGTCCTCGCTTGATTTGGAATGGAGAAAGCCAAACTGGTTGGCACTCCATTAGGCTCTCATTTTAAGTTGTCAAAAGACTTATCTCCCTCATCGGAAGAAGACAAGATGTATATGGCTGATATACCTTATTCTAGTGTTGTTGGTAGTCTTATGTATGGGATGGTGTGCACAAGACCAGATTTGGCCCATGCAGTGGGTGTTGTGAGTCGATATATGTCAAACCCAGGCAAAGAGCATTGGCAAGCTGTAAAGTGAATTCTTAGATATGTTCGAGGCACTTCTTTGGTAGGCTTGTTATATGGTGGAGTGGATGGTGACAACTTTCTTAGAGGATACTGTGATTCTGGTTATGATGGGGATAGAGATGCTAGGAAGTCAGTGTCGGGCAATGTTTTTACACTTGGCATAGGCTCGATTTCATGGAGATCAAAGTTGCAATCTGTCATAGCTTTATCGACTACCGAAGCAGAGTCGATATCGAGTGTGGAAGCAAGAAATGAAGGATTATACTTACTTTAGTTATTGGATGATCTATCAATGGTGTAGCGGACAGTAGAGCTATTTTCAGGCAGTCAGAGTGCGATTCATCTTGTAGAAAATCAAGCTTATAGTTCACGGGCGAAGCACATTGATGTTAGAGGTTTCTTTCTTATGCTTGAGGAAGAAAGAAGCAAGATCAAATTGTTGAAGGTGAGTACTTTGGATAATCCTTCAGATATGATGACTAAGTCACTTCCAAAGGACAAGTTTGAGCATTGCTCAAACTTGATCAGTTTGACACCTGTTACTTGAGCGCCATGGGGTGCTAGACCCAACAACTTCTATGTTGATTACCTGATGATAAAGTGATGAAGAGAGATTGTTATATTTAAATTAAGGTGGAGTGTTAAATTTGGATGATTCAAATATTTGTTAAAGAGGAAAGAAATTGATTAATTGATTCATTCAAATCAATTAATTTAGCTGGTATATGGAAGGATATTTTGAAGGAAACTAATTAATTAGTCAATCAATTAATTAGTCAATATATTTGCTATATGAAGAAAGAAAAGATTGCTAATGGAGATTGATTCAAACAAGGAAAATTATAGAAACCAAGATTATCACTATCCATTTACATAGAAATCAAATCATGAATATTCGAAAAGGTTTCAAACATAATCTGTAAATTAATTTTCTTAATCTCTAAGTAACTCCTTCATTAAGTTTATTTAAATGAAGGAAGTTCATCTTCATATGAGCAAGCAAGTGTGTGAGAGTATCCACCATTATTCTTCCCTCTCTTTTGTACTCTTTCTTTAGTGAAATAAAAGTAGTTGTTGGGTCTCTGTGGACGTAGGATATTCATATCCAAACCACATTAAATCTTCTTTGTCTCTTATTTCTGTTATTATTTCTGTGAGAATGCATAATTTTTTTTAAGTGTCATTGGTATCTAAATAGGAAATACTAGATCCTGATCAAATAATTCGCTTCCGCTGAAATTAAAACAAAATTCACTACAGCCTGTTTATTTCAGAAGCCAATTCTGAATACTTAGGTTGCTTAGGTTGTTGTTTGCAGAAAACCACTTATGATGATTCAATTCTTAAGTTTGATTTTTACCGATGGTTTCATATGAAAATTGTATAGGTTAAACAAAATTAATGTGGAAAAGCTCGATTTTAAGAAATATTATTTTCAAATCTACACATTTTATATAAATTATAATTTCCATTTGATGTTTTGACTTAACGACATCAAATGGCTTTTTGATTTTTGGATATTGATTCAATATCTCAACAAAGACATTCTAATTTGACAAACTACCTTTTTAAGAATATAGTTTCTAATTTTTGTATTTTAGGTTTCTACTTCTTTGGGTAATCTATTTTTTTCTAAATTAGTACTTATTGTTAGGAATTTTCGTGATCACTATACAATTAGATTTAGAAGAGAAAGTAGTAAAGAAAGAAAACAAGATTAATTCCCCCAAAAACAAAAAAAAACTTTTATTAATTCAACCAAGAAAATACAAAAGAGACTTAAAATTGAGAAGAAAACTCAATCCCAAAAAACCCAACAAAATACACTTTTCCCACACATCTCTTATCAACCCTAGACGTGTCTATTTATAATAGACTTGACAAAATATCTTCTTTAAGAAGCTATCGAATACTTCCATAATCTTTTCCATGTAGATAATTTGATGGCTTCTCTAATGCAACAAAAGAGGCAATTAATCACTCTGCCAAATACACTAAATCTCTAAAAAGTGCAATTAATCACACTCCATATTCTGTCAGATCTATAAAATAGGCAATGAACATGGGTCATAATTCCACATAGACTCAAATATCTCCAAGATCGACTTAAATATGGAATATTATATTACCAAAATCTAACAATCTCCACCTTGATATAATATTCCATGAATGTCATCCAAGCACCTCCTAGAACCTCAAAATTTCAAACAATATATCCAAGGAAACAGATGCCTTCACCATGAAGCTAAACCTCCCTCCAAACTATGCATGCCCGATAATCGAACATGCACATTATCAACAGATCAGGATTGCTTGTAATACCACAAAGACCTCCAAGTAGGCTTTGTGGTTTTTCGTTGTTGGCTCCACCTTGATTCAGACAAACTTGTCTCTCTAACTTTGCTTGTATGAATTTGCAATCTTTAAGGGTTTTCCAAGCAATAAATAAATATTATTGTTTTTCTTCTTCGCGCGCAGCACCTCCCTGTTACCCTTCCAAACCCTAGTTACTCCACCTCGAGTCGAGAAATTACAACCTTTCCTTTCCAGCTGTCCAACAGAGACAAGATTCCTTTTAATTTCTGGAATATGCCTAACCCCTGTAAGTGTCACCAACCTTCCAGTATCCATCTTCAACATGACAGAACCCGTGCCTTGAACTTGTAGATCTCCACCACTTGCGGACTCCACCTTACATTCTTCCTCCTTATAATCAGTGAATGCTTCCCTTTGATTGCAAATGTGGAAACATGCACTAGAATCTAGCACCCACTCTCCTCCCATACTCATATCAACACAAAGAACATCATTGCTAATGCCAAAGTTTACTTCCTCATCACGGTCTACCTCCAGCTTATTTTTGCTTCCTTCTTGAGTTTTCATCCTCTCTTTATCCTCTCTTAATTTATTGCAAAATTTCAGCTGATGGCCTGGTTTTTCACAGTAATAGCAAATGAAGTCTCGATTTGTATTTGGTTTGAATGAGCGTCTTTCTCTCTTTGCAAAGTGGAACTCTGCCAATGGATTTGTAGTTTCCTTTTCTTCAGTGGTCTTTCCTTCCAATGAATTTATCCTTCGCATCTCCTCATTAAGAAGGCTGCTAACCATAGTTTCCATGGAAACAACACTACTAGAATTTAAATTGTTCAATGCAACTACTAGAGTTTCCCAACCTTCAGGCAATGAGCTCATTAATATTAAAGCTTGAGTTTCGTCATCAACTTTGAAGCTTATCTCCGGCAATTGGTTCACAATTTCTTGAAAGCTTCTGAGATGTTCGCTAATCGATTCGCCTTCCTTTAGTTTTAGATTGACCAACTTTCTCATCAGGAATGCCTTATTCATCGCAGAGTTTTTTGCATAAATTCCTTCCAATTTCTTCAATATTCCAAAAGCAGAAGTTTCACAAGCAACGATATGAAATACAGAATTCTCATAAAACACCGAATTGTTGCAGCTGCCGTCCTATCCAAAATTTCCCACTTTGCCTCAGTTATTCCGTTTATCCCCTTTGTTTTCCAAGGGTTGGTGAAGATCATTAAGATAGAGATAATCTTCCATTTTTGCCTTCCATAACCCCCAGTTCCTTCCATTAAGCTTTTCAACACTTATCTTCTCCATAGCCAAAGACTCTTCCAAAAATTTATGTAGTTGGCTCTGATACCAACTGTTAGGAATTTTCCGGGGTCACTACACAATTAGATTTAGAAGAGAAAGTAGTGAAGAAAGAAAACAAGATTAATTCCCCCAAAAACAAAAAAAAACTTTTATTAATTCAACCAAGAAAATACAAAAGAGACTTAAAATTGAGAAGAAAACTCAATCCCAAAAAACCCAACAAAATACACTTTTCCCACACATCTCTTATCAACCCTAGACGTGTCTATTTATAATAGACTTGACAAAATATCTTCTTTAAGAAGCTATCGAATACTTCCATAATCTTTTCCATGTAGATAATTTGATGGCTTCTCTAATGCAACAAAAGAGGCAATTAATCACTCTGCCAAATACACTAAATCTCTAAAAAGTGCAATTAATCACACTCCATATTCTGTCAGATCTATAAAATAGGCAATGAACATGGGTCATAATTCCACATAGACTCAAATATCTCCAAGATCGACTTAAATATGGAATATTATATTACCAAAATCTAACAATCTCCACCTTGATATAATATTCCATGAATGTCATCCAAGCACCTCCTAGAACCTCAAAATTTCAAACAATATATCCAAGGAAACAGATGCCTTCACCATGAAGCTAAACCTCCCTCCAAACTATGCATGCCCGATAATCGAACATGCACATTATCAACAGATCAGGATTGCTTGTAATACCACAAAGACCTCCAAGTAGGCTTTGTGGTTTTTCGTTGTTGGCTCCACCTTGATTCAGACAAACTTGTCTCTCTAACTTTGCTTGTATGAATTTGCAATCTTTAAGGGTTTTCCAAGCAATAAATAAATATTATTGTTTTTCTTCTTCGCGCGCAGCACCTCCCTGTTACCCTTCCAAACCCTAGTTACTCCACCTCGAGTCGAGAAATTACAACCTTTCCTTTCCAGCTGTCCAACAGAGACAAGATTCCTTTTAATTTCTGGAATATGCCTAACCCCTGTAAGTGTCACCAACCTTCCAGTATCCATCTTCAACATGACAGAACCCGTGCCTTGAACTTGTAGATCTCCACCACTTGCGGACTCCACCTTACATTCTTCCTCCTTATAATCAGTGAATGCTTCCCTTTGATTGCAAATGTGGAAACATGCACTAGAATCTAGCACCCACTCTCCTCCCATACTCATATCAACACAAAGAACATCATTGCTAATGCCAAAGTTTACTTCCTCATCACGGTCTACCTCCAGCTTATTTTTGCTTCCTTCTTGAGTTTTCATCCTCTCTTTATCCTCTCTTAATTTATTGCAAAATTTCAGCTGATGGCCTGGTTTTTCACAGTAATAGCAAATGAAGTCTCGATTTGTATTTGGTTTGAATGAGCGTCTTTCTCTCTTTGCAAAGTGGAACTCTGCCAATGGATTTGTAGTTTCCTTTTCTTCAGTGGTCTTTCCTTCCAATGAATTTATCCTTCGCATCTCCTCATTAAGAAGGCTGCTAACCATAGTTTCCATGGAAACAACACTACTAGAATTTAAATTGTTCAATGCAACTACTAGAGTTTCCCAACCTTCAGGCAATGAGCTCATTAATATTAAAGCTTGAGTTTCGTCATCAACTTTGAAGCTTATCTCCGGCAATTGGTTCACAATTTCTTGAAAGCTTCTGAGATGTTCGCTAATCGATTCGCCTTCCTTTAGTTTTAGATTGACCAACTTTCTCATCAGGAATGCCTTATTCATCGCAGAGTTTTTTGCATAAATTCCTTCCAATTTCTTCAATATTCCAAAAGCAGAAGTTTCACAAGCAACGATATGAAATACAGAATTCTCATAAAACACCGAATTGTTGCAGCTGCCGTCCTATCCAAAATTTCCCACTTTGCCTCAGTTATTCCGTTTATCCCCTTTGTTTTCCAAGGGTTGGTGAAGATCATTAAGATAGAGATAATCTTCCATTTTTGCCTTCCATAACCCCCAGTTCCTTCCATTAAGCTTTTCAACACTTATCTTCTCCATAGCCAAAGACTCTTCCAAAAATTTATGTAGTTGGCTCTGATACCAACTGTTAGGAATTTTCCGGGGTCACTACACAATTAGATTTAGAAGAGAAAGTAGTGAAGAAAGAAAACAAGATTAATTCCCCCAAAAACAAAAAAAAACTTTTATTAATTCAACCAAGAAAATACAAAAGAGACTTAAAATTGAGAAGAAAACTCAATCCCAAAAAACCCAACAAAATACACTTTTCCCACACATCTCTTATCAACCCTAGACGTGTCTATTTATAATAGACTTGACAAAATATCTTCTTTAAGAAGCTATCGAATACTTCCATAATCTTTTCCATGTAGATAATTTGATGGCTTCTCTAATGCAACAAAAGAGGCAATTAATCACTCTGCCAAATACACTAAATCTCTAAAAAGTGCAATTAATCACACTCCATATTCTGTCAGATCTATAAAATAGGCAATGAACATGGGTCATAATTCCACATAGACTCAAATATCTCCAAGATCGACTTAAATATGGAATATTATATTACCAAAATCTAACAATCTCCACCTTGATATAATATTCCATGAATGTCATCCAAGCACCTCCTAGAACCTCAAAATTTCAAACAATATATCCAAGGAAACAGATGCCTTCACCATGAAGCTAAACCTCCCTCCAAACTATGCATGCCCGATAATCGAACATGCACATTATCAACAGATCAGGATTGCTTGTAATACCACAAAGACCTCCAAGTAGGCTTTGTGGTTTTTCGTTGTTGGCTCCACCTTGATTCAGACAAACTTGTCTCTCCAACTTTGCTTGTATGAATTTGCAATCTTTAAGGGTTTTCCAAGCAATAAATAAATATTATTGTTTTTCTTCTTCGCGCGCAGCACCTCCCTGTTACCCTTCCAAACCCTAGTTACTCCACCTCGAGTCGAGAAATTACAACCTTTCCTTTCCAGCTGTCCAACAGAGACAAGATTCCTTTTAATTTCTGGAATATGCCTAACCCCTGTAAGTGTCACCAACCTTCCAGTATCCATCTTCAACATGACAGAACCCGTGCCTTGAACTTGTAGATCTCCACCACTTGCGGACTCCACCTTACATTCTTCCTCCTTATAATCAGTGAATGCTTCCCTTTGATTGCAAATGTGGAAACATGCACTAGAATCTAGCACCCACTCTCCTCCCATACTCATATCAACACAAAGAACATCATTGCTAATGCCAAAGTTTACTTCCTCATCACGGTCTACCTCCAGCTTATTTTTGCTTCCTTCTTGAGTTTTCATCCTCTCTTTATCCTCTCTTAATTTATTGCAAAATTTCAGCTGATGGCCTGGTTTTTCACAGTAATAGCAAATGAAGTCTCGATTTGTATTTGGTTTGAATGAGCGTCTTTCTCTCTTTGCAAAGTGGAAATCTGCCAATGGATTTGTAGTTTCCTTTTCTTCAGTGGTCTTTCCTTCCAATGAATTTATCCTTCGCATCTCCTCATTAAGAAGGCTGCTAACCATAGTTTCCATGGAAACAACACTACTAGAATTTAAATTGTTCAATGCAACTACTAGAGTTTCCCAACCTTCAGGCAATGAGCTCATTAATATTAAAGCTTGAGTTTCGTCATCAACTTTGAAGCTTATCTCCGGCAATTGGTTCACAATTTCTTGAAAGCTTCTGAGATGTTCGCTAATCGATTCGCCTTCCTTTAGTTTTAGATTGACCAACTTTCTCATCAGGAATGCCTTATTCATCGCAGAGTTTTTTGCATAAATTCCTTCCAATTTCTTCAATATTCCAAAAGCAGAAGTTTCACAAGCAACGATATGAAATACAGAATTCTCATAAAACACCGAATTGTTGCAGCTGCCGTCCTATCCAAAATTTCCCACTTTGCCTCAGTTATTCCGTTTATCCCCTTTGTTTTCCAAGGGTTGGTGAAGATCATTAAGATAGAGATAATCTTCCATTTTTGCCTTCCATAACCCCCAGTTCCTTCCATTAAGCTTTTCAACACTTATCTTCTCCATAGCCAAAGACTCTTCCAAAAATTTATGTAGTTGGCTCTGATACCAACTGTTAGGAATTTTCCGGGGTCACTACACAATTAGATTTAGAAGAGAAAGTAGTGAAGAAAGAAAACAAGATTAATTCCCCCAAAAACAAAAAAAAACTTTTATTAATTCAACCAAGAAAATACAAAAGAGACTTAAAATTGAGAAGAAAACTCAATCCCAAAAAACCCAACAAAATACACTTTTCCCACACATCTCTTATCAACCCTAGACGTGTCTATTTATAATAGACTTGACAAAATATATTCTTTAAGAAGCTATCGAATACTTCCATAATCTTTTCCATGTAGATAATTTGATGGCTTCTCTATGCAACAAAAGAGGCAATTAGTCACTCTGCCAAATACACTAAATCTCTAAAAAGTTCAATTAATCACACTCCATATTCTGTCAAATCCATAAAATAGGCAATGAATATGGGTCATAATTTCACATAGACTCAAATATCTCCAAGATCGACTTAAATATGGAATATTATATTACAAAAATCTAACACTTATGAACCATAAATTGTATTGATTTAATGGTATTGAATTTTTATGGTTGCAATTTGGAAAAGAATATTGTTGTTCGTGCTATTTCGACCATGTTTTCTTTAATTACCTATAAATGTACGTATTTAACTTTATTGAATGATTGAGATAGTGTAATATTTTGTTCCCACTCTTAATGGTCCATAACTGTACAAAATTTAAATTTCTTGCCTTTAAATCTTATAATATGATTTAACGTTTGTACAATTAAGGCAGTGAAATGTATGGTTTTAGGTGTGGATAGTACATAGCCTTTATTGCTCCTCTTATATGGATATCGACTTTTTACAAATTGTGTAGGAAATGTATTTCTAAACTTTTACCAGCAAGATAAACTAAAGTTGCATTTGCATTTTATGAAATTAAAAGCCTTCGGATTTTTAATACACATATTTTACAATAATTTTGGCTCGGCTTAGAATTAGGGCTTTTTGGATTAATTTATTGGGTTTTTTAATTTAAACTTCTCAGCTACATAACATAGAATATAATTTCTTTCAACTGTTAGGCTAGAAAATATTGAGTTTCCAATCTCTAAAGATACATAGTTCTTCGGAAACTGTTTCGAGTCTTTATATATTAAAAATATTGCATTTTATTTCCAAAGAATCGACTTTGATTTTGCATCCATTAATCTTGGTCATTTTTTTCTAATATTAGTATCCTCAATTAAATGTTTTGATACTTCGATGCACATTTCTACTTAAATAATTTTGTCCTTTATGTCATCACTGAAAAAAAATCTCCAGTGTTTTTATCTTTCATGTTTTTATTATAAACCAGTTTTAGTTCATTGTAAATTAAACAACGCACAGTTGGATTTGTGGATTTAGATCATAGTGAGAAAAGTTAGACTCTTTGTGGTTTTATGGCTTTATACAATTTATTTAGTAAAAGATTATAATTCCATAGCTTGCTTAGTATTTCATTCTCATGCATCATCGTTGGATCCAGATCTTAATGAGAATAATTCTATTTATACAATGAAAAAAGGTAACACCCCAGGAACCCAGTGCACGAGGCTTCCGCACGATAGCGAGCTCTTGGAAGGTCGATAATGTACGCAGCATTTCCATATACAATGAAAATTTGAATATAATTATTAATAATATGAAGTAAGAAAACTAGAATCATGACAGGATGAAACAAGAAATTTGAAGGCCGATTTTGGGTGGAACTCATTTTTTCAATTTGACATTTCAGAAAAGTTCCAAAATTGTATACGATTAAAATTTTAGTTTTCATTTGTATATTTCAAGAATATGTAATCAACTACACCATATAATCAGCTTTTTGTTTTTTCCTGAATGCAACTCATTTATTTTGAATGCATAAGCATAATAAAAATACTTAATTTTGAATACAATAGATGTTTTCACTTCATCGCTTAGGGTTGAAAACAAAATTTATTTTCGATTTTTTTAACTTCAGGTTTGTTTACTATGTTGGCATTCAGTCTTCGGAATTTTTTTTGGCTCTTTATTTTTTCTACAAATTGTAGTTTCTCTTCTAGCATGTTGTTTTAACAAAAGTCACCAATTTCATGTTTGGTGGGCTCTTTGTTGAATAATATTTAGTATGTCTAAATTCACTTGCATTTATATTAGGATGAATTTATTTTATAGCCAGCGATTTGTTGAATGATATACATTGTGTCTGGATTAACTTACGTTTATATTTGGATGAATGCATTTTCTACTTGGTGGAGAATTGTATAAAATTTGGAAATAGCCACCATGTGAAGTGTATGCAAATTTTCTTAATGGACATAGTTGCAGAGTAGTTGTAAGTACTAAATGGAAGAATGACATAGAAGAAACATAATAATAAAGATATGTCATATGCATCAAAATTGCATTTTCTTAAACACTTCTTCCATCTTTTACAAAAGATAGATAAATATGCAGCCCGTTGATAGTCTTAAATGATATAATGCTTAACATAGTACTTCCATATGATTGTAGGATCCCTCCTTTTTGTGGGATCATATGGCCATGGTTAGTTAAATCACATTCTACTTTGATTATTGGTTTTATAGTATGCTTCACATACTTTTAGAATTTTGATTATTTTCCTATTTGCCGCTAGATTTAAATTATTTATGTTATTCTTACCAAGTAAATACTACTTATTTCTCCTTTTGATTGAATCTATTTAATTTGTTAACATTGTTCATATTTTTCTTACTTTTTGTCTTGAATTTTATCATTCTCTTCCTAGTTTTGTAAGCATATATATATTGTAGATGCCAAGATGTTATATGGATCATGTTGAATTATAAAGATTAGTTTTACTTATTTTATATTACATGAGTTTTGACAGAGGTTAATTATATGATGGTGTTTGCAAATGAATGTTCAGTTCATAAATTCTGCATTCAAATGTGATAGAGATGAACTAACTGAAATAATCTCAATTTCAAATACGCATTTGACAGTTACATTTTGCAATATTTTCCACACTTCCATTGCTTTCGGTTGAATTATTAGCTCATTTTTTCTTTGATCGTTAGTACAGTTATTATTTTTCATTCACATATTATACTTTTGCTACATGTAGGCTACTGTTGTAATTCATTAAAAGTTTATGGTGGATATGACTAGATTTTTATTGCCTAAGTTCAGATTCCAACTTCACTTAGAATGGTAGGTTTCCAACAACTTAGAGCCCTTTCCTTTTCCTTTTTTCGATTAGTAATGCAAATTCTCCACTGAAACTCTCTCTAATTAGGAATAGGGAGCTTAGTGCAACAATTGTCCATATAACATAAGCTAATAACTCAAAGTAATTTCAAGAATGTAGTTTATTAGTGGAACAGAACAAAAGTATTCTAGGAAATATGTTGTTTCACATATGAACCAAATTTACTAGATTCTTTTTTGGGAAAATAGGGACTTGCCATTAGTTTTGACCATCCAATGACAGTCTAAGATGAATATAACTTTTGCATCAAAAAAAATTAGATCATAAATATAGGTTTACTCATGTTCAAGTTCACATTGGAAACATTAGCCATTGTTCCAACTATGCATAACCACTTATGCCATTTGATTATTATCACTGATGGTATATACAGTGTTAATAATATGATAGTCATGACATACACCGAATTGCTGGAATAATGTTTCTTCTTCTAAATAGGTTTATATTCTATTAATGAAAACACAATATTATGAAATCCTAAACTAAATTTTATGAAATATTTTAACTACTATCATAATAAAATTTATTTCTAACTTACCGATGTGCACTATCTCTCATCTCCGATAGTGTTCAATCAAGTTAATACGATTAAGTAGTCGTCTTCATTTACTTACGGTGCTTTATGGTACTTCAATTTAATTGTTTAAATTAGATAGCATAAGGCTAAGCTATTATAGTGGAGTTTTAGGTTCTTTCAACTTCTTTCTGACACAAAGCTTTATGATGGAGCTAAGTTAAATCTAATTTAACTTTTGTCTATGCAAAATATGTTTTGACCATATTTAGTGCATATTCATGGATGCAAATCATGTTAGGTTATACTTTTAAAGTTATATCTAATCATCTCTATATTGCATATTCAGCGATCAAGTCCATGCTTAGGAGAAAAGGTGGTTATGCTCCCTGCTGATGTCTATTTGCATTAGGTAAACAAGCATTGAACCTTACAATATAAATTATTTGGTTGTGTTTGATATTGGCAGCTTTTGACCTATTAAGGGTTATTTTTATTGGATCCTATTTGATTGGATAGTACTGTAGACAAAGTAAAAAGTTGAATGATGTGGTTTTTTGAAGCAAATGATACTTATATTATAGACTAAATATACTTTGAAACAAACGATCAGGACTAGAGTTGTGGAACTAAAATGACGCCAAGCTAGATAATTTAAACAATAGTTGTTAATATTGTATTTTCTTCAAAAATATTATATAAAACAACACGTTAGTCCATGTATTATTTTAACTGAAACATGAAAGCATTTTTAATATAACAAGTGTAAGTTTTAGGTGGTCTATGTTAATGCTAACTTTTTATATTACATTTCATTTAGTTTCACTGCTTTATCATGTTTTGTGGCTACTATAACAGTATTAACTCTATTAATTATCATCGACAATTCTCGCAAAAGAAAGACCTAGTGTTTAGTGAAAATTTCCCAATGTAGTGCTTCATACTTTTGAACTTTAATGATAGCAGACCTACAGTTGGTGTGATTTGCGTGTATCGATAACCTCTTTACTCTGGAATAGCGAATCAATGACAATGTCATTTATCTTACTTACGTTACATGCCAGAGTTAACTCCTGGATTAATTTACAGCATTGCTCAAAGAAATGTGGTGAAAATTAATATCAAATTCATGGGATTTAGATGTTAAAATTTAGTCAATTTGTTTGTTATATGTTTAATTTATATACCATTAATTTGGTTTTGAGTTCAATGTTATGTTGGGAATTTATGTACACTTTAATTATTTTTTGTTGCACCAAGTGAACCTCTAATGGTTGTCTTTTTTGGCATAAATACATTTGGCTAATATCCCTTTTACGTTTGAATAATTTTTAATTAATTTTTTAAATAATCTCACAATCCAAACTACGCCTATTAGCATCAACCATTGTTATACTCACGTCAAATTTGGTAGTTAATTAAATTTGTATTTTTGGATTCAGTCAGTCAAACACATACAAATATTCTTATTTTACTAATTAAATGTCTATTCTAATTTTATTGGACCAATATTTGTCAATTAAAATCATATTCTTGGGTGGTTTTAGTTACCTATAAGTAATAGTAGTACATGCGCAACGGTGGATTATTATGATATTTACACAGTTTCAGTAGTTTAATTTGATTTCACAATATTTTAGCTTTACCAATCACAAACTAGACTTTATTTGTGCTATTAACCTACTAATAAAATACTACTCGATACCAGTACAAAATTTACTTGAGTATAAGAGGCAGGAGAGAAATGTAATACTTCCCAACAAAGTGTTATGTTACATTTGTCTCCGGCAAAAGATAAATGTTGACCGTCTTTCTTGCTTAACAATCAGATCATGTACCATTTATAGTGGCGGACGATAATCTTCAAAGATCTGTGCTGCTAAGTTAGTGTATTCTATGAAAATAAGTGACCCAAAGTTATATTGTTGCTATGTTGTAATTTATAAAGTTCATTACCTCATGTTCTAATGTCATATTTCAGTAATGTTAAACTATATTTTGGATGGTATGCATCAACTTTTTACGAAGTTTAACTGTACTTTCATGTATCTATGTTTTATTGTTTCATTCAGCATTTCAGGGTTTGGTTGTGCTGTTGAATCCAATTGGCAATTACCACTGATTGAAAAAAAAGCTATAAGATTGTCAATGTGCCTTTGGCAATATGCTATTTTTCACTGACATTGGTTTTAATTTGGAAGACTTTACTTGGGAGAATGGATAGATAATGGGTTGTGGTTCTTTTTGACTGAATTAAATTTGGTGAGCATGTAGATACACAAGTGATTGTCATTTTTGGGCTATCTTCGTTATTTTTTGTACTGTGACTAGATATTGTGAGTACTTTCATTTAGTTGGTGGATTGGGCTTTGTGATGCAGCGGATATAAAACTTGACCATGAAATGAAGATTTCGTGTTAAACAAATCGATGAAATGATACAACGATGAATCGATGGATTGAAGATACCCAAATGCCCAAATCCATTGATCTCTCGAGATACCGGATTCTAGCTATCTTTAACACGTTGATCGCGCACGATACCGTGTTAGAAGATCTACGATTCTTCGACGTTGATCTCGCGCACGAGATTCCGTGAATCGGCTTCAAAATCGTTGATTCGAGCGCACTCGAATATCCGAAGATGGAAGATGAAGGAGATCACACTCAACTTCAACAAAGTGGCATAAAGCACACAAACAAATTTTATTCAAAAATCAACAACTTTACAAAGGACACAACCTCTCTATTTATAGAGTTTTTACAACACAGGTACACGACTTAACATAGGTCATTAACGACCTAACACATATGCACACTCAACCTTCGCGCGACTTACAACATACACGGTAACTCACGACTCAACAGTAGTGCGACCTAACAACAGTCGACTTAGCAAAGTTACGACATAACAAAATTACAACAATGCATACGACTTACGACCTAAAACAAACAAACACACATGCAACATAAAAATACAACATCACGCGACATAAGAAGAAACGGCATAAATGATGAGCGACTTAAGGTCAACGACCTAAAATGGCTTTTGGAAATCTTCACGCGACCCTAAACCTGCTTCAGCGACATAAACTTCTTGCGACCTAAAGTAAACAGCGGCATAAGTTTGAGCGACCTAAAGACGTGGCGACTTAAGTGATGCGGCCTTGGATGAGCGACTTAAGAATTCAATACTCAACTCGTTAAGTCGCTGCATAGGTGGATTGGTTAACTCGCTAGGTCGCTGAAGATAACTTGTAGGCGAGCGACCTATGCCAACCTCTGCTTTCATTATGTGTTGTGAGTTGGGTCGTAACTCGTTAGGTCGTTCGCGACTTATGGCCTCGCGTCTTAGTGAATGCGACCTATCCTGATGCGCTGCATCATCCTCCCCCAGTTGAAAAGAATTCGTCTCCGAATTTGCACTTTCCTCTTCTCGGTCAAGCTTATCCCCATAATATGGAATTAAGTGTTTGACATTGAAAACATCAGAAGTATGAACTTTTTCCGGCAACCTTAACCGATACGCATTATCGTTAATCTTCTTCACGACTTCCAAAGGACCAATCCTTCTAGCAGCTAGCTTGTTGTAAGTACCGTCAGGAAATCGATCCTTGGTCAACACCGCATATACAAAATCTCCTTCTTTGAATTCAACGCGTCATCGTTTAGCATCTGCGGATTGCTTATATTTCTCATTCGCCTTAAGCAATCATTCCTGCACCACCTTGTAGCGTTCTTGCAACTCCTTCACAAAATCACTAGCCCGCTTGATTACTCCTTTCTGCTGTGGAACTATAGATAAATCTAACGGTCCTTTAGGAATTGTTGAGTACACAACCTAGAATGGACTGAACCCAATGCTACGATTAACTGCATGGTTGTGCGCAAACTCAGCCCGACATAGCTTCGAATCCCAACTCTTCAAATTATCATTCACAAGGCATCGCAATAGATTACCCAGGGATCTGTTCACAACTTCAGTCTGTCCATCCGTCTGTGGATGATAAGCGCTACTGAATTTCAGTTTCGTCCCGACCATTCTCCATAGGCTCATCCAAAAATGACTTAAAAAACGAGTATCTCTATCCGAAACAATCAATTCAGGCAACCCATGAAGACGATATATTTCTCTGAAATATAACTGTGCTACATTAACCGCATATGTTATCTTCTTGGAGGCAATAAAATGTACCATCTTTGAAAATCAATCAACCACTACATGGATAGAATCATTGCTGCGTTGTGTTCTTGGCAGTCCCAACACAAAATCTATGCTAACATCCACCCACGGTTTAGTCGGCACAGGCGACGGCATATACAAACCTGCATTTGTAGCTGTCCCTTTGGAAACTTGACATATGTGACATCTCTGCACAAATCTTTCGACTTCTTTCCTCATTGACGGCCAAAAATAAGATTTTGCAATCAACTGTAAAGTACGATCACGGCCCACGTGTCCTTCCTCATGCAATTCTTTGATAATCTTCATTCGCAAACTGCAATCTGGAATACACAACTGATTTCCTTTGAATAGGAAACCATCAACCAGAATATATCCATCCATGTCTCCTTGCTTGACTTTGTCTAGGATCTTGGAAAATATGAATCTGAAGTAAGCAAATCTGGAAGTAAATCAAAACCCATCACCTCTACTCGCATAGTTGTTAGTAAATTATTCCTCCGACTCAATGCATCGGCAACGCGATTAGTTACTCCAGATTTGTGCTTTACCACAAATGTAAATTGTTGCAAATAAGTTATCCACGATGCATGCCTAGCTGCAATTTTATTCTTCCCTTGTAAATGTTTCAATGCTTCATGATCTGTATACAAAACAAATTCTTTATGGAACAAGTAATGTCTCCAATGCTTCACAGCTTGCACAATAGCATAAAATTCCACATCATATGTATTGTATCTCATCTTTGCTCCATAAAGCTTTTCACTGAAATATGCAATTGGACGTCCCTTCTGACTCAACACTCCTCCAATTCCAACTTTAGATGCATCTGTATGTAACTCAAATAGTAACTAAAAATCAAGCAACACTAGAATCGGTGCGGAGGTTAAAAGTTCCTTGATCTGTTCAAAAGCAGATCCTGCCTCTTCTGTCCATGAAACTTGCTTCCCTTTCATACAATCAGTAACAAGCGCCATCACACTACTAAAGTATGGTATAAACCTTCGATAGAATGAAGCTAACCCATGAAAATTTCTAACTTCGGTTATAGTTTTGGGTTGTGGCCAATTTTTGATTGATTCAACTTTACTCTGATCCACTTGTATACCTTCCTTGGACACGACATATCCCAGAAATAAAACACTTCGCATCATAAACACGCATTTCTTTGTTGCTGCATAGAACTGTTCTTGACAAAGAATAGTTAACACTTCTCGCAAATGTTGAATATGCTCTTCTGTACTAGCACTATAGATCAAGATGTCATCAAAATAAACTACAACAAACTTCCCAATGTAAGATCTGAAAATTTGATTCATCACCCTCATAAATGTACTCGGTGCATTAGATAAACCAAACGGCATGACCAGCCATTCATACAACCCTTCCCGTGTCTTGAATGTTGTCTTCCATTCAACCCCTGGTTTTATACGAATCTGATGATAACCACTCTTCAAATCAATCTTCGAAAAAATTACAGACCCACTAAACTGATCCAACAGATCATCCAGTCTTGGCATAGGAAATCTGTATCTGACAGTTATTTTATTGAGTGCCTTGCTATATGTACACATTCTCCACGTTCCAACCTTCTTTGGCACTAACAAAGCTGGTACAGCACAAGGACTTAAACTTTCTTGTACGCGCCCTTGTTCAAGTAGCTCTTCCACCTGTCTTCTCAACTCTTTGTGTTCCTTTGGGCTCATTCTATAATGTGGTCGATGTGGTAACACAGCTCCCGGAACAAGATCAATCTGGTGTTGTATGTCTCTCAACAGTGGTAACTCTTTTGGTAATTCTTTAGGAAATACGTCTTCAAATTCTTTCAACACTGGCTTAATTTCCTCAGGAATTTCAACCTCTTCACTACTTTCATGGCCAATCAACAGAAATGCTTCAGGGCTATCATCTACTTCTTTGACAAATTCCTTCAAAGATAACAGAGTCTTTAGTTCCTCGATTTCCTCCAACTTGCTTTCACTTTGTTGTCGCTTTTTGGGAACTAAAGTGATTTTAGTGCCTTCAAACATGAAACTATAGTAGTTAGTTCTACCATCGCGTTGCATAGCTCTATCGTACCGCCACGGTCTTCCCAACAACAAATGACATACATCCATATCTACCACGTCACACCAAATTTCATCTTTGTATTTCTTTCCGATGGAAAAAGTTACACAAGCTCTTCGATTAACCTTCACTTCCCCACCTTTCCTCAACCAAGCCAATTTGTAGGGTTTAGGATGCTTCTCTGTCTTTAACGCCAACTTCTTTACAGCTTCTATAGAGATAATGTTATCACAACTTCCTGCATCGATAACAAACTTACACACTTTTCCCAGAATAGTGCATGTCGATTGAAAAATATTACTCCTCAACCAACTAGTCTCCTCTTCCTGTTTTGGCGTCAAGCAAGATCTCCTCATCATTAACAAATATCCCTCGTCTCCTGACAATATTTCTTCTTCCTCCTCAACTTGTGGTGAATTGGAACATTCTACTTCTACATCCTCATCCTCAACCTCAGCAACCATCACTCTCTTCTTAGGCTTTGGGCATTCATTTCTCTTATGACCAAACTCCTAACAATTATAACACTTGAAATTGTTGTTGACCTTGGTCTTAGCAGCTTCATTGACAACTAGTTTACTAACAGCCTTGGAAACATTAGTATTGCTACTAGCCCCCTTCACCTGATTACTCGAATTTGTAAACGCACCACCTCCTCTTCTACCTTGTTTCTCCTAATCTAGAGCCTTTTGGTGTGCTTCAGCAACTGATCTCGGATCAAACATATTCACCATGTCTTGAATCTGCGTTCGCAACCCTCCAACATATCTAGCTCTTCCTCCGTTTCCATGATATCATTCCTTGCAATCAATTGATAAAATTCGTCTGCATAATCATTTACTAACTTCGTCCCTTGTCTCAAATTCTGCAAACGTTGATACATAAGAGATTGATAATTGTATGGCAAGAAAGTTGCTTTCATCATCTTTCTCATCTTCTCCCAAGTAACAACTTTTGATTTTCCCATTCTCTCCCGTGTTAGCTTAGTTTGCTGCCACCAAGCCATAGCTCTTCCCCTTAGTCTTGTAGCAACTAATTGAACTCTACGATTCTCTGGCACCTCCTTAAAATTCAAAATTTCTTCAACACTAGACAACCAATCAAGAAATTCTTCTGCTTGCATACCACCTTTGAATTCTGGAATTTCCATCCTCATACCAGACTCCCACTTTCGATCACTTTCTGAATCCATATATCGATCTCGCCCTTGGCCTCGATCTCGATAATGAATACTACCTCTATCACCATATTCTTCAAAATCAGATGTACTTCTATATCGTTCTCGACCATCCACATCTCCACGGCCATGAATGTCTCATCTACCATGTCTTTCAACATCACGATATGGTTCTTCCTCAAATCCCCGATGATTTCTTCTCTCTTTATCTCGATAGCCATGATGATCTCTCATCATTGAAACAGATGACTCTCTTCTATCCTGATGAGATTGGGGTGACATTCTCCTTTCTTCCGAAACTGTCGGCGAAACCCTGTTTCTACCTTGGTTTGAAACTGGTGAAGTTCTTTGTCGAGTTTGATTCATATCTAACATAAGTCTTTCCAATCTACCAATTCCCTCATCCAACTTCTCATTGAATTTATCACTAATTCGTTGCTCCATTTGTTCAGCATCTTCTCTTCGATATACATCTGCAACATTCTGATGACGATTAGCTCTTCTTGGTGGCATTGTCAAATCTTCAACAAATCTAAACTCAAACTTCACAAAGCTCGAAACTTCACACACAACGAACTTGGTAAAGTTCGTTCCCTTGCTCTGATACCAAACTGACGCAGCGGATATAAAACTTGATATAAAACTTGACCACGAAATGAAGATTTCGAGTTAAACAAATCGATGAAATGATACAACGATGAATCGATGGATTGAAGATACCCAAATGCCCAAATCCGTTGATCTCTCGAGATACCGGATTCTAGCTATCTTTAACACGTTGATCGCGCACGATACCGTGTTAGAAGATCTACGATTCTTCGACGTTGATCTCGCGTATGAGATTCCATGAATCGGCTTCAAAATCATTAATTCGAGCGCACTCAAATATCCGAAGATGGAAGATGAAGGAGATCACACTCAACTTCAACAAAGTGGCACAAAGCACACAAACAAATTTTATTCAAAAATCAACCACTTTACACAGGACACAACCCCGCTATTTATAGAGTTTTTACAACACAGGTACATGACTTAACATAGGTCATTAACGACCTAACACATAGGCGACTCAACCTTCGCACGACTTACAACATACACGGTAACTCACGACCCAACAATAGTGCGACCTAACAACAGTCGACTTAGCAAAGTTACAACATAACAAAATTACAACAATGCATACGACTTACGACCTAAAACAAACAAACACACATGCGACATAAAAATACAACATCACGGGACATAAGAAGAAACGGCATAAATGATGAGTGACTTAAGGTCAGCGACCTAAAATGGCTTCTGGAAATCTTCACGCGACCCTAAACCTACTTCAGCGACATAAACTTCTTGCGACCTAAAGTAAACAGCGGCATAAGGTTGAGCGACCTAAAGACGTGGCGACTTAAGTGATGCGGCCTTGGATGAGCGACTTAAGAATTCAATACTCAACTCGTTAGGTCGCTGCATAGGTGGATAGGTTAACTCGTTAGGTCGCTGAAGATAAGTTGTAGGCGAGCGACCTATGCCAACCTCAGCTTTCATTATGTGATGTGAGTTGGGTCGTAACTCGTTAGGTCGTTCACGATTTAAGGCCTCGCGTCTTACTGAATGTGACCTATCCTGATGCGCTGCATCACTTTGTACCTCATTTTTGTGTTGAGTGTAATAATATAAGTATCATTTGCTTCAAACAATTTGTAACTATAAGTTGCGTAGATTTAACTAAGTATTATAGACTAAATTTATGAGATTAGAGTGTATGATCATTGGATAAAGACTTTGGATTTTGGTTGGAAAAAAGAAGTTCTACGATTAGGAAGTTTAAAAATGTTATGTTTTCTTGATAATCTAAATTTACTTTAATGGTAGAAGGTTACATAATTTTTGCTAGAAACTATCAGGCTATTGATGAGCATAATTTGGTTGTAAACTTACTTAGTAATTAGTATGACATGGCAAATAAAAGGAATAAGATTATACGTTATTTGCGCATTTGAATTATACAGGAGCGCGAATGGCTAAATTGTGTTGGATAGTTAATTGTATTTGTCAAGTACTATATGGGTAGTGAATGATATTGATATTTGAATATTAATAAACACTATCCAGGCATGGATGATTGAATCTCCAAACCTCATTAACCACCAACCTCTAACAAGAAAAGGATGTTTTTTGCTTTAATAATTGGATATTCTAGGTTTGTAAAGTATGAATAGAATTTCACTTCCAATACAATGATGCTATGATATTATGTCTAATTATGCTATTTCAACTTACATTAATTACCTGTAAATGAGAGCAAATTTAGTACAACTATTTTTATATGACAGATAATTGCTGCATTTCAGTGTGTTTAGTGCCCACTGATGTTTTTTTATTCCTATGGTTCTTTTCACCAGCAAAAGCGGATAGTTAAGTGATAATTGATGCATTTGATGTTCTTTTAGAATATACAAATGAAAATAAATAGCTTGTGCATTTGTATTGAATTTGATAGATATATATTTTTTCTTCTTATTTTCACAATTTTTAATTATTACAATTGTCCTTCAATTAGCAGTTATTTTCCCTTTAAGGATTCCTGATTGAATACGTTAACTTCTAGGCCTATAATATATTTCTATATATGGATTTTCCCTTCTCATTCACTCGAGTCTCCCTTCAAGCAAACCTCCACAACAAAACCCACTGACACAAACAAACCACCATGCACTTGCACCGGCATCAGAGCCGCCTCCGATCTCCGATGAACCTTCTGGCGCATCAACCATCGTCGTTGTAACCAATCCCGATCAGCAAAACACAATCTCAAGCCCACGATCGAAATCAAGCTATCCAGTCAAAACTAGGACCAAACACCATGCCAGAAAAACTTCTCAAACCCACGCCTCCGATCACCGGCGTCATTGCAACTCCGGCCACGCCTTCACCAGACTTCCACGCAACCAAAGCCGAAGCCCGATGCCACTCGATCAACCAGAGACATCGTGGTGACCAAAATTACGAACTCAACTAAACTAGGGTTTAAAACCTATTCCAGTCCACCACCGATGCCACGGTGATCTGGAACTCCACAAGATATTTTTCCTAAGCTCGCCGTACTTCCTTCCACCTCCAGTCAAAACCCCAAGACCTCGCTACCCATTAATCGCCAAAGATAGCCCCAAAACCATTTTCCAGTCAACTCATAATTTCTCACCCAAAACAACATTAAAAATCATGAATTTCTTTTTAAAAATCTTATCTTCCAGAGATGATTCAAGATATAAACTTGAATCAATAAAATTCAACATTTGATTTTATCATGTTATCGAGATTTCTAATGTATTTTCCAGATGCAAGCATATTTTCAAACTTAAAATACTTGTACATATTTTTAGCACTTAGATTATGTTTAAACTAAACTATTTTGTTTGGAATCCAAAACATAATAGTGAATAGATAAAAAGATTTGAAATTTTAAACCAAATAATTACACTTTGTAACATGAACGGAGATACTCACAGATGAATCACACATGCACCCAGGTTTCAATCATTTATACATACATGTATTCAGATTAAAAATAAACATGCATACATATTTCAAACATACATCACAAGTTCACTTCAAACATTTATCACATGCATCAAATCTAAAGGTGTTTTATGTTTAGTTTACTCACCATTTTGAATGTTGAACAGAGAGTTGAAATGGCTTTGATTTGAAACAGAAAAGCTTAGACATATCAGACATGCAAACTTAAATCCATTCATATACACAGAGCTATCACTTATATATACACATGCAGAGCAATCATCATAACAGAAATTTCACAAGCAACAAACGTTTACCTACTTAAGCTTTTTAATTAAAATGTTTGCTCACCATTTTAAAAAAGTAAAGAGCTTGAAAAACTGGGAAGCTTTGATTTCTTTTAAAACTGAAAAGCTTTGTTGAACTGGAAACTTGCTTAATTGAATAAAGTTGATTTTGCTTTAAATCTGAAAAGATTGCTTGATAAACTTTGATTCATGTTGCATTTGAAAATAAACCTTTATCACAGGCTTTTGATCTTTTCTTTGAGAATTTGTTAAAGACTTTAGTTTGGTTTTATAGAGTATTTACAAGGTTTTTGATTTTGTTTTGAGGAATGTCTTTCAAGTTTGTTCTTTTGGTTTGTAGATAGTTGAACAGGTTGAGTTTTCTTGAGTTTTAGAAATGAGAAGATATGAAAAGAAATAGAAGAGAGTAGATGTATGTTTATATAATGTAAATTATAATTTATTAAAAATTAAGGAAAATGAAAAAAATAAAAGATGACACTTGTTTAAATGGTTAACATTTGTCATTTACCATTATTAATCACTTACACATGTTATCCTAAGCCTTTATATTTAAACACTTGTAATTATTTATTTTTATATTATTTTAAAAATGATTTAAAAGCTTTTATAATTAAATTCCTAATTAATTTGTACATTTCTAAATTAATAAATGCTTTTTCTTAATTTTAGATAAATAAAATCCTTTAAAGAAAATAGAATAAAAACCAATTATATTCTAAATAAAATTATATAAAATATTTAATCCATTTTTAAATGTTAATGTAAAACTTTTGTATTTATTTACTATTAAATAAATATTTCCTAAATTTATATATATAAAAATTTCTTTAAGGAAAATAATATAAAAAATCATATTTTAAATAAAAAACCTTATTCATATATTTTTATATCCAAAATATTTTTAAGATATATATCCTTTAAATTCAAATTTAAATCCAAATTCAAATTCAATTTCACTTTTAAAATCTAATTTAAAATCAACACAAACATATATTTAAACAAACACATTATTAAATTTGTAAATAATTATTCTATTAAAATCTATTTATATCTATATTTAAAAACAACAGATTATTATTTTTGTTTGAAAATAACAATTTTACCAATTTAAAATAATAAATAAAGGGGATTATCACATTTTAAATTATTTGAAATTCCGGGATATCACATTCCTCCCCCCTTAAAAGAATTTCATCCTCGAAATTTAGAAGCAAAGATAATTTAATAATCCAACAAAGGTTTTATTTGCAAACAGCAACACATACATATTAGTCAGATACTAACAACCATAGCAACCAATTTATTCTAGCAAACAAATGCAACCGACTATTCTGATACAAACCACGATAGATCTTTCTAACACTATCTTGAGTTTCCCAGGTACTAACACTGGAAAACTCGCTCTATTGAATCTAAATTAGCTACACTACTAAGCTTCAAAGCTCCTTCTCATCTAGATCTACCATCTGAATCAGAGTCCAGCTCAACTACCAGATCCTCCTGAACTGCTAGTTCCATAACTAGTGATGGATAATACATGTACTCCCTCAGAGATACGTGAAATACATTGAATCCCAGTCCTCCAAACTGGCAATTCAACCCCGTAAGCCAAAACACTTATCCTTACAAGAACACAGAAAAATCTAATATGCCTCGGACCCAACTTACCCAGTCTTACCAATTCTTACTACTCCTTTGACCGGAGTAAACCTCATCCGAAAACAAAGTCTCCAACTTCAAATTCCAAATTTCTTCGTCTCTTATCCTCAAAACTCTTCTGACTATCTTGGGCTGCCTACATCCTTTCTGATCAGCTCAACCTTCGCAGATGCTTCTTGAAACAAACTGGATCAAAAACAACACAACAAAATGATCCTCCCAAGATTACCGAAATCAAGAACACAAACTCTACTTCATAATCATAAGTAGACTTCAACTTACTTTTCCTATACGGAAAAGAAAAAACAGGTGCACTCGAAAATCATGTCTTCAGATCCTGAAAAACATTCTGTAGAAACCCTCTAATCCAAAGCACTGCAACTTCCGGTTGCTTCCACTCTAGAATAGTTGCCACCTTGATTATGTTGCGCAACTCTGATCTGGAGTAGATGAGAATGTCATCGATGAACACGAGCACAAACTAGTATGACACATCCCGAAAGACATGGTTCAACATACCCATAAAGAGAAAACACAGAAGTTCCATGAAATCCTAAGCTGCTTTATCAAAATCTCTTCCTAGTAGACATCCTACTACCTAGCTGAACTACCTGTAGCTCCATGAACCAAGTCGATACAGAACTCAATCTCCAATGCGGACAAACCTCTAACTACTTCTATAACTCCTACATCCTCTAGAGATGCCACAATCCCATGCAAAAGATTACCCAAGAGAACACTCAAACTATCACAAGTCACCTTTGCAATCCTACCCAGTCCAATATCCAAAGATACCATTCTCTCTTCACACATCAGAACAGCTTATGCTTAACCAATCCATTGAAGAAATGGGTCCACCCCGCTACTTCTAAACTCTATCTCTAAGAAACTGCTTAGCCAAAGACCTTCCTGCTGGCACACAAAACACTTTCGAGCTGCACTGTTGCCACAGATGCCAAAGACTTCTTATCCAAAGCTCCTTGATCCTCAAAACTATATCAACCAATCCCATACAGAGCCTTGAGATGGGCAGACATCTCCTCAAGAAACTCGGGCCTCAAACCAAACACAAACACCCTACTGAACTGAGTCTTATCACCGATGTAGACATACTTCCTTAAACTTGCTCCAAAAGAAACATCTTCGGAAACATCCATATTCACTATGTCTCACCACGCAGCTGCTTCTTCCTGAAGTTGCCAAGATACCATCACTCTTTTCCGCACATGACAGATCCAAACACTTGAAAATCCGCTCATAGGAGCGCGATCAAACTTACACTTCAATAATGGACTCCGAAACTTAACAGGTTTCCTTCAGAGATTGGTGAAATCCTAATACAATGATGCAAAGCTCTCTTGAGGCGGTATTAGGTCTACAGCCCCGGCGGATACTCTTCCAACCTCAACACTCGGACTTCTTCCATTGGTAGTTGTGTTACACACCACTACCCTTAACCAAAGAACTCAAATTGGAAAACCCGAACAGGTAACCCAACAAATAGGTAGAAATAGATATTTATATATATATATCAAAATTACAAGTACGCTCTCTCAAGAAAGAAATCACTCTAAAGTATTCACTCAACCTAGCACTCTGATACCACCTGTGACGACCTGCCTATCATTCTAGAGAAAGACGCATCATCACTAAGAAAGAAAGGGATAGAAAAGAGAAAAGAAAGGAATAGAAAGAACTAAACAATATTAGAATCTCACAACGGAACGAATAAAATATATTAATAACATAGATATTACATAGTATACAACATCTATCAGAGTTACACAGCTTATACAACATTATCACATTAGACATTTATAAAGACATGTCTATTTTACAAACTCAATTTCATACAAGACATCAACACAGAGATCAACACAGCGGAACCATTATATATCTACAAACGCTGAAGCCTCCAGCTCCATATCTCCTCCAGAATTCGTCAAAGCTAACCTGAATCCCTTGGCTACTCGTAAAAATTTGAGTACCCAAGAGTTTAAGAAAAACAGAGATAAACTCCGGGTCAAACATGGGTCTGGTGTGAGTAAACGGTTAAAGTTGCTTAACTTTAAAAACCTTTGAAAACAAAGGTATCACATAAGACTCCCCACACATAAACCTGGGTAAGTTTTCACCTTACGCTAACCAAAACATTTGATAGGAAATTCAGTAATATTATAATAGGGTCTAGGGTTTTCAAGTAAATAGAAAATAGCTGAAATTGTTACATGATTAAATTCTAGCATACTAGCCACAAAGTGGGTTATACAATCAAGTCCAAGATCACTTATTGGAGATTGGATTTCATACAATGACAGAGCTACTGGGGTACCGCCTGTGACGACCCGAACTCGATGTCCGATAAACAACATCAAATTCGTATTGACGGAGCTTGCAACAACATTAGATGATAAATAATATAGCGGAAATAAATGATGATATCATTGATACAACATAATACAATATCTGATACATCAATTTGATACAATGATAATCATCAACATCATAGAATACACAACATAAAATACAGCGGAACATGACACAATATGAGATGAGTCTTCAAGAGAATCAAATACTGCAACTCCAATCCAAAACTCCAAAGCTAGAGCTCTAACCTCCAAACTCGAATCTCCAACACGTTGCACTAAGTTAAGCAAACCCGGTGCAATCCACGGACTCCAAAGACTCCAAAATGTATCAAACAGAAAGCTGAAGGCTACCAAAACAATATCTACTACCTGACTATCTGAAAAACCAAACTCTAGACTGCCCGTGTGGAAAATTGTGGGCACCCAGAGTTCAGGAAGGGAACAATAAACTCTAGGTCAGTCGTGGGACTGGTATGAGCAAACAAAACGGTTTGGTCTTCGAAACAAACAAAAGAATTTAAATTTGAAATCCACAATGCTTTTTGGAAAATGAAACTACCATAAGGCCTCCCGCCACACACACCATGCAAACGCAGAATTGGAGGAGATATCTCCTTATGATAGTCAAAAATGCTTGATACGTGAAAACCATTTTGGTATTATTATTAGTGCATAGTGGAAACATTTCGAAAGTATAATATTAATTTTAGCCAGCATAGACATTTCGAACTATGCCTACTTTAGCTACCATCCAAACAGTGGGGCGCCACCATAAGTAGATGGCAGGTAATACAACTAAATCTGTACAAGGCGCGTACTGGAGATTGGGTTTTCCAGCAAATGGTCAGGCTAAGAAACTTCCTATTGCAACATGGGTACGCCTCTGGAGGGACGCCCCGAGAACCTACCTGGCTCTCTGCCAACACAAGGCCGGTTACCCCCTTCCCGGGAAGTAAAACCTAAGATATGCTACCCCTAGTCGTTTGCAACCTTTATCCGAGGATCCTCTACACCAACAACGTCACACAGTAATAAATATACTACAGTGTCCACATGAGTAAGTATCTAGGCTCCATACCATGATACCACCATTTTCCAGAAGGAATGGACATACCCTAGGGGAACTACCCCTGAAACCTTGCCGCATTTTTCCTGTTTCGACCATTACCGGTTGGTGAGGCTCGATGAGGTCTCGTCCATAAAGCTATGCTTTTTCACAAAGCCATGCTTTGACCAACAAATGATCAGCATCACTTCGTATGCCACATTACCAAATTGGGAATGTATCACTAGTAACCATCAACTACATAACCTCTGAGCTCGTACGTCTCAAAGAAGGGTGTTAAGCTAAGAGAATAAATCTCCGCCACCAAGTAGAAATGTATTTGATAGAAACCAGCTTTACATCCCAAAGTGTAATGTCGGACACACATCCATACAAGTCTGTTTCTGGTTCGAACAGAATCAAAGGCACCTCCGAAGAAGCCCTTGCAATCCGGCTATCCACAATCCTGATCGGGCTTCCTATCACTTAGGGAATCTCTATACCATAGCTACTCAGTGTAGAGTCAATCGATAGGTTATCCTATCATTCTCGCAAATACCCGGTCTTCACTACCGATCTTCAAATGCAATCCATAACGTTGTATCATATATTCAGAATGGGTTATCTGTCACAAAGGTCCTCTCCTGTCTAAACCGAATAGTGAGCGCAATATTTAAAAACATATGGATATGGGATTTCAGTTAAGTCACAACTTTAAAAACCAAAAACCTTTCTTTTCAAATGGTTTAAACAAATTACCATTTTAAATCTTTTTAAACGAAAAGATTCACTTCACAAAGTTTTCCCATCATTCACAAAGTTTCATTCAAAGATTTCAAAACAATTTCCATTTCAATTGGATTAACTCATTCAATCTTTAAATCAAAGATCATAGCTTTCAAACCCATTTCCAAAGATTCATTCATAACTTGGAAAACCATTTTCTTTTCAATCTTTTATACAAAAGATACACCTTTCGAATTTCAAAAAAAGTTCAACAATCATTCACAAAGATTTATCCATAGCTTGGAAAACCATTTCAACCTTGAAATCCTTTTAATACAAATTGGAAATTCACTCCTTATATGAAAGCTTTTATTTTAAAATGGTTTAAATCCTTATAATCACATTTAGAACTTTGTATAACATCTTTAAACCATAATTTCCAACATAGATTTCAATTTCAAATTTTTAATTCAAATTCAAATTTAATTATTTAAATTGAAAACTTTGCCAAGATATTCAAAGTATCTTTTATCTTTAAAACTCTTTTCAAAAGCTTTTCATATTAAACCCCAAATCCATTTCAATTGTCAATTGAATTTAAAATTTCAATTTCAAAAACATTAAATTTAAATCATCTGTGACTCAACCGATTTCCACGTGCAATCCATATTTGTGGGTGTATGAGTGTGGTCTAGGGGTTTTACCCAATAGTGCAACATCACAAATCATCACATCATCAAAGATTCAAGCATATCAATATCGATAAGCGGTATATCCCTATAACGCTTATCTATTTACACAGAATCACAGATATATGATATAAATGCATTATAGATAAATAAATTACAGCTTGAATTAAAACAATTCAAATCATAAATCATCACATAGTAGAGATCTAACAATTCACAGCATTCAATAGAATACAGACATCTATAAATAAAACCAATCAAGATATCTGATTAATTTAAACCAGATCATTTGCCTTTAATAAATTTCTAATCATGGTTAATTAATTATAAAATATTAAATTAATTATCCCTTAATTAATCATTAATTAACCTTTAATTTGAAATTAATCCTTAATTAATTATTCTTAATTAATTACAATAATAAATTAATTAATTACTCCTCAATTAATAATTATCTCTTAATCACTTTAATTTATTTACCTTTAATTAATTATTATTAATTTAATTACATTAATTAATTAACCACCATAGCCTTTAATTATTCTTTGCTGAACAATCCATAATCCTATGTCCTGGCTTGCAGCAGTAATAGCATCCCGTATATTCCTGATCTGGCCTCATAAATGGCTCTCTCATTCCTGGCTTCCAAGGATTCTTGCATTTATCCGAGTAATGGCCTTTCTCCAAGCAATTGAGATAAGAAACATCTTTCACCTTTTTCTTCTTTCCTTTGCCTCTCCTCGGTTTCTTTCCGCCAACCTTCTTTTTCCTCCAATTCAGATTATTTGTATCTTCATTCTCCTCCGGATCTTCTTGCTTATCCAGAGTATCGTATCTATAACCCATATCAATTAATTCAGAAAAAGATTCCTTAAAGTGAGTAGTCATCCTTTCCTGAAACTCCTTGTTCATTCCCCGAATAAACTTATCTTCTTCTTTCATGGTGTATTCACCAGTTCTGGACCAAATCGAGATAATTCATTGAATTTGTTCAAGTATTCCTCAAATAATAAACTTCCTTGCTTCAAATCCATAAACTCCTCGTACATTCTAGAGATACCAGCAGACGGCATATATCGCTGCTCGAACACTTCCTGGAAACGACTCCAAGTAAATTCATCCGTCGGCTTATCCAATGTAACTATTTCCCACCAAGCTAAAGCCTCTTCCTCGAGTTACCAGGAAGCTATCGATCGCATCTGATCATCTTCCCATTTTAGTCCTTTGAAAATCCTTTCGCACGATCGAATCCAGTCTTGTGCTTCAATAACGGTTTCCTTGCCTGTGAATGGCTTTCCACCAAGTTTAGAAAAGCTTCAATATATATCAGCCAGATTCGGTTGAGACAGAATGGGAGTATCTATCGTTGCAGGGCCTTGACCAGCTGAAGTGGTACTTCCCTGTCCCGTATCTCGTCCTCTTCTTTCACTCATTCTTACTATCTGTAAATAGTAAGAAGACTGATTTAGGCATTCAGCCGAAATATCTTAGAGAATAACAACAGATAAAGAGAATAGACTAAGTAGTTTGGGTTTTCGGTTCCACTGGTTGTACTCATTCTAGGGTATACTTCACCCTATCTCTAATGAGCCATCTAATGTGTTACACTCCGTAGCTAAAGTTCTTACTCAACCTTTAGCTCTGATACCACTTGTGATGACCCGAACTCGATGTCCGATAAACAACATCAAATTCGTATCGCCGGAGCTTGCAACAACATCAGATGATAAATAACACACTGGAAATAAAAGATGATATCATTGATACAACATGAATACAATATTCGATACATCAATTTGATACAATGATAATCATCAACATCAGAGAATATACAACACAAAATACATCGAAACACGACACAATATGAGATGAGTCTTAGAGAGAATCAAATACTGCAACTCCAATCCAAAACTCCAAAGCTAGAGCTCTAACCTCCAAGCTAGAATCTCCAATACGTTGCACTAAGCTAAGCAAACCCGGTGCAATCCATGGACCCCAAAGACTCCAAAATGTATCAAACAGAAAGCTGAAGGCTACCAAAACGATATCTACTACATGACTATCTGAAAAACCAAACTCTAGACTGCCCGTGTCGAAAATTGTGGGTACCCAGAGTTCAGGAAGGGAACAATAAACTCCAGGTCAGTCGTGGGAATGGTATGAGCAAACAAAAACGGTTTGGTCTTCGAAACAAACAAAAGAATTTAAATTTGAAATCCGCAATGCTTTTTGGAAAATGAAACTACCATAAGGCCTCCCGCCACACACACCATGCAAACGCAGAATTGGAGGAGATTTCTCCTTATGATAGTCAAAAATGCTTGATACGCGAAAACCATTTTGATATTATTACTAATGCTTAGTGGAAACATTTCGAAAGTATAATATTAATCTTAGCTAGCATAGACATTTCGAACTATGCCTACTATAGCTACCATCCAAACAGTGGGCTGCCACCTTAAGTAGATGGCAGGTAATACAACTAAATCCGTACAGGGAGAGTATTGGAGATTGGGTTTTCCAACAAATGGTCAGGCTAAGGAATTTCCTATTGCCACATGGGTACGCCTCTGGAGGGACGCCCCGAGAACCTACCCGGCTCTCTACCAACACAAGGCCGGTTACCCCCTTCCCAGGAAGTAAAACCTAAGATACGCCACCCTCAGTAGTTTGTGACCTTTATCCGAGGATCCTCTACACCAACAACGTCACACAGTAATAAATATACTACAGTGTCCACATGAGTAAGTATTTGGGCTCGATACCATGATACCACCATTATCCAGAAGGAATGGACATACGCTAGGGGAGCTACCCCTGAAACCTTGCTGCATTTTTCCTGTTTCGACTATTACCAGTTTGTGAGGCTCGATGAGGTCTCGTCCATAAAGCTACGCTTTTTCACAAATCCATGCTTTGATCAACAAATGATCAGCAGCACTTCGTATGCCACATTACCAAATTGGGAATGTATCACTAGTAACCATCAACTACATAACCTCTGAGCTCGTATGTCTCAAAGAAGGGTGTTAAGCTAAGAGAATAAATCTACGCCACTAAGTAGAAATGTATTTGATAGAAACCGGCTTTACATCTCAAAGTGTAATGTCGGACACACATCCATACAAGTATGTTCCGGGTTCGAACAGAACCGAAGGCACCTCCGAAGAAGCCCTTGCAATCCGGGTATCCACAATCCCGATCGGACTTTTCATTACTTAGGAAATCTCTATACCATAGCTACTCAGTGCAGAGACAATCGATAGGTTATCCTATCATTCTCGCAAATACCCGATTTTCACCACCGGTCTTCAAATGCAATCCATAACGTCGTATCACATATTCGGAATGGGTTATCTGGCATAAAGGTCCTCTCCCGGCTAAATCGAATGGTGAGCGCAATATTTAAAAACATATGGATATGGGATTTCAGTTAAGTCACAACTTTAAAAACCGAAAACCTTTCTTTTCACGTGGTTTAAACAAATTACCATTTTAAATCTTTTTAAATGAAAAGATTCACTTCACAAAGTTCGCCCATCATTCACAAAGTTTCATTCACAGATTTCAAAACAAATTCCATTTCAATTGGATTAACTCATTCAATCTTTAAATCAAAGATAATAGCTTTCAAACCCGTTTCCAAAGATTCATTCATAACTTGGAAAACCATTTTCATTTCCATCTTTTATACAAAATATACACCTTTCCAATTTCAAAACAAAGTTCAACAATCATTCACAAAGATTTATCCATAGCTTGGAAAACCATTTCAACCTTGAAATCCTTTTAATACAAATTGGAAATTCACTCCTTATATGAAAGCTTTTATTTTAAAATGGTTTAAATCCGTATAAACACATTTAGAACTTTGTATAACATCTTTAAACCATAATTTCCAACATAGATTTCAATTTCAAATTTTGAATTCAAATTTAATTATTTAAATTGAAAACTTTACCAAGATATTCAAAGTATCTTTTACCTTTAAAACTCCTTTCAAAAGATTTCCATATTAAACCCCAAATCCATTTCAATTGTCAATTGAATTTAAAATTTCAATTTCAAAAACATTAAATTTAAATCATCTGTGACTCAACCGATTTCCTCGTGTAATCCATATCTGTGTGTGTATAAGTGGTCCAGGGGTTTTACCCAATAGTGCAACATCACAAATCATCACATCATCACAGATTCAAGCATATCAATATCGATAAGCGGTATATCTCTATAACGCTTATCTATATACATAGAATCACAGATAGATAATATAAATGCATTATAGATATATAAATTACAGCTTGAATTAAAACAATTCAAATCACAAAGCATCACACAGTAGAGATCAAACAATTCACAGCATTCAATATAATACAAACATCTATATATAAAACCAATCAAGATATCTGATTAATTTAAACCAGATCATTTGCCTTTAATAAATTTCTAATCATGGTTAATTAATCATCAATTAATTACAAAATATTAAATTAATTATCCCTTAATTAATCATTAATTAACCTTTAATTAATAATTAATCCTTAATTAATTATTCTTAATTAATTACTCCTCAATTAATAATTATCTCTTAATCACTTTAATTTATTTACCTTTAATTAATTATTCTTAATTTAATTACCTTAATTAATTAACCACATTAATTAATTATTCTTTAAAGTAATTAACCTTTAATTACTTGGTAAATAAATTTTTAATCATTAATTACTCATTCCTAGTTACTTCCATTTAAGTAATTATTATTTTTTAATTAATCAATCATTAATTACTTGATTAATTAACTTGAATTATCAATTAATTCTATATTAATCACTTGCATTAAGTAATTTACTTCAAGTAATTAATTTCTTTAACAAATAAAATTTAACTTAACCTTGAAAAGTTAATTAACAATTATAAAACATCATTAATATTAACTTCTTGAAATATCATTAAGTTTATAAACTTTAAAAATAAAAGCTAAGTTTATTAAAAACCATACTTTTAAAACTTAGCTAATTTAAAACAATTTATTTAAAAATCCTTCTTAACTAATCTTAAACTTGAATATCATTTAATTATAAGAAGAGAGTTGTTTTAATAGGATTTAATCAAGATTTAAAAATTTAAAAACTTGATTTTTCTTTGAATTTTTAAAACTGCTTTTGCCTAACATCAGAAACCCGAGCAAATGCTTGTTTTACACGGGCTTAACTCCGGGCAAAACCACGCCTTCATTCACTTCGAGTAAACCCATCATTTTCACGTGCTTAACCCCAAGACGTTCGCCTTTTTCCCCAACCTATAACCACCCATATAAACAAAAATGCACCGATGATCCCTATGTACGTGTACACGAACTATGATCGACTTCTATCATCATCGCGACCCTCGGCAAGTCGCTAATGACCACGGCAACCCATCTGACCACCCAACATCATGAGTCGACGACGAATTTGAAAATCGAACCGTCCAGCAGCCTCCAGGAGTCACCCTGTTCACCAAATTTCACTCCGCGTGGCCACCTCCGGCCGCCGGAGAACTTGCGATCACCCCCCACAGCTGCTACACCTTCCCACACATCTTCTCTCCAAGTCCGGTCTACTCTAGTGCAATGATGATGACGCAACAGGACGAATTTCAACATCGACAAAGTCCTGGTTCTAAACCCTAGTTCACCGATGTCAGACCACCACAGCCTTTGATAAATTCCATTTCTATTTTTGTGATGATCTTTTTCATGCCTACTCCCTCCAGGAACGACCACAACTCAACCATCGTTGTCGATCAATGGCAATTGACAATAAACCTAAATTTGAACAAATCCGATTATCTCAACCATTACACATCTAAAAATCAGAATCTTTACATCAAAATTCATCATTCTGCTCATCGTTTCAAAATATGTAATCAAAGATTAGAATTAGCTTGATCTATTTTAACTCATCTTCTTATTTTCACTGTAGTTTATAAATGTTGAGCTAAATACCCAACCATTTTACTTGAAATCATCTCATAAATGATATCTTCTTGTTTCAATTGTTTGCTCTTCAGAAATCAAAGTTTGATATAGTTTTGATTAAGAGATATAAATTTTGTTTGTTGTTTTTGAACTGTAATCATAACAGAGACAGCATATACATTCATATACACTACTACACAGAGCTATTCAATCATATTTCCATAAAAAAACTCATGCAAACATATCATACAACTTCATTTCAAACCTCATCAAAATGTAAACAGATTCAAGCTTTTAGGTTTAGATGTTTGCTCACCTGAAAAGTTTTGAAACAGAGAGCTGCTTCCTGTTTTGAAAACTGCAGTTTTGAATCTGCCTTTGAATCCTGTTTTGTTTTTGTTGAATTTAATGATGTTTTGAGTTTGTAAAATAATGATGCTTCTTATTTTTTCTTTTCTTTCTGGCTTGCTAAGTTATTTTCTTGAACGAGCAGGGACTAGATGTATGTATATAAAGAGAAATAGTTTGTATAGGGAAGGTATTATCTAGTTTAGTTATCTTCTTTTGTTCAGAGATTTTTTTTCTTTTCTTACTTTAACTAAGCAAGATTTCATTTCGGCTAAAATGATTTTCTTACATTTCGAATGGCCATATTTGTGCTGAGAATAGATGGTATTAATGCTTATGCTTCCCATTTGGTTTACAGCCTATCCTATTCTTGTATGTACTCCTTTGTTTTGTTGATATTTTTGTTTCTTTTTCCTTGCATGTATAAGATTCATTGTAACATACTTGTTTGTTTTTGTCTTTGCCTTTGTGCTTAATATAAAAATTGTTATAGTATGTATTTATCTTATGTTGCCATATAACCATAAAATTTATTATTACCATAAATTCTTAGTTTTATTTCTATTTATAGTTTGATTTTCAAACATTAAATTTATAACATATATTTTGTACTTATATTTTACACTTATATTTAATATTGATAGGATAAATTTTATTTTAAACATTGGTATCTATATTACATTCATTTGCATATATTATATCAAATGTTAATAATGTAGAGCCTTTAATTAAATTGAATAAGATAGATTTCCTTCCAAAACACATACATTATTTTTTCCAAAGTATAATCTTTAAATCCAATTCATTTTGAATTTCCAAATCAAAATTTTTATTTATAATCCAGTTCAATTTAAAATGTTTATTTTGAGTTTCAAATCCATTTTTTTTAAAATAAATAAGTATATATATCTTATTATATTTGAAAGATTCAAATAAATCCACAATTTTACCCAGAAATTTAATTTAATTACAAGTTTAAATTCATCTTTAAACTAGGATCGTTACACCACCCGTCACAGTACGTGGCCTAGATCAACGTACCGAGGATCACTCCCAATCCCCTGCAACACAAGGTCGGAACTATCCCTTACTGGACAGTCCCGAATAAGACAACCCCGCAGTTGGAGCCAGCAACCGCCCACACAGCCGAATAAAAAAGGACTCTAGACAGGGGAAAATCTTATCCTACTTGAGTGTGACTCACTTAGCCTTGCTGCACCTCCCCTGTTTTAGCCATTCCCTGTTGATGAGGCTTGAGGCTACGATTACCTTTATAGAACACATCTATCTTAGAATGCTCATCGTCCTAACGTCGATGGTCTAATAGCATTCAATCCATACAAGTTTGTTTCGGGTTCGTATGAAACCGAAGGCATTATCTCGTTACACTTATTTTAGAATCACCCTCAGAGTTAACGACAATAACCCTTGAACTTTGAAACTTCATCTCAATCTTCACTTTGAGATGCCACGACCTATCGTTTAACTTGGATCAATGTGGTTTTCGGATAATCAAATTTGATATCCGATCCCGGTCTCATCGAAATCCAAACGTATCTTAAAGGCCAAGTTGTTTAAGTTTAAACAATTCAATACAATTCAATACTTGAATTCACATAGCATTCATCACAAATAAATATCACACATTTATCATAGATATATCCAATATCACATCATGGAATATCATAGATTATCAAACAACAGATATCCACCAATCCAGACATTCTACTCAAACAATCATCCATAAGCAAGAATTATTAATCCATATTATAATTAATTTATTTAACTTAAATTAAATAAATTGCTTAAGAATTAATCACCTAACCCTGCTTAATCAACCATTAATTAATTACAAACCTTTTAATTAATTAATCATCCTTTAAATATCCATCTTCATTAATCATCCTTGATTAATTATTCTTCAATTACATAAAGTAATTAGCTTTTAATTAATTACACAAATTAATTATCCTTAACCATTTGCAGTAATTAAACTTTAATTACTTTCATTAGTTACATTAATTAATGATCCTCTAATTACTTTTATTAATTAAGTATTCTTCTAATTAATTACATTTAATAATTTAATTCTTAATTACTCACATTCATTAATCAACTCTGATTAATTTTATTCGGTAATTAACTATTCTTAATAACTTACATTACTTTAAATTAACTTCTTAATTAATTATATTAATGCTTTAATTAATTACGCCAAGTAATTAATCCTTAATTAATTCTACTAAGTAATTATCCTTTATTTACTTCCCATCAAGTAATTTTCCTTTAATTAATTACATCCAGTAATTACCCATTAATTACTTACACGAAGTAATTACACTTATTAATTTCATTAAGTAATTATACTTAATCAATCATCAAGAGATTATCTTTAATTAATTAACTTAAATTAATCACATTCATTTTATTAATTACAATTAGGTAATTCATCCCTTAATTATTTTATAAACCATTTAATTTTAATTACAGATTAATTATTCTTTAACTATTAATTAATAAACCTTAATTATCAATTAATAAAACTTAATAGCAAATTAATTAATCTTTAATTATCAGTTAATCAATCCTTAATAACAATTAATTAACCCTTAATTAATCTTTAATTATAGATTAATTATCTCTTAATTATTAATTAATAAAACCTAATTATTAATTAATAAAACTTAATTAAGTACTTCTTAATTACCAGTTAATTAAACTCTAATTACTTAATTAATTAATTTCTAATTACAAATTAATTAATCTCTAATCATTAATTAATCAATCTTAATTAATTAAACTCTAAGTATAAAATTAATCAATCTTAATCATTAGTTAATTAAATTAATTAATTTCTCTTAATTAATTTCTTAATTAATACTTTATTATTAATTAATTAAATTAATTAATTATACTTAAATTTTCTTAATTAACTTAATTAATCTCAAATCATTAAAACCTTAATTATCCTTTAAGGTAAACCATTATCTTAATTAATGACTTAATTATCATAAAAAAACATTTTTATCTTTATAATTAGCTCCCTTAATTAAATCATTTAATTAAGTTTTGAAATAAAATAAACATTTAACTTGACAAATTAAAGTTACCAAATCAAAACTTCCTTTAAATACTTAAAAACATTGCCATGTAATAGTTTAAAACTAGTTTCAATTTAAATTTAAAAACTTGCTTTTATAAAAATCTTTAAAATTTCATTTCTAACTTAAGTTTTAAAATAACTTTAAATTTTACTTAACAATATTTAAATTAAACAAATTTTCAAAACTTCTTAATCAAATGTTAAAGAGAATATTTATTATTTATAAAAGAAATTATATAAGAAAAGTTTTTAAGCTAAATTATTTAAACTTTAAAACCTTGCTTTATTTTAAAACTTTTTAAAATTGGTCTAACCCTTGCATCGGGTTCAACCCAAAGACCACTCCGGTCTTGCCCCGAGTAAACCACCACCTTTCTATATATTTTTTTTAAAAACTTTGTTAAAATTTTAAAGTTAAAACCCAAAAACAAAACCACTCACGAACACAAAAAACCAAACTCAAGTCTATCTTCTCATTCACCCGAGTCCCCCTTCGAGCAAACCTCCACAAAATACCCACTGACAAAAACAAACCACCGTGCACATGCACCAATGTCAGAGCCGCCTTCGATCTCTGATGAACCTTCCGACGCATCGACCATCTTCTTTGTAACCAATCCCGATCACCAAAACACAATCTCAAGCCCACGATCGAAATCAAGCTATCAAGTCGAAACTGGGACCAAACATCATGCCAGAAAAACTTTTCAAACCCACGTCTCCGATCACCGAAGCCGCTGCAACTCCGATTCGCCTTTGCCAGACTTCCACGCAACCAACGCCAAAGCCCGATGCTACTCGATCAACCAGAGACCTCATGGTGACCAAAATTCCAAACTCAACTAAACTAGGGTTTACAACCTATTTCAGTCCACCGCCGACGCCACGGTGATCTGGAACTCAACCAGATATTTTTCCTAAGCTCGCCGTACTTCCTTCCACATCCAGTCAAAACCCCGAGACCTCACTACCCATCGATCGCCAAAGATAGCCCCAAAACCATTTTCCAGTCAACTCATAATTTCTCACCCAAAACAACATTAAAAATCATGATTTTCTTTTTAAAAATCTTATCTTCCAGAGATGATTCAAGATATAAACTTGAATCAATAAAATTCAACATTTTATTTTATCATGTTATCGAGATTTCTAATGTATTTTCCAGATGCAAGCATATTTTCAAACATAAAATACTTGTACATATTTTTAGCACTTAGATTATGTTTAAACTAAACTATTTTGTTTGGAATCCAAAACATAATAGTGAATAGATAAAAAGATTTGAAATTTTAAACCAAATAATTACACTTTGTAACATGAACGGAGATACACACAGATGAATCACACATGCACCCAGGTTTCAATCATTTATATATACATGTATTCAGATTAAAAATAAACATGCATACATATTTCAAACATACATCACAAGTTCACTTCAAACATTTATCACATGCATCAAATCTAAAGGTGTTTTATGTTTAGTTTACTCACCATTTTGAATGTTGAACAGAGAGTTGAAATGGCTTTGATTTGAAACAGAGAAGCTTAGACATATCAGACATGCAAACTTAAATCCATTCATATACACAGAGCTATCACTTATATATACACATGCAAAGCAATCATCATCAAAGAAATTTCACAAGCAACAATCATTTACCTACTTAAGCTTTTTAATTAAAATGTTTACTCACCATTTTAAAAAAGCAGAGAGCTTGAAAACTGGGAAGCTTTGATTTCTTTTGAAACTGAAAAGCTTTGTTGAACTGGAAACTTGCTTAATTGAATAAAGTTGATTTTGCTTTAAATCTGAAAAGATTGCTTGATAAACTTTGCTTCAGGTTGCATTTGAAAATAAACCTTTAATCAGAAGTAAAACAAAGCTTTGTAGCTAGCACCAGTTGATTATGAGGCATCAGATCATCTCGGTTCTAAAGGCCTACACTTCTTCCTATTCACTGTTGCAGATTGCCAACCTGTTTGGGCTTGGCCCATTTAGTCTATTTCTGTATAAATAGTGTACTGTACAAGACTTTGTAATTAATTGATTCAGTTTATCTTTTATCTGTTTCAATACATCTCAATACTAAATCATCTTTATGGTATCAGAGCATACAACTGTCAAACGACTGATCATCAGAATTAGCTCCATGGTCATCATCGAGCCATCCAGAAAGAAAGATTTATAATCTAACTTTCGGTTGCTCTCAGTTTTCACAGAGCATCTCATCATTTGATTCTGCTACCATTCTTCTTTTCTCATATCTGTCTTCACTTCCCTTTTTCAAGATTCACTTTCTTGAATCAGCATCTGGCTGCAAAATAAACATCTGCCTCGCCAGTTTTCTGTTCATCATGACTAAAGAAAGTGCAACTGTTGCTACATCAGGATTCAAAGCCAACAATGCTGCCATTTTCTCTGAAATAATAAAATTAAAAGGTCAGACAGCAATACAACTAGATGAAAGCAACTATATCATGTGGAAATATCAAACCGAAACAGCCATAAAAGGCCATGGGTTAGAAGAATATATTAATGGTACTCTGACCATTCCACCCAAGATGATAACTGATACTCAAGATAAAAAGATCCCTAATCAAGAATTCATATTCTATCAGAGACAAGATAATCTTCTTGCAACATGGCTAATGTCTTCAATTAGCACAAACATCTTATCCCATATTGTTGGATGCAAAACCTCACAAGAAATCTGGGAAGCCATTGAACAATTCTTCAATTCTCAATCTTCTGCAAGAATTATTCACTACAAAAGACAACTGCAGAATTTAAGGACAAATGATATGTCTATGAGGGAATACTTAACAAAGGCCAAGAACTACTGTGATCTCCTCAGCACAGCAGGATACAAAGTATCTGAAACCGAGCAGATTCTCACAATTTTAAGTGGATTAGATGAAGATTATGAATCCATAGTTACTGTTATCTCAGCAAAAAAGAACTTACCAAACATTCAATATGTACATGCAACACTTCTTGCACATGAAGGAAGAATTGAAGAAAAGAAGACACAAAATTCTGACTACTCTATCAACTACACCTCTGTAAATAAAAAGAAAAACCAAGACACCCCCCAAAACTCAAACAGAAATCAAACTGGAGGGCATAGAGGAGGAAATCAAAATAGCAGAGGTAGAGGAAGAGGCAGATGGAACAATTTTAATAAACCAAAGTGTCAGATTTGTGAAAGAATAGGACATACAGCATCAAAGTGCTATTTCAGATTTGATCAGAACTACTCTCTCAACAACAACAACAACAGTTAGAGATCAATCAATCCAAATGTCAACGTGGCACAAACAGGAGTGGATACCACCAATCAAAACACTGCACAACACTCAAAGAATGAGGATGCAGCATATGAAGAATGGTACCCAGACTCAGGAGCTACAAATCATATTACCAACAATTTGGAAAATCTGAATCTAGGAAACAAGGAATAAAAAGGTACACAATCTATTCTCTTAGGTAATGGTAGATCTATAGGAATCACACACACTGGAAATGCTAAAATCTTTGGTAAAAGAGAATTACACTTAAATAATCTACTCAGAGTTCCTCAAATAAAGAAAAATCTCATAAGTGTTTCTCAATTTGCCAAAGATAATCAAGTATACTTTGAATTTTATCCAAAACTTTGTCTAGTTAGAGATGCATCAACTAGAGAAATTTTACTGCAGGGTAATGTGCAAAATGGTCTATACTCTTTCAATCTGAGGCAGCACAATAAGGTAGCCAATTCAGAAAAATGGTGCAACAATGTTGTAAATGATATCAAAAATAACAAAATCTTTGATCTTTGGCATTGTAAATTGGGTCATCCCAGTATTAATACTATAAAAACTATGTTGAAAAATAATAAAATCAATATTAATGATATATCTCTACCCTATGTATGCTCTGCATGTCAAATAGGAAAGAATCACAAATTACCCTTTCTTGATTCATCAACGAAATATACCAAACCATTAGAGATGGTAGCTACAGATTTATGGGGACCAGCTCCAATAAATTCCAATTTTGGATTCAAATACTATATATCTTTCGTTGATTCTTTTTCAAGATATACTTGGATATATTTTCTAAAAAATAAAGCAGAAACACATAGGGCAATTATTCAATTCATTACTCAAGTTGAAAGACAACTAGATCATCAATTAAAAATAATTCAAACTGATGGAGGAGCAGAATTCAAACCATTAAAAAATTATTTCTTAGAGAAAGGAATAATACATAGAACTACCTGCCCCTATACTTCTGAGCAAAATGGGTTAGTTGAGAGGAAGCATAGGCATATCGTTGACACTGGCATCACTCTTTTGGCACATGCTTCAATGCCACTCAAGTTCTGGCCTGATGCATTCTATTCAGCTGTTCATCTCATCAACAGAATGCCAACAAAGGTATTGCATAAGAAAACTCCTTTAGAACTACTATATAATACTGTACCAGATTACAATAGCCTCAAAACATATGGTTGTCTATGTTTTCCTTATATGAGACCATATAATTCTCATAAGTTAAGTAATAAATCAACATCTTGTACTTTTATTGGTTACACTTCTAATCAAAAAGGTTACGAATGTTTGACTAATAATGGAAAAATTATAATATCTTGACATGTTGGATTTAATGAATCTATATTTCCATTTGCTAGTACATAAATCAAAACTACTGAAAAGGTGTATAACACAAAAAATGTTATACCTGATATACCCATCCTCTCTCACAATAAAATTGTTGAAGCTACACATCAGAATCAACTCGAACCTCAACTCACAGTGTCAAGTGAAGAACCAGGTCAAGATTCAAGCAACTCCAATGATGACTGCAACAACAATAATGAGTCTCGCACAGAAACTACCACTGCTCAAGAAAATCAAAGCAATGACACTCCTCATCGAGATAATCTTAATGAGGAGGGAACAAGTCATCACATGATGACCAGATCAAAACATGGTATATTCAAACCCAAAGCATATCATGTCATCAGCAACTCAGCTGAACCTGTTTGCTTCAATAAAGCCTTACAGGATAAGAAATGGAAAGCTGCAATGGATGATGAGTACAATGCTCTCATCAAAAATGAAACCTAGACTCTTGTTCCTGCACCAAAGAATAAAAATATCATTGGATGTAGATGGACATATAAAGTCAAGAGAAACTCTGATGGCAATATTGATAAATATAAAGCCAGACTTGTGGCCAAGGGCTACTCTCAACAATATGGGATAGACTTCAGTGAAACTTTTTCACCAGTCGTAAAACCCACAACCATAAGAATTATTCTCACTATTGCTCTTCACAATAAGTGGGAAATAAAACAATTAGATGTCAATAATGCCTTTCTAAATGGTGAACTTCATGAGGAAGTTTATATGCATCAACCATCAAGATATGTTCAGAGTAACAAGAAGGACTGGGTATGCAAACTTGACAAAGCTATTTACGGGCTTAAACAAGCTCCACGTGTTTGGTATGAAAAGCTTAAATCTACTCTTATTAATCTCAATTATCATCCCACTAAGTCTGACAATTCTCTATATGTCAAAATTTATAACAATATTACTGTGTTCATACTTGTTTATATGGATGACATCATAATCACAGGAAACTGCATGAAGGAAATCAGGTATGTCACTGATTACTTAAATAACAAGTTTTCCTTAAAAGACTTAGGAAATTTAAAATATTTTCTAGGCATTGAAGTCATAAGGAAATCTAAACATGAACTTATTCTTTGTCAAAGAAAATACATATCTGAAGTTCTAAATAGAGCTAAAATGAGTGCTGCAAAGCCCATGCCTACCCCAATGTCAAGTAATTTACACTTATTTAAAGACAAAGGGGAAATCTTTGATAATGAAAAACTTTACAGAAGCACTGTAGGGGCTTTGCAGTATATCACAATTACTAGACCCGACTTATCATATTATGTGAATAAAGTTTGCCAATTTATGCAGAAACCTTTAGATCTTCACTGGAAGGCAGTTAAGCACATTCTTGTTAAAATATTAAACTTGATTTGTTAATTTCTAGAAGTTTCTTATTATCAAAGTTTCTAGAATGTTCTTGTATTTAATAGAATTTGGAGAGAGCTCTAGAATTTTATATTTGTTGCTAGAAATAAGAATTATATAATAGTTATGTTTCTAGAGTTGTCTAAAGAGAAAGTTCTAGAATTGTCAAATGAGTCATGTTTCTAGAATATTCTATATCTAGAATGTTCTATTGAGTAATATAAATAGAGGAGCTCTCCCCGCATTTTGTAATCAAGAAATCAAGCAATCAAGCAAAGAAAAAAATAATAAAGCATTATTTGTGAGAACAAGTTTCTTCTCTTTGTGTGTGAGTTGTGTGGATTAGTGAGAACAAGTTTCTTCTCTCTAGTCTCCAACCTTTTTTTTAATATATATATTCCAACAAAGTGGTATCGGAGCAAGGTTTAGGGATGACTTCCAACAATATGTTGCAACCTCAACTTCCTCGTTTGACGGGAAAGAATTACAATCAATGGAGCATTCAAATAAAGGTCTTGTATGGCTCTCAAGATCTTTGGGAGATTGTTGAAAATGGATATGAAGAACCAGATAATCAAGCAACACTTTCAACACAACAATTGAATACTTTGAAAGAGATCCGAAAGAAGGACAAGAAGGCTCTTTATTTTATCTATCAAGCGGTTGATGAAGCAATTTTTGAAAGGATCTCTTCGGCATCAACATCAAAGGAGGCATGGGACATCCTCAACAAGGCGTACAAAGGTGAAGAAAAGGTAAAGATGGTAAGACTTCAAGCTCTAAGAGGTGAGTTTGATTTACTCAAAATGAAAGAAAGTGAATCGGTGGAGGAATTTTATAATAGAACTATTTCTATTGCTAATCAACTTCGAGTCAATGGTGAAGAAATTTCGGATAAAAGAATTATTGAAAAAAATCTTCGAAGTATGACAAGGAAATTTGAGCATGTTGTTGTTGCTATTGAAGAATCAAAAGATTTGAATACTTTCTCTCTTGAAGAATTGTTGGGCTCACTACAATCTCATGAGCTTCGCATCAAACAATTTGATTCCACTCCTTCCGAGCAAGCTTTTCAAATTCGAGACACCAACTGTGGTGGTTTTAGAGGAAGAGGTGGAAGATTAGCCTGTGGTAGAGGACAAGGAAGAGGCCAAATTCAAAGTGAAAATTCAAGCCCATCTCAAGGAGGAAGAGGAAGAGGTCGTGGAGGATACAGTGGAAGAGGAAGAGGTAACTCTTATAATATTCAATGTCATTATTGTCATAAATATGGGCATATGAAAAAGGATTGTTTTAAAAGAATTAATGATGAAAAAGATAATTCTAATTTTCTACAAGAGAATTTGGAGACACAAGATGAAAGTATGCTTCTTGCTTGTAATGTTCAAGAAGCTTCTTTTGATGATATATGGTATATTGATAGTGGTTGTAGTAACCACATGACCGGAAATAAAAGTTGCTTTGTGAATTTTGATGAAAGTGTCCAACGAGAAGTCAAGACAGGTGATAACAAAAGGCTCATTGTCAAAGGCAGTGGTGATATTCCGATACGGACAAAGCAAGGTACAAATTATATTTCTAATGTTTATTATGTTCCCAATCTTAAACACAATCTTTTGAGTGTTGGGCAACTTTTAAAGAAGGGAGATAATGTGAATTTCAAAAATGATTTATGTGAGATCAAAGACAAAACTGGTGTTCTTATTGCAAAAGTGAAGATGACACCAACAAAAATGTTTCCGTTGCAAATTAAAAATGAAGCATTTTCATGTTTTGCTAATATTGTTAATGACAAGTCATGGCTTTGGCATCTTCGTTATAATCACTTGAGTTTTAGCACTCTATCCAAGATTTGCAAAGATCATATGGTGAGAGGCATCCCAAATATTAGCAAACAAGATCAAGTATGTGAAAGTTGTGTTTTTGGCAAGCACCATCGAGATCCATTTCCAAAAGAAAAGGCATGGCGAGCAAAGAATCCTTTGGAGCTAGTGCATTCGGATTTATGTGGACCTATGCGCACAAACTCTCTTGGAGGTAATTGGTATTTTCTCACTTTTATTGATGACTATAGTCACAAGATGTGGATTTACTTTCTCAAAGAAAAATCTCAAGTATTTGAAGTGTTCAAGAATTTTAAAGCACTTGTGGAGAAGCAAAGTGGTTTTTCTATAAAGACACTCCGATCCGATCGTGGTGGAGAATATATGGCAGAAGAATTCAGAAATTTCTTAAAGGATCATGGCATTCATCAACAACTAACGGTCCGCTCAACCCCTCAACAGAATGGGGTGGCCAAAAGAAAGAACCGTATCATCATGGAACTTGTTCGAAGTATGTTGAAGACAAAAGGTTTGCCTAAAATATTTTGGGCCGAAGCTGTAGCATGTGCATGCTATGTTCTCAACCGTGCGGCAACTAAAAGTGTTCAAGGAAAGACTCCACAAGAAGCATGGAGTGGTCACAAGCCATGTGTCTCCCACTTTCGAATTTTTGGAAGCATTTGTTACTCTCATGTGCCGGATGAAAAGAGAAGAAAACTTGATGACAAATCTGAAAAGTGCATCTTTGTTGGCTATAGTGAAAGATCCAAGGCATATAAATTATATAACCCCATCACAAAGAAAACTATTATTAGTCGTGATGTAATTTTCAATGAGGAAGAAGCATGGGAATGGAAAAATGAGAAAAAGAGTACAAGTATCTTGCTTAATAATAATGCATTTGAGCCAATTGAAGAAGAAGGATCGACTCCACCTACTCCACCATCTAATTCTCCTCCAACCTCATCATGTTCAAGTTTAGAATCAACACCTAGAAGGACAAGACCTCTTGCGGAGATTTATGGAGAAACAAGAAGAATTTTAGAAGATGAATTTGTTGATTTTTCTTTATATGCAACTGCGGATCCAGTTGATTTTGAAGAAGCCGTCAAGGAAGAAAAATGGAGACAAGCCATGGATCAAGAAATTGATGCAATTGAAAGGAACCAAACATGGGAGTTGGTTGAAGTACCTGAAGGGAAGAAACCCATTGGAGTCAAATGGGTTTACAAGACAAAGTTGAATGCACAAGGTGAAGTTGAAAAACATAAGGCACGATTAGTTGGAAAAGGAGAAGTAGTTGTCAAGCATTGCAAGACGCAAGATCAAATTGCCGATATTTTAATGAAGCCTTTGAAGTTGGAGATTTTCAAGGAGTTAAAGAAGAAACTTGGTATGCGTAAAAGTTTAGCTCAAAGGGGGGCAAATCAAGCTTAAAGGGGGGTGTTAAAATATTAAACTTGATTTGTTAATTTCTAGAAGTTTCTTATTATCAAAGTTTCTAGAATGTTCTTGTATATAATAGAATTTTGAGAGAGCTCTAGAATTTTATATTTGTTGCTAGAAATAAGAATTATATAATAGTTATGTTTCTAGAGTTGTCTAAAGAAAAGTTCTAGAATTGTCAAATGAGTCATGTTTCTAGAATATTCTATATCTAGAATGTTCTATTGAGTAATATAAATAGAGGAGCTCTCCCCGCATTTTGTAATCAAGCAATCAAGCAATCAAGCAAAGAAAAAAATAATAAAGCATTATTTGTGAGAACAAGTTTCTTCTCTTTTTGTGTGAGTTGTGTGGATTAGTGAGAACAAGTTTCTTCTCTCTAGTCTCCAACCTTTTTTTTAATATATATATTCCAACAATTCTAAGATACTTAAAAGCATCAATCAATCAAGGTCTAAAGCTAAAAACATGTAAAGACTTATCTATCAAAGGGTTCGCTGACGCTGATTTGGCTTCAGACTCTGATGACAGAAGATCTACGACAGGTTCCTGCATCTATTTAGGAAGCAATCCAGTGTCGTGGTGTTCAAAGAAGCAACCCACCGTATCTCGCTCCAGCACTGAAGCAGAATATCGAAGCGTGGCAAGCACGGTAGCTGAAATCATTTGGCTCAGATCTCTTCTCAAGGAAATCAAAGTCACTTCCTTGAATCAACCAGTGATATGGTGTGATAATTCTGGAGCCGTCTCTATCTCAGCAAACCCTGTTCTTCATTCTCGAACGAAACACATCGAAATCGATCTGTATTTCGTTCGAGAACAAGTCATCAAAAAGGAACTTGCTGTTAGCCATATTCCAACAAGCCATTAGACTGCTGATATCATGACAAAGGCTCTTTCGAAGCATAACTTTGAAAGATTTAAAGCTAATTTGATGATTGAAGAAGTCGAGAGCAGATCTGGGTTAAAAGAGGAAGAGAATGAAACCACTACAACAAAAAGGACTTTTTATAGCGTGTAAAAACCGGTATAAAAACTTTCTATAGCGATTCTATAATCGCCATAGATCAACATGTTGTAAAAAGTCTGGTAGATACTATAGCGTGTCATACTTGCAATGGAAAACGTATTTTTCTTGCCATCTAAAATAGGCCATATTGGTGCAACTGGTTTTCTATAGCATTATGAAACGTGCTATAGAAATTTTTATGATGCATTTTAGTTGCTATAAATATGTCGACATGCTATATTATTATAGCATTTGAACGCGCTATGGAATCATCGTGTCAACCTTTTATGACAAATTGAAATGCTATAGAAAATTCATTACTATCTATTATAGCACCGTCTTATTGCTATGAAAACTATTTACTCTTTGCAAAATATTTTATATAGCACTAACATGATGCTATAGTATAACAAAGCTGAACAAATTTTCTTTTTATTGCATAGTTAGAACGCTATAAAAAAATTCTATTGCACATTTTTTGCTGCCATAACATTCAAAGCTTACAATTTTCAGTTCTACTTATATATTATAACTCAAAAAACCACATTCATCACATTAACATAAGTACACAAATTGAGTCATAAGCCAAATCACAAAATATATATATATCCATAATATTTCATACATGAAGAATTAAACATAAATATCTGTGATAAAAATTAAACATAAGTACACAAATTGAGTGTAGCATACCAAAACGATACATTTTCGAAACATGGACATCTTTTTTCATTTGTTTTCTCCACCTCTGCCTAGCAATCTACGTCGATCGCCATCGCCTCCATCCACCTAGACCTCGCCCAGGTAGCTACCTCCTTCCGCCTCGCCTCTCGCCTGCAGCTGTTCATTTTTTTAAAAAACCAAGCCTTCAATTCGCATGTAGCTTCCACTACCCTCCATCTCTACCCACATCACCTCTCATGCAACCATCCTACCCCTCTCTCCACCAACCCAGATCCAAGTCCACCCAGAATAGTCTCCAACTGCCGCCACCATCTTCCTCTGTTACCACAAAAAATTTGAAGCATTTTGAAGCATAAGATACAGACTGTATAAAATTTTGAAGCATGGGGACATTTCTGGCCGGTACAATGGAACAGACTGTATAAAATTTTCTAAAATTAGGCCCATACGATACAGAAGAATGAAATACAACTTTGAGTTACCTGGTTAGCAAATCCGACTCCAATGCCAGCATTGATGATTTTCGATCATACGATCGTGTGCCTGAAGATGCGAAACATGAAGCAACAGGACCAGCTAAATATAGAGATGATGTAAAGGAAGTTAAGAGCTGCCATGTACATAAATGAGTTTTACAAAAAACTACTAGATGATATAAGACATAGTAGCACAGATGAACAAAAGAAGAAAACCATTATGGCAACCATGCTAAACATAATAGAATTTGATATAAACACCATTAGTTGTGTAACAATGAAATTGATAATAGAATGAACTTCTTCCGGTGAAAAAATAACTTCCGATATGAACACAAGGCTAAACATAAAAGCCTACTTGTTTAAACTTTAAACCCAAAGCCATCCAAATTTCATACAAGATAAAGAGTTGATATTCGAAAACCCACAGTTCAATTAGATATTTCAAAACTTTTAACAATTTTTTAGATTAAAAGTACCTGATAGATTTAATCCACCACACACTTCCTTGTCCTTCTACTGTATTTGTACCACTGCCTTGGAGTCTAATGCTATTGACTTTTTTGAACTCTAACCACTATAACATAATTTTGTGTTATTTTTTTTGTACCTGAAAAAATAAATTAGCTTGACCAACGATGAAACTTGGACCAACTAGGAATTGATAACCCGAAGGAATCGTAACGGTTGAAGCTGCCACATTACATGTAGATGCCCATGTAGATTCAAATGCCTTGTATAATGCTAGGAAGCCTACAATACACGCCACCTTAAGAGAAACAAAACAAAGAAAAATATTATAGAATTGTAAATCTTGCACTTTTTAACATTCATATTTTGAATGGAAAAGGGACTAATTAATATGCTTGCTCTTTTAAAGTCTGCAACATTTCCACTGATATTTTCCAAACAGTTTGTGGTTACAGATAGCAAAACAGGACGCACACTCAAATTCAATCATCCATATATGAAATTCATTTGAGCATTCAAGCTGATCACATAATCTTTAACAAGGCCATACCACATATTTGCCAATATTTTACTGCATATGAGAACTATCCATATGCTATTATAAAACAACACCTGTCCATATAAGCAAATATAAACAAATTTCCAAGTAAAAAAGAACAGAGAACTAACCAGAAGAACTCCTTCAAAGGATACACTTCAATAACTGTCGAGCTGGACATAAAAGTGAAAATTATATATTGCAAAATTAGTTTGTGCACAAATAATAAAAGTTCTTTAAGGACCAAGAATGCAACTTGACAAAGTAATGGAAGGAATTAAGAACTCTATTATCATAAAAAATAAGGCATCACAAATTTGGTTTTTAGCATATTATATAGAAGATAGTCAGTCCAAATATGATTGCATTTTTTAGAAGACAGAGCAGATCTTATTTACATAACAGCACACATTTTTTAACCCAATTACTAAATTATTTCCTCCACTCTTTAGAGATACAAAGGCAAAATTGTTTAACCTTGCTGAGTATATTGAATTATTAATATATACATTGTACAAAAATTATCTAGCTGCATCTTCCATTTGGAAGCTGTCTAATTGGCACATGTATCACACAAAAATAAATACAATTTCCTTTTCTTTTGCTTTATCCAGCAACAATTGCAGAACTTCTATAGTAGATTTCCATAAAAGTTGTCCTAGTTGTTCATATGATTTATGTCCTTATTGTTACTATGAAATTCGTGAAGGGCTATTACCTGGTGGTTATGGAAAGCAATCACATCAATTCGTTGAGGGGGACTTGGGTTACTTACATGGGGGCAACCCAGAATTTAATAACCAGGTACGTTCTCTTACAGAAAATTAAAATGTTGGGACAATCTCTTCAGATGACACTCCTAAAAACCACTGTATTAAACAAATTCAAAATGCTGAAAAGCCTCATTCTCATAATGTTTCTGAAGATTCCTAGGATTATCCTAGACCAGTTCTAAATAATGGCGCCTCTGATTCAGATAATAGTATTAAAACCATGATCTCTGAATGAAAGGTGTTTGTATGTGCATAACATCATTTCTAAAAATAGATTCAAGAGAAAATATCAGGTACGAGTTATTTGACTGTGTGATCAAATAGCATTATCTGGTTATGAGCTACATGTAAATCAGGTACGAGCTACATGATCAAATATATATATACATGTGTGATCAACCAAAATACAAGAGATATTGAAGCCTACGATAAGAAAAATTGTTGTCAGTTCAATGTTAATAGACCTTTAACTGTGTTCTAGACCAAAACGAGTTACTTCTACTACCACTATTTAAAATAGCTCAATGTTTACTCATCTTCTAACGTACTTGAAACTTAAAGACAATTTTAGAGGAAATATATCATCCATTTAAGCATTTTGTTTGATTTTTCAAAATACCATACGGAAGAATAAAACTTGTGCATAAGTTGGCTCGAACAGATTTACATGATCTAATACACAAGTATATCTCCTACCTATATTGTCTTCTAGCTTTTACAAAATTATGCACATATTGTATGTGGTACACATTTTTACGACTCTGATTATTTAACTATGTAAATTACCCTTTTTATGTCCTTTACAGTCTTCAGTGCTTATAGAACTTTAACAAAGAAGATATATAGTTGTACAAGAGAAATTGTTCTTCCAGTGGAAAGCAAATCAATTTTCGCAAGTTTAAATGGAATATTTCACGTTAAAAATAGAAAATATAGCATTTACCATGAGAAACAAATATCTAAAATTTTAGTGCTGTATAACCTTTTAAAAGGTAACAAAACTTTGTATTTTAAAAGTTTTAGTTATATAAAATTTAACTCCAAGATAAGCACAGAGTACAAATACAGTATATAAGCATGATCGCTCGCATTTGGTTTATTAAAAAATTATAATCATGAAACGCTGAAAAACCAACCGACTATTACACAATATCTTTGATTGGGTTGCAATTTCCTTTGTACTGTTCGCCTATTGCATGTAAATCATATCTTTATAGTATAGAAAGTATGGATCAGTATAAACAATATGAAACATTGTTTGTAGATCAGATTTTGCATGTACTTTAAGTTAAGCAATGGAGGATGCAAGGCATGAACATACAAATACACACTCACAATAGCATATGCCATCAACAGACTATAGTGGATGCAAATATACCATCAATAGACTAAATGTAGGTAGATAAGAAAGGTTTTAGGAGTTAAAGAAAGGAGGCAAAATGATATTTCCCACAAATAGGAGGAACAGTTATGTAACTAGGAGTTTCAATTTTTGTTATTTGCTGCAGTGGCATTATAAACGCTAATAAAAAATTGAACCTTAAATATATATATATATGTTCATAGTTAAGATGAAACTAATAAGCACGAACATTGTTGAGGTAAACTAAAATCACCTTTTTGAACTTTTTTAGTGCCCAGCCTGAACGGTAATGCACACTACACCAAAACAGTCATTTGGCAACACTTTTTTTTTCATTTGGCGACATTTATATAGGTTGCATTTTAGTCTCGCTAATAAGTGTCACTATCCAATATAAGTGTTACTGAAAATAAAAATTTACACTTTTAAATACGGCGACACTTATTTTCGTTGTAAGCCTTGGTTTAATTGGAGTTAATTAAAATATACTGGGGCAAAATTGTAATTGAATAACATTTTCACGCTTAACCCTAGCCACGCACTCTCTCCCCTTTCATCACTCTCTCATATCCCCAAATAAAAATCAAATCCCTAAAACGTCCTCCTCTCCACCTTATCCTTCCCGTAAAAGAGCCCATGTACCGAACTCATATCCATTTCCTTCATATTTTCCCCTTTCCCCAAACTGGAATTTCTGAATTTTGGCTTCGCATCACTCAAACTCCTCCTCCTCCTCCCAAATATCAAATCCCTAATCTTCCATTTCTTCTTCAAAGTCCTCGGCGAATCGAGCTCAATTTCTTCAAACGAAGAAATTGATCTAGGCCGCAGATCCAGATCTATCGGTTCTGGAACCGGAGTAGATTTGAGGTTAGGGCACGTTGGAAGAATCCAGCCGTTGGAGAATATAGAATCAGCTAGATCGTTGGTCGTTGGTGGCGGATATTATGAACAATGATAAAACAAGTTGTTTTTCTTTTTTCTGAAATTACATAGGAACGATGATCATATGTTTCGATGATCAAAACGATTTCTTCTGCTTGCTCTCTTATCTCCATTATGCTTTTGAAGAACTCTTCATTTGGACATGATGGATTCGGAAGAAAATCTTGAGGTTGCCATAGAGTTTCCACTGGTTTTAGAAAGGTTAGTATGTTGTTTTCTACCCATCCTTCTAGTGAAGTAAATATTTCAAGCTTTTCTGGTGTCATTTTCTTCCAATTTGCTTGCTTGTTTCTTGAATCTCTACATAAAATTATCAGTCAGTAATATCTCTATGTATGATGAATTAAATAGAGTGAGTGGTAAATATATAACCTGATGCTCATATGATATTTTGATGACTTGGGTTTAGAAAGTCCTAGTTGTGAAGGGAATGATGATTGACTTGTTGTGAATGAAAGATTCATTGCCATTTGATACAGTTTTTTTATTACTTAAATGAGCTAAATTTTGGAAATATGACTTGAGAATGAAAGACGCCAAGGTAGCTCTTTATAAGCACATTCCATTTGCAGATGCATTCACTAGATCATAATATCCACACCAACATCCCACATGGAACCTTTTTTTCATAAACAATTTGTTTAACTAAAATAAAACAAGACCAGATCCTTTTTTACTTAAAATGTTATTGCTAAGCTCATTGAAGAATGCGCTTTTGTTTCAAGTTCATTGAGATTTTGATCGGTTAAAGTACTTATATTTAAAGCGGTACCGTTATATGTTAACGGTACCAACAACTGTTTGGTCGGCGGTTTTCCACCAACCAGTGTGAGAACAAAATTTGTGCGATGCTGTTAGCCACTTGGCCGGCATCTTTAGCAGTGTGCTCTATATTTATCATTTATAAAATGGAGGATTTAACATTGCTTGAATTTCTAAATATTTATTTCTTATGGTTATGGATTTTAATTGGTTTACTCTACTTCTAAATCTTATTATGCGTGAAGTTACAAAATATAACATTTACTGTGCTTCTGCTCATAATTAATAAATTGACCATACTATGTACAGTTTATTAATTCGTATGTTGAACAGGCATACAAATATCTCATAACATTCACTGTGGTATTAATGTATAAAATTGCGTTTTGCTAGTATTACATTGGGGAATATTATGAACGATGGTAAGGATTACATTGGGGAATAAAAATTGTTAACAAAAATATTAGAAAACATGTACCCATGTTGTGAGTAAACTTTTTATTATGACCGAATATTATGAAAACAAACAAACTGTGAATTATTTGGCGGTTGTCACATGTTCCAATCGTTTTAGTTTTAAAAGCAGTGAGCTAATGTATTAAAACAACAGAATACTCTAAACTAAAGCTTGGCCTAAACCACATAAAGTTTTTTCTCTTATAGAAGTGCTAACTAGTTAAAGTACACGATATTTTTGGTAAATTTTCAAGCAATCATTCTACGCTCCTATGTGCATCTAAAATGTCATAAATTATGGTATGTATTTTTAAGACATTATCTACTGTTTCACCATTTTTATTCTTCTTATATTTTACTATTTCATAAATAAATGCATAAGCAGTGTGGACAGAGACAAATTAGACTATATGCTGAAGTTACAGCTGAATAAATAGGTAGGATGCATCAAGTCAGAGGCTACATTGTGCTTTTGCCTTGTGGTTTATTTTTCACAAAAAGCCAACTTATTTGAGTAAGAGTAACTTAAAAGTTGACTTAAATTATGTCTGTATCTGAATTTATGGATGGAGAAAGAAATTTACCTTGTTACTATGCTCATTGCTTAATAGTAACTTGTAATGGTCAAATTTGGATGGCTATTTCAGTTAAAGGACATGGATTATTATCAATTAATTATATAGATATAAAAACAGTTTGTATTCTATGTATAGAACTATTCATTCGTTCAAGCAACTAATCTATATAGTGTTATTGCAAAATATAAAGCTAAGGCATGAAGATGCATTCACATGAAGTCCATTCCAGTTGTAGTTGTAGTGCCTGAGTATGCAATCATGTAAAGTTTGAAGGCATGCCTAAAGTTAAAAGATATTTAAAAAATCTGAATATCTTTGAGTCAATTGGTTAAACTATTTTTACCAAAATTTAATTTACGAGATGTTTAAAGAATGAGTTGTTAAACTATTTTTGTTAAGCGGCGGTACTATTTATGTTGTCCTGCTTTGAATTTTGCCATGACTTTGTCGAGTTTCGGTTATTAGTACAATCGGTATTTATCGGTTTGTTTTTTGTTTACTGTGTGTTCTCTTTTTGCTGATTATATTTCTAATAATCTCGCCTGTTTATTCGCATTATTGAAAGCTGCTTTCTGTTGTATTTTCTATAAATTGCTCCTTCATTATGCAAAAGTCATCATTTCATTTGTGTACCAAATTGAGGTTGAAGGTTGCAACGTTAAGAGAATTCAAATAATTCAGAAGGTTGCAACGTTAAGGGCAGAAAAGCAATCGAACAAATTGAGGTTGAAGGTTAGAAATGATTTTTTTTCCTTACTTTTATGTGTGTATATCTAACAAGATCTGAATATTATGGCAAATGCAAAAATCCAACTTCAGTCATTTTAGTTATTTTAGTACTTCTTTTGACTTGGTTATTTATGTTTGCTAGTCAAACATGTATGCTAGAAACATGTATGCAAAAAATATTCTCAAATCTGAATAACTATTGTTAAAAGCTTTTATACGTAAAGAGAAGCACAACTTTGATGGTATTTGTACATAAAGTTTGTTCCTTCTAAAATCTGAATTACTTTGATAGTGAAGAGAGTTCAAATGACAATAAAGAGAAGCAGGCTTCGAGGAACATCGTCACAAAGAGAATTATACATGCAAGTTGGAGCGGAATACATAAGACAAGTAACTACAGTCGTAAAAAGTCACATTAATTCCTTAAAATCACCTTCAGGTCCATCTTCTCTTAAAGGTGAAATTTAGTAGCTCTTATTTTGTAATATCTTCAATACATTTGTTTTTGCTGTCTTCTTTACACATGTTTATTGCTATAGATGATGTTATGTCTTGCTTGCTACAATTGCAAAGTTCCAGTGAAGTTAAAGATTCGGAATCACCTATCTGCTTAAAACCGGGAAGCGGGTATTCTCATGTATTGTAAGTTTAAAACAGAGTATATAACTGCACACAGTTGTCGTAATTTAACTGAAATTGTGAATTCAAATTCAAAACTTGTTGTAACAGTTTTCCAGAGAATCAAGCAGATGCACTTGTTGTAGAAATTTTAGACAGTAAGAATTGCAGCAAAGGACAAGTGACAATTCAAATATCTTCATTATTTTTTTAATTTATTTTTGTGAAGTTCTTTAGCATTTAAGTCGTATAAATTTTAAGGGGGAACTGACTAAATGGTGGCCATTTCATGGGGAGGATGATGAATGCGTAGGCAAAATTCAACTTTGCATCAATATATCAGGCAGTTCTGAGAACATTAATTCATCAAAGAGTGGTCCAGTTGTAGAAACAATGATCTAGTATTAGAAGCAGCAATGAGAGCCCAAAATCTCCATCCAAAAAATTTACATATGCATGCAATGTGGAAGTGGTTATTGGATGAGTTTGCTGACTACTACTGTATATCGGAATCTTATGCAAAGATCAGGTAAACCTCAGTGTTTATATCAAATTTTTTGTTTACATAGTTAAAAAAAATGGATTTTCAGGCTTTGATTCGTAGATATCAAGTTATACTTGAAAGTTGAAACCATATACGAAATTTATGTGCCATATTTTTATAGGTACCTCTCATATATAATGAATATCGCTACACCTACAAAAGAGTGCTTAGATCTTCTATGCTTACTTCTGGAACCTGTTATAAAAGCTCGGAATGAAAAAGTATTGACAAGACAAGAGGTATATATTTGTATAGTTCATTTTAACTTTGTGATGCATCTTCTGAAGTGGTCGCTTGTGTTTATTTATATCAACTTTTATGAAATATCTGCAGAGAAGCATGCTATTGGAATGTGAAGAGCACATAGAAGCCTTATTAGCAACAACATGGCGCTTGTGGAAGCATATGCTTTTGATTCGGTGCTGCATATAACATGCAACAGCGTGGATACTCTGATCGAGTGTTCTTGTTATGAAGTAGTTGATTATGTATTGAATTAACCAACTTAATTATGTATTGTACTTGTTATGAAGTAGTTGACATTGTTATGAAGTAGTTGACTATGAAATTTATGTTGTTATTTGATCATGAATATTGTAAATTTTGGGTTTCTATTGAATGTAGTATAATAATGCTGTTAAAGCGTTATAAGCGTTGGCAATTAAAATATACCAACGTTTATAAGCGGCAATTAAAATATACCAACGTTTATAAGCGTCAGCATAGAAAATTAAACAATGTTGGATGGTTAATTTGCCAACGTTTATAAGCGTTGCTAAATAATATACACCAACGTTTATAAGCGTTGGCGAATACAACCTTCCAACGCTTATAAGCGTTGCTAAATAATATACACCAACGTTTATAAGCGTTGGCGAATACAACCTTCCAACGCTTATACGCGTTGGCAATAAATTGCGACGCCCCTACAGCGACGCTAATAAGCGTTGCTGAAACTGTTTGCGACAGTTATACTCGTTGGGAATCACCTGTTTTGGTGTAGTGGCAGGTGTATTCAAAAAATTACACAACATCATGGTGATAAGTAGTTGGTCAATAAGATTTCTTAATTAATTTGTCAAATGCAAACTAAAAGAATAAAATATAACAGCGGACTTCACAACCTATATAAGCTGCAGCAAACTCATAAACCTATATAAACCAAATATAACAAAAGTAGTTATATTTTCTAGTGCTCATACCATTTCAAAATTTGTTTCACTGGGCAGGGGAATCAAAAAGGGACATATAATATTTTGTAATAGTTCGTACCTGTTAAATATTTTGAAGGTAAAAGAAGTATACATATATCCATATTAAGTGGTTTGAATGGAAGCCGCCCTTTCAAAGAACTTCATCAAATTATCTTCCCCATTCTGTAGTTCATGACCAAGTAACAAAACATAAGTCACAAAAATAAAATCATGTCATGGGATTTGAAATGTTGAAGAACAAAAATGTAAGCGGTAAAGAAGACAGTAAACTCATATATACCTAACAACCACTGACAACCAAATGTAATACCAAGATGCATTTCGCTTAAATTATCACCATGGTTTTCCTTTTTCTCAGTAGATTCTACATGAGTGGTCGACATCCCCAATATAAACGCCTAAATCAAAACATAAATCCTGTAAATAAAGAGGTAAGTTATGGAAAGCAGCAAAGTTTTGGGCTTCAATCAAAATTAGTTAAAAGTCTTTTATGGTCGAATCTGAAATACCTCAAAGTAAGAAGAAAGATTCAAATTCCCTCACCTTTGTATTATGTTCTTTTTTCTCTGTGAATTTTCAAAGAAAACTGATGTAACCTCAAAGTAAGAGGAACGCGCTTTAGCTTTATTGACATTTGCGTTTTAGCTTCATGGAGGAATCGACTTCATAGATGAATGTCACGGCGAGCTTTGAAGAATAGAGCGGTGGCGGAATCGAGCTATCAAACTGAGAAGTGAGTCGCGGTTGAAGACGATTTGTGTGAGGGGAGAGGAGATTCGTAGAGGCTATTTTGGAATTTGGAAGCGAAGGGAAAAGGAATGTTTAGCGGCTTAGGAATAAGGAGGAGGAGGGAAACGTAAAATTTCACCGCTAAATTTTCGTTTAGGTTAAAAGATTGCGAGAACACATGCTATCTTTTGCCTTGAATGTCGCTAACATACATAACTATAGCAATTCAACTTTTCGTGCAATCCCCACTTGCTATTAATAGAACAATTTCTTGTAGTGAACCCTAGATCAAATTGAGGGTGGGAATCAGAAGTAAAACGAAGCTTTGTAGCTAGCACCAGTTGATTATGAGACATCGGATCATCTTAGATCTAAAGGCCTACACTTCTTCCTATTCACTGTTGCAGATTGCCAACATGTCTGGGCTTGGCCCATTTAGTCTATTTCTGTATAAATAGTGTATTGTACAAGACTTTGTAATTAATTGGTTTATTTTATCTTTTATCTGTTTCAATACATCTCAATACTAAATCATCTTTACCTTTGTCACAGGCTTTTGATCTTTCTTTGAGAATTTGTTACAGACTTTAGTTTGGGTTTATGAGTGTTTACAAGGTTTTTGATTTTGTTTTGAGGAATGTCTTTCAGGTTTGTTAGTCTTCTGGTTTGTAGATAGTTGAATAGGTTGAGTTTTCTTGAGTTTTAGAAATGAGAAGATCAGAAAAGAAATAGAAGATAGTAGATGTATGTTTATATAATGTAAATTAGAATTTATTAAAAATTAAGGAAAATGAAAAAAATAGAAGGTGACACTTGTTCAAATGGTTAACATTTGTCATTTACCATTATTAATCACATTACAGATGTTATCCTAAGCCTTTATATTTAAACACTTGTAATTATTTATTTTTATATTATTTTAAAAATGATATTAAAAGCTTTTATAATAAATTTCCTAATTAATTAGTACATTTCTAAATTAATAAACGCTTTTTCTTAATTTTAGATAAATAAAATCCTTTAAAGAAAATAGAATAAAAACCAATTATATTCTAAATAAAATTATATAAAATATTTAGTCCATTTTTAAATGTTAATGTAAAACTTTTGTATTTATTTACTATTAAATAAATATTTTCTAAATTTATATAAATAAATTTCTTTAAGGAAAATAATATCAAACAAATCTTATTTTAAATAAAAAACCTTATTCATATATTTTTATATCCAAAATATTTTTAAGATATATATCCTTTAAATTCAAATTTAAATCCAAATTCAATTTCAATTTCACTTTTAAAATCTAATTTAAAATCAACACAAATATATATTTAAACAAACACATTATTAAATTTGTAAATAATTATTCTATTACAATCTATTTATATCCATATTTAAAAACAACACATTATTATTTTTGTTTGAAAATAACAATTTTACCAATTTAAAATAATAAATAAAGGAGATTATCACATTTTTAAATTGTTTGAAATTCCGGGATATCACATTAATTTGATTTCACAATATTTTTGCTTTACCAATCACAAACTAGACTTTATTTATGCTATTATCCTACTAATAAAATACTACTCGATACCAGTACAAAATTTACTTGACTATAAGAGGTAGGAGAGAAATGTAATACTTCCCAACAAAGTGTTATGTTACATTTGTCTCCAACAAAAGATAAATGTTGACTGTCTTAATTTCTTGCTTAACAATCAGATCATGTAACATTTACAGTGGAGGACGATAATCTTCAAAGATCTGTGCTGCTAAGTTAGTGTATTCTATGAAAATAAGTGACCCAAAGTTATACTGTTGCTATGCTGTAATTTATAAAGTCCATTACCTCCTGTTCTAATGTCATACTTCAGTAATGTTAAACTCTATTTTGGATGGTATGCATCAATTCTTTTTACGAAGTTTAACCGTACTTTCATGTATCTATGTTTTATTGTTTCATTCAGCATTTCATGGTTTTGTTGTGTTATTGAATCCTGATGCAGCACATACCGCAGAACGCGAGGAAGACAAGCGACTTATTCTTCTCACTGACTTATCCCCAACACTTCCGCGACCTAACCCCGCATCGCCAATACTTCCACGACCTAACTTGACATCACGACCTAACTTTTCCCGCGACCTACGACCTAAGGGCTCCGATCTAACATCACTACGACTTAGCAAATTCCGACCTAAAATGTTCCCAACTCCACGACCTAATTTCCACGAACCAGCCTCCATCACGACTTACGACCTAACATCAAAAGCCTCGACCTACGACCTAACATCGCAAATGAAATCCAGATGCTCCGACCTAACTCCAATTCCATTACGACCTAATCTCCTCCCTGCCTTCTCCATATGCGCGCGCGAGATAATTTTGAGTCGCGAATGACTCATGAAGCTCCAGTAAGTCGCGAAAGTGCTTTACAACCTTCGGTTGAGTCGTTGCCGAGTTATCTTTAAGTCGCGAAGAAGAAAATAGGTCGTTGCCGAGTTATCTTTAGATCGCGAAGCTCATTGCCGAGTTATCCATAAGTCGTTGCCGACCTAATTTTGAGTCGCTGCCGAGTTAATTTTAGGGCACGTAATTATCACATGCGTTGTCTTTTAGGTCGTTTGTTTTGTGTTTCTTATGGTAAGTCGAGTTATGTGGTAACTGTTTGTAACGTGTTGAACTCTGTAAAGTGCTGTGGTGTTGTAAGCCTATAAATAGGCGAGTTGTGACATTTGTAAGGGTTGTTGAAATTTGAATAAAATTCTCTTTTGTTAGCTTTGTGCTTTCAATTTCAATTGGTAGTCGAGTGTATCTCCTATCTCCACTTACGTCATTCGAGTGCGCTCGAATCATCGTTTGCTGAAGCCGATTCACGGAATCTTGTGCGCAAGATCAACGTTGAAGAATCGTAGATCTCTTTCCCGGTATCTTCGGATCAACGAGTCAGAGATAGCTAGAGTTTGGTATCTTTGGATCAACGAGTTCGGGCATTTCAGTATCCATCAATCCACAGATTGCTACTTCATCGATTGAAGATCGTTTTGATTAATCCGCTGCGTCAGTTTGGTATCAGAGCTTGTTTTAGCCAATCATAGCTAAATCGAGTCTTGGAGCCGAGAATTTGAAGTGTTGAAGTTGTGTTCATCGTGTTCATCATATTTTGCAACAAAGTTGGAGTTTCCGATCCATTTCATTTTGGATCAAAGTTCGAAAGGTGTTTGAAAACTTGAAGTGTGAATTTGTTGAAGTGTTTGTGAAGTATTCAATCATGCCGCCAAGACGAGTTCAACGTCATCGCAATATTAATGCTTTGTACGGAAGAGAAGAGGCCGACGAAATGGAGCAACGAATCAACGAGAATTTCAATGAGAAGCTTACGGAAGGGATTGGTCGATTAGAGAGGATGATGTTGGAAATGAGTCAAAATCAGAGAAGGGTTTCACCTGAATCGAGCCATGGAAGAAGTAGGATTTCACCACATTCTAATCGGGAGAGAAGTGTTGATAGTGATCATAGAAGCGTGGATCGAGATTGTAATAGAAATATTGAAGATCGAAATCGTGATAGAAATGTGAATGATCGTGATCGAAGGAATGTAGATCGTAGGAATGTTGGTGGAAGAAATGGTGGTGGTAGAGATGTTGGTGGTCAGGATCGACATCGATATACATCGGATTGTGAAGAAGAGTATGATGGTGGTAGTGTTCATGGACGAGGACGTGGACGAGGAAGGAATCAGTCGGAATACGATCACAAGTGGGAATCTGGGATGAAGACAGAAATTCCAGAATTCAAAGGTGGTATGCAGGCTGAGGAGTTTTTGGATTGGGTGGCTAATGTTGAAGAAATTTTTGATTTCAAAGAAGTTCCAGAACGTCGTAGAGTGAAGTTGGTTGCTACAAGGTTGAGGGGTAGAGCTTTGGCATGGTGGCAGCAAACCAAACTTACATGTGAACGAATGGGGAAGTCAAAAGTTGAATCTTGGGAAAAGATGAAGAAATTAATGAAAGCAACGTTCTTACCTTACAATTATCAATCTTTGATGTATCAACGTTTGCAGAACTTGAGGCAGGGCACGAAGACTGTTAATGATTACGCGGATGAGTTTTACCAGCTTATTGCGAGGAATGACATTATGGAAACGGAAGAGCAGCTGACATCTAGATTCATTGGGGGATTGAGAATGCAGATTCAGGATATGGTTAATATGTTCGATCCAAGATCTGTGGCGGAAGCACATCAGAAAGCGTTGGCTTGGGAGAAGCAGGGACGACGAGGAGGTGGTGTGTTTACGAATTCCAATAATCAAGTGAAGGGTGTTGGTGGAAGTTCTAATGTTTCTAAACCTGTCAGTAAACCAGTGGTGAAGGAGGTTGAGAAGGCAAAGGTTAACAACGGTTTCAAATGTTACAACTGTCAGGAGTTGGGTCATAAAAGCAATGAGTGTCCAAAGCCAAAGAAGAGAGCAATGATTGCTGAGGTTGAGGATGAGGATGAAGAAGCTGAATGCTCTAATTCTTTACCAGTTGAGGAGGAAGACTTACTGTCGGGAGATGACGGGTACGCATTGATGATGACGAGAAGTTGTTTAACACCGAAGCAAGAAGAGGAAAGTAGTTGGTTGAGGAACAATATCTTTCAATCTACATGCACTATTCTAGGAAGAGTTTGTAAATTTGTTATTGATGCTGGGAGTTGTGATAATATTATCTCTACAGAAGCGGTGAAGAAGTTGGAGTTGAAAACCGAGAAACATCCTAAACCGTACAAGTTAGCTTGGTTGAGGAAGGGTGGTGAAGTGAAAGTTGGACGTAGAGCTTGTGTGAAGTTTTCAATTGGGAAGAAATACAAAGATGAAATCTGGTGTGATGTCGTAGATATGGACGTTTGTCATTTGTTGCTGGGGAGACCGTGGCAGTATGATCGAGCTGTGCAGCATGACGGACGGACCAACAGTTACAGTTTCATGTTCGAAGGTACAAAGATTACTCTGGTTCCGAAGAAACGCCAACAAGAAGAAAACAAACTGGAGGAGATTGAAGAACTGAAAACGTTGTTATCTTTGAAGGAGTTTGTTAAGGAGATCGAGGAGGAACCAGAAGTGTTCTTGTTGATTGGGCGTGAGAGCAGTGAAGAGGTTGAAATCCCAGAAGAAGCGAAGTCAGTATTGAAAGAATTTGAGGATGTATTTCCAGACGAGTTGCCTAAAGAGTTACCACCGCTGAGAGACATTCAACATCAAATTGATCTTGTTCCAGGAGCAGTATTGCCACATAGACCGCATTACCGAATGAGTCCGAAGGAGCATGAAGAATTAAGGAGGCAGGTGGAAGAATTGCTTGAGCAGGGACGTGTACAGGAAAGTTTGAGTCCATGTGTTGTGCCAGCTTTGTTGGTACCGAAGAAAGATGGGACGTGGAGGATGTGCACGGACAGTCGAGCATTGAATAAAATCACTGTACGATACAGATTTCCAATGCCAAGGTTGGATGACTTGTTGGATCAGTTGAGTGGGGCTACTATCTTTTCGAAAATTGATTTGAAAAGCGGATATCATCAAATTCGGATTAGACCTGGAGACGAATGGAAGACAGCCTTCAAGACGAGAGAGGGGTTGTATGAATGGCTGGTGATGCCGTTCGGTCTTTCGAATGCACCAAGTACGTTCATGCGAGTGATGAATCAAATTTTTAGACCTTTCATTGGGAAATTTGTGGTGGTGTACTTTGACGATATTTTGATTTATAGTAGGAGTCTGGAAGAGCATGTTCAACATCTGAAGGAAGTGTTAAATATTTTACGAGAGGAACAATTTTATGCTGCGACAAAGAAATGCGTGTTCATGACGCATAGTGTTTTGTTCTTGGGGTATATCGTTTCGGAGAAGGGCATCCAGGTAGATCAAAATAAAGTTGAAGCAGTCAGGAATTGGCCACAGCCGAAGACAATTACAGAAGTGAGAAGTTTTCATGGGCTAGCGTCATTCTACCGAAGATTCATTCCCCACTTCAGTAGCGTGATGGCACCGGTGACTGATTGCATGAAGGGGAAACAATTTTCTTGGACGGAGGAAGCTGGGATTGCTTTTGGGAAGATCAAGGAGTTGCTGACATCTGCACCAATTCTTGTATTACCAGATTTTCAGTTATTGTTTGAACTGCATACTGATGCGTCAAAGGTTGGAATTGGAGGGGTGTTGAGTCAGAATGGGCGTCCTATTGCATATTTCAGCGAGAAGTTGTCAGGAGCAAAGATGAGATACAGTACCTATGATGTGGAATTTTATGCTGTTGTTCAAGCGGTGAAGCACTGGCGACATTACTTATTCCAGAAAGAATTTGTTTTATACACTGATCACGAGGCGTTGAAACATTTACAAGGACAAGACAAGATTTCAGCAAGACATGCATCGTGGATTGCTTATTTGCAGCAGTTTACTTTTGTCGTTAAGCACAAGTCAGGGGTAACCAATCGTGTGGCTGATGCTTTGAGCAGGAGGAGTCATTTGTTGACGACAATGAAAGTTGAAGTGACAGGTTTTGAATTATTGCCAGAATTGATTGAAGAAGATCCTTACTTTGTGAAATTTGTTAAAAAAAGTAAAGGAAGGAAGTACTGATGAATTTGTGTTGGTGGATGGTTTTCTGTTTAAAGGAAATCGTTTGTGCATCCCAGAATGTAGCTTGAGAATGAAGATTGTTAAAGAACTACATGAAGAAGGCCATGTGGGTAGAGATCGTACGTTGCAGTTAATTTCTCAATCTTATTTTTGGCCGTCAATGAGGAAAGAGGTAGAAAGATTTGTGGAGAGGTGTCATATTTGTCAGGTTTCGAAAGGAACAGCGACGAATGCGGGGTTATATATGCCGTTACCCGTGCCTACCAAACCATGGGTTGATATCAGCATGGATTTCGTGTTGGGATTGCCGAGAACTCAGAGGGGAAATGATTCTATATTTGTTGTGGTGGACAGGTTTTCGAAGATGGCACATTTTATAGCCTGTAAGAAGATAGCGGATGCAGTTCGAGTGGCACAGTTATTCTTTAAAGAAATATATCGTTTACATGGTTTACCCGAATCTATTGTTTCTGACCGAGATACTCGATTTCTGAGTCACTTTTGGTTGAGTCTATGGAAGATGGTGGGAACGAAGTTGAAATTTAGTAGTGCATATCATCCTCAGACAGATGGACAAACTGAAGTTGTGAATAGATCGTTGGGAAATTTGTTGCGATGTCTTGTGCAGGACAATTTGAAGAGTTGGGACTTAAAGTTGTGTCAGGCAGAGTTTGCTCATAATCATGCGGTGAATCGAAGTACTGGGTTCAGTCCATTCCAGGTCGTATATTCAAGTTTGCCAAAGGGGCCGTTAGATTTGATGATGGTTACACAACCGAAGGGGACAGTTAAGCGGGCTGCTGATTTTGTTGATGGGTTGACAGAATGCCATAGAATCGTTCAGGAACGATTAGAGAAGACAAATGAGAGGTATAAACAAATGGCGGATAAGAAACGAAGAAGTGTTGTTTTCAAAGAGGGTGATTTTGTTTACGCGGTATTGACGAAAGATCGTTTTCCAGTTGGAACGTACAACAAGTTGAAGGCTCGAAAGATTGGTCCAGTCGAAATCTTGAAGAAAATCAATGATAATGCATATCGATTGAAGTTGCCAGATCATATTCATACCGCTGACGTTTTCAACGTTAAACATCTTATACCTTATTATGGAAATGAACCATCCAATGGGGAAGAACGTTCAAATTCGAGGACGAATTTTTCTCAGGCTGGGAAGGATGATGCAGCACATACCGCAGATGAACGCGAGGAAGACAAGCGACTTATTCTTCTCACTGACTTATCCCCAACACTTCCGCGACCTAACCCCGCATCGCCAATACTTCCACGACCTAACTTGACATCACGACCTAACTTTTCCCGCGACCTACGACCTAAGGGCTCCGACCTAACATCACTACGACTTAGCAAATTCCGACCTAAAATGTTCCCAACTCCACGACCTAATTTCCACGAACCAGCCTCCATCACGACTTACGACCTAACATCAAAAGCCTCGACCTACGACCTAACATCGCAAATGAAATCCAGATGCTCCGACCTAACTCCAATTCCATTACGACCTAATCTCCTCCCTGCCTTCTCCATATGCGCGCGCGAGATAATTTTGAGTCGCGAATGACTCATGAAGCTCCAGTAAGTCGCGAAAGTGCTTTACAACCTTCGGTTGAGTCGTTGCCGAGTTATCTTTAAGTCGCGAAGAAGAAAATAGGTCGTTGCCGAGTTATCTTTAGATCGCGAAGCTCGTTGCCGAGTTATACATAAGTCGTTGCCGACCTAATTTTGAGTCGCTGCCGAGTTAATTTTAGGGCGCGTAATTATCACATGCGTTGTCTTTTAGGTCGTTTGTTCTGTGTTTCTTATGGTAAGTCGAGTTATGTGGTAACTGTTTGTAACGTGTTGTACTATGTAAAGTGCTGTGGTGTTGTAAGCCTATAAATAGGCGAGTTGTGACATTTGTAAGGGTTGTTGAAATTTGAATAAAATTCTCTTTTGTTAGCTTTGTGCTTTCAATTTCAATTGGTAGTCGAGTGTATCTCCTATCTCCACTTACGTCATTCGAGTGCGCTCGAATCATCGTTTGCTGAAGCCGATTCACGGAATCTTGTGCGCAAGATCAACGTTGAAGAATCGTAGATCTCTTTCCCGGTATCTTCGGATCAACGAGTCAGAGATAGCTAGAGTTCGGTATCTTCGGATCAACGAGTTCGGGCATTTCAGTATCCATCAATCCACAGATTGCTACTTCATCGATTGAAGATCGTTTTGATTAATCCGCTGCGTCAAATCCAATTGGCAATTACCACTGATTGAAAAAAAAGCTGTCAGATTGTCAATGTGCCTTTGGCAATATGCTATTTTTCACTGACATTGGTTATAATTTGGAAGACTTTACTTGGGAGAATGGATAGATAATGGGTTGTGGTTCTTTTTGACTGAATTAAATTTGGTGAGCATGTAGATACACAAGTGATTGTCATTTTTGGGCTATCTTCGTTATTTTCTGTACTGTGTGACTGGATATTGTGAGTACTTTCATTTAGTTGGTGGATTGGGCTTTGTACCTCATTTCTGTGATGTGTATAATAACATAAGTATCGTTTGCTTCAAAAAATTTGTAACTATAAATTGCGTAGATTTAACTAAGTATTATAGACTAAATTACATGAGATTAGAGTGTATGATCATCGGATAAAGACTTTGGGTTTTGGTTGGAAAAAAGAAGTTCTACGATTAGGAGAAGTTTGAAAATGTTATGTTTTCCTGATAATCTAAATATACTTTAATGGTAGAAGGTTACATAATTTTTGCTAGAAACTATCAGGCTATTGATGAGCATAATTTGGTTGTAAACTTACTTAGTAATTAGTATGACATGGAAAATAAAAGGAATAAGATTATACGTTATTTGCGCATTTGAATTATACAGGAGCGCGAATGGCTAAATTGTGTTGGACAGTTAATTGTATTTGTCAAGTACTATATGGGTAGTGAATGATATTGATATTTGCATATTAATAAATACTATCCAGGCATGGATGATTGAATCTCCAAACCTCATTAACCACCAACCTCTAACAAGAAAAGGACGTTTTTTGCTTTAATAATTGGATATTCTAGGTTTGTAATTAAAGTATGAACAGAATTTCACTTCCAATACAATGATGCTATGATGTTATGTCTAATTATGCTATTTCGGCTTACATTAATTACCTATAAATGAGAGCAAATTTAGTACAACTATTTTTATATGACAGATAATTGCTGCTTTTCTGTGTATTTAGTGCCCACTGATGTTTTTTTTATTCCTATGGTTCTTTTCACCAGCAAAAGCGGATAGTTAAGTGATAATTGATGCATTTGATGTTCTTTTAGAATATATAAATGAAAATAAATAGCTTGTGCATTTGTAATGAATTTGATAGATATATATTTTTCGTTCTTATTTTCACAATTTTTAATTATTACAATTGTCCTTCAATTAGCGGTTATTTTCCCTTTAAGGATTCCTGATTGAATACGTTAACTTCTAGGCCTACAATATATTTCTATATATGGATTTTACCTTAATGAATCATATTGAAAAGGTAACAATCATTTCATTTGTTGTTGTTGTTGTTTACCTGCACAAGGATTTATAGCAAGAATATCTTTATTTGGATATTTGTGGTCTTAGCATTATATGAATCCAAAGGTATGTTTCAACAGTCTGTCAAGGGAAAAAATGGATATCATGCATTTATACTTTGATTTTCAAGGAGAAAGATCCTTTCTGTAAATTTTTTACTGTGAAAAAGGTATAGTTAAGAACCATTATCTTATGGCTATTGATGATTTGTTATTGCAAGTTTGCTCTATGCATATATCTGTTCATACATATTGCACGTTTTTACTTATATTACTGCATAATGATTTATCAGTAAAACAGCAAGTTAAATGGAACTTTAGTAAAACACCCTATTGGAATACCTTAGTTTTATGTGCGTACATGTATTCTTATTAGCATAGATATGTTAGTTTGAGCATTTCTTCAGTTGATTAATTATGATAAATAAGTGTAGTCCACAAAAATCAAGTGCAAATTATTGGCATCCGTCTCGACATTTGGATCTGGATATATAGGCTATTGGCTTGATGAGAGCCATAGTAGAGATATTTTGGAAACTGGATAGGCCATGTATGCATACTGTGGTTCTTATGTTGTGTTGTGAATTAAGATGTCAATCAGAAAACATTAACAAAATTATGACACGTTATTTGTTAGTTTTTAATGTTAATAATATGCAGAGATGTCATAATGCAATGGATAAGATCATAAAATGTGATATTTCTTTTTATAACCGGTGTTTGGTTTAGTTTGTTTTGTTTTAAGAAATACTTCTTCAACTAACAGATCATATTTGCAAAAACGTCTTTATGATAACATGTAGCTGAAGTTATTAAAAAGCATAAATTTATATTTTACATATCTAAGGAAGAAATAAGGAGAGGAGTATTTTTATCAATTTATATATAAGAGCATCCCGACCATGGTGCTTTTTTGAGAGTATTACTCGAAAAAATTATCCCAAAATGCTTGGGTGTTATCCTTATTTTTCGCTTTAGCAATAGCCAGTTGACCGGTAGCAAGCACTACAGATTTTGAGTTTCAAAAGCTCGACAAGTGATTTAATTTATTTCATGCCTGCATTGTTGCATTATCAACGTTCTTTCCAAATACACAAATGTTGGCTTAACGTAATTGTACTTACAAACTATATAATCTAACTGTATATTACATATTAATATTGGCTTAAAATAATTTTTCCTACAAACTATATAAAGTAACTGTATACTGCACATTAATATATAATATAACATAATATAAATATTATACATGTGTGTGTACTTTTATGAAACCTTCCTTGTTTAGCACCATCATGTAACCCTTTGATATCAACCGTATGTATATATTTATGTCATGTGACACGAGAGAGAAACAATAAATATTTAATTAGGAACTTGTGATTGATACTAGGAGGCCAGTGCATTGATGCTAAACAAGGGGGCTATTGAACCTAGTCCCTCTCCCACACACATGAGTGTATGGAGGAATAAATAATGAGAAAATCTATTGGAAAAAAACGGTGATGGAATTTTCTTCATTCACTGTTCTAAAAAAACATATGAACTTAACATTGTCATTTTTTTAAATATAGGAGATATAAAGTGTACTCATCCAAGTTCTTTTATGAACTTCAATTTTCATTCGAAATTATCAAAATGGAAGTATGAAGTTGAATGTACTAATATTATATTATATATTTTATGAATTTAGATTTAGGCTACTAGTATAATATTATACATTGTATGAATCAGATTTAGCCTAACCTTTTTCTTTTTCTTACAATTTAAAAAAATCATAAACTTCTTAATTGTTCATTAAAGTCCAGGTTTCTCATTTTTTAAAATAAAAAGGTGAATATGAATGTAACACAAAATCAACTAATTTGTCTGTTTAACAATGAACTAAAATATTTTGGGTCCCTTTTCTTTTATTTTCACTCAACTCTTAGACCCCGTTTGGTTTGTCATTTTTAGTTTTGCATTTTCATCCAAAAAAACATGCATACAACCTGTGTATTTTTGTAAAACAACCAATTTAAAAAATGACGCTTACATATAAAATAAAAACAAAACTATTTTGTTTTCCATGTTTTAAGAAATAACAAAAAAAAGTAAAACAATCTATCTTCTCCGTCATACATCTATCCCCTCTGTTGTCCCTCCGTTATCATCATAATTAATGATCTAAAATTTTAAATTTCTCTTCCTTTTTCCTCATATTTCGTTATGAATATTAAAAATGGAAAACACAAAACACAAAATGAAAACCAAACAGATCCTATTTTTAACCTCAGTTGCCCACATATTTCGTTGTCCTCATATATTTTTTAATCTTAGTTCTTTCTATTTCACTCTTTTCAACTCTATTTTTGAAAAAAATACAAGATAAATTGAATATAAATATCCCAAGTAAAATCAATGCTTTATTTGTTTTTTTCTGTGAAATAGGCATCGATTTTTCGTTACTCTCTTTGTTAAGAAATCGTGGTTCTTTTTTTACCATCGTATTACGATGTTCCATCTGCATTTTGGCTAATAACTTCATGAAATTTAGTCACATTCAACTTATTGTTAATATTCAAAGTTATTTAATGCGGTATTTTCAATGTGAAACACAATATATATTGTTATTATTTGATATGAACTTTTTTATTATTTTCCTTTGGAATCACCATTGCAAAATATCATGTTGATTAAATAAATGTTCTAATTAATATTATTTTTATTTTTCAAATCAAAAATCTTAAAAACAAATGCAAAAAATGATTAATCAAGTAACTTGCACTGATTTAAATGTAATGTCTAATACAATAAATAAAAAAGGAAAAAGAAATAGAGTTTTGAACCTGTAATGTATTTTGTATCATTTAATATCATGAAATATAACATTTTTATAAGTATATGTGACTCCCCACCTCTATACCCACGCTAGCCAAGGACACTACGGTGTAATGCTGTCGACTAGCACGGAGAATAAGGCTGTTGAGGAGCAACCATCCATGTTATTGCTTTGTGCGAGCATCGATATGTCAGATAGAATGACATGCATGAGAGGAAGTCTGACATACCGATACAAACTCAAAGCTATCACACGGTGGCTGTATATAATCCTCGGAAACAAATATAGAAATAAACATAACACAAATTAGTCACAGACATCAATATCACAAAGGCGGAAAAATATATGAATATATAACACATGAAAATGTACACCAGAGTAGTGGTCTGAAAGATCCACAATAACACAAAAGAATAGCAACATGTGCTATACAAAAGAATACATCAATGAGTCGATATCTCAAATGTATACAACAAAAACTACAAATCTAAGTAGTCAGCTAAAAGTCAGAGTGATAAATCCCAGGTGAGAAGTCAAGCAGAAGCACCTGTAACATCTCGGTCTGACCCGAGTATTATTTATAAGAAAATAATAAATGGATCAGTCTAGCTATAAATATCAGATGACATGATATAGAGTAAAAGATATGGCATAAACATGTAATAACCATAATGGCATACTACTATAAGTATGTAAATGATAATCAACAAGAGATTAATCAATATCACAAGAATCTTCTCAAAGTTAAAAATGGGGTATCATACCCTAAACTTGTATTCATAACAAGTCAATGACACACAAATTCACCAATGCACAAAAATTGATAAAGCTTATCAATAGAAATCACAAAAATTGGTGAAGCACAAAATCTCAAAAATCATCACAAGAAATCCAGAAATCACAAGAAGGGGGAGGCCTATCACAAAACGGGAGTATGAAAACTCACCAACACGTGTATCACAAAACGAGACACTATCTCATGGTAGCTAACCATTAATTTTGAGCCGAAGCTCCACAAGAATGGCCCGAAGACCGTGGGGCGCTACCCCACATATGTGATGGTGAAACATCACACAAACGGGGTTTAGTCTCCCTCGTAGACAAAGAGACATCGCACAGTTGCTAGTCTAAATCACAAAAAAGATCGTCATGATCATCAAGAAGTGTCAATCACACCAAGCCAGTAAATATATGAGTTTAGCTTCATGTCCCATAACCACTTGCTTAACTTAAATATTTACGAACAACTGTAGATTTTCACTAGGAAATTGTCACAAAAAGGTTCAATCGAACAAGTCCAAGAATTAACCGACGAAGTAAACGCAAGCGTTTCATACCACTTGTTTTACTAAGCCGTTTAATTAGATTTCTCATCCGAGTGAGGTAAAGGCTTGTATATACTAATAGATTGGAAAATGGTTTAAGCAAAAGAGTTTTGTAATAAAATAGTGTTGAAATCGCTTTGATGAAAGAGTTTTGATATTTACTACTAGTATTAAAACCTTCATATTTTTAAAGTGACAAATCACAAAATGATTGTAGAAACAATCTATCATAAAGTTCACATTCGGAGACGTGAATAAAATCCAAGGAAATCAATTCCAAATGCATCAAGGTAGAAATTCCCTTGCGACCAAACGTGAACGACCTAACAATGTTGCACGACCGAGCTAAAGATGCTATGGAACGACCTACAGGTCAAACGACCTAAGGTAAGACAGGTCGAGCGACCTAGTGGAAACGAGGTCATGCGACCTAATGGAAGTAACATCATAGGGTAGCTTGCGACCTATAGGTGATGCGACCTAAGGTGGTAAAACAGGTCGAGCGACCTAACTAGTGAGCGACTTAGCGAGAAAACAGGTCGAGCGACCAAACTGGTGAGCGACTTAGCGGGATAACAGGTCGAGCGGCCTAACTGGTGAATGGTCGAGCGACCTAAGAGATTGGCCAAGAGCTTTGCCAAACGACGTAGGGTGAACGACCTAACGTGTCGCGACCTAGCAACCTACGGACTCAAGCGAGGCCGAGCGACCTAACGAAATACGGTCTAACAACCTAAAGGAGAAAAGGGGCGAGCGACCTATGGTCTTAAACAAGGCTGAACGACCTTATTCCCAACGACCTATGGCCGAGCGACCTAAGGAAAAACGAGCTAAAGATGAGCGACCTAAGCCCAGAACGAACTATATGCAGGCAGAGGCTTTTCCACGCGAGCGAGCTAGCAAGTCAGAGCGACCTAAGTCCAGGCAGAACGACCTAAGTGCATTTTTTCACCAAAAACACTAAAAACTTGAGTTTTTCGCCAATCCAATCCAAACCAAATGCATATGTACACGCTAAAGTGATAGGAATTCATTTCCAACAATCCAAGATAGTTATAGACAAGAATGTGAGATAAAAATCTCACCTTTTCACAATATAGATGAGAATCAAGCTTGAAAGCAAAGAGAGAAGCAACCACAAGCTTGAATCAATGCTTCACTTTGAATTTGGAGTTAGATGTTGAATTTGCAAATGAACTTGAGCTTGGAATTTTAATTTCCCATTCCCTCCACCATTTTTGATGAAGCTTTTGTGTTTAAGAAGGTATAATGAAGTTATGAAGAGAAGAGATGAAGGTTGGGCCTAATAGGCTAAGTCCAAGCCAAAGACTCAAGTGGAAAAAAGTAGCGAAATTTCACTAACTCAAAATATATCAAAGTTTATAATCAAAAAGATCGCAAACGTCATTTTGAACTCAATGGGGGTGGTCTCGAGCCCTAATTTGACCGTATGCAAAAAGTATCTTTTTGGACTAAAATCTGACTAACGATTAAAATGTTTAAATAAAATATTTAAATATAAAATCGATAAATATGCGGGTTGTTACAGACTCCCCTCCTTAAAGAAATTGCGTCCTCGCAATATATAAGATGGAAATAAAAAGTAACAACCATAAAAGCATATTAACATAAAAGAAATTTGAAATAAGAAGTTCACCTCAAAGAGCATGAGAAAGTAAGTCCGGATGTGTTCGCTCGATGGATTCTCTAGATTCCCAAGAGCAATCCTTAGGATTTGAGGACCATTGAACTTTAACAAGCGGAACATCTTTATTTCGACTCCGAAGCAATAATTCGAATAGGATGCTGCTCATAAGTTAAATTAGGTTAAACTTCAGTCTCTTCCACAACACCAGGCTCAAGAATAGAATCGGAATCTAGAAGGCACTTCCGTAATTGAGAAACGTGAAACACGTCATGAATAGCAGAAAATTGAGCCGGTAATAAAAGACGATAAGCCATGGAACCAATACGTTCAGTGATAGGAAATGGCCCAATATATCGAGGCGCTAATTTTCCCGATCGACTAAAGCGTACAACACCTTTCATAGGTGATACACGAACAAATACAAGATCTCGAACAGAAAATTCTAATTTCCTTCTTCGGTTATCGGTATAGGATTTTTGTCTACTTTGGGCTTCTTTCATTCTATGTCGAATAAGATCAATCTTTTCTGTGGAATCTCGAATAAAATCTGGACCTAAGACCAGATTCTCACCAGCCTCAAGCCAACAAGAAGGAGATCGGTATGGCCTTCCATAGAGTGCCTCGAAAGGTGCCATACCAATACTAGATTGGGAGCTATATTATAGGAAAACTCAACAAGAGAAATATGATCTTCCCAACTTCAACCAAAATCAAGCACACAAGAACGAAGAAGATCTTCAAGAGTTTGATTCACACGCTCGGTTTGTCCATCGGACTGGGGGTGATAAGCGGTGCTAAAATTAAGCTTCGTTCCCAAAGCTTTTTGAAGACTCTTCCAAAATCCACTAGTAAACAATGGATCACGATCGCTAACAATTGATGTAGGAACTCCATGCAATTTAACAATTTCTTTAATCAAGAGTTTGGCCAAAAGAGGAATGGTTCGGTTGGACCGAACGGGAATAAAATGGGCAGATTTAGTAAGTCTATCAACAATCACCCATAAGCTATCATGACCCGAACGAGAACAGGGAAGGCCATCAATAAAATCCATGGAAATTTGGTCCCACTTCCAAATTGGAATTTCTAAAGGTTGCAATAACCCACCTGGCCTTTGGTGTTCGGCCTTGACAAGTTGGCAAGTCATGCAACGCTTAACAAAGTTAGCAATATCAGCTTTCATTCCATCCTAATAATAAAGTCGCTTCATATCTGCGTACATTTTACTACTACCGGGATGAATGGTAAATTTAGAATGATGAGAATCTTCTAAAATATCATTACGAAGATCACGAATATTTAGTACGATAAGTCTACCAAACTTTTGAATGCCGCCACGAGAATCAATATCAAAGTCTTTCAAACCTTCAATATCAATTCTATCCCTAATATTTTGGCCAAGAAGAGCCAATTCAGGATCTAGCTTTTGAGCTTCAAGAATGCGGTCAAAAAGAGAAGGATGAGCCTCAAGGCTACACAGAAAAAGAGACGAACATAAATCGCAAACATGATCTCGAATCTCACAAGTGGATAGAACCTCGAGATCATTTCATTCGGATATCATCATGGAAACAACAACTTGTTGCTTACGACTAAGAGCATCAGCAACTCGATTTCCCTTTCCGGGAGTATAAAGAATATCAAGATCATAAGAGGCAAGGAATTCGAGCCAACGCTGTTGACGCAAATTAAGTTCCTTTTGAGAAAATAAATATTTCAAGGACTTATGATCGGTATAAAGTACAAATTTCTCTCCCAAAAGATAATGTCGCCAAATTTGAAGGGCGAAAACAATAGCCGCGAGTTATAAATCATGTGTGGCATATCTAGTCTCAACCGAATTCTATTGCCTAGAAGCATAAGTGATAACACGTTCTTTTTGCATAAGAACGGCACCCAAACCAACACGACTAGCATCGGTATAAACAACAAAATCCTGATTCCCCTCGGGAATAACAAGAATAGGAGCATCAGAAAGGAGTTCTTTTAGTTTTTGGAAAGAAGTTTCACATTTGTTCGACCAAATGTATTTAACACCTTTCTTTGTTAAGCCAGTAAGAGGAACGACAATCTTAGAAAAGTCTTTTGTGAAACGGTGGTAATAACCTGCCAATCCGAGAAAGCTACAGATTTCAGTCACGCTCTCCGGTCTCTTCCAATTTTGAATCGCTTCAATCTTTAAAGGATCCACTGATATTCCGGATTCAGAAATAATATGACCGAGAAACTTCACACTAGATTGCCAGAAGTGGCATTTAGAAAAAATTTCTTTTAATTGATTACTCCTAAGAGTTTCCAATACAATCCGAAGATGCTTTTCATGTTCCTCCTCGGTTTTATAATACACAAGAATATCATCAATAAAGATGAGAACAAATCGATCGAGAAAATCTTTGAAAACTCGATTCATAAGGTCAACGAAATATGCTGGAGCATTCGTTAAACCAAATGGCATAACAAGCCATTCATAAGATCCATAACGAGTACGGAACAATGTCAAAGGAATACTATCCTCTGCAATACGAAGTTAATGAAAACCGGTTGCCAAGTCCAATTGTGAAAAGACTCTAGCACCACTAAGTTGATCAAATAGATCATCAATCCGAGGTAGAGGATATTTATTCTTAATAGTAAGATCATTAAGCTTGCGGTAGTCAACGCAAAGCCTAAGTGTACCATCGGATTTCTTCACGAAAATAGCTAAAGCTCCCCAAGATGAGGAACCAGAGCGAATAAATTGCTTCGTTTCCAATTAGGATAATTGTTTGCGCGTCTCTTCGTTTTCCTTATTAGACATGCGATAAGGAGAACGAGTAATAGGTTGAGCTCCAGGAATAAGATTAATTCTGAACTCAATTGCTCGTTTAGGTGGTAGTCCTAAAACGGGCTCAAATATGTCGGAAAATTCATGAACGACGTGAATAAGAGAAATGACATCTTCCTCATCATCATTGTCATCATCAAGAGGATTTAAAGAATATAAAGATGCAACCAAAGCGGAATCCGAATCTTTAAGATCAATAGAAATTTGATTTACTGATTGAGGATGTCGGAGATAAATAGTCCGCTTAGGACATAGGATATGGGCTTCATAACGGTTAAGCCAATCCATTCCCAAAATCATTCCAAAGCCTAAGTAACGCATGGGATGCAAATCGGCTAGGAAAGATAAATCACACAAAATAATCTCCACATCTTTACAAAGCAAACTAAGTGTTGCGGATCCACCAACGGGATTCGCAATTCTCAAAGAAGTCATTAAAGCAGCAACATTTAAAGAAAAGGTATCAACAAGTTCTTTTGATATAAAAGAATGGGATGCACCCGTATCAAAAAGAACTCGAATAGGATGACCATGAAATATAATAATGCCATCAAGGACAGAATGAGACATACCTTGACCGCGAGATGTGTTGCCAGGGACTTGAGCCACATTAAGCTTTCCCTCCTTCTTGCCTTGAAGTCTAGGGCATAAATGTATATAATGATCCGGGCTCTTACAATAGCGACAAGAACGCGGCTTCGAACACTTGTTCGCAAAATGGTCCTTAGAACCACAGTTATAACATTGCCCGCTACTAGGGGAAGGAGTCTTTGCAGCAGGAGTTGCTTGTTTCCCCTTTTTATTGGGATAAGGGCCTTTGAATTTTTTTGGCCTCTTCTTGTTGTTGTTGAAGTTTGGTTTAGCACCCACCACTTCAACATCACTCTCTTTATCAGCCTCTTCAAGACGAAGAGCGATATCAATGAGTTGATCAAAAGAAACTTCCAATTTTAGAAGTAATGGCTTTTTGAGATTTTTGTTCAAGCCATAAACAAATCTTTGGTTCTTCTTCAATGGAGTGTTTATGTATTCAACCCCATATTTAGAAAGTGACTCGAAGGATGCAACATAATCTGTCACAGAGGATTCACCTTGAACAAGGTCTATGAAATGACGAGCCAATGTTACTTTCTCAGCTTCTAGTACAAATTTCAATTCGAAGCGTCCCCGGAATTGCTCCCAGGTGAGATCCGCTTCATTAATTTCAGAAATTAGAAGCTTGTACCAGTCCAATGCTCTTTCTTGGAGCATAGAAGAAGCCACCTGAACTCGGTGAAGATCAATAAGATTCATGCGAGAAAAGATTCAATCGCATGTTCTTAGCCAAGCCTGGACTTCAATAATAGTTTCAAAGCCTATGAATGGCTTTCCACCCAAGTTGGTATAATCGTTGCACAGACGTGTAAATCCTGACTTAGGGTGAGTAGGTTCCGGATTAGAACCAGCTGCTTGAGCATTCTTTACTAGATCAAGAAGCTGCTAAGCAGTCATAAAAACTCCATCCTGGGGAGCAACAGTAGATGGTCCGGCTCTGGGACGGCCTGGTCTAGACATTCTCTTCTTTAAGAAAGAGAGAAGAAGAAATATTATCCTCCACATAAATATCAAGAAATATTGATAGGTAAAACAAGGAATCATAAGAGAAAATAGGATAGAACGGTACGAAGACACGAACTAAATCCTAAGGCACGACTCCTAAGTTGGACTTAGGACGATGATCCTTGTTAAGTTACTCTACATTGTTCCAAAGTTTGGCTCTGATACCAAGGTGTGACGCCCCACCTCTATACCCACGCTAGCCAAGGACACTACGGTGTAATGCTATCGACTAGCACGGAGAATAAGGCTGTTGAGGAGCTACCATCCATGTTATTGCTTTGTGCGAGCACCGATATGTCAGATAGAATGACATGCATGAGAGGAAGTTCGACATACCGATACAAACTCAAAGCTATCACACGGTGGCTGTATATAATCCTCGGAAACAAATATAGAAATAAACATAACACAAATCAGTCACAGACATCCATATCACAAAGGCGGAAAAAGATATGAATATATAACACATGAAAGTGTACATCAGAGTAGTTGTCTGAAAGATCCACAATAACACAAAAGAATAGCAACATGTGCTATACAAAAGAATACATCAATGAGTCGATATCTCAAATGTATACAACAAAAACTACAAATCTAAGTAGTCAGCCAAAAGTCAGAGTGATAAATCCCAGGTGAGAAGTCAAGCAGAAGCACCTGTAGCATCTCGGTCTGACCCGAGTATTATTTATAAGAAAATAATAAATGGATCAGTCTTGCTATAAATATCAGATGACATGATATAGAGTAAAAGATATGGCATAAACATGTAATAACCATAATGGCAAACTACTATAAGTATGTAAATGATAATCAACAAGAGATTAATCAATATCACAAGAATCTTCTCAAGGATAAAAATGGGGTATCATACCCTAAACTTGTATTCATAACAAGTCAATGACACACAAATTCACCAATGCACAAAAATTGATAAAGCTTATCAATAGAAATCACAAAAATTGGTGAAGCACAAAATCCCAGAAATCATCACAAGAAATCCAGAAATCACAAGAAGGGGGAGGCCTATCACAAAACGGGAGTATGAAAACTCACCAACACGTGTATCACAAAACGAGACATTATATCATGGTAGCTAACCATTAATTTTGAGCCGAAGCTCCACAAGAATGGCCCGAAGACCGTGGGGCGCTACCCCACATATGTGATGGTGACACATCACACAAACGGGGTTTAGTCTCCCTCGTAGACAAAGAGACATCGCACAGTTGCTAGTCTAAATCACAAAAAAGATCGTCATGATCATCAAGAAGTGTCAATCACACCAAGCCAGTAAATATATGAGTTTAGCTTCATGTCCCATAACCACTTGCTTAACTTAAATATTTACGAACCAACTGTAGATTTTCACTAGGAAATTGTCACAAAAAGGTTCAATCGAACAAGTCCAAGAATTAACCGATGAAGTAAACGCAAGCGTTTCATACCACTTGTTTTACTAAGCCGTTTAATTAGATTTCTCATCCGAGTGAGGTAAAGGCTTGTATATACTAATAGATTAGAAAATGGTTTAAGCAAAAGAGTTTTGTAATAAAATAGTGTTGAAATCGCTTTGATGAAAGAGTTTTGACATTTACTACTAGTATTAAAACCTTCATATTTTTAAAGTGACAAATCACAAAATGATTGTAGAAACAATCTATCACAAAGTTCACATTCGGAGACGTGAATAAAATCCAAGGAAATCAATTCCAAATGCATCAAGGTAGAAATTCCCTTGCGACCAAACGTGAACGACCTAACAATGTTGCACGACCGAGCTAAAGATGCTATGGAACGACCTACATGTCAAACGACCTAAGGTAAGACAGGTCGAGCGACCTAGTGGAAACGAGGTCATGCGACCTAATGGAAGTAATAGCATAGGGTAGCTTGCGACCTATAGGTGATGCGACCTAAGGTGGTAAAACAGGTCGAGCGACCTAACTGGTGAGCGACACAGCGAGAAAAGAGGTCGAGCGACCTAACTGGTGAGCGACTTAGCGGGATAACAGGTCGAGCGACCTAACTGGTGAATGGTCGAGCGACCTAAGAGATTGGCCAAGAGCTTTGCCAAACGACGTAGGGTGAACGACCTAACGTGTCGCGACCTAGCAACCTACGGACTCAAGCGAGGCCGAGCGACCTAACGAAATACGGTCTAACAACCTAAAGGAGAAAAGGGGCGAGCGACCTAAGGTCTTAAACAAGGTTGAACGACCTTATTCCCAACGACCTATGGCCGAGCGACCTAAGGCAAAACGAGCTAAAGACGAGCGACCTAAGCCCAGATCGAACTATATGCAGGCAGAGGATTTTCCACACGAGCGAGCTAGCAAGTCAGAGCGACCTAAGCCCAGGCAGAATGACCTAAGTGCAGTTTTTCACCAAAAACACTAAAAACTTGAGTTTTTCGCCAATCCAATCCAAACCAAATGCATATGTACACGCTAAAGTGATAGGAATTCATTTCCAACAATCCAAGATAGTAATAGACAAGAATGTGAGATAAAAATCTCACCTTTTCACAATTTAAATGAGAATCAAGCTTGAAAGCAAAGAGAGAAGCAACCATAAGCCTGAATCAATGCTTCACTTTGAATTTGGAGTTAGATGTTGAATTTGCAAATGAACTTGAGCTTGGAATTTTAATTTCTCATTCCCTCCACCATTTTTTATGAAGCTTTTGTGTTTAAGAAGGTAGAATGAAGTTATGAAGAGAAGAGATGAAGGTTGGGCCTAATAGGCTAAGTCCAAGCCAAAGACTCAAGTGGAAAAAAGTAGCAAAATTCCACTAACTCCAAATATATCAAAGTTTATACTCAAAAAGATCGCGAACGTCATTTTGAACTCAATGGGGGTGGTCTCGACCCCTAATTTGACCGTATGCAAAAAGTATCTTTTTGGACTAAAATCTGACTAACGATTAAAATGTTTAAATAAAATATTTAAATATAAAATCGATAAATATGCGGGTTGTTACGGTATAACTTAAGTTAATTTATCAAAAAACATATAAATTTAAAATCACTATGTGCATTGTACTATAATAATGCAATAAAATAAAATATTGACAAACTATGCGTTGTAAACCATGACTGTTGTACTGTAAACAATGCAATGCACATTAAAAACAGTTAAATTGCATATAAACGCATTATTGATAATAACATTTACTTTTATTTTGAATATTATTTTACTTACATAACCTAGCATATTTTAATGTTGCATTTTGAATAATAGTTAAAAATGAAGGTCTGCTTCGAATTTCCATAAATTTCAAGGTGGTTTCCTATATCTTGAAAAGGCTGAAGATTTTTTAGTATTTGTAAAATATTTCTAAGTCAAAACATAATCTTCACATAAATAGGAGTTTAAATGTGAAAGCTTAATCGAAGCTTTGTAAAATCTTTAATGAGCATGTAATGGCTATTTATTTATTATTATTTTTCAAAAACATAACTTTATTTAATTTCTCCACCATCTATTTTAATTTTAAGTTAAATTAATAATAGATTACGTTTGAATTTGGACAATTTTATCATAAAAATAAATAAAGATCTCTTTTCCCGTTTTTTTTGGTAATAAGTTTTCAATCTAAAAAATACATACATATGCACCTACTAAATTCGGTTAACTGTAACCCAATAATAGTATGGAATCCACCCATTAAGGCATGATTTGGGCTAAATTTGTTATTTCATTTAGTAGCATGGTTTTAATTGGTTAAAGAAAAAAAAATTGTAAAATCATCAATTAGCATATCAATATTGTTCAATTGTTAATCTTTTTTTATATGTGTTACCTTCTTCCTTTTCTCCATCTTCCATTTCCATTTTAAATTGAGTTAATAACAATTCGAAATTAAATTTGGATGGTGTTAGCTAAAAGTAAAGTAATCGTATTTTCATTTTTTTCACACCAACAAAGTTGCAACCTAAATAATATAAACGCAAATCAAGCCTTAAATTATGATAAATAATTAATTATTGACCAATTTTTAATTTTTTAAAAATTAATTTTAATTTTTAATTTTTCAAAAAACATACAAAAATTCAATTTCCATAGTTTAGGCTTGATTTAGGTAGAAATATATTAATGTCATTAATTAGCATTGTTTTGAACGATGAAAATAAAACTAAAGCTTTGTAAAATCATCTATGCCAACGATGTCATAGCCATTCAACTTTTAGTTAGTTCCAAACATTTAACTATTTCCATTTCTTTACCTATAAGTTGGATTTATGATTGACTAGGGTTAAATTTGGACTTTGTCAGTTTAGACATGGATTAAATATTTGTATTTCATTTCAACATAACATAAAGCTACAATCTAACAGATACATATTTGTACAAACTTTAAATATGTTCACAAACATGTTATCATAAAATGTTACGCAAATAATTACTGAAATTGCATAAACCTCTTGCTATTAACTGTTTTTCCTAATTAAGTTAATACTGCTTTCTCAATTGTAATCTCTTAGCGTGAAAAATGTAATTTGTAGTAATTATATGGACATGGTTAAAGGCTTGGGCATCAAAGAAAGTTTCCCTAAAAATCGGCCCTTATTTAAACAAAAACAAATAAATATTCTTTTATTGTATTATAATGTCAAATATCTAAAAAACCAATATAGTATTTTTGTGGAAAACCCGCCCTTTCTTATTTTAAATATCCCTCTATTTGGACTTAATATTCATGTTAAAAGATCATACTATGCATTAATTTTTCCGATTGTAATAAAAGGTAAAAAACCGAAAATATGCCATTTTCTCACTAACATAGGTCGATGAATGATTTTTAATTCTTCTCCAAAAGATACTTTCAGTTAGGTCCAAATATTTTTAAGTAGTCTTCAGTTATTGGCATTAAAAGACGTATATTTAAAGTTTATCATGGCTAATTTATTTTGAAATAGTTTGGCTAATTTATTTTGAAATAGTTTATATAATGCAGGAAATTTGCATACTTATTGCATGAATCAATTAAAACATAAAACACTCGGTAAGCCTTTGAACAAAAAAGGATACATTTGATAAGCACTTTTACACATTATATCTTTGTTTATACTATTCACCGCCCTTTAGCTATTTGTGATTGTTCATTTAGTTTGTGTTCTACTGCTCTATAATGAAATTTGATATATCCATTCTCTTATAACTTGCGATGTTTCCTTCCAACACACTAGAAACAACTATAGCATGTTTTTTGCACAAAATGCAATCTCGCTATTTATGTATGCTACTATCAAATAGGTTTTGGGCATGGTGGATGTTTGAGGCAATCTGAAATTTCTTTTCTGTTTCTTTATGTATTATCCATTTTTTAGATTATCGGATTATGTTTGTTTTGGTTTATTTATTGTTGAATTTGATTGGACATTTTTTTGGTAATATATGTTCGTTTTCTTAACGAGTTTTCAACAAGTTGGTTGAATGGTATTATGTATACTCACTATAAAGCTTTAAATAAATATATGGTATAAATCGGTGCTTTATGTTTTTGGTCTTCAATTTTGCATCCGAGTCCCATTTAACCATTATTAACTAATATCATGTTTTGATGTGCTAAAATGATATACTATTAACTACTTTGGTTTATTATACTAATCCTTCACATGCATGAAAGTCTTTTTCTATGCAAAATTTGTACTATTGATATATAATCACTACAGAAATTTTTGGAATGCATAATCCTATATATATATATATAAACACACAAAAGAATATATTAAAAGTTTAATGATATATGATCTATGATAAGCCATTGAGTATTATTTATACATAGATATTTTTAATTTTATTTAACTTTGAAATTTGTATTCATGGCCGGTGAAGTAAAGCACCATAATAAGAGAGCTGCAACATTTGATGGACATGGAAATGCTAAAAGACAACTCTAGAGCATTAAATACACCGCTATGCTTCTTATATTCAAAGTTTTCTTTTGAATTCTCTCCTTACATATACCGTAATAAGATACATAAAACTTGAACTGTCTACCACTGTTAAAGTTTTTACCATGCCTTTTATCTCAAAGGTCATGGGTTTTCCCTGACATTATATTCAATTACTTCGACTTATGCTTTTTTGTCTTGCTATGCTGATTGTTTCTCATAACGAACACTATTATGAAATATATCTATTTTCCTTTTAATTTTTTTATAAAGTACAATTCATTAGTTTGTACTTCTCTTCCACATTACGACCTCAGCGTCTGAATTAATTTATCTCAGCGGTTTTTTTCTTTTTCATTGTGATAATACTTGAATTATAAATTATATGCTAAATCCGAAAATTTATCAATGCTGTAATCATTTAAAGTTTTATAAATATTAATGGACATTATTGATATTGAAGTTTTAACTTCTTTACTGATGGAAAATTATGTAATTTAGCTCTAAGAAACCCATAGATACCACAGATTTTGGTTCGTAATAAAATGAAATTAACTTTAGATACTCATTGCATTTTATAAATCATCATTTTACTATATATAATTCCTACTTTTATTTAAATGCCTTTTGCTTTTGTGCATATATGGGTTCCTATTTTATAAATATGAATGATAATCTATTTTTGTTTCTTTACTACATTGACTCTATTTCTTTACACCATTTGATCTAAATTTTACCTTCAATGAAATGTCATACAATGTATTTTTTTGCGCATGTAGAAGTATATAGTTTAATAGCGAAATTGATTAACATTTTGTTATGGTATTACCAATGATGTAATCATTTAAAGTAAAAGCGAAAATTATTTGGCTATTTTGAAAATTTGACCATATATATATATATATAATGCAAAATTCGCAATTCGTATACATTATTTATATTAGAAAATATAATGTTCAAATCAATTGTACTATTTTCTCTCATTTAATTATATTACGTAATGTAATAAAAGTTTATTAATGCAAATGCTGGAATGTGATTTCTTTGAACTATGTTTAAAAGTAATTTCATTTTGACCAAGATTTCTCCATTCTAGGTTTATAACACTGTTATCAAACCAAATTATGTGTATATATTTAGATTTACATATTAAGAATAGAATAAAATTATGTGGATTATATCGCTTGCATTTGAAAATTACTTATTTGGCATGCTTAATAATGCAATTCTTGCCTAATTAGGAACAAGTATAGTTGGTGTAATCGTTTGTTGTATAAAAAAATTATGCTTAAAAATACTAATCATATTTTATCTGCTTTGAGATTTGTTTAAAATTTTATCAAAAATTATTTGTCGATATTGTCCAAGAAAAAGCTACGATCCATACGTAACTAAAAAATGAAAACAATGCACTATCTAAATTATATAGTGAAGCCCGTGTGCGTAGCACGGGTTCACACTAGGTGTAAAATAAGAGTGTCTTATTTTTAATCAGACGCGAATAACCGAAGAAGACACCTGATAGATCAAGTGTGTGGTTTCTCTTTTTCTATTTAACCAATAGATAGATTGGTTTTGGGCATATTTTGAGATAACTGATTTTGTAGTTCAGTCATAAATGGATTTATGGAAAGGTGATTTTATTTGACATGCCTTATTATGATCATTTGTTCTAGCATATTTTTGTTATGACTTATTTATTGTTAAGTCATATGTTATGATATTAGTATTTCAACTTTTAGTTAGATATAGTCTGATCTGTTTATTTTTATAATACTCGGGTCTGGCCAAGACTCTATAGGTACTGGGACTCGTTGACCTTTGGATTTTGAGTTAGCATTCAAGTGGACAATTTTGACCATTTCAGATTACTTCGTACTTGTATATTGATAGTTAGGATTTTATGTTATATATATTATCTAGTATCCGTTGCATACTTGATATAGTATTTTGGATATGATGTATATATTATGTAGGTCTAATACCGATATTTTGTAGACTTGCTTTTTATTCTGTATATGATGTAAATTATCCCGCCGTGATCTATGACTTTGATTCTGATTTATCTATATTATATACTTTTTTGAATATTTTTAATCGATGCGTTTATTACTTTGTATTAATATTATACACGTCAAAATTTTCAGTTTGGATTCTCAAAATGTAATAAAGACGTGCCAATGATAGCATAAAGATATACTCACATTCAATCGCCCTAAACTAGTCGTATTCTCCATATTATTGCATGATGTTACATGTAATGTTTTTTGACAATATGAGTATGGCGGTAGGGTTATTACAGCTTGGTATCAGGGCTATGTTCAAAACATTGTATAATATAATTAAAACAGAGTCGAGATCTAAACCTAGATTGACTTAGAGTCCCGTCCCATGGGTATGCTGGGTAGAATTAGAATTTATATTTCTATTGAAGGTATCAATATAAATAATTAGTGGGAATAATCATCGGGATGTATTTGTAAATTTTTGAATTTCATTAACAATTATTGTTATGAAAATGATTCTAAAGTTGATATTCACTTTTTAAAGAGTGTGATTTAATGGATATTGCAAATGAGACCTTAGATGGTTTAGAATTGAACATTATTGTGTCCTGATAGGATAATGATCAGAGTGCACGGTGAAAGCTGGAAAATAGCATCCATTGAAGGTAGTTGTTAGTTTGTTTGTTTGATTAAAATGTACGTTGTTTGCGTCAACTTTTTAATGCTTAGTTTAATTTTATGAAATTGAATAAGAAATTAGCACTCAAATGATTTATAATCCAATTTGAATTTAAAAAAACCTAATTATTAGTAGAAGCCAGAGGTTTCTACAAAATAGAACTGATGGGAAATAATAAAAATGTTTAAGAATTCAATAGTTATAATGTATATAATGATAATTTATGTGAATCTAATCAAAACTAGAATTGGAAAATATACTTAATAAATAAAATAAGATATAATAAAATTTGAATGGTTGCTTCCTGTTGTAAATAATTGAATATGATGTGATATATTATTTTGAATGCAAATGGTTGATAATAAATAATGAATGTGCTCGCTATGGGGTTGTTTTCGTCAAATTATTTTTTATGACAAGATTAAAATTCATTTAAAAAATTTAATAAAAGTAAGGATCTATTCAAAAATTTTGACATTATATATATAAGGAACTTGATTATATTTATTATAGACAAGCAAATATTTTGAAATGGGCATAAAGTATTAAAAGATATATGCATATCATATAGAAAATAATTTTATGTTAAATTTCCCGTTAAGTGCTCTAAGGATTCTGGTTAATGCTTTTGGTCAATGTTGTTGATAAGGATTCCTAAACGCTAGGGCGGGATAGTCGGACACAGTAATTTGAATCATAATAAATAAAGTTTGAAGTAAGTTAAATATTACTTTAAAAATTTGGAGAATATTTTGAAAGAATGTCTTAAAGATAGATAATATTTTAAGAAGTGTTTTGGATTATATATTTTATTTGAATTTGAATATCATATAAACTTTTGAGAATAAAATGAAAAATATTTAATGTGAGATTAAGTATTATTAGAAAAGGGTATAATATCTTTTGGAAAATGTTTTGGTATATATATTGAGAAGAGAAATTATATCTGGTATGAAAATATTTTTTATGTATTATAAAATTTTGATGATTGGAATGATTATAATAAAAAAATAAGGATAATATTTGCGCCAAAAACGGTCACAAACACCCAATAGCCGATGAAAGCACCAGTTTGCAATCGCAGATCGCAGATCGCAGATATCAAGTATGTAGAAATATAAAAATGAAGAACACTAAGAAAATTTGAATGAAAGCAATAACGAACACAAGATTTATAGTGGTTCGGCAATCCGGCCTACGTCCACTTTGAAGTTTGATGACTTTATTGATATTCACTTAATGATTACAATCGATTACATCAGATCATAGTGAATTATAGCTTTGAAATTCGAGTACAACAGCGGTGGTGAAGTGCAGAGTTGGATTCGGCAGAGTCTGGGCATTGGAGAGCGAAAATATCCCTTTTCTGTAGGCTCTGGGGCTCTATTTATAGGCGAAGGAGGCTGATATTTCGCCCAAACTTCGGGAGACTTCTTTTGGTACGTGAGTGGGCCCACGCGATCAATCCCACAAATTTTCGGCTCGATCCGTGATCGATACGAACGAATTTCGTATCGATTAGGATTTGCTCCAATCGAGTCGAAACTTGGCATGAACCTTTCTTTGGTTGTACATAAGCTCCTGTGAAAATTTCATAGCATTTGTACCTATAGTTTGTGGGATATGATCGATGTAACCTCATGTTTTTTGAAGGCTGCCAAGTTTGTATCTATTGTTTCATCTCCATCTTCTTCGTCTCAATCAAAGGCATGTGCTCACGTGCTGACGTGGAATGATAAAGTAGGGTAGATCCATATTCCTCACCGCGTGGACCGAGCCTTTATTCTTGCAAACTTCCTTCGCATCCATCTCCAATACTCTATTCGTATCCATTCATCCCAGCCCCTATTTGTATCGATCATCGGTGCTGTTCTTCGTATCGATCATCGTATCCTGATCGATACAAAGCAATTTGTTTTGAGGGATTCCGATCGACTCGAATCGAAGACTACGATGGATACAAAAGCTTATGCATGCCATCGATTCAAATAACGAGTAGCCTGATGGATACCAACGAGGTTTACGGGGTGGATGGATACGAGCTAATTTTGCCTGCGATTGATACGAATGAGGACCAGGATGGATACGAAGAAGCGCAGACATGTGGTATGCTGATGGGTACGAACATCGGTCATTTTCCTTGATCGATTCGAAAGCGATGGATAAGAACTAGAGCGCTGCGATGGATACGAACTAGGGATACTCGGATCGATACGATATTCAATCGATACGAAGAAGACCCTCATCGATCGATACGAACACGGTGGATGCGAAGTGATGTATACGATCACGTTGCCTCCCTCAACTTGCATTGATCATATCTCGAGCATATGAACATGGATTGACTTGAAACTTGGAACGCTGATTTCTATGTCTTTGCTCGTCGTGTCATATCAATTGTAGCTTGATCTGGACTCCGACAAAATTCATCGATATCCATAGTGAGCCTACGTACAACCACTCTTCGGGGCGAACTTTCTTTGGTTTTCGGTTAATCCTTTGGTATCACGACCTTGCTAAAAGGAGGGATAACACTTGCCCCCCAAAATATGCCTTGCGACAGGAAGGTGTGTTTTGTAATGCCATAAGCTGGATGTTCATATCTTGTTGATGACCTGCAAAGAAATTGATAGTCTTATCTGACCGCAAATGACGATCGTTCGGGATCGAATGTCATTTGAGGTGATATGTGACTGTTCGTGGTCGGATGCCGTTCGCGGCGAATGGTGACCGTTCACGATCGGGGTGCCGTTCGAGGCGATTTGTGATCGTTCGCAATCAGGTGCCGTTCGCGGCGAATTGTGACTATTCATGGTCGGGTTCCGTTCGAGGCGAGTTGTGACCGTTCGCGGTCAGGTGTCGTTCGACGCGAATTGTGAACGCTCGCGGTCGGGTGCTGCTCGAGGCGAGTTATGGCCGTTCGCGGTCGGGTGCCATTCTAGGCGAATTGTGACCATTCGCAGTCGGGTATCGTTCAACACGAGTTGTGACCGTTCACAGTCGGGTGTCGTTCATGGTGATTATGTGTGCCCGGGGGGGACTTAGTATCATTAATAATGGACCTCACACTCGAGTGAGTTTCTGAACTGTTTGTTAGGGCGGTTTATCGCCATCTCAGAGCATGCCCGGGGACCGTTCGCGATCCCGTACATGTGTAAGTGACTTGGCCGTTTCAGAGTTATCAAAACCAAATATCCATTCAACTGAGTTTTTCAATAGAAATGTCAAACAAAATCAAATCCAAACATGAGAAACAAAAAATAGAAGCAAAACAGGGACGTCAGAGCGCAAACACTTACATTGATGCGATATATAGTTGTATCAGAGCATGCCTGAGGATCGTTCGAGGTCATGTACATGTGTAAACAACTTAATCGCGTCGGTGTGGAGTTTGCCACTCGTTCTTCATTATCTCAATCAATTGATAATAAGTTGACGTCCAAATCCTGAGCCGTTCTCGATTGATGCAGGTGGTGGTCATTCTTGCTCCACCATCGTGGCCCTACTTCTCACATATTGCGATAGCAGGCCATTTCGGATATACCCCTCAACCTCATCCTTCAAGTGCCTATGGTCATTCGTGCTATGACCATTCAGCTCATGGAATAAGCAGTACTTGTCTGACCTTCTTTCATTGTTGGTTGGATCTCTCCTCATCGGCTTTCGATAAGGAACCTGTCCATTGGTGTCCTGGTAGATTCGTTCCAAAGTCTCGTTCAGCTTGGTATATGAGGTGAATCTTGGTTCCTTTCCTGGTCATGTTGATCCATCACCGTTATCCTCAGCCTTTCGTTTCCCTTTACTAGTTCCTGCACCTTTGTCAAGAGGATTTTCGCCCTTGACTGCATAAACATCGATTCCTTCTCCCTCTTCTCTTTCAGTATTCGCATCCTCTAATCATAAAAATCCTTCAGCCTCATGATAAAATGCTCCTAGATCTATAGGGGGATCTCTTATCAAAGAATATTTGAATGTAGTGCTGTCAGCTATGCCAGATACAGCTGCCATCAAAACCATGGATGGATCTGGTCGATTCATCGATGCTGCTGCTGCATTGAATCGCGTCAGAAAGTTCCTCAAAGATTCCTTTGTTCTTTACTTCAGTGCTACTAAACTCATCACATTCTTGGGTCTCAAAATGTGAACTCTGAATTGCCTCATAAACCTTTCAGTTAAATCAGCCCATCTTCCTATAGAGCCACTCTCCAGCTTCCTAAACCATAGCGCCGCAATGTCTGCCAAGTACAATGGGAAGCACCGGGCCATGACCTCCTCTGATTCCCCCAGCACTTCCATATGCCTCATATACTTTGTCAGATGGACTGTAGGATCCGTCCTCCTATTATACATCTCCAATTATGGTAGCTTAAAATCTGGTGGTTTTCTAGCTCTCCTGATAGTTGGAGTAAAAGGACTCCTATTCACATCCTCTAAGTCTTTATTTACCAATCCGCCTCTCATAGCTCGTCTAACCATCTCCGCCAATCTGTCACTATTGTCAAGCTGTAGCCCCTTCCTGTTGCTTCTGCTTTGACCCTTCCCCCGAGTTCACGAGGGATTCCTGGGATCTGCCCTACTGAATGAGCATTCATTTCTCTGTCGATGCCGTGTTGTGCAGCTCCACCTGGTATTCTGCCCAGGGTTGGGTCTACATGCTCCGGGTAAGTGCCCCCTAGTTCTGGTGTTAGGCCAGATGGTCCTGCCCCATTCTGAACTCTAGTTGCTCCGTGCTCCCGATCTCTATCTCCAGCATCTCCTATGGCTGTGTTTCTCATAATTATGTACTTTGGTTTGTCCAGTTCGTCGAAGCAAATTCTACATCATCTCTTCTTGTCTTTTCAGAAGCTCTTCATGCATAGCTCCTATCATCATCTTCATCTCATCTCTGGTGATGAAGACCGAAGCTTGGTTCGCTCTTGAGGAAGCCTCTTGACTTCCTTCATGTTGACTTCTTTCTAGTCTTTGCCTTCTACTTGATTGCCTTGTCATAACTCTTCAGATCTGAATCCTTAAACCTTCAAATCCAACTTCCAAATGATAGAATCCCTGAATTAGCCTTCTGAGTGAAAGCACCTAAACTTTTGCGCCAAAAATGGTCACAAACACCCAATAGCCAATGAAAGTACTAGTTCGCAATCGCAGATCACAGATATCAAGTATGTAGAAAAATAAAAATGAAGAACACTCGAAAATTTTGAATGAAAGCAATAACGAACACAAGATTTATAGTGGTTCGGCAATCCGGCCTATGTCCACTTTGAAGTTTGATGACTTTATTGATATTCACTTAATGATTATGATCGATTACAGCAGATCACAGTGAATTATAGCTTTGAAATTCGAGTACAACAGTGGTGGTGAAGTGTAGAGTTGGATTCGTCAGAGTCTGGCGTTGGAGAGCGAAAAGATTCCTCTTCTGTAGGCTCTGGAGCTCTATTTATAGGCATATGAGGCTGATATTTCACTCAAACGTCGGGAGACTTTTTATGGCACGTGAGTGGGCCCATGCATCGATCCTACAAAGTTTCGGCTCGTTCCGTGATCGATACGAACGAATTTCGTATCTATCAAGATTTGTTCCAATCGAATTGAAACTTGGCATGGACCTTTCTTTGGTTGTACGTAAGCTCCTGTGAAATTTCATAGCATTTGGACCTGTAGTTTGTGAGACATGATCGATGTAACCTCGTGTTTTTCGAAGGCTGCCGAGTTCGTATCCATTGTTTCATCTCCATCTTCTTCGTCTCGATTAAAGGCACGTGCTCGCGTGCTGATGTGGAACGATAAACTAGGGTAGATCCATATTCCTCGCCGCATGGACCAAGCCTTTATTCATACAAACTTCCTTCGCATCCATCTCCAATACTCTATTTGTATCCATTTATCCCAGCCCCTATTCGTATCGATCATCGGTGGTGTTCTCCCTATCGATCATCACATCCTAATCGATATGAAGCGATTTGTTTTCAGGGATTCTGATTGACTCGAGTCGAAGACTATGATGAATACGAAAGCTTATGCATGCCATCGATTCGAATAACCAGGAGCCTGATGGATACGAACGAGGTTTACGGGGTGGATGGATACGAGCAAACCTTGCTTGCGATCGATACGAACAAGGATCATGATGGATACGAAGAAGCACAGACATGTGGTATGCTGATGGGTACGAACAGCGGTCATTTTCCTTGATCGATTCGAAAGCGATGGATACGAACTAGAGCGCCACGATGGATACAAACTAGGGATAGGTGACGACCCGGAATTTTTGAGCATTTGAAATTGGAATATTTAATTGATTTTAAATATTTAAAAGTTAGTTTCTAAGTTGAATTTCAAATATCACTATATAATTGGCAGTTAAATTATTGAATTTACCAAATTGATAATTGGGTAAAATGTTGAATCTGGAGTTTTAAGCCTGTTAAAAATAATTTGAAGGCTTATAAAACTTATATTCATAGCACTGAAGGTAGTGAGTGTTGAAATTGAATTTGGAAGTGTTTTATTAAGTTTTGAAATTTATCGTTTAAATTGATATTTAAAAATAGCCTTTCGAGGCACAGTCTTGGAATTCAACGAAACTAGTTCCATTTGATCTATAATAATGTATTATTATCGGATTTCAAATTTCGTAGTGTCTGGAGTTGTTGTGTGAGCGTACGATATATAAACACGCTGAAATTTATATTGAAAATTAAATAAATAACTGGGTCCAAAAAGCTATCTTCCCCATACGATCGAGTTAGGACTCGGAACCTTTTTCTTTGCGCTCGGAATAGGGGTATAACATTATAAACGCATAGCGGCACGCCTTGATAGGGGTTCGTGATCTTAAGCTACGTAAATCGAAACAATTTGAATTTTGAGTTTGATTTAAATTTTATTTATATACCCTAGTCTACTTCAGCAATTTGAGTTTGATTTAAATTGGGAATCAATTTGGGAATTTATTTAAGCTACGTAAATCGAAACAATCTGGGAATTTATTTAAATTGGGAATCAATTTGGGAATTTATTTAGCTACGTAAATCGAAACAATATGAATTTTGAGTTTGATTTAAATTGGGAATCAATTTAGGAATTTATTTAAGTGTTTGAAACCGGGATTTTATAGGAGGACTGGACTAAGAAATTTATAAACTGGGTTTATAAAGTGAAATAAAATATCAGTGGGTATTTGGAAGAATAAATTCACGATGGGAATTTATTAATGGAATGGGTAAATTTGTTTAAAAATAAATGGTGATTTATTTTTAAAAGATGTGGAAGGGAAGCGTATTTTCCTGGATAGCCGAGTACGTTTTCAAAGCAATTTTTTAAAGATAATTTAAAAGCATGTTTTAGAAAATTTATTATTTTAAATATTTAGAAATAGAAGGAAGTACTTTTCAAATTTATTATAGTAGTAAATATTTAAAGGTATCTTGGTATTTTGTTTAAAAGGATAAAAATTTAGTTTTATATGTTATAAATTAGCTTTATTATAAATATTCTTAAAGTATATATAGTTTTGACTAAAGTATTAAAGAAGTTCTAATTTAAATGTTTAAAGAATATCTTATAATAAAGTATTTGTAAATTATTTTAAAAATCTTAAGGGCCCGTTTGGTTTGCTGTTTTTAGTTTTGTGTTTTTGTCTAAACAAAAATACGCATTTCTTATGCATTATTGGAAAACACACAAATTTGAAAAATGAAATTAACATAGAAAATAGAAAACAAGTTTATTTGATTTTTTGTGTTTTGAGACATAACAAAAGGACGGAAAACAATTCATCTCCTCCATTTCCCGTCCATCATTGTAATGGCTAAGAATTGTAAAAAAAATATCATGTTTTCTTGTATTTCGTAGTGTATGTTGAAAACACAAAACACAAAACTCAAAACATAACCAAACGGACCCTAAGTTTTGTACTTGGTGTTTTCAGAGGAAATAAATATTTGGGGAATTTATTCCATGAGGGGAAAATGTTTTGAAAACTGTTTTCAAAAGGGTTGAAAATGAAAAATATATCCTGCGAAGATATTTTGAGGTTAATAAATAATTTGGGAGAATTATTTATGTTGGATGGATGTTTGAGAATATTAATTGATAGTTAAATAACCAACTATCAATATTGGCCAATGCGTTGATCGTTTCGAAGAGACCGGGATCGGGATTAATTTCTCGAAAACCACTTTGATCCGGTTTGTACGTTTCATGGGGAAACGAGTTTGGATGCGAAGATGGAGCAGTGAAGCGCAAGGGCTAGTCGCTACTAATCCTAAGGATGTTTCCAAAATGGATGTAGTAGGAGTAGTGCCTTCGGTTCCGTTCGAACCCAGGACAGACTTGTATGGATGAATGCTTTCAGAACATAGTCAGGTGGACGATAAGCATTCTAAGAGTTGTGTTCTAAAAAGCTAACGCTTAGCCTCGACCCTCATCAACCAGGAACGACTGAAAATCAGGGGTTATGTAGCAAGGCTAAGTTGCTAGCAACCAATTAGGCTGAGGTCATCCCTGTCTAGAATGCTCCTTTTTATTTCGGCTTAGTGTGCGGTTGCTGATCCCAACCGTGGGGTGATCTTACTCGGGACTGTCCAGTAAGGGATGGTTCCAGCCTTGTGTTGCAGAGGACTTAGGGTAGGTCCTCGGTTCACTGATCTAGACCAGGTACTGTAATAGGTGGTACCCCGGTGCCTAGACATTAGTTGGAAATCCATTCTCCCTACGTGCCTTTTACGATTTTTGTTTGTATTACCCACTTTATGGCTATAGCTGGAATTTAATCATGTAACAATTTCGGCTATTTGAATAAGTATTTGTATATAGAGATTATTATAATATCAGAGGATTTTTATAAGAAATGTTATAGCTATCGTAAGGTAAAAACCCGACATGTTTATTTGTGGCGTGGTCGTACGAGATTCCTTTGATTTCAAAGGGTTTTGAAAACTTTAATAATCCAATTGAGTGTAGTTTTCTAACTCTGGTTTTCCTGACTGACTCGGGTGTTATTTAACTACAATGCTCGGGTTAGACTAAGTATTATAGGATACAGGAAAGGATGCTGTGGAGCTCAGGGGATGAACTGGATGGCGATACGTACATCCGTATTTGCATTAGTTATTCTACTGTGTATTCAGATTGTTAGGACAGGTTGTGATAACTGTCCAATTGTGTATATTGAATTCTGATGCTGTATTCTGATGATGTATGTATATAAACAGATATAATTCCATTGTGTAAAGATCAGTTATCATCTATTATATTTTATTCCGCTGTGATGGTTAGATTCTGTTGTTGTTTTGTTTTCTCTTCTTCTACCTCTTCTTCTTTAACCCAAATGGTTCGTATTTTCGTTCACTTTGAGTTGATATGTTGGAAGATAGTGTCGACTCAAGGGGTATGGAACTGCGGGTCGTTTCACTTGGTATCAGAGCTGAAGGGTTAAGCGAGAACCTTGGCTCTGGTGGGAATTACTCATTGAAATAGAGTCTGTAGAACTCTAAAATGAGTTTGAGTGTATTAATAGATATGAGCGCGTATTTGTTAGTGAATATAAAAATGGTTTTATATTGTGTTGATTGATTTGTTGAGTGGCATATGAACCTTCATCGGCACAGTCTGGACAACTGTATCGAAGGGGTTTCTAAACAGTTGAATATGATAATTCGACACAATATTGTTTTTGAAAGTGGGTGAATGAAATAATTTTACCTGAAAATATATTTTGGTCTAAAAGAAATATTTTCTTAAATTATCATATAACTAGGATGTTTGGATGATAATATTTTAAACAAATAAGATTATAAAATTGGAATGACTTGTATAATCAAATGGAAATTTGTAGGAGCATAAATTAACAAATGAATTATAGTTAAAATTTGATTTAAATCAAATCTGTAAATTTAAATCCTGGAGGTTTTATAAGTGGTTTTAGAAGTGTTTTGAAGATAAATAATAGCATTAATATTTTAGGAGGTATTTCTGAAAGGAAAATTGTCTTAAATGGATTTTGAAGGTGATATAGCATTGAAATCACTTGGATCATTGGGAAATAATTCTGATGATGACGGCTGCATCATCAATATTCATTTTCGAGTTTATAAGTGATGGATTGTTGCCAAAATTGATTGGTTGAAAAAAGAACAAGTTTTATTTTTGAAAATTTCAAAGGAAATTTGTTGGGAATAAAACCAGGTTTGGTTTAGAAATTTGAGAAGTGTGATTTTGAGATAATGGTGATTTCAAAATGATATGAAACTAAAAGCCGAGTGTTTAAAAAAAATCCTGAATCCTTATTTGAATTGAAAATCCTGATGAGATAAGTTATAAACTTATAAATTGAGATGATTTTTAAATAAGGAAGAAAAATAGAAGATGTGAATGTTGGAATTAAAATTTAAAGTGAAGGAAGAAAAAAGAGTTAAAACAATTTAACTTGTATAATGGTGAAGAAATTAAATTATTGAAAAATTTAATTGATTGTGGCTTGAATGGAAAAAATTTAGCAAAGTAAATGGATTAAAAATTTTGGATATAAATTGGAATTGAATTGGATGGAGAAATAAAATTAAGTTGAAATGAATGGACTTAAATTAAGTTTAATATTGAGTTGGATTTGAATTAAACCGAAATTAAAATTTAGTTGTATTTGAGTAGTGAAATAAGGACCAAAATAAATTTGTTTGGTATTTCGGAATGAAATAAATCCAAACATGAATTATAAAATAGATTAAACTCGAGAAGATTAACTAAAGTGATTTTTGAAGATAAAAATCGAATATTGAATTGTAAAATGGGAGTGTACTAATTTGGAATAAATTAGTAAACTGAATATGTTAATGGGATTTAAAATTTGGTAATAAAAAGTTGAAAGTGTGAATAAATAATGGAATTGGGTTATAATAGTGATGATTTGAATTGTAAATAAATTCAAGTGAGTAGAAATGATTTGAAGTGGCCTTGTTATTAATAAAATTCAATTCAGAAATAAATTATTGAATGTGAATTAGAATTTATATTGGATTCAATGAATATACTAATTAAATTTAGAAATGGAATGGAGTTAAATATAAATTGAGTTGGAATCAATTTAAATTGGTTATAAAACTTAAGTAATTATTTATTCACATGGATATCATCAAATTGCATAGAATGAATTGTCGTTTGATGTAAACAAAAGTAATTAAAATTCTATGAGTTAAGAGAAGTTGAATAAAACTGATTTTGGAATCGATTGGAATGAATAGAGTAGTTTGGATTAAAATTGGATTGAATGTAAGAAAATGAGTTGTAAACCATTTAAATTGAATGAAGTTGTATATGAATGGGTTGTAAACAATTAAAATAAATGTTGGAACCCTATAAGTTGCTTATAAATATTGTTTAACCTGCCTTACTTATGAAGACTCACATGTTTGTTAGTTAAATATGTAAAATGTTGTTAAGTTACATGATTTTGGCACTTGCATGTTTAAATTGAGCAAGTACAGGTGCAAGGAAGCCGTGTAACTAGATTTGGTTGTGCTAATTGCTAAAATAATAAGCCGCTTGCTTAAAAATGCTAAATAGAGGTACACCTACGTAATAAAATAGGAAATATGAACTGTTATTGTTTTTCCGTCCGTGTGGGTCGATGTATATATATTTATATCTCTTGTCAAATTGCAAAAGCTCCTCCGTACAAGGGAGACTGCCAAAATTTTCCAAAATTTTGGGAGTTAGAAAATTTTTGAAAATTTTTAGGAAATTTTTGTTAACGATAAAACAATTTCAAATTGGAGAATTTGTTCGAAGGAACTAAAGGATGTAAAAGTTTGCATATAAACTTTTTATTTGGGATTTAAAAAAATAAATTTGTAATTGAAACTAATTTAAAGAATGATTACTTAAATATTGTTCGAGATAAGATGAATTGGAAAGTCAGTTTAAAATTTAAGGAATAAAAGGCTAAAGTGGTAGAGTAATAATATAAGGGTATATAGAATGCTTATATTAAACTTAAGAAATGAATGGTGGAATTCTTAAGTAAATTTGGTATTGAGAAAATTATTCCAAGTGAATAATTGAATGAAAATTTAACTAAAAGTTGTGAATTGGGATGGTTGTGAATAAGTGAATAGGAATAAAAAATGAATGAGAATGAAAAGTAAATTGATAGTTAATACTCAATGAATGTAAGTACGTAAGATGTACGTATATTATTTTATTCGCATAGCAATTTGATCCAGATTCGAGCACAGAATTTCGAGATAGTTATATCGATCCGAGTTAGGATTTTTCACTCGATTTTCGATGGCGAACCCTGGATATGGATTTTGATTGATTCTGAAAATTCTCTATCATAGTTATGACTATGCAAGGAGAGTGACGGTTTCTGATCAAGAAACCAGATCCGAGTCCGCACTAGGAAGTCGTGTGGACGATACTAGTTCGGAAATGAAATTGTGTGATCGAGCGGACGATCGAATTTGATATTGCGTACGGATGGTATGTGTACATCGTATGGGTTTGAATGAAATAGATATTGAAATTGTTGAAAAGAATAAATAAAATAATTTTGAATCCTGTGATTGGATATTATTGCTAAGTAGGATGCACAGGTATTATAAAGAAATAGGAAAATTGGGTTTGATTTCAGAAGTTAAATTAGAATTGCTCGACAAAAGGTATGTGTTTAAATTTCTGTATGAAATTTGATTGGGTTTTTGATCTAACCACTTGGTTTTTGTTTTCTTTTTGAATTTGGGAGCCCGTAGAGGCATTTTGTAGTTGTACCGAGCTAGCCACGCATAGGAGACGCTGGCGAAATTTTTCGGAAATTTAGTCAGTTAGAAATTTTTGAGAAATTTTGAAAATTTAAATTGGGTTTAAAATTTAAATTTGAATGGATTGGGTAAATGATATTGGTAGAAACCTAATGGAAGAAGTTTGAAAAGTTAGAAAGGTTGGTGATGTCCTTACTAAAAGGATGGTTTTGGGTATTGTTAAAAACTTTTGGTTTTGGAAAAATAGTTAATGGGCATTGGACCATTCTTCCTAACTAGTAATTTCGGGGACGAAATTCTTTTAAGGGGGGAGGAATGTGACGACCCGGAATTTTTGAGCCTTTGAAATTGGAATAATTGATTTTAAATATTTAAAAGTTAGTTTCTAACTTGAATTTCAAATATCACTATATAATTGGCAGTTAAATTATTGAATTTACCAAATTGATAATTGGGTAAAATGTTGAATCTGGAGTTTTAAGCCTGTTAAAAATAATTTGAAGGCTTATAAAACTTATATTGATAGCACTGAAGGTAGTGAGTATTGAAATTGAATTTGGAAGCGTTTTGTTAAGTTTTGAAATTTATCGTTTAAATTGATATTTAAAAATAACCTTCCGAGACACAGTCTTGGAATTCGATGAAACCAGTTCCATTGGATCCGTAATAGTATATTATTATCGGATTTAAAATTTCGTAGTGGCTGGAGTTGTTGTGTGAGCGTACGATATATAAACGCGCTGAAATTTATATTGAAAATTAAATAAATAACTGGGTCCAAAAAGCTATCTTCCCCATACGATCGAGTTAGGACTCAGAACCTTTTCCTTTGCGCTCGGAATAGGGGTATAACATTATAAATGCCTAGCGGCATGCCTTGATAGGGGTTCGTAGCCTTAAGCTACGTAAATCGAAACAATTTGAATTTTGAGTTTAATTTAAAATTTATTTATATACCCTAGTCTACTTCGGCATACTTTCTTTCACCATCACAACTTTTTCCTATCTTTCCCAAACACTGTTGCAAGTTGAAGCTAGCACGCTAGCATCTAATCGTGTTCCCTCTTCCTCCTCCTTAAGGACCTTAACTATGAACAGTTCAAAGGAAAGCAAGTCAGTGCGAAATTAAACTAAGGAAACAAATTAAGCCGTGCTCCTCAATTTTTCCCCAAACTCAATAATAGCCGAAGCCTCCGTAAACAATTTCAAATCCACACTCAAATTGCATTTCAGTAAAAAGAGAAAAAATAAAAATAGGATAAATATCAATCATGAGTTCCTCTTTAGCCTATCCTCTGCGAATTCATTAGGATCGCGAGAAGGTAGGGGAGCGATTCGACGCGGCAAGGGAGGGGGGAAGTGTAGCAGTTGCTTCGTCGTTAGCCTCGAGTGACCGAGCGATTGGTGGCATGGGTTTCGATGATGGGTTGAGTCTGGGAAGAAGGAACGCGAGGTCGCATAGGGCCCAATCATCGGACTTTGCGGGGTTGCAGGGGCGACGCGAGGCAAATGTCGCGTTGGTTGAGCAGCAGGTCGTGGTGAGGGTAGGGATTGTTCGAGCTTGAATCTAGGGCTCAGGGGTCGAAAAGTTTCATATGGATTGAATGTAGAGATCATCGATCTTCTTTCTTGGCCTCAGCGTATTAAGGTAACATTATTTCAAATGTTTAAATTTATTTACTTAAGGTTCAGACATTTGTAAATAAACTGTTGGCTTTTTTTTTAACTTATCAGAGTTAGCAGCAAGGTAGATTTCACAGAAAATTTATTTATATATGATTTTGAAAAAAAAGGAAATCAGGATAAAATAGAAAAGGTTTTTGAAAACAGATTTGGAAATTTTTTATCAAAGATTTGATCGATTTAGATTTATATAAATCATTTTATAAATATATGTAGTTTCGAAGAAAAAATATGTACATTGTTTTTAGGCTCACAAATTAATTTTTAAATGATGTATAAGCTGATTAATTAGTTAATTAGCTTATTATTATTTTAGTCACTAAAGATAATTTATCTAGTAGGAAATTGATCTATAGATTAGTTCAAATTAAAAAGAGTTAATTAATTAAATCTATTTAAAAGAAAATTAATTTTTTGATTATTTCGAATATTTATAAATGGTATAAATATCTATACAAGGTCTTAAATCACGGAGAATCAAGCCGATGTGGATCGGATTACAAGTTAATAAGCAAAGGGGAGTTAACCTCACTCATCTGGGTTATTTAAATTTAAATAGATAAATTTAAATTGATTGAATGATTTATTGGATATGGTATATTATATAGTAATATATAGTGTATATCGGAGTGATTGATTTCCCGCATTTTATAGCGGATGAGACCCTATGCGCCGCATAATAGCGGATGATATTATATTAATCCCATATACCGTGATATTCCACCTTGAAGTGGAATTAGTAGTGTGCTAACATTTGTGGATGTAGGGAAACAGGTTGGAGGGATCCAACTAGATTACTCAAAATTTTATTTAGAATGTTTAATATTCTCTGTTATGAATATTTGATATCCTATGATGAATTTTATTGATAATTGGGATATTGGATGCTATGGTTGGAACTATTAAATTTTGGTATTTTGAGTTATAAAAAGCTTTAGAATTGAATTTTTGGAAAGAAAATAAAAGAGTGAATTTTTATGTAAATAATTATGGAGAAATTGAATAAATTTGGAAATGGATGGGAAAAGAAAAAAAGGGGATTTTTAAATTCTAATAAAGGTGTGAAAAGGGGATTTTGAAATAATAAAATTTTAAATCAAGTGACATTATCTCAAGTAATGAGGAATTTATTTTAAAATTCAAGGGTTAAATTCATTTAAAGGTATAAGAAAGGAATTGGAGGAATCTGAATTGGTATTCTAAGTTAAAAAGGATTTTTAAATCATAATTAAGAAATGAAATCTAAAGTTAATGGATTTCGAAAAAAATAGAGTAAGTAAGGAAATTTATTTCAAAGTGAAGTAAATTGGGAATCAATTTGGGAATTGATTTAAGTGTTTGAAACCGGGATTTTATAGGAGGATTGGACTAAGAAATTTATAAACTGGGTTTATAAAGTGAAATAAAATATCAGTGGGTACTTGGAAGAGTAAATTCATGATGGGAATTTATTAATGGAATGGGTAAATTTGTTTAAAAATAAATGGTGATTTATTTTTAAAAGATGTGGAAGGGAAGCGTATTTTCCTGGATAGCCGAGTGCGTTTCCAAAGCAAATTTTTAAAGATAATTTAAAAGCATGTTTTAGAAAATTTATTATTTTAAATATTTAGGAATTGAAGGAAGTACTTTTCAAATTTATTATAGTAGTAAATATTTAAAGGTATCTTGGTATTTTGTTTAAAAGGATAAAAATTTAGTTTTATATGTTATAAATTATCTTTATTGTAAATATTCTTAAAGTATATATATTTTTGACTAAAGTATTAAAGAAGTTCTAATTTAAATGTTTAAAGAATATCTTATAATAAAGTATTTGTAAATTATTTTAAAAATCTTAAGTTTTGTACTTGGTGTTTTCAGAGGAAATAAATATTTGGGAAATTTATTCTGTGAGAGAAAAATGATTTGAAAACTGTTTCAAAAGGGTTGAAAATGAAAAATATATCTTGCGAAGATATTTTGAGGTTAATAAATAATTTGGGAGAATTATTTATGTTGGATGGATGTTTGAGAATATTAATTGATAGTTAAATAACCAACTATCAATATTGGCCAATGCGCTGATCCTTTCGAAGAGACCAGGATCGGGATTAATTTCTCGGAAACCACTTCGATCCGATTTGTACGTTTCGTGGGGAAACGAGTTTGGATGCGAAGATGGGGCAGTGAAGCGCAAGGGCTAGTCGCTACTAATCCTAAGGATGTTTCCAAAATGGATGTAGTAGGAGTAGTGCCTTCGGTTCCGTTCGAACCCGGGACGGACTTGTAAGGATGAATGCTTTCAGAACATCGTAAGGTGGACGATAAGCATTCTAAGAGTTGTGTTCTAAAATGGTAACGCTTAGCCTCGAGCCTCATCAACCAGGAATGACTGAACATCAAGGGTTATGCAGCAAGGCTAAGTGGCTAGCAACCAATTAGGGTGAGGTCATCCCTGTCTAGAATGCTACTTTTTATTTCGGTTTAGCGTGTTGTTGCTAATCCCAACCGTGGGGTGATCTTACTCAGGACTGTCAAGGGATGGTTCCGGCCTTGTGTTGCAGGGGACTTAGGGTGGATCCTCGGTACACTGATCAAGACCAGGTACTATGATAGGTGGTACCCCAGTGCCTAGTCATTAGTTGGAAATCCATTCTCCCTACGTGCCTTTTACGATTTTTGTTTGTATTACCCACTTTGTGGCTATAGCTGGAATTTAATCATGTAACAATTTCGGCTATTTGAATAAGTATTTGAATATAGACATTATTATAATATCAGTGGATTTTTATAAGAAATGTTTTAACTATCGTAAGGTAAAAACCCGACATGTTTATTTGTGGCGTGGTCTTACGAGATGCCTTTGATTTCAAAGGGTTTTGAAAACTTTAATAATCCAACTGAGTGTATTTTTCTCACTCTGCTTTTCCAGACAGACTCGGGTGTTATTTAACTATAATGCTCGGGTCAGACCGAGTATTATAGGATACAGGAAAGGATGCTGTGGAGCTCAGGGGACGAGCTGGATGGCGATACATACATCCGTATTTGCGTTAGTTATTCTGTTGTGTATTCAGATTGTTAGTACAGGCTGTGATAACTGTCTAGTTGTATATATTGAACTCTGATGTTGTATTCTGATGATGTATGTATATAAACAGATATAATTCCTTTGTGTAAAGATCTGTTATCATCTATTATATTTTATTCCGCTGCGATGGTTAGATTCTGTTGTTGTTTTGTTTTCTCTTCATCTACCTCTTCTTCTTTAACCCAAATGGTTCGTATTTTCGTTCACTTTGAGTTGATATTTTGGAAAATAGTGTCGACTCAAGGGGTACGAAACTGCGGGTCGTTTCAGGATACTCGGATCGATACGATATTCAATCGATACGACGAAGACCCTCATCGATCGATACGAACACGGTGGACGCGAAGTGATGGATACGATCACGTTGCCTCCCTCCACTTGCATCGATCATATCTCAAGCATATGAACTCGGATTGACTTGAAAGTTGGAACGCTGGTTTCTATGGCTTTGCCCATCGTGTCATATCAATTGTTGCTTCATCCGGACTCCGACAAAATTCATCGATATCCATAGTGAGCCTACGTACAACCAATCTTCAGGATGAACTGTCTTTGGTTTTTAGTTAATCCTTTGGTATCACGGCCTTGTTAAAAGGCGGGATAACAGATACCTATCGATATTAATTTTATTTTAGATGGCAAATGCAACCATTGAACTTTAGCAACAGTCAAGGTTAGTGGCAAGGCGGTGTTGATCGCACAATCAACTTTGCAGCCAATTGACAAAGCAATCTGCTATAAGTAGATGACAAGACAATGTCATTACATTATTTGGAAATTATGAATTTATATATGTTCATTTATAAAGTATATGCTTAAATAATCTGTGTATGCTGCTTTTGATTGATTAAGTATAATATATGGTAATCAAAATAAAGGCTAAATATGTGCTTCTGAGTACCAAATCAAAGGAAGATTTGAAATAAAATTATAATACAGTTATAATAAATAAGTCATTGAAGTTTGGGTAATCTGAGAAATAAAATTTTATAAATATACAATTTAGTTCAAGAAGTTTTGCGTCTTATAATTATTGAATTTGAAAATTTTTGATTTGGAAATAATTAATGTAGAACAATAACAAGTTTCCCATGATTCAATAACTGGATATAATGTAACTCCTTTAAGAAATATAAAAGTTGTGTTAAAACTTTATGGTTTTGATAGAGTTATATTATTTTGAGATTATTTCACTTTCTTATTTCCAAACCAAGATATCAAAGAAATTAAATGTCTTTGAACACCTTAGAATTTCAAATATTTTAAAGTGTAACATTTGTGTTATGAAGAATATAAAGTAATGATGGAAACAAATTTTAGAAATTTTCAAAAAAGAAAATAGTTGAAGTAAGAGCAATTTTGTATTTTAATGATTTGGATTAAAAGAATAAGTTATAATAACGAGGTTAGTTTAAATAATAAATAACGTAAGGAAAATTTTACATTAATGATAAATGTACAATGAGAATTAACTAAAATACAAGGAATTCATTTAATTTGGTGATTATTTTTTTATTAAAATGTTGAGTTGCATAGTTTAAACTTTTCAAAGAAAAGTTAGTTATAGGAGTAAATTAATTTTTACTCAACACACACGCAAGCATGTATATATATAAATATTTCAAAATAAGAAGTTTTATACCAAAGAATGATAGCATTATCATTGTTTTAAACTAATTTCAAAACTTGAAACTAATTTTTGTTGGGATAACCAAAATTTGAGAGGGCTGATTTAAATAAATTGCCTTTTAAAAATAAGTGTTGTTTTCTTTTCGTTTGAAAATTTTAATATGTAAGCAATTGAGATGAAGATTTATATATATATATATATATATATATATATGTACATACATACAATTTTGGTTTAGAAATGAATTATTTTGGAAAATTTGGAACAATATATAAGTACTTGCCAAAGTAAATTTATGTGCAATACTTTGGATTAGTGTGCATAGTATACTACTATTTAAATAAAGACTGAAATTTATAATTATATATATGAGTTCCTAGTTTAAGAGAAGTTTGGAATGAATTGTTAAGGTTGATACTTGAGTTTTGTGAATAAAATGTATATTCTCAAAATATAACTTTGTATAATAATGGTTGTATAATAATGGTAAAGTGTAAAAGTCCTCATAGAAAGAGATATAGGGGCATAATTGTATTAAGAAAAATATCTTGTGAAGATATTATGTAATAGAATAGATTTTAGTTTTAATATAAAAGGGAAGTTTTGAAATTGTATTTAAAACTAATGTTGGGTAAAACAAAATATTCTAAAAAAAAAGAAAAGAAAATTCTTTTTTTATGTATTATACAGCTTCTCTTTTGTAACAGTCCGATGATTTTAAACGAAATTTTAATTGAAAACAAAACATTTTGAAATATTAATAAAAATAAATTGTAAAAAAATTCGTATAAAACGAATTTTTAAAACGTTACATTTCGTCACGTTTTGTCCGTTCTTAACTTTGCATTAGAATCAAATTTTATTAACGATGATAATAGCTATTTTAAATTTTGATTTAAAAGATACGTTATATTTTTAAGAAACCGTTAGCATTTTTTTTTTATAAAAGAAACAAGTAACGGTTGCACGTTACTTCGGGCGTTACACTTTTCGTTCGTCGTTCCTTGTCCGTTTGATTTTTCTTGCGTTAACAGCGCTATTTCAGCTGTATATATTATTTTGAAAATGCCAAGGCTTGCATTGGATTGCACGTGAGAATTATTCCACTTCTTCCATACTTTTCGTTCCACTTAAATTGCATCTTATCCTCTCTGCCGTTCCAAACTTTATATTGGTTGCCTTCTTTTCTACAAAGATATTGGCAGCTGTTCACTTTTGTTCGTTCAAAAAGCTCCACTCTCAAAAGTTCTCTGCATCTTTGTTTGAAATCTCGTGAGCTTTGATAAGGTAATTGACACGTGTTACCTTCATCTCCTCATTTATTTATTTTTGTACTTTGCCTTTATCTTTGCTGTACTTGCTTTATTAAATTGCTGTTTCATGTTGGACCCTCCTGCGCCACCATGTTCCCAACCCACTACCGCCTCTGAAGCCTACCACCCAGATAACTCCACCATCCCCACGTCATTCCACCCCTTCCATCTGCCACCATGTCACCAGCCTACCCCACTCTCCCAACCAAACCCATACGAGATCCACCAGCCTACCCCGAACTCCACCCATCCACCACGAGGCCAGAACCACCTCCACGTCACCACCAGACTGCGTCCATTCCACCACCAATCCAGCTCACCACCACGTGACAACCCTACGCCTGCCACCACTGCCTCCAAATCCCCTTCGCCAGATCCGTGCCAGCCCACGCCTCCACTCCAGGTCAGAACAGCCCACGCCTCCACTCCAGGTCAGAACAGCCCACACCTCCACCCCAGGTCGAGACTACCCCGTCCCGTGCTCTGCCACGAACCCTACCCTATTCCGCCCGTCACTGACATGCCATAGCCGAGACCACAACTCCCTGCGGAGCCACACCATGAGACAGCCCTTCAACTTGCCTCGTTTCGTTTTGAGTTGTATTGGGTTTAGCCGAGAAAATTTATAGTTTACTGACTTATTGATGAAAAAAAAAATTTGTTTTGTTTGTCACCTTGAATTGAGTAGTTTTGTTTGCAGAACTTTTGTTTTGAAGTAAATATGTACAGCTTCTAACTTTTGTTTTGAAAAACGAATATGTACTTTTGTTTTGTTTTAGTTGGTAACCGAGCCTATTCTTTTTCTTCTAGCATTTGTTTAGATTTGAAATTGTTGGTCACGTGTTGTTTCCTCTACCTATTTTTGTATTTGGTTTCCAGAGCCTTTATTTCGAAGTTTTAAATATACTGAACTTTGTTTTGGAAAAAAAAAAAGTTGTTTTGTCACTTTGAAAATTTAAAGTTATAATCGATTTTCAAAAGTAGGCGTGCTAATTGTTTTGATTTTTTTTACCTGTTACTTTTCCGTTGTTCGCTTCATTGAAAATTCGTTATTCGTGCAATCTTAGATTTGATTATTTACTGTGTTTTTGGTTTGAATCTAGTTGGCGCATCCGCTAACGTCTGATCGTGCTATCCGCGTGCTTTCGATTGACATCGTACTTCTTTCTTTCCGAATCTCCAGCTCCGTAGAGGTGAGTGAATCTCACACGAATATTCATACTTATATAATTGTGAAACGACCGCAACTGAATGCGTAGAAATAAATAAATAAATAAATGATGTTATAATTACCTGTGATTATTTATAGTTGATGTTAATTGTTAAAACTGCATATCGTATCATCTGTTATATCTGTTCCTATTTTACTGTTATTCTATTCTGTTAAATCACACTGCAAGTTCCCTGTAGAATAGGATCACTATGGGTTGAAATGATACATACCCGAACGGACTTTAGAATAAGGGAAGGTCGTTATGGGCTGAAATGATAGGCCTGAGCGATTTTCAATTTAAATTTTATTTACTTGGGATTGCGGGTTTGAAATGATAAAACCCGGATTTTTCTTTGTAAATTTCGGATTGAAATGATATAGTATCCGTATCACTTGAATTAGGCTAGAAAATATTATACAGACCCGTGGTTATTTTTCTGTATTTTCTGAATATTTTAAATAAATTAAAAATTGTAATAATATTAAATTGATTTAAACCGAATTTTTAAGCGATTTATTTAAAATAGAAATGATTTTTCTATGTGATAAATATAAATAAATGGAGGAATATTGATTTTTAAAACGAAACTTAAATTTGAAATTTTGATAAAAAAAAAGATGGAAACTTAAGTTAATTTAATTGAAATGAAATTTAGTTTAAAATTAGTGGAAAAAATGGAGTTTAAGTTTAAATGTTGAAATGAACGTAATAAGCAAATTTGTAAGTTTGGTTTTGACTTGTAAAATTTCCCTTTAAATAAATTGTTAAAGGATTGAAAATGAACATTTTAAATGTATGATTTTATAAGTTTTAACTAGGTAGAATCTGTAGCACTTATTAAGTGTTGTGGATTTTATAAATGAACCAAAAGACTAAAATGAACTTAAGCTATGATAGTACTTGGTAAGTGCTGTTGTAGCAGAAACTAAAATTGAACTTGAACTAATAAAAAGCTACTGTAGCACTTGTTAAGGACTGCAGTAGACTGAAATATGATTTTGTTTAAAACTGAACTGATATAACAATTATATATATTGTTTTGTTAAATAAAAATTGTTTTCGGAAACAACTTACCGCCACACTTTTAAATGCCGTGGAAGCTGAAATTTTAATGCTTTTGTTTTAAGTGATTAAGTAAATTCCGAAGGGTTAGATTTTGGAAATATAATATTGATTTAAAGGTATAATGACTTTGTTTTTAAATGGTTTATTTCGAAGTATATTTTGATAAATTGTTTTAAATCTATAACCACGGGTTATAATAACGATTGGTTGGCAAAGAGACCGGGATCGGATATGGACATACTCTCTGTCGATACCGAAAACCACTTTGACAACCGTGTACGCGGTGGAGATTCCAGAATGAAGTAGGATGGTGGCGACGTCCTTAAGGTATTACGTGGACCCAACTCCCGTGAGTTGGCATAAGGTGGCTAAAACAGGAGCGATCTCGGACCAGTGAGGTAGCACCTCTTCTCGGACACATTCCTTCGACATTATACTCTTACTGATTTGACTAGATGGCCATCCTCCGATTTGGGAATGTTGTTCGAGGTGGAACGGTAGTGGCTGCTATGCGTATCCATCAGTCCGTGTGCGTAATTGGTATATCTACCCTGGCATTGCCTAGTTGTGCCGTGTCACCTACCATATCGAGCTTTAGTACGATTATGATTTTAAGATCCGACCGCGTTAAGGTTCTCCATCCCCTTAACGCTATTTTCCGATATGATTATACTTTACTTATGTAGACACTATTATAATAGCGAATATTACTACATAGTAGATAGTTTAACGGATCCTTAGAGGATGGGCGGTCCCAAGCATCTTCTAAGTTACTTGTATCCTTACTACAGTTCATTTGAGTTGGTTTACATTGTATAAGTATGTATATCCTGACTCGAGTGTTATGTTTTATTTTACGCTCGGGTCAGCCTGAGTATTCACAGCTTTGGATTCACCTTTCTGGAGCTCGGAATCACTGGAGATTCTGCCTATCTAGTTATCTTCCTATTTCAGTTTCAGTTGTCTTATTTCAGCTTTTGTTTTTGAGACTTGTGTATTTGGGATTTCTTCTGTATTTGTTTCAGAACTGTATTGGGTTTCAGACTATGTATTTTGTATTTGATTTTAGACTATGTATTTAGTGGCTTCATGAACCACTATGGTATTTTTAAATTCCGCTGCGAGTTATTCTGATATTTCTGTGTCTGTGATTCTGTGAATGATTTTATTTGCTCCAAATTTTATTACAATCTGTTATTTTGCATTATTCAAGTCTGACATGTGTGGATTATTGTCGATTTGAATGGTCCAAAATAGTGGGTCGTTACATTTGGTATCAAAGCTTTGGTTTTAGGCAAACCTTAGCCTATGGAGCAAAAACTCATTAGAAATAGGGTAGAAATACCCTAGAATGAGTGAAATCAAACTCAGAATCATTTCCTTGTGAGTGAACGTATCTTCAAAGTATAAAATGATTTTAAATGATTTTTCAAATAATTTTTCAAAGATTATTTTGATATAAAGTTTTCTTGTTTTAAGAAGAAATTTTCTAAACTTCCTTCTTTCCGTATCTACCTTGTTAGGAATTTTGTTAGTAGGATATTCATCCAAGTGATCTTATCGTGTTTTATCTTAACTTATCTTAGTCTTCTTTGTACCTTGTCCTAAATTAAATTCTTGATATTTCCAGGATGAATCGTGGAAATGCTAGAGGTAGGGGTCGTGGTATTGCCCCAGTTCCTCCACCTGTTGCACCCGTTAAGTTTACAGTCCTTTGCAAGGAATTCTCTCAGCTCGGTGGCACTAAGTTCACCGGTTCAGAAAGTATCATCGAAGCCCAGCAATGGCTAAGAAGTTTGGAAAGAATCTTTACTGGTTTAGAGATCACTGATGCCCAGAAGCGTCAGTTAGCAGCATGGCAGCTGCAAGAGTCAGCCCTAGATTGGTGGGAGTCTGTTACGACTCACACTAACGAAGGTGATCTTTCGTGGGAGCAGTTCAGGTATCCTTTGAGTTAACTTGAATTTTTCCCCATTTCCTTTCTTTTCGAATTCATCTTAAGTTCAGTTTTTGTATCTTCTTTTCAGGGAGGCTTTTGTGGCAAAATGGATGCCCGAAGCCGGAAAATCTCAGCTTTACCGTGAATTCATGGACCTCAAGCAGGGTACCATGTCCTTCTCAGAGTATGAACGGAAGTTCAATGAACTCTCAAAATTCGGTCCTGGTCTTATCGACACTCAGCTAAAGAAGAATGAGAAGTTCATTTCTGGAGCTCGCCCAGAGTTCTACGATCGCCTTATTTCACATGTTCATGGCACATTTACTGAGCTCATGGATATGGCTATCCGCTATGAGAACCCTACTTCCAAGGGTCCTGCTACTTCTGGTACTCATGTCTCACAATCTTCCTCCGCAAATTCCAAGAAGAGAAAGCCCAACTTCTACCAGCAGAAGAAGAATTGGATCAAACATGCGGGCTTGGGATCTTCAGCATCTGCTCCTTCTCAGAGACACCCTATTGATCTTTCCTCTATTACTTGCTTCAAATGTGACCAAAAGGGACACTATGCCAATAGTTGCCCTAATCCGTCCAGTGCTGCTGTTCCTCCACCCCAGGTTACCAGGAACGATCTTTGTCATGTTTGTCTTCAGCCGGGTCATTTTAGGAAGGACTGTCCTTTATATCAGAAGGGAAAGCCATCTGGCGTATTTGCTGTCACATCTGCTTCATCACCTGCTCCTGCACCTACTCCTGCTCCTAGCGATAGTCAAGGTACTCTTCAAGGCACCTTTACTTTATTTCATCATCCAGTTCGTGTTTTATTTGATACTGGTGCTTCGCATAGTTTTATTTCTGATGACCTGTGTAATAAGTTTGAACATCTCCTTTCCCCTGAGTATGCTTCTGTCCCTTTATGTGTTTCAAATCCTATTGGTGGTCCCGCAAATCTTAATAAGATTTGTAAGCATGTGAAACTCCTCCATTCCGATCATAGTTTTAGTGGCGATTTCTATATCCTTGGTTTCGATGCTTTTGATTTGCTACTTGGAAGTGATTGGCTTGATAGACACGATGCCCGTATCTCGTGTAAATCCCGAATTGTTTCTCTTAAGGATGATCGAGGAAATTCTTTACTTATTCAGGGCCGTATGCCTCATGATTATGCTGGTAGCTTTATCTTTTCTCTAGATGCTTCTATTGATGATCTTCAGTCGACCCGTGTAGTTAATCACTACCCGGATGTATTCGGTGAAGTTACTGCTTTACCTCCCAAGCGGGAAATTGATTTCCGCATTGACCTCATTCCTGGAGCTCGACCTATAGTTCTTCCTCCTAGAAGAATGGCACCACGCGAGAAGGTTGAGTTAAGGAAACAAATTGAAGACCTATCTTCCAAGGGTCTGATCAGACCTAGTTTTTCTGAATGGGGAGCTGCGGTGGTTTTCGTCACCAAGTCCGATGGTTCTCTTCGGATGTGTGTTGATTATAGGGAGTTGAACAAACTCACTATGAAAAATAGATATCCAATGCCTCGCATCAATGACATGTTTGATCAGCTTTATGGTGCTACTGTTTTCTCTCAGCTTGATCTAGCCACAGGTTTTCACCAACTCAGAGTTGCTGAGGAAAGTATTCCTAAGACTGCTTTTCGTACTGAGAATGGATTCTTCGAATGGTTAGTCATGCCTTTTGGTTTGACTAATGCTCCTGCTTTCTTTGTTGACTTGATGAATCGTGTATTCCGTGATGTGCTTAATAAATTTGTTCTAGTCTTCGTGGATGATATCCTCATATTCTCTAAGTCTGAAGAAGAACATGAGTCACATTTGAAATCTGTTCTTGAAACTCTTCGAAGGCATCAGTTAAAAGCTAAATTTTCCAAATGCCATTTCTGGAAGGATGAAGTCCGATTTCTCGGGCATATTGTTTCTAGTAATGGAGTTTCAGTTGATCCAGTCAAGATCGCTGCGATCAATGTAAGTTCTCCTTTCTTTCTCTTTCATTGTTTCATTTCAATTTACTCTATCTTTTCTATTATCCTTCTTTTCCCTATTCTGTACAGGATTGGGAAACTCCTAAGACTCCTACTGATATCCGTAGTTTTCTGGGCCTCGCCGGGTATTACCGGAGATTCATTGAGAATTTCGCTCGGATTGCTGCACCTCTCACTGCTTTGACTCGGAAGAATGCTAAGTTTATTTGGAGTAGTAAGTGTGAAGCCGCATTCAATGAGTTAAAAGACAAGCTTACTTCCGCACCTGTTCTTACCGTTCCAAATGGAGATGAGGGATTAACGGTATACACTGATGCTAGTCGAGAAGGTTTGGGAGCTGTTCTGATGCAGGATGGTAGAGTGATTGCTTATGCTAGTAGACAGTTGAAGACTCATGAAGTAAATTATGCTGCCCATGATCTAGAGTTACCTGCGGTTGTTTTCGCTTTGAAGCTTTGGAGACATCATCTGTTGGGTACCAAGTTCGAGCTTTTCACAGATCATCAGTCTTTAAGGTATATTTTCTCTCAGAAGGATTTGAATCAGAGACAAGTTAGGTGGTTAGAGTTCCTTGCTTCTTATGACCTCGACATCAACTATACACCGGGAAAAGCAAATGTAGTGGCAGATGCTTTGAGTAGGAAGAAAGCTTTGTTGTGTCAGATTGTTGTTTCTTCGCCTCTTGTGGATCGTATTATGGCTAGACAGGATGAAGATCAGATGCTTAAGTTGATTAAGGAGAATGTTCGAAGTAGAGTTGGAGGTAGTAGTCTTGATGGTAATGGAGCTCAGATTGACGATAAGGTCGTATTGAGGATTAATAATAGGATTTGTGTCCCGAATGTTGATGGATTGAGACAGGAGTTACTTCGGGAGAATCATCAGTCCAGACTTTCTATTCATCCAGGCGTAACCAAGATGTATCAGGATATGAAGAAGTTATATTGGTGGAAAGGTATGAAGCGAGATATTTCCATTTTCGTCAATAGGTGTGCGACTTGTCAGCAAGTCAAGGCAGATCATCAGAAGACCCCTGGTTTATTGCAGCCTCTTGAGATTCCCAATTGGAAGTGGGAACAAGTTTCTATGGATTTCATTGATGGTTTACCGAGGAGTAGGAAGGGTAACGAGAGTATCTGGGTTATTGTGGATAGATTGACCAAATCAGCTCATTTCATTCCGGTCAAGTCTACCCGTTCAGCTTCTAGTTTATCTGAGATTTACATGAGGGAGATTGTTCGTCTCCATGGTGTTCCTCTCAGTATCGTTTGTGATCGTGATCCTATCTTTACTAGTAGATTTTGGAAAGCCTTTCAGGATTCTTTGGGTACTCATCTAAATCTGAGCACTGCTTACCATCCACAGACCGACGGTCAAACGGAAAGGGTGAATCAGATTTTAGAAGATCTTCTTCGTGCTTGTGTGCTTGATTATGGAGGATCTTGGGAAGATCATCTCCATCTCGTCGAATTCACTTATAACAATAGTTATCAGGCCAGTATTGAGACATCTCCATTTTCTGCTCTTTACGGACGACCTTGTAGATCTCCTTCTTGTTGGATTGAATCTGGTAATCGTTTGGTTCTTGGTCCTGAGATGGTTTTGGAAGCTTCAGAGAGAGTCGAAGAGATTAAGAGGAAGATGAGGATTGCTCAGGATAGACAGAAGAAGTACGCCGATCGTCGAAGACGGAGTTTAGAGTTTGCTGTTGGTGATTTGGTTTTCCTTAAGGTCTCTCCCTTAAGGAATGTTATTCGTTTTGGTCGTAGAGGAAAGCTATCTCCTAGATTCGTTGGTCCTTTCCGCATTTTGGAAAGAATTGGTTCTCTTGCTTATCGTCTGGATTTACCCGAGAAATTTTCTAGAATTCACAACGTCTTTCATGTATCTCATCTTCGTCGCTATCTGCATGATCCATCTCTTATTATTCAGCCTTCTGCCCTTGATAGTTTGGATATTGAGCCAAATCTGACTGTTGAGAGGAAGCCACTTCGTATCGTCGATCGAGGTACGAAGCAGCTAAGAAGAAAATCTGTCAATTTGGTCAAAGTGCAGTGGAGCACTGATGAACGGGATTGCACCTGGGAGACGGAGGAGAGCATTCGTGCTTCGAATCCGGAATTGTTTATTTCAGGTACTTTTGCTATTCTATCTATCTTTCTTTGTTTTCCTTTTTCGTTCCTTTTCGAGGACGAAAAGTTTTGAGTGGGGGAGAGTGTAACAGTCCGATGATTTTAAACGAAATTTTAATTGAAAACAAAACATTTTGAAATATTAATAAAAATAAATTGTAAAAAAATTCGTATAAAATGAATTTTTAAAACGTTACATTTCGTCACGTTTTGTCCGTTCTTAACTTTGCATTAGAATCAAATTTTATTAACGATGATAATAGCTATTTTAAATTTTGATTTAAAAGATACGTTATATTTTTAAGAAACCGTTAGCTTTTTTTTTATAAAAGAAACAAGTAACGGTTGCACGTTACTTCGGGCGTTACACTTTTCGTTCGTCGTTCCTTGTCCGTTTGATTTTTCTTGCGTTAACAGCGCTATTTCAGCTGTATATATTATTTTGAAAATGTCAAGGCTTGCATTGGATTGCACGTGAGAATTATTCCACTTCTTCCATACTTTTCGTTCCACTTAAATTGCATCTTATCCTCTCTGCCGTTTCAAACTTTATATTGGTTGCCTTCTTTTCTACAAAGATATTGGCAGCTGTTCACTTTTGTTCGTTCAAAAAGCTCCACTCTCAAAAGTTCTCTGCATCTTTGTTTGAAATCTCGTGAGCTTTGATAAGGTAATTGACACGTGTTACCTTCATCTCCTCATTTATTTATTTTTGTACTTTGCCTTTATCTTTGCTGTACTTGCTTTATTAAATTGCTGTTTCATGTTGGACCCTCCTGCGCCACCATGTTCCCAACCCACTACCGCCTCTGAAGCCTACCACCCAGATAACTCCACCATCCCCACGTCATTCCACCCCTTCCATCTGCCACCATGTCACCAGCCTACCCCACTCTCCCAACCAAACCCATACGAGATCCACCAGCCTACCCCGAACTCCACCCATCCACCACGAGGCCAGAACCACCTCCACGTCACCACCAGACTGCGTCCATTCCACCACCAATCCAGCTCACCACCACGTGACAACCCTACGCCTGCCACCACCGCCTCCAAATCCCCTTCGCCAGATCCGTGCCAGCCCACGCCTCCACTCCAGGTCAGAACAGCCCACGCCTCCACTCCAGGTCAGAACAGCCCACACCTCCACCCCAGGTCGAGACTACCCCGTCCCGTGCTCTGCCACGAACCCTACCCTATTCCGCCCGTCACTGACATGCCATAGCCGAGACCACAACTCCCTGCCGAGCCACACCATGAGACAGCCCTTCAACTTGCCTCGTTTCGTTTTGAGTTGTATTGGGTTTAGCCGAGAAAATTTATAGTTTACTGACTTATTGATGAAAAAAAAATTGTTTTGTTTGTCACCTTGAATTGAGTAGTTTTGTTTGCAGAACTTTTGTTTTGAAGTAAATATGTACAGCTTCTAACTTTTGTTTTGAAAAACGAATATGTACTTTTGTTTTGTTTTAGTTGGTAACCGAGCCTATTCTTTTTCTTCTAGCATTTGTTTAGATTTGAAATTGTTGGTCACGTGTTGTTTCCTCTACCTATTTTTGTATTTGGTTTCCAGAGCCTTTATTTCGAAGTTTTAAATATACCGAACTTTGTTTTGGAAAAAAAAAAAGTTGTTTTGTCACTTTGAAAATTTAAAGTTATAATCGATTTTCAAAAGTAGGCGTGCTAATTGTTTTGATTTTTTTTACCTGTTACTTTTCCGTTGTTCGCTTCATTGAAAATTCGTTATTCGTGCAATCTTAGATTTGATTATTTACTGTGTTTTTGGTTTGAATCTAGTTGGCGCATCCGCTAACGTCTGATCGTGCTATCCGCGTGCTTTCGATTGACATCGTACTTCTTTCTTTCCGAATCTCCAGCTCCGTAGAGGTGAGTGAATCTCACACGAATATTCATACTTATATAATTGTGAAACGACCGCAACTGAATGCGTAGAAATAAATAAATAAATAAATGATGTTATAATTACCTGTGATTATTTATAGTTGATGTTAATTGTTAAAACTGCATATCGTATCATCTGTTATATCTGTTCCTATTTTACTGTTATTCTATTCTGTTAAATCACACTGCAAGTTCCCTGTAGAATAGGATCACTATGGGTTGAAATGATACATACCCGAACGGACTTTAGAATAAGGGAAGGTCGTTATGGGCTGAAATGATAGGCCTGAGCGATTTTCAATTTAAATTTTATTTACTTGGGATTGCGGGTTTGAAATGATAAAACCCGGATTTTTCTTTGTAAATTTCGGATTGAAATGATATAGTATCCGTATCACTTGAATTAGGCTAGAAAATATTATACAGACCCGTGGTTATTTTTCTGTATTTTCTGAATATTTTAAATAAATTAAAAATTGTAATAATATTAAATTGATTTAAACCGAATTTTTAAGCGATTTATTTAAAATAGAAATGATTTTTCTATGTGATAAATATAAATAAATGGAGGAATATTGATTTTTAAAACGAAACTTAAATTTGAAATTTTGATAAAAAAAAAAAGATGGAAACTTAAGTTAATTTAATTGAAATGAAATTTAGTTTAAAATTAGTGGAAAAAATGGAGTTTAAGTTTAAATGTTGAAATGAACGTAATAAGCAAATTTGTAAGTTTGGTTTTGACTTGTAAAATTTCCCTTTAAATAAATTGTTAAAGGATTGAAAATGAACATTTTAAATGTATGATTTTATAAGTTTTAACTAGGTAGAATCTGTAGCACTTATTAAGTGTTATGGATTTTATAAATGAACCAAAAGACTAAAATGAACTTAAGCTATGATAGTACTTGGTAAGTGCTGTTGTAGCAGAAACTAAAATTGAACTTGAACTAATAAAAAGCTACTGTAGCACTTGTTAAGGACTGCAGTAGACTGAAATATGATTTTGTTTAAAACTGAACTGATATAACAATTATATATATTGTTTTGTTAAATAAAAATTGTTTTCGGAAACAACTTACCGCCACACTTTTAAATGCCGTGGAAGCTGAAATTTTAATGCTTTTGTTTTAAGTGATTAAGTAAATTCCGAAGGGTTAGATTTTGGAAATATAATATTGATTTAAAGGTATAATGACTTTGTTTTTAAATGGTTTATTTCGAAGTATATTTTGATAAATTGTTTTAAATCTATAACCACGGGTTATAATAACGATTGGTTGGCAAAGAGACCGGGATCGGATATGGACATACTCTCTGTCGATACCGAAAACCACTTTGACAACCGTGTACGCGGTGGAGATTCCAGAATGAAGTAGGATGGTGGCGACGTCCTTAAGGTATTACGTGGACCCAACTCCCGTGAGTTGGCATAAGGTGGCTAAAACAGGAGCGATCTCGGACCAGTGAGGTAGCACCTCTTCTCGGACACATTCCTTCGACATTATACTCTTACTGATTTGACTAGATGGCCATCCTCCGATTTGGGAATGTTGTTCGAGGTGGAACGGTAGTGGCTGCTATGCGTATCCATCAGTCCGTGTGCGTAATTGGTATATCTACCCTGGCATTGCCTAGTTGTGCCGTGTCACCTACCATATCGAGCTTTAGTACGATTATGATTTTAAGATCCGACCGCGTTAAGGTTCTCCATCCCCTTAACGCTATTTTCCGATATGATTATACTTTACTTATGTAGACACTATTATAATAGCGAATATTACTACATAGTAGATAGTTTAACGGATCCTTAGAGGATGGGCGGTCCCAAGCATCTTCTAAGTTACTTGTATCCTTACTACAGTTCATTTGAGTTGGTTTACATTGTATAAGTATGTATATCCTGACTCGAGTGTTATGTTTTATTTTACGCTCGGGTCAGCCTGAGTATTCACAGCTTTGGATTCACCTTTCTGGAGCTCGGAATCACTGGAGATTCTGCCTATCTAGTTATCTTCCTATTTCAGTTTCAGTTGTCTTATTTCAGCTTTTGTTTTTTAGACTTGTGTATTTGGGATTTCTTCTGTATTTGTTTCAGAACTGTATTGGGTTTCAGACTATGTATTTTGTATTTGATTTTAGACTATGTATTTAGTGGCTTCATGAACCACTATGGTATTTTTAAATTCCGCTGCGAGTTATTCTGATATTTCTGTGTCTGTGATTCTGTGAATGATTTTATTTGCTCCAAAATTTATTACAATCTGTTATTTTGCATTATTCAAGTCTGACATGTGTGGATTATTGTCGATTTGAATGGTCCAAAATAGTGGGTCGTTACATCTTTAGAAGTTGGCTTTTCCAGTTCTTTAATTTTAAAGTAAGAAAATGTGATATGCAACCAAGAAAATTTCAAGAAAATGAGTGTGACAATTTGAAAAGAAAAGAAAGAAATTATAACCCTTACTAGTATGATCATAACCTGGGATAGTGTGATTCGATTTGAGCGATTCTTCTTTCGTTGGTTGGATAATAACATAAACAACAATTTTATTATTTATCACTTTCTAAATTTTATAGTTTGTGAAGGTTTAAAAGATGAATTTCTAAATACGTTGTTGACCGTCTTCATTTGCAAGTTGTTTAAAACTGAGCTAAATAGTTTCTTTTAACTTTTGAATGGCTTACCGATTTCAATGATTTTGCTTATAACATAAGCTACAACTTTTTACAACTTTTATTTGAAGTGTTTTGGGAAACTTTGTTGTTTTTAAGACAAAAAGGGTTGTTTTGTTAAGTGGGCCTTTAATTTGTTAATTTCAAAATTTGTGTTCCTAGTAAATCAACCATGAATCTTAATGTATTATAACTTTATGATCTGAAAGATGTTTTGGAAAGCCAACGCACTGTGTAACTGATCAATTTTTGAAACCACTTCCAAATTTTTAGGTTTTCTCCATTAAAAACTTTGTCGAAAGTATGCCAAGCATGAACATTGTATTACTTCTATATAAAGTAAATATATACTTATTAAACCCTTCTTTGATAAGACTAATACTTTGTCTTAAATTGAGAATAGGTACTCTACAAGATCTAGCGTTGTGTGGCAACTTTTTGCTCACATATAAGTCAAATAACTCGTTTAAACGCCAAAATAAAAATATGCTTTTTGATTAAAATACAAAACTGTTAGAAATATTAATATATATTGTATTTCTAATCATGTAATCGATGGATATCATATATATTATATTTGTGAAATTACAAAAGGTACTCCGTATAAAGAAGAATCAATTGAATTTTCTAAAAATTTAACATTTAAAAAAATTTCAATATATTTTTCATATACAAAGAAATAGAAGTTAAAAAATAAACCTCCATTAAATGTATAAAATATGATAAGTAATTCTAATGTTAACCATTAAGAGGATTGTCTGAATTTTAACTTGATCGTAGATTTCAAATTGAGTTAATGTTTTCTTGTGGGTGACTTCTCCCTGCAAGAATTGCGAGGACGTAATTTTCATAAGAAGGGAGGTCTGTAACAACCCTATTATAAAGTTGTAATATTAAATTAATTTAATTAAAATAGAAGTATTTGAATTCGATTTTGATAATTATTATTTTTGGAATCAAATTATTATTTGATTGAAGTCTAAAAGTTGTTATAGTAAAATTGAATTAGTTAATTAACTTCATTAGATAATATATTGAAATTCAAATAGAATGTGTTAATAGATATGAAATATTTTAAAAGTATAAATAGATTTGTATAATTGAAATGGATGAAAAGAATTTCCATTCGATATTCACTAAAATTAATAAATTGACAAAGATGAATATGTTTATTTTATATCAAAGCAAGGAATAATTAAATAAAAATAAACAAGTATTGAATTAAAAGAAGATGTCTAGTTGTTGAACTATATTTTGAAAAATGAAGTGTGGGTCGATTTAAACTAGGTTGAATTATATTTACAAACAAATAAATGATAGAGATCGATATTTTAGTTTTAATGCAAAAGAAATTAACTTAGAACTAAGTTGCGTTGAAATTAAACTCAAAACAAAAATCAAAAGCAACCCAAGCCCAAGCTCAGTTAAGCAACCAAAACTAATTTCTCCCTAACCAGGCTAAGTAATACACCCTCTTTCTATTTCTGTTTTACCTAGCACTATTTTTCCCCAAATGAAACGGTCGATCAGAGGGAAAAAAGTACGCGGCCTGTACTGGCGATGATCGAAGGCCACATCGAGGAGGGGGAACTGCATTGGTGGTTGGCGATGCAAGATCATGAGCACAAGCTTCAAGGCAACAACGGAGTTGCAGTGATGGTTGGAATTCAATAGCGATAGGGAAGGCGGTGTGATCGAAGGTCGTTTGTCGAATAGGGATGTTAGCTGAGATGATTTCAATCATGGTCATTGCATGGATGAAGGAGGCAGTGATCGATGCTATTCTTGTGTGACAGTTTTCTTTGTAGTGTTAAGGTGAGTTATTTCATTAATTTATGCATCTATATCTAAATAAAATATTGGTTAAGTCTCTTGGTTGATTGTTACATACTAGTATTTGGTTGATGAGTGAATTGAATGAAATATTGTTGATTACTAGTATTTGATTGATTGTTTGGTGATAACCGAATTACCATGTGAATTGATAGTGAGAATTTACAAATGGAACTCTCTTCATTTGTGAAATAAATTTTATGGTATGTTGATACTCGTATTTAATTTTATGATTGGATTTGCTGGAAAGCAACTCGGATCTCTATGAAACTTTATATTATGAAATGATATTTTATATAGAGCGATGTTCTCTTAAGAAGATGCAATCTAGATGGATTTATTGTTTGAATTGGTTAAATGTTTTAATAGATTCTCAAAATGGTATTTTATCTATTTTTGATTCTTATTAGAATTTAGTTTATAGAATATAATAAAATTATATTAAAGTCTTAACTTATTTCTTTTTCCAAAGTTTCTATTCAAAGCTTTAAAAAATGAGTAATATTTAATTATAAGACTCTTTCAAATTTACTATTTTAACTATTTAATTTTGGAAATGTATAGAGGCTAAAGATAAATTATGATATTATTTTATGAAAGCGGTTATGAAAGTAATAATTTAATTTCAAGTGATTTTGTTTTAAAATAGTTTTAAATGATTTTGAATGAATTTAAAAGCTTTTGTAAATAAGTAACTCTTCTTTAAAATGAGTTTATAGATTTAAAAGTGATTTTGAAAAATTATATATTTGTATGTATAAAAATTAATTTAAAACTCTTTTATTTAATTTATTGTGGATTTAGGATTTTAAAAAGATTTCGTGCTTTTCTAAACAAAGAATTTTAATAAACGATCAAATTGTCGGATTGGTATGGAACATTTCATACAGTTCTTTCACATATTATTATAATTTGTTAAACAGATGAGTGGAATTTACTAACTTTTAGTAAATATTAGAGTTTCACTTTCTGGTATGAGATAGTTAGTTAGATTCCAATGATTACTAAAGTGAAAGTGAGCTACACTTAGAGTTTTATTATCTTAGACTGTTCGGATTTTAGGCCAATAGATACCTGAGAGATGATAACTCATTTTTCATTGACTTGAGAGTCGATATATTTTTTGATTTTGATATGCATACTTATTTTTAGGAGTTAGGTTTGTCATGGTGTAACATGGTCGCCCTTTCGTCCCTTGGATAGGTGTTATGTGTAGACCTATCAGTTTATTACATAGTTGGACAATGTTTACCCATTTATTTTCGTTAGATAAATTCACATAGTTTTGTCATAAACTCGGCTACCTATTAGGAGTCAAGGTTTACACCTTGTAGTCTATTTATTTTCGTTAGACTACTACGTTATGTGGCGGGTTTACTTATTTTAGTTAGGCCTCGTGTTGCATTGTATCATATTGACAGTCGATTACCATTATTAATTTATTAATGATGATTATTTCTTCAGTGATTTTGGGATGCATACTTAATATCTTTTGGCTCTGAAGAATTTTGAATTGTTATCACCATATTTTGGATGATAGTCTATTTGAGACTTGATATGGATTTCTGAAATGATGATTTGGTTTGATACGCCTTATAAAAATGAATTAGTTTTGGGCATATTTTGAGATGGCTTATTTTGCAGTTAAGTCATAAATGGATTCGTGGAAAGGTGATTTAATTCATATGCCTTATTATGATCATTTGTTCTGGCATATTTTTATTACGACTTATTATTGTTAAGTCATATATTATGATATCAATATATCACTTTTTTATTTGGATATAGTTTGACCCATTTATTTTTATAATACACGGTTCAAGGCGAGATACTACAGGTATCGGGACACGTTGACCTCTAGATTTTGTGCTACCGTTCAAGTAGACTATTATGACCGTTTCAGTTTACTTAATGCTTGTATATATTGACATTTTAGATTTTATGTCATATATGTTATCTAGTAGTCATTGTGTACCTGATATAGTATTTTGGATGTGAGTATATATTATGTGGGTCTAATACTATGATTATGTAAACTCATGTTATAACGGCTGGGATTTTTGACACTCAAAAATCGACACTAATACGTCCACTATATTACATGCCAAGCAATCAAATACCGGAAAACCTGACAGTTAGGGAAAAAGAAAATGAAGAGGTAAAAGAAAAGAGAAAACAACAACATAGGATCTCACAATCGCAGCGGAAAAATATATAATAGATAATAACATGTCTTTTTACAAAATGAGCTATAATTGTTATTTATACATACCATCATCAGAGTACAAAAAATCAACAACTCAATACTGAACAGTTATAATAGCTTGTCCTCACAAGTACTAAATATACAGCCTCACACACAGTAGAATAATCAAGTACGTGTAATACGTCTTCGTCATCCGACTCGTCTCTTGAGCTCCATAGCATCCTAACCTGAACATGTAGCACTCGGTCTGACCCGAGCAGTATAATAAAATAACACCCGAGTCAGTCTGGAAAACCAACATGAGAAAACACACTCAATTTGAATTATTATTGTTATCAAAATCCTTTGAAAAACAAAGGTATCTCGTACGACCGCGTCACACATAAACACGACGGGTTTTTACCCTACGATAACAAAAATGTTTTATATCAAATCATTTGATATTTTAACAGTGTCTAAGTGCAAATACTTATTCAAATAGTTGAAATTGTTAGATTAATTAAATTTCGGCATACTAGGCTTTACAGCCAAAACCGTAAGGGCATATATTGGAGAATAGATTTCCATACATTGACTAGGTATTGGGGTACCACTTACCATAATAAACATATAGAAAAATGTACCGAGGGCCTCACTGGGATCCCTTACAACACAAGACCGGCCTACGTCAAACCTGGATAGTGCTGAATATGCTATCTCCCTAGGTGTTCCCACTCTTATCGAGCTCTTCCCACGCACCGTATTTATAATATCTGAGGGTATCTAGAAAGGTGATAAACATACCTTAATTGGGTGCGACCCACTTAGCCTTGCTGCATCTCCCTTGATTTTCAGTCATTCTGAATGATGAGGCTTGAGGCTACGATTACCTTTTAGGAATTTATACTTGGAATGCTCATCGTCCTCCAATGACAATGGGTTGAAAGCATTCATCCTTACAAGTCCGTTCTGGGTCTGAACAAAACCGAAAGCACTATTCCAACTACATCCATTTTGGAATCATCCTCTAGATTAGTAGCGATTAGCCCTTACACTTCAACGCTCCATCTTCGATTACATGCTCTTGTCTTCATTTCGAAAACGTATTCGTTGGATTGAAGTGGTTTTCGGATAACGTATCTAATCCTGGTCTCCTCGAAAAACCATTTTATATTTCCGGTAAACTCAACCCCGATTCTCTAGGAAATAAACAGACGAAAATAATATCAGAGACCATCTCCTAATAGTTGGTGGACGGATTTCCTTATCATCGTCCTAGACGAACGAAACGAGTTTATACTTATAGTATAGCACCTTCCGATGGTAATTGTACCATATAATCCCCATGTTTCTCCTAAATATTTCCAAAATTATGCTTTTAGTCCAGATTTGATAGTCGGTTATTTAACTATCAAATAAACAATCATTCAACCACAGAGTTCATTTCAAACTGAAATCACTAAGTCTTATTTAATTTAAATTTTAAAAAATTAAATCACTTTATCAAGAAGGTATAGGCTTGTCATATCGAAATAAGTATGTTCATAAAACAACCCCTTCAAAAATATTGGAAAACTTTTTAAAATAAATATGGAAAGCACCACTGCGGTATCATCCACGGATTTGTAGCTCAATGATTACATCTCTATTCCAGAGAAACTCAAACTTAACTTTAGGCAATCTCTGCCTCCTGGTTCCACCATGAAAGTATACCATTACTTTCGGAAAACTTTATTTAATAATTATCTCAAAATAATGCTTATAGAGTATCTAGATAAATTTTCCAAGTTTAGTTTAGGCAAACACTCTTAAATAAAAGTTATTATATAAAACAATATTAATATTGAATAATTTATCCTTTTAAAATAATAATACTGATTATTACTTAAATAATAATTAACTTTTTAAAAAAATCATTAAAGGTTAACTTTAATTAATAATAAAATATACTTTTGAAAAATTAAAAGAATTTCATAATTTTGAAACAATAATTAAATTCAGATTTATAAATAAAATCCTAATCAACTTACAAGCCTTGTTTATAAAACTTATAATTCATTTGATAATTTAAAAATATTTAAATAACTAACTTTCTAAAATATTCGTATGCTAAACACATTTTTAAATGACCTAGTTTAATAATTAAAATCCTCTTTTTAAAACAACCTCAACTTCTCGATAAAAATATATTTTTCAATTAATCTAATATTTAAAAATCTCTCTCGATTTATCACCAATCGATTTACTTCCCAAATTCATAAATCCCTTTCACATTTCTAAAAGTAAAATCTATAGTATTCTTTTAAAACTATTTCCCCACCTCAATATAAATTCTCACCGTGAATTTATATCTTCAATTTATCAATTGATACTCATTTCACTTTCATTTATAAACATTGTTTATAAATCCCATAGTCTCATTTTCACTTTACAAGGGTTTCACATAACTTAAATCCATTATAAATTGATTTCTAAATTAATTTGAATTTATAAATAAATTTATTAAATAACCCAAACTATATGCCAAAACCAACCAAATCTCGATTCTACTTCCATTTCATAATTTAGGAATCTTATTTAAGATCTAGTATAACCAATTTTATATTTATTTCCAAACTCTCTTTTATTCTCCCAAACTATTAGAAATCTCGATTTTAAAAACCTTTTATATTTAAATAAGTATCACTTAAGATTTATTATTTAAAGTCCTTTATTTATATTATTCCAAAATCTCTATTTACAATATCACAAATAGTTAAGTACAAAATCAAAAGCATTTATTTCATCCAATCAAACAATACAAACTCCATATAAATATTTTACTTCGAAAATCCTTTTTTAATTTATTTTCAAATTCAAAACATATATTTACGGTATTTTTAAAATACCAAAATCTAGGCCAGTACTACCATAGCATCCAATAAATTTAAATCACACTATAATCCATCACAAATTATTCAAAACATATCATATATCACTATATATGAAATTAAATTCAACATTTTTGAGGAATCCAGTTGGATCCCTCCAACATGTTTCCCTGCAACCACAGATGTTAAATAACATAAAATACCCATCTCGTTTCGAGGCAGGATATCGCGGTAATATAGGGTCATCCGCTATTATGCGGGGCACATAGGGTCTCATCCGCTCCAACGGGGGGAATAATCAATCCAACTACTAATATTTACTACTATATATATTATAACATCAAACTGATAGTAATAATTATCAAATCACCCAATCAACCAATAATTAAATTTTCAACATTTTAAACTAAACTAACAATCCAAAAAAGAGTGAGATTTACTCACCTTGATTTTTATTGTCACTTTCGCGTTCTGATTCTGATTAAATTCGAATGCGTTTGAATTTATCAAAAAAATTGCAAGCTCTAAATTCATCCAAACCATTTTCATTGCGAAGCACTCGACATCACGATCGTAATGCAAAATGTCTCATCCCAAATGGACCTCGTATGCAGGGGTTATACATTTTTAAGTTCATCGATACTTAAATTAAATTAAACACAAATAAAATATTTATTTTAGAAACCCATACCCAATTCAAACCCGACCCACCAACTACAGTTTATTTTCAATTTTTTTTATTATGCGAGGCTTAAGCCCAAGACAAAAGCTTCTTCCCCAATCTCCTTTTTCCCTCCCCATTTTTCTTTCTCGCCTGCACACGATACATAGTCGTGCACGACGACTGACACGGCCAACCACACCATGAACCATCAATCCGACAACGCCAACGTCTTTCCCATATCGATCTCCATCTACCAATGCTAGAGAATCATAGCATCTCTCGACGATACAAAATGCGACCTTACAGTTCATCGTGCCCCCTGTCACCATGCGATCGCCACCAAGCAACTGCACCCTCCAAAAAATCACACACAACTGCTAAATTTGTTGACGAGCTCAAATCACTCCTCCATACCTCGAATCAATGGACTGTACCCAAGAATTTCCTAATCCTGGTTGCTCGAGGCCTATATTGTATGTTGTCGAACTCAAAACAACTGATGCCCCATCCAATACTCATATCAGATCGAAGCCCATCCAAAAACTAGATTTTACAAACTGGTTTCAAATTTTTTCATGAAGTAAATGGTGAATTAAATTTTTGTTTGAAGTTGTATTTTTTTCTCTACTTGTACTGTTGCGTGATGTTTTCAAATAGAAGAGGGTTGCGTGATCAAGAGGGAATAATCAGTAGGTAGCTAATGGAAGGGAGTGTGACAACCAAGTCAAGTAAAAAAATTACATATATATATACATATATTATTTTCAATACAAAATATCCCGCTATGGAACTTCAAAAAATCTTGAACCCCTATCAAGGTGTGCCGCTAGGCGTTCATAATGTTATACCCTTATTCTGAACTCAATGGAAAGGTTTTGCGTCCTAATTCGATCGTATGGAGAAGATAGCTTTTTGAACCCAATTATAATATTGATTTTTCGATATTAATTCAGCGCATTTCTATCCCATACAACCAAACAATAATCCGAAATGCTACGAAATTTATAATCCGATAATAATACACTATTACGGATCTAATGAAATAGGTTTCGTCGAATTCGGAAACTGTGCCTCGGAAGGCTATTTTTACTCGTCAATTTATACAAGTTATTATTCAAATTGAGTAAACACTTACAAATCCAATTTTAAAACTTTATTTACCTTCTTTCTTATTAATAGAAATTTGACATGATTTGAAATTATTTTTATCTACCTTAAAACTCAAGATTCAATTATTTAAGTAAATTCAAATTATTAAATTATCCAATAAATCATTATATTTGAAATTCAAGTAAAAAATTTACTCTTGAATATTTGAAATCAATTAAATATTCCAATTTCAATATAACCAAAATTACGGATCGTTACATTCCTTCCTTTTAAAAGAATTTCATCCTCGAAATTGCCAAGGTAAGAAGAATGGCTCAAAACCTATTAACTTTCCCAAACCTAATCAGTTTAAACAACTTCCCGAAATCAATTGATTGAAAACACATTATCACTTTTACTCATTTCCAAATAACATTATTTACTCAACCATTTCAAGTTGTAACCCAAAATCAAATTTTAGTTATTAAAACTTTCTTCAAAATTTTCTAACTCCTTAAATTTTCAAAAAATTTCGCCTGCGTCTCCTTTGCGCGGCTACATCCAAACAACTACAAAATCGCCTCTATGGGCCCAGATCATCAAAAGAAAACAAAATCCAAGTGACCCAATCATAATATCATCGCTTTCAAGCAACAATTTAAACGTGTACCATTTTGCTGGGCAATCCAATTTTTTCTTGATTTTAAATGTTAGCATTTTATTTACCAATAATATCCAAACATATAATTCAAAATCATTTTATCCAGCATTTTCAATTTCCAATATTTTCTTTACTTAAGCCCGTACGATGTACGTATATCATCCATCCGCAATATCAAATTCGATCACGCACTCAATCACACAATTTCACTTCCGAACTAGTATTGTTCACATGAATCTCTAGTGCGGACTCAGACCTGGTTTCTTGATTAGAAACCATCATTCTCCTTGTATAGCCATATACAATGATAGAGAATCCCAAAATCAATCAAAATCCATATCCAGTTGTAACAACCCGCATATCTATCGATTTTATATTTAAATATTTTATCGTTAGTCGGATGTTAGTCCGAAAAGCTACTTTTTGCATACGGTCAAATTAGGACTCGAGACCACCCCCATTGAGTTCAAAATGACGTTTGCGATCTTTTTGAGTGTAAACTTCGATATGTTTGGAGATAGTGAAATTTTTGTCACTTTTCCCACTTGTGACTTTGGTTGGGACTGCACCTTCTTAACTCAGCCCAACCCCCCTCTTCTCTTCATCACTTCATCAAACACTTCAAGCTTCTTCAAAAATGGTGGGGGGAAAGAGAAATTAAAATTCCAAGCTCGAGATCTTTAGTAAATTCAACATCAAACTCCGAATTCAAGGTGAAGAACATAGATTCAAGCTAGGGGTTGATTCTTGCTTCGTTCTTAAGCTCTCCAACATCAATTTCGTGGAAAAGGTGAGATTTTTGATCTCACATCTTGCCTATAATTGTCATTGGACTGTTGGGGATGATCCCTCATCACTTTAGCATGTTTGTTTGCATTTGGTTTGGATTGGATTGGCGAAAAACTACAAATTTTGGCGTTTTGGTGAGTTTCTGGCCTTAAGTCGTTTCTGGCCATCGCTAGGTCGTCCACGAGTTAACTCCTTAGGTCATCCAGGCAAAACGTTAGGTCGTTGCCGACCTATAAACTCCAGGCAAAACGTTAGGTCGTTGCCGACCTATAAACTCCAGGCAAAACGTTAGGTCGTTGCCGACCTATAAACTCCAGGCAAAACGTTAGGTCGTTGCCGACCTATAAACTCCAGGCAAAACGTTAGGTCGCTGCCGACCTATAATCCCCCAGGCAAACTTTAGATCGCTCGCACTGGCTTATCTCGTAGGTCGTCTCCGACCTAAGCTTCTTTTCCATAAGTCGTTCGCGAGTCAAGTGTTAGGTCGTCTCCGACCTAACGCCCCTCATCACCTTAGGTCATAGCTCGTAAGTCGCTCGACCCTGCTAAGTCTTTAAGTCGCTCGAGTTAGGTCGGCCAGTATATCTCGTAGGTCGTCGCCGACCTTACACTTGGTTTTTTTTTAGTTCGCGATTTTCCTTAGGTCGTATGACCTATTTTTCCTTAGGTCGCTGGACCGCTTGCCTTCACTAGGTCGTACCGTGACGGGGCGCTGCCCCGCACCCCGCCGTGGGCGCTGCCCCCTGGACCCCCGCGACCCCGTATTACTCCGCACCCCGCCGTGGGCGCTGCCCCGTCACTAGGTCGAACCCCGTATTACTCTGCGTAGGCAATCTCTTCTGAAAAACATTTATCAGAATTTCTACTTTGATGGTTTTGGGATTGACTTCTTTGGACTTTACTCACGTCTTCGAACGTGAATTGATTTGTTCTACAATCGTTTTATGACTTGTCACTTTAAAGATATATGAAGGTTTCAATACTAATAGTAAATATCAAAACTCTTTCATCAAAGCGATTTCAACACTATTTTAAATATCTAAAGTTCGTTTTCTCAAACCGATTTTCAATCTACTAGTATATACAAGCCTTTACTTCACTCGAATGAGAAATCGACTTAAACGACTTAGTAAAACGAGTGGTATGAAACGCTTGCGTTCACTTCGTCGGTTAGCTCTTGGACTTGTTCGATTGAACCCTTTTCGTGACAATTTCCTAGTGAAGATTTACAGCTTGTTCGTAAATATTTAAGTTAAGCAAGTGGTTATGGGACATGAAGCTAAACTCATATATTTACTAGCTTGGTGTGATTGACACTTCTCGCTGATCATGATGATCATTTTATGATTTAGACTAGCAATTGTGCGATGTCTCTTTGTTTGCAAGGTAAGACTAGACCGCAGTAGTGTGATTCCGACTCACACACATCTCTTTATCCGCAAGGTTAGTCTAGGCCGCAGTAGTGTGATTCCGACTCACACATATCTTTTTGTTTGCGAGGTTAGGCTAGACACCACTTGTGTGATTCCATTCACACATACCTTTTTGCTTTTTGGTTAGCCTAGGCCTCAATCAGTGTGATTCCGACTCACACATATGGGGTAGCTCCCCATGGTCTTCGGACCATCATGTGATAGGCCTCTTTCTCTTTTTATGATTTCTGGATTTCTTGTTTGATTTCTGGATTTTTATGTCATTGACTTGTTATGAGTACAAGTTTAGGGTATGATGCCCTCTTTGGATCTTTGAGAAGATTCTCGTGATATTGATCATTTCTCATCGGTTGATCTCCTGTTGATCATCATTTTCATACTTATAGTAGTATGTCAGTATGGATATTCTATGTTTATGCCATATCTTTTATTCTATATCATGTCATCTGATATTTATAGTTAGACTGATCCGTTTATTATTTTCTTAAATAATACTCGGGTCAGACCGAGATGTTACAGGTGCTTCTGCTTGACTTCCTTCCGGGATTTGCTACTCTGACTTTTGGCTGACTATTTAGTTTAGCAGTTTTTGTTGTATACACTTGAGATATGGACTCATAGTTGTATTCTTTTTGTATAGCACAGGTTGCTATTCTTTTGTATTATTGTGGAACTTTTTGACCACTACTCTGATGTACACTTTCATGTGTTAGTTATATATTCATATCTTCTTCCGCCTTTGTGATATGGATGTCTGTGACTGCTTTGTGTTATGTTTATTTCTATGTTTGTTTCCGAAGATTATTTTATAGCCACCGTGTGATAATCAATTACATGGATGGTCGCTCCTCAACAGCCTTATTCTCCGTGCTAGTTGACAGCACTACATCGTAGTGTCCTTGGCTAGCGTGGGTATTGAGGTGGGGCGTCACACCAGTGTTTGCCATCAAGTATTAGTAAAAAATCCTAACTCAAATCGATATAAATTATCTTGAAATTCTGTGCTCGATTCTGGATAAAAACATTATGCGAATAAAATAATATACGTACAACTTACGTACTTATTTCAATTGATTCTTAGCCATGTCAAATTCTTTTTATTCACATTCATTTCATTTCCACCCAATTATTCAATTAGTTCATTGCTTAATTCATTTCCAACAATTATTTATTTAACCTAACTTAGGCTAAATTTCCAAAGTTCACTCTTATTTAACCTAATTTAAGTTAAATTCCATTCCAAAATCAAATTTCAAATTTTTATTCCTTCGCACTCATATTCAGACTTTAAAACATTTCCTTAACTTGCAATTTACAAATTTTATAAGTTATCAACTTATTTTTTTCATATTCCCAAATAAACATTAAAAATCAAATTTTCTAGAGATTATACACTTTATTCTAAGTTTTTCAAATCATTTTTGAGATCATATATATATACATGTATATATATGTGTGTGTGTGTGCACTAGTATATCAAATCACACCTTTGAATTCCAAAACCAAATCCAGTTTTACCAAAACAAACTCCAATTATAGCAATTCCTCCCTAGGAAACTCGAAAATGAATGTCGAAGATGCTGCAGTCATCACCGAAATTATTTTCCAGCGACCAAAATGAGTTCAGTGCTTTTATTTCCTTTAAATATCCCTTTAAAAATATTTTGGTTCAAAAATAGTCTCCAAATAATATCACTATTATTTTCCAAGACTTTGAAAAACATTTCAAAACCAACGAGAATTAAATTCCCAAATTCCTAACCATCAAACCCTTTTAAATTCATAAACTGCTTTTATAAATCATATGTATAATATACTTCCCCTCATTTCTATTTTATAAATCACATTTATAATCATCTTGTTATATAATCCCATTTTGATTATATAAAATCATTCCTTAACTTTTGATTATAATATCAACTTTTATACAATCGCCACAACAACAATGATAATGGTTTAATATTATCATTTCCTAACAACCAAGCACACCATATACAACTGTAATAATTTATGAAAAATTATTTTATTTCGTATATAAAAATAATCTGGGTAAAATTATTTCATTCATCCCATTTCAAAACAGTACCATGTTGAATTGTTTTGTTCAATTGTTTAGAGATCCCTATCAATAACGTTAGTTACTCATATTGACCAAAATCCATAAGCCACTCAAATGATCAACCAACACAATATAAAACATTTCATATTCACTAACAAATACACGCTCATATCTATTAATACACTCAAACTCATTCTAGGGTGCTACTGAACCTATTTCTAATGAGTTACCCCATTAAAGCCAAGGTTCTCGCTTAACCTTCGGCTCTGATATCAAAAGTAATGGCCACAATTTTCGACTCTCAAAAATCGAGACTAATTCGTCCACTGTATTACATGCCGAGCAATCGAATGCCTGAAATCCCTATAGTTAGATAAAAAGAAAAGGAAGAGGTAGAAGAAAAGAGAAAACAACAACATCGAATCTCACAATCGCAACGGAAAAATATATAATAGATAATAACATGTCTTTATACAAAAAAAAAGCTATAACTGTTATTTATACATACCATCATCAGAGTACAACAAATCAACAACTCAATACTGAATAGTTATAATAACTTATCCTTACAAGTACTAAACATACAGCCTCACACACACAGCGGAATATAATCAAGTACGTGTAATACGTCTTCGTCATCCGACTCGTCTCCTGAGCTCCAGAGCATCCTAACCTGAACCTATAATACACGGTCTGACCCGAGTATTATAATAAAATAACACTCGGGTCAGTCTAAAAAACCAGCGTGAGAAAACACACTCAATTTGAATTATTACTGTTATCAAAGTTCTTTGAAAAACAAAGGAATCTCGTAAGACTACATCACAAATAAACACGATGGGTTTTTCCTTATGATAACCAAATTGTTTTATATCAAATCATCTGATATTATAATAATGTCTAAGTAGAGATACATATTCAAATAGCCTAAATTGTTAAATTAATTAAATTCCAGTATACTAGGCTCTACAGCCAAAACCATAAAGGCACGTATTGAAGAATGGATTTCCATACAATGACTAGGTACTGCGGTACCACTTATCACACATCTAGAAAAATGTACCAAGGACCTCGCCGGGATCCCCTACAACACAAGACCGGGCTACCCCTAACCTGGATAGTATCGAATATGCTATCACCCCGGTTGTTACCACTCCTATCGGGCTCTTCCCACGCATCGTATTTATAATATCCAATTGTATCTAGAAATGTGATAAACATATCCTAATTGGGTGCGACCCACTTAGCCTTGTTGCACCTCCCTTGATTTTCAGTCATTCCCGTTGATGGGGCTTGAGGCTACGATTACCTTTTAGGAATTTATACTTGGAATGCTCATTGTCCTTCAATGACAATGTACTAAAAGCATTCATCCATATAAGTTCGTTCAGGGTTTGAACGAAACCGAAGGCACTATTCCTACTACATCCACTTTGGAATCATCCTCTGGATTAGTAGCGATTAGCCCTTGCACTTCAACGCTCCATCTTCAACTACATGCTATTGTCTTCACTTCGAAAATGTATTCGTTGGATCAAAGTGTTTTTCAGATAATTTATCTGATCCTAGTCTCTTCGAATCAACATTCGATATTTTCGGTAAACTCAACCCCGGTTCTGTGACGACCGTCCATGACCCCTGCACTAAATCTAGAGATAGTGCGCTGTAAAGTGTGCCAGGCGACCATGGACGATTGTCAGGGTAGATTAAAACAACAGAATCTATCGTATTACTCACAGCGCATGGACAAAATACAATAGAACATATGTATAGTGAAGCTTTTTAGAACAAAACGACATCATATAAAACTCCATAATAGTTGAATACAAGCATCCAAATAGTCAATACATCAAGCCTCACTACATATCTCTCAGAGAATACAAAACAGCGGAATATCCAGTACATATAATAAGAAGATAATATGCAACCCTCCTGCTCGTCTTCGATATCAGCATCGTGAGAAGAGAACAGCACCTGCTACCTGCTACCTAGTCTGCCCGTCCCAAAGTGGACGAACAGCCCAAGGCAATAAGAATTAAAACATAAAGCCTTGAGTCAGACAACAGTCTTAGTGAGCAGCAAATTAACTAACAACATACCAAAAGAGCATAAAGGAAAAGGAATAGGAATACAACCCTCCCACTCCAACCTCATTCTACAGTGATAGCCCCCAGACACACACTAAGCAGAAGCAAACATAACAGAGCATACAATTTAAAGTAAAGCTACTATCACTCGAGTCAAGGTCGATGTTTTCCAAGTACCAAGGCCTAAATCAGATAAGCACCCAGAAAATACCGCTCTTGAGTTCGAATGACGATACACCCAAACATCCATGACTCTGGCTATCACTGTTATCATTGCTTCGATATCACCGTTAATTGAATGACCGGCACATTCATTCAGCCGTCCGTCAAGGGCTAATGGAAACCCCGGTTCTAGACATAACTCCCGCACGTCGTCGTAACCCATGCCTAGGACTATCGAATCTGCCCAGAGTACTCGACCATCAACAGTTAGTCGTTGGGACTATCGAATCTGCCCAAACATACTCTTGCTTAGAGCATGCTAGAACCTTCAACAACGATGCTATCCAAACCTCCTAGTCATCCTCCTCGATGACTATTCACATATCCATTCATTATCCTCAACTCGAATCATATCACCGAGTTATCAACGTGCTTGGAATGATCCCGTCTGGATTAGACCAAGTCTTCATCACATGATTGCCTCGCTTCATCACATCCTCGCAAAGCCTCATCTCAACATCACATCATCAAATCTATGCATAAGAGCTTCATCATTCCGCTACATATGCCACGAGCAGCTTTCCCAATCCAAGAGCCTTTCCCTTAGCTTTTGAATCATCTTCGATCTAAATCTAATCATCAATCATCTAGTTCATAACAATCAATCAAATCAAACATCAATCCAAGCAATCAAGCATTCAAATATGGTCTAAGTAGACAATTATAACAATAATGGCATTTTCGTAATTAAAGAGTTGAAAGCCCAATAAGCATGAAATCATGGATTATATCTCTACAAACTTGATGAATGAACTTGCATAGGTTAACATATGATAAAATGGATGTAACATCATCATGAACAATGGATCTATATGGATCTACACTTAGGATGAAGAAAATGCGTGGAAATCACTATTTTAACACCAAATCGAGCCAACAATCCGATATACTCCTTTGGATCCGTGTGAGAGATAATCACCACTCACCAAATCACCAAAACAACCTCAAATCAACACGCTTCAGATCTGGACAGCGAAGGATCAAGCTTGATCTATCACGAATCCGCTTCAAACGAAGAAATCTCACTTGAAAAGATGAAGATCTTCAACTTTAGCTCTTGAATCTTCAATCTTGATCTTCGATTTGGATGAAAGGAATCACTAGATTAGAGTGGAGAAAAGAAGTGAAGAAGTGTAGAAGTCGAGCTCTCAAAATGGCAGCACTTCGTCGCTTCAAAATCCGGATCCCAAAAATGAAGCCAACCCCCTCTATTTATAGCTGAAAACCGCTCCTAGGTCGCTCATCTCCATAGGTCGTCCATGACCTAACTGCTACGACCTACGACCTAGCACCCCAGACTCAACGACCTAACCAGATGCGCATCCAAGCACCCAGCGACCTAACAGCCTAACGACTTAAGAGAATGCGACTTAGAACAACTGCGCACCCAAGCACTCAGCGACCTACGACCTAACGAGGACATCTGCGACCTAACAACTCAGGCGCTTCAACGACTTAAAAGCTTACGACTTAACACATGGCAAAACCTAGCGACCTAACAACTCACGCGACCTAACACTTATGCGACCTATCTCCTTAGGTCGCTAACACGGTATAACTCTTTAGGTCGCTAACACGCTAACTCCTTAGGTCGCTAACACGCTAACTCCTTAGGTCGCTAACACGCTAACTCCTTAGGTCGCTAACACGCTAACTCCTTAGCTTCCTTAGTTCGTTGCCCCTATAAGTCGTCTACGACTTAAATGTTACCAACTCCTAGGTCGCTCAACCAACTTAAACTGCCAAACGACCTAACCACTTCATCCTTAAGTCGCACACGACCTAAGCTAACCTACAACTTAGCTTTTAGGTCGATCCACCTCCCCAGGTTGCCGACTACGACCTAACTTCCTAAGGCCACGACTTATCACCTAGGTCGCTCTCGACCTAGGACTTTGGAAAAATCTGCCTAAAATCTGAAATGTCTTGAAAATGCTAAATTCCAGATTTTGACGAACTTGTCGATCCGTAAAAATACGGGTCGTTACATTCTCTCCCCCTTAGGAATTTCGCCCCCGAAATTCCACACAATCAAAGCAATCAAAGACTATTCTGTACGCCTATCATCCATAACAATCAACAAACCATGCATCCAAATTCTAGCTTAGAGTACAGAATTCTAAGACTTAGAACAAGTTACAATATCGTGAGACGAGACGACACCCTAGGGCCATACCTTGAAGAGTTCAGGATGAGCTGCCTTCATCCTCCCTTCCACCTCCCACGTACAGTCGTTATCATCATCACTCCATTGTATCTTGAGCAACTTAACTACCTTCCTCCTAAGTTGTTTCGTGTCGGTTTCAACAACACGAAGCGGCTTACGAGGTCTTCTATCAACTGGATCAACTTCGAAGTCTTCACAGCTATCAGCAGAAACCACTGTATTCGAGTCGTGCACATACTTCCGTAGATATGATACGTGAAAAACATAGTGCACACTCGACATCTTCTCCGGTAATTCCAATCTATAAGCGAGCTTTCCAATTCGCTCGGTAATCGGGAATGGTCCAACAAATCTCGGAGTCAATTTTCCTTTCTTCCCGAATCGAATAACATTCTTTAGTGGAGAAATCTTCACAAAAACCATATCTCCTACGTCGAATTCTAAATCCTTTCGACGCTTATCGGCATAACTCTTCTGACGGTCTTGGGCTGCCTTCATTCGTTGCCGAATGATCTCTATACAATCTGAAGTCTGCCGAATCATTTCTGGCCCAAGTATCAGCTTTTCTCCAGTTTCCAACCAACATGTCGGAGAGTTACACGGTCTTCCATACAATGCCTCATACGGTGCCATACCAATACTTGACTGGTAACTGTTGTTGTACGCAAACTCTACCAAATGAAGGTGATCTTCCCATGATCCTCCGAAATCCAAAACACCAGCTCTAAGAAGATCTTCCAAAACTCGGTTGACTCTCTCAGTCTGACCATCTGTTTGAGGATGATAAGTTGTACTCAAACACAACTCGGTTCCCAAAACTTCCTGGAAGCTCTTCCAAAATCCACTAGTGAACAATGGATCTCGATCGCTCACTATACTCTTCGGAATACCATGGAATCGAACTATCCACTTAACATACAACTCGGCCAACTTTGATGCAGTCCTAGTCGATCGAACAGGAATGAATCGTGCACTCTTAGTCAGACGATCCACAATGACCCAAATCCCTTCATTTCCCGTTCTGGTTCTAGGCAATCCATCGATAAAATCCATTGACACTTGTTCCCACTTCCATGTAGGAACTTCTAATGGCTGAAGCAATCCACTTGGCTTCTTCTGTTCGGCTTTTACCAACTGGCAGTTCATACACTTGGAAATAAAATTTCCAACATCCTTCTTCATACCTTCCCAGTAGTAGGTTCTCTTCATATCCCGATACATCTTATTTCCACCTGGATGAATTGTCAACTTCGAGTGATGACTTTCCTTCAGAACTTCACTCCTCAATTCATCTATATCGGGGACAACTAGTCGTCCTTGCTTCCGAAGCCAACCCTCTCGATCGACCTCGAATCCTTTATCCTTTTCTGGATCCAATCCAGATTCTAATTCACGGATAATCTTGACAAGCTTATCATCTCGCTTTTGGCTCTCACCAATCCTTTCCACAAGGGTGGGTCTTATTGATAAGTTTGCCAACATCTCAGGTTCCAATTCGCATCTGGGCCTGAAGTCAAATCCAGCTAAATATTCGAGATTCTTTCATTCTGAAAACATGGCTCCCAATCCTGCATGTCTTCGACTTAACGCATCTGCCACTGCGTTACCTTTTCCCGGAGTATAAGCTATACCAAAATCATATGATGCCAAAAACTCTAGCCAACGTTGGTGCCGAAGATTCAAATCCTTTTGGGAGAAAAGATACTTCAACGACTTGTGATCCGTAAACAACTCGAATCGAACTCCCAATAGATAATGTCTCCACATCTTCAGGGCAAATACAATCGCCGCTAACTCTAAATCATGAGTTGGGTAATTCCTTTCATGCGGCTTCAGTTGTCGACTGGCATACGCAACAACTTTATCCCTCTGCATCAGCACTGCTCCAAGTCCAGTACCACATGCGTCGGTGTAAACCACCATCTCATCATTCCCACTTGGAATAGTCAAAATAGGAGCACTCGTCAATCTCTCTTTCAGGATTCCGAAAGCTTGCTCACACTTAGCATCCCAACTGAACACTTGGTTCTTCTTCGTCAATCCTGTTAACGGTGCAGCTATCTTGGAGAAGTCTTTGATGAACCGTCGATAATATCCTGCTAATCCAAGAAAACTTCTCATATCAGATGCATTCTTAGGTCTAACCCAATCCTGGATTGCTGCCACCTTAGCGGGATCAACCGCTATTCCATTTCCAGAAATCACATGGCCTAAAAACCTCACTTCACTCTTCCAGAAGTGACACTTCGAAAACTTAGCCTTCAGCTGATGTTTCCGCAAGATTTCCAAAACAATACGCAAGTGCGTCTTGTGCTCTTCTTTCGTTCTGGAATAAATCAGAATATCATCCACGAACACAAGTACGAACTTGTTCAACTGATCTCTGAACACTCTATTCATAAGATCCACAAAATATGCTGGCGCGTTAGTCAATCCAAACGGCATTACCAGCCACTCAAAGAAACCCGATGGTGTCCGAAAAGCAGTCTTCGGCACACTATCTTTAGCCACTCTGAACTGGTGAAATCCCATTGCCAAATCCATTTGAGAAAACACCTTAGCTTCGTGAAGCTGATCAAACAAGTCATCTATTCTCGGCAATGGATACTTGTTCTTCTTAGTCACCTTATTCAGCTCACGATAATCCACACACAATCTCAACGACCCATCTGCCTTGGTTGCAAACACAACTGGTGCACCCCACTCGGACACACTACGCCGAATGAATCCTTTCTGCAAAAGATCATCAACTTGCACCCTCAACTTCTGTTGTTCCCTAGGCGCCATTCGCCTAAGAGGCATCACAACAGGTTTGGCTCCTTCAACTAGATCTATTCGAAACTCGATCTCTCTATGCGGCGGCAACCGTTTGACTTCGTCAAAGACATCCTCGAATCCATTAGCGATTGGCACCGATGACAGTCCATCCCATGGAACAACCAGCGAATACATGAAGCTCATGAAGACGCCTTCTTCATGCTTACATCGTATTACAACCTTTCGCCCCTCCACATTCTCGACTGTCACTTCCAACCTCTCGCAATCAACCTTAGCCGCATACTTCCTAAGCCAGTCCATACCCAAAATAATTCCGAACCCCGCAAAGTTCAGAACAAAGCAATCACAAACAAAAGAGCAACCATGACTCGACACAACTAGACCACGGCATAACATACACAAACAAGACGAACCCCCAACTGGATTAGTCACAACCAATGGCCTATCAACAATATCCGGTTCCAAACCTAACCGGCCTACGAGTTCATTACAAACAAACGAATGCGACGCTCCAGTATCAAACAGAACTCTAACTGGAACACCACATAGGAAAAGAGTACCTTGAACCACCACACTCTTTCCCTTCTCTTCAGCAGTAGGAGCTTTCGAAGACGACGGAACAGCTCCTAAAGCATAAGCTTGCACAATCTGCTTGTCCCTCCTCGGTTCTGGACAATTCTTCCTGATGTGCCCTGGCTTGTCACAGTTGTGACACTTCATCGATGCCTTCGGATTCTTACAATCCTTAGAGAAATGGCCCTTCTGCTGACAATTGTAGCAAGTCACCTCGCCTTTCGGCTTCTTCTGGCCATCCTTACCCTTCTGCTGCTGCTGCTTCCTCTTCTTGTTTCCACCCTGCTGGGGTTTGGACTCCTCCCTGGTAACAGCAACAACAGATCCTTCCTTAGGAAACAGACTCTCATCCCTAAGAGCTTTCTCCACAAGCTTCTCAAATGAATCGTCCAAATGATCCACCAACTGTCTCCCAAGATAACTATCCAAGCCAGTCACAAACTTCTCGTTCTTCTGATATGCAGACTCAATATATGACCGGGCATACTTGGACAACGCTTCAAACTCAGAAACATACTCAAGAACTGGTCTTCCACCTTGCTTGAGCTCCACAAACTTCTTGAACAGAACAGACTTCTGAGCTGTAGAAATGAACTTAGCTTCAAATCTAGCTTGGAATTGCTCCCAAGTAATCTCTTCCTCCGCAGTATTGATGGTAATAGAGTTCCACCAATCAGAAGCTCTCCCTTGAAGCTGCCTTGATGCCAACTTCCTCTTAGTTGCATCATCAATTCCCAAATCACCAAAGATCCTTCTACAAGCATCGATCCATCTCTGGACTTCAATAGTTGATTCTGTTCCCAAGAAAACTTTCCCTCCAAGAGCAGTATAATCCTTGCACAACTTAGCAAAATCCATTGGTTTCGGAGTTTGGACTTGAACTCCAACATCAACTGCTGCCCCTGGAATTGGTATCCTTCTCATGATCGAAGTCATCATAGCTTCGAACATGGCTGCATAATCAGCAGTCCCCTCAGTAGCACGGCCTTCCCTAGCAACTGGTCTCCCTCTTCGACTCATTCTCAATATCTATAAAAAGGAATGATTAGAACATCTAGAGAAACAACTGCACAAAGGACTAACTTACTGCTAAACTACTATATTATATATAGTAATCATCCATCAAAATACAATTACGTCTCTCATACGTAGTTACGTCAGCGAGCGTTGGGTAAAATCGATTAACCAATGCTCTGATACCAAATGTGACGACCGTCCATGACCCCTGCACTAAATCTAGAGATAGTGCGCTGTAAAGTGTGCCAGGCGACCATGGACGATTGTCAGGGTAGATTAAAACAACAGAATCTATCGTATTACTCACAGCGCATGGACAAAATACAATAGAACATATGTATAGTGAAGCTTTTTAGAACAAAACGACATCATATAAAACTCCATAATAGTTGAATACAAGCATCCAAATAGTCAATACATCAAGCCTCACTACATATCTCTCAGAGAATACAAAACAGCGGAATATCCAGTACATATAATAAGAAGATAATATGCAACCCTCCGGCTCATCTTCGATATCAGCATCGTGAGAAGAGAACAGCACCTGCCACCTGCTACCTAGTATGCCCGTCCCAAAGTGGACGAACAGCCCAAGGCAATAAGAATTAAAACATAAAGCCTTGAGTCAGACAACAGTCTTAGTGAGCAGCAAATTAACTAACAACATACCAAAAGAGCATAAAGGAAAAGGAATAGGAATACAACCCTCCCACTCCAACCTCATTCTACAGTGATAGCCCCCAGACACACACTAAGCAGAAGCAAACATAACAGAGCATACAATTTAAAGTAAAGCTACTATCACTCGAGTCAAGGTCGATGTTTTCCAAGTACCAAGGCCTAAATCAGATAAGCACCCAGAAAATACCACTCTTGAGTCCGAATGACGATACACCCAAACATCCATGACTCTGGCTATCACTGTTATCATTGCTTCGATATCACCGTTAATTGAATGACCGGCACATTCTTTCAGCCATCCGTCAAGGGCTAATGGAAACCCCGGTTCTAGACATAACTCCCGCACGTCGTCGCAACCCGTGCCTAGGACTATCGAATCTGCCCAGAGTACTCGACCATCAACAGTTAGTCGTTGGGACTATCGAATCTGCCCAAACGTACTCTTGCTTAGAGCATGCTAGAACCTTCAACAACGATGCTATCCAAACCTCCTAGTCATCCTCCTCGACGACTATTCACATATCCATTCATTATCCTCAACTCGAATCATATCACCGAGTTATCAACGTGCTTGGAATGATCCCGTCTGGATTAGACCAAGTCTTCATCACATGATTGCCTCGCTTCATCACATCCTCGCAAAGCCTCATCTCAACATCACATCATCAAATCTATGCATAAGAGCTTCATCATTCCGCTACATATGCCACGAGCAGCTTTCCCAATCCAAGAGCCTTTCCCTTAGCTTTTGAATCATCTTCGATCTAAATCTAATCATCAATCATCTAGTTCATAACAATCAATCAAATCAAACATCAATCCAAGCAATCAAGCATTCAAATATGGTCTAAGTAGACAATTATAACAATAATGGCATTTTCGTAATTAAAGAGTTGAAAGCCCAATAAGCATGAAATCATGGATTATATCTCTACAAACTTGATGAATGAACTTGCGTAGGTTAACATATGATAAAATGGATGTAACATCATCATGAACAATGGATCTATATGGATCTACACTTAGGATGAAGAAAATGCATGGAAATCACTATTTTAACACCAAATCGAGCCAACAATCCGATATACTCCTTTGGATCCGTGTGAGAGATAATCACCACTCACCAAATCACCAAAACAACCTCAAATCAACACGCTTCAGATCTGGACAGCGAAGGATCAAGCTTGATCTATCACGAATCCGCTTCAAACGAAGAAATCTCACTTGAAAAGATGAAGATCTTCAACTTTAGCTCTTGAATCTTCAATCTTGATCTTCGATTTGGATGAAAGGAATCACTAGATTAGAGTGGAGAAAAGAAGTGAAGAAGTGTAGAAGTCGAGCTCTCAAAATGGCAGCACTTCGTCGCTTCAAAATCCGGATCCAAAAAATGAAGCCAACCCCCTCTATTTATAGCTGAAAACCGCTCCTAGATCGCTCATCTCCATAGGTCGTCCACGACCTAACTGCTACGACCTACGACCTAGCACCCCAGACTCAACGACCTAACCAGATGCGCATCCAAGCACCCAGCGACCTAATAGCCTAACGACTTAAGAGAATGCAACTTAGAACAACTGCGCACCCAAGCACTCAGCGACCTACGACCTAATGAGGACATCTGCGACCTAACAACTCAGGCGCTTCAACGACTTAAAAGCTTACGACTTAACACATGGCAAAACCCAGCGACCTAACAACTCACGCGACCTATCTCCTTAGGTCGCTAACACGGTATAACTCTTTAGGTCGCTAACACGCTAACTCCTTAGGTCGCTAACACGCTAACTCCTTAGGTCGCTAACACGCTAACTCCTTAGCTTCCTTTGGTCGTTGCCCCTATAAGTCATCTACGACTTAAATGTTACCAACTCCTAGGTCGCTCAACCAACTTAAACTGCCAAACGACCTAACCACTTCATCCTTAAGTCGCACACGACCTAAGCTAACCTACAACTTAGCTTTTAGGTCGATCCACCTCCCCAGGTTGCCGACTACGACCTAACTTCCTAAGGCCACGACTTATCACCTAGGTCGCTCTCGACCTAGGACTTAGAAAAATCTGCCTAAAATCTGAAATGTCTTGAAAATGCTAAATTCCAGATTTTGACGAACTTGTCGATCCGTAAAAATACGGGTCGTTACAGGTTCTTTAGGAAATAAACAGACGAAAATAAGATCGGAGATCATCTCCTAACAGTTAGTGGACGAATTTCCTTATCATCATCCTAGACGAACAAAACAATGTTATACGTATAGTATAGCTAGGCTTGTCAATGAGCAGGGTTCGGTCTAGGTATTATAAAACCTGAAACCGAGTCCAATTACAATAATTAAAACCCGACCCTGACCCGAACCCGTAGGGTATTTCAACCCAATATCGAAGCCAGGCCCGTCGGGCTTTTTAAGGTTGCTGGGTAATAACTATATACCTGACTCGGAATATATATGTTAAAACCATATTTTAGAACTGCAACTTTGGTAAAAGTTGTATACAAACAATGTTAACACATAAATTGGACGGTGATGTAGTCAAACTCATAACAAAAGTATGAAAAAACATCTGCATGTAAACAAGCAAAATCGTAAATAAATAATAAACACTCATGTTTTGATATGACGAAAAACTAATACTTGGGTCGGGCCCTAACCAGGTGGATTTTTGATAAAACCATACCCGACCCGGATCGGGCTTGAGTCGGGCTTAGGTAGTAAAAGGCAAAAACCCATACCCGCATAAATAGGGCGGGTTCGGGTCGGGCTCGGGCCGAAACCCGTACCATTGATAGGCCTAAGTATAGCGCCTTTCGAGATAACAATACCATATGATCCCCGTATTTCTCCTAGATATTTCCAAAATTATTTTTTAGTCCAGATTTGATAGTCGGTTATTTAACTATCAAATAAACAATCATTTAACCAGAGAGTTCATTTCCTACTGAAATCACTAAGTCTTATTTAATTTAAATTTTAATAAATTAAATCTCTTTATCAAAAGGGTATATACTTGTCTTATTGGAATAAGTATGTTCACAAGCCATCCTCTTCAAAAATATTTGAAAACTTTTTAAAATAAATATGGAAAGCACCACTGCTGTATCATCCACGGATTCGCAACTTGATGATTACGTCTCCAACCCAAAGAGATTCAAACTTAACTATATGCAATCTCTGCCTCCCGATTCCACCATGAAAGTATGCCATTACTTTCCGAGAACTTTATTTAATAATTATCTCAAAATAGTGCTTATAAAGTTTCTACATAAATTTTCCAAGTTTAAATTAGGCAAATACTCTTAAGTAAAATTTATCATATAAAACAATATTAATATTGAATAATTTATCCTTTTAAAATAATAATACTAATTAATTCTTAAATAATAATTAACTTTTAAAAAAATCATTATAAAGTAACTTTAATTAATTATAAATATACTTTTAAACAATTAAAATAATTTCATAAGTTTGAAACAATAATTAAATTCTGATTATAAGTAAAATCCTATCGACTTACAAGTCTTGTTTATAAAACTTATAATTCATTTGACAATTTAAAAACATTTAAATAACTAACCTTCTAAAATATTCTTATGCTAAACAAATTTTGAAATTACCTAGTTTGATAATTAAAAATCCTCTTTCGAAAACAAATTCAACATCTCGATAAAAATATATTTTTCAATTCAAATATAACCAATCTAATATTTAAAAATCTTTCTCCATTTATCACCAATCGATTTACGTCCCAAATTCATAAATCCCTTTTCACATTTCCAAAAGTAAAATCTATAATTTTCTTTTAAAATCATTTTGCCCATCTCATTATAATTTCTCACCGTGAATTTATATCTTCAATTTATCAATTGATACTCATTTCAATTTTATTTATAAACATTGTTTATAAATCTCATAGTCTCATTTCCAGTTTACAAGGGTTTCACATCACTTAAATCCATTATAAATTGATTTCTAAATTAATTTGCATTTATAAATAAATTTCTTAAATAACCCAAACTATATGCCAAAACCAACCAAATCTCGATTCTACTTCCATTTCATAATTTAGGAACCTTATTTAAGATCTAGTATAACCAATTTTATATTTATTTCCAAATTCTCTTTTAATCTCCCAAACTATTAAAAATCCCGATTTTAAAAACCTTTTATATTTAAACAAGTATCACTTAAGAGTTATTATTTAAAATCCTTTATATACATTATTCTAAAATCTTTATTTACAATATCACAAAATAGTTAAGTACAAATTCAAAACCATTTATTTTATCCAATCAATTAATCCAAAATTCAATATAAATATTTTACTTCGAAAATCCCTTTTTAATTTCTTTTTAAATTCAAAACATATATTTACGATATTTTTAAAATACCAAAATCTAAGCCAGTACTACCATAGCATCCAATAAATTTAAATCACACTATAATCTATCACAGATTATTCAAAACATATCATATATCACTATATATGAAATTAAATTCAATATTTTTTAGGAATCCATTTGGATCCCTCCAACCCATTTCCCTATAACCACAGATGTTAGATAACATAAAATACCAATCCCACTTCGAGGAGGGATATCGCGGTAATATAGGACCATCTGCTATTATGCAGGGCGCATAGGGTCTCATCCGCTCCAACGGTAGGAATAATCAATCCAACTACTGATATATACTACTATATATATTATAATATCCAATTGATAATAATAATAATTATCAAATCATCCAATCAACCAATAATTAAATTTTCAACATTTTAAACTAAACTAGCAATCAAAAAATGAGTGAGATTTACTCACCTTTATTTTTATTGTCGCTTTCACGTTCTAGTTCCGATTAAATTCAAACGCGTTTGAATTTTCCGAAAATTCTACAAGCTCTAAATTCGTCCAAACCAGTTTCATTACGAAGCTCTCGTTATCATGATCGCAACGCAAAATGTCTCGTCCCAAACGGACCTCGTATGCAAGAGTTATACATTTTTAGGTTCATTGATACTTAAATTAAATTAAACACAAATAAAATATTTCTTTTAGAAACCCATACCCAATTCAAACCCATCCCACCAACAACAGTTCAATTTCAATTTGTTTTATTATGCACGACCCAAGCCCAAGACAAAAGCTTCTTCCCCTATTTCTTTTTACTTCTCCCTTTTTCTTCCTCGCCTGCACACGATACATAACCATGCACGACGACTGACATGGCCAACCACTCCACGAACCATCAATCTGACAACACCAACGGCTTTCCCACATCGATCTCCATCTGCCTATGCCAAAAAATCACAGCATCTCTCGACGATACGAAATGTGACCTGAAATTGTATTTTTATGAAGTATAAATGGAGAATTAAAGTTTTGTTTGAAATTGTATTTTTATCTCTACTTGTACTATTGCATGATGTTTTTAAATAGAAGAGGGGTTGCATGATCAAGAGGGAATAGGCAGTAGGTGGTTGATGGGAGATAGTGTGACAACCAAGTCAAGTCAAAAAAAAAGAATTACATATATATATATTACTTTTAATTCAAAATATCCTGCTATGTAACTTATAAAAATCTCAAAACCCCTATCGAGGCATGCCACTAGGCGTTCATAATGTTATAGCCCTATGCCGAATGCAATGGAAAAGGTTTTGAGTCCTACTTCGATCGTATGGAGAAGATAGCTTTTTGAACCCAATTGTAATATTGAATTTTTTATATTAATTCAGCGCGTTTCTATCCCGTACGACCAAACGATAATCCCAAATGCTACGAAATTAGAAATATGATAATAATACACTATTACGGATCCAATGGAACTGGTTTCATCGAATTCTGAGACTGCCTCGAAAGGCTATTTTTACCCATCAATTTATACAAGTTATTTTTAAAATTGTGTAAATCACTTGTAAATCCAATTTTAAAATTTTATTTACCTTCATTCTTATTAATAGAAATTTAATAAGCTTTGAAATTATTTTTATCTAGCTTAAAACTCAAGATTCAATTATTTAAGTAAATTCCAATTATTAAACTATCCAATAAATCGTTATATTTGAAATTCAAGTTAAAAATTTACTCTTAAATATTTAAATCAATTAAATATTCTAATTTCAATATAACCAAAATTCTGGGTTGTGACACATGTTTTATTCTGTATATGATGTATATTATTCTACTATGATCTATGACTATGATTCAGATTTATCTATATTAGAACTATTGAGAATATTTTTAATCGGTGTGTTTATTACTTTACATTAATATCGTACATGCCAAAACTTTCGGTTCAGATCCTCAAAAGGTAATGAAGACGTGTCAATGTTAGTATAAAGATATATTCACATTTGATCACCCTTAACCAGCTATATTCTCTGTATTATTATGTTACTTGTAATGTCCTTTAATAATATGGATATAGCAGTAGGGTCGTTACAAATGCCTTGTATTTCATTTCTTGAAATTAACATAATATATTCATCATTCGATGTGCTCAAGTTGGTTCAGATTTTACTCACAAAGTCATCGCATGGTATGAGTCTATGTTTTGGTTCGTATGAGCTGAAATAGAAAATTCTAAATAATGATTTAGAGTGAAAAGTTTACACATAATAACCAAAGTGTCTCGAAATCGATGCGAGCGATATTGATTTTATAAGTTTTTGAATATGAACCATCAACTAGCACAAAATTTTCATTAGGCAAGCATCAAAATTGAATAAGTGTTTTGGTAGAAATATCAAATAGTTTGATTCTCAGTCAAAATGCAAAGGAAGCATGTGCTTATAAGAAAGAAAGTTAAAATGTATATAGATATTTCTAAACCATAAGTAAATAATACATCGTTGGTTTTTTGATGTACTTGTGTTAAAATCCGCTTTAGTTGTTTTAATACCCGATGCTGGATTTACAAATGATGTCTTTAGTAGATAGTATAAACGACATTGGGAATGTCCCAAATGATACGCAGAAGCACCTCATTAAAATGTTTAATAAGGAACGTGTGTAATGGATTCCTTGTGCATTGGCAATAGGAGTTAGCATAAATGTTATGTTGTCTATGATATAAAGATTTGTTAATGTATTTGATACATTAAGAAAATATTAAATCAAAATTAAAGGTCACTAGGTGATAGTTTGGTGTGTTCTCGGGTATTTACGAAATACTTAAGAATTGTTTACAAAAACAATAAACTCCATATGTAGGAGTAATTGAATTCAACTTCATGAGTGATATTGAGTATGACATGTTAATATCAAATTCATGTTCAAAATATGTTCAATAGGCTATAAATTGGAAATGTTCCAAATAGAAGGTCGTGATTGATTCAACGAAAAAGCTAGCTATATCGTCTTAAATAGCGCCAAGGTAAAAGTAACGTATAAATAACCATTAAAAGAAAATGACATAATACAACAAGTTATTTACAATTGGCACTACATGACTGTTGCAATAATGAGTTTTTAACAATTGGTACTTACCGATAATTGTAATAAAGAGTTTTTAACCGCTGGTTTTTTCTGACAGTTGTAACAAAAGTATTTTTAACAATTGAGTTTTTCCTACCAACCACAACAAAAATATTTTTGGAAATTGAGTTTTCCTGCGATTAGTGATAAACGTATTTTAAAAACAATTTGTTTTTACCAGTTGTAATAGATATCTATAATAACTAATTAAATTTCCGTGGTCTATATTTATTTATACCCTGTCCCACTTATAAGTTTTACGTGATTGTTTAATCATGTTCAAATAAACATTGTTAATTAAAAACAAAAATCTAAATGAACACAAAAGTCTCCGCTTAAATATTTAAAGTAACAAACAATTAATACTTAATCATTTGTAAATATTAATCTATGATTGGTAATTACAAATGACAACTTATATATGTCATTACTTATAATTATAACCAATGATTATCAATAAATAATTCATAATTGCTAAATTATCAATAATCAATAATTACTTTTTTATTTAATAATTTATTATAATTATTCATTATTAATTAGTAAATTACAGTTAATATTTATTAATTAAATCTGATAATCAATAATAAATATTCAATAATTACTAATTAAATTTTAATAATTAATGTTTAACGTTTAATATTTAATTAATTTACAGTTATTAATATGCCCATCTTCCAAAAAAATGAGAAACCCCTAAAGCACATTCGTTGTTTTTGTCACTGCCTATATTTCCCAAATATTTTTCAAGCTTCCCTTGCGATCCTTCGCCAACTCCAAATTCGTCGATCCTGCCACTCACCGCCTTAATGGCATTGACCGCAGTGCCGGCCCAAACACAATTGATGCTCCAGACAAAATTAAAAGGTATCTTGTCAGGCTCGAACCTGGGTTGCCGTAGACAAAGAGAAAAGACACAACACTAGGTTACAACTTGAATTGTAAATGTTCACATACAAACATATTTTACTAATCATAATACATAACCAAGCTACTGTCGAAATTATTGCCCCTGCCGGATCGGTTGCCCTAGGTGGTCGTCTTGCTCGCCTTACCCTTGGGCCGGGCCTGCATTGACGCCTGCTCCATCGAGTGCGAGCTCCACATCGCTCAGGAATAGCTAGTTTGTAGTAATACTCCATAGCCTATGAATGGCACACAGGCTTGGCTGGAATGAAAGTGAAGTAAAAAAATGTTGATGGTAAGAATAGATATAGTGTTTTAAGTTCTATTGTAAGTTTTCTTTTTGTTCTATTCCTTTCACTGTTTATAGCCATATGGATGAACAAAACTGAATGTTATAATAATTCTTTAATGAGTTAAGTATCTCCAAACAAAAGAGAATTTACTACAAAACCATGGATAGATTATTATTAGTAGTTTGTAGCCAATTAAGAGATGCTCAACGCATAATCAATCCTGGTTACTGAATTTAGTATATTGTAGTAAATGATTCATAAATGTGGAAATAAAAAAGTGCACAAATTCACTACAACAAAATATTAATTTTAAAACAAATTTTAGGGACCCAAAACTTTTTTGTCTTTAAATAAGGTCTAATTAAAGACAAAATAATTGTCTCACTAATTATTACTAAAAGATTGAAATTATGGTCTTTAGTGGGTCTCAACATGAAATGCTTTTAATTAATTGCTAAAAAAATTTAAACTATAGTCTTCAAGTTGGTCTCAACACAAGGAAATGTGATCTGATAAACAAATTATACATGTCCGCCTGAAACAGTTTTTTATAATCAATGCCCCACCCAACCCACACATGTAAAAAAAAGGAAACCTGGCTAATTAATTTCCTCCATTCAGAAAAAAAAACTTGTAGGAAGAAAGCCGCATCCAGCAGTTTTCTCCCCAAAAAAAAGAGTCGATCCTCCTTCAAGAAAAGCTCTCTTCTCAGCATAGACGAGCTATCGATCTGTACAGTTGAAGAATATATAGGTACGTATTTCAATTTCTAATTGATATGCTACTTGTTTTATGCGGATTTTTTTGATGACTACAAGTCGGTGTTACGATTAATTTTCTGATTATTACTTTTATTTTTCATCATTTTATGTTCAAGAATCATTCCGATATAATCTTCTGAATCGGCTGAAACTAGGAAGGATGCTTCAAGCTGCTACCGAGTGAAATATGTGAAGAAAAAAACGGTTCAATTTCTCAATCCTTTATTTCTACTAATTATTGTACACGAATTTAACTGATTTGAATGCAAGTGGTGAATGATTTTATTGATTATCAGAGAGTTGAATTTATTTGCCAATTTGATTTATATGGAATTTGATTCTGATTTTGTCTTAGGACTAATTTAGTTTGTGATACTAGTATTATGCCTAGCTGTTTGTAGTGTAGACAAAAAAAATTATACTGTTTGTAGTTGTAAGAAATGCCTATGCGACAGTAAATAGAAAAGAGAATAGTAGATAAAGCTAAATGGCTGCAGCTTTGTTGTTTGCTTAAGTTTAGCAATGCACAGGAAATTAAAAAAATAGGTTATTTTGTTATGGATATTGATTAGAATAACAAACTTGTTGGTGAACTAAATGACATGCTGTTCAAACTGATTATGCTATATTACACAAATATAAATGTCATTTAGTTCAAAAGTAATATAACGTATATAGTTTCATGCTTTTCAAAAGTAATGCCACAGCTAAAAAGTTCGCTGAAACCTCAAGATTATTCTCCACACTCTTCGTTCCAGCTAACATTTTTTTTCATCAATGAACAGCAGTTTACAAACACCCTAAACTCAAAGGAAAAAAAAGTAAAATAAAAAAATAACAACTACCTTGAAATTTATCAGTGAACATAAATATCTTTTCTTTTTATCATCATCGCCACCATCATTTTACTGTTCATTAGTCACCTAAAGCATGAGGGACATATCACATATGCAACGCAGCTTTGAAAATTTATGGATGTTGTCTAAGTTGTCCGTATATTCAAAAGATTCAAAATAAGCTTCTTAATATATATGTACAAAACCAAAAACAACAGATGCATTGACAAATTAACACTATAGGCATAAATTTATTGTGAAAATACTCTTTTTCACTTTTCTTTTTAGTAATTAGACCATTGTTTCCTTCTTATATTACCGATGGGCCATTTTAATGTTTTTATTTATGCGTTATTTCTATGAATTATATATTTTGAATCATTATTATTGTTTCATCAAGTTACATGTTTTTTCTTTTAGTATATTCTATTGACTATATGTTGCGAATCATTATTATAGTCTGGAATGTGTAATGATTGATTCCCATAATTATACCTACTTTTCTGTAGGTAAAAGTATGTATGTATTGTATTATAATTTTGTTTTATAATAACTTTTTACTGCTTATTAAATATTAAGTAAGTTTTATTTCTTTGTAGGATAAGTCTCAAAATGATTGACCGTTCATGGATGTATAGTAGGCTTAAAGATGGATATATAAATCTAGAATTTGTTAATGGTGTCAACAAATTATAGATTATGCATTTTTACAAGTAGATTACGGAGGAACCGTTGGGTGTCCATGCTCCATGTGCAATGTGACGATCCAGAATTTTTGAACATTTGAAATCGAAATATTTAATTGATTTTAAATATTTGGAGTTAATTTAAACTTGAATTTCAAAATTAACTATGAATTTGGCAATTTAATTAATGAATTTAATTTATTGAAGTTGGGTAAAAATTTGAATCTTCAGTTTTAAGCTAATTAAAAATAATTTTAAGGCTTAGAAAATTCATATTGATAATACTGAAGATAATGGAAGCCTTAGAATTGAATTTGGAAATAATTTATTCAGTTTTGAAATTTTATTGTTTAAATCGATATTTAAAAATAGCCTTCCGAGGCACAGTCTCGGAATTCGACGAAACCAGTTCCATTGGATCCGTAATATTGTATTATTATCGAATTTCAATTTTCGTAGCATTCGGAGTTGTCGTTTGGCTGTACGATAAGCAAACGCGATGAAAATTTAATCGAAATTTAATATAATAACGGAGTCCAAAAAGCTATCTTCTCCATACGATCGAATTAGGACTCGAAACCTTTTCCATCGTGTTCATAATAGGGGTATAACATTAGAAATGCCTAGCGGCACGTTTCGTTAGGAGGTCGAAAATTTAAGCTACAAATTCGAGACAATTTGAAATCAAATTTAAATTTTATTTACTTATTCTTATTCCGACAACTCGTACAACCAGCCACCACGTTGTCTCCTTCATACCCTTCCTTTCAATATCGCGTCTCTTTCACTATCACCCAGTTCAATCGACAAAGAAATGAAAACAAAAGCATTATCTTTCGTTCAGAAATCAGATAACCATGGCCGCATTGATCTCTTTCAATTTCGAGTTCCCAGTACGAACAGGAACGAAAATCGTTCATTCCCAATATATAAAAAATGGCGACAGAGAGAAAAAGGGGGAAGCGCACATGCGCGCTCGCGTGTGTGAATGGGAGGTCGTGTCATTCGCGTTGATGGTGGGCGACATCAGGAAATCGCGGCAATGGGAACGGCAGCGCCTGCTTTGCGCTCGCGCGACAGCGGTTAGATCTCGCGAGGCAACTCGAGGCAGCAAGATCGAGGAGGGGTCAGCACGATTTTTGGGTTGACCTCGATCTGATGGGATTCGCGAGACCTCGTGTGTGCTGGGTGGCTACGAAGGAAGCGTTGCGTGTTCAAGGTGGGTTATTCAATGATCAAAATATAAACATATTAGATAGAATTGTTGCAGTAAGGTGTAATTTGTTTTGTTAAATCTTTAAGCATTTTTATTTAAAAGGATTACAGTAAAATTAATTACTGTTATATTCAAAGTGGTATATATATAGATAAACTTTGGAAGAAAGAAAATAATGTTTTAATTTACATTCAGGTTAGAAAACAATATGAACAGGATTTTATTTTTACAGTAAAGTAATTTTTTTACTGTGTTGTTTATATAAAATAAGAAAATAAGTACACCAATATGTATTTGATCAAATTACTAATTATTTTAAATAATGTAATATGTGATTAATCTGTTAATAAACTTATTAAATTATTTTTAATCGATAAGAATATTTTATAAAATAAATGTTGGATTTAATTTAGGTAAAAATTTAATTTTAGTTAGATACATTTATTAAAAGAAATTAGCTAATATATAATTATCAGTTTGGAATTAATCACTAGTTAATTAATTATTAATTAATTAAAAGTAAATTGGTTATTCGATTTATTACGAATATTAATAAAATCATATAATTGTTATGCAAGGTTAAAATTGTGGAAAGACGAAATCGGGATTTGAAATGGATTAAAAAAAAAAGCAAAGGTGAGAACTTCTCACTCAATCGAATTTGTTTCGATTTAAATTTTAAATAGTTAAATTTAAAATTGCTTAATTATGTTGATTGTATGCTTGGATGATAAATTATTATCAGTTGTATTGAAATAGACCCTATACGCCGCATATTAAGCGGAGGTTATTATATTAAACACATATACCGCGTTATTCCACTGTGAAGTGGAATTGGTATTATATATGTACTTGGAGTTGATTTCCCGCATTATATAGCGGATGAGACCCTATTGCACTGCATAATAGCGGATGATATTTTATAAAACCCGTATACCATGGTGTCTCGTCTCGAAATGGGATTGGTATTGTGCTAACATCTGTGGATGCAGGGAAACAAGTTGGAGGGATCCAACTGGATTCCTCAAATAATTGAATTTGTTTCAATGTTGTGTGTTGATCTATTTATAATCTGTGTGATTATCTTTATGATTGAAATTGTTGAAGGCTAAAATTTAGCCGAATGTATTTTGGTATCGTTGGATACCGGAAATAAATAAAAATTGGATTTTTGAAAATTTAAGTTGAAAGTTTATAATAAAATTTATTTTTGAGAATTGGATAAATTTAAAAGAAAGAAATTTAAAAATAATAAAGTTTTATTTTTTGAATAAAATTTCAAAAATATCGAAAAAGCTTTAATAAATGGATTTCGGGTAATATTATTCAAAGGTTGAAGAATTTATTGAAAATACGAATTTTAAAGAGTTTGAAAAAAATAAAAGAATTTGTATTCTTTAAAAAGGAATTTATTTTGAAAAGAAATAAATTTACAAATCCATTTGGGAATTGATTTTGGTGATTTAATATAAACCTTTTGGAAATTTATTTGGCTTTTTAAAATGAATTTGGAATCAATTTGAAAATTGATTTCAATTTGAGATTTGAATGAAATTCACTTAGTGTTTAATTTCTTGGAAAATCAATATGGAATTTGACTTGGTGTTTTTGAAAATCAATTGAAAATTGAATTGTTGTTGAAAGTGAATATTTGTAATCGATTTGAAAATCGTATATCGGTGGATATTTGGAAATTTAAATTCACCACAGAATTTATAAAGGAAAGGGAAATTTGTTGTTAAAAAATAAACATAGATTTATTCTAAAGTGTGGAAATGAATTTACGGATTTGTAACGTAAATTTAAAATAAATCGGTAAGGATTTATTTAATTGGTTTAAATGAACCATTTTGAAATGAAAGTGTATTCTCCCTGGAAAGCCGAGTAAATTTTCTAAATAACTTTGAAATGTATATAAAATTCTAGAATTGGTTTTGAAAAGGATACTTTGGAGAAATTTACTTCTTAAATTGTTTTAAATCCTTTAAATAAAGATTTATTGAATTGCTTACAGAAATGGTTGTTTCTAAGATTTAATTAATATTTGAGTCAGAAGATGGTGATTTAAATAGTATACTCTATCTACTAATTTTATTTTGCAAAATTAGTTTAGACCTAAGTTTATATGTAATATTGGTATGTTTTTTTTATAACTAATATTTTAAGTAAAGTGTTTAAAGAAAAATAGTTTTATTTTAAAGTGTTTTCCAAATATATTTTGGATAAGTGATATAAATTATTTTTAAGTATTTGAACTCGGCAGATTTCCAATGAAAATGAATAAATATATGTGAATATATCCCGTGTAGGAGAATGATTTGAAATTTGTTTTCCAAAGTTGTAATGGTGAAAAGTGATTTGAAATTTGTTTTCAAATGGTTGAAGTGTTAAAAATTATATCTTGCGAATATAATTTTGAAAATAAATAATTTAGGAAATTATTTGGAATATGGTGATGTTGTGCATATCTATTGATAGTTAAATAACCGACTATCAATATTTACCTTTAAATGGGTATTTGTTGTGATTTGCTTGAAATGTGAATGCTACACTTATTTTCAAAATATTGCGCTCATTTTTCGGATTAGCCGGGAGAGGACTTTGTGTCATATAACCCATTCCGAATAGTGATACGACGTAAATGGATAGCATTTGAAGACCGGTGTTGAAGACCGGGTATTTGTGAAAATGATAGGATGACCTATCGATTGTCTCTGCACCGTTAGCTACGGTATGGAGATTTCCTTTGTGATGGGAAGTTCGATCGGGATTGTGAATACCCGGATTGCAAGGGCTTCTTTTGAAGTGCCTTCGGTTCTGTTCGAACCCGGAACAGACTTGTATGGTTACGTGTCTGACATTACATTTTGAGATATAAAACCGATTTCTTTCAAATACATTTCTGTCGGTGGCGGAGAATTTATTCTCTTAGCTTAACACTCTTCTCTGAGACATACGAGCTCAGAGGTTATGTAGTTGAAGGTTATCAGCGATATACTCCCAATTTGGTAATGTGACATGCTGAGTGCTGCTGTGTGCTGATCATTTGTTGTTCAAAGCATGGCTTTGTGCCTATCTTTGTGGACGAGACCTCTTCGGACCTCACAACCCGAAAATGGTCAAAACAGGAAAGATGCGGCAATGTTATGAGGGTCGCTCCCTTTAGGATATGTCATTTTCTTCTGGAAAAGGGTGGTGTCAGGTATGGAGCCCTGATGCTTAGCCTATGTGGTTGCTCCAATCTCATTTCTGTGTGATTGTTGTTTGTGATCGAGGGCCCTCGGATAAAGGTCCCAAAGGACCGGGGGGTGGCATACTCGAGTAGTAGTTACCTAGTTACAGAGGTAACTCGGCCTTGTGTTGACAGAGAACCGGGTAGGTTCTCGGGACATCCATCCAGAGGCGTTCCCATTAACAGTAGGAAGTTCCTTAGTCTGGCCATTTGTTAGCAATCCATCTTCCAATACGAACCTTGTACGGTATTAGTTGTAGAACCTGCCATTTACTTATGGTGGTCACCACTATTTAGATGGTAGCTATAGTAGGCATACAATAATGGTTGTATGTTGGCTAAGATTAATATTATACTTTCGAAATGTTTTCATCACTATGCACTAATAATAATATCAAAAATGATTTGTTTTGCGTAGTAAGCATGTTTTACTATCATAAGGAGAAATCTCCTCCAATTCTGCGTTTGCATTGTGTGTGTGGCGGGAGGCCTTATGGTAGTTTCATTTTCCAAAAGCATTGCGGATATTTTTCACTTCCTTTGTTGTTGTTGTTGTTTTAAAGATAAATAATTGTTTTAAGTTCTCACACCAGTCCCATGACTGACTTGGAGTTTATTGTTCCCTTCCTAAACTTTGGGTGCCCAACATTTTCCACATGGGCAGCCTAGAGACAGGTTATCAGGTTATTCTGGATTTAGGAGTGCTATGGAGCTCAGGAGGCGAGCTGGATGGCGAGACGTACCACTTGTATATGATTTTCCGCTGTGTATTCAATTGTGAGGACAAGTTCGTATAACTGTCTATTGTTGTGTTGTGTTGTATATTGACTCTAATGATGTAATGTATAAAATATACAGTTCTTTGATGCAAAGATTATTCATTTATCTATTATATGTTGTCCCGCTGCGAATGTGAGATTCTGATATTGTTTCTGTTGCTTCTTCTTTCTTACTTCTTCTATCTTTTTCTTCTTAAACCCTAACAGTTCAGTTTTCCGACATTCGATTATGCGGTATTTGATACAGTGGACATAAGAATGCCGACCTTCGGATCCCGATAAAATCGGTATGTTACATGCAAAAACAAAAAATTTCAATTAAAAGAAGAAATTTCTAAGCATTTATCACTAAATGGTTTTGTTCCACTTTATTCTAAATGTATTTTCCATGGAGAGGAAGAAGTTGATGAACCAACAATGTCGAAGTCAGATACAAATAATCCGAATGATGATAATCCCTATAGAGATATGGTATTAGATGCGATGGGTGTTGATGATGATGTGGAAGAGCAATCACCAAATGTCGAAGCTCAAAAGTTCTTACGCATGTTAAAAGCGGCCGATGAACCACTTTGGGATGGATACAAAAGAGAGACAAAGTTATCTGCATGTGCCAAAATGATGGTTCTTAAATCTTGACGAGGTGTAACAGATGCATGTTTCAAGGATATGAGTGCACTAATTGACAACATGTTACTTGAAGGACATAAGCTAATTCAAAAAATTTATGAAGCTAAAAAAATGTCGAAACCTCTTGGGCTTGGCTATGAAAAAATTAATGTTTGTCGGAATTTTTGCATCTTGTATTATAAAGAAAATGATAGGAAGGTTATTTGTGATATTTGTAAAAGTCCTCGTTACAAGTCTGAAGGTATGGGAAATAATTGTAGAAAGATCGCTGCAAAACATCTTCGATACTTCCCAATCATTCCGAGATTGAAAAGGCTATTCATGTCACCAAATCATGCTAAAGACATGACATGGCATTATTATAATAAGTCAACTGATGGTTCAATGGCTCATCCGGTTGATGGCGAAGCATGGAAAGAATTTGATCGTCGACATCCGGATTTTGTTTCATCTGATCGAAATGTGTGATTGGGTTTATGTACCGATGGTTTTAGTACATTTGGAACTTCTGCAAAAGCTTATTCATGTTGGCCGGTGATTTTGACGGTTTACAATTTGCCACCTTGGAAGTGCATGAAACAACCATTTTTATTCCTAAACATGATCATACCAGAGCCTAAAGGTCCTGGAAAGAATTTAGATATTTTTTTACGACCTTTGATTGATGAACTATTAGAGTTGTGGAAAGGTGTTCTTGTTTATGATGTGCACAAAAAAGATAATTTTTTGTTGAGAGCTGCTTTGATATGGACAATTAGTGATTTTCTTGCGTATGGTATATTGTCCGGTTGGAGTACACATGGAAGATTATCATGTCCTTAGTGTATGGAGAAAAAAAGTCCTTTACTCTTGAACATGGAGGAAAGGCTTGTTTTTTTGATTGCCACCGACAATTCTTGCCATTAAATCATCCTTTCAGAAGGCAAAATGGCAAGTTCAGAAGGAATGCCATTGAACATGATATACCACCTACGCGACGTTCTGGTATTGAGATGAGAGATATAGTGTCAAGTTTGCCTGATATTGTATTTGGATTTAAATCAGGCAATCATAAAATAACAGGATTCGGTGAATCACATAATTGGGTACGTAGGGGTATATTTTGGGATCTTCCATTTTGGGAATCAAATTTGATTCGTCATAATCTAGATGTGATGCATATTGAAAAAAACTTTTTTGACAATATATTCAACACATTAATGGACACCGACAAAACAAAAGACAATTTGAAGACTAGACTTGATCTTGAAAAAATTTGTAGCAAACAACGGTGGATGAGCTTAATTCAACATTCCAATGGTAATTATTACAAACTAAAGGCTCCTTTTTGTCTTTCAAAAAAAGAGCAGAAAGATGTTTGTCGTTGGATTAAAAGCATAAGTTTTCCAGATGGATATGCCTCTAACATTCAAAGATGTGTCAACGAGTATGAGACTAAAGTTAGTGGGTTTAAAAGTCATGATTGTCGTGTATTTATGCAAAGACTTCTTCCTACTGCATTTTGGTCATTCTTACCAAATAATATATGGGAAACGTCAGTCGAACTTAGTAATTTTTTTCATGATATATGTGCGAAAAATATAAATGTTGACTACATGAGTTTTTTGGAAGAAAATATCGTTGAAATAATTTGTAAGCTTAAGAAAATATTTCTTCCTTCTTTTTTTGATTCCATGGAGCATCTGCCTATTCATATTCCATATGAAGCAAAAGTAGGTGGTCCAGTTCAATATCGATGGATGTACGCTTTTGAGAGGTATGCTTATTATTTTCTCGGTAATTCTGTGGATTATTTTTTAATTTTTATTTATGGTTTAGGTATTCGTACTATTTTAAAAAGAAAGTGAGCAACAAGGCGCATGTTGAAGGGTCCATAGCTGAAGCATATCTTATTGATGAGATTTCAAACTTCACATCATGTTATTTTGGTCCAAATCTAAAAACTATATGGAGTCAAGCTCCGAGAAATGATGATGGAGGAGAGATTATGATTGATGAAAGACTATCAATTTTTTGTCATTCGGGCAGGGTGTTATCAAATGCATTCGTTAAGAGGAGACTGACCCCAATAGAACATCGTGTTATGCATAAATACGTACTTTTCAATTGCCCTGAATTGAAAGATTTGATGATGTAAGTAATATTAAATATCATTATAATTAGATATACCAAAATACATCTTACCAACAAGAATATAATTTGCGCTTAGAAAATGTAAAGATGAACTACGAGACCAGTATTCGGAACAGGATGAGGATTTCATTGATATGAAGTTGGAATCAATATTTCATGAACGGTTAAAATCAAACGTAAGTTTTTAAATGCATGTAAAATTAATATATGACATATAGTTTATGTTGTATAAATTGTTCACTTATCATGTGTAATTTTTTTAATAGATTCATTCCATCTAGATGGTATTATGCATCAACTATATTTACTTGCACAAGGACGCAGTTATTTGGTGGAGTGTTACAATGGTTACTTTATGAACGGTTACAAGTTCCATACAATGCAGTATGGGAAGAACAAAAAACAATGAACAGTGGCGTATGTGTGAAAGGAAGTTGTTATGATGATCTAGAAAGTGATTATTATGGGATGATTAAAGAAGTTATTAAGTTGACATATCTTGGAGAGAAGAACGAAATTTTAATGTTTAACTGTGATTGGTTTGACACACTGTCAAGAGATGGGATAAGAGTGCACTATACAAATGGATTGATTGAAGTAAAAAGTAATTTTCGACTTCAAATAGAAGATGTGTTTGTGTTTGCGCACTAGTGTCAGCAAGTTTACTTTACATGCCAACCCGGAAGTGCATCAAATGAATGGTTAACTGTGATTAAAACCAGTGCAAGAGGTCGGTTTTCACTTAATGTATTCAACTCAGAGGAGAATACAGATGTGGATCAAGCAGATGAGATATCTCGACCCCCAAATGTTATTTCAGATGATAGTCTTGATTAACCAATAATAATTGAACATTATGATTTCATTGATACTGAAGAACTGAATCTTGAAATGGAAACGACTGATAATAGTAGTGATGATTCAGAAGTGGATATAGAAGTAGATAATGACGAAGATGATGTTGATGAAAGTGATGATGAAGTAGCTATTGAGGATAATTACTCTCCCTAGTAGCATTAAACTATTATTATATGTTATGGTTGTTGTTTTATAGTTTCGTAATGTCCATGAATAATTTTGTTATCATCTTTTATTGTTTTGAAACGTGATACATTGCAAGTTGGAAAATGTTTCTAGATTACTTACTATTGTCTCTTCCAATCCAGATTTCATGTGCATGTGAATACTAGTTTGGCATAACTTTAAGAAAAAATAAAGGGCCAGGCACTATATTAGAGAAGATAGACAAAACTATCAGAGATAACATGTTAAGGGCATAAAATTGGATAGACAAGCTCGTCTACATTGGTCTTTTTAAAGTGTAACAGGACCATCAAAACAACCACGCTTGTTATAAATTCAGTAATGATGGTTAGATCATGAAAGAGAGAAAAAATACAGACCAAAAAAATATATCAGGATTTTAATATAACTAAAAAGCTTTAATTAATTTGTTACCATTTGTGTTTTATGTTACAAGCTTTATTTATATTTACAAATCGAAATCCATGACCTAGAGTCTGACATATTAACAACGTTGAGGATGTATTGCTCATTACACTCGGAGTTTACTTGTAAAAATGGAACTATATATAAAAAAGTGCATGCTAGCACGTACCTTTTATGGGATTCAACAAGTTCAGTTTTCTTTTCCATGTCCGCAGTTTCATTCTGTTGACTCAAATTCAAAGCAGCTTTGGGAATATTAAAAATGAAAGGTAATGTCAGTTCATAGTGAAATTTTTGGAAAGACTGAAAGGTTGTATTTGCATTTATTTTATGTTGGACTGGCATGTTGTAAGCCTATATATATAGCTTTCATTATTGTACTGAATGTAAGCAAGAAATAAAAAATTGTCGTTTGCTTTTGTAGCCAACAGAACTGGTATCAGAGCCAGCATGAACTCCAGCATTGTTCAACAACAAATACCCAGGTTAACAAAAGATAATTATGGTTCCTGGTCAATCCAAATGAAGGCTTTGTTTGGATCCTTAGTTCTTTGGGAAACTGTCACATATGGTTTTTTGGAACCCATCGCTGAAGAAGAGGCTGCATACACAGAGCAGAGAAAGAGGATTCTTAAGGAGCAGAGAATGAAGGATAAAAAGGCCCTGTTTACACTCTACCAAGGACTAGATGAGACTACATTTGAAAAGGTTGCCGAAGCAACAACAAGCAAACAAGCATGGGAAATTCTTTCTACCATCTACAAAGGTGATGATCGAGTAAAGCGAGTTCGTCTACAAGCATTATGGAGCGAGTTTGAAGCACTTCACATGAAAGATGGAGAATCGGTGTCGGACTACTTCTCACGTTTGTTGGTTGTTGTAAATGGCTTGAAAAGAAACAATGAGAAAATTGATGACATCCGCGTCATCGAAAAGGTGCTTTAATCCCTTTCCTCTAAATTTGAGCATGTGGTTGTAGCTATCGAAGAATCTAAAGATTTGGAGAATCTTACAATTGATGAATTGTTGGGTTCGCTTCAAGTGCATGAGCAAAGAATGCAAAAGAATTCAAATCAAGCACCACTAGAACAAGCATTAGAGTCAAAGCTGATGTTAAACGATCAAAGAAGATCTAGCTACAGCTGAGGCCGTGGTAGAGGTCGAGGTCGTGGTGTCTTTCAACGATCAAGTCAAGATCATCATAATCAAGGTTTCAGAGGTCGAGGACGTGGAGGCTACCGTGGCAGAGGAAGAGTCCATGCACATGAAACTGCAAAAAAGTTACAGTGCCATAAATGCGGGAAATTTGGACATTACGCTGTTGATTGTTGGAGCAAAAATGATGAACAAGCTAACGTTGCAGAAACATCAAATGATGGAGGTAATGATACCATACTACTTTTTGCTCAATATGATTCAAACATTCAATATGATACTTGGTATTTTGATTCTGGTGCGAGCAATCATATGTGGTAAGAAAAACTAATTTGCAAAACTTATAGAAGGAGTTCATGGAACCGTGAATCTTGGAGACTCCTCCAAACTTTATGTTGAAGGCAAAGGTACAATACAGTTTGATTTAAAAGATGGCAAGAAAGGTTATATTTCTGATGTATATTATGTTCCCAACATGAAAAGCAATATTCTAAGTATTGAACAGCTTTTGGAGAAAGGATACAACATACACATGGCAAACAATTCACTTACTTTGAGAGATAGATCCGGAATAATTGTAGTTCATGTTCCAATGACCAGCAATCGCATGTTTTCACTGCATCTCAACAACAAATCCGAAAGGGGTCTTTATGGACATAAGCAAGATGAGTCATGGAAATGGCACCTTCGCTTGGGACATCTTTATTTTGGTGGACTAAAGTTGCTGTCTTCATCAAATTTGGTGCATGGATTGCCAATGATTGAAGCGCCAAAAGACACTTGTGAAGAATGCATACTCAGCAAGCATTCAAGACTTCCTTTCTCAAGCGGCAAATCTTGGAAAGCTACAGCACCACTACAACTTGTGCATACTGACATATGTGGACCAATAGAGCCTGCATCATTAGGAGGTAATAAATACTTTATCACTTTCATTGATGATTATAGTCGAAAACTTTGGGTTTATTTTCTTAAAGAAAAATCTGCTGCCTTGAATGTATTCAAAGTTTTTAAAGCACTTGCTGAAATTGAATCTGGTCATAAGCTTGTATCTCTTCGTTCCGATCGTGGTGGCGAGTACACTTCAAAAGCATTTGACGAGTATTGCAAGGAACATGGCGTAAAGCATCAATTTACCGCTGCGTACACCCCGCAACAAAACGGAATCGCTGAAAGGAAGAACCGAACAATTTTAAACATGACTAGAACTATGCTTAAAGAGAAAGGGCTGCCAAAACATCTCTGGGCGGAAGCAGTAGCATGCTCAGCATATATTCTCAATCGTTGTCCTACCAAAAGTGTCAAACACATGACACCTCAAGAGGCGTGGAGCGGCTACAAACCAAGTGTTGCACACCTAAGGATTTTCGGATGTGTTGCATACTCACACATACCAAAATCCAATAGAAAGAAGTTGGATGATCATGGTGAAAAATGCATTTTTCTTGGATATAGTGAGAACTCAAAGGCATACAAGCTTTACAGTCCACTAACAAAGAAGTTGGTGATTAGTATAGATGTTATATTTAATGAAAACGAAACTTGGAATTGGAGTGATAATGTGAAGGTTGATCAAAACCAACCTGCACTGGAAAACTTAGAAGAGCCCCTTGCTGAAGTTCAACAGGTGACACCATTGTCTCCTCAAACATCCTCTCCAAGAAGTAACTCTCCATCTATTGGAGAAAGCAGCAACGAAGTTTCAAGGCAGCAAAGTCCTGTCAAAATGAGAAGCTTGAAGGATATTTATGAGCAGACAAAGAATAATGAAGCAAATAATCTTTTTTGCTTGTATGCCGATCAAGAGCCTCTTACTTTTCAAGAAGCAGTAAGAGAAGATTGTTGGCGAATGGCAATGAAGGAGGAAATGCAAGCTATTGAGAAAAATAAAACCTGGGAGCTGACAACACTTCCAACAAGACAAAAGGCTATTGATGTTAAGTGGGTTTACAAAATTAAGCGTACTGCAGATGGTGAAATTTCTCGATATAAGACAAGGCTTGTAGCTAAAGGCTATAAACAAAAATATGGAATTGACTATGAAGAGGTATTTGCACCGTTGCAAGACTTGACACGATAAGACTATTGATCGCTCTTGCTGCTCAAAATAATTGGAAAATATATCAACTCGATGTCAAATCGGCTTTTCTCAATGGAACTCTTGAGGAAGAAGTATATGTCCAGCAACCCGAAGGTTTTGTGGTAGAAGGAGAGGAAAGCAAGGTATATCGTCTAAAAAAGGCATTATATGGTTTGAAGCAGGCATCGAGAGCTTGGAATGCACGACTTGATAGATATCTTCATCAAAATGAGTTCACAAAATGTCCATATGAGCATGCTGTGTATATAAAGAAAAATCATGTTGGCCATTTGTTGATAGTTTGCATATACGTTGATGACTTGCTATGCACAGGAAGCATTGTTGAAATGCTCATGGAGTTTAAACAATCAATGTTTGAGGAGTTTGAGATGACGGACAGCGGACTAATGTCCTACTTTCTTGGCATTGAAGTGAAACAAATGGAAGATGGAATATATATATCTCAAAAAAGGTACATGAATGAGATCCTGAAAAAATTCAATATGATAAATTGCAAACCTGTGAATTTTTCGATAGCAGCAGGAACAAAGTTATCAAGAAAAGAAAATGAAGTTCAGGTGGACCCGACTCTTTTCAAGAGTTTGGTCGGCAGTTTGAGGTACTTGACGATCACAAGGCCTGATATTGTGTATGGAGTTGGACTCGTAAGTCGCTACATGGATACACCGAACAAGTTGCATTGGTTAGCTGCAAAAAGAATCTTGAGGTATATCAAAGGCACTCTCAATCATGGTCTTCTCTATCGCTGTAGTGAAAATGCAAAGCTAATAGGTTATTCGGATAGTGATTGGGGAGGCGACAAAGATGAAAGGAAAAGCACAACAGGTTATGTATTCTATTTTGGATCAACTGCATTTTCTTGGACTTCGAAAAAACAAAGTGTTGTGGCGTTATCTTCATGCGAAGCTGAGTACGTGGCACTCTCATCAACTTTTTGTGAGGCTATTTGGTTGAGAAATATTTTGACAAAGCTGGATGTTCCGTAAGAGGAGGCGACTGTGATATGTGTAGACAACAAATCAGCTATTCAACTTGCGAAAAATCCGGTGCATCATGGAAAAAGTAAGCACATTGATACTCGGTTTTATTTCCTTCGAGATCATGTGAAACGGAAAACAATAGAGCTGCAATACTACCACACTACGGAGCAAGCAGCCGATATATTTACAAAGCCAGTTTTAGGTGAAACCTTCTTAAAACTAAGAGACATGCTGGGAATGAAGCAGCTTTGATTTAAAGGGGGGCTGTGTTGACTCAAATTCAAAGCAGCTTTGGGAATATTAAAAATGAAAGGTAATGTCAATTCATAGTGAAATTTTTTGAAAGAATGAAAGGTTGTATTTGCATTTATTTTATGTTGGACTGGCATGTTGTAAGCCTATATATATAGCTTTCATTGTTGTACTGAATGTAAGCAAGAAATAAAAAATTGCCGTTTGCTTTTGTAGCCAACACATTCTTCAATTGCTGAAACAAATTAAACCCATCAATATCTGAAATGCTCTAAGTCTCGCAGAAAATTTTATATTTTTAACAATTAAACAAAGCAGGGATTCATCCAATGGTTTGACCTATCAGATTATGGATTTGTTTTTTCTGATTAATTGGATTTACTTAAATTTATTGCATATTCTTTGTATCACAATATTAATCTTCTAGCATTGTGTAAAATGTGATAATGTAATTAAGTTAACACTTTTTATTATAACATATAGCTACTGATAACTTAGATCTCCACGTTATACTGACAAGTTATAATATATACATTTTTATGTCAATCAATTTTTAACGAAGAATAATATATAAGTTTCCTTTTCCTTTTCCTTCCTTTCTTTTCCTTTTTCTCTAAGAATAAACAAGTAAATGTAGTTTTAATTAGCTCAACTGCATCGTACCTATGACAAATAAATTGAGTTCATTGGTGAACAAGTAAGTAATTCGATGGAAAATGAACTAAAGGCTTAAATTAGAAAGTAAAAAATGGAGTTTCAAACAACCTGCATATTGTTTTCTTGTGCTTCCTTAGAACTAACATCCTTCTTTTGAGCCTTGTTATATCTATCGACAGTCTTTTTGCATGCTACAGTAGCCACAACAAGAAATAGAAAAATTAAAATAATTGTTGATAGTAATAATCAGCTGCGCAAAATAGCATTTGATTACATTATGTTCCTTGAAGGGTACAACTCCTATGAAATATATCTAAGGGGTCGTTTGGATGACAATAAATAAGTTGCTTTTTTGCTTATAAAAGGCAAAAGTTAAAAAGTCAATATGGATAAACAAAATCTAACAACTTTTAAAAGTCACTTTTCAACTTATTTCAAAAGCAATTTTTTTTTGCTTTTCGACTTACATAAGTCGATTTTTTATATGAGAAAATTCTAAAAATGTGTATTTTCAAAAAATTCCATATTTCAAAATTCTAAAATTAAAATTTCAAATTTCAAAATTGAAATTTCAAAATTTTAAATTTCAAAAATTAAATTTCAAAATTTCAAATTTCAAAATATCAAATTTCAAATTTCAAATTTCAAAATTTCAAATTTCAAAATTTCAAATTTCAAATTCAAAATTTCAAAATTTCAAATTTCAAAATTTCAAATTTCAAAAATTTAAAATTCGAAATTTAAAATTTCAAAATTTAAATTTTCAAAATTTCAAATTTCAAAAATTCAAAATTCAAAATTCAAAATTCAAAAATTCAAAATTCAAAATTCAAAATTCAAAATTCAAAATTTCAAAATTCAAAATTTCAAATTTTCAAATTTCAAATTTTAAATTTTCAAATTTTAAATTTTCAAATTTCAAAATTTCAAATTTCAAAAATTCAAATTTCAAAATTTCAAAATTTCAAATTTCAAAATCTCAAAATCTCAATTTTCAAATTTTCAAATTTCAAATCAAAATTTCAAAATTTCGATTTTCAAATTTCAAATTTCCAAAATCAAATTGAAATTTTAAAAATTCAAAATTTTAAATTTCAAATTTTCGAATTTCAAAATTTAAATTTCAAAATTTAAAATTTCAAAATTCAAATTTTCGAATTTCAAAATTTAAATTTCAAAATTTAAAATTTTAAAATTTCAAAATTTCAAATTTCAAAATTTCAAAATCTCAATTTTCAAATTTCAAATCAAAATTTCAAAATTTCGATTTTCAAAATTTGAAATTTCAAATTTCAAAACTTTGATCTTTAAAATTCGAATTTTTAAAATTCAAAATTTTCGAATTTTGAACTTTAAAATTTCGAATTATTAAAATTTAAAATTTTCGAATTCAAAATTTTACAATTTAAATTTTCAAAATTTCAAATTTGACTTTTTAAACTTTTTTCCTTTCAATTTCGACTTGTAAGTCAAAAGTTTTCCAAACATACTTTTTAACTTTTTAACTTTCTAAGCAAAACTACATAATCACTCACTTATATATAAACATTGTTTTATAATCAAGCTTTACTTGTAAGTAGACCCTTTTTTTCTTTTGAGTTTTAATATGTAGAAAATTGCTAAGAGAATAACATGTGTTTTCCATTTTACTGCTGCCGTATTTTAATTTTATCACACGTGAAATCCTGAGGTAATAGGTAGCTGTGTTTTTCTAATTAAGTTTAACCGTTTAAGCTACATCAGGATATCAATAATGAACAATTTGTATATGATAGTTAAACTGGAAAAAAAAGACTGCATTTGCAATAACTTAAAGATAGGAGATGAGCTGTTTCTAATTTAAATACTAAGATAACTCAGGTTTTCCAGTTAACATGCTTGATTGCTTTGAACCATTTCAAATTAGTACCAATCTTGTTGTTTATGTTTGTTTATAATTTTAGGCATATGCAACATTGTATGAATTGCAATAATGTGAATGCATTGGATAATCTTGCTCATTGAACAGTAATTGTTTACTGTAAATATATTTCAGTATTGAGCAAAAGTCGTGGAGGTTTATATAAAACTTTTTCTTGTTGGATTACAATCATAACAAGTATTTTTTATTATGAAGGAACTGATAAATGAATAGATTCCCATAACGGGTAATTTTTATGTTTTAAATTACCCAATATCTACTGTTGTCTTCTTCTAAACTTAATTAATCTTTTTGAAACCCATTAAACTCTCCAAAATAACTTATTTACTCAATGAAATGACAGCAAAATAACTTGATTTATTAGGATTTAAAATGTCATCGCATAAATGTAAATAGTGTGGTCTTCCTGGCAATTTTTGTTTATTTACCGAATTTTCATAAATATAGTAGTAGTAGCAATAATAATGAGATTTTTTACTAATGATATCTTGTGAAGGCTTAATGGCAGGTTCAAAGATTCGAGGCCTCATGAGAAAGGCAACTAGTACAGAATGTAGACAAATCTCTGGAAGATCAGCACGAAATGATAGTTTATCTAACATCGATGAAAACCTATCAAACGTATATGAGGATGGAGTGGAACATGTTCTTGGAATTGGAGGGGGCCAATGCGTTGAAACAGAAGCAATAACACACTCATCTACCCGTGAGCACAGAGTTGCAAATATTGTGGAAGTTGGAGGGGAGCAAACTTTCGAAGCAGAAGTAGGTGTCCACCAAAGAGACGATGCATTAGAAATTGGAGAACAAGACATAGATGGAGCAGAGACAAAAAATTCAGTTGATGAAAGGGACTATATCCCGATTAGAGGATATGATACTCCAATTGATCCTATTACGCAAAAAAGGCCTCTTGAATGGAAAGGAACTCAGTAAGTTTTACATAATTTTACATTTACATTACAAAATAATATATATTAAATAGTTTATATTTCTTTTGATAGTCGTAGATTTAAGAATAAATCCGCTGCACGTCTTATTGGATCTATCTGGGATATGCGATTTACTGAACCATGGTATGCATTTTCGAAAGTTCCCCAAGAGAAAAGACAACTGTTATTTAATGAGTTTAAGGTATCTCAATATTTCTGACTCTTTATTAAATAAATATTCAATTTGTAACAGTTTTCTACTTTCATTTTGGAAATTACAAACCTTACTATGCGAACTAGTTACCCCTTAATACGACTCATGACATTCATGTTGTGCGCATCTTTCTACGTCATCGTTTTGTTTCTCGAATGCACTTATAGTATCACTTTGTAAAATTTAATTTCTATTATCTTGCTTTTTTGTAGAGGGCATACTCTTATGACGCTATTTATGAGCACATGGTTTATGAGATTTGGAAAAGGAAAGCAGCTTCTATCTTGAAAAAAAAGACTAAATCGTGCATGACAAAGAGCAAAATGACTAAAGCAAACTACAAAAATGACTGACTGTCGAGACACACCTCCTGCATGGATACAGATAGATGTATGGAATAAAATGATTGATATTGAATGGCACAAAAGCACATACGATGACAAATGTAAGAAGATGAGAGCCAATCGTTTGACATCAAAAGAAGGGACACATACACGTCACACTGCTGGTTCTGTGTCCATCGTTTCACATGATGCGCAAGTGGTATGTATTTAATTAAAAATAACAAAATAACATTTGTCTCGTTTATATCTAAAATTTTAACTGATAAGCTACAAAAGTTGTCTTCCATATTGAAAAAATAGGAAAGTAAATAAAGTAACAAACTTTATATTGGTTGATCTATACGGAAATTGAGAGAAAAATTGCCTAAACTTATAATAATCATTGGACCAAATTTTTTAAGTGAATTACAGTAGTTTAACATTTAATTTACCACTTGTTCATGAACGTCCTCTTCAGCATCATATTAGTTGTTTCATATAAAAACAAAAGGGTTTTCTAACATGAATAGATTCAGAATTAAAGTAAGGTTATGGCATCCACTATTGGGAGCAGGGCAAAAAAAAATGAAAACAAAAATTAATTGAAAATCAACTAATATCTACTCCAACTTGCAATAAAGTTTATTTCAAAAAGTTCAAAAAAATTGGAATAATAACTGCATCAACTGAAAACGGTTCAGCATTAACCATAGAAATCATGCAACATGGTCAGCATTAACTAAATTAATGTATTGTCAGCACGTGCATGTGTAGAAGGCAAAACAAGAACCTGGAGCATTAATAGTATTAGTCGTCAAGTTTTTTTACCAAATCTATTTTTTGGTTAATGCAAATATCATGGCGAAATCTCTAGATCCTTATATATCAATCAACCCCGTACTAAAATATCCAACCAGAAAACAGCCAGACAAGTGCTGGCTACATTCTTCAATAAGCTACTTGTAGGTCCGAAATTCGCTGTCCTCACAAATTATGAATTTATTGTAGGTAAATCTTGTTGCAACCGCCGATATTCGGTTCCTAATAATTTGGTTTTTGAAAAGAAACAGTGATCCTAATTTTAGGATTATATAATTACACATTAATTTCAGATGTTCAAGATACTTGAGGCAAAACCGATATAAAAGGATAGTTCCACTTGTGTGTAGTGAAACAGCTTAGCTGGGAAGATTCTTTATGACTTCTCCTTATTTAAATAAAGTAGACCACAAATGGCTTTTAATGTTTGCTCCACATGCCTTAAATCAAGTGAATAACCTATTAAGAACTTACGAATTCTATTAAAGTTGAAGGAGAGCTAAAAAATATTAAGATATTTGCTGTTTCATTGGCTTCCAGTGCAACATGAGGGTCTTGTATATTATATGCAAATTCAATTGCTAGTTTATAATAAGATTTTTGAGTTAAGACATTCCAATTCAAAATTATGTCCCTCACGTATCCATATTATTTCATTAGAAATACCTTTAACACTCAAAACATGAAGAGAGACGTTGGGTGAACTTGTGAACTTCGCTTTAATTAACAGAATATAGTGATATGTGAAAGTTATACACGAATATGGAGTTATTATATTCATGTACTCGCGAAACACGAACTTTTTATTCTGCTCGCATGCATAAATTTCTTAAGCACAAGTAGATAACCGCGATTTACATTTTTTGTATTTTATTGGAGATGAAGAAATCAAGAGGACAAGTAGCAAACAAGAGATATGATCAACTGTCAGTAGTCACAAATATCTGCATTTCTTACACATTTACATTGTTCGTTGGTTTAAATAGTTTTATAGATAAAATAAAAAATCTTCCTATTTATGAGTACTTAATATATTATACTGGGAAAATGTCCACAAGTTGTCGAACCGGGTTGGTTTTAACTGCATGTTGTGTTTGTATACGCGCTTAACAAATTCTATCATATGGATATGCTTGTGTTCATTGTTATTTTTTGGTTGTAAGAGACATAGATCTCATAATAAGGGTTTATTGCATTACATTAATTGGTTATGTTCAGTAATTGTTGCATTGACTTAAGAGCTGAGCTGCCAATATTCTTCGTGTCTCTGTCATCATCTATATATGCAGGTATTTCATAGTTTCTTATCATTACCAAATAACCCTTCAGCTTTCAAATTATCCCTTTACAAAAGAAATGTCTTAGCATATTCGTTCTATTAGCTTTCCATCTAACTCAGAACCCACTGCTCTTAAAATCAAAGAAGAGCTAAACAATATTATGAGTATTTTGGCTTCTACAGAATCTGCTACGACTTCACAACTAGTGTTGAATGGATTAAAAGGACTTGGCAGCCTTTATGATTTGACACAGGAGCTTCTTTATCTACCAAGAAATCAACAAATTTCTTCTTTATGTCATGAGAAGTGATGTGTAGAAGAAGACCTTGAATTTTTTATCAAAGTTTTAGACCTGTGTAGCAACATTCGAGATATCTTGGTTGAATCAACGGTACATAACCAAGTAGAAGATGCAACCAGAAAAAACAAATTACAAACAAAGAAGGTACAAAAGGATGTCAAGATTTGTTTGAGGTCTTTGAAGCAGATTGTTAACAAGCGTAAAGATTGTGATTTTTTGATGTTAATGGAAACCAAAGAAGTTACAATCAATCTTCTTCAAGTTGTTCTATCTTTCATATCAGAACCCAAGTATTGTAAATGGTCCTTCCTGTCGAAAGCGGTTCAACAAAGAAGAGTAGTTGATATTGAGAGTCTAGAGTATTTTGAGAATGAATTGGCTTGTTCAAGCGTCTAATGCGAAATAGAGTTTCTCTTCTAAACATCATCAGCCTCTAGATCTGTGACTTCTTTAGCTTAAAAATGAGCCATTATAATCCAAATTTGAAGGATTGTCTAATGGAAAGGTCAAATTTTGTAGATTGTAGAGGGATACATACTTGTACATCCTAGCAAATATAATTTATAGTAAATTTTATCATTAATATCTGAAATTGTGTCTGTTTCATATGGTTCTTTCTCTATTACAAATATTTAACCGTTCTTTATTACAAATCTTTTTCTACATTAAACGATGGTTTGTAATGGAATATTCATGACACAGCTTGTCAATTTTACGGTGAACTATCCAATATCCTCAAAAACATGTCTCAAAATAGAGAATAAAAGTAATTTGTACAATCATTTTTCTTTGTCCAGCTAGGAATTTGATCTCAGTTTTACCAAAATGTGTGTGAATGTTGTAAATTAGGTTGGAAACGGTTTGCATTAACTTTATAAATTTTAGATTGATCATGAATAACATGAAATCTTGAATAAATAGTAGTTTACTCATCCATAAAATCGATTTTAAGTAATAAGAATAGATAATTTGGTTTTCTATGACGTTGATCGTCCAAGTTGAACACCACGTCTGAGTTGAACCCCACGTCTAAGTTGAAGCCCAATGCATAGACGTGGTTAGCTGACTTGTCAAGATTCATTTTGCCTACAAATATCCAACATAATTATATTTTGTTAGGCAATATTTTTACGTCCTACTTACCCGGGTAGTTGTTTCTTTAGTTGATTGGCCAAAAATTATTATGTTGAGATTTAGTTTTATGATAGAGGATCTTATATGTACTGATCTGTATATGATCTATGGGTAGGAACTTGAGACAGGAAAACCAATGAGTTTCGAAGAAAGTTTTGTGGCTTGGCATACTAAAAGAGAAAAAGCAAAGGAAAAGGGGAAAGCAAAGCGAGCTTCGGTATCAACTTGCGAATTTGTTGACAACAAGTCACGGAAAGTCTACGTGAGTTATTTTAAACTTTATTAATCTTGTTATGTTCTATTTAGGTTGAAATCTAAACTAGTTACATTGTTCGTCATTTGAGTTAACATGATAGTCCGGTCCATATTTTCTTACTATGGTAATACAATGTTTTGGCTTTGATACTTGTGAATACATTATAAATCTAACGTAGTGCTGCTCAACCTAAAACAATATTCCTAAAAAAACTATACACTTCTTGTAATTCTGTAAATTTCATTTAACTTGGTTTGTTTGGAGCCTATTAGCTAAGCTAACAACTCACTTAACTCACAAATATAACTGAACTTTAACTTAGTTAAAAAAAATGGGTTACAGGATAGTTTAAAATCAGTTTTTTAATCTCAGTTGTAACATCCTGCCTTTTTGTATGCTTTAAATGGACACACGTGCCAATTCAAAGCACACGGAAGAGCGGATTGTTATGAGAAAATAAGAAAACAAGCAAGAAATAAAAAGAAAATAGAATCTCACAGCGGAAGGATAAAATATAATAATCAATATACAGTTCATAAAACTGTTTACAAAATATTTGATTTTTCTTTATACAATAAATATCAGAGTGCACATACCAATAAATATCAATGCAGCGGAATATAGTGTGTAGTGGAACCATATAATATATAATAATTATAATAATGAAATCTTCGTCTTCGTCCTCCAAAAATAAAGTCTTCGATCCTGAAATGCTCGGACTGACCCGAGCGAATTTGAAAAGACAAAACACTCGAGTCAGAACTAAAAGATCTTATGTAAGTTAAATCAACAGAAATAAATATGAGTGCAGTAACTCAAGAGATATTCAGGATTTACATCTCCTAAGGATCCGTTAAACTATTTACTATGTAGTAATATTTCGCTATTATAATAATGTCTATTTATAAAATAAACTTACTTTTTTCTTAGCATTAAGGGGTTACCCATATAGCCCTTAACACTTAATAGTCCCAGTAGTCAATCCAATATCATAGTCCCTCCTGATCGGGAAGCCATCAGAGGATACCACACAGGCTACGGGAGAAAACAAAACTCGTACAAGGCTCGCTATCGTAGGTGACACGGCACAACTAGGCAATGCTAGGGTAGATATACTAATTACGCTTCCGGGTCGGTGGTAACGCGTAGCTGCTACTACCGCCCACCTCGGACAAACTTCCCCAAATCAAAGAAATCAAAAGTGAAAGTGGCCACCGAATCAACCCAAAGTCAGAGTATAGTATCGAAGGGAAGTGTCCGATCAAAGGTGCTACCTCAGTTAACCCGTCGATCGCTCCTGTTTTAGCCACCTTATGCCAACTCACGGGAGTTGGGTCCACGTATTTACCTCAAAGGAAACGCCGCCACCATCCTACTTTATTCTGGAATCTCCACCGTGTACACGGTTGTTAAAGTGATTTTCGGAGTTGGCAAAGAGTATGACAACTTCTGATCCCGGTCTCTTCAACAACCAAACATTATTATAACACCGCGGTCTTTTCAACGTAATTTATACTTTAAAACCAGAATAAAATATCCTTTTTCAAAACATATAAATATGATATCATTTCTATTTTTAAAACCCAAATCCTTATGATATCATTTTTATTTCAAACATATCCATTTTCCCAAAATCATAATATTTCAAAATTATATATCTTAAACCCCATAGCTTTGAAACAAAATTTCCAGTACTTAAATGGTTTAAGTATTAAACCGCTTTACTTCATAAATAGCTTTTTAAATTTCACAAATAAATTCCAAATATAGGTTAAGTTCCCAAATGAACCATTTCAAATTCCAAATATTTCAAAGCCTTATTTTTCCAACCATTTCAAAACTTATTCTTTGATAATTCCATATATATCAAATTCAATTACTATTATTTAGATTCGAAATGTTCATTTAATAAATCAAATAAATTTAAGTAAAACTTTTAACTTCAACAACTGGATATTCTTAAAACTTTATTTAACTTGATACATTCATTTACATCAACTTTATATTGGTTTAAAACACTTTAGTACAAATCAAGTTATAAGGAAATATCCTTTAAAATTTCAATCAATAATTAAATTTCAAATCAAATTTATTCAAATAAAATTCGTTGGATAATTAAATTTTAAACCAATTTCATATTTACCTTCCAACTTAAATTCCATTTAAGTCATTTAAAACTCTCTATATATATAAAACTTTAATAGGTACTTACCCATATAATATAAATCATCAACTCCATTATTAAACTCATTTTTATTTAAACAGTTTTATAAAGCTTAAATTCAAGAATTTACTATATATACATAAAATAATATTATATACCATCAAAATTAATATTAAATAAATCGTATATTTCTTTTCAAACCATAGAAAATCATTTCAAAATATTTTTATATATATATAGACCGCGGTGTCTGTATATAATTTTCTACCCTATGGTCAAGTGATACGGATATTTATCATTTCAATCCGTAATTTAAAAATAAAAATGCGGTTGTATATCATTTCAAACCGCAATCCCGAATGAAATGAAATTGCATAATAACTTGCAGTTTATACAATATAGCATCCATTCATCCAAATATCAATCATCAATCATTTATTACAAACATCATCCAATTTAAACTAAACATCAATATAGAGCATATTAAATATACAGGAAATAAATAACAGGTATTAATTAATAATAAATTTAATAACTATTTAACTGGAAGTTTATATGAAATAAAATAATAAATTTTACTGGTAGTTTATATGCAATGAATAATTAAATAACAATTTAATCAAATAAATGCGATTTAACTGAGATGATGAATAAAAGTATGCCAAACAGCTATAAATAAATTTTTAAACACATCATAAATTAATTTAACAAACATAAGAACTATTAGAAGTTGTGAGTGGGTTAAAACACTCACCTTTGAGATTTAAATTGAATTTAAATCCAATTTAAACCCAAAATTCCAACAGCCTCAGAATCAGTCCAAACCATCACCAAAACGTCCGGAATTTAGATACGATCCTAACGCAAAAAACCACGCGTGAATTGGAGTTCATATGAGAGAGTTACGATTAAAACAGCAAATCGAAATCAAAATCAAAAAAAATAAAAAAAATAAAAATGAACCAACAGGAAGAAGACACGTCATGCCCTTTCTTCTCTTCACGCGCTACAGGAAGAAGCGCGTTCGAACCCATTCCCTACCCATTGACCACTACTTTGATCGATGTTATCACCACCTACAAGCCGCCGCCGACCTGGGGAACCCCGCCATCTCGAAGCCCCTACCGAGCCGCCTTTACCCCCCTGATGCGCGCCACCCACATGGCCTATAGAGGCCGCCGCCATCGACGAACAGTAGGGATTCGAAACCCTAGTTCGCAATTTCCCAACGATCCGACCGTTAACTCGCCACGAAACCCATATGGATGTGATCCCCTCGGCCTCCTCTACAATACCCAGTAAGGGTTTGACGATCCGCCAAAGTTCATCGATGCACGATGAACGGTCGAGAATAAACGAGAAAAATTCGGCTATACAGAAACTCAGATCCAAAAACAAATCGTAGATCTGGGTTACGCTCTTCCATAGCTTCGAAATATATTTTTCCAAATTTTTCTAAGAAGTTTGAAATTTTGAAGTTAATTTTTGATTTGTTTGGATCTAGAATTGTTTGTTGCCATTGAAGAAGAGGAATACAGAAGTTTCTGTATGTATTGAAATGAGGAATAGAGGCTGCTAGGGTTTATAACAGCCTATTTATAGACAAACTGAAATAGAATAGATGGACACGATTGATGAACTTGTTGAACGATCTATGGCTCAAAAGCCCGTTTCAACTCCGGAACGAAATTGGGTCAATCTATATATCAAAACTAATGTTTTAAAATATTTTAAATGTAATGGAAAAGGTTTCAGGTTCAAATTGCATTGTATGAAGAAGTTATGCTGAAATTAAAATTTTCAAATTGATTTCAATTGATTTCAGTTTATTGATTTCTGGGCGTTTCTGGTCCGTACGATCAAACAAGTCCGATTGTTACGAAACTTGAAACCTTATAATAATTCACCGTTGCGGATCCGATGAAACTGGTTTCGTCGAAATCCAAGTCAGTGGCAAAAATGGCTATTTTTATATTAATTAAATAAATTAAAAATAAATCAATTAAATCCAATTTTTAATTTTACTTTTAAAATCGAAAATTTTATCACCTTTATATTTCTTAATCATCTACAAAATTTTAAACAAGTTTAGATGTCAATTTAAAGTTGATTATTCTATCAATTGCAGTGTCAAATCTTCAAATTCATTATATTCAAAATTATAAATTAACTTTCTAATAATTCTATTAAATTAAATAATCAATGATTATTCCATTCACAAATTTCAAATAGATGGATTTAATATTGGATTCAAAATATATTATCTTAATATTCTTAGATTACACTTAAAGCTCTATTAACGAAATATTTAGATGTTTAATTTTCATTTATTTCAATTAAACCTATTATCATACATTAAACTTCAATATACTAACACAGCTTATTTTTGCATCCTTTTTATTTACCCAACTGTCAATTTATAAATAAAATTAATAATAGATTCATACTTTATTACATAAATAACTTCAATTTCATCTAAATAAATATTTACGTAATTTTTAAATATTTAATCCATTTAATTGCAATTAATCCTTTTATTAATTTTTAAAATTCCAATAAATTAATAAAGCTCTACTCTCGATCCTTATAACTCAACAAATTTGTCCAATATGAATAACCTTAACATAATATTACATTATAATTATTGTAGCTGATTTCCAATTGTAAATTAATATTCTACATAAATAGGTAACATACAATAATCGTTACTCTAACTTTTAGCAACATTAATAAGCTTTTATTTCTCACAAATCAAAGTTCCCATTTATTTTCATTAGTTGGCCTTTCATTCAATTCATTAATTAACATATTATGAATAAAATTTACGTTATTTCCAATTATTACTCTAAATTACATTAACGTAACATTTAATTCACATTTATTGCAATTATTTCCAAATTCAGTTGAATGAACAAAATATATATATATATAAGTTTATTATTTCCACTCCAATATTAGTTACTTACAGAGTATTGCTCTTTATTCAATCAATTAAAACTTACTATTTTATATAAATTCATTAATCGTCAATTTCACCCATTAATTTAGCTTTTAAATCCAATGAATAAATTTACCTTGGCTTCATTCTTTATTACATCAATTGTTACTTTAATTTACGATTCTCACTCTCGTTATTTTATTAATTACCATTAAGGTAACGTTTATTATCTACAACAGTCATTAAAATTACTTATCTACATTGATTATATAAATTTTCCATTAATTGCATATTACTTCCGGTTACTATAACATTTAATTAGTTAAATTATCACTAATTATATCATTGCATTAGTTAATACAATATTCCCATTTGTTTTTCTTATATTCAATTTCTTAGCCTATAACAATTCTCATTTCTTCAATTAATCGAAATTTCATTTCAATTGTTAATACTTATCTTAAATTTCAAATGTTGCATTTCATTATTATTTTTAGCATTTACTCCAATATAAAGTCTAGAATTTTTTTTTCTTCCTAAATTAAATTACAAAAATCTTAATTAAATTAAGCAATTAATTTCTCAAAATTTACGAGTCGTTACACTCTCCACCACTCAAAACTTTTCGTCCCCAAAAAGGAAAAGAAGAGAAAGAGGAACTTATAAATTAATATCTATTATTCAAAACATTATATTCATAAAAATAAATTTACCGAATAGGATAATTTAAATAATATATATACATTTATAGACAATTAAATCTTTAATATTCAAATTAATACGATTTGGAAAACATTTTCAAAACATGTTCTAAGTCTAAAATTTACGGAAGATTTCGGCAGAGTCTCCTTTGTACGGAGAGGCTTGGGAGAAAATATAATATCAAATATAACAATATACAACATATATTTTTCAAAATATATATATCCCATCACGGGAAAAATAAATATAATAGCGCTATAAACCGTAATCCGAAAAAGTACCTATTTGTCGGGCAATAACGCTTATATTATGAAACCAAATGCAGTAGCAATTGCTTCCATAACCTGCATTTCACTTATATAATCCAAAAGATTAACAATTATATAAAATGAAATGTTTACAGTGGTTTCAACCCTAAACAAACAATTCAGTACAAACAACCATCAATAGCAATAATGCAAACAACCATCTCATCAATCATTCATTTATATCAAACAAAACAAATAGTTGTTCGGGTTCAAACTTTAAATTGTATGGAATGAAAAATAAACTACTAAGTGTACCCTTCACTCAACAGTCTTAGATGAGACAAAATAGATTATTTATTTATCCAAACAATTTTAAATCTCCTTACCCAAATAACCATAAAACCAAAACAACAACAAATCCAAACAATAAATCACGTTAATTTTTATAAATTCCATTTCAAAATATTTATTGTTTGATTTCCTTTTTATTTATACATTGATTTATCCTTTAAATTACATTTATTTCTTACAAAATTTTAATTTTATTTATTCTCATTTATTCATACCTTGTAAATTTTTCTTTTATAATATTACATTCATTTATTCACTACTTAAATTCATTTATTTACAGTATTCATCTTTCCATTTATTTTTATTATAAATAACTTCAACACTAACTTAAGTTTATTATCATTTCTTTATAACTTTTCTATTATATTTAATTAATGGCCTTTCAGTCATAACTTAAGTTTATACAATTATACATTCATTTATTACCAAACTTCCATTTATAATACTTATCTTTCTATTTTAACTAGTAGTCTTTCAGTTATACTTAAGTTCCTAACATCTACAACACCAATTTCTTATTTATTAAGGAAATTTTATTGAATACTTTCATTATTTCAAATTTTTACTTGTATAATATTCTATTACCATTTCTTATTAGCATTGTAACTTTTATTATTTGGTAAGTTATATCTATATGCTCTTAAGAATGCAATGGAAAATCATACAAGTTTATCCCATTTCCTTTAATTAAATTAAATGTTCCATAATTATATCTTTTGTTTAATCAGTTACAAATTCAACTTTCATTTTAATTTTATTTGTTCTTAGCATTAAATTCCTTATTTTAATTAAAGACTCCAATTATTAATCGGTTATATTCCATTTCACTACAATAATGGAAACAATTAATAAATCGGAAACTTAAGAAATAAATACCAGGTTAAATTTCAATTCATTTAAAAATAATAAATAAATATAAACTTACAATTTATATCCAAGTAGACTTAAAACAAATTAAAAATTCACTTTTGTTATCACAATAATCTGTAATAAAATTACTACAGTGGCCTTCAACACTTCAAAACTCGAAAATGAATGTCGATGATGCGTGCACTCATCACCGAAATTATTTTTCAGCGACAGAGAGGGGAGTACAACTTTATCTTTCCAAAATTTCTTTTAAAAACATTTTTTTAAAATTATATTGAAATATTTATAGCATAAAATACTTCTAATAATATTATTGTTATATTTCAAAATCCTTTAAAAAGAAATTTTCAAACTCCCGGGACTTAGATTCTAAGTTTCCAATTTCATTTATTTTATTTTAAATCTTATTTCAACTATTATTTATAAATTTCATTACCTAACACCCAATCTATTGCAACCAAATATATATCCTTATAAAATATTTTTATATATAGAAAATATAATAGGCAAAATTATTTCATTCACCTATATTAAAAACAAATATTATGTCGGTCTGTCCTATTAAGTGTTTAGAAATTCCTATTGATGTCACAGCGTCCCATGTATCAACCAGAATTTATAAATACAAAACGGAACAGATTAACACAATATTAAAACCTTTTTATAACATTAACAAATACGCTCTCTCATATATATACACTCAGCGACTCCCATAGGGTATTACTACCCTATTAATAAAGAGTCAGACCCCACAAAGCTAAGGTTTATCGTTAAACCTGGCTCTGGTACCAACTGTAACATCCCGCCTTTTTGTACGCTTTAAATCGACACACGTGCCAATTAGAAGCACACGGAAGGGCGGATTGTTATGGGGAAATAAGAAAACAAGCAAGAAATAAAAACAAAATAGAATCACACAGCGGAAGGATAAAATATAATAATCAATCTACAGTTCATAAAACTGTTTACAAAATATTTGATTTTTCTTTATACAATAAATATCAGAGTTCACATACCAATAAATATCAATGCAGCGGAATACAGTGTGTAGTGGAACCATATAATATATAATAATGATAATAATGAAATCTTCATCTTCGTCCTCCAAAAATAAAGTCTTCGATCCTGAAATGCTCAGACTGAACTGAACGAATTTGAAAACACAAAACACTCGAGTCAGAACTAAAAGATCTTATGTAAGTTAAATCAACAGAAATAAATATGAGTGCAGTAACTCAAGAGATGTTTGGGATTTACATCTCCTAAGGATCCGTTAAACTATTTACTATGTAGTAATATTTCGCTATTATAATAATGTCTATTTATAAAATAAACTTTATTTTTTCTTAGCATTAAGGGGTTACCTATATAGCCCTTAACACGTAATAGTCCCAGTAGTCCATCCAATATCATAGTCCCTCCTGATCGGGAAGCCACCAGAGGATACCACACGGGCTACGGGAGAAAACCGAACTCGTACAAGGCTCGCTATGGTAGGTGACACTGCACAACTAGGTAATGCCAGGGTAGATATACCAATTACGCTTCCGGGTCGGTGGTAACGCGTAGCTGCTACTACCGCCCACCTCGGACAAACTTCCACTAATCAAAGAAATCAAAAGTGAAAGTGGCCATCGAATCAACCCAAAGTCAGAGCATAGTATCGAAGAGAAGTGTCCGATCAAAGGTGCTACCTCAATTAACCCGTCGATCGCTCCTGTTTTAGCCACCTTATGCCAACTCACGGGAGTTGGGGCCATGTATTTACCTCAAAGGAAACGCCGCCACCATCCTACTTCATTCTGAAATCTCCACCGCGTACACAGTTGTTAAAGTGGTTTTCGGAGTTGGCAGAGAGTATGACAACTTCCGATCCCGGTCTCTTCAACAACCAAACGTTATTATAACACCGCGGTCTTTTCAAAATAATTTATACTTTAAAACCAGAATAAAATATCCTTTAACAAAACATATAAATATGATATCATTTCTATTTTTAAAACCCAAATCCTTATGATATCATTTTTATTTCAAATATATCCATTTTCCCAAAATCATAATATTTCAAAATTATATATCTTAAACCCCATAGCTTTGAAAAAACAATTCCAGTACTTAAATGGTTTAAGTATTAAACCGCTTTGCCTCATAAATAGCTTTTTAAATTTCACAATTAAATTCCAAATATAGGTTAAGTTCCCAAATGAACCATCTCAAATGCCAAATATTTCAAAGCTTTATTTTTCCCCACCATTTCAAAACTTATTCTTTAATTATTCCATATATATCAAATTCAATTACTATTATTTAGATTTGAAATGTTCACTTAATAAATCAAATAAATTTAAGTAAAACTTTTAACTTCAACAACTGGATATTCTTAAAACTTTATTTAACTTGATGCATTCATTTATATCAACTTTATACCGATTTAAAACACTTTAAAACAAATCAAGTTATAAGGAAATACCCTTTAAAATTTCAATCAATAATTAAATTTCAAATCAAATTTATTCAAATAAAATTCTTTGAATAATTAAATTTTAAACCAATTTCATATTTACCTTCCAACTTAAATTCCTTTTAAGTCATTTAAAACTCTATATATATAATACCTTAATAGGTACTTACCCATATAATATAAATCATCAACTCCATTATTAAACTCATTTTATTTAAACAGTTTTATACAGCTTAAATTCAAGAATTTACTATATATACATAAAATAATACTATATACCATCAAAATTAATATTAAATAAACCGTAAATTTCTTTTCAAACCATAGAAAATCATTTCAAAATATTTTTATATATATAGACCGCGGTGTCTGTATATAATTTTCTACCCTATGGTCAAGTGATACGGATATTTATCATTTCAATCCGTAATTTAAAAATAAAAATATGGTTGTACATCATTTCAAACCGCAATCCCGAATGAAATGAAATTGCATAATAACTTGCATTTTATACAATATCGCATCCATTCATCCAAAGATCAATCATCAATCATTTATTACAAACATCATCCAATTTAAACTAAACATCAATATAGAGCATATTAAATATACATGAAATAAATAACAGGTATTAATTAATAATAAATTTAATAACTGTTTAACTGGAAGTTTATATGAAATAAAATAATAAATTTTACTGGTAGTTTATATGCAATGAATAATTAAATAACAATTTAATCAAATAAATGCGATTTAACTGAGATTATGAATAAAAGTATGTCAAACAGCTATAAATAAATTTTTAAACACATCATAAATCAATTTAACAAACATAAGAACTCTTAGAAGTTGTGAGTGGGTTAAAACACTCACCTTTGAGATTTAAATTGAATTTAAATCCAATTTAAACCCAAAATTACAATAGCCTCAGAATCAGTCCAAACTAGCGCCAAAACGTTCGGAATTTAGATACGATCCTAACGCAAAAAACCGCGCGTGAATTGGAGTTCGTATGAGAGAGTTACAATTAAAACAGCAGATCGAAATCAAAATAAAAAAAATAAAAATAAAAAAAACGAACCAACAGGAAGAAGACACGTCATGCCCTTTCTTCTCCTCACTTACTACAGGAAGAAGGCGCGTTCGAACCCATTCCCTACCCGTTGGCAACCACTTAGACCGATGATATCACCACCTATAAGCCGCCGCCGACCTAGGGACCCCAGCCATCTCGAAGCCCCTGCCGAGCCGCCTCTACCCCCCTGATGCGCGCCACCCACATGGCCTATAGAGGCCGCCGCCGCCGATGAACAGTAGGGATTAGAAACCCTAGTTTGCAATTTCCTAACGATCCGACCGTTAACTCGCCACGAAACCTATATGGATGTGATCCCCTCGGCCTCCTCTACAATACCCAGTAAGGGTTTGACGATCCGCCAAAGTTCATCGATGAGCGATGAACGGCCGAGAATAAACGATCAAAATCCGCTACACAGAAACTCAGATCCAAAAACAAATCGCAGATCTGGGTTACGCTCTTCGAGAGCTTCGAAATATATTATTTCCAAATTTTTCTGAAAAGTTTGAAATTTTAAAGTTAATTTTTGATTTGTTTGGATCTAGAATTGTTTGTTTCCATTGAAGAAGAGGAGTACAGAAGTTTCTGTATGTATTGAAATGAGGAATAGAGGCTGCAAGGGTTTATAACAGCCTATTTATAGACAAACAGAAATAGAATAGATGGACACGATTGATGAACGTGTTGAACGATCTATGGCCCAAAAGCCCGTTTCGACTCCAGAACGAAATTGGGTCAATCAATATATCAAAACAGATGTTTTAAAATATTTTAAATGCAATGGAAAAGGTTTCAGGTTCAAATTGCATCGTATAAATAAGTTATGCTGAAATTAAAATTTTCAAATTGATTTCAGTTGATTTTAATTTATTGATTTCTGGGCGTTTCTAGTCCGTACGATCAAACGACAAGTCCGATTATTACGAAACTTGAAACCTTATAATAATTCACCGTTACGGATCCGATGAAACTGGTTTCGTCGAAATCCGAGTCAGTGGAAAAAATGGCTATTTTTATATTAATTAAATAAATTAAAAATAAATCAATTAAATCCAATTTTTAATTTTACTTTTAAAATCGAAAATTTTATCACCTTTATATTTCTTAATCATCTAAAAATTTTTAAACAAGTTTAGATGTCAATTTAAAGTTGATTATTCTATCAATTGCAGTGTCAAATCTTCAAATTCATTATATTCAAAATTATAAATTAACTTTCTAATAATTCTATTAAATTAAATAATCAATGATTATTCCATTCACAAACTTCAAATAGATGATTTAATATTGGATTCAAAATCTATTATCTTAATATTCTTAGATTACACTTAAATCTCTATTAACGAAATATTTTGATGTTTAATTTTCATTTATTTCAATTAAACCTATTATCATACATTAAACTTCAATATACTAACACAGCTTATTTTTGCATCCTTTTTATTTACCCAACTGTCATTTTATAAATAAAATTAATAATAGATTCATATTTTATTACATAAATAACTTCAATTTCATCTAAATAAATATTTACATAATTTTTAAATATTTAATCCATTTAATTGCAATTAATCCTTTTATTAATTTTTAAAATTCCAATAAATTAATAAAGCTTCTCGATCCTTATAACTCAACAAATTTGTCCAATATGAATAACCTTAACATAATATTACATTATAATTATTGTGGCTGATTTCCAATTGTAAATTAATACTCTACATAAATAGGTAACATACAATAATCGTTACTCTAACTTTTAGCAACATTAATAAACTTTTATTTCTCACAAATCAAAGTTCCCATTTATTTTCATTAATTGGCCTTTCATTCAATTCATTAATTAACATATTATGAATAAAATTTACGTTATTTCCAATTATTACCCTAAATTACATTAACGTAATATTTAATTCACATTTATTGCAATTATTTCCAAATTCAGTTGAATGAACAAAATATATATATAAGTTTATTATTTCCACTCCAATATTAGTTACTTACAGAGTATTGCTCTTTATTCAATCAATTAAAACTTACTATTTTATATAAACTAGAATGTAACCCGTGCTTCGCATACGGGAGATAAGATAGTGGTGTTGTAGTGTCACTCGTTTTTTAGATCAAATAACAACATTTAGCATATTTTTAACATTTTTAGAATATTAAGATAGCGTTGTCATGTATCGTGGATGAACATACCGTAGTTATGAACGTGTTGGTATTGGTTATGGCGGCAATGTATAATATGAGCAATTAAACATAGCAACGGAAGATAAAGCTGTTGAAACTTGAGAAACAACAATTACATACATATGCTAAAATAATTCAGGTATACACGTAGTTTTAGTACAAACACCTTCAATTAAATAACAAAATGATATTCGATTAAAGATGTGCATTCTGAAATGCTTTGTAAGCATATGGTTCTGAAATTCTCCAGCATCATACTCACACCTGTCCTCCTAGATATTGATAATTTTGCAGGTAGAGTTGTGTGGCTGTTCTTTTGTGTTTCTATCAAGAAGATTTTTAGTTAATATTAGTTTAAAATTATGAATGCGGGACATGGTACAATTATAATTCATGGTAATAATACAATATTTGAACCATATTTTAAAACTATGTTATTAATACAGAATTTGTACTCTATTTTTAAAAGAGATGGGCGTGCTCCATTTTAAACCCACCTTTCCTCTAATTTACAGTTGCAATAACATCTAAATCTCATTTGCGCCATGCTCATGATGTAGAAAGTATATGTCCGCGTTAAAGGTGGAAATAGGAGCACCTGTCGCATTTAGACCTTGCACTTTGTCCACATCAGTTTTGTGTGTCAGCAAATATAAGTCTTGTCTTGCATGCCTTCGTTTCTAACACTTTAAATTTCAAATAGATTAGTAGATAAGAAATGGAGGAAAGGGATGGTACTGTATTATCATGTACTGATAACCAATGTTATTCACAGCAGGTTCTCATAGTAATAAATTTGAAGTATAACGTAAGAAGATACCATATGTAACACGGGGCAACATGTAAAAATATCATCAAACTTATGTACAGACCATGTACTGCATGACACTTCTTAAGCATATGGTACATGATTTGCATAAATATATCACCATGAAACTTTCAGTAAAGACTAATTTTTTTTAAACCAAACTGTTGTAACGTTAGATGTTCAATAATATAACATTAAGAACAAATTACTTTTGACATTATCACAATTTCGACGTAATATTTGCTTCTCTTGTCATCCAAAATAATTTCGTACCATAATCAAGAATAACCCTACGTCATTACACAAATAGTTTTCCTTTACTGTTCAAAACAACAGTTGATGTTAGTCGGAAGTAGCCTGTAGATAACCATTTTCATATTATCAAAGATGATGTTTTTCACAAAAATATATTACTGCTTTGTAAAAAGGTTCGGTTCACCTATATCTCTGTACAGTCAGTAGTATTCAGTTATAAGTTGATATTGTTTCAAAAAGAGGCTCATCATTGCAGTGAAATTCGTCCCCTGTAGAAGCCTTGCCATTAGAGTTCTTCACCGTGTTATTTGAATCAATAGGGACATTCAGATCAGGCATGACTTTGGTTGTAGGTTCAGTCAAATTTGTAGCACTATTCTCCGTCGCGCTTTTCTTTTGTCAAAATCTGCTTCATGGTTAGAATTTATCACACTCGTTGCAAGTGAAGACTATATTATGACAACCCTGAACTAACTCTTTGTTCTCCAATGTACTATCACCAAAAAAATGTATATAACTATCAAATCATACCGCATACGGAAGTGGCTCACCATTTATAACATTGAGCAACTAATCATACAAACGTACTAAAAAGACAAATGGCACTACACAATTAACTATGATTATACATGATAAAAAATATATTAAGTATTTGGTTGCTAAAGGCATAATTCAGTCAAACTAACGATTTGGGAATAAGATGCAAAAATCTGCAGATGATATGAACTAAAGAAACACATGGTACATAGAAAAACCTACAGCATTTCTAGGTAGTAGGTGAAATTATGTTCATGTAAAAGCAGTTTAATGAATATGGGTCTTTCTTGCAAAAACTACTCCATTAAACAATATCTACAACTGATTTTTTAACTTTATTTAACTTGACAACTAAATTGAAATGCATAAATTTAATCCAATCACTGTCATTTAAAAATCAACATCTACCACGTGATAAGATATTTGAAGATAACATCATTAAATAAATGTATGGAGCAACAGAAAATTGATAATACGCTAAATAAGCAATATTCATCACAAATTCACTATAAAAATATAGAAAAGTAATAATTATATAAAATAATACTGCTAAAAATAAGAAAATGACATAGTAAGAGCAGAATAAGTAATGTCCATCGTAACAAACAAAGTTCAATACATAAATCACACAACATGCATAATTACCATTCAAACAGAAATTAATTTAAAAATTATAATGTCCTAAAACAGAAGTTTACTACCTAAATTTTAAATATTCAAATGATATCATTGAAAGATGATAATTACTTTCCATTATGTCAACCAAATTTTTAAATAATTCCTGTTTACTTTTTGTGTAATATGTGTCACAACATAATTAATTATATGCATATAGCTTCAATTCAAATAACCAGAGAAAAAAGTTTAGGTTGAAACATTAAATTTCATGGTACTTAATTACAGGATTCAAGACACAACAATTACTTTCAAATAGCAATTGAACAACTGAATTTGAGTATTTAACTGATACCAATGGAAGAAGATAATAGCCTACAGTATTTAGAGGGGCTAAAGGTGCAATATATCTCAGAGTATTAAATTGAGACAATGGCCAATTGCTGAAATAATTTTTGTCACCTCGATAGTTTGCTACCTTTATGCATGCTTTGTATCTTAACTTAGTTATGCATGTGATATGAATCCAAATAATTGGTTTCAAATTTGGCAGTAACCCAATGGAGACTGAAAAACGCTAGATGATTTCACCAGGTATGAATTGTAAGAAAATGGAAATTTTCTATAGTGTGAATAAAGTGGAACAACAATACGGTGATATTTAAAAACAAAAGCATTAGTGGTTCTTACCTCTAAATGATGCTCAACGTGAGGTAGAGGCAGAAAAAACTTCCCTTTTGAAAAGCAGATAATAAATTTACCTGTCATCATATGTTGGTACTATTACAGTTTTTAGGAGATGCAGAAGTACCGCAGTTTACTCATTTGCTTGTGCTTTAACTGCGTAACATAAAGCTTGTAACTCATACCTTTCAAATTCTACAAAACGATGTAATTTTTTTTATTTTTCCCTTTTTTGGCAAATGCATGAAAATTCAAAATTTAACATTGGAAGTAACGTAATTCTGCCATCTTAGACTTGATATATTAAAAGGGGTTATGGCACATTCAATTCAAATATAGCAGCGCATAAAATTTATTAAATCATAGGAAACCAAGTAAAATAAAGATGCATTGAAATGCATTTATTAACATTTAAAATAACTAACCAGAAGATGAAAAGAGAGTATTCACCATTTCAAATTATTTGCTATATGTTGCTTCCTAAGTATTACCTTATGATGCTTACAAAACTTAAACTAAAGCTGCTTATAATGTAAATTTTGAGGTTTCAAATCATTAGCAATAGAATAATTGAGTGATGTGGTAACTAATATAATAGTCAAAGATTTACCTACTGAAATTGAAAGGAGATTGATGTTCCGCTCTTAACCTGAAAAGGCAAAAGGAGCATTAACAGAGAAAGTGGGTGGTGCATCAATATGTTGATAGTTGGAGCTAAATTCATTGTACCATGTAAATCTGCCAAGAAAACATCAAATTAGGCCTTCCGATTTTAGTTTAAAAACTGTAGAACATGCATGGGATGAGATAAATTCAAAATAATCACATTAGATAGCAGTCAATCTATTAACATAATAAAATAGCAATAATGATTGTTTCAAATACAAGTTCTTAGATTGGCTAAATTTTTGTTTACTTCCAACTGTCTATATAAAACATTAAGCAATCAATACAACATCCACCGTGGTTCATTTAAAAAGTATATTACGGTTGAAGACAGTAGCAGGAGAAGTGCATACCTGAAAGCCAATCTTCGATCGAGAAGCTGATAAAATTATGAGTTGGTATCGGTCAAGAAAAAAACAGTCGGCCTGTTAACAAAATAGATTAATAACATTTATGTTTGCAAACATCAGATCTTAGAACTGCCTAAAAGTTTATTTGCGAACAAAAATCTATATAATATATTAAACAATCAATACACCATCCACAGTGGTTCAATGGAAACAAATGCTACAGTGACTGAGGCAGCAGATATATAATTTGTGAGTGGAAGTTAGATCTGAAGGTGGAGCCGAAGGTAGCAACTGAGGCAGCGGGTTTCGGGGTGTGAAGAATAAACTGGTGATTATGACATAAATATAATTCGGAAAAGATGAGAAAATAGGGTTAAAAATTTACATCGACTTCAGTGGTTATACTGTTATACGCTAAGGAAGCTATCGCAAAACGTTGGTAGGGCTTGGACTAATGGAGGATGGATGTATAAGTGGGGTTGTTAAAAAAAGTATAAAAGGAATAGGAGCGTAGAAAAATATAGTAGATGAATATCAAAATAAACAACTCACCGGATTCAAAATAGACGATGGAGAAGGCAGACATGAATAGGTGGAACTAATAATGGAGGGAAGTGGAAATGAAAGTGGAGTGGTTGAGAATGGATGGAGGAGAGACAATAATCTGGGGGAGAACGTGGAACAAAGCCGGATGGGGTTACGGTAAAAAGGGGAAAGAAATAGTAAGAAGGAATGCGGTTCTATTATTTTGAAACGGGGGAAAATAATGATGCCACCTAAGCAGATTGTGAATCCTGCTTTTAAGTTTAAGTAATAGATTCATTAATCGTCAATTTCACCCATTAATTTAGCTTTTAAATCCAATAAATAAATTTACCTTGGCTCCATTCTTTATTACATCAATTGTTACTTTAATTTATGATTCTCACTCTCGTTATTTTATTAATTACCATTAAGGTAATGTTTATTATCTACAACAGTCGTTAAAATTAATTATCTACATTGATTGTATAAATTTCCATTAATTGCATATTACTTCCGGTTACTATAACATTTAATTAGTTAAATTATCACTAATTATACCGTTGCATTAGTTAATACAATATTCCCATTTGTTTTTCTTATATTCAATTTCTTAGCCTATAACAATTCCCATTTCTTCAATTAATCGAAATTTCATTTCAATTGTTAATACTTATCTTAAATTTCAAATGTTGCATTTCATTATTATTTTTAGCATTTACTCCAATATAAAGTCTAGAATTTGTTTTCTTCCTAAATTAAATTACAAAAATCTTAATTAAATTAAGCAATTAATTTCTCAAAATTTACGGGTCGTTACATCAGTTTTAAGAAAAACTAATGTACTTAAGTTTGAACACAGTTAATTAAAATGCCTATAAATAAATCATATTTTTATGAGCAAATTCTCATTTTATTCATCCAATGGGTAAGAAGCATAAGTAATATATTGTAATCTCAGTTAACTCACTTTTTTAACAGAGTTTAAACTTAGTTGAAAAAATGATTTAACCGAGAGTTTAAACACTACTAGAAAGGCTTCGTATAGCGACGGAGCCTAGCGACGGTTAGCGACGGCTAAAAAAAGCGGTCGTCGCTAACCGTCGCTAGCCGTCGTTATACGCAGTATACAGATCTGCCGAGACCAGCAGCTCCTTCATTCTCCCTTCCCCAATTTTTTCCCCCAAATCACTTCCTCCTTCCCCCCGACGCCCCCCGTCACCATAGCCGCCGCTCCAGCTTTCAACGCCTCCAAATCACCCAAATTTACGTCGGTATGCTTCTAATCTCTATTTTGAATGTAAATTTGATATTTTTAGGTTTAGTTTAAACCCTAAGTCAATTATGATTTGTTGTTAAATTGGGTATTAGTAGTGTTGTTAAATTAGATATTAGTAGTGTTGTATGTTGATTTGATAAATTAATTAGTTTATTATCATGAACTTGAATTATTTCGTATTACATTAACTAGTTTATCATGATCAAGTTGAATAAATGGTTGATGTAGATGATTAGTGTTGGCGATTAATATGGTTAGTTGTTTTAGGCGAAAAAATAGTGTATATTAATGATTAACTTGGTTATTGATAAGTTTACATGAAAGTATTTCATAGTTTATGAAATTGATAAATTACAAATTTAAGGTGTTAAAATCAAAATTCTGCAAATATGAGTATTACAAATTACAGTATTGTACAAAAATAAAGTTTATATAGTATTGTACAAATTTAAGTTTGATAAATTACAAATTACAGTATTGTACAAGAATAAAGTTTATATAGAAAATTAAAAAATGAATATGAGAGCCTTAAAAATTATACAAATATCTAATTAAAAAAAAAATTAGGAAATGACTTTAAAAACAACTGATATTGTACTGAAATCTATTTTGTAATGAAATTAAGAATTGAATATAACAACAACAAAGATTACGCTAAAATCTATGTCGTAAAATAAAGAAATGAATATTGAACTAAAATTGTTAATTGAATGTTGAACTAAAATTTAAATATACAAATTTATTAAATAAAATTTAAATAGTTGAAACATTGTCAAAATTTGAAAAGAACAACAATATTTGATAAAATTTAAAGAAATTTTTTTATCTCTTAGATTGGCTTTGGCCCCGTCTGGCAAGTGTTGTATATGATCGTTATATGGATGTTCGTTTTGGTAACGGAACGGACATTTATATTCATCTGATACAATATTTGTCGGATTTGTCCCTGTATTGGACAAGTTACAAACACAATAAAGTAATTACATATTATAAATCATTTCATTTTAAACGGTTACAAAATTTCGATAGCGCTTCCTTTACGTTCTCTGTGTACACGCATTTGTGTACGATACAGGAAACAGAAGGGAAGTGCTGCCGAAATTTTGTTGAACCGTTTAATCTGAAATAATTTATAAAATGTAATTACTTTATTGTGTTTGTAATGGGAAGTAGGATGACTGACCACCGTAGTAAAAACCAAAATACTAAAAAATTAAAAAATCCCATGAAGTTTTTAGTTTGAATTTTCTGCAACGGTGAACTGTTTACAATGGAGAATGGTTGAAAATTAATGATTTAAACTGTCTAACATACATTTTCAAATCAGGAAAAATGTTCAATTATTTTCTCGACCGTACTTGGATGTATGAAGTCAGAACTGGAAAGAAGGGGTCAATAAAGCAACATTTCTACAATGGTGTACACGAATTTATTAGATTTGCTAAATCTAATAACCGAAACAACATAGAAATTCGTTGCCCGTTTAGTAAGTGCCAACATTTGAAGCATTGGAAACCGGATATAGTTGAAGTACATTTGTATCAATATGGTTTCGTGCCTGATTATTATTTCTGGGATCGTCATGGAGAACTTGTTGAACCTACACCTAATACTGAACTATTAGAGGACGGTAATATGATGACGAATCCGATAGAAAATATGGTGGATGATGCAGCACGATCAATGTTTCCTACAACTGAAGCTGTCGATGAAGACGAAAATGTCGAAGAAGAACCGATTGCGGGAGCTAAAAAAATATACGATTTGTTGGATTCTGCTAAGAGGCCGTTGTGGGATGGATGTAATAGCGGAACCGAACTTTCAGTAACCGCCGAATACATAACTATGAAATCAAAATTCAACCTTACGGAAGCTGCATTTACAGCAGTTGTACAAGCTGCAAAACGACACATGCCACCCAATAATTTGATGTGCGATAGTCATAATAAAGTAAAAAAATTAATGTCCGCTTTCGGTCTACCGTACGAGAAGATAGATGCATGTGTGAAAGGTTGCATGTTGTATTGAAAAGACGACGTTGACCTCAGAAAATGCAAAATATGTAACGAAGAAAGATACAAACCAAGAAAGAAGAAAGGGAAAGAAGTCCCGTACAAGAGAATGCATTATTTACCCATCACTCCCAGACTTCAAAGATTATATGCATCTTCTGCTACGGCCTGTCATATGCGATGACATAGTGTGAGAACAGCGGAAGAAGGAACTTTGATACATCCATCCGACGGAGAAGCATGGAAACATTTTGATAAGACTTATCCCGCATTTGCTGCGGAAAGCCGTAATGTCAGACTTGGTTTATGTACGGATGGTTTTTCACCATTTTCACAGTTTGGTAGTAAATATTCATCCTGGACAATTATCGTTACTCCGTATAATTTACCTCCATGGATGTGTATGAAGACACCATATATGTTTCTCACCACTGTTGTTCCCGGCCCTCATGATCCAACCCAAGGAATTGATGTTTATTTACAAGGCATTTCAGAGCCGCATGGATGGTTGTTGGCCTCGCTGGGACGACATCCCCCCGCACGTCAAAAACGCAATACAGGCGGATTTACTTGTAAGTAGTAGTTTCAATTTCAGTTGTAAATTAATATACTGTATATAACTTAAAATAATTTTAATTTACAGACTGCAGTCCGTGTTGACCCTGACGACTTAGACATTTTTTTAAATCACTGGAACAAGCGAATGAGAAAAAATTACAGGGATACATTGTCTAAGGCTAAGAATGCAGGGAAAAAGCCGAACTGGATGGGTGAGAATGTATGGAATGAATTTCTTCGGCTTTGGGAAAGTCCGGCAGTAAAAGTAAGTAAAATATGTTTTTTTATTATTTAAATCTAATATAAATCTCGCAAGATATATACGTGATAATTTATTTTAATTTGTAGGAGTTATCTGCGCGGAACCGGGCAAACAGGAATAAAAATCCTGCATTGCACCGTGGTGGCTCCAAATCCTTTTAGGAGCACAAGAGAGAGCTGGTAATTAAATTTATAAACTATGTTTACATTTTATTACATTTTTTTATAATCAGATTAGCAATAATATTTATATATTTTCAGGCCGCGAGATATAACCGCGAGCCCACTATGGCGGAGCTGTTCAAGGCCACGCATGCCGTGGAGAGGACTGACGAAGAGGGCAATGTTTCGTACGAGTGGACGGATGACAAATCATAATCCGTAATGGTAAATTAATTTGTTGTTAATAATAATATTTTGTCTTATTTTATTTTCTAAAATTTGAAGTTTGGGGTTTATCGTGTAAAACAATTGTTTGTAATCGCAGAAGAGGTACGAAGCAGAGCGGGCTCGTGTAGCACAGTCCACTGGTCGGGAAGAGCTTACGTTAGAGGAGGAGAACCATATTTGGATGCTATTATTGACCCGCCTTCTCGGACCAGTCGACGGTATAGCTATGGAAATGTGAAGGTAAATTTTGACATGTACTAATATATAAATTTACTTATGCATATGAATAGTTAAATAATTTTAATAATATTACTCATGCATATGAACTATTTTACAGGCGATGAGAATGCAGAGTGCATACAGGAGGTCGCAGCAAGATGCGGAGATTGCTCAGTTGAGGGCGACGGTGGAAGAAATAAATGACTGGAGGAAGAGTTTCTTTGAGCAACAGCTGGATGAGCGGATTGCGGCTTATTTACAACAGCATGGGACGATGCCTGGAGAGGACGGCAGCGATGGCGAGGAGTAGGTACGTTTGTTTGCTCGTGTTATAGTTTGGTATATACACATTTTGATTGGTTTGGTGTATATATATTTCAGGATATTATGTACATATTTTGATAACTTCTAGTTGATGGATTTGGTTGGTTATTATGTATATATATGTCGGGATAACTATGTACATATTCTTGGATTTGGTTGGATGTTATATTGTTTGATTTGATTGGATTTGAAAATGATATTTGGTTGGATTTTATATTGTTTGAATGTATGGTGATGTTATATGATGGATATATGATGGCTATAGTTGATGAATATGGTGTATATTGGCTGTGATGATGTTATATGATGGTTGTTGTTTGAAGTGGGGAAGTGCTTTGAAAATAAATAAAAAATTGCGGTTGATTTGCGACGGTTTGCGACGGCTAATGACGTCTATTTTGCCAAAAAATTGTGTCGCTTAGCGACGCCTAGTGACGCCAGGTAAATGTTGGGAAATTTCCACGTGTCACATTTGCAATCGCGAGCCGTCGCTATTTTGGTGACGGTGCCGTCGCTAAAACCGTCGCCATACTATTGGGGGACGAGGCAAATAGCGACAGATAGCGACGGCTTGCGACGGCCGGCGACAGCTAAAAGCCGTCGCTATCTGCTGCCGTCCTTGCAGTGAAAGTAATAGGCTTACTTAAGTGTAACCGAGTTTGCATAAGTTTAAACTCAGTTTTAACAGAGTTCAAGCATCCAGCTAGGTATTTTTTAACATTGTTCGTCATTTTATTCATCCAGCTGTTTGAACTGAGTTTTAAACTGAACTGTAAAATGATTTTAAAATTCAGTTTTTTAATCTTAGTTAAAAAAAAGAAACTGCTACACTTAAGTTTAAGCTCAGTTAGTTAAAACCTTAGAATAAATCATATTTAAGCGTGCAAATTCTCATTTAATTCATCTAATGGGTAAGCAGCTTAGGTAACATAGTATAATCTCAGTTACCTCACTTTTTTAACACAGTTTAAAACTAGTTTAAACTTAGTTAACAGAAGGAGTGAACCAAGAGTAAACTGAGTTCAAATTAAGTTTTAGACTCAGTTTTAAACTGAGTTTGACTCATTTTATAACTCAGTTTTCCACACTCAGCATAAGAAAAAACCGATTTACTGAAGTTTAAACTCAGTTAATTAACATGTTCAATTCGCAATGAAGTTTCATTACAGTGGGTAACAGTAAATAGTAAACTCAGTTAACTCATTTTAACATCCTTCAAGTTTAATTCACTTGTCTCACTATGTTAACATGAAAATTCACTTGTCTCACTATGTTAACATGAAAATTCACTTGTCTCACTATGTTAACATGAAAATGAGTTAACATGAAATGAAACTCAGTGGGTAAGGTCAGTAGATAATTGTCTTCATGTGTTAATAGTTAACTTGAGACAGATAGAGATGACACTGAGTTAACTGAGTGTTATTTGATTATTTCTTTCCAAATATCTCCAACTCTACGTACCTTGGCACAAAATGCAAGAGAGGATAATAGCTTTGAGCTTTGGGATTTCAGTATAGTATACAATTTAAATAAAGTGAGATAATTTATTTATGTACCTATGAGTATGATGATTGGATTACTTAGTTTCTTCTGTCTCCGTGTGCAACCATCTTGTATTGTCACGTTGCCTTCAGTTCCAACTGGGAATGTAGAACTATAGTTGCCTGGTAGATTAGTATAGTTCCCATGACATCGATTCAGTGTGCTATTTTGGCATTCATCGATATCTGGCTGCAGCAAACACAAACATTTCATTTTGATTCAACATGCAAATTACAAAGAGATCATATAATTAGTATACTTGTGCATCCACTATGGATATAAGGATTGCCTTCATAACCTTGACTACAAACGAATGCATAACCAAACTTAGAGTCATAACAAGAACAATCAGAACTAACGCATGCATAGTTCTCTGACTTGTTCAATTTTGCTTCTTTACAAGTCTTGTTTCCTATAACCCAATCTAGCACCACAGGAGCCTGCCCATATCGTCTGACCAAATTGCCCTTTACAGTGTCGGATTGAAGAAATCTATAGGACCCCTTTTCTGCTAGAAATGCATAACTGCAAAGGACTGTAGTCCCAGATAGCTTTATTGAAATATCCAGCATCGAATTTTATTTCATAATATAAGAGTTTTTCTGGTATAGCTGCTTGGCAACAACCTATTCCTGAACATGTTGAATTGTATGCAACTGTTAATAGAGTTTTGAACATCCAGTGCCACTTAAAACAGAGTTTATTAAAACAGTGTTACTTTACTTAGCAAAGTTTATTAAAACAGAGTGTTACTTACGTAACATCCAGTGCTTCATTTGCAAAAATGTCACATCATATAAAAACTCTGTATATGTGCAGAACTCTTTTAACGAATCCTTATGTTAATAAGTCTGAGCAACAAATCCATTTGTCGGCAACAGAGTTTGCAAATGGTGCTTTTAACATAAGGCACTCAATTTATATGATGTTTTAACATTTTCAGGAAACATACATGAAGAAAAAAACTGAGCTACAAGAAGATGAAAATGTATGGAATCCACGACTTTGGATTAAGTCATCCGGAGGCTTTACAAAAGGAAGAGTTTATGGAGCACCCAGAGCCGGCCCTTCAAATATGGTTGCCCTAGGCAAATATGAGATGGAAGCATAGTATAAAACAGTTGAAGCAGGTATAAACAAAGAAATCAAAACTCGAACCCTAGACCTTGAACAAAGAAGGCAACAAACAAACCACTACACCAAACAATCTTATTAACATGTTGCCCTATTACTAAAATTAAACAGAAAACCCATAAGAAATTTAAAAATTTGTTGCCCCCCTTTGACGTGTTGCCCTAGGCGGCCGCCTCGGCTGCCTTGCCCTGGGGCCGGGTCTGGGAGCACCTTATGTTAATACAAATACTATATTGCATAAAAGTCTTCAATCCAACTGTTTAGCAGATCATGCGAATCTAGAACAACCTGTTATGTCTGGTGGCATGTTGTTAACATCAGAGATAAAATCGATTATAGAAAGAGAAGTGCAGCTGAAAATAACTAGCTTGCTTGGTTCAATTAATTCGACCAATCTCCAAAGAACAAACCAACAATCGTGGGCGTTCAACCAACAACCCGGTCAAACGCAGTCCTTAGATCAGTTTTTTGTACAGCCACAGTGTCAAATCTCACAACAACTTACTCAGCCATTTGCACCACCAACTGCTCAATTACCACAACCACCAAATCAACTATTGCAGCCTCCTCAACCATTTATACATCCTTCAAGTTTTCTCTCGCAGCCATCATGTCAAGTCCCACAACCATGTGATCAACTGTTTGTAAAAATGTCTAATCATATCTCCCAGCCATCTATTCAGTCCTCTCAATCACTTTATCAATTTCCACAACCATCGGTTCCTTGTCAACAAACACCCGAACAATATCAAACAATGCATGCGCCTTTTCAATCAACTTTTGGAAACATTTCAGAACAAGTTAGGTCTTTCATGCAAATATTGAGACCTAAAACACGAGATCAACCGGACCATAATCAACTTGGAAACAATCAAGCATCAAATCCTCAAGGAAACATTCGGTCGCAAATTGAAGATGACGCGTGACTTCCTTTTCAAGCATGCTCTGTTAGACCACTAGCCTCTTCTTTTGAACTACTCTAGGTTTTGTTTTTGTTTGTATTTGTTTCAAGGCTAGTTTGTAGGGTATAAATTAGATATGATGTTTTTTAGTTCTAACATTTGAACTTTGGTTGTACTTTGTTTTTCAGCAATAGACAGTTGGTTACTGTTTCACCTATATTATGAAAGTTTATCCTTCAGCTTCCTCTATCTAGCTTTATATTTACTCTATTAGTTGATTTGTGATGAAATTGAAATAAAATTATGTTTCATTTCTTGTCTCTAATTGGTTTATAATAATGATTGTATTAATGACTGATTTGAAACCTTGACTATGGTCTCTATAGTTATATAAAGAGACCTATAAAATTGTCTCTAACTAGTTTTTAATTTGGGTGCTTATTTGAGACCACCATTTAGGTCACTAATATTTTTGAGACGAATATATGTGTATTTAGAGACCTGTTTTTTGAGACAATACTTATTTGTCTTAAGTGGGTTACAAGCATGAATTAGAGACATAATTTTTTGTTTAGAGACAAAATAAAATAGTCTTTGATAATCTTTTTTTTAGTGAAAAACTTTACTAATATATGTATTTATGGTGAGCTGCAATAACAACGAGCAAGTAAAAAGCAGTGCGAAGCTTAATTCACTAAATATTTGAATGATAAAATTCACACATATTGTACAGTAATATTCTTTAATAGAGCTTTCTAGCATGAGGCATGTCTCGAGAAAGTTATGGGGTTTAAACAAAAAACATTTGGAACTGTAAAAGAAAACTAATCAAAGTACAAACCGATGTTTTATGTTCCAATTCTTTTTTCAAACAATATCGGAGGTGATGTGAAGTTTTGCTCTACATTACGACCAATATCTCCATCTCATGTATGTTCCTCTCTTCTATTTTTATATTGTGATTGTATTTAGTACATTAATATCAATATACTACTTACATATCATTAACAGAACTCATTATAACTCATTCAAAGAAGCAGCCAACGGTCTTAAAAATGGCCGCCTTCTGAATCTCTCTCGTTGCGAATTTCTTTTTCTTTTTCCGAGCGAAGTTCCTCTGATTTTTTACGACTGTGTTCTCTACCTTCGGTTGCGATCTTCTCTCTCGATCGCTGGTTCCTAGGGTTTGATGGATTTGGGGGTTTTTTATTTTCGCGGTGATTTCGTGCGAAATTGCCCCGAGTTCGCTGTAATAGCTGCTGCTCTATTGGAAGTTGTGGCACCTCCGATCTCAGTTTGTTTCACTTGCCCCAGCTCGGTTGAGATCTGTTTTTATTCCAGTTTCTCGTGCTCTGTTTTATCTCGCAGTAGGTTTCTGGTGGTGGGGGGGTCCTTTATGGAGATTTCGCCCTACTTCTATTACTCAGTCCGTGATAGGCCCTTCACTGGGAAGCTTCTGTGGAAGGTCGTTGCACCTGAGGCAGTTTCCCCTTTACCTAGCTTGCCGGAGGTCAACGGTGGTCGGGAGTTCATCGCCCGATTTGAACCGTGCCTCATTGCCAGCAAGGCGGTAGGAGACGTGAACTTAAACCATCTTGGGGTTTGTTTTGGATCGATTGAGATCGATTCTGGTTCCTTGTCTGCTGATCTTTCTCCGATTGGCAAGCAAGATTTCACCACTTGCTTTGTCCCTAGGCTAACTTTTTGCGGGGCTGAGTTCGTTGTTGGTTCGTCTGAGTCTATTTGCGAGTTCGGGTCGGTTGGCTCTGTGGGCAAGGTTAGTGGTAGTGGGATACAGGATTTGATCACCTCCACACTTCACTCTGAACGGTATCAGGTGGCGGGGTTTATCCCGGAAGTTGATCTGTCTGGAGGTGTCCCATCTTTCTCAGTCGAAGCTCCATTGGCTGGTATGGTTGGTCTACCGCCTGATAGGGAAATAGTTGTCTTGGAACTTACTGGTAAGCTGGAATCTTTGGCCAAACCTTTTCTTCGGCAGTTTGGTTTGTGCAGACAGGTTTGTTATGCCATTTATTGGCAGGTGAGTATTCCTTTACCGTGTTTCATTTCCTATGATACATATGGGTTGCATTCTGTTTATTGGATTTCGGCTGGTTTGTTTAGCTGTTGTTGCTTGAGCCTTGTCACTCCTTCGAGTGTGCTCCCTGACACAGCCGTGTCTCCTGAGACCGGGAATGTGTCAGGTCCTTTATATCCTGATGATCACGATTCGATCATTGGTTCCTTGTCTTCTTTTTTGGTACAGCATGTTAGACCTCAATTGGTTTTGAGGACTTCTGTTGGTCGGCTTGGTGGTAACCATCCCAGGTCGTTAGGCTGGGTTGTCCTACTGGCAGATCGCTGCTGGTTTTATTTGTTTAGTCTTGACGAAGCCGTTCCTTTGTCGTCAGAGACTTTGTCTTATTGGTCTAGCCTTCTTCTGACTGGTTTCGACTGGTCCTTTAGGATCTTTCTGAGGGTATGGAGCTGTTGTTTCAGGCCTTCTTCTCGTCCTGCTCGTATAGTGGCCATTCTGGTCCACTATACGGACAGGCCGAGAAATTGCCAATCATTATGCCCTCCATTCCCTGTTGATTGGTCCGCCAGGCGACTCTTACCTACTACGCGGGGCTGTTTTACTAGTGACAGTCCGGCAATGGTAAGACTCCCACAGCAATATGGGCCGCATTTTGTTAGTGCCCTTACACGATCCTGCTCTGACCCTGTTTTTGCTTCCTCTTCTCTCTCTGTCGTTTCGGTTGGGTCAACCATGTCGATGTTGCATTGCTCCTGCAAGACCGATTCTCTCAGGTTGTCTGCTTCTTTCTTTTTAGGTTGGCTCCGTCAGCTGTTTGGTTTGCGGCTGACTCGTCTTCCTCCATTTGGCCGGATTCCTCAGGAGCAATCGGATCGTTCGGATCAGGAGGCTACCGCTACATCCTACTGCTCCGCTGATTGCTCCCTCCCTTCTTCATCTTGTTCTATTTCCATTTCCATCCCCCTTATGAGTAAGGCAGAGATCGCGCTCCTTAATGAGCGTCTCGACTGCATTGCTAGGAACTCTTCGCCTTCGGCTCCGTTGATTGGTTCCTCGATGCAACCTGAGCTAGATCTGGGTCTTGAAGTGTTTTCAGTGGCTTCTCCTCAGGTTCCCGATTCTATCCCCAGGGCGCCTCGGCGCCGGTCGCGTAGAGTCCAGTCTACCCCTCGCACCATTCGCACACGCTCTATAGCGGCGTCCGAGCAGATCGATCGATCTACTCGGTACTCGCTTTACCTAGTCTGAGCTCTCTTGTCTCTTGTCTTCTGTGCTGCCCTCGCTTTTAATGGCGAATTTGCTTTTTTGGAATGTCCGGGGTATTGGCAATGATGCGTCTTTGGCTAGACTAAAACGCATTGTCAAAAAACACTCTGTTGGCTTGGTCGCTCTCCTCGAACCCTTTCTGGGTCCGGAGAGAATTTCCGGCACAGTCTTATCCTTAGGGTTTGGCGGAGGCTCGGCCAATGTCTCGGGGAAAATTTGGATCCTCTGGTCCAAATCTATCTCGGTTCAGGTAGCTTTTGATTCCCATCAGCTATTTTCTCTGGCTTGCTCGTCCCCTTTGTTTTCCTCGCCGTTTCTTTTTTCAGCGGTGTATGCCAAATGTGATCGTTTGGAGAGATTAGTCCTTTGGTCTGACATTTTAGGGCTCGATTCGTTGGGCTTCTCTGCTTCAGTGTTAGGCGGCGACTTTAATATCGTCGCCTGCCAAGCGGAAAAACGGGGAGGAGCCGCCATCAACCGTGTAGCGATGGGGGATTTTAACTCCTTCATTGTCAGTTCTGGTTTGACTGAGCTTCCCTTTGTTGGCTCTGCTTTTACCTGGTCCAACAACCAAGAGGGACCGAACCGTATCCTATCCCGACTTGATCGGGTTTTCGGATCGGAGGAGTGGTTTCGTCTCCCTTTCTCCTTTTCGATCGCTCATCTCCATAGGTCCTTCTCTGACCATGCTCCCATGGTTGTTCGCTGTTCTCCCCGTTCGTTAACGGGGCCTTCTTCCTTTCGCTTCCAAAGCATGTGGATTTCTCATCATTCTTTTCTTCAAGTGGTCGCTTCTTCTTGGCTTGCTCCTGTTATTGCATCTCCCTGTGAGGTCTTCAGTCGTAAGCTTAAGCGTCTTAAAGCTTGCCTTAAGGATTGGAACTTACAGGTCTTTAAGAATATTTTCGATCGCGTTCGTTTGGCCGAAGAGTCTCTTATATCAACCGAATCCTTGCTAGACGAGGATCCTACCATGGCTAACAAGGAGGCTTGGGCTCTTGCTCAAACCATTTTCTCCTCGGAACTTCGAGTTGAGAATGACTTTCTTCGTCAAAAGGCTAGGGTCAAGTGGGTGGTTGTCGGCGATAACAACTCTAAATTCTTTCATTCCTCTATTCGTAAAAAGAACAACCTCCTCTCGATCCGTGAGATTTCGCGAGAGGATCTTTCTATGGCCACTACTCCTGAAGATGTCAAAGAGACCATTCTATCCCATTTTCAATCTTTTCTGGGCGCTCCGTCGGTTTCGGTTTCCGACCCGGCTCTTCTGGCCTTCGTTCCCTGTGTTATCCTTTCTCCGGAAAGTGACGTTATCACGGATCTCCCTTCCCCTGAGGAGATACGTGCTGTTGTCTTCGCTTTAACCAAAGACAGCGCCAGCGGTCCGGATGGTTTCAACGGGGTTTTTTACCGGCATGCTTGGTCTATTATTCAAGACGATTTTTGTCTTGCCGTCCAATCCTTCTTTTCTGGGGGCTCCCTTCCTTCTGGTTGGACCTCCACTAACCTTATCCTCATTCCTAAATGCGAGACCCCTACATCGTGTGTGGATTTCCGTCCTATCAGTCTTTGCAACTTTTCGAACAAAGTCATTTCTAAAATCCTCGCTACTCGGTTGGCTCCTTTCCTTGAGCGCATTATCTCTCCTTCTCAAGCGGGATTTGTTAAGGGACGTTTGATTACTGATAACGTTCTGCTCGCCCAGGAACTTATCTCCCAGATCGACCGTAAGGTCAGGGGTTCTAATGTTGTCTTCAAATTGGACATGGCTAAGGCCTACGATCGCATGTCCTGGTTTTTCATCATCAAGGTTTTACGTAACTTCGGTTTCCCGGAACCCCTTATTGACATGGTATGGAGGCTCATCTCTAACTGCCGGTTCTCTGTGCTCATTAATGGTTCGGCTGCTGGTTACTTTAAGGCAGGCAGGGGCTTGCGTCAGGGCGATCCTCTATCGCCATCTCTTTTTGTGATCGCGGCTGAAGCTTTCGTTCGCGGTCTCCAATCCTTGACTATCTACGGCTAGATTCAGCGCTTCGGGATTCCGAGGGGTTGCCCTTTAATTTCGTCTTTGTCCTTCGCTGATGACATTGTCATTTTCTCAAATGGCAGTGTTTCCTCTGTCAATCGGTTCCTCAGGTTTCTTCATCAATATGAGCTGTCTTCGGGTCAACTTGTAAACCCCGCCAAAAGATGTTTCGTCCATGCGAAAGATTTGCCACCTGCTCGTGCCCTTTGGATCGAATCAGTCTCTGGGTTCAAGGAAGGCAAACTTCCTCTTCAATATTTGGGTGTAGCCCTGTATCGAGGTCATAAGCTCAATGCGATTTTCGACAACTTGTCTGATAAAGTTAGGAGTAAGATTTTACGCTGGAATGCTTCTCTCATTTCTCAGGCTGGTAGACTTGTTCTTATCAAATCCGTCTTGGACTCGATGGGAACTCATATTTTCGCAGCTATGACCCCAACTTCCTCGTTCTTTCGTTTGTACCGGTCTTTGGCCTCTTCTTTCTTTTGGGGGCAACAAGGACAGTCTCCATCGGCACCATTGGGTGTCGTGGGACGTGGTGTGTAGACCCAAAAAATGAAGGCGGTTTGGGTTTGCGCAATCCTCGGGACCTCTGTGCTGCTTTTGCGTGCAAACTTTGGCACAGATTCGGAGTTAATAACTCCTTATGGGCCTCATTCCTTCATGCGAAATACCGTAGACTTGCGAGCACTAACTACACAGGGTCTCCGTCTTATGCTAGTGAGACCTGGAAGCACATGCATTCGGTAAAGCCATTTTCCGACACTCATGGTGGATCTTCAGGGTGGGATGGAGCCTCCTTTTCCATTCTGAAAGCTTGGTCTTCGATAAAAATCCAAGAACCCATTCTTCCGATCTTCTCTTTCATTTGGGACTCTCGTATTCCTCCCAAGGTTTCTATTTTGATGTGGCGAATTCTCCACAATGGTTTGCCACTTGACGAGAACCTCCAAAAAATCGGCATCCCATTGGTTTCCCGGTGTAGGTGCTGCGGCAATGGGGACTCGGAATCCCTGAATCATTTGTTCTTCGGTGGTTTCTCGGCCAGATCGTGCTGGAACTACTTCGGGAACCTTCTTGGTATTCGTCGGGTTGCCAGCTCACCTTCTGATCTCCGGAACTCTTGGTGGTCGGGGAGTGCTGGTAAGTCTCTTCGTTCCATTGTTCTCCGCTTGGTTCCTTGCCTTCTCTATTGGCACCTGTGGTGCGCGCGGAATAAGGCAATTTTCGAAAATGCTCGAATGGATCCTCCATCTATAATTCGGCGTGTTCGGAACGACGTTTTCCTTGCCTTCCGCGGTAGACCTTTCAGGGGCCGTATGAGCTCCCGCTCGGAGAATCTGGTTGGTCTTCTCTCTATTTCGTGTGCTTTGCCTTCCGCTAGACTGGGAGTTGGCTGAACTCCATGAGTGAGTGCGGACCTACACCCGACGCTCACTTCCCCTCCTCCCCCCCTTTTTTTGTGGTTTAATGCTCTTGTTAGTTTTTCAGATTCAGCTTATGTGGCTCCTACTATGGTACTGTTTGGTCTACGGTGTTCTACTATTGGGGCCTGATCTTCTATCAAGTGCAGATTCATTGGTGACTATACTTTGGTTGGTCGGCATCTTAGGGTTGCCTTGTTCTTTCTCAGCTGGATCATCGATGGTGGTATCTTTGTTACTCTACCTTCTCCTCCTCCTATGGATTTCATCCGTGGATCCTAGCTGGGCGTTTTCTCTTCGCCGCCTATTACTGCCTCCCAGGTGTGACTTTTCCCTGGTTGTGCGGGTCTTGAGTTTGTTAGTTGGCTTCTTTGGTGGGTATGGCTTGGTGGTCTGGCCTTTCCCTTTGGGTTAAGGCGGGTTTGTGACTGTTGGTGGATCGACTGATCTTCTCCCACTCTATCTTTGGGTGGCTTTGTTACGGGCAGTTGTAGTTTTTTTTTTCTCCTGGCTACTGGTTGTTGTTCCTTTTTGCTGTTTTTTGGGGTGTTCATGCTGGAAGGCCGTTGTCCTTTCTGCTTTGTTTTACTATGTGAGCCATCGGAGAAAGGCGTTTTTTCTCTTGTTTTATATATATTCTTTGTTTTTAAAAAAATAATAATAATAATAATATCAATATACTCTCCATTGGTTTCAAACACGGAGGAAAAACATCACTTTGGTGATTTGTACTCTTTGTTACTTCTCTTTCAACCGAACCATCTATGTTCAAAAGGTGCAGAACATAACACATAATCGTCTCAATATTTAACTAACTTGTGTTATTTGTGTGGAGACTATAACCATCTATCCTCCCATTTCACCAGGTGTTCATTTCCCACTTTATGATCCTAAAGGAATTTCAGTCAATTCAATATGTTGCACATTTCTTACCCCACATTTTTATGCTACCATTAAAACTTATGCGATTTGTAGTAACTATGATATAAAAAAGGAAGGCTGTGGTTTTTCTAATTCTTCACATATAAATGAAATTTAAGTAGAAAATAAAAGATATTATATATAATGGTACTTCACCTTGGCTCAATGCAAGCTTCAATTGAGCATGTACCTGATTTTTTAACCAATCTAATTTCCAAGTATTGAATATATGTTACAATCATCAAGAGTTATCGACATAGTGTCACTGCACTTAGTTTTTTTTTTGGACCAAATGCAGCTGCACTGAGTTTTATTTGGACCAACTCCAGCCGCAATGAGTTTCTTGACTTGTGCTTCTGCACTAAGTCAGTCAATGACTCAGTACAGTTTTGCACTCAATGCAACTACACTCGGTCAAAGAACACTTGTGCTACATGTTTGATAACACATAAAATTTACAAATTAATGAATTCGACATCTATTTGCCACTAGTGCTGGTGTAAAGGAATCCTTATTCTTATAGTTATAACAGGAATGTCTTCGTCTGCCTATTTTTTTGGTAAATGCAAACGTTTATCACATTGAATAATAACATGCTACTTATTGTATGAATTAAAGCATTCAATTTTATTTTTATACTATTCAAAAACTATAACAATTTTATAAATGTCATTTTTTTACCTGAAAGTATCATTATCAGATGTAAAAAAGTACTTGCTGTGATATTCTAAAATGCAATAATTTTACTTGTTCGTTGCAGTCCTTGAGTTGATACTCAGTCAAGAGCCATGCTTATGCAGAAACTGGATCACACAAGAACTGCTTCGAATCCTTCATCCTTCTACCTCTCTTCTTACCTCTCTTCCTTCTACCTCCTTCATCCAAACCCTAATTTCTGAAATTAATTAATTCTTTTCAGTGGTTTAATCCAAAAAATGGCACTTTCAAAACTATTAACCTTATTTTTCTCAATATAGGATTGTTAGTGTTGCAGATTTGCATGAGGATTTGAATCCGCATCTTCAAGCATTAAATTGGGAGACAGGTATTAACAATCAAGTTCTCCTATATCCTTCTTTTATTTTTTATTTAATAATTCTTCCATTCTACATGGGGTTTTGATATATCATTTTGTTATTGTTTGGATCCTTTTGGAAAGCATGATTGTGGTAATCTCTGAGACCCTGTCATAATATTGTCTTGCCATTATTTTTGCTAGTCTAATATTGTTTTCTGTAGAAACTTGAAGCAACGGATATAACAAATGACTCCGAAATCAAGATTTCGTGTCAAACAAATCGATGGATTGATAAAATGATGGATTGATGATACCCAAGATAAATGCCTAAATCCGTTGATCTCATGAGATACCGGATTCTAGCTATCTCCAACACGTTGATCGCGCACGATACCGTGTTAAAAGATCTACGATTCTTCGACGTTGATCTCGCACACGAGATTCCGTGAATCGGCTTCAAGTCCGTTGATTCGAGCGCACTTGAATATCCGAAGATGGAAGATGAAGGACATCACACTCGACTTCAACAAAATGGCACAAAGCACACAAACAAATTTTATTCAAAAATCAACTAACTTTACAAATGACACAACCCGCCTATTTATAGGCTTACAACACACTTAACTCGCTCATGACTCAACTCAGAACTCACGACCTAACAGACGCGACTTAACAAACAACGAGTTAACGACTTAACATTACACGACTTACGACTTACATAACAGGTGACACACGAATTAACAAGATACAAATTACAACAGATTCAACATAACAACAACACACGACATAAGAAATAGCGACTTAACTCAACACAGCTTCCGGCGACCTAAGAAACAGCATCACATGCGACTTAAGAGGTTATGGTATAAGCGACATAAGGTTCTGGACGACCTCGTGACATACGGAACTTGCGACCTATCCACTTGAACGTCTTAAGAAGAAGCGGCATAAGAAAGGACATCTTCAGCGACATAGGGATTCTTCTTGCGACCTAAGCTGGAGCGACTCAATAAGAAGCGGCATATGTGAGCGACCTAACTCGCTAGGTCGTAGCTCGCTCGCAGGCATCATTCTCAGGTATAGCTCGCAGAAATAACTTGTTAGGTCGTTATCTTGTACTTCTGGACTTGCTAGGTCGCTATCGTGTTTGGCGTGACTCAAGACATAGGTCGTTGGCGACTTAACACGGTGCGACTTAACGTAGTGCGCTGCATCATCCTCCCCTGGTTGAAAGAAATTCGTCCCTGAATTTACACTTTCCTCTTCTTCAACAAGCTTATTCTCATGATATGGAATCAAGTGTTTGACATTGAAAACATCAGAAGTATGAACATGATCCGGCGATCTCAACTGATATGCATTCTCGTTAATCTTCTTCACGACTTCCAAAGGACCAATCCTTCTAGGAGTCAACACCGCATATACAAAATCTCCTTCTTTGAATTCAACGCGTCGTCGTTTAGCATCTATGGATTGCTTATATTTCTCATTCGTCTTAAGCAATCGTTCCTGCACCACCTAGTGGCATTCTTGCAACTCATTCACAAAATCACTAGCCCGCTTGATTACTCCTTTCTGCTGTGGAACTACAGATAAATCTAACGATCCTTTAGGAATGGTTGAGTACACAACCTGGAATGGACTGAACCCAGTGCTACGATTAACTGCATGGTTGTGTGCAAACTCAGCTTGACATAGCTTTGAATTCCAACTCTTCAAATTATCATTCACAAGGCATCGCAAGAGATTACCCAGGGATCTGTTCACAACTTCAGTCTGTCCATCCGTCTGTGGATGATAAGCGCTACTGAATTTCAGCTTCGTCCCAACCATTCTCCATAGGCTCATCCAAAAATGACTTAGAAAACGAGTATCTCTATCCGAAACAATCGATTCAGGCAACACATGAAGACGATATATTTCTTTGAAATATAACTGTGCTACATTAACCGCATCTGCTGTCTTCTTACATGCAATAAAATGTACCATCTTCGAAAACCGATCAACCACTACATAGATAGAATCATTGCCGCGTTGTGTTCTCGGCGGTCCCAACACAAAATCCATGCTAACATCCACCCACGGTTTAGTCGGCACAGGCAACGGTATATACAAACCTGCATTTGTCACTGTCCCCTTTGAAATCTGACAAATATGACACCTCTGAACAAAATTTTCAACTTCCTTCCTCATTGACGGCCAAAAATAGGATTTTGCGATCAACTGTAAAGTACGATCACAGCCCACGTGTCATTCCTCATGCAATTCTTTGATAATCTTCATTCGTAGATTGTAATCTGAAATACACAACTGACTTCCTTTGAACAGAAAACCATCCACCAACATATATCCATCCATTTCTCCCTGTTTGACTTTATCTAGGATTTCGAAAAAATATGAATCTGAAATAAGCAATTCTGGAAGTAAGTGAAAACCCATCACTTCCACTCGCATGGTAGTGAGTAAATGATTCCTCCGACTCAATGCATCGGCAACACGATTAGTTATTCCAGACTTGTGTTTTACTACAAATGTAAATTGCTGCAAATAAGCTATCCATGATGCATGCCTAGCTGCAATTTTATCCTGCCCTTGCAAATGCTTCATGGTCTGTATACAAAACAAATTCTTTATGGAACAAATAATGTCTCCAATGTTTCACTGCTTGTACAATAGCATAAAATTCCACATCATAAGTATTATATCTCATCTTGGCTCCATAAAGCTTCTCACTGAAATATGCAATTGGACAACCCTTTTGACTCAACACTCCTCCAATCCCAACTTTCGATGCATCTGTATGTAACTCAAATAACAACTGAAAATTCGACAATAATAGAATTGGTGCAGACGTCAAAAGTTCCTTGATCCGCTCAAAAGCTGATCCTGCTTCCTTTGTCCATAAAAACTGCTTCCCCTTCATGCAATCAGTAACAGGTGTCATCACACTACTAAAGTGTGGTATAAACCTTCGGTAAAATGAAGCTAACCCATGAAAACTTCTGACTTCAGTTATAGTTTTGGGTTGCGGCCAATTTCTGATTGCGGCTACTTTACTTTGATCCACATGTATCCCATCCTTGGACACGACATATCCCAGAAATAAAACACTTTGCGTCATGAACACGCATTTCTTCGTTGCTGCATAGAATTGTTCTTGACGAAGAATAGTTAACACTTCTCGCAAGTGTTGAATATGTTCTTCTGTGCTCGCACTATAGATCAAGATGTCATCAAAATAAACTACCACAAACTTCCCAATATAAGGTCTGAAAATTTGATTCATCACCCTCATAAATGTACTTGGTGCATTGGATAGACCAAACGGCATAACCAGCCATTCATATAATCCTTCTCGAGTCTTGAATGTTGTCTTCCATTCATCACCTGGTCTTATATGAATCTGATGATAACCACTCTTCAAATCGATCTTCGAAAAGATTACAGATCCACTAAGTTGATCCAACAGATCATCCAGTCTTGGCATAGGAAATCTGTATCTAACGGTTATTTTGCTGAGTGCTCGACTATCTGTACACATCCTCCACGAACCATCCTTTTTCGGCACTAACAAAGCTGGTACAGCACAAGGACTGAGACTCTCCCGAACACGCCCTTGCTCAAGCAACTCCTCAACCTGTCTCCTCAACTCTTCATGCTCTTTCGGACTCATACGATAATGCGGCCTATGCGGTAAAACAGCACCTAGCACTAGATCAATCTGATGTTGTATGTCCCTTAGTGGTGGCAATTCCGTGGGTACTTTCGAAGGAAAGACATCTTCAAACTCAGTCAACACCGGCTTAACCTCCTCAGGAATTTTAAGTTCTTCCTGTGTTTCATACCCAATCAACATAAACATTTCAACACTATCCTTTACCTCTTCAACAAATTCTCTCGAAGATAAAAGACTAGTTGATTCCACCTTCTTCTCTGGTTTGCTTTCACTCTGTTCACGCTTCTTAGGAACTAAAGTGATTTGTGTCCCTTCGAACATGAAACTGTAGCTGTTGGTCCGACCATTATGTTACACAGCTCTATCATATTGTCATGGTCTTCCCAATAATAAGTGACACACATCCATATCAACCACATCACACCAAATGTCATCTTTGTACTTCTTTCCAATAGAAAATGTAACAAATGCTCGTCTTCCCACTGACACTTCTCCACCTTTCTTCAGCCATGCCAGTCTATAAAGTCTAAAATGTTTTTCAGTCTTCAACCCCAACTTCGTAACGGCTTCTTCAGAAATAATGTTATCACAGCTTCCCGCATCAATAACAAACCGATAAACCTTCCCCAAAATAGTACATGTAGACTGAAAAATATTGCTTCGCAGCCAACTAGAATCATCCTCTTGCTTTGGCGTTAAACACGTCCTCCTCATCAACAAATTACAACCTTCATCTCCTGACACAACTTCCTCATTGTCATCAAACTTCGGTGGTTGGGAATAATCAACTTCAGTTTCAACATCTTCATACTCACATTCCTCTGCAACCAATGCTCTTTTCTTTGGCTTTGTACATTCATTACTTTTATGACCAAACTCTTGACAATTATAGCACTTGAAACTGTTATTGGCCTTCGCTTTAGCGGTTTCATTCACAATTGGCTTACTGACTGCCTTGGTAACATTAGCTTTACTACCAGCACCCTTATTCTGATTGTTAGAACTCGCAAACACACCAACTCCTCTCTCCCTTGTTTCTCCTAAGGTAGAGCTTTCTGATGTGCTTCAGCAACAGACACCGGATTAAACATATTCACCATGTCTTGAATCTGCGTTCGTAACCCTCCAACATACCTAGCTATTAGTTGTTCCTCCGTTTCCATAATATCATTCCTCGCAATCAGTTGATAGAATTCATCTGCATAATCATTCACCGACTTCGTTCCTTGTCTCAAATTCTGCAAACGTTGATACATAAGAGACTGATAATTGTACGGCAAGAAAGTCGCTTTCATCATCTTTCTCATCTTCTCCCAAGTAACAACTTTTGATTTTCCCATTCTCTCCCGTGTTAGCTTAGTTTGCTGCCACCAAGCCATAGCTCTTCCTCTTAGTTTTGTAGCAACTAACTGAACTCTGCGATTCTCAGGTACGTTCTTAAAGTCCAAAATTTCTTCAACAGTTGATAATCAATCAAGAAATTCTTCTGCTTGCATACCACCCTTGAATTCTGAAATTTCCATCCTCATACCAGACTCCCATTTACGATCATTCTCTGAATCAATATATCGATCTCGCACTTGGCCTCGATCTCGATAATGAATACTACCTCTATCACCATATTCCTCAAAATCAGATGTACTTCTATATCGTTCTCGACCATCCACATCTCTACGGCCATGAATGTCTCTTCTACTCTGTCGTTCAACATAACGATAGGGTTCATGTTCAAAACCACGTTGAGATCTTCTATCTTCACTTCTGTACTCCTGGTGGTCTCTCATCACGGAAACTGATGATTCTCTTTTGTCTTGATAAGATTGCGGTGACATTCTTCTTTCTCCCGAAACCGACGGCGAAACCCTGTTTCCATCCCGATTCGAAACTGGTGACGTTCTTCTCTGATTCATGTCAATCATCAATTTCTCCAACTTTCCAATACCTTCGTTAAACTTCTCATTGATACGTTGCTCCATTGCCTCTGCTTCTTGTCTTCTATACACATCTTTAACATTTTGAAATCGATTAGCACGTCTCGGAGGCATGATCTATTCTCGACTTAGCTTTGATTGGTTCGGCTCTAACTCCAAACTTCCTCTTTACTCCCAATAGGCTCAGCTTAGCTATGGTATAGCTAAGTATTGCCCTGATACCAAACTGACGCAGCGGATATAACAAATGACTCCGAAATCAAGATTTCGTGTCAAACAAATCGATGAAATGATACAATGATGGATAGATGATACCCAAGATAAATGCCTAAATCCGTTGATCTCACGAGATACCAGATTCTAGCTATCTCCAACACGTTGATCGCGCACGATACCGTGTTAAAAGATCTACGATTCTTCGACGTTGATCTCGCGCACGAGATTCCGTGAATTGGCTTCAAGTCCGTTGATTCGAGCGCGCTCGAATATCCGAAGATGGAAGATGAAGGAGATCACACTCGACTTCAACAAAGTGGCACAAAGCACACAAACAAATTTTATTCAAAAATCAACTAACTTTACAAATGACACAACCCGCCTATTTATAGGCTTACAACACACTTAACTCGCTCGCGACTCAACTCAGAACTCACGACCTAACAGACGCGACTTAACAAACAACGAGTTAACGACTTAACAACATTACACGACTTACGACTTACATAACAGGTGGCACACGACTTAACAAGATACAAATTACAACAGATTCAACATAACAACAACACACGACATAAGAAATAGCGACTTAACTCAACACAGCTTCCGGAGACCTAAGAAACAGCATCACATGCGACTTAAGAGGTTATGGTATAAGCGACATAAGTTTCTGGACGACCTCGCGACATACGGAACTTGCGACCTATCCACTTGAACGTCTTAAGAAGAAGCGGCATAAGAAAGGACATCTTCAGCGATATAGGGATTCTTCTTGCGACCTAAGCTGGAGCGACTCAATAAGAAGTGGCATATGTGAGCGACCTAACTCGCTAGGTCGTAGCTCGCTCGCAGGCATCGTTCTCAGGTATAGCTCGCAGAAATAACTTGTTAGGTCGTTATCTTGTACTTCTGGACTTGCTAGGTTGCAATCGTGTTTGGCGTGACTCAAGACATAGGTCGTTGGCGACTTAACACGGTGCGACTTAACGTAGTGTGCTGCATCAAAACTCATGTTAATTGATCTAATTTTCTTAAACAAAATATACCAAGTACACCATGTTCCTTAACTAATTAATATTAGCTGGTGGATCGAACACTTATTGTTGCTAAACATCTAATAAGAGCATCACCTGAAGAGCTTCATCGTATTTCTGGTGATCTTATTTGAGCATATAATTAATTCATATGCATTGTTAATTAAGATGTGACTGTTGAAGGCAAGGAAGTATCAGCTGAATAAAAAAGGCAAAAAACCATGGTTGCTTTTCTTGTCACATGCCCATTTGAATCTTTAGACACCATAACACAATTATTATACTCACCAGACGTCGATATAAGTTGACGTGTTTTGATACTTGATGTCATGACTTAGGCAATGCAATCGCTTTTTGATACTAAATTCATACTGAAAAAATGCTAAAAAAATTTAGTTAAAAAGTTTTCAGATGGTCAGGCTTGGTATATACCATCTAGTAGAGGCCCTGAATGGAAAGCAGCATTAGAATCAAGTCGCAGTAGCACAGCTCTAAGTTTTATTATATTATTTGATTGAATTATGCACATATCTTATCAAATATCTTAATTCATGGCAGTATACGCACCATATTAAATTACGACAATTCTCTTACTCATTTATAGACCAAACATGACAACAAAATCTTACTGTCAAAATTGAAGTTTATGGTAGAGGGCACTCCGTAGCAAGCTTTCATCTCTAATGTCCTAGAAAGAGAGCTATCAACCCATGCTGGCGAACACTGCATAGATCCAGGGTAAAGTAGCCATGAGCAGAAATTGATAAGGAGAGGAATCGAGAGATTCTATGGCCGTTTGGAGTAATTTCGACTCCGCCAGTTATTCATAATTTCATATCTAAAGCTCCTGGATAAACGAAGTGAATAAAAGAGTTAATGAAGTCTAACAGTTTATTAAATATAGAAGTTATTCGGGTCAGGTTTGGCAGAGATGAACACAAGTATGAGTTTTTTTATTTTGTTTTGGAGTAGTGTGTTATAGTCTGTTTTCATTGTGGATTCTCTACCTATTGTAAACAATATTTATTTCTTTGTTAATAAAGTACCTCTTATATATATATGTATGTAAAGCATTAAAGAATATATGAATTTCATTTAAGAAGATACGAAAGTTTATATACACAGTTATGAAGTATAAAACATTAATGAAGACATGAAGTTCATTTATGAAGATATGAAGTACAAAACATTAACAAATATTCGATGTTCATTTCAAAGATATAAAGTTCATTTATGAAGTTATGAATTTCATTTACAAATGTATAAAGTACAAAGCACTAATAAGGTGTGAAGTTCATTTACGAATATATGAATTATAAAGCATTAGAGAAGATGTGATGTTCATTCATAGAGATATGAAATATAAACAGAGCATTTTAGAGGTTGTCTTGGCGGAGCAGTTGATAGCTAGCCTTGTACCTTAAGGCTAAACCGCAAATCATCTTAATGAAAGCGACTAAGTAACTAAGCCATTTACAACAATCAACTCCAATAATTTAAGATAATTCCACCTGCTGAAAATGACCGCGGTCAATGAATTTACTGCAACAATACTATCAGGCACCAACCGGCCCTTCAAATTTGAAGGGCTCACTACAACAAACAGGACTTTTATCAGCGTTTTAAAAACGCTGTAAAAGCTTTTAACAGCGTTTTTGCGTATGCTGTATATCGACATGCAGTTATATGTCAAAATATACAATGACAAGAAATAAACGCTGTTAAATGTCCTTTTTAACAGCGTTTTCGTGGTGTTATGAAATCTTTTAACAGCGTTTGGTTGTGTGCAGTTATAGATCTTTCTTAGCGTCTTTTTCGTGCTAAGATAAAATTTTATAGCGTTTTTTCAATGCTGTGATATTTATTTACAGCGTTTCGTTGTTGCAATAGATCGTGCTTTATGTTTTTAGATACAATTTAACGACGTTTTTAAAACGCTGTTAAAACTTTTAACAGCGTTTTAAAAAGCTGTTGAATGTTTTAATTGCATTTCTGCAAACATCCACCATAATGTGCATATATATATATATATATATATATATATATACACACACACACACACACACACCACATTTCTAAATTAGCATATTATATGAATATCACATTTCAAAATTAACATATCATATCAATACCACATTTTGGACACATATTTGATAACCAACGTATGAAATTTCATAATCAACATACATAATATTCTTACACCAAACATAAATAGTTTGTCATCAATAGTTCAAAAACAAAATATAGAACAAGTAGCAATAGCAAAACAAAAGCAAGTAGTACATACGTTAACACCAAAAAGTAGTTCTAGCAGCAAAAATAACTTCGATCCATAACTCGTTGCAACCTTTTTTTGCATCACAGTCATCTATCTACCTGTAAAGCAAAAGTAATGCTTGAGAATCAATTCATCAAAAAAGTGTACACAAAGTTAAATCGGATTCATAATGCAAACATTAAATATTCATCACACTATTTCAGTACGCGATTGACTAATACAAAGTATACAACATGCTATAAAAAACCATCTCTTTTATCACTATTTGAAGTGTTTTTTATATATCTTTGATATAAATACAGAGGTAAATAAATCAGTATTCATGGTGAAGATTCCTAACTGCACCATGGCTAGAAATAAGAGGGTTTATACAATTTTACAACATGTTTAATGTGCAAAATTATAGAAAACCTCCTAATTTGTACCCATATGCAGCTAGAAGTCTCCACCATGGGTTCCGATTTCTTTTCCTGACAAGTACTCTGAGTAAAAAAAAACTTACTTGATGGTTCAATGTAGCTAAACTCTTTGTATGCATTGGGGATTGAGGAATGACATTTGATGGAGGGATACCAAGTAGGCCACATACCAAAGTCTGCAAGTTCGTCAAATGCATATCAGCCAAATCAAATAAAGTAAAGACAACAAAAAACAAATAAGAGCCAAGAGATACATACCAAAAAACCAAGAAGAAGCAAGTCGTAATGGAAAGATGGTGGCTTTCGGAGGTTGAACTCTTTCTGTTGAGCAAGCTGTGATGCAACACTGTGGTCGAAGTAGTAAAGAACCGCTATCATCGTTGCAGGGATGAAAGCTCCAACTATATACACAACAGGCACAGTCAACATATCTTGCTTGATTCAGAAGTGTTTTAGAACAATTATCTAAGCAATTTATCTAAGCAAGTTAACAAATCTAACTTCAAAATTATAGTCGAAAGCACAATTGCAATTTTAAATATACTAATATCAATTTTGCATGTTCATGTTTTGATGTCAACTATGAATTCTTATACTATACAACTAGATACTCTTTGTATACCAAAAAAATAAAATTGATATGCACATATTGCTAGCTAATCTACTTCTATAAATAAAATCATTTTACAACCAACTAAGCTTAAAACAATAGTGGATAGATTTGCAGGTAAAAATAAATGAAAATAAATGCTTATTAGATGCTTATTTGCACTACCAATGCCAGCTTTGAGCTTTGCAAATAAGTTTGCACTGGCAGCGCAACCTTTAGTATGCACCGAGTGCAAACGGGTTGCACTGGCAACTATTGTTGCAAACTAAAGTCTGCATTGGTAGTGCAAAGTCTACTATGAACTTACTGCAAATTTGGTTTAATTTACTTACAAATGCGTAGGATGGGTCACGAGTGGAGTAAAGTAAAAATAAAATGTAATATTACAAATCACTCCATCTAAGTTTGGTTCATTTCCAACATTTACCAACTAACCTAACGTTTATCTGGTGCTGCAAATAGAAATCAATTTGTGAAAAATATGCATATTTTGTATTGCTAATAACCATACCAGACTGGTTCTTACGGGATTGAAAGGAATATCATTGATGCGGACAACAATTTTGGACCATATAATTATTCATTTGGTGCAAATGTGCATTATGTGCTTCTTTAAGTGTAAAGCATTGTAATATTTCCATGCTATATACTTAGTGAGTTCATTTATAACTCACAGTGACACATTTAGAGTATATAACACATGAAGTTATATACTCAGTTAATTCACAGTGCATATTTGTATGCATATGTTGTATACCCATTTCGTCTTCAACTATTGAATAGATCTCGATACTACATCAAACCTCAGTCTGGTATCATACCTCCATTGGCTACACAAATAGTAGAAACCAGTTATGTCATATCAAACAATTCATGTTTCCAAGAACTACTTCCCTACTTAACAGACTCATTCCTGCTCGATAAGCACATGCATAATACTAATATATCTGTGTACATTCATGTGCATGTACAATATACTTCACCAAGAATACAACTTCATCTGCAATCGCTTTATAAAAGAAACACACAACAAACATATACATGTGTGTGCGCATGTGTGTATATATTGCTATCTCTATGCATCAGCACTATTTTTCCATCGTCTTACTCAAATATTGCTAACAAACTACAGCCAAGCCGACAAGCTTCAGCTAACATTTTGTGATCCCTATCGATGGCTTCAGATCCCTGCTTTTTCAAGCTTTGACTAACAGAGTGTTGGCCTATATCTCTCAGCTCCATGGATTCAGACCTCTGCTTCACCATTTTTCTATCTTCTTCCCAGTTTTCTACCTCAAAACGTTGTGCCAGACCCACATCTTCTGTCTCATTGACATGCAACCGATGTTTTGTTCTTTCCAGTCATCTTTTCACTCCTGTCTTCATCATTTCTAGTCATTCCTGACCGATACTGCAGCTTCAATAAGAATTCACTCTTCCCAACTTCAACGAAGGATCAATACTATAAATTCAAATTCAAATTTCAGTCATTCTTGATTTCGTCATTGACCAGCAACTACAGTGATAATATCTCTGATCGTAGCTGATATAATGACATGCAACACAATCTCTGTTCAGCCAGTATGATATCACTACACAGCTAGTCTGCAGTGATAGTTTAGTAGCCCGCTTTCACACTCAAATATCAGTTTAATGCATTACTAAGCTTCCATGGTTTTACCTCATACAAACTGCAATAGCTACTACATTGCAGTACATACATACTTAACGTTTTGATTATTCAACATTAATTGTACTCTAATTTGTATGCCTGAATGTAATTAATCATTAATCTAGTTATGTAGGTAGATATATTATTTATACTTCCATATATCATAGATCACCGATCAAATGATCTATCATCCATATTCAAATATATAACTTTAATTTTAGTTTTAAAATTTATTATAACTTAACCCTAATTTAAATTCAATTTTAAAAGTAATATGATTTAATTTTACTTCTAAAGCTATTATAATTTAATTTTAATTTTATATAATTTAATTTTCATCTTATACTTTAATTTTATGATAAATTCAATTTTAAAAGTTATTATAATTTAATATTCATTTTAGTAGTTATTATAATTTAATTTTAGTTTTACTTTATAGATATAACATATTTATTCAAGTAGTCCTAGTAAACTCAATCCTTAAGTATATTCTACCATACAAAATAATACAGTTGTTAGCATAAAAAGTTGCATATGAATGATATAAATATAAATTGACATACCAATATTACCTTTTAGTTATAATAAAATATAGATCATCAAATTCCATAAGCCATTGAGCTTCATCCTAATAGTAAAATATACATGGTCAAAAAAGGGTATTTAACGTAATTTTAATTGTCAAGGTAATTTTATCATAGCACACAATAACTAATCGTTTAACATAAATATGATTTTAGGATTAAAATTTAGCAAAATGGATTCTTGATGGTAAATCAAAAGCTAAATTTGTAAAACATAATGTATTCAATCCTAAGATATCAAGGTGAAGGTCAAAATAAAAATAAAAATGCTATGACAGGTTCATTTGTGGAATATATTGTCTATTGTTGAGAAACATGGATGTACCTCAATCTGCTCAGCGATATGATAGATGAGGGCATTGAGGATATACTTTGCGTCGAACTAGTGGGCATCCTTACTGACCTACAGACCTGGAACTTCATGTCTCACAAGAATAGCGAGGCTTCACATGTCAATATGGGCTACCATGCCTAAGGCTAAATCAGGGTTAGGACAAGGAGGGTAGTAGTTTATTCAGCAGATTTTCAACATCATGTCCTCCTACCGCCTCTTTAAGAATATGGGTTTCCAATCCTGATCCCAAAGACAAGTAGTTGTGCATTTTCCTATGCGTCATGTAGATATTGTGTACTCCTCATTTGCTTTCCTACAGTTGCAACAAGGATATATACCCAAAAATTTAAAGGATTTACAAATGACAAAAATATTGGTGTTTGAACAATGTAGGAATGTTACTCATTATTTCAAATAAATAATCTAATTTAAATTTTGAATTCTGTAATCTTAACTTTTCAACTAAATACTTCGACGGCTTGTTATCTTCTTCAGGTATGGTATTCCATGAGATCAAAGTTTCAACCCATATTATCAATAATTTCATATAATCAATTAACTCGATAGTTAGTATTGTTCTATTTGTTATGGAATTTTATATTTTGTATAGCGTGATATTTTAGTCCTATCTGCACCAATTTTTATCATTAAAGCGCCAAAGAATTATTAATTGTTAGTAAATCTAGAAAAAAGGCTCACATGAATTACCTATTTTAACCACAAATTATTTCTTCTAATAGAAATGTAATTTTAAAGTCTAAATGGAAATACTGCTATGTTTACTTGAAATTCTTCTAACACGGAATAGAAAACCATACCTATAAGAAGGAGGATCCTTGCGTCAAAACCTATAGTCGACCTTGTGCTTAGGTCACACATTATGAAACAAGTAATCAACCCATGCCTTCTTTCCTTCCAAATATCCTTCCGCAGTTTGGTTCCATTACCAATAATGCAAAATGGATTTTAGATTTATTGGGATTTGACAGTTCAACTAAACCTATATAAGGTGAATTTTCTTTTGATAACTTAAATTTATGTAATAATATAGTATTACATGTACTAAATTAGAAGAAAAAACCTGGAACTCGGTTGTAATAGGATATTCATTCATATCAACATACTCCTTATCAATGAAAGCCATCATAGGTTTATCACACTCTAGTCTCATCCACATAGCAACAAATGATGCCAAAATCAACCTTGGATTCCTATCCAGCATCATCTTATAGATTATTATTTGAAAGTTGCTTCTTTCAGTATTGAATTCTCTAAAATACGATACCTACAGTTTGATTCAACAATTTCATTCATTTAAACATAAAGCAATCATAAGATATTTACCTTACTAATGTTATAATCAAGTAGGCTTAGACAAAATATTATTTATATAGGTATGGTCCATAGTAAATTGTCCATACACCAAGAAATGATTAGAAGAGGTCCATTTATTTTACAACAATGCGGATGTGTATACATAAAACTAAATGACGAGCAATTTACTTAGTGGTCAAAATTTAAGCAGCCGCTCTACAATATGATAAAATCATAGGAGAATGTTGACTGGTGCAACTTCAATTTAAGCAACAAAGGCAGACTATTATAGTCAAAACAACTGATTTATAAAAGCGTATGTAAACTCAACACACAACATAAGATGTTAGAGAACATATTAAAAAAACATCACAATCTACATCACACCGAAAAGAACTCTAGTTTATGTCTGTTTATGCTCTTATTCGATGCTTTGGGGAAATTAGAACAAGGAATCATGGCAGTTACAGAAAGTATTAAGTTCAAGTGCAAATTTGAAAAGGATATATTTCTAGATGACAGTTTTTACTCTAACTTCAAACTAAAATATTCCTCCGCATTCTACCCAGCTAACACTTCATTTTTGTGCTGCCCTGTTTCCATTTTTGCCTTCTTCTCAGTATCTACTATCATATTCTTAGTCAGTATGTTGTGTTAAAATTTCAATTAATACCTACTAACACTTATGCCTGCTTTGCATTTTTCTTTTGCTTGCTCTGAATTCTACCCAGCTAACTCTTCATGCCTGCACTCCATGACATGCAAATGCCGCCCCTAATTCAGTTGCTCATTCCAGCACCGACTTCAAGTTCAACATTGCATATATTTCTTTGAATGCAAATCTCCTTGTTTTATTTTATTATCTGTACATATATTTGGGCAGTAATAACATAGCTTGATATAGAATTGGCCAAAGTATGTTTCTATTTTTTATAGATCATCTAGTTGACGATCTTATGTTTAAAGCACATGCAATCAAATAAGAATGAATATGATTAAAGCGCATGCAATAGTAATGTGCTCTCTTTATGAATGAATAATATGTGATGAAGAAACAATTAGGATTTCTAAATAGATGGTAGTAAATGAAAGAAAGAACAGTTTTGCCACAACCAATCAAGTTATTTTTGTTGAAATTTAGTGACATCAAAACCCCAAACTAACCTGTAACATGTAAAGCTTAAACCTCCAATATTTTTTTTTAACATGCACATCAAACCATAACAGCAAGCCAAAAAATAAATACGAATTAAGTTCTGGATATGCTAGTTTGTAAGTTTATTTTAAGGGTTGACAAAAACCATAATTAAGATGTTGACCCAATGTATGAAACAATAAAATGTAATTTTAATTTTGTTGTAAAATGAAATCGATTTTTGAGAGGTAATATTGGTTAATGCATCATACTGAAATAAGTAGTATCCAATCAGTTGTATTAACTGCATAATTGCTATACTTGAACAGAGTCGATGTTATTGACAAAAAAATGATTTTCCTATAAATCCATAAATTTAAAAGAAATACGGAGAACTTCTAAATAGTCAGTGATAAAAATTTTCCCTTATTTATTTTGCCAAAAAAATTGTACTTAGCTATTGTAAATATGTTGTTAACAGATAAGCAAACAATGCACCTAAGAAAAAATGGGAAATAAAAAGTAGAAGATGATGGAAACTATGTAATTTTTTCCATCGTCTTATGTGAAGTACCTTGCAGGCTTTCAAGCAAAAACTGGTAGAATCAATTTTTTTAAGAGGAGCTTCAGCTTATATGTACACAAACTTCATCTTGAACCACCTAAACTGTTTCTACTCCAGTGGAGCTGATAGCCAAGCTTCTTAGGTTTCCTGCATATAAGAATAATAAGTGTTCACAAATAAAAAAACAATGACATGCAAACATGTTTATCCAAATAATAATATATCATGCTATCAAATAAGTTCGGGCATCAAAACTCTACAAATTTTAAATTTGATTTTTCTAATCAAATCTCATTGTAATGCACAAAATCACACTACTGAAGAATGATATGTACTATTTATAAACCAAACAGCCGCGTATAATTCAATGGTGGAAAATTCTAGACATAAATCAAACAAAAACAAGGGATATATTAGAATAACCGATAATTAGTATATAAGTAAATGAAAATCGAGATTATGACATTTTTTTCTCAATTCTCGGAGTAGACAATTATTTCTCCATGATGGATCCTTTCTGGGGTAGCATGAGAAATAAAATGCTGTTAGTAAAAGTGAAGAAACATTAGGCCGAAGAGAAGGCCAGAGAGGAAGGACCGAGAGAAGTGAGAAGACGATGGAATTAGAGATGTTTTTCTTAGGGATTTCATTTGTTACGGAGACGGAAGAAAATGGAGGAGTGATGAAATAATTGGGAAAAGAGCGGCCCTGGCAATATTTCGTGGGCTCAACTCTAAATTTTTTATCATCTGGAATATTAACAGCGTGTATATTTAAATTTTACTCGTAATAAAGATTAGTGATAGCATGACACGACACAATGCAATTACCAGCTGCAATTAATGAACGTTTTTCTTGTAATGGCTTCACTTCAAAAGTTGGAGACAGGAGATGCAACTTTTCCAAATAATGGATCGATCATGAATACTTGCGCAAAACTTCATTTTGAATAGCCTCTACGATTGCCTATGTGACTACCACAACACAGAGGAAAATTGGCTAAGAGATCTGGGAGGTGCTGTCGAAGAAGTATAACACAGAGGAAGCTGGAGCAAAGGAATACACAGTAAATCGTTACCCCAAAAATCAGATGTCAGATGACATGTCAATAGAGACGCACTCTCATGAGCTTCAGAAAATAGCTCATGAGATCGTCTATGAAGGTATGACTATTGACTAGCGGTTTTAAGTTGCAGTACCAATGATAAATTGCCCCTAGTTGTAAAGAGTTCAAAAAATGTTTAGACATAAAACTAAACAATTTTCATTTGAAAATTTTATTTTTAGCCTACGAATTGAAGAGAAATCCCAAAAATAAGATTTGAAAAAGGAAGTGCTTGCTGTTTCCAACAACATTAACAAGGCTGCGATACTGAAACCAAACCCAAAAACTTTAAGAATCAGAACCATAAGCCTAACTAGAACTGCAACAAGAATGGGAACCTTCAGAGGAACCAAACTGCACCACATCAAATATCGTGCTTAAAGACCGATTTTGGTTAATTATTTGTTATAACTATAGCAAACCAGGTCATAGGCATGAATGTGTAGGAACAAGCCTTGTCCTAGTCCTCAAGCGAACTTGATTGAAGAGCAGTCGCTAACTGCTATAATTACTGAGATCGACCTTAGTTGGGGATCAAAAGGACGGTGAGTAGATAACTGGTGCTACATGTCATATCTGCTATGACCGTGTTATGTTCAAACGTACATGGATGTTGAGGACAAAAAAGTGACGCTGGGAGACTCTCACACCGCTATTGTTGTTGAGATTGGAATGTTGAGCTAAACTTTGCCTATGTAAAGACTCATAGTGAAAGGACGTGATGCAAAGTCCAAAGATGAGAAATAACTTGCTTTCGAGTTTTCACTTAATAAGGCTGGCTTTACTCAAATCATAAGGGGTGATCTGTACGCCATCACTATGAATGATATGTTTGTGGGTATGGCTTATGCTACTGAGGGTATGTTTAAGTTGAATATTGAAAGTAATAAGTATCTCCTTCTGCTTATATGTTGTGTTCATTTAATATATAGCATGTTAGAATGTGTCAGTGAACAAGCGTATAATAAAGAATATGAGTAGTTTAAGATTAACTCCTAACGTAGCATTGAAAGATTTTAAAAAATATGATTTTTGTAGTCAAGCCTAAATTACAAAAAATCCACATAAATATGTAATTAGAGAATCTGAAACTTTAGAGTTGATTTATTCTGATATAGGTGAATTAAATGGAACTTTAACCAGAAATGGACATCGCTATTTTATCACATTTATTGATGACTACTATGATTTACTTATGTGTACCAAATGAAAAATGAATGGGGATGCATTTGAAATGTTTAAATCTTTTATAATTGAAATTGAAAATTAGTTTATTAAGAAAGTTAAAAGATTACTTAGTGATAGAGGAATTGAATATGAATCCAGTTGGTTTATTGAAACTTAGTATGATACATGAACGAACTACACCTTACTCATTTGAAATAAATGGTAAAGTCGAAAGAAAAAAATACGACTTTAACTAAAGAGTTATAGCTGTTTTACTTAATTTAGGCACAACATCACATTGGTGAGGGGAAATTTTACTGGCTACGTGCTTCCTAGTACTAAATAAAATTCCTACGTCTTAAAACGAATTTTCACCTTACGAAAATTTGAAAAATCATAAACAAAATCTGTCATATTTTAGAAGGTGGGGTCTATGTTCGTATTTCTGGCTCTAAAAGAATTAAGTTAGCAAATAGAGCATACGTATGTGCATTTATTAGATATGCTATTAATAGCAAAACATAGAGATTTTATGATCTGAATACACATGCTGGAATGAATCTAATGACGTAGATTTTTATGAACTTAAATTTCCTTCTAAATTAAAAAATATTGGGATCACATCTAGTAATATTATTCACGTAAGAAATAAACAAAATGACTCTTTTGAAAATGAACCTAGGAGAAGTAAATGAGCTAGAATAGCGAAAATGTAATGGTTCAGATTTTTGTGCTTACACTTTAGAGGAGGGCACCTTAAACTTCCTAGAAGCCCTATCTTCCTTAGATTCTCATTTTTGGAAAAAGACTATAAATGATCAGATGGGTTCTCTGGAATCTAGTTAGACTTAGCACTTTGTTGTTTTACCACCTTACTGTAAGACCCTGGCCTTGAATGGATACTTAAAAAGAAATTAAAACCCGATGGAACAGTCGATAAACGTAAATCCCATCTAGTAACTATGAGTTTCAAGCAAAGAGAAAATGTAGGCTTATTTGATACCTTTTCATAACTAGAATTACATCTATTCGAGTATTACTTTCACTTGTGTCTATTCATGATCTGATAATACATCAAATGGATGTTAAAGTTGTCTTTTTAATTGGTGAATTAGAAGCGAAAATTTATACGGACAACCTAAAGGTTTTGTAATATACAGACAAGAATATAAGGTTTGTAGGTTAGATAAATTTTTATATAGTCTAAAGCAAGCACTTAAACAGTGGCATAAAAAATTTGAAAACTTGATTATATCACAAGGTTTTAAAGTTAATAAAAGTGACAAATGTATTTATTATAAATATGAAAATGACATTTGCACTATTGTATGTTTGTATGTAGTTTGTATGTAGATGATCTACTTATTTTAGGTTCAAACATTCATGCTATTAATATGGTTAAATCTCTTTTAAGTGCAAACTTTGATACGAAAGTCCTAAGAGAAGCAAGTGTAATCCTGGGTATTAATATCACTAGTTTAAATAAAGGAATTTCTTTAGATCAATCCTATTGTATTAAGGAGATATTAAATAAATACAATTAGTTTGACTATAAACCTGCTTGTACACCATATAATCCAAATGAATAACTATATAAGAACACTGGTGAAAGTGTAACGACCCAGAATTTTTGATAATTAAAATTCGAATATTTAATTAATTTTAAATATTTATAGGTGGAATTAAGAAGTCGAATGATTTATTTTTCGAATATTGGATTTAATTTGATAATTAGATCGATAAATTAAATAGTGAAATTCCAGAGATAATTGTAAATCGAGTTTAAAGTGATTGAAAATGATTTGTAAAGTTTTATTTAATCATACTGGAGTTATAGAAATATTTTAGAACTCTTAAAATTGAATTTGGAGTTAATCTGTGAAAATTGAATATTTTAATATTTAATTATCGACTGAAAAATAGCCAATTTTCGAACAGTCTCAGAATTGAACAAGACCAGTTCCATTGGATCCGTAATAGTTAGTTATTATCGGATTTCAATTTTCATATCCATCGGAGTTATCGTTTGACCGTGGCAACTCGAAACGCATCGATATCGTTTTAATTTTAAATCGTCGAGTTAAAATAGTCATTTTTCAAACGGTCTCGGATTTTGACGAAACCAGTTTCATCGGATCCGTAATGTGATATTATTGTAAGATTTCAAATTTCGTAATTTTTGGATTTACCGTTTGTCCGGTACAAATTAAAACGCCTCGAAATCGATTTAAATCGGTTTAATTTAAATTGATCGTTTAAATCCATATCTCTCACAGACGATCGAATTGGCTTCCGAAACCTGTTCCATTGCGTTCGGAACGCGGGGTAAACCCCAGAAACGCCAGTTACCGTGCGTAAATCAGAGTTCGAAAAATCCCGAAATGAATAGTAATTTGGAAAATTTCTATAAAAGAACCCCTCATCTCATCATTTGGCCAAACCCTAATTCCTTTATACGCAGCCGCCATTTTCAAAATCAAAGGCCAGGAACTCGAGATCTTCTTCCTCTATTTTCTTTTAATCCATCAACTATTACCAGAAATGCTTAACTACAAGTTTGTAGATCTCGTCGAGACCTTGAAGATCAACGGTGGTGATTTAATTCGGAGCAACGAGGTGGGAGTTATGGGGCCCGAAGTGATGGCCGTTCGTGCTCGTCTAGGGGAAGCTGGGGTTGACCGAGCTTGGCCATACTCACGTCGATGGTGGAGTCGATGTTGCTCTTCGTCGTGGTGTAACCTGATCGACCTGGAAGTGACGAATTAGGTTGCGTGATTTAGGGTTTAGAGGCGGCTATGGGTGCTCGCGTGAAACTGTAGGGGAAGGAGGGAACGCACGCGTGAGAAGATGGATGGAGCGGCCAGGATTCTCTTGCTAAAAACGAAAGGCCCAGATGTGTGAAGGTTTAAAAATAATAAAAGACAATTGTAAATTAATTTTAATTTAAATCGTGTAATGTTTAAAAGTGCATATCTTTTACATACAAGGTCGGAAAATTACGAAACGAAAAACGTTGGAATCGTATCGTCGAATACTTCGCGATGCAACTGAATTGGAAGCGATCGGGGTCAGTGAAAATTTTGAGTGAAATTAAACGTTCGTTTAGTTTCATTCGAAATAAACGCTACAAACTTCTATTGGAAAATCACGGTGAGATCTTCTCACTCAAGAATTGAAAAGTGGAATTTTCAGTTATTTATTTGATTGCTATTGGATGTGATATTAGATATAGTAGGATATATATCTATATATAGCAATATATACATATTGGCATATGTATATATTGAATTGATTGATTTCCCGCCTCGTATAGCGGATGAGACCCTATTGCGCCGTTAGTAAGCGGATTTATAAAAACCTATATACCGCGATAATTCCGTACTGGAGCGGAATTGGTATTGTGCTAACATATTTGGATGCAGGGAAACAGGTTGGAGGGATCCAACTGGATTCCTCACCGTATTGATTATTTACAGATATTTTGATATATTCTGTTATCATATTGATATATGATATTGACTGTTGTGATGGACTAATTGATGCTGTTGCATCATCGGATTCAGTTTTGAAAAGTAAAAATAACGACTTTTACTTTAAAAAGGATTTTTAAAGTGATCTTTGAAATTATATGTTCTATTGAATTGTTGAATTGATTTATTTTAAATAAATAAACGTTTAAAATTTTGAAGTTATAAAAGTTAAGATTTTTGTGAATTATGACCGTAAGGTGATTTTTGAAATAAAAGTCGATTTATTTATAAAATGGTTTAAGCTGGGATTTTTGAATAACTATAAACGATTTGTATAGGAAGATTTATAAAATGGATATTTTATTAATAAAAATATTGGACTTATAAAATGAATTTTTATAAGTGTTGAAAAGAAGTATAAAAGGATTTCATAAGTGAATGAAATTAATAGATTTATAACGTGAAGTTATAAAGTGAATAGATGTTGTAGAATAAACGATTTATAAGTAATTTACTTATAAATTAGATTTTTGCACTTAATTGGGATATAAATAGAAATTGCTAAATGAAATGATTTCATAAGTTGAAATTGTTATGAAGTATAAATGTGATTTATAAACGTTGTTTATAAATCTGGAATCACTTATTTTGATAAGTAATTTTAGAAGTTAATAAGAGGAGAATTTTATAAATCGAAGTTGTTAGAAAATATAAAGGTGAATTTATAAACGTTGTTTTATGAATTCGAAATCAATCAAATTTGATGAATGTAATATAGAAGTTATTAAGGGAATTTTATCCACGATTTTGGATAGTGGATAATTCTTGGAATAAAACGTGTAGAAAAGATTGAAATGTAATTATTGAAGTATATTCACGATTTTGGATAGTGAATATATCGTTAAGTAAAATGGATAGTTTTGGAAAAGGGATATTAAAAATGAAGTTAAACATTTTAGAGATGTTTTTAAAATGTATTATAAATCGAAAGCAGAGATTTCCGCAGTTCTTGTTGAAATAGACGTTTTCGAGAAATTTAAGGAAATGGTGGACTATAACACTGTTGTTATAGTAAATGATTTCCGAAAGGAAATGTTTTGATGTAGTATTGGGATTTATATATCTATCTAAATCCGAATCCCTATACTAGTGATTTCGAGTCGTCGTAACGATGTTTTACGCAACATTCGTTTTGACTCAAATAGATGTTGAAATTTATGATTTCCTTAAAGAATGAATATATACTTAATTTGATTTAAGTATATCGAATATTTTCTAAGTGTTGAAAATAAATGATTTGTGAATTACTTATTTTTAAATAAGTATGGAAATGCTTTTCCAATATGAAGTGAACTGTTTAGAGATTTTATCTTTTAAAGATAAATTGAAAAGTGAATATTTGAAAATTTGTTTTCAAACGGTTAAGTGTGGAAATTATATATCTAGTAAAGATATTTTGGAAGATAAAATAATTTGGGAAAATTATTTGGAATCTGATGATGTTGCGCATCTTTATTGATAGTTAAATAACCGACTATCAATAATTACCTTGAGTAGGTATTTGTTGTGAATTGGATGAATTTGAATGCCACACTTATTTTTGAATAAGCGTTCACTATTCGGGTTAGCCGGGAAAGGACCATGGGGTCATATAACCCATTCCGAATATGTGATACGTCGTTATGAATTGCATTCGAAGACCGGTGTTGAAGACCGGATATTTTTAAAAACGGAAGGATTACCGTCGAGTTACTCTACATCGGCAGATCTCCGATTTAGAGGTTTTATCACCCTTAGTGACGGGAAGTCCTAACGTGATTAGAAATTTATCCGGATATGCAAGGGCTTCGTGAGAAGTGCCTTCGGTTCTGTTCGATCCCGGAACAGACTTGTATGGATGTGTGTCTGACGTTACACTTTGAGATATAAAGCTGATTTCTTTCAAATACATTTCTGTTGGTGGCGGAGAATTTATTCTCTTAGCTTAACACCCTTCTCTGAGACGTACGAGCTCAGAGGTTATGTAGTTGAAATTTATCAGCGATATATCCCAATTTGGTAACGTGGCGTACTGAGTGTTGCTGTGAAATGATCAGTGTTTGATCATTTGTGATATGATCATTTGTTTGATCTTATATCTTTGTGATCATAGGTTGATCATTTTGTTTGACCCGAAGCAGGGCTTTGTAGAAAGCGTAGCTTTGTGGACGAGACTTCGACGAGCCTCACAACCCGGAAATGGTCGAAACAGGAAGGATGCGGCAAGGTTCTAGGGAGTAGCGCCCCTTAGTGTATGTCATTCCTTCTGGATAGAGGTGGTATCATGGTATGGAGCCCAGATACTTAACCTATGTGGTTGCTGCATTATTATCTATGTGGTTTGTTGGAAATCGGGGATCCTCGGGAAGATCGGTTACGATCGGGGGATGGCATACGCGTGTCAGTAGTTACCTATTTTTGCAGAGGTAACCCGGCCTTGTGTTGGCAGAGATCTAACCGTAATGTTAGGTTATTTCTCGGGTCGTCTATTCCAGGGACGTACCCATCGTGGATAGGAAGTTCCTTAGCCTGACCATTTGTTGGAAATCCAAACTCCAATACGAACTTTGTACGGTATTAGTTGTAGAACCTGCCATTTACGTACGGTGGTCACCACTGTTTAGATGGTAGCTATAGTAGGCATACGATACTGGTCGTATGTTGGCTAAGATTAATATTATACTTTCGAAATGTTTTCTACACTATGCACTAATAATAATATCAAAAATAATTTGATTTTCACGTAGTAAGCATCTTTGACTATCATAAGAAGAAATCTGCTCCAATTCTGCGTTTGCATTGTGTGTGTGGCGGGAGGTCTTATGGTAGTTTCATTTTCCAAAAGCATTGCGAATTTACTTTAAAATCTTTCTGTTGATTATTTTAAAGATAAATAACTGTTTTACGATCTCACACCAGTCACCATGACTGACTCGGAGTTTATTGTTTCCCTTCTAAACTCTGGGTGCCCACCAATTTCCACACGGGCAGCCTAGAGTTATATTATCAGGATATTCTGGATATTCTGGAGCTTTGGAAGCAAGCTGGATGGCGAGACGTAGTATTTGTATCTGATAGTATTTATTCCGCTGTGTATTCTGTATGAGGACAAGTTATATAACTGTCCATTGTTGTATATGACTCTGATTGATGTATGTATAAACTGATATAGTTCTTTGTTTTAAAAGACTAGTGTTATCTATTATATATTGTTCCGCTGCGATATGTGAGATTCTGATATTGTTTTCTGTTTCTGCTCTTGCTCTGTTGTGTTCTTCTTTCTTTTTCTTCTATCTTCTTCTTCTACCTTTTTCTTCTTTCTTAAAACCATAACTTTTCGGGTTTTCGGCATTCGATGGCTCAGCAGTCGATAAAGTGAGTATCGATGTTGAATTTTCGAAAGTCGAAAATTTTCGGGATGTTACATTTGGTATTAGAGCATATGATTAAGCGACAACCCTGCTCTGTTGGGTATTACTCATTAGAGATAGAGTCAGTAGTACTCTAGAATGAGTTGAGTGTAAAAATAGATACGAGCGCGTATTTGTTAGTGAATATAAAATTGTTTTATATTATGATGATTGGTTTGTTGAGTGGTATATGGATTCTGGTCGGTATTGTCCGTACAACTCTATCGATAGGGATCTCTAAACACTCGAATAGAACAATTTGGCACGATATTGTTTTAAATTGGGTAAATGAAATAATTTTACCTTGATTATATTTTGTATATAAAGAAATAATTTTTCAGAATTATTAAAGTATATATATGAATTGGTTGTTAAAATGTATATATATACAAGTTAATTAAAGTTGTTTGAATAAGTTAAATAAAACAACAATTGTGAAAGAGTAAATTATATAAACCAATGAATTATAAAGATGAAGTTATAATTAATATGATTTACAATTGTGGAATAATCTTATATATATAAAGTGAAGTTACATAAGTAAAAGATTTGCAATTGTGATTTATAATCTGAAATAAAAATCCAGAGAAGTGTTTTGAAAGGATTTGATATTTTGGAAAAATGTTTTAGAGTGATGAAAGCTCTAAACTCTTTTCAGGTCGCTGGAAAATAATCCTGATGATGATGGCCACATCATTAGAATTCATTTTCGGGTTTCCAAAAGAGGAATTGCTGCCAGAATATTTTAAATAAAAGTTGATTGGGAAATTTTGGATTTTGTTTTGGGAATTCAAAAGATAAATTTGAACAGATTTCAAAATAGTTTTGAAAGATTGAAAAGATTCTGGAATTGAATGGATTGATAACTTATATAATTTAAATTCTGATAGAATAAATTTAACTTAAAGGATGAAGTTAAATTAAAGTAAGTATAAGTGAATCAATTAAATCTAAGTTGAGATTGTGGAATATGAAATCTGGATTTAATATGAATTTTGAATAAGTGAAAAAATTTGAATTTGGATTTAAAAGTGGAAACTTAAGTTAAGTTAAACAAATGATGTTTAATTGGAATATAACTTAAGTAATGTTGAACGAAGTTGATTTTGATATCAAAGTAAATTAATAAAGGGAATTTATTAAATGAATGTGAACTTGAGTTATATAAATGAAATTCAACTTTATTTGTTAAATGAATTAGCAATTGAATTGAATAAATGGATTGGATGTTAATCAATCTAATGTGAAGTATTGATATGAAATAATGAATATAAGTGTTAATTCATTAAAAGCTAATGAAGTTGAGAAATTAAATAAATTGAATGGAAGTCAATTTAATTTAAAAGTGTTGAACCAAATCGAATGAAAAATTTATAATTTGGTTGTGTTGAATATACATTGGTTGTTATTTGATTGTTAGTTGATTGTGTATGAAAATTCATTAAGTATTAATGAAATTGAATTAGCAAATTGGAAAGCTATGTGATTAAATTCAAATTGGAAGTGAACGAATGTGAATTAGTGAATGTAAACTAATTGAATTGAAAGATAATGTTGATTAAATCCAATGTAAATGAATCGAATATGATTTAAAATTGAAAACCAATTCAATGAATGTTAATGAGAAGTGAATCTATATTGATTTGGTTATGAAGTTGTTGGATGATAGTTGGATGATTGTTTGATGGTTGCATTGTTGCTTTTGAATGCATTGTTATGTTAGCATATGTAGTTATGTTGCTATATGATGTATATTGACTATATTTTCATATCTACATGTTCTCATATGGTTTGTTGAGTGTTTAGTAGGTGCGGATGGCGTTGCTTCGCATTTGGAGCTCGCTTTCGCGCTATATTAGCCGTATACGCTCGCTAAATAAATAATAAGGTACATATCTCGGATTAAATATCGTACTTTTACACTTTTTCCCTACGGGATGCCTCATCACTTGATGGGATGTATATTTGTGATATATATACACTGTCATTTTTTTTTTGGATCGAGCCGCGCAAAGGAGACGCGGGCGAAATTTTCTGAAAATTTAAGGCGTTAGAATATTTTTGAGAAATTTGAAAATTTTGAAAACTAAGTTATGATTTGAAAACTTAGTAAAGATTTTGTGAGAAGTTAACTATGAATTTTGGAGAAGTTAAACACTTAACAGATTTGAAAATCTAATTTGAACGGTTTGTTTTGGAAAGTTAACGGATTTTGTATCTTTTTCCTAACTTGTAATTTCGAGGACGAAATTGTTTTAAGGGGGGAAGTCTGTAACGACCCAGAATTTTTGATAATTAAAATTCGAATATTTAATTAATTTTAAATATTTATAGGTGGAATTAAGAAGTCGAATGATTTATTTTTCGAATATTGGATTTAATTTGATAATTAAATCGATAAATTAAATAGTGAAATTCCAGAGATAATTGTAAATCGAGTTTAAAGTGATTGAAAATGATTTGTAAAGTTTTATTTAATCATACTGGAGTTATAGAAATATTTTAGAACTCTTAAAATTGAATTTGGAGTTAATCTGTGAAAATTGAATATTTTAATATTTAATTATCGACTGAAAAATAGCCAATTTTCGAACAGTCTCAGAATTGAACGAGACCAGTTCCATTGGATCCGTAATAGTTAGTTATTATCGGATTTCAATTTTCATATCCATCGGAGTTATCGTTTGACCGTGGCAACTCGAAACGCATCGATATCGTTTTAATTTTAAATCGTCGAGTTAAAATAGTCATTTTTCAAACGGTCTCGGATTTTGACGAAACCAATTTCATCGGATCCGTAATGTGATATTATTGTAAGATTACAAATTTCGTAATTTTTGGATTTACCGTTTGTCCGGTACAAATTAAAACGCCTCGAAATCGATTTAAATCGGTTTAATTTAAATTGATCGTTTAAATCCATATCTCTCACAGACGATCGAATTAGCTTCCGAAACCTGTTCCATTGCGTTCGGAACGCGGGGTAAACCCCAGAAACGCCAGTTACCATGCGTAAATCAGAGTTCGAAAAATCCCGAAATGAATAGTAATTTGGAAAATTTCTATAAAAGAACCCCTCATCTCATCATTTGGCCAAACCCTAATTCCTTTATACGCAGCCACCATTTTCAAAATCAAAGGCCAGGAACTCGAGATCTTCTTCCTCTATTTTCTTTTAATCCATCAACTATTACCAGAAATGCTTAACTACAAGTTTGTAGATCTCGTCGAGACCTTGAAGATCAACGGTGGTGATTTAATTCGGAGCAACGAGGTGGGAGTTATGGGGCCCGAAGTGATGGCCGTTCGTGCTCGTCTAGGGGAAGCTGGGGTTGACCGAGCTTGGCCATACTCACGTCGATGGTGGAGTCGATGTTGCTCTTCGTCGTGGTGTAACCTGATCAACCTGGAAGTGACGAATTAGGTTGCGTGATTTAGGGTTTAGAGGCGGCTATGGGTGCTCGCGTGAAACTGTAGGGGAAGGAGGGAACGCACGCGTGAGAAGATGGATGGAGCGGCCAGGATTCTCTTGCTAAAAACGAAAGGCCCAGATGTGTGAAGGTTTAAAAATAATAAAAGACAATTGTAAATTAATTTTAATTTAAATCGTGTAATGTTTAAAAGTGCATATCTTTTACATACAAGGTCGGAAAATTATGAAACGAAAAGCGTTGGAATCGTATCGTCGAATACTTCGCGATGCAACTGAATTGGAAGCGATCGGGGTCAGTGAAAATTTTGAGTGAAATTAAACGTTCGTTTAGTTTCATTCGAAATAAACGCTACAAACTTCTATTGGAAAATCACGGTGAGATCTTCTCACTCAAGAATTGAAAAGTGGAATTTTCAGTTATTTATTTGATTGCTATTGGATGTGATATTAGATATAGTAGGATATATATCTATATATAGCAATATATACATATTGGCATATGTATATATTGAATTGATTGATTTCCCGCCTCGTATAGCGGATGAGACCCTATTGCGCCGTTAGTAAGCGGATTTATAAAAACCTATATACCGCGATAATTCCGTACTGGAGCGGAATTGGTATTGTGCTAACATATTTGGATGCAGGGAAACAGGTTGGAGGGATCCAACTGGATTCCTCACCGTATTGATTATTTACAGATATTTTGATATATTCTGTTATCATATTGATATATGATATTGACTGTTGTGATGGACTAATTGATGCTGTTGCATCATCAGATTCAGTTTTGAAAAGTAAAAATAACGACTTTTACTTTAAAAAGGATTTTTAAAGTGATCTTTGAAATTATATGTTCTATTGAATTGTTGAATTGATTTATTTTAAATAAATAAACGTTTAAAATTTTGAAGTTATAAAAGTTAAGATTTTTGTGAATTATGACCGTAAGGTGATTTTTGAAATAAAAGTCGATTTATTTATAAAATGGTTTAAGCTGGGATTTTTGAATAACTATAAACGATTTGTATAGGAAGATTTATAAAATGGATATTTTATTAATAAAAATATTGGACTTATAAAACGAATTTTTATAAGTGTTGAAAAGAAGTATAAAAGGATTTCATAAGTGAATGAAATTAATAGATTTATAACGTGAAGTTATAAAGTGAATAGATGTTGTAGAATAAACGATTTATAAGTAATTTACTTATAAATTAGATTTTTGCACTTAATTGGGATATAAATAGAAATTGCTAAATGAAATGATTTCATAAGTTGAAATTGTTATGAAGTATAAATGTGATTTATAAACGTTGTTTATAAATCTGGAATCACTTATTTTGATAAGTAATTTTAGAAGTTAATAAGAGGAGAATTTTATAAATCGAAGTTGTTAGAAAATATAAAGGTGAATTTATAAACGTTGTTTTATGAATTCGAAATCAATCAAATTTGATGAATGTAATATAGAAGTTATTAAGGGAATTTTATCCACGATTTTGGATAGTGGGTAATTCTTGGAATAAAACGTGTAGAAAAGATTGAAATGTAATTATTGAAGTATATTCACGATTTTGGAAAGTGAATATATCGTTAAGTAAAATGGATAGTTTTGGAAAAGGGATATTAAAAATGAAGTTAAACATTTTAGAGATGTTTTTAAAATGTATTATAAATCGAAAGCAGAGATTTCCGCAGTTCTTGTTGAAATAGACGTTTTCGAGAAATTTAAGGAAATGGTGGACTATAACACTGTTCTTATAGTAAATGATTTTCGAAAGGAAATGTTTTGATGTAGTATTGGGATTTATATATCTATCTAAATCCGAATCCCTATACTAGTGATTTCGAGTCGTCGTAACGATGTTTTACGCAACATTCGTTTTGACTCAAATAGATGTTGAAATTTATGATTTCCTTAAAGAATGAATATATACTTAATTTGATTTAAGTATATCGAATATTTTCTAAGTGTTGAAAATAAATGATTTGTGAATTACTTATTTTTAAATAAGTATGGAAATGCTTTTCCAATATGAAGTGAACTGTTTAGAGATTTTATCTTTTAAAGATAAATTGAAAAGTGAATATTTGAAAATTTGTTTTTAAACGGTTAAGTGTGGAAATTATATATCTAGTAAAGATATTTTGGAAGATAAAATAATTTGGGAAAATTATTTGGAATCTGATGATGTTGCGCATCTTTATTGATAGTTAAATAACCGACTATCAATAATTACCTTGAGTAGGTATTTGTTGTGAATTGGATGAATTTGAATGCCACACTTATTTTTGAATAAGCGCTGTAACGACCATGATTTTGAGTTACGGTTGGAGTAAAAAAAAAATTAAATTAAAATTCGAAAGAAAAAAAAATGATGCAAATTGCCAAGTCAGTATATTTGCTAACAGTTGCACGTTGAAGGGTAAAGCACCTTTTGCCTTCACGTGTAAATAATGCAAATAAGAACATTTTTGCTCAGTTGCAACAAAGATTTAATAAAACAAGTATGGATGCATTTCACAAATACTGTCACCAGCAGTTTTTTTTAAATCAAATATGTTATCACGTTTTGCAGTGCTGAGGCATACTAGTATTAAGTAAACCGAGATGTAAGCAAGGGGTGAACATATTATTTTAGAAAGCAAATTGAAACTTTGCTTTACTCTGCCACATCTAGTGTGTAGCCGAGCACTATCATAGTACGTTGCGTGTACCCAACGCCTTACAGCACTCATTTCTTTGACTTAAGCAAAGAAAAAAAATATTAACACGGCATCATCCTTTATTCCATTTTCTTCCAGCAGCTCAGATTACTCATTAATGGCTGCCATTCTCATCTCCGAGGATCCCTGCTGCTAATTACTTTTGAACGAGTTAAGGTGAGTTTAAGACTCACTTTGCTAATCTATTCTTTGGTGTGGAAAATGTAGCTTATTTTCATTTTATTTTCTTTTTTTTTGTCCTTGCGTGACAAATAGTTGATGCAGTTTAGTTTTTTTTAAATTTTTTCCACTTGCTTGTTTTGGGGTAAAAGTTTCCAGAGACCAGCTTTGTCACTTAAGAATGTAGTATGTAGTGTTGCATGAAGGCATATATGATGTACTGCATTTTCACTTTTGATTCTTACGTGTCCAAGTAGTGTTCATATATTTGCAATTGATTTTACCTAAACCAAGTCTCTGTAGCTTTATTTTATAAAGTTGTTTATGCATGAATATGGTGGTAGATGAGAAGCCATGACACATTTCGTGTGTACATGTGTTACAGAGTCCAGGCCTAGTGGTTTGCATTTATGCCCAGGTTACTAAAATTTGCATGCGCATCCTCCTTTTAAAATTTTATGTGTAACTTCATTTTAATTTTCATACTTTACTTCAACTAATCACGCGTGTTCTTTTAACACTATTTTGTAGTAACTCTAGCATGTCAGGTTGTTAAAATTTTAATGTGTAGTTGGGAATATATACGTGTATTACCATACACGAGATAGCTTATAGTCATCACATTTTGTTCAAATCACATAGCATGCTTTTGCTCAGGCGTTTTGGCTCTTGCATGCCTAGATTGAATACACGTGTGTCACATAGTGTATTGCTTTTGTGAAAATAGAATAGTTTCCATTGTTTTGTTCAGGGATAATTGCAATAGCATGTGTAAACACCTGTGCACTAGAATATGGTTCATATATACATTGTATCCACTTGTCAACGTGTGCAGCTATGTCCAAATATTGTTTTGAGGTATTTTGTTTTGTCAAAATTTTCTTCCAAATCATACCTCGTTTTAATTCGAGATTATGTATTGCAATGCCGTGTATTTTGAGGCAAAGCAAGATTTTGATGAAAATATAGTGGTAATACCAATCACTATTTAATTTGCTTTGAACCGGGGTTACATTTTATAACGTAATTTTTACCGTTATTTTTATAATGGGATTTTACTCCGGTATTATATTTTGGAGCATGTTTTTGGGTGACATTTTTGATAAATGAAAATTTACTGTTATTTTGACTTCAGTAACTATCAAATTTAAAGTTGATTTTTAAACGGTTATCCCGCAACGCTGATTTGGTATCCGTTTTTACGGTGTTTAGTGTTACGCAATTTCCTCGTCGAAATTGCTATAGTTGTTGCAATTTTAAGCACGTGTTTTAAAAATCGTTTTAAATCGAAATCGTTTTCAAAATATTTTTTTTTTACATTTTGCGCTTTCAAAAGAATAAGAAAGCGATTTAAACGTTTCAGCAAAATTGAGGACTATGAACCCTTACTTTTACTGATTCGCTTAATTCCGGACTTGTCCGTTTGAGAACGTAAAATGTTATTTTATAAAATACACAATTTTTGCACTTTCAAGGAAACGATGAAGAGATTTAAATGATTTAGCAAAAGTACGGAATATGGAACCATACTTTTACTATTTCGATTAATTCCGGACTCGTTAATTGAAATATTTGCTGTTTGATGATTTTGTGTGCTTTCGAGCCACTATGTTGGACCTTCGGGTCATATGTTGGACCTTCGGGTCAAATACCAGTACTAGACCTTCGGGTCATATGTTGGACCTTCGGGTCATATGTTGGGCGCCAAAAATTATGTTGACAGTACTTGGTAGGCTTCGGCCATATGTTGATGCACGTGCGGCGTAGCTAAAACTCGCCATTTGTTGGGATCGTTCCACTTTTATGTTGATTTTCTAGTTGTCTGTTTTGATTTCTAGATTTTGGTGAATTGTTGTTTTGAATTCAATTATGAATTTGAAAGTTGATTTTGATGGAGTTTGATGTGATTTCTTCATTTAACTATGTTGATTTCTTATGTTGAATAGCCTCATTCGAGACTATTATTATTTTGCTTTGATGTTATTCATGATACATTCACTTCTAAGAATAAATTAGACTGATCCGTTTATTATTTTCTTTTAAATAATACTCGGGTCAGACCGAGTTATTTCAGGATAGACGATATCTCTGATTCAGTAGCAGCTTCAGCTTTTGGGATCTCACATCATCTTTTATCTAGCCTTCGAGGAGTTCTTTTGGTTATTTGACTCTCATCTTATGTATGTTGATGTATATGTTTATGTACATTTGGTTCATGTGAACCATCGACTGTTGTAGCATGTATTCCAGACTTGTCTTCCGCTATATATATCTGATATTTCTCTTCTGATGTGATTATACTATCAGTGTTGTTGTTATTATGAGTTGTTCTGAATTTTTCTTTAGCCACTGTAGTTTCGTTTTAGATTTGGATTGAAAATATATCTTTTGGAGTAATTTACACAACTCCTATCGATGTAATCAATACTCGTCTAAGGCATAACTTACGGATGGTCGCTTCTCACAAGCCTTATTCTTCGCAATAGCAAACGTTATTCCTTATAATAACCTTTGTTATTGTGAGCATAGAGGTGGGGCGTCACAGCTTGGTATCAGAGCTAAAATTCAGAACAAATTATAATATACACAGAACATAAATAGAATGGAACATGTGTTACAACTATTTGGGGAGTTTATTCGTGCCTTTCTAATCTATTCTTTCCACTTTAACATGTGGAGTACGTCTAGGAATAAATTATATATTCCGTAGTATTCCATTTGTTCAATTTCTTATCAATTGTGTATTTTTTTTGAACTGATCTTTACCTTCTCTTGTCTCTCAGCTCATGGCTGGAAGAGGTAGAGGGAAGCATTCTTCTGCAGGCCCGTCTAGTGGTTCTCATCCGGACGGTGTCTATATGTCAGCTGATCAGTTTATGGAGCTATTTCGGGGTACTCAGCCTCCTGTTGCTACTTCCGCGGCTCCTAATCACAAGTCTGCCTTCGCTCGCATGTGTAGTGACTATTCCCACCTTGGAGGTCAGCCTTTCAAGGGATCGGAAAGTGTTATGGAGGTTCAGACTTGGTTGCGCACTTGTGAGCGCATATTTTCTCGGATGGATCTTTCGGATCACCATCGCGTTCTCGTGGCATCTAGTATGTTGCAAGAGCGTGCGCTTGATTGGTATGAGCTCTTTATTTCGGAAGTTGATGAGTCCGCTCTCTCTTGGATTCAGTTTAAGGAACGTTTCGAACTTAAGTTCGTTCCTGAATCAGAAAAGGCTAATCTCACTCGTAGTTTCCTTGAGTTGAAGCAAGGAAAGTCCTCTGTTTCTGATTATGTTGCATCTTTTGAGGCTTTATCCAAATATGGAGTTGAGTTCATTAATACTCCGCGTAAGAAGAATCTTCGTTTTGTTGATGGTTTGAAGAAGTATCTAAAGAAAGTTCTTTTGCTTCAGCTTAAGCTCTCTTTTGAGGAGCTTGTTGATTCGGCTCTTTGTCTTGAAGCTGTTGAAAAGGAACGTGATAGTGGTGATGATGTTGAGGTTTCTAAAAACCCCAACAAGAAGAGGTTTCCATTTCGTAAGCCAAATTCTAATCAGAAGAAGAAGAAGCAGGTTGCCTCTAGTTCTCAGCCTAGTAGTGCACCTTCTGTTCAGAAGGCGTGCTATAATTGTGGTTCGTTGGATCATCTTCTTCGCAATTGTACTAAGCCTCGCATTTGTCGTTATTGCAAGAAAGAAGGTCATTGGGTTTTTGATTGTCCTATTGCTCCTAAGGGTTTCAAACCGGGGAAGCTTAATGTTGCTAAAGCTTCTGGTGATTCTTCTCAGCCCAAAGGTATTACTCCTTCTGTTTTGGAAGGTTTCCTTTTATTTCATGGCCGTTCTATTAGAGTTCTTTTCGATACGGGTGCATCGCATTCATTCGTGTCGAAGGAGCTTGTTGATATTATTCATTTGGATGTTGTTACTCTTTGCGACCCTTTGAGGATCGTAAATTCTATTGGTGGATCTGCTACTCTTGGTTTGTTGTGTGTTGATGTTGAGATTATTCTTTGTGGTTTCTCCTTTCATGCGAATCTGCATGTTATGGATCATCTTGATTTTGATATGATATTGGGTATGGATTGGCTCGTTCGTTATGAAGTTCAAATTCTATGTCCCGAAAGAACTTTATATCTCAAGCATCCCGATGCCAGCGAGCAATTATCTATTATATTTCGAAGCATGGATCATACTTCGAATGCTTTTATATCTTCCCTCGAATCTGAGGATGACCTAGATAATATTCCAGTTGTTTGTGATTTTTCAGATGTTTTCGAGCCTATTTCTAGATTGCCGCCGAAAAGGGCAATTGAGTTCCGTATAGATCTTATCTCCGGTGCACATCCTGTCAGTCGTCCTTCCACGAGGATGTCTGCTAAGGAAAATGAGGAACTCAAGCAACAATTATCTGAGTTGGAAGCCAAGCATTTTATCCGTTCTAGCTCGTCTCCTTGGGGCGCCGCCGCTGTCTTCGTTAAGAAGCCAGATGGTACTCTTAGGCTATGCATTGATTATCGCAAGCTTAACGAGCTTACTATCAAAAATAGGTATCCATTACCTAGGATCGATGATATGTTCGATCAATTAAGTGGCGCTAAGCTGTTTTCCCAACTAGATCTTGCTACCGGTTTTCATCAGTTACGAGTGGCGGAAGATAGCATTCCTCTCACCGCATTCCGTACTCGTTATGGTTCTTACGAATGGCTTGTTATGCTATTCGGTTTGACGAACGCTCCGGCGTATTTTGTTGATCTTATGAATCGGATATTCCGAGAATATCTCGATAAGTTCGTCTTGGTTTTCATTGATGATATTCTTATTTATTCCAAATCTGAAGCCGATCATATTCAGCATTTGAAGATTGTTTTGAGCACTCTTCGTCAGCATCAGCTTTATGCAAAATTCTCCAAGTGTCACTTCTGGGAGAATAAGGTGAAATTTCTCGGTCACATTGTTTCTTCCGATGGTATCTCAGTCGATCCTGCCAAGATCGAATCTATTCAAAATTGGAAGAGGCCCGAGACTGTTACTGAGATCCGTAGTTTCCTTGGATTGGCGGGTTATTATCGCCGATTCATTAAGGACTTTTCTCGTATTGCTTTACCGCTTACCACTCTCACGAGAAAAGTTGTTCCTTTTATTTGGTCGGATAAGTGTGAGAATTCTTTCTTGAAGTTAAAAGATCTCCTTACTCATGCTCCTATCTTAGTAGTTCCCGAAGGGAATCATGATCTTGTTGTTTATACCGATGCCAGTGGTTTTGGGCTCGGTGCTGTTCTTATGCAAAAGGATAGAGTAGTTGCCTATGCTTCCAGACAACTAAAGCCTAACGAGATTCGTTATGCTACCCATGATTTGGAGTTAGCCGCTATAGTCTTTGCTTTAAAGATTTGGCGACATTATTTATTGGGCGAGCGTTTTATTCTCTTCACTGATCACAAATCTCTGAAGTATTTATTTACTCAGAAAGAACTTAATATGAGGCAACAGCGTTGGCTCGAATTTCTTGCTTCATATGATTTCGATATTCAGTATACCCCTGGTAAGGGTAATCGAGTTGCTGATGCGCTTAGTCGCAAGCAGCATGTTGTTGTTTCCATGATGCTAGCAGAGTGGAATATTTTGGAAGCTTTATCTCTTTGTGATATTAGAGACCGTCCTTCAGTTTCTGATTCTCCCGTGCTTTTATTTAGCATGGAAGCTCGTCCTAATTTGTTAGACCGCATTGCCGATGCCCAGAAGCAAGATCCAGATCTTGCTTATCTTTTTCAGAGTTGTAAATCGGAATCCCGAAGTGATGATCTGAAGGATTTCAGTATTGATATTCGAGGTTGTATCCGGAAGAAGGGTAGATTGATCGTGCCTGATATTTCTAATATTAGAAATGACATTCTTGAGGACTGTCATCGTTCTAAGTATACTATTCATCCGGGCAGTAGCAAGATGTATGCTGATATGAAACGCTTATACTATTGGGAAGGTATGAAGCGTGATATTGCAAGTTATGTAAGTCGTTGCATGACTTGTCAGCTTGTTAAAGCAGAACATCAGCGTCCCAGTGGTTTTTTGCAGCCTCTTGAGATTCCATTATGGAAATGGGATCAGATTTCCATGGACTTCATTGATGGTCTACCTCGTTCGAGGTCGGGCCATACTAGCATTTGGGTGATTGTTGATCGATTGACTAAATCAGCCCATTTTATTCCTATCAAGTCCAATCGGACTGCTCCTTTGTTGGCTAAGCTGTTTATTAAAGAAGTCGTTCGACTTCATGGTGTGCCTAGTTCTATTGTTAGTGACAGAGATCCGCTTTTCACTAGTGGGTTCTGGCAGAGTCTTCAGAAAGCCTTGGGCACTAAGCTCAATCTCAGTACAGCTTATCATCCACAGTCTGATGGTCAGACTGAAAGGGTGAATCAGGTTTTAGAGGATCTCCTTCGAGCTTGCATTCTTGATTTTGGCAGTAGTTGGGAAGACCACTTACCTCTTGTTGAATTTTCATATAACAACAGTTTTCAATCCAGTATTGGTATGGCTCCTTTCGAAGCTCTTTATGGAAGGCCGTGTCGATCACCTTCTTGTTGGTTGGAATCGGGGGAAAAATTAGTTCTCGGCCCCGATTATATTCGTGAATCTTCGGAGAGGATTGATATTATTAGACAGAGAATGAAGGAGGCTTAGAATAGGCAGAAATCTTATGCCGATCATCGTAGGAAGCCTTTGGAATTCTCTGTTGGCGATCTCATATTCATTCGTGTTTCCCCGATGAAGGGCGTGGTTCGTTTTAGTCACTCCGGGAAATTGGCTCCTCGATATGTTGGACCGTTTCATATTACGGAACGCATTGGCCCTGTTGCTTATCGTGTATCGCTACCTGTTCAGTTTTCGAGAATTCACGACGTATTTCATATATCTCAGCTTCGTCGATGTCTTCGAGATTCAGATATTATTATTGATCCTCCTATGTTGCAAGATCTTGAGATCTCACCCGACTTGTCTATTGTGCAAAATCCTATTCATGTGCTAGCTACGGAGGTGAAACGCCTTCGAAATAAAGAGGTTTCGCTCGTAAAGATTCAATGGTCCGCAAACCCCAAGGATTGCACTTGGGAAATCAAAGAATTCATCGAGCGTTCTTATCCCGGTTTTCTCTCCTCTTCGGGTGGGGGTGAGCATTCTTATCTATCTTTTCTATTTTGAATCTTTGGTGGGATGAATTATTTACGTTATTGACTGCTTCTATTATGAAAATTGCGGGGACGCAATTTTTATAAGGAGGGGAGTCTGTAACGACCATGATTTTGAGTTACGGTTGGAGTAAAAAAAAAAATTAAATTAAAATTCGAAAGAAAAAAAAATGATGCAAATTGCCAAGTCAGTATATTTGCTAACAGTCGCACGTTGAAGGGTAAAGCACCTTTTGCCTTCACGTGTAAATAATGCAAATAAGAACATTTTTGCTCAGTTGCAACAAAGATTTAATAAAACAAGTATGGATGCATTTCACAAATACTGTCACCAGCAGTTTTTTTTAAATCAAATATGTTATCACGTTTTGCAGTGCTGAGGCATACTAGTATTAAGTAAACCGAGATGTAAGCAAGGGGTGAACATATTATTTTAGAAAGCAAATTGAAACTTTGCTTTACTCTGCCACATCTAGTGTGTAGCCGAGCACTATCATAGTACGTTGCGTGTACCCAACGCCTTACAGCACTCATTTCTTTGACTTAAGCAAAGAAAAAAAATATTAACACGGCATCATCCTTTATTCCATTTTCTTCCAGCAGCTCAGATTACTCATTAATGGCTGCCATTCTCATCTCCGAGGATCCCTGCTGCTAATTACTTTTGAACGAGTTAAGGTGAGTTTAAGACTCACTTTGCTAATCTATTCTTTGGTGTGGAAAATGTAGCTTATTTTCATTTTATTTTCTTTTTTTTTGTCCTTGCGTGACAAATAGTTGATGCAGTTTAGTTTTTTTTAAATTTTTTCCACTTGCTTGTTTTGGGGTAAAAGTTTCCAGAGACCAGCTTTGTCACTTAAGAATGTAGTATGTAGTGTTGCATGAAGGCATATATGATGTACTGCATTTTCACTTTTGATTCTTACGTGTCCAAGTAGTGTTCATATATTTGCAATTGATTTTACCTAAACCAAGTCTCTGTAGCTTTATTTTATAAAGTTGTTTATGCATGAATATGGTGGTAGATGAGAAGCCATGACACATTTCGTGTGTACATGTGTTACAGAGTCCAGGCCTAGTGGTTTGCATTTATGCCCAGGTTACTAAAATTTGCATGCGCATCCTCCTTTTAAAATTTTATGTGTAACTTCATTTTAATTTTCATACTTTACTTCAACTAATCACGCGTGTTCTTTTAACACTATTTTGTAGTAACTCTAGCATGTCAGGTTGTTAAAATTTTAATGTGTAGTTGGGAATATATACGTGTATTACCATACACGAGATAGCTTATAGTCATCACATTTTGTTCAAATCACATAGCATGCTTTTGCTCAGGCGTTTTGGCTCTTGCATGCCTAGATTGAATACACGTGTGTCACATAGTGTATTGCTTTTGTGAAAATAGAATAGTTTCCATTGTTTTGTTCAGGGATAATTGCAATAGCATGTGTAAACACCTGTGCACTAGAATATGGTTCATATATACATTGTATCCACTTGTCAACGTGTGCAGCTATGTCCAAATATTGTTTTGAGGTATTTTGTTTTGTCAAAATTTTCTTCCAAATCATACCTCGTTTTAATTCGAGATTATGTATTGCAATGCCGTGTATTTTGAGGCAAAGCAAGATTTTGATGAAAATATAGTGGTAATACCAATCACTATTTAATTTGCTTTGAACCGGGGTTACATTTTATAACGTAATTTTTACCGTTATTTTTATAATGGGATTTTACTCCGGTATTATATTTTGGAGCATGTTTTTGGGTGACATTTTTGATAAATGAAAATTTACTGTTATTTTGACTTCAGTAACTATCAAATTTAAAGTTGATTTTTAAACGGTTATCCCGCAACGCTGATTTGGTATCCGTTTTTACGGTGTTTAGTGTTACGCAATTTCCTCGTCGAAATTGCTATAGTTGTTGCAATTTTAAGCACGTGTTTTAAAAATCGTTTTAAATCGAAATCGTTTTCAAAATATTTTTTTTTTACATTTTGCGCTTTCAAAAGAATAAGAAAGCGATTTAAACGTTTCAGCAAAATTGAGGACTATGAACCCTTACTTTTACTGATTCGCTTAATTCCGGACTTGTCCGTTTGAGAACGTAAAATGTTATTTTATAAAATACACAATTTTTGCACTTTCAAGGAAACGATGAAGAGATTTAAATGATTTAGCAAAAGTACGGAATATGGAACCATACTTTTACTATTTCGATTAATTCCGGACTCGTTAATTGAAATATTTGCTGTTTGATGATTTTGTGTGCTTTCGAGCCACTATGTTGGACCTTCGGGTCATATGTTGGACCTTCGGGTCAAATACCAGTACTAGACCTTCGGGTCATATGTTGGACCTTCGGGTCATATGTTGGGCGCCAAAAATTATGTTGACAGTACTTGGTAGGCTTCGGCCATATGTTGATGCACGTGCGGCGTAGCTAAAACTCGCCATTTGTTGGGATCGTTCCACTTTTATGTTGATTTTCTAGTTGTCTGTTTTGATTTCTAGATTTTGGTGAATTGTTGTTTTGAATTCAATTATGAATTTGAAAGTTGATTTTGATGGAGTTTGATGTGATTTCTTCATTTAACTATGTTGATTTCTTATGTTGAATAGCCTCATTCGAGACTATTATTATTTTGCTTTGATGTTATTCATGATACATTCACTTCTAAGAATAAATTAGACTGATCCGTTTATTATTTTCTTTTAAATAATACTCGGGTCAGACCGAGTTATTTCAGGATAGACGATATCTCTGATTCAGTAGCAGCTTCAGCTTTTGGGATCTCACATCATCTTTTATCTAGCCTTCGAGGAGTTCTTTTGGTTATTTGACTCTCATCTTATGTATGTTGATGTATATGTTTATGTACATTTGGTTCATGTGAACCATCGACTGTTGTAGCATGTATTCCAGACTTGTCTTCCGCTATATATATCTGATATTTCTCTTCTGATGTGATTATACTATCAGTGTTGTTGTTATTATGAGTTGTTCTGAATTTTTCTTTAGCCACTGTAGTTTCGTTTTAGATTTGGATTGAAAATATATCTTTTGGAGTAATTTACACAACTCCTATCGATGTAATCAATACTCGTCTAAGGCATAACTTACGGATGGTCGCTTCTCACAAGCCTTATTCTTCGCAATAGCAAACGTTATTCCTTATAATAACCTTTGTTATTGTGAGCATAGAGGTGGGGCGTCACAAGCGCTCACTATTCGGGTTAGCCGGGAAAGGACCATGGGGTCATATAACCCATTCCGAATATGTGATACGTCGTTATGAATTGCATTCGAAGACCGGTGTTGAAGACCGGATATTTTTGAAAACGGAAGGATTACCGTCGAGTTACTCTACATCGGCTGATCTCCGATTTAGAGGTTTTATCACCCTTAGTGACGGGAAGTCCTGACGTGATTAGAAATTTATCCGGATATGCAAGGGCTTCGTGAGAAGTGCCTTCGGTTCTGTTCGATCCCGGAACAGACTTGTATGGATGTGTGTCTGACGTTACACTTTGAGATATAAAGCTGATTTCTTTCAAATACATTTCTGTTGGTGGCGGAGAATTTATTCTCTTAGCTTAACACCCTTCTCTGAGACGTACGAGCTCAGAGGTTATGTAGTTGAAATTTATCAGCGATATATCCCAATTTGGTAACGTGGCGTACTGAGTGTTGCTGTGAAATGATCAGTGTTTGATCATTTGTGATATGATCATTTGTTTGATCTTATATCTTTGTGATCATAGGTTGATCATTTTGTTTGACCCGAAGCAGGGCTTTGTAGAAAGCGTAGCTTTGTGGACGAGACTTCGACGAGCCTCACAACCCGGAAATGGTCGAAACAGGAAGGATGCGGCAAGGTTCTAGGGAGTAGCGCCCCTTAGTGTATGTCATTCCTTCTGGATAGAGGTGGTATCATGGTATGGAGCCCAGATACTTAACCTATGTGGTTGCTGCATTATTATCTATGTGGTTTGTTGGAAATCGGGGATCCTCGGGAAGATCGGTTACGATCGGGGGATGGCATACGCGTGTCAGTAGTTACCTATTTTTGCAGAGGTAACCCGGCCTTGTGTTGGAAGAGATCTAACCGTAATGTTAGGTTATTTCTCGGGTCGTCTATTCCAGGGACGTACCCATCGTGGATAGGAAGTTCCTTAGCCTGACCATTTGTTGGAAATCCAAACTCCAATACGAACTTTGTACGGTATTAGTTGTAGAACCTGCCATTTACGTATGGTGGTCACCACTGTTTAGATGGTAGCTATAGTAGGCATACGATACTGGTCGTATGTTGGCTAAGATTAATATTATACTTTCGAAATGTTTTCTACACTATGCACTAATAATAATATCAAAAATAATTTGATTTTCGCGTAGTAAGCATCTTTGACTATCATAAGAAGAAATCTCCTCCAATTCTGCGTTTGCATTGTGTGTGTGGCGGGAGGTCTTATGGTAGTTTCATTTTCCAAAAGCATTGCGAATTTACTTTAAAATCTTTCTGTTGATTATTTTAAAGATAAATAACTGTTTTACGATCTCACACCAGTCACCATGACTGACTCGGAGTTTATTGTTTCCCTTCTAAACTCTGGGTGCCCACCAATTTCCACACGGGCAGCCTAGAGTTATATTATCAGGATATTCTGGATATTCTGGAGCTTTGGAAGCAAGCTGGATGGCGAGACGTAGTATTTGTATCTGATAGTATTTATTCCGCTGTGTATTCTGTATGAGGACAAGTTATATAACTGTCCATTGTTGTATATGACTCTGATTGATGTATGTATAAACTGATATAGTTCTTTGTTTTAAAAGACTAGTGTTATCTATTATATATTGTTCCGCTGCGATATGTGAGATTCTGATATTGTTTTCTGTTTCTGCTCTTGCTCTGTTGTGTTCTTCTTTCTTTTTCTTCTATCTTCTTCTTCTACCTTTTTCTTCTTTCTTAAAACCATAACTTTTCGGGTTTTCGGCATTCGATGGCTCAGCAGTCGATAAAGTGAGTATCGATGTTGAATTTTCGAAAATCGAAAATTTTCGGGATGTTACAGAAAGTGTAAAACAGCCCGACTATGTAAGCTTTATTGGCAGCCTTCAGTAGTCATTGTTTATACTAGACCTGACATAGCATATGTCATAGGATTATTATGCAAGTTTATTAGTATTCATAGTATTTAGCATTGGCATGCTATTGAAAGGGTCATGAGATACCTAAAATGGACCAAGAACTTTGGATTACATTATAAAAAATTTCCAGTTTTATTCGAAAGATATATCGATGTGGATTGTAATACTTTATCCGATAGTTCTAAAGTAGCCAGCGGCTATTTTTTTAGCATAGCTGGTGGGGTTGTTTCTTGGAAATCCGTGAAACAAACTATTTTGGCTCAGTCCACTATGGAATTTGAGATGATAACACTAGCAATAGCTAGTGAAGAAGTGAATTACTTAAGAAATCTTCTTGTTGAGATTCCTTTATGGGAAAAACTGATACCAACTTTGTTGATTTATTATGATAGCACCATGTTTATTGCAGACGTATAGAACCGTTATTGCAATGGCAAGCGATGGAAGATACGTCAAAAGCACAATACTATAAGAGAGTTACTCTCTTTAGATGCTGTTAAAGTGGATCAGATTCACATTAATGAAAGTTTGGCATATCCTTCACTGAAAGTATTGGCTAGAGAGAAAGTCCATAAAACATCCAATTGGACTATTGCCTCATAATGATTACCACATCTATATGTTTGGAGATCCCAAGAACTATGTTCAATAGGTAAACAACAAGTTGTGGAATGATAAAAGGTGAAGATGCTATATTATAAAATGTTTAGAAGCATGTATCCCTATAGCGATTAGAGGATGAGGTAATAGAAACTTTTAAAGAAATCTATACTCTATGTTGAGTGGAATACTTAACTATAGGAGTAATCCTGATAGACTCATCTTTGTAAATGTCAAAATGTGGTTGTTTCCTATGAAAACTTTGAGGGTAAAAGTTTTCTAGAGCCTTCAGTAAAACAGAATAGATGTGCATGACCATTAACAAAAGGGCTAATTGAAGGAACCTTAGAAAGGTTTTATGTAGTTTGATGTCAAAGATAGAGTTCAAGGCTGCTTATCACTTTAATATACTCTGAACCTTACTGACTATGCAAAGGTTCAAATCGAAAGATACCTATATTTACGCATAATCCTATATTTTTAGAAATTGCTTAGAAATGCTTTTTTAATAATTGAAGTAGCAGATTGTTGGAATTTCAAGTGAGCTAATTTTTAAAATGAATTAAATGTTGGAGTATGTGCCCTTACTTTGGAATGTGTGTAAATACTAGATCCCACACCGTGGGAATCATTAAAAGAAATATATATATATATATATATATATATATATATATATATTTCGAAGAACCTAAATTGGGCCCTTTGGACACCCAGCATTTTCTCTTGTGCTAAGGAGGGGAGTTATACATGACTACCACACATACACACAGACACCATTCGACCGACCGACACGACTCGACCAGGCCTGGCCCTGCTTGGCTTGGACTAGTTGGTGTGATGTAGCACTTACATTTTTTAGACCAAATTTTAGGCCATTGTATATCTCCTGGTCGTATAATGGTAATATATTCATGAGCTATTATTATTGAGCAGTTGTAAAAATTAATGATAATAAAATTCATAATGAATGACAATTATTTCAGATCCGTTTAAGAATCCCAGTGCATACAATTTCTATTCTGTCTATCTATACTATTATATTATTACCGAGTTGCATTTCAAGAACGCACAAGCCTCCTTGATATATTGTTTTTCCCTTTTCCTACCTTTCTCTCTGCTTCATCCTTTTTGCGTAAACTAAAATAAAAAGTACTCTATTTCCAAGCGATTCTTCCACCCAGATTCTTCCACCACGATTACCTGAGTACAATCCGTGGAAGCTATCAGCATCGTTATAGCGTGGATCTGCCTTTGTCTTGCTACACACAAGAGATAGCTTAACTACCGACTTCGGGTATAGTGGCTACTATCGGCACAAGTACAACATGGATCTTCCTTCAATTTACTTTCGACATCGATTTCAGTTTGATTTTTGTTAATTTTTTCACGTTTCAATTAATTTTTTGATGAAATCTTATTTGGTTCTTTTATATCTAGGTTTTAATTTTGAAACAAATGAAAGATGAGTCTTTCCTTGGCAATTTGATCTACCTCTGCAATTTTTGATGATAAATCAATTGCCATACCAAATCAATGGCCGAAAGCTTTTTCTTTTCTCCTTGATTTTCTTCTCCTACAAGCAGTATTATCGAAAACGTTCTACTGGAAAGATGAAGAGCTCATCGAGCTCGACTAGATCAACGGTCAAGATCATCTAAAGTTCGTCGTTGAAGTGGCAAATCGATGAAATGGGTCACAAGTTCAAGAAAAATATTCACAGCCATAGGAGAGCCGAGTTCGATGTGGTCTAGCCATGGACGAGGCATAGCGTGGCGCGTCGTTTGGGCTCGGTGGATGAGGTTCCGGTCATACGAAGTCGGCGATGATGGAAGGGTTGTGGCGACATGCTTGGGTTTGGTTTCCTGTAATTCGCGTATGGGAAATGATGGAAGGAAAGAGCGAGCGGCCATGATCCTCTTTTGCATAACGAACAGTCGATCTAGGTTAAAAAAAGAAACTGTAATTTATTTATATAAATTTATACTTAATCTTTAAAATTGAATATCTCATTCATACGAGGTCGGAATTGGACGAAACAAGCAGCGTCGGAATTGCAGCGACGAGAACTACACGTTGGAGCTGATTTGTAGTCGTTTGGAACGAGCTAAAATTTTAGGTTAAATCGAGCGTGCTCGATTTAATTTAAAATTCGATTTAATTTAAAATTGGAGCGTTTGGCGAATTAAAATCAAGGTGAGTAAATCTCATTCAATTTTGGACTATTAGCTTTAATTTTAAATAGTTAAAATTAATAAATGATTGATTGGTAAAATTGATGCATTTTATTAGTTGGATGTGATATTGTATATAGTAGTATATATATTGGAGTGATTGATATTCTCGCATATATATAGTGGATGAGACATTATGCGCCCCGCATAATAGAGGATGGCCCTATATACCATGATATTCCGCCTCGAAGTGGAATTGGTATTTTTATTGTTGTGCTAACATCTATGGATGTAGGGAAATAGGTTGGGGGATCCAACTGCATTCCTCAAAAATGTTGAATTTAATTTCATATATAGTGATATATGTTCTGTTGGGATAAGTCTATGATAGAGTACAATGAAATTTACATTGATTGGATGCTATGATTGTTTTGGCCTTGATTTTGGTATTTTAAAATACCAATAATATAATATATGGTTTGAAATTGAAAAGAAAAGTAAAAGGGATTTTTGAAGTAAATGTTTATTAAGGAAATTGGGTTAATCAATTGGATGAAATAAATGGTTTTGAAACTTGTACTTAACTAAATCAGAATATGGTAAACATGGATTTTTGGAATAAAAGTATATAAAAGATTTTGAATAATAAATCCTTCAATGGTACTTGTAAAAAGAGTTTTTAAAAATTGAAATTTTAAATATTTTGAGGAATAGAAGTGAATTTGGGAAATAAGAACAAAATTGGTAGCTGGAGTTTAAGTAAGATTTTCAAATTTTTGAAATGGATTTGGAATCGAGACATTGGGGTTTGTTTTTTTAAAAGAGAATTTTTTAAATTATTGGTACGGAAAATTCAAAAGTATTAAAATATTTTGGAAATTACTTATTCAATCATTTTAAATCGTTTAAAGCATATTTAATTATTAATAGTTACTTTATAATGATTTTTAAAGATTTAATATTAATTAAGAACTAGTGAGCACTTTTGTTTTTAAAGATAATATCAAATATTGATGTGGCTTTGTATAATAACTTTTATTTAAGTATATTTGACTAGATTTAACTTGAAATATATTTTAGAACTTACAAGAATTATTTTAAGATAATTTTTAAAATAAATTTTTCGGGAAGTAATGGTATGCTCGCATGGCGTAAATCGAAGGCAGTGAGTGCCTGTAGTTAAATTTTGGATTTCTCCGGGATAGAGACGTAACCATTGAGCTGTGATCCATGGTTTGATACCATAGTGGTACTTTTCATATTATTTTAAAAGGTTTTTTTTGAATATTTTTTTGAAAAGATAGTTTGTAAAATTTACTAAATTCGATAAGATAAGTATGTATAATTTAAATAAAGAGATTTATGTATTTAAAATTAAATTAAAATGGGACTAGGTATTTTCAGTGAAAATGAAGTATTGGTTGAATTGATTGTTTATTTGATAGTTAAACAACAGACTATCAAAATCTGGACACAAATACAACTTTGGAAATATCTAGAGGAGGTACGAGGATTATATGGTACAGTTACCATTCGAGGTGCTATACTGTACGTGTAAACTCGTTTCGTTCTTTTAGGACGTTTATAAGGAAATTCGTCCACTAACGGTTAGGAGGTTATCTCCGATCTTATCTTCGTCTGTTTATTTCCTAGAGAACCGGGGTTGAGTTTTTCGGAAATATCGAATGTTGTTTCAAAGAGACCGAGATTGGATTTGTTATCCGAAAACCACTTCGATCCGACGAGTACGTTTTCGAAATGAAGACAAGAGCTTGGAGTCGAAGATGGAGTAGTGAAGTGCAAGGGCTAATAGCTACTAATCCTGAGGGTGATTTCAAAATGAATGTAGTAGGAATAGTGCTTTCGGTCCCGTTCGGACCGAGAACGGACGTGTATGGATGAATGCTATTAGTACATTGTCATCGGAGGACAATAAGCATTCTAAGTGAAATTCCTAAAAAGCTAATCGTAGCCTCTAGCCTCATCAATCGGGAATGACTGAAAATCAAGGTAGATGCAGCAATGCTAAGTGGGTAGCACCCAACTAGGATATGTTTATCACCTTTCTAGATACCCTCGGGTATTATTTCTACGGTTATGGAAGGAGCTCAGAAAGGGTGGGAACACCCAGGGTGATAGCATATTCGGTCTATCCAGATAAGGGATAGTCCGGTCTTGTGTTGTAGGGATCCCAGCGTGGTTGCCAGTATGCTGTTCTAGATGTGTACCGTGACAGGTGATACCCCAGTGCCTGGTCATTCAGATGGAATCCATTCTCCAATAAGCGTCGTACGTTTTTGATTGTGCCCAACTATGTCGGAACGTGAGATGCAAGCATTTCAGCTATTTGAATAAGTATTTGTACTTAGACACTATTATAATAAAAGGATTTTGATATGAAATGTTTTGGTTATCATAATGTAAAAACCATCGTGTTTATTTGTGGGTGGTCTTATGAGATACCTTTGATTTTCAAAGGATTTTTGAAGATTTTATTAATTCAAATTGAGTGTGTTTTCTCATGCTGGTTTTCCAGACTGACTCTAATGTTATTTTATTATAATGCTTGAGTCAGACCGAGTATTTTAGGTTCGGGTTAGGATGCTATGGAGCTCAGGAGACGAGCTGGATGGCGAAGACATATTACTCGTACTTGTTTATTTCCGCTGCAATGTTTTGTTTGAACTTACCAGCAATTGTGAGTGCACGTTGTTATAACTATCCAGGTTGGTAACTTTTGATTTGTGTACTCTGATGTGAGATATGTATATTATAGTTTTCATTTATGTAAAGAACTGTTTATATTATATGTTATTCAGTCCGCTGTGAGATTCTATTTTTGTTTATTTTCTTCTCTCTTCTACCTATTTTCTTTTCCCTCAACAATCTATCTTTCCGGCACTCGATCAATTGGCATGCTATACAATGGACATATTTATGTTATTCTCGGGGGTCAAAAGGGCGGGTAGTGAAAGTTGGTATCGGAGTTTAGGTTGCCGATATACCTAGGCTTTGGTGAGAATTACTCATTAGAGAGAGAGTCAGAAGTACTCTAGAATAAGTTTGAGTGTATTAATAGCTATGAGCGTGTAAATGTTAGTGGATATAAAATGTTTTATATTTTGTTGACTTATCGGTAGAGTGTCTATGAATTCTGGTCGGTACGGGAGGTACAATCGATTGATAGGGGTTTCTAAACTCTTGAACAAGGTAAATCGACATAGTATTGTTTAAGTGAATGAAGTAATTTTACCCAAAATTATATTTTGATATAAAAGAGATAATTTTCTAAAAATTATTGTATATATTTGGATGTTTGGTTGTTAACACTATAATCAAACAAGATTATCAACTTGAAATGGTTTATATATATATAACCAAATAGAAATTGTATAAGAATGACTTATATAAAGGGAGTATAACTAAAATTTGATTTAAACCAGAATTTAAATCCCAGAAATTTTGGGAAAATGTTTTAAAATGAATTTGAACCAAGTGTTGGAATGTTTAAATCTTGAGAATTTTGGAAACGTTTTCCAAAATGGTTTATGGGGAATAATGGAGTATTATTTTGAGATATTTTTGGAAAAGAGATTGTTTTAAAATGAAATTTTAGGAGTAAGGAAGCACCGAACTCACTTCAGTCGTTGGAAAATAATCCTTGTGATGATGGCCACATCATCTGTATTCATTTTCAGGTTTCTAAGTGATGTATTTCTACCATGATGGTTGACTATGATTATTTGTTTTGGACTTGTTTGATAAACAAGTTTTGTTTTAGAAGTTCCGAAGGGAACTGTTTTAGGGGAAAAACCAAGTGACTTTGATATTTCAAGATTATGATTTGACATACCAAAGGAATATATGTATATTTATGATTTCAAAATGTTTTGAAATAAAACCGATTAATTGAATTCTGGGGTTTCTATTTAAAATATTTGAAAATTTAAGAAAAATCAGTTATTGCACTTATAATTTGGAGTTGGTATAGATAAGAAGGGAAAATGAAAATTTTAATCCTAGAAATTAAAATTTAACTTGAGTAAATTAAAGTTAACAGATAGGTTGTAATTTAACTTAAGGTAAGTTAAATAAAATGAATTGGAGATGAATTGAATGGAATGTAAAGCTGGAAGTGTAAAATGATTTTATAACTATAAGTTATAATTATTGGATGAAATGGATATACTTATGTTATAAAGTGATATATATATATATATATAATCCAGAGTTATGATTATAAGATTTAAATTGACTCAAGTATGTAAGATGATATTTTAAGTAAATAAGTTTTTGAACTTATGAATTGAGAGATAAACAGTAAACCAAAATGAAGATGGTTTGATATTATGGTAAAATAATGGAAATTCAAAATTTTGAATTTTATTTGGGAGTGAATTAGAATGGAGTAAATTGAAGTAAATATAAATTGTGAAGTGATTATATAACTATATTTTATAAATATAGAATGTGAATAAACTTAAGTGGAAAAATTTAGGGAATTGTGAATAAATAAGTGGTATAACTTACTAAACTAAGGAAGTGGAAAAGTATAACCAAGTTAAAATGGTGATGTATTGGATAACAAAAAATGAATTCAATTTAAGAGTAAATAATTTGAATATGAATTGAAATATGACTTTAGAGTAAGATGGGGTATGAACTTAAGTTATAAACTGAATGTGAACTTAAGTAACGATATGGAATGATTATAATAAACATTTGAAATAATTTTATGAAATGTTTTCCAAAGTGTTATAGTATAAATTGCATATACTAAGTAAATGAAAGCAAATAAGTTGAATAAAAATCAAGTTAAAGGAGAAATGAAATTCGGTTGCAGTGGAAACTTAACTTAAGTGATTATTTAGAGAATGAATTCATAGATAAAATTAACATGGATGGGAATGTTGTTTAATACAACATAAAGCAAACAAAGTTGGTGAATAACTTGAATGGGAATCAGAAGGAAAAAAAAGATAGATTGATTTAAAATCAATTTAAAAAGAAATAATGGAAGCTTAATAAAATGGGCTGGCATATATTAAAAGTCAACAACGAATGGAATGCAAATAAGTTGATTGTGAATCAATTTGGAATTAAATAAAAGCTAATTTATGCAAGTAAGGCACATATAAATCAAATTGGAATAAATATGAGTTGTTTGTTGGAAATAGAAACTTAATGCGATAAATTTGGTTGTGAAGCATTTCAAATTAAATTGAATGATATATAAAGCAATAGAAGAAATTGAACTAGCGTTGGAACCTTATAGTTGCTTGTGAATATATGGTTGGCCTGTTTGGATTATGAAGTTTATGTCTTTGTCTAGTTAAATAAATGTAATGTTATTAAAATTTCATGCTTTTGAAACTTATGTGCTTATTTCGAGTAAGTACCGATACAGGAAGCTATTGGATAGAGTTTGGGTTGCGTAAATGCATATAAAATAAGCCGCCTGCTTAAAAACGCTAATAAAGGTACGCCTACGCAATAAAATAAAGAAATGATAATATATTGTTATATATTTTTTCCGACCGTATGGGTCGATGTATATATATTTATCTCTCTTGTGATATTGTAAAAGGCTCTTCGTATATTAGGAGACTCTGTCAAAAATTTAGAGGGTTAGAAATTTTTTGAAAGGGTTGGAAAATTATTGTTAACTAGAAAAGTAGATTTTTAAATTGAATTAGAAATAAAAGGTTTTTGAGTTAGAAATGAAAGCCAATCATTTCAGATAAAACTAAGAGGGTTAGAGATGTGAATGTAGGATTTTAACTAAGTGGGTTTTGAAAAAGTTAATGGGTTTGGAAGCATTTTTCCTACCTTAGCAATTTCGAGGACGAAATTTTTATAAGGGGAAGGAATGTAACAACCCGGAATTTCGATCGTTTAGTTTTAAACATTTAATTTTTTTTAAATGTTGAACTTAAATTATTAATTGATTTTGAATATGAAGATTTTGGTTGAATTAGTAAAATGGGTTAAAATTTCAAATATAGCGATCAATTGGATTTTGGTAAATATAAAATTTAATATTTGAAATTGGACAAGTATGGGAATCTGGGGTTAAATGGGAGTGGAAAATGATTTCTAAAATTTATTTAAATTCTATTTAAATTCTATTTGGATTAGAATAATAATATTGGACTTTTGAGTGGGATTAAAAGTCGATAAATTAAAAGTTTGAAATTTTATATATTAATTTTAATAGTGAAATTTAATATATAGAGAGTAATAGTATAAATAATTGAATTTTGATTTAATACGAATTAGAATGATTCTAATGTGAATATAAATTCAATTTGAATTATAATGGAGTTAGTAAGTTTTAGAAATCAAAATTTTAAGCGATTTCGACGATTTTGAATATTGCTCGATTTAATCGATGAGTAAAAATAGCCTTCCAGGGTACCATCTCAAAATCCGATGAAACTAGTTCCATTAGATCCGTAATAGTGTATTATTATCAGATTTCAAGTTTCATAGCATTTGGAGTTACCATTTGTTCGTACGAAATAGAAACACATTGAATTAAATATCGAAAATTTAATATTTTAATTCGATTCGAAAAGCTATCTTCCACATACGATCGAATTAGGCTATGAAACATGTTCCATTGTGTTTGGAATATGGATAAAACATTACAAACGCCAGGCGGCACATCTTGTTTGGAGTTCGTTTGAAAAAGCACGTTGAAATCGGAAATAATAATAAAATAATATATATATACGCTTATATATACACGTTGAAAATAGTAAACCCTAATCGAAATACGAGCCACCACCATAGCAAATCAATGGCCGAAAGCTTCTTCTTTTCTCCTTGATTTTCTTCTCCTACAAGCAGTATTATCGAAAACCTTCTACTGAAATGATGAAGAGCTCATCGAGCTTGACTAGATCAACGGTTAAGATCGTCTGAAGTTCGTCGACGAAGCAGCAAATCGATAAATAGGTCACAAGTTCGAGCAAAAAATTCATGTCCATAGAAGGGCCGAGTTCGACGTGGATCTGTCCATGGATGAGGCATAGCGTGGCGCGTCGTTTGGGCTCAGTGGATGAGGTTCCGGTCGTATGAAATCGTCGGTGATTGAAGGGTTAGGGCGACATGCTTGGGTTTGGTTTCCTGTAATTCGCATATGGTAGACGATGGAAGGAAAGAGCGGGCGGCTAGGATCCACTTTTGCATAACGAACGACCGATCTAGATTTAAAAAAAAGAAATTGGAATTTATTTATATAAATTTAAACTCAATCTTTAAAATTAAACATCTCATTCATACGAGGTCAAAATCGGACGAAACAAATGACGTCGAAATCACAGCGATGAGCACTATGCGTGGAGCAGATTCGGAGTCACTTCGAAGAGCTAAAATTTTAGGTTAAATCGAACGTGCTCGATTTAATTTAATATTGTAGCATTTGGCAAATTAAAATCAAGTTCAGTAAATCTCACTCAATTTTGGACCGCTGGCTTTAATTTTAAATAGTTAAAATTAATAAATGATTGATTGGTAAAATTGATGTATTTTATCAGTTGGATGTGATATTATATATAGTAGTATATATATATATTGGAGCGATTGATATTCTCGTATATATATAGCGGATGAGACCCTATGCGCCCCGCATAATAGCGGATGACCCTATATACCATGATATTCTGCCTCGAAGCGGAATTGGTATTTTTATTATTGTGCTAACATCTGTGGATGCAGGGAAACAGGTTGGGTGGATCCAACTGGATTCCTCAAAAATTTTGAATTTAATTTCATATATAGTGATATATGTTCTATTAGGATAAATCTGTGATAGATTACTGTGAAATTTACATTGATTAGATGCTATGGTTGTTTTGGCCTTGATTTTGGTATTTTAAAATACCAATAATATAATATATGGTGGGAAATTGAAAAGAAAAGTAAAAGGGATTTTTGTAGTAAATGTTTATTAATGAAATCGGGTCAATCAATTGGATGAAATAAATGGTTTCGAAATTTGTATTTAACTAAATCGGAATATGGTAAACATGAATTTTTGGAATAAAAGTATATAAAAGGATTTTAAATAATGACTCTTAAAATGGTACTTGTTTAAATAAAAACGGTTTTTAAAAATCAAAATTCTAAATATTTTGAAGAATAGAAGTGAATTTGGGAAATAAGAATAAAATTGGTTAAACTGGAGTTCAAGTGAGAATTTCAAATTTATGAAATGGATTTGGAATCGAGACATTGGGGTTTGTTTTTAAAAGAGGATTTTTAAATTATTAATACGGTAAATTCAAAAGTGTTAAAATATTCTAGAAATTAGTTATTCAATCATTTTAAATCATTCAAAGCATATTTAATTATTTATAGTTACTTTTATAATGATTTTTAAAGATTTATTATTAATTAAGAACTGGTCAGAATTTTTGTTTATAAAGATAATTATCAAGTATTGATATGCCTTTGTATAATAACTTTTATTTAAGTATATTTGACTAGATTTAACTTGAAATTTATTTTAGAACTTACAAGCATTATTTTGAGATAATTTTTAAAATAAAGTTTTCAAGAAGTAATGGTATAATCGCGTGGCGTAAATCGTAGGCATTGAATGCCTACAGTTAAGTTTTGGATTTCTCCGGGATAGAGACGTAATCATTGAGCTATGATCCATGGTTTGATACCAAAGTGGTACTTTTCATATTATTTTAAAAGGTTTCTTTTGAATATTTTTTGAAAAGATAGTTTTTAAAATTTACTAAATTCGATAAGATATGTATGTATAATTTACATAAATAGATTTATGTATTCAAAATTAAATTAAAAAGTGACTTGGTGTTTTCAGTGAAAATGAAGTGTTGGTTGAATTGATTGTTTATTTGATAGTTAAGCAACCGACTATCAAAATCTGGACCCAAAATACAACTTTGGAAATATCTGGAGGAGGTACGAGGATTATATGGTATATTTAACGTTCGAGGTACTATACTGTACGTGTAAACTCGTTTCGTTCTTCTAGGACATTTATAAGTGTAACAGCCCGCAAATCCGGTCCCCTTGAAATGACATTATTTCCCAACAATCAACTCAAGTAAAACGGAAATACAAACCATTTGTGTTAAAGAAGGAAGAGATAGAAGAAGAAAATAGAAAATCAACATCAGAATATAACCATCGCAGCGGAATAAAATATAATAGATAACGAACGATCTTTACACAAAGAAACTATATATGTTTATACATCTCATTATCAGAGTACAACACAATCAATAGTACATCACTGGACAGTTAAATTAACTTGTCCCACAATAGGATACACAGTATACACAACACAGCGGAATATACAAAAAATACGAGTGATACGTCTCGCCATCCAGCTCGTCTCCTGAGCTCCACAGCATCATAACCTGTATCCTATAATACTTGGTCTGACCCGAGCACTATAATAAAATAACACCCGAGTCAGTTTGGAAAACCAGCGTGAGAAAAACACACTCAATCGGATTATTAAAGTTTTCCAAACCCTTTGAAATCAAAAGCATCTCGTAAGACCACGCCACAAATAAACATGTCGGTTTTTTACCTTACGATAACCAAAACACTTTTTATCAAATTCGTCTGATATTATAATAGTGTCTATATACAAATACTTATTCAAATAGCTGAAATTGTTACATGATTAAATTCCAGCATACTAGCCACAAAGTGGGTAATACAAACAAATACCGTACAAGACACGTAGGGAGAATGGATTTCCATCAATGACTAGGCATTGGGGTACCACCTGTCACAGTACGTGGCCTAGATCACAGTACCGAGGAGTACACCCGCTCCCTTGCAACACAAGGCCGGAATCATCCCTTACTGGATAATTCCAAGTAAAATCACCCCACGGTTGGGATCAGCAACCGCACCACTAATCCGAATATAAAAAAGGACATTTAGACAGGGATGACCTTACCCTCAAGTGGGGGCTACCTACGAAGCCTTTCTGCATAACCCTTGATTTTCAGTCATTCCCGGTTGATGAGGCTTGAGGCTAAGCTTTACCTTTAGAACAAATCCCTTAGAATGCCCATCGTCCACCTGACGATGTTCCGAAAGCATTCGTCCATACAAGTCCGTTCCGAGTTCGAACGGAACCGAAAGCACTACTCCTACTACATCCATTTTGGAAATATCCTCAGGATTAGTAGCGACTAGCCTTTGCACTTCACTGCTCCATCTTCGATTCCAAACTTGTTTTCCCCACGAAAACGTACAAACCGAATCGAAGTGGTTTTCGAGAAATAAATCTCGATCCCGGTCTCTTCGAAACGATCAACGCATTGGCCAATATTGATAGTCGGTTCTTTAACTATCAATTAACATTCACAAACATCCATCAAACAATAAATAATTTTCCAAATTATTTATTAACCTCAAAATATCTTCGCAAGATATATTTCCATTTTCAATCCTTTGAAAACAATTTCAAACCGTCCTTCTCTCATGGAATAAATTTCCCAAATATTCCTATTTCCAATGAAATCACCAAGTACCAAAAACATTTGATTTTTAAAATAAATTAGAAACACTTTATTATAAAATATACTTTAAAACATTTAAACTAAAAACTATTTTAATACTTTATTCAAAGATATATACTTTAAGAATATTTAAAATAAGGCTACTTAATAAAATATAAAACTAGATTCTTTAATCATTTAAAACATAATACCAAACCATCTTTAAATAATTACTATTAAAATAGATTTGAAAAATACTTACTTTAAAGTTTAAACATTTAAAAATAATAGATTTTCCAAAACATACTTTAAATCAACTTTTAAACCTTTAGCTTAAACTTAAAAGTTTACTTTGGAAACGTACTTGGCTATTCAAGGAAATACACTTTTCTTTCACATCTTTCAAAATAAATCACTATTTATTTATAAACAAATTTCACCTTTCTTTATAAATTCCCACCTTGAATTTATATTTCAAATATCCACCGATATTTTATTTCACTTAATAAATCCAGTTTATAAATTTCAAAATCTCACTTCTCTTTTGAAATTCCAATTTCCGACACTTAAATCACTTTCCAGTTTATTACCAATTTACTTCACTTAAAATAAATTTCCTTATTTACTTCATTTATTTCAAATCCATTAATTTCAGATTTTGTTCTTAATTATGATTTAAAACTTCTTAACCGAAAATACCAATCTTAGAGTTCCCAAATTCCTTCTTGTCCCTTTAACTAAATTTAAACCTTGAAATTTAAAATAATCCTTCATTTCTTTAAACAAATATTACTTAAGTTTAAAATTCACTACTTCTTCGTTTATTCAAATTTCCTTTCCATCCCTGGAAATTTAAAATCACTTTCATTCTTTTCCAATTTATTCTTACATTTATTCAAACTTCTATGATTATTTACTTTAAGATTTCTCCTTTATTTTCTTTCCCAAAATCCAATTTATTTAATTTGGTAACTCGTTATACTCAAATGTATTCAATCAGACCATAATATCCAATATTCCAATTATCAATATAATTCACCACAGAATATCATAACATAGGATATTAAACAAATCTAAATTTGAGGAATCCAGTTGGATCCCTCCAACCTGTTTCCCTGCATCCACAGACGTTTGCACAATATAAAATACCAATTCCACTTCAAGGTGGAATATCGCGGTATATGAGATTTAATATAATATCATCCGCTATTATGCGGCACATAGGGTCTCATCCGCTATATAATGCTGGAATATCAACAACTCCAATATATACTATATATACTACTATATATAATATAGCACATCAAACCAAATTCAATCATTCAGCTAAATTTAACCATTTAAATTTAAATTAACCCAGATGAGTGAGATTAACTCACCTTTGCTTTTTAATTTGCAGTCCAAACCAACCAGCTTGTTTCCATGATTTTAAACCTTGTATAAACGTTATACAATTTATTAATACTTTGAAATAAGTCGAACAATCAATTTCCATTTTACAATTTATTTTACTTTAATTTAACTGATGATTTAAATTTTAATGAATAAATTTAATTCCAAAGTAATTTCCTTTTTGAAAAATCCTTTAGTAGTTAAAATAAATTTTAAATAAGTTAAATAAACAAATATATTACTTTAAAGTTAAACTAGTAAATTCAAAATGTGTAGATGTATATTTATTTCTTCTGAGACTATTTATCTACATATAAAACTTATTTACATAGATTTAAAATTCTACTGTTATATTAACTTCAATATACAAAATTCCTATATATTTTACCAAACTTTATCTATATAATCTCTGTATATTACTGTTTGTCTCTATACATCAGGATATATATATTAGACAATATTTATATATAAATATAGTTTTACTGTCTGTCCAATTTATTGGCTTTTTACACTTTAACTACTATACTGTAAATTCCAGATTTAAATTAAATTAAGATTATTTTGAAAATTAAAAACTGCTTAATAAAACTTACCTTACTGAATACAATTCTTCTCTGATCTATATGTATATATATACATATATCCCAAAAGTTGAAAATATCATTACCTTACAGCCTGATGTAACTCGTCACACCCACCATCACGACCCAACTCGCCAGGCATCGTGGCTAACCCCAGCTCGTCGCCGATGTCACACAGCCCCATGACCCCGACTTCGAGCCTACGCCCACCCTTCTCACAAACTCGAAGACGCCACTGCAGCCGCTAATCGATGGCCATGCTCGATTCGAATTTCCCCCTGAATCGCGACCCGCTCTGAAGCCTTCGAAACCCTAGACGTCGCGCTCGAGTTTGCTAAATAATCACGATGCCACTTGTAACGACCCCAGATTTTAATTTAATTTAAATTAATAATTAGTTGAATTTTTGAATTAAAATTGTATAATTTATTATAAATGGAAGCGAGTTTTCCCGATTCAAATAGAAATTATATAAAGTCATATGGATTTAAAAATTTATATATATATATATGTGTATATATTGGATTTGAAATAAAATCTTAAATAAATGATTTTGAAAAATAAATAGTATATATACTTTGGACACAATATAAAAATAAATAAATAAATTGATTTAAAAATTTAGAAATGATGATAATTTGAATTTAAATAATATTAATGAAAATAAAAAAATTAGTATTAGAGTTAAATGATAATAGATGTTAAACTGGAAATAAAAATATATAAAAGATAACCATATAGTAAATAAATTTGGAAAATTTAACAATAAAATAAAATATGGAAATTCATCTATATTTTAAAAAAAAATTATATATACATAGTTTTATACCAATTTAAAACTTAATTACATATTTATAAACCAATATAAAAATAGAACAAATATTAACAAACAAAAATAATAATATAAGTATGTAAGCTTATAAACCAGAGCATGTAAAGAAAGTGCTTGCAAAGGAAAACAATGCAAGTACCTTCATATTACAAAGCAAAGAACGTATACCCTATCTACCATACCTCTAGTACACCAAGCAAGATATATTAGCCACCAAAGATCTTCAATATATCCCTTCAGCCATGCCTATAGTACAACAAAGGATATCACCCTGTACACATCTCCTGTATATCAGCCTTCCCCTCTCATTTTAGTTCGAGTATCAAAACTAAGAAAATCTGAAGTATATTGTAACGACCCAACTTTCTATCACCAGAAAGTCGCATCATCTTGAAGAAAGAAAGGGGTGAGAAAGTAGAATAGATAGAGAAGAAGAAGAACAACATCAGAATCTCAACAGCGGAACGAATAAAATATAATATATCACATAATAGAATACATAGTATCATATACATCAGAGTTGCACAATTTACACAACACATACTAGACAGTTATAAACACATGTCTAGTTAATACAACTCAGTAAAATACAACTCAAACAATACATCTCAGAGATACCAACACAGCGGAACACTATACATATCTATAATGCTGAAGCCCCTGCTCCATTGCTCCTCCACAGTTCGTCAAAGCTAACCTGAATCCCTTGGCTACCCGTAAAAATTTGGGTACCCGAGAGTTTAAGAAAACAGAAGATAAACTCCGGGTCAGACATGGGTCTGGTATGAGTAACAGGTTAAAGTTGCTTAACTTTGAAAATCACTTGGAAACAAAGGTATCACGTAAGACTTCCCACACATAAACATGGAAAAGTTTTTACCTTACGCTAACCAAAACATTTGATAGGAAATCCAGTGATATTAAAATAGTGTCTAGGGTTTTCAAGTAAATAGAAAATAGCTGAAATTGTTACATCTATTAAATTCCAGCATACTAGCCACAACGTGGGTAATACAATCAAATCCGAGGGCACTTATTGGAGATTGGATTCCATACAATGGCAGGGCTACTGGGGTACCGTCCGTCACAGTACCTGGCCTAGATCAGCGTACCGAGGAGTACGCCCGCTCCCCTGCAACCAAGGTTTTAAATCTCCCCGAGATCAGCCGAGATGAAAATCCGAGATATTAGCCAAAATCCGAGATTTGGCAGCTTGGTTAGTTATAAATCTTTTAAATATCGCCCGAGACAGCTGAGATATTTGCCCGAGATATTGGCCAAAATCCGAGATTTGAAACCTTGCCTGCAACACAAAGCCGGAACCATTCCTTACTAAACAGTTCCAAACGAGACAACCCCGACAGTCGGACGTCTAAAACTGCCCACATAGCCGAAATAAAAAGGGACATCTAGACAGGGGAAAATCTCGCTCTCAAGTGGGTGCTACCCACGAAGCCTTGCTGCACCTCCCCTGTTTTAGCCATTCCCGGTTGATGAGGCTTGAGGTCATGATTACCTTATCAGAACTCATCACTTAGAATGCTCATCGTCCACCTGACGATGTTCTGAAAGCATTCAATCAATACAAGTTCGTTCCGAGTTCGAATGAAACCGAAGGCATTATCTCGTTACACTCATTTTGGAATCACCCTCAGAGTTAACGACAATAACCCTTGCACTCTGAATCTTCGTCTTCACTTGAGATTCACAACCTATCGTTAATTTTGGATCGATGTGGTTTTCGGATGTCCAAATATGGAAACCCGATCTCGGTCTCATCGAAATCCAAAATGTATCTTTTAAGGCCAAGTTGTTTTAAAGTTAAAACAATTCAATTCAATTATCTATATACACATGGATAGATAATTCACATATCACAATAGATAATCACATCATCGTCATAAACAGATAATCATATTATCAACTTAAACAGATAATCATACTTAACACAAGCATCCATATCATAAAGATAATACTTATCTCATATCTGAGATCACAATCAACCAATGAAATATCAATATCATTCATTCATAAGCAATGATTTATCATTCACAAACTATAATTAATTTAAAATGAATTAAATTAATTAGTTCTTTCTCTAATTAATTTAAAGTAAATTAAATTAATTACTCATTCCATAAATCCTGCTTATACAACCATTGATTAAATAAAAGTCAATTTAATTAATCATTCTCTTAAAAATTCATCTTGATTAAACACCCTAGATTAATCATTCTCTAATTACAATAGTAATTTAGTCTTTTAATTAATTCCACAAATTATTATAAATCATTCATAGTAATTAACATTTAATTACTTCATTTATTAATTAAATATAATTAATTACATTTACGCTTAATTAATTACATTAATTAATCACCTCATTATTAATTATTCCTTAATTAAACAATTCATAACTACGTCATTAATTATATTAATTAATGATCTCTAATTTATATTTAAATTAAATTACTTCATTTAAGTTAATTGCATTAAGTAATTTAATCTTTAATTAAACACAATTATTAATCCCCCTTGATTAATAACAAACCAATAATTAACTACCCTTAATTACTTATTGAATAAATTAATTATCCCATTAATTAATCCCTTGATTAATTACAAAAGTAATTACCCAAATTACTTTATTAATAAATCATCCTTCACTAATTACATTCAGTAATTATCATCTAATTACTTCCCTAAGTAATTCTGCTCCATTAATTACATTTAGTAATTACACATATCAAATCATCAAATGATTTCTTAAATTAATTAAACTAAATTAATTAACTTAATTTAATCATATCATCCAAAATTAATTACAATAAGTAATTAATCTCTTAATTACTTTTATCAAATAATTATCTTTAATTAATTAATCTAATTAATTACTAGAATTATCACATTAATTAATTATTTAACAAATCTTAAGTTAATGATCTTCATCATTTATTAACATTTCTTAATTTCTTTTCTTAAGAAATTAAGCTTAGATTAATCGATATTAATTTCAAATTAATTAACCCTTAATAACCAATTAATTAATCTCTAATTATTTAATTAAATTAAGTCTTACCGTAACTTAATTAATCTTTAATCATTAATTAAAATCTAATCTTTATCCAATTAATCTCCTTAATAATTTAATAAATCCAAATCATTTAATCCAAATTAATTTTAAGTTAAGACTTTATTCATATTAATGAATAAGTATTTAAAACAATTTACTTTTAAATTTTACTTTATAAGGTTTAAAATAAATACCAATTTAACTTAACAAAGTTTAAAAACCAATTTTAAACTTTTTAAAATCACAAATTAAAGAAGTAGTTATCTTATAAAAGAAGTTTAAAAGAATTTAAACCAATTTCCTTTAAATTTTATCATTTGAAATTTACTTAACATTCAAAGTTGTTAAAAACATTTAAATTTTATACGGCTTTATATATTTTAAAACTAAGATTTAAACCAACTAAACCCAGATTCAACTTTGATTTAAACTTAGTTTACATCTCTACTTCACATTTAAAAAGATTCGGTTTTAAATTTGAAACTAACAGGTTAAAACCCTGTAACCTTAAATTTATTCGAGCCAGACTAAAATGACTTCGAGTCAAATCCTAAAATACCTGAGCAAAACGCTGGAGCTACTCGAGAAATCTCGAGTACATTTCCTCTGCCCAAACCAGAGTCCACCAGACATGAAGAAAGTATATGTGCACATGCATAGAGTCGCCGATCATCTTCTACCCTCTTTGATGATCTTCACACATCCAAAAACACTACTGCATCCACTAACGATCACCAGAACAACCCTATATACTCGAAATCGAATTCGAGAATGCAAATCCAACCTGGAACGAAACCAGGAACAAAACTCCAAATCTGGAAATGCCTCGACCACGAAGCTCCGACCACCAGCGACTCTAAAACTCCGGACACACCATCACCTACTTCCCTACTTCCATCTCTCAAAGCCTGGTTGCACTCGATCAATCAGCGAAGGCGCACGATCCAAAACATCAGACACCACTAAAACTAGGGTTCCAAACAAAAAACGACAACCGCCACCTCCACCATGCTTGGTTAACCTTCCTGGCATTTTCCCCGATCCTCCGATCATCCACTCACCTCCAGGAAGAACCCCGACTTCCCCAATCACTTGGATCACCAGAACTTCCCCAAACCACCATTTCTGTTCAAACCAGAAATGCAAACTAAAAACTCAACTAAAAGATTTGATTCCTCTTTTAAAAATCAAGTTTTTAGTTAATGTTTCAGATTAGATACCTGAAATAATAAATTTAAGTGTTTGCATTTCCACTAATATTCAGCTTGGACTGTTGTTTTTTGTTTCCAGAGACTTTCCAAGTTTTACTTTAACTTAATTAAAATTTTAAAATTTTTAAACATTGATCTATGATGAAACAAACAATTCTTGTTTATATCCTAAGTCCTAACAGCCATTAGCTCAAGAGATCCTGAATTTAAATCAAAACTTACATTTTAAAACTGGAACAGAGATGTCATAGGTTGTTTACAGGCATGCACACACCTAGCATCCAAATATTCATAGATAATTCAGATACACACAAACAATCTTTGTTTCAGAGATACACATGTAATCAGATTTATACTTAAACCTTTAAAAAGAATGTTACTCACTTGTTTTGGAAATGAACAGAGCATTTTGAAATAGCTTGAACTTAAAAACTGGAATATGGTTCTTTGATTTTCCTCCCACCATCTTCTTGCTTGTTGTTGTTTGAAGATGTTATTTAAGTTTGTAAAAAGAAAAGTTTACTATTTTTTTCTTTTCCTGGTTTGCAGTGTTGAACGAAATGAAAATTTGAATAGATATAGAAGAGTTTGCAAAGGAGGTAGGTGATATCTGGGTTAAGAAATTTGCAGGTATAAGCATTTCATATTTTATCTGAGATTTTTTTTTTAAAATGGAGGCTGAGTTGATTTAAAAAAATTCGAATTGACTTATATCAAGCTTGCATTAAATGAAGGAGTACCTTATGTTCCCTACTTAGCTTATTTTATTCATAGCTACTTTATCACCTTAGCTTGTTCGTTTTCAGCCTGCATATTTTATTTTTCGTATGTACTTAAGATTGTTTCTTGCCTCACACATCCCTACTTCCTATACATTACCTGTATACATGAATACATATTTTCTTGCCTAGCATACTTATGCTTTACAGCCTTGCAAACATGTAGATCTAATATAGTTTATTCTTGCCTTGTTTTAATCTTATGATTTGTAACTAATGAATTCCTTTAGACTATATTGCTAGAATTTACCTACTTATCCTATAGCCTTGCCTTACATGAGTTTCCAGACTTAACTAAGTGTTTATTTTCTTTCCTGGGTATGTTATATCTTATTTCATGCACATATATACCTTGTCTTATAAATATAAAGTTGCTATTGTTGTTTGTTATAAAATTTTATGTAACGACCCAGAATTTTTGATAATTAAAATTCGAATATTTAATTGATTTTAAATATTAATAAGTAGAATTAATAAGTCGGATAATTTAAAATTCGAATATTGAGTTTAATTGGATAATTAAATCAATAATTTAATAGTGAAATTCCAGAATTAATTGAAATCTAGATTGAATATGATTTTAAATGATTTGTAAAATTTTGTTTAATCACACTGAAGTTATAGAAAGGTTATAGAACTTTCAGAATCGAATTTGGAGTTAATCTATGAAAATTGAATATTTTAATATTTAATTATCGACTGTAAAAATAGCCAATTTTCGAACAGTCTCAGAATTGAACGAAACCAGTTCCATTGGATCCGTAATAGTTAGTTATTATCGGATTTCAATTTTCGTGGCAATCGAAGTTATCGTTTGACCGTGGCAGCTCGAAACGCATCGATATCATTTTAATTTTAAATCGTCGAGTTAAATTAGTCATTTTTCAAAAAGTCTCCGATTTCGACGAAACCAGTTTCATCGGATCTGTAATGTGATATTATTGCAAGATTTCAAATTTTGTAATTTTTGGATTTACCGTTTGTCCGGGGCAAACCAAAACGCCTCGAAATCGATTTAAATCGATTTAATTTAATTTGATCGTTTATTTCCATATCTCACACATACGATCGAATTAGCTTCCGAAACCTGTTCCATTGTGTTCGGAACGCGGGGTAAACCCTAGAAACGTCAGCCGGCACGCTCGATTTGGAGTTCGGAAAATCCGGGGTGAATAGTGTTTTGAGACGTTTTCTATAAAAGCCCTTCCTATCTTCACAATTGCAAGAGAATGAAAACCCTAACCCTAATATTTCTTCAGCCGCCACCATTCATTCCTACGGCTGAGAATTCTTCATCTTCTTCCACTAAATTCTCCAAATCTGTGAAGTTTTAGCCAAAATTCCTAACTACAATATTTTAGACAACAACGAGGGCTTCGATTTTATGCGGTTGTGATCGGAAATGAAGGAGTGGATCATCACCAAATTGAGCTCGAACGTTGGCCGTTCACTTGCGTTTTTCCATGCAAAACAACGACCGAGCTTCATGGAATTGCAGCCGAGTGTGGGGTAGGGCGTTGGCTTCGTATTGGCGGTGGAGTGATGGTGTCTGGACGTTGGTAGGAGGCGCGTGCATTAGGGTTAGGATGGCGGTTTGGGTTCACTTGTACGTGATTTTCACTGGGAAGAAGAAGGAAGTATGTGCGGCCAAGATCTGAAGCTCGAGATTGAATGGCCAGATTAGGTTGATATTTAAAAATTATAAAAGAAATTGTGTATTAAATTGTATTTAAAATTGTATTAAGTTTAAAATATCATAACTTTGTCATATATTGTCAGAAAATTACGAAATCAGTTGCGTTGGAATCGTATCGTCGAATACTACGCGATGCAACTGGATTGGAGTCGTTTGGAGCTAGTTTGAATTTCGGGTAAAATTAAACGCGCGTTTAATTTTATTCGAAATAAACGCTGGAACGGAATTTAAAATCACGGTGAGATCTTCTCACTCAAATGAAAGTGGATTTTCTTTTACAGTTATTGATTGATGATTGACTGTTTGGATGTGATATTAGATATGATAGGATATATCTATATATATAGCAACATATACATATTGGCATATGTATATATTGGATTGATTGATTTCCCGCCTCGTATAGCGGATGAGACCCTATTGCGCCGTTAGTAAGCGGATATTTTTATAAAACCTATATACCGCGATAATTCCGTACTGGAGCGGAATTGGTATTGTGCTAACATCTGTGGATGCAGGGAAACAGGTTGGAGGGATCCGACTGGATTCCTCACCGTATTGATTATTTACAGATATTTTGATATATTCTGTTATCATATGTTGATATATGATGTTTGATGTTGTGATTGACTAATTGATGCTGTTGCATCATCGGATTCAAGTTTTGAAGTTTAAAAATAACGACTTTTACTTTAAAAAGATTTTAAAGTGATTTTTGAAAATATACGTTTTATGGAATTTTTGAATCGATTTATAAACGTAAAATTTTAAAGTTATAAAAGTTATAATTTTTGGTGAAATATAACCAAAGTGTCGTTTTTGAAATAAAAAGTCGATTTATTTATAAAATGATTAAAGTTGGGATTTTTGAATAACTATAAACGATTGTATAAAAAGATTTATAAAATTTATATTTTGTAAATCAAAATATTGGACTTATAAAACGAATTTCATAAGTGTTAAAAAGAAGTATAAATGGATTTCATAAGTAAATGAAATTAATAGGTTTATATTGTGAAGTTAAAAATGAATGAAGTTGTAGAATAAAGGATTTATAAGTAATTTGCTTATAAATTGGGTTTTTGCCTTCAAATGAAATATGGATCGAATTTGTTAATAAAGGAGATTTACAAATCGAAGTTGTTATAAAGTAGGAATAGAATTTATAACCGTGTTTATAAATTCGAAAGCGATGGAATTTGATGAATTAAATATAGAAGATTATTAAAGTAGATATATTCGCGATTTTGGATAGCGAATTTCTATTGAAATGAAAATGTGTAGAAATGATTGGAATTGGGTTAAATGAAGTATATTCACGATTTTGGACAGTGAATATATTTTTAAGTAAAAATGGTTATGTTTGGGAAAGCGATATTATAAATGAAGTTAATTGTTTTAAAAGATGTTTTAAAACGTGTTAAATATCGAAATCATAGATTTCAACATTCATTGTTGAAATAGACGTTTTCGAGGAATAAGGAAATGGTGGACTATAACACTGTTGTTATAGTAAATGATTTCCGAAAGGAAATGTTTTTATGTAGTATTGGGATTTATATACCTATCTTAATTTCGAATCCCTATACTAGTGATTTTGAGTCGTCGTAACGATGTTTTACGTAACATTCGTTTTGACTCAAATAAATGTGTTTTAAGAATGATTTCCTTAAAAGAATGAAATATATACTTAATTTGATTTAAGTATATCCAATATTTTCAAACGTTGAAAATAAATGATTTGTGAAACACTTATTTTTAAATAAGTGTGGAAATGTTTTTCCAATATGAAATGAACTGTTTTTGAGATTTTTATCTTTTAAAGATAAAATGAAATGTGGAAAATGAAATGTGGAAATTGATTTGAAATTGTTTTCAAAGGATTAAGTGTGGAAATTTTATATCTAGTGGAAGATATTTTGGAAGATGAAATAATTTGGAAAATTATTTGGAATCTGATGATGTTGCGCATCTTTATTGATAGTTAAATAACCGACTATCAATAATTACCTTGAGTAGGTATTTGTTGTGAATTGGATGAATTTGAATGCCACACTTATTTTTAAATAAGCGCTCACTATTCGGGTTAACCGGGAAAGGACCATGGGGTCGTATAACCCATTCCGAATATGTGATACGTCGTTATGAATTGCATTCGAAGACCGGTGTTGAAGACCGGATATTTTTGAAAACGGAAGGATTACCGTCGAGTTACTCTACATCGGCTGATCTCCGATTTAGAGGTTTTATCACCCTTAGTGACGGGAAGTCCGGACGTGATTAGAAATTTATCCGGATATGCAAGGGCTTCGTGAGAAGTGCCTTCGGTTCTGTTCGATCCCGGAACAGACTTGTATGGATTGTGTGTCTGACGTTACAATTTGAGATATAAAGCTGATTTCTTTCAAATACATTTCTGTTGGTGGCGGAGAATTTATTCTCTTAGCTTAACACCTTTCTCTGAGACGTACGAGCTCAGAGGTTATGTAGTTGAAATTTATCAGCGATATATCCCAATTTGGTAACGTAGCATACTGAGTGTTGCTGTGAAATGATCAGTGTTTGATCATTTGCGATGTGATCATTTGTTTGATCTTATATCTTTGTGATCATAGGTTGATCATTTTGTTTGACCCGAAGCAGGGCTTTTTGTAGAAAGCGTAGCTTTGTGGACGAGACTTCATCGAGCCTCACACCCCGGAAATGGTCGAAACAGGAAGGATGCGGCAAGGTTCTAGGGAGTAGCGCCCCTTAGTGTATGTCATTCCTTCTGGATAAAGGTGGTATCATGGTATGGAGCCCAGATACTTAACCTCTGTGGTTACTGCATTATTATTATCTATGTGGTTTGTTGCGAATCGGGGATCCTCGGGAAGATCGGTGACGATCGAGGGATGGCATACGCGTGTCAGTAGTTACCTATTTTTGCAGAGGTAACCCGGCCTTGTGTTGGCAGAGATCTAACCGTAACGTTAGATTCTCGGGTCGTCTATTCCAGGGACGTACCCATCGTGGATAGGAAGTTCCTTAGCCTGATCATTTGTTGGAAATCCAAAGAAACAATACGAGCCTTGTACGGTTTTAGTTGTAGAACCTATCATTCACTTGTGGCGGCGCCCCACTGTTTGGATGGTAGCTATAGTAGGCATAGTTCGAAATGTCTATGCTGGCTAAGATTTATATTGTACTTTCGAAATGTTTTCCACTATGCACTAATAATAATATAAAAAAATGATTTGATTTTGCGTAGTAAGCATCTTTGACTATCATAAGAAGAAATCTCCTCCAAGTCTGCGTTTGCATTGTGTGTGTGGTGGGAGGTCTTATGGTAGTTTCATTTTCCAAAAGCATTGCGAATTGACTTTAAAAATTATTTTGTTGTTATAAAGAATAACTGTTTTACGATCTCACACCAGTCACCATGACTGACTCGGAGTTTATTGTTCCCTTCTAAACTCTGGGTGCCCACCAATTTCCACACGGGCAGCCTAGAGTTATGTTATCAGGATATTCTGGAGCTTTGGAAGCAAGCTGGATGACGAGACGTAGTATTTGTATCTGATAGTATTTATTCCGCTGTGTATTCTGTATGAGGACAAGTTTATATAACTGTCCATTGTTGTTTATTGACTCTGATGATATGATGTGATGTTATGTAATAACAGATATAATTCTTTTGTTTTTAAATGATATTCATTTATCTATTATATATTGTTCCGCTGCGATATGTGAAATTCTGATATTGTTTTCTGTTTCTGTTTCTGCTCTTGTTCTGTTGTTGTCCTTCTTTCTTTTTCTTCTATCTTCTTCTTCTACCTTTTTCTTCTTTCTTAAAACCATAACTTTTCGGGTTTTCGGCATTCGATGGCTCAGCAGTCGATAAAGTGAGTATCGATGTTGAATTTTCGAAAGTCGAAAATTTTCGGGATGTTACATTTGGTATCAGAGCATATGGTTAAGCGACAACCCTGCTCTGTTGGGTGTTACTCATTAGAGATAGAGTCAGTAGTACTCTAGAATGAGTTGAGTGTAATAATAGATACGAGTGCGTATTTGTTAGTGAATATAAAATTGTTTTATATTGTGATGATTGGTTTGTTGAGTGGTATATGGATTCTGGTCGGTATTGTGACGCCCCACCTTTATACCCACGCTAACCAAGAACACTACGGTGTAGTGCTGTCAATTAGCACGGAGGATAAGGCTGTTGAGGAGCGACCATCTATGTAACTTCTTTGCGCGAGCACCGATATGTCAGATAGAATAGAATGCATATCTTTTAAGGAAAATCCGACATACCGAAACAAACACAAAGCTATCACACGGTGGCTATATATGATCTTCGGAAACAAATATAGAAATAAACGTAGAACAAATCAGTCACAGACAATTCATATCACAAAGGCGGAATAAGATATGAATATTACACATAAAAGTGTACATCAGAGCAGTGGTCAAATAAGATCCACAATAACACAAAAGAATAGATACAAGTGCAAGACAATAGAATACGTATACATCAAGGAGTCTCATCCCAAATTCATACAACAAAAACCTACTAAACTAGAGTAGTTAGTCAAAAGTCAGAAGATGGCTCCAGATAAGAAGTCATGATGAAGCACCTGTAAAAACTCAGTCTGACCCGAGTATTATTTAAGAAGAAAATAATAAACGGATCAGTCTAGCTATAATTATCAGATAAAATGAGGTAGAATATGAGATATGATAATAGAACGTATGATAACAAAAAGGTGTCATACTATGAAAAGTATACATTAGAAATCCCATAAAAGTCATACAATATCTCAATAAATCTCAAAACAGAGAAAAGAATGTCATATTCTTAATTTAATTCACCAAGCCACATTAAAATGACATACTCATCAATGTCAATGGTAAAAGCTGGTGAAACATAAAATTCCAGAAATCAATCATTAGAAATCCAGAAATCACAAGAAAAGGATGGCCAATCCCAAACAGGAGCATGAAAGCCGGTACATTGACGCAGTGCAAACGGTACGTCCAATGAACCAGAAAGCCAAGACATCGATGTAGTACAAACGGTACATCAGATGAATCAAACATTGACGCAGTGCAAACGGTACGTCCAATGAATCGGAACGACAGAGACATCGATGTAGTACAAACGGTACATCAGATGAATCGAACATTGACGCAGTGCAAACGGTACGTCCAATGAATCAGAAAGCTAAGCCATCGATGTAGTACAAACGGTACATCAGATGAATCAAACATTGACGCAGTGCAAACGGTACGTCCAATGAATCAGAAAGACAAGACATCGATGTAGTACAAACGGTACATCAGATGAATCAAACATTGACGCAGTGCAAACGGTACGTCCAATGAATCAGAAAGACAGAGACATCGATGTAGTACAAACGGTACACCAGATGAATCGAAACACATTAAAAGTACTTGGGTTGCCAGCCCACAAAGAAATGAGACGAAGCTCAATAAAATGAAGTACAGTCCTTCATATGGACAAAGAGACATCGCACAATTGCTAGTCTAAATCATAAAATTGATCATCATGATCAGCGAGAAGTGTCAATCACACCAAGCTAGTAAATATATGAGTTTAGCTTCATGTCCCATAACCACTTGCTTAACTTAAATATTTACGAACAAGCTGTAAATCTTCACTAGGAAATTGTCACAAAAAGGGTTCAATCGAACAAGTCCAAGAGCTAACCGACGAAGTGAACGCAAGCGTTTCATACCACCCGTTTTACTAAGTCGTTTAAGTCGATTTCTCATTCGAGTGAAGTAAAGGCTTGTATATACTAGTAGATTGAAAATCGGTTTGAGGAAACGAACTTTTGATATTTAAAATAGTGTTGAAATCGCTTTGATGAAAGAGTTTTGATATTTACTATTAGTATTGAAACCTTCATATATCTTTAAAGTGACAAGTCATAAAACGATTGTAGAAACAAATCAATTCACGTTCGAAGACGTGAGTAAAGTCCAAAGAAGTCAATCCCAAATCCATCAAAGTAGAAATTCTGATAAATGTTTTTCAGAAGAGATTGCCTACGCAGAGTAATACGGGGTTCGACCTGCCCGGTCAGGTCGCGGGGGTCCAGGGGGCAGCGCCCACGGCGGGGTGCGGGGCAGCGCCCCGTCACGGTACGACTTAGTGAAGGCAAGCTGGTCCAACGACCTAAGGAGAAGTAGGTCATACGACCTAAGGGAAGACTGCCGTGCAACCTAGCTGAAGAACAGGTAAAATGACTAAGTACAAACTCGCGAACGACTTACGACTTAGGGGATAAGGTCATACGACCTAAGTGGAGAATGCCACGCGAGCTAGCAGAAGAACAGGTCAAACGACCAAGTACTAACTCGCGAACGAGTTACGACTTAAGAGGGTTCTGCGACCTAAGAGTTTAAGGGTCTTCGACCTAACGAATTAAGAAGGTCCAACGACCTAAGAAAAAGTAGTTCATACGACCTATGAGTTCACGCGACCTAACAAGGCTAAGGACAAGGTCGGAGACGACCTACGACTTAAGGTTTTAAATCGCGAACGACTTAGTACTTGCTTATCTCGCGAACGACTTAAAGTCAATACGACTTAACGACTTAAGCTCAAATACGAGCTACGAGCTAAGGTCTATACGACCTAACGACTTATCTCAGTACGACCTAAGCCAGGACGAGATAGCAGAAAGCAACGACTTAAGTCTTAACTCGGGGACGACCTACGACTTAAGGTCATACGACTTAACAGTTTAAAAGCCAACGACCTAGGACTTAAGATCATACGAGCTACGACTTATCACTTAACTCACGAAAGACCTAGCGAAGGCAGAACACCCAGAACGACTCAGACCTTTAACTCGTGAACGACTCAAGGAGTTAACTCGCGAACGACTCAAGGAGTTAACTCGCGAACGACTCAGGCCAGGCGAACAGAAATGCACGCGCGCGACTTAAGCCCTTAACTCGTGAACGACTCACGACTTAGGCTTAACTCGTGGACGACTCAGCGAAGGCCAGAACGACTTAAGGCCAGAAAAATCACCAAAACGCTGAAAATTGAAGTTTTTCGCCAATCCAATCCAAACCAAATGCAAGTGTTGATGCGAATACAATAGGGGATCATTCCCAACAGTCCAATGACGATTATAGGCAAGATGTGAGATCAAAAATCTCACCTTTTCACGGAATTTGATGAAGATGAAGCTCGGGGCAAAGCAAAGATCAACCACAAGCTTGAATCAATGTCTTCACTTTGAATTTGGAGTTAGATGTTGAATTTGCTAAAGAATTTGAGCTTGGAATTTTAATTTCCTACTCCCTCCACCATTGTTGCTAAAGCTTCAAAGTTGATGAAGTGATGAAGAGAAGGAAGGGGTTGGGCTGAGGTAGAAGAGGTGCAGCCCAAACCAAAAGCTCAACACAAAAAGTGACGAAAATTTCACTATCTCCAAACATATCGAAGTTTACACTCAAAAAGATCGCAAACGTCATTTTGAACTCAATGGGGGTGGTCTCGAGTCCCAATTTGACCGTATGCAAAAAGTAGCTTTTCGGTCTAACATCCGACTAACAATAAAATATTTAAATATAAAATCGATAAATATGCGGGTTGTTACAGTATTGTCCGTACAACTCTATCGATAGGGATCTCTAAACACTTATATAGAACAATTCGGCACAATATTGTTTTAAATAGGGTAAATGAAATAATTTTGCCCAAAACTATTTTTATATAGAAAATAAATGTTTTCTATGAAGTACTATAGTATATGGTTGCATGGTTGTTAGGAAGTAATAATATTAAATTATTATCAATGAAATTGAATAAGAAATTGGAATCATAGCTCCTAAGTTAAGAAATAAAATTCACATATACAAATGAAATTTAAAGAATGTAAATTATAAATGTGAATTGTAATTTAAAACGGAATTCCAGAGAAGTATTTGGAAATGTTTTGAAAAGAATTTGAAAATTTTGGAGATTTGGAAAGTTTAATTTCTTTTTGATTTGAAAATGGATTTCGAAGGTTTGAAAAGTATTTTAGAGAGATAAAAGCTCTAAACTCTTTTCGGTCGCTGGAAAATAACTTCGATGATGACCGCAGCATCATTGGTGTTCATTTTCGGGTTTCCAAAAGAGGAATTGCTGCCAAATTGTTTTAAATGGAAGTTGTTTGAAAATTTGGGTTTTTGTTTTGGAAATTCAAATGGAATTTGAAATTGTTTTCAAATGATTTTGAAATGTTGGTAAGATTCTGGAATACCATATGAAATTCAACTTTATTTGTTAAATGAATTAGCAATTGAATTGAATAAATGGATTGGATGTTAATCAATCTAATGTGAAGTATTGATATGAAATAATGAATATAAGTGTTAATTCATTAAAAGCTAATGAAGTTGAGAAATTAAATAAATTGAATGGGAGTCAATTTAATTTAAAAGTGTTGAACCAAATCGAATGTAAAATTTATAATTTGGTTGTGTTGAATATACATTGGTTGTTATTTGATTGTTAGTTGATTGTGTATAAAAATTCATTAAGTATTAATTAAATTGAATTAGCAAATTGGAAAGCTATGTGATTAAATTCAAATTGGAAGTGAACGAATGTGAATTAGTGAATGTAAACTAATTGAATTGAAAGAGAATGTTGATTAAATCCAATGTAAATGAATCGAATATGATTTAAAATTGAAAACCAATTCAATGAATGTTAATGAGAAGTGAATCTATATTGATTTGGTTATGAAGTTGTTGGATGATAGTTGGATGATTGTTTGATGGTTGCATTGTTGCTTTTGAATGCATTGTTATGTTAGCATATGTAGTTATGTTGCTATACGTTGTTTATTGATTTTATTTTCATATCTACATGTTCTCATATGGTTTGTTGAGTGTTTAGTAGGTGCGGATGGCGTTGCTTCGCATTTGGAGCTCGCTTTCGCGCTATATTAGCCGTATACGCTCGCTAAATAAATAATAAGGTACATATCTCGGATTAAATATCGTACTTTTACACTTTTTTCCCTACGGGATGCCTCATCACTTGATGGGATGTATATTTGTGATATATATACACTGTCATTTTTTTTTCGGATCGAGCCGCGCAAAGGAGACGCTGGCGAAATTTTCTGAAAATTTAAGGCGTTAGAATATTTTTTGAGAAATTTGAAAATTTTGAAAACTAAGTTATGATTTGAAAACTTAGTAAAGATTTTGTGAGAAGTTAACTATGAATTTTGGAAAAGTTAAACACTTAACAGATTTGAAAATCTAATTTGAACGGTTTGTTTTGGAAAGTTAACGGATTTTGTATCTTCTTCCTAACTTGTAATTTCGAGGACGAAATTCTTTTAAGGGGGGAAGTCTGTAACGACCCAGAATTTTTGATAATTAAAATTCGAATATTTAATTGATTTTAAATATTAATAAGTAGAATTAATAAGTCGGATAATTTAAAATTCGAATATTGAGTTTAATTGGATAATTAAATCAATAATTTAATAGTGAAATTCCAGAATTAATGGAAATCTGGATTGAATATGATTTTAAATGATTTGTAAAATTTTGTTTAATCACACTGAAGTTATAGAAAGGTTATAGAACTTTCAGAATCGAATTTGGAGTTAATCTATGAAAATTGAATATTTTAATATTTAATTATCGACTGTAAAAATAGCCAATTTTCGAACAGTCTCAGAATTGAACGAAACCAGTTCCATTGGATCCGTAATATTTAGTTATTATCGGATTTCAATTTTCGTGGCAATCGAAGTTATCGTTTGACCGTGGCAGCTCGAAACGCATCGATATCATTTTAATTTTAAATCGTCGAGTTAAATTAGTCATTTTTCAAAAAGTCTCGGATTTCGACGAAACCAGTTTCATCGGATCCGTAATGTGATATTATTGCAAGATTTCAAATTTTGTAATTTTTGGATTTACCGTTTGTCCGGGGCAAACCAAAACGCCTCGAAATCGATTTAAATCGATTTAATTTAATTTGATCGTTTATTTCCATATCTCACACATACGATCGAATTAGCTTCCGAAACCTGTTCCATTGTGTTCGGAACGCGGGGTAAACCCTAGAAACGTCAGCCGGCACGCTCGATTTGGAGTTCGGAAAATCCGGGGTGAATAGTGTTTTGAGACGTTTTCTATAAAAGCCCTTCCTATCTTCACAATTGCAAGAGAATGAAAACCCTAACCCTAATATTTCTTCAGCCGCCACCATTCATTCCTACGGCTGAGAATTCTTCATCTTCTTCCACTAAATTCTCCAAATCTGTGAAGTTTTAGCCAAAATTCCTAACTACAATATTTTAGACAACAACGAGGGCTTCGATTTTATGCGGTTGTGATCGGAAATGAAGGAGTGGATCATCACCAAATTGAGCTCGAACGTTGGCCGTTCACTTGCATTTTTCCATGCAAAACAACGACCGAGCTTCATGGAATTGCAGCCGAGTGTGGGGTAGGGCGTTGGCTTCGTATTGGCGGTGGAGTGATGGTGTCTGGACGTTGGTAGGAGGCACGTGCATTAGGGTTAGGATGGCGGTTTGGGTTCACTTGTACGTGATTTTCACTGGGAAGAAGAAGGAAGTATGTGCGGCCAAGATCTGAAGCTCGAGATTGAATGGCCAGATTAGGTTGATATTTAAAAATTATAAAAGAAATTGTGTATTAAATTGTATTTAAAATTGTATTAAGTTTAAAATATCATAACTTTGTCATATATTGTCAGAAAATTACGAAATCAGTTGCGTTAGAATCGTATCGTCGAATACTACGCGATGCAACTGGATTGGAGTCGTTTGGAGCTAGTTTAAATTTCGGGTAAAATTAAACGCGCGTTTAATTTTATTCGAAATAAACGCTGGAACGGAATTTAAAATCACGGTGAGATCTTCTCACTCAAATGAAAGTGGATTTTCTTTTACAGTTATTGATTGATGATTGACTGTTTGGATGTGATATTAGATATGATAGGATATATCTATATATATAGCAACATATACATATTGGCATATGTATATATTGGATTGATTGATTTCCCGCCTCGTATAGCGGATGAGACCCTATTGCGCCGTTAGTAAGCGGATATTTTTATAAAACCTATATACCGCGATAATTCCGTACTGGAGCGGAATTGGTATTGTGCTAACATCTGTGGATGCAGGGAAACAGGTTGGAGGGATCCGACTGGATTCCTCACCGTATTGATTATTTACAGATATTTTGATATATTCTGTTATCATATATTGATATATGATGTTTGATGTTGTGATTGACTAATTGATGCTGTTGCATCATCGGATTCAAGTTTTGAAGTTTAAAAATAACGACTTTTACTTTAAAAAGATTTTAAAGTGATTTTTGAAAATATACGTTTTATGGAATTTTTGAATCGATTTATAAACGTAAAATTTTAAAGTTATAAAAGTTATAATTTTTGGTGAAATATAACCAAAGTGTCGTTTTTGAAATAAAAAGTCGATTTATTTATAAAATGATTAAAGTTGGGATTTTTGAATAACTATAAACGATTGTATAAAAAGATTTATAAAATTTATATTTTGTAAATCAAAATATTGGACTTATAAAACGAATTTCATAAGTGTTAAAAAGAAGTATAAATGGATTTCATAAGTAAATGAAATTAATAGGTTTATATTGTGAAGTTAAAAATGAATGAAGTTGTAGAATAAAGGATTTATAAGTAATTTGCTTATAAATTGGGTTTTTGCCTTCAAATGAAATATGGATCGAATTTGTTAATAAAGGAGATTTACAAATCGAAGTTGTTATAAAGTAGGAATAGAATTTATAACCGTGTTTATAAATTCGAAAGCGATGGAATTTGATGAATTAAATATAGAAGATTATTAAAGTAGATATATTCGCGATTTTGGATAGCGAATTTCTATTGAAATGAAAATGTGTAGAAATGATTGGAATTGGGTTAAATGAAGTATATTCACGATTTTGGACAGTGAATATATTTTTAAGTAAAAATGGTTATGTTTGGGAAAGCGATATTATAAATGAAGTTAATTGTTTTAAAAGATGTTTTAAAACGTGTTAAATATCGAAATCATAGATTTCAACATTCATTGTTGAAATAGACGTTTTCGAGGAATAAGGAAATGGTGGACTATAACACTGTTGTTATAGTAAATGATTTCCGAAAGGAAATGTTTTTATGTAGTATTGGGATTTATATACCTATCTTAATTTCGAATCCCTACACTAGTGATTTTGAGTCGTCGTAACGATGTTTTACGTAACATTCGTTTTGACTCAAATAAATGTGTTTTAAGAATGATTTCCTTAAAAGAATGAAATATATACTTAATTTGATTTAAGTATATCCAATATTTTCAAACGTTGAAAATAAATGATTTGTGAAACACTTATTTTTAAATAAGTGTGGAAATGTTTTTCCAATATGAAATGAACTGTTTTTGAGATTTTTATCTTTTAAAGATAAAATGAAATGTGGAAAATGAAATGTGGAAATTGATTTGAAATTGTTTTCAAAGGATTAAGTGTGGAAATTTTATATCTAGTGGAAGATATTTTGGAAGATGAAATAATTTGGAAAATTATTTGGAATCTGATGATGTTGCGCATCTTTATTGATAGTTAAATAACCGACTATCAATAATTACCTTGAGTAGGTATTTGTTGTGAATTGGATGAATTTGAATGCCACACTTATTTTTAAATAAGCGCTCACTATTCGGGTTAACCGGGAAAGGACCATGGGGTCGTATAACCCATTCCGAATATGTGATACGTCGTTATGAATTGCATTCGAAGACCGGTGTTGAAGACCGGATATTTTTGAAAACGGAAGGATTACCGTCGAGTTACTCTACATCGGCTGATCTCCGATTTAGAGGTTTTATCACCCTTAGTGACGGGAAGTCCGGACATGATTAGAAATTTATCCGGATATGCAAGGGCTTCGTGAGAAGTGCCTTCGGTTCTGTTCGATCCCGGAACAGACTTGTATGGATTGTGTGTCTGACGTTACAATTTGAGATATAAAGCTGATTTCTTTCAAATACATTTCTGTTGGTGGCGGAGAATTTATTCTCTTAGCTTAACACCTTTCTCTGAGACGTACGAGCTCAGAGGTTATGTAGTTGAAATTTATCAGCGATATATCCCAATTTGGTAACGTAGCATACTGAGTGTTGCTGTGAAATGATCAGTGTTTGATCATTTGCGATATGATCATTTGTTTGATCTTATATCTTTGTGATCATAGGTTGATCATTTTGTTTGACCCGAAGCAGGGCTTTTTGTAGAAAGCGTAGCTTTGTGGACGAGACTTCATCGAGCCTCACACCCCGGAAATGGTCGAAACAGGAAGGATGCGGCAAGGTTCTAGGGAGTAGCGCCCCTTAGTGTATGTCATTCCTTCTGGATAAAGGTGGTATCATGGTATGGAGCCCAGATACTTAACCTCTGTGGTTACTGCATTATTATTATCTATGTGGTTTGTTGCGAATCGGGGATCCTCGGGAAGATCGGTGACGATCGAGGGATGGCATACGCGTGTCAGTAGTTACCTATTTTTGCAGAGGTAACCCGGCCTTGTGTTGGCAGAGATCTAACCGTAACGTTAGATTCTCGGGTCGTCTATTCCAGGGACGTACCCATCGTGGATAGGAAGTTCCTTAGCCTGACCATTTGTTGGAAATCCAAAGAAACAATACGAGCCTTGTACGGTTTTAGTTGTAGAACCTATCATTCACTTATGGTGGCGCCCCACTGTTTGGATGGTAGCTATAGTAGGCATAGTTCGAAATGTCTATGCTGGCTAAGATTTATATTGTACTTTCGAAATGTTTTCCACTATGCACTAATAATAATATAAAAAATGATTTGATTTTGCGTAGTAAGCATCTTTGACTATCATAAGAAGAAATCTCCTCCAAGTCTGCGTTTGCATTGTGTGTGTGGTGGGAGGTCTTATGGTAGTTTCATTTTCCAAAAGCATTGCGAATTGACTTTAAAAATTATTTTGTTGTTATAAAGAATAACTGTTTTACGATCTCACACCAGTCACCATGACTGACTCGGAGTTTATTGTTCCCTTCTAAACTCTGGGTGCCCACCAATTTCCACACGGGCAGCCTAGAGTTATGTTATCAGGATATTCTGGAGCTTTGGAAGCAAGCTGGATGACGAGACGTAGTATTTGTATCTGATAGTATTTATTCCGCTGTGTATTCTGTATGAGGACAAGTTTATATAACTGTCCATTGTTGTTTATTGACTCTGATGATATGATGTGATGTTATGTAATAACAGATATAATTCTTTTGTTTTTAAATGATATTCATTTATCTATTATATATTGTTCCGCTGCGATATGTGAAATTCTGATATTGTTTTCTGTTTCTGTTTCTGCTCTTGTTCTGTTGTTGTCCTTCTTTCTTTTTCTTCTATCTTCTTCTTCTACCTTTTTCTTCTTTCTTAAAACCATAACTTTTCGGGTTTTCGGCATTCGATGGCTCAGCAGTCGATAAAGTGAGTATCGATGTTGAATTTTCGAAAGTCGAAAATTTTCGGGATGTTACATTTTACCTAAGTATTTGATTCTATTTCTAGCATGAGTGTGTTTATTTCTTTTTCTTTTTTTTACAACTTAAACTATCAAATATTTAACTACATATTATTATTTTATCTTATACTTATTTTAAATATTTATAAGGTATATTTTATTATATATATATTTTCTGAAAGATTTATTTAAATTTCAAAACCATAATTTCTTCTAAAAAATATATAAAAGAATTTCTATTCATATTAAAAATCTACTTGTAAAGTTATTATATGATTAATAAAGCTCATTATTAAATTAAAATAATTTATAAAAGAAATTATCACTTTATTACTTTTTTTATCAAGCTATACAAAAAAAAACAAACCTTTTATTAAATTTAAATTTAAGCTAAAATCATTTAAACAATTTTGCCTTTACCTTGAGTATTTTTAAGCCAAATGGTTATTTATTTAATATTAAATTTAATTAAATTTCCAAATTACCAAAAATATTAGAATTTAAAAACATACTATTATTTATTAAATTTAAAATAAAGGTTATCTATTTACAATATATACAAATATATATATATATATATATATATATATTATAAATAGAAAACAATTTTATTAGCATTTAAAAGATAAATTATCAGTTAAATATTTATTTAAAAGAAGATTATTAAATCCATTTAAATCTTATTAACAATTATTATCATATCAATTTAATTTTCATCATAGATTATTAAATTGATATTGCCAAAATTTCCGGGATGTTACATTCCTTCCCCCTTAAAAGAATTTCGTCCTCGAAATTTAAAACAAAGGTAATTTAATAATCTCATTAAAGATTTAAATTTAAAACACAAGCATATATCCATCATATGCTAACAACCATAGCAATCAATCATCCAAACACCCAAATCCAACTATCCAGACAAAATACTGGATAGAATTCTCTCGAGTTTCCCCGAGTATAAATACTCGGTTACTCGCTCTATAGAATCCAAACAATCAATACCCTAAGCTACAGAGCTTCCACTCATCTAGATCTACAAACAAGACAGGATATCAGGCTATAGGCAAGTCTGACTCAACAACCAAAACTCCCTGAACTGCTGGTTCTATAACCCGAGATAGATCTCACACGTACTCCCTCAGAGATACGTGAAATACAATGAATCCCAGTTATCCAAACTGACAATTCAAACCAGAAGACCCAACACTTATCCTCAGAAGAACAACAGAAAAGATCCAAAATATCTCGTAGTTGGCTTCCCAAATCTTACTCAAACTTATAGCTCCCTGAATCAGAGAAAACTTCAACAACAACGGAGTCTCCAACTTCGAATTCCAAATTGCTCCGTCTCTTATCCACCAAATTCTTCGGACGATCCTGGACTGCCTACATCCTTCCTGATCAACTCAACCCTACTGATGCCCTTCAGAAACAAACTGGACCCAAAACAATCCAACAAAATGGTCTTTCCAAGATCAACCAAAACTCAGAACACCAACTCAGTTTCAAAATCAGGAAACAGATTTCACTTCTCCCATCTGGAAAAGATAAAACAGGTGCACCCCAATTTGGCCTCAGATCCTGAAAAATTTCCTGCAGAAACTCTCTAATCCAAACACTGCAACTTCCAGTTGCTTCCACTCTAAAACTGCTGCCACCATGCTTCCACTACGCTACTCTGATCTGAAACATATGAGAATGCTGATGATGAACACAAGCACAACTGGACAACACATACCAAAACTTGAGCTGCTTCACCTAACACTCTCTCCAGAAACCATCGGTACCACTTCTGAAATCCAATCGATACCAAACTCAATCTCCAGATGTTAGCAAAACTCTGACTTCCTGAAGACATCCAGAAAATCCAAAACACAAGAGAACACTCAAGCTATCGCAAGTCACTTTTGCGATCAATCCAGCTTAATTCCAACAATACTGCTCTCTCTTTACCAAATAGAATAACTTACACTTATGTAGCCAATCCATCAAAGAAACGGAACCACTCTGCTGCTTCTGAATTCCACTGCTAAGCTAGAAAGCTTCCTTGCCAACACACAAAACACTCCGAGCTATGCTGCTAACACCCATGCCCAAAGAATTCCAAATCCAAAGCACTTCGAGAAACTCGGATCACAAATCGAACAGAACATCCTGCTGAACACAGCCTCAACACCGAAATAGACACACTTCTTTAACTTGTCCCAAAGAAATATCTTCGGGAACATCCATAGTCACTACGTCTCATCACACAGCTACTACATCCTAAGATATCAAGATACCATCATTAGCTTATGTCCAACCGACAGATCCAAACTCTAGCTCATCCAACTTACACTTCAAAGATAAACTCCAAACCTTAACAGGTTACCTTCAGAGATCGATGAAATCCTTACACTATCCAAGCTCACTCGAGACGGTATTAGGTCTACAGTCTCGACAGATACGCTTCCAACCATTGGTAGTCGTGTTATACACACCACTACCCTATCTACCTTTATAATTTATATTGGAAAACCCGAACAGGTAACCCAACCAATTGGTAGAAATATAGATATATGTATATATATATAAATTACAAGTACGCTCTCTCAAGATAGACACCACTCCAGAGCTTAGGTATTCGCTCAACCTAGCGCTCTGATACAAAATGTGACGATCCAACTTTCTATCACCAGAAAGTCGCATCATCTTGAAGAAAGAAAGGGGTGACAAAGTAGAATAGATAGAGAAGAAGAAGAACAACATCAGAATCTCAACAGCGGAACGAATAAAATATAATATATCACATAAGAGAATACATAGTATCATATACATCAGAGTTACACAGTTTACACAACACATACTAGACAGTTATAAACACCTGTCTAGTTAATACAACTCAGTAAAATACAACTCAAACAATACATCTTAGAGATACCAACACAGCGGAACACTATACATATCTATAATGCTGAAGCCTCCTGCTCCATTGCTCCTCCACAGTTCGTCAAAGCTAACCTGAATCCCTTGGCTACCCGTAAAAATTTGGGTACCCGAGAGTTTAAGAAAACAGAAGATAAACTCCGGGTCAGACATGGGTCTAGTATGAGTAACAGGTTAAAGTTGCTTAACTTTGAAAATCACTTGGAAACAAAGGTATCACGTAAGACTTCTCACACATAAACATGGAAAAGTTTTTACCTTACGCTAACCAAAACATTTGATAGGAAATCCAGTAATATTAAAATAGTGTCTAGGGTTTTCAAGTAAATAGAAAATAGCTGAAATTGTTACATCTATTAAATTCCATCATACTAGCCACAACGTGGGTAATACAATCAAATCCGAGGGCACTTATTGGAGATTGGATTCCATACAATGGCAGGGCTACTGGGGTACCGCCCGTCACAGTACCTGGCTTAGATTAGCGTACCGAGGAGTACGCCCGCTCCCCTGCAACACAAAGCCGGAACCATTCCTTACTGAACAGTTCCGAACGAGACAACCCCGGCAGTCGGACGTCTACAACTGCCCACATAGCCGAAATAAAAAGGGACATCTAGACAGGGGAAAATCTCGCTCTCAAGTGGGTGCTACCCACGAAGCCTTGCTGCACCTCCCCTGTTTTAGCCATTCCCGGTTGATGAGGCTTGAGGTCACGATTACCTTATCAGAACTCATCACTTAGAATGCTCATCGTCCACCTAACAATGTTCTGAAAGCATTCAATCCATACAAGTTTGTTCCGAGTTCGAACGAAACCGAAGGCATTATCTCGTTACACTCATTTTGGAATCACCCTCAGAGTTAACGATAATAACCCTTGCACTCTCAATCTTCGTCTTCACTTGAGATTCACGACCTATCGTTAATTTTCGATCGATGTGGTTTTCGGATATCCAAATATGAAAACCCGATCCCGGTCTCATCGAAATCCAAAACGTATCTTTTAAGGCCAAGTTGTTTTAAAGTTAAAACAATTCAATTCAATTATCTATATACACATGGATAGATAATTCACATATCACAATAGATAATCACATCATCGTCATAAACAGATAATCATATTATCAACTTAAACAGATAATCATACTTAACACAAGCATCCATATCATAAAGATAATACTTATCTCATATCTGAGATCACAATCAACCAATGAAATATCAATATCATTCATTCATAAGCAATGATTTATCATTCACAAACTATAATTAATTTAAAATGAATTAAATTAATTACTTCTTTCTCTAATTAATTTAAAGTAAATTAAATTAATTACTCATTCCATAAATCCTGCTTATACAACCATTGATTAAATAAAAGTCAATTTAATTAATCATTCTCTTAAAAATTCATCTTGATTAAACACCCTAGATTAATCATTCTCTAATTACAATAGTAATTTAGTCTTTTAATTAATTCCACAAATTATTATAAATCATTCATAGTAATTAACATTTAATTACTTCATTTATTAATTAAATATAATTAATTACATTTATGCTTAATTAATTACATTAATTAATCACCTCATTATTAATTATTCCTTAATTAAACAATTCATAACTACATCATTAATTATATTAATTAATGATCTCTAATTTATATTTAAATTAAATTACTTCATTTAAGTTAATTGCATTAAGTAATTTAATCTTTAATTAAACACAATTATTAATCCCCCTTGATTAATAACAAACCAGTAATTAACTACCCTTAATTACTTATTGAATAAATTAATTATCCCATAATTAATTATCTCCATTAATTAATCCCTTGATTAATTACAAAAGTAATTACCCAAATTACTTTATTAATAAATCATCCTTCACTAATTACATTCAGTAATTATCATCTAATTACTTCCCTAAGTAATTCTGCTCCATTAATTACATTAAGTAATTACATATATCAAATCATCAAATGATTTCTTAAATTAATTAAACTAAATTAATTAACTTAATTTAATTATATCATCAAAAATTAATTACAATAAGTAATTAATCTCTTAATTACTTTTATCAAATAATTATCTTTAATTAATTAATCTAATTAATTACTAGAATTATCACATTAATTAATTATTTAACAAATCTTAAGTTAATGATCTTCATCATTTATTAACAATTCTTAATTTCTTTTCTTAAGGAATTAAGCTTAGATTAATCGATATTAATTTCAAATTAATTAACCCTTAATAACCAATTAATTAATCTCTAATTATTTAATTAAATTAAGTTTTACCGTAACTTAATTAATCTTTAATCATTAATTAAAATCTAATCTTTATCCAATTAATCTCCTTAATAATTTAATAAATCCAAATCATTTAATCCAAATTAATTTTAAGATAAGACTTTATTCATATTAATGATTTAATTATCATTAATAAAGTATTTAAAATTTACTTTTAAATTTTACTTTAAATTTCATTTTAAAATTTAAGGTTTAAAATAAATACCAATTTAACTTAACAAAGTTTAAAAACCAATTTTAAACTTTTTAAAATCACAAATTAAAGAAGTAGTTATCTTATAAAAGAAGTTTAAAAGAATTTAAACCAATTTCCTTTAAATTCAAATCATTTGAAATTTACTTAACATTCAAAGTTGTTAAAAACATTTAAATTTTATAAGGCTTTATATATTTTAAAACTAAGATTTAAACCAACTAAACCCAGATTCAACTTTGATTTAAACTTAGTTTACATCTCTACTTCACATTTAAAAAGATTCGGTTTTAAATTTGAAACTAACAGGTTAAAACCCTGTAACCTTAAATTTATTCGAGCCAGACTAAAATGACTTCGAGTCAAATCCTAAAATACCTGAGCAAAACGCTGGAGCTACTCGAGAAATCTCGAGTACATTTCCTCTGCCCAAACCAGAGTCCACCAGACATGAAGAAAGTATATGTGCACATGCATAGAGTCGCCGATCATCTTCTACCCTCTTTGATGATCTTCACACATCCAAAAACACTACTGCATCCACTAACGATCACCAGAACAACCCTATATACTCGAAATCGAATTCGAGAATGCAAATCCAACCTGGAACGAAACCAGGAACAAAACTCCAAATCTGGAAATGCCTCGACCACGAAGCTCCGACCACCAGCGACTCTAAAACTCCGGACACACCATCACCTACTTCCCTACTTCCATCTCTCAAAGCCTGGTTGCACTCGATCAATCAGCGAAGGCGCACGATCCAAAACATCAGACACCACTAAAACTAGGGTTCCAAACAAAAAACGACAACCGCCACCTCCACCATGCTTGGTTAACCTTCCTGGCATTTTCCCCGATCCTCCGATCATCCACTCACCTCCAGGAAGAACCCCGACTTCCCCAATCACTTGGATCACCAGAACTTCCCCAAACCACCATTTCTGTTCAAACCAGAAATGCAAACTAAAAACTCAACTAAAAGATTTGATTCCTCTTTTAAAAATCAAGTTTTTAGTTAATGTTTCAGATTAGATACCTGAAATAATAAATTTAAGTGTTTGCATTTCCACTAATATTCAGCTTGGACTGTTGTTTTTTGTTTCCAGAGACTTTCCAAGTTTTACTTTAACTTAATTAAAATTTTAAAATTTTTAAACATTGATCTATGATGAAACAAACAATTCTTGTTTATATCCTAAGTCCTAACAGCCATTAGCTCAAGAGATCCTGAATTTAAATCAAAACTTACATTTTAAAACTGGAACAGAGATGTCATAGGTTGTTTACAGGCATGCACACACCTAGCATCCAAATATTCATAGATAATTCAGATACACACAAACAATCTTTGTTTCAGAGATACACATGTAATCAGATTTATACTTAAACCTTTAAAAAGAATGTTACTCACTTGTTTTGGAAATGAACAGAGCATTTTGAAATAGCTTGAACTTAAAAACTGGAATATGGTTCTTTGATTTTCCTCCCACCATCTTCTTGCTTGTTGTTGTTTGAAGATGTTATTTAAGTTTGTAAAAAGAAAAGTTTACTATTTTTTTCTTTTCCTGGTTTGCAGTGTTGAACGAAATGAAAATATGAATAGATATAGAAGAGTTTGCAAAGGAGGTAGGTGATATCTGGGTTAAGAAATTTGTAGGTACAAGCATTTCATATTTTATCAGAGATTTTTTTTGAAAATGGAGGCTGAGTTGATTTAAAAAAAATTCGAATTGACTTATATCAAGCTTGCATTAAATGAAGGAGTACCTTATGTTCCCTACTTAGCTTATTTTATTCATAGATACTTTATCACCTTAGCTTGTTTGTTTCAGCCTGCATATTTTATTTTTCGTATGCACTTAAGATTGTTTCTTGCCTCACACATCCCTACTTCCTATACTTTACCTGTATACATGAATACATATTTTCTTGCCTAGCATACTTATCTTTACAGCCTTGCAAACATGTAGATCTAATATAGTTTATTCTTGCCTTGTTTTAATCTTATGATTTGTAACTAATGAATTCCTTTAGACTATATTGCTAGAATTTACCTACTTATCATATAGCCTTGCCTTACATGAGTTTCCAGAGTTAACTAAGTGTTTATTTTCTTGCCTGGGTATGTTATATCTTATTTCATGCACATATATACCTTGTCTTATAAATATAAAGTTGCTATAGTTGTTTGTTATAAAATTTTACCTAAGTATTTGATTCTATTTCTAACATGAGTGTGTTTATTTCTATTTTTCTTTTTAAAACTTAAACTATCAAATATTTAACTACCTATTATTATTTTATCTTATACTTATTTTAAATATTTATAAGGTATATTTTATTTTATATATATTTTCTGAAAGATTTATTTAAATTTCAAAACCATAATTTCTTCTAAAAAAATATATATAACAATTTCTATTCATATTAAAAATCTACTTGTAAAGATATTATATGATTAATAAAGCTCATTATTAAATTAAAATAATTTATAAAAGAAATTATCACTTTATTACTTGTTTTTATCAAGCTATACAAAAAAACAAACAAACCTTTTATTAAATTTAAATTTAAGCTAAAATCATTTAAACAATTTTACCTTTACCTTGAGTATTTTTAAGCCAAATGGTTATTTATTTAATATTAAATTTAATTAAATTTCCAAATTACCAAAAATATTAGAATTTAAAAACATACTATTATTTATTAAATTTAAAACAAAGGTTATCTATTTACAATATATACAAATATATATATATATATTATAAATAGAAAAAAAAATTATTAGCATTTAAAAAATAAATTATCAGTTAAATATTTATTTAAAAGAAGATTATTAAATCCATTCAAATCTTATTAACAATTATTATCATATCAATTTAATTTTCATCACAGATTATTAAATTGATATTGCCAAAATTTCCGGGATGTTACATATATGTTATCTAAAACTTCAGCACAACTTCAACTTAAAACATCAATACAAATCAGAGACCAAGGGAGTTTCAGTTTGCAAGAATTCATAGCCTGATTCAACAAAAAAAAGAAAAAGAAAGGAAGCCCTGTTCTTTATTCTTCTATCTGTGAGTAACTCCACAATTTAAATAGTTTGATTTTTATTGTTTTGTTGCCTCCTTATCTTTGAACTTAGTTTGTTTGTGAGCAAAATTTCTTCTATCTATCCCTATGTTTTGATGTTAGGGCTGATATGAAATTGTTGGCTAGTTGTTAAAAATTTGCTTGCATGCTGTGTGGATATATATGTATATATTTGTTAAGACAGTCTGTGTAAATCTGTTTAAAAGTATATATATATATATAAGTCTCTGTTTTAAACATACAGGTTTCAAACCTGTCTAGAAATCAATTTCTCCTACCTTAAATATTGTTAGGCTATAATGTGTGAATGGAAAATGAGTGCAATTATGTAACATCAAACTTAAAAATAAATCTAGGTGGATTTATGGAATAATTTATTCAAAAGTAGGGATTTACAGTTAAAATCATTATGAGTCAAAGAATTCAAGTCTCAAAATTCTAAGTTTTAAATAGATGATCTGTTTCCAAATTTAAAATGATGAATTTTGATCAGATTTTTACAATTTGTAAGTTTGTAAATGGTAAGGAGTCACGAGTTGAACATAAATTGGGTTTTGATGAAAATTTAATGATCGGAACAATGATAAATCTCGTGATTGAATCTGGAGCTTGCTGGTGGGACAATGATCATTAGAAAAATGTTCAATAACTTTACAATTCATCGTGGGAAATAGATTGTGTTGACCTAGGGTTTGTGTGCAGTTTTTGTCTAGTATGCTGTCAATGTGTTCTCGGCGACAATGGAGCTTCGGGCTTGATCGCGACGATTGCGATCGCGACGTGATGATGTGAGGCTACTCTGGAAGGAGTGCGGTGGGTTCTAGTCGACGTGGTCATCATCGGCGTTGAACTCTGTGGGTAGTTTTGGGTTTCAGTCAAACCCAAATGACTCGATTTTGATCAGCTATTAATTTCTTCAAGCTGGGTGGTCGGAGGTTTCAGCAAGGTCATGGGCGACTTGTTTGCATCGGCGACGACGACCGGAACGATGACGATCATCAGTGCACGTGAATACATGCACCTTTGCATTTGGTCTGGGTTGCTAGAAAAGAAGAGAGGTTCGACTCGAAGCGTTTGGTTAATGATCTCGGGGAATTTCAAAGCTTGGCTCGAAGTAAAATTTGGTGAGCCTGGAATTTCGTTCGAGTAGCTGTGTCTTGTCTCGGGTAATTATAACAGTTGTGAATTTAATAAAAGCAATATTTAAAAATTTAAATGAATTTAGTTCAAATCATTTCTTAAATCTAATTCCTTATAAACTAAACGTTTTATCTTGATTTAAGAAATGGTAAGATTTGTTTAACTTAAATATGAGTTAGGTAAAGGATGAAAATCCAAGTGTTTAAATTTATGGATTAATTAAGTAATTAGTAAGATGAATGGTTTATTTAAAAGTAATCAAAGAGTTGGACAATTAATGACTAGGGAAACCAATTTATTAATGATTTTTAATTAGTTTATCTAAAATTGAGGGTATAGATTAGTTAGAGATTAATTTGTCATTTGGGATTTATTAATGTGAGTAATTAAAGATTAATTTCTTGGATAATAATTGCTTAAAGGAATAATTAAAGATTGATTTAATCAAGTGTTTAAAGGTTAATCAGTTTAAAGAATAATTAATTAATGATTTAAAGTTGATTAATTAAGTGATTTAACCAATAAGATAATTAAGGGATAATTTATTCAATTCATAAATTAATGATTCAGATTAATTTATAATTAAAGATTAATTAAAAGAAATTAAGAAATGTTATTAGTTAATGAAGATAATTAACTAAGAATTATTAAGTAATTAATTAATGTGATAGATTTTTAATAATTGATTAGATTTATTAATTAAGATAATCAATTGTAAAATAGTTAATTACTTAATGAAAGTAATTAAGGGGTTAATTAATTATGTAATTGGTTTAAAGGGTTAAATTAAATAGTATGATTAATTAAGTAAAAATTATTAAACTGTTTGATAAATTAATTTATATCAAATGATTTGTAATTAATAAATCAGAATTTGATAATTAATTCATAAGTTATTAATTTAACTGGAAATAAATTGAATTAATTAGGATTAACAATTAATTAATCCTGCCTATAATGTTTATTGAGTACTTGACCTTACTCATGAATGATTGCATTGTATGAGATGCCTTGAATTGTTTGTCTTATCTGACCTATGATATTTTGTTCTGTGAATTGAGCTGTGCGTAATTTATTCATTTATTTGTGATACATCGGTTATTATCTATGATCTGTGAATGAGTAATAAGCGTTATAGCTTATATCGCTTATCAACTATATTTTTGTGTTTTAATCTGTGATGATTGAATGATGCACTATCGTGTTAAAACCCTGGACCACACTTATACACACACAAATATGGATTTCACGTGGAAATCAGTTAAGTCACAGATGATTTAAAATTTATATTTTGAAATTGAAATTTTAATTTCAATTGATTTTGAATTTGGAAATTGGGGTTTAATATGAAAAGATTTTGAAAGGAGTTTTAAAGATATTTTGGATATCTTAAAATTTAAATAATTTGATTTAAATTTGAATTCAAGTTTGAAATTGAATTCTATGATTTGAAACTAGGGATTAAAGATGTTATACCAGTTATATAAGGGTTAAACTATTTAAAAAATATTGATTATGGAATGTGAATATAATTCAAGGGCTTTAACTCGTTCAAATATAATTGGATTTTTCTTAAAACGAAAACTATTTGTTTTCAAATAATAACAGCTTTCATATAAGAAGTGAACTTCCAATTTGTGTTGAAAGGTTTCAAATTTAAAATGAAATTGAAATGTTTTGAAAGGCTATGAATGAATTTTTTTTTGAAAGCTATGAATTGAATCTGTTTATTTTTAACAGATTTAAAATGATGATTTGTTTAAACCATTCGAAATGAAATTGTTTTTAAATCTATGAATTGAATCTGTTTATTTTTAACAGATTTAAAATGATGATTTGTTTAAACCATTCGAAATGAAATTGTTTTGAAAGCTATGAATTGAATCTGTTTATTTTTAACGGATTTAAAATGATGATTTGTTTAAACCATTCGAAATGAAATTGTTTTGAAAGTTATGAATTGAATCTGTTTATTTTTAACGGATTTAAAATGATGATTTGTTTAAACCATTCGAAATGAAATTGTTTTGAAAGCTATAAGTTGAATCTTTGTTTTAAAGTTTAACGAGTTAATCCAATTGAAACGGAAATTGTTTTGAAATCTGTGAATGTATTTTTGTGAAACTAGGTGAACTTTGTGAAATAAATCTTTTTGTTTAAAGATTTGAAAATGGTAATTTATTTTAACCATTCGAATGAAAAGTTTTGGGCTTTAAGCTGTGATTTAACTGAGACCCCAGTATCCATATGATTTTAATTGCTCTCGTTATTCGGGTTAGCCGGGAAAAGACCTTTGTGTCATATAACCCATTCCGAATAGTGATACGACGTAAATGGATAGCATTTGAAGACCCGTGGTGAAGACTAGATATTTTCGAAAACGAAAGGACAACTCGTCGAGTGTCTCTGCATCGACTGGCCCCGATATAGAGATTTTATCACCCTTTGTGATGGGAAGTCCGGACGGTATTGTGAATACCCGGAATTGCAAGGGCTTCGTAAGAAGTGCCTTCGGTTCTGTTCGAACCCGGAACAGACTTGTATGGTTACGTGTCTGACATTACATTTTGAGATATAAAGCTGATTTCTTTCAAATACATTTCTGTTTGGCGGCGAAGAATTTATTCTCTTAGCTTAACATCCTTCTCTGAGACGTACGAGCTCAGAGGTTATGTAGTTGAAGGTTATCAGCAATATACTCCCAATTTGGTAATGTGACATGCTGAGTGTTGCTGTGTGATGATCATTGTTTGATCATTTGCGATATGATCATTTGTTTGATCATTTATCTTTGTGATCATTACTTTGATCATTTGTTTGACCCGAAGCATGGCTTTGTGAAAAGCGTAGCTTTGTGGACGAGACTTCGTTGGACCTCACACCCCGGAAATGGTCAAAATAGGAAGGATGCAACAAGGTTATTAGGGGGTAGCGCCCCTTTAGTGTATGTCATTCCTTCTGGATAGAGGTGGTATCATGGTATGGAGCCCAGATATCTAACCTATGTTGTTGCTGCAAATTTATTACTTTGTGGTTGTTGGAATCGAGGATCCTCGGGAAGATCGGTTACGATCGAGGGATGACATATTCGTGTCAGTAGTTACCCAGTTATGGGTAACCCGACCTTGTGTTGGCGGAGATCTAACCGTAATGTTAGGTTATTTCTCGGGGCGTCTTTCCAGAGGCGTACCTATGTGGTAATGGGAAGTTCCTTGGCCTGACCAATTGTTGGAAATCCATCTTCCAATACGAACTGTGTACGGTATTAGCTGTAGAACCTGCCATTTACTTATGGTGGTCACCACTGTTTAGATGGTAGCTATAGTAGGCATAGTTCGGAATGTCTATGCTGGCTAAGATTTATATTCTACTTTTGAAATGTTTTCTACACTATGCACTAATAATAATATCAAAAAATGATTTGATTTTGCATAGTAAGCATCTTTGACTATCATAAGAAGAAATCTCCTCCAATTCTGCGTTTGCATTGTGTGTGTGGCGGGAGGTCTTATGGTAGTTTCATTTTCTAAAAGCATTGCGAATTGACTTTAAAATTCTCTGCTAATTGTTTTAAAGATAAACTATTTTTGTTGCTCACACCAGTCCCATGACTTATCCGGAGTTTATTGTTTCTTTCCTAAACTCTAGATGCTCAAATTTTTTCGACATGAGCAGTCTAGAGTTGGGTTTTTTCTTCTTTAGATATTCAGATTTAGTAGATTATCTGGAGTTAGTTCAGTCTTTGGATATGGACTGCACTTGCTTATCTTTGTGCATCATTATTTGGAGTTCGAGCTATTTCTGGATTGGTGCTTTGAAGACGGAGATTATCCGCTGCTGATGTTATCGTTTTCTTTTCCGCTGCTATTTCTTGTATCATATCTCTGATGTATATTGATATTAATTATATCACTCTGTTGTATCAGATATTGTATATCAATGTATTATTCTTTTTCTTCCGCTGTGTTGTTTACTTAATTTGTGTTATAAGCTCCGGCGACTCGGATTTGAACGGTCGAATCTATGGCATTCGAGTACGATGTAAAGTATGGATGTCGATTTTCGAGCGGGCAAAAAGTCGTATCGTTACACCACTCGAGAACCCCTAGACCCCTTTAAGTTGCACACGATCGATTTCCCCTTTCTCTCTCTCGCGTGCGCGATGCCCAAGCAGCCATTTTTTTTTAAATTGATTTCGTTCGAACTGTAAATAGAGGAGAAAGAACGAGAAGCCTTCATATTTTACTTTTGTTCGGTTGAAAAGGAGATGTGATTTTTATTTTTTTAAATGGTTGCGTGTAAACATTGAAAGAGTGAAAGGGCGACATGATTTAGAAAAGAAAGGTAAGGTTACCCTGACGAGAAAGTATGGCAGACTAGGAAGGATAGGCTAGGACCAGTCAACATTATATTATTTAAATTCAGATTCAAATTGTCTCGAAAATCACAACTCAAAATATTGACTTCCTATCGAGGCGTGCCGCCAGGCGTTTATAATATTATATCCCTATTCCGAACGCAATGGAAAAGGTTTCGAGTCCAACTTCGGTCGTATGGAGAAAATAGCTTTTTGGACCTAGTTATTATATAAATTTTCGATATATTTTTCAGCGCTTTTATATATCGTATGCTCACACAACAACTCCAAATGCTACGAAAATTGAAATCTGATAATAATAAAATATTACAGATCCAATGGAACTGGTTTCGTCGGATTCCGAGACTGCACCTCGGAAGGCTATCTTTAAATTCAATTTAAACGATGAAATTTTCAAAACTGAACAAAACACTTTGAAATTCCATTTTAAAAGTTCTATCACTCTCAGTATTATCAATATAAATTTTATAAGCCAGCAAATTATTTTTAACAAGCTATAAAAAATTTGGATTCAATATTTTACCCAATTTTCAATTGCTTAATTCCATAATTAAATTATTCAATTTCAAAAGCCCAAAATTCCGGGTCGTCACAATAAGGAAATCCGTCCACAGCGCTTAGGAGGTGATCTCCAATCTTATCTTTGTCTGTTTATTTCCTTGAGAACCGAGGTTGAGTTTACCAGAAACATCTAACGTTGTTCCAAAGAGACCGAGATCGAATTTTTTATCCGAAATCCACTTCGATCCGACGAGTACATTTTCGAAATGAAGACAAGAGCTTGGATTCAAAGATGAAGTAGTGAACTGCTAGGGCTAATCACTACTAATCCTGAGGGTGATTCCAAAATGGATGTAGTAGGAATAGTGCCTTCGGTTCCGTTCGAACCGGGAACAAACTTGTATGGATGAATGCTATCGGTACATTATCACCAGAGGACAATGAGCATTCTAAGTGAAATTCCTAAAAAGGCAATTGTATCCTCTTGCCTCATCAACCGGGAATGACAGAAAAGTAAGGGAGATGCAACAAGACTAAGTGGGTAGCACCCAATTTGGGAATGTTTATAACATTTCTAGATACCCTCGGATATTATTACTACGATTATGGAAGGAGCTCGGAATGGGTGGGAAGACCCAGGGTGATTGCATATTCGATCTGTCTAGCTCAGGGATAGTCTGATCTTGTGTTGTAAGGGATCTCAACGTGGTCCTCGGTATGCTGTTCTAGACGTGTACCGTGACAGGTGGTACACCAGTGCCTAGTTATTTAGATGAAATCCATTCTCCAATAAGTACTGTACGGTTTTGTAATGTCCTGCCTTTTTGTACGCTTTAAATTGACGATAAACCACACACGTTAGACTTAAACCATACAAAAGGGTGAATTGTTATGGGGTAAATAAGAAAAAAAATGTAGAAATAAAAGAAACAAAATAGAATCTTGCAGCGGAACGATAAAATATAATAATCAAATAAACAGTTCATGAAGCTGTTTTACAAAACATTTGATTATCCTTATACAATACATATCAGAGTTACACATACCAGAGAATAATAATTAATGCAGAGGAATACAATAGTGTAGTGAATTATAATAATAAATAGTAGTAACAAAATCTTCGCCTTTGTCCTCCATAAATAAGGTCTTCAAATCCTGAAAAGCTCAGGCTGACCCGAGCGAATTGAAAAGACAAAACACTCGAGTCAGAACTAAAAAATCTTATGTAAGTTAAATCAACAGAACAAAAATGAGTGTAAACGGTGTCGGAGATGTTTACGAGTTTTGACATCTCTTATCCAGTGTCTAACGTGAGTGCAATAACTTAAGAGATGTTCGAAATTCACATCTCTTAAGGATCTGTTAAACTATTTACTATGTAGTAATATACGCTATTATAATAATGTCTATAGTAAAATAAACTTGCTTTTAAATAGCGTTAAGGAGTTACCCAATCTCCCCCTTAACACAATAATAGTCCCAGTAGTCCATCTAGTATCAGCGCATCTCCAAATTGGGAGACTACCCTAAATACTCCACGGGCTACGAGAGAAAACCAAACTCGTACAAGGCATGCTAAGGTAGGTGACACGGCACACAAGGCAATGCCAGGATAGATATACCAATTACGCATCCAGGCTGGTGGTAACGCGTAGCAGCCACTACCGCCCACCTCGAGCCACACCCCCAAATTCAAAAATCAAAAGTGGCTACCGAATCAATCCAAAAGTCAGAGTATAATATCGAAGTGATGTGTCCGATAAGAGGGGCTACCTCCTTGGCCTGAGAATCACTCCTGTTTTAGCCACCTTATGCCAACTCACGGGAGTCGGGTCTATGTATATACCTTAATAGAATGTCGCCACCATCCTACTTCATTCTGGAATCTTCACCGCTTATATGGTTGTTAAAGTGGTTTTCTGAGTTGGCAGAGAGTATGACAACTTCCGGTCCCGATCTCTTTAACAACCAAGGTTATTATAACACCGCGGTCTTTTCAAAATAGTTTATACTTTTAAAACCCGAATATAATATCCATTTCAAACCCATATACATACGATATCATTTCCGTTTTAAAACCCAAATCAATATGATGTCATTTTTATAAAACCCAATTAATATGATATCATTTTTATGAAACCCAAATTAATATAATATCATTTTTTATTTCAAATATATCTTCTTTATCAAAATCATAGCACTTTCAATGTTATAACACTTCAAAACTAAACACTTGAAATTATAACATTTTCAAATTATAATACTTTGAAACCCACAACTTTGAAACATAACTTCACCACTTAAATGGTTTAAATATTTGAATACTTTATAAAATAAAATAGCTTCTTAAATTTCACAAATCAATTCCAAAACAACTCGAATTTCTAGATTTTAATTTAGCCAAATCCCAAATCACAAAGTTCAATTCAATTTAGTTGCCAAATAAACTATTCCAAATTTTATCGATTTCAAAATTGATTTGATCCACAGAATAAACCATTTCAAATTCAGTGTATTTCAAACTTTAAGTTTTCAACAATTTCAAAATAAGTTTGATAAATTAATATATATATCCAATTTAATTTTCTATTATTTAGTTTTGAAATATTTATTGAATAAATCCATTATCATTTAAATAAAAACCCAAATTTCAAATAATTAAATGTTTCCTTCAATTTATTTATACTTGAAATATTTATTTAATTCGCCTTAAACAAGATCAAGTTATAAATCATATCCTTTACAAATCTCAAATTCCATAAGTTCCAAATCGGTTTCATGAAATAAATTTCTACATTTAATTCAATTTTAAATCAATTTCAAATCTATCTTCTCAGCCTTAATTTTATTAAAATCATTATAAACTCTAGAAAATATATAATTTATACAAATACTTAACCATCTTATATTTTTAATAAAATCAATCTATATTTTTAAACTTGTTTTATACCAAACAAATTTATACATAGCAAAAAAAATTGAGTACCCAAGGGTTTATAAAATAGAAAATAAACACTTGGTTCAGACATGGGATTCAGGTTAGCTTTGACGAATTGTGGAGGAGCAATGGAGCAGGAGGCTTCAGTGTGGTAGATATATATAGTAGTTCCGTTGTGTTGATCTCTGTGATAGTGTCTTGTATGTATTTGAGTTGTAATGTCTAGACAGATGTTTATAACTGTCTAGTAAGTGATGTATATGCTGTGTAACTCTGTTAATTGTTGTATACTATGTAATAGATTATGTTATTAATATAATTTATTCGTTCCGCTGTTGAGATTCTGATGTTGTTTCTTCTCTCTTCTCTTCTTTTCTATTTTCTATCCCTTTCTTTCTTATTAATGATGCATCATTCTGTGGAATAAATGGCGGGTCGTGACAGTTAAGAATTTAACTATATATATAAAGTAACATTTATATAACATATGAAATCAATATTTCTATAAAACCATATATTTCTTTACAAAACCAAAGAAATCATTTCAAATATTTTTATATATAGTCCGCGGTGTCTATATATAATTTGCTATCCTATGGTCAAGTGATACAGATATTTATCATTTCAATCCGTAATCTAAAACATAAATACGGTTATATATCATTTCAAACTGCAATCCTGAATGAAATAAAATCCATAACAACTTGCAGTTTATAACAATATAAAATACAACATCCATTCATCCAATATCAACCATCAAACATTTATCACAATCATCACCCAATTCAAACAATAGCATCAATATAGAACAGATAATAAATAACAGGTATTTACTAGCAGTTTATATTCAATAATAAATTAAATAATAATTTAACTGGTAGTTTACATGCAATAATAAATTAAATAACAATTTAATTCAAATACATTCAATTTAACTGAGATGATGATTAAAATATGCCAGATAGTCATAAATAAATTTCTAATCACATCATAAATCAATTTAACAAACATAAGAAATTTTAGAAGTTGTGAGTGCGTTAAAACACTCACCTTTCGAATTTAAATTGAATTTAAATCCAATTTAAACCCAAAATTCAAACAGTCTCAGAATCCGTCCAAACTAGCGTCAAAATGCATGGAATTCCAATACGAACCTAGTGGAGGAAAATACACGTAAAACGGACCTCGTATGCATAAATTATTCGAGTTAGAAGATTGTACGATTTAAATTATAAAATAATAAATGAAACTTACACGTCAGCCATCATCTCGTTCTTGAACACCCTCGTTCGTTCAACCCTACCGCACGCAAATGAACAGCCACCTCCTCAAACCCAAATTTTGCCGCCGCCTCCTTTGCCTGCGACCTAAACAGGCAACGCCCTCGGCCAGAGCTCGACCAGCCGCACCCCTGCCTACCGCCGATAACGCCTTCGGTCAAGAATTTCACCGCGCTACCGTATGTGTTTTGAACCCTAATCGACGAATTGCCGTCGATCTAGCCACTATCTTCACGAACGAACAACACCGATGGCCTACGTTCCATCTCCTCTACACGATGGTACGGTCGATTTGACGATCCAACGACGTTTATCGGAACGTGATGAACGACCGATAATTGTTCTCAGATTTCTAGACAGATGGAAGTTCAGATTGGAAAACGAATTACAGATCTGAGATGCGCTTGTCGAGAGCTTTAGATCGATATATAATTTGATATAGTTTGAGGAGATTTAATTTTTGATTTTGGTTTTGAATTGCAATTGGAATTGAAAGTGAGAATTTGTTTGTCTGCAATTGAAGAGGAGAGACAACTTAATTGTACGTACAGAAATGAGGAATAAGAAATAGGCTAGGGTTTATAACTGGATATATATAGGTATGGTTGAAAAATAAAAAGAACGGATACAAATGGTTTGGATCGTTGAATGATAAATGGCCCAAAACCTCGTTCTGACTCTGGAACGAAATTGGGTCAACCCATATATCAAAATAGCTGTTTTAAAATATTTTAAAATCAATGAAACAAGTTTCAAGTCCAAATTCCATCGTATGAAGAAGTTATGCAAAAATCAAGTAAATTCAAATTGATTTCAATTAATTTCAATTTAATTGATTTCAAGGTGTTTCAAGCCCATACGATCAACGCCAAGCCCGATCGTTATGAAACTTAAAATCCTACAATAACTCACTGTTATGGATCCGATGAAATTGGTTTCGTCGAAATCCGAGTCAGTGGCCAAAATGGTTATTTTCTAGTTAATTAAATAAATTAATAATTGATTAATTAAATCAAGTTTTCAATTTCAACTCTATAATTAACAAATTTCATCATTTTTAATTTCTTAATCATTTATATAAATTTAACCAAATTTATATGTCAATTTAGAGTTGATCAATTTCAGTGTTAGCTTTAATTTCATTAAATTTCATTTAATTGCAATTAATCCTTTTATTAAATTTAAATTCCAATAAATTAATAAATCTTGAATTTCCATTCCTTTTATTCAACCAATTGTCATATTATGAATAAAGTAAATGTTATTTCCCATTATTAACTAAATTCACATTAACAAAATACTTAATTTTGATTTATTTCCATTTTTACCACATTTAAATTAACAGGCTAAATAAATGGGTAACATAAAATATTTGATACCATTTACTTTCAATCACATTTATAAGTTATTTTTTCCCAAACCATTGTTACAATTGTTTACATAACACAAATTTCATTCAATCATCATTAACATACTGTTTAATTATATTTATTGAAATTTATTTCCAATTTACTAAATACAATCCATTTTATTGAACTTTCATCCTATTCCTTAATCCATTATTATCAAATGGATGAGATTTACATTAGTTCATGGTCTATTCCACTTAAGTTTATATTTCAACCAATTACTAAAATTTTCTTACATAATATTGAATTCATCCAATTTCCACTAATTATATCATTTCATTAGTTAATTCAATATTCCCATTTGTTTTCTTATATTAAACTTATAACCAAGTATGACAATTTTCATTATTTCAATTAATTGCAATTTCATTTTAAATTGTTAATTTTAATTACAATTTCTACATTTAATTTCTAACATTCGCTTCGTTATAAATTATAAGATTTTTATTTCTTTCTAAATTTAATTACAAAAATCTTATTAATTTAACCAGTTTTAATTATTGAAATTTATGGGTCGTTACACTCTCCCCCACTCAAAACTTTTCGTCCCCGAAAAGGAAAAGGGGGGAAAAGAAGAATTAAGAAATCAATATATCTTACTTCAAATATTAAATTTATAAACCAATAAATTTACAAAATTAATTAATTTTAAATAAAATATACCAATTTATAACCATTAAATCTTTTTATACTTAAATTAATAAAGTTTGGAAAAAATTAAAAAAAATTCTAAGTCCAAACATTTACGGAAAATTTCGGTAGAGTCTCATTTGTACGGAGAGGCTCGGGAGAAAATATAATATCAAATATGACAATATACAACATATATTTTCCAAAATAATATATATCCCAACACGGGAAAATATTATAATAATGCTATAAATCGTAATCTGAAAACGTACCTATTTGTCAGGCAATTAATGCTTAATTATGAAACCAAAAGCAGTAGCAATTGCTTCCATAACCTGTATTTCGCTTAATAATCCCAAAAAGGTTAACAATTATATAAAATGAAATATTTAAAGTTGTTTCAACCAATTAAATATAAAACAACAATCATTGCAACCAACATCATACAAAAATCAATATAAATCAATTATCCATCCAAAGCAAACAAAACAAATGGTTTGTTTGGGTTTTAGACATTCTAAATTGCATAGCATGACAAATAAGCTACTAAGCATATCCTTTACTCAATAGTCTTAGATAAAGCTCAACAGATTATTCATACATCCAAACAATTAGAATATCATTCCTAAACAATCCATAAACCAAACAAACAACAATTTCAAACAATAGATCACGTTCATTTTTATCAATTTCATTTCATAACATTTGTTTTTTGATTTCATTTTCATTCATATAATGGTTTATCCTTTAATTTACATTTATTTCTTACAAACTTTTATTTCTATTCGCTCATTCCATGTTTATTTCATTTATTTCCGTTCATTTATCCATAGTATGCATATTCAATTCAGTTACTTGGCATATCAATTTCATTTACTTAAGTTTTTAATTACTTTCTTATAATGCTTACTTTCTTTCACAATTTGTTATAGTAATATTTCATCAGTTTATAACAACTACAACATCAAATTCTTATTTATTAAGGAATTTCATTGAATACCTTTCATTACTTCAAGTTTACTAGTATAATATTCTATTACATTTCTTATAAGCATTATAACTTTTAATATTTGGTAAGTTATATATATGCTTTAAGAATGTAATTGAAAGTTACACAAGTTTTTCTCATTTATTTTAAATTAATTTAATGTTCAATATCATATCTTTTGTTTATATAGGTTACAAATTTCAACTTTATTGTTATTTCATTTATAACCTAGCATTTAATCTCTTATTTCATTTAGAGGTTCCAATTATTAATTAGTTACATTCCATTTCACTACAATAAGAGAAACTATTGATTAACAGAAATTTAAGAACTAAATACCGGGTTAAATTTCAAATCATATTAAAATAATAGATAAATATATATACTTACAGCTTATACATCCAATTATATTTAAAACAATTTAAAATTCATATTTGTTTATCAAAATAAGTCTGCAGTAGAACTAATACAGTGGCCTTCCCACTCCGAAACTTGAAAATGAAGGTCGATGATGCGTGCACTCATCACTGATATTATTTTCCATCGACAGAGAGGGGAGTACAGAACTTATTTATTTCCAAAATCTTCTTTAAAACAATTCTTTCAAATCATATCCAAATATTTATATCAGAAAATACTTCTAAATAATGTTATTATTTTATTCCAAAATCATTCAAAAGAAATTTTCAAAAATCACGGAACTCAAGTTCTAAGTTTCCGATCTTTCATTTATTTTATTTCCAACTAATATCTAAAAATTTCACTACCTATCTAACTAATATATTACAACCAAATATACCATTTAGAAAATATATTATTTTATATATGAAAATATACAACAGGCAAAATTATTTCATTCGCCCATATTTTAAAACAAATATTGTGTCGGTCTATCCTATTAAGTGTTTCGAAATCCCTATTGATGTCATAGCGTCCTATGCACCGACCAGAATTTATAAATACAAAACGGAACAAATTAATACAATAAAAGAAACCTTTTTATAACACTAACAAATACGCTCTCTCATATATATATACTCTCAATGACTCATCATAGGTTATTACTACCCTATTGATAAAGAGTCAGACCCCACAAAGCTAAGGTTTATCGCTAAACCTAAGCTCTGATACCAGATGTAACGTCCCGCCTTTTTGTACGCTTTAAATCGACGATAAACCATACACGTCAGACTTAAACCATACAGAAGGGCGGATTGTTATGGGGTAAATAAGAAAACAAATGGAGAAATAAAAGAAACAAAATAGAATCTTGCAGCGGAATGATAAAATATAATATTCAAATAAACAGTTCATGAAGCTGTTTTACAAAACACTTGATTTTCCTTATACAATACATATCAGAGTTACACATACCAGAGAATAATAATTAATGCAGCGGAATACAATAGTGTAGTGAATTATAATAATAAATAGTAGTAATAAAATCTTCGTCATCATCCTCCATAAATAAGGTTTTCAAATCCTGAAAAGCTCAGGCTGACCCGAGCGAATTGAAAAGACAAAACACTCGAGTCAGAACTAAAAAATCTTATGTATGTTAAATCAACAGAACAAAAATGAGTGTAAACGGCGTCAGAGATGTTTACGGGTTTTGACATCTCCTATCCAGTGTCTAATGTGAGTGCAATAACTTAAGAGATGTTCGGAATTCACATCTCTTAAGGATCCGTTAAACTATTTACTATGTAGTAATATACACTATTATAATAATGTCTGTAATAAAATAAACTTACTTTTAAATAGCGTTAAGGAGTTACCCAATCTCCCCCTTAACACAATAATAGTCTCAGTAGTCCATCCAATATCAGCGCATCTCCAGATCGGGAGACTACCCTAAATACTCCACGGGTGATGGGAGAAAACCAAACTCGTACAAGGCGCGCTAGGGTAGGTGACATGGCACACAAGGCAATGCCATAGAAGGTATACCAATTACGCATCCGGGCTAGTGGTAACGCGTAGAAGCTACTACCGCCCGCCTCGAGCCATCAAAAGTGGCCACCGAATCAATCCAAAAGTCAGAGTATAATATCGAAGGGATGTGTCCGATAAAAGGGGCTACCTCCTTGGCCCGAGAATCGCTCCTGTTTTAGCCACCTTATGCCAACTCACGGGAGTCGTGTCTACGTACATACCTTAATAGAACGTCGCCACCATCCTATTCATTCTGGAATCTTCACCGCGTACACGGTTGTTAAAGTGGTTTTTGGAGTTGGCAGAGAGTATGACAACTTCTGATTCCGGTCTCTTTAACAACCAAACGTTATTATAACACCGCGGTCTTTTCAAAATAGTTTATACTTTTAAAACCAGAATATAATATCCATTTCAAACCCATATACTTACGATATCATTTCTGTTTTAAAACCCAAATCAATATGATGTCATTTTTATAAAACCCAAATTAATATGATATCATTATTATGAAACCCAAATTAATATAATATCATTTTTTATTTCAAATATATCTTCTTTCCCAAAATCATAGCACTTTCAATGTTATAACACTTCGAAACCAAACACGTGAAATTATAACATTTTCAAATTATAATATTTTGAAACCCACAACTTTGAAACATAACTTCACCACTTAAATGGTTTAAATATTTGAATACTTTATAAAATAAAATAGCTTCTTAAATTTCACAAATCAATTCCAAAAAAACTCGAATTTCTAGATTTTAATTTAACCAAATCCCAAATCACAAAGTTCAATTCAATTTAGTTGCCAAATAAACTATTCCAAATTTTATCGATTTCAAAATTGATTTGATCCACAGAATAAACCATTTCAAATTCAGTGTATTTCAAAATTTAAGTATTCAATAATTTCAAAACTAAGTTTGATAAATTCACACACACACACACACACACACACACATATATATATATATATATATATATATATATCTAATTCAATTTTCTATTATTTAGTTTTGAAATATTTACTGAATAAATCCATTATCATTTAAATAAAAACTCAGATTTCAAATAACTAAATGTTTCCTTCAATTTATTTATACTTGAAATATTTATTTAATTCACCTTAAACAAGATCAAGTTATAAATCATATCCTTTACAAATCTCATATTCCGTAAGTTCCAAATCGGTTTCATTAAATAAATTTCTACATTTAATTCAATTTTAAATCAATTTCAAATCTATCTCCTTAGCCTTAATTTTATTAAAATCATTATAAACTCTACAAAAAATATAATTTATATAAATACTTAACCATATTATATTTTTAATAAAATCAATCCATATTTTTAAACTTGTTCTATACCAAACAAATTTATACATAGCAAAAAAATCAAGAATTTAACTATATATATAAAGTAACATTTATATAACATCTGAAATCAATATTTCTATAAAACCATATATTTCTTTACAAAACCAAAGAAATCATTTCAAAATATTTTTATATATAGACCGCGGTGTCTGTATATAATTTGCTATCCTATGGTCAAGTGATACAAATATTTATCATTTCAATCCGTAATCTAAAACATAAATACGGTTATATATCATTTTAAACTGCAATCCTGAATGAAATAAAATCCATAACAACTTGCAGTTTATAACAATATAAAATACAACATCCATTCATCCAATATCAACCATCAAACATTTATCACAATCATCACCCGATTCAAACAATAGCATCAATATAGAACAGATAATAAATAACAGGTATTTACTAGCAGTTTATATTCAATAATAAATTAAATAATAATTTAACTGGCAGTGTACATGCAATAATAAATTAAATAACAATTTAATTCAAATACATTCAATTTAACTGAGATGATGATTAAAATATGCCAGATAGTCATAAATAAATTTCTAATCACATCATAAATCAATTTAACAAACATAAGAAATTTTAGAAGTTGTGAGTGGGTTAAAACACTCACCTTTCGAATTTAAATTGAATTTAAATCCAATTTAAACCTGATAATTGGTTTAGTATCAAATATAATTTGTAAGAGACATAGTGGAGAAAGCAAAAGCAACTTTATTTAATTTCCCATCCCATTGGTATACAAGAAGTGGTGTTTATATATCACACCAAATAGTTAAACTAGGAAAGTTAATAAAAGGAAACAATTACAGCCTATATTTTACACTTCCCCTCAAGTTGGAGCATAGATGTTAATCAGGTCCAACTTGTTACACAAGTAATTAATTCTGACTCCATTCAAAGCTTTGGTGAAGATGTCTGCAATCTGCTCTTCAGTCTCCATATATTATGTAGATATTAAACCATCTTGTATTTTATCTCGAACAAAATGACAGTCAATCTCTATGTGTTTGGTTCGTTCATGGAACATAGGATTAAATGCAATATAAATAGCAGCTTTGTTATCACACCATAATTTAGCTGGAATAATAGTTTTCAGCCCTATTTCATTCAAGAGTTGATATATCCAAACTATCTCACACACTTATTTTGCCATAGCTCAATACTCTGATTCTGCACTTGAACGTGAGACAACATTTTGTTTCTTACTTTTCCATGAAACTAAGTTTCCTCCAACAAAGACAAAAAACCCCATTGTAGATCTTCTATCTATCTTAGAACCTGCCCAATCAGCATCTGAAAAGCATTCAACCCGGTTATGTCCATGATTTGTGTATACAATACCAAGCCCAACTGTTCCTTTTAAGTAGTATAAAATCTGTTCTAAAGCAGTTCAATGATGAACTGTTGGAGATGACATGAATTGACTTACAACACTAATATAATATGCAATGTCTGGACGAGTAACAGTAAGATAATTCAATTTTCCAACCAATCTTATATACATTTCTGGATTTTCAAATAATTTGCCTTCTTTTGTTAGTTGCATATTTGGAATCATTGGAGTACTACGTGGTTTTGATCCTAGCTTTCCCGTATCTTTTAGTAAGTCAAGCATATACTTTCTTTAAGATAAAAGAATACCTTTGTTACTCCTTAAAACCTCAATACCTAAAAAATATTTTAGTTCTCCCAAATCTGTTGTATGAAACTGAGTGTGAATAAATTGTTTAAGAGACTCAATCCCTTCTTTGTTGCTTCCTGTAATAACAATATCATCCACATAGACAACCAACAAAATAATTCCATTCTCTGAATTTTTATAGAATACTGAGTGATCTGCTTTGCTTTTATTCAAACCAAAATTCTCAATAGCTTGACTAAATTTTCCAAACCAAGCACGAGGACTTTGTTTTAGTCAGTATAGAGTTTTTTTTAAGGCGGCATACTAAACCATTCTCCCCCTAAGCAACAAAGCCAGGTGGTTGCTCCATATATACTGTAACGACCCGATATTTTCAACCATTCGCATCCATTATAAGTGTATAGGTAGACACTCATGCCGGAGTTGAATTGCTCAAAATACCGCGTTGTAATTAAAATTTGGCAAATCTCAGAATATACAGTAAATAAATTTAATCACAGATCACAGATACAGAGTAAAATAATGCAGCGGAAGTAAAAGAAATAGTAGTTCATGAAGCTACTATATAAATATATCAGAGTTACATAAGATACAACAGAGGTCTCGAATACAATAGATGTCTCAATACAATAATCAAATACCAGATCTGAATACATCACTGGAATCAACAGAATAACTGAAAGCAGGATCGATAGATTGCTGGATCTCCAAGCGAAGCTCCAACTCCAAAGGTGAGTCACAAATGTTGTATCACTCAGTCTGACCCGAGCGTAAAGCAAAACACAAAACACTCGAGTCAGGATTAACATTCTTATATTCAATAAATCCAACTCAAGTGAAATATCAACTGGAATACAAGTAACTTAAAGGATGTTTGGGATAACCATCCTCTAAGGGTCCGTTAAACTATTTACTATGTAGTAATATTCGCTATTATAATAGTGTCTAAATAAGTAAAGTATAATCATATCGGAAAATAGCGTTAAGGGGATGGAGAACCTTAACGCGGTCGGATCTTAAAATCATAATCGTAGTAAAGCTCGATATGGTAGGTGACACGGCACAACTAGGCAATGCCAGGGTAGATATACCAATTACGCACACGGACTGATGGATACGCATAGCAGCCACTACCGTTCCACCTCGAACAACACTCCCAATCGGAGGATGGCCATCTAGTCAAATCACAAGTAAGAGTATAATATAGAAGAAATGCGTCCGAGAAGAGGTGCTACCTCACTGGTCCGAGATCGCTCCTGTTTTAGCCACCTTATGCCAACTCACGGGAGTTGGGTCCACGTAACATACCTTAAGAACGCCACCACCATCCTACTTCATTCTGGAATCTCCACCGCGTACACGGTTGTCAAAGTGGTTATGTCCATGATTTGTGTATACAATACCAAGCCCAACTGTTCCTTTTAAGTAGTATAAAATCTGTTCTAAAGCAGTCCAATGATGAACTGCTGGAGATGACATGAATTGACTTACAACACTAATATAATATGCAATGTCTGGACGAGTAATAGTAAGATAATTCAATTTTCCAACCAATCTTATATACATTTCTGGATTTTCAAATAATTTGCCTTCTTTTGTTAGTTGCATATTTGGAATCATTGGAGTACTACGTGGTTTTGATCCTAGCTTTCCCATATCTTTTAGTAAGTCAAGCACATACTTTCTTTAAGATAAAAGAATACCTTTGTTACTCCTTAAAACCTCAATACCTAAAAAATATTTTAGTTCTCCCAAATCTGTTGTATGAAACTGAGTGTGAATAAATTGTTTAAGAGACTCAATCCCTTCTTTGTTGCTTCCTGTAATAACAATATCATCCACATAGACAACCAGCAAAATAATTCCATTCTCTGAATTTTTATAGAATACTGAGTGATCTGCTTTGCTTTTATTCAAACCAAAATTCTCAATAGCTTGACTAAATTTTCCAAACCAAGCACGAGGACTTTGTTTTAGTCAGTATAGAGTTTTTTTTAAGGCGGCATACTAAACCATTCTCCCCCTGAGCAACAAAGCCAGGTGGTTGCTCCATATATACTTCCTCTTCAAGGTCGCCATGAAGAAAAGCATTTTTAATATCAAGTTGATGTAAAGACCAGTCATATGTAGCAGCAAGTGAAATAAATAATTGTATTGTCGTTAATTTTGCAACAGGAGAAAATGTTTCAGAATAATCCACTCCATAAGTTTGAGCAAATCCTTTCGCAACTAATCGAGCTTTTAAATGAGCAACTGATCCATTTGGATTAATTTTCACAGAGAATACCCATTTGCATCCTATAGCTTTTTTACCAATAGGTAATTTTACTAAATCCCATGTATTATTAAACTCCAAAGCATTCATTTCATCAATCATTGCTTTCCGCCAACCAGGAATAGATAGGGTATTGGTGATAGATTTAGGAATTGAAATTGAGTCAAGAGAAGTGATGAAAAAATATGAAGAAGTGGATAAGTTATTAAATGAGACAAATGATGAGATAGGGAATGTACATTTGCGTTTTCCCTTTCTTAAAGAAATTGGGAGATCTAACTCAGAGGAAGTTATTATGTTTTGTTCTGTAATGGGATCAATTGGAAAAGATGTATCTCTATTTTGGTCAGAAGATGTTTCAAAGTTTTGGATGTATGGGTCAGTAGGAACAGCTTGAGTAAAATATATAAGAAAATCATCACTGTCTTGAATAGTAGTGGTAGAATCAGATTTTGAAAAGAAAGGTGTATTTTTCGAAAAAATTGACATCAATGGAGACTATATATTTATTAAGGCTAGGACAAAAACAACGATATCCTTTTTGGAGTCGTGAATAGCCAACAAAAATACATTTCAAAGATTTTGGATCAAGTTCAGTTATTTGTGGCCTTACATCTCTGATAAAGCAAGTACTACCAAAAATTTTAGGCTTAACAGAGAATAATGGTTTGTTCGAGAACAAAACTTTATATGGAATTTCCCAATTAAGTATAGAAGATGGCATACGATTTATGAGAAAGCAGGCCGTAGAAACTGCATCGGCCCAAAAATTTTTAGGAACATTCATTGAAAATAAAAGAGCGCGTGCGGTTTCAAGAAGATGTCTATTTTTTCTTTCTGCCACACCATTTCGTGATGGAGTGTCAATGCACGATGTTTCATGAAGTATTCCATGCTGAGTCATATAAGAGTGAAATACAACAGATGTATATTCTTTAGCATTATCACTTTGTAATGTACGAATGCAAGTATTAAATTGATTTTTGATTTCGGAACAGAAGCCAGAGAATATAGAAAATAATTTAGATCGATTTTTCATAAGATAAAGCCAAGTTGTACGGGAATGATCGTCTACAAATGTAACAAAATATCTGAATCCAGATTTAGACAAAATTGAACAAGGGCCCCAAATATCAGAATGTACAAGTTCAAAAGGAGCACTAGCACGTTTATTAAATCTAAGACTTGTACCGTGACGATGATGTTTAGCAAACTTACATGCTTCACAATCTAGTGTAGACAAAGAACTATATTGAGGACAAATCTTCTTGAGGAGAGAAAGAGACAGGTGGCCTAACTGGTAATGAATCTTGAGGGTAGAGGTGATACTTGAACAAGTTATGGAAGGTGACGAATCAAGGATATACAACCCTCAAAACTCATGCCCCTTACCAATACGAATCAAGGATATAAAACCCAAAATTCAAACAGTCTCAGAATCCGTCCAAACCAGCGTCAAAATGCCGGGAATTCTAATACGAACCTAGCGAAGAAAACCACGTGTAAAACGGACCTCGTATGCATAAATTATTCGAGTTAGAAGATTGAACGATTTAAATTATAAAATAAATAAAATAATAAACGAAACTTACACGTCAGCCATCATCACATTCTTGAATTCCCTCGTTCGTTCAACCCTACCGCACGAAAACGAACAGCCGCCTCCTCAAACCCAAATTTCGCCGCCGCCTCCTTCGCGTGCGACCTAAACAGGTAACGCCCTCGGCCAGAGCTCGATGAGCCACACCCCTGCCTACCGCCGATAACGCCTTCGGTCAAGAATTTCACCGTGCCACCGTATGGGTTTCAAACCCTAATCGACGAATTGCCGTCGATCTAGCCGCTATCTTCACGAACGAACAACACCGATGGCCTACGTTCCATCTCCTCTACACGATGGTACGGTCGATTCGACGATCCAACGACGTTCATCGGAATGTGATGAACGGTCGATAATTGTTCTCAGATTTCTAGGCAGACAGAAGTTCAGATTGGAAAACGAATTACAGATCTGAGATGTGCTCGTCGAGAGCTTCAGATCGATATATAATTTGATATAGTTTGTGGGGATTTAATTTTTGATTTGGTTTTGAATTGCAATTGGAATTGGAAGTGAGAATTTGTTTATCTGCCATTGAAGAGGAGAGACAGCTGAATTGTACGTACAGAAATGAGGAATAAGAAATAGGCTAGGGTTTATAACTGGATATATATAGGTATGGTTGAAAAATAAAAAGAACAAATACAAATGTTTTGGATCGTTGAATGATAAATGGCCCAAAACTCCGTTCTGACTTTGGAACGAAATTGGGTCAACCCATATATCAAAATAGATGTTTTAAAATATTTTAAAATCAATGAAACAGGTTTCAAGTTCAAATTCCATCGTATGAAGATGTTATGCAAAAATAAAGTTAATTCAAATTGATTTCAATTAATTTCAATTTAATTGATTTCAAGGCATTTTAAGCCCATATGATCAACACCAAGCCCGATCGTTATGAAACTTGAAATCCCACAACAACTCACCGTTACGGATCCGATAAAACTAGTTTCATCGAAATCCGAGTCAGTGGCCAAAATGGCTATTTTCTAGTTAATTAAATAAATTAATAATTGATTAATTAAATCAAGTTTTCAGTTTCAACTCTATAATTAACAAATTTCATCATTTTTAATTTCTTAATCATTTATATAAATTTAACCAAATTTATATGTCAATTTAGAGTTGATCAATTTCAGTGTTAGCTTTAATTTCATTAAATTTCATTTAATTGCAATTAATCCTATTATTAAATTTAAATTCCAATAAATTAATAAATCTTGAATTTCCATTCCTTTTATTCAACCAATTGTCATATTATGAATAAAGTAAATGTTATTTCCCATTATTAATTAATTCACATTAACAAAATATTTAATTTTGATTTATTGCCATTTTTACCACATTTAAATTAACAGGCTAAATAAATGGGTAACATAAAATATTTGTTACCATTTACTTTCAATCACATTTATAAGTTATTATTCCCAAACCATTGTTACAATTGTTTACATAACACAAATTTCATTCAATCATCATTAACATACTATTTAATTATATTTATTGAAAATTATTTCCAATTTACTAAATACAATCCATTTTATTAAACTTTCATCCTATTATTCAATCCATTATTATCAAATGGATGAGATTTACATTAGTTCATGGTGTATTCCACTTAAGTTTATATTTCAACCAATTACTAAAATTTTCTTACATAATATTGAATTCATTTAATTTCCACTAATTATATCATTTCATTAGTTAATTCAATATTCCCATTTGTTTTCTTATATTAAACTTATAACCAAGTATGACAATTTTCATTATTTCAATTAATTGCAATTTCATTTTTAAATTGTTAATTATAATTACAATTGCTACATTTAATTTCTAACATTTGCTTCATTATAAATTATAAGATTTTTATTTCTTTCTATATTTAATTACAAAAATCTTATTAATTTAACCAATTTTAATTATTGAAATTTACGGGTCGTTACAGGTTTTGATTGTGCCGAACTATGCTGGAACGTGTGATGCACACATTTCAGCTATTTGGATAAGTATTTGTACTTAGACACTATTATAATATCAGAGGATTTTGATATGAAATGTTTTGTTTATCGTACGGTAAAAACCAGTCGTGTTTATTTATGGTGTGGTATTACGAGATAACTTTGATTTTCAAAGGATTTTTGAAGACTTTAATAATTCAAATTGAGTGTGTTTTCTCACGCTGGTTTTCCAGACTAACTCGGGTGTTATTTTATTATAATGCTTGGGTCAGACCGAGTATTTTAAGTTCAGGTTAGGATGCTATGGAGCTCAGGAGATGTGCTAGATGGCGAAGACGTATTATGCGTACTTGTTTATTTCCGCTGCAGTGTTTTGTTTGAAATTACCAGCAATTGTGAGGGCAGGTTGTGTAACGACCCAGAATTTCTATCAATTTAAATTCGAATATTTAATTAATTTTAAATATTAATAAGTAGAATTAATAAGTCAAATAATTTTAAATTCGAATAATTGGATTTAATTGGATAATTTAAATCGATAATTTAATATTTGAAATTCCAGAAATAATTGAAATCTGGATTAAATGTGTATAAAAATGATTTAAAAAGTTATATTAAATCATATTGGTGATGTTATAGAACTTTTAAAATTGAATTTAAAGTCAAATTGTGAAAATTGAATATTTTAATATTTAATCGACTAGTGAAATTAGCCATTTTTCGAACAGTCTCAGAATTGGACGAAACTAGTTCCATTGGATTCGTAATAGTTTGTTATTATCGGATTTCAATTTTCGTAGCAACCGGAGTTGTCTTTTGACCGTGGCAGCTCGAAACACATCGAAATTATTTTAATATTAATTTGGCGAGTTAAAATAGTCATTTTTCAAACGGTCTTGGATTTCGACGAAACTAGTTTCATCGAATCCATAATGTGAAATTATTGTATGGTTTCAAATTTCGTGTCAATCGGATGTACCGTTTGTCCGGGGCAAGCCAAAACGCATCGAAATCGGTTTAAATCGGTTTAATTTAAAATTGATCGTTTAATTCCGTAACTCGCACAGATGACCGAATTAGCTCCCGAAACACATTCCATTGTGTTCGAAATGCGGGGTAAACCTTAGAAACGTCAGCCGACACGCTCGATTTGGAGTTCGGAAAATCCGGGATGAATAGTGTGCGTTAAATTTTCTATAAAAGCCCCTCTCATTTTAATTTTTGCAAAAATAACTAGGGTTTCTTCAGAGCCGCCATTCAACACGTTTAATGGCCGAGAAACACTCTCCTTCTTCCTTAATTTCTGATCAATCCGTAAACATTTATGAAAACTTATCAACTACAAAGTTGTAGAGCGCGTTGCGAACTCGCTATCCAACGGTCACGATCGCATTCAGAGCCATAGATCGACAGCAAATGACCCGCGTTCTTCACGTTTTTGGACACGTTTTTCACGGCCAAGGGGCAGCCGAGTTTGACCATTCTCCTGCCGCGGGTGGAGCTCACGTTGGCGTGACGTGTAGTGGTCGTTGATCGTTGCAAAGATGATCCAAGTGGCCACGATAATTCGATAAATAGTGGCGGCTATGGGTAAGCTTGGCTCGGCTGGTAACGAAGAAGAGAAGAAGCTACACATGGCCATGATCTGATAGCAATGAAATGGATGGCCTGGATCGATTAGGTTTAAAAATATAAAAGAATTTGTAAATTGTTTACATTATAATTCGTCCGAACTTTGAAAAACCATAACTTTTTGCTACGAGGTCGAAAATGCACAAAACCAGTTGCGTTGAAATAGTATGGTCGAGCACTACGCAATGGAGCTGGTTTGGAGTCGATTAGAGTCAGTGAAAATTTTGAGTAAAATTAAACGCCTGTTTAATTTTATTCGAAATAAAACGCTGGAACGGACCTGAAATCAAGGTGAGAACTTCTCACTCAAATCGAATATTGTGTTTCGATTTAAATTTTAAATAGTTAGATTTAAAATTGTTGATTGTATTGATTGTGTGAATTGGATGATGATTGCTATTTATTGTGTTAAATAGACATTATACGCCGTTAGTAAGCGGAGGTTATTTATTAAAAACATATACCGCGAATATTTCACTGTAAGTGAAGTTGGTATTATATATGTATATAGCAATATATATATATATATATATTGGAATATGTATATATTGGAGTTGATTTCCCGCATTGTATAGCGGATGAGACTCTATCGCGCCGCATAATAGCGGATAATATTTATTAATCCCATATACTGCGATATTCCGTACTGGAACGGAATTGGTATTGTTCTAACATCTGTGGATGCAGGGAAACAGGTTGGAGGGATCCGACTGGATTCCTCACCGTATTGATTTATTTATAGATATGATTGTATATTCTGTTATCATATCGATATATGATGTTTGGATGCCATGATTGATTATTTGGTGCTGTTGCATCATCGGATCCATTTTCGAAGTTTAAAAATAACGATTTTTTATTTTAAAGGGATTTTAAAGTGAATTTTTGAAAGTATACGTTTTATTGAATTTTTGAATTGATTTATTTTAAATAAATAAATGTTATAATTTTTATGTTATTTAAAAAATTGTGATTTTTGTGAAACATAACCGAAATGCGAATTTTGAAATAAGTGGTTGTTAAATTTATAAAATAGTTTAAATTAGGATTTTTGAATTATTATAAACAATTTATATAAAAGATTTATGAAATCGATATTTATAAATTAAAAATATGGAAAATTATATAATGAGTTTTTATAAGTGTTAAAAGGAAGTATAAATGGATTTTATAAGTGAATGAAATTAATAGTTTTATAATGTGAAGTTATAAAATGAATAGATGTTGTAAAATAAAAGATTTATAAGTAATTTACTTATAAATTAGATTTTAGAACTTAAATGGGATATAAATAGAATTTGCTAATAAAATGATTTTATAAGTTGAAATTGTTATAAAATATAAATGTGATTTATAAACGTTGTTTATAAATCCAAAAATCATTATTTTGACAAGTGAATTTTAGAAGTTAATTAAAGGAATTATATCCACGATTTTAGACAATGGATAATCTTTTAAATAAATGTGTAGAAACATTGAATTGGGTAAATAAAGTATATTCACGATTTTGGACAGTGAATATATTATTGAATAAAATGAATATGTTTTGGAGAAGTGATATTTCGAAATGAAGTAATCGTTTTAAAAGATGTTTTAAAATGTATTAACTATCGAAACCATAGATTTCAACATTCATTGTTGAAATCAGTGTTTTAAATCTCGGATTTTGGCCAATATCTCAGGAAAATATCTCGGCTATCTCGGGTGATATTTAAAACACTTATAACTAAATAGGCTGCCAAATCTTGGATTTTGGCTGATATCTCGGATTTTTCATCTCGGCCATCTCAGGGAGATTTAAAAGCCTGGTTGAAATAGACGTTTTCGAGAAATAGAAGGAAATGGTGGACTATAACACTGTTGTTATAGTAAATGATTTTCGAAAGGAATTTTTTTTAGTATTGGGATTTATATATCTATCTTAATTTCGAATCCCTATACTAGTGATTTTGGGTCGTCGTAACGATGTTTTACGCAACATTCGTTTTGACTCAAATAAATGTGTTTAAGAGAACGTTTTCCTTAAAGAATGAAATATATACTTAATTTTGATTTAAGTATATTGAATATTTTCAAATGTTGAAAATAAATAAGATTTGTGAATTACTTATTATTAAATAAGTATGGAAATGCTTTTTCCAATATGAAGTGAAATGTTTTTGAGATTTTGTCTTTTAAAGATAAATTGAAGGTGTTTTGAAATTTGGTTTCAAAGGGTTAAAGTGTGGAGATTATATATCTTGTAAAGATATTTTTGGAAAATAAATAATTTGGAAAATTATTTGGAATCTGATGATGCTGTGCAGACCTATTGATAGTTAAATAACCGACTATCAATAATTACCTTGAATGGGTATTTGTTGTGATTTGGATGAATTTGAATGCCACACTTATTTTTGAATAAGCGCTCACTATTCGGGTTAGCCGGGAAAGGACCTTTGGGTCGTATAACCCATTCCGAATATGTGATACGTCGTAATGGATTGCATTTGATGACCGGTGTTGAAGACCGGATATTTTTGAAAACGGAAGGATTACCGTCGAGTTACTCTACATCGGCTGACCTCCGATATAGAGGTTTTATCACCCTTAGTGACAGGAAGTCCGGACGTGATTAGAAAATTATCCGGATTTGCAAGGGCTTCGTGAGAAGTGCCTTCGGTTCTGTTCGATCCCGGAACAGACTTGTATGGTTGTATGTCTGACGTTACAAATTGAGATATAAAGCTGGCTTCTTTCAAATACATTTATGTTGGTGGCGGAGAATTTATTCTCTTAGCTTAACACCCTTCTTTGGGACGTACGAGCTTCGAGGTTATGTAGTTGAAATTTACTAGTGATATATTCCCAATTTGGTAACGTGGCATGCTGAGTGTTGCTGTGTAATGATCATTGTTTGATCATTTGCGATGTGATCATTTGTTTGATCATTTATCTTTGTGATCGTTGCTTTGATCATTTGTTGACCCAAAGCATGGCTTTGTGGACGAGACTTCGTCGGACCTCACACCCCGGAAATGGTCGAAACAGGAAAGATGCAGCGAGGTTCTAGGGAGTAGTGCCCCTTAGTTTATGTCATTCCTTCTGGATAGAGGTGGTATCATGGTATGTAGCCCAGATATTTAACCTATGTTGTTACTGCAAATTTATTATGTGGTTGTTGGAAATCGAGGATCCTCGGGAAGATTGGTTACGATCGGGGGATGGCATACGCATGTCAGTAGTTACCTATTTTTGCAGAGGTAATCCGGCCTTGTGTTGGTAGAGATCCGGTTTGGTTCTCGGGTCGTCTTTCCAGAGGCGTACCTATGTGGCAATGGGAAGTTCCTTGGCCTGACCATTTGATCGAAATCCAAAGAAACAATATGAGCCTTGTACGGTTTTAGTTGTAGAACCTGCCATTTAATTTGGTAGCTATAGTAGGCATACTATAATGGTACCTATGCTGGCTAAGATTTATATTCAACTTTCAAAATGTTTTCTACACTATGCACTAATAATAATATAAAAAATGATTTGATTTTGCATATTAAGCATCTTTGACTATCATAAAGAGAAATCTCCTCCAAATTCTGCGTTTGCATTGTGTGTATGGCGGGAGGCCTTATGGTAGTTACATTTTCAAAAAGCATTGCGAAATTGACTTTAAAATTATCCTGTTGTTGTTTTAAAGATAGATAACTGTTTTAAGTTCTCACACCAGTCACCATGACTGACCTGGAGTTTATTGTTTCTTTCCTAAACTCTGAGTGCCCACCAATTTCCACACGAGCAGTCTAGAGTTAAGTTATCAGGTCATTCTGGATTCGGGATGTTGTGGAGCTTAGTGGCGAGCTGGATGGCGAGACGTACCACTTGTATATGATATTATTTATTCCACTGTGTATTCTGTATGAGGACAAGTTTATATAACTGTCCAGTGTTGTATTGTTGTTGTAAACTCTGATGATGATGTAATGTATAAAATGATATAGTTCTTTGTTTTAAAGATTATTCATTTATCTATTATATGTTGTACAGCTGCGAATGTAAGATTCTGATATTGTTTATGTTTCTGTGTTTCCTATTGTTTCTTCTTCTCTTTTCTTCTATCTTTTCTCCTACCTCTTCTTTCTTAAACCCTAATGGTTCGGTTTTCCGTTCATCTTGAGTTAATCGATGGAGATTAGTGTCTATTCAAGGGGTACGGAAAAGTGGATTATTACATTTGGTATCAGAGCATATGGTTAAGCGACAACCATGGCTCTGTTGGGTGTTTCTCATTAGAGATGGAGTCAGTAGTACTCTAGAATGAGTTGAGTGTAATAATAGATACGAGCGCGTATTTGTTAGTTAATATAAAATTGTTTTATATTGTGATGATTGGTTTGTTGAGTGGTATATGGATTCTGGTCTGTATTGTCAGTACAACTCTATCGATAGGGATCTCTAAACACTTGTATAGAACAATTCGGCACGATATTGTTTTGAATTGGGTAATTTTACCTCGATTATATTTTATATATAAAGAAATAATTTTTTGAAAATTATTAAAGTGTAAATGATTGATTGTTTGGTTGTTGAATAAGTTAAATAAAACAACAATTGTAAAAGAATGAATTGTATAAGCAAATGAATTATAATGTATGAAGTTCTAACTAAAATGATTTGCAATGGTAAAATAAGTCTTATATATAAGAAGTGAAATTATATGAGAAAAGATTTATAAATGTGGTTTATAAATAAAAAGGGAATTTTTTTAAAAGGATTTAAGCACTGAATTCACTATTGTTGCTAGGAAATAATAAGGGTGATGACTGCAGCATCATCAGTATCATTTTCGAGTTTCTGTGTGATTGATTTGCTACCATAATAAAAAAAATTGAAGTTTTGTTGTGATAAACAAAAATTTAAATTAAAATCCAAGTTGAAATTTATAAATATAAGTGAAATGAGTTTTATACTTATATTATGATTTGGAAGTTAAATAAATAAGTTGTATAACTTATATAGTGAATGAATATAAGTGAATCAATAAAATCCAAGTGGAAACTTAAGTTAAGTTAAACAAATGATGTTTGAAATGGAATATAACTTAAGTGATGTTGAATAAAATTTATTTTGAAATCAAAATAAATTAATAAAGTGAATTATTAAATGAATGTGAACTTGAGTTATATAAATAAAATTCAACTTTAATTGTTAAATAAATTAGCAATTGAGTTAAGAAATGGATTGAATGTTAATAAATCTAATGTAAATAATTGATATGAAACAATGAATATAAGTGTTAATTCATTAGAAGCTAATGAAGTTGAGAAATTGAATAAATTGAATGGAAGCCAATTCAATATTAAACCAATTGGAATTAAAAGTGTTGAACCAAATCGAACGTAAATGGATGTACATTGGTTGTTATATGAATGTTAGTTGATTGTATATAAATTCATTAAGTATTAATGAAATTGAATTAGCGAAATTAAAAGCTATGAAATTGAATTTAAATTGAAAGTGAAGTAAATTTAAATAGAAATTGATTTGAATTGGAAGTGAACCAACTTGAATGTAAATTAGTGAATGTAACTAATTAAATAAATGAATGTTGATAAAATCCAACGTTAATGAATCAACTGTGATTAAATTGAAAACCAATTCAATGAATATTAATGAGAAGTGAATCAATATTGATTTGGTGGTTGCATTTATTGCTTTTGTTGCATTTGCTATGTTGGCACATGTAGTTGTTATGTTGCTATATGATGTATATCGATATTTTTTTCTATATACATGTTCTCATTTGTTTGATTGAGTGTTTAGTAGGTGCGGATGGCGTTTGCTTCGCATCTGGAGCTCTCTTTCGCGCTATATTAGCCATATACGCTCGCTAATAATAAATAAGGTACATATCTCAGATTAAATATCGTACTTTTACACTTTTTTCCCTACGGGATGCCTCATAACTTGATGAGATGTATATTTGTTATATATATACACTGTCATTTTTTTCGGATCGAGCCGCGCAAAGGAGGCTATGGCGAAATTTTTCGAAAATTTAAGGCATTAGCATATTTTTGAAAAAAATGGAAAATTTTGAAAACTAAGTTTGGATTTGGAAACTTAGTAAGGATTTTGTAAGAAGTTTAACTATTGAATTTTGGAAAGTTAAAACCTTAAGAGATTTGTAAATCTAATTTGAACGATTTGTTTTGGAAAGTTAATGGATTTTCTGAATTTTTCTTACTTGGTAATTTCGAGGACGAAATTCTTTTAAGAGGGGAAAATTGTAACGAACCAGAATTTCTATCAATTTAAATTTGAATATTTAATTAATTTTAAATATTAATAAGTAGAATTAATAAGTCGAATAATTTTAAATTCGAATAATTGGATTTAATTGGATTTAATTGGATAATTTAAATCGATAATTTAATATTTGAAATTCCAGAAATAATTGAAATCTGGATTAAATGCGTATAAAAATGATTTAAAAAGTTATATTAAATCCTATTGAAGTTATAGTGATGTTATAGAACTTTTAAAATTGAATTTAAAGTCAAATTGTGAAAATTGAATATTTTAATATTTAATCGACTAGTGAAATTAGCCATTTTTCGAACAGTCTCAGAATTGGACAAAACTAGTTCCATTGGATTCGTAATAGTTTCTTATTATCGGATTTCAATTTTCGTAGCAACCGGAGTTGTCGTTTGACCGTGGCAGCTCGAAACGCATCGAAATTGTTTTAATATTAATTTGGCGAGTTAAAATAGTCATTTTTCAAACGGTCTCGGATTTCGACGAAACCAGTTTCATCAGATCCGTAATGTGAAATTGTTGTATGGTTTCAAATTTCGTGTCAATCGGATGTACCGTTTGTCCGGAGCAAGCCAAAACGCATCGAAATCGGTTTAAATCGGTTTAATTTAAAATTGATCATTTAATTCCATAACTCGCACAGATGACCGAATTAGCTCCTGAAACACATTCCATTGTGTTCGGAACGCGGGGTAAACCTTATAAACGTCAGCCGGCATGCTCGATTTGGAGTTCGGAAAATGCGGGATGAATAGTGTTCGTTAAATTTTCTATAAAAGCCCCTCTCATTTTAATTTTTGCAAAAATAACTACGGTTTCTTCAGAGCCGCCGTTCAACATGTTTAATGGCCGAGAAACACCCTCCTTCTTCCTCAATTTTTGATCAATCCGTAAACATTTATGAAAACTTATCAACTACAAAGTTATAGAGCGCGTTGCGAACTCGCTATCCAACGGTCACCATCGCATTCAGAGCCATAGATCGACAGCAAATGACCCGCGTTCTTCACATTTTTGGACACGTTTTTCATGGCCAAGGGGCAGCCGAGTTTGACCATTCTCCTGCCGCGGGTGGAGCTCACGTTGGCGTGACGTGTAGTGGTCGTTGATCGTTGCAAAGATGATCCAAGTGGCCACGATAATTCGATAAATAGTGGCGGCTATGGGTAAGCTTGGCTCGGCTGGTAATGAAGAAGAGAAGAAGCTACACACGGCCACGATCTGATAACAATGAAATGGATCGCCTGGATCGATTAGGTTTAAAAATATAAAAGAATTTGTAAATTATTTACATTATAATTCGTCCAAACTTTGGAAAAACCATAACTTTTTGCTACGAGGTCGAAAACGCACGAAACCAGTTGCGTTGAAATCGTATGATCGAGCACTACGCAATGGAGCTGGTTTGGAGTCGATTGGAGTCAGTGAAAATTTTGGGTAAAATTAAACGCCTGTTTAATTTTATTCGAAATAAAACGATGGAACGGACCTGAAATCAAGGTGAGAACTTCTCACTCAAATCGAATATTGTGTTTCGATTTAAATTTTAAATAGTTAGATTTAAATTTGTTGATTGTATTGATTGTGTGAATTGGATGATGATTGCTATTTATTGTGTTAAATAGACATTATACGCCATTAGTAAGCGGAGGTTATTTATTAAAAACATATACCGCGAATATTTCACTGTAAGTGAAGTTGGTATTATATATGTATATAGCAATATATATATATATATTGGAATATGTATATATTGGAGTTGATTTCCCGCATTGTATAGCGGATGAGACCCTATTGCGCCGCATAATAGCGGATAATATTTATTAATCCCATATACCGCGATATTCCATACTGGAACGAAATTGGTATTGTGCTAACATCTGTGGATGCAGGGAAACAGGTTGGAGGGATCCGACTGGATTCCTCACCGTATTGATTTGTTTACAGATATGATTGTATATTATGTTATCATATCGATATATGATGTTTGGATGCCATGATTGATTATTTGGTGCTGTTGCATCATCGGATCCATTTTTGAAGTTTAAAAATAACGATTTTTGATTTTAAAGGGATTTTAAAGTGAATTTTTGAAAGTATACGTTTTATTGAATTTTTGAATTGATTTATTTAAATAAATAAATGTTATAATTTTTATGTTATTTAAAAAATTGTGATTTTTGTGAAACATAACCGAAATGCGAATTTTGAAATAAGTGGTTGTTAAATTTATAAAATAGTTTAAATTGGGATTTTTGAATTATTATAAACAATTTATATAAAAGATTTATGAAATCGATATTTATAAATTAAAAATATGGAAAATTATAAAATGATTTTTTATAAGTGTTAAAAGGAAGTATAAATGGATTTTATAAGTGAATGAAATTAATAGATTTATAATGTGAAGTTATAAAATGAATAGATGTTGTAAAATAAAAGATTTATAAGTAATTTATTTATAAATTAGATTTTGGCACTTAAATGGGATATAAATAGAATTTGCTAATAAAATGATTTTATAAGTTGAAATTGTTATAAAATATAAATGTGATTTATAAACGTTGTTTATAAATCCGAAAATCACTTATTTTGATAAGTGAATTTTAGAAGTTAATTAAAGGAATTATATCCACGATTTTAGACAATGGATAATCTTTTAAATAAATGTGTAGAAACATTGAATTGGGTAAATAAAGTATATTCACGATTTTGGACAGTGAATATATTATTGAATAAAATGAATATGTTTTGGAGAAGTGATATTTCGAAATGAAGTAATCGTTTTAAAAGATGTTTTAAAATGTATTAACTATCGAAACCATAGATTTCAACATTCATTGTTGAAATAAACATTTTCGAGAAATAGAAGGAAATGGTGGACTATAACACTGTTGTTATAGTAAATGATTTCCGAAAGGAAATTTTTTTAGTATTGGGATTTATATATCTATCTTAATTTCGAATCCCTATACTAGTGATTTTGGGTCGTCGTAACGATGTTTTACGCAACATTTGTTTTGACTCAAATAAATTTGTTTAAGAGAACGTTTTCCTTAAAGAATGAAATATATACTTAATTTTGATTTAAGTATATCGAATATTTTCAAATGTTGAAAATAAATAAGATTTGTGAATTACTTATTATTAAATAAGTATGGAAATGCTTTTTCCAATATGAAGTGAAATGTTTTTGAGATTTTATGTTTAAAGATAAATTGAAGGTGTTTCGAAATTTGGTTTCAAAGGGTTAAAGTGTGGAGATTATATATCTTGTAAAGATATTTTTGGAAAATAAATAATTTGGAAAATTATTTGGAATCTGAAGATGCTGTGCAGACCTATTGATAGTTAAATAACCGACTATCAATAATTACCTTGAATCGGTATTTGTTGTGATTTGGATGAATTTGAATGCCACACTTATTTTTGAATAAGCGCTCACTATTCGGGTTAGCCGGGAAAGGACCTTTGGGTCGTATAACCCATTCCGAATATGTGATACGTCGTAATGGATTGCATTTGATGACCGGTGTTGAAGACTGGATATTTTTGAAAACGAAAGGATTACCATCGAGTTACTCTACATTGGCTGATCTCCGATATAGAGGTTTTGTCACCCTTAGTGACAGGAAGTCTGGACGTGATTAGAAAATTATCCGGATTTGCAAGGGCTTCGTGAGAAGTGCCTTCGGTTCTGTTCGATCCCGGAACAGACTTGTATGGTTGTATGTCTGACGTTACAAATTGAGATATAAAGCTGGCTTCTTTCAAATACATTTCTGTTGGTGGCGGAGAATTTATTCTCTTAGCTTAACACCCTTCTCTGAGACGTACGAGCTCAGAGGTTATGTAGTTGAAATTTACTAGTGATATATTCCCAATTTGGTAACGTGGCATGCTGAGTGTTGCTGTGTAATGATCATTGTTTGATCATTTGCGATATGATCATTTGTTTGATCATTTATCTTTGTGATCGTTGCTTTGGTCATTTATTGACCCAAAGCATAGCTTTGTATAAAGCGTGGCTTTGTGGACGAGACTTCGTTGGACCTCACACCCCGGAAATGGTCAAAACAGGAAGGATGCAGCAAGGTTCTAGGGAGTAGCGCCCCTTAGTGTATGTCATTCCTTCTGGATAGAGGTGGTATCATGGTATGGAGCCCAGATATTTAACCTATGTTGTTACTGCAAATTTATTATATGGTTGTTGGAAATCGAGGATCCTCAGGAAGATTGGTTATGATCGAGGGATGGCATACGCGTGTCAGTAGTTACCTATTTTTGCAGAGGTAACCCGGCCTTGTGTTGGCAGAGATCCGGTTTGGTTCTCGAGTCGTCTTTCCAGAGGCGTACCTATGTGGCAATGGGAAGTTCCTTGGCCTGACCATTTGATGGAAATCCAAAGAAACAATACGAGCCTTGTACGGTTTTAGTTGTAGAACCTGCCATTTAATATGGTAGCTATAGTAGGCATACTATAATGGCACCTATGCTGGCTAAGATTTATATTCTACTTTCGAAATGTTTTCTACACTATGCACTAATAATAATATCAAAAATGATTTTATTTTGCATAGTAAGCATCTTTGACTATCATAAAGAGAAATCTCCTCCAAATTCTGCGTTTGCATTGTGTTTGTGGCGGGAGGCCTTATGGTAGTTACATTTTCAAAAAGCATTGCGAAATTGACTTTAAAATTATCCTGTTGTTGTTTTAAAGAAAGATAACTGTTTTAAGTTCTCACACCAGTCACCATGACTGACCTGGAGTTTATTGTTTCCTTCCTAAACTCTGGGTGCCCACCAATTTCCACACGGGCAGTCTAGAGTTAGGTTATCAGGTCATTCTGGATTTGGGATGCTGTGGAGCTTAGTGGCGAGCTGGATGGCGAGACGTACCACTTGTATATGATATTATTTATTCCGCTGTGTATTCTGTATGAGGACAAGTTTATATAACTGTCCAGTGTTTTATTGTTGTTGTAAACTCTGATGATGATGTAATGTATAAAATGATATAGTTCTTTGTTTTAAAGATTATTCATTTATCTATTATATGTTGTTCCGCTGCGAATGTAAGATTCTGATATTGTTTATGTTTTTGTGTTTCCTGTTGTTTCTTCTTCTCTTTTCTTCTATCTTTTCTCCTACCTCTTCTTTCTTAAACCCTAATGGTTCGGTTTTCCGTTCATCCTGAGTTAATCGATGGAGATTAGTGTCTATTCAAGTGGTACAGAAAAGTGGATTATTACAGGTTGTTATAACTATCCAGGCTGGTAATTATTGATTTGTATACTCTGATTTGAGATATGTATATTACAGTTTTCATTTGTGTAAAGAACTTTTTAAATTATATGTTATTCAGTCCACTGTGTGATTCTTTTTCTCTCTTCTACCTACTTTCTTTTCACTCAATAATCTGTCTTTCCGGCACTTAATCATTCAGCATGTTATACAATGGGCGTATTTATGTCAATTTTTGAGGGTTGAAAGGGCGAGTCATGATAATGCAATTAACAAATATAATGATTATGATTTTCCTCTTTGGATATAAACGTTGTTTATGACAAGAAATATCAAATGTAAAACATTGAAAATATATATTCTGAATATAATTAATTTTAAAGAATTGGTCTACAAATCCCTATTATGGCTTTTGCTGCATTCAAAAGCTAAGGGTATTGCGCCCTTCTTAAAAGAAAATGAGTTTCGGATTTGAATTAAATGCATCTAAAGGATACTCTATCAGTTATTCTATTATGGCGAGTTTTGATAGACTGTTCTTTCTGTTGCATGGAGAACTGGAAGCGTAAGATGATTACATTATAGAGAATTTAGGTTTAATTCACATATAAAATAGAAAACTTTAATAAAAAAATAAAGATCAAATCATGATGGAAAGCAAACTGTTAAAATGCCAATAAAAGAAAGAATGAAAGAACTCATGAAAAACATTTACAAAATGTTACAAAAATGTTATGATGGAAAGAAAACTATTAACAGCGCAGTTGAATTTTTTTAGAAATATATTAAGAAAAATTATAAAATATGTTTCATTTTTTTTCAAAACTACAATTATCATTTATGTAAATATATGCAAGGTGTAATCAAAATAAATATTTATTGTGAACATTAATGCATAGGTAAAACAGGTAATAAAGCGATGAATAGATTCCTAGGTTAATAATTCCTTGAATTTGTGATGCTATTATAAATTTACGCATATAGATTAACCAAATAAAGGGAAAAAGATCTATTTTTGTATAGGCCAGTCAATCATAAATTAATTTTTCTTCTTTCTTCATCATCACGCTCAATCAATTTGAGCTTAAAATATTACCTGTGGTGAATTTTCAAAACCAATGTTTTTCTTTCCTTATCATCTAGAGATGTCTCTCTTAACCTTATTATTTTACCTCTTGCTCTCCAAGACTAAAGCAACCCAATCAATTTATTCAATTTTGTATCTAACGTTACATATTTGCTATTGTACACGCTTGGAGTTTGTGAATGGGCTATTGTTTGCTTTGATTTTCCCTTGGATCTGCCCTTGATGATCTGGAAATTAGTACTATGCCTATAACTGAAGGTTATTTATCAAAGATATTTGCTACTTTTATTACGCATTGTACCATGTTTATGGTTTTGGCTGCTTTGTAAGACCTTTACACCGATGCTGTCTATTTTATAAAGAGATTTCAAAATGATAAATGAGTACGACATTCTTACAGTCAGTTTAGTACTATACATATAATAAAAAGCTTATTCATCTTTTTTCGCTCTCTAATTTGTAACACCGAGCTCCATACTCTATGCCATTTCAAACGTGAGAATATAAAATTAAAAGCCATGGTATAATTTCTACATTAATGGATATGTTCATCCTTTTATTTGTATTCGGGTTTGAATAAATATTGCCCCCACACACACAATTACATATAATAATAAAAGAATCGAATAATTATAATAGTATATAATATATTATACCACAATTAATATGCAGTTTGGAAAAATATCATTCTAAATTAAACAATTGATTTTGGAGGAATAAATAATTGAAATTTTGGCTTATTAATGACGAAGAATGGGGTTGCATATATACTAATATGCAAACACAAACACATACATATATGCATACATATGCGCGCGTGCACACATAGACACATATATTTGTGCACATGCATAACCATACATATATTATACTATATAAAGATTATCCATGAGTAAAGATACATAAGATGTCTAGCAAAAGTCAATGTTTGTTCAGTTTATCGGTTGTATTATTTGTAAACTATAATTCAATTTAATTTTTCTGATTCAATAAAACATTCTAATAATATTTTGTGATTTAAAATTATATATCCAAAATAAGGTATGAGTATAAGTAGAATATGAAAAAGCAATGGTTACATCACTGTTGTAAATTAAAGATTCAATATTCCCTTAGTGCCAGCGATTCAAAATGCAATGTCTGATTCTGTAAGATGGTTTTATAGGAGAAGGTACATTCAACCATTTTTATTAATGAAGCTTTTAGTTAGGAAAATAGTTAATGTGAAAAGAACTTACAGAGGTGAGCACTAATAGCTTTACAAAACCATATTTTGAAATGTTAGGAGAAGCCTAACATTTTGGTGCATGGCTACAGCTGTAATATCGCTATTAACCTATATTTATTTAATGAGTTCATGGAAATTACCGCATTACGTTACAATGAACATCGTATGTCAGCTGTATGAATTTTTTGGAAGATGTTCAAGGCATGCTGGTAGAATCAGGGTACAAACAGCTATCATATTTGGTTTTTAGCATGTGCTTTGAAAATGAGATTTTTTGATTTCATTTTGTTGGCAATACATTTAATTTATGAACCATATCATCTTTATTAGTATGAAATCGCATATTTACTCATCATAGATCATGGAATTACTAGGTGTGTGCCTCCTTCTACCAAGCATGTTGTAATTGATAGTGCTACTTCTTTTTCAATTATAGGACTCCAGTAGATTTTCCATCTTTAGGAATATTCGAGGTGCTTTTTGATGGCATTTTCCCTTATCCAGGTAGTCAGTGGCATCACTACTGGTACCAACCATGGGCATCGTATAGTTTATTCTGGTATAATTGCTACTGCTCGAGAGGCATTTTTATATAGCGTTACTTCTGTAGCGTTATCACATAATTGGATCATAGGTAAAAGCACCGTGGATGAACTCAAACAAGCTGCAGAAGCATGCATACCCATATACATGCACTATTGGCCGAGTTGAAGAAGAAAACTTATCATAAATATAGTTGTTACTACTTATCCAATCGATAATAAGGGTTTAAGAATTACAAAACAAGGAAGATCAATGATCGAAGCTGTTTGGGAGCCAATGAATACTGTTGCATCAGTAAATGGTAGCTATCAAACAACAACTATAAACAACGGCCCAATCATTAATACGACAAGTGGTGCATTCCCAACTCCTCCATAAGATGACCTTTTGTTTAAGAAAGTGATCAAGGAATATTATCATGGGGAAGAAGAGGACCCTGTGGATGTGGATTACATAGCTCTTAGTGATTACAATCACTACCTTTTAGTGCTCATTCCCGTACTGAAAATAGATGATGTTCCATATTTCAAAACTTGGATTACAAGCCTGTCTGACTGAAAATGTTTGAACAAGAAAAGAATGAAGCTTTAGAGATTTCATGTTGTTTTTTGTTTATGTTGATTCCATTATTTAGTTTGGATAAAATAATCATATTGTAGCTCCATCAGGGATTACTGTGAAACTTATTTGCTTTAACAGTTTCCAGGAATATAAAATCGTTCTATTTTTTCAAATAATATGTATGTATTAAGTATGTATGAGTTTTTTTGTGTGTATCTTTTATTTATATATATGGGCAATCCTTTTTGTATTCTTGCTTTGTAACTGAACGGTTTTTTGCTTTTTGTGATAATTGAATTCTGTTAATTTTTCCAAAAATAATGTTAATGAAACATATAGAACGCATGTGCAAATATTACGAAATTTCCATAAGCATGCATGATCATGCATATACACATCCACACACACGTATATTTGTATATGAGTGTGTGTGTGTGTGTGAATTTTCTTTGTTAATATAACTTCTCATGGTCCAGCTTCTCTATTGCCCTTTTTTCCTCCCTATGGCACTATATTTTTATTGCTACAATTGCAGCCGCTTTGTACTCTCATTTAATAATGATTTTTCTTTTTTACGGGCTAGACTATATACTATCTACTGCTACAAAACTCTGTCCATAATTTCAATTCGTTTTGCCCTATTCTCAATAGTGTGGAACACTTATTAAAAGTTATAATTTGTTCTCGCTTGCTTGCCACAACTATATATGATTCCTAAAATTTTGAATACTATTCACGTTAGCTAGAATTCTTCATCAAGATGCGTTATCTACAAAATGATACCAATATAATACTTATTTGTTTTGACTAAATAAAACATCTTTTGCCCTTGGTTTTACATCATCGAATTGTTGCCATTTACACATGGATCTATCGATGCATATCTAAAAAATTTAAAATCTGTACGCATACACAACTCAGTGAATTTCACTGCCACAATTTCATAATGTCTGTATGCGAAGCACGGGTTCACACTAGTTTAAAAAATAGATAAGCAGGAGGAAAAATATATAGCAATAAACATTTTCTTTCTTATTCTTCTCCCTCTGTCATTTCTCTTTCCGTTGAATTTATCCAAGCAATTAAATTAGGAAGTGCTTAATTCAAAATGATTTGCTGTCATGCAAACAGCAAATTGACCAAATTTTAGAAGCTGTTTATCCTAAGGATGAAGCAGTTGATAGCTAGGCTTGCACTTTGGGACTAAGCCACAAATCGTCTTAAAGAAAGTGATGAAGTACGCGACTCAGCCATTTCTAGCAGTTCGCTCCAATAACAACTGCAATGATGCATATTTTAGTAATAACATTGTTGAACTATACTAACATAGTAACAAGTACTTCTATAAAGCATATTGAATTCATTTTCGTGTTTTCTTAGCTAGGATAAGAATATAATCAACTTACGTTGTATTGTTGTACTGTGAAATAGTATAGTTAACTGTTATTATACCACAAACTAACTTTTAGTGTATTCTATCGAAGTTATATAGGAAAGCATATATGTTCTTTAAAAAAGACCAATAGTTAGATTATAGTTTGTTTCTATACTTTAGTTTAGTTGGAAATGGTATGCTTGTTATTGTTGTTCATATTTCCTAAATTATTTAAATGTACTTTAAGAATACTAATGCTAGTTACTAATTATTATTATAAACTATTAGACCATTTATTAAAAAATTTAAGTGTCTAAAATAAAAGGTGATTTCTTTCTTTTATACTTTTATAAAATAAAATAAAAAATTAATCACATCATTTTAAAATATTCCTAATTAAGATGCATGAAGGTTGGACATTGATGCATCTTCCAAGACTAAAGTACATAATGCTTTCTAAAAGTTGGAAAATGTATTACTCATGATTGCTAAGGGCACCAAGAGGTTACGTATCGATATTGGATAACTATGGAATGACTAACTCGATAGTTTTTTATTAGTTAATATAACTAAGATCAAACAGAAAATAACATTATGACAAATTTTACATAATTTTCTTGACTGGAATGCTATCATTCTTCAATGTGGAATCTTCGCTTTGATTATAGTTAAATCGTGGCACAACGTCTATTAAACAACTATTGTTGGGTTGGGTACAAGCATTGAAAGTGAAACACTATTCAAACGAGGATTCAGCTCCTCAGTTATATGACGTTAGTACCAAAGTCAACTGAAATTCAAAGGCTTTAGCTAGAGCATTTCAGTTATAATGTTATTGTTAAACCAAAGATTTTATGTTCGGTTATAGAATTGAATATGGATGATATTGGAATTTTGATCATTACAAATTCTATAAGTCCAAAGTGATATAATTTTGATGAACATAATTGGAGTAAATAATAGTTACTACTTGGTAACACTTAACAAAGTAAAATGAGATTTTACTGAAACCGAGTTAGCAATAAATTTAACTAAAATTTCATGCCACCTGCTAAGTGATTTATGAACGTTAACATTCGAATCATTCGATATTAATCTTTTACTGAATTAACACTTAAGAGTCATGCAACTGAGATATTGAATACTCTTTGGCTATCTAACTTAATAATTTATAATTGTTACAAATTAAGTGAATTAATTAATATTTATGTTTCAGTTATAAATTTTTATTTAATATGTTGAACAATTATAACATCCTAAAATTTCATAAATGCTAGTTTACAAAATGTTTTAATAGAAATTGCTAAAAATAAAGCTAAATATAAATTGTTTTGGGTTCATAGTAAACAAGGATTAAAGACATTTGTTTTTGACCCTTGTTTTAGTACACTAAGTATTATAATTTGCCCACTTAAAAGAATATTTCAAAGAGTATTTTAAAAAATGTTTTATAATATTTAAAATGTGAAAATAAGCCTAAGTGTGGATCAAATGTTTTAAAAGTTAGCTTTGTTTATTAGTGGTAAGCATATGTGATTTAATTCCCACACAAATCACTTTGTTATTCTCTATAGTAGATTTATTGGCTATCAATTTCTATTCTGCTATTTTCTTTGTATTTAGTCACTCTAAGACGATGTATTGCTATTTTTGGGTCTTGATATTGCAACAACCCGCATATTTATCGATTTTTTATTTAAATATTTTATCGTTAATCGGATGTTAGTCCGAAAAGCTACTTTTTGCATACAGTCAAATTAGGGCTCGAGACCACCTTCATTGAGTTCAAAATGACGTTTGCGATCTATTTGAGTGTAAACTTCGATATGTTTGGAGTTAGTGAAATTCTTGCAACTTTTTCTCGCTTGTGACTTTGGTTTGGACTGCACCTTCTTTAGTTCAGCCCAACCCTCTTCCTCACTTCATTCACCATTTGTTTTAACATTCAAGCTTTTTCAAAAATGGTGGTGGGAAGTGGAAATTAAAACTCCAAACTCAAATTCTATTGCAAATCCGAGATTCAACTCCAAACTCAAGTAGAAGATAGTGCATTCAAGCTTTGGATTGCTTCTCCTTGCTTTCAATCTCCATCTTCATCCATTTTAGTGAAAAAGTGAGATTTTTGATCTCACATCTTGCCTATAACTGTCATTGGACTGTTGGGAATGATTCCCTATCACTTGTGCATGTGCATTTGCATTTGGTTTGGATTGAATTGGTGAAAAACCCAATTTTTAGTGTTTTGGAAAAATTATGGGCTTAGGTCGTTCGGGTTTTGAGAAGACAGGCCTGAAAATTGCCGTTCTGGGCTTAGGTCATTCGCCTCGAGTTAGGTCGTAGGTCGCTTGGCACTTAGGTCGTAGGTCGTTCTACACTAGGTCGTTGGCCCTAGGTCGCTCGATTTTACCACCCATTAGGTCGTGCCTCTTTAGGTCGCGCCTTACCTTAACTCGACCGTGTTAGGTCACTCACACCACTTGGTCGCACCACTGATAGGTCGCGTGCTTGGTAGGTCGTTCCATTTTAGGTCGTTCGGCCTTAAGTCGTTTGCAGTTAGGTCGTTCGATCTTATATGCTCACATTAGCTCGTTCGGAGATAGGTCGCGTGTCTTTAGGTCGCGAGCTTTAGGTCGCGTGTCTTTAGGTCGCGAGCTTTAGGTCGCGTGTCCTTAGGTCGCGAGCTTTAGGTCGCGTGTCCTTAGGTCGCGAGCTTTAGGTCACGTGTCCTTAGGTCGCGAGTTTTAGGTCGCGAGTCCTTAGGTCGCGAGTTTTAAGTCGTGAGTCCTTAGGTCGCGAGTCTCTTTTCCTTAGGTCGTTAGACCTTATTTTCCTTAGGTCGCTAGGCCTTGCTTCACTTAGGTCGTTGGACCTCATATCCCTTAGGTCGCTTGACCTGTCTTCCACTTAGGTCGTAGGTCGCATGGCCCCTTAGGTCGTTTGGCTTCACGAGGTCGCTTGTCTTTGATGGTTTTGGGATTGACTTCTTTGGATTTTACTCACGTCTTCGAACGTGAATTGATGTGATTCGATTTGTTTCAACAATCGTTTTGTGACTTGTCACTTTAAAGATATGAAGGTTTCAATACTAGTAGTAAATATCAAAACTCTTTCATCAAAGCAATTTCAACACTATTTTAAATATCAAAAGTTCGTTCTCAAACCGATTTCCAATCTACTAGTATATACAAGCCTTTACTTCACTCGGATGAGAAATCGACTTAAACGACTTAGTAAAACGAGTGGTATGAAACACTTGCGTTCACTTCGTCGGTTAGCTCTTGGACTTGTTCGATTGAACCCTTTTTGTGACAATTTTCTAGTGAAGATTTACAGCTTGTTCGTAAATATTTAAGTTAAGCAAGTGGTTATGGGACATGAAGCTAAACTCATATATTTACTAGCTTGGTGTGATTGACACTTCCTTATGATCATGACGATCATTTTTGTGATTTAGACTAGCGATTGAGCGATGTCTCTTTGTCTGCGAGGGAGACTAGACCCCGCTTTTTATGATGTTTCGCCATCACATATATGGGGTAGCACCCCATGGTCTTCGGGCCATTTCTGTGTGGAAATTTAATGGATAGCTTCCATGAGATAGCTTCTCATTCATGTGTTTACGCGTAGGTGAGTTTTCATGCTCCCATTCATGTGTTAGGCCTCCCCCTTTTATGTGTTTTCTGGATTTCTGGTGATGATTTCTGGAATTTTTGTGCTTCACCAATTTTCATGATTTTCATTGATATGATATCAGTTTTTGTGCATTCGTGAATTCATGTGTTATTGACTTGTTATGAATACAAGTTTAGGGTATGATACCCTATTTTATCTTTGAGAAGATTCTTGTGATATTGATTGATCTTTTGTTGATTATCATTTACATACTTATAGTAGTATGCCGTTATGGTTGTCACATGTTCATGCCATATTATTTATCCTATATCTTATCATCTAATATTTATAGCTAGACTGATCCGTTTATTATTTTCTTATAAATAATAGTCGGGTCAGACCGAGATGTTACAGGTGCTTCTGCTTGACTTATCTTCAGGATTATTCTAACTTTTGGCTAACTACTTAGATTAGTAGTTTTTGATTGTACACATTTGAGATATAGACTCATTGATGTATTCTTTTGAATAGCACTTGTTGCTATTCCTTTTGTATTATTGTGGATCTTTCTGACCACTACTCTGATGTACACTTTCATGTGTTATATATTTATTCATATCTTCTTCCGCCTTTGTGATATGGATGTCTGTGACTGATTTGTGTTATGATTATTTCTATGTTTGTTTCCGAATATTATATATAGCCACCGTGTGATTGCTTTGTGTTTGTATCGGTATGTCGGATTTCCTCCTTAAAAGATATGCATTCTATTCTATCTGACATATCGGTGCTCGCACAAAGAAGTTACATGGATGGTCGCTCCTCCACAGCCTTATTCTCCGTGCTAATTGACAGCACTACATCGTAGTGTTCTTGGTTAGCGTGGGTATAGAGGTGGGGCGTCACAGATATCCTTTATCGAAATGAACCAAAGCATGTGTAAATGGAGGGTGCACCATTCTAGTCATTATTGTGCTTCATCATTCTAAGACCATTTTTCGCTTATTTTGAGCATTGTATCCAACTCTGAAAAAACTAAAACTAAAGCATGAGTGAGAGCCAAGACATGTAGGTCGCACCCATTAGAATATATTCACATTTATTCAGAGAAGTTGATAGCATGCATGCATTAATGTGAGTATATTTGGATGCCTGTGGATTTAACAGGGTCCAGCTTGGAAAATTCCAAGAGTGACTATGTGCTCTCAAGTACACTTTATTCAGAGGTACAATTTTGTTGAAAGTGAGAGCACCCTCTTAGTTACATTAGATAAATTAATTTTCCTTGTTTCTATCTCGAACCTTGGAATTTATCTTTTCATCTTTTGTTTTTCATTAATCCAAGACTATTTGTTACTCATTCGAGTGTTGCTATCCTTTATCGAAAATGACTAAACCAAAACACTAGTGGAAGCCAAGCCATAAGGGATTATTTCCATTAGGGTATCTTCATGTCTACTCTAGATTTGATTCGGTGGTATACCTTTAGAGATGTGAAATATTCTGATTCTCGGTAACCGTTGACGGGTTCCGGTTTGGAATTGTCCGAGAGCCATCGTAGCTCCTAAGTATATTTCTAGAGGTATACTTTCGGCAAGGGGGGCATAACCTCCTAGTCAGTTGTTGAAAAATTTCCCTTTTTATTTAATTCAAATCCTTGAATTGTATTTCATAATTTGCAGTGAGAAATGTCTAAAGCTTTTCTCGATGTCTAATTATATTTTTCCATTCTATAAGCTTGGATTCTAATGTTATCTATGTACGTCCTTTCTTGTTTGGATTGTTATTTTGATTGTTCTCATTTCTTAATATGTGGATATTGTTCTTGTGAGATAAAAACCCGTCTCATGTTTAGCGACGCAGTCTCTCAGAAGTATTAAATGTTAACATTTTTACTTGATTTTTCTTAAGCTAGTTTTCCAGACTGATACAGGTATTATTTTATTATAATGCTCAGGTTAGACCGAGTATTTTCCAGTTGGCTTCGGTAATATGGAGTTCTTTGAGAAGAGATGGATGTTCACCTTCCGTAATAGTTTAAATTCCGCTGTATTATATTGTACACTTATTAGTGATTGTAAGGCAAGGATTTTATAACTGTCTAGTTGATAAGGTTTATTTTTAACTTTGGTTTACTCTATATTATGGGGTTATAGTTAATATTATCTTTGTTATATTATGTGTTGTCAGTTCCATTGTGAGATTCTGTTTTCCTTTATTTTACCATAACAATTTACCTTTCTAGCGATTGGATGTTTTGTATTTGAATAAAATGAATGTATTCAGTGTCGACTTTGAATGTCGAAAAGGCGGATCGTTACAACAATATTAAAACTTATGTTATAATAGTAAAAATATATTAATCGACAAACCAATATCAATATGCATTTAAATTGGATTTAAACGTAATCAATATTGTATGAGCTTGAAGAGGTTTGAAGTCCTTATAGGGCATGATGCTTTGGACCATGATTTGATTACGATGATGCTAGACATATGATGGTATATGAGGTGGTTTTGGAGTGTTAAAAAGGTGGAGAATTAGTATTTGATAACTAAGGATCTATCTCCTATATTTTCTCTGTAGTTTCTCCCTTATATACAAACCTCGACCCCTATTCAAAAAATAGTTTGTAGAGTCTCTATTAGTCCCTTTTCTAACCAAAAATATCAGAACCCCTTCCTTAAATTTTCAAGCTCAAATCAAATAAATCAAAGCTATATGATAGTCGGTAGTCAACAATTCGAAGGAAGCATATTCTGGATTGAGACAGGATTTAAGGAGTTCATTTCAACATCTTAAATTGCCAACCCTAGGCTTTGGTGAATGGTTTTCATCTTGTTTATTAACTAATTTAATATGACCATCAATTATCGTATTGTACTGTATGTTGTTAGATTATATTATGAACCCAGTGTATCGATGTTCTGCCACATACTAAATTGTTGAATATATATTGGTACATATATATGATTATAAAAATAATATTGGTATGCTTACTAGTATTAAAGCTCATGAACAAATAAAAAAGAGCTTTTTATAATTAAATAGTATCATGTGTGATTTTATTAGTGAATTATATCTTAAAAATCTAAATCATATAATAAACATATTAAAATTTATAAAATTTTGATTTTACATAATAATAATTTTGAAACAAGGAAGACTTTATTCTAATATATGTTTATATTTATATATTTTTCAATATTAAGATAACTATTTTTTTTAGCAAGCTGGCTTGACTGAACCATTTCCAGATTTTATTAATAGCAAAGATTGCATGAAACAATATAATTAATAGAAGTACAAGCAGTGCAAAACAAAATAAGCACACTACATGAAGATCCTATAGGTTGCGGAATTATGGATCTTAAGGCTAATTAAACACTAGAGGGTGAATAGTGTTTTCTAACTTATGTAAATAATTTTCTTTTAAGTTTGATATTAAATCATAGATTAAAAACTTAAAATTATACTAACAATCAATCATTGATGCAATCATACATAAAGATAAAAGCAATAAAGTAAAGTAAAGAGTTAGAAAGATGACATTAGGGATTTTATACTGGTTCAAATTTCTCCTACATTCAGTCCCGTACAATTGCCTATGTAGATTTCCTTTCAAATGCCACTTTCTAACCAGGTAGAAGGAGAACTCAACTATAATCTTGATTGTGAGGCTACAGACACACTATAACATCATGGAATTTTAACATTTTTGTTTGAATATTGAATTAATTTTAAATATTTAAATAATTAGTGTTTTAAATATAAATAACTTAAACTCAAATATAGTGATCATTTATTATTTGGATTAGAAATTAAATGTTAATTAAATGGATTTAATAACCTTACATAACTCCTTTTAGATAATAAATGATGATGGTGAATCCATTTTATAAATCAATTTACAATACTAAATGGTTCGCATATATAAATAATAAGAAAAATCGAATTGTAATAAAATGACTTGATTTTGATGACATATTTCTAATTTAATTATAATATTTTTCCATAATTTTTAACTTGGAAAATAATTAAATTTCCGTTTGACGCATTTTACGACATACATTGGTATTTTGAAACTTTCCAAAATAAGATAATCTATTTATTTTATTGTTAACTTATGGTCATGTCCCATTGATGTGCGCGATCATATTTTCATTTCTCTTGTTTATGGCTCGTGAGCAAATGGAATATTGTGCAGCGAAGTAACCCAAAACTAACCTTTTCAAACCAAAATTTAACACATACATACAGAATCCCTTAAAACATGATGCTTGTTTTATGCAAACATATTTTATAAAACATCAATTTTTTGTTATAAAATCAAACGAATTCAGACTTTACTTCATTTGGTCCCCTCCTATTCGTTTATGTCTTCATCTCTAGTAAACAACTTCAAGAAAAAGAGAAAAGATGGTTGAAATTTCAAAAATTTAAAATCAATTCCTAAACTCATCTAAAAATCATAAAGTTTAGTTCTTTGATTTCCTTTGAGAGAGATCTTCATATCTGAGTACTCAATGTTGGGTGCGGCTTCAAACTTTGATGATCGACGGTTTTGTTAAGAGGAACTATAGTGCTAGAGCTTCGTATTTTTGGGATTCAAGGTGACGTGAGGACTTAAGGATGTTCGTATTGGGTTCGTCGTGGGTTAGTTCTTAGGTGGCCGCAATTTGGAGGAGTATGGTCGAGGTTTGGGTGGTCCAAAGGATGGGAATCGCGGCTACTTTACTTGATAATTAAATTATTAAATTATATAGTTCGAAATTGGGTAAGATGTTGGATATGGAATTTTAAGTCTGTTAAAAATAATCTGAAGGCTTATAAAAATTTATAATGATGATACTGAAGATAATAGGATGGTTGAAATTAATTTAAAGATGATTTGTTCAGTTTTGAAAGTCTATCATTTAAATCGATATTTAAAATAGCCTTCCGAGGCACATTCTCAGAATTCGACGGAACCAGTTCCATTGGATCCGTAATAGTTAGTTATTATCGGATTTCAATTTTTGTAGCAATCGGAGTTGTCGTTTGACCCGGACAGCTCAAAACGCTTCGAATTATTTTAATCAATTTAATTTGAATTTGATCGTTTTCTTCGGTAACTCGTGTATATGATCGAATCAACTTACGAATCACATTCCAACGTGTTTGGAACGCGGGTAAAACCCTATAATCGCCTAGCGGCATTCCTTAAGAGGAGTTTGAAATTTTAGTTGGCAATTTAACGAGACATTTTGGAAATTTTATAAAATAATGAAATGTGAAGTACTGTAGTCAGAGATATTTTTATTAAACAAGCGTACTCAAGAAGCTACTTCCGAAAACCGATATTTATTTACGTCTTCCTCTCCAATCTTCAAACGGAACCGAACAAATCAGTTCGTTCCAAAAAAAAAAAAAAAAAAAAAAAAGGGGAAACCAGTTCAATTCAAATAGGTAAAATCCATGGTCGAACATAAAATCACGAACTCATGTTCTCTCTGTTCTTTCTTCCCAAACTAAAGCTGCGTTTCCTCTTCTTGATTTAAACTCAAAAACAAAAGGGCCGAAGCCGTTCATTCAAAGGGGGATTTCGAAAATCATCTTCTTCCCAAATACCTCATCTTGAAACCCAAAAACCACAGCCTAAATTCGAGTTTCTCGATGAGCTTAGCCATGGTAGTTCGAATCGAAGAGTGCGACGTCGAGTGAAGTCATTCGACGTGGGGGTGTCGAACTGAAGCTCGGGATTAGGGCTTGCGATTTCAAGTAATTGAAAGAGGGAACGAGGCGAGGTGCTCGATGTGAGGGAAGCGCGGGAGGCAGTGACCCGATTCAAGTGTCGTCGTGGTTGTGGAATCGAGGGCTGAGGCGTGTAGAAGGGAAGTCGCTGGAGGTGGCTGCGATTTTGGCGATGCGCGAGGGCTTTGCGGTGAAGCAGCTGTGTGGGGTTGTTCACGAGGACTGGATGGTGACCGAGCCGATGGTGGCGGCGCATCGACTGAGGCAGTGGTGGTCAATGTGAGTTCACTTAATTAGTTTTGCCTCTAATTCACGGTTTGTTTCTTGCATTTATTTTGCCTCAGATTTCCTGTTCTACTCTTTAGTTGATTTGCGGGAACTCCTTTGAATATGAGAGTGATCTGATGGTTCACCACCACCTTCCTATGTTTGATTTTTATAGCCAGTCATTCTAGGACTAATTTGTTTACCAATTCTGAATCAAAACTGGAATAGATAGTAGCAGTTTTTTTTTTTTGAGTTTTGAAAGTGTGAGTTATAGAAATTTTGAAAATCTAGAAGGGTTAGTAGTCTGGTATGTTTAAGTTGGAAATCTAGCATGTTTGAGTTTAGAGTTTCGAAAATCTTGAAATTTTCAGAAGCATGGTTTGTATAAAGTCGTAAGTTTGAAATTATGCTGTGTGAAGTTATGCGTTGTTACTTGACCTTTAACCTGGTAATCATACTTGATATCACTTCATACTTGTACTTCTAATTTACCTTGCTAGCAAAGTATATTATCTGTATGTATATGTTGAACAATAATGCCTAATCTATACATGCTTTCTACCTTGCATCTGTATATTTAAATCAAGGGAAGTAAACTAAAAAAAAAGAGAGAGAGAGAGACCTGGTAAGGAACCGAGAAGGATAGAGTACTAGGAAGGAAGGAATGAGGAAGTGGGCCGGGAAAGAGTAGGCCGGGGAAAAGTAAAGAAAAGAAAGGGAAACTAATTATCTAAAACTCTATCTCTATAAAAAAAAAATTATATAGATTAATCGATAGACTAATGATAATTTAATTTCCAGGTTTATTAAATAAAGTTTCAAATGATATTTAAAGAAGATAACGAAGATAAACAAAGTCTGGCTTAATGAATTGAGCGACAATTAAAGATAAATTAATAACTAATTAAAACAAACCATTGATCTAAGGGATAATTAATCAATGAAATGCATTAATGATTACTTAAGATGAATTAATCGAGGAAGTTTATTAAGTAGGTGAGTATAACTAATGGATAAAGTAATTAAGGGAATAGTCAACGAATGAAGGCAATTAAGGATAATGATGTATAGGTTGTAACTAACTAGTGTTAATTAAGCTCGTTTAAGCAATTAATTTAATTGGTGCAATTAAATTAATGTTAAATGAGGAATCTAAGTGATTAAGATTAGTAGTTCAATTAGAAGTAATTAAATTAATTTGAAAATGATTAAGTTTGTTATGGATGATTGGATGGTTCTGGATTCCTTGAATGAAACTCGAAGAGATCAGTGTCGGGTATTGAGAAATACCCGAAACCCTTTCAAATTTTTATAGATTGATATGAGAAATAAATAAACCTGAATGAGATGATTTAAGTGGACTGGAATTTAAATTTAAATTGGGTACTTAGAGGTGTGTGAAATAAGTGAATGTGTAAATTGTTATGAATTACCCCGGGTTTCTATGTGTTGTATGTTATGTATTCCATGTTAGATGAGTTTACTCACGCTGGTTTCCAGCCTGACCCGGGTGTTACTTTGATGTAATGCTCGGGTCAGACCGAGTATTACAGATTTTCAGGTAAGGACGTTCTGGAGCTCAGGAGACGAGCTAGATGGCAAGTACGTGCAGAGTATTTCTGCTGCAGTATATTATTGTATTATTGAGACATGATTACTGTATATATTCAGTGACTGAGTATATGTAAAACTCTGATGTATAAAAATGTAATCGACAGATATAGTATTCTTGTAAACTGTATTTATTTATTATTATATTTTATCCGCTGCGAATGTGAGATGCTGATGTTTCTGTTCTTCTTCTTCTACCTCTTTCTTCTTTTTCATAACTATCTGGAATTTTCGGCTTCGAAAATTTCGGGTCGTTACATTTGGTATCAGAGCTGAAAGGTTAAGCGAGAACCTTGGCTCTGGTGGGAATTACTCATTTAATAGAGTCTGTAGTACTCTAGAATGAGTTGAACATATTTATATGAGAGCGTACTTGATATTTTCTTATATAAAGGTTTTGAATGATTTTATATAAAAATATATTTTGATATATAAAGCAATATTTCCTTCTAATGAATATTTAGGTGATTGGTTGTTAAATTATTGGAATTGAGTTAAGAAGTAATATAAAATACAACCTTATTGAAAACATGAAATTGAAATTAAATTAAGTGGTAACAGAAAATATAACCAAATTAAAATTTAAATTGATTAAAATGGAATTCTAGAATTAGAACCCAAAAAGATTAAATTGTTTAAAAACTTTGAATAAACAAGGTTAATTTGGTTTAAAAAGTTAAACCAATCTTTGAGAATTTAACTCGAATTTATATAATTCGAGATGGTTAAAATTTGAAGTTGGAATTGAATTCATTTAAATTGAATCCGGTTGGAATTAATTGGATTTGTGATTAAAGATGGATAAGTTTAAAAATTCAAATGGACAATTTAAATTGGATTAAATTGAAGCGATTGGAACTGAAGTGGGTGGTATCAGTCCAAATTGATTGGAATTTGAAATATAGATTGTAAATGTAATTTATAAATTGAAATAAATGAGATTATAATTTGAAATAAAATCCCAGAGAATATTTGGAAATAAAGTAAGATGAGAATTCCAGAGTAATGTTTAAATATGAATTGGTTGGATTGGGGATTTGGAATTTTGGGAAATTTTAAAATTCCTTTGGATTTGAAAGTGGTTTCCCAAGGTTTTGGAGAAATAATGGCATTATTTCAAAAAAATATTTTTGTGTTGAAATTGAAATCTTGGAGATTTGAAAAAAAAATATTTGGAAATGTTTTAATGAGATAAAAGCATTGAAACTCTTTTGGACACTGGAAAATAACGTCGGTGATGACTGCAGCATCGTCGATGTTCATTTTCGAGTTTCTAGAAGAGAAATTGCTAGCAAATTGTTTTATATTGGAATTGTTTGTGAACTGGGTTTGGTTTTGAAATTCAAAGGGAATAATTGAATTTGCCAAAGCATTTTGGATATAGTTGAATTTTAAGGTGATACTGAAATTTTAGAAATTTGTGTAAACTCTGGAATCTTGATTAAAATGTTTATGGAATAATAAAAATATATTGGCTAAATAAAATATATAATTCCGAGTTAAAAGTAAAATGTGAATGAAATTTGATTATAAATAGAAGTTGTAAAAGTGAAGTTATAAATAAAGTTGAATAAGTAAAAATCAAATGGAATTTGATTTGAAATTTGAAAGAAATTTGAGAATTAATTAAAGTTGAATTGGGAATGAATCAAGTCCAATGGAAATTGGAGTATTTAAATTGGAATTGGGTCAATTTAAATGGAAGTGGAAATTTAAATTGAATTGATGGGAAAGTGGACAGTTTTGACTCTGGACTATCTTCAGTATAAATTGTTTTAATATAAATTCATTTTTCCAAGCTATTAAATATATACAATCTTTCCTTTTAAAGCCAAATTATTTTATACTTGTTTTATAAATATTTTTGGAGCTATTTAACCATTTTTCAACTGTTTTCTAAACTAGTTACTGTTTTCAACTAAGTTACGAATTAATTACTATTTTACAATTATTTTGCAATTATCTAAGATCTCTATAACTGTTTAACTATTTTCCAACTATTTTACAATTTGTCAACCATTTTACAGCTAAATTACAAACTAATAATTATTTTCAACTACTTATCTGTTTTAAAAATTTCAAGCTATTTTCTAAATATAAACCGGTCGGAGTTCAAACTGTTATTGGTTAAATACTCAATTGAAATAAGGATTGAAGTGATAATCCCATGAAATTAAAGCAATTGTGAGTATGTGAATGGAAATTCAAGTGAATGTAAATAGAAAAAGATTTTTGAAAGTGTTTGAAGTATAAAAGGAGTTTTATACAAGTTTGAAATGATCCAAAGTTTTAAAAATTATATATATCTGTATATATATATAAAGGATCTTATGAGAATTTTGGAATAAGGTTTTGGGAACCTTTGGATTTGAAAGGGCTTTTGATTTTTGGGTAAATCAATATTGAGATTTGGAAAAGCCTACTTTGAAATTTATCGATTTTGGAAATCGATTGGTGTAAAGGAGCCTTGTGTGAAATTCATACTAGGTGTATGATTTGAAATACTATATGTGTATAGTATAAAGTGTTTTGAGATTGGCTCTGGGGAAAAAGGCGCTCCCTTGAAATGAACTTCTCAGGAGTGCCACTGGGTGGTACTGCCTTGAGCCTCTAAGGGGGAGGTTCTAAAGTTGATCCTGTGAGGAGTCCGGACAAAACTAGTTCCTGAGGATTATGAGTAGTGTACCATAGCGAAAGTCGTGTGTGCCGCTGAGAGCCAGCAGTCTGCGTTTGATTTTATATCGGTAGACTGTGACACTATGGTAACATAGCGAAAGTCGTGTGTGCCGCTGAGAGCCAGCAGTCTGCGTTTGATTTTATATCGGTAGACTGTGACACTATGGTAACATAGCGAAAGTCGTGTGTGCCGCTGAGAGCCAACAGTCTATGTTTGATTTTACATCGGTAGACTGCGACCTATGTAGGAGTGGAGAAGTTTCATTTCGACAGCGTAATCGTGAGGCCGTTGAGAGCCTGCAGTTACATGGACTTTTGCTGCGACGGCAACGTAACCCTGGATGTAACTGCGATCTGTCGTGGGTTCTATGGTGTAATCAGTTACATGGACTTTTGCTGCGACGACAACGTAACCCTGGATGTAACTGTGACCATAGATGGGTGTGATGATTTCCAGAGCATTCTCACCAAAGATATTTTCAGTAAACTGTTTTCAAAAACTATTTTCGATATTTTCAAGTAAAATTACTTTCGAAGTATTTTCACTAGATGTCGAAAATGAGTCTTCTAAGTACTTATAGATTTTCAGTCCTACGCCTGATCAACGTATGACTGAATTTCTGTGAGAACAAGGATGGACTGGTTGAGACATCGAGTTATAAAACGTATTTTTATAAAAAGCTATTTTAATAATATTATTTGAATTTAAAAGCATTTCTAAATTTTAAAATAAAAGTGTTGGAATTTTGGAAAATGAAAGGAAATCCAAACTGAATTTATAAACTTTGAACCCAGGAAAATTTAATGAAGTGATTTTTGTAATAAAATCGAATATTGATTTAAAGGTTGGAAGTAAGCTAATAAGTAATTATTTGATGGAATATGTTAATAAAATTTAACTCGGTTAAATAAAATGGATTGTGAGTTAATATTTGAGTTTCGAAATGAATTCGAATTGTGAATAGGGTTTGACTTGGATTTGATAAGAAATTAAATAAGAAGAGATGTTGTAAATAAATAAAATTCAGGAGTGATATAGATAATATTGAATGTAATTTGCAAGTAAATTAGATATAATGGAAGTGTTGTCGAATGAAATGAAAGTGAATTATAATAGAAATGGCTTGAGTTGCAAACAAAAACCCAGGTGAATAGAAATAAATTGAGAATGGCTTTGTATTAATAAAAATTTGAAAATGAATAACTAGGTGAATTAAAAATTCAAAATGGGACGAATAAATGGGTTAATGGAATTAAAAATAAAAGGATGAAGTTTGATTGAATGGAAATTAAATCAAAGTTTTAATGGGAATTGGATTATCAGAATGAACTCAAATTTGGAGGTGAATTAATTTGAAGTAAAATTTCTTAAATGAAAGCTTGGTTTCAAGTGCAAATATAAGACCATTAAATAAAAGTTGGGTTAGATTTATTCTGGGAAATGGATATTTTGATAAGCATTGAAAGTGGTCAGGCTCAATGGAATAATTTTAAAATGAAACAGTTGCGGAAAAGAAAAGAAATGTAATGTATGGTTGGTGAATAAATTAGAAATGGAATGAAATTAAGTACTGAATGAGTTGAAATTAATTTGAAGTAGTTATAAACTAAAATGAATACTCTATTGAGCGGATATCGCCGAATTTACGTATAAAATAGTTGTCGTTTGACGCAACAAAAGTAATTAAATTCTATGAATTGATAGAGATTAAATAAATTGATGTTAGGATCAATTGAATTGAATATGGGTTTATTTTGCTTAAAAATAAATTGAATGTAAGCAATTGAGTTGCAAACCATTAAAATTGAACGAAATGGTACATGAATTGGTTGAAAGCAATTGGATTAGTTGTGAAATCATATAAATTGCTCGTGGAAGTTATTCAGAATGCATTCCTTTTAGAATTGATGTGTTTAGCTATTGAAAGTAAGTGAAATGCTAATAGATTTTCTATATATGGTACTTACATTTTTAAATTGAGCAAGTACAGGTACTCGAAGCCGTTTGGCTGGATTTGATTGCGCTAATTGCTAAAATAGTAAGCCGCTTGCTTAAAATGCTAAATAAAGGTACGCCTACGCAATAAAAATAGGAAATATGAACTGTTTTTGCTTTTTTCGACCGTGTGGGTCGATATATACATATTTATATCTATTGTCAAATTTCAAAAGCTCCTCCGTACAAAGGAGACTCTGCCAAAATTTTCTGAAAATTTTGGGAGTTAGAAATTTTTTGAAAATTTTGAGAAATTTTTGTTAGCGGCAAAATGATCTCAAATTGGAAATTGAAATAAATTAGTAAATGAAACTAATATGAATCAGTTATAAATGAAAGATAAAAATTCAATATTTAGAATTGAAGACGAATTGAATCTATACGGAAATGGGAAAACAAATTTGAAAGAAGATAAATATGAAAACCTATGTAAGTAAGGGCATAAAATGATTTGAAAGGTTACGATTGGATATTGTTGCTAAGTAAGATATGCAGGTATTAAAGGGAAAAGAAATTGGATTTGATTCCAAAAGATAAATTTGAATTGCCCGACAAAGGTATGTGTTTAAATTTCTATATGAAATTGGATTGGGTTTTTGAGCTAGCCACTTGGCTTTTTGTTTTCTTTTTGGAATTTAGGAGCCCGTAGAGGCCTTTTGTAGTCGTACCGAGCTAGCCGCGCAAAGGAGACGCTGGCAAAATTTCTCGAAAATTTAGAGAGTTAAAATTGTTTTGAGAAAATTTTGATAATTCAAAATTTGATTAAAATTTAAATTTGAATAATTGAGAAAAGGGTATTGTTTGGGAACTGTGGGAGAGTTTGGGAAATCAGTAAGAATGATAAGAGATCTTTTATAAAAGATAATTGGTAAGATGTTGAACTGTTGGTTTTGGGGGGAAGGTAAACGGGTATAGTACCATTCTTCTTAACTAGTAATTTCGAGGACGAAATTCTTTTAAGGGGGAAGGAATGTGACGACCCAGAATTTTAACAATTTAAACTAGACTAACTAATTGATTTTTAAACATCTAAAAGCTAATTTTAACTTGAATTCAAGATATCAGTATTTACTTGATAATTAAATTATTAAATTATATAGTTCGAAATTGGGTAAGATGTTGGATATGGAATTTTAAGTCTGTTAAAAATAATCTGAAGGCTTATAAAAATTTATAATGATGATACTGAAGATAATAGGATGGTTGAAATTAATTTAAAGATGATTTGTTCAGTTTTGAAAGTCTATCATTTAAATCGATATTTAAAATAGCCTTCCGAGGCACATTCTCAGAATTCGACGGAACCAGTTCCATTGGATCCGTAATAGTTAGTTATTATCGGATTTCAATTTTTGTAGCAATCGGAGTTGTCGTTTGACCCGGACAGCTCAAAACGCTTCGAATTATTTTAATCAATTTAATTTGAATTTGATCATTTTCTTCGGTAACTCGTGTATATGATCGAATCAACTTACGAATCACATTCCAACGTGTTTGGAACGCGGGTAAAACCCTATAATCGCCTAGCGGCATTCCTTAAGAGGAGTTTGAAATTTTAGTTGGCAATTTAACGAGACATTTTGGAAATTTTATAAAATAATGAAATGTGAAGTACAGTAGTCAGAGATATTTTTATTAAACAAGCGTACTCAAGAAGCTACTTCCGAAAACCGATATTTATTTACGTCTTCCTCTCCAATCTTCAAACGGAACCGAACAAATCAGTTCGTTCCAAAAAAAAAAAAAAAAAAAAAAAAGGGGAAACCAGTTCAATTCAAATAGGTAAAATCCATGGTCGAACATAAAATCACGAACTCATGTTCTCTCTGTTCTTTCTTCCCAAACTAAAGCTGCGTTTCCTCTTCTTGATTTAAACTCAAAAACAAAAGGGCCGAAGCCGTTCATTCAAAGGGGGATTTCGAAAATCATCTTCTTCCCAAATACCTCATCTTGAAACCCAAAAACCACAGCCTAAATTCGAGTTTCTCGATGAGCTTAGCCATGGTAGTTCGAATCGAAGAGTGCGACGTCGAGTGAAGTCATTCGACGTGGGGGTGTCGAACTGAAGCTCGGGATTAGGGCTTGCGATTTCAAGTAATTGAAAGAGGGAACGAGGCGAGGTGCTCGATGTGAGGGAAGCGCGGGAGGCAGTGACCCGATTCAAGTGTCGTCGTGGTTGTGGAATCGAGGGCTGAGGCGTGTAGAAGGGAAGACGCTGGAGGTGGCTGCGATTTTGGCGATGCGCGAGGGCTTTGCGGTGAAGCAGCTGTGTGGGGTTGTTCACGAGGACTGGATGGTGACCGAGCCGATGGTGGCGGCGCATCGACTGAGGCAGTGGTGGTCAATGTGAGTTCACTTAATTAGTTTTGCCTCTAATTCACGGTTTGTTTCTTGCATTTGTTTTGCCTCAGATTTCCTGTTCTACTCTTTAGTTGATTTGCGGGAACTCCTTTGAATATGAGAGTGATCTGATGGTTCACCACCACCTTCCTATGTTTGATTTTTATAGCCAGTCATTCTAGGACTAATTTGTTTACCAATTCTGAATCAAAACTGGAATAGATAGTAGCAGTTTTTTTTTTTTGAGTTTTGAAAGTGTGAGTTATAGAAATTTTGAAAATCTAGAAGGGTTAGTAGTCTGGTATGTTTAAGTTGGAAATCTAGCATGTTTGAGTTTAGAGTTTCGAAAATCTTGAAATTTTCAGAAGCATGGTTTGTATAAAGTCGTAAGTTTGAAATTATGCTGTGTGAAGTTATGCGTTGTTACTTGACCTTTAACCTGGTAATCATACTTGATATCACTTCATACTTGTACTTCTAATTTACCTTGCTAGCAAAGTATATTATCTGTATGTATATGTTGAACAATAATGCCTAATCTATACATGCTTTCTACCTTGCATCTGTATATTTAAATCAAGGGAAGTAAACTAAAAAAAAAGAGAGAGAGAGAGACCTGGTAAGGAACCGAGAAGGATAGAGTACTAGGAAGGAAGGAAGGAATGAGGAAGTGGGCCGGGAAAGAGTAGGCCGGGGAAAAGTAAAGAAAAGAAAGGGAAACTAATTATCTAAAACTCTATCTCTATAAAAAAAAAATTATATAGATTAATCGATAGACTAATGATAATTTAATTTCCAGGTTTATTAAATAAAGTTTCAAATGATATTTAAAGAAGATAACGAAGATAAACAAAGTCTGGCTTAATGAATTGAGCGACAATTAAAGATAAATTAATAACTAATTAAAACAAACCATTGATCTAAGGGATAATTAATCAATGAAATGCATTAATGATTACTTAAGATGAATTAATCGAGGAAGTTTATTAAGTAGGTGAGTATAACTAATGGATAAAGTAATTAAGGGAATAGTCAACGAATGAAGGCAATTAAGGATAATGATGTATAGGTTGTAACTAACTAGTGTTAATTAAGCTCGTTTAAGCAATTAATTTAATTGGTGCAATTAAATTAATGTTAAATGAGGAATCTAAGTGATTAAGATTAGTAGTTCAATTAGAAGTAATTAAATTAATTTGAAAATGATTAAGTTTGTTATGGATGATTGGATGGTTCTGGATTCCTTGAATGAAACTCGAAGAGATCAGTGTCGGGTATTGAGAAATACCCGAAACCCTTTCAAATTTTTATAGATTGATATGAGAAATAAATAAACCTGAATGAGATGATTTAAGTGGACTGGAATTTAAATTTAAATTGGGTACTTAGAGGTGTGTGAAATAAGTGAATGTGTAAATTGTTATGAGTTACCCCGGGTTTCTATGTGTTGTATGTTATGTATTCCATGTTAGATGAGTTTACTCACGCTGGTTTCCAGCCTGACCCGGGTGTTACTTTGATGTAATGCTCGGGTCAGACCGAGTATTACAGATTTTCAGGTAAGGACGTTCTGGAGCTCAGGAGACGAGCTAGATGGCAAGTACGTGCAGAGTATTTCTGCTGCAGTATATTATTGTATTATTGAGACATGATTACTGTATATATTCAGTGACTGAGTATATGTAAAACTCTGATGTATAAAAATGTAATCGACAGATATAGTATTCTTGTAAACTGTATTTATTTATTATTATATTTTATCCGCTGCGAATGTGAGATGCTGATGTTTCTGTTCTTCTTCTTCTACCTCTTTCTTCTTTTTCATAACTATCTGGAATTTTCGGCTTCGAAAATTTCGGGTCGTTACAGGTGGATGGAGGAACTCTGACGAACTATGATGGCTGATGTCGTGTGCGTGCATGAGGTTAGGAACTGGATCATATATAAGAAGTGAAATTTGTGTAAGTGAGGAAGAAGGTTACTATCGGTTAGTTAGATTATTAATTAGTTAACTGTATAATTAATTAATTTAATTAACTCATTCCCTTATAAAACCAATAAGTATTTTATATGTGGTTGGACTCGAGTGCGGTGAGTTCCATTGTACTCATGGGATCATTAATTTGCTATGGAATTGGATTGGTGGAGTTTAAAGCTTGTAGAATTTTGTACTAAAATTGAACGCTTGTTCAAATTGGAATGCTTTGGCGAAAATTAGAAATTCAGTGAGTTTCTCACTTTTAATTACACTATATAATATCTTTGATGTTATAAATTATTGTTGAATGCTTGGATGATATTTTATATTGTTATTTGATTGATTATTTGGTTGGAAAATAGATTGACGTATTATCTAATTTGTAGTGAACCCCTATGAATATATATATATATATATATATTATTCATAATCATTATTCTATAGAGAACATTTATAGAGAGACTCTGTAAAGACCGAGCGATTTTTGACCCTCGGATATCGAAACTAATACATCCACTGTATAGAGTGCTGAGCAGTCGAGTACTGGAAATACCTGGTTGTTAGATTTTGCAGAAAAAGAGATAGAATAAGAAACAGAAATAACAGTACAGAATCTCATAATCGTAGCGGAACAAAATATAATACTACATTTTATACAAGAAACACTGTAACTGCTAACACACATTCAAGATATCAGAGTACAATAAATTCGGAAAGTTATAATAACATGTCCCTAATTGCTAAAAATACAGCCTACAATACACAGCGAAATATAATCAAATACGTGCAATACGTCTCTGCCATCCAACTCGTCTCCTAAGCTCCATAAGCGTTTTAACCTGAAATTCTGTAATACTTGATCTGACCTAAGCATTACAATAAAGTAACACCCGAGTCAGGCTGGAAACCAGTGTGAGTAAACCCATTTAATTTGAAATACTTAAGTTGCAAAGTCCTTTTTAAAACCAAGGTAACTCGTACAAACACGATGAGTTTTATCCGAATTTAACCAAAAACACTTTCACAGGAATCCTTTGATGATGTCTAAAGTACAATACTTATTTAAACTAGTTAAATTTGTGAAAAATTAATCCAATTCCAAAATTAATCCAATTCTAGTCTATTAAACCCTATAATCAAACCTGTACAGGTTCGTAGTGAATTTCAAATCGAAGTGGTTTCGGATAACATTGATATCTGATCCCAGTCTCTTCGATTTCAAGTAATAAATTTAAGGAAGTAAATTGTTTAAAATAAACAATTTATCATTTAGGCTGACAATATTCAATTATGGGAATTTATTACATATTTTTATTTCAAACAAAATGAAATCATTATTTTAATCTATTATTAACTTGCCTGACCACTAGATGGCACAGCAAAAAATAATTAATTTAAATATCCAATAGAATTAAGCCAAGATATAGATTATTAACCAAATTAATGATCTATAACAATATCAAACAATTTCACATCAGGATTTAATAACTTTAATTAACTGCATTCATTTATGTTTTTAATCCAAAATAGTTTCAAATTAAAGAAATTATATAACAATTTATTTCTAGTTAAATAAAATTAAACACTCTATTTAGTGTCTACTTTTATCAATTTACATAAGTTTTAAGTCAACTATCAATATAATTAATTACCCATTTAATTTGTAAAATATCATTAACTTTAAATTACGGCTTTAAAATAACAATAGCTTTTTAGTTAAAAGAATGAAAATATAAATTATCCTATAAATGTATATGTATAAATTACATTCCCTCTCTTCCTTTCCTTTCTTTCTTTTCCCTTCTTCCTTTTTTTTCCTTTTTCCTTTTCCTTTTCCTTATTTTCATTTTCTTCCTTATTTTCCTTTTTCCTTTTCTTTTTTCCCTTCTTTTCTCGTTTTCCTTTACTTTTCTTATCCGGCCCACTCTTCTTTCCGGCCCATTACTCTCCTTCCCTCTTTCTTTCCTTTTCTTTTCGATGCCCACCTATTCTTCTTCAATTCAAAATCCAGGCAATTGCATACAGTCGTGCACGTACACGTGCACACTGCCTTGCATTGCCACTCTTCGACGCTGATCATCCCTACAAGCCACCGCCGACCCCTACCCCATGCTCCTCCACCGGAAAACTCCACAAAACTCCTTGCTTGGAAATCGAACAGCTAACCCCAAGCAATACAGAATCCATCACCACTCGCCTCTCAATGCCGCCGTGTACCACCATTAACCACCAAACCATGCCAGAACGATCGCTACACCCTTATCTTCCTTCTCCCCTAGGTGTTCAATCCGCCACCTCTCCATTTTCCTCGCTTTTGCTATGCGACCAAGATCACCAAAACACCCACCTTAAACCCTACCTTTGCCTCGTTTCGATTCCTCGCTTCGGTAGAAATCGCCGCTCCATTTTTCCCCCACTCCCCATCTCCACATCTCCCTCTCGACCAAACCCCGACCCCCAACATCGACGCCTTTGCCGGAATTTGGTCCAAGACCTAAAACCGATCATCACCAATTATCTCGTCACATATATAAGTAAAAATCCCGAAACAACCTCCAAAAATCATTGTTTCCAATGGCGATCAAATTTATATAAGTATAAACATAAAACATGATATTCGATTTTTCCCAAAATTGGGTTAACTTACTATAAATTATATTTTTATTCTTTTATACTTGATAATAATTTATAAAACAAATTTTATGTAACGACCCGCTATTTTGGACCATTCGCATCCATTATAAGTGTATAGGTAGACACTCATGCCGGAATTGAATTGCTCAAAATACCGCGTTGTTAATTTAAATTTGGCAAAACTGAACATATACAGTAAATAAATAATCACAGATCACAGACAACACAGAGTAATAAGTGCAGCGGAAATAAAAGAGATAGTAGTTCATGAAGCTACTATATGAATATATAAAATACATCAGAGTTTACAACAGAAGAGTAATACGATACATCAGAGTTAAACCAGATATAACGGAAGAGTAACACGATACATCAGATACAAATCAGAGTACATCACTGGAATCATCGAATATCTGAAAGATGGACAGATAGCTGGATCTCCAAGCGAAGCTCCAACTCCAAAGGTGAGTCTCGAAAGCTGAACCACTCAGTCTGACCCGAGCGTAAAGCAAAATACAAAACACTCGAGTCAGGATTAACATTCTTATATTAATAAATCCAACTCAAGTGAAATAGCAATTGAAATACAAGTAACTCAAAGGATGTTTGGAATAACCATCCTTTAAGGATCCGTTAAACTATCTACTATGTAGTAATGTACGCTAAGTAGATAATGTCTATCAGTAATATATAAAGATATCAAAATAGCGTTAAGTCATGGCCCATTCCACCCTTAACACATTTTATTCCCAGAAGCATATACAAGACCGTAGTTTCCCCAAAACCGGAAGTCACCAGAGGGCAATCCATATACTCAAGGTACAAATCGAAATCGTAGTGGTCGCGCATAAATGGAATACAAGTATGACAAGGCACATGAGGCAATACCCAAGGTAGTGATACTACCGTTCGCCTGATCCGGACTGGTGAGAACGCAACGCCGCAGCGCCCGCAACACCGTGAAACAACACTCCCAAAATCAAGGGTGCACCAATCGACAACAAGTATAAGTAGTTCGAAGAAGTGTGTCCACTTGAGGTAGCTAATCCTCCATTGGCCCGGCACAGCTCCTGTTTTAGTCATTTCCAATTTGACATAAGTGTCAAGGCTATCCATCATCGTTCTCTTTCTTCAGTCATCACGTACATCATTCCAACCACTTCATTCTGGATCATCACTCCGCGTATAGTTATTAAAGTGGTTTCGGTTTAGATAGAGAGTATATCCATAACCGATTCCGGTCTCTTTAATAACTTCCATAATTATTACACCGATTGGTCGTTAATAAATTTCAAAACCAAATCAGTTTCAATTTCAATTAGAATTCATAAATCAACATTCGTTTCTCTTTCGAGATCAATTTCCAAAATTTTCGTTTCAAAACTTCCAAATTCGTATTTTCAAAATCTTATAATTCAACTTCAATTTCTATTTAACCATTCAAATATTGATTCAAGTTCGTATATAAGTTTTATTCCGAAATCATTTAAATAAATTTGATTTAACATTTAAATCAATTTAAATTCATTTGTCGATTTCATTCAATATTCATTAAGTAAATTTTCCATTCAAAACAATTCTATTAAATTTCCAATTCATTTAATCCATTATTTAAATTCAACTTCATTAAATCAAACTTTACAATTTTGAATTTAAACTAAATTCGTCAAATCAATTCTTTCAATTACAAGTCCTACATTAATTCCAAAATATCACATTTTCATTTCTTGTTAAAGAAATCCAATTTCAATTATTTACTTACTTAAATAATTTTCCAAAAACTTAATAAATAAAGAAACTCAATTTCAATTATTTACGAAGTAAAATTCACTTATTCAAAAGTTCAATTTTCTTATTAAAGAATTTCAATTCAATTTAATCATTAAATAATTTAATCTTATTTAAGTATTCAATAATTCAAAACTTAATTATTCAATAATTTCAAAGTTTAATAATTTCAATCTCAATTATAATTTCAAACTTAATTATTAAATCATTTCAAAGTTTAATAATTTCAAACTTAATTATAATTTCTAACTTAATTATTAAATCATTTCAAATTTTAATAATTTAAAACTTAATTTAATCATTTCAAAGTTTAATAATTTAAAACTTAATTCAATCATTTCTCAAATTAAACAACATTCTTTCATCGATTACATTGTAAATATTTTGTTTCAGATTATTAAATATTACAATTTCCTTTCATTAAAATTCACATTTCAACTTCATTTCAAAACCATAATATTTATTCAAATAAAATCCTTATTTTATTTTTAAATCAAATTATTGACCAATCGGGTTTTAATTTAATTTCCTATCCTAGGTCAAAGTTCAATTTTGGGTATTTATCATTTCAACCCGATTCCAATTCAATTCAAAATCAAAGCATAACAAAGGGAACTTGCAGTGTGATAACTGGGATGGTGTCAAAAAAAATAAACAAGCAATAACAATAATCAATAACAATCCAATCATCAATTCAAATAATCCCGAAATAACCGTATTAATTCACATTGTTGTTTGTGCGAATTAATATAATTATTTCTAGAATCTACACTATCATTTCATGTAGATTAAAGATTATTACATTACGGTTTTTCACTTGTCATCTATTTACAATTTCATACATCATCAATTTAACAACATACATTCAGTTATTCAAAATGTAATTAAACAAATCCTACGTGTCAATAAATTCAACAGTTAAAGGGGTCATATTATACAAATGTCAGTTAATCAAATTTTTACATTTAATTATCCTATATCAATTTCAATTGCATACTATTTATCTTTTTAACATTAACAATTTAACGTCCAATATAAACATCAACAATCAATCAATTAACAACCAAACATGATTATCATTTCATATATATAACAGATAATGGTGTCAAATGTCACAGGTGAACTGATACAGGTAATAGCAGTGTAAATATCTAACAGCAGCATATTTCAATTGTCGTTTCAATTGAAATCAAATTTAATAAATAAAAGAACGTTAATCGTGAGTGGTTGCTCACCTTTCGAGGCTAGAAGATATGAACGAAAATGGAAGCGAATTGTGGATCCAAACACGAATTCAAAAACAACGTCAGACGGACACGATTTAGTGTAGCAAACAGGCCCGATGGATAAAGCTGATAAATGAGAGATCAATGAGAACGGGTTAGATCGAAATAAAAAAAAAACAGATATATATATACTATAATTTAAAATCAAAAATTATAGAAGATCAATATAACTATATATCTATATATAAACCCAAAATTATATTGTAAGCTTCCAAACCGAAATGTATATCCTCATTTATAATATTACATATAACAGGACTAAAAAATCAGACTTTAAATCAATACACTTGTAAATAAAGCATCCATATCTTTATATATACAGTCAGGTGATGCCAATGTAATATATTATACCAGAAATCAAAACACGTACACTAAACGAACGTATCTTATGAAACTTACTTATGTATTATATAAAAGGATCAATATAAACAAAGATACATAATTTACTTAAATATATATATGTAATATAAACTTCTACCAAAAACTGCGAACAATATAATATGTAAATATTCATCCAAATATCATATATATATAGTACGCCTATAATATAGCATACTGTAGCAACATATGCATCTTTATATACTTTACCAAAAGTAAATTAGAACACACGCTATATGCTTTTAAACAAATAGGCCAGTAACTTACTATAAGCAAACATATGCTAATCACCTACATAACTGACGCAACCCAAATATATATACTAACTTCTTTTTCCAAAACAAATTATATATATACATTTCTTACTTTAAAAATAATCTACTGTTCAAAACTTTGCATAGGTATAAGCTATATTTATATAACCATATTTGCAAAATGACTTCATATGCATGAAAGGTATACAAGTAATATCTCTGCTAAAAAAAATCAACAAAAGGTGTATTATATATACAATATAATTAAATAAAATCTATACATATAATTCAAGTAAATAATTCAAAGAATTTTTAAACATATGCATTTTGACTACGTCCCTATACATTTTAAAGCTGTCACAAAGTATAGTTTTCAATCCAGTTTTCAAATAAACAAAAGTTGGTATAACCAAACATCTATAATATATACGTCGCTCGAAACTTGCTCGAAACGATGCAGACACCAATATATGCGAAAGCTACCCAATTGCACTATATCTATATAAACCTTTCAATAAAAACCAAAACCAACGAATACATAAATTTTGTAACTAATATATACCCGCGTATAAGACTTTAATTCATCTGATATGTGTAAAAGAAAACAAAGACTGACATATATTTTGAAAATAAAACTGTTGTTGCATACGTTTATATATACAAATAGAACTAATATAAGTAGTTTATAAAATATTTAACTCTATACCTCAAAGCCAAAAAAAAAAACACACGTACTGCAATGGAAAATGGATGGAGCTCGCGAGTGAGAGGAAGCAGATCTGGATCGCAGGCGGAGGCGGTTCGCAGTGGGACGCGGGTCGCAGCACACGGTGGAGGAGGAAGGAAGTTGCTGTGTGCTCGGTTTGGGTCGGTGGTTCGATGACTTGCCGAGTAGGGTGGCGCAGCTGATGCAAGCAAGTGGAAGAGGCGGAGGTGTTGGGTCGGCTTGACGAAGGTACGGTGATGCGGCGGCTGTGGTGGGCAAAGGCCGGTCAGGGTTTATGGGAAGTGATGTTAGCAACACCAAGAGAGATGGACAGGCGGAGGGAAGAGGTTGGCACGGAGGTCAGCATACGGGACTGGGTGGTGGGAGGAACAGAGAAACGAGGGGGAGAGGGAGTGTGGTGGATTGTGTGCTCAGTTGTGGAAGGCGTAGGGTGGGCGATGGGTGTGATCGTAGATGAGGTGTGCGATGGGGCGGCAGCCGTGGTGAAGGCTGTGGGTGCCGTCAGTGGGAAATACGCAGGCCGAGGTGGAGCAGTTAGGAGCGTTCTTCTTTTATATTTTTCTCTCTCTGTTAGAAACGAATATGGCAGATGATAGAAAATGGATTAAAGTAGAAGGGAGGTGAAGCAAGGATTTGGAAAGAAGACTGAGAGAGGGAGGCCAGTTTCTGTAAGTAAAGGAGGAGAGGGTTGCAAATGGAAGAGGAAATGAACAGACTTCAAAATTTTAAAAACTTGTGTAATGTAAATGTTAGTACCGAAATAAATATGAACTAGGGGTATGGTAAAGTCATGCACAAAAATTCAGGAATAATAAAGCACTGCCAGCTTGAAATTTGAACGTTGGGAAAATCGAATGGACAGGAAAAAAAAGTTGCAATACCGTAACCGATAAAGCTGTCCGTTTTATCGTTCCGTCACGTACTGGGCCTCAAAATACCAAATTAAATATACCACAGGGATCAGCACGACGGAACGATCAAAACGGTATATAGATATCGGTGGTATGGTTGAATTATAAAAATTCGAATTTTTTTTCTACTACGAAAAATGCAAGAAAAACGCTGAAAAATAAGATCGACGGAGCCAAAGATGTCCGAATTTGGAAAAACGACAAACTAACATTTTGCTCAGAAGATGGTTTAGAATTTTTCTATGTAAAAATATTTAGGTTTCGGAAACATTTTATTTTCATCGCTTTTTAACTGATTGAATTGAAGTGAATTTACGAGCGAAATAAACTTTCATATTTTCGGACGAAAATTTACCAGTTGCTATGTTTAACTAAACGTATTTCAAATATCAAATTTATATTTCAAAATTTTATCGTTTAAAATTTCACAAAATTTCAACTAATTACGTTATTAAAACAGTTGAAATTTACGGGTCGTTACATTTTAAAACAAAGTATAGTCAAAAACAAATGTTTTTCCTTTAACATCATAAGCTAAATCTAAACGGTTTGCGAGGTATTGAATTTTGAAGCTTGGTATACATTTTCCTTCAACCTATAGAGCAGAAGCAATAAAAGATGTACATGCTTGGGTTTCGTGTGGCTATAACACTGGATATACATCTAAATATATATATATATATATATATATATATATATGTGTGTGTGTGTGTGTGTGTATTTATACACTCCTGTTTCAAGCATACCTATCAACAACTTCTATGTACACATTCAATATATATAACACGTTTTACAGCATGAAAGAAATTTGCTTTACTCACCTTTTTCCTAGAACCGAGGAGACTTTTTTTCTTTTTTGAAGATACTTGTAACGACCCAGAATTTTGAACGAATTAAATTGAGAATATTTAATTAATTTTAAATATTTGAACGATGATTTAATTTGAATCCCCGATATAACTTTGAAATTGACGATTAAATTATAGAATTTAATCTATTGAAACTGGATAAAAAATTTGAATCTTCAATTTAAAGTTGAAGAAAAATATTTCGAAAGCTTATAAAACTCGTATTGAAAATTCTGAAGATGATTGAAGCTTCAGAATCCAATTTCGAATTGATTTGATCAGTTTTGAAATTTATATCGTTTAACAGATATTTAAAAGTAGTCATTTTTCAAACAGTCTCGGAATTCGACGAAACCAGTTCCATTGGGTCCGTAATATTGAATTATTGTCGGATTTCCAATTTCGTATCGTTCGGAGTTGTTGGGTGAGATACGACACATAAAACGCGTTGAAAATGGTCCCGGAACAAAATGAATTTAAAGTTAAATTTTAAAATTTGAGCAAAGGACAGCATCCCAAAAAAATCACGCCTGAAATCGTGGGAAAAGAAAATTCGTGCAGGCACGATACTCTCCCTTGTTTCAGCCTGGAATCGCGCTTCCCACCTTAACTCACGCCGAAGAAAAATCACGCAACCCACACTTCGTTTAATTTTAAATTATCTCATTCCCCTTTCCCTTATTCCTCAATTCAAACGAATTCAAAGAAAAATGGCGTTCAATCCTCTCTCCATTTCTAAATAAGTGCACGTCTTCCAATTCTCCTCAAATTCGAAAACCAAAATCGGCCTCTAAAATCAAATCAAATCGTGAGGGTGAGCTCGAATTTGAATTCAAGATGTATGGCACGCGTACGTGGAACTGGCGAGCTCGTTCGAGAGCGATAGGCACGTGAGGCAGCGTGCGAGTTCGAGGCTAGGGCTAGGCGGTGGTGCTGGGGAGGACTCGCGTACGTCGATCTGAGACTGGGTTGGGTACGATCGATCGATTCGCACGCAGGGGTTCCCAAGCTTGATCGCGATGGTGGTTCTGAGTTCTCGAGTGCTGCGGCGTGTCGTTTTAGGTGATGCAGTGACATGTCGAGGAACGTATGGCGACGGGGTACTGGAGGAGGTGAAGCTCGATAGGTTGGTGGAGTCTCCACTGTCAGGTAGAAGTTATCTTGTTCGTTTTTAATTTAATTCAGAGATATTGTAAATTAGAGAAAAATGAATAAAACTGTTTTGATAATTTTTACAGTAAGGCGTTTATGGCAGTTATAATTCAATCAAAGATGTATACATATGCAGATTTTTAATTTACATATACATGAACAAAAATATAATATAAATTGGTAAAGTTTATGTAAAATTAAAATGTTGAAATTCATAATTTATTTTTAAGTATATGTATATGTAGTTTCAATAAAATTTATTTTTAAAGGAAAATTTAGTTTTAAAATTTAAATTGTAGTTAAACAAAATTATAGGAGGAGAAATTGGTTAACCTATATAATTATTTTAGGTAACTAGAAAATATTTTATTGACGAGAATATAGTTTCAAATTTAAATTTTTAGTCAAATAAACTTATTTAAAGGAGAATTGGTTTAAATAAAACTATCAGTTAATTCGACTATTAAACGGTAATTGACTTATTCGACTGTTCGAATATTAATGAATTGTATAATTATTTATACAAGGTCAACACTGAAAAAGAATCAAGCCGAGAATGGAAATGGAATGCGAAATTAAAGCTAAGGTGAGATCTTCTCACTCAAAAAAATTGAAAAGTGGAATTTTCAGTTATTGATTTGTTTGCTGTTGGATATGATATTAGATATAGTAGGATATATCTATATATATATATAGCAATATATACATATTGGCATATGTATATATTGGATTGATGATTTCCCGCCTCGTATAGCGGATGAGACCCTATTGCGCCGTTAGTAAGCGGATTTTTATAAAACCCATATACCGCGATAATTCCGTACTGTAGCGGAATTGGTATTGTGCTAACGTCTTTGGATGCAGGGAAACAGGTTGGAGGGATCCAACTGGATTCCTCACCAGTACTTATTCATTTACAGATATTGATGTATATTCTGTGATCATGTTGATATATGATGTTTGTTGTTGTGATTGACAAATTGGTGCTGTTGCATCATCGGATTCAGTTTTGAAATTTAAAAATAACGACTTTTACTTTAAAAAGGGTTTTTAAAGTGATTTTGAAAATATACGTTTTATGGAATTTTTGAATTGATTTATAAACGTTAAAATTTTAAAGTTATAAAAGTTATAATGTTTAGTGAAATAAAACCAAAGGGTCGTTTTTGAAATAAATAGTTGATTTATTTATAAAAGGGTTTAAGTCGGGATTTTTAAATAACTATAAACGATTTGTATAAAAAGATTTATAAAATTGATATTTTATAAATAAAAAAAAATATTGGACTTATAAAACGAATTTTTATAAGTGTTAAAAAGAAGAAAAAAAGAAAAAAAAGGATTTCATAAGTGAATGAAATTAATAGATTTATAACGTGAAGTTATAAAGTGAATAGATGTTGTAGAATAAACGATTTATAAGTAATTTACTTATAAATTAGATTTTTGTACTTAGATGGGATATAAATAGAAATTGCTAAATGAAATGATTTCATAAGTTGAAATTGTTATGAAGTATAAAAGTGATTTATAAACATTGTTTTATAAATCCGAAATCACTTATTTTGATAAGTAATTTTAGAAGTTAATAAAAGGAGAATTTTATAAATCAAAGTTGTTAGAAAATATAAAGGTGAATTTATAAACGTTGTTTTATAAATTCGAAATCAATCAAATTTGATGAATTTAAATATAGAGATTATTAAGGGAATTTTATCCACAATTTTGGACAGTGGATAATTTTTGAAATAAATGTGTAGAAAAGACTGAAATGTGGTTAGTGAAGTATATTCACGATTTTGGACAGTGAATATATTTTTAAGTAAAATGGATAGGGTTTTGGAAAAGTGATATTTGAAATGAAGTTAATTGTTTAAAAGATGTTTTAAAACATGTGAACTATCGAAATCATAGATTTCAACATTTATTGTTGAAATAGACGTTTTCGAGAAATATAAGGAAATGGTGGACTATAACACTGTTGTTATAGTAAATGATTTCCGAAAGGAAATGTTTTATATAGTATTGGGATTTATATATCTATCTAAATTTCGAATCCCTATACTAGTAATTTTGAGTCGTCGTAACGATGTTTTACGCAACATTCGTTTTGACTCAAATAGATGTTAAAATTAATGATTTCCTTAGAGAATGAATATATACTTAATTTGATTTAAGTATATTGAATATTTTCAAGTGTTGAAAATAAATAGATTTGTGAATTACTTATTATTATATAAGTATGGGATTGCTTTTCCAATATGAAATGAACGTTTTTGAGATTTATCTTCTTAAAGATAAATCGCAATGAATATTGAAATCGATTGAAAATCGAATATCAGTAGATATTCGAAAATATAAATTCACTATGGAATTTATAAAGGAAAGGGAAACTGTTTAGAAAAATAAACGTTGATTTATTTTTGAAGTGTGGAAATTTTATATCTAGTGGAAGATATTTTGGAGGATAAAATAATTTGGAAAATTATTTGGAATCTGATGATGTTGCGCATCTTTATTGATAGTTAAATAACCGACTATCAATAATTACCTTGAATAGGTATTTATTGTGAATTGGATGAATTTGAATGCCACACTTATTTTTGAATAAGCGCTCACTATTCGGGTTAGCCGGGAAAGGACCATGGGGTCGTATAACCCATTCCGAATATGTGATACGTCGTTATGAATCGCATTCGAAGACCGGTGTTGAAGACCGGATATTTTTGAAAACGGAAGGATTACCGTCGAGTTACTCTACATCGACTGATCTTCGATTTAGAGGTTTTATCACCCTTAGTGACGGGAAGTCCTGACGTGATTGAAAATTATCCGGAATTGCAAGGGCTTCGTGAGAAGTGCCTTCGGTTCTGTTCGATCCCGGAACAGACTTGTATGGATTGTGTGTCTGACGTTACAATTTGAGATATAAAGCTGATTTCTTTCAAATACATTTCTGTTGGTGGCGGAGAATTTATTCTCTTAGCTTAACACCCATCTCTAAGACGTACGAGCTCAGAGGTTATGTAATTGAAATTTATCAGCGATATATCCCAATTTGGTAACGTGGCATACTGAGTGTTGCTGTGAAATGATCGGTGTTTGATCATTTGTGATATGATCATTTGCTTGATCTTATATCTTTGTGATCATAGGTTGATCATTTTTGTTTGACCCAAAGCAGGGCTTTGTAGAAAGCGTAGCTTTGTGGACGAGACTTCGTCGAGCCTCACACCCCGGAAATGGTCGAAACAGGAAGGATGCGGCAAGGTTCTAGGGAGTAGCGCCCCTTAGTGTATGTCATTCCTTCTGGATAAAGGTGGTATCATGGTATGGAGCCCAGATACTTAACCTCTGTGGTTACTGCATTATTATTTCTATGTGGTTTGTTGCGAATCGGGGATCCTCGGGAAGATCGGTGACGATCGGGGGATGGCATACGCGTGTCAGTAGTTACCTATTTTTGCAGAGGTAACCCGGCCTTGTGTTGGCAGAGATCCGGTTAGGTTCTCGGGTCGTCTATTCCAGGGACGTACCCATCGTGGAAAAGGAAGTTCCTTAGCCTGACCATTTGTTGGAAATCCAAAGAAACAATACGAGCCTTTACGATTTCAATTGTATAACCTGTCTCCTCAGGAGGCAGCTATAGCAGGCATAATATAATGGTACCTATGCTGGCTAAGATTTATGTTCTACTTTCGAAATGTTTTCTACACTATGCACTAATAATAATATCAAAAATGATTTGATTTTGCGTAGTAAGCATCTTTGACTATCATAAGAAGAAATCTCCTCCAAGTCTGCGTTTGCATTGTGTGTGTGGTGGGAGGTCTTATGGTAGTTTCATTTTCCAAAAGCATTGCGAATTGACATTAAAGTTTTTCTGTTGTTTATTTTAAAGATAAATAACTGTTTTACGATCTCACACCAGTCACCATGACTGACTCGGAGTTTATTGTTTCCCTTCTAAACTCTGGGTGCTCACCAATTTCCACACGGGCAGTCTAGAGTTAGATTATCAGGATATTCTGGATATTCTGGAGCTTTGGAGATAAGCTGGATGACGAGACGTAGTATTTGTATCTAATAGTATTTATTCCGCTGTGTATTCTGTATGAGGACAACTTATATAACTGTCCATTGTTGTATATTGACTCTGATGATTGATGTATGTAAAAACTGATATAGTTCTTTGTTTTAAAAGACTAGTGTTATCTATTATATATTGTTCCGCTGCGATGTGTAAGATTCTGATATTGTTTTCTGTTCTGATGTTGTTCTGGTGTGTTCTCTTCTTCTTCTACTCTTTTCTTCTTCTTCTACTTTTTCTTTTTCTTAAAACCCTCACTATTGGAGTTTCCGGCACTCGATTGCTCGGCAGTCGATAAAGTGAGTATCGATGTCGAATTTTCGAAAGTCGAAAATTCCCGTACGTGACAGCGTGGTATCAGAGCATATGGTTAAGCGACAACCCTGCTCTGTTGGGTGTTACTCATTAGAGATAGAGTCAGTAGTACTCTAGAATGAGTTTGAGTGTAATAATAGATACGAGCGCGTATTTGTTAGTGAATATAAAAATGTTTTATATTGTGTTTGCTTATCCGTTAAGATGTTTATGAATTTTGGTCGGTATGTGGGACGCCATATTATCGATAGGGATTTCTAAACACTTAAACGAGGCAAGACGACATAGTATTGTTTTAAAATAGGGTGAATGAAATAATTTTACCCAAAACTATTTTTGTATAGAAAAGAAATCATTTTCTATGAATTATCATAGTATATGGATGTTTGGTTGTTAGGAAAGTGATAATATTAAATTATTATCATTATTATATGAAATTGAATAAGAAATTAAAGTAATAACCAAAGATTGGAGATAAATCCATTTAACAAATGGAAATTATAAATGTGAATTGAAATATAAGGAAATGAATTCATATAAGAATAAAATTGTGGATATGAATTGTAAATGTGATTTATAAATGAAATTAAGGAATGTAAATTATAAATGTGATTTGTAATTTAAAACGGAATTCCAGAGGAGTATTCGGAAATGTTTGAAAAGAATTTGAAAATTTTGGAGATTTAGAAAGTTTAAATCATTTTTTATTTGAAAATAAATTTCAAAGGGTTTGAAAAGTATTTTGGAGAGTTAAAAGCTCTAAACTCTTTTCGGTCGCTGGAAAATAACTTCGATGATGACCGCGGCATCACCGGTGTTCATTTTCGGGTTTCCAAAAGAGGAATTGGTGCCAATTTTTTTGTTTAATGGAAGTATTTGGAAAATTTGGATTTTGTTTTGGAAATTAAAAGGATAATTTGAATTGTTTTCAAATGGTTTTGAAAAAGTTGAAACGACTCTGGAATCCTATTTAAAATACTTACGAAATATTAATAAGTTGATAACTTATAGAATATTGAAATTTGATTAGAATGAAATTCAAATTGAAAAACGAATGAATTAGTGAATGAATGAATAAATTGTGATTGCAAGTGCCAGAAAATGAAATTGAATGTTAAAATTCATTTTGAATTTGAAAGTAAATAGAACTGGAATTGAATTTGATAAATGAAGTATTAAACTGAAAGTTAGTAAGTGAAGCTAATTGATTATTGACCAAATGGATAAGGTTTGAACGAATTAAATTCAATGATTATAAATGAAGATAAATTGAATTCCAATAGAATTGAAAATGTGAATTATAAGTTCAAATGAATGTGAAATGAAAAATTGAACGAAATTGAATATGTAACTTCAACAGCGAATTTAAAGAGGATATAAGAAGTATGTATTGGAAATTTTGTAATCGAATTTGCAAAATGATTGAATGCTGTAACTAGATATAATGGCTAGTAGGATATACAGGTGTATAAAGGGATTGGAAAATTTATTTCACAGATAATTCGAATTGCTCGAAAAAGGTATGTATTTGAATTATAATATGAGTTTTTGCTGATTTCTCGTCTAGCCGCTTGGCTTTTTCTTTTTCTTTTTGAAATCTGAGAGTCCGTAGGGACGTTTTGTAGTCGTGCCGTATTAGCCGCGCAAAGGAGACGCTGGCGAAATTTTTCGGAAATTTAGAGTGTTAGAAAATTTTTGAGAAAATTTTGAAAGTTTAAATTTAAATTTGAAATTTAAATTTGAATTATTTAGGAAACAATGTTGTTTCAAACTAAAAACTATGAAAGGTTTGGAAAACTGGTTGAAAAGATAACAAATCTTTAGTAGAGAGATTTGTTTTGATGAATTGATAAAACTATTAGATTGTGAAAGATAGTAGACGAGTTAAGGACCTTTTTCCCTAACTTGTAATTTCGAGGACGAAATTCTTTTAAGGAGGGAAGTCTGTAACGACCCAGAATTTTGAACGAATTAAATTGAGAATATTTAATTAATTTTAAATATTTGAACGATGATTTAATTTGAATCCCCGATATAACTTTGAAATTGACGATTAAATTATAGAATTTAATCTATTGAAACTAGATAAAAAATTTGAATCTTCAATTTAAAGTTGAAGAAAAATATTTCGAAAGCTTATAAAACTCGTATTGAAAATTCTGAAGATGATTGAAGCTTCAGAATCCAATTTCGAATTGATTTGATCAGTTTTGAAATTTATATCGTTTAACCGATATTTAAAAGTAGTCATTTTTCAAACAGTCTCGGAATTCGACGAAACCAGTTCCATTGGGTCCGTAATATTGAATTATTGTCGGATTTCCAATTTCGTATCGTTCGGAGTTGTTGGGTGAGAATACGACACATAAAACGCGTTGAAAATGGTACCGGAACAAAATGAATTTAAAGTTAAATTTTAAAATTTGAGCAAAGGACAGCATCCCAAAAAAATCACGCCTGAAATCGTGGGAAAAGAAAATTCGTGCAGGCACGATACTCTCCCTTGTTTCAGCCTGGAATCGCGCTTCCCACCTTAACTCACGCCGAAGAAAAATCACGCAACCCACACTTCGTTTAATTTTAAATTATCTCATTCCCCTTTCCCTCATTCCTCAATTCAAACGAATTCAAAGAAAAATGGCGTTCAATCCTCTCTCCATTTCTAAATAAGTGCACGTCTTCCAATTCTCCTCAAATTCGAAAACCAAAATCGGCCTCTAAAATCAAATCAAATCGTGAGGGTGAGCTCGAATTTGAATTCAAGATGTATGGCACGCGTACGTGGAACTGGCGAGCTCGTTCGAGAGCGATAGGCACGTGAGGCAGCGTGCGAGTTCGAGGCTAGGGCTAGGCGGTGGTGCTGGGGAGGACTCGAGTACGTCGATCTGAGACTGGGTTGGGTACGATCGATCGATTCGCACGCAGGGGTTCCCAAGCTTGATCGCGATGGTGGTTCTGAGTTCTCGAGTGCTGCGGCGTGTCGTTTTAGGTGATGCAATGACATGTCGAGGAACGTATGGCGACGGGGTACTGGAGGAGGTGAAGCTCGATAGGTTGGTGGAGTCTCCACTGTCAGGTAGAAGTTATCTTGTTCGTTTTTAATTTAATTCAGAGATATTGTAAATTAGAGAAAAATGAATAAAACTGTTTTGATAATTTTTACAGTAAGGCGTTTATGGCAGTTATAATTCAATCAAAGATGTATACATATGTAGATTTTTAATTTACATATACATGAACAAAAATATAATATAAATTGGTAAAGTTTATGTAAAATTAAAATGTTGAAATTCATAATTTATTTTTAAGTATATGTATATGTAGTTTCAATAAAATTTATTTTTATAGGAAAATTTAGTTTTAAAATTTAAATTGTAGTTAAATAAAATTATAGGAGGAGAAATTGGTTAACCTATATAATTATTTTAGGTAACTAGAAAATATTTTATTGACGAGAATATAGTTTCAAATTTAAATTTTTAGTCAAATAAACTTATTTAAAGGAGAATTGGTTTAAATAAAACTATCAGTTAATTCGACTATTAAACGGTAATTGACTTATTCGACTGTTCGAATATTAATGAATTGTATAATTATTTATACAAGGTCAACACTGAAAAAGAATCAAGCCGAGAATGGAAATGGAATGCGAAATTAAAGCTAAGGTGAGATCTTCTCACTCAAAAAAATTGAAAAGTGGAATTTTCAGTTATTGATTTGTTTGCTGTTGGATATGATATTAGATATAGTAGGATATATCTATATATATATAGCAATATATACATATTGGCATATGTATATATTGGATTGATGATTTCCCGCCTCGTATAGCGGATGAGACCCTATTGCGCCGTTAGTAAGCGGATTTTTATAAAACCCATATACCGCGATAATTCCGTACTGGAGCGGAATTGGTATTGTGCTAACGTCTTTGGATGCAGGGAAACAGGTTGGAGGGATCCAACTGGATTCCTCACCAGTACTTATTCATTTACAGATATTGATGTATATTCTGTGATCATGTTGATATATGATGTTTGTTGTTGTGATTGACAAATTGGTGCTGTTGCATCATCGGATTCAGTTTTGAAATTTAAAAATAACGACTTTTACTTTAAAAAGGGTTTTTAAAGTGATTTTGAAAATATACGTTTTATGGAATTTTTGAATTGATTTATAAACGTTAAAATTTTAAAGTTATAAAAGTTATAATGTTTAGTGAAATAAAACCAAAGGGTCGTTTTTGAAATAAATAGTTGATTTATTTATAAAAGGGTTTAAGTCGGGATTTTTAAATAACTATAAACGATTTGTATAAAAAGATTTATAAAATTGATATTTTATAAATAAAAAAAATATTGGACTTATAAAACGAATTTTTATAAGTGTTAAAAAGAAGAAAAAAAGAAAAAAAAGGATTTCATAAGTGAATGAAATTAATAGATTTATAACGTGAAGTTATAAAGTGAATAGATGTTGTAGAATAAACGATTTATAAGTAATTTACTTATAAATTAGATTTTTGTACTTAGATGGGATATAAATAGAAATTGCTAAATGAAATGATTTCATAAGTTGAAATTGTTATGAAGTATAAAAGTGATTTATAAACATTGTTTTATAAATCCGAAATCACTTATTTTGATAAGTAATTTTAGAAGTTAATAAAAGGAGAATTTTATAAATCAAAGTTGTTAGAAAATATAAAGGTGAATTTATAAACGTTGTTTTATAAATTCGAAATCAATCAAATTTGATGAATTTAAATATAGAGATTATTAAGGGAATTTTATCCACAATTTTGGACAGTGGATAATTTTTGAAATAAATGTGTAGAAAAGACTGAAATATGGTTAGTGAAGTATATTCACGATTTTGGACAGTGAATATATTTTTAAGTAAAATGGATAGGGTTTTGGAAAAGTGATATTTGAAATGAAGTTAATTGTTTAAAAGATGTTTTAAAACGTGTGAACTATCGAAATCATAGATTTCAACATTTATTGTTGAAATAGACGTTTTCGAGAAATATAAGGAAATGGTGGACTATAACACTGTTGTTATAGTAAATGATTTCCGAAAGGAAATGTTTTATATAGTATTGGGATTTATATATCTATCTAAATTTCGAATCCCTATACTAGTGATTTTGAGTCGTCGTAACGATGTTTTACGCAACATTCGTTTTGACTCAAATAGATGTTAAAATTAATGATTTCCTTAAAGAATGAATATATACTTAATTTGATTTAAGTATATTGAATATTTTCAAGTGTTGAAAATAAATAGATTTGTGAATTACTTATTATTATATAAGTATGGGATTGCTTTTCCAATATGAAATGAACGTTTTTGAGATTTATCTTCTTAAAGATAAATCGCAATGAATATTGAAATCGATTGAAAATCGAATATCAGTAGATATTCGAAAATATAAATTCACTATGGAATTTATAAAGGAAAGGGAAACTGTTTAGAAAAATAAACGTTGATTTATTTTTGAAGTGTGGAAATTTTATATCTAGTGGAAGATATTTTGGAGGATAAAATAATTTGGAAAATTATTTGGAATCTGATGATGTTGCGCATCTTAATTGATAGTTAAATAACCGACTATCAATAATTACCTTGAATAGGTATTTATTGTGAATTGGATGAATTTGAATGCCACACTTATTTTTGAATAAGCGCTCACTATTCGGGTTAGCCGGGAAAGGACCATGGGGTCGTATAACCCATTCCGAATATGTGATACGTCGTTATGAATCGCATTCGAAGACCGGTGTTGAAGACCAGATATTTTTGAAAACGGAAGGATTACCGTCGAGTTACTCTACATCGACTGATCTTCGATTTAGAGGTTTTATCACCCTTAGTGACGGGAAGTCCTGACGTGATTGAAAATTATCCGGAATTGCAAGGGCTTCGTGAGAAGTGCCTTCGGTTCTGTTCGATCCCGGAACAGACTTGTATGGATTGTGTGTCTGACGTTACAATTTGAGATATAAAGCTGATTTCTTTCAAATACATTTCTGTTGGTGGCGGAGAATTTATTCTCTTAGCTTAACACCCATCTCTAAGACGTACGAGCTCAGAGGTTATGTAATTGAAATTTATCAGCGATATATCCCAATTTGGTAACGTGGCATACTGAGTGTTGCTGTGAAATGATCGGTGTTTGATCATTTGTGATATGATCATTTGCTTGATCTTATATCTTTGTGATCATAGGTTGATCATTTTTGTTTGACCCAAAGCAGGGCTTTGTAGAAAGCATAGCTTTGTGGACGAGACTTCGTCGAGCCTCACACCCCGGAAATGGTCGAAACAGGAAGGATGCGGCAAGGTTCTAGGGAGTAGCGCCCCTTAGTGTATGTCCTTCCTTCTGGATAAAGGTGGTATCATGGTATGGAGCCCAGATACTTAACCTCTGTGGTTACTGCATTATTATTTCTATGTGGTTTGTTGCGAATCGGGGATCCTCGGGAAGATCGGTGACGATCGGGGGATGGCATACGCGTGTCAGTAGTTACCTATTTTTGCAGAGGTAACCCGGCCTTGTGTTGGCAGAGATCCGGTTAGGTTCTCGGGTCGTCTATTCCAGGGACGTACCCATCGTGGAAAAGGAAGTTCCTTAGCCTGACCATTTGTTGGAAATCCAAAGAAACAATACGAGCCTTTACGATTTCAATTGTATAACCTGTCTCCTCAGGAGGCAGCTATAGCAGGCATAATATAATGGTACCTATGCTGGCTAAGATTTATATTCTACTTTCGAAATGTTTTCTACACTATGCACTAATAATAATATCAAAAATGATTTGATTTTGCGTAGTAAGCATCTTTGACTATCATAAGAAGAAATCTCCTCCAAGTCTGCGTTTGCATTGTGTGTGTGGTGGGAGGTCTTATGGTAGTTTCATTTTCCAAAAGCATTGCGAATTGACATTAAAGTTTTTCTGTTGTTTATTTTAAAGATAAATAACTGTTTTACGATCTCACACCAGTCACCATGACTGACTCGGAGTTTATTGTTTCCCTTCTAAACTCTGGGTGCCCACCAATTTCCACACGGGCAGTCTAGAGTTAGATTATCAGGATATTCTGGATATTCTGGAGCTTTGGAGATAAGCTGGATGACGAGACGTAGTATTTGTATCTGATAGTATTTATTCCGCTGTGTATTCTGTATGAGGACAAGTTATATAACTGTCCATTGTTGTATATTGACTCTGATGATTGATGTATGTAAAAACTGATATAGTTCTTTGTTTTAAAAGACTAGTGTTATCTATTATATATTGTTCCGCTGCGATGTGTAAGATTCTGATATTGTTTTCTGTTCTGATGTTGTTCTGGTGTGTTCTCTTCTTCTTCTACTCTTTTCTTCTTCTTCTACTTTTTCTTTTTCTTAAAACCCTCATTATTGGAGTTTCCGGCACTCGATTGCTCGGCAGTCGATAAAGTGAGTATCGATGTCGAATTTTCGAAAGTCGAAAATTCCCGTACGTGACAGCGTGGTATCAGAGCATATGGTTAAGCGACAACCCTGCTCTGTTGGGTGTTACTCATTAGAGATAGAGTCAGTAGTACTCTAGAATGAGTTTGAGTGTAATAATAGATACGAGCGCGTATTTGTTAGTGAATATAAAAATGTTTTATATTGTGTTTGCTTATCCGTTAAGATGTTTATGAATTTTGGTCGGTATGTGGGACGCCATATTATCGATAGGGATTTCTAAACACTTAAACGAGGCAAGACGACATAGTATTGTTTTAAAATAGGGTGAATGAAATAATTTTACCCAAAACTATTTTTGTATAGAAAAGAAATCATTTTCTATGAATTATCATAGTATATGGATGTTTGGTTGTTAGGAAAGTGATAATATTAAATTATTATCATTATTATATGAAATTGAATAAGAAATTAAAGTAATAACCAAAGATTGGAGATAAATCCATTTAACAAATGGAAATTATAAATGTGAATTGAAATATAAGGAAATGAATTCATATAAGAATAAAATTGTGGATATGAATTGTAAATGTGATTTATAAATGAAATTAAGGAATGTAAATTATAAATGTGATTTGTAATTTAAAACGGAATTCCAGAGGAGTATTCGGAAATGTTTGAAAAGAATTTGAAAATTTTGGAGATTTAGAAAGTTTAAATCATTTTTGATTTGAAAATAAATTTCAAAGGTTTTGAAAAGTATTTTGGAGAGTTAAAAGCTCTAAACTCTTTTCGGTCGCTGGAAAATAACTTCGATGATGACCGCGGCATCACCGGTGTTCATTTTCGGGTTTCCAAAAGAGGAATTGCTACCAATTTTTTTTTTAATGGAAGTATTTGGAAAATTTGGATTTTGTTTTGGAAATTAAAAGGATAATTTGAATTGTTTTCAAATGGTTTTGAAAAAGTTGAAACGACTCTGGAATCCTATTTAAAATACTTACGAAATATTAATAAGTTGATAACTTATAGAATATTGAAATTTGATTAGAATGAAAAATTGAAAAACGAATGAATTAGTGAATGAATGAATAAATTGTGATTGCAAGTGCCAGAAAATGAAATTGAATGTTAAAATTCATTTTGAATTTGAAAGTAAATAGAACTGGAATTGAATTTGATAAATGAAGTATTAAACTGAAAGTTAGTAAGTGAAGCTAATTGATTATTGACCAAATGGATAAGGTTTGAACGAATTAAATTCAATGATTATAAATGAAGATAAATTGAATTCCAATAGAATTGAAAATGTGAATTATAAGTTCAAATGAATGTGAAATGAAAAATTGAACGCCACTCGAAGTACGCTGCCAAACGAAACTTCACCACATAGATTGCAGACTACACCAATCAAACCCAATTTAGACTACATGCACTCACTGCCGCACGAATTCCGCCAAGGAACCACATAGATCCCAATCTTCCGATGCTATGTCGCTCTCCTAGCGAAATCAAACGTAGATTGTATGCACTCACTGCCACACGACTTATGCTATGCAACGCAATAGATCGCAGTTACACAAGGGTTACGTTGCCATCACAGCATAACCGTTATGTAACTGTAGGCATCAGCGCCCCTCGACTTACACAACCCAATAAATTATCATCAGGAACTCGAGTTTTGTCCGGACGTCCTCCAGGATCCCAATTACCTGCCCTAGGGTTCTAGGCAGAACCACATAGTGGATCTCTTACTATAAGTTTCGACTCTCAATGGGGGTGCCTTTTTTTCCATACCTTACTCAAAACATATCATACTATATACATGTATAGTACCTTTAAAATCATACTCTTTATATGTATCACATATAAACTTTATCTATACAAAATCGATATCTTCAAAATCAATAGTTCTTAAGTTTGGTTTACCAAATTTCAAAAATTGCTTTTTGCCAAATCAAAAGCCTTTCAAAATCAAAGGGTTCCCAGAACCTTTCCTGTTTTATTCTTATATACATATAAAATCATTCCTTTTAACTCAAATAATTTTTAGATCAATAATTTCTGAGTTAACTTCATACTTACATAAACTCCATTTAGTATTTCAAATATCCTTCAAAGATCATTTCCTTCAGGTTATATTTTCAATAAGGGGAGTTTTAATATACAACAAATATATATAACCTCATTGATGCCAAATCAATTTTTTTTCAAGTTCGATTACCTTTTTCGAAGTAATTTGTTACTTTTTTCTCTTTATAAAGTAAGTTTCAGTCTTAGTACTATCCAATGTTCATTTTAAACCCATCCAATTTTACTCAAAATATACTCTTCACTTCAAATCATTTTTGCCTTACTATTTCGATTTCGGTTCCGATTCAAAATTACTTCGAATTCCATTTGGATTATAACTTCAATTTATCCCAATTAGTTCTTAAATCCATGGTTTAAATATAAATAATTTCCACTACGACCAATTTGAATTTAGAAAATAGCTTGAATAGTTTTAAAATAGTTAAATAGTTAAAATAAGATAGTTTGGGTTGTAAAAAGAATGGTTTGTATAGTAAATAGCTTGGAAAATCCAAAATAAGTTGAATATTTAAGAAAATAGATTTAAGATAGTTTATATTAGAATAATTTATTTGAAAATAGTTTTAGAGTCAAACTGATTCAGTTTCCAATCTCCAATTTAAATCAATTTTCAATTTCCACTTCCATTTAAATTGATTCAATCCAGATTACAATTCGAATTAATTTCGATTTCTATTCCAATTCAAATCAATTCCCCTTTCGATTTCAAATTGGTTTAATTTTGATTACGATTCCAATTAATTCAATTCAATTCCAACATTAATAATTAAGCAATTATAATTTTTTCATTCAAATTAATATAAAAAGTTATTTTATATTAGATCGTACTTCTACAAAATATTTCACAACATCGATAGACTGCAACACTAGTAGGTTGAAACATTACGTCCATTTATCCATAATAAAAGTCTAACAAAAAGTTATAAATCTAGACGCCTTTACCACAACCTAGGGTTTAGAAAAGAACAGAGCCTTAGCATCCTTCATAAAAACATCCTTACGGACTTCCTACGAACGGGCCAAGCCTGTCATTGCAATCTTCAATAGAGTGTCCCCACTTATAGCATTTTCCACAAAAGGTCTCTATACTTCTTATGGATAACTTTCACGTCTCCCGCAGTGCGTTCCACAACTTTCCATTTCTTCTATCTCTTGGGACAATCTCTAGTGATGTGTCCCGTCATCTTACAATGGGAACAAATATTGATCCATCGACTGGCATCATGAGTTTACGTTTCACCTTTCTCACTTTAAGGCAATGGTTTAAAAAATGTCCTTTCTTTTGACACTTAAAGCAGAAAATCTCAAAGTGAAATCATTTGACTACTTCATTCTGTTCATTCTTGGTTTACTGCACCTAGCTGCGTGATTCCCTTTACTGTAACATCTATATCATGTGACATTATCATAAGGACCTGGTCTAGCCATTTCCCTAACCTGTTTCTCATTCTCTAGTATTGCTTCTTCTCATGCTTTACGTGCAGCTGCTCCCTGCTCCCTATGTCTTTCCTTCCATTCTTCTCCTTTGGCCATCACTTACACTTGGACTAGATTCTAGTAGGACTTCTTAACCTATATTTAAAACTTCAATTAGTCGAGTCTTCATCTTTTATTCTTATTTCCAGTTATCCTTTTATTTGTTCTCGGCCATTTTTATAATTTAATCCATTAGTTTGGTTCATTTTAACTTTCCAGAATTCGAGACTCATTTTTATTTCAAAAATCTTTTTAAAATCATTCATTCAAAACTTCCTTTTCAATTTAATCCATTTAACTTTCATGAGTTAAATCTTAATTCCATCTTGAAATCTCCCATTTCAAACTATAAGTTCAAAATTTATTTAAATTTCTCTGAGTTAAATTCCAATTTGTTTAATCCATTTAGAATTATCAATTTAAATGTTTACCTCCCAAATTTAAATTTCTTATTAATACCACTTTCCCACTTATAAGTTCAAAAACTTACTTTCCTTTTGGGTTGTACTTCTCATTTCAAGGGGATTTCAGAGTTTGACATTAATATTTGTTTCAAACCAACTATGAAATCAACACACCCACAAACATATCCCATCCACACAAAAAGTCACACTTTGAATTTTTAAACCATTCTTGGTTTCTAATCCAAAACAAATTCATCTTCAAACAACTCTTGTGTTAAAACAAAGATTTTGATATTCAAGAATTTCTAGATAATATTACTTATTATTTCCTTAAACATTTTGAAACCCATTTTAAACTTTCTGGGGCTTAGATTTAAAATTTCACATTTAAATTCATGTTAATTTATAAGTCACATCTGTAAACTCAGCTTATATAATTTCACTTCCATAAACATCCCACTATGTGATACCACTGTTTAATTTGTAAAAAAACATCCTTTATTAAGACACAACAACCAATTTATGATAATTATCATATCAAGAAATCAAACACACCATATATTCCATCATAATTTACTGGATAAATATAATCAGGGTAACTTATTTCGTTTGAAAACACCTTGAAAAATACTTTCGGAAATTTTGAAATTTTAAATTCTGGTTTGAATCCATTTACAGCTTAACTTACTTGTATAATTAATACTTACCCAAATTTCTATTTGGTTATATATATGTCACCGCTTAAATTTAATAATTTTCTTTGATTATAACAATCACAGCCAATCACTTTGTTATACTATAATAATCTGCAAGATTTATTTCTTTTATATATCAATATTATTTAAAAATCATATTTAAAATTATATAAGAAAATAACAAGTACGCCTTCATATAATACTCTTAACTCATTCGAGGGTACGACAGACCCTATCTCTAATGAGTAATCCCCACCAGAGCCAAGGTTCTCGCTTAACTTTCAGCTTTGATACCACGTGTAACGACTGGGCGATTTCCGACCCCCAAAAATCGACACTAATACATCCACTATATAGAGTGTCGAGAACTCGAGTGCCAAAAATACCAGGTTGTTAGGTTTTTTTAGAAAAAGAGATAGAATAAGAAACAGAAATAACAGTACAGAATCTCACAATCACAACAGAACAAAATATAATAATAGAATTTTATACAAGAAAAGATGTAACTGCTAAAACACATACAAGATATCAGAGTACAACAAATCTGGATAGTTATAATAACCTGGCCCTAATTGCTGAAAATACAACATACAATACATAGCGGAATATATTCAAATACGTGCAATACTTCTTTGCCATCCAACTCGTCTTTTGAGCTCCATAAGCGTCTTAGCCTGAAATTCTATAATACTCGGTTTGACCATAGCATTACAATAAATAACACCCGAGTCAGGCTGGAAACCAGCGTGAGTAAACCCATTTAATTTGTAATACTTAAGCTATAAAAACCTTTTTCAAACCAAGGTAACTCTTACAACACGATGAGTTTTATTTGATTTTAACCAAAAACACTTTCACGGGAATCCCTTGATATTGTAACAATGTCTAAAGTATAATACTTCTTTAAAATAGTTAAATTTGTGAAAAATTAATCCAATTCCAGTTTATTAAACTCTATAATCAAACCTGTAAAGGTTCGGAGTGATTTTCAAATCGAAGCGGTTACGGATAACACTGATATCCGATCACGGTCTCTTCGATTCCAAGTAATAAAATTAAGGAAGTAAATTGTTTAAAATAAGCAGCTTATCATTTACGGTGACAATATTTAATTATGGGATTTTATTACAAATTTTTATTTCAAATAAAATGAAATAATTATTTTAATCTATTATTAACTTGCCTGACCACTTGATGGCACCGACAAAAAATAAATAATTCGAATATCCAATAGAATTAAGCCAAGATATAGATAGTTAACCAAATTAACGACCTATAACAATATCAAACAATTTCACATTAGGATTTAATAGCTTTAATTAACTGCATTCATTTATATTTTTAATCCAAAAAAAATTCAAATTAAATAAATTATATAATAATTTATTTCTAGTTAATTAAAATTAAACACTCTATTTAGTATCTAATTTTGTTGATTTACATAAGTTTTAAGTCAATTAACAGTATAATTAATTACCTATTTAATTTATAAAATATCATTAACTTTAAATTACCGTTTTAAAATGACAATATCTTTTTAGTTAAAAGAAAGAAAATATAAATTATCCTATAAATTTATATGTATAAATTACATTCCCTCTCTTCCTTTCCTTTCTTTCTTTTCCCTTCTTTCCTTTTCTTTTTTCCTTTTCCTTTTCCTTATTTTCATTTTCTTCCTTATTTTCCTTTTTCTTTCTTCTTTTCTTTTTTCTCTTCTTTTCTCCATTTCCTTTTACTTTTCTTATCCGGCGCACTCTTCTTTCCGACCCATCACTCTCCTTCCCACTTTCTTTCTTTTTCTTTCCAGTTCCCACCTATTATTCTTCAATTCAAAACCAAGGCAATTGCACACAGTCGTGCACGTACACGTGCACACTGCCCTCCACTGCCACCCTTCGATGCTGACCATCCTACAAGCCATCGCCGACCCATACCCCATGCTCCACCACCAAATAACTCCACAAAACTCCATACTTGAAAATCGATCAGCTATCCCCAAGCAATACGGAACCCACCACCACTCGATCGCCTCTCAATGTCGTCGTGTACCACCATTAACCACCAAACCATGCAAGAACAATCGCTACACCCTTACCTTCCTTCTCCCCCAGGTGCGCAACCTGCCACTTCTCTATTTTCCTCACTTTTGCTACGCGATCGAGATCACCAAAACATCCACCTTAAACCTTGCCTCGTCTCGACGCCCCGCTTTGCCAAAAAGTGCCGCTCCATTTTTTCCCCTGCTCCCTATCTCTACAGCTCCCTCTCGACCAAACCCCGACCCCCAACATCGACGCCTTTGCCAGAATTTGGCCCAAGACCCGAAACGTTCATCTCCAATTAGCTCATCACATACATAAGTAAAAATCATGAAAGAACCTCCAAAAATCATCATTTCCAATGGCGATCAAATTTATATAAGTAAAACCATAGAACATGATATTCGAGTTTTCCTAAAATTGGGTTAACTTACTGTAAATTATATTTTTATTCTTCTATACTTGATAATAATTTATAAAACAAATTTTAAAACAAAGTATAGTCAAAAACAAATGTTTTTCTTTTTAACATCACAATCTAAATCTAAATGGTTTGCGAGGTAGGGAATTTTGAAGCTAGATATACATTTTCTTTTAACCTATAGAGCAGAAGCAATAAAAGATGTACATGCTTGGGTTTCCTCTAGCTATAACACTGGATATACATCTATATATATGTATATATACATTCCTGTTTCAAGCATGCCTATCAACAACTTCTATGTACACATTCAACATGTATAACACGTTTTAAAGTATGAAAGAAATGTGTTTTACTCACCTTTTTCCTAGAACCGAGGGCACTTTTTTTTCCTTTTTATTTTTTGAAGATACGTGCTTGCTCTTTGGTTTTGATTCCTGTACTTGAATGCTTTATATCTTCTTTAAGTTTGTAATGGAAGTTTGTATATTTTTATTTTCCTTGTTATCTTATTTGAATGCAAAAATGCAAAGTAGGCGGTGGTATATATATAACGGGAGAATCGAAGGAGCAGGCTGAAGCTTTGTTACAGGCTTTGCATTTTTTTTCTTTTTAATTTTGATTTGAAAATGTTTGACCTGGTTTGATTTTCCTTTTTGCAGGATTTGAAGTTTTGGGTAATTTGAAGTTTTATGTGTGATTTGAGATTGCTATGATGATGTTCCCTTGTGTACATACATGCATACTTAATATATACATTTACCTATATACATTTGTCATCATATATATATATATATATATGTTTACACTTATTCATATACATATTTACACATTTATTACCATAAAAACTTATATATTTATGCGTGTGTGTGTGGATATGCATACATACACAACATACATTTTTACTTTGTCATGTTTTACCTTTTATTTTATATATTTAGATATACACATGCTTCCACATATATGTATAGATATTTATTATTTCCATAAGCATTTATTTTATAACATATATACATGGCCACAAGTTTTGGAATCTTACCATTTTGAAATTATACATTCATGTATATATATTTATTTATATATACAATATTTTCATAACATATATACATATGTATATTTTTCTATAAATGGACATTTCATATATACAAAGATATGGATATTTAACTTAGGTTCAAATGGTGGAGTTTATTTACATTTCTATAAAATTTATCATATGCAGAGATTTTTCAATTTAAAATTTTTATATGCTTTAAATCAATCATACCCTAAAATTTTATTAATTTAAAGGTTTATATATTTTTTAAATCAATTTTATATTTATTCATATATTTAAATATCAAAAATTTATTTGTTCGACTTATAAAATCAATGTTTCAATAATTGAAAACAGTTAATTATCTCATTAACAGGCATCAAAAACTCGAGTCGTTACAGACCCTAAGGGGTATCTTACCAATATTTATTTATCTACATCATTGCATAGCTTATATTGTTATTAGGTTGAAAATAATTATGACATTCTATTTGAACTGTTTAAGTGTTATTATAGCGATTTTTGCTATACAATTACATATTGAATATCATCCCCTAAATTTTTGTGAGTTATACTAAGCTTGTATTTCCACAAAATAGATGTTAAACTTCATCAATCATTTTGATTAATGATATTTAAAGTAATTAATCATTTTAACTAATGATGTTTAAATTTAATTAATCATTTTGATTAATGAGATTTGGATTAAATTAATCATTTTAAATAATGCTATTTAAGTTTAATTAATCATATTAAATTATTGATATTTGATTTAATTAAACATTTTTATTAATATTATTTAATTTTAATTAGTGATATTTAATTTGATCAATCAATTTAATTAATGATATTTAAATTTGGTAAATCATTTTAATTAAGATAGTTGATTTAATTAATTCTTTTAATTAATGATATTTAAATTTAATTAATTAATTAAATTAATGATATTCAAATTTTACTAATTATTTTAATTAATGATGTTTGAAATTAATTAATTATTTTAGTTAATGATGTTTGAAGTTAATTAATCATTCTTATTAATAATGTTGAAGTAAATTAAATGATTTAGTAAAATTATTTTAAAGTTAATTAACTAGTTTAATAGAAGTGTTTTAAAGTTAATTAACTGAATTAATAAAAGCATTTTAAAGTCAATTAACATATTTAATAAAGATGTTTAAAGTTGATCAATTAATTTAACGTAGGTGTTTAAAGATACTAACTAATTTATTAAAAGAAAATTATAAATTTGATTTATTACCCTTCGGGATAATTATTGTTATTTTAAATTTATAATTATTTTTTTAATTTTTATATATTTTCTTTAGGGAAAATTAATGTGCTTTAAAAGTTGCAAAAGGATTTTATGAATTATCCTTCAAATATTAACATTTGATTTAAAATTTATAAAATTAATTAAAATTGATTTATTATCTTCTAGGATAATAAATGTTGTTTTGAACATATAAATGATAGTTTATAAATGAGAAAATCCTTTAAAAGGAATTGTTTAAAAATGAAACTAAGTGTAAATTCTTTTAGGTTTATAGTAGGTAATGTTTTAACGAAATTTGTTTTTGACCCTTGTTTTACTACACTTAGCACTCCTGTTTGCCCTTGTACAAGAATATTTTAAAGAGTATTTTTAAGCGTTGTATAAATATTTGAAATGTAAAATTCAAATACTAGTGTGAATAAAATATTTTAAAAGTTTGGTACATTTATTTGTGGTACGTGTATGCGATATAATTCCCATATGCAAACCACTTTGTTATTCCCGATGGTTGATTTATCGATTATTGACTTCGATTCTGCTATCTTCTTTGTATTTCGTTACTCTAAGATGATTAGTTGCTCTTTTAAGTTTTGATTCTTTTCGAAAAATGATTGAAGAGAAAGAGAGGATCCTAGTCATTGTTATGCTTCATCATTCTAAGACGATATGTCGCTCATTTTAAGCGTTGGCATCCAACACTGTAGAAACTAAAACCATAGAACAAGTGGGAGCCAAGCCTTGTGGGTCGCACCCATTATAGTATATTCACATTTATCTACTTGTGTTGATAGCATGCATGCATTGATGTGAGCAGGGGTCCAACTTGAAAGTTCTTTAGAGCGATGCATGTTTGGCATGGGATCTGAAGTATATTTTATTTAGAGGTATACTTTCAGTGTGGGGGGTGCAACCTCCTTGTTATATTGAATAAATTCATCTTCCTTCATTGTTTCGAACCTTGGAATTGATCTTTCCTTCTTTTATGTTATTTCAATCCAATACGGTTTGTTGCTCATTTGACCATTGATATGCTTTATCGAAAATAACTAAAACCAAATAGCGAGTGGATGTCAAGCTATATGGGATTACTACCATTATGGTATATTTGCATCTACTCTAGATTTGATTCGATCATATGCACGAAGATGTGAAATATTCGGATACTCAATAAGGTTGGCGGGATCCAGCTTGTATATTTTCGAGGGCCATCGTTTGTCCTTAAGTATATTTCTAGACATATACTTTTGGTAAGTAGGGCGCACTGTATGTAACGACTGCCTTTCTTGCATAGATATACAAGCCATTAAGGGTAGATGAAAAAGAAAGATAATAAGAAACTAACAATCAAAGAATCTCACCTAGACTCAAAACAACATATAATATATAACATAGGATATTACAATATCATTTCCATAATAATTATACACCAGAGTCATTACATTACAACTTTCATCCGGACAGTTATAACCACCTGCTATACAAAAAGTATATAGGTCATGCATAATACAGTGGAATAAGATAATAACTAGCTAATGGTAAAGCCAATTACTCCAGGTCCTTTAAAATGCTTTCGTAAGAAACCTGGATCACTTGGGTACTCATAAAAATTTGGGTATCCAAGAGTTTAAGGAAATAGAATTAAAACTCCGGGTCAGACATGTGTCTCATGTGAGTAAACTCAAATTACTTTTATAAAACACTTTCAAAATCAAAGGTATTCCGTAAGACTACATTGCAAATAGACATATATGGGTTTTTCCCTTACAGTAACCATAACAATTTATATAGAAATCCAATGATACTATGAGAGTGTCTAGGGTTTTCAAGTAAAATAGAACATAGCTGAAATGCTTGCATCTCATATTCCAACATATTTGGATACAACTAAATTGGTATGGTACTTATTGGAGAATGGATTTCATACAATGACTGGGCTACTAGGCTACCGCCCATCATGGTGCATCTCTAGATAAAATAACACCAAGGACCTCGCATGGATCCCCCACCAAGATAAGACGGGCCTACCCCTTGCTGGATAGTACCAAATAAGATTACCCCTCAGTTGGGATCAACAACCATACCGAAGCATACACAAATTGATAGTAGGGACTCTAGATAGGGATAACCTTACCCTTGTGATGACCTGGAGATTTTAACGATTTTAAATAATGCAATTAACTAAATTTTTCATGAAATAAACAATAACAATTTTAGAAATTGATATTTGATATTTGATATGCATATATTGAAGCATAACAAGTGGCAGATTTTCATTTGAAAAATTGAAGGTTTGTTTGGCCGTGAAATTTCAATCTAAAATTTAAAAATCAATTAATTTGATGGAAATGAAATATTTTTGAAATTTGAATATTTTTATATAAGAAAAATGTAAATGATTTCTTAAGTAAGACATTATATTTTGTTTCGCCAAATTTGGAAAGCTCTAGCCCGTTTATCATTTTTTCGGTGGTTTAGCAGCAGTTTGGCAGCGAGTATGGAGTTTTGATTGGTAGGTCATATCACTCATATCTTAGTACCATTCTATTTGTCTCGTCGTGCTCATCTCCATAGTATATTCATTTGTGCATTTCAGTGTTTGTACGTGGCAAAATCTGCGAAACGATTGGCTGTATCAGTTCCGCATTTGGGTCCTTAGGGCTTTCTGTGTCCTTTCGTTTGTCAAATAACCACTAACCATTGAAATTCCCAAAAATTTATATTGACTTTACTTATTCCCCATGGTTTCAATTTATATGCTGGTTCTTTTATTTTCCTTCAGCCTCTTGTCTTTCCTCTCTGGTTTATTTTGAGAAATAATATAATATATAAGTTTATATTATCTGTGGCTTTTATAATAGAGGAGCCTGCTCAATCTTTTTTGTTTTCCGATAGCCTTCCCACTCTCCGTACACTGTCGTGTGACCCTCCTCTCTCTGCCATCTCCACACGGCACCCACCAGTCTTGCCTCTTCGAGCGTCGATCAGACCCGCCACCCACACCACAACCAAATGGCCTCCTCCCAGCACCTTCTCCCTACTGTCAACAGCCTCCTACATGCATTGCCACCCGAACCCATCAATCAATCTCCTCCACCCCTAGTTGCCTACATGCCATGACAAGCACAACCTCTAGCTTCCTTGTCTTCCTACCGCCAGCAGCCGAACACCCCATCCCCTTCCACCACAGTATGCGCCCTCCACCTCTTAACTTGGCCACCCCTTCCGACTGCCTTCGGTTCCTTCCCGTTTCCTACCCACATGCCAGTCCTCTTGATCTGCCACCACCTCACCTTCCAACCTCATCTCCAAACCCACATAGTCAGCATCCATCCCCCGACGACCAAAACCCTCCTACACCCGAAGAACAGCCTCACACCTCTACCCCTTTGAACTACACTTCCATCACAGTCGCCTATAGTCCACTACTAAGCGTCAACTGATAACCCAAGCACCACCATTACCTGTCATTTCTGAAACCTCTCAGCCTTGCACCCTTACTCAGCCACCTTGTGCCGCTTTGCTCTTCTCTATGTAACCCAGCCTTCTCTATTATAAAAAAAAGAAGTTCCTATACATATATATTTTGAGAAGCCGGCATAATTTGGAATCCCATGGTTGACCAGAATCTTCCAAGGCAGCCTCCTTTTTGTTAAAAAAAGAATAGAAAACGGTATATGTATATCGTGTGTGTGTGTTTGTGTGTGTATATTTTTCCACCAATATCAAGTTTGTTTTGATTTATTTTCATCGATTTCAAGCTATCAGCTTTGCTTTGTTCGTCAAATTCATATTCATCGTGTCGTTCTTTGGAATTTATGCTTGGATTCATAGCTTGTTGTGTGTCTAATTTCTCTTGCCTCGAAAGGTGAGCGTTCACCCATGAATAACTTTCTTATATTTAGTAAATTTAATTGACATGAAATGACGATTTAAATATGTTATTAAATTTGCATTGATTTGTGATTACATTGTGAATTATGATATGTTGTTATTTAAAATCATTTACTTATGTTAATTAACATATGACACTAGTTGACATGTTAGTATATATAATATTTGTTAATTACGATATATGTTGCCATTGATATGTTATTTGTTATTATTCTATTGTTCTGACACTGCATGTTCCCTGTTAGTTTAGGAATTCCCTATGGGTTGAAATAGTACATACCCGAATGATATCATAGATTAGGGAAAATCGTTATGGGTTGATATGAATCATATGATAGACCCAATCGATTTTATTTATTTTTGAAATTTTGGGATTGTGGGTTAAAATGATATATACCCGTAAATATTAAATTATTACGGATTGAAATGATAAACATCCGTATCACTTTACCATAGGATATAAAACAATATATGGACACCCTATTTTATTAAATGATTTTCAAAATTTTAAAAAGGAAATATATGAGTTTTGATTTTTAAAATATAATATAAAGATTTTATTTTGATATAGGTAAAATTTGGATTTTAAATTATACGTTTAGGATACTTTAAAATTATAAGTTAAGTCGTGAAAATGCAAATATTTAATTATATTTTTATTATTTTTAAATATATAAAATAAGATTTAAAATAGATTTAATAATAAGGTTTAATTTAATTTAATTTAATTTAGTTAGTATATATATATAATATGTTTAAAGTATATATTTAAAATTTATATTAATATTTTGAAAATAGAATTTGTAATAACTTTAATAAATTAAGGTTGGAAAGATGAATTGAAATTGATTTGAAATTTTATTTTTTAAGAATTGTATTTAAATAAAAATGGATTTGAAACTTATTAATTTTGAGATTTTAAAGATATGATTTTTATAACTTGATAACTGGATTTTGATTTAAAGGTGATTAAATGAATATTTCCAATTTAAATAAAAATTGGAGTTTCACATTGAATATTGATTTAAATTTGTATTTTGAGATTTTATTTAAATGTTATTAAAAATGATTTAGTGAATATTTTCAAATTAAAAAAAAAATTAAAGTTGAATTTTGTAATATAATTAAAATTTATCAAATTGAGTTATTGTAAATTGTTTCAATATTTAAACTTTGAAACTTATTGAATTAGGAGTGGTTTAAATTTTTAGTTCAAACCTTGATTTGAAATTGATATAAATTAAAAATGGTTTTAATGAGAATTTGAATTGAACCTTTAATTGAAACTATTTAACTAAGATTGATTTAAATAGAATTTTGGAACTAAAGTTGACTTGAATTGATTTGTGAAGTTAGAAGGAAAATTTTTAATTTGAAACTATTTTCGATATAAACTCTTTTTAATATATACACTATTTTTAATATATAAACTATTTTATCCTATAACCTAGTTTTAAATATAAACTACTTTTAATGTATAACTATTCCAATATATAATTGCTTTCAATATTCAAACTGTTTAAGTTGGAATTGTTATGATTTAGATTTAATAGATTTAAATACGAATACTTTGATACGATGGTTTAACCTATTTTGTGGTTATGATTTTGGAAATGAATATGATTTCAAAAGTGAATATGATTTCGAAAGTGAATATGATTTTGAAAGTGATATGATTTTGAAATGAATATGAAATTTTGGTATGAAGTATGAACTATTTGAAATGAAAATGACCACGGGGTGAAATAAGCATTTCGTTGTTAAAGAGACCAGGATCGGATACTATCGTACTCTCTGCCAATACCGAAAACCACTTTAACATTTGTGCTTGGTGGATAATCCAGAACGTAGTAGGATGGTTTGACAAACAATTCTGTATGAAGTATTAACGCAGCCCTGACTCCCTCGAGTCAGCTTGATGTGACTAAAACATGAGCTATACCGGTCCAGGTGGGGTCGCTCCCCTTATTGGACTCATTTCTTCGATACCATACCTATTACCTTGTGACTTGATTAGGTGCACCTTTGATTTGGGAGTGTGTCTCAAGGTGGGCAGTATAGCTGCTATGCATTACCACCAGTCTGGGAGTGCAAAACGATGGTATCCTACCCTCGGTATTGCCTCACGTGCCTTGTCACATGACTTATCGCCTCCACTACGAGTCTGGTTTGTTTCGTACCTATGGAGTGCTCTTTAATAGCCCACTGGTTTGATGGAGTTTATAGTACTGTATAGGCTACAATATTTATATTAAATGTGTTAAGAGGGATATGGGTAATGCTTTAAAGCTATTTTAATAGTTTACTTTACTATATACATTATATGTGTAGCGTATTGTACTATGTATATAGATAGTTTCTCGGATCCTTGGAGGATGTGAACCCCAAACATCCTTTAAGTTATATTGCATTTCACTTGGACATTTCACTTGAGTTGATTTACTTGCATAAGAATGTTAAGCCCGACTCGAGTGTTTTGTGTTTTGCTTTATGCTCGGGTCAGACTGAATGTCACAGCATTTGAGACTGGCTTTTGGAGCTTGGAGCTTTGCTTGGAGATCTACCTTTTATCTATTCAGCTTTTAGTTATTCCAGTTATTTCTAGTTATTTATGTCCAGACTTGTCATTTGCTTATGTAATAGAGATTCCTTTGTATTTGGATTTCTGTTGTATTTACTTTAGACTCTGATGTTTATGTAGTAGCTGCATGAACTACTATTTATCTATATCGCTAGTTATTATTGTACTACTTATTGTCTTTGATTCTATAATTGATTTATTTACTGTATATGCTAAGTTTTTCCAAATATAACTTAATAATATGTTGTTTTGAGCAATTCAAGTTTGACATTTGTGGATTATTGTCGACTTGAATGGATCGAAATAACCGGTCGTTACATGTGGTATCGGAGCTCTGGTTTAGGCAGAACTTAGCATATTAAGTAAAAACTCATTAGAGAGAGGATAGTAATACCCTAGAATGAATAAATCAATTATAGAATCATCTTTCGTTTGAGCTTGAAATTCTTTGTTAGGATCCTTCTGGATTAGGATTTCTTTTGAATTTCAAAACTTTACCTTTGTTCTAAAATCCATTCTTGTATTTACAAATCCGTGTTTTTTGATATTGCATCATCTCGCAGCTTTATTTCTGTTGATCTCTAAAATAAATTTGAGCATATCTTACAACCTTAATTGGCAACTTTATCCTTATGTGTGACTAATCCCATCGGCGATCCCGCCAACCTTATTATGATTTGTAAAGGGGTAAAAATCCTTTACATAGGCGTCGATTCATCGAAGATTTCTATGTCCTCGATTTTGATGCATTTGATATCTTAGTTTGGGGTGATTGGTTGAAGCATCATTATGCTGTTATCTCTTTCAAAGCCCGAACAGTTTCCCTAGTAGACGACCATGACAATTCTCTTATGATCGTATGTCGGATGCTTCAGGATTATGCAGGTAGTTTTATCTTTTCGCTTGATTTTCAACATAGTGATCTTGACTCCACCTTTGTGGTCCATATATTTTCGGATGTCTTTGGTGAAGTCACTTCTCTACCTCCTAAGCGGGAAATTGAATTCAGCATCGATCTTATTCCTAGTGCTCGATCTTGCTACCGGTTTCCACCAGCTTTGTTTAGCTGAGGAGAGCATTCCCAAGACCGCTTTCTGAATGAGGAATGGTTCCTACGAATGATTAGTCATGCCCTTTGGATTAATCAATGCTTCTTCCTTCTTCATCGATCTCTTGAATTGCGTTTTCTACGATGTTCTCAACAAGTTTGTCTTGGTTTTCAATGATGATATTCCCGTCTTTCTAAGTCAGAGAAAGGGAATGTATCTCATTTGAAAAATGTTCTCCAAACCCTTAGGAGTCATCAGTTGAAAGCCAAATTTTATGAATGCCTTTTCTAGAGGAATGAAGTTCGACTCCTTGGGCACATTATTTCTGAAAATGGAGTCTCAGTTGACCTAGTTAAGGTCTCCGTGATTAATATAAGTCTGTCCATCTTCCCTCTTTTGTAATTTAATTATCTTATCTTCTTTTCAAGCCTATCTTCTTAGTTGAATACTCTTTGAAAAGGGTCCCTCTAAATTTGAATCTCTATCCATGTTTAAAAATCCATTCTTGAATCATCCTATGAGAGAACGTATTTGTAATTGATATAAAATATTTTATATTATGTTGTTTGAGTTGTTAAGTTTGAATTTTGGGTTTCGATCGATTCGTCTGACCAACGTTGTCGATAGGAATTCCAAAACACTTGAACAAAGCAAACTAATGCAATATTCTTTTCAAAATTGGTAAATGAAATAATTTTATATATGATTATATTATATATATAAAGGTATAATTTTCTGAAATTATATAGTTAAATGAATTGGTTGTGAGAAGTTATAGTGCTAGATTATAATTTATTGTTTTGTCAAAACCATTAACTATTATTGCATGTTATAAGGAGATGAAATTTTTAAAACATGGTTTATAAATCTGATTTGCAAATGAAATGAATTTAAATTAAGGATTTGAGAATTTAATTTTCGGTGTATTTTAAAATTTGGTTTTCAAAGTTTTGAAAGAATATATTATTTGATAGTTCGAATGGAAATTTTTTTCCCAAAGAATTTAAAACGATGTAGGTCAATGCTCTTCTCTTATGTCGTTGGAAAATATTTTCGGTGATGACTACAACATCATCGACATTTATTTTCGAGTCTCAAAGTGGGAAGACCGCTTAGTAGCTTTTCTACACTTTTGTTTTGGAAAATGGATTTGATTTAAATTTCTTTAGTATGATTTGATGTACAAAATATACATATCTAAATATTTATTTCAAATTTGTTGAAGTGAAACCGAAAATTTAATTCTTAAGTTTTATGTTAAGTGATGGTTTTCAATTATTAAAATGAAGCAAGGAATTTTTGAATAATTGGAAGGTCTGAAATGAGAAATGGAATTAGAATAACTTGAAATAGTTGAAATAGGATAAAATTTATTTGTATAATACTCAATTGCATTCTAAAATATATATAACTTACTTGAAATATTACAAAAGTTAAAATGTTAATGTGAATATGTAAATGAAGGTTATAAAAGAAAAAACTTAAATAAAAATGTTCAAACTAAATTTTGCTTAATAGAAATGTTGTAAATAAAAGGTAAATTTGTATAGTGCACAAGTACACTTAAAAACATTAATTACAAGTGTAACGACCCGGAATTTTCGACTCCGAAAATTCCGAATTGTTAAGGAAAAGAAAAAGAAAGAGGTAGAAGAAGAATAGAAAACAAAACTCAGAATCACATATTCTCACATTCGCAGCGGATAAAATATAATATCAAATAATATTCTTTACACATAGAAAGCTGTAATTGTTATTTTACATTCACTACATCAGAGTTACAACCATTTATAAATATACTAGACAGTTAGAATTAACATGTCTCAGATAAATAACAGTAATATGCTCAGCGGAATACACTCCATACGTTCCTGCCATCCAGCTCGCCACCTGAGCTCCAGAACGTCCTAACCTGAAAATCTGTAATACTCGGTCTGAAAATTATTATATTAAATTCAACCCAAAACTTCCTAAACTTACCTAGAAAAATTTGAATGTAATGAGAACATATACTTGGATAATATACAATGAATATAACTAATAAGATGTCCAAAAATAAAATTTTGTTAAGGGATTTTTTTGTAAATAAAAATTTGAGTGGTTATAATGAAGTTTGTACACTTAATATATGTTGCAAGATATGTTAAGTGAATAAATATGGAATGTTAATATTAAATTTAGAAAAATTGTTGAAGGGTTAACTAAAATGATATTGATATTAAAGGAAATATACTGTGTGAATGAAACAAAATAAATGAAATTTATATGGTTTTGAGTTAATTGTTGTATGTGGTATTATGTATTTCGTATCTATCCTTCCATTTTGCTTTTATCCTATCTCGTTCCTTTTCGGGGATGAAAAGTTTTAAGTGGGAGAGAGTGTAAAGACCTGGAAATTTTAACGATTTTAAATAACACAATTAACTAAATTTTTCATGAAAATAAACAATAAAAATTTTAGAAATGAAAATTTGATATTTGGTGTGCGTATATTGAAGCATAGCAAGTGGTAAATTTTCATTTGAAAATTTAAAGGTTTGTTTGGTTGTGGAATTTTAATTTAAAATTTAAAAATCAATTAATTTGATGAAAATAAAATATTTTTGAAATTGCCAAATTAGGACTGCTCTAGCTTCGCTTATCTTATTTTCGGTGGTTTAACAGCAGTTTGGCAGCGATAATGGAGTTTTGATAGGTGGGTCGTATCACTCATATCTGTGTATCATTCTATTCGTCTCATCGTGTAATCTCCCCAGTATATTCATTTGTGCATTTTGGTGTCCGGTACGCGGTGAAATCTACGAAATGATTAGCTGTAGTAGTTACGCATTTGAGTCCTTTAGGCTTTCAGTGTCCTTTCGTTTGTCAAATAGCCACTAGCCATTAAAATTCCTAAAAATTTATATTAACTTTTGTTATTCCCCATGGCTTCAATTTATACGTTGGTTTATTTATTTGCTTTTAGCGTCTTCTCTTTCCTCTCTGGTTCCATTTGAGAAATAATATAATATATAAGTTTATATTATCCATTGCTTTTATAATGGAGGAGCCTGCTCATTCTTTTTTCTTTGTCGATAGCCTTCCCCCTATCTGTGCACTACTGTGCGACCCTCCTCCCTCCGCTATCTCCACACGGCACCCACCACACTTGCTTTTTTGAGCGCCACTCGGACCCAACACCCACACCACAACCGAGCGACCTCTTCCCCCCACCTTTTCCCCACTGTCAGCAGTTGCCTACATGCACTGCCACCCAAACCCATCAACTAATCTCCTACACCCCTAGTAGCCTACACGCCATGACAAAAAATGTTTTATTTTGTATGTAAACAAGTTTTCATATTTTTGTTATGTGTAAATATGGAGGAAATGAATTTTGTTTGTATATATGTGATATATGCACATATATTGTGAAGTATTGATTAATTAAACCTTAGGACAATTTATTATCTTTTATTATTAAACCCATTTGGCCCATTAGCCAACTCAACCTGATAGAGGAAGTGAGAAACATTTTACAGTACGTTCAAAACCATTCTCACCTTCTTCCTCTTCAAACAGTAAAATAAAATAGCCATTTTTCTCAAAACCCAAGCTTTCAAACTCAAATTTCTTCAAAGCAAGCTTAATTTGTATCAAATTAGAGTATATTAACAAGTAATCTAATCCCAAAACCTAAATATTTTATCCAAATATTGTTTTTAGAAGAGTTTGTTTGGTAATAGTCTTTTTCTTCTTTGCATGCATCTTTTTCTTCTTCTATAGGTGTTTGAAGGCCAATTTCTCTACCAAAGCCACAATCTTTTTGCTTAAATCTGGATATTTGCGCAACAACAGCAAGTTGAGTTAATAAACTCACAATCTCTAGCTGAAGCAAAGCTTCAAATGCAAAAATACATGCAAATAGCTTGAAAATAATAATTTTTGGTTGATGATTGTTTTTGTAAATACTGAGTTTAGGTGTCAGTTTGCATGTAATTTTCTCTCAATTTCGGCAAAGAAATGCGGTCGGATTTTCTTTAGTTGATATTTCATGTGTTGTAGTATATAAAAGCAAAATTTCATAACAAAACCCTTTTGTTTGATACCTGAACACCTTGCTGCAAAATCAATGCACGGCCTTGAAATTACCTTTACACATTTTGTTTTTTGAGTTGCTACAAACATGACCTGAATCCATGTTTGAGACAGCATAACTCTTTCATTTCTTATTTAAATCGCATGATTCTTTTTTGGAAAGATAAAGTTTTTCCTATAAGCACACCAAATTTTAGGTCATTTAGACCTATATAGCTTATAGAAATATGCTGCCGAACTTTGATCCAGAGCATGTTTATGCCCAGATTTTTACAATGAAAGCACTGTCTAGGTTCAACTTTGAGACATCATAATTTTCTCATATTTTATCAAAATTACATGACTCTTTTTTTTGAAAGATAAAATTTTCTACTATAAGTTCACCAATTCGAAACTCAATCCAATACATTTTGATGCTCTGTTTTATGCTTGGAAGTTGAACCTAAGAGGGTTTTCAGGCATGTACATTTGGTTTTTGAACTGTTGCAAACGTGGCCTGAGTACATGTTTGAGACAGCATAACTCATTCATTTCTTGCTGGAATTCAATAATTCTTTTTTTCTTTAAGAGATGATGTTTTCTAGTATATGAATACCAATTTTCAGTTCAATCCAAGGTAATTTGGTCCTCTATTTTATGCCTAGAAGTTAAACCTAAGATGGTTTTCAGGCCTGGGCATATTTGTTTTTAAACTGTTGCAAACATGGCCTGAGTCCATATTTGAGACAGCATACTTTTTAATTTTCTATTGAAATTCATTGATTCTTTTTTTGTTTGAAAGATGAAGTTTTCTACTTTGTGCACACTAAGTTTTAGTTCAATCAAAAGTGGTTCGATCGCCTGTTTTATGTTCGAAAGTTGAACCCAGAGAAGATTTCAGACCGGGGTATTATTTTGCCCAAGTGTTTTTATGTTCATTTCCGTCCGATTTTTGACTATTACCTCAGTTTTTGTGATATTTCTGAAGTATTTTGAGGGCTATGATGCCTATCAATATGTTAGCCTAGTTTTGATGAATTTGGAATTCAAATTTTGAATTATTTGAATTTGATTTGAATTTAAATTTGAATTTCAGTTTGAGTGGAATTTTGCTTGTTTTTGGTCGTTTTCGAGCACGGTTTTCTTCAAATCTTTTGAAATGATTTTTAAAATTTAGAGGATTAAAATAAATTATTATATAATATTTTAATGTATTTTCAAGTATAAAACCTATTTAATCTTTATAATAAGTGAAATTTTCAAATATGGTTTCCAAATGGTTTTCGAAATCGATTTTCAAAGCTTATTTTCAAGGTAAATTATTTTCTATAAGAATTACACATTTTTGCACTATCGAGCGAATGAGAAGGAGAGTTAAATGATTGGGTAAAACGCGTAGTATGGGATATGTGCGTTTATTCTTTCGGTTAATTCCTAACTTGTCCGTTTGATCGTTTTGGCATACGGGTCTAGTTTACCGATGATATGAGGTGAACCTTTTACTGCTTTGAGTGTGAAATTTACTAGCGGTTAATAAACCGTTTAGTGCGAACGGGTGGTATGGGACACACGTTAACACTTTTCGGGTTCCTTTCCGAGAGTTTGTGACACATTTGCCTGTTGGCGTGCCAGTATTGGACCTTCGGGTCATTTGCCATTGCGGTGTATTTGTCTTCCGACGTTTGCCATTACGGCATATTTGTCTTTGGATGCTTGCCATTGCGGCTACTAGTCTTTGGACGTTCGCCTTTGGGTGAGGTACCAATTATGTAAAACAGTACTCGGTAGAAATAGCACGTGCAGAACCTTTTTGAGATGATTTTTACCCTTGTGTGCCATCATTTTGGAATCGGTCCTTTGAACCATTTGGTGGCGATTACTTGAAGATTTTTGGACACTTGGGAGTTCTTTTGAGATTTTCATTGCCTACACTAGCATGTTGAGATTTTCCTTTGGGCGTATATATATTGAGATTGCCTATTGGTGCGATTTATGGGATTTTCCTTTTGGCGTTGTATGAGATTTTTATCTCTTTGTTGACATTTGCCTATGGCTTATGTCGAGATGACTTTTGCTTATGTTTCCCTTGGAGTTACAGATATGGAGGGTTGGGGAATTACTCTTTTAGGAGTTTACATTTTGCAATTCCCTAAACCATGCTTATTTGATTTATGATTTTCGATTATACGAGGCATGCTACATTTTAGCGTTTCATGAGATTTTTCGTCTCCTTTGTGTTTTATGCTTATTGAAGCAATAGTGTTCTATCACCTGGTGTAATCATAAATGCCATACATGATGCGTATCCTTCATATTTCTATGGTTAGCTTTCTTATTGTTTCTTCTTGTATAATAAGAATATCACTATGATCTTATGCTCTATTATTCTGCTATCATCCTTTTACTGACTCGTTTAGCTAGGCTGACTCATGTATTTTATACTCGGGTCAGACCGAGGTGTTTCAGGTTAGGTACATTTGGACTTAGCATATTCTGCTTCTGCATGGACTATTCTGCTAGCTCTTTTTCTTATAGCTTTTTGTGTAGTCCTTTTTGGTTTGCTACTCTGATATGTATATACTTTTGACTCGTGTTTGTATTGTGATCGTCATACCACATATGTGATGTATCATTTTATATACTTTGTGATGTATCTGTATATGTTTGTATATATGGGATTATCTGCTGTTCTGTGATTTGTTTCCCATTTGAGTTGTTATATTTTGTTCTAATAGATCTTATAGCCACCTATGGCTTTGTATTAAGTATTTATTGGATATGTCGATCCACAAAAAAGGGCATTGTCGACGTATTCAATAGATATTTAAGACAAGGCTATAGATGGTCGCTCTTATCCAGCCATATTCTCTGCATTAGCAGATAGTATTACCGAGTAATACTCTTTGTTAATGTGGGTCTCGGGGTGAGGTGTAACAGCTTGGTATAAGAGCTGAGTTTAGAACAAAATATGATAAACACAGAACATAAATACATATTATGGTACATCAAAGTTTAATACAAATGTTACGAATCCCTTAATCATCGTGCCTTTACTCTTTTTGTGTCCTTTGGGGTAGATAGAATTTTGGGAATTCAGCTAGGAATGCTTTTTTATTCCCTAGTATTCCATATTTGAATTAATGATATCTAGCATGTGAATAATCTTTATCTTATCTTAACTTTCAGCTAATGGTTGGAAGAGGCAGAGGACGACGTTCGGATGTGGGGCAGTACAGTGGCTCCCATCTGGATGGAGTATATATGTCTACCGATCAGTTCATGGAATTATTTAGGAGCACCCAGCCTCCAGCTCCTACTCCAGGTTCTCCTTCACGCAGGTATCCTTTCGCGTGCATGTGCAGTGACTTTGCACATCTCGATGGCAAGCCATTCAAAGGCTCTGAGTCAGTTTTGGAGGCTCAGGCCTGGATTCGTTCTTGCGAGCAGATATTTTCTCGCATGGATCTATCGGATTATCACAGGGTTCTTGTAGCATCCAACATGTTATAAGAGCATGCTCTTGATTGGTACGAGCTATTCACTACCGAGCTCGACAAGTCTACTCTTACATGGACTCAGTTTCGGGAACGGTTCGAGCTTAAGTTCATTTCTGAGTCCGAGAAAGAATCTCTTGCCCGTCGCTTCCTCGAGCTAAAGCAAGGGAAATCTTCTATTTATGATTATGTGTCTTCTTTCGAGGCTCTTTCTAAGTATGGCCTTGAGTATATTAGCACTCCACATAAGAAGAACCTCAAGTTCGTTTCCGGCCTTAAGAAGTATTTGAAGAAATCTTTGATGTTTCAGCTTAAGCTTTCTTTTGAGGAGCTAGTTGACTCGGCACTTCATCTTGAAGCTATCGAGAAGGAGATCGATAGTGGTGATGATGTTGAGGTTCGCAAGAACTCCAACAAGAAGCGGTTTCCTTTTTAGAAATCCAAGTTCTTTCCATCCAAGAAGAAGAAGCCAGTTGGTTCTACTTCTTAGCCTCAGTCTCGGCCTTAGTCTACTGGAGCACCTTCCTCTTGCAAGGGGTGTTTCAATTGTGGTTCATCTGAACATATGATTCAGGAGTGTCCTAAGCCTCTCTTTTGTCGATATTGCAAAAAAGAGGGCCATCGTATTTCCACTTGTCCTATTGCTCCATCTAATGCCAAGTCTGACAAGCTTCATGTTATGGATGCTTCTACAAGGTCTTCTCGGCATAGAGGTATATCTCCTTCTATTTTGGAAGGTTCTATTTTATTTCATGACCGCGGTGTTTGAGTTCTTTTCAATACGGGTGCTTCGTATTCATTCGTATCGAAGAAGCTTGTAGAGGATTTGTCTTTGGACGTATCATGTATGGTTACTTCATTGAGGATTGAGAATCCTATTGGGGGATCTGCGACCCTTAGCATGCTTTTTGATGATGTTGAGGTTATGTTATGTGGATTTTCTTTTCGTGCGAATCTGCATGTGATTTCTTATTTGGGTTTCGACATGATTTTTGGTATAGACTGGCTAGTGTGATATGATGCCAGGATTGTTTGTGCTCAGCGGATGTTATATCTTAGCCCTGACACGTAATAGTCCCAGTAGTCCATCCAGTATCTACGTACCTCCAGATCAGGAGGCTACCCTAAATACTCCACGGGCTACGGGAGAAAACAAAACTCGTAGTAAAGGCTCGATATGGTAGGTGACACGGCACATAAGGCAATGCCAGGGTAGATATACCAATTACGATACTCGGGCTGGTGGTAATGCAGCAGCCACATACGCCATCCTCGGAACACATTTCCAAAATCGGAGGGGTGCCCAAACAATCACAAAAGCAATAGAATGATATTAAAGAAATGAGTCTGATCGAAGGTGCGACCTCACTTGGCCCGGGACTGCTCCTGTTTTTGCCACCTTATGTTCTTGATGGTCAACTTGTTAAGCTTGCGGTAGTCGATGCTAATCCTAAGAGTTCCATCGGACTTCTTCACGAAGACGACCGTGGTACCCCACGGCGAAAAACTAGACTGAATCAACTTCTTGGACTCAATCTCTAAAAGTTGCTTCTTGAGTTCCTCATTTTCTTTTGTAGACATCCTCATGGGAGGACGGCTAACTGGCTGTGCACCTGGAATGAGATCAATGTGGAACTCAATCGCCCGCTTGTGTAGCAAACCCGAAACGGGCTCAAATACATCAGAGAATTCACAAACCACTGGAATACGAGATATATCATCATCATCTCATGAATCAAGAGAATATAAGGACACTTCGAAATTATCCACATCCCGAACCACTAGAGATAGCTAAGATGGAGAATCAGGAGATATCCATTGCCTAGGATGGATGATCTGTTCGATCAATTGAGTGGTGCTAAGATCTTCTCTCAACTCGACCTTGCCACTGGTTTTCATTAGCTTCGAGTCGTGGAAGATAGCATACCTCTTATAGTTTTCTTCACTTGATATGGATCTTACGAGTGGCTTGTTATGCCATTCAGTTTGACGAACACTCATGCTTTCTTTGTTGACCTAATGAATCAAGTATTCCGGGAATATCTCGATAAGTTCGTCCTTGTGTTCATCGACGACATTCTTGTTTATTCGAAGTCTGAAGCCGAGCATGCTAATCACTTGAGAATTGTCTTGAGTACTTTTCGTCACCATCATCTTAAAGCCAAATTCTCCAAGTGCCATTTTTGGGGGAATAAGGTTAAGTTCTTAGGCCATGTTGTTTCTTCTGAAGGCATTTCAGTCGATCATTCGAAGATCGAATCCATCCAAAATTGGAAGAGGCCTGAGAATGTTCATGAGATTCGTAGCTTCCTTAGATTGGTGGGTTATTACCGCGGTTCATTAAGGATTTCTCTCATATTGTGCTTCCTCTCACCAGCCTTACTCGAAAAAGGCGTTCGATTTATTTGGTCCAACAAGTGTGAAGCTTCTTTTTAGCAGTTGATGGAGCTTCTCACTAATGCTTCTATTCTAGTAGTTCCTGAAGGGAATCTAGATCTTATTGTCTACATCGATGCTAGTAGATAGGGCCTCGGTGCCGTGCTTATGTAGAAGGATCAGGTAGTTGCTTATGCTTCTAGGAAACTGCGATCGAATGAAGTACGCTATGCCACTCATGACCTCGAGTTAGCTGCCATTGTCTTCGCCTTGAAGATTTAGCGACACTATTTATTAAGAGAGCACTTCATTCTCTATACCGATCACAAGTCCTTGAAGTATTTGTTCACTCAGAAGGAGCTCAACATGAGGCAACAACATTGGCTCGACTTCCTTGCCTCCTATGACTTCAATATCCAGTATGCCCCTGGTAAGGGTAATCGTGTTGCTAATGCGCTTAGTCGCAAACATTCGGCTGTTGTCTCTATGATGCAAGCCGAGTGGGATGTTCTAAAGACCTTATCACTTTGTGATATTCGAGATCGAGCTCCATCTTCTGATTCTCCTATCTTATTATTTAGTTTGGAAGCTCGACCTAACTTATTGGATCGTATTGCCGATACTCAGCGGTGTGGTCCCGATCTTGTGCACCTTATTTAGATTTGTGAGTCTGAGTCCCGTGATGAGGAGTTTTGGGATTTCAGCATTGATTCCCATGGGTGTCTTTGTAAGAAGAACCGTCTTGTTGTGCCTTCTGATTCTGCACTTAGGCATGACATTCTTGATGACTATCATTGTTCTAAGTATACCATTCGTCCTAGAAGTAGTAAGATGTATGCCGATATGCATCGCCTTTATTACTGGGAAGGCATGAAGCCGATGTGGCGAGCTATGTGAGTAATTAAATGACTTTTCAACGTATCAAATCCGAACATCAGCGCCCTTTTGGTCTCCTTCAGCCTCTAGAGATTCCATTGTTGAAATGGGATCACATTTCGATGGATTTCATTGATGGCCTACCTCGTTCGAGATCGGGCCATTCTAGAATTTGGGTTATTGTTGATCGCCTGACCAAATAAGCTCATTTAATTCCTATTAAGTCTAATAGGAGTGCTTCTCATTTGGCCAAGTTGTATATCAAGGAAATCGTGAAACTTCACGGTGTTCCTAGTTCGATTGTTTGTGACCGTGATCCGCTATTCAAGAGTCATTTCTGGCAGAGTCTTCAGCAAGCTTTGGGAACAAAGCTTAATTTCAATACATCATATCCTTCACAATCTGATGGATAGACTGAACGGATGAATCGTATACTCAAGAATCTTCTCCATGCTTGCATTCTAGATTTCGGTGGTAGTTGGGAGGATCACCTACCTCTTGTGGAATTCTCCTATAACAATAGTTTTCAGTCCAGTATCGGTATGGCTCCTTCCGAAGCCCTATATGGAAGGCTATGTAGATCACCTTCTTATTGGTTGGAATCAGGTGAGAAGCTTATTCTTGGCCCAGATTATGTTCGTGATTCTTATAAGAAGATTGATCTTATTCGTCAGAGAATGAAAGAGGCACAGAGCTGCCAGAAATCCTATGGGACAACCGTAGCAAGCCTCTCGAATTCTCAGTTGGTGATCTCTTCTTTATTCATGTTTCTCCTCTAAAAGGGGTTATGCTCTTCAATGCGACTTGGAAATTGGTTCCTTGCTTTATAGGACCATTTCCTATTACTGAACATATTACCCCTATGGCTTATAGAGTTATACTTCCAGCTCATCTATTTGGCATTCATGACGTGTTTCACGTCTCTCAGCTTTGGAAGCGTCTTCGAGAGTCGAATTCTGTCATTGATTCTCCTAATTTTCATGAGCTTGAGATTTCACCAGAACTATCTATTGTGCAGCAGCCTATTCGCGTACTTGCTTCGGAGGTGCGATGCCTTCAAAACAAGGACGTGCCGCTCGTTAAAGTCCAATGGTCCGCTAATCTCAATGACTGTACTTGGGAAACCAGAGAGTTTATCGAGCGACCCTATCCTGGTTTTCTATCTTTGCATAGCGATGGTGAGAATCTTTTTATCTCAAGCTTATTTCTTTTCTTTTGATTGATGAAATCAATAAGTTGAATACAAAATCTTCTTTAGAAATTGCATGGACGCAATTTTGTTAAGGGGGGAGTCTGTAACAACACTAGTTTTGGATATTACCTATAAATATTAAATTATAACGGTAGTTATAATTTAATATTATGAATTCAAATAAAATTGAAAATTGTTTATTTGGAATAAACAATGAATTTTGGAAATAAAATGAGAAAATAAAGTTTGAACTTTATTTTATTTGTTTGGGTTAATAATGGATGGAAAATGGGTTTTATTTAGTGAAAATGCAATAATTTCATTAATTATTGTCAATTACTTCTTTTAATAATTTTTAAAAGAGGTATTTGAATTTTTAAAGGATGTTTATTAATAAAAAGATTAAATTTGGTGTAAAAATGAGTTTTAATTATAGACTTGAGTTTGAAATGGTTTTTCATATTTTTGTATGCAAGAAAATAATTTTTGTAGAATTTTTGAAGTTAATAATAAGGATTTATGCAATTATATGTGTAAATTGTGTATTTTGTTAAAAAAAGGAATTTAATAATAAAAAATATTTTAAAAATACAAATTAATCATTTTATATGGTAGAAAACATTTTATTTTGTATGTAAACAAGTTTTTATATTTTTCTTATGTGTAAATATGGAGGAAATGAATTTGTTTGTATATATGTGATATATGCACATATATTGTTAAGTATTGATTAATTAAACCTTAGGCCAATTTATTTTCTTTTATTATTAAACCCATTTGGCCCATTAGCCAACTCAACTTGATAGAGGAAGTGAGAAACATTTTACAGTATGTTCAAAACCATTCTCACCTTCTTCCTCTTCAAACAGTAAAAGAAAATAGCCATTTTTCTCAAAACTCAAGCTTTCAAACTCAAATTTCTTCAAAGCAAGCTGTAATTTTTATGAAATTAGAGTAAATTAACAGGTAATATAATCCCCAAACTTAAATATTTCATTCAAATCTTGTTTATAGAAGTTTGTTTGTTACTAGTCTTTTTCTTCTTTGCATGCATCTTTTTCTTCTTCTATAGATGTTTGAAGGCCAATTTCTCCACCAAGGCCTCAATCTTTTTGCTTAAATCCAGATATTTGCACAACAACAGCAAGATGAGTTAATAAACTCACAATCTCTAGCTAAAGCAAAACTTCAAATCAAAAATATATGCAAATAGCTTGAAAATATTGATTTTTGGTTGATGTTTGTTTCTATAAATACCGAGTTTAAGTGTCAATTTGCATGTAATTTTCTCTCAATTCCGGCAACGAAATGTGGCCGGATTTTCTTCATTTGATATTTCATGTAATGTAGTATATATCTGTAAAATTTCATAGCAAAACACTTTCGTTTGATACCTGAAAACCATGCTGCAAAATCAATGCACAACCTTGAAATTACCTGTACTCATTTTGTTTTCTGAGTTGCTGCAAACATGGCCTGAGTCCATGTTTGAGAGAGCATAACTCTTTCATTTCTTATTGAAATTGCATGATTCTTTTTTTGTTTGAAAGATAAAATGTTGTTCTATAAGCACACCAAATTTTAGGTCATTTCAACCTATATAGCTTATAGAAATATGCTTCCGAACTTTGATCCGGAGTATGTTTTTGCCCAAATTTTTACAGTGAAAAAACTGCCTGGATTCAACTTTAAGACATCATAATTTTCTCATACTTTATCAAATTACATGACTCTTTTTTTTGAAATATAAATATTTGTACTATATGTTCACCAATTTGGAGCTCAATCCAATACATTTTGTTGCTCTGTTTTATGCTTGGAAGTTGAACCAAAAAGAGTTTTCAGGCCTGTATATTTGGTTTTAGAACTGTTGCAAACATGGCCTTATTCCATGTTTGAGACAGCATAACTCATTCATTTCTTATTGGAATTCAATGATTTTTTTTTTGAAAGATAAAATTTTCTAGTATATGGAGCTCAATCCAAGGTAATTTGGTTCTCTGTTTCATGCCTGGAAGTTGAACCGAAGATGGTTTTCAAGCCAGGGCATATTTGTTTTTGAACTGTTGCAAACATAGCCTGAGTCCATGTTTGAGATAGCATAACTTTTTCATTTTCTATTGAAATTCATTGACTCATTTTTTGTTTGAAAGATAGAGTTTTCTACTTTTTGCACACCAATTTTTAGTTCAATCAAAGGTGGTTCGATCACCTGTTTTTGTTCGAATGTTGAACCTAGAGAAGATTTCAGACTTGGGTATTATTTTGCCCAAGTGTTTTTATGTTCGTTTCCATCCGATTTTTGTGACGACCCGGAATTTTTGAGCATTTGAAATAGGAATATTTAATTAATTTTAAATATTCAAAAGATAATTATTAACTTTAATTTCAAATATACAGTATTTATTTGGATAATTAATTATTAAATTTAATTATCGGGATTGGGTAAAATATTGAATCTTGATTTTAAGCCTGTTAAAAATAGTTCAAAGGTTCAGAAAATTTATATTGTTAATACTGAAGATGATAGAACTTTTAAAATGGAATTTTAAAGAGTTTTGTTCAGTTTTAAAAATATATCGTTGAAATTGAATTTAAAAATAGCCGTCCGAGGCACAGTCTCGGAATTCAGCGAAACCAGTTTTTTGGATCCGTAATATTGTATTATTATCGGATTTTAAATTTCGGAGCGTTTGGAGTTGTTGTGTAAGCATACGGTATATAAACGTATATAAATTCAGAGCATGTGTCTTTCCTGGCAACGTTCTCTTCTTGCCTAAGTAATTAGATGTAAATACGTATATTAATTAAAAACGTGTTCAACTGGTAGAACACGCGTCCCCCTTAAAAGTAAACAACCTAACACGTATAACAGATCGAAGAATTTATGGCCGAAGTAAAATCCTCTCCTCTTCAATTCAGCTTAAATCAATTTGAAAACAAATTAAAACTAATCAAAATGGAGACTGGTTTCCTTCTTCAGTTCAATTCCCTCTTCCGTTCACTCTTCTTTTAAATTGAATTCCTCCACTTAACCCGAACGATTCGCGATTTGAAGAAAGAGAGAGGGATGCGAGATCGTTCAAGCGGGAAGGGGGAGAAGTCGCGGTTCGCCGCGATGAAGTCGTTCGTTCATGGGGAAGCGGTGGCTTGGAAGTTCGTTTGAGCTGGCGTTGGGACGACACGATTCGAACGAAATCGAGGTAGAGTTCGACAGGGGTGGAGGTGAACGAGGGTTCGTGTATGGTGGCGAGTGCGGTTGGGTAGGTCTGGCTGGAATTCTCGCAGCGACGTGGTGTCGATCGAAGCAGTTTCAAGTCGAGCACGAAATCGATGGTGATTTCTAAGCATGCGCAAGCAATTGGGGAGGCTCGCGTTTCGGTCAGAGGGTTGGTTCGCGATTTGGTTTGCATGTACGTGGGGTGCTTGTCAGAATTGAGGGAGGACCGGAGCGAGGCAGTGATGGTTGTCGACATTGGTGAGGTTATTTGCTGTTTTTGGTTCAATCTAAAATTTTTATATGTTAGAGACAAATATTTATATTTACAGTTCAGTTCAAAGGTTTATATTAATATTTGTACAGTAAGGGAAAACTATGATATAGACAGAAAATTTATACAAGTTTTTGGAAGGGAAATTATATAAGGGTTATATAGGAATTTAACCGTGTAAATTTGATCTATCTAAACCATTTTGTTACTAAAGATAAAAAAAAAGGGAAATCAGTTCAAAATTTCCTTAAATTATTAAACGGTAATCAAGAGTTCGATTTTTATTTCGAATACTAATGAAATCATATAATATGTATTCAAGGTCTGGCATCGTAAAGAGGACTATTGATTTGGGTTGAATTGCAAAATAGAAGGGGCAAAAGGTGAGTTAATCTCACTCAGTTAGATTTAAATTTAAATGGTTAAATTTAAATAATTGATTGAATGGTTGATTTGGTTGATATGATATATATATAGTAGTATATAGCAATATATACATATTGGCATATGTATATATTGGAGTTGTTGATATTCCCGCATTGTATAGCGGATGAGACCCTATGCGCCGCATAATAGCAGATATTTTATATAAAACCTATATACCGCGATATTCCACCTTGAAGTGGAATTGGTATTGTGCTAACGTCTATGGATGCAGGGAAACAGGTTGGAGGGATCCAACTGGATTCCTCAAAATATTTAATTTTTGTTTAAATTTTCTGTGATATGATTGTTGTTATCCTGTGATAATTTATATGGGATAATCTGGTTGGATTGAATTTCCCAGTATAATGAGTTATCAAAAGCAATTGAATTGGATTTTTGGAAAATATAAAAGAGTAAAATTAAGTTAAGTAATTCTAGTGAATTCGAATAAATTAAATATGGAAAAGAGGAATTTTGAATAAATAGAGAAATGTTGAATTTAAAGAAGACTTATGTGATGTTATTTAAAGGGATAAAAATTTATTTTAATTCAATGTTTAAATGTAATTAAAAAGAGAAGGAATTTGGGAAATCTGAAACTTGTGTTTCGGTTTAAAGATTTTAAATCATAATGAGAAATAAAATCTGGAAGTTAATGAATTTGGAAATAAATGGATTAAGTAAAGAAATTTATTTCAAAGTAAAATAAATTGGGAAATCAATTATAAATTTGATTTAAATATTTTGGAATTTGAAATTTAAAGAGAAATGAGATTTTGGAGATATAAACTGGGTTTATAAGGTAAAATGGAATATCAGAGGATATTTGAAATATAAAATTCAAGGTGGGAATTTATAAAAGGAATATGAATTGGTTTAAAAATAAATGTTGATTTATTATTAAAAGATGTGAAGAGAAGTGTATTTATCTGGATAGCCAAGTATGTTTTCCCAAGCAATTTTAAATATAAGTTAAAAGTTTTAATATGGTTTAAAAAGCATATTTTAGAGAATCTATTATTTCTAAATGTTAAAGCCTAAAGTAGTATTTTCAAAGATCTATTATTGTAGTAATTATATAAAAGTGATTTGGTATTATATTTTAAAAAGAGAAATTTAGTTTATATTTGTAAAGTGGTTTCATTTTAAATATTTCTTAAGTATATATTTTGTTAAGGTATTAAAGTAGTTTTTTTAAATTTCAATATTATTAAGTATATTTATAGTAAAGTGTTTTAAGATTATTTTAAAATCTAAGTGTTTTGTACTTGGTGTTTCAGAGGAAATAAATATTTGGAAATGTATTCCGTAAGCGGAAACTGTTTTGAAATTGTTTTCAAATGAGTTTTGAAAATTCGGAATTATATCTTGGAAAGATATTTGGGCAAATAAATAATGTGGGGAATTATTTAATTGTGTGATGGTTGCTATGGATGTGAATTGATAGTTAAATAACCAACTATCAATATTGGCCAATGCGCTGATCGTTTCGAAGAGACCGGGATCGGGTTTCCGTATACCGGGATTCTAGGTCTGGAGACTCGAATACCACTTCGATCCGGTTTGTACGTTTCGTGTAACGATTTCGGAGTCGAAGATTGGAGCTGTGAAGTGCAAGGGCTAGTCGCTACTAATCCTGAGGATATTTCCAAAATGGATGTAGTAGGAATAGTGCCTTCGGTTCCGTTCGAACCCGGGACGGACTTGTATGGACGAATGCTTGCGAAACATCGTCAGCGGACGATGGGCATTCTAAGGGATATGTTCTCTAAAAGGTATCGTTTAGCCTCGAACCTCATCAACCGGGAATGACTGAAAATCAGGGGTTATGCAGCAAGGCTTCGTGGGTAGCTCCCACTGGAGGGTAAGGTCATCCCTGTCTAGATGTCCCTTTTTATTTCGGCTTAGTGGTGCGGTTGCTGATCCCAACCGTGGGGTGATTTTATTCGGGATCATCCAGCAAGGGATGGTTCCGGCCTTGTGTTGCAGGGGAGCGGGCGTACTCCTCGGTATGGTAATCTAGGCCACGTACTGTGATAGGTGGTACCCCAGTGCCGAGTCATTCGTTGGAAATCCATTCTTCCTACGTGCCTTGTACGGTATTTGTTTGTATTACCCACTTTTGTGGCTAGTATGCTGGAATTTAATAATGTAACAATTTCAGCTATTTTAATAAGTATTTGTATATAGACACTATTATAATATCAGAGGAATTTGATAAAAAGTGTTTTAGCTATCGTAAGGTAAAAACCCGACATGTTTATTTGTGGCGTGGTCTTACGAGATGCTTTTGTTTTCAAAGGATTTTTGAAACTTTAATAATCAATTGAGTGTGATTTTCTCACGCTGGTATTCCAGACTGACTCGGGTATTGTTTTATATGATGCTCGGGTCAGACCGAGTATTATAGGTTACAGGATATGATGATGTGGAGCTCATGAGACGAGCTGGATGACGATACGTACTCTCGTACTTGCTATTATTTTTCCGCTGTGTATTCAGTTGTATGATATTGATGTGATGTACTCTGATGATGTATTTGGATGTATATATATATATACAGATACAGTTTGATTTGTGTAAAGATCTGTTGATATATATTATATTTTATTCCGCTGCGTATGTGAGATTCTGCTGTTGTTTTCTATTTTTCTTCTTCTACCTCTTCTTCTTAACTAAAATGGTCCGGTTTTTCGTGTTAGAAAAACTCGGGTTGTTACAAGTGGTATCAGAGCTTAGGCTAGCGATAACCTTGGCTCTGGTGGGAATTTTGAGAGTATTAATAGATATGAGCGCGTATTTGTTAGTGAATATAAAATGGTTTTATATTGTGTTGGTTGGTTTATTGAGTGGCATATGAACCTTCGTCGGCACAGTCTGGACAACTGTATCGAAGGGGTTTCTAAACACTTGAATAGAACAGTTCGACACAGTATGGTTTTAAATAGGGTGAATGAAATAATTTTGCCCAAATTATTTTTGTATATAAAGGAATAACTTTGTAAATTATTATAGTATTTGGTTGCTTTGTTGTTAGGAAGTGATAATATTAAATTATTACCACTATTGTGTAGAAATTGAACAAGTAATTGAATTATAACCAAAGTTGAGAAATAATTTATATAATAAGTGGAATTTGAGAATGTAGTTTATAAATGGAAATAAACTCCATATACAAATGAAATTTGTAAATGTAAATTGTAAATGTGACTTATAACTTGAAATAAAACGTGATAGAATTCCAGAGAAATGTTTGGATATAAAATTGAATGGACTTTGAATTTGAAGTTTTGGGAAAGATTTAAATTCCTTTGGATTTAAAAATAGTTTTTAAAGGTTTTAGGGAAATAATGGTGATATTATTTCATGAATATTTTTCGAAATTGAATTGAAATCTGGTGGGATTTGGAATTTAAAAATATTTGAAAAGTTTTAAAGTGATAAAAGCATAAAAAAAAATTCTCTTTCGGTCGCTGGAAAATAATTTCGGTGATGACTGCAGCATCATCGATGTCTATTTTCGAGTTTCCAAAGAGAAATTGCTACCAAACTGTTTTAAATTGGAAATGATTGTGAACTGGGTTGGTTTTGAAATTCAAAGGGAAAATTGTTTGGTAAAAGCAGATTTTTTTGGAAATTGGGGTTTGATGTGATATACCAGATGTGTATGAGTTATTTATGGATTCAAAATGGTTTTGAAATAAAACCGGGCAATTGGATTCTGGAAATTCTGTTTAAAATTTAAATGTGGAAATTTAAATGAATCAACAATATAAAGTATAGAATGAAGTTGATTGAAATAAGAAAGGAATGAAAGTTAAATTCTGGGATTATAATTATGAGATGAAATTAACTCAATGAGTAATATAAGCTGGTAGATAAAAGAGTTAGAGAACTTGAAGGTGAATAAAATATATTTGAATTTAACTTAAGATGAGTTAAATAAAATTGAGAATTGGAATTGAATTAAATGTAAGTAAGTTGAAGTTGAATTGAATTGGATATAAAGGTAATGTAAAATGCTTATAATTGTGTAAAGAAATTCATATTCTTAAGTTCTTAAGTATAATAATTTGAAATTTGATTATAAAGATGAAAATGGACTTAAATGAATAGTCCTAGATCTTAAGTAAGTAAGTTAAAACTTATGAATAGAAATGAAATTGTAAGTCATAAATGGGAATTCATTACTTTGAACCATTAAGAGTTATAATTTGAAACTGTAATTATCAAATGGAAATGACTAAGATGAGCAATCTTAATTTTTAAATAAATCCAAACTTGAATTATAAAATATATTGAACTTAAGAAAATTAAGTGAAGTGATATTTGGAATTAAAAAGCAAGTATTTAATTTTAACCAGCGAAGGAACTAATGAGATAATAAATTAGTTAATGAAATTGGATTAACATAGTGATGGTTTAAATTGCAAATGAATCCAAATAAGTGAAAATAAGAAAATAAATTGGAAAGGGCCTGGTTATTAATAAAATAATTCCAGATGAATTGAATATGGAAAATAAAATTCATAATGATTGAGTGAATGAACCACTTATATTAAATAAATAAATGGAATTTGATTAAATAAGAATCGAATGAAAGATGGAAATAAAACTTTAAAGGGTTGGTTAAATGGAAAATAAACTTAAGTTATTGATTTAAGTAAATGTTGAATGGAAACTGAACTCAAACAGAGGAGTGGTTTAAATAAGTTGAGAAATAGTTATTGAATGAATTAACTTGAATTGTTTTCGAGCTAAATAAAATTAAATTTTTGGAAGTTGGAGATGAATTGAATTTAAGAAAAAAAATTTTGGAAATGAAGTAGTAAATTGAAGTAAGTTGGAATTCATATGAAATGGGAGTTCAATTTGAATATATACACTTCAGTGGTGAAGTAGTAAATAAATATAAGAAAAATTTATATTGAACTTAAGAATTGAAGAATGAAATTCTTAAGAAAATTTGTATTGGAAATATACTTAGTAATTTTGGAATGGAAAAATAAAATAAATACTAAGTGAATAGTTGAATGAAGACTAAAACTGAAGTTGAGAAATGTGATAGTTGTGAATAAGTGGATAACAAATAAAAAGGAATGTGAATAAGGGAGAATTGATATAACTAATAATCAATTGGGCTAATTACGTAAGGTGTACGTATATTATTTTATTCGCATAGCTATTTGGTCCAGATGTCGAACACAGAATTTCGAGATAGTTTTATCGATCCGAATCAGGATTTTTCACTCGATTTTCAACGGCGAGCCTGGATATGGATTGTTGATTGATTCTGGATATTCTCTATCATAGTTTGTGACTATGCAAGGAGAATGACGGTTTCTGATCAAGAAACCAGATCTGAGTCCGCACTAGGAAGTCGGGTGGACGATACTAGTTCGGAAGTGGAATTGTGTGATCGATTGAGCGATCGAATGTGATATTGCGTACGGATGATATATGTGCATCGTACGGGCTTAAGTAAAACAAATATTGGAAATTTGTAAAGGAAAGTATAAAATGACTTTGGAATTGTGATTGAATATTATTGCTTAGTAGGATATACAGGTGTATAAAAGCAATGGATAAATTGGGATTTTTGATTTAGAAGATAAAATCTAATGGCCCGACAAAAAGGTATGTATTTGAATTTCTATATGAAATTTGATTGGGTTTTGGATCCAGCCACTTGGCTTTTTGTTTTCTTTTGAGATTGGGAGGCCGTAGAGCCATTTTGTAGTAGTACCGAGTTAGCCGCGCAAAGGAGACGCTGGCGAAATTTTTCGGAAATTTAGGGAGTTAGAAAATTTTTGGAAAATTTTGATAATTCAAAATTTGAATTCAAATTTAAATTTGAATGGATAAGTAGGTGGTATGAGTTGAACTTATGAATAAGTTTGGGAAGTTAAAAGATGATTAGTGTATCATTAATAAAAGATTGTTTGGGTATTATTAAAACTGTTTGAATTTGGGGAATAGCTAACGGGAAATGAGACATTCTTCTTAACTGGTAATTTCGGGGACGAAATTCTTTTAAGGGGGGAGGAATGTGACGACCCGGAATTTTTGAGCATTTGAAATAGGAATATTTAATTAATTTTAAATATTCAAAAGATAATTATTAACTTTAATTTCAAATATACAGTATTTATTTGGATAATTAATTATTAAATTTAATTATCGGGATTGGGTAAAATATTGAATCTTGATTTTAAGCCTGTTAAAAATAGTTCAAAGGTTCAGAAAATTTATATTGTTAATACTGAAGATGATAGAACTTTTAAAATGGAATTTTAAAGAGTTTTGTTCAGTTTTAAAAATATATCGTTGAAATTGAATTTAAAAATAGCCGTCCGAGGCACAGTCTCGGAATTCAGCGAAACCAGTTTCTTTGGATCCGTAATATTGTATTATTATCGGATTTTAAATTTCGGAGCGTTTGGAGTTGTTGTGTAAGCATACGGTATATAAACGTATAGAAATTCAGAGCATGTGTCTTTCCTGGCAACGTTCTCTTCTTGCCTAAGTAATTAGATGTAAATACGTATATTAATTAAAAACGTGTTCAACTGGTAGAACACGCGTCCCCCTTAAAAGTAAACAACCTAACACGTATAACAGATCGAAGAATTTATGGCCGAAGTAAAATCCTCTCCTCTTCAATTCAGCTTAAATCAATTTGAAAACAAATTAAAACTAATCAAAATGGAGACTGGTTTCCTTCTCCAGTTCAATTCCCTCTTCCGTTCACTCTTCTTTTAAATTGAATTCCTCCACTTAACCCGAACGATTCGCGATTTGAAGAAAGAGAGAGGGATGCGAGATCGTTCAAGTGGGAAGGGGGAGAAGTCGCGGTTCGCCGCGATGAAGTCGTTCGTTCATGGGGAAGCGGTGGCTTGGAAGTTCGTTTGAGCTGGCGTTGGGACGACACGATTCGAACGAAATCGAGGTGGAGTTCGACAGGGGTGGAGGTGAACGAGGGTTCGTGTATGGTGGCGAGTGCGGTTGGGTAGGTCTGGCTGGAATTCTCGCAGCGACGTGGTGTCGATCGAAGCAGTTTCAAGTCGAGCACGAAATCGATGGTGATTTCTAAGCATGCGCAAGCAATTGGGGAGGCTCGCGTTACGGTCAGAGGGTTGGTTCGCGATTTGGTTTGCATGTACGTGGGGTGCTTGTCAGAATTGAGGGAGGACCGGAGCGAGGCAGTGATGGTTGTCGACATTGGTGAGGTTATTTGCTGTTTTTGGTTCAATCTAAAATTTTTATATGTTAGAGACAAATATTTATATTTACAGTTCAGTTCAAAGGTTTATATTAATATTTGTACAGTAAGGGAAAACTATGATATAGACAGAAAATTTATACAAGTTTTTGGAAGGGAAATTATATAAGGGTTATATAGGAATTTAACCGTGTAAATTTGATCTATCTAAACCATTTTGTTACTAAAGATAAAAAAAAAGGGAAATCAGTTCAAAATTTCCTTAAATTATTAAACGGTAATCAAGAGTTCGATTTTTATTTCGAATACTAATGAAATCATATAATATGTATTCAAGGTCTGGCATCGTGAAGAGGACTATTGATTTGGGTTGAATTGCAAAATAGAAGGGGCAAAAGGTGAGTTAATCTCACTCAGTTAGATTTAAATTTAAATGGTTAAATTTAAATAATTGATTGAATGGTTGATTTGGTTGATATGATATATATATAGTAGTATATAGCAATATATACATATTGGCATATGTATATATTGGAGTTGTTGATATTCCCGCATTGTATAGCGGATGAGACCCTATGCGCCGCATAATAGCGGATATTTTATATAAAACCCATATACCGCGATATTCCACCTTGAAGTGGAATTGGTATTGTGCTAACGTCTGTGGATGCAGGGAAACAGGTTGGAGGGATCCAACTGGATTCCTCAAAATATTTAATTTTTGTTTAAATATTCTGTGATATGATTGTTGTTATCCTGTGATAATTTATATGGGATAATCTGGTTGGATTGAATTTCCCAGTATAATGAGTTATCAAAAGCAATTGAATTGGATTTTTGGAAAATATAAAAGAGTAAAATTAAGTTAAGTAATTCTAGTGAATTCGAATAAATTAAATATGGAAAAGAGGAATTTTGAATAAATAGAGAAATGTTGAATTTAAAGAAGACTTATGTGATGTTATTTAAAGGGATAAAAATTTATTTTAATTCAATGTTTAAATGTAATTAAAAAGAGAAGGAATTTGGGAAATCTGAAACTTGTGTTTCGGTTTAAAGATTTTAAATCATAATGAGAAATAAAATCTGGAAGTTAATGAATTTGGAAATAAATGGATTAAGTAAAGAAATTTATTTCAAAGTAAAATAAATTGGGAAATCAATTATAAATTTGATTTAAATATTTTGGAATTTGAAATTTAAAGAGAAATGAGATTTTGGAGATATAAACTGGGTTTATAAGGTAAAATGGAATATCAGAGGATATTTGAAATATAAAATTCAAGGTGGGAATTTATAAAAGGAATATGAATTGGTTTAAAAATAAATGTTGATTTATTATTAAAAGATGTGAAGAGAAGTGTATTTATCTGGATAGCCAAGTATGTTTTCCCAAGCAATTTTAAATATAAGTTAAAAGTTTTAATATGGTTTAAAAAGCATATTTTAGAGAATCTATTATTTCTAAATGTTAAAGCCTAAAGTAGTATTTTCAAAGATCTATTATTGTAGTAATTATATAAAAGTGATTTGGTATTATATTTTAAAAAGAGAAATTTAGTTTATATTTGTAAAGTGGTTTCATTTTAAATATTTCTTAAGTATATATTTTGTTAAGGTATTAAAGTAGTTTTTTTTAAATTTCAATATTATTAAGTATATTTATAGTAAAGTGTTTTAAGATTATTTTAAAATCTAAGTGTTTTGTACTTGGTGTTTCAGAGGAAATAAATATTTGGAAATGTATTCCGTAAGCGGAAACTGTTTTGAAATTGTTTTCAAATGAGTTTTGAAAATTCGGAATTATATCTTGGAAAGATATTTGGGCAAATAAATAATGTGGGGAATTATTTAATTGTGTGATGGTTGCTATGGATGTGAATTGATAGTTAAATAACCAACTATCAATATTGGCCAATGCGCTGATCGTTTCGAAGAGACCGGGATCGGGTTTCCGTATACCGGGATTCTAGGTCTGGAGACTCGAATACCACTTCGATCCGGTTTGTACGTTTCGTGTAACGATTTCGGAGTCGAAGATTGGAGCTGTGAAGTGCAAGGGCTAGTCGCTACTAATCCTGAGGATATTTCCAAAATGGATGTAGTAGGAATAGTGCCTTCGGTTCCGTTCGAACCCGGGACGGACTTGTATGGACGAATGCTTGCGAAACATCGTCAGCGGACGATGGGCATTCTAAGGGATATTGTGACGACCGCCCATGACCCCTGCACCGAATCTAGAGAATAAGCGCTGTAAAGTGTGCCAGGCGACCATGGACGATTGTCAAGGTTAGATTAAAAACAACAGAATCTATCGTATTACTCACAGCGCATGGACAAAATACAATAGAACATATGTATAGTGAAGCTTTACAGAACAAAATGTCATCATATAAAACTCCATAATAGTTGAATACAAGCATCCACATAGTCAATACATCAAGCCTCACTACATATCTCTCAGAGAATACAAAACAGCGGAATACCCAGTACATATAATAAGAAGATAATATGCAACCCTCCAGCTCGTCTTCGATATCAGCATCGTGAGAGGAGAACAGCATCTGCCACCTGCTACCTAGTCTGCCCGTCCCAAAATGGACGAACAGCCCAAGGCAATAAGAATTAAAAACATAAAGCCTTGAGTCAGACAACAGTCTTAGTGAGCAGTAAATTAACTAACAACATACCAAAAGAGCATAAAGGAAAAGGAATAGGAATACAACCCTCCCACTCCAACCTCATTCTACAGTGATAGCCCCCAGACACACACTAAGCAGAAGCAACATAGCAGAGCATACAATTTAAAGTAAAGCTACTATCACTCGAGTCAAGGGCGATGTTTTCCAAGTACCAAGGCCTAAATCAGATAAGCACCCAGAAAATACCGCTCTTGAGTCCGAAATGACATTACAACCAAACATCCATGACTCTGGCTATCACTGTTATCATTGCTTCGATATCACCGTTAATTGAATGACCGGCACATTCTTTCAGCCGTCCGTCAAGGGCTAATGGAAACCTCGGTTCTAGACATAACTCCCGCACGTCGTCGCAGCCCGTGCCTAGGACTATCGAATCTGCCCAGAGTACTCGACCATCAACAGTTGGCCGTTGGGACTATCGAATCTGCCCAAACGTACTCTTGCTTAGAGCATGCTAGAACCTTCAACAACGATGCTATCCAAGCCTCCTAGTCATCCTCCTCGACGACTATTCTCATATCCATTCATTATCCTCAACTCGAATCATATCACCGAGTTATCAACATGCTTGGAATGATCCCGTCTGGATTAGACCAAGTCTTCATCACATGATTGCCTCGCTTCATTACATCCTCGCAAAGCCTCATCTCATCATCACATCATCGAATCTATGCATAAGAGCTTCATCATCCCGCTACATATGCCACGAGCAGCTTTCCCAATTCAAGAGCCTTTCACTTAGCTTTTGAATCGTCTTCGGTCTAAATCTAATCATCAATCATCTAATTCATAACAATCAATCAAATCAAACATCAATCCAAGCAATCAAGCATTCAAAAATGATCTAAGTAGACAATTATAACAATAATGGCATTTTCGTAATTAAAGAGTTGAAAGTCCAATAAGCATGAAAACATGGATTATATCTCTACAAACTTGATGAATGAACTTGCATAGGCTAACATATGATAAAATGGATGTAACATCATCATGAACAATGGATCTATATGGATCTACACATAGGATGAAGAAAATGCATGGAAATCTCTATTTTAACACCAAAACGAGCCAACAATCCGATATACTCCTTTGGATCCGTGTGAGAGATAATCACCACTCACCAAATCACCAAAACAAACCCAAAAGATATCAACTTCAGATCTGGACAGCGAAGAACTAAGCTAGATCCGACAAGATCTCACTTCAAACGATGAAATCTCTCTTGAAAAGATGAAGATCTTCAATCTAAGCTCTTGAATCTTCAATCTTGATCTTCGATTTGGATGGATGGAAGCACTAGATTAGAGTGGAGAAAAGAAGTGAAGAAGTGTAGAAGTCGAGCTCTCAAAATGGCAGCACTTCGTCGCTTCAAAATCCGGATCCCAAAAAGTGAGAACAACCCCTCCTATTTATAGCAGAAATTTCCTTAAGTCGCTTAACTCGGCTATCTCCCTAGGTCGTTTCCGACCTAAGCCTCTCCGACCTAAGACTCTCCGACCTAAGACTCTCCGACCTAACAGATAGATCTACGCGACCTAAATCCTAGCGACCTAACAACTTAACAACCTTAACTCTTAAGGTCGCCAACTGTTAACTCCTTAGGTCGCCAACTTGTTAACTCCTTAGGTCGCCAACTCAGAACCACTAGGTCGCTAACACGGCACCACTAGGTCGCTAACACAGAACTACTAGGTCGCTAACACGGCACCACTAGGTCGCTAACACAGAACTACTAGGTCGCTAACACGGCACCACTAGGTCGCTAACACAGAACCACTAGGTCGCTAACACAGAACCACTAGGTCGCTAACACAGAACCACTAGGTCGCTAACACAGAACCACTAGGTCGCTAACACGGCAACTCCTAGGTCGCTACCGACCTTACCACCCAAGCTACCAGACGACCTAACACATAGCGACCTATTCCTTAACTCGGTTACTACGACCTAACTCTAACCTTAAGTCGTTGCCGACCTAACCACACACCCAGTAACCACTAGGTCGCTCACAACATTCTCCTAGGTCGTTGCCGACCTAACTCTACCCCAGAATACTTAGGTCGCCTACTGCTCTTCCTTAGGTCGCCTAAACCTCCTAAGTCGGTCACGAATCATCACTTAGGTCGGCCACTACCTTAAGTCGGCAACTCGACCCAGACCTATCCTTTAACTTACCTATCCCCTTAGGTCGCAGATCTTCTCTAAGTCGCCAACAACATTTAGGTCGCGTACGACCTAGGACTTAGACAAATCTGCCTAAAAATCCGAAATGATATGAAAGTGCTAAAATCCCAGATTTTGACGAACATGTCGATCCGTAAAAATACGGGTCGTTACATTCTCTCCCCCTTAGGAATTTCGCCCCCGAAATTCCAAGCAATCATAGCAATCAAAGACTATTCTGTACGCCTATCATCCATAGCAATCAACAAACCATGCATCCAATTCTAGCTTAGCGTACAGAATTCTAAGACCTAGAACAAGTTACAATTTCGTTAGATGACACGACACCTTAGGGCCATACCTTGAAGAGTTCAGGATGAGCTGCTTTCATCCTCTCTTCCACCTCCCACGTACAGTCGTTATCATCATCACTCCATTGTATCTTGAGCAACTTAACCACCTTCCTCCTAAGCTGTTTCGTGTCAGTTTCAACAACACGAAGCGGCTTACGAGGTCTTCTATCGACTGGATCAACTTCTAAGTCTTCACAGCTATCAGCAGAAACCACTGTATTCGAGTCGTGCACATACTTCCGTAGATAAGATACATGAAAAACATTGTGCACACCCGACATCTTCTCAGGTAACTCCAACCTATAGGCGAGCTTTCCAATTCGCTCGATGATCGGGAATGGTCCAACAAATCTCGGAGTCAATTTTCCTTTCTTCCCGAATCGAATAACATTCTTCAGAGGAGAAATCTTCACAAAAACCATATCACCAACGTCGAATTCCAAATCCTTTCGACGCTTATCGGCATAACTCTTCTGACGGTCTTGGGCTGCCTTCATTCGTTGCCGAATGATCTCTATGCAATCCGAAGTCTGTCGAATCATCTCTGGCCCAAGCATCAGCTTTTCTCCAGTTTCCAACCAACATGTTGGAGAGTTACACGGTCTTCCATACAATGCCTCATACGGTGCCATACCAATGCTTGACTGGTAACTATTGTTGTATGCAAACTCCACCAAATGAAGGTGATCTTCCCATGATCCTCCGAAATCCAAAACACAAGCTCTGAGAAGATCTTCCAAAACTCGGTTGACTCTCTCGGTCTGACCATCTGTTTGGGGATGATAAGCTGTACTCAAACACAACTCGGTTCCCAAAACTTCCTGGAAGCTCTTCCAAAATCCACTAGTGAACAATGGATCTCGATCGCTCACTATACTCTTCGGAATACCATGGAATCGAACTATCCACTTAACATACAACTCAGCCAACTTTGATGCGGTCCTAGTCGATCGAACAGGAATGAATCGTGCACTCTTAGTCAGACGATCCACAATGACCCAAATTCCTTCATTTCCCGTTCTGGTTCTAGGCAATCCATCGATAAAATCCATCGACACTTGTTCCCACTTCCATGTAGGAACTTCTAATGGTTGAAGCAATCCACTTGGCTTCTTCTGTTCGGCTTTAACCAACTGGCAATTCATACACTTGGAAATGAAATCTCCAACATCCTTCTTCATGCCTTCCCAGTAGTAGGTTCTCTTCATATCCCGATACATCTTGTTTCCACCTGGATGAATTGTCAGCTTCGAGTGATGACTTTCCTTCAGGACTTCACTCCTCAATTCATCTATATCGGGAACAACTAGTCGTCCTTGCTTTCGAAGCCAACCTTCTCTATCGACCTCGAATCCTTTATCCCTTTCTGGATCCAATCCAGATTCCAAATCATGGATAATCTTGACAAGCTTATCATCTCGCTTTTGACCCTCGCCAATCCTTTCCACAAGAGTGGGTCTTATCGATAAGTTTGCCAACATCTCAGGTTCCAATTCACATCTAGGCCTGAAGTCAAATCCAGCTAAATACTCGAGACTCTTCCATTCAGAAAACATGGTTCCCAATCCTGCATGTCTTCGACTTAACGCATCTGCCACTGCGTTACCTTTTCCCGGAGTATAAGCTATACCAAAATCATATGATGCTAAAAACTCTAGCCAACGTTGCTGCCGAAGATTCAAATCCTTCTGGGAGAAAAGATACTTCAACGACTTATGATCTGTAAACAACTCGAATCGAACTCCCAACAGATAATGCCTCCACATCTTCAGAGCAAATACAATCGCCGCTAATTCCAAATCATGAGTCGGGTAATTCCTTTCATGCGGCTTTAGTTGTCGACTGGCATACGCAACAACTTTATCCTTCTGCATCAGCACTGCTCCAAGTCCAGTACCACATGCGTCGGTGTAAACCACCATCTCATCATTCCCACTTGGAATAGTCAAAATGGGAGCACTTGTCAATCTCTCTTTCAGGATTCCGAAAGCTTGCTCACACTTAGCATCCCAACAGAACACTTGGTTCTTTTTCGTCAATCCTGTTAACGGTGCAGCTATCTTGGAGAAGTCTTTGATAAACCGTCGATAGTACCCTGCTAATCCAAGAAAACTTCTCATGTCAGATGCATTCTTAGGTCTAACCCAATCCTGGATTGCTGCCACCTTAGCGGGATCAACCGCTATTCCATTTCCAGAAATCACATGGCCTAAGAACCTCACTTCACTCTTCCAGAAGTGACACTTCGAAAACTTAGCCCTCAGCTGATGTTTCCGCAAGATTTCCAAAACAATACGCAAGTGCGTCTTGTGCTCCTCTTCCGTTCTGGAATAAATCAGAATATCATCCACGAACACAAGTACGAACTTGTTTAACTGATCTCTGAACACTCTATTCATAAGATCCACAAAATATGCTGGCGCGTTAGTCAATCCAAACGGCATTACCAGCCACTCAAAGAAACCGGATGGTGTCCTAAAAGCAGTCTTCGGCACACTATCCTTAGCCACTCTCAACTGGTGAAATCCCGTTGCCAAATCCATCTGAGAAAACACCTTAGCTTCGTGAAGCTGATCAAACAAGTCATCTATTCTCGGCAATGGATACTTGTTCTTCTTAGTCACCTTATTCAGCTCACGATAATCCACACACAATCTCAACGACCCATCTGCCTTGGTTGCAAACACAACTGGTGCACCCCACTCGGACACACTACGCCGAATGAATCCTTTCTGCAAAAGATCATCAACTTGCACCCTCAACTCCTGCTGTTCCCTAGGCGCCATTCGCCTAAGAGGCATCACAACAGGTCTGGCTCCTTCAACTAGATCTATACGAAACTCGATCTCTCTATGCGGCGGCAACCCTTTGACTTCGTCAAAGACATCCTCGAATCCATTAGCGATCGGCACTGATGACAGTCCATCCAGTGGAACAACTAGCGAATACATGAAGCTCATGAAGACGCCTTCTTCATGCTTACATCGTATCACAATCTTTCGCCCCTCCACATTCTTGACTGTCACTTCCAACCTTTCGCAATCAACCTTTGCCGCATACTTCCTAAGCCAGTCCATACCCAAAATAATTCCGAACCCCGCAAAGTTCAGAACAAAGCAATCACAAACAAAAGAGCAACCATGACTCGATACAACTAGACCACGGCATAACATACACAAACAAGACGAACCCCCAACTGGATTAGTCACAACCAATGGCCTATCAACAATATCCGGTTCCAAACCTAACCGGCCTACGAGTTCATTACAAACAAACGAATGCGACGCTCCAGTATCAAACAGAACTCTAACTGGAACACCACATAGGAAAAGAGTACCTTGAACAACCACACTCTTTCCTTTCTCTTCAGCAGTAGGAGCTTTCGAAGACGACGGAACAGCTCCTAAAGCATAGGCTTGCACAATCTGCCTGTCCTTCCTTGGTTCTGGACAATTCTTCCTGAAATGCCCCGGCTTGTCACAGTTATGACACTTCATCGGCACCTTCGGATTCTTACAATCCTTCGAGAAATGGCCCTTCTGCTGACAGTTGTAGCAAGTCACCTCGCCTTTCGGTTTCTTCTGACCATCCTTACCCTTCTGCTGCTGCTGCTTCCTCTTCTTGTTTCCACCCTGCTGGGGTTTAGACTCTTCCTTGGTTACAGCAACAACAGATCCATCCTTAGGAAACAGACTCTCATGCCTGAGAGCTTTCTCCACAAGCTTCTCAAATGAATCGTCTAAATGATCCACCAACTGTCTCCCAAGATAACTATGCAAGCCGGTCACAAACTTCTCATTCTTCTGATAAGCAGATTCAATATACGACCGGGCATACTTGGACAAAGCTTCGAACTCAGAGACATACTCAAGAACAGATCTTCCACCCTGCTTGAGCTCCACAAACTTCTTGAACAGAACAGACTTCTGAGCTGTAGAAATGAACTTAGCTTCAAATCTGACTTGGAATTGCTCCCAAGTAATCTCTTCTTCCGGAGTAGTGATGGTAATAGAGTTCCACCAATCAGAGGCTCTCCCTTGAAGCTGCCTTGATGCCAACTTCCTCTTAGTTGCATCATCAATTCCCAAATCACCCAAAGATCCTTCTACAAGCATCTATCCACCTCTGGACCTCAATGGTAGATTCTGTTCCCAAGAAAACCTTCCCTCCAAGAGCAGTATAATCCTTGCACAGCTTAGCAAAATCCACTGGTTTCGGAGTTTGAACTTGAACTCCAACATCGACTGCTGCCCCCGGAACTGGTATCCTTCTCATGATCGAAGTCATCATAGCTTCGAACATGGCTGCATAATCAGCAGTCTCTTCAGTAGCACGGCCTTCCCTAGCAGCTGGTCTCCCTCTTCGACTCATTCTCAATATCTATAAAAAGGAATGATTAGAACATCTAGAGAAACAACTGCATAAAGGACTCAAACCCTACTAAGCTACTATATTATATATAGTAATCATCCATCAAAACACAATTACGTCTCTCATACGTAGTTACTCCAGCGAGCGTTGGGTAAAATCGATTCACCAATGCTCTGATACCAAATGTGACGACCGCCCATGACCCCTGCACCGAATCTAGAGAATAAGCGCTGTAAAGTGTGCCAGGCGACCATGGACGATTGTCAAGGTTAGATTAAAAACAACAGAATCTATCGTATTACTCACAGCGCATGGACAAAATACAATAGAACATATGTATAGTGAAGCTTTACAGAACAAAATGTCATCATATAAAACTCCATAATAGTTGAATACAAGCATCCATATAGTCAATACATCAAGCCTCACTACATATCTCTCAGAGAATACAAAACAGCGGAATACCCAGTACATATAATAAGAAGATAATATGCAACCCTCCAGCTCGTCTTCGATATCAGCATCGTGAGAGGAGAACAGCATCTGCCACCTGCTACCTAGTCTGCCCGTCCCAAAATGGACGAACAGCCCAAGGCAATAAGAATTAAAAACATAAAGCCTTGAGTCAGACAACAGTCTTAGTGAGCAGTAAATTAACTAACAACATACCAAAAGAGCATAAAGGAAAAGGAATAGGAATACAACCCTCCCACTCCAACCTCATTCTACAGTGATAGCCCCCAGACACACACTAAGCAGAAGCAACATAGCAGAGCATACAATTTAAAGTAAAGCTACTATCACTCGAGTCAAGGGCGATGTTTTCCAAGTACCAAGGCCTAAATCAGATAAGCACCCAGAAAATACCGCTCTTGAGTCCGAAATGACATTACAACCAAACATCCATGACTCTGGCTATCACTGTTATCATTGCTTCGATATCACCGTTAATTGAATGACCGGCACATTCTTTCAGCCGTCCGTCAAGGGCTAATGGAAACCCCGGTTCTAGACATAACTCCCGCACGTCGTCGCAGCCCGTGCCTAGGACTATCGAATCTGCCCAGAGTACTCGACCATCAACAGTTGGCCGTTGGGACTATCGAATCTGCCCAAACGTACTCTTGCTTAGAGCATGCTAGAACCTTCAACAACGATGCTATCCAAGCCTCCTAGTCATCCTCCTCGACGACTATTCTCATATCCATTCATTATCCTCAACTCGAATCATATCACCGAGTTATCAACATGCTTGGAATGATCCCGTCTGGATTAGACCAAGTCTTCATCACATGATTGCCTCGCTTCATTACATCCTCGCAAAGCCTCATCTCATCATCACATCATCGAATCTATGCATAAGAGCTTCATCATCCCGCTACATATGCCACGAGCAGCTTTCCCAATTCAAGAGCCTTTCACTTAGCTTTTGAATCGTCTTCGGTCTAAATCTAATCATCAATCATCTAATTCATAACAATCAATCAAATCAAACATCAATCCAAGCAATCAAGCATTCAAAAATGATCTAAGTAGACAATTATAACAATAATGGCATTTTCGTAATTAAAGAGTTGAAAGTCCAATAAGCATGAAAACATGGATTATATCTCTACAAACTTGATGAATGAACTTGCATAGGCTAACATATGATAAAATGGATGTAACATCATCATGAACAATGGATCTATATGGATCTACACATAGGATGAAGAAAATGCATGGAAATCTCTATTTTAACACCAAAACGAGCCAACAATCCGATATACTCCTTTGGATCCGTGTGAGAGATAATCACCACTCACCAAATCACCAAAACAAACCCAAAAGATATCAACTTCAGATCTGGACAGCGAAGAACTAAGCTAGATCCGACAAGATCTCACTTCAAACGATGAAATCTCTCTTGAAAAGATGAAGATCTTCAATCTAAGCTCTTGAATCTTCAATCTTGATCTTCGATTTGGATGGATGGAAGCACTAGATTAGAGTGGAGAAAAGAAGTGAAGAAGTGTAGAAGTCGAGCTCTCAAAATGGCAGCACTTCGTCGCTTCAAAATCCGGATCCCAAAAAGTGAGAACAACCCCTCCTATTTATAGCAGAAATTTCCTTAAGTCGCTTAACTCGGCTATCTCCCTAGGTCGTTTCCGACCTAAGCCTCTCCGACCTAAGACTCTCCGACCTAAGACTCTCCGACCTAACAGATAGATCTACGCGACCTAAATCCTAGCGACCTAACAACTTAACAACCTTAACTCTTAAGGTCGCCAACTGTTAACTCCTTAGGTCGCCAACTTGTTAACTCCTTAGGTCGCCAACTCAGAACCACTAGGTCGCTAACACGGCACCACTAGGTCGCTAACACAGAACTACTAGGTCGCTAACACGGCACCACTAGGTCGCTAACACAGAACTACTAGGTCGCTAACACGGCACCACTAGGTCGCTAACACAGAACCACTAGGTCGCTAACACAGAACCACTAGGTCGCTAACACAGAACCACTAGGTCGCTAACACAGAACCACTAGGTCGCTAACACGGCAACTCCTAGGTCGCTACCGACCTTACCACCCAAGCTACCAGACGACCTAACACATAGCGACCTATTCCTTAACTCGGTTACTACGACCTAACTCTAACCTTAAGTCGTTGCCGACCTAACCACACACCCAGTAACCACTAGGTCGCTCACAACATTCTCCTAGGTCGTTGCCGACCTAACTCTACCCCAGAATACTTAGGTCGCCTACTGCTCTTCCTTAGGTCGCCTAAACCTCCTAAGTCGGTCACGAATCATCACTTAGGTCGGCCACTACCTTAAGTCGGCAACTCGACCCAGACCTATCCTTTAACTTACCTATCCCCTTAGGTCGCAGATCTTCTCTAAGTCGCCAACAACATTTAGGTCGCGTACGACCTAGGACTTAGACAAATCTGCCTAAAAATCTGAAATGATATGAAAGTGCTAAAATCCCAGATTTTGACGAACATGTCGATCCGTAAAAATACGGGTCGTTACAGATATGTTCTCTAAAAGGTATCGTTTAGCCTCGAACCTCATCAACCGGGAATGACTGAAAATCAGGGGTTATGCAGCAAGGCTTCGTGGGTAGCTCCCACTGGAGGGTAAGGTCATCCCTGTCTAGATGTCCCTTTTTATTTCGGCTTAGTGGTGCGGTTGCTGATCCCAACCGTGGGGTGATTTTATTCGGGATCATCCAGTAAGGGATGGTTCCGGCCTTGTGTTGCAGGGGAGCGGGCGTACTCCTCGGTACGGTGATCTAGGCCACGTACTGTGATAGGTGGTACCCCAGTGCCGAGTCATTCGTTGGAAATCCATTCTTCCTACGTGCCTTGTACGGTATTTGTTTGTATTACCCACTTTTGTGGCTAGTATGCTGGAATTTAATAATGTAACAATTTCAGCTATTTTAATAAGTATTTGTATATAGAAACTATTATAATATCAGAGGAATTTGATAAAAAGTGTTTTAGCTATCGTAAGGTAAAAACCCGACATGTTTATTTGTGGCGTGGTCTTACGAGATGCTTTTGTTTTCAAAGGATTTTTGAAACTTTAATAATCAATTGAGTGTGATTTTCTCACGCTGGTATTCCAGACTGACTCGGGTATTGTTTTATATGATGCTCGGGTCAGACCGAGTATTATAGGTTACAGGATATGATGATGTGGAGCTCAGGAGACGAGCTGGATGACGATACGTACTCTCGTACTTGCTATTATTTTTCCGCTGTGTATTCAGTTGTATGATATTGATGTGATGTACTCTGATGATGTATTTGGATGTATATATATATACAGATACAGTTTGATTTGTGTAAAGATCTGTTGATATATATTATATTTTATTCCGCTGCGTATGTGAGATTCTGCTGTTGTTTTCTATTTTTCTTCTTCTACCTCTTCTTCTTAACTAAAATGGTCCGGTTTTTCGTGTTAGAAAAACTCGGGTTGTTACAATTTTTGACTTTTACTTCGGTTTTTGTGATATTTCTGAAGTGTTTTGAATGCTATGATGCCTATCAATAGGTTAGCCTAGTTTTGATGAATTTGGAATTCAAATTTTGAATGATTTGAATTTAATTTGAATTTAAATTTGAATTTCGGTTTGAGTAGAATTTTGCTTGTTTTTTGTCATTTTCGAGCACAGTTTTCTCTAAATCTTTTGAAATGATTTTTAAAATTTAAGGGATTAAAAAAAATAATTATATAATATTTTCAAGTATTTTCAAGTATAAAACCTATTTATTCCTTATAATAAGGGAAGTTTTCAGATATGGTTTCCAAATGGTTTTCGAAATCGGTTTTCAAAGCTTATTTTCAAGGTAAATTAAGAATTACACGTTTTTGCACTGTCGAGCGAATGAGAAGGAGAGTTAAACAATTGGGTAAAATGCATAGTATGGGATACGTGCATTTATCCTTTTGATTAATTCCTAACTTGTTTGTTTGATCGTTTTGCCTACGGGTCTAGTTTACCAATTATATGAGTTGAACCTTTTACTGCTTTGAGTGTGAAATTAACTAGCAGTTGGTAAACCGTTTAGTGCGAACAGGTGGTATGGAGCACACGTTAACACTTTTTGGGTTCCTTTCCGAGAGTTTGTGACACATTTGCATGTTGGTGTGCGAGTACTGGACCTTTGGGTCATTTTCCATTGCGGCATATTTGTTTTCGAACGTTTCCATTATGGCGTATTTGTCTTGTGGCGTATATGCCATTGCGGCATATTAGTCTTTTGACGTTAGCCTTTGGGCGAGGTGCCTATTATGTGAAACAGTACTCGGCAAAAATAGAACGTGCAAAACCTTTTTGAGAAGATTTTTTCCCTTGTGTGTCGTCATTTTGGAATCGGTCCTTTGAACCATTCGGTGGCGATTACTTCAGGAGTTTTGGACTCTTGGGAGTTCTTTTGAGATTTTCATTGCCTACACGGGCATGTTGAGATTTTCCTTTAGGCATATATATATTGATATTGCCTATTGGTGCTATATATGGGATTTGCCTTTTGGCATTGTATGAGATTTTTATCTCTTTGTTGACATTTTCCTATGGCTTATGTTGAGATGACTTTTGCTTATGTTTTCCTTGGAGTTGCCGATATGGCGGGTTTGGGAATTACTCTTTTAAGAGTTTACATTTTGCTATTCCCTAAACCATGCTTATTTGATTTATGATTGTCGATGATACGAGGCATGCTACATTTTAGCGATTCATGAGATTTTTCGTCTCTTTTGTGTTTTATGCTTATTGAAGCAATAGTGTTCTATCACCTAGTGTAATCATATATGCCATACATGATGCGCATCCTCCATATGTCTATGGTTAGCTTTCTTATTGCTTCTTCTTGTTTAAGAAGAATATCACTATGATCTTATGCTATATTATTCTGCTATCACCCTTTTACTGATCCGTTTAGCTAAACTGACCCATGTATTTTATACTCGGGTCAGACAGAAGTGTTTCATGTTAGGTACATTTGGACTTAGCCTATTCTGCTTCTGCATGGACTATTCTGCTAACTCTTTTTGTTATAGCTTTTTGTGTAGTCCTTTTTAGTTTGCTACTCTGATATGTATATTCTTTTGACTCGTGTTTGTATTGTGATCGCCATACCACATATGTGATGTATCATTTTGTATACTCTGTGATGTATTTGTATATGTGTGTATATATAGGATTATCTGTTGTTCTGTGACGTGTTTCGCATTTGAGTTGTTATATTTTGTTATGATAGATCCTATAGCCACCTATGACTTTGTATTAAGTATTTATTGGATATGTCGATCCACAAAAAAGGGCATTGTCGACGTATTCAATAGATATTTAAGACAAGGCTATAGATGGTCGCCCCTATCCAGCCTTATTCTCTGCATTAGCAGACAGCATTACCCAGTAATACTCTTTATTAATGTGGGTCTCGGGGTAGGGTGTTACAACTTCAAAGTCTTCATTTTGGACTTTTCCTTTACTATTTCCATTTTGAACGTTTACGTTGATTCAAAGTGGTTTTCAAATAACAACTAATATCTGATCCCGGTCTTTTCAAACCAGCGTTCGATAATTTTGAAGGATAAAGTTGTTTATAGTGGACCATTCCACTATCAAGGTGTAAAGATTTACATATGAACATATGTTCCATATACTTTAATTATCATGACCCGCTTGTTGAAATTAATCCCTATGTATTCATCTTGTCCCGAAGTGGGTATTTTATGATAAGTACAAGTCGAATTAATTTTAATAAAACCTATCAATGTTTTATTACGATATTTGACGGCCAATTTCCTATCGGATAACAAAAATAGCCAAAATTTTAAATTAAAAACAACCGCAAGCGCAAGGCATATAATTCTAGTACGTGGCGAGTATGGGTTGATCCGTAAGAAATTATTTAGATTTTAAATTTCTATTCAATCCAGGTAAACCAAGATTTGAGAGTGTTATTAGCCAAAAAAATGTAAATAAACTAGCAAAAGAAAATGGATAAAAATATGACAATAGAAGGTAATTTTGAGGTAATTTGCTTCTCATGATCACATAAATCGATAAAATGAAATTATGATCTCTCTTTTGGTCACTAGTGTATTTAGTTGTTATGTTTATCAATAAGTATTGAATATTTGTGCTATTATTCAGCCCAACATAAACAGTTAAACTTTAATATACCTACTAGCATCTTTTTAACACTCATGAAAATGGAAATGAACTTGAGAATAAAATCTATTCTAAGCATGATCTATTAACTGTTGATTAAAAATATAGACCACCAAATTTTGATTTTAAAATCACATCATTACCATAATCATATGGAGATGAAGAGGTAATTTGTGTTTTTGTTTTTTAAGCATAGCCTATTTGGTGTCAACAATAAGGCTGTCAAATTCAAAGCTAAAACAACAAAGTTTAACCACATCAAATATTTCCATTAAGCATAAAAAGAGATCAAAAATTAGCAAAATTTTAAATCAACATGTTTAAGAGAGCTTCTTTACCCCTAAATTGAAAGGGTTTAACTTCTCATATTTTTTATCATGTCAATAAATGTGGATTGCAACATAAACATAAACAAAAGGAAAAAGAGCAAGTGCTAATTAAAATAAAAAGAGCAAACTACTTGCATAAAAATGAAACTAAACTAATTGCATGAATTAAAATTGCATAAAGTAAAGAACATGAAGTAAAATTGCATAAAAAGAAAATTACATGAAAGAAGAAAATGACTAAGTAGCCATGGAAAGGAAAAGAGATTTTTTGCTTATTTTTAAGCCTAAAACTAAACTAACTAAAGATGAGGTTAACTGCTTGATTACATAAACATATGTGGTATACAACCCTAATCATAATTTGGGAGACTACCCAAATTGCCCTTGAGGAAGTGTAGCCACTATCATTAGTATGAATTAATCCTCCATTAAGTGTGCATATAACTTTAATGGCCATTAAGCATGTGCATTAGCTCCAAATTGTACATCATGGTAAGTGGGTAGTTGGGGTCCTCCATGTTGTCATAAAATGATTTATTTCCATCTTCATTTGTTTGTCTTCGCTTGTGCATGAATATTTTCCATGAAGCCTTCATCACATTACCATTAAAATTCCTACAAATGAAAATAAAATGCACAAATAAATATTCTTAAAATTAATACATGCATAAAATGACCATTTTGCCCCCTATATGAAGATGAGTAAATGATGGGTGGAAAATAATTGAAATATTGGTTTAAACATGTTAAAATACCATATATGCTAATCTATTTAATTAAATTAAATATAAAAGTAAAAATATGCACAATTACGTGCACATCAAACACCTCTACACTTATCTTTTTATTCATCCTCAAATAAACTAAAACTAAGATAAATCCATTTTCGTAGGTAGAACGATCGTATTAAGCGTATTCAACAAGCTGTTAAACCTCTAGGTGTCCCTAGTAGGACTAGTGTTGTCTCGTGAGGATTTTAAATGGATAATAACCTCAAAATCCAAATGCAATATGAAAATTTCCTAAATGCAAGATTTATTTATAAAGATATGGATGCAAGTTTTTGAAACTATTTACAAATGAAGAATTTACATTTAGACTGACTTGAATAAGCAAAATATAAGTTCTGGTCATTATCAAGAAATTTAATTCCTTTACTTGTCGCAATTCCATTAAAAACTAAGTAATCATAACAAAGACTCTAGTTTAGCTAGTTGTTTCGATTGATAACATAGTGCAATTATGAAATGGATCCTCGGTTGATTATCAAAGTTTGCAAGGTGGTATTTCTATTTCTTTTGAATAACAAATCGAATCAAATAAGCGAAAATAGTGCTTGGATTTCAATTTCTTACTCTCTCTTTATTTTAATTTTTTATTGATACTAACAATATTTGCATATGCCTAACTCAGATAAACTAAGACCAGATATATTAACCATTCACTACCTTTTAGGCTTACGTGAGGGGAATACAAAGCGTGGCAAGTGAACACTCGAGTGCGTTCACCTATCGACTGTAGGCGTTATTAATAAAAGAATTTTTATATACATACACGTAATACAGATAAACTTAAGCTAGATATACTGATCATGCACTCCCATTCGAGCTTACATGAGAAGGGTACATAGCATGGCGAATGTACACACTTGCGTGTGAACACAGGACTCTAGGTGTTAATAAACTATATACATAAGTACAAATATATTCTTCTTTTGTCTGTTTTTTATATATCTTTTTGTTTTTTGAAGAAAGAGTTTTGCAAAATCATCTTAGCACCATTTAACTTAGAGGATAAAATGTTATATCCTTTTCTTTAAATCCACAACTTTTTTGAAAAAATTTTTTGAGTTAGGATACAGTTCATAATTACCACCCATGAATCTTCTAATGTACTAGTTGAACCATCGTTACTTGTAATCAAACTTTATTTTAATTTTTGTTGAGACAAATAAATTTTCAAAAGTTTTAATTTAATAACCAAAACCATATATTTATCCTATAGTGTTTTTTCAAAAATAAATTAAAATGCTAAGAAGGAAAATTTGTTTTTGGGATTTTTTTAATATTTTTTAAAATTTTGAATTTTAAAAGGAAAATGCAAAAAAATAAATCATGAAAAATAAAAAATGGAGATGAGACTCCCCCCACGCTTGATTTTGATTGTGTCCCCATCGTCAACCAAAGTGAAAGGAGAAAAAAATGAACTATATTTAAATGAAACGATTATTATTTACACATCTGAAAGTATATTATTAAAGAATAAATGAAACAGTCTTTCAAAGACCAATACATTTGTCTCGTTAAGTGTGAGAGATACAGCTTAAGCACACAAAGACAACCATAAAAGATTTCAAAGTTGAATGTTGATTTGGAAAAACGAATGTCATTTTATTAAAAATCGTATGGGTTGTTTTATTTTCGATGATATTCGGGGTTGATAAAACAATTAGTTGAAGTTCAAGTTTATTTTCACCAAATTAAAATTCAAGCTTATCACTGAAAACTTCTTTAGAATTATTGATTTCAAAATCATAATGGTGATTTAAGTCTATCCCTTCAAAATTCAACAACTCATCTTCGAAAAGTCCAAAAAAAATTATATTCATTAAATTTGTCTTCCTTTGTTTGATTATTCATAACTTGGTTGCATATATCATCATCAAAATCCAAAGTTGTTGCATTAAATTTTTCAAAATCAAAAAATGGAAGACCAAATTTTAAATCGAGTTTCTCACCCTCAAAAGAATTGAAATCCAACTCAATTACCGTATTTTCAACAACTTCATTAAGATTTTCATTTTCAATTTCAAAAGTTGTTATTCGAAAATTGTTAATTTTGGTAAAAGATGAATTATTATTTGACTCGTCACATGTTCGGATTTGGTTTTGTCTCTCATGTTGTTTAATATATGTTTTAAACAACAAATCCATGTGATCTTTGTGAATTTTGTTCATTTTCTCTACAAAATCAAATTTATAATTATTAATTTAAGAATTTTCAATTTTAAATTGTTGAGAACAAACATTGTCAATTGTACCATAATCGAGATTATTACCATTGGCAAAATCATATAAACAGTCGTTTTCGTTTTCGTTTTGATTTCAAAATTCATTTTGGAGTTCAAAATTAAATTGGCATGAGTTATAATCGAAAAAATTTGAATTTTTAAGTAAATTTAAATTTTGATAATTTTGAAATCCTTGACTTGAGTTGCCGCACAAATATGAATTACACAAATCATTTATCAATTATCGTTTTATATAGAGAGTTCAAGTAAAGATGAAATCATTTCAATACTCTTTTCAAGATTTGAGGGTTGGTCATCATTTTGAAAACTCTGTTGTTCGAATTTGAATTGTTTGTACAATAGTTGTTATTAAAATATCCATAAGAATTTTATGTGAAATTCTATATATTATATTGATTTTCATAACAATTGAAAAACTATAGAGAAATCCAAACATTTTCAAGAATGTTTATCGAAGGGAATTTATTTAGAATGGGAAATTTGATTTTTGTTTTTTTTTCAATTTTTTTGAAAAGGTTTTTTTTTCTAAAAAACCAAACTTAATTTTTTTTTTTTGATTTTTGATTTTGATTTAAAAATTTCTAATGAAGGATTTAAAAAAATAAGTAAAGAAAATTTACAATTTTTTTTAGTTTTGGATTTTGAATTTTGTTTAAATATGCATGGACTAATGCAACTAAATAAATGTAAGGGACTTAATTACAGATTTTCAATCTAAGTAGCTCCTAACCCAAAATTATATAATCACAATTTATCTTAAATCAACAAGATAGCTCTTAGCTAAGTAACGGACATGAGTTATCAGTGCACCAATTCAGCATAGCAATGCATTCGAATGTTAAAGTACCTTCAGAGAAACAATCACTATAATATTTATAAATCACCATAATATTTATAAATAGTTATTGCTCTACTGTAGCCCATACACCAAGAAACAAAATTGTTCAAAGAAGGAAACTATCCAGATACAATTAAGAACAAGTGAGCTCGTGACACCCTTAAGTTCAATGTCTAACCGTTATTATTTAGATAAGTTCTATGATGAAATGCAAAACTGAAATTAAATGTGTATTAGCAATGCAATTAAGAATGAAATTTGTTTTTGTTTTTGAATTTTCTTTAAGAAATGCAAGCAATCAACAATGCAAGGCAAATAAAAACAAGTGGTAGGGGCATGATACCAGAGCATGCAAAATTATTAGTAATTTATTATTTTTTCTAAGCAGCGCTTTTTAGTGCAATCGACAAGCAAAGCACTTATTTTTAGGCAAACGGTTCTTCATTTTAATTTGCTTTGGCAACCTAAAAAGGAGTGAATCGATATATACATTTTTAATATATAAGGATGGAACTTAAAACAAATTAAAAAAAAAATTAAAACAAAACTAATTTAAAACTTATTTTTTTTTCAAAGGATAAAACAAAAATAAATTAAAAGAAAGCAATCGCTTTTTTTTTAAGGATGGACTAAAAAAATTAGAACAAAACAAACTAAAATAAAAGTAAACAAATAACTTTTTTTACGAGATTATAAACTAAATGCTACCCGGCCCCCTAAAGCACTTGACCTTCACAACTTCTCAAAATCAACAATCAACCAAAACAAAATACCACAATTTTGCAAATTTCCAAAACCCAGATTCAAGATGATTTCATAATTCGAACTCTTTTCCTCTTTTTTTAATTATTGGAATCGATTTGCTGCTTTAGGAGGTGGTTCGAAGTGTTTGGCTTATCGAATTAGGGTGGTTCGTTTATGGGTTATTGGTCATGATTTTGTTAGATGATGTGTGGCGTGGAGTGGAATGCAATGGTTGAAGTCGGTGTTTGTTTACAAGGTGATGTGGAAGTGGTTCTTGGGTTTGGAGTTGGTCGGCAATTTTGGTATTGGGTTGCGGTTGCTTGGGTAGTGGATATTTAGGTATGAATGAGGGTATTGGATGAATCGAGGCAATGGGTAGAGGATGGTTTATGTTTGAGATCACTGGTTGTAGGTAGAGCAAAGGAAAATGAGGCAGTGGAAGTGAATGGATGGTGCACTATGGTTGGAGGAAGGTGATGAGGCAAGTCAGCGATGTGGTGCTTGCAGCCGTATGGCAGGGATGAATTTATAATAGATATAGAGATTGTAGTGATGATGGTTGCGCTGGACAGATATAGGGATGATAAGAGGGGTAGTGATGTAGTGATCAAGGAAGGTGAAAATGGTGATGGCAATTGAAAATGGTGATACTATATGTAGCAGAAGGGTTGGTATGGGCGAATGATGTGGAGTATGCAGGCAAGTTGGTTGAAGCATTGTTCGTTCAAAGGTTGGTAGATGGTTTTGATATGTGACGGATGTTTTGAGGTGGTGGTAGTAGTGATGGGAAATAGTTGGTAGAATGTAGTAATATGCAGTGGGTATATGCTGTTGTAGGCAGATGGTGGGTAGTTGTCATGAAGTTTGTATGGTGCACAAGGTTGATTGTAAAGGCACAATGTAATGTTGGAAAATTGTGATAGGCTTATGAAGGTGGTTATTGGTGGAGTAGCATAGTGGAGGGATGTCTTGATCGCAAGTGTGACAGCCTTGTGTAGGTAGTGTATGGTTGTATGGAAAGTGTACGATTATTGGTGGCTATTAAACAATTTATATTCTACAAGTAGTGAGATGACATGGATGAAATGTGATGTTGTACGTGGAGTTGCTGGTGGATGGTCAGGGTAGAGATAGGTAAAATATGAAGCGTAGTGTGATATTGTGGGAGTCTGCAGCCAGATGTGATGTTTGTAATGGTTGTTTAATGGAGTGCACTGTTGAAGTGTTAGAGGATGGGTAACTATAGTTGGATGAAGTTTTAAGTGGCAGACGTAGATTGGGGCGATGAACTTGATGTTGCAGTATTGGGATAAGAAACGTTGGTAGTGTTAAAGTGGTAGAGAAAGGATAAGTTGTTGGTAGTATTGGCAGTGGAGGTGGCAGTACAATTGTATGTGGTTATGTTATGATCTGATATGCAAGTAGGACGTAATATGGTAATTGCTGTGATGTAACTGCTATGGTTTTTGGCCAGGAGCTATTGTTGTAAGTTGTTGTGGTCAGAGGCAGTGGATGAATTTGGTTGTATGTCAGTTGTTTAGAGAAGAATGAAGTGTTGAATGGTGGTCAGGTGTGGTTATGTGATACGAAGTGCAAAGATGCACAAGTGAACAGTATGTAGCAAGGCAGAATTGTGATAAGTTTTGTGAAAACTTGTAAAAACAAAAAAGAAAATGAAATGAAGTATATGTTTTTTAAATTTTGTGTATGTTTTTCTTTCTTTTTTTAATAAAAATTGAAATGCAAATAAAACAAACAAAAACAAGCACACAAATCAAATCACACAGCAAACACACAATTTTTTTTTTAAAATGCAATTCAACATAAAAACAAACGTACAATAAAGATCAAACAAAAGTAATCCGATGAATAGAAATAAAACTAAATCAATTCCCCAGCAACAGCGCTAAAAACTTGTTTGACGGCCAATTTCCTATTGGATTAGAAAAATAGCCAAAAATTTAAACTAAAAATAACCACAAGCGTATGGCTACAATTCTAGTACGTGGCGAGTACAGATCGATCCGCAGGGAATTGTTTAGATTTTAAAATGTCTACTCAATCAAGCTAAAAGAAGATTAGAGAGTGTTGTTAGCTAAAAAAATGTAAATAAACTAGAAAAAGAAAATGGATAAAAATATGAGAGTAGAAAGCAATTTAGAGGTAATTTCCTTCTCACGATCACATAAATCAACAAAAAATAAACTATGATCTCTCTTTTGGTCATTAGTGAATTTAGTTGATATGTTTATCAATAAGCATGGAGTATTTGTGCTATTAATTAGCCCAACATAAATCATCAAACTTTAATATACCAATTAAACTACTTTATAACTCTTATGAAAATGACAATGAACTTGAAAATAAAATATATTCTAAGCATGATCTATTAACTATTGATTAGAAATATAGACCATCAAATTATAATTTTAAAATCACTTCATTACCATAATCATACGTAGATAGAAAGGTAATTTGTGTTTTTGTTTGCTTAAGCATAGCCTATTTGGTGTCAACAACAAAGTTTAACCACATCAAACATTTCCATTAAGCACAAAAAGAGATGAAAAATTAGCAATGTTGAATCTATATGATTAAGGTAGCTTCATTATCCCTAAATTGAAGGATTTTAGTTTCTCATATTTTTTACCATGTCAATAAATGTAGATTGCAACATAAACATAAACAAAAGGAAAAAGAGCATGTGCTAATTAAATTAAAAATAGCTAACTACTTGCATAAAAAAGAAACTAAACCAATTGCATGAATTAAAATTGCATAAAATAAAGAACATGAAATAAAAAGAACATGAATCAAAACTGCATAAAAAGAAAATTAAATGAAAGACGAAAATGACTAAGTAGTAATGAAAAAGAAAAGAGAAATTTTTTGTTTATTTTTGAGCCTAAAACTAAACTAACTAAAGAGGAGGCTAAGAACTGGATTACATGAACATAAGAGGTATTTATACATGTTTTCAAATCCTAATCATATTTTTGGGAACTACCCAAATTGCCTTTAAGGAAGTGTGGCCACCAATTTATCATTAGCATGAATTAATCCTCCATTAAGTGTGCATGTAACTTTAATGGCCGTTTAGCATGTGCATTAGCTCCTAATTGTACATCATGGTAATAGGTGAGGTTCTCCGTGTTGTCATAAAATGATTTATTTTCATCTTCATTAGTTTGTCTTCTCTTGTGCATGCATATTTCCATGAAGCCTTAGTTCACCCACACTGGTTCCAAAATAACCTGGGTGTTATTGTAACAACCCGCATATCTATCAATTCTATATTTAAATATTTTATTTAAATATTTTATCGTTAGTCGGATGTTAGTCCGAAAAGCTACTTTTTGCATACGGTCAAATTAGGACTCGAGACCACCCCCATTGAGTTCAAAATGACGTTTGCGATCTTTTTGAGTGTAAACTTCGATATGTTTGGAGATAGTGAAATTTTCGTCACTTTTCCCGCTTGAGACTTTGGGTTGGACTGCACCTTCTTAACTCAGCCCACCCCCTCTTCTCTTCATCACTTCAAGCTTCTTCAAAAATGGTGGAGGGAAAGAGAAATTAAAACTCCTAAACACAAATTCCATTGCAAATCCGAGATTCAACATCAAATTCACGTTTAGACCATTGATTCAAGCTTGGTGGTGTTCTTGCCTTGCTCTCAAATCTCCATCTTCATCAAATTCCGTGAAAAGGTGAGATTTTTGATCTCACATCTTGCCTATATCTATCTTGGACTGTTGGGAATGATCCCCTATTGTATTTGCATCAACATTGGCATGTGGTTTGGATTGGATTGGCGAAAAACTTCGATTTTCAGCGTTTTGGTGATTTTTCTGGCCTTAAGTCGTTTCTGCCTTTGCTAAGTCGTTCGCGAGTTAAGGGCTTAAGTCGCGCGCGTTGAAAAGTCACCGCCTTTGTATTTCTGTTCGCCTGTGTTGAGTCGTTCACGAGTTAAAGGCATAAGTCGTTTGCGAGTTAACTCCTTGAGTCGTTCACGAGTTAAAGGCATAAGTCGTTTGCGAGTTAACTCCTCGAGTCGTTCACGAGTTAAAGTGTTAAGTCGTTCAGGGGCTAAAGGCCTTAAGTCGTAGGTCGTTTTGCAGTTAGCTCGCTCGCCCTGGCCTTAAGTCGTAGGTCGTCCTCGACCTAACTCCACTAGGTCGTTCCAGCCTTAACTCGTAGCTCGAATTGGAGCTTAAGTCGTAAGTCGTTCGTTCCACTAAGTCGTTCAAGGCTTAGGTCGTTAAGACATTCGTTTGCTAACTCGTAGCTCGTATTCAAAGCTTAAGTCTTTAGGTCGCGTGCCTTGCTAACTCGTTAGGTCGCATGCCCAGTTAAGTCGTATGACCTTAAGTCGTAGGTCGTTTCTGCCTTCGCTAGGTCGTTCGCGAGTTACTGGCTTGGCATAAGTCGTTCAGGAGCTAAAGGCTTAAGTCGTTAAGTCGTTCAAGACTTAGGTCGTATGACCTTATCCCCTTAAGTCGTTAAGTCGTTCAAGACTTAGGTCGTATGACCTTATCCCCTTAAGTCGTAAGTCTCTTGCCTCCCTTAAGTCCTAGGTCGTATGACTCTTAAGTCCTAGGTCGTTGGCTTTAAATCGTTAAGTCGTAGGTCGCTGCTTCTCTTAAGTCGCTCGGCCATGCCAACTCCGCTAGCTCGCAACTGTTAGGTCGTATGACCTTAAGTCGTAGGTCGTCTCAGACCTAACATTCCCGCTGCTTCTCTTAGGTCGCTTGACCCTAAGTCGTAGGTCGCTTTACTTCGTTAAGTCGTAGGTTGCTCGACTTTGTTAAGTCGTAGGTCACCACCGACCTTACCCTTAGGTCGAATGACCTGTTATCTGCTAGGTCGTGTGGCATTCCTCTCTTAAGTCGTAAGTCGTTCGCGAGATTAGTACTTGGTCGTTTGACCTGTTCTTCTGCTAGCTCGCGTGGCATTCTCCACTTAGGTCGTATGACCTTATCCCTTAAGTCGTAAGTCGTTCGCGAGTTAGTACTTGGTCGTTTGACCGGTTTGGCTTCTCGAGACAGCTTGCCTTCACTAAGTCGTACTTTGATGGTTTTGGGATTGACTTCTTTGGACTTTACTCACGTCTTCGAACGTGAATTGATTTGTTCTACAATCGTTTTATGACTTGTCACTTTAAAGATATATGAAGGTTTCAACACTAATAGTAAATATCAAAACTCTTTCATCAAAGCGATTTCAACACTATTTTAAATATCAAAAGCTCGTTTTCTCAAACCGATTTTCAATCTACTAGTATATACAAGCCTTTACATCACTCGAACGAGAAATCGACTTAAACGACTTAGTAAAACGAGTGGTATGAAACGCTTGCGTTCACTTCGTCGGTTAGCTCTTGGACTTGTTCGATTGAACCCTTTTCGTGACAATTTCCTAGTGAAGATTTACAGCTTGTTCGTAAATATTTAAGTTAAGCAAGTGGTTATGGGACATGAAGCTAAACTCATATATTTACTAGCTTGGTGTGATTGACACTTCTCGCTGATCATGATGATCATTTTATAATTTAGACTAGCAATTGTGCGATGTCTCTTTGTTTGCAAGGTAAGACTAGACCGCAATAGTGTGATTCCGACTCACACACATCTCTTTGTCCGCAAGGTTAGTCTAGGCCGCAGTAGTGTGATTCCGACTCACACATATCTTTATGTTTGCGAGGTTAGGCTAGACACCACTTGTGTGATTCCATTCACACATACCTTTCTGCTTTTTGGTTAGCCTAGGCCTCAATCAGTGTGATTCCGACTCACACATATGGGGTAGCTCCCCATGGTCTTCGGACCATCATGTGATAGGCCTCTTTCTCTTTTTATGATTTCTGGATTTCTTGTTTTGATTTCTGGATTTTTATGTCATTGACTTGTTATGAGTACAAGTCTAGGGTATGATGCCCTCTTTGGATCTTTGAGAAGATTCTCGTGATATTGATCATTTCTCATCGGTTGATCTCCTGTTGATCATCATTTTCATACTTATAGTAGTATGTCAGTATGGATATTATATGTTTATGCCATATCTTTTATTCTATATCATGTCATCTGATATTTATAGTTAGACTGATCCGTTTATTATTTTCTTAAATAATACTCGGGTCAGACCGAGATGTTACAGGTGCTTCTGCTTGACTTCCTTCCGGGATTTGCTACTCTGACTTTTGGCTGACTATTTAGTTTAGCAGTTTTTGTTGTATACACTTGAGATATGGACTCATAGTTGTATTCTTTTTGTATAGCACAGGTTGCTATTCTTTTGTATTATTGTGGAACTTTTTGACCACTACTCTGATGTACACTTTCATGTGTTAGTTATATATTCATATCTTCTTCCGCCTTTGTGATATGGATGTCTGTGACTGCTTTGTGTTATGTTTATTTCTATGTTTGTTTCCGAAGATTATTTTATAGCCACCGTGTGATAATCAATTACATGGATGGTCGCTCCTCAACAGCCTTATTCTCCGTGCTAGTTGACAGCACTACATCGTAGTGTCCTTGGCTAGCGTGGGTATTGAGGTGGGGCGTCACAGCTTGGTATCAGAGCCAAACTTCGGAACAATGTAGAATAACTTAACAAGGATCATCGTCCTAAGTCTACCTTAGGAGTTGTGTTTCAGGATTTAGTTCGAGTCTTCGAACCGATTTATCCTATTTTCTTTATGATTCCTTGTTTCATCATTCAAGATTGCTTGATGTTCATTGATGAATAACCTTCTTCTTTCTCTTCTTTCTTTGTAAAGGAAGAGGATGTCAAGACCAGGCCGTCCCAGAGCTGGAACATCTGCTGCTGCTCCTCGAGATGGAGTTTTTATGACAACTCAACAGCTTCTTGAATTAGTGACGAATGCACAAGCAGCTGGAACTAACCCGGAACCTACTCACCCAAAGTCGGGATTTGCACGGTTGTGCAGCGATTACACCAATTTGGGTGGGAAGCCCTTCAAAGGTTCCGAACCTATTATCGAGGTTCAAGCTTGGTTAAAATCATGTGATCGAATCTTCTCTCGCATGAACCTTGTCGATCTGCACCGAGTTCAAGTGGCTTCAAGTATGCTCCAAGAGAGAGCATTGGATTGGTATGAACTCCTTACATCCGAAATTAATGAAGCGGACCTCTCCTGGGAGCACTTCCGGGAACGCTTCGAATCGAAATTCGTACCCGAGGCTGAAAAGGTAACTCTGGCTCGGCGATTTATTGACCTTGTTCAAGGTCAGGCTTCTGTGGCGGATTACGTCGCATCATTCGAATCCCTTTCCAAATATGGGGTCGAATATATAAATACTCCACTAAAGAAGAACCAGAGGTTCGTTTACGGCTTAAACAAAAGCCTCAAGAAGCCACTACTTTTGAAGTTAGAAGTTTCTTTCGACCAAATTGTAGATATCGCTCTTCGCCTTGAAGAGGCTGATAAAGAAAGTGATGTTGAAGTAGTAGCTTCCAAACCCAGCTTTAACAACAAAAAGAGGCCCAACAAATTTAAAGGCCCTTACCCCAACAAAAAGGGTAAGCAAGCGATTCCTTCTGCAAAGGCTCCTTCTCCTAATGACGCGAGATGCTTCAACTGTGGATCTGGGGGTCATTATGCGAACAAGTGTTCAAAGCCCAAATCTTGTCGCTATTGTAAAAGCCCAGATCATTTTATACATCAATGCCTCAAACGTGAAGGCAAGAAGGAGGGAAAGTTGAATGTGGCTAAAGCCCCTGGCAACACATCTCGTGGCCAAGGTATTTCTCATTCTGTTCTTGATGGAATTATATTATTTCATGATCAACCTATTAGAGTTCTCTTTGATACGGGTGCATCCCATTCTTTTATATCAAAGGAACTTGTCGATACTTTTTCTTTAAGTGTTACTGCTTTAATGACTTCATTAAGAATTGCGAATCCGGTTGGTGGATCCGCAACTCTTAGTTTACTTTGTAAAGACGTAGAGATTATTTTATGTGATTTTTCTTTCCTAGCCGATTTGCATGTCATGCGTTACTTAGGCTTTGGAATGATTTTGGGTATGGATTGGCTTACTCGTTATGAAGCCCATATCCTATGTCCTGAGCGGACTATTTATCTCCGTCATCCGCAATCTGTTAATCAGATTTCTATCATTCTTAAAGATTCGGATTCCGCTTTAGTTGCATCATTATATTCTTTAAATCCTCGTGATGATGACAATGATGATGAGGAGGATGTCATTTCTCGTATTCGCATCGTTCGTGAATTTTCCGACATCTTTGAGCCCGTTTTAGGACTTCCACCTAAGCGAGCAATTGAGTTCAAAATTAATCTTATATCTGGAGCTCAGCCTGTTACCCGTCCTCCTTATCGCATGTCCAATAAGGAGAACGAAGAGATGCGCAAACAACTATCCGAGTTGGAGACGAAGCAACTTATTCGCTCTAGTTCCTCGCCTTGGGGAGCTTCAGCTATTTTCGTAAGTAAGTCCGATGGTACACTTAGGCTTTGCGTTGACTACCGCAAGCTTAATGATCTTACTATTAAGAATAGATATCCATTGCCTCGGATTGATGATCTATTTGATCAACTTAGTGGGGCTAGAGTCTTTTCACAACTGGACTTGGCTACCGGTTTCCATCAGCTTCGTATTGCAGAGGATAGTATTCCTTTGACTTCGTTCCGTACGCGTTATGGATCTTATGAATGGCTAGTTATGCCATTCGGTTTAACGAATGCTCCGGCTTATTTCGTTGACCTTATGAATAGAGTTTTCAAAGATTTTCTCGATCGGTTTGTTCTCATCTTTATTGATGATATTCTTGTGTATTCTAAAACCGAGGAGGAACACGAAAAGCACCTTCGAATTGTATTGGAAACTCTTAGGAGCAATCAACTAAAAGCAAAATTTTCTAAATGCCATTTTTGGCAATCTAGTGTGAAATTTCTCGGTCATATCATTTCCGAATCCGGAATATCCGTGGATCCTTCAAAGATTGAAGCGATCCAAAATTGGAAGAGACCGGAGAGCGTGACTGAAATCCGTAGCTTTCTCGGATTGGCAGGTTATTACCGCCGTTTTATAAAAGACTTTTCTAAGATTGCCGTACCTCTTACTGGCTTAACAAAGAAAGGTGTTAAATACATTTGGTCAGACAAATGTGAATCTTCTTTTCAGAAATTAAAAGAACTCCTTTCTGATGCTCCTATTCTTATTATTCCCGAAGGGAATCAAGACTTTGTCGTTTACACCGATGCTAGTCGCGTTGGTTTGGGTACCGTTCTTATGCAAAAAGAACGTGTTATTGCTTATGCTTCTAGGCAATTGAAGCCGGCTGAGACTAGATATGCCACACATGATTTAGAACTCGCGGCTATCGTTTTCGCCCTTCGAATTTGGCGACATTATCTTTTGGGAGAAAAGTTTATACTTTATACTGATCATAAGTCTTTGAAATATTTATTTTCTCAAAAGGAACTTAATTTGCGTCAACAGCGTTGGCTCGAATTTCTTGCCTCTTATGATCTTGACATTCTATATACTCCCGGAAAGGGGAATCGTGTTGCCGACGCACTTAGTCGAAAACAACAAGCGGTTGTTTCCATGATGATATCTGAATGGAACGATCTCGAACTTTTATCCACTTGTGAAATTCGAGATCGCGTTTCCGATTTGTGTTCATCTCTTGTTTTATGTAGCCTTGAGGCTCGTCCTTCTTTATTAGACCGCATTCTTGAAGCTCAACAGCTAGATCCTGAATTGGCTTTGCTTGGCCAAAATCTTAAGGATAAAACCGATATTGAAGGTTTGAAAGACTTTGATATCGACTCTCGTGGCGGCATTCGAAAATTTGGTAGACTTATCGTACCAAATATTAGTGATCTTCGTAGAGACGTTCTAGAAGATTCTCATCGTTCCAAGTATTCCATTCATCCCGGTAGCAGTAAAATGTACGCTGATATGAAGCGACTTTATTATTGGGAGGGAATGAAATCTGATATCGCTAACTTTGTTAAGTGTTGCATGACTAGCCAACTTGTTAAGGCTGAACATCAAAGGCCCGGTGGGTTATTGCAACCATTGGAGATTCCAGTATGGAAGTGGGATCAAATTTCCATGGATTTTATAGATGGCCTTCCCCGTTCTCGTTCGGGTCATAATAGCTTATGGGTGATTGTTGATAGACTTACTAAATCCGCCCATTTTATTCCTGTTCGGTCAAACCGAACCGTTCCTCTTCTGGCCAAACTCTTTGTCAAAGAAATTGTTAAACTGCATGGAGTTCCTTCTTCCATTGTTAGTGATCGGGATCCATTGTTTACTAGTGGATTCTGGAAGAGTCTTCAAAAAGCTTTGGGAACGAAGCTTAATTTTAGCACCGCTTATCACCCCCAGTCCGATGGACAAACTGAGCGTGTGAATCAAACACTTGAAGATCTTCTTCGTGCTTGTGTTCTTGACTTTGGTGGAAGTTGGGAAGACCATATTTCACTTGTTGAATTTTCCTACAATAACAGCTTCCAATCTAGTATTGGTATGGCTCCTTTCGAGGCACTTTATGGAAGGCCATGCCGATCTCCTTCTTGTTGGCTTGAGGCCGGTGAGAAACTGGTTTTAGGACCAGACTTTATTCGAGATTCCACAGAAAAGATTGAACTTATTCAACATAGGATGAAAGAAGCCCAGAGTAGACAAAAATCCTATGCCGACAACCGAAGAAGGAAATTAGAATTTTCTGTTGGTGATCTTGTATTTATTCGTGTTTCACCAATGAAGGGTGTTGTACGTTTCAGTCGATCGGGAAAGTTAGCGCCTCGATATATTGGGCCATTTCCTATCACCGAGCGTATTGGTTCCATGGCTTACCGCCTTTCATTACCGGCTCAGTTTTCTGCTATGCATGACGTGTTTCACGTTTCTCAATTACGGAAGTGCCTTCGGGATTCCGATTCTACTCTTGAGCCCGGTGTTGTGGAAGAGATTGAAGTTTCACCTAATTTAACTTATGAACAGCATCCTGTTCGAATTATTGCTTCGGAGATTAAACGGCTTCGAAATAAAGATGTTCCGCTGGTTAAAGTTCAATGGTCCTCAAATCCTAAGGATTGCTCTTGGGAAACTAGAGAATTCATCGAGCGTACACATCCGGAATTACTTTCTCATGCTCTTTGAGGTAAACTTCTTAATTCCAATTTCTTTTGTGTTAATATGCTTTTATGGTTGTTACTTTTATTTCCACCATATATATATTGCGAGGACGCAATTTCTTTAAGGAGGGGAGTCTGTAACAACCCGCATATCTATCAATTCTATATTTAAATATTTTATTTAAATATTTTATCGTTAGTCGGATGTTAGTCCGAAAAGCTACTTTTTGCATACGGTCAAATTAGGACTCGAGACCACCCCCATTGAGTTCAAAATGACGTTTGCGATCTTTTTGAGTGTAAACTTCGATATGTTTGGAGATAGTGAAATTTTCGTCACTTTTCCCGCTTGAGACTTTGGGTTGGACTGCACCTTCTTAACTCAGCCCACCCCCTCTTCTCTTCATCACTTCAAGCTTCTTCAAAAATGGTGGAGGGAAAGAGAAATTAAAACTCCCAAACACAAATTCCATTGCAAATCCGAGATTCAACATCAAATTCACGTTTAGACCATTGATTCAAGCTTGGTGGTGTTCTTGCCTTGCTCTCAAATCTCCATCTTCATCAAATTCCGTGAAAAGGTGAGATTTTTGATCTCACATCTTGCCTATATCTATCTTGGACTGTTGGGAATGATCCCCTATTGTATTTGCATCAACATTGGCATGTGGTTTGGATTGGATTGGCGAAAAACTTCGATTTTCAGCGTTTTGGTGATTTTTCTGGCCTTAAGTCGTTTCTGCCTTTGCTAAGTCGTTCGCGAGTTAAGGGCTTAAGTCGCGCGCGTTGAAAAGTCACCGCCTTTGTATTTCTGTTCGCCTGTGTTGAGTCGTTCACGAGTTAAAGGCATAAGTCGTTTGCGAGTTAACTCCTTGAGTCGTTCACGAGTTAAAGGCATAAGTCGTTTGCGAGTTAACTCCTCGAGTCGTTCACGAGTTAAAGTGTTAAGTCGTTCAGGGGCTAAAGGCCTTAAGTCGTAGGTCGTTTTGCAGTTAGCTCGCTCGCCCTGGCCTTAAGTCGTAGGTCGTCCTCGACCTAACTCCACTAGGTCGTTCCAGCCTTAACTCGTAGCTCGAATTGGAGCTTAAGTCGTAAGTCGTTCGTTCCACTAAGTCGTTCAAGGCTTAGGTCGTTAAGACATTCGTTTGCTAACTCGTAGCTCGTATTCAAAGCTTAAGTCTTTAGGTCGCGTGCCTTGCTAACTCGTTAGGTCGCATGCCCAGTTAAGTCGTATGACCTTAAGTCGTAGGTCGTTTCTGCCTTCGCTAGGTCGTTCGCGAGTTACTGGCTTGGCATAAGTCGTTCAGGAGCTAAAGGCTTAAGTCGTTAAGTCGTTCAAGACTTAGGTCGTATGACCTTATCCCCTTAAGTCGTTAAGTCGTTCAAGACTTAGGTCGTATGACCTTATCCCCTTAAGTCGTAAGTCTCTTGCCTCCCTTAAGTCCTAGGTCGTATGACTCTTAAGTCCTAGGTCGTTGGCTTTAAATCGTTAAGTCGTAGGTCGCTGCTTCTCTTAAGTCGCTCGGCCATGCCAACTCCGCTAGCTCGCAACTGTTAGGTCGTATGACCTTAAGTCGTAGGTCGTCTCAGACCTAACATTCCCGCTGCTTCTCTTAGGTCGCTTGACCCTAAGTCGTAGGTCGCTTTACTTCGTTAAGTCGTAGGTTGCTCGACTTTGTTAAGTCGTAGGTCACCACCGACCTTACCCTTAGGTCGAATGACCTGTTATCTGCTAGGTCGTGTGGCATTCCTCTCTTAAGTCGTAAGTCGTTCGCGAGATTAGTACTTGGTCGTTTGACCTGTTCTTCTGCTAGCTCGCGTGGCATTCTCCACTTAGGTCGTATGACCTTATCCCTTAAGTCGTAAGTCGTTCGCGAGTTAGTACTTGGTCGTTTGACCGGTTTGGCTTCTCGAGACAGCTTGCCTTCACTAAGTCGTACTTTGATGGTTTTGGGATTGACTTCTTTGGACTTTACTCACGTCTTCGAACGTGAATTGATTTGTTCTACAATCGTTTTATGACTTGTCACTTTAAAGATATATGAAGGTTTCAACACTAATAGTAAATATCAAAACTCTTTCATCAAAGCGATTTCAACACTATTTTAAATATCAAAAGCTCGTTTTCTCAAACCGATTTTCAATCTACTAGTATATACAAGCCTTTACATCACTCGAACGAGAAATCGACTTAAACGACTTAGTAAAACGAGTGGTATGAAACGCTTGCGTTCACTTCGTCGGTTAGCTCTTGGACTTGTTCGATTGAACCCTTTTCGTGACAATTTCCTAGTGAAGATTTACAGCTTGTTCGTAAATATTTAAGTTAAGCAAGTGGTTATGGGACATGAAGCTAAACTCATATATTTACTAGCTTGGTGTGATTGACACTTCTCGCTGATCATGATGATCATTTTATAATTTAGACTAGCAATTGTGCGATGTCTCTTTGTTTGCAAGGTAAGACTAGACCGCAATAGTGTGATTCCGACTCACACACATCTCTTTGTCCGCAAGGTTAGTCTAGGCCGCAGTAGTGTGATTCCGACTCACACATATCTTTATGTTTGCGAGGTTAGGCTAGACACCACTTGTGTGATTCCATTCACACATACCTTTCTGCTTTTTGGTTAGCCTAGGCCTCAATCAGTGTGATTCCGACTCACACATATGGGGTAGCTCCCCATGGTCTTCGGACCATCATGTGATAGGCCTCTTTCTCTTTTTATGATTTCTGGATTTCTTGTTTTGATTTCTGGATTTTTATGTCATTGACTTGTTATGAGTACAAGTCTAGGGTATGATGCCCTCTTTGGATCTTTGAGAAGATTCTCGTGATATTGATCATTTCTCATCGGTTGATCTCCTGTTGATCATCATTTTCATACTTATAGTAGTATGTCAGTATGGATATTATATGTTTATGCCATATCTTTTATTCTATATCATGTCATCTGATATTTATAGTTAGACTGATCCGTTTATTATTTTCTTAAATAATACTCGGGTCAGACCGAGATGTTACAGGTGCTTCTGCTTGACTTCCTTCCGGGATTTGCTACTCTGACTTTTGGCTGACTATTTAGTTTAGCAGTTTTTGTTGTATACACTTGAGATATGGACTCATAGTTGTATTCTTTTTGTATAGCACAGGTTGCTATTCTTTTGTATTATTGTGGAACTTTTTGACCACTACTCTGATGTACACTTTCATGTGTTAGTTATATATTCATATCTTCTTCCGCCTTTGTGATATGGATGTCTGTGACTGCTTTGTGTTATGTTTATTTCTATGTTTGTTTCCGAAGATTATTTTATAGCCACCGTGTGATAATCAATTACATGGATGGTCGCTCCTCAATAGCCTTATTCTCCGTGCTAGTTGACAGCACTACATCGTAGTGTCCTTGGCTAGCGTGGGTATTGAGGTGGGGCGTCACAGTTATTTTCTTATAATGGTTAGGCCAGACCGAGCATGTTTGCCAGATTAGCTTTAGATGCTTTGGAGCTATGGAGTCGAGTTGGAGGCACATGATGCATTCTCGTATTTTGGATATCTTCCGTTGTGTATGTGTTATGTGTTGCCTACTATTGTAAGGACATGTGTCATAACTATCCAACTCCGATATGTATATGTATAAAAGAAAAAGGTCTCAGATTTTGTAAAGGCTTGATTATATTATATATTATTCCATTGCATTATGAGATTCCGTGTTTGTTCCTAGTTCTTCTATCTCCTATCTCCTTTTTTTCCTAACGATCCGTCTTTTCGACACTTAGTTGTTGGACATGTTAATACCGTGGAAGTATTAGTGTCGAATTTTGGGGTTTGGAAAGATGGGTTGTTACACTTCTTCAAGGTACGTTTCTACTCTCTCCCTCTGTATTAATTAAAAAAAAAATATAAAACCTTTGTTGTCAAAAAACAAACATTCTTTGATTAACTTATACTTACCAGCAGTAGTGCATGTTCGTATTCTTGATTTTAATATGTAGTTGATCTCATTTGCCTGAAGGAGTCATAGTGCTTCTGTTCCATAGTGGTATAGTCTAGAGTTATTAAGGTCCAATGTACATCTTTATGCATATGAAGTATAAAGTGTCTTAGAGTTCACTATCGATAACTTCTTCGATCTTTGGGATGACAAGATGTTTAATAAGGCTGTCAAAACCTTCCATTATTTCTTTTTAATGATATATAATTTGTTTATTTTAGTCTATAATTATATAAAGAATTTTTACATGTATTAATGAAAATAAGTAAAAAACTTGCTGTCATTGTTGTCGTGAAATAGTATTTGTGATTTGTATTTTTTAATCTTGTCAAGGACCAATCTAAGACTTACAATTTAAAATTTTGAAAATATTTTAGACTGGTAATATTAACATGGAGAATGTACTTTAAATATAGTCTATATTTGCATGTAACATATGGTTTCAATATTTTATTCTATGAAAAGAATAATAATTAGTGGAAAAATAAGTACAGGCGAGGTTGTGTATTATTTGGTGCGTAACATTGTATGTATGAAGTAGATAATTGCAATACAATAAAAGATAAACTGTAAAAAAAACTTGAGAGTTGAGTATCAATAAATTTGTCATAAATTAATTAAGTACTGAATTGTGCATTGTCTAAAATGGTGTTGAATTGACTTGTGCATTATCTAAAATGGTGTAGAATCGATTTGTGCATGTTAATGCATGAGTGAAATTTTAAAATATGCTTGCATTTTTACCTGGCCACTATTGAATGATACTAGTAAAATGTCTTCGAGGTCTCTTCTTTGGATGATTATAAATTCCTATCCTATTCTCCTTCCCATGTTGTTACACTGTAATATAGAAAAATATTGAAAATGTTATTGAGTAATCTATCAATTTTGTTTTTATTAAATTTGAGAAAGGTTTAGGTACTTATTTTACATCACCTGTACAATAAAAAATGTTTTAATACCGGAAGCTTTTGAATTGTCAAGATGTTTAAGATGGGAGTCTTCCATTTTTCTGCTTAGCAACATTGTTTCCTTTTATGTTATCTCCATTTTCTCGACATCAATTACTCGTTCTTCAACTTTTCTTTTTTCCTCTTTCTCACCACATTTTATTTCTTCCTTTTTTCTTGTTGTTGTTCATTTTGCTTCTCTATCTCCTTTACATTTGTTGTTTCTGAATTCCTCAAGCCATTTAACACTTGAGTGTTAATCAAATTGAATGATGGTGGTGTTATTTCATGCACTTGTCACTATATATTTGAATTTGTCTATCATTGTTGTCACATGGATTATTTTCTAGAGTTTTTTGAAGTTTTTTACTAAAATTTTGATTTTCCTTCAATAGCTTCAATGTCTCTTACTCCTTTTTTATCAACTCCATTCTTCATATAATTGCTTTTTGATATCTTCCACCTTAGCTTCTAGTTGTTGAACTTGGAATTGCATTATTTCAAATTGTGTGAGGTCATCTCTTTTTCTCTTGAAATTTTGGTTGTTTTTTGATTCATATTTTTCTTCATTTTGTTCTCTAACTTCTTCAAGAAATTCTTTTGCATGCTCATTTATGTTCTGAAAATCTTTCATGATCTACATATTAAAAATTAGTTTATTATTGTGTGAAAAATTGAATATTGTATTATTATGCGAAAATAATACACTACTTTTTCATATGTTTTGCAATGTAAAATCAATTACTATAGAGTATTTGCAGCTTAGTGTTTTGGTTGTTGTTATTATGAATCATACTTTACATATGTAAGTAGAAATCAATTCTAGACCAAAAATATGAAAAAGAAATGATTTTCATTTAAAATTCACATATTTTAAACTATAGTATGATTTGGATGCGTTAAATATGGATTAGATACATATCAGTTACTAATATTTACGCACTGTTGTAGTGGAAATATATAATATATTCTTAATAATATTTAATGGAGAACATAAATATATACTTTTAATGGAATGTTAAAACAAATACTAATACCTTTGATTTTGGAAAATATTTGGGACCATCAAATGTATTCAATACCGCAATATGCTTAGATTCTATTTTGCAGCTCTTGGTTATGTAGAATCATTAGCTTTTTTAGGAAAATAATTCTAACATGCTCACATAGTGTTAACGTTAAAAAGTGAACGCTAACACCCGGTGTGTGAAATAGAATCGTGAAAGCACCACCCGCGTGACGGGAACAGAATTTAAGCAGTAAAATAGCAGAAAAGCAGTAAAAGACAGCAATTTATAGTGGTTCGGCTTGAGATTGAGCCTACGTCCACTTTGAATCTCTTTATTATTGAATCCGGTTACAAATCGATACAAATCACTTGTCAAATACAATGCAACTTGATCACACAACAATCTCGACTACTAGCTCAAACTTCGAGGATGAATCTTGCTAAATCCGTGTCGGATGAATGAAGTCCTTCTCGAAGCTTGTTGTAGTGCCTTGAGTGTTGGAAGATCTTTACTTGTTGAATGAGTTGTGAGTGCAGCAGAGTATGGATGCTTGAAGAAATGATTTTCCAAAAAGTCCCCTCCATGTTGAAGGTGGTGGCCTATTTATAGGAGTCGAATTCTGAACTCTCGTTTTCGCCAAGTCTTGAGTCGTGACCGACTTAAGATAAGTCGTAACTCGTAGTTGACTTAAGATAAGTCGTGTAACAACCCGAGATTTCGCAATTTTTTTATTATCGTCATTAGACGATTAATAGTGTTGTTAATTGCTAATTAGAGTTTTTAATCAAAATGAAATTCTTTGAAAATTTATTTGTTGTTAAGTGGGCGTTCAAAAACTTATCCCAGCCCTTAGTCATTTTAGTTGTCGTGATAACATTCACTACATTCCCTTCTCTTAAAATTGGACCCGTTCCCATTTCTTTTCATTTTTTCGTTCACAAGCCCTAAAACAAACGAGAGCAAAGAAATTAAATGGCGGCCTCGTCTCCTCCAACTAGGGTATCGTAGAAATCGGGTAGTGGCTGCTAATTTGTTCGTCTTCCCCAAAATGCTTCGTCTCTTCGCATGGCTCGGCTGTCTCGACCGTAACTAAGGTGAGTGATTTCGATCGTCACTCACATCTAGTTCAAGCGTATTTTGGTTGAGTTTAATTTTGTGATTTTCGTTCGTTTTCAATTGGTTGTGTGTCGATTCGTTTTGTTTGGCCAATTGAAGCTAATTTGTTGTGTTCGTTTGTTTTGAGATAATCGTTTTCTTGTTTCTGGTTGTTACGGCATCGCTTCATCTCGTGAACCCCCACTAATTTCCGTCACGAGATTATATGAATGCAATTTCATGACTTTGTATTTTGTCAGCCATCGCCATTGTTGTAATAATGTCAATTGATGCCCTCTCTGATTTTTGTTCTTTGTTTTAATGTCGCGATGGCCACGGTCTTGGTTTGAGAACATTCGACCTTTCAGTGATACATAGTTCTGCCTTTGATCTGGTTCTTTGAATTTGTCGGCTTCGGCCACAAAAATTTGAATGGTTATACCTTGCTTTGATTTCGTTATAAGATTGGGAAATGTTGTAAAACTGTTACATTCGAATTCGTTTGAAGATGTTGATTTTCTTACTGTTGCGTGGTTCTGGCACTTATGTCTTGTTAGATTTTGCCCGGCCTTATTTGTGCTTACTGTTTTCTGTGGCTTCGTCTCTGAAATTGATTTCGAACTTGTCTTCGTTGGACTTTGACATTAACTCGATAATGCCTTCAAGTTCACGATTGATGTATTGGAGTCGACATCCCCGATCTTGTCACTGCTTGCACGATCGACTTATGTGTTTGATGTAGTTGAAGTTTTCTTCGATACTTTGTTTATTTTCGGCTTCATGAGAACTTTGACATATCTGCATCTATATATGCATTCTTTTTGGCACTGTATAATTGTGTAGCTGTCTCGCCCAATTGAGACAGTTTGCAAACTTGTTTAGTATATGTGTCCTTTACCATGCTTTATAAGTTGTTGAGGTTATTTACCTCAAGACAGTATACCTGTGTACTGTCAAGTCCATTTCGGATCTACACTTGAGTATTTTGTGGTTGTATTACACTTGAGTATGCAAATGCCTTTGAGCTTTTACCAGTCTCTGTTGCACTTTTGACTTCGTTTGAGTTTGTCCCTTGTGTTTGTTGTACATGTGAACTTGGTTCATATGTATGCTAAACATTACATCTCAGTGACACTTACTTGCATCCATATGCCTAAATGATTTAGTTGTGGCGGTGTTGCCTTACCTTGGGTACATATGCTTATTACCTATAGTCTTCATATATGTACAATTGTTCAGTTTGGGTTTTTGTTCATTTGAACTGGTTTATGTTGGCACTGAATTCATTTGTCTTGTGTTGCAAATTTTGGTGGCACTGTTGGTTGTTAGAGTAGTTTGATCATTTGGGTCATTTTGGGGTATATGCAGTCTTCATTATTCACGTATCCGCATTTCATATGCTTGTGCATTTTTGAACTAGTGCACTTGTAACTAGTCGCACTCGAACCTCTTTAGTCACTTGGTTGTACTGAGCCTTGGACAGTTTCATTTGCACGCTGATGACCTTTGAATTGTACAGTTTCACTTGTAGTTGCATTGAATCTGGCATCATTCCTTGGGACAGTTTGAATATTGTCCCACTTCGATTTTAGTTCTGGCTTCGAGCTTGTGGACTTTGTCTTGTGATCTAATTTGTGGGTTTTTGATTATTTCATGTTGACTGATGAAATCACACTTGAGTTGAACCCGATTTTGGGGTTTGACCTTGTGATCATTTATGGCTTTCACTGAACTTTTGTGTATCCCCTATGATAGTGGCGAGGCAGTGCACGCGTGCGTGTACTGCAGCCCTATCAGATTTGACGGTTTTAAATTGATTTAGCCGATTTGATAAATTGTTTATTTATCTCTGTTGATGATTTAAATCTGCTGATTTTTGCTAAACACTGTTAAGTGTTATATTGACCGTTATCCGGTTTCTTTGTTTAAAGAATCGGATAGACGGGAATTATTGTGACTGTCGTCTATTTAAATTATTACTGCCTTTATGCACTAATAAACTGGTTTGAATTAGACTGACCTGGGTATTATTTTCTTTTGAATGTAATACTCGGGTCAGACCCGAGTATTTCAGGTTGTAGATTTCTTTCTTTGAGTTGCTGTTCGGGATTGAAGACTTTTCACATCTTCTGAAGTTGTCAGTCATTTTGTAGTAGTCGTGTCATTGTATAGAATGATATGTATTCATGTATATTAGTCGATAATGTACTTGTATATATAACTTCTAGAGTCGACAGTTGTAGTTGTATAATATGTATCGTGTCAACTATATTGTAACTGACATTGGTTATATATATATGAGATTATTGTTACTCTGTGTTCCGCATTTATATTATCTGTGTTATTGTTATATCTAATGTCCTAAACTATTATGAACCGTCGTAGTTCGTTTTATACTAGTATTGGGTGTGTCGATGGGAGTAAACAAATAATAGAAGAAAAATAAAAAGTATATACCACTCCTATCGAGATAACCAATATTAGTGTAAGGCCAATTACGGATGGTCGCTCCTATCCAGCCTTATTCTTCGTAATAATAGACAGTATTTACTTTAATACTCTTTGTTATTATGAGCATAGAGGTGGGGCGTTACAGTTGGTATCAGAGCTTGGGGTTTATGGACATAATATAAAACATAACTTGGATGGAACATATGTTACAACTATTGGTCGATGTTTTATCTGTGATTTGAGTCAAAACTAAAGTTTTGAAATTTGGATGAAATTTTTAAATATCTTTATTTAAAAATAATAGTGAAATTGTGTTCTGATGATTTGATTGATTTGTGTTCTGTTTATCAGAGTGCGCAGCGGAAACTGTGAAACTGTCTTCGCTGAGTAAAACTGATAATCTTTTGATTTAAAAATCAAAATACGAAATTGATATGAATTTCATTTGTTGTTTACATAGCTGTAATTATTTTGTTTCTTTGAGAATTTCGAATCCGAATTGAGGATTCGAAGAAATTGCAGATATGTGACTTTGTTGAAATTTCCGCTGGCTTTCTTTTGGTACTAATCATCTATTGATTAAATTTTTGCTGTTTTAAATTATCTTCATTGAAGATACATTTGAATGATTCTTTGTTCATTTTGTAGTACGTGCAAAATTTAAATTGCACGTTATTGCAATTATTTTACGTTGAACCGATGCTTGGTTATGATACGTATTTTGTTGCCGTTATTTTATAACGGACTTTTTACACCAATGCTGAATTTTTGAGGCACGGTGTTTTGTTGACAATTTTAATAAATGAAAATTCACTGATGTCACATTTTAATGTGAATTCTTTTGATGAGATAATTGATGTTTTAAAATTTCGGTCGCTTTGACTTCAGTAACAACCAAATTTTTAAAAGTAGATTTTCAAGCGGTTATTCCGCAATACTGATGTGTAACCGTTTTTACGGTATTTTGAGAAGTACAATTTCCTTATCGAAATTGTTACTGATTTGCTGCTTTAATCACGTGATTGGAAAATCGTTTTAAAATGAAAATTGTTTTATAAATTTTAACGATTTGCGTTTTCAAAAGAATGAGAAAGCGACTTAAACGATTCAGCAAAATCGAGGATTATGACCCCTTTATTTTACTGATTCGCTTAACTCCGGACTTGTCCAGTTGAGAATGCGAATTTGTTATTTTTACAAAATAAATAAAATTGTTTTCAAAAATTTTACAGTTTGCGATTTCAAAAGAATGAGGAAGCGATTTAAACGTTTTAGCAAAATCGAGGACTATGACCCCTTTCTTTTACTGATTCGCTTAATTCCGGACTTGTCCGTTTGAGAATGTGAAATGTATTTTTACAAAATACACAATTTTGCACTTTCAAGGAAACGATGAAGAGAATCAAACGATTTAGTAAAACACGTGGTATGGGACATGTGCGTTTGCTATTTTGGTTAATTCTGGACTTGTTAATTGAAATATTTGATGCTTTCGTGTGCTTTCGAGCCACTATGAGGACCTTCGGGTCATTTGTTGGACCTTCGGGTCATTTGTTGGGCTTTCGAGCCACTCTGCGGACCTTCGGGTCAAATACCAGTACTAGACCTTCGGGTCACTCTGCGGACCTCCGGGTCAATCTGATGGGCGCCAAAATTATGTTGAGTACTTGGTAGGCTTCGGCCATTTGTTGTTGCACGTGCGGCGAATTAAAAACTCGCCATCTGATGGGATCGATCCAAGCTTTTATGTTGATTTTCTAGTCTTCTTAATTGATTTCTAGATATTTGTTGTTTCCAATTATCTGCAGGTAATTGGATATTTGTTGATATGAGTTCTGATTATCGTTTTTGATAATCAGATAATTGTTGTTTCTAATTATCGCTTGTGATAATTAGATATTTGTTGATATGAGTTCTGATTATCGTTTTTTGATAATCAGATAATTGTTGTTTCTAATTATCGCTTGTGATAATTGGATATTTGTTGATATGAGTTCTGATTATCGTTTTTGATAATCAGATAATTGTTGTTTCTAATTATCGCTTGTGATAATTAGATATTTGTTGATATGAGTTCTGATTATCGTTTTTGATAATCAGATATTTGTTGTTTTTAATTATCGTCTTTGATAATTAAATATTTGTTGATTTTAGATTTAATTATCGCTGTTAGATAATTAAATATTTGTTGATTCGAGATTTAATTATCGTCTTTGATAATTAAATATTTGCTGATTTGAGATTTAATTATCGTCTTTGATAATTAAATATTTGTTGATTTTAGATTTAATTATCGCTGTTAGATAATTAAATATTTGTTGATTCGAGATTTAATTATCGTCTTTGATAATTAAATATTTGTTGATTCGAGATTTAATTATCGTCTTTGATAATTAAATATTTGATGATTTGAGATTTAATTATCGTCTTTGATAATTAAATATTTGCTGATTTGAGATTTAATTATCGTCTTTGATAATTAAATATTTGTTGATTTTAGATTTAATTATCGCTGTTAGATAATTAAATATTTGTTGATTCGAGATTTAATTATCGTCTTTGATAATTAAATATTTGTTGATTCGAGATTTAATTATCGTCTTTGATAATTAAATATTTGATGATTTGAGATTTAATTATCGTCTTTGATAATTAAATATTTGCTGATTTGAGATTTAATTATCGTCTTTGATAATTAAATATTTGTTGATTTTAGATTTAATTATCGCTGTTAGATAATTAAATATTTGTTGATTCGAGATTTAATTATCGTCTTTGATAATTAAATATTTGTTGATTCGAGATTTAATTATCGTCTTTGATAATTAAATATTTGATGATTTGAGATTTAATTATCGTCTTTGATAATTAAATATTTGCTGATTTGAGATTTAATTATCGTCTTTGATAATTGTTAATCCCCTTTTTCGACTGACGACCTAAGAAAGTATGCCGAGTTAAGGTGCTTGCCGACCTAAGAAAGTATGCCGAGTTAAGGTACTTGCCGACCTAAGAAAGAAGACGACCTAACAATTTGAAGGCGTAACCGACTTAAGGAAAGTTCCGAGTTAACAAGACCTCCGACTTAACAGGCTACGACCTAAGGAGAGATCTGACCCAACAGTTGCCGATCTAACTACTGAGAAGAGCTGCCGACTTAAGAGGTGTGCCGAGTTAGGAGCCTGCCGACTTAAGGTAGTCTGTGACTCAAGAGCTAAGACCGAGTTAAGAAGGATGCCGAGTTAGGAGCCTGCCGACTTAAGGTAGTCTGTGACTCAAGGGCTACGACCTAAGGAAGATTCCGAGTTATGAAAGGCTCCGACTTAAGAAGGTTCCGACCTAACCCTATTCCTTAACTCGCCACCGACCTAACCCTATTCCTTAACTCGCCACCGACCTAACCCTATTCCTTAACTCGCCACCGATCTACCATAAGTCGGCTACGACTTAAATACTTAGAGAAAATTCCTGAGTCCAGATCAGCTCCTATAAATACCCCGCCACTTCCAACATGAAGGGGACTTTTGGCAATTCATTTCTAAAGCGCCGTTACTCTGTCGAACTCTCCAATCATTCAGCAAACAAGGACCCTTCAAGCATTCAAGACACTACAACAAACTTCGAGAGAAATTCTTAACATCCGACATGGATTCATCGAGTTTCATCGCCGAAGATTGAGCTAGTAGTCAAGATTGCTTCTTGTGATCGAGTTGTACTGTTTTCACAGGAGATTTGTATCAATTTGTAACCAGATTCAATAATAAAGAGATTCAAAGTGGACGTAGGCTGAATCTTAAGCCGAACCACTATAAACTGCTGTCTTTTACTGCATTTCTGCTATTTTCCTGCTTGATTTCTGTTCCCGTTACACGGGTGGTGCTTTCACAATCTTACTACACACACCGGGTGTTGGCGTTCACATTTTGACGTTAACATTTTGGTGCTTTCACTGAGAATCCAACTCAGGTTACCATTCCATCATTGCTTCACACAAGTTTGTTGAAAAGATTTCCTACAAAACTAGAAGTCTATCAGACATAATGGCTCCTGGAAGGAAACGAAAGGTTGTCAGATCTGAAAATGTTCATGATGATACCGCCACCTCTGCTTCACCAAGTCAAGCAGCTCCAAGCGTCGGGGTGACACGAGAGGAGCTAGACGCTGCTGTATCCGGACTATACCAGCAGATTGAGACTCAAAACAATCTGATGATGGAAAAACTGAACGCTCTGCTTGGTGCCAACCAGAGACCAGTGGGTAATGAAGAAAACACCACTGATGCTCTTCGCAACTCCGGAGGGAGGAATATTCCTCAGGGGGGATCAGGTGCTGCTGAAGGGGCACCCCTCCGAGCTGAAGGATCTAGACCATCGCCAATTTTCCACGAAAATCTGCCCGGGCAAACATCTGAGAAAATGGCAGAAGTCTACATGATCAAGCAAATAATGAAAGAGAGCATGCAGAGAGGTGAAGATGAAAGCGAATGGGGATTCGCGCCAAGCAAGACTCCATTTACCGAGAAGATCCTAAAGGCTGAATTTCCTAGAAAATTTGTTCCCCCCACCATTCCTGCTTATCGGGGAACAAGTGATCCAAACCAATTCTTGTATAAGTATGATTGGCACATGACCGGTGCGAGAGCAACTGATGAAATCAAATGCCGGTATTTCCCAGTATATTTGGAAGGAGTGGCACTTCTCTGGTTCACTAAACTCCCTGTCCGATCAGTAGATCAGTTTTCCGATCTGACTAGAAAGTTTAAAGAGCAATTCAGGCTATATGCTTCAAAGGCAAAGGACATAATGTCATTATCCAGTCTTGAACAGAATCCGGGGGAACCTATTAAATCATTCCTGAACCGTTTCAATATAGCTCTGGCGGAAGTTGATAACGCAGAGCCACGGATGATCTTGACCTATTTGATGCGTGCTATCGACAAATCGAGCGAATTTGGAAAATGGCTGAAGATGAAAGAGCCAAATTCTCTCGAGAAATTCTACAAGAAAGCCGATGAATTCATACGCTTGGAAAATCTTCCAGCATCAACAAAGGTGGAAAATAATACTGCCGCTTCGGAAAAGAAAGATTCTGGAGGTCAGAAAAGGGAAAATCACGAGGGGAAGAAACAAAAGGATTTAAAGAAACCTCGCTTCTTCAAACCCTCAGATTTCACTCCATTGACCGACACTCTGGAAAATATCTTCTTCGCCACCAAAGATGATGTGGATTATCCCAAACCGGCCGAGATAAAACCAGGAAAGGGCGCTATGAGAAATGGAAAGTTCTGTCGTTTTCACAACCAGCCTGGTCATGATACCAATGACTGTCGTCACTTAAAGAGCTTAATTGAAGAATTATTGAGAGAAAACAAGCTGCAACAATATGTCAAGAAAAACAGAAGTGATCCATCTTCATCTACTCAGAAACAACAACCTTCTAATCAGCCGTCAGGCTCAGGCAAAGGTGCTGTGGCACAAGAATCTGAAAGGCCCGTTATCAACGTCATTTCAGGGGGCCCACACCCAGCAGGCAAAAGCTGGGGTGAGATGGAACGATATGCTCACGCTTTGAAGTATGTCCCGGCAGAAGAAGATGTTTTTGCTGTAGAAAACACAGTACCCCTAAAACAGTAAAAGATCTCAGATAATGATATTTTGTTCAAGGCTAGGGATTCTATTGGTATTGAAGCCCCAACCATAGACCCCTTGGTTATATCTGCAGGAATTGGGCCAGCAATAGTAAGACGAGTACTCATCGATTGCGGTGCTTCCTGCAATATACTTTTCAAGAAAACGTTTGACCAGATGAAAATCCCAATGACCGACGTTCAGGCTTCATCTCAAAAGATCGTTGGTTTCACTGGGGAACCACAGCAACCAATCGGAACTGTCGACTTGTTCGTGGAACTTGGTGAAGGGCAGAAAAGGGTAACTCGAAAACAAACCTTTGTGATCGTTGATGGATTTTCTGCCTACAATGCTTTCCTAGGCAGGCCAGCTCTAGCTGCATTCAAGGCCATTTTGGCCCCATGGTGCCTAACTATGAAGTTTCCTACGGAAAATGGTGTTGGTGTCATCAAGGGAGATCAAAATGCTGGACGTGAATGTTATCTTATAGAGCTTCGAGAAGCCAGAAAGAGAGAGATGGGTAAAGATGCGGCAGCTCCCCTCCGCATCAAGACCCCAACCTTATAGCAAATACAGGGTGGCCCCTGCACTGGTGAGCATAGTGGTGCAAGGCGGGAAATGGACCCCAGAAAATTCAGTGCAGAGGAAAATAGAGTGGTGCCTGTGGAAGTTACGGTACCAATACCTGTCGACTCCAAAGACCCAAACAAAGTACTTAATGTGGGTTCGCAACTAAGTACAACAGTTCAAAATACACTGATAGCATTTCTAAAAGCAAATCTGGACGTGTTCGCTTGGTGTCATGCTGATATGTGCGGAATCTCTCCAACAATTGCTGTTCATACTCTGAATGTCGATCCGAAATTCACACCGATAAAACAGAAAAGAAGAACTCAAGGTCCAGAAAGATCAGCAGCTTTAAAGGAAGAAGTAGACCGCCTCTTAGAGAATAATTTCATCAAAGAATCCACTTATCCAAATTGGGTTTCGAATCCAGTACTGGTTAAGAAGGCAAATGGAAAGTGGAGAGTATGCATTGATTTCTCAGATCTGAACAAAGCTTGCCCCAAAGACTGCTTCCCGTTGCCCAGAATCGATCAACTAGTAGATGGGACGGCTGGACATGAGTTGCTATCTTTTATGGATGCCTATTCCGGATACAATCAGATTATGATGAACGAACCAGATCAGGAGGACACAAGCTTTATTACAGATGTGGGACTCTACTGTTACAAAGTCATGCCATTCGGGTTAAAGAATGCAGGGGCAACATACCAAAGACTTGTCAACGCTATGTTCAAGCCACAGATCGGCAAAACAATGGAAGTCTACGTTGATGATATGTTAGTAAAGTCAAAGAAAGCGGTAGACCACATGGATCACTTGGCAGAGATGTTCTCAATTCTTCGGAAGTACGGAATGAAGCTCAATCCATTGAAATGTTCATTCGGAGTAGAGTCTGGGAAATTCCTGGGTTTCATTGTGAGCGCTAGGGGCATCGAGGCCAATCCTGCTCAAATCACAGCTCTAAGAGAAGTTAAAGCCCCTAGAACAAAGAAAGAACTGCAAAGTCTCAATGGAAAGGTTGCCGCTCTTAGTCGCTTCATTTCCAAGGCCACAGACAAATGCATTCCCTTCTTTGATGCTCTAAAGAAAGGAAAGAAAAATTTCGAATGGACTCCTGACTGTCAGAATGCTTTCGATCAACTAATTCATCATATGAGAACTCCTCCAGTCCTCTCCAAGCCTAGTAATGGTGAAGACCTCTTCATCTACTTAGCAATTTCGTCCCATGCTTTAAGTGCAACACTTGTACGAGAAGATATGAAAATACAACGTCCAGTTTACTACATCAGCAAACGGTTCGCTGGAGCTGAAATGAATTATTCAAAGATAGAAAAACTTGCTTATTGTCTGCTAATCGCTTCCAGGAAGTTGAGACCTTACTTTCAATCTCATCCTATCAAGGTCCTGACTGATCAACCTTTAAAGCAAGTCCTGTATCGTCCTGAAACTTCGGGTCGTCTCTTGAAGTGGAACATAGAGCTCAGCCAATATGACATCACTTATCATCCCCGAAGAGCGATTAACGGACAAGCTTTAGCAGAATTCATTGCAGAATCCACTGACAAAGGTGACAGTAAGGAAGAGACAACTGATTGCATCCCGATACAGTGGAAGTTGTATGTTGATGGCTCGAGAAATGACTATTGTTCTGGGGCAGGAGTTGTGCTCGAAACTCCCGAAGGACGATCACTATGTTATGCATTGAGACTGGAATTTCCTTCGACAAACAATGAAGCAGAATATGAAGCCCTTATTGCTGGATTGAAAATTGCCAAGGAATTGAATATCAAAGTAATACAGATTTTCAGTGATTCTCAGCTTATTGTCTGCCAGGTGAAGAAGGAATTCCAAGCCAAAGGAGGGAATTTGCCCGCATATTTGACCAAAACTTCCGAACTCCTCAATGATTTAGATCACTACTCAATAAGCCACATACCCCGAGAGGAAAATATGAAGGCGGATTCTTTAGCAAAGTACTCAAGCTCCGGAGAAGCTCAATTGCTGGGATTGGTTCCCGTAGAAGTTCTGTCAGCTCCAAGCATTGATGAAATGGATATTGATTGGATCATGAATACGTCCCAAGAGTATGAATCGTGGATGAGTCCAATCAAAGAATACTTACTCAGTGGTTCTCTGCCAGAAGATTCTAAGGAACGTCGAAAATTATTGAGAAAAGCGTCAAGATATGTAATTCAAGATGGCCGATTATACAGGCGAGGATTTTCAATCCCACTACTCCGATGTGTAACTAAAGAAGAAGCCAAGACAATCTTAGCAGAGGTGCACGGAGGAGAATGTGGAGACCATTCAGGCGGTCAAACACTTGCAAAGAAAATTCTCCGATATGGGTATTTCTGGCCGGATATTAATCGAGATGCTGCAGCTTACTCCAGGAAGTGTGACAAATGCCAAAGATTTGCGAAAATCCCAAGAGCACCTTCCACCGAACTCACACAAATGGTCAGTCCATGGCCATTTGCCATCTGGGGGATAGACCTAATTGGACCATTACCTATCGCCAAATCAGGGATTAAATATGCTATTGTCGCCGTTGACTATTTCACCAAATGGGCTGAAGCTGAACCTTTGGCCACCATCACTTCTAAAAAGATGATAAATTTTGTAACAAAGAATATCAATTGCAGATATGGTGTGCCACAGAAGATAATCACCGACAATGGCACTCAATTTGAAAGTGAAGAATTCCAGGATTTTTGCAAACGATTCAGAATTCGAAAAAGCTTCTCAGCAGTGGCTCATCCGCAAGCAAATGGGCAAGTGGAAGCAGTTAACAAGATCATCAAGTCAACTATCAAAAAGCAACTTGAAAAAGCAAAAGGTGTTTGGGTTGATAAGCTTCCATTAGCACTATGGGCGTACAGAACTACTCACAAAACTGCGACTGGGCACACTCCATTTTCACTGGCATACGGATCTGAGGCAATGATTCCGGTAGAAGTAGAAGTTCCTTCACATAGAAGAGTTCATTTCAATGAGACTGAAAATGAAAAACTGCAACTTGAAGCGCTTGATTTTCTTGATGAGAAAAGAGAGGAAGCTAGGCTCAGAGTTTCAGCTCATCAGCAGAGAATAGCCAGGCATTTCAATTCCAAAGTTCGCCAACGCAGCTTTGAAATCGGAGACTTGGTTTTGAAAAGGATCATGACAGCAACTGGTGTGTTTGGGCCAAGCTGGGAAGGACCATATGTCATAGGCACTAAACTTCTCGATGGCACTTTCAAACTCATAACTGTTGAAGGAGATCCAATTCCAAGGGCCTGGAACAGCAACCATTTGCGTCCTTACTTTACTTGAAAAAAGAGCTATGCTCAAAATTGTAAAATGATGATGAATGTATCAGTTGTATTGTGAAGCATTGTAAATCAGTATAAATGAATGAAAAGCTATAAAGTGGACGTAGGCCCGATTCTTGGCCGAACCACTATAAATCTTGTGTTCTTTACTATTTCATAATGCCTGATTTATTTCGATATATAAATACTTTAAATGTATCACTAAAATATCGATTCAAAATTGCAGGACATGATAACAAGGCCTGCTCATCACAAAAATAAGCGACCTTTATAAATCAGCTATTGCACAAAAAATTCCAAACTCAAATCCTACACAAAGAAAACTTCACATAAAGAATTGGCAACTTCACTGGGACAAACCTTTGTTCACTAGTTGAGATTATCGTTATGAACGGGCATCCAACTAGATAACTCGCGCTTGTCTCGTAAAGTCATTCAACAGTGAAGTTTACTTTTTCAGATAAAGCAATGTACTTGCAAAAGAAAGGAACACGCGCTTGGAAACAATGATAAAGGATCGCAGATTGGCGGATGATGATACAACATGAGCGGGCAAACAAAGAAGCAGATAAAGGGAGGTATGCCTCTCAACAGGAAGGCCGAGAGATCCACTAAAGGGACGCCTTCCCAACCGGAAGGAACAAGACCCTCGCTAACTGGTCGTGATGCATCCGACCAGATAGCGTAGGTCCGCCCCGTGGATCCACTCGCCCCTGAGACGCAACCTACCTGGCACACCAACCAACCAAAGCCCTCTAACGAGGCACGCCAATAAATGGGAGTGCTTTACTCAATCAAAAAGATCAGTGGGACTACCAAAGGGGCACCTTGTTAGTTAATTGTGATCGTTTGTGCAAACGAACATCCAATCAAGCAACTTGTGCTCACCCGTAGACCTCTGACCATGAGAAAGTAACTTCCAGGCAATCATAAGCCCTTTTCGGAGGCACAAGCCATCTTCGGAGGCACAAGCCCTCTTCGGAGGCACAAGCCCTCTTCGGAGGCACAAGCCCTCTTCGGAGGCACAAGCCATCTTCGGAGGTAAAAGCCCTTTTCGGAGGCACATTTCACCAGGGTAAAAGTGCAAAATGCTTCTCTTCGGAGACCCACTTCACCCGAGTAGAAATACAAAAATTGCTTCTCTTCGGAGACCAAAATCAAGACTTCTTTGGAAGCACAAAACCTCTCCGGGGGCACAACAATAATCCACAAAGCATAATGCTACTCTTCGGAGTCCACATGCTATTCCTCAGAAAATACCGAGACAAAGCCCTCCTTAGAGGCACACTTCGATTCTTTTGCTTCACCGCGTAGGAGAATTCACTTCTCAAAAGTATGAAATGAACATTTCCGAAGGTTGAAGCGTAAAAGTTTATCCGAAAATGAGACACACTCCGTTTAAATAGAACAATTATTCCCTCAAGAACGGAATAGCTATTCTATGGAAAATAAGAGTACAGGTCTCGCTAAAAGCGAAGGATATTGTTATGCACTTGTGGTATAGGGGCAATACGGTTGCAACAGTAAAAAGCAGTATTCAAGCAACATACCACAAGCACATAACAATATCACGCGAAACAGATGTGGAATAAATGCATTCTCAAACGCAGACAAAAAGTTTGCACAAGTAAGAAGAATCGTTTGTTCTACACTTAAAATAAAAGATAAATCATTCTCACATACACAAGAGTTTGTACAAGTAAAATAATTGTTTTATTTAGTACTATGAAAATTCTTTACATACGCAGATGTCTCAAAAAGCAAAAGCGGGGACCGGTACCCGCACAATCCCCGGTCAATACATGCAAAGAGCAAAAATAATAAGTAGAAAATTCAGCTTGATTATTCCTTCTTCTCACTACCCTTGGAGCTCTTTCCCGGCCTAATGATTAGCTTTTGAAGCCGTTGAGAGCGGGTAGGGACAGAAGGAGAAAGTGGTACAGCCGGATCAACTACTGCTTCCTCTTCAGTGGAAGTCTTCTTCTTTTTCCTTACAGCACGTTTCCCCTTCCTTTTTGAAGAAGACTCGCTCCCCGGAGTAGTCAGCAATGTCGAAAGCTTCGTATCGTCGTCAAGAGACTGCTCCGGGGTCTTCTCGATGTCTTCAAAATCCTCCGCCTTCTGTTCCTGAGAAGCAGCCGGATCATCCAAGCCTTGAAGAGCTTCGATTTTCTCTGCTTGTGATCCAGGTTGGGAAGCAGAGGGAGGAGTAATTTGGGAAGACGGAGGAACGGCAATCGAAGGAGTGGAAGCTTGTGTTGTGCTTGGTGCCTCCGCTGTAGAAGAAAAGAAGTTAAAATCAGCATCCCCCGAAAATAAAGAAGGCATCGATTCATCAAAGTTTAAGTAACATGTAAGAAGATCATCGAATTCGGCTAAGTCAAATGACTGGTTCATTAGACCCGAGATGACACCAAGAGTACCTGGAGGAGTTGGCTTTACAAGATCCACCTCGAACTTCTCGGCTTCAATATCATCCAGCGCCTCATCTTCAGTAGGAGTAGTTGCAGTCTCCTGGGCAACTTTGGCTAAATGTAGAGATTGAGGGCTGGAATCTATAATATTAACGTCGGCTGAAGTGGAAGTCTGAACGGGGGCAGCTAAAGGAGCTTCTTCTTTTGGAGGCTCTTCTCCCGCTGTTTCAGCTCGTACTTTGGCAAGTAGCCCCTTCCCCTTAACAAGAGCGGCGCGATCCTCATCATTGAGATAGCGCTCCTCAAGTTCCAGCTCATTATAGCCAGCCCCGCCAAGCATATCCATCGCGACTTCCCACACTTCAGCCAATGTAATTTCATAATCAGGACCAAGAAAAGAGAGGCTCCCACGACCCAGAACGCTGTGTAAATAAAAGTCAAATAAGGTAGAGCTGACATCTGCTTTCGTCGCCTCATGTGATTGCTCAGCCGCTTCCTTTTCGGCAACGGCAGCGATCCGGCCAGCGGTAGCCTCATCACGCTCTACCTCAACTTTAGCAAGTCGAGACTTTAGTAACTCGATCTCCACGTTCTGGGAGGTGACCTTTTCCCGCAGTTCGGCGTTGTCTGTGCGGTACTTCTCATTAACGTGCTGTTCGGCAGCAAGCTTCATTTCTACATCTCGTTGTGCAGCATGTGCGTCCCGCACTTGCTTCTGAAAGACTTCTTCTTTTTGAGTATATGATGCAGAAGAAGAAGCGAGATTTTCCTTAAGCTGCTTAACTTCAGACGCAAGCTTTGCATTGTCATCTGCGATACTCGTCATTTCCGCGTCATGCTGCTTACGCCATTTGTCCCATTCTGCTTTATCATTCTCCATCGTCATCATCGCCTCAAGGTTAAGATGGTTGACCCTTTGAAGTTCATCAACCAACTTCTGCCATCCAGACATTCTTTCAATATCGAGCTTGACAGCGTCGACATTTCTCAGCATTGCCTGCTTATCAATCGGAACTATGTCCAAGTCAAAGCGCACCCCTTTTAGGCACCAATTCGGAAAGCGGCTCTGAAGTGTTGGGGGGCCGTCCTTGACTTGATATTGTGGTCTATTAATGATAGTCTGAATGTCAGATTTCTTCAAAGGGGGAGAGCTAGCCAGGATATCAGAAGGAATGGGAGCGTCAGTCTTTTCAGGAATTTCAGACGCGTCAGTCGGTTAGATCGTTTGCTCGGTTCATCGGCAATCTGAGTTTTTCCCTTATCATCGTAGGACTTCCGCTTATGAGAGTAGTCACTCCTATGCGAAGAGTCATATCGCTCGGCATCTTTCCTTCTTTGCCACTGATCGTAATCCCGCTTCTCCTGGGCTTTCCTTCGAGCCCTCTCTTCATCTGTTTCTTTTGGGGTATCAAGGTACTTCCTAAAGTCATAGGTGCCGCGGCCTCCACGGTACTTGAATGAGTCATAATATGAACCTGTACGTCCCATTGGAGAACCTGAAAGCAGAAGAAGGGTAGAATTTAGAAATTTCCAGGAAAAAGAGGATAAAAGCTTATAAGTGCTGAAAAGCCCTAAGTGTGTGTGGCGTGCAAACTACATGCGTCAAATTACAGACCACGCTTCGGTGTGGAAACAGGGACGATTGGCGTAGTAGGCATTTGGGTTTGTTTAAGGGTAGAAGTTGCCTCGACAACGGGAGAAGTCGTTTTTTGACTGCTATCCCCGAAAAGCTCTTGGGAAGTTATCATAATGTCACTCAAGCCATCAAAGGTGTCGTCACCCAAGTGTTCAGCAGATTTCTCCTTCTCAAGTTCCACATCAATTGATTTTTCAGAAGCTCGAGGATTCTCTTCTTCCTCAATAATTGGGGGAAGTGCCGACTTGCCAGCCAACCCTACAACATCAGTGGATCCGGAGCACTTTATCAAAGCAGTATCCATGGCAGGTGTTTTTGAAGCAGCTTCTTCCGCAGAAACCGGGGCATTTGACGCCTCTGCTTGAGAATCCAAAGCAGCCGATGTTTCTGCATCAGAGCTAGGAATTTCATGAACTCGAGTCGACCTGGAAGGGTGCAGAAGCCCAAATTGGTGCAGAAGCTCATCATCTAATAGAAATTGGATGCTCCTCTCCTTTACAGGCACCGCCATAAGCCTCTCGAAAGTCACCTTGTGACTGAGATTTTTGGAAGGAGGAGGAAGTGCTGAAAAGGAAAAAAGAGCGAAGTTAGCACTTGATAATCCAAACTTCGGTAAATTTGAAAGAACGTAAGAAACAAATGCAAGTGATCTTACTCCCAATTCTCCAAATAGCATAAAACCCAGGAGGGCAGCGAACGTAGAAGAACGGGCTCAGGAAACTGTGAACACTTTCAGGGAGACCAGTGATCAACTTACGATTTCTCGCACTCCTTACAACTATGATGGAGGGATGATCTTTGTTTTTGGCAAAAGTGCAAAGATAGCGAATTTCTCCGAAGGTAGGGAAGCGGCCCAGTGTTCTCCTAAAAAGCACGCATAGTCCCAGCAAGATGGCGTAGCCATTGGGATGTAGCTGAAAGGGGGAAATAGATAATTGGAGAAGAAGTTCTCGAATGCAGTCATTGAATGGGGGGATAGCTCCGCTCAAGCACATTTGGCGGTTAACTGCGACAAAGCCACGGGGCGGTCTGTCAGCAGTATCATTCATTTCGGGAAGCAGAGCATCAGCCTCAGCAATGCCAAACTGGATGCATAGTTGACGAAAGGCTTTATGGCTCAAAGTAGTAGGAGTCCTCTCTGGAGGATCGTTCAGCGGGATAGCAACTGGAAATACATCTTCAGCTTGCTCTGTTCCTTCTTGTGGAGAAGACATTCTACACAATCAGCTGAATGTTCAAATGTGAAGGTGCACGTTCCCTAAAAGTGTGAAGTGTTGTGCAAAAAACTAATGAAAATAAATGACAAGCATAACTGGAATTAAATTAGTTGACAATCAATCGATTACAAAATTTCAGAACTTGTCAACGATCAAGTGCAGTGTTAATACAGAAAAGTCAGTTTCACTTGACTATTACGATTTTGTTTTAATACTTCACTTGAATTAGTTATTGTACAGCATCTCGTTCATATTCATTTAATTTAACTTTCTCGTTATCAACTAATCCGTCACTCGATGTGGGCAGTCGGTGATAGTATATTCGTCCCAGTATTCTGTGAATGTTGTATTAAGCAGGATTGTTAGTTTGCAAAATTGAAGCAATATGTAAAAAGCATGCAACACAGTTCATAGTTCAACAATTCATAGTTCAACAGTTCGAAGTTCCGGCACAGTTCAAAAATCATCTGTTGGGTGGCCGAAAGTCTAAGTCCTAACTCGGTGACGACCTAAGGAAGATTCTGGGTCAAAGCCAGAAATCCTCTAAGTCCTAACTCGGTGATGACTTAAGGAAGGTTCCCTATGGGTTAAAGCCAGAAATCCTCTAAGTCCTAACTCGGAAGCGGCTCAAAAAACCTAGGTCGCATGAAACTGCTAAGTCGGCTCCGACTTAAGTCATGAAAGTAACTGGATCGCGTGAAATCCCTAGGTCGTGACCGAGCCAATACCTCGACTAATTTTCTTCCCTAACTCTTAACCCGTTAACCCAATAGCCTCACAGTCAACAACGATCCTCATTCCATCACACCATTGGACCACCCAAGGAGCCAATTCAAGTCGAATCAAATTTGCTGCGAATCCAATGTATTACTGCCCTATTACAATTACAACACGGTCGATGGCGATTGACGAACAATCAAAAAGTTATGCACAATGAATCGCAGCATCTAAACACAAATGGAAGTCAAAAACTGGGGAGTTATCGGTTCGACAGCGAACATGGGTGAACGATGACCAGATCGACTTACGAAGTATAACAAGAAGATGATCGGCGATTGGATGGTTGGAGTTTGTCTCTGAGAGCTCTAAAAGTGCTTCAATGGCAGATTCGAGAAAAGGAACAGATGAGGAAGAGGTAGGAGGATGCAACTATTTATATGCTGGAAGGCGAGTCGACTTGCACGGTGTACGACCTAAGGCATTTGTTAAGTCGGTACCGACCTAACCAAAGAATTAAGAGAATCGAAGCATACGACCTATGGCTTAGGCATATACTTCGAGGGGCAAATGTTAATCCCCTTTTTCGACTGACGACCTAAGAAAGTATGCCGAGATAAGGTGCTTGCCGACCTAAGAAAGTATGCCGAGTTAAGGTACTTGCCGACCTAAGAAAGAAGACGACCTAACAATTTGAAGGCGTAACCGACTTAAGGAAAGTTCCGAGTTAACAAGACCTCCGACTTAACAGGCTACGACCTAAGGAGAGATCTGACCCAACAGTTGCCGATCTAACTACTGAGAAGAGCTGCCGACTTAAGAGGTGTGCCGAGTTAGGAGCCTGCCGACTTAAGGTAGTCTGTGACTCAAGAGCTAAGACCGAGTTAAGAAGGATGCCGAGTTAGGAGCCTGCCGACTTAAGGTAGTCTGTGACTCAAGGGCTACGACCTAAGGAAGATTCCGAGTTATGAAAGGCTCCGACTTAAGAAGGTTCCGACCTAACCCTATTCCTTAACTCGCCACCGACCTAACCCTATTCCTTAACTCGCCACCGACCTAACCCTATTCCTTAACTCGCCACCGATCTACCATAAGTCGGCTATGACTTAAATACTTAGAGAAAATTCCTGAGTCCAGATCAGCTCCTATAAATACCCCGCCACTTCCAACATGAAGGGGACTTTTGGCAATTCATTTCTAAAGCGCCGTTACTCTGTCGAACTCTCCAATCATTCAGCAAACAAGGACCCTTCAAGCATTCAAGACACTACAACAAACTTCGAGAGAAATTCTTAACATCCGACATGGATTCATCGAGTTTCATCGCCGAAGATTGAGCTAGTAGTCAAGATTGCTTCTTGTGATCGAGTTGTACTGTTTTCACAGGAGATTTGTATCAATTTGTAACCAGATTCAATAATAAAGAGATTCAAAGTGGACGTAGGCTGAATCTTAAGCCGAACCACTATAAACTGCTGTCTTTTACTGCATTTCTGCTATTTTCCTGCTTGATTTCTGTTCCCGTTACACGGGTGGTGCTTTCACAATCTTACTACACACACCGGGTGTTGGCGTTCACATTTTGACGTTAACAATAATTAAATATTTGTTGATTTTAGATTTAATTATCGCTGTTAGATAATTAAATATTTGTTGATTCGAGATTTAATTATCGTCTTTGATAATTAAATATTTGATGATTTGAGATTTAATTATCGTCTTTGATAATTAAATATTTGCGGATTTGAGATTTAATTATCGTCTTTGATAATTAAATATTTGTTGATTTTAGATTTAATTATCGCTGTTAGATAATTAAATATTTGTTGATTCGAGATTTAATTATCGTCTTTGATAATTAAATATTTGATGATTTGAGATTTAATTATCGTCTTTGATAATTAAATATTTGCTGATTTGAGATTTAATTATCGTCCTTGATAATTAAATATTTATTGATTTTAGAAATTCGATTATCGTTTTTGATAATTGAATACTTGTGATTTAAGAAATTTGATTATCATTTTTGATAATCGGATGTTTGTTGAATTTGAAATTTGATTATCGTTGTGCTGATCGAATATTTGTTGAATTTGATGTTTTGTGATATTCGTTTTCGATAATTTGACATTTGTTGATTTTTTTTCTGAGTATCGTTTGGATAATTGGGTGTTTGCTGATTTCATTGATAAGAGATTTTCTAGTCTCTAATTTAGTCTAGATTATGTTGATTTTATTGAATCGCCGTTTTCTATCTATTTCTGTTAATAGTCAGAGTTTACTGATTTTGAAGTTTGTGTTTTCTAGTTAATTGTTGAATAACTAGATATTGGCAGGTTTGCAATTTGTGATTTGTGTTTCCTAATTATCCTTGTCGATAATTATATTTCGTTGTTCTCTAATTATCGTATCGGTAATTAGATATTGCTGTTTTGTGACTTCTGAATTTCAGTTGTCTAAATGATAACTGAATGTGCTGATAATTGTATTTATCCAGTTTTGCTGTTTTCTGATTATCTATTGATAATTAGGCTTTGTTGGGAATTTGTAAATTTCTTTTATGGAAGTGAAAGATTTCTTTGGCGGTTGTATTCCCGTCTTTTATTTTCTAGCTTAACCAGCTTACGTTAGAAAAATAATTGTTATTGACAACCTTAATTTTGAAAATTGCGGGGATGCAATTTTTATAAGGAGGGGAGTCTGTAACAACCCGAGATTTCGCAATTTTTTTATTATCGTCATTAGATGATTAATAGTGTTGTTAATTGCTAATTAGAGTTTTTAATCAAAATGAAATTCTTTGAAAATTTATTTGTTGTTAAGTGGGCGTTCAAAAACTTATCCCAGCCCTTAGTCATTTTAGTTGTCGTGATAACATTCACTACATTCCCTTCTCTTAAAAATTGGACCCGTTCCCATTTCTTTTCATTTTTTCGTTCACAAGCCCTAAAACAAACGAGAGCAAAGAAATTAAATGGCGGCCTCGTCTCCTCCAACTAGGGTATCGTAGAAATCGGGTAGTGGCTGCTAATTTGTTCGTCTTCCCCAAAATGCTTCGTCTCTTCGCATGGCTCGGCTGTCTCGACCGTAACTAAGGTGAGTGATTTCGATCGTCACTCACATCTAGTTCAAGCGTATTTTGGTTGAGTTTAATTTTGTGATTTTCGTTCGTTTTCAATTGGTTGTGTGTCGATTCGTTTTGTTTGGCCAATTGAAGCTAATTTGTTGTGTTCGTTTGTTTTGAGATAATCGTTTTCTTGTTTCTGGTTGTTACAGCATCGCTTCATCTCGTGAACCCCCACTAATTTCCGTCACGAGATTATATGAATGCAATTTCATGACTTTGTATTTTGTCAGCCATCGCCATTGTTGTAATAATGTCAATTGATGCCCTCTCTGATTTTTGTTCTTTGTTTTAATGTCGCGATGGCCACGGTCTTGGTTTGAGAACATTCGACCTTTCAGTGATACATAGTTCTGCCTTTGATCTGGTTCTTTGAATTTGTCGGCTTCGGCCACAAAAATTTGAATGGTTATACCTTGCTTTGATTTCGTTATAAGATTGGGAAATGTTGTAAAACTGTTACATTCGAATTCGTTTGAAGATGTTGATTTTCTTACTGTTGCGTGGTTCTGGCACTTATGTCTTGTTAGATTTTGCCCGGCCTTATTTGTGCTTACTGTTTTCTGTGGCTTCGTCTCTGAAATTGATTTCGAACTTGTCTTCGTTGGACTTTGACATTAACTCGATAATGCCTTCAAGTTCACGATTGATGTATTGGAGTCGACATCCCCGATCTTGTCACTGCTTGCACGATCGACTTATGTGTTTGATGTAGTTGAAGTTTTCTTCGATACTTTGTTTATTTTTGGCTTCATGAGAACTTTGACATATCTGCATCTATATATGCATTCTTTTTGGCACTGTATAATTGTGTAGCTGTCTCGCCCAATTGAGACAGTTTGCAAACTTGTTTAGTATATGTGTCCTTTACCATGCTTTATAAGTTGTTGAGGTTATTTACCTCAAGACAGTATACCTGTGTACTGTCAAGTCCATTTCGGATCTACACTTGAGTATTTTGTGGTTGTATTACACTTGAGTATGCAAATGCCTTTGAGCTTTTACCAGTCTCTGTTGCACTTTTGACTTCGTTTGAGTTTGTCCCTTGTGTTTGTTGTACATGTGAACTTGGTTCATATGTATGCTAAACATTACATCTCAGTGACACTTACTTGCATCCATATGCCTAAATGATTTAGTTGTGGCGGTGTTGCCTTACCTTGGGTACATATGCTTATTACCTATAGTCTTCATATATGTACAATTGTTCAGTTTGGGTTTTTGTTCATTTGAACTGGTTTATGTTGGCACTGAATTCATTTGTCTTGTGTTGCAAATTTTGGTGGCACTGTTGGTTGTTAGAGTAGTTTGATCATTTGGGTCATTTTGGGGTATATGCAGTCTTCATTATTCACGTATCCGCATTTCATATGCTTGTGCATTTTTGAACTAGTGCACTTGTAACTAGTCGCACTCGAACCTCTTTAGTCACTTGGTTGTACTGAGCCTTGGACAGTTTCATTTGCACGCTGATGACCTTTGAATTGTACAGTTTCACTTGTAGTTGCATTGAATCTGGCATCATTCCTTGGGACAGTTTGAATATTGTCCCACTTCGATTTTAGTTCTGGCTTCGAGCTTGTGGACTTTGTCTTGTGATCTAATTTGTGGGTTTTTGATTATTTCATGTTGACTGATGAAATCACACTTGAGTTGAACCCGATTTCGGGGTTTGACCTTGTGATCATTTATGGCTTTCACTGAACTTTTGTGTATCCCCTATGATAGTGGCGAGGCAGTGCACGCGTGCGTGTACTGCAGCCCTATCAGATTTGACGGTTTTAAATTGATTTAGCCGATTTGATAAATTGTTTATTTATCTCTGTTGATGATTTAAATCTGCTGATTTTTGCTAAACACTGTTAAGTGTTATATTGACCGTTATCCGGTTTCTTTGTTTAAAGAATCGGATAGACGGGAATTATTGTGACTGTCGTCTATTTAAATTATTACTGCCTTTATGCACTAATAAACTGGTTTGAATTAGACTGACCTGGGTATTATTTTCTTTTGAATGTAATACTCGGGTCAGACCCGAGTATTTCAGGTTGTAGATTTCTTTCTTTGAGTTGCTGTTCGGGATTGAAGACTTTTCACATCTTCTGAAGTTGTCAGTCATTTTGTAGTAGTCGTGTCATTGTATAGAATGATATGTATTCATGTATATTAGTCGATAATGTACTTGTATATATAACTTCTAGAGTCGACAGTTGTAGTTGTATCATATGTATCGTGTCAACTATATTGTAACTGACATTGGTTATATATATATGAGATTATTGTTACTCTGTGTTCCGCATTTATATTATCTGTGTTATTGTTATATCTAATGTCCTAAACTATTATGAACCGTCGTAGTTCGTTTTATACTAGTATTGGGTGTGTCGATGGGAGTAAACAAATAATAGAAGAAAAATAAAAAGTATATACCACTCCTATCGAGATAACCAATATTAGTGTAAGGCCAATTACGGATGGTCGCTCCTATCCAGCCTTATTCTTCATAATAATAGACAGTATTTACTTTAATACTCTTTGTTATTATGAGCATAGAGGTGGGGCGTTACAAGTCGTGGGCGCCTTACTGGGTTCATCCTGTGGCTCAGTCGAAGACAAGTGCTAAGTCGTGGCCGACTTACCAGATAAAAGGTAGCATAGGCATGGACTCTGGATTCTAACCTGATAGCTTTTAGGTCGTAGACGACTTAAGCTAAGTCCTGAGTTTCTTAAGTCGTAAGTCCTTTAAGTCGTAAGCCCTTTAAGTCGTAAGTCCTTTAAGTCGTTAGTCCTTTAAGTCGTAAGTCCTTTAAGTCGTAAGCCCTTTAAGTCGTATAAACTTTAACTCGCTGAGTCGTTAAGTCGGAGACCTTCTAACTCTTTAAGTCGTAGATAGCTTAACTCGTTGAGTCATCTGGACCATGAGTCGTAGATAGCTTAACTCGTTGAGTCATCTGGACCATGAGTCGTAGATAGTTTAACTCGTTTAGTCGTGAGGCTTTCTTAAGTCGGTAGGCTCCTAGGTCGGCACACATCTTAAGTCGGCAGCTCTTCTCAGTAGTTAGATCGGCAACTGTTGGGTCAGAGCTTTCTTAGGTCGTAGCTTGTTAAGTCGTAGTACTTTTTAACTCGGAGCCTTCCTTAAGTCGGAGCGTATCTTAGCTCGAAGTCCTTCTTAGGTCGGAGCCGGCTTCTAAGTCGGCATGTGTTTAGATCGGAGGCTATTCTAGCTCGTACACTGTTAGGTCAGATCGTTCCTTAAGTCGTCTTCTGTTAAGTCGCGAATCAGAGGATTAACATCGTGAATCAGAGGATTAACATCGTGAATCAGAGGATTAACACATAGCTAATACCATGATAATGAAAAATGAAGTGTTGGTATTAGTTTTTTAGTTTTATAAAATTGAATAATACTATTACATACCAGAGTTAGCATTACACATCCAGAAATATTCCTTGGATACTTCTTAAAATAGGTTAAGTTTATCGTTATGTTTTCCTTCAATGATAAAGTCCATGAGAGTGAATTCATCTTTTGCAAATTTAGTATATATATGGAATGTACGCCCATCGTGGATGTCTTGATTATTTGGAAAAAAGAATGTTACTAGTATGTGCATTATTAAAAGTAGCAGAGCTTGTTCTCGTGTATAGTCTTTCTCATGCAACAACTCTTTAATTCTTCTTTCAATAATCTCTCTTCATATAAAGTCACATTGTCCAAAATTTCTTCTACTCAGTTCTTGCTCAATTTCTTCTAAGTTTGTTCTTCCTATTGCTCCAAAAGGGAACAATTTTTTTTTTCTGTTTTGGCATTCCGAATATCAAACCTATATCGTATTAAGTTAATTCCATTTCTTCTCCTCTAATGATAAAATTTTCTTTTTCAATAGAAAAACTAGTTATCAAAACATCCAAATTTCTAGCACATTAATTGAAATCTAACTTATCTACGTGGCCTTCATAGAACAATTTGATAAAACTGTAAAATGGTGTATGCTTCAATAATTCTAACTATTTTCAGTAAACTCCTTCTGTTGTTTGATCAATTGGATTACTTTAAAAACACCTCATAGGTTACATTTATAGGAGTTGTTGATTATTTCTACTTCTTCTTCATCATAATTATCATTCTTTTCATACTCAACTATAGTTATTCTTTAATGTTGTATCTCTAGGTTTTTTTCCTCTCTATTTCAGTTTGTTTTTTTGTCTTTTCTTGCTTCTTCCAGTTTCGCTTTCAAAATCTATTGCTATGGATGTTTTGTCATCTTTAGTTTTTTACCTGCAATATAAAACATATATTACATTATGCATGTTATGAGGTGGTATAAGTATAGGTTTTAAAACAGATGACATAAGACAATTGCGGTAGTGTACTAGTGCAGCTTTAAGTATATAATGATTTACCCAAAAATTAGTTAATTTAAAAACATTAAGAAATTCATGTTATGCAAATATCATCATAACATGTAAAGTTTGCATTTAAAATGACATACACATTCAGCTGTAAATTAACATGCTTATTCACAACATTGAATGCTTATTGTAGGATCATTTTCACCCTAGAGGGATGGTGAATAGGGTGATACTAATAATAATAAAAATTAATGCAGAAATAAATATAATAATTGCAGTACAGATAATAGTAGAATAATAAAAGCAGAAATAGAACAACACAGATTTACCCAGCTTTGGCAAAACCTTGCCTACGGGCCGCCCTTAAGGTTTCTACTAGAAATTAAGTAGTCAAATGCTTACACATGTAAACTTACGATACTCGCTAACGACTAACGTAACTCTATGCTCAAAACTCTGTTATAACTCAGCCATTGAGTTGCGAATTCTCAAACTACACCACCGTAGCTCGCAACCTAGTCATAAGACTAGAATTTTACAAAAGTTTAAAAGAGAAAATAACATAATAAAAATAAGCTAAACAAAAACCATATTTTATATTCTAAGCCCTAATGTAAATAATAGAGACCGGCCCAAATATAAACTTGATATCCTTTTAATAATCAACCCAAATAAAAAATTGTCTCCCTCTTATTTTGCTTCTTTTCGAACATGCCTTCTTGTTTCTTTTCCGTTCCTCTTCAAAATCTAGGGTTTTGAAATTGAAGCAACCGCCTTGATGTTGTGATCGATTGAAGTATGCTTTTGAGTTGAATTGCTTTGTCAATCGCTCATGGCTTTGATTTGCTCTCGGTGGCTTTCAGGATTGAATTCGAAACTGTGAATTTGGTATGTGATTTTTGCCGTATAATTTGCTGTTGCAGTTGCTTATTTTCGAACTCGATTCGAGTTATTGGTTTTCGATTGAATTTGCATCTCGCTCTGGCTTTGCTTGAACTTGAATGAATTTCTGCCTATGATGGTTATTGGGTATTTATAGGGATTGAATCCCTAAAATTACGTTCGCACTATTTCTCATTTGAATTCTTTGTGAATTTACTTGGTTGTGATTTTTTAATCGAATGATGGTATTTATTTTTGACTTGTTCATGTCATACTTGGTTGGATTTGGTTCCATTCTTTTTTGGCATTTGAATTTGTTTCTCGTTCATGTCTTCTATGACTTCGACACTTTGAATTCTTTAGATAATTGACTTGGTTAATTCGTGTTCATCATATTATCTACTGCGAGATAAAAATTGACATCGACATTTAAATATTTGAGATACTCTGGACTTTGACTTGTTTAATTCCTTTCTGCTATTACTTGTTCATCAGATTGATTTCACTGCAACATTAAACTAGGTTGATCGAACTACATGCTTTCCTTGATTTTGTTCGAACTTCTTTCAGGTTAATGATTGTTTGATTATTTCTTTTGTAACTTCGACTGCATGCTTTTCTATCCCTTGTTTTGTGTGGCATTGAATTTGGCCTGTTGAACTGCTTGTATTCATCGTTGACTCCTTTGAAAATGATTCATGTGGTATGAAGCTTTATTCTTTTACATATGCATTTTCAGTTTGGTTGTCCTTATGTGTAATATGGTCTCTTTGCTTTAAGTTGAATTCTCTGTTGCTTCGAGTCATTACAATTAAGTCTTGCATTTGCCTTAAGTTACATTTGCAGTTATATTCTCTGTTGCATTGTATTGAGCTAGGGTCTGACATTATTGTGTTGTAGATTTGAGCATGTTTCATGGTGTACTGGTTCACAATTTTGAGTCTGCACCATATGTTGAAATTGAGTATGTCTTTGGTCATTGCATTGCTCTGGTTCCCTTAAGTTCACAATTGTCCATGTTCATACTTGAGTTTGTCTCATTGAAGTTTGAATGCATTTGTGGTTGGGGTCTGGTCCTTTTGTAGAGTTTGTTTCTGGATGTCATGTATACATGTGTGCATACATGTGTGTATATATATATATTCTGGTCTCATTTGAGCTGGTCAACGATTCATGTGTACTCGAGTCTCTTTGAACATGTCTTGATTGAGTCTAGTTGCTTGATAGTAATCTAGTTGTTGTGTGAACCTAATTTGTGTTCATGAGCATATATATGTATGTATGTATGTATGTATGTATGTATGTATGTATGTATGTATACATGTGTGTATACATATGTGTGTGTATATATATGTATGGTGGTCTGCTTCACAATTCGGTCGATGGTTTGCTTTGAGTTCCGCTTCAGTCTTGTTGCATATCACCTGAGTCTTGATTGTTGCATCATGGAGTTTTCATTGTGTGTAAAAACTGAAATGTTATATGCACCACTTTGTGCATATGCACTGCCCCGTACTTGTTCCTGAATTCTGTGATTTTTTTTTGTATTGCCACCTGAGTTAAATCCATCTTTTTCTTGGGTTTGACCTCGTGCTTACTTGTCCCTACGATTTTATAAAGCAAGTGTATATCAGTGTGCATGGCCATGTGACATGTACAGTGATACACTGTGCATGTTACAAGCTGTTCATGTAAGATGAATTCAAAAGAAAAATGATGACGAACAACCGAAATAACTGAGGCAAATAACGTTTTTAAAACACACTTCATTTTGAACTGTAAAATATTTCTTTTTCAATTTTACTGTGTTAGTGTTAATTTTGCAGATAATTCAGATGCTGGATACAAACTGTAATAGAGTTGAAGATAAAAATACGAGTGTTGAGTGAATATGTAGTGAGGTGAAAATGTATGTAAAATTGTATAGTGAAATTTGTGATGTAATCGAAATTGTAATGTAATTTAAAATGTATATGTGTAGTGAGAGCTCAAATTTGTACTAATTGAATTTGTAATAAAATATTTGTTTGAATAATATTTGTTTGAATATAAATTCTATGTTATTTATTATATTCAACAAATATTTATTTAATTAGGTTAAAAATAAAATAGTATAATAACAAATACAATTAAATGAATATATATATGTTTATTATCATCAAACAAAAATCATATACTAGAATATTCTACAATCTCTCCCGTCTGATGATAACAAACATATATTAAGATTTTTACTCTATTAAATGTATTTGATTTTGATGAATTCCATTAGCTCTCCCTACTTGAATGCTCCCCCCTACAACAAGGCTCCCTCTTCATATATGCATGAAAATAAATAAAAGGAAATTTGCAAAATAAAAAAACAATAAAACATGCAAATGGGCCTAGATGAGAATATGCAATTAAAAAATAAAATGTTTAAACTTTATTTTCCAAAATCTTAACTTTTCTTTCCCCTTTTATTATCAGCAAAAGAGTAATTATAGTCGTGTGACTTGGTTACGAACTACGGTGGTTTAGTTCGAGAATTCGCAACTTAGTAGCTGAGTTGTGGCAGAGTTTTGAGCGTAGAGTTAGGTTAGTCATTAGCGAGTGTTGCAAGTTAATGTGTGTAAGCGTTTGACTACTTAATTTCTAGCAGAAACCTTGGGGCGGCACGTAGGCTGGGTTTTACCGAAGCTAGATAAATCTGTGTTGTTCTATTTCTTCTTTTATTATTCTGCTATTATCTATGCTATAATTATTATATTTATTTACGCATTAATTTTTATTATTATTAGTATCATCCTATTCACCCGCCCTCTAGGGTGAAAACAATCCTATAAGTGGTATCAGAGCTAGGAACAAAACCCATTTTTTGTTTTAATTTTTTTTTTAAATACCAAATTTTGCTTTAAAATTTTGATTTTTCAAAATGACCACTTTTAATAAGCTTTTATTGAGGGCCAGTCTGTAGTTAGACCACCAATGTTCGTATTGCTTTTAGGTTAATAACTGTTTGATTATTTCTTTTGTAACTTCGACTGCATACCTTTTGGTCCCTTTTCTTGTGTTCCATTGAACTGGGTCTGTTGAACTGCTTGTATTCATTGATGTCTCCTTTGAAAATGATTCATGTGGTATGAAGCTTTATTCTTTTACATGTGCATTTGCAGTCTGGTTGTCCTCATGTGTACTCTGGTCTCTTTGCTTTGAGTTGAATTCTCTGTTGCTTCGAGTCATTACAATTAAGTCTTGCATTTGCTTCAAGTTACATTTGCAGTTATATTCTCTGCTGCATTGTATTAAACTAGGATCTGACATTATTATATTGTAGATTTGAGAATGTTTCATGTTGTACTAGTTCATAATGTTGAGTCTGCATCATATTTTGAAATTGAGTATGTCTTTTGTCATTTCATTGCTCTGGTTCCATTAAGTTCACCATTTTCCATGTTCATACTTGAGTTTGTCTTATTGAAGTATGAATGCATTTGTGGTTGGGATTTGCTCCTTTTGTAGATTTGTATCTAGTTGTTATGTATACATGTGTGCGTACATGTGTGTGTGTGTGTATTTTTTTGTGTGTATATATTCTGGTCTCATTTAAGCTGGTCGATGGTTCATGGGTACTCGAGTCTCTTTGAACATATCTTGATTGAGTCTGGTTGCTTGTTAGTAGTCTAGTTGTTGTGTGAACCTGATTTGTGTTCATAAGCATGTGTATATATATACACACACATGTGTGTATACTTATGTGTGTGTGTATGGTGGTCTGCTTCACAATTTGGTCGATGGTTTGCTTTGAGTTCCACATCAGTCTTGTTGCCTATCAGCTGAGTCTTGATTGTTGCATCATGGAGTTTTCATTGTATGTCGAAACTGAAATGTTGCATGCACCACTTTGTGCATATGCATTGCCTCGCACTTGTGCTTGAATTCTGTGATGTTTTGTTTTTGTATTGCCACCTGAGTTGAATCCAGCTTTTGCTTGGGTTTGACCTTGTGCTCACCTATCCCTGCGATTTTATCAAGCAAGTGTATATCGGTGTTCACAGCTGTGATGACTTAGATTTTTAAAACGTCTATTAATTGGGTAATTAACTGGTTTAAATCAAGGAACGTTGAATTTATTAGTCGAGAAAATAAATTTTTCATAATGGAAATATTTGAATAATTATAAATTAATTTGAAAACCATAACAAATGTTGAATTATAAATCTTATAGTAAATTAATAAATTTCACCATTTAAATTCAAGATAAAATATCCATAAATATATAAATAGATATATACAAGCTTTATAGTATATATGAGTATATATATGCCCTATGGAATAAAATGTAGGAAAGTTTGTAAAAAAATATGGATATATATAATATCAAAAATACACATAAGTAAAATTATAACAACCCGGGATTTTTGGAAAAATTTAATTTAATGATCTTTTAATATAATTATTTTGAATTGGCAAACTTATCAATTTAAACAAATAAAATATGCTATCTAATTACTACTGGTCATATATAGATTGTGAATATAAACTATGATTTGAATTCAATGTAAATTTCTCAAAATTAATTAGATTTAAACTCTACATTTTTATACACTAGTATATATATGGTTATTAATTAAAGTATTATTAACTTAACCTAAAACGAAAATAAGAATAAACAAAAGAGTTATATAATATTAAGTAAACTTTTTAGCTATACATAGTTAATAAAAATAGAAATAAAAATATGTACATATAGACACTTGTAAGCTAAGAGGAGACGTATGGATTCATCAAACTTACAAGTGTTAATTTCTTCATTTAAAAATAAAATAAAACGAAGAAAATTGATTAAAGAAGAAACCAGGGTGCTGTAACAAGTAGTTTATCCTCTTTTAAACATATATCTCAACTTCTTTTTTTTCCTTTTCTTTGGAAACAAATCAAAACAATCCAAAACCAGAAATAAAAGAGAAAACAATCAACTTCATCAAGTTTTCAACTGAGCAAAGCAAGAATTCAAATTCAAGTTCAACTTAATCAAATAGATCAAGATCAAATCTAACTGGTAGTGTTCAAATCAGCTTCCAGATTTCAAACTCTCTGTTCAAGTTTTACAGGTGAGTAGACCTCAACTTTTAAAAGTTATATCATCTGTATAGCTTGTGCATGTAATAATTAATGTTGGAAATGACTTAAATATGTCTTACCTGGATGTATAAATGTGTTTTGCCTGGGTGTATAAGTTGAATTGTTGTGTGTATATATGTGCATGTCTCTATTTGTTTTAATAGACCCCAAATTGCATTCAAAATTTAATTTCTCTCCACACAATCACTTCTGTGTTATGATCATCAAAGGAAACTTGCTTGTATTGATGAAATACTATTTTTAAAAGTAGTTTCAAGAGAAGTTATTAAGTAATTATCAGGTAAGAATGAATTTACAGTAAAAACAAAATATATTAGAAATTTGACCATCATAATTTCAAGTTTCACATATATAATCAGACTTGTTTTTAAAAATGATGATTTTTTGTGGTAATTTCATAATTTTTAAGTTGGTAATTGGAGAGATATTGCAAGTTGAACGGAATAAGGTTTTTGGTCGATTTCCGACGATCGGAGGATGGAGGGAAGTCAAGGTTGTAGCTGGAGGTAGCTCGTGGGTCGGGGATCATAGGAAAATGATCACCGATTTTTCTGATTGACGTGGTGGCTGAATAGAGGCAAAGTAGGGTTTAGGGCCTCGTTCGAGGCGAGGGGGGTCGTGGCGAATGCGGCGTCATGGTAGTGTCGGGTTGGACTAGAGTAGGGGGAAAAGGAGGGTGAAACTGTGGCGAAGGTCTGGGCACGAGGAAGAGGCCTCTAGTTGTCGGAGTTAGGCGGTGCGACAGAATCTGGCAATCGGGTGTTTTTCCTAAGGGTGTTCGAACGTTCGTTTTCGATTTGCGGCATCTTGAGTGGTTCTGGGTGGTCGAAGTGATGGTAAGGGTCGAGGGTGACTGAGTGGTGCCGTCGACGTTGCTTGGAGTCGCTCCGGCCGTGTGTGCACGTGCACGGTGCACAGATACGTTTGGGTAGGGTTGTTTGCTGTAGTTAGAATATAAGAGGAAAGAAAGAAAAGGGGGGAAGAAGGACTTGGGTTTGGGCTTGGGCCGGGTTTCTTTTAAAAAATTAATAATAAAGATGAGGAAAAGGAAAAAAGCATAGGTATAAAAGTAAAAGCTTAAGCATAAAAACAAACAAGCTTTCCAAAAATAAATTCTCTAACCCATTCTTTTTAAAAGTAAATGCTTTTACTTAAGTCCTTAGTTTGGATAAAGGAATTGAAAATCTTGTTTTACTTAATATTATTTGGTTTAAAGGTCATAAATGAATTTTTTTAACTTAAATTAGTTAAGCTTAGAATAATTATATCATATGTCCTTTATTTAATTTAATTCCTAAGTTTATTTAAATAAAATTAATAGTGTAATTAAGTATATGGTTAATGAAAATAAAATATTTTAAACTTATGATTAATCAAAGGTTTAATGTATTTTATATATTATCTAATTCCAAATATTTAATAAAAATAAAACAAATAGCTTGTAATTAATTAATGTCAATTAAGCATGATTATAAGTAATTATTTTTAAATTAATTTGATGATTTTGTGACTAGTTAATCTAGCCTATGAAGATTAAATTGGATTGAATGGTTTGGATTGTTTAGTATCTCTAGTATGTTAATTTGTGATATTCTGTGATATGAAATGACCTGAATTGAACTATTGATAAAATGTGAGACACTTATTTGTACAAATATTGTAATGGAATTTTTTTGTGAATGTTGAAATTTTGAAATTGAATTGTTTTGTCTTAAAGGATGACATTTGGATTCGAAGGATCCGGGATCGGATATCATCGATATCCAGAACCACTTCGGTTTAATAAGCACTATAATTCTTTATAGATTTGATTTCAAAATCAAATAGGCTGGAATGGAATAAATTAAGTAAACTTGGCCATTTAAATTTAGTAACGGTACCTGGATATTATTTTTAAATACCAATGGATATGTGTAATATATGTGTAACGCCCCACTCTGAGACCCACTGTAACAAAGAGTATTACGGGAGTAATACTGTCTGTTAAAGTCGAGAATAGAGTATAGTGGAAGCGACCATTTGTAATCAAGCTATAACTATCTACTGAATACGTCGAAAGGATGGTATCTATATTTTTTTTTTCAAGTGGTTCGACATATTCAGTAAATACTTATAACGAAATTACAAATGGCTAAAGATCTATCAGGACAAAGCATAATATTAAATGATAAAACATCACAGAACAGAATCACATAACAGATATAAAATCCCAGAACAATATATCGTCAATACAGATCCAAATACAATAAGTGGGTATAAAGCAACTGCCCACACATGTGGGTTAAAAATATGTACATATCAAAGTCTGAATAATAACATAAGCGGACACTAAGACAAGCTATCTCAAAAGCATAGCAGATAAGTCAAAAGCGGAAGCACAGAAGCTAAGTCCAGAGACCTAACCTGAAACAACTCGGTATGACCCGAGCGAAAACACTCGGGTCAGGCTAGCTAAACAATCAGTAATAACTGAGATATATCATAATGCGGTACATAAATAAAACAGTACTTATCCAAAGAGAAGTATATTATGAACCACATGAATATAATGACGATCCCTAATCATCAATAAACAATAAATATCTCCAAAGAGAAATCAACACCAAAGTGTAGAATAAATAAAATCGCCTCATATCATCGGCGTAGCCAAAGCTATAAAAAGATGCCCATATGCAATAATCCCAAGAGTGACCAGAGTCTGTAATCAATGCCCAAGCAAAGATCGATGCTCCAAAGAGCAATGGGGATATACTGAAAAGTCAATGAAATCAAACACTGAAAAGCAGTGTCCAGAGACACTGTGAATCCACAAGGTAATCGCACTTACATCGTATGGTTCCATAGAACCAACACCGAATGGCGGTAATCGAATGGATATAAAAATCATCAGATAATACAAATGTTGCACGTGCACCGACCAAAGTCGTTGTTGCCAAGTACTATAGAGTTGTGATCGATCACTCGCACAGATGCGGAACGCGCGAGACAGCGAGATCCTTCCCAGAAGGATAAAGGCCCAGAGGCGCACGCCGAAAAATAAAGTGCTCCATAGAGCAGGTGTCCAGAGACGGTTGCCCAGAGGCGTGGTGACCCAGAGGTCCAGTACTGGCCGCCCAAAGGCTAATGTGTCACTAACTTCTTGGAGAGGAACCCGTAAAGTGTTAACAATGAGTCCCATACCCCACGTTCGCACTAAACGGTTTCCTAACCAATAGCAAGCTCACACTCCAAACAATAAAAAGTCCACCTCGTATCATCGGTAAACTAGACCCAAAGGTCAAAACGATCAATCGAATAGGTCGGGGATTAACCGGAAAGAAAATACACACGGTTTCCATAGGCCGGAGATTTCCTAACCGTTTAAGCACCTTTCCACTTCGCTCGACGTGCTAAAAAGTGAGTGTGAGATTTTTATTATAGAAAATAATGGTGCGAAACGGATTTATAATTGATTTTGAAATCACTTTAAAACGGCTTTTGAAAACTCTCCTATTATGGAGTAATTAATTTAATAATTAAAAATAATATTATATAATAATTTCTAAAGCCATTTAGGAGTGAAAAATCCTTTGAAAATAATTCATAAAACCCGTGTATGAAATCTAGAGACAAATCTCAAAGAAATCAATAAAACCAGAAAATCATTGAAAATATTCTAAGTGTTGGAAAATAGTCCAAAAATGACGCGAACACAAGTTCGGAAAATTATTCGGACTAGCAAACTGAATTCGAATGGCATAAAAATTGGTAGACATATAGTCCAACATCCCCGATCCAAACTGTAAAAAGAATTGGGAAATTCCGACTTGAAACGAAGAAACGGCGTCGTCTCAAAGTCGGACAAAAATCATAAAACTTTACTGTGTCAAAACAGTGTAAAGGTCCCACTTCGACGACATGGTCGAAGGGTCACATGAACTCAGATCTTGATGAAAATTTGCAGGAGCATAGTAAAGTACTCCTACTTTGATATGCAATAAGAATCGTTCGGTTTCGACTTGAAACGAAAAAACGACAATGTTTCAAAGTTGGTCCGACGATAACTGAAAATGATCACTATTGTAAAACAGTTTCTGGGTGCTACTTCGGCAATAGAAACGAAGTATCTAATGCACCCAGATCTAAACCAAACTTTGCATGGTTAAATATCTCGATCTCATCTTTTTAACAAGACCAAAAACGATGAAATCCGACAAAGGACGAGCCCAGGTTGACGTCGCAAAGTCGGGGTTCTACGCTGAAAACAACGGGAGAAAAGAGACTAAGGCCTATAGCTATGCACTAACTGGCCAGAGATGAAAAACCACAATTTTGGCATAGTAAACTTCAAATTCTGGCAAAATGAATAAAATGAAAGTTGTAGCTTAGTTTCTAATCTTTCCGGAGTGACCAAGATCGTCAAATTCCGACCAGAGATGAAAATTCTATGACTAAAACAATTCTCAGATCTAAATTTTATATCACTGTCGTTGTGCTCTCGGGACAGTGGTAAGAATGCACAGTTTTGACCAAATTAACTTCGAAATTTCATGAAACTCAAAACATGAAAGTTTTAGCCCTAAATCTAAGCTTTCCAGAACATCCAAAATTTTCTAATTCGGATCAAAAACGAGAGAGATACATGCAAAACAATATCAGATTGAAACTCAAGATAACTTGTTAAAGACAGAATTGGTCTTCTGTCTTTGAATGCATTTCAGATCATCTAAATGGCAAAATTACAGAAAACTCAATGAACAAAAATTGTAGCATATGTTTTAACCTTTCCGGAACATCCAAAATTATCAAATTCGGATAAGAAACGAGTAACATATGGCCAAATCAATTTCAGGGTTTTATTTTATCAACCCTGTAGTTTGTTGTCAGGTCAGCGACAAACAAACGTGATTTCGACCATTCAAACCACAAAATTAGGCAAAGCTCAAAACATAAAAGTTATAGGATACAGAATAAGCTTTCCATAACTTCAAGAAAATCTTAATTCCGATTTAATATGAATGAGATATGCCTAATTTACTAACAGCAATAAACTAATTATAATTTCAGCTAGCATATATTACAAGTACCTTATGTGCACACCCCAAAATGAAAGCAAAGATGATCAAAGAGCTATGATTCACATGTTACATAATAAAACATGTGTTACTAACTGATTACCAAAATCAAAAGATGATTAAACACATATTAGAAGAGGTTTTTAGCAATATACCTCTTTAGAAAGCAACAAAGACTACTATAGCATCAACCCAAGTTAGCAAAAGATGATTAGGAGGCTATAAGATCAAAAAAACACATAAAACATGTGTTACCAAATCAATTTCAGATATAAGAAAGATAAAAAAATTGATTTGATGAGGGTATTTGCATTACCTTTGCATAGAATGACTTGCATAAGCTAAAACTAGAAGGAGATGAAGATGGAGGCCATTTTTGTTATGAAAGCTTTAGGAAATGCTTAGGGTTTTGATTAGGGTTTTGATGAATGAGGTTAGGAGAGTTTGAGATAATTTATAGAGGAAGTTTAGGGTGGGTTATTGGGTAAGGTTTAATAACCCAATATGAAGAGAGTTATTTCATGTTTTCCAAAAATTAGTCTAAGTGTTCATATATGTTTATAAAAATCATTTTTCTTATCCAAATCCGTTTTAAAATCTCTCCTAAAATATTTAACTTTCCAAAAATAACATTTTATCCTCATTTTAAAATCTCATATTTCCCATTTAATTAAAATAGCCTTTTTCACATAAATTTTGTTATTCCAAATTCTTTTATGCTTCATTAAAATAAATAAAAATCCTAACTTTTATTTATTAGTTGGTAATGCAAATCCCGGGTTGTTACAGACTCCCCCCCTTAAGAAAATTGCGTCCCCGCAATTCCTTAAGATAGATGTCGTCTATAACGTCAAATCCACAAAAGAAGTGATAGAGATAAAATAGAGAATTCTCACCCGTAGAAGAAGATGGGAGAAAGCCAGGATAAGAGCGTTCGATAGATTCTCTGGTCTCCCAAGTGCAGTCCTTAGGATTCGGTGACCATTGAATCTTCACGAGTGGAACCGCTTTGTTGCGAAGGCGTCTAACCTCCGAATCAAGCACACGAAGAGGTTGCTGCTCCAAAGATAAATCAGGTAAGATCTCTAAATCAGGCACAGCATGCGGCTCAAAGATAGAATCAGGATCGCGGACACACATGCGAAGCTGGGAAACATGGAACACGTCGTGCATTCCAGAGAAGTGAGCAGGTAGAGCCACACGATAAGCCACGGGGCCAATGCGTTCCGTAATAGGAAATGGTCCAACATAGTGAGGAGCCAACTTCCCTGTAGAGCTGAAACGCACAACCCCTTTCATAGGAGATATCCGAATAAAGACATGATCACCAATGGAGAACTCAAGAGGCTTCCTGCGGTTGTCCGCGTAGGATTTCTGACGGTTCTACGCCTCTTTCATTCTCTGACGAATAAGAATAATCTTCTCAGAAGATTCCCGAACTGAATCTGGACCAAGAAGGAGCTTCTCGCCAGATTCTAACCAACACGAAGGAGAACGACATGGCCTTCCGTAAAGAGCCTCGAAAGGAGCCATGCCAATACTAGACTGAAAATTGTTGTTGTAGGAGAACTCTACAAGCGGTAAGTGATCCTCCCAACTACCTCCGAAATCCAGAATACAACAGCGTAAAAGATCCTCTAAAACACGATTCACCCTCTCCGTCTGACCGTCGGTCTGAGGATGATAAGTAGTCGAGAGATTCAGCTTTGAGCCCAAAGCTGACTGTAGGCACTTCCAGAAGTGACTAGTAAAGATAGTGTCTCGATCACAGACGATAGAGCTAGAAATGCCATGAAGTCGAACGACTTCCTTCACATATAGCTTGGCAAGTTGAGGAGCAGTCCGAGTGGACTTAATAGGAATGAAATGAGCTGATTTGGTCAAGCGATCGACGATAACCCAAATAGAAGTATGGCCTGACCTCGATCGAGGCAGACCGTCAATAAAATCCATGGATATCTGATCCCATTTCCACAATGGAATCTCTAGCAGCTGAAGAAGACCAGATGGACGCTGATGCTCAGCTTTGATCTGTTGATAAGTCATGCAACGGCTTACATAACTTGCAACATCACTCTTCATGCCCTCCCAAAAAAATAGGCGACACATGTCGGCATACATCTTACTCGACCCGGGATGTATAGTGTACTTAGTGTGATGACACTCGTCTAGAATGTCATGCCTAAGTGATAAATCAGATGGTACCAAAATAAGGTTCTTCCTGCGAAGACACCGATGAGAATCAATAGAATAATCCAACAATGTCTCATCACTGGATCCCGACTCAAGGAGATGAATGTATCGCAACAAGTCTGGATCCTGCCGCTGAGCATGGGCAATGCGATCCAATAGAATAGGTCGAGCTTCCAAGCTGAATAACAAGATCTGAGAATCAGAAGACGGAGCTCGATTTCGAATATCACACATAGAAAGAGTCTCAAGAATAACCCACTCGGTAATCATCATAGAAACAACTGCCGAGTGTTTGCGACTGAGCGCATCTACAACACGATTCCCCTTGCCAGGGTTATACTGAAAATCTAAGTCATATGAGGCGAGAAACTCGAGCCATCGCTGCTGCCTCATATTGAGATCCTTCTGACTGAATGAATACTTCAGCGACTTGTGATCGGTGTAGAGAATGAAATGTTCGCCCAATAGTTAATGACGCCACGTGTTCAAGGCAAAGACGATAGCTGCTAACTCAAGATCATGAGTAGGATAGCGAACCTCATTCAGACGTAGCTGCCTAGAAGCGTAAGCAACTACCCGATCTTTCTGCATAAGCACAACACCGAGGCCGCTACCACAAGCGTCGGTGTAAACAACAAGATCATGGTTACTCTCAAGAACTACAAGGATAGGAGCATGAGTGAGAAGTTCCTTCAGTCGTTGAAAGGAAGCTTCACACTTATCAGACCAAATAAAACGAACCCCCTTACGAGTCAGAGTCGTGAGGGGAAGTGCAACTCGAGAGAAATCCTTGATAAACCGACGGTAATAACCCGCCAGCCTAAGTAAGCTGCGAATATCATGAACGTTCTCGGGCTGCCTCCAATTCTGAATAGCTTCGATCTTGGCAGGATCGACAGAAATACCCTCAGATGATACAATATGGCCCAAGAACTTGACCTTGCTCTCCCAAAAATGGCACTTGGAGAGCTTGGCCTTAAGCTGATGCTGACGAAGAGTATCCAAGACGATCCGCAAATGATGAGCATGCTATGCCTCGGATCTAGAATAAATAAGAATATCGTCAATGAAAACCAGAACGAATCTATCGATGTATTCCCGGAATACTCGATTCATAAGATCGACGAAGAAAGCCGGAGCGTTCGTCAAGCCGAACAGCATGACCAACCACTAAAAAGAACCATGACGAGTGTGAAATGCTGTAAGAGGAATGCTGTCTTCCATGACTCGTAGCTGATGGAATCCGGTGGCAAGGTCAAGCTGAGAGAAGACCTTCGCACCGCTCAATTGGTCAAACATGCCGTAACGGGAATTAGAGTTAGACATGATTCAATGATAGATAATTAATTAAGGAATACTACGGAATATAACGGATTCCTATACATATTCCAAACTTATCTATCAATAAACATAAGGAAGAGATTTGATTTAATTCGGATCTAATTTAAAATGTATTGTACTAAGTGTATATGTTCTGTGTTTATTATGCTTATTCCTGAAACCAGGCTCTGATACCAAGCTGTAACACCCCACTCTGAGACCCACTGTAACAAAGAGTATTACGGGAGTAATACTGTCTGTTAAAGTCGAGAATAGAGTATAGTGGAAGCGACCATTTGTAATCAAGCTATAACTATCTACTGAATACGTCGAAAGGATGGTATCTATATATTTTTTTTTCAAGTGGTTCGACATATTCAGTAAATACTTATAACGAAATTACAAATGGCTAAAGATCTATCAGGACAAAGCATAATATTAAATGATAAAACATCACAGAACAGAATCACATAACAGATATAAATCCCAGAACAATACATCGTCAATACAGATCCAAATACAATAAGTGGGTATAAAGCCACTGCCCACACATGTGGGTTAAAAATATGTACATATCAAAGTCTGAATAATAACATAAGCGGACACTAAGACAAGCTATCTCAAAAGCATAGCAGATAAGTCAAAAGCGGAAGCACAGAAGCTAAGTCCAGAGACCTAACCTGAAACAACTCGGTATGACCCGAGCGAAAACACTCGGGTCAGGTTAGCTAAACAATCAGTAATAACTGAGATATATCATAATGCGGTACATAAATAAAACAGTACTTATCCAAAGAGAAGTATATTATGAACCACATGAATATAATAACGATCCCTAATCATCAATAAACAATAAATATCTCCAAAGAGAAATCAACACCAAAGTGTAGAATAAATAAAATCGCCTCATATCATCGGCGTAGCCAAAGCTATAAAAAGATGCCCATATGCAATAATCCCAAGAGTGACCAGAGTCTGTAATCAATGCCCAAGCAAAGATCGATGCTCCAAAGAGCAATGGGGATATACTGAAAAGTCAATGAAATCAAACACTGAAAAGCAGTGTCCAGAGACACTGTGAATCCACAAGGTAATCGCACTTACATCGTATGGTTCCATAGAACCAACACCGAATGGCGGTAATCGAATGGATATAAAAATCATCAGATAATACAAATGTTGCACGTGCACCGACCAGAGTCGTTGTTGCCAAGTACTGTAGAGTTGTGATCGATCACTCGCACAGATGCGGAACGCGCGAGACGGCGAGATCCTTCCCAGAAGGATAAAGGCCCAGAGGCGCACGCCGAAAAATAAACTGCTCCATAGAGCAGGTGTCCAGAGACGGTTGCCCAGAGGCGTGGTGACCCAGAGGTCCAGTACTGGCCGCCCAAAGGCTAATGTGTCACTAACTTCTTGGAGAGGAACCCGTAAAGTGTTAACAATGAGTCCCATACCCCACGTTCGCACTAAACGGTTTCCTAACCAATAGCAAGCTCACACTCCAAACAATAAAAAGTCCACCTCGTATCATCGGTAAACTAGACCCAAAGGTCAAAACGATCAATCGAATAGGTCGGGGATTAACCGGAAAGAAAATACACACGGTTTCCATAGGCCGGAGATTTCCTAACCGTTTAAGCACCTTTCCACTTCGCTCGACGTGCTAAAAAGTGAGTGTGAGATTTTTATTATAGAAAATAATGGTGCGAAACGGATTTATAATTGATTTTGAAATCACTTTAAAACGGCTTTTGAAAACTCTCCTATTATGGAGTAATTAATTTAATAATTAAAAATAATATTATATAATAATTTCTAAAGCCATTTAGGAGTGAAAAATCCTTTGAAAATAATTCATAAAACCCGTGTATGAAATCTAGAGACAAATCTCAAAGAAATCAATAAAACCAGAAAATCATTGAAAATATTCTAAGTGTTGGAAAATAGTCCAAAAATGACGCGAACCCAAGTTCGGAAAATTATTCGGACTAGCAAACTGAATTCGAATGGCATAAAAATTGGTAGACATATAGTCCAACATCCCCGATCCAAACTGTAAAAAGAATTGGGAAATTCCGACTTGAAACGAAGAAACGGCGTCGTCTCAAAGTCGGACAAAAATCATAAAACTTTACTGTGTCAAAACAGTGTAAAGGTCCCACTTCGACGACATGGTCGAAGGGTCACATGAACTCAGATCTTGATGAAAATTTGCAGGAGCATAGTAAAGTACTCCTACTTTGATATGCAATAAGAATCGTTCGGTTTCGACTTGAAACGAAAAAAACGACAATGTTTCAAAGTTGGTCCGACGATAACTGAAAATGATCACTATTGTAAAACAGTTTCTGGGTGCTACTTCGGCAATAGAAACGAAGTATCTAATGCACCCAGATCTAAACCAAACTTTGCATGGTTAAAGATCTCGATCTCATCTTTTTAACAAGACCAAAAACGATGAAATCCGACAAAGGACGAGCCCGGGTTGACGTCGCAAAGTCGGGGTTCTACGCTGAAAACAACGGGAGAAAAGAGACTAAGGCCTATAGCTATGCACTAACTGGCCAGAGATGAAAAACCACAATTTTGGCATAGTAAACTTCAAATTCTGGCAAAATGAATAAAATGAAAGTTGTAGCTTAGTTTCTAATCTTTCCGGAGTGACCAAGATCGTCAAATTCCGACCAGAGATGAAAATTCTATGACTAAAACAATTCTCAGATCTAAATTTTATATCACTGTCGTTGTGCTCTCGGGACAGTGGTAAGAATGCACAGTTTTGACCAAATTAACTTCGAAATTTCATGAAACTCAAAACATAAAAGTTTTAGCCCTAAATCTAAGCTTTCCAGAACATCCAAAATTATCTAATTCGGATCAAAAACGAGAGAGATACATGCAAAACAATATTAGATTGAAACTCAAGATAACTTGTTAAAGACAGAATTGGTCTTCTGTCTTTGAATGCATTTCAGGTCATCTAAATGGCAAAATTACAGAAAACTCAATGAACAAAAATTGTAGCATATGTTTTATCCTTTCCGGAACATCCAAAATTATCAAATTCGGATAAGAAACGAGTAACATATGGCCAAATCAATTTCAGGGTTTTATTTTATCAACCCTGTAGTTTGTTGTCAGGTCAGCGACAAACAAACGTGATTTCGACCATTCAAACCACAAAATTAGGCAAAGCTCAAAACATAAAAGTTATAGGATACAGAATAAGCTTTCCATAACTTCAAGAAAATCTTAATTCCGATTTAATATGAATGAGATATGCCTAATTTACTAACAGCAATAAACTAATTATAATTTCAGCTAGCATATATTACAAGTACCTTATGTGCACACCCCAAAATGAAAGCAAAGATGATCAAAGAGCTATGATTCACATGTTACATAATAAAACATGTGTTACTAACTGATTACCAAAATCAAAAGATGATTAAACACATATTAGAAGAGGTTTTTAGCAATATACCTCTTTAGAAAGCAACAAAGACTACTATAGCATCAACCCAAGTTAGCAAAAGATGATTAGGAGGCTATAAGATCAAAAAAACACATAAAACATGTGTTACCAAATCAATTTCAGAAATAAGAAAGATAAAAAAATTGATTTGAGGAGGGTATTTGCATTACCTTTGCATAGAATGACTTGCATAAGCTAAAACTAGAAGGAGATGAAGATGGAGACCATTTTTGTTATGAAAGATTTAGGAAATGCTTAGGGTTTTGATTAGGGTTTTGATGAATGAGGTTAGGAGAGTTTGAGATAATTTATAGAGGAAGTTTAGGGTGGGTTATTGGGTAAGGTTTAATAACCCAATATGAAGAGAGTTATTTCATGTTTTCCAAAAATTAGTCTAAGTGTTCATATATGTTTATAAAAATCATTTTTCTTATCCAAATCCGTTTTAAAATCTCTCCTAAAATATTTAACTTTCCAAAAATAACATTTTATCCTCATTTTAAAATCTCATATTTCCCATTTAATTAAAATAGCCTTTTTCACATAAATTTTGTTATTCCAAATTCTTTTATGCTTCATTAAAATAAATAAAAATCCTAACTTTTATTTATTAGTTGGTAATGCAAATCCCGGGTTGTTACAATATGGTTGGCCAAAACAAGATAAGAACTCATAGTAATGTTCGAGTTACCTTGGATTTTCAAAGAAGTTTATAATCTTAGCATTTTATATTAGATGGTTTACTCATGCTGGTTTCCATCCTGACTCGGGTGTTACTTTATTGTAATGCTCAGGTCAGACCGAGTATTACAGATTTTTCAGGTTAGGATATTCTGGAGCTCAGGAGACGAGCTGAATAACAGAGACGTATTGACTATTCCGATGTGTATTAGAGGCTGTATTGATAGTATTTAGAGACAGATTATTATGACTGTCCAGTTTATTTGTGAATGATTGTACTCTTATATATTGTATGTAAATTTACATTTACAGCTTTCGTTGTGTAAATGCTGTTATTTGTATATTATATTCTGATCCGCTGCGATTGTGAGATTCTGTGTTGTTGTTTTGTTTCTTCTTCTACCTTTTTTCTTCTTACCCTAACAGTTTGGGATTTCCGGCACTTAATTGCCTGGCACTATATACAGTGAACGTATTAGTGTCGATTTTCGAGGTTGAAAATTTCGGGCCGTTACAACAGCCTTGTGACATATACAGTGATACACGGTGCATGTTACAAGCTGTTCGTGTAAGATGAATTCAAAAGAAAAATGATGACGAACAACCCAAATAACTGATGCAAATAACATTTTAAATCACATACTTCATTTTAAACTGCAAAATATTTCAATTTTACTACGTTAATGTTTATTTTGCAGATAATTCAATGCTGGATACAAGCTGGAATAAAGTTGAAGATAAAAATACGAGTTTTGAGTGAACATGTATTGAGGTGAAAATGTATGTAAAAATTGTATAGTGAAATTTGTGATGTGATCGAAATTATAATGTAATTGAAAATGTATGTATGTAGTGAGAGCTCAAATTTGTACTATTTAAATTTGTAATGAAATATCTGTTTGAATAAAATATTTGTGTGAATATAAATTATGTGTTACTTATTTTAGCAAACAAATATTTATTTAATTATGCTAAAAATAAAATAGTAAATGACAAATACATTTAAATGAATATATATATATATATATGTTTATTATCGTCAAACAAAATCCAATACTGGCATATTCTACACTTATCAGTAGCAAACAAAGTAATTGGGAACAATGGTATTTTAATTTAGTTTTGAACCAGCGGCTATTAAGCTATAAAAATTACACATTAATTTAGCTTTAGGTTTGAAATAAATTACTATAAAAACATTAACAAATTCCTGTTTATGAAAATTTCATCAAATCATGTAACATCAACATCTAAAATGATATGCACATTTAGCTGTAAATTAGCATGCATGTTCTAATATTTAAGTGCTTATCAATAGCAAATTAAGTAATTAATTCTTGCTTACAGTGGTTTTTTAATCTAGATTTGAACCAGCAACTATTAAATTATAAAAATTAGTCGGTAATTTGTAGAAATTAAATATAAGAATAAGAGATAAGAGATTTGTGGAGAATATAGTTTTTGTTTTATTCATAGAGGTAATTTACAATGATAAAATACATCCTTTTTTATAGCATTACAAAATACTTGGAAGAAAAGGTACCTAATTTTGTGTATATAGAAAGCCTATATTTTTTAAGATCCTATTTCCTATAAACTCAGATTTAGTTATAATTGCAGATATTTTGTATTTATTCTTCCCATATAAATGTAGATTTCTTCACAATTGCATATATTTTGTATTGTCCTTCTATACTCAATACTCCTCTCAAGATGGAGCATAATATCAATCATGCTCAATTTGTCAATTACATTATTAAATTTCCGTCCATAAATTACTTTTGTAAGAATATCTACAAGTTGATTTTCTGACTTCACAAATGGAAAACATATGTACCCCTTTGTCAATATTTTCTCTGATTAAAAAATGATCTACTTCAACATGTTTTATGTGGTCGTGCTGAATTGGATTATCTACAATCATAGTTGTTGCTTTATTGTCACAGTGCAACTCCATTGATTTTCTGAGATTAAAATCAAGATGCTTCAAATATTTCTTATATGTTCACATACTTATGAGCCATGCCTCGAAACTCAAATTTTGCACTTGATAGCAACTACCTTTTGCTTCTAGGCCCTAAATGTTACTAGATTTCCATAAGCAAATGTAAAATGACCTGAAGTCGACCTTCTGTATTTTATATCTCTAGCCCAATTTGCATCAATATATCATGTCACTTCTATTTCACCAGCTTTCTTGAACAATAAACCTTTCCTTGGAGATTTCTTCAAATATCTAAGTATTAGAATGACAGCCTTCATATGTTCTTCACTTGGGTTATGCATATATTGACTTACAACACTAATAGCATATGTAGTATCAGGTCGAGTGTGGGAGAGACATAGTAGTTTTCCTGCTAAAAGTTGGTATCATCCTTTGTCACATGGGATGAAACATTCACAGGTGATGAGCCGCTTCAATCGGAGTTTTTATCGGTTGCAATCAAGCATTCCAGTTTCTACAAAAAAGTCCAATGTGTACTTCCTCCAAAACATAAAATTCCTTGAGTTGATCTTGAAACTTCAATGTCAAGAAATATTCTAACTATCCTAAATCTTTCATAAATAGTAAGAGCAGTAGGTTTTCCATATTTCCTTTTCATAAACAAAATATGATCAGAATTACTTTATCTATATCCAAAAGCCTTCATTCTCTTCGTAAACTATTCGTACCATGCTCGTGATGACTGTTTCAAATTGTATAACGCCTTCTTCAGGTTTCATTGTTCTAGGCGGTAATTCTATATACACATCTTCATCTAAGTCACCATTAATAAATGCATTCTTTACGTCGAACTTTTGTAATGGCCAGTCTTGATTTGTAGCAAGAGAAATGTGTATACGAATAGTTTTCATATTTACTACTGGAGCAAATGTCTCCTCATAATCCATGCCATATGTCTGTGTATACCCTTTCGCCACTAGTCTGTCCTTATACCTATCAACACTTCCATCTAAATTTATTTTTACAGTGAATATCCATCGACATCTAATAGTTCAGCATCCTTGGGGTTTATCAATAAGTTCCCAAGTGGAATTCTTTTATAATGCATTCATTTCTTCATTCATGGCTTTCTTCTTTTATGGATCTAATAGTGCTTCTTGCAAATTTCTAGGACCAAAAATAGATTATAACTGATTTATTGTGCATGTATGTGACTCAAATAACCTATGTGTAGATAAGTACTCAAAAATTGGATACTTGGTTTTAGACTTAATATCTAGTTCATACATGAGTTTTGGAATGCTATTATTAATCCTTTCTAATTGTCTAGGTTCAATATCAATACTAGTCTGTAGTTCATTATTCACATGTGGTTCATGATCAAACAACATTTCTTTTGTAGATGCCGCTACAATATTTGATTCATCATTGATTTCGACAGTTACAGCATGATCTTCTTATGGTATTTCAACAGCTTCAGCATGATCTCCCCCTGTCATTTGGTCCTCTCCATTAATATCTTGGTCTTCTTCAATTTCTTGTTCAATACCAGCTATATCATCCTCACTAGTTATGTGTCTATTCAAGTTATTTGTCAATTCCTCCAGCTTTGGAAATATATCCCCAATAACAAGAAACATTCCTTCACTATCATTAGATTTATCCCTTGAAGGGAAGATCCTCTAATATGTGGTATCAATTCTCGAAAGGAAAATATAAGGAGATATATATTTTTACTTCCATAGGATGATGACATCAGTAACCCTTTTTAAAATCAGTATATGCAAGAAACACACACTTTCGAGCACAATGATCTAATTTTCCTCGTTGATGTATAAGTATATGAACAAAGACAACACACTCAAACACACATGGTTCTAAATTTGGCATTGTAGGAATGGTGAAAAGTTCACGAAGTCATTTGAAATGAGTCTGAAACTCAATTACCCTAGGTTATGTACGGTTTATCAAACTATGTAGCAAATTTTAATGCTTTTTCCTAATAAGTTAATGGCATATTCATACCAAAAAAAGATGCACGGACATATTTTAATAATTATATGTTCAATCATTCAGCTAACCCACTCAATTGTGGGGTATATATACATTAGAGGTTTGATGCAAAATGTCATTATTTGTCATAAATTATGACATGTCATTACCAATAAATTTCGCGCCATTATCAGATTGATACAGTATCTTTCTTTGGAATTGAGTTAAAACCATTTGAAATTTTTTTAAATACTTTAAGGAATTTACTTTTATGAGTAATGAGAGACACCCATATTTTAAGAATACATCATCAATAAATGTCATAAAATATCAAGCTCCAAATAATGAAGAAATGCGTACAAGACCTATAACATAAGAGTGAATAATACGAAAAGGTTTTGTACTTTTATTACAACTTCGAGAGTACGTAGTACGATAACATTTAGCAAGTACACAAATATTGCACTTAAAATCTAAAATATTGCATCTAGCAAATAATGCAGATTTGATTTTTTTAAGATATCCAAATAAGAGATGACCAAGTCGACGATGCCACAACCAAACCTTAGCTTTGTCTTCTTCAATTCTTCAAACATTATTTACCTAATAAATTTTATACTCTCCATCATTAGTCAATTCCGTAAATTTTATTTACTTGATATACTTTCTGCTCTCTATTATTAGTTACGTCTAAATAGTAGAGATTGTTTCTTCTAACACCATAACCAAGAACCTTTTGAGTCACTATGTTCTAAAAATGCAGAATTGTGGCCAAGATGTCATAGTACATGCGAGTGCAACAGTGATTCTACCAATAGATAGTATACTGTATTTCAAGGCAAGGACAATAAGCACTGAACTTAATGTTAAGGTATCAGATACATTAGTAGAGCCTTCTCCAATTGTAAGAGAGGAACCATCATTTGTTGTGTATATAGAGGTTTCGGTTGAAGGTGAAATAGATGATAGTATGCTAAAGTTGTTTACCATATGACCGATGCACCAGTATCAATTAACCAAGCATTATTTAATGAACTTTTCATACCTGATTGGACAATATTAACTGAATGAGAATTTTTAGCAGCATCCTTTTTTGCATTCAAGTTCTTCTTTGTTGCTTTGAAAAATCCCACTATTCTGGATATCCAATAATTTCATAACACTTCTGTTTTCTATGCCCTTTTTCTCCACAATGTATGCACTCAAGATAAAGAAGGATAGGTCTATTATCCTTTTAAGAATTCTAGGAACTTTGAGATTGAGCTTTCTTATTTTAGTGCCATAACTTAAGATTCAACGAAGGATGAATGATTTCCTATTACTTGTTTGTGAGCTGATACTCTTCTCATTATTTGATAGGTTGCTCCAAAGTAAATGGTGGACCTTTTGGAAGAATTTCATCATGTACTTGATCATACACACTATCCAATCTAGAGAGAATCATGTGAACCCTAAGACATCCCACATATTTTTGCAGAACTACACCATAGATTGCATACTGCAACACCAAAGAAGTGATGCAGGAAGTGCCAAAAAATGTTGCTGTAGGCTAAAAAAGGGCAAAGGCAACACTTTCTCGGTGATGCATTTTGCCGCGTTGCCGCAGACCTCAAAGGCAACATTTTGACTAACTAAGGCAACATAAGAAATATTGTTGCAATAGAACCCTATTTGGGTCTATAGCAACATTCCAAAATATTGCTATAGATATTAACTTTCTGAATTTGTGGGGTCCACAATGTAGAGCATATTTGATTTTTGTAGGGCCCACAATGTAGAGCATATTCGTTTAAATGTATTTGTTAATGTACTATTTTATTTTTCATAGATTAAATAAATATTTGCTGAATAAAATAAATAACATAGAATTTGAATTCAAACAGAAATTTTATTCAACCAAATATTTATTACAATATTTGAATAATACAAATTTCAAGCTCTCACTATATATATGTAATTGAAATTTCAATTACAGTACAATTTTGATCACATCACGATTCACATTTACATTTGACCTCACTACATATCACTCATTCACTCAACTCGTATTTTATCTTCAACTTCACTTCAAATTGAATCCAGCATATGAGCAATCTGCAAAAATAAATATTGACGCAGTAAAATTGAAAATAAAATATTTTTGCAGTATAAAATAAAATGTGAATTTTGAAAATAATATTTGCCTCGGTTATTTGGGTTGTTCGTCATCATTTAATTTTGAATTCATCATACACGAACAGCTTGTGACATACACAGTGTATCACTGTATATGCCATAAGGCCGTGCACATCATAAAACTGTCGAGCATAAAATTCAAATACAACCAAACAGTGCAGTGATGGATATGCAACCAAATGCCACCAAGTGAATATGATAACACAACACATCAAATGAAACAGTACCAGCATAAGCCAGAATGTACATGAAACAAATATGCAAACTTCCTCGAATGGTACAAGTTAAAGACTGCAACACTACGACAATTACAAGTGACAGTAGTGTGAAACTAAACCACAAAGAAGACAATGCAAATGCAACATGCAGGCTACAAGTCTGGCAAGAGATAAGCAAGCATATACACCAGTATCAGACTCGAGTGCATATACAAGTATGCAACTGTGAAACTGGATCAAGCAAGTGCAGACTCAAGTGATACAAGTTCGAACAAAGTAAGCACAACCAGAGCTCAATACATGTGAACTCAACTGGACAGTTTTTTAAAAAGACATGAGCAATGCAAGTGAGACAAGGCTACGAGTTCAAAAGAAATACAATATGAATCATATCAGTGAACATATATAAGCACTTAAACAAAGCAGCAAACTAGGCTAGCATAAATAAAAATACCAGACTACATGAAGCAGTTCAATATTCAAGCAATAACAGGTACAACATGCAGTGCAATTTATCATAAACAAGATCAAGTGAACCAATGGCCAATATCAACTCAAATATTCCAGACCAAACCAACATGTACATGTTAGCATTTGAACACAAGTAATGAACCAACACATGTACCAGTGAAATAGAGTGATACCAAGTTATACAAGCAACTCAAACTCAACTGGACAGTGCCATCACAATGAACACAAAGACTCAATGCATATTGAAACACATGTCAGTGGAAAATGTAATGCACAAGTACAGGCCGAGAAAAAATCAAGCATGGAATTTCAAAAATGACCGACGTCAAATAATATAAGGAATACGAACTGAACAAGTCAAAGATAAATTTCTCATCTCGAAAATATCATCACAAAATCATCAGTGCCGAAGTTCAGTGATGTCGAAGATGGTAATATCAAAAATCAAGTTGAAGCCATAAGCAACTGACCGGAGTCAAAGGAAACAAATATCGAAATCAACATCGAACAGTTCAGTAACGAAGCCGTGGCAATCAAGTAATCGAGCGCAGTCAAAATCAAAACCGTGTCAATCAAGTAAACCAAATTACCCAATTTGACAAATTCAGATAAATCATCAACATCAAAACATAATCAAATGGCCGAGACGAAGTCAAGCAAACTATCAAACGAACACAAAATTAGGAATTCGAATCTATATAAAAACCCAATCATCATCGGCTTTAAAATCCATCAAGTTCAAGTAAGCCAAAACCAGTAAAGCAAAAGGAGAAAATTACATACCAGAATCAAATTCGAACTTGATCGAATTGAAGTAGCCGAAGACAATTCAAAGAGCCAAACAATCGATCGTCAAGCAATCACGAAGAACAATCCACCTGATCGAAGTAATTAAAGTCGGCTTCTTCAATTTTAAACAAAGCCCTAATTTGCAAGCAAAAGAAAACAAGAACAAGCCCTAGCTTTTTTTCACAAGAAAGAGATACCAAACCGAAGAAATAAAAGTGTTTGAGTGAAACCCTAGCTTTTGCTGCTTTTATTTTGCTTGCCGCGTTAAAAATTATTTCGGCCCGCTTTTTTTCCAGCCCACACTCATTTTTTATAATATTTTTATAAGTCTATAGCTACTGCAACATAGTGTTGATATCTATGCTAACATCCTGAAGCTAATGTTGTAATAGACAAAAATCAGCATAGCTATCATTACATTGTAGCTAGCAACATCTTGTATTTTCGTTGCAATAGGCCATCTGTGGTGTAGTGAGAGCAACGGACTCAACACTTTCTCCTTTCAAAGTGTTACTGTAATGATCCCGGTTTTAAGCCAAATTTAATTTAGTAATTAATGTAAATTTTTGAATATAATTGTGAATTAATTTAAAATTTTCCAAAATAAATAATAATATGTGTTTGTTTTATGTAATAAATAGATTACTAATAGAATTTGGAATTTGAAATTCAAAAATAAATATTTTGAAAAATAAATTGGATTTGAAAATACTATGTTTAAAATTAATAAAATTTGTTTTCTAATTATAATATATTTTGATTTGGAAAATTTTATTTTGAAATTAATATAAGGATTTTCAAAAGCTATTTAAAAGTTAAATATTATATTTATCAACACTATACTTATTTATTTAAAGGTATGATAACTTAGAATAAAATTGGATAAAAAGGTTTATATAAATAAATATAGTTTGTATATATGAAAATATAAAAGCAAACATATAAATACAATAATATAAACATAATACATATGTAAATATATTACATAATTTATAAAAATATAAGTAATTGATAAATCAAGGGTTTAAACATAAAAATACTTGTATTTAACAGGTGTAAAGATTTTAAAATACATAACAACAAGTGTAACCATTTTTAACATGCATGAAAACAAATATCACTTGTATTCTCATTTTTAAAAATAAATAATAAAAAGAGAAAAATAAGTTATATAAACACATCTACTTCTCTCTTCTCATTTTGGTTTCATGCATTCAAAACTAAAGAACAAATCTACAAATCGGAAAATACAAACCAGATCAAAACAAAAATTTGATCATCTCAGATCAGACAAGCAACTAAGATTCAAATTCAAAATCTGAAAACAGATTCAAGATTAAACAAGCAAACCTGGAAACAAGATCTAGATCAAAACAAAAGAAATTCAAAAAAAAATGAAATCTCAAGAACAACAAACAATCTTCATCTGTTCAACCTGAGAAAACAAATGCAAGATCAACACAGTTGCAATTCAGATCAACTTAGCAATCAAAAACAAACTCAACAAGATCAGGATCAAATTACAGATCAAAACAAATCATTTCCAGATTTTCAAATTCTTTTCCAGGCAAAATTTGTTCTCTGCTTTATCAATATCTAGGTGAGCAAACTACTTGAACCTGTTATATATCTTGTTGTTTGGATTTGTACTTGAAGTAATGATGTTTGTATGATTGTGTAAAAATGCCTGCATGTTGTATATATATATGTAGTTTGTGTGTGTGCATGTCTGTACATGCCTCTGTTTATAGTTTACAGGCATATGTTAAGTTTAAATTTAAATCTCACTCCTTAATCTCTTTTATGCTTTGATGTTTAAACCAATTAGGATTGAAATATCAAGATATTAATTTTAAAAATACTTTTAAGTAAAATTAGTTGAGTATTATCCGGAAATTAAAAAAAATACAGTGGAAACCTACGCATGTCAAAAATTCGAGTATGTGGATTTACTGATTCAATTATATAATTAGTTTAGTTATCAAAAACTATGATTTTTAAAATTAGTTCCAAGAATTTTTGTTTAGTTCGCGGTAGGATTCAAGAGTTGATCGATTAGGGTATCTCGTCAATTGCCGGCGATCGATGACGTTTTGAAGCTCGGGGTTATTGTCGAAGGTGGCTAAAGGGATGATGATCTTTGGAAAAATAGTGGTAGATTTTACCAATGGTCGTGGTGGCTAGAGAACGACGAAGTAGTGTTTTTAACCCAGTTTTGCTCGACGTAGTTTCAAAAGAAATTGCATCGCCATTATTGAATCGGACTACATCGGGGTGCGTGTAATCGACGTATGGATGATCGGCGATGCTTTGACCAGAATTTCGTGGCCTCTAGTGGCCTGAGGCGGTAGAGCAAGGCATTTTTTGGTGATCGAGTTTTATTCCAGTTTGGGTCAAGTTCCTCGATTTCAAATTCGTTAGGGATCGTCGATCTAGGTGTAGGTAGATGGTCATCGACTTGAGGTAGACAGCGAGATCGACTGGAGATCCCCGAATCTCTAGTGCATGTGCATGGTGTCAATTTGTATCGGTGGTTCGGGTTTGAGGAAGATGATTTTTGCCTCGGGGTTGCATTCGGGAAAAAGGAGATTTGGCTCGAGCGTGTATTCGGGTTCATACGCGAGTGTTTTCCAGATTTCAAACTCAAAACAAAAACAAAAACAAAGAAAAAATAGGGTGGCTCGGGAATGACTCGAAGAAAGTTAGTACTTGGTTCTGGGTGATCTCGGGATTGTCTCGTGAAGTATAAATACAGTTTTAAAAACTTCAAAACAAAACCAAGTTTAAACAATGCTTAAGAAATTCTTTTAAAATAATTATTTTTGTTAAGTTTGGGATTTGTTAAAGGTTTTAAACTAAATTATTTTGAATTAATTAAGAATTAATTACTTAATTATGTGACCATTATTATTTCTTTAAGTATTTAAAACAAATTTAAAAATGTAATTAAGGAGTTAATTAAAAAGATAAAGATGTTTTCAATTGTTAATTAACTTAAAAGTTTAAATTAATTTATTTGTTAATAATAATAAATTCCAAGGTTTATTAAATGAAGATTTTTGATAATTAAGTGATTAATTAAGATAAATGATTTATCTTTTAATTAATTAAAGTTTAAGTAATTAAAGATTAATTAATTAATGTTAGTAATTAAAAGATAATTACTTAAAGAATAATTAGTTAATGAAGGTTATTAAAGATCAATTAAGGTTAATTAATTAATGATTAAAGGTGAATTAATTAATGATTAAAGGTTAATTAATTTATGATTGAAAGATAATTACTTAATGTAATTAATTAAAGGTTAATTAATTTTGTAATTAACTTAAGGATAATTAATTAATGTGATTTAATTAAGGATAATTAATTAATTAAAGATTAATTAATTTTGTAATTAACTTAAGGATAATTAATTAATGTGATTTAATTAAGGATAATTAATTAATTAAAGGTTAATTAATTTTGTAATTAACTTAAGGTTAATTAATTTATGTGATTAATTAAGGATAATTAATTAATTAAGGATAATTAATTAAGATAGATAATTAAGGTTGATTCATTAATTTCATTAATGAATATCAAATGGTTTGTAATTAATTAATGTTAGTTAACCAGAATTAGTAATTATTCATAAGTAATTAATCTGGTTTAAATTAATTATAATCAGGTGATAAATTGATCTTACTTATCAATGATTGGATTGTATTGAATGCTTTGAATTGTTTGATATCTCTGGTATGCGATGATCTGTGATATGAATTGTTTTGAATTGAGCTGTGAACTGTGATTTATTTATCTGTGATGAATTTACATATTTATCTGTGAATCTGTGAATGAAGATAAGCGTTATAGGATTATACTGCTTATCGATATTATTGTGCTTGAATTGATAATGGTTGTAATATTGTATTGTTGTGTGTAAAACCTCCTGGACTACACTACACACACACAAATATGGATTGCACGGGAAATTGGTTAAGTCACGGGTATTTGAATTTGATATTATTTTACTCAAAATAGTTTTAAAAAATTGAATTTTGAATCCAAAATGGTTTGGAAATGGAATTGGGTTGAATATGAAAAGTTTTTGAAAAGAAAGTTTTGAATTTGAAATTTAGTTTGAATATAATACGTCTTGTTTAAGTTTTGAAATTATTTGAAAACTATGATTTAAAGGGATTATACAAGTTATATGGATTTTAAACCATTTAAAGGAATTATTTTGGAAATTTAAATTTAACCCAAGTTTATACTTTAAAGGCTATAACTTGTGCATATTTGATCGGATTTTTCCGAAAAGAAAACTCTTTTATTAAATGATAATAGCTTTCATATAACAAGAATTCCCAGTTTTGTTGAAAGGATTTCAAGTTTGAATTGAAATAGTTTTGAAAGCTACGAACGAATCTTTGTTAAAAAAATTGGGTGAACCTTTTTTCAAATTGTAGTGGATTTTAAAAGTGGATCTTTGTTTAAAAGATTAAAGGGTGGATCTTTTGTTTAAAAGATTAAAAGGTGGATCTTTTGTTTAAAGGATTAAAAGTGGAAATTTGTTTAAACCATTCAAAAGGAAAGGTTTTGGGCTAAAAGTTGTGACTTAACTAAAATTCCAATATATCCATATGGTTTTTAAAATTAGCGCTCATTATTCAGTTTAGCCGGGAGAGGACTTTATGTCATATAACCCATTCCGAATAAATGATACGACAAAATGGATAGCAATCGAAGATGGTGGTGAAGACCGGGTATTTTCGAGAACGATAGGATTACCAGTCGATTGTCTCTGCATCGAGTGGCCGTGGTATAGAGATCTCCATATGTGATGGGGAGTCCGATCAGGATTGTGAATAACCGGATTTGCATGGGCTTCTTTGAAGTGCCTTCGATTCCATTCAGACCCAGGATGGACTTGTATGGTCATATGTCTGACATTACACTTTGAGATGTAAAGCTGATTTCTATCAAATACATTTCTATTGGTGGCGGAGAATTTATTCTCTTAGCTTAACACCCTTCTCCGAGACGTACGAGCTCAGAGGTTATGTAGTGATGGTTATTAGTGATATACTCCCAATTTGGTAGTGTGGCATGCTGAGTGATGTTGATCATTTGTTGATCAAAGCATGGCTTTTGTGAAAAGCGTAGCTTTGTGGACGAGACTTCGTCGAACCTCATAACCTGGAAATGGTCGAAACAAGAAGAATGCGGCAAGATTATGAGGGTCGTGCCCTTTTGGGTATGTTCATTTCCTTCTGGATAAAAAGTGGTATCATGGTATGGAGCCCAGATACTTAACTTATGTGGTTGTTGGAATTTGTTGGTGTAGAGGTACCTCGGATAAAGGTCGGTAACGACCGGGGGATGGCATACTCGTGTCAGTAGTTACCTAGTTATAGAGGTAACCCGACCTTGTGTTCGCAGACAGCTGGTTTAGTTCTCGGGGTGTCCCTACAGAGGTGTACCCATTCGGTAAGGAAGTTCCTTAGCCTGGCCATTGTAGGAAATCCAATCATCCAATACGCGCCCTGTACGGTTTTAGTTGTAGAACCTGCCATCTAATATGGTAGCTATAGTAGGCATAATATAATGGTACGTAGGCTGGCAAAGATTAATATTATATTTGCAAATGATTTCTGCACTATGCACTAATAATAATATCAAAAGGATTTTGTGTATCAAGCATGTTTGACTATCATAAGGAGAAATCTCCTCCAAGTGTGCGCTTGCAATGTGTGTGTGGCGGGAGGCCTTATGGTAGTTTCATATTCCAAAAAGCATAGCGAATTTCTTTTAAATTCTTTTTGTTCGTTTTTGTTCAAATAAACTATTTTTGTTTGCTCACACAAGTCCCATGACTGACCTGGAGTTTATTGTTCCCTTTCTAAACTCTAGGCGCCCACAATTTTCCACACAGACAGTCTAGAGTCAGGTTTTCAGATAGTCAGATAGTAGATGGAGATTCGATAGCCTTCAACTTCTGGTTTGGGATCGCATTAAGTTTCAAGTTCAGAATGATGGTGGTTCGAGCTTGAAGTGTTTGGAGATATGGCAATGAAACTCATATATTGGATTCTCTTTTGGAAGAACATTTGGTGCTATCTTTCCGCTGTTGTATATCTTTTGGCTTTGATATTGATATCCATTTGTATCTGATTGTTGTATTCATATTGTGTATCAATAAAATTTATCATTCTGTTTCCGCTGTGTTGTTATACCTAATGTTGTTATAAGCTCCGGTGAACCAGATTCGACGTTTGAATCTACAGCATTCGAATACGGGTGAAGTATGGATGTCGATTTTCGAATGTTGAGTCAGGGTCGTTACAGTTATGGTGGTCAATTTCTTGGAAAATTCCTGCTAACTCATCATAATATGTTGCAAGAGATTGAACCATTTTGTTTTATGGAAAAAATCTTTCTATGTAACTAGACGATTTGAGGTTCATCATATTTCTCAGTATATATAGCTTTAAGAGAATCCAACACCTCCTATGTAGTTTCCAAGAAAATGTACATGTTCATCAGAGTTGTTTACATTGAATCACATAGTCATCCCTTCACTTTGTCATTCTCAGAGCTCCAATTTTCATATTTTTCACTTTGGTTTGAAGCTTCTTCTTAGTGTCCTCATTGTACCCTCGCATTTTCCAACCATTAATGTGCATCTTTAAAACTTTTAACCAAAGACTACAATTGTTTTCATTCGGGGTATTGTTAGTTGTAAAAGGAGCATCAATATGATTGTGAACAATGTGTGGATTAAGGTTTGAGCTTGATGTCATTGTTGTTTTACTATCAGAATTCATTATGATATTTGGGATTTGTTTGGATTAGAGATTGAAGATTAGTAGTGGAGTTTGATTTGGTTCGAATTTCAAACCTGCTCTGATGCCATATAGAAATTAAATACAAGAATACATCCACCTTTTATAGCATCACAAAATACTTGAACGAAAAGGAACCTAATTTTTGATATATAGAAAGCCTGTATTTTTTAAGATCATATTTCCTGTAAATGCAAGTTTGTTCATAATTGCAGATGTTCTGTATTTATTCCTTCTATATAAATGCATATTTATTCATAATGGAAGATGTTCTGTATTTATTCTTTCCTCATAATTGCAGATATTCTGTATCTATTCTTTCATATAAATGCAGATTTCTTTACAATTGCATATATTTTGTATTTATGTTTTCTATATTCAACTTAATTTAGCTTTAGATTAGAAATAAATTACTTTAAAATCATTAACAAATTCTTGCTTATAAAAAGTGCATCAAAATGTAATATTAAATTATATGCACATTTAGCTGTAAATTAACATGCTTGTTCATAATACTTGAGTGCTTATCAGTAGCAAATTAAGAGATTAATCCTTGCTTACAATGATATTTTAATCTAGCTTTGAATCAACAACTATTAAACTATAAAAAATAGACATTAATTTAGCTTTAAATTAGAAATAAATTACTTTAAAAACATTACAAATTACATTTTATGCAAAGGGCATCAGATCATGTAATATTAACATTTAAAATGATACACATGTTTAGCTATAAATTAACATGTGCAGTGACCCACCTTTTTGACATCGAAAGTCGACATTGAATACTACCATTGTGTTTAGATGTCGAATGTCCGATTGACAAAAGAGCATAATAGGGTAAATAAAATAAATGAACAAAGAATTGAGAAAATTAGAACCTCATTGCGAAATCAACAATATATAATATAACAAGGACAGTAAAAACTATCATTTCAAAAATATAGAGTACAACAGAGTTAAAAACAAACCTTATCAGCTGGACAGTTATAAAATTCCAACCATAAAATTGCTGATATAGATACTATATTATATAGCGGGAAATAACACTACGATAAGTGATCCTCCAACCCCTCTCCAGGATTTCCATAACACCAAGCCAACCTGGGAAAATACTCTGTCTGACTGGGGCATTATAATAAAATAACATCTGGATCAGTCTGGAAATACCAGCATGAGAAAACTCAAATAATGAAGAACATATAAAAGTTCTATGTGACCACGTCGCTAACACGGAACGAGTTTTTACCTTACAGGAATAACATCCATACAGGAAATACTAGAGTTAAACAGCAGGAAACAAACCCAGATAAGAATAGGTATAAATAGTATTAAAAACCAAAATTGAAAGAATGAAAATAATCTAAGGAAAATCAAAACTGGACAGAATGGATAAACAAGATAATAATCCAAACTTGATATAATGGACAAAATAAGGTAACAGCCCAAACTTGATAGAATGGACAAAACTAATACTTAAACACCGCGAAGAGTGGTTGACTCTTCCCGTTGCAATATAAAGAAAAATAGATTCAAAGGTTCAAATCAAATAAGGAAATGAAAATTTCCAACAAATGACTAGGAGGATGCAACTCCCTTAAAAATGTACTTGAAAACATCGGGAACTCCAAGTCGGATAACACCAATCCTTATTGAAAATCTGAATATTTCACATCTAAATCATAACCGTTTTAAAGTAATGCTACACCAAAATCTAGATGAGATGTGAAAATATTCTAGTGGAAGCAACCCCATATAACTTGGCATCCCAAAATAAGGCTTTGGTTTAGTCATTTTCGACAAAGGATAACAAAGCTCAAAGAGTAGTAAATCGTTTAAAAGGTGACGATACACTATGAAGAAAGCTGAATCCGATAATTCATGAATCACCTATCGAGGATAATTAAAATGATCGTATATGAAAATTACATTCCATATATTTACCACTACTCATTGATTCCAAACAATTCTATCCCTCGAATGAATATAAAGCCAAGAAAGTTGAGGTTGTGTTACCTTTAGTGTAACAACCCGCATATCTATCGATTTTATATTTAAATATTTTATCGTTAGTCGGATGTTAGTCCGAAAAGCTACTTTTTGCATACGGTCAAATTAGGACTCGAGACCACCCCCATTGAGTTCAAAATGACGTTTGCGATCTTTTTGAGTGTAAACTTCGATATGTTTGGAGATAGTGAAATTTTCGTCACTTTTCCCACTTGTGACTTTGGTTGGGACTGCACCTTCTTAACTCAGCCCAACTCCCTCTTCTCTTCATCACTTCATCAAATACTTCAAGCTTCTTCAAAAATGGTGGAGGGAAAGAGAAATTAAAATTCCAAGCTCGAGATCTTTAGTGAATTCAGCATCAAACTCCGACTTCAAGGTGAAGAACATAGATTCAAGCTAGGGGTTGATTCTTGCTTTGTTCTTAAGCTCTCCAACATCAATTTCGTGGAAAAGGTGAGATTTTTGATCTCACATCTTGCCTATAATCGTCATTGGACTGTTGGGAATGATTCCTCATCACTTTAGCATGTTTGTTGCATTTGGTTTGGATTGGATTGGCGAAAAATTCCAAATTTTAGTGATTTTGGTGAAAAAACTGCTACTAGGTCGTTCTGGCCATTTTTAGCTCGTTCGGAGTTAGGTCGCCCATCCATAGGTCGTAGGTCGCCTGCGAGTTAAAGTCTTAGGTCACCTGCGAGTTAAAGTCTTAGGTCACCTGCGAGTTAAAGTCTTAGGTCACCTGCGAGTTAAAGTCTTAGGTCGCCTGCGAGTTAAAGGCTTAGGTCGCCTGCGAGTTAAAGGCCTAGGTCGTTCACGAGTTAAAGGCTTTAGGTCGTTCGCGAGTTAACTCCTTAGGTCGTCCAGGCTGCTAGCTCGCGTGTTGAAAAGTCTCCACTTTCTTAGGTCGTTGCCGACCTAAAATTCCAAGGCAAACCACTAAGTCGCTCGAATTTTGTTAAGTCTTAGGTCGTTGCCGACCTAAAATCCCCAGGCAAAACGTTAGGTCGTTGCCGACCTATAATTTCCAGGCAAAACGTTAGGTCGTTGCCGACCTATAATTTCCAGGCAAAACGTTAGGTCGTTGCCGACCTATAATCCCCCAGGCAAACTTTAGGTCGCTCGCACTGGCTTATCTCGTAGGTCGTCTCCGACCTAAGCTTCTTTTCCATAAGTCGTTCGCGAGTCAAGTGTTAGGTCGTCTCCGACCTAACGCCCTCGTCACCTTAGGTCGTAGCTCGTAAGTCGTAGGTCGTCGCCGACCTTACACTTGGTCTTTTTAGTTCGCGATTTCCTTAGGTCGTATGACCTATTTTTCCTTAGGTCACTGGACCGCTTGCCTTCACTAGGTCGAACCCCGTATTACTCTGCGTAGGCAATCTTATCTGAAAAGCATTCATCAGAACTTCCACTTTGATGCATTTTGAGCTGATTTCCTTGGATTTTATTCACGTCTCCGAATGTGAATTTTTGTGATAGATTGTTCCAACAATCATTTTATGACTTGTCACTTTAAAGATATCAAGGTTTTAATACTAGTAGTAAATATCAAAACTCTTTCATCAAATCGATTTCAACACTATTTTTAATATCAAAAGTTCGTTTTCTCAAACCGATTTCCAATCTACTAATATATAAGCCTTTACTTCACTCGAACGAGAAATCGACTTAAACGACTTAGTAAAACTAGTGGTATGAAACGCTTGCATTCACTTCGTCGGTTAGCTCTTGGACTTGTTCGATTGAACCCTTTTGTGACAATTTCCTAGTGAAGATCTACAGTTTGTTCGTAAATATTTAAGTTAAGCAAGTGGTTATGGGACATGAAGCTAAACTCATATATTTACTAGCTTAGTGTGATTGACACTTCCTTATGATCATGACGATCATTCTTGTGATTTAGACTAGCGATTGAGCGATGTCTCTTCGTCCGTGTGTTCGGACTTGCCTTCGGGCCATCCGTGTGTTCGGAAAAAAAAATTAAATGGATAGCTTCCATGAGATAGCTTCTCGTCCGTGTGTTCGGACTTCCCCTTTTTAGTGATTTCTGGATTTCGTGTGTTGATTTCTGGGATTTGTTCTGGATTTCGTGTGTTGATTTCTGGATTTAGTGCTTCACCAACTTTGGTGGTTTTCACTGATATGATATCAGTTTTTGTGTATTGGTGAATTTGTGTGTCATTACCTTTTTATGTGTTTGGGTCTTTGAGAAGATTCTTGTGACATTGATTAATCCCTTGTTGATTATCATTTACATACTTATAGTAGTATGCCATCATGGTTATTATATGTTTATGCCATACCCCTTATCCTATATCATGTCATCTGATATTTATAGTTAGACTGATCCGTTTATTATTTTCTTATAAATAATACTCGGGTCAGACCGAGATGTTACAGGTGCTTCTGCTTGACTTCTCTTCTGGATTACTCTGACTTTTGGCTAACTACATAGATTAGTAGTTTTTGGTTGTACACCTTTGAGATATAGACTCTATGTTATGTACTTATTCTTTTGTATAGCACGTGATGCTATTCTTTTGTATTATAGTGGATCTTTCTGACCACTACTCTGATGTACACTTTCATGTGTTATATATTTATTCATATCTTCTTCCGCCTTTGTGATATGGATGTCTGTGACTGATATATGTTATGACTATTTCTATGTTTGTTTCCGAAGATTATATATAGCCACCGTGTGATAGCTTTGTGTTTGTATCGGTATGTCGGATTTCCTCCTTAAAAGATATGCATTCTATTCTATCTGACGTATCGGTGCTCGCAAAAAGAAGTTACATGGATGGTCGCTCCTCCACAGCCTTATTCTCCGTGCTAATTGACAGCACTACATCGTAGTGTTCTTGGTTAGCGTGGGTATAGAGGTGGGGCGTCACAGCTTGGTATCAAAGCCAAACTTCGGAACAATGTAGAATAACTTAACAAGGATCATCGTCCTAAGTCCACCTTAGGAGTTGTGTTTCAGGATTTAGTTCGAGTCCTCGAACCGACTATCCTGTTTTCTTTATGATTCCTTGTTTCATCATTCAAGATTGCTTGATGTTCATTAGTGAATAACCTTCTTCTTTCTCTTCTTTCTTTCTAAAGGAAGAGGATGTCAAGACCAGGCCGTCCCAGAGCTGGAACATCTACTGCGGCTCCTCGAGATGGAGTTTTTATGACAACTCAACAGCTTCTTGAGTTAGTGACGAATGCCCAAGCAGCTGGAGTTAACCCGGAACCTACTCACCCAAAGTCGGGATTTGCACGGTTGTGCAGCGATTACACCAATTTGGGTGGGAAGCCCTTCAAAGGTTCCGAACCTATTATCGAGGTTCAAGCTTGGTTAAAATCATGCGATCGAATTTCCTCTCGCATGAACCTTATCGACCTCCACCGCGTTCAAGTGGCTTCCAGTATGCTCCAAGAGAGAGCATTGGATTGGTATGAACTCCTTACATCCGAAATTAATGAAGCGGACCTCACCTGGGAGCACTTCCGGGAACGCTTCGAATCGAAATTCGTACCCGAGGCTGAAAAGGTAACATTGGCTCGGCGATTTATTGACCTTGTTCAAGGTCAGGCTTCTGTGGCGGACTACGTCGCATCATTCAAATCCCTTTCCAAATATGGGGTCGAATATATAAATACTCCACTAAAGAAGAACCAGAGGTTCGTTTATGGCTTAAACAAAAGCCTCAAGAAGCCATTACTTTTAAAGTTAGAAGTTTCTTTCGACCAAATTGTAGATATCGCTCTTCGCCTTGAAGAGGCTGATAGAGAAAGTGATGTTGAAGTAGTAGCTTCCAAACCCAGCTTTAACAACAAAAAGAGGCCCAACAAATTTAAAGGTCCTTACCCCAACAAAAAGGGCAAGGAAGCAACTCCTGCTGCTAAGACTTTTTCCTCTAGTGATGGGAAATGCTATAACTGTGGAGTTAGGGGACATTTTTCGGACAAGTGTCCAAAGCCCCGCTCTTGCCGCTACTGTAAAAGTACAGATCATTTTATGCACCAATGCAAAAGGCTTCAACAGAAGGAGGGAAAGCTTAATGTGGCTCAAGCCCCTGGTAACACATCTCGCCGTCAAGGTATGTCACATTCTGTCCTTGATGGCATTATATTATTTCATGATCAACCTATTAGAGTTCTCTTTGATACGGGTGCATCCCATTCTTTTATATCAAAGGAACTTGTCGATACTTTTTCTTTAAGTGTTACTGCTTTAATGACTTCATTAAGAATTGCGAATCCGGTTGGTGGATCCGCAACTCTTAGTTTACTTTGTAAAGACGTAGAGATTATTTTATGTGATTTTTCTTTCCTAGCCGATTTGCATGTCATGCGTTACTTAGGCTTTGGAATGATTTTGGGTATGGATTGGCTTACTCGTTATGAAGCTCATATCCTATGTCCTGAGCGGACTATTTATCTCCGTCATCCGCAATCTGTTAATCAGATTTCTATTATTCTTAAAGATTCTGATTCCGCTTTAGTTGCATCATTATATTCTTTAAATCCTCGTGATGATGACAACGATGATGAGGAGGATGTCATTTCTCGTATTCGCATCGTTCGTGAATTTTCCGACATCTTTGAGCCCGTTTTAGGATTACCACCTAAACGAGCAATTGAGTTCAAAATTAATCTTTTACCTGGAGCTCAACCTATTACTCGTCCTCCTTATCGCATGTCTAATAAGGAGAATGAAGAGATGCGCAAACAACTATCCGAGTTGGAGACGAAGCAACTTATTCGCTCTAGTTCCTCGCCTTGGGGAGCTTCAGCTATTTTCGTAAGTAAGTCCGATGGTACACTTAGGCTTTGCGTCGACTACCGCAAGCTTAATGATCTTACTATTAAGAATAAATATCCATTGCCTCGGATTGATGATCTGTTTGATCAACTCACTGGTGCTAGAGTATTTTCACAATTGGACTTGGCTACCGGTTTCCATCAGCTTCGTATTGCAGAGGATAGTATTCCTTTGACTTCGTTCCGTACGCGTTATGGATCTTTTGAATGGCTAGTTATGCCATTCGGTTTAACGAATGCTCCGGCTTATTTCGTTGACCTTATGAATAGAGTTTTCAAAGATTTTCTCGATTGGTTTGTTCTCATCTTTATTGATGATATTCTTGTGTTTTCTAAAACCGAGGAGGAACACGAAAAGCATCTTCGAATTGTATTGGAAACTCTTAGGAGCAATCAACTAAAAGCAAAATTTTCTAAATGCCATTTTTGGCAATCTAGTGTGAAGTTTCTCGGTCATATTATTTCCGAATCCGGAATATCAGTGGATCCTTCAAAGATTGAAGCGATTCAAAATTGGAAGAGACCGGGGAGCGTGACTGAAATCCGTAGCTTTCTCGGATTGGCAGGTTATTACCGCCGTTTTATAAAAGACTTTTCTAAAATTGCCGTTCCTCTTACTGGCCTAACAAAGAAAGGTGTTAAATACATTTGGTCGGACAAACGTGAAACTTCTTTTCAGAAATTAAAAGAACTCCTTTCTAATGCTCCTATTCTTATTATTCCCGAAGGAAATCAAGACTTTGTCGTTTATACCGATGCTAGTCGCATTGGTTTGGGTGTCGTTCTTATGCAAAAAGAACGTGTTATTGCTTATGCTTCTAGGCAATTGAAACCGGCTGAGACTAGATATGCCACACATGATTTAGAACTCGCGGCTATCGTTTTCGCCCTTCGAATTTGGCGACATTATCTTTTGGGAGAAAAGTTTATTCTTTATACTGATCATAAGTCTTTGAAATATTTGTTTTCTCAAAAGGAACTTAATTTGCGTCAACAGCGTTGGCTCGAATTTCTTGCCTCTTATGATCTTGACATTCTTTATACTCCTGGAAAGGGGAATCGTGTTGCCGACGCACTTAGTCGAAAACAACAAGCGGTTGTTTCCATGATGATATCTGAATGGAACGATCTCGAACTTTTATCCACTTGTGAAATTCGAGATCGCATTTCCGATTTGTGTTCATCTCTTGTTTTATGTAGCCTTGAGGCTCGTCCTTCTTTATTAGACCGCATTCATGAAGCTCAACAGCTAGATCCTGAATTGGCTTTGCTTGGCCAAAATCTTAAGGATAAAACCGATATTGAAGGTTTGAAAGACTTTGATATCGACTCTCGTGGCGGCATTCGAAAATTTGGTAGACTTATCGTACCAAATATTAGTGATCTTCGTAGAGACGTTCTAGAAGATTCTCATCGTTCCAAGTATTCCATTCATCCCGGTAGCAGTAAAATGTACGCTGATATGAAGCGACTTTATTTTTGGGAGGGAATGAAATCTGATATCGCTAACTTTGTTAAGTGTTGCATGACTTGCCAACTTGTTAAGGCTGAACATCAAAGGCCCGGTGGGTTATTGCAACCATTGGAGATTCCAGTATGGAAGTGGGATCAAATTTCCATGGATTTTATAGATGGCCTTCCCCGTTCTCGCTCGGGTCATAATAGCTTATGGGTGATTGTTGATAGACTTACTAAATCCGCCCATTTTATTCCTGTTCGGTCAAACCGAACCGTTCCTCTTCTGGCCAAACTCTTTGTCAAAGAAATTATTAAACTGCATGGAGTTCCTTCTTCCATTGTTAGTGATCGGGATCCATTGTTTACTAGTGGATTCTGGAAGAGTCTTCAAAAAGCTTTGGGAACGAAGCTTAATTTTAGCACCGCTTATCACCCCCAGTCCGATGGACAAACTGAGCGTGTGAATCAAACACTTGAAGATCTTCTTCGTGCTTGTGTTCTTGACTTTGGTGGAAGTTGGGAAGATCATATTTCACTTGTTGAATTTTCCTATAATAACAGCTTCCAATCTAGTATTGGTATGGCTCCTTTCGAGGCACTTTATGGAAGGCCATGCCGATCTCCTTCTTGTTGGCTTGAGGCTGGTGAGAAACTGGTTTTAGGACCAGACTTTATTCGAGATTCCACAGAAAAGATTGAACTTATTCGACATAGGATGAAAGAAGCCCAGAGTAGACAAAAATCCTATGCCGACAACCGAAGAAGGAAATTAGAATTTTCTGTTGGTGATCTTGTATTTATCCGTGTTTCACCAATGAAGGGTGTTGTACGTTTCAGTCGATCGGGAAAGTTAGCGCCTCGATATATTGGGCCATTTCCTATCACCGAGCGTATTGGTTCCATGGCTTACCGCCTTTCATTACCGGCTCAGTTTTCTGCTATGCATGACGTGTTTCACGTTTCTCAATTACGGAAGTGCCTTCGGGATTCCGATTCTACTCTTGAGCCCGGTGTTGTGGAAGAGATTGAAGTTTCACCTAATTTAACTTATGAGCAGCATCCTGTTCGAATTATTGCTTCGGAGATCAAACGGCTTCGAAATAAAGATGTTCCGCTTGTTAAAGTTCAATGGTCCTCAAATCCTAAGGATTGCTCTTGGGAAACTAGAGAATTCATCGAGCGTGCACATCCGGAATTACTTTCTCATGCTCTTTGAGGTAAACTTTTTAATTCCAATTTCTTTTGTGTTAATATGCTTTTATGGTTGTTACTTTTTATTTCCACCATATATATTGCGAGGACGCAATTTCTGTAAGGAGGGGAGTCTGTAACAACCCGCATATCTATCGATTTTATATTTAAATATTTTATCGTTAGTCGGATGTTAGTCCGAAAAGCTACTTTTTGCATACGGTCAAATTAGGACTCGAGACCACCCCCATTGAGTTCAAAATGACGTTTGCGATCTTTTTGAGTGTAAACTTCGATATGTTTGGAGATAGTGAAATTTTCGTCACTTTTCCCACTTGTGACTTTGGTTGGGACTGCACCTTCTTAACTCAGCTCAACTCCCTCTTCTCTTCATCACTTCATCAAATACTTCAAGCTTCTTCAAAAATGGTGGAGGGAAAGAGAAATTAAAATTCCAAGCTCGAGATCTTTAGTGAATTCAGCATCAAACTCCGACTTCAAGGTGAAGAACATAGATTCAAGCTAGGGGTTGATTCTTGCTTTGTTCTTAAGCTCTCCAACATCAATTTCGTGGAAAAGGTGAGATTTTTGATCTCACATCTTGCCTATAATCGTCATTGGACTGTTGGGAATGATTCCTCATCACTTTAGCATGTTTGTTGCATTTGGTTTGGATTGGATTGGCGAAAAATTCCAAATTTTAGTGATTTTGGTGAAAAAACTGCTACTAGGTCGTTCTGGCCATTTTTAGCTCGTTCGGAGTTAGGTCGCCCATCCATAGGTCGTAGGTCGCCTGCGAGTTAAAGTCTTAGGTCACCTGCGAGTTAAAGTCTTAGGTCACCTGCGAGTTAAAGTCTTAGGTCACCTGCGAGTTAAAGTCTTAGGTCGCCTGCGAGTTAAAGGCTTAGGTCGCCTGCGAGTTAAAGGCCTAGGTCGTTCACGAGTTAAAGGCTTTAGGTCGTTCGCGAGTTAACTCCTTAGGTCGTCCAGGCTGCTAGCTCGCGTGTTGAAAAGTCTCCACTTTCTTAGGTCGTTGCCGACCTAAAATTCCAAGGCAAACCACTAAGTCGCTCGAATTTTGTTAAGTCTTAGGTCGTTGCCGACCTAAAATCCCCAGGCAAAACGTTAGGTCGTTGCCGACCTATAATTTCCAGGCAAAACGTTAGGTCGTTGCCGACCTATAATTTCCAGGCAAAACGTTAGGTCGTTGCCGACCTATAATCCCCCAGGCAAACTTTAGGTCGCTCGCACTGGCTTATCTCGTAGGTCGTCTCCGACCTAAGCTTCTTTTCCATAAGTCGTTCGCGAGTCAAGTGTTAGGTCGTCTCCGACCTAACGCCCTCGTCACCTTAGGTCGTAGCTCGTAAGTCGTAGGTCGTCGCCGACCTTACACTTGGTCTTTTTAGTTCGCGATTTCCTTAGGTCGTATGACCTATTTTTCCTTAGGTCACTGGACCGCTTGCCTTCACTAGGTCGAACCCCGTATTACTCTGCGTAGGCAATCTTATCTGAAAAGCATTCATCAGAACTTCCACTTTGATGCATTTTGAGCTGATTTCCTTGGATTTTATTCACGTCTCCGAATGTGAATTTTTGTGATAGATTGTTCCAACAATCATTTTATGACTTGTCACTTTAAAGATATGAAGGTTTTAATACTAGTAGTAAATATCAAAACTCTTTCATCAAATCGATTTCAACACTATTTTTAATATCAAAAGTTCGTTTTCTCAAACCGATTTCCAATCTACTAATATATAAGCCTTTACTTCACTCGAACGAGAAATCGACTTAAACGACTTAGTAAAACTAGTGGTATGAAACGCTTGCGTTCACTTCGTCGGTTAGCTCTTGGACTTGTTCGATTGAACCCTTTTGTGACAATTTCCTAGTGAAGATCTACAGTTTGTTCGTAAATATTTAAGTTAAGCAAGTGGTTATGGGACATGAAGCTAAACTCATATATTTACTAGCTTAGTGTGATTGACACTTCCTTATGATCATGACGATCATTCTTGTGATTTAGACTAGCGATTGAGCGATGTCTCTTCGTCCGTGTGTTCGGACTTGCCTTCGGGCCATCCGTGTGTTCGGAAAAAAAAATTAAATGGATAGCTTCCATGAGATAGCTTCTCGTCCGTGTGTTCGGACTTCCCCCTTTTAGTGATTTCTGGATTTCGTGTGTTGATTTCTGGGATTTGTTCTGGATTTCGTGTGTTGATTTCTGGATTTAGTGCTTCACCAACTTTTGTGGTTTTCACTGATATGATATCAGTTTTTGTGTATTGGTGAATTTGTGTGTCATTACCTTTTTATGTGTTTGGGTCTTTGAGAAGATTCTTGTGACATTGATTAATCCCTTGTTGATTATCATTTACATACTTATAGTAGTATGCCATCATGGTTATTATATGTTTATGCCATACCCCTTATCCTATATCATGTCATCTGATATTTATAGTTAGACTGATCCGTTTATTATTTTCTTATAAATAATACTCGGGTCAGACCGAGATGTTACAGGTGCTTCTGCTTGACTTCTCTTCTGGATTACTCTGACTTTTGGCTAACTACATAGATTAGTAGTTTTTGGTTGTACACCTTTGAGATATAGACTCTATGTTATGTACTTATTCTTTTGTATAGCACGTGATGCTATTCTTTTGTATTATAGTGGATCTTTCTGACCACTACTCTGATGTACACTTTCATGTGTTATATATTTATTCATATCTTCTTCCGCCTTTGTGATATGGATGTCTGTGACTGATATATGTTATGACTATTTCTATGTTTGTTTCCGAAGATTATATATAGCCACCGTGTGATAGCTTTGTGTTTGTATCGGTATGTCGGATTTCCTCCTTAAAAGATATGCATTCTATTCTATCTGACGTATCGGTGCTCGCAAAAAGAAGTTACATGGATGGTCGCTCCTCCACAGCCTTATTCTCCGTGCTAATTGACAGCACTACATCGTAGTGTTCTTGGTTAGCGTGGGTATAGAGGTGGGGCGTCACATTTAGGCATTGCCTTGACGATATTTTTAACCTTTCAAACAGAAACGAGTCCAAGCCTCAACATTTATCGTTAAAAGTATGATTAAATCCAATCTATATAAGCGACATTGATTGCTGAACTACTTTTCTATAACCAAAATCGAACTTTACTTTTGAAAACTGAATTTGTGCTTGATATCCATATTACAATGTTAAAAGTTTGGAAATACTCTTTAAAAATGGTTCCTTTATAAGACAAAAGTTATAATGCTAAATGTATTAAAACAAGGGTCAAAAACAAATAGCGTTAAAGCATTGTTTACTATAAACCCAAAACAATTTACACTTAGCTTTATTTATAAATAATTCCTTTTAAAGGATTTTCTCATTTATAAACCTTTATTTATAAATTTAAAACAATATTTATTATCCCAAGGAAATAAAACAATTTAAATACCTTTATAAATTTAAAATAATATTGACTATCTCGAAAGATCATCAATCACATTTATAATCTCTTTTAGCTAAGCAAATCCATGATTTTTAATAAAATAGTTAATTATTTTCAAACAATTTTATATTATCTATAAATTAGCTTTAAAACCTTTATTAAATCAGTTAATTAACTTTAAAACGCTTTCATTAATTACTTTCATTTCTTTTATTAAATTAATTTAAAATCATAATTAAAATTAGTAAATAATTTCATTACTTTTATTAAATTAATTTACTTAAAATATCATTAATTATAAAGATTTATTAAATTGAAATAATCATTAATTTAAAATGATATAATCTCAAATATTGTTAACTAAAATGATTAATAAACTTTTAAACCATTATTTAGAACAATTAATTATATTCAACTCTGATTAGTTAAAAGGATTAATCAAAACACAATTTATTAAATTAATTATGTAATGACCCACCTTTTTGAACCTCATAAGTCAGAACTGGTACATCTATGGTATTCACATGTCGAACAAATAAGTCGGAAAGACAGATTGTTAGAGGAAAGAATGGAGATAGAAGAAACTGAACAATCACAGAATCTCACAACACAATGGAATAATATATATTAATCAGCCTAATACTTTACAAAGTCATTTCAAAAATGACACATTAGAGTTATGCTAATAAAAATTATACCCTACAACAGTTATAACAGCCCGTCACTACCTAAGTGATTCTAGGTACATATAATACAATGTAAACAAGATAATAACTAGCTATCGATGAAGCCTCTTGCTCCAAGCTACTCAAAGATGCATCCGAGAAAAACCTGAACTACTTGGCAGCCCATAAAAATTTGAGCACCCAAGAGTTTTAGGGAATGAAAATAAAACTCCGGATCAGAAATAGGTCCTATGTAAGTAAACTCAAACTACTAAATTATTGTGTTTTAAAACCCTATTAAAATAAATGGTATCTCGCAAGACCACGCCACATATAAACACGGACGGATTTTTTCCTTACGATAACCAAACTTTTATATAGAAAAACCAGTGATATTATAATAATGTCTAGAGTACAAATACTTATTAATCAGAGCTGAAATTGTTACATTAATTAAATTCCAGCATACTAGGTTCTACAATCAAAACCGTAAAGGCATGTATTGGAGATTAGATTCCATACTATGACAAGGCACTAGGGTACAACATATCATGGTATAGGTCTAGAAAATGTACCAAGGACCTTACCGGGATCCCCTACCAACACAAGACTGGCTTACCCCTGATTGGATAATATCGAATATGCCATTACCTTGATTGCGTTGCAAACCTTTTCATTGAGATATCATGCAAAATCAATCCTTAAATGTGTAGATGTATAAAGAAAGGTAATGGCACATCTTAACGGGAGCGACCAACTTAGCCTTGCTGCATCTCCCCCAATTTTAGCCATACCCGGTTAATGAGGTTTGAGGCTACACTTACCTTTTGAATAGCAATCCCACATGAAATGCTAACATTGCCTTCCAAGCAATAATATAGTGCCATCATTCATTCATACAAGTTGTCCAGGATAAGGACAAATCGTAGGCACAACTTATACTACATCCATTTCGGAATCACCCTCCGGACTAGTAGTAAGCAACCCTTGCACTTCAATGCTCCATCTTCAAACTCATATTCTTCAAGATGCCTTCAGTTCGAAAAGCTTAATCTAGATCGACGTGGTTTCGGATAACATATCCGATCCCGGTCTCTTTGAAACAACTTTCAATAATTTTCGGTAAACTCAGCCCGGTTCTTTAGGAAATAAACAAACAAAGATAAGTGCTTGGTTCACCTCCTAACTGTTTATGCATGGATTTCCTTATTGTTTATCCTAGAAGAATGAAATAAGATTTATCGCCCAGTACAACATCATTGGGGATGACTGTACCATATAACTCACGTGTTTCTCTTAGATATTTCCAAAGTTACGTTTAGATCCGGATTTGATAGTTGGTTATTTAACTATCAAATATAAAATCATTCAATATTGATTTTATTCCATATTGTATCCACTAAGCCTTTATTAATTAACATTTAATTAATTAAAACACTTTGCAAACTTGGTTGGAAGATCTTTTTAAAAAACTATCCCCAAAACCCTTTACATCCCTTTTATACCTGGGAAACAATTTTACTTATCTCAAAAATATAAGTATTTACCAAAAACATTTGGAAAATTCCCTTTTCTCATACTCCAAATAAAATGGCTAAGAGATTCCCTTTTCAAAACATCACTTACTATAAAACTCATTCACTTGATAAAACCTATTCACTTATTCCCTATAAAACTTCTTTCTATAAGTTCACTTCATATTTCAACCCTTCTTATAAATTTTGAAACCAGATTCAAACTTCTTTTTAAAATCTCTAAATGATTTATAAAATCTCTTTCCATGTATAAAACCCTTTACAAAATTTCCTTTATAAAATATATTTGACATTACAAAATCTCATTTACAGAATCTCATTTTTATACCATTTTAAATAAACCCTTTTATGTAGTAAAACCCTTTTATTAAAACAAGTTATTATTTATAAATATCTTAATAAAAAATTATATAACGTGAAGTCGTTTATAAACTTTAAAACCCCAGACCGATAAAAGAATTTAAGTTAATTCAAAATCATACTTCATAAATTCAAAAAAGGCTTAGCAATCCCATATGGTACTAATTTAAGTTACCATTTAATTTCATTCCATTTTCAAGTCATTCAATAAATTATTTAGATAAGTCAGCATATTTGTAAATACATATCATATTCAAATCAGGAAATAGTATGTCAATATAAACTAACTAGCATATACATGTCCAAATTACACAATAATAGGACGGCGATTTGTCATGCTAAATAGATATCTAAACAATTCAATCAATTTACCTATAGCACAACAAGGATTTATTCTGCTAATACATATATCCAAAACAATCAAACAATTTAAATTATAACTCATTCATAGTTATATAGTTTCTTAATGCTATTGACATTTGAATCCCTTGAATTCAAAGCCATCTTTGAAAAAGAAGTTCCTTTGAAACAATTTGATTCTTTGAGTTAGACTTTAAAATTCTTTTTAAAAGAATTAATTATAAGTTAAATACTTATTTGAATTATAATTAATCTTGACTTAATCTTAACTTAATTTAATTAAATAATTAAACAATTACTAACTATTAATTAAACCCTGATTAATCCTTTATTACTTATTTAAAAATTAGTTAAACCTCTATTAATAATTAAATATTAAATAATCTTAATTAATTGGATAAATAATCTTTTGATTAAAATTTAAATAATAAATTAAACCTTTAATAAATAATTTACTTTAAAATTATATGTTAATTAATTTATCATTAAAAATAGTTAACTGTTGATTAATTAAATAAATAAGTAATTGACCTTATATTTGATTAATAATTAATTAAAATAAATCATGTATTTAACTCATAATTAATTTAAAATTAACCTTGCTTAATCAAAAATTAATTAAATTTAATCTTACTTTTAAAACATAATTAACTAGTAGTTAATCTTTACTTAAATATAATTAATAAACCCTATTTAATACTTAATTAAGTATTAATTATCAAAACTTAATTTTAACGACCTACCTTTTTGGACGTTTTAAGCAGACACGCATGTCAAACATAAACCATACAAAGGGGCAGATTGTTATTGGGGTAAATCAGAAAAAGCAGAGAAAGAAAAAACAAAACAGAATCTCACAGCGGAATGACAAAATATAATAATCAAATAGCAGTTCATGAAGCTGTTTACAAAACTTTTGGTTATACTTATACAACACAGAATCAGAGTTATATACACAGAGATAAATAACAATGCAGCGGAACAGTATGATGTAGAGGGAAATAATAATAATAATAATAGTATGAAATCTTCGTCTTCATCCTCCAGAAATAAGGTCTTCAAATCTTAAAATGCTCAGGTTGACCCGAGCGAATTGAACAGACAAAACACTCGAGTCAGAACTAAAAGATCTTATGTAAGTTAAATCAATGGTAAATATGTGTGTGATGGCGTCAGAGATGTTTACGGGATTTGACATCTCCTATCCAATTTCTAACGTGGGTGCAGTAATTTAAGAGATGCTCGGGATTCCCATCTCCTAAGGATCTGTTAAACTATGTACTATATAGTACAATACGCTATTATAATATGTCTACGATAAAGTAAAAGTATTAAAATAGCGTTAAGGCGTTACCCATATCCCACTTAACACATTTTATGTATTTCCATAGTCTATACAGTACCGTAACTCCCCCCGTAAACTGGAGGGGTATCAGAGGGCACTCCATAGGTATGGTATAAAACAAACTCGTAGAAGGCGCTCTAGGGCATGTGAACACGGCACTCGAGGCAATGCCAGTGTAGATATACCAATTGCACTTCAGGACTGGTGGTAACGCATAACAGCTACTACCGCCCACCTCGAACACACTCCTATAATCAAAATCGAGGGATGGCTACCAAATCAATCACACAGTCAAAGTATAATAGCGAAGAAATGTACCCGATAGGAGGAATGACCTTTCTTGGCCCTGTATAGCTCCTGTTTTAGTCACATCTAAACTGAGTCATGGGAGTCAGGGTCACGTCATACCTTATACAAGAATCGTTCGCCAAACCATCCTACTTCATTTTTGGAATCTCCAACACATGCACAGTTGTTAAAGTGTTTTTCTGTATTGGCAGAGAGTATGACAATATCCGATCCCGGTCTCTTTAACAACCAAACGCTTATTTCACACCGGATGGTTCTTTTACATTTCCAAAATCATTTCATATTTATATCAAAATATCATATTCAATTCAAACCATATCGCTTTTGGAATTATATTCAATTCCAAAAATCCTATTGTCAAAATAGTTTGAAATCCTCATTTCAAAACTTCATATTCAAATCAAATATATAATTTAAATCCAACTTAGGTTATAATATCATGTAACCATATTCACTTTAAAGTCGAGGATCTAAATTATAAACACATCTACTTTATTAAGTTTAAAATTCAGATAGATAGTTTGGATAGTTATAAATAGTTAGAAATAGTTAAAATACTATAAAATAATTTAAAATAGATTAAAATAGTTTTTAAATTGATTTAAGATAGTTGAATAGATTTAAAAAAGATTAAATTTATTTAAAATAGATTAAATAACTTTAAAATAGACTAATTAGATTTAAATTAAATTAAATGGATAAATTAGTTTAAAATAAATTAAATTGGTTTAAAATGGGTTAAAATTGATTTAATATAGCTAATATAGGTTAAAATAGTTTAATAATTTGAAAATCTTAAAATATAGAATCTTCAAAATAATATATTTTAAAATAGTTTATATTTGAAAACATGAATTTGGAATTTATATCAATTTAAAACTATTTATTTCATTTCAACAAAACCAAACCATTTCAATTTCTCGATAAAACCCAATTCCAAATCTTCAATTTAAATTCTAAATAGACCATTAAATTTTATATCGGTTCCAATCCATGTTGGAAATCTCAATTTATATTTACTCCAATTTCAATACGTTTCAAAGTTATATTTCAAATAATTTTAATAATGCAATTTCGATAAATTTCAACTATACTTCAAAAATCAAATTTAAAATTTCCATTTAAATTCCTTCAACATATTCCTTTTAAACCAGTTACCATTTTAATATAAAGCTTGAATTTCGACAGTAATTCAATTTATATAAATATTATTTTATTTCAAAATAACAATTCACTAAATTCAAAAATTAAAGATTTTAAAATCATTTAATTTAACCAATCTAGTGTCCGTATATAATTCTCTACCCAAGGGTCAAGTGATATGGATATTTATCATTTCAATCCGCAATTTAAAATTTTATGGGTATATATCATTTCAGACCGCAATCCCGAATAAAATATAAAATCCACAAAATCGCTTGAGTCTATCATTTCAACCCATAACGATTTTTCCCTAATCTATAGATCATTCGGGTATATATCATTCCAACCCATAGTGATTCCTAATAATATCTAAGGGAGCTTGCACAGTGATAGCATTTCATAAATCAAATATAGCATCCAGACATCCAATAACAAATTCAAACATCCATCACAATCACCATCCAATTCAATCAACAAATATCAACAAATAACTGACTATTATTCACAGGTAATTGATTGGAAAATTTTAAATTCAATAATAAGTTAAATAACGATTTAATTCAAATAACTTCAAATTAAATGGAACAGCCAAATTAGTATACCAGACAGCCATAAATAAATTCCTAATCAAATCATAAATTTAATTTAACTAACATAAGAAATTTTAGAAGTTGTGAGTGGGTCAAAACACCCACCTTTGGATTTAAATCGAATTAAAAATTGAATCTAAGCCCAAATTTCAAACATCTTAGAATTTGACAAAACAAGCCTCAAAATGTCCGAAATTTCAATACGATCCTAGCGGAACAAACCGCGCGTGAATTGGACCTTATATGCAAAATTTATTAAGGTAAGAACAATTGAAATTTAAATTTGAAAAAAAACAAACAAAAAAATAAATAACCTTACACGTCATCATACGTGCTCCTCTCAGCACGTAAAACCCTAGCCTATGAGTTTGATCTCAAATAAATGAAGCCACCACCATATCCTGAGTAACCGTGCCGCCCTCGCTTGACCATTGCAAGATCTGAAGCATCACCCAGCTGCACACCTCCGGCAGCCTACACCCCAGCCACGCGCGACGCTCCCGTGCCCAAAATCCCCCTCCGCCTCCGCAAGTAGAATTTTCCATTTTTGGCGAAACCTGATCATGTTACGACGACCCCTACATAGCCTGCTCTTCATCCTCTACACAATGCTGCATCTTGATCGTTGATCGGATGAAGATCCACAGTAGGATCAAAACACTAATCAATGGACAGCCGAAACTTCTTCATCAATTTTTGGTCAAACGATAATTCGAATTGAAAAACCAATCGATGCAGTGGATTATGCTCATCGAGAACTTTGAAATGATATATAATGTAAGGACTCAATTCTTCGACTTCCGAAAATCGACATCAATACGTCCACTGTATCAACTGCTGAGCAATCGAATGCCGGAAAACCGAATTCTTAGGGTTAAAAGAAGAGGTAGAAGAAAAGATAGAAGAAAAAGAAAGAAGAAACAACATAAGAACACAGAACAATATCAGAATCTTACATTCGTAGCGGAACATCATATAATAGATAAATGAATAATCTTTAAATCAAAGAACTATATCATTTTATACATTACATCATCATCAGAGTTTACAACAACAATACAACACTGGACAGTTATATAACTTGTCCTCATACAGAATACACAACGGAATAAATAATATCATATACAAGTGGTATGTCTCGTCATCCAGCTCGCTACTAAGCTCCACAGCATCTCGAATCCAGAATGACCTGATAACCTAACTCTAGACTGCCCGTGTGGAAATTGGTGGGCACCCAGAGTTTAGGAAGGAAACAATAAACTCCAGGTCAGTCATGGTGACTGGTGTGAGAACTTAAAACAGTTTATCTTTAAAACAAAAACAAGAAATTTTAAAGTCAATTCGCAATGCTTTTGAAAAATGAGACTACCATAAGGCCTCCCGCACACACACACACACACACACAATGCAAACGCAGAATCGGAGGAGATTTCTCCTTATGATAGTCAAAGATGCTTACTACGCAAAATCAAATCATTCTTGATATTATTATTAGTGCATAGTGTAGAAAACATTTCAAAAGTATGATATTAATCTTAGCTAACATACGACCAGTATCGTATGCCTACTATAGTTACCATGTTCAACAGCAGGTTACCGCCACATTCCATGGCAGGTAATACAACTAAAACCGTACAAGTCACGTATTGTTTCTTTGGATTTCCAACAAATGGTCAGGCCAAGGAACTTCCTATTGCCACATAGGTATGCCTCTGGAAAGACGACCCGAGAACCAAACCGGATCTCTGCCAACACAAGGCCGGGTTACCCCTAACTGGGTAACTACTGACACTAATATGTCATCCCTCGATCGTAACCGATCTATATCCGAGGATCCTCGATTTCCAACAACCACAAGTAATAAATTTGCAGCAACAACATAGGTTAAATATCTGGGCTCCATACCATGATACCACCTCTATCCAGAAGGAATGACATACACTAAAGGGGCGCTACCCCCTAATAACCTTGCCGCATCTTTCCTATTTTGACCATTTCCGGGGTGTGAGGTCCGACGAAGTCTCGTCCACAAAGCTACACTTTGGTACAAAGCCATGCTTTGGGTCAACAAATGATCAAAGTAATGATCACAAAGATAAATGATCAAACAAATGATCATATCACAAATGATCAAACAATGATCATTACACAGCAACACTCAGCATGCCACGTTACCAAATTGGGAATATATCACTAGTAAATTTCAACTACATAACCTCTGAGCTCGTACGTCTCAGAGAAGGGTGTTAAGCTAAGAGAATAAATTCTCCGCCACCAAACAGAAATGTATTTGAAAGAAACCAGCTTTATATCTCAAAATGTAATGTCAGACATACAATCCATATAAGTCTGTTCCGGGATCGAACAGAACCGAAGGCACTTCAAAAGAAGTCCTTGCAATCCGGATAATTTCTAATCACGTCCGGACTTCCCATCACTAAGGGTGATAAAATCTCTATATCGGAGATCAGCCGATGCAGAGTAACTCGACGGTAATCCTTCCGTTTTCAAAAATATCCGGTCTTCAACACCGGTCATCAAATGCAATCCATTACGACGTATCACATATTCGGAATGGGTTATACGACCTAAAGGTCCTTTCCCGGCTAACCCGAATAGTGAGCGCTTATTCAAAAATAAGTGTGGCATTCAAATTCAAGCAAATCACAACAAATACCCATTCAAGGTAATTATTGATAGTCGGTTATTTAACTATCAATAGGTCTGCACACATCATCGGATTCCAAATAATTTTCCAAATTATTTATTTTCCAAAAATATCTTTACAAGATATATAATTTCCACACTTTAACATTTGAAACAAAATTTCAAATCACTTTCAATTTATCTTTACAAAGATAAATTCGTTTCATTTCATATTGGAAAAGCATTTCCATACTTATTTATTTAAAAATAAGTAATTCACGAATCTTATTTATTTTCAACATTTGAAAATATTCAATATACTTAAATCATAATTAAGTATATATTTCATTCTTTAAGGAAATCATTCTCTTTCACAAATTTTATTTGAGTCAAAACGAATGTTACGTAAAACATCGTTACGACAACTCAAAATCACTAGTATAGGGAATCGAAATTTAGATAGATATATAAATCCCAATACTATATAAAACATTTCCTTTCGAAAATCATTTACTATAACAACAGTGTTATAGTCCACCATTTCCTTACTTCTCGAAAACGTCTATTTCAACAATGGATGTTGAAATCTATGGTTTCGATAGTTAATACATTTTAAAACATCTTTAAAACGTTTTCATTTCTATTTAAAATATCACTTTCCCAAAACATCTTCGTTTTATTAATAATACATTCACTGTCTAAAATAGTGAATAAAATTTGTTATCCAAATTCAACATTTCTACACATTTTATTTAAAGGATTATCCACTGTCCAAAATCGTGAATATAATTCCTTTAATTAACTTCTATAATTCACTTATCAAAATAAGTGATTTCGGATTTATAAACAATGTTTATAAATCACAATTATATTTTATAACTATTTCAACTTATAAAAATCAGTTTATTAGCAAATTCTATTTATATCCCATTTAAGTGCCAAAATCTAATTTATAAGTAAATTACTTATAAATCTTTTATTTCACTACATCTATTCATTTTATAACTTCACATTATAAATCCATTAATTTCATTCACTTATGAAATCCATTTATACTTCCTTTTAACACTTATAAAAACTCATTTTATAATTCCAACATTTTTAATTTATAAATATCAATTTTATAAATCTTTTATATAAACCATTTATAATTATTCAAAAATCCCAATTTAAACCATTTTATAAATCAACCAACTATTTGTTTCAAAAATCACTTTTCGCCTATATTTCACAAAGATCTTAATTTTAATAACATAAAAATTTTAATGTTTAGTTATTTAAGATGAATCAATTCAAAATTTTAATAAAACGTATACTTTCAAAAATTCACTTTAAATCCTTTTAAAAATCAAAATCGTTATTTTTAAACTTCAAAAATAGATCTGATGATGCAACATCACCAAATAATCAATCACGGCATCCAAACATCATATATCGATATGACAACAGAATATATAACAATATCTGTAAATAAATCAGTACAGTTGAGGAATCCAGTTGGATCCCTCCAACCTGTTTCCCTGCATCCACAGATATTAGCACAATTCCGTTCCGGTACGGAATATCGCGGTATATGGGATTAATAAATATTATCCGCTATTATGTAACGCAATAGGGTCTCATCCGCTATACAATGCGGGAAATCAACTCCAATATATACATATTCCAATATATATATTGCTATATACATATATAATACCAATTTCACTTCAATGTGAAATATTCGCGGTATATGTTTTTAATAAATAACCTCCGCTTAATAACGGCGTATAATGTCTATTTCAATAATACAGATAACAATTTATCATCCAATCACACAATCAAGCAATTTTAAATCTAACTATTTAAAATTAACATCGAACAATTTCGATTGAGTGAGAAGTTCTTACCTTGATTTCAATTCAGTTTTCAGCGTTTATTTCGAATAAAATTAAACGCGCGTTTAATTTTACCCAAAAACTTTACTGACTCCAATCAACTCCAAACCAGTTCCATTGCGTAGTGCTCGTCAATACGATTCCAACGTAAAAAATTTCGTCCGAAACGGACCTCGTATGACGAAGTTATGCTATTTTAAAGTTTACACGAATCTAAATATATTTTAATTTCACAAATTTTTAAATTTCAAACCCTAGAACAGATCCTAGCCATTGATTCCTGCTGGAGCACATCAGGCCGCACACCCCCTCTTCTCCCTCACGTTCAATTCATGTACACTTGAACCCATAGCCTCCATTTTTATTTCGAATTATGCTCCCTCCTCGAACGACTTGAAGACGATCGGAGACCACCGTTGCGAAGCACCGCTCGAGAGCCACCATCGGCTGCCACCATGTTGAACTCGGCCTCCCCTATCACCTCGATTTGCGTGAAAAAAGCATCCCATTCTTGCCTGATTTCCCGTTGATTCGAAGCTCCATTTTCGATCATCTCCGTATGGATTTGAAGCTCTCATCGTCCTCTACAACTTTGTAGTTGACAACTTTCTCTAATTCCTTATGGATTGAGAGTAATTGAGGGGAGAAGAATCGACTATTTCTGGCCATTGAATTTTAGGGCCGGCTATGGTTTAGATGTTAGGATTTCTGAAATTATGAAGAGGATGGGTCCTTTTATAGAAAATTTGCAAATTACTATTCATCCGAAATTTTTCGAACTCCAAATCGAGCGTGCCGGCTGGCGTTTCTAAGGTTCACCCCGCGTTTCGAATACAATGGAACATGTTTCAGGAGCTAATTCGGTCATCTGTGCGAGTTACGGAATTAAACGATCAATTTTAAATTAAACCGATTTAAACCGATTTCGATGCGTTTTGGCTTGCCCCGGACAAACGGTACATCCGATTGACATGAAATTTGAAACCATATAATAATATCACATTACGGATCCGATGAAACAAGTTTTGTCGAAATCCGAGACTTTTTAAAAAATGACTATTTTTAACTCGCCAAATTAAAATTAAAACAATTTCAATGCGTTTCGAGCTGCCACGGTCAAACGACAACTCCGATTGCTACGAAAATTGAAATCCGATAATAACAAACTATTACGGATCTAATGGAACTAGTTTCGTCCAATTCTGAGACTGTTCGAAAAATGGCTAATTTCACTAGTCGATTAAATATTAAAATATTCAATTTTCACAAATTAACTTTTAGTTCAATTTTAAAAGTTCTATAACATCACTATAACTTCAATATGATTTAATATAACTTTATAAATCATTTTTAACACATTTAAATCCAGATTCAATTATTTCTAGAATTTAAATATTAAATTATCGATTTAATTGTCCAAATTAAATCCAATATTCGAAAAATAAATTATTCGACTTATTAATTTCACTTATTAATATTTAAAATTAATTAAATATTCAAATTTTAATTTATATAAATTCTGGGTCGTTACATATAATATGTTAGGGTTTGGAGGAGTTTGATTTTTGATTTGAATTTGAAATAGGATTGTATGGTTTTTGGTTTTGGTTTTTCTGCCATTGGAATGAGGATTTGAGAACGAACTGTACGCATAGAAAAATGAAATAAGAAATAACTAAGGTTTATAACAGGCTATTTATAGGCAGATCAGAAATAGAAATGAATGGATCATATTTTATTTGGAAGTTTAACGATAAATGGCCCGGAAAGCCCATTCTGTCTTTGGATCGAAAATGGGTCAACCCATATATAAAAATAGATGTTTTCAATATTTTTAAACTCAATGGAACAGGTTTCAAGTCCTAATTTCATAGTATGAAGAAGTCATGTTAAAATCAGCTTAATTAAATAAATTTTAGTTAAATAAATTTCTACAAGTTTTGAGTCCGTACGATTAAACGACAAGTCCGATCGTTACAAATCTTGAAATCCTGCAATAATTCACTATTATGGGTCTTATGAAACTGATTTCGTCGAAATGCGAGACTGTTGCCAAAATGGCTATTTTTAAGTTAATTAAATAAATCAATATTACATTAATTAAATCAAAATTTTCAATTCAGATTCAATAACTTACAATGTCTATCACCATGGATTTCTTAGTAATTTAAAATCTTTTAAAACAAACTTCTATATCAATTCAATACAGGCCCGGCCCCAGGGCAAGGCAGCCGAGGCGGCCGCCTAGGGCAACACGTCAGAGGGGGGCAACAAATTTTTAAATTTCTTATAGGTTTTCTGTTTAAATTTAGTAATAGGGCAACATGTTAATAAGATTGTTTGGTGCAGCGATTTGTTTGTTGCCTTCTTCGTTCAAGGTCTAGGGTTCGAGTTTGGTCTCTGTGTTTAAACCTGCTCCTAACTGTTTTATACTATGCTTCCATCTCATATTTGCCTAGGGCAACCATAGTTGAAGGGCCGGCCCTGATTCAATAGCCAATATTGCACAAATTATAGTATTTAATTTCCATTTCAAGTAATTCAGTAATTATAAGTTCAAATTTCAATAAATCCATTTATTTAATTTTTTAAGTTTGCTATTCTTATTGGTATAGTTAAATTGGTTTATATCTTAGCACATTAATAATTTACAATTTCATCTAAGTTTCAATTAACGTAATATTTAATTTCTTTTAATTACAATAAGTCCATTTATTATAGCTTAAATTCTAATAATTTGATCAGGCTTGATTTCAATTCTTTTTATTCACTCAATTATCCTATTATGAATAGGATTTACATTGGTTACATCTTATTGAATTATCATTCTTCAATCATCAATTTAATCTATATTAACTACACTAATTAAGTGAATTGCAATTGGTTGCAAATTTAATTTAATAGACTAAATAAATGGGTAACTTATAATAATTGTCATCATTAGCCTTTAATTACATCTATAAGTTTATTACTTTCAAACGGATGTTATAAATACTTACATAACACCAATTTTATTCAAATACTATTTAATATATATTATCTCATTAGTTAATTCAATATTTACATTGATTTTCTTATATTTATTTTATAGCCAAGTATAACCTTTATATTATTTCAATTAATTGGAATTCCATTCAAATTATTAATAGTTAACTTAAAATAACATTATTACCTGTCATCTTGGTTATTATTCCATTAATAAATCCCTATTTTTTATTTCTTCAAATATTAAATCATAGAGTCTAATTAAATTAACTATTTTAATTATCGAAAATTTACGGGTCGTTACACTCTCCCACACTCAAAAACTTTTCGTCCCCGAAAAGGAAAAAAGAGGGAAAAGGAATTAAGTAATCGATATATCTTATTCAAAATAATAATTTTATAAACAAATAAATTTACATAATTAAATAATTTTAAATAAATATCAAGTTATAACAATTTAAATCCTTTTATATTAAGTTAGAAAAAAATTGGAAAACATTTCATAAAATTTACTAAGTCCAAAATTCACGAAAATTTCGGTAGAGTCTCCTTTGCACGAAGAGGCTCGGGAGAAATAAAACTATAAATAATAACAATATATATATATATATCATATTTTCAAAATAATATATATCCCAACAGCCGAGAAAAACAAGATAATATCGCTAGAAAACCGCAATCCGAGAACATACATATTTGTCGGGCAAACAAAGCTTAATTTATTAAACCAAAAGTAGTAGCAATTACTTCCATAACCTGTATTCCACTTATATAATCCAAAGAAGTTAATAATTATATAGAAGTGAAATATTAAGGTTGTTTCAATTAATAACAAAACAAATCAATGTAACACAACAATATTCAATTGCAAACAACATACAACAAGCACTTGCAATAGAATCATACAATCATCACATGTAATCAAAATAATTAACCATCCATCCATACAACCAAAACAAATGGTTTGTTCGGATGTAGACACTTTTAATCGTATAGAATGACAAATAAACTATTAGGTATACCATATACTCTACAGTCTTAGATTAAACTCAATAGATTATTCATACAACCAAACAAATTAGAAGTGTCCTTTCCCAAACAATCCATAAGTCAAACAAACAATAAATTACAATGTTATCTAAGTTTATTCTTATAAATTACCTTTCATAACATTTATTGTTCAGTTTTTCCCACACAATGATTATTTCTTTAATTTACATTTATTTCTCACAAATTCAATTCCCATTTATTCCTATAATACTTAATTCCATTTATTTACATTTATTTATTCACATATGTTACTTGCATTTTCTTACACATGTTACACATACACAATTATTTAAACGTATGTAAATCAATTCTTAAAGCACCATATAGGTCTCTTTGTAAATAAATTCATATTCATTTATTCAATACTTATTTTCATTTACTTTCATTCAATTACCTGCAAAATTCATTTTCATTTATTCATTTAATGAGAATTTCTTTTCATTTCTTTATATTCCTTTCTTTCATAAGTTATTTCCATTCAATTGTTTTTAATCACCAATGAATTCATTATTTTAAGTTTACCTATATTTTATTATAGTTTGTTTACATTTATTTATTTATATACTTGATTTCTATCAAATATTAATATTCATTAGTGCATAAGTTCAGACTTAAGTTTTTTACCTTTTAATTTACATTAATTTCCTTATATAATGTCATTGAATATTAAATCTATTTTCTGAATGACTTCAATTTTCCTGAAGTTATAACCATTTAATTTAATACGGTATTCATTTCAATTATAAATAACTTCAAACATTTACCTAAGTTTGTAATCATTTATTTATAATAATCATTTTATATTACATCTGTTTTAGTAGTATTTCAATTATAACTTAAGTTTATAACAACTATATTACCAAAGTTCTTATTTATAAAAGAATTTCATTGAACACTTTCATTATTTAAGTTTTAGTTGTACAATATTCCATTACATGTTCTTATTTAACATTACAACTTTTAATATTTTGGTAAGTTATATATATGTTTTATAGAATGTAATTGAATGTTACACAAGTTTATCTTATTTATTTTAATTAGCAAAATGTTCAATAATCATATCCTTTGTTTTATAGGTTACATATTCGAAACTTCTGTATCTTTCATTTATAACTTAGCATTTAATTTCTTGTTTTCATTTTAGAAGTTCCAATTATTAAATAGTTAAAATTTAATTCTATTACAATAATTGAAATCTCTAATTTATAGAAATTTAAGAACTAAATGCAGGGTTCCATTTCAATTATTTTAAAATAATATATATATACTCATATTTAAAGTTTAAAATTAATATTTGTTTATCAAAATAAATGCGATGACCTAGAATTTTGAACATTTGAAATTGAAATATTTAATTGAATTTAAATATTTGAAAGTTTGTTTAACTTGAATTTCAAATATCAGGTTTTATTTGGCAATTAAACATGAATTTAATAATGTGAAGTTGGGTAAAAATTTGTATCTTCAATTTTAAGCTGATTAAAAATATTTCTAAGGCTTAAAAAATTCATATTGATAATACTGAAGATAATGGAAGCTTTAGAATTGAATTTGGAAATGTTTTGTTCAGTTTTGAATTTGTATCGTTTAAATCGATAATTAAAAATAGCCTTCCAAGGCACAGTCTCGGAATTCAACGAAACCCATTCCATTGGATCCATAATAGTGTATTATTATCGGATTTCAATTTTCATAGCATTCGGAGTGATTGTTTGGCCGTACGATAAGCAAACGCGCTGAAAATTTTATCTAAATTTAATTTAATAACCAGGTTCGAAAAGCTACATTCTCTATACGATCGAATTTGGACTCAAAACCTTTTCCATCGCATTTGAAATAGGGGTTTAACATTATAAACGCCTGGCGGCACGTCTCGATTGGAGATCGAGATTTTGAGTTGCATGATTTTGACGACTTGAATTTAAATTTAAATTCAAGATATAATATATATATATATTTATTATAATAATATTTTATAAGGAAGATTACACGTATTTGAACTTTCAAACACGTGTTCCTCTTGTTTGATAAGTTTCCACACGCGTTCGTTCCTTAGAAAAAAATAATGAATAAAAGAAACGAGCCTTCATCATTATTCTCCTGTTCAAAATCAAAATGGTCGAGACTCTTCAGTTTTTTTTCGCAACCCCTTTTCCTCTTTCTTCCTCTAACGGCCGTTCAATTTGAAATCGAAATCAAGTAAGAGAAATAAAATCGAAATCAAGTGCTGAAGATATTAAATCGAAGTCGCGTGGGCAACGAGCCAATTTGTCTCGTTTGATCAAGGATACGTCACTGAAGCAGTCGCATAGGTCAGAGCCAGGTGCTGGCAAAGTCGAAGCCTGTACTCGCGCGTTCACTTGTTCGTGGAGGATTCGACGATGGTTGGGATCGACTTAAGTGTCAAACTGCAGCTCGAAGCTAGGGCCGATGGTATTCATCGATGTGAAGATCGATGAAAACTCGAGGCCGTAGGGAGTTCAGGGTAGCAAAGGTGGACCTCGGCGATCATTCGGGGCACGAGTGGGACTCGTTGAGTCGTGTGGTGCCAAGGGTTGGACCACATTTTGAGGAGGCTTGTGTTTAGGTTTGGCAGCGCGTCATGGTGGCGTTCACGAAGTGGAGGTGAGCAGCATCTCGTTTCTCCTTTGTTTTGAATTTGAATTGCAAACTCTAAAACTTATTTTATTGCTACAAATATATATATATGTGTGTGTGTGTGTGTGTGTGTGTGTGTTATAAACTATTTGAAAACGAGAAGGAATTTATATCAGTAAGGTAACATTTTACCTTTGCCTTTTACTGTAGAGAAATAACAATATTGATATATGAGCACAAATTAACTTTTAAGGAGTTAGTATATTATTTAGGAAGGAGGATATATATATATATATAATCTGACGTAAAATTTATAAGAAGAAAACATGTAAATTAAGCTAGTATAATTATCATTAAAATTATTTAAATGGTAATTGGGTTGTTCGATTTGTTCGAATATTAATAAATTGTATAAAATATTTATACGAGGTAAAAATTATAAAGAAAACAAGCTGGAATGAAAATGGGCTGCATGCATAGTTAAAGGTGAGATCTTCTTACTCAAATTGAAAAAAAAGTTAAACTTTCAGTTATTGATTGATTCTCTGGTTGTGATAGTATATATAGTAGTATATATATATTTGGAGTGATTGATTTCTCACATTATAGCGGATGAGACCCTATGCGTCGCATATTAGCGGATGATTTTATATAATCTCATATACCGTGATATTCCACCTCGAAGTAGAATTGGTATTTAATTGTTGTGCTAACATATGTGGATGCAGGGAAACAGGTTGGAGGGATCCAACTCGATTCCTCACATTGTTAAATTTATTTTAAATGTTGTGATGTGATTATTTATAATCTGTGTATGATTATATTTATGATTGAAGGCGTTGATGGCTATAGTTCAGCCGAATATATGTTTGGTATCGTAGGATACCAGAAATATAAAATTGGATTTTTGGAAATTAAAGTAGAAAACTTTATGTAAATTCATTTTAAAGAATTGGGTGAATTTAAAAGAAGGAATTTAAAGGGGTAAAGATTGAATTTTGAAATCTTAATCAAATTAATTCCAAAATATGGGAAAAGATTTTTATAAATAGATTTTAAGTAATATTGTTTAAAAGTTGAAGAAATTATTTAAATTTTGGATTTTAAATAGGTTTGGAAGAATTAAAGGAATTTATTTTAAAAGAAAATCAATTTGGAATTTGATTTGGTGTTTGAATTAAATTTGGAAATCAATTTGGAATTTGATTTGGGTGTTTGAAATAATTTTAGAAATCAATTTGGAAATTGATTTGGTGTTTGAAAATAAATCTTTGGGAAATCGATTTGGAAATTTGAATTGGTGTTTGGAAATAAATCTTTGGGAAATCAATATGAAAATTGATTTGGTGTTTGAAAGTGAATAATTGGAAATCGATTTTAAAATCATATATTAGTGGATATTTGGAAATTTAAATTCACAATGGGAATTTATAAAGGAAAGAGAAATTTGTTTTAAAAATAAATATCAGTTTATTTTTAAAAGCATGGAAAGGAATTTACGGATTTGGAATGTAAATTTAAAATAAATCAAGAAGGATTTATTAATTGATTTAAGCGGACCATTTTGAAATGGAAAGTGTATTTTCCCTGGAAAGCCGAGTATGTTTTCAAAATAGTTATCAAATATAAATTAAAAGTTCTAGAGATGGATTTAAAAGAATATTTTGGAGAAATTATTATCTTAAGTTATTTTGAAAATCTTTAAATTAAAGATTTATTTAATTAATTATAGAAGTGATTATTTAAAGATTTAATTGATATGTGTTTTAGAAAATGGTTATTTAAATAGTTATACCCTATCTACTAATTTTATTTTAAAATTGGTTTGGACTTGAAGTTTTATATGAGATATTGGTATAATGTTTTCATAGCTAATATTTAAATAAGTGTTTAAAAATAGTTTTCATTCTAAATGTTTCGAAGTATATTTTGGATAAGTGATTTAAATTATTTTAAAGTATTTGAACTTGGCAAATTTTTCAGTGGAAAAAATATTTGGAAATTTATTCCACGTGAGGAGAGTGATTTGAAATTTGTTTTCAAAGTGTTGAACTGTGAAAATATATCTTATGAAGATATTTTAAAAGTAAATAATTGGGGGAAAATTATTTAAATCTTGGTGGTTGTTGTGAATATTGATTGATAGTTAAATAACCAACTATCAATATTGGCCTTTAAATGGTATTTGAATTTTGATGCGACCAGGGGTCGGATTCCAAATGGATATTCGAAAACCACATCGAATCTTTGTGATGGATCTTTTGTTTAAAAGATCAAAGTGGAAATTTGTTGTGATTTACTTGAAATTTGAATGTTACACTTATTTTTAAAATAAGCGCTCGTTATTCGGATTAGCCAGGAAAGGACTTTGTGTCATAAAACCCATTTCGAATAATGATACGACGAAATGGGATTGCATTTGAAGATGGTGTTGAAGACCGGGTATTTTCGAAAGCGAAAGGATTACCTATCGAATGTCTCTACACTGAATTGCTCCGGTATAGAGATTACATCACCCTTTGTGATGGGGAGTCCAGATGTGATTAGTGAATATTCGGATTTGCAAGGGCTTCTTTGAAGTGCCTTTGGTTTCGTTCGATCCCGTAACGGACTTGTATGGATTTGTGTTTGACGTTACACTTTGAGATGTAAAGTTGGTTTCTATCAAATACATTTCTGTTGGTGGGCCGAGAATTTATTCTCTTATCTTAACACCCTTCTCTGAGACGTACGAGCTCAAATGTTATGTAGTTAATGGTTACTAGTGATACATGCCCAATTTGGTAATGTGGCATGCAAAGTGCTGCTGATCATTTGTTGATCGAAGCATGACTTTTATAATTCAAAACGTCTCTACGGACTCTCAGATTTCAAAAAGAAAAAGAAAAAGCCAAGCGGCTAGACCAGAAATCATCAAAAACTCATATTATAATTCAAATACATACCTTTTTCGAGCAATTCGAATTATCTATGAAATAAATTTTCCAATCCCTTTATACACCTGTATATCCTACTAGCCATTATATCTAGTTACAGCATTCAATCATTTTGCAAATTTGATTACAAAATTTTCAATATAAACTGCTTATATCATCTTTAGTTCACTATTGAAGTTATATCCATTATCTTCAATTTTACATTTCAAATTTTATTTGAATTCAATTTCACATTTCAATTTCTCATTTGAGTTAAATTTACCATTCAATTCAATTTGAATTCTATTTATCTTCTGAATATTGAATTTATCAATTATCTTTAGTTCACTTCAAACTAATCTCAAAACTTCATTTTATTTCACACAATTCAATTTTGTTTTCAATATTCAGTTTCAATTCTAGTTCACTTCTTTTGTTCAATCATCAGATTTGTGTTTCAATTTACCACTTTGGTTAAATCTACTTGCATTTCAACTAGATTTCAATTCATTTTAAATTTAATTCATTCAAACCTTATTCATTTGTATAAGTTATCAACTTATTTCTTATTTCATAAGTATTTTAATATAGTATTCCAGAGTCTTACTAACATTTTCAAAATCATTTTGAAAACAATTCAATTTTATCTTTTTGAATTCCAAAACAAACCCAAATTTTTCAAACAACTTCCATTTAAAACAATTTGGCAGCAATTTCTCTTTTGGAAACCCGAAAATGAACACCGGTGATGTCGCGATCATCATCGGAATTATTTTCCAGCGACCGAAAAGAGTTTAGAGCTTTCATCTTTCCAAAATACCTTTCAAAACCTTTGAAATTCATTTCCAAACCAAAAATGATTTAAACTTTCCAAATCTTCAAAGTTTTCAAATTTTTTTTCAAAGCGTTTCCAAAAACTTCTCTGGAATTCCATTTTAAATTACAAATCACATTTATAATTTATATTTTCAAATTTCATTTATATGTGAATTTATTTCTTAACTTTCGAGTTACGATTCCAGTTTCTTATTTAATTTCAATGATAATAATTTAATATTATCACTTCTAGCAACCATGCAACCATATACTATAATAATTCATAGAAAATGATTTCTTTTCTATACAAAAATAGTTTTGGGTAAAATTATTTCATTCACCCTATTTTTAAAACAATACTATGTCGTCTTGCCTCGTTTAAGTGTTTAGAAATCCCTATCGATAATATGGCGTCCCACATACCGACCAAAATTCACAAACATCTCAACGGATAAGCAAACACAATATAAAACATTTTATATTCACTAACAAATACGCACTCGTATCTATTATTACACTCAACTCATTCTAGAGTACTACTGACTCTATCTCTAATGAGTAACACCCAACAGAGCAGGGTTGTCGCTTAACCATATGCTCTGATACCACTTTGTCACATACCAAAAATTTCGACTTTCGAAAATTCGACATCGATACTCACTTTATCGACTGCCGAGAAATCGAGTGCCGGAAATTCCAATAGTGAGGGTTTTAGAAAGAAGAAATAGAAGAAAAGATAGAAGAAGAAGAAAAGAACAACAATAGAAACAGAAACAATATCAGAATCTCACATATCGCAGCGGAACAATATATAATAGATAAACACTAGTCTTTTAAAACAAAGAATTATATCAGTTTTTATACATACATCAATCAGAGTCAATATACAACAATGGACAGTTATATAAACCTGTCCTCATACAGAATACACAGCGGAATAAATACTATCAGATACAAATACTACGTCTCGTCCTCCAGCTTATCTCCAAAGCTCCAGAATATCCAAAATATCCTGATAATCTAACTCTAGACTGCCCGTGTGGAAATTGGTGGGCACCCAGAGTTTAGAAGGGAAACAATAAACTCCGAGTCAGTCATGGTGACTGGTGTGAGATCGTAAAACAGTTATTCTTTATAACAACAAAATAATTTTTAAAGTCAATTCAAAATGCTTTTGGAAAATGAAACTACTATAAGACCTCCCACCACACACACAATGCAAACGCAGAATTGGAGGAGATTTCTTCTTATGATAGTCAAAGATGCTTGATACGCAAAATCAAATCATTTTTGATGTTATTATTAGTGCATAGTGTAGAAAACATTTCGAAAGTATAATATTAATCTTAGCCAGCATAGGCATTCCGCACTTATGCCTACTATAGTTACCATCCAAACAATGGTGACCACCATAAGTGAATGATAGGTTCTACAACTAAAACCGTACAAGATCGTATTGTTTCTTTGGATTTCCAACAAATGGTCAGGCTAAGGAACTTCCTATCCACGATGGGTACGTCCCTGGAATAGACGACCCGAGAACCTAACCGGATCTCTGCCAACACAAGGCCGGGTTACCTCTGCAAAAATAGGTAACTACTGACACGCGTATGCCATCCCCCGATCGTAACCGATCTTCCCGAGGATCCCCGATTTCCAACAACCACAAAGAAATAAATTTTGCAGCAACCACAGAGGTTAAGTATCTGGGCTCCATACCATGATACCACCTTTATCCAGAAGGAATGACATACACTAAGGGGCGCTACTCCCTAGAACCTTGCCGCATCCTTCCTGTTTCGACCATTTCCGGGGTGTGAGGCTCGACGAAGTCTCGTCCACAAAGCTACGCTTTCTACAAAGCCCTGCTTCGGGTCAAACAAAATGATCAACCTATGATCACAAAGATATAAGATCAAACAAATGATCATATCACAAATGATCAAACACTGATCATTTCACAGCAACACTCAGTATGCCACGTTACCAAATTGGGAGTATATCGCTGATAAATTTCAACTACATAACCTCTGAGCTCGTACGTCTCAGAGAAGGGTGTTAAGCTAAGAGAATAAATTCTCTGCCACCAACAGAAATGTATTTGAAAGAAATCAGCTTTATATCTCAAATTGTAACGTCAGACACACAATCCATACAAGTCTGTTCCGGGATCGAACAGAACCTAAGGCACTTCTCACGAAGCCCTTGCATTTCCGGATAATTTTCAATCACGTCGGGACTTCCCGTCACTAAGGGTGATAAAACCTCTAAATCGAAGATCAGTCGATGTAGAGTAACTCGACGGTAATCCTTCCGTTTTCAAAAATATCCGGTCTTCAACACCGGTCTTCGAATGCAATTCATAACGACGTATCACATATTTGGAATGGGTTATACGACCCCATGGTCCTTTCCCGGCTAACCCGAATAGTGAGCGATTATTTAAAAATAAGTGTGGCGTTCAAATTCATCCAATTCACAACAAATACCTACTCAAGGTAATTATTGATAGTCGGTTATTTAACTATCAATAAAGATGCGCAACATCATCAGATTCCAATAATTTTCCAAATTATTTTATCTTCCAAAATATCTTTTACTAGATATAAAATTTCCACACTTCTAAAATAAATCGATATTTATTTTTAAACAGTCTCCCTTTTCTTTTATAAATCCCATAGTGAATTTATATTTCAAAAACATCTACTGATATACGATTTTTCAAATTGATTCCAATATTCATTTTCCATTTATCTTTAAGAAGATAAAATCTCAAAACGTTTCATTTCATTCTGGAAAAGTATTTCCATACTTATTCAAAAATAATTATTTCGCAAATCTATTTATTTTCAACATTTGAAAATATTCGATATACTTAAATCAATATTTAGTATATATTCATTCTTTAAGGAAATCATTAATTTTAACATCTATTTGAGTCAAAACGAATGTTGCGTAAAACATCGTTACGACGACTCAAAATCACTAGTATAGGGATTCGGATTTAAGATAGATATATAAATCCCAATACTACATAAAACATTTTCTTTCGAAAATCATTTACTATAACAACCGTGTTATAGTCCATCATTTCCTTATTTCTCGAAAACGTCTATTTCAACAATGAATGTTGAAATCTATGATTTTGATATTTAATCATTTTAAAACATCGTTAAAACAATTAACTTCATCTTAAATATCACTTTCCCAAAACCATATCCATTTTACTTAAAAATATATTCACTGTCCAAAATCGTGAATATACTTCACTAACCACATTTCAATCTTTTCTACACATTTATTTTCAAGAATTTATCCACTATCCAAAATCGTGGATAAAATTTCCTTAATAACCTTCTATATTCGATTCATCAAATTTGATTGATTTTCGAATTTATAAAACACCGTTTATAAATTCTATTTCTATTTTCTAACAATTTGATTTATAAATCTCCTTTATAAATCAATTCGATAAATATTCCATTTAAAGGCAAAAACCCAATTTATAAGTAAATTTCTTATAATCTTTTATTCTACAATTCCATTCATTTTATAACTTCATACTTTATAAATCTATAAACTTCAAATTTTATAAATCTATAAACTTCAAATCTTCACAATTTATAATTCTATAAATTTCCTATCTTTACAACTTATAATTCTATAAGTTTCATATCTTTACAAATTTAACACTTATAAAAACTCGTTTAAAATTCCAATAATTTTAATTGATAAATATCAATTTTGTACATCTTTTATATACATCGTTTTTAATAATTCAAAAATTCAAATTTAAACTATCTTATAAATTACTTAACTATTCACTTCAAAAATCATCTTTTGGTTATATTTCACAAACATTATAATCTCCATAACTTTAAATTTATAGCATTTATTTATTTAAAGTAAACCAATTCAAAGATTCAAATAAAACGTATACTTTCAAATAATCACTTTTAAAATCTCTTTTTAAAGTTAAAATCGTTATTTTTAAACTTCAAAATTTGAATCCGATGATGCAACGCATCAATTAGTCAATCACAACAGTCAATATCATATCTCAACATATGATAACAGAATACATCACAATATCTGTAAATAAATAACTACTGGTGAGGAATCCAGTTGGATCCCTCCAACCTGTTTCCCTGCATCCACAGACGTTAGCACAATACCAATTCCGCTCCAGTACGGAATTATCGCGGTATATGGGTTTTATAAAAATCCGCTTACTAACGGCGCAATAGGGTCTCATCCGCTATACGAGGCGGGAAATCATCAATCCAATATATACATATGCCAATATGTATATATTGCTATATATATATAGATATATCCTACTATATCTAATATCACATCCAAACAGTCAACAAACAATAACTGTAAAATCCACTTTCAATTTGAGTGAGAAAAATCTCACCTTAACTATTTATTTGCAATCCATTTTCCCTTCGACCATCTCTTCACAGTTCCAAACCTTGTATAAATAATTCATATAACCGATTAATATTCGAAATAGATCGAATAATTAAATTTCATTTAAATAAAATTTTACTTTATCCAATCAAATTTTATTTCAAACAATTTCCCTTAAATTATTATTTTTCTTGTAACCAAATAATAAATCTACCTAACCAACTTTTTAACTAATAATTTCTATTTTCAAAAAAATCCTTTCTGTATATATTCTCTATTATTATTCTTTTGTTTTTAACTTTTAAACACTTTAAAATTCCAAATTTCTTTTCTGTAAACTGCAGAAAAATAAAATTTACTTTACGGTTATTATTTCTAACCTATATTTTATTTTGTTCAACTGTAAATTTTTTTTACACATATACATTTTCAAAACTGCAACATCTCACTGTATACCTTCACGTATAAATTTAAATTTTAAAATAAATTATACCTTCACTGTACAAGGTGAACCCAGATTGATTCAACAATTCGCGACCACCAACTCGATGACGACATTGCCCCAGATCCATGCTTGCGACTTCGAAATTGCCACCGCTACTACTGCCTCGCGACCACCTCGCGCGCCAGTTCGCGAACTTTGCTCCCCTCACGCGGCTGCGCCTCCTCCATCATTTCGCGCACGCCATTGCCTCGACTTCGAGCCCCAGTTCCCACGCGCCTCGCCGACGAACTTGCTTCCGAACGAAGACGCGGCCCCACCGAATTGCGACCATGCGAGCAACTCGCGATCGAAGATCCTCCACATCGTCTTCGCTTCCCAGGCGCGCGTGAGCTCCACGCGAAACCCTACCGCCGAACCCTCCTCGCTTGACATCGCGATTTGACCGCGCGCGCGTGTACGCGAGTTCGCCCCCACCGCGACCACTTCCAGTTGCCATTCGAGCTCGAATTAAATTTTTTTTTTCTCTTTGAATTGGGTTTGAACGATAGAAGAAAAATAGGAAGCTCGGCATTTTTGTTTTGAACGAACTACTGGAAAAGAATAGGCTCGAGATGATTTTTTTTTCTTCTGATTTGAAAATGGAAGCGATCGGCCATTTTATTTGAGAACGAGAAAGAGTTTCGTTTAATTTTTTCTTCGACTGTGAATTTTTGAACGGAGAAGGATGGTAATTTAAAATAGAAAGAATATGGGTTGCACGATCTTTTTTCTGATTCTAGGCGTGATTTTAGGGAGAAAGGAAAACTGATGTTGACCAAATTTTAAATTTAAAATGATTTTGAATTTGATTTTATTCTGACGCGTTTGCATATCGTACGGTCACGAATTAACTCAGAAAAATACGAAAATTGAATCCGATAATAATTCAATATTACGGACCCAATGGAACTAGTTTCGTCGAATTCCGAGACTGTGCTTCGGACGGCAACTTTTAAATATCGATACGAACGATATAAATTCCAGAGCTGAACAAAACAGTCTGAAATTAAATTCTGAAGCTTCCGTTATCTTCAGTAATATCAATATGAATTTTAAAAGCTTTCGAAATATTTTTCTTCAGCTTAAAAACGAAGATTCAAATTTTTATTCAACTTCAATCGATTAAATTTTATAATTTAATCGCCAAATTCAAAGTTATATCGAGGATTAAATTTAAATTACCGTTCAAATATTTAAAATTAATTAAATATTCTCAATTTAATTCGTTCGAAATTCTGGGTCGTTACAGTTATGATATTTTGTAGTAGTACCGAGCTAGCCGTGCAAAGGAGATGCTGGCGAAATTTTTTTAAAATTTAGGAAGTTAGAAAAATTTTGAGAAAATTTTGAAAATTTAAAAGTTTGAATTTAAATTAGAATTTGAATTGTCAAGAAAACAACATTGTTTGAAACCTATGGAAGATTTCGGGAAGTTAGTTGAAGTAATAATGTGTTTTTAATAAAAAAAGATTGTTTTGGAAAGTTAAAACCGTTTTGTGTTGGGAAAATGATAAACGGATTAAGGATCATTCTTCCTGACTAGTAATTTCGGGACGAAATTCTTTTAAGGGGGGAAGAATGTGACGACCCAGAATTTTGGACATTTGAAATTGAAATATTTAATTGATTTTAAATATTTTGAAGTAAGTTTAACTTGAATTTCAAATATCAGGATTTATTTGGCAATTAAATTATTGAATTTAATAATGTGAAGTTGGGTAAAAATTTGTATCTTCAATTTTAAGCTGATTAAAAATATTTCTAAGGCTTAGAAAATTCATATTGATAATACTGAAGATAATGGAAGCTTCAGAATTGAATTTGGAAATGTTTTGTTCAATTTTGAATTTGTATCGATTAAATCGATATTTAAAAATAGTCTTCCGAGGCACAGTCTCAGAATTCAACGAAACTAGTTCCATTGGATCCTTAATAGTGTATTATTATCATCGGATTTCAATTTTCGTAGCATTCGGACTGATCGATTGGCCGTACGTTAAGCAAACGGGCTGAAAATTTTATCGAAGTTTAATTTAATAACTGGGTTTGAAAAGCTACCTTCTCAATACGGTCGAATTTGGACTCGGAACCTTTTCCATCGCGTTCGGAATAGGGGTTTAACATTATAAACGTCTGGTGGCACATCTCGATTGGAGATCGAGATTTTGAGTTGCATGATTTTGACGACTTGAATTTAAATTTAAATTCAAGATATGATATATATGTTTGTTATAATAATATTTTATAAGGCAGATTACACGTTTTGAACTTTCAAACACGTGTTCCTCTTGTTCTAATAAGTTTCCATACGCGTTCGTTCCTTAGAAATAAATAATAAATAAAAGAAACGAGCCTTCATCTTTATTCTCCTGTTCAAAATCAAAATGGTCGAGACTCTTCAGTTATTTATTTCGCAACCCCTTTTCCCCTTTCTTCCTCTAATGACCATTCAATTTGAAATCGAAATCAAGTAAGAGAAATAAAATCGAAATCAAGTGCTGAAGATATTAAATCGAAGTCGCGTGGGCAAAGAGGCAGTTTGTCTCGTTTGATCAAGGATGCGTCATTGAAGCAGTCGCGTGGATCAGAGCTAGGTGTTGGCGAAGTCGATGCCTGTACTCGCGCGTTCACTCGTTCGTGGAGGATTCAGCGATGGTTGAGATCGACTTCAGTGTCAAACTGCAGCTCGAAGCTAGGGCCGATGGTATTTGTCGATGTGAAGATCGATGAGAACTCAAGGCTGTAGGGAGTTCGGGGTAGCGAAGACGGATCTCGACGATCATTCGGGGCACGAGTGGGACTCGGTGAGTCACGTGGTGCCAGGGTTTGGACCGCGTTTTGAGGAGGCTTGCATTTAGGGTTGGCAGCGCGTCTTGGTGGCGTTCACGAAGTGGAGGTGAGCAGCATCTCGTTTCTCCATTGTTTTAAATTTGAATTTCAAACTCTGAAACTTATTTTATTGCTAGAAATATATATATATATATTTGTTATAAACTATTTGAAAACGAGAAGGAATTTATATCAGTAAGGTAACATTTTACCTTTGCCTTTTACTGTAGAAAAATAACAATATTGATATATGATCACAAATTAACTTTTAGGGAGTTAGTATATTATTTAGGAAGGATGATATATATATATATAACCTGACGTAAAATTTATAAGACAAAAACATGTAAATTGAGCTAGTATAATTATCATTTAAAATTAGTTACATAAAATTTATTTAAATGGTAATTGGGTTGTTCGATTTGTTCGAATATTAATAAATTGTATAAATTATTTATACAAGGTCAAAATTGCAAAGAAAACAAGCTGGAATGAAAATGGGCAGTATGCATAGTTAAAGGTGAGATCTTCTCACTCAAATTGGAAAAAAATTCAGTTATTGATTGATTCTATGATTGTGATAGTATATGTAGTAGTACATATATATAAATATATACATATATATATATATATATGTGTATTTGGTGTGATTGATTTCCCGCATTATATAGCAGATGAGACCCAATGTGCCGCACAATAGTGGATGATTTTATATAATCTCATGTACCGTGATATTCCACCTCGAAGTGGAATTGGTATTTAACTGTTATGCTAACATCTGTGGATGCAGGGAAACAGGTTGGAGGGATCAAATTGGATTCCTCGCATTGTTGAATTTATTTGTATATATTGTGATGTGATTATTTATAATCAGTGTATGATTATATTTGTGATTGAAGGTGTTGATGGCTATAGTTTAGCCGAATATATTTTTGGTATCGTAGGATACCATAAATTTAAAATTGAAATTTTGGAAAATAAAGTATAAAACTTTAAGTAAATTCATTTTAAAGAATTGGGTGAATTTAAAAGAAGGAATTTAAAGGGGTAAAGATTGAATTTTGAAATCTTAATCGAATTAATTCCAAAATATTGGAAAAGATTTTTATAAAGGGATTTTAAGTAATATTGTTTAAAAGTCAAAAGAAATTATTTAAATTTCATATTTTAAATAGTTTGGAAGAATTAAAGGAATTTATTTTAAAAGAAAATAAATTTGGAAATCAATTTGGAATTTGATCTGGTGTTTGAAATAATTTTGGAAATCAATTTGGAATTTGATTTGGTATTTGAAAATAAATCTTTGGGAAATCGATTTGGAAATTTGATTTGGTGTTTGGAAATTAATCTTTGGGAAATCAATATGAAAATTGATTTGGTGTTTGAAAGTGAATAATTGGAAATCGATTTTAAAATCATATATCAGTGGATATTTGGAAATTTAAATTCACAATGGGAATTAATAAAGGAAAGGGAAATTTGTTTAAAAATAAATATCTGTTTATTTTTAAAAGTGTGGAAAGGAATTTACGGATTTGGAATGTAAAATTAAAATAAATCAAGAAGGATTTATTAATTGATTTAAATGAACCATTTTGAAATGGAATGTGTATTTTCCTTGAAAAGCCGAGTATGTTTTCAAAGTAGTTATCAAATATAAATTAAAAGTTCTAGAGATGGTTTTAAAAGAATAGTTTGGAGAAATTATTACCTTAAGTTATTTTGAAAATCTTTAAAGTAAAGATTTATTTAATTAATTATCGAAGTGATTATTTAAATATTTAATTGATATTTGTTTTAGAAAATGGTTATTTAAATAGTTATACCCTATCTACTAATTTTATTTTAAAATTGGTTTGGACTTGAAATTTTATATGAGATATTGGTATAATGTTTTCATAGTTAATATTTAAATAAGTGTTTAGAAATAGTTTTCATTCTAAATGTTTCGAAGTATATTTTGGATAAGTGTTTTAAATTATTTTAAAGTATTTGAACTCGGCAAATTTTTCAATGGAAATAAATATTTTAAAATTTATTCCACGTGAGGAGAGTGATTTGAAAATTGTTTTCAAAGTGTTGAAGTGTGAAAATATATCTTGTGAAGATATTTTGAAAGTAAATAATTGAGGGAAAATTATTTAAATCTTGGTGATTGTTGTGAATATTGATTGATAGTTAAATAACCGATTATCAATATTGGCCTTTAAATGGCATTTGAATTTCGATGCAACCGGGGGTCGGATTCCAAATGGATATTCGAAAACCACATCGAATCTTTGTGATGGATCTTTTGTTTTAAAGATCAAAGTGGAAATTTATTGTGATTTACTTGAAATTTGAATGTTACACTTTTTTTAAAATAAGCGCTCGTTATTCGGATTAGCCAAGAGAGCACTTTGTGTCATAAAACCGATTCTGAATAATGATACGACGAAATGGAATTGCATTTGAAGATGGTGTTGAAGACCAGGTATTTTCGAAAGTGAAAGGATTACCTGTCGAATGTCTCTGCACTGAATTGCTTTGGTATAGAGATATATCACCCTTTGTGATGGGAAGTTCGGACGTGATTAGTAAATATCATGATTTGCAAGGGCTTCATTGAAGTGCCTTCGGTTCCATTCGATCCTGGAATGGACTTGTATGGATGTGTGTCTGATGTTACACTTTGAGATGTAAATTTGGTTTCTATCAAATACATTTCTATTGGTGGCGAAGAATTCATTCTCTTAGCTTAACACCCTTCTCTGAGACGTACGAGCTCAGATTTTATGTAGTTGATGGTTACTAGTGATACATTTCCAATTTGGTAATGTGGCATGCAAAGTGCTGCTGATAATTTGTTGATCGAAGCATGGATTTTGTGAAAAGCATAGCTTTGTGGATGAGACCTCGTCGGACCTCACAACCCAGAATGGTCGAAACAGTAAGGATGCGGCAAGGTTATTTGTGGGTAGCACCCCCTGAGGGTATGTCCATTTCCTTCTGGAAAAGGGTTGTATCATGGTATGGAGCCAAGATATTTAACCTATGTGGTTGCTGCAAATTTATTACTTTGTGGTTGTTGCTTTATGGTTGAGGATCCTCGGATAAAGGTCGGTAACGACCGGGGGATGGCATACTCGTGTAGTTGTTTCCTAATTACAAAGGTAACCCGGCCTTGTTTTGGCAGAGAGCTGGTTAAGTTTACCAGCTCTTGAGGCGTCCATCTAGAGGCGTACCCATGTGGCATAGGAAGTTCCTTAGCCTGACCATTTGTTGGAAATCCAAAGAAACAATACGAGCCCTTTACGATTGCAATTATATAACCTGCCTCCTTAGGAGGTAGCTATAGTAGGCATAATATTGGTACCTATGCTGGCTAAAATTAGTATTATACTTTCGAAATGTTTTCCTCAATATGCACTAATAATAATATCAAAAAGATTTTTGCATATCAAGCATGTTTGACTATCATAAGGAGAAATCTCCCCCAAGTGTGCGATTGCATTGTGTGTGTGCCAAGAGGCCTTATGGTAGTTTCATTTTCCAAAAGCATAGCGGATTTCTTTTCCTTTCTTTGTGAAAATAACTGCTTTTAAGATCTCACACCAGTCCCTTGACTGACCTGGAGTTTATTGTTCCCTTTCTAAACTCTGGGTGCCTAAAATTTTCCACATGGGCAGCCTAGAGTCAGGTTATCAGTTGTTCTAGGAGAACTCTAGAAGTTGCTAAGGAGATCAGAAGGCAAGCTGGATGGCAAGGCATATCACTTATACTATGTATTGTTCGCTGTGTATGAGTTGGTGTAAGTTCAGTTTCATGCGAGCAAGTTATAAACATTGCCAATGTTGAATTGTGTTGTTGTAAACTCTAATGATGTGTTGTAATAACAGATATGGTTCTTTGTTTCAAAGATATTCATTTATCTATTATATGTTGTTGCACGGCGAAATGTGAGATTCTGTTATTGTTTCTGTTTCTTCTTCTATCTTCTTCTTCTTTAACCCTAACGGTTCGGATTTTCAGCATTCGATTGTTCGGCATTTGTTATAGTGGACGTATTGATGTTGACTTTCAAAAGTCGAAAAATTTGGTCGTTACAATAAATGTGCAATAGAACTAATACAACAGTCTTCCCACTCTGAGACTCGAAAATGAATATCGATGATGCATGCACTCATCACTGAAATTATTTTCCAGCGACAGAGAGAGGGAGCACAGAACTTATTTCCTTTAAAAGTGCTTTTAAACTTTCTTTCAAATCACATTGATATTTATATTGGAAATTACTTCCAAATAATACTAATATATTCCAAAATCTTTCGAAAGGAGTTTTCAAAAATCCCGGAATTTAAGTTCTAAATTTTCTAATTTATATTTATTTATTTACAAATTTTTTATTTCAACCAATATTTATAAATTTTTACTACCTAACAAACAAATATATTACAACCAAATATATCATTTGTAAAATTATTATTTTATATACAAAAATATATAATAGGAAAAATTATTTCATTTACCTACATTTCAAAACAAATATTGTGTCGGTATGTCCTATTAAGTGTTTAGAAATCTCCATCGATGTCACATCATCCTATGCACCAACCAGAATTTATAAATACAAAACGGAACAAATTAACACAATATAAAAACCTTTTTATAACACTAATAAATATGCTCTCTCATATATATACACTCAGCGACTCATCATAGGGTTTTACTACCCTATTTAATATGTGTCAGATCCCACAAAGCTAATGTTGAATATGCTAGTATATGATTTTTGTTTGATGATAATAAACATATACATATATATATATTCATTTAAATGTATTTGTTAATGTACTTATTTTTCACATAATTAAATAAATATTTGCTAAATAGAATAAATAACACAGAATTAAATTCAAACAGATATTTTATTACAATTTTGAATAGTACAAATCTGTGCTCTCACATATATACAACATTTCACATCAATGTATAATTATCATTTACATCAGCACCTCACTACATATCACTCGTTCAGTCAAAATTGATCTTAAACTCTATTCCAGATTGAATCCAGCATCTGAGCAATCTGCAAAATACACACTGATGCAGTAAAACTGAAAATGAAATATTTTTGCAGTGTAAAATAAAATGTGCATTTTGAAAATATTATTTGCCTCGGTTATTTGGGTTGTTCGTCATCATTTAATTTTGAATTCATCAAACACGAACAACTTGTTACATGTAGAGTGTATCACTATACATGCCACAAGACCATGCACATCGATGTACACTTGATAAAATTACAGGGACATGTGAGCACAAGGTCAAACCTAATCAATAGTTGGCTTCAACTCAAGTGCAATACAAATAAAGTCACGACATGAACACAAGGTCAAACCCAAGCTATAAGCTGAATTCAACATAGGTGCAATCCAAATGTACAAGTTCAACAAAATGGTCAAGACAACTAAAACAACTCGACCAGTCCAAAATCAAAAATGAACAAGTACAAAAAGTCATGAACGGAACATAAAGGAGGCAACAAGTATACACATAACTCAACACTTCAACATGCTCACATTTACTAATGAAGTCATACACTGAACAAGATAATCTGCCTCGAAGCAACAAACCAGTGCAAACTTCAAAGAATCATAATACAATGTGACAGTGGGCCATGAAACAAAAGAGTGAAATGACTCGAAGCTATGACCAGACTTTCAATTGATATGAAACTCAAAGTAGTGCAAATAGTAGTTTCTACGAGAAAATGTACACATGTTTCAAGCATTCAAATACAACGCAGTTCTTCAAATCAATAATCACAAGAATAAAAAAATCACAATCATTCAAGAATACAGTTCAAGCTTCAATTGAAAACAGAGCAACTCGAGCTAGCATATCATATATACAACAAGCTCCAGATGGTACACAAGTGTATGACAACCAAATTACTTCATACTGGAGCGACAATGACCAGACTCAAAGCAACTCAATGCCAGAGCAGTATAACATGAATAAATATGCAAGTATACAACAAGTTTACATGACTCGAAGCAAGAAGACCCAAAGCCATATGCAATCAAGACACAGTGCAGACTCGAATGAACAATGACAAGAAGCTCAACCAACATTTCAGGAATGAAACAGTATGCACATAAACAAGTCTGGCAATAAAGATATCATGAACCAGTTCAAAAATGCAAGCTAGTAGTTCATTTTACTCATAAGTTCAAGACACAGAGCAGACTCGAATATCAATGTCACTAGTGAAACAAAAGGAACACAATATCATATATACATGTATATATATGTAGTGCGACCAGAAATTCATGAAGTAAATTTGCAGCTATAAAAATCAAAATAGTAGCAAGTTCAACCAAACCAAGACTGCAAGCAAAAATGAAAGAACTGTAGTTACAAAAATAAGGGCAGTGATCGAATAGCATTTATCAAGTCATGTAACAGCAGGGTACAAGTCGAATGAGTCGAGATAAATTCAAAGCACTAGAAATTTCAAATCCGTGGTGACCAATGGATTGAGCAGGTTCAAAATCAAACAAGCCATGACAATCAAGTAACGAAGATATACGATTTAAACAAGTCAGAAACATCTCAAGCATTCAAGCAAAATCGAACGGCAAAACAAATTATCAGACGAATGAAAATCAAGGGAATTAAACCCTATTTAATTTGTAACATCATCGGCATACAAAAGCATCGAGTTCAAGCAAGCTAGTCATTAAAGCAAAAGGCATAAATCATATACCATTAAAATCAAACTCGAGCGAGAAGCAGCCAAAGCTAAGCAACGAACAATCGATCAACAGAGCGACGTGAAAACATCATTTGATTGATCAACTAAAGTCGACGGCTTCTAATTTATCAAAAGCCCTAATTTTCGACCAAAGGAAAAGAGGAACGAACGGGTAATTTTCACAAAGAAGAAAGATATTAGCCAAATATAAAAAAAAGAAAAGGGAACTTATTATTTTGGGACGGTTATTATAAATAGCTATTGGGCTTTATTTTATATATTAGGGTTTTTGGTTCTTTAAATTGTTTTTTTATTTTGTATTTCTATTTTAAACTTTTGTAATTTCTAGTCGTGTGACTAATGGACGAACTACGGTGTAGTTCAAGAATTCACAACTTAGTGGCTGAGTTGTTGTAGGGTTTTGAGCGTAGAGTTAGGTTAGTCGATAGAGGGTGTCGCGAGTTTACGTGTTTTAGTGTCTGACTACTTAATTTCTAGTAGAAACCTTGGGGGCAGCACGTAGGCAGGGTTTTTTCAAAGCTGGGTAAATCTGTGTGTTCTATTTTCTGCATTTTATGTTCTATTATTATCTATGTCGCTATTATTCTACTATCATCAGTGCTGCGATTATTTTATATACTTCCGCATTAAATTTATATAATTATTAGTATCACCCTATTCACCCCCCTCGAGGGTTAAATCGATCCTACAAGTGGTATCAGAGCTAGGTACAAAAGCCATTTTTGTTTTGATTTTTCAAAAACCAATTTTTATTTTACAAATTTGAATTTTTAAAATGGCTTCTTTTAATATTGCTTTTTCTAAAGGTCGGTCCATAGTTAGACCACCAATGTTCAATGGTGGATATGCTTGTTGGAAAAATAGAATGAAAATTTTTCTGAAAACCATTGATGCTTGGAATATTGTTGAGACAGGTTATAGAGCACCAACTATAGTTGTAGATAATCATGAAATAGATAAACCGATGGATCAATAGATCGATCTAGAAAATAGACTACATAATGTTAATGCTAAAGATATGAATTCTATTATTTGTTCATTGGATCAAATTGAATTTAATCGTGTCTCACATTGTCTAACTGCGTAGGAAATTTGGCATACACTACAAGTCACTCACGAAGGAACATCTCAAGTTAAAGAATCTCGCCTTGCCATGCTTAGTAGCGAATACGAGAACTTCACAATGTCCAAAGTTGAAAATATCAAAGAGATGTATGGACAACTTTCCAATATTGTATACAAATAGAAAGCTCTTGGAAAACCATACACAGAATTAAAAATAGTCCGAAAAATCCTTAGAGTGCTACCATGAAATTTTAAAGCCAAAGTTACTACCATTCAAGAATCGAAAGATTTGAAAAAAATCAAAGTTGAAGAACTCATCAGAAATATCACCACTTATGAGCTAGAAATGAAATTCAAGGAAGAGCGTGAAGGAGGAGATACTCGAAAGAAATCAATAGCTCTCAAAGGAACAACTGAAAGTGATGACGATGATGATGATGATGGAGCAGCTGAGCTGGCACTATTAATAAAGAAATTCAAAAAGGTGGAATTATAAATACTGAAATCCAGCTTTAAATCAACAATTGAAAAGCAGAATAATCAAAGCACCAGACAAACCAGAAGAGCAGGAGATCATCTGCCATAAGTGCAATAAACCTGGCCACATCAAGCCCAATTGTCCTCAGAATTGACACGACCAAGAAAATAAATAAAAAAGAAGAAGTTTTGCAGCCATGTGGAATAAAAGTGATGATGATTATAAAAGCACTAGCAGTGAGAGTGAAAGAGTAGATTTGTGCCTTCGAGGTGATATAACTGATAGCAACGATGACAAGCCAAGCGAGGTATCAAAACTCACTCACTCAGAATTACTTATATATTTCCACAAAGTAAATTGCTGTTTTGACAGATTTAGGGAGAAATACGCTAAAATTGAATCACAAAGAGATACTTTGATAGATTTAAACAAACAGCTCGATCAATTGGTTAAAAACTATCAAAGCAAGAGCCTACGTGTTATAAGTGTCCAACATTCGAAAAATAGATTAAAAAATCAGAAATTAAAATAAAATCACTTGAGAATGAAAGTCTGATTTTGAAAGAAAGTGAAAACACAAGGAGAGAAAATTCTATTAAAAAGCGCACTAAATTATTGAAGGAAAACAAATCACTCAAAACACAAGTCCAACAACTGTCAACGACTTTAGAAAAATTCTCTAAAGAAAAAAAATCACTAAATATGCTAACAGGAAAATAAACAGTCAATATTGTTAGATAAGGACTTGGGTATAATAAATCTGAACGTGTTAAAAATGTAATTAATCAAGTCAATTAAAAGTACACAATATGTGGAAAAACTAGACGCAGTCACAATATTTGCTGGTATAGACCCAAACACGTGAAAACCATTCCAATTTGGATTCCAAAAGGCACTAATATAAAATCCCTTAAAGTTAAACAAATCTGGGTGCCGAAAGGAACATATATAAATAGTTTTGGGTCTACACAATTATATTTTTTTAAATCATTTGCCACTAACAACCATGTACCTATAAAAACAAATAGGTCATAAAAATCTTTTCTCGTGTAGGTATGGTGGCAGGCTAAGGAACAACAACAGTGTTATTTGGATTCTTGTTGTACGAGACACACAATGGGCAACAACAAAAAATTATCATAAAGGTAAAACATGTAACTGTATATTTATCTTGAACGATATATTAAATGTGATAATCTGCACCATAATCTGAATTAATTCAGACAGTTATGTGATAATAATTGTTGACTATGATTCTGACTTTTTCAAAATTGTTGGCCAATTGTATTTTGATGCCAAGAATACTATAAGTATTTCTAGAGACTTTGAATTAGTTCATATACATGTGTTTGGACTAATGATGATGTTTTATTGATTGATGATTGCTCAAGATACTCGTGGATATATTTGGTTATTTTACTGGTTCGAGATCTGCCATTATATTCATTGATTTATTGATTTTCACGGCTTCTATTCAATTTAATTTAAAAGTTGTTTTAAGACATTGTGTTACACACTTCACGGTCTGGTCTATCAAATCCAACTAATGATAGTTTTGAGTCAACAAGAAATTCAGATTCAGATTACACTGGTAATCTAGTTGATAGAAAAATTACTAGTGGAACGTGATTTATGTTGAGACATTCATTAGCTGCATCACAATTTCAAAGAAAATATTTGCATATTTTTCTTTTTTAATAATTTTCAAATAGCAGACATTTTTCTTATAAAACCCCTTCAAGAAAATCATTTTTGTTGACCTTGTTTCAGATTAGTCATCTTAAAAAAATTTGATTTTATAATTATTTTTGGATTTGATCTTAAATGATTATATTGACTAATCTGACTCCCTACCGATTATCTAAAAGATAAATAGTGATTGAAAAAGTGATGAGTGTTGATATTAATCATATATTATAACTTGAGACAGTATAGTTATTAAATTTCTTTAGAAATTTAAACAAGAGTTATAAAAACTTTTTGTTGGTAAAAAATTCCATGACCATCTCTAATTCTATAATATTTCTATTGACCATCACTCATCAAAATCCAATATAATATGTCATTTTATGGTATTTTAAACAGGAAATTATGCGCTTTCATTTTATTATATTTTTAGCAATAAAAAACATCCAAAGTATTCAATCTCATTGAAAAGTCCTCATGGTTATGTATGGGTGAATTACTTGGAATTTTTGATCATGTGCTTTCATGCTCATTTAAAAGTCCTTACGGTTATGCATGTATGAAACACATATCAAAATTGATTATTAAATAGACAAGTTGATTCTAATCCCATTTAAAAGTCCCCACGATTATGCATGGTTAGAAGACACTTGAATTCAGTTTTTTTTATAAAAAATTGGGAATACTACTAATCTCATTTAAAAGTCCTAACGGTTATGCATGGTTAGTAGATATTCTAATTCCTGCTATAAATATACCAAAAATAGACACAACTATATGGTTTTGTATACCGACATCATCCCTATCATTCTAAAGTGGAATGTGCGCCTAAAAGAGTATTTATGACTTTTGTTTGATTTTTTTATTGAAATTTAATATTTATACTCGATTTAGTATTAATGTTGTATCAATGTCTATCACTTTATCTCTATTTTTCTATGACGACCGCCCATGACTCCTGCACTAAACATAGAAATAGTGCGCTGTGAAGTGTGCCAGGCAGCCATGGATGATCGTCGGAGGTAAATTAAAGCAGCAGAATCTATCGTATTACTCACAGCGCATGGATAAAATACAATACAGAATATATATAATGAAGCTTCACAAAATAGAATCTCGTCAATTAAACTTCATAATAGTTGAATACAAACATCTGAATAGTCAATACATCAAGCCTCGCTACATATCAATCAGAGAATCATACAAGCAGCGGAACATCCAATACATATAATAAGAAAATAATATGCAAGCCTCCAGCTCATCTTCGTCATCAACATCGTTGGACACTAAGAACAGCACGTGTCACCTGTTACCTAGTCTGCCCATCCCAAATGGATGAACAGCCCAAGGCAATAAGAGTTAAACATAAAGCCTTGAGTCAGACAACAGTCTTAGTGAGCGGTAAATTAACTAACAACATACCAAAAGAGCATAAAGGAAAAAGGAATAGGAATCCAACCCTCCCACTCCACCTCTTTCTACAGTGATAGCCCCCAGACCCACTAAATAGAAGCAAACATAACAAATCAGACAATTAAAGTGAAGCAATTATCACTCGAGTCAAGGTCGATGTTTTCTAGGTACGAACCCCCAAGGCCTAAACCAAGATCAGATAAGCACCCAGAAAATACCGCTCTTGAGACCGAATGACGATACATTCAAACATCCATGACTCTAGCTATCACTGTTATCATTGCTTTGATACCACCATTAATTGAATGACCGGCACATTCTTTCAGCCGTCCGTCAAGGGCTAATGGTAACCCCGGTTCTAGACAGAACTCTGCACGTCGTCGCAGCCCGTGCCTAGGACTATCGAGTCTTCCCAGAGTACTCGACCACCAACTGTAGTCTTTTGGGACTATCGAATCTGCCCAGCGTACTCTTGCTTTGAGCCTGCTAGAACCTTCAACAACGATTAAATATCAGCCTTCTAGTCATCCTCCTCGACGACTATTCTCATACTAGCTCAAGCGCCTCTCGAGCCAACCATTATCCTCAAACTCGAACCGTTTCACCGAGTTATCAACATGCTTGGAATGATCCTGTCTGGATTGAACCAAGGCTACTTCACATCATAGCAAAACCTCATCTTATCATCATCATCAAATCTATCCGTATGAGCTTCATCATCCGCCACATATGTCACGAGCAGCTTTTCCAATTCAAGAGCCTTTCCCTTAGCTTTTGAATCATCTTCGACCATCTTGTCTAAATCCAACAACTAATCAACTAATTCATAACAATCAATCAAATCAATCATATTTCCATGTAATCAATCATACAAATAAGATCTAAAAGCGATTATAACTAAAATGGCAATTTTGTAAATAAAGAGTCCAAATCTAACAAGCATGAAACATGAGCAATATTTGTACAACTTGATGAATGAATTGGCATAGATTAACATATAGTAAAATGGATGTCAAATCATTATGAACAATAGATCTATACTTAAGTTTTAAGAAAATGCATGGAAATCACTATTTTAACACAAAATCAAGCCACCAATCCGATATACTCCTTTGGATCCGTGTGAGAGATAACCACCACTCACCGAATCACCTAAACACTTCAAAAGCAACACACTTCAGATCTGGACAGCGAAGGATCTAGCTTGATCCGCCAAAATTCCGCTTCAAACGATGAAATCTCTCTTCGATGGTTGTAGATCTTCAATCTAAGCTCTAAGATCTTCGATTTGGATGGAAGGAAGCACAAAATTAGAGTGGAGAATAGAAGTGAAGAAGTTAAGAACTCGAGCTCTTAAAATGGCAGCACTTCGTCGCTTCAAAATCCGGATCCCAAAAAGTGAGGCAAGGACCGTGTATTTATAGGCTGGAAATCTCTAGGTCGTCCGCCCCTTAAGTCGTCGCCGACCTAACGACCTAACTACCCACGACCTACGACTTAAAAACACCACGACTTACGACCTAAAACCCCACGACTTAAGACCTACCAACTCGAGCCTTCACGCGACTCAATGACCTAACACACATGCGCACGACCTAGCGACTTAACAACATAAGTCCTCACGCGACCTAACTATACTCACGTGCGCGACCTAATGACCCAACGACCTAAGCCTCAACACTAATGCGCGACCTACGACCTAACTGAGATGCGACTTAATGACTCAACACCCTCGTGACTTAGCGACTCATCCAAGTTCGCGACCTAACTAAACACAAGGTTTTTCGATCTAACACCTAAGTCGTCTGGACGACCTAACTACTCATAACTGCTAAACTTCGGTCGCTCACGACCTAACTAAGCACAGCACCCCATAGGTCGCTCATGACCTAACTACAACAACTCCTTAAGTCGTTCGAACGACCCAAACTTCCTAGGTCGTTAACCCGCTTAGGTTGCTCATTCTCCTCAGGTCGCTATATCCCTAAGTCGCTTGCCTAAGCCGCTAATCCTATTAGGTCGCTATCTCCTTAAGTCGCTCACCCGACCTATCCTCTTTAGGTCGTTAACTCGCACAGTCTACTAGGTCGCTACTCCTATGCCGCTAACCCCTAGGTCGGTAACCTTCTTAGGTCGTTCCATTTCTTAAGTCGTTAACTTCCTATAGGTCGCTCCAATCTCTTAAGCCGTCCCAAGCTACTGTACGACCTAAGCTACTACACGACCTAAGCTTTGGTCGACCTAAACTCTAGACGACTTATTAACAATAACGACCTAATAGAAACAGTTACAAACATTCGATCCGTAAAAATACGGGCCGTTACATTCTCTCCCCCTTAGAAATTTCGCCCCCGAAATTCCAATCGAACAAGAACAATCAAAAACTATTCTGCATGCCTACCATCCATAGCAATCAACAAACCATGCGTCCAATTACTAGCCTAACATGCAGAATTCTAAAACTAGAACAAGCTATAATGTAGTGAGATGACACGACACCTTATGGCCATACCTCGAAGAGTTCAGGATGAGCTGCCTTCATCCTCTCTTCCACCTCCCATGTACAGTCGTTAACATCATCACTCCATTGTATCTTGAGAAACCTAACTACCTTCCTCCTAAGCTGTTTCGTGTCAGTTTCCACAACACGAAGCGGCTTACGAGGTCTCTTATCAACTAGGTCAACTTCAAAATCTTCACAGCTATCAGCAGAAACCACCGTATTCGAGTCGTGCACATACTTCCGTAGATACTATACATGAAAAACATTGTGCACACCCGCCATCTTTTCTAGTAACTCCAATTTATAGGCGAGCTTTCCAATTCGCTCGATGATCGGGAATGGTCCAACAAATCTCGGAGTCAATTTTCCTTTCTTCCGAATCGAATAACATTCTTCAGTGGAGAAATCTTCACAAAAACCATATCACCTACGTCGAATTCCAAATCCTTACGACGCTTATCAGCATAACTTTTCTGACGGTCTTGGGCTGCCTTCATTCGTTGCTGAATGATCTCTATGCAATCCGAAGTCTGTCGAATCATTTCTGGCCCAAGTATCAACTTTTCTTCTATTTCCAACCAACATGTCGGAGAGTTACACGATCTTCCATACAATGCTTCATACGGTGCCATACCAATGCTTGACTGGTAACTGTTATTATACGAAAATTCCACCAAATGAAGATGATCTTCCCATGATCCTCCGAAGTCCAAAACACATGCTCTGAGGAGATCTTCCAAAACTCGGTTGACCCTCTCGGTCTGACCATCTGTTTGAGGATGATAAGCTGTACTCAAACACAACTCGGTTCCCAAAACTTCCTGGAAGCTCTTCCAAAATCTACTAGTGAACAATGGGTCTCGATCGCTCACTATACTTTTCGAAATACCATGGAATCGAACTATCCACTTAACATACAGCTCAGCCAATTTTGATGCAGTCCTGGTCGATCGAACAGGAATGAATCTTGCACTCTTAGTCAACCGATCTACGATGACCCAAATCCCTTCATTTCCCGCTCTTGTTCTAGGTAGTCCATCGATAAAATCCATCGATATTTGCTCCCACTTCCATGTAGGAACTTCTAATGGCTGTAGCAATCCACTGGGCTTCTTCTGCTCAGCTTTTACCAATTGGCAGTTCATGCACTTGGAAATAAAATTTCCAACATCCTTCTTCATACCTTCCCAGTAATAGGTTCTCTTCATATCCTGATACATCTTATTTCCTCCTGGATAAATTGTCAACTTCGAGTGATGACTTTCCTTCAGAACTTCATTTCTCAATTCATCTATATCGGGAACAACTAGTCGTCCTTGCTTCCGAAGCCAACCCTCTCGATCGACCCCGAATCCTTTATCCTTCTCTGGGTCCAATCTAGATTCCAAATCACAGATAATCTTGACAAGCTTACCGTCTCGCTTTTGGCTTTCACCAATTCTTTCCACAAGAGTCGGTCTTATCGATAAGTTTGCTAACATCTCAGGTTCCAATTCACATCTGGGCCTGAAATCAAATCCAGCCAAATACTCGAGACTCTTCCATTCTGAAAACATGGCTCCCAATCCTGCATGTCTTCGACTTAAGGCATCTGCCACTGCGTTACCCTTTCCCGGAGTATAGGCTATACTAAAATCATATGATGCCAGAAACTCTAGCCATCGTTGCTGCCTAAGATTCAAATCCTTTTGGGAGAAAAAATACTTCAACGACTTATGATCTGTAAACAACTCGAATCGAACTCCCAATAGGTAATGTCTCCACATCTTCAAAGAAAATACAATCGCCGCTAACTCCAAATCATGAGTCGGATAATTCTTTTCATGCGGCTTCAGTTGTCGACTTGCATACGCAACAACTTTACCCTTCTGCATCAGCACTGCTCCAAGTCCAGTACCACATGCGTCGGTGTAAACCACCATCTCATCATTTCCACTTGGAATAGTCAAAACAGGAGCACTTGTCAATCGCTCTTTCAGGATTCTGAAAGCTTGCTCACACTTAGCATCCCATCTGAATACTTGGTTCTTTTTCGTCAATCCTATTAATGGTGCAGCTATCTTGGAAAATTCTTTGATAAATCGACGATAATATCCTACTAATCCAAAAAAACTTCTCACATCAGATGCATTCTTAGGTCTACCCCAATCCTGGATTGCTGCTATCTTGGCAGGATCAACCGCTATTCCATTTCCAGAGATAATATGGCCTAAGAACCTCACTTCACTCTTCCAGAAGTGACACTTTGAAAACTTATCCTTCAGCTGATGTTTCCGTAAGATTTCCAAAACAATACGCAAGTGTGTCTTGTGCTCTTCTTCAGTTCTGGAACAAATCAAAATATCATCCACGAACTCTAGTACGAACTTGTTCAACTGATCTCTGAACACTCTATTCATAAGATCCACAAAATATGCTGGTACATTGGTCAATCCAAACGGCATTACCAGCCACTCAAAGAAACCGGATGGGGTCCTGAAAGCAGTCTTCGGCACACTATCCTTTGCCACTCTCAACTGGTGAAATCCCGTTGCCAAGTCCATCTGAGAAATCACCTTGGCTTCGTGAAGCTGATCAAACAAGTCATCTATTCTCGGCAATGGATACTTGTTCTTCTTAGTCACTTTATTTAGCTCACGATAATCCACACATAACCTCAACGATCCATCCGCTTTGGTTGCGAACACGACTGGTGCACCCCATTCGGACACACTACGCCGAATGAATCCTTTCTGTAAAAGATCATCAACTTGCACCCTCAACTCTTGCTGTTCCCTAGGCGCCATCTGCCTAAGAGGCATCACAATAGGTCTGGCTCCTTCAACTAGATCGATACGAAACTCGATCTCTCTATGCGGCGGTAACCCTTTGACCTCATCAAAGACATCCTCAAATCCATTAGCGATTGGCACCGATGACAGTCCATCCCGTGGAACAACCAGCGAATACATGAAGCTCATGAAGACGCCTTCCTCATGCTTACATCGTATCACAACCTTTCGCCCTTCCACATTCTCGACTGTCACCTCCAATCTTTCACAATCAACCTTTGCCGCATACTTCCTAAGCCAGTCCATACCCAAAATAATTCCAAACCCCGCAAAGTTCAGAACAAAACAATCACAAACAAAAGAGCAATCATGACTCGATACAACCAAACCACGGCATAGCATACTCAGGTAGGATGAACCCCCAACTGGATTAGTCACAACCAATGGTCTATCAACGATATCCGGTTCTAAACCCAACCAGCCTACAAGTTCATTACAAACAAAAGAATGCGACGCCCCAGTATCGAATAACACTCTAACTGGAACACCACAAATGGAAAGAGTACCTTGAGCCACCACACTCTTTCCTTTCTCTTCTGTAGTAGGAGCTTTTGAAGATGATGGAATAGCCCCCAAAGCATAAGCTTGCACAATCTGCTTGTCCTTTCGCGGTTTTGGACAATTCTTCTTAATATGCCCCGGCTTGTCACAGTTGTGGCACTTCACCGGCACCTTTGGATTCTTGCAATCTCTGGAGAAATGGCCCTTCTGCTGACAATTGTAGCAAGTCACTTCGCCCTTCGGCTTCTTCTGGCCATCCTTACCCTTTTGCTGCTGCTGCTTCCTCTTCTTGTTTCCACCCTGCTGTGGTTTAGACTCCTCCTTGGTCACAGCAACAACAGATCCTTCTTTAGGAAACAGATTCTCGTGCCTGAGAGCCTTCTCTACAAGCTTCTCAAATGGATCGTCTAAATGATCCACCAACTGCTTCCCAAGATAAATGTCCAAGCCTGTCACAAACTTCTCGTTCTTCTGATAAGGAGATTTAATATACGACCGGGCATACTTGGACAAAGCTTCAAACTCGGAAACATACTCAAGAACTGGTCTTCCACCTTGCTTGAGCTCTACAAACTTCTTAAACAGAACATATTTTTGGGCTGTAGAAATGAACTTAGCTTCAAATCTGGCTTGGAATTGCTCCCAAGTAATTTCTTCCTCCGGAGTATCAATGGTGATAGAGTTCCACCAATCAGACGATCTCCCTTGAAGCTGTCTTGATGCGAGCTTCCTTTTGGTTGCATCCTCGATTCCCAAGTCACCAAAGATCCTTCTACAAGCATCTATCCATCTCTAAACTTCAATAGTTGACTCTGTTTCCATGAAAACCCTTCCTCCAAGAGCAGTATAATCTTTACACAGCTTAGCAAAATCCACCGGTTTTGGAGTTTGAACTTGAACTCCAACATCTACTGATGGCCCCGGAGCTGGCATCCTTCTCACGATCAAATTCATCATAGCCTCGAACATAGCAGCATAATCAGCAGCCCCCTCAGTAGCACGGCCTTCCCTAGCAGCTGGTCTCCCTCTTCGACTCATTCTTAATATCTATAAAAAGAAATGATTAATACACCTTGAGAACAACTGCATAAGGGGTTCAAATCCTTCTAAGTTACTATATTATATATAGTAATCATCCATCAAAATACAATTACGTCTCTCATACGTAGTTACGTCAGCGAGCATTGGGTAAAATCGGTTAACCAAAGCTCTGATACCAAATGTGACGACCGCCCATGACTCCTGCACTAAACATAGAAATAGTGCGTTGTGAAGTGTGCCAGGCAGTCATGGATGATCGTCGGAGGTAAATTAAAGCAACAGAATCTATCGTATTACTCACAGCGCATGGATAAAATACAATAGAGAATATATATAATGAAGCATCAGAAAATAGAATCTCGTCAATTAAACTTCATAATAGTTGAATACAAACATCTGAATAGTCAATACATCAAGCCTCACTACATATCACTCAGAGAATCATACAAGCAGTGGAACATCTAGTACATATAATAAGAAAATAATATGCAAGCCTCCAGCTCGTCTTCGTCATCAGCATCGTTGGACACTAAGAACAGCACGTGTCACCTGTTACCTAGTCTGCCCATCCCAAATGGATGAATAGCCCAAGGCAATAAGAGTTAAACACAAAGCCTTGAGTCAAACAACAGTCTTAGTGAGCGGTAAATTAACTAACAACATACCAAAAGAGCATAAAGGAAAAAGGAATAGGAATCCAACCCTCCCACTCCACCTCTTTCTACATTGATAGCCCCCAGACCCACTAAATAGAAGCAAACATAGCAAATCAGACAATTAAAGTGAAACAATTATCACTCGAGTCAAGGTCGATGTTTTCTTGGTACGAACCCCCAAGGCCTAAACCAAGATCAGATAAGCACCCAGAAAATACCACCCTTGAGGCCGAATGACGATACATTCAAACATCCATGACACTGGCTATCACTGTTATCATTGCTTTGACACCACCGTTAATTGAATGACCGGCACATTCTTTCAGCCGTCCGTCAAGGGCTAATGGTAACCCCGGTTCTAGACAGAACTCTGCACGTCGTCGCAGCCCGTGCCAAGGACTATCGAATCTTCCCAGAGTACTCGACCACCAACTGTAGTCTTTTGGGACTATCAAATCTTCCCAGCGTACTCTTGCTTTGAGCCTGCTAGAACCTTCAACATAGATGAAATCTCAGCCTTCTAGTCATCCTCCTCGACGACTATTCTCATACTAGCTCAAGCGCCTCTCGAGCCAACCATTATCCTCAAACTCGAACCGTTTCACCGAGTTATCAACATGCTTGGAATGATCCCGTCTAGATTGAACCAAGGCTACTTCACATCATAGCAAAACCTCATCTTATCATCATCATCAAATCTATCCATATGAGCTTCATCATCCGCCACATATGTCACGAGCAGCTTTTCCAATTCAAGAGCCTTCCCCTTAGCTTTTGAATCATCTTCGACCATCTTGTCTAAATCCAACAACTAATCAACTAATTCATAACAATCAATCAAATCAATTATATTTCCAAGTAATCAATCATACCAATAAGATCTAAAAGCGATTATAACTAAAATGGCAATTTTGTAAATAAAGAGTCCAAATCTAACAAGCATGAAACATGAGCAATATCTCTACAACTTGATGAATGAATTGGCATAGATTAACATATAGTAAAATGGATGTCAAATCATCATGAACAATAGATCTATACTTAAGTTTTAAGAAAATGCATGGAAATCACTATTTTAACACAAAATCAAGCCACCAATCTGATATACTCCTTTGGATCCGTGTGAGAGATAACCACCACTCACCGAATCACCTAAACACTTCAAAATCAACACACTTCAGATTTGGACAGCGAAGGATCTAGCTTGATCCGCCAAAATTCTGCTTCAAACGATGAAATCTCTCTTCGATGGTTGTAAATCTTCAATCTAATCTCTAAGATCTTCGATTTGGATGGAAGGAAGCACAAAATTAGAGTGGAGAAAATAAGTGAAGAAGTTAAGAACTCGAGCTCTCAAAATGGCAGCACTTCGTCGCTTCAAATTCCGGATCCCAAAAAGTGAGGCAAGGACCGTGTATTTATAGGCTGGAAATCCCTAGGTCGTCCGCCCCTTAAGTCGTCGCCGACCTAACGACCTAACTACCCACGACCTACGACCTAAAAACACCACGACTTACGACCTAAAACCCCACGACTTAAGACCTACCAACTTGAGCCTTCACGCGACTCAACGACCTAACACACATGCGCACGACCTAGCGACTTAACAACATAAGTCCTCACGCGACCTAACTATACTCACGTGCGCGACCTAATGACACAACGACCTAAGCCTCAACACTAATGCGCGACCTATGACCTAACTGAGATGCGACTTAACGACTCAACACCCACGCGACTTAGCGACTCATCCAAGGTCGCGACCTAACTAAACACAGGGTTTTTCGATCTAACACCTAAGTCGTCTGGACGACCTAACTACTCATAACTGCTAAACTTAGTTCGCTCACGACCTAACTAAGCACAGCACCCCATAGGTCGCTCACGACCTAACTTCAACAACTCCTTAAGTCGTTCGAACGACCCAAACTTCCTAGGTCGTTAACCCGCTTAGGTTGCTCATTCTCCTCTGGTCGCTATATCACTAAGTCGCTTGCCTAAGCCGCTAATCCTATTAGGTCGCTATCTCCTTAAGTCGCTCACCTAACCTATCCTATTTAGGTCGTTAACTCGCACAGTCTACTAGGTCGCTACTCCTATGTCGCTAGCCTCTAGGTCGGTAACCTTCTTAGTTCGTTCCATTTCTTAAGTCGCTAACTTCCTATAGGTCGCTCCAATCTCTTAAGCCGTCCCAAACTACTGTACGGCCTAAGCTACTACACGACCTAAACTTTGGTCGACCTAAACTCTGGACGACTTATTAACACTAACGACCTAATAGCAACAGTTACAAACATTCGATCCATAAAAATACGGGTCGTTACATTTTCTAACACTATTATTCTTTTGCTGATAACAAAAGAGGGAGAGAAAAGTTAAGATTTTGACAAATAAAAGTCAAATATTTTATTTTGTATTTTCTACTTGAATCTAAGTTCATTTGCATATTTTTATTTATTTTCATGCATATATGAAGGGGAGCCTTGTGTAGAGAAGGAGCATTCAAATAGGGGGAGCAAAATGAATGATCAAATACATTTAATAAATTCAAAACCTTAAATATATGTTTGCTATCATCAAAAGGGGGAGATTGTTAAATATGCTAGTATATGATTTTTGTTTGATGATAATAAACATATATATATTCAATTAAATGTATTTGTTAATGTGCTATTTTATTTTTTACATAATTAAATAAATATTTGCTGAATAAAATAAATAACACATCATTTAAACTCAAAAATATTTTATTACAATTTTGAATAGTACAAATTTGTGCTCTCACTATATATACAACATTCACAGCACTGTACAATTATCTTTTACATCAGCACCTCATTACATATCACTCGTTCACTCAAAATTGATTTTCAACTCTATTCTAGATTGAATCCAGCATCTGAGCAATCTGCAAAACACACACTGACGCGGTAAAATTGAAATTGAAATATTTTTGCAGTGTAAAATAAAATGTGTATTTTGAAAATATTATTTGCCTCGGTTATTTGGGTTGTTCGTCATCATTTAATTTTGAATTCATCAAACACAAACAATTTATGACATGCACAGTGTATCACTGTACATGCCACAAGGTCGTGCACACCGATGTACACTTGATAAAATTACAGGGACAAGTGAGCACAAGGTCAAACCCAATCAAAAGTCGGGTTCAACTCAAATGGAATACAAATAAATTCACGACAGGAGCACAAGGTCGAACCCAAGCTATAAGCTGAATTCAACACAGGCGCAATCCAAATGTACAAGTTCAATAAAATGGTCAAGACAACTAAAACAACTCGACCAGTCCAAAATAAAAAATGAACAAGTACAAAAAGTAGTGAACACGGCACTTGAGGCAATGCCAGGTTAGATATACCAATTGCACTCCCGGACTGGTGGTAACGCATAGCAGCTACTACCGCCCACCTCGGACACACTCCCATAATCAAAATCAAGCGGTGGCTACCAAATCAATCATAAAATCAGAGTATAATATCAAAGAAATGTGCCCGATAAGATGAATGACCTCACTTGGCTCGGTATAGCTCCTGTTTTAGTCACATTTAAGCTAACTCATGGGAGTCAGAGTCACGTCATATCTTATACAGGAATCGTTTGCCAAACTGTCCTACTTTATTTCTGGAATCTCCACCACGTACACAGTTGTTAAAGTGGTTTTCGGTATTGGCAGAGAGTATGACAATATCTGATCTTGGTCTCTTTAACAACAAAACACTTATTTCACACCGAATGGTTCTTTTACATTTCCAAAATCATTTCATATTGATTCAAAATATCATATTCAATTCAAACCATATCACTTTCGTAATTATATTCACTTCCAAAATCATATTTTCAAAATAGTTTAAAACCCTTATTTCAAAACTTCATAATCAAATCAAATATGTAATTTAAATCCAACTTAGGTTATAATATCATGTAACCATATTCACTTTAAAGTCGAGGATCTAAATTATAAACACATCTACTTTATTTAGTCTGAAATTTAGAAAGATAGTTTAGATAGTTATAAATAGTTTTAAATAGTTAGAAATAGTTAAAATACTCTAAAATAATTTAAAATAGATTAAAATAGTATTTAAATTGATTTAAGATAGTTTAATAGATTTAAAATAGATTAAATGTAATTAAAACAGATTAAATAGCTTTAAAATAGATTGATTAGATAATTAAATGGTTAAATTAGTTTAAAATAAATTAAATTGGTTTAAAATGAGTTAAAATTGATTTAACATAATTAATATAGGTTAGAATAGTTTAATAATTTGAAAATCTTAAAATTTAGAATCTTAAAAATAATATATTTTAAAAAGTTTATATTTGAAAACATGAATTTGGAATTTATATCAATTTAAAACTATTTATTTCATTTCAACAAAATCAGACCATTTCAATTTCCCGATAAAACCCAATTCCAAATATCAATTTAAATTCTAAATAGACCATTAAATTGTATATCAGTTCCAATCCTTGTTAGAAATCTCAATTTATATTTACTCCAATTTCAATACGTTTCAAAGTTATATCTCAAATAATTTTAATAATTCAATTTCAATAAATTTCAGTTATACTTAAAAAATCAAATTTAAAATTTCCTTTTAAATTCCTTCAATAAATTCCTTTTAAACCAATTCCCGTTTTAATATAAAGCTTGAATTTCGACAGTAATTCAATTTATATAAATCAAATTTTATTTCAAATAACATTTTAATAAATTCAAAAATATAAGATTTTAAAATCATTTAATTTAAGCAACCTAGTGTCCATATATAATTCTCTACCCTAGGGTCAAGTGATATGGATATTTATCATTTCAATCCGCAGTTTAAAATTTTACGGGTATATATCATTTCAAACTGCAATCTCGAATTAAATATAAAATCCATAAATCTCTCGAGTCTATTATTTCAACCCATAACGATTTTTCTCTAATCTATAGATCGTTCGGGTATATATCATTTCAACCCATAGTGATTCTCAATAATATCTAAGGAAACTTACAAAGTGATAGCATTTCATAAATCAAATATAGCATCCAATCATCCAATAGTAAACTCAAACATCCATCACAATCATCATCCAATTCAATCAAAAATATCAACAAATAACTGACTATTATTCACAGGTAATTGACTGACAAATTTTAAATTCAATAATAAGTTAAATAACGATATAATTCAAATAAATTCAAATTAACTGGAACAACCAAATTAATATACGAGACAGCCATAAATAAATTCCTAATCAAATCATAAATTTAATTTAATTCACATAAGAAATTTTAGAAGTTGTGAGTGGGTCAAAATACTCACCTTTGAATTTAAATCAAATTAAAAATTCAATTTAAGCCCGAAATTCAAACAGCTCAGAATTTGACCAAACCAGTATTAAAATGTCCGAAATTTCGATACGATCCGAACGGAACAAACCGCGCATGAATTGGACCCTGTATGCAAAAGTTATTAAAGTAAGAACAATTGAAATTTAAATTTAAAAAAAACAAACAAAAAAACAAATAACCTTACACGTCATCATATGTGCTCCTCTCAGCACGTGAAACCCTAGCCTATGAGTTCGATCTCAAATGAATGAAGCCACCACCATATCCCGAGTCACCGCGCCGCCTTCGCTTGACCATCGCAAGATCCGAAGCACCATCCAGATGCACACCTCCAACCGCCTACACCCCAGCCATGCGCGACGCTCCCGTGCCCAAAATCCCCCTCTTCCGCCGCAAGCATAGTTCGCCATTTTTGGAAAAATCTGAGCATGTTACGACGACCCCTACAGAGCTTGCTCTACATCCTCTACACAACGCCGCTTCCCGATCATTGATCGGATGAAGATCCACCGTAGGATCAAAACCCTAATCAATGGACGGTCGAAAATTCTTCGTCAATTTATGGTGAAATGATAATTCAAATTGAAAAACGAATCATTGCAATGGATTACGCTTGGCGAGAGCTTCGAAATGATATATAATATGTTAGGATTTGGAGGAGTTTGATTTTTGATTAGAATTTGAAATAGGATAGTAGGGTTTTTGGTTTTGGTTTGTCTGCCATTGGAATGAGGAGTTGAGAAGGAAATGTACGTACAGACAAATGGAATAAGAAATAACTAGGGTATATAACAAGATATTTATAGGCAGATCAGAAATAGAAATGAATGGATCGGATTTGATTTGGAAGTTGAACGATAACGACCCGAAATGCCCGTTCTGTCTCCGGAACGAAAATGGGTCAACCCATATATCAAAATAGATGTGTTCAATATTTTTAAACTCAATGGAACAGGTTTCAAGTCCTAATTCCATTGTATGAAGAAGTTATATTAAAATTAGCTTAATTTAAATAGATTTTAATTAAATAAATTTTTACGCGTTTCGAGTCCGTACGATCAAACGACAAGTCCGATCGTTATGAATCTTGAAATCCTACAATATTCACTGTTACGGGTCCGATGAAACTAGTTTTGTCGAAATCCGAGACAGTTGCCAAAATGGCTATTTTTAAGTTAATTAAATAAATCAATATTACATTAATTAAATCAAAATTTTCAATTCAGATTCAATAACTTGCAATTTCTATCACTATGAATTTCTTAGTAATTTAAAATCTTTTAAAACAAACTTCTATATCAATCCAATATCCAATATTGCACAAATTACAGTATTTAATTGCCATTTCAAATAATTCAGTAATTATAAGTTCAAATTTCAATAAATCCATTTATCTAATTTTTTAAGTTTGCTATTCTTATTGGTATAATTACATTGCTTTATATCTTAGCACATTAATAATTTACAATGTCAACTGAGTTTCAATTAACGTAATGTTTAATTTCTCTTAATTGCAATAAGTCCATTTATTATAACTTAAATTCTAATAATTTGATTAGGCTTGATTTCAATTCTTTTTATTCACTCAATTATCCTATTACGAATAGAATTTGCACTGGTTACATCTTATTGAATTATCATTCTTCAATTATCAATTTAATCTATATTAACTACACTAATTAAGTGAATTGCAATTGATTGCAAATTTAATTTAATTGACTAAATAAATGGTTAACTTATAATAATTGTCACCATTAGCCTTTAGTTACATCTATAAATTTATTACTTTCAAACAAATGTTATAAATACTTACATAACACCAATTTTATTCAATTACTATTTAATATATATTATCTCATTAGTTAATTATATTTACGTTGGTTTTCTTATATTCAATTTATAGCCAAGTAACCTTTATATTATTTCAATTAATTGGAATTCCATTCAAATTATTAATAGTTAACTTAAAGTAACATTATTACCTGTCATCTTGGTTATTATTCCATTAATACATCCCAAATTTTTATTTCTTCAAATATTAAATCATAGAGTCTAATTAAATTAACTATTTTAATTATCGGAAATTTACGGGTCGTCACATTAATTAATTAAAAATTAATTATTAAATTGCTAATTACCTTTCTAGAACACCATTTAAGTTTATAAAACATTTTAAAGACACTTTTAAGTATGAATACTAAATTTAGAAAAAATCGGACTTTTTAATTGAAACTGCACCATAGCGCGTTATGGATACCACAATCTGAAAATGCTTTGACTTTCCTCATTGAAATCTCAATAGTTAAATACTTAAAACTTATCATAAACATAGCATGAGATTTTTCATAAGGAAACAAAGTTGAAAAGTTTAAAATGATTTTCAATTTCCTTTAAACAAAACACAAGTTTTTCCACAAAGAAATCCAATCGTCAATACCATATCAAAGTGTCCACTTCCTTAGCATGACATCACATGCATATGTCTAAACATCCATAAACATATCACTATCATAGCACAAACCAAAAAATCACATATTTATAATGAAACATAATGTTTTAGCTTTCGATTCAAAAGTCAATATCCAAACCACAACTAGCAACATATACATATATTCAAACCATATAATATTCTAACCAAACAACCAAATTATTTTACCATCCAATATTAAATATATATAAAGGTAAAGCTTTCCCAAAAGTTAAAGAATTTTACTCACCAAAAATCTTTTGAAAACTTGTTACATTTTGGAATTCGGAAAGCTTGGAAAACCACTCGAAAATAGGTCAACTTCCTCCCGATTTTTTGGACATGTCATTCTATAGATTAATTAACTGTAATCCATTATTAATTAAAATGAATAACTAGATTTCAAAAATCATTAGTTAAAACAATTAATTAAATTTTAAATGATCATTAATTAAAATGATTATTAATTCAAGTTTAATATAATTAATTGAAATTGCTTAATTAGTTCAAATCTCATTAATCTAATAGATTAATTAACTTTTTAAACATCATTAATTAAATAATTAATAAAATTCAAATAAAATTATTTAAAATGATTACTTACTTTTGAACATCATTTTAATTAAACTGATTAATAATTTCAAATATCACTAATTAAAATGGTTAATTAGACTCCATTATCATTAATTGAAATAATTAATTAAACTCAGGTAATTATTAGTTAAAATGATTAATTAAGTATAAAACATCATTTATTAAACTGGTTAAATAATTTCAAAACCATTAGTTAACATGATTATTTAGCTCTAAACCTCCTTGGTTAAATCAATTAATTAATTTAAATAACCACTAATTAGAATGGTTAAATAATTTAAAATACCATTAATTAAAATGATTAATGAATTTTGAAATTCTATTTAATGAAATCACAAGCTCAAGTTCAAAACATAGATAACGGGGTTTTGGTGACGAAAATCAATAAACGACGATATAACGAAAATCACTATAACGATGCTTAAACGATTTAAATGGAGAGATAAGGCATCGTTCGAATCGGACCTCATATGAGTGAGACGCTTATTTTATAAGCTTTCGAATTTAAATAATTAAATTAAATCACTAATTACATTCCTTAATTACCATTACCCCAAAATAAAATGTTAATTCATCTTTCCCCGACGAACGCACAGGCCGTGCACTAGATATGCACAAACCCACCACTACGAACCTTATCTCTCCTCTTTTCTTCCTCTACGCTTAGCCGGTCGACGAACGGACATCACTGGCCAACTCCACTAGGCGATCTCCATCCGCCCGACACCTTGAATTCAAAGCCTTACTCCCTTGAAGTCACGACCTGATGGGTTCGTAGCAGTCCACAAAAATGTTGAACCCCCACAAACGTGCGCCATTCTGTTGAAAGTTAGTGCAGACTGACCTATTCTTCAGCAATGATGAGAAGTAGTAGGAGTTACTTTAGGAGTTACTTAATGCTTAAATAAGGCTTTTGTTACGTAAAGAATAAGTCTAAGATACGTTAGGCATGTCAGTATAAATAGGAGTCATATTTTCCTTTGTTTGTTATCTGTCCACTTTTTCACTTGCAGTAACCAGTGCTGCTTTTTGTACTGAGTTGTTTTATCTTCAAGTAGTAATAAAATTGTTCTTGTTTCTCTGTCACATGGTATCAGAGCGAGAGGGTTATTGAAAAAGGTTGTCTAAGTTCTATTCTTCATTTTACTTGTTGAAGTGTTTTGTTAGCTTGTTGAAGATGAACAGTGGTAATAGTGCTCCTCAATCCTCTATTGAAAAGCTTGTCGGCAACAACTACCAATACTGGAGGTTGTGCATGGAGGCATATCTTCAAGGACAAGATTTGTGGGACTTAATCTCCGGTGCTGAAATGGTAATTCCGGAAGACACTCCACAAAATGTCGAGGTGCGGAGAAAGTGGAAGATCAAATGTGGGAAAGCTATGTTTGCCTTGAGAACATCGATTGATAAGGATTACATTGATCATGTTCGTGATATGGATTCACCTAAAAAGGTGTGGGAAACTCTTGAAAGGCTGTTCACTCAGAAAAACACAATGCAGTTGCAATATTTGGAGAATGAGCTTGCTTTAGTGACACAAGGTAACATGTCAGTCTCTGAATATTTTCTTAAAGTTAAAAATTTGTGTGCTGAAATTTCAGAATTGGACACGGAAGAGCCTATCAAGGAAGCACGGCTGCGTCGTTACTTGATCCGTGGATTACGCAAAGAATTCATGCCATTCATCTCTTCTATCCAAGGATGGGCAAACCAGCCGTCTATCGTGGACTTGGAGAATCTTCTTTCGAACCAAGAAGCCTTAATTAAGCAAATGACTAAAAGTTCACTCCATGAGGTTGATGATGTGCTGTTCACCAAGGATTAGTGGAAACATAAAAATAACTCGAAAGTTTCATCAAGCGATGGGAATCAGCCCCGAACTGAATGGCAGTCTCGAAATAGCGATCAGCCCAGAAATGAATGGTGTTAACTCCTTTATTTCAGCGACCTAAAACTCTACGACCTAAGGAAAAGCTGCGACCTAAGAATGTTGCGACCTAAGAATGTTGCGACCTAAGCTAAGGCTACGACTTAAGAGGCTCTGCGACCTAAGGAAAAGCTGCGACCTAAGAATGTTGCGACCTAAGAATGTTGCGACCTAAGGAAAAGCTGCGACCTAACTACATAGCGATCTAACTGAGAAAGTCCACGACTTATCAAGATAAGAAGTTAGCGACCTAACTTCTTCGCGACCTAAGGTCCAGAAGGGTTCGCGACCTAAGGCTGCAGAAGACCTCGCGACCTAAGGGGGCAGAAAGGATTGCGACCTATGGAACTCAACGACCTAAGGTAGCTAGCGACCTAAAGGACTTAACAACCTAAGGTAGTTAGCGACCTAAGGAACTTGACGACTTAAATAGGTTAGCGACCTAACTATTAAAGGAGGTTCAGCGCCCTACGACCTAGAGCTCCCACAGCTATTCTGTAACTCGCGTGCGACCTATTACTTGATCAAATGAAGACAAGTACAGTAACTCCTGCAGCCGCAAGGGGACAGCGACCTAGCTTAGGTCGCTCGCGACCTACGACCTAACTAAGGTCGTGCGCGACCTAAGACTTAGGCAAATTTCCTGCCCAGAAATCAGCTTCTATAAATAGGACATCACTTCCAACTTGAGAGGGACTTTTGGCAAATCATTTCTACAGCGCTGTTACTCTATCAAACTCTTCATTCATTCAGTAATCAAGGATCCTTCAAGCATTCACGACACTACAACAAGCTTCGAGAGAAATTCCTTACATCCGAGATGGATTCATCGAGTTTCACCGTCGAAGATTGAGCTAGTAGTCTAGATTGTTTCTTGTGATCGAATTGTACTGTTTCTTGAAGAGATTTGTATCAAATTGTAACCGAATCAGCAATAAGAGACTTTAAAGTGGACGTAGGCTCAGTTACGGGCCGAACCACTATAAATCCGTTGTTCATTTACTGCATTTCTGCTATTTTCCTGCTTAATTTCTGTTCCCGTCACACGGGTGGTGCTTTCACGATCTTATTACACACACCGGGTGTTATCGTTCATATTTTAACGTTAACATTTTGGTGCTTTCACTGAGAAACCAACTCAGGCTACCACTCACCATTGCTTCTCAGAAGTTTGCTGAAAGAATTTCCCACAAAATCAGAAGTTTATCAGACATAATGGCTCCCGGAAGGAAACGAAAGTCTGTCAGAACTGATGATGACCGTGACAATACTGCCACTTCTCTCTCTCCAAATCAGGCAGCTCCGAGCATCGGTGTTACGCGACAAGAGTTAGATGCTGCTGTATCCGGACTGTACCAGCAGATTGAAACTCAGAATAACCTGATGATGGAAAGGCTGAATGCTCTATTTGGTACGAGTCAAAGACCAGTAAATAATGAGGGAAACTTTGCTAATGCTGCTCCCAATTCCGAGGGAAGAAATATCCCTCACGGGGGATCAGGTGCTGCCGAAGGGGCACCCCTCCAGGCCGAAGGATCTAGGCCGTCACCAGTTCTTCATGAGCATTTACCTGGACAAACTCCCGAAAAGATGGCTGAGGTCTACTCTGCGAAATCTCTGAACAATGAGGAATATCTCTCTGGCATGATCAAGCAAATAATGAAAGAGAGCATGCAAAGAGATGAAGACGAAAGCGAATGGGGATTCGCACCAAGTAGAACTCCGTTTACCGAAAAGATTCTGAAAGCTGAATTTCCTAGAAAGTTTGTTCCCCCCACTATTCCTGCTTATCGGGGGACAAGTGATCCAAATCAGTTCTTGTATAAATACGACTGGCATATGACCGGCGCAAGGGCAACCGACGAGATAAAGTGCTGATATTTCCCAGTCTATTTAGAAGGAGTGGCGCTTCTCTGGTTTACCAAGCTTCCAGTCCGATCTGTAGATCAGTTTTCCGATCTCACCCGAAAATTCAAAGAGCAATTCAGGCTATACGCTTCAAGGGCAAAGGATATAATGTCGCTGTCCAGTCTTGAACAGAATCCGGGAGAGCCTATTAAGTCATTCTTGAACCGCTTCAACTTAGCTCTGGCAGAAGTCGATAATGCAGAGCCACGAATGATCTTGACCTATTTGATGCGTGCTATTGACAAATCGAGCGAATTTGGAAAATGGCTAAAAATGAAGGAACCAAATTCGCTAGAGAAATTCTACAAAAAGGCTGACGAATTTATACGCTTAGAGAATCTTTCCGCACCAGCTAAAGTTGTGACAACGGTGGCGGAGAATAATGTTACTACTCAAAGCAAGAAAGAACCGGCAGATCAGAAAAGGGAAAGTAATGGTGGGAAAAGGCAAAAAGACTTCAAAAACCCCCGTTTCCTTAAACCATCAGACTTTACTCCTCTGACCGATACCCCGGAAAATATCTTCATCGCCACTAAGGATGCTGTTGAATTTCCAAAACCACCGGCCGTGAAAGTTGGGAAGAATGCTGTTCAAAGCGGAAGATTTTGCAAGTTTCACAACCAACCAGGGCATGATACCAATGAGTGCCGCCATTTGAAAAGTCTGATTTAAGAATTGCTAAGAGAGAATAAGTTGCAGCAATACGTCAAGAGGAATAGAAAGGACCCATCTTCGTCCAACCAAGGGCAGTTACCTCCAACTAATTCATCTGATTCAGGAGAAAGGCCTGCTGGAAAGGAAAGACCTGTTATTAATGTGATCACAGGGGGACCTCACCCGGCTGGCAGAAGTTAGGGTGAAATGGAAAGGTATGCAAAAGCTTTGAAGTATGCACCAACCGAAGAAAGTGTCTTAATCTTGGAAGATGCTTCACCTCTAAAGCAGCAAAAAACTTTCCATGATGATATTATGTTCAGAGCCAGGGATTCTGTTAATGTGGAAGCTCCTACTGAGGACCCTATGGTTGTCTCTATCGGTATTGGGCCGGCTATTGTCAGAAGAGTGTTAGTTGATAGTGGTGCCTCATGCAACATCCTCTTTAAAAGGACATTTGACCAAATGAAAATTCCGATGACTGATGTACATGCTTCTTCACACAAGATCGCCGGATTTACAGGAGAGCTGAAACAGCCGATTGGAACAGTGGACTTGTTTGTTGAAATGGGCGAAGGACCCAAGAAATTGGTTCGGAAGCAAACTTTTGTAATTGTGGATGGATTCTCCGCCTATAACGCTTTCTTGGGCCGGCCTACTCTTGCTGCTTTCAGGGCCGTCCTCGCTCCTTGGTGCTTAACAATGAAACTTCCTACTGATAATGGGATTGCTGTTATTAAAGGAGATCAAAACGCAGGACGAGAATGTTATCTTGTAGAACTCCGAGAGGCCAGGAGAAAAGAAATGGGGAAAGATGCGGCAGCTCCGCTCCGCATCAAGGAACCGACCCTGTAGCAACTACGGAGCGGCCCCTGTACTGGCGAACACAGCAATGCAAGAAAAGAAATGGATCCCAGGAAAGCCAGTACAGGGGAGAATAGAGTGGTACCCGTGGAGGTAACGGTACCAGTATCTGTAGACCCGAAAGACCCAAATAAAGTACTCAATGTGGGTTCACAGCTAAGTATAACAGTTCAAAACACACTGATATCATTCTTAAAAGCCAATCTAGATGTGTTCGCCTGGTGTCATGCTGATATGTGCGGAATCTCTCCAACAATTGCTGTCCACACCCTGAATGTCGATCCGAAATTCACACCAGTAAAACAGAAAAGAAGAACTCAAGGTCCAGAAAGGTCAGCAGCTTTAAAGGAAGAGGTAGATCGTCTCTTAGAGAATAATTTCATCAAAGAATCCACTTATCCAAATTGGGTTTCAAATCCAGTACTGGTTAAGAAGGCAAATGGAAAGTGGAGAGTGTGCATTGATTTCTCTGATCTGAACAAAGCTTGCCCCAAAGACTGCTTCCCGTTGCCTAGAATCGATCAACTAGTAGATGGGACGGCTGGACATGAGTTGTTATCTTTTATGGATGCCTATTCTGGATACAATCAGATTATGATGAATGAACCAGATCAGGAGGACACAAGTTTCATTACCGATGTGGGACTCTACTGTTACAAAGTCATGCCATTCGGGTTAAAGAATGCTGGGGCAACATACCAAAGACTTGTCAACGCTATGTTCAAGCCTCAGATTGGCAAAACGATGGAAGTCTATGTTGATGATATGTTAGTAAAGTCAAAGAAAGCAGTAGACCACATGGACCACCTGGCAGAAATGTTCTCAATTCTTCGGAAGTACGGAATGAAGCTCAATCCATTGAAATGTTCATTCGGAGTAGAGTCTGGAAAATTTCTGGGTTTCATCGTAAGCGCTAGGGGCATCGAGGCCAATCCTGCTCAAATCACAGCTCTAAGAGAAGTTAAAGCCCCTAGAACAAAGAAAGAACTGCAAAGTCTTAATGGAAAGGTTGCCGCTCTTAGTCGCTTCATTTCCAAGGCCACAGACAAATGCATTCCCTTCTTTGATGCTCTAAAGAAAGGAAAGAAAAATTTCGAATGGACTCCTGAATGTCAGAATGCTTTCGATCAACTGATTCATCATATGAGAACTCCTCCGGTCCTTTCCAAGCCTAGTGATGGTGAAGACCTCTTCATCTATCTGGCAATTTCATCCCATGCTTTAAGTGCAGCACTCGTACGAGAAGATATGAAAATACAACGTCCGGTTTACTACATCAGCAAACGGTTCGCTGGGGCTGAAATGAATTATTCAAAGATAGAAAAACTTGCTTATTGTCTGCTAATCGCTTCCAGAAAGTTGAGGCCCTATTTTCAATCTCATCCTATCAAGGTCCTGACTGATCAGCCTTTGAAGCAAGTCCTGTATCGTCCTGAAACTTCGGGTCGTCTCTTGAAGTGGAACATAGAACTCAGCCAATATGACATCACTTACCATCCCCGAAGAGCAATTAACGGACAAGCTTTATCAGATTTCATTGCGGAATCCACTGACAAAGGTGACGGTAAGGAAGAAACAACTGACTGCATTCCGATACAGTGGAAGTTGTATGTTGATGGCTCGAGAAATGATTATTGTTCTGGGGCAGGAGTTGTGCTCGAAACTCCCGAAGGACGATCACTATGTTATGCATTGAGATTGGAATTTCCTTCGACAAACAATGAAGCAGAATATGAAGCCCTTATTGCCGGATTGAAAATCGCCAAGGAATTGAATATCAAAGTGATACAGATTTTCAGTGATTCTCAGCTTATTGTCTGCCAAGTGAAGAAGGAATTTCAAGCCAAAGGAGGGAATTTGCCTGCATATTTGACAAAAACTTCCGAACTCCTCAATGATTTAGATCACTACTCAATAAGCCACATACCCCGAGAAGAAAACATGAAGGCGGATTCTTTAGCAAAGTACTCAAGTTCTGGAGAAGCTCAATTACTAGGATTAGTTCCTGTAGAAGTTCTGTCAGCTCCAAGCATTGATGAAATGGATGTTGATTGGATTATGACTACGTCTCAAGAGCATGAATCATGGATGACTCCGATCAAAGAATACTTACTCAGTGGTTCCCTGCCAGAGAGTTCTAAGGAACGTCGAAAATTATTAAGAAAAGCATCGAGGTATATAATTCAAGATGGCCGATTATACAGGCGAGGATTTTCGACCCCACTACTCCGATGTGTAACTAAGGAAGAAGCCAAGACCATCTTAACAGAGGTGCACGGAGGAGAATGTGGAGACCATTCAGGTGGTCAAACACTTGCAAAGAAAATTCTCCGATATGGATACTTCTGGCCGGATATCAATCGAGATGCTGCAACTTTTTCCAGGAAATGTGACAAATGCCAACGATTTGCAAAAATCCAAAGAGCACCCTCCACTGAACTCACACAAATGGTCAGTCCATGGCCATTTTCCATCTGGGGGATAGACCTAATTGGACCATTACCAATCGCCAAATCAGGGATTAAATATGCTATTGTTGCCGTTGATTATTTCACCAAGTGGGCTGAAGCTGAACCTTTGGCCACCATCACTTCTAAAAAGATGATAAATTTTGTAACGAAGAATATCATTTGCAGATATGGTGTGCCACAGAAGATAATCACCGACAATGGCACTCAATTCGAAAGTGAAGAATTCCAGGATTTTTGCAAACGGTTCAGAATTCGAAAAAGCTTCTCAGCAGTGGCTCATCCGCAGGCAAATGGGCAAGTGGAAGCAGTTAACAAGATCATCAAGTCAACTATCAAAAAGCAACTTGAAAAAGCAAAAGGTGGTTGGGTTGATAAGCTTCCATTAGCACTATGGGCGTACAGAACTACTCACAAAACTGCGACTGGGCACACTCCATTTTCACTGGCATACGGATCTGAGGCAATGATTCCAGTAGAAGTAGAGGTTCCTTCACATAGAAGAGTTCATTTCAATGAAACCGAAAATGAAAAACTGCAACTTGAAGCGCTTGATTTTCTTGATGAGAAAAGAGAGGAAGCTAGGCTCAGAGTTTCAGCTCATCAGCAGAGAATAGCCAGGCATTTCAATTCCAAAGTTCGCCAACGCAGCTTTGAAATCGGAGACTTGGTTCTGAAAAGGATCATGACAGCAACTGGTGTGTTTGGGCCAAACTGGGAAGGGCCATATGTCATAGGCACTAAACTTCTTGATGGCACTTTCAAACTCATAACTGTTGAAGGAGATCCAATTCCAAGGGCCTGGAACAGCAACCATTTGCGTCCTTACTTTACTTGAAAAGAGCTCAGCTCAAAATTGTAAAATGATGATGAATGTATCAGTTGTATTGTGAAACATTGTAAATCAGTGTAAATGAATGAAAGCTATAAAGTGGACGTAGGCCCGATTTTTGGCTGAACCACTATAAATCTTGTGTTCTTTACTATTTCATGATGCCTGTTTTATTTTGATATGTAAATACTTTAAATGTATCGCTAAAATATCAATTCAAAATTGCAGGACATTATAACAAGGCTTGCTCATCACAAAGCTAAGCAACTTCCATAAATCAGCTATTACACGAAAACCAAGCCACAAAAATTTTGTCCAAATTCAAATCCCAAGCAAGGAAAACCTCACATAAAAAGTTGGCGACTCCATTGTGACAAACCTTCGTTCACTAGTCGAGATTGTCGCTATAAATAGACATCCAACTAGATAACTTGCGTTTGTCTCGTAGAGTCATTCAACAGTGAAGTCCAATCCTCGAATAAAGCAATTTACTTGTAAAAGGAAAAGAAGAAGATGTGCTTGGGAACGATAATAAGAGAGCGCTAACAGGCAGATGATGAGGGAAAGTAGCCAAGCAAACAAAGGAGCAGACAATGGGAGGTATGCATCTCAACAGGAAGGCCAGAAGATCCACTAAAGGGACGCCTTCCCAAGCGGAAGTAACAGGACCCTCGCTAACTGGTCGTGATGCATCCGATCAGATAGCTTACGTCCGTCCTGTGGATCCACTCGCCCCTGAGACGCAACCTACCCGGCACACCAACCAACCAAAGCCCTCTAACGAGGCACACCAATAAATGGGAGTGCTTTCCTCAACCAAAAAGATCGGTGGGACCACCGAAGGGGCATCTTGTTAATTGATTGCGGTCGTTTGTACAAACAAACATCCAATCAAGCAACTCACGCCTGCCCCGCGAACCCATCCGACCATGAGAAAGTAACTCCCAGGCACTCAAAAGCCCTCTTCGGAGGCACAAGCCCTCTTCGGAGGCACATGACCTCTTCGGAGGCAAAAGCCCTTTCCCAAGGCACCACAAGCCCTCTTCGGAGGCACATGACCTCTTCGGAGGCAAAAGCCCTTTCCCAAGGCACCACAAGCCCTCTTCGGAGGCACATGACCTCTTCGGAGGCAAAAGCCCTTTCCCAAGGCACCGCAAGCCCTCTTCGGAGGCACAAGCCCTCCTCGGAGGCACAAGCCCTTTCCAAAGGCACAAGACCTCTTCGGAGGCACAACTCTTTAAGAGGAGCCCTCTCCGGAGGCATGTCCCAAAATAAAATGCTTGAACAAAAAGCATCGTCCAGAAGCACAGTTCAACTCTCAAAGGAAGGACTAACTTGTTCATCTAGGAAAGTTCCTCCTAAAAAAGTTGAAAAATGCTACAAAATTCTTTCAGAAAAGCTTATTTCACTTCATAGGGAAATTCACTTCTTAATAAATAAAAGTGATTATCCCCGAAAGTTGAAGCGTTCTTCAGAAAGAGAAAATAAAAATTCTTCTAAAGACTGGATATACTCTATTAAGAGCAGAATAATTCTCCCCTTAAAAACGGAATAATTGTCCTCTGAAGTAAGGGTATTAGTCTTAAAAAAAAAACTAGGAATATTGCAATGCACTTACGGCATGGGGGCAATACTATACAATTCAATTATATTAATAAAAGCAACATGCCACAAGTTCATTGCAATATCACGGAAAACAGATGTGGAATAAATGCATTCTCAAACGCAGACAAAAAGTTTGCACAAGTAAGAAGAATCGTTTGTTCTACACTTAAAATAAGAGATAGATCATTCTCACATACACAAGAGTTTGTACAAGTAAAATAATGGTTTTATTTAATACTATGAAAATTCTTTACATGTGCAGATATCTCAAAAAGCAAAAGCGGGGACCGGTACCCGCACAATCCCCGGTCAATACATGCAAAGAGCAAAAATAATAAGTAGAAAATCCAGCTTGATTATTCCTTCTTCTCACCACCCTTGGAGCTCTTTCCCGGCCTAATGATTAGCTTTTGAAGTCGTTGTGAACGGGCAGGGGCAGAAGGAGAAAGCGGTACAGCCGGATCAACTACTGCTTCCTCTTCAGTGGAAGTCTTCTTCTTTTTCCTTACAGCACGCTTCCCCTTCCTCTTTGAAGAGGACTCGCTCCCCGGAGTAGCAAGCAATGTTGAAAGCTTCGTATCATCGTCAAGAGACCGCTCCGGGGTCTTCTCGATGTCTTCAAAATCCTCCGCCTTCTGTTCCTGAGAAGCAGCCGGGTCATCCAAGCCTTGAAGAGCTTCGATTTTCTCTGCCTGTGATCCCGGTTGGGAAGCAGAGGGAGGAGTAATTTGGGAAGACGGAGGAACGGCAATCGAAGGAGTGAAAGCTTGTGTAGTGCTTGGTGCCTCCGCTGTAGAAGAAAAGAAGTTAAAATCAGCATCCCCCGAAAATAAAGAAGGCATCGGTTCATCAAAGTTTAAGTAACAAGTAAGAAGGTCATCGAATTCGGCTAAGTCAAATGACTGGTTCATTAGACCCGAGACGACACCAAGAGTACCTGGAGGAGTTGGCTTTGCAAGATCCACCTCAAACTTCTCGGCTTCAATATCATCCAGTGCCTCATCTTCAGTAGGAGTAGTTGCAGTCTCCTGGGCAACTTTAGCTAGATGTAAAGAATGAGGGCTGGAATCTATAATATTAACGTCGGCTGAAGTGGAAGTTTGAACGGGGGCAGTTAAAGGAGCTTCTTCTTTTGGAGGCTCTTCTCCCGCTGTTTCAGCTCGTACTTTGGCAAGTAGCTCCTTCCCCTTAACAAGAGCGGCACGATCCTCATCATTGAGATAGCGCTCCTCAAGTTACAGCTCATTATAGCCGGCCCCGCCAAGCATATCCATCGCGACTTCCCACACTTCAGCCAATGTAATTTCATAATCGGGACCAAGAAAAGAGAGGCTCCCACGACCCAGAACGCTGTGTAAATAAAAGTCGAATAAGGTAGAGCTGACGTCTGCTTTCGTCGCCTCATGTGATTGCTCAGCCGCTTCCTTTTCGGCAACGGCAGCAACCCGGCCAGCGGTAGCCTCATCACGCTCTGCCTCAACTTTAGCAAGTCGAGACTTTAGTAACTCAATCTCTACGTTCTGAGAGGTGACCTTTTCCCGCAAATCGGTGTTTTCTGTGCGGTATTTCTCAGTAATATGCTGTTCAGCGGCAAGCTTCATTTCAACATCTCTCTGTGCAGCATGGGCATCCCGCACTTGTTTTTGAAAGACTTCTTCTTTTTGAACATGAGATGCAGAAGAAGAGGCAAGATCTTCCTTAAGTTTTTTAACCTCGGACTCAAGTTTTGCATAACCATCAGCAATATTTGTCATCTCGAGATTATGTTGTTTGCAAATTTTGTCCCACTCCGCCTTGTCGTTTTCCATAGTCAGCATTGCCTCAAGGTTTGCACGATTAACCCTTTGGAGTTCATCGACAAGCTTCTGCCACTGCGACATCCTCTCGATATTAAGCCTGACTGCGTCAAGGCTGCTAAGCATGTCTGATTTATCAATCGGAACTATGTGCAAGTCAAAGCGCACCCCTTTTAGGCACCAATTCGGAAAACGGCTCTGAAGTGTTGGGGGGCCGTCCTTGACTTGATATTGCGGTCTGTTAATGATAGTCTGAATGTCAGATTTCTTCAGAGGAGGAGAGCTAGCCAGAGTATCAGAAGGAATGGGAGCGTCGGTCTTTTCAGAAATTTCAGGCACGTCAATCGGTTTAGATCGTTTGCTCGGTTCATCGGCAATCTGAGTTTTTCCCTTATCATCGTAAGACTTCCGCTTATGAGAGTAGTCACTCCTATGCGAAGAGTCATATCGCTCGGCATCTTTCCTTCTTTGCCACTGATCATAATCCCGCTTCTCCTGGGCTTTCCTTCGAGCCCTCTCTTCATCTGTTTCTTTTGGGGTATCAAGGTACTTCCTAAAGTCATAGGTGCCGCGGCCTCCACGGTACTTGAATGAGTCATAATATGAACCTGTACGTCCCATTGGAGAACCTAAAAGCAAAAAAGGAGTAAAGTTTAGAAATTTCTAAGAAAAAGAGGATGAATGTTTATAGGTGCTGGAAAATCCTAAGTGTGTGTGGCGTGCAAGCTACATGCGTCAAACTACAGACCACGCTTTAGTGTAGAGACAGAGATGACTGGCGTGGTAGGCGTCCGGGTTTGTTCAAAGGTGGAAGTCGCCTCGACAACGGGAGAAGTTGCTTTTGGATTGTTATCCCCAAAAAGCTCTTGAGAAGTTATCATGATATCGCTCAAGCCATCAAAGGTGTCATCACCCAGAAGTTCAGCAGACTTCTCTTTTTCAACCTCTGTATCAATGGATTCCTCAGGAACTCGAGGATTCTCTTCCTCCTCAGTAATTGGGGTAAGCGCCGACTTGCCGACTAACCCTACGACATCGATGGATGCAGAGCATTTCACCAAAGCAGCCTCCGTGACGGGTGCTTCTGATGCAGTTTCTTCTACAGAAGCTGGGGCATTCGAGGCCTCTGCTTGGGAATCTGAAGCAACTAACGTTTCCGCATCAGAACTAGAAATTTCATGACTCTGAGTCGATCTAGAAGGATGTAAAAGGCCAAACTGGTGCAGGAATTCATCTTTCAGCAAGAATTTGGCGCTCCTCTCTTCAGCGTCAACAGCACTCAAAGTATCTAAAATCGACTTACGGCTGGTATCTCGAAGAAGAGAAGGAAGTGCTGCACGAAGAAAGAATGGAATTAAGCATTTGATGGTTCGAATCATGAAAAATTTAGAAAAAATGAATCGGTAAGAGGTAATCTTACTTCCGACTCTCCAAACAGCATAAAATCCCGGAGGACAGCGAACATAAAAGAATTGAGTCAAGAATCCGTGGGCACTTTCAGGCAAGTCCAGAATTAGTTTGCGATTCCTAGCACTCCTCACAAGTATGATGGAGGGATGGTCCTTGTTCTTTGCGAATGTGCACAAGAAGCGAATTTCATCAAAAGAGGGAAAACGGTCCAACGTTCTCCTGAAAAGCACACACAATCCCAGTAGGATGGAGTATCCGTTAGGGTGTAGTTGAAAGGGAGAAATAGTTAGCCGAAGGAGGAGTTCCCGAAGACAATCATTAAATGGAGGAATGGCTCCACTTGAACACATCTGCCGGTTCACAGCAACGAAGCCAAAAGGCGGCCTGTCAGCAGTGTCGCTTGGCCCAGGAAGTAAAACATCTGCTTCGGCAATGCCAAATTGGATGCATAGTTGTCGGAAGACTTTATGACTTAGAGTAGTAGAAGTCCTTTCCAGAGGATCGTTTAGTGGAGTAGCAATTGGAAAAGCTTCTCCGGCTATTTCCAAGTCTTCCTGTTGAGATTCCATTCTACACAAGGAACTGGACGATCAAATATTAAGGTGCACGTTTCCTAAAGAGAGTGAAGTGTTGTGCAAAACTAATACAATAACGAGCAAATGTAAATGAAACTGAACTAATTAATACTTGTCAATTATAAAGTTTCAGGGCTTAATATTTTAAGTCCAGGAATAGTGTTGCGTTAATGCAAATAAATCAGCTTTAGTTGATCACTTCAATTTTGCTTTAATGCTTCACTTAGATTTGTTAGTTCACAGCATTTCATTCACGAAGTTCATTTAAGTTTGATTTTCTTTGACAACTAATCTGTTATTTGATGTGGGCAATCAATAGTAGTATATTCGTCCCATTTTTCTGTGAATGTTGCTTCTAAACAGGTTATTAACATTAAAAGTTGAGGCAATCCGAGAAGAAGTGCAAAACATAAAATAATTCAAGTTCAGAAAACCAGTCAAAAGCTGTTCAAAGTTCCAAGTGTTAGGTCGCTTACGACCTAACACGGGTTGCAATGTTCTTATGCTATGTTCAGATTGAAAGTTCAAGACTGTGAAAAAATTGCCTAAGTATTAGGTCGTTCAGCGACCTATCATGAGTCAGGATTTCTGTAGGTCGTATGTTGCAACTGAATGGATTAAGGTGGGGCAATTCTCTTAAGTCCTAGGTCGAGCACAATGGTTTTTAGGTTGGAGATACTCTAGGTCGCAAATGTCGTCAGGTCGCAAAGGCTAAGGTCGTTAAGCATTCCCACGCGACCTAACTCTTAGGGCGTTCGAATCTGATAGGTTGTTGACTTCTTCTCCAAGCAACATCATATTGGGTCCAATAACCCAATACCACCAGTTCAAAAAAGGAATCATCATCCCCTTCATCCTACCTCAACCTATCACCGATTGACTAGAGAATCAATGGCAAACCCTACAGATCCGTAGCAAAACCTTCCGTATGATCGTAAATCATCCCAACACGTCAAATGACGAACGAAAGTCGATTGAGACTACCGTACAAAAAAGCGTGATGCATGGAATTGGGCTTAGGTCGAGCGACAACGATTCATGTTCAAAGCAGTGACTATGGGCAAGTATAAGCTGATCCACTTACGAATTATGATCGGCGAGGAAGAATCGTTGGCTGATTGAGTCAAATTTGTCTCTGGAAGATCGAAAAAACTGTTAATGGCGATGGAGGCTCAGGACAGTAGGGTAAGGAAGAAGGTGCGACCTAACTAATTTATATGGGACCGAAGGAGGGAGGTGAACAGGCGTGCAAGTTTTAAGTCGATTCGCGACCTAGCAAAGTTGAGTCGAAGCATACGACCTAGAGTATAGTCATATACTTCGAGGGGCAAATGTTAACTCCTTTATTTCAGCGACCTAAAACTCTACGACCTAAGGAAAAGCTGCGACCTAAGAATGTTGCGACCTAAGAATGTTGCGACCTAAGCTAAGGCTACGACTTAAGAGGCTCTGCGACCTAAGAATGCTGCGACCTAAGGAAAAGCTGCGACCTAAGAATGTTGCGACCTAAGGAAAAGCTGCGACCTAACTACATAGCGATCTAACTGAGAAAGTCCACGACTTATCAAGATAAGAAGTTAGCGACCTAACTTCTTCGCGACCTAAGGTCCAGAAGGGTTCGCGACCTAAGGCTGCAGAAGACCTCGCGACCTAAGGGGGCAGAAAGGATTGCGACCTATGGAACTCAACGACCTAAGGTAGCTAGCGACCTAAAGGACTTAACAACCTAAGGTAGTTAGCGACCTAAGGAACTTGACGACTTAAATAGGTTAGTGACCTAACTATTAAAGGAGGTTCAGCGCCCTATGACCTAGAGCTCCCACAGCTATTCTTTAACTCGCGTGCGACCTATTACTTGATCAAATGAAGACAAGTACAGTAACTCCTGCAGCCGCAAGGGGACAGCGACCTAGCTTAGGTCGCTCGCGACCTACGACCTAACTAAGGTCGTGCGCGACCTAAGACTTAGGCAAATTTCCTGCCCAGAAATCAGCTTCTATAAATAGGACATCACTTCCAACTTGAGAGGGACTTTTGGCAAATCATTTCTACAGCGCTGTTACTCCGTCGAACTCTTCATTCATTCAGTAATCAAGGATCCTTCAAGCATTCACGACACTACAACAAGCTTCGAGAGAAATTCCTTACATCCGAGATGGATTCATCGAGTTTCACCGTCGAAGATTGAGCTAGTAGTCTAGATTGTTTCTTTTGATCGAATTGTACTGTTTCTTGAAGAGATTTGTATCAAATTGTAACCGAATCAGCAATAAGAGACTTTAAAGTGGACGTAGGCTCAGTTACGGGCCGAACCACTATAAATCCGTTGTTCATTTACTGCATTTCTGCTATTTTCCTGCTTAATTTCTGTTCCCGTCACACGGGTGGTGCTTTCACGATCTTATTACACACACCGGGTGTTATCGTTCATATTTTAACGTTAACAAATGGCAATCTAGAAAGAGCAGTCAGCCCAAAAATGAATGGCAGCCTAGGAGCAACTCTAATGGTTGTTTTAGATGTGGAAAGCAAGGGCACATCAAATCAAATTGCCGAGCAAAGATTATCTGTAATAGGTGTGGAAAACCCGGTCACATCAAGCCAAATTGTCGAACTAAGCTTGTGAATGAGAAAGCAAATGTGGTTCATGAAAACAAAGAATCAGATCATCCAAACTGGGAACAATGTTTGTCAATTCAGGTTATTCAACGATCTGAAGATGTTGCCTCTGTTGTACATCAATCTGACACATATAAAGATGTTAATATTGGCATTGATTATGAGAAAGAGTGGATTATCGATTCCGGTTGTTCACATCACGCAATTGGTAACTCATCATTGCTTTCAGAAATACATCCACATGACGGAAAACGAGCCATTGTTACTGCTGATAACTCAATACATCCAGTGGAGAAAGAAGGCCATCTGCATGTTAAGATGGATAATGCGAAGGGTGACGATGTTTCTCTTGAAAATGTATACCATGTTCCTGGGTTGAAAAAGAATTTACTCTCGGTTTCTCAGATAACCAACTCTGGAAGGTACGTACTCTTTAGTCCTGATGATGTTAAGATTCTTTCAAATATAAAAAATATTACAGCTGATGTGCTTCTTACTGGAAAGAAGAAAGATTCTTTATTTGTTTTGTCAGCTAGTGAAGCATATGTTCAAAAGGCAAATCAAAATGCCAGCGCATCATTATGGCATGCTCGATTAGGCCACGTTGGCTATCAGATGCTGCAAAAAATTTCGACAAAGAAGCTACTTGATGGTGTTCCTCCTCTTTATGATCTTAATACAAATGTTGTTTGCTCGGGTTGCCAATACGGAAAATCACATCGACTTCCCTTTCATAGATCAGTGAATCAAGCAACTACTCCATTTCAGTCAGTTCATTCTGATTTAATGGGACCTACGAAAACACCTAGCTATAGTGGTATGCACTATGCAATGGTCATTGTGGATGACTTCTCTCGATACACTTGGGTCTACCTTTTACAGCAAAAGAATGAATCCCTTGCAAAATTCATTCAGTTTAACACAATGGTGAAGAATGAATTTCAATCATCAATCAAGTGTCTGCGTACGGACAATGGGGGAGAATACATGTCTGAACAATTTTTTCAATATTGTGCTAAAGAGGGAATCCGTCGGCAAATGACTTGTCCAAAGACTCCGCAGCAGAACGGAGTTGCTGAACGAAAGTTGGGACACCTCACTGCAACAGTTTTATCATGGTTACATGAAAAACATCTCCCCAGAGAGCTTTGGGCTGAAGCCATTCAATGTGCTTGTCATGTGATCAACTGATTACCACCATGGTCAGGTATCGAAAAAACTCCTTTTGAGGTCTTGTATTGCACTAAGCCAAATGTTAGTTATTTTCGTGTCTTTGGTTCACTTTGTTATGCTCACATACCTAAAGCAAGTCGTACTAAACTAGACCCAAAATCTAGAAAATGTGTGTTTGTTGGCTATGATTCTCATAGGAAAGGATGGAGATGCATGGATCCTGAAACAAAGAAGTTTGTTGTCTCTCGAGACGTCGTGTTTGATGAAGCATCAACAATTTTCTCTGATGCCAATATAAAAGATACAATAACTGGACGTAGCACAAAAGCATTGGAGCCTTTCACTAACGATGTTGGCTCCATACAAAGGGCAGATACTTCCTTAACTGATGAACATGCTCAACTAGAAGAGACAACCATTAGAAAGTCAACGAGACAAAGACGACAACCTGATCATCTAAGGGACTATGAAGTTCAGTTGAATCCTTCCACAATAACAAGTTGCTTTCTCATAGAAGCTATGCAAAATGATGAACCCAAATGCTACAGAGAAGCAAAAGGCTTGGCTGAATGGGAAGATGCTATGCATGATGAAATTAGTGCATTAATTCGAAATGACACCTGGGAACTTGTTCCTAAACCAAGTGAAACTGAATTGATTACTTGCAAGTGGGTCTATAAGTTGAAGAGAAAAGCTGACGGCAGCATTGAAAGATATAAAGCTTGCCTCGTTGCACGTGGTTTTTCTCAAAATTACGGGTTAGATTATGATGAGACATTCAGTCCGGTTGCTAAAATGGTGACGGTTCGTACAATCATTTCCTTGGCTGCGCAAAATGGATGGGATTTATGGCAACTTGATGTGAAAAATGCATTTCTTTATGGTGAGTTAGATCGTAGCATGTACATGGAACAACCACCAGGTTTTATTTCCAAGCAGTTTCCTGATTATGTGTGTCGGCTCAAAAAGGCAATATATGGCCTCAAGCAGGCACCCCGTGCCTGGTATGGTAAAATTGCTCAATACCTTACTTTCTGTGGATTTATTCCCTCAAATTCAGATCCTAGTTTGTTTGTAAGTAAGAAATCATCAATGAACATGTTGGTTCTACTTTATGTCGATGACATGATCATCACAGGTGACAACAATGAAAAAATTACACATCTCTGCAATGAGCTATCTGTCCGTTTTGAGATGAAAAATTTGGGTGAAATTCACTGTTTTCTTGGTCTGGAAGTTGAAAAACGAAATGGGTATTTTGTATCTCAAAGGAGGTATGCTGCTGATTTGCTTAGCCGTTTCCATATGAGTGAATCAAAGCACATGGCAACTCCTATGGAACCTGGCCTCAAGCTAAAGAAAGTTGAAGGAGAGCTACTACCTGATGCAACAAAATTTCGCCAACTTGTGGGTAGTTTAATTTATTTAACTATCACAAGGCCTGATATTTCATATTCTGTTGGTATTGTATCTCAGTACATGGAAAAACCATGTGTTGGTCACCTTATTGCAGCAAGAAGAATTCTACGCTACGTAAAAGGAACAGTTGATTATGGATTGATGTATCGAGAGAATAACCAGTTATCTTTACATGGCTTTGTTGATGCAGATTGGGCTGGAGATATAAATGATAGGCGGTCGACCACAGGCTACTGCTTCACTATTGGATCAGCTATTGTTTCTTGGTGTAGCAAAAAGCAATCTACTGTCGCTCTTTCAAGTACCGAGGCAGAATATGTAGCAACAACCATGGCAACTCAGGAATGTATCTGGCTGAAGTGATTAGTTCAGGAGATCACAACTGCACCAGATCATCCAATTCCTATTCATTGTGACAATCAAAGTGCTATAAGACTGGCCAAAAATCCCGTGTTTCATGCTCGAACAAAACATATAGAGATTCATCATCATTTTGTACGAGAAAAGGTTCTAAACCAAGAGATTGAGCTGCTGCATTTATGTAACAGAGATCAAGTTGCTGATGTGTTTACTAAAGCACTTCCACTACCTAAATTTACACAATTCCGCATGGCTCTTGGTCTCATCAAACGAGAATCTGCACTAAGGGGGAGTGTTGAAAGTTAGTGCAGACTGACCTATTCTTCAGCAGTGATGAGAAGTAGTAGGAGTTACTTTAGGAGTTACTTAATGCTTAAATAAGGCTTTTGTTACGTAAAGAATAAGTCTAAGATACGTTAGGCATGTCAGTATAAATAGGAGTCATATTTTCCTTTGTTTGTTATCTGTCCACTTTTTCACTTGCAGTAACCAGTGCTGCTTTTTGTACTGAGTTGTTTTATCATCAAGTAGTAATAAAATTGTTCTTGTTTCTCTGTCACACTTCACCAAATCTTGATCGTAGGTGCTACTCCACATGAACGACTCTTCTACGTCTTCTAACTCTCAAATCGATGCCTAAATCTCCAACCAACTCGAGGCCTAGCTGCTGTCTACAACTTCGGCCATCACCAGACATCACTGTAAGTACGAAAACAACCATAGAATCGAAGCCAAAGCCAATCACTGTACAAGTTAAACGAATCAAGAATTTTGATTTTTCGTTGCTTATATTACAAGATTTCAATTTTCGAAATTGTACTTAAAAATAAAAGCCCCTTTTCATTGCTAATAGGTTAAAACTATAAGAGGAGATGGGTATGGGAGTATGCGTGAGGAGTATGGTATGGGTATAGGTTGAAGTGATGGGGTATGGAGTTGAATTGATGGAGTTGAGTTGATATAAATTGGTACATTGACAGACTTGCATTGTTTTCTCTGTATCAGCTTACTCCTTGGGTCTAGCTTACTGTTACTGTGATAATATGATATTTCTTTTAACTTATTTTATTTCAATTCTTACATGTAAAAAGATAAATACTTTTTATCATTAACGTTCTTTGTTAGTGGGTGAAGAAATCATCGGCAAAGTCAGTTTCTTTGAATTGATGATAACTCAGAATACGTTTTAGTGGTGGATCTTTAAATTTCATAGTTAATTCATATCAAACGCGTTTAGTTTCTGTTACCCGATCAAAGCTCGTATTGTTTGACAAAACACACGTCTCACCTCATTGATATATAAAGAGCTCTTTTACATCTGGCAAACGCATTTGCTTTTGTTGAGAATCGCAAATGCCTTAGAATAGAATTTCTGATGTGATGCGTTATGCTGATAGCTCTTCAGGGTGGCTAGAGAGTCATAAGTATTTATTTCTTTTTACAAAAACATATCTTTTCACACAAATAAATTAAGCCAACACAGAAGCATCACATAATAAAAACATATCACATTGGATAGATTAGAAGCAAACTACTTTAAAAACATTGTTCCTGTTCATGCAAAGAGCATTTTTAACATAGAGAAAAATTGAGTCTTTTAAGTGACTTAGTTGGGTCGAACCCTCTTTATTCCAACCGCATCCTCGAAGAGAGGAACCTCAAGAAATGGGGGGATCTCGAGGTACATCGCGGTTCTGCGCCCATATGTCGCGTCGCGCGACAGCTTGTCGGCTGCTTCATTTGTTTGCATGCATGAGAAGACCACGTGGATATAACAGGCGAGGGGCTTTTTCCTCAACCTCGATATATCCTTTGTGGAGAAAAAAAAAAGCAAAATTAATTAGATATAATGTTAAAATTTCAAAAATTAAGAATTAATTATTGTAGAAACTTACCGCAGCAGACTGGTTCAAGGCTGATATGCTTGATGGAGACAAAGGGACTCCAAAATTTATATTCTTTTTTCCATTAATATAAGATGAAACCAACAGGGAGTCGGTCTCGAGGTACATGTGCCCCGTCAACCCAAGTTGGTCGATCAACTGAATGGCGTGGCGTAGGGCGAAAGCCTCACATTCAGTTGGGTCGTGAATCGAACCCTGTCCATAATATACCGAACAAGAACAGTAGCACTTGCCAGTCCCTGTACGGAAAAGAATTCCCGCACCCGCCGTTTTGGTAACTTGCGAATATGCGCCGTCGACGTTAACTACTAATGGGACACTGCTTCGTTTGTTCCAGTTGTGAAGTTGAAAATTATTGGTCAGATTTGTTTTCTGGAAAACTTCGCAGTTTTGTTGATCAGCATAGTGCATTGCCTGAATGGGGCCGACATCAAAACGAATGTCATTGCCACGGCGGCACGACCACGAGCTGTCAATTTAAATTTCAGGATGAGAGAGCCGTAACTATAAAATAGTCATAAATAAATAAAACCTAAAGCATGAACACAGTAATACATAGAAAAACTTGTACCCAAACATCATGTATTTCATAGATTAAGGGGTTAAACATAGGTTTATGAGCTAGATTACTCGTAGGATAGCCGCGTCTTCTACTTCCCTGCTTTTCTTGCTCCAGGCTATGCACGCAACAAAAAACCCATCTGGCAATGCAACACTCAAAAGTCCAACCATAGATGCATAATGAAACAGTAACCCACATACTAGAATTTGAGAATTTATAATAATTTTTATAATTTGTTCTTAATTTTTGAAGTTGTAACAGTTTAGTACGGTTGCTCCTGGAAAATGAAGATTGATGATATATATGATTACGGCTGCGTGTTTTAAGTGATAAAGAAAAGAAAATTCTGAATCTTGTTTAAGTGCTTGCCACAATTAAACAAGATCTCGTTGCATGACAGATAAATTATAGCGTCTAAATCACATCAAGGTGGAATGCAACAAGTGTTAGGCAGAGAGCGTGAGTCCTAGCATATTGTCAACAATTCAAGAAATGGTAAGAACTAACTCCTTATTTTTTTTCTCTGGTTGTATAAAAAAAATTTCATGCATATTCTCGTTCTAGATATTGTTTGCGTAGATTTTATTACCTGCCTAAGTTAAAAATAAAAAAACACTGCACTTGTACTCTCCAGGAAAATCAACAGTGTGTTGTTGATTTGATAACCACTACATATCAAGACAATCAGAAAATTGCTCATGTGTATTATTGTGGGAAGTTTACAATTTAAGAAAATTTAAAGAAGGATACAATAGGCTGTATCCCAGGCTGCTAAACTATCGTGGATTGTATAATAAGCCTAAATAACAAAAGTCTAACATGGTTAATAACTTAACATGGCTTCTTTTATTAATTGATATTTTAGCCTGACTTAGAAATATGTTCTTTTTTAAGGATGAAATAAGTCATTCTACTTAGAACCCTTCAAAAAATAAATGACAATCATGGGTTAAATATTGCTGCTACTTTCACTTGCAGAAACCATGGAGTTTTCTGCCTTAACAGTTGAACCTTTATTAAGTGATCTCTCAAGTGGTTCTTGTTGCACGCAATCCGAAAAAGTATTTGAAAGATTGAAATTAGGCTATTGACTCTATAATTGCTAGCGACCTGCTTTATGTCCTCCAAAATAAATACATATAATGCAACACATTGATATCATGAAATAAAATAAAATAAATGAAACTTCTTTACGAAGCTAAATGTTGAACAACTAACCGAATGATTTATCGTTATTTTCCACCTTCTAAACATCATCGATGAAATCATTTTTCAAGTCAAGTAGTTCTTTCTTCCGTAATGACTGGAATATCCTGGTAATCTTAAGTTTTTATATGTTCCGCCAAATAAATAAAATAAAAAAATTATTTTACTTAAGTGCGTGAAAATATTAATTTAGATTATAGTTTTTTAAATGCATATTTCAAAGGCAACTGCAATAACATCTCGGGAATCAAACGCGCTAGCTACACCTCAGTAGATAAGATAATTTTTGAAATAATATTAAATCTACGTGTGTTTTAAAAAAATATCTGTTTTAGCTTGAGTTCATAATGAAAAAGGTGATGGCCTCTGAAATTCATGATAAGCCATTAATGATGTATACATATACTTCTAATGCACATCAGGATAAATAGATACAGGTTATTATATCACTAGCTATCACGATTCATGCTCACCACGCTTGAAAAATCCTTGGGGCTATGTATGTTAATTTATTTTAATTGTGAAATGAAGTAACAAAAGAGATTATATGAAACATAAATTATTTTAACATGAAGTGAATAATAACAATGTAATTAAGTTAGAAGAGTACCTCTTTTCTATCTTGGGTGATGCTAAACGAGAGAAGTTTTTGTATCTAGGAAGCGTAAGATTTGACTTCTTATTTGACAGTACATAACCTTGCCTCTGGTCATTTTGAATCGTATCGTATATCTTCAGCTCTTCATCTGATAGTAGTTCCCTCTCGATTATGAACGTTTTAACCAACGAAGATGTCATTTTTTTTATTGTTATGTTTTTTTATAATTTTATCTTGCGTAAGTCTGTAAATTTATAGGTTATTTTCATGCTTTGAATACAAAATATCTTTCCTAAATTAAGCTTTGTTATTTAGGAAAGTTTGCTATATTTTCTACTTTTGATTTTTCTTCTATAAATCGTTAAATTTTCCTTTAATAAAAAAAGATTATCTTCCGTTTTTGTTAAATTTTCCAGAATTAAGCACGCCATAAACATGTAAATTCTAATTACATCATCTACATCACAATTAAACCGTAAATTATAATTATATACTATATACTGTATATATAATAACATATACAGACGTATAAATAAATTCGGCAACTTTATAGGCTGTTGCAAAGCACAGGTCCGAGAATAAAATAATGCCAATTGTGATATGATAAATTATGCACGTATTAGTAGCATAAATAATTTAGTACCCCTAAAATCCACTCAATGGCATTGACCCCTCAATGACTAACAACGCACCAAATGTCTAACTATTGATATATAAATATGCTATAATAATAGGTGTACGGTGTACCTTAATTAAATTAAATAAGACAGGTGAATCAGAAGAGATCTGTGCAACTGTAACACTCCCCATCGTGTAAACAACAAAAAAGTCCAGCAATCTGTACTTTGTTACTTCAGTTGTACTGATTTTCGAGTCTTTTTGTTATGACCTTAATGTACCTAATTTCTAACTTGGTTAATGTACCTAATTTCTAACTTGGTCTCTCCTATATATAAATATATGCGGGTATGTACATAACGAAAAGTGCATGTAGACTTTCAACATATAGCTGTTAATGAGCTGCATGACCGTGCGTCTGAATTCAACAATATTTTTTATTCCTGCTATAGAAATTGATTTTATTGTACGACATAAATACATATATGAAATAAAGTAACCGTGTATGCCATAAAGCCTAGCAATCGAAATTTGTTCCATTAAGATGAATTTACCTAAAAGTATTTATTTTAAATGCTGGATAAAACTGCGGTTCAGATTATGCAATTTGCATAATGCAAATCTCAATTTGTAACTTCCGGTTTTTTTTTTCCTTTTTTTAAATACCAAATAAATGAGGGCATTTTCATTATTTTGATTTCAAAATAGTCGTTGTTGTTGATGTACTTGTACAAGTTAAAAAGTTTCCCTTTCACTCTAGTCTAGTCACATATACATACATAAGCATTGCATGCTTGTATTTACTTTATATTAAGCTTTCTCTTCAATTATTGTAATCTTTTTCTTAATATTTTTACTGTTCTTTTAAGCAGAAGCTTAATGATAATTTAAATTATGATATATGTTCAGTATTTTTTTGTTATTTAGTTTGGTGCTCAATTGACAGTGCACTGATACAAAAAGATTTGACAATGCACCGATATTTTTATGTATTATTGAATTACCAACCTATTTTACAATTATTTTGAGGAAACTAATTATTTTTTCTCATAGGGTTATCTTTTCTATAGATGTTTAGTTTATGTACATAAATAAAATAACCGTAGTTGACTAGTTATATAACAGTTGATTCAAATTTGAAACTTATATATGCTTGCCAAATTATTCTACTAGCTGTACCTTAAAAACATGATATTTCTCGAAAAAAGTTCGAAATTCTTTGCAAAATATATTATAATAGTTTGCATATATACCATGTTTTATAGTTTGAAATTTTTTATCTTTATATATAAATATATTTAATATTTTACTTCTTAGATGTCTAATTGTTTTTTGATTTCATATAATTTATGTATTAATTATTTCCTTAAACCATATTAATGGTATATGGAGTAACCCTTAGATTTTCTAAGCCGTTTTTGGGCTAATATAGATATTTGTGTTTGCTTGAACGTTCTTTTTTGCTAGATTTGCATAATTAACATGAGAAATAATGGAATGTATGATATTATTGAAGGAAATAATACCTAGATGTAATATTAGCAATAAACTGGTAGATAAAATTGAAATTAATTTAATGCATACAAATAGATTTATTACTATATCTTTTATGAATCTTCCTTGTTGGCTAATTGATTTCTATTCCATAAGAAGTTAATGCATTAATTTATTTCTTTAACTACACACTTTCTGATCCATTTCATTAGACTAATTAATATATTTGTGTTGTGATTGGACTTTTGTTTTCCTTGATTAGCAATAATAAAAATAAGCGAATTAGTGTAATAAATATAATATTATATAGGTTATAGTGCCTAGAAGTGGTATTAGCAACAAATTACTGTTTGTCTTCAAGAAATATGTAACAAAACCTTTTATCTCAAAGAAGAATAAATATAAAATGAAGTTGATCTTTGATCCTTAAGAAAGTATTTAACAATAATAAGGAACTCTTATATTAAGTAATAAAAGTAAGATATATTCATCCTTATTAGTTCACATCCAATCTTCTCTTTGTTCCACAAGTGTTTTTTTCCACATCTCATATCCTCCCATTTCACCATGTGTTCATTTCCCACTTTATGCTCCTAAAGGAATTTCAGTCAATTCAATATGTTGCATATTTCTTACCCCACATTTTTATGCTACCATTAAAACTTATGCGATTTGTAGTAACTATGATATAAAAAAGGAAGGCTGTGGTTTTTCTAATTCTTCACATATAAATGAAATTTAAGTAGAAAATAAAAGATATTATATATAATGGTACTTAACCTTGGCTCAATGCAAGCAGCTTCAATTGAGCATGTACCTGATTTTTCAACCAATCTAATTTCCAAGTATATTGAATATATGTTACAATCATCAAGAGTTACCGACATAGTGCCACTGCACTTAGTGTTTTTTTTTTGGACCAAATGGAGCTGCACTGAGTTTTATTTGGATCGACTCCAGCTGCAATGAGTTTCTTGACTTGTGCTTCTGCACTAAGTCAGTCAATGACTCAGTACAGTTTTGCACTCAATGCAACTACACTCGGTCAAAGAACACTTATGCTACATGTTTGATAACACATAAAATTTACAAATCAATGAATTCGACATCTATTTGCCACTAGTGCTGGTGTAAAGGAATCCTTATTCTTATAGTTATAACAGGAATGCCTTCGTCTGCCTATTTTTTTGGTAAACGCAAACGTTTATCACATTGAATAATAACATGCTACTGATTGTATGAATTAATGCATTCAATTTTATTTTTATACTATTCAAGAACTATAACAATTTTATAAATGTCATTTTTTTACCTGAAAGTATCATTATCAGATGTAAAAATGTACTTGCTGTGATATTCTAAAATGCAATAATTTTACTTGTTCGTTGCAGTCCTTGAGTTGATACTCAATCAAGAGCCATGCTTATGCAGAAACTGGATCACACAGGAATTGCTTCAAATCCTTCACCCTCCTACCTCTCTTCTTACCTCTCTTCCTTCTACCTCCTTCTTCCAAACCCTAATTTCTGAAATTAATTAATTCTTTTCAGTGATTTAATCCAAAAAATGGCACTTTCAAAACTACTAACCTTATTTTTCTCAATATAGGATTGTTAGTGTTGCAGATTTGCATGAGGATTTGAATCCGCATCTTCAAGCATTAAATTGGGAGACAGGTATTAACAATCAAGTTCTCCTATATCCTTCTTTTATTTTTTATTTAATAATTCTTCCATTCTACATGGGGTTTTGATATATCATTTTGTTATTGTTTGGATCCTTTTGGAAAGCATGATTGTGGTAATCTCTGAAACCTTGTCATAATATTGTCTTGCCATTATTTTTGCTAGTCTAATATTGTTTTCTATAGAAACTCATGTTAATTTTCTTAAACAAAATATACCAAGTACACCATGTTCCTTAACTAATTAATATTAGCTGGTGGATCGAACACTTATTGTTGCTAAACATCTAATAAGAGCATCACCTGAAGAGCTTCATCGTATTTCTGGTGATCTTATTTGAGCATATAATTAATTCATATGCATTGTTAATTAAGATGTGACTGTTGAAGGCAAGAAAGTATCAGCTGAATAAAAAAGGCAAAAAACCATGGTTGCTTTTCTTGTCACATGCCCATTTGAATCTTTAGACACCATAACACAATTATTATACTCACCAGACGTCGATATAAGTTGACGTGTTTTGATACTTGATGTCATGACTTAGGCAATGCAATCTCTTTTTGATACTAAATTCATACTGAAAAAATGCTAAAAAAATTTAGTTAAAAAGTTTTCAGATGGTCGGGCTTGGTATATACCATTTTAGTAGAGGCCCTGAATGGAAAGCAGCATTAGAATCAATTCACAGTAGCACAGCTCTAAGTTTTATTATATTATTTGATTGAATTATGCACATATCTTATCAAATATCTTAATTCATGGCAGTATACGCACCATATTAAATTACGACAATTCTCTTACTCATTTATAGACCAAACATGACAACAAAATCTTACCGTCAAAATTGAAGTTTATGGTAGAGGACACTCCGTAGCAAGCTTTCATCTCTAATGTCCTAGAAAGAGAGCTATCAACCCATGCTGGCGAACACTGCATAGATCCAGGGTAAAGTAGCCATGAGCAGAAATTGATAAGGAGAGGAATCGGGAGATTCTATGGCCGTTTGGAGTAATTTCGACTCCGCCAGTTATTCATAATTTCATATCTAAAGCTCCTGGATAAACGAAGTGAATAAAAGAGTTAATGAAGTCTAACAGTTTATTAAATATAGAAGTTATTCGGGTCAGGTTTGGCAGAGATGAACACAAGTATGAGTTTTTTTATTTTGTTTTGGAGTAGTGTGTCATAGTCTGTTTTCATTGTGGATTCTCTACCTATTGTAAACAATATTTATTTCTTTGTTAATAAAGTACCTCTTATATATATATATATATATATATATATATGTATGTAAAGCATTAAAGAATATATGAATTTCATTTAAGAAGATACGAAAGTTTATATACAAAGTTATGAAGTATAAAACATTAATGAAGACATGAAGTTCATTTATGAAGATATGAAGTACAAAACATTAACAAATATTCGATGTTCATTTCAAAGATATAAAGTTCATTTATGAAGTTATGAATTTCATTTACAAATGTATAAAGTACAAAGCACTAATAAGGTGTGAAGTTCATTTACGAATATATGAATTATAAAGCATTAGAGAAGATATGATGTTCATTCATAGAAATATGAAATATAAACAGAGCATTTTAGAGGTTGTCTTGGCATATGGACGGAGTGGTTGATAGCTAGTCTTGTACCTTAAGGCTAAACCGCAAATCATCTTAATGAAAGCGACTAAGTAACTAAGCCATTTACAACAATCAACTCCAATAATTTAAGATAATTCCACCTGCTGAAAATGGTCACGGTAAATGAATTTACTGCAACAATACTATCAGGCACCAACCGGCCCTTCAAATTTGAGGGGCTTCACTTCAAAAGTTGGAGGCAGGAGATGCAACTTTTTCTAATAATGAATATATATCTTATATTATAAAGCAAAACCTTTGGTCAACGGGTCAAAGTGAAGCCTTTTTCACAATACCTAAACTGTCATTTTGTTTATTGTACCAGAAAATAGCTAACATGGGTATTGTTGTAAATTGGACCATTCACCCCCCCCCCCACGAACCCACGTATTTTCCGTCCTACAATCATGTCTCCACATCTTTCTTCCCTCACATGCCGTCTTCTATCTGTAACAAAATAAATCTCCTCATTTCTCTAATCACTGGATCAACAGTTCCTATTTTCCACTCTTTCACCTCCATATTATCCAAAACGAAGGCTCTGCCAAAGATTATCTCGATTTCACATCCTGAGCGGTGAACAGATCTGGATGGTACCCATTACCAAAAGTCATTTGTTCTGGAATATGCTCTTTTTGCTCTTAATTACTCTTCAAATTGTTATTTATATCGCCGTTATTCTTCAAATAAAGCATGAATTGAAATGAAGGACGATCAATATAAACAGATTTGCTATGGATGATCTCAGCCTCAAGTTTGATATCATGAATTGCTTATTTTCTTTCTTATACGTCAGATCTGCTATTCACTTTGTATATAAAGTTATTAATTTCTTTTATTTCTTCTGTGCAGAACCTAAATGGATTTCCTATTTTGGGCACTATAATTTCAAAGACCTAATTTGAGGTTGTATGGTTAGAGAACTTGCTATAAGGTATTTGTTTTTTGGTTCAATTGGCCTAAACTGTTCAGTTGGCACTTTAAGATTCAAAATCAGTAAGCTTGACTCCAGCTATCTCATTGGCTGTAATGAATACTCTAAATGCAAGTGAGTATGTTATTACTTCATATTTGTTTGAGAAATCTTATGTTTAAGGTACATTTTATGTGAAATTCCATCTTTTATGAAGTTACAGGCTTACTTGCTTGCTAATTTAAGTCCAGTACGGTTTAGTGTATTAATTTGATTCTGAAAAAGGAGACTGGATTATTATTTATGTAAACATTTGTACAACAAAGATTTTATTTTTATTTATAAACTAAGTACATATAAGTATACTGCACAATTATTTACCATTTATATCTAGCTGTGTATATATGAACATACCATATTCATCTAACTGTCCACTTTACCATGACAGTATCATTTATTCATCCGTAATGAAGGAAAGAGGTATGTTTCATAATTATGATGACTTACATATGCAACAAACCTACATCATGTCAAAAATTAATCACTCAGGCATATATGAGTCAAACCTAATTGTGAGTGAACTTTTGTTCTTTAAAATATCTTAATGTTGTTTGATGTGAACGATTGCTTACCAAAAGACAACATTTCTCAAACTATCAAATAATATTTACTGTGTTACAACTACTATCCTTAAAAGTAATCATTTTCCTCATTAGTATGGCTGTATGAACATGATTCACATAGATGTTTGTAAACCCCTTTAACTCATAGTTAAAAAACAATGGTGATAAATTTAAAAGTATTAATGTCTCATACTTCTTCTAAATTTTATTTCTTTTTATTTGTCCAAAAAAGCTGGCACGATCATTTTGTTCCTTAATTATTCATATATAGTCCTTTATGCATCAGGTAGCTTAAGGGATATGTAGGATATTTGTCTAAAAAGGTAGAAAAGATCAACAAGGGAACACTGTAAGCATTGTTTTTTTCACTTTTCATAATATATATTTTGTTATGTTGGCATGGTTCTTTTCATTTTATTCCATGTTATGTTGCCTTATTATGGAAATAAATGTTATAGACCCCAAGATACAAACATGGTACATTTATGAATATACATCCAAAAGGCTATTAGTCATAGTATTCATTTTTTTAAGAGAAAAAAAATAGTAGATCCTATTATATTGTAAATGTCTGAATAAATGTTCTGTGATATATAGTAGGCAGAAATTTGGAATAAAAATTAAAGATGTTAATATTGCAATCTTTCGCTAATTTGAACAGTCATCGGCTTATTATTTAAATCAATGGATTAATTGAACTTGCTCTTTTCCTTCACTTCCTATTTATTTTTTGTCTCTTATTTCTATTCGTCTTACCCTTCCTCCCTAACTCATGTTTTATTTTGAAAAAGGAAATAAAAGTCACTGTATGATTTTCTTTCACCCTTTTCATCCTTCAAACCCACATTAGAAAAAAACAAGAGTGCTAAAATTCAAAGGTTTTCTAATTACTTCCTTCATCTAATGATTATTTCATTTTATTCATCCAAAAATTATGGCGTTTCCATTTTATTCCTCAGTTATTTCTATTTACTTTTTTTATAAAGTAGGTAGCTTAAGGGATATATAAGATATTTGTAAATTCATTTAGAAGAGTTAGTAAAAACAATAAAGGAACACAATAAGTATTGTTCTCTTTTTTTGCTTTTCTTAAGATATATTTGTTACATTGGCATGGTCCTTTTAATTTTATTCTATGTTGCTGGCAGATATAATGAAAATAAATGCTATATATCCCAAGGTACAAAAACAGTACATTAATGAACATAAGGTTGAAAGGTTATTAATGTTAGTATTCATTTTATTGGTAGGAGAAAATGGTAGATCCTATTATATGGTAAATGATTGAATAAATGTTAAGGTGATATACAGTAGCTGGGAATTGGAAATTAAGTTAAATATGTTAATAAGATGCACTTCAGGTTCAAAATTTAACATAATTTTACCATTTATTGTATTCCGGAGAACCAAAGTTGACATTACGGTTTTTATTATGTAGTATGCTATATTTAATAAATGAAATTCTAGGTATGTAAAAATTATTTCTTTAGAAATCATTTCTACTTACGGAAATAGTCATAAATGTGTGTTTTCCTTCTTTTTTATCCTCCTTTTTTTTACATGAAAATTGAATTACAGACTTCTACAGTAGTAATTTTCTTTCACTGAGATTGTGAGTATTATGGAAACAGTTTTTACTTGATCAAACATTTATATATTTTAGCAATTTTTGATCATTTGCAATTGAAACACTATTGGCAGGTATCAAATTTGATGCCTAAACTAGCAACTATTGGAAGACAAAGAACAGGAAATCTAGCCTCCCATGCTTTGCAATGCAAGGCAATAAATGGCAACAACAATCACCTGTAAATAATCTTCAAAGTATATATTTTAGTGCTTAGTAATGGATCCATGCTCAGAGTCCAGTATAAATACATCCTTAGCTAAATGATTTTTTATGCTCTATGTTTTCGTGGAGAGATCATCCCTTCATAATTTTTTTTGAAAGACAACTAGAAAAGATTATAGTACCTGAAACAATCATTATGTTCATATGTTTCAGCTGTACTTTTAAGAAACAATTAGAAATTTAATGGCTAAATTATTGGAACCCTTATGCTAAAACTTAAGTGCTTGAAGGAAACAAAAGAGAAATCATGATTTTGATGATACAAAATCAACGGATGAATACTTATTCTTAGGTTGATATAACTTACTGGATGTACTTAATTGATTGCAACACTTAATAGGATAGCATAAAATGGTATTATATAGCACAAGGGCATGTTTTATACAATATTTGACCAATAACTATGTTTTTGCATGTCATATGCAACTGAAAAGAAAACAAGACAACTTTTTAGAAAGCTGACTCTTTCGCATAGCCTTTTTTGTACAATTCTTTAACTTTAAAGTAATAGTAGAGGCAATAATTTGGACAGAATGTTCATCATACTAGTGGTTTCAATTGAAAAGGTTGGATCATTAATAGATTTTCGAGTTGGAAAATATTTGTATTAGCTTATGCAAAATTATAATAGACGAGTGGAGCTAAAAAAATCAGCTTAATTTTATGTGGATTTTACTAAATAAATGTTGAAACTATCATGTTGGAAACCAAAATTGTGAACTAGCTTTTGTATTTTTAGGTGAAAAAATAAACAGGATAAATGGAGGTTGATAATGCAATAAATGTACCTTTGGAGTTGACAAGACTCACAATAAACCTTTCATGCAAACTTTAAACCACGAATCAAGTGATTTTAGCGTATTGGGTACGTTATTCCCTCGCCTAACAAGCCAGTGCCTTGGTTATATAGTTGTAATCGATTACTCTTAGCTGTTAATCATGTTTAATTCTCCTTTCAAGATCAACTTTAGATATAAATATGCAGTTTTGTTTGGTTCTGTAACAGAACATATGCACTAGCAACGAGTCTATGTATTATGGGAACTTTGTAGACAATTTATGCTGCACTTTTTTGGTGCATAGATATATTGAAACATGCAATATATCTACAACGAAACATGAATTTACGTAACATTTCATTTCCTTCCTTCCTTGGCATCTACATTTTTATTTTAAAATTTCCACCTTTTGCCCTTTCAGCTTTAGTTTTTGCGAGAGTTTTTTTTGACACAAAAAGATCAGTTTCTGACACTGGAAAATAAATAAAAGATATGTATCTATACTTGATAAAAATTCATCATGCATTAGCTACTTATATAACATCATAAGTGTGTTGAACTAGCACATGAGCAACGACATAGTTTGAGTTATTGAAGTGGAAACCTCACTTGCAAAGAGTTTGAACTTCATCAGGTATAACAAGATAAATATATTTCAGAAAGCTACTTACGATGGGAAAGGATTACTGCGAACATTGTAAACATTTTGCTAATGTTTTAAGATTAGGCTATGTTTGGTAAAATCATGTAAAATAAATTACAGTCTATACATTTGAACTTATTTTTACACAGTAATTTTTTTACAGATCAAAGATTTTTTTTTAAAGGCCAGTCGAAACCATGGAAAATAACATTTAATGCATATGTTCCTTTTACAATAAATAAATTATATCTTATCCTTAGGATAATAGAAAATAATTGCTACGTTTATTACTCGCACAACATTGTATTTACATAAAAATGTCTCCTTACAACATTTTTATCTCTGCCATTTATAAATCAATGATGTCATTCTCAAGCCCAAGAAATGGAGAAAACGATTGCCATAATTACAGTTTAGCTCTTATAGATTATTTTTAGCTTATTGATGTTGAAATCAACCTTGAAAAAAATGAGTGAGAATAATTATTATAATAATTTAGTTCTTACAAATTGTAATAATGATATTATTTTAAAGGAAACTATTTTTGTGTTATGTTCAGCCTTCTTTACCTATTTGATTATTTCATAAAATAAATTAATCTCATTCATATTTTGATAAATGCTTGATTTGTGCATATACACGCATAGAAAAATTCCAACATTAAGTGCACTTTAAAGTTATTTTGAAAATCCAAAAACTCATACGAACATCGTATTTTAATACAAATTCCTCCTGCGCACGTGCATCGCACGTGCCAAAGTACTTGTATATATATATATATATATATATATATTCATTATTAGGAAAAATTGCATCTCCTGCCTCTACACACACACATATATATAAGATAGAAAGCAAGGAGTAACAATCAAGGATTGATCATGAATACTTGTGCAAAAACATCATTTTGAATAGCCTCTACGATTGCCTATGTGACTACCACAACACAGAGGAAAATTGGCTAAGGAGATCTGGGAGGTGCTGCCGAAGAAGTATAACATGGAGGAAGCTGGAGCAAAGGAATACGCAATCAATCGTTACCCCAAACATTAGATGTCCGATGACAGGTCAGTAGAGACGCAGTCTCAAGAGCTTCAGAAAATAGCTCATGAGATCGTCTATGAAGGTAATGGCTATTGACAAGCAGTTTTAAGTTGTAGTACTAATGATATATTGCCCATAGTTGTAAAGAGTTCAAAAATAAGTTTAGACATAAAACTAAACAATTTTCATTTGAAAATTTTATTTTTAGCCTATGAATTGAAGAGAAATCCCGAAAATAAGATTTGAAAAAGTAAGTCCTTGCTGTTTCCAACAACATTATCAAGGCTGCAATTCTAAAAACAAACTCAAAAACTTTAAGAATCAAAACCATAAGCCTAACTAGAACTGCAACAAGAATAGGAACCTTCAAAGGAACCATACCGCACCTGTAACGACCCAGAATTTCAAACGAATTAAATTGAGAATATTTAATTAATTTTAAATATTTGAACGATGATTTAATTTGAATCCCCGATTTAAATTTGAATTTGACGATTAAATTATAAAATTTAATCTATTGAAGTTGAATAAAAAATTTGGTTCTTCAATTTTAAGCTGAAGAAAAATATTTCAAAAGCGTTTAAAATTCATATTGATGATACTGAAGATAATAGAAGCTTCAGAATTGAAGTTTACAGTTATTTGTTCAGTTTTGAAAATTATATCGTTCAGCCGATATTTAAAAATAGCCGTCCGAGGCACAGTCTCGGAATTCGACGAAACCAGTTCTATTGGGTCCGTAATATTGAATTATTACCGGATTTCAAATTTCGTAGCATTTGGAGTTCTTATGTGACCATACGATAGTTAAACGCGTTGAAATTTCAAAATGAATTCAATTTAAATTTAAATTAAATTTGGTCAGCATTAGCATATTATCTCCTAACTTTACGCCTAAAATCAAGTCGAGAATCACGGAATAAGATCGTGCCAACCATCCTCCTTTCAATCTTAAACAACAATCTTCCTTTCCCTCTCCAGTTTTTAATTCAAACGAAATAAATAAAAATGGCCGAAGCCTGAGAAGAAATCGAAATCCTCTCAGTTAAAGAAAAAAGGGGGCAGGGCGTTGCGATAGGGCATTCGATCTCGTTTTCGAAACGATGGGACTTTGGTGGCGGCAAGGCTCGAGTTCGAGCAGCGATGGAAGGGAGGGGATTGAATCGCGATTGTTAGGGTTTCGAGTTGGCTCGTGTTCGTCGATGGTGGTAGCGGCTCTCGCACACGTGTGCACGAGGAGGGTAGCGCGCGCTGTGATGAGGTGATTTGCGATGGCAGGGGAGTTTCTCGCGAGCACCAATCTGGAGGCGGAGTTCGCGACTTTGTCGCGATGATTGTTCCAGGCAGCGGCGAGTTAGGAGTTCTTGAGGCTGAGAGGAGGCTGGGTCGTCGTAGTTGGGGCGTTCGAATCGAACTGGAGCAACGGCTAGGGTTACGATCGAGGATCTGGTGGCGGGGTTCTCGAGATAGCATGAGGTTCGTGCTTTGTTCCTGTTAATTTTGAATTAATAAAAATAGTATATGTAGTTTCAAAGAGATAAATAAATGATGATATTTATATAGATATATATATATATATATATATATATATATATATATAAAGTTTTAAGTGAAATATTTGTTTAAAGGAAGATTAGTTTTGATTTAAATAATTAGTTGGATTAAAATTTTAAAATGGCAATTAAATTGTCTATTTACCAAATTAATTATTTTTAGTTGTTAAAAGATTTTAAAGGAAAAATTGGTTTAAATGAAACTATCAATTAATTAAACAATCACAAATGAAAATTTATTTTTCGATTTAATTCAAATATTAATAGATTTTATACTAGGTTTAAGTCGAGAAAACAAAAGAAGGATTGGATTGGATTGCAAAATAAAAAGCTAAGGTGAGATTTTTCTCACTCAAAAATGAAAGTGGAATTTTCAGTTATTTATTGCTTGATTTGATTGCTATATTGGATGTGATATTAGATATGATAGGATATATCTATTATATATAGCAATATATACATATTGGTATATGTATATATTGGATTGATTGATTTCCCGCCTCGTATAGCGGATGAGACCCTATTGCGCCGTTAGTAAGCGGATTATTTTTATAAAACCTATATACCGCGATATTCCACCTCGAAGTGGAATTGGTATTGTGCTAACGTCTTTGGATGCAGGGAAACAGGTTGGAGGGATCCAACTGGACCCCTCACATTGATTGAATTTATTTATACTGTGATATGAATCTGTGAATGATTATATTGATGTTATTAATCATATTGATATCTGGAAATTGTTTGAAGCTAAAATTTAGCTGAATGGATGTTTGATATCATTGGATTCCAAAAATAAATGAAATTGAATTTTTGAAATCAAAATAGAAATTTTTAAGTAAATAAATTTTTAGAAATTGAATAAATTCGAAGAAAAGAATTTAAAAGTATAAAAGCTGATTTTTATAATCTTATTGAATAAATTCCAGAATAAAGTGAAAATGCTAAATAAATGGATTTCATAAAACAGTGATTATAAATTGAAGAATTTAATTTAAATTTTGATTTTTAAATAGATTGAAAGAGATAAAGAAATTTATTTTCTTTAAAAGGAATTTATTTAAAGAGAAATAAGTGGGAAGTCCAATTAGAAATTTAATTGGCAAATTGAAACGGATTTGGAAAAAGAATGAAATTTATAGATGTATAAATTGTGAAGTTAAAAAGAATGAAATTTATAGATGTATAAATCGGGAAGTTAAAATGAATGAAATTGTAGAATAGAAGATTTATAAGAAATTAACTTATAAATTGGATTTTTGCCTTCAAATGAAATATTGATCAAATTTGTTAATAAAGGAGATTTACAAATCGAAGTTGTTATAAAGTAGGAATAGAATTTATAAACGTTGTTTTATAAATTCGAAATCAATTGAATTTGATAAATTAAATATAGAGGGTTATTAAAGGAGATATATTCGCGATTCTAGATAGCGAATTATTATTGAAATAAAATGTGTAGAAAAGATTGAAATTTGGTTAGTGAAGTATATTCACGATTTTAGACAGTGAATATATTTTTAAGTAAAATGAATATGGTTTGGGAAAGCGATATTATAAAATGAAGTTAATTGTTTTAACGATGTTTTAAAATGATTAAATATCGAAACCATAGATTTCAACATTCATTGTTGAAATAGACGTTTTCGAGGAATAAGGAAATGATGGACTATAACACTGTTGTTATAGTAAATGATTTCCGAAAGGAAATGTTTTGATGTAGTATTGGGATTTATATATATCTATCAAAATTTTGAATCCCTATACTAATAATTTTGAGTCGTCGTAACGATGTTTTACGTAACATTCGTTTTGACTCAAATGGATGTTGTTATAGTAAATGATTTCCTTAAAGAATGAAATGTATACTTAATTTTGATTTAAGTATAACGAATATTTTCCAAGTGTTGAAAATAAATGATTTGGGAAACACTTATTTTTAAATAAGTATGGAATTGCTTTTCCAATATGAAATGAAACATTTTGAGATTTTATCTTCTTAAAGATAAAATGAAATTGAATATTTGAAATCGATTTGAGAATCGTATATCAGTAGATATTTTGAAATATAAATTCACTATGGAATTTATAAAAGGAAAGGGAAACTGTTTAGAAAAATAAACGTTGATTTATTTTCGAAGTGTGGAAATTATATATCTAGTAAAGATATTTTTGGAGATAAAATAATTTGGAAAATTATTTGGAATCTGATGATGTTGCGCATCTTTATTGATAGTTAAATAACCGACTATCAATAATTACCTCGAATGGTATTTGTTGTGAATTGGATGAATTCGAATGCCACACTTATTTTTGAATAAGCGCTCACTATTCGGGTTAGCCGGGAAAGGACCATGGGGTCATATAACCCATTCCGAATATGTGATACGTCGTTATGAATTGCATTCGAAGACCGGTGTTGAAGACCGGATATTTTTGAAAACGGAAGGATTACCGTCGAGTTACTCTACATCGGCTGATCTCCGGTTTAGAGGTTTTTATCACCCTTAGTGACGGGAAGTCCGGACGTGATTAGAAATTTATCCGGATATGCAAGGGCTTCGTGAGAAGTGCCTTCGGTTCTGTTCGATCCCGGAACAGACTTGTATGGATTGTGTGTCTGACGTTACAATTTGAGATATAAAGCTGATTTCTTTCAGATACATTTCTATTGGTGGATGAGAATTTATTCTCTTAGCTTAACACCCTTCTCTGAGACATACGAGCTCAGAGGTTATGTAGTTTAAATTTATCAGCGATATATCCCAATTTGGTAACGTGGCATACTGAGTGTTGCTGTGAAATGATCAGTGTTTGATCATTTGTGATATGATCATTTGTTTGATCTTATATCTTTGTGATCATAGGTTGATCATTTGTTTGACCCGAAGCATGGCTTTGTAGAAAGCGTAGCTTTGTGGACGAGACTTCATCGAGCCTCACACCCCGGAAATGGTCAAAACAGGAAGGATGCGGCAAGGTTCTAGGGAGTAGCGCCCCTTAGTGTATGTCATTCCTTCTGGATAGAGGTGGTATCATGGTATGGAGCCCAGATACTTAACCTATGTGGTTGCTGCATTATTATTTTGATGTGGTTTTGTTGGAAATCGGGGATCCTCGGGAAGATCGGTTACGATCGGGGGTTGGCATACGCGTGTCAGTAGTTACCTACTTTTGCAGAGGTAACCCGGCCTTGTGTTGGCAGAGATCTAACCGTAATGTTAGGTTATTTCTCGGGTCGTCTATTCCAGGGACGTACCCATCGTGGATAGGAAGTTCCTTAGCCTGACCATTTGTTGGAAATCCAAAGAAACAATACGAGACTTGTACGGTTTTAGTTGTAGAACCTGCCATTCACTTATGGTGGTCACCACTGTTTGGATGGTAGCTATAGTAGGCATAGTTCGGAATGTCTATGCTGGCTAAGATTTATATTATACTTTCGAAATGTTTTCTACACTATGCACTAATAATAATATCAAAAATGATTTGATTTTGCGTAGTAAGCATCTTTGACTATCATAAGAAGAAATCTCCTCCAATTCTGCGTTTGCATTGTGTGTGTGGTGGGAGGTCTTATGGTAGTTTCATTTTCCAAAAGCATTGCGAATTGACTTTAAAATTTTCCTGTTGTTTATTTTAAAGATAAATAACTGTTTTACGATCTCACACCAGTCACCATGACTGACTCGGAGTTTATTGTTTCCCTTCTAAACTCTGGGTGCCCACCAATTTCCACACGGGCAGTCTAGAGTTATGTTATCAGGATATTCTGGAGCTTTGGAGATAAGCTGGTTGACGAGACGTAGTATTTGTATCTGATAGTATTTATTCCGCTGTGTATTCTGTATGAGGACAAGTTTATATAACTGTCCATTGTTGTTTATTGACTCTGATTGATGTATGTATAAAATGATATAGTTCTTTGTTTTAAAGATTATTCATTTATCTATTATATGTTGTTCCGCTGCGATGTGTAAGATTCTGATATTGTTTTCTGTTCTGTTGTTGTTCTGTTGTTCTCTATTCTCTTCTTCTTTCTTCTGTTCTTCCTTTTTCCTCTTTTCTTCTTTTTCTACCTTTTCTTTCTTTTTAAAACCCTCACTATTGGAGTTTCCGGCACTCGATCTCTCGGCAGTCGATAAAGGGAGTATCGATGTCGAATTTTCGAAAGTCGAAAATTTCGGTACGTGACAGCACCACATCAAATACCGCGCTTAAAGACCGATTTTGGTCAATTTTTTGTTATAACTATAGCAAACCAGGTCATAGGCATGAATGTGTAGAAACATGCCTTGTCTTGGTCCTCAAGCAAACCTGATTGAAGAGTTCGTGTAACGACCTGTATTTTTAACACTTTAAAAATACGAATTAAAATAAAAATTTTGGATAAAAATCCGAAGGAAATAAAATTTTGTGTTGTTAAATGTGAATTACAAGTTAAAATGCAAAACTGAATTCTGAAATAACTTATTTGTAAATTAAATATGGATGTTAACCTGTATTGAATGTAAGTAATGAATTGAGTTTGATTGTAAACCAAATTGGTTATGATTGTAAACAAAGAATAAATAAAACGGTAGATTTAATAGTGGAAGTTTATGTTATTGAAACTAATATAAATAAATGTAACTTAATATTACAGTTGATTGAAATCAAATAATAACCGAAACTGTAATTTGATAAAGATGTTAACTGGTAATTGAACGTAAGTAAAGATTTAAATTTGAATGTAACAAGAAATTGAATTGAATTGAATTTGATTGTAAACAACGAAATAAATAAAATGTACATTTAATATTGAAGTTATAATATGGAAATCAACGTAAATGAATGTAATTTAATATTACTGTGAATTTAAATAAGATGATAGCTGAAGAAAATGAAAGTAAATGAATTATAAACTATTGATAATAATGTATAAGTAAATGGTTGATGCAATAATGAAAGTGTAAATCGAAATAAAAGAATTCAATTGGAATTAAATAACTTGAATTTGAATTACAATATAATTGAACGCTGAATCTAATGTAATCTTTTATACTGGATTTATAATGGAAAACTGCATTGTAAAAGATTGTTAATTACTGTGAAATTAAAAATAAAATTTGTGAACAATTGAAATTTGATTTAAAAGTTAATAGTTTAAAATTGGGAATTTTATATTGAAATTAAACAGTAAAAATTGTCATTTTTACAACTGTCTCAGATTTCGATGAAACTAGTTTCATCGGATCCGTAACAGTGAATTATTGTAAGGTTTCAATTTTCGTAGCAATCGGACTTGTCGTTTGATCGTACGGACTCGAAACGCCTTGAAATAAATGCAATTATAATCAATTAAAATCAATTTGAAATTTTGATTTTAGCATAACTTCTTCATACGATGGAATTTGGACTTGAAACCTTTTCCATTGCGTTTAAAATATTTTAAAACACCTATTTTGATATATGGGTTACCCAATTCCATTCCGGAGTCAGAACGGGCTTTTCGGACCATAGTTTGTTCCGCACGTTCATCTATCCAGTCTATCTACTCTATCTCTAACATACCTATATAAACACAGGTATAAACCCTAGCCTCCCTAATCTTCATTTGTCTGTACGTACAATTCATCTTCTTCTTAGCTTCTCATTCCAATGGCAGACAAAACCTAATTCCCAAATTCCAAAATCTAAAAAAAAAAAATTCGAGATTTACGCGCTTCGGGTCGCGCTTGGGGTTTCAGGGGGAAAAACCCTGGAGCTACTTCGAGTCGGGAAGAAAACTACTCGGGTCATCGGGTCGATTTCGCAAAAAACTCCAAGCAGTCATCGGGTATTTGAGGCGGGAACTCGAAGTCGACTCAGCACCAGAATTTTCCAATCTTTAAATTTTCATAACTTTTGCATACGGACTCGGATTTGGGCGAGGTTTCTTTTGTTAGGATCATATCGAAATTCCAGACACTTTGACGCTGGTTTGGATGGATTTGGAGACTGTCAAATTTTTGGGTTTAAATTGAATGTAAATTCAATTTAAATTCAAAAGGTGAGTGTTTTATAACGCTCACAACGTACTGAATATCTTTATGGTAGTTAAATTTGAAATTATGAAGTGATATGGATTTATTTGTCGTTGTTTGATAAAAATTAAATTGTCATATAGATTGTCATTTGAATTCACCGTTGAAAATTAAATTGACAGTCAAATTAAAGTTAAATTTTAATTGCGATCAAATTTCCTTATATTGATAATTATGAAGTTGTTGTGAATGTTATTGGCTTTATGGTTGATTGGTTGTGATGGATGCTATTGGTCGATATTGGTTGTTTATTTATTTTGATATATCATGCTACCATCATGTATATTGTTTATTGCATATAAACTGTAAACCGAATCATTTCGAATAAATTAAGAAATAGGTTGAAATGATATACCTATGACATCTATTTGGATTGAAATGATATATGTCCATCCTTGAAATTAAATTTGAAATAATTATCCACTTGGCCATAGGTTAGAAAATTATATACGGACACCGGGTTGGTTAAATTAAATGATTTTAAAAGTTGTTTTGAAATTATTTAAATGAATTGATTTTAAGAATAAAATCGAATTTATGGAAATTGAATTATTTTGAATTGAAGCTCAAGATGTTGGAATTTAAACTTGGTAAATGAAATTGTTTAATTATTCGAAGTTTAGATTTTTAAGAAATTTTTTTGAAATACGGCGTAAATTTTCGAAAGTTGATTTGTTTTAAAAGATTGGACTTTTAATCGAACTCTGAATATTTCTAAGAAAATTTTTATGAAATGATATTTCAAGTTTGAGTTTGGAATTGAAAATTTATTTAAAATTGAGATTTAATTAATTTGGAATTTAATTGAAATTCAAAGAAATTTGTGAATTGGACTAAATTGAAACTATTGAATTATTTAATAATTAAATAAGGTTAAATTATTTAATGATTAAATTGAATTGAAATTCTTTAATAAGAAAATTTTGAACTTTTGAATAAGTGAATTTTTACTTCATAAATAATTGAAATTGAGTTTCTTTATTAATTAAGTTTTGGAAAATTATTTAAGAAAGTAAATAAGTGAAATTGAATTTTTTTAACAAGAAATGAAAATGTGATATTTTTGGAATTAATGTAAGACTTGTAATTGGAAGAATTGATTTGACGAATTTAATTTAATTCAAAATTGTAAGTTTTGATTTAATGAAGTTGAACTTAAAAAGGTAGTGTAATGGATTTGAAATTTAATAGAAATTGTTTTGAATGATAAAGTACCTTAACGGATATTAAATGAAATCGATAAATGAATTTAAATTGATTTGAATGTTGAATTAAATTAATTTAAATGATTTCGGAATGAAACTTATATACGAACTTGAATCAATATTTGAATTGTTTAAATTGAAATTGAAATTGAAATATAAGATTTTGAAATTTTGATTTGGAAGTTTTGAAACGTAAATTTGGAAATTGATTTAGAAAGACAAATGAAATGTTGATTTATAAATTTTAATTGAGATTGTAATTGATTTGGTTTTGAAATAAATAAACGACCAATCGGTGAAATAATTTTGAAGTTATTAAAGAGACCGGAATCGGTTATGGATATACTCTCTATCTAAACCGAAAACCACTTTAATAACTATACGCGGAGTGATGATCCAGAATGAAGTGGTTGGAATGATGTACGTGTTGACTGAAGAAAGAGAACGATAATGGATAGCCTTAACACTTGTGTCAAATTAGAAATGACTAAAACAGGAGCTGTGCCGGGCCAATGGAGGATTAGCTACCTCAAGTGGACACACTTCTTCGTAAACTATTCTTTTACTTATTGTCGATTGGTGCACCCTTGATTTTGGGAGTGTTGTTTCACGGTGTTGCGGGCGCTGCGGCGTTGCGTTCTCACCAGTCCGGATCAGGCGAACGGTAGTATCACTACCTTGGGTATTGCCTCATGTGCCTTGTCATACTTGTATTCCATTTATGCGCGACCACTATGATTTTGATTTGTACCTTTAGTATATGGATTGCCCTCTGGTGACTTCCGGTTTTGGGGAAACTACGGTCTTGTATATGCTCTTGGGAATATAAACTGTGTTAAGGGTGGAATGGGCCATGGCTTAACGCTATTTTAATACTTTTAATTTAATGTAGACATATTATAATAGCGTATTGTACTACATAGTAGATAGTTTAACAGATCCTTGAGAGATGGAAAATCCCGTAACATCTCTTAAGTTATTGCACTCACGTTGACACTGGATAGGAGATGTCAAAACCCGTAAACATCTCTGACGCTGTCACACTCATATTTTCTTATTCGATTTGACTTACATGAGATATTTTAGTCCTGACTCGAGTGTTTTTCCTTTTCATTACGCTCGGGTCAGCCTGAGCATTTCAGATAAGGTTGAAGATCTATTCTGGAGGACGAAGACGGAGTTTGGTATTACATCATTTGTATTCTACTACCATATTATTTATCCGCTGCATTATTGTATTATCTCTGATATGTATGTAACTCTGATTTATGATGTATAATAATAATCAAATTTATTTATTTAACAGCTTCATGAACTGTTATTTTATTATTATATCTTGTTCCTTCCGCCGCGAGATTCTGAGTTTGTTTTTGTTCTTTCTTTTCCTTTCTTTTCTTATTTAACCCATTAACCATCCGCCCTTTTGAATGGTTTAGAATCGGCATGTGTGTTTGATTTGTCGATTTAAACTGTCCAAAAAGGCGGGTCGTTACAAATCGCTAACTGCTATAATTAATGAGATCGAGCTTAGTTGGGGATCAAAAGGATGGTGAGTAGATAATTGGCGCTACATTCCATATCTGTTATGACCGTGCTATGTTCAAACGTACATGGATGTTGAGGACAAGAAAGTGATGTTGGGTGACTCTCACACCGCTATTGTTGTTGAGATTGGAATGTTGAATTGAACTTTGCCTATGGAAAGACTATCATACTGAAAGGACGTGATGCAAATTCCAAAGATGAGAAATAACTTACTTTCGAGTTGTCACTTAATAAGGCTGGCTTTACTCAGATTATAAGGGCTGATCTTTGCGCCATCACTATGAATGATATGTTTATGGGTATGGCTTATGCTACTGAGGGTATGCTTAATTTAAATGTTGAAAGTAATAAGTATCTCCTTCTGCTTATATGTTGTGTTTATTTAATATATAGCATGTTAGAACAAGCGTATAATAAAGAATATGAGTAGCTTAGGATTAACTCCTAACGTATCATTGAATTTTTTTGAAAAATATGATTTTTTTAGTCAAGCCTAAATTTCAAAAACTCCATATAAATACGTAATTAGAGAATCTGAAACTTTAGAGTTGACTTATACTGATATATGTGAATTAAATGGAACTTTGACTAGAAATGGACATCGCTATTTTATCACATTTATTGATGACTACTATGATTTACTTATGTGTACCAAATGAAAAATGAAAGGTGATGAATTTGAAATGTTTAAATCTTTTATAATTGGAATTGAAATTAAGAAAGTTAAAAGATTACGTAGTGATAGAGTAATTGCATATGAATCCAGTAGGTTTATTAAAACTTAGTATGATACATGCACGAACTACACCTTACTCATCTGAAATAAATGGTAAAGTCGAAAGAACACTACAACAAAAATACTCCACTACAACATCCTTTTTACATCGAGCATTTACTTCCCGTTGTAATAAAAGGCTATTACAACGGTCTATTTAGGACCGTTGTAATAGATGCCCTATACAACGCCCTTTCAACAACAGACAATGACTGCCTGTTGTAATAGAATGGTATTACAGCTGTGACGCCCCACCTCTATACCCACGCTAGCCAAGAACACTACGGTGTAGTGCTGTCAACTAGCACGGAGAATAAGGCTGTTGAGGAGCGACCATCTATGTAATTGCTTTGTGCGAGCACCGATATGTCAGATAGAATAACATACATTTTTATTACATGAGGAAATCCAACATACCGATACAAAATCAAAGCTACTACACAGTGGCTATAATAGTTTAGGACAATAGATATAAAAATAACACAGATAACATAAATGCGGAATACAGATGGAACGAAAAGTCTCATATATATAATAACTGATATCAGTTACAATACATTTGACACAATACAAATGATACAACTACAACTGTCGACTCAAGAAGTTATATATACAAGTACATTATCGACTAATATACATGAATACATTATCATCTTAAAACAGACACACTGACTACTACAACAAGACGAAGACCACTTCAAATGATATAAAAAGTCTTCATAGCTCTAGCAGCAACCCAAAGCTAAAAATCTACAACCTGTAAATACTCGGTCTGACCCGAGTATTACATTCAAAAGAAAATAATACACGGGTCAGTCTAATTCAAACTCAGCTATTAGTGCATAGAAGCAATAATAATCAAATAATCAGATAAACGACAGTCACGGAAATCTCGTATATCCAACTCTTCAATAAGAGAGTTGGATATCGATAAATATAACACATATCAGTGTTAAACCACAAATCAGTAGATTCGAAATATCAACAAAGATAAGTAAAAAGATCATCGATGAAGATAATTTAGTAAACCACAAAATTACCAATGATTGGCTGCAGTACACGCTGACGTGTACTGCCTCGCCAATACGGCATACGCAATACGCAACAGATCAATGAATCAAGAACAATAGAAATTCCAATTAAAGTCTATCAATTCTGTGTGGCTGCAGTACACGCACGCGTGTACTGCCTCGCCATCACAACAACTGCACAATAAAACTGCAGTTGAAACCAACGATTAACCAAGAAACTAAACAGTCAAGCAATGACAACTCAAGTGTCAAACTCAACTGGATAGCAAGATCTGGTCAAAATATACAAAACGAATACAAAACAACCACCACAATGAAACTGCAGTGGCAAACAGGTACAAAGACAAGGCTCAAGAATTCCCAGTGCCAACAAATGCAATAAGCAAGTGACAGTAGAGAAGAGTTTCAACCAAGTGAATTGAAGTGATTGGCTATCTCAAGCAACGGAAACCAAACAAGTTAGAACAAGGCAGAGAAATGCCAAAATGGTTAAGAGAGGACGACAACAGTGGTATAATAGACCACATTGAAACCGGAAGTATATAAGTCAATGGAATGCAAAGAACAAAAGACTCAATTACAACTACTGTAAGTATAAATGCAGTGACACTCAACATATAGGCATATGTTACAGTGCAACATAGTAGCCTAGGACGAAGTGAGGAAGAAACCAAACCAAGTCAATAACTTCAAAAGTAAAAAATGCAATTCAAACATACATATATACATATCAGATGATGTATATACATACGTGACTGCATACATATGTATGAAGACCACTTGAAGTCTGTCAAATAGACTGCAAGATAAACTCTGAATTGTGCATATGAAGTATACTAGTAGAAATATGCAAACAAAATGCATGAAACCCCAATGCAAATATGAATGCACCTTAGTAATGCAGAACTGCACTTAAAACGAATAAGGGATGCTAGAACATCAACTAAGTTCAAAACTTCATACAAAAATAACACTGCAGCATGTACATGCTCCAATCTGTCGAGCTACAGAAATGAACCACAGGAAATAAAATCTCAAAGTAAATGCTGGTTGCACATGTGTGAAGACTACATCTGGGAATGCTACTCGATTAACAAACTTGAGTAATAGGACAAGTATAGTTTCAAATGCAATAATACTCACAAAGGCTACAGACAGGTAGCGGTGTGCAGGATGAAGCACTGCAAAAATGCAAGTGTCCAGACAACAACAGAAAACAGTGCATGCTACTACAATGATGAACAGAGGTGACAGCAGGAATAAATGCAATAACAGCTAAAGTCGGATGACCAGAGGCCGAAGTACATAGGGTCAACAACCACCAGATAAAAGAATACCAACGTGACGAAGTCAGTGCCAACAAAAGTGACAGTGACTCAATCATCTCAAATCACCAAGGCCAAAATCAAAACAATGCCGAAGTCGACATAAAGGCAATAGCCAGAACAAAATCGAATGCCCGAAGTCAACACGAAACAAAAATCGAACCATGTCAAAAAGCCAACACGAAACAAAATCGAACTACCTCAGTACGAAACAAGGAAAGAATTAGATGTGAGTAAGTCTCACCTTTGCCACGGAAGTGAAGACGAAGCTGTAGCTTCAATTAAGAATCGCCAAAAGCAACCATCAGCCGAAGCCAGAGTCATCACAAAGGAGCAATTCACGCAACAGGTAAACTCGACTCAAATTGAAGTAGCCGAAAGCATATTAGAGATAGAGAGTCGACTTTTGTCGAAGAGGCAGCCGCGAGCGAGTGAGGCGAAGGAAATCGAAGCCTTTAATTCGCTAGAGGATCGAGATCGCCGAAGCCCTAATTTAGTTAGTCGCCATTATTTTCTCTCGATTGATTTGTTTAGGGTTATACGAATGAATGAGAGGGGATTGGGTTTGCCCCTGATATCATCTCGGCAAAGCCAAGAAACATGGGCCAAGATTCAAATTGTAAAGCCCGGTCAACATTTTTATAAAAGAATTTCAAATTGATTTTAAATTTCAATAGCAATAACAATCGTTTGATGGCGATAATCAATTGATGCAAAATACTGGGTTGTTACAGACTTCCCTCCTTAAAGAAATTGCGTCCTCGCAATCATAAGGAATAAATGGATAAAAGGTAACAACCATAAGAGCATGGCGATGTCGAATGCATAAGAAAAGCAAATGTCAGCAGGGGAAGTATTAGATATGAAATCAAAAGGTTCGACTGCTTCAAATCAAAAGAACCAACAACATGGGGATCAAGGAATCAAAACAGAAATCACATACTGAGCACGAATTGAATGTGAGTAAATCAAATTACTCACCTGAATCTCCAGAGAAAAAGACGAAGCTCAAATCTCAAAATCGCAAATATTCAATCATCAAAAACGATAATCGAATTTTCAGAAATCACAAATATTCGATTAATCCAAACGAAAAATATTTAATTATCTCAAACGATAATTAAATCGAAAAAATATATTTAATTACCACAAATGATAAATCAAATTTCACAAATATCTGATTATCAAAAACGATAATCAGAAATCACAAATATTCGATTAATCAAATCGAAAAATATTTAATTATCTCAAACGATAATTAAATCGAAAAATATTTAATTATCACAAATGATAATCAAATTTCACAAATATCTGATTATCAAAAACGATAATCATAAATCACAAATATTCGATTAATCAAATCGAAAATATTTAATTATCTCAAACGATAATTAAATCGAAAAATATTTAATTATCACAAATGATAATCAAATTTTACAAATGTCTGATTATCAAAAACGATAATCAGAAGACAAATCAAATGTCTAATTATCTCAAACGATAATCAGAAAACAAATCAAATATCTAATTATCTCAAACGATAATCAGAAATCATAAATATTTAATTATCACAAATGATAATCAAATTTCACAAATATCTGATTATCAAAAACGATAATCAGAAACACAAACATTCGATTAATCAAATCGAAAAATATTTAATTATCTCAGACGATAATCAAATTTCACAAATATCTGATTATCAAAAACGATAATCAGAAACACAAACATTCGATTAATCAAATCGAAAAAATATTTAATTATCTCAAACGATAATCAAATTTCACAAATATCTGATTAACAAAAACGGTAATCAGGAACACAAACATTCAATTAATCAAATCGAAAAATATTTAATTATCTCAAACGATAATCAAATTTCACAAATATCTGATTATCAAAAACGATAATCAGAAACACAAACATTCGATTAATCAAATCGAAAAAATATTTAATTATCTCAAACGATAATCAAATTTCACAAATATCTGATTATCAAAAACGATAATCAGAAACAAAAACATTCGATTAATCAAATCGAAAAATATTTAATTATCTCAAACGATAATCAGAAATCAGAAATATCCGATTATCAAAAACGATAATCAGAAGTCATAAATATTCAATTAACGAGTCCGGAATTAACCGAAGTAGTAAAAGTATGGTTCCATACTCCGTACTTTTGCTAAATCGTTTAAATCTCTTTATCGTTTCCTTGAAAGTGCAAGATTGTGTGTTTTAAAAATAACATTTCACATTCTCAAACGGACAAGTCCGGAATTAAGCGAATCAGTAAAAGAAAGGGGTCATAGTCCTCGATTTTTCTGAAACGTTTAAATCGCTTCCTCGTTCTTTTGAAAATGTAAACTGTAAAAATTTTGAAAACAATTTTAATTATATTTTGAAACAACTTTTAAAAATAACGAATTTTGAAAATACGTGATTAAATTAGCAATATCAGTGTTGCGGGAGAACCGCTTGTAAATCCATTTCAAAATCGACGGTTACTGAAGTTAACACGTCAAAATCTCATCAAAATAACTAGCATCGAAATATAATACCAATGAATTTTCATTCATCAAAAATGTCACAAGAATCTTCTCAAAGATAGAAATAGGATATCATACCCTAAACTTGTATCCATAACAAGTCAATAACACATGAATTCACCAATACACAAAAATTGACAAAACTTGTCAATAGAAATCACGAAAATTGGTGAAGCACAAATTCTAGAAATCATCACAAGAAATCCAAAAATCACAAAAAGAGGGGGGAGGCCTATCAGAAAACGGGAGTATGAAAACTCCAAAACACCGGTATCACATGAACGAGACGCTATCTCATGGTGGCTAACCATTAAAGTTTCACACAGGAATGGTCCGAAGACCGTGGGGCGCTACCCCACATATGTGATTGTGACGACCCGGCTTTCCACTCCCGGAAAATCGCATCGACAGAAAGAAAGAAAGGGGTGAGAAATAGAAAAGAGAAGAAGAGAAAAGAAAACAACAACAGATACTCACAGCGGAAACGAAACGAAATATAATATATCACATAAATATTACATAGTATCATATACATCATCTATCAGAGTTACACAGATTACACATCACATACTAGACAGTTATAAACATCTGTCTAGTTATTATATCTCAACACAATACAGATCAATACAAAGATCAACACAGCGGAAAACTACTATCTATATCTACAACGCCGAAGCCTCCTGCTCCATTTCTCCTCCAGATTACTCGTCAAAGCTAAACCTGAATCCCTTGGCTACTCGTAAAAATTTGAGTACCCAAGAGTTTATAAAACAGAAATAAACAACTTGGGTCAGACATGGGTCTGGTGTGAGTAACAGGTTAAACTTGTTTAACTTCAAAACCTTTTTGAAAGAAAAGGTATCACGTAAGACTCCCCACCAATAAATATGGGTAAGTTTTTACCTTACGCTAACCAAAACATTTTATAGGAAATTCGATTGTATTATAATAGGTCTAGGGTTTTCAAATAAATATGAAATAGCTGAAATTGTTACATTATTAAATTCCAGCATACTAGCCAACAAAGTGGGTTATACAATCAAATCCGTTGTCACTTATTGGAAATTGGATTCCATACAATGGCAGGGCTACCGGGGTACCGCCCGTCACAGTACGTGGCCTAGATCACCGTACCGAGGATCACTCCCAATCCCCTGCAACACAAGGTCGGAACATCCCTTACTGGATAATTCCCGCACAAGATACCCCACGGTTGTCATGATTCAACCGCACCACTAAGTCGAAAATAGAAAGGGACATCTAGACAGAGGTCATCTTGTCCTACTTGGGTGCTACCCACTAACCTTGCTGCACCTCCCCTGTTTTAGCCATTCCCGGTTTGTGAGGCTTGAGGTCACGATTACCTTAGAAAAAAACACATCACTTAGAATGCTCATCGTCCACCTGACGATGTTCTGAAAGCATTCAATCCATACAAGTTCGTTCCGGGTTCGAACGAAACCGAAGGCATTATCTCGTTACACTCGTATTGGAATCACCCTCAGAGTTAACGACAATAACCCTTGCACTCTAAATCTTTATCTCGAATCTGAAAGTACTATCTCTGTCAACTCATTACGGAATCACCCACAGAGTTATACTGACAAAGAATCGTTCTTACACCTCGAGTCTTCACTTGCTCCATTTGGATTTCACGACCTAACGTAAATTTGGATCGATGTGGTATTCGGGTCTCCAGACCTGGAAATCCGGTATACGGAAACCCGATCCCGGTCTCATCGAAATCCAAAACGTATCTTTTAAGGCCAAGTTGTTTTAAAGGTTAAAACAATTTAATTCAATTATCTTTATACACTTAGAAAGATAATTCACAATAGATAATCAACATTATCAATATCATCGGATAATCCATATTATCACAATTCAACTAAACATCCATATCACATAGCATATATCTCATCAGAGATATCAATCAAATGCAAAGCATTCAGTATTATCATCCATCCATAAGTAATGATCTATATCATTTCTAATTAATTTAAAGTTAATTAAATTAATTACTTTTATTTTATAAATCCTTCTTACTTAAACATTAATTAATTACAAATTAATTAATTATCCTCTAATTACCTTTTTCAATTAATCATCTTTGATTAATTATCTTTTAATTACCTTCAAGTAATTTATCTTTAATTAATTACTCAAATTAATTAACCTTAACCACTTATAGTAATTGACCTTTAATTACTTCATTAATTAATTAACTATAATTAATTAAATTAATCAACTATAATTAATTACATTTATCCTTAATTAATTACATTAATTAATTACTTCATTTATTAATTATTTCTTAATTAATCAATTCTTAATTACATCATTAATTATATTAATTAATGATCCTTAATTACAAATTAATTATTAATTACTCTAATTAAATTAATTACATTAGGTAATTAACCTTTAATTAAACAACATTATTAATCACCTTGATTAATCTTCAATCAGTAATTAACTACCCTTAATTACTTTCATTTAACTAAATTAATTACTTCCTTAATTAATTTCTTAATTAATCCTTTGATTAATTACAAGTAATTAAACTTAAATTACTTTCCTTAATACATAACCATCAATTAATTACATCAAGTAATTATCTATTATTTACTTCTTAAATAATCATACCTTAATAATTACATTAAGTAATTATTATCAAATCATCTCCTGATTATTCTAAATTAATTAAACCTAATTAATTAACTTAACTAATCAAATTAACTTCAATTAATTACAATAGGTAATTAATTCTTAATTACTTCCATTAAGTAATTCATTTTAAACAAATTCTATAATTGATTATCTTTAAATTAATTAATCTAATTAATTATTAAAATTAATCATATTAATTAATTATTTAATAATCCATAGTTAATGACTTTCATTAACAATTAATAATTCTTTAATTACTTTTCTTAAGTAATTAACTTAGATTAATTATTATTAATTCCAAATTAATAAATCTTAATAACCAATTTAATTAATCTAATTTATTTAGTTAATTAAGTGTTAACCATAACTTAATTAATATTTAATTACTTTATTAATTAATTCTTAATCATTAATTAATATTCTAATTATAATCCTTAATTACAAATTAATTAATCTTAATCACTAATTAATTAGTTTAAACCATTAATTACCTATTTAATTAATCCAAATGATTAATTAATCAATTAAATTAATTATCCATTAAATTTCCTAATAAATTTAATGAACACAAATCTCTAATTACTTTAAGATAAAACTTGTTCTTATTAATAATCAAGTTATCATTTACAAAGTATTTAAATTACAAATTAATTAATCCAATTCATTAATTAATTAAATTAATTTAACTATTTTAATTATCTTAAAGATTTAATGATTTAAACTTTAAGATAATACATTTTCTTATTCATGGATAAATTATCATTCACAATTTATATTTGAAAACATCCATTTGCAAATCTACTTTTAAATTTCATTTTAAATTCTGGATTAAAATGAATACCAATTTATTTTAACAAAGTTTTAAACTTCATCCTTTTAAATTCAACTATCTCATCATTTTAAAGTTGCTAAATATTCTAAATTTCAACAACTTATTATATTTTTGAACCGAGATTCAAATTTAACTTAAATCAGTTTTAAACTTAGACTTTAGACTTGTTTAAAACTTTTACTTAACCTTTTAAATTTTGTTTCAAACTTTTTTTTAAACTGTTTAGTCCTAAAATCTGGAAACCAGACTTTAACCCGAGAACCCTCAAAATACTTCGAGTCGCCCCCTTCAAAACATCGAGTCTCTCACGAAAAAAAACCCGAGAAAAATAACTCGAGTTGCCTCTCTGAATACTTCGAACATCACTCGAAATAACCAGACATCACCAGATACATGCTCGATCGCGTGCACGTGCACCGGAGGTGCAGTCGCCACCGACCATCACCACTAACCCTCACAAGTCGGCGTTCACCACTTCAGACGAACCAAATCCCAACTTCGTCGATTCCTACTCGAATTCAAATTCGAGCATAAAACCAAAACCTGGAACAGAACAATCGCAATGACCAAAACCTGTCAACATCACCTCGACTTCGAAATCCCGACCACCTGAACTCCTGCAACTCCGACCATGTCATCGTTATCGACCAAACTTCACTCTCTCAAACGCCTGTAGCACTCGATCCAAAGAAGAAGTTGTGGTGATTATTTTCTAATCAACTACAGAAACTAGGTTTAAAAATCTTCAATCCTTAATCATTTTTGCCTCACTGTTTTAATTCAATTTCTAGTAATTTTTCCTACATCTTCGATCATCCCACTACTACTAGAAACAATATTAGTCAATCCAACCTCCTAGCTCAAGAGTTCTAACCCAAAATTCATTTATAGTTAAAACTAGAACTGCTCCTTTATCACTAAACTAAAAATTATAATTTCAATGCTAAAAATCATATTATAGTTTAGGTATTCCATTTATAAACCTGAATTTATAAATTACAAAGTTTAAATTTTCACTTTTATATAACATGTACTGTTATTTTGGTTACAGAGACACTCAGACTAAAAGTTTGACTTAAATTAAACTATTTAACATTAGTATATGATAAATCAAACCATTCTTGTTTGTAAATTAAGTCATTACAAAAACTAGATCCAGGGGTAAGAGAATTTAAAAGAAATTCTTAAGTCTGGGCAACAACAAAACAGGGTTCAAAGATAACAGATATGCACACATAACTATTCATCCATGTATACATAGAAATTCACATATAAAATCATACATCAATACATAGATATGCAGAACCACCTATAAATATTCACATGCAACCATCTTTCCTAATTTAAACCTTAAAAATAGAATGTTACTCACCTAGACAATAATGAACAGAACACTTATAACAGCATGCACACAAATAAAAATCCAAAGCAGACATTCATTTATGTAATACACTTTTATATCTAACCATACTTGCATGCAACTAATTATATTTTAAAATTTAAAGTTACTCGCCTATTTTAAAAGAAGCAGAGCCTCCAGATTTTTGAAACTGAAACAACAGGCTTTTGAATCTTTAAAACTTGAGTTGCTGGAAAGATACTTTTGCTTTTAAAACTTGAAACTGAGAAACTTGCATTCCTTATCTTCTTTGATTTTAAACTTGAGTTGCTTTGATTTAATCTCAGATTTGAAAAATGCATGCAGGCTTTTTGATTTTGGTTACAGGTTGGCTTTCAAAACAGAGAAGATATGTTTGATGATCTCAGTTTTGAATTTGAAACTGGTCTACATGTTTTGATCAGAGGATGACAGATTGAAGAAGAATTTTGCAGGCTTTTGATGTTGAAAAATAAATTTCAAGTTGGTGATATAGGATACAAGGTTTATTTCTGAGAATTTGATTTTTGAGTTCGATCTCTGGTTTTTGGAAGTATTGATTTCCAGATTTGTTTCTTTTGAGAATTTTGGTTTGAGGAGTTGCTTTTCAGATTTTTGTTAGAGCATTTTGTTCAGCTGAATCTCATTAAGTTTTGAAAAAGAAATAGAAGAAGAATGGAAAAGAGGAAGCATTGTTTATATAAGTAAAAATTTATGATTTACCAAAATAAAAGAAAAAATAAAATTAAAGATGACATTTGTCATCATATTCACTTATCAATTAACACTTGTTAGAATGAGACTTTAGGAAATTAACACTTGTCTTTTTAAGTTAATTTGTATTTATTTTTAATATAAGCTTATACTTAATTAATTAGTTAATAAGTTCTTGTTTATATGTATAGATAATTTTAAAGAAATAAAACCAACCTTTTATTTAAATTTAAACTTAAGCTAAAATCTATTTTTAAACAATTAAACATTTATCTTATGTATTTAAAACTATATAGTTATTTATCAAATATCTTTGAAAAGCTAAATATTATTTTAAATCATAATTTCCAAATTACCAAAATATTAGAAATTTGAAAACATAACTTTATTTGTTAAATTCAAACCAACTCATCTATTTACAACATATACACTTATATATATATTATAAATAGAAATCATTCTATTAAAGTTTTAAAAGATAAATCACTAATTAAATATTTATTTTAATTAGATTATTAAATTAATTCAAATTTATTAACAAAGATTATCAATATCAATTTAATTATTTAACAGATTATTAAATTGATATTGTTAAAATTTCCGGGATATTACAGTGATGGCGAAACATCACACAAAACGGGGTTTAGTCTCCCTCGCAGACAAAGAGACATCGCATAATCGCTAGTCTAAATCATAAAAAGAAAAGGGGAAAGGCCTATCACAAAAATGGGAGCATGAAAACTCACCGACCGGTATCACATGAACGAGACGCTATCTCATGGAAGCCATCCATTAAATTTTGAGCCGAAGCTCCACATGAATGGCCCGAAGACCGTGGGGCGCTACCCCACATATGTGATGGCGAAACATCACACAAAACGGGGTTTAGTCTCCCTCGCAGACAAAGAGACATCACACATTTGCTAGTCTAAATCACAAAAATGATCGTCATGATCATTAAGAAGTGTCAATTACACTAAGTTAGTGAATATAAGAGTTAAGCTTCATGTCCCATAACCACTTGTTTAACTCAAATATTTACGAACAAACTGTAGATCTTCACTAGAAAATTGTCACAAAAGGTTCAATCGAACAAGTCCAGGAGTTAACCGACGAAGTAAACGTAAGCGTTTCATACCACTTGTTTTACTAAGCCGTTTAATTCAATTTCTCATACGAGAGAAATAAAGGCTTGTATATACTAATAGATTGGAAAACCGTTTAAGAAAAAGAGCTTTGTAGTAAAATAGTTTTGAAATCGTTTGGAGAAAAGGATTTTAATATTTACTACTAGTATAGAAAACCTTTCTATTTTTAAAGTGACAAATCACAAAAATGATTGTAGAAACAATCAATCACAAGAATTCACATACAAAGATGTGAATAGAATCCAAAGAAATCGATACCGAATCCATCAAAAAGTATGTTCACAAAAATCCCGAAGAAAATATCATCAAAGTTGCTAATAAATGATAGCAACAAATTGGGGAAATAATCAAGAATCGATTAAATTTGGAAACCAAGTCAATTCACTAAAATTTCACATTCGAAGACGTGAATAAAATCCAAATAATTCGATTCCAAATTCATCAAAGTAGGAATACCGAAAAATTCCAGAAATAGAAGTTATCAAAATCGACAAAGGTGATAACAACTAATTAGAAAAGAAGAATCGATTATCAACTGGAAAAACAAAGCAAAACGAGCAGAAATGCATAAATGACTTTAACAAAAGTAAGAATCAAGTCACTGTCGAACACAAAATGAATCAATCATTATCATCAAAGAATCCAATGGTAAACAAAATCAGAGTCTTGAAAATCAAGAAATTAGCAATTTCTCAAAAACAGAATTACAGAGAAACAGCAAATAAAACCAAGAGGTATACAAGTTTGAATTCAATGCAGATGCAAACTAGTCGAATGGAATTCAAGCTGAGGAAAGCACAAAAGATCAAGTTCAAAATCGCGGAGATTCAAACTAGATATAAATGAAAAATCAAAATCACTTACTTTGCAACTGGTCAAGCTATTTTTCATCACAGTGTAACAGGTACACAATGACACTCATAGCATAGCACAAAAGTGGAACAAAGTCCAAAAGCTAAAATGGCTTTAATTTGCCAAATTAAAACAAAGTCAACATCGGCTAAATCAATTCAAAGCCGAAAACACAAGAACAAAATTTCTCATCATCAAAAATCCAACTTGAATTCGCAAAGTAAACAGAGGCAGAAGCCAAAATACTTTCACGAAATCAAAATCAAATGCACATGAATAAGCGTTAGGAATTCATACCTAACAGTCAAAAATAATCATATGTAAAGATGAGAGATAAAACATCGACAAATAGTTGTAACACATGCTCCATCTAAGTTATGTTTTATAATTGTCCTAAACCCCAGGCTCTGATACCAAGCTGTGACGCCCCACCTCTATACCCACGCTAGCCAAGAACACTACGGTGTAGTGCTGTCAACTAGCACGGAGAATAAGGCTGTTGAGGAGCGACCATCTATGTAATTGCTTTGTGCGAGCACCGATATGTCAGATAGAATAACATACATTTTTGTTACAGGAGGAAATCCGACATACTGATACAAACTCAAAGCTACTACACAGTGGCTATAATAGTTTAGGACAATAGATATAAAAATAACACAGATAACATAAATGCGGAATACAGATGGAACGAAAAGTCTCATATATATAATAACTGATATCAGTTACAATACATTTGACACAATACAAATGATACAACTACAACTGTCGACTCAAGAAGTTATATATACAAGTACATTATCGACTAATATACATGAATACATTATCATCTTAAAACAGACACACTGACTACTACAACAAGACGAAGACCACTTCAAATGATATAAAAAGTCTTCATAGCTCTAGCAGCAACCCAAAGCTAAAAATCTACAACCTGTAAATACTCGGTCTGACCCGAGTATTACATTCAAAAGAAAATAATACATGGGTCAGTCTAATTCAAACTCAGCTATTAGTGCATAGAAGCAATAATAATCAAATAATCAGATAAACGACAGTCACGAAAATCTCGTATATCCAACTCTTCAATAAGAGAGTTGGATATCGATAAATATAACACATATCAGTGTTAAACCACAAATCAGTAGATTCGAAATATCAACAAAGATAAGTAAAAAGATCATCGATGAAGATAATTTAGTAAACCACAAAATTACCAATGATTGGCTGCAGTACACGCTGACGTGTACTGCCTCGCCAATACGGCATACGAAATACGCAACAGATCAATGAATCAAGAACAAAAGAAATTCCAATTAAAGTCTATCAATTCTATGTGGCTGCAGTACACGCACGCGTGTACTGCCTCGCCATCACAACAACTGCACAATAAAACTGCAGTTGAAACCAACGATTAACCAAGAAACTAAACAGTCAAGCAATGACAACTCAAGTGTCAAACTCAACTGGATAGCAAGATCTGGTCAAAATATACAAAACGAATACAAAACAACCACCACAATGAAACTGCAGTGGCAAACAGGTACAAAGACAAGGCTCAAGAATTCCCAGTGCCAACAAATGCAATAAGCAAGTGACAGTAGAGAAGAGTTTCAACCAAGTGAATTGAAGTGATTGGCTATCTCAAGCAACGGAAACCAAACAAGTTCGAACAAGGCAGAGAAATGCCAAAATGGTTAAGAGAGGACGACAACAGTGGTATAATGGACCACATTGAAACCGGAAGTATATAAGTCAATGGAATGCAAAGAACAAAAGACTCAATTACAACTACTGTAAGTATAAATGCAGTGACACTCAACATATAAGCATATGTTACAGTGCAACATAGTAGCCTAGGACGAAGTGAGGAAGAAACCAAACCAAGTCAATAACTTCAAAAGTAAAAAATGCAATTCAAACATACATATATACATATCAGATGATGTATATACATACGTGACTGCATACATATGTATGAAGACCACTTGAAGTCTGTCAAATAGACTGCAAGATAAACTCTGAATTGTGCATATGAAGTATACTAGTAGAAATATGCAAACAAAATGCATGAAACCCCAATGCAAATATGAATGCACCTTAGTAATGCAGAACTGCAGTTAAAACGAATAAGGGATGCTAGAACATCAACTAAGTTCAAAACTTGATACAAAAATAACACTGCAGCATGTACATGCTCCAATCTGTCGAGCTACAGAAATGAACCATGGGAAATAAAATCTCAAAGTAAATACTGGTTGCACATGTGTGAAGACTACATGTGGGAATGCATACTCGATTAACAAACTTGAGTAACAGGACAAGTATAGTTTCAAATGCAATAATACTCACAAAGGCTACAGACAGGTAGCGGTGTGCAGGATGAAGCACTGCAAAAATGCAAGTGTCCAGACAACAACAGAAAACAGTGCATGCTACTACAATGATGAACAGAGGTGACAGTAGGAATAAATTCAATAACAGCTAAAGTCGAATGACCAGAGGCCGAAGTACATAGGGTCAACAACCACCAGATAAAAGAATACCAACGTGACGAAGTCAGTGCCAACAAAAGTGACAACGACTCAATCATCTCAAATCACCAAGGCCAAAATCAAAACAATGCCGAAGTCGACATAATGGCAATAGCCAGAACAAAAATCGAATGCCCGAAGTCAACACGAAACAAAAATCGAACCATGTCAAAAAGCCAACACGAAACAAAATCGAAATACCTCAGTACGAAACGAGGAAAGAATTAGATGTGAGTAAGTCTCACCTTTGCCACGGAAGTGAAGACGAAGCGTAGCTTCAATTAAGAATCGCCAAAAGCAACCAGCAGCCGAAGCCAGAGTCATCACAAAGGAGCAATTCACGCAACAAGTAAACTCGACTCAAATTGAAGTAGCCGAAAGCATATCAGAGATAGAGAGTCGACTTTTGTCGAAGAGGCAGCCGCGAGCGAGTGAGGCAAAGGAAATCGAAGCCTTTAATTCGCTAGAGGATCGAGATCGCCGAAGCCTTAATTTAGTTAGTCGCCATTATTTTCTCTCGATTGATTTGTTTAGGGTTATACGAATGAATGAGAGGGGATCGGGTTTGCCCCTGATATCATCTCGGCAAAGCCAAGAAACATGGGACAAGATTCAAATTGTAAAGCCCGGTCAACATTTTTATAAAAGAATTTCAAATTGATTTTAAATTTCAATAGCAATAACAATCGTTTGATGGCGATAATCAATTGATGCAAAATACTGGGTTGTTACAACAACGGTTCTTCATGCCCGTTGTAATAGATGCCAATTTTACAACGTTCACAAATTGTCCGTTGTAATAAATGTCAATTTTACAAAGGTCACAAAATGCCTGTTGTTGTAAGTGGTGCCAATTTTACTACTCTCATAACGCCCGTTGTAATAGGTGCCAATTTTACAATGGGCTAACATTGCCCATTGTAATAGATGCCAATTTTACAACGGTCATAAAATGCCCGTTTTAACCGATGCCAATTTTACAACGATCATAAAATGCCCGTTATAATAAATTTCGTTGCAATTTTCGACAATCAATAATTAGTAATTACAATTCTTTCCTAAAATTAATATTTATTATCCATTAATATTTAATAATTAATCACTAATAATATTATATTAATCATATGTTACCAATTACTAATTATAATATTATATAACAAATTACTAATTACTGATCATTAATAATATTATATATTAATATGTAATAATTAATCATTAATAATGTTGTATTAATCATTTATAACTTAGAATAATTCATGATTATGAATAAATAATCACTAATTACTAATATTATATATAATTAGTATTCCAACAGGCTTAATTTTACTTTCCAGTTATTAGTAAGTAACATCGAGTAATTAATATTGAATATATAATAATTTATAATTAACAATAGATATTAATAATTTATGATTAATAATTACTATTAAAAATTAATAATATATACATATTAATTATTAAAAGTTAATAATTAACCTTAAATTATAATTAATAAATATGAAGTAACATTTAATAATAACAAACGTTGTAATCGTACTTTTGTAACAACATTTATTATAAAAAAGTTGTAAAAACATTGCTTTAAACAACTTTATCCCTAAAAGTTGCAAATATTAATTTTCTAAAATAAAAAATGACAGCCAAAAATTAAATGAGCATTGGGATAGTAAAGGCCAGCTAATAGATATTGAAACCCGTATGAAAAGGAAAAGTCACCACAATTTCTGAAAAAATACTAATAAACAATAGTGGATATTTTTTCACAGGGTGAAAATGAATGGTTACAGGAAATTCAAAAGTCAAATTTGCGGAACCGATACGTAGATTGTTTCCGTAGATTTCGCCGTTTTCCCGAATCTTGAAATTGACAATTGACTATAGCGTATAGATCAGCACGACGATACGATCAAAACGATATATATATCAGTGGTATGATTGAATTATAAGAATTCGAATTTTCTACTAGCGGAAAATGCAGCAAAACGCAGAAAAATAAGATCGACGGAGCTAAAGAAGTCCGAATTTGGAAAAACGAAAAATGACGTCTTGCTCAGAAGATGATTTAGAATTTTTCTATATAAAAACATTTAGGTTTCGAAAATATTTTATTTTCATCAATTTCTAACTGATTAAATTGAAATAAAATTACACACGAAATAAACTTTCATATTTTCGGATGAAAATTTACCAGTTTCTATGTTCAATTAGGCGCATTTCAAATATTAAATTTTTATTTCAAAATTTTATTGTTTAAATTTCGCACAAATTCAGTTAATTAAATTAATTAAAACCGTTAAAATATCTGGGTTGTTGCACTCTCCCCCACTCAAAACTTTTCGTCCCCGAAAATGAAGGATGTAGGAGAAAAGAAACAACCAGAAAGAAAATAGATTGAAAACAAAATAACACAATTAGTTTAAACCATATATCCTTCAATTTTAATTAATTTCTGTTCAACAATTGATTTTAAATTCAAAGTATTCCAATAAGTTGATTAATTCCCATTTATTAATATTTGATACCATAAAAGTTTCTTTCGAACAGAATTTCTTTAATTTTTCTTATTTACTATCCAATCAACTTATTATTCTATTTATTTCTATTAACAATTTTGTTATTAAAATTTAAATGTATACCCATTATTACAAATACTCAAATTTTATTTATAATTTCTTTTAACATCATTTTATATTGTATATTATTAAATTACATAGTTAACCTTTTTGAGCAATTTAGGTAAGTTATATTGAATGCAATCGAGTATTATACAAGTAAATTTCTAATTCAATTCTCCCAAGTTTACATATTAATTCAAAATTTTTGTTTCATTTATAATTGAAATTGATAAATATGTTGAATTCAATTAGACAAATTTGTATAATCATTTATTTTACTCATAATTTATTCAACAAATTCAATTCTTTTATTTCAAATTATTATTAAGTTTATTCCACTTAATATATCTTATTACGTATATTTAAACCATATAAATTAATTTAAATCATATAAATTTCAATTTAAATTAATTTATATTCAATAATTGGTTTAAATTTAAGGTATTTCCATAAGTTAATCTAATTTCAATTTGTTAACTCTTTCAGAACAAAATTTATTATATTCATCTCATTCAATTAACTTATTATTCTATCATCTTTATTAGCAATTTTTATTTTATAATTAAAATCTAAGTGTATAATATTTATTATATACACTCAAATTTTTATTTATAAAATCATTTTATATTGTATATTATCCAATTACATTTTAACTTCTGAATAATTTAGGTAAGTTATATTGAAATGCAATTTAGTACTATATAAATAATATTTTCAAATTCAATTATTTCAAGTTTAAACATTTATCCAAAATTTAGCTTTATTTATAATTGAAAACATCCTTTAACATAATTTTACGAATTAAATCTCCATTTAATTTCAAACCCTTTTGAGATAATTATGTATATATACTATATATATTAAATCAAATTAAATTTAAAATAATATACCTATATATATATATATCTATATATAAATCAAGTCATACTTAAGAAATTCAAATCAAATTCATTTCAAACAAAAGTGTAGCAAGCTGCTAATGGTCTCTCCACTTCGAAACTCGAAGATGAATGTCGATGATGCGGCCGTCATTACCGAAATTATTTTCCAGCGACAAAGAGAAGAGTACTTGATTAAACATCTAAAATTTCTATGAAATGATTTTTATTCGAAAATACTTTAGATATACATTTTAAAACCTTTAAAACCAAGGTTTGAAATTTTCGAAAATTAAATTCTCAAATTCTTGATTTAAATTCATTTTAGATTCTAAATCAAATTATATCCAAGATTTATAAATTCATTTATTCATATTATGTAATAGTCAATGGTTTATAAAACAATAAATGAAAATCAAATATTATCTTTTCTGACAACAAACTTCATTAACAATTTACTTTCAGCGAAATTTATACTTATATGAAATATAATCATACAAAACTATTTTATTCACCAAATTCGAAAATACTATTGTGTCAGTTTGCTTTGTTCAAGTGTTTTGGAAATCCTATCGATAGCGTTGATCAGACGAATCGATCGAAAACCCAAATCAACATCAACAACTCAAACAACACAATATATAAAACATTTTTAATATTAATTTATAAATACACTTCCTCGCTCGACGATACGAGAATGGATTTCAAAGTTAGGATAGAGATTTAAATTTGAGGGACTCAAATCAAAGAGAATTTTTTTTGATTTCAAGATAGGTTTGAAACAAAGACGAGATAATTAAATAACAAAATAGGAAGATAGATAAGTTTATATAAATCACGGGCAACCTTAACCGGGTCGACCATGACTTCAAGAATAAGATCGATGCAGAATTTCGAGGCAAATCGACATTTGATCTCAAGAAATAGACTTCAGACATAGCAAGAGATAGACAGTATCGTAAACCAAGGATACAGAAATCTCTAGTAAATCGATGCTATTGTAAAGGAGTTTCACTCCTTTATAAATCAATTTGAGATTGGCGAGATCGCCGAGTTATTATAAAGATCATTCAAAGTGGAGTTATGGGATGCTCCAGAATTGAAAGAAGACGAATAATAGGGGACACAGATGAATTTTGGAACCGCAGGGAACGTTCCAAAATTCAAAGGAATCGAGTCAAAAGGAAGAGATTGAAACTCGAATGAGAGTGATTCTGTAAATACATTTACCATATATGCTAAATTTTGCCTAGAGCTACCAAAGCTCTGATACCAACTGTAACGACCCGCTATTTTGGACCATTCGCATCCGCACATGTCGGACTTGAATAATTCAAAATACCGAATTGTTAATTTAAATTTGGCAAAACTGAACATATACAGTAAATAAATAATCACAGACCATATACACAGAGTAATAAATGCAACGGAAACAAAAGATAGTAGTTCATGAAGCTACTATATACATATCAGAGTAAAATAAGGTACAATAGGAGTCTCGAATACAATAGTCAAATACAATATCAGAATACATCACTGGAATTAACTGAATATCTGAAAGCTGGATAGATAGTTAGATCTCCAAGCGAAGCTCCAACTCCAAAGGGTGAGTCTCGAATACTGGTACACTCAGTCTGACCCGAGCGTAAAGCAAAACACAAAACACTCGAGTCAGGATTAACATTCTTATATCAATAAATCCAACTCAAGTGAAATAGCAACTTAAATACAAGTAACTCAAAGGATGTTTGGAATAACCATCCTTTCAGGATCCGTTAAACTATCTACTATGTAGTAGTGTACGATAAGTAGATAATGCCTATCAGTAATATAAAATATCAAAATAGTGTTAAGGCGTTACCATTATCACCCTTAACACATTTTATATGAGCATTATAGTCTATACAGCACTGTAAACTCCACCGTAAACTAGTGGGATATCAGGAAGTACTCCATACGTATAACACAAAACAAATCGTAGTGGTCGCGTATATGGATACAAGTATGACAAGGCACATGAGGCAATACCCAAGGTAGTGAAACTACCGTTTGCCTGATCCGGACTGGTGAGAACGCATCGCCGCAGCGATCGCAACACCGCGAAACAACACTCCCAAAATTCGAGGGTGCACTAATCGATAACATGTAATGAGTACTTTTCGAAGAAGTGTGTTCGCTCGAGGTGGCTAACCCCATTTAGCCCAGCACGGCTCCTGTTTTAGTCATTTCCAATTTGACACAAGTGTCAAGACTATCCATTATCATTCTCTTTCTTCAGTCATCACGTACATCATTCCAACCACTTCATTCTGGACCACACTCCGCGTATAGTTATTAAAGTGGTTTTCGGTTTAGACAGTGAGTATGTCCCTAACCGATTCCGGTCTCTTTAATAACTTTCGCGATTATTTCACCGATTGGTCGTTTAATATATTTCAAAGCAAATCAAATTCAATTTCAATTAGAATTTTATAAACAAATATTTCATTTGTCTTTATGAATCAATTTCCAAAATTTTACGTTTCAAAACTTCCAAATTTCCATTTCAAAAACTTATAATTTAATTTCAATTTTTATTTAAAACAATTCGAATATTGATTCAAGTTCGTATATAAGTTTCATTCCGAAATCATTTAAATTAATTTAATTTAACATTCAAATCAATTTAAAATCCCTGATCGATTTCATTAAATATTCGTTAAGTAAATTTATCCTTCAAACAATTTCCATTTAACTTCCAATTTATTAAATCAATTATTTAAGTTCAACTTCATTATATCAAAAACTTACAAATTGCATTAAATTAATTCATCAAATCCAATTCTTTACATTTCAAGTCTTACATTAATTTCAATAAAACACATTTTTATTTCTTGTTAGAGAAATTCACTTTCACTTATTCATTTACTTAGTTACCCATTTCAAAACTCAATTAATAAAGAAATTTAATTTCACTTATTCAAAAAGTTCAATTTTACTTATCAAAGAATTCAATTTTATTTAATTATTAAGTAATCTCAAAACTTAATTATTAAATAATTCAAAACTTAATTCAATCATTTCTTAATTTAAACAATGTTCTTTCATTAATTACATTGTTAATATTTTGCTTCAGATTATTAAATATTAACATTTCCTTTCGTAAAAATTCAAATTCCAACTTTGTTTCAAATCCATATTATTTATTCAAATAAAATCTTCATTTTTTTAAAATCAAATTATTGACCAATCGGTTTTATTAAATTCTCTATCCTAGGTCAAAGTTCAATTTGGGTATTTATCATTTCAACCCGATTCCATTTCAATTCAAAAATCAAAGCATAGCAAAGGGAACTTGTAGTGTGATAACTGGGATGGTGTCAAAGTAAATAAACAAGCAATAGCAAACATCAATAACAATCCAATAATTAATTCAAATAAATAATCCCAAAATAATCGTATTAATTCACATTGTGGTTTGTGCAAATTAATATAATTATTCCTAGAATCTACACTATCATTTCATGTAGATTAAAGATTATTGCACTAATATTTTATGCGGTTCTTTACTTGGTATCTATTATTCAATTCATACTACATCAATTTATACAACATACATTCAAATGGTTCAATGTGTGATTTACCATATTTCTACGTGTCAATTTATTTAAACATTTAAAGAGGTCATATTATGCAAATGTCATCAAATCAAATTTATCACATATATCAAATCTAACTATCCTACGTCAATTTCAATTGCATAATATTTATCACTTTACACATTACAATTTACATCCAATATAAACAACAAACAATCAATCAATTATCAACCAAATGGGATTATCATCGTATAATTAACAGATAATGGTGTCAGATGTCAACAGGTGAACTGATACAAGCAATAACATATAAATCAGTGTAAATAACTAACAACAGCATATTTCAATTGGGATTTCAATTGAAATCAAATTTAATAAATAAAAGAACGTTAATCGTGAGTGATTGCTCACCTTTCAAGGCTAGAGAATACAGAAGGTGCTACGGATATGCACACTGATACAAACACTGAAATTGAATTGCGAATCCAAGCAAAGTAAAATCGGCACGAATTCAACGATCAAAGCTGATAATAGGGATTGATGGAAACGAATTAGGATCATTCTGATATAACTAAACAAGGATGAAGGTCACATCCATACATCTATTTTCTAAAATTAATAATAAAATTTAGACTCATACTTAAAATAATAGATGTATATATTTCTAAAGAAAACCCAATTATCAAATTTTATTATAAAAATCAATACAACAATTTATCATAATATACAAATAACTTATACTTTTTTTTACAACTTTATATATACAAATGTATACCAACATAATTTAAGTAGTAAATTATCTTAAAAAAAATACATATAATATATGTAGTCAAAAAGATATATATATATATATATATATATATATATATATATCAAAATCATTGTTTTAAAATAGAACTCATGTATTAAAATCAAATATATACCCCTAATCTATTTCTGAAATCAACGATATACATATCAATATATATTGAACCATATAGATATAACTCTGGATACTCAATATATTTCAAAAACTTAGATTTTCACAAAACAATACTATACGGTGACTTATATTAAACTGACGCCTAATCCTTCATATGTATAATATATATCATATATACAATCAAGCCAGCACCTAACATAGTTAATAGATTATATCAGCTTGTATAAGTATTTACAAGTAACCTTTGCAACTTGGACTAATATATTATTATTATATACGTAAAGTAAAATTTTATTTTCCAATGCTTACTAAACAAGTACATCGTTCTCAAGTATCATATATACACAACACGCATATACACTGCACACACTTTAAAACACAAAGCATATATACTACACATGCTTATACACATTGCACACAATAACAGAGTACACTTATATATATAACAGACTCGAATTTCAAATATAACATATATGTATATTTAACAATATTTATTATAAAAATAATACAGCTTACTCTATATATATACGACCCATACATCTTATACTTATATAACATATATACCATTGTATAATATAACTTTAAAACAAAACAGACTGTTATAGGAATAAAATTTTCCTCGGTAAACATATATCTCATTGTAAAAAAATACTTATATACTATCATATTATATAAACAGCCTAAAATTTTTCCTACTTAAAAACATACATAAGTTGCTGATATAAAGCCCATATATTCATAAAGTATATATAATGTAATACCTACCTATGGACGCAAACATCTATACTTATCTCTGTATACAACAGGTATGCATTCTATACAGTAAAATGCAGATGTAGTTTATAACCAAATATATAGATTAACTCATATATAACTTAGATTTTTCTCATATATTCACACACACGGGGAGAAAGTGGAGGAGGCCGAAGTTTGGGTGTAGCGGTTCGGCTGGCGCTTGTTGCTTGGTGGCGGAGGTCAGGGGATCGGCTTGGTTCTCTTGTGGCGGAGGTTGTTGGCGTGGGCGAGGTATGGGTGGAACAGTGGGTTGCTGTGGTATTGGGTGATGGGATGGAAGGAGCTTCGACCAGATCAGGGTTGTAACAACCCGGGTTTTTCATACAAGAAAAACCGGACCATTTTAGTTAAGAAGAAGAGGTAGAAGAAGAAAAATAGAAAACAACAGCAGAATCTCACATACGCAGCGGAATAAAATATAATATATCAACAGATCTTTAAACAAATCAAACTGTATCAGTATATATATATATACATCCAAATACATCATCAGAGTACATCACATCAATATCATACAACTGAATACACAGCGGAAAAATAATAGCAAGTACGAGAGTACGTATCGTCATCCAGCTCGTCTCCTGAGCTCCATATCATCATATCCTGTAACCTATAATACTCGGTCTGACCCGAGCATCATATAAAACAATACCCGAGTCAGTCTGGAATACCAGCGTGAGAAAATCACACTCAATTGATTATTAAAGTTTCAAACCCTTTGAAAACAAAAGCATCTCGTAAGACCACGCCACAAATAAACATGTCGGGTTTTTACCTTACGATAGCTAAAACACTTTTTATCAAATTCCTCTGATATTATAATAGTGTCTATATACACATACTTATTAAAATAGCTGAAATTGTTACATTATTAAATTCCAGCATACTAGCCACAAAAGTGGGTAATACAAACAAATACCGTACAAGGCACGTAGGAAGAATGGATTTCCAACGAATGACTAGGCACTGGGGTACCACCTATCACAGTACGTGGCCTAGATCACCGTACCGAGGAGTACGCCCGCTCCTCTGCAACGCAAGGCCGGAACCATCCCTTACTGGATGATCCCGAATAAAATCACCCCACGGTTGGGATCAACAACCGCACCACTAAGCCGAAATAAAAAGGGACATCTAGACAGGGATGACCTTACCCTCCAGTGGGAGCTACCCACGAAGCCTTGCTGCATAACCCCTGATTTTCAGTCATTCCCGGTTGATGAGGTTCGAGGCTAAACGATACCTTTATAGCACATATCCCTTAGAATGCCCATCGTCCGCTGACGATGTTTCGCAAGCATTCGTCCATACCAGTCCGTCCTGGGTTTGAACGGAACCGAAGGCACTACTCCTACTACATCCATTTTGGAAATATCCTCAGGATTAGTAGCGACTAGCCCTTGCACTTCACAGCTCCATCTTCGACTCCGAACACGTTACACGAAACGTACAAACCGGATCGAAGTGGTATTCGAGTCTCCAGACCTAGAATCCCGGTATACGGAAACTCGATCCCGGTCTCTTCGAAACGATCAGCGCATTGGCCAATATTGATAGTCGGTTATTTAACTATCAATTAACATCCACAAGCAACCATCACACAATTAAATAATTTCCCACATTATTTATTTGCCCAAATATCTTTCCAAGATATATTTCCAATTTTCAAAGCTCATTTGAAAACAATTTCAAAATAGTTTCCGCTTACGGAATACATTTCCAAATAATTATTTCTCTGAAACACCAAGTACAAAACACTTAGATTTTAATATAAATCTTAAAACACTTTACTATAAATATACTTAATAATATTGAAATTTAAAAACTACTTTAATGCCTTAACAAAATATATACTTAAGAAATATTTAAAATGAAACCACTTTACAAATATAAACTAAATTTCTCTTTTTAAAATATAATACCAAATCACTTTTATATAATTACTACAATAATAGATCTTTGAAAAATACTTACTTTAAAGTTTAACATTTAGAAATAATAGATTCTCTAAAACATGCTTTTTAAACCATATTAAAACTTTTAACTTATATTTAAAACTACCTTGAAAACGTACTTGGCTATCCAGAGAAATACACTTCTCATTTCCATCCTTTAAAAATAAACCAACATTTATTTTAAACCAATTCATATCCCTTTATAAATTCCCACCTTGAATTTATATTTTCTAATATCCACTGATATTTTATTTTACTTTATAAACCCAGTTTATAAATTCCAAAATCTCACTTCTCTTTAAAATTCCAATTTTAAACAACTAAATCAATTTTCAATTGATTTTCCAATTTACTTTACTTTACTTTGAAATAAATTTCCTTTACTACTTCATTTATTTCAAAATACATTAACTTTTAGATTTATTCCTTTATTTGAGTTAAAACCCTTTTTAACTGAAAATACCAATTTTAAACTTCCAAAATTCCTTCTTTAGCCTTTAATTAAATTTAATCCTTACATTCAAAATAAATCCTTTATTCTTTAAATTTAATATCACTTTAGTTTAAAGTTAATATTTCCCTTGTTATTTCGAAATTCCCTTATTCCAATTTACTTGAATTATTTACTTAAAATTTACTTTTTTTTTTCTTTCAAAATCCAATTCAATATATTTTGATAACTCCTTTTATTGAAATATTCAATCCAACCATATCATCCAATATTTCAATCATCAATAATATCATCACAGGATATCAATATTCATAACACAGAATATCAAATAATCTAAATAATTTTGAGGAATCCAGTTGGATCCCTCCAACCTGTTTCCCTGCATCCACAAACGTTAGCACAATACCAATTCCACTTCAAAATGGAATATCGCGGTATATGGGATTTGTATAAATCATCCGCTATTATGCGGCGCATAGGGTCTCATCCGCTATATAAATGCGGGAATATCAACAACTCAAATATATACATATGCCAATATGTATATATTGCTATATACTACTATATATAGTATAGCACATCAATCAATGCAATCATCCAATCAATTATTTAAATTTAGCCATTTAAATTTAAATCTAACTGAGTGAGATTAACTCACCTTGAATTTACGTTTGCAGTCCACTTCATTATTGCCTTGGTTTTCCGATTTTTGTCCTTGAATAAACAATTTATACGATTTATTAATATTTGAATTAAATCGAACAATAAATTACCATTTAACAAACTTAATTTTACTAATAATTTAATTTAACTAACAGATTAAATTTTTAAAGCAATCTTCTTTTAATAAATATATTTTTAATGACAAAATCATTAAATAAGCTTGTTAACAAATTAATCTCCATTATGATAAAATTAAGCTTAATAAATATAGGTATATATGTGTATTTTATTTTATTCTTATTAAAACAACCTATATACATCTTTTAAAATCTTTAGTAACTAAAATAGTTTATTCCACTATTGAATTCATAAAGAAGATTATCAGTATATATTTTATAAAAATAATAAGTTGGTCACAGGGGTGCATCTCCTTAATCCATATATAAACACATGTATATATATTTATTTAAATTGAATGCAGAGCAGAACTGATTATAACTTACTGCAAATTTTCCAAGCTTTAGTTTCTTTCAATTTAAAATATGAATTCAAGTTTTAAAAACAGAAAAAGAGGCTCACCAAACGAACCGGCCCAAGACCCTATTCCTTCTCTTCCCTTCCAATTGTCTGTTCCTCCCCGAACTTCGTGCATGCCAGATCCTGATATGGCATCCGCCTCACCGAAATCAACTCCAACCTGCCAAGCCCTACTCTTACGAAACTCTCGACCACGCGCGATGCCGATGCAGCCTCATGCCCTAGCTCGATCGAACTTCTCGATCTCGAGCTCGAACTAGCAGTAGAAGAAACAAGTCGCGACCCCCAAATCCTCGATCTCGACCTAGAAATCTATAGCCTCCACGAAGTCGCCCCACTAGATCGACTCGATTGAATTAGCAGTGGCCGTAAAAAGAGACTGTAGCAGAACCTCAAATCAGCAGTAGAAAATATCGCGTAGGAGCAAGGACGAGCCAACGATGGCTGATGGAATAGCCAAATTCGCAGCGATGATAAATTAGGAGGCGTTGATTTTCTTTCCTAAGTTTTGCTGTGAGAATATAGAAGAGGGAGACGTGATTCGATTTTTTACTTGATTTCGAAGATAAAGGCTTCGGCCATAAATTCTTCGATCTATTACACGTGTTGGGTTGTTTACTTTTAAGGGGACGCGTGTTCTACCAGTTGAACACGTTTTTAATTGATATAAAATTTCAAAACATAACAAATCATTTTTAAAGCTGATTCCAACACTTCTATCCACTTCAGTATTATCTAGATAAATTTTATAAGTCTTCAAATTATTTTTAACAGGCTTAAAGCTCCAGATTCAATAATTTACCAATTTTGATAATTAAATTCAACAATTAATTATCCAATAATTAATGATATTTGAAATCCAAGTTAAAAATTAACCTTTGAATATTTAAAATTAATTAAATATTCCTATTTCAAATGCTCAAAATTTCCGGGTCGTCACAAGGGTGGTGTTGGAGTCAGCTGTGCTTGGAGCGTCGGTGAGGCTGGAAGACGTGGAAAAGGTAAGGGAATAAAGGAGCAAGTGAGCGAAAAGTTTGAAGGATATTTCCTATTTTTGAAGAAGAGAGAAAAGCAGGAAGCAGGTTTTAGGCAAAATGATGGAAAGAAAATGAACAGGCATTCAATATGTATATTTATTTGTGAGCTGTTGATGTGAACCGTTGGGAAAAATGACAGCCAAAAATTAAATGAGCATTGGGATAGTAAAGGCCAGCTAATAGATATTGGAACCCGTATGAAAAGGAAAAGTCACCACAATTTCTGAAAAAAATAAAAATAAACAATAGTGGTTATTGTTTCACAAGGTGAAAATGAATGGTTATAGGAAATTCAAAAGTCAAATTTGCAGAACCGATACGTAGATCGTTTCCGTAGATTTCGCCGTTTTCCCGAATCTTGAAATTGACAATTGACTATAGCATATAGATCAGCATGACGATACGATCAAAACGATATATAGATATCAGTGGTATGATTGAATTATAAGAATTCGAATTTTCTACTAGCGGAAAATGCAGCAAAATGCTGAAAAATAAGATCGACGGAGCTAAAGAAGTCCGAATTTGGAAAAACGAAAAATGACGTCTTGCTCAGAAGATGATTTAGAATTTTTCTATATAAAAACATTTAGGTTTCGAAAATATTTTATTTTCATCAATTTCTAACTGATTAAATTGAAATAAAATTACACACGAAATAAACTTTCATATTTTCGGATGAAAATTTACCAGTTTCTATGTTCAATTAGGCACATTTCAAATATTAAATTTTTATTTCAAAATTTTATTGTTTAAATTTCTCACAAATTCAGTTAATTAAATTAATTAAAACCGTTAAAATATCCGGGTTGTTACAAATATAAAACATATATTACATTATGCATGTTATGAGGTGGTATAAGTATAGGTTTTAATACAGATGACATAAGACAATTGCGGTAGTGTACTAGTGCGGCATTAAGTATATAATGATTTACCAAAAAATTAGTTAATTTAAAAACATTAAGAAATTCATGTTATGCAAATAACATCATAACATGTAAAGTTTGCATTTAAAATGACATACACATTCAGCTGTAAATTAACATGCTTATTCACAACATTGAAGGCTTATTGTAGGATCATTTTCACCCTAGAGGGAGGGTGAATAGGGTGATACTAATAATAATAAAAATTAATGCAGAAACAAATATAATAATTGCAGTACAGATAATAGCAGAATAATAAAAGTAGAAATAGAACAACACAGATTTACCCAGCTTTGGCAAAACCTTGCCTACGGGCTGCCCTTAAGGTTTCTACTAGAAATTAAATAGTCAAACGCTTACACACGTAAACTTACGACACTCGCTAACGACTTACGTAGCTCTATGCTCAAAACCCTGTTATAACTAAGTCATTGAGTTGCGAATTCTCGAACTACACCACCGTAGCTCGCAACCTAGTCATAAGACTAGAATTTTACAAAAGTTTAAAAGAGAAAATAACACAATAAAAATAAGCTAAACAAAAACCATATTTTATATGCTAAGCCCTAATGTAAATAATAGAGACCGGCCCAAATATAAACTTGATATCCTTTTAATAATCAACCCAAATAAAAAATTGTCTCCCTCTTATTTTGCTTCTTTTCGAACATGCCTTCTCCTTACTTTTCCGTTCCTCTTCAAAATCTTGGGTTTTGAAATTGAAGCAACCGCCTTGATGTTGTGATCGATTAAAGTATGCTTTTGAGTTGAATTGCTTTGTCAATCGCTCATGGCTTTGATTTGCTCTCGATGGCTTTCAGGATTGAATTCGAAACTGTGAATTTGGTATGTGATTTTTGCCGTATAATTTTCCTGTTGCAGTTGCTTATTTTCGAACTCGATTCGAGTTATTGGTTTTCGATTGAATTTGCATCTTGCTCTGGCTTTGCTTGAACTTGAATGAATTTCTACCTATGATGGTTATTGGGTATTTATAGGGATTGAATCCCTAAAATTACATTCGTATATTTCTCATTTGAATTCTTTGTGAATTTACTTGGTTGTGATTTTTTAATCGAATGATGGTATTTATTTTTGACTTGTTCATGTCATACTTGGTTGGATTTGGTTCCATTCTTTTTTGGCATTTGAATTTGTTTCTCGTTCATGTCTTTTATGACTTCGACACTTTGAATTCTTTAGATAATTGACTTGGTTAATTTGTGTTCATCATATTATCTACTGCGAGATAAAAATTGACATCGACATTTAAATATTTGAGATACTCTGGACTTTGACTTGTTTAATTCCTTTCTGCTATTACTTGTTCATCAGATTGATTTCACTGCAACATTAAACTAGGTTGATCGTACTACATGCTTTCCTTGATTTTGTTCGAACTGCTTTCAGGTTAATGACTGTTTGATTATTTCTTTTGTAACTTCGACTACATGCTTTTCGGTCCCTTGTTTTGTGTTGCATTGAACTGGGCCTGTTGAACTGCTTGTATTCATCGCTGACTCCTTTGAAAATGATTCATGTGGTATGAAGCTTTATTCTTTTACATATGCATTTTTAGTTTGGTTGTCCTTATGTGTAATATGGTCTCTTTGCTTTAAGTTGAATTCTTTGTTGCTTCGAGTCATTACAATTAAGTCTTGCATTTGCCTTAAGTTACATTTGCAGTTATATTCTCTGTTGCATTGTATTGAGCTAGGGTCTGACATTATTATGTTGTAGATTTGAGCATGTTTCATGGTGTACTGGTTCACAATTTTGAGTCTGCACCATATGTTGAAATTGAGTATGTCTTTGGTCATTGCATTGCTCTGGTTCCCTTAAGTTCACCATTGTCCATGTTCATACTTGAGTTTGTCTCATTGAAGTTAGAATGCATTTGTGGTTGGGGTCTGGTCCTTTTGTAGAGTTTGTATCTTGATGTCATGTGTATACAAGTGTGCATACATGTGTGTATATAAATATATATTCTGGTCTCATTTGAGCTAGTCAACGGTTCATGTGTACTCGAGTCTCTTTGAACATGTCTTGATTGAGTCTAGTTGCTTGTTAGTAATCTAGTTCTTTTGTGAACCTGATTTGTGTTCATGAGCATATGTATGTATGTATGTATGTATGTATACATGTGTGTATACATATGTGTGTGTGTATGTATATGTATGGTGGTCTGCTTCACAATTCGGTCGATGGTTTGCTTTGACTTCCACTTCAGTCTTGTTGCATATCACTTGAGTCTTGATTGTTGCATCATGGAGTTTTCATTGTGTGTCAAAAATGAAATGTTATATCCACCACTTTGTGCATATGCACTGCCCCGTACTTGTTCCTGAATTCTGTGATGTTTTTTTTGTATTGCCACCTGAGTTGAATCCATCTTTTTCTTGGGTTTGACCTCGTGCTTACCTGTCCCTACGATTTTATCAAGCAAGTGTATATCAGTGTGCATGGCCATGTGACATGTACAGTGATACACTGTGCATGTTACAAGCTGTTCATGTAAGATGAATTCAAAAGAAAAATGATGATGAACAACCGAAATAACTGAAGCAAATAACATTTTTAAAACACACACTTCATTTTGAACTGTAAAATATTTCTTTTTCAATTTTACCGTGTTAGTGTTAATTTTGCAGATAATTCAGATGTTGGATACAAACTGCAATAGAGTTGAAGATAAAAATACAAGTGTTGAGTGAATATGTAGTGAGGTGAAAATGTTTGTAAAAATTGTATAGTGAAATTTGTGATGTAATCGAAATTGTAATGTAATTTAAAATGTATATGTGTAGTGAGAGCTCAAATTTTTACTAATTGAATTTGTAATAAAATGTTTGTTTGAATAATATTAGTTTGAATATAAATTCTGTGTTATTTATTTTATTCAACAAATATTTATTTAATTAGGTTAAAAATAAAATAGCATAATAACAAATACAATTAAACGAATATATATATGTTTATTATCATCAAACAAAAATCATATACTAGAATATTCTACAATCTCTCCTGTTTGATGATAACAAACATATATTAAGATTTTTACTCTATTAAATGTATTTGATTTTGATGAATTCCATTATCTCTCCCTACTTGAATGCTCCCCCTACAACAAGGCTCCCTCTTCATATATGCATGAAAATAATTAAAGGAAATTTGCAAAACAAAAAAACATGCAAATGAGCCTAGATGAGAATATGCAATTAAAAAATAAAATGGTTAAACTTTATTTTCCAAAATCTTAACTTTTCTTTCCCCTTTTTATTATCACCAAAAGAGTAATTCTAGTCGTGTGACTTGGTTACGAACTACGGTGGTTTAGTTCAAGAATTCGCAACTTAGTAGCTGAGTTGTGGCAGAGTTTTGAGTGTAGAGTTAGGTTAGTCATTAGCGAGTGTTGCAAGTTAATGTGTGTAAGCGTTTGACTACTTAATTTCTAGTAGAAACCTTGGGGCAGCACGTAGGCTAGGTTTTACCGAAGCTAGATAAATATGTGTTGTTATATTTCTTCTTTTATTATTCTGCCATTATCTATGCTACAATTATTATATTTATTTACGCATTAATTTTTATTATTATTAGTATCATCCTATTCACTCGCCCTCTAGGGTGAAAACGATCCTATAAGTGGTATCAGAGCTAGGAACAAAACCCATTTTTTGTTTTAATTTTTTTTTTAAAAACCAAATTTTGCTTTAAAAATTTGATTTTTCAAAATGACCTCTTTTAATAAGCTTTTATTGAGGGCCAGTCTATAGTTAGACCACCAATGTTCGTATTGCTTTTAGGTTAATAACTGTTTGATTATTTCTTTTGTAACTTTGACTGCATGCCTTTTGGTACCTTTTCTTGTGTTCCATTGAACTGGGTCTGTTGAACTGCTTGTATTCATTGCTGTCTCCTTTGAAAATGATTCATGTGGTATGAAGCTTTATTCTTTTACATGTGCATTTGCAGTCTGGTTGTCCTCATGTGTACTCTGGTCTCTTTGCTTTGAGTTGAATTCTCTGTTGCTTGGAGTCATTACAATTAAGTCTTGCATTTGCTTCAAGTTACATTTGTAGTTATATTCTCTGCTGCATTGTATTAAACTAGGATTTGACATTATTATATTGTAGATTTGAGAATGTTTAATGTTGAACTGGTTCACAATGTTGAGTCTACATCATATTTTGAAATTGAGTATGTCTTTTGTCATTTCATTGCTTTGGTTCCATTAAGTTCACCATTTTCCATGTTCATACTTGAGTTTGTCTTATTGAAGTCTGAATGCATTTGTGGTTGGGGTCTGCTCCTTTTGTAGATTTGTATCTAGTTGTTATGTATACATGTGTGCATACATGTGTGTGTGTGTTTGTGTGTGTATATATTCTGGTCTCATTTAAGCTGGTCGATGGTTCATGGGTACTCGAGTCTCTTTGAACATATCTTGATTGAGTCTAGTTGCTTGTTAGTAGTCTAGTTGTTATGTGAACCTGATTTGTGTTCATAAGCATGTGTATATATATACACATATGTGTGTGTATACTTATGTGTGTGTGTATGGTGGTCTGCTTCACAATTTGGTCGATGGTTTGCTTTGAGTTCCACATCAGTCTTGTTGCCTATCAGCTGAGTCTTGATTGTTGCATCATGGAGTTTTCATTGTATGTCGAAACTGAAATGTTGCATGCACCACTTTGTGCATATGCATTGCCTCGTACTTGTGCTTGAATTCTGTGATGTTTTGTTTTTGTATTGCCACCTGAGTTGAATCCAGCTTTTGCTTGGGTTTGACCTTGTGCTCACCTATCCCTGCGGTTTTATCAAGCAAGTGTATATCGGTGTGCATAGCTGTGACGACTAAGATTTTAAAAACGTCTATTAATTGGGTAATTAACTGGTTTAAATCAAGGAACGTTGAATTTATTAGTCGAGCAAATAAATTTTTGATAATGGAAATATCTGAATAATTATAAATTAATTTGAAAACCATAACAAATGTTGAATTATAAATCTTTATAGTAAATTAATAAATTTCACCATTTAAATTCAAGATAAAATACCCATAAATATATAAATAGATATATACAAGCTTTATAGTATATATGAGTATATATATGCCCTATGGAATAAAACGTAGGAAAGTTTGTAAAAAAATATGGATATATATAATATCAAAAATACACATAAGTAAAATTGTAACAACCTGGGATTTTTGGCAAAATTTAATTTAATGATCTTTTAATATAATTATTTTCAATTGGCAAACTTATCAATTTAAACAAATAAAATATGCTATCTAATTACTACTGGTCATATATAGATTGTGAATAGAAACTATGATTTGAATTCAATGTAAATTTCTCAAAATTAATTAGATTTAAACTCTACATTTTTATACACTAGTATATATATGGTTATTAATTAAAGTATTATTAACTTAACCTAAAACAAAAATAAGAATAAACAAAAGAGTTATATAATATTAAGTAAACGTTTTTAGCTATACATAGTTAATAAAAATAAAAATAAAAATATGTACATATAGACACTTGTAAGCTAAGAGGAGACGTATGGATTCATCAAACTTACAAGTGTTAATTTCTTCATTTAAAAATAAAATAAAACGAAGAAAAATGATTAAAGAAGAAACCAGGGTGCTGTAACAAGCAGTTTATCCTCTTTTAAACATATATCTCAACTTCTTTTTTTTCCTTTTCTTTGGAAACAAATCAAAACAATCCAAAACTAGAAATAAAAGAGAAAACAATCAACTTCATCAAGTTTTCAACTGAGCAAAGAAAGAATTCAAATTCAAGTTCAACTTAATCAAATAGATCAAGATCAAATCAAACTGGTAGTGTTCAAATCAGCTTCCAGATTTCAAACTCTCTGTTCAAGTTTTGCAGGTGAGTAGACCTCAACTTTTAAAAGTTAAATCATCTATATAGCTTGTGCATGTAATAATTAATGTTGGAAATGACTTAAATATGGCTTGCATGGATGTATAAATGTGTTTTGCATGGGTGTATATTTTTAATTGCTGTGTGTATATATGTGCATGTCTCTATTTGTTTTAATAGACCCCAAATTGCGTTCAAAAATTAATTTCTCTCCACACAATCACTTCTGTGTTATGATCATCAAAGAAAACTTGCTTGTATTGATGAAATACTATTTTTAAAAATAGTTTCAAGAGAAGTTATTAAGTAATTATCAGGTAAGAACAAATTTACAGTAAAAACAAAATATATTAGAAATTTGACCATCATAATTTCAAGTTTCACATATATAATCAGACTTGTTTTTAAAAATGATGATTTTTTGTGGTAATTTCATAATTTTTAAGTTGGTAATTTGAGAGATATTGCAAGTTGAACGGAATAAGGTTTTTGGTCGATTTCCGGCGATCGGAGAGGGAAGTCAAGGTTGTATCTAGAGGTAGCTCGTGGGTCGGGGATCATAGGAAAATGATCGCCGATTTTTCTGATCGACGTGGTGGTTGAATAAAGGCAAAGTAGGGTTTAGAGCTTCGTTCGAGGTGAGGGGGGTCGTGGCGAATGCCGTGCCATGGTAGTGTCGGGTTGGACCAGAGTAGGGGGAAAAGGAGGGTGAAACTGTGGCGAAGGTCTGGGCACGAGGAAGAGGCCTCTAGTTATCGGAGTTAGGCAGTGCGAGGGAATCTGGCAATCGGGTGTTTTTCCTAAGGGTGTTCGAACGTTCGTTTTCGATTTGCGGCGTCTTGAGTGGTTCTGGGTGGTCGAAGTGATGGTAAGGGTTGAGAGTGATTGAGTGGTGCCGTCGACGTTGCTCGGAGTTGCTCCGGCCGTGTGTGCACGTGCACGGTGCACAGATACGTTTGGGTAGGGTTGTTTGCTGTAGTTAGAATAGAAGAGGAAAGAAAGAAAAGGGGGAAGAAGGACTTGGGTTTGGGCTTGGGCAGGGTTTCTTTTAAAAAAGTAATAATAAAGATGAGGAAAAGGATAAAAGCATAGGTATAAAAGTAAAAGCTTAAGCATAAAAACAAACAATCTTTCCAAAAATAAATTCTCTAACCCATTCTTTTTAAAAGTAAATGCTTTTGCTTAAGTCCCTAGTTTGGATAAAGGAATTTAAAACCTTGTTTTACTTAAATATTATTTGGTTTAAAGGTCATAAATGAATTTTTTTAACTTAAATTAGTTAAGCTTAGAATAATTATATTATATGTCATTTATTTAATTTAATTCCTAAGTTTATTTAAATAAAATTAATGGTGTAATTAAGTATATGATTAATGAAAATAAAATATTTTAAACTTATGATTAATCAAAGGTTTTATGTATTTTATATATTATCTAATTCCAAATGATTAATTAAAAATAAAACAAATAGCTTGTAATTAATTAATATCAATTAAGCATGATTATAAGCAATTATATTTAAATTAAATTGATGATTTTGTGACTTGTTAATCTAGCCTATGAAGATTAAATTGGATTGAATGGTTTGGATTGTTTAGTATCTCTAGTATGTTAATTTGTGATATGAAATGACCTGAATTAAACTATTGATAAAATGTGAGGCACTTATTTGAACAAATACTGTAAAGGAATTTTTTTGTGAATGTTGAAATTTCGAAATTGAATTGTTTTGGCTTAAAGGATGACATTTGGATTCGAAGGAACCGGGATCGGATATCATCGATATCCAGAACCACTTCAGTTTAATAAGCACTATAATTCTTTATAGATTTGATTTCAAAATCAAATAGGCTGGAATGGAATAAATTAAGTAAACTTGGCCATTTAAATTTAGTAACGGTACCTGGATATTATTTTTAAATACCAATGGATATGTGTAATATGTGGTTGGCCAAAACAAGATAAGAACTCATAGTAATGTTCGAGTTTCCTTGGATTTTCAAAGAAGTTTATAATCTTAGTATTTTATATTAGATGGTTTACTCACGCTAGTTTCCAGCCTGACTCGGGTGTTACTTTATTGTAATGCTCAGGTCAGACCGAGTATTACAGATTTTTCAGGTAAGGATATTCTAGAGCTCAGGAGACGAGCTGAATAACAGAGTCGTATTGACTATTCCGATGTGTATTAGAGGCTGTATTGATAGTATTTAGGGAAAGATTATTATGACTGTCCAGTTTATTTGTGAATGATTGTACTCTTATATATTGTATGTAAATTTACATTTACAGCTTTCGTTGTGTAAATGCTGTTATTTGTATATTATATTCTGATCCGCTGCGATTGTGAGATTCTGTGCTGTTGTTTTGTTTATTCTTCTACCTTTTTTCTTCTTACCCTAACAGTCTGGGATTTCCGGCACTCAATTGCGTGGCACTATATACAGTGAACGTATTAGTGTCGATTTTCGAGGTTGAAAATTTCGGGCCGTTACAACAGCCTTGTGACGTGTACAGTGATACACGGTGCATGTTACAAGCTGTTCGTGTAAGATGAATTCAAAAGAAAAATGATGACGAACAACCCAAATAACTGATGCAAATAACATTTTTAAAACCCATACTTCATTTTAAACTGCAAAATATTTCATTTTCAATTTTACTACGTTAAATGCTGGATACAAGCTGGAATAGAGTTGAAGATAAAAATACGAGTTTTGAGTGAACATGTATTGAGGTGAAAATGTATGTAAAAATTGTATAGTGAAATTTGTGATGTGATCGAAATTATAATGTAATTGAAAATGTATGTATGTAGTGAGGGCTCAAATTTGTACTATTTAAATTTGTAATGAAATATCTGTTTGAATAAAATATTTGTTTGAATATAAATTATGTGTTACTTATTTTAGTAAAAAAATATTTATTTAATTATGCTAAAAATAAAATAGTAAATAACAAATACATTTAAACGAATATATATATATATATATGTTTATTATTGTCAACCAAAATCCAATACTAGCATATTCTACACTTATCACTAGCAAACAAAGTAATTGGGAACAATGGTATTTTAGTTTAGTTTTGAACCAGCGGCTATTAAGCTATAAAAATTACACATTAATTTAGCTTTAGGTTTGAAATAAATTACTATAAAAACATTAACAAATTCCTGTTTATGAAAATTTCATCAAATCATGTAACATCAACATCTAAAATGATATGCACATTTAGCTGTAAATTAGCATGCATGTTCATAATATTTAAGTGCTTATCAATAGCAAATTAAGTAATTAATTCTTGCTTACAGTGGTTTTTTAATCTAGATTTGAACCAGCAACTATTAAATTATAAAAATTAGTCAGTAATTTGTAGAAATTAAATATAAGAATAAGAGATAAGAGATTTGTTTAGAATATAGTTTTTGTTCTATTCATAGAGGTAATTTACAATGATAAAATACATCCTCCTTTTATAGCATTACAAAATACTTGGAAGAAAAGGTACCTAATTTTGTGTATATAGAAAGCCTATATTTTTTAAGATCCTATTTCCTATAAACTCATATTTCTTTATAATTGCAGATATTTTGTATTTATTCTTCCCATATAAATGCAGATTTCTTCACAATTGCATATATTTTGTATTTATCCTTCTATACTCAATACTCCTCTAAAGATGGAACATAATATCAATCATGCTCAATTTGTCAATTACATTATTAAATTTCCGTCCATAAATTACTTTTGTAAGAATATCTACAAGTTGATTTTCTGACTTCACAAATGGAAAACATATGTACCCCTTTGTCAATATTTTCTCTGATTAAAAAATGATCTACTTCAACATGTTTTATGTGGTCGTGTTGAATTGGATTATCTACAATCATAGTTGCTGCTTTATTGTCACAGTGCAACTCCATTGATTTTCTGAGATTAAAATCAATATCCTTCAATATATTTCTTATCCTTTAACATACTTATGAGCCATGCCTCGAAACTCAAATTTTGCACTTGATAGCAACTACCTTTTGCTTCTAGGCCCTAAATGTTACTAGATTTCCATAAGCAAATGTAAAATGACCTAAAGTCGACCTTCTGTATTTTATATCTCTAGCCCAATTTGCATCAATATATCATGTCACTTCTATTTCATCAGCTTTCTAGAACAATAAACCTTTCCTTGGAGATTTCTTCAAATATCTAAGTATTAGAATGACAACCTTCATATGTTCTTCACTTGGGTTATGCATATATTGACTTACAACACTAATAGCATATGTAGTATCAGGTCGAGTGTGGGAGAGACATAGTAGTTTTCCGGCTAAAAGTTGGTATCATCCTTTGTCACATGGGATGAAACATTCACAGGTGATGAGCCGCTTCAATTGGAGTTTTTATCGGTTGCAATCAAGCATTCCAGTTTCTGCAAAAAAGTCCAATGTGTACTTCCTCCGAAACATAAAATTCCTTGAGTTGATCTTGAAACTTCAATGTCAAGAAATATTCTAACTGTCCTAAATCTTTCATAAATAGTAAGAGCAGTAAGTTTTCCATATTTCCTTTTCATAAACAAAATATGATCAGAATTACTTTATCTATATCCAAAAGCCTTCATTCTCTTCGTAAACTATTCGTACCATGCTCGTGATGACTATTTCAAATTGTATAACGCCTTCTTCAGATTTCATTGTTCTAGGTGGTAATTCTATATACACATCTTCATCTAAGTCACCATTAATAAATGCATTCTTTACGTCGAACTTTTGTAATGGCCAGTCTTGATTTGCAGCAAGAGAAATGCGTATACGAATAATTTTCATATTTGCTACTAGAGCAAATGTCTCCTCATAATCCATGCCATATGTCTGTGTATACCCTTTCGCCACTAGTCTGGCCTTATACCTATCAACACTTCCATTTGAGTTTATTTTTACAGTGAATATCCATCGACATCTAATAGTTCAGCATCTTTGGGGTTTATCAATAAGTTCCCAAGTGGAATTCTTTTATAATGCATTCATTTCTTCATTCATGGCCTTCTTCTTTTGTGGATCTAATAGTGCTTCTTGCAAATTTCTAGGACCAAAAATAGATGATAACTGATTTATTGTGCATGTATGTGACTCAAACAACCTATGTGTAGATAAGTACTCGAAAATTGGATATTTGGTTTTAGACTTAATATCTAGTTCATACATGAGTTTTGGAATGTCATTATTAATCCTTTCTAATTGTCTAGGTTCAATATCAATACTAGTCTGTAGTTCATTATTCACATGTGGTTCATGATCAAACAACATTTCTTTTGTAGATGCCGCTACAATATTTGATTCATCATTGATTTCGATAGTTTCAGCATGATCTTCTTATGGTATTTCAACAGCTTCAGCATGATCTCCCCCTGTCATTTGGTCCTCTCCATTAATATCTTGGTCTTCTTCAATTTCTTGTTCATTACCAGCTATATCACCCTCACTAGTTATGTGTCTATTCAAGTTATTTGTTAATTCCTCCAGCTTTGGAAATATATCCCCAATAACAAGAAACATTCCTTCACTATCATTAGATTTATCCCTTGAAGGGAAGATCCTATAATATGTGGTATCAATTCTCGAAAGGAAAATATAAGAAGATATATATTTTTACTCCATTGGATGATGACATCAGTAACCCTTTTTAAAATCAGTGTATGCAAGAAACACACACTTTCGAGCACAATGATCTAATTTTCCTCGTTGATGTATAAGTATATGAACAAAGACAACACACTCAAACACACATGGTTCTAAGTTTGGCATTGTAGGAATGGTGAAAAGTTCACGAAATCATTTGAAATGAGTCTGAAACTCAATTACCCTAGGTTATGCACGGTTTATCAAACTATGCAGCAAATTTTAATGCTTTTTCCTAATAAGTTAATGGCATATTCATACCAAAAAAAGATGCACGAACGTATTTTAATAATTATATGTTCAATCATTCAGCTAACCCACTCAATTGTGGGGTATATATACATTAGAGGTTTGATGCCAAATGTCATTATTTGTCATAAATTATGACATGTCATTACCAGTAAATTCCGCGCCATTATCAGATTGATACAGTATCTTTCTTTGGAATTGAGTTAAAACCATTTGAATTTTTTTAACTACTTTAAGCAATTTACTTTTATGAGTAATGAGAGACACCCATATTTTAAGAATACATCATCAATAAATGTCATAAAATATCAAGTTCCAAATAATGAAGAAATGCGTATAAGACCTCAAACATAAGAGTGAATAATACGAAAAGGTTTTGTACTTTCATTACAACTTGGAGAGTACGTAGTACGATAACCTTTAGCAAGTACATAAATATTGCACTTAAAATCTAAAATATTGCATCTAGCAAATAATGTAGATTTTATTTTTTTAAGATATCCAAATAAGAGATGACCAAGTCCACAATGCCACAACCAAACCTTAGCTTTGTCTTCTTCAATTCTTCAAACATTATTTACCTAATAAATTTTTTCTCCATCATTAGTCAATTCCGTAAATTTTATTTACTTAATATATTTTCTGCTCTCTATTATTAGTTACGTCTAAATAGTAGAGATTGTTTCTTCTAACACCATAACCAAGAACCTTTTGAGTCACTATGTTCTAAAAATGCAGAATTATGGCCAAGATGTCATAGTACATGCGAGTGCAACAGTGATTCTACCAACAGATATATACTGTATTTCAAGGCAAGGACAATAAGCACTGAACTTAATGTCAAGGTATCAGATACATTAGTAGAGCCTTCTCCAATTGTAAGAGAGGAACCATCATTTGTTGTGTATATAGAGGTTTCGGTTGAAGGTGAAATAGATGACAGTATGCTAGAGTTGTTTACCATATGAACGATGCACCAGTATCAATTAACCAAGCATTATTTAATGAACTTACATATGAGACACAACCTGTAGTTTTCATACCTGATTGGACAATATTAACTGAATGAGAATTTTTAGCAGCATCCTTCTTTGCATTCAAGTTCTTCTTTGTTGCTTTGAAAAATCCCACTATTCTGGATATCCAATAATTTCATAACACTTCTGTTTTCTTTGCCCTTTTTCTACAATGTATGCACTCAAGATAAAGAAGGATAGGTCTAGTATCCTTTTAAGAATTCTAGGAACTTTGAGATTGAGCTTTATTATTTTAGTGCCATAACTTAAGATTCAACGAAGGATGCATGATTTCCTATTACTTGTTTGTGAGCTGATACTCTTCTCATTGTTTGATAGGTTGCTCCAAAGTAAATGATGGACCTTTTGGAAGAATTTCATCACGTACTTGATCATACACACTATCCAATCTAGAGAGAATCATGTGAACCCTAAGACATCCCACATATTTTTGCAAAAGAGCAACGGACTCAACACTTTCTCCTTTCACAGTGTTACTGTAACGATCCCGGTTTTAAGCCAAATTTAATTTAGTAATTAATGTAAATTTTTGAATATAATTTTGAATAATTTAAAATTTTCCAAAATAAATAATAATATGTGTTTGTTTTATGTAATAAATAGATTACAAATAGAATTTGGAATTTGAAATTCAAAAATAAATATTTTGAAAAATAAATTGGATTTGAAAATACTATGTTTAAAATTAATAATTTTTTTTCTAATTATAATATATTGTGATTTGGAAAATTCTATTTTGAAATTAATATAAGGATTTTCAAAAGCTATTTAAAAGTTAAATATTATATTTATCAACACTAAAAATAAATACTTATTTATTTAAAGGTATGATAATTTAGAATAAAATTGGATAAAAAGGTTTAAATAAATAAATATAGTTTGTATATATGAAAATATAAAAGTAAACATATAAATACAAAATATAAACATAATACATATGTAAATATATTACATAATTTATAAAAATATAAGTAATTGATAAATCAAGGGTTTAAACATAAAAATACTTGTATTTAACAGGTGTAAAGATTTTAAAATACATAACAACAAGTGTAACCATTTTTAACATGCATGAAAACAAATATCACTTGTATTCTCATTTTTAAAAATAAATAATAAAAAGAGATAAATAAGTTATATAAACACATCTACTTCTCTCTTCTCATTTTGGTTTCATGCGTTCAAAACTAAAGAACAAATCTACAAATCGGAAAATACAAACCAGATCAAAACAAAAATTTGATCATCTCAGATCAGACAAGCAACTAAGATTCAAATTCAAAATCTGAAAACAGATTCAAGATTAAACAAGCAAACCTGGAAACAAGATCCAGATCAAAACAAAAGAAATTCAAAAAAAATGAAATCTCAAGAACAACAAACAATCTTCATCTGTTCAACCTGAGAAAACAAATGCAAGATCAACACAGTTACAATTCAGATCAACTTAGCAATCAAAAACAAACTCAACAAGATCAGGATCAAATTACAGATCAAAACAAATCATTTCCAAATTTTCAAATTCTTTTCCAGGCAAAATTTGTTCTCTGCTTTATCAATATCCAGGTGAGCAAACTACTTGAACCTGTTATATATCTTGGTGTTTGGATTTGTACTTGAAGTAATGATGTTTGTATGATTGTGTAAAAATGCCTGCATGTTGTATATATATATGTAGTTTGTGTGTGTGCATGTCTTTACATGCCTCTGTTTATAGTTTACAGGCATATGTTAAGTTTAAAATTTAAATCTCACTCCTTAATCTCTTTTATGCTTTGATGTTTAAACCAATTAGGATTGAAATATCAAGATATTAATTTTAAAAATACTTTTAAGTAAAATTAGTTGAGTATTATCCGGAAATAAAAAAAATACAGTGGAAACCTAAGCATGTCAAAAATTCGAGTGTGTGGATTTACTAATTCAATTATATAATTAGTTTTGTTATCAAAAACTATGATTTTTAAAATTAGTTCCAAGAATTTTTGTTTAGTTTCGAGGTAGGATTCAAGAGTTGATCGATTTGGGTATCTCGTCAATTGCCGGCGATCGATGACGATTTGAAGCTCGGGGTTGTTGTCGAAGGTGGCTAAAGGGATGATGATCTCTGGAAAAATAGAGGTAGATTTTATCAATGGTCATGGTGGCTAGGGAACGACGAAGTAGTGTTTTTAACCCAGTTTTGCTCGACGTAGTTTCGGAAGAAATTGCATCGCCATTATCGAATCGGACTACATCGGGGTGCATATAATCGATGTATGGATGATCGGTGATGCTTTGACCAGAATTTCGTGGCCTCTGGTGGCCTGAGGCGATAGAGCAAGGCATTTTTTGGTGATCGAGTTTTATTCCAGTTTGGGTCAAGTTCCTCGATTTCGAATTCGTCGGGGATTGTCGATCTGGGTGTAGGTAGATGGTCATCGACTTGAGGTAGACGGCGATATCGACTAGAGATCGCCGAAGCTCTCGTGCATGTGCATGGTGTCAAGTTGTATCAGTGGTTCGGGTTTGAGGAAGATGATTTTTGCCTCGGGGTTGCATTCGGGAAAAGGAGATTTGGCTTGAGCGTGTATTCGGGTTCATACGCGAGTGTTTTCCAGATTTCAAACTCAAAACAAAAACAAAAACAAAGAAAAAATAGGGTGGCTCGGGAATGACTCGAAGAAAGTTGGTACTTGGTTCGGGGTGATCTCGGGATTGTCTCGTGAAGTATAAATACAGTTTTAAAAACTTCAAAACAAAATCAAGTTTAAACAATGCTTAAGAAATTCTTTTAAAATAATTATTTTTGTTAAGTTTGGGATTTGTTAAAGGTTTTAAACTAAATTATTTTGAATTAATTAAGAATTAATTACTTAATTATGTGACCATTATTATTTCTTTAAGTATTTAAAACAAATTTAAAAATGTAATTAAGGAGTTAATTAAAAAGATAAAGATGTTTTCAATTGTTAATTAACTTAAAAGTTTAAATTAATTTATTGTTAATAATAATAAATTCCAAGGTTTATTAAATGAAGATTTTTGATAATTAAGTGATTAATTAAGAAAAATGATTTATCTTTTAATTAATTAAAGTTTAAGCAATTAAAGATTAATTAATTAATGTTAGTAATTAAAAGATAACAGGAAATTATTGTCAAGGACAAAAAAATTCAGCGTTTTTGCCTCAAGGACAGGCCTTCAATATTTTATCCTAAAGGACAACCTTCTTTAGGTATCAGTGTTTAGTCATTGATAGCAGTTTGTAGGTATCAGTTTGTAGTTATCAGTAGCAGTTTTTAGGTATCAGTTTTAACTTGGTAGCAGTTTTGTTGTCCTAATGAACAATTTTGGAAAATATTTGTCCTTATGAATAATTTTTAGGAGAATGTTTGTCCTTATGGTTAAAATATTGAGCTGTGTCCTTGAGGCAAAAAATATACAAATCTTTGTCCTTTAAATTAATTCCCCCAAAAGATAATTACTTAAAGAATAATTACTTAATGAAGGTTATTAAAGATCAATTAATTAATGATTAAAGGTGAATTAATTAATGATTAAAGGTTAATTAATTTATGATTGAAAGATAATTACTTAATGTAATTAATTAAAGGTTAGTTAATTTTTTAATTAACTTAAGAATAATTAATTAATGTGATTTAATTAAGGATAATTAATTAATTAAAGGTTAATTAATTTTGTAATTAACTTAAGGATAATTAATTAATGTGAATTAAATAAGGATAATTAATCAATTAAAGGATAATTAATTAAAGGTTAATTAATTTTGTAATTAACTTAAGGTTAATTAATTTATGTGATTAATTAAGGATAATTAATTAATTAAGGATAATTAATTAAGATAGATAATTAAGGTTGATTCATTAATTTCATTAATGAATATTAAATGGTTTGTAATTAATTAATGTTAGTTAACCAGAATTAGTAATTATTCATAAGTAATTAATTAAGCATACTCGTGTCAGTAGTTACCTAGTTATAGAGGTAACCCGACCTTGTGTTCGCAGAGAGCTGGTTAAGTTCTCGGGGCATCCCTGTAGAGGCGTACCCATTCGGTAAGGAAGTTCCTTAGCCTGGCCATTGTTGGAAATCCAATCATCCAATACGCGCCCTGTACGGTTTTAGTTGTAGAACCTGCTATCTAATATGGTAGCTATAGTAGGCATAATATAATGGTACGTAGGCTGACTAAGATTAATATTATATTTGCAAATGTTTTCTGCACTATGCACTAATAATAATATCAAAAGGATTTTGTGTATCAAGCATGTTTGACTATCATAAGGAGATATCTCCTCCAAGTGTGTGCTTGCAATGTGTGTGTGGCGGGAGGCCTTATGGTAGTTTCATATTCCAAAAAGTATAGCGAATTTCTTTTAAATTCTTTTTGTTTGTTTTTGTTCAAATAAACTATTTTTGTTTGCTCACACCAGTCCCATGACTGACCTGGAGTTTATTGTTCCCTTTCTAAACTCTAGGCGCCCACAATTTTCCACATGGATAGTCTAGAGTCAGGTTTTCAGATAGTCAGATAGTAGATGTAGATTCGATAGCCTTCAACTTCTGGTTTGGGATTGCATTAAGTTTCAAGTTCATAATGATGGTGGTTCGAGCTTGAAGTGTTTGGAGATATGGCAATGAAGACACATATATTGGATTCTCTTTTGGAAGAACATTTGGTGCTATCTTTCCGCTGTTGTATATCTTTTGGCTTTGATATTGATATCCATTTGTATCTGATTGTTGTATTCATATTGTGTATCAATAAAATTTATCATTCTGTTTCCGCTGTGTTGTTATACCTAATGTTGTTATAAGCTCCGGTAAACCAGATTCGACGTTTGAATCTGCAGCATTCGAATACGGGTGAAGTATGGATGTCGATTTTCGAAGGTCGAGTCAGGGTCATTACAGTTACGGCGGTCAATTTCTTGAAAAATTCCTGCTAACCCATCATAATATGTTGCAAGAGATTGAACCATTTTGTTTTATGGAAAAAAACTTTCTGTGTAACTAGACGATTTGAGGTTCATCATATTTCTCAGTATACATAGCTTTAAGAGAATCCAACACCTCCTATGTAGTTTCCAAGTAAATGTGCATGTTCATCAAAGTTGTTTACATTGAATCACATAGCCATCCCTTCACTTTGTCATTCTCAGAGCTCCAATTTTCATATTTTTCACTTTGGTTTGAAGCTTCTTCTTAGTGCCATTGTTGTACCCCCGCATTTTCCAACCATTAATGTGCATCTTTAAAACTTTTGACCAAAGACTACAATTGTTTTCATTCGAGGTATTGTTAGTTGTAAAAGGAGCATCAATATGATTGTGAACAATGTGTGGATTAAGGTTTGAGCTTGATGTCATTGTTGTTTTACTATCAGAATTCATTACGAGATTTGGGATTTGTTTGGATTAGAGATTGAAGATTAGTAGTGGAGTTTGATTTGGTTCGAATTCCAAACCTACTCTGATGCCATATAGAAATTAAATACAAGAATACATCCACCTTTTATAGCATCACAAAATACTTGAAAGAAAAGGAACCTAATTTTCTATATATAGAAAACCTATATTTTTTAAGATCATATTTCCTGTAAATGCAAGTTTGTTCATAATTGCAGATGTTCTGTATTTATTCCTTCTATATAAATGCATATTTATTCATAATGGAAGATGTTCTGTATTAATTCTTTCCTCATAATTGCAGATATTCCGTATTTATTCTTTCCATATAAATGCAGATTTCTTTACAATTGCATCTATTTTGTATTTATGTTTTCTATATTCAACTTAATTTAGCTATAGACTAGAAATAAATTACTTTAAAATCATTAACAAATTCTTGCTTATAAAAAGTGCATCAAAATGTAATATTAAATTATATGCACATTTAGTTGTAAATTAACATGCTTGTTCATAATACTTGAGTGCTTATCAGTAGCAAATTAAGAGATTAATCCTTGCTTACAATGTTATTTTAATCTAGCTTTGAATCAACAACTATTAAACTATAAAAAATAGACATTAATTTAGCTTTAAATTAGAAATAAATTACTTTAAAAACATTACAAATTCCATTTTATGTAAAGGGCATCAAATTATGTAATATTAACATTTAAAATGATACACACATTTAGCTATAAATTAACATGTGTAGTGACCCGCCTTTTTGACATCGAAAGTCGACATTGAATACTACCATTGTGTTCAGATGTCGAACGTCCGATTGACAAAAGAGCATAATAGGGTAAATAAAATAAAAGAACAAAGAATTGAGAAAATTAGAACCTCACTGCGAAATCGACAATATATAATATAACAAGGACAGTAAAAACTATCATTTCAAAAATATAGAGTACAACAGAGTTAAAAACAAACCTTATCAGCTGGACAGTTATAAAATTCCAACCATACAATTGCTGATATAGATACTATATTATATAGGGGGAAATAACACTACGATAAGTGATCCTCCAACCCCTCTCCAAGATTTCCATGACACCAAGCCAACCTGGGAAAATACTTGGTCTGACTGGAGCACTATAATAAAATAACATCTCGATCAGTCTGGAAATACCAGCATGAGAAACTCAAATAATGAAGAACATATAAAAGTTCTATATGACCACGCCACTAACACGGATCGAGTTTTTACCTTACAGGAATAACATCCATACAGGAAATACTAGAGATAAACAGTAGGAATCAAACCCAGATAAGAATAGGTATAAATAGTATTAAAAACCAAAATTGAAAGAATGAAAATAATCTAAGGAAAATCAAAATTGGACAGAATGGATAAACAAGATAATAATACAAACTTGATATAATGGACAGAATAAGGTAACAGCCCAAACTTGATAGAATGGACAAAACTAATAATTAAACACCGCGAAGAGTGCTTGACTCTTCCTGTTGCAATATAAAGAAAAATAGATTCAAAGTGTGATGCCCCACCTTTATACCCACGCTAGCCAAGGACACTACGAGGTAATGCCGTCAACTAGCATGGAGAATAAGGCTGTTGAGGAGCGACCATCTGTATAATTGCTTTGTGCGAGTATCGATATGCCAGATAAAAAAATCCGACATACCGATACAAACTCAAAGCTACTACACAGTGGCTATATGGACTTCGGAAACAAATATAGAAATAAACATAACACAAATCAGTCACAGACAATTCATATCACAAAGGCGGAAATAGATATGAATATAACACATGAAAGTGTACATCAGAGTAGTGGTCAAATAAGATCCACAATAACACAAAAGAATAGATACAAGTGCAAGGCAAAAGAATATGTATACATCAAGGAGTCTAAATCTCAAATGTATACAACAAAAACTACTAAACTAGAGTAGTTAGCCAAAAGTCAGAAGATGGCTCCAGATAAGAAGTCATGAGGAAGCACTTGTAAAATCTCAGCCTGACCCGAGTATTATTTAAGAGGAAAATAATAAACGGATCAGTCTAGCTATAAATATCAGATAAAGTGATATAGAATAAGAGATATGACAAAAAACGTATGATAACCATAAAGTCATACTGTGATAAGTATCTAATCGAAAATCAATCCAGAGATTAATCAATATCACAAGAATCTTCTCAAAGATTAAAAGAATGTCATATTCTTAATTTAATTCACCAAGCCACAATAAATGACATACATATCAATGCCAACTGAAAAAGGTGGTGAAACATAAATCCCAGAAATCAATAATTAGAAATCCAGAAATCACAAGAAAAGGACGACCAATCCCAAGCAGGAGCATGAAAACTCACAAACACGTGTATCACAAACAATTTGGAACATTGACGCAGTGCAAACGGTACGTCCAATGAACCGGAAAGTCGAGGCATCGATGTAGTACAAACGGTACATCAGATGAATCGAAACACAAAACAATTTGGAACATTGACGCAGTGCAAACGGTACGTCCAATGAACCGGAAAGCCGAGACATCGATGTAGTACAAACGGTACATCAGATGAATCGAAACACAAAACAATTCGGAACATTGACGCAGTGCAAACGGTACGTCCAATGAACCGGAAAGCCGAGACATCGATGTAGTACAAACGGTACATCAGATGAATCGAAACACAAAACAATTCGGAACATTGACGTAGTGCAAACGGTATGTCCAATGAACCGGAAAGCCGAGACATCGATGTAGTACAAATGGTACATCAGATGAATCGAAACACAAAACAATTTGGAACATTGAAGCAGTGCAAACGGTACGTCCAATGAACCGGAAAGCCGAGACATCGATGTAGTACAAACGGTACATCAGATGAATCGAAACACAAAACAATTCGAAACATTGACGCAGTGCAAACGATACGTCCAATGAACTGGAAAGCCGAGACATCGATGTAGTACAAACGGTACATCAGATGAATCGAAACACATAAAAGTACATGGGTTGCCAGCCCACAAAGAAATGAGACGAAGCTCAATAAAATAAAGTACAGTCCTTCACATGGACAAAGAGACATCACACATTGCTAGTCTAAACCATAAAACGATCATCATCGATCATCAAGAAGTGTCGATTACGCTAAGCTAGTAAATATAAGAGTTTAGCTTCATGTCCCATAACCACTTGCTTAACTCAAATATTTACGAACGGATTGTAGATCTCCACTAGAAAATTGTCACAAGAGGTTCAATCGAACAAGTCCAAGAATTAACCGATGAAGTAAACGCAAGCATTTCATACCACTTGTTTTACTAAGCCGTTTAATTAGATTTCTCATCCGAGTGAAGTAAAGGCTTGTATATACTAATAGATTGGAAAACGGTTTAGGAAAAGAGCTTTGTAATAAAATAGTGTTGAAATCGTTTTAATGAAAGGGTTTTGATATTTACTACTAGTGTAGAAAACCTTTATATTTTGAAGTGAAAAATCATAGAAGTGATTGTAGAAACAATCAATCATAAAAATTCACATTCGAAGACGTGAATAAAATCCAAAGAAATCGATATCAAATCCATCAAAATGGATATTTCCAATAATTCCCAAAGAAAATGTCATCAAAGTCGATAATAAATGATAACAAAAGGGAGACAACACGAATCGATTAAAGTTGGAAATTCAAACAAAATAGGCAATATAGGCATAATTGGCAAATAGGAGCAGGTCGGTCAACCGGCTCACTGAGTTCGGTTGACCGGACCAGAGGCAGAAATGCTCGGGTAGCAGGTCGGTCGACCGGACCCTGAGTTCGGTCGGCCGAAGCCTGTTACCAGTTCTACCAAACCAGAGGCAGGGAAATGCTCGGGTAGCAGGTCGGTCGACCGGACCCTGAGTTCGGCCGACCGGAGCCTGTTACCAGCACTCCCACGCCTATGTAATGAATGCCAATCCCTTCCGAATTGCAATCGGTCGAGTAACGGCATTAAGGGTTTACGCCCATCGACTACCTGGCCATATAAGCTCTTCGATTCATCACCAAAAACATGATCAAAACATCAAAGTTAGGATTTTCAAAGAATTAAACTCAAAACACTAAAAATTGGAATATTCACCAAATCAATCCAAACCAAAAGCATTTGCACAAGAATAAGTGTTAGGAATTCATACCTAACAATCGAAGATAAATATAGATTAAGATGTGAGATAAAAATCTCACCTTTTCACAAAAATAATGAAGAAGGAGCTTGAAAGCAAAGGGAGAATCAACCACTCTTCAACACAACCCAAATGAGCTTGAATCTATGCTCAAAAAGGAGAACATTCCCAAAGTTAGGTTTAGGAATTTCTGAAATTGATAAAAGAATGAGTTGGAGAAGAAGAAGAGGAGGCTTACCAAAGTTTCTTCTATTAGTTTGGAGCTAGAACTTGATTTGTAAATGGAAACTAGGGTTTGGAGTTTTAATTTCCCATTCCTCTCTCCATTGTTGTAAAAGCTTGAGTATTAGGAAAATTAAGTAAGGTAATGAAGAGAGGAGGGGTGAAGCTTGGGTCTTATGAGATGAAACAAGACCAAAGCCCTAGGTGGAAAAAGTAGCAAAATTCTACTATCTCCAAACATATCAAAGTTTATACTTAAAAAGATCGCAAACGTCATTTTGAACTCAATGGAGGTGGTCTCGAGTCCTAATTTAACCGTATGCAAAAAGTAGCTTTTCGAACTATAATCCGACGAACGATGTTATATTTAAATAAAATATTTAAATATAAAATCGATAAATATGCAGGTTGTTACAGACCCCTTCCTTAAAGAAATTGCTTCCACGCAATATATAAGATGGAAATAAAAAGTAACAACCATAAAAGAATATTAACATAAAAGAAATTTCAAATAAGAAGTTCACCATAAAGAGCACGACAGAGTAAGTCCGAACGTGTTCGCTCGATGAATTCTCTGGATTCCCAAGAGAAATCCTTAGGATTTGAGAACCATCGGACTTTCACAAAAAGAACATCTTTATTTCGAAGGCACTCAACCCTCGAAGAAATGATGCGAATAGAATGTTGCTCAAAAGTCAAATCTGGTGAAACTTCAATCCCTACCATAACACCAGGCTCAAGAACAAAAATCAGAAACCTAAAATCATTTCCATAGTTAAAAGACGTGGAAAACGTCAAGAATAGCAGAAATTTAAGCCGGTGCAACGGCGTAGTACAATAACAATACGCCCAAGAAACTGAAAACACGAATAACTCCAAACATCGACGTAGTACAATAACGGTACGTCCAATGAACGAAAACTCCAATAATTCGGAACACCGACGTAGTACAAGAACAGTAAGTCCAATGAACCGAACACCATAAAAGAACATCAGACGCAAGTCCATAAAAGAAATGAGATGAAACTCAATAAAACAAAGTATATCAAAACGTCCGATGAACTTGATAAATAGATAATTCCTGTAACGACCCGTATTTTTACGGATCGACAAGTTCGTCAAAATCTGGAATTTTTGCATTTTTAAGTCATTTCAGATTTTTGTGGAAATTTGTCTAAGTCCTAGGTCGTGGACGACCTAAGAGCTAAGTCGTGACCGAGTTAAGGACTTCGGCGAGTTAGTGTTAGGTCGTGGGTTAGTTGGAGCGACCTATAGAATTGTGCAACCTAGGATTTAGTTAAGTAATTAGGTCGGCAGGGCGAGTTAACGACCTAAAGACTGACCGACTTAAGGAAGACTAGTTGTTGGCTTTGGTTAGGTCGTAGGCGACCTAAGGGGTTAAGTCGTGACCGACTTAAGAGGTTCTGGCGACCTAAGAAAATGTGTGAGCGACCTAAGTGTTAGGTCGGCAGTTCGAGTTAGCGACCTAGTAGAGTTAACGACTTAGGGAATAAGCGGTTTGCGACCTATAAGAGTTAGCGACCTATGGGATTGACCGACCTAAGTGTTAGCGTAGTTAGGTCGTTAGATCTGTGTTGAGTTAGGTCGTAGACGACCTAAGATGGTTAGGTCGCGTGTGTGTTAGGTCGCGAGTTTGCTGAGTCGTAGGTCGCGTGAGTTGTTAGGTCGCTAGAATAGTTTAAGTGTTAGGTCGCGTGGATCTAACTGTTAGGTCGTATGTTGTTTTAGGTCGACATGTGTTAGGTCGCGTAGGAGCCTAAGTTGTTAGGTCGCAACCCAACTGAGTCGTAGGTTGTTAAGTCGCTTAGATAGTTTAAGTGTTAGGTCGTAGCCTATGCTTTAAGACGAAAGCGACCTAGGAGTTAAGTGTTAGGTCGTAACATCGTTAGGTCGTAAGATGGGGAGGCCTGTTAGGTCGCTAAGCGCGTAAGAGGTTAGGTCGCGCGTGCGATGAGTCGCTGGGTCTGGCTAAGTCGTTAGGTCGGAGAGGCTTAGGTCGGAAACGACCTAGGGAGATAGCCGAGTTACGACTTAGAGCAGTTTTCAGCTATAAATAGGAGGGGTTGTTCTCACTTTTTGGGATCCGGATTTTGAAGCGACGAAGTGCTGCCATTTTGAGAGCTCGACTTCTACACTTCTTCACTTCTTTTCTCCACTCTAATCTAGTGCTTCCATCCATCCAAATCGAAGATCAAGATTGAAGATTCAAGAGCTTGGATTGAAGATCTTCATCTTTTCAAGAGAGATTTCATCGTTTGAAGTGAGATCTTGTCGGATCTAGCTTAGTTCTTCGCTGTCCAGATCTGAAGTTGATATCTTTTGGATTGTTTAGGTGATTTGGTGAGTGGTGATTATCTCTCACACGGATCCAAAGGAGTATATCGGATTGTTGGCTCGTTTTGGTGTTAAAGTAGAGATTTCCATGCATTTTCTTCATCCTATGTGTAGATCCATATAGATCCATTGTTCATGATGATGTTACATCCATTTTATCATATGTTAACCTATGCAAGTTCATTCATCAAGTTTGTAGAGATATAATCCATGTTTTCATGCTTATTGGACTTTCAACTCTTTAATTACGAAAATGCCATTATTGTTATAATTGTCTACTTAGATCATTTTTGAATGCTTGATTGCTTGGATTGATGTTTGATTTGATTGATTGTTATGAACTAGATGATTGATGATTAGATTAGATCGAAGATGATTCAAAAGCTAAGGGAAAGGCTCTTGAATTGGAAAAGCTGCTCGTGGCATATGTAGCGGGATGATGAAGCTCTTATGCATAGATTCGATGATGTGATGATGAGATGAGGCTTTGCGAGGATGTAATGAAGCGAAGCAATCATATGATGAAGACTTGGTCTAATCCAGACGGGATCATTCCAAGCATGTTGATAACTCGGTGATATGATTCGAGTTGAGGATAATGAATGGATATGAGAATAGTCGTCGAGGAGGATGACTAGGAGGCTTGGATAGCATCGTTGTTGAAGGTTCTAGCATGCTCTAAGCAAGGGTACGTTTGGGCAGATTCGATAGTCCCAACGGCCAACTGTTGATGGTCGAGTACTCTGGGCAGATTCGATAGTCCTAGGCACGGGCTGCGACGACGTGCGGGAGTTATGTCTAGAACCGGGGTTTCCATTAGCCCTTGACGGACGGCTGAAAGAATGTGCCGGTCATTCAATTAACGGTGATATCGAAGCAATGATAACAGTGATAGCCAGAGTCATGGATGTTTGGTTGTATCGTCATTCGGACTCAAGAGCGGCATTTTCTGGGTGCTTATCTGATTTAGGCCTTGGTACTTGGAAAACATCGCCCTTGACTCGAGTGATAGTAGTTTTACTTTAAATTGTATGCTCTGCTATGTTTGCTTCTGCTTAGTGTGTGTCTGGGGGCTATCACTGTAGAATGAGGTTGGAGTGGGAGGGTTGTATTCCTATTCCTTTTCCTTTATGTTCTTTTGGTATGTTGTTAGTTAATTTACTGCTCACTAAGACTGTTGTCTGACTCAAGGCTTTATGTTTTAATTCTTATTGCCTTGGGCTGTTCGTCCATTTTGGGACGGGCAGACTAGGTAGCAGGTGACAGGTGCTGTTCTCTTCTCACGATGCTGATATCGAAGACGAGCTGGAGGGTTGCATATTATCTTCTTATTATATGTACTGGATATTCCGCTGTTTTGTATTCTCTGAGAGATATGTAGTGAGGCTTGATGTATTGACGATGTGGATGCTTGTATTCAACTATTATGGAGTTTTATATGATGTCATTTTGTTCTGTAAAGCTTCACTATACATATGTTCTATTGTATTTTGTCCATGCGCTGTGAGTAATACGTTAGATTCTTTTGTTTTAAATCTTACCTTGACAATCGTCCATGGTCGCCTGGCACACTTTACAGCGCTTTATCTTTAGATTCGGTGCAGGGGTCATGGGCGGTCGTCACATTTGGTATCAGAGCATTGGTTAATCGATTTTACCCAACGCTCGCTGAAGTAACTACGTATGAGAGACGTAATTGTATTTTGATGGATGATTACTATATATAATATAGTAGTTTGGTAGAGTTTGAGTCCTTTATGCAGTTGTTTCTCTAGATGTTCTAATCATTCCTTTTTATAGATATTGAGAATGAGTCGAAGAGGGAGACCAGCTGCTAGGGAAGGCCGCGCTACTGAAGAGACTGCTGATTATGCAGCCATGTTCGAAGCTATGATGACTTCGATCATGAGAAGGATACCAGTTCCGGGGGCGGCAGTTGATGTTGGAGTTCAAGTCCAAACTCCGAAACCAGTGGATTTTGCTAAGCTGTGCAAGGATTATACTGCTCTTGGAGGGAAGGTTTTCTTGGGAACAGAATCTACCATTGAAGTCCAGAGGTGGATAGATGCTTGTAGAAGGATCTTTGGTGATTTGGGAATTGATGATGCAACTAAGAGGAAGTTAGCATCGAGACAGCTTCAAGGGAGAGCTTCTGATTGGTGGAACTCTATTACCATCACTACTCCGGAAGAAGAGATTACTTGGGAGCAATTCCAAGCTAGATTTGAAGCTAAGTTCATTTCTACAGCTCAGAAGTCTGTTCTGTTCAAGAGGTTTGTGGAGCTCAAGCAAGGTGGAAGATCAGTTCTTGAGTATGTTTCTGAGTTCGAAGCTTTGTCCAAGTATGCCCGGTCGTATATTGAATCTGCTTATCAGAAGAATGAGAAGTTTGTGACCGGCTTGGATAGTTATCTTGGGAGACAATTGGTGGATCATTTGGACGATTCATTTGAGAAGCTTGTGGAGAAAGCTCTTAGGCATGAGAGTTTGTTTCCTAAGGAAGGACCTGTTGTTGCTGTTACCAAGGGAGAATCTAAACCACAGCAGGGTGGAAACCAGAAGAGGAAGCAGCAGCAGCAGAAAGGTAAGGATGGCCAGAAGAAGCCGAAAGGCGAGGTGACTTGCTACAATTGTCAACAGAAGGGCCATTTCTCTAAGGATTGTAAGAATCCGAAGGCGCCGATGAAGTGTCACAACTGTGACAAGCCGGGGCATTTCAGGAAGAATTGTCCAGAACCGAGGAAGGACAGGCAGATTGTGCAAGCCTATGCTTTGGGGGCTGTTCCGTCGTCTTCGAAAGCTCCTACTGTTGAAGAGAAGGGAAAGAGTGTGGTTGTTCAAGGTACTCTTTTCCTATGTGGTGTTCCAGTTAGAGTTTTGTTTGATACTGGAGCTTCGCATTCGTTTGTTTGTAATGAACTAGTAGGCCGGTTAGATTTGAAGCCGGATATTGTTGATAGGCCATTGGTTGTGACTAATCCAGTTGGGGGTTCGTCTTGTTTGTGTATGTTATGCCGTGGTCTAGTTGTATCGAGTCATGGTTGCTCTTTTGTTTGTGATTGCTTTGTTCTGAACTTTGCGGGGTTCGGAATTATTTTGGGTATGGACTGGCTTAGGAAGTATGCGGCTAAGGTTGACTGTGAGAGGCTGGAGGTGACAGTCGAGAATGTGGAAGGGCGAAAGATTGTGATACGATGTAAGCATGAGGAAGGCGTCTTCATGAGCTTCATGTATTCGCTAGTTGTTCCACGGGATGGACTGTCTTTAGTGCCAATCGCAAATAGATTCGAGGATGTCTTTGACGAAGTCAAAGGGTTGCCGCCGCATAGAGAGATCGAGTTTCGTATAGATCTAGTTGAAGGAGCCAGACCTGTTGTGATGCCTCTTAGGCGGATGGCGCCTAGGGAACAGCAGGAGTTGAGGGTGCAAGTTGACGACCTTTTACAGAAAGGATTCATTCGGCGTAGTGTGTCCGAGTGGGGTGCACCAGTTGTGTTCGCAACCAAGGCAGATGGATCATTGAGATTGTGTGTCGATTATCGTGAGCTGAACAAGGTGACTAAGAAGAACAAGTATCCATTGCCAAGGATAGACGACTTGTTTGATCAGCTTCACGAAGCTAAGGTGTTTTCTCAGATGGATTTGGCAACGGGATTTCACCAGTTGAGAGTGGCTAAGGATAGTGTGCCGAAGACTGCTTTTAGGACACCATCCGGGTTCTTTGAGTGGCTGGTAATGCCGTTTGGATTGACTAACGCGCCAGCATATTTTGTGGATCTTATGAATAGAGTGTTCAGAGATCAGTTGAACAAGTTCGTACTGGTGTTCGTGGATGATATTCTGATTTATTCCAGAACGGAAGAAGAGCACAAGACGCACTTGCGTATTGTTTTGGAGATCTTACGGAAACATCAGCTGAAGGCTAAGTTTTCGAAGTGTCACTTCTGGAAGAGTGAAGTGAGGTTCTTAGGCCATGTGATTTCTGGAAATGGGATAGCGGTTGATCCCGCTAAGGTGGCAGCAATCCAGGATTGGGTTAGACCTAAGAATGCATCAGATGTGAGAAGTTTTCTTGGATTAGCAGGATATTATCGACGGTTTATCAAAGACTTCTCCAAGGTAGCTGCACCGTTAACAGGATTAACGAAGAAGAACCAAGTGTTCAGTTGGGATGCTAAGTGTGAGCAAGCTTTCGGAACCCTGAAAGAGCGACTGACGAGTGCTCCTGTTTTGACTATTCCAAGTGGGAATGATGAGATGGTAGTTTACACCGACGCATGTGGTACTGGACTTGGAGCAGTGCTGATGCAGAGGGATAAAGTTGTTGCGTATGCCAGTCGACAACTAAAGCCGCATGAAAGGAATTACCCGACTCATGATTTGGAGTTAGCGGCGATTGTATTTGCTCTGAAGATGTGGAGACATTATCTGTTGGGAGTTCGATTCGAGTTGTTTACGGATCATAAGTCGTTGAAGTATCTTTTCTCCCAGAAGGATTTGAATCTTCGGCAGCAACGTTGGTTAGAGTTTTTGGCATCGTATGATTTTGGTATAGCTTATACTCCGGGAAAAGGTAACGCAGTGGCAGATGCGTTAAGTCGAAGACATGCAGGATTGGGAGCCATGTTTTCTGAATGGAAGAATCTCGAGTATTTAGCTGGATTTGACTTCAGGCCTAGATGCGAATTGGAACCTGAAATGTTGGCAAACTTATCAATAAGACCCACTCTTGTGGAAAGGATTGGTGAGAGCCAAAAGCGAGATGATAAGCTTGTCAAGATTATCCGTGAGTTGGAATCTGGATTGGATCCAGAAAAGGATAAAGGATTCGAGGTCGATCGAGAGGGTTGGCTTCGGAAGCAAGGACGACTAGTTGTTCCCGATATAGATGAGTTGAGGAGTGAAGTTCTGAAGGAAAGTCATCACTCGAGGTTGACAATTCATCCAGGTGGAAATAAGATGTATCGGGATATGAAGAGAACCTACTATTGGGAAGGTATGAAGAAGGATGTTGGAAATTTTATTTCCAAGTGTATGAACTGCCAGTTGATTAAAGCTGAACAGAAGAAGCCAAGTGGATTGCTTCAGCCATTAGAAGTTCCTACATGGAAGTGGGAACAAGTGTCGATGGATTTCATCGATGGATTGCCTAGAACCAGAACGGGAAATGAAGGGATTTGGGTCATTGTGGATCGTCTGACTAAGAGTGCACGATTCATTCCTGTTCGATCGACTAGGACTGCATCAAAGTTGGCTGAGTTGTATGTGAAGTGGATAGTTCGATTCCATGGTATTCCGAAGAATATAGTGAGCGATCGAGATCCATTGTTCACTAGTGGATTTTGGAAGAGCTTCCAGGAAGTTTTGGGAACCGAGTTGTGTTTGAGTACAGCTTATCATCCCCAAACAGATGGTCAGACCGAGAGAGTCAACCGAGTTTTGGAAGATCTCCTCAGAGCATGTGTTTTGGATTTCGGAGGATCATGGGAAGATCACCTTCATTTGGTGGAGTTTGCGTACAACAACAGTTACCAGTCAAGCATTGGTATGGCACCGTATGAGGCGTTGTATGGAAGACCGTGTAACTCTCCGACATGTTGGTTGGAAACTGGAGAAAAGCTGATACTTGGGCCAGAGATGATTCGACAGACTTCGGATTGCATAGAGATCATTCGGCAACGAATGAAGGCAGCCCAAGACCGTCAGAAGAGTTATGCTGATAAGCGTCGAAAGGATTTGGAATTCGACGTAGGAGATATGGTTTTTGTGAAGATTTCTCCACTGAAGAATGTTATCCGATTCGGGAAGAAAGGAAAATTGACTCCGAGATTTGTTGGACCATTCCCGATTATCGAGCGAATTGGAAAGCTCGCTTACAGATTGGAGTTACCAGAGAAGATGTCGAGTGTGCACAATGTTTTTCATGTATCATATCTACGGAAGTATGTGCACGACTCGAGAACAGTGGTTTCTGCTGATAGCTGTGAAGACTTAGAAGTTGATCCAGTTGATAGAAGACCTCGTAAGCCGCTTCGTGTTGTTGAAACCGACACGAAACAGCTTAGGAGGAAGGTAGTTAAGTTGCTCAAGATACAATGGAGTGAAGATGATAACGACTGTACGTGGGAGGTGGAAGAGAGGATGAAAGCAGCTCATCCTGAACTCTTCAAGGTATGGCCCTAAGGTGTCGTGTCATCTCACGATATTGTAACTTGTTCTAATTTTAGAATTCTGTACGCTAAGTTAGAATTGGATGCATGGTTTGTTGATTGCTATGGATGGTAGGCGTACAGAATAGTTTTGATTGCTTGGAATTTCGGGGGCGAAATTCCTAAGGGGGAGAGAATGTAACGACCCGTATTTTTACGGATCGACAAGTTCGTCAAAATCTGGAATTTTTGCATTTTTAAGTCATTTCAGATTTTTGTGGAAATTTGTCTAAGTCCTAGGTCGTGGACGACCTAAGAGCTAAGTCGTGACCGAGTTAAGGACTTCGGCGAGTTAGTGTTAGGTCGTGGGTTAGTTGGAGCGACCTATAGAATTGTGCAACCTAGGATTTAGTTAAGTAATTAGGTCGGCAGGGCGAGTTAACGACCTAAAGACTGACCGACTTAAGGAAGACTAGTTGTTGGCTTTGGTTAGGTCGTAGGCGACCTAAGGGGTTAAGTCGTGACCGACTTAAGAGGTTCTGGCGACCTAAGAAAATGTGTGAGCGACCTAAGTGTTAGGTCGGCAGTTCGAGTTAGCGACCTAGTAGAGTTAACGACTTAGGGAATAAGCGGTTTGCGACCTATAAGAGTTAGCGACCTATGGGATTGACCGACCTAAGTGTTAGCGTAGTTAGGTCGTTAGATCTGTGTTGAGTTAGGTCGTAGACGACCTAAGATGGTTAGGTCGCGTGTGTGTTAGGTCGCGAGTTTGCTGAGTCGTAGGTCGCGTGAGTTGTTAGGTCGCTAGAATAGTTTAAGTGTTAGGTCGCGTGGATCTAACTGTTAGGTCGTATGTTGTTTTAGGTCGACATGTGTTAGGTCGCGTAGGAGCCTAAGTTGTTAGGTCGCAACCCAACTGAGTCGTAGGTTGTTAAGTCGCTTAGATAGTTTAAGTGTTAGGTCGTAGCCTATGCTTTAAGACGAAAGCGACCTAGGAGTTAAGTGTTAGGTCGTAACATCGTTAGGTCGTAAGATGGGGAGGCCTGTTAGGTCGCTAAGCGCGTAAGAGGTTAGGTCGCGCGTGCGATGAGTCGCTGGGTCTGGCTAAGTCGTTAGGTCGGAGAGGCTTAGGTCGGAAACGACCTAGGGAGATAGCCGAGTTACGACTTAGAGCAGTTTTCAGCTATAAATAGGAGGGGTTGTTCTCACTTTTTGGGATCCGGATTTTGAAGCGACGAAGTGCTGCCATTTTGAGAGCTCGACTTCTACACTTCTTCACTTCTTTTCTCCACTCTAATCTAGTGCTTCCATCCATCCAAATCGAAGATCAAGATTGAAGATTCAAGAGCTTGGATTGAAGATCTTCATCTTTTCAAGAGAGATTTCATCGTTTGAAGTGAGATCTTGTCGGATCTAGCTTAGTTCTTCGCTGTCCAGATCTGAAGTTGATATCTTTTGGATTGTTTAGGTGATTTGGTGAGTGGTGATTATCTCTCACACGGATCCAAAGGAGTATATCGGATTGTTGGCTCGTTTTGGTGTTAAAGTAGAGATTTCCATGCATTTTCTTCATCCTATGTGTAGATCCATATAGATCCATTGTTCATGATGATGTTACATCCATTTTATCATATGTTAACCTATGCAAGTTCATTCATCAAGTTTGTAGAGATATAATCCATGTTTTCATGCTTATTGGACTTTCAACTCTTTAATTACGAAAATGCCATTATTGTTATAATTGTCTACTTAGATCATTTTTGAATGCTTGATTGCTTGGATTGATGTTTGATTTGATTGATTGTTATGAACTAGATGATTGATGATTAGATTAGATCGAAGATGATTCAAAAGCTAAGGGAAAGGCTCTTGAATTGGAAAAGCTGCTCGTGGCATATGTAGCGGGATGATGAAGCTCTTATGCATAGATTCGATGATGTGATGATGAGATGAGGCTTTGCGAGGATGTAATGAAGCGAAGCAATCATATGATGAAGACTTGGTCTAATCCAGACGGGATCATTCCAAGCATGTTGATAACTCGGTGATATGATTCGAGTTGAGGATAATGAATGGATATGAGAATAGTCGTCGAGGAGGATGACTAGGAGGCTTGGATAGCATCGTTGTTGAAGGTTCTAGCATGCTCTAAGCAAGGGTACGTTTGGGCAGATTCGATAGTCCCAACGGCCAACTGTTGATGGTCGAGTACTCTGGGCAGATTCGATAGTCCTAGGCACGGGCTGCGACGACGTGCGGGAGTTATGTCTAGAACCGGGGTTTCCATTAGCCCTTGACGGACGGCTGAAAGAATGTGCCGGTCATTCAATTAACGGTGATATCGAAGCAATGATAACAGTGATAGCCAGAGTCATGGATGTTTGGTTGTATCGTCATTCGGACTCAAGAGCGGCATTTTCTGGGTGCTTATCTGATTTAGGCCTTGGTACTTGGAAAACATCGCCCTTGACTCGAGTGATAGTAGTTTTACTTTAAATTGTATGCTCTGCTATGTTTGCTTCTGCTTAGTGTGTGTCTGGGGGCTATCACTGTAGAATGAGGTTGGAGTGGGAGGGTTGTATTCCTATTCCTTTTCCTTTATGTTCTTTTGGTATGTTGTTAGTTAATTTACTGCTCACTAAGACTGTTGTCTGACTCAAGGCTTTATGTTTTAATTCTTATTGCCTTGGGCTGTTCGTCCATTTTGGGACGGGCAGACTAGGTAGCAGGTGACAGGTGCTGTTCTCTTCTCACGATGCTGATATCGAAGACGAGCTGGAGGGTTGCATATTATCTTCTTATTATATGTACTGGATATTCCGCTGTTTTGTATTCTCTGAGAGATATGTAGTGAGGCTTGATGTATTGACGATGTGGATGCTTGTATTCAACTATTATGGAGTTTTATATGATGTCATTTTGTTCTGTAAAGCTTCACTATACATATGTTCTATTGTATTTTGTCCATGCGCTGTGAGTAATACGTTAGATTCTTTTGTTTTAAATCTTACCTTGACAATCGTCCATGGTCGCCTGGCACACTTTACAGCGCTTTATCTTTAGATTCGGTGCAGGGGTCATGGGCGGTCGTCACAATTCCATTCAGACATCATCAAAGAATCAACCTCTTGTTGCTTATGACTAAGCGCATTGGCAACACGATTTCCCTTCTGGGAACAAAAAGAATATCAAGATCATAAGATGCCAGGAACTCGAGTCAACATGAAGTTCCTTATGAGAAAATAAATATTCCAAAGATTTATGATCGAGATGGAGAACAAATTTCTCCCCCAAAAAATGATGATGCCAAACTTTATAAGCGAAAACAATAGCCGCGAGCACTAGATCATGAGTGGCATACCTAGTCTCGATCGGCTTAATGATTTAGAACCACAAGTGATAGCACGTTCTCTTTTGCAAGAGAACGGCATCCAAACCAATACGATTAGCATTGGTACAAAAGATAAAGTCTTGGTTCCCTTCGGGAATCACAAGAATAAGAGTGTCGAAAAGAAAGAATTTCTTTTAAATAATTTTCTTTCCCGAAAAGCTAAAACTATCAAAATTACATTTATCTTTATGTAATAATCTTTCTAGAGAAATTTACATTTTTACAAGTCAATTTACTGTGTTTTATTGTCTCATCAAAGCGTTTAGGAAATTCCTATCGATAACGTTGATCAAGTGCATCGACCAGAATTCTTAAAGCACTTAATGGGCAATACAATCACAAAATCATCTTCTATATAATAAACATGTTTCTAAAAAAACTTTAAGAATATTCTTTGCTTGTTTAAGAGCAAAGTTAAATTGTACTTATAAATAAGTCTTATGAGAAAGATTTGCAAAATTTTAAATTGCTGTTTTCATCCAAAATCAATAAATACAAGGATGGAGTCATCGAGATATTCGTAGAATACTCGATTCATAAAATGGATGAAATAAGCTGGACAAACTGAATGACATAATAAGTCATTCATAAGAATCATAACGAGTGCGGAATGCGGTAAATGGATAACTCCCGCAACTCATAGCAAATGAAAATCGGTGGCAAGGTTGAGCTAAAAAGACCTTAACACCACTCAAAAGATTGCTTAGGTGATAATCCTAAGACAAACTCAAAAATACCAGAAAATTCTCAAACTACATAAATGAGAAGGATAACACTTTCCTCATCATGCGGGTTTAAAGAATAAAAATTGATGCCACCAAAAATTTGAAATTAGAATCACAAAGAAAAATAGAAATCTGCTTAACAGATTGAAAATGTCGAAAATGAATAGTCCACTCGAGACATAGGATATGACTACATAATAATTAAGCCAATCCTTACAAAAGTCAATTCCGAAGCATAAGTAAAAATCGGCTCAGAAAGAAAAATCACATAAAATAATTTCGACATCAATAAAAAGCAAATTGAGTGTTGCGGATCCACCAATCTGGATTCGCAATCCTCAAAGAAGTCCTCAAGCCTAGAAATGTTTAAAGAAAAAGAATCACAAGCTCTTTTGATATAAAAATAAAGAGATGAAACCCATATCAAAAAGAACTCAAATAGGAAGATCACAAAATAAAACAATAGCATCAAGGATTGAATGTAAAATACCTTGATCAAGAGAAGAGTTGCTAGGAGCTTGCACTACATTGAGCTTTCCCTCCTTCCTACTTTGAAGTATGGGACATGCAGTTATATGGTGACCCGAATTTTTGCAATAGCGACAATAAAGAGGTTTCGGACACTCCCTTGCATAGTGGTTTGCGGAACCACAATTGTAGCATTGTCTATGACTAGAGGTAGGGGCTTTTGCTACAGGGGTTTCTTGTCTCCCCTTCTTGTTGGGAAAGGGGCCTTTGAATTTAATTGGCCTCTTCATGTTGTCGTTGAAGTTCTGTTTTGCACTCACAACTTCAACATTACTCTCTCTACCGGCCTCTTCAAGACGAAGAGCGATATCAATAAGCTGATCAAATGAAACCTCGAGTTTCAGGAGTAATGGATTTTTAAGATTCTTATTCAAGCCATAGACAAATCTCTGGTTCTTCTTCAACGGGGTGATAATGTATTCAACCCCGTATTTGGAAAGAGATTCGAAAGATGCGACATAGTCTGTCACAGAAGATTCACCTTGAACAAGGTCAATAAATCGCCGTGCTAAGGTTACTTTTTCAGCCTCCGGCACAAACTTTAGTTCGAATTTTTCCTGGAATTGCTCCCAAGTGAGATCCGCTTCAACGATTTCCGAAATAAGAAGCTCATACCAATCCAATGATCTTTCTTGGAGCATGCTAGAAGCCACTTGGACTCGGTGGAGATCAACAAGATTCATGCGAGAAAATATGCGGTCGCATGATCTAAGCCAAGCTTGGATTTCAATGACACTCTCGGATCCCCGGAATGGCCTTCCACCCAAATCGGTGTAATCTCTACACAAGCGTGCAAAACCAGATCTAGGATGAGTAGGCTCTGGAATGGGTCCGATAGCTTGAGCATTCTTAACAAGATCTAGAAGCTACTCGGCAGACATAAATACTCCCTCTTGAGGAGTAGCACTGGATTGACCGACGTTGGTACGGCCAGATCTAACCATTACTCTTCTTTAAGAAAGAAAGAAAAGAGAAAAAGGTTAATCTTAGAATGAAAATCAAACAAACTTGATTGATAAAACAAGGAATCATAAAATAAAATAAGATAGAACGGTACGAAGACCCGAATTAAATCCTATGGCACGATTCCTAAGAAAGACTTAGGACAATGATCCTTGCTAGATTATTCTACATTGTTTCGAAGTTTGGCTCTGATACCAAGCTGTAATGCCCCACCTCAATACCCACGCTAGCCAAGGACACTACGAGGTAATGCCGTCAACTAGCACGGAGAATAAGGCTGTTGAGGAGCGACCATCTGTATAATTGCTTTGTGCGAGTATCGGTATGCCAGATAAAAAAATCCGACATACCGATACAAACTCAAAGCTACTACACAGTGGCTATATGGACTTCAGAAACAAATATAGAAATAAACATAACACAAATCAGTCACAGACAATTCATATCACAAAGGCGGAAATAGATATGAATATAACACATGAAAGTGTACATCAGAGTAGTGGTCAAATAAGATCCACAATAACACAAAAGAATAGATACAAGTGCAAGGCAAAAGAATATGTATACATCAAGGAGTCTAAATCTCAAATGTATACAACAAAAACTACTAAACTAGAGTAGTTAGCCAAAAGTCAGAAGATGGCTCCAGATAAGAAGTCATGAGGAAGCACCTGTAAAATCTCAGCCTGACCCGAGTATTATTTAAGAAGAAAATAATAAACGGATCAGTCTAGCTATAAATATCAGATAAAGTGATATAGAATAAGAGATATGACAAAAAACGTATGATAACCATAAAGTCATACTGTAATAAGTATCTAATCGAAAATCAATCCATAGATTAATCAATATCACAAGAATCTTCTCAAAGATTAAAAGAATGTCATATTCTTAATTTAATTCACCAAGCCACAATAAATGACATACATATCAATGCCAACTGAAAAAGGTGGTGAAACATAAATCCCAGAAATCAATAATTAGAAATCCTGAAATCACAAGAAAAGGACGACCAATCCCAAGCAGGAGCATGAAAACTCACAAACACGTGTATCACAAACAATTTGGAACATTGACGCAGTGAAAATGGTACGTCCAATGAACCGGAAAGTTGAGACATCGATGTAGTACAAACGGTACATCAGATGAATCGAAACATAAAATAATTTGGAACATTGACGCAGTGCAAATGGTACGTCCAATGAACCGGAAAGCCGAAACATCGATGTAGTACAAACGGTACATCAGATGAATCGAAACACAAAACAATTCGGAACATTGACGCAGTGCAAACGGTACGTCCAATGAACCGAAAAGCCGAGACATCGATGTAGTACAAACGATACATCAGATGAATCGAAACACAAAACAATTCGGAACATTGACGCAGTGCAAACGGTACGTCCAATGAACCGGAAAGCCAAGACATCGATGTAGTACAAACGGTACATCAGATGAATCGAAACACAAAACAATTCAGAACATTGACGCAGTGCAAACAGTACGTCCAATGAACCGGAAAGCCGAGACATCGATGTAGTACAAACGGTACATCAGATGAATCGAAAAACAAAACAATTCGGAACATTGACGCAGTGCAAACGGTACGTCCAATGAACCGAAAAGCCGAGACATCGATGTAGTACAAACGATACATCAAATGAATCGAAACACATAAATGTACATGGGTTGCCAGCCCACAAAGAAATGAGACGAAGCTCAATAAAACGAAGTACAGTCCTTCACATGGACAAAGAGACATCGCACATTGCTAGTCTAAACCATAAAACGTTCATCATCAATCATAAAGAAGTGTCGATTACGCTAAGCTAGTAAATATAAGAGTTTAGCTTCATGTCCCATAACCACTTGCTTAACTCAAATATTTACGAACGGATTGTAGATCTCCACTAGAAAATTGTCACAAGAGGTTCAATCGAACAAGTCCAAGAATTAACCGATGAAGTAAACGCAAGCGTTTCATACCACTTGTTTTACTAAGCCGTTTAATTAGATTTCTCATCCGAGTGAAGTAAAGGCTTGTATATACTAATAGATTGGAAAACGGTTTAGGAAAAGAGCTTTGTAATAAAATAGTGTTGAAATCATTTTAATGAAAGGGTTTTGATATTTACTACTAGTGTAGAAAACCTTTATATTTTGTAGTGACAAATCATAGAAGTGATTGTAGAAACAATCAATCGTAAAAATTCACATTCGAAGACGTGAATAAAATTCAAAGAAATCGATATCAAATCCATCAAAATGGATATTTCCAATAATTCCCAAAGAAAATGTCATCAAAGTCGATAATAAATGATAACAACAAAAGGGAGACAACACGAATCGATTAAAGTTGGAAATTCAAACAAAATAGGCAATATAGGCATAATTGGCAAATAGGAGTAGGTCGGTCAACCGGCTCACTGAGTTCGGTTGACCGGACCAGAGGCAGAAATGCTCGGGTAGCAGGTCGGTCGACCGGACCCTGATTTTGGTCGGCCGGAGCCTGTTACCAGTTCTACCAAACCAGAGGCAGAGAAATGCTCGGGTAGTCGTCGGTCGACCGGACCCTGAGTTCGGCCGACCGGAGCCTGTTACCAGCACTCCCACACCTATGTAATGAATGCCAATCCCTTCCGAATTGCAATCGGTCGAGCAACGACACTAAGGGTTTACGCCCATCGACTACCCGGCCATATAAGCTCTTCGATTCATCACCAAAAACATGATCAAAACATCAAAGTTAGGATTTTCAAAGAATTGAACACAAAACACTAAAAATTGGAATATTCACCAAATCAATCCAAACCAAAAGCATTTGCACAAGAATAAGTGTTAGGAATTCATACCTAACAATCGAAGATAAATATAGATTAAGATGTGAGATAAAAATCTCACCTTTTCACAAAAATAATGAAGAAGGAGCTTGAAAGCAAAGGGAGAATCAACCACTCTTCAACACAACCCAAATGAGCTTGAATCTATGCTAAAAAAGGAGAACATTCCCAAAGTTAGGTTTAGGAATTTCTGAAATTGATAAAATAATGAGTTGGAGAAGAAGAAGAGGAGGCTTACCAAAGTTTCTTCTATTAGTTTGGAGCTAGAACTTGATTTTTAAATGGAAACAAGGGTTTAGAGTTTTAATTTCCCATTCCTCTCTCCATTGTTGTAAAAGCTTGAGTATTAGGAAAAAGAAGGAAGGTAATGAAGAGAGGAGGGGTGAAGCTTGGGTCTTATGAGCTGAAACAAGACCAAAGCCCTAGGTGGAAAAAGTAGAAAAATTCTACTATCTCCAAACATATCAAAGTTTATACTTAAAAAGATCGCAAACGTCATTTTGAACTCAATGGAGGTGGTCTCGAGTCCTAATTTGACCGTATGCAAAAAGTAGCTTTTCGGACTATAATCCGACGAACGATGTTATATTTAAATAAAATATTTAAATATAAAATCGATAAATATGTGGGTTGTTACACAAAGGTTCAAATCAAATAAGTAAATGAAAATTTCCAGCAAATCACTAGGAGGATGCAACCCCCTTAAAAATGTATTTGAAAACACCGGGAACTCCAAGTCGGATAACACCAATCCTTATCGAAAATCTGAATATTTCACATCTAAATCATAACTGTTTTAAAGTAATGCTACACCAATATCTAGATGAGATGTGAAAATACCCTAGTGGAAGCAACCCCATATAACTTGGCATCCCAAAATAAGGCTTTGGTTTAATCATTTTTGACAAAGGATAACAAAGCTCAAAGAGTAGTAAATCGTTTAAAAGGTGACGACACTATGAAGAAAGCTGAATCCGATAATTAATGAATCACCTATCGAGGATAATTAAAATGATCGTATATGAAAATTACATTCCATATATTTACCACTACTCGTTGATTCCAAACAATTCTATTCCTCGAATGAATATAAAGCCAAGAAAGTTGAGGTTGTGTTACCTTTAGGCATTGCCTTGACGATATTTTTAACTTTTCAAACATAAACGAGTCCAAGCCTCAACATTTATCGTTAAAAGTATGATTAAATCCAATCTATACAAGCGACATTGATTGCTGAACTACTTTTCTATAACCAAAATCGAACTTTACTTTTGAAAACTGAATTTGTGCTTGATTTCCATATTACAATGTTAACAGTTTGGAAATACTCTTTAAAAATGGTTCCTTTATAAGACAAAAGTAATAATGCTAAATGTATTAAAACAAGGGTCAAAACAGATAGCGTTAAAGCATTGTTTACTATAAACCCAAAACAATTTACACTTAGCTTTATTTATAAATAATTCCTTTTAAAGGATTTTCTCATTTATAAACCTTTATTTATAAATTTAAAACAATATTTATTATCCTAAGGAAATAAAACAATTTAAATACCTTTATAAATTTAAAACAATATTGACTATCCAGAAAGATAATCAATCACATTTATAATCTCTTTTAGCTAAGCAAATCCATGATTTTTAATAAAATAGTTAATTATTTTCAAACAATTTTATATTATCTTTTAATTAGCTTTAAAACCTTTATTAAATTAGTTAATTAACTTTAAAACGCTTTCATTAATTACTTTCATTACTTTTATTAAATTAATTTAAAATCATAATTAAAATCAGTAATTAATTTCATTACTTTTATTAAATTAATTTACTTTAAAATATCATTAATTATAAAGATTTATTAAATTGAAATAATCATTAATTTAAAATGATATAATCTCAAATATTGTTAACTAAAATGATTAATAAACTTTTAAACCATTATTTAGAACAATTAATTATATTCAACCCTGATTAGTTAAAAGGATTTATTAAAACACCATTTATTAAATTAATTATGTAACGACCCACCTTTTTGAACCTCATAAGTCAGAACTAGTACATCTATGGTATTCACATGCCGAACAAATAAGTGTGGGAAAGACAGATTGTTAGGGGAAAGAATAGAGATAGAAGAAACTGAACAATCACAGAATCTCACAATACAATGGAATAACATATATTAATCAGCATAATACTTTACAAAGTCATTTCAAAAATGACACATTAGAGTTATGCTAATAAAAATTATACCATACAACAGTTATAACAGCCTGTCACTACCTAAGTGATTCTAGGTACGTATAATACAGTGTAAACAAGATAATAACTAGCTATCGATGAAGCCTCTTGCTCCAAGCTACTCAAAGATGCATCCGGGAAAAACCTGAACTACTTGGCTGCCCATAAAAATTTGAGCACCCAAGAGTTTTAGGGAATGAAAATAAAACTCCGGATCAGAAATAGGTCCTATGTAAGTAAACTCAAACTACTAAATTATTGTGTTTTAAAACCCTTTTAAAATAAACGGTATCTCGCAAGACCACGCCGCATATAAACACGGACGGATTTTTACCTTACGATAACCAAACTTTTTTATAGAAAATCCAGTGATATTATAATAATGTCTAGAGTATAAATACTTATTAATCAGAGCCAAAATTGTTACATTAATTAAATTCCAGCATACTAGGTTCTACAATCAAAACCGTAAAGGCATGTATTGGAGATTAGATTCCATACTATGACAAGGCACTAGGGTACAACATATCATGGTATAGGTCTAGAAAATGTACCAAGGACCTTATCGGGTTCCTCTACCAATACAAGACTGGCTTACCCCTGATTGGATAATATCGAATATGCCATTACCTCGATTGCGTTGCAAACCTTTTCATTGAGATATCATGCAAAATCAATCCTTAAATGTGTAGATGTATAAAGAAATGTAATGGCACACCTTAATGGGAGCGACCAACATAGCCTTGCTGCATCTCCCCCAATTTTAGTCATAACCGGTTAATGAGGTTTGAGGCTACGCTTACCTTTTGAATAGCAATCCCACATGAAATGCTAACATTGCCTTCCAGGCAATAATATAGTGCCATCATTCATTCATACAAGTTGTCCAGGATAAGGACAAACCGTAGGCACAACTTCTACTACATCCATTTTGGAATCACCCTCCGGACTAGTAGTAAGCAACCCTTACACTTCAATGCTCCGTCTTCAAACTCATATTCTTCAAGATGCCTTCAGTTCGAAAAGCTTAATCTGGATCGACATGGTTTCGGATAACATATCTGATCCCGGTCTCTTTGAAACAACTTTCAATAATTTTCGGTAAACTCAGCCCGGTTCTTTAGGAAATAAACAAACAAAGATAAGTGCCTGGTTCACCTCCTAACTTTTTATGCATGAATTTCCTTATTATTTATCCTAGAAGAATGAAATAAGATTTATCGCCCAGTACAACATCATTGGGGATGACTGTACCATATAACTCAGGTGTTTCTCTTAGATATTTCCAAAGTTACGTTTAGATCCGGATTTGATAGTTGGTTATTTAACTATCAAATATACAATCATTCAATATTGATTTTATTCCATATTGTATCCACTAAGCCTTTATTAATTAACCTTTAATTAATTAAAACACTTTGCAAACTTGGTTGGAAGATCTTTTCAAAAAACTATCCCCAAAACCCTTTACATCCCTTTTATACCTTGGAAACAATTTTACTTATCTCAAAAATATAAGTATTTACCAAAAACATTTGGAAAATTCCCTTTTCTCATACTCCAAATTAAATGGCTAAGAGATTCCCTTTTCAAAACATCACTTACTATAAAACTCATTCACTTGATAAAACCTATTCACTTATTCCCTATAAAAATTCTTTCTATAAGTTCACTTCATATTTCAGCCCTTCTTCTAAATTTTGAAACTAGATTCAAACTTCTTTTTAAAATCTCTAAATGATTTATAAAATCTCTTTCCATGTATAAAACCCTTTACAAAATTTCCTTTATAAAATATCTTTGACATTACAAAATCTCATTTACAGAATCTCATTTTTATACCATTTTTAATAAACCCTTTTATGTAGTAAAACCCTTTTATTAAAACAAGTTATTATTTATAAATATCTTAATAAAAAATTATATAACGTGAAGTCATTTATAAACTTTAAAACCCCAGACCGATAAAAGAATTGAAGTTAATTCAAAATCATACTTCATAAATTCAAAAAAAGACTTAGCAATCCCATATGGTACTAATTTAAGTTACCATTTAATTTCATTCCATTTTCAAGTCATTCAACAAATTATTTAGATAAGTCAGCATATTTGTAAATACATATCATATTCAAATCAGGAAATAGTATGTCAATATAAACTAACTAGCATATACATGTCCAAATTACACAATAATAGGACGGCGATTTGTCATGCTAAATAGATGTCTAAACAATTCAATCAATTTACCTATAGCACAACAAGGATTTATTCTGCTAATACATATATCCAAAACAGTCAAACAATTTAAATTATAACTCATTCATAGTTATATGGTTTCTTAATGGTATTGACATTTGAATCCCTTGAATTCAAAGCCATCTTTGAAAAAGAAGTTCCTTTGAAACAATTTGATTCTTTGAAAACAAAGGAGTTAGACTGTCACATACCGAAATTTTCGACTTTCGAAAATTCGACATCGATACTCACTTTATCGACTGTCGAGCAATCGAGTGCCGGAAACTCCAATAGTGAGGGTTTTAGAAAGAAGAAATAGAAGAAAAAGAGAAGAAGAAGAGAAAGAAAGAACAACTGAACAACATCAGACAGAAAACAATATCAGAATCTTACACATCGCAGCGGAACAATATATAATAGATAAACACTAGTCTTTTAAAACAAAGAACTATATCAGTTTATACATACATCAATCATCAGAGTCAATATACAACAATGGACAGTTATATAAACTCATCCTCATACAGAATACACAGCGGAATAAAATAATATCAAATACAAATACTACGTCTCGAACTCCAGCTTATCTCCAAGCTCCAGAATATCCAGAATATCCTGATAATATAACTCTAGGCTGCCCGTGTGGAAATTGGTGGGCACCCAGAGTTTAGAAGGGAAACAATAAACTCCGAGTCAGTCATGGTGACTGGTGTGAGATCGTAAAACAGTTATTCTTTAAAATAAACAACAGGAAGATTTTAATGTCAATTCGCAATGCTTTTGGAAAATGAAACTACCATAAGACCTCCCGCCACACACACAATGCAAACGCAGACTTGGAGGAGATTTCTTCTTATGATAGTCAAAGATGCTTACTACGAGAAAATCAAATTCTTTTTGATATTATTATTAGTGCATAGTGTAGAAAACATTTCGAAAGTAGAATATAAATCTTAGCCAGCATAGGTACCATTATAGTATGCTTGCTATAGCTGCCATATTAGATGGCAGGTTCTACAACTAAAACCGTACAAGTCACGTATTGTTTCTTTGGATTTCCAACAAATGGTCAGGCTAAGGAACTTCCTATCCACGATGGGTACGTCCCTGGAATAGACGACCCGAGAAATAACCTAACATTACGGTTAGATCTCTGCCAACACAAGGCCGGGTTACCTCTGCAAAAGTAGGTAACTACTGACACGCGTATGCCATCCCCCGATCGTCACCGATCTTCCCGAGGATCCCCGATTCGCAACAAACCACATAGATAATAATAATGCAGTAACCACAGAGGTTAAGTATCTGGGCTCCATACCATGATACCACCTTTATCCAGAAGGAATGACATACACTAAGGGGCGCTACTCCCTAGAACCTTGCTGCATCCTTCCTGTTTCGACCATTTCCGGGGTGTGAGGCTCGACGAAGTCTCGTCCACAAAGCTACGCTTTCTATAAAAAGCCCTGCTTCGGGTCAAACAAAAATGATCAACCTATGATCACAAAGATATAAGATCAAACAAATGATCATATCACAAATGATCAAACACTGATCATTTCACAGCAACACTCAGTATGCCACGTTACCAAATTGGGATATATCGCTGATAAATTTCAACTACATAACCTCTGAGCTCGTACGTCTCAGAGAAGGGTGTTAAGCTAAGAGAATAAATTCTCCGCCACCAACAGAAATGTATTTGAAAGAAATCAGCTTTATATCTCAAATTGTAACGTCAGACACACAATCCATACAAGTCTGTTCCGGGATCGAACAGAACCGAAGGCACTTCTCACGAAGCCCTTGCATATCCGGATAATTTTCAATCACGTCAGGACTTCCCGTCACTAAGGGTGATAAAAACCTCTAAATCGAAGATCAGTCGATGTAGAGTAACTCGACGGTAATCCTTCCGTTTTCAAAAATATCCGGTCTTCAACACCGGTCTTCGAATGCAATTCATAACGACGTATCACATATTCGGAATGGGTTATACGACCCCATGGTCCTTTCCCGGTTAACCCGAATAGTGAGCGTTTATTCAAAAATAAGTGTGGCATTCAAATTCATCCAATTCACAACAAATACCTATCTAAAGGTAATTATTGATAGTCGGTTATTTAACTATCAATAAAGATGCGCAACATCATCAGATTCCAAATAATTTTCCAAATTATTTATTTTCCAAAATATCTTATCTTTAAAAATATCTTTACTAGATATAAAATTTCCACACTTAAAAATAAATCAATGTTTATTTTTCTAAACAGTTTCCATTTCTTTTATAAATTCCATATTGAATTTATATTTCAAAATATCTACTGATATACGATTTTCAAATCGTTTTCAATATTCAATTTCAATTTATCTTTAAGAAGATAAAATCTCAAAACGGTTCATTTCATTTTGGAAAAGCATTTCCATACTTATTTAAAAATATGTGTTTCACAAATCTATTCATTTTCAACACTTGAAAATATTCGATATACTTAAATCAAATTAAGTATATATTCATCCTTTAAGGAAAATATTCTTTTAACACATTTATTTGAGTCAAAACGAATGTTGCGTAAAACATCGTTACGACGACTCGAAATCACTAGTATAGGGATTCGGATTCTAGATAGATATATAAATCCCAATACTACATAAAAACATTTCCTTTCGGAAATCATTTACTATACCAACAGTGTTATAGTCCCTTATTTCCTTATATTTTCGAAAACGCCTATTTCAACAATAAAAATGTTGAAATCCATGTTTTCGATTCATAATACATTTTAAAACATCCTTAAAATGTTTAACTTCATTTTTAATATCACTTCTTCAAAAATGAATCCATTTTATTCAATAATATATTCACTGTCCAAAATCGTGAATATACTTCACTTAACCAAATTTCAATCTTTTCTACACATTTATTTCAAAGATAATTCGCTATCCAAGGTCGTGAATATATCTTCTTTAATAATCTTCTATATTTAATTTATCAAATTCAATTGATTTCGAATTTATAGAACAACGTTTAAAAATTCTATTTCTCTCTTATAACAACTTTGATTTATAAATCTTCTTAAATAACCTTCTATAATCCATTTATCAAAATTGAGTGATTTTAGATTTATAAAACAACCTTTATAAATTTCTTTTACACTTCATAACAATTTCAGCTTCAAAATCATTTTTCATTAGCAAGTTCTATTTATATTCCATCTAAGGGCAAAAAGTCAAGTTTATAAGTAAATTTTCTTATAAATCTTTTATTCCACAATTTCATTCACATTTTATAACTTCAAAATTTATCAATCCATAAATTTCGTATCTTCACATTTCATGATTATAAGTTCATATCTTCACATTTTATAATTATAAATTCACATCTTCACATTTTATAATTATAAATTTTAGGCGTTTATTTATTTGAAATAAATCAACTCAAAGATCAAAGAAAATGTTTATTTTTAACAAGATCACTTTAAAAAAACCCTTTTTAAAGTAAAAGATGTTATTTTAAACTTCAAACTGAATCCGATGATGCAACAGCATCAATTAGTCCATCACACATTCAAAACATCATATATCAACATATGATAACAGAATATACATCACAATATTTATAAATAAATAAATACTGTTGAGGAATCCAGTTGGATCCCTCCAACCTGTTTCCCTGCATCCAAAGACGTTAGCACAATACCAATTCCGCTCCAGTACGGAATTATCGCGGTATATAGGTTTTTATAAATCCGCTTACTAACGGCGCAATAGGGTCTCATCCGCTATACGAGGCGGGAAATCATCAATCCAATATATACATATGCCAATATGTATATACTGCTATATATATAGATATATCCTATCATATCTAATAGCACATTCAAACAAATCAATCAATAATAACTGAAAATTCCACTTCATTTTTGAGTGAGAAAAATCTCACCTTTGCTATTTAATTGCAATCCATTTCCACTCTGACTCGATTTTTCTTGATTTATACCTTGTATCAAATAGTTATATCATTCATTAATATATTGGAACTGATTGAACAATTAATTTCTGATTTTATTTTCAACCCCATTTCTTTTAATAAATTTATTTAACTCAAAATTTTATATTTAAAAATAAATCCCCTTTATATAAATTTTTCTCTAGTAATCTAAATAGTTTTAGATAAATCATTTAAACTTCCTTTTTAAATAAATTCTTCTTTAATAATTGATTTCACTAAAAATTATATTTTTAACTGATTTTTCCTTTTATATAGACACTGCTTATATAACCTAATGGTTTAAATTTCTTGAAATAAAATATTAACCAAAAATTAACTTTTTAAACTTTTCTGTTCAAAACTTACATATAATCATATATATATATTTTTATATGGATATAGTCATATCTATACACTTTTCTTTACTGTAAAAATTTTAGTTTACTTGACAAAATCAAAATAAAATGATACCTCTCACATACAAACTCGAACCCAGACAATCGCTCGCTGCCACCATCATAGCTTGGGACGTCGCCGTTCTCTGGCTCGACTTCGAGCCCCCCTACAGATGAACGCGACACTGCAACCTCCAGTTCGATCAATACAAGTCGCGGCCATCCTCCACCGGTCCTCGCGAGCCTCTTCCACGCCCTAAATCGCCATCGCCACGTCGAGAAACTACCACCATCCACTGCCATTATCGATCGCGACCTGACACCTCGCGCGCCACCAGCCACCACTGCCCTAGATGCCATCGCACCCACGCGCGCTGCCATTCGTGACTTCGCCAACAAATCGAACACGAGCCAATCGAACATCCCCAAATCCCAGTCGCCTTCGCGAAACCCTAGTCGTTCGTCAGAGACGAAGTCGACGTGAGCCATTGCCCCACGCGCCGCAGACGAAACTCGTTTCGAGTTGAATGAAGGCTCGCGATTTCGTGATTGCGTGAATTTGAATTGGGGAGAATGCGGCTATTATTTTCGAACTGGAAAGGGAAGAGTTCGGCCATTTTTTTTCGAACGAGATTTTCTTTTTCGTTTGAACTGTTTGAGGAGAGGGGAGACGAGATTTATCAGAGAAGATAATGGTTTTCACGATTTCCCACCGTGTTCTTCTGCGTGAATTTAGGCGTGCTTCAAGGAGGATAACGTGCTGGTATTTGACCAAATAAAATATAAATTTAAATTTGATTTCAATTTAATTGCAACGCGTTTACTCTTCGTATAGTTACGTATTAGCTCCAAAAAATACGAAATTTGAAATCCGATAAAAATTCGATATTACGGACCCAATGGAACTCGTTTCGTTGAATTCCGAGACTGCGCCTCGGACGACTATTTTTAAATATCGATTCGAACAATATAATTTCAAAACTGATCAAATTTATTTTAAATTCGATTCTGAAGTTTTAATTATCTTCAGTAATAACAACACGAATTTTAAAAGCTTCCGAAATATTTTTCTTTGGCTTAAAATCGAAGATACAAATTTTTATTCAGCATTCACTAGATTAAATTTTATAATTTAATCACCAAATTCAAATTGAAATCGGGGATTCAAATTAAATCATCGTTCAAATATTTAAAATTAATTAAATATTCTCAATTTAATCTGGTCAAAATTCTGGGTCGTTACAAACTTCCCCCCTTAAAAGAATTTCGCCCTCGAAATTACAAGTTAGGAAAAGTGGTCCTTAACTCGTCTACTATTCTTTAACATTCAATAGTTTTATCAAATTATCAAAACAAATCTTCCTACTAAAGATTCGTTATTATTCCAACTATCTTTCTAACTTCAATTATAAGTTTCAAACAACATTGCTTTACTTCAAAACTCAAATTTAAATTCAAATTTCAAATTTAAACTTTCAAAATTTCTCAAAAATTTTCTAACGCCCTAAATTTCCGAAAAATTTCGCCAGCGTCTCCTTTGCGCGGCTAATACGGTACGACTACAAAACGTCCCTACGGACTCTCTGATTTCAAAAAGAAAAAGAAAAAGCCAAGCGGCTAGAGAGAAATCATCAAAAACTCATATTATAGTTCAAATACATACCTTTTTCGAGCAATTCGAATTTATCTTTGAAATCAAAATTCCAATTCCTTTACAATACCTGTATATCTACTAGCCATTATATCTAGTTACAGCATTCAAACCATTTTGCAAATTCTATTACAAAATTTTCAATATAACTGCTTATATCATCTCTAAGTTCGCTATTGCAGTTTCATATTCATTCAATTTCACATTTCAAATTTATTTGAATTCAATTCACCATTTTAATTCAATTTGAATTCTATTCATCTTCAATTCTGAAATATTGAATTTATCAATTATCTTTCATTCATAACTGCACTATTTTAAATTAGTTCCAATTACTAATTCATTCGTCTTCAATTTGAATTTCATTCCAATCATATTTCAAATATTCTATAAGTCTTTGACTTATTTACATCTTGATTTATAAAATCATCTATACATTCATATTGCTAATTCTATTCCTTTATGAATTTTATCTTCAAATATTTTTCTGGAACTTTATTTCAAATTATATCTCACATTAATATTTCATAAATATTCCTACATAGTATTCCAGAGTCTTTTCACATTTCAAAGCCATTTTGAAAACAATTCAAATTATCTTTTGAATTTCCAAAACAAAATCCAAAATTTTTTTTCAAACAACTTCTATTTAAAACAATTTGGCAGCAATTTCTCTTTTGGAAACCCGAGAATGAACACCAATGATGCCGCGGTCATCATCGAAGTTATTTTCCAGCGACCGAAAAGAGTTTAGAGCTTTCATCTCTCCAATACTTTTCAAAACCTTTGAAATTCAATTTTCAAATCAAAAAGAAATTAAACTTTCCAAATCTCCAAAATTTTCAAACTCCTTTCAAAACATTTCCAAATACTTCTCTGGAATTCCGTTTTAAATTCTAATTCACATTTATAATTTACATTCTTTAGTTTCATTTGTATACGAATTCATTTCTTATCTTTAGAGTTATGATTCGAATTTCTTATTCAATTTTCAATGATAATATTTCTCATATTATTACCTCTAACATCCATGCAACCATATACTATAGTAATTCATAGAAAAACATCCTTTTCTTTTATATACAAAAATAGTTTTGGGCAAAATTATTTCATTTACCCTATTTAAAACAATACTGTGCCAAATTGTTCTATTCGAGTGTTTAGAGATCCCTATCAATGATCGTTAATTACTCGTATTGACCAGAATCCATATACCACTCAATAAATCAATCATCACAATATAAAACAACTTTTATATTCAAATAACAAATACGCGCTCATATCTATTATTACACTCAACTCATTCTAGAGTACTACTGACTCTATCTCTAATGAGTAACACCCAACAGAGCAGGGTTGTCGCTTAACCATATGCTCTGATATCAACTGTAAAGACCCGCAAATCCGTCTTCCGAAAACCCAACACTGCTACGTCCACTGTAGCAGTTGCCGAACAATCGGATGGCGAAAACGCGAAACTTTAATATTTAAAAGAAAAAGTAGAAGAGAAGATAGAAGAACTGAACAACATCAGACAGAAAACAATATCAGAATCTTACACATCGCAGCGGAACAATATATAATAGATAAACACTAGTCTTTTAAAACAAAGAACTATATCAGTTTATACATACATCAATCATCAGAGTCAATATACAACAATGGACAGTTATATAAACTCATCCTCATACAGAATACACAGCGGAATAAAATAATATCAAATACAAATACTACGTCTCGAACTCCAGCTTATCTCCAAGCTCCAGAATATCCAGAATATCCTGATAATATAACTCTAGGCTGCCCGTGTGGAAATTGGTGGGCACCCAGAGTTTAGAAGGGAAACAATAAACTCCGAGTCAGTCATGGTGACTGGTGTGAGATCGTAAAACAGTTATTCTTTAAAATAAACAACAGGAAGATTTTAATGTCAATTCGCAATGCTTTTGGAAAATGAAACTACCATAAGACCTCCCGCCACACACACAATGCAAACGCAGACTTGGAGGAGATTTCTTCTTATGATAGTCAAAGATGCTTACTACGAGAAAATCAAATTCTTTTTGATATTATTATTAGTGCATAGTGTAGAAAACATTTCGAAAGTAGAATATAAATCTTAGCCAGCATAGGTACCATTATAGTATGCTTGCTATAGCTGCCATATTAGATGGCAGGTTCTACAACTAAAACCGTACAAGTCACGTATTGTTTCTTTGGATTTCCAACAAATGGTCAGGCTAAGGAACTTCCTATCCACGATGGGTACGTCCCTGGAATAGACGACCCGAGAAATAACCTAACATTACGGTTAGATCTCTGCCAACACAAGGCCGGGTTACCTCTGCAAAAGTAGGTAACTACTGACACGCGTATGCCATCCCCCGATCGTCACCGATCTTCCCGAGGATCCCCGATTCGCAACAAACCACATAGATAATAATAATGCAGTAACCACAGAGGTTAAGTATCTGGGCTCCATACCATGATACCACCTTTATCCAGAAGGAATGACATACACTAAGGGGCGCTACTCCCTAGAACCTTGCTGCATCCTTCCTGTTTCGACCATTTCCGGGGTGTGAGGCTCGACGAAGTCTCGTCCACAAAGCTACGCTTTCTATAAAAAGCCCTGCTTCGGGTCAAACAAAAATGATCAACCTATGATCACAAAGATATAAGATCAAACAAATGATCATATCACAAATGATCAAACACTGATCATTTCACAGCAACACTCAGTATGCCACGTTACCAAATTGGGATATATCGCTGATAAATTTCAACTACATAACCTCTGAGCTCGTACGTCTCAGAGAAGGGTGTTAAGCTAAGAGAATAAATTCTCCGCCACCAACAGAAATGTATTTGAAAGAAATCAGCTTTATATCTCAAATTGTAACGTCAGACACACAATCCATACAAGTCTGTTCCGGGATCGAACAGAACCGAAGGCACTTCTCACGAAGCCCTTGCATATCCGGATAATTTTCAATCACGTCAGGACTTCCCGTCACTAAGGGTGATAAAAACCTCTAAATCGAAGATCAGTCGATGTAGAGTAACTCGACGGTAATCCTTCCGTTTTCAAAAATATCCGGTCTTCAACACCGGTCTTCGAATGCAATTCATAACGACGTATCACATATTCGGAATGGGTTATACGACCCCATGGTCCTTTCCCGGTTAACCCGAATAGTGAGCGTTTATTCAAAAATAAGTGTGGCATTCAAATTCATCCAATTCACAACAAATACCTATCTAAAGGTAATTATTGATAGTCGGTTATTTAACTATCAATAAAGATGCGCAACATCATCAGATTCCAAATAATTTTCCAAATTATTTATTTTCCAAAATATCTTATCTTTAAAAATATCTTTACTAGATATAAAATTTCCACACTTAAAAATAAATCAATGTTTATTTTTCTAAACAGTTTCCATTTCTTTTATAAATTCCATATTGAATTTATATTTCAAAATATCTACTGATATACGATTTTCAAATCGTTTTCAATATTCAATTTCAATTTATCTTTAAGAAGATAAAATCTCAAAACGGTTCATTTCATTTTGGAAAAGCATTTCCATACTTATTTAAAAATATGTGTTTCACAAATCTATTCATTTTCAACACTTGAAAATATTCGATATAATTAAATCAAATTAAGTATATATTCATCCTTTAAGGAAAATATTCTTTTAACACATTTATTTGAGTCAAAACGAATGTTGCGTAAAACATCGTTACGACGACTCGAAATCACTAGTATAGGGATTCGGATTCTAGATAGATATATAAATCCCAATACTACATAAAAACATTTCCTTTCGGAAATCATTTACTATACCAACAGTGTTATAGTCCCTTATTTCCTTATATTTTCGAAAACGCCTATTTCAACAATAAAAATGTTGAAATCCATGTTTTCGATTCATAATACATTTTAAAACATCCTTAAAATGTTTAACTTCATTTTTAATATCACTTCTTCAAAAATGAATCCATTTTATTCAATAATATATTCACTGTCCAAAATCGTGAATATACTTCACTTAACCAAATTTCAATCTTTTCTACACATTTATTTCAAAGATAATTCGCTATCCAAGGTCGTGAATATATCTTCTTTAATAATCTTCTATATTTAATTTATCAAATTCAATTGATTTCGAATTTATAGAACAACGTTTAAAAATTCTATTTCTCTCTTATAACAACTTTGATTTATAAATCTTCTTAAATAACCTTCTATAATCCATTTATCAAAATTGAGTGATTTTAGATTTATAAAACAACCTTTATAAATTTCTTTTACACTTCATAACAATTTCAGCTTCAAAATCATTTTTCATTAGCAAGTTCTATTTATATTCCATCTAAGGGCAAAAAGTCAAGTTTATAAGTAAATTTTCTTATAAATCTTTTATTCCACAATTTCATTCACATTTTATAACTTCAAAATTTATCAATCCATAAATTTCGTATCTTCACATTTCATGATTATAAGTTCATATCTTCACATTTTATAATTATAAATTCACATCTTCACATTTTATAATTATAAATTTTAGGCGTTTATTTATTTGAAATAAATCAACTCAAAGATCAAAGAAAATGTTTATTTTTAACAAGATCACTTTAAAAAAACCCTTTTTAAAGTAAAAGATGTTATTTTAAACTTCAAACTGAATCCGATGATGCAACAGCATCAATTAGTCCATCACACATTCAAAACATCATATATCAACATATGATAACAGAATATACATCACAATATTTATAAATAAATAAATACTGTTGAGGAATCCAGTTGGATCCCTCCAACCTGTTTCCCTGCATCCAAAGACGTTAGCACAATACCAATTCCGCTCCAGTACGGAATTATCGCGGTATATAGGTTTTTATAAATCCGCTTACTAACGGCGCAATAGGGTCTCATCCGCTATACGAGGCGGGAAATCATCAATCCAATATATACATATGCCAATATGTATATACTGCTATATATATAGATATATCCTATCATATCTAATAGCACATTCAAACAAATCAATCAATAATAACTGAAAATTCCACTTCATTTTTGAGTGAGAAAAATCTCACCTTTGCTATTTAATTGCAATCCATTTCCACTCTGACTCGATTTTTCTTGATTTATACCTTGTATCAAATAGTTATATCATTCATTAATATATTGGAACTGATTGAACAATTAATTTCTGATTTTATTTTCAACCCCATTTCTTTTAATAAATTTATTTAACTCAAAATTTTATATTTAAAAATAAATCCCCTTTATATAAATTTTTCTCTAGTAATCTAAATAGTTTTAGATAAATCATTTAAACTTCCTTTTTAAATAAATTCTTCTTTAATAATTGATTTCACTAAAAATTATATTTTTAACTGATTTTTCTTTTTATATAGACACTGCTTATATAACCTAATGGTTTAAATTTCTTGAAATAAAATATTAACCAAAAATTAACTTTTTAAACTTTTCTGTTCAAAACTTACATATAATCATATATATATATTTTTATATGGATATAGTCATATCTATACACTTTTCTTTACTGTAAAAATTTTAGTTTACTTGACAAAATCAAAATAAAATGATACCTCTCACATACAAACTCGAACCCAGACAATCGCTCGCTGCCACCATCATAGCTTGGGACGTCGCCGTTCTCTGGCTCGACTTCGAGCCCCCCTACAGATGAACGCGACACTGCAACCTCCAGTTCGATCAATACAAGTCGCGGCCATCCTCCACCGGTCCTCGCGAGCCTCTTCCACGCCCTAAATCGCCATCGCCACGTCGAGAAACTACCACCATCCACTGCCATTATCGATCGCGACCTGACACCTCGCGCGCCACCAGCCACCACTGCCCTAGATGCCATCGCACCCACGCGCGCTGCCATTCGTGACTTCGCCAACAAATCGAACACGAGCCAATCGAACATCCCCAAATCCCAGTCGCCTTCGCGAAACCCTAGTCGTTCGTCAGAGACGAAGTCGACGTGAGCCATCGCCCCACGCGCCGCAGACGAAACTCGTTTCGAGTTGAATGAAGGCTCGCGATTTCGTGATTGCGTGAATTTGAATTGGGGAGAATGCGGCTATTATTTTCGAACTGGAAAGGGAAGAGTTCGGCCATTTTTTTTCGAACGAGATTTTCTTTTTCGTTTGAACTGTTTGAGGAGAGGGGAGACGAGATTTATCAGAGAAGATAATGGTTTTCACGATTTCCCACCGTGTTCTTCTGCGTGAATTTAGGCATGCTTCAAGGAGGATAACGTGCTGGTATTTGACCAAATAAAATATAAATTTAAATTTGATTTCAATTTAATTGCAACGCGTTTACTCTTCGTATAGTTACGTATTAGCTCCAAAAAATACGAAATTTGAAATCCGATAAAAATTCGATATTACGGACCCAATGGAACTCGTTTCGTTGAATTCCGAGACTGCGCCTCGGACGACTATTTTTAAATATCGATTCGAACAATATAATTTCAAAACTGATCAAATTTATTTTAAATTCGATTCTGAAGTTTTAATTATCTTCAGTAATAACAACACGAATTTTAAAAGCTTCCGAAATATTTTTCTTTGGCTTAAAATCGAAGATACAAATTTTTATTCAGCATTCACTAGATTAAATTTTATAATTTAATCACCAAATTCAAATTGAAATCGGGGATCCAAATTAAATCATCGTTCAAATATTTAAAATTAATTAAATATTCTCAATTTAATCTGGTCAAAATTCTGGGTCGTTACATAGACTTTAAAATTATTTTTAAAAGAATTAATTATAAGTTAAATACTTATTTGAATTATAATTAATCTTGACTTAATCATAACTTAATTTAATTAAATAATTAAACTATTACTAACTATTAATTAAACCCTGATTAATCCTTTATTACTTATTTAAAAATTAGTTAAACCTCTATTAATAATTAAATATTAATTAATCTTAATTAATTGGATAAATAATCTTTTGATTAAAATTTAAATAATAAATTAAACCTTTAATAAATAATTTACTTTAAAATTAAATGTTAATTAATTTATCATTAAAAATAGTTAACTGTTGATTAATTAAATAAATAAGTAATTGACCTTATATTTGATTAATAATTAATTAAAAATAAATCATGTATTTAAATCATAATTAATTTAAAATTAACCTTGCTTAATCAAAAATTAATTAAAATTAATATTACTTTTAAAACATAATTAACCAGTAGTTAATCTTCACTTAAATATAATTAATAAACCCCATTTAATACTTAATTAAGTATTAATTATCAAAACTTAATTTTAACGACCTGCCTTTTTGGACGTTTTAAGCAGACACACACGTCAAACATAAACCATACAAAGGGGCAGATTGTTATTGGGGTAAATAAGAAAAATCAGAGAAAGAAAAAAAAAACAGAATCTCATAGCGGAATGACAAAATATAATAATCAAATAGCAGTTCATGAAGCTGTTTACAAAACTTTTGGTTATACTTATACAACACAGAATCAAAGTTATATACACAGAGATAAATAACAATGCAGCGGAACAGTATGATGTAAAGGGAAATAATAATAATAATAATAGTATGAAATCTTCGTCTTCATCCTCCAGAAATAAGGTCTTCAAATCCTGAAATGCTCAGGTTGACCCGAGCGAATTGAACAGACAAAACACTCGAGTCAGAACTAAAAGATCTTATGTAAGTTAAATCAATGGTAAATATGTGTGTGATGGCGTTAGAGATGTTTACGGGATTCGACATCTCCTATCCAGTTTCTAACGTGGGTGTAGTAATTTAAGAGATGCTCGGGATTCCCATCTCCTAAGGATCTGTTAAACTATGTACTATATAGTACAATATGCTATTATAATATGTCTAAGGTAAAGTAAAAGTATTAAAATAGCGTTAAGGCGTTACCCATATCCCACTTAACACATTTTATATATTCCCATAGTCTATACAGTACTGTAACTCCCCCCGTAAACTGGAGGGGTATCAAAGGGCACTCCATAGGTATGGTATAAAACAAACTCGTAGAAGGCGCTCTAGGGCATGTGAACACGGCACTCGAGGCAATGCCAATGCAGATATACCAATTGCACTTCCGGACTGGTGGTAACGCATAGCAGCTACTACCGCCCACCTCGGACACACTCCTATAATCAAAATCGAGGGATGGCTACCAAATCAATCACACAGTCAAAGTATAATAGCGAAGAAATGTACCCGATAGGAGGAATGACCTTTCTTGGCCCTGTATAGCTCCTGTTTTAGTCACATCTAAACTGAGTCATGGGAGTCAGGGTCACGTCATACCTTATACAAGAATCGTTGGCCAAACCATCCTACTTCATTTCTGGAATCTCCAACACGTACACAGTTGTTAAAGTGTTTTTCTGTATTAGCAGAGAGTATGACAATATCCGATCCCGGTCTCTTTAACAACTAAACGCTTATTTCACACCGGATGGTTCTTTTACATTTCCAAAATCATTTCATATTTATATCAAAATATCATATTCAATTCAAACCATATCGCTTTTGGAATTATATTCAAATCCAAAAATCCTATTTTCAAAATAGTTTGAAACCCTCATTTCAAAACTTCATATTCAAATCAAATATGTAATTTAAATCCAACTTAGGTTATAATATCATGTAACCATATTCACATTAAAGTCGAGGATCTAAATTATAAACACATCTACTTTATTTAGTTTAAAATTCAGATAGATAGTTTGGATAGTTATAAATAGTTAGAAATAGTTAAAATACTCTAAAATAATTTAAAATAGATTAAAATAGTTTTTAAACTGATTTTAGATAGTTGAATAGATTTAAAAAAGATTAAATTTATTTAAAATAGATTAAATAACTTTAAAATAGACTAATTAGATTTAAATTAAATTAAATGGTTAAATTAGTTTAAAATAAATTAAATTGGTTTAAAATGGGTTAAAATTGATTTAATATAGTTAATATAGGTTAAAATAGTTCAATAATTTGAAAATCTTAAAATATAGAATCTTCAAAATAATATATTTTAAAATAGTTTATATTTGAAAACATGAATTTGGAATTTATATCAATTTAAAACTATTTATTTCATTTCAACAAAACTAAACCATTTCAATTTCCCGATAAAACCCAATTCCAAATCTTCAATTTAAATTCTAAATAGACCATTAAATTTTATATCAGTTCCAATCCATGTTGGAAATCTCAATTTATATTTACTCCAATTTCAATACGTTTCAAAGTTATATTTCAAATAATTTTAATAATGCAATTTCGATAAATTTCAACTATACTTCAAAAATCAAATTTAAAATTTCCATTTAAATTCTTTCAACATATTCCTTTTAAACCAATTACCGTTTTAATATAAAGCATGAATTTCGACAGTAATTTAATTTATATAAATATTATTTTATTTCAAAATAACAATTCACTAAATTTAAAAATTAAAGATTTTAAAATCATTTAATTTAACCAATCCATTGTCCGTATATAATTCTCTACCCAAGGGTCAAGTGATATGGATATTTATCATTTCAATCCGCAATTTAAAATTTTATGGGTATATATCATCTCAGACCGCAATCCCGAATAAAATATAAAATCCACAAAATCACTTGAGTCTATCATTTCAACCCATAACGATTTTTCCCTAATCTATAGATCGTTCGGGTATATATCATTCCAACCCATAGTGATTCCTAATAATATCTAAGGGAGCTTGCAGAGTGATAGCATTTCATAAATCAAATATAGCATCCAGTCGTCCAATTACAAATTCAAACATCCATCACAATCATCATTCAATTCAATCAACAAATATCAACAAATAACTGACTATTATTCACAGGTAATTGACTAGAAAATTTTTAATTCAATAATAAGTTAAATAACGATTTAATTCAAATAAATTCAAATTAAATGGAACAGCCAAATTAGTATACCAGACAGCCATAAATAAATTCCTAATCATATCATAAATTTAATTTAACTAACATAAGAAATTTTAGAAGTTGTGAGTGAGTCAAAACACCCACCTTTGGATTTAAATCGAATTAAAAATTCAATTTAAGCCCAAATTTCAAACAGCTCAGAATTTGACAAAACAAGCCTCAAAATGTTCGAAATTTCAATACGATCCTAGCGGAACAAACCGCGCGTGAATTGGACCTCATATGCAAAAGTTATTAAGGTAAGAACAATTGAAATTTAAATTTGAAAAAAAAACAAACAAAAAAATAAATAACCTTACACGTCATCATACGCGCTCTTCTCAGCACGTAAAACCCTAGCCTATGAGTTCGATCTCAAATGAACGAAGCCACCACCATATCCCGAGTCACCGTGCCGCCCTCGCTCGACCATTGTAAGATCTGAAGCATCACCCAGCTGCACACCTCCGGCAGCCTACACCCCAGCCACGTGCGACGCTCCCGTGCCCAAAATCCCCCTCCGCCGCCGCAAGCATAATTTGCCATTTTTGGCAAAACCTGATCATGTTACGACGACCCCTACAGAGCCTGCTCTTCATCCTCTACACAATGCCGCATCTCGATCGTTGATCGAATGAAGATCCACAGTAGGATCAAAACACTAATCAATGGACAACCGAAACTTCTTCATCAATTTCTGGTCAAACGATAATTCGAATTGAAAAACGAATCGTTGCAGTGGATTATGCTCATCGAGAGATTTGAAATGATATATAATATGTTAGGGTTTGGAGAAGTTTGATTTTTGATTTGAATTTGAAATAGGATTGTATGGTTTTTGTTTTTGGTTTTGGTTTTTCTGCCATTGGAATGAGGAGTTGAGAACGAACTGTATGTATAGACAAATGAAAAAAGAAATAACTAGGGTTTATAACAGGCTATTTATAGGCAGATTAGAAATAGAAATGAATGGATCATATTTTATTTGGAAGTTTAACGATAAATGACCCGGAAAGCCCATTCTGTCTCTAGAACGAAAATGGGTCAACCCATATATAGAAATAGATGTTTTCAATATTTTAAAACTCAATGGAATAGGTTTCAAGTCCTAGTTCCATCGTATCAAGAAGTTATGTTCAAATCAGCTTAATTTAAATAAATTTTAGTTAAATAAATTTCTACACGTTTTGAGTCCGTACGATCAAACGACAAGTCCGATCGTTACGAATGTTGAAATCCTGCAATAATTCACTATTATGGGTCCGATAAAACTGGTTTCGTCGAAATCCGAGACTGTTGCCAAAATGGCTATTTTTAAGTTAATTAAATAAATCAATATTACATTAATTAAATCAAAATTTTCAATTCAGATTCAATAACTTACAATGTCTATCACCATGGATTTCTTAGTAGTTTAAAATCTTTTAAAACAAACTTCTATATCAATTCAATATCCAATATTGCATAAATTATAGTATTTAATTTCCATTTCAAATAATTCAGTAATTATAAGTTCAAATTTCAATAAATCCATTTATTTAATTTTTTAAGTTTGATATTCTTATTAGTATAATTACATTGGTTTATATCTTCGCACATTAATAATTTACAATTTCATCTAAGTTTCAATTAACGTAATATTTAATTTCTTTTAATTACAATAAGTCCATTTATTATAGCTTAAATTCTAATAATTTGATCAGGCTTGATCAATTCTTTTTATTCACTCAATTATCCTATTATGAATAGGATTTACATTGGTTACATCTTATTGAATTATCATTCTTAAATTATCAATTTAATCTATATTAACTACACTAATTAAGTGAATTGCAATTGATTGCAAATTTAATTTAATAGACTAAATAAATTGATAACTTAAAATAATTGTCACCATTAGCCTTTAATTACATCTATAAGTTTATTACTTTCAAACAAATGTTATAAATACTTACATAACACCAATTTTATTCAATTAATATTTAATATATATTATCTCATTAGTTAATTCAATATTTACATTGATTTTCTTATATTTAATTTATATCCAAGTATAACCTTTATATTATTTCAATTAATTGGAATTCCATTCAAATTATTAATAGTTAACTTAAAATAACATTATTACCTGTCATCTTGGTTATTATTCCATTAATAAATCCCTATTTTTTATTTCTTCAAATATTAAATCACAGAGTCTAATTAAATTAACAATTTTAATTATCGAAAATTTACGGGTCGTTACACTCTCCCACACTCAAAAACTTTTCGTCCCCAAAAAGGAAAAAAGAGGGAAAAGGAATTAAGTAATCTATATATCTTATTCAAAATAATAATTTTATAAACAAATAAATTTACATAATTAAATAATTTTAAATAAATATCAAGTTATAACAATTTAAATCCTTTTATATTAAGAAAAATTTGGAAAACATTTCATAAAATTTACTAAGTCCAAAATTCACGAAAAATTTCGGTAGAGTCTCCTTTGCACGAAGAGGCTCGGGAGAAATAAAAATATCAATAATAACAATATATATATATATATATATATCATATTTTCAAAATAATATATATCCCAATAGCCGGGAAAAACAAGATAAAATCGCTAGAAAACCGCAATCCGAGAACATACATATTTGTCGGGCAAAAAAAGTTAATTTATTAAACCAAAAGTAGTAGCAATTGCTTCCATAACCTGTATACCACTTATATAATCCAAAGAAGTTAATAATTATATAGAAGTGAAATATTTAGGTTGTTTCAATTAATAACAAAACAAATCAATGTAACACAACAATATTCAATTGCAAACAACATACAACAAGCACTTGCAATAGAATCATACAATCATCACATGTAATCAAAATAATCAACCATCCATCCATACAACCAAAACAAATGGTTCGTTCGGATGTAGACACTTTTAATCATATAGAATGACAAATAAACTATTAGGTATACCATATACTCTACAGTCTTAGATAAAACTCAATAGATTATTCATACAACCAAACAAATTAGAAGTGTCCTTTCCCAAACAATCTATAAGTCAAACAAACAATAAATTACAATGTTATCTAAGTTTATTCTTATAAATTCCCTTTCATAACATTTATTGCTCAATTTTTCCCACACAATGATTATTTCTTTAATTTACATTTATTTCTCACAAATTCAATTCCCATTTATTCCTATAATACTTAAGTCCATTTATTTACATTCATTTATTCACATATGTTAATTGCATTTTCTTACACATGTTACACATACACAATTATTTAAACGTATGTAAACCAATTCTTAAAGCACCATATAGGTCTCTTTGTAAATAAATTCACATTCATTTATTCAATACTTATTTTCATTTACTTTCATTCAATTACCTGCAAAATTCATTTTCATTTATTCATTTAATGAGAATTTCTTTTCATTTCTTTATATTCCTTTCTTTCATAAGTTATTTCCATTCAATTGTTTATAATCACCAATGAATTCATTATTTTAAGTTTACTTACATTTTATTACAGTTTGTTTACATTTATTTATTTAGATACTTGATTTCTATCAGATAATAATATTCATTAGTGCATAAGTTCAGACTTAAGTTTTTTACCTTTTAATTTACATTAATTTCCTTATATAATGTCATTGAATATTAAATCTATTTTCTGAATGACTTCAATTTTCCTAAAGTTATAACCATTTAATTTAATATGGTATTCATTTCAATTATAAATAACTTCAAACATTTACCTAAGTTTATAATCATTTATTTATAATAATCATTTTATATTACATTTGTTTTAGTAGTATTTCAATTATAACATAAGTTTATAACAACTATATTATCAAAGTTCTTATTTATAAAAGAATTTCATTGAACACTTTCATTATTTAAGTTTTAGTTATACAATATTCCATTACATGTTCTTATTTAACATTACAACTTTTAATATTTTGGTAAGTTATATATATGTTTTATAGAATGTAATTGAATGTTACGCAAGTTTATCTTATTTATTTTAATTAGCAAAATGTTCAATAATCATATCCTTTGTTTTACAGGTTACAAATTCGAAACTTCGGTATATTTGTAACGACCCCAATTTTGAATTTAATTTAAATTAATAGTTAATGAAAATTTTGGAATAAATTCTGGGATTAATTTGAACTTATATGAGCAAATTTGAATTTGACTTTGGAATTTGAATGTCGAATTTGTAATTGAATTTAAAATTTAAATAAATGACTTAGGAGGAAAAAAATAACTTGGATTTAAAAATATTATCTATGTAAAATTAAAATGAGACAATAAGCATTTGAGTTAGAAATACATATTTAAAATATAAATAAATATATATATATATATATAAGATTGGATTAAGTGATACAAAATAAATACATATAGTTAAAATTCAAAATGAAGTCTTTCAACAATGTTTAAAATAAAATAAACTTTATAAATGAAATATAAGTATGTACACTTATAAAAGAAAACAAACATATATATATAGATAAGTGTAAACTAGGAAATACAGACAAATATTTTTTAAACAAGCCACCACAAAATCTTCTCTGTACATACAAAAGCATGTAGACTGTTTGAAGTTGTAAACAAAAATGAGAAGTAAGTATGCCAGGCAAAACAAAATACAAACAAGTACAAATATAAGCATGGAATAAAACAAAATAAAATGTATTCAAGTATAGGTATGCAGCCTGCAGGCTTGTAAAGGAAGAAAAACAAAAGTAAAAGCATGATATCAGCCGAGAAAAAAGGAATGCAAGCATCTCATCCATGACCTATTGTACAAACAATATTTTATCATAATGTACAAAATAACATCACCCTATCACCTTCTTTTCTTTTATATACATCAACCTCTTCTTCTCATCAATTCGTTCATTTAAAACTAAGAAAATATGAAGTAAATATTATCTTAAAACCTAAAACAACAACCAAATCTGGAAGCATGCGATTTCAAAGCAAAGAATGCAAAAAGCTTTCACCTGGAACAGAGCTGCAGTTTTTTTAATGCAGTAGATTTCTGGAAAACAATCTAAAGTGATATCATCTACAACAAATACCACTGTTCTCTGCTTCATCCATATTAAGGTGAGCAAATCATCATCTTTAAAGCTTAGTCTGTTATACATATAGGGTTGCTTGTCAACAGACTTCTCTATTCAATATTTGTGAGCAAACTCCCTTATATCTGCTTATATCCTTTGATAGTGTGAATTATGCTTAAAGTATGATCTGGAATGTGCTTGAATGATGGTGTGAATATGCTTTCATGTCTGTGTGTATATATATATATAGGGATGATGATGTGCATGTCTGTATTTAAGCTCTGTTCATATGTTACAGGTTTAAAACCTGTTTAAAAATCCAAAATCATCCCACCTAGATCTTTTTAAGATTTAATCTCTGAATAAAAAAGTGTTCATATGTGTGTAATATCATTTATAAAAATATAGTTAAGTATAATTAACAAATAGATTTCTGGAAACTAAAGAATTACAGTGATAATCTTTTAAGTCAGAAATCAAGTTTCTGGATTCTAAATTTTAATTAAATATTCTGTTTCGTATGTGAAAATGATGAATTTTAAAAATCATGATTTTTAACATTGTAATGAAAAATTTCAAGTTGAACGAGAAATCTATTTTGGGTAAATTCTGATGATCAACGACCACTGGTCCGTCGTGCTTTGGTTAAAAGGTGGTTCGAGCATCAAGGGTAAAAGGAAAAATGGCTATAGGGTTTTCTGATCATCGGGGAGGTCGAGAGACGCCATTTTAGGGTTTAAGAACCCAATTTGGTCGATGTTGTTCATCGTGCTCGTGTAGCAACGTGGGTTGATCGGAGTCGTTCGGTCTAGAGGGGATCGATGCTGGAAGTTGTAGTGAAGCTGTGGACGTGAGGACGTGGCGTCAGATGGTCGAGATGATCGAGGCGTGGCATTTTCAGATAGTCGGTTGTGTTCCAGTTCTAGGTTGAAATGCTCGATCTTGAATTTGGCTCGAGTTCATCGATCTGGGTTGTCGATTGGTTTGAGATGATCATGGATGACTTGCCGGGGGTTGCAGGGTTGATCGGAGAAGCTCCGATTGTCGGTGCATATGCACAAGTGTCATCGTGTATCAGTGATGGTTGAAAGAGGAAGGAAGCTCGGGTTTCAACTAGGGAAAATGAATGAATGACTCGAAGGAAATTTATAAAAACGTAGAAGCTCGGGTAAATCAACATCTGACTCGGGTTTGACTCGAGATTGTCACGAGTTCAAAATGAAACAGTTTTAAATTTTTATATAAATCAAGTTTTTTAAATATACTCAACCAAGTTTAGAACTATCTTCTTGAATAAAATTTCTTTAAAATAATTTGATGTTAATTTAAAGATTTGGAGAGATGAAAGTTGAATAATTTATTTTAACTTGAATTAATCAAGATAATTTTCAAGTCTATTTAAAATAAATTAAGTGGTGTAATTAAGAAGATAAAAAGTCTTATGCTATTAACTTATAAAGAACTAAGTTGATTTATGAATTAATAATAATTTTTTTTCCAAAGATTAAAGGTTTAACGATTAAATGTTTTAATGATAATTGACGAATAATTACTTTGTGTAATTAATTAAAACTAATTACTTTGTGTAAATGATTTGAAAGCTAATTACTTTGTGTAATTAAATTAAAGAATAATTAATGTAATTAATTAAAGTATTTATTAATTAAAGGTAATTAATTAATTAAAGATAATTACTTTAAAAAAATGATTAAGGATAATTAATTGGTGTGATTAATTAATCAAGGTAAAATAATTTGAGGATAATTAATTAATTAAAGATTAATTAATGAAAGTGATTAAGGGTAATCACTTATGGTAAATAAATTAAGGATAATTAATTAAATGGTAATTAATTAAGGTTAATTAATTTATATAATTAATTAAAGGATAATTAATTAATGATCAAAGGTTAATTTATTTAATTAAGGGATAATTAATTCAAATGGGTTGTAATGGATGATTAATTAACCAGGATTAATAATTTATTCATAGAAATTAATCCGATTTAGATCAATCAGATAATTAAATTAATCCTACCTACGGATGTTTGGATTGTATTGAATGGTTGAATTGTTTGATATCCCTGATATGTGATGCTTTGTGATATACCCTGATTTGCGTTGTGATCTGTAATTTATTTATCTGGGATGAATGTAATTGATTATCTGCGATATATAGATCTATGATCTGTGAATGAACGATAAGCGTTATAGTTAATACCGCTTATCAACTATATTATTGTATTTAATCTGTGATGATTGAATGATGTTGCACTATTGTGTGTTAAACCCCTGGACTACACTTTTACACACACAAATATGGATTTCACGTGAAATCGGTTAAGTCACAGATGATTTAAATTCAATGTTTTTGAAATTGAAATTTTAATTTCAATGGATTTTGAAATTGGAAATTTGGGTTTAAAGTGAAAATCTTTTGAAATGGAATTTCAAAGATAAAACTTATTTTCGAATAACTTGATTAAGTTTTGAACTTTAAATAATTTGATTGAATTCAAGTTTGAAATTGAATTCTAAGATTCGAAACTAGGGATTTAAGATGCTGTACAAGTTATATGAATTTAAACCATTTTAAAATTATAATTTTGGGAATTTGAATTTAACCCAAGGATTTCAACTCATATGAATGAATCAGATTTTCTGAAATGAAACTGTTTGTTTTCAAATGATAAAAGCTTTCATATAAGAAATGGAATTCCAATTTAAGTAAAGGAATTTCAAGTTTGAATTGAAAAAATGATTTTTCCAAGTTATGAATGAATTCTTTTTGAAAACTATGAATTAGATCTGTTTATTTTTAACAGATTTAAAATGATGATTTGTTTAAGCCATTTGAAATGGAATTGTTTTGAAAGCTATAAGTTAAATCTTTGTTTTAAAGATTTAATGAGTTAATCAAATTGAAATGGAAATTGATTTGGAAAATCTGTGAATGAATCTTTGTGAAACTGGGTGAACTTTATGAATTAAATCTTTTATTTAAAAGATTAAAATGTGGAAATTGTTTTAACCATTGAAGGTTGTTAAAATGAATCTTTTTGTTTAAAGATTTAAAAATGGTAATTTGTTAAACCATTTAAAGAAAGTTTTGGATAATAAATTGTGACTTAATTGAAATCCCATTATCCATTTATTTTTGAATATTGCGCTCATATTTCGGTTTAGCCGGGAGAGGACCTTTGAGTCATATCACCCATTCCGAATAATGATACGTCGTATATGGATAGCATTTGAAGACCGGTGGTGAAGACCGGATATTTTCGAAAACGAAAGGACAACTCGTCGAATGTCTCTACATCGACTGGTCCCCGATATAGAGATTTGATCACCCTTTGTGATGGGAAGTCCGGATGTGATTAGAAAATTATCCGGATTTGCAAGGGCTTCTTTGGAAGTGCCTTTGGTTCTGTTCGAACCCGAAACAGACTTGTATGGTTACATGTCTGACATTACATTTTGAGATATAAAGAAGATTTCTTTCAAATACATTTCTGTTTGGTAGCGGAGAATTTATTCTTTTAGCTTAACACCCTTCTCGGAGACGTATGAGCTCAGAGGTTATGTAGTTGAAATTTATCAGCAATATATTCCCTATTTGGTAATGTGGCATGCTGACTGTTGCTGTGTGATGATCATTTATTGATCATTTGTGATCAAAGCGTGGCTTTGTGAAAAAGTGTAGCTTTGTGGACGAGACTACGTCAGACCTCACAACCCGAAAATGGTCGAAACAGGAAAGATGCAGCAAGGTTTCAGGGGTAGCTTCCCTAGGGTATGGCCATTCCTTCTAGAAAAGGGTAGTATCATGGTATGGAGCCCAGATACTTACTCGTGTGGACACACTTTATTTATTATGTGTGATGTTGGTTACCGAGCGATCGGATAAATGGTCCCAAAGGACCGGGGGTGGCATATCTGAGGTTTTACTTCCCGGGAAGGGAGTAACCGACCTTGTGTTGGCAGAGAGCAGGTTGTCTCTCGGAGCGTCCAGCCAGAGGCGTTCCTTCGTGGCATAGGAAGTTCCTTAGCCTGACCATTTGTTGGAAATCCATCTTCCAATACGAACCTTGTACGGTATTAGTTGTAGAACCTGCCATTTACTTATGGTGGCACCCCACTGTTTTGATGGTAGCTATAGTAGGCATAGTGTGAAATGCCTATGTTGGCTAAGATTAATATTATACTTTCGAAATGTTTTTCTGCACTATGCACTAGTAATAATATCCAATGATTTGTTTTGCGTAGTAAGCATCTTTATCTATCATAAGGAGAAATCTCCTCCGATTCTGCGTTTGCATTGTGTGTGTGCAGGAGGCCTTATGGTAGTTTCATTTTCTGAAAGCATTGCGAATTGACTTTAAAATTCTCTTGTTGTTCATTTTTAAATATAAACTGTTTTTGTTGCTCACACCAGTCCCATGACTGATCCAGAGTTTATTGTTTCTTTCCTAAACACTGGGTGCTCAAAATTTTCTACACGGGCAGTCTAGAGTTGGGTTTTTCAGATAGTCAGGTTCAGTAGATTATCTGGAGCTAGTTCAATCTTTGGATATGGACTGCACTTGCTTATCTTTGTGCATCGTTATTGAGAGTTCAAGCTATTTCTGGATTGGCGTTTTGGAGATGGAGATTATCCGCTGCTGGTGTTATCCATTTTCTTTTCCGCTGCTATTTCTTGTATTATATCTCTGATGTATATTAATATTCATTGTATCACTCTGTTGTATCAGATATTGTATCAGACATTGTGTGACGCCCCACCTCTATACCCACGCTAACCAAGAACACTACGATGTAGTGCTGTCAATTAGTGCGGAGAATAAGGCTGTGGAGGAGCGACCATCCATGTAACTTCTTTGTGCGAGCACTGATACGTCAGATAGAATAGAATGCATATCTTTTAAGGAGGAAATCCGACATACCGATACAAACACAAAGCTATCACACGGTGGCTATATATAATCTTCGGAAAACAAACATAGAAATAATCATAACATAAATCAGTCACAGACATCCATATCACAAAGGCGGAAGAAGATATGAATAAATATATAACACATGAAAGTGTACATCAGAGTAGTGGTCAGAAAGATCCACGATAATACAAAAGAATAGCATCACGTGCTATACAAAAGAATAAGTACACAACATAGAGTCTATATCTCAAAGGGGTACATCCAAAAACTACTAATCTATGTAGTTAGCCAAAAGTCAGAAATATCCTGAAGAGAAGTCAAGCAGAAGCACCTGTAACATCTCGGTCTGACCGGAGTATTATTTATAAGAAAATAATAAACGGATCAGTCTAACTATAAATATCAGATGATATGGTATAAGGTAAATGGCATGACATGAACATGAAATAACTATTACGACATACTACTATAAGTATGTAAATGATAATCAACAAAAGATTAATCAATATCACAAGAATCTTCTCAAAGATAAGGTAGGGTATCATACCCTAAACTTGTATTCATAACAAGTCAATAACAAGTCAATAACACATGAATTCACCAATGCACAAAAACTGATATCATATCAATGAAAATCATGAAAATTAGTGAAGCACAAAATTCCAGAAATCATCATCAGAAATCCAGAAAACACATAAAAAGGGGGGAGGCCTAACACATGAATGGGAGCATGAAAACTCACCTACGCGTAAACACATGACGAGAAGCTATCTCATGGAAGCTATCCATTAAATTTTCACACAGGAATGGCCCGAAGACCGTAGGAAATGTGATGGCGAAACATCACATAATCGGGGTATAGTCTCCCACGTAGACAAAGAGACATCGCTCAATCGCTAGTCTAAATCACAAAAATGATCGTCATGATCATAAGGAAGTGTCAATCACACCAAGCTAGTAAATATATGAGTTTAGCTTCATGTCCCATAACCACTTGCTTAACTTAAATATTTACGAACAAGCTGTAAATCTTCACTAGGAAATTGTCACAAAAAGGGTTCAATCGAACAAGTCCAAGAGCTAACCGACGAAGTGAACGCAAGCGTTTCATACCACCCGTTTTACTAAGTCGTTTAAGTCGATTTCTCATTCGAGTGAAGTAAAGGCTTGTATATACTAGTAGATTGAAAATCGGTTTGAGAAAATGAACTTTTGATATTTAAAATAGTGTTGAAATCGCTTTGATGAAAGAGTTTTGATATTTACTATTAGTATTGAAACCTTCATATATCTTTAAAGTGACAAGTCATAAAACGATTGTAGAACAAATCAATTCACGTTCGAAGACGTGAGTAAAGTCCAAAGAAGTCAATCCCAAAACCATCCCCGTCACGGTACGACCTAGTGAAGGCAAGCGGTCCAGCGACCTAAGGAAAAATAGGTCATACGACCTAAGGAAATCGCGAACTAAAAAGACCAAGTGTAAGGTCGGCGACGACCTACGACTTACAGAGTCCTGCGACCTAAGTGGGATGCGACTTAGTGGGGCATAGGTCGGAGACGACCTACGACTTAAGGTCAAGCGACCTAAGGTAAATGGTCCAACGACCTAACTCGAACGACCTAGAGGGTCGAACGACTTAACTGGAGGATAAGTCGGAGACGACCTACGAGATATACTGGCCGACCTAACTCGAGCGACTTAAAGACTTAGCAGGGTCGAGCGACTTACGAGCTACGACCTAAGGTGACGAGGGCGTTAGGTCGGAGACGACCTAACACTTGACTCGCGAACGACTTATGGAAAAGAAGCTTAGGTCGAAGACGACCTACGAGATAAGCCAGTGCGAGCGACCTAAAGTTTGCCTGGGGAATTATAGGTCGGCAACGACCTAACGTTTTGCCTGGGGATTTTAGGTCGGCAACGACCTAAGACTTAACAAAATTCGAGCGACTTAGTGATTTGCCTTGGAATTTTAGGTCGGCAACGACCTAAGACTTAAAGCTGTTTCGACTTTCGACCTATTCCCCTGCGACCTAAGCCAGAACGACCTAAGCACGCAAACGACCTAAGTCCTAACTCGTGAACGACCTAAGAAAGTGGAGACTTTTCAACACGCGAGCTAGCAGCCTGGACGACCTAAGGAGGGCAGAACGACCTAGGGCCAGAATTTGCAAACAGCACTGAAACTTGAGTTTCTCACCAATTCAAACCAAACCAGTTGCAAACATTAATGCTAAAGTGATAGGAAGTCATTTCCAACAGCCCAAGATAGATATAGGTAAGATGTGAGATCAAAAATCTCACCTTTTCACGGAATTTGATGAAGGTGGAGATTTGAGAGCAAAGCAAGAACACCAACAAGCTTGAATCAATGGTCTTCACGTGAATTTGATGTTGAATCTCGGATTTGCAATAGAATTAGAGTTTGGGGTTTCAATTTCCACTTCCCACCACCATTTTTGATGAAGCTTGAAGTGTTTTGATAGAGTGAGGAAGATGGTTGGGCTGAACTAAAGGGGTGCAGTCCAAACCAAAGTCAAAGGCGGGAAAAAGTGTTGAAAATTTCACTATCTCCAAACATATCGAAGTTTACACTCAAAAAGATCGCAAACGTCATTTTTGAACTCAATGGGGGTGGTCTCGAGTCCTAATTTGACCGTATGCAAAAAGTAGCTTTTCGGACTAACATCCGACTAACGATAAAATATTTAAACAAAATATTTAAATATAGAATCGATAGATATGCGGGTTGTTACATTATCTATCTTCCTATTTTGTTATTTAATTATCTCGTCTTTGTTTCAAACCTATCGTGAAATCAAAAAAAATTCTCTTTGATTTGAGTCCCTCAAATTTAAATCTCTATCCTAACTTTGAAATCCATTCTCGTATCGTCGAGCGAGGAAGTGTATTTATAAATTAATATTAAAAATGTTTTATATATTGTGTTGTTTGAGTTGTTGATGTTGAGTTGGGTTTTCGATCGATTCGTCTGATCAACGCTATCGATAGGATTTCCAAAACACTTGAACAAAGCAAACTGACACAATAGTATTTTCGAATTTGGTGAATAAAATAATTTTGTATGATTATATTTCATATAAGTATAAATTTCTCTGAAAGTAAATTGTTAATGAAGTTTGTTGTCAGAAATGATAATATTTGATTTTCATTTATTGTTTTATAAACCATTGACTATTACACAATATGAATAAATGAATTTATAAAACTTGGATATAATTTGATTTAGAATCTGAAATGAATTTAAATCAAGAATTTGAGAATTTAATTTTCGAAAATTTCAAACCTTGGTTTTAAAGGTTTTAAAATGTATATCTAAAGTATTTTCGAATAAAAATCATTTCATAGAAATTTTAGATGTTTAATCAAGTACTCTTCTCTTTGTCGCTGGAAAATAATTTCGGTAATGACGGCCGCATAATCGACATTCATCTTCGAGTTTCGAAGTGGAGAGACCATCAGCAGCTTGCTACACTTTTGTTTGAAATGAATTTGATTTGAATTTCTTAAGTATGACTTGATTTTTATATATATATATATATAGGTATATTATTTTAAATTTAATTTGATTTAATATATATAGTATATATACATAATTATCTCAAAAGGGTTTGAAATTAAACGGAGATTTAATTCGTAAAATTATGTTAAAGGATGTTTTCAATTATAAATAAAGCTAAATTTTGGATAAATGTTTAAACTTGAAATAATTAAATTTGAAAATATTATTTATATAGTACTAAATTGCATTTCAATATAACTTGCCTAAATTATTCAGAAGTTAAAATGTAATTGGATAATATACAATATAAAATGATTTTATAAATAAAAATTTGAGTGTATATAATAAATATTATACACTTAGATTTTAATTATAAAATAAAAATTGCTAATAAAGATGATAGAATAATAAGTTAATTGAATGAGATGAATATAATAAATTTTGTTCTGAAAGAGTTAACAAATTGAAATTAGATTAACTTATGGAAATACCTTAAATTTAAACCAATTATTGAATATAAATTAATTTAAATTGAAATTTATATGATTTAAATTAATTTATATGGTTTAAATATACGTAATAAGATATATTAAGTGGAATAAACTTAATAATAATTTTAAATAAAAGAATTGAATTTGTTGAATAAATTATGAGTAAAATAAATGATTATACAAATTTGTCTAATTGAATTCAACATATTTATCAATTTCAATTATAAATGAAACAAAAATTTTGAATTAATATGTAAACTTGAGAGAATTGAATTAGAAATTTACTTGTATAATACTCGATTGCATTCAATATAACTTACCTAAATTGCTCAAAAAGGTTAACTATGTAATTTAATAATATACAATATAAAATGATGTTAAAAGAAATTATAAATAAAATTTGAGTATTTGTAATAATGGGTATACATTTAAATTTTAATAACAAAATTGTTAATAGAAATAAATAGAATAATAAGTTGATTGGATAGTAAATAAGAAAAATTAAAGAAATTCTATTCGAAAGAAACTTTTATGGTATCAAATATTAATAAATGGGAATTAATCAACTTATTGGAATACTTTGAATTTAAAATCAATTGTTGAACATAAATTAATTAAAATTGAAGGATATATGGTTTAAACTAATTGTTTTATTTTGTTTTCAATCTATTTTCTTTTTGGTTGTTTCTTTTCTCCTACATCCTTCATTTTCGGGAACGAAAAGTTTTGAGTGGGGGAGAGTGCAACAACCCGGATATTTTAACGGTTTTGATTAATTTAATTAATTGAATTTGTGCGAAATTTAAACAATAAAATTTTGAAATAAAAATTTAATATTTGGAATGCACCTAATTGAACATAGCAACTGGTAAATTTTCATCTGAAAATATGAAAGTTTATTTCGTGTGTAATTTTATTTCAATTTAATCAGTTAGAAATTGATGAAAATAAAATATTTTCGAAACCTAAATATTTTTATATAGAAAAATTCTAAATCATCTTTTGAGCAAGACGTCATTTTTCGTTTTTCCAAATTCGGACTTCTTTAGCTCCGTCGATCTTATTTTTCTGCGTTTTGCTGCATTTTCCGCTAGTAGAAAATTCGAATTCTTATAATTCAATCATACCACTGATATATATCTATATATCGTTTTGATCGTATCGTCGTGCTGATCTATACGCTATAGTCAATTGTCAATTTCAAGATTCGGGAAAACGGCGAAATCTACGGAAACGATCTACGTATTGGATCCGCAAATTTGACTTTTGAATTTCCTGTAACCATTCATTTTCACCCTGTGAAACAATAGCCACTATTGTTTATTTTATTTTTTTTCAGAAATTGTGGTGACTTTTCCTTTTCATACGGGTTTCAATATCTATTAGCTGGCCTTTACTATCCCAATGCTCATTTAATTTTTGGCTGTCATTTTTTATTTTAGAAAATTAATATTTGCAACTTTTAGGGATAAAGTTGTTTAAAGCAATGTTTTTACAACTTTTTTATAATAAATGTTGTTACAAAAGTACGATTACAACGTTTGTTATTATTAAATGTTACTTCATATTTATTAATTATAATTTAAGGTTAATTATTAACTTTTAATAATTAATATGTATATATTATTAATTTTTAATAGTAATTAATAATCATAAATTATTAATATCTATTGTTAATTATAAATTATTATATATTCAATATTAATTACTCGATGTTACTTACTAATAACTGGAAAGTAAAATTAAGCCTGTTGGAATACTAATTATATATAATATTAGTGATTAGTGATTAGTGATTATTTATTCATAATCATGAATTATTCTAAGTTATAAATGATTAATACAACATATTAATGATTAATTATTACATATTAATATATAATATTATTAATGATCAGTAATTAGTAATTTGTTATATAATATTATAATTAGTAATTGGTAACATATGATTAATATAATATTATTAGTGATTAATTATTAAATATTAATGGATAATAAATATTAATTTTAGGAAAGAATTGTAATTACTAATTATTGATTGTCGAAAATTGCAACGAAATTTATTATAACGGGCATTTTATGATCGTTGTAAAATTGGCATCGGTTAAAACGGGCATTTTATGACCGTTGTAAAATTGGCATCTATTACAATGGGCAATGTTAGCCCATTGTAAAATTGGCACCTATTACAACGGGCGTTATGAGAGTAGTAAAATTAGCACCACTTACAACAACAGGCATTTTGTGACCTTTGTAAAATTGACATTTATTACAACAGACAATTTGTGAACGTTGTAAAATTGGCATCTATTACAACGGGCATGAAGGACCGTTGTAATACCATTCTATTACAACAGGCAGTCATTGTCTGTTGTTAAAAGGGCGTTGTATAGGGCATCTATTACAACGGTCCTAAATAAACCGTTGTAATAGCCTTTTATTACAACGGGCAGTAAATCCCGATGTAAAAAGGATGTTGTAGTGGAGTATTTTTGTTGTAGTGTTCTTTCGACTTTACCATTTATTTCAGATGAGTAAGGTGTAGTTCGTGCATGTATCATACTAAGTTTTAATAAACCTACTGGATTCATATTCAATTCCTCTATCACTACGTAATCTTTTAACTCTCTTAATTTCAATTTCAATTATAAAAGATTTAAACATTTCAAATGCATCACCTTTCATTTTTCATTTGGTACACATAAGTAAATCATAGTAGTCATCAATAAATGTGATAAAATAGCGATGTCCATTTCTAGTCAAAGTTCCATTTAATTCACATATATCAGTATAAGTCAACTCTAAAGTTTCAGATTCTCTAATTACGTATTTATGTGGAGTTTTTGAAATTTAGGCTTGACTACAAAAATCATATTTTTCAAAAAATTTCAATGATACGTTAGGAGTTAATCCTAAGCTACGCATATTCTTTATTATACGCTTGTTCACTGACACATTCTAACATGCTATATATTAAATAAACACAACATATAAGCAGAAGGAGATACTTATTACTTTCAACATTTAACTTAAGCATACCCTCAGTAGCATAAGCCATACCCACAAACATATCATTCATAGTGATGGCGCAAGGATCAGCCCTTATAATCTGAGTAAAGCCAGCCTTATTAAGTGACAACTCGAAAGTAAGTTATTTCTCATCTTTGGAATTTGCATCACGTCCTTTCAGTATGATAGTCTTTCCATAGGCAAAGTTCAACTCAACATTCCAATCTCAACAACAATAGCGGTGTGAGAGTCACCCAACATCACTTTCTTGTCCTCAACATCCATGTACGTTTGAACATAGCACGGTCATAACAGATATGGCATGTAGCGCCAATTATCTACTCACCATCCTTTTGATCCCCAACTAAGCTCGATCTCATTAATTATAGCAGTTAGCGACTGCTCTTCAATCAGGTTCGCTTGAGGACCAAGACAAGGCATGTTTCTACACATTCATGCCTATGACCTGGTTTGCTATAGTTATAACAAAAAATTGACCAAAATTGGTCTTTAAGCGCGGTATTTGATGTGGTGCGGTATGGTTCCTTTGAAGGTTCCTATTCTTGTTGCAGTTCTAGTTAGGCTTATGGTTTTGATTCTTAAAGTTTTTGAGTTTGTTTTCAGAATTGCAGCCTTGATAATGTTGTTGGAAACAGCAAGGACTTACTTTTTCAAATCTTATTTTCGGGATTTCTCTTCAATTCGTAGGCTAAAAATAAAAATTTCAAATGAAAATTGTTTAGTTTTATGTCTAAACTTATTTTTGAACTCTTTACAACTATGGGCAATATATCATTAGTATTGCAACTTAAAACTGCTTGTCAATAGCCATTACCTTCATAGACGATCTCATGAGCTATTTTCTGAAGCTCTTGAGACTACGTCTCTACTGACCTGTCATCGGACATCTGATGTTTGGGGTAACGATTGATTGCGTATTCCTTTGCTCCAGCTTCCTCCATGTTATACTTCTTCGGCAGCACCTCCCAGATCTCCTTAGCCAATTTTCCTCTGTGTTGTGGTAGTCACATAGGCAATCGTAGAGGCTATTCAAAATGATGTTTTTGCACAAGTATTCATGATCAATCCATGATTGTTACTCCTTGCTTTCTATCTTATATATGTGTGTGTGTAGAGGCAGGAGATGCAATTTTTCCTAATAATGAATATATATATATATATACAAGTACTTTGGCACGTGCGATGCACGTGCGCAGGAGGAATTTGTATTAAAATACGATGTTCGTATGAGTTTTTGAATTTTCAAAATAACTTTAAAGTGCACTTAATGTTGGAATTTTTCTATGTGTGTATATGCACAAATCAAGCGTTTATCAAAATATGAATGAGATTAATTTATTTTATGAAATAATCAAATAGGTAAAGAAGGCTGCACACAACACAAAAATAGTTTCCTTTAAAATAATATCATTATTACAATTTGTAAGAACTAAATTATTATAATAATTATTCTCACTCAATTTTTTCAAGGTTGATTTCAACATCAATAAGCTAAAAATAATATGTAAGAGCTAAACTGTAATTATGGCAATCGTTTTCTCCATTTCTTGGGCTTGAGAATGACATCATTGATTTATAAATGGCAGAGTTATAAATGTTGTAAGGAAACATTTTTATGTAAATACAATGTTGTGCGAGTAATAAACGTAGCAATTATTTTCTATTATCCTAAGGATAAGATATCATTTATTTATTGTAAAAGGAACATATGCATTAAATGTTATTTTCCATGGTTTCGACTGGCCTTTAAAAAAAATCTTTGATCTGTAAAAAAATTACTGTGTAAAAATAAGTCCAAATGTATAGACTGTAATTTATTTTACATGATTTTACCAAACATAGCCTAATCTTAAAACATTAGCAAAATGTTTACAATGTTCGCAGTAATCCTTTCCCATCGTAAGTAGCTTTCTGAAATATATTTATCTCGTTATACCTGATGAAGTCCAAACTCTTTGCAAGTGAGGTTTCCACTTCAATAACTCAAACTATGTCGTTGCTCATGTGCTAGTTCAACACACTTATGATGTTATATAAGTAGCTAATGCATGATGAATTTTTATCAAGTATAGATACATATCTTTTATTTATTTTCCAGTGTCAGAAACTGATCTTTTTGTGTCAAAAAAAACTCTCGCAAAAACTAAAGCTGAAAGGGCAAAAGGTGGAAATTTTAAAATAAAAATGTAGATGCCAAGGAAGGAAGGAAATGAAATGTTACGTAAATTCATGTTTCGTTGTAGATATATTGCATGTTTCAATATATCTATGCACCAAAAAAGTGCAGCATAAATTGTCTACAAAGTTCCCATAATACATAGACTCGTTGCTAGTGCATATGTTCTGTTACAGAACCAAACAAAACTGCATATTTATATCTAAAGTTGACCTTGAAAGGAGAATTAAACATGATTAACAGCTAAGAGTAATCGATTACAACTATATAACCAAGGCACTGGCTTGTTAGGCGAGGGAATAACGTACCCAATACCCTAAAATCACTTGATTCGTGGTTTAAAGTTTGCATGAAAGGTTTATTGTGAGTCTTGTCAGCTCCAAAGGTACATTTATTGCATTATCAACCTCCATTTATCATGTTTATTCTTTCACCTAAAAATACAAAAGCTAGTTCACAATTTTGGTTTCCAACATGATAGTTTCAACATTTATTTAGTAAAATCCACATAAAATTAAGCTGATTTTTTTAGCTCCACTTGTCTATTATAATTTTGCATAAGCTAATACAAATATTTTCCAACTCGAAAATCTATTAATGATCCAACCTTTTCAATTGAAACCACTAATATGATGAACATTCTGTCCAAATTATTGCCTCTACTATTACTTTAAAGTTAAAGAATTGTACAAAAAAGGCTATGCGAAAGAGTCAGCTTTCTAAAAAGTTGTCTTGTTTTCTTTTCAGTTGCATATGACATGCAAAAACATAGTTATTGGTCAAATATTGTATAAAACATGCCCTTGTGCTATATAATACCATTTTATGCTATCCTATTAAGTGTTGCAATCAATTAAGTACATCCAGTAAGTTATATCAACCTAAGAATAAGTATTCATCCGTTGATTTTGTATCATCAAAATCATGATTTCTCTTTTGTTTCCTTCAAGCACTTAAGTTTTAGCATAAGGGTTCCAATAATTTAGCCATTAAATTTCTGATTGTTTCTTAAAAGTACAGCTGAAACATATGAACATAATGATTGTTTCGGGTACTATAATCTTTTCTAGTTGTCTTTCAAAAAAAATTATGAAGGGATAATCTCTCCATGAAAACATAGAGCATAAAAAATCATATAGCTAAGGATGTATTTATACTGGACTCTGAGCATGGATCCATTACTAAGCACTAAAATATATACTTTGAAGATTATTTACAGGTGATTGTTGTTGCCATTTATTGCCTTGCATTGCAAAGCATGGGAGGCTAGATTTCCTGTTCTTTGTCTTCCAATAGTTGCTAGTTTAGGCATCAAATTTGATACCTGCCAATAGTGTTTCAATTGCAAATGATCAAAAATTGCTAAAATATATAAATGTTTGATCAAGTAAAAACTGTTTCCATAATACTCACAATCTCAGTGAAAGAAAATTACTACTGTAGAAGTCTGTAATTCAATTTTCATGTAAAAAAAAGGAGGATAAAAAAGAAGGAAAACACACATTTATGACTATTTCCGTAAGTAGAAATATTTTTTACATACCTAGAATTTCATTTATTAAATATAGCATACTACATAATAAAAACCGTAATGTCAACTTTGGTTCTCTGGAATACAATAAATGGTAAAATTATGTTAAATTTTGAACCTGAAGTGCATCTTATTAACATATTTAACTTAATTTCCAATTCCCAGCTACTGTATATCACCTTAACATTTATTCAATCATTTACCATATAATAGGATCTACCATTTTCTCCTACCAACAAAATGAATACTAACATTAATAACCTTTCAACCTTATGTTCATTAATGTACTGTTTTTGTACCTTGGGATATATAGCATTTATTTTCATTATATCTGCCCAGCAACATAGAATAAAATTAAAAGGACCATGCTAATGTAACAAATATATCTTAAGAAAAGCAAAAAAAGAGAACAATACTTATTGTGTTCCTTTATTGTTTTTACTAACTCTTCTAAATGAATTTACAAATATCTTATATATCCCTTAAGCTACCTACTTTATAAAAAAAGTAAATAGGAATAACTGAGGAATAAAATGGAAACGCCATAATTTTTGGACGAATAAAATGAAATAATCATTAGATGAAGGAAGTAATTAGAAAAACCTTTGAATTTTAGCACTCTTGTTTTTTTCTATTGTCGGTTTGAAGGATGAAAAGGGTGAAAGAAAATCATACAGTGACTTTTATTTCCTTTTTCAAAATAAAACATGAGTTAGGGAGGAAGGGTAAGACGAATAGAAATAAGAGACAAAAAATAAATAGGAAGTGAAGGAAAAGAGCAAGTTCAATTAATCCATTGATTTAAATAATAAGCCGATGACTGTTCAAATTAGCGAAAGATTGCAATATTAACATCTTTAATTTTTATTCCAAATTTCTGCCTACTATATATCACAGAACATTTATTCAGTCATTTACAATATAATAGGATCTACTATTTTTTTTCTCTTAAAAAAATGAATACTATGACTAATAGCCTTTTGTATGTATATTCATAAATGTACCATGTTTGTATCTTGGGGTCTATAACATTTATTTCCATAATAAGGCAACATAACATGGAATAAAATGAAAAGAACCATGCCAACATAACAAAATATATATTATGAAAAGTGAAAAAAAACAATGCTTACAGTGTTCCCTTGTTGATCTTTTCTACCTTTTTAGACAAATATCCTACATATCCCTTAAGCTACCTGATGCATAAAGGACTATATATGAATAATTAAGGAACAAAATGATCGTGCCAGCTTTTTTGGACAAATAAAAAGAAATAAAATTTAGAAGAAGTATGAGACATTAATACTTTTAAATTTATCACCATTGTTTTTTAACTATAAGTTAAAGGGGTTTACAAACATCTGGGTGAATCATGTTCATACAGCCATACTAATGAGGAAAATGATTACTTTTAAGGATAGTAGTTGTAACACAGTAAATATTATTTGATAGTTTGAGAAATGTTGTCTTTTGGTAAGCAATCGTTCACATCAAACAACATTAAGATATTTTAAAGAACAAAAGTTCACTCACAATTAGGTTTGACTCATATATGCCTGAGTGATTAATTTTTGACATGATGTAGGTTTGTTGCATATGTAAGTCATCATAATTATGAAACATAACTCTTTCCTTCATTACGGATGAATAAATGATACTGTCATGGTAAAGTGGACAGTTAGATGAATATGGTATGTTCATATATACACAGCTAGATATAAATGGTAAATAATTGTGCAGTATACTTATATGTACTTAGTTTATAAATAAAAATAAAATCTTTGTTGTACAAATGTTTACATAAATAATAATCCAGTCTCCTTTTTCAGAATCAAATTAATACACTAAACCGTACTGGACTTAAATTAGCAAGCAAGTAAGCCTGTAACTTCATAAAAGATGGAATTTCACATAAAATGTACCTTAAACATAAGATTTCTCAAACAAATATGAAGTAATAACATACTCACTTGCATTTAGAGTATTCATTACAGCCAATGAGATAGCCGGAGTCAAGCTTACTGATTTTGAATCTTAAAGTGCCAACTGAACAGTTTAGGCCAATTGAACCAAAAAACAAATACCTTATAGCAAGTTCTCTAACCATACAACCTCAAATTAGGTCTTTGAAATTATAGTGCCCAAAATAGGAAATCCATTTAGGTTCTGCACAGAAGAAATAAAAGAAATTAATAACTTTATATACAAAGTGAATAGCAGATCTGACGTATAAGAAAGAAAATAAGCAATTCATGATATCAAACTTGAGGCTGAGATCATCCATAGCAAATCTGTTTATATTGATCGTCCTTCATTTCAATTCATGCTTTATTTGAAGAATAACAGTGATACAAATAACAATTTGAAGAGTAATTAAGAGCAAAAAGAGCATATTCCAGAACAAATGACTTTTGGTAATGGGTACCATCCAGATCTGTTCACCGCTCAGGATGTGAAATCGAGATAATCTTTGGCAGAGCCTTCGTTTTGGATAATATGGAGGTGAAAGAGTGGAAAATAGGAACTATTGATCCAGTGATTAGAGAAATGAGGAGATTTATTTTGTTACAGATAGAAGACGGCATGTGAGGGAAGAAGGATGTGGAGACATGATTGTAGGACGGAAAAAACGTGGGTTCGTGAGGGGGGGGGTGAATGGTCCAATTTACAACAATACCCATGTTAGCTATTTTCTGGTACAATAAACAAAATGACAGTTTAAGTATTGTGAAAAAGGCTTCACTTTGACCCGTTGACCAAAGGTTTTGCTTTATAATACAAGTAGGTTGGCATGTGCGATGCATGTGAGCAGGAGGAATTGGCATTATAAAAAATGTCTAGTAGGCTTTTTGTATGTTACAACAACTCGTGGACGTGTGTGTGTGTGTTGTTGCAATGTGTTTGCGTGTGTATTGGAGCAAATCAATCGTCTATCTGTTTGGGAGTGAGAGTTAGTTATTTTATGTAGTTATTGAGCAGGTATAGGAAGTAGTCAGCTATTACATGAATATATGGAGAAATGTATTTAACAGTAAAATTAGCACTTGCAGTAGATGGAGAGGAGTGTGCAGTATGGTACGCCAAAAATCAGGAGCAGGGTAGTAGTCCAACGTGAATTTTTAATGAGGAAGAGAGTGTATTATTTTGACGTATCAATTTTTCATTCCAGCACTAAGTAGGTGCTCAGCACACACGAATACCATTGATGTATTAGTTTTGACATTTAGTGGGTGAAAAGTGGAAACGTTGCAGCCGGTAAGGTTGTGTAAAAAAAGTGGAATTTGTTAATACATGTACAGTGCATGCACGTAATGTCATGTTGTGTTATGTTCAAGGTCATGTAATTAAAAGGTTGAAATATGTCATGCAAAGTTTATAACCACTCGAGTTGCAGAACTACGTCAATTGGAAATAGCATGAAAGGGTAAATTAAAACAATTAGGTGTAATGTCTTTGGCTGCAGTACCAGATTTGATTTAAAGGTGTACGGTTGGCATATATAAGTTCTTCCATCTGCTGCTTTATGTTAAGCCTTGTGCAGTGCATAGAAATAAAGAATAACCAAGTTTCACATATTTTGAGTCAAAGCAGTGAGATAAAAATACTCCTTGTGTTAGAACAACCCAAGGTAATGAATGGGTAAGGTGTATATATTTTATAAGGTGGGAACGGATGCAATCATATCGCGGACCTGGGATTTAATTTTGGTCAAATGGCAAGAAATTTTCGTGTAGTAGCAAGTTGCAAGAAATTTTCGTGTAGTAGCAAGTTGAAGAACTTTCAAATCAAATGTTAAGGTGTACTACGGTTTGCAGTTTATGTAGTATCTACGTGCAAGGTGAAAAAAAAATGAAAAAGCCAACATGGCAGCATGACCTTTAGTACATATGTTGCAGTGTAAAATGTGACATATCAGACCGTATATTGTAAATTACGATAGGTTCCAAAAGGAAAGGAGAAAAACAATTGCGCAAGGGTAATGTAATCGGGCTGTAAACCATGATGCTATTGAGGATTGTGGTTATAATTTTATAAGCTGTAACAGGTAAGATTGTTGGTCAAATTTGTAGTACATAGAGCATAAATGTGAGTACAAACCCATAAACTGCAACGGTGGTAAAGGAGTGTTGAAAATTATAGTGTTATTTGAAGGAGCAAAATAATACATAACGTTGCAATGTTGAACAAACTTATTAAAATAGATTCAGAACGGTGGAAAAGAAGGTGAAAACGGTGTGTGAAGTAGGACCGTTAGCGCGAACGATCGGCGAGAAAACGATCAACAATCTTATCACATTGCTCAATCTGCAAGAGGGAAAAAAGTATGATTGGTAAAATAGCAGTAAATGTATTGAGGCGCATGCATGTATATGGACAGTTGAAAACATATGTGTATATATAGGTATACAGACACACATATACATATATGTGTATATATATGTATATACATATATATATATATATACACATATCTCTGTGTGTGTGTGTGTGCAGCAATGAATGCAGAAGTAAATAAATGGGGAAATACCACTTCAGAAGTAAAAAAAAGCATCCCAATTATCTTTGTCAGAACATTGGGGAAGAAGTTGCGGTATAGCAGGTAGTGGCACTTGTACACCACTGTCTTGAAAGTGAAAAATTCTGTCTTTTTTTCAATTGTTTTTTCAGGAAGTGGATGCAGTGGTAGGTGAACGCCGTTGTTCGAGTTGTTGTGATGTTCCGATTTAGATGGAATTTAGTCAAACTAAAATTGTAAGACTGTTTATGTAATTTGTAGTTGTATATAGGGAGTGTATGGAGTCAGTGTGAAGTAGTAGTATAGGAAAGGTTGACAGAAGATATAGGCAACGAAAATAGGTAACTGAAGAGTAGCATAGAAAAGAGTGGAATAGGTACTCATGTATAAAAAAGGTTGTACAACTAAAAAAGGTAATCATGTAGGTTATACCAAATCTGAGTATACACAGAACGGTGTAAATTTTTTTTAATACAGTATATTTGAGTTAGTGGTAGTCATTTATGTTTTTGAAATATGATGGTATGTAACCAAAGTTTTTGGTATGGAAGTGTGATGGTAAACAGCCATAGTTTGACGTCGACAGAAAATGTAGTTTAGTGGGGAGTTGCTGATTTAGAACTTTATGGGGGAAAATGTATAGATACTTAATACATTTCCAAAATCCTATATGTACCTGAAAGTTTGTACTGTCAAAATCAGTTTTTTTTTAGAATCAACATTTGCGGTCAAAGCTATGTATAAAAGTGTGTATAGTGTAAAGGTGAACATAGTATGTAGACCTGAATGTTGAAACCAAAGTTTATGCATGTGTATTTGAAATTACAGTTTCGAAAGTGGATGTATTACATATATTTGAAACGTTCATATTTTTTGAAATTGTATTTGCCAAAACCTGAATCTTTTGAAACCTGTTGAAAAGCAGATAAGAGCGTCAAGGTCAGAAGTCGAAGACATATTTAAAGTTGGTTAGTTTTAAATACAGCCGACAGACATGTACTGGTAAACCAAACTGCATATTCAGAAAGTCAAACTGGTTGTACAATTTGTATTTCTAATCAAGGTATGTATAAAACTGCGTATATTGAAAAGGTGAACATATCGTGGAACCGAAGAGACCGGAATGTTGCAACCGAACTTGTTGCGTTTATATTTGAAATAACATTTTCAAAAATTGGTATATTATACATCTGTGAAAGTTTCATATATTTTGAAATTGTATATGCCTAACCCTAAATCCGTTGAAACCTTGTGTGTTATCAAAAGAAAACATGGAGAGTACAGTAAAAATTTGAAATTCTTATAGTTAAAATAGATGTTGAAGAGCTTCGAAATCTATATTTTGTAAACCTGATGTATAAAACCACGTAAGAGGTTCAAGATGGGAAGTCAAAGACATTTAAAGTGTGTTACTTTGAAATACATCTGACATGCAGTTAAAAATAAACCAAAGTGTATATTACAAAAGTGTTATGAGTTGTAGAATCTGTATGTTTAATCGAACAGCTGTACAAAACTGCTTATATTGAAAAACTGAACATATTATGGAATCAAATAGACCTGATTGTTGCAACTAAACTTGTTAGCGTTTATATTCGAAACTACATTTTAAGAAATTGATATATTATATATGTGAGAAACTTTCATATATTTTCAAAATGTACATGCCAAAACCTGAATCTTTTGAAACAGTTAGTGTTTCCAAACGAAGACATGTGGATTACAGTCAGTACTCGTTTGAAATTATTGCAGCTCAAACTTTTATTCATGAACGTCAAAATATGTTTTGTTGAAACTTGATGTATAAAATAAGTTGAGCTTGAAGCTCAGAAGTGGAATACATAATTAAAGTCTGCTAGTTTGAAATACAGGTGAGATACAGTTAGAAAATAAACCAAACTTCATATTAAGAAATACATATGCGTATTTCAAAGCTGCTGATTTTTAAAACCTGGTGTGAAGTTGTACATGTGTGACAGTAGCATGTATGTAAACATACAAATTACTATAATGAAATATATTAGTAGAGAAGTAAGAGAAAACTGTCATATTGATTTATTGCACAAAAATTTGAATGTAACGTATCGAAGTATGGAATATAGATTTCATAACGTACATGTCTTTAGTATGGACGTAGCCAACTGTATCGCATGCATTTTCAAGGGAGTACAATTATCGTGTTGTCGAACACCCGGTTCGAATTCCAGAACAGTATGCATTTTAAGCGTTTGTATTTTGCTATGTGGAACGTTGTCAATCGAAAAGGTGAAAAAAAAGGGAGAGTGAACTTAAAATAGTACATGTTGTACGTTGTTGTTCCAATTCAGATGTGGACACCCGTTGCGCACGTCGTTGTCATCTACCGTTAGCAAGATGAAGTTGTCGCACATCGTTGGACATTCTTTCACGTCGTGCCCGTTGAGCCAACCGACGATGTTCCCGTTGCTAATCATCCATATGTATGACAGCCAAAGGAGGAAAAATAATATTGAAATCAGTAAATGATGGGAAAAAACGGAAATAAAGTGAGGTTAAGTTGATGTAATGAAAAAAAGTGTTGACGTTCAAAAGTGGGTGAGCAATGAGGAATGAGAATTTAACAGTAAGGCAAGGGTGAGTGTAGGTTGAAGCAGTAGTGAAAAAAATTAAAATGGTGATGGAATACCTAGTTGCAGCAAGAGTGTAGACGTATGTAGATAGGGAAGAGGAAGCAGAGTTTAAGTAGAGTGGATATTGGTGACGTTAAATAGGAAAGGGAAAAAAGTAGGAGATATTTTGGAGTTTGAATGATTAAAAAAGAAAACTACTCAACGTGGAATAAGTCAAAACTGAGTAACTGAAATATTTTGTAAAAGTCAGTTGAAAACCAATGTATAGTTGAAAGCATAAAACCGCATATATATGTGTAAAAGAAATATTGTATATTTTTAAACCTGACATACTTGAAATGTTTGCTCACTTATAATCTAATATGTACATTCTTAACCATATATATATATATATACACTTATAATGACATCAGTTCATATGTTCATAAATTGGTAGATCCCAAAATTCAGATATGCTTAAAACTGTAGTAGTTTGACGGTTGCAAATACTCAAATGTATTAAACTGCAGTTATATATGTGGAGAAAAATAAATCCATTCAGGACCACATTTTAACCCAGTAATATAAACTAAGAAATATACAATCGAAACCAAAGTGTAAAAACAGATAGTTTATGTGTTTAAGCTGTAAGGCTTTAGTCAGATCGTACTATAGACCGTTAAAATGCAATGTTGGAAATGAAATCTAAAATAGGTAGAGTATTCCAAGTTTGAATCCTTAAAAAGTTCAACTTCGTAGATTTGTAAATCGTCAAAATGAAGCTATTAATCTCAAGTAAAAATCTCATACCTTGAGGGAGATAAGCGTAGATGGTTGTCAGATGCATAACGTCATGACCGTTGATGGTTACCACTGATAGTGACACAGACAGGCGACATCGTTTACCTTTGTAGTTGGCTAACAGCGACATCAGCTATGAGTTCAAAGTTAAAAACGATTAAAGAATCTCGATGACTTTTATGTTACTCGATCTGCTTCGATTTTGTTGAGGAGAGTAAGCATTTTTATTGATGAAGCTATGAGGTTGTGTAATAGAGGTTGACAATATGAGTCACCACCAATGATGGATGAAGTCGTCGATGAAGTTGTTGCTGCACTACCTAAAACTCCTCATGGGAAAAAGTGAACGCTCATTCTTAGAATTGGTTTTCCATGTAGCAAATTTGGCGCCAGGAAGCATGTCTTGCTAAAGAAGTCTATTGATGTTAAGATCTGCGATTTGGTACCTAAATAGCCTGCGGAAGATGAGAACGCAACCTAATGAGGATAGCAACACATTTCAGTTTTGAACACTGCTAAAATCAAGGAAAATATGTTAGTTGGCCACTAAAAAGGTATGTTTGGTAGACATAACAAAATTGCTTGCTAAATAAGTAATCAGTAAGTGGTGCAATATGTAAACAGAACATCAATAAACATTATTAATCACATAATTGCTTGCATTAGTGAATGCTAAATCATACATGTACTAAAAAAATTCATTTCATGGATTCTTCTTTTTATATTAATGTAGTATAACAAATGTGTTGTGTCAAATAGTCATAAATTGTCTTCAAATGTTTGCAAAATTGAGCAGCAATACGATGAAAATATCAGGCAATTGTTAGTAGCAAAATTTAGCAGTTAGATCATATTAATTGTACATAACTTATAAGTAGAAAACAAAATTGGATTTCTTGTCTATTCTGCTATAAGTATGTAGAAACAATCCAAATTCCAGCAATAGTAGAAATTTATACTAACTTATTAGTAAGAATGTACATGTCTCAGTTTGAGTTAGTGGAAAAATCCAAATTCCAATGTGTACTTGTATAGGATCACATTTTATTTCCAATAGAAATAGAAACATTTACATGAATGCATAAGTCTAGCTCACCTATTCTCGAATGCAAAAAAAATCAATAATAATGATGAAAAAACATATACCATGTTTTCAACCACACATTCCAAATAATATATACCCTCCATTTAAGTTAGACAATGCCTGGATAATAGCTACTCTGATGGTCTTATTTCTAGCATCTTTTAATTTCTTGAGAATTTCTCATGGGGTTCAGTAAAATTCCTCTGCAATCTTTGTCTGCAAATCCATTGGAAGAGTAGGGAATTGCTCGCACAGTCACCATCATAGCTACTAAATTGCACTACATATTACATAGAACCTAAAAGACATGCATAAACTGTTAAGTAAAAAAGATTTTGAAATCATATTACTTTCTTAACATACTATCAGCAACATTTGCTTTCAGTATTATAATGTTAACTAATTTTAATACAATAAATAACTCCAGTAACTGCCATATCTTATGATATCAGATTCAAGAATTCCTCATTTTTGGAAATTATAGTTCAGCTTGTATAAGCAGAGAAGTAGATGGAACTTGTTCGTTTTTTAGATTTGTAAATTGCAAAGCTGGAAATTAAATGTGAAATATCAACAGCATTCGAAACTTGAATGGTTTAAAAATTTATGTTTTAAGAGTCGGAAATCATAAAGGTGAAAGTATTAGTGTGGAGTAAAAATCTCATACCTTGACTGAGACCATCAGTTATGATCGTTGACTTGTCGACGACATGAGCGATGGTGATTAGCAGTTAGATTGAGGTGGAATTTGTGTTGATGAAGCTCAATTCCGCTTCGGCTTCGTGAAGGGATCTGGGAAGTTGGATGATTTTGGTACTATTTGGTGATCTTCCTCGACCGTCGTTCACCCTTAACCTGCAAGCTACTTCGCCAAGCATCAGATCCGGATGTTAGCACGCGAGAGCGGAAACCGAATGCTAGCCGAGTCCCTACGCCGGGGAAGCAAAAAGAATCGACAGTCGATTTAGGTCCACAAAAGGCGGTGGACCTGTTGGCAGACAAAAATAGTGAGAGGAGAAATTGGGGAGAGGAGGTATAGTAGGTTGTAGAAGAGTGATTGGGTTTAGGTTGTGGAGAAAAGGGAAGAAAGAGAAGGAAGCCAGAGGCGGTTGAGGCAGATTAGGGTTGAGGAAAGGCGGTTGACAGAGGGAAAACAGAGTGAGGAGAAAGTGCGGAGAGGAGATAGTGGGGAGAATGAATGAAAACGGCTGATGTTATGGGATTAAAACATGGGTGTGAGAACGGACGCATTTGCCCTCTTCCCTTTATTTGTATGTAGTTGTGACTGAAAGTAGGGAGAAGGGTTTGTTGGGAAGTTTAAAAAAGCTTCACCACAACAAAGTATTTGTATTATTAGTAGAGATAAGATATATATTCATTATTAGGAAAAGTTGCATCTCCTGCCTCCAACTTTTGAAGTGAAGCCCCTCAAATTTGAAGGGCCGGTTGGTGCCTGATAGTATTTTTGCAGTAAATTCATTTACCGCGACCATTTTCAGCAGGTGGAATTATCTTAAATTATTGGAGTTGATTGTTGTAAATGGATTAGTTACTTAGTCGCTTTCACTAAGATGATTTGCGGTTTAGCCTTAAGGTACAAGACTAGCTATCAACCACTCCGTCCATGTGCCAAGACAACCTCTAAAATGCTCTGTTTATATTTCATATTTCTATGAATGAACATCATATCTTCTCTAATGCTTTATAATTCATATATTCGTAAATGAACTTCACACCTTATTAGTGCTTTGTACTTTATACATTTGTAAATGAAATTCATAACTTCATAAATGAACTTTATATCTTTGAAATGAACATCGAATATTTGTTAATGTTTTGTACTTCATATCTTCATAAATGAACTTCATGTCTTCATTAATGTTTTATACTTCATAACTTTGTATATAAACTTTCGTATCTTCTTAAATGAAATTCATATATTCTTTAATGCTTTACATACATATATATATATATATATATATATATATAAGAGGTACTTTATTAACAAAGAAATAAATATTGTTTACAATAGGTAGAGAATCCACAATGAAAACAAACTATGACACACTACTCCAAAACAAAATAAAAAAACTCATACTTGTGTTCATCTCTGCCAAACCTGACCCGAATAACTTCTATATTTAATAAACTGTTAGACTTCATTAACTCTTTTATTCACTTCGTTTATCCAGGAGCTTTAGATATGAAATTATGAATAACTGGCGGAGTCGAAATTACTCCAAACGGCCATAGAATCTCCCGATTCCTCTCCTTATCAATTTCTGCTCATGGCTACTTTACCCTGGATCTATGCAGTGTTCGCCAGCATGGGTTGATAGCTCTCTTTCTAGGACATTAGAGATGAAAGCTTGCTACGGAGTGTCCTCTACCATAAACTTCAATTTTGACGGTAAGATTTTGTTGTCATGTTTGGTCTATAAATGAGTAAGAGAATTGTCGTAATTTAATATGGTGCGTATACTGCCATGAATTAAGATATTTGATAAGATATGTGCATAATTCAATCAAATAATATAATAAAACTTAGAGCTGTGCTACTGTGAATTGATTCTAATGCTGCTTTCCATTCAGGGCCTCTACTAAAATGGTATATACCAAGCCTGACCATCTGAAAACTTTTTAACTAAATTTTTTTAGCATTTTTTCAGTATGAATTTAGTATCAAAAAGAGATTGCATTGCCTAAGTCATGACATCAAGTATCAAAACACGTCAACTTATATCGACGTCTGGTGAGTATAATAATTGTGTTATGGTGTCTAAAGATTCAAATGGGCATGTGACAAGAAAAGCAACCATGGTTTTTTGCCTTTTTTATTCAGCTGATACTTCCTTGCCTTCAACAGTCACATCTTAATTAACAATGCATATGAATTAATTATATGCTCAAATAAGATCACCAGAAATACGATGAAGCTCTTCAGGTGATGCTCTTATTAGATGTTTAGCAACAATAAGTGTTCGATCCACCAGCTAATATTAATTAGTTAAGGAACATGGTGTACTTGGTATATTTTGTTTAAGAAAATTAACATGAGTTTCTACAGAAAACAATATTAGACTAGCAAAAATAATGGCAAGACAATATTATGACAAGGTCTCAGAGATTACCACAATCATGCTTTCCAAAAGGATCCAAACAATAACAAAATGATATATCAAAACCCCATGTAGAATGGAAGAATTATTAAATAAAAAATAAAAGAAGGATATAGGAGAACTTGATTGTTAATACCTGTCTCCCAATTTAATGCTTGAAGATGCGGATTCAAATCCTCATGCAAATCTGCAACACTAACAATCCTATATTGAGAAAAATAAGGTTAGTAGTTTTGAAAGTGCCATTTTTTGGATTAAATCACTGAAAAGAATTAATTAATTTCAGAAATTAGGGTTTGGATGAAGGAGGTAGAAGGAAGAGAGGTAAGAAGAGAGGTAGGAGGGTGAAGGATTTGAAGCAATTCCTGTGTGATCCAGTTTCTGCATAAGCATGGCTCTTGACTGAGTATCAACTCAAGGACTGCAACGAACAAGTAAAATTATTGCATTTTAGAATATCACAGCAAGTACTTTTTTACATCTGATAATGATACTTTCAGGTAAAAAAATGACATTTATAAAATTGTTATAGTTCTTGAATAGTATAAAAATAAAATTGAATGCATTAATTCATACAATCAGTAGCATGTTATTATTCAATGTGATAAACGTTTGCGTTTACCAAAAAAATAGGCAGACGAAGGCATTCCTGTTATAACTATAAGAATAAGGATTCCTTTACACCAGCACTAGTGGCAAATAGATGTCGAATTCATTGATTTGTAAATTTTATGTGTTATCAAACATGTAGCATAAGTGTTCTTTGACCGAGTGTAGTTGCATTGAGTGCAAAACTGTACTGAGTCATTGACTGACTTAGTGCAGAAGCACAAGTCAAGAAACTCATTGCAGCTGGAGTCGATCCAAATAAAACTCAGTGCAGCTCCATTTGGTCCAAAAAAAAACACTAAGTGCAGTGGCACTATGTCGATAACTCTTGATGATTGTAACATATATTCAATATACTTGGAAATTAGATTGGTTGAAAAATCAGGTACATGCTCAATTGAAGCTGCTTGCATTGAGCCAAGGTTAAGTACCATTATATATAATATCTTTTATTTTCTACTTAAATTTCATTTATATGTGAAGAATTAGAAAAACCACAGCCTTCCTTTTTTATATCATAGTTACTACAAATCGCATAAGTTTTAATGGTAGCATAAAAATGTGGGGTAAGAAATATGCAACATATTGAATTGACTGAAATTCCTTTAGGAGCATAAAGTGGGAAATGAACACATGGTGAAATGGGAGGATATGAGATGTGGAAAAAAACACTTGTGGAACAAAGAGAAGATTGGATGTGAACTAATAAGGATGAATATATCTTACTTTTATTACTTAATATAAGAGTTCCTTATTATTGTTAAATACTTTCTTAAGGATCAAAGATCAACTTCATTTTATATTTATTCTTCTTTGAGATAAAAGGTTTTGTTACATATTTCTTGAAGACAAACAGTAATTTGTTGCTAATACCACTTCTAGGCACTATAACCTATATAATATTATATTTATTACACTAATTCGCTTATTTTTATTATTGCTAATCAAGGAAAACAAAAGTCCAATCACAACACAAATATATTAATTAGTCTAATGAAATGGATCAGAAAGTGTGTAGTTAAAGAAATAAATTAATGCATTAACTTCTTATGGAATAGAAATCAATTAGCCAACAAGGAAGATTCATAAAAGATATAGTAATAAATCTATTTGTATGCATTAAATTAATTTCAATTTTATCTACCAGTTTATTGCTAATATTACATCTAGGTATTATTTCCTTCAATAATATCATACATTCCATTATTTCTCATGTTAATTATGCAAATCTAGCAAAAAAGAACGTTCAAGCAAACACAAATATCTATATTAGCCCAAAAACGGCTTAGAAAATCTAAGGGTTACTCCATATACCATTAATATGGTTTAAGGAAATAATTAATACATAAATTATATGAAATCAAAAAACAATTAGACATCTAAGAAGTAAAATATTAAATATATTTATATATAAAGATAAAAAATTTCAAACTATAAAACATGGTATATATGCAAACTATTATAATATATTTTGCAAAGAATTTCGAACTTTTTTCGAGAAATATCATGTTTTTAAGGTACAGCTAGTAGAATAATTTGGCAAGCATATATAAGTTTCAAATTTGAATCAACTGTTATATAACTAGTCAACTACGGTTATTTTATTTATGTACATAAACTAAACATCTATAGAAAAGATAACCCTATGAGAAAAAATAATTAGTTTCCTCAAAATAATTGTAAAATAGGTTGGTAATTCAATAATACATAAAAATATCGGTGCATTGTCAAATCTTTTTGTATCAGTGCACTGTCAATTGAGCACCAAACTAAATAACAAAAAAATACTGAACATATATCATAATTTAAATTATCATTAAGCTTCTGCTTAAAAGAACAGTAAAAATATTAAGAAAAAGATTACAATAATTGAAGAGAAAGCTTAATATAAAGTAAATACAAGCATGCAATGCTTATGTATGTATATGTGACTAGACTAGAGTGAAAGGGAAACTTTTTAACTTGTACAAGTACATCAACAACAACGACTATTTTGAAATCAAAATAATGAAAATGCCCTCATTTATTTGGTATTTAAAAAAAGGAAAAAAAAACCGGAAGTTACAAATTGAGATTTGCATTATGCAAATTGCATAATCTGAACCGCAGTTTTATCCAGCATTTAAAATAAATACTTTTAGGTAAATTCATCTTAATGGAACAAATTTCGATTGCTAGGCTTTATGGCATACACGGTTACTTTATTTCATATATGTATTTATGTCGTACAATAAAATCAATTTCTATAGCAGGAATAAAAAATATTGTTGAATTCAGACGCACGGTCATGCAGCTCATTAACAGCTATATGTTGAAAGTCTACATGCACTTTTCGTTATGTACATACCCGCATATATTTATATATAGGAGAGACCAAGTTAGAAATTAGGTACATTAACCAAGTTAGAAATTAGGTACATTAAGGTCATAACAAAAGGACTCGAAAATCAGTACAACTGAAGTAACAAAGTACAGATTGCTGGACTTTTTTGTTGTTTACACGATGGGGAGTGTTACAGTTGCACAGATCTCTTCTGATTCACCTGTCTTATTTAATTTAATTAAGGTACACCGTACACCTATTATTATAGCATATTTATATATCAATAGTTAGACATTTGGTGCGTTGTTAGTCATTGAGGGGTCAATGCCATTGAGTGGATTTTAGGGGTACTAAATTATTTATGCTACTAATACGTGCATAATTTATCATATCACAATTGGCATTATTTTATTCTCGGACCTGTGCTTTGCAACAGCCTATAAAGTTGCCGAATTTATTTATACGTCTGTATATGTTATTATATATACAGTATATAGTATATAATTATAATTTACGGTTTAATTGTGATGTAGATGATGTAATTAGAATTTACATGTTTATGGCGTGCTTAATTCTGGAAAATTTAACAAAAACGGAAGATAATCTTTTTTTATTAAAGGAAAATTTAACGATTTATAGAAGAAAAATCAAAAGTAGAAAATATAGCAAACTTTCCTAAATAACAAAGCTTAATTTAGGAAAGATATTTTGTATTCAAAGCATGAAAATAACCTATAAATTTACAGACTTACGCAAGATAAAATTATAAAAAAACATAACAATAAAAAAAATGACATCTTCGTTGGTTAAAACGTTCATAATCGAGAGGGAACTACTATCAGATGAAGAGCTGAAGATATACGATACGATTCAAAATGACCAGAGGCAAGGTTATGTACTGTCAAATAAGAAGTCAAATCTTACGCTTCCTAGATACAAAAACTTCTCTCGTTTAGCATCACCCAAGATAGAAAAGAGGTACTCTTCTAACTTAATTACATTGTTATTATTCACTTCATGTTAAAATAATTTATGTTTCATATAATCTCTTTTGTTACTTCATTTCACAATTAAAATAAATTAACATACATAGCCCCAAGGATTTTTCAAGCGTGGTGAGCATGAATCGTGATAGCTAGTGATATAATAACCTGTATCTATTTATCCTGATGTGCATTAGAAGTATATGTATACATCATTAATGGCTTATCATGAATTTCAGAGGCCATCACCTTTTTCATTATGAACTCAAGCTAAAACAGATATTTTTTTAAAACACACGTAGATTTAATATTATTTCAAAAATTATCTTATCTACTGAGGTGTAGCTAGCGCGTTTGATTCCCGAGATGTTATTGCAGTTGCCTTTGAAATATGCATTTAAAAAACTATAATCTAAATTAATATTTTCACGCACTTAAGTAAAATAATTTTTTTATTTTATTTATTTGGCGGAACATATAAAAACTTAAGATTACCAGGATATTCCAGTCATTACGGAAGAAAGAACTACTTGACTTGAAAAATGATTTCATCGATGATGTTTAGAAGGTGGAAAATAACGATAAATCATTCGGTTAGTTGTTCAACATTTAGCTTCGTAAAGAAGTTTCATTTATTTTATTTTATTTCATGATATCAATGTGTTGCATTATATGTATTTATTTTGGAGGACATAAAGCAGGTCGCTAGCAATTATAGAGTCAATAGCCTAATTTCAATCTTTCAAATACTTTTTCGGATTGCGTGCAACAAGAACCACTTGAGAGATCACTTAATAAAGGTTCAACTGTTAAGGCAGAAAACTCCATGGTTTCTGCAAGTGAAAGTAGCAGCAATATTTAACCCATGATTGTCATTTATTTTTTGAAGGGTTCTAAGTAGAATGACTTATTTCATCCTTAAAAAAGAACATATTTCTAAGTCAGGCTAAAATATCAATTAATAAAAGAAGCCATGTTAAGTTATTAACCATGTTAGACTTTTGTTATTTAGGCTTATTATACAATCCACGATAGTTTAGCAGCCTGGGATACAGCCTATTGTATCCTTCTTTAAATTTTCTTAAATTGTAAACTTCCCACAATAATACACATGAGCAATTTTCTGATTGTCTTGATATGTAGTGGTTATCAAATCAACAACACACTGTTGATTTTCCTGGAGAGTACAAGTGCAGTGTTTTTTTATTTTTAACTTAGGCAGGTAATAAAATCTACGCAAACAATATCTAGAACGAGAATATGCATGAAATTTTTTTTATACAACCAGAGAAAAAAAATAAGGAGTTAGTTCTTACCATTTCTTGAATTGTTGACAATATGCTAGGACTCACGCTCTCTGCCTAACACTTGTTGCATTCCACCTTGATGTGATTTAGACGCTATAATTTATCTGTCATGCAACGAGATCTTGTTTAATTGTGGCAAGCACTTAAACAAGATTCAGAATTTTCTTTTCTTTATCACTTAAAACACGCAGCCGTAATCATATATATCATCAATCTTCATTTTCCAGGAGCAACCGTACTAAACTGTTACAACTTCAAAAATTAAGAACAAATTATAAAAATTATTATAAATTCTCAAATTCTAGTATGTGGGTTACTGTTTCATTATGCATCTATGGTTGGACTTTTGAGTGTTGCATTGCCAGATGGGTTTTTTGTTGCGTGCATAGCCTGGAGCAAGAAAAGCAGGGAAGTAGAAGACGCGGCTATCCTACGAGTAATCTAGCTCATAAACCTATGTTTAACCCCTTAATCTATGAAATACATGATGTTTGGGTACAAGTTTTTCTATGTATTACTGTGTTCATGCTTTAGGTTTTATTTATTTATGACTATTTTATAGTTACGGCTCTCTCATCCTGAAATTTAAATTGACAGCTCGTGGTCGTGCCGCCGTGGCAATGACATTCGTTTTGATGTCGGCCCCATTCAGGCAATGCACTATGCTGATCAACAAAACTGCGAAGTTTTCCAGAAAACAAATCTGACCAATAATTTTCAACTTCACAACTGGAACAAACGAAGCAGTGTCCCATTAGTAGTTAACGTCGACGGCGCATATTCGCAAGTTACCAAAACGGCGGGTGCGGGAATTCTTTTCCGTACAGGGACTGGCAAGTGCTACTGTTCTTGTTCGGTATATTATGGACATGGTTCGATTCTCGACCCAACTGAATGCGAGGCTTTCGCCCTACGCCATGCCATTCAGTTGATCGACTAACTTGGGTTGACAGGGCACATGTACCTCGAGACCGACTCCCTGTTGGTTTCATCTTATATCAATGGAAAAAAGAATATAAACTTTGGAGTCCCTTTGTCTCCATCAACCATATCAGCATTGAATCAGTCTGCTGCGGTAAGTTTCTACAATAATTAATTCTTAATTTTTGAAATTTTAACATTATATCTAATTAATTTTGCTTTTTTTTCTCCACAAAGGATATATCGAGGTTGAAGAAAAAGCCCCCCGCCTGTTATATCCACGTGGTCTTCTCATGCAAGGAAACAAATGAAGCAGCCGACAAGCTATCGCGCGATGCGGCATATGGGCGCAGAACCGCGATGTACCTTGGGATCCCCCCATTTCTTGAGGTTCCTCTCTTCGAGGATGCGGTTGGAATAAAGAGGGTTCGACCCAGCTAAGTCACTTAAAAGACTCAATTTTTCTCTATGTTAAAAATGCTCTTTGCATAAACAGGAACAATGTTTTTAAAGTAGTTTGCTTCTAATCTATCCAATGTGATATGTTTTTATTATGTGATGCTTCTGTGTTGGCTTAATTTATTTGTGTGAAAAGATATGTTTTTGTAAAAAGAAATAAATACTTATGACTCTCTAGCCACCCTGAAGAGCTATCAGCATAACGCATCACATCAGAAATTCTATTCTAAGGCATTTGCGATTCTCAACAAAAGCAAATGCGTTTGCCAGATGTAAAAGAGCTCTTTATATATCAATGAGGTGAGACGTGTGTTTTGTCAAACAATACGAGCTTTGATCGGGTAACAGAAACTAAACGCGTTTGATATGAATTAACTATGAAATTTAAAGATCCACCACTAAAACGTATTCTGAGTTATCATCAATTCAAAGAAACTGACTTTGCCGATGATTTCTTCACCCACTAACAAAGAACGTTAATGATAAAAAGTATTTATCTTTTTACATGTAAGAATTGAAATAAAATAAGTTAAAAGAAATATCATATTATCACAGTAACAGTAAGCTAGACCCAAGGAGTAAGCTGATACAGAGAAAACAATGCAAGTCTGTCAATGTACCAATTTATATCAACTCAACTCCATCAATTCAACTCCATACCCCATCACTTCAACCTATACCCATACCATACTCCTCACGCATACTCCCATACCCATCTCCTCTTATAGTTTTAACCTATTAGCAATGAAAAGGGGCTTTTATTTTTAAGTACAATTTCGAAAATTGAAATCTTGTAATATAAGCAACGAAAAATCAAAATTCTTGATTCGTTTAACTTGTACAGTGATTGGCTTTGGCTTCGATTCTATGGTTGTTTTCGTACTTACAGTGATGTCTGGTGATGGCCGAAGTTGTAGACAGCAGCTAGGCCTCGAGTTGGTTGGAGATTTAGGCATCGATTTGAGAGTTAGAAGACGTAGAAGAGTCGTTCATGTGGAGTAGCACCTACGATCAAGATTTGGTGAAGAATGGCGCACGTTTGTGGGGGTTCAACATTTTTGTGGACTGCTACGAACCCATCAGGTCGTGACTTCAAGGGAGTAAGGCTTTGAATTCAAGGTGTCGGGCGGATGGAGATCGCCTAGTGGAGTTGGCCAGTGATGTCCGTTCGTCGACCGGCTAAGCGTAGAGGAAGAAAAGAGGAGAGATAAGGTTCGTAGTGGTGGGTTTGTGCATATCTAGTGCACGGCCTGTGCGTTCGTCGGGGAAAGATGAATTAACATTTTATTTTGGGGTAATGGTAATTAAGGAATGTAATTAGTGATTTAATTTAATTATTTAAATTCGAAAGCTTATAAAATAAGCGTCTCACTCATATGAGGTCCGATTCGAACGCTGCCTTATCTCTCCATTTAAATCGTTTAAGCATCGTTATAGTGATTTTCGTTATATCGTCGTTTATTGATTTTCGTCACCAAAACCCCATTATCTATGTTTTGAACTTGAGCTTGTGATTTCATTAAATAGAATTTCAAAATTCATTAATCATTTTAATTAATGGTATTTTAAATTATTTAACCATTCTAATTAGTGGTTATTTAAATTAATTAATTGATTTAACCAAGGAGGTTTAGAGCTAAATAATCATGTTAACTAATGGTTTTGAAATTATTTAACCAGTTTAATAAATGATGTTTTATACTTAATTAATCATTTTAACTAATAATTACCTGAGTTTAATTAATTATTTCAATTAATGATAATGGAGTCTAATTAACCATTTTAATTAGTGATATTTGAAATTATTAATCAGTTTAATTAAAATGATGTTCAAAAGTAAGTAATCATTTTAAATAATTTTATTTGAATTTTATTAATTATTTAATTAATGATGTTTAAAAAGTTAATTAATCTATTAGATTAATGAGATTTGAACTAATTAAGCAATTTCAATTAATTATATTAAACTTGAATTAATAATCATTTTAATTAATGATCATTTAAAATTTAATTAATTGTTTTAACTAATGATTTTTGAAATCTAGTTATTCATTTTAATTAATAATGGATTACAGTTAATTAATCTATAGAATGACATGTCCAAAAAATCGGGAGGAAGTTGACCTATTTTCGAGTGGTTTTCCAAGCGTTCCGAATTTCAAAATGTAACAAGTTTTCAAAAGATTTTTGGTGAGTAAAATTCTTTAACTTTTGGGAAAGCTTTACCTTTATATATATTTAATATTGGATGGTAAAATAAGTTGGTTGTTTGGTTCGAATATTATATGGTTTGAATATATGTATATGTTGCTAGTTGTGGTTTGGATATTGACTTGTGAATCGAAAGCTAAAATATTGTGTTTCATTATAAAGATGTGATTTTTTGGTTTGTGCTATGATAGCGATATGTTTATGGATGTTTAGACATATGCATGTGATGTCATGCTAAGGAAGTGGACACTTTGATATGGTATTGACGATTGGATTTCTTTGTGGAAAAACTTGTGTTTTGTTTAAAGGAAATTGAAAATCATTTTAAACTTTTCAACTTTGTTTCCTTATGAAAAATCTCATGCTATGTTTATGATAAGTTTTAAGTATTTAACTATTGAGATTTCAATGAGGAAAGTCAAAGCATTTTCAGATTGTGGTATCCATAACGCGCTATGGTGCAGTTTCAATTAAAAAGTCCGATTTTTTCTAAATTTAGTATTCATACTTAAAAGTGTCTTTAAAATGTTTTATAAACTTAAATGGTGTTCTAGAAAGGTAATTAGCAATTTAATAATTAATTTTTAATTAATTAATGTGACGACCCGTAAATTTCCGATAATTAAAATAGTTAATTTAATTAGACTCTATGATTTAATATTTGAAGAAATAAAAATTTGGGATGTATTAATGGAATAATAACCAAGATGACAGGTAATAATGTTACTTTAAGTTAACTATTAATAATTTGAATGGAATTCCAATTAATTGAAATAATATAAAGGTTACTTGGCTATAAATTGAATATAAGAAAACCAACGTAAATATAATTAACTAATGAGATAATATATATTAAATAGTAATTGAATAAAATTGGTGTTATGTAAGTATTTATAACATTTGTTTGAAAGTAATAAATTTATAGATGTAACTAAAGGCTAATGGTGACAATTATTATAAGTTAACCATTTATTTAGTCAATTAAATTAAATTTGCAATCAATTGCAATTCACTTAATTAGTGTAGTTAATATAGATTAAATTGATAATTGAAGAATGATAATTCAATAAGATGTAACCAGTGCAAATTCTATTCGTAATAGGATAATTGAGTGAATAAAAAGAATTGAAATCAAGCCTAATCAAATTATTAGAATTTAAGTTATAATAAATGGACTTATTGCAATTAAGAGAAATTAAACATTACGTTAATTGAAACTCAGATGACATTGTAAATTATTAATGTGCTAAGATATAAAGCAATGTAATTATACCAATAAGAATAGCAAACTTAAAAAATTAGATAAATGGATTTATTGAAATTTGAACTTATAATTACTGAATTATTTGAAATGGCAATTAAATACTGTAATTTGTGCAATATTGGATATTGGATTGATATAGAAGTTTGTTTTAAAAGATTTTAAATTACTAAGAAATTCATAGTGATAGAAATTGCAAGTTATTGAATCTGAATTGAAAATTTTGATTTAATTAATGTAATATTGATTTATTTAATTAACTTAAAAATAGCCATTTTGGCAACTGTCTCGGATTTCGACAAAACCAGTTTCATCAGACCCGTAACAGTGAATATTGTAGGATTTCAAGATTCATAACGATCGGACTTGTCGTTTGATTGTACGGACTCGTAACGCGTAAAAATTTATTTAATTAAAATCTATTTAAATTAAGCTAATTTTAATATAACTTCTTCATACAATGGAATTAGGACTTGAAACCTGTTCCATTGAGTTTAAAAATATTGAACACATCTATTTTGATATATGGGTTGACCCATTTTCATTCCGGAGACAGAACGGGCATTTCGGGTCGTTATCGTTCAACTTCCAAATCAAATCCGATCCATTCATTTCTATTTCTGATCTGCCTATAAATATCTTGTTATATACCCTAGTTATTTCTTATTTCATTTGTCTGTACGTACATTTCCTTCTCAACTCCTTATTCCAATGACAGACAAACCAAAACCAAAAACCCTACTATCCTATTTCAAATTCTAATCAAAAATCAAACTCCTCCAAATCCTAACATATTATATATCATTTCGAAGCTCTCGCCAAGCGTAATCCACTTCAATGATTCGTTTTTCAATTTGAATTATCATTTCACCATAAATTGACGAAGAATTTTCGACCGTCCATTGATTAGGGTTTTGATCCTACAGTGGATCTTCATCCGATCAATGATCGGGAAGCGGCGTTGTGTAGAGGATGTAGAGCAGGCTCTGTAGGGGTCGTCGTAACATGCTCAGATTTCGCCAAAAATGGCGAACTATGCTTGCGGCGGAAGAGGGGGATTTTGGGCACGGGAGCGTCGCGCATGGCTGGGGTGTAGGCGGTTGGAGGTGTGCATCCGGGTGGTGCTTCGGATCTTGCGATGGTCAAGCGAAGGCGGCGCGGTGACTCGGGATATGGTGGTGGCTTCATTCATTTGAGATCGAACTCGTAGGCTAGGGTTTCACGTGCTGAGAGGAGCACGTATGATGACGTGTAAGGTTATTTGTTTTTTTGTTTGTTTTTTTAAAATTTAAATTTCAATTGTTCTTACTTTAATAACTTTTGCATACGGGGTCCAATTCATGCGCGGTTTGTTCCGTTCGGATCGTATCGAAATTTCGGACATTTTAATACTAGTTTGGTCAAATTCTAAGCTGTTTGAATTTCAGGCTTAAATTGAATTTTTAATTTGATTTAAATTCAAAGGTGAGTATTTTGACCCACTCACAACTTCTAAAATTTCTTATGTGGATTAAATTAAATTTATGATTTGATTAGGAATTTATTTATGGCTGTCTCGTATATTAATTTGGTTGTTCCAGTTAATTTGAATTTATTTGAATTAAATCGTTATTTAAATTATTATTGAATTTAAAATTTGCCAGTCAATTACCTGTGAATCATAGTCAGTTATTTGTTGATATTTTTGATTGAATTGGATGATGATTGTGATGGATGTTTAAGTTTATTATTGGATGATTGGATGCTATATTTGATTTATGAAATGCTATCACTTTGTAAGTTTCCTTAGATATTATTGAGAATCACTATGGGTTGAAATGATATATATACCCGAACGATCTATAGATTAGAGAAAAATCGTTATGGGTTGAAATAATAGACTCGAGAGATTTATGGATTTTATATTTAATTCGAGATTGCAGTTTGAAATGATATATACCCGTAAAATTTTAAACTGCGGATTGAAATGATAAATATCCATATCACTTGACCCTAGGGTAGAGAATTATATATGGACACTAGGTTGCTTAAATTAAATGATTTTAAAATCTTATATTTTTGAATTTATTAAAATGTTATTTGAAATAAAATTTGATTTATATAAATTGAATTACTGTCGAAATTCAAGCTTTATATTAAAACGGGAATTGGTTTAAAAGGAATTTATTGAAGGAATTTAAAAGGAAATTTTAAATTTGATTTTTTAAGTATAACTGAAATTTATTGAAATTGAATTATTAAAATTATTTGAGATATAACTTTGAAACGTATTGAAATTGGAGTAAATATAAATTGAGATTTCTAACAAGGATTGGAACTGATATACAATTTAATGGTCTATTTAGAATTTAAATTGAGATTTGGAATTGGGTTTTATCGGGAAATTGAAATGGTCTGATTTTGTTGAAATGAAATAAATAGTTTTAAATTGATATAAATTCCAAATTCATGTTTTCAAATATAAACTTTTTAAAATATATTATTTTTAAGATTCTAAATTTTAAGATTTTCAAATTATTAAACTATTCTAACCTATATTAATTATGTTAAATCAATTTTAACTCATTTTAAACCAATTTAATTTATTTTAAACTAATTTAACCATTTAATTATCTAATCAATCTATTTTAAAGCTATTTAATCTGTTTTAATTATATTTAATCTATTTTAAATCTATTAAACTATCTTAAATCAATTTAAATACTATTTTAATCTATTTTAAATTATTTTAGAGTATTTTAACTATTTCTAACTATTTAAAACTATTTATAACTATCTAAACTATCTTTCTAAATTTCAGACTAAATAAAGTAGATGTGTTTATAATTTAGATCCTCGACTTTAAAGTGAATATGGTTACATGATATTATAACCTAAGTTGGATTTAAATTACATATTTGATTTGATTATGAAGTTTTGAAATAAGGGTTTTAAACTATTTTGAAAATATGATTTTGGAAGTGAATATAATTACGAAAGTGATATGGTTTGAATTGAATATGATATTTTGAATCAATATGAAATGATTTTGGAAATGTAAAAGAACCATTCGGTGTGAAATAAGTATTTTGTTGTTAAAGAGACCGAGATCAGATATTATCATACTCTCTGCCAATACCGAAAACCACTTTAACAACCGTGTACGTGGTGGAGATTCCAGAAATAAAGTAGGACAGTTTGGCAAACGATTCCTGTATAAGATATGACGTGACTCTGACTCCCATGAGTTAGCTTAAATGTGACTAAAGCAGGAGCTATACCAAGCCAAGTGAGGTCATTCATCTTATCGGGCACATTTCTTCGATATTATACTTTGATTTTATGATTGATTTGGTAGCCACCGCTTGATTTTGATTATGGGAGTGTGTCCGAGGTGGGCGGTAGTAGCTGCTATGCATTACCACCAGTCCGGGAGTACAATTGGTATATCTAACCTGGCATTGCCTCAAGTGCCGTGTTCACACGCCCTAGAGCGCCTTCTACGAATTTGTTTTGTACCATACCTATTGAGTGCCCTCTGATAGTCCTCCAGTTTATGGGGGGAGTTACGTTACTGTATAGACTATGGGAATAAATAAAATGTGTTAAAGGGGATACGGGTAATGCCTTAACGCTATTTTAATACTTTTACTTTACTGTAGACATATTATAATAGCGTATTGTAATATATAATAGATAGTTTAACGGATCCTTAGGAGATGGGAATCCCGAGCATCTCTTAAGTTACTGCACCAACGTTAGACACTAGATAGGAGATGTCAAACCCCGTAAACATATCTGACGTCGTCACACACATATTTACCGTTCATTTAACTTACATAAGATCTTTTAGTTCTGACTCAAGTGCTTTGTCTATTCAATTCGCTCAGGTCAGCCTGAGCATTTCAGGATTTGAAGACCTTATTTCTGAGGGATGAAGATGAAGATTTTGTACTACTACTATTATTATTTCCCTCTTCATCATACTATTCCGCTGCATTGTTATTTATCTCTGTGTATGTAACTCTGATTCTATGTTGTATAAGTATAATTAAAAGTTTTGTAAACAGCTTCATGAACTGTTATTTGATTATTATATTTTGTCATTCCGCTGCGAGATTTTGTTTTGTTTTTTCTTTCTCTGCTTTTTCTTATATACCCCAATAACAATCTACCCCTTTATATGGTTTATTTGACATGTGTGTCTGCTTAAAACATCCAAAAAGGTAGGTCGTTATAATTATAGAGCTTTGGTTTAGCGATAATCTTAGTTGTAAGATCGATTTCACCCTAGAGAGGGGTTGAATAGGGTGATACTAATAATTATAAAAATTTAATGCGAAAGTATATAAAATAATCGCAGTATTGATAATAGCAGAATAATAGCCAGATAATAGTAGAATATAAAAAGTAGAAAATAGAACACACAGATTTACCCAACTTCGACAAAACTCTGCCTACGTACTGCCCCCAAGGTTTCTACTAGAAATTAAGTAGTCAGACGCTTACACACGTAAATTCGCGATACCTGCTATCGACTAACCTAACTCTACGCTCAAAACCCTGCCACAACTCAGCCACTGAGTTGTGAATTCTCGAACTACACCACCGTAGTTCGTCCCCTAGTCATATGACTAGAAATTACAAAAGTTTAAAATAGAAATACAAATAAAAAACAATTTAAAGAACTAAAAACCCTAATATATAAAATAAAGATCAATAGCTATTTATAATAACTGGCCCAAAATAATAAGTCCCCTTCTCTTTTTTTTATATTCTACCAGTATCTTTCTTCTTTGTGAAAATTGCTCGTTCGTTCCTCTTTTCCATCGAGGCAGATTATCTTGTTCAGTGTATGACTTCACTGTGTAAATGTGAGCATGTTGAAGTGTTGAGTCATGTGTATACTTGTTTGCCTCCTTTTTGCGATGTTCACTACTTTTTTTACTTGTTCATTTTTTATTTTGGACTGGTCGACTTGTTTTAGTTGTCTTGACCATTTTATTGAACTTGTACATTTGGATTGCACCTGTGTTGAATTCAGCTTATAGCCTGGGTTTGACCTTGTGCTCCTGTCATGAATTTATATGTATTCCACTTGAGTTGAACCCGGCTTTTTGATTGGGTTTGACCTTGTGCTCACTTGTCCTTGTAATTTATCAAGTGTACATCGGTGTGCACGGCCTTGTGTCATGTACAGTGATACACTGTGCATGTCATAAATTGTTTGTGTTTGATGAATTCAAAATTAAATGATGACGAACAACCCAAATAACCGAGGAAAATAATATTTTAAAAATACACATTTTATTTTACACTGCAAAAATATTTCATTTTCAATTTTACCGCGTCAGTGTATGTTTTGCAGATTGCTCAGATGCTGGATTCAATCTAGAATAGAGTTGAAAATCAATTTTGAGTGAACGAGTGATATGTAATGAGGTGCTGATGTAAAAGATAATTGTACAGTGATGTGAAATGTTGTATATATAGTGAGAGCACAAATTTGTACTATTCAAAATTGAAATAAAATATTTGTTTGAGTTCAATATCTGTTTGAGTTTAAATTATGTGTTATTTATTTTATTCAGCAAATATTTATTTAATTATGTAAAAAATAAAATAGTACATTAACAAATACATTTAATTGAATATATATATATATGTTTATTATCATCAAACAAAAATCATATACTAGCATATTCAACAATCTCCCCCTTTTGATGATAGCAAACATATATTTAAGGTTTTGAATTTATTAAATGTATTTGATCATTTATTTTGCTCCCCCTATTTGAATGTTCCCTCTCTACACAAGGCTCCTCCTTCATATATGCATGAAAATAAATAAAAATATGCAAATGAACTTAGATTCAAGTAGAAAATACAAAATAAAATATTTGACTTTTATTTGTCAAAATCTTAACTTTTCTCTCCCTCTTTTGTTATCAGCAAAAGAATAATAGTGTTAGAAAAATAGAGATAAAGTGATAGACATTGATACAACATTAATACTAAATCGAGTATAAATATAAAATTTCAATAAAAAAATCAAACAAAAATCAAAAATACTCTTTTAGGCGCACATTCCACTTTAGAATGATAGGGATGATGTCGGTATACAAAACCATATAGTTGTGTCTATTTGTGGTATATTTATATCAGGAATTAGAATATCTACTAACCATGCATAACCGTTAGGACTTTTAAATGAGATTAGTAGTATTCCCAATTTTTTTATAAAAAAACCGAATTCAAGTGTCTTCTAACCACGCATAATCGTGAGGACTTTTAAATGGGATCAGAATCAACTTGTCTATTTAATAATCAATTTTTATATGTGTTTCATACATGCATAACCGTAAGGACTTTTAAATGAGCATGAAAGCACATGATCAAAAATTCCAAGTAATTCACCCATACATAACCGTGAGGACTTTTCAATGAGATTGAATACTTTGGATGTTTTTTATTGCTAAATTATAATAAAATGAAAGCGCATAATTTCCCGTTTAAAATACCATAAAATGACATATTATATTGGATTTTGATGAGTAATGGTCAATAGAAATATGATAGAATTAGAGATGGTCATGGAATTTTTTACCAACAAAAAGTTTTTATAACTCTTGTTTAAATTTCTAAAGAAATTTACTAACTATACTATCTCAAGTTATAATATATGATTAATATCAACACTCATCACTTTTTCAATCACTATTTATCTTTTAGATAATCGGTAGGGAGTCAGATTAGTCAATATAATCATTTAAGATCAAATCCAAAAATAATTATAAAATCAAATTTTTTAAGATGACTAATCTGAAACAAGGTCAACAAAAATGATTTTCTTGAAGGAGTTTTATAAGAAAAATGTCTGCTATTTGAACATTATTTAAAAAAAAATATGCAAATATTTTCTTTGAAATTGTGATGCAGCTAATGAATGTCTTAACATAAATCACGTTCCACTAGTAATTTTTCTATCAACTAGATTACCAGTGTAATCTGCATCTGAATTTCTTGTTGACTCAAAACTATCATTAGTTGGATTTGATAGACCAGACCGTGAAGTGTGTAACATAATGTCTTAAAACAACTTTTAAATGAAATTGAATTGAAGCCGTGAAAATCAATAAATCAATGAATATAGTGGCAGATCTCGAATCAGTAAAATAACCAAATATATCCACGAGTATCTTGAGCAATCATCAATCAATAAAACATCATCATTAGTCCAAACACATGTATATGAACTAATTCAAAGTCTCTAGAAATACTTATAGTATTCTTGGCATCAAAATACAATTGGCCAACAATTTTGAAAAAGTCAGAATCATAATCAACATTTATTATCACATAACTGTCTGAATTAATTCAGATTATGGTGCAGATTATCACATTTAATATATCGTTCAAGATAAATATACCGTTACCTATTTTACCTTTACAATAATTTTTTGCTGTTGCCCATTGTGTGTCTGGTACAGCAAGAATCCAAATAACACTGTTGTTGTTCCTTAACCTGCCACCATACCTACACGAGAAAAGATTTTTATGACCTATTTGTTTTTATAGGTACATGGTTGTTAGTGGCAAATGATTTAAAAAAATATAATTGTGTAGACCCAAAACTATTTATATATGTTCCTTTCGGCACCCAGATTTGTTTAACTTTAAGGGATTTTATATTAGTTCCTTTTGGAATCCAAATTGGAATGGTTTTCAAGTGTTTGGGTCTATACCAGCAAATATTGTGACTGCGTCCAGTTTTTCCACATATTGTGCACTTTGAATTGACTTGATTAATTACATTTTTAGCACGTTCAGATTGATTATACCCAAGTCTTTATCTAACAATATTGACTGTTTGTTTACCTGTTAGCATATTTAGTGATTTTTCTCCTTTAGAGAATTTTTCTAAAGTCTTTGACAGTTTTTGGACTTGTGTTTTGAGTGATTTGTTTTCCTTCAATAATTTAATGCGCTTTTTAATAGAATTTTCTCTCCTTGTGTTTTCACTTTCTTTCAAAATTAGACTTTCATTTTCAAGTGATTTTATTTTAATTTCTGATTTTTTAATCTATTCTTCGAATGTTGGACACTTATCACACGTAAGGCTCTTGCTTTGATAGTTTTTAACCAATTGATCGAGCTGTTTGTTTAAATCTATCAAAGTATCTCTTTGTGATTCAATTTTAGCGTATTTCTCCCTAAATCTTTCAAAACAGCAATTTACTTTGTGGAAATATATAAGTAATTCTGAGTGAGTGAGTTTTGATACCTCGCTTGGCTTATCATTGTTGCTATCAGTTATATCACCTCGAAGGCACAAATATGCTCTTTCACTCTCACTGCTAGTTCTTTTATAATCAACATCACTTTTATTCCACATGGCTGCAAAACTTCTTCTTTTTGATTTCTTTTCTTGGTCGTGTCAATTCTGAGGACAATTGGGCTTGATGTGGCCAGGTTTATTGCACTTATGGCAGATGATCTCTTGCTCTTCTGGGTTGTCTGGTGCTTTGATTATTCTGCTTTTCAATTGTTGATTTAAAGCTGGAATTCCGTATTTGTAATTCCACCGTTTTGAATTTCTTTATTACTAGTGCCAGCTCAGCTACTCCATCATCATCGTCATCACTTTCAGTTGTTCCTTTGAGAGCTATTGATTTCTTTCGAGTATCTCCTCCTTCATGCTCTTCCTTGAATTTCATTTCTAGCTCATAAGTGGTGATATTTCCGATGAGTTCTTCAACTTTGATTTTTTTCAAATCTTTCGATTCTTGAATGGTAGTAACTGTGATAACCCGGATTTTGGACATCTGATAATTGATAATAAACTGAATTGAATTAGTAGAAATACTGATTTATAAGTTGAATAAACAGATGAATACATGTATCTGAATACAAATAGTTTTGATAATCTCCTTTATAAATTAATTAAAATTGGCAAAATTATTTTATTTAAACAATAAAAATGTGTTGTATATATATATGTGTGTGTGTGAATATAGATTTTTAAGTAGAATATTTATTTCAAATTGAAATTATGGATGTTTAAATATATATATCAAAATTGATTTTTAAGATTGATTTTAAAATTTTATTTTAAAATTGGTTTGAATTTATATTTGGATTTAAAGGTATGTATAAATGATTTTTGTATAAATATAGTTTGTCTTATTTTATTTCTTTAAAAAGATTTTCATTTATATAATTAAAATATGCATTTAGTTATTAGGAAAATAAATTATAAAAGCTTTATTTAATAAATAAAATTTTTATTTATGCATGAGAGATATATGTGTTAACTTATAAACACCTCTAATAACATGTGTAAATTTATCAGATGAGTTTAGTGACAAGTGTCACATTTTTATTTTATTTCTTTAATTTTAATAAATCAAAATTTAAATCTATATAGCACTACTTATTCTTCATTCACTTTTCTATCTCATTTTTCTTAAAAATCAAGCTACGGCCATGTTTTAAATCAGAGAAAATTTTTACCAAACCTGTAAACATCTTCAAACAAATTCTAGAATTCAAGTAAATCAAACACCTAGTAAACCAGTTTCAAGGTCTCTTCTACAAGATTCAAGTCGAAAGAATCAGCAATCTCTAACCTAAGCAAGGCAATTCAAAGTTCTGGAGCAAGCTGTTCAAATTTAAAGTTTTTCAAACATCTCAAATTTCAAAGCTCTGTTCAAACATCTGTAACAGGTGAGTAAACTATATTTAAAAAAAAAAATAGCTTAAAAATCTGGATTTCATTTTGATATATGACTGAAAATCATGTTGCTTGTCTAAAAATCTGGATTGAAATGGATGCATGTGTATGTGTTAGTATTGAATGCCTGTATATATGCTCTGTTGTTTTTAAATATTTGAAAGTTTATAAATAACAGTGAGTAACATCACCTTTAAAAATTTTAAGTATATGAAATAAGGTTGCATGATTTTTATCTGAAGCCAAATATGTTTGTGTGTATATAGTAGTGAATATTTAGATGAGTAATGAATGTATGCCTGAACACTTCTGTTCCCAGTTTCAAAATTTAGGATTTGATCTAAAATGTTTTGTCTCTTGATTTAGTCATTATTAGGATTTAGTATTTAAACAAAATTTGTTTGCTTTATCATAGATTAAAGTTTAAAAATTATTTAAGTTAAAATAAATAGGTAATATCTCTGGAATCAAGAAAAACTGAGCAAATTTAATATAAGTCAAAAATTCAAACATCTTAAATTTTAAATTCAGGAATGTAAACTGAATTCTCATCCTAAAACATGATTTTTAAAACTGAAATCATAAATTTTAATGGTGGGATGTATGAGTAGTTCGGGTTTGACCAGGAAATGGAAAATTGGTGATTTCTGAGAAGCTCGTTGGTCTGGAAGTTCGTGTATCTTTCTGGAGGAAGATTGAAAGTATGTATGTTTATGCACACTAATTACGGATCGTGTAATATGGACTAATATATGCGGAATGTTATTTACAATTGCTATATAAGTAAATATTCAATAAACTAACTATATAGCAATTCACAGATATAGAATAGTAAATGCAGTAAACAGTAAAATCACACCAGGGATTTTTATACTGGTTCGGACCTCCCGTCCTACGTCCAGTCCCAGACTTCTATCTGGATTTCACTACCAACTACCTCGCTTCACCCGGAGGAACAGGTTTATAACACCCGAACAGCCGAACGGGATTTCGTGCCTCTTACAACACCGAGGACTTCAACAAAAATAAATACAATTGTCGTTGACAACTTGTGCTCTTAACAACACTGATTTGTCACTTGTAGTACACCCTTCCTATAATCTTATCCTCAAAATATGTGAATGATGTTTGTGAAGATTGAAGGAAGTATATTACTTATTTGAATCAAAAGATATGAAATAATTTCAATGATTCAATAAGCAATTTTGAAGTAGAAAGCTTTTTGAATGCAAGAGTATTTAGAAATTAAGATCAGAATTTTAAAGCAAAGAATTGTTGTATTTCAATCAATGATTTAGATATGTTTATATAGAGAATAAATGGTTGTAACTCTTTGTGAAGAGTAGCCATTAAAAGATGTGATCATTGATGAAAGGAAAGAGAAGCAACCATTGAAGAAAGAAGTGTTTACTGTTTACTGCATTTACTATTCTATATCTGTGAATTGCTATATAGTTAGTTTATTGAATATTTACTTATATAGCAATTGTAAATAACATTCCGCATATATTAGTCCATATTACACGATCCGTAATTAGTGTGCATAAACATACATACTTTCATTTGGTATCAGAGCACGGTCATCATATAACCGTAAAACCGTTATTTGATATATTCTTGTAATATGGCAAATAACGCAAGTACTAGCTCTAGCACTTACACGGAAGGTCAATCAACACAAAGACCTCCATTCTTTAATGGTCTCAACTATAGCTATTGGGCTACACGTATGTCATTTTTCATGCAATCAAATAGCTATGATGCTTGGAATGCTACTCAAAAAGAAATAGTAAATCCAACAACTGAATATTCAGAATGGACAACGGCTGAGAAAACAGCAGCAGCTGTAAATGCAAAGGCAATAAATATGTTGTTTTGTGCATTAGACCAAAATGAATATAACCGTGTTAGTATCTGCACTACTGCATATCAAATTTGGCAAACGCTGAAAACCACTCATGAAGGTACTAACAAGGTTAAACAAGCCAAAATAGCCATGCTGAAGAGTCAGTTTCAAAATTTCAAAATGAAACCGAATGAGACAATCAATGATATGTATTCAAGATTTCAAACTATTCATCATGCACTTATCGGATTAGGGCAAAAATATTCAGATTTTGATGTTGTTTCAACAGTCCTACATTCTCTGACTAGTGAATGGGAAGGAAAAGTATTAGCAATTGAAGAAGCTAATGACCTTTCCATCATGAAGCCAGATGAATTGATAGGAAATTTAATGTCCTATGAAGCAAATTTGCAGGCTAGAAAAGAACAGAAAGAAGAGAAGAAAAATGTAGCATTTCATGCTGAGAAAGATGAAAATGAATCAGATTCTGAAGATGAAGATTTGGCATTCATTGCAAAAGGATTCAAAAAATTCCTAAAATATCGAAAAGCCAGTCGCTACAACAAAAGGAAACCTGGATCAAGCAAACCATCTTCATCAACTATAGAATGTTTCAACTGTCACAAAAAGGGGCACATGCAGAAGGATTGTCCAGAACAGAAGAAGAAGTCAGAAAATGATAAATTCAAACATAAGAAGGACAAGTCAAAGAAACGAGCCTTCTCAGTAACATGGGATGATTCAGACTCATCCTCATCTGAAAGTGAAAGTGATCAGGAAAATGAACAAGCTAATGTTTGTTTTATGGCAACAGAAGATGAGGTACAAATTCCTACATTTGATGAATTACTTGATATAAATTCTGAGTTGATAGTCAAATATAAAGACATAAAACGTCAATTAAAAGTAGCCAAAGCAGATTTGAGTAGAGCAGAGTTTGAACGAGATATGTTAAAAGACGAGAAGAAAATATTAGAAGAAGAACTTGAAAAACTTCAAGAATCATCATCTAATGTTGACTCTCAATTATCTCTTTTGAGTCAAGAAATTGAAACTCAAAAAGAGAAAAATGATGCTCTCGCTACTGAAAATCATGAGCTTAAGGCAAAAGTCAAAAATCTGGACCTAGAAAAGGCGAGCTTACAAACTAAGTTAGATGATATAACTCAAAATGTTTCTAACTTTAACAAAGGTCGAGAAAATTTGACAAAAATCATTGAAAGTTCACAATCTGTTTCAAATAAACAAGGTTTGGGATATAGGAAACCAGAAACCAAGAAACATCTTGGTAATGGAAGGAAAAAGAAAGTACAAAAGACTGAAACTAAGAAAAATCTTAGTGTATTATATTCAAAACCAAAACCAGTTGTGAAATTTCAGAAGAAAAATGTCAAGACTATCAAAATATGGGTTCCTAAAACAAATAACAATTTGATTAGGAATAAATATATTCAGAATTTCATGAATACTGTACATCTTAATACTAATTATATATATAAAGGGGATACCGGACCCGTATGGGTTTGGACTCCTAAGACCTAACTCTTAGGACCCCATAAAAAGTGGGTACCATGGACTTAATTTTATTTTTATATTGTACCGTTGTTTATTTTCTTTTGTAATCACTCATTTAATAACAATTAAATATTATAATAAGAGTGATATACAATTTATAGGACACAACTATATTGAAAACAGGCTGAACTGTGCTTCCAGAACAGCACCGGTCGACAGCTCAAAATGGACCGGTCGACCGTTTTGCTCTCTGGATAAAAACGGTCGACCGCCCCATTTTCACCGGTCGACCGGTTACGAGTATTCTGTTTTTTTTTTTTTTTTAATATATCCGTCCGTTCATTTTTATGTGACTCTTAACTCTTGATCTATGGTAGTAGTCTTATTTTGCTTATACTCTGAATTATATATTTTATATTCTATATTTTAATAAACTCCTTTTTGTCGATGACAAAGGGGGAGAAAATTGTGCTAACAGTATATATGCAGGAAAATATAAAGTTACAGGCACAATCTCAGGGGGAGATCAAATACAGGGGGAGATTCATAACTATGTTGTCATCAATCAAAAAGGGGGAGAATGTTGAGTCAAGATTTTTATATAGTTTTGATTTCTGACAAAGGGATAAACCGTGATCGTCAAAAAGAAGTCATTCATTGAGACACAACGAGCTTCATACATTAGAGGTGGATTATTTGGTATGTTGGTAATATTAGTTATGTTAAAATCTATCCTCAAAATAATCATGTATCTCAAAAGAATCGATGTATAAACGTTTTGGATGACAGCGCACATTCACTGTGCAATTTAACAGCGACCGGTCGACCGGTCCAAAACCAGGCGGTCGACCGTTCCTGTGTAAATTGCACAATGAACGTGCACACATGCACATAACGTCTATATATTTGAAATTTTCGTCTACTGGTCATTTTTGACCTGTCGACCGTTTTTAAACAGAAAGCAACCTTTCCCAAAAGACACTTCTTTCTTCAATGGTTGCTTCTCTTTCCTTTCATCAATGATCACATCTTTTAATGGCTACTCTTCACAAAGAGTTACAACCATTTATTCTCTATATAAACATATCTAAATCATTGATTGAAATACAACAATTCTTTGCTTTAAAATTCTGATCTTAATTTCTAAATACTCTTGCATTCAAAAAGCTTTCTACTTCAAAATTGCTTATTGAATCATTGAAATTATTTCATATCTTTTGATTCAAATAAGTAATATACTTCCTTCAATCTTCACAAACATCATTCACATATTTTGAGGATAAGATTATAGGAAGGGTGTACTACAAGTGACAAATCAGTGTTGTTAAGAGCACAAGTTGTCAACGACAATTGTATTTATTTTTGTTGAAGTCCTCGGTGTTGTAAGAGGCACGAAATCCCGTTCGGCTGTTCGGGTGTTATAAACCTGTTCCTCCGGGTGAAGCGAGGTAGTTGGTAGTGAAATCCAGATAGAAGTCTGGGACTGGACGTAGGACGGGAGGTCCGAACCAGTATAAAAATCCCTGGTGTGATTTTACTGTTTACTGCATTTACTATTCTATATCTGTGAATTGCTATATAGTTAGTTTATTGAATATTTACTTATATAGCAATTGTAAATAACATTCCGCATATATTAGTCCATATTACACGATCCGTAATTAGTGTGCACAAGCGCATACACACTTTCAAAGATGAGTGGTCAGAGATTTGGAGAAAAATGGTAGAAGTGTTGGTAGATCACCGTGGAGATGGCGATGGAAGTTTTTGTTTTGTAGCCCTAGTTTGTCTGGGAGGAATATTTTGGATTGGTTCGACTTACTCAGTGGATCAAGTGCAATGAAGTTTCTGGTGATGGTAGATGGTGGGTTGACGAGAACGTGGCCAGAGTTTCAGAAGTAACGGCGGTCGGAGCTTTGATGGTGATGCCTGTTGTTGTTTCCAGGTTCGAGTTTGAAGTCTCGATTTGATTTCGAGCCTCTGTATGACGATCTGATGATCGTGGGGAGACGTGTAGCTGTTTGCTGATGGGGGACGATCGGCGAGGTTGGCTGAAGTTGATCGGAGCTCCGGTGCATATGTACGGTGTGCATTGTTTTTTTGCTTGGAGATGTTTGTTTAGGAAATAGTATACTCGAGTTTATCTCGAGTAATTCGAGTTTTGGCTCGAAGCAAGGTAGTGTTTTACTCGAAGCAATTAAGGGGTAGCTCGGGTGAAAAGTTTGGTTACAGGTTTCTTTTAAACCTGTTTGTTCAAATTTTAAAAAGGGATTTTTTTTTTAAATTTGAAGGTAAAGTTTTAAGCAAAAATTTAAATCTAGGTTTTAATTTGGAAATCAAATTTGATTTATATCCTAGTTTAACTTAAATTTAGTATTTTAAAACTTAATCATTTTATAAATATAATTAAATGTTAATTAAAGGTTAAGTTAATAATGTGATTTAGTAATTAACAAAGGAAAATGATTTGTTAAAGGTAATTAAATTGGTAATTAAAGATTAATTAATTGATTTGTAAGGTAATCAAGGAATGATTAATTAATTTAATGGTTTGTAGTTAATTAATGATTAAGCACGGTTAAGTAATTAATTTCTTAAGTAATTATTTTAATTAAGAAATTAGAGAATCATTAATTAATGTGATTAATTAACTAAGGAGATTAATTAAAAGTTAATAGGAATGGTTAAGGCTAATTAATCTATGGAGTAATTAAGGGTTAATTACTTAATGTAATTAAAGAATAATTAATCAAGAATGATTAATTAAGATGGATAATTAAGGGATGATAAATTAATTGGATTGTAATTAATTAATGTTAAGTATGCAGGATTTAAAAGTAATTGAAGTAATTAATTTATTTTAAATTAATTAGAGATGGTATGTTGGTTAATCTTTAAATAATATTGTATGCATTAGATTAGTTGATATCTCTGGTATGTGATATGGAATGCTATGTGATATAATATGTTGGGTTAAAATAGTGTCACCATGTATTTAAAGTTTGAATTGTTTTTCATTTGAATAATTTGGATTAAGATGACATCGGATTCGAAGAGGCAGGAGTCGGGTATTAGTTAATACCCGAAACCACTTCGATTCTTTTTAAATCGATATGTGAAGTAAGTATTGAGCATAACAAGTAATGAACTCGTAGTGAAGTATGAGTTACCCGGGCTTTTCTTTTGTGGTTTGAACTTAGTATTTAAAATTATATGGGTTTACTCACGCTGGTTTCCAGCCTGACCCGGGTGTTACTTTGATGTAATGCTCGGGTCAGACCGAGTATTACAGATTTTCAGGTAAGGACGTTCGGGAGCTCAGAAGGCGAGCTGGATGGCAGGAACGTATAGAGTGTATTCCGCTGTGATATATTGTGGTTTGTCTGGGACATGTTGATTGTATCAGTCCAGTGATTGTGTATATGTTGCAACTCTGATGTATTTAAAAGTAATCAACTGATACAGAATTCTTTTGTATAACTGATATTATTATTTGATATTGTATTTTGATCCGCTGCAAATGTGAGAATCTGTGTCTTGTTCTGTTTCTTTCTTCTATCTCTTTTCTTTTTCTCCTAACTATCTGGAATTTTCGGGTTCGAAAATTTCGGGTCGTTACAGTAACTTTGGCTTTAAAATTTAGTGGTAGCACTCTAAGGATTTTTCAGACTATTTCCAATTCTGTGTATGGTTTTCCAAGAGCTTTCTATTTGTATACAATATTGGAAAGTTGTCCATACATCTCTTTGATATTTTCAATTTTGGCCATTGTGAAGTTCTCGTATTCGCTACTAAGCATGGCAAGGCGAGATTCTTTGACTTGAGATGTTCCTTTGTGAGTGACTTGTAGTGTATGCCAAATTTCCTACACAGTTAGACGATGTGAGACACGATTAAATTCAATTTGATCCAATGAACAAATAATAGAATTCATAGCTTTAGCATTAGCATTATGTAGTCTATTTTCTAGATCGATCTATTGATCCATCGGTTATCTATTTCATGATTATCTACAACTATAGTTGGTGCTCTATAACCTGTCTCAACAATATTCAAAGCATCAATGGTTTTCAGAAAAAATTTCAATCTATTTTTCCAATAAGCATATCCACCATTGAACATTGGTGGTCTAACTATGGACTGACCTTTAGAAAAAGCAATATTAAAAGAAGCCATTTTAAAAATTCAAATTTGTAAAATAAAAATTGGTTTTGAAAAATCAAAACAAAAATGGCTTTTGTACCTAGCTCTGATACCACTTGTAGGATCGATTTAACCCTCGAGGGTGGTGAATAGGGTGATACTAATAATTATATAAATTTAATGCGGAAGTATATAAAATAATCGCAGCACTGATGATAGTAGAATAATAGCGACACAGATAATAGTAGAACATAAAATGTAGAAAATAGAACATACAGATTTACCCAGCTTTGACAAAACCCTACCTACGTGTTGCCTCCAAGGTTTCTACTAGAAATTAAGTAGTCAGACACTAAAACACGTAAACTCGCGACACCCTCTATCGACTAACCTAACTCTACGCTCAAAACCCTACAATAACTCAGCCACTAAGTTGCGAATTCTTGAACTACACCGTAGTTCGTCCACTAGTCACACGACTAGAAATTACAGAAGTTTAAAATAGAAATACAAAATAAAAAAACAATTTAAAGAACCAAAAACCCTAATATATAAAATAAAGCCCAATAGCTATTTATAATAACCGTCCCAAAATAATAAGTTCCCTTTTTTTTGGCTGATATCTTTCTTATTTGTGAAAATTGCTCGTTCATTCCTCTTTTCCTTTGGTCGAAAATTAGGGCTTTTGATAAATTAGATGCCGCCGACTTTAGTTGATCAATCAAATGATGTTTTTGTGTCGCTCTGTTGATCGATTGTTCGTTGCTTAGCTTTGGCTGCTTCTCACTCGAGTTCGATTTTAATGGTATATGATTTATGCCTTTAGCTTTAATGACTAGCTTGCTTGAACTCGATGCTTTTGTATGCCGATGATGTTACAAATTAAATAGGGTTTAATTCCCTTGATTTTCATTCGTCTGATAATTTGTTTTTCCATTGGATTTTGCTTGAATGCTTGAGATGTTTCTGACTTGTTTAAATCGTATATCTTCGTTACTTGATTGTCACGGCTTGTTTGATTTTGAACCTGCTCAATCCATTGGTCACCACGGATTTGAAATTTCTGGTGCTTTGAATTTATGTTGACTCATTCGACTTGTACCCTGCTGTTACATGACTTGATAAATGCTTGTTCGATCACTGCCCTTATTTTTGTAACTACAGTTCTTTCATTTTTGCTTGCAGTCTTGGTTTGGTTGAACTTGCTACTGTTTTGATTTTTATAGCTGCAAATTTACTTCATGAATTTCTGGTCGCACTACATATATATACATGTATATATGATATTGTGTTCCTTTTGTTTCACTAGTGACATTGATATTCGAGTCTGCTCTGTGTCTTGAACTTATGAGTAAAATGAACTACTAGCTTGCATTTTTGAACTGGTTCATGATATCTTTGTTGCCAGACTTGTTTATGTGCATACTGTTTCATTCCTGAAATGTTGGTTGAGCTTCTTGTCATTGTTCGTTCGAGTCTGCACTATGTCTTGATTGCATATGGCTTTGGGTCTTCTTGCTTCGAGTCATGTAAACTTATTGTATACTTGCATATTTATTCATGTTATACTGCTCTTGCATTGAGTTGCTTTGAGTCTGGTCATTGTCGCTCCAGTCTGAAGTAATTTGGTTGTCATACACTTGTGTACCATCTGGAGCTTGTTGTATATATGATATGCTAGCTCGAGTTGCTCTGTTTTCAATTGAAGCTTGAACTGTATTCTTGAATGATTGTGATTTTTTTATTCTTGTGATTATTAATTTGAAGAACTGCCTTGTATTTGAATGCTTAAAACATGTGTACATTTGCTCGTAGAAACTACTATTTGAACTACTTTGAGTTTCATATCAATTGAAAGTCTGGTCATAGCTTCAAGTCATTTCACTCTTTTGTTTCATGGCCCACTGTCACATTGTATTCTGATTCTTTGAAGTTTGCACTGGTTTGTTGCTTCGAGGCAGATTATCTTGTTCAGTGTATGACTTCACTAGTAAATGTGAGCATGTTGAAGTGTTGAGTTATGTGTATACTTGTTGCCTCCTTTGTGTGTCGTTCACGACTTTTTGTACTTGTTCATTTTTGATTTTGGACTGGTCGAGTTGTTTTAGTTGTCTTGACCATTTTGTTGAACTTGTACATTTGGATTGCACCTATGTTGAATTCAGCTTATAGCTTGGGTTTGGCCTTGTGTTCGTGTCGTGACTTTATTTGTATTGCACTTGAGTTGAAGCCGAATATTGATTAGGTTTGACCTTGTGCTCACATGTCCCTGTAATTTTATCAAGTGTACATCGATGTGCATGGCCTTGTGGCATGTATAGTGATACACTCTACATGTAACAAGTTGTTCGTGTTTGATGAATTCAAAATTAAATGATGACGAACAACCCAAATAACTGAGGCAAATAATATTTTCAAATTGCACATTTTATTTTACACTGCAAAAATATTTCATTTTTAGTTTTACTGCATCAGTGTGTATTTTGCAGATTGCTCAGATGCTGGATTCAATATGGAATAGAGTTTAAGATCAATTTTGACTGAACGAGTGATATGTAGTGAGGTGCTGATGTAAATGATAATTGTACATTGATGTGAAATGTTGTATATATAGTGAGAGCAAAGATATGTACTATTCAAAATTGTAATAAAATATTTGTTTGAATAAAATATATGTTTGAATTTAAATTCTGTGTTATTTATTCTATTTAGCAAATATTTATTTAATTATGTGAAAAATAAAATAGTACATTAACAAATACATTTAAATGAATATATATATGTATATGTTTATTATCATCAAACAAAAATCATATACTAGCATATTCAACATTAGCTTTGTGGGATCTGACACATATTAAATAGGGTAGTAAAACCCTATGATGAGTCGCTGAGTGTATATATATGAGAGAGCATATTTATTAGTGTTATAAAAAGGTTTTTATATTGTGTTAATTTGTTCCGTTTTGTATTTATAAATTCTGGTTGGTGCATAGGACGCTGTGACATCGATATGGATTCCTAAACACTTAATAGGACAGGCCGACACAATATTTGTTTTGAAATGTAGGTAAATGAAATAATTTTGCCTATTATATATTTTTGTATATAAAATAATAATTTTACAAATGATATATTTGGTTGTAATATATTTGTTTGTTAGGTAGTAAAAATTTATAAATATTGGTTGAAATTAAAAATTTGTAAATAAATAAATATAAATTAGAAAATTTAGAACTTAAATTCCGGGATTTTTGAAAACTCCTTTCGAAAGATTTTGGAATATATTAGTATTATTTGGAAGTACTTTCCAATATAAATGTCAATGTGATTTGAAAGAAAGTTTAAAAGCACTTTTAAAGGAAATAAGTTCTGTGCTCCCTCTCTCTGTCGCTGGAAAATAATTTCAGTGATGAGTGCACGCATCATCGATATTCATTTTCGAGTCTCAGAGTGGGAAGACTGTTGTATTAGTTCTATTGCACGTTTATTGTAACGACCAAATTTTTCGACTTCCGAAAGTCAACATCAATACGTCCACTATCAAATGCCGAACAATCGAATGCTGAAAATCCGAACCGTTAGGGTTAAAGAAGAAGAAGATAGAAGAAGAAACAGAAACAGAAATAGAAACAATAACAGAATCTCACATTTCGCCGCACAACAACATATAATAGATAAATGAATATCTTTGAAACAAAGAACCATATCTGTTATTACAACACATCATTAGAGTTTACAACAACACAATTCAACATTGGCAATGTTTATAACTTGCTCACATGAAACTGAACTTACACCAACTCATACACAGCGAACAATACATAGTATAAGTGATATGCCTTGCCATCCAGCTTGCCTTCTGATCTCCATAGCAACTTCTAGACTTCTCCCAGAACAACTGATAACCCGACTCTAGGCTGCCCATGTGGAAAATTTTAGGCACCCAGAGTTTAGAAAGGGAACAATAAACTCCAGGTCAGTCAAAGGACTGGTGTGAGATCTTAAAAACAGTTATTTTCACAAAGAAAGGAAAAGAAATCCGCTATGCTTTTGGAAAATGAAACTACCATAAGGCCTCTTGGGACACACACAATGCAATCGCATACTTGGGGGAGATTTCTCCTTATGATAGTCAAACATGCTTGATATGCAAAAATCTTTTTGATATTATTATTAGTGCATAGTGAGGAAAACATTTCGAAAGTATAATATTAATTTTAGCCAGCATAGGTACCAATATTATGCCTACTATAGCTACCTCCTGAGGAGGCAGGTTATACAATTGCAATCATAAAGGGCTCGTATTGTTTCTTTGGATTTCCAACAAATGGTCAGGCTAAGGAACTTCCTATGCCACATGGGTACGCCTCTAGATGGACGCCTCAAGAGCTGGTAAACTTAACCAGCTCTCTGCCAACACAAGGCCGGGTTACCTTTGTAACTAGGAAACAACTACACGAGTATGCCATCCTCCGGTCGTTACCGACCTTTATCCGAGGATCCTCAACCACAAAGCAACAACCACAAAGTAATAAATTTGCAGCAACCACATAGGTCAAATATCTAGGCTCCATACCATGATACAACCCTTTTCCAGAAGGAAATGGACATACCCTCAGGAGGCGCTACCCCTAAATAACCTTGCTGCATCCTTACTGTTTCGACCATTCTGGGTTGTGAGGTCCGACGAGGTCTCATCCACAAAGCTACGCTTTTCACAAAAGCCATGCTTTGATCAACAAATTAACAGCAGCACTTCGCATGCCACATTACCAAATTGGAAATGTATCACTAGTAACCATCAACTACATAATCTCTGAGCTCGTATGTCTCAGAGAAGGGTGTTAAGCTAAGAGAATAAATTCTTCGCCACCAACATAAATGTATTTGATAGAAACCAACTTTACATCTCAAAGTGTAACGTCAAACACACATCCATACAAGTCCGTTCCGGGATCGAACGGAACCGAAGGCACTTCAATGAAGCCCTTGCAAATCCGGATATTTACTAATCACATCTGGACTTTCCATCACAAAGGGTGATATAATCTCTATACCAGAGCAATTCAGTGCAGAGACATTCGACAGGTAATCCTTTCACTTTCGAAAATATCTGGTCTTCAACACCATCTTCAAATGCAATCCCATTTCATCGTATCATTATTCGGAATCGGTTTTATGACACAAAGTCCTCTCCTGGCTAATCCGAATAACGAGCGCTTATTTTAAAAATAAGTGTAACATTCAAATTTCAAGTAAATCACAACAAATTTCCACTTTGATCTTTTAAACAAAAGATCCATCACAAAGATTCGATAGGGTTTTCGAATATCCATTTGGAATCCGACCCTCGGTTGCATCGATATTCAAATGCCATTTAAAGGCCAATATTGATAATCGGTTATTTAACTATCGATCAATATTCACAACAATCACCAAGATTTAAATAATTTTCCCTCAATTATTTACTTTCAAAATATCTTCACAAGATATATTTTCACACTTCAACACTTTGAAAACAAATTTCAAATCACTCTCCTCACGTGGAATAAATTTTAAAATATTTATTTCCACTGAAAAATTTGCCGAGTTCAAATACTTTAAAATAATTTAAAGCACTTATCCAAAATATACTTCGAAACATTTAGAATGAAAACTATTTCTAAACACTTATTTAAATATTAGCTATGAAAACATTATACCAATATCTCATATAAAACTTCAAGTCCAAACCAATTTTAAAATAAAATTAGTAGATAGGGTATAACTATTTAAATAACCATTTTCTAAAACAAATATCAATTAAATCTTTAAATAATCACTTCTATAATTAATTAAATAAATCTTTACTTTAAAGATTTTCAAAATAACTTAAGATAATAATTTCTCCAAAATATTCTTTTAAAACCATCTCTAGAACTTTTAATTTATATTTGGTAACTACTTTGAAAACATACTCGGCTTTTCAAGGAAAATAAACATTCCATTTCAAAATGGTTCATTTAAATCAATTAATAAATCCTTCTTGATTTATTTTAATTTTACATTCCAAATCCGTAAATTCCTTTCCACACTTTTAAAAATAAACAGATATTTATTTTTAAAACAAATTTCCCTTTCCTTTATTAATTTCCATTGTGAATTTAAATTTCCAAATATCCACTGATATATGATTTTAAAATCGATTTCCAATTATTCACTTTCAAACACCAAATCAATTTTCATATTGATTTCCCAAAGATTTATTTCCAAACACCAAATTAAATTTCTAAATAGATTTCCCAAAGATTTATTTTCAAATACCAAATCGATTTCCAAATTGATTTCTAAAATTATTTCAAACACCCAAATCAAATTCCAAATTGATTTCCAAATTTATTTCAAACACCAAATCAAATTCCAAATTTATTTCCAAATTTATTTTCTTTTAAAATAAATTCCTTTAATTCTTCCAAACTATTTAAAATACGAAATTTAAATAATTTCTTATGACTTTTAAACAATATTACTTAAAATCCCTTTATAAAAATCTTTTCCAATATTTTGGAATTAATTCGATTAAGATTTCAGAATTCAATATTTACCCCTTTAAATTCCTTCTTTTAAATTCACCCAATTCTTTAAAATGTACTTAAAGTTTTCTACTTTATTTTCCAAAATTCCAATTTTAAATTTATGGTATCCTACGATACCAAAAATATATTCGACTAAACTATAGCCATCAACGCCTTCAATCACAAATATAATCATACACTGATTATAAATAATCACATCACATTATATACAAATAAATTCAACAATGCGAGGAATCCAGTTTGATCACTCCAACCTGTTTCCCTGCATCCACAGATGTTAGCATAACAATTAAATACCAATTCCACTTCGAGGTGGAATATCACGGTACATGAGATTATATAAAATCATCCACTATTATGCGGCACATAGGGTCTCATCTGCTATATAATGCGGGAAATCAATCACTCCAAATACATATATTTATATATATGTATATATATGTGTATATATGTGTACTACTACATATACTATCACAATCATAGAATCAATCAATAACTGAATTGTTTTTCAATTTGAGTGAGAAGATCTCACCTTTAACTATGCATGCAGCCCATTTTCATTCCAGCTTGTTTTCTTTGCAATTTTGACCTTTATAAATAATTTATACAATTTATTAATATTCGAACAAATCGAACAACCCAATTACCATTTAAATAAATTTTATGTAACTAATTTTAAATGATAATTATACTAGCTTAATTTACATGTTTTTGTCTTATAAATTTTACGTTAGGTTATATATATATATATATCATCCTTCCTAAATAATATACTAACTCCCTAAAAGTTAATTTGTGATCATAAATCAATATTGTTATTTCTCTACAGTAAAAGGCAAAGGTAAAATGTTACCTTACTGATATAAATTCCTTCTCGTTTTCAAATAGTTTATAACAAATATATATATTTCTAGCAATAAAATAAGTTTCAGAGTTTGCAATTCAAATTTAAAACAAAGGAGAAACGAGATACTGCTCACCCTAAATGCCAACAGAATCTCACATTTCGTAGTGGAACAACATATAATAGATAAATGAATATCTTTGAAACAAAGAACCATATCTGTTATTACAACACATCATCAGAGTTTACAACAACACAATTCAACATTGGCAATGTTTATAACTTGCTCACATGAAACTGAAATTACACCAACTCATACGCAGCGGACAATACATAGTATAAGTGATACGCCTCGCCATCCAGCTTGCCTTCTGATCTCCACGGCAACTTCTAGACTTCGCTCAAGAACAACTGATAACCTAACTCTAGGCTGCCCGTGTGGAAAATTATGGGCACCTATAGTTTAGAAAGGGAACAATAAACTCCAGGTTAGTCATGAGACTGGTGTGAGATCTTAAAAACAGTTATTTTCACAAAGAAAGGAAAAGAAATCCACTATGCTTTTGGAAAATGAAACTACCATAAGGCCTCCCGGCACACACACAATACAATTGCACACTTGGGGGAGATTTCTCCTTATGATAGACAAACATGCTTGATACGCGAAAATCTTTTTGATATTATTATTAGTGCATAGTGTGAAAAACATTTCGAAAGTATAATATTAATCTTAGCCAGCATAGGTACCATTATATTATGCCTACTATAGCTACCTCCTGAGGAGGCAGGTTATACAATTGCAATCGTAAAGGGCTCATATTGTTTCTTTGGATTTCCAACAAATGGTCAGGCTAAGAAACTTCCTGTGCCACATGGGTACGCCTCTGGATGGATGCCTCAAGAGCTGGTAAACTTAACCAGCTCTCTTGTGACGACCCGGCTTTTCTCCACAGAAAGTCGTATCATTAATAAGAGAGAAAGGGGTAGAAAATAGAAAAGAAGAGAAGAAAGAAAGAAACAACAACAACGATCTCACAGCGGAACGAATAAATTATATTAATAACATATACTATTACATAGTATACAACACTTTACAGAGTTACACAGCATATACATCACTTACTAGACAGTTATAACATCTGTCTAGACATTTCAACTCAATACACTACAGAGATACAGACACAGCGGAACTACTATATATATCTACAACGCTGAAGCCTCCTGCTCCATTGCTCCTCCACAATTTGTCAAAGCTAAACCTGAATCCCTTGGCTACTCGTAAAAATTTGAGTACCCAAGAGTTTATAAAACAGAAATAAACAACTTGGGTCAGACATGGGTCTGGTGTGAGTAACAGGTTAAACTTGCTTAACTTCAAAACCTTTAGAAAGAAAAGGTATCACGTAAGACTCCCCACAAATAAACATGGGTAAGTTTTTACCTTACACTAACCAAAACATTTGATAGGAAATCTGATTTTATTATAATAGGGTCTAGGGTTTTCAAGTAAAATATAGAAATAGCTGAAATGCTTACATCTCACATTCCAACATAGTTGGGCACAACTAATACGTACGGCACTTATTGGAGTTTGGATTCCATACAATGGCAGGGCTACTGGGGTACCGCCCGTCACAGTACGTGGCCTAGATCACCGTACCGAGGAGTACGCCCGCTCCCCTGCAACACAAAGCCGGAACCATCCCTTACTGGATAATTCCGAACAAGATAATCCCGTAGTTGGCGCGACCAACCACACACTAAGCCGAATAAAAGAAAAGGGACCTCTAGACAGGGATCTATCTTGCTCTCAGTGGGTGCTACCCACGAAGCTTTGCTGCACCTCCCCTGTTTTAGCCATTCCCGGTTGATGAGGCTTGAGGTTACGATTACCTTTAATCAGAACATATCACTTAGAATGCTCATCGTCCGCCTGACGATGTGCTGAAAGCATTCAATCCAGACAAGTTCGTTCCGGGTTCGAACGAAACCGAAGGCATTATCTCGTTACACTCGTTTTGGAATCACCCTCAGAGTTAACGACAATAACCCTTGCACTCTGAATCTTCATCTTCACTTGAGATTCACGACCTATCGTTAATTTGGATCGATGTGGTATTCAGGTCTCCAGACCTGGAATTCCGGTATATGGAAACCCGATCCCGGTCTCATCGAAATCCAAAACGTATCTTTTAAGGGCCAAGTTGTTTTAAGGTTAAAACAATTCAATTCTTATCTATATACACACAGATAGATAATTTACAATAGATAATCCATATTATCATCCAAACATAGGTAATTCATATTATCATTTCAATCCAACCAAACATCTATATCATAGATCACACATCTCTTATCAGAGATATCAACAATGCAAAGCATTCAATATCATTCATCCATTCTTAAGCAATGATTTATATCATCTAATTAATTTAAAGTGAATTAAACTAATTACTTCATTCTATAAATCCTGCTTACTTAATTATTAATTAAACCAATTAATTAATCATTACTCTAAATATCCATCTTAATTAATCATCCCTAATTGATTTCACAAATTAATTATCTTAAACCATTTCAGTAATTAATCTTAAATTACTTCATTAATTAATTAACCATACTTAATTACATTAATCCTTAATTAATTACAATTAATTAATTACTTTAATCATTTATTATTTATTAATTAATCTTAATTAATCAATTCTTAATTACATCATTAATTATATTAATTAATGATCCTTAATTATTCTTAATTAATTATCTTATTTAAATTAATTACATTTAATAATTAATTAGTCACATTTATTAATCACCTTTGATTAATCTCATTTAGTAATTAACTTCCCTTAATTACTCCACTTCATAAATTAATTACTCCTTAATTAATTATCCTTTAATTAATCCTTTGATTAATTATTCAAAAGTAATTAAACTCAAATTACTTTCATTATTAAAATCATCTTTAGTTAATTATATCCATTAATTAACTTTAATTACTTTCCTAAGTAATTACACTTCATTAATTACATTTAAGTAATTATATTTATCACATCTCTAAATGATTATCTTAAATTAATTTAATTAATTAATTTAACTCATCAAATTTATTTAATTAATTACCTTAAGTAATTAATTCCTTTAATTACTTTCATTAAGTAATTATACTTAACCAATTTATAAAAGATTTATCATTTATTAAAATCTATACTTATCTAAATAAATGATTAATCCCAAATTAATTAACCTTAATTTATTAACTTATAATCCTAATTATTTAATTAATTAACACTAAATCATTAATTAATTAAATTACCTAATTATTCTTTAATTACCTTATTAATTTAATGACTCCTTTATCATTAAACCTTATCACTTTCTAAATTAAAGTATTAACCTTTAACTACTTTAATTATTACTAACAAAGACTTTAAAACATTTACATTAAAATCTTTCTTTTAATTTATCTTAAATTAATGCTTTAAAATAAATTACAATTTAACTTTAACCATAATTTGAATCTAATTTACAAAATCTTCTTAAATTCCAAATGTTAAGAAACACTTAACATTTAAAAGATTTTTAAACCAATTTATTTAAATTTAAAACCTTTTTAAAATATACCTTTAACAATTTAAATTTGTTAAAACATTATTTTTATAAAACTTTATTTGTCTCAAATTCTAGGATACACATTTAAACTTGAACCCATAATTAAACTTGATTTAAATCTGGATTTAAATCCTATTTTCAAAGTTTAAACTCAATTTAAATTTTAAAAACCCTGTCAGGTTTTAACAGTAACCCACAATCTACTCGAGCCTCCCCTGTTTAAAACCCGAGTCAAAACTTAATTTCCCCGAGTCTCTCACGCGTTTAACTCGAGAAATACTCGAATGTTCCTCTGCTAAAACCCAAACGAAAACACCGATACACGTGATATTCGTTCACGTGCACAGGCGAGATGATCGCCTCCGATCATCGCTGCCAACGCCAGCATCTCGACCCCGACCATCTCATACGATTCCGACCACCAGCGACTCGAACCATCTCCCCGATCGAATTCGAGTTATTCGATCACAACCTGGAACAGAACCCAACCTGGAAAAATGCTCGAACCCAACTTCTCCGATCATCAGATCATCTATGCTTCCACCTAAAGCTTCGTCAACTTCACCACTTCAATTTCCCACTGTTTGGTGGAGCTCGATCCACCAGAGCATTCGCGACAACCAAAATTCCGACCAACCTATAAACTAGGGTTAAAAACGAAATCAAACTCCTACCATCACCACAGTGAATTATTATCACTTCTGATATTTTCTCAGATTCTCTGATCATCCATCATCCTCCAGCCTTAACCACGACCTCAATTAATATCGCGATCACCAGAAATCAACATAAACCCATTTCACGTTCAACTTCCTAATGCTCTAGATTTACCTAATTAAAAATCGTGACATTTCTTCCAAAAATCATTATTTTGTATAAGGAATCAATTTATAAACCTGAATTGATAATTAAAGATATTTGAATTTTTTACTTATTTGAACATGCACTGTTATTCTCTATTTTCCATGGCCATTCAAGTTTGTTTTAACTTAAATTAAATTCTTAAACTCTAATCTATGATTAAACCATCAATTATTGTTTATAATTTAAATCATAACAATGCCTAGGTCCAGAGATACAAAATTTAAATCAAATCTTGAACTTGAAACTGGGACAGAGCAAATAACAGACATGCACACCAACATTCCTATCAACATTCATAACATATGCAACTTATTCACAAACATTCATTAATACTAATTATATGCAAACCAAAATGTGTATAAGGTTATGGGTTTGCTCACTTTAAACAAAGAAAAACTTGAGAAGTTTTCAAAACTGGAAACTATACAGGTGTGATATCAGACATACATACAAAAATATCAACATATATACATACAATTCATATTAAACAACATGCAGGCATATTACATCATAGATTCAAGAATTTATAGCATGCAAACAGATATCATATACTTAAGTTTTAAAAATTGTAAGTTACTCACCAGTTTGAAAACAGAGAACAACTTTTGTTCTTTTCTTTTGATCTGGAACTGTTTTACTTAAAAACTTGAATTGCCTTTGCTAGAAAACTTGCATTGCTTGCTGTTTAAATTTGCATGTTGCTATAACTTGTTTGTTGAGACATTGCTTTAGTTTGAAAATATCTCAGTTGCATGCAGACTGGAGTTTGATTCCAGGTTAAAGAAAATATGCAGGCTAAAGACTTGATTTTGGAAGATGAATTTACAGAGTTGAAGAAGCTTTCTGGTTTGAGAGATTGTTACAGATTTTGCTTAGGGAATTTTGGTTTGAGAGGAAGTTAATTACTGATTTGTTTATGAGAATTTTGTTACAGATTTGTTATGAAGATTTTGGAGAATATTCAGGCTGAAAGTTTTCTTAGCTTTGAAAAAGAAAATAGAAAAGAGAATGGAATGAGAGCATATGTTGATATAAGTAAAAATGATTTATTAAATAAAAGAAAAACAAAAATCTAAAGTTTTGACATTTGTCATTTACATTGGTTTATTAATGTACACATGTTATTTTCAAGCCTTAGGAATTTACACATGTCTTTTTAGTTAGTTTATATTAAATATAGATAAAAGCTTTTTCTTTATTTTCTTAAACACTTATTACTTATCTATTTTAAAATAATTTATAAAGGAGATTATAAATTACTACTATTTATTAAATGAATTAACATATCATATGTAAATTAAATACAAACCAAAGCTTTTCTATTTACAATATATACAAATATATATAAATTATAAATAGAAATCAATTTATTAGGTTTTAAAAGATAAATTTTCACTAATTAAATATTTATTAAATTAGATTATTAAATCAATTCAAATTTTATTATCAAAAATTATCAATCAATTTAATTATTTAAACAGATTATTAAATTGATATTGCCCCAAATTTCCGGGATATTACATTCCTCCCCCCTTAAAATAATTTCGTCCCCGAAATTTAAAACAAAGGTAATTTAATAATCTATTTTAAATCACAAGCATATATTATCATCCATATGCTAACAACCATAGCAAACAATTCATCCAATCAAACAATTCTAATTATCCAAACAAAATTCTGAATACAATCTCCTCGAGTTTCCCCAAGTATAAATATACCGGGATACTCGCTCTACAAAATCCAAACAATCAACAATACTAAGCTATAGAGTTCTTACTCATCTATCTATAGAACTAAACAAGATATCAGACTACAGACGAGTCTGACTCAACAACCAAATCTTCCAGAACTGCTGGTTCCAAAACCAGAGATAGATCAAACACGTACTCCCTCAGAGATACGTAAAATACATTGAATTCCAGTTATCCAAACTGATAATTCAATCCAGTAGATCAAAGCTTTTATCCAAATCAAAAATACAGAAAAGATCCAAAATAACTCGGAGCTAACTTCCCAGACTTACCTAATCTTATAGCTCCCTTTAATCAGAGAAAAACTTCACAACAACGAAGTCTCCAACTTCGAATTTCAAATTCCTTCGTCTCTTATCCAAAAAATTCTTCAGACGATCCTGGCTTCCTACAAATCCTTCTTGATCAGTTCAATCTTCGTCGATGCTCCTCGAAACAAACATGACCAAGAATAACTCAACAAAATGATCTTCTCAAGATCAACCAAGATCAAGAACAAACTCTACTCACAAACATCAGAAGACCGAACTAACTTCTCCTATCTGGAAAAGACACACAGATGCACTCGCCAAACTACTTCCGCTGCACCATTCTGATCTGGAGTAGAATGAAAAGATTGATGAAGAACACAAGCACAGACTGGACAACATATCCCAGAAAATATCGGATAATCTCAAAAGAATACTCAAACTATCGCAAGTCACTTTTGCGATCAACTCAGCCAAATTCCAAATAAAACGGTTCTCTCTTTACCAATCAGAACAGCTCACACTTAACTATCCAATTCATCGAAGAAATGGATATACTCTGCTGCTTCTGAACTCCACTTCAGAAAAACTGCTCAGCCAGAAAAACTTCCTGGCAAATCCAAGAATACTCCGAGCTGCAACGCTGCCACAATGCCAAAGACTTCCTAACCAAAGCTCTTCGAGAAACTCGAACCCAAACCAAATAGAAACACCATGGTGAACTCAGCCACAACACCGAAATAGACACACTTCCTTATTCTTGTTCCAAAGAAAACATCTTCGGGAACATCCATAGTCACTGCATCTCATCACGCAGCTACTTCTTCCAGAAGTATCAAGATACCATCATCTCGCTTCTGCCTAACCAACAGATCCAACTCTATTCATCCAACTCCTAAGATGAACTCCGAACCTTAACAGGTTTCCTTCAGAGATTGTGAAATCCTTACACAACTGCAAAGTTCACTCGAGACGGTATTAGGTTTACAGTCTCGACATATACACTTCCAACCTCAACACTCAGACTCCTAATCCTAGATGATAAATTATTATCATCTCAACCAATCATTTCAAATACCATATACATTTAAAATGATACTTTTTATATATAGAAAATATATCTGGGTAAAATTATTTCATCTACCTTTTTAAAACAATATTGTGTCCGTTGGCCTGGTCCAAGTGTTTAGAGATCCCTATCAATAACGTTAGCTACTCGTATTGACCAGAATCCATATACCACTCAACCGATCAATTAACACAATATAAAACCATTTTATATAACTAACAAATACGCGCTCTCGTATATATATATATACACTCAAACAGGTTGCTACAGATCCTATCTCTAATGAACAACCCTTCCGAACCTAGGTATTCACTCAACCTAGTGTTCTGATATTCACTTAACCAAAAGCTTAGGCATTCGCTCAACCTGGCTCTGATACCAAATGTGACGACCCGGCTTTTCTCCACAGAAAGTCGTATCATTAATAAGAGAGAAAGGGGTAGAAAATAGAAAAGAGAATGGAATGAGAGCATATGTTGATATAAGTAAAAATGATTTATTAAATAAAAGAAAAACAAAAATCTAAAGCTTTGACATTTGTCATTTACATTGGTTTATTAATGTACACATGTTATTTTCAAGCCTTAGGAATTTACACATGTCTTTTTAGTTAGTTTATATTAAATATAGATAAAAGCTTTTTCTTTATTTTCTTAAACACTTATTACTTATCTATTTTAAAATAATTTATAAAGGAGATTATAAATTACTACTATTTATTAAATGAATTAACATATCATATGTAAATTAAATACAAACCAAAGCTTTTCTATTTACAATATATACAAATATATATACATTATAAATAGAAATCAATTTATTAGGTTTTAAAAGATAAATTTTCACTAATTAAATATTTATTAAATTAGATTATTAAATCAATTCAAATTTTATTATCAAAAATTATCAATCAATTTAATTATTTAAACAGATTATTAAATTGATATTGCCCCAAATTTCCGGGATATTACATCTCTGCCAACACAAGGCCGGGTTACCTCTGTAACTAGGTACTACTACACGAGTATGCCATCCCTCGGTCGTTACCGACCTTTATCCGAGGATCCTTAACCACAAATAATATATTTGCAGCAGCCACATAGGTTAAATATCTGGGCTCCATACCATGATACAACCCTTTTCTAGAAGGAAATTGACATACCCTCAGGGGGTGCTACCCCCAAATAACCTTGCCGCATCCTTCCTTTTTCGACCATTCTGGGTTGTGAGGTCCGACGAGGTCTCGTCCACAAAGCTACGCTTTTCATAAAAGTCATGCTTCGATCAACAAATGATCAGCATCACTTTGCATGCCACATTACCAAGTTGGGAATGTATCACTAGTAACCATTAACTACATAACCTTTGAGCTCGTACGTCTCAGAGAAGGGTGTTAAGATAAGAGAATAAATTCTCCGCCCACCAACAGAAATGTATTTAATAGAAATCAGCTTTACATCTCAAAGTGTAACGTCAGACACACATCCATACAAGTCCATTCCAGGATCGAACGGAACCGAAAGCACTTCGAAGAAGCCCTTGCAAATCCGAATATTCACTAATCACGTCTGGACTCCCCATCACAAAGGGTGATGTAATCTCTATACCGGAGCAATTCAGTGTAGAGACATTCAACATGTAATCCTTTCGCTTTCGAAAATACCCGGTCTTCAACACCATCTTCAAAATGCAATCCCATTTCATCGTATCATTATTCAAAATGGGTTTTATGACACAAAGTCCTCTCCTGGCTAATCCGAATAACGAGCGCTTATTTTAAAAATAAGTGTAACATTCAAATTTCAAGTAAATCACAACAAATTTCCACTTTGATCTTTTAAACAAAAGATCCATCACAAAGATTCGATGTGGTTTTCGAATATCCATTTGGAATCCGACCCCCGGTCGCATCAAAATTCAAATACCATTTAAAGGCCAATATTGATAGTCGGTTATTTAACTATCAACCAATATTCACAACAATCAACAAGATTTAAATAATTTTCCCCCAATTATTTACTTTTAAAATATCTTCACAAGATATATTTTCACACTTCAACACTTTGGAAACAAATTTCAAATCACTCTCCCACGTGGAATAAATTTCCAAATATTTATTTCCACTGAAAAATTTGCCAAGTTCAAATACTTTAAAATAATTTAAATCACTTATCCAAAATATAATTCAAAACATTTAGAATGAAAACTATTTCTAAACACTTATTTAAATATTAGCTATGAAAACATTATACCAATATCTCATATAAAACTTCAAGTCCAAACCAATTTTAAAATAAAATTAGTAGATAGGGTATAACTATTTAAATAACGATTTTCTAAAACAAATATTAATTAAATCTTTAAATAATCACTTCTATAATTAATTAAATAAATCTTTACTTTATAGATTTTCAAAATAACTTAAGATAATAATTTCTCCAAAATATTCTTTTAAATCCATCTCTAGAACTTTTAATTTATATTTGATAACTACTTTGAAAACATACTCGGCTTTCCAGGGAAAATACACTTTCCATTTCAAAATGGTCCGTTTAAATCAATTAATAAATCCTTCTTGATTTATTTTAAATTTACATTCCTAATCCATAAATTCCTTTCCACACTTTTAAAAATAAACTGATATTTATTTTTAAAACAAATTTCTCTTTCCTTTATAAATTCCCATTGTGAATTTAAATTTTCAAATATCCACTAATATATGATTTTAAAATCGATTTCCAATTATTCACTTTCAAACACCAAATCAATTTTCATATTGATTTCGCAAAGATTTATTTCCAAACACCAATTCAAATTTTCAAATCGATTTCCCAAATATTTATTTTCAAACACCAAATCAATTTCCAAATTGATTTCTAAAATTATTTCAAACACCCAAATCAAATTCCAAATTGATTTCCAAATTTAATTCAAACACCAAATCAAATTCCAAATTGATTTCCAAATTGATTTTCTTTTAAAATAAAATCCTTTAATTCTTCCAAACCTATTTAAAATCCAAAATTTAAATAATTTCTTCAACATTTAAACAATATTACTTAAAATCTATTTATAAAAATATTTTCCCATATTTTGGAATTAATTAAATTAAGATTTCAAAATTCAATCTTTACCCCTTTAAATTCCTTTTTTTAAATTAACCCAATTCTTTAAAATGAATTTACATAAAGTTTTCTACTTTAATTTCCAAAAATCCAATTTTATATTTCTGGTATCCTACGATACCAAACATATATTCAGCTAAACTATAGCCATCAACGCCTTCAATCATAAATATAATCATTCACAGATTATAAATAATCACATCACAACATATAAAAATAAATTTAACAATGTGAGGAATCGAGTTGGATCCCTCCAACCTGTTTCCCAGCATCAACATATGTTAGCACAACAATTAAATACCAATTCCACTTCGAGGTGGAATATCGCGGTATATGAGATTATATAAAATCATCCGCTATTATGCGACGCATAGGGTCTCATCCGCTATAATGCGAGAAATCAATCACTCCAAATATATATATATATACAACTATATATACTATCACAATCAGAGAATCAATCAATAACTGAAATTTTAACTTTTTTTTCAATTTGAGTAAGAAGATCTCACCTTTAACTATACATGCAGCCCATTTTCATTGGATATTATTACTAGTGCTTAGTGCAGAAAAACATTTCGAAAGTATAATATTAATCTTAGCCAACATAGGCATTTCACACTATGCCTACTATAGCTACCATCAAAAAAGTGGGGCGCCACCATAAGTAAATGGCAGGTTCTACAACTAATACCGTACAAGGTTCGTATTGGAAGATGGATTTCCAACAAATGGTCAGGCTAAGGAACTTCCTATGCCACGAAGGAACGCCTCTGGTTGGACGCTCCGAGAGACAACCTGCTCTCTGCCAACACAAGGCCGGTTACTCCCTTCTCGGAAAGTAAAACCTCAGATATGCCACCCCCGGTCCTTTGGGACCTTTTATCCGAGCGCTCGGTAACCAACATCACACATAATAAATAAAGTGTGTCCACACGAGTAAGTATCTGGGCTCCATACCATGACACTACCCTTTTCCAGAAGGAATGACCATACCCTAGGGAAGCTACCCCTGAAACCTTGCTGCATCTTTCCTGTTTCGACCATTTTCGGGTTGTGAGGTCTGACGAAGTCTCGTCCACAAAGCTACGCTTTTTCACAAAGCCACGCTTTGGTCACAAATGATCAATAAATGATCATCACACAGCAACAGTCAGCATGCCACATTACCAAATTGGGAATATATTGCTGATAAATTTCAACTACATAACCTCTAAGCTCATACGTCTCAGAGAAGGGTGTTAAGCTAAAAGAATAAATTCTCCACCACCAAACAGAAATGTATTTGAAAGAAATATGCTTTATATCTCAAAATGTAATGTCAGACCTGTAACCATACAAGTCTGTTCCGGGTTCGAACAGAACCGAAGGCACTTCCAAAGAAGCCCTTGCAAATCGGGATAATTTTCTAATCACGTCCGGACTTCCCATCACAAAGGGTGATCAAATCTCTATATCGAGGACCAGTCGATGCAGAGAAATTCGACGAGTTGTCCTTTCGTTTTCGAAAATATCCGGTCTTCACCACTGGTCTTCAAATGCTATCCATATACGACGTATCATTATTCGGAATGGGTGATATGACTCAAAGGTCCTCTCCCGGCTAAACCGAAATATGAGCGCAATATTAAAAAACAAATGGATAATGGGATTTCAATTAAGTCACAATTTATTATCCAAAACTTTCTTTAAACGGTTTAACAAATTACCATTTTTAAATCTTTAAACAAAAAGATTCATTTTAACAACCTTCAATGGTTAAAACAATTTCCACATTTTAATCTTTTAAATAAAAGATTTATTTCATAAAGTTCACCCAGTTTCACAAAGATTCATTCACAGATTTTCCAAATCAATTTCCATTTCAATTTGATTAACTCATTAAATCTTTAAAACAAAGATTTAACTTATAGCTTTCAAAACAATTCCATTTCAAATGGTTTAAACAAATCATCATTTTAAATCTGTTAAAAATAAACAGATTTAATTCATAGTTTTCAAAAAGAATTCATTCATAACTTGGAAAAATCATTTTTTCAATTCAAACTTGAAATTCCTTTATACAGAAAAGATAGTTCTTTTCTATTATATTAGTATTAGTTAGTGATCTCGGCTCGGTGGGTCCCTTCCTCCGTTAAATTGGAATTCCATTTCTTATATGAAAGCTTTTATCATTTGAAAACAAACAGTTTCATTTCAGAAAATCTGATTCATTCATACGAGTTGAAATCCTTGGGTTAAATTCAAATTCCCAAAATTATAATTTTAAAATGGTTTAAATTCATATAACTTGTACAGCATCTTAAATCCCTAGTTTCGAATCATAGAATTCAATTTCAAACTTGAATTCAATCAAATTATTTAAATTTCAAAACTTAATCAAGTTATTCGAAAATAAGTTTTATCTTTGAAATTCCATTTCAAAAGATTTTCACTTTAAACCCAAATTTCCAATTTCAAAATCCATTGAAATTAAAATTTCAATGTCAAAAACATTGAATTTAAATCATCTGTGACTTAACCGATTTCACGTGAAATCCATATTTGTGTGTGTAAAAGTGTAGTCCAGGGGTTTAACACACAATAGTGCAACATCATTCAATCATCACAGATTAAATACAATAATATAGTTGATAAGCGGTATTAACTATAACGCTTATCGTTCATTCACAGATCACAGATATATATATTGCAGATAATCAATTACATTCATCCTAGAAAAATAAATTACAGATCACAACGCAAATCAGGGTATATCACAAAGCATCACATATCAGGGATATCAAACAATTCAAACATTCAATACAATCGAAACATCCGTAGGTAGGATCAATTTAATTATCTGATTGATCTAAATCGGATTAATTTCTATGAATAAATTATTAATCCTGGTTAATTAATCATCCATTACAACCCATTTGAATTAATTATCCCTTAATTAAATAAATTAACCATTGATCATTAATTAATTATCCTTTAATTAATTATATAAATTAATTAACCTTAATTAATTACCATTTAATTAATTATCCTTAATTTATTTACCATAAGTGATTACCCTTAATCACTTTCATTAATTAATCTTTAATTAATTAACTATCCTCAAATTATTTTACCTTGATTAATTAATCACACCAATTAATTATCCTTAATCATTTTTTTAAAGTAATTATCTTTAATTAATTAATTACCTTTAATTAATAAATATTTTAATTAATTACATTAATTATTCTTTAATTTAATTACACAAGGTAATTAGCTTTCAAATCATTTACACAAAGTAATTAGTTTTAATTAATTACACAAAGTAATTATTCATCAATTATCATTAAAACATTTAATCTTTAAACATTTAATCTTTGAAAAAAAATTATAATTAATTCATAAATCAACTTAGTTCTTTATAAGTTAATAGCATAAGACTTTTTATCTTCTTAATTACACCATTTAATTTATTTTAAATAGGCTTGAAAATTATCTTGATTATTCAAGTTAAAATAAATTATTCAACTTTCATCTCTCCAAATCTTTACATTAACATCAAATTATTTAAAAGAAATTTTATTCAAGAAGATAGTTCTAAACTTGGTTGATTATATTTAAAGAAACTTGATTTATATGAAAATTTAAAACTGTTTCATTTTGAACTCGTGACAATCTCGAGTCAAACCCGAGTCAGATGTTGATTTACCCGAGCTTCTACGTTTTTATCAATTTCCTTCGAGTCATTCATTCGTTTTCCCGAGTTGAAACCCGAGCTTCCTTCCTCTTTCAACCATCACTGATACACGATGACACTTGTACATATGCACCGACAATCGGATCTCCTCCGATCAAACCTGCAACCCCCAGCAAGTCATCCATGATCATCTCAAACCAATCGACAACCCAGATCGATGAACTCGAGCCAAATTCGAGATCGAGCATTTCAACCCAGAACTGGAACACAACCGACTATCTGAAAACGCCACGCCTCGATCATCTCGACCATCTTACTCCACGTCCTCACGTCCACAGCTTCACTACAACTTCTAGCATCGATCCCCTCCGGACCGAACGACTCCGATCAACCCACGTTGCTACACGAGCACGATGAACAACATCGACCAAATTGGGTTCTTAAACCCTAAAATGGCGTCTCTCGACCTCCCCGATGATCAGAAAACCCTGTAGCCATTTTTCCTTTTACCCTTGATGCTCGAACCACCTTTTAACCAAAGCACGATGGACCAGTGGTCGTTGATCATCAGAATTTACCCAAAACAAATTTCTCGTTCAACTTGAAAATTTTCATTATTTACAATGTTAAAAATCATGATTTGATTTTTAAAATTCATCATTTTCACATACGAAATAGAATATTTAATTAAAACTTAGAATCCCGAAACTTGATTTCTGACTTAAAAAGATTATCACTGTAATTCTTTAGTTTCCAGAAATCTATTTGTTAATTATACTTAACTATATTTTTATAAATGATATTACACACATATGAACACTTTTTTTTATTCAGAGATTAAATCTTAAAAAGATCTAGGTGGGATGATTTTGTAATTTTAAACAGGTTTTAAACCTGTAACATATGAACAGAGCTTAAATACAGACATGCACAACATCATCCCTATATATATATACACACAGACATGAAAGCATATTCACACCATCATTCAAGCACATTCCAGATCATACTTTAAGCATCAATCACACTATCAAAGGATATAAGCAGATATAAGGGAGTTTGCTCACAAATATTGAACAGAGAAGTTTGTTGACAAGCAACCCTATATGTATAACAGACTAAGCTTTAAAGATGATGATTTTCTCACCTGAATATGGATGAAGCAGAGAACAGTGGTATTTGTTTTAGATGATATCACTTTAGATTGTTTTCCAGAAATCTACTGCATTAACAAAACTGCAGCTCTGTTCCAGGTGAAAGCTTTTTGCATTCTTTGCTTTGAAATCGCATGCTTCCAGATTTGATTGTTGATTTAGGTTTTAAGATAATATTTACTTCATATTTTCTTAGTTTTAAATGAATGAATTGATGAGAAGAGGAGGTTGATGTATATAAAAGAAAAGAAGGTGACAGGGTGATGTTATTTTGTACAATATGATAAAATATTGTTTGTACAATAGGTCATGGATGAGATGTTTGCATTCCTTTTTTCTCGACTGATATCATGCTTTTACTTTTGTTTTTCTTCCTTTACAAGCCTGCAGGCTGCATACCTATACTTGAATACATTTTATTTTGTTTTATTCCATGCTTATATTTGTACTTGTTTATATTTTTTTGCCTGGCATACTTACTTCTCATTTTTGTTTACAACTTCAAACAGTCTACATGCTTTTGTATGTACAGAGAAGATTTTGTGGTGGCTTGTTTAAAAAATATTTGTCTGTATTTCCTAGTTTACACTTATATATATATATATATGTTTGTTTTCTTTTATAAGTGTACATACTTATATTTCATTTATAAAGTTTATTTTATTTTAAACATTTTTGAAAGACTTCATTTTGAATTTTAACTATATGTATTTATTTTGTATCACTTAATCCAATCTTATATATATATATATATATCTGTTTATATTTTAAATATGTATTTCTAACTCAAATGCTTATTGTCTCATTTTAATTTTACATAGATTATATTTTTAAATCCAAGTTATTTTTTTCCTCCTAAGTCGTTTATTTAAATTTTAAATTCAATTACAAATTCGATATTCAAATTCCGAAGTCAAATTCAAATTTGCTCACATAAGTTCAAATTAATCCTAGAATTTATTCCAAAATTTTCATTAACTATTAATTTAAATTAAATTCAAAATTGGGGTCATTACAGACTTCCCTCCTTAAAAGGAATTTCATCCTCGAAATTCGCAGGCACGTAAATAACACAGAGATAGATAGATTCGATCTCCTATAATTCCTCAAACACAAGATATGGATTCCAAATTCAAGTTGGAATATCTCAAAATATATACCAATTTGTCCCTCTTCGGACTTCGATCAACCCAAGAAATTACCATAGAATTTCTATGACGCCCCACCCCGAGACCCACGTTAGTAAAGGGAATTAACAAGTAATTCTATCTACTAACGCAGAGAATAGGGCTGGATAGGAGCGACCGTCATAAAATACAATAGATATGGACTAAACATGTCAAGAATATGTCTATTTTTTTTCATTTACCTCATAAGTGGTTTGACATATCTAATACATAACCATCACACATTATGAAGGCTAACTAAAAGATTTCAGAAATAATGTAACAATATAGTGCGGAAGTAAATACAGTCACAGAACAGTAAACCCAGATCAGTCATATATATACATATACATCACCATACATATCCATATAATACTATATACATATGTTGCTACAAAGTAGCTAGTGCCAAAAATATACATCCCAAATTTTACAAATAATACAAAGGCGGAAACCCAAAAAGGTTATGATGAACAAGCCAACATCAAGATAGATGTGTCCCAAAAAGATCAAGCTAAACCAAAAGATAAGCAATCCAACTAACCTGCAACTCGGTCTGACCCGAGTGAAAACACACGGGTCAGGCAACTAAACTTATCAGTAGATAAGGTACTCTAAAGTAATAGCTAGGGGGAAACATTCATCCTGTTGTTTTCAACAGAATGAACGAAAAGTGCAATGTGATAATCAAGTGAAGTGTCATCAGTATATATGTTATACATAAGGTGGATGTTAATAAGTTAAATAAATCATCAATAAACATCCATAAAGTCATCAAATCTCATAAATCTCATCAAGTCATAAATCATCAATAAAATTTGTTTTGTACGTGCTATTGTCCTCCACTAGTACTGTACTTTGGTACCATACATCATTTTGATCGGGATCGGGTGCATCTATATCATTCGTGCTTACGCACACGACTACGTAGCCTATAATTTTCCATCCATCCCTATCGGTGATGTCATAAGACTCGAGTAATATCATAATATGATTGGAATTTGACTATCATACTGCAAATCCCAAGCACTCGAAGTCTTTAGTACTAGTCTAGTAATCCATGTGTCACAACTTCACGAATAGGAACCCAAAAGGTGTTAATGCACGTCCCATACCATGCATTTACGCATAATGATTTACTACTCATCGGTTGATACCACATCTCAAAGAAATAATAAAACGTATCAACCCAAAACATATATGCATTGCCTCATCTCATCGGCGAATACTAATGCTCATGTGAAAACATCAAACCATATAATATAATTATATACATTGCCTCGTCTCATCGGCGAATATATACAAAAACATCCAACTCGTCGTATTTCAATTACACGAGTTCCAAGTGGTAGTGTCCATCCATTTACATGTCGCCTCATTTCATTGGCGAATGTAAATCTTCATCCATATAGTCTTTATCTAATAGACTATATCAAATATTAGTCAATTAGACTAATGCGGTAAAATGCCGTTTCTACCATCAAGTACAATAAAACATCTCAAATCAGATAAGATCAACGAGGTCTCTAATATCTCCTTAAATTTATTTCGATCGTACAAGTTTGCTATTAACCGATAAAGTAAACACACAAGTCCCATACCTCATGGTTTTACTAAACCGTTTAATTTACTTCCTCATACGCTCAAAAAACATTTATGATTTTAGCATAGAAAACATCAAAATTTGGCAATGCAATTAAAGAAAAAGTTGTAGCTTAGTTTCTAGGCTTTCCGGAATGACCAAGATCATCAAATTCCGATCAGCGATCTAAAAATTATGATCAATTTACTATAAGTCTTAAACAAAGCCTGGTGCATATGTATATTGACAGGACTGAGATAAACATTCATAATTTCAGTCTAGTAAGCATCAGAATATGGCAATATAATTAAAGATAAAGTTTTAGCTTATGAATTGAGCTTTCCAAAACATATAATATTATAGAATTCGGCCCAAAAACAAAAAAGTTATGGCCGATTTTGTTTCACTGTCAAACACAGAGCATAATTGGTTGTTCTCTCGGGATGGCAGTAGAAAAATTCGAGTTTTACAAAGCTAGTTTCAGAATTAAAGAAAACTCAAAACATGAAAGTTGTTACACACATCTCAGGATTTCCAAAACATCCAAGAAAACCAAATTTAGATTAAAATCGTGAGAGATATAGCGAAAACAATTTCAGGTTTGAACTCAGGAAATTATATTACAGACAGAATTGTACTTCTGTCTTCAAACCAGTTTTAGGTCCATAAAATTGCAGAATTTCGAAATATGATCTGAAGAGAAATTGTTCCTTATTGAATTTTATTTCCAACAAAACAATGTGAGATACAACGGATGAAAAACGAGAAAGTTACGACCATTTTACTATGGTGTATTTTCAGCAAAACGAGGTAGTACGAATTTGCAACCAAAAGCTATAGATTTTGCACAAACTTTCAATTTTTGTTGCTGTAAGTTTTACACTTACAATTTTTGAGCAAAGCAAGGATTTTAGACTGAAAGATGGAAGCTTTTAACTCCTAGAAGCCGCAAAATCACCTGTAGAAGCTAAGAAAACAACATGCAGACAATAGAAACCTATAAATAGAAGTTATAGTAAACAAACTATGAAGCTTTCTACAAATTGGAGATATAATTGAATAGGAGATTACCTCTTATAAATTTTGGACTAAAAATCCTTTAATTTGAGCAATTGACTTGGAGTTTTGGTTGAAAACTTAGCAGGAGGACATGGAAATAGTTTCTGGAGCTATTGAGGAGGAAGATGAGAGAATAGAAGTGTTCTGTACGTACACTTCTGTTTTTCTCATTCCATAAACCACTTAGGCTATTGGATATGAACCCAATATCAACCAAACCCAAGAAGCCTTAGAATAATTTAGTTTTGAAATTTAATTTAAGATATATTTTCAATTATCCATAACTGGTTCAATATTAATCCAATTTTGACAAATTTAGGCTTGTTGGAATCGTCTCAACATGAAGATTCCAAATAAAAAGATAAAACACAAGTTTATCACTTTTTTTTATTTAATTTAACCCAATTTTCATATATTTACAATATAAATTATAAATTTACATAATTGGCCAAATAAAAATATATAGCATGTTCCAAAATATTAATACATGACTAAATCATCAATAAATATTTTGTTTCACTCATTAATGTTATTTTTATCACATGGAATATATTTTTCACTTATTCTTGATAATAAAATAGCAATATTAACAATAACTCTAAATTTTGCCAATATTAACCTTTTACTCAAATATAATTTAACAACCATATTTGAAAATTCCCGGAATAAAACATAAATTTTATTCCGCTTAAGAATATCAATTATACATTCAGGAATTCATTTATTTATCACACTAGCTCAATTTAATCCAAATTTCATTGTTTATTAAAATAAACAACATTATATTCTTATTAATTCAATTAATTCCAATATTAAATTATAATCATCATTATAATTTAATATTCATGGTAATATCCAAAGTAGGATTGTTACAGACTCCCCCCCTTAATAAAATTGCGTCCGCGCAATTCCTAAGGGAAAAATTCTATAACAACTCATTGAATTAAACAAAAGAAGTAAGCAAAGCTCGAGATAAAAGATTTCTCACCATTCTCAAACGAAGAAAGGAAATCCGGAAACGAACGCTCAATAGATTCTCTGGTTTCCCAAGTGCAATCATTGGGATTCTCCGACCATTGAATCTTGACAAGAGGAACTTCCTTGCTTCGAAGGCGTTTGTCCTCCGAACCAAGAAATCGAATAGGCCGTTCAACGGTTGATAAGCTAGGTGAGATCTCAAAATCATGCTGCTCGGAAGGCCCAATAATAAAATCAGAATCTCGAAGGGACTTCCTAAGCCGAGAGACATGGAAGACGGCATGAATACCCGATAAATAAGATGGAAGAGACAATCTATAAGCAACGGGACCGATACGCTCAATAATCGGAAACGGTCCTATAAAGCGAGGAGCCAATTTCCCTGTAGAGCTAAAGCGCATCACTCCCTTCATCGGGGAAACACGGATAAAGACAAGATCACCGATAGCGAATTCGAGAGGCTTCCTACGGTTATCCGCATAGGATTTCTGACGATCCTGGGCCTCTTTTATTCTCTGTCTAATAAGAACGATCTTCTCCCAAGAATCACGAACCGAATCCGGTCCAAGAATAAGCTTCTTGCCGGATTCTAACCAACATGATGGAGAACGACATGGTCTACCATAAAGAGCCTCAAACGGCGCCATGCCAATGCTAGACTGAAAGCTATTATTATAGGAGAATTCAACCAAAGGGATATGATCCTCCCATGAACCACCAAAATCAAGAATGCTAGCACGAAGGAGATCCTCAAGAATACGATTCACCCTCTCAGTCTGTCCATCAGACTGAGGATGATAAGATGTCGAAAGATTAAGCTTTGTGCCCAAAGCTTGCTGAAAACTAGTCCAAAAATGACTAGTGAATAAAGGATCATGGTCACAAACAATCGAAGAAGGAACACCATGCAACCGCACTATTTCCTTTATATATAGCTTAGCCAAGAAAGGAGCACTACGAGTAGACTTGATGGGAATGAAATGAGCAGACTTCGTAATACGATCAACAACAACCCAGATGCTAGAATGACCCGACCTCGAACGAGGTAGGCCGTCAACAAAATCCATCGAAACTTGATCCCACTTCCACAGTGGAATCTCAAGAGGCTGAAGAAGACCAGATGGACGTTGGTGTTCAGCTTTAACAAGCTGACAAGTCATGCAATTTCTTACATAACTTGCGACATCACGCTTCATGCCTTCCCAATAGTAAAGATGACGCATATCCGCATACATCTTACTACTACCTGGATGAATAGTATACTTAGAACGGTGACAATCATCAAGAATGTCCCGCCTAAGTGTTGAATTAGAAGGCACAACAATACAGTTACCCAAACGAAGGCAACCTCGAGAATCAATCGAATAATCCCGCAATTCCTCATCACGGGACTCAGAAGAGCAAGACTGAATGAGACGTATAATACTATCATCACGTCTCTAAGCCTCTAAAATACGATCCAAGAGAGATGGACGGCTGTCCAAACTAAACAACAAAGCAGGCGATTCAGGAGATGAAGCTCGATCGAAGATATCACAACAAAATAGAGTAGATAAAACATCCCACTCGGCTAACATCATAACAACCATAGTCGAATGCTTGCGACTAAGCGCATCAGCAACTCGATTACCCTTTCCAGGGGTATACTCAATCTCGAAATCATATGAGGCAAGGAATTCCAACCATCGCTGTTGCCTCATATTCAAATCCTTCTGCGAAAAAAGATATCGAAGAGACTTATGATCAGTATAAAGGATGAAGTGCTATCCAAGAAAATAATGACGCCAAAGCTTCAAAGCAAAGGCAATGGCTGCAAGCTCAAGATCATGAGTAGCGTACCGAACTTCATTCGGATGCAACTGCCTAGAAGCATAGGCAATTACTCGGTCCTTCTGCATAAGAACTGCACCAAGACCACTAAGGCTGGCATCGGTGTAAACAATAAGATCTTGATTCCCATGAGGAACCACAAGAATAGGAGCATCAGTGAGAAGCTCTTTTAATCGCTGAAAAGAAGCCTCACACTTATCGGACCAAATAAATCGAACGCCTTTCCTCGTAAGGCTAGTCAAAGGAAGCACGATGTGAGAGAAGTCTTTAATGAAACGGCGATAATACCCAGCTAAACCAAGAAAAGAACGAATCTCGTGAACAATCTCAGGCCGCTTCCAATTCTGAATAGCTTCGACCTTAGAAGGATCGACAGAAATTCCATCGGAAGATATAGCGTGGCCTAGGAATTTCACTTGCTTCTCCCAGAAATGACACTTAGAAAGTTTAGCCTTGAGTTGATGTCGGCGAAGAGTACTCAAGACAATTCTAAGATGTCGAACATGATCTTCCATGGATTTGGAATAGACCAAGATATCATCAATGAAAACAAGGACGAACTTATCGAGATATTCCCGAAATACTCAATTCATAAGATCGACGAAATAGGCAGGGGCATTCGTCAATCCGAATGGCATGACGAGCCACTCATAAGAACCATATCGAGTGCGGAATGTCGTAAGGGGAATGCTATCTTCCGCGACTCGGAGCTGATGAAAACCCGTGGCTAGGTCAAGCTGAGAAAAGACCTTGGCACCACTCAACTGATCGAACATATCATCGATACACGGTAAGGGATATTGATTCTTGATAGTCAACTCGTTAAGCTTACGGTAATCGACGCATAGCCTAAGAGTACCATCAGATTTCTTCACGAATACCACCGTAGCACCCCACGGTGAAGAACTAGAACAAACAAAATGCTTAGCTTCAAGTTCGAGAAGTTGCCTTTTGAGTTCCTCATTTTCTCACGTAGACATCCTCGTGGGAGGACGACTAACAGGATGAGCACCCGGAATAAGATCGATACGGAACTCAATAGCACGCCTAGGAGGCAAACCAGAAATAGGCTTGAAAACATCGGGAAAATCACAAACGACTGGAATGCGAGAGACATCATCGCTAGCAACATCAGAGGAATCATGAGCATATAAAGAAGCCATAGAATCAGCATCGGAATCATGAAGCGATAAAGACAACAAATCTAGAGAATTAGGATGACGCAGAAAAAGAACTCGCTCCAAACAAAGAATCCTGGCATCGTATCTAACTAGCCATTCCATACCAAGAATCATGTCAAGTCCAAGAAAAGGAATCACGTGCAGATTCGCACGAAAAGAAAAGCCACAAATAGAAATCTCAACATCACTACACAACAAGCTAAGAGTAGCGGATCCTCCGATAGGATTAGAAATCCGCAAAGAAGAAAGTAGACAAGAAACATCCATATGCAAGTCAACAACAAGCTCTTTCGATACGAATGAGTGAGAAGCACCCGTATCGAAAAGCAGTCTAATATAACGATCATGGAATAAAATAGAACCATCAAGAATAGATGAGGATGTACCTTTCGGCTGAGAGGCATCACCAGAAGCAGATGCTACATGAAGTTGTCCTTGACTAAGTCCTTTCCCTTCTTGGGGGCAAGATGCAACCAAATGTCCCTCTTTCTTGCAATGGAGGCAACGCTTTGGCTTAGGACACTCTCTGACAGCATGATCAGGGGAACCACATTTAAAGCAAGCAAAAGACTTGGCTGAAGGAGCAGACTGAGGCTGAGAAGAAGAACCACCAAACTTCTTCTTCTTCTTCAAAGGAAAGGATTTGGGCTTGCCAAAGAACCTCTTCTTGTTCAGGTTGGCCCGGACACTATCATCAACATCACTATCCTTTTCCTTCTCGACCTCTTCAAGACTAAGGGCCGCATCAACAAGCTTTTCAAAAGAAAGCTCAAGATGAAGCATAAGGGCCTTCTTCAAATACTTCTTCAGTCCAGAAACAAACATGAGATTCTTCTTGTGAGGAGTCGAAATATGTTCATGGCCATACTTCGAAAGGCTCTCAAAAGAAGCAACATAATCAGAAACAAAAAGTTTTTCTTGCTTAAGGTCAAGGAAACGACGAGCTAGAACGGCTCTCTCAGATTCAGGAATAAACTTGAGTTGGAACCTCTCACGGAACTGGTCCCACTCAAGAGAAGACTCATCAACCTCGGAAATCAGAAGATCATACCAATGAAGAGCTCGCTCTTGCAACATACTAGATGCTACCAGAACACAGTGACGACTAGAAATCTCCATGCGACCAAAGATACGCTTGCATGTACTGAGCCAGGCCTCGACCTCAATAACTGACTCAGTGCCTTTGAAGGGCTTGCCACCTAGATGTGTAAAGTCACTGCACATACGTGCAAAGGCAGACTTCTGAGGAGCAGAAGATGAATCAGAAGTAGGAGGCTGAATGCTCCTAACAAGTTCAAGAATCTGATCGGTGGATAAATACACGCCCTCAGGACGAGAACCACTGGACGGTCCCGCCCTGGAGTGACGTCCTCTACCTCTTCCAGACATAACTGAAGAGATAAGATAGATAGGATTACACAGGGTAAATATATTCATAAGAAATTCGAATGCAAAAATTAAGGAATACTATGGAATATAATAGATATTCCAAGACGTATTCATTTCTATTTACCCCCAAAGGAAACGAAAAGAGACACAAAAAGACTTAAAGAAAAGACAAGGGTAAGACAAAATGAAATGGGATACGATTCATGGGATGTTACATGTAACAAGTATTATACTAAAGGTATGGTATCTCGTATACTGTTCTGTATTTATTACATTAATTTCCGTAACGATGCTCTGATACCAAGCTGTGATGCCCCACCCCGAGACCCACGTTAGTAAAGGGAATTAACAAGTAATTCTATCTACTAACGCAGAGAATAGGGCTGGATAGGAGCGACCGTCATAAAATACAATAGCTATGGACTAAACATGTCAAGAATATGTCTATTTTTTTCATTTACCTCATAAGTGGTTTGACATATCTAATACATAACCATCGCACATTATGAAGGCTAACTAAAACATTTCAGAAATAATGTAACAATATAGTGCGGAAGTAAATACAGTCACAGAACAGTAAACCCAGATCAGTCATATATATACATATACATCACCATACATATCCATATAATACTATATACATATGTTGCTACAAAGTAGCTAGTGCCAAAAATATACATCCCAAATTTTACAAATAATACAAAGGCGGAAACCCAAAAAGGTTATGATGAACAAGCCAACATGAAGATAGATGTGTCCCAAAAAGATCAAGCTGAACCAAAAGATAAGCAATCCAACTAACCTGCAACTCGGTCTGACCCGAGTGAAAACACACGGGTCAGGCAACTAAACTTATCAGTAGATAAGGTACTCTAAAGTAATAGCTAGGGGGAAACATTCATCCTGTTGTTTTCAACAGAATGAACGAAAAGTGCAATGTGATAATCAAGTGAAGTGTCATCAGTATATATGTTATACATAAGGTGGATGTTAATAAGTTAAATAAATCATCAATAAACATCCATAAAGTCATCAAATCTCATAAATCTCATCAAGTCATAAATCATCAATAAAATTTGTTTTGTACGTGCTATTGTCCTCCACTAGTACTGTACTTTGGTACCATACATCATTTTGATCGGGATCGGGTGCATCTATATCATTCGTGCTTACGCACACGACTACGTAGCCTATAATTTTCCATCCCTATCGGTGACGTCATAAGACTCGAGTAATATCATAATATGATTGGAATTTGACTATCATACTGCAAATCCCAAGCACTCGAAGTCTTTAGTACTAGTCTAGTAATCCATGTGTCACAACTTCACGAATAGGAACCCAAAAGGTGTTAATGCACGTCCCATACCATGCATTTACGCATAATGATTTACTACTCATCGATTAATACCACATCTCAAAGAAATAATAAAACCGTATCAACCCAAAACATATATGCATTGCCTCATCTCATCGGCGAATACTAATGCTCATGTGAAAACATCAAACCATATAATATAATTATATACATTGCCTCGTCTCATCGGCGAATATATACAAAAACATCCAACTCGTCGTATTTCAATTACATGAGTTCCAAGTGGTAGTGTCCATCCATTTACATGTCGCCTCATTTCATTGGCGAATGTAAATCTTCATCCATATAGTCTTTATCTAATAGACTATATCAAATATTAGTCAATTAGACTAATGCGGTAAAATGCCGTTTCTACCATCAAGTACAATAAAACATCTCAAATCAGATAAGATCAACGAGGTCTCTAATGTCTCCTTAAATTTATTTCGATCGTACAAGTTTGTTATTAACCGATAAAGTAAACACACAAGTCCCATACCTCATGGTTTTACTAAACCGTTTAATTTACTTCCTCATACGTTCGAAAAACATTTATGATTTTAGCATAGAAAACATCAAAATATGGCAATGCAATTAAAGAAAAAGTTGTAGCTTAGTTTCTAAGCTTTCCGGAATGACCAAGATCATCAAATTCCGATCAGCGATCTAAAAATTATGATCAATTTACTATAAGTCTTAAACAAAGCCTGGTGCATATGTATATTGACAGGACTGAGATAAACATTCATAATTTCAGTCTAGTAAACATCAGAATATGGCAATATGATTAAAGATAAAGTTGTAGCTTATGAATTGAGCTTTCCAGAACATATAATATTATCGAATTCGGCCTAAAAACGAAAAAGTTATGGCCGATTTTGTTTCACTGTCAAACACAGAGCAGAATTGGTTTTTCTCTCGGGATGGCAGTAGAAAAATTTGATTTTTACAAATCTAGTTTTAGAATTAAAGAAAACTCAAAACATGAAAGTTGTTACACACATCTCAGGCTTTCCAAAACATCCAGTAAAACCAAATTCAGATTAAAATCGTGAGAGATATAGCGAAAACAATTTCAGGTTTGAACTTAGGAAATTATATTATAGACTGAATTGTACTTCTGTCTTCAAACTAGTTTTATGTCCATAAAATTGCAGAATTTTGAAATATGATCTGAAGATAAAATGTTCCTTATTGAATTTTCTTTCCCAAAAAAAATGTGAGGTACAACGGATGAAAAACGAGAAATTTACTACCATTTTACTATGGTGCATTTTCAGCAAAACGAGGTAGTACGAATTTGCAACCAAAAGCTATAGATTTTGCACACTTTCAATTTTTGTTGCTGTAAGTTTTACACTTACAATTTTTGAGCAAAGAAAGGATTTTAGACTGAAAGATGGAAGCTTTTAACTCCTAGAAGCCGCAAAATCACCTGTAGAAGCTAAGAAAACAACATGCAGACAATAGAAACCTATAAATAGAAGTTATAGTAAACAAACTATGAAGCTTTCTACAAATTGGAGATATAATTGAATAGGAGATTACCTCTTATAAATTTTAGACTAAAAATCCTTTAATTTGAGCAATTGACTTGGAGTTTTGGTTGAAAAACTTACCAGGAGGCCATGGAAATAGTTTCTGGAGCTATTGAGGAGGAAGATGAGAGAATAGAAGTGTTCTGTACGTACACTTCTGTTTTTCTCATTCCATAAACCACTTAGGCTATTGGGTATGAACCCAATATCAACCAAACCCAATAAGCCTTAGAATAATTTAGTTTTGAAATTTAATTTAAGACATATTTTCAATTATCCATAACTGGTTCAATTTTAATCCGATTTTGACAAATTTAGGCTTGTTGGAATCGTCTCAACATGAAGATTCCAAATAAAAAGATAAAACACAAGTTTATCACTTTTTTTTATATTTAATTTAACCCAATTTTCATATATTTACAATATAAATTGTAAATTGACATAATTGGCCAAATAAAAATATATAGCATGTTCCAAAATATTAATACATGACTAAATCATCAATAAATATTTTATTTCACTCATTAATGTTATTTTTATCACATGGAATATATTTTTCACTTATTCTTGATAATAAAATAGCAATATTAACAATAACTCTAAATTTTTCCAATATTAACCTTTTACTCAAATATAATTTAACAACCATATTTGAAAATTCCCGGAATAAAACATAAATTTTATTCCGCTCAAGAATATCAATTATACATTCAGGAATTCATTTATTTATCACACTAGCTCAATTTAATCCAAATTTCACTGTTTATTAAAATAAACAACATTATATTCTTATTAATTCAATTAATTCCAATATTAAATTATAATCATCATTATAATTTAATATTCATGGTAATCTCCAAAGCAGGATTGTTACAATTTCAAATTTCATATTTGGTTTTAAACGAAATCGTTTTATCGATTCAATTCAAATTTAGCTCTATATTTTATTAATCAATTTAACTCAATTTAAATTTTCCAATTTATTTGAAATTTCAATTCCAAATTTCCAATTCATATTCATTAAAGTTTAAATCAAAAATCTGATAAGAAAATGATGAAGATACTAAGTAAGGATTTTCTACAACGATTCGTAGGGCATTACCGCACCGAAACTTCTTTCTGGAGCTGTCACGAAGAAATCAAAGAATTTGGAAATGAATCAGAGGAAATTGATAAGAAAGTTGTTTTCACTGTTGTTACAGAGTATTGAATATTTACAGTCGTATTCCCCTATCTCGTCCTCTTCTTGCACTCATACTCACTATCAGTGGATAGTAAGAGAATTTACTGAGACATTCGAACGGATATATTAGGGATATACTCATTCTAGGGATACTTCGCCCTATCTCTAATGAGTTACTCAATGTGTTATACTCCTGAGCTAATGTTTTACCCTCAGCTCTGATACCAAATGTAACGCCCTGGATTTTCACGTTCGAAAATCGACATCCATACTTTACATCGTACTCGAATGTCGTAGATTCGACCGTTCAAATCCGAGTCGCCGGAGCTTATAACACAGTTAAGTAAATAACACAGTGGAAGAAAAAGAATAATACATTGATATACAATGTGTAACAACCCGCATATCTATCGATTTTATATTTTAAATATTTTATCGTTAGTCGGATGTTAGTCCGAAAAGCTACTTTTTGCATACGGTCAAATTAGGACTCGAGACCACTTCCATTGAGTTCAAAATGACGTTTGCGATCTTTTTGAGTGTAAACTTCGATATGTTTGGAGATAGCGAAATTTTCGTCACTTTTCCCGCGTGTGACTTTGGTTTGGACTGCACTTCCTTAGTTCAGCCCAACCCCCTTCCTCACTTCATTCACCATTTGTTTTAACATTCAAGCTTCATCAAAAATGGTGGTGGGAAGTGGAAATTGAAACCCCATACTCTAATTCTATTGCAAATCCGAGATTCAACATCAAATTCACGTGAAGACCATTGATTCAAGCTTGTTGGTGTTCTTGCTTTGCTCTCAAATCTCCATCTTCATCAAATTCCGTGAAAAGGTGAGATTTTTGATCTCACATCTTACCTATATCTATCTTGGGCTGTTGGAAATGACTTCCTATCACTTTAGCATTAATGTTTGCAACTGGTTTGGATTGAATTGGTGAGAAACTCAAGTTTCAGTGCTGTTTGCAAATTCTGGCCCTAGGTCGTTCTGCCCTCCTTAGGTCGTCCAGGCTGCTAGCTCGCGTGTTGAAAAGTCTCCACTTTCTTAGGTCGTTCACGAGTTAGGACTTAGGTCGTTTGCGTGCTTAGGTCGTTCTGGCTTAGGTCGCAGGGGAATAGGTCGAAAGTCGAAACAGCTTTAAGTCTTAGGTCGTTGCCGACCTAAAATTCCAAGGCAAATCACTAAGTCGCTCGAATTTTGTTAAGTCTTAGGTCGTTGCCGACCTAAAATCCCCAGGCAAAACGTTAGGTCGTTGCCGACCTATAATTCCCCAGGCAAACTTTAGGTCGCTCGCACTGGCTTATCTCGTAGGTCGTCTCCGACCTAAGCTTCTTTTCCATAAGTCGTTCGCGAGTCAAGTGTTAGGTCGTCTCCGACCTAACGCCCTCGTCACCTTAGGTCGTAGCTCGTAAGTCGCTCGACCCTGCTAAGTCTTTAAGTCGCTCGAGTTAGGTCGGCCAGTATATCTCGTAGGTCGTCTCCGACTTATCCTCCAGTTAAGTCGTTCGACCCTCTAGGTCGTTCGAGTTAGGTCGTTGGACCATTTACCTTAGGTCGCTTGACCTTAAGTCGTAGGTCGTCTCCGACCTATGCCCCACTAAGTCGCATCCCACTTAGGTCGCAGGACTCTATAAGTCGTAGGTCGTCGCCGACCTTACACTTGGTCTTTTTAGTTCGCGATTTCCTTAGGTCGTATGACCTATTTTTCCTTAGGTCGCTGGACCGCTTGCCTTCACTAGGTCGTACCGTGACGGGGATGGTTTTGGGATTGACTTCTTTGGACTTTACTCACGTCTTCGAACGTGAATTGATTTGTTCTACAATCGTTTTATGACTTGTCACTTTAAAGATATATGAAGGTTTCAATACTAATAGTAAATATCAAAACTCTTTCATCAAAGCGATTTCAACACTATTTTAAATATCAAAAGTTCATTTTCTCAAACCGATTTTCAATCTACTAGTATATACAAGCCTTTACTTCACTCGAATGAGAAATCGACTTAAACGACTTAGTAAAACGGGTGGTATGAAACGCTTGCGTTCACTTCGTCGGTTAGCTCTTGGACTTGTTCAATTGAACCCTTTTTGTGACAATTTCCTAGTGAAGATTTACATCTTGTTCGTAAATATTTAAGTTAAGCAAGTGGTTATGGGACATGAAGCTAAACTCATATATTTACTAGCTTGGTGTGATTGACACTTCCTTATGATCATGACGATCATTTTTGTGATTTAGACTAGCGATTGAGCGATGTCTCTTTGTCTACGTGGGAGACTATACCCCGATTATGTGATGTTTCGCCATCACATTTCCTACGGTCTTCGGGCCATTCCTGTGTGAAAATTTAATGGATAGCTTCCATGAGATAGCTTCTCGTCATGTGTTTACGCGTAGGTGAGTTTTCATGCTCCCATTCATGTGTTAGGCCTCCCCCCTTTTTATGTGTTTTCTGGATTTCTGATGATGATTTCTGGAATTTTGTGCTTCACCAATTTTCATGATTTTCATTGATATGATATCAGTTTTTGTGCATTGGTGAATTCATGTGTTATTGACTTGTTATTGACTTGTTATGAATACAAGTTTAGGGTATGATACCCTACCTTATCTTTGAGAAGATTCTTGTGATATTGATTAATCTTTTGTTGATTATCATTTACATACTTATAGTAGTATGTCGTAATAGTTATTTCATGTTCATGTCATGCCATTTACCTTATACCATATCATCTGATATTTATAGTTAGACTGATCCGTTTATTATTTTCTTATAAATAATACTCGGGTCAGACCGAGATGTTACAGGTGCTTCTGCTTGACTTCTCTTCAGGATATTTCTGACTTTTGGCTAACTACATAGATTAGTAGTTTTTGGATGTACCCCTTTGAGATATAGACTCTATGTTGTGTACTTATTCTTTTGTATAGCACGTGATGCTATTCTTTTGTATTATCGTGGATCTTTCTGACGACTACTCTGATGTACACTTTCATGTGTTATATATTTATTCATATCTTCTTCCGCCTTTGTGATATGGATGTCTGTGACTGATTTATGTTATGATTATTTCTATGTTTGTTTTCCGAAGATTATATAGCCACCGTGTGATAGCTTTGTGTTTGTATCGGTATGTCGGATTTCCTCCTTAAAAGATATGCATTCTATTCTATCTGACGTATCGGTGCTCGCACAAAGAAGTTACATGGATGGTCGCTCCTCCACAGCCTTATTCTCCGCGCTAATTGACAGCACTACATCGTAGTGTTCTTGGTTAGCGTGGGTATAGAGGTGGGGCGTCATAGATAAGTTTATATAAATCGCGGGCAACCTTAACCGGGTCGACCGTGACTTCAAGAATAAGATCGATGCAGAATTCCAAGGCAAATCGACATTTGATCTCAAGAAATAGACTTCAGACATAGCAAGAGATAGACAGTATCGTAAACCGAGGATACAGAAATGTGACGCCCCACCTCTATGCTCATAATAACAAAGAGTATTAAAAGAAATACTGTCTATTATTACGAAGAATAAGGCTGGATAGGAGCGACCATCCGTAATTGGCCTTACACTAATATTGGTTATCTCGATAGGAGTGGTATATACTTTTTATTTTTCATCTATTATTTATTTACTCCCATCGACATATCCAATTATCAGTATAAAACAAACTACGATAGTTCATAATAGTTTAGGACAATAGATATAACAATAACACAGATAATATAAATGCGGAACACAGATTAACAAAATCTCATATATATATATATATATATATATAACCGATGTCAGTTACAATATAGTTGACACGATACATATGATACAACTACAACTGTCAACTCTAGAAGTTATATATACAAGTACATTATCGACTAATATACATGAATACATATCTTTCTATACAATGACACGACTACTACAAAATGACACTGACAACTTCAGAAGATGTGAAAAGTCTTCATATCCTGAACAGCAACTCAAAGAAGAAAATCTACAACCTGAAATAACTCGGGTCTGACCCGAGTATTACATTCAAAAGAAAATAATACATGGGTCAGTCTAATTCAAACTCAATTATTAGTGCATAGAAGCAATAATAATCAAACGTCAAATAGACGACAGTCACAGAAATCTCATATATCCGACCTCTCGATACGAGAATCGGATAACGGCAGATATAACACTAAACAGTGTTAGACAGCAAATCAGCAGATTTAAATCACCAACAAAATAAGTAAAAAGATTATCAATGAAGGTAATCTTAAAAACATCAGAATTGCCTAACGGCAATTAACAACAACAAAATAATCAATATAAACATCAACTCTAGTAGGGCTGCAGCACACGCACGCATGTGCTGCCTCACCACTACAGCATGTATACTCAAAAGATCAACGCATCAAAAGCAAAAGAAATACCAATAAAATCAATACGGTGTGGCTGCAGTGCACGCTCGCGTGCACTGCCTCGCCACTGCAGAGATGAAATAAGGGCCAGACACAAGGTCAATACACAGTCTACACAAATTCAAGAAGGCGTCAAACAATAACATGAATACAGGTATGAATGCAGCAATATGACCAGCAAGTGAACCAGCAAGCTACAACTAAGTGAAACTCAAACAAGTGCACAACAACACTACAGTACAGCATGATCAACTACACAAATGTAGTGAACAGTGCAGTACAACTCAATGATGCAACAATTTTAATACGTACCAATATACTATGCAGTGGAGCCAAAGCAAATAGTGCAAATCAATATGGCAACACAGCTATGCAAGAGAATGAAACAGAGGTGGCTACAGGGATGAACAAACATTGCCGAGGTCAAGTACAGACATGGTCAAAATGGAAATCGAACTACAGTTACAAAATATATGTACAGGTTGAACAAAATCAAGTGTTGTCCAGCATCAAATAAAATCACAGGAAGTTCGAACCTCAACAACAACTACAAACTGCAGTACAAAACGAATGACCAGTATTCATGTCAAGACATGAATTGGAACCAACACAATAGCATAAGTCATATAGCAACCTGGAAACATGATTATCAATAGCATATCAATGAACTAATGAACACTACAGGCCAGAGGAGAACTCGGACAAATTCAGGAAAGATCTCAAGCATAATTCAATATGCTAATCACCGGAGACAAAACACATGTATAAGAAACAATGTGACAGATAGTCAGATGTATATGTACATAACATGAATGCACATATATATGTGAAGTTATGCCACGGTATGCCACAGAGGTAAGGGAACGACAGTTTCAACTCAAAGTGGGCAAAGCAGTGAAAAATGTTCAAAGCTAAAGCCAAAACAAAATACGCATTTCAAACTTGAAGTCACTAGTCACCGAAGTCAATTTTATCACAAGTCGAAGACTATATAAGGCTACATGAACACTCTGCATCATGAGAACAACTACAGGCTGTCTCGAAAGCGAACTCAAGTGTGGTCGAGACAATCGAGATAGTCAAGTATGACACAGCCAGTATGAATGGATATGCTAGCCGTTTAAACCATCAAGCCAACAAACCCAAAAACTTTCACAAAAATCAAAGTCAAGCCCGAAGTCACCAGGAATTCACAAAAAAAAAACAAAACATTATCACGTAGTCCCAACAAAGAGAAAATCAAGTATCCGAGATGAGTCAAGGATCTAGAATTTTATTCAAACAACAGAAATTCGCATAGCATCATCAATTACTAACATCGAACGAGAACAAATAGCCGAGATAAATCAACATCGAAGAAAATCGAATTGCAGATGCACCATACTATGAAGGAACTAGATGTGAGTAAATAGATTTACTCACCTCTTTTCCACGAATTTGCCTAAAGAGGAAGCAATCGAAAGCATCTCCGAGTTGAATTCGAGAGGATGAACTAAACTGACGAGCTTGCCCTAATTTCGAACGAGCGATTGCCTTCTTTCCTCTTCGATTTCTATGCCCTAGTTTCGCCGAGAAGACGAGCGAGAGACACGGCTTCCCTTTCATTTCTCGTTTTTGATTTTTTTTGAATCTAGGGTTCGAACTCAAGAAATTAAAAAGGGGATCGGGTTTTAATAATATAAACGGGCCGGCTGATATAAAGATAATGATTTAAAACCCAACAAAATTTTCTTAACCATTTTTATAAAAGGAATTTCAAATCGATTTTTAAAATTCCAATTCAAATTTTTCTCTTCTAATCTCGATAGCCAATCTATGCAAAGTACAGGGTTGTTACAGACTCCCCTCCTTAAAGAAATTGCGTCCTCGCAATCATAAGGAACCAATGGATAAAAGGTAACAACTATAAGAGCATATCATTCCAAGATGAAGAAATTCGCAATTCTCAATAAAATCTAACTATCAAATAGATAGTCAGAAACAACAAAACTAAATAAACGCAATAGTCAGCAATATTCAATTATCAATGAGCTAATTAAAGTACAAAACCATGCAACATCTATATCTAATTATCGATACGATAATTAGAAAACAGCAAAATCTAATTATCAACAAAGATAATTGGAAATCAAATCACAAATCGCAAAATTGCAAATATCTAGTTATCCAACAATTAACTAGAAAATACAAATTCCATAATCAACAAACTCTAACTATTAACAGAAATAGATAGAAAATAGAGATTCCATAAAATCAGTATACTCTAGAATCAATTAGAGACTAGAAAATCTCATATCAACAAAATTTGCAATTATCCAATTATCAAAAATGACAATCAGAAAACACAATCATCAATTAGCAAAACAATAATCGGAAATCATAAACCTCAAATCAACGAATACATAATTATCTCAATCGATAATCAGGAACAAATCAACTAGTATCTAATTATCTCAAACGATAATTAGAAAACAAATCAGCAAATATTTAATCGTCTCAAGCGATAATTAAATCATAAATCAACAAATATTTAATTATCTAACAGCGATAATTTAAATCTTAAATCAACAAATATTTAATTATCTAAAGCGATAATTAAATCTCAAATCAACAAATATTTAATTATCTAACAGCGATAATTAAATCTTAAATCAACAAATATTTAATTATCTAAAGTGATAATTAAATCTCAAATCAAAAAATATTTAATTATCTAACAGCGATAATTAAATCTTAAATCAACAAATATTTAATTATCTAAAGTGATAATTAAATCTCAAATTAATAAATATTTAATTATCTAAAGCGATAATTAAATCTCAAATCAACAAATATTTAATTATCTAACAGCGATAATTAAATACAACAAATATCCGATTATCAAAAACGATAATCAGAACTCATATCAACAAATATCTAATTATCACAAGCGACAATTAGAAACAACAAATATCTAATTATCAAAAACGATAATCAGAACTCATATGAACAAATATCTAATTATCACAAGCGATAATTAAAAACAACAAATATCTGATTATCAAAAACGATAATCAGAACTCATATCAACAAATATCTAATTATCACAAGCGATAATTAGAAACAACAAATATCTAATTATCAAAAACGATAATCAGAACTCATATGAACAAATATCTAATTATCACAAGCGATAATTAAAAACAACAAATATCTGATTATCAAAAACGATAATCAGAACTCATATCAACAAATATCTAATTATCACAAGCGATAATTAGAAACAACAAATATCTGATTATCAAAAACGATAATCAGAACTCATATCAACAAATATCCAATTACCTGCAGATAATTGGAAGCAACAAATATCTAGAAATCAATTAAGAAGACTAGAAAATCAACATAAAAGCTTGGATCGATCCCATCAGATGGCGAGTTTTTAATTCGCCGCACGTGCAACAACATATGGCCGAAGCCTACCAAGTACTCAACATAATTTTGGCGCCCATCAGATTGACCCGAAGGTCCGCAGAGTGACCCGAAGGTCTAGTACTTGTATTTGACCCGAAGGTCCGCAGAGTGGCCCGAAAGCCCAACAAATGACCCGAAGGTCCAACATATGACCCGAAGGTCCAACAAAGTGGCTCGAAAGCACACGAAATCATCAAATATTTCAATTAACGAGTCCAGAATTAACTGAAATAGCAAACGCACATGTCCTATACCACGTGTTTTACTAAATCGTTTGATTCTCTTCATCGTTTCCTTGAAAGTGTAAAATTCATCAAAATCATCAAAACAACAGATATTCAATTAACGAGTCCGGAATTAACCGAAATAGTAAAAGTGTGGTTCCATACTCCGCACTTTTGCTAAATCGTTTAAATCTCTTCATCGTTTCCTTGAAAGTGCAAAATTGTGTATTTTGTAAAAATACACTTTACATTCTCAAACGGACAAGTCCGGAATTAAGCGAATCAGTAAAAGAAAGGGGTCATAGTCCTCGATTTTGCTGAAACGTTTAAATCGCTTCCTCATTCTTTTGAAAGCGCAAACTGTAAAAATTCTTGAAAACAATTTTATTTATTTTGTAAATATAACAATTCACATTCTCAACTGGACAAGTCCGGAGTTAAGCGAAACAGTAAAAGAAAGGGGTCATAATCCTCGATTTTGCTGAATCGTTTAAGTCGCTTTCTCATTCTTTTGAAAACGCAGACTGCTAAAATTTTATAAAACAATCTTCGTTTTAAAACAATTTTCTAACCACGCGATTAAAACAGCAAATCAGTATTGCGGAATAACCGCTTGAAAATCCACTTTTAAAATTTGGCGGTTACTGAAGCCAAAGCGACAGTAGTTTTAAAACGTCAAAATCACATCAAAATGTAATATCAGTGAATTCTCATTCATCAAAATGCCACAAAACACTGTGCTTCGAATATAGCATTGTGTAAAATCCCGTTATAAAATAACGGCAACAAAATACGTTTCATAACCAAGCATCGGATCAACGTAAAATAAATGCAGTAACGTGCAATTCAAATTTTTGCACGTACTACAGAATGAACAAAGAAATCATTCGAAGGTATCTTCAATGAAGATAATTCAAAACAGCAAAATCTAATCAATAGACGATTAGTACAAAAGAAAGCCAGCGGAATTTCAACAAAAATCACATATCTGCAATTTCTTCGAATCCTCAATTCGGATTCGAAATTCTCAAAGAAACAAAATAATTACAGCTATGTGAACAACAAATGAAATTCATATCAATTTCGTATTTTGATTTTTAAATCAAAAAGATTATCAGTTGTACTCAGCGAAGACAGTTTCACTGTTTCCGCTGCGCACTCTGATAAATAGAACACAAATCAATCAAATCATCAAAACACCATTTCATCAAAACAACAAAACACAATTCCACTTTTATTTTTAAATAAAGATATTTAAAAATTTCATCGAAATTTCAAAACTTTAGTTTTGACTCAAATCACAGATAAAACATCGACCCATAGTTGTAACATATGTTCCATCCAAGTTATGTTTTATATTATGTCCATAAACCCCAAGCTCTGATACCAACTGTGATGCCCCACCTCTATGCTCATAATAACAAAGAGTATTAAAAGAAATACTGTCTATTATTACGAAGAATAAGGCTGGATAGGAGCGACCATCCGTAATTGGCCTTACACTAATATTGGTTATCTCGATAGGAGTGGTATATACTTTTTATTTTTCATCTATTATTTATTTACTCCCATCGACATATCCAATTATCAGTATAAAACAAACTACGATAGTTCATAATAGTTTAGGACATTAGATATAACAATAACACAGATAATATAAATGCGGAACACAGATTAACAAAATCTCATATATATATATAACCGATGTCAGTTACAATATAGTTGACACGATACATATGATACAACTACAACTGTCGACTCTAGAAGTTATATATACAAGTACATTATCGACTAATATACATGAATACATATCTTTCTATACAATGACACGACTGCTACAAAATGACACTGACAACTTCAGAAGATGTGAAAAGTCTTCATATCCTGAACAACAACTCAAAGAAGAAAATCTACAACCTGAAATAACTCGGGTCTGACCCGAGTATTACATTCAAAAGAAAATAATACATGGGTCAGTCTAATTCAAACTCAGTTATTAGTGCATAGAAGCAATAATAATCAAACGTCAAATAGACGACAGTCACAGAAATCTCATATATCCGACCTCTCGATACGAGAATCGGATAACGGCAGATATAACACTAAACAGTGTTAGACAGCAAATCAACAGATTTAAATCACCAACAAAATAAGTAAAAAGATTATCAATGAAGGTAATCTTAAAAACATCAGAATTGCTTAACGGCAATTAACAACAACAAAATAATCAATATAAACATCAACTCTAGTAGGGCTGCAGCACACGCACGCGTGTGCTGCCTCACCACTACAGCATGTATACTCAAAAGATCAACGCATCAAAAGCAAAAGAAATACCAATAAAATCAATACGGTGTGGCTGCAGTGCACGCTCGCGTGCACTGCCTCGCCACTGCAGAGATGAAATAAGGGCCAGACACAAGGTCAATACACAGTCTACACAAATTCAAGAAGGCATCAAACAATAACATGAATACAGGTATGAATGCAGCAATATGACCAGCAAGTGATCCAGCAAGCTACAGCTAAGTGAAACTCAAACAAGTGCACAGCAACACTACAGTACAGCATGATCAACTACACAAATGTAGTGAACAGTGCAGTACAACTCAATGATGCAACAGTTTTAATACGTACCAATATACTATGCAGTGGAGCCAAAGCAAATAGTGCAAATCAATATGGCAACACAGCTATGCAAGAGAATGAAACAGAGGTGGCTACAGGGATGAACAAACATTGCCGAGGTCAAGTACAGACATGGTCAAAATGGAAATCGAACTACAGTTACAAAATATATGTACATGTTGAACAAAATCAAGTGTTGTCCAGCATCAAATAAAATCACAGGAAGTTCGAACCTCAACAACAACTACAAACTGCAGTTACAAAACGAATGACCAGTATTCATGTCAAGACATGAATTGGAACCAACACAATAGCATAAGTCATATAGCAACCTGGAAACATGATTATCAATAGCATATCAATGAACTAATGAACACTACAGGCCAGAGGAGAACTCGGACAAATTCAGGAAAGATCTCAAGCATAATTCAATATGCTAATCACCGGAGACAAAACACATGTATAAGAAACAATGTGACAGATAGTCAGATGTATATGTACATAACATGAATGCACATATATATGTGAAGTTATGCCACGGTATGCCACAGAGGTAAGGGAACGACAGTTTCAACTCAAAGTGGGCAAAGCAATGAAAAATGTTCAAAGCTAAAGCCAAAACAAAATACGCATTTCAAACTTGAAGTCACTGGTCACCGAAGTCAATTTTATCACAAGTCGAAGACTATATAAGGCTACATGAACACTCTGCATCATGAGAACAACTACAGGCTGTCTCGAAAGCGAACTCAAGTGTGGTCGAGACAATCGAGATAGTCAAGTATGACACAGCCAGTATGAATGGATATGCTAGCCGTTTAAACCATCAAGCCAACAAACCCAAAAACTTTCACAAAAATCAAAGTCAAGCCCGAAGTCACCAGGAATTCACAAAAAAAATACAAAACATTATCACGTAGTCCCAACAAAGAGAAAATCAAGTATCCGAGATGAGTCAAGGATCTAGAATTTTATTCAAACAACAGAAATTCGCATAGCATCATCAATTACTAACATCGAACGAGAACAAATAGCCGAGATAAATCAACATCGAAGAAAATCGAATTGCAGATGCACCATACTATGAAGGAACTAGATGTGAGTAAATAGATTTACTCACCTCTTTTCCACGAATTTGCCTAAAGAGGAAGCAGTCGAAAGCATCTCCGAGTTGAATTCGAGAGGATGAACTAAACTGACGAGCTTGCCCTAATTTCGAACGAGCGATCGCCTTCTTTCCTCTTCGATTTCTATGCCCTAGTTTCGCCGAGAAGACGAGCGAGAGACGCGGCTTCCCTTTCATTTCTCGTTTTTGATTTTTTTTGAATCTAGGGTTCGAACTCAAGAAATTAAAAAGGGGATCGGGTTTTAATAATATAAACGGGCCGGCTGATATAAAGATAATGATTTAAAACCCAACAAAATTTTCTTAACCATTTTTATAAAAGGAATTTCAAATCGATTTTTAAAATTCCAATTCAAATTTTTCTCTTCTAATCTCGATAGCCAATCTATGCAAAGTACAGGGTTGTTACAGACTCCCCTTGTCACGTACCGAAATTTTCGACTTTCGAAAATTCGACATCGATACTCACTTTATCGACTGCCGAGAAATCGAATGCCGGAAACTCCAATAGTGAGGGGTTTTAAGAAAGAAGAAGTAAAAGAAAAGATAGAAGAAAAAGAAAAGAAGAGAAAGCAGAAGAAGAAAGAAGAACAACAGAAAACATCAGAACAGAAAACAATATCAGAATCTCACATTCGCAGCGGAACAATATATAATAGATAAACACTAGTCTTTTAAAACAAAGAACTATATCATTTTATACATACATCAATCATCAGAGTCAATATACAACAATGGACAGTTATATAACTTGTCCTCATACAGAATACACAGCGGAATAAATACTATCAGATACAAATACTACGTCTCGTCATCCAGCTCATCTCCAAAGCTCCAGAATATCCAGAGTATCCTGATAATCTAACTCTAGACTGCCCGTGTGGAAATTGGTAGGCACCCAGAGTTTAGAAGGGAAACAATAAACTCCGAGTCAGTCATGGTGACTGGTGTGAGATCGTAAAACAGTTATTTATCTTTAAAATAAAGAACAGAAAAACTTTAATGTCAATTCGCAATGCTTTTGGAAAATGAAACTACCATAAGACGTCCCACCACACACACAATGCAAAACGCAGACTTGGAGGAGATTTCTTCTTATGTTAGTCAAAGATGCTTACTACGCAAAATCAAATCATTTTTGATATTATTATTAGTGCATAGTGTAGAAAACATTTCGAAAGTAGAATATAAATCTTAGCCAGCATAGGTACTATTATATTATGCCTGCTATAGCTGCCTCCTGAGGAGACAGGTTATACAATTGAAATCGTAAAGGCTCGTATTGTTTCTTTGGATTTCCAACAAATGGTCAGGCTAAGGAACTTCCTTTCCACGATGGGTACGTCCCTGGAATAGACGACCCGAGAACCTAACCGGATCTCTGCCAACACAAGGCCGGGTTACCTCTGCAAAAATAGGTAACTACTGACACGCGTATGCCATCCCCCGATCGTAACCGATCTTCCCGAGGATCCCCGATTTCCAACAACCACAAAGTAATAAATTTGCAGCAACCACATAGGTTAAGTATCTGGGCTCCATACCATGATACCACCTCTATCCAGAAGGAATGACATACACTAAGGGGCGCTACTCCCTAGAACCTTGCCGCATCCTTCCTGTTTCGACCATTTCCGGGGTGTGAGGCTCGACGAAGTCTCGTCCACAAAGCTACGCTTTCTACAAAGCCCTGCTTCGGGTCAAACAAAAATGATCAACCTATGATCACAAAGATATAAGATCAAACAAATGATCATATCGTAAATGATCAAACACTGATCATTTCACAGCAACACTCAGTATGCCACGTTACCAAATTGGGATATATCGCTGATAAATTTCAACTACATAACCTCTGAGCTCGTACGTCTCAGAGAAGGGTGTTAAGCTAAGAGAATAAATTCTCCGCCACCAACAGAAATGTATTTGAAAGAAATCAGCTTTATATCTCAAATTGTAACGTCAGACACACAATCCATACAAGTCTGTTCCGGGATCGAACAGAACCGAAGGCACTTCTCACGAAGCCCTTGCAATTCCGGATAATTTTCAATCACGTCAGGACTTCCCGTCACTAAGGGTGATAAAACCTCTAAACCGGAGATCAGCCGATGTAGAGTAACTCGACGGTAATCCTTCCGTTTTCAAAAATATCCGGTCTTCAACACCGGTCTTCAAATGCGATTCATAACGACGTATCACATATTCGGAATGGGTTATACGACCCCATGGTCCTTTCTCGGCTAACCCGAATAGTGAGCGCTTATTCAAAAATAAGTGTGGCATTCAAATTCATCCAATTCACAACAAATACCTACTCAAGGTAATTATTGATAGTCGGTTATTTAACTATCAATAAAGATGCGCAACATCATCAGATTCCAAATAATTTTCCAAATTATTTCATCTTCAAAAATATCTTTACTAGATATAAAATTTCCACACTTCAAAAATAAATCAATATTTATTTTTCTAAACAGTTTCCATTTCCTTTATAAATTCCGTAGTGAATTTATATTTCAAAATATCTACTGACATACGATTCTCAAATCGATTTCAAATATTCAATTTCATTTTATCTTTAAGAAGATAAAATCTCAAAAACTTTTCATTTCATATTGGAAAAACATTTCCCTACTTATTTAATAATAAGTATTTCACAAATCTATTTATTTTCAACATTTGAAAATATTCGTTATACTTAAATCAAAATTAAGTATACATTTCATTCTTTAAGGAAAATTATTTTCTATAACAACATCAATTTGAGTCAAAACGAATGTTACGTAAAACATCGTTACGACGACTCAAAATCACTAGTATAGGGATTCGGATTTAGATAGATATATAAATCCCAATACTACATTAAAAACATTTCCTTTTGGAAATCATTTACTATAACAACAGTGTTATAGTCCACCATTTCCTTATTTTTCGAAAACGTCTATTTCAACAATAAATGTTGAAATCTATGATTTCGATATTTAACACGTTTTAAAACATCTTTTAAAACAATTACTTCATTTTATAATATCGTTTCTCCAGAACATATCCATTTTCCTTAAGAATATATTCACTGTCCAAAATCGTGAATATAATTCACTTAACCAAATTTCAATCATCTCTACACATTTTATTTCAATAAAGATTCGCTATCCAAAATCGCGAATATATCTTCTTTAATGACCTCCTACATTTAATTTATCAAACTCCATTGATTTTAATTTATAAAACAACGTTTTTAAATCCTATTTCTATATTTTTTTAACAACTTTGATTTATAAATCTTCTTTATTAACGATCCGATCAATATTACATTTAAAAGCAAAAATCCAATTTATAAGTAAATTTCTTATAATCATTCATTCTACAACTTCATACTTTATAAATCTATAAATTTCATATCTTTACAATTTATAATTCTATACATTTCATATCTTCACATTTTTATAATTATAAATTTCATATCTTCACATTTTTATAATTATAAATTTCATATCACTTATAAAACTCATTTTAAAATTCCAATAACTTTAATTGATAAATATCAATTTGATACATCTTTTATATACATTGGTTTAATAATTCAAAAATCTCAACTTAAACCATTTTATAAATTTCTTAACTCTTTATTTCAAAAGAACTTACTTTTTTGTTAAAATTCACAAAATCTTAACTTTTATAACTTTAAAGTTTTAACGTTTATCTATTTAAAGTAAATCAATTCAACAATTTAAATAAACGTATATTTTCAAAGATCGCTTTTAAAATTTCACTTTTAAAATCAACATCGTTATTTTTAAATTTCAAAATTTGAATCCAATGATGCAACGCATCAATTAGTCCATCACAACATCAAACATCATATATCATCATATGATAACAGAATATATATCAACATCTGTAAATAAATAAATACAGTTGAGGAATCCAGTTGGATCCCTCCAAACTGTTTCCCTGCATCCAAAGAGGTTAGCACAATACCATTCCACTTCGAGGTGGAATATCGCGGTATATGGGTTTTTATAAAAATCCGCTTACTAACGGCGCAATAGGGTCTCATCCGCTATACGAGGCGGGAAATCATCAATCCAATATATACATATGCCAATATGTATATATTGCTATATATATAGATATATCCTACTATATCTAATATCACATCCAAACAGTCAATCAATAAATAACTGTAAAAGAAAATCCACTTTCATTTGAGTGAGAAGATCTCACCTTAGCTTTTATTTTGCAATCCATTTTATTCCAGCTTGACTCGATTTTCTTGATTTTTTTACCTTGTATAAACAATTTATACGGTTTCATAAATATTTGAATCAACTGAATAATTTACTTCCGTTTAATAACTTATGATTCTTTTTAAACCAATTTTCTCAAATAAATTTATTTTAACCAAAATGTTCACATAAATGTTTTAGAAATATTTTTTTTCTCAAGGTTTAACTTTATATATATAATCCCCTAAAACATTTAAACTTCCTATTACATTATTTTCACCATTCTATCTATATATACATTCCTATTTCAAATTAAATTATGTATTTAAATTAATATATATAAATATATATATTTACCTAAACTACATTGATATATATATATATATATATAAATATACTTTACTGTTTTTTTTATTAATAATATAAAAAAAAACGAGATAAGCTATACCTCACTGCCCCGACGACCACATCTACTCGCCAGTGCCACCGATCTGCTGCCTTCACCTAATCACGACCCACATCCCCTATCAGCATCGTCGCCGCCAACACCAGCTACCGCCTGACCCAAACTCGAGCTCGACTCGATACGTTGCCGACCCCCTATTCGCGGCGCCAAGGCGAACGCGATTGCCATTCGATCGAGTATCCCCACTCGAGTTTCCGCCTCATCATTTTCGTGCCCTAACTCGTGCTGGCCTTGCGAGATTCGAGTCGTTCGACTCCGCGTTTATGTGCCTCGCGACTTGATCATGCCGCCAATCTCCTTTCTTCATCGCGATCGAACAAAACCCACGCGCCCCCGCGACTTCATTTTATTTTTCTTTGAACTGGGGACGAGAAAATGGAAAGGGGATGGAAGTAATTCGCGTGGATTTGAACTGAAAGAGGGAACGCGATTTTTTCTTTGTTTGAATTGGCTTCGGCCATTTTTTTCTTTTTCGTTTTGATTTTAAGTTATAGAGAAGAGCGAATCAAAATTTTGAACTGAAAGGGATGGGGACGAGATGCTTTAAAAATTGAAGACGGCATGTTTTCACGTTCTCTGGCACGATCCTAGGCATGATTCTAGACATGATTTTAGGAACGAATAGTAATGATGTGACAAATTTAAATTTAAATTTAAATCGAATCTCATTTTATTTTAACGCGTTTAAACGTCATATGTACACACAACAACTCCAAATGCCACGAAATTTGAAATCCGGTAATAATTCAATATTACGGATCCAATGGAACTGGTTTCGTTGAATTCCGAGACTGCGCCTCGGACGGCTATTTTTAAATAACGATTCGAACGATAAAATTTTAAACTGAACAAATCAATTCGAAATTAGATTCTAAAGCTTCTATTACCTTCCGGTATTGTCAACACGAATTTTGAAAGCTTTCGAAATATTTTTAATCAGCTTAAAATTGAAGATTTAAATTTTTATTTAACATTAAATAGATTAAATTCTTATAATTTAATCGTCAGCTTCAAAGTTATATCCGGGATTCAAATTAAATCATCGTTCAAATATTTAAAATTAATTAAATATTCTCAATTTAATTCGTTCAAAATTCGGGGTCGTTACAAACTTCCCTCCTTAAAAGAATTTCGTCCCGAAATTACAAGTCAGGAAGAAAAAGTCCTTAACTCGTCTACTATTTTTCACAATTCAATAGTTTTATCAATTCATCAAAACAAATCTCTCTACTAAAGATTCGTTATCAATTCAATTAACTTTCTAAACCTTTCATAGCTTTCAAACATCATTGTTTTCCTTCAAAATTCAAATTCAATTCAAATTCAAATTTAAACTTCCAAAATTTTCTCAAAAATTTTCTAACGCCCTAAATTTTCGAAAAATTTCGCCAGCGTCTCCTTTGCGCGGCTAATACGGTACGACTACAAAACGTCCCTACGGACTCTCAGATTTCAAAAAGAAAAAGAAAAAGCCAAACGGCTAGAGAAATAAGTCATCAAAGCTCATATTCAAATTCAAATACGTACCTTTTTTCGAGCAATTCAAATTTATCTTTGAAAGTAAAATCCCAATTCCTTTATAACACCTGTATATCCTACTAGCCATAATATCTAGTTACATATATTCAAACCATTTCGTACATTCAATTACAAAATTTTCAATATATACTTCTTATATCATTTTTACTTCACCATTGAAGTTACATATTCATTATCATTCAATTTTTGCATTTCAATTTTCATTTGAGTTCAATTTAAAAGTTCAATTCAATTTGAATTCTATTTAACTTCTATTCTGAAATATTGAATTTTATCTTTCAATTATAGCTGATTCATATCACTATTTTTTTCACTTAGTTTCGCTTACTAATTTTCTTATTTCAATACTTCACTTTGTTTATTACAAATCAAATTCAATTCAGTCTCATTTTCTTACAAATTCAAAATGAACTTTAACATTCAATTTCATTTTCTGGCACTTGCAATCGCAATTTTATTTTCATAATTCAATACTCAATTCCAGAGTCTTTTCAACCTTTTCAAAACCATTTTTGAAAACAATTCAAATCAGCCTTTGAATTTCCAAAACAAAACCCAAATTTTCTAAACAACTTCCATTTAAAACAATTAGGCAGCAATTCCTCTTTCGGAAACCCGAAAATGAACACCGGTGATGTCGCGATCATCATCGGAATTATTTTCCAGCGACCGAAAAGAGTTTAGAGCTTTCCATCTCTTCAAAACACTTTTCAAAACCTTTGAAATTCATTTTCAAATCAAAAATGATTTAAACTTTCCAAATCTCCAAAATTTCCAAATTCTTTTCAAAACATTTCCAAATACTTCTCTGGAATTCCGTTTTTAAATCACAATTCACATTTATAATTTACATTCTTAAATTTCATTTGTATATGGATTTATTTCTTAACTTTGAAGTTACGATTTCAATTTCTTATTCAATTTCAATGATAATAGTTTAATATTATCACTTCTAGCAACAATGCAACCATATACTGTAATAATTTACAGAAAATCATTTCTTTTCTATACAAAAATAGTTTTGGGTAAAATTAATTCATTTACCCTATTCAAAACAATACTGTGCCGAATTGTTCTATTCGAGCGTTTAGAAACCCCTTCGATACAGTTTTGCAAGACTGTGCCGACGAAGGTTCATATACCACTCAATAAACCAATCATCACAATACAAAACAATTTTATATTAACTAACAAATACGCGCTCATATCTATTATTACACTCAAACTCATTCTAGAGTACTGCTGACTCTATCTCTAATGAGTAACACCCAACAGAGCAGGGTTGTCGCTTAACCATATGCTCTGATACCACGCTGTCACGTACCGAAATTTTCGAATTTCGAAAATTCGACATCGATACTCACTTTATCGACTGCCGAGAAATCTAATGCCGGAAACTCCAATAGTGAGGGGTTTTAAGAAAGAAGAAGTAGAAGAAAAGATAGAAGAAAAAGAAAAGAAGAGAAAGCAGAAGAAGAAAGAAGAACAACAGAACACATCAGAACAGAAAACAATATCAGAATCTCACATTCGCAGCGGAACAATATATAATAGATAAACACTAGTCTTTTAAAACAAAGAACTATATCATTTTATACATACATCAATCATCAGAGTCAATATACAACAATGGACAGTTATATAACTTGTCCTCATACAGAATACACAGCAGAATAAATACTATCAGATACAAATACTACGTCTCGTCATCCAGCTCATCTCCAAAGCTCCAGAATATCCAGAGTATCCTGATAATCTAACTCTAGACTGCCCGTGTGGAAATTGGTGGGCACCCAGAGTTTAAAAGGGAAACAATAAACTCCGAGTCAGTCATGGTGACTGGTGTGAGATCGTAAAACAGTTATTTATCTTTAAAATAAACAACAGAAAAACTTTAATGTCAATTCGCAATGCTTTTGGAAAATGAAACTACCATAAGACCTCCCACCACACACACAATGCAAAACGTAGACTTGGAGGAGATTTCTTCTTATGTTAGTCAAAGATGCTTACTACGCAAAATCAAATCATTTTTGATATTATTATTAGTGCATAGTGTAGAAAACATTTCGAAAGTAGAATATAAATCTTAGCCAGCATAGGTACCATTATATTATGCCTGCTATAGCTGCCTCCTGAGGAGACAGGTTATACAATTGAAATCGTAAAGGCTCGTATTGTTTCTTTGGATTTCCAACAAATGGTCAGGCTAAGGAACTTCCTTTCCACGATGGGTACGTCCCTGGAATAGACGACCCGAGAACCTAACCGGATCTCTGCCAACACAAGGTCGGGTTACCTCTGCAAAAATAGGTAACTACTGACACGCGTATGCCATCCCCCGATCGTAACCGATCTTCCCGAGGATCCCCGATTTCCAACAACCACAAAGTAATAAATTTGCAGCAACCACATAGGTTAAGTATCTGGGCTCCATACCATGATACCACCTCTATCCAGAAGGAATGACATACACTAAGGGGCGCTACTCCCTAGAACCTTGCCGCATCCTTCCTGTTTCGACCATTTCCGGGGTGTGAGGCTCGACGAAGTCTCGTCCACAAAGCTACGCTTTCTACAAAGCCCTGCTTCGGGTCAAACAAAAATGATCAACCTATGATCACAAAGATATAAGATCAAACAAATGATCATATCGTAAATGATCAAACGCTGATCATTTCACAGCAACACTCAGTATGCCACGTTACCAAATTGGGATATATCGCTGATAAATTTCAACTACATAACCTCTGAGCTCGTACGTCTCAGAGAAGGCTGTTAAGCTAAGAGAATAAATTCTCCGCCACCAATAGAAATGTATTTGAAAGAAATCAGCTTTATATCTCAAATTGTAACGTCAGACACACAATCCATACAAGTCTGTTCCGGGATCGAACAGAACCGAAGGCACTTCTCACGAAGCCCTTGCAATTCCGGATAATTTTCAATCACGTCAGGACTTCCCGTCACTAAGGTTGATAAAACCTCTAAATCGGAGATCAGCCGATGTAGAGTAACTCGACGGTAATCCTTCCGTTTTCAAAAATATCCGGTCTTCAACACCGGTCTTCAAATGCGATTCATAACGACGTATCACATATTCGGAATGGGTTATACGACCCCATGGTCCTTTCCCGGCTAACCCGAATAGTGAGCGCTTATTCAAAAATAAGTGTGGCATTCAAATTCATCCAATTCACAACAAATACCTACTCAAGGTAATTATTGATAGTCGGTTATTTAACTATCAATAAAGATGCGCAACATCATCAGATTCCAAATAATTTTCCAAATTATTTCATCTTCAAAAATATCTTTACTAGATATAAAATTTCCACACTTCAAAAATAAATCAATATTTATTTTTCTAAACAGTTTCCATTTCCTTTATAAATTCCGTAGTGAATTTATATTTCAAAATATCTACTGACATACGATTCTCAAATCGATTTCAAATATTCAATTTCATTTTATCTTTAAGAAGATAAAATCTCAAAAACGTTTCATTTCATATTGGAAAAACATTTCCCTACTTATTTAATAATAAGTATTTCACAAATCTATTTATTTTCAACATTTGAAAATATTCATTATACTTAAATCAAAATTAAGTATACATTTCATTCTTTAAGGAAAATTATTTTCTATAACAACATCAATTTGAGTCAAAACGAATGTTACGTAAAACATCGTTACGACGACTCAAAATCACTAGTATAGGGATTCAGATTTAGATAGATATATAAATCCCAATACTACATTAAAAACATTTCCTTTTGGAAATCATTTACTATAACAACAGTGTTATAGTCCACCATTTCCTTATTTTTCGAAAACGTCTATTTCAACAATAAATGTTGAAATCTATGATTTCGATATTTAACACGTTTTAAAACATCTTTTAAAACAATTACTTCATTTTATAATATAGTTTCTCCAGAACATATCCATTTTCCTTAAGAATATATTCACTGTCCAAAATCGTGAATATAATTCACTTAACCAAATTTCAATCATCTCTACACATTTTATTTCAATAAAGATTCGCTATCCAAAATCGCGAATATATCTTCTTTAATGACCTCCTACATTTAATTTATCAAACTCCATTGATTTTGAATTTATAAAACAACGTTTTTAAATCCTATTTCTATATTTTTTTAACAACTTTGATTTATAAATCTTCTTTATTAACGATCCGATCAATATTCCATTTAAAAGCAAAAATCCAATTTATAAGTAAATTTCTTATAATCATTCATTCTACAACTTCATACTTTATAAATCTATAAATTTCATATCTTTACAATTTATAATTCTATACATTTCATATCTTCACATTTTTATAATTATAAATTTCATATCTTCACATTTTTATAATTATAAATTTCATATCACTTATAAAACTCATATTAAAATTCCAATAACTTTAATTGATAAATATCAATTTGATACATCTTTTATATACATTGGTTTAATAATTCAAAAATCTCAACTTAAACCATTTTATAAATTTCTTAACTCTTTATTTCAAAAGAATTTACTTTTTTGTTAAAATTCACAAAATCTTAACTTTTATAACTTTAAAGTTTTAACGTTTATCTATTTAAAGTAAATCAATTCAACAATTTAAATAAACGTATATTTTCAAAGATCGCTTTTAAAATTTCACTTTTAAAATCAACATCGTTATTTTTAAATTTCAAAATTTGAATCCAATGATGCAACGCATCAATTAGTCCATCACAACATCAAACATCATATATCATCATATGATAACAGAATATATATCAACATCTGTAAATAAATAAATACAGTTGAGGAATCCAGTTGGATCCCTCCAAACTGTTTCCCTGCATCCAAAGAGGTTAGCACAATACCATTCCACTTCGAGGTGGAATATCGCGGTATATGGGTTTTTATAAAAATCCGCTTACTAACGGCGCAATAGGGTCTCATCCGCTATACGAGGCGGGAAATCATCAATCCAATATATACATATGCCAATATGTATATATTGCTATATATATAGATATATCCTACTATATCTAATATCACATCCAAACAGTCAATCAATAAATAACTGTAAAAGAAAATCCACTTTCATTTGAGTGAGAAGATCTCACCTTAGCTTTTATTTTGCAATCCATTTTATTCCAGCTTGACTCGATTTTCTTGATTTTTTTACCTTGTATAAACAATTTATACGGTTTCATAAATATTTGAATCAACTGAATAATTTACTTCCGTTTAATAACTTATGATTCTTTTTAAACCAATTTTCTCAAATAAATTTATTTTAACCAAAATGTTCACATAAATGTTTTAGAAATATTTTTTTTCTCAAGGTTTAACTTTATATATATAATCCCCTAAAACATTTAAACTTCCTATTACATTATTTTCACCATTCTATCTATATATACATTCCTATTTCAAATTAAATTATGTATTTAAATTAATATATATAAATATATATATTTACCTAAACTACATTGATATATATATATAAATATACTTTACTGTTTTTTTTTATTAATAATATAAAAAAACGAGATAAGCTATACCTCACTGCCCCGACGACCACATCTACTCGCCAGTGCCACCGATCTGCTGCCTTCACCTAATCACGACCCACATCCCCTATCAGCATCGTCGCCGCCAACACCAGCTGCCGCCTGACCCAAACTCGAGCTCGACTCGATACGTTGCCGACCCCCTATTCGCGGCGCCAAGGCGAACGCGATTGCCATTTGATTGAGTATCCCCACTCGAGTTTCCGCCTCATCATTTTCGTGCCCTAACTCGTGCTGGCCTTGCGAGATTCGAGTCGTTCGACTCCGCGTTTATGTGCCTCGCGACTTGATCATGCCGCCAATCTCCTTTCTTCATCGCGATCGAACAAAACCCACGCGCCCCCGCGACTTCATTTTATTTTTCTTTGAACTGGGGACGAGAAAATGGAAAGGGGATGGAAGTAATTCGCGTGGATTTCAACTGAAAGAGGGAACGCGATTTTTTCTTTGTTTGAATTTGCTTCGGCCATTTTTTTCTTTTTCGTTTTGATTTTAAGTTATAGAGAAGAGCGAATCAAAATTTTGAACTGAAAGGGATGGGGACGAGATGCTTTAAAAATTGAAGACGGCATGTTTTCACGTTCTCTGGCACGATACTAGGCATGATTCTAGGCATGATTTTAGGAACGAATAGTAATGATGTGACAAATTTAAATTTAAATTTAAATCGAATCTCATTTTATTTTAACGCGTTTAAACGTCATATGTACGCACAACAACTCCAAATGCCACGAAATTTGAAATCCGGTAATAATTCAATATTACGGATCCAATGGAACTGGTTTCGTTGAATTCCGAGACTGCGCCTCGGACGGCTATTTTTAAATAATGATTCGAACGATAAAATTTTAAACTGAACAAATCAATTCGAAATTAGATTCTGAAGCTTCTATTACCTTCCGGTATTGTCAATACGAATTTTGAAAGCTTTTGAAATATTTTTAATCAGCTTAAAATTGAAGATTTAAATTTTTATTTAACATTAAATAGATTAAATTCTTATAATTTAATCGTCAGCTTCAAAGTTATATCCGGGATTCAAATTAAATCATCGTTCAAATATTTAAAATTAATTAAATATTCTCAATTTAATTCGTTCAAAATTCTGGGTCGTTACACCCCTCCTTAAAGAAATTGCGTCCTCGCAATCATAAGGAACCAATGGATAAAAGGTAACAACTATAAGAGCATATCATTCCAAGATGAAGAAATTCACAATTCTCAATAAAATCTAACTATCAAATAGATAGTCAGAAACAACAGAACTAAATAAATGCAATAGTCAGCAATATTCAATTATCAATTAGCTAATTAAAGTACAAAACCATGCAACATCTATATCTAATTATCGATATGATAATTAGAAAACAGCAAAATCTAATTATCAACAAAGATAATTGGAAATACAAATCACAAATCGCAAAATTGCAAATATCTAGTTATCCAACAATTAACTAGAAAATACAAATTCCATAATCAACAAACTCTAACTATTAACAGAAATAGATAGAAAATAGCGATTCCATAAATTCAGTATACTCTAGAATCAATTAGAGACTAGAAAATCTCATATCAACAAAATTTGCAATTATCCAATTATCAAAAATGACAATCAGAAAACACAATCATCAATTAGCAAAACAATAATCGGAAATCATAAACCTCAAATCAACGAATACCTAATTATCTCAATCGATAATCAGGAACAAATCAACTAGTATCTAATTATCTCAAACGATAATTAGAAAACAAATCAGCAAATATTTAATCGTCTCAAGCGATAATTAAATCATAAATCAACAAATATTTAATTATCTAACAGCGATAATTTAAATCTTAAATCAACAAATATTTAATTATCTAAAGCGATAATTAAATCTCAAATCAACAAATATTTAATTATCTAACAGCGATAATTAAATCTTAAATCAACAAATATTTAATTATCTAAAGTGATAATTAAATCTCAAATCAACAAATATTTAATTATCTAACAGCGATAATTAAATCTTAAATCAACAAATATTTAATTATCTAAAGTGATAATTAAATCTCAAATTAATAAATATTTAATTATCTAAAGCGATAAATAAATCTCAAATCAACAAATATTTAATTATCTAACAACGATAATTAAATACAACAAATATCCGATTATCAAAAACGATAATCAGAACTCATATCAACAAATATCTAATTATCACAAGCGATAATTAGAAACAACAAATATCTAATTATCAAAAACGATAATCAGAACTCATATGAACAAATATCTAATTATCACAAGCGATAATTAAAAACAACAAATATCTGATTATCAAAAACGATAATCAGAACTCATATCAACAAATATCTAATTATCACAAGCGATAATTAGAAACAACAAATATCTAATTATCAAAAACGATAATCAGAACTCATATGAACAAATATCTAATTATCACAAGCGATAATTAAAAACAACAAATATCTGATTATCAAAAACGATAATCAGAACTCATATCAACAAATATCTAATTATCACAAGCGATAATTAGAAACAACAAATATCTGATTATCAAAAACGATAATCAGAACTCATATCAACAAATATCCAATTACCTGCAGATAATTGGAAGCAACAAATATCTAGAAATCAATTAAGAAGACTAGAAAATCAACATAAAAGCTTGGATCGATCCCATCAGATGGCGAGTTTTTAATTCGCCGCACGTGCAACAACATATGGCCGAAGCCTACCAAGTACTCAACATAATTTTGGCGCCCATCAGATTGACCCGAAGGTCCGCAGAGTGACCCGAAGGTCTAGTACTGGCTGTCTCTGCATCATGAGAACAACTACAGGCTGTCTCGAAAGCGAACTCAAGTGTGGTCGAGACAATCGAGATAGTCAAGTATGACACAGCCAGTATGAATGGATATGCTAGCCGTTTAAACCATCAAGCCAACAAACCCAAAAACTTTCACAAAAATCAAAGTCAAGCCCGAAGTCACCAGGAATTCACAAAAAAAAAACAAAACATTATCACGTAGTCCCAACAAAGAGAAAATCAAGTATCCGAGATGAGTCAAGGATCTAGAATTTTATTCAAACAACAGAAATTCGCATAGCATCATCAATTACTAACATCGAACGAGAACAAATAGCCGAGATAAATCAACATCGAAGAAAATCGAATTGCAGATGCACCATACTATGAAGGAACTAGATGTGAGTAAATAGATTTACTCACCTCTTTTCCACGAATTTGCCTAAAGAGGAAGCAGTCGAAAGCATCTCCGAGTTGAATTCGAGAGGATGAACTAAACTGACGAGCTTGCCCTAATTTCGAACAAGCGATCTCCTTCTTTCCTCTTCGATTTCTATGCCCTAGTTTCGCCGAGAAGACGAGCGAGAGACGCGGCTTCCCTTTCATTTCTCGTTTTTGATTTTTTTTGAATCTAGGGTTCGAACTCAAGAAATTAAAAAGGGGATCGGGTTTTAATAATATAAACGGGCCGGCTGATATAAAGATAATGATTTAAAACCCAACAAAATTTTCTTAACCATTTTTATAAAAGGAATTTCAAATCGATTTTTAAAATTCCAATTCAAATTTTTCTCTTCTAATCTCGATAGCCAATCTATGCAAAGTACAGGGTTGTTACAAGAAATCTCTGGCAAATCGATGCTATTGTAAAGGAGTTTCACTCCTTTATAAATCAATTTGAGATTGGCGAGATCGCCGAGTTATTATAAAGATCATTCGAAGTGGAGTTATGGGATGCTCCAGAATTTAAAGAAAACGAATAGTAGGGGACACAGATGAATTTTGGAACCGCAGGGAACGTTCCAAAATTCAAAGGAATCGAGTCAAAAGGAAGAGATTGAAACTCGAATGAGAGTGATTCTGTAAATACATTTACCATATATGCTAAATTTTGCCTAGAGCTACCAAAGCTCTGATACCAACTGTAACGACCCGCTATTTTGGACCATTCGCATCCGCACATGTCGGACTTGAATAATTCAAAATACCGAATTGTTAATTTAAATTTGGCAAAACTGAACATATACAGTAAATAAATAATCACGGATCATATACACAGAGTAATAAATGCAACGGAAACAAAAGATAGCAGTTCATTAAGCTACTATATACATATCAGAGTAAAATAAGGTACAATAGGAGTCTCGAATACAATAGTCAAATACAATATCAGAATACATCACTGGAATTAACTGAATATCTGAAAGCTGGATAGATAGTTAGATCTCCAAGCGAAGCTCCAACTCCAAAGGGTGAGTCTCGAATACTGGTAAACTCAGTCTGACCTGAGCGTAAAGCAAAACACAAAACACTCGAGTCAGGATTAACATTCTTATATCAATAAATCCAACTCAAGTGAAATAGCAACTTAAATACAAGTAACTCAAAGGATGTTTGGAATAACCATCCTGTAACGACCACGACTTTCTCTCCATAGAAAGTCGCATCGTTTTGAAGAAAGAAAGGGGTAGAAAGAGAAAAGAAGAGAAGAAAGAAAGAAACAACAACAACGATCTCACAGCGGAACGAATAAATTATATTAATAACATAAACTATTACATAGTTTACAACAATTTACAGAGTTACACAGCATATACATCACTTACTAGACAGTTATAAACATCTGTCTAGACATTACAACTCAAATACAAGACAGGACACTATCACAGATATCAACACAGCGGAAAACTATATCTACGAACGCCGAAGCCTCCTGCTCTATTGCTCCTCCAGAATATTCGTCAAAGCTAAACCTGAATCCCTTGGCTACTCGTAAAAATTTGAGTACCCAAGAGTTTATAAAACAGAAATAAACACTTGGGTCAGACATGGGTCTGGTGTGAGTAACAGGTTAAACTTGCTTAACTTCAAAACCTTTAGAAAGAAAAGGTATCACGTAAGACTCCCCACGAATAAACATGGGTAAGTTTTTACCTTACGCTAACCAAAACATTTGATAGGAAATCTGATTTTATTATAATAGGGTCTAGGGTTTTCAAGTAAAATATAGAAATAGCTGAAATGCTTACATCTCACATTCCAACATAGTTGGGCACAACTAATACGTACGGCACTTATTGGAGTTTGGATTCCATACAATGGTAGGGCTACTGGGGTACCGCCCGTCACAGTACGTGGCCTAGATCACCGTACCGAGGAGTACGCCCGCTCCCCTGCAACACAAAGCCGGAACCATCCCTTACTGGATAATCCCGAACAAGACAATCCCGTAGTTGGCACGACCAACCACACACTAAGCCGAATAAAAGAAAAGGGACCTCTAGACAGGGATCTATCTTGCTCTCAGTGGGTGCTACCCACGAAACCTTGCTGCACCTCCCCTGTTTTAGCCATTCCCGGTTGATGAGGCTTGAGGTTACGATTACCTTTAATCAGAACATATCACTTAGAATGCTCATCGTCCGCCTGACGATGTGCTGAAAGCATTCAATCCATACAAGTTCGTTCCGGGTTCGAACGAAACCGAAGGCATTATCTCGTTACACTCGTTTTGGAATCACCCTCAGAGTTAACGACAATAACCCTTGCACTCTAAATCTTCATCTTCACTTGAGATTCACGACCTATCGTTAATTTGGATCGATGTGGTATTCGGGTCTCCAGACCTGGAATTCCGGTATACGGAAACCCGATCCCGGTCTCATCGAAATCCAAAACGTATCTTTTAAAGGCCAAGTTGTTTTAAAGGTTTAAACAATTCAACTTATCTATATTCATATAGATAGATAATTCACAAGTCACAATTTGATAATCACATTATCTAATAAACAAATGATCCATAACAAAATAGGTAATCCATATCAATTTCACAATAGGTAATCTATATTACCATCATAATGCAACCAAGCATTCATACCACCCAACATTACTTATCTCATTTCTGAGATTACATCCATTCATAGACAATCAATGTCATCCATTCATACATAAGCAATGATTTACTTAACCAAATAATTAATTTAAAATGAATTAAATTAACTATCTCTATATTAATTTAAAGTGAATTAAATTAATTACTTCATCTCTTAATTAATTTAAAATTAATTAAATTAATTACTTCATTATAAATCTTACTTATATAATCATTAATTAATTACAATTAGATTAATTAATCATTCTCTAATTATCCACTTTAATTAATCACCTTGATTAATTATACTTAAATTACATTTGAGTAATTATCTTTAATTAATTTCACAAATTAATTATTCTTAACCAATTCAGTAATTAACCTTTAATTACTTCATTAATTAATTACATTAATCCTTAATTAATTATATTAATTAATTAAACTTTAATTAATTACCTCTATTAATCCACCTTAATTAGTAATTATCGTCCTGTAATTACTTACCTTAATTAATTAACTTCTTAATTAATTATATTAATCCTTTAATTAATTACACCAAATACTTAATCCTTAATTACTTTTATAAAGTAATTATACTTCAATTACTTTCCATTAAGTAATTCCTTTTTTATTACATCCTGTAATTATACATTAATTACTTTACTAAGTAATTACATTTATCAATCTTATTAAGTATTCATACTTAATCCTTTATCAAGTGATTATCTTTAATTAATTTACAAATTAATTAACTTAAATTAATCACATTCATTTATTATTTACAGTTGAGTAATTCATTCCCTAATTACTCTTTAAACCAATTAATTAATCTTTAATTACAGATTAATTATTCTTTTAATTATTAATTAATAAACCTTAATTATCAATTAATAAAACTTAATAACAAATTAATTAATTCTTAATTATCAGTTAATTAATCCCTAATTACTTAATTAATTAGTCACTAATTACAACTTAATTAATCTTTAATTAATTAACTAATAACCCTCAATTATAAATTAATTAATCCTTAATCATTAATTAATTAAATAAATTAATGACTCTTTAATTGCCTCATTTATTTATCAAACCTTAATTAAGGTAAAGATAAAACATTATCTTAATAATACCTTAATTATCATCTAAAAACATTTTATCTTAATAAATGACCTAATCATCATTTCAATTTAAAACATTTTATCATTACAATTAACTTTACTTAATTGAATCATTTATTAAGATTTAATCAAATAAACATTTAACTTGATAATTTAAAGTTAACAAACTTCCTATATATATTTAAAATATTATTAAGTAGCAGTTTTAAATCTAGCTTCAATTAAACTTTCCAAAACCTTGTTTTAAAAATTTAAAACTTGATTTCTTTAACAAAACTTTGCCTTATTTTAAACTAGAATATCACCTCAGGCCCAAACCGAGTCAAAACACTATAAAACCCGAGTCAGCCTCGAGTCACCTGAAAAACTCATTTACTTCGAGTCGCACCTCGATTCGCTCGAGCACAACACCGAGACCAAATGCTTCTTCCAAAAACTTACATCGCCAGAAAACACACGAGTGCACCGTGCACGTGTACCACCATCAGAACGCCCTCCGACCGTTGCCGTAGCTATCATCATGTCGGCGACGACATCGTCAACCCACTCGACAACCCAGAAAACTCGAAAACCCATCAACACAAAATCGAGCAATTCGAACGAATCCTAAAAAAAAATCGATCATAAAAAAAAACCCTGGCATCGCCACCACAGACAGCCTGAGCTCACGCCACCACGTCCAGAGTTACGTCACACGTCAATGCTCCGATACCCCCCATACCGGTCGCCTGAAGTCCACACACGGCGATGCAGCAACCACGAGAACCCAACCATCCCAAAACTGACCTTAAACCCTACATCATCGTCGTCAAGCCGCCCTGATGATCGTAAAATCTCGCAATCATTTTTCCTAGAACCCCCGACCCATCAGAAAGCTTCAACTTCAATCACGAGGCCAACAATGTCGCCGATCACCAGAGTTTCCCCAAAACGTGATTTCTGTTCATCCCATAAATTCTCTTTCATTTCTAAGTTAAAAATTTTGATTTAACTTTTAAAAATCACGGTTTCTAATGGAGATTACAACTATATAGGTGAATACACGAATTATTATATTTGAGTTTTACCTATTTATAAATTTACACTGTCTTTTATTTATTTACAGAAAAATACAAGCTTATTTTTCTTACAAATAATTTCTAACTTTTACTTATGACTAAACAAACACAATTTGACTAAATTCCTAAGCCTAACAGTGAATAGATAAGGAGAATTGGAATTTTGATCAAATATTTGAACTCTGAAATTTAAACAGAGGTACACTCTGATACATCCATACATGCACACAGTTCTATATCCATATACACATATATTCATATTCACAACAACATGCATTTATATATTCAACATGCATCACACTTTTACTTCAAACATCTATCACATAAAGCTAATTAAAACTATTTAAACTTTAATTTACTCACAGTTTTTAAAAGATTAACAGAGCTAACAGTTTATATAACATGCATATTTCAATTATTCAGACATCTACTTCATCATCATGCAAACAATATATATTTCAACATTGATAATTTATTTAAGCAACCAGATTTAAAACAAACAAGTTGGGTTTACTCACATATAACTTATTTTCAGAGATATGCATACAACCAGATCTTATAGAATACTTAAGCTTTTTAGAAAGTGTTACTCACCAATTTGAAGAAGAGGAACAGAGCCTTATTTTGAAATTGCTTTTAAACTTTAGAACTTGAATTGCCTTTGCTAGAAAATTTGCATGCAGACTTGATTTATTGAGATGTTGCTCTAAATCAGGTTACTTGCTTTTGACTTGAAAAGAAAAACAGGCTTTTGCTTCCATGGTTTTAAAGAAATGCAGTCTTGTTTGAAAATGCTTCCAAAAACAAAATTGCAGGCTAGAATTCCAGAACTTAAAAGAATTTGCAGGCTAAACTTAATTTAGATTCTGGAAAATGGGTTACAGGCTCTTGATTTTGAAATGAATTACAGGGACTTGGTTTTGAAAGTGATTTGCAGGTTTGAAGAATGTATTACAGGCTTTTTGTTTTGGTTTGAGGAGTTGATTATAGATTGTTTTGAGAATTTTGTTTGAGGAATGTTGAATTTGATTTTCTGGTTTTGCTTTTAGAAGTGGAAAACGAATTTCAGATTTTTGAAATGAAGATTAGAAAGAAAGGAAGAGGGTGGAAACATGTTTTATAAGTATAAATGATTTATTTTTAAAATAAAAAGAAAAATTAGAACAAAATGACACTTGTCTTTCTTATATCTTAATTTCTTAACACATGTAATATTAAAGCCTTAGAAATTTACACATGTCTCTTTAATTAGTTTGTATTTATTTTAAATGTGAATAAACCTCTTTTTCTTTAATTAAATAAATACTTATTACTTATTTATATATATAGATAAAGTATTTTAAAGAAAATAAAACCAATTATGTATATAAATAAAAGCTTATCCATATATTTATACAAATCCAAAACTATTTAAATATTACCTCTCAAATTCTAAATTCAAATTCAAATTAAATTTTAAAAATCTAATTTAAAGTTAATTTAAAACAACACATTCAATTTAAAAATAACAATTCTATTTTATTAAATTTTTAAAGTATAAAATTCACTAATTAAATATTCATTTAATTAGATTATTAAACCAATTCAAATTTGTTATCAAAAATTATCAAATCAATTTAATTATTTAAACAGATTATTAAATTGATATTGCCCATAAATTCCGGGATATTACACATCCTTTCAGGATCCGTTAAACTATATACTATGTAGTAGTGTACGATAAGTAGATAATGCCTATCAGTAATATAAAATATCAAAATAGTGTTAAGGCGTTACCATTATCCCCCTTAACACATTTTATATGAGCGTTATAGTCTATACAGCACTGTAAATGTAACGTCCCAGATTTTCACGTTCGAAAATCGACATCCATACTTTACATCATACTCGAATGTCGTAGATTCGAGCGTTCAAATCCGAGTCGCCGGAGCTTATAACACAGTTAAGTAAATAACACAGCGGAAGAAATGAATAATACATTGATATACAATATCTGATACAACAGAATGATACAATGAATATCAATATACATCAGAGATATGATACAACAAATAGCAGCGGAAAAAAAAAACGATAACATCAGCAGCGGATAATCTCCATCTTCAAAGCACTAATCCAGAAATAGCTTGAACTCCCAATAACGATACACCAAGATAAGCAAGTGCAGTCCGATCCAAAGACTGAACTAGCTCCAGATAACCTACTAATCTGACTATCTAAAAAACCAAACTCTAGACTGCTCGTGTAGAAAAATTTTGAGCATCCAGAGTTTAGGAAAGAAACAATAAACTCCGGATCAGTCATGGGACTGGTGTGAGCAACAAAAACAGTTTATCTTTAAAACAAATAGCAGAGAATTTTAAAGTCAATTCGCAATGCTTTTGGAAAATGAAACTACCATAAGACCTCCCACCACACACACATTGCAAACGCAGAATTGGAGGAGATTTCTTCTTATGATAGTCAAAGATGCTTACTACGCAAAATCAAATCATTTGATATTATTACTAGTGCATAGTGTAGAAAACAATTTCGAAAGTAGAATATAAATCTTAGCCAGCATAGACATTTCGCACTTATGCCTACTATAGCTACCATGTTCAATAGCAGGTTACCACCACATTCCATGGCAGGTAATACAACTAAAACCGTACAGGGCTCGTATTGTTTTGTTTGGATTTCCAACAAATGGTCAGGCTAAGGAACTTCCTATTCCACGAAAGAAACGCCTCTGGCGGGACGTTCCGAGAACCAACTGTTCTCTGCCAAACAAGGCCGGCAACCCCTTTTCCCAAGGGATAAAAGAAACCTCAGATATGCCACCCCCGGTCCATTGGGACCTTTATCCGAGCGCTCGATAACCAACATCACACATCATAAAGAAAGTGTATCCACATGAGTAAGTATCTGGGCTCCATACCATGATACTACCCTTTTCCAGAAGGAATGGTCATACCCTAGTGGAGCTACCCCTGAAAACCTTGCCGCACGATTCCTGTTTCGACCATTACCGGGTTGTGAGGCTCGACGAAGTCTCGTCCACAAAGCTACGCTTTTTCAAAAAGCCACGCTTTGGGTCAACAGATCATCAACCTATGATCACAAAGATAAATGATCAAACAAAAGATCATATCACAAATGATCAAACATTGATCATCACACAGCAACACTCAGCATGCCATATTACCAAATTGGGATATATCGCTGATAAATTTCAACTACATAACCTCTGAGCTCGTACGTCTCAGAGAAGGGTGTTAAGCTAAGAGAATAAATTCTCCGCCACCAACAGATATGTATTTGAAAGAAATCGGCTTTATATCTCAAAGTGTAATGTCAGACCTACAATCCATACAAGTCTGTTCCGAGATCGAACAGAACCGAAGGCACTTCTCACGAAGCCCTTGCAAATCCGGATAACTTTCAATCACGTCCGAACTTCCCGTCACAAAAGAGTGATATAAATCTCTATACCGGGAGCTACCCAGTGCAGAGACATTCGACAGGTTGTCCTTTCATTTTCGAAAATATCCGGTCTTCAACACCGATCTTCAAATGCTATCCATATACGACGTATCACTATTCGGAATGAGTTATACGACCCAAAGGTCCTTTCCCGGCTAACCCGAATAGTGAGCGAAATATTTAAAAACATACGGATATTGGGATTTCAATTAAGTCATAACTTAAACCCAAACTTTCTTTACAAATGGTTTATCAAATTACCATTTTAATCCTTTAAGCAAAAAGATTCAATTCATAAAGTTCACTTAATTTCACAAAGATTCATTCACAGATTTTCCAAATCGATTTCCATTTCAGTTTAATTAACTCGTTAAATCTTTAAATCAAAGATTTAACTCATAGCTTTCAAAACAATTTCATTTCGAATGGGTTAAACAAATCATCATTTTAAATCTGTTAAAAATAGACAGATTTAATTCATAGCTTTCAAAAAGAATTCATTTATAACTTGGAAAATCCATTTTTCAATTCAATCTTGAATTTCCTTTAATTAAACTGAAATTTCATTTCTTATCTGAAAGCTTTTATCATTTTGAAAACAAACAGTTCCATTTCAGAAAATCTGATTCATTCATACGAGTTAAAGTTCTTGGGTTAATTCAAATTCTTAAATCAATACTTTTTTAAAATGGTTTAACCCACATATAACTTGTACAGCATTTTTAATCCCTAGTTTCGAATTATAGGATTCAATTTCAAACTTGAATTCAAATTTAAATCAAATTATTTAAATTTTCAAAACTCGGTTAAGTTATTTAAAATAACTTTTATCTTTGAAATTCTATTTCAAAAGCTTTTCACTTTAAACCCCAAATTTCTAATTTCAAAAGCAATTGAAATTAAAATTTCAATTTCAAAAACATCAAATTTAAATCATCTGTGACTTAACCGATTTCCACGTGAAATCCATATTTGTGTGTGTAAAGTGTGGTCCAGGGGTTTTAACACAATAGTGCAACATCAATCATCACATATTAAAATACCGAAGTATAGTTGATAAGCGATATAAGCAACAACGCTTATCACTCATTCACAGATCACAGATATATATACAGATGTATCATAAGTAAATGAATAAATTACACACAACTAAATCCACAGAACAAACTATCATAAATCAGATAGGACAATCAATTCAAGGCATCACATATAAATAATCATTTATAAGCAGGATTTATTAATTGTTTAATCCTAATTGATTCAATTTATTTCAAATCAAATTTATTTACTTATGAATTGATTATCATATTCTGATTAATTAATTACAAATCATTTTATTTAAATTTATTTATTCTTAATTAATCATATTAATTATATCAACCTTTTAAAACCAATTACATAATTCATTAACTTTAAATAAACAAAATCCAAAATTAATTACTATAAGTGATTAATCCTTAGTTAATTAACTTCATTTACTAATAACATTCCTTAATCACTTTCTTAAGAAATTTTCTTAGATTTAAATCATCATAAATCATTTCTAATTAATTTAATTTATTAATTTATAGATAAAATAAATCATTCTTTAATTACCTTATTTATTAAATCATTTTGATTACCTTAATTATCTCTAAGACAATCTATTCCTTTATTAACGATTTAATAAATATTAATGTGTGGAACATTACGTTTTTGAATTTAAATTTAAATCACACTTTGAATATAAGATTCAACATGATTTACTCTTTAAAAACCTTAACCAAAGTTAAGTTAAATTTAAACTTGTTTAAAACACCTTTAGATTTTTTTTAAACGGATTTTAAAACAAACTCGAGACAGTACACTACTTCGAGTTGCCTCCCTTTTTACTTCGAGAGATACCCGAGTTTCCCACTAAATTTCCCGAGTTCCCTCCTTCCTCACTTCTCTTATTTTCTTTTTTTTTCTTCTCTAAAAAGTTTACGTATAAACTGTTAGTTTTATATCCACTCCTCGAACTCGAGTACAACCCCGTGAATCCCTTCAACTGCTCGAGCTTCTCCCCGAGCCAACTCAAAACAACACCTTCTCCTCCATTTCCAGGCTACTGACATCCCCACAAACGTGTGCATGTTGCACACAGCTCCGATCATCTCCGGTCGTAACCGAGTATCTCAACAAGTCGACATTGGCCTCGACATTTACCCCGACCACCTAGATGTCATAATCTCGTCGCGAATCGAAATCGAGATTTTCGGTTGAAAACTGGAACCAAAACGAATCGCTAAAACCCCTCGCCGCCGACGATCCTTCCACCGGAAACCACACCATCGTGCCCAAAGCTTCAACGTACGATGATGCAACAAATCCCCAAGGTCCCATTCATTCCGATGCAACATTGATGGTAATCAAATCTCGAATTCAACAGCCACCAAAACCTTGCCTTAAACCCTAAATCGAACCCGTATGCCCTCCACGATGGAATAAAAAATCGCTGAACAATTTTCTGATGATTCACAACACCCCAGCTTACTCCAGAATCGATCACGAGGTGAATCAATCAACCCGATCACGCGCATTTGATAAAAAACCCAAAACTTTTCGACTTTGAATTTCCCAACTAATATGGTATTAAAAATCTTGATTTTAGTTTTAAAATTCATGTTTTCGAATGTTGTTTCAGACCCTAACCCTGAGGCATTAAATCGTGATATTTAAATTCTCACTATTTTGAAGTTTGATCAGCTGTTACTGACTTCCAGTGATAATGCAAAGCTATTTTACTTAAGTAAAATTTTAAAACGAAAGTTTATGATGGGGCAAACTAGTTTGATTTGAATCTTAAGTTTAAATCATGACAAAATCAAGCGGGTTTGAATTTTTAAATCAAAACTTGTATATGGGGAGATAAAAACAGAGAATACTCTGATGAAAACAACATACATGCTAGACAGATATATATATATATATATATTCACAGCAGATATCATAAGATACTCATTCATTTCAAATTGACTAGCCTGTAACCTATTTAAACTTTTAAAAGTGAAGTTACTCACTTGTTATGAAGAAATAATCAGAGCCTTTAAATTTGAACAAGTTTACTTTTGTTTTCCTAAAACTAAAACAGGGATCACATTCTTGCAGAGATCAACATGTACAGGCCAAAATCCAATCATATACTCAAGATATTTGCAAGCAAACCAAACTCCAAACTCTCCTAATCATTCAAGCATCGATTCCAGTATTCATTAACTTAAATTTTAAAGTTAAATGTTTACTTACTTGGTCAAAACAAAGAAGTCTAGAAAAGACAAAGTTGCTCACCTTCCAAATCATGTTTTTTTTTAGAAATGACAAAGCTTCCTTTTTCTTTCCCGGCTTTTGCAGTTTCCAGTTGAAAGCCTTCTAGTTTTGATTCTCTGGTTTTTTTTATTTGTCTTCTTGTTGTAAATCTGAAGCTTTAAGTTGATGTTTGGTTTGAATGTTAAGTGATATTGTACTTTGGTTTTTCCCAAGTTGAAATGGTGAACGAAAAATAAAATGAGAAGTTTTATGAAGTATTGAAATGTCTATGCTGAGATAAGTGCACAGGTTATATAAACTTGTACTAGGTTACATTATTTGTTTATTAAAATACAAGACAGGGATTTTTTCAAATGGGAGGCTGATGGATACGTTCTTGTGCTAGCATTAATTGATCTTGTACAACTTGTATTTTTTTCCTTTTCAGCTGTACAAACAATGGGCTGAGATGATATGTTATAGTGTACTGAGGTATAGGTATTAATTGCTTTGTACAACATACTCCCTTATTTACTTGTACAAATATATTTGAAAAATCTTTTCTTTTCGGCTGATAGATGATTGTGGTGGCTTGCCTTACTTGCTTTGATATGCTATTGTACTTTATCATTTGATTTTTCCAGGTTGAGGCATTTTTATTATCTTCTTTGTTTAGGCTGAAAACTTCTAAACTTGCCTAATTCACATACAACTTCATTTGTATTTCTTTTGTCATTACTTTATAGTTTTACTTCGTAATTCAGATGACATTCTAAAATAATACGTTGTTATAATCTATTTTATACTTATGCTTTAAATATTTATAAGGTTTATTCTATTTCAAACATTTACTTCTATTAAATATGTTGTTAAATTTTAATCTATTTGTTACTTTATATTCAATCTTAACTTAATATTTATTATCTTGTATTTACTTTATACTTGAATGTATTTGTATCTTTTATCGTCTTGCTTAACATCTATTATTATTTAACTATAATACTAATTATTTTTATATAAATATTATTTAAATTCAAATTATCATTATTTCTAAATTTTAAATCAATTTATTTATTTATTTTTATTTTAAAACCATTTATAACAGATTTAAAATTCAAGTCAAATATATATCTATATATTTATTATTTTCAAATTCACTCGTATATGCCCAAATACATATATTACAATATTTATTAAATTTAAATGATTTATACAAAATATATTTGGTTATCGGGGAAACTCGCTTCCTATTTATAATAAATTATACAATTTTAATTCAAAAATTCTTTTAATTATCAATTAAATGTAATTAAAATTCGGGGTCGTTACAAACTTCCCCCCTTAAAAGAATTTCGTCCTCGAAATTCGCAGGCACGAAAACAACAGAGATAGATAGATCTGATCTCCTACAATTCCTCAAACTGACGATACGAATTCCAAACTCAAGTCGGAATATCACAGAATACATACCAATTCGTCCATCTTCGGACTTTGGTATTCAAAAGAAATTACAATAAAATTTAAAATTCGGTTTTAAACGATATCGTTTTAATTGATTCAATTCAATTTACCCTCATATTTTATTAGTCAATTTAATCCAATTTAAAATTCAAATTTCAAATTCATTAAGGTTTAAATCCAAAAGGCTGATAAGAAGTCGATGAAGATACGAAATAAGAATCTTCGACAGTGATTCATAGGGCCATCACCACACCAAAACTTCTACTTGTAGCTGGTACGAAGCAATGAAAAGAATTTTGGAAACGAATCAAAGAATATTGATAAGAAAGTTGTTTCCACTGTCGCAGGGTATTGACCATTTATAGTCGTACTCCTTTGTCCCCTATCTCGTCCTCTTCTTGCACTCATACTCACTATCAGTGGATAATAAGAGAATTTACTGAGACGTTCAGACGGATATCTGAGAATATACTCATTCTAGAGTTTACTTCACTCTATCTCTAATGAGCTACTTAATGTGGTATACTCCTGAGCTAAAGTTCAACCTTAGCTCTGATACCACTTGTAACGTCCCAGATTTTCGCGTTCGAAAATCGACATCCATACTTTACATCATACTCGAATGTCGTAGATTCGAGCGTTCAAATCCGAGTCGCCGGAGCTTATAACACAGTTAAGTAAATAACACAGCAGAAGAAATGAATAATACATTGATATACAATATCTGATACAACAGAATGATACAATGAATATCAATATACATCAGAGATATGATACAACAAATAGCAGCGGAAAAAAAAACGATAACATCAGCAGCGGATAATCTCCATCTTCAAAGCACTAATCCAGAAATAGCTTGAACTCCCAATAACGATACACCAAGATAAGCAAGTGCAGTCCGATCCAAAGACTGAACTAGCTCCAGATAACCTACTAATCTGACTATCTGAAAAACCAAACTCTAGACTGCTCGTGTAGAAAAATTTTGAGCATCCAGAGTTTAGGAAAGAAACAATAAACTCCGGATCAGTCATGGGACTGGTGTGAGCAACAAAAACAGTTTATCTTTAAAACAAATAGCAGAGAATTTTAAAGTCAATTCGCAATGCTTTTGGAAAATGAAACTACCATAAGACCTCCCACCACACACACAATGCAAACGCAGAATTGGAGGAGATTTCTTCTTATGATAGTCAAAGATGCTTACTACGCAAAATCAAATCATTTGATATTATTACTAGTGCATAGTGTAGAAAACAATTTCGAAAGTAGAATATAAATCTTAGCCAGCATAGACATTTCGCACTTATGCCTACTATAGCTACCATGTTCAATAGCAGGTTACCACCACATTCCATGGCAGGTAATACAACTAAAACCGTACAGGGCTCGTATTGTTTTGTTTGGATTTCCAACAAATGGTCAGGCTAAGGAACTTCCTATTCCACGAAAGAAACGCCTCTGGCGGGACGTTCCGAGAACCAACTGTTCTCTGCCAAACAAGGCCGGCAACCCCTTTTCCCAAGGGATAAAAGAAACCTCAGATATGCCACCCCCGGTCCTTTGGGACCTTTATCCGAGCGCTCGATAACCAACATCACACATCATAAAGAAAGTGTATCCACATGAGTAAGTATCTGGGCTCCATACCATGATACTACCCTTTTCCAGAAGGAATGGTCATACCCTAGGGGAGCTACCCCTGAAAACCTTGCCGCACGATTCCTGTTTCGACCATTACCGGGTTGTGAGGCTCGACGAAGTCTCGTCCACAAAGCTACGCTTTTTCAAAAAGCCATGCTTTGGGTCAACAGGTGATCAACCTATGATCACAAAGATAAATGATCAAACAAAAGATCATATCACAAATGATCAAACATTGATCATCACACAGCAACACTCAGCATGCCACATTACCAAATTGGGATATATCGCTGATAAATTTCAACTACATAACCTCTGAGCTCGTACGTCTCAGAGAAGGGTGTTAAGCTAAGAGAATAAATTCTCCGCCACCAACAGATATGTATTTGAAAGAAATCGGCTTTATATCTCAAAGTGTAATGTCAGACCTACAATCCATACAAGTCTGTTCCGGGATCGAACAGAACCGAAGGCACTTCTCACGAAGCCCTTGCAAATCCGGATAACTTTCAATCACGTCCGAACTTCCCGTCACAAAAGAGTGATATAAATCTCTATACCGGGAGCTACCCAGTGCAGAGACATTCGACAGGTTGTCCTTTCATTTTCGAAAATATCCGGTCTTCAACACCGATCTTCAAATGCTATCCATATACGACGTATCACTATTCGGAATGAGTTATACGACCCAAAGGTCCTTTCCCGGCTAACCCGAATAGTGAGCGAAATATTTAAAAACATACGGATATTGGGATTTCAATTAAGTCACAACTTAAACCCAAACTTTCTTTACAAATGCTTTATCAAATTACCATTTTAATCCTTTAAGCAAAAAGATTCAATTCATAAAGTTCACTTAATTTCACAAAGATTCATTCACAGATTTTCCAAATCGATTTCCATTTCAGTTTAATTAACTCGTTAAATCTTTAAATCAAAGATTTAACTCATAGCTTTCAAAACAATTTCATTTCGAATGGGTTAAACAAATCATCATTTTAAATCTGTTAAAAATAGACAGATTTAATTCATAGCTTTCAAAAAGAATTCATTTATAACTTGGAAAATCCATTTTTCAATTCAATCTTGAATTTCCTTTAATTAAACTGAAATTTCATTTCTTATCTGAAAGCTTTTATCATTTTGAAAACAAACAGTTCCATTTCAGAAAATCTGATTCATTCATACGAGTTAAAGTTCTTGGGTAAATTCAAATTCTTAAATCAATACTTTTTTAAAATGGTTTAACCCACATATAACTTGTACAGCATTTTTAATCCCTAGTTTCGAATTATAGGATTCAATTTCAAACTTGAATTCAAATTTAAATCAAATTATTTAAATTTTCAAAACTCGGTTAAGTTATTTAAAATAACTTTTATCTTTGAAATTCTATTTCAAAAGCTTTTCACTTTAAACCCCAAATTTCTAATTTCAAAAGCAATTGAAATTAAAATTTCAATTTCAAAAACATCAAATTTAAATCATCTGTGACTTAACCGATTTCCACGTGAAATCCATATTTGTGTGTGTAAAGTGTGGTCCAGGGGTTTTAACACAATAGTGCAACATCAATCATCACATATTAAAATACCGAAGTATAGTTGATAAGCGATATAAGCAACAACGCTTATCACTCATTCACAGATCACAGATATATATACAGATGTATCATAAGTAAATGAATAAATTACACACAACTAAATCCACAGAACAAACTATCATAAATCAGATAGGACAATCAATTCAAGGCATCACATATAAATAATCATTTATAAGCAGGATTTATTAATTGTTTAATCCTAATTGATTCAATTTATTTCAAATCAAATTTATTTACTTATGAATTGATTATCATATTCTGATTAATTAATTACAAATAATTTTATTTAAATTTATTTATTCTTAATTAATCATATTAATTATATCAACCTTTTAAAACCAATTACATAATTCATTAACTTTAAATAAACAAAATCCAAAATTAATTACTATAAGTGATTAATCCTTAGTTAATTAACTTCATTTACTAATAACATTCCTTAATCACTTTCTTAAGAAATTTTCTTAGATTTAAATCATCATAAATCATTTCTAATTAATTTAATTTATTAATTTATAGATAAAATAAATCATTCTTTAATTACCTTATTTATTAAATCATTTTGATTACCTTAATTATCTCTAAGACAATCTATTCCTTTATTAACGATTTAATAAATATTAATGTGTGGAACATTACGTTTTTGAATTTAAATTTAAATCACACTTTGAATATAAGATTCAACATGATTTACTCTTTAAAAACCTTAACCAAAGTTAAGTTAAATTTAAACTTGTTTAAAACACCTTTAGATTTTTTTTTAAACGGATTTTAAAACAAACTCGAGACAGTACACTACTTTGAGTTGCCTCCCTTTTTACTTCGAGAGATACCCGAGTTTCCCACTAAATTTCCCGAGTTCCCTCCTTCCTCACTTCTCTTCTTTTCTTTTTTTTTCTTCTCTAAAAAGTTTACGTATAAACTGTTAGTTTTATATCCACTCCTCGAACTCGAGTACAACCCCGTGAATCCCTTCAACTGCTCGAGCTTCTCCCCGAGCCAACTCAAAACAACACCTTCTCCTCCATTTCCAGGCTACTGACATCCCCACAAACGTGTGCATGTTGCACACAGCTCCGATCATTTCCGGTCGTAACCGAGTATCTCAACAAGTCGACATTGGCCTCGACATTTACCTCGACCACCTAGATGTCATAATCTCGTCGCGAATCGAAATCGAGATTTTCGGTTGAAAACTGGAACCAAAACGAATCGCTAAAACCCCTCGCCGCCGACGATCCTTCCACCGGAAACCACACCATCGTGCCCAAAGCTTCAACGTACGATGATGCAACAAATCCCCAAGGTCCCATTCATTCCGATGCAACATTGATGGTAATCAAATCTCGAATTCAACAGCCACCAAAACCTTGCCTTAAACCCTAAATCGAACCCGTATGCCCTCCACGATGGAATAAAAAATCGCTGAACAATTTTCTGATGATTCACAACACCCCAGCTTACTCCAGAATCGATCACGAGGTGAATCAATCAACCCGATCACGCGCATTTGATAAAAAACCCAAAACTTTTCGACTTTGAATTTCCCAACAAATATGGTATTAAAAATCTTGATTTTAGTTTTAAAATTCATGTTTTCGAATGTTGTTTCAGACCCTAACCCTGAGGCATTAAATCGTGATATTTAAATTCTCACTATTTTGAAGTTTGATCAGCTGTTACTGACTTCCAGTGATAATGCAAAGCTATTTTACTTAAGTAAAATTTTAAAATGAAAGTTTATGATGGGGCAAACTAGTTTGATTTGAATCTTAAGTTTAAATCATGACAAAATCAAGCGGGTTTGAATTTTTAAATCAAAACTTGTATATGGGGAGATAAAAACAGAGAATACTCTGATGAAAACAACATACATGCCAGACAGATATATATATATATATATATTCACAGCAGATATCATAAGATACTCATTCATTTCAAATTGACTAGCCTGTAACCTATTTAAACTTTTAAAAGTGAAGTTACTCACTTGTTATGAAGAAATAATCAGAGCCTTTAAATTTGAACAAGTTTACTTTTGTTTTCCTAAAACTAAAACAGGGATCACATTCTTGCAGAGATCAACATGTACAGGCCAAAATCCAATCATATACTCAAGATATTTGCAAGCAAACCAAACTCCAAACTCTCCTAATCATTCAAGCATCGATTCCAGTATTCATTAACTTAAATTTTAAAGTTAAATGTTTACTTACTTGGTCAAAACAAAGAAGTCTAGAAAAGACAAAGTTGCTTACCTTCCAAATCATGTTTTTTTTTAGAAATGACAAAGCTTCCTTTTTCTTTCCAGGCTTTTGCAGTTTCCAGTTGAAAGCCTTCTAGTTTTGATTCTCTGGTTTTTTTTTATTTGTCTTCTTGTTGTAAATCTGAAGCTTTAAGTTGATGTTTGGTTTGAATGTTAAGTGATATTGTACTTTGGTTTTTCCCAAGTTGAAATGGTGAACGAAAAATAAAATGAGAAGTTTTATGAAGTATTGAAATGTCTATGCTGAGATAAGTGCACAGGTTATATAAACTTGTACTAGGTTACATTATTTGTTTATTAAAATACAAGACAGGGATTTTTTCAAATGGGAGGCTGATGGATACGTTCTTGTGCTAGCATTAATTGATCTTGTACAACTTGTATTTTTTTCCTTTTCAGCTGTACAAACAATGGGCTGAGATGATATGTTATAGTGTACTGAGGTATAGGTATTAATTGCTTTGTACAACATACTCCCTTATTTACTTGTACAAATATATTTGAAAAATCTTTTCTTTTCGGCTGATAGATGATTGTGGTGGCTTGCCTTACTTGCTTTGATATGCTATTGTACTTTATCATTTGATTTTTCCAGGTTGAGGCATTTTTATTATCTTCTTTGTTTAGGCTGAAAACTTCTAAACTTGCCTAATTCACATACAACTTCATTTGTATTTCTTTTGTCATTACTTTATAGTTTTACTTCGTAATTCAGATGACATTCTAAAATAATACGTTGTTATAATCTATTTTATACTTATGCTTTAAATATTTATAAGGTTTATTCTATTTCAAACATTTACTTCTATTAAATATGTTGTTAAATTTTAATCTATTTGTTACTTTATATTCAATCTTAACTTAATATTTATTATCTTGTATTTACTTTATACTTGAATGTATTTGTATCTTTTATCGTCTTGCTTAACATCTATTATTATTTAACTATAATACTAATTATTTTTATATAAATATTATTTAAATTCAAATTATCATTATTTCTAAATTTTAAATCAATTTATTTATTTATTTTTATTTTAAAACCATTTATAACAGATTTAAAATTCAAGTCAAATATATATCTATATATTTATTATTTTCAAATTCACTCGTATATGCCCAAATACATATATTACAATATTTATTAAATTTAAATGATTTATACAAAATATATTTGGTTATCGGGGAAACTCGCTTCCTATTTATAATAAATTATACAATTTTAATTCAAAAATTCTTTTAATTATCAATTAAATGTAATTAAAATTCGGGGTCGTTACAGTAAACTCCACCGTAAACTAGTGGGATATCAGGGAGTACTCCATAGGTATAACACAAAACAAATCGTGGTGGTCGCGTATATGGATACAAGTATGACAAGGCACATGAGGCAATACCCAAGGTAGTGAAACTACCGTTTGCCTGATCCGGACTGGTGAGAACGCATCGCCGCAGCGATCGCAATACCGCGAAACAACACTCCCAAAATTCGAGGGTGCACTAATCAATAACAAGTAATGAGTAGTTTTCGAAGAAGTGTGTTCTCTCGAGGTGGCTAACCCGATTTGGCCCGGCACGGCTCCTGTTTTAGTCATTTCCAATTTGACACAAGTGTCAAGGCTATCCATTATCGTTCTCTTTCTTCAGTCATCACGTACATCATTCCAACCACTTCATTCTGGACCACACTCCGCGTATAGTTATTAAAGTGGTTTTCGGTTTAGACAGTGAGTATGTCCCTAACCGATTCCGGTCTCTTTAATAACTTTCACGATTATTTCACCGATTGGTCGTTTAATATATTTCAAAGCAAATCAAATTCAATTTCAATTAGAATTTTATAAACAAATATTTCATTTGTCTTTATGAATCAATTTCCAAAATTTTACGTTTCAAAACTTCCAAATTTCCATTTCAAAAACTTATAATTCAATTTCAATTTTTATTTAAAACAATTCGAATATTGATTCAAGTTCGTATATAAGTTTCATTCCGAAATCATTTAAATTAATTTAATTTAACATTCAAATCAATTTAAAATCCCTGATCGATTTCATTAAATATTCGTTAAGTAAATTTATCCTTCAAACAATTTCCATTTAACTTCCAATTTATTAAATCAATTATTTAAGTTCAACTCCATTATATCAAAAACTTACAAATTGCATTAAATTAGATTCATCAAATCCAATTCTTTACATTTCAAGTCTTACATTAATTTCAATAAAACACATTTTTATTTCTTGTTAGAGAAATTCACTTTCACTTATTCATTTACTTAGTTACCCATTTCAAAACTCAATTAATAAAGAAATTTAATTTCACTTATTCAAAAAGTTCAATTTTACTTATCAAAGAATTCAATTTTATTTAATTATTAAGTAATCTCAAAACTTAATTATTAAATAATTCAAAACTTAATTCAATCATTTCTTAATTTAAACAATGTTCTTTCATTAATTACATTGTTAATATTTTGCTTCAGATTATTAAATATTAACATTTCCATTCGTAAAAATTCAAATTCCAACTTTGTTTCAAATCCATATTATTTATTCAAATAAAATCTTCATTTTTTTAAATCAAATTATTGACCAATCGGTTTTATTAAATTCTCTATCCTAGGTCAAAGTTCAATTTGGGTATTTATCATTTCAACCCGATTCCATTTCAATTCAAAAATCAAAGCATAGCAAAGGGAACTTGCAGTGTGATAACTGGGATGGTGTCAAAGTAAATAAACAAGCAACAGCAAACATCAATAACATTCCAATAATTAATTCAAATAAATAATCCCAAAATAATCGTATTAATTCACATTGTGGTTTGTGCAAATTAATATAATTATTCCTAGAATCTACACTATCATTTCATGTAGATTAAAGATTATTGCACTAATATTTTATGCGGTTCTTCACTTGGTATCTATTATTCAATTCATACTACATCAATTTATACAACATACATTCAAATGGTTCAATGTGTGATTTACCATATTTCTACGTGTCAATTTATTTAAACATTTAAAGAGGTCATATTATGCAAATGTCATCAAATCAAATTTATCACATATATCAAATCTAACTATCCTACGTCAATTTCAATTGCATAATATTTATCACTTTACACATTACAATTTACATCCAATATAAACAACAAACAATCAATCAATTATCAACCAAATGGGATTATCATCGTATAATTAACAGATAATGGTGTCAGATGTCAACAGGTGAACTGATACAGGCAATAACATATAAATCAGTGTAAATAACTAACGACAGCATATTTCAATTGGGGTTTCAATTGAAATCAAATTTAATAAATAAAAGAACGTTAATCGTGAGTGATTGCTCACCTTTCAAGGCTAGAGAATACAGAAGGTGCTACGGATATGCACACTGATACAAACACTGAAATTGAATTGCGAATCCAAGCAAAGCAAAATCGGCACGAATTCAACGATCAAAGTTGATAATAGGGATTGATGGAAACGAATTAGGATCATTCTGATATAACAAAACAAGGATGAAGGTCACATCCATACATTTATTTTCTAAAATTAATAATAAAATTTAGACTCATACTTAAAATAATAGATGTATATATTTCTAAAGAAAACCCAATTATCAAATTTTATTATAAAAATCAATACAACAATTTATCATAATATACAAATAACTTATACTTTTTTTTACAACTTTATATATACAAATATATACCAACATAATTTAAGTAGTAAATTATCTTAAAAAAATACATATAATTGTCAAAAAGATATATATATCAAAATCATTGTTTCAAAATAAAGCTCATGTATTAAAATCAAATATATACCCCTAATTTATTTCTGAAATCAACGATATACATATCAATATATATTGAACCATATAGATATAACTCTGGATACTCAATATATTTCAAAAACTTAGATTTTTCACAAAACAATACTATACTGTGACTTATATTAAACTGACGCCTAATCCTTCATATGTATAATATATATCATATATACAATCAAGCCAGCACCTAACATAGTTAATAGATTATATGAGCTTGTATAAGTATTTACAAGTAACCTTTGCAACTTGGACTAATATATTATTATTATATACGTAAAGTAAAATTTTATTTTCCAATGCTTACTAAACAAGTACATCGTTCTCAAGTATCATATATATACACAACACGTATATACACTACACACACTTTAAAACACAGAGCATATATATTACACACGCTTATACACACTGCACACAATAACAGAGTACACTTATATATATAATAGACTCGAATTTCAAATATAACATATATGTATATTTAACAATATTTATTATAAAAATAATACAGCTTACTCTATATATATACGACCCATACATCTTATACTTATATAACATATATACCATTGTATAATATAACTTTAAAACAAAACAGACTGTTATAGGAATAAAATTTTCCTCGGTAAACATATATCTCATTGTAAAAAAATACTTATATACTATCATATTATATAAACAGCCTAAAATTTTTCCTACTTAAAAACATACATAAGTTGTTGATATAAAGTCCATATATTCATAAAGTATATATAATGTAATACCTACCTATGGACGCAAACATCTATACTTATCTCTGTATACAACAGGTATGCATTCTATACAGAAAAATGCAGATGTAGTTTATAACCAAATATATAGATTAACTCATATATAACTTAGATTTTTCTCATATATTCACACACACACACACATATATATATATATATATATGCACTCACACGAAATATGACGAGCTGCGGGAAGAGGAAGGCCACTTTGGCTCTCGGCAAAACAAGGAAGTGAACTAGGCGGTGTGGTTCGGCGGCACACGGGGAGAAAGTGGAGGAGGCCGAAGTTTGGGTGTAGCGGTTCGGCTGGCGCTTGCTGCTTGGTGGTGGAGGTTAGGGGCTCGGCTTGGTTCTCTTGTGGCGGAGGTTGTTGGCGTGGGCGAGGTATGGGTGGAATGGTGGGTTGTTGCGGTATTGGGTGATGGGATGGAAGGAGCTTCGGCCAGATCAGGGTGGTGTTGGAGTCAGCTGTGCTTGGAGCGTCGGTGAGGCTGGAAGACGTGGAAAAGGTAAGGGAATAAAGGAGCAAGTGAGCGAAAAGTTTGAAGGATATTTCCTATTTTTTAAGAAGAGAGAAAAGCAGGAAGCAGGTTTTAGGCAAAATGATGGAAAGAAAATGAACAAGCATTCAATATGTATATTTATTTGTGAGCTGTTGATGTGAACCGGTGGGAAAAATGACAGCCAAAAATTAAATGAGCATTGGGATAGTAAAGGCCAGCTAATAGATATTGGAACCCGTATGAAAAGGAAAAGTCATGTAACAACCCTGAGATTGCAATTACCGAATAATAAATTAAAATTATGATTTTAAGTTGAAAAGGAAGCTCAACAAAAATTTTGGGAATTTAAATTTGCAATTGGTTTGCAAATTAAAGTATTTTGGGTTTAAAATGGGAAAATTAATATTTTTGGAATTTAATATTTAAAAAGGGAATTTTTATTGTGATAATGGGTTTAATTGGCCAAATGAGACAATTACATGGTTTTAATTAAAAACTAGGATGCTTATTAGGATTTTTGTTTACATGATAACATTAGAAAATAAACTAAGTCCTAATGGGTTTTAAAACCCCTTATCATGACCCATTAGCCTAACCCCCTCCTATATAATATCTTAAACCCATAACCCTAACCCTCCTCCTCTTCATAAATTCCTAAAACCTAGATCTAAACAAAATAATGGCCTCCATTTAGAAGCTCCTTCTCCTTCTCTTCATAATTTGATTAGCTTAATTTTAAAGAAAAAAAAGGGTAAGACAATCTCTCTCTTATTATCTAATCCTCCTTAATCCTCTTTTTATCTCTTCCATCTTGTTGTAATTATTGTTTTTTTGTTGATTTTGGGTCCTTGAAGTGGCTTGATCTTTTGCTTTGGAAGAGTTTGGCTTGCTTTGATTGTTGCACTCTAACTATTTGATCATTTGCTTCATTAAGGTAATTACTATTTATTAGTGATTATTGCTAGTTATAAAAAAAATGATGAAAATTATGGTTCATAATATCTACACATATTTGTAATGCTAAGCTTTGACCTTTGTTTTTCTTAAATATAGTGTAGTAACCATCATATGGTAATTAGTGATTAATTTTGGTGAAATTTTGATGCCAAAAACTGGAAAAAACACCCGTAAAACATCAAAAACTGCTGGCTGGAAATTGCTTCAGCCTGAAACAGGCCAAAAACACAATTCTGAGTGCACCAGGGCAGGCCTGGGCTGCACCCAGGCTGCTGCCCTATGCAGCAGGCTAGCCCAGTTGGGCTAGCCAGTAGCTGGGCCACAAGTCCCCAGCCCACACGGGCTGGGGCGGGTCCCCAGACCCCAGCCCGCTTGGGGCTGGGGCGGGCCCCTAGTCCCCAGCCCGAGTGGGCTGGGACGGGTCCCCAGACCCCAGCCCGTTTGGGGCTGGGGCGGGCCACAAGTCCCCAGCCCACACGGGCTGGGGCGGGTCCCCAGACCCCAGCCCGCTTGGGGCTGGGGCGGGACCCAACTCCCCAGCCCGCTTGGGGCTGGGGCGGGCCCCAAGTCCCCAGCCCGAGTGGGTTGGGGCGGGTCGCCAGACCCCAGCCCGCTTGGGGCTGGGGCGGGCCCCAAGTCCCCAGCCCCAGTGGGCTGGGGCGGTCTCCAGACCCCAGCCCGCTTGGGGCTGGGACGGGCCGTGTTCCCCAGCCCATGCGGGCTGGGGAAGTTGTTTTATTCCCCAGCCCGCATGGGCTAGGGCGGGCCTCTGTTCCCCAGCCCAGACGGGCTGGGGCTGGACCAGGGCTGCACCATGTGGTGCAGCCCGAAAGAAAAAAAAAAGAAAAATAATTTTTTTTAAACCCTGTTTCAGATTTTTTTTATCTCCACTTCGCGATGCCGCCACGATCGCATCCGAAGTCGGAATTCGACGTTTTTGGTCTCGTTAGAAAGGTGGAGTTCCGAACTCCATCTTAGGAAAATTTGGACAACATTGGAGTTCGTTTGGTACTTCGAATTTCGTGTCGAAGTTGAACTCTAGTCGCTGTTTGTAAACAGTGTAAATCTTGTTCTGGATCCAACTTTGAGACGTCGTTGCTACTTCGTCTCCACTCGGAATCCAGAAATTCTTTTTGCATCTTAAAGTAGGGATGTTGGACTACATGCCTGCAAATTTTCATGACATTTGGACATAGTTTGCTGGTCCAAATAAATTATCGAACTTGAGTTCACAACTGTTTTTGAATGGTTACAAACACTTGGAATAGTTTTGATGATTTTCTGGTTTTCGTCGATTTCTTTGAGATTTGTCTCTGGATTTCGTACACGGGCTTTATAAAAAGATTTTCAAAAGATTTTTCACTCCTAAATGGCTTTTGAAAATTATTATATAATATTATTTTAATTATTAAATTAATTACTCCATAATAGGAGACCTTTCAAAAGACCGTTTTAAAAGTGATTCCGAAAATCAATTATAAATCCGTTTTACACCATTATTTTCTATAATAAAAATCTCACACTCACTTTTAGCACGTCGAGCGAATTGGAAAGGTGCTTAAACGGTTAGGAAATCTCCGGCCTATGGAAACCATGTGTATTTTCTTTCCGGTTAATCCCCGACCTATTCGATTGATCGTTTTGACCTTTGGGTCTAGTTTACCGATGATATGAGGTAGACTTTTTATTGTTTGGAGTGTGAGCTTGCTATTGGTTAGGAAACCGTTTAGTGCGAACGTGGGGTATGGGACTCATTGTTAACACTTTGCGGGTTCCTCTCCAAGAAGTTAGTGACACATTTGCCTCTGGGCGGCCAGTACTGGACCTCTGGGTCACCACGCCTCTGGGAAAACGTCTCTGGACACCTGCTCTATGGAGCAGTTTACTTTTCGGCATGTGCCTCTGGGCCTTTATCCTTCTGGGAAGGATCTTGCCGTCTCGCGCGTTCCGCATCTGTGCGAGTGATCGATCACAACTCTACAGTACTTGGCAACAACGACTCTGGTCGGTGCACGTGCAATATTGTTATTATCTGATGATTTTTACATCCATTCGAGTACCGCCATTCAGTGTTGGTTCTATGGATCCATACGATGTAAGTGCGATTACCTTGTGGATTCACAGTGTCTCTGGACACTGCTTTTCAGTGTTTGATTTCGTTGACTTTTCAGTATATCCCCATTGCTCTTTGGAGCATCGATCTTTGCTTGGGCATTGATTACAGACTCTGGTCACTTTTGGTATTATTGCATATGGGTATCTTTTTATAGCTTTGGCTACGCCGATGATATGAGGCGATTTTATTTATTCTACACTTTGGTGTTGATTTCTCTTTGGAGATTTTTATTGTTTATTGATGATTAGGGATCGTCATTATATTCATGTGGTTCATAATATACTTCTCTTTGGATAAGTACTGTTTTACTTATGTACCGCATTATTATATATCTCAGTTATTACTGATTGTTTAGCTAGCCTGACCCGAGTGTTTTCGCTTGGGTCAGACCGAGTTGTTTCAGGTTAGGTCTCTGGACTTAGCTTCTGTGCTTCCGCTTGGACATTATCTGCTATGCTGATAGATAGCGCTTTTATTTGTCCACTATTCCGCTACTCTCTTATTATTCAGACTTTGATATGTACATATTTTTGACTCACATGTGTGAGCAGTGGCTTTGTACCCACTTATGATATTTGGATCTGTATTGATGATGTATTGTTCTGGGATTTTATATCTGTTATGTGATTCTGTTCTGTGATGTTTTTATCATTTATTATTATGCTTTGTCCTGATAGATCTTTAGCCATTTGTAATTTCGTTATAAGTATTTACCGAATATGTCGAACCACCCGATTGAGAAAAATTTAAATAGATTCCACCTTTCGACGTATTCGGTAGGTAGTTATAGCTTGATTATAGATGGTCGCTTCCACTATACTCTATTCTCCGCTTTAACAGACAGTATTACTCCCGTAATACTCTTTGTTACAGTGGGTCTCAGAGTGGGGCGTTATAAGTCACCACAATTTCTGAAGAAAATAAAAATAAACAATAGTGGCTATTGTTTCACAAGGTGAAAATGAATGGTTACAGGAAATTCAAAAGTCAAATTTGCGGAACCGATACGTAGATCGTTTCCGTAGATTTCGCCGTTTTCCCGAATCTTGAAATTGACAATTGACTATAGCGTATAGATCAGCACGACGATACGATCAAAACAATATATAGATATCAGTGGTATGATTGAATTATAAGAATTCGAATTTTCTACTAGCGGAAAATGCAGCAAAACGCAGAAAAATAAGATCGACGGAGCTAAAGAAATCCGAATTTGGAAAAACGAAAAATGACGTCTTGCTCAGAAGATGATTTAGAATTTTTTTATATAAAAACATTTAGGTTTTGAAAATATTTTATTTTCATCAATTTCTAACTGATTAAATTGAAATAAAATTACACATGAAATAAACTTTCATATTTTCGGATGAAAATTTACCAGTTTCTATGTTCAATTAGGCGCATTTCAAATATTAAATTTTTATTTCAAAATTTTATTGTTTAAATTTCGCACAAATTCAGTTAATTAAATTAATTAAAACCGTTAAAATATCCGGGTTGTTACAAATATAAAACATATATTACATTATGCATGTTATGAGGTGGTACAAGTATAGGTTTTAATACAGATGGCATAAGACAATTGCGGTAGTGTACTAGTGCGGCTTTAAGTATATAATGATTCACCCAAAAATTAGTTAATTTAAAAACATTAAGAAATTTATGTTATGCAAATAGCATCATAACATGTAAAATTTGCATTTAAAATGACATACACATTCAGCTGTAAATTAACATGCTTATTCACAACATTGAAGGCTTATTGTAGGATCATTTTCACCCTAGAGGGAGGGTGAATAGGGTGATACTAATAATAATAAAAATTAATGCAAAAATAAATATAATAATTGCAGTACAGATAATAGCAGAATAATAAAAGCAGAAATAGAACAACACAGATTTACCCAACTTTGGCAAAACCTTGCCTACGGGCTGCCCTTAAGGTTTCTACTAGAAATTAAATAGTCAAACGCTTACACACGTAAACTTACGACACTCGCTAACGACTTACGTAGCTCTATGCTCAAAACCTTGTTATAACTCAGTCATTGAGTTGCGAATTCTAGAACTACAACACCGTAGCTCGCAACCTAGTCATAAGACTAGAATTTTACAAAAGTTTAAAAGAGAAAATAACACAATAAAAATAAGCTAAACAAAAACCATATTTTATATGCTAAGCCCTAATGTAAATAATAGAGACCGGCCCAAATATAAACTTGATATCCTTTTAATAATCAACCCAAATAAAAAATTGTCTCCCTCTTATTTTGCTTCTTTTCGAACATGCCTTCTCGTTACTTTTCCGTTCCTCTTCAAAATCTAGGGTTTTGAAATTGAAGCAACCGCCTTGATGTTGCGATCGATTGAAGTATGCTTTTGAGTTGAATTGCTTTGTCAATCGCTCATGGCTTTGATTTGCTCTCGATGGCTTTCAGGATTGAATTCGAAACTGTGAATTTGGTATGTGATTTTTGCCGTATAATTTTCCTGTTGCAGTTGCTTATTTTCGAACACGATTCGAGTTATTGGTTTTCGATTGAATTTGCATCTTGCTCTGGCTTTGCTTGAACTTGAATGAATTTCTACCTATGATGGTTATTGGGTATTTATAGGGATTGAATCCCTAAAATTACATTCGTATATTTCTCATTTGAATTCTTTGTGAATTTACTTGGTTGTGATTTTTTAATCGAATGATGGTATTTATTTTTGACTTGTTCATGTCATACTTGGTTGGATTTGGTTCCATTCTTTTTTGGCATTTGAATTTGTTTCTCGTTCATGTCTTTTATGACTTCGACACTTTGAATTCTTTAGATAATTGACTTGGTTAATTCGTGTTCATCATATTATCTACTGCGAGATAATAATTGACATCGACATTTAAATATTTGAGATACTCTGGACTTTGACTTGTTTAATTCCTTTCTGCTATTACTTGTTCATCAGATTGATTTCACTGCAACATTAAACTAGGTTGATCGAACTACATGCTTTCCTTGATTTTGTTCGAACTGCTTTCAGGTTAATGACTGTTTGATTATTTCTTTTGTAACTTCGACTGCATGCTTTTCGGTCCCTTGTTTTGTGTTGCATTGAACTGGGCCTGTTGAACTGCTTGTATTCATCGCTGACTCCTTTGAAAATGATTTATGTGGTATGAAGCTTTATTCTTTTATATATGCATTTTCAGTTTGGTTGTCCTTATGTGTAATATGGTCTCTTTGCTTTAAGTTGAATTCTTTGTTGCTTCGAGTCATTACAATTAAGTCTTGCATTTGCCTTAAGTTACATTTGCAGTTATATTCTCTGTTGCATTGTATTGAGCTAGGGTCTGACATTATTATGTTGTAGATTTGAGCATGTTTCATGGTGTACTGGTTCACAATTTTGAGTCTGCACCATATGTTGAAATTGAGTATGTCTTTGGTAATTGCATTGCTCTGGTTCCCTTAAGTTCACCATTGTCCATGTTCATACTTGAGTTTGTCTCATTGAAGTTTGAATGCATTTGTGGTTGGGGTCTGGTCCTTTTGTAGAGTTTGTATTTGGATGTCATGTGTATACATGTGTGCATACATGTGTGTATATAAATATATATTCTGGTCTCATTTGAGCTGGTCAACGGTTCATGTGTACTCGAGTCTCTTTGAACATGTCTTGATTGAGTCTAGTTGCTTGTTAGTAATCTAGTTGTTTTGTGAACCTGATTTGTGTTCATGAGCATATGTATGTATGTATGTATGTATGTATGTATACATGTGTGTATACATATGTGTGTGTGTATATATATGTACGGTGGTCTGCTTCACAATTCGGTCGATGGTTTGCTTTGACTTCCCTTCAGTCTTGTTGCATATCACCTGAGTCTTGATTATTGCATCATGGAGTTTTCATTGTGTGTCAAAAATGAAATGTTATATGCACCACTTTGTGCATATGCACTGCCCCGTACTTGTTCCTAAATTCTGTGGTTTTTTTTGTATTGCCACCTGAGTTGAATCCATCTTTTTCTTGGGTTTGACCTCGTGCTTACCTGTCCCTACGATTTTATCAAGCAAGTGTATATCAATGTGCATGACCATGTGACATGTACAGTGATACACTGTGCATGTTACAAGCTGTTCATGTAAGATGATTTCAAAAGAAAAATGATGACGAACAACTGAAATAACTGAGGCAAATAACATTTTTAAAACACACACTTCATTTTGAACTGTAAAATATTTCTTTTTCAATTTTACCGTGTTAGTGTTAATTTTGCAGATAATTCAGATGTTGGATACAAACTGCAATAGAGTTGAAGATAAAAATACGAGTGTTGAGTGAATATGTAGTGAGGTGAAAATGTTTGTAAAAATTGTATAGTGAAATTTGTGATGTAATCGAAATTGTAATGTAATTTAAAATGTATATGTGTAGTGAGAGCTCAAATTTGTACTAATTGAATTTGTAATAAAATGTTTGTTTGAATAAAATTTGTTTGAATATAAATTCTATGTTATTTATTTTATTCAACAAATATTTATTTAATTAGGTTAAAAATAAAATAGCATAATAACAAATACAATTAAACGAATATATATATATATATATATGTTTATTATCATCAAACAAAAATCATATACTAGAATATTCTACAATCTCTCCTGTCTGATGATAACAAACATATATTAAGATTTTTACTCTATTAAATGTATTTGATTTTGATGAATTCCATTAGCTCTCCCTACTTGAATGCTCCCCCTACAACTAGGCTCCCTCTTCATATATGCATGAAAATAAATAAAAGGAAATTTGCAAAACAAAAAAACAAAAAAACATGCAAATGAGCCTAGATGAGAATATGCAATTAAAAAATAAAATGTTTAAACTTTATTTTCCAAAATCTTAACTTTTCTTTCCCCTTTTTATTATCAGCAAAAGAGTAATTCTAGTCGTGTGACTTGGTTACGAACTACGGTGGTTTAGTTCAAGAATTCACAACTTAGTAGCTGAGTTGTGGTAGAGTTTTGAGTGTAGAGTTAGGTTAGTCATTAGCGAGTGTTGCAAGTTAATGTGTGTAAGCGTTTGACTACTTAATTTCTAGTAGAAACCTTGGGGCAGCACGTAGGCTGGGTTTTACCGAAGCTAGATAAATCTGTGTTGTTCTATTTCTTCTTTTATTATTCTGCCATTATCTATGCTACAATTATTATATTTATTTACGCATTAATTTTTATTATTATTAGTATCATCCTATTCACTCACCCTCTAGGGTAAAAACGATCCTATAAGTGGTATTAGAGCTAGGAACAAAACCCATTTTTTGTTTTAATTTTTTTTAAAAAAACCAAATTTTGCTTTAAAAATTTGATTTTTCAAAATGACCTCTTTTAATAAGCTTTTATTGAGGGCCAGTCTGTAGTTAGACCACCAATGTTCGTATTGCTTTTAGGTTAATAACTGTTTGATTATTTCTTTTGTAACTTCGACAGCATGCCTTTTGGTACCTTTTCTTGTGTTCCATTGAACTGGGTCTGTTGAACTACTTGTATTCATTGCTGTCTCCTTTGAAAATGATTCATGTGGTATGAAGCTTTATTCTTTTACATGTGCATTTGCAGTCTGGTTGTCCTCATGTGTACTCTGGTCTCTTTGCTTTGAGTTGAATTCTCGGTTGCTTGGAGTCATTACAATTAAGTCTTGCATTTGCTTCAAGTTACATTTGCAGTTATATTCTCTGCTGCATTGTATTAAACTAGGATCTGGCATTATTATATTGTAGATTTGAGAATGTTTAATGTTGTACTGGTTCACAATGTTGAGTCTGCATCATATTTTGAAATTGAGTATGTCTTTTGTCATTTCATTGCTCTGGTTCCATTAAGTTCACCATTTTCCATGTTCATACTTAAGTTTGTCTTATTGAAGTCTGAATGCATTTGTGGTTGGGGTCTGCTCCTTTTGTAGATTTGTATCTAGTTGTTATGTATACATGTGTGCATACATGTGTGTGTGTGTTTGTGTGTGTATATATTCTGGTCTCATTTAAGCTGGTCGATGGTTCATGGGTACTCGAGTCTCTTTGAACATATCTTGATTGAGTCTAGTTGCTTGTTAGTAGTCTAGTTGTTGTGTGAACCTGATTTGTGTTCATAAGCATGTGTATATATATACACACATGTGTGTGTATACTTATGTGTGTGTATGGTGGTCTGCTTCACAATTTGGTCGATGGTTTGCTTTGAGTTCCACATCAGTCTTGTTGCCTATCAGCTGAGTCTTGATTGTTGCATCATGGAGTTTTCATTGTATGTCGAAACTGAAATGTTGCATGCACCACTTTGTGAATATGCATTGCCTCGTACTTGTGCTTGAATTCTGTGATGTTTTGTTTTTGTATTGCCACCTGAGTTGAATCCAGCTTTTGCTTGGGTTTGACCTTGTGCTCACCTATCCCTGCGATTTTATCAAGCAAGTGTATATCGGTGTGCACAGCTGTGACGACTAAGATTTTAAAAACGTCTATTAATTGGGTAATTAACTGGTTTAAATCAAGGAACGTTGAATTTATTAGTCGAGCAAATAAATTTTTGATAATGGAAATATCTGAATAATTATAAATTAATTTGAAAACCATAACAAATGTTGAATTATAAATCTTTATAGTAAATTAATAAATTTCACCATTTAAATTCAAGATAAAATACCCATAAATATATAAATAGATATATACAAGCTTTATAGTATATATGAGTATATATATGCCCTATGGAATAAAATGTAGGAAAGTTTGTAAAAAAATATGGATATATATAATATCAAAAATACACATAAGTAAAATTGTAACAACCCGGGATTTTTGGCAAAATTTAATTTAATGATCTTTTAATATAATTATTTTGAATTTGCAAACTTATCAATTTAAACAAATAAAATATGCTATCTAATTACTACTGGTCATATATAGATTGTGAATAGAAACTATGATTTGAATTCAATGTAAATTTCTCAAAATTAATTAGATTTAAACTCTACATTTTTATACACTAGTATGTATATGGTTATTAATTAAAGTATTATTAACTTAACCTAAAACAAAAATAAGAATAAACAAAAGAGTTATATAATATTAAGTAAACTTCTTTAGCTATACATAGTTAATAAAAATAAAAATATGTACATATAGACACTTGTAAGCTAAGAGGAGACGTATGGATTCATCAAACTTACAAGTGTTAATTTCTTTATTTAAAAATAAAATAAAACGAAGAAAAATGATTAAAGAAGAAACCAGGGTGCTGTAACAAGCAGTTTATCCTCTTTTAAACATATATCTCAACTTCTTCTTTTTTTCCTTTTCTTTGGAAACAAATCAAAACAATCCAAAACCAGAAATAAAAGAGAAAACAATCAACTTCATCAAGTTTTCAACTGAGCAAAGAAAGAATTCAAATTCAAGTTCAACTTAATCAAATAGATCAAGATCAAATCAAACTGGTAGTGTTCAAATCAGCTTCCAGATTTCAAACTCTCTGTTCAAGTTTTACAGGTGAGTAGACCTCAACTTTTAAAAGTTAAATCATCTATATAGCTTGTGCATGTAATAATTAATGTTGGAAATGACTTAAATATGGCTTGCATGGATGTATAAATGTGTTTTGCCTGGGTGTATAAGTTGAATTACTGTGTGTATATATGTGCATGTCTCTATTTGTTTTAATAGACCCCAAATTGCTTTCAAAAATTAATTTCTCTCCACACAATCACTTCTGTGTTATGATCATCAAAGGAAACTTGCTTGTATTGATGAAATACTATTTTTAAAAATAGTTTCAAGAGAAGTTATTAAGTAATTATCAGGTAAGAACGAATTTACAGTAAAAACAAAATATATTAGAAATTTGACCATCATAATTTCAAGTTTCACATATATAATCAGACTTGTTTTTAAAAATGATGATTTTTTGTGGTAATTTCATAATTTTTAAGTTGGTAATTGGAGAGATATTGCAAGTTGAACGGAATAAGGTTTTTGGTCGATTTCCGGTGATCGGAGGATGGAGGGAAGTCAAGGTTGTATCTAGAGGTAGCTCGTGGGTCGGGGATCATAGGAAAATGATCGCCGATTTTTCTGATCGATGTGGTGGCTGAATAGAGGCAAAGTAGGGTTTAGGGCTTCGTTCGAGGTGAGGGGGGTCATGGCGAATGCGGTGCCATGGTAGTGTCGGGTTGGACCAGAGTAGGGGGAAAAGGAGGGTGAAACTGTGGCGAAGGTCAGGGCACGAGGAAGAGGCCTATAATTGTCGGAGTTAGGCGGTGCGAGGGAATCTGGCAATCGGGTGTTTTTCCTAAGGGTGTTTGAACGTTCGTTTTCGATTTGCGACGTCTTGAGTGGTTCTGGGTGGTCGAAGTGATGGTAAGGGTTGAGAGTGACTGAGTGGTGCCGTCAATGTTGCTCGGAGTTGCTCCGGCCGTGTGTGCACGTGCACGGTGCACAGATACGTTTGGGTAGGGTTGTTTGCTGTAGTTAGAATAGAAGAGGAAAGAAAGAAAAGGGGGGAAGAAGGACTTGGGTTTGGGCTTGGGCAGGGTTTCTTTTAAAAAAGGAATAATAAAGATGAGGAAAAGGATAAAAGCATAGGTATAAAAGTAAAAGCTTAAGCATAAAAACAAACAATCTTTCCAAAAATAAATTCTCTAACCCATTCTTTTTAAAAGTAAATGCTTTTGCTTAAGTCCCTAGTTTGGATAAAGGAATTTAAAACCTTGTTTTACTTAAATATTATTTGGTTTAAAGGTCATAAATGAATTTTTTTAACTTAAATTAGTTAAACTTAGAATAATTATATTATATGTCATTTATTTAATTTAATTCCTAAGTTTATTTAAATAAAATTAATGGTGTAATTAAGTATATGATTAATGAAAATAAAATATTTTAAACTTATGATTAATCAAAGGTTTTATGTATTTTATATATTATCTAATTCCAAATGTTTAATTAAAAATAAAACAAATAGCTTGTAATTAATTAATATCAATTAAGCATGATTATAAGCAATTATTTTTAAATTAAATTGATGATTTTTTGACTAGTTAATCTAGCCTATGAAGATTAAATTGGATTGAATGGTTTGGATTGTTTAGTGTAACGACCCGACTTTCTATGCCCAAAAAGTCGCATCATTATGAAGAAAGAAAGGGATAGAAGAAGAAAAGAAAAGAAGAAAGAACAACAACACGTCAGAAATCTCACAGCGGAACGAGAAATATATTATCACATAAGATATTACATAGTATCATATACATCAGAGTACACAACTTATACATCACAGAATAGACAGTTATAAACTTCTGTCTATTATACAACACAAGTACATCAGTACAATACAGACTAATACAAACACAGCGGAAACTCTATATATCTACTCGCTGAAGCCACCTGCTCCAAATCTCCTCCAGAATTCGTCAAAGCTAACCTGAATCCCTCGACTACTCAATACAATATTGAGTACCCAAGAGTTTAATAAAACAGAAAATAAACACTTGGGTCAGACATGGGTCTGGTGTGAGTAAACGGTTTAAATTGCTTAACTTTGAAAACCTTTGAAAACAAAAGTATCACGTAAGACTCCCCACACATAAACATGGGTAAGTTTTTACCTTACGCTAACTAAAACATTTGATAGGAAATTCGATTGTATTATAATAGGGTCTAGGGTTTTCAAGTAAAATACAGAAATAGCTGAAATGCTTACATCTCACATTCCAACATAGTTGGGCACAACTAATACGTACGGCACTTATTGGAGTTTGGATTTCCATACAATGGCAGAGCTACCGGGGTACCGCTCATCACAGTACGGGGCCTAGATCACCGTACCGAGGATCACTCCCAATCCCCTGCAACACAAAGCCGGAACCATCCCTTACTGGATAATTCCGAACAAGACAATCCCGTAGTTGGCGCGACCAACCACACACTAAGCCGAATAGAAGAAAAGGGACCTCTAGACAGGGATCTATCTTGCTCTCAGTGGGTGCTACCCACGAAGCCTTGCTGCACCTCCCCTGTTTTAGCCATTCCCGGTTGATGAGGCTTGAGGTTTACGATTACCTTTAATCAGAACATATATCACTTAGAATACTCATCGCCCGCCTGACGATGTGCTGAAAGCATTCAATCCATATAAGTTCGTTCCGGGTTCGAACGAAACCGAAGGCATTATCTCGTTACACTCGTTTTGGAATCACCCTCAGAGTTAACGACAATAACCCTTGCACTCTGAATCTTCATCTTCACTTGAGATTCACGACCTATCGTTAATTTGGATCGATGTGGTATTCGGGTCTCCAGACCTGGAATACCGGTATACGGAAACCCGATCCCGGTCTCATCGAAATCCAAAACGTATCTTTTAAGGCCAAGTTGTTTAAAGGTTTAAACATTTAAACTTATTCAGGATGATATAAACAGATAGATAAATCATATTATCACAATTGATAATTCATATCAACATTCATCTCACAAAGCAGCATACATCATATATATATCAGAGATATCCAAATCATCCAATATCAACCAATCACCCAATATTAATTAATCATCTAAACAGAATTGATTAACTCCATATCAATTAAATTAACCTTTAATTAAATTAATTACTATCCTTTAATTACTTGGATTATCTTAATCCTGCTTATTATCATTAATTAATTATAAATAATTAATTAATCATCTCTTAATGATCTTCTTTAATTAATCTTCCTTGATTAATTATACTTTAATTACATTCAAGTAATTATCCTTAACCATATACAGTAATTAACCTTTAATTACTTATCATTAAATAATTAATGATCCTTCATTTGCTTCCATTAATTAACTATAATTAATTACACTCGATCCTTAATTAATTACAATTAATTAATCATACTTTAATTAATTACTTTTATTAATCAATCCTTGATTAATTTTATTAATTATATTAACTAATAATCCTCTAATTACTTTATTAATTAATTAACCTTTTAATTAATTAAATAATTAATCTTTAATTAACTACATTCATTAATTAACCTTAATTAATCTTAAACAGTAATTAACCATCTTGTAATTACTTACCTTAATTAATTAACTCCTTAATTAATTATATTAATTAATTAATCTTTAAATAAATTAACTTCAAATCAATTATATTAATTAATTCTTTAATTAATATCATCAAGTGATTAACCCTTAATTAATTACATTTAATTACTTCCATAAGTAATTCTTCTTAATTTAATTACATTCAGTAATTACCCATTAATTACTTTACTAAGTAATTACACATAATTAATCATAAATGATTATCTTAATTAATTAGACTAATTAATTAATCTAAAATTAATTACATTAATTAATTAATCAATTAATCATCATTTAATCTCTAATTCATTTATTTCTTAATTACATTCATTTCCACTAATTACTTCATTAAGTAATTATTCTTAATTATAATAAGTAATTAAGCTTTAATTAATTTACTATTCTTAATTAATCTCAACTTAACTAATTAAGAATAAACTTTACATTTATATTAAATATTTACTCAAATCATTTACTTTATTAAAAGCAAATTAAAAAAAATCAATATGATTTTTTTTTACTTTTAAAATAAAACAATTCAAACACTTAATTTTAATATACTCAAAATCTTTGAAAAACCCTTTTCAATCATATTTAATTGAATTAAGCAAATATTAATCTTTGGAAACTCAATTATCATATTCTTTAATCCTATCTATTTAAAAATATAAATTTGAAATATAGTTTAAACATTACTTTGAATGTATCCTTTCAACATAAAACATCCTTATTTAAACTTGATTGAGTTTCTTAAAATTTGATCTAATATTTAAATTTGAAAAGTCTAAAATAATTGATTTTAAAATAATTAACTAAATTTATTTTTAAAATTGAATTTAAAGGTATTTTCAAATTTGAAAATATATTAGATTAAAACACCCTTAAAATCTTTGACCTTCATTTGCTTTGAATAACTTACTTTACAGTTTAAACTTGATTTCTATTTAAAATACTTTGACTGTCATTTGTAAAAACTGCACCTGGTTTATTACCAAAATCTTATACCAGCAGAAAACTCAAGTCGAAACCACATTCAATCCGAGCTTGACCAAACGAACCCAACCCCTTCGAGTCTTCCACGAAACAGCTTCGAACCTTACACGAGAATCCCCCTTCTTCTCCAAAACTCAATCCCACAGCCAAACTCCCTGGCCCAAACGTGCACGGTGCACGTGGTGCACTTGCACCATCGCCGCCGACCACCATAGGCCATCGCATCCATCGCCGACGATCACACGCGAGCACGCAGGCACAAAAACGAACCCAGATCGTACAATACGTCATCAAATCGAATTCGAGCATCAAGCTTGAACACTGCAGAAAACATCGTCCACAAATCCCATCGCCTCCCACAATCGCCACCGCCGGCAGCTCCAACGACCACTCCAGAACATCGCCGCAACATTCACGCCACCATCCCCCACGTCGCGATCGATCAAAAATCCATGACGAACACGCAAATTCTTCGAGAATCCCATCAACCAAAAACCAACGTCGAACCCTAGTTCACCTATTTCCGGCCTCCACGTCACATGAAAAATTTAGCGACCATTTTTCCCTTGATCGCCGAGCTACCATCTTTCTTCAGAACAAACATCAACCAGCTCGATCATGTCCATCACCGGAATTTGGCCAATTTCCAAATCCCGATCATCCCAGAAATTCTCAGTGATTATCGAACTAAAAATCACTTAATGTATATTAAAAATCGTGATTTACAATCACGAATTCATTCATGCAATTCAAATCAAAAATTAAGTTGGTTGATTTTTATCATATATGTGAATTCCTCTGTTATTTCTATTTTAAAAATTATTTACTAAGTTTAAATCCCTGAAACCATTTTTATAACTAACATTTCATTGAAACATACAACTTTTATTTAAACATCAAAGATTAATATTGAATCGATTGGGAGATTTGAATTTTTGTTTTGCTGTTTGGACAAATATCATAACAGAGCCAGGTTATATTCAAACAGACATAAACATTTATATCCATATGCACAATCATTCATATATATATACATGCATCCATATCATAAACATATACAACCATATTCTATAGCAATTCATTATAAACATTTAAACAATATCACAGTTTTTAAGAACTGTTTTTAAAATAATTTACTCACCTTAAACAGAGCAGAGCACTGTTTTTGTCTTTCCCAGGTTTTGAAAATTTTGAATTCTGGACTTGTATTTGATTTTGTTCTGGAAAAAGCTTTTGATTTCTTTGTTAATTGAAATCCCTTGCATGCTTGATTTGTTGAAGTTGAATAAAATGCTTGCAGATTTAAATTCCAGGCTGGATTTAGTTGATGTTCCCATTGATTTTAGTCTTGAGAATTTGTTTACAAGCTTTGATCTTTTTCTTTGAGGATTTGTTTTCAGTTTTAGAGGAAGAAAGAAAAGAACAGAGAAGTTTTAAAACTGAACGACCAGGGTTGATTTTTGAATTGAATCTGCTACTTGAATTGCAAGCTTGTAGTTTGATTTCCATTATAGTTTTGATTTTCTTTTGAGGAAACTAGCTTACAGGTTTGAAGAAGAAAATAAATTTGAGAAAGTTGAACTGAAAAACTTTTGAACTGAAACGAAATGCCAGGCTTCTCCTTAATACCATATTTCTTTTTATAAATTTAAATTTCTAAATGAAAGAAAATGTTGCCACATGTTATCTTTATAAGTTAGACAAATGTCCATGCAAATTCATTTAGTTTACAAGTGTTAAAATCTTAGATTATTATGTTTAAATCCTTATTGTAAAAAGTATTTATATTTATATTTTTATGTAAAATGTGAATTTGTATTTACTTATGTTAAGATTATTTATATGTTACAAATGTCTTATTTCTTTTATATGTTTACAAACCATTCTAATTCAAGAGATATTTTAAAAAAAAGAAAGGTCTAATTTAAATCTATATTTATTTATAACCATTTAAATTTAAACACTTTAAAAAATATATAAAAATAAAACTTTTTTTAAATCCTTTTAAACCATCATATTTAAAACAAACAATTATCTTATATTTTTAAAATAATTGAATTAAACTTAAATTATCTTTTGAAAAATATTAATTTTAAAACAAAGCTTTAAATCACAATATATACATACATATATATTACATCTTTTATTTAAACAAAAGATTCTCTATTCACAATATATATATCAATATATACATTATAAATAGAATCTATTTTAATTAGCTTTGAAAGATAAATTTTATCCATTTTTAAATTGTTAGAAAAGATCTAATATTACCAAATTAAATATTTATTAGATTGTAAATATTAAATTTACCAATTTAAATTAAAATTATAAAGAAAATTATCAATCCAATTAAATTATCAATACAGATTATTAAATTTAAATTGCCCAAAAACCCGGGATATCACATTCCTACCCCCTTAAAATAATTTCGTCCTCGAAATTAAAAGCAAAGTTAATTTAATAATCCAACAAATATTTAATTTTAAACAGCAATCATACATATCAATCATATTCTAACAACCATAGCAAACAATTTAATCAAACAAATTTAACTATCCAGTCAAAATCTGGATAGAATTTACTCGAGTTTCCCCAAGTATATATATATACCGGGAGACTCGTTCTACAGGATCTAAACTAACTATCTACAATAATCTAGAACTCCTTCCTATCTAGATCACAAATCTAAACAAAATATCCGACTAAACTCAAAATCATCCCAACTACCAAATCCTTCTGAACTGCTGATTTCATCACTTGATGAATCATACACATATTCCTCAGAGATATGTGAAATAAAATGAATTCCAGTTATCCGAACTGGCAACTCAATCCTGGGGATCAAAATCTAATCTCCAAAGAACACAGAAAAATTTCATAATACTTCCGAAGCTTACTCTCCAGTCTTACCAAATCTTATATCTCCTTTGATCGGAGAAAAACTTAAACAATATCCAATTTCAACATCAATTTCCAAATTCCATCAATTCTTAACTGCATAACTCCTTTGACGATCCTAAGTCACTTCATTCTTCCTGATCAGCTTAACTCTTGCTGATGCTTCCTGAAATAATCTAGACCAACATCAAACCAATTTCCGGATCCTTCTCAACAAAATGGTTTCCAAAAATATGCCGAAATCCAGAACATAACTCTACTCCATAAACATTAGAGCACTTTGAACTACCTCTCCTATCTATAATAGCCAAACAGTTACACTTGACAACCTTACCTCCAGATCCTGAAAAATCCTTCACACTTAGAGATACACTTGAATTTCTTATAGAAATACTCTACTCCAATAAAATCACAACTCCCGGTTGCTCCCACTCTAGAATAGCTGCTATCTTGCTTTCGCTGCACAACTCTGATCTTGAACAGATGAGAATGCCGTCGGAAAAACTCGAGCACAAACTTGATCATCCACAGTTCATCAGACCATAAAATCTTAGCGACTTCATTCCATTTGGTCAAAAACATCTCGCAGAAACTTCTCCAGAAAAACTAGGTGTGATCAATCCCTCTCCAAAGAATTCTGAGCTGCTTCACCAAATTCTTCTCTCGGAGACATCCTTCTACTAAGCTGAACTTCCGGTAACTCCACGAATCAAGTCGATACGGAATCTCAACATCCAATAATCCCAAGAGAATACCCGAACTATCGCAAGTCACTTTTGCGATCAGCCCAACCTAATTTCCACAGATACTGTTCTCTCTTCACAAATCAGAACAGCTCATACTTAACTATCCAATTCATCGAAGAAATGGATTCACTCTGCTGCTTCTGGACTCCAACTCAAAAAGACTGCTCAGCCAGAAAACTTCCTGCCAACACAGAACACTTCCGAGCCGTACTGCTGACACAGACGCCAAAGACTTCTTATCCGAAACTTCTCGAGAAACTCGGACTTCTAAGCAAACAGAAACACCCCGCTAGACCCAGCCACAAACACCAAAACAGATCTACTTCCTTAAACTTGCTTCAGAAGAAACATCTTCAGAAACGTCCATAGTCACCGCGTCTCACCACACAGCTACTATTACCTGAGATACTATCACTCGCTTCTGTTCTCCGACAGATCCAACTCTACTCATCCAACTTCTAAGATGAACTCCGAACCTTAACAGGTTTCCTTCAGAGATTGTGAAATCCTTACACAACTGTAAAGTTCACTCGAGACGGTATTAGGTTTACAGTCTCGACAGATACTCTTCCAATTTCAACACTCAGATTCTAACTATTGGTAGTCGTGTTACTCACACTACCACCTTATCTACCTTTATAACTTATATTGGAAAACCCGAACAGGTAACCCAACAAATAGGTAGAAATATATATATTTAAAATGATACTTTTTTATATAGAAATTATATCTGGGTAAAATTATTTCATCTACCTTTTTAAAACAATATTGTGTCCGTTGGCCTGGTTCAAGTGTTTAGAGATCCCTATCAATAACGTTAGCTACTCGTATTGACCAGAATCCATATACCACTCAACCGATCAATTAACACAATATAAAACCATTTTTATATAATTAACAATTACGCGCTCTCAAGATAGACACCACTTCAGAGCCTAGGTATTCACTCAACCTACTGCTCTGATACCAACTGTAACGACCCGACTTTCTATGCCCAAAAAGTCGCATCATTATGAAGAAAGAAAGGGATAGAAGAAGAAAAGAAAAGAAGAAAGAACAACAACACGTCAGAAATCTCACAGCGGAACGAGAAATATATTATCACATAAGATATTACATAGTATCATATACATCAGAGTACACAACTTATACATCACAGAATAGACAGTTATAAACTTCTGTCTATTATACAACACAAGTACATCAGTACAATACAGACTAATACAAACACAGCGGAAACTCTATATATCTACTCGCTGAAGCCACCTGCTCCAAATCTCCTCCAGAATTCGTCAAAGCTAACCTGAATCCCTCGACTACTCAATACAATATTGAGTACCCAAGAGTTTAATAAAACAGAAAATAAACACTTGGGTCAGACATGGGTCTGGTGTGAGTAAACGGTTTAAATTGCTTAACTTTGAAAACCTTTGAAAACAAAAGTATCACGTAAGACTCCCCACACATAAACATGGGTAAGTTTTTACCTTACGCTAACTAAAACATTTGATAGGAAATTCGATTGTATTATAATAGGGTCTAGGGTTTTCAAGTAAAATACAGAAATAGCTGAAATGCTTACATCTCACATTCCAACATAGTTGGGCACAACTAATACGTACGGCACTTATTGGAGTTTGGATTTCCATACAATGGCAGAGCTACCGGGGTACCGCTCATCACAGTACGGGGCCTAGATCACCGTACCGAGGATCACTCCCAATCCCCTGCAACACAAAGCCGGAACCATCCCTTACTGGATAATTCCGAACAAGACAATCCCGTAGTTGGCGCGACCAACCACACACTAAGCCGAATAGAAGAAAAGGGACCTCTAGACAGGGATCTATCTTGCTCTCAGTGGGTGCTACCCACGAAGCCTTGCTGCACCTCCCCTGTTTTAGCCATTCCCGGTTGATGAGGCTTGAGGTTTACGATTACCTTTAATCAGAACATATATCACTTAGAATACTCATCGCCCGCCTGACGATGTGCTGAAAGCATTCAATCCATATAAGTTCGTTCCGGGTTCGAACGAAACCGAAGGCATTATCTCGTTACACTCGTTTTGGAATCACCCTCAGAGTTAACGACAATAACCCTTGCACTCTGAATCTTCATCTTCACTTGAGATTCACGACCTATCGTTAATTTGGATCGATGTGGTATTCGGGTCTCCAGACCTGGAATACCGGTATACGGAAACCCGATCCCGGTCTCATCGAAATCCAAAACGTATCTTTTAAGGCCAAGTTGTTTAAAGGTTTAAACATTTAAACTTATTCAGGATGATATAAACAGATAGATAAATCATATTATCACAATTGATAATTCATATCAACATTCATCTCACAAAGCAGCATACATCATATATATATCAGAGATATCCAAATCATCCAATATCAACCAATCACCCAATATTAATTAATCATCTAAACAGAATTGATTAACTCCATATCAATTAAATTAACCTTTAATTAAATTAATTACTATCCTTTAATTACTTGGATTATCTTAATCCTGCTTATTATCATTAATTAATTATAAATAATTAATTAATCATCTCTTAATGATCTTCTTTAATTAATCTTCCTTGATTAATTATACTTTAATTACATTCAAGTAATTATCCTTAACCATATACAGTAATTAACCTTTAATTACTTATCATTAAATAATTAATGATCCTTCATTTGCTTCCATTAATTAACTATAATTAATTACACTCGATCCTTAATTAATTACAATTAATTAATCATACTTTAATTAATTACTTTTATTAATCAATCCTTGATTAATTTTATTAATTATATTAACTAATAATCCTCTAATTACTTTATTAATTAATTAACCTTTTAATTAATTAAATAATTAATCTTTAATTAACTACATTCATTAATTAACCTTAATTAATCTTAAACAGTAATTAACCATCTTGTAATTACTTACCTTAATTAATTAACTCCTTAATTAATTATATTAATTAATTAATCTTTAAATAAATTAACTTCAAATCAATTATATTAATTAATTCTTTAATTAATATCATCAAGTGATTAACCCTTAATTAATTACATTTAATTACTTCCATAAGTAATTCTTCTTAATTTAATTACATTCAGTAATTACCCATTAATTACTTTACTAAGTAATTACACATAATTAATCATAAATGATTATCTTAATTAATTAGACTAATTAATTAATCTAAAATTAATTACATTAATTAATTAATCAATTAATCATCATTTAATCTCTAATTCATTTATTTCTTAATTACATTCATTTCCACTAATTACTTCATTAAGTAATTATTCTTAATTATAATAAGTAATTAAGCTTTAATTAATTTACTATTCTTAATTAATCTCAACTTAACTAATTAAGAATAAACTTTACATTTATATTAAATATTTACTCAAATCATTTACTTTATTAAAAGCAAATTAAAAAAAATCAATATGATTTTTTTTTTACTTTTAAAATAAAACAATTCAAACACTTAATTTTAATATACTCAAAATCTTTGAAAAACCCTTTTCAATCATATTTAATTGAATTAAGCAAATATTAATCTTTGGAAACTCAATTATCATATTCTTTAATCCTATCTATTTAAAAATATAAATTTGAAATATAGTTTAAACATTACTTTGAATGTATCCTTTCAACATAAAACATCCTTATTTAAACTTGATTGAGTTTCTTAAAATTTGATCTAATATTTAAATTTGAAAAGTCTAAAATAATTGATTTTAAAATAATTAACTAAATTTATTTTTAAAATTGAATTTAAAGGTATTTTCAAATTTGAAAATATATTAGATTAAAACACCCTTAAAATCTTTGACCTTCATTTGCTTTGAATAACTTACTTTACAGTTTAAACTTGATTTCTATTTAAAATACTTTGACTGTCATTTGTAAAAACTGCACCTGGTTTATTACCAAAATCTTATACCAGCAGAAAACTCAAGTCGAAACCACATTCAATCCGAGCTTGACCAAACGAACCCAACCCCTTCGAGTCTTCCACGAAACAGCTTCGAACCTTACACGAGAATCCCCCTTCTTCTCCAAAACTCAATCCCACAGCCAAACTCCCTGGCCCAAACGTGCACGGTGCACGTGGTGCACTTGCACCATCGCCGCCGACCACCATAGGCCATCGCATCCATCGCCGACGATCACACGCGAGCACGCAGGCACAAAAACGAACCCAGATCGTACAATACGTCATCAAATCGAATTCGAGCATCAAGCTTGAACACTGCAGAAAACATCGTCCACAAATCCCATCGCCTCCCACAATCGCCACCGCCGGCAGCTCCAACGACCACTCCAGAACATCGCCGCAACATTCACGCCACCATCCCCCACGTCGCGATCGATCAAAAATCCATGACGAACACGCAAATTCTTCGAGAATCCCATCAACCAAAAACCAACGTCGAACCCTAGTTCACCTATTTCCGGCCTCCACGTCACATGAAAAATTTAGCGACCATTTTTCCCTTGATCGCCGAGCTACCATCTTTCTTCAGAACAAACATCAACCAGCTCGATCATGTCCATCACCGGAATTTGGCCAATTTCCAAATCCCGATCATCCCAGAAATTCTCAGTGATTATCGAACTAAAAATCACTTAATGTATATTAAAAATCGTGATTTACAATCACGAATTCATTCATGCAATTCAAATCAAAAATTAAGTTGGTTGATTTTTATCATATATGTGAATTCCTCTGTTATTTCTATTTTAAAAATTATTTACTAAGTTTAAATCCCTGAAACCATTTTTATAACTAACATTTCATTGAAACATACAACTTTTATTTAAACATCAAAGATTAATATTGAATCGATTGGGAGATTTGAATTTTTGTTTTGCTGTTTGGACAAATATCATAACAGAGCCAGGTTATATTCAAACAGACATAAACATTTATATCCATATGCACAATCATTCATATATATATACATGCATCCATATCATAAACATATACAACCATATTCTATAGCAATTCATTATAAACATTTAAACAATATCACAGTTTTTAAGAACTGTTTTTAAAATAATTTACTCACCTTAAACAGAGCAGAGCACTGTTTTTGTCTTTCCCAGGTTTTGAAAATTTTGAATTCTGGACTTGTATTTGATTTTGTTCTGGAAAAAGCTTTTGATTTCTTTGTTAATTGAAATCCCTTGCATGCTTGATTTGTTGAAGTTGAATAAAATGCTTGCAGATTTAAATTCCAGGCTGGATTTAGTTGATGTTCCCATTGATTTTAGTCTTGAGAATTTGTTTACAAGCTTTGATCTTTTTCTTTGAGGATTTGTTTTCAGTTTTAGAGGAAGAAAGAAAAGAACAGAGAAGTTTTAAAACTGAACGACCAGGGTTGATTTTTGAATTGAATCTGCTACTTGAATTGCAAGCTTGTAGTTTGATTTCCATTATAGTTTTGATTTTCTTTTGAGGAAACTAGCTTACAGGTTTGAAGAAGAAAATAAATTTGAGAAAGTTGAACTGAAAAACTTTTGAACTGAAACGAAATGCCAGGCTTCTCCTTAATACCATATTTCTTTTTATAAATTTAAATTTCTAAATGAAAGAAAATGTTGCCACATGTTATCTTTATAAGTTAGACAAATGTCCATGCAAATTCATTTAGTTTACAAGTGTTAAAATCTTAGATTATTATGTTTAAATCCTTATTGTAAAAAGTATTTATATTTATATTTTTATGTAAAATGTGAATTTGTATTTACTTATGTTAAGATTATTTATATGTTACAAATGTCTTATTTCTTTTATATGTTTACAAACCATTCTAATTCAAGAGATATTTTAAAAAAAAGAAAGGTCTAATTTAAATCTATATTTATTTATAACCATTTAAATTTAAACACTTTAAAAAATATATAAAAATAAAACTTTTTTTAAATCCTTTTAAACCATCATATTTAAAACAAACAATTATCTTATATTTTTAAAATAATTGAATTAAACTTAAATTATCTTTTGAAAAATATTAATTTTAAAACAAAGCTTTAAATCACAATATATACATACATATATATTACATCTTTTATTTAAACAAAAGATTCTCTATTCACAATATATATATCAATATATACATTATAAATAGAATCTATTTTAATTAGCTTTGAAAGATAAATTTTATCCATTTTTAAATTGTTAGAAAAGATCTAATATTACCAAATTAAATATTTATTAGATTGTAAATATTAAATTTACCAATTTAAATTAAAATTATAAAGAAAATTATCAATCCAATTAAATTATCAATACAGATTATTAAATTTAAATTGCCCAAAAACCCGGGATATCACATTTAGTATCTCTAGTATGTTAATTTGTGATATTCTGTTATATGAAATGACCTGAATTAAACTATTGATAAAATGTGAGGCACTTATTTGAACAAATACTGTAAAGGAATTTTTTTGTGAATGTTGAAATTTCGAAATTGAATTGTTTTGGCTTAAAGGATGACATTTGGATTCGAAGGAACCGGGATCGGATATCATCGATATCCAGAACCACTTCGGTTTAATAAGCACTATAATTCTTTATAGATTTGATTTCAAAATCAAATAGGCTGGAATGGAATAAATTAAGTAAACTTGGCCATTTAAATTTAGTAACGGTACCTGGATATTATTTTTAAATACCAATGGATATGTGTAATATGTGGTTGGCCAAAACAAGATAAGAACTCATAGTAATGTTCGAGTTACCATGGATTTACAAAGAAGTTTATAATCTTAGTATTTTATATTAGATGGTTTACTCACACTAGTTTCCAGCCAGACTCGGGTGTTACTTTATTATAATGCTCAGGTCAGACCGAGTATTACAGATTTTTCAAGTTAGGATATTCTAGAGCTCAGGAGACGAGCTAAATAACAGAGACGTATTGACTATTCCGATGTGTATTAGAGGCTGTATTGATAGTATTTAGGGAAAGATTATTATGACTGTCCAGTTTATTTCTGAATGATTGTACTCTTATATACTGTATGTAAATTTACATTTACAGCTTTCGTTGTGTAAATGCTGTTATTTGTATATTATATTCTGATCCGCTGCGATTGTGAGATTCTGTGCTGTTGTTTTGTTTCTTCTTCTACCTTTTTTCTTCTTACCCTAACAGTCTGGGATTTCCGGCACTCAATTGCGTGGCACTATATACAGTGAACGTATTAGTGTCGATTTTCGAGATTGAAAATTTCGGGTCGTTACAATAGCCTTGTGACGTGTACAGTGATACACGGTGCATGTTACAAGCTGTTCGTGTAAGATAAATTCAAAAGAAAAATGATGACGAAAAACCCAAATAACTGATGCAAATAACATTTTTAAAACACATACTTCATTTTAAACTGCAAAATATTTCATTTTCAATTTTACTACGTTAAATGCTGGATACAAGCTGGAATAGAGTTGAAGATAAAAATACGAGTTTTGAGTGAACATGTATTGAGGTGAAAATGTATGTAAAAATTGTATAGTGAAATTTGTGATGTGATCGAAATTATAATGTAATTGAAAATGTATGTATGTAGTGAGGGCTCAAATTTGTACTATTTAAATTTGTAATGAAATATCTGTTTGAATAAAATATTTGTTTGAATATAAATTATGTGTTACTTATTTTAGTAAAAAAATATTTATTTAATTATGCTAAAAATAAAATAGTAAATAACAAATACATTTAAACGAATATATATATATATATGTTTATTATCGTCAAACAAAATCCAATACTAGCATATTCTACACTTATCACTAGCAAACAAAGTAATTGGGAACAATGGTATTTTATTTTAGTTTTGAACCAGCAGCTATTAAGCTATAAAAATTACACATTAATTTAGCTTTAGGTTTGAAATAAATTACTATAAAAACATTAACAAATTCCTGTTTATGAAAATTTCATCAAATCATGTAACATCAACATCTAAAATGATATGCACATTTAGCTGTAAATTAGCATGCATGTTCATAATATTTAAGTGCTTATCCATAGCAAATTAAGTAATTAATTCTTGCTTACAGTGGTTTTTTAATCTAGATTTGAACCAGCAACTATTAAATTATAAAAATTAGTCAGTAATTTGTAGAAATTAAATATAAGAATAAGAGATAAGAGATTTGTGGAGAATATAGTTTTTGTTCTATTCATAGAGGTAATTTACAATGATAAAATACATCCTCCTTTTATAGCATTACAAAATACTTGGAAGAAAAGGTACCTAATTTTGTGTATATAGAAAGCCTATATTTTTTAAGATCCTATTTCCTATAAACTCAGATTTCTTTATAATTGCAGATATTTTGTATTTATTCTTCCCATATAAATGCAGATTTCTTCACAATTGCATATATTTTGTATTTATCCTTCTATACTCAATACTCCTCTCAAGATGGAACATAATATCAATCATGCTCAATTTGTCAATTACATTATTAAATTTCCGTCCATAAATTACTTTTGTAAGAATATCTACAAGTTGATTTTCTGACTTCACAAATGGAAAACATATGTACCCCTTTATCAATATTTTTTCTGATTAAAAAATGATCTACTTCAACATGTTTTATGTGGTCGTGCTGAATTGGATTATCTACAATCATAGTTGCTGCTTTATTGTCACAGTGCAACTCCATTGATTTTTTGAGATTAAAATCAAGATCCTTCAATATATTTCTTATCCTTTCACATACTTATGAGCCATGCCTCGAAACTCAAATTTTGCACTTGATAGCAACTACCTTTTGCTTCTAGGCCCTAAATGTTACTAGATTTCCATAAGCAAATGTAAAATGACCTAAAGTTGACCTTCTGTATTTTATATCTCTAGCCCAATTTGCATCAATATATCATGTCACTTCTATTTCATTAGCTTTCTAGAACAATAAACCTTTCCTTGGAGATTTCTTCAAATATCTAAGTATTAGAATGACAGCCTTCATATGTTCTTCACTTGGGTTATGCATATATTGACTTACAACACTAATAGCATATGTAGTATCGGGTCGAGTGTGGGAGAGACATAGTAGTTTTCCGGCTAAAAGTTGGTATCATCCTTTGTCACATGGGATGAAACATTCACAGGTGATGAGCCGCTTCAATTGGAGTTTTTATCGGTTGCAATCAAGCATTCCAGTTTCTGCAAAAAAGTCCAATGTGTACTTCCTCCGAAACATAAAATTCCTTGAGTTGATCTTGAAACTTCAATGTCAAGAAATATTCTAACTGTCCTAAATCTTTCATAAATAGTAAGAGCAGTAAGTTTTCCATATTTCCTTTTCATAAACAAAATATGATCAGAATTACTTTATCTATATCCAAAAGCCTTCATTCTCTTCGTAAACTATTCGTACCATGCTCGTGATGACTGTTTCAAATTGTATAACGCCTTCTTCAGATTTCATTGTTCTAGGTGGTAATTCTATATACACATCTTCATCTAAGTCACCATTAATAAATGCATTCTTTACGTCGAACTTTTGTAATGGCCAGTCTTGATTTGCAGCAAGAGAAATGCGTATACGAATAATTTTCATATTTGCTACTGGAGCAAATGTCTCCTCATAATCCATGCCATATGTCTGTGTATACCCTTTTGCCACTAGTCTGGCCTTATACCTATCAACACTTCCATTTGAGTTTATTTTTACAGTGAATATCCATCGACATCTAATAGTTCAGCATCCTTGGGGTTTATCAATAAGTTCCCAAGTGGAATTCTTTTATAATGCATTCATTTCTTCATTCATGGCCTTCTTCTTTTGTGGATCTAATAGTGCTTCTTGCAAATTTCTAGGACCAAAAATAGATGATAACTGATTTATTGTGCATGTATGTGACTCAAACAACCTATGTGTAGATAAGTACTCGAAAATTGGATATTTGGTTTTAGACTTAATATCTAGTTCATACATGAGTTTTGGAATGCCATTATTAATCCTTTCTAATTGTATAGGTTCAATATCGATACTAGTCTGTAGTTCATTATTCACATGTGGTTCATGATCAAACAACATTTCTTTTGTAGATGCCGCTACAATATTTGATTCATCATTGATTTCGACAGTTTCAGCATGATCTTCTTATGGTATTTCAACAGCTCCAGCATGATCTCCCCCTGTCATTTGGTCCTCTCCATTAATATCTTGGTCTTCTTCAATTTCTTGTTCATTACCAGCTATATCACCCTCACTAGTTATGTGTCTATTCAAGTTATTTGTCAATTCCTCCAGCTTTGGAAATATATCCCCAATAACAAGAAACATTCCTTCACTATCATTAGATTTATCCCTTGAAGGGAAGATCCTCTAATATGTGGTATCAATTCTCGAAAGGAAAATATAAGAAGATATATATTTTTACTTCCATAGGATGATGACATCAGTAACCCTTTTTAAAATCAGTGTATGCAAGAAACACACACTTTCGAGCACAATGATCTAGTTTTCCTCGTTGATGTATAAGTATATGAACAAAGACAACACACTCAAACACACATGGTTCTAAGTTTGGCATTGTAGGAATGGTGAAAAGTTCACGAAATCATTTGAAATGAGTCTGAAACTCAATTACCCTAGGTTATGTACGGTTTATCAAACTATGCAGCAAATTTTAATGCTTTTTCCTAATAAGTTAATGGCATATTCATACCAAAAAATGATGCACGAACATATTTTAATAATTATATGTTCAATCATTCAGCTAACCCACTCAATGTGTGGTATATATACATTAGAGGTTTGATGCCAAATGTCATTATTTGTCATAAATTATGACATGTCATTACCAGTAAATTCCGCGCCATTATCAGATTGATACAATATCTTTCTTTGGAATTGAGTTAAAACCATTTGATTTTTTTTTAAATACTTTAGGAAATTTACTTTTATGAGTAATGAGAGACACCCATATTTTAAGAATACATCATCAATAAATGTCATAAAATATCAAGCTCCAAATAATGAAGAAATGTGTACAAGACCTCAAACATAAGAGTGAATAATACGAAAAGGTTTTGTACTTTCATTACAACTTGGAGAGTACGTAGTACGATAACCTTTAGCAAGTACATAAATATTGCACTTAAAATCTAAAATATTGCATCTAGCAAATAATGTAGATTTGATTTTTTTAAGATATCCAAATAAGAGATGACCAAGTCGACGATGCCACAACCAAACCTTAGCTTTGTCTTCTTCAATTCTTCAAACATTATTTACCTAATAAATTTTCTCTCCATCATTAGTCAATTTCATAAATTTTATTTACTTGATATATTTTCTGCTCTCTATTATTAGTTACGTCTAAATAGTAGAGATTGTTTCTTCTAACACTATAACCAAGAACCTTTTGAGTCACTATGTTCTAAAAATGCAGAATTGTGGCCAAGATGTCATAGTACATGCGAGTGCAACAGTGATTCTACCAACAGATAGTATACTGTATTTCAAGGCAAGGACAATAAGCATTGAACTTAATGTCAAGGTATCAGATACATCAGTAGAGCCTTCTCCAATTGTAAGAGAGGAACCATCATTTGTTGTGTATATAGAGGTTTCGGTTGAAGGTGAAATAGATGACAGTATGCTAGAGTTGTTTACCATATGACCGATGCACCAGTATCAATTAACCAAGCATTATTTAATGAACTTACATATGAGACACAACCTGTAGTTTTCATACCTGATTGGACAATATTAACTGAATGAGAATTTTTAGCAGCATCCTTCTTTGCATTCAAGTTCTTCTTTGTTGCTTTGAAAAATCCCACTATTCTGGATATCCAATAATTTCATAACACTTCTGTTTTCTTTGCCCTTTTTCTCCACAATGTATGCACTCAAGATAAAGAAGGATAGGTCTAGTATCCTTTTAAGAATTCTAGGAACTTTGAGATTGAGCTTTATTATTTTAGTTCCATAACTTAAGATTCAACGAAGGATGCATGATTTCCTATTACTTGTTTGTGAGCTGATACTCTTCTCATTGTTTGATAGGTTGCTCCAAAGTAAACGATGGACCTTTTGGAAGAATTTCATCACATACTTGATCATACACACTATCCAATCTAGAGAGAATCATGTGAACCCTAAGACATCCCACATATTTTTGCAGAAGAGCAACGGACTCAACACTTTCTCCTTTCACAGTGTTACTGTAACGATCCCGGTTTTAAGCCAAATTTAATTTAGTAATTAATGTAAATTTTTGAATATAATTGTGAATAATTTAAAATTTTCCAAAATAAATAATAATATGTGTTTGTTTTATGTAATAAATAGATTACAAATAGAATTTGGAATTTGAAATTCAAAAATAAATATTTTGAAAAATAAATTGGATTTGAAAATACTATGTTTAAAATTAATAATTTTTTTTCTAATTATAATATATTGTGATTTAGAAAATTTTATTTTGAAATTAATATAAGGATTTTCAAAAGCTATTTAAAAGTTAAATATTATATTTATCAACACTAAAAATAAATACTTATTTATTTAAAGGTATGATAATTTAGAATAAAATTGGATAAAAAGGTTTATATAAATAAATATAGTTTGTATATATGAAAATATAAAAGTAAACATATAAATACAAAATATAAACATAATACATATGTAAATATATTACATAATTTATAAAAATATAAGTAATTGATAAATCAAGGGTTTAAACATAAAAATACTTGTATTTAACAGGTGTAAAGATTTTAAAATACATAACAACAAGTGTAACCATTTTTAACATGCATGAAAACAAATATCACTTGTATTCTCATTTTTAAAAATAAATAATAAAAAGAGATAAATAAGTTATATAAGCACATCTACTTCTCTCTTCTCATTTTGGTTTCATGCGTTCAAAACTAAAGAACAAATCTACAAATCGGAAAATACAAACCAGATCAAAACAAAAATTTGATCATCTCAGATCAGACAAGAAACTAAGATTCAAATTCAAAATCTGAAAACAGATTCAAGATTAAACAAGCAAACCTGGAAATAAGATCCAGATCAAAACAAAAGAAATTCAAAAAAAATGAAATCTCAAGAACAACAAACAATCTTCATCTGTTCAACCTGAGAAAACAAATGCAAGATCAACACAGTTGCAATTCAGATCAACTTAGCAATCAAAATCAAACTCAACAAGATCAGGATCAAATTACAGATCAAAACAAATCATTTTCAGATTTTCAAATTCTTTTCCAGGCAAAATTTTTTCTCTGCTTTATCAATATCCAGGTGAGCAAACTACTTGAACCTGTTATATATCTTGGTGTTTGGATTTGTACTTGAAGTAATGATGTTTGTATGATTGTGTAAAAATGCCTGCATGTTGTATATATATATGTAGTTTGTGTGTGTGCATGTCTGTACATGCCTCTGTTTATAGTTTACAGGCATATGTTAAGTTTAAAATTTAAATATCACTCCTTAATCTCTTTTATGCTTTGATGTTTAAACCAATTAGGATTGAAATATTAAGATATTAATTTTAAAAATACTTTTAAGTAAAATTAGTTGAGTATTATCCGGAAATTAAAAAAAAAATACAGTGGAAACCTAAGCATGTCAAAAATTCGAGTGTGTGGATTTACTAATTCAATTATATAATTAGTTTTGTTATAAAAAACTATGATTTTTAAAATTAGTTCCAAGAATTTTTGTTTAGTTTCGTGGTAGGATTCAAGAGTTGATCGATTTAGGTATCTCGTCAATTGCCGGCGATCGATGACGATTTGAAGCTCGGGGTTGTTGTCGAAGGTGGCTAAAGGGATGATGATCTCTGGAAAAATAGAGGTAGATTTTATCAATGGTCGTGGTGGCTAGGGAACGACGAAGTAGTGTTTTTAACCCAGTTTTGCTCGACATAGTTTCAGAAGAAATTGCATCGCCATTATCGAATCGGACTACATCGGGGTGCGTGTAATCGATGTATGGATGATCGGCGATGCTTTGACCAGAATTTCGTGGCCTCTGGTGGCCTGAGGCGATAGAGCAATGAATTTTTTTGTGATCGAGTTTTATTCCAGTTTGGGTCAAGTTCCTCGATTTCGAATTCGTCGGGGATCGTCGATCTGGGTGTAGGTAGATGGTCATCGACTTGAGGTAGACGGCGAGATCGATTAGAGATCGCCGGAGCTCTGGTGCATGTGCATGGTGTCAAGTTGTATCAGTGGTTCGGGTTTGAGGAAGATGATTTTTGCCTCGGGGTTGCATTCGGGAAAAGGAGATTTGGCTTGAGCGTGTATTCGGGTTCATACGCGAGTGCTTTCCAGATTTCAAACTCAAAACAAAAACAAAAACAAAGAAAAAATAGGGTGGCTCGGGAATGACTCGAAGAAAGTTGGTACTTGGTTCGGGGTGATCTCGGGATTGTCTCGTGAAGTATAAATACAGTTTTAAAAACTTCAAAACAAAATCAAGTTTAAACAATGCTTAAGAAATTCTTTTAAAATAATTATTTTTGTTAAGTTTGGGATTTGTTAAAGGTTTTAAACTAAATTATTTTGAATTAATTAAGAATTAATTACTTAATTATGTGACCATTATTATTTCTTTAAGTATTTAAAACAAATTTAAAAATGTAATTAAGGAGTTAATTAAAAAGATAAAGATGTTTTCAATTGTTAATTAACTTAAAAGTTTAAATTAATTTATTGTTAATAATAATAAATTCCAAGGTTTATTAAATGAAGATTTTTGATAATTAAGTGATTAATTAAGAAAAATGATTTATCTTTTAATTAATTAAAGTTTAAGCAATTAAAGATTAATTAATTAATGTTAGTAATTAAAAGATAACAGGAAATTATTGTCAAGGACAAAAATTTTCAGCGTTTTTGCCTCAAGGACAGGCCTTCAATATTTTATCCTAAAGGACAACCTTCTTTAGGTATCAGTGTTTAGTCATTGATAGCAGTTTGTAGGTATCAGTTTGTAGTTATCAGTAGCAGTTTTTAGGTATCAGTTTTAACTTGGTAGCAGTTTTGTTGTCCTTATGAACAATTTTGGAAAATATTTGTCCTTATGAATAATTTTTAGGAGAATGTTTGTCCTTATGGTAAAAATATTGAGGTTGTGTCCTTGAGGCAAAAAATATACAAATCTTTGTCCTTTAAATTAATTCCCCCAAAAGATAATTACTTAAAGAATAATTACTTAATGAAGGTTATTAAAGATCAATTAATTAATGATTAAAGGTGAATTAATTAATGATTAAAGGTTAATTAATTTATGATTGAAAGATAATTACTTAATGTAATTAATTAAAGGTTAGTTAATTTTGTAATTAACTTAAGAATAATTAATTAATGTGATTTAATTAAGGATAATTAATTAATTAAAGGTTAATTAATTTTGTAATTAACTTAAGGATAATTAATTAATGTGAATTAATTAAGGATAATTAATTAAAGGTTAATTAATCTTGTAATTAACTTAAGGTTAATTAATTTATGTGATTAATTAAGGATAATTAATTAATTAAGGATAATTAATTAAGATAGATAATTAAGGTTGATTCATTAATTTCATTAATGAATATTAAATGGTTTGTAATTAATTAATGTTAGTTAACCAGAATTAGTAATTATTCATAAGTAATTAATTAAACATACTCGTGTCAGTAGTTACCTAGTTATAGAGGTAACCCGACCTTGTGTTCGCAGAGAGCTGGTTAAGTTCTCGGGGCATCCCTGTAGAGGCGTACCCATTCGGTAAGGAAGTTCCTTAGCCTGGCCATTGTTGGAAATCCAATATTCCAATACGCGCCCTGTACGGTTTTAGTTGTAGAACCTGCCATCTAATATGGTAGCTATAGTAGGCATAATATAATGGTACGTAGGCTGACTAAGATTAATATTATATTTGTAAATGTTTTCTGCACTATGCACTAATAATAATATCAAAAGGATTTTGTGTATCAAGCATGTTTGACTATCATAAGGAGATATCTCCTCCAAGTGTGTGCTTGCAATGTGTGTGTGGCGGGAGGCCTTATGGTAGTTTCATATTCCAAAAAGTATAGCGAATTTCTTTTAAATTCTTTTTGTTTGTTTTTGTTCAAATAAACTATTTTTGTTTGCTCACACCAGTCCCATGACTGACCTGGAGTTTATTGTTCCCTTTCTAAACTCTAGGTGCCCACAATTTTCCACATGGACAATCTAGAGTCAGGTTTTCAGATAGTCAGATAGTAGATGTAGATTCGATAGCCTTCAACTTCTGGTTTGGGATTGCATTAAGTTTCAAGTTCAGAATGATGGTGGTTCGAGCTTGAAGTGTTTGGAGATATGGCAATGAAGACACATATATTGGATTCTCTTTTGGAAGAACATTTGGTGCTATCTTTCCCCTGTTGTATATCTTTTGGCTTTGATATTGATATCCATTTGTATCTGATTGTTGTATTCATATTGTGTATCAATAAAATTTATCAATCTGTTTCCGCTGTGTTGTTATACCTAATGTTGTTATAAGCTCCGGTAAACCAGATTCGACGTTTGAATCTGCAGCATTCGAATACGGGTGAAGTATGGATGTCGATTTTCGAAGGTCGAGTCAGGGTCGTTACAGTTACGGCGGTCAATTTCATGGAAAATTCCTGCTAACCCATCATAATATGTTGCAAGAGATTGAACCATTTTGTTTTATGGAAAAAAACTTTCTGTGTAACTAGACGATTTGAGGTTCATCATATTTCTCGGTATACATAGCTTTAAGAGAATCCAACACCTCCTATGTAGTTTCCAAGAAAATGTACATGTTCATCAAAGTTGTTTACATTGAATCACATAGCCATCCCTTCACTTTGTCATTCTCAGAGCTCCAATTTTCATATTTTTCACTTTGGTTTGAAGCTTCTTCTTAGTGCCGTTGTTGTACCCCCGCATTTTCCAACCATTAATGTGCATCTTTAAAACTTTTGACCAAAGACTACAATTGTTTTCATTCGAGGTATTGTTAGTTGTAAAAGGAGCATCAATATGATTGTGAACAATGTGTGGATTAAGGTTTGAGCTTGATGTCATTGTTGTTTTACTATCAGAATTCATTATGAGATTTGGGATTTGTTTGGATTAGAGATTGAAGATTAGTAGTGGAGTTTGATTTGGTTTGAATTCCAAACCTGCTCTGATGCCATGTAGAAATTAAATACAAGAATACATCCACCTTTTATAGCATCACAAAATACTTGAAAGAAAAGGAACCTAATTTTCTATATATAGAAAACCTATATTTTTTAAGATCATATTTCCTGTAAATGCAAGTTTGTTCATAATTGCAGATGTTCTGTATTTATTCCTTCTATATAAATGCATATTTATTCATAATGGAAGATGTTCTGTATTTATTCTTTCCTCATAATTGCAGATATTCTGTATTTATTCTTTCCATATAAATGTAGATTTCTTTACAATTGCATCTATTTTGTATTTATGTTTTCAATATTCAACTTAATTTAGCTTTAGACTAGAAATAAATTACTTTAAAATCATTAACAAATTCTTGCTTATAAAAAGTGCATCAAAATGTAATATTAAATTATATGCACATTTAGTTGTAAATTAACATGCTTGTTCATAATACTTGAGTTCTTATCAGTAGCAAATTAAGAGATTAATCCTTGCTTACAATGTTATTTTAATCTAGCTTTGAATCAACAACTATTAAACTATAAAAAATAGACATTAATTTAGCTTTAAATTAGAAATAAATTACTTTAAAAACATTACAAATTCCATTTTATGTAAAGGGCATCAAATTATGTAATATTAACATTTAAAATGATACACACATTTAGCTATAAATTAACATGTGCAGTGACCCGCCTTTTTGACATCGAAAGTCGACATTGAATACTACCATTGTGTTTAGATGTCGAACGTCCGATTGACAAAAGAGCATAATAAGGTAAATAAAATAAAAGAACAAAGAATTGAGAAAATTAGAACCTCACTGCGAAATCGACAATATATAATATAACAAGGACAGTAAAAACTATCATTTCAAAAATATAGAGTACAACAGAGTTAAAAACAAACCTTATCAGCTGGACAGTTATAAAATTCCAACCTTACAATTGCTGATATAGATACTATATTATATAGCGGGAAATAACACTATGATAAGTGATCCTCCAACCCCTCTCCAAGATTTCCATGACACCAAGCCAACCTGGGAAAATACTTGGTCTGACTGGAGCATTATAATAAAATAACATCTCGATCAGTCTGGAAATACCAGCATGAGAAAACTCAAATAATGAAGAACATATAAATGTTCTATGTGACCACGCCACTAACACGGAACGAGTTTTTACCTTACATGAATAACATCCATGCAGGAAATACTAGAGATAAACAGTAGGAATCAAACCCAGATAAGAATAGGTATAAATAGTATTAAAAACCAAAATTGAAAGAATGAAAATAATCTAAGGAAAATCAAAACTGGACAGAATGGATAAACAAGATAATAATCCAAACTTGATATAATGGACAGAATAAGGTAACAACCCAAACTTGATAGAATGGACAAAACTAATAATTAAACACCGTGAAGAGTGCTTGACTCTTCCTGTTGCAATATAAAGAAAAATAGATTCAAAGTGTGACGCCCCACCTCTATACCCACGCTAGCCAAGGACACTACGAGGTAATGCCGTCAACTAGCATGGAGAATAAGGCTGTTGAGGAGCGACCATCTGTATAATTGCTTTGTGCGAGTATCGATATGCCAGATAAAAAAATCTGACATACCGATACAAACTCAAAGCTACTACACAGTGGCTATATGGACTTCGGAAACAAATATAGAAATAAACATAACACAAATCAGTCACAGACAATTCATATCACAAAGGCGGAAATAGATATGAATATAACACATGAAAGTGTACATCAGAGTAGTGGTCAAATAAGATCCACAATAACACAAAAGAATAGATACAAGTGCAAGGCAAAAGAATATGTATACATCAAGTGAAGTAAAGGCTTGTATATACTAATAGATTGGAAAACGGTTTAGGAAAAGAGCTTTGTAATAAAATAGTGTTGAAATCGTTTTAATGAAAGGGTTTTGATATTTACTACTAGTGTAGAAAACCTTTATATTTTGAAGTGAAAAATCATAGAAGTGATTGTAGAAACAATCAATCATAAAAATTCACATTCGAAGACGTGAATAAAATCCAAAGAAATCGATATGAAATCCATCAAAATGGATATTTCCAATAATTCCCAAAGAAAATGTCATCAAAGTCGATAATAAATGATAACAAAAGGGAGACAACACGAATCGATTAAAGTTGGAAATTCAAACAAAATAGGCAATATAGGCATAATTGGCAAATAGGAGCAGGTCGGTCAACCGGCTCACTGAGTTCGGTTGACCGGACCAGAGGCAGAAATGCTCGGGTTGCAGGTCGGTCGACCGGACCCTGAGTTCGGTCGGCCGGAGCCTGTTACCAGTTCTACCAAACCAGAGGCAGGGAAATGCTCGGGTAGCAGGTCGGTCGACCGGACCCTGAGTTCGGCCGACCGGAGCCTGTTACCAGCACTCCCACGCCTATGTAATGAATGCCAATCCCTTCCGAATTGCAATCGATCGAGTAACGGTACTAAGGGTTTATGCCCATCGACTACCCGGTCATATAAGCTCTTCGATTCATCACCAAAAACATGATCAAAACATCAAAGTTAGGATTTTCAAAGAATTGAACTCAAAACACTAAAAATTGGAATATTCACCAAATCAATCCAAACCAAAAGCATTTGCACAAGAATAAGTGTTAGGAATTCATAACTAACAATCGAAGATAAATATAGATTAAGATGTGAGATAAAAATCTCACCTTTTCACAAAAATAATGAAGAAGGAGCTTGAAAGCAAAGGGAGAATCAACCACTCTTCAACACAACCTAAATGAGCTTGAATCTATGCTAAAAAAGGAGAACATTCCCAAAGTTAGGTTTAGGAATTTCTGAAATTGATAAAAGAATGAGTTGGAGAAGAAGAAGAGGAGGCTTACCAAAGTTTCTTCTATTAGTTCGGAGCTAAAACTTGATTTGTAAATGGAAACTAGGGTTTGGAGTTTTAATTTCCCATTCCTTTCTCCATTGTTGTAAAAGCTTGAGTATTAGGAAAAAGAAGTAAGGTAATGAAGAGAGGAGGGGTGAAGCTTGGGTCTTATGAGATGAAACAAGACCAAAGCCCTAGGTGGAAAAAGTAGCAAAATTCTACTATCTCCAAACATATCAAGTTTATACTTAAAAAGATCGTAAACGTCATTTTGAACTCAATGGAGGTGGTCTCGAGTCCTAATTTAACCGTATGCAAAAAGTAGCTTTTCGAACTATAATCCGACGAACGATGTTATATTTAAATAAAATATTTAAATATAAAATCGATAAATATGCGGGTTGTTACAGACCCCTTCCTTAAAGAAATTGCGTCCACGCAATATATAAGATGGAAATAAAAAGTAACAACCATAAAAGAATATTAACATAAAAGAAATTTCAAATAAGAAGTTCACCATAAAGAGCACGACAGAGTAAGTCCGAACGTATTCGCTCGATGAATTCTCTGGATTCCCAAGAGAAATCCTTAGGATTTGAGAACCATCGGACTTTCACAAAAAGAACATCTTTATTTCGAAGGCACTCAACCCCCGAAGAAATGATGCGAATAGAATGTTGCTCAAAAGTCAAATCTGGTGAAACTTCAATCCCTACCGTAACACCAGGCTCAAGAACAAAAATCGGAAACCTAAAATCATTTCCATAGTTAAAAGACGTGGAAAACGTCAAGAATAGCAGAAATTTAAGCCGGTGCAACGGCGTAGTACAATAACAATATGCCCAAGAAACTGGAAATACGAATAACTCCAAACATCGACGTAGTACAATAACGGTACGTCCAATGAACAAAAACTCCAATAATTCGGAACACCGACGTAGTACAAGAACGGTACGTCCAATGAACCGAACACCATAAAAGAACATCAGACGCAAGTCCATAAAAGAAATGAGATGAAACTCAATAAAACGAAGTATATCAAAACGTCCGATGAACTTGATAAAAAGATAATTCCATTCAGACATCATCAAAGAATCAACCTCTTGTTGCTTATGACTAAGCGCATTGGCAACACGATTTCCCTTCTGGGAACAAAAAGAATATCAAGATCATAAGATGCCAGGAACTCGAGTCAACATGAAGTTCCTTATGAGAAAATAAATATTCCAAAGATTTATGATCGAGACGGAGAACAAATTTCTCCCCCAAAAAATGATGATGCCAAACTTTAAAAGTGAAAACAATAGCCGCAAGCACTAGATCATGAGTGGCATACCTAGTCTCGATCGGCTTAATGATTTAGAAGCACAAGTGATAGCACGTTCTCTTTTGCAAGAGAACGTCATCCAAACCAATACGATTAGCATTGGTACAAAAGATAAAGTCTTGGTTCCCTTCGGAAATCACAAGAATAAGAGTGTCGAAAAGAAAGAATTTCTTTTAAATAATTTTCTTTCCCGAAAAGCTAAAACTTTCAAAATTACATTTATCTTTATGTAATAATCTTTCTAGAGAAATTTACATTTTTACAAGTCAATTTACTGTGTTTGATTTTCTCATCAAAGTGTTTAGGAAATTCCTATCGATAGCGTTGATCAAGTGCATCGACCAGAATTCTTAAAGCACTTAATGGGCAATACAATCACAAAATCATCTTCTATATAATAAACATGTTTCAAAAAAAACTTTAAGAATATTCTTTGCTTGTTTAAGAGCAAAGTTAAATTGTACTTATAAATAAGTCTTATGAGAAAGATTTGCAAAATTTTAAATTGCCGTTTTCATCCAAAATCAATAAATACAAGGATGGAGTCATCGAGATATTCGTAGAATACTCGATTCATAAAATGGATGAAATAAGCTGGACAAACTGAATGACAAAATAAGTCATTCATAAGAATCATAACGAGTGCGGAATGCGGTAAATGGATAACTCCCGCAACTCGTAGCAAATGAAAATCGGTGGCAAGGTTGAGCTAAAAAGACCTTAACACCACTCAAAAGATTGCTTAGGTGATAATCCTAAGACAAACTCAAAAATACCAGAAAATTCTCAAACTACATAATTGAGAAGGATAACACTTTCCTCATCATGCGGGTTTAAAGAATAAAAATTGATGCCACCAAAAATTTGAAATTAGAATCACAAAGAAAAATAGAAATCTGCTTAACAGATTGAAAATGTCGAAAATGAATAGTCCACTCGAGACATAGGATATGACTACATAATAATTAAGCCAATCCTTACAAGAGTCAATTCCGAAGCATAAGTAAAAATCGGCTCGGAAAGAAAAATCACATAAAATAATTTCGACATCAATAAAAAGCAAATTGAGTGTTGCGGATCCACCAATCCGGATTCGCAATCCTCAAAGAAGTCCTCAAGCCTAGAAATGTTTAAAGAAAAAGAATCACAAGTTCTTCTGATATAAAAATAAAGAGATGAAACCCATATCAAAAAGAACTCAAATAGGAAGATCACAAAATAAAACAATAGCATCAAGGATTGAATGTAAAATACCTTGATCAAGAGAAGAGTTGCTAGGAGCTTGCACTACATTGAGGTTTCCCTCCTTCCTACTTTGAATTATGGGACATGCAGTTATATGGTGACCCGGATTTTTGCAATAGCGACAATAAAGAGGTTTCGGACACTCCCTTGCATAGTGGTCTGCGGAACCACAATTGTAGCATTGTCCATGACTAGAGGTAGGGGCTTTTGCTATAGGGGTTTCTTGTCTCCCCTTCTTGTTGGGAAAGGGGCCTTTGAATTTATTTGGCCTCTTCATGTTGTCTTTGAAGTTCTGTTTTGCACTCACAACTTCAACATTACTCTCTCTACCGGCCTCTTCAAGACGAAGAGCGATATCAATAAGCTGATCAAATGAAACCTCGAGTTTCAGGAGTAATGGATTCTTAAGATTCTTATTCAAGCCATAGACAAATCTCTGGTTCTTCTTCAACGGGGTGTTAATGTATTCAACCCCGTATTTGGAAAGAGATTCGAAAGATGCGACATAGTCTGTCACAGAAGATTCACCTTGAACAAGGTCAATAAATCGCCGTGCTAAGGTTACTTTTTCAGCCTCCAGCACAAACTTTAGTTCGAATATTTCCCGGAATTTCTCCTAAGTGAGATCCGCTTCAACGATTTCCGAAATAAGAAGCTCATACCAATCCAATGATCTTTCTTGGAGCATGCTAGAAGCCACTTTGACTCGGTGGAGATCAACAAGATTCATGCGAGAAAATATGCGGTCGCATGATCTCAGCCAAGCTTGGATTTCAATGACACTCTCAGATTCCCGGAATGGCCTTCCACCCAAATCGGTGTAATCTCTACACAAGCGTGCAAAACCAGATCTAGGATGAGTAGGCTCTGGAATGGGTCCGATAGCATGAGCATTCTTAACAAGATCTAGAAGCTACTCGGCAGACATAAATACTCCCTCCTAAGGAGTAGCACTGGATTGACCGACGTTGGTACGGCCAGATCTAACCATTACTCTTCTTTAAGAAAGAAAGAAAAGAGAAAAAGGTTAATCTTAGAATGAAAATCAAACAAACTTGATTGATAAAACAAGGAATCGTAAAATAAAATAGGATAGAACGGTACGAAGACCCGAATCAAATCCTATGGCACGATTCCTAAGAAAGACTTAGGACAATGATCCTTGCTAGATTATTCTACATTGTTCCGAAGTTTGGCTCTGATACCAAGCTGTGATGCCCCGCCTCTATACCCACGCTAGCCAAGGACACTACGAGGTAATGCTGTCAACTAGCACGGAGAATAAGGCTGTTGAGGAGCGACCATCTGTATAATTGCATTGTGCGAGTATCGGTATGCCAGATAAAAAAATCCGACATACCGATACAAACTCAAAGCTACTACACAGTGGCTATATGGACTTCGGAAACAAATATAGAAATAAACATAACACAAATCAGTCACAGACAATTCATATCACAAAGGCGGAAATAGATATGAATATAACACATGAAAGTGTACATCAGAGTAGTGGTCAAATAAGATCCACAATAACACAAAAGAATAGATACAAGTGCAAGGCAAAAGAATATGTATACATCAAGAAGTCTAAATCTCAAATGTATACAACAAAAACTACTAAACTAGAGTAGTTAGCCAAAAGTCAGAAGATGGCTCCAGATAAGAAGTCATGAGGAAGCACCTATAAAATCTCAGCCTGACCCGAGTATTATTTAAGAAGAAAATAATAAACGGATCAGTCTAGCTATAAATATCAGATAAAGTGATATAGAATAAGAGATATGACAAAAAACGTATGATAACCATAAAGTCATACTGTAATAAGTATCTAATCGAAAATCAATCCAGAGATTAATCAATATCACAAGAATCTTCTCAAAGATTAAAAGAATGTAATATTCTTAATTTAATTCACCAAGCCACAATAAATGACATACATATCAATTCCAACTAAAAAAGGTGGTGAAACATAAATCCCAAAAATCAATAATTAGAAATCCAGAAATCACAAGAAAAGGACGACCAATCCCAAGCAGGAGCATGAAAACTCACAAACACGTGTATCACAAACAATTTGGAACATTGACGCAGTGCAAATGGTACGTCCAATGAACCGGAAAGTCAAGACATCGATGTAGTACAAATGGTACATCAGATGAATCGAAACACAAAACAATTTGGAACATTGACGTAGTCCAAATGGTACGTCCAATGAACCGGAAAGCCGAGACATCGATGTAGTACAAACGGTACATCAGATGAATCGAAACACAAAACAATTCGGAACATTGACGCAGTGCAAACGGTACGTCCAATGAACCGGAAAGCCGAGACATCGATGTAGTACAAACGGTACATCAGATGAATCGAAATACAAAACAATTCAGAACATTGACGCAGTGCAAACGGTACGTCCAATGAACCGGAAAGCCAAGACATCGATGTAGTACAAACGGTACATCAGATGAATCGAAACACAAAACAATTCGGAACATTGACGCAGTGCAAACGGTACGTCCAATTAACCGGAAAGCCGAGACATCGATGTAGTACAAACGGTACATCAGATGAATCGAAACACAAAACAATTCGGAACATTGACGCAGTGCAAACGGTACATCCAATGAACCGAAAAGCCGAGACATCGATGTAGTACAAACGATACATCAAATGAATCGAAACACATAAATGTACATGGGTTGCCAGCCCACAAAGAAATGAGACGAAGCTCAATAAAATGAAGTATAGTCCTTCACATGGACAAAGAGACATCGCACACTGCTAGTCTAAACTATAAAACGATCATCATCGATCATCAAGAAGTGTCGATTACGCTAAGCTAGTAAATATAAGAGTTTAGCTTCATGTCCCATAACCACTTGCTTAACTCAAATATTTACGAACGAATTGTAGATCTCCACTAGAAAATTGTCACAAGAGGTTCAATCGAACAAGTCCAAGAATTAATCGATGAAGTAAACGCAAGCGTTTCATACCACTTGTTTTACTAAGCCGTTTAATTAGATTTCTCATCCGAGTGAAGTAAAGGCTTGTATATACTAATAGATTGGAAAACGGTTTAGGAAAGAGCTTTGTAATAAAATAGTGTTGAAATCGTTTTAATGAAAGGGTTTTGATATTTACTACTAGTGTAGAAAACCTTTATATTTTGAAGTGACAAATCATAGAAGTGATTGTAGAAACAATCAATCGTAAAAATTCACATTCGAAGACGTGAATAAAATCCAAAGAAATCGATATGAAATCCATCAAAATGGATATTTCCAATAATTCCCATAGAAAATGTCATCAAAGTCGATAATAAATGATAACAACAAAAGGGAGACAACACGAATCGATTAAAGTTGGAAATTCAAACAAAATAGGCAATATAGGCATAATTGGCAAATAGGAGCAGGTCGGTCAACCGGCTCACTGAGTTCGGTTGACCGGACTAGAGGCAGAAATGCTCGGGTAGCAGGTCGGTCGACCGGACCCTGAGTTTGGTCGGCCGGAGCCTGTTACCAGTTCTACCAAACCAGAGGCAGGGAAATGCTCGGGTAGTAGGTCGGTCGACCGGACCCTGAGTTCGGCCGACCGGAGCCTGTTACCAGCACTCCCACGCCTATGTAATGAATGCCAATCCCTTCTGAATTGCAATCGGTCGAGCAACGACACTAAGGGTTTACGCCCATCGACTACCCGGCCATATAAGCTCTTCGATTCATCACCAAAAACATGATCAAAACATCAAAGTTAGGATTTTCAAAGAATTGAACTCAAAACACTAAAAATTGGAATATTCACCAAATCAATCCAAACCAAAAGCATTTGCACAAGAATAAGTGTTAGGAATTCATACCTAACAATCGAAGATAAATATAGATTAAGATGTGAGATAAAAATCTCACCTTTTCACAAAAATAATGAAGAAGGAGCTTGAAAGCAAAGGGAGAATAAACCACTCTTCAACACAACCCAAATGAGCTTGAATCTATGCTAAAAAAGGAGAACATTCCCAAAGTTAGGTTTAGGAATTTCTGAAATTGATAAAAGAATGAGTTGGAGAAGAAGAAGAGGAGGCTTACCAAAGTTTCTTCTATTAGTTTGGAGCTAGAACTTGATTTGTAAATGGAAACAAGGGTTTGGAGTTTTAATTTCCCATTCCTCTCTCCATTGTTGTAAAAGCTTGAGTATTAGGAAAAAGAAGTAAGGTAATGAAGAGAGGAGGGGTGAAGCTTGGGTCTTATGAGATGAAACAAGACCAAATTAAGCCCTAGGTGGAAAAAGTAGCAAAATTCTACTATCTCCAAACATATCAAAGTTTATACTTAAAAAGATCGCAAACGTCATTTTGAACTCAATGGAGGTGGTCTCGAGTCCTAATTTGACCGTATGCAAAAAGTAGCTTTTCAGACTATAATCCGACGAACGATGTTATATTTAAATAAAATATTTAAATATAAAATCGATAAATATGCGGGTTGTTACACAAAGGTTCAAATCAAATAAGGAAATGAAAATTTCCAGCAAATTACTAGGAGGATGCAACCCCCTTAAAAATGTATCTGAAAACACCAGGAACTCCATGTCGGATAACACCAATCCTTATCGAAAATCTGAATATTTCACATCTAAATCATAACTGTTTTAAAGTAATGCTACACCAAAATCTAGATGAGATGTGAAAATACCCTAGTGGAAGCAACCCCATATAACTTGGCATCCCAAAATAAGGCTTTGGTTTAGTCATTTTCGACAAAGGATAATAAAGCTCAAAGAGTAGTAAATCGTTTAAACGGTGACGATACACTATGAAGAAAGCTGAATCCGATAATTAATGAATCACCTATCGAGGATAATTAAAATGATCGTATATGAAAATTACATTCCATATATTTACCACTACTCGTTGATTCCAAACAATTCTATCCCTCGAATGAATATAAAGCCAAGAAAGAAGAGGTTGTGTTACCTTTAGGCATTGCCTTGACGATATTTTTAACTTTTCAAACATAAACGAGTCCAAGCCTCAACATTTATCGTTAAAAGTATGATTAAATCCAATCTATACAAGCGACATTGATTGCTGAACTACTTTTCTATAACCAAAATCGAACTTTACTTTTGAAAACTGAATTTGTGCTTGATTTCCATATTACAATGTTAACAGTTTGGAAATACTCTTTAAAAATGGTTCCTTTATAAGACAAAAGTTATAATGCTAAATGTATTAAAACAAGGGTAAAAAACAAATAGCGTTAAAGCATTGTTTACTATAAACCCAAAACAATTTACACTTAGCTTTATTTATAAATAATTCCTTTTAAAGGATTTTCTCATTTATAAACCTTTATTTATAAATTTAAAACAATATTTATTATCCTAAGGAAATAAAACAATTTAAATACCTTTATAAATTTAAAACAATATTGACTATCCCGAAAGATAATCAATCACATTTATAATCTCTTTTAGCTAAGCAAATCCATGATTTTTAATAAAATAGTTAATTATTTTCAAACAATTTTATATTATCTATAAATTAGCTTTAAAACCTTTATTAAATCAGTTAATTAACTTTAAACGCTTTCATTAATTACTTTCATTACTTTTATTAAATTAATTTAAAATCATAATTAAAATCAGTAATTAATTTCATTACTTTTATTAAATTAATTTACTTTAAAATATCATTAATTATAAAGATTTATTAAATTGAAGTAATCATTAATTTAAAATGATATAATCTCAAATATTGTTAACTAAAATGATTAATAAACTTTTAAACCATTATTTAGAACAATTAATTATATTCAACCCTGATTAGTTAAAAGGATTAATTAAAACACCATTTATTAAATTAATTATGTAACGACCCACCTTTTTGAACCTCATAAGTCAGAACTGGTACATCTATGGTATTCACATGCCGAACAACTAAGTGTGGGAAAGACAGATTGTTAGGGGAAAGAATGGAGATAGAAGAAACTGAACAATCATAGAATCTCACAATACAATGGAATAACATATATTAATCATCATAATACTTTACAAAGTCATTTCAAAAATGACACATTAGAGTTATGCTAATAAAAATTATACCATACAACAGTTATAATAGCCCGTCAGTACCTAAGTGATTCTAGGTACATATAATACAGTGTAAACAAGATAATAACTAGCTATCGATGAAGCCTCTTGCTCCAAGCTACTCAAAGATGCATCCGGGAAAAACCTGAACTACTTGGCTGCCCATAAAACTTTGAGCACCCAAGAGTTTTAGGGAATGAAAATAAAACTCCGGATAAGAAATAGGTCCTATGTAAGTAAACTCAAACTTCTAAATTATTGTGTTTTAAAACCCTTTTAAAATAAACGGTATCTCGCAAGACCACGCCGCATATAAACACGGACGGATTTTTACCTTACGATAACCAAACTTTTTTATAGAAAATCCAGTGATATTATAATAATGTCTAGAGTACAAATACTTATTAATCAGAGCCAAAATTGTTACATTAATTAAATTCCAGCATACTAGGTTCTACAATCAAAACCGTAAAGGCATGTATTGGAGATTAGATTCCATACTATGACAAGGCACTAGGGTACAACATATCATGGTATAGGTATAGAAAATGTACCAAGGACCTTATCGGGATCCTCTACCAACACAAGACTGGCTTACCCCTGATTGGATAATATCGAATATGCCATTACCTCGATTGCGTTGCAAACCTTTTCATTGAGATATCATGCAAAATCAATACTTAAATGTGTAGATGTATAAAGAAAGGTAATGGCACACCTTAATGGGAGCGACCAACATAGCCTTGCTGCATCTCCCCCAATTTTAGTCATACCCGGTTAATGAGGTTTGAGGCTACGCTTACCTTTTGAATAGCAATCCCACATGAAATGCTAACATTGCCTTCCAGGCAATAATATAGTGCCATCATTCATTCATACAAGTTGTCCAGGATAAGGACAAACCGTAGGCACAACTTCTACTACATCCATTTCGGAATCACCCTCCGGACTAGTAGTAAGCAACCCTTACACTTCAATGCTCCGTCTTCAAACTCATATTCTTCAAGATGCCTTCAGTTCGAAAAGCTTAATCTGGATCGACGTGGTTTCGAATAACATATCTGATCCCGGTCTCTTTGAAACAACTTTCAATAATTTTCGGTAAACTCAGCCCGGTTCTTTAGGAAATAAACAAACAAAGATAAGTGCCTGGTTCACCTCCTAACTTTTTATGCAAAAATTTCCTTATTATTTATCCTAGAAGAATGAAATAAGATTTATCGCCCAGTACAACATCATTGGGGATGACTGTACCATATAACTCACGTGTTTCTCTTAGATATTTCCAAAGTTACGTTTAGATCCGGATTTGATAGTTGGTTATTTAACTATCAAATATACAATCATTCAATATTGATTTTATTCCATATTGTATCCACTAAGCCTTTATTAATTAACCTTTAATTAATTAAAACACTTTGCAAACTTGGTTGGAAGATCTTTTTAAAAAACTATCCCCAAAACCCTTTACATCCCTTTTATACCTAGGAAACAATTTTACTTATCTCAAAAATATAAGTATTTACCAAAAACATTTGGAAAATTCCCTTTTCTCATACTCCAAATTAAATGGCTAAGAGATTCCCTTTTCAAAACATCACTTACTATAAAACTCATTCACTTGATAAAACCTATTCACTTATTCCCTATAAAAATTCTTTCTATAAGTTCACTTCATATTTCAGCCCTTCTTCTAAATTTTGAAACTAGATTCAAACTTCTTTTTAAAATCTCTAAATGATTTATAAAATCTCTTTCCATGTATAAAACCTTTTACAAAATTTCCTTTATAAAATATCTTTGACATTACAAAATCTCATTTTCAGAATCTCATTTTTATACCATTTTTAATAAACCCTTTTATGTAGTAAAACCCTTTTATTAAAACAAGTTATTATTTATAAATATCTTAATAAAAAATTATATAACGTGAAGTCATTTATAAACTTTAAAACCCCAGACCGATAAAAGAATTGAAGTTAATTCAAAATCATACTTCATAAATTCAAAAAAAGACTTAGCAATCCCATATGGTACTAATTTAAGTTACCATTTAATTTCATTCCATTTTTAAGTCATTCAACAAATTATTTAGATAAGTCAGCATATTTGTAAATACATATCATATTCAAATTAGGAAATAGTATGTCAATATAAACTAACTAGCATATACATGTCCAAATTACACAATAATAGGACGGCGATTTGTCATGCTAAATAGATGTCTAAACAATTCAATTAATTTACCTATAGCACAACAAGGATTTATTCTGCTAATACATATATCCAAAACAGTCAAACAATTTAAATTATAACTCATTCATAGTTATATGGTTTCTTAATGGTATTGACATTTGAATCCCTTGCATTCAAAGCCATCTTTGAAAAAGAAGTTCCTTTGAAACAATTTGATTCTTTGAAAACAAAGGAGTTAGACTTTAAAATTCTTTTTAAAAGAATTAATTATAAGTTAAATACTTATTTGAATTATAATTAATCTTGACTTAATCTTAACTTAATTTAATTAAATAATTAAACTATTACTAACTATTAATTAAACCCTGATTAATCCTTTATTACTTATTTAAAAATTAGTTAAACCTCTATTAATAATGAAATATTAATTAATCTTAATTAATTGGATAAATAATCTTTTGATTAAAATTTAAATAATAAATTAAACCTTTAATAAATAATTTACTTTAAAATTAAATGTTAATTAATTTATCATTAAAAATAGTTAACTGTTGATTAATTAAATAAATAAGTAATTGACCTTATATTTGATTAATAATTAATTAAAAATAAATCATGTATTTAAATCATAATTAATTTAAAATTAACCTTGCTTAATCAAAAATTAATTAAAATTAATCTTACTTTTAAAACATAATTAACTAGTAGTTAATCTTCACTTAAATATAATTAATAAACCCCATTTAATACTTAATTAAGTATTAATTATCAAAACTTATTTTTAACGACCTGCCTTTTTGGACGTTTTAAGCAGACACACACGTCAAAAATAAACCATACAAAGGGGCAGATTGTTATTGGGGTAAATAAGAAAAATCAGAGATAGAAAAAAAACAGAATCTCACAGCGGAATGACAAAATATAATAATCAAATAGCAGTTCATGAAGCTGTTTACAAAAATTTTGGTTATACTTATACAACACAGAATCAAAGTTATATACACAGAGATAAATAACAATGCAGCGGAACAGTATGATGTAGAGGGAAATAATAATAATAATAATAGTATGAAATCTTCATCTTCATCCTCTAGAAATAAGGTCTTCAAATCCTGAAATGCTCAGGTTGACCCGAGCGAATTGAACAGACAAAACACTCGAGTCAGAACTAAAAGATCTTATGTAAGTTAAATCAATGGTAAATATGTGTGTGATGGCGTTAGAGATGTTTACGGGATTTGACATCTCCTATCCAGTTTCTAACGTGGGTGCAGTATATTAAGAGATGCTCGGGATTCCCATCTCCTAAGGATCTGTTAAACTATGTACTATATAGTACAATATGCTATTATAATATGTCTACAGTAAAGTAAAAGTATTAAAATAGCGTTAAGGCGTTACCTATATCCCACTTAACACATTTTATATATTCCCATAGTCTATACAGTACCGTAACTCCCCCCATAAACTGGAGGGGTATCAAAGGGCACTCCATGGCGGTCTCATAAAATCAGCAAGGGGTCTCAGGCAGGGAGACCCTCTCTCTCCACTTATCTTCGTACTCGTAGCGGATGTGTTTAACAAAATGATCAAACTGGCGACAGCAGACAACTACTTGGCTGGCATCCGTCCCTCCAATCCCAACTCCAATTCCCATCCCAGCCCATTGATATCTAACCTTCAGTTTGCAGATGACACAATCCTTTTCGTCTCCCCCGCCCCTGAACACATCCATTGTCTTAAGGTCCTTCTGTACACCTTCGAACTCATCTCTGGCCTCTCTATTAACTTTAGCAAAAGCTCTGTCATCATGCTTGGAAATGCTGACTATCTCGTTCCCCCCATCTCCTCTGCTCTCAACTGCAAAATTGACACTTTTCCTTTATCCTACCTTGGCATCCCCCTGCGTCCCACTAAGCTTCATCGTTCGGACTGGATTCCCCTCATATCCAGAATCGAATCTAGACTTGCAGGTTGGAAAGCGAACACTCTATCGACATCTGGCAGACTCGTCTTGGTCAAAGCGGTACTCTTTGCAATCCCTCTCTACTGGCTCTCCTTCCACAAAATTCCTAGCTGGGTATCCAAAAAAATCGACTCTATTAGACGATCTTTTCTCTGGAATGGTGGGAGAGCCAAATGCCTGATCAGCTGGAAAACCATTTGTTTACACACGGATCATGGCGGTTTAGGCATATCTAACTTGATCACCCTCAATCAATCTCTACTAGCCAAATGGCTCTGGCGTCTCCTCTCTCCGGGTCAGTTCATCTGGAAAGACTGGATCCTGGCCTATCACTATAAAGCGGACCTTTCTCATGCCCTCCACTTCGCCCCACTCTCCAAACCCTCACCTTTTTGGTCAGGTGTTCTCGCATCAGTTGATCGCATCAAACCGCTCCTACATGTGAAACTTGGTGCTGGCACCAACTGTCTTTTCTGGTTCGATTACTGGCACAGCCTCTCCCCACTTCACCGCTCCCTCCCATCCCTCTTCTCCTCCTCCAACCGACCTCTCTTATCAGTGGCGGATGCTGTCAACCTTGGCCTACCCAGCCTATGCCCCCCATCTCTTTTCGATGCTGACACTCTCTCTGAGCTCCTCTCCGCCCTCAACATCTTGCGTTCGACTGTCCTTACCCATGCCCTGCCAGATCATCACTCCTGGGCCCTTGCTCCCTCCAGTGGCTTCATCGTCTCCCAATGCTACTCCTTCCTAAACCATCCCGGTAAACTTTTTGCCTTCCCCCGTGTTTGGAAATACCATATCCCTCCCCGAATTAAATTCTTCCAGTGGTGTCTCATACATGGCCGGATCAATACCAAGGATCGCCTCTCCCGCTTTAACATCACTTCAGACCAGATTTGCGTCTTCTGCAACTCTGAAATCAAATCTATCAGACATCTTTTCCTTGACTGCGATTTATCTTTCTACATTTGGGTTTCTGTCTGCGTCCATAATCTTGGGAAAATCTACTTAATTGAGGATTTCTTTGAGCACTGGCAGTATAGCTCACCTAACCCCCATCTCGACTCTCTTCTGGCTATCTTCTGCTGGGTCATCTGGAAAGAGAGAAACGCCATCATTTTCAACAAACCCACTAGCTTGCGTCTGGCATTATGCATTAAAATCTCTAATCTGTTCGATCATTGGGCAGGTTCCTCATCTTCGGCGCCTTTCAGATTTCGCCTTCCCTCGGCGAGGTCCCCCTCGGAAGAATCGGTGGGTAGCGCATCCTCTACCGCACCGACGGGACAACATGGTGCAGACTAAGGGATCGACTGTCTTCTCTCTCTCGCACGAATCTGCTTTTACTCTCGCTGCAGTTATTCTGATAATCACTGGCTTAGTATGTATATTAATCTTTATTTATAATCTGACGCAATGACTGTAATCTAAACACTTTTTTGTTGTAATGCTGCTTTAGCTATCGATCAGGCATGTTGATCGAACTAACACTATCTATTTATATTTAGCCTAATCGGCTGTGTAGTTCCCTGCTACACAACCGTTCTTCTCAAAAAAAGGTATGGTATAAAACAAACTCGTAGAAGGTGCTCTAGGGCATGTGAACACGGCACTCGAGGCAATGCCAACGCAGATATACCAATTGCACTTCCGGACTGGTGGTAACGCATAGCAGCTACTACCGCCCACCTCGAACACACTCCTATAATCAAAATCGAGGAATGGCTACCAAATCAATCACACAGTCAAAGTATAATAGCGAAGAAATGTACCCGATAGGAGGAATGACCTTTCTTGGCCCTGTATAGCTCCTGTTTTAGTCACATCTAAACTGAGTCATGGGAGTCAGGGTCACGTCATACATTATACAAGAATCGTTGGCCAAACCATCCTACTTCATTTCTGGAATCTCCAACACGTACACAGTTGTTAAAGTGTTTTTCTGTATTAGCAGAGAGTATGACAATATCCGATCCCAGTCCCTTTAACAACTAAACGCTTATTTCACACCGGATGGTTCTTTTACATTTCCAAAATCATTTCATATTTATATCAAAATATCATATTCAATTCAAACCATATCGCTTTTGGAATTATATTCAATTCCAAAAATCCTATTTTCAAAATAGTTTGAAACCCTCATTTCAAAACTTCATATTCAAATCAAATATGTAATTTAAATCCAACTTAGGTTATAATATCATGTAACCATATTCACTTTAAAGTCGAGGATCTAAATTATAAACACATCTACTTTATTTAGTTTAAAATTCAGAAAGATAGTTTGGATAGTTATAAATAGTTAGAAATAGTTAAAATACTCTAAAATAATTTAAAATAGATTAAAATAGTTTTTAAACTAATTTTAGATAGTTGAGTAGATTTAAAAAAGATTAAATTTATTTAAAATAGATTAAATAACTTTAAAATAGACTAATTAGATTTAAATTAAATGGTTAAATTAGTTTAAAATAAATTAAATTGGTTTAAAATGGGTTAAAATTGATTTAATATAGTTAATATAGGTTAAAATAGTTCAATAATTTGAAAATCTTAAAATATAGAATCTTCAAAATAATATATTTTAAAATAGTTTATATTTGAAAACATGAATTTGGAATTTATATCAATTTAAAACTATTTATTTCATTTCAACAAAACTAAACCATTTCAATTTCCCGATAAAACCCAATTCCAAATCTTCAATTTAAATTCTAAATAGACCATTAAATTTTATATCAGTTCCAATCCATGTTGGAAATCTCAATTTATATTTACTCCAATTTCAATATGTTTCAAAGTTATATTTCAAATAATTTTAATAATGCAATTTCGATAAATTTCAACTATACTTCAAAAATCAAATTTAAAATTTCCATTTAAATTCTTTCAACATATTCCTTTTAAACCAATTACCGTTTTAATATAAAGCTTGAATTTCGATAGTAATTCAATTTATATAAATATTATTTTATTTCAAAATAACAATTCACTAAATTTAAAAATTAAAGATTTTAAAATCATTTAATTTAACCAATCCATTGTCGGTATATAATTCTCTACCCAAGGGTCAAGTGATATGGATATTTATCATTTCAATCCGCAATTTAAAATTTTATGGGTATATATCATCTCAGACCGCAATCCCGAATAAAATATAAAATCTACAAAATCACTTGAGTCTATCATTTCAACCCATAACGATTTTTCCCTAATCTATAGATCGTTCGAGTATATATCATTCCAACCCATAGTGATTCCTAATAATATCTAAGGGAGCTTGCAGAGTGATAGCATTTCATAAATCAAATATAGCATCCAGTCGTCCAATAACAAATTCAAACATCCATCACAATCATCATCCAATTCAATCAACAAATATCAACAAATAACTGACTATTATTCACAGGTAATTGACTGGAAAATTTTAAATTCAATAATAAGTTAAATAACGATTTAATTCAAATAAATTCAAATTAAATGGAACAGCCAAATTAGTATACCAGACAGCCATAAATAAATTCCTAATCATATCATAAATTTAATTTAACTAACATAAGAAATTTTAGAAGTTGTAAGTGAGTCAAAACACCCACCTTTGGATTTAAATCGAATTAAAAATTCAATTTAAGCCCAAATTTCAAACAGCTCAGAATTTGACAAAATAAGCCTCAAAATGTTCGAAATTTCAATACGATCCTAGCGGAACAAACCGCGCGTGAATTGGACCTCATATGCAAAAGTTATTAAGGTAAGAACAATTGAAATTTAAATTTGAAAAAAAAACAAACAAAAAAATAAATAACCTTACACGTCATCATACGCGCTCTTCTCAGCACGTAAAACCCTAGCCTATGAGTTCGATCTCAAATGAACGAAGCCACCACCATATCCCGAGTCACTGTGCCGCCCTCGCTCGACCATTGCAAGATCTGAAGCATCACCCAGCTGCACACCTCCGGCAGCCTACACCCCAGCCACGTGCGACGCTCCGATGCCCAAAATCCCCCTCCGTCGCCGCAAGCATAATTTGCCATTTTTGGCAAAACCTGATCATGTTACGACGACCCCTACAGAGCCTGCTATTCATCCTCTACACAACGCCGCATCTCGATCGTTGATCGGATGAAGATCCAGTAGGATCAAAACCCTAATCAATGGACAACCGAAACTTCTTCATCAATTTCTGGTCAAACGATAATTCGAATTGAAAAACGAATCGTTGCAGTGGATTATGCTCATCGAGAGATTTGAAATGATATATAATATGTTAGGGTTTGGAGGAGTTTGATTTTTGATTTGAATTTGAAATAGGATTGTATGGTTTTTGTTTTTGGTTTTGGTTTTGGTTTTTCTGCCATTGGAATGAGGAGTTGAGAACGAACTATACGTATAGACAAATGAAAAAAGAAAAAACTAGGGTTTATAACAGGCTATTTATAGGCATATTAGAAATAGAAATGAATGGATCATATTTTATTTGGAAGTTTAACGATAAATGACCCAGAAAGCCCATTCTGTCTCTAGAACGAAAATGGGTCAACCCATATATAAAAATAGATGTTTTCAATATTTTAAAACTCAATGGAACAGGTTTCAAGTCCTAATTCCATCATATCAAGAATTTATGTTCAAATCAGCTTAATTTAAATAAATTTTAGTTAAATAAATTTCTACACGTTTTGAGTCCGTACGATCAAACGACAAGTCCGATCGTTACGAATCTTGAAATCCTTCAATAATTCACTATTACGGGTCCGATGAAACTGGTTTCGTCGAAATCCGAGACTGTTGCCAAAATGGCTATTTTTAAGTTAATTAAATAAATCAATATTACATTAATTAAATCAAAATTTTCAATTCAGATTCAATAACTTACAATGTCTATCACCATGGATTTCTTAGTAGTTTAAAATCTTTTAAAACAAACTTCTATATCAATTCAATATCCAATATTGCATAAATTATAGTATTTAATTTCCATTTCAAATAATTCTGTAATTATAAGTTCAAATTTCAATAAATCCATTTATTTAATTTTTTAAGTTTGCTATTCTTATTAGTATAATTACATTGGTTTATATCTTAGCACATTAATAATTTACAGTTTCATCTAAGTTTCAATTAACGTAATATTTAATTTCTTTTAATTACAATAAGTCCATTTATTATAGCTTAAATTCTAATAATTTGATCAGGCTTGATTTCAATTCTTTTTATTCACTCAATTATCCTATTATGAATAGGATTTACATTGGTTACATCTTATTGAATTATCATTCTTAAATTATCAATTTAATCTATATTAACTACACTAATTAAGTGAATTGCAATTGATTGCAAATTTAATTTAATAGACTAAATAAATTGATAACTTATAATAATTGTCACCATTAGCCTTTAATTACATCTATAAGTTTATTACTTTCAAACAAATGTTATAAATACTTACATAACACCAATTTTATTCAATTACTATTTAATATATATTATCTCATTAGTTAATTCAATATTTACATTGATTTTCTTATATTTAATTTATAGCCAAGTATAACCTTTATATTATTTCAATTAATTGGAATTCCATTCAAATTATTAATAGTTAACTTAAAATAACATTATTACCTGTCATCTTGGTTATTATTCCATTAATAAATCCCTATTTTTTATTTCTTCAAATATTAAATCACAGAGTCTAATTAAATTAACTATTTTAATTATCGAAAATTTACGGGTCGTTACACTCTCCCACACTCAAAAACTTTTCGTCCCCAAAAAGGAAAAAAGAGGGAAAAGGAATTAAGTAATCGATATATCTTATTCAAAATAATAATTTTATAAACAAATAAATTTACATAATTAAATAATTTTAAATAAATATCAAGTTATAACAATTTAAATCCTTTTATATTAAGAAAAATTTGGAAAACATTTCATAAAATTTACTAAGTCCAAAATTCACAAAAAATTTCGGTAGAGTCTCCTTTGCACGAAGAGGCTCGGGAGAAATAAAAATATCAATAATAACAATATATATATATATATATATATCATATTTTCAAAATAATATATATCCCAATAGCCGGGAAAAACAAGATAAAATCGCTAGAAAACCGCAATCCGAGAACATACATATTTGTCGGGCAAACAAAGCTTAATTTATTAAACCAAAAGTAGTAGCAATTGCTTCCATAACCTGTATACCACTTATATAATCCAAAAAAGTTAATAATTATATAGAAGTGAAATATTTAGGTTGTTTCAATTAATAACAAAACAAATCAATGTAACACAACAATATTCAATTGCAAACAACATACAACAAGCACTTGCAATAGAATCATACAATCATCACATGTAATCAAAATAATCAACCATCCATCCATACAACCAAAACAAATGGTTTGTTTGGATGTAGACACTTTTAATCGTATAGAATGACAAATAAACTATTAGGTATACCATATACTCTACAGTCTTAGATAAAACTCAATAGATTATTCATACAACCAAACAAATTAGAAGTGTCCTTTCCCAAACAATTCATAAGTCAAACAAACAATAAATTACAATGTTATCTAAGTTTATTCTTATAAATTCCCTTTCATAACATTTATTGCTCAATTTTTCCCACACAATGATTATTTCTTTAATTTACATTTATTTCTCACAAATTCAATTCCCATTTATTCCTATAATACTTAAGTCCATTTATTTACATTCATTTATTCACATATGTTAATTGCATTTTCTTACACATGTTACACATACACAATTATTTAAACGTATGTAAACCAATTCTTAAAGCACCATATAGGTCTCTTTGTAAATAAATTCACATTCATTTATTCAATACTTATTTTCATTTACTTTCATTCAATTACCTGCAAAATTCATTTTCATTTATTCATTTAATGAGAATTTCTTTTCATTTCTTTATATTCCTTTCTTTCATAAGTTATTTCCATTTAATTGTTTATAATCACCAATGAATTCATTATTTTAAGTTTACTTACATTTTATTACAGTTTGTTTACATTTATTTATTTAGATACTTGATTTCTATCAGATAATAATATTCATTAGTGCATAAGTTCAGACTTAAGTTTTTTACCTTTTAATTTACATTAATTTCCTTATATAATGTCATTGAATATTAAATCTATTTTCTGAATGACTTCAATTTTCCTGAAGTTATAACCATTTAATTTAATACGGTATTCATTTCAATTATAAATAACTTCAAACATTTACCTAAGTTTGTAATCATTTATTTATAATAATCATTTTATATTACATTTGTTTTAGTAGTATTTCAATTATAACTTAAGTTTATAACAACTATATTACCAAAGTTCTTATTTATAAAAGAATTTCATTGAACACTTTCATTATTTAAGTTTTAGTTATACAATATTCCATTACATGTTCTTATTTAACATTACAACTTTTAATATTTTGGTAAGTTATATATATGTTTTATAGAATGTAATTGAATATTACGCAAGTTTATCTTATTTATTTTAATTAGCAAAATGTTCAATAATCATATCCTTTGTTTTACAGGTTACAAATTCGAAACTTCGGTATATTTGTAACGACCCCAATTTTGAATTTAATTTAAATTAATAGTTAATGAAAATTTTGGAATAAATTCTGGGATTAATTTGAACTTATATGAGCAAATTTGAATTTGACTTTGGAATTTGAATATCGAATTTGTAATTGAATTTAAAATTTAAATAAACGACTTAGGAGGAAAAAAATAACTTGGATTTAAAAATATTATCAATGTAAAATTAAAATGAGACAATAAGCATTTGAGTTAGAAATACATATTAAAAATATATATATATATAAGATTGGATTAAGTGATACAAAATAAATACATATAGTTAAAATTCAAAATGAAGTCTTTCAAAAATGTTTAAAATAAAATAAACTTTATAAATGAAATATAAGTATGTACACTTATAAAAGAAAACAAACATATATATAGATAAGTGTAAACTAGGAAATACAGACAAATATTTTTTAAAAAAGCCACCACAAAATCTTCTCTGTACATACAAAAGCATGTAGACTGTTTGAAGTTGTAAACAAAAATGAGAAGTAAGTATGCCAGGCAAAACAAAATACAAACAAGTACAAATATAAGCATGGAATAAAACAAAATAAAATGTATTCAAGTATAGGTATGCAGCCTGCAGGATTATAAAGGAAGAAAAACAAAAGTAAAAGCATGATATCAGCCGAGAAAAAAAGGAATGCAAGCATCTCAGCCATGACCTATTGTACAAACAATATTTTATCATAATGTACAAAATAACATCACCCTGTCACCTTCTTTTATTTTATATACATCAACCTCTTCTTCTCATCAATTCGTTCATTTAAAACTAAGAAAATATGAAGTAAATATTATCTTAAAACCTAAAACAACAACCAAATCTGGAAGCATGCGATTTCAAAGCAAAGAATGCAAAAAGCTTTCACCTGGAACAGAGCTGCAGTTTTTTTAATGCAGTAGATTTCTGGAAAACAATCTAAAGTGATATCATCTAAAACAAATACCACTGTTCTCTACTTCATCCATATTCAGGTGAGCAAATCATCATCTTTAAAGCTTAGTCTGTTATACATATAGGGTTGCTTGTCAACAGACTTCTCTATTCAATATTTGTGAGCAAACTCCCTTATATCTGCTTATATCCTTTGATAGTGTGATTGATGCTTAAAGTATGATCTGGAATGTGCTTGAATGATGGTGTGAATATGCTTTCATGTCTGTGTGTATATATATATATATAGGGATGATGATGTGCATGTCTGTATTTAAGCTCTGTTCATATGTTACAGGTTTAAAACCTGTTTAAAAATCCAAAATCATCCCACCTAGATCTTTTTAAGATTTAATCTCTGAATAAAAAAAGTGTTCATATGTGTGCAATATCATTTATAAAAATATAGTTAAGTATAATTAACAAATAGATTTCTGGAAACTAAAGAATTACAGTGATAATCTTTTTAAGTCAGAAATCAAGTTTCTGGATTCTAAGTTTTAATTAAATATTCTGTTTCGTATGTGAAAATGATGAATTTTAAAAATCATGATTTTTAACATTGTAGATAATGAAAAATTTCAAGTTGAACGAGAAATCTGTTTTGGGTAAATTCTGATGATCAACGACCACTGGTCCGTCGTGCTTTGGTTAAAAGGTGGTTCGAGCATCAAGGGTAAAAGGAAAAATGGCTACAGGGTTTTCTGATCATCGGGGAGGTCGAGAGACACCATTTTAGGGTTTAAGAACCCAATTTGGTCGATGTTGTTCATCGTGCTCGTGTAGCAACGTGGGTTGATCGGAGTCGTTCGGTCCGGAGGGGATCGATTGTGGAAGTTGTAGTGAAGCTGTGGACGTGAGGACGTGGCGTCAGATGGTCGAGATGATCGAGGCGTGGCATTTTCAGATAGTCGGTTGTGTTCCAGTTCTGGGTTGAAATGCTCGATCTTGAATTTGGCTTGAGTTCAACGATCTGGGTTGTCGATTGGTTTGAGATGATCATGGATGACTTGCCGGGGGTTGCAGGGTTGATCGGAGAAGCTCCGATTGTCGGTGCATATGCACAAGTGTCATCGTGTATCAGTGATGGTTGAAAGAGGAAGGAAGCTCGGGTTTCAACTCGGGAAAACGAATGAATGACTCGAAGGAAATTTATAAAAACGTAGAAGCTCGGGTAGATCAACATCTGACTCGGGTTTGACTCGAGATTGTCACGAGTTCAAAATGAAACAGTTTTAAATTTTTATATAAATCAAGTTTTTTAAATATACTCAACCAAGTTTAGAACTATCTTCTTGAATAAAATTTCTTTAAAATAATTTGATGTTAATTTAAAGATTTGGAGAGATGAAAGTTGAATAATTTATTTTAACTTGAATTAATCAAGATAATTTTCAAGCCTATTTAAAATAAATTAAATGGTGTAATTAAGAAGATAAAAAGTCTTATGCTATTAACTTATGAAGAACTAAGTTGATTTATGAATTAATAATAATTATTTTTCCAAAGATTAAAGGTTTAAAGATTAAATGTTTTAATGATAATTGATGAATAATTACTTTGTGTAATTAATTAAAACTAATTACTTTGTGTAAATGATTTGAAAGCTAATTACCTTGTGTAATTAAATTAAAGAATAATTAATGTAATTAATTAAAGTATTTATTAATTAAAGGTAATTAATTAATTAAAGATAATTACTTTAAAAAAATGATTAAGGATAATTAATTGGTGTGATTAATTAATCAAGGTAAAATAATTTGAGGATAATTAATTAATTAAAGATTAATTAATGAAAGTGATTAAGGGTAATCACTTATGGTAAATAAATTAAGGATAATTAATTAAATGGTAATTAATTAAGGTTAATTAATTTATATAATTAATTAAAGGATAATTAATTAATGATCAAAGGTTAATTTATTTAATTAAGGGATAATTAATTCAAATGGGTTGTAATGGATGATTAATTAACCATGATTAATAATTTATTCATAGAAATTAATCCGATTTAGATCAATCAGATAATTAAATTGATCCTACCTACGGATGTTTGGATTGTATTGAATGGTTGAATTGTTTGATATCCCTGATATGTGATGCTTTGTGATATACCCTGATTTGCGTTGTGATCTGTAATTTATTTATCTGGGATGAATGTAATTGATTATCTGCGATATATATCTGTGATCTGTGAATGAACGATAAGCGTTATAGTTAATACCGCTTATCAACTATATTATTGTATTTAATCTGTGATGATTGAATGATGTTGCACTATTGTGTGTTAAACCCCTAGACTACACTTTTACACACACAAATATGGATTTCACGTGAAATCGGTTAAGTCACAGATGATTTAAATTCAATGTTTTTGAAATTGGAAATTTGGGTTTAAAGTGAAAAGCTTTTGAAATTGAATTTGAAAGATAAAACTTATTTTCGAATAACTTGATTAAGTTTTCAAATTTAAATAATTTGATTGAATTCAAGTTTGAAATTGAATTTTATGATTCGAAACTAGGGATTTAAGATGCTATACAAGTTATATGAATTTAAACCATTTTAAAATTATAATTTTGGGAATTTGAATTTAACCCAAGGATTTCAACTCATATGAATGAATCAGATTTTCTGAAATGAAACTGTTTGTTTTCAAATGATAAAAGCTTTCATATAAGAAATGGAATTCCAATTTAAGTAAAGGAATTTCAAGTTTGAATTGAAAAAATGATTTTTCCAAGTTATGAATGAATTCTTTTTGAAAACTATGAATTAGATCTGTTTATTTTTAACAGATTTAAAATGATGATTTGTTTAAACCATTTGAAATGGAATTGTTTTGAAAGCTATAAGTTAAATCTTTGTTTTAAAGATTTAATGAGTTAATCAAATTGAAATGGAAATTGATTTGGAAAATTTGTGAATGAATCTTTGTGAAACTGAGTGAACTTTATGAATTAAATCTTTTATTTAAAAGATTAAAATGTGGAAATTGTTTTAACCATTGAAGGTTGTTAAAATGAATCTTTTTGTTTAAAGATTTAAAAATGGTAATTTGTTAAACCATTTAAAGAAAGTTTTGGATAATAAATTGTGACTTAATTGAAATCCCATTATCCATTTGTTTTTGAATATTGCGCTCATATTTCGGTTTAGCCGGGAGAGGACCTTTGAGTCATATCACCCATTCCGAATAATGATACGTCGTATATGGATAGCATTTGAAGACCGGTGGTGAAGACCGGATATTTTCGAAAACGAAAGGACAACTCGTCGAATGTCTCTGCATCGACTGGTCCCCGATATAAAGATTTGATCACCCTTTGTGATGGGAAGTCCGGACGTGATTAGAAAATTATTCGGATTTGCAAGGGCTTCTTTGGAAGTGCCTTCGGTTCTGTTCGAACCCGGAACAGACTTGTATGGTTACATGTCTGACATTACATTTTGAGATATAAAGCAGATTTCTTTCAAATACATTTCTATTTGGTGGCGGAGAATTTATTCTTTTAGCTTAACAACCTTCTCTGAGACGTATGAGCTCAGAGGTTATGTAGTTGAATTTTATCAGCAATATATTCCCAATTTGGTAATGTGGCATGCTGACTGTTGCTGTGTGATGATCATTTATTGATCATTTGTGATCAAAGCGTGGCTTTGTGAAAAAGCGTAGCTTTGTGGACGAGACTTCGTCAGACCTCACAACCCGAAAATGGTCGAAACAGGAAAGATGCAGCAAGGTTTCAGGGGTAGCTTCCCTAGGGTATGGCCATTCCTTCTGGAAAAGAGTAGTATCATGGTATGGAGCCGAGATACTTACTCGTGTGGACACACTTTATTTATTATGTGTGATGTTGGTTACCGAGCGCTCGGATAAAAGGTCCCAAAGGACCGGGGGTGGCATATCTGAGGTTTTACTTCCCGGGAAGGGAGTAACCGGCCTTGTGTTGGCAGAGAGAAGGTTGTCTCTCGGAGCGTCCAGCCAGAGGCGTTCCTTCGTGGCATAGGAAGTTCCTTAGCCTGACCATTTGTCGGAAATCCATCTTCCAATATGAACCTTGTACGGTATTAGTTGTAGAACCTGCCATTTACTTATGGTCGCACCCCACTGTTTTGATGGTAGCTATAGTAGGCATAGTGTGAAATGCCTATGTTGGCTAAGATTAATATTATACTTTCGAAATGTTTTTCTGCACTATGCACTAGTAATAATATCCAATGATTTGTTTTGCATAGTAAGCATCTTTATCTATCATAAGGACAAATCTTCTCCGATTCTGCGTTTGCATTGTGTGTGTGCGGGAGGCCTTATGGTAGTTTCATTTTCCGAAAGCATTGCGAATTGACTTTAAAATTCTCTTGTTGTTCGTTTTTAAAGATAAACTGTTTTTGTTGCTCACACCAGTCCCATGACTGATCCAGAGTTTATTGTTTCTTTCCCAAACACTGGGTGCTCAAAATTTTCTACACGGGCAGTCTAGAGTTGGGTTTTTCAAATAGTCAGGTTCAGTAGATTATCTGGAACTAGTTCAGTCTTTGGATATGGACTGCACTTGCTTATCTTTGTGCATCGTTATTGAGAGTTCAAGCTATTTCTGGATTGGCGTTTTGGAGATGGAGATTATCCACTGCTGGTGTTATCTGTTTTCTTTTCCGCTGCTATTTCTTGTATTATATCTCTGATGTATATTGATATTCATTGTATCACTCTGTTGTATCAGATATTGTATCAGACATTGTATATCAATGTATTATTCTTTTTCTTCCGCTGTGTTATTTACTTAACTGTGTTATAAGCTCCGACGACTCGGATTTGAACGGTCGAATCTACGGCTTTCGAGTACGATGTAAAGTATGGATGTCGATTTTCGAACGTGAAAATCCAGGGCGTTACATTTGGTATCAGAGCTGAGGGTAAAACATTAGCTCAGGAGTATAACACATTGAGTAACTCATTAGAGATAGGGCGAAGTATCCCTAGAATGAGTATATCCCTAATATATCCGTTCGAATGTCTCAGTAAATTCTCTTACTATCCACTGATAGTGAGTATGAGTGCAAGAAGAGGACGAGATAGGGGATAGAGGAATACGACTGTAAATATTCAATACTCTGTAACAACAGTGAAAACAACTTTCTTATCAATTTCCTTTGATTCGTTTCCAAATTCTTTGATTTCTTCGTGACAGCTCCAGAAAGAAGTTTTGGTGCGGTAATGCCCTACGAATCGTTGTAGAAAATCCTTACTTAGTATCTTCATCATTTTCTTATCAGATTTTTGATTTAAACCTTAATGAATATGAATTGGAAATTTGGAATTGAAATTTCAAATAAATTGGAAAATTTAAATTGAGTTAAATTGATTAATAAAATATAGAGCTAAATTTGAATTGAATCGATAAAACGATTTCGTTTAAAACCAAATATGAAATTTGAAATTGTAACAATCCTGCTTTGGAGATTACCATGAATATTAAATTATAATGATGATTATAATTTAATATTGGAATTAATTGAATTAATAAGAATATAATATTGTTTATTTTAATAAATAGTGAAATTTGGATTAAATTGAGCTAGTGTGATAAATAAATGAATTCCTGATTGTATAATTGATATTCTTGAGCGGAATAAAATTTATGTTTTATTCCGGGAATTTTCAAATATGGTTGTTAAATTATATTTGAGTAAAAGGTTAATATTGGAAAAATTTAGAGTTATTGTTAATATTGCTATTTTATTATCAAGAATAAGTGAAAAATATATTCCATGCGATAAAAATAACATTAATGAGTGAAATAAAATATTTATTGATGATTTAGTCATGTATTAATATTTTGGAACATGCCATATATTTTTATTTGGCCAATTATGTCAATTTACAATTTATATTGTAAATATATGAAAATTGGGTTAAATTAAATATAAAAAAGTGATAAACTTGTGTTTTATCTTTTTATCTGGAATCTTCATGTTGAGACGATTCCAACAAGCCTAAATTTGTCAAAATCGGATTAATAATGAACCAGTTATGGATAATTGAAAATATGTCTTAAATTTAATTTCAAAACTAAATTATTCTAAGGCTTATTGGGTTTGGTTGATATTGGGTTCATACCCAATAGCCTAAGTGGTTTATGGAATGAGAAAAACAGAAGTGTACGTACAGAACACTTCTATTCTCTCATCTTCCTCCTCAATAGCTCCAGAAACTATTTCCATGGCCTCCTGCTAAGTTTTCAACCAAAACTCCAAGTCAATTGCTCAAATTAAAGGATTTTTAGTCTAAAATTTATAAGAGGTAATCTCCTATTCAATTATATCTCCAATTTGTAGAAAGCTTCATAGTTTGTTTACTATAACTTCTATTTATAGGTTTCTATTGTCTGCATGTTGTTTTCTTAGCTTCTACAGGTGATTTTGCGGCTTCTAGGAGTTAAAAGCTTCCATCTTTCAGTCTAAAATCCTTGCTTTGCTCAAAAATTCTAAGTGTAAAACTTACAGCAACAAAAATTGAAAGTTTGTGCAAAATCTATAGCTTTTGGTTGCAAATTCGTACTACCTCGTTTTGCTGAAAATGCACCATAGTAAAATGGTCGTAACTTTCTCGTTTTTCATCCGTTGTACCTCACATTTTTTTTTGAAAGAAAATTCAATAAGGAACAATTTATCTTCAGATCATATTTCGAAATTCTTCAATTTTATGGACCTAAAACTGGTTTGAAGACAGAAGTACAATTCTGTCTATAATATAATTTCCTGAGTTCAAACCTGAAATTGTTTTCGCTATATCTCTCACTATTTTAATCTGAATTTGGTTTTCCTGGATGTTTTGGAAAGCCTGAGATGTGTGTAACAACTTTCATGTTTTGAGTTTTCTTTAATTCTAAAACTAGCTTTGTAAAAATCGAATTTTTCTACTGCCATCCCGAGAGAAAAACCAATTCTGTTCTGTGTTTGACAGTGAAACAAAATCGGCCATAACTTTTTCGTTTTTGGGCCGAATTTGATAATATTATATGTTCTGGAAAGCTCAATTCATAAGCTACAACTTTATCTTTAATCATATTGCCATATTCTGATGTTTACTAGACTGAAATTATGAATGTTTATCTCAGTCCTGTCAATATACATATGTACCAGGCTTTGTTTAAGACTTATAGTAAATTGATCATAATTTTTAGATCGCTGATTGGAATTTGATGATCTTGGTCATTCCGGAAAGCTTAGAAACTAAGCTACAACTTTTTCTTTAATTGTATTGCCATATTTTGATGTTTTCTATGCTAAAATCATAAATGTTTTTCGAGCGTATGAGGAAGTAAATTAAACGGTTTAGTAAAACCATGAGGTATGGGACTTGTGTGTTTACTTTATCGGTTAATAGCAAACTTGTACGATCAAAATAAATTTAAGGAGATATTAGAGACCTCGTTGATCTTATCTGATTTGAGATGTTTTATTGTACTTGATGGTAGAAACGACATTTTACCGCATTAGTCTAATTGACTAATATTTGATATAGTCTATTAGATAAAGACTATATGGATGAAGATTTACATTCGCCAATGAAATGAGGCGACATGTAAATGGATGGACACTACCACTTGGAACTCGTGTAATTGAAATACGACGAGTTGGATGTTTTTGTATATATTCGCCGATGAGACGAGGCAATGTATATAATTATATTATATGGTTTGATGTTTTCACATGAGCATTAGTATTCGCTGATGAGATGAGGCAATGCATATATGTTTTGGGTTGATATGGTTTTATTATTTCTTTGAGATGTGGTATCAACCGATGAGTAGTAAATCATTATGCGTAAATGCATGGTATGGGACGTGCATTAACACCTTTTGGGTTCCTATTCGTGAAGTTGTGACACATGGATTACTAGACTAGTACTAAAGACTTCGAGTGCTTGGGATTTGCAGTATGATAGTCAAATTCCAATCATATTATGATATTACTCGAGTCTTATGACGTCACTGATAGGGATGGATGTAAAATTATAGGCTACGTAGTCATGTGCATAAGCACAAATGATATAGATGCACCCGATCCCGATCCCGATCAAAATGATGTATGGTACCAAAGTACAATACTAGTGGAGGACAATAGCACGTACAAAACAAATTTTATTGATGATTTATGACTTGATGAGATTTGATGACTTTATGGATGTTTATTGTTGATTTATTTAACTTATTAACATCCACCTTATGTATAACATATATACTGATGACACTTCACTTGATTATCACATTGCACTTTTCGTTCATTCTGTTGAAAACAACAGGATGAATGTTTCCCCCTAGCTATTACTTTAGAGTACCTTATCTACTGATAAGTTTAGTTGCCTGACCCGTGTGTTTTCACTCGGGTCAGACCGAGTTGCAGGTTAATTGGATTGCTTATCTTTTGGTTCAGCTTGATCTTTTTGGGACACATCTATCTTCATGTTGGCTTGTTCATCATAAACTTTTTGGGTTTCCGCCTTTGTATTATTTGTAAAATTTGGGATGTATATTTTTGGCACTAGCTACTTTGTAGCAACATATGTATATAGTATTATATGGATATGTATGGTGATGTATATGTATATATATGACTGATCTGGGTTTACTGTTCTGTGACTATATTTACTTCCGCACTATATTGTTACATTATTTCTGAAATGTTTTAGTTAGCCTTCATAATGTGCGATGGTTATGTATTAGATATGTCAAACCACTTATGAGGTAAATGAAAAAAATAGACATATTCTTGACATGATTAGTCCATAGCTATTGTATTTTATGACGGTCGCTCCTATCCAGCCCTATTCTCTGCGTTAGTAGACAGAATTACTTGTTAATTCCCTTTACTAACGTGGGTCTCGGGGTGGGGCGTCATAGCTTGGTATCAGAGCATCATTATGGAAATTAATGTAATAAATACAGAATAGTATACGAGATACCATACCTTTAGTATAATACTTGTTACATGTAACATCCCTTGAATCGTATCCCGTTTCATTTTGTCTTACCCTTGTCTTTTCTTTAAGTCTTTTTGTGTCTCTTTTCGTTTCCTTTGGGGGTAAATAGAAATGAATACGTCTAGGAATATCTATTATATTCCATAGTATTCCTTAATTTTTGCATTCGAATTTCTTATGAATATATTTACCCTGTGTAATCCTATCTATCTTATCTCTTCAGTTATGTCTGGAAGAGGTAGAGGACGTCACTCCGGGGCGGGACCGTCCAGTGGTTCTCATCCTGAGGGCGTGTATTTATCCACCGATCAGATTCTTGAACTTGTTAGGAGCATTCAGCCTCCTACTTCTGATTCATCTTCTGCTCCTCAGAAGTCTGCCTTTGCACGTATGTGCAGTGACTTTACTCATCTAGGTGGCAAACCCTTCAAAGGCACTGAGTCAGTTATTGAGGTCGAGGCCTGGCTCAGTACATGCGAGCGTATCTTTGGTCGCATGGAGATTTCTAGTCGTCACCGTGTTCTTGTAGCATCTAGTATGTTGCAAGAGCGAGCTCTTCATTGGTATGATCTTCTGATTTCCGAGGTTGATGAGTCTTCTCTTGAGTGGGACCAGTTCCGTGAGAGGTTCCAACTCAAGTTTATTCCCGAATCTGAGAGAGCCGTTCTAGCTCGTCGTTTCCTTGACCTTAAGCAAGAAAAACTTTTTGTTTCTGATTATGTTGCTTCTTTTGAGAGCCTTTCGAAGTATGGCCATGAACATATTTCGACTCCTCACAAGAAGAATCTCATGTTTGTTTCTGGACTGAAGAAGTATTTGAAGAAGGCCCTTATGCTTCATCTTGAGCTTTCTTTTGAAAAGCTTGTTGATGCGGCCCTTAGTCTTGAAGAGGTCGAGAAGGAAAAGGATAGTGATGTTGATGATAGTGTTCGGGCCAACCCGAACAAGAAGAGGTTCTTTGGCAAGCCCAAATCCTTTCCTTTGAAGAAGAAGAAGAAGTTTGGTGGTTCTTCTTCTCAGCCTCAGTGTGCTCCTTCAGCCAAGTCTTTTGCTTGCTTTAACTGTGGTTCCCCTGATCATGCTGTCAGAGAGTGTCCTAAGCCAAAGCGTTGCCTCCATTGCAAGAAAGAGGGACATTTGGTTGCATCTTGCCCCAAGAAGGGAAAGGACCTAGTCAAGGACAACTTCATGTAGCATCTGCTTCTGGTGATGCCTCTCAACCGAAAGGTACATCCTCATCTATTCTTGAAGGTTCTATTTTATTCCATGATCGTTATATTAGACTGCTTTTCGATACGGGTGCTTCTCACTCATTCGTATCGAAAGAGCTTGTTGTTGACTTGCATATGGATGTTTCTTGTCTACTTTCTTCTTTGCGGATTTCTAATCCTATCGGAGGATCCGTTACTCTTAGCTTGTTGTGTAGTGATGTTGAGATTTCTATTTGTGGCTTTTCTTTTCGTGCGAATCTGCATGTGATTCCTTTTCTTGGACTTGACATGATTCTTGGTATGGAATGGCTAGTTAGATACGATGCCAGGATTCTTTGTTTGGAGCGAGTTCTTTTTCTGCGTCATCCTGATTCTCCAGATTTGTTGTCTTTATCGCTTCGTGATTCCGATGCTGATTCTATGGCTTCTTTATATGCTCATGATTCCTCTGATGTTGCTAGCGATGATGTCTCTCGCATTCCAGTCGTTTGTGATTTTCCCGATGTTTTCGAGCCTATTTCTGGTTTGCCTCCTAGGCGTGCTATTGAGTTCCGTATCTGTCTTATTCCGGGTGCTCATCCTGTTAGTCGTCCTCCCATGAGGATGTCTACGCGAGAAAATGAGGAACTCAAAAGGCAACTTCTCGAACTTGAAGCTAAGCATTTTGTTCGTTCTAGTTCTTCACCGTGGGGTGCGGCGGTGGTATTCGTGAAGAAATCTGATGGTACTCTTAGGCTATGCGTCGATTACCGTAAGCTTAACGAGTTGACTATCAAGAATCAATATCCCTTGCCGTGTATCGATGATATGTTCGATCAGTTGAGTGGTGCCAAGGTCTTTTCTCAGCTTGACCCAGCCACGGGTTTTCATCAGCTCCGAGTCGCGGAAGATAGCGTTCCCCTTACGACATTCCGCACTCGATATGGTTCTTATGAGTGGCTCGTCATGCCATTCGGATTGACGAATGCCCCTGCCTATTTCGTCGATCTTATGAATCAAGTATTTCGGGAATATCTCGATAAGTTCGTCCTTGTTTTCATTGATGATATCTTGGTCTATTCCAAATCCATGGAAGATCATGTTCGACATCTTAGAATTGTCTTGAGTACTCTTCGCCGACATCAACTCAAGGCTAAACTTTCTAAGTGTCATTTCTGGGAGAAGCAAGTGAAATTCCTAGGCCATGTTGTATCTTTCGATGGCATTTCTGTCGATCCTTCTAAGGTCGAAGCTATTCAGAATTGGAAGCAGCCTGAGATTGTTCACGAGATTCGTTCTTTTCTTGGTTTTGCTGGGTATTATCGCCGTTTCATTAAAGACTTCTCTCGCATCGTGCTTCCTTTGACTAGCCTTACGAGGAAAGGCGTTCGATTTATTTGGTCCGATAAGTGTGAGGCTTCTTTTCAGCGATTAAAAGGGCTTCTCACTGATGCTCCTATTCTTGTGGTTCCTCATGGGAATCAAGATCTTATTGTTTACACCGATGCCAGCCTTAGTGGTCTTGGTGCAGTTCTTATGCAGAAGGACCGAGTAATTGCCTATGCTTCTAGGCAGTTGCATCCGAATGAAGTTCGGTACGCTACTCATGATCTTGAGCTTGCAGCCATTGCCTTTGCTTTGAAGCTTTGGCGTCATTATTTTCTTGGATAGCACTTCATCCTTTATACTGATCATAAGTCTCTTCGATATCTTTTTTCGCAGAAGGATTTGAATATGAGGCAACAGCGATGGTTGGAATTCCTTGCCTCATATGATTTCGAGATTGAGTATACCCCTGGAAAGGGTAATCGAGTTGCTGATGCGCTTAGTCGCAAGCATTCGGCTATGGTTGTTATGATGTTAGCCGGGTGGGATGTTTTATCTACTCTATCTTGTTGTGATATCTTCGATCGAGCTTCATCTCCTGAATCGCCTGCTTTGTTGTTTAGTTTGGACAGCCGTCCATCTCTCTTGGATCGTATTTTAGAGGCTCAAAGACGTGATGATAGTATTATACGTCTCATTCAGTCTTGCTCTTCTGAGTCCCGTGATGAGGAATTGCGGGATTATTCGATTGATTCTCGAGGTTGCCTTTGTTTGGGTAACTGTATTGTTGTGCCTTCTGATTCAGCACTTAGGCGGGACATACTTGATGATTGTCACCGTTCTAAGTATACTATTCATCCAGGTAGTAGTAAGATGTATGCGGATATGCGTCGTCTTTACTATTGGGATGGCATGAAGCGTGATGTCGTAAGTTATGTAAGAAATTGCATGACTTGTCAGCTTGTTAAAGCTGAACACCAACGTCCATCTGGTCTTCTTCAGCCTCTTGAGATTCCACTGTGGAAGTGGGATCAAGTTTCGATGGATTTTGTTGACGGCCTACCTCGTTCGAGGTCGGGTCATTCTAGCATCTAGGTTGTTGTTGATCGTCTTACGAAGTCTGCTCATTTCATTCCCATCAAGTCTACTCGTAGTGCTCCTTTCTTGGCTAAGCTATATATAAAGGAAATAGTGCGGTTGCATGGTGTTCCTTCTTCGATTGTTTGTGACCGTGATCCTTTATTCACTAGTCATTTTTGGACTAGTTTTCAGCAAGCTTTGGGCACAAAGCTTAATCTTTCGACATCTTATCATCCTCAGTCTGATGGACAGACTGAGAGGGTGAATCGTATTCTTGAGGATCTCCTTCGTGCTAGCATTCTTGATTTTGGTGGTTCATGGGAGGATCATATCCCTTTGGTTGAATTCTCCTATAATGATAGCTTTCAGTCTAGCATTGGCATGGCGCCGTTTGAGGCTCTTTATGGTAGACCATGTCGTTCTCCATCATGTTGGTTAGAATCCGGCGAGAAGCTTATTCTTGGACCGGATTCGGTTCGTGATTCTTGGGAGAAGATCGTTCTTATTAGGCAGAGAATGAAAGAGGCCCAGGATCGTCAGAAATCCTACGCGGATAACCGTAGGAAGCCTCTCGAATTCGCTATCGGTGATCTTGTCTTTATCCGTGTTTCCCCGATGAAGGGAGTGATGCGCTTTAGCTCTACAGGGAAATTGGCTCCTCGCTTTATAGGACTGTGACGACCCGGAATTTTTGTATATTTGAAATGTGAATATTTAATTTATTTTAAATATTCGAAGGTTAAATTTTAACTTTATTTTCAAATATACAGTATTTACTGGATGATAGATTTTTGAATTAAACAATCGAAGATAGGGTCAAATGAAGAATCTTGAGTTTTTAGCCTGTTAAAAATAGTTTAAAGGTTCAGAAAATTTATATTGTCAATATTGAAGGTAATAGAACTTTTAAAATTGAATTTATAAGTGTTTTGTTCAGTTTTGAAAATATATCGTTTAAATTGAATTTAAAATTAGCCTTCTGGGGCACAGTCTCGGAATTTGACGAAACCCTTTCCATTGGATCCGTAATATTGTATTATTACCGGATTTCAAGTTTCGAAGTAATCGGAGTTGTTGTGAGAGCGTACGACATACGAACGCGTTGAAAATTAAATCGAAATTTTAATATAAACAATATAAGCTCAACACTCTAGCTAGATATTTTTTCCCAATACGTTCCTGTGCCTTCTCGAACACACTTATCTTTTAAAACAAAAATATCCCGAGCCTTCCTCCTTTATACCACGCAAACTTCTTCTCCTCCCTTACAATTTCACGAAATCGAAAATTCCCTTTCTTTTTATTTTGTAAAGCTCGCAGATCATATTGGTTTTCGTTCAGAAATAATCAAATTTTCGTGGCCTTCATACTGTACGTGATATTTTTTCCCTCCTCTTCGATTTCCTCTGGCCAAATTCATTCACGCCCAAATACTCTTAATCAGATAAATTCTCGTTCGAGAATCATTAGTAGCCGTGTTCGAATTCGAGGGGACGATTCCACATAACCGTAGTCGATTCGCGAGCTTGGCATCGTCGCCGCGTCGTGATGGGGAGCGAGCTCGTCATTGATCAGAGGTTGATGGTGTTCGCGTGAAGGCTAGGGTTTAGGCTTCTCGAGTATGCGAGCAAATTGTCTGGAGATTTGGGGCACTGGGAACTCGCGAGTGGATCGCGCTGCCATCTTGGTCGATCGAAGGATGGGCGGCCAGGGGATTAATCGAAGAGGAGGCTCTAGAGAAGGGAGCGACGTAGAGGTGTTGGGTGTCTCGCCTGGGCTTGAGGCGGTGATTCGTGAGGTACTTCTGCTTGGGTTTTAAATTAAATTTAAATATATCTAGTTTAAATAAATTATATATATAACAGTTCTTGATTTAGCAGTAAGCTATACTTGATATAAAATTTTCAGTTAAAGAGATTTGTAAATGTTGAAGAGTTTACATAAAATTTAATTAAAGATCTATATAGATATTTTTATAAGTACATATGTAGTTTCAAAGGGAAATTAGCTTAATTAAATTATTGGTTAAGTAAATATATAAAAAGGGAAATTTATTTGTTCGACTTGTTCACATATAAATAAATTGTTCGATAGTTCAAATATTAATAATCAAATGTTTGTTCAAGGTCGACATCTGAAAGGAAACAAACGAGGATGAAAATAAATGGTAATGGATGGCAAAATAAAAACAAAGGTGAGTTAATCTCACTCGGTTAAATTTAAATTTAAATGGTTAAATTTAAATAATTTATTGAATGGTTGATTTGATTGATGTGATATATATAGTAGTATATACCAATATATATATATTGGCATATGTATATATTGGAGTTGTTGATATTCCCACATTATATAGTGGATGAGACCCTATGCGCCGTATAATAGCGGATGATATTTTATAAAACCCATATACCGCGATATTCCACCTCGAAGTGGAATTGGTATTGTGCTAACATTGGATGCAGGGAAACAGGTTGGAGGGATCCAACTGGATTCCTCAAAATATTTAATTTTGTTTAAATATTCTGTGATATGGTTGTTGATATCCTGTGATGATTTATATTGGATAATCTGGTTGGATTGAATTTCCCAGTATAATGAGTTATCAAAAGTAATTGAATTGGATTTTTGGAAAGAAATAAAAGAGTAAAATTCAAGTTAAATAATTCTAGTGAATTCGAATAAATTAAATAAGGAATTGTAAAATAAATAAAGAAATTTCTTAATTCGAACAAATATGGGAAAAGAGGATTTTGGATTTAACAGTGAAGAAATAAATCTTTAACTAAAGTGATATTATCTAAAATATAAAAGGATTGATTTTATTGAATTTAAAGATTTAATTTAATTAAAATATTAATTGAAGAAGTTTGGAAATCCTAAATTGGTATTTTAGTTAAAAAGGTTTTAACGCATAATAAAGAAATAAAAGATAAAAGTTAATGTATTTGAAATAATTAAAGTAAATAGGGAAATTTATTTCAAAGTGAAGTAAAATGGAAATCAATTGGAAATTGATTTAAGTGTTTAAAAACTTGGATTTTTAAAAGAGAAATGAGATTTTGGAGATATAAACTGGGTTTATAAAGTAAAATAAAATATCATTGGATATTTGAAGATATAAATTCAAGGTGGGAATTTATAAAAGAATATGGATTGGTTTAAAAATAAATGTTGGTTTATTTTTAAAAGATTGGAGTGAGAAGGGTATTTCTCTGGATAGCCAAGTACGTTTTCCAAGGCAATTTTAAATATAAGTTAAAAGTTTTAATATGTTTTAAAAAGCATATTTTAGAAAATTGATTATTTCTAAATGTTATAGTCTAACGTAGTACTTTCAAAAATCTATTATTGTAGTAATTATATAAAAGTAATTTGGTAGTATGTTTTAAAGAGGAAGTCAGCTTATATTTATAAAGTGGTTTTATTTTAAATATTCTTAAATTATATATTTTGATAAAGTATTAAAGTAGTTTTAAAATTTCAATGTTATAAAATATATTTAAAATAAAGTGTTTTTAAATTATTTAAAATTAAAAGTATTTTGTACTTGGTGATTCAGAGGAAATAATTATTTGGGGAATGTATTCCGTAAGCGGGAATTGTTTTGAAATTGTTTTCAAATGAGCTTTGAAAATTTGGACATATATCTTGGAAAGATATTTGGGCAAATAAATAATGTGGGAAATTATTTATTGTGTGATGGTTGCTTGTGGATGTTAATTGATAGTTAAATAACCGACTATCAATATTGGCCAAATGCGCTGATCGTTTCGAAGAGACCGGGATCGAGTTTCCGTATACCGGGATTCTAGGTCTGGAGACTCGAATACCACTTCGATCCGGTTTGTACGTTTCGTGTAACGTGTTCAGAGTCGAAGATGGAGCAGTGAAGTGCAAGGGCTAGTCGCTACTAATCCTGAGGATATTTCCAAAATGGATGTAGTAGGAATAGTGCCTTCGGTTCCGTTCGAACCCGGGACGGACTTGTGTGGATGAATGCTTTCGTGACATCGTCAGGTGGACGATGGGCATTCTAAGGGATATGTGCTATAAAGGTATCGTTTAGCCTCGAACCTCATCAACCGAGAATGACTAAAAATCAGGGGTTATGCAGCAAGGCTTCGTGGGTAGCCCCCACTTGAGAGTAAGGTCATCCCTGTCTAGATGTCCCTTTATTTCGGCTTAGTGGTGCGGTTGCTGATCCCAACCGTGGGGTGATTTTATTTGGAATTATCCAGTAAGGGATGATTCCGGCCTTGTGTTGCAGGGGAGCGGGCGTACTCCTCGGTACTGTGATCTAGGCCACGTACTGTGACAGGTGGTACCCCAGTGCCTAGTCATTCGTTGGAAATCCATCCTCCCTACGTGCCTGTACGGTTTTGATTGTGCCCAACTATTGTTGAAATGTGAGATGCAAGCATTTCATCTAGATTCTATTTTACTTTCTGTATACACTATTATAATATCAGAGGATTTTGATATAAAGTGTTTTAGCTATCGTAAGGCAAAAACCCGACATGTTTATTTGTGGCGTGGTCTTACGAGATGCTTTTATTTTCAAAAGGATTTTTGAAACTTTAATAATCAATTGAGTGTGATTTTCTCACGCTGGTTTTCCAGACTGACTCGGGTATTGTTTTATATGATGCTCGGGTCAGACCGAGTATTATAGGTTACAGGATATGATGCTGTGGAGCTCAGGAGATGAGCTGGATGGCGAGACGTATCTCCCGTACTTGTTTATATATATATATATTCCGCTGTGTTGATTGTTGTACTCTGTTGTATTGAGGACATGATATGGTTATTGTCCAGTTGTATGTTATGTGTTCTCTAGTGTATACTCTGATGCTATATTATATAAAACTGATATAGTTTTGATTTGTGTAAAGATCTGTTCTATATATTATATTTATTCCGCTGCGATGGTTAGATTCTGATGTTGTTTTCTATTTTTCTTCTTCTACCTCTTCTTCTTAACTAAAATGGTTCGATTTTCCGGGGTCTGGAAACTCGGGTCGTTACAGTGGTATCAGAGCTTAGGCTGGCGATAACCTTGGCTCTGGTGGAAATTTTGAGAGTACTAATATATATGAGCGCGTATTTGTTAGTGTATATAAAATGGTTTTGTATTGTGTTGGTTGATTTATTGAGTGGCATATGAACCTTCGTCGGCACAGTCTGGACAACTGTATCGAAGGGGTTTCTAAACACTTGAATAGAACAGTTCGACACAATATTGTTTTAAATGGGTGAATGAAATAATTTTGCCCAAATTATTTTTATATATAAAAGGATAACTTTTGTAAATTAGATATTTGGTTGCTTGGTTGTTAGAAAGCGATGATATTAAATTATTATCATCATTGTGTAAAAATTGAATCAGAAATTGAAACTTATAACCTAAGTTGAAGAATAAATTTATATAACAAAATTGAATTTGAAATATAGACTATAAATGAAATTTATAAATTGAGATAAACTTTATATGCAAATGTGATTTAAAATCAAATGAGATAAATTCATAAACAAATGAATTTGTAAATGTAAATTGTAAATGTGACTTATAACTTGAAATAAAATGTGATAGAATTCCAGAGTAATGTTTGGATATAAAATTGAATGGGTTTTGAATTTGAAGTTTTGGGAAAGGTTTAAATTCCTTTGGATTTAAGAATAGTTTTAAAGGTTTTGGGGAAATAATGGTGATATTATTTCATGAATATTTTTGAAATTGAATTGAAATCTGGTGGGATTTGGGATTTAAAAATGTTTGAAATGTTTTAAAGTGATTAAAGCATTAAATTCTCTTTCGGTCGCTGGAAAATAATTTCGGTGATGACTACAGCATCATCGATGTCTATTTTCGAGTTTCCAAAGAGAAATTGCTACCAAACTGTTTTTAAATTGGAAGTGATTGTGAACTGGGTTGGTTTTGAAATTCAAAGGGAAAATTGTTTGGTAAAAGCAGGTTGTTTTGGAAATTTGGATTTGATGTGATTTACTAGATGTGTATGAGTTATTTATGGGTTCAAAATGGTTTTGAAATAAAACCGGGTAATTGGATTCTCGGAATTCTATTTAAAATATAAATGTGGAAATTTAAATGAATCAACAATATAAAGTATAGAATGAAGTTGATTGAAATAAGAAGGGAATGCAAGTTTAACTCTGGGATTATAATTATGAGATGAAAATAACTAAATGAGTAATATAAGTTGATAGATGAAAGAATTAGAGAACTTGAAGGTGAATGAATTGTAAAATTTGTATCCTAGAATTAAAATTTAATTTGAGTATATGAAGGTGAATAAAATATATTTGAATTTAACTTAAGATAAGTTAAATAAAAATTGAGAATTGGAATTGAATTAAATAAGTTGAAGTCGAATTGAATGGGATATAAAGGTAATGTAAAATGCTCCTAATTGTGTAAATAAATTCATATTCTTAAGTTCTTAAGTGTAATAATTTGAAATTTGAGTGTAAAGATGAAATGGACTTAAATGAATAGTCCTAGATCTTAAGTAAGTAAGTTAAAACTTATGAATAGAAATCAAATTGTAAGTCATAAATGGGAATTCATTTCTTTTAACCATTAAGAGTTATAATTTGAAATTGTAATTATCAAATGGAAACGACTAAGATGAGCAATCTTAATTTTTAAATAAATCCAAACTTGAATTATAAAATAAATTGAACTTAAGAAAATTAAGTGAAGTGATATTTGGAATTAAAAAGCAAGTATTTAATTTTAACCAGCGGAGGAACTAATTAGATAATAAATTAGTTAATGAAATTGAATTGTGAGTTAATGAAATTGGATTAAAATAGAGATGGTTTGAATTGCGAATGAAATCCAAATAAGTGAAAATAAATTGGAAATGGCCTGGTTATTAATAAAATAATTCCAGATGAATTGAGTATGGAAATTAAAATTCATAATGATTGAGTGAATGAACCACTTATATTAAATAAATAAATGGATGGAATTTGATTAAATAAGAATCAAATGAGAGATGGAAATAAAACTTTAAAGGGTTGGTTAAATGGAAAATAAACTTAAGTTATTGACTTAAGTAAATGTTGAATGGAAACTGAACTCGAACAGAGGAGTGGTTTAAATAAGTTGAGAAATAGTTATTGAATGAATTAACTTGGATTGTTTTCGAGCTAAATAAAATTCAATATTCAGAAGTTGGAGATGAATTGAATTTAAGAAAATTATTAGAAATGAAAATCTGAATGAAATGTGGAATAAGTATATATATTTGAAATGAAGTAGTAAATTGAAGTAAATTGAAATTCATATGAAATGGGAGTTCAATTTGAATATATACACTTCAGTGGTGAAATAGTAAATAAATATAAGAAAAATTTTATTGAACTTAAGAATTGAAGAATGAAATTCTTAAGGAAATTGGTATTGGGAATATACTTAGTAATTTTGGAATGGAAAAAAAAAATATATACTAAGTGAATAGTTGAATGAAGACTAAAACTGAAGTTGTGAAATGGGATAGTTGTGAATAAGTGGATAACAATAAAAAGGAATGCGAAATAAAAGAGAATTGATATAACTGATAATCAATTGGGCTAATTACGTAAGATGTACGTATATTATTTTATTCGCATAGCTATTTGGTCCAGATGTCGAACACAGAATTTTGAGATAGATATATCGATCCGAGTTGGAATTTTTCACTCGATTTTCGACGGCGAACCTGGATATGGATTGTTGATTGATTCTGGAAATTCTCTATCATAGTTTGTGGCTATGCAAGGAGAATGACGGTTTCTGATCAAGAAACCAGATCTGAGTCCGCACTAGGAAGTCGGGTGGACGATACTAGTTCGGAAGTGAAATTGTGTGATCGATTGAGCGATCGAATGTGATATTGCGTACGGATGATATATGTGCATCGTACGGGCTTAAGTAAAGCAAATATTGGAAATTTGTAAAGGAAAGTATATAATGACTTTGGAATTGTGATTGAATATTATTGCTTAGTAGGATATACAGGTGTCTAAAAGCAATGAGTAAATTGGGATTTTGATTTTAGAAGATAAAATTTAATGGCCCGACAAGAAGGTATGTATTTGAATTTCTATATGAAATTTGATTGGGTTTTGATCCAGCCACTTGGCTTTTTGTTTTCTTTTTGAGATTGGGAGGCCGTAGAGCCATTTTGTAGTTGTACCGAGCTAGCCGCGCAAAGGAGACGCTGGCGAAATTTTTCGGAAATTTAGGGAGTTAGAAAATTTTGGAAAATTTTGATAAGTTAAAATTTTGAATTCAAATTTAAATTTGAATTGATAGGAAGTGATATGGGATACGACTTATGGGTATGTTTGGGAATGTTAGTAAGAGGGATAGTGTGTCTTTATTTAAAGAATTGTTATGGAAAGTTGTTAAAACTATTTGGATTGGGAAAATAGAACGGGTATCGAATCATTTCTCTTAACTGGTAATTTCGGGGACGAAATTCTTTTAAGGGGGGAGGAATGTGACGACCCGGAATTTTTGTATATTTGAAATGTGAATATTTAATTTATTTTAAATATTCGAAGGTTAAATTTTAACTTTATTTTCAAATATACAGTATTTACTGGATGATAGATTTTTGAATTAAACAATCGAAGATAGGGTCAAATGAAGAATCCTGAGTTTTTAGCCTGTTAAAAATAGTTTAAAGGTTCAGAAAATTTATATTGTCAATATAGAAGGTAATAGAACTTTTAAAATTGAATTTATAAGTGTTTTGTTCAGTTTTGAAAATATATCGTTTAAATTGAATTTAAAATTAGCCTTCTGGGGCACAGTCTCGGAATTTGACGAAACCCTTTCCATTGGATCCGTAATATTGTATTATTACCGGATTTCAAGTTTCGAAGTAATCGGAGTTGTTGTGAGAGCGTACGACATACGAACGCGTTGAAAATTAAATCGAAATTTTAATATAAACAATATAAGCTCAACACTATAGCTAGATATTTTTTCCCAATACGTTCCTGTGCCTTCTCGAACACACTTATCTTTTAAAACAAAAATATCCCGAGCCTTCCTCCTTTATACCACGCAAACTTCTTCTCCTCCCTTACAATTTCACGAAATCGAAAATTACCTTTCTTTTTATTTTGTAAAGCTCGCAGATCATATTGGTTTTCATTCAGAAACAATCAAATTTTCGTGGCCTTCATACTGTACGTGATATTTTTTCCCTCCTCTTCGATTTCCTCTAGCCAAATTCATTCACGCCCAAATACTCTTAATCAGATAAATTCTCGTTCGAGAATCATTAGTAGCCGTGTTCGAATTCGAGGGGACGATTCCACATAACCGTAGTCGATTCGCGAGCTTGGCATCGTCACCGCGTCGTGATGGGGAGCGAGCTCGTCATTGATCAGAGGTTGATGGTGTTCGCGTGAAGGCTAGGGTTTAGGCTTCTCGAGTATGCGAGCAAATTGTCTGGAGATTTGGGGCACTGGGAACTCGCGAGTGGATCGCGCTGCCATCTTGGTCGATCGAAGGATGGGCGGCCAGGGGATTAATCGAAGAGGAGGCTCTAGCGAAGGGAGCGACGTAGAGGTGTTGGGTGTCTCGCCTGGGCTTGAGGCGGTGATTCGTGAGGTACTTCTGCTTGGGTTTTAAATTAAATTTAAATATATCTAGTTTAAATAAATTATATATATAACAGTTCTTGATTTAGCAGTAAGTTATACTTGATATAAAATTTTCAGTTAAAGAGATTTGTAAATGTTGAAGAGTTTACATAAAATTTGATTAAAGATCTATATAGATATTTTTATAAGTACATATGTAGTTTCAAAGGGAAATTAGCTTAATTAAATTATTGGTTAAGTAAATATATAAAAAGGGAAATTTATTTGTTCGACTTGTTCACATATAAATAAATTGTTCGATAGTTCAAATATTAATAATCAAATGTTTGTTCAAGGTCGACATCTGAAAGGAAACAAACGAGGATGAAAATAAATGGTAATGGATGGCAAAATAAAAACAAAGGTGAGTTAATCTCACTCAGTTAAATTTAAATTTAAATGGTTAAATTTAAATAATTTATTGAATGGTTGATTTGATTGATGTGATATATATAGTAGTATATACCAATATATATATATTGGCATATGTATATATTGGAGTTGTTGATATTCCCACATTATATAGTGGATGAGACCCTATGCGCCGTATAATAGCGGATGATATTTTATAAAACCCATATACCGCGATATTCCACCTCGAAGTGGAATTGGTATTGTGCTAACATTGGATGCAGGGAAACAGGTTGGAGGGATCCAACTGGATTCCTCAAAATATTTAATTTTGTTTAAATATTCTGTGATATGGTTGTTGATATCCTGTGATGATTTATATTGGATAATCTGGTTGGATTGAATTTCCCAGTATAATGAGTTATCAAAAGTAATTGAATTGGATTTTTGGAAAGAAATAAAAGAGTAAAATTCAAGTTAAATAATTCTAGTGAATTCGAATAAATTAAATAAGGAATTGTAAAAGAAATAAAGAAATTTCTTAATTCGAACAAATATGGGAAAAGAGGATTTTGGATTTAACAGTGAAGAAATAAATCTTTAACTAAAGTGATATTATCTAAAATATAAAAGGATTGATTTTATTGAATTTAAAGATTTAATTTAATTAAAATATTAATTGAAGAAGTTTGGAAATCCGAAATTGGTATTTTAGTTAAAAAGGTTTTAACGCATAATAAAGAAATAAAAGATAAAAGTTAATGTATTTGAAATAATTAAAGTAAATAGGGAAATTTATTTCAAAGTGAAGTAAAATGGAAATCAATTGGAAATTGATTTAAGTGTTTAAAAACTTGGATTTTTAAAAGAGAAATGAGATTTTGGAGATATAAACTGGGTTTATAAAGTAAAATAAAATATCATTGGATATTTGAAGATATAAATTCAAGGTGGGAATTTATAAAAGAATATGGATTGGTTTAAAAATAAATGTTGGTTTATTTTTAAAAGATGGGAGTGAGAAGGGTATTTCTCTAGATAGCCAAGTACGTTTTCCAAGGCAATTTTAAATATAAGTTAAAAGTTTTAATATGTTTTAAAAAGCATATTTTAGAAAATTGATTATTTCTAAATGTTATAGTCTAACGTAGTACTTTCAAAAATCTATTATTGTAGTAATTATATAAAAGTAATTTGGTAGTATGTTTTAAAGAGGAAGTCAGCTTATATTTATAAAGTGGTTTTATTTTAAATATTCTTAAATTATATATTTTGATAAAGTATTAAAGTAGTTTTAAAATTTCAATGTTATAAAATATATTTAAAATAAAGTGTTTTTAAATTATTTAAATTAAAAGTATTTTGTACTTGGTGATTCAAAGGAAATAATTATTTGGGGAATGTATTCCGTAAGCGGGAATTGTTTTGAAATTGTTTTCAAATGAGCTTTGAAAATTTGGACATATATCTTGGAAAGATATTTGGGCAAATAAATAATGTGGGAAATTATTTATTGTGTGATGGTTGCTTGTGGATGTTAATTGATAGTTAAATAACCGACTATCAATATTGGCCAAATGCGCTGATCGTTTCGAAGAGACCGGGATCGAGTTTCCGTATACCGGGATTCTAGGTCTGGAGACTCGAATACCACTTCGATCCGGTTTGTACGTTTCGTGTAACGTGTTCAGAGTCGAAGATGGAGCAGTGAAGTGCAAGGGCTAGTCGCTACTAATCCTGAGGATATTTCCAAAATGGATGTAGTAGGAATAGTGCCTTCGGTTCCGTTCGAACCCGGGACGGACTTGTATGGACGAATGCTTTCGTGACATCGTCAGGTGGACGATGGGCATTCTAAGGGATATGTGCTATAAAGGTATCGTTTAGCCTCGAACCTCATCAACCGGGAATGACTGAAAATCAGGGGTTATGCAGCAAGGCTTCGTGGGTAGCCCCCACTTGAGAGTAAGGTCATCCCTGTCTAGATGTCCCTTTATTTCGGCTTAGTGGTGCGGTTGCTGATCCCAACCGTAGGGTGATTTTATTTGGAATTATCCAGTAAGGGATGATTCCGGCCTTGTGTTGCAGGGGAGCGGGCGTACTCCTCGGTACTGTGATCTAGGCCACGTACTGTGACAGGTGGTACCCCAGTGCCTAGTCATTCGTTGGAAATTCATCCTCCCTACGTGCCTGTACGGTTTTGATTGTGCCCAACTATTGTTGAAATGTGAGATGCAAGCATTTCAGCTAGATTCTATTTTACTTTCTGTAGACACTATTATAATATCAGAGGATTTTGATATAAAGTGTTTTAGCTATCGTAAGGTAAAAACCCGACATGTTTATTTGTGGCGTGGTCTTACGAGATGCTTTTATTTTCAAAAGGATTTTTGAAACTTTAATAATCAATTGAGTGTGATTTTCTCACGCTGGTTTTCCAGACTGACTCGGGTATTGTTTTATATGATGCTCGGGTCAGACCGAGTATTATAGGTTACAGGATATGATGCTGTGGAGCTCAGGAGATGAGCTGGATGGCGAGACGTATCTCCCGTACTTGTTTATATATATATATTCCGCTGTGTTGATTGTTGTACTCTGTTGTATTGAGGACATGATATGGTTATTGTCCAGTTGTATGTTATGTGTTCTCTGGTGTATACTCTGATGCTATATTATATAAAACTGATATAGTTTTGATTTGTGTAAAGATCTGTTCTATATATTATATTTATTCCGCTGCGATGGTTAGATTCTGATGTTGTTTTCTATTTTTCTTCTTCTACCTCTTCTTCTTAACTAAAATGGTTCGATTTTCCGGGGTCTGGAAACTCGGGTCGTTACAAGGACCGTTTCCGATTATTGAGCGTATCGGTCCCGTTGCTTATAGATTGTCTCTTCCATCTTATTTATCGGGTATTCATGCCGTCTTCCATGTCTCTCGGCTTAGGAAGTCCCTTCGAGATTCTGATTTTATTATTGAGCCTTCCGAGCTGCATGATTTTGAGATCTCACCTAGCTTATCAATCGTTCAGCGGCCTATTCGATTTCTTGGTTCGGAGGTGAAACGCCTTCGAAGCAAGGAAGTTCCTCTTGTCAAGATTCAATGGTCGGAGAATCCCAATGATTGCACTTGGGAAACCAGAGAATCTATTGAGCGTTCGTTTCCGGATTTCCTTTCTTCGTTTGAGAATGGTGAGAAATCTTTTATCTCGAGCTTTGCTTACTTCTTTTGTTTAATTCAATGAGTTGTTATAGAATTTTTCCCTTAGGAATTGCGCGGACGCAATTTTATTAAGGGGGGGAGTTTGTAACAATCCTGCTTTGGATATTACCATGAATATTAAATTATAATGATGATTATAATTTAATATTGGAATTAATTGAATTAATAAGAATATAATGTTGTTTATTTTAATAAATAATGAAATTTGGATTAAATTGAGCTAGTGTGATAAATAAATGAATTCCTGAATGTATAATTGATATTCTTGAGCGGAATAAAATTTATGTTTTATTCCGGGAATTTTCAAATATGGTTGTTAAATTATATTTGAGTAAAAGGTTAATATTGGCAAAATTTAGAGTTATTGTTAATATTGCTATTTTATTATCAAGAATAAGTGAAAAATATATTCCATGTGATAAAAATAACATTAATGAGTGAAATAAAATATTTATTGATGATTTAGTCATGTATTAATATTTTGGAACATGCTATATATTTTTATTTGGCCAATTATGTCAATTTATAATTTATATTGTAAATATATGAAAATTGGGTTAAATTAAATAAAAAAAGTGATAAACTTGTGTTTTATCTTTTATTTGGAATCTTCATGTTGAGACGATTTCAACAAGCCTAAATTTGTCAAAATCGGATTAATATTGAACCAGTTATGGATAATTGAAAATATGTCTTAAATTAAATTTCAAAACTAAATTATTCTAAGGCTTATTGGGTTTGGTTGATATTGGGTTCATACCCAATAGCCTAAGTGGTTTATGGAATGAGAAAAACAGAAGTGTACGTACATAACACTTCTATTCTCTCATCTTCCTCCTCAATAGCTCCAAAAACTATTTCCATGGCCTCCTGCTAAGTTTTCAACCAAAACTCCAAGTCAATTGCTCAAATTAAAGGATTTTTAGTCCAAAATTTATAAGAGGTAATCTCCTATTCAATTATATCTCCAATTTGTAGAAAGCTTCATAGTTTGTTTACTATAACTTCTATTTATAGGTTTCTATTGTCTGGATGTTGTTTTCTTAGCTTCTACAGGTGATTTTGCGGCTTCTAGGAGTTAAAAGCTTCCATCTTTCAGCCTAAAATCCTTGCTTTGCTCAAAAATTTTAAGTGTAAAACTTACAGCAACAAAAATTGAAAGTTTGTGCAAAATCTATAGCTTTTGATTGCAAATTCGTACTACCTCGTTTTGCTGAAAATGCACCATAGTAAAATGGTCGTAACTTTCTCGTTTTTCATCCGTTGTACCTCACATTTTTTTTGTTGGAAAGAAAATTCAATAAGGAACAATTTCTCTTCAGATCATATTTCGAAATTCTGCAATTTTATGGACCTAAAACTGGTTTGAAGACAGAAGTACAATTCTGTCTATAATATAATTTCCTGAGTTCAAACCTGAAATTGTTTTCGCTATATCTCTCACGATTTTAATCTGAATTTGGTTTTCTTGAATGTTTTGGAAAGCCTGAGATGCGTGTAACAACTTTCATGTTTTGAGTTTTCTTTAATTCTGAAACTAGCTTTGTAAAAATCGAATTTTTCTACTGCCATCCCGAGAGAAAAACCAATTATGCTATGTGCTTGACAGTGAAACAAAATCGGCCATAACTTTTTCGTTTTTGGGCCGAATTCAATAATATTATATGTTATGGAAAGCTCAATTCATAAGCTACAACTTTATCTTTAATCATATTGCCATATTCTGATGTTTACTAGACTGAAATTATGAATGTTTATCTCAGTCCTGTCAATATACATATGCACCAGGCTTTGTTTAAGACTTATAGTAAATTGATCATAATTTTTAGATCGCTGATCAAAATTTGATGATCTTGGTCATTCCGGAAAGCTTAGAAACTAAGCTACAACTTTTTCTTTAATTGCATTGCCATATTTTGATGTTTTCTATGCTAAAATCATAAATGTTTTTCGAGCGTATGAGGAAGTAAATTAAACGGTTTAGTAAAACCATGAGGTATGGGACTTGTGTGTTTACTTTATCGGTTAATAGCAAACTTGTACGATCGAAATAAATTTAAGAAGATATTAGAGACCTCGTTGATCTTATCTGATTTGAGATGTTTTATTGTACTTGATGGTAGAAACGGCATTTTACCGCATTAGTCTAATTGACTAATATTTGATATAGTCTATTGATAAAGACTATATGGATGAAGATTTACATTCGCCAATGAAATGAGGCGACATGTAAATGGATGGACACTACCACTTGGAACTTGTGTAATTGAAATACGATGAGTTGGATGTTTTTGTATATATTCGCCGATGAGACGAGGCAATGTATATAATTATATTATATGGTTTGATGTTTTCACATGAGCATTAGTATTCGCCGATGAGATGAGGCAATGCTTATATGTTTTGGGTTGATACGGTTTTATTATTTCTTTGAGATGTGGTATCAACCGATGAGTAGTAAATCATTATGCGTAAATGCATGGTATGGGACGTGCATTAACACCTTTTGGGTTCCTATTCGTGAAGTTGTGACACATGGATTACTAGACAAGTACTAAAGACTTCGAGTGCTTGGGATTTGCAGTATGATAGTCAAATTCCAATCATATTATGATATTACTCGAGTCTTATGACGTCACCGATAGGGATGGATGGAAAATTATAGGCTACGTAGTTGTGTGCGTAAGCACAAATGATATAGATGCACCCGATCCCGATCAAAATGATGTATGGTACCAAAGTACAGTACTAGTGGAGGACAATAACACGTACAAAACAAATTTTATTGATGATTTATGACTTGATGAGAGTTGATGACTTTATGGATGTTTATTGATGATTTATTTAACTTATTAACATCCACCTTATGTATAACATATATACTGATGACACTTCACTTGATTATCACATTGCACTTTTCGTTCATTCTGTTGAAAACAACAGGATGAATGTTTCCCCCTAGCTATTACTTTAGAGTACCTTATCTACTGATAAGTTTAGTTGCCTGACCCGTGTGTTTTCACTCGGGTCAGACCGAGTTGCAGGTTAGTTGGATTGCTTATCTTTTGGTTCAGCTTGATCTTTTTGGGACACATCTATCTTCATGTTGGCTTGTTCATCATAACCTTTTTGGGTTTCCGCCTTTGTATTATTTGTAAAATTTGGGATGTATATTTTTGGCACTAGCTACTTTGTAGCAACATATGTATATAGTATTATATGGATATGTATGGTGATGTATATGTATATATATGACTGATCTGGGTTTACTGTTCTGTGACTTTATTTACTTCCGCACTATATTGTTACATTATTTCTGAAATGTTTTAATTAGCCTTCATAATGTGCGATGGTTATGTATTAGATATGTCAAACCACTTATGAGGTAAATGAAAAAAAAATAGACATATTCTTGACATGTTTAGTCCATAGCTATTGTATTTTATGACGGTCGCTCCTATCCAGCCCTATTCTCTGCGTTAGTAGATAAAATTACTTGTTAATTCCCTTTACTAACGTGGGTCTCGGGGTGGGGCGTCACAGAAATTCTATGGTAAGTTCTTGGGTTGATCGAAGTCCGAAGAGGGACAAATTGGTATATATTTTGAGATATTCCAACTTGAATTTGGAATCCATATCTTGTGTTTGAGGAATTATAGGAGATCGAATCTATCTATCTCTGTGTTATTTTCGTGCCTGCGAATTTCGAGGACGAAATTCCTTTTAAGGGGGGAAGTCTGTAACGACCCCAATTTTGAATTTAATTTAAATTAATAGTTAATGAAAATTTTGGAATAAATTCTAGGATTAATTTGAACTTGTGTGAGCAAATTTGAATTTGACTTCGGAATTTGAATATCGAATTTGTAATTGAATTTAAAATTTAAATAAACGACTTAGGAGGAAAAAAATAACTTGGATTTAAAAATATTATCTATGTAAAATTAAAATGAGACAATAAGCATTTGAGTTAGAAATACATATTTAAAATATAAACAGATATATATATATATAAGATTGGATTAAGTGATACAAAATAAATACATATAGTTAAAATTCAAAATGAAGTCTTTTAAAAATGTTTAAAATACAATAAACTTTATAAATGAAATATAAGTATGTACACTTATAAAAGAAAACAAACATATATATATATATATAAGTGTAAACTAGGAAATACAGACAAATAGCTTTTAAACAAGCCACCACAAAATCTTCTCTGTACATACAAAAGCATGTAGACTGTTTGAAGTTGTAAACAAAAATGAGAAGTAAGTATGCCGGGCAAAAAAAATACAAACAAGTACAAATATAAGCATGGAATAAAACAAAATAAAATGTATTCAAGTATAGGTATGCAGCCTGCAGGCTTGTAAAGGAAGAAAAACAAAAGTAAAAGCATGATATCAGCCGAGAAAAAAGGAATGCAAACATCTCAGCCATGACCTATTGTACAAACAATATTTTATCATATTGTACAAAATAACATCACCGTGTCACCTTCTTTTCTTTTATATACATCAACCTCTTCTTCTCATCAATTCGTTCATTTAAAACTAAGAAAATATGAAGTAAATATTATCTTAAAACCTAAATCAACAATCAAATCTAGAAGCATGCGATTTCAAAGCAAAGAATGCCAAAAGCTTTCACCTGGAACAGAGCTGCAGTTTTGTTAATGCAGTAGATTTCTGGAAAACAATCTAAAGTGATATCATCTAAAACAAATACCACTGTTCTCTGCTTCATCCATATTCAGGTGAGAAAATCATCATCTTTAAAGCTTAGTCTGTTATACATATAGGGTTGCTTGTCAACAAACTTCTCTGTTCAATATTTGTGAGCAAACTCCCTTATATCTGCTTATATCCTTTGATAGTGTGATTGATGCTTAAAGTATGATCTGGAATGTGCTTGAATGATGGTGTGAATATGCTTTCATGTCTGTGTGTATATATATATAGGGATGATGATGTGCATGTCTGTATTTAAGCTCTGTTCATATGTTACAGGTTTAAAACCTGTTTAAAAATCCAAAATCATCCCACCTAGATCTTTTTAAGATTTAATCTCTGAATAAAAAAAAGTGTTCATATGTGTGTAATATCATTTATAAAAATATAGTTAAGTATAATTAACAAATAGATTTCTGGAAACTAAAGAATTACAGTGATAATCTTTTTATGTCAGAAATCAAGTTTCGGGATTCTAAGTTTTAATTAAATATTCTGTTTCGTATGTGAAAATGATGAATTTTAATAATCAAATCATGATTTTTAACATTGTAAATAATGAAAATTTTCAAGTTGAACGAGAAATCTGTTTTGGGTAAATTCTGATGATCAACGACCACTGGTCCGTCGTGCTTTGGTTAAAAGGTGGTTCGAGCATCAAGAGTAAAAGGAAAAATGGCTACAGGATTTTCTGATCATCGGGGAGGTCGAGAGACGCCATTTTAGGGTTTAAGAACCCAATTTGGTCGATGCTGTTCATCGTGCTCGTGTAGCAACGTGGGTTGATCGGAGTCGTTCGGTCCGGAGGGGATCGATGCTAGAAGTTGTAGTGAATCTGTGGACGTGAGGACGTGGCGTCAGATGGTCGAGATGATCGAGGCTTGGCATTTTCAGATAGTCGGTTGTGTTCCAGTTCTGGGTTGAAATGCTCGATCTCGAATTTGGCTCGAGTTCATCGATCTGGGTTGTCGATTGGTTTGAGATGATCATGGATGACTTGCTGGGGGTTGCAGGTTTGATCGGAGGAGCTCCGATTGTCGATGCATATGCATAAGTGTCATCGTGTATCAGTGATGGTTGAAAGAGGAAGGAAGCTCGGGTTTTAACTCGGGAAAACGAATGAATGACTCGAAGGAAATTTATAAAAACGTAGAAGCTCGGGTAAATCAACATCTGACTCGGGTTTGACTCGAGATTGTCACGAGTTCAAAATGAAACAGTTTTAAATTTTCATATAAATCAAGTTTCTTTAAATATAATCGACCAAGTTTAGAACTATCTTCTTGAATAAAATTTCTTTTAAATAATTTGATATTAATTTAAAGATTTGGAGATATGAAAGTTGAATAATTTATTTTAACTTGAATTAATCAAGATAATTTTCAAGCCTATTTAAAATAAATTAAATGGTGTAATTAAGAAGATAAAAAGTCTTATGCTATTAACTTATAAAGAACTAAGTTGATTTATGAATTAATTATAATTTTTTTCCAAAGATTAAAAGTTTAAAGATTAAATGTTTTAATGATAATTGATGAATAATTACTTTGTGTAATTAATTAAAACTAATTACTTTGTGTAAATGATTTGAAAGCTAATTACCTTGTGTAATTAAATTAAAGAATAATTAATGTAATTAATTAAAGTATTTATTAATTAAAGGTAATTAATTAATTAAAGATAATTACTTTAAAAAAATGATTAAGGATAATTAATTGGTGTGATTAATTAATCAAGGTAAAATAATTTGAGGATAATTAATTAATAAAGATTAATTAATGAAAGTGATTAAGGATAATCACTTATGGTAAATAAATTAAGGATAATTAATTAAATGGTAATTAATTAAGGTTAATTTATTTATATAATTAATCAAAGGATAATTAATTAATGATCAAAGGTTAATTTATTTAATTAAGGGATAATTAATTCAAATGGGTTGTAATTGATGATTAATTAACCAGGATTAATAATTTATTCATAGAAATTATTCCGATTTAGATCAATCAGATAATTAAATTGATCCTACCTACGGATGTTTGGATTGTATTGAATGGTTGAATTGTTTGATATCCCTGATATGTGATGCTTTGTGATATACCATGATTTGCGTTGTGATCTGTAATTTATTTATCTGGGATGAATGTAATTGATTATCTGCGATATATATATCTGTGATCTTTGAATGAACGATAAGCGTTATAGCTAATACCGCTTATTAACTATATTATTGTATTTAATCTGTGATGATTGAATGATGTTGCACTATTGTGTGTTAAACCCCTGGACTACACTTTTACACACATAAATATGGATTTCACGTAGAAATCGGTTAAGTCACAGATGATTTAAATTCAATGTTTTTGAAATTGAAATTTTAATTTCAATGGATTTTGAAATTGGAAATTTGGGTTTAAAGTGAAAAGCTTTTGAAATGGAATTTGAAAGATAAAACTTATTTTCGAATAACTTGATTAAGTTTTGAAATTTAAATAATTTGATTGAATTCAAGTTTGAAATTGAATTCTATGATTCGAAACTAGGGATTTAAGATGTTGTACAAGTTATATGAATTTAAACCATTTTAAAATTATAATTTTGGGAATTTGAATTTAACCCAAGGATTTCAACTCGTATGAATGAATTAGATTTTCTGAAATGAAACTGTTTTTTTCAAATGATAAAAGCTTTCATATAAGAAATGGAATTCCAATTTAAGTAAAGGAATTTCAAGTTTGAATTGAAAAAATGATTTTTCCAAGTTATGAATGAATTCTTTTTGAAAACTATGAATTAAATCTGTTTATTTTTAACAGATTTAAAATGATGATTTGTTTAAACCATTTGAAATGGAATTGTTTTGAAAGCTATAAGTTAAATCTTTGTTTTAAAGATTTAATGAGTTAATCAAATTGAAATGGAAATTGATTTGGAAAATCTGTGAATGAATCTTTGTGAAACTGGGTGAACTTTATGAAATAAATCTTTTATTTAAAAGATTAAAATGTGGAAATTGTTTTAACCATTGAAGGTTGTTAAAATGAATCTTTTTGTTTAAAGATTTAAAAATGGTAATTTGTTAAACCGTTTAAAGAAAGTTTTGGATAATAAATTGTGACTTAATTAAAATCCCATTATCCATTTGTTTTTTAATATTGCGCTCATATTTCGGTTTAGCCGGGAGAGGACCTTTGAGTCATATCACCCATTCCGAATAGTGATACGTCGTATATGGATAGCATTTGAAGACCGGTGGTGAAGACCGGATATTTTCGAAAACGAAAGGACAACTCGTCGAATGTCTCTGCATCGACTGGTCCTCGATATAGAGATTTGATCACCCTTTGTGATGGGAAGTCCGGACGTGATTAGAAAATTATCCCGATTTGCAAGGGCTTCTTTGGAAGTGCCTTCGGTTCTGTTCGAACCCGGAATAGACTTGTATGGTTACAGGTCTGACATTACATTTTGAGATATAAAGCATATTTCTTTCAAATACATTTCTGTTTGGTGGTGGAGAATTTATTCTTTTAGCTTAACACCCTTCTCTGAGACGTATGAGCTCAGAGGTTATGTAGTTGAAATTTATCAGCAATATATTCCCAATTTGGTAATGTGGCATGCTGACTGTTGCTGTGTGATGATCATTTATTGATCATTTGTGACCAAAGCGTGGCTTTGTGAAAAAGCATAGTTTTGTGGACGAGACTTCGTCAGACCTGACAACCCGGAAATGGTCGAAACAGGAAAGATGCAGCAAGGTTTCAGGGGTAGCTTCCCTAGGGTATGGCCATTCCTTCTGGAAAAGGGTAGTATCATGGTATGGAGCCCAAAAAATTACTCATGTGGACACACTTTATTTATTATGTGTGATGTTGGTTACCGAGCGCTCGGATAAAAGGTCCCAAAGGACCGGGGGTGGCATATCTGAGGTTTTACTTCCCGAGAAGGGAGTAACCGGCCTTGTGTTGGCAGAGAGCAGGTTGTCTCTCGGAGCGTCCAGCCAGAGGCGTTCCTTCGTGGCATAGGAAGTTCCTTAGCCTGACCATTTGTTAGAAATCCATCTTCCAATACGAACCTTGTACGGTATTAGTTGTAGAACCTGCCATTTACTTATGGTGGCGCCCCACTGTTTTGATGGTAGCTATAGTAGGCATAGTGTGAAATGCCTATGTTGGCTAAGATTAATATTATACTTTCAAAATGTTTTTCTGCACTAAGCACTAGTAATAATATCCAATGAAAATGGGTTGCATGTATAGTTAAAGGTGAGATCTTCTTACTCAAATTGAAAAAAAAAGTTAAAATTTCAGTTATTGATTGATTCTCTGATTGTGATAGTATATATAGTAGTATATATATATATATTTGGAGTGATTGATTTCTCGCATTATAGCGGATGAGACCCTATGCGTCGCATAATAGCGGATGATTTTATATAATCCCATATACCGCGATATTCCACCTCGAAGTGGAATTGGTATTTAATTGTTGTGCTAACATATGTGGATGTAGGGAAACAGGTTGGAGGCATCCAACTCGATTCCTCACATTGTTAAATTTATTTTTATATGTTGTGATGTGATTATTTATAATCTGTGAATGATTATATTTATGATTGAAGGAGTTGATGGCTATAGTTTAGCCGAATATATGTTTGGTATCGTAGGATACTAGAAATATAAAATTGGATTTTTGGAAATTAAAGTAGAAAACTTTATGTAAATTCATTTTAAAGAATTGGGTGATATTAAAAGAAGGAATTTAAAGGGGTAAAGATTGAATTTTGAAATCTTAATTTAATTAATTCCAAAATATGGGAAAAGATTTTTATAAATAGATTTTAAGTAATATTGTTTAAATGTTGAAGAAATTATTTAAATTTTGGATTTTAAATAGGTTTGGAAGAATTAAAGGATTTTATTTTAAAAGAAAATCAATTTGGAAATCAATTTGGAATTTGATTTGGTGTTTGAATTAAATTTGGAAATCAAATTGGAATTTGATTTGGGTGTTTGAAATAATTTTAGAAATCAATTTGGAAATTGATTTGGTGTTTGAAAATAAATCTTTGGGAAATCGATTTGGAAATTTCAATTGGTGTTTGGAAATAAATCTTTGCGAAATCAATATGAAAATTGATTTGGTGTTTGAAAGTGAATAATTGGAAATCGATTTTAAAATCATATATTAGTGGATATTTGAAAATTTAAATTCACAATGGGAATTTATAAAGGAAAGAGAAATTTGTTTTAAAAATAAATATCAGTTTATTTTTAAAAGCGTGGAAAGGAATTTATGGATTTGGAATGTAAATTTAAAATAAATCAAGAAGGATTTATTAATTGATTTAAACGGACCATTTTGAAATGGAAAGTGTATTTTCCCTAGAAAGCCGAGTATGTTATCAAAGTAGTTATCAAATATAAATTAAAAGTTCTAGAGATGGATTTAAAAGAATATTTTGGAGAAATTATTATCTTAAGTTATTTTGAAAATCTTTAAAGTAAAGATTTATTTAATTAATTATAGAAGTGATTATTTAAAGATTTAATTGATATTTGTTTTAGAAAATGGTTATTTAAATAGTTATACCCTATCTACTAATTTTATTTTAAAATTGGTTTGGACTTGAAGTTTTATATGAGATATTGGTATAATGTTTTCTTAGCTAATATTTAAATAAGTGTTTAGAAATAGTTTTCATTCTAAATGTTTTGAATTATATTTTGGATAAGTGATTTAAATTATTTTAAAGTATTTGAACTTGGCAAATTTTTTAGTGGAAATAAATATTTGGAAATTTATTCCACGTGAGGAGAGTGATTTGAAATTTGTTTCCAAAGTTTTGAAGTGTGAAAATATATCTTGTGAAGATATTTTAAAAGTAAATAATTGGGGGAAAATTATTTAAATCTTGTTGATTATTGTGAATATTGATTGATAGTTAAATAACCGACTATCAATATTGGCCTTTAAATGGTATTTGAATTTTGATGCGACCGGGGGTCGGATTCCAAATGGATATTCGAAAACCACATCGAATCTTTGTGATGGATCTTTTGTTTAAAAGATCAAAGTGGAAATTTGTTGTGATTTACTTGAAATTTGAATGTTACACTTATTTTTAAAATAAGCGCTCGTTATTCGGATTAGCCAGGAGAGGACTTTGTGTCATAAAACCCATTTCGAATAATGATACGACGAAATGGGATTGCATTTTGAAGATGGTGTTGAAGACCGGGTATTTTTCGATAGCGAAAGGATTACCTATCGAATGTCTCTACACTGAATTGCTCCGGTATAGAGATTACATCACCCTTTGTGATGGGGAGTCCAGACGTGATTAGTGAATATTCGGATTTGCAAGGGCTTCTTTGAAGTGCTTTCGGTTCCGTTCGATCCTGGAACGGACTTGTATGGATGTGTGTCTGACGTTACACTTTGAGATGTAAAGCTGATTTCTATCAAATACATTTCTGTTGGTGGGCGGAGAATTTATTCTCTTATCTTAACACCCTTCTCTGAGACGTACGAGCTCAAAGGTTATGTAGTTAATGGTTACTAGTGATACATTCCCAACTTGGTAATGTGGCATGCAAAGTGATGCTGATCATTTGTTGATCGAAGCATGAGTTTTATGAAAAGCGTAGCTTTGTGGACGAGACCTTGTCGGACCTCACAACCCAGAATGGTCGAAAAAGGAAGGATGCGGCAAGGTTATTTGGGGGTAGCACCCCCTAAGGGTATGTCCATTTCCTTCTAGAAAAGGGTTGTATCATGGTATGGAGCCCAGATATTTAACCTATGTGGCTGCTGCAAATATATTATTTGTGGTTGAGAATCCTCGGATAAAGGTCGGTAACGACCGAGGGATGGCATACTCGTGTAGTAGTACCTAGTTACAGAGGTAACCCGGCCTTGTGTTGGCAGAGAGCTGGTTATGTTTACCAGCTCTTGAGGCATCCATCCAGAGGCGTACCCATGTGGCACAGGAAGTTTCTTAGCCTGACCATTGGTTGGAAATCCAAAGAAACAATATGAGCCCTTTACGATTGCAATTGTATAACCTGCCTCCTCAGGAGGTAGCTATAGTAGGCATAATATAATGGTACCTATGCTGGCTAAGATTAATATTATACTTTCGAAATGTTTTTCACACTATGCACTAATAATAATATCAAAAAGATTTTCGCGTATCAAGCATGTTTGTCTATCATAAGGAGAAATCTCCCCCAAGTGTGTAATTGCATTGTGTGTGTGCCGGGAGGCCTTATGGTAGTTTCATTTTCCAAAAGCATAGCGGATTTCTTTTCCTTTCTTTGTGAAAATAACTGTTTTTAAGATCTCACACCAGTCTCATGACTAACCTGGAGTTTATTGTTCCCTTTCTAAACTATAGGTGCCCATAATTTTCCACACGGGCAGCCTAGAGTTAGGTTATCAGTTGTTCTTGAGCGAAGTCTAGAAGTTGCTGTGGAGATCAGAAGGCAAGCTGGATGGCGAGGCGTATCACTTATACTATGTATTGTCCGCTGCGTATGAGTTGGTGTAAGTTCAGTTTCATGTGAGCAAGTTATAAACATTGCCAATGTTGAATTGTGTTGTTGTAAACTCTGATGATGTGTTGTAATAACAGATATGGTTCTTTGTTTCAAAGATATTCATTTATCTATTATATGTTGTTCCACTGCGAAATGTGAGATTCTGTTGGCATTTAGGGTGAGCAGTATCTCGTTTCTCCTTTGTTTTAAATTTGAATTGCAAACTCTGAAACTTATTTTATTGCTAGAAATATATATATTTGTTATAAACTATTTGAAAACGAGATGGAATTTATATCAGTAAGGTAACATTTTACCTTTGCCTTTTACTGTAGAGAAATAACAATATTGATATATGATCACAAATTAACTTTTAGGGAGTTAGTATATTATTTAGGAAGTATGATGTGTGTATATATATATATAACCTAACGTAAAATTTATAAGACAAAAACATGTAAATTAAGCTAGTATAATTATCATTTAAAATTAGTTACATAAAATTTATTTAAATGGTAATTGGGTTGTTCGATTTGTTCGAATATTAATAAATTGTATAAATTATTTATAAAGGTCAAAATTGCAAAGAAAACAAGCTGGAATGAAAATGGGCTGCATGCATGGTTAAAGGTGAGATCTTCTCACTCAAATTGAAAAAAAAAATCAATTATTGATTGATTCTATGATTGTGATAGTATATGTAGTAGTACACATATATACACATATATATACATATATATAAATATATGTATTTGGAGTGATTGATTTCCTGCATTATATAGCAGATGAGATCCTATGTGCCGCACAATAGTGGATGATTTTATATAATCTCATGTACCGTGATATTCCACCTCGAAGTGGAATTGGTATTTAATTGTTATGCTAACAACTGTGGATGCAGGGAAACAGGTTGGAGTGATCAAACTGGATTCCTTGCATTGTTGAATTTATTTGTATATAATGTGATGTGATTATTTATAATCAGTGTATGATTATATTTGTGATTGAAGGCGTTGATGGCTATAGTTTAGTCGAATATATTTTTGGTATCTTAGGAAACCATAAATTTAAAATTGGAATTTTGGAAAATAAAGTAGAAAACTTTAAGTACATTTTAAAGAATTGGGTGAATTTAAAAGAAGGAATTTAAAGGGGTAATGATTGAATTCTGAAATCTTAATCGAATTAATTCCAAAATATTGGAAAAGATTTTTATAAAGGGATTTTAAGTAATATTGTTTAAAAGTCAAAAGAAATTATTTAAATTTCGTATTTTAAATAGTTTGGAAGAATTAAAGGAATTTATTTTAAAAGAAAATAAATTTGGAAATAAATTTGGAATTTGATTTGGTGTTTGAAATAAATTTGGAAATCAATTTGGAATTTGATTTGGGTATTTGAAATAATTTTAGAAATCAATTTGGAAATCGATTTGGTATTTGAAAATAAATCTTTGGGAAATCGATTTGGAAATTTAATTTGATGTTTGGAAATAAATCTTTGGGAAATCAATATGAAAATTGATTTGGTGTTTGAAAGTGAATAATTGGAAATCGATTTTAAAATCATATATCAGTGGATATTTGGAAATTTAAATTCACAATGGGAATTAATAAAGGAAAGGGAAATTTGTTTTAAAAATAAATATCTGTTTATTTTTAAAAGTGTGGACAGGAATTTACGGATTTGGAATGTAAAATTAAAATAAATCAAGAAGGATTTATTAATTGATTTAAATGAACCATTTTGAAATGGAATGTGTATTTTCCTTGAAAAGCCGCGTATGTTTTCAAAGTAGTTACCAAATATAAATTAAAAGTTCTAGAGATGGTTTTAAAAGAATATTTTGGAGAAATTATTATCTTAATTTATTTTGAAAATCTTTAAAGTAAAGATTTATTTAATTAATCATAGAAGTGATTATTTAAAGATTTAATTGATATTTGTTTTAGAAAATGGTTATTTAAATAGTTATACCCTATCTACTAAATTTATTTTAAAATTGGTTTGGACTTGAAGTTTTATATGAGATATTGGTATAATGTTTTCATAGCTAATATTTAAATAAGTGTTTAGAAATAGTTTTCATTCAAAATGTTTCAAAGTATATTTTGGATAAGTGCTTTAAATTATTTTAAAGTATTTGAACTCGGCAAATTTTTCAGTGGAAATAAATATTTTAAAATTTATTCCACGTGAGGAGAGTTATTTGAAATTTGTTTTCAAAGTGTTGAAGTGTGAAAATATATCTTGTGAAGATATTTTGAAAGTAAATAATTGAGGGAAAATTATTTAAATCTTGGTGATTGTTGTGAATATTGATCGATAGTTAAATAACCGATTATCAATATTGGCCTTTAAATGGCATTTGAATATCGATGCAACCGAGGGTCGGATTCCAAATGGATATTCAAAAACCCTATCGAATCTTTGTGATGGATCTTTTGTTTAAAAGATCAAAGTGGAAATTTGTTGTGATTTACTTGAAATTTGAATGTTACACTTATTTTTAAAATAAGCGCTCGTTATTCGATTAGCCAGGAGAGGACTTTGTGTCATAAAACCGATTCTGAATAATGATACGACGAAATGGGATTGCATTTGAAGATGGTGTTGAAGACCAGATATTTTCGAAAGTGAAAGGATTACCTGTCGAATGTCTCTGCACTGAATTGCTCTGGTATAGAGATTATATCACCCTTTGTGATGGAAAGTCCAGACGTGATTAGTAAATATCCGGATTTGCAAGGGCTTCATTGAAGTGCCTTCGGTTCCGTTCGATCCCGGAACGGACTTGTATGGATGTGTGTTTGACGTTACACTTTGAGATGTAAAGTTGGTTTCTATCAAATACATTTCTGTTGGTGGCAAAGAATTTATTCTCTTAGCTTAACACCCTTCTCTGAGACGTACGAGCTCAGAGATTATGTAGTTGATGGTTACTAGTGATACATTTCCAATTTGGTAATGTGGCATGCGAAGTGCTGCTGTTAATTTGTTGATCGAAGCATGGCTTTTGTGAAAAGCGTAGCTTTGTGGATGAGACCTCGTCGGACCTTACAACCCAGAATGGTCGAAACAGTAAGGATGCGGCAAGGTTATTTAGGGGTAGCGCCCCCTGAGGGTATGTCCATTTCCTTCTGGAAAAGGGTTGTATCAGGGTATGGAGCCAAGATATTTAACCTATGTGGTTGCTGCAAATTTATTACTTTGTGGTTGTTGCTTTGTGGTTGAGGATCCTCGGATAAAGGTCGGTAACGACCAGAGGATGGCATACTCGTGTAGTTGTTTCCTAGTTACAAAGGTAACCCGGCCTTGTGTTGGCAGAGAGCTGGTTAAGTTTACCAGCTCTTGAGGCGTCCATCTAGAGGCGTACCCATGTGGCATAGGAAGTTCCTTAGCCTGACCATTTGTTGGAAATCCAAAGAAACAATACGAGCCCTTTACGATTGCAATTGTATAACCTGCCTCCTCAGGAGGTAGCTATAGTAGGCATAATATTGGTACCTATGCTGGCAAAAATTAATATTATACTTTCGAAATGTTTTCCTCACTATGCACTAATAATAATATCAAAAAGATTTTTGCATATCAAGCATGTTTGACTATCATAAGGAGAAATCTCCCCCAAGTATGCGATTGCATTGTGTGTGTCCCAGGAGGCCTTATGGTAGTTTCATTTTCCAAAAGCATAACGGATTTCTTTTCCTTTCTTTGTGAAAATAACTGTTTTTAAGATCTCACACCAGTCCTTTGACTGACCTGGAGTTTATTGTTCCCTTTCTAAACTCTGGGTGCCCAAAATTTTCCACATGGGTAGCCTAGAGTCGGGTTATCAGTTGTTCTGGGAGAAGTCTAGAAGTTGCTATGGAGATCAGAAGGCAAGCTGGATGGCAAGGCATATCACTTATACTATGTATTGTTCGCTGTGTATGAGTTGGTGTAAGTTCAGTTTCATGTGAGCAAGTTATAAACATTGCCAATGTTGAATTGTGTTGTTGTAAACTCTGATGATGTGTTGTAATAACAGATATGGTTCTTTGTTTCAAAGATATTCATTTATCTATTATATGTTGTTGCGCGGCGAAATGTGAGATTCTATTTTTGTTTCTGTTTCTGTTTCTGTTTCTTCTTCTATCTTCTTCTTCTTTAACCCTAACGGTTCGGATTTTCAGCATTCGATTGTTCGACATTTGATATAGTGGACGTATTGATGTTGACTTTCGGAAGTCGAAAAATTTGGTCGTTACAATAAACGTGCAATAGAACTAATACAACAGTCTTCCCACTCTGAGACTCGAAAATGAATATCGATGATGCGTGCACTCATCACTGAAATTATTTTCCAGCGACAGAGAGAGGGAGCACATAACTTATTTCCTTTAAAAGTGCTTTTAAACTTTCTTTCAAATCACATTGACATTTATATTGGAAAGTACTTCCAAATAATACTAATATATTCCAAAATCTTTCGAAAGGAGTTTTCAAAAATCGCAGAATTTAAGTTCTAAATTTTCTAATTTATATTTATTTATTTACAAATTTTTAATTTCAACCAATATTTATAAATTTTTACTACCTAACAAACAAATATATTACTACCAAATATATCATTTGTAAAATTATTATTTTATATACAAAAATATATAATAGGCAAAATTATTTCATTTACCTACATTTCAAAACAAATATTGTGTCGGCCTGTCCTATTAAGTGTTTAGGAATCCATATCGATGTCACAGCGTCCTATGCACCAACCAGAATTTATAAATACAAAACAGAACAAATTAACACAATATAAAAACCTTTTTATAACACTAATAAATATGCTCTCTCATATATATACACTCAGCGACTCATCATAGGGTTTTACTACCCTATTTAATATGTGTCAGATCCCACAAAGCTAATGTTGAATATGCTAGTATATGATTTTTGTTTGATGATAATAAACATATACATATATATATTCATTTAAATGTATTTGTTAATGTACTATTTTACTTTTCACATAATTAAATAAATATTTGCTAAATAGAATAAATAACACAGAATTTAAATTCAAACAGATATTTTATTCAAACAAATATTTTATTACAATTTTGAATAGTACATATCTGTGCTCTCACTATATATACAACATTTCACATCAATGTACAATTATCATTTACATCAGCACCTCACTACATATCACTCGTTCAGTCAAAATTGATCTTAAACTCTATTCCAGATTGAATCCAGCATCTGAGCAATCTGCAAAATACACACTGATGCAGTAAAACTGAAAATGAAATATTTTTGCAGTGTAAAATAAAATGTGCAATTTGAAAATATTATTTGCCTCAGTTATTTGGGTTGTTCGTCATCATTTAATTTTGAATTCATCAAACACGAACAACTTGTTACATGTAGAGTGTATCACTATACATGCCACAAAGCCATGCACATCGATGTACACTTGATAAAATTACAGGGACATGTGAGCACAAGGTCAAACCTAATCAATATTCGGCTTCAACTCAAGTGCAATACAAATAAAGTCACGACACGAACACAAGGTCAAACCCAAGCTATAAGCTGAATTCAACATAGGTGCAATCCAAATGTGCAAGTTCAACAAAATGGTCAAGACAACTAATACAACTCGACCAGTCCAAAATCAAAAATGAACAAGTACAAAAAGTCGTGAACGGCACATAAAGGAGGCAACAAGTATACACATAACTCAACACTTCAACATGCTCACATTTACTAGTGAAGTCATACACTGAACAAGATAATCTGCCTCGAAGCAACAAACCAGTGCAAACTTCAAAGAATCAGAATACAATGTGACAGTGGGCCATGAAACAAAAGAGTGAAATGACTCGAAGCTATGACCAGACTTTCAATTGATATGAAACTCAAAGTAGTTCAAATAGTAGTTTCTACGAGCAAATGTACACATGTTTCAAGCATTCAAATACAAGGCAGTTCTTCAAATCAATAATCACAAGAATAAAAAAATCACAATCATTCAAGAATACAGTTCAAGCTTCAATTGAAAACAGAGCAACTCGAGCTAGCATATCATATATACAACAAGCTCCAGATGGTACACAAGTGTATGACAACCAAATTACTTCAGACTGGAGCGACAATGACCAGACTCAAAGCAACTCAATGCCAGAGCAGTATAACATGAATAAATATGCAAGTATACAACAAGTTTACATGACTCGAAGCAAGAAGACCCAAAGCCATATGCAATCAAGACATAGTGTAGACTCGAACGAACAATGACAAGAAGCTCAACCAACATTTCAGGAATGAAACAGTATGCACATAAACAAGTCTGGCAACAAAGATATCATGAACCAGTTCAAAAATGCAAGCTAGTAGTTCATTTTACTCATAAGTTCAAGACACAGAGCAGACTCGAATATCAATGTCACTAGTGAAACAAAAGGAACACAATATCATATATACATGTATATATATGTAGTGCGACCAGAAATTCATGAAGTAAATTTGCAGCTATAAAAATCAAAACAGTAGCAAGTTCAACCAAACCAAGACTGCAAGCAAAAATGAAATAACTGTAGTTACAAAAATAAGGGCAGTGATCGAACAAGCATTTATCAAGTCATGTAACAGCAGGGTACAAGTCGAACGAGTCAACATAAATTCAAAGCACCAGAAATTTCAAATCCGTGGTGACCAATGGATTGAGCAGGTTCAAAATCAAACAAGCCGTGACAATCAAGTAACGAAGATATACGATTTAAACAAGTCAGAAACATCTCAAGCATTCAAGCAAAATCCAATGGCAAAACAAATTATCAGACAAATGAAAATCAAGGGAATTAAACCCTATTTAATTTGTAACATCATCGGCATACAAAAGCATCAAGTTCAAGCAAGCTAGTCATTAAAACTAAAGGCATAAATCATATACCATTAAAATCGAACTCGAGCGAGAAGCAGCCAAAGCTAAGCAACGAACAATCGATCAACAGAGCGACACAAAAACATCATTTGATTGATCAACTAAAGTCGGCGGCTTCTAATTTATCAAAAGCCCTAATTTTCGACCAAAGGAAAAGAGGAATGAACGAGCAATTTTCACAAAGAAGAAAGATATCAGCCAAATAAAAAAAGGGAACTTATTATTTTGGGACGGTTATTATAAATAGCTATTGGGCTTTATTTTATATATTAGAGTTTTTGGTTCTTTAAATTGTTTTTTTATTTTGTATTTCTATTTTAAACTTTTGTAATTTCTAATCGTGTGACTAGTGGACGAACTACGGTGTAGTTCAAGAATTCGCAACTTAGTGGCTGAGTTGTTGTAGGGTTTTGAGCGTAGAGTTAGGTTAGTCGATAGAGGGTGTCGCGAGTTTACGTGTTTTAGTGTCTGACTACTTAATTTCTAGTAGAAACCTTGGATGCAACACGTAGGCAGGGTTTTGTCAAAGCTAGGTAAATCTGTATGTTCTATTTTCTACATTTTATGTTCTACTATTATCTGTGTCGCTATTATTCTACTATCATCAGTGCTGCGATTATTTTATATACTTCCGCATTAAATTTATATAATTATTAGTATCACCCTATTCACCCCCCTCGAGGGTTAAATCGATCCTACAAGTGGTAACAGAGCTAGGTACAAAAGCCATTTTTGTTTTGATTTTTCAAAACCAATTTTTATTTTACAAATTTTGAATTTTTAAAATGGCTTCTTTTAATATTGCTTTTTCTAAAGGTTAGTCCATAGTTAGACCACCAATGTTCAATGGTGGATATGCTTATTGGAAAAATAGAATGAAATTTTTTCTGAAAACCATTGATGCTTGGAATATTGTTGAGAAAGGTTATAGAGCACCAACTATAGTTGTAGATAATCATGAAATAGATAACCGATGGATCAATAGATCGATCTAGAAAATAGAATACATAATGCTAATGCTAAAGCTATGAATTCTATTATTTGTTCATTGGATCAAATTGAATTTAATCGTGTCTCACATTGTCTAACTGTGTAGGAAATTTGGGCATACACTACAAGTCACTCACGAAGGAACATCTCAAGTCAAAGAATCTCGCCTTGCCATGCTTAGTAGCGAATACGAGAACTTCACAATGGCCAAAATTGAAAATATCAAAGAGATGTATGGACAACTTTCCAATATTGTATACAAATAGAAAGCTCTTGGAAAACCATACACAGAATTGGAAATAGTCTGAAAAATCCTTAGAGTGCTACCACTAAATTTTAAAGCCAAAGTTACTGTAACGACCCGAAATTTTCGAACCCGAAAATTCCAGATAGTTAGGAGAAAAAGAAAAGAGATAGAAGAAAGAAACAGAACAAGACACAGATTCTCACATTCGCAGCGGATCAAAATACAATATCAAATAATAATATCAATTATACAAAAGAATTATGTATCAGTTGATTACTTTTAAATACATCAGAGTTGCAACATATACACAACCACTAGACTGATACAATCAACATGTCCCAGACAAACCACAATATATCACAACGGAATACACTCCATACGTTCCTGCAATCCAACTCGCCTTCTGAGCTCCCGAACGTCCTTACCTGAAAATCTGTAATACTCGGTCTGACCCGAGCATTACATCAAAGTAACACCCGAGTCAGGCTGGAAACCAGCGTGAGTAAACCCATATAATTTTTAATACTAAGTTCAAACCACAAAAGAAAAGCCTGGGTAACTCATACTTCACTACGAGTTCATTACTTGTTATGCTCAATACTTACTTCACATATCGATTTAAAAAGAATCGAAGTGGTTTCGGGTATTAACTAATACCCGACTCCTTCATCTTCGAATCCGATGTCATCTTAATCCAAATTATTCAAATGAAAAACAATTCAAACTTTAAATATAGGGTGACACTATTTTAACCCAACATATTATATCACATAACATTCCATATCACATACCAGAGATATCAACTAATCTAAGGCATACAATATTATTTAAAGATTAACCAACATACCATCTCTAATTAATTTAAAATAAATTAATTACTTCAATTACTTTTAAATCCTGCATACTTAACATTAATTAATTACAATCCAATTAATTTATCATCCCTTAATTATCCATCTTAATTAATCATTCTTGATTAATTATTCTTTAATTACATTAAGTAATTAACCCTTAATTACTCCATAGATTAATTAGCCTTAACCATTCCTATTAACTTTTAATTAATCTCTTTAGTTAATTAATCACATTTATTAATGATTCTCTGATTTCTTAATTAAAATAATTACTTAAGAAATTAATTACTTAACCGTGCTTAATCATTAATTAACTACAAACCATTAAATTAATTAATCATTCCTTGATTACCTTACAAATCAATTAATTAATCTTTAATTACCAATTTAATTACCTTTAACAAATCATTTTCCTTTGTTAATTACTAAATCACATTATTAACTTAACCTTTAATTAACATTTAATTATATTTATAAAATGATTAAGTTTTAAAATACTAAATTTAAGTTAAACTAGGATATAAATCAAATTTGATTTCCAGATTAAAACCTAGATTTAAATTTTTGCTTAAAACTTTACCTCCAAATTTAAAAAAAATCCCTTTTTAAAATTTGAACAAACAGGTTTAAAAGAAACCTGTAACCAAACTTTTCAACCGAGCTACCCCTTAATTGCTTCGAGTAAAACACTACCTTGCTTCGAGCCAAAACTCGAGTATACTATTTCCTAAAAAAACATCTCCAAGCAAAAAAACAATGCACACCGTACATATGCACCGGAGCTCCGATCAACTTCAGCCAACCTCGCCGATCGTCCCCCATCAGCAAACAGCTACACATCTCCCCACGATCATCAGATCGTCATACAGAGGCTCGAAATCAAATCGAGACTTCAAACTCGAACCTGGAAACAACAACAAGCATCACCATCAAAGCCTGTCGACGCCTCCTTCTCGAAGCTCCAACCGCCGTTACTTCTGAAACTCTAGCCACGTTCTCGTCAACCCACCATCTACCATCACCAGAAACTTCATTGCACTTGATCCACTGAGTAAGTCGAACCAATCCAAAATATTCCTCCCAGACAAACTAGGGCTACAGAACAAAAACTTCCATCGCCATCTCCACGGTGATCTACCAACACTTCTACCATTTTTCTCCAAATCTCTGACCACTCATCTTCCTCCAGAAAGATACACGAACTTCCAGACCAACGAGCTTCTCAGAAATCACCAATTTTCCATTTCCTGGTCAAACCCGAACTACTCATACATCCCACCATTAAAATTTATGATTTTAGTTTTTAAAATCATGTTTTAAGATGAGAATTCAGTTTACATTCCTGAATTTAAAATTTAAGATGTTTGAATTTTTGACTTATATTAAATTTGCTCAGTTTTTCTTGATTCCAAAGATATTACCTATTTATTTTAACTTAAATAATTTTTAAACTTTAATCTATCATAAAGTAAACAAATTTTGTTTAAATACTAAATCCTAATAATGACTAGATCAAGAGACAAAACATTTTAGATCAAATCCTAAATTTTGAAACTGGGAACAGAAGTGTTCAAGCATACATTCATTACGCATCTAAATATTCACTACTATATACACACAAACATATTTGGCTTCAGATAAAAATCATGCAACCTTATTTCATATACTTAAAATTTTTTAAAGGTGATGTTACTCACTGTTATTTATAAACTTTCAAATATTTAAAAACAACAGAGCATATATACAGGCATTCAATACTAACACATACACATGCATCCATTTCAATCCAGATTTTCAAACAAGCAACATGATTTTCATTCATATAACAAAATGAAATCCAGATTTTTAAGCTGTTTTTTTAAAAATATAGTTTACTCACCTGTTACAGATGTTTGAACAGAGCTTTGAAATTTGAGATGTTTGAAAAACTTTAAATTTGAACAGCTTGCTCCAGAACTTTGAATTGCCTTGCTTAGGTTAGAGATTGCTGATTCTTTCGACTTAAATCTTGTAGAAGAGACCTTGAAACTGGTTTACTAGGTGTTTGATTTACTTGAATTCTAGAATTTGTTTGAAGATGTTTACAGGTTTGGTAAAAAAATTCTCTGATTTAAAACATGGCCGTAGCTTGATTTTTAAGAAAAATGAGATAGAAAAGTGAATGAAGAATAAGAAGTAGTGCTATATAGATTTAAATTTTGATTTATTAAAATTAAAGAAATAAAATAAAAATGTGACACTTGTCACTAAACTCATTTGATAAATTTACACATGTTATTAGAGGTGTTTATAAGTTAACACATATATCTCTCATGCATAAATAAAATTTTTATTTATTAAATAAAGCTTTTATAATTTATTTTCCTAATAACTAAATGCATATATTAATTATATAAATGAAAATCTTTTTAAAGAAATAAAATAAGACAAACTATATTTATACAAAAATCATTTATACATACCTTTAAATCCAAATATAAATTCAAACCAATTTTAAAATAAAATTTTAAAATCAATCTTAAAAATCAATTTTGATATATATATATATTTAAACATCCATAATTTCAATTTGAAATAAATATTCTACTTAAAAATCTATATTCACACACACATATATATATACAATACATTTTTATTGTTTAAATAAAATAATTTTGCCAATTTTAATTAATTTATAAAGGAGATTATCAAAACTATTTGTATTCAGATACATGTATTCATCTGTTTGTTCAACTTATAAATCAGTATTTCTACTAATTCAATTCAGTTTATTATCAATTATCAGATGTCCAAAATCTAGGTTATCACATTCCTCCCCCCTTTAAAACTTTTCGTCCTCGAAAAGAAACGAAGCCAAAATTTATTATTTACTTATCATCAGATAAATTTCTTGTTGAACATTTTAAACTATAACTCCCTTTATCTTAAATTTTTAAAATACTTTAAAATCTATATAATATTATAAAAATAGTTTTATAACTCAATGTCTCAACAAGTCCATCCTTGTTCTCACAGAAATTCTGTCATACGTTGATCAGACGTAGGACTGAAAATCTATAAGTACTCGGTAAACCCGTTTTCAACATCCAGTGAAAATATTTGAAAAATAATTTTATTGAAAATATAGAAAACGTTTTTGAAATCGAGTGTTAACGCTAAAAAGTGAACGCTAACACCCGGTGTGTGTAATAGAATTGTGAAAGCACCACCCGTTGGTACGGGAACAGAATATAATCTGAAAAATAGCAGAAAAGCGGTAAATGAATCAACAGATTTATAGTGGTTCGGCCCGTAATTGAGCCTACGTCCACTTTATAGTCTTTTATTGCTGATTCGGTTACAATTCGATACAAATCACTTGTCAAATACAATGCAACTTGATCACACAACAATCTCGACTACTAGCTCAAACTTCGGTGATGAATCTTGCTAAATCCGTGTCGGATGAATGAAGTCCTTCACGAAGCTTGTTGTAGTGCCTTGAGTGTTGGAAGATCTTTACTTGTTGAATGTGTTGTGAGTGCAGCAGAGTATGGACGCTTGAAGAAATGATTTGCCAAAAGTCCCTCTCAAGTTGGAAGTGGTGGGGTATTTATAGGAGCAGCTCTGAATTCTGGGCAGAGAAATTGCTAAGTCCTAAGTCGTGGAGGACTTAAGGTAAGTCGGTGACGAGTTAAGGGACAGTATGGGTTGTTCTGGGCTCATCTTGTGGCTTTGTCGAAGACAAGTGTTAAGTCGTGGCCGACTTATCAGATAAAGGTCGTATAAGCCAAGTCATGAGTTCCTTAAGTCGCAGGTCCTTTAAGTCGTAACATCTTCTTGAGTCATGTAGACCTTAACTCGCTGAGTCGTTTGGACCATGAGTCGTAGGCTGTGAAGCTCTTAAGTCGTACACCCACTAAGTCATAAACTGTTAAGTCGTGGCCTGTTGAGTCGTAGACTGTTAGGTCGTGTACTTCTTAAATCTTTAGGAACTGGAGCTATAGGTCATCGACGACTTAAGCTAAGTCGTAACCCATTAGGTCGGAACCTTCTTAAGTCGTAGTCTTTAGGTCGCAGCATTGCTAAGTCGCAAAGTCTTTAGGTAGCGACATTGCTAGGTCGCGAAGTCTTTAGGTCGCAACACTGCTAGGACGCGAAGTTACCTTCAGTAGTTAGGTCGTAGACTCTCTTAGGTCGTAGCTCCCTAACCCGGTAGGTCGTAAGTTGTTCAAGCCATAGATTCTCTTTCAGCAGCTAAGTCGTAAGTCGTCGAGTCCACTTAGGTTTTAGGCTTTTTAACTCGTTGGCTTCTTATAAGTCGTGGCATAATCTGAGTCGTTCATTTCTTGACTCGTAGGTCGTTGCTAAAAGGGAGTTAACATCGAGGAAATATCTTTGGTAAGAATGCTCTGGAAATCATCACCCCCATCCATGGTCACAGTTACATCACGGGTTACGTTGCCATCGCAGCAAAAGTCCATGTAACTGATGACAGCATGGAACCCACAACAGATCACAGTTACATTCCAGCGTTACGTTGCCATCGTAGCAAAAGTCCATGTAACTGTTGGCTCTCAGCGGGACACAGGATTTCGCTGTCAAAATGAAACTTCTCCACTCTACATAGGTCTCAGTCTACCGATATAGAATCAAACGCAGACTGTTGGCTCTTAGCGGCACACAAGACTTTCGCTATGTTACCATAGTGTCGCAGTCTACCGATATAAAATCAAACGCAGACTGTTGGCTCTCAGCGGCTCACACGACTTTCGCTATGGTCTGCAGTAGATCGCAGTGACATCGAGTTACACTGTCGTCACAGCATAACCCTAATGCCTCCGTGGGCACCAGCCCCTCGACTTTTGCTACACAAATAATCCTCAGGAACTAGTTTATTCCGGACTCCTCACAGGATTAACTTTAGAATCCCCCCTTGGGGTTCAAGGCAGTACCACCCTGTGGTACTCCTAAGAAGTTCATTTCAAGGAAGCGCCTTTTTCCCCAGAGCTATTCTCAAAACATTTTATACTATACACTTATAGTATCTTCAAATCATATCCTTTATGATTTATATCAAAATCTCCTTTACACAAAATCGATATCCAAATCGATAGTTCCAAACTTGGCTTTCCAAAATCCAAAATTGATTTTCCCAAAAATCAAAACCTTTTCCAAATTCATAGGTTCCCAGAACCTTTTCCAAAATCATTCTCATAAGATCCTTTATATATATATAGATATATATAACTTTGAAAATCTTTGGATGATTTCAAACTTTGTATAAAACCTCTTTTATACTTCAAATATTTTCAAAACCCTTTTCTTCTGGCAATAGATTCAACAAGGGAAGATTTATCTTATATAACAAGGATATATAACTTTATTTTATTCCAAATCAAATATTCAAATTTGATAAATCTTTTATAAAGTTATTAACCATATTACTTTTCATTTCAAAAACCATTTTACAGTTCTTATCCACAAATTTTCAATACCAATTTCATTCAAACCCGTACGATGTACACATATCATCCGTACGCAATATCAATCTGATCGCTCACTCGATCACACAATTCCACTTCCGAACTAGTATCGTCCACCCGACCTCCTAGTGAGGACTCAGATCTGGTTTCTTGATCAGAAACCGTCATTCTCCTTGCATAGTCACAACTATGATAGAGAATATCCAGAACCAATCAAAAACCCATATCCAGGTTCGCCGTCGAAAATCAAGCGAAAAATCCCAACTCGGATCGATAATACTATCTTGAAATTCTATGCTCGAATCTGGATCAAATCACTATGCGAATAGAATAATATACGTATATCCTACGTATTTATATTTATTGGTTATTAGCCAAATCAATTTTCTTTTCTATTCATATTTCCTTTAATTTCATTCACTTATTCTCAATTGCTTCCATTTCCAATTGAGTTATTACTTTAATTACAAACAGTTTGAACTCTGACCTATTTAAATTTAAAAATAGCTTGAAAAAGTTTAAAATAGATAAGTAGTTGAAAAATAGTTGTTAGTTTGTAAAATAGCTGTAAAATAGTTAAGTAGATATAAAATAGTTAGATAATTGCAAAATAGTTTTTAAAATAGTGATTAGATGTAGGTAACTGAAAAATAGTAATGAGTTTATAAGACAGTTTCAAAATAGTTAAATAGTTCCAAAATAATTGTAAAATAAGTATAAGATAGTTTGGGGTTTAAGAAGAAAGATTGTATATTAAATAGTTTGGAAAATATATTTGTATTAAAACAATTTATTTTGAAAATAATCCAGAACCAAACTGTTTAATTTCCCAATTTCCATTTCCAATTAAATTGACTTAATACTTCAATTTCCATTGAAATTGATTTAATCCCAATTCAAGTTGAATTAACCTTAATTCCTTTCCAAATTCAAATCAAATTTCCATTTGATTTTTAAACTTATTCAACTTTAATCACAATTTTAATTAATTCAAATAAATTTCAAATTGAACAAATTTCAATTCACATTAATTCCAGTTTGAATTAATCCAAATTCCCATTTGAATTTTAAACCTATTTAACTTTAATCAAATTCCAAATTAATTTAAATCAAATCCAATTTGAACTAATTAAATTTAAATCTCAACTCAAAACCATCTTGAATTATAAGTTCGAGTTAAATTTTTATATGTTGATTTAATCCTTTAAATCAAATTAATCTTTACTTTTTAAATCAAATCAACCTTAATTTTTAATTTAACAACTTAAATCTTTAAACCATTTATTTCTGAATCCAAATTCCAGAATTCCATTTTAAAATTATCTTTACTTATCTTATTACAAAGTTCAAATAAGAATTCAAAAACAATTTAATCTTCAGATTTTAATTTATTATCCATTTCTAACTTCAAAACCAATTCTCAGTTTCATAGATTATTTATAACAATAGAATGACATCAGGATAAATAAACATCCAAATTTATCCAAACATCAATTAACAACATCCATTTTAAATTTCCAGATCTCAAACCCATTTTGAGATCACTCATAACTCCCATTTAAAATCAACCATTTAACTACCCAAATTAAATTCCAATTTCATCTTGAAATTTTCAAATCAGATTGTTCATTCCAAACTTATTTAACTTCTTCTAAGTTAATTTCAATCTAATCCCATTAACCTTACTCAATTTGAATCCCCATTTCAAATTTTAAACTTTATATTAATAACATTCCCACTTATAAGTTCAAAACTTATCACTCTGGGTTTTCATATCACATTCCAAGGAAAAATTTAAAACTCAACACTTAGAGTTTATTTTAAATCATCTTTGAAATTATGTATATCCTCATTTATACATTTTCTTTATTTACTTTACACACCAAGTTATGTCTTAAATTTTTAAACCACCTTTGGTTACGTTTTAATTCAGAACAAATTTCTTTAAAACAATTTCAAGTTTTCTGGATTTAGATTTAAAACTTCACAAATTTAAATTATCTTTATTTCCAATTTATAAGTCATACTCACCTAAAAATTTACTTCCCTAAAACATTTCATTTTGCTTAATTATTTACAATGTTTGATTATTAAACACAACAACCATTTATGATAATAACCAAGATTATCATATCTGGAAACCAATTCATTATTATCTTTATTCTGATAACACTTCTACAAATTCAAGATTTTAATTTCAGTTTGGATCCATTTCAAACTTATCTTCATTCAATTTTAATTTGGTTGTATTACTATTACCACTTAATTCTCATTATTTTATTCTAATGATTCAACAACCAATTTCTTTAATATATTTAATAATTAGAAAATTATTTCCATATAAATCAAAAGATAAACTTATATAAAAATCATTTTTTTTAAAACCATTTAAAATCTTTATATAAGAAAATAACAAGTACGTTCTCTCATATATATATACACTTAACTCATCCTAGGGTAATACTAACCCTATCTCTGATGAGTACACCCACCAGAGCCAAGGTCTCGCTTAACCAGGGCTCTGATACCAACTGTAACGACCCGAAATTTTCGAACCCGAAAATTCCAGATAGTTAGGAGAAAAAGAAAAGAGATAGAAGAAAGAAACAGAACAAGACACAGATTCTCACATTCGCAGCGGATGAAAATACAATATCAAATAATAATATCAGTTATACAAAAGAATTCTGTATTAGTTGATTACTTTTAAATACATTAGAGTTGCAACATATACACAATCACTGGACCGATACAATCAACATGTCCCAGACAAACCACAATATATCACAGAGGAATACACTCCATACGTTCCTGCCATCCAGCTCGCCTTCTGAGCTCCCGAACGTCCTTACCTGAAAATCTGTAATACTCGGTCTGACCCGAGCATTACATCAAAGTAACACCCGGGTCAGGCTGGAAACCAGCGTGAGTAAACCCATATAATTTGAAATACTAAGTTCAAACCACAAAAGAAAAGCCCGGGTAACTCATACTTCACTACGAGTTCATTACTTGTTATGCTCAATACTTACTTCATATATCGATTTAAAAAGAATCGAAGTGGTTTCGGGTATTAACTAATACCCGACTCCTGCCTCTTCGAATCCGATGTCATCTTAATCCAAATTATTCAAATGAAAAACAATTCAAACTTTAAATACAGGGTTACACTATTTTAACCCAACATATTATATCACATAGCATTCCATATCACATACCAGAGATATCAACTAATCTAAGGCATACAATATTATTTAAAGATTAACCAACATACCATCTCTAATTAATTTAAAATAAATTAATTACTTCAATTACTTTTAAATCCTGCATACTTAACATTAATTAATTACAATCCAATTAATTTATCATCCCTTAATTATCCATCTTAATTAATCATTCTTGATTAATTATTCTTTAATTACATTAAGTAATTAACCCTTAATTACTCCATAGATTAATTAGCCTTAACCATTCCTATTAACTTTTAATTAATCTCCTTAGTTAATTAATCACATTAATTAATGATTCTCTGATTTCTTAATTAAAATAATTACTTAAGAAATTAATTACTTAACCGTGCTTAATCATTAATTAACTACAAACCATTAAATTAATTAATCATTCCTTGATTACCTTACAAATCAATTAATTAATCTTTAATTACCAATTTAATTACCTTTAACAAATCATTTTCCTTTGTTAACTACTAAATCACATTATTAACTTAACCTTTAATTAACATTTAATTATATTTATAAAATGATTAAGTTTTAAAATACTAAATTTAAGTTAAACTAGGATATAAATCAAATTTGATTTCCAGATTAAAACCTAGATTTAAATTTTTGCTTAAAACTTTACCTTCAAATTTAAAAAAAAATCCCTTTTTAAAATTTGAACAAACAGGTTTAAAAGAAACCTGTAACCAAACTTTTCACACGAGCTACCCCTTAATTGCTTCGAGTAAAACACTACCTTGCTTCGAGCCAAAACTCGAATTACTCGAGATAAACTCGAGTATACTATTTCCTAAACAAACATGTCGAAGCAAAAAAAAATTGCACACCGTACATATGCACCAGAGCTCCGATCAACTTCAGCCAACCTCGCCGATCGTCCCCCATTAGCAAATAGCTACACGTCTCCCCACGATCATCAGATCGTCATACAGAGGCTCGAAATCAAATCGAGACTTCAAACTCGAACCTGGAAACAACAACAGGCATCACCATCAAAGCCTGTCGACGCCTCCTTCTCGAAGCTCCGACCGCCGTTACTTCTGAAACTCTGGCCACGTTCTCGTCAACCCACCATCTACCATCACCAGAAACTTCATTGCAACTGATCCACTGAGTAAGTCAAACCAATCCAAAATATTCCTCCCAGACAAACTAGGGCTACAGAACAAAAGCTTCCATCGCCATCTCCACGGTGATCTACCAACACTTCTACCATTTTTCTCCAAATCTCTGACCACTCATCTTCCTCCAGAAAGATACACGAACTTCCAGACCAACGAGCTTCTCAGAAATCACCAATTTTCCATTTCCTGGTCAAACCCGAACTACTCATACATCCCACCATTAAAATTTATGATTTCAGTTTTAAAAATCATGTTTTAGGATGAGAATTCAGTTTACATTCCTGAATTTAAAATTTAAGATGTTTGAATTTTTGACTTATATTAAATTTGCTCGGTTTTTCTTGATTCCAGAGATATTACCTATTTATTTTAACTTAAATAATTTTTAAACTTTAATCTATGATAAAGCAAACAAATTTTGTTTAAATACTAAATCCTAATAATGACTAGATCAAGAGACAAAACATTTTAGATCAAATCCTAAATTTTGAAACTGGGAACAGAAGTGTTCAGGCATACATTCATTACTCATCTAAATATTCACTACTATATACACACAAACATATTTGGCTTCAGATAAAAATCATGCAACCTTATTTCATATACTTAAAAAATTTAAAGGTGATGTTACTCACTGTTATTTATAAACTTTCAAATATTTAAAAACAACAGAGCATATATACAGGCATTCAATACTAACACATACACATGCATCCATTTCAATCCAGATTTTCAGACAAGCAACATGATTTTCATTCATATATCAAAATGAAATCCAGATTTTTAAGCTGTTTTTTTTTTAAATATAGTTTACTCACCTGTTACAGATGTTTGAACAGAGCTTTGAAATTTGAGATGTTTGAAAAACTTTAAATTTGAACAGCTTGCTCCAGAACTTTGAATTGCCTTGCTTAGGTTAGAGATTGCTGATTCTTTCGACTTGAATCTTGTAGAAGAGACCTTGAAACTGGTTTACTAGGTGTTTGATTTACTTGAATTCTAGAATTTGTTTGAAGATGTTTACAGGTTTGGTAAAAAATTTCTCTGATTTAAAACATGGCCGTAGCTTGATTTTTAAGAAAAATGAGATAGAAAAGTGAATGAAGAATAAGTAGTGCTATATAGATTTAAATTTTGATTTATTAAAATTAAAGAAATAAAATAAAAATGTGACACTTGTCACTAAACTCATTTGATAAATTTACACATGTTATTAGAGGTGTTTATAAGTTAACACATATATCTCTCATGCATAAATAAAAATTTTATTTATTAAATAAAGCTTTTATAATTTATTTTCCTAATAACTAAATGCATATTTTAATTATATAAATTAAAATATTTTTAAAGAAATAAAATAAGATAAACTATATTTATACAAAAATCATTTATACATACCTTTAAATCCATATATAAATTCAAACCAATTTTAAAATAAAATTTTAAAATCAATCTTAAAAATCAACTTTGATATATATATTTAAACATCCATAATTTCAATTTGAAATAAATATTCTACTTAAAAATCTATATTCACACACATATATATATACAATACATTTTTATTATTTAAATAAAATAATTTTGCCAATTTTAATTAATTTATAAAGGAGATTATCAAAACTATTTGTATTCAGATACATGTATTCATCTATTTGTTCAACTTATAAATTAGTATTTCTACTAATTCAATTCAGTTTATTATCAATTATCAGATGTCCAAAATCCGGGTTATCATAGTTACTACCATTCAAGAATCGAAAGATTTGAAAAAAATCAAAGTTGAAGAACTCATCGGAAATATCACCACTTATGAGCTAGAAATGAAATTCAAGGAAGAGCATGAAGGAGGAGATACTCGAAAGAAATCAATAGCTCTCAAAGGAACAACTTAAAGTGATGACGATGACGATGATGATGGAGTAGCTGAGCTGGCACTATTAATAAAGAAATTCAAAATGGTGGAATTACAAATATGGAAATCCAGCTTTAAATCAACAACTGAAAAGCAGAATAATCAAAGCACCAGACAACCCAGAAGAGCAGGAGATCATCTGCCATAAGTGCAATAAACCTGGCCACATCAAGCCCAATTGTCCTCAGAATTGACACGACCAAGAAAAGAAATCAAAAAGAAGAAGTTTTGCAGCCATGTGGAATAAAAGTGATGATGATTATAAAAGCACTAGCAGTGAGAGTGAAAGAGTAGATTTGTGCCTTCGAGGTGATATAACTGATAACAACAATGATAAGCCAAGTGAGGTATCAAAACTCACTCACTCAGAATTACTTATATATTTCCACAAAGTAAATTGCTGTTTTGAAAGATTTAGGGAGAAATACGCTAAAATTGAATCACAAAGAGATACTTAGATAGATTTAAACAAACAGCTCGATCAATTGGTTAAAAACTATCAAAGCAAGAGCCTTACGTGTGATAAGTGTCCAACATTCGAAGAATAGATTAAAAAATCAGAAATTAAAATAAAATCACTTGAAAATGAAAGTCTAATTTTGAAAAAAAGTGAAAACACAAGGAGAGAAAATTCTATTAAAAAGCGCATTAAATTATTGAAGGAAAACAAATCACTCAAAACACAAGTCCAACAACTGTCAAAGACTTTAGAAAAATTCTCTATAGGAGAAAAATCACTAAATATGCTAACAGGAAAACAAACAGTCAATATTGTTAGATAAGGACTTGGGTATAATCAATCTGAACGTGCTAAAAATGTAATTAATCAAGTCAATTCAAAGTGCACAATATGTGGAAAAACTGGACACAGTCCCAATATTTGCTGGTATAGACCCAAACACGTGAAAACCATTCCAATTTGGATTCCAAAAGGCACTAATATAAAATCCCTTAAAGTTAAACAAATCTGGGTGCCGAAAGGAACATATATAAATAGTTTTGGGTCTACACAATTATATTTTTTTAAATCATTTGCCACTAACAACCATGTACCTATAAAAACAAATAGGTCATAAAAATCTTTTCTCGTGTAGGTATGGTGGCAGGCTAAGGAACAACAACAGTGTTATTTGGATTCTTGCTGTACCAGACACACAATGGGCAACAACAAAAAATTATCGTAAAGGTAAAATAGGTAACGGTATATTTATCTTGAACGATATATTAAATGTGATAATCTGCACCATAATCTGAATTAATTCAGACAGTTATGTGATAATAAATGTTGATTATGATTCTGACTTTTTCAAAATTGTTGGCCAATTGTATTTTGATGCCAAGAATACTATAAGTATTTCTAGAGACTTTGAATTAGTTCATATACATGTGTTTGGACTAATGATGATGTTTTATTGATTGATGATTGCTCAAGATACTCGTGGATATATTTGGTTATTTTTCTGATTCGAGATCTGCCACTATATTCATTGATTTATTGATTTTCACGGCTTCAATTTCATTTAAAAGCTGTTTTAAGACATTATGTTACACACTCACGGTCTGGTCTATCAAATCCAACTAATGATAGTTTTGAGTCAACAAGAAATTCAGATGCAGATTACACTGGTAATCTAGTTGATAGAAAAATTACTAGTGGAATGTGATTTATGTTGAGACATTCATTAGCTGCATCACAATTTCAAAGAAAATATTTGCATATTTTTTTTTAAATAATGTTCAAATAGCAGACATTTTTCTTATAAAACTCCTTCAAGAAAATCATTTTTGTTCACCTTGTTTCAGATTAGTCATCTTAAAAAATTTGATTTTATAATTATTTTTGGATTTGATCTTAAATGATTATATTGACTAATCTGACTCCCTACCGATTATCTAAAAGATAAATAGTGATTGAAAAAGTGATGAGTGTTGATATTAATCATATATTATAACTTGAGATAGTATAGTTAGTAAATTTCTTTAGAAATTTAAACAAGAGTTATAAAAACTTTTTGTTGGTAAAAAATTCCATGACCATCTCTAATTCTATCATATTTCTATTGACCATTACTCATCAAAATCCAATATAATATGTCATTTTATGGTATTTTAAACGGGAAATTATGCGCTTTCATTTTATTATATTTTAGCAATAAAAAACATCCAAAGTATTCAATCTCATTGAAAAGTCCTCACGGTTATGTATGGGTCAATTACTTGGAATTTTTGATCATGTGCTTTCATGCTCATTTAAAAGTCCTTACGGTTATGCATGTATGAAACACATATAAAAATTGATTATTAAATAGACAAGTTGATTCTGATCCCATTTAAAAGTCCTCACGATTATGCGTGGTTAGAAGACACTTGAATTCGGTTTTTTTTATAAAAAAATTGGGAATACTACTAATCTCATTTAAAAGTCCTAACGGTTATGCATGGTTAGTAGATATTCTAATTCCTGATATAAATATACCACAAATAGACAAAACTATATGGTTTTGTATACCGACATCATCCCTATCATTCTAAAGTGGAATGTGCGCCAAAAAGAGTATTTTTTATTTTTGTTTGATTTTTTTATTGAAATTTAATATTTATACTCGATTTAGTATTAATGTTGTATCAATGTCTATCACTTTATCTCTATTTTTCTAACACTATTATTCTTTTGCTGATAACAAAAGAGGGAGAGAAAAGTTAAGATTTTGACAAATAAAAGTCAAATATTTTATTTTGTATTTTCTACTTGAATCTAAGTTCATTTGCATATTTTTATTTAATTTCATGCATATATGAAGGAGGAGCCTTGTGTAGAGAGGGAGCATTCAAATAGGGGGAGCAAAATAAATGATCAAATACATTTAATAAATTCAAAACCTTAAATATATGTTTGCTATCATCAAAAGGGGGAGATTGTTGAATATGCTAGTATATGATTTTTGTTTGATGATAATAAACATATATATATATATATTCAATTAAATGTATTTGTTAATGTACTATTTTATTTTTTACATAATTAAATAAATATTTGCTGAATAAAATAAATTACACATAATTTAAACTCAAACAGATATTGAACTCAAACAAATATTTTATTACAATTTTGAATAGTACAAATTTGTGCCCTCACTATATATACAACATTTCACATCACTGTACAATTATCTTTTACATCAGCACCTCATTACATATCACTCGTTCACTCAAAATTGATTTTCAACTCTATTCTAGATTGAATCCAACATCTGAGCAATCTGCAAAACATACACTGACACGGTAAAATTGAAAATGAAATATTTTTGCAGTGTAAAATAAAATGTGTATTTTTAAAATATTATTTTCCTCGGTTATTTGGGTTGTTCGTCATCATTTAATTTTGAATTCATCAAACACAAACAATTTATGACATGCACAGTGTATCACTGTACATGACACAAGGCCGTGCACACCGATGTACACTTGATAAATTACAGGGACAAGTGAGCACAAGGTCAAACCCAATCAAAAGACGAGTTCAACTCAAGTGGAATACATATAAATTCACGACAGGAGCACAAGGTCAAACCCAGGCTATAAGTTGAATTCAACACAGGTGCAATCCAAATGTACAAGTTCAATAAAATGGTCAAGACAACTAAAACAACTCGACCAGTCCAAAATAAAAAATGAACAAGTACAAAAGGTAGTGAACATCGCATAAAGGAGGCAAACAAGTATACACATGACTCAACACTTCAACATGCTCACATTTACACAGTGAAGTCATACACTGAACAAGATAATCTGCCTCGATGGAAAAGAGGAACGAACGAGCAATTTTCACAAAGAAGAAAGATACCGGTGGAATATAAAAAAAAGAGAAGGGGACTTATTATTTTGGGCCAGTTATTATAAATAGCTATTGACCTTTATTTTATATATTAGGGTTTTTGGTTCTTTAAATTGTTTTTTTATTTGTATTTCTATTTTAAACTTTTGTAATTTCTAGTCATATGACTAGGGGACGAACTACGGTGGTGTAGTTCGAGAATTCACAACTCAGTGGCTGTGTTGTGGCAGGGTTTTGAGCGTAGAGTTAGGTTAGTCGATAGCAGGTATCACGAGTTTACGTGTGTAAGCGTCTGACTACTTAATTTCTAGTAGAAACCTTGGGGGCAGTACGTAGGCAGAATTTTTCCAAAGTTGGGTAAATCTGTGTGTTCTATTTTCTATTTTTTATATTATACTATTATCTGGCTATTATTCTGCTATTATCAATACTGCGATTATTTTATATACTTTCGCATTAAATTTTTATAATTATTAGTATCACCCTATTCAACCCCTCTCTAGGGTGAAGTCGATCTTACATTTAAGATTATCGCTAAACCAAAGCTCTATAATTATAACGACCTGCCTTTTTGGATGTTTTAAGCAGACACACATGTCAAATAAACCATATAAAGGGGTAGATTGTTATTGGGGTATATAAGAAAAAGCAGAGAAAGAAAAAACAAAACAAAATCTCGCAACGGAATGACAAAATATAATAATCAAATAACAGTTCATGAAGCTGTTTACAAAACTTTTAATTATACTTATACAACATAGAATCAGAGGGCACTCAATAGGTATGGTACAAAACAAATTCGTAGAAGGCGCTCTAGGGCGTGTGAACATGGCACTTGAGGCAATGCCAGGTTAGATATACCAATTGCACTCCCGGACTGGTGGTAACGCATAGCAGCTACTACCGCCCAACTCGGACACACTCCCATAATCAAAATCAAGCGGTGGCTACCAAATCAATCATAAAATCAAAGTATAATATCGAAGAAATGTGCCCGATAAGATGAATGACCTCACTTGGCTCGGTATAGCTCCTGTTTTAGTCACATTTAAGCTAACTCATGGGAGTCAGAGTCACGTCATATCTTATACAGGAATCGTTTGCCAAACTGTCCTACTTTATTTCTGGAATCTCCACCACGTACACAGTTGTTAAAGTAGTTTTCGGTATTGGCAGAGAGTATGACAATATCTGATCTCGGTCTCTTTAACAACCAAACACTTATTTCACACCGAATGGTTCTTTTACATTTCCAAAATCATTTCATATTGATTCAAAATATCATTTCAATTCAAACCATATCACTTTCGTAATTATATTCACTTCCAAAATCATATTTTCAAAATAGTTTAAAACCCTTATTTCAAAACTTCATAATCAAATCAAATATGTAATTTAAATCCAACTTAGGTTATAATATCATGTAACCATATTCACTTTAAAGTCGAGGATCTAAATTATAAACACATCTACTTTATTTAGTCTGTAATTTAGAAAGATAGTTTAGATAGTTATAAATAGTTTTAAATTGTTAGAAATAGTTAAAATACTCTAAAATAGATTAAAATAGTATTTAAATTGATTTAAGATAGTTTAATAGATTTAAAATAGATTAAATATAATTAAAACAGATTAAATAGCTTTAAAATAGATTGATTAGATTTAAATTAAATGGTTAAATTAGTTTAAAATAAATTAAATTGGTTTAAAATGAGTTAAAATTGATTTAACATAATTAATATAGGTTAGAATAGTTTAATAATTTGAAAATCTTAAAATTTAGAATCTTAAAAATAATATATTTTAAAAAGTTTATATTTGAAAACATGAATTTGGAATTTATATCAATTTAAAACTATTTATTTCATTTCAACAAAATCAGACCATTTCAATTTCCCGATAAAACCCAATTCCAAATCTCAATTTAAATTCTAAATAGACCATAAAATTGTATATCAGTTCCAATCCTTGTTAGAAATCTCAATTTTTATTTACTCCAATTTCAATACGTTTCAAAGTTATATCTCAAATAATTTTAATAATTCAATTTCAATAAATTTCAGTTATACTTAAAAAATCAAATTTAAAATTTCCTTTTAAATTCCTTCAATAAATTCCTTTTAAACCAATTCCCGTTTTAATATAAAGCTTGAATTTCGACAGTAATTCAATTTATATAAATTAAATTTTATTTCAAATAACATTTTAATAAATTCAAAAATATAAGATTTTAAAATCATTTAATTTAAGCAACCTAGTGTCCATATATAATTCTCTACCCTAGGGTCAAGTGATATAGATATTTATCATTTCAATCCGCAGTTTAAAATTTTACGGGTATATATCATTTCAAACTGCAATCTCGAATTAAATATAAAATCCATAAATCTCTCGAGTCTATTATTTCAACCCATAACGATTTTTCTCTAATCTATAGATCGTTCGGGTATATATCATTTCAACCCATAGTGATTCTCAATAATATCTAAGGAAACTTACAAAGTGATAGCATTTCATAAATCAAAAATAGCATCCAATCATCCAATAATAAATTCAAACATCCATCACAATCATCATCCAATTCAATCAAAAATATCAACAAATAACTGACTATTATTCACAGGTAATTGACTGGCAAATTTTAAATTCAATAATAAGTTAAATAACGATTTAATTCAAATAAATTCAAATTAACTGGAACAACCAAATTAATATACGAGACAGCCATAAATAAATTCCTAATCAAATCGTAAATTTAATTTAATTCACATAAGAAATTTTAGAAGTTGTGAGTGGGTCAAAATACTCACCTTTGAATTTAAATCAAATTAAAAATTCAATTTAAGCCCGAAATTCAAACAGCTCAGAATTTGACCAAACCAGTATTAAAATGTCCGAAATTTCGATACGATCCGAACGGAACAAACCGCGCATGAATTGGACCCCGTATGCAAAAGTTATTAAAGTAAGAACAATTGAAATTTAAATTTAAAAAAAACAAACAAAAAAACAAATAACCTTACACGTCATCATACGTGCTCCTCTCAGCACGTGAAACCCTAGCCTATGAGTTCGATCTCAAATGAATGAAGCCACCACCATATCCTGAGTCACCGCGCCGCCTTCGCTTGACCATCGCAAGATCCGAAGCACCACCTGGATGCACACCTCCAACCGCCTACACCCCAGCCATGCGCGATGCTCCCGTGCCCAAAATCCCCCTCTTCCGCCGCAATCATAGTTCGCCATTTTTGGCGAAATCTGAGCATGTTACGACGACCCCTACAGAGCCTGCTCTACATCCTCTACACAACGCCGCTTTCCGATCATTGATCGGATGAAGATCCACCGTAGGATCAAAACCCTAATCAATGGACGGTCAAAAATTCTTCGTCAATTTATGGTGAAATGATAATTCAAATTGAAAAACGAATCATTGCAGTGGATTACGCTAGGCGAGAGCTTCGAAATGATATATAATATGTTAGGATTTGGAGGAGTTTGATTTTTGATTAGAATTTGAAATAGGATAGTAGGGTTTTTGGTTTTGGTTTGTCTGCCATTGGAATGAGGAGTTGAGAAGGAAATGTACGTACAGACAAATGAAATAAGAAATAACTAGGGTATATAACAAGATATTTATAGGCAGATCAGAAATAGAAATGAATGGATCGGATTTGATTTGGAAGTTGAACGATAACGACCCGAAATGCCCGTTCTATCTCCGGAACGAAAATGGGTCAACCCATATATCAAAATAGATGTGTTCAATATTTTTAAACTCAATGGAACAGGTTTCAAGTCCTAATTCCATTGTATGAAGAAGTTATATTAAAATTAGCTTAATTTAAATAGATTTTAATTAAATAAATTTTTACGCGTTTCGAGTCCGTACGATCAAACGACAAGTCCGATCGTTATGAATCTTGAAATCCTACAATATTCACTGTTACGGGTCCGATGAAGCTGGTTTTGTCGAAATCCGAGACAGTTGCCAAAATGGCTATTTTTAAGTTAATTAAATAAATCAATATTACATTAATTAAATCAAAATTTTCAATTCAGATTCAATAACTTGCAATTTCTATCACTATGAATTTCTTAGTAATTTAAAATCTTTCAAAACAAACTTCTATATCAATCCAACATCCAATATTGCAAAAATTACAGTATTTAATTGCCATTTCAAATAATTCAGTAATTATAAGTTCAAATTTCAATAAATCCATTTATCTAATTTTTTAAGTTTGCTATTCTTATTGGTATAATTACATTGCTTTATATCTTAGCACATTAATAATTTACAATGTCATCTAAGTTTCAATTAATGTAATGTTTAATTTCTCTTAATTGCAATAAGTCCATTTATTATAACTTAAATTCTAATAATTTGATTAGGCTTGATTTCAATTCTTTTTATTCACTCAATTATCCTATTACGAATAGAATTTGCACTGGTTACATCTTATTGAATTATCATTCTTCAATTATCAATTTAATCTATATTAACTACACTAATTAAGTGAATTGCAATTGATTGCAAATTTAATTTAATTGACTAAATAAATGGTTAACTTATAATAATTGTCACCATTAGCCTTTAGTTACATCTATAAATTTATTACTTTCAAACAAATGTTATAAATACTTACATAACACCAATTTTATTCAATTACTATTTAATATATATTATCTCATTAGTTAATTATATTTACGTTGGTTTTCTTATATTCAATTTATAGCCAAGTAACCTTAATATTATTTCAATTAATATTCCATTCAAATTATTAATAGTTAACTTAAAGTAACATTATTACCTGTCATCTTGGTTATTATTCCATTAATACATCCCAAATTTTTATTTCTTCAAATATTAAATCATAGAGTCTAATTAAATTAACTATTTTAATTATCGGAAATTTACGGGTCGTCACATTAATTAATTAAAAATTAATTATTAAATTGCTAATTACCTTTCTAGAACACCATTTAAGTTTATAAAACATTTTAAAGACACTTTTAAGTATGAATACTAAATTTAGAAAAAATCGGACTTTTTAATTGAAACTACACCATAGCGCGTTATGGATACCACAATCTGAAAATGCTTTGACTTTCCTCATTGAAATCTCAATAGTTAAATACTTAAAACTTATCATAAACATAGCATGAGATTTTTCATAAGGAAACAAAGTTGAAAAGTTTAAAATGATTTTCAATTTCCTTTAAACAAAACACAAGTTTTTCCACAAAGAAATCCAATCGTCAATACCATATCAAAGTGTCCACTTCCTTAGAATGACATCACATGCATATGTCTAAACATCCATAAACATATCGCTATCATAGCACAAACCAAAAAATCACATCTTTATAATGAAACACAATGTTTTAGCTTTCGATTCACAAGTCAATATCCAAACCACAACTAGCAACATATACATATATTCAAACCATATAATATTCGAACCAAACAACCAACTTATTTTACCATCCAATATTAAATATATATAAAGGTAAAGCTTTCCCAAAAGTTAAAGAATTTTACTCACCAAAAATCTTTTGAAAACTTGTTACATTTTGGAATTCGGAAAGCATGGAAAACCACTCGAAAATAGGTCAACTTCCTCCCGATTTTTTGGACATGTCATTCTATAGATTAATTAACTGTAATCCATTATTAATTAAAATGAATAACTATATTTCAAAAATCATTAGTGAAAACAATTAATTAAATTTTAAATGATCATTAATTAAAATGATTATTAATTCAAGTTTAATATAATTAATTGAAATTGCTTAATTAGTTCAAATCTCATTAATCTAATAGATTAATTAACTTTTTAAACATCATTAATTAAATAATTAATAAAATTCAAATAAAATTATTTAAAATGATTACTTACTTTTGAACATCATTTTAATTAAAATGATTAATAATTTCAAATATCACTAATTAAAATGGTTAATTAGACTCCGTTATCATTAATTGAAATAATTAATTAAACTCAGGTAATTATTAGTTAAAATGATTAATTAAGTATAAAACATCATTTATTAAACTGGTTAAATAATTTCAAAACCATTAGTTAACATGATTATTTAGCTCTAAACCTCCTTGGTTAAATCAATTAATTAATTTAAATAACCACTAATTAGAATGGTTAAATAATTTAAAATACCATTAATTAAAATGATTAATGAATTTTGAAATTCTATTTAATGAAATCACAAGCTCAAGTTCAAAACATAGATAATGGGGTTTTGGTGACGAAAATCAATAAACGACGATATAACGAAAATCACTATAACGATGCTTAAACGATTTAAATGGAGAGATAAGGCAGCGTTCGAATCGGACCTCATATGAGTGAGACGCTTATTTTATAAGCTTTCGAATTTAAATAATTAAATTAAATCACTAATTACATTCCTTAATTACCATTACCCCAAAATAAAATGTTAATTCATCTTTCCCCGACGAACGCACAGGCCGTGCACTAGATATGCACAAACCCACCACTACGAACCTTATCTCTCCTCTTTTCTTCCTCTACGCTTAGCCGGTCGACGAACGGACATCACTGGCCAACTCCACTAGGCGATCTCCATCCGCCCGACACCTTGAATTCAAAGCCTTACTCCCTTGAAGTCACGACCTGATGGGTTCGTAGCAGTCCACAAAAATGTTGAACCCCCACAAACGTGCGCCATTCTTCACCAAATCTTGATCGTAGGTGCTACTCCACATGAACGACTCTTCTACGTCTTCTAACTCTCAAATCGATGCCTAAATCTCCAACCAACTCGAGGCCTAGCTGCTGTCTACAACTTCGGCCATCACCAGACATCACTGTAAGTACGAAAACAACCATAGAATCGAAGCCAAAGCCAATCACTGTACAAGTTAAACGAATCAAGAATTTTGATTTTTCGTTGCTTATATTACAAGATTTCAATTTTCGAAATTGTACTTAAAAATAAAAGCCCCTTTTCATTGCTAATAGGTTAAAACTATAAGAGGAGATGGGTATGGGAGTATGCGTGAGGAGTATGGTATGGGTATAGGTTGAAGTGATGGGGTATGGAGTTGAATTGATGGAGTTGAGTTGATATAAATTGGTACATTGACAGACTTGCATTGTTTTCTCTGTATCAGCTTACTCCTTGGGTCTAGCTTACTGTTACTGTGATAATATGATATTTCTTTTAACTTATTTTATTTCAATTCTTACATGTAAAAAGATAAATACTTTTTATCATTAACGTTCTTTGTTAGTGGGTGAAGAAATCATCGGCAAAGTCAGTTTCTTTGAATTGATGATAACTCAGAATACGTTTTAGTGGTGGATCTTTAAATTTCATAGTTAATTCATATCAAACGCGTTTAGTTTCTGTTACCCGATCAAAGCTCGTATTGTTTGACAAAACACACGTCTCACCTCATTGATATATAAAGAGCTCTTTTACATCTGGCAAACGCATTTGCTTTTGTTGAGAATCGCAAATGCCTTAGAATAGAATTTCTGATGTGATGCGTTATGCTGATAGCTCTTCAGGGTGGCTAGAGAGTCATAAGTATTTATTTCTTTTTACAAAAACATATCTTTTCACACAAATAAATTAAGCCAACACAGAAGCATCACATAATAAAAACATATCACATTGGATAGATTAGAAGCAAACTACTTTAAAAACATTGTTCCTGTTTATGCAAAGAGCATTTTTAACATAGAGAAAAATTGAGTCTTTTAAGTGACTTAGCTGGGTCGAACCCTCTTTATTCCAACCGCATCCTCGAAGAGAGGAACCTCAAGAAATGGGGGGATCCCAAGGTACATCGCGGTTCTGCGCCCATATGCCGCATCGCGCGATAGCTTGTCGGCTGCTTCATTTGTTTCCTTGCATGAGAAGACCACGTGGATATAACAGGCGGGGGGCTTTTTCTTCAACCTCGATATATCCTTTGTGGAGAAAAAAAAGCAAAATTAATTAGATATAATGTTAAAATTTCAAAAATTAAGAATTAATTATTGTAGAAACTTACCGCAGCAGACTGATTCAATGCTGATATGGTTGATGGAGACAAAGGGACTCCAAAGTTTATATTCTTTTTTCCATTGATATAAGATGAAACCAACAGGGAGTCGGTCTCGAGGTACATGTGCCCTGTCAACCCAAGTTAGTCGATCAACTGAATGGCATGGCGTAGGGCGAAAGCCTCGCATTCAGTTGGGTCGAGAATCGAACCCTGTCCATAATATACCGAACAAGAACAGTAGCACTTGCCAGTCCCTGTACGGAAAAGAATTCCCGCACTCGCCGTTTTGGTAACTTGCGAATATGCGCCGTCGACGTTAACTACTAATGGGACACTGCTTCGTTTGTTCCAGTTGTGAAGTTGAAAATTATTGGTCAGATTTGCTTTCTGAAAAACTTCGTAGTTTTGTTGATCAGCATAGTGCATTGCCTGAATGGGGCCGACATCAAAACGAATGTCATTGCCACGGCGGCACGACCACGAGCTGTCAATTTAAATTTCAGGATGAGAGAGCCGTGACTATAAAATAGTCATAAATAAATAAAACCTAAAGCATGAACACAGTAATACATAGAAAAACTTGTACCCAAACATCATGTATTTCATAGATTAAGGGGTTAAACATAGGTTTTTGAGCTAGATTACTCGTAGGATAGCCGCGTCTTCTACTTCCCTGCTTTTCTTGCTCCAGGCTATGCACGCAACAAAAAACCCATCTGGCAATGCAACACTCAAAAGTCCAACCATAGATGCATAATGAGACAGTAACCCACATACTAGAATTTGATAATTTATAATAATTTTTATAATTTGTTCTTAATTTTTGAAGTTGTAACAGTTTAGTACGGTTGCTCCTAGAAAATGAAGATTGATGAAATATATGATTACGGCTGCGTGTTTTAAGTGATAAAGAAAAGAAAATTCTGAATCTTGTTTAAGTGCTTGCCACAATTAAACAAGATCTCGTTGCATGACAGATAAATTATAGCGTCTAAATCACATCAAGGTGGAATGCAACAAGTGTTAGGCAGAGAGCGTGAATCCTAGCATATTGTCAACAATTCAAGAAATGGTAAGAACTAATTCCTTCTTTTTTTTTCTCGGGTTGTATAAAAAAAATTTCATGCATATTCTCGTTCTAGTTCTAGATATTGTTTGCGTAGATTTTATTACCTTCCTAAGTTAAAAATAAAAAAACACTGCACTTGTACTCTCCAGGAAAATCAACAGTGTGTTGTTGATTTGATAACTACTACATATCAAGACAATCAGAAAATTGCTCATGTGTATTATTGTGGGAAGTTTACAATTTAAGAAAATTTAAAGAAGGATACAATAGGGTGTATCCCAGGCTTCTAAACTATCGTGGATTGTATAATAAGCCTAAATAACAAAAGTCTAACATGGTTAATAACTTAACATGGCTTCTTTTATTAATTGATATTTTAGCCTGACTTAGAAATATGTTTTTTTAAGGATGAAATAAGTCATTCTACTTGGAACTCTTCAAAAAATAAATGACAATCATGGGTTAAATATTGCTGCTACTTTCACTTGCAGAAACCATGGAGTTTTCTGCCTTAACAGTCGAACCTTTATTAAGTGATCGCTCAAGTGGTTCTTGTTGCACGCAATCCGAAAAAGTATTTGAAAGATTGAAATTAGGCTATTGACTCTATAATTGCTAGCGACCTGCTTTATGTCCTCCAAAATAAATACATATAATGCAACACATTGATATCATGAAATAAAATAAAATAAATGAAACTTCTTTACGAAGCTAAATGTTGAACAACTAACCGAATGATTTATCGTCATTTTCCACCTTCTAAACATCATGGATGAAATCATTTTTCAAGTCAAGTAATTCTTTCTTCCGTAATGACTGGAATATCCTGGTAATCTTAAGTTTTTATATGTTCCGCCAAATAAATAAAATAAAAAAATTATTTTACTTAAGTGCGTTAAAATATTAATTTAGATTATAGTTTTTTAAATGCATATTTCAAAGGCAACTGCAATAACATCTCAGGAATCAAACGCGCTAGCTACACCTCAGTAGATAAGATAATTTTTGAAATAATATTAAATCTACGTGTGTTTTAAAAAAATATCTGTTTTAGCTTGAGTTCATAATGAAAAAGGTGATGGCCTCTGAAATTCATGATAAGCCATTAATGATGTATACATATACTTCTAATGCACATCAGGTTATTATATCACTATCACGATTCATGCTCACCACGCTTGAAAAATCCTTGGGGCTATGTATGTTAATTTATTTTAATTGTGAAATGAAGTAACAAAAGAGATTATATGAAACAGAAATTATTTTAACATGGAGTGAATAATAACAATGTAATTAAGTTAGAAGAGTACCTATTTTCTATCTTGGGTGATGCTAAACGAGAGAAGTTTTTGTATCTAGGAAGCGTAAGATTTGACTTCTTATTTGATAGTACATAACCTTGCCTCTGATCATTTTGAATCGTATCTTATATCTTCAGCTCTTCATCTGATAGTAGTTCCCTCTCGATTATGAACGTTTTAACCAACGAAGATGTCATTTTTTTTATTGTTATGTTTTTTTATAACTTTATCTTGCCTAAGTCTGTGAATTTATAGGTTATTTTCATGCTTTGAATACAAAATATCTTTCCTAAATTAAGCTTTGTTATTTAGGAAAGTTTACTATATTTTCTACTTTTGATTTTTCTTCTATAAATCGTTAAATTTTCCTTTAATAAAAAAAGATTATCTTCCGTTTTTGTTAAATTTTCCAGAATTAAGCACGTCATAAACATGTAAATTCTAATTACATCATCTACTTCACAATTAAACCGTAAATTATAATTATATACTATATACTGTATATATAATAACATATACAGACATATAAATAAATTCGGCAACTTTATAGGCTGTTGCAAAGCACAGGTCCGAGAATAAAATAATGCCAATTGTGATATGATAAATTATGCACGTATTAGTAGCATAAATAATTTAGTACCCCTAAAATCCACTCAATGGCATTGACCCCTCAATGACTAACAACGCACCAAATGTCTAACTATTGATATATAAATATGCTATAATAATAGGTGTACGGTGTAACTTAATTAAATAAGACAGATGAATCAGAAGAGATCTGTGCAACTGTAACACTCCCCATCGTGTAAACAACAAAAAAGTCCAGCAATCTGTACTTTGTTACTTCAGTTGTACTGATTTTCGAGTCTTTTTGTTATGACCTTAATGTACCTAATTTCTAACTTGGTTAATGTACCTAATTTCTAACTTGGTCTCTCCTATATATAAATATATGCGGGTATGTACATAACGAAAAGTGCATGTAGTCTTTCAACATATAGCTGTTAATGAGCTGCATGACCGTGCGTCTGAATTCAACAATATTTTTTATTCTTGCTATAGAAATTGATTTTATTGTATGACATAAATATGTATATGAAATAAAGTAACCGTGTATGCCATAAAGCCTAGCAATTGAAATTTGTTCGATTAAGATGAATTTACCTAAAAGTATTTATTTTAAATGTTGGATAAAACTGCGGTTCAGATTATGCAATTTGCATAATGCAAATCTCAATTTGTAACTTCCGTTTTTTTTCCTTTTTTTAAAATACCAAATAAATGAGGGCATTTTCATTATTTTGATTTCAAAATAATCGTTGTTGTTGATGTACTTGTACAACTTAAAAAGTTTCCCTTTCACTCTAGTCTAGTGACATATACATACATAAGCATTGCATGCTTATATTTACTTTATATTAAGCTTTCTCTTCAATTATTGTAATCTTTTTCTTAATATTTTTACTGTTCTTTTAAGCAGAATCTTAATGATAATTTAAATTATGATATATGTTCAGTATTTTTTTGTTATTTACTTTGGTGCTCAATTGACAGTGCACTGATACAAAAAGATTTGACAGTGCACTGATATTTTTATGTATTATTGAATTACCAACCTATTTTACAATTATTTTGAGGAAACTAATTATTTTTTCTCATAGGGTTATCTTTTCTATAGATGTTTAGTTTATGTACATAAATAAAATAACCATAGTTGACTAGTTATATAACAGTTGATTCAAATTTGAAACTTATATATGCTTGCCAAATTATTCTACTAGCTGTACCTTAAAAACATGATATTTCTCGGTAAAAGTTCGAAATTCTTTGCAAAATATATTATAATAGTTTGCATATATACCATGTTTTATAGTTTGAATTTTTTTATCTTTATATATAAATATATTTAATATTTTACTTCTTAGATGTCTAATTGTTTTTTGATTTCATATAATTTATGTATTAATTATTTCCTTAAACCATATTAATGGAGTAACCATTAGATTTTCTAAGCCGTTTTTGGGCTAATGAAGATATTTGTGTTTGCTTGAACGTTCTTTTTTGCTAGATTTGCATAATTAACATGAGAAATAATGGAATGTATGATATTATTGAAGGAAATAATACCTAGATGTAATATTAGCAATAAACTGGTAGATAAAATTGAAATTAATTTAATGCATACAAATAGATTTATTACTATATCTTTTATGAATCTTCCTTGTTGGCTAATTGATTTCTATTCCATAAGAAGTTAATGCATTAATTTATTTCTTTAACTACACACTTTCTGATCCATTTCATTAGACTAATTAATATATTTGTGTTGTGATTGGACTTTTGTTTTCCTTGATTAGCAATAATAAAAATAAGCGAATTAGTGTAATAAATATAATATTATATAGGTTATAGTGCCTAGAAGTGGTATTAGCAACAAATTACTGTTTGTCTTCAAGAAATATGTAACAAAACCTTTTATCTCAAAGAAGAATAAATATAAAATGAAGTTGATCTTTGATCCTTAAGAAAGTATTTAACAATAATAAGGAACTCTTATATTAAGTAATAAAAGTAAGATATATTCATCCTTATTAGTTCACATCCAATCTTCTCTTTGTTCCACAGGTGTTTTTTTTCACATCTCATATCCTCCCATTTCACCATGTGTTCATTTCCCACTTTATGCTCCTAAAGGAATTTCAGTCAATTCAATATGTTGCATATTTCTTACCCCACATTTTTATGCTACCATTAAAACTTATGCGATTTGTAGTAACTATGATAAAAAAAGGAAGGCTGTGGTTTTTCTAATTCTTCACATATAAATGAAATTTAAGTAGAAAATAAAAGATATTATATATAATGGTACTTAACCTTGGCTCAATGCAAGCAGCTTCAATTGAGCATGTACCTGATTTTTTAACCAATCTAATTTCCAAGTATTGAATATATGTTACAATCATCAAGAGTTATCGACATAGTGTCACTGCACTTAGTGTTTTTTTTTTGGACCAAATGGAGCTGCACTGAGTTTTATTTGGATCGACTCCAGCTGCAATGAGTTTCTTGACTTGTGCTTCTGCACTAAGTCAGTCAATGACTCAGTACAGTTTTGCACTCAATGCAACTACACTCGGTCAAAGAACACTTATGCTACATGTTTGATAACACATAAAATTTACAAATCAATGAATTCGACATCTATTTGCCACTACTGCTGGTGTAAAGGAATCCTTATTCTTATAGTTATAACAGGAATGCCTTCGTCTGCCTATTTTTTTGGTAAACGCAAACGTTTATCACATTAAATAATAACATGCTACTGATTGTATGAATTAATGCATTCAATTTTATTTTTATACTATTTAAGAACTATAACAATTTTATAAATGTTATTTTTTTTACCTGAAAGTATCATTATCAGATGTAAAAAAGTACTTGCTGTGATATTCTAAAATGCAATAATTTTACTTTTTCTTTGCAGTCCTTGAGTTGATACTCAGTCAAGAGCCATGCTTATGCAGAAACTGGATCACACAGGAATTGCTTCAAATCCTTCACCCTTCTACCTCTCTTCTTTCCTCTCTTCCTTCTACCTCCTTCATCCAAACCCTAATTTCTGAAATTAATTAATTCTTTTCAGTGATTTAATCCAAAAAATGGCACTTTCAAAACTACTAACCTTATTTTTCTCAATATAGGATTGTTAGTGTTGCAGATTTGCATGAGGATTTGAATCCGCATCTTCAAGCATTAAATTGGGAGACAGGTATTAACAATCAAGTTCTCCTATATCCTTCTTTTATTTTTTATTTAATAATTCTTCCATTCTACATGGGGTTTTGATATATCATTTTGTTATTGTTTGGATCCTTTTGGAAAGCATGATTGTGGTAATCTCTGAGACCCTGTCATAATATTGTCTTGCCATTATTTTTGCTAGTCTAATATTGTTTTCTGTAGAAACTCATGTTAATTGATCTAATTTTCTTAAACAAAATATACCAAGTACACCATGTTCCTTAACTAATTAATATTAGCTAGTGGATCGAACACTTATTGTTGCTAAACATCTAATAAGAGCATCACCTGAAGAGCTTCATCGTATTTCTGGTGATCTCATTTGAGCATATAATTAATTCATATGCATTGTTAATTAGGATGTGACTGTTGAAGGCAAGGAAGTATCAGCTGAATAAAAAAGGCAAAAAACCATGGTTGCTTTTCTTGTCACATGCCCATTTGAATCTTTAGACACCATAACACAATTATTATACTCACCAGACGTCGATATAAGTTGACGTGTTTTGATACTTGATGTCATGACTTAGGCAATGCAATCGCTTTTTGATACTAAATTCATACTGAAAAAATGCTAAAAAAATTTAGTTAAAAAGTTTTCAGATGGTCAGGCTTGGTATATACCATTTTAGTAGAGGCCCTGAATGGAAAGCAGCATTAGAATCAATTCACAGTAGCACAGCTCTAAGTTTTATTATATTATTTGATTGAATTATGCACATATCTTATCAAATATCTTAATTCATGGCAGTATACGCACCATATTAAATTACGACAATTCTCTTACTCATTTATAGACCAAACATGACAACAAAATCTTACCGTCAAAATTGAAGTTTATGGTAGAGGACACTCCGTAGCAAGCTTTCATCTCTAATGTCCTAGAAAGAGAGCTATCAACCCATGCTGGCGAACACTGCATAGATCCAGGGTAAAGTAGCCATGAGCAGAAATTGATAAGGAGAGGAATCGAGAGATTCTTTGGCCGTTTGGAGTAATTTCGACTCCGCCAGTTATTCATAATTTCATATCTAAAGCTCCTGGATAAACGAAGTGAATAAAAGAGTTAATGAAGTCTAACAGTTTATTAAATATAGAAGTTATTCGGGTCAGGTTTGGCAGAGATGAACACAAGTATGAGTTTTTTTATTTTGTTTTGGAGTAGTGTGTTATAGTCTGTTTTCATTGTGGATTCTCTACCTATTGTAAACAATATTTATTTCTTTGTTAATAAAGTACCTCTTATATATATGTATGTAAAGCATTAAAGAATATATGAATTTCATTTAAGAAGATACGAAAGTTTATATACAAAGTTATGAAGTATAAAACATTAATGAAGACATGAAGTTCATTTATGAAGATATGAAATACAAAACATTAACAAATATTCGATGTTCATTTCAAAGATATAAAGTTCATTTATGAAGTTATGAATTTCATTTACAAATGTATAAAGTACAAAGCACTAATAAGGTGTGAAGTTCATTTACGAATATATGAATTATAAAGCATTAGAGAAGATATGATGTTCATTCATAGAAATATGAAATATAAACAGAGCATTTTAGAGGTTGTCTTGGCATATGGACGGAGTGGTTGATAGCTAGTCTTGTACCTTAAGGCTAAACCGCAAATCATCTTAATGAAAGCGACTAAGTAACTAAGCCATTTACAACAATCAACTCCAATAATTTAAGATAATTCCACTTGCTGAAAATGGTCGCGGTCAATGAATTTACTGCAACAATACTATCAGGCACCAACCGGCCCTTCAAATTTGAGGGGCTTCACTTCAAAAGTTGGAGGCAGGAGATGCAACTTTTCCTAATAATGAATATATATATTGTAAAGACCCAAAAGTTGGCCTTCGAAAATCAGCACCCGTACTCCACTTGTACTCAAAATGCCGTAGATTCAAATGCCAAATCTGGTTCTCCGGAGCTTATAACACAATTAAGTAAATAACACAGCGGAAGAAAAGAATAATACATTGATATACAATATCTGATACAACAGAGTGATACAATGAATATCAATATACATCAGAGATATGATACAAGAAATAGCAGCGGAAAAGAAAAGATAACAACAGCAGCAGATAATCTCCATCTTCAAAGCACTAATCCAGAAATAACTCGAACTCTCAATAACGATGCACAAAGATAAGCAAGTGCAGTCCGATCCAAAGACTAAACTAGCTCCAGAAAATCTACTAAATCTGAATATCTGAAAAGAAACCCAACTCTAGACTGCCCGTGTGGAAAATAGTGGGCACCCAGAGTTTAGGAAGGGAACAATAAACTCCGGATCAGTCATGGGACTGGTATGAGCAACAAAAATAGTTTATCTTTAAACAACAACAAAAGGATTTTAAACATTGAAATCCGCAATGCTTTTTAGAAAATGAAACTACCATAAGACCTCCCGCCACACACACAATGCAAACGCAGAATTGGAGGAGATTTCTTCTTATGATAGTCAAACATGCTTACTACGCAAATCATTGGATATTATCATTAGTGCATAGTGTAGAAAAACATTTCGAAAGTATAATATTAATCTTAGCCAACATACGACCAGTATCGTATGCCTACTATAGCTACCATCTAAACAGTGGTGACCACCGTATGTAAATGGCAGGTTCTACAACTAAAACCGTAAAAGTTCCGTATTGGAGAAATGGATTTCCAACAAATGGTCAGGCTAAGGAACTTCCTATGCCACGAAGGAAACGCCTCTGGCGGGACGCTCCGAGAGACAAACTGCTCTCTGCCAACAAGGCCGGGTTACCCCTGTAACAGGTAACTCACGAATATGCCACCTCCCGGTCCTTTGGGACCTTTATCCGAGCTCGGTATCCAACATCACACATCATAAAGAAAGTGTATCCACATGAGTAAGTATCTGGGCTCCATACCATGATACCACCCCTTTCCAGAAGGAAATGACATACCCTAAAGGGCGCGACCCTCATAACCTTGCCGCAACATTCTTGTTTCGACCATTTCCGAGGTGTGAGGCTCGACGAAGTCTCGTCCACAAAGCTACGCTTTGTCACAAAGCCATGCTTCGGGTCAACGAATGATCAACCTATGATCACAAAGATATAAGATCAAACAAATGATCATATCACAAATGATCAAACACTGATCATCACACAGCAACACTCAGCATGTCACATTACCAAATTGGGATATATCGCTGATAAATTTCAACTACATAACCTCTGAGCTCGTACGTCTCAGAGAAGGGTGTTAAGCTAAGAGAATAAATTCTCCGCCACCAAACAGAAATGTATTTGAAAGAAATCGGCTTTATATCTCAAAGTGTAATGTCAGACATGTATCCATATAAGTCTGTTCCGGGATCGAACAGAACCGAAGGCACTTCTCACGAAGCCCTTGCAATTCCGGATAATTTCCAATCACGTCCGGACTTCCCGTCACAAAAGAGTGATATAAATCTCTATACCGGCGCGACTCAGTGCAGAGACATTCGACAGGTTGTCCTTTCATTTTCGAAAAATATCCGGTCTTCAACACCGGTCTTCAAATGCTATCCATATCGTCGAATCACTTATTCGGAATGGGTTATGTGACACAAAGGTCCTCTCCCGGCTAAACCGAATAATGAGCGCAATATTTTAAAACATATGGATACTGGGATTTCAATTAAGTCACAACTTAAACCCAAACTTTCTTTTCAAATGGTTTAACAATGTACCATTTCAAATCTTTTAAACAAAAAGATTCATTTTAACAACCTTTAACGGTTTAAACAATTTTCCACATTTTAATCTTTTAAACAAAAGATTCATTCACAGATTTTCCAAATCAATTTCCATTTCAATTTGATTAACTCGTTAAATCTTTAATCAAAGATTTAACTCATAGCTTTCATAACAATTTCATTTCGAATGGTTTAAACAAATCATCACTTTAAATCTGTTAAAAATAGACAGATTTAATTCATAGCTTTCAAAAAGAATTCATTCATAACTTGGAAAATCCATTTTTCAATTCACTTGAAATTCCTTTAATTTAAACTGAAATTTCTTTTCTTATCTAAAAGCTTTTATCATTTGAAAACAACAGTTTTCAATTTGGAAATCTGATTCATTCATACGAGTTGAAATCCTTGGTTTAAATTCAAATTCCCAAAATTATACTTTAAAAATGGTTTAATTCATACAAACACATTTATATCATCTTTTAATCCCTAGTTTCAAATCATATGATTCAATTTCAAACTTGAATTCAAATTAAATTATTTAAATTTCAAAACTCGATTAAGTTATTCAAAATAACCTTTATCTTTGAAATTCTATTTCAAAAGCTTTTCACTTTAAACCCCAAATTTCAAATTTCAAAATCAATTGAAATTAAAATTTCAATTTCAAAAAACATCAAATTTAAATGATCTGTGACTTAACCGATTTCCACGTGAAATCCATATTTGTGTGTGTAAAAGTGTGGTCAAGGGTTTTACACACAATAGTGCAACATCAATCATCACAGATATATCGATAAGCGGTATAATCGGTAACGCTTATCTTCATTCATAGATTCATAGATAAATATAAATATCGCAGATAAGTAAATTTCAGATCACAACATAAATCAGGGTGTATCACAAAGCATCATATATCAGGGATATCAACAATTCAATCATTCAATAGAATCCAAACATTCATAAGTAGGGTCAGTTAATTGTCTGATTATTTCAAATCAGATTAATTTCTTATCAATTACTAATCCTGGTTAATCAACATCAATAAATTACAAATCGTTTTGATTAATTATTCTTTAATCATTTATTAATTATATATATTTTTTTGATTAACCTTTAATAATAGATTAGTTAGCCTTAATTAATAAATTAATTAATTACCATTTAATTAATTATTCTTAATTAATAATCATCCCTTAATCACTTTCATTTATTAATTAACCTTTAAATTAATAAATTATTCTCAAATTAATTACCAAATCAATTTATCACATTATCCTTAAATTAATTACTGCTTAATCACTTGATAAATCAACTTAAATCATTGATTAATATCTTATTAAAAATCCTTAATTCACAAATTTATTATTATTATCCCTTAATAAATAAATCTTTAAACCTCAATTAATTAATTTAAACCTTTAATTACTTTCTAATTTTAAATGAATCTAAATCATTTATTCAAATATTTATTTTAATTCATATCAAAGCACTTGATTAAACTTGGCTTTGAAACTTACATTTCAATTTTGAATTTGCATTCTTAAAATTCAACCCACTTACATATTTTAGGTTGTTAAACAAATTTTAAATTTAAACTTGACTTGTATAAAACTTAAAACTGTTTCATTTCAGAACTCAGGAAATCTCGAGTCAAACCCGAGTAAATCCCAGTTTTACCCGAGCTATTCCCCGTGCCAACCAAATTTCCATCTGCTTCGAGTCGCCCCTGCATTTTCTCGAGCTATACCCGATTTGCTACCTTCTTCTCCAAACACAGCAACCCAGACATCATCAACTCGTGCACGTGTACGTGCACGATCGCCAGAGTGGCTGCCGACCAGCGTTTCGATCACCCATGAGTCATCCTCGACCTCATCGACGAACTCCGCAACCCAAAAACTCCGTACCACCACGAAATCAAAACTTGGTTAATCAAGCATTTCCTGGAACCCAACTATCACCAGACAATCGCCACGTCACGATCATCTCGACCACCTGACGCCACGCGACTTCGACCCAAACCTCGCCACAGTCTCGAACCTCCATCCCCCAGGCCTCGATCATCTCCGATGGTCCCTTGATGACCCACGAACCCCAAAACATCGACTCGAACCGGAACGTCACTAAACCCTACAATCGCCAATCCCGACCACTACGGCTACGATAAAATTGCCGCACCAATTTTGCCGAGATCCCCATACCTCAGAGCACCTCCAGCCCAAACATCGGCCAATATTACCACGTCGATCAACGGCAATTGCCAAAAACGCCCCAAAACGAATTTCAAAAATTTCCAATTGATTATCACACTAAAAATTACAAAATGTATATCAAAAATCATAATTTCCGATAGCAAACACATATATGTAATTCATAACAGAATTTGATTTTGTTGATTTTCAACTTATATGTGTAATCTTACTGTTATTTCTCTTTTTAAACCTACTTGTTAAATCTAAGACCTTGAAACTATTTTTATACACACTATCATACAATAACAACCATCTTTCATTTAAACATCAAGGTCTAATTTTAATTCTATTGGAAGCTTTGAATTTTTTTTTGAAGGCAAGGCAAGAACTGGAACACATGAAAACAGGGTATATAAATATATATACAGACAACTTACACACTTATACATAATGCAAACTCATCAATATCATATATCAGATCAACTCAGGCATTTGAATCATTCATACTTTTAAAAAGTTTTAAAACAAAGTGTTCACTCACTATATTGTTTCCAGAGGGGATGAAACAGAGTTTAAAAATAGGTTACTCACAGAACAATACAGTTCAATGCATCCTTCACAATAATTTGAAGTATTCATCACAACATATAAACAGATTTCAATATTAAAAAGGTAGTTTGCTCACCTGTTAGAAGAAAGAAAACAGGACTTCTATGAACAAGCTTGAAAGTTTGCAAAGTTGAAATCTGTTTTTCCTTGATTCTCTGACTTGAGTTGATCTAAGGTGTTGTTTAAGTTGAGTGAAGCTTCATTTGTAATATACTTTTCTGGACTACTAAGTTTCTTAGTGAACGAAATGAAAATAGAGAAAGTTTGATAAATAGAACAAAGTTTACAGGTTTGTTTATTTATTTGTACAACCAGGTCAGAGATCTTTTCTCTACTAGGGGGCTGAAATGATCAATGTTGGGTACTAGAGATTTTTACCATTAAATGCTCTGTCCTTATGTCTACACTTATCCTATATTTTATTCTTAGTTTACTTCCTTCTTTTGCAAGCTTAAAGAGATTTATGTATTCGTTTCTTGTTTCTGTTCTTTTTTTTTCTTTCCTGGTGTTCACTTTATCACCAAAACTATATAACAAATCTTATGTACTAATACCTTGTATTTATATTTTTTTCCAAGTGTAGATGCGCAATTTCCTGTACAAACATGAGAACATATTTATTCCCTTTGTCTTGCAGCCTTATATCTACAAACAAGTATATCTAGTTTATTTCCTTTACAAGTGTACACATATTTTATTTGCCTGGATAACCTTTGTTTTATAGTTTTGGTTTGTAGATATTTTTGTTTTGTTGACTTATTACTTGTCTTATGTTTTGTTAAAATATTTTTAGCTATGATATTATTTTATAATCCATTTACATGATTTAATTATCAATTTAAATTTATAAAAATTCGGGGTCGTTACAAACTTCCCCCCTTAAAAGAATTTCGTCCTCGAAATTACCAAGAAGACACAAAGATAGATGAAGAATATTTCATCAACTAAAACTGAACATCTATTCTGCATTTGGTTTACCAAGTCAGAATATCGATAACAGATACAAGAACGAATCTGTTTGACACTTCACAAGATACTCGGGTTATCCAGATCTACGAAATATACAGTGGCATCGGTTAGTTCGAAGTGATAACTAACCATTCGTAGAATATATCCGAACCCAAAGAATAGATAGATACATGGATACAATTTCAAAATTTTTAGTTTAGAAACTAAATTATATCTATCAACTATAGCAATCAAAGCAACCAATTCATCCAAACAAACAATTTTGGCTCAGTTGGAGTTTATGTCCCATTTTTATATATCGAATTAATTTCTGGATATACCAGAAATCATGGAAGAATTGAGAAAAGATGACGAATAAAGAGATGGATAGACAAAAAGATTGCTTCCTCGTTGTTACAGAGTATTGACCATTTATAGTCGTATTCCCCTGTCCCCTATCTCATCCTCTTCTTGCACTCATACTCACTATCGCGGAATAGTAAGAGAATTTACTGAGGCTTACGGACGGATATCTGAGAATTACTCATTCTAGAGTTTACTTCACTCTATCTCTAATGAGCCACCTAACGTGTTATACTCCTGAGCTAAAGTTCAACCTTAGCTCTGATACCACTTGTAAAGACCCAAAAGTTGGCCTTCGAAAATCAGCACCCGTACTCCACTTGTACTCAAAATGTCGTAGATTCAAATGCCAAATCTGGTTCTCCGGAGCTTATAACACAATTAAGTAAATAACACAGCGGAAGAAAAGAATAATACATTGATATACAATATCTGATACAACAGAGTGATACAATGAATATCAATATACATCAGAGATATGATACAAGAAATAGCAGCGGAAAAGAAAAGATAACAACAGCAGCGGATAATCTCCATCTTCAAAGCACTAATCCAGAAATAACTCGAACTCTCAATAACGATGCACAAAGATAAGCAAGTGCAGTCCGATCCAAAGACTAAACTAGCTCCAGAAAATCTACTAAATCTGAATATCTGAAAAGAAACCCAACTCTAGACTGCCCGTGTGGAAAATAGTGGGCACCCAGAGTTTAGGAAGGGAACAATAAACTCCGGATCAGTCATGGGACTGGTGTGAGCAACAAAAACAATTTATCTTTAAACAACAACAAAAGGATTTTAAACATTGAAATCCGCAATGCTTTTTAGAAAATGAAACTACCATAAGACCTCCCGCCACACACACAATGCAAACGCAGAATTGGAGGAGATTTCTTCTTATGATAGTCAAACATGCTTACTACGCAAATCATTGGATATTATCATTAGTGCATAGTGTAGAAAAACATTTCGAAAGTATAATATTAATCTTAGCCAACATACGACCAGTATCGTATGCCTACTATAGCTACCATCTAAACAGTGGTGACCACCGTACGTAAATGGCAGGTTCTACAACTAAAACCGTAAAAGTTCCGTATTGGAGAAATGGATTTCCAACAAATGGTCAGGCTAAGGAACTTCCTATGCCACGAAGGAAACGCCTCTGGCGGGACGCTCCGAGAGACAAACTGCTCTCTGCCAACAAGGCCGGGTTACCCCTGTAACAGGTAACTCACGAATATGCCACCTCCCGGTCCTTTGGGACCTTTATCCGAGCTCGGTATCCAACATCACACATCATAAAGAAAGTGTATCCACATGAGTAAGTATCTGGGCTCCATACCATGATACCACCCCTTTCCAGAAGGAAATGACATACCCTAAAGGGCGCGACCCTCATAACCTTGCCGCAACATTCTTGTTTCGACCATTTCCGAGGTGTGAGGCTCGACGAAGTCTCGTCCACAAAGCTACGCTTTGTCACAAAGCCATGCTTCGGGTCAACGAATGATCAACCTATGATCACAAAGATATAAGATCAAACAAATGATCATATCACAAATGATCAAACACTGATCATCACACAGCAACACTCAGCATGTCACATTACCAAATTGGGATATATCGCTGATAAATTTCAACTACATAACCTCTGAGCTCGTACGTCTCAGAGAAGGGTGTTAAGCTAAGAGAATAAATTCTCCGCCACCAAACAGAAATGTATTTGAAAGAAATCGGCTTTATATCTCAAAGTGTAATGTCAGACATGTATCCATATAAGTCTGTTCCGGGATCGAACAGAACCGAAGGCACTTCTCACGAAGCCCTTGCAATTCCGGATAATTTCCAATCACGTCCGGACTTCCCGTCACAAAAGAGTGATATAAATCTCTATACCGGCGCGACTCAGTGCAGAGACATTCGACAGGTTGTCCTTTCATTTTCGAAAAATATCCGGTCTTCAACACCGGTCTTCAAATGCTATCCATATCGTCGAATCACTTATTCGGAATGGGTTATGTGACACAAAGGTCCTCTCCCGGCTAAACCGAATAATGAGCGCAATATTTTAAAACATATGGATACTGGGATTTCAATTAAGTCACAACTTAAACCCAAACTTTCTTTTCAAATGGTTTAACAATGTACCATTTCAAATCTTTTAAACAAAAAGATTCATTTTAACAACCTTTAACGGTTTAAACAATTTTCCACATTTTAATCTTTTAAACAAAAGATTCATTCACAGATTTTCCAAATCAATTTCCATTTCAATTTGATTAACTCGTTAAATCTTTAATCAAAGATTTAACTCATAGCTTTCATAACAATTTCATTTCGAATGGTTTAAACAAATCATCACTTTAAATCTGTTAAAAATAGACAGATTTAATTCATAGCTTTCAAAAAGAATTCATTCATAACTTGGAAAATCCATTTTTCAATTCACTTGAAATTCCTTTAATTTAAACTGAAATTTCTTTTCTTATCTAAAAGCTTTTATCATTTGAAAACAACAGTTTTCAATTTGGAAATCTGATTCATTCATACGAGTTGAAATCCTTGGTTTAAATTCAAATTCCCAAAATTATACTTTAAAAATGGTTTAATTCATACAAACACATTTATATCATCTTTTAATCCCTAGTTTCAAATCATATGATTCAATTTCAAACTTGAATTCAAATTAAATTATTTAAATTTCAAAACTCGATTAAGTTATTCAAAATAACCTTTATCTTTGAAATTCTATTTCAAAAGCTTTTCACTTTAAACCCCAAATTTCAAATTTCAAAATCAATTAAAATTAAAATTTCAATTTCAAAAAACATCAAATTTAAATGATCTGTGACTTAACCGATTTCCACGTGAAATCCATATTTGTGTGTGTAAAAGTGTGGTCAAGGGTTTTACACACAATAGTGCAACATCAATCATCACAGATATATCGATAAGTGGTATAATCGATAACGCTTATCTTCATTCATAGATTCATAGATAAATATAAATATCGCAGATAAGTAAATTTCAGATCACAACATAAATCAGGGTGTATCACAAAGCATCATATATCAGGGATATCAACAATTCAATCATTCAATAGAATCCAAACATTCATAAGTAGGGTCAGTTAATTGTCTGATTATTTCAAATCAGATTAATTTCTTATCAATTACTAATCCTGGTTAATCAACATCAATAAATTACAAATCATTTTGATTAATTATTCTTTAATCATTTATTAATTATATATATTTTTTTGATTAACCTTTAATAATAGATTAGTTAGCCTTAATTAATAAATTAATTAATTACCATTTAATTAATTATTCTTAATTAATAATCATCCCTTAATCATTTTCATTTATTAATTAACCTTTAAATTAATAAATTATTCTCAAATTAATTACCAAATCAATTTATCACATTATCCTTAAATTAATTACTGCTTAATCACTTGATAAATCAACTTAAATCATTGATTAATATCTTATTAAAAATCCTTAATTCACAAATTTATTATTATTATCCCTTAATAAATAAATCTTTAAACCTCAATTAATTAATTTAAACCTTTAATTACTTTCTAATTTTAAATGAATCTAAATCATTTATTCAAATATTTATTTTAATTCATATCAAAGCACTTGATTAAACTTGGCTTTGAAACTTACATTTCAATTTTGAATTTGCATTCTTAAAATTCAACCCACTTACATATTTTAGGTTGTTAAACAAATTTTAAATTTAAACTTGACTTGTATAAAACTTAAAACTGTTTCATTTCAGAACTCAGGAAATCTCGAGTCAAACCCGAGTAAATCCCAGTTTTACCCGAGCTATTCCCCGTGCCAACCAAATTTCCATCTGCTTCAAGTCGCCCCTGCATTTTCTCGAGCTATACCCGATTTGCTACCTTCTTCTCCAAACACAGCAACCCAGACATCATCAACTCGTGCACGTGTACGTGCACGATCGCCAGAGTGGCTGCCGACCAGCGTTTCGATCACCCATGAGTCATCCTCGACCTCATCGACGAACTCCGCAACCCAAAAACTCCGTACCACCACGAAATCAAAACTTGGTTAATCAAGCATTTCCTGGAACCCAACTATCACCAGACAATCGCCACGCCACGATCATCTCGACCACCTGACGCCACGCGACTTCGACCCAAACCTCGCCACAGTCTCGAACCTCCATCCCCCAGGCCTCGATCATCTCCGATGGTCCCCTGATGACCCACGAACCCCAAAACATCGACTCGAACCGGAACGTCACTAAACCCTACAATCGCCAATCCCGACCACTACGGCTACGATAAAATTGCCGCACCAATTTTGCCGAGATCCCCATACCTCAGAGCACCTCCAGCCCAAACATCGGCCAATATTACCACGTCGATCAACGGCAATTGCCAAAAACGCCCCAAAACGAATTTCAAAAATTTCCAATTGATTATCACACTAAAAATTACAAAATGTATATCAAAAATCATAATTTCCGATAGCAAACACATATATGTAATTCATAACAGAATTTGATTTTGTTGATTTTCAACTTATATGTGTAATCTTACTGTTATTTCTCTTTTTAAACCTACTTGTTAAATCTAAGACCTTGAAACTATTTTTATACACACTATCATACAATAACAACCATCTTTCATTTAAACATCAAGGTCTAATTTTAATTCTATTGGAAGCTTTGAATTTTTTTTTTGAAGGCAAGGCAAGAACTGGAACACAGGAAAACATGGTATATAAATATATATACAGACAACTTACACACTTATACATAATGCAAACTCATCAATATCATATATCAGATCAACTCAGGCATTTGAATCATTCATACTTTTAAAAAGTTTTAAAACAAAGTGTTCACTCACTATATTGTTTCCAGAGGGGATGAAACAGAGTTTAAAAATAGGTTACTCACAGAACAATACAGTTCAATGCATCCTTCACAATAATTTGAAGTATTCATCACAACATATAAACAGATTTCAATATTAAAAAGGTAGTTTGCTCACCTGTTAGAAGAAAGAAAACAGGACTTCTATGAACAAGCTTGAAAGTTTGCAAAGTTGAAATCTGTTTTTCCTTGATTCTCTGACTTGAGTTGATCTAAGGTGTTGTTTAAGTTGAGTGAAGCTTCATTTGTAATATACTTTTCTGGACTACTAAGTTTCTTAGTGAACGAAATGAAAATAGAGAAAGTTTGATAAATAGAACAAAGTTTACAGGTTTGTTTATTTATTTGTACAACCAGGTCAGAGATCTTTTCTCTACTAGGGGGCTGAAATGATCAATGTTGGGTACTAGAGATTTTTACCATTAAATGCTCTGTCCTTATGTCTACACTTATCCTATATTTTATTCTTAGTTTACTTCCTTCTTTTGCAAGCTTAAAGAGATTTATGTATTCGTTTCTTGTTTCTCTTCTTTTTTTTTTCTTTCCTGGTGTTCACTTTATCACCAAAACTATATAACAAATCTTATGTACTAATACCTTGTATTTATATTTTTTTCCAAGTGTAGATGCGCAATTTCCTGTACAAACATGAGAACATATTTATTCCCTTTGTCTTGCAGCCTTATATCTACAAACAAGTATATCTAGTTTATTTCCTTTACAAGTGTACACATATTTTATTTGCCTGGATAACCTTTGTTTTATAGTTTTGGTTTGTAGATATTTTTGTTTTGTTGACTTATTACTTGTCTTATGTTTTGTTAAAATATTTTTAGCTATGATATTATTTTATAATCCATTTACATGATTTAATTATCAATTTAAATTTATAAAAATTCGGGGTCGTTACATATATATATATATATATATATATATATATATTCATTATTAGGAAAAATTACATCTCCTGCCTCTACACACACACATATATAAGATAGAAAGCAAGGAGTAACAATCATGGATTGATCATAAATACTTGTGCAAAAACTTCATTTTGAATAGCCTCTACGATTGCCTATGTGACTACCACAACACAGAGGAAAATTGGCTAAGGAGATCTGGGAGGTGCTGCCGAAGAAGTATAACATGGAGGAAGCTGGAGCAAAGGAATACGCAATCAATCGTTACCCCAAACATCAGATGTCCGATGACAGGTCAGTAGAGACGCAGTCTCAAGAGCTTCAGAAAATAGCTCATGAGATCGTCTATGAAGGTAATGGCTATTGACAAGCAGTTTTAAGTTGCAGTACTAATGATATATTGCCCATAGTTGTAAAGAGTTCAAAAATAAGTTTAGACATAAAACTAAACAATTTTCATTTGAAATTTTTATTTTTAGCCTACGAATTGATGAGAAATCCCGAAAATAAGATTTGAAAAAGTAAGTCCTTGCTGTTTCCAACAACATTATCAAGGCTGCAATTCTGAAAACAAACTCAAAAACTTTAAGAATCAAAACCATAAGCCTAACTAGAACTGCAACAAGAATAGGAACCTTCAAAGGAACCATACCGCACCACATCAAATACCGCGCTTATAGACCGATTTTGGTCAATTTTTTGTTATAACTATAGCAAACCAGGTCATAGGCATGAATGTGTAGAAACATGCATTGTCTTGGTCCTCAAGCGAACCTGATTGAAGAGCAGTCGCTAACTGCTATAATTAATGAGATCGAGCTTAGATGGGATCAAAAGGATGGTGAGTAGATAATTGGCGCTACATGCCATATTTGTTATGACCGTGCTATGTTCAAACGTACATGGATGTTGAGGACAAGAAAGTGAAGTTGGGTGACTCTCACACCGCTATTGTTGTTGAGATTGGAATGTTGAGTTGAACTTTGCCTATGGAAAGACTATCATACTGAAAGGACGTGATGCAAATTCCAAAGATGAGAAATAACTTACTTTCGAGTTATCACTTAATAAGGCTGGCTTTACTCAGATTATAAGGGCTGATCTTTGCGCCATCACTATGAATGATATGTTTGTGGGTATGGCTTATGCTACCGAGGGTATGCTTAAGTTAAATGTTGAAAGTAATAAGTATCTCCTTCTGCTTATATGTTGTGTTCATTTAATATATAGCATGTTAGAATGTGTCAGTGAACAAGCGTATAATAAAGAATATGAGTAGCTTAGGATTAACTCCTAACGTATCATTGATTTTTTTTGAAAAATATGATTTTTGTAGTCGAGCCTAAATTACAAAAACTCCACATAAATACGTAATTAGAGAATCTGAAACTTTAGAGTTGACTTATACTGATATATGTGAATTAAATGGAACTTTGACTAAAAATGGGCATCGCTATTTTATCACATTTATTGATGACTACTATGATTTACTTATGTGTACCAAATGAAAAATGAAAGGTGATACATTTGAAATGTTTAAATCTTTTATAATTGAAATTGAAATTAAGAAAGTTAAAAGATTACGTAGTGATAGAGGAATTGAGTATGAATCCAGTATGTTTATTAAAACTTAGTATGATACATGCACGAACTACACCTTACTCATCTGAAATAAATGGTAAAGTCGAAAGAACACTACAACAAAAATACTCCACTACAACATCCTTTTTACATCGGGCATTTACTGCCCGTTGTAATAAAAGGCTATTACAACGGTCTATTTAGGACCGTTGTAATAGATGCCCTATACAACGCCCTTTTAACAACAGACAATGACTGCCTGTTGTAATAGAATGATATTACAACGGTCCTTCATGCCCGTTATAATAGATGCCAATTTTACAACGTTCACAAATTATCCGTTGTAATAAATGTTAATTTTACAAAGGTCACAAAATGCTTGTTGTTGTAAGAGGTGCCAATTTTACAACTCTCATAACGCCCGTTGTAATAGGTGCCAATTTTACAATGGGCTAACATTGCCCATTGTAATAGATGCCAATTTTACAACGGTCATAAAATGCCCGTCTTAACCGATGCCAATTTTACAACGATCATAAAATGCCCATTATAATAAATTTCGTTGCAATTTTCGACAATCGATAATTAGTAATTACAATTCTTTCCTAAAATTAATATTTATTATTCATTAATATTTAATAATTAATCACTAATAATATTATATTAATCATATGTTACCAATTACTAATTATAATATTATATAACAAATCACTAATTACTGATCATTAATAATATTATATTATATATTAACATGTAATAATTAATCATTAATAATGTTGTATTAATCATTTATAACTTAGAATAATTCATGATTATGAATAAATAATCACTAATTACTAATATTATATATAATTAGTATTCCAACAGGCTTAATTTTACTTTCCAGTTATTAGTAAGTAACATCGAGTAATTAATATTAAATATATAATAATTTATAATTAACAATAAATATTAATAATTTATGATTAATAATTACTATTAAAAATTAATAATATACACATATTAATTATTAAAAGTTAATAATTAACCTTAAATTATAATTAATAAATATGAAGTAACATTTAATAATAACAAACGTTGTAATCGTACTTTTGTAACAACATTTATTATAAAAAAGTTGTAAAAACATTGCTTTTAACAACTTTATCCCTACAAGTTGCAAATATTAATTTTCTAAAATGAAAAATGTTTTACTCATAGAGTTGAATTTTTTTTGAGGAAATGTTCACTAAAAGAAGGTGTCAAATTAACGTTAATTTTTTTTGAATATATTTACTATTTTTTTAAATATCATAACAATCAGTAATTTATAGTTAATAACAAATAATAAATACTTACCTAATAATTTATAATTAATAATTATAAATGATAGTTTATATAAGTCATTATTTATAATTTATTACAATTAATTACTATCAATAAATAACTTATAACTACTAGTTATTATCTATAATCAATAATTATCTTTTATATTTAATAATTATTATTGGTTTATATTTCATAATTAATATTATATAATTAATAATATTTAATTTTCAATTTAATAATTATTACTACTTAATAATTAGTTAACTATTCTTAATAATAATACTCATCAAATTAAAAAATAAAATTCTGGAATGTATTTAATATTCAAAAATGAAAAAAATATTATTTTTTCTTAAATAAATTTAAAATTTCACTAAATATTCAAAATTTTAGAAAATTCCAAAATGTTAAAAAAAATCAAAATTCGAAAAATATAAACATTACATTGTGGATAATTACTTCCGTATGCATTTGGCATCCTATCAAGAAAATGGTATATCTCATTTATGTTTGAATTTGAATTCAGATTACAAACAGCTATAATAGTTTTACCATGATTTGAATTTTAGCTTATTTGAAAAAAAAATTATCAAATAAATAAAAGTTTACAATTAATTTTTGCATTAGCGATATTCAATATTTAATGGGTGACACTAATACGCTATTGGTCAAAAATAACGTGGACATGCCGTTCATAATTGTACGTATAATAATATTTAACTCAATAAGGAAACATTAACATGCTATTGGTCAAAAACAGCAAGTGGAATTACTAATAGTTGAAGAGATAATCACCACCGTCAATCATTTCTTTAATCCAATGGATGACATTAGCATTTTGTGCCTTCACCTGAAATTCTCCTTCGTCCTTCCTTATCTTTCCACATCGTTCTCACACCCCAAATAAAAAGTAGAACCCTAAATTCAGTTTTAAATCCTAAATCGAAGCAATGGAGACTGAGGGCAAATTGAAGAAGGATTCTTTTACCGCCAAAGGCTGCAAACATCCTCCTCGACCAAACAAAATCAGAAACCCTAGTCCACCACGACCCCAAATCCGCAAACGTCCCCCTCGATCGCAACTACACCTGTGACGACCCGAAATTTTGGATGTTTGAAATGGGAATATTTAATTGATTTAAATATTCAAAAGTGAATTTTAGCCTGAATTTCAAATATCATTATTTATTTGGTAATTTAATTTTTAAATTAAGTAAATTTAAAATTGGGTAAAATGCTAAATCGGGAATTTTAAGCCTGTTAAAAATAATTTAAAGACTCGGAAAATTTATATTGTTAATACTAAAGGTGATAAAAGCTTTTAAATTTAATTCGGAAGTATTTTTGTTCAGTTTTGAAATTTTATCGTTTAAATTGAATTTAAAAATAGCCTTCCGTGGCACAGTCTCGGAATTCAACGAAACCAGTTTCATTGGATCTGTAATATTGTATTATTATCGGATTTCAATTTTCGTAGTGATCAGAGTTGTCGTGTGATCGTATGGTAGATAAATGCGCTTAACTCTTTGTCGAGATGTAAATATGATAACACATACATATATATTTGACCAATCAACCCTTTCACGTCAAAACTTTATTCCTTCACCTCAAGGTCACTGTGGCTGGTTATTTCAATCACGTAAGCTTACTCAAACACGCAATCTCCCTTTCTCATTTTTTTTAAAAAAATCAATCCTGATTTCCTTCATTCTATCAACAAAGAAACCACAGAGAAAATGGCGACAACTTCTTTCCTTTCCCATTTATTGTACGCCGCTCTTCCTCTGCCTTTTCATTTATTCCCAGATTCATTCGAAATCCACGAGCGTTACTAAAAAAATACGAACGACAAGTCGTTCGAATCAAACCGCGTGGGCGTAGGAAGGCTCGATGATCTCAAGCATCGATCGCGCGCGTGGATTGGGAGATTGGGCAAGTCCATGTTTTTCCTTGGGGGGCGACGGTGACGATGAAGGGGATTGCGATGCGAGGTGGAGGCGTTCGTTGCACGCGGTAGCAGATAGGGTTTCATGTTCAATCTATTGCTAGGAGGAAAGAGCATCGCAAGGTGTCGCGATCTCATTCGAGCTGCTTGGAGATCGGTCGCAGTTTGGCGATTCATGGGCTCGCCACGTTCGTGGATTATGGGTGCTCGAGGGGGGTTCACATATTCGAGAGGGGAAAGGTAGGGGAGCTTCGATCTGTTCAAGCTTGCGTTTTGGTGGGGGAGTGGATGGTCGCGATCTGGTGGCGACTGGAGCAGGGTTGAGGTCGCGCGAAGCAGTAGGGTGAGATTTTCTTTTTATTTATTTATTTATTTAATTAACTTATGTATATGTAGATTTGAAGGATATTTTACTGTAAGAAAAACATAATAAAAATAAGTGTTATTTTTTCCAGTGAAATTTAGAACTGTAAAAATATATATATATATATATAAATTATTGATACAGTAAAGGAAAATATATATGAACAAGTATGCAGATATCTGGGAAACAGAAATATATTCTTTAATAAGAGAGATAAATTTGTTTAACTCACTTGTTAATTATTTTAGTAATGGTTAAGAGAAATTTCCTTTAAAGAAAACTAAAGTATTAGTTAAGTAATTATTTAAGGTAAGTGATTATTCAATTAGTTCAATCATTTTATAAATATATATATGTAGATTTTAAAATGAAAGAAATATATTAATAATATATATATACTGGAATTTGGTGATTTGTTCTATAAATTTAATGATAATTTAAAATATTTTAGTTGCAATCCAAAATGAAATTTATTAAGGAAATTATATAGTTAATAACTTATTAAATTATTTTAGTCATTAAAGATTATTTAAAAGGAAATTAGTTTAAAAATCAAATTACTAGTGTAAAACCAAATGATTAGCTTAAATTAAATTTTTGGTCAATTTAATTAATTAAATGGAATTGATAGTCCGGTTATGGTAAATATTAATAAAACGAATAATGATTATACAAAGTAGTAATAAATTGTTTGATCTATTCCAAATATTAATAAAACCATAAAATGTCTATTCAAGGTCTAAAACGTGAAGAAATCAAGCTGGATTGGAAATAGATTGCATTCAAAGTAAAAGGTGAGTAAATCTCACTCATCTGGTTGTTATTTAAATTTAAATAGTTAAATTTAAATATTTGGTTGAATGTTTGCATTGACTGAATGTGATATATTATATAGTAGTATACCAATATATATATATTGGCATATGTATATATTGGAATTGATATTCCCGCATTATATAGCGGATGAGACCCTATGCGCCGCATAATAGCGGATGATTTTTAATTAAATCCCATATACCGCGATATTCCACCTCGAAGTGGAATTGGTATTGTGCTAACATTTGTGGATGCAGGGAAACAGGTTAGAGGGATCCAACTGGATTCCTCAAAATTATTTAGATTATTTAATATTCTGTGTTTTGAATATTTGATATCCTGTGATGATTTTATATTGGATGATGTGGTTGATTTGAATTGTCCAGTATAATGAGTTATAAAATCTATGGAATTGAATTTTTGAAAAGAAATAAAAGAATAAAAATTTAAGTAAAATAATTCAAGTGTATTGGAATAAATTAAATAATGAATTGAAAATAAAATAAAATAAATGATTTGGAATTTTAAACAAATATGGGAAAAGGAAATTTTAAATTTACAGAGGAGTAGTAAATTTTAAACTAAAATGATACTGTTTTAAATGAATAAATAAATTACTTTTAATTCAAGGATTAAATTCTAATTAAAGAGTAAATAAGGAATTTTGGAAATCTGAAATGGGTATTTTAGTTAAAAGGGTTTTTTACTCGTAATTAAGAAATAAAATCCGGAAGTTAATGTATTTGAAATAAATGAAGTAAATAAGGAAATTTATTTCAAAATAAAGCAAATTTGAAATCAATTGTAGAATTGATTTAAATGTTTGAAACTGGAAATTTGAAAAAGAAATGAGATTTTGGAATCTATAAACTGGGTCTATAAAGTTGAACGAAATATCGGTGGATATTTTAAATATAAATTCAAAGTGGGAATTTATAAAGGAATGTGAATTTGGTTTACAATAAATGGTGATTTATTTTTAAAAGATATGAAAGGAAAGTGTATTTCCTGGGTAGCCAAGTACATTTTTTAGCAACTTTAAATATTGGTTAAAAGATTTATTGTTATTTTAAAAATCATGTTTTAGAAAATCTATTAATTCTAAATGTTAAATTTCTAAAGTAAGTATTTTTCAAATCTATTATTGTAGTATATATAAAAGTGATTCGGTAATATGTTTTAAATAGAAAATTTAGTTTATCTCTACAAAGTGATTTTATTTTAAATATTCTTATAGTTTATATTTTTAATAAAGTATTTAAAATAGTTCTAATTTCAAATGTTAAAGTATATTTGTAATAAAGTGCTTTCTAAATTATTTTAAAATCTAAAAGTCTTTTATACTTGGTGTTTCAGTGGAAATAATTATTGGGAAAATTATTCCGTGGGAGGAATATGTTTGAAACTGTTTTCAAAAGGGTTTGGAAGTGGAAATGATATCTTGTGAAGATATTTTGGAAATAATAAATAATTTGGGGAAATTATTTATTGATTGATGGATGTTATGGATGTTAATTGATAGTTAAATAACCGACTATCAATATTGGCCAAATGCGCTGATCGTTTCGAAGAGACCGGGATCGAGATTAATTTCTCAAAAACCACTTCGATCCAGTTTGTATGTTTCGTGGGGAAACGAGTTTGATATCGAAGATGGGATAGTGTTTCAGTTCCGTTCGGACTCGGAACAGACTTGTATGGACGAATGCTTTCGGAACATCGTCAGGGGACGATGGGCATTCTAAGGGAAACGTTCTATGAAGGTAACGTTTAGCCTCAGGCCTCATCAACCGGGAATGACTGAAAATCAGGGGATATGCAGCTAGGCTTCGTGGGTAGCGCCCACTGGAGAGTATGATCATCCCTGCCTAGAGGTCCCTTTATTTCGGCTTAGTGGTGCGGTTGCTGATCCCAACCGTGGGGTGATCATATTTGGAATTGCCCATAGGTGATTTCGGTCTTGTGTTGCAGGGGGTCGGGCGTGATCCTCGGTACTGTGATCTAGGCCACGTACTGTGACAGGTGGTACCCCAGTGCCTATTCATTCGTTGGAAATTCATTTTTCCTACGTGCCTTTTACGAGTTTTGTTTGTATACCTAGTATGCTGGAATTTAATCATGTAACAATTTCAGCTATTTGAATAAGTATTTGTATATAGACACTATTATAATATCAGAGGATTTTATAAAAAGTGTTTTAGCTATCGTAAGGTAAAAACAAGACTTGTTTATATGTGGCATGGTCTTACGAGATGCTTTTGATTTCAAAGGATTTTGAAACTTTAATAGTCAATTTGAGTGTGATTTTCTCACGCCGGTATTCTAGACTAACTCGGGTATTGTTTTATATGATGCTCGGGTCAGACCGAGTATTATAGGATACAGGATATGATGCTGTGGATCTCAGGAGACGAGTTGGATGGCGAGACGTATCTCCCATATTTGTATATATATATATATTCCGCTAACTGTATGTTATTGATGCTGTTGAATTCTGATGTATGCTCTGATGATGTATTATATAAACAGATATAGTTTTGATTTGTGTAAGGATTTGTTAGTATATATTATATTTTATTCCGCTGCGATGGTTAGATTCTGATGTTGTTTCCTATTTTCTGCTTCTACCTCTTCTTCTTTAACGCAAATGGTTCGATTTTCCGGGACTGGAAAGTCGAGTCGTTTCATTTGGTATCAGAGCGAAGGTTGGCGATAACCTTGGCTCTGGTGGAAATTTTGAGTGTATTAATAAATATGAGAGCGTATTTGTTAGTGAATATAAGATGGTTTTATATTGTGTTGATTGATTTATTGAGTGGCATATGAACCTTCGTCGGCACAGTCTGGACAACTATATCGAAGGGGTTTCTAAACACTTGAATAGAACAATTCGACACAATATTGTTTTCGAAGTGGGTAAATGGAATAATTTTACCCAAAAATGTATTTTGATATTAAAGAAATATTTTCTTGAATTGTTCTATAGTTTGGATGTTTGGATGGTAATATTCTAATAATAATAATAATAATATGATAACAAAATGATTTACATAACCAATGGAAATTTGTATAAGTATAAATTGTACAAATGAATTATAGCTAAAAATTTGATTTAATCAAACTGGTAAATTTAAACCCCGGAGATTTTGTAATTGTTTTTCGAAGTGTTTTGAAAATAAAGAATAGCATTATTATTTTGGAAGTATTTCTGAAAGGAAATTATTTAAATAATTTTTTTGGAAGAGATATAGCATTGATCTCACTTCAGTCGCTGGAAAATAACTTCGGTGATGACTGCAGCATCATCGATGTCTATTTTCGAGTTTCTAAGTGACGGATTGCTACCAAATCGATTTGTTCAGAAAACTAGTTTTGTGTTTGAAATTTCAAAGGAAAGTGTTTGTGGATAAAAGCCAGGATTAGTTTAAAATTTTGAGAAGTGTGGTTTTGAGATGTTGGAGATTTCAAAATGTTTTGAAGCCAAAAGCCGGGTGTTTAAAAAGGGAAATCCTGATGAAATAGGTTGTAAGCTTATAACTTGAAATGATTTTTAAATCAGGAAGGAAATATAAGCTTTGAATGTTAGAATTAACATGTAAAGTGAAAAGTTAAAAATGAAATTAACTTGGATTGGGGAATAAAAATTTGACTGGATTAAAATTTATTGAATAGGTTGAGAATAATATCCAGTTGTCTTTGAATAAAATTGAATCGAATTGAATTAAATAAATCTGAGTTAAGTTGAATTGGAAAATAAACGAAAAATTCAAACTTGAATTATAAAATAAATTTAACTTAAGGAAATTAAGTGAAGTGATATTTGGAATTAAAAATCAAGTATTGAAATATAAATAGATAATAAATTAGGTAATGAAATATGTAGTGGAAACCTAATGTAGTTAAATAGAAGCTGATTTGGTGAGTTAATATTGACATTTGGAAATAAAACTCAAGATATAAATTAAATTCGACTTGAATCATTAGGGAAGAAAATATAATTGAAAGTTGCCTTGCAATTAATTAAATAAATTGAAATTGGGTGGTAAATTGAAAATGGATAGTGGATCTAGGATTTGAGTTACAAATTAAACTTTAACTTGAAGTGTTAACAAATTAAATATAATTGAAATGCAAATGAATAGATCATGAATAAAATTGAAATGATTATTGAATGAAATAGTTTAGATTGTCTTCGAGCTAAATAAAATAGTTTGGAATGAACAATTTTGGAATGAATTGTAAATGAATGGATTGTGAATGGAATTTAAACAGAATGTGTCGAGTTAGATCAAATGGATTCAAATGGAACCTGTTTGAATAACGAAACTAGTTTGGTTAATGAAATGAAATGCAAGTGAATGGATTCAAATTTAAAATTCAATGAAAGGAGAATATATGGATTGTGAATAAATCTGAAATGGAATAGAATTAAGTGTAAGTTGAGTCGGAGTCAATTTAAATTGATTATAAAACTCAAGTGCTTATTTATTCACATGGATATTGTCAAATTGCATAGTAATAAAATTGTCGTTGGACGTACCGAGATTAAATAAATGCTATGAATTGATATGAGTAAAATAAATTGATTTTGGCATCGATTGAAACGAATATGAGTTCGTTTCATTCAAAATTGAATTGAATGGTATGTAATTTGGATGCAAACAATTTAAACTAGTGTCGAAACCTTGCATATGTACTTATGAATGTATATCACATGCATTACTTATGGAATTTATGTGTTAGCTATTTGAATATAAGTGAAATGTTAATAAATTGCATATATTTAGTACTTAAATATTTAAATTGAGTAAGTACAGGTTCAGGGAAGCCGTTTGGCTGGATTTGGACGCGCAAAATGCAAATTTAATAAGCCGCTTGCTTAAAAATGCTAAATAAAGGTACGCTTATGCAAAAGAATTCAAAATAGGAGATATGAACTGCATATATTGATATATATTGTGATTTCTGGCCTGAGGCCGATGTGTATATATATCTGTGCATCCTGCGATATCGCAGAATTCCCTCCGTACAAGGGAGACTCTACCAAAATTTTCCGAAAATTTTGGGAGTTAGAATTTTTTTTTGAAAATTTTTGGAAACTTTTGTTAACAACAAAACGGTTTCAAAATGGAGATTGAAATAAATTAGTAAATGAAGCTAATTAAAATAATGACATAAATTAGTTATAAATGGAAGATAAAATTTAATGTTCAAAGTTGAAAATAACTAAAAATTCATATGGAATGTGAAAACTAAATTGAATAGAAATAGATATAAACTTAAGTGATAAAGTGAAAATAAATAAAGAAGCATATTAAATGCTTATACAAACTTAAATAAGGAATGATAAATTCTCAATTTGAAATTGATATTACGAAAATATTCTAAGTAATATTTGAATGAATAAGTATCGACATTGGTAAAGAAGTCGATAAAATGTTTTTGGAAAGTTGTGATTTGATATTAGTGTTAAGTAGGATATGCAGGTAATTGATTTTGATCTTAGAGGATAAAATTTAATGGCCCGACAAAAAGGTATGTATTTGAATTTCTATATGAAATTTGATTGGGATTTTGATCGAGCCACTTGGCTTTTTGGTTTTTCTTTTCAGATTTGGGAGGCCGTAGAGCCATGTTGTAGTTGTACCGAGCTAGCCGTGCAAAGGAAACGCTGGCGAAATTTTCGAAAATTTAGAGAGTTAGAAAAAATTTGAGAAAATTTTGATAATTCAAATTTGGTTTTAAATTTAAATTTGAATGGTTAAGCAAGTGATATAGTTTGGGATTTATGGGTAAGTTGGGAAGTTAAGAAAAGAGTTAGTGTGTCTTTGATAAAAGACATGTTATGGAAAGTTGATAAACTGTTTGGATTTGAGAAAATAGTTAACGGGAATTGAATCATTCTTCCTAACTGGTAATTTTGGGGACGAAATTCTTTTAAGGGGGGAGGAATGTGACGACCCGAAATTTTGGATGTTTGAAATGGGAATATTTAATTGATTTAAATATTCAAAAGTGAATTTTAGCCTGAATTTCAAATATCATTATTTATTTGGTAATTTAATTTTTAAATTAAGTAAATTTAAAATTGGGTAAAATGCTAAATCGGGAATTTTAAGCCTATTAAAAATAATTTAAAGACTCATAAAATTTATATTGTTAATACTGAAGGTGATAAAAGCTTTTAAATTTAATTCGGAAGTATTTTTGTTTAGTTTTGAAATCTTATTGTTTAAATTGAATTTAAAAATAGCCTTCCGTGGCACAGTCTTGGAATTCAACGAAACCAGTTTCATTGGATCTGTAATATTGTATTATTATCGGATTTCAATTTTCGTTGTGATCAGAGTTGTCGTGTGATCGTATGGTAGATAAATGCGCTTAACTCTTTGTCGAGATTTAAATATGATAACACATACATATATATTTGACCAATCAACCCTTTCACGTCAAAACTTTATTCCTTCACCTCAAGGTCACTGTAGCTGGTTATTTCAATCATGTAAGCTTACTCAAACACGCAATCTCCTTTTCTCGTTTTTTTAAATAAAAAATCAATCCTGATTTCCTTCATTCTATCAACGAAGAAACCACAGAGAAAATGGCGACAACTTCTTTCCTTTCCCATTTATTGTACGCCGCTCTTCCTCTGCCTTTTCATTTATTCCCAGATTCATTCGAAATCCACGAGCGTTACTAAAAAAAATACGAACGACAAGTCGTTCGAATCAAACCGCGTGGGCGTAGGAAGGCTCGATGATCTCAAGCATCGATCGCGCGCGTGGATTTGGAGATTGGGCAAGTCCATGATTTTCCTGGGGGGGAGGGGGGCGACGGTGACGATGAAGGGGATTGCGATGCGAGGTGGAGGCGTTCGTTGCGCACGACAGCAGCTAGGGTTTCGTGTTCAATCTATTGCTGGGAGGAAAGAGCATCGCAAGGTGTCGCGAGCTCATTCGAGCAGCTTGGAGATCGGTCGCAGTGTGGCGATTCATGGGCTCACCGTGTTCGTGGATTATGGGTGCTCGAGGGGGGTTCGCATATTTCAGAGGGGAAAGGTAGGGGAGCTTCGATCTGTTCAAGCTTGCGTTTTGGTGGGGGAGTGGATGGTCGCGATCTGGTGGCGACTGGAGCAGTGTTGAGGTCGCGCGAAACAGTAGGGTGAGGTTTTCTTTTTATTTATTTATTTATTTATTTAATTAACTTATGTATATGTAGATTTGAAGGATATTTTACTGTAAGAAGAACATAATAAAAATAAGTGTTATTTTTTCCAGCGAAATTTAGAACTGTAAAAATATATATATATATATATATATATATATATATATATATATATATATATATATATATATATAAATTATTGATACAGTAAAGGAAAATATATATGAACAAGTATGCAGATATCTGGGAAACAGAAATATATTCTTTAATAAGAGAGATAAATTTGTTTAACTCACTTGATAATTATTTTAGTAATGGTTAAGAGAAATTTCCTTTAAAGAAAACTTAAGTATTAGTTAAGTAATTATTTAAGGTAAGTGATTATTCAATTAGTTCAATCATTTTATAAATATATATATGTAGATTTTAAAATGAAAGAAATATATTAATAATATATATACTGGAATTTGGTGATTTGTTCTATAAATTTAATGATAATTTAAAATATTTTAGTTGCAATCCAAAACGAAATTTATTAAGGAAATTATATAGTTAATAACTTATTAAATTATTTTAGTCATTAAAGATTATTTAAAAGGAAATTAGTTTAAAAATCAAATTACTAGTGTAAAACCAAATGATTATCTTAAATTAAAATTTTGGTCAATTTAATTTATTAAATGGAATTGATAGTCCGGTTATGGTAAATATTAATAAAACGAATAATGATTATACAAAGTAGTAATAAATTGTTTGATCTATTCCAACTATTAATAAAACCATAAAATGTCTATTCAAGGTCTAAAACGTGAAGAAATCAAGCTGGATTGGAAATAGATTGCATTCAAAGTAAAAGGTGAGTAAATCTCACTCATCTGGTTGTTATTTAAATTTAAATAGTTAAATTTAAATATCTGGTTGAATGTTTGCATTGACTGAATGTGATATGTTATATAGTAGTATACCAATATATATATATATATATATTGGCATATGTATATATTGGAATTGATATTCCTGCATTATATAGCGGATGAGACCCTATGCGCCGCATAATAGCGGATGATTTTTATTTAAATCCCATATACCGCGATATTCCACCTCGAAGTGGAATTGGTATTGTGCTAACATTTGTGGATGCAGGGAAATAGGTTAGAGGGATCCAACTAGATTCCTCAAAATTATTTAGATTATTTAATATTCTATATTCTGAATATTTGATATCTTGTGATGATTTTATATTGGATGATGTGTATGATTTGAATTGTCCAGTATAATGAGTTATAAAATCTATGGAATTGAATTTTTGAAAAGAAATAAAAGAATAAAAATTTAAGAAAAATAATTCAAGTGAATTGGAATAAAATAAATAATGAATTGAAAATAAAATAAAGTGATTTGGAATTTTAAACAAATATGGGAAAAGGAAATTTTAAATTTATAGAGGAGTAGTAAATTTTAAACTAAAATGATACTGTTTTAAATGAATAAAGAAATTACTTTTAATTCAAGGATTAAATTCTAATTAAAGAGTAAATAAGGAATTTTGGAAATCTGAAATGGGTATTTTAGTTAAAAGGGGTTTTTTACTCGTAATTAAGAAATAAAATCTGGAAGTTAATGTATTTGAAATAAATGAAGTAAATAAGGAAATTTATTTCAAAATAAAGCAAATTTGAAATCAATTGTAGAATTGATTTAAATGTTTGAAACTGGAAATTTGAAAAAGAAATGAGATTTTGGAATCTATAAACTGGGTCTATAAAGTGAAACGAAATATCGGTGGATATTTTAAATATAAATTCAAAATGGGAATTTATAAAGGAATGTGAATTTGGTTTAGAATAAATGGTGATTTATTTTTAAAAGATATGAAAGGAAAGTGTATTTCCTAGGTAGCCAAGTACATTTTTTTAGCAACTTTAAATATTGGTTAAAAGATTTATTGTTATTTTAAAAATCATGTTTTAGAAAATCTATTAATTCTAAATGTTAAATTTCTAAAGTAAGTATTTTTCAAATCTATTATTGTAGTAAATATAAAAGTGATTCGGTAATATGTTTTAAATAGAAAATTTAGTTTATCTCTACAAAGTGATTTTATTTTAAATATTCTTAAAGTTTATATTTTTAATAAAGTATTTAAAATAGTTCTAATTTCAAATGTTAAAGTATATTTGTAATAAAGTGCTTTCTAAATTATTTTAAAATCTAAAAGTCTTTTGTACTTGGTGTTTCAGTGGAAATAATTATTGGGAAAATTATTTCGTGGGAGGAATATGTTTGAAACTGTTTTCAAAAGGGTTTTGAAATGGAAATGATATCTTGTGAAGATATTTTGGAAATAATAAATAATTTGGGGAAATTATTTATTGATTGATGGATGTTATGGATGTTAATTGATAGTTAAATAACCGACTATCAATATTGGCCAAATGAGCTGATCGTTTCGAAGAGACCGGGATCGAGATTAATTTCTCGAAAACCACTTCGATCCGGTTTGTATGTTTCGTGGGGAAATGAGTTTGATATCGAAGATGGGATAGTGTTTCAGTTCCGTTCGGACCCGGAACGGACTTGTATGGACGAATGTTTCGGAACATCGTCAGGGGACGATGGGCATTCTAAGGGAAACGTTCTATGAAGGTAACGTTTAGCCTCAGGCCTCATCAACCGGGAATGACTGAAAATCAGGGGATATGCAGCAAGGCTTCGTGGGTAGCGCCCACTGGAGAGTATGGTCATCCCTGCCTATCCCTTTATTTTGGCTTAGTGGTGCGGTTGCTGATCCCAACCGTGGGGTGATCATATTTGGAATTGTCCATAGGTGATTCCGGTCTTGTGTTGCAGGGGGTCGGGCGTGATCCTCGGTACTGTGATCTAGGCCATGTACTGTGACAGGTGGTACCCCAGTGCCTAGTCATTCGTTGGAAATTCATTTTTCCTACGTGCCTTTTACGAGTTTTGTTTGTATACCTAGTATGTTGGAATTTAATCATGTAACAATTTCAGCTATTTGAATAAGTATTTGTATATAGACACTATTATAATATCAGAGGATTTTATAAAAAGTGTTTTAGCTATCGTAAGGTAAAAACCCGACATGTTTATTTATGGCGTGGTCTTACGAGATGCTTTTGATTTCAAAGGATTTTGAAACTTTAATAATCAATTTGAGTGTGATTTTCTCACGCTGGTATTCCAGACTGACTCGGGTATTGTTTTATATGATGCTCGGGTCAGACCGAGTATTATAGGATACATGATATGATGTTGTGGATCTCAGGAGACGAGATGGATGGCGAGACGTATCTCCCGTATTTGTATATATATATTCCGCTGTGTATTCAGATTGTGAGGATAGGTTATGATTACTGTCCAGCTGTATGTTATTGATGCTGTTGAATTCTGATGTATACTCTGATGATGTATTATATAAACAGATATAGTTTTGATTTGTGTAAAGATTTGTTAGTATATATTATATTTTATTCCGCTGTGATGGTTAGATTCTGATGTTGTTTCCTATTTTCTGCTTCTACCTCTTCTTCTTTAACGCAAATGGTTCGATTTTCCGGGACTGAAAAGTCGGGTCGTTTCAACACCAGCGAGTTCCAAGTGCTAAGGATCGATAGGTGGAGGAGTATTTGAGATTCGCAAAGCTATCGTACTTTGATGCGTTGTCGATGTCAAGATCTAAACTCTAGGTACAAGGAACTCAACATCACCTTAACCTATTGCTTCAAGTTGGACGCTGTTATGAATTCGTGTTCGACAAGTCGAGAACTCTGTTGCTTCTGGATAATAAGGTACGTCGTACTCTTTTTGACTTATTGATTTTACTTGGGAGAATTTGATACAAAACAATGAATGGGTCTGCTTCCGCTAGATAAATGACTTTCTATAGTTAGCTAAGAAAGTAGAATATGACAGCGTTAGCAAGTGGCATAACATCTCCAATGTGAAGTTAAATTTAATTCTTTTGTAACTTCTGAACTTCACTCGTTTGATAACATCCATTACAGATGATCTTAGCTATTTGATTTCACTAATTTCATTAATGCACTTCCGTGTACAACAGTGCTTTTCAAAATTACTTTTTGGGTAAACCTCTTCCACCAAAGTTCATCTAGGTAAAAGAGACATCAAAACACCAGTAAAAAGCATTTCTTATGGTTAAATGTGCTTATGCTTGTGGTGAATTGAGTTTAAAACATAACAATAATAAAATAAATTTAGTTATGCACTATGTGCTACAATAAAACAGTATTCTATAAAAAAATAAATGAAGAATACTTTTTTTAGTTTGGATTTCAAACATGAACATGAGATTATGTAGAATACCTGTATTTAGGTAAATTTCAATTCATTGTCCATATAGCTGTTAGATAATAAGTTACACTTGACAATAGTGTAGACTATTTTTGTTTTGCCTTTTGGTATCATATTTTCCCTTAGTTTTGTGATTGCCTATATATCCTTTGCATCGTACTGAAGGTCTATAATCTATATGACAACTGACAGCCAACTGTGGCTTCAATATGGACCGTCTTTTTGTTAATTTTACCAAGATCTGGACCGTCGTTTTCATTTTAATATGGCTTTGGACACATCTTTACTGAGATCAACCAGTTAGCATGTATTACACAAAAGCATATAAGCATCATGTAAACACTTTATCCTGCTGTAAATAGAAATTACTAACATTTAGATTAAGAAATTTTTTTTGGTATCTCAAGTGTATTTCACTTTTTTGTTAGTGTGTATATATTTCACTAGTTTGTATTGGTTTGGATTGTTAGCCTTTTTTATGAATAGAATTATACATGTATAGAGGTTTGATGAAGGAAAATGGAGCTTTGTTCCTTTACGAGCTCGTATATCTACATTATTAACTCCTTTTAAAACTGCGGCTAGAGATGTATATACAGTTATGATAAATCCTTTTGCATAGATTCTTGATGATAGAATTTATGAGTTAGTTGCGCTTTAAATTTTATATGCATTTTTATGTACTGAACTACAGTTTAGCATATATTTTTTATTGTAAGTTAGAGGTTTAGACTGATAAATCATGATGTAAGGCCATACAATTGATAGCAAAAATTGAGTATTATTGCTTTTGTTAATCTGTTGACATCTTTCATGTTGCCTGTTACGTAGTTTGATGTTTATGATAACAGCCTCTATTGCTGCTTTTTCTGCTATTTTATTTAAGTTAATCTTACTTCTTTGCTATATACATGTATAAATTATTCTTATTTTTTTCACTTACCAAAGCTATTAATCAAATTATAGATTAAGTAGATGCAAGTTGCTCTTCTATCCGAATCGAAAATGAGACCATCTGATGAAGTATTTGAGACAATCTTAAATAAGGTAGTGGTGTAGCTTAGTTGAGTATATTTATTTTTTGGGTTTTGATATCATTCTCTGATTACAATGTTGCTATGAACATGACGTGAATGGGGATTGCAAGATAGATAAATCAGAGTGGTAAGGTTCTGTGTCTCAGAATCTGTCATTAATGAAGATAATGACTCTTCCATATCTCAGGTAACCCATGTTTTTTCTCATTTCCTAGAGATTCAGGGCTTGCTTGAATTGGTTATAAATACGATAAATCATCCTATTTAGAGCATCTCCAACTATTGGTAGGATCTTAGAAATGCTGAGATCTGCACTAGAAGTTTGGTCCAACATGATGCAGATATCTGTATAGTTTGGAGTTGGGGCGAGAAAGTGTGGGATTTTTGAATTTATTAGGGTGCTTGTTAAACAAGCGTCTCTCAGACGCCTATTGAATAGGCGCCTGATGTCTAAAAACTTTGGGCGCCAGTTCAACCGGCACCTGAGTATCAAGCTCCTGTTCAACAGGCGTCTGATCTCATTTCTGTTGGAGAAATGAGGTCTCCAACATTTCGGATTGTGGAAAATCTTATTTCCACACTCCGAACCATTGGAGATGCTCTTAATTATTGACATGATACAACTTGGTTGATATGTCAAATAAAAAGGAGAAAAATAGAATTCATAATAAATAAAATCAAGTTAGAGACAATGGGATGATACATATGTGACCGAACCTTTTCCTCCCACTATCTTTGTTTACATAAAATACACTTTATCCGTAGATTAGAAAAGATATGTAAATGTATAATCATCATGTCTTTTGGAGAATTCATGGCTAGATATATAGGTTTCCACTTCTTGCCTGGACATGATTTGTACACTTTAACAAGATCTTTTTGTAAACTATGCTCATTTGATTTTTGTATGTTAAAATTCCTTTTTAATGTTTAAAATTCTATTTATTGTTCATTGCAGCGTAACCTTTTGTAGCTTAGTATTATATTTTAGTATAATACGCAATATACGTAACTTTCTAATGAAAAGAAGGCATGAGTTTCTCCTACGTAATATTAGTTTCACCATTTTCATTAACTTGCAAAAGTATTTTCCAGTAAAATGCAAGGAGTATAGATGAGTATATAGAACATGAGTCCATTTATGCATGGTTAAGTGTCAAAAACCTTAACTACTACTCACATTTAAACTTTCATCTCTGTCAATCAATAGATTTAAAATCACCTCCTCCAATAGAGGAAAATTAGAATAAACTATGTTGGAAATATTGAGCAGTGGGTAATACATTCAATTATAAAAGTTTTCGTAGCTTTTTTCCTATTATCCAACATTATTTTTGAGTAGACAATGTGTGTTAACAATAAAAGAGACGCAATCGGTAAATTGTAGGGAGCTGTATACAATAAAATATTATATTCTTATCAACTCCACTCAAATTTTTTGCGATATTGAAAATTGATTGACATTCTTTGAGCAGGGAGTTAAAAAGTTTTTAGTTTAAACAACCTTTTTACAACACTTTTTAAAGCTTGATATTGAAAATGGAGCTCTGTTCCTTTTGCTGGATTCTTGATGATAGAATTAGGCAAAAATTTTGGTGGCGTTTTCTTTTTGTTTATGCACCACATATGACATGTTTCTCATTCGTTAGTTTCCTTTGCATATTGAGTTACATAGTTTTCTTTGCATGTTAAATCATTCAATATTGTTACATTCACTTATTATTGAATATAATCATGTTTACTTGATCTACATATAGCAGATTCTGCTAAAAAATGTTCAGACGTGATGTTTATATAAGTCAGATCATCATATATTTTAAGATTATTGCTAGATTTTTATATTTCTGTTTAAACCTGACATGAGCATTTTGTTTATATATTTAGTAGCATTACTTTTCTCATTGACTATAACTCATAAGGACATGTTGCCATTCAATTATTGCACATATAAACTGGTGTTTTTCACCTGTCCATATAGACGAAAGAAGAAAGAGAAGAAGATTATATGGATTAGAGCAAGAAGAAAAACAAAAGGAAAAGAGAAAGAGCGCGTGAAAAGAGAAAGCGATGATAAAAAAAGAGGAGTTCATTGACAAAAGCTTTATGCTTATGTGTTAATGCTTTATGTATTTGGCTGTTATGAAACTAGTTGTCATGTGTATGTTAGAACTATGTCAATGTAAGCTTATCTAACTTTTTGGAATGTGTTGGAATTTCATGACTCTAGCTTTTAGTCTTTCCGTATGTGATTTTGGTTGTTTTATGATAATATTTATTACTGGTTAAATTATTCATTATTGGTATGGATGCACTGAATGGATGTTGTTGTAATTTTTAAAAAAAATTGCATTTAATCAGCAACGGTCAAAAACCATTGCAATATCATGTATTACAATGGGCTATGCCAGTTGTATTATAGTCTATTACATCGGGTTATGCCACTAGCATTATAGGCTATTATAACGATCAGAACCCGTTGCAAGTTTTAACGTTTTACAACGGGCTTTAATTGTTGTCATAGAGTCTATTGCAAGGGCCGATGACAATTTTGAAAAGGTGTATTACAATGGCCTTTTACAACGTTTATTGCCCGTTTTAAAATACGGTCGATCTATTACAATGGGGCCTAATACAACGGGCACATGCCCGTTGCGAAACTATATTATAACGGGCATTGCCCGTTGTAAAAAGGCTGTTTTGTTATAATTGAAAAAAATACGACTTTAACTAAATTAGTTATAGATGTTTTACTTAATTTAGGCATAACATCACATTGGTGAGGGAAATGTTACTGACTACATGCTTCATAGTACTAAATAGAACTCCCACGTCTAAAAACAAATTTTCACTAACAAAATGTGTCATATTTTAGAAGTTGGGGTCTATCGTATTTCTTGCTCTAAAAGAATTAAGTTAGAAAATAGAGCATGTGTATGTGCATTTATTAGATATGCTATTAATAGCAAAACATAGAGATTTTATGATCTGAATGCACATGCTAGAATGAATCTAATGACATTGATTTTTATGAACTTAAATTTCCTTTTAAATTAAAAAATATTAGGGGCACATCTAGCAATATTATTCACGTAACAAATGAACAAAATGACTCTTTTGAAAATGAATCTAGGAGAAGTAAATGTGCTAGAATAGCGAAAATGTAATGGTTCAGATTTTTGTGCTTACACTTTAGAGGAGGGCACCTTAAACCTCCTAGAAGCCCTATCTTCATTAAATGCCGATTTTTGGAAAAAGTATTTAAACGATAAGATGGATTCTCTAGAATCTAGTTAGACTTAGCACTTTGTTGTTTTACCACCTTACTATAAGACCCTGACTTTAAATGGATACTTAAAAAGAAATTAAAACCCGATGGAACAGTCGATAAACGTAAATCCCATCTAGTAGCTATGAGTTTCAAGCAAAGAGAAAATGTAGGCTTTTTTGATACCTTTTCATAACTAGAATAACATCTATTCGAGTATTACTTTCACTTGCGTCTATTCGTGATTTGATAATACATCAAATGGATGTTAAAGTTGCCTTTTTAAATGGTGAATTAGATGAGGAAATTTATACGGACAACCTAAAGGTTTTGTAATATACAGACAAGAATATAAGGCTTGCAGATTAGATATATTTTTATATAGTCTAAAGCGAGCACTTAAACAGTGGCATAAAAAATTTGAAAACTTAATTATATCACAAGGTTTCAAAGTTAGTGAAAGTGACAAATGTATTTATTATGAATATGAAAATGACATTTCCACCATTATATGTTTGTATATAGATGATCTACTTATTTTAGATTCAAACATTCATGCTACTAATACGGTTAAATCTCTTTTAAGTGCCAACTTTGATACGAAAGTCCTAAGAGAAGCAAGTGTAATCCTTGGTATTAAGATCACTTGTTTAAATAAAGGAATTTCTTTAGATAAACCTTATTATATTAAGGAGATATTAAATAAATATAATTACTGTGATAACCCGGATTTCTGGACATTTGTAATTGATATAATAATTGGGTAAATAAATAGAAATACTGAATTATAGGTTGAACAAATGAATCTGATCAAATAAATATTTATATTTGTAATTGTGTTGTATATATATATATGGATATAAGAAGATTTTAAATAAAAATATTATTATTTTCAAACAAAGTGAATTTGCGGTTGTTTAAGTAAATATATTTATATGAGTTAATTTTAAATTGGATTTTGAATTAAATTGAATTTGAATTAGAAATTCAGAAGATAGATATATATCTTAAATATATTTTGGATTTGAAAATATATTTTATATGATTTTATCTAGAATATAGTTTGCTTTATATTATTTTCTTTTATAGAATTTTATAAATTAAGATACGTATTTATCTATTTAGGAAATTTAATTTAAAAGCTTTAAAAATCATTTACAAATAATATAAAAATGAATTAGGACAAGTGTTAAGTTCTAAACCTCTTAAGTAACATGTGTTAACATAATAAACAATGGTAGAGACAAGTGTCATTCCTTTTATTTTTATTTTCTCTAATTTTAAATAAATCCTAATTTACATTATATAAACAAGCATCTACCTTCTTCATTTCTTTTCCTATCTTCAAAATTTCTAAAGCAAAGAAAACAAAATCGAATCCTATAAAGCAAATCTCAGATCGAAACTTAAAACCCTGTAATTCATTTTCAAACCTGAAACTAAAAACCAAAACTAGAATCCTGTTCTAAAGCAAATGCCACAACTTCATCTATATTCATCTTCAACCTGAATTAAAGCATGCAGTAATTAAGACCAACCCAATATTACATCAACAATCAAGTAATAGGAAAATTCAAAAGCAATCAACTACCTGAATCATCAAGCAAATTCAAACTAAATCAAGTTCAGAGGTCAGATCAAGTTTTCAAAAACAAGTGCAGGCTTCTCTGTTCAAAGCAGGTGAGTGATCTAACCTAGTTTTCTCTGTTTTTAGAAATGCCAGTGAGCAAACCACTTGACTCTGTTATAACTTTTGATGTGTGGTTTTATACTCGAAGTATGTGCTTGTATGATTGTGTGAATATGCCTGCAAATATATGTATATAGGTATATGTTAAGTATGCATGTCTGTGTGCTCTGCTCTGGTTCACAGAAATTAAAAACAAAGTATAAATGCAATAACTTTTCTCCAAAACTCTTATTTCTGTAAATGTTTAAAACAAGAAGTATTTAGTTTAACAAGATCTAAGTTTTAAAAATACATCTAAGTAAAGTAAGTTTGTAAATTTTCTGGAAATTAAGGAAGACAGTGGAAATTGAAAACATATCAGATTTTCGATTTAAATAATTCATGGTTTCAGGTTTATAATTTGTTTTGTTATCAAAAATCATGAATTTTAGAAGTTAAATCACAATTTTTAGTGTGGGATCAAGTGAGTAAATCAGGGTTGACCAGAAAATGGATTTTGAGGCTTTGCTGGCGATCGGTGGTTGGTGAGGCCTCGGGATCGTCACTGGTGGAGGCTGGGGTGTTGTGGATCTTAGGAAAAATGGTTGATAGATTTCTTAACTACTGTGGTGATCAAATCACGTCGAACTAGGGTTAAAGCCCAGATTTTTGTTAGCGTTGGAAAATTGATCGCCGCAGCGTCGTTATTGCTTCGGGTCGCACCGGACCGGGGGAAACAGGAAGAGGGAACTCTGGAGAACATTTGGGCGAAGGGGCGAGGTTGCAGATAGTCGGAGGTGATGGTGGTTGGCGTTTTAGTTGGTCAGTTTCGTTCCTGTAGGATTCTATGTTGCTCGATTTTGGGTTTTGGCGAAATTGATGATTCTGGGTGATCGAAAGGCTAGGGCAGGTAGTCGTTGACGTGTGGAGGGTGGCAGCGTCTATCGTCGTGGCTCTGATGATCGGTGCACATGCACGAGGTATCAGTGTATCAGGTTTTGGTTTTGGGTTTGGGAAGACAAAGTTGCTCGGGTTCGTACGCGTGTGGTTGAGTGTTTGACTCGAAGTCGATACGATGCGGGGTAACTCGGAGGTTGACTCGGGTAAATGTTGGTTTAGGCTCGGGTTTTGTTAGGTTTAAGATAACCAGGTTTTGATATTTGAAGAATTTTGTTACAGATTTCCAAAGCTTAAACAAAATTCTGTGAACAAGTTATTTAAAGAAAAGGAAATTAGAAATATTAAACAAGTTTCAATATAAATTGTTTATAAAGGTAAAGGTTTTGATTAAATTTGTTGTTTTGAATGGTTTTGAATTAGGATAATTCATTAAAGAAATTAAAGGATGACTACTTCGTATAATAAATTAAAGGATAATTATTTAAAGTAAATAAAGAATGATTAGTTAATTAATGTAATAATTACTTCATATAAGAAATTGAAGATTAATAATGTAACTAAGTAGTAATTAAGAAGATGAAGTGTTTATCATCAATTAAACTTAAGGACTCATGTTAATTTGCAAGTTAATATTTATAAATTCCAAAGTTTATTAAATTCTAATGATAATTAAGAAAGTAATTAAGATAATAGTTCATCTTTTAATAAATTAAGGTTTGAGTAATTAAAGATTAATTGATTAATTGGTTGATTAATAATTAAGGATTACTTAATTAAGGAAATTAACTAAAATTAATTAATTTAGGATAATCAAGGGATGATTAATTAAGGTTAATTAATCAATGTGATTAATTAAGGTTAATTAATCAAGGTTAATCAATCAATGTAATTAATTAAGGTTAATTAATCAATGTGATTAATTAAGGTTAATTAATCAAGGTTAATCAATCAATGTAATTAATTAAAGTTAATTAATCAATGTAATTAATTTAAAGAGTGGTTTATAATTAATCAAAGATAATTAAGCAAGATTAAAGGTAATTAATTTAATTTATATTAGGTGATTAAATTAAATTAATTGAGAATTGTCTGACTATTAATCTTGCCTATAGATGATAAATCTGAATTGAATACCTTGGTTTGTCTGAATATCTCTGATATATGAATTGTGATGTACTGTGATTATGATATGATAGGTTGAATAGTAATATTGTGGGTTATCTATCGATAATGAGTTGCTGTGTGAATATGATACCCTGTATTTAAAAATTGAATTGTATTCACTTGAATAACTTGGATTAAGATGATATTGTAATCGAAGAGACCGGGGTCGGGTATCAGTTAATACCCGAAACCACTTCGATTAGTGTTCTGCTATAATTCTATATAGATTTGATTTGTGAACTCAATAGGCTGGTTTGGGATGATATGGATCATTTAAGCTAAGTTGGATACTTAGATATTGTTTTGTGAAAATAAAATGTGGACTATATAAGTTGTTTACTTGGAGTAAAGTACGAGTTACCCGGGTTTAAATAAGTTCTATGGATTTAAGTTTCATGTTAGATGAGTTTACTCACGCTGGTTTCCAGCCTGACCCGGGTGTTACTTTGATGTAATGCTCGGGTCAGACCGAGTATTACAGATTTCCAGGTAAGGACGTTCTGGAGCTCAGGAGGCGAGCTGGATGGCAGGAACGTATGGAGTATATTCCACTGTGATATTATAGTTGTCTGTGACATATTAATTTTAACTGTGTAGTACATTTGTGAATGTTGTAACTCTGATGTATTAAAATGTAATTAACAAATACAGTTTTTCTTTGTATAACTAATATTATTATTTGTTATTATATTTAATCCGCTGCGAATGTGAGATGTTGTGTTCTCTGTTCTCCTTTCTTCTTTCTGTTTCTTTCTTCTATCTCTTTCTTTTTCTTCTAACTATCTGGAATTTTCGGGTTCGAAAATTCCGGGTCGTTACAATTACTTTGACTATAAACCTGCTTGTACACCATATAATCCAAATGGAAAACTATATACGAACACTGGTGAAAGTGTAAAACAGCCCGACTATGCAAGCATTATTGGTAGCCTTCAATAGTCATTGTTTATACTAGACATGACATATCATATGTCATGGGATTATTATGCAGGTTTATTAGTATGCCTAGTATTGAGCATTGGCATGCTATTGAAAGGGTCATGAGATACCTAAAACGGATCAAGAAATTTGGATTACATTATAAAAAAATTCCAGTTGTATTTGAAAGATATATCGATGTGGACTGGAATACTTTATCCGATAGTTCTAAAGCAGCCAACGACTATTTTTTTAGCATAACTGGTGGGGATGTTTCTTGGAAATCCATGAAACAAACTATTTTGGCTCAGTCCACTATGGAGTCTTAGATGATAACACTAGCAATAGCTAATGAAGAAGTGGATTACTTAAGAAATCTGCTTGTTAAGATTCCTTTATGGGAAAAACCGGTACCAACTTTGTTAATTTATTATGATAGTACCATGTTTATTGCAGACATATAGAATCGTTATTGCAATGGTAAGCGATGTCAGATACTCATAAGCACAATATTGTAAGAGAGTTACTCTCTTCGAATGTTGTTAAAGTGGATCAAATTCGCATTGATGAAAGTTTGGAAAATCCTTTACTGGAAGGATTGGCTAGAAAGAAATTCCATAAAACATCCAATTGGACTATTGCCTCACAATGATTACCATATCTATATGTCTGGAGATCCCAAGAACTATGTTCAATAGGTAAACAACAAGTTGTGAAATGATAAAAGGTGAAGATGCTATATTATAAAATGTTTAGAAGCATGTATCCCTATAGCGATTTGAGGATGAGGTAATAGAAACTTTTAATGAAATCTATACTCTATATTGAGTGGAATACTTAATTATAGGAGTAATCCTGATAGAATCACTTTTGTAAATGTCAGAATGTGGTTGTTTCCTATGAAAGCTTTGAGGGCAAAAGTTTTCTAGAGCCTTCACTAAAATAGAATAGATGTGCATGACCATTAATAAAAAGGCTAATTGAAGGCACTTTAGAAAGGTTGTATGTAGTTTGATGTCAAAGATAGAGTTCAAGGCTGCTTGTCACTTTAATATATTCTGAACCTTACTCACTATGCAAAGGTTCAAATCGAAAGATACATGTATTTATCCACAATCCTATATTTTTAGAAATTGCTTTAAAATGCTTTTTTAATAATTCAAGTAGCAGATTGTTGGAATTTCAAGTGAACTAAATTTTAAAATGAATTAAATGTTGGAGTATGTGCACTTTCTTTGGAATGTGTGTAAACACTAGATCCCACGTCGTGGGAATCATTAGAAGATATATATATATATATGTATATATATATATAGATTTCGAAGAACCTAAATTGGGCCCTTTGGGTACCCAGCGTTTTCACTTGAGCTGAGGACGGGAGTTACACTTGACCACCACACATGCACACAGACGAAATTTGACCGACTGACATGACTCGACCAGGCCTAGCCCTGCTTGGCTTGGATTGGACTAGTTGGTGTGATGTAGCACTTACATTTTTTGGATCAGATTTTGAAGCATTGTATATCTCCTGAGTCGTATAATGGTAACATATCCATGAACTATTATTATTGAGCAGTTGTAAAAATTAATTGTAACACCCGGCCCCTATACCCATGCCAACCAAGAGCAATACTAAGTATTACTGTCAGAAAGCACGGAGGATGGGACTCGTTAGGGCTAAATGTTGTACTCATTCCCTTGAACTAACACTGGCACGTGATATTTCATAATTTTTTTTCTACTTAACTTACCATTCGTGCTCAGTCTCGGTTCAAAGCAATGGTACAAGATAAATTTTTCTCCAGGTTACATGGTACAGAATATAATAGAACATAGAGATCAGCACAATAACAGCAGAATACATAATACATATCATAAGAGTAATGTCCACAATACATAGTCCATAGTACAAAATACCACTCCCAAAATAAATAATAACATACATACCATAATATATATTAACTACTCATAAGTCCAAGCTGTAAAGTCCAAAACCCCAAAACATGGAAAATGATAAGAATGCTGCTACAGTCCACGCAACATAACCTGCAACCACAATCCTCAGACTGACCCGAGGATTATAAAACAAATCACACGGGTCAGACTATTGCTATTGTGAGTGAAGTAAGATCTATGGACAATGGTTATCACAATCAATAAAGTGGAAAAAGCACCACATGTATAAACCAACATGAGGTATATATGTGTGTGTGAACCAACATGTAGATTTAGTTTCATAAACAATTAATTTAATCAAATAATGGTTTTAGACTAAAAATATCGTATGTAATCCAATTCGATGCCACCCAATTATCATATGATAATAAATAAGTTCATACACACATTCTCCAAAGATACTGGGTTTTCTAAATCAACTTTAATATTTTCCATAAAAATCATAAGAAAAAAAGAAAATTGCAATGTGGGAATTATGGGATAAATGTAACATGACTCATAAAATATACCAAATAAACAGACGCTAGTATTGTAAAATCACAGTGGTAGAGCTCGAGCGCGCACGGAGCATCAGCACCGTAACCTACTCATAACGCCATAACACACCTGGCGATCAACCCAGGATAACCAAGACGGTCTAAGGCAAAGGCCGTATGCTACCCGTTCACGGATCTACACGTGGGACCCCCACGCCTCCATCTATCATAGTCCGTGACCCGCCGATCGGAAATCCCGATCAAAAGAATAAGATTAACCCTATGTAGCAGACCGTTGACCTTTGGTGGTAAAAGGGGAAGTGATATACCACCGATTCAGGTAGCGATCCCGAATCAGGTCGGCCAAGATGGAGTTTTGGCCCATTGGTACAATAGAGTCCAATCTATCCTTACCCAAAAATCAAAGGTGCTTGTAACTTTAAAACATTTTTTACAAATAAAATTAGTGATGACAACGTCTTCCACAAAAAATCCTTTTATAAACCCAATATAATATTCATTAACCAAATAAAATTTACCAAAACAATTGTTCGTAAAAAGGAAAATAGTTACATCTCCGTTTCACATTAATACACAAGTACCCCATAATACTTATGTATCAAGGCGAAACACAAAAACTTAATTTATTGAGTTAAATTTATTTAAAGTTCGTTAAGTAAAAAAAATTATAAACAATTTATTGAATTTCAAAGCAAAACAGCACATGTTTTAGTAAGCAAAACGCTTTAAAAATTTTAAAATAAATTTTCCTCAATTTCCAAACACGTATTGATCGATAAAACAATTTTTATTTTTAACCAAAATAATTTAATTTAAAATTTAAATTTTTTTTTTCCGGGCTGTACAGTGCAGCCTAGACAAATCTGGGCTGCATGGTACAGCCCTGAGGCTGTAAATGCAGCTCATCTGGGCTGCATTGTGCAGCCGACCTGGGCTGCAAGGTCTGCACTTCCAGCCCACCTGGGCTGCTCAGCGCAGCCCGTAGTTGGGCTGCAATTGCAGCCCGCCTGGGCTGCACGCTGTCACATACCGGAATTTTCGACTTTCGAAAATTCGACATCGATACTCACTTTATCGACTGTCGAGCAATCGAGTGCCGGAAACTCCAATAGTGAGGGTTTAAGAAAAAGAAATAGAAGAAAAGATAGAAGAAAAAGAGAAGTAGAAGAAAGAGAGAAGAAGAAAGAAGAACAACAGAACAACAATAGAAACAGAAACAATATCAGAATCTCACATATCGCAGCGAAACAATATATAATAAATAAACACTAGTCTTTTAAAACAAAGAGCTATATCAGTTTATACATACATCAATCATCAGAGTCAATATACAACAATGGACAGTTATATAACTTGTCCTCATACAGAATACACAGCGGAATAATACAAAGTGTAGGTGATACGTTACGCCATCCAGCTTGCTTCCAAAGCTCCAGAATATCCAGAATATCCTGATAACATAACTCTAGGCTGCCCGTGTGGAAATTGGTGGGCACCCAGAGTTTAGAAGGGAAACAATAAACTCCGAGTCAGTCATGGTGACTGGTGTGAGATCGTAAAACAGTTATTCTTTTAAAATAAACAACAGGAAGATTTTAAAGTCAATTTCGCAATGCCTTTGGAAAATGAAAACTACCATAAGACCTCCCGTCCACACACACAATGCAAACGCAGAATTGGAGGAGATTTCTTCTTATGATAGTCAAAGATGCTTACTACGCAAAATCAAATCATTTTTGATATTATTATTAGTGCATAGTGTAGAAAACATTTCGAAAGTAGAATATAAATCTTAGCCAGCATAGGTACCATTATATTATGCCTGCTATAGCTGCCTCCTGAGGAGACAGGTTATACAATTGAAATCGTAAAGGCTCGTATTGTTTCTTTGGATTTCCAACAAATGGTCAGGCTAAGGAACTTCCTATTCCACGAAGGAACGCCTCTAGAATGACGTCCCGAGAACCTAACCGGATCTCTGCCAACACAAGGCCAGGTTACCTCTGCAAAATAGGTAACTACTGACACGCGTATGTCATCCCCCGATCGTCACCGATCTTCCCGAGGATCCCCGATTCGCAACAAACCACAAAGTAATAAATTTGCAGCAACCAAAGAGGTTAAGTATCTGGGCTCCATACCATGATACCACCTTTATCCAGAAGGAATGACATACACTAAGGGGGCGCTACTCCCTAGAACCTTGCCGCATCCTTCCTATTTTGACCATTTCCGGGGTATGTGAGGCTCGACGAAGTCTCGTCCACAAAGCTACGTTTTTCTACAAAGCCATGCTTCGGGTCAAACAAATGATCAACCTATGATCACAAAGATATAAGATCAAACAAATGATCATATCGCAAATGATCAAACACTGATCATTTCACAGCAACACTCAGTATGCCACGTTACCAAATTGGGATATATCGCTGATAAATTTCAACTACATAACCTCTGAGCTCGTACGTCTCAGAGAAGGGTGTTAAGCTAAGAGAATAAATTCTCCGCCACCAACAGAAATGTATTTGAAAGAAATCAGCTTTATCTCTCAATTTGTAACGTCAGACACACAATCCATACAAGTCTGTTCTGGGATCGAACAGAACCGAAGGCACTTCTCACGAAGCCCTTGCAATTTCGGATAATTTTCAATCACGTCCGGACTTCCCGTCACTAAGGGTGATAAAACCTCTAAACCGGAGATCAGCCGATGTAGAGTAACTCGACGGTAATCCTTCCGTTTTCAAAAATATCCGGTCTTCAACACCGGTCTTCGAATGCAATTCATAACGACGTATCACATATTCGGAATGGGTTATACGACCCCAGGGTCCTTTCCCAGCTAACCCGAATAGTGAGCGCTTATTTAAAAATAAGTGTGGCATTCAATTTCATCCAATTCACAACAAATACTCATTCAAGGTAAATATTGATAGTCGGTTATTTAACTATCAATAAAGATGCGCAACATCATCAGATTCCAAATAATTTTCCAAATTTTTTTTTCAAAATATCTTTACTAGATATATAATTTCCACACTTCAAAAATAAATCAACGTTTATTTTTAAACAACTTCCCTTTCCTTTATAAATTCCATATTGAATTTATATTTCAAAATATCTACTGATATACGATTCTCAAATCGATTTCAATATTCATTTTCAATTTATCTTAAAAAGATAAAATCTCAAAACGTTTCATTTCATTTTGGAAAAGTATTTCCTTACTTATTTAATAATAAGTATTTCACAAATCTTTTATTTTCAATACTTGGAAAATATTCGATATACTTAAATCAATATTAAGTATATATTTCGTTCTTTAAGGAAACCATTTACTATAACAACATTTATTTGAGTCAAAACGAATGTTACGTAAAACATCGTTACGACGACTCAAAATCACTAGTATAAGGATTCGGATTTTGATAGATATATAAATCCCAATACTACATCAAAACATTTCCTTTTGGAAATCATTTACTATAACAACAGTGTTATAGTCCATCATTTCCTTATTCCTCGAAAACGTCTATTTCAACAATGAATGTTGAAATCTATTATTTCGATATTCATTATATTTGAAAATAAAACAATTAACTTCATTTCAAATATCACTTTCCCAAAACCATATCCATTTTACTTAAAAATATATTCACTGTCCAAAATCGTGAATATACTTCACTAACCACATTTCAATCTTTTCTACACATTTATTTCAAGAATTTATCCACTATCCAAAATCGTGGATAAAATTCCCTTAATAACTTCTATATTCAATTCATCAAATTTGATTGATTTTCGAATTTATGAAACAACGTTCATAAATTCCATTTCTATTTTGTAACAACTTCAATTTAATAAATCCCCTTTATTAACAATTCGATTCATAACTCAAATCTTATACCAATAATCCATATTATAAGTTAAATACTTATAATTCCTTTATTTTACAAAGTCATTTCCATTTATAAGTTCCCAATTTATAAATTTCATTTATTTATAAATTCTTAAAAATTCATTTTAACGCTTATAAAAACTCGTTTTATAATACCAGCATTTTAAAGTTATAAATATCAATCTTGTACATCTTTTACATATATCGTTTTTAATAATTTAGAAATCTCAATTTAAACCGTTTTATAAATTTCTTAACTATTTATTTCAAGAGAAATTACCTTTTGGTTATAATTCACAAATCTTAACTTTTATAACTTTAAAATCTTAACGTTTATAAATCTTAACTAAAGATAAGGTAATTCCCATAATTCAATAATCAACAATAGACTATCTATGGCGTCCTCAGTCCCCCCTGCCGCACCCCCTATCTCCTTCGTCCCCAGCAAATACAACTCCATCCTGTCCCCCTCATCCCCCACCCCCTCCTCCTCTGCCGCTCCCAACCAGCATGTGTTCCCACCCCGAGCCCCTCCGCCTCCACCCGGATCCAACCAGCCTCTGTGCATCGAGATACCCCCTGCCAAAACTTATGCACAGGTTGCGGGTTCTACTCCTCGTTCCCCCCTCCTGCCCAACCCTCCGGCCAGGAGACGCCACCCACTGCCTCATTTCAAAAATGTGCGCCATACGGTTGAATTTCTAAAAAAAGAAAACCGTTGCCTTCGCTGCGCAGGCCTCCGACACGTGGCGCAGTCTTGCAGGGATGCAAAGATTTGCTATAAGTGCGGATTTTTCGGGCATCCACAATCTCACTGTCCCAATAAAATCCCTAGTCAGCCTCAGGCTCGAATAACTAGTAAAGTCCCCTCCTCTTCCACTAAGGACAAACATCCCTCTGCCCGTTGGGCCCCAATGTCCAATCCCCACTCAGATCGTACGAAACCCTTCAGCTCCCCAAGGCAAATCATTTCCCCTGCAACTCCACATATCCCACCCCAATCCCCTAAACAGCATCATAACTCATTTTCGAACCCTAAAACCTTCACAATGGCAGACCCATCACTGCTTCTCGTCGCAAACATTATCTCTGGCACTTGGTCCTTAGACTCCCTCCGCCACACTATATCCTCTACATTCCAACACAGAGACTGGCCTCTCTAGCTTCAGTCCGACAACAGCTTCATCTTCTACTGCCCCTCTTTCTCAATCAGAGACCAAATCCTCCAAAGATCGACCATCTCTACAACCACGGGAACTATACAATTCCATCCCTGGTCTGAGCTGGACCGCCCCGCGCCGACTTTGGACCCACCTTCATGGGCAAGAATCTCTGGGTTCCCTGAACTCTTACGTTTCAACACAGAAGCCATTTCGGAAGCTGTTAGGCCAGTAGGTAGGTTCCTGGCTCAGGACGATTGCGAATGGGCTGAGCTTGACCACCGTTTTTTATACATCCAAATCCAGTTCTACAGTGGCATCATCTCCCCTTCATCCTTTGTCTCCGTCCTCAACAACACTGAATACCTCTTGCGCATTGAAAGATGGGAACACGAACACCCGAACAGACGCCCGGAGAACCACCGGCTGGGATTCGACTACGAAAGGCACTTCCCCCTTTTTGAGCAACACATCCAGATCGATGACTTAGAGTCAGACGACATATTTGACGTCTTGAACTACTCCCCCATCTTCTCCGGCTCCCCACCGGCGCCTGGCCTTTTATACGATCAATCCTTCGAGGTGGTGGGTCCAAGGGGCTGGGACCCATGGCCAGCCCAGGAACACAGGTGGGACCCTTTCTCTGACCTGGACCTCTCATCCCTGCTCTTCCAGCAAATCCCAACCCCTCCGGCCTCAACCGTCCCTCCCCATCCTCCCCCTAACCCTACCCCTCATACAGATACCCAATCTCTTCCGGTGCAGATCCTTCATTCCTCCCCCCAAGCTGACCCCCCCTCTCCCAATCTTCAATTCCCTGTCCATAGCCCAGAGGAACTCAGTCAAGCGGCCCTTCCTAGGACTAATCAAGAGCTTCAGCCCGCCACTCAAGCGGTTGCACAGTGGTCCCAGCCAATCACACCAACAGCAGTGCGTCGTAGCTCCAGACTGGACAGAGCAGCATCTCATCCTGGTAGTTTCTTTAAACACGTTGTCTTTTCGTCCCTTAATAAAAGCTTAAATAAAAAAATGGCATGTTGCATGGGAGTAAACTTGCATGGAGAACACTACTCCTCCATGCAGGCACTAGAATCGGAGCGCTTATCATTCTCCCAATGAAGCTAATAACCTGGAATACTAGGGGGTTGGGGGACCCCAGCAAAAGACATGTTGTTAGCCTAGTCCTATCCCCTCATAAAGTAGACATCCTTTTCCTGCAAGAATCCAAACTATCAGACCCAAACCCCAACATACTCAGACAGATCGGTGGGCCATTCCTAACTGGGTGGGCCCACATAAATGCTGTCGGTTCATGCGGCGGTATAATGACAGCCTGGAATGAATCCGTGTGGTCCCACTGCCAAACTTTCTACCACACTTCTGCCCTACATGTAGCCCTTCGACACTTACAAACTGGCACAATCTTCTTCTTCACAAATATCTATGGCCCACACAACCCTCGAGATAGAAATGAGCTCTGGACGAATTGTCTCTCCTTCTCCTCGCATATCAATGGCACCTGGGTCGTTGGAGGAGATTTCAATACCACTAAATCCCCAACAGAAAGGAACTCTGGCAACCTTTCCAAAGACTCCGAAGCCTTCAATCAGTTCATCAACCTGTGCTCCCTAATAGACCCACCCATTAGTAATCGCCTTTACAATTGGTCAAACCGCAGATCCGACCCCTCACTCGCAAAACTAGACCGTTTCCTTTTCAACCCAGCCTGGGAAGACTTACTCCCCCTTTCCATCGTCTCGGGCCTAGCCACTGTTATCTCCGACCACTGCCCACTCCTCCTAGACACGGGATCCCTCGCTTGTCACAGCAGACCCTTCAGGTTCGAACGCCTCTGGATCCTCGAGCCATCTTTCGACAACTTCATCAGAGAAATCTGGACTCAGCCTTCCCCCATCCAATCAGCCACAGCCAGGGTAGTCTCCAAGCTCCGTTCTCTCCGAAAAATCATCAAACCTTGGGCCAAATCAGTTTGGGGCTCCATTCGTTTGCGCATCTCAGCCATCCAAGATGAGATTCTAGACCTAAACATCCTGGAAGAAACCTCCCCGCTCTCCGAATTGGACCGTTCTCATCTGAGAGAGCTGGAAGCTGACCTCGACAGGTTGTCACTGCAAGAAGAAATAGGCTGGAAACAAGGGTCCAAAGCGAAATGGATCGAAGACGGAGACAAGAACACTGCTTACTTCCATCGTCTTGCCAATGGCAGACGTAGATCCAATCACATCCCCGAAATCACTCATGACAACATCACTACCACTGATCAATCAGCCATCCTCAAACTTTTCACTGACTATTACCGATCCATTCTTGGCTTTCACCCCCCTCCTCTCCCCCCAATCGATTGGGAACTGCTCTACCCGGTTAACCCCCTCATCCCCATTGACCAACCCTTCACTGAAGAAGAAATTTGGGCAGCGCTTAATAGCATGTCTGATGATAAGGCTCCTGGCCCAGATGGTTTCGGGCCCCTTTTCTTCAAGCACTACTGGGAAATCGTCAAATTTGACATCATCGAAATGTGCTCTGAATTTCATACCGATCCAACTTCTGTGGACCGCATCAACTACGCAAATATCATCCTTCTCCCAAAATCCCCAAGCGCCACCTCCCTCCCGTCCTTTCGCCCCATTAGCCTCCTAAACACAACCTTTAAGATCATAACCAAGGTCCTGGCCAACCGCCTCCAGGGCTTCATAGCCCCCCTTATTGGAGTCGAGCAATCTGCATTCATCTCGGGCCGTAACATCATGGACTGTGTAGCAATGACCCAGGAGATCATTTCCTTCTGCCACTCTACCTCAACACCAGGAATGCTTCTCAAACTAGACTACTCAAAAGCGTTCGACTCAGTTAACTGGCAATTCATTGTGGAGCTAATGGAACACAGAGGCTTCCCCACAAAATGGTGCAACTGGATATCCTCTATACTCAATTCAAGCATGTCCTCGATAGTCATCAATGGGACCTCGGGGGGTCTAATCAAATCGGCCCATGGACTGCGACAAGGTGACCCACTTTCTCCCTTGCTTTTCGTTCTGGTGGCCGATGTGTTCAATCTCATGATCAAATTAGCAATTTCGAACAACATTTTTCAGGGCATCAACCTCCCCAATTCTAACCTAGTCATATCCAACCTCCAATTCGCTGACGACACCATTCTATTCGCATCACCCACGTTCAACCACATCCACTGCCTCAAAGTAGCCCAATATTCATTCGAACTCATATCGGGCTTGTCCATCAACTTTAGCAAAAGTTCCATCATCATGCTCGGAAAAGCTGACCACCTCGGGCTAACCTGTTCCAGCCTGCTTAACTGTAACATTGCACACTTCCCCATCTCCTACCTCGGAGTCCCTATCCGTCCAACCAAATTGCATAGATCTGATTGGTTCCCCCTCATTGCCAAGATCGAAAAAAGACTTCATTCATGGAAAGCTCATTCCTTGTCCTCAGCAGGGCGCCTAGTGCTCGTTAAATCTGTTCTATCATCGATTCCCACTTACTGGATGTCATTGTACAAACTCCCTTCCTGGGTAATCAAAAAAATCGACTCAATCAGAAGCTCCTTTCTTTGGAATGGTAGTAACATAAAGAGGCTCGTAAACTGGCAGACTGCCTGCCTACCCCTGAGAAACGGCGGCCTTGGAATCACTAATCTAACTGACTTCAACATAGCGCTCCTCGCCAAATGGCTCTGGCGGTTCCTAACCCCAGGCCCCACCCTTTGGAAATCATGGATCACCTCCCTACACTATCACTCTAACCCTCACCTAGTCCTCCACGCCCCCACTGGCATCAAACCATCCCCCTTCTGGTCTGGAGTAGTTTCAACCCTACCACGTGTCAAAAGGCTCTTCCACGTCAACCTGGGAAACGGGGCTAATTGCCTTTTCTGGCTGGACACATGGCATAATCAGCTTCCACTCTCCTCCATCCTTCCCAACCTCTTCGCTCATACAACTAATATCTTCACCTCCATCTTTGACATCTCCACTTCGGGCCCAGTTCAGCTTCTCCCGGCTTCCTACTTCGACCTCTCCACCCTCACCGAGATCCACCTTGTCTCCTCAATTCTGCGCAACACCCACCTCAACCCCCAACCAGACTCCTTCACTTGGGCCCCCAACCCCTCATCCGGCTTCTCTGTTGCCTCCTGCTATGCTCACCTAAACAACCCTGGACGCCTATTCACCTTCCCCAGACTTTGGAAGTGCAGGATCCAGCCCCGCTTCGCTTTCCTGCAGTGGTGCCTCATCCAGGGGCGAATTAACACAAGAGACAGACTCCTCCGCCATAACATCGTAGTAGACCCCAGCTGCGTCCTATGTTCCACCTCAACAGGAAGTTTACAACATCTCTTCTTCGAGTGTGATTTCGCTGTCAGGGTCTGGGCGGCGACAACTGCTCACATCCTAGGACATATTCCCACGTTCACCTCATATTTCGACCATTGGCAGAACAACCCCCCCAACTATCACTTAGATCTCACGGTAGCTATTTTCAGTTGTTGGATCTGGGCCGAGCGCAATGCACGTGTATTCTGCAAGCCCATATCCAACTTTGAAGGAACTTGTAGACGTATTATTCACCATTTCTCATCTATAACAGGTCGTAGCTTCTCCGCACCGTTCAGGCTGAGACTACCTCACCCCAGCTCTCCACAGGCTGAATCCTCGGGCAGCACATCAGCAGTTCCTCCTGACAGGCATCGTGGGCACCATTAACCGCAATTTAGCTCTGGTCTTTTCATCCCTGTTGTTCGCTATATGTATTTTGTATATATAACTCTGTCTCACAATGACTAGCTTACTGCTTCTCAATATTTTTTGGCCAGTGATCAGGCTTGTTGATCGCAATATTTACTTATTTATATGATATCTAATCGGCTGTGTAGTGCCACGCTACACATCCGTGTCGCTCAAAAACATTTATAAATCAATTCAAAAATTCCATAAAACGTATATTTTCAAAAATCACTTTAAAAATCCTTTTAAAGTAAAAGTCGTTATTTTTAAACTTCAAAACTGAATCCGATGATGCAACAGCACCAATTAGTCAATCACAACAACAAACATCATATATCAATATGATAACAGAATATACCACAATATCTGTAAATAAATAAATACTGGTGAGGAATCCAGTTGGATCCCTCCAACCTGTTTCCCTGCATCCAAAGACGTTAGCACAATACCAATTCCACTTCGAGGTGGAATATCGCGGTATATGGGTTTTATAAAAATAATCCGCTTACTAACGGCGCAATAGGGTCTCATCCGCTATACGAGGCGGGAAATCAATCAATTCAATATATACATATGCCAATATGTATATATTGCTATATATATATAGATAGATCCTACTATATCTAATATCACATCCAAACAACAATCAATAACTGCAATCCAAATATATTTTGAGTGAGAAGATCTCACCTTAGCTTTTTACTTGCAATCCAATCCATTTTGACTTGATTTCTCGATTTATAGCCCTTGTATAAATATTATACAAATTATTAATACTCGTATTAAATCAAACTATAAATTTTCGTTTGGTAATTTTAATTCAACTAGTAACTTAGTTTTAAACAAATTTTTCTTTTAATAAAATATCTGACAAAAAATCAAATTCCTTTTGATAATTTAATTAACCAAAAATTCAATACTAAATTAATAATTAACTTTCAAATCCATTATTTTCACATATGTATATATTTATTTTTTCTTCAAAAATCATATATATAAATTTCCTGTATATACTTAAATTCCACAGTATGAACTAGACAGTAAACACCCCTTTCTTTTCCTTATGTATATATTTTTTTTTTATAAATCAGAAATTCAAAAACAAAGGAATCGAACCTCACTGATCCTTTACTCGACACCCAGGCTTGAGTTCGGCTACGTTGCCCAACTCCACAACTTCACCGTGCCACTCACGATATCCCCAAATCGCCGAGCATCACTACCTAGCTTGACTCGACAAACGCGAGTGCCTCCCTGATTCGATCGAACTGCCCCCACGAACCCGAGCACCCACTCATCACCACTTGCGTGTCGCCTTCGTTCATACGCACGAGCTTCCAGTTGCGAACGAAACTCACGATGCCTGCCTTCGATCTGAGATCGCGACCCCCCTCCCTGACCATCTCCTAATTCGCGATACCTTCGAACTCCACGCTGCCAAAATCGATCGTGACTTCGCCTCTCCCCCTCGCGAACGTGGCCGCCCCATTTGAACGAGCGCGCCCTTGATTCGTTAAGAACAGAGAATGAGGAAAGGGGATTTAGGGCTCGATAGTTTGAATTTATTTATTCGAACGGGAAGGAGCCATTTAATTTGAAGAGGAAGTGCGGCATTGATTCGTTTTTCTTTGAATTGTTTTTTTTTGAACTGAGGAGAGACGAGATATTTAAAAATGAAAGAGGTATGGGTTGCGTGATTTTTCTTCGTGATTTTAGGCGTAAACAACGGGCCGTGTATAAAGGAGATAATGTGCTGATGTGACCAGATTTTAAATTTAAATTTAAATCAAATCCGTTTAAATTTCAATGTGTTTATCTATCGTGTGCACACATAACGACTCTGAAAAATACGAAAATTGAAATCCGGTAATAATTCAATATTACGGACCCAATGGAACTGGTTTCGTCAAATTCCAAGACTGTGCCTCGGACGGCTATTTTTAAATATCGATTTGAACAATATAAATTCAAAACTGAACAAAGCAGTTTCAAATTCAATTCTGAAGCTTCTACTATCTTCAGTATTATCATTTCGAATTTTAAAAGCTTTTGAAATATTTTTCTCCAGCTTAAAACAGAAGATTCAAATTTTTACCCCGTTCAATAGATTAAATTTTAAAGTTTTAATCGCAATATTCAGAGTTATATCGGGGATTCAAATTAAATCATCGTTCAAATATTTAAAATTAATTAAATATTTTCAATTTAATTTGTTGAAAATTCTGGGTCGTTACAAACTTCCCTCCTTAAAAGAATTTCGTCCCGAAATTACAAGTTAGGAAAAAAAAAGTCCTTAACTCGTCTACTATTTTTTTTTCAATTCAATGGTTTTATCAATTTTTCAAAACAAATCTTTCTACTAAAGATTTGTTATTAATTCCACTAAATTTCCAACTTCAATTATAAGTTTTAAACAACATTGTTTTACTTAACAATTCAAATTTAAGCTTAAATTCAAATTTCAAACTCTCAAATTTTCTCAAAAATTTTCTTAACGCCCTAAATTTCCGAAAAATTTCGCCAGCGTCTCCTTTGCGCGGCTAATACGACACGACTACAAAACGTCCCTACGGACTCTCAGATTTCAAAAAGAAAAAGAAAAAGCCAAGCGGCTAGACAAGAAATCATCAAATCTCATATAGAAATTTAAAATACATACCTTTTGTCGAGCAATTCAAATTTATCTTTTGAAGATCAAATCCAATTTATAACACCTGTATATCCTACTAGCCATAATATCTAGTTACATATATTCAAACTATTCTGCAAATTTTATTATACAATTTTCACTATATACTCCTTATACCACTTCTAGTTTACTATTGAAGTTATATATTTATTCTCATTCCATTTTACATTTCAAAATCATTTGAATTCGATTTACAATTCCAATTTAATTTGGATTCGGTTTATCTCCTGAATATTGAATTTATCAATTATCTGTCATTTACAACTGCACTATCTTAAATTAGTTCCAATTACTAATTCATCACAGATTCCAATTCATTTTATTCAATTTGTTTTCAACATTCAGTTTCAATTTTATTCACTTACAATTGTAAATTCCATTCATTTGAAATTTATGTCTACTTACTTGAATTTATTTGCAATTTCGAACCATTCTTTCATTTAGTTCACAATTCAAGGTTTAATTTCACTAATTTAACTTTCAATTTCGCTTTCATTAAATCACAATTGATTCACTTGTACTTACATTTATTTAACTTCATCTTTAAGTTAATTTTATTCTATCAAAATTCAATTTGTATAAGTTATCAACTTAATAATATTTCATAAATATCTTTATATAGCATTCCAGAGTCTTTTCAACTTTTCAAAAATTATTTTGAAAACAATTCAAATTATCCCTTGAATTTCCAAAACAAAACCCAAATTTTCAAACATCTCCTATTTAAAACAATTTGGCAGCAATTCCTCTTTTGGAAACCCGAAAATGAATTCTAATGATGTGGCCATCATCATCAGGATTATTTTCCAGCGACCTAAAAGAGTTTAGAGCTTTTCATTCCTCCAAAAATGCTTTTCAAACCTTTGAAATTCATTTTCAAATCAAAAATGATTTAAACTTTCCAAATCTCCAAAATTTTCAAATTCTTTTCAAAACATTTCCAAAAACTTCTCTGGAATTCCGTTTTAAATTACAATTCACATTTATAATTTACATTCTTTAATTTCATTTGTATATGAATTTATTTCTTAACTTTGGAGTTATAATTCCAATTTCTCATTTAATTTCAATGATAATAGTTTAATATTATCACTTCTAGCAACCATGCAACCATATACTGTAATAATTTACAGAAAATCATTTCTTTTATATACAAAAATAGTCTTGGGTAAAATTATCTCATTCACCCTATTCAAAAACAATACTGTGCCAAATTGTTCTATTCGAGTGTTTAGAAACCCCTTCGATTCAGTTTTGCAGACTGTGCCGACGAAGGTTCATATGCCACTCAACAAACCAATCATCACAATATAAAACAATTTTATATTTACTAACAAATACGCGCTCATATCTATTATTACACTCAAACTCATCCTAGAGTACTACTGACTCTATCTCTAATGAGTAACACCCAACAGAGCAGGGTTGTCACTTAACCATATGCTCTGATACCACGCTGTCACATACCGGAATTTTCGACTTTCGAAAATTCGACATCGATACTCACTTTATCGACTGTCGAGCAATCGAGTGCCGGAAACTCCAATAGTGAGGGTTTAAGAAAAAGAAATAGAAGAAAAGATAGAAGAAAAAGAGAAGAGGAAGAAAGAGAGAAGAAGAACAACAGAACAACAATAGAAACATAAACAATATCAGAATCTCACATATCGCAGCGGAACAATATATAATAAATAAACACTAGTCTTTTAAAACAAAGAGCTATATCAGTTTATACATACATCAATCATCAGAGTCAATATACAACAATGGACAGTTATATAACTTGTCCTCATACAGAATACACAGCGGAATAATACAAAGTGTAGGTGATACGTTACGCCATCCAGCTTGCTTCAAAAGCTCCTGAATATCCAAAATAACCTGATAACATAACTCTAGGCTGCCCGTGTGGAAATTGGTGGGCACGCAGAGTTTAGAAGGGAAACAATAAACTCCGAGTCAGTCATGGTGACTGGTGTGAGATCGTAAAACAGTTATTCTTTAAAATAAACAACAGGAAGATTTTAAAGTCAATTTCGCAATGCCTTTGGAAAATGAAACTCCATAAGACCTCCCGCCACACACACAATGCGAACGCAGAATTGGAGGAGATTTCTTCTTATGATAGTCAAAGATGCTTACTACGCAAAATCAAATCATTTTTGATATTATTATTAGTGCATAGTGTAGAAAACATTTCGAAAGTAGAATATAAATCTTAGCCAGCATAGGTACCATTATATTATGCCTGCTATAGCTGCCTCCTGAGGAGACAGGTTATACAATTGAAATCGTAAAGGCTCGTATTGTTTCTTTGGATTTCCAACAAATGGTCAGGCTAAGGAACTTCCTATTCCACGAAGGAACGCCTCTAGAATGACGTCCCGAGAACCTAACCGGATCTCTGCCAACACAAGGCCGGGTTACCTCTGCAAAAATAGGTAACTACTGACACGCGTATGTCATCCCCCGATCGTCACCGATCTTCCCGAGGATCCTCGATTCGCAACAAACCACAAAGTAATAAATTTGCAGCAACCAAAGAGGTTAAGTATCTAGGCTCCATACCATGATACCACCTTTATCCAGAAGGAATGACATACACTAAGGGGCGCTACTCCCTAGAACCTTGCCGCATCCTTCCTGTTTTGACCATTTCCGGGGTGTGAGGCTCGACGAAGTCTCGTCCACAAAGCTACGCTTTCTACAAAGCCATGCTTCGGGTCAAACAAATGATCAACCTATGATCACAAAGATATAAGATCAAACAAATGATCATATCGCAAATGATCAAACACTGATCATTTCACAGCAACACTCAGTATGCCACGTTACCAAATTGGGATATATCGCTGATAAATTTCAACTACATAACCTCTTAGCTCGTACGTCTCAGAGAAGGGTGTTAAGCTAAGAGAATAAATTCTCCGCCACCAACAGAAATGTATTTGAAAGAAATCAGCTTTATCTCTCAATTTGTAACGTCAGACACACAATCCATACAAGTCTGTTCCGGGATCGAACAGAACCGAAGGCACTTCTCACGAAGCCCTTGCAATTCCGGATAATTTTCAATCATGTCCGGACTTCCCGTCACTAAGGGTGATAAAACCTCTAAACCGGAGATCAGCCGATGTAGAGTAACTCGACGGTAATCCTTCCGTTTTCAAAAATATCTGGTCTTCAACACCGGTCTTCGAATGCAATTCATAACGACGTATCACATATTCGGAATGGGTTATACGACCCCAGGGTCCTTTCCCGGCTAACCCGAATAGTGAGCGCTTATTTAAAAATAAGTGTGGCATTCAATTTCATCCAATTCACAACAAATACTCATTCAAGGTAAATATTGATAGTCGGTTATTTAACTATCAATAAAGATGCGCAACATCATCAGATTCCAAATAATTTTCCAAATTTTTTTTTTCAAAATATCTTTACTAGATATATAATTTCCACACTTCAAAAATAAATCAACGTTTATTTTTAAACAACTTCCCTTTCCTTTATAAATTCCATATTGAATTTATATTTCAAAATATCTACTGATATACGATTCTCAAATCGATTTCAATATTCATTTTCAATTTATCTTAAAAAGATAAAATCTCAAAACGTTTCATTTCATTTTGGAAAAGTATTTCCTTACTTATTTAATAATAAGTATTTCACAAATCTTTTATTTTCAATACTTGGAAAATATTCGATATACTTAAATCAATATTAAGTATATATTTCGTTCTTTAAGGAAACCATTTACTATAACAACATTTATTTGAGTCAAAACGAATGTTACGTAAAACATCGTTACGACGACTCAAAATCACTAGTATAAGGATTCGGATTTTGATAGATATATAAATCCCAATACTACATCAAAACATTTCCTTTTGGAAATCATTTACTATAACAACAGTGTTATAGTCCATCATTTCCTTATTCCTCGAAAACGTCTATTTCAACAATGAATGTTGAAATCTATTATTTCGATATTCATTATATTTGAAAACATCTTTAAAACAATTAACTTCATTTCAAATATCACTTTCCCAAAACCATATCCATTTTACTTAAAAATATATTCACTGTCCAAAATCGTGAATATACTTCACTAACCACATTTCAATCTTTTCTACACATTTATTTCAAGAATTTATCCACTATCCAAAATTGTGGATAAAATTCCCTTAATAACTTCTATATTCAATTCATCAAATTTGATTGATTTTCGAATTTATGAAACAACGTTCATAAATTCCATTTCTATTTTGTAACAACTTCAATTTAATAAATCCCCTTTATTAACAATTCGATTCATAACTCAAATCTTATACCAATAATCCATATTATAAGTTAAATACTTATATTTCCTTTATTTTACAAAGTCATTTCCATTTATAAGTTCCCAATTTATAAATTTCATTTATTTATAAATTCTTAAAAATTCATTTTAACGCTTATAAAAACTCGTTTTATAATACCAGCATTTTAAAGTTATAAATATCAATCTTGTACATCTTTTACATATATCGTTTTTAATAATTTAGAAATCTCAATTTAAACCGTTTTATAAATTTCTTAACTATTTATTTCAAGAGAAATTACCTTTTGGTTATAATTCACAAATCTTAACTTTTATAACTTTAAAATCTTAACGTTTATAAATCAATTCAAAAATTCCATAAAACGTATATTTTCAAAAATCACTTTAAAAATCCTTTTAAAGTAAAAGTCGTTATTTTTAAACTTCAAAACTGAATCCGATGATGCAACAGCACCAATTAGTCAATCACAACAACAAACATCATATATCAATATGATAACAGAATATACCACAATATCTGTAAATAAATAAATACTGGTGAGGAATCCAGTTGGATCCCTCCAACCTATTTCACTGCATCCAAAGACGTTAGCATAATACCAATTCCACTTCGAGGTGGAATATCGCGGTATATGGGTTTTATAAAAATAATCCGCTTACTAACGGCGCAATAGGGTCTCATCCGCTATACGAGGCGGGAAATCAATCAATTCAATATATACATATGCCAATATGTATATATTGCTATATATATATATAGATAGATCCTACTATATCTAATATCACATTCAAACAACAATCAATAACTGCAATACAAATATATTTTGAGTGAGAAGATCTCACCTTAGCTTTTTACTTGCAATCCAATCCATTTTGACTTGATTTCTCGATTTATAGCCCTTGTATAAATATTATACAAATTATTAATACTCGTATTAGATCAAACTATAAATTTTCGTTTGGTAATTTTAATTCAACTAGTAACTTAGTTTTAAACAAAATTTTCTTTTAATAAAATATCTGACAAAAAATCAAATTCCTTTTGATAATTTAATTAACCAAAAATTCAATAATAAATTAATAATTAACTTTCAAATCCATTATTTTCACATATGTATATATTTATTTTTTCTTCAAAAATCATATATATAAATTTCCTGTATATACTTAAATTCCACAGTATGAACTAGACAGTAAACACCCCTTTCTTTTCCTTATGTATATATATATATTTTTTTATAAATCAGAAATTCAAAAACAAAGGAATCGAACCTCACTGCTCCTTTACTCGAAACCCAGGCTCGAGTTCGGCTATGTTGCCCAACTCCACAACTTCACCGTGCCACTCACGATATCCCCAAATCGCCGAGCATCACTGCCTAGCTTGACTCGACAAACGCGAGTGCCTCCCTGATTCGATCGAACTGCCCCCACGAACCCAAGCACCCACTCATCACCACTTGCGTGTCGCCTTCGTTCATACGCACGAGCTTCCAGTTGCGAACGAAACTCACGACGCCTGCCTTCGATCTGAGATCGCCAGAAATCGCGACCCCCCTCCCTGACCATCTCCTAATTCGCGATACCTTCGAACTCCACACTGCCAAAATCGATCGTGACTTCGCCTCTCCCCCTCGCGAACGTGGCCGCCCAATTTGAACGAGCGCGCCCTTGATTCGTTAAGAACAGAGAATGAGGAAAGGGGATTTAGGGCTCGATAGTTTGAATTTATTTATTCGAACGGGAAGGAGCCATTTAATTTGAAGAGGAAGTGCGGCATTGATTCGTTTTTCTTTGAATTGTTTTTTTTTTGAACTGAGGAGAGACGAGATATTTAAAAATGAAAGAGGTATGGGTTGCGTGATTTTTCTTCGTGATGTTAGGCGTAAACAACGGGCCGTGTATAAAGGAGATAATGTGCTGATGTGACCAGATTTTAAATTTAAATTTAAATCAAATCCGTTTAAATTTCAATGCGTTTATCTATCGTGTGCACACATAACGACTCTGAAAAATACGAAAATTGAAATCCGGTAATAATTCAATATTACGGACCCAATGGAACTGGTTTCGTCGAATTCCGAGACTGTGCCTCGGACGGCTATTTTTAAATATCGATTTGAACAATATAAATTCAAAACTGAACAAAGCAGTTTCAAATTCAATTCTGAAGCTTCTACTATCTTCAGTATTATCATTTCGAATTTTAAAAGATTTTGAAATATTTTTCTCCAGCTTAAAATGGAAGATTCAAATTTTTACCCCGTTCAATAGATTAAATTTTAAAGTTTTAATCGCAAAATTCAGAGTTATATCGGGGATTCAAATTAAATCATCGTTCAAATATTTAAAATTAATTAAATATTTTCAATTTAATTTGTTGAAAATTCTGGGTCGTTACACTGCACCTGCAGCCCAGAGCTGCACAGTGCAGTCCAGAGCTGGGCTGCATTGGTGCAGCTCCGACTTGTGCAGGCTGTAGTGCAGCCACTTTGGCTGAACTGCATCAGCAGCGCAGCAACGATGCTGCGCTGCCCAGCAGCGCTGCAGCATATTTTGCTGCAGCGCTCTGCTGCAGCACTTGCTTGCTGCAGCTTTGTTGCAGCCCTCTGCTGCAGCAAACAAGTGCTGCAGGCTTTGCCACAGCAAGAGCAAACAAGTGCTGCAGCAAGAGCTGCAGCACTTTGCAGCCAGTGCTGCTGCATTATGCTGCAATTTTGACAGCAAATTTATCTATAATTTTTTTTTTCATAAAGAAAAGAGCTGAAAATTTATTATGGCACTTAAACAAACAACATGCTCGCATTTTAGTTGCATGCATCGATTCCTTCTTTATCCTACTAATTCAATCAACAACACATAATCCGAGAAATGAACAAGCAACAATTTTATTCACAAATTCACACTATTTTTGCATGCATACATGAAAAATAAAATAAAACAAAATTACAACTTCACTCACCTAAAACTCCAAATAGCAATCTTTAAGCTCTTAATCAGCTAACCCTTGGATTGTTTGCCTTTCACCTTCCAATTGCTAACAAAATAGGAAAACTCTAAATAGCTATTCATAAAAATAAAAAGAAATAGATAGAGTAGGATTGATTTAGGGATACTTACTCTCTTAGAATTGGGAATCTTATCTTTTATCCTATAATTGCAAAGTGAGATTTGTGTTTGAGTGAGAGGATTAGAAATAGGTTTCAGGTTTTCCCCTTTTTTTCCTTTCTGTTTCTTAAACTGTACGTACTGTACTGTAAGCAAATAAAAGAGGGAATGGTGTTTTTATTATAAAGCCCCTCCTCTAGAATGTTCTCCCAATTAACCCTTTAGTTTATTATTTTCTTTTTCTTTAATTAAAATATAATCATTTTATTTTGTCTTTATTCTAGATTTTTCTTTTGCTTAACATTATTTTATTCAATTTCTAGAACTTTCCTACATAACATGATCTTATTATTATTTATTTATTTATTTCCCTCTTTTTTTTCTTTACTCTTTTTTTTTTCTTTCCTTTTATAGCTAATTGTAAATCGACATAAAAATTCCCATCTAAACTTTTCATGCCTAAAACACATTTTATCTTATGTAATTAGTTATTATTCTTTCATAAAACATGTCATTCTCAATTTTAAACTTTTCAAATAATTTAGATTAGTAAAATGGTTCATTTATTAAAATAAATTACATTACCACTAAAAAAACATAATTTATAACGCCAAATAAAAGTAAATGAATTCGTTACAATTTAGTTTCCTCTCAACTCTATTAATATTAAGTTTCCATTTTATTTTCTTTTGTCTTCATTTATTTGTTATTTCATTTTTTTTCCATAAATATTTAATTGTCTCTTATTATTAACAGATTGATTATCAATTTATTAGTTGATTCCCAATTTAGTATCCCTAATAATCGGGTTGTTACAGACTTCCCCCCTTACAAAAATTGTATCCTCGCAATTTCTACGTAAGGGCGATATCTGTAACTTTATTAGTTGATTTGAATTTTAAAATAATAAGGCATACCTTACTCGAGCGCCAAACAATTTAGGATAATGCCTCTGCATCGACTCTTGTGTTTCCCAGGTGCAGTCCTTCGGATTGCTCGACCATTGCACCTTGACTAGAGGAACCACCTTACTACACAACTTCTTTGTCTCAGAGGCAATGATACGAATAGGCTCTCGAGTATATGTCATATTAGGAGTGATCTCAAGCTGCTACAACTGCTTTGGCTCTATCACCTCCTCGGAATCCCTCAAACACTTTCTCAAGTGTGACATATGAAAGACATTATGCACACTCGATAAGTGTTCAGGTAGAGCAACTTTATATGTAAGCTTTCCAATCTGCTCCACAATAGGATAAGGCCCAATAAATCTAGGAGCAAGCTTACCAGTTGTGCTGAACCTCATTACCCCCTTTAAAGGAGTAACCTTCACGAATACATGATCACCGATGCTAAACTCCAAGTCCTTTCTTCTTTTATCTGCATAGGACTTATGTCTATCTTATGCTTCCTTCATCCTCCTTCTAATTAACTCTACCTTCTCAGAAGCTTCCCTTACAGCGTCGGGACCAAGAACTAACTTATCTCCAATCTCAAGCCAGCATGCAGGAGATCTACATGGTCTTCCATACAGTGCTTCGAAAGGAGCCATGCCTATACTGGACTGAAAGCTGTTATTATATGAAAACTCTACTAAGTATAGGTGGTCCTCCCAAGACCCTCCAAAATCCAGAATACAAGAGCGCAACAAATCCTCCAATATTTTGTTGACTCGCTCAGTTTGTCCATCGGACTGAGGATGATAGGCTGAGCTAATATTCAACTTCGTCCCCAAAGCCGCTTGTAAGCTCCTCCAAAATCCACTGGTAAATAGTGGATCTCTGTCATAAACTATAACGCTAGGCACACCATGGAGACGAACAACTTCCTTCACATACAAATTCGCCAAATAAGGTGCAGTCCTCTTCGACTTGACTGGGATAAATTGGGCAGATTTCGTCAAACGGTCCACTATTACCCATATGCTATCATGCCCTTGCTTCGATCGAGGCAAGCCATCAACGAAATCCATAGACACCTGATCCCATTTCCATAATGGAATCTCCAAGGGCTGAAGATGACCGCTAGGCTTCTGGTGCTCGCATTTCACCAGTTGGCAAGTAATGCAATTCTTAACATATTCACCTATATCGCTCTTCATTCCTTCCCAGTAATATAGGCGCTTCATGTCCATGTACATCTTGCTGCCACCTGGGTGAATAGTGTATCGCGAACAATGGCAATCATTCATCACCTCTTGTCTAAGCCCTGCAACATTAGGTACAAAGATCCTGCCCTTCTTCCTCAAACAACCAAGAGCATCTATCTCAAAACTTTTTAGATCATCAGCCTCCTCTCCATTCTTCAGCCGATGAATATGGTCTAAAGCAACCGAATCTTCCTTCTGAGCAAGAGAAATCCTGTCCATAAGACTTGGTCTCATGACCAAGCTAGCCAACATCCTCCCTGAGCTATGAGTGGGCATACTATAAAAAATCCCACTAGAAGCTAACACCTCCAGGTCACGCCATTCAGCCACCATCATCGATACAACTGCCTGGTGTTTACGGCTAAGAGCATCCGCAACACGGTTTCCTTTCCCAGGAGTATACTGAATATCAAAATCATAGGCTGCCAAAAACTCCAACCACCTTTGTTGGCGCATGTTCAGTTCCTTCTGGGAAAATAGGTATTTCAAGGACTTATGGTCTGTATAAAGAACAAACCGCTCACCCATAAGATAGTGTCGCCACAACTTCAAAGCAAAGACCACGGCTGCTAGCTCCAAATCATGAACATCATACCGAACCTCATTGGGCCTTAATTGCCTGGATGCATAAGCTCGTCCTTTCTGCATTAGTACTGCTCCAACGCCAGACCCACTAGCATCAGTATAGACTACAAGATCCTGATTATCCTCTAGAATCACTAAAACTGGAGCATTAGTGAGCATCTCTTTCAACTTTGAGAAAGCTTCTTCACACTTATCTGTCCACTCATACTTGACTCCTTTCCTCGTCAGCCTCGTCAAAGGAGTCACAATCTTGGAGAAATCTCTAATAAAACGCCGGTAGTAACCAGCTAGCCCCAAGAAGTTTCGTATCTCAGTAACAGATTCAGGTCTCTTCCAATTCTGTATGGCCTCAATCTTAGAAGGATCCACGACCAGGCCGGCTTTGGAGATTATATGGCCCAAAAATTTTACCTCCTTCTGCCAAAAGTGGCACTTGGAGAACTTAGCTTTCAGCTTGTTTTCCCTTAAGGTCTCCAAAACCATCCTCAAATGCCTTTCATGCTCTTGCTCAGACTTGGAATACACTAGAATGTCATCAATAAAGACCAGGACAAATTGGTCAAGATAGCTTCTGAATATTCTATTCATAAGGTCCACAAAGTATGCAGGAGCATTAGTAAGCCCAAACGGCATTACCAACCATTCGTATTAACCATAACGAGTGCGGAAAGCAGTAAGAGGAATGCTATCTTCCGCTACTCTCAACTGATGGAATCCGGTGGCTAAGTCCAGTTGGGAAAAGACCTTCGCTCCGCTCAACTGATCAAAAAGATCATCAATACGCGGTAATGGATACTTATTCTTTATAGTCAGCTCATTAAGCTTCCTGTAGTCAATGCATAAACGAAGAGAGCCATCAGCCTTCTTCACAAATACAGCAGCAGCTCCCCAAGGAGAGCTACTAGATCGGATAAACTGCTTCCCTTCCAATTCAGTCAATTGCTTACGAAGTTCCTCCATCTCAACTCGAGGCATACGAGTAGGTGGTCGACTGATGGGTTGGGCTCCTGGGATAAGATCTATGCGGAACTCTACGGCCCTCTTTGGTGGTAAGCCTGTAATAGGCTCAAATATATCACCAAAATCCCTGACAACTGGTACTCTGCCTATTTCATCTTCCTCCCGTGACTCCATGGAAAACAAAGAAGCATGGGCATCAGAGCTCGGTATATCCAAAGTCACATTAACAAGCCCTTTATAGGATGGATGCTTCAAAGTAACAACTCTGTCTGAGCAGGAAAGCTGTGCATCATAATGATCCAACCAGTCCATCCCCAAGATAATATCAAAGCCAAGGCACTCAAATACATGCAAATCACAGAGAAAAGAGAGTCCGCAAAAGAAAAGCTCAAAGCCCTTACACAACATTCCAAGTGTTGCGGACCCACCAATGCGATTCGCAACCCTTAGAGATGTCACGAGGTATACAACTTCTAAATCATATCTATCAACTAACTCCTTAGATATGAAAGAATGGGAGGCACCGGTGTCAAAGAGTATACGAATAAAAGTATCTTTAAAAGGAATCGTACCTTCCATGACTGCCACTTGCTTTCCCTTCCTCTGGCTCGGGCCCGGATCTCCTTCCATCACATTCAGCTTAGCTGCTTGCTTCTTCTTCGTAAGCTGTGGACAGTTGTTCTTCAAATGACCAATCCGGTGACCCTCATAGCACTGCCTCTGGGGACAATTATTAGCAAAATGCCCCATCACTCCACACTTGTAGCACTTCACTCCACTTTTATCTTGCTTCTGGGAGCCTGAAGCCTGACCATTCTTTTGCTTCTTCTGAGGATTCTGCTTCTTCTTAGGGAAGAATGGCGCTTTCCTGTTAGGCCCAAAGCTCTGTCGGTTCGGTGGTGCATCATCATCTCTTTCCCGATACAAGTCTTCATATCTCATGGCCAAATCAACTATCTCATCAAAAGTGGAGCGAAGCTGAGTCAAAAGTTGTTCCTTCAGCTTCCTACGTAGACCATCCACAAACTTCTGGTTCTTTTTGAAGGGAGTGTTGACCAAATCGGGGCCATACTTAGAGAGGGAGTTGAAGGTATTGACGTACTCCTGAACTGTCATATCTCTCTGCTTCAGCTCAATAAATCTACGAGCGAGGATGGCCTTCTCTGCCTCAGGAACGAACCTTAGCTCGAATCGTTCCCTAAATCTCTCCCATGTTAGCTCCTCCTCGCCTATCTCAGCACTAATCACATCGAACCAGTCAGAGGCACCATCTTGGAGGAAGCTGGAAGCAATCTGGACATTCTGATGGTCTGTCACACCCATGTACCCAAAGACTCGTTCACAAGTCTTCAACCAACCCTGAACTCCAACCACACCTTCATTTCCATGAAAGGGCTTCCCTCCAAGGTTCACAAAGTCCTTACACATACGAGCGAAATCAACTCTAGGAGCAGCATTAGGAGCGGGTGCGGCTTGTGGCATGTTCCGCATCAACTCTAACCACTGCTCCATTGTCAAACGGGGAGGTCTTCCAGCCATCTTTCTCACTACTCTGCATAGTGAGAAATGTTGTTAAGATGGAATTAAAATTATTCTCACACTAAAACGTTCAAAGATTTGGGGTTTTGGTTTAGGTATGTACAACTATTATTATATTATGGGAGTGATACTTGTGGTATATGGACATGTACAATGCTTCTACTGCTTTGTGCTAACTTATATTCTAAATATATTCTATACCATTGTTAACCTGGGCTCTGATACCAACAATGTAACACCCGGTCCCTATACCCATGCCAACCAAGAGCATTACTAAGTATTACTGTCAGAAAGCACGGAGGATGGGACTCGTTAGGGCTAAATGCTATACTCATTCCCTTGAACTAACACTGGCACGAGATATTTCATAATTTTTTTTCTACTTAACTTACCATTCGTGCTCAGTCTCGGTTCAAAGCAATGGTACAAGTTAAATTTTTCTCCAGGTTACATGGTACAGAATATAATAGAACATACAGCTCAGCACAATAACAGCAGAATACATAATACATATCATAAGAGTAATGTCCACAATACATAGTCCATAGTACAAAATACCACTCCCAAAATACATAATAACATACATACCATAATATATATTAACTACTCATAAGTCCAAGCTGTAAAGTCCAAAACCCCAAAACGTGGAAAATGATAAGAATGCTGCTACAGTCCACGCAACATAACCTGCAACCACAATCCTCAGACTTACCCAAGGATTATAAAACAAATCACACGGGTCAGACTATTGCTAGTGTGAGTGAAGTAAGATCTATGGACAATGGTTATCACAATCAATAAAGTGGAAAAAGCACCACATGTATAAACCAACATGAGGTATATATGTGTGTGTGAACCAACATGTAGATTTAGTTTCATAAACAATTCATTTAATCAAATAATGGTTTTATACTAAAAATATCGTATGTAATCCAATTCGATGCCACCCAATTATCATATGATAATAAATAAGTTCATACACACATTCTCCAAAGATACTGGGTTTTCTAAATCAACTTTAATATTTTCCATAAAAATCATAAGAAAAAAAGAAAAGAAAATTGCAATGTGGGAATTATGGGATAAATGTAACATGACTCATAAAATATACCAAATAAACAGACGCTACTATTGTAAAATCACAGTGGTAGAGCTCGAGCGCGCGCGGAGACATCAGCACCGTAACCTACTCATAACGCCATAACACACCTAGCGATCAACCCAAGATAAACAAGACGGTCTAAGGCAAAGGCCGTATGCTACCCGTTCACGGATCTACACGTGGGACCCCCACGCCTCCATCTATCATAGTCCGTGACCCGCCGATCGGAAATCCCGATCAAAAGAATAAGATTAACCCTATGTAGCAGACCGTTGACCTTTGGTGGTAAAAGGGGAAGTGATATACCACCGATTCAGGTAGCGATCCCGAATCAGGTCGGCCAAGATGGAGTTTTGGCCCATTGGTACAACAGAGTCCAATCTATCCCTACCCAAAAATCAAAGGTGCTTGTAACTTTAAAACATTTTTTACAAATAAAATTAGTGATGACAACGTCTTCCAAAAAAAATCCTTTTATAAACCCAATATAATATTCATTAACCAAATAAAATTTAGCAAAACAATTGTTCGTAAAAAGGAAAATAGTTACATCTCCGTTTCGCATTAATACACAAGTACCCCATAATACTTATGTATCAAGGCGAAACACAAAAACTTAATTTATTGAGTTAAATTTATTTAAAGTTCGTTAAGTAAAAAAAATTATAAACAATTTATTGAATTTCAAAGCAAAACAACACATGTTTTAGTAAGCAAAACGCTTTCAAAATTTTAAAATAAATTTTCCTCAATTTCCAAACACGTATTGATCGATAAAACAATTTTTTTTAACCAAAATAATTTAATTTAAAATTTTAAATATTTTTTTTTTCCGGGCTGTACAGTGCAGCCTGGACAAATCTGGGCTGCATGGTGCAGTGCTGAGGCTGTAAATGCAGCTCATCTGGGCTGCATTGTGCAGCCGACCTGGGCTGCAAGGTCTGCACTTGCAGCCCATCTGGGCTGCTCAGCGCAGCTCGTAGCTGGGCTGCAATTGCAGCCCGCCTGGGCTGCACCTGCAGCCCGCCTGGGCTGCACCTGCAGCCCAGAGCTGCACAGTGCAGTCCAGAGCTGGGCTGTATTGGTGCAGCTCCGACTTGTGCAGGCTGCAGTGCAGCCACTTTGGCTGAACTGCATCAGCAGCGCAGCAACGCTGCTGCGCTGCCCAGCAGCGTTGCAGCATATTTTGCTGCAGCGCTCTACTGCAGCACTTGCTTGCTGCAGCTTTGTTGCAGCCCTCTGCTGCAGCAAACAAATGATGCAGGCTTTGCCACAGCAAGAGCAAACAAGTGCTGCATCAAGAGCTGCAGCACTTTGCAGCTAGTGCTGCTGCATTATGCTGCAATTTTGACAGCAAATTTATCTATAAATTTTTTATTTTTTATTTTCATAAAGAAAAGAGCTGAAAATTTATTATGGCAATTAAACAAACAACATGCTCGCATTTTAGTTGCATGCATCGATTCCTTCTTTATCCTACTAATTCAATCAACAACACATAATCTGAGAAATGAACAAGCAACAATTTTATTCACAAATTCACACTATTTTTGCATGCATACATGAAAAATAAAATAAAACAAAATTACAACTTCACTCACCTAAAACTCCAAATAGCAATCTTTAAGCTCTTAATCAGCTAACCCTTGGATTGTTTGCCTTTCACCTTCCAATTGCTAACAAAATAGGAAAACCCTAAATAGCTATTCATAAAAATAAAAAGAAATAGATAGAGTAGGATTGATTTAGGGATACTTACTCTCTTAGAATTGGGAATCTTATCTTTTATCCTTTAATTGCAAAGTGAGATTTGTGTTTGAGTGAGAGGATTAGAAATAGGTTTCAGGTTTTCCACTTTTTTTTCCTTTCTGTTTCTTAAACTGTACGTACTGTACTGTAAGCAAATAAAAGAGGGAATGGTGTTTTTATTATAAAGCCTCTCCTCTAGAATGTTCTCCCAATTAACCCTTTAGTTTATTATTTTCTTTTTCTTTAATTAAAATATAATCATTTTATTTTGTCTTTATTCTAGATTTTTCTTTTGCTTAACATTATTTTATTCAATTTCTAGAACTTTCCTACATAACATGATCTTATTATTATTTATTTATTTATTTCCCTCTTTTTTTTCTTTACTCTTTTTTTTTTCTTTCCTTTTATACCTAATTGTAAATCGACATAAAAATTCCCATCTAAACTTTTCATGCCTAAAACACATTTTATCTTATGTAATTAGTTATTATTCTTTCATAAAACATGTCATTCTCAATTTTAAACTTTTCAAATAATTTAGATTAGTAAAATGGTTCATTTATTAAAATAAATTACATTACCACTAAAAAAACATAATTTATAATGCCAAATAAAAGTAAATGAATTCGTTACAATTTAGTTTCCTCTCAACTCAATTAATATTAAGTTTCCATTTTATTTTCTTTTGTCTTCATTTATTTGTTATTTCATTTTTTTCCATAAATATTTAATTGTCTGTTATTATTAATAGATTGATTATCAATTTATTAGTTGATTCCCAATTTAGTATCCCTAAAAATCGGGTTATTACATTAATGACAATAAAATTCATAATGAATGACAATTATTTTAGATCCGTTAACAATCCCTTAGTGCATACCATTTCTATTCTGCCCATCTATACTATTATATTATTACCGAGTTGCATTTCAGAGCACACAAGCCTCCTTGATATTTTGTGAAATGAACAGCTGCGATAAAATTCATAATGAATGAAAATTATTTTAGATTCGTTAACAATCCCTTAGTGCATACAATTTCTATTCTGCCCATCTATACTATTATATTATTATCGAGTTGCATTTCAAGAGCACACAAGCCTCCTTGATATTTTGTGAAATGAACTGCAGCGTTTTATATTTTTCCCTTTCCCTACCTTTCTCTCTGCTTCATCCTTTTTGCATAAACTAAAATAAAAAGTACTCCATTTCCAGGCGATTCTTCCACCTAGATTCTTCCACCACGATTACCTGAGTACAATCCTAGGAAGCCATCATCATCGGTACAACGTGGATCTATTTTCATCCTACTACACACAAGAGATAGCTTAACTACCGTCATCGGGTATAGTGGCTACTATCGGCACAAGTACAACATGGATCTTCCTTTGATTTACTTTCGACATCAATTTCAGTTTGATTTTTGTTAATTTTTTCAAGTTTCAATTAAAATTTTGATGAAGTCTTATTTGGGTTCTTTTATATCTAGGTTTTAATTTGGATACAAATGAAAGATGCGTCTTTCGTTGGCAATTGATTTACCTCTGCAATTTTTGATGGTAAATCAATGGCCATAGCAAATCAATGATCGAAAGCTTCTTCTTTTCTCCTACAGGCAGTGTTATTGAAAACCTTCTACTAGAAAGATGAATAGCTCATCGAGCTCGACCAGATCAATGGTTAAGATCGTCTGAAGTTCGTCGATGAAGTGACAAATCGATGAAATGGGTCACAAGTTCGGGCACAAATTTCACGGCCATAGGAGAGCTGAGTTCAATGTGGATCTTGCCATGGATGAGGCATAGTGTGGCACATCGTTTAGGCTCGGTGGATGAGGTTCTGGTTGTACGAAGTCGGGGGTGATGGAAGGGTTGGCGCGATGTGCTTAGGTTTGGTTTCCTATGATTCGCGTATGGAAGATGATGTAAGGAAAGAGTGGGCAGCCATGATCCTCTTTTACATAATGAACGGTCGATCTAGGTTAAAAAAAGAAATTGGAAATTATTTATATAAATTTGTACTCAATCTTTAAAATTGAATATCTCATTCATACGAGGTCGGAATCAGACGAAACAAGCGACGCCAGAATCGCAGCGACGAGCACTACGCGCTGAAGCTGATTTGGAGTCGTTTGGAATGAGCTAAAATTTTAGGTTATGTCACAGCCCGTCTTTCACTCCACAGAAAGACGCATCATGATTCAGAAAGAAAGGGATAGAAAAGAGAAAAGATAGAGAAAGAACTAAACAATATCAGAATCTCACAGTGGAAACGGAACAAAATATAATATATCACATAACTATTACATAGTCTTTAAATAAACAGAGTTACACAACTTATACAACACAATACATTAGACATTTATAAAACGTGTCTATCATACAGCTCAAGATACAACGCAGAGATTAACACAGCGGAACCACTATATATCTACAAATGTTGAAGCCTCCTGCTCCCTATATCCTCCAGAAACCCATCAAAGCCAAAGCTGAATCCAATGGCTACTCGTAAAAATTTGAGTACCAAAGAGTTTAATAAAACAAAAAATAAACTCTGGGTCAGACATGGGTCTGGTGTGAGTAAACGGTTTAAAGTTGTTTAACTTTGAAAATCATTTGGAAAGAAAAGGTATCTCGTAAGACTTCCCACACATAAACATGGAAAAGTTTTTACCATACGATAACCAAAACATTTGATAGGAAATCTGGTTATATTATAATAGGGTCTAGGGTTTTCAAATAAATATTCACATATCTGAAATTGTTACATGATTAAATTCTAGCATACTAGCCACAAAGTGGGTTATACAATCATGTTCGCGATCACTTATTGGAGTTTGGATTCCATACAATGACAGGGCTACTGGGGTACTGCCCATCACAGTACGGGGCCTAGATCACCGTACTGAGGATCCCTCCCGATCCCCTGCAACATAAGGCCGAAACCATCCCTTATTGGATAGTCCTGAACAAGACAACCCCGTGGTTGCGGCCAAACAACCACCACACAGCCGATTAAAAAGGGACCTCTAGACAGAGGAAACTCTCGTCCTATTTGAGCGCGACCCACTTAGCCTTGCTGCACCTACCCTGTTTTAGCCATTCCTGGTTGATGTGGCTTGACGCTAAGATTACCTTTTGAAGAACATATCTTAGAATGCTCATCATCCTCCAATGATGATGTTCTGAAAGCATTCAATCCATACAAGTTCGTTCCGGGTTCTAATGAAACCGAAGGCATTATCTCGTTACACTCATTTTGGAATCACCCTCAGAGTTAACGACAATAACACTTGCACTCTGAAACTCCATCTCGATCTTCACTTTAAGATTTCACGACCTATCATTTAACTTGGATCGATGTGGTTTTCAGATATCCCAATTTGGAAATCCGAACCCGGTCTCACCGAAATCCAAACGTATCTTTTAAGGTCAAGTTGTTTAAGGTTTAAAAAATTTAATTCAATTTAATATTGAATTCACACAGCATTTAATACAGATAAATATCACACATGTATCACATATATATCCAATATCTCATTACAGAATATCACAGATTATCATCCAATAGATATCAATCAATTCAGACATTCTACTCAAACAATCATCCAAAACAGGAATTATTAATCCATATTATAATTAATTTAATTAATTCAATTTTAAATTAATTAATTAAGAATTAATCACTTAACCTTGCTTAATCAATCATTGATTAATTAATTATAAACCATTTAATTAATTAATCATTTCTTAATTACCTTTATAATCAATTAATTAATCTTAATTAGAGATTAATTATCCTTTAACTATTAATTAATAAACCTTACTTATTAATTAATAAAACTTAATTACAAATTAATTAATCCTTAATTATCAGTTAATTAATCCTTAATTATTTAATTATTTAATCTCTAATTATAATTTAATTTATCATTAATTACTCCTTAATTACTTAATTAATTAACCTCTAATTATAAATTAATTAATCTTAAACACTATTAAATTAAACTAATTAATTACTCTTAATTACCTTATTTAATTAATTAGTTATTAATTATCAAATCTTAATTAACTTTAAGATAAAACTTTATCTTTATTAATGACCTAATCAATTACATAATTTAAATACATTTAAAACATTCCACTTTTTATTTAACTTTAAATTTAAATTTAATATTTAAAATAACTTACCAATTTAACTTAACAAATTTCAAGTTGATCAAATTACCAAACTTCTACAATAATGTTTTTAAGAAACATTTAATTTTACAAAATAGTTTAGAATTAGATTCAGTTTAAATTTTAAAACATGTTTCTAGAAAGAACCTTTTTAAAATAAACATTTTTTAAAAACTACTTCGAGTTCTACCCGAGAATTAGCTCGAGTCCAAACTCGAGTTTCTCATCCTCTTTTTATTTATTTGCAAAAACTTTGCTAAATTTGAAAACTTAGATTTGGTTTAAATTTTAAAAACTGGAACCATGCTTCACTCTCAAGAACTACTCGAGAATGAACTCGAGCAAACAACCCTCAAACCCGATCTTTCCCTCGAGACCATCCCCTGCTTCCAACCCACTGACACACAGACTAACCCTGTGCACATGCACTGGCGATCAGCGCCTCCCTGACCACCTGCGACACCCCTCGCACCTCGGCGATCGCCAACCCATCTGATTCTGACTACCCAAACACCCAAACAAATCCAATATTGAAATCGAGGTAACTCGATCAATACCTGGAACCACAACCTCGCCTTAAAACTCTTCGAACTCCTGACGCCTACCACTAGAGGTCGTAGAATCCTGTCCTCAGCCTCGTCAGACCTCCACGCCACCAACGCACTCGGTCCGACGCCACTCGATGCACCAGAGATGACACAGTCATCCCATTCCCGACCACGACCCAAATTAGGGTTAAAACACAAATCAATCGTCCGACATCGCCATGGTTGTTTAACTACCTACCAGATATTTTTCCCACATTCACCGAACCTTCCCCCAACTTCAGCCAAAACTCCAACCCTCAAAAATGCTCCGGTCACCAGAAATTGCTCATAAACACTTTCTTAATCATCACCAAAATTCCACCTCAAATCCAAACTAAAATTCATGATTTTTGTTTTAAAAATCAAGTTTTCCAAAGACGATTCGAGTTGCATACTTGAATCAGTAAATTAAATTGTTTGATTTTTATCATTTTTAAACTTCTTACTGTATTTACTCAAGTTCAAAAGATTTTCAAATTTAATACACTTAAACATGTATTTAAAACCAAAATTATGTTTACACAAACCATTTTTGTTTGAAACTCTAAGCCTAACAGTGATTGAATAAGAAGTTTTGAATTTTTGAAATGTTTTAAACTCTATACTTTTGGAAACAAAGAAGAACAGACATAACAACATGCACAGATCAAATACAAACATATATTCAGAGATTCATACTTATATATACACATGCAAAGCATAAATATAATCTAAGAATTCATATGCACAGATTTTTCAGTTTACTTAACTTTTAGATAAAGTGTTTACTCACCTGTTAGAGTTTGAAGCAAATGCTAAAAAAACTGGAAAGCCTTGATAAAAACTTGAAACTTGGAATTGCTGGAAATCTTCTTAAAACTAAAATGCTATGTTGAGATGCTTTAAGCTTTAAAATAGAAGTGTTCTGGCTTGCTTAGTTGATCAAAGGTTGTAGATTGCAGAATTGAAATTTTCTGGCTAAAATATTTTTTTATAGGCTTTTCTTGCTTTGATTTTTCTTGGTTTTGAAAATTGTTTTATAGGTATAAGTTTCTTTGTTTAGAAATGAACTATAGGCTTGTTCTTGAGTTTTCTTTGTTTAGAAATGAGATAGGAAAAAAAAAGAGTGAAGAAGAAGATGTATGCTTATATAGAGTATTTTTTGATTTATTTAAAATTGAGAAAATGAAAATAAAAAAATGACACTTGTCTTAAAATCTAACACTTGTCATTTTTGTTAATTAATCACCTTGCACTTCTTATTTAGAGGTTTCATGGCTTAACACTTGTAATTAGGTATTTTTAATTATTTTTCAATGTTAAATAAAAGCTTTTGTATTTATTTACTAATTTAGAAATACTTTTCTAAATCTGTATAAAAAAATTTCTTTTAAAGAAAATAATATAAAAAAAATCTTATACTAATAAAAATCTTATACATATATTTTAAATTCAAAACATTTTAAGATAATTATCTTTTAAATCTCAAATTCAAATTCAAATTCAAAGTCAATTTAAAATCCAATTTAAAATCAACTAATATATATATATATATATTTATTTATTTAAACAATCACAAATTCAATTTGTAAATAATAATTCTATTTAAAATTTATTTATCTATATTTAAAAACAACATATTTATTATAATTGTTATGAAAATAACAAATTTACCAATTTTTAAAAAATAAATAAAGGGAATTATCACATTTTAAATTGCTTGAAATTCCAGGATATCACATTCCTCCCCCCTTAAAAGAATTTTTTCCCCGAAATTTAAAACAAAAGATAATTCAAAATTTTTATTTCATTTCAAGCATACATATTAACCATACACTATCAACCAAACAAACAATTTCCAATTTCCATTTCTATTTAAATTGATTCAATTTCAATTCAATTTAAATTAACTTCAATTCCTATCCAAATTAAAATAAACTCCCATTTGAGTTTCAAACTTATTAAACTTCAATTTTACTTCAAATTAATTCAATTCAAACTTTCTATTTGAATTTTATACTTATCCATCTTCAATCACAACTCCAATTAATTCAAATGAAATTCAGTTTGAACTTATTTAATTCAAATCTCAACTTAAAACCATTTTGAATATCATAAATTCGATTTAATTTCTTAAATGTTGATTTAATCCTTTAAATAATTCCAACCTTTATTTTTAAATTAACAACTTAATTTTTTTTAACCATTTAATTCTGAGTCCAAATTTCAAATTCCATTTTAAATTACCTTTACTTAACTTATTTCAAAGTTCAAATAAGAGTTCAAAAACTCTTTAAACAATTTAATTTTCAGAATCCAAACTATTACCCAAATTTATCTTCAAAACCGATTCTTAACAAATTTCAAGACTTAGATTTAAAACTTCACAATTTAAATTATCTTCAATTCCAATTTATAAGTCATACTCACCTAAATGTTTAGTTCCCTAAAACATTCCTTTTTACTTTATCACTATCTGTTTTAGAAAGATAAACGTCCTCTTAATAAGATACAACAAACATTTTATTATTAAACACAACTACCATTTATGATAATAACCAAGATTATCATATCTAGAAACTAATTCATTATTATCTCAATCTGAAAACATTTCTACAAATTCAGGATTTTATTTTCTAGTTTGAATCCATTTCCATTTGGTTGTGTTTCTATTACCACTTAATTCTTATTATTATTTTGTTTAATTCAAATACTACAACAACCAATAACCTTTATATATATAGAAAAACTATTGCTTTATATATCAGAATATAAGCTTGTATAAAAACTAATTTTTAAAACCATTTTAAATTCTTTTTATAAGAAAATAACACATACGCCCTCATATATATATACACTCAACTCATTCTAGGGTATCACAGACACTATCCTTAATGAGTAACCCACCAAAGCCAAGGTTCTCGCTTAACCTTCAGCTGTTATACCAACTGTCACAACCCCTCTTTCACTCCACAGAAAGATGCATCATGAGTAAGAAAGAAAGGGATAGAAAAGAGAAAAGATAGAGAAAGAACTAAACAATATCAGAATCTCACAGCGGAAACCGAACAAAATATAATATATCACATAACTATTACATAGTCTTTACATAATCAGAGTTACATAGCTTATACAACACAATACATTAGACAGTTATAAAACCTGTATATCATACAACTCAAGATACAACACAGAGATTAACACAGCGGAACCACTATATATCTATATACGCTGAAGCCTCCTGCTCCATATCTCCTCCAGAAACTCGTCAAAGCCAAACCTGAATCCCTTGGCTACTCGTAAAAATTTGAGTACCCAAGAGTTTAATAAAACAGAAAATAAACTATGGGTTAGACATGGGTCTAGTATGAGTAAACGGGTTAAAGTTGTTTAACTTTGAAAATCATTTGGAAAGAAAAGGTATCTCGTAAGACTTCCCATACATAAGCATGGAAAAGTTTTTACCTTACGATAACCAAAACATTTGATAGGAAATATGGTTATATTATAATCGGGTCTAGGGTTTTCAAATAAATATTCACAAAGCTTAAATTGTTACATGATTAAATTCCAGCATACTAGCCACAAAGTGGATTATACAATCAAGTATGCGATCACTTATTGGAGTTTGGATTCCATACAATGGCAGGGCTACTAGGGTACCTCCCATCACAGTGCGGGGCCTAGATCACCGTACCGAGGATCCCTCCCGACCCCTTACAACACAAGGCCAGAACCATCCCTTACTGGATAGTCCCAAACAAGGCAACCCCGTGGTTGCGGTCAAACAACCACCACATAGCTGAATAAAAAGGGACCTCTAGACTGGGGAAAATCTTGTCCTACTTGAGCGCGACCCACTTAGCCTTGCTGCACCTCCCCTGTTTTATCCATTCCCGGTTGATGAGGCTTGAGGCTACGATTACCTTTTAAAGAACATATTTTAGAATGCTCATCGTCCTCCAGTGACGATGTTCTGAAAGCATTCAATCCATACAAGTTCGTTCTGGGTTCGAACGAAACCGAAGGCATTATCTCGTTACACTCATTTTGGAATCACCCTCAGAGTTAACAACAATAACCCTTGCACTCTAAACTCCATCTCGATCTTCATTTTGAGATTTCACGACCTACCATTTAACTTGGATCGATGTGGTTTTCGGATATCCAAATTTGGAAATCCGATCTTGGTCTCACAGAAATCCAAATGTATCTTTTAAGGTCAAGTTGTTTAAGATTTAAACAATTTAATTCAATTTAATATTGCATTCGCACAGCATTTAACACAGATAAATATTACACATTTATCACAGATATATCCAATATCTCATCATAGAATATCACAGATTATCATCCAATAGATATAAATCAATCCCGAGATTCTACTCAAACAATCATCCACAACAGTAATTATTAATCCATATTATAATTAATTTAATTAATTCAATTTTAAATTAATTACTTAAGAATTAATCACTTAACCTTGCTTAGTCAATCATTAATTAATTAATTACAAACCATTTAATTAATTAATCATTTCTTAATTATCTTTATAATCAATTAATTAATCTTAATCAGAGATTAATTATCCTTTAACTATTAATTAATAAACCTTAATTATTAATTAATAAAACTTAATTACAAATTAATCTATCCTTAATTACCAGTTAATTAATCCTTAATTTTTTAATTAATTAATCTCTAGTTACAATTTAATTTATCATTAATTACTTAATTAATTACTCCTTAATTACTTAATATATTAACCATTAATTTTAAATTAATTAATGTTAAACATTATTAAATTAAACTAATTAATTACTCTTAATTACCTTATTTAATTAACAAGTTATTAATTATCAAAATCTTAATTAACTTTAAGATAAAACTTTATCTTTATTAATAACCTAATCAATTACATAATTTAAATACATTTAAAACATTCCACTCTTTATTTAACTTTAAATTTAAATTTAGGATTTAAAATAACTTACCAATTTAACTTAGCAATTTTCAAGTTGATCAAATTACCAAACTTCTACAATAATGTTTTTAAGAAACATTTAATTTTATAAAATAATTTAGAATTAGATTCAGTTTAAATTTAAAAACTTGTTTTTAAAAAGAACCTTTTCAAAATCAACATTTCTTTAATACTACTTCGGGTTTTACCTGAGAATTAGCTCGAGTCCAGACTCGAGTTTCTCATCCTCTTTTTTTTTATTTGCAAAAACTTTGCTAAATTTGAAAACTTAGATTTGGTTTAAATTTTAAAAACTGGAACCATGCTTCACTCTCACGAGCTACTTGAGAATGAACTCAAGCAAACAACCCTCAAACCCGATCTTTCCCTAGAACCTTCCCCTACTTCCAACCCACTGACACACAGACCAACTCTATGCATATGCACTGGCGATCGACGCCTCCCTGACCACCTACGACACCTCTCGCACCTCGATGATCGCCAAGCCATCTGATTCTGACCACCCAAACATCAAACAAATCCAATATTAAAATCAAGGTAACTCGATCAATTCCTGGAACAACAACCTCCCCTGAAAACCCTTCGAACTCCTGACACCGACCACCAGAGGTCGTTGAATCCCGTCCTCAGCCTCGCCGACCTTGACGCCACCAATGCACCTGGTCCGACGCCACTCGGTGCACCAGAGATGACACAGTCATCCCATTCCCGACCACGACCTAAATTAGGGTTAAAAACACAAATTGATCGACCAACGTCGCCATGGTGGTTTAACCACCTACCAGATATTTTTTCCACGTTCACCGAACCTTCCCCCACCTCCAGTCGAAACTTTGACCCTTAGAAATGCCCCGGTCACCAGAAATTGCTCATAAACACTTTCCTGATCATCACCAAAATGCCACCTCAAACCCAAACTAAAATTCATGATTTTTGTTTTAAAAATTAAGTTTTCCAGAGACGATTCAAGTTGCAAACTTGAATCAGCAAATTAAATTGTTTGATTTTTATCATTTTTAAACATCTTACTGTATTTACTAAAGTACAAACGATTTTCAAACTTAATATACTTAAACATGTTTTTAAAACCTAAATTATGTTTGCACAAACCTATTTTGTTTGAAACTCTAAGCCTAACAGTGATTGAATAAGAAGTTTTGAATTTTTGAAATGTTTTAAACTCTGTACTTTTGGTAACAGAGAAGAACAAACACAACATGCACAGATCAAAAACAAACATATATTCAAAGCTTCATACTTATATATACACATGCAAAGCACAAATCTAATCCAAGAATTCATATGCATAGATTTTTCAGTTTACTTAGCTTTTAGATAAAGTGTTTACTCACTTGTTAGAGTTTGAAGCAGATGCTAAAAAAACTGGAAAGCCTTGATAAAAACTTGAAACTTGAAATTGCTGGAAATCTTCTTAAAACTAAAATGCTATGTTGAGATGCTTTCAGCTTTGAAACAGAAGTGTTCTGGCTTGCTTAGTTGATCAGAGGTTGTAGATTGCTGAATTGAAATTTTCTGGCTAAAATATTTTGTTACAGGCTTTTCTTGCTTTGATTTTTCTTGGTTTTGAATTTTTTTATAGGTTTGAGTTTCTTTGTTTAGAAATGAATTACAGGCTTGTTCTTGAGTTTTCTTTGTTTAGAAATGAGATAGGGAAAAAAAGAACGAAGAAGAAGATGTATGCTTATATAGAGTAATTTTTGATTTATTTAAAATTAAGAAAAAAAAATAAAAAAAATGACATTGTCTTAAAATCTAACACGTGTCATTTTTTTAATTAATCACCTTACATTTGTTATTTAGAGGTTTCATGGCTTAACACTTGTAATTAGGTATTTTTAATTATTTTTAAATGTTAATAAAAGCTTTTGTATTAATTTACTAATTTATAAATACTTTTCTAAATCTATATAAAAAAATTCTTTTAAAGAAAATAATATAAAGCAAATCTTATACTAATAAAAATCTTATACATATATTTTAAATCCAAAAAATTTTAAGATAATTATCTTTTAAATCTCAAATTCAATTTAAATAATCACAAACTCAATTTGTAAATAATAATATTTAAAATTTATTTATCTATATTTAAAAACAACATATTTATTATAATAGTTATGAAAATAACAAATTTACCAATTTTAAAAATAATAATGGGAATTATCACATTTTAAATTGCTTGAAATTCCAAGATATCACATTCCTCCCCCCTTAAAAGAATCTCGTCCCCGAAATTTAAAACAAAAGATAATTCAAAATTTTTATTTCATTTCAATCATTTAAAGCATACATATCAACCCTACACTATCAACCAAACAAACAATTTCCAATTTCCATTTCTATTTAAATTGATTCAATTTCAGATCAATTTAAATTAACTTCAATTCCTATCCAAATCCAAATCAACTCTCATTTGAGTTTCAAACTTATTCAACTTCAATTTCACTTCAAATCAATTCAATTCAAACTTTCCATTTGAATTTTATACTTATCCATCTTCAATTATAACTCCAATTAATTCAAACGAATTTCAGTTTGAACTTATTTAATTCAAAACTCAACTAAAAACCATTTTGAATATCATAAATTTGAGTTAATTTCATAAGTGTTGATTTAATCCTTTAATTAATTCCAACCTTTATTCTTAAATTAACAACTTAATTTTTTTAAATCATTTAATTCTGAGTCCAAATTTCTAATTCCATTTTAAATTACCTTTACTTAACTTATTTCAAAGTTCAAATAAGAGTTCAAAAACTCTTTAAACAATTTAATTTTTAGAATCCAAATTATTACCCAATTTTATCTTCAAAACCAATTCTTAACAAATTTCTGGACTTAGATTTAAAACTTCGCAATTTAAATTCTCTTCGGTTCCAATTTATAAGTCATGCTCACATAAATTTTTACTTCCCTAAAACATTCCTTTTTGCTTTATCACTATCTGTCTTAGAAAGATAAACATCCTCTTAATAAGATACAACAAACATTATATTATTAAACACAACTACCATTTATGATAATAACCAAGATTATCATATATGGAAACCAATTCATTATTATCTCAATCTGAAAACATTTCTACAAATTCAGGATTTTATTTTCTAGTTTGAATCCATTTCTATTTGGCTTTGTTTCTATTACCAGTTAATTCTTATTATTATTTTGTTTAATTCAAATAATACAACAACCAATTACCTTTATATATATAGAAAAACTATTTCTTTATTTATCAAAATAAAAATTTGTATAAAAACTAATTTTTAAAACCATTTTAAAATCTTTTTATAAGAAAATAACAAATACGCCCTCATATATATATATATACACACTCAACTCATTCTAGGGTATCACAGACACTATCCTTAATGAGTAAACCCACCAGAGCCAAGGTTCTCGCTTAACCTTCAGCTTTGATACCAACTGTCACAACCCCTCTTTCACTCCACAGTAAGACGCATCATGAGTAAGAAAGAAAGGAATAAAAAAGAGAAAAGATAGAGAAAGAACTAAACAATATCAGAATCTCACAGCGGAAACCGAACAAAATATATATATCACATAAGTATTACATAGTCTTTACATAATCAGAGTTACACAGCTTATACAACATAATAGATTAGACAGTTATAAAACCTGTCTATCATACAACTCAAGATACAACACAGAGATTAACACAGCAGAACCACTATATATCTACATACGCTGAAGCCTCCTGCTCCATATCTCCTCCAGAAACTCGTCAAAGCCAAACCTGAATCCCTTGGCTACTAGTAAAAATTTGAGTACCCAAGAGTTTAATAAAATAGAAAATAAACTCTGGGTCAGACATGGGTCTGGTGTGAGTAAACCGGTTAAAGTTGTTTAACTTTGAAAATCATTTAGAAAGAAAAGGTATCTCGTAAGACTTCCCACACATAAACATGGAAAAGTTTTTACCTTGCGCTAACCAAAACATTTGATAGGAAATATGGTTATATTATAATCGGGTCTAGGGTTTTCAATAAATATTCACATAGCTGAAATTGTTACATGACTAAATTCTAGCATACTAGCCATAAAGTGGATTATACAATCAAGTCCGCGATCACTTATTGGAGTTTGGATTCCATACAATGGTAGGGCTACTGAGGTAGCACCCATCACAGTATGGGGCCTAGATCACCGTACCGAGGATCCCTCCCGACCCCCTGCAACACAAGGCCGGAACCCTCCCTTACTGGATAGTCTCGAACAAGACAACCCTGTGGTTACGGCCAAACAACCACCACACAGCCGAATAAAAATGGACCTCTAGACAGGGGAAAATCTTATCCTACTTGAGCGTGACCCACTTAGCCTTGCTGCACCTCCCCTGTTTTAGCCATTCCTGGTTTATGAGGCTTGAGGCTACGATTACCTTTTAAAGAACATATCTTAGAATGCTCATCGTCCTCCGGTGACGATGTTCTGAAAGCATTCAATCCATACAAGTTCGTTCCGGGTTTGAACGAAACCGAAGGCATTATCTCGTTACACTCATTTTGGAATCACCCTCAGAGTTAACGACAATAACCCTTGCACTCTTAAACTCCATCTCGATCTTCACTTTGAGATTTCACGACCTATCGTTTAACTTGGATCGATGTGATTTTCAGATATCCAAATTTGGAAATCCGATCCCGTTCTCACCGAAATCCAAACGTATCTTTTAAGGTCAAGTTGTTTAAGCTTTAAACAATTTAATTGAATTTAATATTGAATTCGCACAACATTTAACACAGATAAATATCACACATTTATCACAGATATATCCAATATCTCATCACAAAATATCACAGATTATCATCCAATAGATATCAATCAACCCAGACATTCTACTCAAATGATCATCCACAACAGTAATTATTAATCCATATTATAATTAATTTAATTAAATATTAATTACTTAAGAATTAATCACTTAACCTTGCTTAATCAATCATTAATTAATTAATTACAAACAATTTAATTGATTAATCATTTCTTAATTATCTTTATAATCAATTAATTAATCTTAATCAGAGATTTATTATCCTTTAAATATTAATTAATAAACCTTAGTTATTAATTAATAAAACTTAATTACAAATTAAGTAACCCTTAATTATCAGTTAATCAATCCTTAATTTTTTAATTAATTAATCTCTAGTTACAATTTAATTTATCATTAATTACTTAATTAATTACTCCTTAATTACTTAATTAATTAATCTCTAACTATAAATTAATTAATCTTAAACATTATTAAATTAAACTAATTAATTACTCTTAATTACCTTATTTAATTAATTAGTTATTAATTATCAAAATCGTAATTAACTTTAAGATACCTAATCAATTACATAATTTAAACACATTTAAAACATTCCACTTTTTATTTAAATTTAAGATTTAAAATAACTTACCAATTTAACTTAACAAATTTCAAGTTGATCAAATTACCAAACTTCTACAATAACGTTTTTAAGAAACATTTAATTTTACAAAATAGTTTAGAATTAGATTCAGTTTAAATTTTAAAATTTGTTTTTAAAAAGAACCTTTTTAAAGTCAACATTTTTTTAAAACTACTTCGGGTTCTACCCGAGAATTAGCTCGAGTCCAGACTCGAGTTTCTCATCCTCTTTTTTTTTGCAAAAACTTTGCTAAATTTGAAAACATAGATTTGGTTTAAATTTAAAAAACTGGAACCATGCTTCACTCTCAAGAACTACTCGAGAATGAACTCGAGCAAACAACCCTCAAACCCGATCTTTCCCTCGAGACCATCCCCTGCTTCCAACCCACTGATACACAGACTAACCCTATGCACATACACTGGCGATCGGCGCCTCCCTGAGCACCTGTGACACCCCTCGCACCTCGATGATCGCCAACCCATCTGATTCTGACCACCCAAATACCCAAACAAATACAATATCAAAATCAAGGTAACTCGATCAATTCCTGGAACCACAACCTCCCCTGAAAACCCTTCGAACTCCTGACGACGACCGCTAGAGGTCATAGAATCTCATCCTCAGCCTTGCCAGACCTCGACGCCACCAACGCACCCTGTCCGACGCCACTCGATGCACTAGAGATGACACAGTCATCCCATTTCCGACCACGACCTAAATTAGGGTTAAAACACAAATCGATCAACCGACCGACGTCGTTATGGTGTTTTAACCACCTACCAGATATATTTTCCACGTTCACCGAACCTTCCCCTACCTCCAGTCGAAACTTCGACCCTCGGAAATGCTCCGGTCACCAGAAATTGCTCATAAACACTTTCCTGATCATCACCGAAATGCCACCTCAAACCCAAACTAAAATTCATGATTTTTTTTAAAATCAAGTTTTCCAGAGACGATTCAAGTTGCATACTTGAATCAGCAAATTAAATTGTTAGATTTTTATCATTTTTAAACATCTTATTGTATTTACTCAAGTTCAATGGATTTTCAAACTAAATATACTTAAACATGTTTTTAAAACCTAAATTATGTTTGCACAAACTTATTTTGTTTGAAACTTTAAGCATAACAGTGATTGAATAAGAAGTTTTGAATTTTTGAAATGTTTTAAACTCTGTACTTTTGGAAACAGAGAAGAACAAACACAACAACATACACAGATAAAAAACAAACATATATTCAGAGATTCATACTTATATATACACGTGCAAAGCACAAATCTAATCCCAGAATTCATACGCACAGATTTTTCAGTTTACTTAGATTTTAGATAAAGTGTATACTCACCTGTTAGAGTTTGAAGCAGATGCTAAAAAAACTGGAAAGCCTTGATAAAAACTTGAAACTTGGAATTGCTGGAAATCTTCTTAAAACTAAAATGCTATGTTGAGATGCTTTAAGCTTTGAAACAGAAGTGTTCTGACTTGCTTAGTTGATCAGAGGTTGTAGATTGCTGAATTGAAATTTTTTGGCTAAAATATTTTGTTACAGGCTTTTCTTGCTTTGATTTTTCTTGGTTTTGAATTTTTTTATAGGTTTGAGTTTCTTTGTTTAGAAATGAATTACAGGCTTGTACTTGAGTTTTCTTTGTTTAGAAATGAGATAGGGAAAAAAGAATGAAGAAGAAGATGTATGCTTATATAGAGTAATTTTTGATTTATTTAAAATTAAGAAAATGAAAATAAAAAAATGACACTTGTCTTAAAATCTAACACTTGTCATTTTTGTTAATTAATCACCTTACACTTGTTATTTAGAGGTTTCATGGCTTAACACTTATAATTAGTTATTTTTATTTATTTTTAAATGTTAAATAAAAGATTTTGTATTTATTTACTAATTTATAAATACTTTTCTAAATCTATATAAAAAAATATTTTATAGAAAATAATATAAAACAAATTTATACTAATAAAAATCTTATACATATATAATAAATCCAAAACAGTTTAAGATAATTATCTTTTAAATCTCAAATTCAAATTCAAATTCAAATACAAATTCAAAGTCAATTTAAAATCAACTCATATATATATATATATATATATATATATTTAAACAATCACAAATCAATTTGTAAATAATAATTCTATTTAAAATTTATTTATCTATATTTAAAAACAACATATTTATTATAACTGTTATGAAAATAACAAATTTACCAATTTTAAATAAATAAATAAAGGGAATTTTCACATTTTAAATTGCTTGAAATTCCGGGATATCACAGGTTAAATCGAACGTGCTCAATTCAATTTAAAATTAGAGCGTTTGGCGAATTAAAATTAAGGTGAGTAAATCTCACTCAATTTTGGACTACTGGCTTTAATTTTAAATAGTTAAAATTAATAAATGATCGATTGCTAAAATTGATGCATTTTATCAGTTGGATGTCATATTGTATATAGTAGTATATATATTGGAGTGATTGATATTCTTGTATATATATAGCGGATGAGACCTTATGCGCCCCACATAATAGCGGATGGCCCTATATACCATGATATTCCACATCAAAGCGGAATTGGCATCATTATTATTGTGCAAACATTTATGGATGTAGGGAAATTGGTTGAGGGGATCCAATTGGATTCCTAAAAAATACTGAATTAAATTTCATATATAGTGATATATATTATGTTGGGATAAATTTGTGATAGATTACTATGAAATTTACATTGATCGGATGTTATGGTTGTTTTGGCCTTGATTTTGGTATTTTAAAATACAATAATATAATATATGGTTTGAAATTGAAAAGAAAAGTAGAAGGGATTTTTGAAGTAAATGTTTATTAAGGAAATTGGGTTAACCAATTGGATGAAATAAATGGTTTCAAAATTTGTACTTAACGAAATTAGAATATGGTAAACAGGGATTTTTGGAATAAAAGTAGATAAAAGGATTTTAAATAATAATCCTTAAATTGTACTTGTTTAAATAAAAAAGGTTTTCAAAAATGGAGATTTTAAATATTTTGAACAATAAAAGTGAATTTGGGAAATAAGAATAGAATTGGTTAAACCGGAGTTCAAGTGAGATTTTCAAATTTACAAAATTTGACTTGGAATCGAGACATTGGGGTTTGTTTTTAAAAGAGGGTTTTTAAATTATTAATATGGTAAATTCAAAAGTCTTAAAATATTCTGGAAATTAGTTATTTAATCATTTTAAATCATTTAAGGAATATTTAATTATTAATAGTTACTTTATAATGATTTTTAAAGATTTATTATTAATCAAGAACTGGTAAGCTTTTTTGTTTTTAAAGACAATTATCAAGTATTGATATGGGTTTGTATAATAACTTTTATTTAAGTATGTTTGACTAGATTTAACTTGAAATTTATTTTATAACTTACAAGCATTATTTTGAGATAATTTTTAAAATAAAGTTTTCTGGAAGTAATGGTATACTCGCGTGGCGTAAATCGGAGGTAGTGAGTGGCTGTAGTTAAATTTTGGTTTTCTCTGGGATAGAGATGTAACCATTGAGCTGTGATGCATGGTTTGATACCGCAGTGGTACTTTCCATATTATTTTAAAAGGTTTCTTTTGAATTTTTTTGAAACGATAGTTTGTAAAATTTACTAAATTCGATAATATAAGTATGTATAATTTAGATAAAGATATTTATGTATTTAAAATTAAATTAAAAAGAGACCTTGTATTTTCAGTGAAAATGAAGTTTTGGTTGAATTGATTGTTTATTTGATATTTAAACAACCGACTATCAAAATCTGGACCCAAATACAACTTTGGAAATATCTTGAAGTGGTACGGGGACAATTACCATTCGAGATGCTATATTGTAGTAAACTCGTTTCGTACTTCTAGGACGTTTATATGGAAATCTGTCCACTAACGGTTAGGGGGTGATCTCCGATCTTATCTTCGTCTGTTTATTTCCAAGAGAACCGGGGTTGAGTTAACCAAAAATATCGATCGTTTTTTTAGGAGACCCAGATCGAATTTGTTATCCGAAAACCACTTCGATCCGACGAGTACGTTTTCGAAACGAAGACAAGAGCTTGGAGTCAAAGATGGAGAAGTGAAGTGCAAGGGCTAATCACTACTAATTCTGAAGGTGATTCCAAAATGGATGTAGTAGGAATAGTGCCTTCGGTTCTATTCGGACCAAGAATGGACTTGTATGGATGAGTGCTATCAATACATTGTCATTAGAGGACAATGAGCATTCCAAGTGAAATTCCTAAAAAGTTAATCGTATCCTCTAGCCTCATCAACCGGGAATGAGTGAAAAGCAGTAGAGATGCAGCAAGGCTAAATGGGTAGCACCCAATTAGGGTATGTTTATCGCCTTTCTAGATACCCTTGGATATTATTACTACAGTTATGGAAGGAGCTCGGAAAGGGTGGGAACACCCGGGGTGAGAGCATATTCGATATATCCAGGTCAGGGATAGTCCGGTCTTGTGTTACAGGGATCCCGGCGTGGTCATCGGTATGTTGTTCTAGGCGTGTACCATGATAGGTGGTACCCTAGTGCGTAGTCATTCAGATGGAATCCATTCTCCAATAAGCGTCGTATGTTTTTTATTGTGTCCAGCTATGCTGGAACGTGAGATGCAAGTATTTCAGCTATTTGAATAAGTATTTGTACTTAGACACTATTATAATATCAGAGGATTTTGATATGAAATGTTTTGGTTATTATAAGGTAAAAACCCATCGTGTTTATTTGTGGCGTGGTCTTACGAGATACCTTTGATTTTAAAAGGATTTTTGAAGACTTTAATAATTCAAATTAAGTGTATTTTCTCACGCTGGTTTCTAGACTGACTATGGTGTTATTTTATTATAATGCTCGGGTCAGATCGAGTATTTCAGGTTTAAGTTAGGATGCTATGGAGCTCAAGAGACGAGCTAGATGGCGAAGATGTATTACTCATACTTATTTATTTCCATTGTAGTGTTTTGTTTGAAATTACCGATAATTTTGTTGGCAGGATGTTGTAACTGTCCAGGCTGGTAATTATTGATGTGTTTACTCTATTGTGAGATATGTATATTACAGATTTCATTTGTGTAAAGAACTATTTATATTATATGTTATTCAATCCGCTGTGAGATTCTATTTTTGTTTGGTTTCTTCTCTCTTCTACCTACTTTCTTTTCCCTCAACAATCTGTCTTTCAGGCACTCGATCGTTCGGCATGTTATACAATGGGCGTATTTATGTCGATTTTTGGAGGTCAAAAGTGCGGGTCATGAAAGTTGGTATCAGAGCTTAGGTTGGCGATATACATAGGCTTTGGTGGGAATTACTCGTTAGAGATAGATTCAGAAGTACTCTAGAATGAGTTTGAGTGTATTAATAGCTATGAGTGCGTAATTGTTAGTGGACATAAAATGTTTTATATTGTGTTGACTTATCGGTTGAATGTTTATGAATTCTAGTCGGTACGGGAGGTACAACTATATCGATAGGGGTTTCTAAACTCTTGAATAGGGTAAACCGACATAGTATTGTTTTAAAGTGGGTGAATGAAGTAACTTTACCTAAAATTATATTTTGATATAAAAGAGATAATTTTCTGAAAATTATTGTATTTATTTCGATGTTTGGTTGTTAACACTATAATCAAACAAGATTATAAACTTGAAATGGTTTATATTTATATATAACCAAATAGAAATTGTATAAGAATTACTTATACAAAGGTAGTATAACTAAAATATGATTTAAACCAGAATTTAAATCTCGGAAATTTTGGGAAAAATGTTTTAAAATGAATTTGAACCAAGTGTTGGAATTTTTAAATCTTGAGAATTTCATAAATGTTTTCCAAAATGGTTTGTGATGAATAACGAAGTATTATTTTGAGATGATTTTGGAAAAGAGATTGTTTTGAAATGAATTTTTGGGAGTAAGGAAGCAGTGAACTCGCTTCAGTCGCTGGAAAATAATCCTGGTGATGATGGCCACATCATCTGTATTCATTCTCATGTTTCTAAGTGATGGATTTCTACCATAGTGGTTAACTATGATTATTTGTTTTAGACTTGTTTGATAAACAAGTATTGTTTTAGAAGTTTCGAAGGGAACTATTTTGGGGGAAAAACCAAGTGGCTTTGAGATTTCAAGAGTATGATTTGATATACCAAAGGAATATATGTATATTTTAAAATGTTTTGAAATCAAACTGAGTAATTGAATTCTGGGGTTTTTATTTAAAAGATTTGAAAAGCTAAGAAAAATCAGTTATTGCACATATAATTTGGAGTTGGTATAGATAAGAAGGGAAAATGAAAATTTTAGTCCTACAAATTAAAATTTAACTTGAGTAAATTAAAGTGAACATGATAGGTTGTAACTTAACTTAAGGTAAGCTAAATAAAGTGAATTGGAGAAGAATTGAATGGAATGTAAAGCTGGAAGTGTAAAATGATTTTATAACTATAAGTTATAATTATTATATGAAATGGATATACTTAAGTTATAAAGTGATATATATATATATATAATCTAGAATTATGATTATAAGATGTAAATAGACTCAAGTAGGTAAGATGATATTTTAGGTAAATAATTTTTTGAACTTATGAATTGAGGGATAAAATAGTAAAACAAAATGAAGATGGTTTGATATTATGGTAAAAGAATGGAAATTCAAAATTTTGAAATTTATTGGGGAGTGAATTAGAATGGAGTAAATTGAAGTAAATATAAATTGTGAAGTGATTATATAACTATATTTTTGTAAATATAGAGTGTGAATAAACTTAAGTAGGAAAATTTAGGGAATTGTGAATAAATAAGTGGTATAACTTACTAAACTAAGGAAGTGGAAAAGTATAACCAAGTTAAAATGGTGAAGTATTGGATAACAAGAAATGAATTCAATTTAAGAGTAAATAAATTGAATATGAATTGAAATATGACTTTGGAGTAATATGGGGTATGAACTTAAGTTATAAACTGAATGTGAACTTAAGTAACGATATGGAATGTTTATAATAAACATTTGAAATAATTTTATGAAATGTTTTCCAAAGTGTTATAGTATAAATTGGATATACTAAGTAAATGAAAGCAAATAAGTTGAATAAAAATCAAGTTAAAGGAGAAATGAAATTTGATTGCAATGGAAACTTAAGTGATTATTTAGAGAATGAATTCATAGATAAAATTAACATGAATGGGAATGTTGTTTAATACAACATAAAGCAAACAAAGTTGGTGAATAACTTGAATGGGAATCAAAAGGAAAAAAATAGATATATTGATTTAAAATCAATTTAAAAAGAAATGAATGGAAGCTTAATAAAATGGGTTAGCATATATTAAAAGTCAACAACAAATAGAATGCAAATAGGTTGATTGTGAATCAATTAGGAATTAAATAAAAGCGAATCTATGCAAGTAAGGAACATATAAATCAAATTGGAATAGATATAAGTTGTTTGTTGGAAATATAAACTTAATGCAATAAATTTGGTTGTGAAGCATTTCAAATTAAATTGAATGATATATAGACCCATGGAATAAATTAAACTAGTGTTGGGACCTTATATTTGCTTGTGAATATATGGTTGGCCTGTTTGGATTATGAAGTTTATGTCTTTTACTAGTTAATAAATGAAATGTGTAACAACCCATATATTTGGACCATTTAAATTAACAATAATCCACACATGTCAACTTAAATAGTACAAAACACGAATCATTAATGGAGTATATGTATATAAATGAGAATCATCACAGAATCACAGAAAATATAACATAACAGAATAGTGCAGCGGAATTACAACAATGTCATAATAGTAGTTCATGAAGCTACTAAGTAAATACAACAATGTCTCAAATAAAAGAAATAGAACAACATAGATGTCCAATAGAAAGAACAATACTGATAAGATAAGATAGTGATAGTCTTCGGTCTTCAGCTCCAAGTAGAACAGCAACAGCAATCCTCAGTCTGATCCGAGCATATGCACAAACAAACACTCGAATCAGGACATTGATTCTTATACAGATAATATGGTTTAAAATTTGAAATAACAATAACTCAAAGATGAATGGAATAAACATCTTTCAGGATCCGATAAACTATCTATACATAGTGGTGTACGATAAATAGATAATGTCTAACAGTAAAGTAAAATATCAAGATAGTGTTAAGGTGTCACCATTATTCCCCTTAACACATTTTATTTAAGCATCATAGACTATACAGCACTGTAAACTCCACCGTAAACTAGTGGGATATCAGGGAGTACTCCATAGGTATAATACAAAACAAATTCGTAGTGGTCGCGTATATGGGAATACAAGTATGACAAGGCACATTAGGAAATACCCAAGGTAGTGACACTACCGTTTGCCTGATCCGGACTGGTGAGAACGCATCGCCGCAGCGATCGCAACACCGCGAAACAACACTCCCAAATCAAGGGTGCGCACCAATCAATCACAAAGTAAATGAATAGTTTACGAAGAAGTGTGTTCGCTTGAGGTAGCTAACCTCCATTGGCCCGGCACGGCTCCTGTTTTAGTCATTTCCAATTTGACACAAGTGTCAAGGCTATCCATTATCGTTCACTTTCTTCAATCATCAACGTTCGTCAATCCAACCACTTCATTCTGGATCACACTCCGCGTATAGTTATTAAAGTGGTTTTCGGTTTAGACAGTGAGTATGTCCCTAACCGATTCCGGTTCCTTTAATAACCTTCGTAATTAATTTTACGATTGGTCGCTTAATATATTTCAAAACCAATTCAATTTCATTTCAATTAGAATTCGTAAATCAACATTTCGTTAGTCTTTCTAAATCAGTTTCTAAATTTACGTTCATAACTTCCAAATTCATTTCAAAATTACTATAATTCAATTTCAAAGTTTCAATTTAAAACAATTCGAATATCCATTTAATTTCGTATATAAGTTCATTCCAAAATCATTTAACTTAATTAACGTTCACAACGATTTAAACTCAATTATCGATTTCATTCGATATTCATTAAATTAATTTATCATTAAACAATTTCAATTAAATTTCCAATTCATTACGTTACTTCTTAAGTTCATTTCATTATTAAAGTTTACAACTTTATTTAAATTACATTTGTCAAATCCAATTCTTTAAATTACAAGTCTTTCATTTGTTTCGATAAAGCGCATTCTATTTCTTATTAAAGAAATTCATTTCATTTATTATTTATTTAGTTACAAATTTCAAAACTCACTTAAAGAAACTTAGTTTCACTTATTCAATAATTTAATTTCTCTTAATAAAGATATTCAATTCAATTTAATTATAATTCGATCTCATCAAATTTTCAATAATTTCAAATCTTAATTATTAATTATTTCAAACTCATTCATTAATAATTCCAAACTTAATTATTAATAAATTCAAAACTTAATTATTAATTATTTCAAACTTCGTTATTAATAATTTCACAACTTAACTATTAATAATTTCAAAAGTTAATTATTAATAATTTCAAAACTTAATTATTAATAATTTCAAAAATTTATTATCAAATAATTCTAAATTTAATTATTAAATATTTAAATTTTAAACAATATTCTTTTGTTAATTACTACGTTAATATTTGTTCCAAATTCAAATATTCACATTTACATTCATTCGAAATTTAATTCCAATTTATTCAAACCTTGTTATTAGTCAAATAAAACTTTATTTTATTTAAATCAAAACATTGACCAATCAGGTTTAATTTAATTTTCTATCCTAAGTAAATGTTATTTGGGTATTTATCATTTCAACCCGATTCCATTTCAATTCAAAAATCAAAGCATACAAAGGGAACTTGCAGTGTGATAACTGGGATGGTGTCAAAGTAAATAAACAAGCAATAACATCCATTCACAACAATTTGACAATTTAAATAATCCCGAAATAATCGTATAAATTTTCATTTGTTATTTATGCAAATTAATATAATTATTCCTAGAATCTACCCTATCATTTCAAGTAGATTAAAGATTATTACATTACGGTTTTCACTTGTCATTCAATTTCAATTTAATACTACAACAGTTAATTCAATATACGTTCAAGGGTCCAAAGTGAAATTTATCAAATTCTACGTGTCAATTAACTTAACAAATTCAAGGGTTTATACTTCTAATAAATATTCAACATATAAGAGGGTCAAGGTTAACAAATCAAAATTCGATATATATCTAATCTATTTAAAATTTTAACTATCCTATCTCGATTTTTAATTTCAAATTTTTATATCACTTAACAATAACAATTAACATCCAATTTAACATAGAAATCATTTATCAATCCAAACTTGTATAAGAATATAGCCGTGAAAATTAATTCACCTTTCATGGATAAAGAAATCAATGGCAAAGCACGAAGAAGCACGAAAGAAGTCGGTACACACGAACAACGATCACTGTAATATCGACAAAAGAAGATGACATTAATACAATGAACGTTTGTATATAATTTATAATTTATATAAATGCGCTTACCGACGACGAAGAAAAGAACAAAAGCTGAGAGATCGATGCTGCTGCAAAAAGCTTAGCCGGTTGCTTCTGCACACAACGAAAAAGAAAAAGTTGGTTACTATTTGGCAACCAAATAGATATTTACTTGCAGACTTCTTCTGCAGTATCAAAGCTATTTGCAAATCTCAGTTTTTTTTTATGTACAAACCAAGTTGTACATATCCCTCAAACTTGCACCACCCAGTTTCATCTTGCTGCAACCCCACGCAAACAACAAATTTACTTCTTCATAATACATGGCTTCAACACCCATACGCACTTAGCCCTGCACCATTCCCTGTACTCATAACTCACACCAAAACTCATGCTTCATTCTCCACTTCACTACTCTGAAGCACATGCACGCATTTTCTTCTCTTTTTTTTTACGCAACTGACACTCCTTCCACAAACAACACTCATGCTTCATTTCCATCTCACAACCATTTCTTCTTTCCTTCTTCTTCACGCGCATGAACCCATGCGCACACCCCTCACACACGCATCCACATGCACACGCTGTTCATCATAGCCACACTCACGCACACTGGAACACTACCACACAACACGTCCCTGGAAGTGCATGAAAACCCATGCGCATGACCCCTCCTCATATATGCCTATACGCACGTCCCTGGAGGTGCTCATTTGTTTCGACCATTTTCATAAAAAAAATGATGTACAAGGAAGAAGAGGTGGGAGAGTGGAACTGTAGAGACGTGTACAATATCTGGGTGAAGATGGGTGGAAGAGTTTGTTCGGCCATGGAGAGAAGTAGAGAGATGGGTGAGTTTGGAGAGGTGAAGTAAAATGTGAGTCTCAGCCATCCTCTCGTTTATTTTTATTTTCACTTTATCTTTGCATAAAGAATAATAAGAAGAGTAATGAGAGTGTTTTTTTACCTGAAGAGATGTAATTGAAGGTGAAACAGTGCAACTTGGGCGAACGAATGTTTCTTTTAAACTTTAAAATTTTAGTAGTCATTAATAATTGTTGTTTGAGTTTCCCAGTGTTTCGCGAACTCCCAAATTTCCTCACCGAATTTCCAAACGTCTCTATCAATTTCCAAGCCAACCACCAACTCTCATCTACCACCATCAATGCATCAGTTAATTTTTTCCCAAATTTTTAAACGTACGGGCCCAAAGCATTTTGGCTGAAATTTGTTTTATCGGTCCGTTCGGAACAATTAAATTAACGCGACAGATGATGCCGGACTTCGATTCGCGCAAATAAATATACCGTTATGATCAGCGCGACGAGGCGCTTCCAATGGTACACAAATTATTGCGATACGATGGTTTTTACAAAAACTCGAATTTTATACTAGCGGAAAATGCAAGAAAACGCAGAAAAATAAGATCGACGGAGCTAAAGATGTCCGAATTTTAAAAACGAAAACTGACGTCTTGCTCAGAAGATGATTTAGAATTTTCCTATGTAAAAATATTCAGGTTTGGAAGATAAAATTTTTCGCACTTTAAAATGAACTGATATACAGTAAAACGCGAACGAAATTTACAGCGATATTTTTCGGCGGAACTTTTTCTATATTCATACCTAACTGGACGCATCTTATAAACAAAGTTTGGACGTTAGTTGAAATAGTATCTAAATTTCAAAATTTGATACTAAAACGATGGATTTAAATTTTAAATTTGGTCGGAAATTCAGGGTCGTTACAATCTCCTCCACTCAAAACTTTTCGTCCTCGAAAAGGAACGAGACGAGTGAAGTAGGAATGAAATAAACAGAAAAGTCAAGATAGATTTTAAGAGATTTTTGAATTATACTTGAAATTAGTAATTCGGGGTTTGAATCCCGAATACTATCCTCAGTCTCCCATGTGCAATCTCGCTCATCTGCACTCCACTGTACTTTGACGAGATTTATCGACTTCCTCCTGAGTTGCTTTGTCTCACGATCAACTATCTGAAGCGGCTTCCGCTCAATAGTCAAGTCAGGCTCAATAACTATCTCTTCCAATTGAGCAGTAGGGATGGTCATAGATGGATCGTGTACAACTTTGCGAAGATGTGAGATGTGGAACACGTTGTGCACACTGGCAAACTTCTCTGGTAATGCCACTCTATATGCTAATGTTCCGACTCTTTCTATAATCTCAAACGGACCAACAAATCTGGGAGCTAGCTTCCCTTTCCTTCCAAATCGAACAATATTTTTCAAGGGCGACACTTTCAGAAATACTTTATCACCTACGCTGAATTCGAGCTCCCTTCTTCTTTGGTCAGCGTAGCTCTTCTGTCTATCCTGTGCCGTCTTTATCTTCTTCCCGATTTCTTCGACTTTCTCAGAAGCTTCCATAATCATTTCTGGTCCAAGCACTAGTCTATCTCAAGACTCAATCCAACAAGCTGGCGATTTGCACGGCCGTCCATATAAGGCTTCGAACGGTGCCATACCAATGCTTGCCTGGTTGATTAAAGATGATTAATTCAAATTCAAATATACTTATTCAAATTTGAAATTTAATTTCGTTACCTGGTAACTATTATTATAAGTGAATTCAACCAAGTGAAGATGGTCTTCCCAAGAACCACCAAAGTCAATAATACAAGCTCGAAGAAGGTCTTCCAAAATCTGATTCACCGTCTCAGTTTGGCCATCTGTCTAAGGACGATAAGCTGTGCTCAGATTCAGTTTGGTGCCCAAAGTATCCTGAAATGCTTTCCAGAATTTACTAGTGAAAATAGGATCTCTATCGCATATGATACTAGATGGTACACCATGAAGTTTAACAACTTCTCTCATGTATATCTCGGCCAAACTTGAAGCTGTACGAGTGGTCTTGACTGGAATAAAGTGTGCAGATTTCGTCAGTCTGTCGACAATCACCCAAATGCTTTCGTTCCCTTTTCTAGTCCTTGGCAGCCCATCAATAAAGTCCATAGAAATTTGCTCCCATTTCCAACCTGGAATCTCTAGAGGTTGGAGCAATCCTGCTGTCTTTCTGTGATCAGCTTTAACTTGTTGGCAAGTGGTGCACCTGCTAACATAGGTAGAAATATCGCGCTTCATTCCACTCCACCAATATAACTTCTTCATATTCTGGTACATTTTAGTGACACCGGGATGAAATGAAATCGAAGACTTATGGTTTTCTCCAGCACTTCCTGTCTAAGACCATCAACATTAGGAACACAGATACGATCATCAATTCTCAAGTTTCCATTACTATCAACATGTGCACCCAATTTGTTATCAGCATTTTCAACTCTGCCAAGAATTATTTCCTTGATGCGATAAAGCAAAGTGTCCTCGTATTGCTTGGCTATAATACGATCCATAAGAGCTGGGGAGATGGAAAGCTAGAATAACATTCCCTCAACCAGATTACAACATATCATAGCTTGGTTTCTGCTTAAAGCATCGGCTACGGCATTTGCTTTCCTCAGAGTGTAGTTAATATCAAGATCATATGCAGCTAGAAATTCGAGCCATCAGACTTGTCTCTGATTCAAATCCTTTTGCGAGAAGATGTATCTCAATGACTTATGGTCAGTGAATAACTCGAATTTTGTTCCCAATAGATAGTGCCCCCATATCTTAAGAGCAAATACAACCGCAAGAAGCTCTAAATCGTGAGTTGCGTAATTTTCTTCATGGGTCTTTAACTGACGACCAGCATAAGCAATGACTTTTCCCTTCTGCATTAAAATTGCTCCTAATCCATCCCGGCATGCATCAGTATAGACGGTCAATCCTTCGCTACCGTCAATAACTGTAAGAACTGGGGCAGATGTCAACTTTCGCTTCATCTCATTGAAAGCTGCTTCGCACTTTTCACTCCAAATAAATTTCACATTCTTTCTGGTCAGTGCGGTAAGTGGTGCGGCAATACGAGCAAAGTTTTCTATAAATCTACGATAATAGCCGGCCAAACCCAAGAAACTACGGATATCTGTAGGAGTTTTGGGAGTCTCCCAATCCTGCAAATTCCAAGGATTCAAATTTAGATATGATAAATTTGTTTAGATAGATTTGACAAGTAAGAATAAAACTTACATTGATTACGGTGATCTTAGCTAGATCGACCGAAATCCCATTTTCTGAAACAATATGGCCAAGAAACCGAACTTCATCTTTCCAAAAGTGGCATTTCGAAAACTTGGCCTTAAGCTGATGACTGCGAAGAGTTTCAAGAACAAAAGCCAAATGTGACCTATGCTCCTTCTCATCTTTGGAGAAGACGAGAATATCATCGATGAAAACAAGAACGAACTTGTTAAGAACATCCCGGAAAACCTTATTCATCAAGTCGACGAAATAGGCTGGAGCATTAGTGAGACCGAACGGCATAACCAGCCATTCAAAGAAACCATTCTCAGTGCGGAATGCTGTCTTAGGAATACTCTCCTCAGCAATTCTGAGTTGGTGAAAGCCAGTAGCCAGATCGAGTTGAGAGAATACTTTAACTCCATGGAGCTGGTTGAATAGATCATTGATGCGGGGCATCGGATATCTGTTCTTCTGTGTGAGCTTGTTTAGCTCTCTATAGTCCACACACATTCTGAGAGAACCATCTGATTTTGTGACGAATACTACTGCAGCACCCCATTCTGAATGAATTTGCCGAATCAAGCCTTTAGCAAATAGATCTTCAATTTGAGCATTCAGTTCAGCCTTCTCTTTAGGAGCCATTCTCCAGGGAGGGAGAACTACTGGTCGGGCACCAGGAATAAGGTCAATGCGGAATTCGATTTCCCGCGGAGGTGGTAGAGAATTTACTTCTCCAAATACATCAGAAAAGAATTGAACAACTGGAGTAGAGCTTAGTTCATCTGGGTGGGAGTCAAGTGAGAATATAAAACTCCCAGCATATTCTTGAGGTGACTTGCCTTTAATAACTAAAGGTATACTCTTGTCGTCGATAAGAGAGACAGTTCGGGCTTTGCATGAGATATTGGCTTCGAACTTTCGTAGCCAATCAATGCCTAATAGTATATCGAATGCCTCGAATCCAAGGACATAGAAATCCCAAGTGAAGCGGTGAATGCCATGCATAAGAGTGACATATTTGCAAACCCTTTTAAGGTTAGCGGGCCCCCCAATAGGGTTTTATACACATAAGAAAACAGATGCAAGGATGGGTTCCAAACCAAGTTTATTGCACAAATCAATAGATATGAAACTATGTGTTGCTCCGGTATCAAATAGAACTTTAATGGGTAAAGTATGCAACATAAAAGTACTCTGTACTGTACCTTGGTTATCAGTAGGAGCAGGTGGGATAGGTGGATCATGGGTGGAAGAAGTCATAGCAAATACTCCAGCCGTCTTTCCCTTTTTATACATAGGACAATCCTTCTTGAAATGTCCCGGGTGCAGACATACGTGACAGAGGTCGTTCCTGGTATTCTGAGGGGGCGGAACAGCGGAACTGGCAGATGTTGGACAGCTGTTGGCGTAGTGACCCCTCTGGTCGCACTTGAAACAAGTGATGGAGGATAAGTCAATAGGCATTTTCCTGAGAATAGCCAAGCCCGGATTTCTGCTGCCAATTCTTCTTCTGTTGTTCAAAATTTGGCTTTCGCTTTCCCGACTGATTAGCCGATGTCTGAGTAACTGGAGCTTTAGGGACAGATGTTCCCTTAGGCTTTCCCTCGTATCGAAGAGCAAAATCCATCAACTCAGTGAAAGTTCCATGGACATGAGCGGTGAGGAGCTCGTAATACTCTGGGCGTGCACCATGTATGAACTTCTCATTCTTAAGCAGAGGTGTGTCAATCAAACCGGGTCCGAACTTACATAGTTCGTTGAATTTCCTTTCATACTCAGTGAAGGTCATGTTGCCTTGCTTGAGATCCATAAAAGACCGATAGAGTTGGGCCTTCCTAGCGCTGGCATCCACTGAGCCATGAAGGAGTCCCTATTTACAAGTGATACAAAGATGAGTCAAAATTTTGACGAGATAGAAGGAATTATTTCGATGTAATTTAGATAGATTTCTACCTAAACTGGGCCCAAGTGATGGTTTCCTCATCAGTACGAGAAGTGACTGACTCCCACCAATCCTATGCAGCATCCTGAAGCTGCCAAGCGGCCAACTTACGCTTCTGAGCATCTGTGATCTCCAAGCCAGTAAAGATCCTTTCCAAACTCTTTAGCCATTGTTGTGCTTCGATAATACTCTCGGAGCCAGTAAATTTGACTCCTCCAAGCTGAGTGTACTCCTTGCTAAGAGTGGAGAATCGGACTGTGGGATCTGGAGCATGTAGACCAGGAGAATTTCCACCCCTACCCCTAACATTTCTTCTGGTAGCCATCCCGGAATACCAAAGGTGATTTAGAATCAAAGCTAGGAATTTATAGAACTTAAGCAAATTCTATTCAACGAATTCAATAAGAAAGATGAATCAAAGGATGTGGATTCTGAAATGATTCTCCTCATTCTAGGGTATGTTTACCCTATCTCTAATGAGCTTTAAACTCCACAGGCTAAGGTTATCGGGAACCAAAGCTCTGATACCAACTGTAACAACCCATATATTTGGACCATTTAAATTGACAATAATCCACACATGTCAACTTAAATAGTACAAAACATGAATCATTAATGGAGTATATGTATATAAATGAGAATCATCACAGAATCACAGAAAATATAACATAACAGAATAGTGCAGTGGAATTACAACAATGTCATAATAGTAGTTCATGAAGCTACTAAGTAAATACAACAATGTCTCAAATAAAAGATATAGAACAACATAGATGTCCAATAAAAAGAACAATACTGATAAGATAAGATAGTGATAGTCTTTAGTCTTCAGCTCCAAGTAGAACAGCAACAGCAATCCTCAGTCTGATCCGAGCATATGCACAAACAAACACTCGAATCAGGACATATAATCTTATACAGATAATATGGTTTAAAATTTGAAATAACAATAACTCAAAGATGAATGGAATAAACATCTTTCAGGATCCGATAAACTATCTATACATAGTGGTGTACGATAAATAGATAATGTCTAACAGTAAAGTAAAATATCAAGATAGTGTTAAGGCGTCACCATTATTCCCCTTAACACATTTTATTTAAGCATCATAGACTATACAGCACTGTAAACTCCACCGTAAACTAGTGGGATATCAGTGAGTACTCCATAGGTATAATACAAAACAAATTCGTAGTGGTCGCGTATATGGGAATACAAATATGACAATGCACATTAGGCAATACCCAAGGTAGTGACACTACCGTTTGCCTGATCCGGACTGGTGAGAACGCATCGCCGCAGCGATCGCAACACCGCGAAACAACACTCCCAAATCAAGGGTGCGCACCAATCAATCACAAAGTAAATGAATAGTTTACGAAGAAGTGTGTTCGCTTGAGATAGCTAACCTCCATTGGCCCGGCACGGCTCCTGTTTTAGTCATTTCCAATTTGACACAAGTGTCAAGGCTATCCATTATCGTTCACTTTCTTCAATCATCAACGTTCGTCAATCCAACCACTTCATTCTGGATCACACTCCGCGTATAGTTATTAAAGTGGTTTTCGGTTTAGACAGTGAGTATGTCCCTAACCGATTCTGGTTCCTTTAATAACCTTCGTAATTAATTTTACGATTGGTCGCTTAATATATTTCAAAACCAATTCAATTTCATTTCAATTAGAATTTGTAAATCAACATTTCATTAGTCTTTCTAAATCAGTTTCCAAATTTACGTTCATAACTTCCAAACTCATTTCAAAATTACTATAATTCAATTTCAAAGTTTCAATTTAAAACAATTCGAATATCCATTTAATTTCGTATATAAGTTCATTCCAAAATCATTTAACTTAATTAACGTTCACAACGATTTAAACTCAATTATCGATTTCATTCGATATTCATTAAATTAATTTATCATTAAACAATTTCAATTAAATTTCCAATTCATTACGTTACTTCTTAAGTTCATTTCATTATTAAAGTTTACAACTTTATTTAAATTACATTTGTCAAATCCAATTCTTTAAATTACAAGTCTTTCATTTGTTTCGATAAAGCGCATTATATTTCTTATTAAAGAAATTCATTTCATTTATTATTTATTTAGTTACAAATTTCAAAACTCAGTTAAAGAAACTTAGTTCCACTTATTCAATAATTCAATTTCTCTTAATAAAGATATTCAATTCAATTTAATTATAATTCGATCTCATCAAATTTTCAATAATTTCAAATCTTAATTATTAATTATTTCAAACTCATTCATTAATAATTCCAAACTTAATTATTAATAAATTCAAAACTTAATTATTAATTATTTCAAACTTCGTTATTAACAATTTCACAACTTAACTATTAATAATTTCAAAAGTTAATTATTAATAATTTCAAAAATTTATTATCAAATAATTCTAAATTTAATTATTAAATAATTAAATTTTAAACAATATTCTTTTGTCAATTACTACGTTAATATTTGTTCCAAATTCAAATATTCACATTTACATTCATTCGAAATTTAATTCCAATTTATTCAAACCTTGTTATTAGTCAAATAAAACTTTATTTTATTTAAATCAAAACATTGACCAATCGGGTTTAATTTAATTTTCTATCCTAAGTCAAAGTTATTTGGCTATTTATCATTTCAACCCGATTCCATTTCAATTCAAAAATCAAAGCATACAAAGGGAACTTGCAGTGTGATAACTGGGATGGTGTAAAAGTAAATAAACAAGCAATAGCATCCATTCACAATAATTTGACAATTTAAATAATCTCGAAATAATCGTATAAATTTGCATTTGTTATTTATGCAAATTAATATAATTATTCCTAGAATCTACCCTATCATTTCAAGTAGATTAAAGATTATTACATTACGGTTTTCACTTGTCGTTCAATTTCAATTTAATACTACAACAGTTAATTCAATATACGTTCAAGGGTCCAAAGTGAAATTTATCAAATTCTACGTGTCAATTAACTTAACAATTCAAGGGTTTATACTTCTAATAAATATTCAACATATAAGAGGGTCAAGGTTAACAAATCAAAATTCGATATATATCTAATCTATTTAAAATTTTAACTATCCTATCTTGATTTTTAATTTCAAATTTTTATATCACTTAACAATAACAATTAACATCCAATTTAACATAGCAATCATTTATCAATCCAAACTTGTATAAGAATATAGTCGTGAAAATTAATTCACCTTTCGTGGATAAAGAAATCAATGGCAAAGCACGAAGAAGCACGAAAGAAGTCGGTACACACGAACAACGATCACTGTAATATCGACAAAAGAAGATGACATTAATACATTGAACGTTTGTATATAATTTATAATTTATATAAATGCGCTTACCGACGACGAAGAAAAGAAAAAAAGCTGAGAGATCGATGCTGCTGCAAAAATCTTAGCCGGTTGCTTCTGCACACAACGAAAAAGAAAAAGTTGGTTACTATTTGGCAACCAAATAGATATTTACTTGCAGACTTCTTCTGCAGTATCAAAGCTATTTGCGAATCTCAGTTTCTTTTTTTTATTTTTATTTTTATGTACAAACCAAGTTGTACATATCCCTCAAACTTGCACCACCCATTTTCATCTTGCTGCAACTCCACGCAAACAACAAATTTACTTCTTCATAATACAAGGCTTCAGCACCCATACGCACTTAGCCCTGCACCATTCCCTGTACTCATAACTCACACCAAAACTCATGCTTCATTCTCCACTTCACCACTCTGAAGCACATGCACGCATTTTCTTCTCTCTTTTTTTAACGCAACTGACACTCCTTCCATAAACAACACTCATGCTTCATTTCCATCTCACAGCCATTTCTTCTTTCCTTCTTCTTCACGCGCATGAACCCATGCGCACACCCCTCACACACGCATCCACATGCACACGCTGTTCATCATAGCCACACTCACGCACACTGGAACACTACCACACAACACGTCCCTGGAAGTGCATGAAAACCCATGCGCATGACCCCTCCTCATATATGCCTATACGCACGTCCCTGGAGGTGCTCATTTGTTTCGACCATTTTCATAAAAAAAATGATGTACAAGGAAGAAGAGGTGGGAGAGTGGAACTGTAGAGACGTGTACAATATCTGGGTGAAGATGGGTGGAAGAGTTTGTTCGGCCATGGAGAGAAGTAGAGAGATGGGTGAGTTTGGAGAGGTGAAGTAAAATGTGAGTCTCAGCCATCCTCTCGTTTATTTTTATTTTAACTTTATCTTTGCATAAAGAATAATAAGAAGAGTAATGAGAGTGTTTTTTTACCTGAAGAGATGTAATTGAAGGTGAAACAGTGCAACTTGGGCGAACGAATGTTTCTTTTAAACTTTAAAATTTTAGTAGTCATTAATAATTGTTGTTTGAGTTTCCCAGTGTTTCGCGAAGTCCCAAATTTCCTCACCGAATTTCCAAACGTCTCTATCAATTTCCAAGCCAACCACCAACTCTCATCTACCACCATCAATGCATCAATTAATTTTTTCCCAAATTTTTAAACGTACGGGCCCAAAGCATTTTGGCTGAAATTTGTTTTATCGGTCCGTTCGGAACAATTAAATTAACGCGACAGATGATGCCGGACTTCGATTCGCGCAAATAAATATACCGTTATGATCAGCGCGTCGAGGCGCTTTCAATGGTACACAAATTATTGCGATACGATGGTTTTTACAAAAACTCGAATTTTATACTAGCGGAAAATGCAAGAAAACGCAGAAAAATAAGATCGACGGAGCTAAAGATGTCCGAATTTTAAAAACGAAAACTGACGTCTTGCTCAGAAGATGATTTAGAATTTTCCTATGTAAAAATATTTAGGTTTGGAAGATAAAAATTTTCGCACTTTAAAATGAACTGATATACAGTAAAACGCGAACGAAATTTACAGCGATATTTTTCGATGGAACTTTTTCTATATTCATACCTAATTGGAGGCATCTTATAAACAAAGTTTGGACGTTAGTTGAAATAGTATCTAAATTTCAAAATTTGATACTAAAACGATGGATTTAAATTTTAAATTTGGTCGGAAATTCAGGGTCGTTACAAAATGTTATTAAAATTTCATGCTTTTGAAACTTATGTTCTTATTTCGAGCAAGTTCAGGTACAGGAAGCTATTTGATAGAGTTTGGGTTGCGTAAATGCATATAAAATAAGCCGCTTGCTTAAAAAAGCTAATAAAGGTATATATTTTGTTATAAAATAAAGAAATGATAATATATTGTTATATATTTTCTTTTCCGACCGTATGGGTTGATGTATATATATATATTTATCTCTCTTGTGATATTGTAAAAGGCTCTTGTTATAAAGGAGACTTTGTCAAAAATTTAGGAGGTTAGAAATTTTTTGAAAGGATTGGAAAATTATTGTAAACCAGAAAAGTTGATTTTTGAATTTAATTAAAAATAAAAGGTTTTTGAGTTAGAAATGAAAGCCAATTGTTTTGGATAAAACTAAGAGGGTTAGAGAAGTGAATGTAGGATTTTAACTAAGTGGGTTTTGGAAAAGTTAATGGGTTTGAAGCATTTTTCCTACCTTAGCAATTTCGAGGACGAAATTTTTATAAGGGGGAAGGAATGTTACGACCCGAAATTTCGGTCATTTAGTTTTGAACATTTAATTTATTTTAAATGTAGAATTAAAATTATTAATTGATTTTGAATATGAAGATTTTGGTTGAATTAGTTTAATGGGTTAAAATTTCAAATATAGTGATTAATTGGATTTGGTAAATATAACATTTAATATTTGAAATTGGACAAATATGGGAATCAAGGGTTAAATGGGAGTGGAAAATGATTTTTAAAATTTATTTAAATTCTATTTGGATTACAATTATTATACTGGACTTTTGAATGAGATTAAAAGTCGATAAATTACAAGTTTGAAATTTTATATATTAATTTAATAGTGAAATTAAATACATATATAGTAATAGTATAAATAATTGAATTTTGATTTAATATGAATCAGATTGATTCTAATGTGAATATAAATTCTATTTGAATTATAATGTAGTTAGTAAGTTTTAAAAATTGAAATTTTAAGCAAATTCGACGATTTTGATACTCGCTCGATTTAATCGACGAGTAAAAATAGCCTTCCGGGGCACAGTCTCGGAATCCGACGAAACCAGTTCCATTGGATCCGTAATAGAGTATTATATTAGATTTCAAATTTAGTAGCGTTTGAAATTACCGTTTGGTCGTACGTAATAGAAACACATTGAATTAAATATCGAAAATTTAATATTCTAATTCGATTCGAAAAGCTATCTTCCACATACGATCGAATTAGGCTATGAAACATGTTCCATTGTGTTCATAATAGGGGTAAAACATTACAAACGCTAGGCAGCACGTCTTGTTTGGATTTCTTTTGAAAAAGCATGTTAAAATTGAAAATAATAATAAAATAATATATTATCACGCTTATATACACACGTTGAAAACAGTAAACCCTAATCAGAATATGCAGCCGCTACCATAGCAAATCAATGGCCAAAAGCTTCTTCTTTTCTCCTCGATTTTCTTCTCCTACACAATTATCGAAAACCTTCTATTGGAAAGATTAAGAGCTCATCGAGCTCGAGCAGATCAACGGTCAAGATCGTCTGAAGTTCGTCGACGAAGCGGAAAATTGATGAAATGGGACACAAGTTCGAGCACAAAATTCAAGGCCATAGGAGAGCCGAGTTCGATGTGGATCTGGCTGTGGACGAGGCATAGCCTGGCGCATCATTTGGGCTCAGTGGATGAGGTTTCGGTCATACGAAGTTGGCAGTGATTGAAGGGTTGGGGCGACGTGCTTGGGTTTGGTAACCTGTAACTCGCGTGTGGTAGATGATGGAAGGAAAGAGTGTGCAGCTAGGATCCTCTTTTGCATAACGAACGGTCGATCTAGGTTAAAAAAAGAAATTGTAATTTATTTATATAAATCTATACTCAATCTTTAAAATTGTATATCTCTTTCATACGAGATCGAAATCGGACGAAACAAGCAGCGCCGAAATCAACTCGACAAGCACTACTTGTGGAGCATATTTGGAGTCGTTTGGAATGAGCTAAAATTTTAGGTTAAATCAAATGTGCTCGATCTAATTTAAAACTGGAGCGTTTGGCGAATTAAAATGAAGGTAAGTAAATATCACTCAATTTTGGACTACCGGCTTTAATTTTAAATATTTAAAATTAATAAATGATTGATTGGTAAAATTGATGCATTTTATCAGTTGGATGTGATATTATATATAGTAGTATATATATTGGAGTGATCGATATTCTCGCATATATATTGCGGATGAGACCCTATGCGTCCCGCATAATAACGGATGACCCTATATACCTTGATATTTCGCCTCGAAGCGGAATTGGTATTTTTACTGTTGTGCTAACATTTGTGGATGTAGGGAAACAGGTTGGGAGGATCCAATTGGATTCCTCAAAAATGTTGAATTTAATTTCATATATAGTGATATATGTTCTGTTAGGATAAATCTGTGATAGATTACCGTGAAATTTACATTGATTGGATGCTATGGTTGTTTTGGCCTTGATTTTGGTATTTTAAAGTACCAATAATATAATATATGTGTAACAACCCGGATTTTGGAGATTACCGTTAATATTAAATTATAATGCAAATAATAATTTAATATTGTGATTATAAATGAATTGGAGGAAAGAAATGTGAGTTAATATTGTTTATTTTATAAAAAAACAATGTTTTGATGAATAAAGCTTGGGTTTTTAATTTATGTGAGTTTATTCATCTCATAAGATGTTATTTCAACATATTGATGGTTGGAATAAATATAAATGAGTGAAAATAAGCTTAGAATATTTTATTTGTGATATTGGGTTGAAAATAAATGATGTTAGTTATTTATTGAGTCAAAATGGGAAGTATTGGAATTTTATCCCAATAATAGCCTTTTATAGTGAATAAAAAGGGCAAATGAGGAGAAAATGAATTTTTCGATGTGTATTAATGATTGAAAATAGTGTTGTAATATTTTAAAAAGTGTTAAAACATTTAATACACTTATTTGAGTTAAGAAATAATTTTTATTTGACTCAAATTATTTAAAATTGTGGTTTTTTGTCTAAAAATAACAATATTGTCAAATATTGTGTAAATTAATAGTTTATTGGGAAAATAATATTTTTAAGTGTAAAAAAAAATATTGTGTTAATCATGTTCACCTTGTTAAAATATGAATAATGCATTTTGTCGCATGTAAAAAGAAGTTAATATGAGAAAGTTATGTTAAAAATGGTTTAAAACCTATGTATATTAGCCTAAATAAATTTCTAAGTATGAGAATGGACTAATTGGGTATGGTAAACATCCAATAACACAAATTCTAGAGTTTTCTGATGAAGTATGTCCTTTTCTCCCAAAACTCATTACAGTAAAACCTAAATCAGAAAAAAAAAGCTTCAAGGTACAAACAATGGCTACCCTCTTCAAAATTTAATCTTCCAAGCTCAAATTTTGCAAATTTAAAAGCCTAATTCAAGTTAGAATCATAAAAGAAGGTAATCTTCAATCTATTCTATCTTAAAATCCATCTAAAATCCTAGAATTGTTTGCTGTAAATTTTGTTTTGATCAATTTCTTCTTTGCATGTATTGTTTTTTTCTATTTTCAGGTGTTTAGGGCTCCAATCTTATGCTAAAGGCTCAACCCTGCTTGCAAATCCTTACTTATTCACTGAAAATCAATAGGTAAGTGTAAAAGCTTACAAATGCTAGCAAAAAGAAGGTTTTGAATTGAATTTTCGTACTAATAAGGTTATGTTTCGTCTTTGTTATTCTCTGTTTTCTATTGCCACATTGTTTTGACTATAACTCATTCATTTTTTATTCAAATTTAATAATTTTGGATGTTCTTGAAAGCTCAGACAAAGAGCTACAAGTTTTGTTTTTGAGATGTTTGAAATTTTGAAATTTGCTTGATTAAAATCGTGCTTGTTTGTTGCTGTCCCGAGAGCAAATGACAGCAACAACAATCACAAGTCTGAGAAATTATTTTGGCCATAACTCATTCGTTTCTTAACCGATTTTGATAATTTTAGATGTTTCGGAAAGCTTAAGTCATGTACTACAACTTTATTTTTATTAATTTTTCCTGATTCTGAAGATATCTATGCTAAAATTGCAATTGTTTGTCGCTGTCCTGCAAATACATAAATTCAGGCTGAATTTGATGTTTTGGGTAAAATGATCATAACTTTTGAACCAATGATCAAAATTTGATGATCTCGGTCATTCTGGAAAGTTTAGAAACCAAGCTACAACTTTATTATATTTTATTTTGCCTGATTTTGAAGTTATCTATACTATAATTGCAATTGTATGTCGCTGTCCTGAAAATGCATAAGTTCAGGCTGAGTTTGATATTTTTAGTAAAATGGTCATAACTTTTGAAACATTGATCCGAAATCGATGATCTTGGTCATTCCGAAAAGCTTGAATTATATGCAACACATTTCATCCAGGGTGTTTTTATAAAATTTCAATGTTTGCTAGCTCAAAACAGCGGATTTTATCCGCTGTCCTTTGTTTTGTTTCATGTTGTTAGTGCACTTATTATTTTCAAACCACTTGAAAATTGTTTTGCATCCATGAATATGTATATGCATGATTTGGCTTGGTAATTATGGTGTTAAATATTTTATTTTAAATATTTTGAAGAGTATTTCTAAATAATAAAAGTATATTGTAACAACCCGGGTTTTTTTCGTGTCAATTAATAATCGACATTTAAACAATAAATATTGTTGCAAATTGCTTATTGAAACTTTTTAAATAATGTTAAAAATTCTTTTATAAATGGTTTAAAAGATTTTTAGGCTTTGAGTTGTTCTCGGCCCACGTTTTCATTTTTGCTTGGATCGTGAAAATTTGCAAAGCAAATAAACCGTTCCCTCCTCTTTAACCTTATCATTCAAAACCCTACATTATAATCAAACGAAGAAAATAAATAATGGCTGCTCCTTCAATTCTCGCGTTCGTTCCTGTGAGTCTTGCTATGGCTTCGGCCTTGCTTTTGGGTTCTTGGAGATTTGCTAGGACTTTGGCCTTTAGCAGATTAGGGCTTCGTTCTCCTCATTCCAAACTGATGAAATTGGGGCTTCCGATTCCCCGTTGCTCTCGGTTGCCACGTCGAAGAAGGTGAGTAAATTCTCACATCTAATTTAATCTCAGAATTATGTGATTTTGTGATGATTTTCTCTGTGGCTCGACTCCAGTTAGCTTGACCATTTCCGTTCATCCTTGTAGCATGAATTCAGTAACTTGATTTGTCATGAAATTGTGATAAATTTGTTCATTTGAGTTGTCACTGTCTCGCCCTCTGTTCTTTGCTTGCACATTGATTCATTTGCCTAGTTGGTTCAGTCTGTTGGTCAAGTTGCCTATATGTGCTTATTTTTGAGCATGTTACATTTGTCTCTGATTGTTATGATATTCATATAAAGTCTGCAGCTTTGTTCTTGTATGAAGTTTTGCCTTAGTTATGAATTTGGGTCCCTCGGCTTTGAATCGCCTTGCTTACCCCAGTTCGATTTTCTGGTTTGACTTTGGCCACCTGTGTTCGATTTCGTGAGGTCTGGTTGGTCGACATTTTGCTGTTGAATTCATTTGTTCTTCTTCCTTTTTAACTCCAGTCATTTGAGAATTGTATTGATCTTTCGACTTGGCCTTGTATTTGATTACCACAACATTGACCTGGTTTTTAAAACACGGCTTTGATCATTTATCATCACCTGACTTCGGTTTTAAAATACTCAGTTTTGACAACGATATTGAACTTCCCTGTGACTTTATTTGATCCTGAACATCACCTGATTTTGCTCAACCATTTTGAACTGTGCATTGTTATTTACTTGACCAGTTTTGCATTTGAACTTGTTTGAGAGCTGTTTTCTTTGAACTATCCCTCGTTTTGTTGGCACTGCTGCACTTATGTGTACCTGCTGCTTGTTTAGTTGATTTTGTTTGATAGCATGTCTGCACATGCTTGAAGGCATTTGAGTCTGGTACATCTGCATATGTCTGCGCCATTTGATTTATAAGTTCGTATATACGTGCATATATACATATATATGTGTGTATGCATATATTAGTGGGTTTGTTTTCTGGTTCTGGTCATCTCGTCTTCGATCTTGTGATTTCCTGGCCTTGTCTTGATCATTGTTGATCTAAGGCATTGACCTTCTGTTTCTGGTCATCTTCGACTGGGGTTTTCTGGCCATTACTGTGATATGTTTAAATCCCTCTGGTCATTTGCGACCTGTAGCATACTTGTAGCTGTTGTTCTTTACTTCGAATTCCACTGCTACACGATGAACTTGTATTCATCTTGACTTGTTTGATTTTGACCCATGTTGCTGTGCAATGAGTTGAACTGCTGACCTGTAGCCTTTGTAGTGCTTGTTGATTCATTTTGTGTCCATCACTTGCTGGCCTGTTCATAGTGGTGTTTACACTTTTGCATGGTGTATATATATTTGTTTCTTGCCCCACTCGAGTCTGAGTTGAAGGTGTAGTTTCAAACTGCTGTGTTGCCACATCATGTATGTATACATGTGTATATACATATGTATGCATATATGTTTGTGCACTGACTTTAGTTGAGTCTTGTTTGTTGTTGTAGTTGCCTCTTGATGGCCTTGTTTCTCCATTTAGTCTTGCTGCAGTTGCTAGTTTGAGTTTTGTTGCCTCTTGCACATGCTCTTTGATATTGGTTGAACTTGTTTCACTTGCTGCCACTGTCTTCTTTGTAGTTGCATTCTGCCCTTGTCTTTGCAACTGTTTGCTACTGTAGCTTCATCGTGGTGGTTGCTTCGTATTCGCTTATGTCTGCAATTGCATGTGCTTTGCAGTTTTCCCCCTGTTGGGATTTGTTCTTGAATTCACTTGAGTTGAACCTGATTTCGGGGTTTGACCTTGTGATCACTTATGACTTTCACTGAGCTTTTGTGTATCTCCTACGATAGTGGCGAGGCAGTACACGCGTGCGTGTACTGCAGCCCTATCAGATTTGACAGTTTTAAATTGAGGATTCGATTTGCTGAATTCTTTTGTTGGTTAAATTCAATATTTGATTTGTATTCTGATTTGGATTTGCTGATTTATCGTTTGACACTATTTAGTGTTACATATGCCGTTATCCAATTCTCGTATCGAGAGTTGGATATACGAGATTTCTGTGACTGTCGTCTATTTGATATTGGATTATTATTGCTTCTGTGTATTAATAACTGAGTTTGAATTAGACTGACCCGAGTATTATTTTCTTTTGAATTTAATACTCGGGTCAGACCGAGTATTTACAGGTTGTAGATTTTTAGCTTTGGGTTGCTGCTAGAGCTATGAAGACTTTTTATATCATTTGAAGTGGTCTTCGTCTTGTTGTAGTAGTCAGTGTGTCTGTTTTAAGATGATAATGTATTCATGTATATTAGTCGATAATGTACTTGTATATATAACTTCTTGAGTCGACAGTTGTAGTTGTATCATTTGTATTGTGTCAAATGTATTGTAACTGATATCAGTTATTATATATATGAGACTTTTCGTTCCATCTGTATTCCGCATTTATGTTATCTGTGTTATTTTTATATCTATTGTCCTAAACTATTATAGCCACTGTGTAGTAGCTTTGAGTTTGTATCGGTATGTCGGATTTCCTCCTGTAATAAAAATGCATGTTATTCTATCTGACATATCGGTGCTCGCACAAAGCAATTACATAGATGGTCGCTCCTCAACAGCCTTATTCTCCGTGCTAGTTGACAGCACTACACCGTAGTGTTCTTGGCTAGCGTGGGTATAGAGGTGGGGCGTCACAGCTTGGTATCAAAGCCTGGGGTTTAGGACAATTATAAAACAGAACTTAGATGGAGCATGTGTTACAATTATTTGTCGATGTTTATCTCTCATCTTTACACATGATTATTTTTGACTGTTAGGTATGAATTCCTAACGCTTATTCTTGTGTTTTCGGCTTTGAATTGATTTAGCCGATGTTGATTTTGTTTTAATTTGGCAAATTAAAGCCATTCTGACTTTTGGACTTTGTTCCACTTTTGTTCTATGCTATGAGTGTCATTGTGTACCTGTTACACTGTGATGAAAAATAGCTGGACCAGTTGCAAATTGAGTGACTTGATTCTTACTTTTGTTGAAGTCATTTATGCATTTCTGCTCGTTTTGCTTTGTCTTTCCAGTTGATAATCGATTCTTCTTTTCTAATTAGTTGTTATCACCTTTGTCGATTTTGATAACTTCTATTTCTGGAAATTTTGGGTATTCCTACTTTGATGAATTTGGAATCGAATTCTTTGGATTTTATTCACGTCTTCGAATGTGAAATTTTGTGAATTGACTTGGTTTCCAAATTTAATCGATTCTTGATTATTTCCCCGATTTGTTGCTATCATTGATTAGCAACTTTGATGACATTTTCTTCAGGATTTTTGTGAACATACTTTCTGATGGATTCAGTATCGATTTCTTTGGATTCTATTCACATCTTTGTATGTGAATTCTTGTGATTGATTGTTTCTACAATCATTTTTGTGATTTGTCACTTTAAAAATATAATGGTTTTCTATACTAGTAGTAAATATTAAAATCCTTTTTCTCCAAACGATTTCAAAACTATTTTACTACAAAGCTCTTTTTCTTAAACCGTTTTCCAATCTAATTAGTATATACAAGCCTTTATTTCATTCGTATGAAAAATTGAATTAAACGGCCTAGTAAAACAAGTGGTATGAAACGCTTGCGTTTACTTCGTCGGTTAACTCCTGGACTTGTTCGATTGAACCTCTTGTGACAATTTTCTAGTGAAGATTTACAACTTGTTCGTAAATATTTAAGTTAAGCAAGTGGTTATGGGACATGAAGCTAAACTCATATATTTACTAGCTTGGTGTGATTGACACTTCCTTATGATCATGATGATCATTCTTGTGATTTAGACTAGCGATTGAGCGATGTCTCTTTGTTTGCGAGGTTAGACTAGACACCATTTGTGTGATTTCGATTCACACATATCTCTTTATCTTCAAGGTTAGTCTATACCTCATTGGTGTAATCGACACTTCTTCATGATCGATGATGATCATTTTATGGTTTAGACTAGCAGTGTGCGATGTCTCTTTGTCCGTATGAAGGACTGTACCTCATTTTATTGAGCTTCGTCTCATTTATCGCATGGGTCGTATCTTTCTAGATACGTCGATGTTTATTTATGCATGGGGCGTATCTTTCTAGGTGCGTCAATGCTAGCACATGGGTCGTACCTATTTAGGTGCGTCGATGTTTATTTACTTCGTAGAGCAATCGGCTCAATAAGTCGGGGCATGGGGCGTATCTATTTAGGTGCGTCGATGTTTATTTATGCATGGGGTGTATCTTTCTAGGTGCATCGATGTTAGACATTACATGGGGCGTATCTTTCTAGTTGCGTCGATGTTTATTTATGCATGGGGTGTATCTTTCTAGGTGCATCGATGTTAGACATTACATGGGGCGTATCTTTCTAGTTGCGTCGATGTTTATTTATGCATGGGGTGTATCTTTCTAGGTGCATCGATGTTAGACATTACATGGGGCGTATCTTTCTAGTTGCGTCGATGTTTATTTATGCATGGGGTGTATCTTTCTAGGTGCATCGATGTTAAACATTACATGGGGCGTATCTTTCTAGTTGCGTCGATGTTTATTTATGCATGGGGTGTATCTTTCTAGGTGCATCGATGTTAGACATTACATGGGGCGTATCTTTCTAGTTGCGTCGATGTTTATTTATGCATGGGGTGTATCTTTCTAGGTGCGTCGATGCTACAGCATGGGTCGTATCTTTCTAGGTGCGTCGATGTTCGACTTTGCATGGGGTACATCTTTCTAGATGTATCAATGCTAGACTTTACATGGGACGAACCTTTCTAGGTGCGTCGATGTTCAGTTTATGGGATTGGCCATCCTCTTCTTGTGATTTCCCGATTTCTTGTGATGATTTCTGGGATTTTGTGCTTCACCAATTTTCGTGATTTCTATTGATATATTTATCAATTTTTGTGCATGGGTGAATTCATGTGTTATTGACTTGTTATGAATACGAGTTTAGGGTATGATATCCCTTTCTATCTTTGAGAAGTTTCTTGTGACATTTTTGATGAATGAAAGTTCATTTGGTATTATATTTTGATGCCAGTTACTTTGATGGGATTTTGACGTGTTAACTTCATTAACCGTCAATTTTGAAATGGATTTACAAGCGGTTCTCCCGCGATACTGATATTACTAATTTAATCACGTATTTTCAAAATTCATTATTTTTAAAAGTTGTTTCAAAAATATAAATTAAAATTGTTTTCAAAATTTTTACAGTTTACAATTTTCAAAAGAACGAGGAAGCGATTTAAACGTTTCAGGAAAATCGAGGACTATGACCCCTTTCTTTTACTGATTCGCTTAATTCCGGATTTGTCCGTTTGAGAATGTGAAATGTTATTTTTAAAAACACACAATTCTGCACTTTCAAGGAAACGATAAAGAGATTTAAACGATTTAGCAAAAATACGGAGTATGAAACCATACTTTTACTACTTCGGTTAATTCCGGACTCGTTAATTGAATATTTATGACTTCTGATTATCGTTTTTGATAATCAGATATTTGTGAAATTTGATTATCGTTTGAGATAATTAAATATTTTTCGATTTGATAATCGAATATTTGTGATTTCTGATTATCGTTTTTGATAATCAGATATTTGTGAAATTTGATTATCGTTTGAGATAATTAAATATTTTTCGATTTGATAATCGAATCTTTGTGATTTCTGATTATCGTTTTTGATAATCAGATATTTGTGAAATTTGATTATCGTTTGAGATAATTAAATATTTTTCGATTTGATAATCGAATATTTGTGATTTCTGATTATCGTTTTTGATAATCAGATATTTGTGAAATTTGATTATCGTTTGAGATAATTAAATATTTTTCGATTTGCTAATCGAATATTTGTGATTTCTGATTATCGTTTTTGATAATCAGATATTTGTGAAATTTGATTATCGTTTGAGATAATTAAATATTTTTTCGATTTGATAATCGAATATTTGTGATTTCTGCTTATCGTTTTTGATAATCAGATATTTGTGAAAATTCGATTATCGTTTTAGATGATTGAATATTTGCGATTTTGATATTCGAGCTTCGTCTTTTTCTCTGGCGATTCAGGTGAGTAATTTGGTTTACTCACATTCAACTCGTGCTCAGTATGTGATTTCTGCTCTGATTCCTCTTCTTTCAATTGCTGGAACTCGATTGTTCTTGCTTTTGTTAGTCAATGATGATGTTTGGGGTTGTTTATATAGTCGTCTGATTTTGATTCCTTGACCCCCACGATGTTGATTCTTTTGATTTGAATCCGTCGAACCTTTTGATTCTCTATCTAATACTTCCATAATTCCTATACTTCCCTGTTGACCTTTGCTTTGCTTATGCATTCGACATTGCCACGCTCTTTTGGTTGTTACCTTTTGTCCATTTATTCCTTATGATTGCAAGGACGCAATTTCTTTAAGAAGGGGAGTCTGTAACAACCCGGGTTTTTTTCGTGTCAATTAATAATCGACATTTAAACAATAAATATTGTTGAAAATTGCCTATTGAAACTTTTTAAATAATGTTAAAAATTCTTTTATAAATGGTTTAAAAGATTTTTAGGCTTTGAGTTGTTCTCGGCCCACGTTTTCATTTTTGCTTGGATCGTGAAATTTTGCAAAGCAAATAAACCGTTCCCTCCTCTTTAACCTTATCATTCGAAACCCTACATTATAATCGAACGAAGAAAATAAATAATGGCTGCTCCTTCAATTCTCGCGTTCGTTCCTGTGAGTCTTGTTATGGCTTCGGCCTTGCTTTTGGGTTCTTGGAGATTCGCTAGGGCTTTGGCCTTTAGCAGATTAGGGCTTCGTTCTCCTCGTTCCAAACTGATGAAATTGGGGCTTCCGATTCCCCGTTGCTCTCGGTTGCCACGTCGAAGAAGGTGAGTAAATTCTCACATCTAATTTAATCTCAGAATTATGTGATTTTGTGATGATTTTCTCTGTGGCTCGACTCCAGTTAGCTTGACCATTTCCGTTCATCCTTGTAGCATGAATTCAGTAACTTGATTTTTCATGAAATTGTGATAAATTTGTTCATTTGAGTTGTCACTGTCTCGCCCTCTGTTCTTTGCTTGCACATTGATTCATTTGCCTAGTTGGTTCAGTCTGTTGGTCGAGTTGCCTATATGTGCTTATTTTTGAGCATGTTACATTTGTCTCTGATTGTTATGATATTCATGTAAAGTCTGCAACTTTGTTCTTGTATAAAGTTTTGCCTTAGTTATGAATTTGGGTCCCTCGGCTTTGAATCGCCTTGCTTACCCCAGTTCGATTTTCTGGTTTGACTTTGGCCACCTGTGTTCGATTTCGTGAGGTCTGGTTGGTCGGCATTTTGCTGTTGAATTCATTTGTTCTTCTTCCTTTTTAACTCCAGTCATTTGAGAATTGTATTGATCTTTCGACTTGGCTTTGTATTTGATTACCACAACATTGACCTGGTTTTTAAAACACGGCTTTGATCATTTATCATCACCTGACTTCGGTTTTAAAATACTCAGTTTTGACAACGATATTGAACTTCCCTGTGACTTTATTTGATCCTGAACATCACCTGATTTTGCTCAACCATTTTGAACTGTGCATTGTTATTTACTTGACCAGTTTTGCATTTGAACTTGTTTGAGACCTGTTTTCTTTGAACTATCCCTCGTTTTGTTGGCACTGTTGCACTTATGTGTACCTGCTGCTTGTTTAGTTGATTTTGTTTGATAGCATGTCTGCACATGCTTGAAGGCATTTGAGTCTGGAACATCTGCATATGTCTGCGCCATTTGATTTATAAGTTCGTATATACGTGTATATATACATATATATGTGTGTATGCATATATTAGTGGGTTTGTTTTCTGGTTCTGGTCATCTCGTCTTCGATCTTGTGATTTCCTGGCCTTGTCTTGATCATTGTTGATCTAAGGCATTGACCTTCTATTTCTGGTCATCTTCGACTGGGGTTTTCTGGCCATTACTGTGATATGTTTAAATCCCTCTGGTCATTTGCGACCTGTAGCATACTTGTAGCTGTTGTTCTTAACTTCGAATTCCACTGCTACACGATGAACTTGTATTCATCTTGACTTGTTTGATTTTGACCCATGTTGCTGTGCAATGAGTTGAACTGCTGACCTGTAGCCTTTGTAGTGCTTGTTGATTCATTTTGTGTCCATCACTTGCTGGCCTGTTCATAGTGGTGTTTACACTTCTGCATGGTGTATATATATTTGTTTCTTGCCCCACTCGAGTCTGAGTTGAAGGTGCAGTTTCAAACTGCTGTGTTGCCACTTCATGTATGTATACATGTGTATATACATATGTATGCATATATGTTTGTGCACTGACTTTAGTTGAGTCTTGTTTGTTGTTGCAGTTGCCTCTTGATGGCCTTGTTTCTCCATTTAGTCTTGCTGCAGTTGCTAGTTTGAGTTTTGTTGCCTCTTGCACATGCTCTTTGATATTGGTTGAACTTGTTTCACTTGCTGCCACTGTCTTCTTTGTAGTTGCATTATGCCCTTGTCTTTGCAACTGTTTGCTACTGTAGCTTCATTGTGGTGGTTGCTTCGTATTCGCTTATGTCTGCAATTGCATGTGCTTTGCAGTTTTTCCCCCTGTTGGGATTTGTTCTTGAATTCACTTGAGTTGAACCTGATTTCGGGGTTTGACCTTGTGATCACTTATGACTTTCACTGAGCTTTTGTGTATCTCCTACGATAGTGGCGAGGCAGTACACGCGTGCGTGTATTGCAGCTCTATCAGATTTGACAGTTTTAAATTGAGGATTCGATTTGCTGAATTCTTTTGTTGGTTAAATTCAATATTTGATTTGTATTCTGATTTGGATTTGCTGATTTATCGTTTGACACTATTTAGTGTTACATATGCCGTTATCCAATTCTCGTATCGAGAGTTGGATATACGAGATTTCTGTGACTGTCGTCTATTTGATATTGGATTATTATTGCTTCTGTGTATTAATAACTGAGTTTGAATTAGACTGACCCGAGTATTACTTTCTTTTGAATTTAATACTCGGGTCAGACCGAGTATTTACAGGTTGTAGATTTTTAGCTTTGGGTTGCTGCTAGAGCTATGAAGACTTTTTATATCATTTGAAGTGGTCTTCGTCTTGTTGTAGTAGTCAGTGTGTCTGTTTTAAGATGATAATGTATTCATGTATATTAGTCGATAATGTACTTGTATATATAACTTCTTGAGTCGACAGTTGTAGTTGTATCATTTGTATTGTGTCAAATGTATTGTAACTGATATCAGTTATTATATATATGAGACTTTCGTTCCATCTGTATTCCGCATTTATGTTATCTGTGTTATTTTTATATCTATTGTCCTAAACTATTATAGCCACTGTGTAGTAGCTTTGAGTTTGTATCGGTATGTCGGATTTCCTCCTGTAATAAAAATGCATGTTATTCTATCTGACATATCGGTGCTCGCACAAAGCAATTACATAGATGGTCGCTCCTCAACAGCCTTATTCTCCGTGCTAGTTGACAGCACTACACCGTAGTGTTCTTGGCTAGCGTGGGTATAGAGGTGGGGCGTCACATATATATACTATATTTATTTTATATAGAAAGTAGAATTTTTTATAAAAGGATTTCTTCGGATTTCGAAAATTTTATTTTAAAAACCCGGTTTCCTTAGTAAATTATTGCACAAAGATCATAAACTATTTTTTTCCTTTTCGGACGTATAAGAATGAGAATTAAACGATTTAGTAAGGATATGTGGTATGGGACATGTGTTTTTGCTTTATCGCTTAATATCGGACTTCTACGACCGAAACTAATTTGAATTATTGTGTTGAGATGATTTAGTAATTGCCAAATTTTGACGAAGATTATTGGTTGGAGAATTACTTTTTTGAGTACGTTCGATGACGAACCAATCAAGATGTTTTTATAATCGCCGATGAGATGAGGCGACCAAGACGAAAATTTTCCATTTGGAGAATTATGAGTAGAAATAACCGTCATGATGTTGTTTTACTTACCGACGAGACGAGGTAAGTCTATTTATGAAGTATTCTTGAATTTAAGATGTTTATGATGATTTATGAAGTTAAGATGGTTATGATGATTTTTACTTGTCGATGAAATGAGACAAGTCACGATGGAACCATTACTCATCAATGAGAAGAGAGGAGTATGGTATTATATTAACTCGCCAATGAGATGAGGCAGAGTGAGTTTTATGATGGTTCTGATGTTTTATGATGTTTTCTAATGTGGAACCAACTAATGATTAGTAAAACATTAGGGGACAACGTATAGTATGGGATATACGTTCACGCCTTTTGGGTTCCTATTCGAATAGTTGAGACACATTCAAGATGTTACTAGTACTAGACCGAGTACGATTGGAGTCACCATGTTGTTCACAATGTTATTACCCGACTCCAATCACCACGATGTTTTTACTCGGATTTGTGACTGGGTGTCATCAAGATGTTCCGACTAGTCAATCACGATGTTCACGATGTTATGATGTTATGTGACCCCAATTCATCATGAAGTATGATACCAAATTACTAGTACTAGTCAAGATGTAAATGCACGTGATGTTCTCCATGAAGTTTAGATGTTTTGATTTCACTGTTTTGATGATGATGCTTTATTATAGCCTTATGTAAGAAAATGGCTTATTTATATACATTGTTTTATGATGATTTCGAATATGATGTTTTGAACTCTTTCCGGGTTCTATCAAGATGGATTTGAGGCATTTTATATTTATATCAATAATATGATGTATAAATTATGGAAATTCTTTTATAGTGAGTTTTAATAGTGGATTTGAGATGTATTTATATTTATACCAATGAGATGAGGTATAAATGATTATGGGGATTCTTTGATAATGAGTATAGTGATGGGTTTGAGATGTATTTATATTTATACCGATGAGATGAGGTATAAATGATTATGAGATTTTTTTGATAATAAGTTTAATGATAGATTTGAGATGTATTTATACTTATACCGATGAGATGAGGTATAATAACAAGAAGTTTCTATTAGATGAGTTTTTATTTATGATGGATTCTTGAAGTTTTAACTGTCATATGAAGATTTCCTTTATGGTCAATATCTTTACCCAATTCATTTAGTTATATTATAACTAGACGAATCCTACCTATCTATTATATGTAACATTCCTTTATACAATCAAGATGAATTATAGTTGTATCACCTAGAGATAACTTGATGACTTATATCATTCCATTGGTTACAATGGAATGGTCTCCCCCTAGCTCTTATTAACGTCACCTTTACTAATGATAAGTTTTAGCTAGCCTGACCCGTGTGTTTTCACTCGGGTCAGACCGAGTTGTTTCAGGTATCATCTTTTGGACTTAGCTTGAAGTTGATGTTGGATATCAGCTCTTCTTTCTCTTGAATAGTTTCTATTCTTCCGTATACTCTGATGTAGTTATATTTGATTCGATATATATGGTGTGGTCGAGTACCACCTTTATTGTATTTATATTGTATTGTACTGAACATGTATCAGTGTATATGTATATATATGATGTTGGTTACTGTTTTGTGATGTGATTCACATTCAGTTATTGTATTTTGTTCTGATAGATCCGTTAGCCACCTATAGTTTTGGATTAAGCATTTACTGGGTATGTCGATCCACTTGAGTTCAAAAAAATATATTACATTTATCGACGTATCCAATAGATGTTTAAGACAAAATTATAGATGGTCGCCCTTAACCAGCCCTATTCTCCGCTTTAGTAGACAGAATTACTTATTAATTCTCTTTGCTAAGGTGGGTCTCGGGGTGGGGCATCACAGTTTGGTATCAGATCTGTGGTCAGAACAAAGTAGAATAAATGCAGAACAGTATGTATATCATGATACATCGAAGTACAATACATGTGAATCATTGTCCTTTATTCAAGCTTGTTTCTGAATCAATCCTTGATTGTTTTTTGAGTTTTGGGATATGTTGAGATGGAATTTGTCTAGGAATATATATTGCATTCCATAGTATTCCATAGTAGAGTTTGATGTCATCTTATTTTATGAATAATCTTATTTGGGATTATTCTGTTCTTATTTTTGTCAATGTGAGTGAGTTCGTATCGATGAAGCTTATTGATTCCCTTGAGTATTCTCGTTGTGTTCCTTAGAGGGTTGTGAATCATATTGTGGAGATCCACAACGATTGGCTTGTTGTGAGCATTCTGAGATTTCTATTTGATGTTTCTTTTGTGATTATCTGTTTGTTACTCTTAATCTTGAGATGCATTTGATTTGAGATGGATTGCCTTATTTGATATTAAGTCCAATCCTTTGTTTTATAGGATCATGTTGTATATTTAGGTTTCCTATTTTGATTGGTTTATTATCTCTATCACTTTGGAATGTTAATGATGATTCCGAAGTTTCTGTATTCACTATTGAGTATCGAGATGTTGATGATCTATCTCGAATTCCAGTCAAGCCGACTTTGTTGAGTTTTGTGAGTCCGTTTGGATTTGACATCCAATCGGGCAATCGAGTATTGAGGTAACCTTATTCCTGGCTTTTAGCTCTTCGGTTATCCTTCCACGAGGATATCCACTAAGGAATGAGGTGAGTTTCTAGATTGTTCTAGTTTGATTGAGTTTATCATTCAGCTTCGTTTGAGTGTTCTTTTCAGATACTCAATCAATGTTATCCTTTGTAGCATTACTTTGTTTGAAGTAATGATTTGTTGTTTGTGAGCTTCTTCTCCTTCGAGAAGAATATCTTTCTTATCCTGTATCTTGATGATTTTTGGGAGTGACTTGTGACATTGTAAGATTGACGAACACTCTATCTCCTTCTGTTGATTTTGAGAATCGAGTATTATGGGAATATCTCGATGCATTCTCTTAATCTTCTTTGGTTTGAGTTTTGAAGCTATATAAATATGAGTTTTAAAGTGGAATTTGAGCTTTGAGATATAAAAAAAAATGAAAAAAAATCAAAGAATATTTTGAGAATATATTTAGATGAGTAGTGTTTCTTTTATAGAAATAATTTGTGAGTGTTGGGTTGTCCATCGAGTAGTTAAGAGTTCTAGTCGATACGCCTAATCAACGTTGTCGATAGGAATCTCCTAAATGCTAGGATGAGGCAATCAGACACGATGGTTTGTATTTTAAAAATTGAGAATTTGCGAATAATATTTTGAGATTATATATTAAATTTATTTGAATGGTAATTGTAGCCATTGATTTTAGAGACGAGAAATAGAGTGCCGAGGCAGTTTTGATCGTTCGATCGACTCTGCAGCCAACGGATATATTTATTTGTTAAACATTCAATGGCGAGGCAATGCCACTTATTTATTTTTGAATTTATAAAGATGGGAATAAATGAGTATATTTTGAGCTATACTTTATTTGAAGTATATTTTGAATATAAAAAAAATCTATGTTATATATTGAGTGTTGTAAGAGAAGAATATAATAAGAGAATTTGAAGATTGTTTTAAACTATTTAAGTGGTTTAATAAAAAGAGTAAAGAGAATTAAAACCATTAATTTATTTTGAGGAATATTATTATGGATTCACAGAATTCTTGGAAAATTAATTTTTAAGTAAGAGAAGAAATTTGGTGTTTTAATTTGAGTTTTACATTACTTACTAAGTAGTATAGTAAGGAGTTTGAAAATTTTCAAGTTTTGAAAATTGAGATTTAAAATTTAAAAGATATTGAGAAAACAAAAAAAAATCTAAATATCTTGGATTGAAAAGTAATTTGAGTTTATATTCTTGTTTTGGAGTTCACTCCATTCTTGTGCTATTGATAACGATGTGCATTTTCGCGCTTGTTGGAGTTTGGTGGCCTCGTGAGGAGCCATTTTGTGTGATTTATCTATCTTGTCTATTGAGTCCGTCCTTGTTGTGAGGATGTTCTTTCCATATTATTATGCGGAAATTGTGTCGATGATCATTTTTGTTGCTTAGAGTTCGGGTTTGAGTGAGTTTGATCCCGACGCTATTCATAGATTTTTGAGCAATCAATCATTTTCGATTGATTATTTATTGAGCATCTTATTGAGTTTTGATTCAAGACGGGAGATCTTTGAAATTCTTTCAAGTTACATGGAAAATTCGATGGTTTGCTAATCACTATATTGGCATATGATAGACCATTGAATAAACCAAGTAAGTTTTTCCTTGTTTCTTTCTACCATTCTATATTGAGAATATGAATGGTTTGGAAATCGAGCTTGTCTTTATCCTTTGATGATTGTATCTTTAGTGTTGTTATAGCCTTTTCCTCTAGAAATTGCGAGGACGCAATTTTATTAAGGAGGGGATTCTGTAACAACCCGGATTTGGAGATTACCGTTAATATTAAATTATAATGCAAATAATAATTTAATATTGTGATTATAAATGAATTGGAGGAATGAAATGTGAGTTAATATTGTTTATTTTATAATAAAAAATGTTTTGATGAATAAAGCTTGGGTTTTTAATTTATGTGAGTTAATTCATCTCATAAGATGTTATTTCAACATATTGATGGTTGGAATAAATATAAATGAGTGAAAATAAGCTTAGAATATTTTATTTGTGATATTGGGTTGAAAATAAATGATGTTAGTTATTTATTGAGTCAAAATGGGAAGTATTGGAATTTTATCCCAATAATAGCCTTTTATAGTGGATGAAAAGGGCAAATGAGGAGAAAATGAATTTTTCGATGTGTATTAATGATTGAAAATAGTGTTGTAATATTTTAAAAAGTGGTAAAATATTTAATACACTTATTTGAGTTAAGAAATAATTTTTATTTGACTCAGATTGTTTAAAATTGTGGTTTTTTGTCTAAAAATAACAATATTGTCAAATATTATGTAAATTAATAGTTTATTGGGAAAATAATATTTTTAAGTGTAAAAAAAATTATTGTGTTAATCATGTTCGCCTTGTTAAAATATGAAGAATGCATTTTGTCCCATGTAAAAAGAAGTTAATATGAGAAAGTTATGTTAAAAATGGTTTAAAACCTATATATATTAGCCTAAATAAATTTCTAAGTATGAGAATGGACTAATTATGTATGGTAAACATCCAATAACCCAAATTCTAGAGTTTTCTGATGAAGTACGTCCTTTTCTCCCAAAACTCATTACAGTAAAACCTAAATCAGAAAAAAAAAAGCTTCAAGGTACAAACAATGGCTACCCTCTTCAAAATTTAATCTTCCAAGCTCAAATTTTGCAAATTTAAAAGCCTAATTCAAGTTAGAATCATAAAAGAAGGTAATCTCCAATCTATTCTATCTTAAAATCCATCTAAAATCCTAGAATTGTTTGCTGTAAATTTTGTTTTGATCAATTTCTTCTTTGCATGTATTGTTTTTTTTTCTATTTTCAGGTGTTTAGGGCTCCAATCTTATGCTAAAGGCTCAACCCTGCTTGCAAATCCTTACTTATTCACTGAAAATAAATAGATAAGTATAAAAGCTTACAAATGCTAGCCAAAAACAAGGTTTTGAATTGAATTTTCGTAATAATAAGGTTATGTTTCGTCTTTGTTATTCTCTGTTTTCTATTGCCACATTGTTTTGACTATAACTCATTCGATTTTTATCCAAATTTAATAATTTTGGATGTTCTGGAAAGCTCAGACAAAGAGCTACAAGTTTCGTGTTTTAAGATGTTTGAAATTTTGAAATTTTGAAATTTGCTTGATTAAAATCGTGCTTGTTTGTTGTTGTCCCGAGAGCAAATGACAGCAACAACAATCACAAGTCTGAGAAATTATTTTGGCCATAACTCATTCGTTTCTTAACCGATTTTGATAATTTTAGATGTTCCAGAAAGCATAAGTCATGTACTACAACTTTCTTTTTATTAATTTTGCCTGATTCTGAAGATATCTATGCTAAAATTGCAATTGTTTGTCGCTGTCCTGCAAATACATAAGTTCAGGCTGAATTTGATGTTTTGAGTAAAATGATCATAACGTTTGAACCAATGATCGAAATTTGATGATCTTGGTCATTTTGGAAACTTTAGAAACCAAGCTACAACTTTATTATATTTTATTTTGCCTAATTTTGAAGTTATCTATACTATAATTGCAATTGTATGTCGCTGTCCTGAAAATGCATAAGTTCAGGCCGAGTTTGATATTTTTAGTAAAATGGTCATAACTTTTGAAACATTGATCCGAAATCGATGATCTTGGTCATTCCGAAAAGCTTGAATTATATGCAACAACTTTCATCCAGGGTGTTTTTATAAAATTTCAATGTTTGCTAGCTCAAAACAGCGGATTTTATCCGCTGTCCTTTGTTTTGTTTCATGTTGTTAGTGCACATATTGTTTTCAAACCACTTGAAAATTGTTTTGCATCCATGAATATGTATATGCATGATCTGGCTTGGTAATTATGGTGTTAAATATTTTATTTTAAATATTTTGAAGAGTATTTCTAAATAATAAAAGTATATACTATATTTATTTTATATAAAAAGTAGAATTTTTTATAAAAGGATTTCTTCGGATTTCAAAAATTTTATTTTAAAAACCTGGTTTCCTTAGTAAATTATTGCACAAAGATCATAAACTATTTTTTTCCTTTTCGGACGTATAAGAATGAGAATTAAACGATTTAGTAAGGATATGTGGTATGGGACATGTGTTTTTGCTTTATCGCTTAATATCGGACTTCTACGACCGAAACTAATTTGAATTATTATTTTGAGATGATTTAGTAATTGCCAAATTTTGACGAAGATTATTGGTTGGAGAATTACTCTTTTGAGTACGTTCGATGACGAACCAATCTAGATGTTTTTACAATCGCCGATGAGATGAGGCGACCAAGACGAAAATTTTCCATTTGGAGAATTATGAGTAGAAATAACCGTCATGATGTTGTTTTACTTACCGACGAGACGAGGTAAGTCTATTTATGAAGTATTCTTGAAGTTAAGATGTTTATGATGATTTATGAAGTTAAGATGGTTATGATGATTTTTACTTGTCGATGAAATGAGACAAGTCACGATGGAACCATTACTCATCGATGAGAAGAGAGGAGTATGGTATTATATTAACTCGCCAATGAGATGAGGCAGAGTGAGTTTTATGATGGTTCTGATGTTTTTTGATGTTTTCTAATGTGGAACCAACTAACGATTAGTAAAACATTAGGGGAGAACGTATAGTATGGGATATACGTTCACGCCTTTTGGGTTCCTATTCGAATAGTTGAGACACATTCAAGATGTTACTAGTACTAGACCGAGTACGATTGGAGTCACCATGTTGTTCACAATGTTATTACCCGACTCCAATCACCACGATGTTTTTACTCGGATTTGTGACTGGGTGTCATCAAGATGTTCCGACTAGTCAATCACGATGTTCACGATGTTATGATGTTATGTGACCCCAAGTCATCATGAAGTATGGTACCAAATTACTAGTACTAGTCAAGATGTAAATGCACGTGATGTTCTCCATGAAGTTTATATGTTTTGATTTCACTGTTTTGATGATGATGCTTTATTATAGCCTTATGTAAGAAAATGGCTTATTTATATACATTGTTTTATGATGATTTCGAATATGATGTTTTGAACTCTTTCCGGGTTCTATCAAGATGGATTTGAGGCATTTTATATTTATATCAATGAGATGATGTATAAATTATGGAAATTCTTTTATAGTGAGTTTTAATAGTGGATTTGAGATGTATTTATATTTATAACGATGAGATGAGGTATAAATGATTATGGAGATTCTTTGATAATGAGTATAGTGATGAGTTTGAGATGTATTTATATTTCTACCGATGAGATGAGGTATAAATGATTATGAGATTTTTTTTGATAATAAGTTTAATGATAGATATGAGATGTATTTATACTTATACTGATGAGATGAGGTATAATAATCAAGAAGTTTATATTAGATGAGTTTTTATTTATGATGAATTCTTGAAGTTTTAACTGTCATATGTAGATTTCCTTTATGGTCAATATCTTTACCCAACTCATTTAGTTATATTATAACTAGACGAATCCTGCCTATCTATTATATGTAACATTCCTTTATGCAATCAAGATGAATTATAGTTGTATCACCTAGAGATAACTTGATGACTTATATCATTCCATTGGTTACAATGGAACGGTCTCCCCCTAGCTCTTATTAACGTCACCTTTACTAATGATAAGTTTTAGCTAGCCTGACCCGTATGTTTTCACTCGGGTTAGACCGAGTTGTTTCAGGTATCATCTTTTGGACTTAGCTTGAAGTTGATGTTGGATATCAGCTCTTCTTTCTCTTGAATAGTTTCTATTCTTCCGTATACTCTGATGTAGTAATATTTGATTCGATATATATGGTGTGGTCGAGTACCACCTTTATTGTATTTATATTGTATTGTACTGAACATGTATCAGTGTATATGTATATATATGATGTTGGTTACTGTTTTGTGATGTGATTCACATTCAGTTATTGTATTTTGTTCTGATAGATCCGTTAGCCACCTATAGTTTTGGATTAAGCATTTACTGGGTATGTCGATCCACTTGAGTTCAAAAAAAAAAATTACATTTATCGACGTATCCAATAGATGTTTAAGACAAAATTATAGATGGTCGCCCTTAACCAGCCCTATTCTCCGCTTTAGTAGACAGAATTACTTATTAATTCTCTTTGCTAAGGTGGGTCTCGGGGTGGGGCGTCACAATATGGTTTGAAATTGAAAAGAAAAGTAAAAGGGATTTTTGACGTAAATGTTTATTAAGGAAATTGGGTTAATCAATTGGATGAATAAATGGTTTCAAATTTGTACTTAACTAAATCGGAATATGGTAAATAGGAATTTTTGGAATATAAGTATATAAAAGGATTTTAAATAATAAATCCTTAAATGGTACTTGTTTAAACAAAAAGGGTTTTTAAAATTCGAATTTTAAATATTTTGAAAAATAGAAGTGAATTTGGAAAATAAGAATAAAATTGGTAAACTGGAGTTCAAGTGAGATTTTCAAATTTACGAAATGGATTTGGAATTGAGACATTGAGGTTTGTTTTTAAAAGAGAATTTTTAAATTATTAATACGGTAAATTCAAAAGTGTTAAAATATTCTGGAAATTAGTTATTCAATCATTTTAAATCGTTTAAAGTATATTTAATCATTAATAGTTACTTTACAATGATTTTTAAAGATTTATTATTAATTGAGAATTGGTCAGCATTTTTGTTTTTAAAGATAATTATCAAGTATTGATATGGCTTTGTATAATAACTTTTATTTAAGTATGTTTGACTAGATTTAACTTGAAATTTATTTTAGAACTTACAAGCATTATTTTGTGATAATGTTTAAAATAAAGTTTTTTGGGAAGTAATGGTATACTCCGGTGGCGTAAATCGGAGGCATTGAGTGCCTGCAATTAAGTTTTGGATTTCTCCGGGATAGAGACGTAATCATTGAGCTGTGATCCATGGTTTGAAACCGCAGTGGTATTTTCCATATTATTTTAAAAGGTTTCTTTTGAATTATTTTTTGAAAAGATAGTTTGTAAAATTTACTAAATTCGATAAGATATGTATGTATAATTTAGATACAGAGATTTATGTATTTAAAATTAAATTAAAAAGAGACTTGGTGTTTTCAGTGAAAATGAAGTATTGGTTGAATTGATTGTTATTTGATAGTTAAACAACTGACTATCAAAATCTGGACCCAATTATAACTTTGGAAATATCTAGAAGAGGTACGAGGATTTTATGGTACAGTTACCGTTCGAGGTGCTATACTGTACGTGTAAACTCATTTCGTTCTTCTAGGAAGTTTATAATGAAATCCGTCCACTGACAGTTAGGAGGAGACCTCCGATCTTATCTTCGTCTGTTTATTTCCTAGAGAACCGGGGTTGAGTTTACTAGAAATATCGAACGTTGTTTCAAAGAGATCGAGATCGGATTTGTTATCCAAAAACCACTTCGATCCGACGAGTAGGTTTTTGAAATGAAGACAAGAGCTTGGTGTCGAAGATGGAGTAGTGAAGTGCGAGGGCTAATCGCTCCTAATTCTGAGGGTGATTCCAAAATGGATGCAATAGGAATAGTGCCTTCGGTTTCGTTCGAACCGTGAACGGACATGTATGAATGAATGCTATCAGTACATTGTCATCATAGGACAATGAGCATTCTAAGTGAATTTCCTAAAAAGGTAATAGTAGCCTCTAGCCTCATCAACTAGGAATGACTGAAAAGCAGGGGAGATGCAGCAAGGCTAAGTGGGTAGCACCTAATTAGGGTATGTTTATCATCTTTCTAGATACCCTCGGATATTATTAATACGGTTATGGAAGGAGCTCGGAAAGGGTGGGTACACCCGGGGTGATAGCATATTTGATCTATCCAAGTCAAGGATAGTCCGGTCTTGGGTTGTAGGGGATCTCGCGTGGTCCTCGGTATGCTGTTCTAAACATATACCGTGACAGGTGGTTCCCCAGTGTCTAGTCATTCAGATGGAATCCATTCTCCAATAAGCACCGTATAGTTTGATTGTGCCCAACAATGCTGGAACGTGAGATGCAAGCATTTTAGCTATTTGAATAATTATTTGTACTTAGACACTATTATAATATCAGAGGATTGTTATATGAAATGTTTTGGTTATCTTAAGGTAAAAATCAGTCGTGTTTATTTGTGGCGTGGTCTTACGAGATACCTTTGATTTTCCAAGGATTTTTGAAGACTTTAATAATTCAAATTGAGTGTGTTTTCTCATGTTGGTTTTCCAGACTAACTCGGGTGTTATTTTATTATAATGTTCGGGTCAGGTCGAGTATTTCAGGTTCAGGTTAGGATGCTATGGAACTCCGAAGATGAGCAGGATGGCGAAGACGTATTACTCGTACTTGTTTATTTCCGCTGCACTGTTTTGTTTGAAATTATCGGCAATTATGTGGGCAGGTTGTTATAACTGTCCAGGCTGGTAATTATTGATTTGTGTACTATGATGTGAGATATGTATATTAAAGTTTTCATTTGTGTAAAGAACTATTTATATTATATGTTATTCATTCCGCTGTGAGATTCTTTTTTTTGTTTCTTCTCTCTTCTGCCTACTTTCTTTTCCCTCAACAGTCTATCTTTTCGGCACTCGATCGTTCGATGTTAGACAATGGGCGTATTTATGTCAATTTTCGAGGGTTGAAAGGGCAGGTCGTGATAATGCAAATAACAGGTATAATGATTTTGATTTTCCTCTTAGGATATAAGCATTGTTTATGACAAGAAATATCAAATGTAAAACATTGAAAAGATATATTTTGAATACGATTACTTTTAAAGAATTGGTCCACAAATCCCTATTATGGCTATTGCTGCATTCAAAAGCTGATGTATTGCACCCTTCTTAAAACCAAATGAGTTTTGGATTTGAATTAAATGCGTATAATGGATACTCTATTGGTTATTCTATTATGGCGAGTTTTGTTAGACTGTCCTTTTTGTTGCACGGAGAATTGGAAGCGTAAGATGATTACATTTTAGAGAAACTGGGTTTAATTCACATATAAAATAGAAAACTTTATTAAAAAAAATATAAAGATCAAATTATGATGGAAAGCAAAATGTTACAATGCCGATAAAAGAAAGAATGAAAGAACTCATGAAAAACTTTTACAAAATGTTACAAAAATGTTATGATGGAAAGCAAAATGTTAATAGTGCAGTTGAAATTTTTTTAAAAATATACTAAGAAAAATGTTAAAATATGGTTCATTTTTTTTAAAACTACAATTATCATTTATGTAAATATATGCAAGGTGTAATCAAAATAAATATTTATTGTGAACATGAATCCACATGTAAAACAGGTAATAAAGCGATGGATAGATTCTTAGGCTAATAGTACCACGAATTTGTGATGCTATTATAAATTTACGCATATAGATTAACTAAATAAAGAGAAAAAGTAGCTATTTTGGTATAGGCCAGTCAATTAACATTAATATTTTCTTCTTTCTTCATCATCACGCTCAATCAATTTGAGCTTAAAATCTTACCAGTGGTGAATTTTCAAAACCAATGTTTTTCTTTCCTTATCATCTAGAGATATCTATCTTAACCTTATTATTTGACCTCTTGCTCTCCAAGAATAAAGAAACCCAGTTAATTTATTCAATTTTGTATCTAACGTTACATATTTGCTATTGTACACACTTGTAGTTTGTGAATGGGCTACTGTTTGCTTTGATTTTCCCTTGGATCTGCCCTTTGATGATCTAGAAATTAGTACTATGCCTATAACTGAAGGTTATTTATCAAAGATATTTATTACTTTTATTAAGCATTGTATCATGTTTATGGTTTTGGCTGCTTTATAAGACCTTGACACCGATGTTGTCTATTTTATAAAGAGATTTCAAAATGATACATGAGTACGACATTCTTACAATCAATTAAGTACTGTACATATAATAATAGGCTTATTCACCTTTTTTTGCTCTCTAATTTGTAACACCAAGCTCCATACTCTAAGCCATTTCAAACATGAGAATATAAAATTAAAAGTCATGGTATAATTTCTATATTAATGGATATGGTCATCCTTTTATTTATATTCGGGTTTGGATAGATATTGCCACACACACACACACATAACAATAATAGTATAGAATAATTATAATAGTATATAGTATATAATACCACAATTAATATGTAATTTGGAAGAATATCATTCTAAATTAAATATTTTATTTTGGAGGAATAAATAATTGAAATTTTGGCTTATTAATGACAAAGAATAGGGTTGCATCTATACTATATTATTATTAGTGAGTTGAATTTCAAGCTCAGACACGCCCCCTTGAAATTTGACAACTGAAGGGTCTCAAAAAATTTCTTCCTCTACACTGAAAGGTCGCGGCTCCCATTTCCTCCCTTTTCCTCCTTTTTCCGAGGCAGACGAAATAGGTTTTCCTCCTCTGCAGCCACGCCTTTCCCCTTCTTCTTTTCCACACCCAACAAATTAGGTTTTCCTCCTCTTCAGTTGTGTCTTTCCCCTTTTTCCTTTTTCCAAACCTAATTGATAACTTCCCCGTGGATTTAATGCTTATCAGCTCTAACCCCCCCAAGTCCGCGCTTCCTGCCAACGTCACCTGCCAAATTGCAGGTGGTTGGAATCGGTACATCAAAAGGGCATCTTAAAGGTTGCTAGCCCTTCTCCCAATGTAAGCACCTGTTGTTCTTCTTCTTGGCAACCGATTGTAAATTAGCTAGGTTCCTTTTCTTAGCGATTCTCTATGGTTAGGGTTGTCGAATTCTTATATCAGAAACCAATTCTGAATGCTTAGGTTGCTATTTGGTAAAGACGCCTTATAATAATTCAATTCTTAGGTTAGATTTTTGGCTAGGGTATGAACATGAAAATTGTATGACTTAGATTTTTTTTACCGTTCTAGGGCTCAGGTTTCAGAAATTTTATTTTGGGATCTTTGTTTTTTCTATGAATTATAATTCCCCTTCTAGCATGTTGATCTAACGAAAGTTTCACAAATTATATGTTTGGGTGCTTTGTTTTTCTACCTTTTTGGCTAATGAAGATATTATTATGAACACTGTGCCACATTCGATAAGTACACAATATGTGATGCTAATGGCTCAAATTCACCTGATGAAGACGGTCAATTCTGTAACCACGCAGATATGTGCTCACTTTTTATTTTAATATGTTTTAACAAGTGTAAGCTTTTTTCATGCTTTACACTTCAGTATAACAAATGTGTATGGTGATCATTTAGGTTATTATACCTCGTTTTAGTTGTCACATTTGATAACTTACTCGAATAAATAAGTAGTCATGTTTTGTCAAAGTTCATAGGTTAATGTACTTTCCCCAATATTTCGTGAATAAATTTAGTTACTCATATGCTAACTTACATAAATAGTCCTATCTAAACGTGATTCATTATTAATTACCTTTTATTTTTATAGATATGAGATATTCATCTATTACCCACCACCAACAAACCCTTTGCATTTGGTATTTCCAGTAATCAAAATTGCAGGTATATGTATAACTAGACACATATGTTTATTTATATTTGAGTATAACTATGAACAAATATTTATATGTATTTGAGTACTTAGTTCGAGCCTGATCATTTGGATTGGTTGATCTTACTTTTGAAAGTAAGTTGACTAAACCATGTTAGTTTAGGTCTTTTTTCATAGGAAAGACAAAATAACCTATTATCTGACATGATGGCACTTAGGCATTGTTGAGTTTGCCTGCACCATCTTTAGTCATATCTCTAATTAATACTGCTAGAATCAAAGCGTCTAAATATTCCTTTTCCAGTTCATACTTCATCATATGTTCGATTCGGTTTTCCATCAATTTGTCCACGCAGATTATCTGTCGTTTCCTTTTACATCTTCTTATAAAGATGATACTTTGATGTTGAAGACATTGTGCTTTTAACCTTTATCTCATTTACATTTTCATCTGCAAATTACTCCATAATTGCAATCAACATATGCTAATTATCGAACACATCAATTTGTTCTATTATCTGCCCATAATCTAAATATTTGTTTGCTTTCTATAGCAGTTGAAGAAGAAAATGAGCCTTGAAATGCTTTCAATTACATGTTAGAATGAAAGATTGATAGAAAGTGGCCATTCTGGATGTGCTCATATAAGATGAATCTATATTCTTACGGCCCAACAGGTTTAGTTTAGAAGTTTATATTTTTATTTTATGGATTTAATAATTACTATTGTTGGTTGATAATAGTTGTGCAACAAATGAAAATTCCACATGAGTTCATCATAGGTTGTAAATTTAGTAACATGTACTGCCAACTACTGATGTTTTCATATCAAATTATTTGTGATATAGCTTATTCCTTGATGCCTATTTCTTACGTCAATTCAAGATGTTAATTTTTTTCCCATTCAAAATTAATGTTTTTTCGTTAGCGCATTCATTAGTTAACTCCAAGTCATTTAGAAACCAAAAGCAAACATTTATTCCATGATATCTGCTAAACTATCAATAGGTCTTTTAGAAAAGCTATCAATATAAGGTTTGGTGTTTGGACAAGTAATTCAATGGTATGCCTCTGTTCAGTTGAATAAAGAAAAACACTATCTTTTCTATTTGCATGTGATGCTTTAAACGTCGGAAATATTTCTGTATAAGATGTCAACAGTTTTTGTTTTGATACTTCTGTTTAATTATACTTTATTTGAGTATCTTATAAAACTAAACCTTTAATAATCTAAGTGTGGGGTCAAGTGCACCACATCTATTTTACCTCAGATTTTGGTCGATAGTATACCGTCAACCATTGACCATCGTATAAAAGGTTCGTCATACACTATCAGTTGCAGTATAATTTTATTTTATCTAAAAATTCAATCAGCAGCGTACCGCCGATGGAAACTGCGTAAAATGGGATCTGTATGTGCATTTAGCACCACTATTAAGTATAATGGAAGCTTCAATTGTTCAGTGGATTATTATAAATATACTAAACATAGGTTCATTCAAATTTATGTATTCGCATACCAAATCTCAACTTACAGCTCATACCTTGGATTATATACTTTGGGCAGCAGAGATTAGTTAAGGAATTTGTTCGCTTTGCCGAGTAGCTGTCGTCTAACATTTCTTCGGTAGGCTATTTTCTAGCGAATATTACTTACTACATGCATTTCGACCTTTACTAAAATGCATTTTTCCAGGTTAGTGGAAACTTCTACTCATATTAGTTTCATGTATTTACATATAATACTGTATATGGAGGTGCATGTTTGCATTTTGTCCTTAAGTGATGCTTTATTCAAAAATATGCTTTTGTAAAATCAAATAACAGACGTTAATGCCAAGCAATTTTTTTTCCAATAATACTTATTTTGCAATCCAGATTTGAGTACTTTAGTTTTTGTTACTTTGAGATTTAACTTCTTCATACATTTTATTAATGAAATAATCACAAAAAAGTCATGGTCTAGATTGTGTATTATGCTTGATATGATTTTTGCTTTTTGTTGGAAAATTTATAGCATTATTGCATAAAAGTATAATAGGTAATAATGACCCAAAAATTTCATTTTATAATCAGGGCTTTGTTATCATCATTATAAGCTCATGGAACCTATTATGAGTCATTGGATGCTTATCCTTAGCGAAAAGGATGTGACTTCCACTCATCAACACATTTCAGTTGCGGGATTCTTGCTATAAAAGTTTGAAGGTATGGGCCGCTCTTTATCATAGTTTATAAATCTTTCACAACAATTTTTTAGCAAACAAGCTTACTATAGTATGTACTAAAAGATATATCCATCTCATATTCATCAATAACCTTCTTTGATGTGTATATAGATCAAAGTATATATTGATAACAATTCACAACCATTTTACTTAGGTTTGTCAAAAGGAACCAATCTTCAGCAACCCCTCATCCATATCTTTGGGATCCGACTGCACTTTAATTATTATATTAGAGTGGCACGAGTATAGGTTTTCATCAATATGATTACTAATGAGTCTTTGGTTTGAATATGGAACTCTTTGATTGTGAGGTCAAGTAGATTTCAGGGACCTACCTAAGTTTTATATCATTATTTTAATCTCAAATCTTGATATTTATGTAAATCATGCGTCTGATGCCATTATTTTGCAGTATTTTGGAAGTTTACATCCACAAAAATATATGTTAAGCAGCTGTAGTAACCAGTCTATGTACTGATTTTATTTGCAATGCTTTTATAATTGTTCCATGATAACTTGCATACTAAAGTTTTGCTATAGAATACTTGCATCTTTTCACTTCAAGAAAAGTAACTTGGTTAATGACAATGAGGACCAAACCAGATAGTCTTGGTAGAGTTTAAATAAGCTGAATCAAAATTGGTTTCTAAGGTTGTCATCATTTTTGTCAGTGTGACATTTATTTCATTATATCTACAATGCTAAATAATGTTTCCGGGTGCTGTTTTGGAGTGCACACGTTTCCCAATTTTATGGCCAGTTCTCTTTCGTCAGTTCAAACTAGATTGAAATTTTTATTTGCATAGTTAAATTTATGAAAACTCTACCACATGGTGTGCCAAAAGGTGATGAAATGAGGTAGCATATCAAATTATGGTCTCTATACAAAAAATGCTACTTCTACTGGATTAATTGAAGCTTATAATGCAAGGTCATCTTAATTTTTGTTGTTACCACAAAACTGTGTTGTTCGACTAGAAAAGGAAACTATAATTACCATCATTTATTTCTATGTTCTCAATAGTGTTCTAAATAAATCAAAACAAGCATCGTCCAATTCTTTCAAAAAAAGTCCCAGGTTTACGAAGCCTTAAAATAATATAAACAAGATAAAAGGTTGTATTTTGGTTACCCAACTTATTTCGACGATCAGAGAATAGGGAGATCTAAAGTCTGCTTGCTTTTTTTCCTGAATGAATTGTCCAAAGCAGAATTGGTTTGCACCACCTCCCACTCACTTCGCTCGAAGTATATTGGATTGCTTTCCTATGATATTTTTTCGGTGTAATATGTTTGATAGTTTTTGCTTTGCAAGTGTTTGAGTTTGATTTTTTACTTCTGCTACTTATATTCAGACTAATTTATAGTATATTTCTTAATTTACAATGGTTGACCTGTACTATGCATTTCATTTTTATATTTTTTATAGTGCATGCAAAAACTTGGCTTGAGCCTGAATTTGTTTTATAAATTATGGTCCCTTATATCAGTGGTTGATCTCAAAACATTGAAGGCAAATGTGTGTGTTTGCATGGTTTTATACATGTATTGTGCATCTCTTTTATTTTTTCTTTTACACAGTGTGTGAATGAGTAGTTGTGCAAACGTACAAAATCATATACAAATGTTTTGATGAATAATTAATCTTGAACGCTTATTATATTAAAATATTTGAAGTATCCGCCCCGGATAATGTTCTTATTCAAGTTATTTTTTAAGAAAATATTTACTTATAATTACAAAGAATCAGCTGCAATCCGTATGCGTAGCATGGGTTCGCACAATGTGTTTAGTTGTCTATATACTACATCTATTTGATTTACTGTTGGTTGATTATTGAAATTAGAATGGAGGTAGAATGTCACGATACATTCTTATCACATCTCTTTTTATTTTTATTTTCCTATGTAATGAGTAATAGGTTGTTCTGTACTTGCGAACTATCATTTACTTCCCAGTTGATTTTTAACACACTTGACTATATGCACTGAATGGTTCGGACAATCACAACATACAATTTCAAGATGTTGGGTATTGTATACAAGAGTGATCACTCTAATACTTAATTATGTATCATGACATGAATGCAAAAACTATATACATAATATAGGTAGTTTTTCCATCCTCATAACTTGCTATTCCACTTGGTGTATTGTTGAATAATAGCTCTTGCACAAATGGGAACAAATAGATAAATAAAGACGACTGTTGAGCTTCCTGACTAATTAACTATAAAATTAATTGATAGTAAATTTATCCACCAACACAATTGTAGTTATAAACAAATCAGAATTATAGAAAAATAAATGACCATAAATATGTAATTCCTTGATGTTCATTGCTATAAGAAAAAAATCCCGACCTCCTAATAATAGTATCAGTATTTTCATAAGGGTACTATCCTACTTTAATATAGGCGTCCACCCTACCGTTGCAACAATGATCTTCAGGTTTATACAATGCAGTTTCTATATTTTCTCCACTTTCATTATTTTCACTATTGATTTTTTTAAACCTTTTTCATACATTATTCATTTGGGTCTTGGTAAAGCTAAGTGGACTTTTGAGTAAGTCAGTATTTTTGAGTATATGATTATGTTTGATTGATGCATAATACATATACTTGCATGGTGTAAGCTTTGGAACAAATGACAAATCTTTTCAAGGAAATATGCAATTTTATTTAACAGTCCACAATTTGAACCCAACTATCATTGTTTATGATATATATTTGCAGTGTCAGCTTTCTTGATTTTAAAATTGACTTTACTCAAACTGATACTAAACAAATTTATTTTCTCCGTTATTATTGCATGCCTACGTTTGTAAAACTTATCAGTGTAAGAAAAGCTTTTCCACACCGAGGGTTGTCATTTTGGTTTGTTGCAGGTTTTATTTCTAGCATTATGGTTGGAATGTACTTTTCTTTATAGGAGCAACCTTACAAGATTTTGACATAAAAAGAACCGTATTTGAGGTCCACTTAACAACTTCTGTTTGGATGGCGGCTTCCAAGTTAAAATTGTTGAAGGGTCAAAGCTATTATGACTATTATGAAAAGGTATTATACTACCACTAGATTGACTTTAATACGCATCTAATTTTTAAATATAACTATTATGAGTGACTTAATCACTCATAATTGTTATCAGTAGATATATTTCTCTTTCTCCATTGGTTGTAAATGTGACGGAGAATAATATGTGTCCACTCATCTAGGTTGCATGGTTGTATGTATCAATTATGGTTAATTATGTTTATTATGTGTAGGTTATAAAGCTGATTTTGGTTAACCACTCCTCCTTTCGTACTGTTGTGCACATGTTTCACATATCCATTTATTATATATATCAATTATGGTTAATTAGGTTTATTATGTGTAGGTTGTAAAGAATTATTTCACATATCCATTTATTTTAGGAAACTGAGTACTGTTGTGCACGTGTTTCATTAATATTTCGCTTACAACTCTGTGCCGAATTTCCATTTTAAACTGTGGCAATCAAACTCAGAACATTATTAATGTGTGTATGGTATTGGTCATATGATCTATCATGCTACTTTTGCGTTCCTTGATTTGCTGCAGTACATGGAAGTCATTTCCTCCTCCTAGAAGTGTTTGCCACAAAGCAAAAGCAGCATGAGAAAAAATTATTTTTAAAGGAGTTGAAAGGTGAAAGTTGGATGAAAAAAGGTACTTTTTGTATCATGAATGTAAAATTTTATTGTAATAAATAATTTATTATTGGTCACTTTTAAAGTAACAAGTATAATGCATATATATCAATTATGGTTAATTATGTTTATTATGTGTAGGTATAAAGCTTATGTTGGTTTGATTGATACAATCGTTGGAGATGATTGGCATCACAAGGTATACAGTTGGATGTTGGGGACAGTAGCATCCTTTATTCCCTGTTTAACGTTTATATCATACAATTTGAAATAAGTTAAATGCCAAAAGTGTACAAAGTGAGGTAACAATGATATGGATGTATGCTTAATATAAGTGGTAAGAATACCAGAAAATGATGAGCATGTGAAAGTATTTGAAATCTGACTTCAACTTTGGAATTATATGATGGTCGCATCCCATAATTCAATTTGTTATTTTATCATTCACAGTTTAGTGTTTTACATGATGTATGCAATTATAGATATTAACAGTTCTAAGTAGTGTTTTTCTAACTATTATAATGTAAGATCATTCATGGCTGAGAGATAAGGAGGGATACTTTTTATAACTAAAAAAATCATGTCTACATGCAAGTCCAACGTGTAGCACTAAATTATATTTTTTTCCCATTGTTCTCTTCAAGTTAGTTTACATTACATTCACAGAATTTCTTTATCTGCACATAAAATATTAGAATGGGTATGTCAAAATTTTAGATTTCAAGATGAACAAGAAGGCATTGTACAAACGTATCATGCATGAGATCTCATTTGATTTTTAGAAGTTATGTTCTATATTGTGCACTTCCGACTTTTTAAATGGAATATTTTTCAAGTTGTTGGTAAAAAGGTTATATGATAAACACCGTATGCGTAGCACGGGTTCACACTAGTATATACTAATATGCAAACACAAACACATACATATATGCATACATATATGCGCACACACACATATTTGTTCACACGCATGCCATACATATATTATACTATATAAAGATTATCCGTGAGTAAAGATACTCTAGATGTCTAGCCAAAGTCAATGTTTGTTCAGTTTTTCAGTTGTATTATTTGTAAACTATAACTTAATTTAATTTTTCTGATTACATAAAACATTCTAATAATATTTTGTGATTTAAAATTATAAATCCAAAATAGCTATGCCTATAATTAGAATTTGAAATAGTAGTGGTTACATCAATGTTGTAAATTAAAGATTCAGTATTCCCTTAGTGCCAGCGATTAAGAATGCAATGTTTGATTCTGTAAGATGATTTTATAGGAGAAGGCACATTCCACCATTTTTATTAATGAAGCTTTTAGTAAGGAAAATAATTAATGTGAAAAGAACTTATAGAGGTGAGCACTAATAGCTTTACAAAACTATATTTTGAAATGTTAGGAGAAGCCTAACATTTTGGTATATGGCTACAGCTGTAATATCACTATTAACCTATATTTATTTAACGAGTTCTTCGAAATTACCACATTACGTTACAATGAACATCATATGTCAGCTGTATGAATTTTTTGGAAGATGTCCAAGTGCACACCATTAGAACCAGGGCACAAACATCTATCATATTTAGTTTTTAGCATGTGCTTTGAAAATGAGATATTTTAATTTCATTTTGTTGGAAATACATTTAATTTATGAACCCATATCATCTTTAGTAGTATGAAATCGCGTACTTACCTTGATTACATTGATACTAGTGTAAAACACATATACTAAATATCTTTTATTTATACATGGACTATGTTTTTGTATTCTCGCTTTGTGCGTGATCTTTTTTGTGTTGTTTATGATAGTTGGTTTCAAAATAATGTCGATGATATATAGAATAGACGTGTTTCTTGGCATACGTTTAGTGGACATGACTAGATAGACATACCAAAGACCAGTCATCATAGATCATGGAATTACTAGGTGTGTGCCTCCCTCTACCAAGCATGTTGAAATTGATAGCGCTACTTCTTTTCCAATTATAGGACTCCAGTAGATTTTTCATCTTTAGGAATATCCGAGGTGCTTTTTGATGGCATTATCCCTTATCCAGGTTATCAGTGGCATCAATACTGGTACCAACCATGGGTATCGTATAGTAATTTTGGTATAATTGCTACTGCTCGAGAGGCATTTTTATACGGTGTTACCTCTGTAGTTTTATCACATAATTGGATCATAGGTAAAAGCACCGTGGATGAACTCAAACAAGCTGCAGAAGCATGCATACCCATATACATGCACTATTGGCCGAGTTGAAGAAGAAAACTTTTCATAAATATAGTTGTTCCTACTTATCCAATCGATAATATGGGTTTAAGAATAACAAAACAAGGAAGATCGAAGATCGAAAATGTTTAGGAGCCAATGAATACTGTTGCTTCAGTAAATGGTAGCTATCAAACAACAACTATAAACAGCGACCCAGTCATTAATACGACAAGTGGTGCATTCCCAACTCCTCCATAAGATGACCTTTTGTTTAAGAAAGTGATCAAGGAATATTATCATGGGGAAGAAGAGGACCCTGTGGATGTGGATGACATAGCTCTTAGTGATTACAACCACTCTCTTTTAGTGCTCATTCACGTACTGAAAATAGATGATGTTTCATATTTCAAAACTTGGATTATAGGCCTATCTGACTGAAACTGTTTGAACAAGAAAAGAATGAAGCTTTAGAGATTTCATGTTGTTATTTGTTTATGTTGATTCCATTATTTAATTTGGATAAAATAATCATATTTTAGCTCCATCTGGGATTACTGTGAAACTTATTTGCTTTAACAGTTTCAGGGAATATAAAAATGTTCTATTTTTTAAACAATATGTATGTATGTATGTATTAAGTATGTATGAGTTTGTTTGTGTGTATCTTTTATTTATATATATGGGCATCCTTTTTTGTATTCTTGCTTTGTAAGTGATCGGTTTTGTGCCTTTTGTGATAATTGAAGTCCGTTAATTTTTGCAAAAATAATGTTGATGAAACATAGAACGCATGTGCAAATATTATGAAATTTCCATAAGCACACATGATCATGCATGTACACATCCACACACGTATTTGTGTATATGAGGGTGTGTGTGTGTGAATTTTCTTTGTTAATATAACTTCTCATGGTCTAGCTTCTCTAGTGTCCTTTTTTCCTCCCTACGACACTATATTTTTGTTGCTGCAATTGCAGCCGCTTTGTACTCTCATTTAATAATGATTTTTCTTTTTTATTGGCTAGACTATATACTATCTACTTGTAACAACCCGGGATTTGCATTACCAATTAATAAATAAAAGTTAGGATTTTTATTTATTTTAATGAAGCATAAAAGGATTTGGAATAACAAAAATTTATTTGAAAAAGGCTATTTTAATTAAATGGGAAATATGGGATTTAAAATGAGGATAAAATGTTATTTTTGGAAAGTTAAATATTTTAGGAGAGATTTTAAAACGGGTTTGGATAAGAAAAATGAGTTTTATAAACATATATGAACATTTAGACTAATTGTTGGAAACATGTAAATAACTCTCTTCTTATTGGGTTACTAAACCTAGCCCAATAACCCACCCTAAACCTCCTCTATAAATTATCTCAAACTCTCCTAACCTCATTCATTCATCTCTAATCAAAACCCTAATCATTTCCTAAAGCTTTCATAACAAAAATGGCCTCTATCTTCATCTCCTTCTAGTTTTAGCTTATGCAAGTCATTCTATGCAAAGGTAATGCAAATACTCACCTCAAATCCAATTTTATATCTTTCTTATTTCTGAAATTGATTTGGTAACACATGTTTTGTGTGTTTTTTTGATCTTATAGCCTCCTAATCATCTTTTGCTAACTTGGGTTGATGCTATAGTAGTCTTTGTTGCTTTCTAGAGAGGTATATTACTAAAAACCTCTTCTAATATGTGTTTAATCATCTTTTTATTTTGGTAATCAGTTAGTAACATATGTTTTATTATGTAACATGTGAATCATAGCTCTTTGATCATCTTTGCTTTCATTTTGGGGTGTGCACATAAGGTACTTGTAATATATGCTAGCTGAAATTATAATTAGTTTATTGCTGTTAGAAATTTAGGCATATCTCATTCATCTTAAATCGGAATTAAGATTTTCTTGAAGTTCTGGAGAGCTTATTCTGTACCCTATAACTTTTATGTTTTGTGCTTTGCCTAACTTTGAGGTTTGAATGGTCGAAATCATGCTTGTTTGTCACTGACCTGACAACAAACTACATGGTTCATAAAATAAAAATCTGAAATTGATTTGGCCATAAGTTACTCGTTTCTTATCCAAATCTAATAATTTTGGATGTTCTGGAAAGCTTAGATTTAGTGCTAAAACTTTCATGTTTTGAGTTTCATGAAATTTCGAAGTTAATTTGGTCAAAATTGTACATTCTTACCACTGTCCCGAGAGCACAACGACAGTGATATAAAATTTAGATCTGAGAATTGTTTTAGTCATAGAATTTTCATCTCTGGTCGGAATTTGACGATCTTGGTCATTCCGGAAAGCTTAGAAACTAAGCTACAACTTTTATTTTATTCATTTTGCCAGAATTTGAAGTTTACTATGTCAAAATTGTGGTTTTTCATCTCTGGCCAGTTAGTGCATAACTATAGGCCTTAGTCTCTTTTCTCCCGTTATTTTCAGCGTAGAACCCCGACTTTGCGACGCCATCCCAAGCTCGTCCTTTGTCGGATTTCATCGTTTTTGGTCTCGTTAAAAAGATGAGATCGAGTTCTTTAACCATGCAAAGTTTGGTTTAGATCTGGGTGCATTAGGTACTTCGTTTCTATTGCCGAAGTAGCACCCAGAAACTGTTTTACAATAGTGATCATTTTCAGTTATCGTCGGACCAACTTTGAAACATTGTTGTTTCTTCGTTTCAAGTCAAAACCGAACGATTCTTATTGCATATCAAAGTAGAAGTACTTTACTACGCTCCTGCAAATTTTCATCAAGATCTGAGTTCATGTGGCCCTTCGACCATGTCGTCGAAGTGGGACCTTTACACTGTTTTGACACAGTAAAGTTTTATGATTTTTGTCCGAATTTGAGACGACGCCGTTTCTTCGTTTCAAGTCAGAATTTCCCGATTCTTTTTGCATCTTAAAGTAGGGATGTTGGACTACATGCCTGCAAATTTTCATTACATTTGGACACAGTGCTGGTCCAAATAAATTGCCGAACTTGGGTTCGCATCTGTTTTTGAATGTTTACAAACACTTGGAATATTTTCAGTGATTTTCTGGTTTTATTGATTTCTTTGAGATTTGTCTCTAGATTTCGTACACGGGTTTTATGAATCATTTTCAAAGATTTTTCACTCCTAAATGGCTTTCGAAATTATTATATAATATTATTTTTAATTATTAAATTAATTACTCCATAATAGGAGAGTTTTCAAAAGCCGTTTTAAAGTGATTTCAAAACCAATTATAAATCCGTTTCGCCCCAGTATTTTCTATAATAAAAATCTCACACTCACTTTTTAGCACGTCGAGCGAAGTGGAAAGGTGCTTAAACTGTTAGGAAATCTCCGGCTTATGGAACCGTATGTATTTTCTTTCCGGTTAATCCCCGACCTATTCGATTGATCGTTTTGACCTTTGGGTCTAGTTTACCGATGATACGAAGTGGACTTTTTATTGTTTGGAGTGTGAGCTTGCTATTGGTTAGGAAACCGTTTAGTGCAAACGTGGGGTATGGGACTCATTGTTAACACTTTACGGGTTCCTCTCCAAGAAGTTAGTGACACATTAGCCTCTGGGCGGCCAATACTGGACCTCTGGGTCTCCACGCCTCTGGGCAACCGTCTCTGGACACCTGCTCTATGGAGCAGTTTATTTTTCGGCGTGCGCCTCTGGGCCTTTATCCTTCTGGGAAGGATCTCGCCGTCTCGCGCGTTCCGCATCTGTGCGAGTGATCGATCACAACCCTACAGTACTTGGCAACAACGACTCTGGTCGGTGAACGTGCAATATTGGTATTATTTGATGATTTTCATATCCATTCGAGTACCGCCATTCGGTGTTGGTTCTATGGAACCATACGATGTAAGTGTGATTGCCTTGTGGATTTACAGTGTCTCTGGACACTGCTTTTCAGTGTTGGATTTCATTGACTTTTCAGTATATCCTCATTGCTCTTTAGAGCATCGATCTTTGCTTGGGCATTGATTACAGACTCTGGTCACTCTTGGGATTATTGCCCATGGGCATCTTTTTATAGCTTTGGCTACGCCGATGATATGAGGCGATTTTATTTATTCTACACTTTGGTGTTGATTTCTCTTTGGAGATTTTTATTGTTATTGATGATTAGGGATCATCGTTATATTCATGTGGTTCATAATATACTTCTCTTTAGATAAGTACTATTTTATTTATGTACCGCATTATTATATATCTCAGTTATTACTGATTGTTTAGCTAGCCTGACCCAAGTGTTTTCGCTCGGGTCAGACCGAGTTGTTTCAGGTTAGGTCTTTGGACTTAGCTTCTGTGCTTCCGCTTGGACATTATCTGCTATGCTGATAGATAGCGCTTTTATTTGTCCACTATTCCGCTACTCTGTTACTATTCAGACTTTGATATGTACATATTTTTGACTCACATGTGTGAGCAGTGGCTTTGTACCCACTTATAGTATTTGGATCTGTATTGACGATGTATTGTTCTGGGATTTTATATCTGTTATGTGATTCTGTTCTGTGATGTTTTATCATTTATTATTATGCTTTGTCCTGATAGATCTTTAGCCATTTGTAATTTCATTATAAGTATTTACCGAATATGTCGAACAACTTAAAAAAAAATATATAGATACCATCCTTTCGACGTATTAAGTAGATAGTTATAGCTTGATTACAAATGGTCGCTTCCACTATACTCTATTCTCCGCTTTAACAGACAGTATTACTCCCGTAATACTCTTTGTTACAGTGGGTCTTAGAGTGGGGCGTTACAGCTTGGTATCAGAGCCTGGTTTCAGGAATAAGCATAATAAACACAGAACAGATACACTTAGTACAATACATTTTAAATTAGATCCGAATTAAATCAAATCCCTTCCTTAGGTTTACTGATAGATAAGTTAGGAATATGTATAGGAATCCGTTATATTTCGTAGTATTCATTAATTAATTATCTATCATTGAATCTTGTCTAACTCTAATTCCCGTTACGACATGTTTGACCAATTAAGCGGTGCGAAGGTCTTCTCTCAGCTTGACCTTGCCACCGGATTCTATCAGCTACGAGTCATGGAAGACAGCATTCCTCTTACAACATTTCGCACTCGTTATGGTTCTTTTGAGTGGTTGGTCATGCCGTTCGGCTTGACGAACGCTCCGGCTTTCTTCGTCGATCTTATGAATCGAGTATTCCGGGAATACATCGATAGATTCGTTTTGGTTTTCATCGACGATATTCTTATTTATTCTAGATCCGAGGCAGAGCATGCTCATCATTTGCGGATCGTCTTGGATACTCTTCGTCAGCATCAACTTAAGACCAAGCTCTCCAAGTGCCATTTTTGGGAGAGCAAGGTTAAGTTCTTGGGCCATATTGTATCATCTGAGGGTATTTCCGTCGATCCTGCCAAGATCGAAGCTATTCAGAATTGGAAGCAGCCCGAGAACGTTCATGATATTTGCAGCTTCCTTGGGCTGGCGGGTTATTACCGTCGGTTTATCAAGGATTTCTCTCGAGTTGCACTTCCCCTCACGACTCTGACTCGTAAGGGGGTTCGTTTTATTTGGTCTGATAAGTGTGAAGCTTCCTTTCAGCGACTGAAGGAACTTCTCACCCATGCTCCTATTCTTGTGGTTCCTGAGAGTAACCAGGATCTTGTTATTCACACCGACGCTTGTGGTAGCGGCCTCGGTGCTGTGCTTATGCAGAAGGATCGGGTAGTTGCTTACGCTTCTAGGCAGCTACGTCTGAATGAGGTTCGCTATCCTACTCATGATCTTGAGTTAGCTGCTATCGTCTTTGCCTTGAAGACGTGGCGTCATTATCTATTGGGCGAACGTTTCACTCTTTACACCGATCGCAAGTCTCTGAAGTATCTTTTCAGCCAGAGAGATCTCAACATGAGGCAGCAGCGATGGCTTGAGTTTCTCGCCTCATATGACTTAGATATTCAGTATACCCCTGGCAAGGGGAATCGTGTTGCAGATGCGCTCAGTCGCAAACACTCGGCAGTTGTTTCTATGATGATTGCCGAGTGAGATATTCTTGAGACTCTTTCTATGTGTGATATTCGAAATCGAGCTCCGTCTTTTGATTCTCAGAATCTTGTTTTTCAGCTTGGAAGCTCGACCTATTCTATTGGATCGCATTGCCCATGCTCAGCGGCAGGATCCAGACTTGTTGCGATATATTCATCTCCTTGAGTCGGAATCCATTGATGAGACATTGTTGGATTATTCTATTGATTCTCATTGGTGTCTTCGCAGGAAGAACCGTATTTTGGTACCCTCTGATTTATCACTTAGGCATGACATTCTGAACGAGTGTCATCGCACTAAGTACACCATCCATCCGGGTTCGAGCAAGAAGTATGCCGACATGTGTCGCCTATTTTATTGGGAGGGCATGAAGAGTGATGTTGCAAGTTATGTAAGCCGTTGCATGACTTGTCAACAGATCAAAGCTGAGCATCAGAGTCCATCTGGTCTTCTTCAGCCGCTAGAGATTCCATTGTGGAAATGGGATTAGATATCCATGGATTTTATTGACGGTCTGCCTCGATCGAGGTCAGGCCATACTTCTATTTGGGTCATAGTCGATCGCTTGATCAAATCAGCTCATTTCATTCCTATTAAGTCCACTCGGACTACTCCTCAGCTTGCCAAGTTTTATGTGAAGTAAGTCGTTCGACTTCATTACACCCCTAGCTCTATCGTCTGTGATCGAGACACTATCTTTACTAGTCACTTCTGGAAGTGCCTACAGTCAGCTTTGGGCTCAAAGCTGAATCTCTCGACTGCTTATCATCCTCAGACCGATGGTCAGACGGAGAGGGTGAATCGTGTTTTAGAGGATCTTTTGCGCTGTTTTATTCTGGATTTCGGAGGTAGTTTGGAGGATCACTTACCGCTTGTAGAGTTCTCCTACAACAACAGCTTTCAGTCTAGTATTGGCATGGCTCCTTTCGAGGCTCTTTACGGAAGGCCATGTCGTTCTCCTTCGTGTTGGTTAGAATCTGGCGAGAAGCTCCTTCTTGATCCAGATTCAGTTCGGGAATCTTCTGAGAAGATTATTCTTATTCGTCAGAGAATGAAAGAGGCGCAAAACCGTCAGAAATCCTACGTGGACAACCGTAGGAAGCCTCTTGAGTTCTACATTGGTGATCATGTCTTTATTTGGATATCTCCTATGAAAGGGGTTGTGCGTTTCAGCTCTATAAGGAAGTTGGCTCCTCGCTATGTTGGACCATTTCCTATTACGGAACGCATTGGCCCCGTGGCTTATCGTGTGGCTCTACCTGCTCACTTCTCTGGAATGCACGACGTGTTCCATGTTTCCCCGTTTCGCATGTGTGTCCGCGACCCTGATTCTATCATTGAGCCGCATGCTGTGCCTGATTTAGAGATCTTACCTGATTTATCTTTGGAGCAGCAACCTCTTCGTGTACTTGATTCGGAGGTTAGACGCCTTCGCAACAAAGAGGTTCCACTCGTGAAGATTCAATGGTCACCGAATCCTAAGGACTGCACTTGGGAGACCAGAGAATCTATCGAACGCTCTTATCCTGGCTTTCTCCCATCTTCTTCTGCGGGTGAGAATTCTCTATTTTATCTCTATCACTTCTTTTGGGGACGTGACGTTATAAACGACATCTATCTTAAGGAATTGCGGTGACACAATTTTCTTAAGGGGGGAGTCTGTAACAACCCAGGATTTGCATTACCAATTAATAAATAAAAGTTAGGATTTTTATTTATTTTAATGAAGCATAAAAGGATTTGGAATAACAAAAATTTATTTGAAAAAGGCTATTTTAATTAAATGGGAAATATGGGATTTAAAATGAGGATAAAATGTTATTTTTGGAAAGTTAAATATTTTAGGAGAGATTTTAAAATGGGTTTGGATAAGAAAAATGAGTTTTATAAACATATATGAACACTTAGACTAATTGTTGGAAACATGTAAATAACTCTCTTTTTATTGGGTTACTAAACCTAGCCCAATAACCCACCCTAAACCTCCTATATAAATTATCTCAAACTCTCCTAACCTCATTCATTCATCTCTAATCAAAACCCTAATCATTTCCTAAAGCTTTCATAACAAAAATGGCCTCTATCTTCATCTCCTTCTAGTTTTAGCTTATGCAAGTCATTTTATGCAAAGGTAATGCAAATACCCACCTCAAATCCATTTTTATATCTTTCTTATTTCTGAAATTGATTTGGTAACACATGTTTTATGTGTTTTTTTGATATAGCCTCCTAATCATCTTTTGCTAACTTGGGTTGATGCTATAGTAGTCTTTGTTGCTTTCTAGAGAGGTATATTGCTAAAAACCTCTTCTAATATGTGTTTAATCATCTTTTTATTTTGGTAATCAGTTAGTAACACATGTTTTATTATGTAACATGTGAATCATAGCTCTTTGATCATCTTTGCTTTCATTTTGGGGTGTGCACATAAGGTACTTGTAATATATGCTAGCTGAAATTATAATTAGTTTATTGCTGTTAGTAAATTAGGCATATCTCATTCATTTTAAATCGGAATTAAGATTTTCTTGAAGTTCTGGAAAGCTTATTCTGTACCCTATAACTTTTATGTTTTGTTCTTTGCCTAACTTTGAGGTTTGAATGGTCGAAATCATGCTTGTTTGTCACTGATCTGACAACAAACTACAGGGTTGATAAAATAAAAATATGAAATTGATTTGGCCATAAGTTACTCGTTTCTTATCCAAATCTAATAATTTTGGATGTTCTGGAAAGCTTAGATTTAGTGCTAAAACTTTCATGTTTTGAGTTTCATGAAATTTCGAAGTTAATTTGGTCAAAATTGTACATTCTTACCTCTGTCCCGAGAGCACAACGACAGTGATATAAAATTTAGATCTGAGAATTGTTTTAGTCATAGAATTTTCATCTCTGGTCGGAATTTGACGATCTTGGTCATTCCGGAAAGCTTAGAAACTAAGCTACAACTTTTATTTTATTCATTTTGCCAGAATTTGAAGATTACTATGCCAAAATTGTGGTTTTTCATCTCTGGCCAGTTAGTGCATAGCTATAGGCCTTAGTCTCTTTTCTCCCGTTATTTTCAGCGTAGAACCCCGACTTTGCGACGCCATCCCAAGCTCGTCCTTTGTCGGATTTCATCGTTTTTGGTCTCGTTAAAAAGATGAGATCGAGTTCTTTAACCATGCAAAGTTTGGTTTAGATCTGGGTGCATTAGGTACTTCGTTTCTATTGCCGAAGTAGCACCCAGAAACTGTTTTACAATAGTGATCATTTTCAGTTATCGTCGGACCAACTTTGAAACATTGTCATTTCTTCGTTTCAAGTCAAAACCGAACGATTCTTATTGCATATCAAAGTAGAAGTACTTTACTACGCTCCTGCAAATTTTCATCAAGATCTGAGTTCATGTGGCCCTTCGACCATGTCGTCGAAGTGGGACCTTTACACTGTTTTGACACAGTAAAGTTTTATGATTTTTGTCCGAATTTGAGACGACGCCGTTTCTTCGTTTCAAGTCAGAATTTCCCGATTCTTTTTGCATCTTAAAGTAGGGATGTTGGACTACATGCCTGCAAATTTTCATGACATTTGGACACAGTTTGCTGGTCCAAATAAATTGCCGAACTTGGGTTCGCATCTGTTTTTGAATGTTTACAAACACTTGGAATATTTTCAGTGATTTTCTGGTTTTATTGATTTCTTTGAGATTTGTCTCTAGATTTCGTACACGGGTTTTATGAATCATTTTCAAAGATTTTTCACTCCTAAATGGCTTTCGAAATTATTATATAATATTATTTTTAATTATTAAATTAATTACTCCATAATAGGAGAGTTTTCAAAAGCCGTTTTAAAGTGATTTCAAAACCAATTATAAATCCGTTTCGCCCCAGTATTTTCTATAATAAAAATCTCACACTCACTTTTTAGCACGTCGAGCGAAGTGGAAAGGTGCTTAAACGGTTAGGAAATCTCCGGCTTATGGAACCGTATGTATTTTCTTTCCGGTTAATCCCCGACCTATTCGATTGATCGTTTTGACCTTTGGGTCTAGTTTACCGATGATACGAAGTGGACTTTTTATTGTTTGGAGTGTGAGCTTGCTATTGGTTAGGAAACCGTTTAGTGCAAACGTGGGGTATGGGACTCATTGTTAACACTTTACGGGTTCCTCTCCAAGAAGTTAGTGACACATTAGCCTCTGGGCGGCCAGTACTGGACCTCTGGGTCTCCACGCCTCTGGGCAACCGTCTCTGGACACCTGCTCTATGGAGCAGTTTATTTTTCGGCGTGCGCCTTTGGGCCTTTATCCTTCTGGGAAGGATCTCGCCGTCTCGCGCGTTCCGCATCTGTGCGAGTGATCGATCACAACCCTACAGTACTTGGCAACAACGACTCTGGTCGGTGAACGTGCAATATTGGTATTATTTGATGATTTTTATATCCATTCGAGTACCGCCATTCGGTGTTGGTTCTATGGAACCATACGATGTAAGTGTGATTGCCTTGTGGATTTACAGTGTCTCTGGACACTGCTTTTCAGTGTTGGATTTCATTGACTTTTTAGTATATCCTCATTGCTCTTTAGAGCATCGATCTTTGCTTGGGCATTGATTACAGACTCTGGTCACTCTTGGGATTATTGCCTATGGGCATCTTTTTGTAGCTTTGGCTACGCCGATGATATGAGGCGATTTTATTTATTCTACACTTTGGTGTTGATTTCTCTTTGGAGATTTTTATTGTTATTGATGATTAGGGATCATCGTTATATTCATGTGGTTCATAATATACTTCTCTTTGGATAAGTACTATTTTATTTATGTACCGCATTATTATATATCTCAGTTATTACTGATTGTTTAGCTAGCCTGACCCGAGTGTTTTCGCTCGGGTCAGACCGAGTTGTTTCAGGTTAGGTCTTTGGACTTAGCTTCTGTGCTTCCGCTTGGACATTATCTGCTATGCTGATAGATAGCGCTTTTATTTGTCCACTATTCTGCTACTCTGTTACTATTCAGACTTTGATATGTACATATTTTTGACTCACATGTGTGAGCAGTGGCTTTGTACCCACTTATAGTATTTGGATCTGTATTGACGATGTATTGTTCTGGGATTTTATATCTGTTATGTGATTCTGTTCTGTGATGTTTTATCATTTATTATTATGCTTTGTCCTGATAGATCTTTAGCCATTTGTAATTTCATTATAAGTATTTACCGAATATGTCGAACCACTTAAAAAAAATATAGATCCCATCCTTTCGACGTATTCAGTAGATAGTTATAGCTTGATTACAAATGGTCGCTTCCACTATACTCTATTCTCCGCTTTAACAGACAGTATTACTCCCGTAATACTCTTTGTTACAGTGGGTCTCAGAGTGGGGCGTTACACTACTGCTACAAAACTCTGTCCATAATTTCAATTCATTTTGCCCTGTTCTCAATAGTGTGGAACACTTATTAGAAGTTGTAATTTGTTCCCACTTGCTTGCCACAGTTATATATGATTCCTAAAATTTTGAATAATATTCACATTATCTAGCATTCTTCATCAAGATGCGTTATCTGCAAATCGATACTAATATAATACTTATTTGTTCTGACTAAATAAAACATATTTGCCTTGGTTTTACATCGTTGAATTTTTCCCATTTACACATGGATCTATCGATGCATATCTATAAAATTTAAAACCCATATGCATACACAACTCGTTGAATTTCACTGCCATAATTTCATAACATCTGTATACGGAGCATGGGTTCAAACTAGTTTAAATAATAGATAAGCAAGAGGAAAAACATATAGCAATAGACATTTTCTTTCTTCTTCTCACTCTGTCATTTCTCCCTCTGTAAAATTCATCCAAGCAATTAAATTAGGAAGTGATTAATTCAAAACAATTTGCTGTCGTGCAAATAGCAAATTGACCAAATTTTAGAAGCTGTTTATCCTAAGGATGGAGTAGTTGATATCTAGGCTTGCACTTTGGGACTAAGCCACAAATCGTCTTAAAGAAAGTGATGAAGTACGCGACTTAGCCATTTCTAGCAGTCCGCTCCAACAACAACTGCAATGATGTGTATTTTAGTAATAACATTGTTGAACTATACTAACATAGTAACAAGTACTTCTATAAAGCATATTTAATTCAGTTTCGTGTTTGCTTAGTAAGGATAAGCATATAATTAACTTACGTTGTATTGTAGTACTATGAAATAGTATAGTTAACTGTTACTATACCACAAACTGACTTTTGTTGTATTCGATCGAAGTTATATAGGAAAGCATATATGTTCTTTAAAAAAGACCAATAGTTAGATTATAGTTTTTTTCTATACTTTAGTTTAGTTGGAATATTGTTGTTCATATTTCCTAAATTATTTAAATGTACTTTGAGAATACTAATGCTAGTTACTAATTATTATTATAAACTGTTAGACCACTTATTAAAAAATTTAAGTTTCTAAAATAAAAGTTGATTTCTTTCTTTTATACTTTTATAAAATAAAATAATTAATTAATCACATCATTTTCCTATTTAAGATGTATGGAGGTTGGACATTGATGCATCTTCCGAGACTAAAGTGCATAAAGCTTTCTAAAAGTTGGAAAGTGTAGTACTCATGATTGCTAAGGGCACCAAGGGGTTACATATTGATTTTGGATAACTATGGAATGACTAACTCGATAGTTTTTATTATTTAATATAACTAAGATCAAACAGAAAATATCATTGTGATAAATTTTACACAATTTTCTTGACTTGAGAATACCATCGTTCTTCAATGTGGAAGCTTCGCTTTGATTATAGTTAAATCATGGCACAACGTCTATCGAATCACTATTGTTGGGTTAGGTAGAAGCATTGAAAGTGAAACACTATTCAAGTGAGGATTCAGCTCCTCAGTTATATGACGTTAGTACCAAAGTCAACTGAAATTCAAAGGCTTTAGCTAGAGCATTTCAGTTAATAATGTTATTATTAAACCAAAGACTTTATGTTCGGTTATAGAATTGAATATGGATAATATTTGAATTTTGATCATTATAAATTCCATATGTCCAAAGTGATATAATTTTGATGAACGTAATTGGAGTAAATACTAGTTACTACTTGGTAACACTTAACAAAGTAAAATGAGATTTTATTGAAACCGAGTAAGCTATAAATTTAACCAAAATTTCACACCACCTGCTAAGTGATTTGTGAACATTAACATTCGAATCATTCGATATTAATCTCTTACTGAATTAACACTTAAGAGTCGCGCAACCAAGATATTGATACTCTTTGACTGCCTAACTTAAATAATTTATAATTGTTATAAATTAACTGAATTAATTAATATTTATGTTTCAATTATAAATTTTTATTTAATATGTTGAACAATTGTAACATCCTAATATTTCTTCATTATAAATTTGAATATTTAATTAATTTTAAATATTTAAATAATTAGTTTTGAAATATAAACTCTTTTTATTCAAATATAGGGATTTATTTTTAGTGTTTGAATAATGGGTTTTATAATTGAAATAAAACTCTATTAAGTAATAAATAATGATGGTGAGATAGTTTTTAAACTTTGTTTACAAAAATATTTAGTTCTAAGAAAAATCGAAAATCTGACCGGAATTCATTTTCCAAATTCTTGACTTCTCATTGTTTAAAAGTTGTCAGAAATTCTGTAAACGTTTTGGTATACATATATGCATATATATACAAATGAAACAAGAACGGTTAGTAATAATACAGGATAATGTATGTTTAGTTATGTTAATATAAAAAGCTTAAATAAAAAAAATAAACATTGAAAAGACGTGAAAAAGCAAACATCACATCACTAAACATTAATACTCATGTACTAAATGCATGTCAGAAATAAGGTGGCTTATGGTGTGATATGGAGGGGAGATAAGATGAGGGGGCATTTGATTTATAGAGGGCAAAGTACATGAGGCTATTTTGGTAGTTTTCTAACTTCAATTTGTACAAAAAAAAAATTCTAATTTTTTCTCATTCTTATTTTCATTATTTCGAAAGCTTTCTCTTCCTCCATAATCACTTGAGCTCTTCCACGTCTTTCTTGGATTTCCAAATGATTGAAAATCATTTTTTCCTACTTATAATGCACGAAATAATGCTTAAAAACTTCTCCTTTCATTTCCAGAACTCCAGTTTTCCAAAAACAAGCCAAGCCTCCTCAAAAAATCATGAGACCGAGCCTTGTCCCTTCATGAAAAACGCCCTTAGGCTCTTAAGGACTTCAAAATATCATTTTTTGAAAGAAAAGCATAGATCTTGGTGTATGCAAGTTTGGTGGAAATTCGGTTTGATTTAAATAGGTTTAGGTGAGAAATGCTCGCCTTTGTACTTAAAGTTTTAAACTTTAATGTTGATAAATGCTTACTAGGTTTTTGGGTGCATGATATTGTTTTGTTTGAATATATACATATTTGAATGTAATGTTTGTTTAAAATTTGGAAAAGTGAAGTTAAAGTTAGTAAAGTTTTCAAGTTTGGACTTTTGCTTACATTATGATATTATATCCTATATATATATATATATATCTGTGTGTGTGTGTGTGTGTGTGTGTTTGTAATTGCACATACAATGTTGTAGGCTAAAGAAAATTAGTATGCGAACTTATGGTTATGTTACGGCATCAAAATCCCTTACGTGAAACTTATGTGTTTTAAAGGAAGCTATGAAGTTTTTAACTTTACTTTGTTTGGTTTCCAAATGCTTATTCAACGTTTATAAAAATGGGTTAAGGTATGAAAAGAAAACGATTTTATGTAACTTTGATATCAAAACAAGTTTTGAAATTACGAGTGATATAGCCATAATCGCTATAGATGCAGTTCGTAAAATCAAACTCTTTTGCTAATTTAATGTTTTTACTTAAGGATATTTTTGGAAAGTGTTTTCAAAACTTACTTCAAGTATGAATGAGTAATTTTTTTAGTAAATTAATAATTTATTTAAGGATTATTTATTTAATTAATTAGGCAAGTTAATTAGTACTTAATTATTAATTAACAAAGCTAATTAACATTTAAGTGTTAATCAATTTAGTTAATTAATTAAAGATTAATTATTAACTATGGTTAACTATTACTTATTTATTTAATTAAGATAAATTTTTAATCAGTTGTTTATTGATTAAAAGGTTTAATAATTAATTAATTAACTAATAAGTGAAGATTTAATTAAGGTATAATTATGGCTTAATTGAATTTTAATTATTTTTTAATGGAGAGTTTAAATGTTGTTTATTATTAAATAAAAGTTTTTAAGTTTGAACTACTTTATTTCTATCGATCGGTTTTGTTGTTAAAGCAACTCTCTTTCCAAGAATGTTTTTTTTAAACCCAATGGTTTTCTTTGCCGATTATCTTTAAGTAACCTCAAATGAATAGGAAACCTAATGACATATCATCTAAATTGTAGAGAACCCATCTTAACCATTGTTTTGCATGTGACATTTGTAGAGAGAACTTAAGGGTTTTCACTAGTAATTATTTATTTATTTCCTTATGTTGTCATATTGATGTTTGGTTGAAAATAATTGTGACATTCTATTTAAATTGTTTAGGTACCATTATAGTGGTTTTTCGCTATACCTTCACTAGTTACCTCCTTAACTCCTTTGCATGTGTTGAGCTTGAACTTGTATTTTCATAAAAATAAATCTTTAAAATTAACTAATCATTATAATTAATATTTGAATCAAATAAATCATTTTGATTAACGAGGTTTGGATAATTAATTATTTTAATTAATAACATTTGAATTTACTTAATCATTTTTAGTTAATAATTTTTAAAGTTAATTAGCTAATTAAATTAAAAAAAATTAAAAGTAAATTAACTAATTTATTAAAAAAGATTATAAAGTTGTATATAAATTATCCTTTGGGACAAATTAACATTGTTTTAAATTTATAATGGTGTTCAAATTAATTTATTATCTTTTGGGAAAATAAATGTTGTTTTAAATTCATAAATGCTGGTTTACAAAATGTTTTAGTAGAAATTGCTAAAAGTAAAGCTTAGTGTAAATTATTTTGGGTTCACACAAAACAAGGTTTAAAGACATTTGTTTTTGACACTTGTTTTAGTACACTAAGTATTATAATTTGCCCACTTAAAAGAATATTTCAAAGAGTATTTTAAAAAATGTTTTATAATATTTGAAATGTGAAAATAAGCCTAAGTGTAGATCAAATGTTTTAAAAGTTCGATTTTTTTATTAGTGGAATGCATATATGATTTAATTCCCATACACAAATCACTTTGTTATTCTCGATAGTAGATTTATTGACTGTCAATTTCGATTCTGCTATTTTCTTTGTATTTCATCACTCAAAGATGATGTGTTGCTATTTTTGAGTCTTGATATCCTTTATCGAAATGACTAAAACTAAAGCATGTGTAAATGGTGAGTGCACCATTCTAGTCATTATTGTGCTTCGTCATTCTAAGACTATTTTTCGCTCATTTTGAGCATTGGTATCCAACTCTGAAAAAACTAAAACCAAAGCACGAGTGAGAGCCAAGCCATGTAGGTCGCACCCATTAGAATATATTCATGTTTATTCAGAGAAGTTAATAGCATGCATGAATTAATGTGAGTATATTTGGATGCCTGTGGATTTAACAAGGTCCAGCTTGGAAAATTCCGAGAGTGACTATGTGCTCTCAAGTACATTTTATGCAAAGGTACACTTTTGTTGAAAGTGAGAGCATCCTCCTAGTTACATTAGATAAATTCATTTTCCTTGTTTCTATCTCAAATCTTGGAATTGATCTTTTTATCTTTTGTTTTTCATTAATCCAAGACGATTTATTACTTATTCTAGTGTTGTTGTCCTTTGTCGAAAATGACTATCCCAAAGCACTAGTGGAAGCCAAGCTATGTGGGATTATTTCCATTAAGGTATCTTCATGTCTACTCTAGATTGGATTCGGTGGTATGCGTTTGGAGATGTGAAATATTCGGATTCTCAGTAACCGTTGACGGGGTCCAGTTTGGAATTGTCCGAGAGCCATTATAGCTCTTAAGTATATTTCTAGAGGTATACTTTGGGCAAGGGGGGCACAACCTCCTAGTCATTTGTTGAAAAATTTCCCTTTTCTTATTTAATTCGAATCCTTGAATTGTATTTCGTAATTTGCAGTGAGAAATGTCTAAAGCTTTTCTAGATGTCTAATTATATTTTTCCATCCTATAAGTTTGGATTCTATTGTTATTTATGTACATCCTTTCTTGTTTGGATTGTTATTTTGATTGTTCTCATTTCTTAATATGTGGATGTTGTTCTTGTAAGATAAAAAACCCATTCCATGTTCAGCGGCGCAGTCTCATAAAAGTATTAAATGCTATCCTTTTTACTTGAGTTTTCTCAAGCTAGTTTTCCAGATGTTACAGGCATTGTTTTATTATAATGCTCAGGTTAGACCGAGTATTTTCCCAGTTGGCTTCGATGATATGGAGTTCTTTGAGAAGAGATGGATGTTCACCTTCCGTAGTATTTTAAATTCCGCTGTATTATATTGTACACCTATCAATGATTGTAAGGCTGGGATTTTATAACTGTCTAATTGATAAGGTTTATTTTTAACTTTGATGTACCCTATATTATGGAGTGATAGTTAATATTATCTTTCTTATATTATGTGCTATTAGTTCCGTTGTGAGATTCTATTTTCCTTTATTTTACCATAACAATCTACCTTTCTAGCGATTGGATGTTTGGTATTTGAATACAATGGATGTATTCAATGTCGACTTTCGATGGTCGAAAAGGCGGGTCGTTACAACAATATTAAAAATTATGTTTATAACAACTAAAAATATATTAATCGACATACCAATATCAATATGCATTTAAACTGGATTTAAACATAATCAATATTGTACGGGCTTGAAGTGTTTTGAAGTCCTTATAGGGCATGGTACTTTGGACCATGATTTGATTACGGTGATGCTGGACAAATGATGGCATACGAGCTGGTTTTGGAGTGTTAAAAAGGCGGAGAATTAGTATTAGAAAACCAAGGATCTTCTCCTATAACTGCTCTTTATTTTCTCCCTTATATAAACACCTCGACCCCTATTCAAAAAATAGTTTTTAGAGCGTCTATTAGTCTCTTTGCTAACCAAAAATATCAGAACCCCTTTTCTAAATTTTCAAGCTCAAATCAAATAAATCTAAGCTATACGATAGTCGGTAGTCAACAATTCGAAGGAAGCATATTCTGGATTGAGACAGGATTTAAGGAGTTCATTTCAACATCTTAACTTGCAAACCCTAGGCTTTGGTGAAGGGTTTTCATCTTTTTTATTAACTAATTTAATATGATCATCAATTATCGTATTGTATTATATGTTGTTAGATTATTTTATGAACCCAGTGTATCAATGTTCTACCACATATTAAATGGTTAAATATATATTGGTACATATATATGATTATAAAAATAATATTGGTATGCTTGCTGGTATTAAAGCTCATGACCAAATAAAAAAGAACTTCTTATAATTAATAATATCATGTATGATTTTATAAGTAAATTATATCTTAAAAATCTAAATCATATAATAAACATATTAAAATTTATAAAGTTTTGTTTTTACATAATAATAATTTGGAAACAAGGAAGACTTTATTCTAATATATGTTTATATTTATATATTTTTTAATATTAAGATAACTATTTTTTTTGGCAAGCGGGATTGACTGAACCATTACCATATTTTATTAATAACAAAGATTGCATGAAACAATATAATTAATAGAAGTATAAGCACTACAAAACAAAATAAGCACACTACATGGAGATCCTATAGGTTGTGAAATTATGGATCTTAAGGCTAATTGAACACTAGAGGGCGAATAGTGTTTTCTAGCTTATATAAATCTTTTTTATTTTCTTTCAAGTTTGATATTAAATCATAGAATAACACTTAAAATTATACTAACAATCAATCATTGATGCAATCAAGGACAAAGATAAAAACAATAAAGTAAAGTAAAGAGTTAGAAAGATGACATTAGGGATTTTATACTGGTTCGGATTTCCCGTACATTCACTCCAGTACAATTGCCTATGTAGATTTCCTTTCAAATGCCGCTCTCTAACTAGGTAGAAGGAGAACTCAAATATAATCTTGATTGCGAGGCTACAAGACACACGGTAACATCATGGAATTTTAACATTTTAATTTGAATATTGAATTAATTTTAAATATTTAAATAATTGGTGTTTTAAATATAAATAACTTAAACTCCAATATAGCGATCATTTATTATTTGGATTGGAAATTAAATGTTAATTAAATGGATTTAATAACCTTACTTACCTCCTTTTAGATAATAAATGATGATGGTGAATCCATTTTATAAATTAGTTTACAATACTAAATGGTTCACGTATATAAATAATAAGAAAAATCAAATTATAATAAAATGACTTGATTTTGATGACATATTTCTAATTTAATTATAAGATTTTTCCATAGTTTTTAACTTGGAAAATAATAAAATTTCCATTTGACACATTTCACGACATACATTGGTATTTTTAAACTTCGTAGAATAAGATAATCTATTTATTTTATTGTTAACGCGCGATCATATTTTTATTTCTTTTGTTTGTGGCTCGTGAACAAATGGAATATTGTGCAGTGAAGTAACCCAAAACTGACCTTTTCAAACAAAAATTTAATACACACTTACAGAATCCCTTAAAACAGGATTTCTTGTTTTATGCAAACATATTTTATAAAACATCATTTTTTGTTATAAAATCAAACGAATTAAGACTTTACTTCATTTGGACCCCTCTTATTCATTTATGTCTTCATCTCTAGTAAACAATTCAAGAAAAAGAGAAAATATGGTTGAAATTTCAAAAAAATTTAATCAATTCCTAAACTCGTCTAAAAATCATAAAGTTTTGTCCTTTGATTTCCTTTGAGAGAGATCTTCATATCTGAATACTCGATGTTGGGTGCGGCTTCAAACTTTGATGATCGACGGTTTTGTTAAGAGGAACTACAGTGCTAGAGCTTCGTATTTTTTGGATTCAGGGTGATATGAGGACTTGGGGATGTTTTTATTGGGTTCGTCGTGGGTTAGTGCTTAGGTGGCCGCAATTTGGAGGAGTATGGTGGAGGTTTGGGTGGTACAAAGGATGGGTATCATGGCTACTTTAGGCTCTAAGTCGTGATTTTTATTAAGGTGCCGAGTTTGAGGTTTTGGTGATGGTTGCGTAATGTTTGTGATGGGGAAGACATTAGTGGTGGGTGGAGGAACTCTAACGAACTATGATGTCTGATGTCGTGTGCGTGCATGAGGTTAGGAACTAGATCGTGTACAAGTAGTGAAATTTGTGTATGTGGGGAAGAAGGTTACTATCGGTTAATTAGATTATTAATTAGTTAATTGTATAATTTATTAATTTAGTTAACTCATTCCCTTATAAAACCAATAACTATTTTATATGAGGTTGGATTCAAGTGCGGTGAGTTCCATTGTACTCATGGGATCATTAATTTTCTATGGAATTGGATTGGTAGAGTTTGAAGCTTGCAGAATTTTGTGCAAAAATTGAATGCTTGTTCAAATCCGAATGCTTTGGCGAAAACTAGAACTTCAGTGAGTTTACTCACTTTTAATTATACTTTATAATATCTGTGATGTTATAAATTATTGTTGAATGCTTGGATGATAGTTTATATTGTTATTTGGTTGGAAAATAGATGACATATTATCTAATTTTTAGCGACCCTATGAATATATATATATTGTTTGTAGGGAACATCTATAGAGAGACCCTATAATGACCGGGCGATTTTCGACCCTCGAAAATCGACACTAATACGTCCACTGTATAGAATGCCGAGCAATCGAGTGCCGGAAATACCAGGTTGTTAGTTTTTTTTAGAAAAAGAGATAGAATAAGAAATATAAATAACAGTACTGAATCTCACAATCGCAACGGAACAAAATATAATAATAGCATTTTATATAAAAAAGCTGTAACTGCTAATACATATACAAGATACCAGAGTACAACATATTCAGACAGTTATAATAACATGTCCCTAATTGCTGAAAATACAGCCTATAATACACGGTGAAATATAGTCAAATACATGCAATACGTCTCTGCCATCCAGCTCGTCTCCTGGGCTCCATAAGCGTCTTAACCTGAAATTCTGTAATACTCGATCTAACCCGAGCATTACAATAAAGTAACACCTGAGTCAGGTTGGAAACCAGTGTGAGTAAACCCATTTATTTTGAAATACTTAAGTTGTAAAAACCTTTTTAAAGCCAAGGTAACTCGTAGAACACGACGAGTTTTGTTTGATTTTTACCAAAAACACTTTCATAGGAATACTTTGATGATGTTTAAAGTACAATACTTATTTAAAATAATTAAATTTGTGAAAAATTAATCCAATTCCAGCCTATTAAACTCTATAATCAAACCTGTAAAGGTTCATGGTGATTTTCAAATCGAAGCGGTTCCGGATAACATTGATATCTGATCCCGGTCTCTTCGATTCCAAGTAATAAATTTAAGGAAGTAAATTGTTTAAAATAAACAATTTATCATTTAGGGTGACAAAATTCAATTATGGGAATTTATTATAGATTTTTATTTCAAATAATGAAATCATTATTTTAATCTATTAGTAACTTTCTTGACCAAGTAGATGGCACTGACAAAAAATAATTAATTTAAATATCCAATAGAACTAAGCCAAGATATAGTGTTAACCAAATTAACAATCTATAACAATATCAAAAAAATTCACATCGGGATTTAATAACTTTAATTAACTACATTCATTTATGTTTTTAATCAAAAATAATTTCAAATTAAGGAAATTATATAACAATTTTTTTCTAGTTAAATAAAATTAAACACTCTATTTAGTATCTAATTTTATTAATTTACGTAAGTTTTAAGTCAACTAACAGTATAATTAGTTACCCATTTAATTTATAAAATATCATTAACTGTAAATTACGGCTTTAAAATAACAATAGCTTTTTAGTTAAAAGAAAGAAAATATAAATTATCCTATAAATGTATATGTATAAATTACATTCCCCCTCTTCCTTTTCTTTCTTTTCCTTTCTTTCTATTTCCTTTTCCTTATTTTCATTTTCTTCCTTATTTTCCTTTTTCTTTCTTCTTTTCTTTTTTCCCTTCTTTTCTCCTTTTCCTTTTACTTTTCTTATCCGGCCCACTCTTCTTTCCGGCCCATCACTCTCCTTCCCTCTTTCTTTCTTTTTCTTTCCAATTCCCACCTATTATTCTTCAATTCAAAATCCAGGAAATTGCACACAGTCTTGCACGTACACGTGCAGACTGCCTTCCACTGCCACCATTCAACGCCGATCATCCCTACAAGCCACCACCGACCCCTACCCCATGCTCCACCACCGGAAAACTCCACAAAACTCCTTGCTTGAAAATCGAACAGCTAAACCCAAGCAATATAGAACCCACCACCAGTCGATCGCCTCTCAATGCCGCCGTGTACCACTATTAATCACCGAACCATGCCAAAACGATCGCTACACCCTTATCTTCCTTCTCCCCCAGGTGTGCAACCCGCCACCTCTCCATTTTCCTCGCTTTCTCTATGTGACCAAGATCACCAAAACACCCACCTTGAACCCTACCTTTGCCTCGTCTCGATGCCTCCTTTCGGTAGAAAGCGCTGCTCCATTTTCCCCCGCTCCTCATCTCTACAGCTCCCTCTCGACCAAACCCCGACCCCCAACATCTACGCCTTTGCCGGAATTTGGTCCAAGACCTAAAAACGATCATCTCCAATCATCTCGTCACATGCGTAAGTAAAAATCGTGAAACAACCTCCAAAAATCATCATTTCCAATGGTGATCAAATTTATATAAGTAAAAACATAAAACATGATATTCGATTTTTCCCAAAATTGGGTTAACTTACTATAAATTATAATTTTATTCTTTTATACTTGATAATAATTTATAAAACAAATTTTAAAACAAAGTATAGTAAAAAAATTGTTTTTCCTTTAACATCATAAGCTAAATCTAAACAGTTTGCGAGGTAGGGAATTTTGAAGTTAGGTATACATTTTCCTTCAACTTACAGAGCAGAAGCAATAAAAGATGTACAGGCTTGGGTTTCCTCTGGCTATAACACTGGATATACATACATACACACACACACACAGATATATATATATTGTGACGACCGCCCAAGACCCCTGCACTAAACAAGAAAATAGTGCGCTGAAAGGTGTGCCAGGTAGCCATGGAGGGTCGTCGGAGGTAAGTTAAAACAGCAGAATCTATCGTATTACTCACAGCGCATGGATAAAATACAATAGAGAATATATATATAGTGAAGCTTCACGAAATAGAATCTCATCAATTAAGCTTCATAATAGTTGAATACAAACATCTGAATAGTCAATACATCAAGCCTCACTACATATCACTCAGAGAATTATACAAGCAGCGGAACATCCAGTACATATAATAAGATAATGATATGTAAGCCTCCAGCTGGTCTTCGTCATCAGCATCGTCGGTTACTAAGAAAAACACCTGTCACCAGCTACCTAGTCTGCCCATCCTAAAATGGATGAACAGCCCAAGGAAATAAGAGTTAAACATAAAGCCTTGAGTCAGACAACAGTCTTAGTGAGCGGTAAATTAACTAACAACATATCAAAAGAGCATAAAGGTAAAAGGAATAGGAATCCAACCCTCCCACTCCACCTCTTTCTACAGTGATAGCCCCCAAACACACTAAGCAGAAGTAAACATAGCAAATCAGACATTTAAAGTAAAGCAATTATCACTCCAGTCAAGGTCGATGTTTTCCAAGTACAAACCCCCAAGGCCTAAACCAAGATCAGATAAGCACCCAGAAAATATCGCTCTTGAGACTGAATGACGATACAACCAAACATCCATGACTCTGGCTATCACTGTTATCATTGCTTCGATACCACCGTTAATTGAATGACCGGCACATTCTTTCAGCCGTCCGTCAAGGGCTAATGGTAACCCCGGTTCTAGACAGAACTCCGCACGTCGTCGCAGCCCGTGCCTAGGACTATCGAATCTGCCCAGAGTACTCGACCACCAACTATAGTCTTTTGGGACTATCGAATCTGCCCAGCGTACTCTTGCTTTGAGCCTGCTAGAACCTTCAACAACGATGAAATCTCAGCCTTCTAGTCATCCTCCTCGACAACTATTCTCATACTAGCTCCAGCCTCTCTCGAGCCAACCATTATCCTCAAATCGAACTATTTCACCGAGTTAACAACATGCTTGGAATGATCCCGTCTGGATTAAACCAAGGCTATCTCACATCATGCCTCGCTTCATCTCATCATAGCAAAGCCTCATCTCAACATCATCATCAAATCTATCCACATGAGCTTTATCATTCGCATCATATGCCACGAGCAGCTTTTCTTATTCAAAAGCCTTTCACTTAGCTTTTGAATCATCTTCAACCAACTTGTCCAAATCAAATCATCAATCAACTAATTTATAACAATCAATCAAGTCAATCATTAATCCAAGTAATCAAGCATTCAAACATGATCTAATAAACAATTATAACAATAACGGCAATCTTGTAAATAAAGAGTCCAAATCTAACAAACATGAATCATGAGCAATATCTCTACAACTTGATGAATGAACTTGCATAGGTTAACATGTAGTAAAATAGATGTCAAATCATCATGAACAATAGATCTATACTTAAGTCTAAGAAAATGCATGGAAATCACTATTTTAACACAAAATCAAGCCACCAATCCGATATACTCCTTTGGATCCGTGTGAGAGATAACCACCACTCACCAAATCACCTAAACACTTCAAAAGCAACACACTTCAGATCCGGACGGCGAAGGATCTAGCTTGATCCGCCAAAACTCCGCTTCAAACGATGAAATCTCTCTTCGAAGAATGTAGATCTTCAATCTAAGCTCTTGGATCTTCGATTTGTATGGAAGGAAGCGCGAAATTAAAGTAGAGAAAAGAAGTGAAGAAGTGTAGTTTTCGAACTCTCAAAATGGCGGCACTTCGTCGTTTTTTTAAAAATCCCGCTCCAAAAAGTGAGGCATAACCCGTGTATTTATAGGCTGAATCCTTAGGTCGTCTGCCCCCTTAATTCGTCCACGACTTATGAAGACCCCCCGACCTACGACTTAACAACATAAGTCCTCACGCGACCTAACTATACTCACGTGCGCGACCTAATGACCCAACGACCTAAGCCTCAACACTAATGCGCGACCTACGACCTAACAACATTGCCAACCTAACCATTTAAGCGATCACACGACCTACGACCTAACACAAATGCGACTTAGCGACTTATTCAAGGTCGCGACCTAACTAAACACAGGGTCTCTCGACCTAACACCTAAGTCGTTTGGATGACCTAACTACTCATAACTGCTAAACTTAGGTCGCTCACGACCTAACCAAGCACAGCTCCCCATAGGTCGCTCACGACCTAAATACAACAACTCCTTAAGTCGCTCACTTATGCCGCTAGTTTCCTTAGGTCGTCTAAACCCTTAAGTCGTCTACTCTTTAGGTCGTCAACTTCCTCAGGTCGCTCCAATTTCTTAAGTCGTCTAGATCCTTAAGTCGCCCACGACCTAGCCTTCTTCATGACCTAAGTCTTCGACACGACCAAACTCCTTAGGTCGCCAACTTCCTTAAGTCGTTCCACAACCTAACTACTACACGACCCAAGCTCCGAACGACTTAACTACTACACGACCTAATGAAAACAGTTTTACAATCTTTTGATCCGTAAAAATACGGGTCGTTACATTCTCTCCCCCTTAGGAATTTCACCCCCGAAATTCCAAACAAACAAGAGCAATCAAAAACTATTCTACATGCCTACCATCCATAGCAATCAACAAATCATGCATCCAATTACTAGCCTACCATGTAGAATTCTAAGACTAGAACAAGTTACAATGTCGTGAGATGACACGACACCTTATGGCCATACCTCGAAGAGTTCAGGATGAGCTGCCTTCATCCTCTCTTCCACCTCCCATGTACAGTCGTTAACATCATCACTCCATTGTACCTTGAGCAACCTAACTACCTTCCTTCTAAGCTGTTTCGTGTCAGTTTCCACAACTCGAAGCGGCTTACGAGGTCTCTTATCGACTAGGTCAACTTCAAAATCTTCACAGCTATCAGCAGAAACTACCGTATTCGAGTCGTGCACATACTTCCGTAGATACGATACATGAAAAACATTGTGCACACCCGCCATCTTTTCTGGTAACTCTAATTTGTAGGCAAGCTTTCCAATTCGCTCGATGATCGGGAATGGTCCAATAAATCTCGGAGTCAATTTTCCTTTCCTTCCGAATCGAATAACATTCTTTAGTGGAGAAATCTTCACAAAAACCATATCACCTACGTCGAATTCCAAATCCTTACGACGCTTATCGGCATAACTTTTTTGTCAGTCTTGGTCTGCCTTCATTCGTTGCTGAATGATCTCTATGCAATCTGAAGTCTGTCGAATCATTTCTGGCCCAAGTATCAACTTTTCCCCTGTTTCCAACCAACATGTCGGAGAGTTACACGGTCTTCCATACAATGCCTCATATGGTGCCATACCAATGCTTGACTGGTAACTGTTATTATACGAAAATTCCACCAAATGAAGGTGATCTTCCCATGATCCTCCGAAATCTAGAACGCATGCTCTGAGGAGATATTCTAAAACTCGGTTGACTCTCTCAGTCTGACCATCTGTTTGGGGGTGATAAGCTATACTCAAACACAGTTCGGTTCCCAAAACTTCCTGGAAACTCTTCCAAAATTCACTAGTGAACAATGGGTCCCGGTCACTCACTATACTCTTCGAAATACCATGGAATCGAACTATCCACTTAACATATAGCTTAGCTAACTTTGATGCAGTCCTAGTTGATCGAACAGGAATAAATCTTGCACTCTTAGTCAAACGATCTACAATGACCCAAATCCCTTCATTTCCCGCTCTTGTTCTGGGTAGCCCATCAATGAAATCCATTGATATTTGCTCCCACTTCCATGTAGGAACTTCTAATGGCTGAAGCAATCCACTTGGCTTCTTCTATTCGGCTTTTACCAGCTGGCAGTTCATGCACTTGGAAACAAAATTTCCAACATCCTTCTTCATACCTTCCCAATAATAGGTTCTCTTCATATCCCGATACATCTTATTTCCACCTGGATGAATTGTCAACTTCGATTGATGACTTTCCTTCAGAACTTCATCTCTCAATTCATCTATATCGGGCACAACTAATCGTCCTTGCTTCTGAAGCCAACCTTCTCGATCGACCTTGAATCCTTTATCCTTCTCTGGGTCCAATCCAGATTCCAAATCACAGACAATCTTGACAAGCTTACTGTCTCGCTTTTGGCTTTCACCGATTCTTTCCACAAGAGTAGGTCTTATCGATAAGTTTGCCAACATCTCAGGTTCCAATTCACATCTGGGCCTGAAGTCAAATCCAGCTAAATACTCGAGACTCTTCCATTCTGAAAACATGGCTCCCAATCCTGCATGTCTTCGACTTAACGCATCTGCCACTGCGTTACCCCTTCCCCGGAGTATAGGCTATACTAAAATCATATGAAGCCAAAAACTCTAGCCATCGTTGCTGCCTAAGATTCAAATCCTTTTGGGAGAAAAGATACTTCAACGACTTATGATCTGTAAACAACTCGAATCGAACTCCCAATTGGTAAAGTCTCCACATCTTCAAAGCAAATACAATCGCCGCTAACTCCAAATCATGAGTCGGATAATTCTTTTCATGCGGCTTCAGTTGTCGACTTGCATACGCAACAACTTTACCCTTCTGCATTAGCACTGCTCCAAGTCGAGTACCACATGCATCGGTGTAAACCACCATCTCATCATTTCCACTTGGAATAGTCAAAACAGGAGCACTTGTCAATCGCTCTTTCAGGATTCTGAAAGCTTGCTCACACTTAGTATCCCATCTGAATACTTGGTTCTTTTTCATCAATCCTGTTAATGGTGCAGCTATCTTGGAAAATTCTTTGATAAATCGACGATAGTATCCTGCTAATCCAAGAAAACTTCTCACATCAGATGCATTCTTAGGTCTACCCCAATCCTGGATTGCTGCCACTTTAGCGGGGTCAACCGCTATTCCGCTTCCAGAGATAATATGGCCTAAGAACCTCACTTCGCTCTTCCAGAAGTGACACTTCGAAAACTTAGCCTTCAGCTGATGTTTCCGCAAAATTTCCAAAACAATACACATGTGCGTCATATGTTCTTCTTCAGTTCTGGAATAAATCAAAATATCATCCACGAACACTAGTACGAACCTGACGTAGCGGATTAGACAAAACAAAATAGATCGATGAACGTAGCAATCAGTGGATTGATGAATACTGAAATGCACAAATTCGTTGATCCGAAGATACCGAATTTTAGCTATCTACGTCACGTTGATCGATCTCGATACCGTGAAAGTAGATCTTCAATTCTTCGAGCGTTGATCAAGCGCACTTGATACCGCGAATTGGCTTCACAATCGTTGAATCGAGCGCACTCGATTGACCGAAGGTGGAGATAGGAGATCACACTCGACTACCAATTGGGTGAAAGCACAAAGCTAACAAAGGAAATTTTATTTCAAAATCAACAACCTTACAAATGACACCACTCGCCTTATTTATAGGCTTACAACTCAACACAACACTGCAAAGTACAACACATTACAAAGCCTTCACGACCTAATACAACTCACCCGACCTAAAAAAATGCAGATACATTCAATACAGGACTTAACGACCTAATCTTCATCAGCGACTTAAGTTTCTCGCGAATTAAGAAAAAAAACGCACGCGACTTAAAAAAAATTCGCGATCTAAAATAAGCTCGTTCGCGACTTAATAAACCCGGCAGCGACTTATGGAAGGCGGCACGCGACATAAGAGAAAGAAGCTACTGAAAATCGTTCACGCGATTTAAGGGAAGCTCGGCAGCGACTTATGGTTGGGGAGCGACTTACTGTGGAGGTGGGGGGATAGGTCGTTTGCGACATATATATGAGGGAGGAAACTTGCGAGTTAGGGAAGCTCGGTCAGCGACCTCTACAACTATGTCGCGCGCGCGACCTAGGTTTAGTTCGCGGTGAATGTTAGGTCGCGTAGGGAGGTTAGGTCGTGGCATAGGGTGATGGGATAGGTCGCGGCATACGGGAATGGAATAAGTCACGGTAGACGGTGATAGGATAGGATTTAGGTCGTGGAGCATTGGTGATGGCCGATCGCGAGTTAAGGTATGTGTCGATTCCTCCCCTCTCATGCCATCTCGTGCTGCATCATCCTCCCCTTGTTGGAAAGAATTCGACCTCAAATTCACGCTCTCCTCTTCTTCAACGAGTTTCTTCCCATAATACGGTATTAAATGTTTGACATTGAAAACATCAGAAGTATGAACCTCTTCCGGCAACCTTATCCGGTATGCATTATCATTTATCTTCTTTAAGATTTCCACAGGACCAATCTTCCGAGCTTTCAACTTGTTGCAAGTGCCAACCGGAAAACGATCTTTCGTCAAATCTGCGTAAACAAAATCACCCTCTTTGAAGACAACACTTCTTCGTTTCTTATCCGCCCTTTGTTTATACTTCTCATTTGTCTTCTCCAATCATTCCTGAACGATTCTATGGCATTCTATCAACCCATCAACAAAATCTGACGCCCGTTTAATCACTCCTTTCGGTTGTGGCACTACCGTCAAATCCAACGGCCCCTTTGGCAAGCTTGAATATACAACCTGAAATGGACTGAATCCAGTACTTCGATTGACAGCATGATTATATGCAAATTCCGCCTGACACAACTTTATATCCTAACTCTTCAAATTATCTTGCACAAGACATCGCAACAAGTTTCCCAATGATCTATTCACCACTTCCATTTGCCCATCTGTTTGTGGATGATAAGCACTACTGAATTTCAGCTTCGTTCCCACCATCTTCCACAAACTCAGCCAAAAATGACTTAGAAATCGCGTATCCCGGTCAGAAACAATGGATTCAGGTAGCCCATGTAGTCGATACACTTCTTTAAAGAATAGTTGAGCAACACGGATTGCATCAGCGGTCTTTTTACAGGCTAAAAAGTGTGCACGGGTAATGGCATATACAATCCCGCATTCGTCGATGTCCCTTTGGAAACTTGACAAATATGACATCTCTCCACAAATCTTTCTACCTATTTCCTCATGGACGGCCAAAAATAATATTGAGAAATCAACTGCAATGTACGATCTCTACCCACATGTCCTTCCTCATGCAACTCCTTCACTATCTTCATTCGCAAGCTACAATCTGGTATGCACAATTGATTCCCCTTGAACAAGAATCCATCTACCATCACAAACTCGTCAGTATTCCCGTCTTTGACTTTCTCAACAAGCTTCGCAAAATAAGGATCTTCTTCAAACAATTCTGGCAATAGTTCAAATCCTGTCACTTCAACCTTCATCGTTGTCAACAAATGATTCCTCCTACTCAAAGCATCAGCCACACGATTCGTCACTCCTGACTTGTGTTTGACAACAAAAGTAAACTGCTGCAAATATGTAATCCATGATGCATGTCTTGCTGAAATCTTGTCTTGCCCTTGTAAATGCTTCAATGCCTCATGATCAGTGTAAAGAACAAACTCTTTCTGAAATAGATAGTGTCTCCAGTGTTTAACGGCTTGCACAACAGCATAAAATTCCACATCATATGTACTATATCTCATCTTCGCTCCCGATAGCTTTTCACTAAAATATGCAATAGGACGTCCCCGTTGACTCAACACTCCTCCAATCCCAACCTTAGATGCATCAGTATGTAGTTCAAATACTAACTGGATATCTGGTAATACTAGAATTGGTGCTGACGTCAAGAGTTCTTTGATTCGCTCAAAAGCAACCCCTGCTTCCTCTGTCTATGCAAACTGTTTACCCTTTATACAATCTGTAACAGGTTCCATCACACTACTAAAGTGTGGAATAAACCTCCGATAAAATGAAGCTAACCCGTGAAAACTACGAACTTCCGTTATCGTCTTGGGTTGTGGCCAGTCTCTGATCGCTTCAACTTTACTTTGGTCCACCTGTATTCCTTTTTCCGAAACTACATACCCCAAAAATAAAACACCCTGCGTCATGAACACGCATTTCTTCGTTGCAGCATAAAATTGTTCCTGTCGCAGAACCATCAACACTTCTCTTAGATGTTGCAAATGTTCCTCTGCACTTCCGCTGTATATCAGAATATCATCAAAATACACCACCACAAACTTCCCAATGAGTGGTCTAAAAATCTGATTCATCACCCGCATAAATGTACTCGGTGCATTCGAAAGACCAAACGGCATGACCATCCATTCATACAATCCTTCCCTCGTCTTGAATGCCGTCTTCCATTCATCTCCTGGTCTGATTCGAATTTGATGATAACCGCTCTTCAAATCAATCTTCGAAAATATAGTAGCTCCGCTCAGCTGATCTAACAAATCATCCAATCTGGGCATTGGAAATCTATATCTCACAGTAATCTTATTCAATGCTCGACTGTCAGTGCACATTCTCCACGTTCCGTCCTTCTTTGGCACTAACAATGCTGGTACAGCACACGGGCTTAAACTCTCCTATATACGCCCCTGTTCAAGCAATTCTTCCACCTGCCTCCTTAATTCTTCATGTTCCTTCGGACTCATTCGATAATGTGGTCTGTGTGGCAACATTGCTCCCGGAACAAGATCAATTTGATGTTGAATGTCTCTTAGTGGCGGTAACTCCTTTGGTAACTCACCTGGGAATACATATTCAAACTCTTTCAACACTGGTTTCACTTCTTTCGGAATCTCAACCTCTTCACGACTCTCTCGTCCAATAAACAAGAATACTTCGGGTTCCTCTTCAACCTCCTTAACAAACTCCTTCAATGATAATAAAATTTTCAACTCTTCAATCTCCTCCAGTTTGTTTTCCTCTTGTTGACGCTTCTTTGGAACTAGAGTAATCTTCGTGCCTTCAAACATGAAACTATAACTGTTGGTACGCCCATCATGTTGCACAACCCTATCATACTGCCACGGTCTCCCCAGCAACAAATGACAGACATCCATATCTGCCACATCACACCAAATTTCATCGTTATATTTCTTCCCAATCGAAAAATTAACTCGAGCTCTTCGTCCAACTTTCACCTCCCCGCCTTTCCTCAACCAAGCCAACTTGTACGGTTTCGGATGTTTCTCAGTCTTCAATGCTAGCTTCCTCACAGCCTCTGAAGAAATTATATTATCACAGCTTCCAGCATCGATAACAAATTTGCAAACTTTCCCCAGAATGGTACATGTCGACTGAAAAATATTGCTCCTCAACCAACTACAATCCTCCTCTTGCTTGGGTGTCAAACAAGACCTCCTCATCATCAGATTACAACCTTCGTCTCCCGACACTTCTTCTTCCTCCCCATCAGGTGGTGAATTGGAACATTCAGCTTCTTCATCCTCATCTTCAACCTCCGCTATCATAGCTCGCTTCTTCGGCTTTGGACATTCATTACTTTTGTGGCCCACTTCTTGGCAATTATAGCACTTGAAACCGTTATTGACTTTCGCCTTAGCAACTTCATTCACAACTGGTTTTGCAGTAGCTTTTGACACATTGGAACTTCCACTAACACCCTTGCTTGATTGTTGGAATTCGTAAACACACCACCACCTCGTTTTCCCTGCTTCTCCCAAGCCAACGCCTTCTGGTGTGCTTCCGCTACAGATCTAGGATCAAACATGTTAACCATATCTTGAATCTGCATTCGTAACCCTCCAACAAATCTGGCTGTCAACTGTTCTTCCGTTTCCATGATATCGTTCCTTGCAATCAGTTGATAGAATTCATCAGCATAGTCATTCACAGTCTTTGTTCCTTGCCTCAAGTTTTGCAACCTCTGATACATAAGCGATTGATAGTTATAAGGTAAGAATGTAGCTTTCATCAATTTCTTCATCTTTTCCCATGATTCAACCTTTGACTTCCCCATCCATTCACGTGTAAGTTTGGTTTGCTGCCACCATGCCAAAGCTTTACCCCTCAACCTTGTAGCAACCAACTTCACTCTACGATGTTCGGGAACCTCTTTGAAGTCAAAAATCTCCTCCACATTAGACAACTAGTCCAAAAACTCTTCAGCTTGCATACCTCCTTTGAATTCTGGAATTTTAGTTTTCATTCCCGACTCCCATTTGTGATCATACTCTGAATGATATCTTACTTGGTTTCTATTTCGACTATGAACACTACCAACATCCAAATCCTCATCAAAATCCGAAGCATATCGATGTCGATCATGACCACCATCTCTACCACCACCATTTCTATCTACATTCCTTCGATCACGATCATTCACATTTCTATCACGTCTTCGATCATCAACATTTCTATAACTATCTCGATCCATACTTCTATGATCACTATCAACACTTCGCTCTCGATTGGAATGTGGTGAAACTCTACTTTCCCCACGGTTAGATTCAGGTGAAACTCTTCTTCTACTTTAACTCATTTCAAGCATCATTCTCTCTAATCGACCAATCCCTTCATTAAGCTTCTCATTGAAATTCTCATTAATTCTTTGCTCCATTTCATCAGCCTCTTCTCTTCCATACAAAGCATTAATATTGCGATGACGTTGAGCTCTTCTCGGAGGCATGATCACTCTTCAACAAACTCTAACAAAAACTTCACTTCGATTAAAAATCTTCAAATCAAAATTACCCACTTGTTGAAACTTCAAAAATCTCGATAACCCACTTCTCCAAATGATGTAAATCTCGCACAAACTCCAAAAATCTACGCAAACTCCTTGCGCTCTCGCTCTGATACCAAATGACGCAGCGGATTAGACAAAACAAAATAGATCGATGAACGTAGCAATCGGTGGATTGATGAATACTAAAATGCCCAAATTCGTTGATCCGAAGATACCGAATTTTAGCTATCTACGTCACGTTGATAGATCTCGATACCGTGAAAGTAGATCTTCAATTCTTCGAGCGTTGATCAAGCGCACTTAATACCGCGAATTGGCTTCAAAATCGTTGAATCGAGCTCACTCGATTGACCGAAGGTGGAGATAGGAGATCACACTCGACTACCAATTGGATGAAAGCACAAAGCTAACAAAGGAAATTTTATTTCAAAATCAACAACCTTACAAATGACACCACTCGCCTTATTTATAGGCTTACAACTCAACACAACACTGCAAAGTACAACACATTACAAAGCCTTCACGACCTAATACAACTCACCCGACCTAAAAAAATGCAGATACATTCAATACAGGACTTAACGACCTAATCTTCATCAGCGACTTAAGTTTCTAGCGACTTAAGAAAAAAACGCACGCGACGTAAAAAAAATTCGCGATCTAAAATAAGCTCGTTCGCGACTTAATAAACCCGGCAGCGACTTATGGAAGGCGGCACGCGACATAAGAGAAAGAAGCTACTAAAACTCGTTCACGCGATTTAGGGGAAGCTCAGTAGCGACTTATGGTTGGGGAGCGACTTACTATGGAGGTGGGGGGATAGGTCATTTGAGACATATATATGAGGGAGGAAACTTGCGAGTTAGGGAAGCTCGGTCAGCGACCTCTACAACTATGTCGCGTGCGCGACCTAGGTTTGATTCACGGTGAATGTTAGGTCGCGTAGGGAGGTTAGGTCGTGGCATAGGGTGATGGGATAGGTCGCGGCATACGGGAATGGAATAAGTCGCGGTAGACGGTGATGGGATAGGGGTTAGGTCGTGGAGCATTGGTGATGGCCGATCGTGAGTTAAGGTATGTGTCGATTCCTCCCCTCTCATGCCATCTCGTGCTACATCAGAACTTGTTCAACTGATCTCTGAACACTCTATTCATAAGATCCACAAAATATGCTGGCGCATTAGTCAATCCAAATGGCATTACCAGCCACTCAAAGAAACAAGATGGTGTCCTAAAAGCAGTCTTCGGCACACTATCCTTTTCCACTCTTAACTGGTGAAATCCCGTTGCCAAATCCATTTGAGAAAACACCTTGGCTTCGTGAAGCTGATCAAACAAGTCATCTATTCTCGGCAATGGATACTTGTTCTTCTTAGTCACTTTATTCAGCTCACGATAATCCACACACAACCTCAACGATACATCCGCTTTGGTTACAAACACAACTGGTGCACCCCATTCGGACACGCTACGCCGAATGAATCCTTTATGTAAAAGATCATCAACTTGCACCCTCAACTCTTGCTGTTCTCTAGGAACCATCCGCCTAAGAGGCATCACAACATGTCTGGCTCCTTCAACTAGATCGATACGAAACTCGATGTCTCTATGCGGCGGTAACCCTTTGACCTCATCAAAGACATCCTCAAATCCATTAGCGATTGGCACCGATGACAGTCCATCTCATGGAACAACCAGCGAATACATGAAGCTCATGAAGACGCCTTCCTCATGCTTACATCGTATCACAACCTTTCGCCCTTCCACATTCTCGACTGTCACCTCCAACCTTTCACAATCAACCTTTGCCGCGTACTTCCTAAGCCAGTCCATACCCAAAATAATTCCGAACCCCGCAAAGTTCAGAACAAAACAATCACAAACAAAAGAGCAATCATGACTCGATACAACCAAGCCACGACATAGCATACTCAGGCAGGACGAACCCCCAACTGGATTAGTCACAACCAATGGTCTATCAACAATCTCCGGTTTTAAACCCAACCGGCCTACAAGTTCATTACAAACAAAAGAATGCGACGCCCTAGTATCGAATAACACTCTAACTGGAACATCACAAATGGAAAGAGTACCTTGAACCACCACACTCTTTCCTTTCTCTTCTGCAGTAGAATCTTTTGAAGATGATGGAACAGCCCCCAAAGCATATGCTTGCACAATCTGCTTGTCCTTTCGCGGTTCTGGACAATTCCTCTTGATATGCCCCGGCTTGTCATAGTTGTGGCATTTCATCGGCACCTTAGGATTCTTGCAATCTCTGGAGAAATGGCCCTTCTGCTGACAATTGTAGCAGGTCACTTCGCCCTTCGGCTTCTTCTGGCCATCCTTACCCTTCTGCTGCTGCTGCTTCCTCTTCTTGTTTCCACCCTGCTGTGGTTTAGACTCCTCCCTAGTCACAACAACAACAGATCCTTCTTTAGGAAACAGATTCTCGTGCTTGAGAGCACTACGCCATAAATGACCTTCTGCAACACTTTTGCAAGGTGTTGCCAGCTAAAATGTTGCGACAGCTATAAAATTTTGGTCATACTGCAACGTTGCATTTTTGGTGCTACCTTAGCCATAAAAATGTGTTGCTCTAGCTAAACAAGTGTAACACGATGCAACATTTTTATATAGTGTTGCAATAGATGTATTCAAATTAAAAAATTAATAAAATTAGCAATCCGCGTGAATACGATCCAACGATCTACATTTAATCTGGTTGTTAAAATGGATCACCACTGCAATTTGGCCCAAAATTTCGTTTTCCCGCCTAAACTAGTTCATATCCCCTTTTGGTTTTCATTTCAATTCGTCTCCTCCCATTCGCCTCCTCCCAGTCGCCTCCTCCCATTCGCCTCCTCCCATTCGCCTCCTCCCAGTCGCCTCCTCCCATTCGCCTCCTCCCATTCGCCTCCTCCCAGTCGCCTCCTCCCATTCGCCTCCTCCCATTCGCCTCCGCCACCAAATTGTCTCCCTCCTTTTCTTCTGCTTCCTCATTCGCCTCCGCCACCAAATTGTCACCCTCACCCCCAGCTACCCCCTGACCCATCGCGACCATCTAGCTCCAACCAGAGCCCTGTCACGACACCAAAACCCGAAGCCAAACAAAGTTTTCCGTTCAAACCCCTTTTGCCACCGCTGTCGTCGCCATCAGCTCTCGCCTCCAACAGAAGACCTGCTTGCCACCAACCCCTCTACCTTTCTCCTTTAGACCACTTCACCTGAAAACCCTTCTAGCGCCTTAATTTCTCCCAAAACCCGAACTGCTGCCCTCGAGATTTTGGTTCACTTCGTACTTTCCATCGCAAGTTCAGAGCAGATCCCAGGCTGATCTCTTCGTACTTTCCCCTATGATTGTGGTTGCTTCACTTGGTACTAGTAATTTCAATAAGATAGTATGCCCCCCATATGTTTGTGCAAATGCTACTTTAACACTTGTTAATGTTTCAGAATCTGGCTGGGTATGTACTGCTTCTGGATGCCCTGTGCCTCCATCGCAAGTCCATCGCAAGTTCATAATCTGGTTGGTTGGTTCACCATTGAATCTGGATGTAGTTGTATTGGTTGAAGGTTGGTTGGTTGGTTTGGTAAGTTATGGAAGTGATGGTGGAAGTTGGTGATGCAGAGGAGTTTCAGTTGGCAGTGTGATGCCTGAATGTTGGCAGAGAGATGTAGACGGAGTTTGGAGTTTGACAATGGTAGAGTGCTGTTGTGTATTGGTTACGGAGAGAAGCTAATGTGGTGATTGGAAATTGAAAAGAGTTTGCAGTAGAGTTTTGGTGTTTGGCCGTAGGGGATTTAAGCAGATTTAGGCGAGGAGATGGAGGATAGGAATTAAGCTCAGTCTTCATTTGTGCATCATTTTACGTCATTTCAAAGAAGGCTCGATCTTCCGAAATCGGATGAACCGGGTAGGTCGATCCCCGCCGGGACTGCGGTGCCCCGGACCCCCGCCGGCGCTGCGCCCGGACCCGCTTCTCGGCTCGCCTTCGGCTCGGCACTCGGCTCGCCTTCGGCTCGGCATATATTTGTCAGTGTCGGTGTATGTATAAATTGAAACTGCATATGTAATGAGTGAACTGAGTGATGTAGTGAGGAATATCTGTATATGTGAATATCAGTGTTATATATCATTGTATTGTAAAATAGTGGAGTCAGGAATTTGTACAATTTCAAATGTTGAAATAAAATATTTATTTAAATAAATTACTGTTTAAATATCAAATTCTGTGTAATAGCATTTTGTTAAATAAATATTTATTTTTATTAAAAAATCAAATATGCTCTATATTGTGGGCCCCACAAATTCAAAAAGTTCATATCTATAGCAACATTTTGGAATGTTGCTACAGATACCTATGGGTGTTGCCATAGATCCAAATAGGGTTCTATTGCAACAATATTACTTATGTTGCCTTAGATAGTCAAAATGTTGCCTTTGAGGTCTAAGGCAACGGCAAAAATTGCATCACCCTAAAAGTGTTGCCATAGACCTATGGCAACATTTTTCGGGCCTGAGCCAACATTTTTTTTGTGTTGCAGTAGGCCATTTATGGCGTAGTGGAGCCTTCTCTACAAGCTTCTCAAATGGATCGTCTAAATGATCCACCAACTGCCTCCTAAGATAACTGTCCAAGCCTGTCACAAACTTCTCATTCTTCTGATAAGGAGATTCAATATACGACCGGGCATACTTGGACAAAGCATCAAACTCAGAAACATACTCAAGAACTGGTCTTCCACCTTGCTTGAGCTCCACAAATTTCTTGAACAGAATAGATTTCTGGGCTGTAGAAATGAACTTAGCTTCAAATGTTGCTTGGAATTGCTCCAAAGTAATTTCTTCCTCCGGAGTATCAATGGTGATAGAGTTCCACCAATCAGAAGCTCTTCCTTGAAGCTGTCTTGATGCTAGCTTCCTTTTGGTTGCATCCTCGATTCCCAAGTCACCAAAGATCCTTCTACAAGCATCTATCTATCTCTAAACTTCAATAGTTGACCCTGTTCCCATGAAAACCTTTCCTCCAAGAGCAGTATAATCTTTACACAGCTTAGCAAAATCCACCAGTTTTGGAGCTTGAACTTGAACTCCAACATCTACTGATGGCCCCGGAGCTGGCATCCTTCTCATGATCGAATTCATCATAGCCTCGAACATAGCAGCTGGTCTCCCTCTTCGACTCATTCTTAATATCTATAAAAAGAATTGATTAATACACCTTGAGAACAACCGCATAAGGAGTTAAAATCCTTCTAAGCTACTATATTATATATAGTAATCATCCATCAAAATACAATTACATCTCTCATACGTAGTTACGTCTGCGAGCGTTGGGTAAAATCAATTAACCAAAGCTCTGATACCAAATGTGACGACTACCCAAGACCCCTGCACTAAACAAGAAAATAGTTCGCAGAAAGGTGTGCCCGGTAGCCATGGAGGGTCGTCAAAGGTAAGTTAAAACAGCATAATCTATCGTATTACTCACAGCGCATGGATAAAATACAATAGAGAATATATATATAGTGAAGCTTCAAGAAATAGAATCTCATCAATTAAGCTTCATAATAGTTGAATACAAACATCTGAATAGTCAATACATCAAGCCTCACTACATATCACTCAGAGAATTATACAAGCATCGGAACATCCAGTACATATAATAAGAAAATGATATGTAAGCCTCCAGCTCGTCTTCGTCATCAGCATCGTCGGTTACTAAGAACAGCACCTGTCACCTGCTACCTAGTCTGCCCATCCCAAAATGGATGAACAGCCCAAGGCAATAAGAGTTAAACATAAAGCCTTGAGTCAGACAACAGTCTTAGTGAGCGGTAAATTAACTAACAACATACCAAAAGAGCATAAAGGTAAAAGGAATAGGAATCCAACCCTCCCACTCCACCTCTTTCTACAGTGATAGCCCCCAGACACACTAAGTAGAAGTAAACATAGCAAATTAGACATTTAAAGTAAAGCAATTATCACTCGAGTCAAGGTCGATGTTTTCCAAGTACAAACCCCCAAGGCCTAAACCAAGATCAGATAAGCACCCAGAAAATATCGCTCTTGAGACCGAATGACGATAGAACCAAACATCCATGACTCTGGCTATCACTGTTATCATTGCTTCGATACCACCGTTAATTGAATGACTGGCACATTCTTTCAGCTGTCCGTCAAGGGCTAATGGTAACTCCTGTTCTAGACAGAACTCCGCACGTCGTCGCAGCCCATGCCTAGGACTATCGAATCTGCCCAGAGTACTCGACCACCAACTATAGTCTTTTGGGACTATCGAATCTGCCCAGCGTACTCTTGCTTTGAGCCTGCTAGAACCTTCAACAACGATGAAATCTCAGCCTTCTAGTCATCCTCCTCGACAACTATTCTCATACTAGCTCCAGCCTCTCTCGAGCCAACCATTATCCTCAACTCGAACCATTTCACCGAGTTAACAACATGCTTGGAATGATCCCGTCTGGATTAAACCAAGGCTATCTCACATCATGCCTCGCTTCATCTCATCATAGCAAAGCCTCATCTCAACATCATCATCAAATCTATCCACATGAGCTTTATCATCCGCATCATATGCCACGAGCATCTTTTCTTATTCAAGAGCCTTTCACTTAGCTTTTGAATCATCTTCAACCAACTTGTCCAAATCAAATCATCAATCAACTAATTTATAACAATCAATCAAGTCAATCATTAATCCAAGTAATCAAGCATTCAAACATGATCTAATAAACAATTATAACAATAACGACAATCTTGTAAATAAAGAGTCCAAATCTAACAAACATGAATCATGAGCAATATCTCTACAACTTGATGAATGAACTTGCATAGGTTAACATGTAGTAAAATGGATGTCAAATCATCATGAACAATAGATCTATACTTAAGTCTAAGAAAATGCATGGAAATCACCATTTTAACACAAAATCAAGCCATCAATCCGATATACTCCTTTGGATCCGTGTGAGAGATAACCACCACTCACCAAATCACCTAAATACTTCAAAAGCAACACACTTCAGATCTGGACAGCGAAGGATCTAGCTTGATCTGCCAAAACTCCGCTTCAAACGATGAAATCTCTCTTCGAAAAATGTAGATCTTCAATCTAAGCTCTTGGATCTTTGATTTGTATGGAAGGAAGCGCGAAATTAAAGTAGAGAAAAGAAGTGAAGAAGTGTAGTTTTCGAACTCTCAAAATGGCAGCACTTCGTCGTTTTTTTAAAAATCCCGCTCCAAAAATTGAGGCATAACCCGTGTATTTATAGGCTGAATCCTTAGGTCGTCTGCCCCCTTAAGTCGTCCACGACTTATGAAGACCCCCTGACCTACGACTTAACAACATAAGTCCTCACGCGACCTAACTATACTCACGTGCGCGACCTAATGACCCAATGACCTAAGCCTCAACACTAATGCGCGACCTACGACCTAAAAGCATTGCCGACCTAACCATTTAAGCGATCACGCGACCTACGACCTAACACAAGCGCGACTTAGCGACTTATTCAAGGTCGCGACCTAACTAAACACAGGGTCTCTCGACCTAACACCTAAGTCGTTTGGATGACCTAACTACTCATAACTGCTAAACTTAGGTCGCTCCAGACCTAACCAAGCACAGCTCCCCATAGGTCGCTCACGACCTAACTACAACAACTCCTTAAGTCGCTCACCTATGCCGCTAGTTTTCTTAGGTCGTCTAAACCCTTAAGTCGTCTACTCTTTAGGTCGTCAACTTCCTCAGGTCGTTCCAATTTCTTAAGTCGTCCAGATCCTTAAGTCGCCCACGACCTAGCCTTCTTCACGACCTAAGTCTTCGACACGACCAAACTCCTTAGGTCACCAACTCCCTTAAGTCGTTCCACGACCTAACTACTACACGACCCAAGCTCCAAACGACTTAACTACTACACGACCTAATGACAACAGTTTTACAATCTTTTGATCCGTAAAAATACGGGTCGTTACATATATATATATATATATATATATATATACACACACACACTCCTGTTTCAAGCATACTTATCAACAACTTCTATGTACACATTCAATAAATATAACACATTTTACAGCATGAAAATGTGTTTTACTCACATTTTTCCTAGAACCGAGGGCACTTTTTTTTCTTTTTTCTTTTTTGAAGATACTTGCTTGCACTTTGGTTTTTATTCTTGTACTTGAATGCTTTATATCTTCTTTAAGTTTGTAATGGTAGTTTGTATATTTTTATTTTCCTTGTTATCTTATTTGAATGTAAAAATGCAAAGTAGGCAGTGGTATATATATATAACAGGAGAATGGAAGGAGCAGGCTGAAGCTTTGTTACAGGCTTTGCATTTTTTCTTTTTAATTTTGATTCGAAAATGTTTAACCTGATTTGATTTTTCCTTTTTGCATGATCTAAAGTTCTGTATGATTTGAAGTTTTATGTATGATCTGAGATTGCTATGATGACGTTCCCTTGTGTACATACGTTCATAATTCATATATACATTTACCTATATATATTTGTCATCATATACATACATACATATATATATATATACACACTTATTTATATACACATTTACACATTTATTTACCATAAACATGTATATATGTGTGTGTGGATATGCATACATACACAATATATACTTTTACTTTGTCATGTTTTACCTTTTATTTTATATATTTAGATATACACATGCTTACACATATATGTATAGATATTTATTATTTCCATAAGCATTTCTTTTATAACATATATACATGGTCATAACTTTTGGAATCTTACCACTTTGAAGTTATACGTTCATGTATATATATTTATTTACATATATAATATTTTCATAACATACATGCACATGTATATTTTTCTATAAATGGACATTTTATATATACAAATATATGGATATTTAACTTAAGTTCAAATGGTGGAGTTTATTTATATTTCTATAAAATTTATCATATCTAGAGATTTTTCAATTTAAAATCTTATATGCTTTAAATCAATCATATCCCAAAATTTTGTTAATTTAAAGGTTTATATAGTTTTTAAATCAATTTTATATTTATTCAAATATTTAAATATCAAAAATTTATTTGTTCGACTTATAAAATCAATATTTTAATAATTGAAAACGGTTAATTATCTCATTAATAGGCGTCAAAAACCCGGGTCGTTACATACCCTAAGGGGTATCTCACCACTATTTATTTATCTACATCATTGCATAGCTTATATATTATTAGGTTGAAAATAATTATGACATTCTATTTGAACTGTTTAAGTGTCATTATAGGGATTTTCGCTATACAGTTACATATTGAATATCATCCCCTAAAATTTTGTGTGAGTTGTACTAAGCTTGTATTTTCAAAAAATAGATGTTAAACTTCATTAATCATTTTGATTAATGATATTTAAATTAATTAATCATTTTAACTAATGATGTTTAAATTTAATTAATCATTTTGATTAATGAGATTTGGATTAAATTAATCATTTCAAATAAGTTATTTAAGTTTAATTAATCATTTTAAATTATTGATATTTGATTTAATTAATCATTTTTATTAATATTATTTAATTTTTATTAATGATATTTGATTTAATTAATTATTTTAATTAATGATATTTGATTTGATCAATCATTTAATTAATGATATTTAAATTTAGTAAATCATTTTAATTAAGATAGTTGATTTAATTAATTCTTTTAATTAATGATATTTAAATTTAGTTAATAAATTAAATTAATGATATTCAAATTTAACTAATTATTTTAATTAATGATGTTTGAAATTAATTATTTATTCTAGTCAAGGTTTCAAATCTCGGATTTTGGCCAATATCTTGGGCAAATATCTCGGCTGTCTCGGGCGATATTTAAAAGACTTATAACTAACCAAGCTGCCAAATCTCGGATTTTGGCTAATATCTCGGATTTTCATCTCGGCTGATCTCGGGGAGATTTAAAACCTTAATTCTAGTTAATGATGTTTGAAGTTAATTAATCATTCTTATTATTGATTTAGTAAAAGTATTTTAAATTTAATTAATTGGTTTAAGAAAAGTATTTTAAAGTTAATTAACTGATTTAATAAAAGATTTTTAAAGTTAATTAACATATTTAATAAAGATGTTTAAAGTTGATCAATTAATTTAACGAAGGTGTTTAAAGATACTAATTGATTTATTAAAAGAAAATTATGAATTTGATTTATTACCCTTTGGGATAATTAATGTTATTTTATGTAACGATACAATTTTGGCGGATCCGAAAATCGACACCAATACGCCCACTGTACCAAATGTCGCCCAATCGAATGCCGGAAAACCGAATTGTTAGGGTTAAAAGAAGAGGTAGAAGAAAAGAATAGAAGAAAACGAAAAGAAGAACAATAGAACAACATCAGAATCTAACAATCGCAGCGGAACAACATATAATAGATAAATGAATAATCTTTAATCAAAAGAACTATATCAGTTTATACATTACATCATCTCATCAGAGTCAATATGCAACACAATACATCAATGCACAATTATATATTTTGTCCTTACAATCTGAATACGCAGCGGAAAATTAATATCATGTACTAGTAGTACGTCTCGCCATCCAGCTCGCCTCTTGAGCTCCATAGCACTCCAAAATCCAGAATAACCTGATAACCTAACTCTAGACTGCCCGTGTGGAAATTGGTGGGCACCCAGAGTTTAGGAAGGGAACAATAAACTCCAGGTCAGTCATGGGACTGGTGTGAGAACTAAAACAGTTATTTATCTTTAAACAAACAACAAGATAATTTTAAAGTCAATTCGCAATGCTTTTGGAAAACGAAACTACCATAAGGCCTCCCACACACACACACACAATGCAAACGCAAAATCGGAGGAGATTTCTCCTTATGATAGTCAGAGATGCTTACTACGTAAAACAAATCATTTATTATTATTATTAGTGCATAGTGTAGAAAACATTTCTAAAGTATAATATTAATCTTAGCCAGCATAGACATTCCGAACTATGCCTACTATAGCTACCATCTAAATAGTGGGGCGCCACCATAATTAAATGGCAGGTTCTACAACTAAAACCGACAAGACTCGTATTGTTTCTTTGGACTTCCAACAAATGGTCAGGCCAAGTAACTTCCCATTGCCACATAGGTACGCCTCTGGAAAGACGCCCCTGAGAACCTAACCTAACATTACGGTTAGATCTCTGCCAACACAAGGCCGGGTTACCCTTAGCTGGGTAACTACTGACACGAATATGCCATCCCCCGGCCGTAACCGACCTTCATCCGAGGATCCTCGATACCAACAACCACAAAGTAATAAATCTGCAGCAACAACATAGATTAAATATCTGGGCTCCATACCAAGATACAACCTCTATCCAGAAGGAAATGACATACACTAAGGGAGCGCTATCCCCTAATAACCTTGCTGCATCCTTCCTGTTTTGACCATTTCCGGGGTGTGAGGTCCGACGAAGTCTCGTCCACAAAGCTAGGCACGAAGCCATGCTTTGATCAACAAATGATTAATAAATGACCAGTACACATCAATACTCAATAGGCCACGTTACCAGATTGGGAATATATCACTAGTAACCATCAACTACATAACCTCTGAGCTCGTACGTCTCAGAGAAGGGTGTTAAGCTAAGAGAATAAATTCTCCGCCACCGACAGAAATGTATTTGATAGAAACCAGCTTTATATCTCAAAATGTAACATCGGACACACAAACATACAAGTCTGTTCCGGGATCGAACAGAATCGAAGGCACTTCCAAAGAAGTCCTTGTAATCCGAATAATTTCTAATCACGTTCGGACTACCCATCACAAAGGGTGATAAAATCTCTATATCGTAGATCAACCGATGTAGAGTCATTCGACGGTAATCCTTCCGTTTTCAAAATATCCGGTCTTCAACACCGGTCTTCAAATGCAATCCATTTCGACATATCACTATTCGGAATGGGTTATACGACCCATAGGTCCTTTCTCGGCTAACCCGAATAATGAGCGCTTATTCAAAAATAAGTGTAGCATTCAAATTCAAGCAATTCACAACAAATACCCATTTAAAGGTAATTATTGATAGTCGGTTATTTAACTATCAATAGATAGGCACATCATCACCAGATTCCAAATAATTTCCCAAATTATTTATTTTCCAAAAATATCTTTACAAGATATAAAATTCAACACTTCAACCATTTGAAACCAAATTTCAAATCACTTTCAATTTATCTTTAAAAGATAAAATCTCAAACCCTTTTACTTCATATTGAAAAACATTTTCATACTTATTTAATAATAAGTAATTCACAAATCTATTCGTTTCAACATTTGGAAAATATTCGGTATACTTAAATCACACTTAAGTATATATTTTATTCTTTAAGGAAAACATCCTTTTAAGCACATTTGTTTGAGTCAAAACGAATGTCGCGTAAAACATCGTTACAACAACCCAAAATCAATAGTATAGGGATTCGAAATTAAGATAGATTTATAAATCCCAATACTATATAAAGACATTTCCTTTCGGAAATCATTTAGTATAACAACAGTGTTATAGTCCACTATTTCCTTATTTCTCGAAAACGTCTATTTCAACAATGAATGTTGAAATCTATGGTTTCGATAGTTAATACATTTTAAAACATCTTTAAATTGTTTCAATTCTATTTAAAATATCACTTTCCAAAACATTTCTTTCTAATATATTATTCACTGTCCAAAATTGTGAATATACTTCGTTATCCAAATTCAACATTTCTACACATTTTATTTAAAGGATTATCCACTGTCCAAAATCATGAATATACTTCCTTTAATAAGCCATAATAATTAACTTATCAAAATAAGTCGTTTCTCGGATTTACAAAACAATGTTTATAAATTCCCTTTGTATTTTATAACAACTTCAACTTATAAAATCACTTTTATTAACCAATTCTATCCATATCCCATTTACACGCCAAAATCCAAATTATACGCAAATTACTTAAAAATTCTCTATTTACAAATTCATTCATTTTATAACTTCACAAATCATAAATTCTATGCTTTTATAAATCCATTTATAACATTATTTCAAAACGTCATTAAAATTCCTTTATAATTTCATCACTTTGATTTATAAAAATCAAATTTTATAAGTCTTATATATATAAAGCTTTTATAATAAATTCAAAAATCTCTATATTTTATAAAATCATTAACACATATTTCAAAAATCACATTTCAACTATATTTCTCAAAAATCATAATTTTATAATATTTAAATTTAAAATGTTTATTTATTTAAAATGAATCAATTTCAAAATTTTAATAAAACGTATACTTTCAAAAGTTCACTTTAAAATCCTTTTAAATTAGAAATTGTTCTTTTAACGTCTTTAAAACTTCAAAATAGGCCCAATGATGCAACAACACCAAATAATCAATCACGGCATCCAAACATCATATATCATCATATGATAACAGAATATACAACAATATTTGTAAATAAATCAATACGGTGAGGAATCCAGTTGGATCCCTCCAACCTGTTTTCCTGCATCCACAGATGTTAGCACAATACCAATTCCGTTCCAATACGGAATATCGTGGTATATGGGATTTATAACATATTATCCGTTATTATACGGCGCAATAGGGTCTCATCCACTATTTAATGTGGTAAATCAACTCCAAGTACATATATAATACCAATTCACTTCATGGTGAAATATCGCGGTATATGTTTTTAATAAATAATCTCCGCTTAATATACGGCGTATAATGTCTATTTCAACACAACAGATAACAATTTATCATCCAATCATACAAATCAGCACAATCAAACAATTTTGAATCTAACTATTTATAAGTTAAATCGAAACTATTTGATTGAGTGAGAAGTTCTCACCTTGCATTTTATAACGGTTGCAGTATTTTATTTCGGATCAAATTAAACTGGCGTTTAATTTTACTCAAAATTTTCACTAGCTCCGATTGACTCCAAACCAGCTCCATTGCGAAGAGCTCGTCTAAACGATTCCAACGCAAGTTGTTTCGTAATTTTTCGACCTCGTACGAAAAAGTTATAGCATTTTAAACATCACACGAATTTAATATATATATATATATATATATTAATCTACAACAAATATTTTAATTTTATACCCTACACGATCCAGACCGTTGATTTCCCCCTGATCCAGATTGGCCGTGCATATGCTTCTTCCTTCCCCAGGCCTTCATACGCGACATCAACCCATCGGCCGACCTTTATACCCTAATTTACGTGACCCCTCCGTCGATCTTTACGACGATCAACGCCCGCCACATCGAAGCACCTCACACGGGCTACCCACAGCCGCAATGGTGTCGAGCTCGGTCGAGCATGAGCTTCGAAATTCGAGCACGAACGCGCGCCATTCACAAACGATTTGTCGTCGATCCACCAAGTTAAATTCGATCGTGACCGTTGGTTTTGTAGATCTCAAAGTTCTCTATAACTTTGCAGTAGAAAGTTCCTGGAATTAAATGATGGATTTAGAGAAAAATGAGGAAGAAGAAGTGAGATTCTCGGCCATTGAACAATTTCGTGGCGGCTAGGGTTTCTGACCTAGGTTTGTTTGCAAATGAGAATAATAGAGGTCCTTTTATAGAAAAATACGCGACACTATTCATCTAAATTTTTCTGAACTCCAAACGAAGCGTGTCGGCTGATGTTTATAATGTTTACCCCACGTTCTGAACAAAATGGAACGTATTTCGGGAGCTAATTCGGTCATATGTGCAAGTTACGGAATTAAACGATCAATTTAAAATTCAAATCGATTAAAACGATTTCGATGCGTTTTGGCTTGCCCCGGACAAAACGTAAATCAGATTGACACGAAATTTGAAACCATACAATAATATCATGTTACGGATCCGATGAAACTAGTTTTGTCGAAATCCGAGACTTTTTAAAAATTGACTATTTTCACTAGTCGATTAAATATTAAAATATTCAATTTTTACAAATTAACTTTAAATCCAATTTTAAAAGTTCACAAACATTGTTATAACTCCAATAAGATTTAATATAACTTTATACATCATTTTTAATCACATTAAATCCAATTTTCAAATTTTCTGTAATTTCAACTATTAAATTATCAATTTAATTATCCAATTAAATCCAGATATTCGAAAAATAAATTATTCGACTTATTAATTTCACTTGTTAATATTTAAAATCAATTAAATATTATGAATTTCAAATGTTAGAAATTCTGGGTCGTTACAAACTTCCCCCTTAAAAGAATTTCGTCCTCGAAATTGCCAAGTAAGAAAAATTCACAAAACCCATTAGCTTTCCAAAACAATCCGTTCAAATTAGATTTACAAATCTCTTAATGTGTTTAACTTTTTCCAAAATCCAGAGTTAAACTTCTTTTCAACAACTTTACTAAGTTTTCCAAAATTTTCCAATTTTCTCAAAAATATTCTAACACCTTAAATTTCGGAAAATTTCGCCATAACCTCCTTTGCGTGGCTCGATCCGAAAAAAATGACAGTGTATATATATCACAAATATACATCTCATCAAGTGATGAGGCATCCCACAGGGAAAAAGTGTAAAAGTACGATATTTAATCTGAGATATGTACCTTATATATTATTAGCGAGCGTATACGGGTAATATAGTGCGAAAGCGAGCTCCAAATGCGGAGTAAATGCCATCCGCACCTACTAAACACTCAACAACAGCATGAGAAACATGTATATATGAAAATAATATCAATATACAACATATGTCACTACAACAACCACAAATATGTCAATATAGCAAATGCAACAAAACAACAAATCCAACCAATCAAACAATTATCATCCAATTAACATCCAACAAATCAATGTTTATCCAAATCAATATACGTTCATTTCTCATTAATTATTCAATGAATTGATTTTCCAACTTATCATATTTGATTTACTTACATTGGATTTTTACTAACATTCATTTATTCACTTTCAATTAGTTGCATTCACTAATTCATATTCAAGTTGGTTCACTTCCAAATTAAATCAAATTCAATTCTATTCAAATTTACATATTTAAAATTTGAATTCAATCTCTTTAGCTTCCAATTCCGCTAATTCAATTTCATTAACGCTTAATGAATTTATAAACAATCAACTAACAAACATATGCCAACCAATGTATATTCAACACAACCAAATAAATTTTAATTTACATTCAATTTGGTTCAACACTTTTAATTCCAATTGGTTGATATTAAATTGGCTTACATTCAATTTATTTACATTCGATTGATTAACATTCAATCCATTTATTAATTCAATTGCTAATTCATTTTACAAATAAAGTTGAATTTCATTTATATAACTCAAGTTCATATTCATTTAATTCATTTTATTATTTTACTTCGATATCAAGATCAACTCCATTCAATCATCACTTAAGTTATATTCCATTTCAAACATCATTTGTTCAAGTTAACTTAAATTTCCACTTATAAATCCAATTCAGATTCAAATTCTGAAGTAGATTCTACTTAACCTTTACCAAAGTCAAATTTATTATCTCCTATTATAAGTTCAAAACTTGATTACTTATATTCAACAATTACAACTTAGATTTAATTAATTCACTTATACTTACTTTAATTTAACTCCATATTTCAAGTTAAATTTATTCTATCAAAATTCAAATTGTACAAGTTATCAACTCATTATCATTTCCATAAATATTTTAAATAGGATTCCAGAGTCTTTTCAACCTTTCAAAAACCATTTTGAAATCAATTCAATTATCTTTTGAATTTCCAAAACCAAACCCAAATTTTCCAACCAACTTTCATTTAAAATAATCTGGCAGCAATTCCTCTTTTGGAAACCCGAAAATGAACACCAATGATGTCGCGATCATCATCGGAATTATTTTCCAGCGACCAAAAAGAGTTTAGAGCTTTCATCTCTCCAAAACAATTTTCCAAAATATCAAATCCTTTCAAAACACTTCTCTGAAATTTTATTTTAGATTATAAATCACATTTACAAATCTTTTATTATATAATTTCACTTCTTATATATAAGATTATTTTGCCACTGTATTTAATTATAACTTCATAAATAATAATTCATTTGCTTATACAATTCATTCTTTTACAATCGTTGTTTTATTTAACTTATTCAAACAACTTTTATTAACTTATATATATTCTTACATTTTCAACAACCAAACAGTCAATTATATACACTTTAATAATTTCAGAAAAATTATTTCTTTATATACAAAATATAATCGAGGTAAAATTATTTCATTTACCCAATTTAAAACAATATCATGTCGAATTGTTCTGAATAAGTGTTTAGAGATCCCTATCAACAACGTTAATTATTCGTATTGACCAGAATCCATATACCACTCAACAACCCAATCATCACAATATAAAACAATTTTATATTCACTAACAAATACTCGCTCGTATCTATTATTACACTCAAACTCATTCTAGAGTACTACTGACTCTATCTCTAATGAGTAACACCCAACAGAGCCATGGTTGTCGCTTAACCAAATGCTCTGATATCAAATGTAACGATATGATTTTGGCGGGATCCGAAAATTGACACCAATACGCCCATTGTATCAAATGTCGCCCAATCGAATGCCGGAAAACTGAATTGTTGGGGTTAAAAGAAGAGGTAGAAGAAAAGAATAGAAGAAAAAGAAAAGAAGAACAAAAGAACAACATCAGAATCTAACAATCACAGTGGAACAACATATAATAGATAAATGAATAATCTTTAATCAAAAGAACTATATAAATTTATACATTACATCATCTCATCAGAGTCAATATGCAACACAATACATCAATGGACAGTTATATAACCTATCCTTACAATCTGAATACACAGCGGAAAAGTGATATCATGTACTAGTAGTACGTCTCGCCATCCAGCTCGCCTCTTGAGCTCCATAGCACTCCAAAATCCAGAATAACCTGATAACCTAACTCTAGACTGCCCGTGTGGAAATTAGTAAGCACCCAGAGTTTAGGAAGGGAACAATAAACTTCAGGTCAGTTATGGGACTGGTGTGAGAACTAAAACAGTTATTTATCTTTAAACAATTAACAAGATAATTTTAAAGTCAATTCACAATGCTTTTGGAAAATAAAACTACCATAAGGCCTCCCGCACGCACACACACAATGCAAACGCAGAATCGGAGGAGATTTCTCCTTATGATAGTCAAAGATGCTTACTATGTAAAACAAATCATTTGTTTTATTATTATTAGTGCATAGTGTAGAAAACATTTCGAAAGTATAATATTAATCTTAGCCAGCATAGACATTCCGAACTATGCCTACTATAGCTACCATCTAAACAGTGGGGCGCCACCATAAGTAAATGGCAGGTTCTACAACTAAAACCGTACAAGGCTCGTATTGTTTCTTTGGACTTCCAACAAATGGTAAGGCCAAGGAACTTCCCATTGCCACATAGGCACACCTCTGGAAAGACGCCCCTGAGAACATAACCTAACATTACGGTTAGATCTCTGCCAACACAAGGCCGGGTTACCCCTAGTTGGGTAACTACTGACACGAATATGCCATCCCCCGGTCGTAAACGACCTTCATCCGAGGATCCTCGATACCAACAACCACAAAGTAATAAATTTGTAGCAACAACATAGGTTAAATATCTGGGCTCCATACCATGGTACAACCTCTATCCAGAAGGAAATGACATACACTAAGGGGGCGCTATGCCCTAATAACCTTGCTGCATCCTTCCTGTTTTGACCATTTCTGGGGTGTGAGGTCCGACGAAGTCTCGTCCACAAAGCTAGGCACGAAGCCATGCTTTGATCAACAAATGATCAATAAATGATCAGCACACATCAATACTCAGCATGCCACATTACCAGATTGGGAATATATCACTAGTAACCATCAACTACATAACCTCTGAGCTCGTACGTCTCAGAGAAGGATGTTAAGCTAAGAGAATAAATTCTCCGCCACCAACAGAAATGTATTGATAGAAACCAGCTTTATATCTCAAAATGTAACGTCAGACACACAACCATACAAGTCTGTTCCGGGCTCGAGCAGAACCGAAGGCACTTCCAAAGAAGTCCTTGCAATCTAGATAATTTCTAATCACGTTCGAACTTCCCATCACAAAGGGTGATAAAATCTCTATATCGGAGATCAGCCGATGTAGAGTCATTCGACGGTAATCCTTTCGTTTTCAAAATATCCGGTCTTCAACACCGGTCTTCAAATGCAATCCATTTTGACATATCACTATTCGGAATGGGTTATACGACCCAAAGGTCCTTTCCCGGCTAACCCGAATAATGAGCGCTTATTCAAAAATAAGTGTAGCATTCAAATTCAAGCAATTCACAACAAATACCCATTTAAAGGTAATTATTGATAGTCGGTTATTTAACTATCAATAGATAGGCACATCATCACCAGATTCCAAATAATTTCCCAAATTATTTATTTTCCAAAAATATCTTTACAAGATATAAAATTCCACACTTCAACCATTTGAAACCAAATTTCAAATCACTTTCAATTTATCTTTAAAAGATAAAATCTCAAAACCTTTCACTTTGTTAACGGTAAAAAGTGAACGCTAACACCCGGTGTGTGTAATAAACTTGTGAAAGCACCACCCGTTGGTACGGGAACAGAATATGAGCTGAAAATAGCAGAAAAGCAGTAAATGAACAACAGATTTATAGTGGTTCGGCTCGTAATTAAGCCTACGTCCACTTTATAGTCTTTTATTGCTGATTCGGTTACAATTTGATACAATATCCTTCAAAATACAATATAACTTGATCATGAAAACATTCTTGACTACTAGCTCGATCTTTGATGATAAAACTCGATGAATCCGTGTTGGATGTAAGGAGCTCTTCTCGAAGATTGTTGTAGTGTCTCGAATGCTTGAAGATCTTTGATTGCTGAATGAGAAAAGGCTTTGACAGCGTAACGGCGCTTGGAGAAATGAATGGCCAAAAGTCCCCTCCAAGTTGGAAGTGATGGGGTATTTATAGGAGCTGATTTGGACTTAGGAAATTTCTCTAAGTCTTTAAGTCGTAGCCGACTTAGGGTAGGTCGGTGACGAGTTAAGGGATAGGGTTAGGTCGGTGACGAGTTAAGGGATTGGGTTGTTCTGGGCCCATCCTGTGGCTGTCTTTGACAAGTATTAAGTTGTAGCCGACTTATCAGACCTTAACTCGTAAGACCTTAACTCGCAGCCTTTAAGTCGTAAACCCACTAAGTCATAACCCGTTAGGTCGGAACCTTCTTAAGTCGGAGCATTTCATAACTCGGAGTCTTCCTTAGGTCGTAGCCTTTAGATCGCAACACTACTAGGTCACGGAGTCTTTAGGTCGCAAGCTTCCTTAGGTCGCGACTTCCCTTAGGTCGTGACATTCCTGTAGCCTTAGGTCACAAGGTCTTCTGTAGCCTTAGGTCGCTGGGCAAGTTAAGTCATTGAGTCCTAGGTCGTAGACATCTTAGGTCGCAGACTCCTTAACTCGCAGGCACTTTAACTCGTACATTGTTAGGTTGTGATGTCCTCTTGAGTCGTAAGCCTGATGAGTCGTAAGCCTGATGAGTCGTAAGCCTTGATGAGTCGTACAGACCTGATGAGTCGTACAGACCTGATGAGTCGTAAGCCTGATGAGTCGTACAGACCTGATGAGTCGTAAGCCTGATGAGTCGTACAGACCTGATGAGTCGTACAGACCTGATGAGTCGTAGAGCCTTTAACTTGCTGAGTAGTTAAGTCGGAAACCTCTCAACTCTTTAAGTCGTAGACTGTTAAGTCGTAACCCACTGTAGGTTTGAGTCTACTAACTCGTGAAGCTTTTAGGTCGCGGAGTAGGCTTGTCTTCAACGGTTAAGTCGTTAAGACTACTTAAGTCGTAAGTCGTTAACTCGTTAGATCATAGCTTCCTGTAGGTTGCTTCAGCAGTTAGGTCGTAAGTCGTCGCTTATCACTAGGTCGTAAGTCGTCGAGTCCCCTTAGGTTTTAGGCTTTTTAACTCGTAAGTCGCTGCTAAAAGGGAGTTAACATTTGCCCCTCGAAGCATACGTCTTAAGTCGTAAGTCGTGTGCTTCGATTTTCCTTAGCTCGCTTCTTGATGAGTGCGCTAGATCGTGACCGACTTAAGATGAGTCGTAGGTCGCGTACGACTTAGTATAAGTCGTAAGTCAGACGTGTCGATTCACCTTTCACTGTCCCAGGGCATAAATAGCTTAGGTCGTTCTCTCTTCTCCTTCACCTGTTTCATTTGTGCTTTAAGCCGTATCTGCCATTAACAAGATCTTCAAGCTTCCAAAGGCGATTTCGACTCGACTTACCTCCAACCACTTCCAGTTACATCGCGTAAGCGTCTTCTCCTTTTTCCCAATCGCTGACCATTGCTATCGACCTTTCTCCATGAATTCTTCCCTCGGTCCTTGCGAATACTGCTGTGTAGGATATTCATGGAATTAAGGTGGCTTGATATGGATTGTAATGATTTGTGATCTGTGGTGGTTTTAGAAATAGGGTTGACGAAGAAGCTAACCGGTGAATGGGTTAACGGGTTGGATAGTAAGGGTTAGGAGTTGGACGGATATATGGTTAACGAGTTAGGGATCAAACGAGTCAGGAGTCAGATGGACTAAATTCTGGACCGACTTATCACTTACAGCAACCAAGCTTTAAGTCATAGCCGAGTTATGACTTACGACTTAGAGAATTGAAGTCCCCTTTTAATCCCCACGACTTATGACTTAGAGAATAGTTAACCCTGGCTCGTAGGAACCATTTGAGTCGTTCGCGACTTAGCACTTGTTCACTTTGCTTGAATGTGCGGTACGATTGGAGAGTTACGACTCAACTTGATTCATGGCATATCTTTTAGACCGTGAACGAGTTAGGACTTAGGAAAATCTGCCCCACGCTAAGTTGTGATCGAGTTAGAACTTGAGCAAATTTCCCACTGCCTTGAATGCTAAGACTTGAGTTGTTTGAACTTTGGACTCTTGAATTTTGTTGCACTCTTTTATAGATTGTCAATAATTCTAACTGCCTGTTATAACATTTACAAAAAAACTGGGACGAATATACTGCCACCGACTGCCCAAATCGGATGACAGATTAGTTGATAAAGATTAAAATTAAATGAACTGTATGAGTGAAATGCTACACAATAACCAACTCAAATGAAGTATTAAAGCAGAATCGTAATGGTTAACTAAAACTGATTTGTCTGCATTAACACTGCACTTGAGTATTAACAAGTTTTGAAATCTCGTAATCGACTGATTGTCAGTTAGTTTAATTCCAGTTATACTTGCTTTTTCTTATTTTCATTAGTTTTGCACAGCACTTTACACTTTTAGGAAACGTGCACCTTCACTTTTGAACATTCGGCTGATTGTGTAGAATGGCATCCCATCAAGAAGATTTGGAATCAGCTGGAGAAGCTTTTCCAATTGCTACCCCGCTGAATGATCCCCCGGAAAGGATTCTACCACTCTGAGTCATAAAGTCTTCCGTCAACTATGCACCCAGTTTGGCATCGCTGAATCTGACGCTTTGCTCCCTGGAATAAATGACACTGCTGATAGGCCGCCCCACGGCTTCATCGCAGTGAATCGCCAAATGTGCTTGAGTGGAGTGATTCCCCCGTTTAATGACTGTCTCCGAGAACTTCTCCTTCGATTATCTATCTCCCCTTTTCAACTTCATCCTAATGGCTACGCCATCCTGCTGGGATTGTGTGTGCTTTTTAGGAGAATGCTGGACCGTTTCCCCAGTTTTGGAGAAATTTGCTTTCTATGCTCATTTACAAAGACCAAAGACCATCCCTCTATCACAGTTGTAAGGAGTGCCAGGAATCGTAAACTGATTATTGGTCTTCCCGAAAGCGTTCCTGGGTTTCTGAGCCAGTTTTTCTTTGTTCGTTGTCCCCCGGGATTTTACGCCATTTGGAGAGTGGGAAGTACGATTATCTATCTTTTCCCTGTGTTTTCTAAATTCTTTGAAGTCCAAATTGTCAAGTGTTAACTTCTTTTTCTACTGTTTCAGCGCTTCCTCCCCCCTCTAGGGAACCTCGTCACAAGATTACCTTTGAGAGGCTTATGGCCGTGCCGGTTGAGGAGAGGAGTGTTCAATTTCTATTGAGAGATGAGTTCCTCCACGAATTTGGACTCTTACATCCTTCCCGTTCCACTCAGCCACATGAAGTCCCTGATTCTCCTGCTGAGGAGTCAGATGCCCCTGTTCCTGCTAGAGAACTTTTACAGCAAAATCTTACCGCTGAGACTTCATTGGTAAAGTGTTCTACTTCTACCGCCATTGCTGGACCGTCCAGTAAGTTAGCACTTGCCCCGGTTGTTGAAGAGGAGGAAAATCTTCACACTCTTGAAAAGACGGCTGAGGTGGAAGTCGAAAAAGAGAATTCTCCCCTGCACCATGGCGATGATACTTTTGATAGTCTGAGCGACATCATGATAACCTCTCAGGAGCTTTTTAAAGATGATGTTTCTAAAGTGGTCCCTCCTGTTGTCGAAGCAACTTCTTCTTTGCAACAAACCACAACGCCTTCCACACAACTTATTGCCATTTCTACACCCAAAAGCGGTTTGTAGTCTGATGCGCGTAGTTTGCACATCACACACACTTAGAATTTTGGCACTTATATGCACTTAGCTTCTTCAACTTGAGGATTTCTAAAACTGGTCTTTTTCTTCAATTTCAGGTTCTCTGATGGGGCGAAGCGGCTCTTACTACAACAAATTCCAGCGTTACGGAAGCCGTGAGGCTTATGACTTTAGGAGTTACATCGGTGCTGTGAAGGAAACTGATGAGGAGAGGGCTGCCAGAAAGGCTCACGAGAGGCGAGCTCATGAAGAGCGTCGCCGGAGAGAAGACGAGGAATACTATGGGAATAGGGACGAGCGACGTGACTCTTCCCGCAGAAGCGACGATCCTTATAAAAGGAAATCTTACGACGATAAGGGGAAGAGTCACACTTCTGATGATTCCAGTAAACGGACCAGACTTGGTGAGAAAGACACATCTAACATCTCGGAAAAGACTACCGCTTCTGTTCCTCCTAATACATCTTCCGGTTCTCCTGCCCTTAAGGAGTCTGACATCCAGACCATCATTAATAGGCCACAGTACCAAGCTGGAGATGGTCCTCCCACACTCCAGAGCCGATTTCCGAATTGGTGTCTGAAAGGAGTGCGTTTTGATTTGGATTTGATCCCCATTGATAAGCAGGCGATGCTGAAAAATGTCGATGCTGAGAAGCTTGACATCGAAAGAATGTCTGGATGGCAGAAGCTGGTTGATGAACTTCAAAGGGTCAACCATATGAACCTTGAGGCAATGATGACCATGGAGAATGATAAAACAGAATGGGACAAATGGTGTAAGCAGCATGACGCAGAGATGAAAAGCATTAGCGATGGTTATGGGAAGCTCGAAGCTGAAGTTGAAAAACTTAAAAATGAGCTTGCTACTTCCTCCACTTCTTATTCTCAGAAAGAAGAAATGCTTCAAAAACAAGTTCGAGACGCCCATGCTGCTCAGTGGGATACTGAAGTCAAACTTGAAGCAGAACAGCATGTTACTAGAAAATATCGTGATGACGCTGCTCAACTTCAGGAGAAACTCAGCTCTCGAGACTTAGAAATTGCTAGGCAACAATCCCAGTTACTGAAGGCCGAAAGAGAACGTGATGAAGTTCTCTCTGGTAAAGCCGCAGCCGAAGAATCCCATAAGGCGACCATAGCCACCGTTGACGCGACTCTGTTCGACTTTTATATGCATTGTGTCCTGGGGCGTGGGAGCCTTTCATTTTTGGGACCAGAGTATGAAGTCACCTTAGCGGAGGTATGGGAGGCAATCATTGACTTATTTGGTGGTGCCGGATATTCTGAAACAGATCTTCAAGCTACCTACTTAAGTGAGAGCGATCGCGCTGCCCTTGCCAAAGGAAAAGAGCAGCTCATCCGAGTGCGGGCCAAGGCGACGGGAGAGAAGCTTCCTGAGAAAGAAACACCTCCTATTGCTCCTGCTTATACTTCGGCTTTAGCTCATGCGGATATTACTGGCTCTAGTTCTCATTCCACGCCTCCCGCTAAGGTTGACAAAGAAACTGTATCCACCCCTACAGAGGAAGAGGCAATGAAGGACTTCCAAGCTCGGGAATTTGAGATTGATCTTGTTAAACCGGCTTCTCCAGGTAACTTTGACGATTCACGGTCTTCTTTTTTCTCGGAGAATACTGATTTTGATTTCTTTTATTATGCAGCAGTCGTGCCGGAAACTGCACCAATTCTTCCTTCTTCAGCTGTCGTTCCTCCTCCTTCTCAAGTTATATCTCTTCCAGCTTCTCAACCAGGTTCACAGGAAGAACCAATAGCAGCCCTTCAAGGTTTAGACGAACCACTTGCTTCCGAAGAACAGAAGGCAGAAGGTCTGGAGGATAGCGAGAAGACCCCGGAGCAGTCTTTTGATTATGACACAAAGCTTTCTACATTTCTTGCTCCGGGGAGTGAGTCTTCTTCCAAGAAGAAGGGGAAACGTGTGGTTTCGAAGAAAGGAAAGAAGAGTTCTTCTGCTGCTGGGGATGAGGCAGAGATTGATCCGGCTGAGTCTCTTTCTCCTTCTTCTCTGATACGGCCTACGAAGCTAATTACCAGGCCGGGTAAAAACTCCAAGGGTGGGAAGAAGGGGAAATGAGTTTGATTTTGCATTTTCTGCTTTTTGTATTGACCGGGGATTGTGCGGATACCGGTCTCCGCTTCTTTTTGTAACCTGTACAATGTAAAAAATTTCTCATAGTGTTGAAATAAATAGATATTTTTCTTGTACAAATCCTTGTGTATGTAGGAGTACATCTGTTTTTCATTTGAAGTGTAGAGTAAACGATTCTTTCTATTTGTACAAACTTTTTTGTCTGTGTTTCAAGAACGCATTTACTCCACATCTTTATTACGTGATATTGCAATGAACTTGTGGTATGTTGCTTGTATATTACTTTTATTACTGTAACTGAATTGTATAATGCTGCCCCTATACCACAAGTATATTGTAATATTTCTTACTTTCACAAGACCGATACTCTTATTTTAGAGAATAACTTTCCACTTTTTCAGGGAAGAATTATTATGCTTTTAATAGAGTGTATCTTGTCTTTGGAGAAATTTTTATTTTCTTTTTCTTCCTGAAGAACACTTCGACTTCTAGGAATGATCACTTTTATTTGTTTGAAAGTGAACTTTCCTGCACAGTGAAATGAGCTTCTGAAGAAGGTTTTGATTTTTGTGCCCCAGTAAAGGGTTTATTTTTGGTACTTCAAGCAAGGTGAAGTACGCCTCTGAAGAGGTCTTTTGGTCTCCGAAGAGAAGCGATTTTGGTCTCCGAGGAGAAGCAATTTTGGTCTTCGAAGAGAAGCAGTTTTGGTCTCCGAAGAGAAGCAGTTTTGGTCTCCGAAGAGAAGCAGTTTTGGTCTCCGAAGAGAAGCAGTTTTGGTCTCCGAAGAGAAGCAGTTTTGGCATTTCATCACTGGTGAAGTGGGTCTCCGAAGAGAAGCATTTTGCACTTCTACACGGGTGAAATGTGCCTCCGAAAAGGGCTTTTTAGTATTTCATCACTGGTGAAGTGGGTCTCCGAAGAGAAGCATTTTGCACTTCTACACGGGTGAAATGTGCCTCCGAAAAGGGCTTTTGCCTCCGAAGATGGCTTGTGCCTCCGAAGAGGGCTTGTGCCTCCGAAGAGGGCTTGTGCCTCCGAAGAGGGCTTGTGATTGCTTGGAAGTTACTTTCTCATGGTCGGAGGGGTCCATGGGACAGGCGTAAGTTGTTTGATTGGATGTTTGTTTGTACAAACGATCGCAATCAATTAACAAGGTGCCCCTGTAGTAGTCCCACCGATCTTTTTGATTGAGGAAAGCTCTCCATTTATTGGCGTGCCTCGTTAGAGGGCTTTGTTGACCCTTGGGAAGGAGCATCAGTTGGTTGGTTTGCCAGGAAGGTTGCGTCTTAGGGGCAAGTAGATCCATGGGATGGACACAAGCTGCCAGATCGGATGCATCACAATCAGTTAGCGAGGGTCTTATTCCTTCTGCTTGGGAAGGTATCCCTTTAGTGGATCTACCTGCTTTCCTGTTGAGAGGCATACCTCCCTTTGGCTGCTTTCATGTTTTCCCGCTCATGTTGTATCATCATCCGCCAATCTGCGATCCTTTATCATCGTTTCCAAGCGCGTGTCCCTTTCTTTTGCAAGTAAATTGCTTTATCCGAAGAAGTAGACTTCACTGTTGAATGACTCCACAGAGTAAACGCAAGTTATTTGGTTGGATGCCTCTTTATATCAACGATCGCAACCAGTTAACGAGGGCTTGACATAGTGGAGCCGTCAACTTTTTATGTGAAGTTCCTCTTGTATGGGATTTGAGTTTGAAATTTTTGTTGCTTGAAATTTGCTTTAATAAATGATTTGTAAGGCTCGCTTAGCTTTGCGATGGGTGAGCTTTGCTTTAATGACCTGCAGTATTAGATCGATATTTTAGCAATACATTTAGAGTATTTACACATCGAAATATAACAGGCATTTTATAACAGAAAACACAATGCATAGTTTTTCATTATTGAGTCACGCTGATTTCTCAGCGGTTTACAATGCAGAAGTTACACATCCATCATTATCTTTACAAATTCAAGCAATGCTGTTAAGTAAAAATGAATGCTAGTTATTGTTGTTTCAGAATCTCCAAGCTGGATCTCCATTTGTGCTTGATTCATAGCTTTTGGATTTTTATGTCAGAGAAAGCGAGAGGTGCCCCAGTCGCAGTTTTGTGGGTAATTAGTAGTCATCCCAACTTCTGCTTGCTGGGTATGGTCCCCCTGTGATAGCATTAATGACAAGCTTTTCTGAATCTTGCACTGCAGTGTTGTTGTGAGAATCGGATTGATGGGTAGGGTGTTGTTGATCCCGAGTGGATGAGGTTGGATCGACTCCGTTCCTTTTAACGTATTGTTGGAGTTTACCCTGCTCTAGCAATTCTTCAATCACCTTCTTTAATTGGCGACATTGGTCAGTATCATGGCCAGGTTGATTGTGAAATTGGCAGAATTTTCCATTACGTTTTGCCCCTCTCGTCATCTCAGGTGGCTTAGGATACCTGACAACGTCCTTTGTTGCAAAAAAGATATTTCTTGGTGTATCAGTTAAAGGAGTAAAGTCCGAAGGATTAAAGCGGCGAGGTTTCTTTTCATTTCCCTGGCTTTTTCCTCCTTCATTCTCCCTTTTCTGACTTTCAGATTCTCTTTTCTTAGGTGGGACATTGTCATTATCAGTCTGGGTAGTAACCACTTTCGATGTTGCAGAAAGGCTTTCAAGGCGAATGAACTCATCGGCCTTTTTATAAAATTTATCAAGTGAGTTCGGTTCCTTCATCTTTAGCCATATCCCAAATTTACTCGATTTATCAATGGCTCGCATCAAATAAGTCAGGATCATGTGTGGTTCCGCATTTTCTACCTCGGCTAAAGCTATATTGAAACGGCTCAAGAAAGATTTGATTGATTCTCCGGGCGCTTGTTCAAGGTTAGACAATGACATTATATCCTTAGCTCTTAAAGCATACAATTTGAACTGCTCTTTAAACTTTTGCGTTAAGTCGGAGAATTTATCTACAGACCGAACTGGAAGCTTTGTGAACCAAAGTAAAGCCACACCTTCTAGGTATACCGGAAAGTATCGACACTTGATCTCGTCAGACGCTCTTGCACCGGTCATATGCCAATCTTACTTGTAGAGGAAATGATTAGGGTCACTGGTTCCCCTATAGGCTTGGATAGTAGGAGGTGCAAATTTCCTTGGAAATTCCGCTCTCAGGATCCTTTCAGTAAATGGAGTTCTGCTTGGCGCGAATCCGCAGTCAGCCTCATCCTCTTCCCTTTGCATGCTCTCTTTCATGATGCGGCCAACCATTTCAGACAGGTAATCTTTATTGTTCAAAGACACCTCCGGGCAAGCACCAGTTCTTCCCTCGGAAGTTTGCCTGGGAATATGCTCATGACAAGTTGGTTGCGGCATAGAACCATCAGCTTGGAAAGGTGGCATTTCAGGAAGAGTAGTTTGATGGTTTTCTGGTTGACGATTTGCCCCGAGCAGAGCAGTTAATCTATCCATCATCAAAGCGTTTTGAGTTTCAATTTGTTGGTATAATCCAGAAACTGCGTCATCCAATTCAGCCCTGGTGACCCCAACGGTTGGAGTTGCTTGGTCTGTTATTGGGGAAGCGGAAGTTCTTTCGTGAGCATTTCCGGATCTGATAGGTCTACCTCTTCTTCCAGGAGCCATTATTTCGGATCTGGTTTTTAAGAGAGGTTCTTTTTATGAGTCTTTGCGAAGCAACGGTGGATGATCGCCTGAGTTGGGTTCTCGGTGAAAGCACCAAAATGTTAACGGTAAAAAGTGAACGCTAACACCCGGTGTGTGTAATAAACTTGTGAAAGCACCACCCGTTGGTACGGGAACAGAATATGAGCTGAAAATAGCAGAAAAGCAGTAAATGAACAACAGATTTATAGTGGTTCGGCTCGTAATTAAGCCTACGTCCACTTTATAGTCTTTTATTGCTGATTCGGTTACAATTTGATACAATATCCTTCAAAATACAATACAACTTGATCATGAAAACATTCTTGACTACTAGCTCGACCTTTGATGATAAAACTCGATGAATCCGTGTTGGATGTAAGGAGCTCTTCTCGAAGATTGTTGTAGTGTCTCGAATGCTTGAAGATCTTTGATTGCTGAATGAGAAAAGGCTTTGACAGCGTAACGGCGCTTGGAGAAATGAATGGCCAAAAGTCCCCTCCAAGTTGGAAGTGATGGGGTATTTATAGGAGCTGATTTGGACTTAGGAAATTTCTCTAAGTCTTTAAGTCGTAGCCGACTTAGGGTAGGTCGGTGACGAGTTAAGGGATAGGGTTAGGTCGGTGACGAGTTAAGGGATTGGGTTGTTCTGGGCCCATCCTGTGGCTGTCTTTGACAAGTATTAAGTCGTAGCCGACTTATCAGATGTGATAACCCGGATTTTTGAACACCTGTTAATTGATAATTAACTTGTTTAATTAATAAAAATATTGATTTTTATTTGGATTAATAAATGAAATTCTGATATATAAATCTGGATATGTATATAGAAGAATCTGAACTATAATAAATGCTGGATTTTTATATTTGGATAGATATTTATTTGATAATCACCTATCATAATTATTGAAGTTGACAATATTAGACTAATAATCTTCTTTTATAATTATTTAATTAGACAAAAATTTATCTTCTCAAAATTTATAAAAATGATTTTTCTAATCATAATATATATATATATATATATTGAATTGGAAGTTATGTTTTTTTTTATGATTTTCAAGATTTATTTAAAAATTGAGTTCTATATTTTTCTAACACTAAATAGTATCTATAAGATATATATTTATTAATTTAAAAAGTATTTTAGTTTAAAGTAAGATTTGATAAAAGGTATATATATTTCTTTAAAGGCTATACTTAAAATAAAGGTAGTTTGTAAATATATAAGGTTAAAACATACATGTATAAAGGTATTATATAGATTTAAGAAAGTAATAAATACATAAAACATATTAGGTACATTATAATTACAAATGTAAACAAATTCACCATGCATTTTAACAAATGTAAACTATTTATAAAACAATAATGACAAGTGTAAGTTAATTCATACAAGTGTCTTAATTTTAATAATTTTTTTTTAAAAAATGATAAAACTGAGTTATAGGAAAACTCTCTACTTTCTCCTCTCATTTTCTTTTCTATCTTAAATATCAAAACAAAGAAAAAGAAAATCTGAAACCAAAAACCAGTAAACAAATCTAAAGGAAGCAAACAATTATCAGCTTCTCCAAGTTTTCAAATCTGAAGCAATCTAAGATCAACTCAGAAATTCAAGATTCAATTGAATAATCAAGTTAAAATTCAGATTCAGAAACAAAAATTCTAGTTTCACAAGCAGGGCAACATACAGTTTACTTAAAGCCTTCTCTGTTTCTTAAGTCACGGTGAGTAAATTTTATCTTAAAGCTTAATCCGCTTATATATGTGATTGCATGAGATAATTCTTGGAATTATGAAGTGAGATATGTTTGCATGATAGTTTAAAGCTGAATGAATGTATCTATTGATGTTGATATTGTGTGCATATCTGTGTTCCAGTTCATCTACCCTGTTCTTGATATTACAAGTTTAAATTAGGTTCAAAATCTAATTTCTTTTCCCTGATTCTCTTTGGACCCTAATGTTTAAATAAAATTCGTTAGAACAAACAAGTTATAATTTTTAAATATATTTTCAAGGTGAAACCTGATGTTAGTTTTAACAAAGAGGAAATTTCAGTAAAACTAACATATGAAAAATCTCGACTTAAATAATTTGAGGATTCAAGTATATGATCTGATAAATCTTTGGAAGTTATGATTTTAAAAAAATATAACCATGAATTTAAGGACGGGAATTTGAGAGAAATTCACAGTTGATCGTGATTTGGGTTCTGGACATTTGCTGGTGGTCGGGGTGATCTGGGTAGCCGGAACTACTGCTGGAGGTAGCGGTGGAGTTGATGAGCTCGGCAAAAATGGTGTTTCATTTTATCTGACGTCGAGGTGGTAGGACGGAGGAGAACTAGGGTTTAGGCCGGGTTTGAGTAGTGGTTGTTTTCGAAGCAAATGGGGCGTCGTCATTGATTTGGTAGTGATCGGTCATGGAGGAAAAGGCAGAGGGTGGTCAGACGAAGCTTTTGGCAATAGGCCATGGTTTCCAGTGGCTTGTGGTGATCGATCGAGGGGAAAGAAGACGTGGTTTTGTTTCCAGCGATGATCGGCATTGTTTGATTTTGTTTTACAGCTCGATCGGAAGTTCTAGGGGGTCGAATCGACTTAGGGTTGTGTCGCCGACTTGAAGATGGCCTGAGAGATGATCGGAGAGGAGGGGACGCCATGTGCACGTGCACGGCGTTGGCTGTGTATCGGTTTTGTTTCGAGAGAGGAGAAGATGAAGTTCCCTCGAGTGGAAACTCGGGAAAATGAGGATGGAACTCGAGTTGTTTTCGAAGTTATTGTGGGTGTGTTAGCAGAGTTGAATTTAAGTAAGCATTTAAATTAAAAAGGAAGGAAACGAAATGACTCGGGTTGGGTGTGGGATTGCACGAGTTTTACTCGGATAAAATGTTTTCAAGTTTATAAATGTTAGGATCAACTTTGAACCAATTTCTTAAAAACTAAATCCTTTTGGATAATGATGTTATTTAAAAATTTGATTTGTTAAGTAGTAATTAAGAAGACGAAGTGATTATCACCAATCAAACTTAAGAACTTGTGTTAATGATTTTAATTCCTAAGCTTATAAAATTCTAATGATAATTAAGGAAGTAATTAGGATAAATGGCTTATCTTAAAGGTAAATCAAGGTCTTGAAAATTTATGATTAATTAAATTAATGAAGAGAAATTAATTAATTAATGATTAAGGATTAATTAATTAGGAAATAAATTAATTAAAGAAACTAGGGATTAATTAATTAGAGATTAATTACTTAAATGATTATTATTTAATGTAAGTAATTGAAGGATTTATTTGTTAAGGGTTAATTAATGAGATTAATTAAGAGATAAGTAAGTAATTGAGGATAATTACTTAAGATGGATAATTAAGGATGATTAATTAATTTCATTAATAAATAAAAGTAATTAGTGGTTAATTAATGAAAGTAATTTAAGGATAATTATTTAATGAAAGTAATTAAAGATTAATTTGAATGATTAAAATGATTAAAGAATAATTAATTAAATGTTTTAATTAATGTTAATTAAGCAGGATTTATAAAAGTAATTAATTTACTTCGTGTTAATTAAATTAATTAGAAATGGACTAATTAAATCTTGCTTATGGATGATTGAATTGTATTGAAGGATTGGATTAATATCTAGTCTGATAATTTACCGTGATATGATAGATTGGTTTGAATTGTGATAATGTGGGTTATTTATCGATGATAAATTGTTGTGTGAATGTGACACCCTGTATTTAAAATTAAAATGAATCCACTTAAACAACTTAGGTTAAGATGATATTGTATTCGAAGAGACCGGGGTCGGATATCAGTAATATTCGAAACCACTTCGATTAGTGATCTGCTATAATTCTTTGAAAATTTGATTATAGAATCAAATAGGTTGGAATGGAATAAATTAAGTAATATAACTATTTTAACTAAGTAACGGTACTTAGATATTGTTGTGTGAAAATAAGTGTTGATTATATAAGTTGTTTACTTGTAGTAAAGTACGAGTTACCCCGGGTTTAAATAAGTTCTATGAATTGAAATTTCATGTTAGATGAGTTTACTCACGCTGGTTTCCAGCCTGACCCGGGTGTTACTTTGATGTAATGCTCGGGTCAGACTGAGTATTACAGATTTCAGGTAAGGACGTTCTGGAGCTCAGGAGGCGAGCTGGATGGCAGGAACGTATGGAATATATTCCGCTGTGATATTATAGTTGTCTGAGACATGTTAATTTTAACTGTCTAGTACATTTGTGAATGTTGTAACTCTGATGTATTAAAATGTAATTAACAAATACAGTTTTTCTTTGTATAACTGATATTATTATTTGTTATTATATTTAATCCGCTGCGAATGTGAGATGTTGTGTTCTCTGTTCTCCTTTCTTCTTTCTGTTTCTTTCTTCTATCGCTTTCTTTTTCTTCTAACTATCTGGAATTTTCGGGTTCGAAAATTCCGGGTCGTTACAGTTGGTATCAGAGCAAAAGGTTAAGCAAGAACCTTGGCTCTGTTGGGATTACTCATTAAGGATAGGGTCAATGGTACCCTAAAATGAGTTGAGAGTATTATATATGAGAGCGTACTTGTTATTTTCTTATATAAAGATTTTAAAATGATTTTAAAATTGAATGATTTTAATATAAGTTTATCTTTTGATATATAAAGCAATATTTCTTTCTAATAAATATTAAGGTAATTGGTTGTTAAAATATTGGAATTAAATTAAGTGGTAATAGAAATACAACCAAATTAAAATTGAATAAAGATAAGTTTGAAATGGATCCAAACTGAAATTAAAATCTTGAAATTGTAGAAATAAAGATAATAATGAATTGGTTTCCAGATATGATAATCTTGGTTATTATCATACATGGTTGATAATGAAATGTTGCAAATGATTAAGTAAAATGAAATGTTTTAGGGAAGTAAACTTTTAGGTGAATATGACTTATAAATTGGAATTGAAGATAATTCAAAAATTTTGAAATTTTAATCTAAATCAAGAAAACTTGAAATTGTTTTAAAGAAATTTGTTTTGAAATTAAAAACCAAGAATGGTTTAAAATTTAAAGTATAACTTGGTATGTAAAGAAAATGTATATATGAGGATATACATAATATCAAGGATGATTTGAAATAACTCTTAGTGTTAAGTTTTAAATTGAAATGTGATATGAAAACCCAAAGTGATAAGTTTTTGAATTTAAATGGGAAGATTATTATTATAAGATTTAAAAATTTGAATGGGAATTCAAATTAGGTCAAGTTGACTAAATTAAATTAAATTTAACTTAAGGGAAGTTAAATGAGTTTAGAATGAACAACTTGAATTAGAAATTTCAAGATGAAATTAAAATTTAACTTGAGAAGTTAAATGGTTGGATTTAAATGGGAGTTATGAGTAATCTCAAAATGGGTTTGAGGTCTGGAAATTGAAATGGGATGTTGTTAAATGGTGTTTGGATAAATTTGGATGTTTATTTATCCTGATATCATTCTATTGTTATAAATAATCTATGAAACTAAGAATTTATTTTAAAGTTAGAAATGGATAATAAATTAGAATCTGAAGATTAAATTGTTTTTGAATTCTTATTTGAACTTTGTAATAAGTTAAGATAATTTTAAAATGTAATTTTGAAATTTGAATTCAGAATTAAATGGTTTAAAGATTTAAGTTGTTAAATTTAAAATTAAGGTTGATTTGATTTAAAAAGTAAGGGTTAATTTAACTTAAGGGATTAAATCAACATTTAAAATTTAACTCGAATTTATATAATTCGAGATGATTTTAAGCTGAGATTTGAATAGAATTAGTTCAAATTGAATTTGATTTGAATTAATTAGAATTGTGATTAAAGATGGATAAGCATAAATTTAAATGGAAATTTTGAATTAAAATAATTTGAAATAAAATTGAAGCTGGTTTAATTTGAAATTAATCCAAATTGATTTGAAATAATTTGGAATTGTGATTAAAATTGAATATGTTTAAAAATCAAATGAAATTTGATTTGAATTTGGAAAGGAATTAAGGTTAATTCAACTTAAATTGGGATTTAATAAATTTCAATGGAAATTGAAGTGTTGAGTCAATTTAAATGGAAAAGGAAATTTAAATTGAATAAAAGGGAAATTAATTGGGAATGTAGATTGGGATATTAAACAGTTTGGCTCTGGACAATTTTTAAAATAAATTGTTTTAATACAAATAAATTTTTCCAAACTATTTACTATACAATCTTTCTTCTTAAACCACAAACTATCTATACTTATTTTACAATTATTTTAGAATTATTTAACTATTTTGAAACTGTCTTATAAACTAATTACTATTTTTTTCAGTTATTTATATCTAATCACTATTTTAAAAACTATTTTGTAATTATCTAACTATTTTATACATACTTAACTATTTTACAACTATTTTATAAACTAATAACTATTTTTCAACTACTTATCTATTTTAAAACTTTTTCAAGCTATTTTTAAATTTAAATGGGTCAGAGTTCAAACTGTTTATAATTGAAGTATTAACTCAATTGTAAATGGAAGCAATTGAGAATAAGAGAATAGAATTAAAGGAAATGTGAATAGAAAAGAGAATTGATTTGGCTAATAACCAATAAAGATAAATACGTAGGATATACGTATATTATTCTATTCGCATAGTGATTTGATCCAGATTCGAACACAGAATTTCGAGATATTATTATCGATCCGAGTTGGGATTTTTCGCTCGATTTTCGACGGCGAACCTGGATATGGATTGTTGATTGGTTCTGGATATTCTCTATCATAGTTGTGACTATGCAAGGAGAATGACGGTTTTTGATCAGGAAACCAGATCTGAGTCCGCACTAGGAAGCCGGGTGGAAAATACTAGTTCGGAAGTGAAATTGTGTGATCGATTGAGCGATCAAATTGATATAGCGTACGGATGATATGTGTACATCGTACGGGTTTGAATGAAATTGGCATTTAAAATTTGAGGATAAGAAATTTGAAATGGTTTTCGAAAATGAAAGGTATATTATGTGAAATATAATGGAATTGGGTATTTCTTTGGTTGAAATTTACTTTATGGAGGTATGTAAATGGTAAATAACTTTATAAAGAAATCAAACTTGAATATTTGATTTGACAATAAATAAAGTTATATTTTGTAATATGATAAACTTCCCTTATTGAATCTAGCCAGAATAAAAAGGGTTTTGAAATATTTGAAGTATAAAAGAGGTTTTATACAAGTTTGAAATGATCCAAAGATTTTCGAAGTTATATATATCTATATCTATATATATATAAAGGATCTTATGAGAATGATTTTGGAAAAGGTTTTGGGAACCTATGAATTTGGGAAAGGCTTTTGATTTTTGGGAAAATCAATTTTGGATTTTGAAAAGCCTAGTTTGAGAATTATCGATTTTGGTAATCGATTTTGTGTAAAGGAGATTTTGATAAATCATAAAGGGTATGATTTGAAGATACTATAAGTATATAGTATAAAGTGTTTTGAGAATAGCTCTTGCGAAAAAGGCGCTCCCTTGAAATGAACTTCTCAGGAGTACCACAGGATGGTACTGCCTTGAACCCCAAGGGGGGATTCTAAAGTTGATCCTGTGAGGAGTCCGGACAAAACTAGTTCCTGAGGATTATTTGTGTAGCGAAAGTCGAGGGGCTGGTGCCCACAGAGGCATTTGGGTTATGCTGTGACGACAGTGTAACTCAATGTCACTGCGATCTACTGCAGACCATAGCGAAAGTCATGTGTGCCGCTGAGAGCCAACTGTCTACGTTTGATTTTATATCGGTAGACTGTGACACTATGGTAACATAGCGAAAGTCGTTTGTGCCGCTGAGAGCCAACTGTCTACGTTTGATTTTATATCGGTAGACTGCGACCTATGTGGGAGAAGTTTCATTATTTGGCAGCGAAATTCGGTGGCGCTGATGCCTACAGTTATATGGGTTTGTGCTGTGCTAGCAACGTAAGGCCCGGGTATAACTGCGATCTGTAGCGGGTTCCATGGCGTAATCGAGGAGCGCGGAGACCTACAGTTATCTGTGGATTTTGCCGGGACGGCAACGTAACCATCGGGTTAACTGCGACCATGGATGGGAGTGATGATTTCTAGAGCATTCTCACCAAAGATATTTCCTCTATTTTCAAAAATGTTTTCTATATTTTCATAAATTATTTTCCAATATTTTCACTGGGTGTTGAAAACGGGTTAGCTAAGTCCTTATAGATTTTCAGTCCTACGTCTGATCAACGTATGACCGAATTTCTGTGAGAACAAGGATGGACTTGTTGAAACATCGAGTTATAAAAAGTATTTTTATAAAAACTATTTTGATAATATTATGTAAATTTTTAAAATGCTTTGAAAATTTTAAATAAAAAGAGTTAAGAATTAAGATGTCTAAGGAATAATTTAACTGATAATCAACATTGAAATAAAATTCTTGCTTCGTTTCTTTTCGGGGACGAAAAGATTCTAAGGGGGGAGGAATGTGATAACCCGGATTTTTGAACATCTGTTAATTGATAATTAACTGGTTTAATTAATAAAAATATTGATTTTTATTTGGATTAATAAATGAAATTCTGATATATAAATCTGGATATGTATATAGAAGAATCTGAACTATAATAAATGCTGGATTTTTATATTTGGATAGATATTTATTTGATAATCACCTATCATAATTATTGAAGTTGACAATATTAGTCTAATAATCTTCTTTTATAATTATTTAATTAGACAAAAATTTATCTTCTCAAAATTTATAAAAATGATTTTTCTAATCATAATATATATATATATATTGAATTGGAAGTTATGTTTTTTTTATGATTTTCAAGATTTATTTAAAAATTGAGTTCTATATTTTTCTAACACTAAATAGTATCTATAAGATATATATTTATTAATTTAAAAAGTATTTTAGTTTAAAGTAAGATTTGATAAAAGGTATATATATTTCTTTAAAGGCTATACTTAAAATAAAGGTAGTTTGTAAATATATAAGGTTAAAACATACATGTATAAAGGTATTATATAGATTTAAGAAAGTAATAAATACATAAAACATATTAGGTACATTATAATTACAAATGTAAACAAATTCACCATGCATTTTAACAAATGTAAACTATTTATAAAACAATAATGACAAGTGTAAGTTAATTCATACAAGTGTCTTAATTTTAATAAATTTTTTTAAAAAAATGATAAAACTGAGTTATAGGAAAACTCTCTACTTTCTCCTCTCATTTTCTTTTCTATCTTAAATATCAAAACAAAGAAAAAGAAAATCTGAAACCAAAAACCAGTAAACAAATCTAAAGGAAGCAAACAATTATCAGCTTCTCCAAGTTTTCAAATCTGAAGCAATCTAAGATCAACTCAGAAATTCAAGATTCAATTGAATAATCAAGTTAAAATTCAGATTCAGAAACAAAAATTCTAGTTTCACAAGCAGGGCAACATACAGTTTACTTAAAGCCTTCTCTGTTTCTTAAGTCACGGTGAGTAAATTTTATCTTAAAGCTTAATCCGCTTATATATGTGATTGCATGAGATAATTCTTGGAATTATGAAGTGAGATATGTTTGCATGATAGTTTAAAGCTGAATGAATGTATCTATTGATGTTGATATTGTGTGCATATCTGTGTTCCAGTTCATTTGCCCTGTTCTTGATATTACAAGTTTAAATTAGGTTCAAAATCTAATTTCTTTTCCCTGATTCTCTTTGGACCCTAATGTTTAAATAAAATTCGTTAGAACAAACAAGTTATAATTTTTAAATATATTTTCAAGGTGAAACCTGATGTTAGTTTTAACAAAGAGGAAATTTCAGTAAAACTAACATATGAAAAATCTCGACTTAAATAATTTGAGGATTCAAGTATATGATCTGATAAATCATTGGAAGTTATGATTTTAAAAAAATATAACCATGAATTTAAAGACGGGAATTTGAGAGAAATTCACAGTTGATCGTGATTTGGGTTCTGGACATTTGCTGGTGGTCGGGGTGATCTGGGTAGCCGGAACTACTGCTGGAGGTAGCGGTGGAGTTGATGAGCTCGGCAAAAATGGTGTTTCATTTTATCTGACGTCGAGGTGGTAGGACGGAGGAGAACTAGGGTTTAGGCCGGGTTTGAGTAGTGGTTGTTTTCGAAGCAAATGGGGCGTCGTCATTGATTTGGTAGTGATCGGTCATGGAGGAAAAGGCAGAGGGTGGTCAGACGAAGCTTTTGGCAATAGGCCATGGTTTCCAGTGGCTTGTGGTGATCGATCGAGGGGAAAGAAGACGTGGTTTTGTTTCCAGCGATGATCGGCATTGTTTGATTTTGTTTTACAGCTCGATCGGAAGTTCTAGGGGGTCGAATCGACTTAGGGTTGTGTCGCCGACTTGAAGATGGCCTGAGAGATGATCGGAGAGGAGGGGACGCCGTGTGCACGTGCACAGCGTTGGCTGTGTATCGGTTTTGTTTCGAGAGAGGAGAAGATGAAGTTCCCTCGGGTGGAAACTCGGGAAAATGAGGATGGAACTCGAGTTGTTTTCGAAGTTATTGTGGGTGTGTTAGCAGAGTTGAATTTAAGTAAGCGTTTAAATTAAAAAGGAAGGAAACGAAATGACTCGGGTTGGGTGTGGGATTGCACGAGTTTTACTCGGATAAAATGTTTTCAAGTTTATAAATGTTAGGATCAACTTTGAACCAATTTCTTAAAAACTAAATCCTTTTGGATAATGATGTTATTTAAAAATTTGATTTGTTAAGTAGTAATTAAGAAGACGAAGTGATTATCACCAATCAAACTTAAGAACTTGTGTTAATGATTTTAATTCCTAAGCTTATAAAATTCTAATGATAATTAAGGAAGTAATTAGGATAAATGGCTTATCTTAAAGGTAAATCAAGGTCTTGAAAATTTATGATTAATTAAATTAATGAAGAGAAATTAATTAATTAATGATTAAGGATTAATTAATTAGGAAATAAATTAATTAAAGAAACTAGGGATTAATTAATTAGAGATTAATTACTTAAATGATTATTATTTAATGTAAGTAATTGAAGGATTTATTTGTTAAGGGTTAATTAATGAGATTAATTAAGAGATAAGTAAGTAATTGAGGATAATTACTTAAGATGGATAATTAAGGATGATTAATTAATTTCATTAATAAATAAAAGTAATTAGTGGTTAATTAATGAAAGTAATTTAAGGATAATTATTTAATGAAAGTAATTAAAGATTAATTTGAATGATTAAAATGATTAAAGAATAATTAATTAAATGTTTTAATTAATGTTAATTAAGCAGGATTTATAAAAGTAATTAATTTACTTCGTGTTAATTAAATTAATTAGAAATGGACTAATTAAATCTTGCTTATGGATGATTGAATTGTATTGAAGGATTGGATTAATATCTAGTCTGATAATTTACCGTGATATGATAGATTGGTTTGAATTGTGATAATGTGGGTTATTTATCGATGATAAATTGTTGTGTGAATGTGACACCCTGTATTTAAAATTAAAATGAATCCACTTAAACAACTTAGGTTAAGATGATATTGTATTCGAAGAGACCGGGGTCGGATATCAGTAATATTCGAAACCACTTCGATTAGTGATCTGCTATAATTCTTTGAAAATTTGATTATAGAATCAAATAGTTTGGAATGGAATAAATTAAGTAATATAACTATTTTAACTAAGTAACGGTACTTAGATATTGTTGTGTGAAAATAAGTGTTGATTATATAAGTTGTTTACTTGTAGTAAAGTACGAGTTACCCCGGGTTTAAATAAGTTCTATGAATTGAAATTTCATGTTAGATGAGTTTACTCACGCTGGTTTCCAGCCTGACCCGGGTGTTACTTTGATGTAATGCTCGGGTCAGACCGAGTATTACAGATTTCAGGTAAGGACGTTCTGGAGCTCAGGAGGCGAGCTGGATGGCAGGAACGTATGGAATATATTCCGCTGTGATATTATAGTTGTCTGAGACATGTTAATTTTAACTGTCTAGTACATTTGTGAATGTTGTAACTCTGATGTATTAAAATGTAATTAACAAATACAGTTTTTCTTTGTATAACTGATATTATTATTTGTTATTATATTTAATCCGCTGCGAATGTGAGATGTTGTGTTCTCTGTTCTCCTTTCTTCTTTCTGTTTCTTTCTTCTATCGCTTTCTTTTTCTTCTAACTATCTGGAATTTTCGGGTTCGAAAATTCCGGGTCGTTACATCAGACCTTAACTCGTAAGACCTTAACTCGCAGCCTTTAAGTCGTAAACCCACTAAGTCGTAACCCGTTAGGTCGAAACCTTCTTAAGTCGGAGCATTTCATAACTCGGAGTCTTCCTTAGGTCGTAGCCTTTAGGTCGCAACACTACTAGGTCGCGGAGTCTTTAGGTCGCAAGCTTCCTTAGGTCGCGACTTCCCTTAGGTCGTGACATTCGTGTAGCCTTAGGTCGCAAGGTCTTCTGTAGCCTTAGGTCGCTGGGCAAGTTAAGTCATTGAGTCCTAGGTCGTAGACATCTTAGGTCGCAGACTCCTTAACTCGCAGGCACTTTAACTCGTACATTGTTAGGTTGTGATGTCCTCTTGAGTCGTAAGCCTGATGAGTCGTAAGCCTGATGAGTCGTAAGCCTGATGAGTCGTACAGACCTGATGAGTCGTACAGACCTGATGAGTCGTAAGCCTGATGAGTCGTACAAACCTGATGAGTCGTAAGCCTGATGAGTCGTACAGACCTGATGAGTCGTAAGCCTGATGAGTCGTACAGACCTGATGAGTCGTACAGACCTGATGAGTCGTAGAGCCTTTAACTTGCTGAGTAGTTAAGTCGGAAACCTCTCAACTCTTTAAGTCGTAGACTGTTAAGTCGTAACCCACTGTAGGTTTGAGTCTACTAACTCGTGAAGCTTTTAGGTCGCGGAGTAGGCTTGTCTTCAACGGTTAAGTCGTTAAGACTACTTAAGTCGTAAGTCGTTAACTCGTTAGATCATAGCTTCCTGTAGGTTGCTTCAGCAGTTAGGTCGTAAGTCGTCGCTTATCACTAGGTCGTAAGTCGTCGAGTCCCCTTAGGTTTTAGGCTTTTTAACTCGTAAGTCGCTGCTAAAAGGGAGTTAACACACTTCATATTGAAAAACATTTTCATAATTATTTAATAATAAGTAATTCACAAATCTATTCGTTTCAACATTTGGAAAATATTCGATATACTTAAATCACACTTAAGTATATATTTTATTCTTTAAGGAAAACATCCTTTTAAACACATTTGTTTGAGTCAAAACGAATGTAGCGTAAAACATCGTTACAACAACCCAAAATCACTAGTATAGGGATTCGAAATTAAGATAGATATATAAATCCCAATACTATATAAAGACATTTCCTTTCGGAAATCATTTACTATAACAATAGTGTTATAGTCCACCATTTCCTTATTTCTCGAAAACGTCTATTTCAACAATTAATGTTGAAATCTATGGTTTCGATAGTTAATACATTTTAAAACATCTTTAAATCGTTTCAATTCTATTTAAAATATCACTTTCCAAAACATTTCTTTCTCCAAAATCGTGAATATACTTCGTTATCCTAATTCAACATTTCTACACATTTTATTTAAAGGATTATCCATTGTCCAAAATCGTGAATATATTTCCTTTAATAAGCCATAATAATTAACTTATCAAAATAAGACGTTTCTCGGATTTACAAAACAATGTTTATAAATTCCCTTTGTATTTTATAACAACTTCAACTTATAAAATCACTTTTATTAACCAATTCTATCCATATCCCATTTACACGCCAAAATCCAAATTATACGCAAATTACTTAAAAATTCTCTATTTACAAATTCATTCATTTTATAACTTCACAAATCGTAAATTCTATTCTTTTATAAATCCATTTATAACATTATTTCAAAACGTCTTTAAAATTCCTTTATAATTTCATCACTTTGATTTATAAAAATCAAAATTTTTAAGTCTTATATATATATAAAGCTTTTATAATAAATTCAAAAATCTCTCTTTAAACTATTTTATAAAATCATTAACTCCATATTTCAAAAATCACATTTCAACTATATTTCTCAAAAATCATAATTTTATAATATTAAAATTTAAAATGTTTATTTATTTAAAATGAATCAATTTCAAAATTTTAATAAAACGTATACTTTCAAAAATTCACTTTAAAATCCTTTTAAATTAGAAATTGTTCTTTTAACGTCTTTAAAACTTCAAAATAGGCCCAATGATGCAACAACACCAAATAATCAATCACGGCATCCAAACATCATATATCATCATATGATAACAGAATATACAACAATATCTGTAAATAAATCAATACGGTGAGGAATCCAGTTGGATCCCTCCAACCTGTTTTCCTGCATCCATAGATGTTAGCAGAATACCAATTCCGTTCCAATACGGAATATCGCGGTATATGGGATTTATAACATATTATCCGCTATTATACGGCGCAATAGGGTCTCATCCACTATATTTGTGGGAAATCAACTCCAAGTACATATATAATACCTATTCACTTCACGGTGAAATATCGTGGTATATGTTTTTAATAAATAACCTCCGCTTAATATACGGCGTATAATGTCTATTTCAACACAACAGATAACAATTTATCATCCAATCACACAAATCATCACAATCAAGCAATTTTAAATCTAACTATTTAAAATTTAAACCAAAACTATTCGGTTGAGTGAGAAGTTCTCACCTTGCATTTTATAACGATTGCGGTATTTTATTTCGGATAAAATTAAACAGGCGTTTAATTTTAGTCAAAATTTTCACTAGCTCCAATTCACTCTAAACCAGCTCCGTTGCGAAGAGCTCGTCGAACGATTCCAACGCAAGTCGTTTCGGAATTTTTCGACCTCGTACGAAAAAGTTATAGCATTTTAAACATCACACGAATTTAATATATATATTAATTTATAACAAATATTTTAATTTTAAACCCTACACGATCCAGACTGTTGATTTCCCTCTGATCCAGATCGGCCGTGAATATGCTTCTTCCCTCCCCAAGCCTTCATACGCGACATAAACCCATGGCCGACCTTTATACCCTAATTTATGCGACCCCTCCGTCGATCTTTACGACGATCAACGCCCGCCACATCGAAGCACCTCACACGGGCTACCCACGGCCGCAATGGTGTCGATTCGGTCGAGCATGAGCTTCGAAATTCGAGCACGAACGCGCGCCATTCACAAACGATTTGCCGTCGATCCACCAAGTTAAATTCGATCGTGACCGTTGGTTTTGTAGATCTCAAAGTTCTCTACAACTTTGCAGTAGAAAGTTTCTGAAATTAAATGATGGATTTGGAGAAAAATGAGGAAGAAGAAGTGAGATTCTCAGCCATTGAACAATTTCGTGGCGGCTAGGGTTTCTGACCAAGGTTTGTTTGCAAATGAGAATAATATAGGTCATTTTATAGAAAAATACGCGACACTATTCATCTGAATTTTTCTGAACTCCAAACGAAGCATGCCGGCTGACATTTATAATGTTTACCCCGCGTTACGAACACAATGGAATGTGTTTCGAGAGCTAATTCGATCATATGTGCGAGTTACGGAACTAAACGATCAATTTAAAATTCAAATCGATTAAAACGATTTCGATGCGTTTTGGCTTGCCCCGGACAAACCGTAAATCCGGTTGACACGAAATTTGAAACCATACAATAATATCACATTACGGATCCGATGAAACTAGTTTTGTCAAAATCCGAGAATTTTTGAAAAATGACTATTTTCACTAGTCGATTAAATATTAAAATATTTAATTTTTACAAATTAACTTTAAATCCAATTTTAAAAGTTCACAAACATTGTTATAACTCCAATATGATTTAATATAACTTTATACATCATTTTTAATCACATTAGACCTAATTTTCAAATTTTCTGTAATTTCAACTATTAAATTATCGATTTAATTATCCAATTATATCCAGATATTCGAAAAATAAATTATTCGACTTATTAATTACACTTGTTAATATCTAAAATCAATTAAATATTACGAATTTTAAATGTTAGAAATTATGGGTCGTTACATTTTAGATTTATAATTATTTTTTAAATTTTATATATTTTCTTTAGGGAAAATTAATGTGGTTTTAAAGTTGCAAGAGGATTTTATGAATTATCCTTCAGATATTAGCATTTGATTTAAAATTTATAAAAGTAATTAAAATTGATTTATTATCTTCTTGGATAATAAACATTGTTTTGAATATATAGACGATAGTTTATAAATGAGAAAATCCTTTAAAACGAGCTGTTTACAAATGAAACTAAGTGTAAATTCTTTTGGGTATATAGTAGGTAATGTTTTAATGAAATTTGTTTTTGACCCTTGTTTTAATACACTAAGCACTCTTGTTTGCCCTTTGAAAAGAATATTTTAAAGAGTATTTTTAAGCTTTTATAAATATTTGAAATGTGAAATTCAAGTACTAGTGTGGAAAAAATATTTTAAAAGTTTGATTCATTTATTTATGGTACGTGTATGCGATTTAATTCCCATATGCAAACCACTTTGTTATTCCCGATAGTTGATTTATCGATTATTGACTTTGATTCTGCTATCTTCTTTGTATTTCGTTACTCTAAGACGATTTGTTGCTCTTTTGACCTTTGATTTTTTCCAAAAATGATTGAAGAGAAAGCACGGATAAGGAGGGCGTACCCTCCTAGTCATTGTTATGCTTCATCATTCTAAGATGATATGTCGCTCATTCTGAGCGTTAGCATCCAACACTATAGAAACTAAAACCATAGAATAAATGGGAGCCAAGCCTCGTGGGTCGCACCCATTATAGTATACTCACATTTATCTACTTGTGTTGATAGCATGCATGCATTGATGTGAGCAGGGGTCCAGCTTGAAAGTTCTTTAGAGTGATGCATGTTTGGCATGGGCTCTCAAGTATATTTTATTTAGAGGTATACTTTCGGTGTGGGGGAAGCACCTCCTTGTTATATTGAATAAATTTGTCTTCCTTCTTTGATTCAACCTTGGAATTGATCTTTCCTTCTTTTATGTTTTTCAATCCAATATGGTTTGTTGCTCATTTGACCATTGATATGCTTTATCGAAAATAACTAAAACCAAATAGTGAGTGGATGTCAAGCTATGTGGGATTACTACCATTATGGTATCTTTGCATCTACTCTAGATTCGATTCGACCATATGCATGGAGACGTGAAATACTCGGATACTCAATAAGGTTGGCGGGATCCAGCTTGTATATTTCCGAGGGCCATCGTTTTTCCTTAAGTATGTTTCTAGAGGTATACTTTCGGTAAGTAGGGCGCACCGTTTGTAACGACTGCCTTTCTTGCACCGATATACAAGCCATTGAGGGTAGAAGAAAAAGAAAGATAAGAAGAAACTAACAATCAAAGAATCTCACCCAGACTCAAAACAACATATAATATATAACATAGGATATTACAATATCATTTCCATAATAACTATAAATCAGAGTCGTTATATTACAACTTTCATCCGGACAGTTATAACTACATGCCATACAAAAAGTATACAGGTCATGGATAAAATAGTGGAATAAGATAATAACCAGCTAATGGTAAAGCCAACTGCTCCAGGTCCTTTAAAATGCTTCCATAAGAAACCTGGATCACTTGGCTACTCATAAAAATTTGAGTACACAAGAGTTTAAGGAAATGAAATTAAAACTCTAGGTCAGACATGTGTCTGGTGTGAGTAAACTCAAATTACTTTTATAAAACACTTTCAAAATCAAAGGTATCCTGTAAGACTACACCACACACAAACATAGATGGGTTTTTCCCTTACGGTAACCATAATAATTTATATATAAATCCAGTTATACTATGATAGTGTCAAGGGTTTTCAAGTAAAATAGAACACAGCTGAAATGCTTGCATCTCATATTCCAACATATTTGGATACAACTAAGTTAGTATGGTACTTATTGGAGAATGGATTCCATACAATGACTGGGCTACTAGGGTACCGCCCATCATGGTGCATCTCTAGATAAAATAACACTGAGGACCTCGCATGGATCCCCCGCCAACATAAGATGGGCCTACCCCTTGCTGAATAGTACCAAATAAGATTACCCCTCAGTTGGGATCAGCAACCATACCGAAGCATACACGAATTAGTAGTAGGGACTCTAGATAGGGATAACCTTACCCTTATGATGACATAGAGATTTTAACGATTTTAAATAACGTAATTAACTAAAATTTTCATGAAATAAACAATAACAATTTTAGAAATTAAAATTTGATATTTGGTATGTGTATATTGAAGCATAACAAGTGGCAGATTTCCATTTGAAAATTTGTAGGTTTGTTGGCTGTGAAATTTCAATTTAAAATTTAAAAATCAATTTATTTGATGGAAATAAAATATTTTTAAAATTTGAATATTTGTATATAAGAAAATTGAAAATCATTTTCTGAGTAAGGCATCATATTTCTTTTCACCACATTTGGAAAGCCCTTGCCCTGTTTATCATTTTTTCGGTGGTTTAGCATCAGTTTGGCATCGAATATTGAGTATTGATAGATAGGTCATATCACTAATATCTTAATACCATTCTATTTGTCTCGTCATGCTGATCTCCATAGCATATTCATTTAAGCATTTCAGTATTCGGTACGCGGCAAAATCTGCAAAACGATTGGCTATATCGGTTCCGCATTTGAGTCCTTTGGGCTTTCCGTGTCCTTTCGTTTGTCAAATAACCACTAACCATTGAAATTCCGAAAAATTTATATTGACTTTTCTTATTCCCCATGGTTTCAATTTATACGCTGGTTCTTTTATTTTCTTTTAGCCTATTTTCTTTCCTCTCTGGTTCCTTTAGAGAAATAATATAATATATAAGTTTATATTATCTATGGCTTTTATAATAGAGGAGCCTGCTCAAACTTTTCTTGTTTGACGATAGCCTTCCCCTTCTTCGTCACTGCCTTGCGACCCTCCTCCCTTCACCATCTCCACACAGCACCCACCATCCATGCCTCCTCGAGCATCGCTCAGACCCGCCACCTAAACCACAACCGAACGGCCCCACCACCTTCTCCCCACTGCTAACAACCACCTACAAGCACTGCCACCCGAACCCATCAATCGATCTCCTCCCCCTCTAATTGCCTACACGCCATGACAAGCACAACCTCCAGCTTCCTTGTCTTCCTATCGCCAGTAGCCGAACACCCCATTCCCTTCCACCATAAAATGCGCCCTCCACCACCTAACTCGACCACCCCTTCCAACTGCCTTCACTTCCTTCCCATTTTCCTACCTACACGTCAGTCCTCTTGATCTGCTACCACCTCACCTTCCAGCCTCATCTCCAAACCCACCTACACCCGAAGAACAACCTCACACCTTCACCCTTTTAAACCACACTTCCATCATAGTCGCCTATAGTCTACTACTAAGCGTCAGCCGATAACCCAAGCACCAAATTTGCCTATCATTTCCAAAACCTCTCAGCCTTGCACCCTTAGTCAGCCACCTTGTGCCCTTATGCTCTTCTCCATGTAACCCAGCCTTCTCCATTATAAAAAAAGAAGTTCCTATACATATATATTCTGAGAAGCTGGCATAACTTGGAATCCCATGGTCGACTAGAATTATCTAAGGCAGCCTCCTTTTTGTTAAGAAAAGAATAGAAAAAGGTATATGTATATTGTGTGTGTGTATTTGTCTACCAATATCAAGTTTGTTTTGATTTGTTTTCATCGATTTCAAGCTATCAGCTTTGCTTTGTTCGTCGAATTCGTATTCATCATGCTGTGCTTTGGAATTTTTGCTTGGATTCATAGCTTGTTGTGTGTCTAATTTCTCTAACCTTGAAAGGTGAGTGTTCACTCACGATTAACATTCTTATATTTAGTAAATTTAATTCACATGAAATGATGATTTAAATATGTTGTTACATTTGCATTGATTTGTGATTATATTGTGAATTATGATATGTTGTTATTTAAAATCATTTACCTATGCTAATTAACATATGACACTAATTGACATGTTAGTATATATTATATTTGTTAATCATGATATATGTTGCCATTGATATGTTATTTATTATTATTTTATTGTTCTCAGACTGCAAGTTCCCTATTAGTTTAGGAAATCCCTATGAGTTTAAATGGTACATACTCGAACGATATTATAGATTAGGGAAAATCATTATGGGTTAACATGATAAACCCAATCGATTTTATTAATTTTTGAAATTTTGGGATTGCGGGTTGAAATGATATATACCCGTAAATATTAAATTATTACGGATTGAAATGATAAATATCTGTATCACCTTACCATAGGACAGAAAACTATATACGGACACCCTATTTTTTTAAATGATTTCCAAAATTTTAAAAAGGAAATATATGAGTTTTGATTTTTAAAATATAATATAAAGATTATATTTTAATATATATAAAATTTAGATTATAAATTATATATTTAGGATACTTTAAAATTATAAGTTAAGTTATAAAAATGTAAATATTTAATTATATTTTTATTATTTTTAAATATATAAAATAAGATTTAAAATAGATTTTATAATAAGGTTTAATTTAATTTAGTTAGTATATATATAATATGTTTAAAATATTTATTTAAAATTTATATTAATATTTTGAAAATAGAATTTTTAATAACTTTAATAAATTAAGGTTGGAAAGATGAATTGAAATTGATTTGAAATTTTATTTTTTAAGAATTGTATTTAAATAAAAATGGATTTGAAATTTATTAATTTTGAGATTTTAAAGATATGATTTTTTATAACTTGATAACTAGATTTTGATTTAAAGGTATTAAATGAATATTTCAAATTTGAATAAAAATTGGAATTAAATATTGAATATTGATTTAAATTTGTATTTTGAGATTTTATTTAAATGTTACTAAAAATGATTTAGTGAATAATTTCAAATTTAAAAAAAAATTAAAGTTGAATTTTGAAATATAATTGAAATTTATCAAATTGAGTTATTGTAAATTGTTTCAATATTTATAGTTTGAAACTTATTGAATTAGTAGTGGTTTAAATTTGTAGTTCAAATTTGGATTTGAAATCGATATAAATTAAAAATGGTTTTAATAATAATTTGAATTGAACCTTTAATTGAAATTATTTAACTGAGATTGATTTAAATAGAATTTTGGAACTAAAGTTGATTTTAATTTATTTGTGAAGTTAGAAGGAACAATTTTAATTCGAAACTATTTTCGATATAAACTCTTTTTAATATATAAACCATGTTTAATATTTAAACAATTTTAATCTCTAACCTATTTTTAAAAATAAACTAATTTTAATGTATAACTATCCCAATATATAATTGCTTTCAATATTCAAACTGTTTAAGTTGGAACTTTTATGGTTTAGATTTAATGGATTTAAATACGAATACTTTGATATGATGGTTTAACCTATTTTGTGGTTATGATTTTGGAAATGAATATGATTTCGAAAGTGAATATGATTTTGAAATGAATACGAAATTTTGATATGAAGTGTGAACTATTTGAAATCAAAATACCATGGTGTGAAATAAGCATTTGGTAGTTAAAGAAACCAGGATCAGATTCTATTGTACTCTTTGCCAATACTGAAAACCACTTTAACATTTATGCACGTGGTGGATAATCCAGAACGGAGTAGGATGGTTTGGCAAACGATTCTGTATGAAGTATTAACGCAGCCCTGACTCCCTCGAGTCAGCTTGATGTGACTAAAACAGGAGCTATACCGGTCTAAGTGGGGTCGTTTCCCTTATCGGGCTCATTTCTTCGATACCATATCTATTACTTTGTGACTTGATTGGGTGCACCTTTGATTTGGGAGTGTGTCTCGTGGTGGGTGGTATAGCTGTTATGCGTTACAACCAATATGATAGTTCAAAACGGTAGTAGCCTACCCTCGGTATTGCCTCGCATGCCTTGTCACAGGACTTATCCCACCCACTACGAGTTTGGTTTGTGTCGTACCTATGGAGTGCTCCCTGATAGCCCACTGGTTTGGTGGATTTTACAGTACTGTATAGACTACGACATTTATATAAAATGTGTTAAGGGGGATATGGGTAATGTTTTAATGCTATTTTAATAGTTTACTTTAATATAGACATTATCTATGTAGCGTATTGTACAATGTATGTAGATAGTTTCTCGGATCCTTAAAGGAAGGAAACCCCGAGCATCCTTTAAGTTATATTGCATTTCACTTGGACATTTCACTTGAGTTGATTTACCTACATAAGAATGTTAAGCTCGACTCGAGTGTTTTGTGTTTAGCTTTATGCTCGGGTCAGACTGAGTGTCATAGCATTTGAGACTCGCTTTTAAAGCTTCGAGCTTTGCTTGGAGATCTACCTTTTATCTATTCATCTTTCAGTTATTCCTGTTATTTCTAGTTATTTATGTCCAGACTTGTCATTTGCTTATGTATTAGAGATTCCTTTGTATTTGGATTTTTGTTGTATTTACTTTAGACTCTGATGTTTATGTAGTAGCTGCATAAACTACTATTTATCTATTTCGCTAGTTATTGTTGTATTACTTAGTGTCTTTGATTCTATGATTGATTTATTACTGTATATGCTATGTTTTTCCAAATATAAATTAATAATATGTTGTTTTGAGCAATTCAAGTCTGACATATGTGGATTATTATCGACTTGAATGGTTCGAAGTAGCCGGTCGTGACATGTGGTACCAGATCTCTGGTTTAGGCAGAAATTAGCATATTAAGTTAAAACTCATTAGAGATAGTATAGTAATACCCTAGAATGAATAAATCAATTATAGAATCATCTTTCGTTTGAGCTAGAAATTCTTTGTTAGGATCCTCCTACATTAGGATTTCTTTTGTTTCGAAACTTTATTGTTCTAAAATCCATTCTTGTAGTTGCATGTCCGTGTTCTTTTGATATTGGAGCATCCCATAGCTTTATTTCTGTTGATCTCTAAAAAAATTGAGCATATCTTACAACCTCAATTGGTAACTTTATCCTTATGTGTGACTAATCCCATTGGGTATCCCGCCAACCTTAGTATGATTTGTAAAGGAGTAAAACTTCTTTATATAGGCGTCAATTCAGTGGAGATTTCTTTGCCCTCGGTTTTGATGCATTTGATATCTTACTTTGGGGTGATCGGTTGAAGCATTATTATTTTATTATCTCTTGCAAAGCCTGAACTGTTTCCCTAGTAGACGACCAAGGCCATTCTCTTGTGATCGTATGTTGGATGCCTCAGGATTATGCAAGTAGTTTTATCTTTTCGCTTGATTTTCAGCCTAGTGATCTTGACTCCACCCTTGTGGTCCATCTATTTTCGGATGTCTTTGGTGAAATCACTTCTCTACCTCCCAAGCGCGAAACTGAATTCAGCATCGATCTTATTCCTAGAGCTCGATCTTGCTACCAGTTTCCACCAGCTTCGTGTAGCTGAGGAGAGCATTCCCAAGACAGCTTTCCAAATGAGAAATTGTTCCTATGAATGATTAGTCATGCCCTTTGGATTAACAAATGCTTCTTCCTTCTTCATCGATCTCATGAATTATGTTTTCCACGATGTTCTCAACAAGTTTGTCCTGGTTTTGAATGATGATATTCTCATCTTTCTAAGTCAGAGAAGGGGCATGTATCTCATTTGAGCTATGTTCTCCGAACTCTTAGGAGTCATTAGTTGAAAGCCAAATTTTCTAAACGTCTTTTCTAGAGAAGTGAAGTTCGATTCCATGGGCACATTATTTCTGAAAATGGAGTTTCGGTTGACCCGGTTAAGGTCGCTGCGATTAATATAAGTCTATCCATCTTCCCCCTTTTGTAATTTAATTATCTTATCTTCTTTTCAAGCCTATCTTCTTAGTTGAATACTCTTTGATAAAGGTCCCTCTAAATTTGAATCTCTATCCATATTCGAAAATCCATTCTTGAATCATCCTATGAGAGAACGTATTTGTAATTGATATAAAATGTTTTATATTGTGTTGTTTGAGCTATTATGTTTGAATTTTGGGTTTTGATCGATTCGTCTGGCCAACGCTACCGATAGGAATTCCAAAACACTTGAACAGAGAAAACTAGTGCAATATTGTTTTCAAAATTGATAAATGAATTAATTTTATATATGATTATATTTTATATATAAAGGTATAATTTTCTGAAATTAAATAGTTAAATGAATTGGTTGTGAGAAGTGATAGTGCTAGATTATCATTTATTGTTTTGTCAAACCCATTAACTATTATGGTATGTTATAAGGAGATGAAAATTTTAAAACATGGTTTATAAATCCGATTTGCAAATGAAATGAATTTAAATTGAGGATTTGATAATTTAGTTTCTGCTGTTTTTCAAAATTTGGTTTTCAAAGTTTTGAAAGAATATATAAATTTATAGTATTTTTGAATGGAAATTTTTTCCCAAATAATTTAAAAAGATGTAGGCTAGTACTCTTCTCTTATGTCGTTGGAAAATATTTTAGGTGATGACTATAACATCATCGACATTCATTTTCGAGTCTCAAAGTGGGAAGGCCACTTAGTAGCTTTTCTACACTTTTTTTTGGAAATTGGATTTGATTTAAATTTCTTGAGTATGATTTGATGTACAAAATATATACATGTAAATCTTTATTTCAAAATGGTTGAAGTGAAACCAAAAATATAATTTTTAAGGTTTATGTTAAGTGATGGTTTTCAATTATTAAAATGAAGCAAGGAATTTTTGAATAATTTAAAGATCTAAAATGAGAAATGAAATTAAAACAACTTGAAACAGTTGAAATAGGATAAAATTTAATTGTATAATACTCAATTGCATTCTAAAATATATATAACTTACTTGGAGTTTTAAAAAATTAAAATGTTAATGTGAATATGTAATTGAAGGTTGTAAATGAGAAAACTTAAATAAAACTGTTCAAACTAAATTTTGCTTAATAGAAATGTTGTCAATAAAAGGTAATTTGTATAGTGCATAAGTACACTCAGAAACCTTAATAAAACTTACCTAGAAAATTTTGAATGTAATGAGAACATGTACTTGGATAATATACAATGAATATAAGTAATAAGATGTCCAAAAATGAAATTTTGTTAAGGGAATTTTTTTAAATAAAAATTTGGGTGTTATAATAAATGTTTATACATTTAATATATGTTGCAACATATGTTAAGTGAATAAATATGGAATGTTAATATTAAACTTAGATAAATTGTTGAAGGGTTAATTAAAATGATATTGATATTAAAGGTAATATACTATATGAATGAAACAAAATAAATGAAATTTATATGGTTTTGAATTAATTGTTGTATCTGGTATTATATATTTCGAATATATTATTTCCTTTTTGTTTTTCACCTATCTCGTTCCTTTTCGAGGATGAAATGTTTTAAATGGGAGAGAGTGTAACGACCTGGAAATTTTTGTTAGAACCCTTATTTTACGATTTTGACGATGATAACTGTATAATGGAAATCATATATATATCATACAACTTTACAGATACGAATTCAAAGCAAGACAAACCACTACCGTGACAAGACGATGAATAAAGCATTGAAATGATTCATCTACAAAGTTGCACGAAGATCGAAGAGATATACACTCAAGAATAAATCCAGGAGAACATCACTTAACAGGTTCAGATGTTTGAATGCAGAACTTCAGACGTTTGAACGTAGAAGATGAAAAAAAATAGGTTCTCAGACGTCTGAAAACACCATTCAGACGTCTGAAGCTGGGCTCGGGGCAGACAATTCAAATTACAATTGTCATCTCCGAAGAGACACAACTCCATCTCTCCTCCACAACTCTTCACCAGTGAACAGTGACAACTCCAGACTGAAAGGAAAGAGATGTAACTACTAGAAGCAACCTTCTACAACTATATAAACGAGAATCAAGAAGGATCAAAGCACTTAACTAATTCACTCGACTCTCTATCTTGATCATCTCTTGTTCTAATCATTCACTTGCTATCAAATCTGCAAATCTAATATCATACACTTCCATACTCTCTCGAACAATATTGTATTCAATCATTCAAGAGATATAAGAAGTTCAATTATACAATATAGTCAAAATCCGTGTAATAGAGAACACATTCTTGACAAAGAAACTCTGCTATTGTAAACCTGTTCCTCCGGGTGAAGTGAGGGTTATCTGGTGAAAGGAAATTCCAAAGAGGAGCTTTGGGACTCGACGTAGGATGGGAGGTCCGAACTAGTATAAAATCCCTAGTGTGATTATTCTTATTTAAATACTAGACTATTGTTACACTATAGTTTAAATTAGTCATATACTTATCATTTGTATAATCGATCCACCATACTATATACTTTCAATTGGTATCAAAGCTTGGTTTGATCAAAAGTACTGTAATAAGTTTTTGAATCACTAATATGGCAAGTACCTTTCAAGAAGGTCAGTCTACCGCACGTCCCCCACTATTTAATGGCTCCAACTATGCATAATTGTCAACCCGTATGCGTATTTTTATGGAAGCCAATGGTCTAGAAATATGTTATGCTACAAAAAATAAATATGAAGCACCTGACACCGCTATGAGCACATGGACCGATGCACAACAATCCTTAGCCTCAAACAATGCTAAAGCTATGAATATTTTGTTTTGTTCTCTAGATAAAAATGAATTTTCACATGTCATGTTATGTACCACCGCGTTTGACATTTGGCGTACCTTACAAATTACACACGAAGGTATAATAAAGGTCAAACAAACTAAGATTTCAATTTTGCAAAACCATTTCTCCTCATTCAAAATGAAGCAAAATTAAACTATTGTTGACATGTATTCTAGATTTCAAACTATTCAACATGATCTTATGGCATTAGGAGTTAAGTTTACTGATTTTGATTTAGTTTCTTGAATACTCAACTCTTTAACATCGAATTGGGAAAGGAAGGTATTATCTATTGATGAAGCTAATGATCTTTCTACTCTCAAGGTTGAAGAGTTGATAGGAAATTTAATGTCCTCTGAAGCTAACTTATAGGAAGGAAAAGAAAAAAAGTTGAAAAGAAGAGCATAGCATTTCAAGCAAAGAATGATGACTCAGATTTGGATGAAGAAGAAATAGTTTTCATTGCCAAGAATTACAACAAATTCAAGAAATTTAGAAAGATGACCAAATTCCAAAAAGAAGGGAAGTCCAATACAACAAATCTGTCTCAAATCAAGTGCTATGAATGTGATCAATATGGACACATGAAGAAGGATTGTCCTAAACGCAACAATGAGAAAAAGAACAAATTTGAGAAATTTAAGAAGAAAAGAGCTTTTAAAGTTACTTGGGATGATTCGATCTTCTGATAATGATAGTGATAGCGATGGAGAACAAGCTAATGTATGTTTTATGGCTAATACTGATGAGGTATGTCCTGAACTTAGCTATAATGAACTATTAGAACTAAGTATGGAACTTGATGATAAGTTTAAACAAATCAAAAAATTGAATAAAGAACACCTAGCAAAAATAAATTGATTAGAACTAGAAATTGGATTTTTAAAGGATGAAAAAATTATTTTAGAAGAAGAATTGGAGATTTCACAAGAAAAGTGTAAAAAGTCTAACGAATATGATACATAACTTAGTGAAATAGATAGGTTAAAAGTTGAGAATAATAATTTGATTAAGGAAAATATTGAACTAAAACGTAGTACAAAAATTTCAAAAACTGAAATTTGTAAATTAAAGGATAAACTAGAAAAAATCATTAATAATGTTTCAAAGTTTAACAAAGGAAAACATGGTCTTGATAATTTAATTAAAATTTGAAACCTTCTGGTAATCGAAATAGATTAAGATTTGAAAAGAATTCACAAAAGAAAAAAGGTAATACTATAAAGCAAAGTATCTTGTATCAAAGTTTCAAAAAGACACCAAAGTTAAGTAAAGATGTAAAATATAAAAATATAAAAATTTAGTTACCAAAGTCTAATAATAAGTTAATTAGACAAAAACATATTGATAGTTTTTTTATCAAGTGTAGTATTTAATAATAATTATGTTTTTAAAGGACCCAAATCCACTTGGGTATGGCTACCCTCCCTCCTAACATTTAGGGCCCTAAGAAAAGAAGTGGGTACCAATTGAATAATTTTTGTTTTATAGGTACCCAAAAATAAAAGCAAGGAGAAATGGATACGCGATAGTGGCTGCTCAAAACACATGACCGCGAATGCCAAGATGCTCTCAAATATAAAATATATCCATGGAGGCACCGTAACCTTTGAAAACAACTCAAAAGGATATGTCATCGAAATTGGAGAAGTCATAAACATCGGTATTTCTAACTCTCATATTATTTCTAATGTTTTACTAGTAGAAAATTTAAAACATAATTTACTTAGCATAAGTCAATTATGTGATAAAGGTTTTCAAAAAAAATTCAAGAAAAATCAATTCAACATATTTGATAATAATAAAAATTTATTATTTGGAGGATTTTGAAATAAAAATATTTATATTTTGAATATGAATATAAAACAAAATTCCGATTTATGCTTGATCGCTAAACTTGATGATCCATGGCTATGGCATAAATGATTTTGTCACATGAATTTCAATTTTATAAATAAATTATCAAAATATGAACTAGTTAGAGGTTTACAAAAAGTAAATTATAAAATAGACAATTTGTGTGATGCATGTCAAATTGGAAAATTAAAAAGGAATTCTTTTAAATCTAAAAATAATATTTCAACAAAACAACCATTAGAATTGTTGCATTAGATTTATTTAGTCCTACTCAAGTAAGATCAATAAATTATAACATGTATGTTTTTGTAACTGTTGATGATTTTTCAAGATATACATGGACTTTGTTTTTAAAACAAAAAAGTGACACTTTTGGTTTGTCTATTTTTTTTGCAAAAAGAATTAAAAATCAAATGAATTTGAAAATTAAAAATATTTGCAGTAATTACGGGGGAGAATTCGAAAATGAACTTTTTAGAAATTTTTGCAATAAAAAGGGAATTAATAATAATTTTTCAATTCCACATACACCAAAACAAAACGGTGAGTTGAACGGAAAAATCGAACATTAGAAGAATATGCAAGAACAATATTAAACAGTAGTGATCTACCAAAACATTTTTGGGCTGAAGCTATTGCCACGGGTTGTTATGTTTTAAAAAGAGTGACACTATGACCAATGAAAAAAAAAACTTGTTATGAAATATTTTTTGGTAAGAAACCTAAAGTATCATATTTTAGAAGATTTGAATCAAAATGTTTCATATTAAATACTAAGGACAATCTAGGAAAGTTTGATCCTAAGGCCGATGAAGGAGTATTTGTTGGCTATTTGGATCGTAGCAAAGCTTATAGAATTTATAACAAAAGGATAAATATTGTAGAAGAAATTTTACATGTTTCTTTTGATGAAAATTTTATAATTACACAAATTAATGACGAAGAAGAAATAATCCAAATGATTCTTCTAACACACCTCACAATAATAAAGAAGCTATTGATCAAAATAATACTCTAGTTTCACCTCCTAGGATTTTAAAGAATCATCCTATAGATAATATTATTGGAGATTTAAATTCTAGAGTAACTCGAAATCAACTTAATCAGATAATTCATGTTGCATTCATTTCAAATTTTGAACCAAAGAACTATAAATCTAAAGACGATTTTTGGATTTTACCTATGCAAGAAGAATTAAATCAGTTCGAACGAAATAATTTTAGGGAACTCATTCCAAGGCCAAAAGATCAATCTTTCATTGGAACTAAATGGGTATTTAAAAATATAGCCGATGAAACCGAAAATATAGTTCAAAATAAAGCACGTTTAGTAGCACATGGGTATAATCAAGAAGAAGGAATTGATTACGATGAAACTTTTACACCTATTGCTAGATTAGAAGCTATGCGAACTCTACTCGCTTTTGCTTGTCATAACAATTTTAAAATATATCAAATGGATGTCAAAAGTGCATTTTTGAATGGTTTTATCAAAGAAAATGTTTATGTTGAACAACCACCATTATTAGAACATGAAAAATTTCCAAATCATGTTTTTAAATTAAATAAAGCATTATATGGGTTAAAACAAGCCCCTAGAGCATGGTACGATAGGCTTAAAACTCATTTAATCTCGTTAAGCTTTCAAATTGGTAAAATTGACACGACTTTATTTGTTAAAAGGGAAAATAATGATATTTTAGTTATTCAAATTTATGTCGATGATATCATATTTGGATCAACTAATGAAAATTTATCCATAAAATTCTCTAATATAATGAAAAATAAGTTTGAAATGTCACACATGGGAGAATTAAATTTCTTTTTAGGATTACAAATAAAGAAACTATAAAATGATATCTTTATACATCAAGAAAAATATTGCAATGAACTATTAAAACGTTTCGGTATGGATAAAACATCTAGTAGACCTACTCCTATGAGTACTACAGTTCATCTTGATAAAGATGAAAACGGAAAAGATTTTGAAGAAAAATTATATAGGAGTATGATTGGTTCGTTATTATATTTAATCACAAGTCGATCCGATATAATGATGAGTGTTTGTCTTTGCACACATTTTCAAGCAAAACCAAAAGAATCTCATCAAAGAGACATTAAATGTGTTTTGAGATATTTATCTAATATGAAAAACTATGGACTATTCTATCCAAAAGGATCTTCCTTCGAACTTGTATCATATAGCGATGCGAATTTTGGAGGATGCAAAACGGATAGAAAAAGTACTAGTGGAACATGTCATTTCATCGGACAATCTCTCGTCTCATGGTTTAGTAAAAAAACAAAATTGTGTTTCTCTATCTACTTGTGAAGCCGAATATATTTCAGCAGTATTAGCATGTGCACAAGTAATTTACATGCAACAAACCTCAAAAGAATTTGGAAAAATAATTGAAAAATCCCCGATTTATTGTGATAACACAAGCGCTGTAACGACCCAGAATTTCCATCATTTGAAATTCAGATATTTAATTAATTTTAGATATTAAAAAGTAAGATTTGTAAGCCGGATAAATTAAATTTTCAATATAGTGATTTAATTGGATAATTAAATCGACAAATTAATATTTGAAATTCCATAAATAATTGGAAATTGGGTTTAATGTGGATAAAAATGATTTATAAAGTTATATTAAATCATATTGGAGTTATAACGATGTTGTAGAACTTTTAAAATTGAATTAAAAGTTAATTTGTGAAAATGGAATATTTTAATATTTAATCGACTAGTGAAATTAGCTATTTTTCAAATAGTCTTGGATTTCGACAAAACCGGTTTCATCGGATCTGTAATGTAATATTATTGTATGGTTTCAAATTTCGTGTCAATTGGATTTACCGTTTGTCCGGGGCGAGCCAAAACGCATTGAAATCGTTTTAATCGATTTAATTTTAAATTGATCGTTTAATTCCGTAACTCGCACATATGACCGAATTAGCTCTCGAAACATGTTCCATTGTGTTCGGAACGTGGGTAAAACATTATAAACGCCAGCCGGCACGCTTCATTTGGAGTTCGGAAAATTTCGGATGAATAGTGTTTCGTTGAATTTTCTATATAAGGACGATTTATTTTCTTATTTGCAAACAAAGAATCAAGCTAGGGTTTTAGCCACCAGTTTCATCTTCAATGGCCGACGTTCTTCAGTTTTCTTCCTCAATTTGCTTCCAATTCACAAACAATTACAACAAACTCTCAACTACAAAGTGGTAGATCTCAGCGAGATCTTTGATATCAACGGTGGAGATCATTTTTAACGAAGCCGATCGACGGCAATTGGAGCTGGAAGGCGGCGGGTTCGCACACGTTTTTCTTAATATTTGTGCGACCGAACTCAATGAAACTCGAGTTGATGGTGGCGCGTGCGAAGGCCCTCAACGTGGTGGAGTTTGATCGTCTCCAAGTGGCCTGTGGTGGTGGTGAAAATTGGATGGACATCGGCGGCTCATGGGTTGTTTCGTGCGCACGTTGTCTGGTAGGGGAAGATGAACGTGAGCGGGCCAAATCTGATGGAGCAGGAATGAACGGCCGTGATTAATTCTAGGTTTAAAATTAAAAAGAAAATTTGATATATATATATATATATATATATATATATATATATATATATATTAATGTGTACAAACTTCTAAAATGCATATCTTTTTGATATGAGGTCCGTTTCGGACGAAACGAATCGCGTTGGGTTCGTATTGACGAGCACTACGCAATGGAGCTAGTTTGGAGTCGATTGGAGCTAGTGATAATTTCGGGTAAAATTAAACGTGCGTTTAATTTTATTCGAAATAAAACACTGCAATGGTTATCGGAAACTCAAGGTGAGAACTCCTCACTCAATCGAAATTGTTTCGATTTAAATTTTAAATAGTTAGATTTAAAATTGTTGATTGTGTTGATTGTGTAAATTGAATGATGATTGCTATCTATTGTGTGAAATAGACCCTATACGCCGTATATTAAGCGGAGGTTATTTATTAAACCCATATACTACGATATTCCACCTTGAAGTGGAATTGGTATTATATATGTATTTGGAGTTGTTTTCCCGCATTATATAGCGGGTGAGACCCTATTGCGCCGCATAATAGCGGATAGTATTTATAAATCCTATATACCGCGATATTCCACCTTGAAGTGGAATTGGTATTGTGCTAACATCTGTGGATGCAGGGAAACAGGTTGGAGGGATCCAACTGGATTCCTCAAATATTTGAATTTGTTTCAATGTTGTGTGTGATTAATTATAATCTGTGTATGATTATATTTGTGTTGGGAATCATTGTTGACGGCTATAATTTAGCCGAATATATTTTTGGTATCGTTGGATACCAGAAATAGATAAAATTGGATTTTTGAAAATTCAATTTGAAAATTTATTGTGAAAATTTATTTTTAAAAATTGGATAAATTAAAAAGGAGTTTTAAAAGATAAAAGTTTATTTTTGTATTATATTGAATTAAATTCCAAATTTTAGGAAAAAGGCTTAATAAATGGATTTTGAGTAATATTATTATAAGTTGAATAATTTATTTAAAATTTGATTTTTAATTGGATTTGAAGAGATAAAAGGAATTTACTTTAAAAAGGAAATAATTTGGAATTTAATTTTCTGGAAATTGAATTTGGTGTTTTTAAATAAATTTGAAAATTAATTTGAAATTAATTGATTTTAAATTACCATAACTAGTAAAAATTTATTTATAAAAATTTATTTGACTTTAAATTAATCAGATGATTAAAATTAATCCTATTTATGGATGTTGGATTATATTGAATGTTGAATTGTTTAATATCCCCGATATGTGATGTTTGTGATATATTCTGACTTGTGTTGTGATCTATAATTTATTATCCTGTGATATATATATCTGTGATCTATGAATGGAAGATAAGCGCTATGGTTTATACTGCTTATCGAATATATTGTGATATTTGAATCTGTGATGGTTGAATGTTGTTGCACTATTGTGTTAAACCCTTGGACTACACAATAAACACACAAGTGTGAATTTCACGTGGAAATCGGTTAAGTCACAGAATTTTATCAATTTTGAAGATTGAATTTTTGAATCCAAATTAGTTTTGGAGTTGGAATTGAAAGCTTTTGGAAATGAGTTTTGCAAAATAAAAGTTACTTTAAATAACTTAATAAAATTGAGATTTGAATAATTTGATTAAATTTGAATTCAATCTTTTGAAATTGAATTCAATGATTTGGGAATTTTGGTTTAAAGGATTTTACAAGCGTAAAAGGTGTTTATATGGATTTTTAACCGTAAAAATATGGTTTTGGAAATTTAAATTTAAATTCAAGTTATACTTGGATGGTTTTAACTGTGTAATTGTAACCAGTTTTTCCCAAAAACAAAAACTATCTGTTTTCAAATAATAGAAGCTTTCATATAAGGGAAGAATTTCCCAGTTGTGTAAAAGAATATTAATTTGAAATTGAATTATTTTGAAAAGCTAAAATTGAACCTTTGTGGAAGATTGTTAAACTCTGTTTTGAAATTGGAAAGGTGTATCTTTTGTATAAAAGATTTGGAAATCGAAATAGTTTTGAGAACTATGAATGAATCTTTGTGAAACTGTGTAAACTTTATGAAACAAATCTTTTTGTTTAAAGATTTAAAATGGTAGTTTGTTTAGACCATTTGAAAGAAAGTTTAGATAATAAGTTGTGACTTAATTGAAATCCAAATATCCATATATTTTTAAACATTGTGTTCACTATTTGGATTAGCCGGGAGAGGACCTTTGTGTCATATAACCCATTCCGAATCAGTGATACGGCGATATGGATTGCATTGAAGATCGGTGGTGAAGACCGGGTATTTGTGAAAACGATAGGATGACCTATCGATTGTCTCTGCACCGAGTTGCTCCGGTATAGAGATTTCCTTTATGATGGGAAGTTCGATCGGGATTGTGAATACCCGGATTGCAAGGGCTTCTTCGGAAGTGCCTTCGGTTCTGTTCGAACCCGGAACAGACTTGTATGGTTACATGTCTGACATTACATTTTGAGATATAAAACTGATTTCTTTCAAATACATATCTATGGTGGCGGAGAATTTATTCTCTTAGCACAACACCCTTCTCTATGACGTACGAGCTTAGAGGTTATGTAGTTGAAGGTTATCAGTGATATATTCCCAATCTGGTAATGCGACAAGCTGAGTGCTGCCGTGTGTTGATCATTTTTGATCATTTGTTGATCGAAGCATGGCTTTGTGGAAAAAAGCGTAGCTTTGTGGACGAGACCTCATCGAGCCTCACAACCCGGTAATGGTTGAAACAGGAAAGATGCGGCAAGGTTTCAGGGGTAGCTCCCCTAGGGTATGACCATTCCTTTTGGAAAAGGGTAGTATTATGGTATGGAGCCAAGATACTTACTCATGTGGACACACTATAATTATTACTGTGTGATGTTGTTGGTGTAGAGAGCTCTCGTATAAAGGTCCCAAAGGACCGAGGGTGGCATATCTGAGGTTTTATTCCCCGGGAAGGGGGTAGCCGGCCTTGTTTGGCAGAGAGCAGTTTGGCTCTCGGGGCGTCCCGGCAGAGGCATTCCCATGTGGTATAAGAAGTTCCTTAGCCTGACCATTTGTTGGAAATCCAAACAAAACAATACAAGCCTTGTATGGTTTTAGTTGTAGAACCTGTCATTTAATATGGCAGTTAATAGTAGGCATAGTTTAATGGTACCTATGCTGGCTAAGATTTATATTATACTTTCGAAATGTTTTTCTGCACTATGCACTAGTAATAATATTAACTGATTTTGCGTAGTAAGCATGTTTGATTATCATAAGGAGAAATCTCCTCCAATTCTACGTTTGCATTATGTGTGTGGCGGGAGGCATTATGGTAGTTTCATTTTCCAAAAGCATTGCGGATATTATTCACTTCCTTTATTGTTGTTGTTTTAAAGATAAATAACTGTTTTAGTTCTCACACTAGTCCCATGAATGACCTGGAGTTTATTATTCCCTTCCTAAACTCTGGGTGCCCATCATTTTTCCACACGGGCGGTCTAGAGTTAGGTTTTCAGATCATTCTGGATTCAGGAGATGCAGTGGAGCTCAAGTGGAGAGCTGGATGCCGAGACGTACCATTTGTATATGATATTATTATTCCTCTATGTATTCTGTACGAGGACAAGTTTGTATAACTGTCCAATGTTTGTATGGTGTTGTATATTAACTCTGATGATGTAATGTATAAACTGATATAGTTCTTTGATTTAAGGATTATTCATTGATCTATTATATGTTGTTCCGTTGCGAATGTGAGATTCTGATATTGTCTCTTTTGCTTTTCTTTTTTTTTCTTTTTCTTCTTTTTCTTCTTTTTCTTCTACCTCTTCTTTTTAACCCTAACAATTCAGTTTTCCGGCATTCGATTGGGCGACATTTGATATAGTGGACGTATTGATGTCGATTTTCGAATCCCATTAAAATTGTTATGTTACAAGCGCAATCAATCTATCTAAAAATCAGGTAAATCACTCTAGAATTAAACAATATATATAAGACATCATTTCTTAAGAGATAATGTCGAAAAAGGAACTATAACTGTAGAATATGTTAACGTTGAAAATCAAATAGCACGTATCATTACAAAACTATTAAACGAACAAACTTTTGTAAAATTACGACGAGACTTAGGCATTTGTTCACTTAATGAACTTTTACACTAAGAAAAATTTCTTATATCCACAATTTTATTAGTCTGTTAAAAATTTTTAAAATTTAGACAAGAATTTTGCACCATGAACAAACTACCTATTTTTATATTTGGATTGTTATAAAAACTAACTTTCTAAAGTTTTTTTAAACATAACAAATATCATAATCAAAATGTCATCTCAGGAAATAACTTCGTATTACTCTGGATCCCATTCTCAAACGTATCCACTCATCTCTTCGTACTCCTTTACCCCTCGTTTCCTACCTTCTTCTGACTTACCAAAAAGTAGATGGGCATTATCACCTCTACAGAAGAAAGACAAACGAGAAAAACCGCCTACAGTCCATGAAAAACTTGATGAAATATCACATTATCAATTCACAATGATGGATGTTCTAAAGGAAATGTACTATAAACAGGAAGGAACAATCAAAAATTTGAACTTCTTGGAAAAGGCTCTATATGCTATATGTGGTCATTCTCCAACGAAGAAGTGTTTACATAAAAAATCTCCACGCTTTGTTGAAACTCCTAAAGACGAACCATCAACTTTGTCACCCAAACCTCCTTCCTAGTCCCCAATCAACTATGGTGATCCCACCTACGAACTGAATTCATGGGATCATCAGGAATGGAACCAAGAAAAATAAACTATGACGTTTGGAGACGATTATATACATATATATTTGTTTGTATTATATTGTATTCTATTCAATAAATAAAGTTTTACTTCACAAAAATCTCAAGAAAAAGCTAATCTGGTGTTTTCAGAAGTCTGATATATATTCCAGACGTCTGAACTAAGAATCCAGAACAAATTATACGTTCCTAGACGTCTGGACTCGAGTCCAGACGTTTGAAATCACTCTCTGTCTCACATTAAACTTTCCAGACATCTGAGTTTTGATTCCAAACATCTGACTTTACTTTTTGTTTCTAATTTAGACATCTCTAGACGTTTGATCTACTCTTTCAGACGTTTGGAACAGGAAACAAACCCTATACCTGATCGATCAACCATCATTTCACCACTTCAATTCATTTCCAAATTAAAAAATTTCTCTCTCAAAATCTCTAAAATTGAATTTCTCTTCAAATCAATGCCACCATAACTAAAAAGATGGGAATTAAGAAAAGGAAGCATGGAGAAGGAACTTCTCAACCATTGATGGTGACTGATACTCAAATCAACAATTGGTTATTTCAGAATCCAACAAATATACGACGGTTTAACGACTTGAAGATTAAGAAGATGCATCTAGGACCTTTCTATAGCCTAATCAAGTTTCCTTCATATGATATGGACGACATATGTGAGCAAAGTGAATTGCAAACCCTTATCTCTTTTAATGCCAACGATGTTTCTATCGATCAACTAGCTATATATATCTTTTTTACGCTAATCTGGATAGTCCATCGGTGTGGACTACTAAGAATGATGAAGATTGGTTATGGATGAGTGTCTGTGGGATAATAATCAAGTTAACCCATGCTATAATTGGACGATCCTTAGAATGCTCTTATATGGGTCAAAGTTTACCTGAAATGGAGGACATGCGATTCAAACCTTGTGATACTATCACTCATCAATTATGGGAAAATCGAATGCCTCAATTTTCATCCAAATTCCTTAGGCCATGTGCTAGGCTCCTTACCTGAATGCTTATAAATACCATTATCCCTCGATTAGGTAGCCATAAACAAATTACTGATCTTGAACACAAAGCACTATATGCACTATTTGGTCGAACTAAGATCAATTGGGCTCAGTTTATTTACGATGAACTAAAAGGTTTTTGGAATATATCTCGCCATGCAATCATTTACCCGGCTTATATTGTGCGAATTCTCAAAGCACTAAACATCACATCGTACATTTCGGCTTTTGAGGAGTTACCTATCAAATACAGTGGAACAAAATTGTTCAATCTTATGCATTTGCCAGAGGAACCACCATCTTATATAACTTTTCTAGAATGGAAAAATGCACAAGATCAACCTCCTCCTCCTCAACAACAACAACAAGAAGGTGATGTTGAACTACCAAGACAACCATCTCCACCTCCCCCTTCCTGGTTTGAATATTACTCCGATATGGAGATATTGGAAGCAAGAACTCAACCTCATGCCAATTAAAAATATTACTCACTTAACCTTACAAAACCAAGTGCTCCTATCAAGAAATCAAATTATCCTTGGTAAACAAATAGCGAAGCTTGATCACACATTGTCCATAAGGCTTTCCAAAGTTGAAGACTCTCTCGTTTCAGTGGTTTCCAAACTTAATCATGCACTTCAACAAGTCCATCAACCTTCTTTTGACTGGTCTACACCTTCTCAATCTCCTCACACATCGCCAAAAACCGGCGATAAGGGGAAAGGGAAATTAGACTCCTTTCGTGATGAACTACCTTGACTTCATAAGGTAAATATTTTGTTGTACTTAACAACCTTATAAAAGTTCTGGTAAGATACTATCAATATTCCTCTTTTTGATGTGCTTAATGATGTAATCATAACCTTTTTGTTAGTGATATAATTATGTATGTACATCATACTTGGTTCTACATTATTTATATAATTCTTCGATTATTTTTTATAATGCCAAAGGGGGAGAAAAATAATTATGCATAACTATAGGGGGAGATCATATTTAGGGGGAGAACCTTTCTATAATTGTTATCTAAGTACATTATATAGTTGTCATTATTAAAAAAGGGGAGAATGTTAGAACCCTTAGTTTACGATTTCGACGATGACAACTGTACAATCGAAATCATATACATATCATACAACTATACAGATACTAAATCAAAGCAAGACAAACCACTACTGTGACAAGACGATGACTAAATCACTGAAAAGATTCATCTACAAAGTTGCACGAAGATCGAAGAGATATACACTCAAGAATAAACCCAAGAGAACATCACTTAATAGACTCAGATGTCTGAATGCAGAACTTCAGACGTCTGAACATAGAAGATGAACAAAAATAATAATAGTTTCTCAGACGTCTGAAAACACCATTCAGACGTATGAAACTGTGCTCGAGGCAGATAATTCAAATTACAATTGTCATCTCTGAAGAGACACAACTCCATCTCTCCTCCACAACTCTTCACTAGTGAACAGTGACGACTTTAGACTGAAAGGGAAGAGATGTAACTACTAGAAGCAACCTTCTACAACTATTTAAACGAGAATCAAGAAGGATCAAAGCACTTAACTAATTCACTCGACTCTCTATCTTGATCATCTCTTGTTCTAATCATCCACTTGCTATCAAATGTACAAATCTGAGATCATACACTTCCATACTCTCTCGAAATATTATATTCAATAAATCAAGACATATAGGAAGTTCAATTGTACTATATAGTTAAAATCCGTGTAATAGAGAACACATTCTTGACGAAGAAACTATGCTATTGTAAACTTGTTCCACCGGGTGAAGTGAGGGTTATTTGGTGAAAGGAAATTTCAAAGAGGAGCTTTGGGACTGGACGTAGGACGAGAGGTCTGAACCAGTATAAAATCCCTGGTGTGATTATTCTTATTTACATACTTTACTATTGTTACACTATCGTTTAAATTAGTCATATACTTGTCATTTGTATGATCGATCCACTATACTATAGACTTTCAATTCTAACGATTTTAAATAACATAATTAACTAAATTTTTCATGAAAATAAACAATAAAATTTTAGAAATGAAAATTTGATATTTGGTATACGTATATTGAAGCATAGCAAGTGGCAGATTTTCATTTGAAAATTTAAAGGTTTGTTTGGTTGTGGAATTATGATTTAAAATTTAAAAATCAATTAATTTGATGAAAATAAAATATTTTTAAAATCGCCAAATTAGGACTGCTCTAGCCTCGTTTATCTTATTTTCGATGGTATAAAAGCAGTTTGGCAGCTATAATGGAGTTTGGATAGGTGGGTTGTATCACTCATATATGTGTATCATTCTGTTCGTCTTATCGTGTTGATCTCCACATTACATTTATTTGTGCATTTTGGTGTCCGGTACACGGAAAAATCTGCGAAACGATTAGCTATATTAGTTCTGCATTTGAGTCCTTTGGGCTTTCTGTGTCCTTCCATTTGTCAAATAGCCACTAGCCATTGAAATTCCCAGAAATTTATATTGACTTTTGTTATTCCCCATGGCTTCAATTTATATGCTAGTTCATTTATTTGCTTTCAGCCTCTTCTCGTTCCTCTCTGGTTCCATTTGAGAAATAATATAATATATAAGTTTATATTATCTATTGCTTTTATAATGGAGGAGCCTGCTCATTCTTTTTTCTTTGCCGATAGCCTTCCCCCTCTCTGTGCACTACTGTGCGACCCTCTCCCTCCGCTATCTCCGCACGGTACCCATCACACTTGTTTCTTCCAGCGCCGCTCAGACCCACCACCCACACCACAACCGAACGACCTCTTCCCCCCACCTTATCCTCACTGTCAGCAGTCGCCTACATGCACTGCCACCCAAACCCATCAACCAATCTCCTGCACCTCTAGTAGCCTACACGCCATGACAACCACAACCTCCAGCCGCCTTGTCTTCCTACCGCCAACAGCCGAACACCCCATCTCGTTCCACAACAGACCGCACCCTCCACCATCTAACTCGGCCACCTCTTCCAACCGTCTTCACTTCCTTCCCATTTTCCTACCCACATGTCAATCCTCCTTGATCCGCCACCACTTTACCTTCCAGCCTCATCTCCAAACCCACTCGAGTCAACAGCCATCGTCCCATGACCGGAACCCTCCTACACCCGAAGAATAGCCTCACACCTCCACCCCTTTGAACCACAGTTCCATCACAGTTGCCTATAGTCTACACCTAAGCGTCCGCCGATAACACAAGCACCACCATCGCCCGTCATTTCCGAAACCCCTCACCCTAAATAAGCTACCTTGTGTTGCTTCGCTCTCCTCCATGTAACCCAGCCTTCTCTACTATTAAAAAAATTGAAGTTTATATATATATATATATATATATATATAATATATATATTGAGAAACCAGCATTATCTGGAATCCTATGCTCGACTAGAATCCTCCAAGGCAGTCTCCTCTTTGTTAAAAGAAAAGAAAAGGGTATGTGTATATTGTGTATGTGTGTGTATTTGTTCCATCAATCTCAAGTCATTTTTGATTTGTTTTTCATCGATTACAAGCTATCAGCTTTGCTTTGTTCATCGAATTCGTGCTCATCGTGCTATGCTTTGGAATTTGTGCTTGGATTCGTAGCATGCTGTGTGCCTAATTTCTCTAGCCTCGAAAGGTGAGCGATCACTCACGATTAACATTCTTCTATTTAGTAAATTTAATTCTCATGAAATGATGGTTGAAATATGTTGTTAAATTTGAATTGATTTGTGATTATATTGTTAGTTATGATACGATGTTACTTAAAATTGTTTACCTGTGCTAATTGACATATGACACTAAATGATATGTTGGTATATATTATATTTGTTAATTATGATATATGTTTCTTGACATGTTATATGTTATTATTCTCTTGTTCTCACATTGCAAATTCCCTGTTAGGTTAGGAAATCCCTATGGGCTGAAATGATACATACCCAAACGATGTTTTAGATTAGGGAAAATCGTTATGGGTTGAAATGATAAATCCAAGCATTTATTGATCTTTGAAATTTAACACTACGGGTTGAAATGTTATACACCCGTAAATATTAAATTATTGCGGATCAAAACGATAAATATCCGTATCACTTGACCATATGATAGAAAACTATATACGGACACCATCGGTCTACTTTTTTAAATGATTTCCAAAATTTTAAAAAGTAAATATACATTTTGATTTTTAAAATATAATATAAAGATTTTATTTTAATATGTATAAAATTTAGATTTCAAACTATATGTTTAAAAATTTTTAAAATTATAAGCTATGTTGTGAAAATGTAAATATTTACTTATATTTTTATTATTTTTAAATATATAAATTAGGATTTAAAATAGGTTTAATAATAAGGTTTAATTCAATTTAACTTAATAAAATTTAATTTAATTAATATATATGTATAATATGTTTAAAATATTTATTTAAAATTTATGTTAATATTTAGAAAATAGATTTTGTAATAACTTTAATAAATTAAGGTTGGAAAGAAGAATTGAAATTGATTTGAAATTTTATTTGTTTGAGAATTGTATTTAAAAATGGATTTGAAACTTATTAATTTTGAGATTTTAAAGATATGATTTTCATAACTTGATAACTGGATTTTGATTAAAGGTGATTAAATGAATTTTTCAAATTTAAATAAAAATTGGAATTGAATATTGATTTAAATTTGTAATTTGCGATTTTATTAAAATGTTATTAAAAATGATTAAGTGAATAATTTCAAATTTAAAAAAAAATTGAATTTTGAAACATAAATGAAATTTATCAAATTGAGTTATTGTAAATTGTTTCACTATTTAAACTTTGAAATCTATTGAATTGGTAGAGGTTTAAATTTGTAGTTCAAACCTGGATTTGAAATTGATATAAATTAAAAATGTTTTAATGAGAATTTGAATTGGTCCTTAAATTGAGATTGTTGAACTAAAATTGATTTAGATTGAATTTTGGAACTAAAGTTGATTTGAATTGATTTATGAAGTTAGAAGGAACAATTCTAATTTGAAACTATTTTCGATATGAACTCTTTTTAATATATAAACTATTTTTGACATATAAAATGTTTTAACCTATAACCTATTTTTAAATATAAGCTATATTTGATGTATAACTATTCCAATATATAACTACTTTCAATACTTAAACTGTTAAAGTTGGAACCGTTTTGATTTAGATTTAATGGATTTATATACGAATGCTTTGATACGATGGTTTAACCTACTTTGTGGTTATGATTTTGGAAACTAATAAGATTTAGAAAGTGAATATGATTTCGAAAGTGAAATATTTTGAAATGAATATGATATTTTGATATGAAGTATGAACTGTTTGAAATGAAAATGACCACTGTGTGAAATAAGCGTTTGGTTGTTAAAGAGACCGAGATCGAATATTCTCATACTCTCTGCCAATACCAATAACCACTTTAACAACTGTGCATGTACTGGAGAATCGGAATAAAGTAGGATGGTTTGGCGAACAATTCTGTATGAGGTATTATCGCAGCCCTGACTGCCTCGAGTCAGCTTGATGTGACTAAAACAGGAGCTATACCGGGCCAAGTGGGGTCGCTTCCTATATCGAGCACATTTCTTCGATACCATATCTATTACTTTGTGATTTGATTGGGATCACCTTTGTTTTAGGAGTGTGTCCTAGGGTGGGTGGTAGTACTGCTATGCGTTACCACCAGTCCGGGAGTGCAAAACGGTAGTATCCTACACTGGGAATTACCTTGCATGCCTTGTCATATGCCTTATCGCGCCCACTACGAGTTTGGTTTATGTCATACCTATGGAGTGCTCCTTGATAGCCTACCTATTTAGTGGAGTTTACAGTACTTTATAGACTATGGAATTTATATAAAATATGTTAAGGGGGATATGGGTAACGCCTTAACGCTATTTTAATAGTTTACTTTACTATGGAAATTATCTATGTAGCGTATTGTATAATGTATGTAGATAGTTTCATGGATCCTTAAAGGATGGGAGTCTCAAATATCATTTAAATTATGTTGCATTTCACTTGGACATTTAACTTGAGTTGATTTACATGCATAAGAATGTTAAGCCTAACTCGAGTGTCTTGTGTTTGCTTTATGCTTTGGTCAGACTGAGTGTCACAACACTTGAGACACAGCTTTGGAGCTTCACTTGGAGATCAACCTTTTATCTATTCAGCTTTATATTATTCTAGTTATTTATGTTTAGACTTGTCATTTGCTTATGTATTTGAGATTCCTTTGCATTTGTATTTTTGTTGTATTTACTTTAGACTCTGATGTCTATGTAGTAGTTTCATGAACTACTATTTATCAATTCCGCTGCTTATTATTGTATTACTCCATGTTTGTGATTTTGCGATTGATTATTTACTGTATATGCTAAGTTTTGCCAAATATAAATTAACAATATGTTATTTTGAGCAATTCAAATCTGACATGTGTGGATTATTGTTGATTTGAATGGTTCAAAATAGTCGGTCGTTCAACCCTAATGGGAGCGACCCACTTATCCTTACTACATCTCCCAGTTTTAGTCATTCCAGGTTGATGAGGCATGTGGCTATGTTTACCTTTATTACAGCATTGCCACTTAGAATGCTAATGTTGCCTTCCATATGTTGACACAATGTCATCACTGATCCATACAAGTCATTCAAGAGATGATCGAACCAAAGGCACTATCTCCACTACAATCGTTTTGGAATCACCCTCAGGATTAATAGAAAATACCCTTGCACTTCAAAGTCTTCATTTTGGACTTTTCCTTTACTATTTCCATTTTGAACGTTTACGTTGGTTCAAAGTGGTTCTCAAATAACAACTAATATCTGATCCCGGTCTTTTAAAACCAGCATTCGATAATTTTGAAGGATAAAGTTGTTTATAGTGGACCATTCCACTATCTAGGTGTAAAGATTACATATGAACATACGTTCCATATGCTTAAATTATCATGACGCGCTTGTTGAAATTAATCCCTTTATATTCATCTTGTCCTGAAGTGGGTATTTTCTGACAAGTACAAGTCGAATTACTTTCAATAAAACCTATCAATGTTTTATTACGATGTTTGACGTTCAATTTCCTATTGAATAACAAAAATAGCCAAAAATTTATATTAAAAATAACTGCAAGCGCACGACACATAATTCTAGTACGTGGCGAGTACGAGTTGATCCGTAAGAAGTAGTTTAGATTTTAAATTTCTATTTAATCCAAGTAAACCTAGATTTGAGAGTATTATTAGCCAAAAAATGTGAACAAACTAGCAAAAGAAAATGGATAAAAATATGACAGTAGAAGGAAATTTTGAGGTAATTTCCCTCTCATAATCACATAAATCGATAAAAATGAAATTATGATCTCTCTTTTAGTCACTAGTGTATTTAGTTGTTATTTTTATGAATAAATATTGAATATTTATGCTCGGCCCAACATAAACCATTAAACTTTAATATACCTACTAACAGCTTTTTGACTCTCATGAAAATGGAAATGAACTTGAAAATAAAATCTATTCTAAGCATGATCTATTAACTATTGATGAAAAATATAACAAATTTTGATTTTAAAATCACGTCATTATCATAATCATATGGAGATGAAGAGGTAATTTGTGTTTTTGTTTTTTAAGCATAGCCTATTTGGTGTCAATAACTAGGCTATCAAATTCAAAGCTAAAACAACAAAAGTTTAACCACATCAAACATTTCCATTGAGCATAAAAAAAGATCAAAAATTTGCAAAATTTTAAATCAACATATTTAAGAGAGCTTCTTCAACCCTAAATTGAAGGGGTTTAGCTTCTTATATTTCTTATCATGTCAACAAATGTGGATTGCAACATAAACATAAACAAAAGGAAAAAGAGAAAGTGCTTATTAAAATAAAAAGATCTAACTACTTGTATAAAATTAAACTAAACTAACTACATGAATTGAAATTGCATAAAGTAAAGAGCATGAAGTAACATTGCATAAAAAGAAAATTACATGAAATAAGAAAATGACTAAGTAGCCATGAAAAGGAAAAACGATTATTTTTCTTATTTTTAAGCCTAAAACTAAACTAATTAAAGATGAGGTTAACAACTTAATTACATAAACATATGGGTATACAACCCTAATCATAATTTTGGAGACTACTCAAATTACCCTTGAGGAAGTGTGGCCACTATCATTAGCATGAATCAATCCTCCATTAAGTGTGCATGTAACTTTAATGGCCATTTAGCATGTGCATTAGCTCCTAATTATACGTCATGGTAAGTGGGTAGTTGGGGTCCTCCATGTTGTCATAAAATGATTTATTTCAATCTTCATTTGCTTGTCTTTGTTTGTGCATGCATATTTTCCATGAAGCCTTCATCATATTTCCATTCAAATTCCTACAAATGAAAATAGAATGCACAAATAAATATTCTTAAAATTAATACATGCACAAAATGACCATTTTGCCCCCATATAAAGATGAATAAATGATGGGTTAAAAATAATTTAAATATTGGTTTAAACATGTTAAAATGCCCCATATGCTCATCTATTTAATTAAATTCAATAAAATATGGAAGTAAAAATATCCACATTTACGTGCACATCAAATACCCCCACACTTATCTTTTTATTCATCCTCGAATAAACTAAAACTAAGATAAATCCATTTTCGTAGGGAGCATGATTGCATTAAGCATATTCAACATGCCATTAAACCTCTAGGTGTCCTTAGTTGGACTAGTGTTGTCTCATGAGGGTTTTCAGCGGATAATAGCCACAAAATCCAAATGCAATATGAAATTTCCTAAATGCAAGATTTATTTACAAAGATATGGATGCAAGTTTTTGAAAATATTTATAAATGAAAATTTTAAATTTAGATTGACATGAATAAGCTAAATATAAGTTCTGGTCATTATCAAGAAATTTAATTCCTTTACTTGTCAAAATTTCCATTAAAAACTAAGTTATCATAAAAAAGACTCTAGTTTAGCTAGTTATTTCGATTGATAACATAGTGCAACTATGAAATGAATCCTTAGTTGATTATCAAAGTTTGCAAAGTGGTATTTCTATTTCTTTTGAATAACAAATCGAATCAAATAAGTGAAAATAGCGCTTGGATTTCAATTTTTTACTCTCTCTTTATTTAAACTAGTGCGAACCCGTGCTTCACACACGAATGCTGAAAAAATATTGTTGTTGCATAGGTCATATCCAAATGTATAAGAAATTTATTACGGTGGTAATGAAAAAATATTGTTGAACGATAGTGTTACATCATGAATAACAATTTGGTAGGATAAAAAATACATAGATATATTTGGTTACGATAATCATAATTAAAATCGAACAAAACAATTACCGTGAATATGTTAAAGTTCACAGACTATTTAAAGGATAGCAAAATAATAACCGCTTTTGCTTAATGCATTTAAATTTTACCTATAGTAAGCTCGAATAAATCATCGTGTACAACCAAAATTATTACTGCATCACATAAATATAGCTGAAATATTCAATTTCTACCATGCATAATTGAAAATTGTCATTAAATTATAACTGCATTTTATTAATGTAGTTAAATTTTAATTGTATTAAGATTGAATAAATTCCTGAAATGTAGCCAAATTTATTACTTCATCACATAAATGTGGTTAAAAATCTTCAAATATAGTTAAATTTACCCAAAACTTGCTGGTAAATTATAATTGCATTTTCTTAATTTCATTAATTTATAACTGTTTTAAAATTGAATAAAATTATCAAATATAGTCAAAATCATCAATAGTAAATGCAATAAAAAAATGCTAACATAGTTAAATTAATTCAAAAAATGCCTATAAATTATTACACCATTTTTTGATGGGGTTAACTTGTAACTGCACTAAGTTTGAATACTATCAAACACAATCAAGATTATTACTTTATTACATAATGTAATTACAATATTCAAAGGCAACCATAATTGTATAATTCAAAAAAAATATTCCTTTTAAATATGTTAAAGGATAATAAATACATTATAATAATCTAGGTAAAACTACTATGTAATGTTTATGATCATCATAATAATGCTGTTACAGAAACGCGGTACACAGCGGTGACACAAAATAATTATGCAATTAAAGCTGCTATATAAAATTATGATTTTAAAAAATTTATTTTTAGCTATCAACAATGGATATCATTAGAAAGCATATTAAATTTGAGATTTAATAGTGAAAACGATTCTTAAATCCAATCACTGTAGAAAAAGTTATCACATTTTAAAGTTTGGAATATAAAGAAATTAAAAATGCGACTGTTCAGTTGCCAAATTTCAAGGGGGACTGTGTGAGCTTGAAATTCAACTCACTAATAATAATATAGTATAGATTTTTTATTGATACTAACAATATTTGCATATGCCTAACTCAGATAAACTAAGACCACATATATTAACCATTCACTGCCTTTTAGGGTTACGTGAGGGGAACACAGAGCGTGGAAAGTGAACACTCGAATGTGTTCACCTATCTACTATAGGAGTTATTAATAAAAGAATTTTTATATACATACACGTAACTCAGATAAACTTAAGTCAGATATACTGATCATGCACTGCCATTCGAGCTTACGTGAGAAGTATACAGAGCATGGCGAGTGTACACACTTGCGTGTGAACACAGGACTTTAGGTGTTAATAAACTATATACATATGTACAAACATAATTTTCTTTTGTCTGCTTTTATATATCATTTTGTTTTTTGAAGAGAGAGTTTTGCAAAATCATCTTATCACAATTTAACTTAGAAGATAAAATGTTATATCCTTTCTTTAAATCCACCACTTTTTTAAACAAAAATTTTGGGTTAGGATACACTTCATCATTATCACACATGAATCTTCTTATATACTAGTTAAACCATCGTTACTTGTAATCAAACTTTATTTTTATTTTTGTTGAGACAAATAAATTTTCAAAAGTTTCAATTTAATAACCAAAACCCTATACTTATCCTATAGTGTTTTTTTAAAATGCTAAAAAGGAAATTTTGTTTTTGGGATTTTTTTTGTCTTTTTTAAATTTTGAGTTTGAAAGGAAAATGCAAAAAAATAAATCATGAAAAATAAAAAATGAAGATGAGACTCCCCTCATACTTGATTTTGAATGTGTCGCCATTGTCAACCCAAGTGAAAGGAGAAAAAAAATAAAAATATGACCTATATTTACATGAAACGATTATCATTTACACAACATCTGAAAGCATATTATTAATGAATAAATGAAAAGGTCTTTCAAAGACCAATTCATTTGTCTCGTCAAGCGTGAGGGACACAACATAAGCACACAAAACCAAACCATAAAAGATTCAAAGTTGAATGTTGATTTGGAAAAACGAATGTCATTTTATTAAAAATTGTATGAGTTGTTTTATTTTCAATGATTTTCGGGGTTGATCAAATAATTAGTTGAAGTTCAAGTTTATTTTCACCAAGTTGAAATTCAAGCTTATCACTGAAAACTTTTTCAGAATTATTGATTTCAAAATCAAAATGGTGATTTTAGTCCATCCCTTCAGAATTTAACAACTCATCTTCGAAAAGTCCAAAAAACTATATCCATTAAATTTGTCTTCCTTTATTGGATTATTCATAACTTCATTACATATATCATGTTCAAAATCTAAAGTTGTTGCATTCAATTTTTAAAAATCGGAAAAAGGAAGACCAAATTTTAAATCAAGTTTCTCACCCTCAAAAGAATTGAAATCCAACTCAATTACTGTATTTTCAACAACTTCAGTAAGATTTTCATTTTCAATTTCAAAAGTTGTTATTCAAAAATTGTCAATTTTGGTAAACGGTGAATTATTATTTGACTCGTCACATGTTCGGATTTGGTTTTGTCTCTCATGTTGTTTAATATATGTTTTAAACAACAAGTCTATGAGATCTCTGTGAATTTTGTTCATTTGCTCTACAAAATCAAAGTTATAATTATTAATTTAAGAATTTTCAATTTGAAATTCTTGAGAGCAAACATTGTCCATTGTACCATAATCGAGATTATTCCCACTGGAAAAATCATATAAACAATCGTTTTCGTTTTCATTTTGATTTCAAAATTCATTTTGGAGTTCAAAATTAAATTGGTACGATTTATAATAAAAAAATTGAATTTTGAAGTAAATTTAAATTTTGATAATTTTGAAATCCTTGACTTGATTTGGCACACAAATATGAATTATACAAATCATTATCATTTGATCCTTTTATGTTGAGAGTTCAAGTAAAGATGAAATCATTTCAATACTCTTTTCAAGATTTGAGCGTTGGTCATCATTTTGAAAACTCTATTGTTCGAAATTCGAATTGTTTGTACAATAGTTGTTATTAAAATATCCATAAGAATTTTGTATGAAATCATGTGGATTATATTGATTTTCATAACTATTGAAAAACTATAGAGAAATTCAAACATTTTCAAGAATGTTTACCAAAGGGAATTTATTTAGAAAGGAAATTTGATTTTTGTTTTTTTTTTGTCTTTCCATTTTTTTTGAATAAGTTTTTTTTGGATTTTGTTTTTCTAAAAAACCTAACTTAAATTTTTTTTTGGATTTTTGGTTTTGATTTAAAAATTTCAAATGAAGGATTCAAAAAAAACTAAGTTAAAGAAAATTTACAATTTTTTTAGTTTTGGATTTCGAATTTTTTTTAAATATGTATGAACTAATGCAACTAAATAAATGTAAGGGACTTAATTACAGATTTACTATCTAAGTAGCTCCTAACCAAAATTATGTAATCACACTTTATCTTAAATCAACAAGACAGTTCTTAGCCAAGTAACAGACATGAGTTAACGGTGCACCAATTCAGCATAGCAACGTAGTCGAAGATTAAAGTACCTTCATAGATGTAACAGCCCACAAACCCATACCCCTTGAGTCCACACTATTTCTCAATAAACCAATTCAAGATGAACGAAAATACGAACCATTTAGGGTAATGAAGAAAGAGGTAGAAGAATAAAGGACAAAATAACAACAGAATCTAACCATCGCAGCGGAATAAACTATAATATATAAATACAGACCTTTACTCAACAGAAAGATATATCTGTTTTATACAATACATCATCAGAATACAATACAATCAACATCACAATCCAGGACAGTAATCATCACATGTCTTAACAGAATACACAATATACACAACATAGTGGAATAACTAACACAAATACGAGGATACGTATCGACATCCAGCTCGTCTCCTGAGCTCCATAGCATCCTATCTTGTAATCTATAATACTCGATCTGACACGAGTATTACAGTTAAATAGCACCAGAGTCAGTCTGGAATACCAGCGTGAGAAAATCACACTCAAATTGATTATTAAAGTTTCAAAATCCTTTGAAACAAAAGCATCTCGTAAGACCACGCCACAAATAAACATGTCGGGTTTTTACCTTACGATAGCTAAAACACTTTTTATAAAATCCTCTGATATAATTATAGTGTCTATATACAAATACTTATTCAAATAGCTGAAATTGTTACATCTATTAAATTTCAGCATACTAGCCACAACGTGGGTAATACAAACAAAAATCGTACAAGGCACGTAAGGAGAATGGATTTCCAACGAATGACTAGACAATGGGGTACCACCTGTCACAGTACGTGGTCTAGATCACAGTACCGAGGAGTACGCCCGCTACCCTACAACACAAGGCCGGAATAATCCCTTACTGGACAATTCTGAATAAGATCACTACGTGGTTGGGATCAGCAACCGCAACACTAAGCCGAAATATAAAGGGACATCTAGACAGGGATGACTTTACTCTCAAGTGGGGGCTACCCCCGAAGCCTTGCTGCATATCCCTTGATTTTCAGTCATTCCCGGTTGATGAGGCACGAGGCTAAGCGTTACCCTTTCAGAACATATCCCTTAGAATGCCCATCGTCCACCTGACGATGTTTCGAAAGCATTCGTCCATACAAGTCAATCTCGGGTTCGAACAGAACCGAAGCCACTACTCCTACTACATCCATTTTGGAAATATCATCAGGATTAGTAGCGACTAGCCTTTGCACTTCATTGCTCCATCTTCGATTCCAAACTCGTTTCCATACGAAACGTACAAACCGAATCGAAGTGGTTTTCGAGAAATAAATCCCGATCCCGGTCTCTTTGAAACGATCAGCGCATTTGGCCAATATTGATAGTCGGTTATTTAACTATCAATTAACATTCAAAAAACATCCATCAAACAATAAATAATTTCTCCCAAATATTTATTTACCCCAAAAATATCTTCGCAAGATAAATATCCATTTTCAACCCTTTTGAAAACAGTTTCAAACCAGTTTCCTCTCACGGAATATATTTCCCAATTATTTTTTTCCACTGAAACACCAGGTGCAAAATTCTTTAGATTTAAAATAATTTAAAAGCACTTCATTATAAATATATTTTATAACATTAAAAGTAAAACTACTTTAATACTTTATTAAAATTTATACTTTAAGAATATTTTAAATAAAGCCTCTTTATAAATTAAACAAAATTTTTACCTCTTTTTAAAACATAATACCAAGTCATTTTTATATATATAATTGCTACAATAATAGATTTGAATTAGAATTTAACATTTTAAAATAGTAACTTTTCTAAGATATGCTTTTTCTTAAAACAACATTAAAAACTTTTAACTTATATTTAAAATCGCTTAGAAACCATACTTGGCTATCCAGGGAAATACACTTCTCTTTCACATCTCTTAAAAATAAATCACCATTTATTCTTAAATAAATTCACATTCCTTTATAAATTCCCACCTCGAATTTATATTTTCAAATGTCCACCGATATTTTATTTCACTTTACAAACCCCGTTTATAAGTTCCAAAATCTCACTTCTCCTTTCAAATTTCCAATTCCAACACTTAGATAAATTTACAATTGATTTCTAATTTTTTTCACTTTGAAATAAGTTCCTTTTCTTGCTTCATTTATTTCAAACCCATTAACTTAAGGATTTCTATTCCTTTATTATGATTTAAAACCCTTTTAACTGAAAATATCAATTCAGATTCCCAAATTCCTTCTGTATCTTTTAATTAACTTTAAACCTCGGATTTAGAAATAAATTCTTTATTCTTTTAATAACATCACTCAAGCTTTATAATTTATTATTCCTCTGGTTATTCAAATTTCCCTTTTTCATACTCAGAATTTAATCATTTGAATTTTAAAAAGAATTACTTTTATTTTCTTTTAATTTATTCAAATTCTCTTTAATTATTTTACTAAAAAGTTACTCTTTCATTTCATTTCAAAAATCAAATTCTATAGATTTTGATAACTCGGTGTACCGAAATATTCAATCCAATCATCATCCAATATTTCAATTATTAACAAAATCATCATAGGATATCAATATTCATAACACAGAATATTAAATAATCTAAATAATTTTGAGGAATCTAGTTGGATCCCTCTAACCTGTTCCCTGCATCCACAGACATTTGCACAATACCCATTCCACTTCGAGGTGGAATATCGAGGTATATGGGATTAATATAATATCATCCGCTATTATGCGGCGCATAGGGTCTCATCCGCTATATAGTGCGGGAATCAATCACTCCAATATATATATTATATATATATATTACTATATATAATATAGCACATTAAATCAATTCAATCATTCAACTAACAATTTAAATTTAACCATTTAAATTTAAACTAAACCCAGATGAGTGAGATTAACTCACCTTTGATTTTTGTTTTACCATCTAATCCAAACGACTTGTTTCCTTCATGATTTAAGACCTTGTATAACATTATGAGATTTTATTAATATTTTAAATAATCGGACAATCGATTACCTTTTTAATACATTTGATTAGAACTATTTTTTTTTGAAATAATTTCTTAGTAACTAAATTAATTTAGATTTAAATAAACAATTTTTTCCTCTCACTGTAAATTATCTTCCTAATACATATACATATATATTTATACATACTCTAAAATTAACAGTAAGCTATATTATTTGTATACTTATAAAACAATCTATATAGACTTAAAAATCTATTTATTTATTTTTTTCCAAATCAGAAAAAAAAATTATTTCCCGACTTTATATATTTTTCTCACTATCAAGTATGTAAATACATATGTTGTTCAAGCTTAAAAATAAATAAAAATAATAAAAAAAACGAATACCTTACTGGAAAAACAAACCCAAGAAATCCACCTTGTTCGACACCACGAGACTTCCACCATGCTAGACCTGTCACCATCACCTCTGACATAGGTCGAGACTCCCTTCACTACCTCTGCATGTCCTGATGCTCGTGCCTCTTCCCTTCCCGCCTTCTTCGACAATACGGCCTCCCTGCCTGAGGCGCCGCCGCATTCGTGCTTGAAACTGATGAAATCACGACTAGTCATGCCTATTTCTCTGGCCACCGATTATAGGTCATGACCCAACTTCAAGCTGCGACGCCCCATCATCACGTCGCCCTCAGCCGCATATGCCTAAATCACGAATTCCATCCCTATTCATACAAACGAATCCCCTCCCCCGATCGAACAACTGATTTTTCAATTAATTTGTTTTTTTCTTTTTTTTGACACGTACAGATGGGAAAGAAGATGAAGGAAAGAACTCTCGATCTTGATTTACTTTTGAGGCTTGGGTTTCGATTCAGGAACAAGAGAATGAGGCGCGGCCATTTTTTCTTCTTTCATTAGTTTTGTTTTTGATTTGGAACTGAAAAGGGAAAGAAGGGTTGCGTGAAAAAAAGGAAGAGGCAAGACGTGATGTTGAGCTGAAAGAAGTGAGGGTTGCGTGTAGAAAATGGGCTATAGAAATTTGAGGTGAAAGCAAAAAGTCTTGACGTGAATTTAATTAACTGGTCAAACAATATATTATATTAAATATACGATATAAAATTTCAGCGCGTTTATATATCGTACGATCACACAACAACTCCAATCACTACGAAATTTGAAATCCGATGATAAAACAGTATTACGGATCCAATGAAACTAGTTTCGTCGAATTCCATGCCTCGGAAGGCTATATTAAATATCAATTTAAACAATATATTTTCAAAATTGAACAAGACACTATTAAATTCAATTTTTAAAGTTCTATTATCTTCAGTATTATTAATATGAAATTTCCAAGCCTTCAAATTATTTTTAACAAGCTTAAAAATCAAGATTCAATATTTTACCCAACTTCAAACTATTTAGTTTAATAATTAAATTACCCAATAAATAGCAATATTTGAAATTCAAGTTAAAAATTCACTTTTGAATATTTAAAATCAATTAAATATTCCAATTTCAAAGGTCCAAAATCCCGGGTTGTCACAATAGAAACAATCACTATAATATTTACAAATCACGTAATATTTATAAATGATTATTGCTCTGCTGTAGCCTAGGCACCAAGAAACAAAATTGTTCAAATAATTAAGACAACTTTCAAGATACAATTACGAACAAGTGAGCTCATGACCCTTAAGTTCAATGTCTAAAGTTATTATTTAGATAAGTTCTACGATGAAATGCAACAAAACTAAAATTAAACGTGTATTAACAATGAAACTAAGAATGAATTTTTTTTGTTTTCGAATTTTTTTAGGAAATGCAAGCAACCAACAATGCAAGGCAAATAAAAACAAGAGATAGGGGCATAATAACAAAGCATACAAAATTATTAGTAATTTATTATTTTTTCTAAGTAGGGCTTTTTAGTGCAATCAACAAGCAAAACACTATTTTTTGGCAAGAAGGTTCTTCATTTTAATTTCTTTGGCAACCTGAAAAGGAGTGAATCGATATATACATTTTTTAATATATAAGGATGGAACATAAAACAAATTAAAAAAACTACTTTAAAACTTAATTTTTTTCAAAGGATAAAACGAAAATAAAGTAAAAGAAAGCAAACCCTTTTTTTAAGGGTGGACTAAAAAAACTAGAACAAAACAAATTAAAATAAAAGTAAACAAATATTTTTTTTACGGGACTATAAACTAAATGCTACCCGGCCCGCTAAAGCACTTGACCTTCATAACTTCCCAAAGTCAATAATCAACCAAAATAAAATACCACAATTTTGAAATTTTCCAAAATCCAGATTCAAGAGGATTTCGCAATTTGAACTATTTTCCTCTTTTTTTAATTATTGGAATCGATTTGCTGCTTTATGAGGTGGTTCGAAGTGCTTGGCTTATTGAATTGGGGCGGTTCGTTTGTGGGTTGTTGGTCGTGATTTTGTTAGATGATGTGTGGCGTGGAGTGGAAAGCAATGGTTGGAAGTCGGAGTTTGTTTACAAGGCGATGTGGAAGTCGTTCTTGGGTTTGCAGTTGGTCGACGATTTTGGTATTGGGTTGCGGTTGCTTGGGTAGTGGCTTCTTGGGTTCGAATGAGGGTATTGGATGAATCAAGGCGATTGGTAGAGGATGGTTTATGTTTGAGATCACTGGTTGTAGGTAGAGCAAAGGAAATTGAGGCAGTGGAAGTGAATGGATGGTGCACTATGGTTGGAGGAAGGTGATAAGGCAAGTCAGCGATGTGGTGCTTGCCGCCGTGTGGCAGGGATGAATTTATAATAGATATGGATATATGGAGATTGTAGTGATGATGGTTGCATTGGACAGATAAGGAGATGATAAGAAGGGTAGTGATGTTGATCAAGGAAGGTGAAAATGGTGATTGCAGTTGAAAATGGTGATGCTATATGTAGCAGAAGGGTTGGTATGGGTGAATGATGTGGAGTATGCAGGCAAGTTGGTTGAAGCATTGTTCAGAGGTTGGTAGATGGTCTTGATATGTGATAGATGTTTTGAGGTGGTGGCAGTAGTGATGGGAAATAGTTGGTAGAATATAGTAATATACAGTGGCTATATGCTGTTGTAGGTAGACGATAGGTAGTTGTTATGAAGTTTGCATGGTGCACAGGGTTGATTGTATCTTTTAATTAACTTTAAACCTCGGATTTAGAAATAAATTCTTTATTCTTTTAATAACATCACTCAAGCATTATAATTTATTATTCCTCTGGTTATTCAAATTTCCCTTTTTCATACTCAGAATTTAATCATTTGAATTTTAAAAAGAATTGCTTTTATTTTCTTTTAATTTATTCAAATTCTCTTTAATTATTTTACTAAAAAGTTACTCTTTCATTTCTTTTCAAAAATCAAATTCTATAGATTTTGATAACTCGGTGTACCGAAATATTCAATCCAATCATCATCCAATATTTCAATTATTAACAAAATCATCATAGGATATCAATATTCACAACACAGAATATTAATTAATCTAAATAATTTTGAGGAATCTAGTTGGATCCCTCTAACCTGTTCCCTGCATCCACAGACATTAGCACAATACCCATTCCACTTCGAGGTGGAATATCGCGGTATATGGGATTAATATAATATCATCCGCTATTATGCGGCGCATAGGGTCTCATTCGCTATATAGTGCGGGAATCAATCACTCCAATATATATATTATATATATTACTATATATAATATAGCACATTAAATCAATTCAATCATTCAACTAATAATTTAAATTTAACCATTTAAATTTAAACTAAACCCAGATGAGTGAGATTAACTCACCTTTGATTTTTGTTTTGCCATCTAATCCAAACGACTTGTTTCCTTCATGATTTAAGACCTTGTATAACATTATGAGATTTTATTAATATTTTAAATAATCGGACAATCGATTACCTTTTTAATACATTTGATTAGAACTATTTTTTTTGAAATAATTTCTTAGTAACTAAATTAATTTAGATTTAAATAAACAAATTTTTCCTTTCACTGTAAATTATCTTCCTAATACATATACATATATATATTTATACATACTCTAAAATTAACAGTAAGCTATATTATTTGTATACTTATAAAACAATCTATATAGACTTAAAAATCTATTTATTTATTTTTTTCCAAATCAGAAAAAAAATTGTTTCCCGACTTTATATATTTTTCTCACCGTCAAGTATGTAAATACATATGTTATTCAAGCTTAAAATAAATTAAAATAATAAAAAAACGAATACCTTACTGGAAAAACAAACCCAGGAAATCCATCTCGTTCGACACCACGAGACTTCCACCATGCTAGACCTGTCGCCATCACCTCTGACATAGGTCGAGACTCCCTTCACTACCTCCACATGCCCTGACACTTGCGCCTCTTCCCTTCCCGCCTTCTTCGACAAAATGGCCTCCCTGCCTGAGGCGCCGCTGCATTCGAGCTTGAAACTAATGAAATCGCGACTAGTCACGCCTATTTCTCTGGCCACCGATGATAGGTCGTGACCCAACTTCGAGCCGTGACGCCCCATCATCACGTCGCCCTTAGCCGCATACGCCTAAATCGCGAATTCCATCCCTATTCATACGAACGAATCCCCTCCCCCGATCGAACAACTGATTTGTTAATTAATTTCTTTTTTTCTTTTTTTTCGACACGTACAGATGGCAAAGAAGAAAAAGGAAAGAAATCTCGGTCTTGATTTACTTTTGAGGCTTGGGTTTCAATTCAGGAACAAGAGAATGAGGCGCGGCCATTTTTTTTCTTCTTTCGTTAGTTTTGTTTTTGATTTGGAACTGAAAAGGAAAAGAAGGGTTGCATGATAAAAAGGAAGAGACAAGACGTGATGTTGAGCTGAAAGAAGTGAGGGTTGCATGTAGCAAATGGGCTACAGAAATTTGAGGTGAGAGAAAAAAGTCTTGACGTGAATTTAATTAACTGGTCAAACAATATATTATATTAAATATACGATATAAAATTTCAGCGCGTTTATATATCGTACAATCATACAATAACTCCAATCACTACGAAATTTGAAATCCGATAATAAAACAATATTACGAATCCAATGGAACTGGTTTTGTCGAATTCCGAGACTGTGCCTTGGAAGGCTATTTTAAATATCAATTTAAACAATATATTTTCAAAACTGAACAAAACACTATTAAATTCCATTTTTAAAGTTCTATTATCTTCAGTATTATTAATGTAAAATTTCCAAGCCTTCAAATTATTTTTAACAAGCTTAAAAATCAAGATTCAATATTTACCCAACTTCAAACTATTTAATTTAATAATTAAATTACCCAATAAATAGCAATATTTGAAATTCAAGTTAAAAATTCACTTTTGAATATTTGAAATCAATTAAGTATTCCAATTTCAAAGGTCCAAAATCCCGGGTCGTCACATTCCTCCCCCCTTAAAAGAATTTCGTCCTCGAAATTACCGGTTAGGAAGAATTATCCATAACCCATTAACTATCTCCTCAACCCAAATAGTTTTTAACAACTTGCCAAAACCAATCTTTTTATTAAAGACACAATATCCCTCTTATTAACTTCCCAAACTTAACTATAAGTCCCAAACAATATCACTTACTTATCAATTCAAGTTTTAAATTTAAAACCAAATTTGAATTATAAAAAAAATCTTAAAATTTTTCTAACTCCCTAAAGTTTCGAAAATTTTTGCCAGCGTCTCCTTTGCGCGGCTAGCTTGGTACAACTACAAAATGACTCCATGGCCCCCAAATCTCAAAAAGAAAATAAAAAGCCAAGTAGCTAGATCAAAACCCAAATCAAATTACATCCAGAATTTTAAATACATACCTTTTTCTCGAGCAATTCAAGTTTATTTTCAAAAATCCCAATTTCCTTTTGCTTTTTAATACCTGTATATCCTATTTAGGAATAATATCCAATTACAATTCCAACTATTTTATACATTCATTTACAAATTTCAATATTTTCTTTACTTAAGCCCGTACGATGCACATATATCATCCGTACGCAATATCAAATTTGATCCGTCGCTCGATCACACAATTTCACTTCCGAACTAGTATCGTCCACCCGAATTCCTAGTGCGGACTCAGATTTGGTTTCTTGATCGGAAACCGTCATTCTCCTTGCATAGCTGTAAACTATGATTGTAACGACCCGTATTTTTACGGATCAAAACATTGTAAAACAGTTATTATTAGACTGTTAGTATTGTTGATAAGTTGTCCAGAGTCTAAGTCTTAGGTCGTATGAGAGTTTGGAGCGACCTAAGGAAGTTGGTGAGTTAAGGAGTAGACGACTTAGTGAAGTGGAGCGACCCAAGGATTTGAACGACCTAAGAAGTTAGGTCGTGTGATAGTTAGGTCGTGTGATAGTTAGGTCACGTGATAGTTTAGGTCGGTCGAGCGACCTAAGTAGTAGACGACCTAAGGAGTTTACGACTTAAGGGTTTGGAGCGTCCTATAGGGGTTAGCGGCATAGGAGAAGCGACCTAGTAGTTAGCTGCTTAAGGGTTAGCGACCTAAGGAAGTTAGGTCGTGGATGAGTTAAGTTGTTAGGTCGCGAGAAGGTTAGGTCGTTAGGGCGGCGTCTCAGTTAAGTCGTAAGGCGCGCGTTAGCGTTAAGGCTTAGGTCGCTAGGTCGTATAGCAGTTAGGTCGCGCATTTTGTTAAGTCGCGAATATGTTAGGTCGCGCGCATCAGTTAGGTCGCATGGATGCGCTGATCTGCTGAGCCGTTAGGTCATAGGTCGCGTAGAGACTTGGGGTTGTTAGGTCGTAGGTTTTAGGTCATGGGTTCTTAGGTCGTGGACGACCTAATTACGAGCGAACGACCTAAGGGGGATTTCTGCCTATAAATAGGAGGGTTCTTCTTCATTTTTGGGATCCGGATTTGTAAGCGACGAAGTGCTGCCATTTTGAGAGCTCGACTTCTACACTTCTCCATTTCTTTTCTCCACTTTAATCTTGTGCTTCCTTCCATCCAAATCGAAGATCGAATTGAAGATCCAAGAGCTTAGATTGAAGATCTTCATCCATCGAAGAAAGATTTCATCGTTTGAAGCAAATTTGTGATAGATCGAGTTAGATCCTTCGCTATCCAGATCTGAAGTGTGTTGCTTTTAGGTTGTTTAAGTGATTTGGTGAGTGGTGATTATCTCTCACACGGATCCAAAGGAGTATATCGGATCGTTGGCTTGATTTTGTGTAAAGTAGTGATTTTCATGTATTTTTGTAAACTTAAGTATAGATCCATTGTTTATGATGATTTGACATCCATTTTACTACATGTTAACCTATGCAAGTTCATTCATCAAGATTATAGAGATATTGCTCATGTTTTCATGCTTGTTAGACTTTAGACTCTTTATTTACGAAATTGCCATTATTGCTATAATTGTCTATTTATATCATATTTGGATGCTTGATTACTTGGATTAATGATTGACTTGGTTGATTGTTATGAATTAGATGATTGATGATTTGATTTAGACAAGATGGTCGAAGATGATTCAAAAGCTAAGGGAAAGGCTCTTGAATTGGAATAGCTGCTCGTGACATATGTGGCGAATGATGAAGCTCATATGGATAGATTTGATGATGATGATGTTGGGATGAGGCTTTGCTATGATAAGATGAGGCGAAGCATGATATGAGATAGTCTTGGTTTAATCCAGACGGGATCACTCCAAGCATGTTGACAACTCGGTGAAATGGTTCGAGTTTGAGGATAATGGTTTGCTCGAGATGCGCTTGAGCTAGTATGGAAATAGTCGTCGAGGATGACGACAAGAAGGCTGAGATCTCATCGTTGTTGAAGGTTCTAGCATGCTCAAAGCAAGAGTATGTTGGGCAGATTCGATAGTCCCTGAAGGCTACTGATTGGTAGTCGAGTACTCTGGGTAGATTCGATAGTCCTAGGCATGGGTTTTGACGACGTGCGGAGTTATGTCTAGAACCGGGGTTTCCATTAGCCCTTGACGGACGGATGAAAGAATGAGACGGTCATTCAATTAACGATGATATCGAAGCAATGATAACAGTCATAGCCAGAGTCATGGATGTTTGGTTGTATCGTCATTCGGTCTCAAGAGCGGTATTTTCTGGGTGCTTATCTGATCTTGGTTTAGGCCTTGGGGGTTTGTACCTGGAAAACATCGCCCTTGACTCGAGTGATAATTGCTGTACTTTAAATTGTATGCTTTGCTATGTTTGCTTCTGCTTAGTGTGTCTGGAGGCTATCACTGTAGAAAGAGGTGGAGTGGGAGGGTTGTATTCCTATTCCTTTTCCTTTATTCTCTTTTGGTATGTTGTTAGTTAATTTACTGCTCACTAAGACTGTTGTCTGACTCAAGGCTTTATGTTTTAACTCTTATTGCCTTGGGCTGTTCGTCCATTTTGGGATGGGCAGACTAGGTAGCAGGTGACAGGTGATGTTCTTGCTTTCCACGATGTTGATGACGAAGACGAGCTGGAGGCTTGCATATTATTTTTCTTACTATATGTACTGGATGTTCCGCTGCTTTGTATAATTCTCTGAGTGATATGTAGTGAGGCTTGATGTATTGACTATTCAGATGTTTGTATTCAACTATTATGAAGTTTTATTAATGAGATTCTATTCTGTGAAGCTTCACTATATATATATATATTCTATTGTATTTTGTCCATGCGCTGTGAGTAATACGATAGATTCTGCTGTTTTAATCTACCCTGGCAATCGTCCATGGCTGCCTGGCACACTTTACAGCGCACTATCTCTAGGTTCAGTGCAGGGGTCGTGGGCGGTCGCCACATTTGGTATCAGAGCTTTGGTTAATCGATTTTAACCAACGCTCGCTGACGTAACTACGTATGAGAGACGTAATTGTATTTTGATGGATGATTACTATATATAATATAGTAGTTTAGAAGAGTTTGAGTCCTTTATGCAGTTGTTTCTCAAGGTATGCTAATCATTCTTTTTATAGATATTAAGGATGAGTCGAAGAGGGAGACCAACTGCTAGGGAAGGCCGTGCTACTGAAGGGGCTGCTGATTATGCTGCTATGTTCGAGGCTATGATGACCTCGATCATGAGAAGGATGCCAGCTCCGGGGCCATCGGTTGATGTTGGAGTTCAAGTTCAAACTCCAAAACCAGTGGATTTTGCTAAGTTGTGTAAAGACTATACTGCTCTTGGAGGGAAGGTTTTCTTGGGAACAGAATCAACCATTGAAGTCCAGAGGTGGATAGATGCTTGTAGAAGGATCTTTGGTGATTTGGGAATTGAGGATGCAACTAAAAGGAAGCTAGCATCTAGACAGCTTCAAGGAAGAGCTTCTGATTGGTGGAACTCTATCACCATTGATACTCCGGAGGAAGAGATTACTTGGGAGCAATTCCAAACCAGATTTGAAGCTAAGTTCATTTCTACGGCTCAGAAGTCTGTTCTGTTCAAGAAATTTATGGAGCTCAAGAAAAATGGAAGACCAGTTCTTGAGTATGTTTCTGAGTTTGAAGCTTTGTCTAAGTATGCCCGGTCATATATTGAATCTTCGTACCAGAAGAATGAGAAGTTTGTGACAGGCTTGGACAGTTATCTTGGGAGGCAGTTGGTGGATCATTTGGACGATTCATTTGAGAAGCTTGTGGAGAAAGCTCTCAGGCATGAGAATCTGTTTCCTAAAGAGGGATCTGTTGTTGCTGTAACCAAGGAGGAGTCTAGACCACAGCAGGGTGGAAACAAGAAGAGGAAGCAGCAGCAGCAAAAGGGTAGGGATGGCCAGAAGAAGCCGAAGGGCGAAGTAACCTGCTACAATTGTCAGCAGAAGGGCCATTTCTCTAGAGATTGCAAGAATCTGAAGGTGCCAGTGAAGTGTTACAACTGTGACAAGCTGGGGCATGTTAAGAGGAATTGTCCAGAACCGCGGAAGGACAAGCAGATTGTGCAAGCTTATACTTTGGGAGCTGTTCCATCATCTTCGAAAGCTCCTACCGTTGAAGAGAAAGGAAAGAGTGTGGTGGTTCAAGGTACTCTTTCCATATGTGGTGTTCCAGTTAGAGTGTTATTTGATACTGGGGCGTCGCATTCTTTTGTTTGTAATGAACTTGTAGGCCGGTTGGGTTTAGAACCGGATATTGTTGATAGGCCATTTGTTGTGACTAATCCAGTCGGGGGTTCGTCCTGTTTGTGTATGCTATGTTGTGGTCTGATTGTATCGAGTCATGATTGCTCTTTTGTTTGTGATTGTTTTGTTCTGAACTTTGCGGGGTTCAGAATTATTTTGGGTATGGACTGGCTTAGAAAGTATGCGGCAAAGGTTGATTGTGAAAGGTTGGAAGTGACAGTCGAGAATGTGGAGGGGCGAAAGATTGTGATACGATGTAAGCATGAAGAAGGCGTCTTCATGAGCTTCATGTATACGCTGGTTGTTCCACGGGATGGACTGTCATCTGTGCCAATCGCTAATGGATTTGAGGATGTCTTTGACGAGGTCAAAGGGTTACCGCCGCATAGAGAGATCGAGTTTCGTATAGATCTAGTTGAAGGAGCCAGACCTGTTGTGATGCCTCTTAGGCGGATGGCGCCTAGGGAACAGCAGGAGTTGAAGGTGCAGGTTGATGGTCTTTTACAGAAAGGATTCATTCGGCGTAGTGTGTCCGAATGGGGTGCACCAGTTGTGTTCGCAACCAAAGCAGATGGATCGTTGAGGTTGTGTGTGGATTATCGTGAGCGGAATAAAGCGACTAAGAAGAACAAGTATCCATTGCCGAGAATAGATGACTTGTTTGATCAGCTTCACGAAGCTAAGGTGTTTTCTCTGATGGATTTGGCAACGGGATTTCACCAGTTAAGAGTGGCTAAGGATAGTGTGCCGAAGACTGCTTTTAGGACACCATCCGGTTTCTTTGAGTGGCTGGTAATGCCGTTTGGATTGACTAATGCGCCAGCATATTTTGTGGATCTTATGAATAGAGTGTTCAGAGATCAGATGAACAAGTTCGTGCTAGTGTTCGTGGATGATATTTTGATTAATTTCAGAACTAAAGGAGAGCACGAGATGCACTTGCGTATTGTTTTGGAAATCTTACGGAAACATCAGCTGAGGGCTAAGTTTTGGAAGTGTCACTTCTGGAAGAGTGAAGTGAGGTTCTTAGGCCATATTATTTCTGGAAATGGAATAGCGGTTGATTCTGCTAAAGTGGCAGCAATCCAGGATTGGGTTAGACCTAAGAATGCAACATATGTGAGAAGTTTGCTTGGATTAGCAGGATACTATCGTCGATTTATCAAGGACTTTTCCAAGATAGCTGCACCGTTAACCGGACTGACGAAGAAGAACCTAGTGTTCAGATGGGATGATAAGTGTGAGCAAGCTTTCAGAATCCTGAAAGAGCGATTGACAAGTGCTCCTGTTTTGACTATTCCAAGTGGGAATGATGAGATGGTGGTTTACACCGATGCATGTTGTACTGGACTTGGAGCAGTGCTGATGCAGAAGGGTAAAGTTGTTGCGTATGCAAGTCGACAACTGAAGCCGCATGAAAGGAATTATCCGACTCATGATTTGGAGTTAGCGGCGATTGTATTTGCTCTGAAGATGTGGAGGCATTATCTATTGGGAGTTCGATTCGAATTATTTACAGATCATAAGTCGTTGAAGTATCTTTTCTCCCAAAAGGATTTGAATCTTCGGCAGCAACGATGGTTAGAGTTTTTGGCATCATATGATTTTGGTATAGCTTATACTCCGGGAAAGGGTAACGCAGTGGCAGATGCGTTAAGTCGAAGACATGCAGAATTGGGAGCCATGTTTTCAAAATGGAAGAATCTCGAGTATTTAGCTAGTTTTGACTTCAGGCCTAGATGTGAATGGGAACCTGAGATGTTGGCAAACTTATCGATAAGACCGATTCTTGTGGAAAGGATCGGCGAGAGCCAAAAGCGAGACGATAAGCTTGTCAAGATTATACGTGATTTGGAATTTGGATTGGAACCAGAAAAGGATAAAAGGTTCGAGGTCGATCGAGAGGGTTGGCTTCAAAAGCAAGGACGACTAGTTGTTCCCGATATAGATGAATTGAGAAATGAGGTTCTAAAGGAAAGTCATCACTCGAAGTTGACAATTCATCCAGGTGGAAATAAGATGTATCGGGATATGAAGAGAACCTATTACTGGGAAGGTATGAAGAAGGATGTTGGAAATTTTATTTCCAAATGCATGAACTGCCAATTGGTAAAAGCCGAGCAGAAGAAGCCAAGTGGATTGCTTCAGCCATTAGAAGTTCCTACATGGAAGTGGGAGCAGATATCGATGGATTTTATTGATGGTCTACCTAGAACAAGAACAGGGAATGAAGGGATTTGGGTCATCGTAGATCGTCTGACTAAGAGTGCAAGATTCATTCCTATTCGATCGACTAGGACTGCATCAAAGTTGGCAGAGTTGTATGTTAAGTGGATAGTTCGATTCCATGGTATTCCAAAAAGTATAGTGAGCGATCAAGACCCATTGTTCACTAGTGGATTTTGGAAGAGCTTTCAAGAAGTTTTGGGAACCGAGTTGTGTTTGAGTACAGCTTATCGTCCTCAAACAGATGGTCAGACCGAGAGAGTCAACCGAATTTTGGAAGATCTCCTTAGAGCATGTGTTTTGGATTTTGGAGGATCATGGGAAGATCATCTTCATTTGGTGGAATTTTCGTATAATAACAGTTACCAGTCAAGCTTTGGTATGGCACCGTATGAGGCATTGTATGGAAGACCATGTAACTCTCCGACATGTTGGTTGGAAACAGGAGAAAAGTTGATACTTGGGCCAGATATGATTCGACAGACTTCGGATTGTATAGAGATCATTCGGCAACGAATGAAGGCAGCCCAAGACCGACAGAAAAGTTATGCCGATAAGCGTCGTAAAGATTTGGAATTCGACGTAAGTGATATGGTTTTTGTGAAGATTTCTCCACTGAAGAATGTTATTCGATTCGGGAAGAAAGGAAAATTGACTCCAAGATTTGTTGGACCATTCCCGATCATCGAGCGAATTGGAAAGCTCGCCTACAGATTGGAGTTACCAGAGAAGATGTCGGGTGTGCACAATGTTTTTCATGTATCGTATCTACGGAAGTATGTGCACGACTCGAATACAGTGGTTTCTGCTGTAGCTGTGAAGATTTCGAAGTTGATCCAGTCGATAAGAGACCTCATAAGCCGCTTCGTGTTGTGGAAACCGACATGAAACAGCTTAGGAGGAAGGTAGTTAAGTTTCTCAAGATACAATGGAGTGATGATGATAATGACTGTACATGGGTGGTGGAAGAGAGGATGAAAGCAGCTCATCCTGAACTCTTCAAGGTATGGCCCTAAGGTGTCGTATCATCTAACAACATTGTAACTTGTTCTAGTTTTAGAATTCTGCATGCTAAGCTAGAATTGGATGCATGGTTTGTTGATTGCTATGGATGGTAGGCATGCAGAATAGTCTTCGTTGCTCTTGTTTGTTTGGAATTTCGGGGGCGAAATTCCTAAGGGGAGAGAATGTAACGACCCGTATTTTTACGGATCAAAACATTGTAAAACAGTTATTATTAGACTGTTAGTATTGTTGATAAGTTGTCCAGAGTCTAAGTCTTAGGTCGTATGAGAGTTTGGAGCGACCTAAGGAAGTTGGCGAGTTAAGGAGTAGACGACTTAGTGAAGTGGAGCGACCCAAGGATTTGAACGACCTAAGAAGTTAGGTCGTGTGATAGTTAGGTCGTGTGATAGTTTGGTCGTGTGATAGTTAGGTCGCGTGATAGTTTAGGTCGGTCGAGCGACCTAAGTAGTAGACGACCTAAGGAGTTTACGACTTAAGGGTTTGGAGCGACCTATAGGGGTTAGCGGCATAGGAGAAGCGACCTAGTAGTTAGTTGCTTAAGGGTTAGCGACCTAAGGAAGTTAGGTCGTGGACGAGTTAAGTTGTTAGGTCGCGAGAAGGTTAGGTCGTTAGGGCGGCGTCTCAGTTAAGTCGTAAGGCGCGCGTTAGCGTTAAGGCTTAGGTCGCTAGGTCGTATAGCAGTTAGGTCGCGCATCTTGTTAAGTCGCGAATGTGTTAGGTCGCGCGCATATGTTAGGTCGCATGGATGCGCTGATCTGCTGAGCCGTTAGGTCGTAGGTCGCGTAGAGACTTGGGGTTGTTAGGTCGTAGGTTTTAGGTCATGGGTTCTTAGGTCGTGGACGACCTAATTACGAGCGAACGACCTAAGGGGGATTTCTGCCTATAAATAGGAGGGTTCTTCTTCATTTTTGGGATCCGGATTTTGAAGCGACGAAGTGCTGCCATTTTGAGAGCTTGACTTCTACACTTCTCCATTTCTTTTCTCCACTTTAATCTTGTGCTTCCTTCCATCCAAATCGAAGATCGAATAGAAGATCCAAGAGCTTAGATTGAAGATCTTCATCCATCGAAGAAAGATTTCATCATTTGAAGCGGATTTGTGATAGATCGAGTTAGATCCTTCGCTGTCCAGATCTGAAGTGTGTTGCTTTTAGGTTGTTTAAGTGATTTGGTGAGTGGTGATTATCTCTCACATGGATCCAAAGGAGTATATCGGATCGTTGGCTTGATTTTGTGTAAAGTAGTGATTTTCATGCATTTTTGTAAACTTAAGTATAGATCCATTGTTCATGATGATTTGGCATCCATTTTACTACATGTTAACCTATGCAAGTTCATTCATCAAGATTATAGAGATATTGCTCATGTTTTCATGCTTGTTAGACTTTAGACTCTTTATTTACGAAATTGCCATTATTGCTATAATTGTCTATTTAGATCATATTTGGATGCTTGATTACTTGGATTAATGATTGACTTGGTTGATTGCTATGAATTAGATGATTGATGATTTGATTTAGACAAGATGGTCGAAGATGATTCAAAAGCTAAGGGAAAGGCTCTTGAATTGGAACAGCTGCTCGTGACATATGTGGCGAATGATGAAGCTCATATGGATAGATTTGATGATGATGATGTTGGGATGAGGCTTTGCTATGATAAGATGAGGCGAAGCATGATATGAGATAGTCTTGGTTTAATCCAGACGGGATCACTCCAAGCATGTTGACAACTCGGTGAAATGGTTCGAGTTTGAGGATAATGGTTTGCTCGAGATGCGCTTGAGCTAGTATGGAAATAGTCGTCGAGGAGGATGACTAGAAGGCTGAGATCTCATCGTTGTTGAAGGTTCTAGCATGCTCAAAGCAAGAGTACGTTGGGCAGATTCGATAGTCCCTGAAGGCTACTGATTGGTAGTCGAGTACTCTGGGCAGATTCGATAGTCCTAGGCATGGGTTTTGACGACGTGCGGAGTTATGTCTAGAACCGGGGTTTCCATTAGCGCTTGACGGACGGATGAAATAATGAGCCGGTCATTCAATTAACAATGATATCGAAGCAATGATAACAGTGATAGCCAGAGTCATGGATGTTTGGTTGTATCGTCATTCGGTCTCAAGAGCGGTATTTTCTGGGTGCTATCTGATCTTGGTTTAGGCCTTGGGGGTTTGTACCTGGAAAACATCGCCCTTGACTCAAGTGATAATTGATGTACTTTAAATTGTATGCTTTGCTATGTTTACTTCTGCTTAGTGTGTGTCTGGGGGCTATCACTGTAGAAAGAGGTGGAGTGGGAGGGTTGTATTCCTATTCCTTTTCCTTTATGCTCTTTTGGTATGTTGTTAGTTAATTTACCGCTCACTAAGACTGTTGTCTGACTCAAGGCTTTATGTTTTAACTCTTATTGCCTTGGGCTGTTCGTCCATTTTGGGACGGGCAGACTAGGTAGCAGGTGACAGGTGCTGTTCTTGCTTTCCACGATGTTGATGACGAAGACGAGTTGGAGGCTTGCATATTATTTTTCTTACTATATGTACTGGATGTTCCGCTGCTTTGTATAATTCTCTGAGTGATATGTAGTGAGGCTTGATGTATTGACTATTCAGATGTTTGTATTCAACTATTATGAAGTTTTATTAATGAGATTCTATTCTGTGAAGCTTCACTATATATATATTCTATTGTATTTTGTCCATGCGCTGTGAGTAATACGATAGATTCTACTGTTTTAATCTACCCTGGCAATCGTCCATGGCTGCATGGCACACTTTACAGCGCACTATCTCTAGGTTCAGTGCAGAGGTCATGGGCGGCCTCCACAATGATAGAGAATTTTCAGAATCAATCAAAATCCCATATCCAGAGTTCGCCGTCGAAAATCAAGTGAAAAATCCTAACTCGGATCGATAAAACTATCTCGAAATTCTATGCTCGAATCCGAATCAAATAGCTATGCGAATAAAATAATATACGTACCTCCTACGTAATTAGCCCTAATTGACTTTTCGTTAAATAATTCTCTTTTTATTCACATTCATTTTGATTGTTATTCACTTTTCCCACAATCCTGACAGTTACAACTATCAGTTTCAACCTTCATTCAATTATTCACTTAGCATACTTTCAATACCAAATTTACTTAAGAATTCACTATTCATTTCTTAAGTTCAATATAAATATTTTACATACTTCTTATATTTATTTTCACTTTACTATTGAAGTTTATACTCAAATTGAATCCCAATCCCATAAAAATTCAATTTGCCTTAATTTGCAAATTAATTTCAAACCTCAATACTTTTATTCTCATCTTTTATCCAAAATTCCATTTTCACTGTTACTTGAGTTTAATTCACCTTTCAATTCAAAATATTGAGTTCAATTCATCTCGTTTCGAACAATATTCGATTAATCATTCCTTAAATTAATTCCACTTACTAATTTGTTTTTATATCTCAAATAAAAGTTTGTTTGCAAACTTTTCTATCTTAAATTTCTTCAAACCATTTCTTCGCTTTTACCTTACACAAATGTTAAATTAGATTTCAATAGTCAGTTTCAAATCTAATTGCTTACCAAAATTTTAAATCATATATCGTTAACGAAAATTTCAAAAATTTTCTAACTCCCAAAATTTTCGAAATTTTTTGGTAGAGTCTCCCTTGTACGGAGGAGCTTTTGCAATTTGACAAGAAATATAAATATATATACATCGACCGACACGGTCGAAAAACAGAAAAACTGTTCATATTTCCTATTTGTATTGCGTAGGCGTACCTTATTTAGCATTTTTAAGCAAGCAGCTATTTATTTTAGCATTTAGCTCGGCAAAACCAGTCAAACGGCTTCCAAAAACCTGTACTGACTCAATTTAAACATGTAAGTGACAAATATACAAAGTTTATTAATATTTCACTTAATTACAATAGCTAAACACATGCATATCATAAGCAATACCGCTAAACACATTCCATAAGCAAATTTTTAAGGCTGCGACGCTAATTTAAATGCTTTCAATCCATATGCACACCATCTCACTCAATTTATTCTTATTTCGTTCCATTTAAATGGTCTACACTTCATTGCTTACATTCAATTCATTTTAATCCAAACGAACACATATTCATTACAATTGATTCAAAAATCAATTTATTTTTCATTCCACATTCATTTCATTTGAATTCATTTATTAATCTTGGAACATTTCATACTGTTTACATCGAATACTCATTCCATAGTTTATTTACAAACCAAACATTTGTCACATCAAATTGGTATTCAACTTGCATTTAACCAATTCAAGTTCCATTTCCATGTGTCATTAACTAATTAATTATCAATTAGTTTATTTAAATTTTATACCCAATATTTGATTTTTATTTCAAAAACACTCACTTTAACTATTTTCCTGGAGTTCAATCTATTTTATAATTTAAGTTTTGGATTTTATTCATTTCCCAAAATACAAAACTATTTTTTTTGGCTTAATTATTCCATTTCTAAATTTTATAAGTCACAAACTTATTTATATTCATACTTTCATCTATTTACAATCAATCCCATTCACATTTTACTTTTTAACTCGTAATTATACCTTTTATTTGGTCAAGTATATTATTTTTATTATTCCATAAACATTTTAAATAAGATTCCAGAGTTTATACAAATTTCCCATATTTCAGAATCACATTTGAAATAAACTACATCCAAAATCCTTTGGTAACTTCAATTATCTCTTTGCATTTCAAAACCAAACCCAGTTTTGCAAACAATTCCAATTTAAAATATTCAGTAGCAATTCCTCTCCTAGAAACTCGAAAATGAACATCGATAATGCTGCAGTCACCACCGAAATTATTTTCTAGTGACCACCGAGAGTTTAGTGCTTTTATCCCCATCAAAAGCATTTGGAAACCATTTTCAAATATTTTTTCCAAAAACTCTAAATTCGAAATCCACCCAATTCATATTTAAATATAACTCTGGAATTTCATCTTAATTTATTTCAAATATTCTCTAGAATACTATTTCAAATTATAACTCACATTTACAAATTTCTCTTTATTATCTGAATTTATTCCCTTGACTTTGGTTATAATTCGATTTCTGCACAATAATGAGAATAATTCATTATTATCATTTCCTAACAACCAAGCATCCAAATATATATAACTATAATAATTTACAAAAATTGCATCCTTTATATACAAAACTAATTTAGGTAAAATTATTTCATTTACCCTTTTTAAAGCAATACTGCGTTGAATTGTTCTATTCAAGTGTTTAGAGATCCCTCTCAATAACGTTAATTACTCATATTGACCAGAATCCATAAACTACTCAATAAACCAATCAACACGATATAAAACCATTTTATAATCACTAACAAATACGCGCTCATACCTATTAATACACTCAAACTCATTCTAGAGTACTATTGACTCTATTTCAATGAGTAATCCCCACCAGAGCCAAGGCTATCGCCATCCTAAGCTCTGATACCACTGTAACAGCCCGCAAACCCGTACCCTTAAGTCCACACTATTTCTCAATAAACCAACTCAAGGTGAATAAAAATACAAACCATTTTGGGTTAATGAAGAAAGAGGTAGAAGAAGATAGGACAAAATAACAACAGAATCTAACCATCGCAGCGGAATAAACTATAATATATAAATACAGACCTTTACGCAACAGAAAGACATATCTGTTTTATACAATACATCATCAGAGTACAATATAATCAACATCACAATCCAGGACAATAGTCATCACATGTCTTAAAAGAATACACAATATACACAACATAGCGGAATAACTAACACAAATACGAGGATACGTATCGACATCCAGCTCGTCTCCTAAGCTCCATAGCATCCTATCTTGTAATCTATAATACTCGATCTGACACGAGTATTACAGTTAAATAGCACCCAAGTCAGTCTGGAATACCAGCATGAGAAAATCACACTCAAATTGATTATTAAAGTTTCAAAATCCTTTGAAAACAAAAGCATCTCGTAAGACCACGCCACAAATAAACATGTCGGGTTTTTACCTTACGATAGCTAAAACACTTTTTATAAAATCCTCTGATATTATTATAGTGTCTATATACAAATACATATTCAAATAGCTGAAATTGTTACATCTATTAAATTTCAGCATACTAGCCACAACGTGGGTAATACAAACAAAACTCGTACAAGGCACGTAAGGAGAATGAATTTCCAACGAATGACTAGGCACTGGGGTACCACCTATCACAGTACGTGGCCTAGATCACAGTACCGAGGAGTACGCCCGCTCCCCTGCAACACAAGGCTGGAATCATCCCTTACTGGACAATTTCGAATAAGATCACTCCGTGGTTAGGATCAGCAACCGCAACACTAAGCCGAAATATAAAGGGACATCTAGACAGAGATGACCTTACTCTCTAGTGGGGGCTACCCACGAAGCCTTGTTGCATATCCCCTGAATTTCAGTCATTCCCGGTTGATGAGGCACGAGGCTAAGCGTTACCCTTTCAGAACATATCCCATAGAATGCCCATCGTCCACCAGACAATGTTCCGAAAGCATTCGTCCATACAAGTCCGTTTCGGGTTCGAACGGAACCGAAGGCACTACTCCTACTACATCCATTTTGAAAATATCCTCAGGATTAGTAGCAACTACCCCTTGCACTTCGTTGCTCCATCTTCGATTCCAAACTCGTTTCCTGTAACAACCCTGAGATTGCAATTACCGAATAATAAATTAAAATTATGATTTTAAGTTGAAAAGGGAGCTAAACAAAAATTTTGGGAATTTAAATTTGCAATTGGTTTGCAAATTAAAGTATTTTGGGTTTAAAATGGGAAAATTAATATTTTTGGAATTTAATATTTAAAAGGGGAATTTTTAAATGTGATAATGGGTTTAATTGGCTAATGAGACAATTATATGGTTTTAATTAAAACTAGGTTACTACTTAGAATTTTTGTTCAAATGATAACATTAGAAAATTTTCTTTTAAATTTACATATGCACTTAAGTAATTGAACTAAGCCTTATTGGGTTGTAAAACCCTCATAACAAACCCATTAGCCTACCCACTCTATATAATATCTTAAACCCATTTCATAACCCTAACCCTCATCCTCTTCATAAATTCCTAAACCTAAACCTAAGCAAAAAATTAATGGCCTCCATTTAGAAGCTCCATCTCCATCTCTTCATAATTAGACTTGTTTAATCCTAGCAAGGTAATGCAATCCTAGGCCTAATCACCTTCTAATCTTTATTTTAATCTTTGAAATCTCTTTGTAATCCTTGGTTTTGTTCTCTTTTTAATTTTGAAGCTCTCTAATCCACATCCTCTTTGCTTTGGAAAGTTGCACTTGAAGTGTTTGCTTATTTGCTAGATTGGTAGAGGTAATTACTATTGATTAGTAATTAATGCTAGTTGTAATTTTGGTAATTACTAATTATTAATGATTATTGCTAGTTAATTTTGGTGATAATTTTGATGCCCAAAACTGAAAAAAACACCCCTAAATCACCTAAATCAGCTGGCTGATATTGTGCAGGCTGAAAACAGAACTCAAACCTGTCCTGGGTGCACCAGAACAGACCTGGGTTGCACCCAGGCTATGCCCAAATGAGGCTAGCCCAGCTGGGCTAGCCCAGAGCAGGCCAGCCCCCTAAGGGGCTGGCCACATGTATTGAACCCCAGCCTAGGCGGGCTGGGGCATTACTGCACCCAGCCCGCGTGGGCTGGGGCAGATCAGCACCCAGCCCGCGTGGGCTGGGTGGTGTAACACCCAGCCCGCGTGGGCTGGGTGCCTCCCAGCCCGCGTGGGCTGGGTAGAAAAGACCCAGCCCAGGCGGGCTGGGGCATTACTGTACCCAGCCCGCTTGGGCTGGGTGCTTCCCAGTCCGCGTGGGCTGGGTGCTCCCCAGCCCAGGCAGGCTGGGGCTGCTGCTCACCCAGCGCGCCTGGGCTGGGGCAGGCTGACGCGGGCCGGGCCCGCGAAAAAAAAATAAAATCAAATTACTTTTGTATTTTTCCAGCTTTTGAGCTCCACTTCGGGAGGCCACCACGATCTCATCCGAAGTCGGAATTTGACGTTTTTGGTCTCGTTGGGAAGGTGGTATTCCGAAATTCATCTCTGAAAAATTTGGGCAACATTGGAGTTCGTTTGATACTTCGATTTTCGTGCCAAAGTTAGACTCCGGTCGCTGTTGGAAAATCGTATGAACCTTTCTCTGGGTTCAACTTTGAGACGTCGCTGCTACTTCGTATCTACTCGGAATCCAGAAATTCATTTTGCATCTTAAAGTAGGGATGTTGGACTACATGCCTACAAGTTTTCATGCCATTTGGACACAGTTTTCTAGTCCAAATAAATTGCCGAACTTGGGTTCGCAGCAGTTTTTGAATGGTCAAACACTTAGAATGAAAATCAAATATCCATTTTGTTTCCAGCTTTTGAGCGCCACTCCGCGATGCCGCCACGTTCGCATCGGAAGTCGGAATTCGACGTTTTTGGTCTCGTTAGAAAGGTGGAGTTTCGAACTCCATCTCAGGAAAATTTGGACAACATTGGAGTTCGTTTGTTACTTCAAATTTCGTGTCGAAGTTGAACTCTAGTCGCTGTTTGTAAACAGTGTAAATCTTGTTCTGGGTCCAACTTTGAGACGTCGCTGCCACTTCGTCTCAACTCGGAATCCAGAAATTCTTTTTGCATCTTAAAGTAGGGATGTTGTACTACTTGCCTGCAAATTTTCATGACATTTGGACACAGTTTGCTGGTCCAAATAAATTATCGAACTTGAGTTCACAGCTGTTTTTGAATGGTTACGAACACTTGGAATATTTTTGATGATTTTCTGGTTTTCATTGATTTCTTTGAGATTTGTCTCTAGATTTCGTACACGGGTTTTATGAATCGTTTTCAAAATATTTTTCAATCCTAAATGGCTTTTGAAAATTATTATATAATATTATTTTAATTATTAAATTAATTACTCCATAATAGGAGACCTTTCAAAAGACCGTTTTAAAAGTGATTTCGAAAATCAATTATAAATCCGTTTTACACCATTATTTTCTATAATAAAAATCTTACACTCACTTTTAGCACGTCGAGCGAAGTGGAAAGGTGCTTAAACGGTTAGGAAATCTCTGGCCTATGGAAACCGTGTGTATTTTCTTTCCGGTTAATCCCCGACCTATTCGATTGATCGTTTTGACCTTTGGGTCTAGTTTACCGATGATATGAGGTAGACTTTTTATTGTTTGGAGTGTGAGCTTGCTATTGGTTAGGAAACCATTTAGTGCGAACGTGGGGTATGGGACTCATTGTTAACACTTTGCGGGTTCCTCTCCAAGAAGTTAGTGACACATTAGCCTCTGGGCGGCCAGTACTGGACCTCTGGGTCACCATGCCTCTGGGCAACCGTCTCTGGACACCTGCTCTATGGAGCAGTTTATTTTTCGGCGTGTGCCTCTGGGCCTTTATCCTTCAGGGAAGGATCTCGCTGTCTCGCGCTTTTCGCATCGGTGCGAGTGATCGATCACAACTCTACAGTACTTGGCAACAACGACTCTGGTCGGTGCACGTGCAAAACTTGTATTACCTGATGATTTTTTATATCCATTTGAGTACCGCCATTCGGTGTTGGTTCTATGGAACCATACGATGTAAGTACGATTGCCTTGTGGATTCACAGTGTCTCTGGACACTGCTTTTCAGTGTTTTGATTTCATTGACTTTTCAGTATATCCCCATTGCTCTTTGGAGCATCGATCTTTGCTTGGGCATTGATTACGGACTCTGGTCACTCTTGGGATTATTGCCTATGGGCATCTTTTTATAGCTTTGGCTACGCCGATGATATGAGGCGATTTTATTTATTCTACACTTTGGTGTTGATTTCTCTTTGGAGATTTTTATTGTTTATTGATGATTTGGGATCGTCATTATATTCATGTGGTTCATAATATACTTCTCTTTGGATAAGTACTGTTTTATTTATGTACCGCATTATTATATATCTCAGTTATTACTGATTGTTTAGCTAGCCTGACCCGAGTGTTTTCGCTCGGGTCAGACCGAGTTGTTTCAGGTTAGGCCTCTGGACTTAGCTGCTCTGTGCTTCCGCTTTGGACTTATCTGCTATGCTTTTGAGATAGCTTATCTTAGTGTCCGCTTATGTTATTATTCAGATTATGATATGTACATATTTTTGACTCACATGAGTGAGCAGTGGCTTTGTACCCACTTATGATATTTGGATCTGTATTGACGATGTATTGTTCTGGGATTTTATATCTGTTATGTGATTCTGTTCTGTGATGTTTTATCATTTTATTACTATGCTTATTCTGATAGATCTTTAGCCATTTGTAATTTCGTTATAAGTATTTATCGAATATGTCGAACCACATGATTGAGAAAAATTTAAATAGATTCCACCTTTCGACGTATTCAGTAGATAGTTATAGCTTGATTATAAATGGTCGCTTCCACTATACTCTATTCTCCGCTTAAACAGACAGTATTACTACCATAATACTCTTTGTTACAGTGGGTCTCAGAGTGGGGCGTTACAGCTTGGTATCAGAGCCAGGTTTCAGGAATAAGCATAATAAACACAGAACAGTAACACTTAGTACAATACATCCTAGTATGATTCGAATATTACAAAGCCCTTTCCTCATGACATTGGATAGATAAGTTAGGAATATGTTTAGGAATACATTTATATTCCGTAGTATTCCATTTGAATTATCTATCTTTGAATCATGCTTAACTCGCATCTTCATCTCAGCCTCGAGGTACGCATCCTTCCGTTCTCGAAGGTTCTATTTTATTTCACGATCAATCTTTTAGAGTTTTTTTGATACGGGTGTCTCTCACTCATTCGTATCAAAGGAACTATACTTTATCTTTTGATGTTACTTGTATGGTTTCTTCACTAAGGATTGTGAATCCCATTGGTGGATCCACGACCCTTAGCTTGCTCTGTGAGAATATAAATATTGATCTTTGTGGATTTTCTTTCCGTGCGAATCTGCACGTTGTGGATTAGATGTTATAGACGATTTCTATATTTAAGGAATTGTGGGGATGCAATTTTCTTAAGGGGGGGAGTCTGTAACAACCCTGAGATTGCAATTACCGAATAATAAATTAAAATTATGATTTTAAGTTGAAAAGGGAGCTAAACAAAAATTTTGGGAATTTAAATTTGCAATTGGTTTGCAAATTAAAGTATTTTTGGTTTAAAATGGGAAAATTACTATTTTTGGAATTAATATTTAAAAGGGGAATTTTTAAATGTGATAATGGGTTTAATTGGCTAATGAGACAATTATATGGTTTTAATTAAAACTAGGTTACTACTTAGGATTTTTGTTCAAATGATAACATTAGAAAATTTTCTTTTAAATTTACATATGCACTTAAGTAATTGAACTAAGTCTTATTGGGTTGTAAAACCCTCATAACAAACCCATTAGCCTACCCACTCTATATAATATCTTAAACCCATTTCATAACCCTAACCCTCATCCTCTTCATAAATTCCTAAACCTAAACCTAAGCAAAAAATTAATGGCCTCCATTTAGAAGCTCCATCTCCATCTCTTCATAATTAGACTTGTTTAATCCTAGCAAGGTAATGCAATCCTAGGCCTAATAACCTTCTAATCTTTATTTTAATCTTTGAAATCTCTTTGTAATCCTTGGTTTTGTTCTCTTTTTAATTTTGAAGCTCTCTAATCCACATCCTCTTTGCTTTGGAAAGTTGCACTTGAAGTGTTTGCTTATTTGCTTGATTGGTAGAGGTAATTACTATTGATTAGTAATTAATGCTAGTTGTAATTTTGGTAATTACTAATTATTAATGATTATTGCTAGTTAATTTTGGTGATAATTTTGATGCCCAAAACTGAAAAAAACACCCCTAAATCACCTAAATCACCAAAATCAGCTGGCTGATATTCTGCAGGCTGAAAACAGAACTCAAACCTATCCTAGGTGCACCAGAACAGGCCTGGGTTGCACCCAGGCTATGCCCAAGTGAGGCTAGCCCAGCTGGGCTAGCCCAGAGCAGGCCAGCCCCCTAAGGGGCTGGCCACATGTATTGAACCCCAGCCCAGGCGGGCTGGGGCATTACTGCACCCAGCCCGCGTGGGCTGGGGCAGATCAGCACCCAGCCTGCGTGGGCTGGGTAGAAAACACCCAGCCCGCGTGGGCTGTGTGGTGTAACACCCAGCCCGCGTGGGCTGGGTAGAAAACACCCAGCCCAAGCGGGCTGGGGCATTACTGCACCCAGCCCGCTTGGGCTGGGTGCTTCCCAGTCCGCGTGGGCTGGGTGCTCCCCAGCCCAGGCGGGCTGGGGCTGCTGCTCACCCAGCCCGCCTGGGCTGGGGCAGGCTGACGCGGGCCGGGCCCGCGAAAAAAAAAGAAAAATCAAATTACTTTTGTATTTTTCCAGCTTTTGAGCTCCACTTCGGGATGCCACCACGATCTCATCCGAAGTCAGAATTTGACGTTTTTGGTCTCGTTGGGAAGGTGGTATTCCGAACTTCATCTCTGGAAAATTTGGGCAACATTGGAGTTCGTTTGATACTTCGATTTTCGTGCCAAAGTTAGACTCCGGTCGCTGTTGGAAAATCGTATGAACCTTTCTCTGGGTTCAACTTTGAGACGTCGCTGCTACTTCGTCTCTACTCGGAATCCAGAAATTCTTTTTGCATCTTAAAGTAGGGATGTTGGACTACATGCCTACAAGTTTTCATGCCATTTGGACACAGTTTGCTAGTCCAAATAAATTGCCGAACTTGGGTTCGCAGCAGTTTTTGAATGGTCAAACACTTAGAATGAAAATCAAATATCCATTTTGTTTCCAGCTTTTGAGCGCCACTCCGCGATGCCGCCACGTTCGCATCGGAAGTCGGAATTTGACGTTTTTGGTCTCGTTAGAAAGGTGGAGTTTCGAACTCCATCTCAGGAAAATTTGGACAACATTGGAGTTCGTTTGTTACTTCAAATTTCGTGTCGAAGTTGAACTCTAGTCGCTGTTTGTAAACAGTGTAAATCTTGTTCTGGGTCCAACTTTGAGACGTCGCTGCCACTTCGTCTCAACTCGGAATCCAGAAATTCTTTTTGCATCTTAAAGTAGGAATGTTGTACTACTTGCCTGCAAATTTTCATGACATTTGGACACAGTTTGCTGGTCCAAATAAATTATCGAACTTGAGTTCACAGCTGTTTTTGAATGGTTACAAACACTTAGAATATTTTTGATGATTTTCTGGTTTTCATTGATTTCTTTGAGATTTGTCTCTAGATTTCGTACACGGGTTTTATGAATCGTTTTCAAAAGATTTTTCAATCCTAAATGGCTTTTGAAAATTATTATATAATATTATTTTAATTATTAAATTAATTACTCCATAATAGGAGACCTTTCAAAAGACCGTTTTAAAAGTGATTTCGAAAATCAATTATAAATCCGTTTTACACCATTATTTTCTATAATAAAAATCTTACACTCACTTTTAGCACGTCGAGCGAAGTGGAAAGGTGCTTAAACGGTTAGGAAATCTCCGGCCTATGGAACCCGTGTGTATTTTCTTTCTGGTTAATCCCCGACCTATTCGATTGATCGTTTTGACCTTTGGGTCTAGTTTACCGATGATATGAGGTAGACTTTTTATTGTTTGGAGTGTGAGCTTGCTATTGGTTAGGAAACCGTTTAGTGCGAACGTGGGGTATGGGACTCATTGTTAACACTTTGCGGGTTCCTCTCCAAGAAGTTAGTGACACATTAGCCTCTGGGCGGCCAGTACTGGACCTCTGGGTCACCATGCCTCTGGGCAACCGTCTCTGGACACCTGCTCTATGGAGCAGTTTATTTTTCGGCGTGTGCCTCTGGGCCTTTATCCTTCTGGGAAGGATCTCGCTGTCTCGCGCGTTTCGCATCGGTGCGAGTGATCGATCACAACTCTACAGTACTTGGCAACAACGACTCTGGTCGGTGCACGTGCAAAACTTGTATTACCTGATGATTTTTTATATCCATTTGAGTACCGCCATTCGGTGTTGGTTCTATGGAACCATACGATGTAAGTGCGATTGCCTTGTGGATTCACAGTGTCTCTGGACACTGCTTTTCAGTGTTTTGATTTCATTGACTTTTCAGTATATCCTCATTGCTCTTTGGAGCATCGATCTTTGCTTGGGCATTGATTACGGACTCTGGTCACTCTTGGGATTATTGCCTATGGGCATCTTTTTATAGCTTTGGCTACGCCGATGATATGAGGCGATTTTATTTATTCTACACTTTGGTGTTGATTTCTCTTTGGAGATTTTTATTGTTTATTGATGATTTGGGATCGTCATTATATTCATGTGGTTCATAATATACTTCTCTTTGGATAAGTACTGTTTTATTTATGTACCGCATTATTATATATCTCAGTTATTACTGATTGTTTAGCTAGCCTGACCCGAGTGTTTTCGCTCGGGTCAGACCGAGTTGTTTCAGGTTAGGCCTCTGGACTTAGCTGCTCTGTGCTTCCGCTTTGGACTTATCTGCTATGCTTTTGAGATAGCTTATCTTAGTGTCCGCTTATGTTATTATTCAGATTCTGATATGTACATATTTTTGAATCACATGAGTGAGCAGTGGCTTTGTACCCACTTATGATATTTGGATCTGTATTGACGATGTATTGTTCTGGGATTTTATATCTGTTATGTGATTCTGTTCTGTGATGTTTTATCATTTTATTACTATGCTTATTCTGATAGATCTTTAGCCATTTGTAATTTCGTTATAAGTATTTATCGAATATGTCAAACCACATGATTGAGAAAAATTTAAATAGATTCCACCTTTCGACGTATTCAGTAGATAGTTATAGCTTGATTATAAATGGTCGCTTCCACTATACTCTATTCTCCGCTTAAACAGACAGTATTACTACCGTAATACTCTTTGTTACAGTGGGTCTCAGAGTGGGGCATTACATTTCCACACGAAACGTACAAACCGAATCGAAGTGGTTTTCGAGAAATAAATCCCGATCCCGGTCTCTTCGAAACGATCAGCGCATTTGGCCAATATTGATAGTCGGTTATTTAACTATCAATTAACATTCACTAAACATCCATCAAACAATAAATAATTTCTCCCAAATATTTATTTACCCCAAAAATATCTTCGCAAGATAAATTTCCATCTTCAACCCTTTTGAAAACAGTTTCAAACCAGTTTCCTCTCATGGAATATATTTCCCAATTATTTATTTCCACTAAAACACCAAGTGCAAAATTCTTTAGATTTAATATAATTTAGAAGCACTTTATTATAAAATATATTTTATAACATTAAAAGTAAAACTACTTTAATACTTTATTAAAATTTATACTTTAGGAATATTTTAAATAAAGCCTCTTTATAAGTTAAACTAAATTTTTACCTCTTTTTAAAACATAATACCAAGTCATTTTAATATATATAATTGCTACAATAATAGATTTGAAAATATTTACCTTAGAGTTTAACATTTTAAAATAGTAACTTTTCTAAGATATGCTTTTTCTTAAAACAACATTAAAAACTTTTAACTTATATTTAAAATCGCTTAGAAACCATACTTGGCTATCCATGAAAATGCACTTCTCTTTCACATCTCTTAAAAATAAATCACCATTTATTCTTAAATAAATTCACATTCCTTTATAAATTCCCACCTCGAATTTATATTTTCAAATATCCACCGATATTTTATTTCACTTTGTAAACCCTGTTTATAAGTTCCAAAATCTCACTTCTCCTTTCAAATTTCCAATTCCAACACTTAGATAAATTTACAATTGATTTCTAATTTTCTTCACTTTGAAATAAATTCCTTTTCTTACTTCATTTATTTCAAAACCATTAACTTTAGGATTTTTATTCCTTTATTATGATTTAAAACCTTTTAACTGAAAATACCAATTCAGATTCCCAAATTCCTTCTGTTTCTTTTAATTAACTTTAAAACTCGGATTTATAAATAAATTCTTTATTCTTTTAATAACATCACTCAAGCTTTATAATTTATTATTCCTCTGGTTATTCAAAATTCCCTTTTTCATACTCAGAATTTAATCATTTGAAATTTAAGAAGAATTACTTTTATTTTCTTTTAATTTATTCTTTAATTTATTCAAATTCTCTTTAATTATTTTACTAAAAATTTAATCTTTTATTTCATTTCAAAAATCAAATTCTATAGATTTTGATAACTCGGTATATCGAAATATTCAATCCAATCATCATCCAATATTTCAATTATTAACAAAATCATCACAGGATATCAATATTCACAACACAGAATATTAAATAATCTAAATAATTTTGAGGAATCCAGTTGGATCCCTCCAACCTGTTCCTTGCATCCATAGACGTTAGCACAATATCCATTCCACTTCGAGGTGGAATATCGCGGTATATGGGATTAATATAATATCATCTACTATTATGCGGCGCATAGGGTCTCATCCGCTATATAGTGCGGGAATCAATCACTCCAATATATATACTATATATATTACTATATATAATATAGCACATTAAATCAATTCAATCGTTCAACCAACAATTTAAATTTAACCATTTAAATTTAAATTAAACCCACATGAGTGAGATTAACTCACCTTTGATTTTTGTTTTGCCATCCAATCCAAACGGCTTGTTACCTTCACGATTTAAGACCTTGTATAACATTATGATATTTTATTAATATTTTAAATAATTGGACAATCGATTACCTTTTTAATACATTTGATTAGAACTAATTTTTTTCGAAATAATTTCTTAGTAACTAAATTAATTTAGATTTAATTAAACAAATTTTTCCTTTCACTGTAAATTATCTTTCTAATACATATACATATATATATATATACATACTCTAAAATTAACAGTAAGCTATATTATTTGTATACTTATAAAACAATCTATATAGACTTAAAAATCTATTTATTTATTTTTTTCCAAATCAGAAAAAAAAATTATTTCCCGACTTTATATATTTTTCTCACTATCAAGTATGTAAATACATATGTTATTCAAGCTTAAAAATAAATAAAAAAAAAATGAATACCTTACTGGAAAAACAAACCCAGGAAATCCACCTTGTTCGACACCACGAGACTTCCACCATGCTAGACCTGTCACCATCACCTCTGACATAGGTCGAGACTCCCTTCACTACCTCTGCATGTCCTGATGCTCGTGCCTCTTCCATTCCCGCCTTCTTCGACAATACGTCCTCCCTGCCTGAGGCGCCGCCGCATTCGTGCTTGAAACTGATGAAATCGCGACTAGTCATGTCTATTTCTCTGGCCACCGATTATAGGTCGTGACCCAACTTCAAGCCGCGACGCCCCATCATCACGTCGCCCTCAGCCGCATATGCCTAAATCACAAATTCCATCCCTATTCATACGAACGAATCCCCTTCCCCGATCGAACAACTGATTTGTTAATTAATTTGTTTTTTTCTTTTTTTCGACACGTACAGATGGGAAAGAAGATGAAGGAAAGAACTCTCGATCTTGATTTACTTTTGAGGCTTGGGTTTCGATTCAGGAACAAGAGAATGAGGCGCGGCCATTTTTTCTTCTTTCATTAGTTAATTTTTGATTTGGAACTGAAAATGGAAAGAAGGGTTGCGTGAAAAAAAGGAAGAGGCAAGACGTGATGTTGAGCTGAAAGAAGTGAGGGTTGCGTGTAGAAAATGGGCTATAGAAATTTGAGGTGAAAGCAAAAAGTCTTGACGTGAATTTAATTAACTGGTCAAACAATATATTATATTAAATATACGATATAAAATTTCAGCGCGTTTATATATCGTACGATCACACAACAACTCCAATCACTACGAAATTTGAAATCCGATGATAAAACAGTATTACGGATCCAATGAAACTAGTTTCGTCGAATTCCATGCCTCGGAAGGCTATTTTAAATATCAATTTAAACAATATATTTTCAAAACTGAACAAGACACTATTAAATTCAATTTTTAAAGTTCTACTATCTTCAGTATTATTAATATGAAATTTCCAAGCCTTCAAATTATTTTTAACAAGCTTAAAAATCAAAATTCAATATTTTACCCAACTTCAAACTATTTAGTTTAATAATTAAATTACCCAATAAATAGCAATATTTGAAATTCAAGTTAAAAATTCACTTTTGAATATTTAAAATCAATTAAATATTCCAATTTCAAAGGTCCAAAATCCCGGGTCGTCACAATAGAAACAATCACTATAATATTTACAAATCACGTAATATTTATAAATGATTATTGCTCTGTTGTAGCCTAGGCACCAAGAAACAAAATTGTTCAAATAAGACAACTTTCAAGATACAATTACTAACAAGTGAGCTCATGACCCTTAAGTTCAATGTCTAACAGTTATTATTTAGATAAGTTCTACGATGAAATGCAACAAAACTAAAATTAAACGTGTATTAACAATGAAACTAAGAATGAATTTTTTTTGTTTTTGAATTTTTTTAGGAAATGCAAGCAACCAACAATGCAAGGCAAATAAAAATAAGAGATAGGGGCATAATACCAAAGCATACAAAATTATTAGTAATTTATTATTTTTTCTAAGTAGGGCTTTTTAGTGCAATCCAGAAGCAAAACACTATTTTTTGGCAAGAAGGTTCTTCATTTTAATTTCTTTGGCAACTTGAAAAGGAGTGAATCGATATATACATTTTTTAATATATAAGGATGGAACATAAAACAAATTAAAACAAAATAAATTAAAAAAACTACTTTAAAACTTAATTTTTTTCAAAGGATAAAACGAAAATAAAGTAAAAGAAAGCAAACCCTTTTTTTAAAGGATGGACTAAAAAAACTAGAAACAAATTAAAATAAAAGTAAACAAATATTTTTTTTACGGGACTATAAACTAAATGCTACCCGGCCCGCTAAAGCACTTGACCTTCATAACTTCCCAAAATCAATAATCAACCAAAATAAAATACCACAATTTTGAAATTTTCCAAAATCCAGATTCAAGAGGATTTCGCAATTTGAACTATTTTCCTCTTTTTTTAATTATTAGAATCGATTTGCTGCTTTATGAGGTGGTTCGAAGTGCTTGGCTTATTGAATTGGGGCGGTTCGTTTGTGGGTTGTTGGTCGTGATTTTGTTAGATGATGTGTGGCGTGGAGTGGAAAGCAATGGTTGGAAGTCGGAGTTTGTTTACAAGGCGATGTGGAAGTCGTTCTTGGGTTTGCAGTTGGTCGACGATTTTGGTATTGGGTTGCGGTTGCTTGGGTAGTGGCTTCTTGGGTTCGAATGAGGGTATTGGATGAATCAAGGCGATTGGTAGAGGATGGTTTATGTTTGAGATCACTGGTTGTAGGTAGAGCAAAGGAAATTGAGGCAGTGGAAGTGAATGGATGGTGCACTATGGTTGGAGGAAGGTGATAAGGCAAGTCAGCGATGTGGTGCTTGCCGCCATGTGGCAGGGATGAATTTATAATAGATATGGATATATGGAGATTGTAGTGATGATGGTTGCATTGGACAGATAAGGAGATGATAAGAAGGGTAGTGATGTTGATCAAGGAAGGTGAAAATGGTGATTGCAGTTGAAAATGGTGATACTATATGTAGCAGAAGGGTTGGTATGGGTGAATGATGTGGAGTATGCAGGCAAGTTGGTTGAAGCATTGTTCAGAGGTTGGTAGATGGTCTTGATATGTGACAGATGTTTTGAGGTGGTGGCAGTAGTGATGGGAAATAGTTGGTAGAATATAGTAATATACAGTGGCTATATGCTGTTGTAGGTAGACGATAGGTAGTTGTTATGAAGTTTGCACGGTGCACAGGGTTGATTGTAAAGGCATGATGTAATGTTGGAAAAGTGTGATAGGCTCATGAAGGTGGTTATTGGTGGAGTAGCATAGTGGAGGGATGTCTTGACCGCAAGTGTGACAGGCTTGTGAAGGAAGTGTATGGTTGTATGGAAAGTGTATGATTATTGGTAGCTATTAAACAATTTATATTCTGGCAGTAGTGAGATGATATCGATGAAATGTGATGTTGTACGTGGAGTTGCTAGTTGGTGGTTAGGGCAGAGATAGGTAAAATATGAAGCATAGTGTGATATTGTGGGAGTCTACAGCTAGATGTGAAGTTTGGTGATGTTTGTAATGGTTGTTGAATGGAGTGCACTGTTGAAGTGTAAGAGGAGGGGTAATTATAGTTGGATGAAGTTTTAAGTGGCAGATGTAGATTGGGGTGATGAACTTGATGTTGCAGTTTTTGGATGAGATACGTTGACAGTGCTAAAGTGGCAGAAGAAGGATGAGTTGTTGATAGTACTGGCAAGTGGAGGTGGCAGTATAGTTGTATGTGGCTATGTTATGATCTGATATGCAAGTAGGACGTAATATGGTAATTGTTGTGATGTAACTGCCATAGTTTTTGGCAAGGGGCTGTTGTTGTAAGTTGATGTGGTCAGAGGTAGTGGATGAATTTGGTTGTATGTCAGTTGTTTAGAGAAGAATGGAGTGCTGAATGGTGATCAGCTGTGGTTATGTGATAAGTTTTGTGAAAACTTGTAAAAAGAAAAGAGAAAATGAAATGAATTATATGTTTTTTAAATTTTGTGTAGGTTTTTCTTTCTCTTTTATTGAAAATAGAAATGCAAATAAAACAAACAAAAAACAAGCACACAAATCAAATCACACAGCAAACACACAATTTTTTTTTAAAATGCAATTCAACATAAAAACAAACGTACAATAAAGATCAAACAAAAATAATCCGATGAATAGAAATAAAACCAAATCAATTCTTTGGCAACAACGCCAAAAACTTGTTTGATGTCCAATTTCCTATTGGATTAGAAAAATAGCCAAAAAATTTAAACCAAAAATAACCACAAGTGTACGACTACAATTCTAGTACGTGGCGAGTACAGATCGATCCACAGGGAATTGTTTAGATTTTAAAATGTCTACTCAATCAAACTAAACCAAGATTGGAGAGTGTTGTTAGCTAAAAAATGTAAATAAACTAGAAAAAGAAAATGTATAAAAATATGAGAATAGAAAGCAATTTAGAGGTAATTTCCTTCTCATGGTCACATAAATCAACAAAAATGAACCGTGATCTCTCTTTTGGTCATTAGTGAATTTAGTTGATATGTTTATCAATAAGTATGGAATATTTATGCTATTAATTAGCCCAACATAAATCATCAAACTTTAATATACCCACTAAACTACTTTGTAACTCTTATGAAAATGACAATGAACTTGAAAATAAAACCTATTCTAAGCATGATCTATTAATTATTGATTAGAAATATAGAATTTTAATTTTAAAATTACTTCATTACCATAATCATAGGTAGATAAAGAGGTAATTTGTGTTTTTGTTTGCTTAAGCATAGCCTATTTGGTGTCAACTACAAGTTTAACCACATCAAACATTTCCACTAAGCATAAAAAGAGATGAAAAATTAGCAAAATGTTGAATCTATATGATTAAGGTAGCTTCATTATCCCTAAATTGAAGGATTTTAGTTTCTCATATATTTTTTACCATGTCAATAAATGTAGATTGCAACATAAACATAAACAAAAGGAAAAAGAGCATGTGCTAATTAAAATAAAAATAGCCAACTACTTGCATAAAAATAAAACTAAACCAATTGTATGAATTAAAATTGCATAAAATAAAGAACATGAAATAAAAAGAACATGAATTAAAACCGCATAAAAAGAAAATTAAATGAAAGACGAAAATGGCTAAGTAGCCATGAAAAGGAAAAGAGATTTTTTTTTTAATTTTTGAGCCCAAAACTAAACTAACTAAAAAGGAGGCTAAGAGCTAGATTACATGAACATAAGAGGTATTTATACATGTTTTCAAACCCTAACCATATTTTTGGGGACTGCCCAAATTGCCCTTAAGGAAGTGTGGCCACCAATTTATCATTAGCATGAATTAATCCTCCATTAAGTGCACATGTAACTTTAATGGTCGTTTAGCACGTGCATTAGCTCCTAATTGTACATCATGGTAAGTGGGTAGGTGGGGTTCTCCGTGTTGTCATAAAATGATATATTTCCATCTTCATTAGTTTGTCTTCTCCTGTGCATGCATATTTTCCATGAAGCCTTAGTTCACCCACACTGGTTCCAAAATGACCTGGGTGTTATTTTTTATAATGGTTAGGCCAGACCGAGAATGTTTGCCATATTAGCTTTAGATGCTTTGGAGCTATGTAGTCTAGTTGGAGGCACATGGCGCATTCTCGTATTTTGGATATCTTCCGTTGTGTATGTGTTATGTGCAGTTGCCTATTGTTGTAAGGACAGGTGTCATAACTATCCAACTCCGATATGTATATGTATAAAAGAAAAAGGTCTCAGATTTCGTAAAGGCTTGATTATATTATATATTATTATGTTGCATTGTGAGACTCCATGTTTGTTCCCAGTTCTTTTATCCCCTATCTCCTTTTTCCTTAACAATCCATCTTTTCGGCACTTAGTTGTTGGACATGTTAATACCATGGAAGTATTAATGTCGACATTTGGGGTTTGGAAAGATGGGTTGTTACACTTCTTCAAGGTACGTTTCTACTCTCTCCCTCTGAATTAATTAGAAAAATGGTATAAGAACCTTTGTTGTTAAAAAAAACAAACAGTCTTTGATTAACTTGTACTTACCAGTAGTAGTGCATGTTTGTAGTCTTGATTTCAATATGTAGTTGATCTCATTTGCCTGAAGGAGTCATAGTGCTTTCGTTCCATAGTAGTATAGTCTAGAGTTACTAAGGTCCAATGTACATCTTTATGCATAGGAAAGTATAAAGTGTCTTAGAGTTCACCATTGACAACTTCTTCGATCTTTGGGATGACAAGATGTTTAATAAGGCTATCAAAACCTTACATTATTGCTTTTTAATGATATAAAATTTGTTTATTTTAGTCTATAATTAATTATATGAAGAATTTTTACATGTATTAATGAAAATAAGTAAAATACTTGCTGTTAATGTTGTCGTGAAATAGTATTTCTGATTTGTATTTTTTTTAATCTTGTCAAGGACCAATCTAAGACCTACAATTTGAAAATTTGAAAATATTTTAGACCGTAATATTAACATGGAGAATGTACTTTAAATATAGTCTATATTTGCATGTAACATATGGTTTCAATATTTTATTCTATGAAAAGAATAATAATTAGTGGAAAAATAAGTACATGCAAGGTTGTGTGCTATTTTGTACGTAACATTGTATATATGAAGTAGATAATTGCAATACAATAAATGGTAAACTATAAAAAAAACTCGAGAGTTATGTATGAATAAATTTGTCATAAATTAATTAAGTACTGAATTGTGCATTGTATAAAATGGTGTTGAATTGACTTGTGCATTATCTAAAATGGTGTAGAATTGATTTGTGCATGTTAATGCATGAGTGAAATTTTAAAATATGCTTGCATTTTTACCTGGCCACTGTTGAATGATCCTAGTAAAATGTCTTCGAGGTCTCTTCTTTGGATGATTATAAATTCCTATCCTATTTCTCCTTCCCATGTTGTTACACTATAAAATAGAAAAACATTGAAACTATTATTGAGTAATCTATCAATTTTGTTTTTATTAAATTTGAGAAGGGTTTAGGTACTTATTATACATCACCTGTACAATAAAAAATGTTTTAATACCGGAAGCTTTTGAATTGTCCAGAAGTTTAAGATGGGGGTCTTCCATATTTTTGCTTAGCAACATTGTTTCCTTTTCTGTTATCTCCATTTTCTCGACATCAATTTCAACTTTTCTTTTTTCCTCTTTCTCTCCACATTTTATTTCTTCCTTTTTTCTTGTTGTTGTTCATTTTGCTTCTCTATCCCTTTTACAACTATTGTTTCTGAATTCCTCAAGCTATTTAACTCTTGAGTGTTAATCAAATTGAATGATGGTGGTGTATTATCATGCACTTGTCACTATATATTTGAATTTGTTTATCATTGTTGTTACATAGATTATTTTCTAGAGTTTTTTGAAGTTTTTTTTACTAAAATTCGATTTTCCTTCAATAGCTTCAATGTCTCTTACTCCTTCATTTTTATCAACTCTATTCTTCATATAATTGCTTTTTGATATCTTCCACCTTAGCTTCTAGTTGTTGAACCTGGAATTGCATTATTTCAAATTATGGGGGATCATCTCTATTGCTCTTGAAATTCTGGTTGTTTTTTGATTCGTATTTTTCTTCATTTTGTTCTCTAACTTCTTCAAGAAATCCTTTTGCATGCTCATTTATGTTCTGAAACTCTTTCATGATCTACATATTAAAAATTAGTTTATTATTGTGTGCAAAATTGAACATTGTATTATTATTATGCGAAAATAATGCATTACTTTTTCATATGTTCTGCAATGTAAAATCAACAACTTTAGAGTATTTGCAGCTCAGTGTTTTGGTTGTTTTTACTGTGAATCATACTTTACATATGTAAGTAGAAAATCAATTCTAGACCAAAAATATGAATAAGAAATGATTTTCATTTAAAATTCACATATTTTAAACTATAATATGATTTGGATGCGGTAAATGTGGATTAGATACATATCATTTACTAATATTTACGCACTGTTGTAGTGGAAATATATAATATATTGTTAATAATATTTAATGGAGAACATAAATATATACGTTTAATGGAATGTTAAAACAAATACTAATACCTTTGATTTTGGCAAATATTTGGGAACATCAAATGATATTCAATGCCTCAATATGCTTAGATTCTATTTTGCAGCTCTTGGTTAAGTAGAATCATCAACTTTTTTAGGAAAATAATTCTAACATGCTCATATAGCTAATACCATAACAATGAAAAATAAATTTAGTTGGTATTAGTTTTTTAGTTTTATAAAATTGAATAATACTATTACATACCAGAGTTAGCATTACACATCCAGAAATATTCCTTGGATACTTCTTAAAATAGGTTAAGTTTATTGTTATGTTTTCCTTCAATGATAAAGGTCATGAGAGTGAATTCATCTTTTGCAAATTTAGTATATGTATGGAATGTACGCCCATCATGGAGGTCTTGATTATTTGGAAAAAAGAATGTTACTAGCTTGTGCATTATTATAAGAAATAGCAAAGCTTGTTCTTGTGTATAGTCTTTCTCATGCAACAACTCTTTAATTCTTCTTTCAATAATCTCTCTTCATATAAAGTCACATTGTCCAAAATTTCTTCTACTCAGTTCTTGCTCAATTTCTTCTAAGGTTGTTCTTCCTATTGCTCCAAAAGGGAACAAAAATTCTTTTTCTAATTTGGCATTCCGAATATCAAACCTATATCGTCTGAAGTTAATTCCATTTCTTCTCCTCCAATGATAAAATTTTCTTCTTCAATACAAAAACAAGTAATCAAAACATCCAAATTTCTAGCATATTTATTGAAATCCGATTTATCTACGTGGCCTTCATAGAACAATTTGATAAAACTATAAAATGGTGTATGCTTCAATAATTCTAACTATTTTCAGTAAACTCCTTCTGTTTTTTGATCAATTGGATGACTTTAAAAACACCTCATAGGTTACATTTATAGGAGTTGTTGATTATTTCTACTTCTTCTTCATCATACTTATCATTCTTTTCATGCTCAACTACAGTTATTCTTTCATGTTGTATCTCTAGGTTTTTTCTCTCTATTTCAGTTTGTTCTTTTTTTGTCTTTTCTTGCTTCTTCCAGTTTCGCTTTCAAAATATATTGTTATGGACGTTTTGTCGTCTTCAGTTTTTTTACCTGCAATATAAAACATATATTACATTATGCATTGTTATGAGGTGGTATAAGTATAGGTTTTAATACAGATGACATAAGACAATTGCGGTAGTGTACTAGTGTGGCTTTAATTATATAATGATTTACACAAAAATTAGTTAATTTAAAAACATTAAGAAATTCATGTTATGTAAATAGCATCATAACATGTAAAGTTTGCACTTAAAATGACATACACATTCAGCAATAAATTAACATGCTTATTAACAACATTTGAATGCTTATTGTAGGATCGTTTTCACCCTAGAGGGGGGGGTGAATAGGGTGATATAATAATAATAAAAAATAATGCGGAAATAAATATAATAATTTCAGTATAGATAATAGCAGAATAATAATAGTAGAAATAGAACAACATAGATTTACCCAGCTTCGGCAAAACCTTGCATACGGGCTGCCCTCAAGGTTTCTACTAGAAATTAAGTAGTCAGATGCTTACTCACATAAACTTGCAACACCCGCTAACGACTAACCTAACTCTATGCTCAAAACCCTGCTATAACTCAGGCACTGAGTTGTGAATTCTCGAACTACACCATTGTAGCTCGCAACCTAGTCACAAGACTAGAATTTTACAAATGTTTTAAAGAGAAAATAACATAATAAAAATAAGCTAAACAAAAAACCCTATTTTATATGCTAAGCCCTAATGTAAATAATAGAGACCGGCCCAAATATAAACTTGATATCCTTTTAATAATTTCAACCCAAATAAAAAATTGTCTCCCACTTATTTTGCTTCTCTTCGACCATGTCATCTCGTTACTTTTCCGTTCCTCTTCAAAATCTAGGGTTTTTAAATTAAAGCCACCACCTTGATGTTGTGATCGATTAAAGTAGGCTTTTGAGTTGAATTGCTTTATCAATCGCTCCTGGCTTTGATTTCCTCTTAGTGGCTTTCAGAATTGAGTTTGAAACTGTGAATTTGGTATGTGATTTTAACCGTATAATTTTTCTATTGCAGTTGCTTATTTTCGAACTCGATTTGAGTTATTGGTTTGCGATTGAATTTGTATCTTGCTCTGGTTTTGCTTGAACTTGAACGAATTTCTTCCTATGATGAATATTGGGTATTATAGGGATTGAATCCCTAAAATTACATTCGTATATTTCTCATTTGAATTCTTCGTGAATTTACTTGGTTGTGATTTTTTAATCAAATAATGGTATTTATTTTTGACTTGTTCATGTCATACTTGGTTGGATTTGGTTCCATTCTTTTTTGGCATTTGAATTTGTTTCTCGTTCATGTCTTCTATGACTTCGGCACTTTGAATTCTTTAGATAATTGACTTGGTTAATTCATGTTCATCATATTATCTACTACGAGATAAAAATTGACATCGACATTTAAATATATGAGATACTCTGGACTTTGACTTGCCTAATTCCTTTCTGCTATCACTTATTCATCAAATTGATTTCACTACAACATTAAACTAGGTTGATCGAACTTCATGCTTTCCTTGATTTTGTTCGAATTGCTCTCAGGTTAATAACAATTTGATTATTTATTTGGTTACTTCGTTGCATGCTTTTTGGTCCCTTGTATTGTGTTGCATTGAACTGCGTCTGTTGAACTGCTTGTATTCATCTGACTCCTTTGAAAATGATTCATGTGGTATGAAGCTTTATTCTTTTACATGTGCATTTGCAGTTTGGTTGTCCTTATGTGTAATCTATTCTCTTTGCTTTAAGTTTAATTCTCTATTGCTTTGAGTCATTATAATTAAGTCTTGCATATGCCTTAAGTTACATTTGCAGTTATATTCTCTGTTGCATTGTATTAAACTGAGGTCTGACATTATTGTGTTGCGGATTTGAGCATGTTTCATGTTGTACTGGTTCACAATTTTGAGTCTGCACCATATGTTGAAATTGAGTATTTCTTTGGTCATTGCATTGCTCTGGTTCCATTAAGTTCACCATTGTCCATGTTCATACTTGAGTTTGTCTCATTGAAGTCTGAATGCATTTGCGGTTGGGGTCTGGTCCTTTTGTAGAGTTTGTAACTAGATGTCATGTATACATGTGTGTATATATATATATATATATATATACTGGTCTCATTTGAGCTGGTCAACGGTTCATGTGTACTCGAGTCTCTTTGAACATGTCTTGATTGAGTCTAGTTGCTTGTTAGTAGTCTAGTTGTTGTGTGAACCTGATTTGCATTCATGAGCATATATATGTATGTATGTATGTTGTATGTATGTATGCATGTATACATGTGTTTATCAATATGTGTGTGTATATATGTATGGTGGTCTGCTTCACAATTCGGTCGATGGTTTTCTTTGAGTTCCACTTCAGTCTTGTTGCATATCACCTGAGTCGTGATTGTTGCATCATGGAGTTTTCATTGTGTGTCAAAACTGAAATGTTATATGCACCACTTTGTGCATATGCACTGCCCCGTACTTGTTCCTAAATTCTATGATGTTTTATTTTTGTATTGCCACCTGAGTTGAATCCATCCTTTTCATGGGTTTGACCTTGTGCTTACCTGTCCCTGCGATTTTATCAAGCAAGTGTATATCAGTATGCATGGCCATGTGACATGTACAGTGATACATTGTGCATGTTACAAGCTGTTCATGTAAGATGAATTAAAAAGAAAAATGATGACGAACAACCCAAATAACTAAGGCAAATAACATTTTTAAAACACATACTTCATTTTGAACTGCAAAATTTTTTTTTTCAATTTTACCGTGTTAGTGTTAATTTTGCAGATAATTTAGATGCTGGATACAAACTGCAATAGAGTTGAAGATAAAAATACGAGTGTTGAGTGAATATGTAGTGAGGTGAAAATGTATGTAAAAATTGTATAGTGAAATTTGTGATGTAATTGAAATTGTAATGTAATTGAAAATGTATATGTGTAGTGAGAGCTCAAATTTGTACTAATTGAATTTGTAATAAAATATTTGTTTGAATAATAATTGTTTGAATACAAATTATGTGTTATTTATTTTGTTCAACAAATATTTATTTAATTGTGTTAAAAATAAAATAGTATAATAACAAATACAATTAAACGAATATATATATGTTTATTATCATCAAACAAAAATCATATACTAGCATATTTTACAATCTCTCCCTTCTGATGATAACAAACATATATGAAGATTTTTACTCTATTTAATGTATTTGATTTTGATGAATTCCATTAGCTCTCCCTACTTGAATGCTCTCCCTACACAAGGCTCCCTCTTCATACATGCATGAAAATAAATAAAAGGAAATTTGAAAAATAAAAAAACAATAAACCACGCAAATGAGCCTAGATGAGAATATGCAATTAAAAAATAAAATATTTGAACTTTATTTGCCAAAATCTTAACATTTCTTTCCCCCTTTTGTTATTAGCAAAAGAATAATTTTAGTCGTGTGACTTGGTTACGAATTATGGTGGTTTGGTTTGAGAATTCGCAACTTAGTGGCTGAGTTGTGGCAGGGTTTTGAGCGTAGAGTTAGGTTAGTCATTAGTGAGTGTCAAGTTAATGTGTATAAGTGTTCGACCACTTAATTTCTAGTAGAAACCTTTAGGCAGCACGTAGACAGGGTTTTACCGAAGCTAGGTAAATCTGTGTTGTTCTATTTATGCTTTTATTATTATGCTATTATCTGTGCTGTAATTATTATATTTATTTCTGCATTAACTTTTATTATTATCAGTATCACCCTATTCATCTGCTCTCTAGGGTGAAAATGATCCTATAAGTGGTATCAGAGCTAGTAGGAACAAAAACCATTTTTTGTGTTTTAATTTTTTTTTTCAAAAACCAATTTTTTCTTTAAAAATTTGACTTTTTAAAATGGCCTCTTTTAATAATGCTTTTGTTGAGGGTCAGTCCATAGTTAGACCACCAATTTTCGAACTGCTTTTAGGTTAATAACTGGTTGATTATTTCTTTTGCAACTTCGACTGCATGCCTTTTGGTCCCTTGTCTTGTGTTCCATTGAACTGGGTCTGTTAAACTACTTGTATTCATTGCTTTCTCCTTTGAAAATGATTCATGTGGTATGAAGCTTTATTCTTTTACATGTGCATTCGCAGTCTGGTTGTCCTCATGTGTACTCTGGTCTCTTTGCTTTGAGTTGAATTCTCTGTTGCTTCGAGTTATTACAATTAAGTCTTGCATTTTCTTCAAGTCACATTTGCAGTTATATTCTCTGTTGTATTGTATTAAACTAGGGTCTGACATTATTGTGTTGTAGATTTGAGAATGTTTCATGTTGTATTGGTTCACAATGTTGAGTCTGCATCATATGTTGAAATTGAGTATGTCTTTTGTCATTGCATTGCTCTGGTTCCATTAAGTTCGCCATTTTCCATGTTCATACTTGAGTTTGTCTTATTGAAGTCTGAATGCATTTGTGGTTGGGGTCAGGTCCTTTTGTAGATTTGTATCTGGTTGTTATGTATACATGTGTGCACATGTGTGTGTGTATGAATTCTGGTCTCATTTAAGCTAGTCGATGGTTCATGTGTACTCGAGTTTCTTTGAACATATCTTGATTGAGTCTGGTTGCTTGTTAGTAGTCTAGTTGTTGTGCGAACCTGATTTGTGTTCATGAGCATGTATATATATATATACACATGTGTGTGTATACTTGTGTGGGTGTGTATGGTGGTCTACTTCACAATTTGGTTGATGGTTTGTTTTGAGTTCCACTTCAGTCTTGTTGCCTATCACCTGAGTCTTGATTGTTGCATCATGGAGTTTTCATTGTGTGTCGAAACTAAAATGTTGCATGCACCACTTTGTGCATATGCAAAGTCGTAACTGTGCTTGAATTCTATGATGTTTTTTTGTATTGCCACCTGAGTTGAATCCAGCCTTTTCTTGGGTTTGCCCTTATGCTCACCTATCCCAGCGATTTTATCAAGCAAGTGTATATCCGTGTGCACAGCTGTGATGAACCGGATTTTTAAAACGTCTGTTAATTGGGTAATTAACTAGTTTAAATCGAGGAACGTTGAATTTATTAGTCGGACAAATAAATTTTTGATAATGGAAATATCTGAATAATTATATATTGATTTGAAAACCATAACAAATGTTGAACTATAAATCTCTAGAAATGATAAATCTTATAGTAAATTAATTAATTTCACCATTTAAATTCAAGATAAAATATCCATAAATATATAAATAGATATATACAAGCTTTATAGTATATATGAGTATATATATGCCCTATGGAATATAATGTAGGAAAGTTTGTAAAAAATGTGGATAAATATAATATCAAAAATACATATAAGTAAAATTGTAACTACCCGGGATTTTTGGCATAATTTAATTTAATGATTTTTTAATATAATTATTTTGAATTGGCAAACTTATCAATTTAAACAAATAAAATATGCTATCTAATTACTACTGGTCATATATAGATTGTGAATAGAAACTATGATTTGAATTCAATGTAAATTTCTCAAAATTAATTAGATTGAAACTCTACATTTTTATACACTATTATATATATGGTTATTAATTAAAGTATTATTAACTTAACCTAAAACGAAAATAAGAATAAACAAAAGAGTTATATAATATTTAGTAAACTTTTTTAGCTATACATAGTTAATAAAAATAAAAATAAAAATATATACATATAGACACTTGTAAGCTAAGAGGAGACGTATGGATTCATTAAACTTACAAGTGTTAATTTATTCATTCAAAAATAAAATAAAAAGAAGAAAAATGATTAAAGAAGAAACCAGGGTGCTGTAACAAGCAGTTTATCCTCTTTTAAACATATATCTCAACTTCTTCTTTTTTTCTTTTCTTTGGAAACAAATCAAAACAAACCAAAACCAGAAATAAAAGAGAAAAACAATAAACTTCATCAAGTTTTCAACTGAGCAAAGCAAGAATTCAAATTCAAGTTCAACTTAACCAAATAGATCAAGATCAAATCAAACTGCCAATGTTCAAATCAGCTTCCGGATTTCAAACTCTCTATTCAAGTTTTACAGGCGAATAGACCTAAACTTTTAAAAGTTAAATCATTTGTATAGCTTGTGCATGTAACAATTAATGTTGGAAATGACTCAAATATGTCTTTCATGGAAGTATAAATGTGTTTTGCCTGGATGTATAAGTTCAATTGTTGTGTGTATATATGTGCATGTCTCTGTTTGTTTTAACAGACCCCAAATTGCATTCAAAAATTAATTTCTGATCTCCACACAATCACTTTTAGGTTATGATCATAAAAGGAAATTTGCTTGTATTGATGAAATACTATTTTTAAAAATAGTTTCAAGAGAAGTTATTAAGTAATTATCAGGTAAGAACGAATTTACAGTAAAAACAAAATATATTAGAAATTCGACCATCATAATTTCAAGTTACACATATATAATCAGACACGTTTTAAAAAATGATGATTTTTGGTGGTAATTTCATAATTTTTAAGTTGCTAATTGGAGAGATATTGCAAGTTGAACGGAATCGTGTTTTCGGCCGATTTCTGTCGATCGGAGGATGAAGGGAAGTCGAGGTTATAGTTGGAGGTAGCACGTGGATCAAGATCATAGAAAAATGATCGCTGTTTTTTTGATCGACGTGGTGGCTAAATGGAGGCAAATTAGGGTTTAGGGCTTCGTTCGAGTCGAGAGGGGTCATGGCGAATGCAGCACCATAGTGGCGTCGAGTTGGACCGAAGTAAGGGGAAAAGGGGGGTGAAACTGTTGCGAAGGTTTGGGCACGAGGACGAGGCCTTTAGTGGTCAGAGTTAGGCGGTGTGAAGGAATCTGGTGATCGGGTGTTTTTCCTGAGGGTGTTCGAACGTTCATTTTTTTGATTTGTGGCGTCGTGAGTGGTTCTAGGTGGTCGTAGTGATGGTAAGGGTCGAGGATGACTGAATGGTGTCGTCGACGTTGCTAGGAGTTGCTCCGGCCGTGTGTGCACGTGCATGGCGCACAGATACGTCTGGGTAGGGTTGTTTGTTGTAGTTAGAATAGAAGAGGAAAGAAAGAAAAGGGGGAAAGAAGGACTCGGCTTTGTGCTTGGGCTAGGTTACTTTTAAAAATAATAATAACAAAGATTAGGAAAAGGATAAAAGCATAGGTATAAAAGTAAAAGCTTAAGCATAAAAACAAATAAGATTTCCAAAAAATAAAAATAAATTCTCTAACCCATTCTTTTTAAAAGTAAATGCTTTTGCTTAAGTCCCTAGTTTGGATAAAGGAATTTAAAACCTTGTTTTACTTAAATATTATTTGGTTTAGAAGTCATAAATGAATTTTTTAACTTAAATTAGTTAAGCTTAGAATGATTATATTATATGCCCTTTATTTAATTTAATTCCTTAGTTTATTTAAATAAAATGTAACAACCCTTCCGAACCTAGGTATTCACTCAACCTATGCTCTGATACCACTGTAACGACCACGAGTTTCTCTCCATAGAAAGTCGCATCGTCAATAAGAAAGAAAGGGGTAGAAAATAGAAAAGAAGAGAAGAGAGAAAGAAACAACATTAGAATCTCACACAGCGGAACGAATAAATTATATTAATAACATGAACTGTTACATAGTATACAACACTTATCAGAGTTATACAACATATACATCACATACTAGACAGTTATAAACATCTGTCTAGTTATTACAACTCGATACAATACAAAACACTAGTATAGAGATAAATATATGTGTGTGTTGTGTACAGATATCTGTATATCTGTTTTTGCTTTTAAACTAAGAATTTAAATATTGAAACCATTACCTCTTGATTGATCTCTGTTAGGATTTGATAGATAAACAAAAAGTGTTAGTTTAGTATAGATTTAGGCTTATAAATTATAATTAAGTTAAATTAAAAATCTGTTGCCTCTGAAACTATAATAACAGCTATTATATTCAATAAGCAAGAATCTCAAACCTGGAAATCAACTACAACAGAATGTATTTCAACATGCAAGATAAATTCAAAAGCCTGGGAATCAAAAACTGTTCTCTGTTTTATAATGCCAAGTGAGTAGATATTATTTTAAAAACAGATTTAAACCTATGATATTGGATGATTTATTATCTGAAACATTGTATGGAATCCAAAATCCAATAAGTGCCAACGGACTTGATTGTATAACCCACTTTGTGGCTAGTATGCTGGAATTTAATAATGTAACAATTTCAGCTATTTCATATTTATTTGAAAACCCTAGACCCTATTATAATACAATCGAATTTCCTATCAAATGTTTTGGTTAGCGTAAGGTAAAAACTTACCCATGTTTATGTGTGGGAAGTCTTACGTGATACCTTTTCTTTCAAAAGGTTTTGAAGTTAAGCAAGTTTAACCCGTTTACTCACACCAGACCCATGTCTGACCCAAGTTGTTTATTTCTGTTTTATAAACTCTTGGGTACTCAAATTTTTACGAGTAGCCAAGGGATTCAGGTTAGCTTTGACGAGTAATCTGGAGGAGTAATGGAGCAGGAGGCTTCAGCGTTGTAGATAGATAGTAGTTTCCGCTGTGTTATCTCTATGATAGTGTTTTGTATTGTATCGAGTTGTAATAACTAGACAGATGTTTATAACTGTCTAGTATGTGATGTATATGTTGTATAACTCTGATAAGTGTTGTATACTATGTAACAGTTCATGTTATTAATATAATTTATTCGTTCCGCTGTGTGAGATTCTAATGTTGTTTCTTTCTCTCTTCTCTTCTTTTCTATTTTCTACCCCTTTCTTTCTTATTGACGATGCGACTTTCTATGGAGAGAAACTCGTGGTCGTTACATAAAATTAATGGTGTAATTAAGTATATGGTTAATGAAATAAAATGTTTTAAACTTATGATTAATCAAAGTTTTTATGTATTTTATATATTATTTAATTCCAAATGTTTAATTAAAATAAAACAAATGGCTTGTAATTAATTAATGTCAATTAAGCATGGTTATAAGTAATTTATTTTTAAATTAATTTCATGATTGTGTGACTATTTAATCTAGCCTATGAAGATTAAATTGGATTGAATGCTTTGGATTGTTTAGTATCTCTAGTATGTTAATTTATGATATTCTATGATATGAAATGACCTGAATTGAACTATTGATAAAATGTGAGACACTTATTTGAACAGATATTGTGATGGAATTGTTTTGTGAATGTTGATATTTTGAAATTGAATTGTTTTGGCTTAAAGGATGACATTTGGATTCGAAGGAACCGGGATCGGATATCAGCGATATCTGAAACCACTTCGGTTTAATAAGCGCTATAATTCTTTATAGATTTGATTTTAAAATCAAATAGGATGGAATGAAATAAATTAAGTAAACTTTGCCATTTAAATTAAGTAACTGTACCTAGATATTATTTTTAAATACCAATGGATATGTGTAATAAGTGGTTGGCCAAAATAAGATAAGAACTCGTAGTAATGTTCGAGTTACCCTGGCTTTTCAAAGAAGTTTATAACCTTATTATTTCATATTAGATGGTTTACCCATGCCGGTTTCGAGCCTGACTCGGTTGTTACTTTATTGTAACGCTCGGGTCAGACCGAGTATTATATATTTTTTAGGTTAGGACGTCTGGAGCTCAGGAGACGAGCTGGATAACAGAGACGTATTGACTATTCCGCTATGTATTAGAGGCTGTATTGATAGTATTTAGGGACAGGTTATTATGACTGTCTAGTTTATTTATGAATGATTTTACTCAAATATATTGTATGTAAATTGACATTTACAACTTTCTTTATGTAAATGCTGTTATTTGTATATTATATTTTGATCCGCTGCGATTGTGAGATTCTGTGTTGTTGTTTTGTTTCTTCTTCTACCATTTTTCTTCTTACCCTAACAGTTTGGGATTTCCGACACTCGATTGCCTGGCACTCTATACAGTGAATGCATTAGTGTCGATTTTCGAGGTCAAAAATTTTAGGCCGTTACATTTAGTATCAGAGCTGGAGGTTAAGTGAGAACCTTGGCTCTGGTGGGGATTACTCATTAGAGATAGGGTCAGTAGTACCCTAGAATGAGTTGAGTGTATTATATAAGAGCGTACTTGTTATTTTCTTGTATAATGATTTTAAAACGGTTTTAAAACTGATTTACATATAAGCCTATATTTTGGTATATAAAGCAATATATTTTATAATTATTATAATATATTAAGATAATTGGTTGTTGATTATTGAAATTAAATATAATAATAAGAATTAATTGGTAATATATACAACTGGATAGAAATTTAGGCAAGGATTTACTATGCAAATAAGTTAAGCTAAAAATGGATTCAAAACTGAATTTAAATCCTAAAAAATTCAAAAGAATTTTCAAAATATTGTAATAAGTTACCTTGATTTTGACTTTCCAGCAAACGTAAAGCAGAATGAAATGTTTTAAGGAAGTAACAATTTAGATATGACATATAAATTGAAAGAATGTAATTTGTGAAGTTATAAAATCTATGTCTAGAAAATTGAAATTATTTCAAAGTGTTAAAAGATATATTAAACAATATTATTCAGAATATTTTTGAATGTAGGAATCTTATTTTAAAACAAGAGTTGTTTTTAAAAAAAATTAAAGGAAATTGTTTTGAATTAAAAACCAAGAATGATTTAAAACTGAAAGTATGAATTATCAAGCAAATAAAATAAATATGTATATATATGTGGAATACATAATATCAAAGTTGTTTTGAAATAAATACTAAGTGTTGAATTCTAAATTCCCTAGAATGGAATTAAAACCCAAAGAGAAATAAGTTTTTGAACTTTTAAGCGGGAAGGGATATTGATGGGAAAATTTAAATTTGAAATGGAAAATTTAAATTGGGTAGGGCTGAATTGATTAATTGAATTGGAATTTAACTCTGGACAAGTTAAATAAGTTTAGAACGAACAACCTGAATTGGAAATTTCTAGGTGAAATTTGAAGATTTAACTCAGGAGGTATGTATGGTCTCAAACGGGTTTCAAATTCTAGAAATGTGTGGTGGATGCTATTGATTAGTGCTTAGATAATTTGGATGCTTATTTACTTTGACATATCCTGCTATCATCCTATTGTTATTAATAATCTATGAAACTGTGAATTGAATTATTTTGAATAAATTAAGAAGTGGGTTGAAATAATATACACCATTGCTAAAATTAATTGGAAATAAAACTTTAATTTGAAATTATTTAAATGATTTTGACTTTAAGAGATAAAGATTGAACTTATGAAAAAGGAATCACTATGAACTTATGATTTAGATGTTAAAAATGGATTTATCAACCAGAATTGTTTAAGGGATTGGATTTAAAAAATTGAAGTATAATTGGGTAATCATTTGAATTTCAAAAATTGATTTGTTTAAAAGATTTAACTCTCACTTGAACCTTGAAATAAGTTTATGTAAAAGTAAAGGTAATTTAAAATGAATATTTGAAATTTGGACTCAGAAATAAATTGTTTAAAGACTTAGGTTGTGAATAAAAGGTTAAGGGTTAATTTGATTTAAGAGATTAAGTCAATATTTAAAAATTTAAGTCGAATTTATATAATTCGAGATGGTTTAAAGTTGAAATTAGAATTGAAATTAGTTCAAATTGAATTTGATTTGAATTAATTGGAATTGTAATCGAAATTGAATAAGTTTGAATTTATATAGGAATTGACTTGAATCTGGGAAAGGAATTGAAATTAATTCAAATTGAATTGGAATTGAATCAATTTAAAAGTGGAAATTGAAAATTGATTGGAATGGAAGATTGGGAGATTGAACAGTTTGGCTCTGAACTATTTTTAATATAAACTATTTTAATATAAACTGTTTAAATCTATTTCCTATAATATTTAGATTAATTAGATCTCTCCAAGCTATTTACTATACAAAACATTCTTTTTAAAATTCAAACTATATTATACTTACTATTCAACCATTTTACAACTAATAACTATTTTATAACTATTTACAACTATTTTACAACTAATAACTATTTTATAACTACTTAACTATTTACAACTATTTTACAACTAATTGCTATTTTAAAACTACTTATCAATTTTAAACTTTTCAAGCTATTTTCTAAATTCAAACTGGTCAGAGTAGAAACTGTTTGGATTTAAACACCAATTGAGATAAGAACTGAAGTAATAACCGAAATGGAAATTGAAGCAATGGGAAGTGAAAGCAAAAATTTGGTATTGATGTAAAAATGAAAAGTATATTTTGAAAAATATATGATGAATAAGAGTGGAAGTTGGATATCACTATAACTGAAATTCACTTTATAAAGAGTAAGTAAGGTGCTAAATAACTTTATAAAGGAAATCAAACTTGAATATTTGATTTGGCAAAATTGAAGTATGTGTATATGTATGTATGTATGTATATATATATATATTTGTTATATATGATAAACTCCCCTTGTTGAATCTATAACCAGAAGAAAAGATCTTTGAAAAATATTTGAAGTATAAAAAGGAATTTATATAAGTTTGAAGTTATCCAAAGATTTTTCAAGTCGAAGGAATAAAATTATTTATATATGAATAATTTTATGAGTACGGAACTGGGAAAAGTTTTTGGAACTCATTGATTCTGAAAAGTTTTTTTTTTGGCAAAAAGCAAATTTTGGGAATTTGGAAAGCCAAGTTTGGGAATTTGGAAAGCCAAGTTTGGGAACTATCGATTTTGAGATATCAATTTTATGAAAATGGGATTTATATGTGATACATATAAAGAGTATGATTTGGATGATACTATATGTGTATAGTATAAAATGTTTTGAGAATGCTGTAGAGAAAAAGGCGCTCCCATTTAGAGTTGAAACTTGTAGTAGGAGATTCACGAGGTGGTTCTGCCTTGAGCCCTAAGTCGGGTTCTAAATTTTGATCCCAGAGGACGTCCGGACTAAAATGTAGTTCCCGTGGATTGTGATTGGTGTAGCGAAATTCGAAGGCGCTGATGCCTACAGAGACATTGGGGTTATGTTGTGACGGCAGTGTAACTCGGTGTAACTGCGATCTACTGCATTTCCACAGCATAAGTTGAGGGGCAGTGATTGCCTAAAGTCTACGTTTGATTTTGCTGGGAGAGCGACGTAACATCGGTAGATTGAGATCTATGTGGACACAGCGAAAGTCGTGTGGCAGTGAGTGCCTACAGGCTACATTGGGACTCGACTGATGTAGTCTGCAATCTATGTGGTGAAGTATCATTTAGTAGCGAAATTCGAGGGCGCTGATGCCTAAAGTTACATGGTTTTTTCCATGATGGCAACGTAACCCTGGGTGTAGCTGTGATCTGTGGCGGTTCCATGGTGAAATCGAGGGGTGCAGATGCCTATAGTTTTCTATGGTTTCACCGAGATGGCGACGTAATCATCGGGCTAACTGCGATCCATGGGGGTTGATGATTTCCAAAGCATTTTCACAAAAATGTTTTCTACATTCTTGCAAAAATGTTTTTCAAGTTTTTTCACTGGGTGTTGGAAACAGGTTTATTGATTACTTATAGATTTTCAGTCCTTTGCCTGATCAACGTATGACGACATTTCTATAAGAACAAGGATGGACCTGTTGAGACATCGAGTTATAAAATGTATTTTTATAAAAGCTATTTTGGTGATATTATGTAATTTTTTTAGTGTTTTAAAATTTTGAAATTTTGAAATAAAAGAGTAAAAGAGTTAAAAATGTTTAAAGAATAATTTAACTGATAATAAACATTATAGTTTAAGCTCTTGCTTCTTCCTTTTCGAGGACGAAATGTTCTAAAGGGGGGAGGAATGTGACGACTCTGATTTTTAAAACGTCTATTAATTGGGTAATTAACTGGTTTAAATCAAGGAACGTTGAATTTATTAGTCGGACAAATAAAATTTTGACAATGGAAATATCTGAACTATTATAAATTGATTTGAAAACCATAACAAATGTTGAATTATGAATCTCTGAAAATTATAAATCTTATAGTAAATAAATAGATTTCACCATTTAAATTCAAGATAAAATATCTATAAATATATAAATAGATATATACAAGCTTTATAGTATATATGAGTATATATATGCCTTATGGAATAAAATGTAGGAAAGTTTGTAAAAAATGTGGATATATATAATATCAAAATTACACATAAGTAAAATTGTAACAACTCGAGATTTTTGGAAAAATTTAATTTAATGATATTCTAATATAATTATTTATAATTGGCAAACTTATCATTTTAAACAAATAGAATATGCTATCTAATTACTATTGTTCATATGCAGATTGTGAATAGAAACTATGAATTGAATTCAATGTAAATTTCTCAAAATTAATTAGTTTTAAACTCTACATTTTAAACACTAGTATACATATGGTTATTAATTAAAGTATTATTAACTTAACCTAAAACGAAAACAAGAATAAAAAAAGAGTTATATAATATTAAGTAAACTTTTTAAGCTATACATAGTTAATAAAAATAAAAATATATATACATATAGGCACTTGTAAGCTAAGTGGAGACATATGGATTCATCAAACTTATAAGTATTAATTTCTTCATTTAAAAATAAAATAAAACAAAGAAAAATGATCAAAGAAGAAACCAAGGTGCTATAACAAGCAGTTTATCCTCTTTTAAACATATATCTCAACTCGTCTTTTTTTTCTTTTCTTTGGAAACAAATCAAAACAAACCAAAACTAGAAATAAAAGAGAAAAACAATCAACTTCATCAAGTTTTCAACAGAGCAAAGAAAGAATTCAAATTCAAGTTCAACTTAATCAAATAGATCAAGATAAAATCAAATTGGCAGTGTTCAAATCAGCTTCTAGATTTCAAACTCTCTGTTCAAGTTTTACAGGTGAGTAGACCTCAACTTTTAAAAGTTAAATCGTCTATATAGCTTGTGCATGTAACAATTAATGTTGGAAATTGTAACGATCCCGAATTTTAAATATATTTAAATTGATAATCAAATTAATTTTTGAATAAAAATTATAAATTTAAGCGAGTTTCCCCGAATTCGAATAAATTCTGTGTAAATCATTTAAATTTAAAAATATTGTAAATATTGAATATATATGTATACGGGCATATATGAGTAAAATTGAGTATATATGTATATATTTGATTTGAATTTAATTTGTAAATAAATAGGTTAGAAATAAATGGTTTAATTATAAATGATAATTTGAATTTAAATAACATTAATGAAAATAAGATAATTTTTATTAGAGTTAAATGATAACAATATTTTTAAAATAAGAAATAAAAGTATATATATAAGATAACCATAAAGTAAATAAAATTTGGAAAAATTTAACAATAAAATAAAATATGGAGATTCATCTATATTAATAAATAAATTATATATATATATATAGTTTTATACCAATTTAAATCTTAGTTACATATTTATAAACTAGTATAAAAAAATAGAACAAATGGAATAAATGAAACAAAAATAAATAAAGTAAAAATATAAATACAATGTAAATACAAGATGATAAGTATTTAAGATGATTATAAAGTCTGGGTTTCGAAGTTGTTTGGTATATAAGTATATATATATATACAAGAAGTTTCCTCTGTGCATAACATTTTTTTTTGTGAATGCCTGTATATGTTAAACCATCTCTGTTTCTGGTTTCAGAACATCATACTCGATCAAAAAAAATTCCAAATATTAAATCACTAGATCATTGTTAGACTTTGATTCCTAAACAAAACATATGTATTTAAGTGTGAACTATAATTTAAAAATAGTTTCAAGGAAATAAAAGAATATAAAGTATGAATAAATTTGTTTTTGCAGAGAAAATCCAAATGATGATAAAATTCGAGTACAATGATTTACAAATTCAATTATATAATTTGAATACTTACTTAAAAATAGGATTTTAAAGGCAATAATGATGATATTTAAATCGGTATGCATGGTGCAGTTCCTATATGAACTAAATTTGCATTTTTATCAATTTCTGTTGGTTTAACAAATCTTGGATGTCGTAATTCGTTTTGGAGCTCGCTTGATACTCGTTGATTTCGAGAAAAATGTTAGACAAATTTTCAAATGCAAGGATTAGCGGGTCGAATCGAATATAGGGTTTTGGGTTCGAGTATTGTGTAGTCTGTGAATTCGATGATTTCGTTATCGGTGATCGATCGAGTTCAACGCGCTCTTGGGAAATGGTTGCGGGGTGGTAGTGGAAGTCGTAGCCGGAATTTTATGAACGCTGGTGGCCGAGGCATCGAGAACAAGGCTGTGACGCCCCACCTCTATACCCACGCTAGCCAAGAACACTACGGTGTAGTGCTGTCAACTAGCACGGAGAATAAGGCTGTTGAGGTGCGACCATCTATGTAATTGCCTTGTGCGAGCACCGATATGTCAGATAATAAAACATTGCATTTCTATTTCAGGAGGAATCCGACATACCGATACAAACTCAAAGCTACTACACAGTGGCTATAATAGTTTAGGACAATAGATATAAAAATAACACAGATAACATAAATGCGGAATAAAGGTGGAACGAAAAGTCTCATATATACAATAACTGATATCAGTTACAATACATTTGACACAATACAAATGATACAACTACAATTGTCGACTCACGAAGTTATATATATACAAGTACATTATCGACTAATATACATGAATACATTATCATCTTAAAACAGACACACTGGCTACTACAACAAGACGAAGACCACTTCAAATGATATAAAAAGTCTTCATAGCTCTAGCAGCAACCCAAAGCTAAAAATCTACAACCTGTAAATACTCGGTCTGACCCTAGTATTACATTCAAAAGAAAATAATACTCGGATCAGTCTAATTCAAAATCAGTTATTAGAGCATAGAAGCAATAATAATCAATCTCAATATAGATGACAGTCATAGAAATTTCGTATATCCAACTCTCGATACGAGAATTGGATAACGGCAGATATAACACTAAACAGTGTTAATCCACAAAACAGAAATCCAAAGCAGTTTAAGCAATTGAAATGTCAATTTAAAAATATCAATGCTAATTGGCTGTAGTACACGCTAACGTGTACTGCCTCGCCAATACAGCCTACGAATTACGCAACAGGTCGATGAATTAAGAATAAAAGAAAATATCGATTAAAATCTGTCAATTCTGGGTGGCTGCAGTGCACGCACGCGTGCACTGCCTCGCCACCACCGAATATAAAGTCACCACCCCAATGAAACTGTAGTGGCAAACAGGTATAAGGACGAAGGCAGGCTGCAACTAAACTGCAGAAAAGTCATCAACAGTTCAAGCATACACAGCAATAGACACGAATTCGAGTATATCGTGAAGCAGAACCAAGTGCAGTTCAACTGAGATGGACAACTCGAGAATAAACATTTACAAACTGTATCAGTAATCAATTGCCAACAAGAACAGATGAACATCAGTGCAGACAAGTATGAATTCGAACATGAAAAGGAGAACATCATTGCAAGTGCAACATGTAGAAGATGATGCAGTGAAGCATGTACAAGGGCAGTACATATGAACATCATAATACAAGTCTCACTATCAATGCTACTGCTCAGCAGACAAATATCAAATAAACATGAATCAAGACAGGGAACTGAAGGCAATGCAAAATGTCAACACTGCAGGTAACAAGTGAAACAGGTCATGTATGAAGTTGAGTGAAACTGCTACAAATATGCACAGATACAAGAGTCATATGCAAATGGCATTAGATCAGATCAATATGCAATGAAGACTTCATGAAATACAACACTGCTTCGCAAAGTACAAGTGAAACAGTGATGGAACTATAGTCAGACCAATGTTTAACAAGGCAGAAGTATCAAAGCACAGAGTAAGACTTCTGTTCAGAAATCCAAGAAATGCACAACCAGGCAGAGACTGGGTGCGGACACATGAATGTACACCAGACCAGAGTGTCAACTTGCAAGTCAAACATTAGAGACCAGTGCACCAGACCTCAAACAGGCCAGAGTCAATTCAACATGCAAATGAAACTGTCCAAGGAACATACACCAGTCAGATGTATGCACTGGGGAATCAAAAGCACAACATGCACAAGTACCAGAAATGAAATGCAGACACATGAATGCACCAAACTCAACAAGACCAATATCACAGAAGCATCAACATGAAAACAGTGCTCAAGATGAATCAACAAACATGACTCAAGTGTACAAAGGCCAGATCAAAGAAATATCAGACTTCAGTGAGACTACAATCAAATGCATCAAAGTTCAAGCAAATGAAGTTCACCAATGCACGGTGCTACTACAAAACAAGTACGGGTGATACTATTGACAAATACACCCAGTAAACGAAAGCTGTAGCAAAACCCAAACAATAATTTGAATGTGCTACAAGAGTGAACACATAAACAATACCTAATGAACAAGGAATCATGATATAGCAGTTCACACAGGTGAAAGCAACTGAAATGTCAAGACTCAACCAAGATCACAAGCAATGCAACCAGAGTTAACTGCAAGCTTCCACATGAATAACGCATATATACATACAATGGCAACTGACTCAACAAGGCAAAGGTTATGGAGGCCAGAGCATAGGAATGTGCAGACTCGAGCTACAAGTTCAAATGTCAACAAAGCACATCGGTATGGCAACACAACAGCATGCACATATATGATGACTGCACAACTCCAAATGTAATGCAAACATGATCAAAGATCAAAGAAACGACTGCGGGGTGAAGAATAGAGCAAAGCAAGAACTATCGAGTTCAAGCATGAATCAAAGGAAAAGCAACAGAACACTAATCAGAGAAACCCCAAAATCACGAAAATCGAACAGAGCTTCGAACTCTAATAACTCAAAGCATGAATTAGATGTGAGCGGGGGGAGAAACCACTCACCTTGTTCGAAGCGGAGGCGAACTCGAGAGAAGGAGTTGAATCGCTAGAGAGTCGAAGCATCGCCGAAGCCCTAGTTTTCAATTCCAGACTGAACGAAGACGTCAAGCTAGAACAACCAGCAAACGATCGAAGAAAGAGCAATCACGACCGCCATTTTTATTTCTCTCGTATGCTTTGTTTTCGGTTAGGGTTTGAAACGCGATTGAACGAAGAGGGGAATGGGGATGGGTTGTTTGGGTGTTGAGTGAAATCACGGTTTCAAAACAAAAGATCATGGGCCGAGATTATTGTTTAAACCCAAACGACACTTAACGAATCTTTCTAAAGCTCGTTTACCATTTAGAACGGCTTTAAAAATTCCAAATAGCAAATAACAAAATTTTATCCCTGAATTTCAATTTGATTAAAATGCCAGAAGCTATTCGTTCCCAGATTAAATCGTCAAGAGACGATAAGAAAATGGGTACGGAATGCCGGGTTGTTACAGACTCCCCTTCTTAAAGAAATTGCGTCCTCGCAATCCTAAGGGATAAGTGGGAAAGAGGTAACAACCATAAGAACATAACAATGTCGAATGCATAAGCAAAGAAAATGCCAACAGGGAAGCATTAGAATTATGGAAGTATCAGATATAGAATCAAAAAGGTTCGACTGCTTCAAGTCAAAAGGATCAACATCGTGGGGATCAAGGAATCAAAATCAGACGACTATCAAAGAGCAAGAATCAATCGAGTTCCAGCATTTAAAGGAAAAGGAATCAGAGCAGAAATCACGTACTGCACGAATTGAATGTGAGTAAATCAGATTACTCACCTGAATTGCCAGAGAAAAAGACGAAGCTCGAAACTCAAAATCGCAAATATTCAATCATCAAAAACGATAGTCGAATTTTTCACAAATATCCGATTATCAAAAACGATAAGCAGAAACCACAATTATTCGATTATCAAATCGAAAAATATTTAATTATCTCAAACGATAATCAATTTCACAAATATCTGATTATCAAAAACGATAATCAGAAATCACAAAGATTCGATTATCAAATCGAAAAATATTTAATTATCTCAAACGATAATCAAATTTCACAAATATCTGATTATCAAAAACGATAATCAGAAATCAAAAAGATTCGATTATCAAATCGAAAAATATTTAATTATCTCAAACGATAATCAAATTTCACAAATATCTGATTATTAAAAACGATAATCAGAAATCACAAAGATTCGATTATCAAATCGAAAAATATTTAATTATCTCAAACGATAATCAAATTTCACAAATATCTGATTATCAAAAACGATAATCAGAAATCACAAAGATTCGATTATCAAATCGAAAAATATTTAATTATCTCAAACGATAATCAAATTTCACAAATATCTGATTATCAAAAACGATAATCAGAAATCACAAAGATTCGATTATCAAATCGAAAAATATTTAATTATCTCAAACGATAATCAAATTTCACAAATATCTGATTATCAAAAACGATAATCAGAAATCACAAAGATTCGATTATCAAATCGAAAAATATTTAATTATCTCAAACGATAATCAAATTTCACAAATATCTGATTATCAAAAACGATAATCAGAAATCACAAAGATTCGATTATCAAATCGAAAAATATTTAATTATCTCAAACGATAATCAAATTTCACAAATATCTGATTATCAAAAACGATAATCAGAAATCACAAAGATTCGATTATCAAATCGAAAAATATTTAATTATCTCAAACGATAATCAAATTTCACAAATATCTGATTATCAAAAACGATAATCAGAAATCACAAATATTCAATTAACGAGTCCGGAATTAACCGAAGTAGTAAAAGTAGGGTTCCATACTCCTTACTTTTGCTAAATCGTTTAAATCTCTTTATCGTTTTCTTGAAAGTGCAGAATTGTGTTTTTTTTTTTTTTTAAAAATAACATTTCACATTCTCAAACGGACAAGTCCGGAATTAAGCGAATCAGTAAAAGAAAGGGGTCATAGTCCTCGATTTTTCTGAAATGTTTAAATCGCTTCCTCGTTCTTTTGAAAATGTAAGCTGTAAAAAAAGATTTGAAAACAATTTTAATTTATATTTTTGAAACAACTTTTAAAAATAAAGAATTTTGAAAACACGTGATTAAATTAGCAATATCAGTATTGCGGGAGAACCGCTTGTAAATCCATTTCAAAATTGATGAGTACTGAAGTTAACACGTCAAAATCTCATCAAAATAACTGGCATCAAAATATAATGCCAAATGAATTTTCATTCATCAAAAATGTCACAAGAATCTTCTCAAAGATAGAAAGGGATATCATACCCTAAACTTGTATTCATAACAAGTCAATAACACATGAATTCACCAATACACAAAAATTGACAAAACTTGTCAATAGAAATCACGAAAATTGGTGAAGCACAAATTCTAGAAATCATCACATGAAATCCAGAAATCATAAAAAGGGGGAAAAAAGAGCCTATCAGAAAACGGGAGTATGAAAACTCCAAAACACCGGTTTCACAAGACGAGACGCTATCTCATGGTGGCTAACCATTAAAGTTTCACACAGGAATGGTCCGAAGACCGTGGGTCGCTATCCCACGCGTGTGAGTCGGAATCACACAGATTGAGGTCTAGGCTAACCTCGCAGAGAAAGAGACATCGCACATTTGCTAGTCTAAACCATAAAAAGGAAAAGGGAAATGCCTATCACAAAATGGGAGCATGAAAACTCCAAAATACCGGTATCACAAGATGAGACGCTATCTCATGGAAGCCATCCATTAAAGTTTCACACAGGAATGGTCCGAAGACCGTGGGTCGCTATCCCACGCGTGTGAGTCGGAATCACACAGATTGAGGTCTAGGCTAACCTCGCAGAGAAAAAGACATGGGTGAGTGGAATCACACAAATTAAGGTCTAGACTAACCAAAAAGAAAAAAGGTATGTGTGAATGGAATCACACAAGTGGTGTCTAGTCTAGTCTTGCAAACAAAAAGATATGTGTGAGTCGGAATCACACAAATTAAGGTCCAGACTAACCAAAAAGCAAAAAGGTATGTGTGAATGGAATCACACAAGTGGTGTCTAGTCTAACCTCGCAAACAAAAAGACATCGCACAATGGCTAGTCTAATCATAAAATGATCGTCATGATCAACGAGAAGTGTCAATCACACCAAGCTAGTAAATATATGAGTTTAGCTTCATGCCCCATAACCACTTGCTTAACTTAAATATTTACGAACAAGCTGTAAATCTTCACTAGAAAATTGTCACAAAAGGTTCAATCGAACAAGTCCAGGAGTTAACCGACGAAGTAAACGCAAGCGTTTCATACCACTTGTTTTACTAGGCCGTTTAATTCAATTTCTCATACGAGTGAAATAAAGGCTTGTATATACTAATAGATTGGAAAACGGTTTAAGAAAAAGAGCTTTGTAGTAAAATAGTTTTGAAATCGTTTGGAGAAAAAGGATTTTTATATTTACTACTAGTATAGAAAACCTTTATATTTTTAAAGTGACAAATCACAAAAATGATTATAGAAACAATCAATCACAAGAATTCACATACGAAGATGTGAATAGAATCCAAAGAATTCGATTCCAAATTCATCAAAGTAGGAATACCAAAAATTCCAGAAATAGAAGTTATCAAAATCAATAAAGGTGATAACAACTTAATAAGAGAAGAATCGATTATCAACTGGAAAAACAAAGCAAATCGAGCAGAAATGCATAAATGACTTCAACAAAAGTAAGAATCAAGTTAATGTCGAAGCCAACAATTAATAGCCGCAGTCGAGTACAAAATGAATCAATCATTATGATCAAAGAAACCAACGGCAAACAAAATCAGAGTCTTGAAAATCAAGAAATCAGCAATTTCTCAAAAACAAAGTGACCGAAGTCGAAGGGAAATCCAGATGAGGAAAACACAAAATATCAAGTTCAAAATCGCTGAGATTCAAACTAGATGTGAATGAGAAATCAAAATCACTCAATTTGCATCTGGTCCAGCTATTTTTCATCACAGTGTAACAGGTACACAATGACACTCATAGCATAGAACAAAAGTGGAACAAAGTCCAAAAGTCAAAATGGCTTTAATTTTCCAAATTAAAACAAAATTAACATCGGCTAAATCAATTCAAAGCCGAAAACACAAGAATAAGCATTAGGAATTCATACCTAACAGTCAAAAATAGTCATATGTAAAGATGAGAGATAAAACATCGACAAATAGTTGTAACACATGTTCCATCTAAGTTATGTTTTATAATTGTCCTAAACCCCAGGCTCCGATACCAAGCTGTGACGCCCCACCTCTATACCCACGCTAGCCAAGAACACTACGGTGTAGTGCTGTCAACTAGCACGGAGAATAAGGCTGTTGAGGTGCGACCATCTATGTAATTGCCTTGTGCGAGCACCGATATGTCAGATAATAAAACATTGCATTTCTATTTCAGGAGGAATCCGACATACCGATACAAACTCAAAGCTACTACACAGTGGCTATAATAGTTTAGGACAATAGATATAAAAATAACACAGATAACATAAATGCGGAATAAAGGTGGAACGAAAAGTCTCATATATACAATAACTGATATCAGTTACAATACATTTGACACAATACAAATGATACAACTACAATTGTCGACTCACGAAGTTATATATATACAAGTACATTATTGACTAATATACATGAATACATTATCATCTTAAAACAGACACACTGGCTACTACAACAAGACGAAGACCACTTCAAATGATATAAAAAGTCTTCATAGCTCTAGCAGCAACCCAAAGCTAAAAATCTACAACCTGTAAATACTCGGTCTGACCCGAGTATTACATTCAAAAGAAAATAATACTCGGATCAGTCTAATTCAAAATCAGTTATTAGAGCATAGAAGCAATAATAATCAATCTCAATATAGATGACAGTCACAGAAATCTCGTATATCCAACTCTCGATACGAGAATTGGATAACGGCAGATATAACACTAAACAGTGTTAATCCACAAAACAGAAATCCAAAGCAGTTTAAGCAATTGAAATGTCAATTTAAAAATATCAATGCTAATTGGATGCAGTACACGCTAACGTGTACTGCCTTGCCAATACAGCCTACGAATTACGCAACAGGTCGATGAATTAAGAATAAAAGAAAATATCGATTAAAATCTGTCAATTCTGGGTGGCTGCAGTGCACGCACGCGTGCACTGCCTCGCCACCACCGAATATAAAGTCACCACCCCAATGAAACTGCAGTGGCAAACAGGTATAAGGACGAAGGCAGGCTACAACTAAACTGCAGAAAAGTCATCAACAGTTCAAGCATACACAGCAATAGACACGAATTCGAGTATATCGTGAAGCAGAACCAAGTGCAGTTCAACTGAGATGGACAACTCGAGAATAAACATTTACAAACTGTATCAGTAATCAATTGCCAACAAGAACAGATGAACATCAGTGCAGACAAGTATGAATTCGAACATGAAAAGGAGAACATCATTGCAAGTGCAACATGTAGAAGATGATGCAGTGAAGCATGTACAAGGGCAGTACATATGAACATCATAATACAAGTCTCACTATCAATGCTACTGCTCAGCAGACAAATATCAAATAAACATGAATCAAGACAGGGAACTGAAGGCAATGCAAAATGTCAACACTGTAGGTAACAAGTGAAACAGGTCATGTATGAAGTTGAGTGAAACTGCTACAAATATGCACAGATACAAGAGTCATATGCAAATGGCATTAGATCGGATCAATATGCAATGAAGACTTCATGAAATACAACACTGCTTCGCAAAGTACAAGTGAAACAGTGATGGAACTATAGTCAGACCAATGTTCAACAAGGCAGAAGTATCAAAGCACAGAGTAAGACTTCTGTTCAGAAATCCAAGAAATGCACAACCAGGCAGAGACTGGGTGCGGACACATGAATGTACACCAGACCAGAGTGTCAACTTGCAAGTCAAAGATTAGAGACCAGTGCACCAGACCTCAAACAGGCCAGAGTCAATTCAACATGCAAATGAAACTGTCCAAGGAACATACACCAGTCAGATGTATGCACTGGGGAATCAAAAGCACAACATGCACAAGTACCAGAAATGAAATGCAGACACATGAATGCACCAAACTCAACAAGACCAATATCACAGAAGCATCAACATGAAAACAGTGCTCAAGATGAATCAACAAACATGACTCAAGTGTACAAAGGCCAGATCAAAGAAATATCAGACTTCAGTGAGACTACAATCAAATGCATCAAAGTTCAAGCAAATGAAGTTCACCAATGCACGGTGCTACTACAAAACAAGTACGGGTGATACTATTGACAAATACACCCAGTAAACGAAAGCTGCAGCAAAACCCAAACAATAATTTGAATGTGCTACAAGAGTGAACACATAAACAATACCCAACGAACAAGGAATCATGATATAGCAGTTCACACAGGTGAAAGCAACTGAAATGTCAAGACTCAACCAAGATCACAAGCAATGCAACCAGAGTTAACTGCAAGCTTCCACATGAATAACGCATATATACATACAATGGCAACTGACTCAACAAGGCAAAGGTTATGGAGGCCAGAGCATAGGAATGTGCAGACTCGAGCTACAAGTTCAAATGTCAACAAAGCACATCGGTATGGCAACACAACAGCATGCACATATATGATGACTGCACAACTCCAAATGTAATGCAAACATGATCAAAGATCAAAGAAACGACTGCGGGGTGAAGAATAGAGCAAAGCAAGAACTATCGAGTTCAAGCATGAATCAAAGGAAAAGCAACAGAACACTAATCAGAGAAACCCCAAAATCACGAAAATCGAACAGAGCTTCGAACTCTAATAACTCAAAGCATGAATTAGATGTGAGCGGGGGGAGAAACCACTCACCTTGTTCGAAGCGGAGGCGAACTCGAGAGAAGGAGTTGAATCGCCAGAGAGTCGAAGCATCGCCGAAGCCCTAGTTTTCAATTCCAGACTGAACGAAGACGTCAAGCTAGAACGACCAGCAAACGATCGAAGAAAGAGCAATCGCGACCGCCATTTTTATTTCTCTCGTATGCTTTGTTTTCGGTTAGGGTTTGAAACGCGATTGAACGAAGAGGGGAATGGGGATGGGTTGTTTGGGTGTTGAGTGAAATCACGGTTTCAAAACAAAAGATCATGGGCCGAGATTATTGTTTAAACCCAAACGACACTTAACGAATCTTTCTAAAGCTCGTTTACCATTTAGAACGGCTTTAAAAATTCCAAATAGCAAATAACAAAATTTTATCCCTGAATTTCAATTTGATTAAAATGCCAGAAGCTATTCGTTCCCAGATTAAATCGTCAAGAGACGATAAGAAAATGGGTACGGAATGCCGGGTTGTTACAAAGGCATTGACAGGTTTGAGGAGCACCTGTTCTTTTTGGTTTCCAGGTTTTGTTTTTCTCGAAATTCGAGTTCGAGACGAATGGAGGGGGACCGGTGGTTGAGATCGAAGCTGGGGATGACCTTCGACTCGCTCGAAGTATGGGTGGTGACCGGAAGTGGCGAATGGAGGCGTGCACGTGCACAACGGTGATTTTGGGTGTAAGTGGGTATTGTTTGTGGCAACTCGAAGTGGAGCTCGTGACCTTGTGGTTTTGGCTCGGGTTTGTTGTCGAGTCATTCGAGTGTGATTTATATCAAGTTTAAAGTTTTTAAAACATAACAAGTTTCAAAAAGAATTGGAGCCCGGGTTGATTTGTGGTGAAACTCGAAGTAGGGTGGCATTTTGATCGGGTGTAACTCGAGGGAGTCTCGGGTTTTATGTTTTCCAGATTTGAACTTTAACAAATTTAGTTAAATAAATTTCTAAAATTATTTCTTTTTATAAACGATAATTTTATTGTTCGTTTAAAATTTTATTGTTAAGATTAGAAGGTTTAAATTGAAGGTTTTGAAATAAATGATCTTTAAAACAATCAAGTTTTAAGAATGTTGTAAACTTATATTCTTAGCAAAGTTATTTTGAATAACTTGATAAAGTGCTTAGGAATAAATCAAATGTTTTAAAAATGTTAATTAACATTGAAGTTCTTAAGGTTGGTAATAATTTGATTTCAAAGTTATTAAAGAAGATTTGAAAAATGTTAATTAAGATGAATTATTATTAATTAATTGTTTAAAAAGGGTAATTAATTAATTAAAGGTTAACTTATTAATTGAAGATAATTAATTAAATAGTGAATTAAATTATTAAAGATAAATTCTTTAAATAATTAAAGGTTGATGAATTATAATTAAAGGTTAATTAATTATTGATGGTTAATTCATAAATGATTAAAGAATAATTAATCAAAATATCTGTAATTTATTAATGTTAATTAACCAGGGTTAGTAATTCATAAGAAATTTATCTAATTTACATTAATCAGATAATTTATTGATCTTACTTATGGATGCTTGGATTATATTGGATGATTTGAATTGTTTGATATCCCTGATATATGATGCTTTGTGATACATCCTGATTTATGTTGTGATCTGTAGTTTACTTACCTGTGATATATATCTGTGATCTATGAATGAACGATAAGCGTGATAGTTAATACCGCTTATCAACTATATTTTTGTATTCTGATCTGTGATGATTGTATGATGTTGCACTACTGTGTAAAACCCCTGGACTACACTTTTACACACATAAATATGGATTTCACGTGAAAATCGGTTAAGTCACGGATAATTTAAATTTGATGTTTTTTGAAATTGAAATTTTAATTTCAATTGATTTTGAAATTGGAAATTTGGGCTTAAAGTGAAAAGCTTTTGAAATAGAATTTCAAAGATCAAAATTATTTTGAATAACTTAATCGAGTTTTGAAAATTTAAATAATTTGATTTAAATTTGAATTCAAGTTTGAAATTGAATCCTATGATTTGAAACTAGGGATTTAAAGATGATATAAATGTGTTTATATGAAGTTAAACCATTTAAAAGTATAATTTTGAGAATTCGGATTTAACCCAAAGACTTTAACTTGTATTAATGAATCAGATTTCCAAAATGAAAATTGTTTATTTTAAAGGAATAAAAGCTTTCAGATAAGAAATAAAATTCCAGTTTAATTAAAGGAATTTCAAGATTGAATTGAAAAATGGTTTTCCAAGTTATGAATGAATTCTTTTTGAAAGCTATGAATTGAATCTGTTTATTTCTAACAGATTTAAAATGATGATTTGTTTAAACCATTCGAAATGAAATTGTTTTGAAAGCTATATGTTGAATCTTTGTTTTAAAGATTTAACGAGTTAATCCAATTGAAACGGAAATTGTTTTGAAATCTGTGAATGGATTTTTGTGAAACTGGGTGAACTTTATGAAATAAATCTTTTTGTTTAAAAGATTTGAAGTGGTAATCGATTGAAACCATTTAAAAAGAAGTTGAATTATTAAGTTGTGACTTAATTGAAATCACATATCCATATGTTTTTAAATATTGGGCTCACTATTCGAGTTAGCCGGGAAAAGACCTTTGTGTCATATAACCCATTCCGAATAGTGATACGTCGTATATGGATGGCATTTGAAGACCGGTGTTGAAGACCGGATATTTTCGAAAATGAAAGGACAACCTGTCGAATGTCTCTGCACCGAGTTGCTCCGGTATAGAGATTTATATCACTCTTTTTGTGATGGGAAGTCCGGACGTGATTAGAAAATTATCCGGATTTGCAAGGGCTTCTTTGGAAGTGCCTTCGGTGCTGTTCGAACCTGGAACAGACTTGTATGGTTACATGTCTGACATTACACTTTGAGATATAAAGCCGATTTCTTTCAAATAAATTTCTATTTGGTGGTGGAGAATTTATTCTCTTAGCTTAACACCCTTCTCTGAGACAAACGAGCTCAGAGGTTATGTAGTTGAAATTTATCAGCGATATACTCACAATTTGGTAATGTGACATGCTGAGTGTTGTTGTGTGATGATCATTGTTTGATCATTTGCGATATGATCATTTGTTCGATCATTTATCTTGGTGATCATTAATTTGATCATCTGTTGACCCAAAGCATGGCTTTGTGCCAAAGCGTAGCTTTGTGGATGAGACTTCGTCGAACCTCACGACCCGGTATGGTCGAAACAGGAATCGTGGCAGCAAGGTTATTTGAGGGTAGCGCCCTCTGAGGGTATGTCCATTTTCTTCTGGATTATAAGTGGTATCATGGTATGGAGCCCAGATACTTACTTTGTGGTTGCTGCGAATCTATTACTTTATGATTGCTCTGTGGTTGTTGGATTAGAGGTACCTCGGATAAAGGTCGCAAACGACCGGGAGGTGGCATACTCGTGTCAGTAGTTACCTAGCTAGAGGTAACCCAGCCTTGTGTAGTAGAGATCCGGTTAGGATCCGGGAACGTCGCTCCAGAGGCGTTCTATTTTATTTGGGAAGTTCCTTTGCCCGACCATTTGTTGGAAATCCAAACAAAACAATACGAGCCTTGTACGGTTTTAGTTGTAGAACCTGCCATTTAATATGGTAGCTATAGTAGGCATACTATAATGGTACCTATGCTGGCTAAGATTTATATTCTACTTTTGAAATGTTTCTACACTATGCACTAATAATAATATCAAAAATGATTTGATTTTGCGTAGTAAGCATCTTTGACTATCATAAGAAGAAATCTCCTCCAAGTCTGCATTTGCATTGTGTGTGTGGTGGGAGGTCTTATGTTAGTTAAATTTTCAGAAAGCATTGCGAATTGACTTTAAAATTCTTTTGCTATTTGTTTTTAAAGGTAAACTGTTTTGTTGCTCACACCAGTCTCATGACTGATCCAGAGTTTATTCTTTCTTTCCTAAACTCTGGATGCTCAAAATTTTCTACACGGGCAGTCTAGAGTTGGGTTTTTCAGATATTCAGAGTTAGTAGATTATTTGGAGCTAGTTCAGTCTTTGGATATGGACTGCACTTGCGTATCTTTGTGCCTCGTTATTGGGAGTTCAAGCTATTTCTGGATTGGTGCTTTGAAGACGGAGATTATCCACTGTTGATGTTATTTATTTTCTTTTCCGCTGCTATTTCTTGTATCATATCTCTGATGTATATTGATATTCATTGTATCACTCTGTTGTATCAGATATTGTATCAGATATTGTATATCAATGTATTATTCTTTTTCTTCCGTTGTGTTATTTACTTAACTGTGTTATAAGCTCCGGCGACTCGGATTTGAACGGTCGAATCTACGGCATTCGAGTACGATGTAAAGTATGGATGTCGATTTTCGAACGCGAAAATCTGTATCGTTACATTTGGTATCAGAGCTAAGGTTGAACTTTAGCTCAGGAGTATAACACATTAAGTAGCTCATTAGAGATAGAATGAAGTAAACTCTAGAATGAGTGTATCCCTAAGATATCCGCCTGAATGTCTCAGTAAATTCTCTTGCTATCCACTGATAGTGAGTATGAGTGCAAGAAGAGGGTGAGATAGGGGACAGGGGAATACGCCTATAAATGATCAATACCCTATAACAACAAGGAAACAATCTTTTCTCTATCAATCTCTTTTATTCAGTATTCTTTTCTCAATTCTTTGATAATTCCTGGTAGATCCAGGAAAGAAATTCGATATATTAAAATGGGACGTAAACTCGGGATGGACCAAAATTGTTTGTTTGGATGAATTGTTTGCTTTGGTTGTTATGGTTGATAGGTATACTTTAGTTATAATTTAAAAGTTTTGAAATCGTATCCATATATCTATCTATTCTTTGGGTCCGGATATATTCTATGAATAGTTACTTATCCCTTCGAACTGACCGATGCCATTGTATATTGTGTAGATCTGGACAAGCGAGTATCTTGTGAAGTGTTAAACAGATTCGTTCTTGTATCTGTTATTGATATTCTGATTTGGTAAGCCAAATGCAGAATAAACGTTCAGTTTGATTTAATGAAACATTTTTCATCTATCTTTGTGTCTCCATGGTAATTTCGAGGACGAAATTCTTTTAAGGGGGGAAGTCTGTAACGATCCCGAATTTTAAGTATATTTAAATTGATAATCAAATTAATTTTTGAATAAAAATTATAAATTTAAGCAAGTTTCCCCGAATTCGAATAAATTCTGTGTAAATCATTTAAATATAAAAATATTGTAAATATTGAATATATATGTATACGGGCATATATGAGTAAAATTGAGTATATATGTATATATTTGATTTGAATTTAATTTGTAAATAAATGGGTTAGAAATAAATGGTTTAATTATAAATGATAATTTGAATTTAAATAACATTAATGAAAATAAGATAATTTTTATTAGAGTTAAATGATAACAATATTTTTAAAATTAGAAATAAAAGTATAAATATAAGATAACCATAAAGTAAATAAAATTTGGAAAAATTTAACAATAAAATAAAATATGGAGATTCATCTATATTAATAAATAAATTATATATATATATAGTTTTATACCAATTTAAATCTTAGTTACATATTTATAAACTAGTATAAAAAATAGAACAAATGGAATAAATGAAATAAAAATAAATAAAGTAAAAATATAAATAAAATGTAAATACAAGATGATAAGTATTTAAGTTGAAGTTTTATAACAAAGGGCTAAAACAACTTTATAATTTATACATAAAGTAAAATAATAAAATGTCTATGAAAATCCAAAGTAAACAAACTTGTTAAATAATAACAACATTTAATTCATTTATAAAGCAAAGGAGATAGGCATTAGCTTATGAAACAAAACAAGAAAAAAATAAGTATGTAAACACAAAGCTGCAGCCACCAAGTTAATAAATGCAGCATCACTTCAACAAAAAGAAGATGTCATACCTGCCTTACCTCTAACACATCTCAGCAATGCTTGTAGTACACAACCTATGTAACTATCAGCCATACCCTATTGTATACACAAAACAAAATAACAACACCCTGTACACTTATCTCAGCCTATACATTTCAATACTTCATAGACTTCTCATTTTATTTTTCGTTCACCATTTCAACCGAGAAACAAAAAAAATATGAAATAAAAACATCATCCTAAACAAAATTCAACAATACAAATCAAACCAGGGGATTAAAGAAGGAAAACAACTGCAGTTTTCAAATGGGAATGCTCTGCTCTGTCATCTTCTTAAAACGGTGAGTAAACAAATTTAAGTCCAATTGAATGTATATTCATCTGATGATTATAAAGTCTGGGTTTCGAAGTTGTTTGGTATATAAGTATATATATATACAAGAAGTTTCCTCTGTGCATAACATTTTTTTTGTGAATGCCTGTATATGTTAAACCATCTCTGTTTCTGGTTTCAGAACATCATACTCGATCAAAAAAAATTCCAAATATTAAATCACTTGATCATTGTTAGACTTTGATTACTAAACAAAACATATGTATTTAAGTGTGAACTATAATTTAAAAATAGTTTCAAGGAAATAAAAGAATATACAGTATGAATAAATTTGTTTTTGCAGAGAAAATCCAAATGATGATCAAATTCGAGTACAATGATTTACAAATTCAATTATATAATTTGAATACTTACTTAAAAATAGGATTTTAAAGGCAATAATGATGATATTTAAATAGGTATGCATGGTGCAGTTCCTATATGAACTAAATTTGCATTTTTATCGATTTCTGTTGGTTTAACAAATCTTGGATGTCGTAATTCATTTTGGAGCTCGCTTGATACTCGTTGATTTCGAGAAAAATGTTAGACAAAATTTCAAATGCAAGGATTAGCGGGTCGAATCGAATATAGTGTTTTGGGTTCGAGTATTGTGTAGTCTGTGAATTCGAAGATTTCGTTATCGGTGATCGACCGAGTTCAACGCGCTCTTAGGAAATGGTTGCGGGGTGGTAGTGGAAGTCGTAGCTGGAATTTCATGAACGCTGGTGGCCGAGGCGTCGAGAACAAGGCGTTGACAGGTTTGAGGAGCACCTGTTCTTTTTGGTTTCCAGGTTTTGTTTTTCTCGAAATTCGAGTTTGAGACGAATGGAGGGGGACCGGTGGTTGAGATCGGAGCTGGGGATGACCTTCGACTCGCTCGAAGTATGGGTGGTGACTGGAAGTGGCGAATGGAGGCGTGCACGTGCACAACGGCGATTTTGGGTGTCAGTGGGTGTTGTTTGTGGCAACTCGAAGTGGAGCTCGTGACCTTGTGGTTTTGGCTCGGGTTTGTTGTCGAGTCATTCGAGTGTGATTTATATCAAGTTTAAAGTTTTTATAACGTAACAAGTTTCAAGAATAATTGGAGCACGGGTTGATTTGTGGTGAAACTCGAAGTAGGGTGGCATTTTGATCGGGTGTAACTCGAGGGAGTCTCGGGTTTTAAGTTTTCCAGATTTGAACTTTAACAAATTTAGTTAAATAAATTTCTAAAATTATTTCTTTTTATAAACGATAATTTTATTATTTGTTTAAAATTTTATTGTTAAGATTAGAAGGTTTAAATTGAAGGTTTTGAAATAAATGATCTTTAAAACAATCAAGTTTTAAGAATGTTGTAAACTTATATTCTTAGCAAAGTTATTTTGAATAACTTGATAAAGTGTTTAGGAATAAATCAAATGTTTTAAAAATGTTAATTAACATTGAAGTTTTTAAGGTTGGTAATAATTTGATTTCAAAGTTATTAAAGAAGATTTGAAAAATGTTAATTAAGATGAATTATTATTAATTAATTGTTTAAAAAGGGTAATTAATTAATTAAAGGTTAACTTATTAATTGAAGATAATTAATTAAATAGTGAATTAAATAATTAAAGATAAATTCTTTAAATAATTAAAGGTTGATGAATTATAATTAAAGGTTAATTAATTATTGATGGTTAATTCATAAATGATTAAAGAATAATTAATCAAAATATCTATAATGTATTAATGTTAATTAACCATGATTAGTAATTCATAAGCAATTTATCTGATTTAAATTAATCAGATAATTTATTGATCTTACTTATGGATGCTTGGATTATATTGGATGATTTGAATTGTTTGTATCCCTGATATATGATGCTTTGTGATACATCCTGATTTATGTTGTGATCTGTAGTTTACTTACCTATGATATATATCTATGATCTGTGAATGAACGATAAGCGTGATAGTTAATACCGCTTATCAACTATATTTCTGTATTCTGATCTGTGATGATTGTATGATGTTGCACTACTGTGTAAAACCCCTGGACTACACTTTTACACACATAAATATGGATTTCACGTGAAAATCGGTTAAGTCGCGGATAATTTAAATTTGTTGTTTTTTGAAATTGAAATTTTAATTTCAATTGATTTTGAAATTGGAAATTTGGGCTTAAAGTGAAAAGCTTTTGAAATAGAAATTCAAAGATCAAATTTATTTTGAATAACTTAATCGAGTTTTGAAAATTTAAATAATTTGATTTAAATTTGAATTCAGGTTTGAAATTGAATCCTATGATTTGAAACTAGGGATTTAAAGATGATATAAATGTGTTTATATGAAGTTAAACCATTTAAAAGTATAATTTTGAGAATTCAGATTTAACCCAAAGACTTTAACTTGTATTAATGAATCAGATTTCCAAAATGAAAACTGTTTGTTTTAAAGGAATAAAAGCTTTCAGATAAGAAATAAAATTCCAGTTTAATTAAAGGAATTTCAAGATTGAATTGAAAAATGGTTTTCCAAGTAATGAATGAATTCTTTTTGAAAGCTATGAATTGAATCTGTTTATTTCTAACAGATTTAAAATGATGATTTGTTTAAGCCATTCGAAATGAAATTGTTTTGAAAGCTATAAGTTGAATATTTGTTTTAAAGATTTAACGAGTTAATCCAATTGAAACGGAAATTGTTTTGAAATCTGTGAATGGATTTTGTGAAACTGGGTGAACTTTATGAAATAAATCTTTTTGTTTAAAAGATTTGAAGTGGTAATCGATTGAAACCATTTTAAAAGAAGTTGAATTATTAAGTTGTGACTTAATTGAAATCACATATCCATATGTTTTTAAATATTGCGCTCACTATTCGGGTTAGCCGGGAAAAGACCTTTGTGTCATATAACCCATTTCGAATAGTGATACGTCGTATATGGATGGCATTTGAAGACCGGTGTTGAAGACCGGATATTTTCGAAAATGAAAGGACAACCTGTCGAATGTCTCTGCACCGAGTTGCTCCGGTATAGAGATTTATATCACTCTTTTTGTGATGGGAAGTCCGGACGTGATTAGAAAATTATCCGGATTTGCAAGGGCTTATTTGGAAGTGCCTTCGGTTCTGTTCGAACCCGGAACAGACTTATATGGTTACATGTCTGACATTACACTTTGAGATATAAAGCCGATTTCTTTCAAATAAATTTCTGTTTGGTGGTGAAAAATTTATTCTCTTAGCTTAACACCCTTCTCTGAGACGTACGAGCTCAGAGGTTTTGTAGTTGAAATTTATCAGCGATATACTCACAATTTGGTAATGTGACATGCTGAGTGTTGCTGTGTGATGATCATTGTTTGATCATTTGCGATATGATCTTTTGTTTGATCATTTATCTTGGTGATCATTAATTTGATCATCTGTTGACCCAAAGCATGGCTTTGTGCCAAAGCGTAGCTTTGTGGATGAGACTTCGTCGAACCTCACGACCCGGTATGGTCGAAACAGGAATCGTGGCAGCAAGGTTATTTGAGGGTAGCGCCCTTTGAGGGTATGTCCATTTTCTTCTGGATTATAAGTGGTATCATGGTATGGAGCCCAGATACTTACTTTGTGGTTGCTGCGAATCAATTACTTTATGATTGCTTTGTGGTTGTTGGATTAGAGGTACCCCGGATAAAGGTCGCAAACGACCGGGAGGTGGCATACTCGTGTCAGTAGTTACCCAGCTAGAGGTAACCCGTCCTTGTGTAGCAAAGATCCGGTTAGGATCCGGGAACGTCGCTCCAGAGGCGTTCTATTTTATTTGGGAAGTTCCTTTTCCCGACCATTTGTTGGAAATCCAAACAAAACAATACGAGCCTTGTACGGTTTTAGTTGTAGAACCTGCCATTTAATATGGTAGCTATAGTAGGCATACTATAATGGTACCTATGCTGGCTAAGATTTATATTCTACTTTCGAAATGTTTCTACACTATGCACTAATAATAATATAAAAAATGATTTGATTTTGCGTAGTAAGCATCTTTGACTATCATAAGAAGAAATCTCCTCCAAGTCTGCGTTTGCATTGTGTGTGTGGTGGGAGGTCTTATGGTAGTTAAATTTTCAGAAAGCATTGCGAATTGACTTTAAAATTCTTTTGCTATTTGTTTTTAAAGGTAAACTCATTTTGTTGCTCACACCAGTCACATGACTGATCCAGAGTTTATTGTTTCTTTCCTAAACTCTGGATGCTCAAAATTTTCTACACGGGCAGTCTAGAGTTGGGTTTTTCAGATATTCAGAGTTAGTAGATTATCTGGAGCTAGTTCAGTCTTTGGATATGGACTGCACTTGCGTATCTTTGTGCCTTGTTATTGGGAGTTCAAGCTTTTTCTGGATTGGTGCTTTGAAGATGGAGATTATCCGCTGCTGATGTTATATATTTTCTTTTCCGCTGCTATTTCTTGTATCATATCTCTGATGTATATTGATATTCATTGTATCACTCTGTTGTATCAGATATTGTATCAGATATTGTATATCAATGTATTATTCTTTTTCTTCCGCTGTGTTATTTACTTAACTTTGTTATAAGCTCCTGCGACTCGGATTAACGGTCGAATCTACGGTATTCGAGTACGATGTAAAGTATGGATGTCGATTTTCGAATGCGAAAATCCGTATCGTTACAGAAATGACTCAAATATGTCTTCCATGGATGTATAAATGTGTTTTTCCTGGGTGTATAAGTTGAATTTCTGTGTGTGTATTTGTGCATGTCTTTGTTTGTTTTAACAAACCCCAAATTGCATTCAAAAATTAATTTTTCTCCACACAATCACTTCTGGGTTATGATCATCAAAGGAAACTTGCTTGTATTACTATTTTTAAAATAGTTTCAAGAGAAGTTATTAAGTAAATATCAGTTAAGAACAAATTTATGGTAAAAACAAAATTTATTAGATATTCGACCATCATAATTTCAAGTTTCACATATATAATCAGAATCGTTTTTAAAAATGAAGATTTTTGGTGGTAATTTCATAACTTTTAAGTTGGTAATTGGAGAGATATTGCAAGTTGAACGGAATAGGGTTTTTGGCCGATTTCCGGTGATCGAAGGATGGAGGGAAGTCGAGGTTGTAGCTGGAGGTAGCTCATGGGTCGAGGATCATAGGAAAATGATCACCGATTATTCGGTCGACGTGGTGGCTGAACCGAGGCAAAGTAGGGTTTATGGCTTCGTTCGAGTGGAGGGGGGTCGTGGCGAATGCGGCGCCATGGTAACGTCGGGTTGGACCGGAGTAGGGTAAAAGGAGGGTGAAACTGTGGCGAAGGTCTGGGCATGAGGACGAGGCCTTTGGTGGTCGGAGTTTGGCGGTGCGAGGGAATCTGGCGATCGGGTGTTTTTCTTGAGGGTGTTCGAACGTTCATTTTCAATTTGCGGCGTCGTGAGTGGTTCTGGGTGGTCGAAGTGATGGTAAGGGTCGAGGGTGACTGAGTGGTGCCGTCGAAGTTGCTCGGAGTTGCTCCGCCCATGTGTGGACACGCACGGTGCACATATACGTCTGGGTAGGGTTGTTTGTTGTAGTTAGAATAGAAGAGGAAAGAAATAAAATGGGGAAAGAAGGACTCGGGGTTTGGGCTTGGGCCAGGTTTCTTTTAAAAATAATAATAATAATAAAGATGAGTAAAGGATAAAAGCATAGGTATAAAAGTAAAAGCTTAAGCATAAAAACAAACAAGCTTTTCCAAAAAAAAATTCTCTAACCCATTCTTTTTAAAAGTAAATGCTTTTGCTTAAGTCCCTAATTTGGATAAAGGAATTTAAAACCTTGTTTTACTTAAATATTATTTGGTTTATAGGTCATAAATGAATTGTTTTAACTTAAATTAGTTATGCTTAGAATAATTATATTATATGTCCTTTATTTAATTTAATTCCTAAGCTAATTTAAATAAAATTAAAGGTGTAATTAAGTATATGGTTAATGAAAATAAAATGTTTTTAACTTATGATTAATCAAAGGTTTTATGAATTTTATATAATATCTAATTCCAAATGTTTAATTAAAAATAAAAAAAATGGCTTGTAATTAATTAATGTCAATTAAGCATGGTTATAAGTAATTTATTTTTAAATTAATTTGATGATTGTGTGACTAGTTAATCTAGCAAATGAAGATTAAATTGGATTGAATGCTTTGGGTTGTTTAGTATCTCTAGATTATGTTAATTTGTGATATTCTGTGATATGAAATGACCTGAATTGAACTATTGATAAAATGTGAGACACTTATTTGAATAGATATTGTGATGGAATTTTTTTTATGAATGTTGAAAATTTTGAAATTGAATTATTTTGGCTTAAAGGATGTCATTTGGATTCGAAGGAACGGGGATCTGATATCAGCAATATCCGGAACCACTTCGGTTTAATAAGCGCTATAATTCTTTATAGATTTGATTTTAAAATCAAATAGGCTGGAATGGAATGAATTAAGTAAACTTGGCCATTTAAATTAAGTAACGGTACCTGGATATTATTTTTAAATACCAGTGGATATGTGTAATAAGTGGTTGCCAAAATAAGATAAGAACTCGTAGTAATGTTCGAGTTACCCTGGCTTTTCAAAGAAGTTTATAACCTTAGTATTTCATATTAGATGGTTTACTCATGCTGGTTTCCAGCCTGACTCGGGTGTTACTTTATTGTAATACTCGGGTCAGACCGAGTATTATAGATTTTACAGGTTAGGACGTTCTGGAGCTCAGGGGCGAGCTGAATAATAGAGATGTATTGACTATTTCGCTGTGTATTATAGGCTGTATTGATAATATTTAGAGATAGGTTATTATGACTGTCCAGTTTATTTGTGAATGATTGTACTCTGATATATTGTATGTAAATTGACATTTATAGCTTTCTTTGTGTAAATGCTGTTATTTGTATATTATATTTTGATCCGCTGCGATTGTGAGATTCTATGCTGTTGTTTTGTTTCTCCTTCTACCTTTTTTCTTCTTACCCTAACAGTCTTGGATTTCCGGCACTTGACTGCCCTACACTCTATATAGTGAATGTATTAGTGTCGATTTTCGAGGTCAAAAATTTCGGGCAGTTACAACAGCCTTGTGACGTGTACAGTGATACATGGTGCATGTCACAAGTTGTTCGTGTAAGATTAATTCAAAAGAAAAATGATGATGAACAACCTAAATAACTGAGGCAAATAACATTTTTAAAACACATACTTCATTTTGAACTGCAAAATATTTGATTTTCAATTTTACTGTGTTAGTGTTTATTTTGCAGATAATTCAATGCTAGATACAAGCTAGAATAGAGTTGAAGATAAAAATATGAGTGTTGAGTGAATATGTATTGAGGTGAAAATGTATGTAAAAATTGTATAGTGAAATTTGTGATGTAATCGAAATTGTAATGTAATTGAAAATGTATATATGTAATGAGAGCTTAAATTTGTACTATTTGAATTTGTAATAAAATATTTGTTTGAATAAAATATTTGTTTGAATATAAATTATGTGTTATTTATTTTAGTAAACAAATATTTATTTAATTACGTTAAAAATAAAATAGTAAATAGCAAATACATTTAAATGAATATATATATATATATATATGTCTAAAATATCGACAAACAAAATCAAATACTAGCATTTCTACACTTATCACTAGCAAACAAAATAATTAAACATGGGAACAATGGTATTTTAGTTTAGTTTTGAACCAGCAGCTATTAAACTATAAAAATTAGACATTAATTTAGCTTTAGGTTTGAAATAAATTACTATAAAAACATTAACAAATTCTTGTTTATGACAATTGCATCAAATCATGTAACATCAAAATCTAAAATGATATGCACATTTAGCTGTAAATTAGCATGCATGTTCATAATATTTAAGTGCTTATCAATAGCAAATTAAGTAATTAATCCTTGCTTATAGTGGTTTTTTAATCTAGATTTGAACCAGCAACTATTAAATTATAAAAATTAGTCAGTAATTTATAGAAATTAAGAATAAGAGATAAGAGATTTGTGGAGAATATAGTTTTTGTTTTATTCATAGAGGTAATTTACAATGATAAAATACATCCTCTTTTTATAGCATTATAAAATACTTAGAAGAAAAGGTACTTAATTTTGTGTATATAGAAAGCCTATATTTCTTAAGATACTATTTCCTATAAACTCAGATTTCTTTATAATTGCAGAGATTTTGTATTTATTCTTCCCATATAAATGCAGATTTCTTCATAATTGCATAGATTTTGTATTTATCCTTCTATACTCAATACTCCTCTCAAGATGGAGCAAAATATCAATCATGCTCAATTTGTCAATTACATTATTAAATTTCCATCCATAAATTACTTTTGTGAGAATATCTACAAGTTGATTTTCTGGCTTCACAAATGGAAAACATATGTACCTTTTGTCAATATTTTCTCTGATTAAAAAATGATCTACTTCAACATGTTTTATGTGGTCGTGCTAAATTGGATTATCTATAATCATAGTTGCTGCTTAATTGTCACAGTGCAACTCCATTGATTTTCTAAGATTAAAATCAAGATACTTCAATATATTTCTTATCCGTACACATACTTATGAGCCATGCCTCGAAACTCAGATTTTGCACTTGATCTAGCAACTACCTTTTGCTTCTAGGCCCTAAATGTTACCAGATTTCCATAAGAAAATGTAAAATGACATGAAGTTGACCTTCTGTTTTTTATATCTCTAGCCCAATTTGCATCAATATATCATGTTACTTCTATTTCACCAGCTTTCTAGAACAATAAACCTTTCCCTGGAGATTTCTTCAAATATCTAAGTATTAGAATGATGGCCTTCATATGTTCTTCACTTGGGTTATGCATATATTGACTTACAACACTAATAGCATATGTAGTATCAGGTCGAGTGTGGGAGAGACATGGTAGTTTTCCTACTAAAAGTTGGTATCATCCTTTGTCACATGGGATGAAACATTCACGGGTGATGACCCGCTTCAATTGGAGTTTCTATCGGTTGCAATCAAGCATTCCAGTTTCTGCAAAAAAGTCTAATGTGTACTTCCTCTGAAACATAAAATTCCTTGAGTTGATCTTGAAACTTCAATGTCAAGAAATATTCTAACTGTCCTAAATCTTTCATAAATAGTGTAACGACCCGTAAATTTCAACTGTTTTAATAACGTAATTAGTTGAAATTTTGTGAAATTTTAAACGATAAAATTTTGAAATAAAATTTTTATATTTGGAATACGTCTAGTTAAACATAGCAACTGGTAAATTTTCGTCCGAAAATATGGAAATTTATTTCGCGCGTAAATTCACTTCAATTTAATCAGTTAAAAAGCGATGAAAATAAAATGTTTCCGAAACCTAAATATTTTTACATAGAAAAATTCTAAACCATCTTCTGAGCAAGATGTCAGTTTGTCATTTTTCCAAATTCGGACATCTTTGGCTCCGTCGATCTTATTTTTCAGTGTTTTTCTTGCATTTTCCGTAGTGGAAAATTTTGAATTTTTATAATTAAATCGTACCACTGATATTTGTATACCGTTTTGACCGTCTTGTCATGCTGATCTTAGGGGTATATTCACTTTTGCGTTTTGAAGCCCGGTACGCCGCGGAAACTGTGAAACGGTCATTCGTGTCGGTACCATTTCGAACTTTTGAATTCTTTTGCCTGTTCGGTAACAACCGTGTAAATTCCAATGGTCATTAACATTTAATTCCCTTGAATGCAACCTTCATGACCTTTGCTATTTCCACCTGTTCATATTTTGTTGGCTTGCTTCTTTTGTTCTTTGATTTGCTTAAACATAAAGATACTTTGAAAATCAAAGGCCACGTCCCTTTATTTCTTTCACCTTTACCTGCTCTCTTCATCCCAAATCCATCTTCATCCTTGATCGGCCTCTAGACAAAATGAAATGAGGAAATATTTTTCTGAGCCTGCCTTCTTCTCCTTCGAACACAAAACCCACCACGTGCCCATCAACGTGCCACCAACCACTTCCACCTCCGCCCTGTGTCCCTGGCAGCAGCTCGCAAAAACCCACCCAACGTCACCGACCTCCGCCCTCTTCTCCATCCCACTGCCGCACGCAAGACCTAAGCCCCTCCGACCTACCCTGCTTCTCCCCACCCCGCAACCTTCGTCCACGTCTCACAGCACGGCCTGACACGCAACCCAAATTTCCACCCACTTCACTGCCTCGGCCACCATTTATCAACCGGGCTCTGCCTTGCCAAACGCCGCACCCCAACACACAACCTCCACCTCGGCTGGTGAACCGCCCTTTCCTTCATCGCCAAAACCACCAATCTCGGCCAAGTTTCCCTCTCCCCTCATGTGTGCATTGATCTAGGTAAGTTTGTATATTAGTTTACATATACTATATTTGCTGTTTGTTTATATTACATTTATATATATAATGTGTTTAGATTTTCTTTATATTTTATACAAGTATATATTAATGGTACAGTAAGGTATGTATATATTGGTTTTGTAAACAAACATTTTCAAACAAAATGATTTTGCGGATATTGATTTTAAATATGTATCAGGTATTGAGTTTGTTTAATCTGTTGCTTAACTTCGTATATAAGTTATTTATTATATTGTAAATAAATTTGTTACTATACTGCAATATGTTATATATACATTCTATATCCGTGTATACTTTTATTTCCAAAATGATAGAGATAAATATATTTAGTATATATAAGTAAGATGATATATCAGTTTATAATGGTTATATATATTGATTTCAAAGTATATATTATGTAAAATATGTGTAATATATTAGATCTGAACTGTTATATGCATAAAATCCATGCTTCTCTTCTCTAATATGTTTACTAATGATGTACTTGTATCTATATATAAGTAGGCTATTTTTCTACATATTATATGTTAAATTACAAACATATGTTAGGTTATATATATAGTTATATACATTTGTTTATATATTAGAATATATACAGATTGTTGATTTCAAGTATATACGTATGTAAGTTTTATTTGTTTTATATATATGTTACTATGGCAGAATATATATATATTGGTGTATATGTTGGTAGAGTATATATATTAAAATGTTGAAATGTTTCTTTACAGCTAGTTCATGTACAGGGTATAAGTCATATATATGTATGTAATGTTATATATGGTCAGTGAGTATATATTTGAATATATTTATATCTTACATATGACAGTCTATATATATATTTGTTGTTATTTAAAGTCATATGTAAGTCTATAAATTTTTTTATATCGATATCATTTTCTTTTGGTTGTTGTTTATATATTTGTTATATATATAAAAGTATATATATATATACACATTATTTTGCCTGCACATAGATTTGTTTATGTATATGCTATTTTGGATCTAAATTGATTTTTTTAGTTACATTTTATAAAAAATGTTGTTTCAAATATAACATATAGTGTTGATATTTTTATCAGTTTTAAACTTTGGTTGTTGGTTGATTTCCTAAGTATATAAAAATATATCTAGTAAACCGTTAAGTCTTAAATGTATTAATTCAAAATTTATTATTATTATTATATATATACACACTTGACTTTAATATTTGAATTTTATTTGAAACAGTGATTTTGAAATATATATATATATATATATATTTGTTTTAACATATGTTTAAATTAAGAATATGACTGGATATATATATATATATATATATACCTAAGTTCACTTATATCGATTTTCTTCATCGATCCAGTCCTGATTTAATTTCGTCGATTCCTGTTATCAGCTTTGTCGTCAAATTCGCGTTCTATCGTGCTTCGTTTTGGAATTCGTGCTTGGGTTCTAACTACTCTCATTGTCGAATCTCTCTAGCCTCGGAAGGTGAGCACTCACTCACGATTAACGTTCTTTTATTTATTAAATTTGATTTCAATTGAAACGACAATTGAAATATGCTGCTATTAGTTAATTACACTGTTATATATGCTATTACCTGTATCAGTTCACCTGTGACATCTGACACCATTATCTGTTAATTATTTATGCAATAATAATACAGTTTGGCTGAAATTGATTGATTGTTGATGTTTATATTGGACGTTAAATTGTTAATGTTAAAATGATAAATAGTATGAAACTGAACTTGATATAGGATAATTAAATGTTAAATTTGATTAACTGACATTTGTATAATATGACCCCTTTAACTGTTAAATTTATTGACACGTAGGATTTGTTTAATTACACTTTGAACCACTGAATGTATGTTGTTAAATTGATGATGTATGAAATTGTAAATAGATGACAAGTGAAAAACCGTAATGTAATAATCTTTAGTCTACATGAAATGATAGTGTAGATTCTAGAAATGATTATATTAATTCGTACAAATAACAATGCGAATTAATACGGTTATTTCGGGATTATTTGAATTGATTATTGGATTGATATTGATTGTTATTATTGCTTGTTTATTTACTTTGACATCATCCCAGTTATCTCACTACAAGTTCCCTTTGTTGTGTTTTGATTTTGAATTGAATTGGAATCGGGTTGAAATGATAAATACCCAAATTTGAACTTTGACCTAGGATAGAGAATTAAATAAAAACCCGATTGGTCAATAATCCGATTTAAAAGTAAACGAAGATTTTATTTGAATAAATAATATGGTTTTGAAATGAAGTTGAAATTTGAATTTTTAAGAAAGGAAAATGTTAATATTTAATAATCTGAAACAAAATATTAACAATGTAATTAATGAAAGAATGTTGTTTAATTTGAGAAATGATTGAATTAAGTGAAATTATAATTAAGTTTGAAATTGTTAAAGTTTGAAATGATTTCATAATTAAATTTGAAATTATAATGGAGTTTGAAATTATTAAACTTGGAAATGATTTAATAATTAAGTTGGAAATTATAATTAAGTTGAAATTATTAAACTTTGAATTATTTAATAATTAAGTTTGAATTATTTAATAATTAAATAAGATTGAATTATTAAATTGAATTGAATCCTTTAATAAGCGAAATTGAATTTTTGAATAAGTGAATTTTACTTCGTAAATAATTGAAATTGAGTTCTTTATTAAGTAAGTTTTTGGAAAATTATTTAAGAAGTAAATAAGTGAAAATTGAATTTCTTTAACAAGAAATGAAAATGTGATTTATTGAAATTAATGTAAGACTTGTAATTGAAAGAATTGATTTGACGAATTGAATTTAATTCAAAATTGTAAGTTTTGATTTAAACTTAAGAAATTGATTTAATGAATTGGAAATTGAATAGAAATTGTTTTGAATGATAAAGTAACTTAACAAATATTGAATGAAATCGATAAATGAGTTTAAATTGATTTGAATGCTAAAATTAAGTTAATTTAAATAATTTTGAATTGAAACTTATATACGAACTTGGAACAATATTTGAATTGTTTTAAATAGAAATTGAAATTGAACTATAAGATTTTGAAATGGTAATTTGGAAGTTTTGAAACGTAAAGTATGGAAATTGGTTTTGAAAGACAAATGAAATGTTGATTTACGAATTCTATTTGAAATTGGTTTTGAAAGACAAATGAAATGTTGATTTGTAAACTCTGATTGAAATTGAAATTGATTTGGTTTTGAAATAAATAAACGACCAATCGGTGTTATAATTACGAAAGTTATTAAAGGGACCGGGAATCGGTTATGGATATACTCTCTATCTAAATCGAAAACCACTTTAATAACTATACGCGGAGTGATGATCCAGAATGAAGTGGTTGGAATGATGTACGTGTTGACTGAAGAAAGAGAACGATGATGGATAGCCTTGACACTTGTGTCAAATTGGAAATGACTAAAACAAGAGCTGTGCCGGGCCAATGGAGGATTTGCTACCTCAAGTGGACACACTTCTTCGAACTACTCATTACTTGTTGTCGATTGGTGCACCCTTGATTTTGGGAGTGTTGTTTCACGGTGTTGCGGGCGCTGCGGCGTTGCGTTCTCACCAGTCCGGATCAGGCGAACGGTAGTATCACTACCTTGGGTATTGCCTCATGTGCCTTGTCCTACTTGTATTCCATTTATGCGCGACCACTACGATTTTGATTTGTACCTTTAGTATATGGATTGCCCTCTGGTGACTTCCGGTTTTGGGGAAACTACGGTCTTGTATATGCTTTTGGGAATAAAAATGTGTTAAGGGTGGAATGGGCCATGACTTAACACTATTTTGATATCTTATTATTACTGATAGACATTATCTACTTATCGTACACTACTACATAGTAGATAGTTTAACGGATCCTTAAGGATGGTTATTCCAAACATCCTTTGAGTTACTTGTATTTCAATTGCTATTTCACTTGAGTTGGATTTATTAATATAAGAATGTTAATCCTGACTCGAGTGTTTTGTCTTTTCCTTACGCTCGGGTCAGACTGAGTAGTTCAGCTTTCGAGACTCACCTTTGGAGTTGGAGCTTCGCTTGGAGATCCAGCTATCTATCCAGCTTTTAGATATTCGATGATTCCAGTGATGTATTCTGATTTGTATCTGATGTATCGTGTTACTCTTCCGTTGTATCTGGTTTAACTCTGATGTATCGTATTACTCTTCTGTTGTAAACTCTGATGTATTTTATATATTCATATAGTAGCTTCATGAACTACTATCTCTTTTATTTCCGCTGCATTTATTACTCTGTGTCTGTGATTATTTATTTACTGTATATGTTCAGTTTTGCCAAATTTAAATTAACAACACGGTATTTTGAGCAATTCAATTCCGGCGTGAGTGTCTACCTATACACTTATAATGGATGCGAATGGTCCAAAATGGCAGGTCGTTACAAATAGTAAGAGCAGTAAGTTTTCCAGATTTCCTTTTCATAAACAAAACATGATCAGAATTACTTTATCTATATCCAAAAGCCTTCATGCTCTTTGTAAACTGTCTGTACCATGCTCGTAATGGCTGTTTCAAATTTTATAATGCCTTCTTCAGATTTCATTGTTCTAGGTGGTAATTCTATATACACATCTTCATCTAAGTCTCCATTCATAAATGCATTCTTTACGTCGAACTTTTGTAATGGTCGGTCTTGATTTGCAGCAAGAGAAATGCGTATACGAATAGTTATCATATTTGCTACTGGAGCAAATGCCTCCTCATAATCCATGCCATATGTCTGTGTATACCCTTTCGCCACTAGTCTGGCCTTATACCTATCAACACTTCCATTTGAGTTTATTTTTACAGTGAATATCCATCGACATCTAATAGTTCAGCATCCTTGAGGTTTCTCAATAAGTTCCCAAGTGGAATTCTTTTATAATGCATTCATCTCTTCATTCATGGCCTTCTTCCATCGTGGATCTAATAGTGCTTCTTGCAAATTTCTAGGACCAACAATAGATGATAACTAATTTATTGTGCATGTATGTGACTCAGACAACCTATGTGTAGATAAGTACCCAAAAATTGGATATTTGGTTTTAGACTTAATATTTAGTTCATACATAATTTTTGGAAGGCCATTTTTAATCCTTTCTAATTGACTAGGTTCAATATCAATATTGGTATGTGGTTCATTATTCATATGTGGTTCATGATCAAACAACATTTCTTCTGTAGATGCTGCTACAATATTTGATTCATCATTGATTTCGATATTTCAGCATGATCTTCTTGTGGTATTTCAACAGCTTCAGCATGATCTCCCTCTGTCATTTGATCCTCTCCATTAATATCTTGGTCTTCTTCAATTTCTTGTTCATTACCAGCTATATCACCCTCACTAGTTATGTGTCTATTCAAGTTATTTGTCAATTCCTTCAGCTTTGGAAATATATCCCCAATAACATGAAACATTCCTTCACTATCATTAGATTTCTCCATTGAAGGGAAGATCCTCTAATATATGGTTCTAATTCTCGAAATAAAAATGTAAGGAGGTATATATTTTTACTTCCATAGGATGATGACATCAGTAACCCTTTTTAGAATCAGTGTATGCAAGAAACGCACACTTTCGAGCACAGTGCTCTAATTTATCTCATTGATGTATAGGTATATGAACAAAGCCAACACACTCAAACACACATGGTTCTAAATTTGGCATTGTAGGAATGGTGAACAGTTCACGAAGTCATTTGAAATGAGTCTGAAACTCAACTACCCTAGGTTATGTACGGTTTATCAACTATGCAGCAAATTTTAATGCTTTTTCCTAATAATTTAATGGCATATTCATACCAAAAAAGATGCACGAACATGTTTTAATAATTATATGTTCAATCATTCAGCTAACCCACTGAATGTGTGGTATATATACATTAGAAGTTTGATGCCAAATGTCATTATTTGTCATAAGTTATGACATGTCATTACTAATAAATTCCGCGCCATTGTCAGATTGATACAGTATCTTTCTTTGGAATTGAGTTAAAACCATTCGAATTTTTTTTAAATACTTTAAGGACTTTACTTTTATGAGTAATGAGAGACACCCATATTTTAAGAATACGTCATCAATAAATGTCATAAAATATCAAGCTCCAAATAATGAAGAAATGCGCACAAGACCTCAAACATAAGAGTGAACAATACGAAAAGGTTTTGTACTTTCATTGCAACTTGGAGAGTATGTAGTACGATAACCTTTAGCAAGTTCATAAATATTGAACTTAAAATCTGAAATATTGCTTTTAGCAAATAATGTAGAATTTGATTTTTTTTAAGATTTCCAAATGAGAGATGACCAAGTCGACGATGCCACAACCAAACCTTAGCTTTGTCTTCTTCAATTCCTCAAACATTATTTACCTAATAAATTTTATACTCTCCATCATTAGTCAATTCCGCAAATTTTATTTACTTGATATATTTATGCTCTCTATTATTAGTTACGTCTAAATAGTAGAGATTGTTTCTTCTAACACCATAACCAAGAACCTTTTGAGTCACTATGTTCTAAAAATGCAGAATTGTGGCCAAGATGTCATAGTACATAGAGTGCAACAATGATTCTACCAATAGATAGTATATTGTATTTTAAGGCATGGACAATAAGCACTGAACTTAATGTCAAGGTATCAGATACATCAGTATAGCCTTCTCCAATTGTAAGAGATGAACCATCATTTGTTGTATATATAGAGCTTTTGGTTGAAGGTGAAATGGATGACAGTATGCTAGAGTTTTACCATATGACCGATGCACTAGTATTAATTAACTAAGCATTATTTAATGAACTTACATATGAGACACAATCTGTAGTTTTTCATACCTGATTAGGCAATATTCATTGAATGAGAATTTTTAGCAGTATCCTTCTTTGTATTCAAGTTCTTCTTTGTTGCTTCGAAAAATCCCACTATTCTCACAACACTTCTGTTTTCTATGCTCTTTTTCTCCACAACGTATGCACTCAAGATAAAGAAGGATATGTCTAGTATCCTTTTGAGAATTCTAGGAACTTTGAGATTGATCTTTCTTATTGTTTAGAGCCATAACTTAAGATTTAGCAAATGATGATTGATTTCCTATTACTTGTTTGTGAGCTGATACTCTTCTCATTATTTGATAGGTTGCTCCAAAGTAAATGGTGGACCTTTTGGAAGAATTTCACCATGTACTTGATCATACACACTATCCAATGTAGAGAGAATCATGTGAACCCTAAGACGTCCCACATATTTTTGCAGAAGAGCAATGGACTCAACACTTTCTCCTTTCACAGTGTTACGGTGGTCAATTTCTTGGAAAATTCCTGCTAACTCATCATAATATGTTGCAAGAGATTGAACCATTTTGTTTTATGGAAAAACACTTTCTGTGTAACTAGAAGATTTGAGGTTCATCATATTTGTCAGTATACATGCTTTAAGAGATTCCAACACCTCCTATATAGTTTCCAAGAAAATGTACATGTTCATTAGAGTTGTTGACATTGAATCACATAGCCATCCCTTCACTTTGTCATTCTCAGAGCTCCAATTTTCATATCCTTCATTTTTTTCCGAAGCTTCTTCTTAGTGCCGCTATTGTACCCCCGCATTTTCCGACCATTAATGTGCATCTTTAAAACTTTTGACCAAAGACTACAATTGTTTTCATTCGGGGTATTGTTAGTTGTAAAAGGAGCATCAATGTAATTATGAACAATGTGTGATTAGGGTTTGAGCTTGATGTCATTTTTGTTTTACTATCAGAATTCATTATGAGATTTGGGATTTATTTAGACTAGAGATTGAAGATTAGTAATGGAGTTTGATTTGGTTCGAATTTCAAACCTGCTCTGATGCCATATAGAAATTAAATACAAGAATACCTTTTATAACATCACAAAATACTTGATAGAAAAGGAACCTAATTTTCTATATATAGAAAGCCTATATTTTTTAAGATCATATTTCCTATAAATGCAAGTTTATTCATAATTGCAGATGTTCTGTATTTATTCCTTCTATATAAATGCATATTATTCATAATGGAAGATGTTTTGTATTTATTCTTTCCTCATAATGCAGATATTCTATATCAATTCTTTCCATATAAATGCAGATTTCTTTACAATTGCATATATTCTGTATTTATGTTTTCTATATTCAACTTAATTTAGCTTTAGATTAGAAATAAATTACTTTAAAATCATTAACAAATTCTTGCTTATAAAAAGTGCATCAAATCATGTAACATTAAATTATATGCACATTTAGCTGTAAATTAACATGCTTGTTCATAATACTTGAGTGCTTATCAAGCAAATTAAGTAATTAATCCTTGCTTATAATGTTGTTTTAATCTACCCTTAAATCAAAAACTATTAAACTATAAAAAATAGACATTAATTTAGCTTTAAATTAGAAATAAATTACATTAAAAACATTACAAATTCCATTTTATGCAAAGGGCATCAAATCATGTAATATTAACATTTAAAATGATACACACATTTAGCTATAAATTAACATGTGCAGTGACCCACCTTTTTGACCATCGAAAGTCGACATTGAATACTACCATTGTGTTCAAATGTCGAACATCCGAGTGACAAAAGAGCATAATAGAGTAAATAAAATAAAAGAACTAAGAATTGAGAAAATTACAACCTCACTGTGAAATCGACAGTATATAATATAACAAGGACAGTAAAAACTATCATTTCAAAAATATAGAGTACAGCAGAGTTAAAGACAAACCTTATCAGCTAGACAGTTATAAAATCCCGACTTTACAATTGCTGATATAGATACTATATTATATAGCGGGAAATAACACTACGATAAGTGATCCTCCAACCCCTCTCCAAGATTTCCATAACACCAAGCTAACCTAGGAAAATACTCGGTCTGATTAGAGCATTATAACAAAATAACATTTGGATTAGTCTGGAAATACCAGCATGAGAAAACTCAAATAATGGAGAACATATAAAAGTTCTATGTGACCACACTGCTAACGCGGAACAAGTTTTTACCTTACAAGAATAACATCCATATAGGAAATACTAGAGATAAACAGCAGGAAACAAACCCAGATAAGAATGGGTATAAATAGTATTAAAAACCAAAATTGAAAGAATGAAAATAATCTAAGGAAAACCAAAACTGGACAGAATGGATAAACAAGATAACAGTCCAAACTTGATATAATGGACAAAATAAGGTAACAGCCCAAACTTGATAGAATGGACAAAACTAATACTTAAACACCACGAAGAGTGGTTGACTCTTCCGGTTACAATATAAAGAAAAATAGATTCAAAGGTTCAAATCAAATAAGGAAAGGAAAATTTCCAACAAATGATTAGGAGGATGCAACCCCCTTAAAATGTACTTGAAAACACCGGGAGCTCCAAGTCGAATCACGCCAATCCTTATCGAAAATCTGAATATTTCACATCTAAATCGTAACCGTTTTAAAGTAACGTTACACCAAAATCTAAATGAGATGTGAAAATACCCTAGTGGAAGCAACACCACATAACTTGGCATCCAAAAATACGACTTTGGTTTAGTCATTTTCGACAAAGGATAACAAAGCTCAAAGAGTAGTAAATCGTTTAAAAGGTGACGATGCACTATGAAGAAAGCCGAATCCGATAATTAATTAATCACCTATCGAGGATAATTAAAATGATCGTATATGAAAATTACATTTCATATATTTACCACTACTCGTTGATTCCAGACAAGTCTATCCCTCGAATGAATATAAAGCCAAGAAAGTTAAGGTTGTGTTACCTTTAGGCTTAACGACATTTTAACCTTTAAAACGGAAACGAGTCCAAGCCTCAACATTTATCGTTAAAATATGATTAAATCCAATCTATATAAGCGACATTGATTGCTGAACTACTTTTCTATAACCAAAATCAAAGTTTACTTTTGAAATTTGTGCTTGATTTCCATATTACAATAATGGTAAAAACAGTTTGGAAATACTCTTTAAAAATGGTTCCTTTATAAGACAAAAGTTATAATGCTAAATGTATTAAAACAAGAGTCAAAAACAAATATCATTAAAGCATTGATTACTATAAACCCAAAACAATTTACACTTAGCTTTATTTATAAATAATTCCTTTTAAAGGATATTCTCATTTATAAACTTTATTTATAAAATTAAAACAATATTTATTATCCCAAGAAAATAAAAAAATTTAAATACCTTTATAAATTTAAAACAATATTGATTATCCCTAAAGATAATCAATCACATTTATAATCTCTTTTAGCTAAGCAAATCCATGATTTTTTATAAAATAGTTAATTATTTTCAAACAATTTTATATCATCTGTAAATTAGCTTTAAAACCTTCATTAAATCTGTTAATTAACTTTAAAACGCTTTCATTAATTACTTTCATTACTTTTATCAAATTAATTGAAAATCAGTAATTAAAATCAAAGTTTAATTTCATTACTTTTATTAAATTAGTTTACTTAAAATATCATTAATTATAAAGATTTATTAAATTCAAATAATAATTAATTTAAAATGATATAATCTCAAATATTGTTAACTAAAATGATTAATAAACTTTTAAACCATTAATTAAAATAATTAATTAAATTCGAACCTGATTAGTTAAAAGGATTAATTAAAACACCATTTATTAAATTGATTATGTAACGACCCACCTTTTTGAACCTCAGAAGTCAGAACTGGTACATCTACGGTATTCACGCGATGAACAACTAAGTGTCGGAGAGACAGAATGTTAGGGGAAAGAATGGAGAGAAGAAACTAAACAATCACAGAATCTCATAACGCAATGGAATAACCTATATTAATCAGCATAATACTTTACAAAGTCATTTCAAAAATGATACATTAGAGTTATTGTGACGACCCGGAATTTTGTATATTTGAAATGGGAATATTTAATTTATTTTAAATATTCGAAGGTTAAATTTTAACTTTAATTTCAAATATACAGTATTTATTTGGATAATTAATTATTAAATTTAATTATCGGGATTGGGTAAAATATGGAATCTTGATTTTAAGCCTGTTAAAAAAAAAATAGTTCAAAGGTTCAGAAAATTTATATTGTTAATACTGAAGATGATAGAACTTTTAAAATGGAATTTTAAAGAGTTTTGTTTAGTTTTAAAAATATATCGTTGAAATTGAATTTAAAAAATAGCCGTCCGAGGCACAGTCTCGGAATTTAGTGAAACCAGTTCCATTGGATCCGTAATATTGTATTATTATTGGATTTAAATTTTCGTAGTATTTGGAGTTGTCGTGTGATCGTACGGAATGTAAACGCGCTGAAATTAAATCGGAAATTTAATATTATAACTGGTCAATATATCTCCCATCAGTGCTTTTTGTTTTCATTTCTCAACACCTATAGCAAGCCTATGCAGACACGCAAGGCAGTTCATAACACGTGTTCTCCCTGGAATAACACGCGTCCTCTCTCAAGAAATAAAATATCTATTCGTTCTGTACCATTTCCTTTCCTTTTAGATTTGTCTTACCTCTCGTACTTATCAAAAGAAATGGAGAACAAAATACTTTCTTCTGCAATTGATTTCGAATCGGTGAAGAAAAAATATAAAATTACCGAGCATCTCAAACAAATCCAAGTGAAATCGTTTCCTTCTCCTCAAGATCAAAATCGAATTCGATTTAAGCATAGGCAAGCTCGTTCGTTTCCTTCTCCCCAATTCGAAGTTCAGTTGACGATGTCGCATGGCCAGGGAGGACTCGATCTTGTACGAGGTCGCAAGGCGGGCGACTCGATGGGTGTGGGTTGGTCGAGGCACGATTTTTGGGACTTCATGCTCGTGAGGGTCGGCGATGTCTAGGGTGGAATCGGAGCACTGTGGGGGGCGAGCGTGAGTGGCTCGGCTCGCATGGAGCTGGGTCATGACCAGAGCTCGCGTGCGCGGGGTAAGAGGGGTAGGTTGCTTTCTCGTTTCGAGGTGGTGGAGGTAGTTTTTCTCGACTGCTAGGCAAATCGAGTGGGCTGGAAGCTCGCAACCGACGACAAGGTAGCAGAGGCAAGTAGCGACGCGTGACAAGGTCACGGCTTCGAGCGATGGGGGTTTCGATCGACGATCTTGTGTGAGCATCAATGAGGTATTGCTGTTTGTTTCTAATTTCATTTAAATGTATAAATTTTTATAAATTTGAAAAGGGAAAATATAACAACCAGTTGAAATCTGGATAGAGTTAAAATTAAGATTCAAATAAGGGTTTCATGACAGCAAACAGAATATAAATATAGATAAATCTGCAAGTTTCGAAATAAAAAAAATAGTGGAAAAAAACTAGATTTTGGGATCTACTTTATAAGTGAACGGGTTTCAAGGGATAGAAAGAAAATGTTTTAAGGTATATGTATATATCTGTATAAGGATATATATATGGACTTGCGATTTTATTTTGACTTAATGGATTATAAAGATAAATTTGTCTAATAAACGTAATGAATTAATTTAGTCGGTAAGAATATTTTATTAAGAGGAAATGGTTAAATAAAATTTATAAAACGGAAATTTATTTGTACAATTGTTCAAATATTAATAAATCGCATAATTGTTTATACAAGGTTAAATTTTGAAAGGAGCAAGTCGAGATTGGGTTTGGATGGCAAATTTAAAGGTGAGTTAATCTCACTCAGTTTAATTTTATTTAAATTTAATTGGTTAAATTTAAATATGGATGAATGATTGAATTGTTTGATTGGATTGATATGATATGGTATATAGTAGTATATACCAATATATATATATTGGCATATGTATATATTGGAGTTGTTGATATTCCCACATTATATAGTGGATGAGACCCTATGCGCCGCATAATAGCGGATGATATTTTATAAAAACCCATATACCGCGATATTCCACCTCGAAGTGGAATTGGTATTGTGCTAACGTTTGTGGATGCAGGGAAACAGGTTGGAGGGATCCAACTGGATTCCTCAAAATTATTTAGATTCTTTGATATTCTGTTCTATGAATATTGATATCCTGTGATGATTCTATTGATGATTGAAATATTGGATGATATAGTTGGATTGAATATTTCAATAAAAGGAGTTATCAAAATATATTGAATTGGATTTTGAAAGAAATAAAATTTAAGTAAATAATTCAAGTGAATTAGAATAAGGGAATTTTGAAATAACAAGGGAAATATTAACTTTAAACTAAAGTGATATTAAATTTAAAGAATAAAGGATTTATTTTGAATGTAAGGATTAAATTTAATTAAAGGCTAAAGAAGGAATTTTGGAAGTTTAAAATTGGTATTTTCAGTTAAAAAGGGTTTTAACTCAAATAAAGGAATAAATCTAAAAGTTAATGTATTTTGAAATAAATGAAGTAGTAAAGGAAATTTATTTCAAAGTAAAGTAAAGTAAATTGGAAAATCAATTGGAAATTGATTTAGTTATTTAAAATTGGAATTTTAAAAGAGAAGTGAGATTTTGGAGATATAAACTGGGTTTATAAAGTAAAATAAAATATAGTGGATATTTGAATATAAATTCAAGGTGAGAATTTATAAAAGATATGGTTTGGTTTAAAAATAAATGTTGATTTATTTTTAAAAGATGGAAATGAGAAGTGTATTTCTCTAGATAGCCAAGTACGTTTTCAAAGCAATTTTAAATATAAGTTAAAAGTTTTAAGTATGTTTTAAAAAGCATGTTTTAGAAAATTGATTATTTCTAAATGTTAATTTTCAAAGTAGGTATATTTTAAAAATCTATTATTGTAGTAATTATATAAAAGTGATTTGTTATTCTGTTTTAAAAAGAGAAATTTAGTTTATATTTATAAAGAGGTTTAATTTAAAGTATATATTTTTAATAAAGTATTAAAGTAGTTTGATTTCAATGTTATAAAATATATTTTAAAATAAAGTGTTTTTAAATTATTTTAAAATCTAAAAGTGTTTTGTACTTGGTGTTTCAGAGAAATAAATATTTGGAAATGTATTCCGTAAGCGGAAATTGTTTGAAATTGTTTTCAAAAGGAGTTTGAAAATTTGGAAATATATCTTGGAAAGATATTTGGGCAAATAAATAATGTGGGAAATTATTTAATTGTGTGATGGTTGCTTGTGGATGTTAATTGATAGTTAAATAACCGACTATCAATATTGGCCAATGCGCTGATCGTTTCGAAGAGACCGGGATCGAGTTTCCGTATACCGGGATTCTAGGTCTGGAGACTTGAATACCACTTCGATTCGGTTTGTACGTTTCGTGTAACGATTTCGGAGTCGAAGATGGAGCTGTGAAGTGCAAGGGCTAGTCGCTACTAATCCTGAGGATATTTCCAAAATGGATGTAGTAGGAATAGTGCCCTCGGTTCCGTTCAAACCCAGGACGGACTTGTATGGACGAATGCTTGCGAAACATCGTCAGCGGACGATGGGCATTCTAAGGGATATGTTCTCTAAAAGGTATCGTTTAGCCTCGAACCTCATCAACCGGGAATGACTGAAAATCAGGGGTTATGCAGCAAGGCTTCGTGGGTAGCTCCCACTGGAGGGTAAGGTCATCCCTGTCTAGATGTCCCTTTTTATTTCGGCTTAGTGGTGCGGTTGCTGATCCCAACCGTGGGGTGATTTTATTCGGGATCATCCAGTAAGGGATGGTTCCGGCCTTGTGTTGCAGGGGAGCGGGCGTACTCCTCGGTACGGTGATCTAGGCCACGTACTGTGATAGGTGGTACCCCAGTGCCTAGTCATTCGTTGGAAATCCATTCTTCCTACGTGCCTTGTACGGTTTTGATTGTGCCCAACTATTGTTGAAATGTGAGATGCAAGCATTTCAGCTAGATTATATTTTACTTTCTGTAGGCACTATTATAATATCAGAGGATTTTGATATAAAGTGTTTTAGCTATCGTAAGGTAAAAACCCGACATGTTTATTTGTGGCGTGGTCTTACGAGATGCTTTTGTTTTCAAAGGATTTTGAAACTTTAATAATCAATTTGAGTGTGATTTTCTCACGCTGGTTTTCCAGACTGACTCGGGTATTGTTTTATATGATGCTCGGGTCAGACCGAGTATTATAGGTTACAGGATATAGGATATGATGATGTGGAGCTCAGGAGACGAGCTGGATGACGATACGTACTCTCGTACTTGCTATTATTTTTCCGCTGTGTATTCAGTTGTATGATATTGATGTGATGTACTCTGATGATGTATTTGGATGTATATATATATATATACAGATACAGTTTGATTTGTGTAAAGATCTGTTGATATATATTATATTTTATTCCGCTGCGTATGTGAGATTCTGCTGTTGTTTTCTATTTTTCTTCTTCTACCTCTTCTTCTTAACTAAAATGGTCCGGTTTTTCGTGTTAGAATAACTCGGGTTGTTACACTTGGTATCAGAGCTTAGGCTAGCGATAACCTTGGCTCTGTTGGGAATTTTGAGAGTACTAATAGATATGAGCGCGTATTTGTTAGTGGATATAAAAATGATTTTATATTGTGTTGGTTGGTTTATTGAGTGGCATATGAACCTTCGTCGGCACAGTCTGGACAACTGTATCGAAGGGGTTTCTAAACACTTGAATAGAACAGTTCGACACAATATTGTTTTAAATAGGGTGAATGAAATAATTTTGCCCAAATTATTTTTATATATAAAAGGATAACTTTTGTAAATTATATAATTGGTTGCTTGGTTGTTAGAAATTGATGATATTAAATTATTATCATCATTGTGTAAAAATTGAATCAGAAATTGGAAAAAAGTATAACCAAAGATGAAAGAATAAATTTATATAACAAAATGGAATTTGAAATATAGACTATAAATGCAATTTATAAATTGAGATAAACTTTATATACAAATGTGAATTACAAATGTGATTTATAATCAAATGAGATTAATTCATAAACAAATGAAATTTGTAAATGTAAATGGTAAAAGTGACTTATAACTTGAAATAAAATGTGATAGAATTCCAGAGTAATGTTTGGATATAAAAAATTGGATGGATTTTGAATTTGAAGTTTTGGGAAAGATTTAAATTCCTTTGAATTTAAAAATAGTTTTTAAAGGTTTTGGGGAAATAATAGTGATATTATTTCATGAATATTTTTTGAAATTGAATTGAAATCTGGTGGGATTTGGGATTTAAAAATGTTTGAAATGTTTAGAGTGATAAAAGCATTAAATTCTCTTTCGGTCGCTGGAAAATAATTTCGGTGATGACTGCAGCATCATCGATGTCTATTTTCGAGTTTCCAAAGAGAAATTGCTACCAAACTGTTTTAAATTGGAAATGATTGTGAATTGGGTTGGTTTTGAAATTCAAAGGGAAAATTGTTTGGTAAAAGCAGATTGTTTTAGAAATTGAGATTTGATGTGATATACCAGATGTGTATGAGTTATTTATGGATTCAAAATGGTTTTGGAATAAAACCGGGCAATGGGATTCTGGGAATTCTATTTAAAATATAAATGTGGAAATTTAAATGAATCAACACTATAAAGTATAGAATGAAGTTGATTGAAATAAGAAGGGAATGGAAGTTTAATTCTGGGATTATAATTATGAGATGAAAATAACTCAATGGGTAATATAAGCTGGTAGATAAAAGAGTTAGAGAACTTGAAGGTGAATGAATTGTAAAACTTGTATAAAATTGTATCCTAGAATTAAAATTTAATTCGAGTATATGAAGGTGAATAAAATATATTTGAATTTAACTTAAGATAAGTTAAATAAAATTGAGAATTGGAATTGAATTAAATGTAAATAAGTAAGTAAGTTAAAATTTATGAATAGAAATGAAATTGTAAGTCATAAATGGGAATTCATTACTTTGAACCATTAAGAGTTATAATTTGAAATTGTAATTATCAAATGGAAACGACTAAGATGAGCAATCTTAATTTTTAAATAAATCCAAACTTGAATTATAAAATATATTGAACTTAAGAAAATTAAGTGAAGTGATATTTGGAATTAAAAAGCAAGTATTTAATTTTAACCAGCGAAGGAACTAATGAGATAATAAATTAGTTAATGAAATTGGATTAACATAGTGATGGTTTAAATTGCAAATGAATCCAAATAAGTGAAAATAAATTGGAAAGGGCCTGGTTATTAATAAAATAATTCCAGATGAATTGAGTATGGAATTTGATTAAATAAGAATCAAATGAAAGATGGAAATAAAACTTTAAAAGGTTGGTTAAATGGAAAATAAACTTAAGCTATTGACTTAAGTAAATGTTGAATGGAAACTGAACTCAAACAGAGGAGTGGTTTAAATAAGTTGAGAAATAGTTATTGAATGAATTAACTTGGATTGTTTTCGAGCTAAATAAAATTCAATATTCAGAAGTTGGAGATGAATTGAATTTAAGAAAATTTTTAGAAATGAAAATCTGAATGAAAATGTGGAATAAGTATTTATATTTGAAATGAAGTGGTAAATTGAAGTAAATTGAAATTCATATGAAATTTGGAGTTCAATTTGAATATATACACTTCAGTGGTGAAGTAGTAAATAAATATAAGAAAAAAATTATTATATTGGACTTAAGAATTGAAGAATGAAATTCTTAAGAAAATTTGTATTGGAAATATACTTAGTAATTTTAGAAAAAAAATATATATACTAAGTGAATAGTTGAATGAAGACTAAAACTGAAGTTGTGAAATGGGATAGTTGTGAATAAGGGGATAACAATCAAAAAGGAATGTGAATAAAAGAGAATTGATATAACTGATAATCAATTGGAATTTATACGTAAGATGTACGTATATTATTTTATTCGCATAGCTATTTGGTCCAGATGTCGAACACAGAATTTCGAGATAGTTTTATCGATCCGAATCAGGATTTTTCACTCGATTTTCAATGGCGAACCTGGATATGGATTGTTGACTGATTCTGAATATTCTCTATCATAGTTTGTGGCTATGCAAGGAGAATGACGGTTTCTGATCAAGAAACCAGATCTGAGTCCGCACTAGGAAGTCGGGTGGACGATACTAGTTCGGAAGTGAAATTGTGTGATCGATTGAGCGATCGAATGTGATATTGCGTACGGATGATATATGTGCATCGTACGGGCTTAAGTAAAGCAAATATTGAAAATTTGTAAAGAAAAGTATAAAATGACTTTGGGATTGTGATTGAATATTATTGCTTAGTAGGATATACAGGTGTATAAAAGCAATGGATAAATTGGGATTTTTGATTTTAGAAGATAAAATTTAATGGCCCGACAAAAGGTATGTATTTGAATTTCTATATGAAATTTGATTGGGTTTTTGATCCAGCCACTTGGCTTTTTGTTTTCTTTTTGAGATTGGGAGGCCGTAGAGCCATTTTGTAGTAGTACCGAGCTAGCCGCGCAAAGGAGACGCTGGCGAAATTTTTCGGAAATTTAGGGAGTTAGAAAAATTTTGGAAAATTTTGATAAGTTAAAATTTGAATTCAAATTTAAATTTGAATGGATAAGCAGGTGGTATGAGTTGAACTTATGAATAAGTTTGGGAAGTTAAAAGATGATTAGTGTATCATTAATAAAAGATTGTTATGGAAAGTTGTTAAAACTATTTGGATTGGGAAAAAGAACGGGTATCGAATCATTTCTCTTAACTGGTAATTTCGGGGACGAAATTCTTTTAAGGGGGGAGGAATGTGACGACCCGGAATTTTTGTATATTTGAAATGGGAATATTTAATTTATTTTAAATATTCGAAGGTTAAATTTTAACTTTAATTTCAAATATACAGTATTTATTTGGATAATTAATTATTAAATTTAATTATCGGGATTGGGTAAAATATGGAATCTTGATTTTAAGCCTGTTAAAAAAAAATAGTTCAAAGGTTCAGAAAATTTATATTGTTAATACTGAAGATGATAGAACTTTTAAAATGGAATTTTAAAGAGTTTTGTTTAGTTTTAAAAATATATCGTTGAAATTGAATTTAAAAAATAGCCGTCCGAGGCACAGTCTCGGAATTCAGTGAAACCAGTTCCATTGGATCCGTAATATTGTATTATTATTGGATTTAAATTTTCGTAGTATTTGGAGTTGTCGTGTGATCGTACGGAATGTAAACGCGCTGAAATTAAATCGGAAATTTAATATTATAACTGGTCAATATATCTCCCATCAGTGCTTTTTGTTTTCATTTCTCAACACCTATAGCAAGCCTATGCAGACACGCAAGGCAGTTCATAACACGTGTTCTCCCTGGAATAACACGCGTCCTCTCTCAAGAAATAAAATATCTATTCGTTCTGTACCATTTCCTTTCCTTTTAGATTTGTCTTACCTCTCGTACTTATCAAAAGAAATGGAGAACAAAATACTTTCTTCTGCAATTGATTTCGAATCGGTGAAGAAAAAATATAAAATTACCGAGCATCTCAAACAAATCCAAGTGAAATCGTTTCCTTCTCCTCAAGATCAAAATCGAATTCGATTTAAGCATAGGCAAGCTCGTTCGTTTCCTTCTCCCCAATTCGAAGTTCAGTTGACGATGTCGCATGGCCAGGGAGGACTCGATCTTGTACGAGGTCGCAAGGCGGGCGACTCGATGGGTGTGGGTTGGTCGAGGCACGATTTTTGGGACTTCATGCTCGTGAGGGTCGGCGATGTCTAGGGTGGAATCGGAGCACTGTGGGGGGCGAGCGTGAGTGGCTCGGCTCGCGTGGAGCTGGGTCATGACCAGAGCTCGCGTGCGCGGGGTAAGAGGGGTAGGTTGCTTTCTCGTTTCGAGGTGGTGGAGGTAGTTTTTCTCGACTGCTAGGCAAATCGAGTGGGCTGGAAGCTCGCAACCGACGACAAGGTAGCAGAGGCAAGTAGCGACGCGTGACAAGGTCACGGCTTCGAGCGATGGGGGTTTCGATCGACGATCTTGTGTGAGCATCAATGAGGTATTGCTGTTTGTTTCTAATTTCATTTAAATGTATAAATTTTTATAAATTTGAAAAGGGAAAATATAACAACCAGTTGAAATCTAGATAGAGTTAAAATTAAGATTCAAATAAGGGTTTCATGACAGCAAACAGAATATAAATATAGATAAATCTGCAAGTTTCAAAATAAAAAAAATAGTGGAAAAAAACTAGATTTTGGGATCTACTTTATAAGTGAACGGGTTTCAAGGGATAGAAAGAAAATGTTTTAATGTATATGTATATATCTGTATAAGGATATATATATATATGGACTTGCGATTTTATTTTGACTTAATGGATTATAAAGATAAATTTGTCTAATAAACGTAATGAATTAATTTAGTCGGTAAGAATATTTTATTAAGAGGAAATGGTTAAATAAAATTTGTAAAACGGAAATTTATTTGTACAATTGTTCAAATATTAATAAATCGCATAATTGTTTATACAAGGTTAAATTTTGAAAGGAGCAAGTCGAGATTGGGTTTGGATGGCAAATTTAAAGGTGAGTTAATCTCACTCAGTTTAATTTTATTTAAATTTAATTGGTTAAATTTAAATATGGATGAATGATTGAATTGTTTGATTGGATTGATATGATATGGTATATAGTAGTATATACCAATATATATATATTGGCATATGTATATATTGGAGTTGTTGATATTCCCACATTATATAGTGGATGAGACCCTATGCGCCGCATAATAGCGGATGATATTTTATAAAAACCCATATACCGCGATATTCCACCTCGAAGTGGAATTGGTATTGTGCTAACGTTTGTGGATGCAGGGAAACAGGTTGGAGGGATCCAACTGGATTCCTCAAAATTATTTAGATTCTTTGATATTCTGTTCTATGAATATTGATATCCTGTGATGATTCTATTGATGATTGAAATATTGGATGATATAGTTGGATTGAATATTTCAATAAAAGGAGTTATCAAAATATATTGAATTGGATTTTGAAAGAAATAAAATTTAAGTAAATAATTCAAGTGAATTAGAATAAGGGAATTTTGAAATAACAAGGGAAATATTAACTTTAAACTAAAGTGATATTAAATTTAAAGAATAAAGGATTTATTTTGAATGTAAGGATTAAATTTAATTAAAGGCTAAAGAAGGAATTTTGGAAGTTTAAAATTGGTATTTTCAGTTAAAAAGGGTTTTAACTCAAATAAAGGAATAAATCTAAAAGTTAATGTATTTTGAAATAAATGAAGTAGTAAAGGAAATTTATTTCAAAGTAAAGTAAAGTAAATTGGAAAATCAATTGGAAATTGATTTAGTTATTTAAAATTGGAATTTTAAAAGAGAAGTGAGATTTTGGAGATATAAACTGGGTTTATAAAGTAAAATAAAATATAGTGGATATTTGAATATAAATTCAAGGTGAGAATTTATAAAAGATATGGTTTGGTTTAAAAATAAATGTTGATTTATTTTTAAAAGATGGAAATGAGAAGTGTATTTCTCTAGATAGCCAAGTACGTTTTCAAAGCAATTTTAAATATAAGTTAAAAGTTTTAAGTATGTTTTAAAAAGCATGTTTTAGAAAATTGATTATTTCTAAATGTTAATTTTCAAAGTAGGTATATTTTAAAAATCTATTATTGTAGTAATTATATAAAAGTGATTTGTTATTCTGTTTTAAAAAGAGAAATTTAGTTTATATTTATAAAGAGGTTTAATTTAAAGTATATATTTTTAATAAAGTATTAAAGTAGTTTGATTTCAATGTTATAAAATATATTTTAAAATAAAGTGTTTTTAAATTATTTTAAAATCTAAAAGTGTTTTGTACTTGGTGTTTCAGAGAAATAAATATTTGGAAATGTATTCCGTAAGCGGAAATTGTTTGAAATTGTTTTCAAAAGGAGTTTGAAAATTTGGAAATATATCTTGGAAAGATATTTGGGCAAATAAATAATGTGGGAAATTATTTAATTGTGTGATGGTTGCTTGTGGATGTTAATTGATAGTTAAATAACCGACTATCAATATTGGCCAATGCGCTGATCGTTTCGAAGAGACCGGGATCGAGTTTCCGTATACCGGGATTCTAGGTCTGGAGACTTGAATACCACTTCGATTCGGTTTGTACGTTTCGTGTAACGATTTCGGAGTCGAAGATGGAGCTGTGAAGTGCAAGGGCTAGTCGCTACTAATCCTGAGGATATTTCCAAAATGGATGTAGTAGGAATAGTGCCCTCGGTTCCGTTCAAACCCAGGACGGACTTGTATGGACGAATGCTTGCGAAACATCGTCAGCGGACGATGGGCATTCTAAGGGATATGTTCTCTAAAAGGTATCGTTTAGCCTCGAACCTCATCAACCGGGAATGACTGAAAATCAGGGGTTATGCAGCAAGGCTTCGTGGGTAGCTCCCACTGGAGGGTAAGGTCATCCCTGTCTAGATGTCCCTTTTTATTTCGGCTTAGTGGTGCGGTTGCTGATCCCAACCGTGGGGTGATTTTATTCGGGATCATCCAGTAAGGGATGGTTCCGGCCTTGTGTTGCAGGGGAGCGGGCGTACTCCTCGGTACGGTGATCTAGGCCACGTACTGTGATAGGTGGTACCCCAGTGCCTAGTCATTCGTTGGAAATCCATTCTTCCTACGTGCCTTGTACGGTTTTGATTGTGCCCAACTATTGTTGAAATGTGAGATGCAAGCATTTCAGCTAGATTATATTTTACTTTCTGTAGACACTATTATAATATCAGAGGATTTTGATATAAAGTGTTTTAGCTATCGTAAGGTAAAAACCCGACATGTTTATTTGTGGCGTGGTCTTACGAGATGCTTTTGTTTTCAAAGGATTTTGAAACTTTAATAATCAATTTGAGTGTGATTTTCTCACGCTGGTTTTCCAGACTGACTCGGGTATTGTTTTATATGATGCTCGGGTCAGACCGAGTATTATAGGTTACAGGATATGATGATGTGGAGCTCAGGAGACGAGCTGGATGACGATACGTACTCTCGTACTTGCTATTATTTTTCCGCTGTGTATTCAGTTGTATGATATTGATGTGATGTACTCTGATGATGTATTTGGATGTATATATATATATACAGATACAGTTTGATTTGTGTAAAGATCTGTTGATATATATTATATTTTATTCCGCTGCGTATGTGAGATTCTGCTGTTGTTTTCTATTTTTCTTCTTCTACCTCTTCTTCTTAACTAAAATGGTCCGGTTTTTCGTGTTAGAATAACTCGGGTTGTTACAGTTATGCTAATAAAAATTATACTCTACGACAGTTATAACAGCCCGTCCCTACCTAAGTGATTCTAGATACATATAATATAATGTAAACAATATAACAACTAGCTATCGATGAAGCCTCTTGCTCCAAGCTACTCCAAGATGCATCTGGGAAAAACCTGAACTAGCTGCCCATAAAAATTTGAGCACCCAAGAGTTTTAAGGAATGAAAATAAAACTCCGAATCAGAAATGGGTCCGATGTAAGTTAACTCAAACTACTAAATTATTGTGTTTAAAAACCCTTTTAAAATCAATGGTATCTCGCAAGACCACGCCGCATATAAACATGACAGATTTTTACCTTACGATAACCAAAACTTTTTATAGAAAATCCAATGATATTATAATAATGTCTAGAGTCAAAATTGTTACATTAATTAAATTCCAACATACTAGGTTCTACAATCAAAAACATAAAGGCATGTATTGGAGATTGGATTCCATACTACGATAAGGCACTGGGGTACCACATATCATGGTACAGGTCTAGAAAATGTACCAAGGACCTTACCGGGATCCCCTGCCAACACGAGACTAGCTTACCCCTGATTAGATAATATCGAATATGCCATTACCTCAATTGCTTTGCAAACCTTTTCATTGAGATATCATGCAAAATCAATCCATAAATGTGTAGATGTATAAACAAAGGTAATGGCACACCTTAATGAGAGCGACCAACTTAGCCTTGCTGCATCTCCCCCGATTTTAGTCATACCCGGTTAATGAGGTTTAAGGCTACGCTTACCTTTATAATAGCAATCCCATATCAAATGCTAACATTGCCTTCCAAGCAATAATATTGTGCCAGCATTCATTCATAAATGTTGTCCAGGATAAGGACAAACCGTAGGCACAACTTCTACTACATCCATTTCAGAATCACCCTCAGGACTAGTAGTAAGCAACCCTTGCACTTCAATGCTCCATCTTCAACCCCATATTCTTCAAGATGCCTTCAGTTCGAAAAGCTTGATCTGGATCGACGTGGTTTCAGATAACATATACGATCTCGGTCTCTTTGAAACAACTTTCAATAATTTCCAGTAAACTCAGCCCGGTTCTTTAGGAAATAAACAAACAAAGTGCCCGGTTCACCTCCTAAACATTTATGCATGGATTTTCATATTATTTATCCAAAAAGAATGAAACAAGATTTATCGCCTAGTACAACATCAGGGGATGACTGTACCATATAACTCACGTGTTTCTCTTAGATATTTCCAAAGTTACATTTAGATCCGGATTTGATAGTTAGTTATTTAACTATCAAATATACAATCATTCAATATTGATTTTATTCCATATGGTATCTACTAAGCCTTTATTAATTAACCTTTAATTAATTAAAACATTTTGCAAACTTGGCTGGAAGATCTTTTTAAAAAAACTATCCCCAAAGCCCTTTACATCCCTTTTATACCCGGGAAACATTTTTACTTATCTCAAAAATATAAGTATTTACCAAAGACATTTAGAAAATTCCCTTTTCTCATACTCCACATTGAATGGCTAAGAGATTCCCTTTTCAAAACAACACTTACTATAAAACTCATTCACTTTATAAAACCTATTCACTTATTCCTTATAAAAATTCTTTTTATAAGTTCACTTCATATTTTAACCCTTCTTATAAATTTTGAAACCAGATTCAAACTTCTTTTTAAAATCTTTAAATGATTCATAAAAATTCTTTCCCTGTATAAAACCCTTTACAAAATTTCCTTTATAAAATGTCTTTGACATTACAAAATCTCATTTACAGAATCTCATTTTTAAACCATGTTAAATAAACACTTTTATGTAGTAAAAACCTTTTATTAAAACAAGTTATTATTTATAAATATCTTTATAAAAAATTATATAACATGAAGTCATTTATAACTTTAAAACCCCAGTCCGATAAAAGAATTGAAGTTAATTCAAAATCATACTTCATAAATTCAAAAAAAGACTTAGCAATCTCAATGGTACTAATTTAAGTTACCATTTAATTTCATTCCATTTTCAAGTCATTCAACAATTTATTTACATAAGTCAGCATATTTGTAAATACACATCATATTCAAATCATGAAATAGTATGTCAATATAAACTAACTAGCATATACATGTCCAAATAACAAAATAATAGGATGGTGATTTGTCCTGCTAAATAGATGTCTAAACAATTCAATCAATTTACCTATAGCACAACGAGGATTTATTATGCTAATACATATATCCAAAACAATCAAACAATTTAAATTATAGCTCATTCATAGTTATATGGTTTCTTAATGGTATTGACATTTGAATCCCTTGAATTCAAAGCCATCTTTGAAATAGAAGTTCCTTTGAAACAATTTGAATCTTTAAAAACAAAGGAGTTAGACTTTAAAATTCTTTTTAAATAATTAATTATAAGTTAAATACTTATTTAAATTATATTAATCTTGACTTAATCTTTACTTAATTTAATTAAATAATTAAACAATTATTAACTATTAATTAAACCCTGATTAATCCTTTATTAATTATTAAAAATTAGTTAAACCTCTATTAATAATTAATTATTAATTAATCTTAATTAATTGAATAAATGATCTTTTGATTAAATTAAATAATAAATTAAACCTTTAATAAATAATTTACTTTAAAATTAAATGTTAATTAATTTATCATTAAAAATAGTTAACTATTGATTAATTAAATAAATGAGTAATTGACCTTATATTTGATTAATAATTAATTAAAAATAAATCATGCATTTAACTCATAATTAATTTAAAATTAACCTTGCTTAGTCAAAAATTAATCTTACTTTTAAAACATAATTAATTAGTAGTTAATCTTCATTTAAATATAATTAATAAACCCCATGTAATACTTAATTAAGTATTAATTATCAAAACTTAATTTTAACGACCTGCCTTTTTGGACGTTTTAAGCAGACACAAAGTCAAACATAAACCATACAAAGGGGTAGATTGTTATTAGGGTAAATAAGAAAAGGCAGAGAAAGAAAAAACAAAACAGAATCTCGCAGCGGAATAACAAAATATAATAATCAAATAGCAATTCATGAAGCTGTTTACAAAACTTTTGATTATACTTATACAACACAGAATCAGAGTTATATACACAGAGATAAATAACAATGCAGCGGAATAGTCTGATGTAGAGGGAAATAATAATAATAGTAGTAGTACAAAATCTTCATCTTCATCCTCCAAAAATAAGGTCTTCAAATCCTGAAATGCTTAGGCTGACCCGAGCGAACTGAATAGACAAAACACTCGAGTCAGAACGAAAAGATCTTATGTAAGTTAAATCAATGGTAAATATGCGTGTGATGACGTCAGAGATGTTTACAGGGTTTGACATCTCCTATCCAGTGTCTAACATGGGTGTAGTAACTTAAGAGATGCTCGGGATTCCCATCTCCTAAGGATCTATTAAACTATGTACTATATAGTACAATAGCTATTACAATATGTCTACGGTAAAGTATAAGTATTGAAATAGTGTTAAGGCATTACCCATATCCCCCTTAACACATTTTATATATTCTTACAGTCTATACAGTACCGTAACTCCCCCGTAAACTGGAGGTCTATCAGAGGGCACTCCATAGGTATGGTACAAAACAAACTCGTAGAAGGCGCTCTAGGACATGTGAACATGGCACTCGAGGCAATGCCAGGGTAGATATACCGATTGCACTCCCGGACTGGTGGTAACGCATGACTACTATTACCGCCCACCTCGGACACACTCCTATAATCAAAATCGAGGGTGGCCACTAAATCAATCACAAAGTCAAAGTATAATAGCGAAGAAATGTACCCAATAGGAGGAATGACCTCACATGGTCCGGTATAGCTCCTGTTTTAATCACATCTAAACTGAATCATAGGAGTCAGGGTCACATCATACCTTATACAGGAATCGTTCGCCGAACCATCCTACTTCATTTCTTGAATCTCCACCACGTACACAGTTGTTAAAGTGGTTTTCGGTATTGGCAGAGAGTATGACAATATCTAATCCCGGACTCTTTAACAACTAAACGCTTATTTCACACCGGATGGTTCTTTTACATTTCCAAAATCATTTCATATTTATATCAAAATATCATATTCAATTCAAACCATATCACTTCTGAAATTATATTCACTTCCAAAAATCATATTTTCAAAATAGTTTAAAATCCTCATTTCAAAACTTCATATTCAAATCCAATATGTAATTTAAATCCAACTTAGGTAATAATATCATGCAGCCATATTCACATTAAAGTAGAGAATCTAAATTATAAACACATCTACTTTATTTAGTTTGAAATTTAGAAAGATAGTTTAAATAGTTAGAAATAGTTAAAATACTCTAAAATAATTCAAAATAGATTAAAATAGTTTTTTAATTGAATTAAGATAGTTGAATAGATTTCAAATAGATTAAATATAATTAAAATAGATTAAATAGCTTTAAAATAGATTAATTACATTTAAATTAAATTAAATGGTTAAATTAGTTTAAAATAAATTAAATTGTTTAGAATGGGTTAAAATTGATTTAATATAGTTTATATAGGTTAAAATAGTTTAATAATTTGAAAATCTTAAAATTTAGAATCTTAAAAATAATATATTGTAACAACCCGCATATTTAACGATTATGTATTTGAATATCTTATTTAAATATTTTGATCGTAAGTCGGATCTTAGTCCGAAAAGCTACTTTTTGCATACTGTCAAATTAGGGCTCGAGACCACCTCCATTGAGTTCAAAATGACGTTTATGATCTTTTTGAGTATAAACTTCGATATGCTTGGAGTTAGTGGAATTTTCACCACTTTTTCCCGCTTGTGACTTTGGTTTGGACTGCACCCTTCATTAGCTCAGCCCAACCCTCCTCTTCATTTCATTCATCAATTCCTAATACTTCAAGCTTCTTCAAAAATGGTGGTGGGAATGGGAAATTAAAATTCCAAGCTCAAGTCTTCATTGCAAATCCATCATTCAACTTCAAATTCAAGTGAAGACTTTGATTCAAGCTAGTGGTTGATCTTTGCATAGCATTTCAAGCTTCATCGTCATCCATTTTAGTGAAAAGGTGAGATTCTTATCTCACAATTCTTGCCTATAACTATCTTGGATTGTTGAAAATGATTTCCTATCACTTTAGCATGCACATTTGCAATTGGTTTGGATTGGATTGGCGAAAAACTCCAATTTTTAGTGTTTTTGGTGAATTTTTGCACTTAGGTCGTTCTGCCTCTTTAGGTCGCTCGAGTGGAAAATTCTTCACCTGCAAATAGCTCATCCTGGCCTTAAGTCGCTCGCTGGGTGTTAGGTCGTTCGTGAGTTAGGTCGTAGGTCGCGTGGCTTTAGGTCGCTCGCCTTTAGGTCGTTTGACCTGTTTTGCCTTAGGTTGTAGATCGCTCGGCATTGATTTAGGTCGTAGGTCGCTCGTTATTGCTTCTGCCGTTAGGTCACGGCAAAGATAGGTCGTAGGTCGCTCGGCTTGTTCGTACCAGTTAGGTCGCGCACCCCTTTAGGTCGCGTACCAGTTAGGTCGCGCACCCCTTTAGGTCGCGTACCGGTTAGGTCGCGTACCCCTTTACGTCACGTACCAGTTAGGTCGCATACCCCTTTAGGTCGCGTACCAGTTAGGTCGCGCACCCTTTTAGGTCGCGTACCTCCTTTAAGTCACTCGGCTTCTCCTCGTTAGGTCGCTCGGCTCCTCACCGTTAGGTCGCTCGGCCCATTTTCCTTAGGTCGTTAACTCTTTAGGTCGCATGACCTTATCTTTTTAGGTCGTTAGACCTTACTCCCTGAAGGTCGCTTGACCGGCTTGTATCCATTAGGTCGCTTGCCCGCTTTACCTTTAGGTCGTAGGCCGCTTGGCTTCACTAGGTCGTACTGTTTTGGACGGGGTGCTGCCCCCTGGACCCCTGCGACCTGACCAAGCAGGTCGAACCCTGTAGCGAAGGTGTTGCCCCCGCACCCCCACCTAGGGGGGTTGCCACCCCCCTGGACCCCCCTCCGTAGGGGATCTTATCTGAAAAACATTCAACAGATCTTCCACTTTGATGTATTTTGAGCTGATTTCCTTGGATTTTATTCACATCTTCGTATGTGAATTTCTGTGATTGATTGTTCTACAATCATTTTTGTGTTTTGTCACTTTAAAAATATGAAGGTTTCAATACTAGTAGTAAATATCAAAACTCTTTTATCAAAACATTTTCAACTCTACTTTTAATACCAAACTCGTTTATAAAACCGTTTTCCAATCTATTAGTATATACAAGCCTTTACCTCACTCGGATGAGAAATCTAATTAAACGGCTTAGCAAAACAAGTGGTATAAAACGCTTGCGTTTACTTTGTCGGTTAATTCTTGGACATGTTCGATTGAACCTCTTGTGACAATTTTCTAGTGAAGGTCTACAGTTTGTTCGTAAATATTTGAGTTAAGCTAGTGGTTATGGGACATGAAGCTAAACTCTTATATTCACTAGCTGAGTGTAATTGACACTTCCTGATGATCATGATGATCATTTTTGTGATTTAGACTAGCGATTGAGAGATGTCTCTTTGTCTGCGAGGGAGACTAGACCCCGCTTGTGTGATGTTTCTACTCACATATATGGGGTAGCACCCCATGGTCTTCGGGCCGTTCATGTGTCAAAATTTAATGGATAGCTTCCATGAGATAGCTTCTCGTTCTTGTGTTACACGTGTTGGTGAGTTTTCATGCTCCCGTTCTTGTGATAGGCCTCCCCCCTTTTTATGTGATTTCTGGATTTCGTGTGTTGATTTTTGGAATTTGTGCTTCACCAATTTTCATGATTTTCATTGATATGTTTATCAATTGTTGTGCATTGGTGAATTTGTGTGTCATTGGCTTGTTATGAATACAAGTTTAGGGTATGATACCCCATTTTATCTTTGAGAAGATTCTTGTGATATTGATTAATCTCTTGTTGATTATCATTTACATACTTATAGTAGTATGCCTTCATGGTTATTATATGTTTATGCCATATCTCTCATTCTATATCATGTCATCTGATATTTATAGCTAGACTGGTCCGTTTATTATTTTCTTATGAAATAATACTCGGGTCAGACCGAGATGTTACAGGTGCTTCTGCTTGACTTCTCTTCCGGGATCTATTACTCTGACTTTTGGCTAACTACTTAGATTAGTAGTTTTTGTTGTACACATTTGAGATATTGACTCATTGATGTATTCTTTTGTATAGCACATGCTGCTATTCTTTTTGTATTATCATGGATCTTTCTGACCACCACTCTGATGAACACTTTTATGTGTTATATATGTATATTCATATCTTTTTCCGCCTTTGTGATATGGATGTCTGCGACTGATTATGTTATGATTATTTCTATGTTTGTTCCCGAAGATTATATATAGCCACCGTGTGATAGCTTTGAGTTTGTATCGGTATGTCGGATTTCCTCCTTAAAAGATATGCATTCTATACTATTTGACATATCGGTGCTCGCACAAAGAAGTTACATGGATGGTCGCTCCTCAACAGCCTTATTCTCCACGCTAATTGACAGCACTTCACCGTAGTGTTCTTGGTTAGCGTGGGTATAGAGGTGGGGCGTCACATATATTTTAAAACAGTTTATATTTGAAAACATGAATTTGGAATTTATATCAATTTAAAACTATTTATTTCATTTCAACAAAATCAGACTATTTCAATTTCCCGATAAAACCCAATTCCAAATCTTCAATTTAAATTCTAAATAGAGCATTAAATTTTATAAAGCATTAAATTTTCACTACCTAACAAACAAATATATTACAACCAAATATATCATTTATATAATTATTATTTTATATACAAAATATATAATAGGCAAAATTATTTCATTTATCTACATTTCAAAACAAATATTGTGTCGGACTGTCCTATTAAGTGTTTAGAAATCCTTATCGATGTCATAGCGTCCTATGCACCAACCAGAATTCATAAATACAAAACGGAACAAATTAACATAATATAATAACCTTTTAACACTAATAAATACGCTCTCCCATATATATACACTCAGCGGCTCATCATAGGGTATTACTACCCTATTTAATATGAGTCAGATCCCACAAAGCTAATGTTGAGAATATGCGGGTACATGATTTTTGTTTGATGATAATAAACATATATATATATATATAGATATTCATTTAAATGTATTTGTTAATGTACTACTTTCTTTTTCACATAATTAAATAAATATTTGCTGAATAGAATAAATAACACAGAATTTAAATTCAAATAGATAGTTTATTCAAACAAATATTTTATTACAATTTTGAATAGTAAAAATATGTGCTCTCATTATATATACAACATTTCACATCACTGTACGATTACCATTTACATCAGCACCTCACCACATATCACTCGTTCACTCAAAATTGATCTTCAACTCTATTCCAGATTGAATCCAGCATTTGAGCAATCTGTAAAATACACACTGATGCAGTAAAAATGAAAATGAAATATTTCTATACTGTAAAATAAAATGTGTATTTTGAAAATATTATTTGCCTCGGTTATTTGGGTTGTTCCTCATAATTTAATTTTAAATTCATCAAACACGAATAACTTGTAACATGCACAGTGTATCATTGTACATGCCACAAGGCTGTGCACATCGATGTACACTTGATAAAATTACGGGACAGGTGAGCACAAGGTCAAACTGTAACGACCCGGAAATTTCTTACTCGAAATTTCTAGATAGTTAGAAGAAAAAGAAAAGAGATAGAAGAAAGAACAGAACAAGACACAGATTCTCACATTCGCAGCGGATCAAAATACAATATCAAATAATAATATCAGTTATACAAAGAAAACTGTATAAGTCAATTACATTTTAATACATCAGAGTTACAACATTTCACAATCACTGGACAGTTAAAATAACTCGTCCCAAGAATTAACAATATATCACACTCCATACGTTCCTGCCATCCAGCTCGCCTCCTGAGCTCCAGAACGTCCTTACCTGAAATCTGTAATACTCGGTCTGACCCGAGCATTACAGATTTCAGGTAAGGACGTTCTGGAGCTCAGGAGGCGAGCTGGATGGCAGGAACGTATGGAGTGTGATATATTGTTAATTCTTGGGACGAGTTATTTTAACTGTCCAGTGATTGTGAAATGTTGTAACTCTGATGTATTAAAATGTAATTGACTGATACAGTTTTCTTTGTATAACTGATATTATTATTTGATATTGTATTTTGATCCGCTGCGAATGTGAGAATTTGTGTCTTGTTCTGTTCTTTCTTCTATCTCTTTTCTTTTTCTTCTAACTATCTGGAAATTTCGAGTAAGAAATTTCCGGGTCGTTACACTTGGTATCAGAGCGAGGGTAAGCGAGAACCTTGGCTCTGTTGGGATTACTCGTTAAGGATAGGGTCAATGGTACCCTAGAACGAGTTGAGTGTATATATATATATATGAGAGCGTAATTGTTATTTTCTTATATAAGGATTTTAAATGATTTTATATAAGAATATATTTTGATATATAAAATGATATTTCTTTCTATTAAATATTAAGGTAATTGGTTGTTAAAATAAAGGTTGAATTAATTTAAAAATAAAGGAATTGTGATTTAAGGAATTAAATCAATATTTAAAAATTTTAACTCGAATTTATATAATTCGAGATAGTTTAAAATTGAGATTTAAATTGAATTAGTTCAAACTGAATTTGATTTGAATAAATGGAAATTGAAAATGGATAATAAATTAGAATCTGAAGATTAAATTGTTTTTTAATTCTTATTTGAAATTTGAAATAAGTTAAGTAAATATAATTTTTAAAATGGAATTTTGAAATTTGAATTCAGAATTAAATGGTTTAAAGATTTAATTTGTTAAAATAAAAAAATAAAATCCGGGTCGTTACACAAACCCAATCAAAAGTCGGAATCAACTCAAGTGTAATACAAATAAAGTCACGACACGAGCACAATGTCAAACCCAAGCTATAAGCTGAATTAAACATAGGTGCAATCAAAATGTACAAGTTCAATAAAATGGTCAAGACAATAAAATAACTCGAACAGTCCAAAATCAAAAATGAACAAGTACAAAATGTCGTGAACACAACATAAAGGAGGCAAACAAGTATACACATGACTCAACACTTCAACATGCTCACATTTACATAGTAAAGTCATACACAGAAAAAGATAATTTGCCTCGAAGCAACAAACCAGTGCAAACCTCAAATGAATCAGAATACAATGTGACAGTGGGCCATGAAACAAAAGTGTGATGACCCGGAATTTTGAGCATTTGAAATTGGAATATTTAATTGATTTTAAATATTTTAAAGTTAATTTTAGTTTTAATTTTAAATATAAATATTTACGGATAATTTAATTATTGAATTAAACCATTGAAAATAAGGTAAAATAGAGAATCTTGAGTTTGAGCTTGTTGAAAATAATTTAAAGGGCTCAGAAAATTTATATTTTTAATGTTGAAGGTGATGGAACTTTTTAAATTGAATTTGAAAGTGGTTTGTTCAGTTTGGAAAAATTTTAACGTTTAAATTGAATTTGAAAATAGTCTTCCGAGGCACAGTCTCGGAATTCGATGAAACCAGTTCCATTGAGTCCGTAATATTGAATTATTACCGGATTTCAAATTTCGAAGTGATTGGAGTTGTTGTGTGAGCGTACGACATACAAACGCGCTGAAATTAAATCGAAAATTTAATATTATAACTGGGTCCAAAAAGCTATCTTCTCCATACGATCGAATTAGGACTCGAAATTTTTTCCATTGCGTTCGTAATAGGAGCATAACATTATAAACGCCTGGCGGCACGTCTCGATAGGAGGTCGAGATTTTTAGTTGCGTAATTTGAGACGATTTATATTTAAAATCAAAATATAATATTATATATGAGTTGACTGGTCAAATTTCTTCAGCTGAACTTCTTTCACCAGCAACATTTTTTTAAAATATATATATATATATATAAATATCCTACAGTAAGTTATATAAAATAATTCCGTTATGAATTAATATATGGATTTGAAAAGAATTTTAATTCATTAGGATCTAATGTATATGTACAAGGTTTTGAAAAAAAAAGCGGGATTCATAAATATTTTTGGAATTTATAAAAATAAATTTTTGAGATCTATATTTTATTTTTATTTGTAGTTTCGGAAAGGAAAATTAATAGTTTAATTAAATCATTAGTCAATTAAATTTTATTACCTTGAAATTGATTTTTAAATTAATTCAAATATTAATAAAATCATCTAATATTTGTACAAGGTCTAACATCGAGAAAACAAGTTGGAATGGAATGGGTTGGAATGAATTGCAAAATGAAAAGTCAAAGGTGAGTTAATCTCACTCATCTTGTTTTAATTTAAATTTAATGGTTAAATTTCAATATTTGGTGAATGATTGGATTGATTTGATATGATAATATATATAGTAGTATATATCAATATATATATATATTGGAATATGTATATATTGGAGTTGATATTCCCGCATTATATAGCGGATGAGACCCTATGTGCCGCATAATAGCGGATGATATTATATTAAATCCCATATACCGCGATATTCCACCTTGAAGTGGAATTGGTATTTTATTTTGTGCTAACGTGTGTGGATGCAGGGAAACAAGTTGGAGGGATCCAACTGGATTCCTCAAATTTAGATTTGTTTAATATCCTATGTTATGATATTCTGTGGTGAATTATATTGATAATTGGAATATTGGATATTATGGTCTGATTAAATACATTTGAGTAAAATGAGTTACCAAATTAAATAAATTGGATTTTGGGAAAGAAAATAAAGGAGGAATCTTAAAGTAAATAATCATAGAAGTTTTAATAAATGTAAGAATAAGTTGGAAAAGAATGAAAGTGATTTTAAATGTCCAGGGATGGAAAGGAAATTTGAATAAACGAAGAAGTAGTGAATTTTAAACTTAAGTAATATTTGTTTAAAAAAATGAAGGATTATTTTAAATTTCAAGGTTTAAATTTAGTTAAAGGGACAAGAAGGAATTTGGGAACTCTAAGATTGGTATTTTCAGTTAAGAAGTTTTAAATCATAATTAAGAACAAAATCTGAAATTAATGGATTTGAAATAAATGAGGTAAATAAGGAAATTTAGTTTAAGTGAAGTAAATTGGTAATAAACGAGAAATTGATTTAAGAGTCATAAATTGGAATTTCAAAAGATAAGTGAGATTTTGAAATTTATAAACTGGGTTTATTAAGTGAAATAAATATCGGTGGATGTTTGAAATATAAATTCAAGGTGGGAATTTATAAAGAAAGGTAAAATTTGTTTAAAAATAAATAGTGATTTATTTTGAAAGATGTGAAAGAAAAGTGTATTTCCTTGAACAGCCAAGTACATTTCAAAGTAAACTTTTAAGTATAAGCTAAAGGTTTAAAAGTTGATTTAAAGTATGTTTTGGGAAAATTTATTATTTTTAAATTTTTAAACTTTAAAGTAAGTATTTTCAAATCTATTTTAATAAGTAATTATTTAAAGATGGTTTGGTATTAAGTTTTAGAGGGAATTAATTTAAAGGACAAAGATTTGTAATTTTTTTGCCTCAAGGACACGACCTCAATATTTTTACCACAAAGACAAACATTCTTATAAAAATTATTCATAAGGACAAACATTTTCCAAAATTATTCATAAGGACAACAAAACTTCTACCGAGCTAAAAACTGATACCTAAAAACTACTACCGATAACTACAAATTGATACCTAAAAACTGCTATCAATAACTAAAAACTGATACCTAAAGAAAGTTGTCCTTCAGGATAAAATATTGAAGGTCTATCCTTGAGGCAAAAACGCTGAGAAATTTTGTCCTTGATAATAATTTCCTGTAAGTATTAAATGATAAAAGAATCTAGTTTTATATTTTATTATGTAGCTTTATTTAAAAAAATTTAAAGTATATATCTTTGAATAAAGTATTAAAGTAGTTTTAATTTAAATGTTTTAAAGTATATTTTATAATAAAGTGTTTCTAAATTATTTTAAAAATCAAATGTTTTTGGTACTTGGTGATTTCAGTGGAAATAGGAATATTTGGGAAATTTATTCCATGAGAGAAGGACGGTTTGAAATTGTTTTCAAAGGATTGAAAATGGAAATATATCTTGTGAAGATATTTTGAGGTTAATAAATAATTTGGAAAATTATTTATTGATTGATGGATGGATGTTGAGAATGTTAATTGATAGATAAATCACCGACTATCAATATTGGCCAAATACGTTGATCGTTTCGAAGAGACCGGGATTGAGATTTATTTCTCGAAAACCACTTCGATCCGATTTTGTACGTTTCGTGTGGAAATGAGTTTTACATCGAAGATGGTGCAGTTCAGTGCAAGGGCTAGTCGCTACTAATCCTGAGGATATTTCCAAGATGGATGTAGTAGGAATAGTGCCTTCGGTTCCGTTCGGACTCGGGACGGACTTGTATGGATGAATGCTTTCGATACATCGTCAGGTGGACGATGGGCATTCTAAGTGATATGTTCTAAAAAGGTAACGTTTAGCCTCAAGCCTCATCAACCGGGAATGACTGAAAATCAGGGGTTATGCAGCAAGGCTTCGTGGGTAGCTCCCACTGGAGAGTATGGTCATCCCTGCCTAGAGGTTCCTTTTTATTTCGGCTTAGTGGTGCGATTGCTGATCCCAACCGAGGGGTGATCTTATTCGGAATTGACCATAGGTGATTCCGGCCTTGTGTTGCAGGGGAGCGGGCATACTCCTCGGTACTGTGATCTAGGCCACGTACTGTGATAGGTGGTACTCTAGTGCCTAGTCATTCGTTGGAAATCCATTCTCCCTACGCGCCTTTACGAGTTTTCTTTGTATTACCCACTTTATGGCTATAGCTGGAATTTAATCATGTAACAATTTCAGCTATTTTGATATGTATTTTTATATAGACACTATTATAATATAAGAGGATTTGTCACATCCCGAAATTTTCGACTTTCGAAAATTCAACATCGATACTCACTTTATCGACTGCCGAGAAATCGAACGCCGGAAACTCCAAAAGTGAGGGTTTTAAGAAAGAAGAAAAAGGCAGAAGAAGAGAACAGAAGAAGAAAGAAGAAAAAGAAAAGAAGAACAACACATCAGAACAGCAACAGAAAACAATTTTAGAATCTTACACATCGCAGCGGAACAATATATAATAAATAATCACTAGTCTTTTAAAAACAAAGAACTATATCAGTTTATACATATATCAATCATCAGAGTCAATATACAACAATGGACAGTTATATAACTTGTCCTAATACAGAATACACAGCGGAATAAATACTATCAGATACAAATACTACGTCTCGTCATCCAGATTATCTCCAAAGCTCCAGAATATCCAGAATATCCTGATAATATAACTCTAGACTGCCCGTGTGGAAATTGGTGGGCACCCAGAGTTTAGAAGGGAAACAATAAACTCCGAGTCAGTCATGGTGACTGGTGTGAGATCGTAAAACAGTTATTCTTTAAAATAAACAACAGAGAATTTTAAAGTCAATTCGCAATGCTTTTGGAAAATGAAACTACCATAAGACCTCCCGCCACACACACAATGCAAACGCAGACTTGGAGGAGATTTCTTCTTATGATAGTCAAAGATGCTTACTACGCAAAAATCAAATTCTTTTTGATATTATTATTAGTGCATAGTGTAGAAAACATTTCGAAAGTAGAATATAAATCTTAGCCAGCATAGGTACCATTATAGTATGCTTGCTATAGCTGCCATATTAGATGGCAGGTTCTACAACTAAAACCGTACAAGGCTCGTATTGTTTCTTTGGATTTCCAACAAATGGTCAGGCTAAGGAACTTCCTATCCACGATGGGTACGTCCCTGGAATAGACTACCCGAGAAATAACCTAACATTACGGTTAGATCTCTGCCAACACAAGGCCGGGTTACCTCTGCAAAAGTAGGTAACTACTGACACGCGTATGCCATCCCCCGATCGTCACCGATCTTCCCGAGGATCCCCGATTTCCAACAAACCACATAGAAATAATAATGCAGTAACCACAGAGGTTAAGTATCTGGGCTCCATACCATGATACCACCTTTATCCAGAAGGAATGACATACACTAAGGGGCGCTACTCCCTAGAACCTTGCTGCATCCTTCCTGTTTCGACCATTTCCGGGGTGTGAGGCTCGACGAAGTCTCGTCCACAAAGCTACGCTTTCTTAAAAAGCCCTGCTTCGGGTCAAACAAAATGATCACAAAGATATAAGATCAAACAAATGATCATATCGCAAATGATCAAACACTGATCATTTCACAGCAACACTCAGTATGCCACGTTACCAAATTGGGATATATCGCTGATAAATTTCAACTACATAACCTCTGAGCTCGTACGTCTCAGAGAAGGGTGTTAAGCTAAAAGAATAAATTCTCCGCCACCAACAGAAATGTATTTGAAAGAAATCAGCTTTATATTTCAAATTGTAACGTCAGACACACAATCCATACAAGTCTGTTCCGGGATCGAACAGAACCGAAGGCACTTCTCACGAAGCCCTTGCATATCCGGATAATTTTCAATCACGTCAGGACTTCCCGTCACTAAGGGTGATAAAACCTCTAAATCGAAGATCAGTCGATGTAGAGTAACTCGACGGTAATCCTTCCATTTTCAAAAATATCCGGTCTTCAACACCGGTCTTCAAATGCGATTCATAACGACGTATCACATATTCGGAATGGGTTATACGACCCCATGGTCCTTTCCCGGCTAACCCGAATAGTGTGCGCTTATTTAAAAATAAGTGTGGCATTCAAATTCATCCAATTAACAACAAATACCTATCTAAAGGTAATTATTGATAGTCGGTTATTTAACTATCAATAAAGATGCGCAACATCATCAGATTCCAAATAATTTTCCAAATTATTTCATCTTCAAAAATATCTTTACTAGATATAAAATTTCCCCACTTAACCATTTGAAAACAATTTCAAATCAAATTTCCGCACTTCAAAAATAAATCAATATTTGTTTTTAAACAACTTCGCTTTCTTTTATAAATCCCATAGTGAATTTATATCTTTCAAAATATCTACTGATATACAATTTTCAATCGTTTCAAATATTCAATTTCAATGTATCTTTAAAAAGATAAATTCTCAAAACGTTCGTTTCATATTGGAAAAGCAATTCCATACTTATTTAAAAATAAGTATTTCACAAATCTATTTATTTTCAACACTTGGAAAATATTCGATATACTTAAATCCAATTAAGTATATTTTTCATTCTTTAAGGAAATCCATTTTCTATAACAACATCAATTTGAGTCAAAACGAATGTTGCGTAAAACATCGTTACGACGACTCAAAATCACTAGTATAGGGATTCGGAATTAAGATAGATATATAAATCCCAATACTACATCAAAACATTTTCTTCCGAAAATCATTTACTATAACAACAGTGTTATAGTCCAATCATTTCCTTATATTTTCGAAAACGCCTATTTCAACAATAACAATGTTGAAATCTATGTTTTCGATTCACAATACATTTTAAAAACATCTCTAAAATGTTTAACTTCATTTTCAATGCCACTTTTCCAAAACTATCCATTTTACTTAACAATATATTCACTGTCCAAAATCGTGAATATATCTTCTTTAAAAATCTTCTATATTTAATTTCTCAAATCCCATTGATTTCGAATTTATAAAACAACGTTTATAAATTCTATTTCTATTTTATAACAACTTCGATTTAATAAATCTCCTTTTATTTACAAATTCGATCAATATTCCATTTAAAGGCAAAAATCAAATTTATAAGTTAATCTCTTATAAATCTTTTATGCTACCGTTTCATCCATTTTATAACTTCATACTTTATAAATCTATAAAATTCATATTTTTCACAATTTATAATTCTATAAATCTCATGTCTTTACAATTTATAATTCTATAAATCTCTAACACTTATAAACACTCGTTTTAAAATTCCAACACTTTAAATTGATAAATATCAATTCTGTACATCCTTTATATACATCATTTTTAGTAATTCAAAAGAAATCCAAACTTAAACTATTTTATAAATTACTTGGCTATTTATTTCAAAATCACTTTTCAGTTATATTTCACAATTTAAAATTTTCATAACTTTAAATTTATAACATTTATTTATTTAAAGTAAACCAATTCAAAGATTCAAATAAAACGTATACTTTCAAATAATCACTTTTAAAATCTCTTCTTAAAATTAAATTCGTTATTTTTAAACTTCAAAATTTGAATCCGATGATGCAACAGCACCAATCAGTCCATCACAACAGTCAATATCATATATCAATATGATAACAGAATATATCATAATATCTGTAAATAAATAACTACTGGTGAGGAATCCAGTTGGATCCCTCCAACCTGTTTCCCTGCATCCAAAGACGTTAGCACAATACCAATTCCGCTCCAGTACGGAATTATCGCGGTATATAGGTTTTTATAAATCCGCTTACTAACGGCGCAATAGGGTCTCATCCGCTATACGAGGCGGGAAATCATCAATCCAATATATACATATGCCAATATGTATATATTGCTATATAGAATAGATAGATCCTACTATATCTAATATCACAATCCAAACAGACAGTCAAATCAATCAATAACTGTAAAATTAAATTTTCCTTCGAGTGAGAAAATCTCACCTTAGCTTTTAATTTGCCATCCATTTCCATTTTTGATCATTACTTCACGGTTTCAAACCTTGTATAAATAATTTATACAATATATTAATATTCGAATAAATTGACTAATTTAAATTTCAATTGATAATTCACTTTACCCGTAATTTATTTTTATTGTAAATAAATACCTTTAAAGTTTTAGCAAATCTCTCTTAACAATTATTTTCTAGTTACCAAAAATTTCATAAGTTAAATAAATTGATTTCCATTTTATAAACTTAATTTAACTAATTCTTTATTTAAACAACACGTAACTTCCCTAACTAACATTTTTTCTTTACTGTCAACTTATTCACATATACGTATATATAAAAATCTATTTCAATCTGCATATTTATTTAACCTTACTGTGAAGCCAAAAACTCAATATACATATTATTATTAATTTTCAAATTAGATCAAAACTGTTAATACCTTAATGCCAAATGCGAACCCAGGTCGTGCTCTGATGTCGCTGCTCGACGTCGCTGAGCCCTAATGAACTGAGAAGACCCAGCTATCATCGCCGTTGCCCTCTGATAATCAAGTCGCCTAGGTCTGCCGACACTTCGAATTTGAACTCGCGAGTTCCCCTTAACGGCACACCCACGCACACGACCCCCATCGTCCAGTCGCCACGCGACTTCGCCACGCTGACCATCTCCCTAACAATGGCGAACTACCCACTTCTAGGTCCTCGAACTCGCGAACCCAATTCGCCCTGTCGCGTGCTCGAAGACGCCGCCTCCCCTTGCCTCGCGATTGCCATCGAGTCGCCTGCCGCCGCGCCCACGCGAGTCCTCAGCCTTGACGAACCCCTGCGCTCGCGATCGATGCCGCCCAAGCCCCTACGAGCCTCCCCAAATTCGAACGGAAGAATGAGTCGATTTGGGTTCGACTGTCTTGCGCGATTTATTTAGCTGCCATTGATTTCATATTTTATTTCCTTCGTTTGTTTTGAACGAGGAGGATAGTTTCGATTTAAAATTTTAAAGACAAGCTCGGCCATGTTTTGCACGATCACTTTCGTGCTTCTCTGCGTGAATCTCGGCTGAAACAAAGGGAGAACGTGCTGATGGAGACGTTATTTTATTTTTATTTTAAATTTAAATTCAATTTGATTCCGACGCGTTTATGCGCCGTACGCCCGCATATTAACTCTGAAAAATACGAAATTTGAAACTTGGTAATAATCCCATATTCCGGACCCAATGGAACTGGTTTCGTCGAATTCCGAGACTGTTTGAAAAATGACTATTCTATAAATATCGGTTCGAACGATTTATTCAAAACTGATCAAATCGATTTCGATTTCGATTCTGAAGCTTCAATCATCTTCAGTATTATCATTGCGAAATTTAAAAGCTTTTGAAATATTTTTCTTCAGCTTAAAATTGAAGATTTAAATTTCTATTCAACATCAATCGATTAAATTTCATAATTAAATCGCCGATTTCAGAATTATATCGGAAATTCAAATTAAATCGTCGTTCAAATATTTAAAATTAATTAAATATTCCCAATTTAATTTATTCGAAATTCAGGGTCGTTACAAACTTCCCTCCTTAAAAGAATTTCGTCCTCGAAATTACAAGTTAAGAAAGAAAGGTCCTTAACTCGTCTACTATTTTTCGCAATCTAAATAGTTTTATCAATTCATCAAAACAAATCTTTCTACTAAAGATTCGTTATTCATCAACTAAATTTCAACTTCAACTCTAAGTTCAAAACAACATTGTTTGCTTAACAATTCAAATTCAAATTCAAATTCAAATTTTAAACTTTCAATTTTTCTAAAAAATTTTCTAACGCCCTAAATTTTCGAAAAATTTCGCCAGCGTCTCCTTTGCGCGGCTAATACGGTACGACTACAAAACGTCCCTACGGACTCTCAGATTTCAAAAAGAAAAAGAAAAAGCCAAGCGGCTAGAGAGAAATCATCAAAAACTCATATTATAATTCAAATACATACCTTTTTCGAGTAATTCAACTTTATCTTTGCAATTCAATTCCAATTCCTTTACAATACCTGTATATCTACTAGCCATAATATCTAGTTACATACATACAAACCATTTTGCAAATTCTATTACAAAATTTTCAATATATGCTTATATATTTACGGTTGAAGTTACATTCGTTTTTAAACAAAATGAATTCATATCCATTCTAGTTTATAACCAATTCAAATTGATACAAATTCAATTTATTTTAATTCTACTTCATTTGCAATTGATTCCATTCAATTTAATTTGCATTTCATATTTTTATTCGGTTTATTCTATTAACCAAACAACTTTCATTCCTAATTGCTCTTTTAGCTTAGTTTCAATTACTAACTCATTACAAATTCCAATTCACTTACAATTTCAAATTTGTCTTCAATTTCATTTACAATTGCAAATTATTCATTCATCCACTAATTCATTCATTTCCAATTTGAATCTTAATTCATCTTTCATTCACAATTATTGAATTTAATTCGTTCCAAACCTTATTCATTTGGTTAATATTCAATTAGCTTCACTTACTAATTTTAGTTTAATAGTTCACTTCGTTTTCCACAAATCAAATTCAATTGCAGTTTTATTTACTTACAAGTTCAAAATGAATCTCAACTTTCAATTTCACCTTCATTTATTCAAATTCATTCACTTATACTTTCTTAAATTTAACTCCATTCTTTTAAGTTAAACTTATTCTATCAAGATTCAATTTGTATAAGTTATCAACTTAGTAATATTCCATAAATATTTTTATATAGCATTCCAGAGTCTTTTAAATCTTTTCAAAACCATTTTTTTGAAAACAATTCAATTTATCCTTTGAATTTCAAAACAAAATCCAAATTTTTAAAACAACTTCTATTTAAAACCATTTGGCAGCAATTCCTCTTCTGGAAACCCGAAAATGAATTCTAATGATGTGGCCATCATCATCAGGATTATTTTCCAGCGACCTAAAAGAGTTTAGAGCTTTTATCTCTCCAAAATACTTTTCAAAACCTTCGAAATTTATTTTCAAATCAAAAATGATTTAAACTTCCAAATCTCCAAAATTTTCAAATTCTTTTCAAAGCCTTTCCAAAAACTTCTCTGGAATTCCGTTTTAAATTATAAGTCACATTTATAATTTATATTCTCAAATTTCAATTGTATATGGATTTATTCCTCAACTTTGGAGTTACGATTCCAATTTCATATTTAATTTCAATGATAATAGATTAATATTATCACTTCTAACAACTATGCAACCATATACTATAGTACTTTATAGAAAAACATTTCTTTTCTATACAAAAATAGTTTTGGGTAAAATTGTTCCATTTACCCTATTTAAAACAATACTGTGCCGAATTGTTCTATTCGAGTGTTTAGAGATCCCTATCAATGATCGTTAATTACTCGTATTGACCAGAATCCATATACCACTCAATAAATCAATCATCACAATATAAAACAATTTTTTATATTCACTAACAAATACGCGCTCATATCTATTATTACACTCAACTCATTCTAGAGTACTGCTGACTCTATCTCTAATGAGTAACACCCAACAGAGCAGGGTTGTCGCTTAACCATATGCTCTGATACCACTTTGTCACATCCCAAAATTTTCGACTTTCGAAAATTCAACATCGATACTCACTTTATCGACTGCCGAGAAATCGAACGCCGGAAACTCCAAAAGTGAGGGTTTTAAGAAAGAAGAAAAAGGCAGAAGAAGAGAACAGAAGAAGAAAGAAGAAAAAGAAAAGAAGAACAACACATCAGAACAGCAACAGAAAACAATTTTAGAATCTTACACATCGCAGCGGAACAATATATAATAAATAATCACTAGTCTTTTAAAAACAAAGAACTATATCAGTTTATACATATATCAATCATCAGAGTCAATATACAACAATGGACAGTTATATAACTTGTCCTAATACAGAATACACAGCGGAATAAATACTATCAGATACAAATACTACGTCTCGTCATCCAGATTATCTCCAAAGCTCCAGAATATCCAGAATATCCTGATAATATAACTCTAGACTGCCCGTGTGGAAATTGGTGGGCACCCAGAGTTTAGAAGGGAAACAATAAACTCCGAGTCATTCATGGTGACTGGTGTGAGATCGTAAAACAGTTATTCTTTAAAATAAACAACAGAGAATTTTAAAGTCAATTCGCAATGCTTTTGGAAAATGAAACTACCATAAGACCTCCCGCCACACACACAATGCAAACGCAGACTTGGAGGAGATTTCTTCTTATGATAGTCAAAGATGCTTACTACGCAAAAATCAAATTCTTTTTGATATTATTATTAGTGCATAGTGTAGAAAACATTTCGAAAGTAGAATATAAATCTTAGCCAGCATAGGTACCATTATAGTATGCTTGCTATAGCTGCCATATTAGATGGCAGGTTCTACAACTAAAACCGTACAAGGCTCGTATTGTTTCTTTGGATTTCCAACAAATGGTCAGGCTAAGGAACTTCCTATCCACGATGGGTACGTCCCTGGAATAGACTACCCGAGAAATAACCTAACATTACGGTTAGATCTCTGCCAACACAAGGCCGGGTTACCTCTGCAAAAGTAGGTAACTACTGACACGCGTATGCCATCCCCCGATCGTCACCGATCTTCCCGAGGATCCCCGATTTCCAACAAACCACATAGAAATAATAATGCAGTAACCACAGAGGTTAAGTATCTGGGCTCCATACCATGATACCACCTTTATCCAGAAGGAATGACATACACTAAGGGGCGCTACTCCCTAGAACCTTGCTGCATCCTTCCTGTTTCGACCATTTCCGGGGTGTGAGGCTCGACGAAGTCTCGTCCACAAAGCTACGCTTTCTTAAAAAGCCCTGCTTCGGGTCAAACAAAATGATCAACCTATGATCACAAAGATATAAGATCAAACAAATGATCATATCGCAAATGATCAAACACTGATCATTTCACAGCAACACTCAGTATGCCACGTTACCAAATTGGGATATATCGCTGATAAATTTCAACTACATAACCTCTGAGCTCGTACGTCTTAGAGAAGGGTGTTAAGCTAAAAGAATAAATTCTCCGCCACTAACAGAAATGTATTTGAAAGAAATCAGCTTTATATTTCAAATTGTAACGTCAGACACACAATCCATACAAGTCTGTTCCGGGATCGAACAGAACCGAAGGCACTTCTCACGAAGCCCTTGCATATCCGGATAATTTTCAATCACGTCAGGACTTCCCGTCACTAAGGGTGATAAAACCTCTAAATCGAAGATCAGTCGATGTAGAGTAACTCGACGGTAATCCTTCCATTTTCAAAAATATCCGGTCTTCAACACCGGTCTTCAAATGCGATTCATAACGACGTATCACATATTCGGAATGGGTTATACGACCCCATGGTCCTTTCCCGGCTAACCCGAATAGTGTGCGCTTATTTAAAAATAAGTGTGGCATTCAAATTCATCCAATTCACAACAAATACCTATCTAAAGGTAATTATTGATAGTCGGTTATTTAACTATCAATAAAGATGCGCAACATCATCAGATTCCAAATAATTTTCCAAATTATTTCATCTTCAAAAATATCTTTACTAGATATAAAATTTCCCCACTTAACCATTTGAAAACAATTTCAAATCAAATTTCCGCACTTCAAAAATAAATCAATATTTGTTTTTAAACAACTTCGCTTTCTTTTATAAATCCCATAGTGAATTTATATCTTTCAAAATATCTACTGATATACGATTTTCAATCGTTTCAAATATTCAATTTCAATGTATCTTTAAAAAGATAAATTCTCAAAACGTTCGTTTCATATTGGAAAAGCAATTCCATACTTATTTAAAAATAAGTATTTCACAAATCTATTTATTTTCAACACTTGGAAAATATTCGATATACTTAAATCCAATTAAGTATATTTTTCATTCTTTAAGGAAATCCATTTTCTATAACAACATCAATTTGAGTCAAAACGAATGTTGCGTAAAACATCGTTACGACGACTCAAAATCACTAGTATAGGGATTCGGAATTAAGATAGATATATAAATCCCAATACTACATCAAAACATTTTCTTCCGAAAATCATTTACTATAACAACAGTGTTATAGTCCAATCATTTCCTTATATTTTCGAAAACGCCTATTTCAACAATAACAATGTTGAAATCTATGTTTTCGATTCACAATACATTTTAAAAACATCTCTAAAATGTTTAACTTCATTTTCAATGCCACTTTTCCAAAACTATCCATTTTACTTAACAATATATTCACTGTCCAAAATCGTGAATATATCTTCTTTAAAAATCTTCTATATTTAATTTCTCAAATCCCATTGATTTCGAATTTATAAAACAACGTTTATAAATTCTATTTCTATTTTATAACAACTTCGATTTAATAAATCTCCTTTTATTTACAAATTCGATCAATATTCCATTTAAAGGCAAAAATCAAATTTATAAGTTAATCTCTTATAAATCTTTTATGCTACCGTTTCATCCATTTTATAACTTCATACTTTATAAATCTATAAAATTCATATTTTTCACAATTTATAATTCTATAAATCTCATGTCTTTACAATTTATAATTCTATAAATCTCTAACACTTATAAACACTCGTTTTAAAATTCCAACACTTTAAATTGATAAATATCAATTCTGTACATCCTTTATATACATCATTTTTAGTAATTCAAAAGAAATCCAAACTTAAACTATTTTATAAATTACTTGGCTATTTATTTCAAAATCACTTTTCAGTTATATTTCACAATTTAAAATTTTCATAACTTTAAATTTATAACATTTATTTATTTAAAGTAAACCAATTCAAAGATTCAAATAAAACGTATACTTTCAAATAATCACTTTTAAAATCTCTTCTTAAAATTAAATTCGTTATTTTTAAACTTCAAAATTTGAATCCGATGATGCAACAGCACCAATCAGTCCATCACAACAGTCAATATCATATATCAATATGATAACAGAATATATCACAATATCTGTAAATAAATAACTACTGGTGAGGAATCCAGTTGGATCCCTCCAACCTGTTTCCCTGCATCCAAAGACGTTAGCACAATACCAATTCCGCTCCAGTACGGAATTATCGCGGTATATAGGTTTTTATAAATCCGCTTACTAACGGCGCAATAGGGTCTCATCCGCTATACGAGGCGGGAAATCATCAATCCAATATATACATATGCCAATATGTATATATTGCTATATAGAATAGATAGATCCTACTATATCTAATATCACAATCCAAACAGACAGTCAAATCAATCAATAACTGTAAAATTAAATTTTCCTTCGAGTGAGAAAATCTCACCTTAGCTTTTAATTTGCCATCCATTTCCATTTTTGATCATTACTTCACGGTTTCAAACCTTGTATAAATAATTTATACAATATATTAATATTCGAATAAATTGACTAATTTAAATTTCAATTGATAATTCACTTTACCCGTAATTTATTTTTATTGTAAATAAATACCTTTAAAGTTTTAGCAAATCTCTCTTAACAATTATTTTCTAGTTACCAAAAATTTCATAAGTTAAATAAATTGATTTCCATTTTATAAACTTAATTTAACTAATTCTTTATTTAAACAACACGTAACTTCCCTAACTAACATTTTTTCTTTACTGTCAACTTATTCACATATACGTATATATAAAAATCTATTTCAATCTGCATATTTATTTAACCTTACTGTGAAGCCAAAAACTCAATATACATATTATTATTAATTTTCAAATTAGATCAAAACTGTTAATACCTTAATGCCAAATGCGAACCCAGGTCGTGCTCTGATGTCGCTGCTCGACGTCGCTGAGCCCTAATGAACTGAGAAGACCCAGCTATCATCGCCGTTGCCCTCTGATAATCAAGTCGCCTAGGTCTGCCGACACTTCGAATTTGAACTCGCGAGTTCCCCTTAACGGCACACCCACGCACACGACCCCCATCGTCCAGTCGCCACGCGACTTCGCCACGCTGACCATCTCCCTAACAATGGCGAACTACCCACTTCCAGGTCCTCGAACTCGCGAACCCAATTCGCCCTGTCGCGTGCTCGAAGACGCCGCCTCCCCTTGCCTCGCGATTGCCATCGAGTCGCCTGCCGCCGCGCCCACGCGAGTCCTCAGCCTTGACGAACCCCTGCGCTCGCGATCGATGCCGCCCAAGCCCCTACGAGCCTCCCCAAATTCGAACGGAAGAATGAGTCGATTTGGGTTCGACTGTCTTGCGCGATTTATTTAGCTGCCATTGATTTCATATTTTATTTCCTTCGTTTGTTTTGAACGAGGAGGATAGTTTCGATTTAAAATTTTAAAGACAAGCTCGGCCATGTTTTGCACGATCACTTTCGTGCTTCTCTGCGTGAATCTCGGCTGAAACAAAGGGAGAACGTGCTGATGGAGACGTTATTTTCTTTTTATTTTAAATTTAAATTCAATTTGATTCCGACGCGTTTATGCGCCGTACGCCCGCATATTAACTCTGAAAAATACGAAATTTGAAACTTGGTAATAATCCCATATTCCGGACCCAATGGAACTGGTTTCGTCGAATTCCGAGACTGTTTGAAAAATGACTATTCTATAAATATCGGTTCGAACGATTTATTCAAAACTGATCAAATCGATTTCGATTTCGATTCTGAAGCTTCAATCATCTTCAGTATTATCATTGCGAAATTTAAAAGCTTTTGAAATATTTTTCTTCAGCTTAAAATTGAAGATTTAAATTTCTATTCAACATCAATCGATTAAATTTCATAATTAAATCGCCGATTTCAGAATTATATCGGAAATTCAAATTAAATCGTCGTTCAAATATTTAAAATTAATTAAATATTCCCAATTTAATTTATTCGAAATTCAGGGTCGTTACAGGATTTTAATATAAAAATGTTTTAGCTATCTTAAGGGAAAAACCCGACATGTTTATTTGTGGCGTGGTCTTACGAGATGCTTTTATTTTCAAAGGATTTTTGAAACTTCAATAATAAATTTGAGTGTGATTTTCTCACGCTGGTATTCCAGATTGTCTCGGGTATTGTTTTATATGATGCTCGGGTCAGACCGAGTATTATAGGATACAGGGTATGATGTTGTGGAGCACAAGCATGAGTTGGATGGCGAGACGTATCTCCCGTACTTGTTTATATATATTCAGCTGTATTGATTGCTGTACTCTGTTGTATTGAGGACATGATATGATTATTGTCTAGTTGTATGTAAGTGCACTCTGATGTATACTCTGATGATTCATTGTATAAACAGATATAGTTTTGATTTGTGTAAAGATCTGTTATTGTCTATTATATTTTATTCCACTGCGATGTGAGATTCTGATGTTGTTTCTAATTCTTCTTCTACCTCTTTCTTCTTAACACAAATGGTTCGATTTTCCAGGCCTGGAAGATCGGGTCGTTACAGTGGTATCAGAGCTTAGGTTGGCGATAACCTTGGCTCTGGTGGGAATTACTCATTGAAATAGAGTCAATGGTACTCTAGAATGAGTTTGAGTGTATTAATAGATATGAGCGCATATTTGTTAGTGAATATAAAACGGTTTTATATTGTGTTGGCTGGTTTATTGAGTAGTTTATGGATTCTGGTCAATACGAGTAATTAACGTTATTGATAGGGATCTCTAAACACTTGAATAGAACAATTAGACACAATATTGTTTTAAAATGGGTAAATGAAATAATTTTGCCCAAATTATTTTTGTATAGAAAGGAAATGATTTTCGTAAATTATTATATATTGGTTGCTTGATTGTTAAGAAGTGATAAAATTATATTATTATCACTATTATAAGGAAATTGAATAAGAAATCGAATTATAACTAAAAGTTGAGGAAATAAATTCATAAACGAATAAAAATTTTAAATGAGATTTATAAATGAATAAGGAATTGAATTCATAAATAAAAACTAAGTAATAAACTCATGTACAAATGGAATTGGTAAAAGTAAATTGTAAACGTGATTTATAATTTGAAGTAAATTGTGATAAAATTCCAGAGTAATGTTTAGATATAAAATAGGATGGATTTCGAATTTGGAATTTGGAAAATTTGAATTCCTTTGAATTGAAAATAGCTTTCAAAGGTTTTAGGGAAATAATGGTGATATTATTTCATGAATATTTTTGAAATTGAATTGAAATCTGGTGGGATTTGGGATTAAAAATATTTGAAAATGTTTTAAAGAGATGAAAGCATTTAACTCTTCTCGGTCGCTGGAAAATAAACTTCGGTGATGACTGCAACATCATCGATGTCTATTTTCGAGTTCTAGAGAGGAATTGCTACCTGAATATTTTAAATTGAAATTGTTTGCAAACTGGGTTTGATTTTGAAATTCAAAAAAAAAACTTGAATTACCAAAGGATTTTAGATATAGTTGATTTCAAAAGTGATTATGAATTTTGGGAAATTGTTTAAACTCTGGAAGTTAATTAAAAATGTTTATGGAATAATAAAAATATATACTTGACTAAATAGAATGTATAAATCTGAGTTAAGAAGTAAAATGTGAATGGGCTTGATTTTAAATGGAAGAAAGTATGGATAAATAAATTTGTGACTTACAAAATTTAGAAGTGGAAGAAATAAGCCGAATAAAATTGTTTGTATTTTGGGAAATGAATAAAAATCCAAAACTTCAATTATAAAATAGATTGAACTCAAGTAAAATAGTTAAAGTGATTTTGAAATAAAGTCAAATATTGGGTATTAAATTGGAATAAACTACTTAATTAATTAATGGGATATGGAAATGGAATTTAAATTGGTTAAATGGAAGTTGAATTATAATTTAATAATGAAATTGGGAATGAACTTGGGTTATAAGTAAATTCAACTTGAATCGTTGGTGAATTAAATATAATTGGAAGTGTAGTCGAATAAAATAGAATTAGATTATAATAGCGATGGTTTGAATTTGTAAATAAAATACAGGTAAGTAGAAATAAATTGGAAATGACCCTGTTATTAATAAAAGGAATTCAGAAATAAATTATTGAATGTGAATTAGAATTCATATTGATTCAATGAAATATACTAATTTAATTCAAATGAATGGTGCTGGCAGTGAACTCAAGTTAAAGAAAATAGAGTTGAAATAGTGATGGTTTGAGTGGTAAATAAAATTCAAGTGAATAGAAATAAAATTGGAATGGTTGCATATGAATTAAAATGGAAGGAATTTGAGTATTAGTTGGAATCAATTTTAAGTGGTTATAAGCTTACGTAGTTATTTATTCACATGCATATAGTCAAATTTTGTAGAAATAAATTGTCACTTGACGTAACAAGATTAAATAAATTCTATGAATTGATAGAAGTGAAATAAAATTGATTTTGAAATTAATTGAATTGAAAATAAGCTTGTTTGAATGAAAAATAAATGGAATGTAAGAAATTGAGTTGTAAACCACTTAAATTGAATAAAGTTGTATATAAATGGGTTGTAAACAATTAAAATTAATGTTGGAACCCTATAAGCTGTTTTTAAATGTTGTTAAGTTACATGATTTTGACATGTACATATTTAAATTGAGTTAGTACAGGTTCAGGGAAGCCGTTTGGCTGGATTTGATCGTGCAAATTGCTAAAATAAATAGCCGCTTTGCTTAAAAATGCTAAATAAGGTACGCCTACGCAATAAAAATAGGAAATATGAACTGTTTTTGCTTTTTCCGACCATGTGAGTCGATGTATATATATATATTTATCTCTTTTGTCAAATTGCAAAAGCTCCTCCGTACAAAGGAGACTTTGCCAAATTTTTCCGAAATTTTGGGAGTTAGATTTTTTTTTTAAATTTTCACTAACGACAAACGATTTCAAATTGGAAATTGAAATGAATTAGGGAATGAACTAATTTAAATAATGATATGAATCAATTATAAATGGAGGATAAAAATTCAATATTCAGAATTGAAGATAAATTGAATTTATATGAAAATGGGAGAACCAATTTGAATAGAAGTGATAGTAACTAAAGTGGTGAAGTGAAAATAAATAAAGAAGCATATAAAATGCTTATACTAAACTTAAGAAAGGACTGTTGAATTCTTAATTGAAATTGGTATTAGAAATATATTCTAAGTTAATATTTGAATGAATAAATATTGGCATTTTGTCAGGAAGTCAATAAATGTTTTGAATGTTGTGATTGGATATTATTGCTAAATAGGATTCACAGGTATTATAAAGGGAAAGGAAAATTGGTTTTGATTTTGAAGATAAATTTGAATTGCTCGACAAAAGGTATGTATTTGAATTTCTGTATGAAATTTGATTGGGATTTGGATATAACCACTTGGCATTTTGTTTTCTTTGAGATTTGGGAGCCGTAGAGGAAATTTTGTAGTTGTACCGAGTTAGCCGCGCAAAGGAGACGCTGGCAAAAATTTTCAAAAATTTAGGGTGTTAGAAAAATTTTGAAGGAATTTTAATAATTCAAATTTGGTTTGAAATTTAAATTTGAATTGTTAAGTAAGTAATATTGTATGGGAACTTATGGAAAAGTTTGGAAAGTTGATAAGGATGATAGTGTATCTTTAATAAAAGAATATTGGGTTGTCGTTAAAGACTATTTGGATTGAGAAAATAGTTATGGGTTAAAGACCATTTCTCTTAACTAGTAATTTCGGGGACGAAATTTTTTTAAGGAGGGAGGAATGTGACGACCCGGAATTTTGAGCATTTGAAATTGGTATATTTAATTGATTTTAAATATTTTAAAGTTAATTTTAGTTTGAATTTTAAATATAAATATTTATCGGATAATTTAATTATTGAATTAAACCATTGAAAATAAGGTAAAATAAAGAATCTTTAGTTTGAGCTTGTTGAAAATAATTTAAAGGGCTCAGAAAATTTATATTGTTAATGCTGAAGGTGATGGAACTTTTAAAATTGAATTTGAAAGTGGTTTGTTCAGTTTGGAAAATATTTAACGTTTAAATTGAATTTAAAAATAGTCTTCCGAGGCACAGTCTCGGAATTCGGCGAAACTAGTTCCATTGAGTCCGTAATATTGAATTATTACCGGATTTCAAATTTCGAAGTGATTGGAGTTGTTGTGTGAGCGTACGACATACAAACGCGATGAAATTAAATCGAAAATTTAATATTATAACTGGGTCCAAAAAGCTATCTTCTCCATACGATCGAATTAGGACTCGAAATTTTTTTCCATTGCATTTGTAATAGGAGCATAATATTATAAATGCTTGGTGGCACGTCTCGATAGGAGGTCGAGATTTTTAGTTGTGTAATTCGAGACGATTTATATTTAAAATCAAAATATAATATTATATATGAGTTGACTGGTCAAATTTCTACAGCTGAACTTCTTTCACCATCAACATTCTAAATATATATATATATATATCCTACAGTAAGTTATATAAAGTAATACCGTTATGAATTAATATATGGATTTGAAAAGAATTTTAATTCATTAGGATCTAATGTATATGTACAAGGTTTTGAAAAAAAACGGGATTCATAAATATTTGTGGAATTTATAAAAATAAATTTTTGAGATCTATATTTTATTTTTATTTGTAGTTTCGAAAAGGAAAATTAATAGTTTAATTAAATCATTAGTCAATTAAATTTTATTACCTTGAAATTGATTTTTAAATTAATTCAAATATTAATAAAATCATCTAATATTTGTACAAGGTCTAACATCGAGAAAACAAGCTGGAATGGAATGGGTTGGAATGAATTGCAAAATGAAAAGTCAAAGGTGAGTTAATCTCACTCATCTGGTTTTAATTTAAATTTAATGGTTAAATTTAAATATTTGGTGAATGATTGGATTGATTTGATATGATAGTATATATAGTAGTATATATCAATATATATATATATATATTGGATTATGTATATATTGGAGTTGATATTCCCGCATTATATAGCGGATGAGACCCTATGCGCCGCATAATAGCGGATGATATTATATTAAATCCCATATACCGCGATATTCCACCTTGAAGTGGAATTGGTATTTTATATTGTGCTAACGTCTGTGGATGCAGGGAAACAGGTTGGAGGGATCCAACTGGATTCCTCAAATTTAGATTTGTTTAATATCCTATGTTATGATATTCTGTGGTGAATTATATTGATAATTAGAATATTGGATATTATGGTCTGATTAAATACATTTGAGTAAAATGAGTTACCAAATTAAATAAATTGGATTTTGGGAAAGAAAATAAAGGAGGAATCTTAAAGTAAATAATCATAGAAGTTTTAATAAATGTAAGAATAAGTTGGAAAAGAATGAAAGTGATTTTAAATGTCTAGGGATGGAAAGGAAATTTGAATAAACAAAGAAGTAGTGAATTTTAAACTTAAGTAATATTTGTTTAAAGAATGAAGGATTATTTTAAATTTCAAGGTTTAAATTTAGTTAAAGGGACAAGAAGGAATTTGGGAACTCTAAGATTGGTATTTTCAGTTAAGAAGTTTTAAATCATAATTAAAAACAAAATCTGAAATTAATGGATTTGAAATAAATGAGGTAAATAAGGAAATTTATTTTAAGTGAAGTAAATTGGTAATAAACGGGAAATTGATTTAAGAGTCAGAAATTGGAATTTCAAAAGAGAAGTGAGATTTTGAAATTTATAAACTGGGTTTATTAAGTGAAATAAATATCGGTGGATGTTTGAAATATAAATTCAAGGTGGGAATTTATAAAGAAAGGTGAAATTTGTTTAAAAATAAATAGTGATTTATTTTGGAAGATGTGAAAGAAAAGTGTATTTCCTTGAATAGCCAAGTACATTTCAAAGTAAACTTTTAAGTATAAGCTAAAGGTTTAAAAGTTGATTTAAAGTATGTTTTGGGAAATCTATTATTTTTAAATGTTTAAACTTTAAAGTAAGTATTTTCAAATCTATTTTAATAAGTAATTATTTAAAGATGGTTTGGTATTAAGTTTTAAATGATAAAAGAATCTAGTTTTATATTTTATTATGTAGCTTTATTTTAAAAATTCTTAAAGTATATATCTTTGAATAAAGTATTAAAGTAGTTTTAATTTAAATGTTTAAAAGTATATTTTATAATAAAGTGTTTCTAAATTATTTTAAAGATCAAATGTTTTTGGTACTTGGTGATTTCAGTGGAAATAGGAATATTTGGGAAATTTATTCCATGAGAGAAGGACGGTTTGAAATTGTTTTCAAAGGATTGAAAATGGAAATATATCTTGCGAAGATATTTTGAGGCTAATAAATAATTTGGAAAATTATTTATTGATTGATGGATGTTGAGAATGTTAATTGATAGTTTAATCACTGACTATCAATATTGGCCAAATGCGCTGATCGTTTCGAAGAGACCAGGATCGAGATTTATTTCTCGAAAACCACTTCGATCTGATTTTGTACGTTTTGTGTGGAAACAAGTTTTACATCGAAGATGGTGCAGTGAAGTGCAAGGGCTAGTCGCTACTAATCATGAGGATATTTCCAAGATGGATGTAGTAGGAATAGTGCCTTCGGTTCCGTCCGGACCCGGGACGGACTTGTATGGATGAATGCTTTCGATACATCGTCAGGTGGACGATGGGCATTCTAAGTGATATGTTCTAAAAAGGTAACGCTTAGCCTCAAGCCTCATCAACCAGGAATGACTTAAAATCAGGGGTTATGCAGCAAGGCTTCGTGGGTAGCTCCCACTGGAGAGTATGGTCATCCCTGCCTAGAGGTTCCTTTTTATTTCGGCTTAGTGGTGCGGTTGCTGATCCCAACCGTGGGGTGATCTTATTCGGAATTGCCCATAGGTGATTCCGGCCTTGTGTTGCAGGGGAGCGGGCATACTCCTCTGTACTGTGATCTAGGCCACGTACTGTGATAGGTGGTACTCTAGTGCCTAGTCATTCGTTGGAAATCCATTCTCCCTACGCGCCTTTACGAGTTTTCTTTGTATTACCCACTTTATGGCTATAGCTGGAATTTAATCATGTAACAATTTCAGCTATTTTGATATGTATTTTTATATATACACTATTATAATATAAGAGGATTTTAATATAAAAATGTTTTAGCTATCGTAAGGGAAAAACCCGACATGTTTATTTGTGGCGTGGTCTTACGAGATGCTTTTATTTTCAAAGGATTTTTGAAACTTCAATAATAAATTTGAGTGTGATTTTCTCACGCTGGTATTCCAGATTGACTCGGGTATTGTTTTATATGATGCTCGGGTCAGACCGAGTATTATAGGATACAGGGTATGATGTTGTGGAGCACAAGCATGAGTTGGATGGCGAGACGTATCTCCCGTACTTGTTTATATATATTCAGCTGTATTGATTGCTGTACTCTGTTGTATTGAGGACATAATATGATTATTGTCTAGTTGTATGTAAGTGCACTCTGATGATGTATTGTATAAATAGATATAGTTTTGATTTGTGTAAAGATCTATTATTGTATATTATATTTTATTCCGCTGCGATGTGAGATTCTGATGTTGTTTCTATTTCTTCTTCTACCTCTTTCTTCTTAACACAAATGGTTCGATTTTCCAGGCCTGGAAGATCAGGTAGTTACATGAAACAAAAGAGTGAAATGACTCGAAGCTATGACCAAACTTTCAATTGATATGAAACTCAAAGTAGTGCAAACTGTAGCTTCTATGAGCAAATGTACACATGTTTCAAGAATTCAAATACAAGGCAGTTCTTCAAATCGATAATCATAAGAATAAAGAAATCACAATCATTTAAGAATACAGTTCAAGCTTCAATTGAAAACAGAGCAACTCGAGCTAGCATATCGTATATACAGCAAGCTCTAGATGGTACACAAGTGTGTGACAACCAAATTACTTCAGACTAGAGCGACAATGACCAGACTCAAAGTGACTCAATGCTAGAGCACTATAACATGAATAAATATGCAAGTATACAACAAGTTTACATGACTCAAAACAAGAAGACTTAAAGCCATATGCAATCAAGACACAGTGTAGACTCGAACGAACAATGACAAGAAGCTCAACCAACATTTCAGGAATGAAATAGTATGCACATAAACAAGTCTGGCAACAGAGATATCATGAACCAATTCAAAAATCCAAGCTAGTAGTTCTTTCTACTCATAAATTCAAGACACAGAGCAAACTCAAATATCAATGTCACCAGTGAAACAAAAGGAACACAATATCATATATACATGTATATATATGTAGTGTGACCAAAAATTCACGAAGTAAATTTGCAGCTATAAAAATCAAAACAGTAGTAAGTTCAACCAAACCAAGATTGCAAGCAAAAATGAAAGAACTGCAGTTGCAAAAATAAGGGCAGTGATCGAACAGGCAATTATCAAGTCATGTAACAGCAGGGTACAAGTCGAACGATTCAACATAAATTCAAAGAATCAGAAAATTCAAATCCGTAGTGACCAAGGAGCAAGTTCAAAATCAAACAAGCCGTAACAATCAAGTAACAAAGATATACGATTTGAACAAGTCGGAAACATCTTAAGCATTCAAGAAAAATCGAACGGCAAAACAAATTATCAGACCAATGAAAATCAAGGGAATTAAACCCTATTTAATTCGTAACATCATTGGCATATGAAAGCATCGAGTTTAAGCAAGCTAGTCAGTAAAGCAAAAGGCATAAATTACATACCATTAAAATCGAACTCGAGCGAGAAGCAGCCAAAGCTAAGCAACGAACAATCGATCAACTAAAGTCGGCTACAAAGCTAAGCAACGCGAAAACATCATTTGATTGGTCAACTAAACTGCTTTTAATTTACCAAAAGCCTTAATTTTTGAGCAAAAAAAGAGGAACGAATGAGCAATTTTCCTTAAGAAGAAAGATACCGGCCGAATAAAAAAAAAGAGGACTTATTATTTTGGGCCTGTTATTATAAATAGCTATTGGGCTTTATTTTATACATTAGGGTTTTTGGTTCTTTGAATTGTTTTTTATTTGTATTTCTATTTTAAACTTTGTAATTTCTAGTCATGTGACTAGTAGACAAACTACGGTGGTGTAGTTCGAGAATTCGCAGCTCGGTGGCTGAGTTGTTGAAGGGTTTTGAGCGTAGAGTTAGGTTAGTCGATAGAGAGTGTCATGAGTTTATGTGTGTTAGTGTATGACTACTTAATTTCTAGTAGAAACCTTGGGGCAGCACATAGGCAGGGTTTTGCCGAAACTGGGTAAATCTGTATGTTCTATTTTTTGTATTTCATGTTCTACTATTATCTATGTTGCTATTATTCTGCTATTATCAGTGCAGCGATTATTTTATATACTTTCACATTAAATTTATATAATTATTAGTATCAACCCATTCACCTCCCTCTAGGATGAAATCGATCCTACAAGTGGTATCAGAGTTAGGTACAAAAGCCTTTTTTTTATTTTTCAAAAACCATTTTTTGTTTTACAAATTTGAATTTTTGAAATGGCTTCTTTTAATAATGCTTTTGCTGAGGGTCAGTCTATAGTTAGACCACCAATGTTCAATGGTGAATATGCTTACTAGAAAAATAGAATGAAATTTTTTATGAAAAACATTGATGCTTGGAATATTGTTTAGACAGGTTACAGAGCATCAACTATAGTTATAGGTAATCACGAAATAGATAAACCGATGGATCAATAGATAGATCTAGAAAATAGGCTACATAATGCTAATGCTAAAGCTATGAATTCTATAATTTGTTCAATGGATCAAATTGAATTTAATCGTGTCTCACATTGTCTAACTGCGTAGAAAATTTGGCATACACTACAAGTCACTCATGAAGGAACATCTCAAGTCAAAGAATCTCGCCTTGCCATACTTAGTAACGAATACAAGAACTTCACAATGGCCAAAATTGAAAATATCAAAGAGATGTATGGACGACTTTCCAATATTGTATACGAATCGAAAGCTCTTGGAAAACCATACACAAAATTGGAAATAGTCCAGAAATCCTTAGAGTGCTACCATGAAATTTTGAAGCGAAAGTTATTGCCATTCAAGAATCGAAAGATTTGAAAAAAAATCAAAGTTGAAGAACTCATCGGAAATCTCACCACTTATGAGCTAGAAATGAAATTCAAGAAAGAGCGTGAAGGAGGAGATACTCGAAAGAAATCAATAGCTCTTAAAGGAACAACTGAAAGTAATGACGATGACGACGACGACGATGATGGAGCAGCTAAGCTGGCACTATTAATAAAGATTCAAAAGGGGGAATTGCAAATATGAAAATCTAGCTTTAAATCCACAATTGAAAAGCAGAATATTCAAAGCACCAGACAATCCAGAAGAGCGGGAGATCATCTGCCATAAGTGCAATAAACCTAGCCATGTCAAGCCCAATTATCCTCAAAATTGACACGGCTAAGAAAAGAAATAAAAAAGAAGAAGTTTTACAGCCGCATGGAATAAAAGTGCTGATGATTTTAAAAGAACTAGCAGTGAGAGTGAAAGAGCAGATATGTGCCTTTGAGGTGATATAACTAATAGCGACGACGACGAGCCAAGCGAGGTATCAAAACTCACTCACTCAAAATTACTTATATATTTCCATGAAGTAAATGGCTGTTTTGAAAGATTTAGGGAGAAATACGCTAAAATTTAATAACAAAGAGATACTTTGATAGATTTAAACAAACAGCTTGATCAATTGGTTAAAAACTATCAAAGCAAGAGCCCTAAGTGTGATAAGTGTCCAACATTTGAAGAAGAGATTAAAAAATCAAAAATTAAAATAAAATCACTTGAAAATGAAATTCTGTTTTTGAAAGAAAGTGAAAACAGAAGGAGAGAAAATTCTATTAAAAAATGCACTAAATTTTTGAAGAAAAATGAATCACTCAAAGCACAAGTCCAACAACTATCAACGACTTTAGGAGAATTCTCTAAAGGAGAAAAATCACTAAATATGCTAACAAGAAAACAAACAGTCAATATTGTTAGATAAGGACTTCGGTATAATCACTCTGAACGTGCTAAAAATGTAATTAATCAAGTCAACTCAAAGTGCACAATATGTGGAAAAACTGGACACAATCACAATATTCGCTGGTATAGAGACCCAACCACGTGAAAACCATTCCAATTTGGGTCCCAAAAGGCACGAATATAAAATCTCTCAAAGTTAAACAAATTTGGATGCCGAAAGGAACATATATAAATAGTTTTGGGTCTTGCCACTAACAACCATGTAACTATAAAAACAAATAGGTCACAAATTTTTTTTCTCGTGTAGGTATGGTGGCAAGCTAAGGAACAACAACAGTGTTATCTGGATTCTTGCTGTTTCAGACACACAATGGGCATCAATGAAAAATTATCGTAAAGGTAAAACAGGTAACGATATATTTATCTTGAACGATATATTAAATGTGATAATCTGCATCATAATCTGAACTAATTCAGCCAGTTATGTGATAATAAATGTTGATTATGATTCTGGCTTTTTCAAAATTGTTGGCCAATTGTATTTTTATGCCAAGAATACTATAAGTATTTCTAGAGACTTTGAATTAGTTTATATACATGTATTTGGACTAATGATGATGTTTTATTAATTGATGATTGCTCAAGATGCTCGTGGATATATTTGTTTATTTTACTGATTCGAGATCTGTCACTATATTCATTGATTTGTTGATTTGCACGGCTTTAATTCAATTTCATTTAAAAGATGTTTTAGACATTATGTGGCACACTTCACAGTATGGTCTATCAAATTCAACTAATGATAATTTTGAGTCAACAAGAAATTCAGATGCAGATTACACTAGTAATCTAGTTGATAGAAAAATTACTAGTGGAACGTGATTTATGTTGAGACATTCACTAGCTGCATCACAATTTCTATCTACATATTTTTCTTTTTCAATAATTTAGAAATAGCAGACATTTTTCTTATAAAACCCCTTCAAGCAAATCATTTTTGTTGACCTTATTTCAGATTAGTCATCTTAAAAAATTTAATTTTATAATTATTTTTAGATTTGATCTTAAATGACTACATTGACTAATCTGACTCCCTACCGATTATCTAAAAGATAAATAGTGATTGAAGAAGTTATGAGTGTCGATATTAATCATATATTATAACTTGAGACAGAATAGTTAGCAAATTTCTTTAGAAATTTAAACAAGAGTTATTAAAACTTTTTGTTGGTAAAAAATTCCATGACCATCTCTAATTCTGTCATATTTCTATCGACCATCACTCATCAGATTCCAATATAGTATGTCAATATGTGGTATTTTAAGCGTGAAATTATGCGCTTTCATTTGATTATATTTTTAGCAATAAAAAACATCTGAAGTATTCAATCTCATTTAAAAGTCCTCACGGTTATGCATGGGTGAATTACTTGGAATTTTTGATTATGTGCTTTCATGCTCATTTAAAAGTCCTTACGGTTATGCATGTATGAAACGCATATCAAAATTGATTATTAAATAGAAAAGTTGATTCTAATCCCATTTAAAAGTCCAAACGATTATGCATGGTTAGTATATATTCTAATTCCTGATATAAATATACCACAAATAGACACAACTATATGGTTTTGTATATCAGCATCATCCCTATCATTCTAAAGTGGAATATGCGCCTAAAAGAGTATTTATGATTTTTATTTGATTTTTTACTTAAATTTAATATTTATACTCGATTGAGTATTAATGTTGTATCAATGTCTATCACTTTATCTCTATTCTTCTAACACTATTATTCTTTTGCTGATAACAAAAGAAGGAGAGAAAAGTTAAGATTTTGACAAATAAAAGTCAAATATTTTGTTTTGCATTTTTTACTTGAATCTAGGTTCATTTGCATATTTTTATTTATTCTCATTCATATATGAAGGGGGAGCTTTGTGTAGAGAGGGAGCATTCAAATAAGCGGAGCAAATTGAATGATCAAATATATTTAATAAATTCAAAACCTTAAATATAATGTTTTCTATCATCAAAAGGGGGAGATTGTTGAATATGCTAGTATATGATTTTTGTTTGATGATAATAAACATATATATATTCAATTAAATGTATTTGTTAATGTACTATTTTATTTTTCACATAACTAAATAAACATTTGCTGAATAAAATAAATAACACATAATTTAAACTCAAACCATATTTTATTCAAACAAATATTTATTGCAATTTTGAATAGTACAAATTTGTGCTCTCACTATATATACAACATTTCACATCAATGTACAATTACCATTTACATCAGCACCTCATTACATATCACTCGTTCACTCAAAATTGATTTTCAACTCTATTCCAGATTGAATCCAGCACCTGAGCAAATTGCAAAACACACACTGACACGGTAAAATTGAAAATGAAATATTTTTGTAGTGTAAAATAAAATGTGTATTTTGAAAATATTATTTGCCTCGGTTATTTGGGTTGTTCGTCGTCATTTAATTTTAAATTCATCAAACACGAACAACTTGTGACATGCACGGTTTATCACTGTACATGCCACAAGGTCGTGCACACCGATGTACACTTGATAAAATTACAGGGATAGGTGAGCACAAGGTCAAACTCAACCAAAAGGCGGGTTCAACTCAAGTGCAATACAAATAAATTCATGGCACAAGCACAAGGTCAAACCCGAGCTATAAGCTGAATTCAACACAGTTGCAATCCAAATGTACAAGTTCAATAAAATGGTCAAGATAACTAAAACAACTTGACTAGTCCAAAATCAAAAATGAACGAGTACAAAAAGTAGTGAACAACACATAAAGAAGGCAAACAAGTATACACATGACTCAATACTTCAACATGATCACATTTACACAGTGAAGTCATACACTGAACAAAATAATCTGCCTCAATGGAAAAGAAGAACGAACGAGCAATTTTCACCAAGAAGAAAGATACCAGTAGAATATAAAAAAAAGAAAAGGGGACTTATTATTTTGGGCCAGTTATTATAAATAGCTACTGGGCTTTATTTTATAAATTAGGGTTTTTGGTTCTTTAAATTGTTTTTTATTTGTATTTCTATTTTAAACTTTTGTAATTTCTAGTCATGTGACTAGGAGACGAACTACGGTGGTGTAGTTCTAGAATTCGCAACTCAATGGCTGAGTTGTGGTAGCGTTTTGAGCATAGAGTTAGGTTATTCGATAGCGGGTGTTGCTAGTTTACGTGTGTAAGCATCTGACTACTTGATTTCTAGTAGAAACCTTAGGGGCAGCACGTAGGTAGGGTTTTGTCGAAGCTGGGTAAATTTGTGTGTTCTATTTTCTACTTTTTATATTCTGCTATTATCTGTGGCGCTATTATTCTGCTATTATCAATGCTATGATTATTTTATATACTTCTGCATTAAATTTTTATAATTATTAGTATCACTCTATTTAACCCCCCTCTAGGGTGAAATTGATCCTATAGCTAAGGTTATCGCTAAACCTAAGCTCTGATACCAATTGTAACGACCTGCCTTTTTGGACGTTTTAAGCAGACACACATGTCAAACATAAACCATACAAAAGGGTAGATTGTTATTTGGGTAAATAAGAAAAAGCGGAGAAAGAAAAAACAAAAATGAATCTCGCAGCAGAATGACAAAATATAATAATCAAATAACAGTTCATGAAGCTGTTTACACAACTTTTAATTATACTTATACAACACAGAATCAAAGTTATATACACAAAGGTAAATAACAATGCAGCAGAACAATATGATGCAGAGGGAAATAATAATAGTAGCAGTACAAAATCTTCATCTTCATCCCTCAGAAATAAGGTCTTCAAATCCTAAAATGATCAGGCTGACCCGAGCGAATTGAACGGGCAAAACGCTCGAGTCAGAACTAAAAGATCTTATGTAAGTTAAATCAACGGTAAATATGCATGTGACGATGTCAGATATGTTTACGGGGTTTGACATCTCATATCCAGTGTCTAACGTTTGTGCAGTAACTTAAGAGATGCTCAGGATTCCCATCTCCTAAGGATCCATTAAACTATCTATTATATATTACAATACGCTATTATAATATGTCTAAGTAAAGTAAAAGTATAAAAATAGCGTTAAGACGTTACCCATATCCCCTTAATACATTTTATTTATTCCCATAGTCTATACGGTACCGTAACTCCCCTCATAAACTGGAGGATTATCAGAGGGCACTCCATAGGTATGGCACAAAATAAACTCGTAGAAGGCACTCTAGGGCGTGTGAACATGGTACTCGAGGCAATGCCAGGTTAGATATACCAATTGCAATCACAGACTAGTGGTAACGCATAACAGCTACTACCGCCCATCTCGGACACACTCCCATAATCAAAATCAAGGGGTGGCCACCAAATCAATCACAAAGTCAAAGTATAATATCGAAGAAATGTGCTCGATAGGATGAATGACCTCACTTGGACCGCTATAGCTCTTGTTTTAGTCATATCTAAGCTAACTCACGGAAGTCAGAGTCACGTCATACCTTATACAGGAATCATTCGCCAAACCATCCTACTTCATTTTTGGAATCTCCACCACGTATACAGTTGTTAAAGTGGTTTTTGGTATTGGCAGAGAGTGTGACAATATCTGATCTCGGTCTCTTTAACAACCAAATGCTTAGTTCACACCGGATGGTTCTTTTACATTTCCAAAATCATTTCATATTGATATCAAAATATCATATTCAATTTAAACCATATTGCTTTCGTAATTATATCCACTTCTAAAGATCATATTTTCGAAGTAGTTTAAACCCCTTATTTCAAAACTTCATATTCAAATCAATATGTAATTTAAATCCAACTCAGGTTATAATATCATGTAACCATATTCACTTTAAAGTCGAGGATCTAAATTATAAACACTTTATTTAGTTCGAAATTCAGAAAGATAGTTTAGATAGTTATAAATATTTTTAAATAGTTAGAAATAGTTAAAATACTCTAAACTAATTTAAAATAGATTAAAATAGTTTTTTAATTGATTTAAGATAGTTGAATAGATTTAAAACAGATTAAATATAATTAAAAAAGATTAAATAGCTTTAAAATAGATTGATTAGATTTAAATTAAATTAAATGGTTAAATTAGTTTAAAATAAATTAAATTGTTTAGAATGGGTTAAAATTGATTTAATATAGTTTATATAGGTTAAAATAGTTCAATAATTTGAAAATCTTAAAATTTAGACTCTTAAAAATAATATATTTTAAAACAGTTTATATTTAAAAACATGAATTTAGAATTTATATCAATTTAAAACTATTTATTTCATTTCAACAAAATCAGACCATTTCAATTTCCCAATAAAACCCAATTCCAAATCTTCAATTTAAATTCTAAATAGAGCATTAAATTATATATCAGTTCCAATCCATGTTGGAAATCTCAATTTATGTTTACTCAAATTTCAATATGTTTTAAAGTTATATTTCAAATAATTTTAATAATTCAATTTTGATAAATTTCAATTATACTTCAAAAATCAAATTTAAAATTTCCATTTAAATTCCTTCAACAAATTTCTTTTAAACCAATTCCTGTTTTAATATAAAGCTTGAATTTCGATAATAACTAAATTTATATAAATCAAATTTTATTTCAAAATATCATTATACTTAATTCAAAAATTAAATGTTTTAAAATCATTTAATTTAACCAATCTCATATCCATATATAATTCTCTACCCTAGGGTCAAGTGATACGAATATTTATCATTTCAATCCGCAATTTAAAATTTTACGGGTATATATCATTTCAAACCGCTATCTCGAACTAAATATAAAATCCATAAAATCGTTGAGTCTATCATTTCAACACATAACGATTTTTCTCTAATCTATAGATCGTTCGGGTATATATCATTTCAACCAATAGTGGTTCCTAATAATATCTAAGGGAACTTGCAAAGTGATAGCATTTCATAAATCAAATATAGCATCCAATCATCCAATAATAAATTCAAACATCCATCACAATCATCATCCAATTCAATCAATAAATATCAATAAATAACTGACTATTATTCACAGGTAATTGACTGGCAAAATTTAAATTCAATAATAAGTTAAATAACAATTAAATTCAATTAAATTCAAATTAACTGGAACAGCCAAATTAATATACCAAACAACCATAAATAAATTCATAATCAAATCATAAATTTAATTTAACTAACATAAGAAATTTTAGAAGTTGTGAGTGGGTCAAAACACTCACCTTTGAATTTAAGTTGAATTAAAAATTCAATTTAGGCTCAAAATTCAATGAGTCTCGGAATTTGACCAAACCAAAGTCAAAATGTTCGAAATTTCGATACGATCCCAGATGAACAAACCACGCATAAATTGGACCTCGTATGCAAAAGTTATTAAGGTAAGAACAATTGAAATTTAAATTTTAAAAAAAAACAAAAAAACAAATAACCTTAGACGTCATCATACGTGCTCCTCTCAGCACATGAAACCCTAGCCCATGAGTTTGATCTCAAATGAATAAAGCTTCCACCATATCACGAGTCACAGCACCGCCCTCGCTCGACCATCACAATATCTGAAGCCACCACCCGGATGCGCACCTCTGGTCACCTACACCCCAGCCACGCGGGATGCTCCGATGTTCAAAATCCCCTCCGCCGCCGCAAGCATAGTTCGCCATTTCTTCCAAAATCTGAGCATGTTACAACGAACGACAACCCCTGCAAAGCCTGTTCCCCATCCTCTATGCAACGGCACTTCCCAATCGTTGATCGGATGAAGATCCACCATAGGATCAAAACCCTAATCAATGGATGACCGAAAATTCTTCGTCAATTCTGATGAAACGATAATTAGAATTGAAAACGAATCATTGCAGTGGATTACGCTCGTCGAGAGCTTCGAAATGATATATAATATGTTAGGGTTTGGAGGAGTTTGATTTTTGATTTGAATTTGAAATAGGATTGTAGGGTTTTTGGTTTTGGTTTGTCTGCCATTGGAATGAGGAGTTGAGAAGGAAATGTACGTACAGACAAATAAAATAAGAAATAACTAGGGTATATAACAGGATATTTATAGGTAGATCAGAAATAGAAATGAATGGATTGGATTTGATTTGGAAGTTGAACGAAACGACCCGGAAAGCCCGTTCTGTCTCCGGAACGAAAATGGGTCAACCCATATATCAAAATAGATGTTTTCAATATTTTTAAACTCAATGGAACAAGTTTCAAGTCCTAATTCCATCGTATAAAGAGGTTATGTTAAAATCAGCATAATTTAAAAATATTTTAATTAAATAAGTTTCTACGCATTTTTAGTCCGTACGATCAAATAACAAGTCCGATCTTTACGAATCTTGAAATCCTACTATAATTCACTATTACGGGTCCGATGAAACTGGTTTCGTCGAAATCTGAGATAGTTGCCAAAATGGCTATTTTTAAGTTAATTAAATAAATCAATATTACATTAATTAAATCAAAATTTTCAATACAGATTTAATAACTTACAATTTCTATCACCGTGAATTTCTAAGTAATTTAAAATCATTTAAAACAAACTTCTATATCAATTCATTATCCAATATTGCACAAATTACAGTATTTAATTTCCATTTCAAATAATTCAGTAATTATAAGTTCAAATTTCAATAAATCCATTTATTTAATTTTTTAAGTTTGTTATTCTTATTGGTATAATTACATTGGTTTATATCTTAGCACATTAATAATTTACAATTTCATCTAAGTTTCATTTAACGTAATATTTAATTTCTTTTAATTACAATAAGTCCATTTATTATAGCTTAAATTCTAATAATTTGATCAGGCTTGATTTCAATTCTTTTTATTCACTCAATTATCCTATTATGAATAGAATTTACATTAGTTACATCTTACTGAATTATCATTCTTCAATTATCAATTTAATCTATATTAGCTACACTAATTAAGTGAATACCAATTGATTGCAAATTTAATTTAATAGACTAAATAAATGGATAACTTATAATAATTGTCACCATTAGCCTTTGATTACATTTATAAATTTATTACTTTCAAAAAAATGTAATAAATACTTACATAACACCAATTTAATTCAATTACTATTTAATATATATTATCTCATTAGCTAATTATATTTACGTTGGTTTTCTTATATTCAATTTATAGCTAAGTATGACCTTTATATTATTTCAATTAATTGGAATTCCATTCAAATTATTAATATTTAACTTAAAGTAACATTATTACCTATCATCTTGGTTTTTATTCCATTAATACATCCCAAAATTTTTATTTCTTCAAATATTAAATCACAGAGTCTAATTAAATTAACTATTTTAATTATCGAAAATTTACGGGTCATCACACTAATTAATTAAAAATTAATTATTAAATTGCTAATCTTTCTAGAACACCATTTAAGTTTATAAAACATTTTAAAGACACTTTAAGTATGAATACTAAATTTAGAAAAAATCGGACTTTTTAATCGAAACTGCACCATAGTGTGCTTGGATACCACAACCTGAAAATGTTTTGACTTTCCTCATTGAAATCTCAACAGTTAAATACTTACAAACTTATCATAAACATAGCATGAGATTTTTCATAAGAAAACAAAGTTGAAAATTTTGAAATGATTTTCAATTTCCTTTAATGAAAGCACTAGTTTTTCCATAAAGAAATCCAATCGTCAATACCATATCAATGTGTCCACTTCCTTAGCATGACATCACATGCATATGTCTAAACATTCATAAACATATTTCTATCATAGAACAAAACCAAAAATCACATATTTATAATGAAACATAATGTTTTAGCTTTCGATTCACAAGTCAATATCCAGACCAAACTAGCAACATATACATATATTCAAACTATATAATATTCCAACCAAACAACCAACTTATTTTACCATCCAATATAAAATATATATAAAGGTAAAGCTTTGCCAAAAGTTAAATAATTTTACTGACCAAAAATCTTTTGAAAACTTGTTACATTTTGGAATTCGGAAAGCTTGGAAAACCATAAAATCCACTCGAAAATAGGTCAACTTCCTCCCGATTTTTGGACAAGTAATTCTATAGATTTGGAAATGTGGTCAATAGAAAAGTTTTTGGAAACTATTTTCTATACACTTTTAAAAAAGTTCAATTTCAGTTATTTCTGAGGATGATATGTCCAAACAAGAAGGACCGTTTTCGGACTTGGGTCTCTGAGTCCAAAAACATGTCTGGAAAAAATGCACTTTTAAAATAGCCACGCTCGAAATTTGATAATGTGGCACTAATACAAGTTGTAGCTATTGGAATTTATAATGTTTGCAAAAAAGAAAATCTCGTTTTGGGGTAGAATTGAGGAAGATAGGATAGAAGGAAGAGGAGGTAAAATATGAAGAAGGAAAGACTATTTATAAACAAGAGAAAAAAAGGAATTACCTAAACAACCTTGTCATTTGCCCTCCACCTATCTTGTGCCACCTCACCACCTTGTCCTCCCTTACATTTTTAAGACAACATGCATTTAATGCATATATATACTTATGTGTACATATATTTTCCTAAGCATCTTTACATTTAAATAAATATATATTCTAAACCAAGAAAACTTATCTAACTTATATAATATGATATTTAAGTGAATACATATATATATATATACGTACGAATGAAATCCTAACTTTAGTTATGAATATATGTATCTATTTTAATCACAACATTTCAGACAGCTTTTAGTCAACAAAAAGTCAAAAAATTCAGAAAACGAATTCCGGTAACATTTTAGATTTTTCTTCGAACCAATTATTTTTGTAAACAAATTTTAAAAACTATCTCACCATCATTATTTATCATTTAAAAGAGTTTTATTTACATTATAAAACCTATATATTGAATATTTAAATTTAGTTAATTAATCGCAAATCAAAGAAGTGAAAATTCCGAGTCGCTACAGATTAATTAACTACAATCCATCATTAATAAAAATGAATAACTAGATTTCAAAAATCATTAGTTAAAACAATTAATTAAATTTTAAATGATCATTAATTAAAATGATTTATTCAATTTTAATATAATTAATTGAAATTGCTTAATTAGTTTAAATCTCATTAATCTAATAGATTATTAACTTTTTAAACATCATTAATTAAATAATTAATTAAATTCAAATAAAATTATTTAAAATGATTACTTACTTTTGAACATCATTTTTATTAAAATGATTATTAATTTCAAATATCACTAATTAAAATGGTTAAATAGACTCTATTATCATTAATTGAAATAATTAATTAAACTCAGATAATTATTAGTTAAAATGATTAATTGAGTATAAAACATCATTTATTAAAATGGTTACATAATTTCAAAATCATTAGTTAACATTATTAGTTAGCTTTAAACATCCTTAGTTAAATCAATTAATTAATTTAAATAACCACTAATTAGAATGGTTAAAATAATTTAATATACCATTAATTATAATGATTAATGAATTTTGAAATTCTATTTAATGAAATCACAAGCTCAAGTTCAAAACATAGATAACAGGGTTTTGGTGATGAAAATCAATAAATGACGATATAATGAAAATCACCATAACGACGCTTAAACGATTTAAATGGAATATCAAGATTTATTTCAATTAAATATCAATAAAACAGCACAAGGATGTAAATAAATAATCACTGGCAAGGAAACCCTCAGGGTCTCTCTACAAATTCTCCTTGGAAACAATGGTTAAGGACATTATATGTAATCATATGCATTCATAACAACCAAGATAATATGTCATTCATTTTCCAATTGGAAATACAATCAAATAATCAATCAAATAAATTAACTAACATCCAAGCAATCAATAATAGTTTATAGCATCATAGATATGATATAATAAAATTTAATGAGAGTTATACTCACATTAATTCCAGTTTTCTTCAAAGCGTTTCGGTTTGGACTAAAACCGAATAGGCATTCAATTTTAGCCAAAAATTCCATTAGCTCTAAATCGAATCAAACTAATTCCATTGCATAGTAATCGTAACTACGAGCCAATGCAGAAGGCAGCATTTGAATCCGACCTCATATGAGTGAGATGCACATTTTATAAGCTTTCAAATTTAAATAGTTAAATTAAATCACTAATTACATTCCTTAATTACCATTACCCCCAAAATAAAATGTTAATCCATCTTCCCCTGACAAACGCACAGGCCGTGCACTAGATATGCACAAACCCACCACTACATATCTCTCCTTTTTTTCTTCCTCTACGCTTAGCCGTTCGACGAACGGACACCATCGGCCAACTCCACTAGGCGATCTCCATCTGCCCGACACCTTGAATTCGAAGCCTTACTCCCTTGAAGCCACGACCTGACGGGTTCGTAGCAGTCCACAAAAATGTTGAACCCCAGAAACGTGCGCCATTCTTCACCAAATCTTGATCGTAGATGCTACTCCACATGAATGACTCTTCTACGTCTTCCAACTCTCAAATCGATGCCTAAATCTCCAGCCAACTCGAGGCCTAGCTGCTGTCTACAAGTTTGGCCATCACCAAACATCACTGTAATTACGAAAACAACCATAGAATCAAAGCCAATCACTATCCAAGTTAAAATAATCAAGAATTTTGATTTTTCGTTGCTTATTGATGCAGCCCAGAAAGATGAAGTCGTAGGTCGTGTGCGACCTAACATGTTGTTAAGATGAGTACGACCTAACGAGGAAGCTAACGAGCTAAAACTTTATGAAGAATCATGGGAAGGTCGTTGTTCTTTAAGTCGCTGCCTTGTTGTTAGGTCGGTCAAGTGTTAAGTCGTGATGTTGTGACTATTGTAAATACTGTAAATCGTTTACTTGTTGTAATCTACTTGTTTTAGGTCATGAAGATGTTGTGATGTGTTGCTGTGTTGTAATGATAGTCTGTTAGGTCGTTAACGACCTATAGTAAGTCGTAAGTCGTAAGTCGTCTGTTTTTAGGTCATGCTGTTTAGGTCGTTGCCGACCTAAGTGTTGTACAGTTTTGAGTCGCGTGTGTTGTACCGTTAAGGGACATACAACATCAACTAGATCTTGTTCCAGGTGCTGTATGACCACATAAACCACACTACAGGATTTGTCCGAAGGAACATGAGGAGTTGCGAAGGCAGGTAGAGGAATTGCTTAAACAGGGGCGTATACAGGAGAGCTTGAGTCCGTGTGTAGTACCAGCATTACTAGTACCAAAGAAGGATGGTTCGTGGAGGATGTGTACGGATAGCCGGGCACTGAACAAGATAACTGTCAGATACAGATTTCCGATGCCGAGGCTTGATGATCTATTAGATCAAATCAGTGGGTCTGTGATCTTTTCGAAGATTGATCTTAAAAGTGGTTATCATCAAATTTGAATTAGACTGGGAGACGAGTGGAAGACAGCGTTCAAGACGAGGGAAGGATTGTATGAATGGTTGGTCATGCCGTTTGGTCTATCGAATGCACCTAGTACATTTACGAGGGTGATGAACCAAATTTTTAGGCCGTACATTGGGAAATTTGTGGTGGTTTACTTTGATGATATTTTGATTTACAGCACTAATACAGAGGAGCATGTTCAGCATTTGAGGAAAGTGTTAATTATTCTTCGTGAAGAACAATTCTATGCAGCTACGAAGAAATGTGTGTTTATGGCATGGAGTGTCTTATTTTTGGGATATGTTGTATCGGAAGGAGGAATACAGGTGGACCAGAGTAAAGTCGAAGCAATTAGAGATTGGCAACAGCCCAAGACGATAACGGAAGTTCGAAGTTTTCACGGGTTGGCTTCATTTTATCGAAGGTTTATTCCACACTTTAGCAGTGTGATGGCGCTTGTTACTGGTTGTATGAAGGGTAAGCAGTTTTCGTGGACGGAGGAAGCAGGGGTTGCTTTTGAGCGAATCAAGGAACTGTTGACGACAACACCAATTTTAGCATTACCGGATTTCCAGTTATTATTTGAACTACATACTGATGCATCCAAGGTTGGAATTGCAGGGGGTGTTAAGTTAGAGGGGGCATCCTATCGCATATTTCAGTGAGAAGTTATCAGGGGCGAAGATGAGATATAATACGTATGATGTAGAATTTTATGCTGTTGTGCAAGCCATTATACATTGGAGACATTACTTATTTCACAAGGAGTTTGTGCTATACACTGATCATGAGGCTTTGAAACATCTGCAAGGGCAAGAGAAGATTTCAGCAAGGCATGCATCGTGGATTGCGTACCTGCAGCAGTTTACATTTGTTGTAAAACACAAATCAGGAATTACGAATAAAGTGGCAGATGCATTGAGTCGAAGGAATCACTTATTGACTACAATGAAGGTTGAAGTAATGGGATTTGATGTGTTGCTAGAATTATTTGTTGATGATCCTTACTTTTCAAAGTTTGTAGATGAAGTCAAGGAGGGAAAGACGGATGATTATGTGTTGGTGGATGGTTTTCTTTTTAAAGGAAATCGATTGTGCATACCAGAGTGCAGCCTACGAATGAAGATTGTGAAGGAGTTGCATGTGGAGGGTCATGTGGGTAGAGATCGTACTTTGCAATTGATTTCTCAATCTTATTATTGGCCTTCATTGAAACGGGAAGTTGAAAGGTTTGTGGAGAGATGTCATATTTGCCAAATTTCCAAAGGGACAGCGATGAATGCGGGATTGTATATGCCGTTACCCGTGCCGGTTAGACCATGGGTTGATATCAGTATGGATTTTGTTTTGGGATTACCGAGAATTCAGAGGGGAAATGATTCGATATATGTTGTAGTGGACAGGTTTTCAAAGATGGCATATTTCATCGCTTGTAAGAAGAGAGCTGATGTCGTCCGTGTTGCCGAGTTATTTTTTAAAGAAGTGCATCGCTTACATGGTTTACCAGAATCCATTGTTTCTGATCGGGATACCAGATTTCTAAGTCATTTTTTCTTAGTTTGCGGAAGATGGTGGGAACAAAACTAAATTTCAGTAGTACTTACCATCCATAGTCCGATGGTCAGACGGAAGCTGTTAATAGATCTTTGGGAAATTTGTTGCGGTGCCTTGTGAAGGATAATCTGAAGAGTTGGGATGTGAAGTTATGTCAAGCAGAGTTTGCTCATAATCATGCTATAAACCGTAGTACGGGTTTCAGTCCATTTCAGATAGTGTATTCAAGTTTACCAAAGGGGCCGTTAGATTTGACGATAGTACCACAACCAAAGGGAACCGTTAAACGGGCTGTTGATTTTGTTGATGGATTGGCAGAATGTCATAAAATCGTTCAGGAACGATTGGAGAAAGCGAATGAAAAGTATAAGCGATCTGCGGATTTGAAGCGAAGAAGCATTGAATTTAATGAAGGAGATTTAGTCTATGCTGTGCTAACAAAAGATCGTTTTCCAGTGGGAGCATACAATAAACTTAAAGCCTGAAAGATTGGTCCTGTAACGATTGTGAAACGGATCAATGAAAACGCTTATAGATTGAAGCTGCCAGAGAATGTACACACTTCTGACGTGTTTAATATTAAACATCTTATACCGTATCATGGGAATGAGCTTGTTGTGGAAGAAGAGGGTGCAAATTCGAGGACGAATTTTTCTCAACCAGAGGAGGATGATGCAGCCCAGAAAGATGAAGTCGTAGGTCGTGTGCGACCTAACATGTTGTTAAGACGAGTACGACCTAACGAGGAAGTTAACGAGCTAAAACTTTGTGAAGAATCATGGGAAGGTCGCTGTTCTTTAAGTCGCTGCCTTGTTGTTAGGTCGGTCAAGTGTTAAGTCGTGATGTTGTGACTATTGTAAATACTGTAAATCGTTTACTTGTTGTAATCTACTTGTTTTAGGTCGTGAAGATGTTGTGATGTGTTGCTGTGTTGTAATGATAGTCTGTTAGGTCGTTAACGACCTATAGTAAGTCGTAAGTCGTCTGTTTTTAGGTCGTGCTGTTTAGGTCGTTGCCGACCTAAGTGTTGTACAGTTTTGAGTCGCGTGTGTTGTAAAGCTCTATAAATAGCGGGGTGGCCTCATTTGTAAAAAAAGTTGATTTGGAATAAAACTTTTGTTTGTTAGCTTTGTGCTTTCATTAAATTGGTAGTTGAGTGTAATCTCCTATCTCCTCTTTTGGCATTCAAGTGCGCTCGTATCAATGATCGTAGAAGCCAATTCACGGTATCAAGTGCTCTTGATCAACCTTTGAAGAATTGTAGATCTTTAAACACGGTATCGTGCGCGATCAACGTGTTTGAGATAGCTAGAATCCGGCATCTTTTGATCAACGGATTTGGGCCTTTGGTATTCTTCAATCCACTGATTCCTACTTTTCACCGTTACATCATTTTTGTTATTCCGCTGCTGCGTCACTTATATTACAAGATTTCAATTTTTGAAATTGTACTTAAAAATAAAAACCCCCTTTCATTGCTAACAGGTTTAAATTATAAGAGGAGATGGATATGGGAGTATGCGTGAGGAGTATGGTATGGGTATAGGTTGAATTGATGGGGTATGGATTTGAATTGATGGGTATACATTATTTTATATGAAAATATCCGACATTACATAACAAAAAGTTTTGAATTCCTATCCAAGCGCGTCGGTTGACATTCTATACTAAATACCCCTATTTCGAACACAATGGAACTACTTTCGATATCCAATTCCAAAGTATACGGAAGTTAGAATTTTAAATAAATTATTTTTAACATTAATCGTAGGGCATTTTGAACTCGCATGACCACACAGTGCGTCTGATCGTGACGATACTCATACTCGACGACGTACAATAATATATTATTCTGGATCTAATGGCACTGGTTTTGTCAAAATTCAAGATAGTTCCCCAGGACGATAATTTCATAAATTTAGTGCTGTTTTATATTTTCGATCCAATTATCGATATTTATCTGATCTATTTATTTTCGTAAATAAATTTACATATTGGATTCACTAATATAATTTAAAGTAGTTAAACAAAATTATGAAATCCAATTAATTAGCATTCAATTCCTAATTCAAATACTTAAACATTCCCAGTATTTGAATTATAAGATATTAAATTCCAAAATTCAATTATTTAAATATTTAAAATTAATTAAACATTTAAAATCAAATGACCAAAAATTTTAGGTTTTCACAACATGCACGGTCATAATATTTGAGTGCTAATCATTAGCAAATTAATAATTAATTCTTGCTTACAATGGTATTTTGATCTAGCTTAGCAACTATTAAATATAAAAGTTAGTCATTAATTTAGCATTAGAATAGAAAGAAATTACTTTAAAAACATGAACAAATTCCTATTTATGCAATGAGCATCAAGTCATGTAATATTAACATCGAAAATGATATGCACATTTAGCTGTAAATTATGCATGTTCATAATATTTAGGTGTGCGGTTTGGAAAGGGGTCTTTTTCCTCTATTACAACAAGAAAAAAGATCTACTTCATTCAACTAGTTCGGGAATCGAGTCCCAGGCAACCCATACAGAAAATTAAAAAAGAAAGCTTCTTTTGTTGATTTTCATCTTATTGATAGCAAAATAAGTAATTAATCTTTGCTTATAATGGTGATATAATCTAGATTTGAACCAGCAGCTACTAAACTATAAAAATTAGCTATTAATTTAGCTTTAGATTAGAAGTAAATTACTTTTAAAACATTAACAATTCATGTTTATGCAAAGAGCATCAAATCACCTAATATTAGCATCTAAATGCTAGCACATTTAGCTATAAATTAACATGCATGTTAATCATATTTGAGTGTTTATCAATAGAAAATTAAGTAATTAATCATTGCTTACAATGTTTATTTAATCTAGCTTTGAACCAGCAGCTACTGAACTATAAAAATTAGTCATTAGTTTAGCTTTAGATTAGATAAAAATTACTTTAAAAACTTTAACAAATTCATGTTTATGCAAAGAGCATCAAATCATATAATATTAGCATGTCAAATGTTATGCACATTTACCTGTAAATTAAAATACATGCTCATAATATTTGAGTGCTTATCAACAGCAAATCAAGTAATTAACCTTTGCTTACAATGGTGATTTAATCTAGGTTTGAACCAAAAGCATATTTATAATATTATGAGTGCTAATCGGTAACAAATTAAGCAATAATCCTTGCTTGCAACGGTTTTTAAATCTAACTTTGAACCAGCAGCTATTAAACTATAAAAATTAGTCACTAATTTAGGCTAAGATTAGAAGTAAACTACTTTAAAAACATTAACAAGTTCTTGTTTATGCAAAGAGCATTTTTAATACAGAAAAAGACTCTTTTAAGTGACTTTGTTGGGTCGAACCCTCTTGATTCCAACGGCATCCTCAAAGAGGGGAACTTTAAGAAATGGGGGGACGGCAAGGTACATGGCGGTGTTGCGGCCGTACACTCCATCACGCGACAACTTGTCGGCTCCTTCATTTCTTTCCCTGTAGGAGAAGACCACCTGGATATGACAGGGGAGGGGCTTTTTCTTCAACCTGGATATATCCTTTGTGGAGAAAAAAAAGAAAGAAAAATTAATTAGATATAATGTTAAAATTTCAAAAATTAAGAATTAATTATTATAGAAACTTACCGCAGTAGAATGATTCAATGTTGATTTGGTTGATGGAGAAAAAGAGACTCCGAAGTTTCTCTTCTTTCTTCCACTGAGATGAGATGAAACCAATAGGGAGTCGGTCCCGAGGATAATGTGCCCAGGCAAACCAAGTTGGTCGACCAACTGAATGGTGTGGCGTACGACGAAAGCCTCGCATTCAATTGGATCGTGAATCGAATCATGTCCATAATACACCGAGCATGCAGAGTTGCACTTTCCAGTCCCCGTACGGAAAAGAATTCCCGCACCCCCTATTTTTGTAGATTGCGAATAGACGTCGTCGACGTTAACTACTAATGGGATACTGCTCCGTTTGATCCAGTTGTGAAGTTGAAAATTATTGGTCAGATTGGTTTTCTGGAAAACTTCGTAGTTTTGTTGATCAGCATAGTGCAATGCGTCAATGGGAATGTCATTGCCATGACGGTACAACCACGAGCTGTCAATTTAAATTTCAGGATGAGAAAGCCGTAACTATAAAATAGTCATAAATAAATAAAACCTAAAGCATGAACACAGTAATACATATAGAAAAACTTGTACCCAAACATCATGTATTTCATAGATTAAGGGGTTAAGCATAGGTTTGTGAGCTAGAATACACGTAGGATAGCTGCGTCTTCTACTTCCCCTGCTTTTCTTGCTCCAGGCTATGCACGCAACACAAACCCATCTAGCAATACAACACTCAAAAGGCCAACCATATCTATACTACAAAGCAAAACCTTTGGTCAACCGGTCAAAGTGAAGCCTTTTTTAGATTGTCAATATTGCCCGCACTGTGACCTCCAACCGAATAATTCTGCTAGGCCACTATCGTATTTTACCACCGCCTCATCCCACGTTCCCCTAGCCATTTTTTCGCACGACTCTATAACTTCCTCTTTCGTTTCTTTTTCTTCTCCGTATTCTTCTTTCCTTTCCTTACATTTCTTCTTAGCCGAAAACAATGGCGCCTCCCCTTTTCCAGTTTTCAAAACCACGTAATAAATTGAACAAACTCTGTTCTTCCCTTCCTTCCCTTTCGCTACCTGTCGGAACAACCACTGCCCCGTCGATGATGGTCCACCATCACCCTACTAAATCATAGTATTAATCTTTTCCAACCCACCACTAACTTCTATGTCAAATCACTGCCACAATAATTTTGACAGCTTGCAACAAAGGCCAACTATATTTCTCAAGGTAAGATCTCAACCTTACTCTATGTTTTACTGATTTGGTTTCTTATGGTTTTCCTTACCCTCTCTTATTTTAACTCTCTCTGACTCGAATTCCATTTTCTGATTTCTCTATTCTAACTACTTTATCTACCTTCGTTTATTCTCAGTTACATTCCTTGATGTCTTAATTCATAAAATTATACTAAGAATACAGAAGGGTGTCCGGTAGTGGAAGATGAAAGCTGGGGCTAAAGACTGCCATTTTCAGGTAAATTCATAAAATTGTTACTTTTTAGTTACTAATTTTTTTTAACATTAATATTACCTTTTAAACTTTTGACTGTGTTTGGAAAAATGATTAATTTTTGCTTTGTCTTTGGGATTACTTTATATCTAAACAGGGTTTGGATGGTTAAAATTTCAAATTGAGATGAATTTTTTGAATATAGACGATGGTCATTTGGTTTCTGATGGGAAATATGCAATTCGGTGTTGCAATGGATGTAATATTAATTTTAATTGCACTTGATTATTGCAATATTTTTATATACAAATTGCTATATGCTACTATTTTACGTGTTGATGCGTGTTTGTGTATGCTATAGTGGTATGATAAAATAACCTTTTCCCTATATCATAGTTTGCACATTCAGGTAATAAAACGATGTGTCATGTGATGATGCGTGTCTGTGTATGTGTATAATAAGATGAACTAAAATAAGCAAACCAAAAAAATGAATTCATTACTTGATTTAGAAATATACAAACCTGAAGTCTAATGCATTCATATTTTATTGTTTGGGAACAATCATTGCTACGGTTCTATGCACCTTATGATTAAATGCTTAAGATGCCTGAAGTTATTGCATGGAAAGATTCCTACCCTTTGGTTTTCAGGTATGTGAACATTACCATCTTATTACCAAAATATGTTCATTGTTCTCTTTTGATCTCTAATCAACGATTTCAACTCCATGTTTGTAAAAAAAATTGTTCTTTTTTCTTTTGATCTTGATTTTAAGTCTTTTTATGTTTTTATAATTGCATTTTTGAACAAGGATGAACTCTGAAGCACAAACATCAATTATGTTATGGAGTGCCATTGAAGTGAGTCGTAGTGCATAAGATACATACATCTATTATGTGTATGTTTCATTTCCTTTTCTCCGAAGGTCTAACCTCTGTCTAATATACGTTACTCAGTTATGTTAAGCAAGTGTCGATTACCTATTATCCTCTATTCAGGCATAGAGAACTTTGATTTAGCTATTGGGGATATGACGAGGAGCACAACAACATTTCTGCACAATCCGGTCCTCCAACGATTGGTAAGGACTGTTAATTTCTGTTGGAGTTTTTACTGAAAATTTCGTTGTCTATTTACAAAATTCATGCATGTTCAATGCATGAAACTTATTTTGAATGCTCTGTCTTTTGTATTGATCTTTGGGTGCTGTTTCGCTTTAGAGCATTTATTGATCAAAGTTTCAATGTTGTTTTGTCAATTTTTTCCTGCTTCAGTTTCTTTTCCGAACCAATAATACATATGCCATAAACTATTAATAAGTGATGAACGCTACCTGCTGAATATTTTAGGTAACAGTGACATGTTTCTCAAGTCATGCTGCTATCGATAGAGTTTTTTTCTTTTATATGTATTTTTTATCTTCTATTTTGGTGCACTGAAGGAAGATATAAAAAAGATGAGTACAGTCCTTTATGAAATAAGCACACATTTTCCAATTAACATGGCTGTGTTAATCACCATTGACATGAAATTGAAGTTCACTTTTTTATGATATTCATTTTGTTTGTCAGGTTAACAAATTAGTTAAATTCAGTTTTTATTCTTTAAAGCTGCAAACAAAAAATTGAATTTTAATTACATTTAATAGAGAAAAATTTCTTACCTTACAGCTGGCCCAATGTAAAAGATGGATAACGTACACATATCTTTGCCTATGTACAAATGGACTAACTAAATAATAATTACACACACCTATAGTTTCATTGCCTGACATTTAGATTTACAGTCGTTACATCCTCCTTGAATTGGATTGCAGAATAAAAGAACTTAAAATTTGTCTGTAATTTATGAACCATTTCCATTTGTGGATTTCATATTCAAAGCTACTATATCCATTGATTATTTCAGTTAGTATTTGGTTATATCAAAAGAAAAAGCTATTTAGAAACAAAAGAAAGTAGCAATTTCTTTCTTTAAAATTCGAAATTTCTACAAGTATTTGGTTACCATCTTTTACTCATGATTAACTCAACAATTCTATTCTCAGGAGGATTGATGAGAGTAAATAACTATTTAATTGTTTTTATTACTTATCTTCTCATGTTTCATCTGTTTGATGGAATGAAAATTAACTTCTGCATGACCATTGTGTTACAATGACTGATTTGATAACTCAGTGACTATTAGCAATGGAACAAAACATATCAAAGCTAAATGGTTTTGAACTATTTGAGTTTGATGGTGGAACCATTTTTCTTTGCTTCTTTACGATTTAAAACTGTATGATTTATCAGTGAAAGCAATCATATTTACTGCATGTCTGCTATGTATTAGACCAACAGTTCAGTTAGCGGTGTATCAAGTTCATATATTATCTGCCAGCGCTTCTATTTTCCATCAGTTCTCCCTTGCCGAATTAATAACATATTTAAACTGTACTTTTCCTCCTCTATTGCTGCTCTGACATTTCACTACGTTGTGACAGGTTGATCACCTATCCATCACTTATGTTCAAGTGGTAACAAATTAAGAAAGCCGCAACTTCAGTTCTGATACTACCAACAAGGTAACTCATTCTGGCTATGGTTAAGCAGATTTCTTTATACTAAATTTGTCTTACTACTCAGTTAACCCCCGTTATCTAAACTTCTTTAACTGCAGTATACTAACACACATCAATTTTGTTGTTGTATGGATAACATGCTCCATCGTTCCCCCTAAGTAGTACTTTGTGAAAACAGAGACGACTGTTGTCTGCAAATGTATAAGAGGCAGAAACAATCATTGGGGTTGCTTCCATATTTGCTAAGGACAAATTAAGCTGCATCGGAACCAAGCTTAATAATGGAATGCCACATATACATGGGCATTGATATTACATATCAGTTCATGCATGGTCCTGTTTCTACAGGTATATTAGGAGAAAAATATTTTACATATTACTAAATGGTGATTGATGGTGGTAGCTTAGTGGACAGAAACCCAGCAATCTGCAATCTGAAAATGAGGAGTACATGCATAGGTACTTTGATTTTTTCAATATATTTCATATTTCAGTTATTCCCCCAGATTTTGCATTTCTTTGTAATAAGATTTATTTCCATCCACGATTCATTGCTGGAAACTGTTTTCAGAGTTACTGTATAAAAAAGGTTGAATCCTTTATGCAATATTATGATACCTTTATTTTAAAACATGACAGTACTGTTTCTTTGAATATCAAGCTAGGAGTACTTTGTCTGAAGCAATATTTGTGGTGGTTTATACATTTTTACATGTGTTAACTATATTAAAATCACTTTCTGACTTCACCGATTTTGAATGGGTTACCTTTTGATTGTTGTTTATTACTGTTTTTGTATGTGGATTTCATATTAAAAAAAACTACAACATCTCTTTTTGTATGCCCATTCACGTTTTTTCTTTTCATTTACTTCTTTTTGTGTGCACATAAAATGGTTGAAACTATGGTCTAACTAACTTTTTTTCCTTTGCTAATGCAGGTTTAAGCAAGAAGGTAAATAATTTGCGGGTGCTCGAAGAAAACTTTTGCACTTCATGCTACTTCTCTGCCAAACTGTAATTAGATCAAGGGCTTGCCAATGAAGGTAAGGTATGACTTAAATGTGATTTAGTTTCTTATTTTCTTACAAAGTTTATCATTTTTTGTGCAAGTTACTAAAGAATTTCTAATCTCAAGCCCCAAAATTTCAGGGATCTAAGTTAATTTAACATGTTTGGCAATGGAGTATTGGGCTTCATAACTTGGTTACAGGTTTTTCTTTTTAGAGTAATCGTGCTTATTTTCATTACGGAATTTATCTTATGATACCAAAATATAAAAAAAACTTTTTTTGTCATTTCCACTAAACTGATGTAGCAGCTCTGTGTTGGTTATAATATGTCATGAAAGTTTCCTAGAACGGTGTAATAAAATAGTTTATTGGGAAAAACATGAGCTGGAAGTTGAGTTATATCATTGAGGCAATGATTTATTCAAAAACCGTTGAATCATAGAAAAGGATATACAAGCGTGCAAGATCATGGTCAATAATTGCTGGACATGCTTTTATGAAACAGCCGATCACTGGTTCCTCATATCTGCTTGCTTCAGTTTCGTATCCCAGTACACAGCATATTTTGTATACAAGATACAGAGTATTTCATGATATATTAATTATTTCATATGTTAGTTTGCTGTCTGGGTATAGTTTTTAAAATTTAATTTAAGGAAAATAGAAGAATGGATGGGGAACATGATGTCCTAAATAAGATCTGGGTTTTGGTAAACTCTTTATTTTGCTTTAACTAATTTCTTCTACTACTATATCATCTTTTGCGTACTCCAAATGATAGCCTATCAGTTCAAGTAATAAGATTCCAAATGAAGCTAGGCTTGAATTCTATTCCACTGTCATCATATTTTTTTTTGGAAGAACATGGTGTATGCATTGTGTGATCGATGCATATTTGCTCAACAAGTTAAGAACTGTGTTTCAGTTTAACTAGAGATTAAAAGTCATCATTTCTATTTATCCAAAAGACATATATATAAGGATAATCCAAGCTAGAACATTCCAGGATATTGATTGATACATTTGATTTTTCAATCTCAACCTGTGTTAATTGTACAGTTATGATTTTTTTATGTTTCTTATGTGCTGCAGATCTCTTGACGGGGGACTATAGCTTTGACCAGAAGTTTTACATGTATCACAGATATCAATACATCAGGAGTTTGGATCAATGGTGCATAGTGGTCCTTCTTCAAATTTTGAAAGAAAGAGTTGGTGTGATTTGGTAGCTATGATGCTTCAGGAGATTCACAAATGATAAATATGGACTGCCATCTTTTGAATTTGAATGGAGATGAAATTTTGTATATCAATTGCATTTGAACTGTTATAGTCTGAATAAAAAGCTAATTTATCCGGTGCTTTAGTGTTGTTGTCATCCATATGAATGTACTATAACTATGCTATGCACAATTCTTTATGGAGATGTGGCAAATAGACCAGGTTTTATATACTTTTTATTATCCTATTTACTATACTTAGGTTTTGACATCCCCTCTTCTAAATATAAAATTTAAGTAATAAACTGCTTAACCATGTGTTCTCTATATCGGAAGAAGAATTTTAGTAATTCTTTATGTTAAAACTAATATGCCTTGATTAATTTCTTATTTGCTAAACTTGAAATATCATAGATAATTCATAGTTTGTTGTAACTTAATTGGGCTTATCATCATCAGTTTTATCTATCGTTTTTCTTACAACACCTTATTTTTGTTCGGTTGCCACATCGTTTTCCACTTTTTTTCCACTATTAGTGGAAACTTTACTGTAACCCCTCATTACACTACTGTAATTGTAGCAAAGAGAAAATTCGCTCACTTCCTTTTTTGCACACGTCCAACGGACGTGCCACCATACTCGTATGCATAATGAAACAGTAACCCACATACTAGAATTTGAGAATTTATAATAATTTTTATAATTTGTTCTTAATTTTTAAAAGTTGTAATAGTTTAGTGGGTTGTTCAGTAAATTATATAATTTAGCTTACACACACTCACGCACACCACTCCAATGCGCGCACACTAGCATTCACTCGCACAATTATCTACACTATTGATACAAACCGTCCATAAAACTCATATCAATAATACATTTATAAATATAGTATGTATTATCCTCCAATCCATATCATACAATCCATTTAAAACAAGAAATCATGCTCTGCGCTATGTATAAAGTAAGCAAGCCCAGACAGTACATTTTCTCTTTAGACTAGCATATAAATTTCATGAAGTACATGCTACAACTGTGTTCATGCTTTACTGAACATCTTACAAACATAAATCATGTACTGGCATAATCATGTACATATATATTTTAGTTTTCTTTGTACAAGAAATTGCACGTAATTTACTGAACATGTTACACAGGTCATAAAGCGTGGTGCAGAATTCACAGAGAACAAATTATATAATCAAACTACTATAATTAATTTAAATTAATTGCCCATTAAAAACTGGATTGTTAAAACATTGATGTCACATTCATAAACCAAAAAATATTGTAATTGTACCTCATAAATTAACATGGAACACAAATAACATCAAGTTTGCAACGATATGAAACATAAAGAATGAAGATATTTTATCATAAACACTTGACAAATTAATCAAGTAATAGGAGTTGCCAATTAAGAATCCATCGTAGGCAAATTAAAATTATATTTTTAAATGATGACATATGTAGTGAACATTTAAGCTTGCAACAACCATGCATACAGAAGCAACCCATAGACACTTACAATTAAAAAAAATACAAAAGGTAAGACGAGCACACAAACAAAAGCTAAAAAAAATAGCTAGAAAAAAAATTTTGGTTAAAGAAAAATAAACTAGTACATTATTTGCAATACAAATAATACTATTGTACACTGCCTCGTGCACAAACATCTAAAATCCATTATAATACAAGTAAACTATGAAAGAAGATAATAACATGGAGCGAATAATAACAATATATCATATAATTAAGTTTCCATTGACTACCTTTTTTCGATCTTTATTAATGCTAAACGAGCGTTGTTTTTGAACCTGAAAAGCGAAAGCTTTGACGTCTCATTCGACAGCATGTAACTTTGCCTCTGATCGTTTTGAATTATATCATATGTCTTGAGCTCTTCAGCTGATAACAGGTCCCTTTCTATTGTAAAGGTTTTCACCAAAGACGAAGACGTCATTTTTCCTGTTTTTTTATTGTTATGTTTTTTTATAAATCTACCTTGTGTAAGTCTGTGAATTTATAGATCATTATCATGCTTTGAATACGAAATATCTTTCCTAAATTAGCTTTGGTACTTACGAAAGTTTGCTATATTTTCTAATTTTGATTTTTGCATGATCTTTTTCTTCTATCAATCATTAAAATTTCCTTTAATAAAAAAGGATTCTCTTCCATCTTTGTTAAACTTTCCAAAACTAAGCTTATGTTACAAGGATATTTACAAGAAAGATGTCATTTTTCCTGTTTTTTTATTGTTATGCTTTTTTTATAAATCTACCTTTTGTAAGTCTGTGAATTTATAGATTATTATCATGCTTTGATACAAAATCTCTTTCCTAAATTAAGCTTTGGTACTTTGGAAAGTTTGCTATATTTTCTAATTTTGATTTTTGCATAACCTTTTTCTTCTATCAATCATTAAATTTTCCTATACTAAACAAAGATTCTCTTCCGTCTTTTTTAAACATTCCAAAATTAAGCTTATGTTTACAAGGATATTTACATCACACGTTTATATGTATATAAATCACTACTTGATCATTTATAGGTAATAATTAATAATTCATACTTTACGACTAATATATTTAAAATAATTTTTATTATAACTAATGATCATTTATAGGTAATAATTAGTACTAACTTACGTTCAATAACTAACCGTTTCTTATAATTTGTAGTTAGTACATTGCTCTATTTAGTGCGTTACCCGTAAATCAATCGCCTACGTAAATGTTAAGCAGTGTCATGCCCTTCTATTTTTCATTTCCCCTGCCAACTTCTTTTTGTGTAACGACCTGGAAATTCTAACGACTTTTTTAACGTAATTAACTGAAATTTTTCTTCAAATTAAACAATTAAATTCAGCAATGAAAATTTTAATATTTGGTATGCATCTTTTCAAACATAGCAAATGGTAAAATTTCGTCGGTAAATACGAAAATAAGTTTTGTTGTGTAATCTTATTTCAATTTAATCAGTTAAAACCGATGAAAATAAAATATTTTCGGAATCTGAATATTTTTATACAATAAATTTGTAAACTATTTTCTGAGTGAGAGTCGTATTTCGCTTCATCATTTTAAACTATTTTTGACGGTTTAGCAACATTTTCTCAGTGGAGCCGCTTGACCGCCACCTCCACTCCACCTTCACCACCGAGACAGCCTCCGGAGCCTACTCGACCCTTGCACCACCTCAACACGAACCCGCAGCAACCACTGCCTTCCTTCCCGAAGCTTCAACCACCCGCCTCTCAACCTAAACCCGAGGACAACTACCGACCAGCATACCCTCCTCTCCTCCGTCGCCAGTTCCCTCTCCATCTTTTTCGTGCACCTCTCCCAACTTTTATATAAAAAGTAAATAAATTTTTTTATGTTTCGTATATATACATTCCATATATAATATACAAGCTACTTTATATGGTATTGTCTTATTTTTATATAGTATTGTATATACTATTCGATTTAGTCTGTTTTATAGAAAATTTATATACACACAAACATATATATATATATATATATTAAGGTTATGAGTCTGCAATTGATGATCCTTTTATATAACTATGATCGGTATTATATACGTATATATATATATATAGTAAGTATTTATATAGTAAGTTTAAATAGTGGCAGTTGGCCGATTTGTTTATATATATTAGTAAAATAATATTTTATATGAATGTGAGTTAGCGGCATCTCTTTTGTTTCTTTGGTTTTATATTTCTAAGCTGTTATGTTATACGCTATTCATAATATTATGGAATTTATATCTGTTATTCTACGGTTCCTTTGTACTACACTTTATTTAACTACAGTTTTTAAAGTTTTGATATATGTGTTGGGAAATGTAACGACCCACTATTTTGCACTATTCAAATTCGACGGTAAAACCAAAACATGTCAAACTTGAATATTTCAAATAGTAGATTGTAATAAAATTTGAAGCAAATAAAACCAATCATAGAACCACAGACACAGAATATCAAAATACTCATAGCGGAAATAAATAACCATAGTGGTTCATGAAGCCACTACAACACAGCCTCAAACAAATACAAAATACATAGTTTGAAGCAAATACAATTCTGAAACAAATACAGAAGAATCCCAAATACATATATCTCAATACATAAGCTGAAATAGAAATGACTGAACTGAAAATAGATAAATAACTAGATAAGCTGATAACTCCAGAAATCTCTAGCTTCCAGAAGATAGATCCAAGTTGTGATACTCAGTCTGCCCCGAGCATAAAATAAACCACAAACACTCGAGTCAGGACATACATACTTATACAGTGTAAACCAACTCAAGAGAACTGTAATATAAATGGACAAGTAACTTAAAGGATGCTTGGGACCGTCCATCCTTTAAGGATCCATTAAATTATTTACTATGTAGTAATATACACTATTATAATAGTGTCTACATTAAAATAAACTTACTTTAAAATAGCGTTAAGGAGTTACCCATATCCCCCTTAACACATAAATAGTGCCGATAGCCTATACAGTACCTGCGTACCTCCTGATCGGGAGGCTATGAGAAGATATTCCATAGGTACGACACAAATCAAACTCGTACAAGGCGCGCTAGGGTAGGTGACACGGTACAACGAGGCAATGCCAGGGTAGATATACCAATTACGCATCCGGACTAGTGGTAATGCATAGCCGTAGCTACCGCCCACCTTGGGCCGCACTCCCAAAAAATCAAAGGCATGCACCAATCAATCACAAAGTAATAGAATGGCATACAAAGAAATGTGTTCGATCAGAGGAGCTACCTCATTGGCCTGGAATCGCTCCTGTTTTAGCCACCTTATGCCAACTCACGGGAGTCGGGGCCACGTTCATACCTTAATAGTATCGTCGCCACCATCCTACTTCATTCTGGAATCTCCACTACGTACACGGTTGTCAAAGTGGTTTTCTGTATCGACAGAGAGTATGCCCATATCCGATCCCGGTCTCTTTGCCAACCAATTGTTATTATAACTCGTGGTTATAAATTAAATGGTTTATAATCCCTTCAAAACATATTCATTTAAACCATTTAAATACAATATCAAATAATATTCATTTCAAAGTTGAAGTATTTACAAATCCATTCATTCAATTATAAAATTTCCAAAACATTAAAAGATTCAACTACAACAGCATTTATAAAGTGTTACGGTAGATATAGTCATATTTCAAAACATTGTCAAATTCAAAAATAGTAGCACTTTCAAAATGCTAGGTTAGGTATTTAGTTATTTCAAAATAGCTCAATTCAAAACAGCAAACAACAGCACTTACAAAGCGCTGTAGTAGGTATTTAGTCTTTCGAAAACAGTTCAGTTCAGCAACAACAACACTTACCAGGTGATATAGTAGCTAGTTAGTTATTTCAGAATATAGTTTAGTTTCAACGACAACAGCACTTACAAAGTGCTGCAGTAGCTTCTTATTATTTCAGAATTTAGTTATACTTCCAGAAATGACAGCACTTACAAAATGGTGTAGTAGATTTATTATTATTTTAGAATGTAGTTTACTTTAAGCAATGACAACACTTACAAACGTTATCTTAAAACCACAGCATTTCTGAAGTGCTACCAATGCTAATTCCAGATTCTATTAAAAATTTCAAAAACAATAAAACTTCAATTTTAGCCACTTTTAACTTATAAAATCATATTTTCGCTTCAGAAAATGTTCATTTGGATATCATTTAACTTATGATTTTATAAAATAAACTTTTAATTAATAAATATCCAATTTAAACAATAATTCACTTATTAAGTCAAAAGTACACTATTTTCTCAACTTTTATTTTTAACAATTAACTTAATACTTTATTTTAAAATACCCATTTCATAAATAAAATAAAATTTCCATTTATTTACTTAACTTAAAATTTCCATTTAAAGCCAAATTTCAAATTTCCAAGCTAAGTCATATTTTTAAATACGCCTTTCCATTTAATTTCTTATACATTTTAACTTATAGAAAAATCATTATAAAATTCATTTAAATCCAATTTAAGTTAAAATGTCATATTTTTACATTTAAAAATAGTTATAAATTTCAAAAATATATATAATTAACCTCGGGTCTATATAATATTTTCTAACCTAGGTCAAGTGGTACAGATAATATATCATTTCAATCCGTAATTTAAAAAGAAAAAAATCCGGGTTCTATCATTTCAAACCCGCAATCCTAAGTAAATCTAATACAATAAAAATCACTCAAGCCTATCATTTCAGCCCATAATGATTTTTCCTTATTCTAAAGCCCGTTCGGTTATGTATCATTTCAACCCATAGTGATTCTATTCTACAGGGAACTTGCAGTGTGAGATACAGAAAATAAAATAACAGTATAGCATGTAATATCAAATCAGGTAATGCAACAGATATAAAATCAGGTTATAACATCGTAGAAACAAATCACAGGCATATATGAACATAGCATATCAGTATTACACATTCACTTGTCATCGTTTCACAATAATATAAGTACAGATGTCAGGAGTGATAAACTCACTTTTTGAAGCTAGAGATTACGAAGTAAGGACACACAACAAACACAGAAAGGCACGACAAGAATAAACAAGATTCGAAGAGAATTGGCACCCAAGTCCATGTCTTGTAAATAATTAAATAAAACAAATATAAGTAATATGATTTCAATACCACAACATATGAAATAAACAATGAAAATATGAGTTAGAAATGACGTAAACAATGGTTTTAAACCACACAAGTGCTCGGCCTCAACTATTATGGGCTTGGCCATCGTTGTATGTGCTCGGCCATGATGTGTATCAGGCATGTAGGCTCGGCTATGGATCAAGTACACACGGCTATGGCTTGAGGAAGTGGAAAAGTGGTCAGTTACAAAGCATGGAATGTGAGAAGTCAAGGCAAAAGAGGGTTCACAACACACATAGGCTCGGCCTATAGTTTAAATGGCTAGGCTATGGCTAGATGTTTGGGTCAAGTGGTGCATATGGTACGGCTATTGGGATGAAGTATGGCCGGAAAGGCAACATATGGTGGTGTTTCATGTGTGGTCGAGGTTAAAGAAGGAGAAGTGGTTGCAAAGGAAGGCTTGTGATGGATTTTCATCAAGTTTTGGTGGTGTAGTTTGCACTAATGGTCACGACTAGGTCATGGCGTGGTGGCGAGGAGTGGATGGCCAGTCATGGTGGCGGTGGAGAGGGGTTGTGGTCGGCTATGGAGATGGAAGCCGAGCACTATGATGAAGATAACCAAAAGAAATAAAAGAAAAATGATAGAAGAAAATGGAAAAAGCAAGTGGAAGAGAAGCCATGACTTACTGTAATATTTTTGCTCATGAATGAAAATGAGAAATAAGAAGTTTGTGCGTGATATGACAATAGAATGGCCGGCTATGAGATAGTAATGCATGGCCAAAAGAAAATGAAGAGGCTAGGAATGGAAAAGTCATGAGTTAATACATGAAACCTATGTCTCTTCAATTTTCCAAGCCATATAAAAATAGATAAATCAATCTAAAATCAAATAAATAAAATAAAAGTCAAAACAAAATAAAATAGAAAATAAAAATAGAGAAATAAACTTATGAAAAATAGAAAATAAATATAGAAAATAATTGCATGTAAAACGCTGTATTTTATCCAATTTAAAAAGTATAAATCAGAATTTAACGAAACGAAAAGCAGAACGGATATCAGAATTATATCCAGCCTCAAATAAAATATTAGAATTTTAAAATTTAAATTTTAAAATTTTCAAATAAAATTCTAAGTTTGATCAAAATATAAAATTTTCAGAAGTTGTTTATTTTATTATATTTGGAAAAGAAATTACAAAGAAAATCCAAATTTCATTGGAAAATTTCCAAAAATTCAAATTTAAATTATTAAAATCAAAGTTTTCAAATAAATTAAATTTAAAAATATTTACAGAAATTTGGGTTGTTACAGGTAATATCTCTTTAAGTATTTGGTTCTAAAAGATAATATATATTTGCTTGGAAGAAAATACGTGTTTTAAATTGTAAAATATTTTGAAATAATTGGAAGATAATATATCTCTTTAAGTATTTTGAAATATTGTTATATATATATTATTTTTAATCTGTTTTAAATTGAATGATAATTTAAATTGTAAAATATATTTTTTTCGGTTGAATACAAATCTTGCTTCGCCGCTATCCATTTTATTGTTTTGGTCATCTCTGTCCGGAAATCTCAACAGCTTTTGATTTGCTTTGCTTGTGTTTATATTTGTGTGCGTATTCATATCACGGTCTTCGCCATCGTTGTTTTCTAGCCTCGAAAGACTAGCAATCACTTAGGATTAACATTCTTATATTTAATAGATTCAATTCACATGAAATGACGATTGAAATATGTTGTTAAATATTGAATTGATAGTTATTTAATTTGTTAAATTTGATATGCTGTTATGTGCAATTGTTCACCTATGACATACGACACCATAACCATGTTATATATTATATTTAAATTTGTTATTGATGATATATGCATGTTGTTGATATGTTAAATTATTATCATATTTGTTCTCGCTCTACAAGTTCCCTATTAGTTTAGAAATCCCTATGGGTTGAAAAGATACATACCGGAACGATATTATAGATTAGGGGAAAACCATTATGGGTAGAAATGATATACCCAAGCGATTTTCATTGATTTGAATTTTGGGATTGTGGGTTGAAATGATATATACCCGTAGATATTTAAATTGCGGATTGAAATGGTAAATATCTATATCACTTGACCATATGATAGAAAACTATATACGGACACCGTTGGTCTATATTTTGAAAATGATTTCCAAAGTTTTGAAAGGAAATATATGGGTTTTAATAATTATTGATTTTTTAAAATATAATATATATAAATGTTATTTTTATATATGTTTAAACTTTAAAATTTTAAAATTATATGTTTTGAAAATTTTAAATTTAAAAGTTAATTTAAAAGTATAATTTTTAAGAACTTACTTATCATAATTTTACTGTTTTTAAATATATAAAAGTAGATTTAATATAAAATAAATTTAATAATAAGATTCTATTTAATAAAATTTAATTTAATAAGTATATAATATGTTTAGGTATTTATTTAAAATTTTATTTTTAAAAATAGATTTGGTAATAACTTTAATAAATTAAGGTTGGGAAGGTAAATTGAAATTGATTTGAAATTGAAATGGTTTAATTTTTGATTTAAATCTGCATTTGAAATCGATATAAATTAAAAATGGTTTATTTAGAATTTGAATTGAATTGTAATTGATGAACTCAGATTAATTTAAATAGAATTTTAGAATTTAAGTTGATTTGAATCAGTTTGTGGAATTGGATGAAACAATTCCAATTTGGAAACTATTTCAGTATAATCTCTTTAAATAAATATAGACTATTTTTAAATTACAACTAATTTAGTATATAAATTATTTTAATATATAAACTATTTTAATTTATAACTATTTTAGTATATATGCAATTTTCAATATCTAAACTATTTAAGTTGGAACTGTTATGATTACGAATTGTTATGATTACGAAAGTGTTATGATTTGCAACGATTCTGGAAATGTATATTATATAAAGTGAATAATGGTATCAAATTGATATGATTTTGAAACGAATATGATATATTGATATGAAGCATGAACTTTCTGAAATGAAAAGACCATGGTGTGAAGTAAGCGTTTGGTTGTTAAACAGACTGGGATCGAATATTGCCATACTCTCTGCCAATACCGGAAACCACTTTAACAATTGTGTATGTGGTGGTGATTCCAGAACGAAGTAGGATGGTTTGCCGACAATTCTATATGGTATTCACATATCCCTGACTCCCATGAGTCAGCTTGATGTGGCAAAAACAGGAGCTATACCGGGCCAAGTTGGGTCATTCCCCCGATCGAGCACATTTCTTAAATACCATATATTGCTATTGTGATTTGATTGGGTGCACCCTTTGGTTTGGCAGTGTGTCACGAGGTGGGCGGTAGTAGCTGCTATGCATTACCACCAGTCCGGGAGTGCAATTGGTATATCTACCCTAGCATTGCCTCGAGTGTCGTGTTCACATGCCCTAGTGCGCCTTCTACGAGTTTGGTTTGTACCATACCTATGGAATGCCCTCTGATAGCCTCCAGTTTAAGAGGAGTTACGGTACTGTATAGACTATGGGAATATATAAAATGTGTTAAGAGGGATATGGATAACGCCTTAACGCTATTTTAATATCTTTACTTTATTGTAGACACTATTATAATAGCATATATTACTACATAGTAGATAGTTCCATGGATCTTTAGAGGATGGGAATCCCAAACATCCTTTAATTTATTTGTATTTCGGTTGACAATTCACTTGAGTTAAATTTACTGATATAAAAATGTTAATCTTGACTCGAGTGTTTTGTGTTTTGCTTTATGCTCGGGTCAAACTGAGTGTCACAACTGTAACGACCCCGGATTTTATATATATTTTGAATTAATAGTTAATTAATTTTTGAATAAAATTTGTGAAATAAAACGATAAATGGATTGTGAGTTTCCCCAATATCCAAGTATATTTGTATAAATCATTTAAATTTAAAAATATTATATATATGTGAATATATATGTATTTGAGCATACATGAACAAATTTGATATAATATATATGTATATATTTGATTTGAATTTAAATTGTAAATAAATGGGTTAAAGATAAATTATAATAATAAATATTAGAAGTAAATGGTTTAAGAAATGAAAATATATAAGATAGATAAAGTATAAAATCAATACATTGGATAAAATCCAATAACAAATTATAATCTATAAATTCACCTATATTATAAAAATGACTAAATTTTATAGTTTTATTCAATATAAAGTAAATACATATATCTTGATAAATCAATACGATATAATACAAATAAAATAGATGCAAAAAAAAATAATAAGACGAAAGAAAGGAAAATAAAATATATACAAGTAAATTCCATAGTTTTGTAAATAATAAAACGAATGCATTTTATAGTCAAACAACATACTAGAACAATGTTTATACTACATCACAATTTAAAGGAAGATTTCCCCGCTTTAAAATACTCTACATAGCCAATTGAACCTAGTAGAACAACATATTACAATAATAATATCCATTATTTTATTTTTTTTAGCAAACTAGTAACATGTTTGTAAAACGCATAAAATGATACCAGCCTTTATACATCTGTATAGCAAATAGAACAAGGAAAAAATCAAGGCAAAGCAAACATGTTAGCAAACTTGCATAAGTACGGGAACTGATGGTTCGAATGCATGCAAACTTAAAGGAAACAAAGTTCAAAACACAAAGCAAAAATGTAATATGTGATAGCTTGCAAATGAAGCCAGGTAAGATAAGAAAGAAGAAAAAATGATGAGATATGTATAAAATAAAACATAAAGTACAAACACCATTTAATGTCTCAATCTCTTAGCAGCCAACACAATCCATACGAATTCTTTTCAGCCTCCATTTGTATCAAAATATCTCTGGCATAAAAGAAAAATGTACAAGCCCTGAAGCTTGTATATACATAAGCTTGTAAAACAACCTTTCCTCTGTTACCTCTCAATTCCAGTTCGAGCTCAACAAAACCAAAATGAAAACTCTATTTCATCCTAAAACAAGAATTTAACATCACCAACAAGTCAATATAGACAGAGAGCAAGATGATTTGGCAGAAGATCTAAGTGGGAAACATGTTCCAGTTTTCTAAATTCAAACTACTTCAACAATAAGGTGCTCTGTTCTCCATAGGACATGTGAGTAACAATTTTCTTTAAAAATTAAAATGTTAAATCTGTGCAAGTATATCTGGATATGTGTGTGGTTGTGCATATATATAGTTATCTGTATACATATGGAAGCTGGAAGTATGTTATTCATGTTGTTGTTTAAAACTTTCTCTGTTATTAGTTTATAAATACAAAACTGTGATTTCAAAAATCAATTCCTCTCTTCCTAGTTGATGGTTGAGCTTGAGATTCAAACAAAAGATGTTTGCATCATTATAAACTAGGTATAGGAATTCATTTAAGATTTAAACACTCAAGAATCTTCTCTGGAAACCCAAATGGTTGATCAAACTTATAATTAGCTAAATCTCGAATGGCACCGATCATTGATTTAGGCATCTAGTTGGAATCCATATTAAAAACGATGATTTTTAAGGTGGGTTTTATGATTTTTAGTGGGGTGGTTTGGTAGCAGTTCGAGGTTGAACGGAGTGGGTTTTTCGACTGATTTCCGGTGATGTGGTGATCTATGGAGGTCGAGTTTCCTCGTGGAGATAGAGGAGCCTAGGGTGGTCACGGGAAAAATGCATTGATGGTCGAACGTTGACCATGGTGGCGGCAGAAGGCAATCGAAGTCTGGTGACCTAATTTTTGGATGGCCGGAGTTTTGATTCGCGCGACGTCGACAGTGCATCGAGTTCGACGTGGTTTTGTGGGAAGGTAGAGGGAAGAGTGACGAAGCTGAGGCCGGAGTTTGACAGCGAATGGTGGTCGGAGCGGCGAGCAGTCAGCGTTGACAATTTTGGTCATGGCGATGTATATTCTGTTCCAGGCTTGTAGTTCTCGAATTCGAGATCGATGGCGAACTGACCGGAGTTGGGTGGCTGGAAGCGAAGCTGGGATGACGTTCGACCTGCTCGAAGTATTGGCGGCGACCAGAGTTGGCCAACGACCATGTACACGTGCACGAGCACGATTTGTTGGTCAGAATTTTGCTTGGGGTAGAGCAGGGAAGTGCTAAGGGTTATCTCGAGTTTTACTCGAAGCGAATAGGGGATGGACTCGAAGTAAATCTGGGAAGGCTCGAGTATTTCGTTCTAGTGTTGTTAGTGAACCTGTACTGTTATTTTTACAAACCTGTTCAATCTTCTGAAGCTTAACTTTAAATTATGACAAAGTTAAACTAGGTTAAATTAAAAGTTAAGTATAAATTCAAGTTTAAATTAAATAGCTGTTAAAAGTAATTAATGATTAAAGTTAATGAAATAATGATTTGAAGATTAATAAATTAAAGTGATTAAGAAATGATAATTAATTTGTGGTAAATTGATTTATGTAATTAATTAAGTATAATTAATTAAAGTGGTAATTAATTGAAAGGGTTAATTAATTAAAAGATAATCAAGTGATTAAAAGTCAATTACTTAATAACTAAAGGTTATTATTAAAGTACTTAATAAGAGGATATTTAACTTAATGTGATTAATTAAGGGATAATTAATTAAATGAAGGTAATTAATTAAGATAAATAATTAAGGTTGTAATTACATTAATTTAATATCAAATGATTAGTAATTAATAAATCAAGATTTGATAACAAATTCATAAGCAATTAATGTAATTGGGAATAAATGGAATTAATTAGGGTTAAACAATTAATTAATCTTATCTATGATTAATTTTGAATGCTTGACCTCACTTATGAATGATTTTATCGTAGGAGATTCTTGAATTGCTTATGATACATCCTGATTTATGTTGTGATCTGTAGTTTACTTATCTGTGACCTTTATATATCTATGATCTGTGAATGAACGATAAGCGTTGTTCTTATACCACTTATCGAATTATATTTCTGTATTCTGATATGTGATGATTGTATGATGTTGCACTACTGTGTGAAACCCTGGACTACACCTTTACACACACAAATATGGATTTCACGTGGAAATCGATTAAGTCACAGATAATTTAAATTTGATGTTTTTGAAATTGAAATTTTAATTTCAATTGATTTTGAAATTTGAAATTTGGGTTTAAAGTGAAAAGCTTTTGAAATAGAATTTCAAAGATAAAAGTTATTTTGAATAACTTAATCGAGTTATGAAAATTTAAATAATTTGATTTAAATTTGAATTCAAGTTTGAAATTGAATCCTATGATTTGAAACTAGGGATTAAAGATGATATAAATGTGTTTATCTGAATTTAAACCATTTAAAAGTATAATTTTGAGAATTTGGATTTAACCCAAGGATTTCCACTCGTATGAATGAATCAGTTCTTCTGAAATGAAACTATTTGTTTTCAAAAGATAAAAGCTTTCAGATAAGAAATGAAATTCCAGTTTAATTAAAGGAATTTCAATATTGAAGTGGAAATGGTTTTCCAAGTTATGAATGAATTGTTTTGAAAAGCTATGATTTGAATCTGTTTATTTTTACCAGATTTAAAATAATGATTGGTTTAAATCATTTGAAATGGGATTGTTTTGAAAGCTATAGGTTAAATCTTGATTTAAAGATTTAACGAGTTAATCAAACTGAAATGGAAATTAATTTGGAAAATCTATGAATGAATCTTTTATTTAAAAGATTTAAAATATGGAAATTGTTTAAACCGTTGAAGGTTGTTTAAAATAAATCTTTTTGTTTAAAGATTTGAAAATGGTAATCGATTGAAACCATTTAAAAAGAAAGTTTTGGGTAATAAGCTGTGACTTAATTGAAATCCCATATCCATATGATTTTCGAATATTACGCTCACTATTCGGTTTAGCCGGGAGAGGACCTTTGGGTCGTATAACCCATTCCGAATATGTGATACGTCGTATATGGATCGCATTTGAAGACCGGTGTTGAAGACCGGATATTTTTGAAAACGGAAGGATTACCGTCGAGTTACTCTGCATCGGCTGATCCCCGATATAGAGGTTTTATCATCCTTAGTGACGGGAAGTCCGGACGTGATTGGAAATTATCCGGATTTGCAAGGGCTTCGTGAGAAGTGCCTTCGGTTCTGTTCGATCCCGGAACAGACTTGTATGGATTGTGTGTCTGACATTACACTTTGAGATATAAAGCAGATTTCTTTCAAATACATTTCTGTTGGTGGCGGAGAATTTATTCTCTTAGCTTAACACCCTTCTCTGAGACGTACGAGCTCAGAGGTTATGTAGTTGAAATTTATCAGCGATATATCCCAATTTGGTAATGTGGCATGCTAAGTGTTGCTGTGTGATGATCAGTGTTTGATCATTTATTTGATCATTTATCTTTGTGATCATAGGTTGATCATCTGTTGACCCAAAGCATGGCTTTGTGACAAAGCGTAGCTTTGTGGACGAGACTTCGTCAGGACCTCACTACCCGGAAATGGTCGAAACAGGATCGTTGCGGCAAGGTTATGAGGGTCGCGCCCTTTAGGGTATGTCATTTCCTTCTGGAAAGGGGTGGTATCATGGTATGGAGCCCAGATACTTACTCATGTGGATACACTTTCTTTATGATGTGTGATGTTGGATACCGAGCTCGGATAAAGGTCCCAAAGGACCGGGAGGTGGCATATTCGTGAGTTACCTGTTACAGGGGTAACCCGGCCTTGTTTGGCAGAGAGCAGTTTGTCTCTCGGGACGTCCCGCCAGAGGCGATCCCATGCGGCGGAAGGAAGTTCCTTAGCCTGACCATTTGTTGGAAAATCCAAAGAAACAATACGTGACTTGTACGGTTTTAGTTGTATTACCTGCTATGGAATGTGGCGGTAACCTGCTATTGAACATAGTAGCTATAGTAGGCATACGATACTGGTCGTATGTTGGCTAAGATTAATATTATACTTTCGAAAATGTTTTCTGCACTATGCACTAATAATAATATCCAATTGATTTTGCGTAGTAAGAATCTTTGACTATCATAAGAAGAAATCTCCTCCAATTCTGCGTTTGCATTGTGTGTGTGGCGGGAGGTCTTATGGTAGTTTCATTTTTCGAAAAGCATTGCGGATTTCAATGTTTAAAATCCTTTTGTTGTTGTTTAAAGATAAACTGTTTTTGTTGCTCACACCAGTCCCATGACTGATCCAGAGTTTATTGTTCCTTTCCTAAACTCTGGGTGCTCATAATTTTCCACACGAGCAGTCTAGAGTTGGGGTTTTCAGATATTCAGGTTTAGTAGATTATCTGGAGCTAGTTCATTCATCGGAGTTGCTTATCTTGGAGTTGTGGATTCATTCTTGTCTGAAGATCATTTTGGAGTTATCACTTCTATTGATATTGTTTCGCTGCTGGTGTTATCTATTTTCTTTTCCGCTGCTATTTCTTGTATCATATCTCTGATGTATATTGATATTCATTGTATCACTCTGTTGTATCAGATATTATATATCAATGTATTATTCTTTTCTTCCGCTGTGTTATTTACTTAATTGTGTTATAGCTCCGGCGAATCGGATTTGAACGGTCGAATCTGCGGCATTCTAGTACAATGTGAAGTACGGATGTTGATTTTCGAGCGGGCAAAACCCGATACGTTACATTTGGTATCAGAGCTAAGGTTGAACTTTAGCTCAGGAGTATAACACGTTAAGTAGCTCATTAGAGATAGAGTGAAGTAAACTCTAGAATGAGTAATTCTCAGATATCCGTCCGTAAGCCTCAATAAATTCTCTTGCTATCCACTGATAGTGAGTATGAGTGCAAGAAGAGGACGAGATAGGGGACAGGGGAATATGACTATAAATGGTCAATACCCTGTAACAATAGTGGAAACAAATTTTCTCTATCAATCTTTTTTGTTCGTCATCCTTTCTCAATTCTTCGATAGTTTCTGGTAGATCCAGAAAGAAATTCGATATGTTAATATGAGACATAAACTCCAGATAGGCCAAATTGTTTGTATGGATGGATTGATTGTTTTGTTTGCTATGATTGATAGGTATAATTTAGTTTCTAAACTAAAAATTTCGAAATCGTATCCATGTATCTATCTATTCTTTGGATCCCAATATATTCTACGAATGGTTAGTTATCCTTTCGAACTGACCGATGCCCCTGCATATTTCGTAGATCTGGATAACCCGAGTATTTTGTTGATTGTTAAACAGATTCGTTCTCGTATCTGATTTTGATATTCTGATCTGGTAAGCCAAATGCAGAATAAATATTCGGTTTGATTAGATGAAACATTCTTCATCTGTCTTTGTTTTCGTGCCTGTGAATTTCGAGGACGAAATTCTTTTAAGGGGGGAAGTCTGTAACGACCCCGGATTTTATATATATTTTGAATTAATAGTTAATTAATTTTTGAATAAAATTTGTGAAATAAAACGATAAATGGATTGTGAGTTTCCCCGATATCCAAGTATATTTGTATAAATCATTTAAATTTAAAAATATTATATATATATATGTGAATATATATGTATTTGAGCATACATGAACAAATTTGATATAATATATATGTATATATTTGATTTGAATTTAAATTGTAAATAAATGGGTTAAAGATAAATTATAATAATAAATATTAGAAGTAAATGGTTTAAGAAATGAAAATATATAAGATAGATAAAGTATAAAATCAATACATTAGATAAAATCCAATAACAAATTATAATCTATAAATTCACCTATATTATAAAAATGACTAAATTTTATAGTTTTATTCAATATAAAGTAAATACATATATCTTGATAAATCAATACGATATAATACAAATAAAATAGATGCAAAAAAAATAATAAGACGAAAGAAAGGAAAATAAAATATATACAAGTAAATTCCATAGTTTTGTAAATAATAAAACGAATGCATTTTATAGTCAAACAACATACTAGAACAATGTTTATACTACATCACAATTTAAAGGAAGATTTCCCCGCTTTAAAATACTCTACATAGCCAATTGAACCTAGTAGAACAACATATTACAATAATAATATGCATTATTTTATTTTTTTTAGCAAACTAGTAACTTGTTTGTAAAACGCATAAAATGATACCAGCCTTTATACATCTGTATAGCAAATAGAACAAGGAAAAAATCAAGGCAAAGCAAACATGTTAGCAAACTTGCATAAGTACGGGAACTGATGGTTCGAATGCATGCAAACTTAAAGGAAACAAAGTTCAAAACACAAAGCAAAAATGTAATATGTGATAGCTTGCAAATGAAGCCAGGTAAGATAAGAAAGAAGAAAAAATGATGAGATATGTATAAAATAAAACATAAAGTACAAACACCATTTAATGTCTCAATCTCTTAGCAGCCAACACAATCCATACGAATTCTTTTCAGCCTCCATTTGTATCAAAATATCTCTGGCATAAAAGAAAAATGTACAAGCCCTGAAGCTTGTATAAACATAAGCTTGTAAAACAACCTTTCCTCTGTTACCTCTCAATTCCAGTTCGAGCTCAACAAAACCAAAATGAAAACTCTATTTAATCCTAAAACAAGAATTTAACATCACTAACAAGTCAATATAGACAGAGAGCAAGATGATTTGGCAGAAGATCTAAGTGGGAAACATGTTCCAGTTTTCTAAATTCAAACTACTTCAACAATAAGGTGCTCTGTTCTCCATAGGACATGTGAGTAACAATTTTCTTTAAAAATTAAAATGTTAAATCTGTGCAAGTATATCTGGATATGTGTGTGGTTGTGCATATATATAGTTATCTGTATACATATGGAAGCTGGAAGTATGTTATTCATGTTGTTGTTTAAAACTTTCTCTGTTATTAGTTTATAAATACAAAACTGTGATTTCAAAAATCAATTCCTCTCTTCCTAGTTGATGGTTGAGCTTGAGATTCAAACAAAAGATGTTTGCATCATTATAAACTAGGTATAGGAATTCATTTAAGATTTAAACACTCAAGAATCTTCTCTGGAAACCCAAATGGTTGATCAAACTTATAATTAGCTAAATCTCGAATGGCACCGATCATTGATTTAGGCATCTAGTTGGAATCCATATTAAAAACGATGATTTTTAAGGTGGGTTTTATGATTTTTAGTGGGGTGGTTTGGTAGCAGTTCGAGGTTGAACGGAGTGGGTTTTTCGACTGATTTCCGGTGATGTGGTGATCTATGGAGGTCGAGTTTCCTCGTGGAGATAGAGGAGCCTAGGGTGGTCACGGGAAAAATGCATTGATGGTCGAACGTTGACCATGGTGGCGGCAGAAGGCAATCGAAGTCTGGTGACCTAATTTTTGGATGGCCGGAGTTTTGATTCGCGCGACGTCGACAGTGCATCGAGTTCGACGTGGTTTTGTGGGAAGGTAGAGGGAAGAGTGACGAAGCTGAGGCCGGAGTTTGACAGCGAATGGTGGTCGGAGCGGCGAGCAGTCAGCGTTGACAATTTTGGTCATGGCGATGTATATTCTGTTCTAGGCTTGTAGTTCTCGAATTCGAGATCGATGGCGAACTGACCGGAGTTGGGTGGCTGGAAGCGAAGCTGGGATGACGTTCGACCTGCTCGAAGTATTGGCGGCGACCAGAGTTGGCCAACGACCATGTACACGTGCACGAGCACGATTTGTTGGTCAGAATTTTGCTTGGGGTAGAGCAGGGAAGTGCTAAGGGTTATCTCGAGTTTTACTCGAAGCGAATAGGGGATGGACTCGAAGTAAATCTGGGAAGGCTCGAGTATTTCGTTCTAGTGTTGTTAGTGAACCTGTACTGTTATTTTTACAAACCTGTTCAATCTTCTGAAGCTTAACTTTAAATTATGACAAAGTTAAACTAGGTTAAATTAAAAGTTAAGTATAAATTCAAGTTTAAATTAAATAGCTGTTAAAAGTAATTAATGATTAAAGTTAATGAAATAATGATTTGAAGATTAATAAATTAAAGTGATTAAGAAATGATAATTAATTTGTGGTAAATTGATTTATGTAATTAATTAAGTATAATTAATTAAAGTGGTAATTAATTGAAAGGGTTAATTAATTAAAAGATAATCAAGTGATTAAAAGTCAATTACTTAATAACTAAAGGTTATTATTAAAGTACTTAATAAGAGGATATTTAACTTAATGTGATTAATTAAGGGATAATTAATTAAATGAAGGTAATTAATTAAGATAAATAATTAAGGTTGTAATTACATTAATTTAATATCAAATGATTAGTAATTAATAAATCAAGATTTGATAACAAATTCATAAGCAATTAATGTAATTGGGAATAAATGGAATTAATTAGGGTTAAACAATTAATTAATCTTATCTATGATTAATTTTGAATGCTTGACCTCACTTATGAATGATTTTATCGTAGGAGATTCTTGAATTGCTTATGATACATCCTGATTTATGTTGTGATCTGTAGTTTACTTATCTGTGACCTTTATATATCTATGATCTGTGAATGAACGATAAGCGTTGTTCTTATACCACTTATCGAATTATATTTCTGTATTCTGATATGTGATGATTGTATGATGTTGCGCTACTGTGTGAAACCCTGGACTACACCTTTACACACACAAATATGGATTTCACGTGGAAATCGATTAAGTCACAGATAATTTAAATTTGATGTTTTTGAAATTGAAATTTTAATTTCAATTGATTTTGAAATTTGAAATTTGGGTTTAAAGTGAAAAGCTTTTGAAATAGAATTTCAAAGATAAAAGTTATTTTGAATAACTTAATCGAGTTATGAAAATTTAAATAATTTGATTTAAATTTGAATTCAAGTTTGAAATTGAATCCTATGATTTGAAACTAGGGATTAAAGATGATATAAATGTGTTTATCTGAATTTAAACCATTTAAAAGTATAATTTTGAGAATTTGGATTTAACCCAAGGATTTCCACTCGTATGAATGAATTAGTTCTTCTGAAATGAAACTATTTGTTTTCAAAAGATAAAAGCTTTCAGATAAGAAATGAAATTCCAGTTTAATTAAAGGAATTTCAATATTGAAGTGGAAATGGTTTTCCAAGTTATGAATGAATTGTTTTGAAAAGCTATGATTTGAATCTGTTTATTTTTACCAGATTTAAAATAATGATTGGTTTAAATCATTTGAAATGGGATTGTTTTGAAAGCTATAGGTTAAATCTTGATTTAAAGATTTAACGAGTTAATCAAACTGAAATGGAAATTAATTTGGAAAATCTGTGAATGAATCTTTTATTTAAAAGATTTAAAATATGGAAATTGTTTAAACCGTTGAAGGTTGTTTAAAGTAAATCTTTTTGTTTAAAGATTTGAAAATGGTAATCGATTGAAACCATTTAAAAAGAAATTTTTGGGTAATAAGCTGTGACTTAATTGAAATCCCATATCCATATGATTTTCGAATATTACGCTCACTATTCGGTTTAGCCGGGAGAGGACCTTTGGGTCGTATAACCCATTCCGAATATGTGATACGTCGTATATGGATCGCATTTGAAGACCGGTGTTGAAGACCGGATATTTTTGAAAACGGAAGGATTACCGTCGAGTTACTCTGCATCGGCTGATCCCCGATATAGAGGTTTTATCATCCTTAGTGACGGGAAGTCCGGACGTGATTGGAAATTATCCGGATTTGCAAGGGCTTCGTGAGAAGTGCCTTCGGTTCTGTTCGATCCCGGAACAGACTTGTATGGATTGTGTGTCTGACATTACACTTTGAGATATAAAGCAGATTTCTTTCAAATACATTTCTGTTGGTGGCGGAGAATTTATTCTCTTAGCTTAACACCCTTCTCTGAGACGTACGAGCTCAGAGGTTATTTAGTTGAAATTTATCAGCGATATATCCCAATTTGGTAATGTGGCATGCTAAGTGTTGCTGTGTGATGATCAGTGTTTGATCATTTATTTGATCATTTATCTTTGTGATCATAGGTTGATCATCTGTTGACCCAAAGCATGGCTTTGTGACAAAGCGTAGCTTTGTGGACGAGACTTCGTCAGGACCTCACTACCCGGAAATGGTCGAAACAGGATCGTTGCGGCAAGGTTATGAGGGTCGCGCCCTTTAGGGTATGTCATTTCCTTCTGGAAAGGGGTGGTATCATGGTATGGAGCCCAGATACTTACTCATGTGGATACACTTTCTTTATGATGTGTGATGTTGGATACCGAGCTCGGATAAAGGTCCCAAAGGACCGGGAGGTGGCATATTCGTGAGTTACCTGTTACAGGGGTAACCCGGCCTTGTTTGGCAGAGAGCAGTTTGTCTCTCGGGACGTCCCGCCAGAGGCGATCCCATGCGGCGGAAGGAAGTTCCTTAGCCTGACCATTTGTTGGAAAATCCAAAGAAACAATACGTGACTTGTACGGTTTTAGTTGTATTACCTGCTATGGAATGTGGCGGTAACCTGCTATTGAACATAGTAGCTATAGTAGGCATACGATACTGGTCGTATGTTGGCTAAGATTAATATTATACTTTCGAAAATGTTTTCTGCACTATGCACTAATAATAATATCCAATTGATTTTGCGTAGTAAGCATCTTTGACTATCATAAGAAGAAATCTCCTCCAATTCTGCGTTTGCATTGTGTGTGTGGCGGGAGGTCTTATGGTAGTTTCATTTTTCGAAAAGCATTGCGGATTTCAATGTTTAAAATCCTTTTGTTGTTGTTTAAAGATAAACTGTTTTTGTTGCTCACACCAGTCCCATGACTGATCCGGAGTTTATTGTTCCTTTCCTAAACTCTGGGTGCTCATAATTTTCCACACGAGCAGTCTAGAGTTGGGGTTTTCAGATATTCGGGTTTAGTAGATTATCTGGAGCTAGTTCATTCATCGGAGTTGCTTATCTTGGAGTTGTGGATTCATTCTTGTCTGAAGATCATTTTGGAGTTATCACTTCTATTGATATTGTTTCGCTGCTGGTGTTATCTATTTTCTTTTCCGCTGCTATTTCTTGTATCATATCTCTGATGTATATTGATATTCATTGTATCACTCTATTGTATCAGATATTATATATCAATGTATTATTCTTTTCTTCCGCTGTGTTATTTACTTAATTGTGTTATAGCTCCGGCGAATCGGATTTGAACGGTCGAATCTGCGGCATTCTAGTACAATGTGAAGTACGGATGTTGATTTTCGAGCGGGCAAAACCCGATACGTTACAACAACATTTGAGACTCACTTTTGGAGATTGGAGCTTTGTTTGAAGATCTATCTATCCAGCTTTCAGTTATTCCATTCATTTATGTGCAGTGTTGTAGTTATTTTGTATTTGGGAATACTCTGTATTTGAGATTTCTATTCTATTTTGTTTCAGACTCTGGTGTTTTATAGTAGCTTCGTGAACTACTATTTATCTACTCCGCTGCTTACTGTTGTAATACTTTGTGTCTGTGATTCTACGATTGATTAATTTACTGTATATGCCGATTTTTGCCAAATATAAATTAACAATCTGTGATTTTAAGCAATTCAAGTCCGACATGTGCGGAGGCGAACGGTTCAAAATACTGAATCGTTACATTTTGTCTTTTTAAAACCCTAAACCCAAATCATTCTTCCTAATTCAAATTTCAACGACCCTTTCTTCGTTGACGAAGAGATGCTATCGACAACTCTCACCGTCAATGACGCTATATCCCAATTCATTTTCATTGTCGATGACGCTAGACATGGCTGCTATCGACGATGCTAGACTTGGCTGCTATCGATGACTTCTCCATCATCTACTGCGTTGGTCAGGTAATAGATAGCTTTGTTTTATTAAAGTCAATTCAAAATTAGGGATTTGTTATTTTATATTTGGGGATTGTGGCAAAGTCACTTCAAACTCAGTTTTTATTTTATATTTGGGGATTGGGTTTTTTTATTTGGGGATTGTGGCTGCTATCCGATACAAATTTCAATCCTATCCATTGGCATGTTTAAGTTGATGTACTTGTAAAGTTAAAAATTTCCCTTTCATTCTAATTTGTTGACATATAGAGACATAGGCATTACATGCTTGTATTTACTTTATATTAAGCTTTCTCTTCACCTATTATAATCTTTTTCTTAATATTTTTACTGTTCTTTTAAGCAGAAGCTTAATGATAATTTAAATTATGATATATTTTCAGTATTTTTTGTTATTTACTTCGGTGCTCAATTAACAGTGCACTGATACAAAAAGATTTGACAGTGCACTGATATTTTTATGTATTATTGAATTACCAACCTATTTTACAATTATTTTGAGGAAACTAATTATTTTTTCTGATAGGGTTATCTATTCTATAGATGTTTAGTTTAAGTACAATAAATAAAATAACCATAGTTGATTAGTTATATAATTGTTGATTCAAATTTGAAACTTATATATGCTTGCCAAATTATTCTATTAGTTGTACCTTAAAAACATGATATTTCTTGGTAAAAGTTCGAAATTCTTTGTAAAATATATTATAATAGTTTGTATATATACCATGTTTTATAGTCTGAATTTTTTTATCTTTATATATAAATATATTTAATATTGTACTTCTTATATGTCTAATTGCTTTTTGATTTCATAAAATTTATGTATTAATTACTTCATTAAACCATATTAATGGTATATGCAGTTACCCTTATATTTTCTAAGTTGTTTTGGGCTAATATAGATATTTTTGTTTGCTTGAACCTACTATTTTTCTAGATTTGCATAAATAACATGAGAAATAATGGAATGTATGATATTATTGAAGGAAATAATGCCTAGAAGTAATATTAGCATTAAACTGGTAGATAAAGTTGAAATTAATGTAATGCATACAAATAGATTTATTACTATATCTTTTATGAATCTTCCTTGTTGGCTAATTGCTTTCTATTTCATAAAAAGTTAATGCATTAATTTATTTCTTTAACTACTTCATTGGCATGTATGGTACCCCTCACACTTTCTGATCCATTCATTAGAATTAATATTATTTGTGTTTTAATTGGACTTTTTTTTCCTTGATTAACAATAATAAAAATAAGCGAATTAATGTAAGGAATAATATTATATAGGTTATAGTGCTGTTTGTCTGCAAGAAATATGTAACAAAACCATTTATCTCAAAGAAGAATAAATATAAAATGAAGTTGATCTTTGATCCTTAAGAAAGCATTTAACAATAATAAGGTTCTTATGTTAACTAATAAAATTAAGATATATTCATCCTTATTAGTTCACATCCAATATTCTCTTTGTTTCAAAAGTGTTTTTTCCACATCTCATATCCCTCCATTTCACCATGTGTTCATTTCCCACTTTATGCTCCTAAAGGAATTTCAGTCAATTCAATATGTTGCACATTTCTTAACCCACATTTTTATGCTACCATTAAGAACTTATGCAATTTGTAGTAACTATGATATAAAAAAGGAAGGCTGTGGTTTTTCTAATTCTTTACATATAAATGAAATTTAAGAAGAAAATAAAAGATATACAATATAATGGTACTTCACCTTGACTCGATGCAAGCTTCAATTGAACATGTACCTGATTTTTTAACCAATCTAATTGCCAAGTATTGAATATATGCCACCATCATCAAGAGTTATCGACATAGTGTCACTGCACTTAGTTTTTTTGTGGATCAACTGCAGCTGCATTGAGTTTTTTTGGACCAACTCCGGCTGCACTGAGTTTCTCGACTTGTGCTTCTGCACTAAGTCAGTCAATGACTCAGTATAGTTTTGCACTCAGTGCAGTTGCACTCGGTTAAAGAACACTTATGCTACATGTTTGATAACACATAAAATTTACAAATCAATGAATTTGACATCTATTTTCCACTAGTTCTAGTATAAAGGAATCCTTATTCTTATAGTTATAACAACTCTCAACTTATTTTGGGTTGGCTTTTTGAAACTATTGGAATAATCAGTGAGAGATTGTAACTATTGGAATAATCTATGAACAATATTTATTTGGTGCCTGTTTAAAATAAGTTTTGGTAGAGACCCAAAGTTTTCAGTTAGTAATCTTAAGATTTTTTTATGAGTTTTGGTAGAGACCTAAATTTTCATTTAGTAACCTTTAGACCGAAAACTTTCAGTTAGTAAACTTTAAAATGAAATTTGGTAGAGATAGAAATCATAACAATAGAAAAATATTCATACTAGAACAGAAATCATAGCAAAAGTGATGTAGTGATGTTTACTTATTGAACAATAGAAAAATGTTCATACTAGAATAGAAATCATAACAATTTGGTCCAGTCATAAAGTGTGCCATGTTTTTGTTAAGTATCTATCGTGATTGAAATGAAAGCTAAGGCAACCGAGTCACTGAGTATTATTCATTGAACACTTTCGATACTTGTATGATTAATTAATCAGTGAGTCCTTATTGTTTAAATTTTAAGACTATTTCTTTCAGTTAGTAATCAGTCTATCAATAGAGACCAAAAAAATTCATCCTTTAAATAAATATATTTTTGTCGTGGGTTTAGGCATTGGAGTATCTCCAACATTTATTTATGGTTAAACTCCTTCACCAAAAATGAAACATCATGTTGTTATAGTACCAACAAGACAAATAAGCTATTGTCTATAATACTACCTTCACTTAATTGAATATAATTGTAATCACTGGATTAAATAAAATTAATTCTATAATATACTAATTGGGAAGGTGTGATGGTTTATAATAATTATTTGTTTATAATTAGTAAGTTATGCTTGTACTTCGATACACTATCAAAAATGTAAGGTTGTTTACATGTGAGCCTACAATATGCAACGTAGTTAAAATGGATTATATGAGGGATCGTACTTTGATGTACAAGCGAAGAGACTGACAAGTTGTAATATTGGAGGATTTTTTCAAGGGTATTGATGTTTTTGTTAATTTTGCTTCTAGAGAGCTTGTAAATAAAGAAATTCGATGCCTTTAAAAAATATAAAAACAAAGATCTTTGGGATGGTAATACTGCTAAATGTCATTTATGCAAATATGGATTTATAGTTGATTATGAGTTATGTACATTTCAAGGAGAACTTACCAGTAAAACTAGCACTAACAATAATGAAAATAGTAATTTTGATCACAATGAGAACCCTGTTGAAGAAAATAAGATGAAAACCCTGGTTTATGATGTTTCAGATCCACTCCTCCATAATGTGTCGAGGAGAGGTTCAGATGTGGAGGAACTTCCTAATCCAGAAGTGAATTTTTTTTGATTTATTACACTCTTCGAATCGACCTTTGTGGAATGGTTGTGAAACTCAACAGAGTTATCTGCAACTGCTAGATATATTGCAATTAAAGCAAAATATAATAGTTCACAAAACAAATTCGATGAGTATCTTAAAGCTAATAAGGAAATGTTGTCTTCTGATTATATCTTGGGTGACAATTATTATAAGATGAAGAATTTGGTGATTGTATTTGGATTTCCATATCAGGCAATAGATACATCTCAAAATGGTTGTATGTTGTTTTGGAAAAGTGACAAGGAACATAAAAGCTGCAAATTATGTTCTGTTGAAAGATACAAGGGACAGAAACCAAAGAAGTTCCACACACAAGGCTGCATTACTTGCCGCTTATTCCTAGGTTACAAAGGCTGTATGCATCTATGGAAACTACATCTCACATGAGATGGCATGCCATTCAGGATTATAATGAGGGATTGTTATGCCATCCATCAGATAGAGAAGCATGAAAACATTTTGATAAAACATATCCTGACTTTGCAAAAGAGGTATGCAACGTTAGATTAGGCATTTGTATAGATGGATTTGCACCATCTGACCAATTTAGCAAACATTATTCTTCTTAGCTAGTTATTTTGATGCCTTATAATTTGCACCATAGCAAACATTATTCTTCTTAGCTAGTTATTTTGATGCCTTATAATTTGCACCATGGATGTGTATGAAAAATCCTTACATATTCTTAACTCTCATCATTCCTAGGCCTAAAGATCCTAAACAAGGCATAGACTTATACTTTCAACCGCTAATTGATGAGTTGAATCTCCTTGGGAATGATGGAGTTCTTATGTATGATGTGTCAAAGAAGAATAATTTTACTATGCGTATAGCTTTATTATGGACTATTAATGATTTCCAATTTATGGTATGCTCTCTGGTTGGAGTATGATTGGTAAATTAGCATGCCTCCTTAAAGAAATTAAATATTCAATTGTAAAACATGCGAGTTGTTACAGACTCCCCTCCTTAAAGAAATTATGCGGGTTGTTACAGACTCCCCTCCTTAAAGAAATTATGCGGGTTGTTACAGACTCCCCTCCTTAAAGAAATTATGTCCTCACAATCTTAAGAATTAAACAAAAAGTAACAACCATAAAAGCATATCAACAGAAAAGAAGAAATTTGAAAGAAGAAGTTCACCTCAAAGAGCACGAGAGAGTAAGTCCGGATGTGTTCGCTCGATGAATTCTCTAGATTCTCAAGAGCAATCCTTAGGATTTGAGGACCATTGAAATTTCACAAGAGGCACATCTTTATTTCGAAGGCGTTTTACCTCCGAAGCAATAATACGAATGGGATGTTGCTCATAAGTCAAATTAGGAGAAACTTCAATTTCTTCCACAACACCTGGCTCAAGAATAGAATCAGAATCTCGAAGGAATTTCTAAAGTTGAGAAACGTGAAACACGTCATGAATAGCAAAAAATTGAGCCGGTAATAAGAGGCGATAAGCCACGGAACCAATGCGTTCGGTGATGGGAAATGGGCCAATATATCGAGGTGCTAATTTTCCTGATCGCCTGAAACGCACAACACCTTTCATAGGTGAAATACGAATGAACACAAAATCTCCCACAGAAAATTCTAAATTTCTTCTTCGATTATCAACATATGATTTTTGTCTACTTTGAGCTTCTTTCATCCTATGACGAATAAGGTCAATCTTATCTGTGGAATCACGAATAAAATCTGGACCTAAAACCAGCTTCTCATCGGCTTCAAGCCAACACGAAGGAGATCGGCATGGCCTTTCGTAAAGTGCTCAAAAGGTGCCATACCAATACTAGATTGGAAGCTATTATTATAGAAACAACAAGAGAAATATGAACTTCCCAACTTCTACCAAAATCAAGCACACAAGCACAAAGAAGATCTTCACGAGCTTGATTCACATGCTCGGTTTGTCCATCGGACTGAAGATGATAAGCGATGCTAAAATTAAGCCTCGTTCCTAAAGCTTTTTTAAGACTCTTCCAAAATCCACTAGTAAACAATGGATCACGATCGCTAACAATAGAAGTAGGAATTCCATGCAGTTTAACAACTTCTTTAATAAAGAGTTTGGCCAAAAGAGGTACGATCCGATTGGACCGAACATGAATAAAATGGGCAGATTTTGTTAGTCTATCAACTATCACCCATAAGCTATTATGACCCGTACGAGAACGGGGATGGCCATAAATATGGTCCATGGAGACTTGATCCCACTTCCAAATAGGAATGTCCAAGGGTTGCAATAATCCACCGAGCCTTTGATGCTCGGCCTTAATGTGTTGGCAAGTCATGCAACACTTAACAAAGTTAGCAATATCATATTTCATCCCATTCCAATAATAAAGTTGCTTCATATCCGCGTACATTTTGCTATTATCGGGATGAATGGAAAATTTAGGACGATGAGAATCTTCTAAGATATCTTTGCGAAGATCGCTAATATTTGGCACTATGAGTCTACCAAATTTTCAAATGCCGCCACGAGCATCAATATTAAATGCTAGCCAAGGACACTACGGAGTAATGCCGTCAACTAGCATGACGATTAAGGCTGTTGAGGAGCGACTATCCGTGTAATTGCTTTATGCGAGCGCCGATATGTCAGATAGTATAATTCAACCCGGCATACCGGTACAAACTCAAAGCTACAACACAGTGGCTATGTGGACTCCGGAAACAGATATTGAAATAAGCATAACACAAATCAGTCACAGACATTCATATCACAAAGGCGGAAATAGATATGAATATAACACAAAGAAGTGTACATCAGAGTAGTGGTCAAATAAGATCCACTATATCACAAAAGAGTGGATACAAGTGCTACACAAAAGAATAATTATACATCATGGAGTCTCTATCACAAGTGTATAACAACAAAAACTACAAATCTAATGTAGTTAGACAAAAGGCGGATAATAAAGATCCCATAAGGAGTCAAGCAGAAGCACCTAAAACATCTCGGTCTGACCCGAGAATTATTTAATAAGAAAATAATAAACGGATCAGTCTAGCTATAAATATCAGACAAAATGAGATAGAGTAAGAGATATGACAAAAACATGTGATAACAATAATGCCATACTATGACGGTATATATTTGAAAATTAACCATTAATTATTCAATACCACAAGAATCTTCTCAAAGATCAAAATTTATTTTTATCCGTCAAGTCGCAAATGTCAGCAAACATCTCAATTCCAATCGTAAAAGTTGGAGAAACACAAATTCACCAATGCACAAATATTAATAAATCTTACCAATGAAATCACGGTGAAACACAAATTCTAGAAATCATCAATAGAAATCCAGAAATCACAAAAAGAAGGGGGAGGCCTATCACAAAATGGGAGCATGAAAACTCACCAACATGTGTATCACAAAACGGAATGCTATTTTATGGTTGCTAACCATTAATTTTGAGCTGAGGCTCCACAAAACGACCCGAAGACCATGGGTCGCTACCCCACCAATTTTGAGCCGAAGCTCCACAGAAACGGGGTTTAGTCTCCCTCGTAGACAAAGAGACATCGCACATTACTAGTCTAAATCACAAAATGATCATCATCGATCATCAAGAAATGTCAATTACACTAAGCTAGTAAATAAATGAGTTTAGCTTCATGTCCATAACAACTAGCTTAACTTAAATATTTACGAACAAATGTAGATCTCCACTCGAAAATTGTCACAGGAGTTTCAATCGAATAAGTCTAAGAATTAACCAACAAAGTAAATGCAAGCGTTTCATACCACTTGTTTTGCTAAGTCGTTTAATTGGATTTCTCGAACGAATGAGGAAAAGGTTTGTATATACTAATAGGTTGGAAAAACGGTTTCATAAACGAGCTTTGTGTATAAAAAAATAGAGTTGAAATCATCTTTATAAAAGAGTTTGAATATTTACCACTATTATTGAAACCTTTGCATTTTAAAGTGACAAACCATAAAAATGAGTAAAAACAATCAATCACCAAAATTTCACGTTCGAAGAAGTGAATTAAATCCAAAGAAATCGATACCAAATCCATCAAAGTGGATATTCTCAAAAATCCATAAAAAGAAGTCATCAAAGATGATATTAGTGATAACAACTAATCAAATCGACAAAAAATCGATTTACATTGGAATTTTACTCAAAATTAGGCAAATAGGCAAAACTGGGAATTTCCAGACGTCTAAGGGGAAATTAGACGTCTGAAATCCTTTAAGACGTCTGGGGGTTAAATCCAGACGTCTAGTTTTGGTTTCTAGAAATATTCCAGAAAACCAACCAGACGTCTAAAAATCATAATTCAGATGTCTGACATCCTTTCAGACGTCTAAAACGATAATTCAGACGTCTAAAATTAATCACTACCCTTTTTATTTTTCTGCCATGTATTATTTTTCTCCAGGAGGCAAAACCAGACGTCTGGCATTGGTATCCAGATGTCTAAACACCTGGTAAAGGCAACAATTTGCCTAGGCCATAATGGCCAAATCGATTCGGAAGCGATCAAGCAAGTAACAACTACTAAGGATTTACGCCAAACGACAACCCGACCTTAAAAGCTCTTCGATACACCCCAAATGACATATCCAAACATCCGTTGTAGGATTTTTCACAAAATTTGGAAAATCAACCATTTCAATTCAAATCAAAAGCAAATGATCATAGATAGATGTTAGGAATTCATACCTAATAACAAAGGTAAATATAGACATAGATGCGTGATAAAAATCTCACCTTTTACACAAAAACAAGGAAGAAGAAGCTTGAAAACAAAAAAGGATCAACCACTCTTCAATCTCAACTCTAAGAGCTCCAAACTAAGATCAAAAGCAAATATTTTCTAACTTAGGTTATATGAAATTTCTGAAATTAGAGAGAGGTTGAGATGGAGAAGACGAAGGAGATACTTACCTAAGCTTCTCTTGGATTTTGGACTTGAATTTGAGTTTCTAGATCAAAACTAGGGTTTAGGAATTCCATTTCCCATTCTTTCCCCCATTTTTCTTTAGAGCTGATAGTATTAGGAAAAGAAAATGAATGAAGGGGAGAGGGTGTTCAGTTAGGGTATTATGTTGGGCTAGTGGACTGAAACCCAAACATAAACCCAAAGTGAAAATATCCAAATTCTACTCAACTCCAAACATATCGAAGTTTATACTAAAAAAGATCGCAAACGCCATTTTGGACTCAATGGGATTGGTCTTGAGTCCTAATTCGGTTGTTTGCAAAAAGTAGCCTTTTTGGACTAAAATCCGACTAACGATGTTATATTTAAATAAAACATTTAAATATTCAATTGTAAAATATGCGGGTTGTTACATATTTTGTTTATGAGGACGTTAAAGTTGATGGCCACAAAGCAGTGGTTTGTATGTGTGTGTGTGTGTGTCTATATATATAGAGAGGAAGGTGAAGAAGAAGCTAGGCTGAGGTATTTGTATACAGATTTTCATATATATATATATATATATATATATATATATATATATATATATATAATTTTTAAAAAGTGATTGATTAATTGAAAGAGGGTTTGATTTAATATGTGTACATGACTTGATTTTAAATTATGAGAGCTTAACTTGATTTATTTGTTGATTTGCTATTTTGTAAGCTTGAAATGAAATTTGCCATTATGATGTCCCCTTAAGCTTATCCATATATATACTTATATATATATATATCCTACAACTTAGACCATATGCAAGGTTTTCACAACATATATACACATATTCACACATACAATAATTATATATATATATATATATTCATATATGTTGTCATCATCATATATACATATACTTGCATTTTCACTATTTAATATATACACACACACATTTGCTTGTATTTGTCATCATATTACATATATATATATATATATATATATATATATATTCTCACATTATTCACTCTTTACATATTTATCTTTATTTGCATATGCATTGTTTTTATACATATGTACATACTCATGTCATTTAAAGTCATACATACATGTATATCTATTTACATATACCATATCTTTATACACATACATTTATTTACATATGTTTTACTATCATGTTCATACATTTATATTTATACATATTCTCATATACATTGCTTATGTATATTTTGATATTATATATATATATATACATATTTATACAGACTTTCCTTCATTTTACTTCATATAGGCATACACATACACACACACACATATATACACTCATATATATTATCAACATCATAAAGCTTGTATATATTTATATACATTTTTGGATGTTTTATCTTAATTTTAAATGGTGGAATTTATATATACAGATTTCTAAAATATTTATCATATTCAGGAATTTACAATTCAATATTTAATATGACTTTTGATCAATTTATAGATACAAATATTTTTAACATCAGAAAATTTATTTATTTGATCAATCAAAATTAATATCTTAATAATTTAAATCAGTTAATCACCCAATTAACAAACGTCAGAAAATCTGGGTCGTTACATGTGCTTTGCCAGGGAAGCCAAAAATTGCAATAGCCACTAAAATGTTTGCCATCATGTTCTGCCACTTATTATTTAAGCTACATGCTCCCTTCAGCTAATTTAATTAGCTTTATACATGTTTTATTTTGATTAATCTTTCTAATTTGATATTGTTTATATTTCTAATTTGATATTTTTTAAGCCCCCTTAAGTTGCCACTCATTATCTTCACATCATATTTCTAATTTGATATTGTTTACCAAGTGAGCATATTTTCTTTGAAATCCTTCACTACAACCATATATTGACATATAACCAAATCATTCATAGTTGAAACATGAAGAATTAAATACAAAATGTAGAATAGAATACATGTGTAGACAACATAGCCAAATAAATGTACATGTTCATGTACATGTTTAACATTTAGTTTTTTTGTTATTCTTCTAGAAATTAGGTCATAAGCAGATATATGCATTCATACAGTATATTGAAAATAAGGCGTGGATAATAATCTAATTTATAAATTTAAGTTGTAGGGACATGAATCGTAACTTAGTTCAGTGTTTTCAGTTTATTATTGCAAGTAGTAATTTCACTTTTACCATACAGCTTCCCTTATCTTCTCAACATTCAAAACGACATTTTGTTGGCAATGATGATGACGTTCATGAGCTACAAAAAACTGTTGAGGAAATGCGCTTAGAGCTTGCGAATGAAAGAGCAAAGCGACGTACGATTGAGGCGGAGAGAGAAAGTGACTGAGCTAAGTGCTAAATACTCGAGGAAGAGCAAGCAAGGCTTGCACAGTAGCAAAAGGAAGACATGGAGAACTTTCAAGCACAAATGACGAAGGTTGTAACGACTCGAAAATTTCGATAACTAAAAACAGTTAATTTAATGAGATTTTGTGATTTAATTTTTGGAGAAATAAAAATTTGTGATATATTAATGAAATAATAACTAAAATGAAATGTAATGTTAATTTAAGCTAGTTATTAACAGTTTGATTGAAATTCCAATCAATTGAATTGATTTAAAGGTTATACTTGGTCGCAAAATTGAATATAAGAAAACAAATGAAATTATTGAATAAACTAATAAAATAAGGTGTATTACATTGTAATTGATAAGAGTAGTGTTGTATAAGTTGTTAAAACCATTAGTGATAAATAATAAACTCACAAATGTTATTAAATGTAGAAATGGTGACAACTTTAAATTGTTACCAACTTAATTTATCAATTACAAATAAATGTATATTAATGTGAGTTAGGACAATAACTGTAACTTGTGAATGTAATCAAAGAAATAGAAATGTTAATTATATTCATAAGGTAATAATTGATTTAATAAAAGAGTGAAATCAAGATAAATAAATTTATTTGGGATTTTAAATTATAATTAATGTGTGAAATTGATAAAAATTCAGCATAATTGAAATATAGTAGTTGATACAAATAAAAGATGGAAATTGTAACATATTAGTAAAATAAGATATCAACAAATATTAATTATGTTATTAGAGTAATAATTGATTTAATATAAAGATTGAAATCAAATTTAATCAAATTTTTGGAATTTAAGTCATAGTAATTGGACTTATTGCAATTAAATGAAATTTGATATTACGTTAATGGGAGTTAAGATGAAATTGGAGAACATTGGTGTACTGAGATATAAACCAATGTTAATTATACCATGAGATGATAATTGATAGAATAACAAATTTTGAAAAGTTAAATAAATGGATTTATTGGAATTTTTATTTATAATGAATTTACTGAAATTGAAACTAAACACTGAAATTGGTAGATTAATTAACTTTGAATTGATATCTAGATTTGTTTTAAATTATGGTAAATGTCTAAGTAATCTAAAATGATAGAAATTGTAAATTATTAAATTTGAATTGAAAAGTGATTTAATTAATTTAACATTAATTTATTTAATTAACGTGAAAATAGCCATATTGGCCACTGACTTGGATTTCGAGAAAATAGTTTTATCGGATCCGTAACTATGAACTATTGTAGGATTTCAAGTTTCGTAGCGATCGGACTTGTCGTTTGATCGTATGGGCTCGAAACGCCTAGAAATCAATTTAATTAAAATTAGTTGAAACAATTTGAAATAAGCTCATTTTAACATAACTTCTTCATACGATGGAATTAGGACTTGAATCTTGTTCCATTGAATTTAAAATTATCGCAAACATCTATTTTGATATGTGGGATTACCCATTTTCGTTTCAAGGGCGAAACGGGCTTTTTTGGTCGTTTATCGTTCAAACCCAAACCAATCTGATCCATTCATTTCTGTTAACTCCTCTTTTTGAGCGACCTAAAACTCTGTAATCTAACACTCACGACCTAAAGCTATTAGCGACCTAACTTCTCTCAGGACCTAGCGACCTAAATACTCAAGCGACCAAATGACCTAACTTCTCTCACGACCTAGCAACCTAACGACCTAACTTTTCTCATGACCTAGCGACCTAAATATTCAAGCGACCTAACGACCTAATTTCACAAAGGACTTCGCGACCTAACCTCACAAAAAGACTCCGCGACCTAACGACCTATGGGAAGCTGCAACCTAACGACCTATGGGAAGCTGCGACCTAACGACCTACTAATTATAACAAGCTAGTGACCTAAAGATGGAGCAGTTCAACGACCTAAAAGCTTCAGCAACTACTCCTTAGGTCGCTCACGACCTACGACCTATCTTAGGTCGCTTACGACTTAATAACTCCTTCAGTTGACTTACCATCTCTTAAGACATCAACGACCTACGACCTATTCTAGGTCGCGTGCGACCTACTAACCCGCTAAGAAGAAATCGAGTGCATTGGAGATAAGTCGTCAACCCCTAGGTCGTTGCCGACCTACGACCTACCTTAGGTCGTGCACGACCTAGGACTTGTGTGATGAAATTCTACCCAGAGCCTTCTCTATAAATACGACAGCTACTCCAACAGCAAGAGGACTTTTGGCCGATCTTCTGAAGTAGCGTTACTATGCTGGATTTTGATATCATCTAACACATCAAGCCTTCCAAACATTCAAGACACTACAACAAGCTTCGAAAGAGATCTTACTCATCGAACATGGATTCAAAGAGCTTCATCACATCGAAGTTTGAGCTACCAGTCTGAAGTGTTTAGGAATTGAAGTGTATTGTACCTTGAAGTGAATTGTATCAATTTGTAACCAAAATCAGCAATAAAGGAATTCAAAGTGGACGTAGGCTTGATCTCAAGCCGAACCACTATAAAATCGTTGTCTTTACTATTTCCTGCGACTTTTCTGCTTGTTTCTTATTCCCGTATCACGGGTGGTGCTTTCACATTACTACAACACACACTAGGGTGTTAGCGTTCGAATTTTAGCGTTAACATTTAGGTGCTTTCACTGAGAACATCGAACTCAGGTGGATCTCACCATTGCTTCGCAAAGATTTTTTGAAAGAATCTCCTTAAAAACCAGAAGTTTATCAGAAATCATGGCTCCTAGGAGAAAGAGTAAATCCGCTGGATCCGAAGGTGCTAATGACAGGGCTGCTTCCTCTCCAGCGCCAAATCAGGCAACTCCAGCTATGGGAGTCACAAGGGCTGAACTTGACGATGTTGTGTCAGGGTTATACCAGCAGATGGAAGCTCAAAATGCTTTAATGATGGACAGGTTAAATGCTCTGCTCGGGGCAAACCAACAACCTGAAAATGTTGAACCAACCTTTGCTGAACGAACTCATGATTCACAGGAAAAAGATTTTCCTCAAAGGACAGCTGGCTTCGCCGAAGGGGCACCTCCCCAAGTTGGAGGATCAAGGCCGCAACCGCCTTTTCGCGAACATTTGTTCACTCGAACTTCCGAAAAGTTGGCCGACGTCTGCTCGGCAAGGCCTCTGGATGATGAGGAATATCTATCAGGAATGGTTCGCCAGATTATGAAAGAAAGTATGCAAATGAATGAAGATGAAAATGATTGGGGATTTGCTCCAAGCAAGACTCCATTTACCCTTCTCTGAGACGTACGAGCTCAGAGGTTATGTAGTTGAAATTTATCAGCGATATATCCCAATTTGGTAATGTGGCATGCTAAGTGTTGCTGTGTGATGATCAGTGTTTGATCATTTATTTGATCATTTATCTTTGTGATCATAGGTTGATCATCTGTTGACCCAAAGCATGGCTTTGTGACAAAGCGTAGCTTTGTGGACAAGACTTCGTCAGGACCTCACTACCCGGAAATGGTCGAAACAGGATCGTTGCGGCAAGGTTATGAGGGTCGCGCCCTTTAGGGTATGTCATTTCCTTCTGGAAAGGGGTGGTATCATGGTATGGAGCCCAGATACTTACTCATGTGGATACACTTTCTTTATGATGTGTGATGTTGGATACCGAGCTCGGATAAAGGTCCCAAAGGACCGGGAGGTGGCATATTCGTGAGTTACCTGTTACAGGGGTAACCCGGCCTTGTTTGGCAGAGAGCAGTTTGTCTCTCGGGACGTCCCGCCAGAGGCGATCCCATGCGGCGGAAGGAAGTTCCTTAGCCTGACCATTTGTTGGAAAATCCAAAGAAACAATACGTGACTTGTACGGTTTTAGTTGTATTACCTGCTATGGAATGTGGCGGTAACCTGCTATTGAACATAGTAGCTATAGTAGGCATACGATACTGGTCGTATGTTGGCTAAGATTAATATTATACTTTCGAAAATGTTTTCTGCACTATGCACTAATAATAATATCCAATTGATTTTGCGTAGTAAGAATCTTTGACTATCATAAGAAGAAATCTCCTCCAATTCTGCGTTTGCATTGTGTGTGTGGCGGGAGGTCTTATGGTAGTTTCATTTTTCGAAAAGCATTGCGGATTTCAATGTTTAAAATCCTTTTGTTGTTGTTTAAAGATAAACTGTTTTTGTTGCTCACACCAGTCCCATGACTGATCCAGAGTTTATTGTTCCTTTCCTAAACTCTGGGTGCTCATAATTTTCCACACGAGCAGTCTAGAGTTGGGGTTTTCAGATATTCAGGTTTAGTAGATTATCTGGAGCTAGTTCATTCATCGGAGTTGCTTATCTTGGAGTTGTGGATTCATTCTTGTCTGAAGATCATTTTGGAATTATCACTTCTATTGATATTGTTTCGCTGCTGGTGTTATCTATTTTCTTTTCCGCTGCTATTTCTTGTATCATATCTCTGATGTATATTGATATTCATTGTATCACTCTGTTGTATCAGATATTATATATCAATGTATTATTCTTTTCTTCCGCTGTGTTATTTACTTAATTGTGTTATAGCTCCGGCGAATCGGATTTGAATGGTCGAATCTGCGGCATTCTAGTACAATGTGAAGTACGGATGTTGATTTTCGAGCGGGCAAAACCCGATACGTTACATTTGGTATCAGAGCTAAGGTTGAACTTTAGCTCAGGAGTATAACACGTTAAGTAGCTCATTAGAGATAGAGTGAAGTAAACTCTAGAATGAGTAATTCTCAGATATCCGTCCGTAAGCCTCAATAAATTCTCTTGCTATCCACTGATAGTGAGTATGAGTGCAAGAAGAGGACGAGATAGGGGACAGGGGAATATGACTATAAATGGTCAATACCCTGTAACAATAGTGGAAACAAATTTTCTCTATCAATCTTTTTTGTTCGTCATCCTTTCTCAATTCTTCGATAGTTTCTGGTAGATCCAGAAAGAAATTCGATATGTTAATATGAGACATAAACTCCAGATAGGCCAAATTGTTTGTATGGATGGATTGATTGTTTTGTTTGCTATGATTGATAGGTATAATTTAGTTTCTAAACTAAAAATTTCGAAATCGTATCCATGTATCTATCTATTCTTTGGATCCCAATATATTCTACGAATGGTTAGTTATCCTTTCGAACTGACCGATGCCCCTGCATATTTCGTAGATCTGGATAACCCGAGTATTTTGTTGATTGTTAAACAGATTCGTTCTCGTATCTGATTTTGATATTCTGATCTGGTAAGCCAAATGCAGAATAAATATTCGGTTTGATTAGATGAAACATTCTTCATCTGTCTTTGTTTTCGTGCCTGTGAATTTCGAGGACGAAATTCTTTTAAGGGGGGAAGTCTGTAACGACCCCGGATTTTATATATATTTTGAATTAATAGTTAATTAATTTTTGAATAAAATTTGTGAAATAAAACGATAAATGGATTGTGAGTTTCCCCGATATCCAAGTATATTTGTATAAATCATTTAAATTTAAAAATATTATATATATATATGTGAATATATATGTATTTGAGCATACATGAACAAATTTGATATAATATATATGTATATATTTGATTTGAATTTAAATTGTAAATAAATGGGTTAAAGATAAATTATAATAATAAATATTAGAAGTAAATGGTTTAAGAAATGAAAATATATAAGATAGATAAAGTATAAAATCAATACATTAGATAAAATCCAATAACAAATTATAATCTATAAATTCACCTATATTATAAAAATGACTAAATTTTATAGTTTTATTCAATATAAAGTAAATACATATATCTTGATAAATCAATACGATATAATACAAATAAAATAGATGCAAAAAAAATAATAAGACGAAAGAAAGGAAAATAAAATATATACAAGTAAATTCCATAGTTTTGTAAATAATAAAACGAATGCATTTTATAGTCAAACAACATACTAGAACAATGTTTATACTACATCACAATTTAAAGGAAGATTTCCCCGCTTTAAAATACTCTACATAGCCAATTGAACCTAGTAGAACAACATATTACAATAATAATATGCATTATTTTATTTTTTTTAGCAAACTAGTAACTTGTTTGTAAAACGCATAAAATGATACCAGCCTTTATACATCTGTATAGCAAATAGAACAAGGAAAAAATCAAGGCAAAGCAAACATGTTAGCAAACTTGCATAAGTACGGGAACTGATGGTTCGAATGCATGCAAACTTAAAGGAAACAAAGTTCAAAACACAAAGCAAAAATGTAATATGTGATAGCTTGCAAATGAAGCCAGGTAAGATAAGAAAGAAGAAAAAATGATGAGATATGTATAAAATAAAACATAAAGTACAAACACCATTTAATGTCTCAATCTCTTAGCAGCCAACACAATCCATACGAATTCTTTTCAGCCTCCATTTGTATCAAAATATCTCTGGCATAAAAGAAAAATGTACAAGCCCTGAAGCTTGTATATACATAAGCTTGTAAAACAACCTTTCCTCTGTTACCTCTCAATTCCAGTTCGAGCTCAACAAAACCAAAATGAAAACTCTATTTAATCCTAAAACAAGAATTTAACATCACTAACAAGTCAATATAGACAGAGAGCAAGATGATTTGGCAGAAGATCTAAGTGGGAAACATGTTCCAGTTTTCTAAATTCAAACTACTTCAACAATAAGGTGCTCTGTTCTCCATAGGACATGTGAGTAACAATTTTCTTTAAAAATTAAAATGTTAAATCTGTGCAAGTATATCTGGATATGTGTGTGGTTGTGCATATATATAGTTATCTGTATACATATGGAAGCTGGAAGTATGTTATTCATGTTGTTGTTTAAAACTTTCTCTGTTATTAGTTTATAAATACAAAACTGTGATTTCAAAAATCAATTCCTCTCTTCCTAGTTGATGGTTGAGCTTGAGATTCAAACAAAAGATGTTTGCATCATTATAAACTAGGTATAGGAATTCATTTAAGATTTAAACACTCAAGAATCTTCTCTGGAAACCCAAATGGTTGATCAAACTTATAATTAGCTAAATCTCGAATGGCACCGATCATTGATTTAGGCATCTAGTTGGAATCCATATTAAAAACGATGATTTTTAAGGTGGGTTTTATGATTTTTAGTGGGGTGGTTTGGTAGCAGTTCGAGGTTGAACGGAGTGGGTTTTTCGACTGATTTCCGGTGATGTGGTGATCTATGGAGGTCGAGTTTCCTCGTGGAGATAGAGGAGCCTAGGGTGGTCACGGGAAAAATGCATTGATGGTCGAACGTTGACCATGGTGGCGGCAGAAGGCAATCGAAGTCTGGTGACCTAATTTTTGGATGGCCGGAGTTTTGATTCGCGCGACGTCGATAGTGCATCGAGTTCGACGTGGTTTTGTGGGAAGGTAGAGGGAAGAGTGACGAAGCTGAGGCCGGAGTTTGACAGCGAATGGTGGTCGGAGCGGCGAGCAGTCAGCGTTGACAATTTTGGTCATGGCGATGTATATTCTGTTCCAGGCTTGTAGTTCTCGAATTCGAGATCGATGGCGAACTGACCGGAGTTGGGTGGCTGGAAGCGAAGCTGGGATGACGTTCGACCTGCTCGAAGTATTGGCGGCGACCAGAGTTGGCCAACGACCATGTACACGTGCACGAGCACGATTTGTTGGTCAGAATTTTGCTTGGGGTAGAGCAGGGAAGTGCTAAGGGTTATCTCGAGTTTTACTCGAAGCGAATAGGGGATGGACTCGAAGTAAATCTGGGAAGGCTCGAGTATTTCGTTCTAGTGTTGTTAGTGAACCTGTACTGTTATTTTTACAAACCTGTTCAATCTTCTGAAGCTTAACTTTAAATTATGACAAAGTTAAACTAGGTTAAATTAAAAGTTAAGTATAAATTCAAGTTTAAATTAAATAGCTGTTAAAAGTAATTAATGATTAAAGTTAATGAAATAATGATTTGAAGATTAATAAATTAAAGTGATTAAGAAATGATAATTAATTTGTGGTAAATTGATTTATGTAATTAATTAAGTATAATTAATTAAAGTGGTAATTAATTGAAAGGGTTAATTAATTAAAAGATAATCAAGTGATTAAAAGTCAATTACTTAATAACTAAAGGTTATTATTAAAGTACTTAATAAGAGGATATTTAACTTAATGTGATTAATTAAGGGATAATTAATTAAATGAAGGTAATTAATTAAGATAAATAATTAAGGTTGTAATTACATTAATTTAATATCAAATGATTAGTAATTAATAAATCAAGATTTGATAACAAATTCATAAGCAATTAATGTAATTGGGAATAAATGGAATTAATTAGGGTTAAACAATTAATTAATCTTATCTATGATTAATTTTGAATGCTTGACCTCACTTATGAATGATTTTATCGTAGGAGATTCTTGAATTGCTTATGATACATCCTGATTTATGTTGTGATCTGTAGTTTACTTATCTGTGACCTTTATATATCTATGATCTGTGAATGAACGATAAGCGTTGTTCTTATACCACTTATCGAATTATATTTCTGTATTCTGATATGTGATGATTGTATGATGTTGCGCTACTGTGTGAAACCCTGGACTACACCTTTACACACACAAATATGGATTTCACGTGGAAATCGATTAAGTCACAGATAATTTAAATTTGATGTTTTTGAAATTGAAATTTTAATTTCAATTGATTTTGAAATTTGAAATTTGGGTTTAAAGTGAAAAGCTTTTGAAATAGAATTTCAAAGATAAAAGTTATTTTGAATAACTTAATCGAGTTATGAAAATTTAAATAATTTGATTTAAATTTGAATTCAAGTTTGAAATTGAATCCTATGATTTGAAACTAGGGATTAAAGATGATATAAATGTGTTTATCTGAATTTAAACCATTTAAAAGTATAATTTTGAGAATTTGGATTTAACCCAAGGATTTCCACTCGTATGAATGAATTAGTTCTTCTGAAATGAAACTATTTGTTTTCAAAAGATAAAAGCTTTCAGATAAGAAATGAAATTCCAGTTTAATTAAAGGAATTTCAATATTGAAGTGGAAATGGTTTTCCAAGTTATGAATGAATTGTTTTGAAAAGCTATGATTTGAATCTGTTTATTTTTACCAGATTTAAAATAATGATTGGTTTAAATCATTTGAAATGGGATTGTTTTGAAAGCTATAGGTTAAATCTTGATTTAAAGATTTAACGAGTTAATCAAACTGAAATGGAAATTAATTTGGAAAATCTGTGAATGAATCTTTTATTTAAAAGATTTAAAATATGGAAATTGTTTAAACCGTTGAAGGTTGTTTAAAGTAAATCTTTTTGTTTAAAGATTTGAAAATGGTAATCGATTGAAACCATTTAAAAAGAAATTTTTGGGTAATAAGCTGTGACTTAATTGAAATCCCATATCCATATGATTTTCGAATATTACGCTCACTATTCGGTTTAGCCGGGAGAGGACCTTTGGGTCGTATAACCCATTCCGAATATGTGATACGTCGTATATGGATCGCATTTGAAGACCGGTGTTGAAGACCGGATATTTTTGAAAACGGAAGGATTACCGTCGAGTTACTCTGCATCGGCTGATCCCCGATATAGAGGTTTTATCATCCTTAGTGACGGGAAGTCCGGACGTGATTGGAAATTATCCGGATTTGCAAGGGCTTCGTGAGAAGTGCCTTCGGTTCTGTTCGATCCCGGAACAGACTTGTATGGATTGTGTGTCTGACATTACACTTTGAGATATAAAGCAGATTTCTTTCAAATACATTTCTGTTGGTGGCGGAGAATTTATTCTCTTAGCTTAACACCCTTCTCTGAGACGTACGAGCTCAGAGGTTATTTAGTTGAAATTTATCAGCGATATATCCCAATTTGGTAATGTGGCATGCTAAGTGTTGCTGTGTGATGATCAGTGTTTGATCATTTATTTGATCATTTATCTTTGTGATCATAGGTTGATCATCTGTTGACCCAAAGCATGGCTTTGTGACAAAGCGTAGCTTTGTGGACGAGACTTCGTCAGGACCTCACTACCCGGAAATGGTCGAAACAGGATCGTTGCGGCAAGGTTATGAGGGTCGCGCCCTTTAGGGTATGTCATTTCCTTCTGGAAAGGGGTGGTATCATGGTATGGAGCCCAGATACTTACTCATGTGGATACACTTTCTTTATGATGTGTGATGTTGGATACCGAGCTCGGATAAAGGTCCCAAAGGACCGGGAGGTGGCATATTCGTGAGTTACCTGTTACAGGGGTAACCCGGCCTTGTTTGGCAGAGAGCAGTTTGTCTCTCGGGACGTCCCGCCAGAGGCGATCCCATGCGGCGGAAGGAAGTTCCTTAGCCTGACCATTTGTTGGAAAATCCAAAGAAACAATACGTGACTTGTACGGTTTTAGTTGTATTACCTGCTATGGAATGTGGCGGTAACCTGCTATTGAACATAGTAGCTATAGTAGGCATACGATACTGGTCGTATGTTGGCTAAGATTAATATTATACTTTCGAAAATGTTTTCTGCACTATGCACTAATAATAATATCCAATTGATTTTGCGTAGTAAGCATCTTTGACTATCATAAGAAGAAATCTCCTCCAATTCTGCGTTTGCATTGTGTGTGTGGCGGGAGGTCTTATGGTAGTTTCATTTTTCGAAAAGCATTGCGGATTTCAATGTTTAAAATCCTTTTGTTGTTGTTTAAAGATAAACTGTTTTTGTTGCTCACACCAGTCCCATGACTGATCCGGAGTTTATTGTTCCTTTCCTAAACTCTGGGTGCTCATAATTTTCCACACGAGCAGTCTAGAGTTGGGGTTTTCAGATATTCGGGTTTAGTAGATTATCTGGAGCTAGTTCATTCATCGGAGTTGCTTATCTTGGAGTTGTGGATTCATTCTTGTCTGAAGATCATTTTGGAGTTATCACTTCTATTGATATTGTTTCGCTGCTGGTGTTATCTATTTTCTTTTCCGCTGCTATTTCTTGTATCATATCTCTGATGTATATTGATATTCATTGTATCACTCTATTGTATCAGATATTATATATCAATGTATTATTCTTTTCTTCCGCTGTGTTATTTACTTAATTGTGTTATAGCTCCGGCGAATCGGATTTGAACGGTCGAATCTGCGGCATTCTAGTACAATGTGAAGTACGGATGTTGATTTTCGAGCGGGCAAAACCCGATACGTTACAACAACATTTGAGACTCACTTTTGGAGATTGGAGCTTTGTTTGAAGATCTATCTATCCAGCTTTCAGTTATTCCATTCATTTATGTGCAGTGTTGTAGTTATTTTGTATTTGGGAATACTCTGTATTTGAGATTTCTATTCTATTTTGTTTCAGACTCTGGTGTTTTATAGTAGCTTCATGAACTACTATTTATCTACTCCGCTGCTTACTGTTGTAATACTTTGTGTCTGTGATTCTACGATTGATTAATTTACTGTATATGCCGATTTTTGCCAAATATAAATTAACAATCTGTGATTTTAAGCAATTCAAGTCCGACATGTGCGGAGGCGAACGGTTCAAAATACTGAATCGTTACATTTTGTCTTTTTAAAACCCTAAACCCAAATCATTCTTCCTAATTCAAATTTCAACGACCCTTTCTTCGTTGACGAAGAGATGCTATCGACAACTCTCACCGTCAATGACGCTATATCCCAATTCATTTTCATTGTCGATGACGCTAGACATGGCTGCTATCGACGATGCTAGACTTGGCTGCTATCGATGACTTCTCCATCATCTACTGCGTTGGTCAGGTAATAGATAGCTTTGTTTTATTAAAGTCAATTCAAAATTAGGGATTTGTTATTTTATATTTGGGGATTGTGGCAAAGTCACTTCAAACTCAGTTTTTATTTTATATTTGGGGATTGGGTTTTTTTATTTGGGGATTGTGGCTGCTATCCGATACAAATTTCAATCCTATCCATTGGCATGTTTAAGTTGATGTACTTGTAAAGTTAAAAATTTCCCTTTCATTCTAATTTGTTGACATATAGAGACATAGGCATTACATGCTTGTATTTACTTTATATTAAGCTTTCTCTTCACCTATTATAATCTTTTTCTTAATATTTTTACTGTTCTTTTAAGCAGAAGCTTAATGATAATTTAAATTATGATATATTTTCAGTATTTTTTGTTATTTACTTCGGTGCTCAATTAACAGTGCACTGATACAAAAAGATTTGACAGTGCACTGATATTTTTATGTATTATTGAATTACCAACCTATTTTACAATTATTTTGAGGAAACTAATTATTTTTTCTGATAGGGTTATCTATTCTATAGATGTTTAGTTTAAGTACAATAAATAAAATAACCATAGTTGATTAGTTATATAATTGTTGATTCAAATTTGAAACTTATATATGCTTGCCAAATTATTCTATTAGTTGTACCTTAAAAACATGATATTTCTTGGTAAAAGTTCGAAATTCTTTGTAAAATATATTATAATAGTTTGTATATATACCATGTTTTATAGTCTGAATTTTTTTATCTTTATATATAAATATATTTAATATTGTACTTCTTATATGTCTAATTGCTTTTTGATTTCATAAAATTTATGTATTAATTACTTCATTAAACCATATTAATGGTATATGCAGTTACCCTTATATTTTCTAAGTTGTTTTGGGCTAATATAGATATTTTTGTTTGCTTGAACCTACTATTTTTCTAGATTTGCATAAATAACATGAGAAATAATGGAATGTATGATATTATTGAAGGAAATAATGCCTAGAAGTAATATTAGCATTAAACTGGTAGATAAAGTTGAAATTAATGTAATGCATACAAATAGATTTATTACTATATCTTTTATGAATCTTCCTTGTTGGCTAATTGCTTTCTATTTCATAAAAAGTTAATGCATTAATTTATTTCTTTAACTACTTCATTGGCATGTATGGTACCCCTCACACTTTCTGATCCATTCATTAGAATTAATATTATTTGTGTTTTAATTGGACTTTTTTTTCCTTGATTAACAATAATAAAAATAAGCGAATTAATGTAAGGAATAATATTATATAGGTTATAGTGCTGTTTGTCTGCAAGAAATATGTAACAAAACCATTTATCTCAAAGAAGAATAAATATAAAATGAAGTTGATCTTTGATCCTTAAGAAAGCATTTAACAATAATAAGGTTCTTATGTTAACTAATAAAATTAAGATATATTCATCCTTATTAGTTCACATCCAATATTCTCTTTGTTTCAAAAGTGTTTTTTCCACATCTCATATCCCTCCATTTCACCATGTGTTCATTTCCCACTTTATGCTCCTAAAGGAATTTCAGTCAATTCAATATGTTGCACATTTCTTACCCCACATTTTTATGCTACCATTAAGAACTTATGCAATTTGTAGTAACTATGATATAAAAAAGGAAGGCTGTGGTTTTTCTAATTCTTTACATATAAATGAAATTTAAGAAGAAAATAAAAGATATACAATATAATGGTACTTCACCTTGACTCGATGCAAGCTTCAATTGAACATGTACCTGATTTTTTAACCAATCTAATTGCCAAGTATTGAATATATGCCACCATCATCAAGAGTTATCGACATAGTGTCACTGCACTTAGTTTTTTTGTGGATCAACTGCAGCTGCATTGAGTTTTTTTGGACCAACTCCGGCTGCACTGAGTTTCTCGACTTGTGCTTCTGCACTAAGTCAGTCAATGACTCAGTATAGTTTTGCACTCAGTGCAGTTGCACTCGGTTAAAGAACACTTATGCTACATGTTTGATAACACATAAAATTTACAAATCAATGAATTTGACATCTATTTTCCACTAGTTCTAGTATAAAGGAATCCTTATTCTTATAGTTATAACAACTCTCAACTTATTTTGGGTTGGCTTTTTGAAACTATTGGAATAATCAGTGAGAGATTGTAACTATTGGAATAATCTATGAACAATATTTATTTGGTGCCTGTTTAAAATAAGTTTTGGTAGAGACCCAAAGTTTTCAGTTAGTAATCTTAAGATTTTTTTATGAGTTTTGGTAGAGACCTAAATTTTCATTTAGTAACCTTTAGACCGAAAACTTTCAGTTAGTAAACTTTAAAATGAAATTTGGTAGAGATAGAAATCATAACAATAGAAAAATATTCATACTAGAACAGAAATCATAGCAAAAGTGATGTAGTGATGTTTACTTATTGAACAATAGAAAAATGTTCATACTAGAATAGAAATCATAACAATTTGGTCCAGTCATAAAGTGTGCCATGTTTTTGTTAAGTATCTATCGTGATTGAAATGAAAGCTAAGGCAACCGAGTCACTGAGTATTATTCATTGAACACTTTCGATACTTGTATGATTAATTAATCAGTGAGTCCTTATTGTTTAAATTTTAAGACTATTTCTTTCAGTTAGTAATCAGTCTATCAATAGAGACCAAAAAAATTCATCCTTTAAATAAATATATTTTTGTCGTGGGTTTAGGCATTGGAGTATCTCCAACATTTATTTATGGTTAAACTCCTTCACCAAAAATGAAACATCATGTTGTTATAGTACCAACAAGACAAATAAGCTATTGTCTATAATACTACCTTCACTTAATTGAATATAATTGTAATCACTGGATTAAATAAAATTAATTCTATAATATACTAATTGGGAAGGTGTGATGGTTTACAATAATTATTTGTTTATAATTAGTAAGTTATGCTTGTACTTCGATACACTATCAAAAATGTAAGGTTGTTTACATGTGAGCCTACAATATGCAACGTAGTTAAAATGGATTATATGAGGGATCGTACTTTGATGTACAAGCGAAGAGACTGACAAGTTGTAATATTGGAGGATTTTTTCAAGGGTATTGATGTTTTTGTTAATTTTGCTTCTAGAGAGCTTGTAAATAAAGAAATTCGATGCCTTTAAAAAATATAAAAACAAAGATCTTTGGGATGGTAATACTGCTAAATGTCATTTATGCAAATATGGATTTATAGTTGATTATGAGTTATGTACATTTCAAGGAGAACTTACCAGTAAAACTAGCACTAACAATAATGAAAATAGTAATTTTGATCACAATGAGAACCCTGTTGAAGAAAATAAGATGAAAACCCTGGTTTATGATGTTTCAGATCCACTCCTCCATAATGTGTCGAGGAGAGGTTCAGATGTGGAGGAACTTCCTAATCCAGAAGTGAATTTTTTTTGATTTATTACACTCTTCGAATCGACCTTTGTGGAATGGTTGTGAAACTCAACAGAGTTATCTGCAACTGCTAGATATATTGCAATTAAAGCAAAATATAATAGTTCACAAAACAAATTCGATGAGTATCTTAAAGCTAATAAGGAAATGTTGTCTTCTGATTATATCTTGGGTGACAATTATTATAAGATGAAGAATTTGGTGATTGTATTTGGATTTCCATATCAGGCAATAGATACATCTCAAAATGGTTGTATGTTGTTTTGGAAAAGTGACAAGGAACATAAAAGCTGCAAATTATGTTCTGTTGAAAGATACAAGGGACAGAAACCAAAGAAGTTCCACACACAAGGCTGCATTACTTGCCGCTTATTCCTAGGTTACAAAGGCTGTATGCATCTATGGAAACTACATCTCACATGAGATGGCATGCCATTCAGGATTATAATGAGGGATTGTTATGCCATCCATCAGATAGAGAAGCATGAAAACATTTTGATAAAACATATCCTGACTTTGCAAAAGAGGTATGCAACGTTAGATTAGGCATTTGTATAGATGGATTTGCACCATCTGACCAATTTAGCAAACATTATTCTTCTTAGCTAGTTATTTTGATGCCTTATAATTTGCACCATAGCAAACATTATTCTTCTTAGCTAGTTATTTTGATGCCTTATAATTTGCACCATGGATGTGTACGAAAAATCCTTACATATTCTTAACTCTCATCATTCCTAGGCCTAAAGATCCTAAACAAGGCATAGACTTATACTTTCAACCGCTAATTGATGAGTTGAATCTCCTTGGGAATGATGGAGTTCTTATGTATGATGTGTCAAAGAAGAATAATTTTACTATGCGTATAGCTTTATTATGGACTATTAATGATTTCCAATTTATGGTATGCTCTCTGGTTGGAGTATGATTGGTAAATTAGCATGCCTCCTTAAAGAAATTAAATATTCAATTGTAAAACATGCGAGTTGTTACAGACTCCCCTCCTTAAAGAAATTATGCGGGTTGTTACAGACTCCCCTCCTTAAAGAAATTATGCGGGTTGTTACAGACTCCCCTCCTTAAAGAAATTATGTCCTCACAATCTTAAGAATTAAACAAAAAGTAACAACCATAAAAGCATATCAACAGAAAAGAAGAAATTTGAAAGAAGAAGTTCACCTCAAAGAGCACGAGAGAGTAAGTCCGGATGTGTTCGCTCGATGAATTCTCTAGATTCTCAAGAGCAATCCTTAGGATTTGAGGACCATTGAAATTTCACAAGAGGCACATCTTTATTTCGAAGGCGTTTTACCTCCGAAGCAATAATACGAATGGGATGTTGCTCATAAGTCAAATTAGGAGAAACTTCAATTTCTTCCACAACACCTGGCTCAAGAATAGAATCAGAATCTCGAAGGAATTTCTAAAGTTGAGAAACGTGAAACACGTCATGAATAGCAAAAAATTGAGCCGGTAATAAGAGGCGATAAGCCACGGAACCAATGCGTTCGGTGATGGGAAATGGGCCAATATATCGAGGTGCTAATTTTCCTGATCGCCTGAAACGCACAACACCTTTCATAGGTGAAATACGAATGAACACAAAATCTCCCACAGAAAATTCTAAATTTCTTCTTCGATTATCAACATATGATTTTTGTCTACTTTGAGCTTCTTTCATCCTATGACGAATAAGGTCAATCTTATCTGTGGAATCACGAATAAAATCTGGACCTAAAACCAGCTTCTCATCGGCTTCAAGCCAACACGAAGGAGATCGGCATGGCCTTTCGTAAAGTGCTCAAAAGGTGCCATACCAATACTAGATTGGAAGCTATTATTATAGAAACAACAAGAGAAATATGAACTTCCCAACTTCTACCAAAATCAAGCACACAAGCACAAAGAAGATCTTCACGAGCTTGATTCACATGCTCGGTTTGTCCATCGGACTGAAGATGATAAGCGATGCTAAAATTAAGCCTCGTTCCTAAAGCTTTTTGAAGACTCTTCCAAAATCCACTAGTAAACAATGGATCACGATCGCTAACAATAGAAGTAGGAATTCCATGCAGTTTAACAACTTCTTTAATAAAGAGTTTGGCCAAAAGAGGTACGATCCGATTGGACCGAACATGAATAAAATGGGCAGATTTTGTTAGTCTATCAACTATCACCCATAAGCTATTATGACCCGTACGAGAACGGGGATGGCCATAAATATGGTCCATGGAGACTTGATCCCACTTCCAAATAGGAATGTCCAAGGGTTGCAATAATCCACCGAGCCTTTGATGCTCGGCCTTAATGTGTTGGCAAGTCATGCAACACTTAACAAAGTTAGCAATATCATATTTCATCCCATTCCAATAATAAAGTTGCTTCATATCCGCGTACATTTTGCTATTATCGGGATGAATGGAAAATTTAGGACGATGAGAATCTTCTAAGATATCTTTGCGAAGATCGCTAATATTTGGCACTATGAGTCTACCAAATTTTCAAATGCCGCCACGAGCATCAATATTAAATGCTAGCCAAGGACACTACGGAGTAATGCCGTCAACTAGCATGACGATTAAGGCTGTTGAGGAGCGACTATCCGTGTAATTGCTTTATGCGAGCGCCGATATGTCAGATAGTATAATTCAACCCGGCATACCGGTACAAACTCAAAGCTACAACACAGTGGCTATGTGGACTCCGGAAACAGATATTGAAATAAGCATAACACAAATCAGTCACAGACATTCATATCACAAAGGCGGAAATAGATATGAATATAACACAAAGAAGTGTACATCAGAGTAGTGGTCAAATAAGATCCACTATATCACAAAAGAGTGGATACAAGTGCTACACAAAAGAATAATTATACATCATGGAGTCTCTATCACAAGTGTATAACAACAAAAACTACAAATCTAATGTAGTTAGACAAAAGGCGGATAATAAAGATCCCATAAGGAGTCAAGCAGAAGCACCTAAAACATCTCGGTCTGACCCGAGAATTATTTAATAAGAAAATAATAAACGGATCAGTCTAGCTATAAATATCAGACAAAATGAGATAGAGTAAGAGATATGACAAAAACATGTGATAACAATAATGCCATACTATGACGGTATATATTTGAAAATTAACCATTAATTATTCAATACCACAAGAATCTTCTCAAAGATCAAAATTTATTTTTATCCGTCAAGTCGCAAATGTCAGCAAACATCTCAATTCCAATCGTAAAAGTTGGAGAAACACAAATTCACCAATGCACAAATATTAATAAATCTTACCAATGAAATTACAGTGAAACACAAATTCTAGAAATCATCAATAGAAATCCAGAAATCACAAAAAGAAGGGGGAGGCCTATCACAAAATGGGAGCATGAAAACTCACCAACATGTGTATCACAAAACGGAATGCTATTTTATGGTTGCTAACCATTAATTTTGAGCTGAGGCTCCACAAAACGACCCGAAGACCATGGGTCGCTACCCCACCAATTTTGAGCCGAAGCTCCACAGAAACGGGGTTTAGTCTCCCTCGTAGACAAAGAGACATCGCACATTACTAGTCTAAATCACAAAATGATCATCATCGATCATCAAGAAATGTCAATTACACTAAGCTAGTAAATAAATGAGTTTAGCTTCATGTCCATAACAACTAGCTTAACTTAAATATTTACGAACAAATGTAGATCTCCACTCGAAAATTGTCACAGGAGTTTCAATCGAATAAGTCTAAGAATTAACCAACAAAGTAAATGCAAGCGTTTCATACCACTTGTTTTGCTAAGTCGTTTAATTGGATTTCTCGAACGAATGAGGAAAAGGTTTGTATATACTAATAGGTTGGAAAAACGGTTTCATAAACGAGCTTTGTGTATAAAAAAATAGAGTTGAAATCATCTTTATAAAAGAGTTTGAATATTTACCACTATTATTGAAACCTTTGCATTTTAAAGTGACAAACCATAAAAATGAGTAAAAACAATCAATCACCAAAATTTCACGTTCGAAGAAGTGAATTAAATCCAAAGAAATCGATACCAAATCCATCAAAGTGGATATTCTCAAAAATCCATAAAAAGAAGTCATCAAAGATGATATTAGTGATAACAACTAATCAAATCGACAAAAAATCGATTTACATTGGAATTTTACTCAAAATTAGGCAAATAGGCAAAACTGGGAATTTCCAGACGTCTAAGGGGAAATTAGACGTCTGAAATCCTTTAAGACGTCTGGGGGTTAAATCCAGACGTCTAGTTTTGGTTTCTAGAAATATTCCAGAAAACCAACCAGACGTCTAAAAATCATAATTCAGATGTCTGACATCCTTTCAGACGTCTAAAACGATAATTCAGACATCTAAAATTAATCACTACCCTTTTTATTTTTCTGCCATGTATTATTTTTCTCCAGGAGGCAAAACCAGACGTCTGGCATTGGTATCCAGATGTCTAAACACCTGGTAAAGGCAACAATTTGCCTAGGCCATAATGGCCAAATCGATTCGGAAGCGATCAAGCAAGTAACAACTACTAAGGATTTACGCCAAACGACAACCCGACCTTAAAAGCTCTTCGATACACCCCAAATGACATATCCAAACATCCGTTGTAGGATTTTTCACAAAATTTGGAAAATCAACCATTTCAATTCAAATCAAAAGCAAATGATCATAGATAGATGTTAGGAATTCATACCTAATAACAAAGGTAAATATAGACATAGATGCGTGATAAAAATCTCACCTTTTACACAAAAACAAGGAAGAAGAAGCTTGAAAACAAAAAAGGATCAACCACTCTTCAATCTCAACTCTAAGAGCTCCAAACTAAGATCAAAAGCAAATATTTTCTAACTTAGGTTATATGAAATTTCTGAAATTAGAGAGAGGTTGAGATGGAGAAGACGAAGGAGATACTTACCTAAGCTTCTCTTGGATTTTGGACTTGAATTTGAGTTTCTAGATCAAAACTAGGGTTTAGGAATTCCATTTCCCATTCTTTCCCCCATTTTTCTTTAGAGCTGATAGTATTAGGAAAAGAAAATGAATGAAGGGGAGAGGGTGTTCAGTTAGGGTATTATGTTGGGCTAGTGGACTGAAACCCAAACATAAACCCAAAGTGAAAATATCCAAATTCTACTCAACTCCAAACATATCGAAGTTTATACTAAAAAAGATCGCAAACGCCATTTTGGACTCAATGGGATTGGTCTTGAGTCCTAATTCGGTTGTTTGCAAAAAGTAGCCTTTTTGGACTAAAATCCGACTAACGATGTTATATTTAAATAAAACATTTAAATATTCAATTGTAAAATATGCGGGTTGTTACATATTTTGTTTATGAGGACGTTAAAGTTGATGGCCACAAAGCAGTGGTTTGTATGTGTGTGTGTGTGTGTCTATATATATAGAGAGGAAGGTGAAGAAGAAGCTAGGCTGAGGTATTTGTATACAGATTTTCATATATATATATATATATATATATATAATTTTTAAAAAGTGATTGATTAATTGAAAGAGGGTTTGATTTAATATGTGTACATGACTTGATTTTAAATTATGAGAGCTTAACTTGATTTATTTGTTGATTTGCTATTTTGTAAGCTTGAAATGAAATTTGCCATTATGATGTCCCCTTAAGCTTATCCATATATATACTTATATATATATATATCCTACAACTTAGACCATATGCAAGGTTTTCACAACATATATACACATATTCACACATACAATAATTATATATATATATATATTCATATATGTTGTCATCATCATATATACATATACTTGCATTTTCACTATTTAATATATACACACACACATTTGCTTGTATTTGTCATCATATTACATAAATATATATATATATATATATATATATTCTCACATTATTCCCTCTTTACATATTTATCTTTATTTGCGTATGCATTGTTTTTATACATATGTACATACTCATGTCATTTAAAGTCATACATACATGTATATCTATTTACATATACCATATCTTTATACACATACATTTATTTACATATGTTTTACTATCATGTTCATACATTTATATTTATACATATTCTCATATACATTGCTTATGTATATTTTGATATTATATATATATATATATACATATTTATACAGACTTTCCTTCATTTTACTTCATATAGGCATACACATACACACACACACATATATACACTCATATATATTATCAACATCATAAAGCTTGTATATATTTATATACATTTTTGGATGTTTTATCTTAATTTTAAATGGTGGAATTTATATATACAGATTTCTAAAATATTTATCATATTCAGGAATTTACAATTCAATATTTAATATGACTTTTGATCAATTTATAGATACAAATATTTTTAACATCAGAAAATTTATTTATTTGATCAATCAAAATTAATATCTTAATAATTTAAATCAGTTAATCACCCAATTAACAAACGTCAGAAAATCTGGGTCGTTACATGTGCTTTGCCAGGGAAGCCAAAAATTGCAATAGCCACTAAAATGTTTGCCATCATGTTCTGCCACTTATTATTTAAGCTACATGCTCCCTTCAGCTAATTTAATTAGCTTTATACATGTTTTATTTTGATTAATCTTTCTAATTTGATATTGTTTATATTTCTAATTTGATATTTTTTAAGCCCCCTTAAGTTGCCACTCATTATCTTCACATCATATTTCTAATTTGATATTGTTTACCAAGTGAGCATATTTTCTTTGAAATCCTTCACTACAACCATATATTGACATATAACCAAATCATTCATAGTTGAAACATGAAGAATTAAATACAAAATGTAGAATAGAATACATGCGTAGACAACATAGCCAAATAAATGTACATGTTCATGTACATGTTTAACATTTAGTTTTTTTGTTATTCTTCTAGAAATTAGGTCATAAGCAGATATATGCATTCATACAGTATATTGAAAATAAGGCGTGGATAATAATCTAATTTATAAATTTAAGTTGTAGGGACATGAATCGTAACTTAGTTCAGTGTTTTCAGTTTATTATTGCAAGTAGTAATTTCACTTTTACCATACAGCTTCCCTTATCTTCTCAACATTCAAAACGACATTTTGTTGGCAATGATGATGACGTTCATGAGCTACAAAAAACTGTTGAGGAAATGCGCTTAGAGCTTGCGAATGAAAGAGCAAAGCGACGTACGATTGAGGCGGAGAGAGAAAGTGACTGAGCTAAGTGCTAAATACTCGAGGAAGAGCAAGCAAGGCTTGCACAGTAGCAAAAGGAAGACATGGAGAACTTTCAAGCACAAATGACGAAGGTTGTAACGACTCGAAAATTTCGATAACTAAAAACAGTTAATTTAATGAGATTTTGTGATTTAATTTTTGGAGAAATAAAAATTTTTGATATATTAATGAAATAATAACTAAAATGAAATGTAATGTTAATTTAAGCTAGTTATTAACAGTTTGATTGAAATTCCAATCAATTGAATTGATTTAAAGGTTATACTTGGTCGCAAAATTGAATATAAGAAAACAAATGAAATTATTGAATAAACTAATAAAATAAGGTGTATTACATTGTAATTGATAAGAGTAGTGTTGTATAAGTTGTTAAAACCATTAGTGATAAATAATAAACTCACAAATGTTATTAAATGTAGAAATGGTGACAACTTTAAATTGTTACCAACTTAATTTATCAATTACAAATAAATGTATATTAATGTGAGTTAGGACAATAACTGTAACTTGTGAATGTAATCAAAGAAATAGAAATGTTAATTATATTCATAAGGTAATAATTGATTTAATAAAAGAGTGAAATCAAGATAAATAAATTTATTTGGGATTTTAAATTATAATTAATGTGTGAAATTGATAAAAATTCAGCATAATTGAAATATAGTAGTTGATACAAATAAAAGATGGAAATTGTAACATATTAGTAAAATAAGATATCAACAAATATTAATTATGTTATTAGAGTAATAATTGATTTAATATAAAGATTGAAATCAAATTTAATCAAATTTTTGGAATTTAAGTCATAGTAATTGGACTTATTGCAATTAAATGAAATTTGATATTACGTTAATGGGAGTTAAGATGAAATTGGAGAACATTGGTGTACTGAGATATAAACCAATGTTAATTATACCATGAGATGATAATTGATAGAATAACAAATTTTGAAAAGTTAAATAAATGGATTTATTGGAATTTTTATTTATAATGAATTTACTGAAATTGAAACTAAACACTGAAATTGGTAGATTAATTAACTTTGAATTGATATCTAGATTTGTTTTAAATTATGGTAAATGTCTAAGTAATCTAAAATGATAGAAATTGTAAATTATTAAATTTGAATTGAAAAGTGATTTAATTAATTTAACATTAATTTATTTAATTAACGTGAAAATAGCCATATTGGCCACTGACTTGGATTTCGAGAAAATAGTTTTATCGGATCCGTAACTATGAACTATTGTAGGATTTCAAGTTTCGTAGCGATCGGACTTGTCGTTTGATCGTATGGGCTCGAAACGCCTAGAAATCAATTTAATTAAAATTAGTTGAAACAATTTGAAATAAGCTCATTTTAACATAACTTCTTCATACGATGGAATTAGGACTTGAATCTTGTTCCATTGAATTTAAAATTATCGCAAACATCTATTTTGATATGTGGGATTACCCATTTTCGTTTCAAGGGCGAAACGGGCTTTTTTGGTCGTTTATCGTTCAAACCCAAACCAATCTGATCCATTCATTTCTGTTAACTCCTCTTTTTGAGCGACCTAAAACTCTGTAATCTAACACTCACGGCCTAAAGCTATTAGCGACCTAACTTCTCTCAGGACCTAGCGACCTAAATACTCAAGCGACCAAATGACCTAACTTCTCTCACGACCTAGCAACCTAACGACCTAACTTTTCTCATGACCTAGCGACCTAAATATTCAAGCGACCTAACGACCTAATTTCACAAAGGACTTCGCGACCTAACCTCACAAAAAGACTCCGCGACCTAACGACCTATGGGAAGCTGCAACCTAACGACCTATGGGAAGCTGCGACCTAACGACCTACTAATTATAACAAGCTAGTGACCTAAAGATGGAGCAGTTCAACGACCTAAAAGCTTCAGCAACTACTCCTTAGGTCGCTCACGACCTACGACCTATCTTAGGTCGCTTACGACTTAATAACTCCTTCAGTTGACTTACCATCTCTTAAGACATCAACGACCTACGACCTATTCTAGGTCGCGTGCGACCTACTAACCCGCTAAGAAGAAATCGAGTGCATTGGAGATAAGTCGTCAACCCCTAGGTCGTTGCCGACCTACGACCTACCTTAGGTCGTGCACGACCTAGGACTTGTGTGATGAAATTCTACCCAGAGCCTTCTCTATAAATACGACAGCTACTCCAACAGCAAGAGGACTTTTGGCCGATCTTCTGAAGTAGCGTTACTATGCTGGATTTTGATATCATCTAACACATCAAGCCTTCCAAACATTCAAGACACTACAACAAGCTTCGAAAGAGATCTTACTCATCGAACATTGATTCAAAGAGCTTCATCACATCGAAGTTTGAGCTACCAGTCTGAAGTGTTTAGGAATTGAAGTGTATTGTACCTTGAAGTGAATTGTATCAATTTGTAACCAAAATCAGCAATAAAGGAATTCAAAGTGGACGTAGGCTTGATCTCAAGCCGAACCACTATAAAATCGTTGTCTTTACTATTTCCTGCGACTTTTCTGCTTGTTTCTTATTCCCGTATCACGGGTGGTGCTTTCACATTACTACAACACACACTAGGGTGTTAGCGTTCGAATTTTAGCGTTAACATTTAGGTGCTTTCACTGAGAACATCGAACTCAGGTGGATCTCACCATTGCTTCGCAAAGATTTTTTGAAAGAATCTCCTTAAAAACCAGAAGTTTATCAGAAATCATGGCTCCTAGGAGAAAGAGTAAATCCGCTGGATCCGAAGGTGCTAATGACAGGGCTGCTTCCTCTCCAGCGCCAAATCAGGCAACTCCAGCTATGGGAGTCACAAGGGCTGAACTTGACGATGTTGTGTCAGGGTTATACCAGCAGATGGAAGCTCAAAATGCTTTAATGATGGACAGGTTAAATGCTCTGCTCGGGGCAAACCAACAACCTGAAAATGTTGAACCAACCTTTGCTGAACGAACTCATGATTCACAGGAAAAAGATTTTCCTCAAAGGACAGCTGGCTTCGCCGAAGGGGCACCTCCCCAAGTTGGAGGATCAAGGCCGCAACCGCCTTTTCGCGAACATTTGTTCACTCGAACTTCCGAAAAGTTGGCCGACGTCTGCTCGGCAAGGCCTCTGGATGATGAGGAATATCTATCAGGAATGGTTCGCCAGATTATGAAAGAAAGTATGCAAATGAATGAAGATGAAAATGATTGGGGATTTGCTCCAAGCAAGACTCCATTTACCGAAAGAATTATGAAAGCAGAGTTTCCAAAGAAGTTTGTTCCTCCTACGATCCCAGCCTATCGGGGGACGAGCGATCCAAATCGGTTCTTGTACAAATAGGACTGGCACATGACAGGTGCCAAGGCAACAGATGAAATTAAATGCAGATATTTCCCGGTCTATCTGGAAGGAGTGGCTTTACTCTGGTTTACAAAACTTCCGGTCCGATCTGTGGATCAATTCTCTGATTTGACTCGTAAATTCAAGGACTAATTCAGATTGTATGCAACAAAGGCCAAGGATATAATGTCATTATCCAGCCTAGAACAAGCTTCCGGTGAATCTATCAAGTCCTTCTTGAATCGCTTCAACCTAGCCTTAGCCGAAGTGGATAATGCTGAGCCCCGAATGATTCTAACTTACCTAATGCGAGCCATTGATAAGACAAGTGAGTTCGGGAAATGGTTGAAAATGAAGGAACCAAATTCATTAGAGAAGTTTTATAAGAAGGCTGACGAATTTATGCGTCTGGAAAATCTTCCTGCACAATCAAAGGTGGTTGTGGCAGAGGTTCAAAATAACAATGTAGCTGGAGCTTCTGATAAAAAAAGAATCTGGAGGTCAGAAAAGGAAAAATAACAACAGGAAAGGACAGAAAGACGTGAAGAAACCTCATTATTTTAAACCTTCAGACTTCACTCCTCTAACCAATACTCCAGAAAACATCTTCTTTGCAACCAAAGATGACATTGAATTCCCTGAACCACCTAAGATGAAGCTCGGGAAGAATTTTGTGCCTAACGGAAGATTTTGTCGATTTCACAACCAACCCGGCCATGATACCAACGAATGTCACCATCTCAAGAACTTGATTGAAGAACTATTGAGAGAAAACAAATTACAGCAGTATGTTAAAAGAAACAGAGGAGATCCTACCTCATCCACTCAAGGTCAGCAACCTCCTGCTCGCCAATCTGGTTCCGGAGAAAAGACTGCGGTGAAGGAATCTGATAGGCCAGTTATTAATGTAATCACCGGGGGTCCTCACCCAGCATGAAGAAGTTCGGGAGAAATGGAAAGGTATGCTCATGCTTTGAGACACGCCCCAAAAGAAGAATCTATCTTTGTTCTAGAAGATACTGTGCCTTCGAAATAGCAAAGAACTTGTCACGATGACATCGTATTCAGAGTTAGAGATTCTGTGGGAATTGAAGCTCCCACCATGGACCCTCTGGTAATAACCGCCGGTATCGGACCAGCTATTGTGAGAAGAGTACTTGTCGATTGCGGCGCTTCCTGCAATATCCTCTTCAAAAATACTTTTGATCAAATGAAGATTCCGATGGCAGATGTTCAAGCTTCTTCGCAAAAAATTGTTGGGTTCACTATGGAACCGAAACAACCCATCGAAACCATCGACTTATTTGTAGAACTTGGTGAAGGGGAAAGAAAAGTGGTCCGCAAGCAAACTTTTGTTATCGTCGACGAATTTTCTGCTTATAATGCCTTCTTGGGAAGACCAACTCTAGCAGCATTCAAAGCTATTCTCGCCCCGTGGTGCCTAACTATGAAATTTCCCACTGACAACGGCATTGGTGTTTTGAAAGGGGACCAGAATGCTGGGCGGGAATGCTATCTCACAGAATTGCGAGAGGCAAAGAAGAGAGAAATGGGAAAAGGTGCGGCAGCTCCACTCCGCATCAAAGATCCCACCTTGTAGCAAGTACGGGGTGGACCTTGCACTGGTGAGCATAGTGGTGCGTGAAAGGAAATTAATCCTAGAAAAACCAGTGCAGGGGAGAATAGAGTAGTGCCGGTAGAAGTAACGGTACCCGTACCTGTTGATCCGAATGACCCAAACAAGGTGCTGAATGTGGGTTCACAACTTGGAATGACGGTTCAGAATACACTAATAGCATTCTTGAAAGCAAACCTGGATGTATTCGCCTGGAGTCATGCTGACATGTGTGGAATATCTCCAGAAATCGCAGTGCACGCTTTAAATATTGATCCGAAGTTCACACCCATAAAGCAGAAAAGAAGAACCCACACACAAAAGAATTCATTTCAACCAGGCTGAAAATGAGAAATTGCAACTCGAAGCACTTGACTTTCTTGATGAAAGAAGGGAAGAAGCTAGGCTCAGAGTTGCGGCCCATCAGCAAAGGATAGCCAGGCATTTCAACTCTAAAGTTTGTCAACGAAGCTTTGAGATTGGGGACTTGGTCCTGAAAAGAATCATAACAGCAACAGGAGTATTTGGGCCGAACTGGGAAGGGCCGTATGTCATAGGCAAAAAACTTCTCGATGGCACTTTCAAACTCACAACTATCGAAGGAGATTCAATCCCAAGAGCCTGGAATAGCAATCACTTGCGTCCATATTTCACTTAAGAGCAATGCTCAAATTTGTAAAATGATGATGAATGTATTATACTTGTATTGTAAACCATTGTAAAAGCAGTGCAAAGTGATAATAAAAGCTATAAAGTGGATGTGGGCTGAATTTTTGGCCGAACCACTATAAATCTCATGTCTTTTACTATTTTAAATTGCTTATTATATTTCGATGTGCAAACATCTTAAATATGTTGCTAAAATATCGATTTAATATTGCAGGCAATCATAGGCCCAAGCGATTCCCATGAATCACTCAACAAATTAATGTCAAGCAACAAAAATTCCAGACCCAATCCCCACAAATGGTTGGTGATTCCGCCAAAGGGGCACCTTCCCAAAAGGAAGGCACCAGGCCCTTGCTAACTGACCGTGATCATTTTTACAACCAGACGTTCGGTTAGGTGGTTTGCGTCTGCCCGAGGAATCACTTGACCACGAAATACACTTTTCTAGAAAAATCGAACAGCTCGTCAAAGAAAAGAATAGAAACTTGAGAATGATAACGAGGAATCGCGCTATGACAATTGATGCAAAGACACGGATAAGCAAACTAAAGCCCTCCAACGAGGCAAACGACCTCTTCGTAAGCAAAAAACTACTTCGGAGGTGCAAGCCCTCTTCAGAGGCACTCAAATAACGACCTCTTCGTAAGCAAAAAACTGCTTCGGAGGTGCAAGCCCTCTTCGGAGGCACTCAAATAACGACCTCTTCGTAAGCAAAAAAAACTGCTTCGGAGGCGCAAGCCCTCTTCGGAGGCACTCAAATAACGACCTCTTCGTAAGCAAAAAACTGCTTCGGAGGCGCAAGCCCTCTTCGGAGGCACTCAAATAATGACCTCTTCGTAAGCAAAAAACTGCTTTGGAGGCGCAAGCCCTCTTCGGAGGCACTCAAATAACGACCTCTTCGTAAGCAAAAAACTGCTTCGGAGGCGAAAGCCGTCTTCGGAGGCACTCAAACAATGTCCTCTTCGTAGGCAAAAAACTGTTTCGGAGGCCCAAGCCCTCTTCGGAGGCACTCAAACACGATCTCTTCGTAGGTAAAAAAACTGCTTCGGAGGCACACTTCATCAAGTTGAAGTGCCAAACCAAAGCCCTCTCCCGAGTCACAACAGAAAGATCCTTCTCAAAGGCATATCAAACAAGCCCTCTTCAGAGGCACACTTTTACTCTCAGCAGTGAAGTATTAAACAAAGCCCTCTAACGAGGCACATCCAATAGATCAAAACATTCCTCAGAAAGCTCACTTCACTTCGTAGGGGAATCCAATTTTCAACAAATAAAAGTGATCATCCCCGAAAGTAGAAGTTTTCTTTGAAAAAAGAGAAGAAAAAACTTCTCCGATACAAGGCATACTCTATTGATAACAGAATAATATTCCCTCAAAATGGAAAAATTATTCTCTAAGATAAGAGTATAAGTCTTTTCAGCATATTGCAGTGAGCCGTGGTATGGGGGCATATAGCTACGTTAATAAAAACAACACTCAAACATCATACCACGAGCTCATTGTAGTGTCATATAAAGTAAATAAAGAAACTCGTGCAAAAATAAGGAATAAATGCGTTCACACATATACTAACAAGAAATTGTGCAAGTAAAAAGAACTATTTTATTCCATACTACGAAATTTTTGTACATATGCAGGTTTCAACAAGCGGAGGTCGGTATCCGCACAATCTCCGGTCATTACATGCAAAAAGAAAAAAGGAAAATGGAGAAAGTAAAATCAAGCTCATTTCTCCTTCTTCCCACCTTTGGAGCTTTTACCCGGCTTAATGATTAGTTTCTGAAGCCGTTGTGGACGGGTCGGGGAGGAAGGAGAAAGAGGCACAGCTGGATCAACTTTCGCTTCTTCTCCAGCAGCAGAAGTGCTTTTCTTTCCTTTCTTTGAAATCGCGCGTTTCCCCTTCTTCTTTGAAGAAGACTCGCTTCCCGTAGAAAGCAACGAAGAAAGTTTTGTATCGTCATCATAAGACTGCTCCGGAGTCTTTTCGCTGTCCTCAAATTCTTCCACCTTCTGCTCCTGTGAAGCGGGTGGGTCCTCCAAACCTTGAAGAGCTGCTATTTGCTCTTCCTGCGATCCCGGCTGAGAAGCAGGAGTGACATGAAGGGATGGAGGAGGAACAGCTGGAGAAGGAGAAGTTAGCGCAGCTTTTGGTGCTTTCGCTACAGAAGAAAAGAAGTTAAAATCAGTATTCTCCGAAAAGAGAGAAGATATGGGTTCATCAAGACTTAAGTAACAATCGAGAAATTCATCAAATTCGGTTGAAGCAAACAAGTAGTCCACTTGACTTGGTTCAACATTGAAGTTACCTGGTGAAGTTGGCTTTGTAATATCGATCTCATAGGCTTGAGCTTCGGTGCTTTCTTCGCCTTCATCTCCGTCCTGTGCAGTTGTAATCCCGGTTACGATTTTAGCAAGAGGCGGAGAAAGGGAACTGGAGCCTATGTTACCAACTTTAGTTGATACCGAAGCATGGGCAGGGGCAGTTGGAGGAACTTCCTGTCCCGGATGCTCTTCTCCCGCTGCTTCAGCTCGCGCCTTAGCTAGTTGCTCTTTTCCCTTGGCGAGAGCTGCGCGGGCCTCGTCATCTAAATAACATGCTTCAAGGTCAGGTTCAGCATAACCGGCACCCCCTAGCATGTCAATTACCGCTTCCCATACTTCGGCTAGAGGGATTTCGTATGTCGGTCCAAAAATTGAGAGGCTCCCATGCCCCAAAACGCTATGGATATAAAAGTCAAATAAAGTAGAGCTGATTTTGGCCTTCGTCGCCTCGTGCGACTACTCAGCCGCTTCTTTTTCGACATTAGCTGCAACTTGGCCGACAACTGACTCGTCCCGCTCTTTTTCAACTTTAAGAAGTCGAGCTTTTAACGCTGCAATCTCCAAATCTTGGGAGTTAACTTTTTCCCGCAGCTGAGCAGTATCCTTGCGATATTTTTCAGTTACATGTTGCTCTGCCTCAAGTTTCGTCTCAGCGTCTCTCTGAGCAGCGTGTGCATCTCGCACTTGTTTTTCGAAGACTTCTTCTTTTTGAGAGTGCGAAGTGAAAGAAGTGGCAAGATCATCTTCAAGTTTCTTGACTTTAACCTTGAGTCTCTCATTATCGTCAGCAATACTCTAAATTTCTGCATCGTGTTGCTTAAGAATTTTCTCCCACTCGGACTTGTCATTCTCCATAGTTAGCATGGCTTCAAGGTTCATGCGATTAACTCTTTAATGCTCGTCAACCAACTTCTGCCATCCGGACATTCTATCGATATCAAGCCTAACAGCATCGAGATTCCTTAGCATGGCCTTCTTATCAATAGGAACCAAATCTAAGTCAAAGCGCACTCCTTTTAGGCACCAATTTGGGAATCGGCTTTGAAGTGTAGGCGGAGCATCCTTAACTTGATACTGAGGCCTGTTGATAATTGTTTGAATGTCGGATTTCTGAAGAGCAGGAGAATCAGAAGGGATATCAAGAGAAATAGAAGCAGGGGTCTTTTCCGAAATTGCAGATGCGTCCTTTTCGCTAAGTTTGGTCTGCTTGCTCGAATCATCGACAATGTGGCTCTTCCCCTTGTCGTCATGAGATTTTCTTTTGTGAGAATCATCGCTCCTGTGAGAAGAGTCATATCGCTCATCCCTACTCCCATATTGTTGTTCATGAGCTCTTCTTTCTCGAGCTTTTCTGGCGGCTCTTTATTCATCGGTTTCCTGGCGGGAAGAGAGGTAGCATCTGAAATCATAAGTATCGCGCCCTCCATAACGCCGGAAGTCATCGTAATATGAACCGCTTCGCCCCATCGGAGAATTTGAAAATGAAAAAGAGACAAGTGTTAAAAATCTTCAAAGTAAAGAAGCCGAGTGCATTTAATTGTAAAAATCCTAAGTGTGTGTGATGTGCGAACTACGCGCGTCGAACTACAAACCACTCTTTGGTGTGGGAATGGTAACGACTTGTGTAGAAGGTGTCGAAACTTGTTGTAAAGAGGAAGTCGCCTCTACAGCAGGGGAGATAACTTTCGAAGCGTCATCATTGAATAGCTCCTGTGAGGTTATCATCAAATCACTCAAACCCGCAAAAATATCATCACCGTCATGCCCGGCAGAGCTTTCTTTTTCAGCCTCTACATCGGTCGCCTCTCCGGAATGATGGGGAGGTTCTTCTTCTTCTTCTTCTTCAACAATCGGGGCAAGTGCAAATTTTCCAGACGACCCCGCAACATAAATAGAGGTAGAACACTTCACCAGTGAAGCCTCAGTGGTAGGTTCTTGCGGTATAAGTTCTTCGACAAAAGTCGGGGCATCTGATGTCTTCTCTGGAGAATCGGGAACTTCATGAGGCTGAATAGAGCGGGAAGAGTGCAGAAGTCCGTACTGATGTAAGAACTCGTCTTGCAGCAAAAATTGAACACTCCTCTCCTCAACCGGCACGGCCATGAGTCTCTCAAAAGTTGGCTTGTGACTCGGATCCCTAGAAGGAGGAGGAAGCGGTGAAAAGTAAAGGGCGAAGTTAACATTTGACAACTCGGACTTCGAAAAGTTCAGAAAAACATCAAGAATAAAGATAAATGATCTTACTTCCTACTCTCCAGATAGCATAGAATCCCGGAGGACAGCGAACGAAGAAAAATTGACTCAGAAAACCGTAAGCACTATCGGGAAGACCGATGATCAGTTTGCGGTTCCTAGCGCTTCTCACGAGTGTGATGGAGGGATGGTCTTTGTTTCTGGCAAACGTACACAAGTAACAGACTTCATCAAAACTCGGAAGACGATCCAACGTCCTCATAAATAACACACATAACCCATCAGAATGGCATAGCCATTGGGGTGTAGCTGGAAGGGGGGAGATAGCTAGTCGAAGAAGAAGTTGCTGAAGAAAGTCGTTGAAAGAAGGGATAGCCCCACTCATGCACATTTGGCGATTTACTGCTACGAAACCAGCAGGCGGTATATCAGCAGTGTTGCTTTTCTCAGGAAGTATGGCATCTGCTTCAGCAATGCCGAACAGAGTGCACAGTTGGCGGAAAACTTTATATGTGAGTGTGGTTGAGATTCTTTCTCGAGGATTAACCAATGGATTAGCAATTGGAAAGGCTTCTCCAGCTGGATCTGTTTCTTCTTGTTGGGAAGTCATTCTACACAAGGAACTGGATATTCAAATGTGAAGGTGCACGTTTCCTAAAAAGTGTGAAGTGTTGTGACGACCGCCCATGACCCCTGCACTGAATCTAGAGATAGTGCACTGTAAAGTGTGCCAGGCGACCATGGACGATTGCCAAGGTAAATTAAAACATCATAATCTATCGCATTACTCACAGCGCATGGATAAAATACAATAGAACATATGTATAGTGAAGCTTTACAGAACAAAATGACATCATATAAAACTTCATAATAGTTGAATACAAGCATCTGAATAGTCAATACAACAAGCCTCACTACAACACTCAGAGATTACAAAGCAGCGGAACATCCAGTACAGATAGTAAGAAAGAAACAATATGCAATACTCCAGCTCGTCTTCGATATCAACACCGTGAAAAGCAAGGACATCACCTGTCACCTGCTACCTAGTCTGCCCGTCCCAAAAAGGACGAACAGCCCAAGGCAATAAGAATTAAAACATAAAGCCTTGAGTCAGACAACAGTCTTAGTGAGCAGTAAATTAACTAACAACATACCAAAAGAGCATAAAGGAAAAGGAATAGGAATACAACCCTCCCACTCCAACCTCTTTCTACAGTGATAGCCCCCAGACACACACTAAGCAGAAGCAAACATAGCAGAGCATACAATTTAAAGTAAAGCAATAATCACTCGAGTCAAGGGCGATGTTTCCCAAGCACAAACCCCCAAGGCCTAAACCAAGATCTGATAAGCACCCGGAAAATACCGCTCTTGAGACCGAATGATGATACAACCAAACATCCATGACTCTGGCTATCACTGTTATCATTGCTTCGGTTTCACCGTTAATTGAATGACCGGCACATTCTTTCAGCCGTCCGTCAAGGGCTAATGGTAACCCCGGTTCTAGACATAACTCCTGCACGTCATCGTGACCCGTGCCTAGGAATATCGAATCTGCCCAGAGTACTCGACCATCAACAGTTGGTCGTTGGGACTATCGAATCTGCCCAAACGTACTCTTGCTTAGAGCATGCTAGAACCTTCAACAACGATGAGACCCAAGCCTCCTAGTCATCCTCCTTGACGACTATTCTCATATCCATCCATTATCCTCAACTCGAACCATTTCACCGAGTTATCAACATGCTTGGGATGATCCCGTCTGGATTAAACCAAGTCTTCATCACATGATTGCCTCGCTTCATCACATCCTCGCAAAGCCCCATCTCAACATCACATCATCAAATCTATGCATAAGAGCTTCATCATCCCGCTACATATGCCACGAGCAGCTTTCCCAATTCAAGAGCCTTTCCCTTAGCTTTTGAATCATCTTCGGTCTAAATCAAATCATCAATCATCTAATTCATAGCAATCAACCAAGTCAAACATTAATCCAAACAATCAAGCATTCAAATATGATCTAAGTAGACAATTATCACAATAATGGCAATTTCATAATTAAAGAGTTGAAAGTCTAACAAGCATGAAATCATGAGAAATATCTCTACAATCTTGATGAATGAACTTGCATAGGTTAACACTTAGTAAAATGGTTGTCAAATCATCATGAACAATGGATCTACATGGATCTACACTTAGGATGAAGAAAATGCATGGAAATCACTATTTTAACACCAAATCGAGCCAACGATCCGATATACTCCTGTGGATCCGTGTGAGAGATAATCACCACTCACCAAATCACCTAAACAACCTCAAATCAACACGCTTCAGATCTGGACAGCGAAGGATCAAGCTTGATCTATCACGAATCCGCTTCAAACGAAGAAATCTCACTTCAAATGATGAAGATCTTCAATCTAAACTCTTGAATCTTCAATTTTATCTTCAGCTTGGATGGATGGAATCACTATATTAGAGTGGAGAAAAGAAGTGAAGAAGTGTAGAAGTCGAGCTCTCAAAATGGCAGCACTTCGTCGCTTCGAAATCTGCATCCCAAAAAGTGAGAACAACCTTCCTATTTATAGGCAGAAAATCCCTTAAGTCGTCTGCCTCTATAGGTCGTTTCCGACCTAAGCCCCTCCGACCTAAGACTTAAGACTTCCACCGACCTAAGCCTTCGACCTAACAACCCAGGCGCTTCAACGACCTATCAAAGTTACGACCTAGGACTTAGCTGCTTAACACCCTACGACCTAACATATCGCAGGCATGTGACCTAACGACCTAAGTCCAAGCGCACTTACGACCTACCAGGCCAACCTATCTACGAGTTAAGACTTAGCAGCGCTCGTGACTTAACAACCCCTTAGGTCACTCACGACCTACCACCTTAAGTCTTTACGCGATCTAAAACAACACGCGACCTAACTCACACGTGACCTACCAACCTATGCGACCTAGCAACTTATGCCAACCCGCGACCTAACTAAAAACAGAGCTCACGACCTAACTTAGGTCGTTTACGACCTAACTACCCTAACCAGCCAACCCCTATTCTGCTTAACTCTTAGGTCGTTAACAATTAGGTCACTAACCCTAGGTCGCTAACTACAGTAGGTCGCTCACTTCCTATAGATCGCTAACTTCTATAGGTCGCTCACTCAACCTAGCCTGTGCCACGACCTAAGCTATCTTACGATCTATCTATCATACGACTTAACCCCAACTTCCTTAAGTCGCCACTCCCTGGGTCGCTCCTATCCCCTAAGTCGTATACGACTTACGACCTATACTAAGTCGTGAACGACTTAGGACTTAGCAATATTTTTCCTAAAATCTGAAAATGGCTCAACAACACTAAAATTCCAGATTTTGACAAACTTTTCGACTCGTAAAAATGCGGGTCGTTACATTCTCTCCCCCTTAGGAATTTCGCCCCCGAAATTCCAAACAAACAAAGCAATCAAAGACTATTCTGCACGCCTACCATCCATAGCAATCAACAAACCATGCATCCAATTCTAGCTTAGCGTACAGAATTCTAAAACTAGAACAAGTTACAATTTCGTTAGATGACACGACACCTTAGGGCCATACCTCGAAGAGTTCAGGATGAGCTGCCTTCATCCTCTCTTCCACCTCCCACGTACAGTCGTTATAATCATCACTCCATTGTATCTTGAGCAACTTAACTACCTTCCTCCTAAGCTGTTTCGTATCGGTTCCCACAACACGAAGCGGCTTACGAGGTCTTCTATCGACTGGATCAACTTCGAAGTCTTCACAGCTATTAGCAGAAACCACTGTATTCGAGTCGTGCACATACTTCCGTAGATACGATACGTGAAAAACATTATGCACACCCGACATCTTCTCCGGTAACTCCAGTCTATAGGCGAGCTTTCCAATTCGCTCAATGATCGGGAATGGTCCAACAAATCTCGGAGTCAATTTTCCTTTCTTCCCGAATCGAATAACATTCTTCAGTGGAGAAATCTTCACAAAAACCATATCACCTACGTCGAATTCCAAATCCTTACGACGCTTATCAGCATAACTCTTCTGACGGTCTTGGGCTGCCTTCATTCGTTGCCGAATGATCTCTATGCAATCCGAAGTCTTTCGAATCATCTCTGGCCCAAGTATCAACTTTTCTCCAGTTTCTATCCAACACGTCGGAGAGTTACACGGTCTTCCATACAATGCCTCATACGGTGCCATACCAATGCTTGACTGGTAACTGTTGTTGTACGAAAACTCCACCAAATGAAGGTGATCTTCCCATGATCCTCCGAAATCCAAAACACAAGCTCTAAGAAGATCTTCCAAAACTCGGTTGACTCTCTCGGTCTGACCATCTATTTGAGGGTGATAAGCTGTACTCAAACACAACTCGGTTCCCAAAACTTCCTGAAAGCTCTTCCAAAATCCACTAGTGAACAATGGATCTCGATCACTCACTATACTCTTCGGAATACCATGGAATCGAACTATCCACTTAACATACAACTCAGCCAACTTTGATGCAGTCCTAGTCGATCGAACAGGAATGAATCGTGCACTCTTAGTCAAACGATCTACAATGACCCAAATCCCTTCATTTCCCGTTCTGGTTCTAGGCAATCCATCGATAAAATCCATCGATATTTGCTCCCACTTCCATGTAGGAACTTCTAAGGGTTGAAGCAATCTACCTGGCTTCTTCTGTTCGGCTTTCACCAACTGGCAGTTCATACATCTGGAAATAAAATTTCCAACATCCTTCTTCATACCTCCCCAGTAGTAGGTTCTCTTCATATCCCGATACATCTTATTTCCACCTGGATGAATTGTCAACTTCGAGTGATGACTTTCCTTCAGAACTTCATCTCTCAATCCATCTATATCAGGAACAACCAGTCGTCCTTGCTTTCGAAGCCAACCCTCTCGATCGACCTCGAATCCTTTATCCTTTTCTGGATCCAATCTAGATTCCTAGTCACGGATAATCTTGACAATCTTATCATCACGCTTTTGACTCTCGCCAATCCTTTCCACAAGAGTCAGTCTTATTGATAAGTTTGCCAACATCTCAGGTTCCAATTCGCATCTGGGCTTGAAGTCAAATCCAGCTAAATACTCGAGATTCTTCCACTCCGAAAACATGGCTCCCAGTCCTGCATGTCTTTGACTTAACGCATCTGCCATTGCGTTACCTTTTCCCGGAGTATAAGCTATACCAAAATCATATGATGCCAAAAACTCTAACCATCGTTGCTGTCGAAGATTCAAATCCTTTTGGGAGAAAAGGTACTTCAACGACTTATGATCCGTAAACAACTCGAATCGAACTCCCAATAGATAATGTCTCCACATCTTTAGAGCAAAAACAATCGCCGCTAACTCCAAATCATGAATTGGGTAATTCCTTTCATGCGGCTTCAGTTGTCGACTTGCATACGCAACAACTTTATCCCTCTGCATCAGCACTGCTCCAAGTCCAGTACCACATGCGTCGGTGTAAACCACCATCTCATCATTCCCACCTGGAATAGTCAAAACAAGAGCACTTGTCAATCGCTCTTTCAGGATTCTGAAAGCTTGCTCACACCTATCATCCCATCTGAAAACTAGGTTCTTCTTTGTCAATCCTGTTAACGGTGCAGCCACCTTAGAGAAGTCCTTGATAATCCGTCGATAATATCCTGCTAATCCAAGAAAACTTCTCACATCAGATGTATTCTTAGGTCTAACCCAATCCTGGATTGCTGCCACCTTAGCGGGATCAACCGCTATTCCATTTCCAGAGATCACATGGCCTAAGAACCTCACTTCACTCTTCCAGAAGTGACACTTCGAAAACTTAGCCTTCAGCTGATGTTTCCGTAAGATATCCAAAACAATTTGCAAGTGCGTCTTGTGCTCTTCTTCAGTTCTGGAATAAATCAGAATATCATTCACGAACACAAGCATGAACTTGTTCAACTGATCTCTGAACACTCTATACATAAGATCCACAAAATAAGCTGGCGCGTTAGTCAATCCAAACGGCATTACCAGCCACTCAAAGAAACCGGATGGTGTCCTAAAAGCAGTCTTCGGCACACTATCCTTAGCAACTCTCAACTAGTGAAATCCCGTTGCCAAATCCATCTGAGAAAACACCTTAGCTTCGTGAAGCTGATCAAACAAGTCATCTATTCTTGGCAATGGATACTTGTTCTTCTTAGTCACCTTATTCAGCTCACGATAATCCACACACAACCTCAGCGATCCATCTGCTTTGGTTACAAACACAACTGGTGCACCCCATTCGGACACACTACACCGAATGAATCCTTTTCGCAAAAGATCATCAACCTGCACCCTCAACTCCTGCTGTTCCCTAAGCGCCATCCGCCTAAGAGGCATCACAATAGGTCTGGCTCCTTCAACCAGATCTATACGAAACTCGATCTCTCTATGCGGCGGTAACCCTTTGACCTCGTCAAAGACATCCTCAAATCCATTAGCGATCGGTACTGATGACAGTCCATCCCGTGGAACAACCAGCGAATACATGAAGCTCATGAAGACGCCTTCTTCATGCTTACATCGTATCACAATCTTTCGCCCCTCCACATTCTCGACTGTCACTTCCAACCTCTCGCAATCAACCTTTGCCGCATACTTCCTAAGCCAGTCCATACCCAAAATAATTCCGAACCCCGCAAAGTTCAGAACAAAGCAATCACAAACAAAAGAGCAATCATGACTCGATATAATCAGACCACCGCATAACATACACAAACAAGACGAACCCCCAACTGGATTAGTCACAACCAATGGCCTATCAACAATATCCGGTTCCAAACCTAACCGGCCTACAAGTTCATTACAAACAAACGAATGTGACGCCCCAGTATCAAACAACACTCTAACTGGAACACCACATAGGAAAAGAGTACCTTGAACCACCACACTCTTTCCCTTCTCTTCAGCGGTAGGAGCTTTCGAAGACGATGGAACAGCTCCCAAAGCATAAGCTTGCACAATCTGCTTGTCCCTCCTCGGTTCTGGACAATTCTTCCTGAAATGCCCCGGCTTGTCACAGTTGTGACACTTCATCGGTGCCTTCGGATTCTTAAAATCCTTCGAGAAATGGCCCTTCTGCTGACAATTGTAGCAAGTCACCTCGCCTTTCGGCTTCTTCTGGCCATCCTTACCCTTCTGCTGCTGCTGCTTCCTCTTCTTGTTTCCACCCTGCTGTGGTTTAGACTCTTCCCTGGTCACAGCAACAACAGATCCTTCCTTAGGAAATAGACTCTCATGCCTGAGAGCTTTCTCCACAAGCTTCTCAAATGAATCATCCAAATGATCCACCAACTGTCTCCCAAGATAACTATCTAAGCCTGTCACAAACTTCTCATTCTTCTGATAAGCAGATTCAATATACGACCGGGCATACTTGGACAAAGCTTCGAACTCAGAAACATACTCAAGAACAGGTCTTCCACCTTTCTTGAGCTCCACAAACCTCTTGAACATAACAGACTTCTGAGCTGTAGAAATGAACTTAGCTTCAAATCTGGCTTGGAATTGCTCCCAAGTAATCTCTTCCTCCGGAGTATTGATGGTAATAGAGTTCCACCAATCAGAGGCTCTTTCTTGAAGCTGCCTTGATGCTAACTTCCTCTTAGTCGCATCCTCAATTCCCAAGTCACCAAAGATCCTTCTACAAGCATCTATCCACCTCTGGACTTCAATGGTTGATTCTGTTCCCAAGAAAACCTTTCCTCCAAGAGCAGTGTAGTCCTTACACAACTTAGCAAAATCCACCGGCTTTGGAGTTTGGACTTGAACTCCAACATCAACTGCTGTCCCCGGAACTGGTATCCTTCTCATGATCGAAGTCATCATAGCTTCGAACATAGCTGCATAATCAGCAGTCCCCTCAGTAGCACGGTCTTCCCTAGCAGCTAGTCTCCCTCTTCGACTCATTCTCAATATCTATAAAAAGGAATGATCAGAACATCTAGAGAAACAACTGCATAAAGGACTCAAACTCTACTAACCTACTATATTATATATAATAGTCATCCATCAAAATTACAATTACGTCTCTCATACGTAGTTACGTCAGCGAGCGTTGGGTAAAATCGATTAACCAATGCTCTGATACCAAATGTGACGACCACCCATGACCCCTGCACTGAATCTAGAGATAGTGCGCTGTAAAGTGTGCCAGGCGACCATGGACGATTGCCAAGGTAAATTAAAACATCATAATCTATCGCATTACTCACAGCGCATGGATAAAATACAATAGAACATATGTATAGTGAAGCTTTACAGAACAAAATGACATCATATAAAACTTCATAATAGTTGAATACAAGCATCTGAATAGTCAATACAACAAGCCTCACTACAACACTCAGAGATTACAAAGCAGCGGAACATCCAGTACAGATAGTAAGAAAGAAACAATATGCAATACTCCAGCTCGTCTTCGATATCAACACCGTGAAAAGCAAGAACAGCACCTGTCACCTGCTACCTAGTCTGCCCGTCCCAAAATGGACGAACAGCCCAAGGCAATAAGAATTAAAACATAAAGCCTTGAGTCAGACAACAGTCTTAGTGAGCAGTAAATTAACTAACAACATACCAAAAGAGCATAAAGGAAAAGGAATAGGAATACAACCCTCCCACTCCAACCTCTTTCTACAGTGATAGCCCCCAGACACACACTAAGCAGAAGCAAACATAGCAGAGAATACAATTTAAAGTAAAGCAATAATCACTCGAGTCAAGGGCGATGTTTCCCAAGCACAAACCCCCAAGGCCTAAACCAAGATCAGATAAGCACCCGGAAAATACCGCTCTTGAGACCGAATGACGATACAACCAAACATCCATGACTCTGGCTATCACTGTTATCATTGCTTCGGTTTCACCGTTAATTGAATGACCGGTACATTCTTTCAGCCGTCCGTCAAGGGCTAATGGTAACCCCGGTTCTAGACTTAACTCCCGCACGTCATCGTGACCCGTGCCTAGGACTATCGAATCTGCCCAGAGTACTCGACCATCAACAGTTGGTCGTTGGGACTATCGAATCTGCCCAAACGTACTCTTGCTTAGAGCATGCTAGAACCTTCAACAACGATGAGACCCAAGCCTCATAGTCATCCTCCTTGACGACTATTCTCATATCCATCCATTATCCTCAACTCGAACCATTTCACCGAGTTATCAACATGCTTGGGATGATCCCGTCTGGATTAAACCAAGTCTTCATCACATGATTGCCTCGCTTCATCACATCCTCGCAAAGCCCCATCTCAACATCACATCATCAAATCTATGCATAAGAGCTTCATCATCCCGCTACATATGCCACGAGCAGCTTTCCCAATTCAAGAGCCTTTCCCTTAGCTTTTGAATCATCTTCGGTCTAAATCAAATCATCAATCATCTAATTCATAGCAATCAACCAAGTCAAACATTAATCCAAACAATCAAGCATTCAAATATGATCTAAGTAGACAATTATCACAATAATGGCAATTTCGTAATTAAAGAGTTGAAAGTCTAACAAGCATGAAATCATGAGAAATATCTCTACAATCTTGATGAATGAACTTGCATAGGTTAACACTTAGTAAAATGGTTGTCAAATCATCATGAACAATGGATCTACATGGATCTACACTTAGGATGAAGAAAATGCATGGAAATCACTATTTTAACACCAAATCGAACCAACGATCCGATATACTCCTGTGGATCCGTGTGAGAGATAATCACCACTCACCAAATCACCTAAACAACCTCAAATCAACACGCTTCAGATCTGGACAGCGAAGGATCAAGCTTGATCTATCACGAATCCGCTTCAAACGAAGAAATCTCACTTCAAAGGATGAAGATCTTCAATCTAAACTCTTGAATCTTCAATTTGATCTTCAACTTGGATGGATGGAATCACTAGATTAGAGTGGAGAAAAGAAGTGAAGAAGTGTAGAAGTCGAGCTCTCAAAATTGCAGCACTTTGTCGCTTCGAAATCCGCATCCCAAAAAGTGAGAACAACCTTCCTATTTATAGGCAGAAAATCCCTTAAGTCGTCTGCCTCTATAGGTCGTTTCCAACCTAAGCCCCTCCGACCTAAGACTTAAGACTTCCACCGACCTAAGCCTTCGACCTAACAACCCAGGCGCTTCAACGACCTATCAAAGTTACGACCTAGGACTTAGCTGCTTAACACCCTACGACCTAACATATCGCAGGCATGTGACCTAACGACCTAAGTCCAAGCGCACTTACGACCTACCAGGCCAACCTATCTACGAGTTAAGACTTAGCAGCGCTCGCGACTTAACAACCCCTTAGGTCGCTCACGACCTACCACCTTAAGTCTTTACGCGACCTAAAACAACACGCGACCTAACTCACACGCGACCTACCAACCTATGCGACCTAGCAACTTATGCCAACCCGTGACCTAACTAAAAACAGAGCTCACGACCTAACTTAGGTCGTTTACGACCTAACTACCCTAACCAGCCAACCCCTATTCTGCTTAACTCTTAGGTCGTTAACAATTAGGTCACTAACCCTAGGTCGCTAACTACAGTAGGTCGCTCACTTCCTATAGATCGCTAACTTCTATAGGTCGCTCACTCAACCTAGCCTATGCCACGACCTAAGCTATCTTACGATCTATCTATCATACGACCTAACCCCAACTTCCTTAAGTCGCCACTCCCTGGGTCGCTCCTATCCCCTAAGTCGTATACGACTTACGACCTATACTAAGTCATGAACGACTTAGGACTTAGCAATATTTTGCCTAAAATCTGAAGATGGCTCAACAACACTAAAATTCCAGATTTTGACAAACTTTTCGACTCGTAAAAATGCGGGTCGTTACAAGTGTTGTGCAGAGCTAACAAAAATAGAAAGCAAACATAACTGGAATTGAACTAGTTGACAATTGGTCGATTACAAGATTTCAGGACTTGTTAATTTAAAACTCAAGTGTAGTGTTAATGCAAACGAATCAGCTTTAGTTGGCTATTTTAGTTTTGCTTTAATACTTCACTTAAATTGGTTGGTCTACAGCATTTCGTTCACACAGTTCATTTAAGTTGATTATTCTTTATCGACTAATCTGTCATTCGATGTGGGCAGTCAATGGCAGTATACTCGTCCCAGTTTTCTGCAAATATTGTGTTTAACAGGTTATTAGCATTAGAGACAATCTGTAAAGAAGTTCAAACAGTTAAAAGTTCAAGCAGTTCAAAGTTCAAAGTTCAGTCAAGACCAAACAGTTCAAGTCTTATGTCGTCCAGCGACCTAGCATAGGTCGGAAACTTCTTAAGTCGCACTGTGCAAGCCAAAAGGTTCAAGGCAATGCAAATTTCTCCAAGTCCTAACTCAGTCGCGACCTAAAGCCTATGTCGCGTAAAGATTAAGTCATTGATATGTTAGGTCGCTCAACTGTCTCAATGCAGTTAGCTCGCAAGAAGGTTAGGTTGTGCAAGTCATGTTCAAGCTGCTAAGTCATAGGTCGTTCGAATTTTAGCGCGACCTAAAAGTTCTCTTATGTCATTCAGCTTTCCTTAGGTCGCAAGGGTTCTTAGGTCGCGAGTTATCTTATGTCGCTCGAGTTCACTAAGTCGCTAACTTCTTCAAAACGCAATAAATCACCAAACCCGATAACCCGTTATCGCCAATACAACAAAATCCATCATCCCCTTCGTAAGATTCATCATCTTTTCATACCATTAAATCATTCGAAAACCGATTCAAGATATCTCCGATCTATCATAAACCCAACTCACTGTTGTGCGTTCGTAAATCACAACAACAACAGTTGCCAATAACAATCAGAAGTCGATCACAACACGACTCAAAGTGAAGCACGGCTTACAAAATTGGTCTGGGGTTCGGAGATTAGAATTTGTGGTTCGATGGTGATTGTGAGATGGATAGAGATTGAGCATACTTACGTAATACGATAACGAGGATGGATCGCTGAATGATTAACTCAAATTCGCCTTTGAAATCACATAATTTTGTTAATGGCAGAGCAGGAAAATCAGAGCAGTTAAGTGAGGAAGGAGTAGCGACCTAACAAATTTATATGGGGCTGAGAGAAGAAGGCGAATAGGCACGCGAGTTAGCACAGTTTTAGGTCGCTAACAACCTAGCAGAGTTAGATCGAAGCATACGACCTACGACATAGGCCTGTACTTCGAAGGGAAAATGTTAACTCCTCTTTTTGAGCGACCTAAAACTCTATAATCTAACACTCATGACCTAAAGCTATTAGCGACCTAACTTCTCTCATGACCTAGCGACCTAAATACTCAAGCGACCTAACGACCTAACTTCTCTTACGACCTAGCGACCTAAATACTCAAGCGACCTAACTTTTCTCACGACCTAGTGACCTAAATACTCAAGCTGTCACAACCCGACCTTCTATGCCCAGAAAGTCGTATCATTTTGAAGAAAAGAAAGAGGTGAGAAAGTAGAAAAGAAAGAGAAGAAGAAGAAAACAACAACAGAATCTCAACAACGGAACGAATAAAATATAATATATCACATAAATTAATACATAGTATCATATACATCAGAGTACACAGATAATACAACACATACTAGACAGTTATAATACCTGTCTAGTTAATACAACTCACACATCACAGAGATACAACACAAGAGATACAACACAGCGGAAATACAAAATAATCACTAACACAGCGGAACCACTATATATCTACATGCTGAAGCCTCCTGCTTCATTGCTCCTCCAGAATACGTCAAAGCTAACCCTGAATCCCTTGACTACCCGTAAAAATTTGGGTACCCGAGAGTTTATGAAAAACAGAAATAAACTTCGGGTCAGACATGGGTCTGGTATGAGTAACAGATTAAAGTTGTTTAACTTTGGAAATCATTTGGAAACAAAAGGTATCACGTAAGACTTCCCACCAATAAACATGGAAAAGTTTTTACCTTACGCTAACCAAAACATTTTTAGGAAATCCAGTGATATTATAATAGTGTCTAGGGTTTTCAAGTAAATAGAAAATAGCCGAAATTGTTACATTCATTAAATTCCAGCATACTAGGTTTACAATCAAATTCGATGGCACTTATTGGATTTTGGATTCCATACAATGGCAGGGCTACTGGGGTACCGCCCGTCACAGTACCTGGCCTAGATCAGCGTACTGAGGACCCACCCTAAGTCCCCTGCAACACAAGGCCGGAACCATTCCTTAACTGAACAGTTCCAAATAAGATCACCCCATGGTTGCCGCGAACAACCGAACACTAAGCCGAAAAATAAGGGACATCTAGACAGGGGTAAACCTTACACTCAAGTGGGTGCTACCCACGAAGCCTTGCTGCACCTCCCCTGTTTTAGCCATTCCCGGTTGATGAGGCTTGAGGTCACGATTACCTTTAGAGAACACAGCTCTTAGAATGCTCATCGTCCACCTGACGATGTTCTGAAAGCATTCGATCCATACAAGTTCGTTCCGGGTTCGAACGAAACCGAAGGCATTATCTCGTTACACTCGTATTGGAATCACCCTCAGAGTTAACGACAATAACCCTTGCATTCTGAATCACCATCTCGAATCTATAAGTACTCTCTTCGTCAAAACTCATTACGGAATCACCCACAGAGTTATACTGACGTATAGTTCTTATACCTCGAGTCTTCACTTGCTCCATTTGAAATTTCACGACCTAACGTTATTTTGGATCGATGTGGTATTTGGGCCTCCAGACCTGGAATCCCGGTATACGGAAACCCGATCCCGGTCTCATCGAAATCCAAAACGTGTCTTTTAAGGCCAAGTTGTTTTAAAGGTTTAAAACAATTCAATTCAATTATCTATATCAACACCGATAGATAAAACACAACATCACAGATGGATAATTCACATAACATCATAAATGGATAATCAATATCATCAAACTATCATCAAAGCATTCATATCACAACAATATCACTCATCTCATATCTGATATTACAATCAATCAATGGGATGTCAATATCAATCATCATACATAAGCAAGGATAATAAATCACACTATTGATAATTAATTTAAAATGAATTAAATCAATTACCTTATTCTTAATTAATTTAAAGTTAATTAAATTAATCATCACATCATTATTAAACCTGCTTATACTTCTATTAATTAATTATAAATCAATTAATTAATCATCATCCCATTATTCATTTAATTAATCATCCCTGATTAATTTTCTTTAATTACATTTAAGTAATTATCTTTAGATTATTCCCACGGATTAATTACTTTGATCCAATATAGAAATGCATCTTTACATTACTTCATTTATTAATTAACTAAAGTTAATTACATTACTCAATTAATTATTAATAAATTTCTTCATTTATTAATTATTCCAAATAAATCTATTTTAAATTCCAATAATCTCAAATTACATTCCAGTTAAGTTAATTACATCAAAGTAATTAAATCTTTAATTTGAACCAAAATTATTTATCACCTTTGATTAATCCCAATCTAGTAATTAACTCCTTTAATTACTTCATTAATTGCTCAATAATTTATTATCTCTAATTAATCCTTTGATTAATTATATAAAGTAATTATACTCAAATTACTTTATTAACAAACATCATTCTATTAATTACACTCTGTAATTAAACATCAATTACTTTTCTAAGTAATCATAATTATCACATCATCAATTGATTTATTCAAATTAATCAAAATAAATTAGTTAACCCAGATAAATCAAATTACTCAATTAATTAAAATGAGTAATTAACTCCTTTAATTACCTCTCATTTATTATTTACACTTAAACAATTAAAATGTTGATTAATACATCAATTTATCCAATCAATTTATTAAAATCAATTACATTAATTTATTATAAAATAATTCAGTTAATGACCTTCATTAACATTTATATAATCACTATTCTAAGTAATTAACTTATCAATTATTAATAAGTTTAAATTTACCATTTATAAATTAAGTTAAGTCTCGTCTGTGACTTTAATAATATATCAACCACTTCACTAAGCGATTATACTTAATTAACTATAAGTGATCATCTTTAATTTCATAAATTAATTACTCTATTAACCATCACTTAATCTTTAATTAATTAATTCCTAAATTACGTTCATTCCCACTAATTATTTCATTTAATAATTCATCCTTAATTACAAAATGTAATTAACCTTTAATTTTTAGTTTATTGATTAATTATCCTTAATTAATCTCAACATATCTAATTTAAAATAAACTTGTATTTATATTAAATACTTGCTCCTACCATTTACTTCATTAAAACCCATTTAGAAATAAATTTTGAAATATAACTTATTTAAACAAAACAATTCAACATTTAATTTTATAGATTTAAATCTTTGAAAAAACATTTCTAAACATATTAAGTCAAATTAACAATTATTATTTAAACTAGTTTTAAAATACACAAAAACTTGTTCATGCTTAAAAATTTAAAGCTAAATTATGATATACTGTTAAAATTTTAAACCCAGGTTACTCAACACGAAACAACCCGAGCCATTTCACCCTTTTTCCCGAGTCACGCGCGAGGAATCTCGCCTACGTACTTGCTTTGAGTCGTAGCTCCATTTACTCGAACAACTTCCCGAGTCGAACTCGTCTTCTCCAAAACAAAATTCGCCTGAACCCAAACGTGCATACGAACGTGCACGGTGCACGTCTCCCCTCAGCCCTGGCCAGATACGATCGTCGCGACCTTCCTCTCCGACCACACTATCATGCGCGAATACGATTACAACCCCAGATCGAACGAAACACGTTCGATTCGAAATTCGAACAACCAACTCGAACCACTGCTGAAATACGAACCACAAAACCCATCGCCACCGGCCAACCTCACGCCGATGAACCTCGCCGTCCCCACCATCGAACCCCACGACCATGAGCCACCTTCTCCCTAAAAGCGAACGCTTCCGGTACTATACCCAAGTCGCGAATGCCACGACAGTTCAACCCAACCAGCAACCAACTAAAACCCTAACTTCTTCGATTTCGAGCAAATCGATCATAGGAAAAATCCTACAACATTTTTCCCTTCATCTACAACCCACAAGCAAGCTTCAACCACAATTTCAACCCCCAATCTCCATGCCGATCAACGGCAAATGCCAAAAATTCTCAAGATGAACAAACCCAAATATCACACGAATTACCAAACTAAAAATCATGATACTATCATTAAAAATCATGGCTTCCTATGTTAAATCCAATTATGAAATCAAAACCTAAATTTGAAATCATAAATTTTTGACCAAATTTAGATTTTACTGTAAATTCAAAGATTTATAACAAATTATTCCATTTAAAACTTGTCATTTTTTTTAGATGATAGCCTAATTGATTCCAGACAACTTTTATATACAATACCAAGTCATATATAGATTCTAGGGTGAGATTTTGAATTTTAATATCAACCAGAACATGAAATAAAAACAGAGCATGATAAACAGATACTTGCACATATATACCAATACCAGATACATATCACAAGGAAAGTATGCCACATAACTTGAGTTATTAAACTTTTAAAAAAAATGTTACTCACCAGGATTTTTAAAGAACAGAGTATAGTTTGTTTTAGCAACAGACTTCACCATTTTCAAGCTGGAGCCTTTCCTCCCACTTGATTCCCTTTTGTATTGAACTTCTGGTTGTTGTAGAGTGTTTTATGTTGTAGAATCTTTGTTTTAGGATTTTAAATGAAGCTTTGATCTCAGTTTTTACTTGGCTCGAAAGAAATGGAAAGGTGATAAAAGAAAAATAGCTTACAGGTTGATGTTATAACAAGCTACAGGGTAACATCATTTTTCTTATGCAAAACAATATCCACGTTTGTACAAATTTCAGAGATTTTTTAAAAAGATGGATGCTGAAATCGTGAGTTTATGTACTAGAGAAGATATTTACCTTACTAGCATTTAATGCTATTTGTACTTTGATGTTTCATTTTATACTTATCTCATTTTTCTTATATTTCCCTGGCTTAACTTACAAGCTACAAACAATATTGTATTTTACTTTGCTTTTGAACCTTTTGTTGCCTAAAGTTTGCAGGCATACACATATTCGAACATCATCTATGTTTGCTCTCTTCTTAATATTTTTGACTGTGCAGATTTTTATGAAGGCTGGAAATCTTCTTTAGTGCTATGTTTTCTTGCTTACATTTTAAAGTGTAGTTGAAATATAAGTGAATGTTAGTCCCATTGTTCATTTGGCTAATTATTATTTTCTCTAGTTTGATTATGTAGTGTAAATGTTCTGTTATCCTAGTATGATGTTTTATTAGTTAGTGTATTTGTTTTAAAAGATATAACTCACAAATATGATATTTATCAGAAGAAAATATCAATTCAAGTATTATAATTCAAAAATATATCAGATCAATTTAATATTTAATATAAATTATTAAATTGATATTGCTCGAAATTCCGGGTCGTCACACAAGCGACCTAACGACCTAATTTCACAAAGGACTTCGCGACCTAACCTCACAAAAAGACTCCGCGACCTATGGGAAGCTGCGACCTAACGACCTATGGGAAGCTGCGACCTAACGACCTACTAATTATAACGAGCTAGCGACCTAAAGATGGAGCAGTTCAACGACCTAAAAGCTTCAGCAACTACTCCTTAGGTCGCTCACGACCTACGACCTATCTTAGGTCGCTTACGACTTAATAACTTCTTCAGTTGACTTACCATCTCTTAAGACGTCAACGACCTACGACCTATTCTAGGTCGCGTGCGACCTACTAACCCGCTCAGAAGAAATCGAGTGCATTGGAGATAAGTCGTCAACCCCTAGGTCGTTGCCGACCTACGACCTACCTTAGGTCGTGCATGACCTAGGACTTGTTTGATGAAATTCTGCCCAGAGCCTTCTCTATAAATACGACAGCTACTCCAACAGCAAGAGGACTTTTGGCCGATCTTCTGAAGTAGCGTTACTATGTTGGATTCTGATCTCATCTAACACATCAAGCCTTCCAAACATTCAAGACACTACAACAAGTTCGAAAGAGATCTTACTCATCGAACATGGATTCAAAGAGCTTCATCACATCGAAGTTTGAGCTACCAGTCTGAAGTGTTTAGGAATTGAAGTGTATTGTACCTTGAAGTGCATTGTATCAATTTGTAACCAAAATCAGCAATAAAGGAATTCAAATTGGACGTAGGCTTGATCTCAAGCCGAACCACTATAAAATCGTTGTCTTTACTGTTTTATGCGACTTTTCTGCTTGTTTCTTATTCCCGTATCACGGGTGGTGCTTTCACATTACTACAACACACACCAGGGTGTTAGCGTTCGAATTTTAGCGTTAACAATTTCTATTTCTGATCTGCCTATAAATAGTACGATATAAACCCTAGCTGCTTCTTATATTCATTTTTTGTACATACATTTCATGTCTATCTCCTCCTTTCAAATGGTAGAACATATCCAAAATTCCAAACCCTCAATTCAATTTCAAATTCAGTTCCAAAAATTAAACTACTTAAAATATATCGTATTATATATCAATTTGAAGATCTTGATGAGCTCAACTCAGATCTGTTGTTCGTTTTTGCAATTGAGTTTTGGTTTGTTCACAAATGACCTGAGTACGGCCATCCATTTTGGTGGTTGTTCAACAACCACGATTCTTCAATCCAAGGATAAAGCTGTATAGAGATCGTTGAGAGGAGTTCATCTGAGTCATTGGTTAGGAGAATAGGTGGCTAGATCATTGGCAATTAGGGAGTTAGGGTTCAATTTAGTCGGCGGCACGGTGGCTTAGGGGGGCCGGACCTGGGGTCGGCAAGGAGGTGCTCGCGGCGAATCTGGCGAGGAGGTCGGCGTCGCATTTGAGGCAGCAGGGTGAGCGGACCAAGGTGGTGGCTGCATGGGTTAAGGCATAGGTGCGGCTAGGATTCGATGCCTGAAGAAAGATAGGCGACGTGTATTTTTTTTGGTTTAAAATTCAAATCGTTAATCTTCTAAACTTAATAACTTTTGCACATGAACTCGGATTTGGACATGGTTTGTTATGCCGGGATTGTATCGAAATTTCGGACATTTTGATGCTTATTGGGTTGAATTCTGAGACCGTTTGAATTTGGGCCCTAAATTGGATTTTAAATCGATTTTAAATCGAAGGTGAGTGTTTTAACCCACTCACAACTTCTAAAATCTCTTCTATTAGTTAAATTAAATTTATGATATTATTAGGAATTTATTTATGGATGTTTGATATATTAAAATTGTTATTCCTGTTAATTCTTATTATTCTGAATTAATTTTTTTAATTTATTATTGAATTTAAATTTTCCAGTAACATACCTTTCATTGATAATTGGTCAATTTTTTATATTTATTGGTTGAATTGAATGATGATTTTGATGGATGTTTGATTTTTTTTATTGGATGATTGGGTGTTATGTTTGATTTATAATATATTATCACTCTGCAAGTTCTCTTAGTTATTATTAGGACAATCATTATGGGTTGGAATGGTAGAATCGAGCGAATTTATATATTTTAATATTTAATTTGGGATTGCAGTTTGAAATGAATATAACCATAAATTTTAAATTGCAAATTGAAATGATAAATATCTGTATCACTTGACCCTAGGGTATAAATTAAATGATTTTTAAATCCATAAATTTTTGAATTTGGTTAAATGATATTTTGAAATAAAATTTGGTTTATATAAATTGAATTATCATCGGAATTCAAGTTTTAGGTTGAAATTGGAATTGGTTCAAAGGGATTGTTTAAAGGAATTAAAAACTAAAATTGTAAACTTGAATTTTGAAATATAAATGAAAATTTCTTTTTGGGAATTGAGTTATTTAAATTGTTTGAAATATAACTTGGAATATATATTGAATTTGGAGTAACTTAAATTGATATTTCAAACATGAGTTAAAAGAAATATAGAATTTAATAGTTTATTGAGAATTTGAATTTAAAGATTTGAAATTGGGTTTGTTGATTTGGAAATTGAAATGGTTCATATGTGTTGAAATAAAATAAATAGTTTAAATTGACTTTAATTCCAAATTCATACTATAAACTGTTTTAAATATATTATTTTAAAATTTCTAATTATTAAGATTTTCACGTTATTAAATTATTTTAACCTATATTTGCTATATTTAATCTATTTAACCGATTTTAAACCATTTAATTTATTTTAAAACTAATTAGCCTATTTTAACTTATATTAAATCTAATTAATCTATTTTAAAGCTACTTAATCTAATTTAATTATATTTAATTTATTTTAAATCTATTTAACTATCCTAAAACAATTTAACAGTATCTAAAACCTTTAATTTAACTATTTTAGAATATTTTAACTATTTATAACTATTTAAATTATTCATAACTATCTAAACTATCTTTCTAAATTTTAAACTAAATAAGTAGATGTGTACATTTTAAATCCTCGATTTAAAGTGAATATGTTTTAATGATATTATAACCTAAGTTGGGATTTAAATCACATAATTGATTTGAATATGAAGTTTTTAAAAGAGGATTTCAAACTGTTCTGAAAATATGATTTTGGAAGGGTATATAATTTCGAAAGTGTACGGTTTGAATTGAATATGATATTTTAATATCAATTATGAAATGGTTTTGGAAAATATAAAAGAACCATCTGTAACGACCCGTATTTTTACGGATCGAAAAGTTCGTTAAAATCTGGAATTTTCAGCATTTTTAAGTCGTTTCAGATTTTGGCAGAATTTTGTTTAAGTCCTAAGTCGTAGCCGACTTATGAGTTTGGACGAGTTAAGTGAAAGTCTGGGCGAGTTAATGACTTAAGAGATTTAGACGACTTAAGGCAATAACCGACTTAAGATAGTTGACGACTTAGGAAGTGTACGACTTAAGAGAATGGGTGGTTTAAGTTAGTAGGCGACTTAAGAGTTAGCGACTTATAGGAGTAGACGACTTATAGGATCAGCGACTTAAGAATATAACGACCTATAGAATGTTGCGAGTTAGTGAGGTTAGGTCGTAAGCTTCTGTGTTAATTTAAGTCGTAGACGACTTAAGAATTTACCCCGGTTAAGTCGTAGCCTATGTGTTAAGTCGTAGACGACTTAGGAGTTGAGTCGTAACCCAGTTGTTTGTTAAGTCGTAGAAGCATAGATCTGTTAAGTCGTATCTTCTGCCAAGTCATAAGTCGTGACTAGTGGTAAGTCGCTAGGTGCGCATGAGCTTAAGTCGTAGACGACTTAAGGGAGTTAAATCTTAAGTCGTAGGGGATTTGGGTTTTGTTGAGTCGTAGGCGCGCATGCTATAAGTCGTGACCGACTTAGGAGATAGTTGTTATGTCATGAGTCATAGATAGGTGAGCGTTAGGTCGTAGAAGCCAGAAGTTGTTGAGTCGGAAGGTTATAAGTCGGAGACGACTTAGGGAAGGCGGACGAGTTAAGGAGGAATTCAGCTATAAATACTCGTCCATTTTCTCACTTTCTGGGATCCGGATTTCGAAGCGACGAAGTGCTGCCATTTTGAGAGCTCGACTTCTACACTTCTTCACTTCTTTTCTCCACTCTAATCTAGTGCTTCCATTCATCCAAGTTGAAGATCAAATTGAAGATTCAAGAGCTTAGATTGAAGATCTTCATCCATTGAAGTTAGATTTCATCATTTGAAGCGGATTGGTGATAGATCGAGATTGATCCTTCGCTGTCCAGATCTGAAGCGTGTTGATTTGGGTTTGTTTTGGAGATTTGGTGAGTGGTGATTATCTCTCACACGGATCCAAAGGAGTATATTGGATTGTTGGCCCGATTTGGTGTTAACATAGTGATTACCATACATTTTCTTCATCCTAAGTGTAGATCCATATAGATCCATTGTTCATGATGATGTTACAACCATTTTACTACATGTTAACCTATGCAAGTTTATTCATCAAGATTATAGAGACATTGCTCATGTTTTCATGCTTATTTGACTTTCGACTCTTTAATTACGAAATTGCCATTATTGTTATAATTGTCTACTTAGATCATATTCGAATGCTTGATTGATTGGATTAATGTTTGACTTGATTGATTGCTATGAATTAGATGATTGATGATTTGATTTAGACCGAAGATGATTAAACAGCTAAGAGGAAGGCTCTTGAAATGGGAAAGCTGCTTGTGGCATATGTAGCGGATGGTGAAGCTCTTATGCATAGATTTGATGATGATGATGTTGCGATGAAGCTTTGTGAGGATGTGATGAAGCGAAGTATGATATGAGATAGTCTTGGTCTAATCCAGACGGGATCATTCCAAGCATGTTGGTAACTCGGCCATATGGTTCGAGTTAGTCTTGGTCTAATCTAGACGGGATCATTCCAAGCAGGTTGATAACTCGGTGATATGGTTCGAGTTTGAGGATAATGGATGCTCGAGAGGCGCTTGAGCTAGTATGGAAATAGTCGTCGAGGAGGATGACTAGAAGGATGAGATCTCATCGTTGTTGAAGGTTCTAGCATGCTCTAAGCAAGAGTACATGGGGACGCCCAAAAGACTAACTGTTGATGGTCGAGTACTCTGGGTAGTTGCGAAAATCCTTGGCACGGGCTGCGACGACGTGCGGGAGTTATGTCTAGAACCGGGGTTACCATTAGCCCTTGACTGACGGATGAAAGAAGGAGCCGTTCATTCAACTAACGGTGATATCGAAGCAATGATAACAGTGATAGCCAGAGTCATGGATGTTTGGTTGTATCGTCATTCGATCTCAAGAGCGGTATTTTCTGGGTGCTTATCTGATCTTGGTTTAGGCCTTGGGGGTTTGTACTTGGAAAACATCGCCCTTGACTCGAGTGACAATTTCCTTACTTGACATTGTATACTCTGCTATGTTTGCTTCTGCTTAGTGTGTGTCTGGGGGCTATCACTGTAGAAAGAGGTTGGAGTGGGAGGGTTGTATTCCTATTCCTTTTTCCTTTATGCTCTTTTGGTATGTTGTTAGTTAATCTACTGCTCACTAAGACTGTTGTCTGACTCAAGGATTTATGTTTTAATTCTTATTGCCTTGGGCTGTTCGTCCATTTTGGGACGGGCAGACTAGGTAGCAGGTGACAGGTGCTGTTCTCTTCTCACGATGCTGATATCGAAGACGAGCTAGAGGGTTGCATATTATCTTCTTATATGTACTGGATGTTCCGCTGTTTGTATAATCTCTGAGTGTTATGTAGTGAGGCTTGATGTATTGACTATTTGGATGCTTGTATTCAACTATTATGGAGTTTTATATGATGGCATTTTATTCTGTAAAGCTTCACTATACATATGTTCTATTGTATTTTGTCCATGCGCTGTGAGTAATACGATAGATTCTGTTGTTTTAATTTACCTTGACAATCGTCCATGGTTGCCTGGCACACTTTACAGCGCACTTTCTCTAGATTCGGTGCAGGGGTCATGGGCGGTCGTCACATTTGGTATCAGAGCATTGGTTAATCGATTTTACCCATCGCTCGCTGTAGTAACTACGTATGAGAGACGTAATTGTAATTTGATGGATGATTACTATATATAATATAGTAGCTTAGAAGTAAGTTAGTCCCTTGTGCAGTTGTTTCTCTAGATGTTCTGATCATTCCTTTTTATAGATATTGAGAATGAGTCGAAGAGGGAGACCAGCTGCTAGGGAAGGCCGTGCTACTGAGGGGACTGCTGATTATGCAGCTATGTTCGAAGCTATGATGACTTCGATCATGAGAAGGATACCAGTTCCAGGGGCAGCAGTAGATGTTGGAGTTCAAGTCCAAACTCCGAAACCAGTGGATTTTGCTAAGTTGTGCAAGGATTATACTGCTCTCTTGGAGGGAAGGTTTTCTTGGGAACAGAATCAACTATTGAGGTCCAGAGGTGGATAGATGCTTGTAGAAGGATCTTTGGTGACTTGGGAATTGAGGATGCGACTAAGAGAAAGTTAGCATCAAGACAGCTTCAGGGAAGAGCTTCTGATTGGTGGAACTCTATCACTATTGATACTCCGGAGGAAGAGATTACTTCGGAGCAATTCCAAGTCAGATTTGAAGCTAAGTTCATTTCTACAGCTCAGAAGTCTGTTCTGTTCAAGAAGTTTGTGGAGCTCAAGCAGGGAGGAAGAGCAGTTCTTGAGTATGTTTCTGAGTTTGAAGCTTTGTCCAAGTATGCTCGGTCATATATTGAATCTGCATATCAGAAGAACGAGAAGTTTGTGACAGGCTTGGACAGTTATCTTGGGAGGCAGTTGGTGGATCATCTGGATGATTCATTTGAGAAGCTTGTGGAAAAAGCTCTCAGGCATGAGAGTCTGTTTTCTAAGGAAGGATCTGTTGTTGCTGTAACCAGGGAAGAGTCTAAACCCCAGTAGGGTGGGAACAAGAAGAGGAAGCAGCCGCAACAGAAGGGTAAGGATGGCCAGAAGAAGCAGAAAGGTGAGGTGACTTGCTACAACTGTCAGCAGAAAGGCCATCTCTCCAGGGATTTCAAGAATCCGAAGGCGCCGGCGAAGTGCCACAACTGTGACAAGCCAGGGCATTTCAGGAAGAATTGTCCAGAACCGAGAAGGGACAAGCAGATTGTGCAAGCTTATGCTTTGGGAGCTGTTCCGTCGTCTTCGAAAGCTCCTACCGTTGAAGAGAAAGGAAAGAGTGTGGTGGTTCAAGGTACTCTTTTCCTATGTGGTGTTCCAGTTAGAGTTCTGTTTGATACTGGAGCGTCGCATTCGTTTGTTTGTAATGAACTCGTAGGCCGGTTAGATTTGAAGCCGGATATTGTTGATAGGCCATTGGTTGTGACTAATCCAGTTGGGGGTTCGTCTTGTTTGTGTATGTTATGCCGTGGTCTAGTTGTATCGAGTCATGGTTGCTCTTTTATTTGTGATTGCTTTGTTCTGAACTTTGCGGGGTTCAGAATTATTTTGGGTATGGACTGGCTTAGGAAGTATGCAGCAAAGGTTGATTGCGAGAGGTTGGAAGTGACAGTCGAGAATGTGGAGGGGCGAAAGGTTGTGATACGATGTAAGCATGAAGAAGGTGTCTTCATGAGCTTCATGTATTCGCTGGTTGTTCCACGGGATGGACTGTCATCGGTGTCAATCGCTAATGGATTCAAGGATGTCTTTGACGAAGTCAAAGGGTTGCCGCCGCATAGAGAGATCGAGTTTTGGATAGATCTAGTTGAAGGAGCCAGACCTGTTGTGATGCCTCTTAGGCGGATGGCGCCTAGGGAACAGCAGGAGTTGAGGGTGCAAGTTGATGATCTTTCGCAGAAAGGATTCATTCGGCGTAGTGTGTCCGAGTGGGGTGCACTAGTTGTGTTTGCAACCAAGGCAGATGGGTCGTTGAGATTGTGCGTCGATTATCGTGAGCTGAATAAGGTGACTAAGAAGAACAAGTATCCATTGCCGAGAATAGATGACTTGTTTGATCAGCTTCACGAGGCTAAGGTGTTTCCTCAGATGGATTTGGCAACGGGATTTCACCAGTTGAGAGTGGCTAAGGATAGTGTGCCGAAGGCTGCTTTTCGAACACCATCCGGTTTCTTTGAGTGGCTGGTAATGCCGTTTGGATTGATTAACGCGCCAGAATATTTTGTGGATCTTATGAATAGGGTGTTCAGAGATCAGTTGAACAAGTTCATACTTGTGTTCGTGGATGATATTCTGATTTATTCCTGAACTAAAGAAGAGCACAAGATGCACTTGCGTATTGTTTTGGAAATCTTGCGGAAACATCAGCTGAAGGCTAAGTTTTCGAAGTGTCACTTCTGGAAGAGAGAAGTGAGGTTCTTAGGCCATGTTATCTCTGGAAATGGAATAGCGGTTGATCCCGCGAAGGTGGCAGCAATCCAGGATTGGGTTAGTCCTAAGAATGCATCTGATGTGAGAAGTTTTCTTGGATTAGCAGGATATTATCGACGGTTTATCAAAGACTTCTCCAAGGTAGCTGCACCGTTAACAGGATTGACGAAGAAGAACCTAGTGTTCAGATGGGATGATAAGAGTGAGCAAGCTTTTGGAATCCTGAAAGAGCGATTGACAAGTGCTCCTGTTTTGACCATTCCAAGTGGGAATGATGAGATGGTGGTTTACACCGACGCATGTGGTACTGGACTTGGAGCAGTGCTGATGTAGAGGGATAAAGTTGTTGCGTATGCAAGTCGACAACTGAAGCCGCATGAAAGGAATTACCCGACTCATGATTTGGAGTTAGCGGCAATTGTTTTTGCTCTGAAGATGTGGAGACATTATCTATTGGGAGTTCGATTCGAGTTGTTTACAGATCATAAGTCGTTGAAGTATCTTTTCTCCCAAAAGGATTTGAATCTTCGGCAGCAACGATGGCTAGAGTTTTTAGCATCATATGATTTTGGTATAGCTTATACTCCGGGAAAAGGTAACGCAGTGGCAGATGCGTTAAGTCGAAGACATGCAGGACTGGGAGCCATGTTTTCCGAATGGAAGAGTCTCGAGTATTTAGCTGGATTTGACTTCAGGCCCATATGTGAATTGGAACCTGAGATGTTGGCAAACTTATCAATAAGACCGACTCTTGTGGAAAGGATTGGCGAGAGTCAAAAGCGAGATGATAAGATTGTCAAGATTGTCCGTGATTTGGAATCTGGCTTGGAACCAGAAAAAGATAAAGGATTTGAAGTCGATCGAGAGGGTTGGCTTCGAAAGCAAGGACGACTAGTTGTTCCCGATATAGATGAATTGAGGAGTGAAGTTCTGAAGGAAAGTCATCACTCGAAGCTGACAATTCATCCAGGTGGAAATAAGATGTATCGGGATATGAAGAGATCCTACTACTGGGAAGGCATGAAGAAGGATGTTGGAAATTTTATTTCCAAGTGTATGAACTGCCAGTTGGTAAAAGCCGAAAGAAGCCTAGTGGATTGCTTCAGCCATTAGAAGTTCCTGCATGGAAGTGGGAGCAAGTATCGATGGATTTTATTGATGGACTACCTAGAACCAGAACGGGAAATGAAGGGATTTGGGTCATTGTGGATCGTCTGACCAAGAGTGCGAGATTCATTCGTGTTCGATCGACTAGGACTGCATCAAAGTTGGCTGAGTTGTATGTTAAATGGATAGTTCGATTCCATGGTATTCCGAAGAGTATAGTGAGCGATCGAGATCCATTATTCACTAGTGGATTTTGGAAGAGCTTCCAGGAAGTTTTGGGGACTGAGTTATGTTTGAGTACAGCTTATCACCCTCAAACAGATGGTCAGACCGAGAGAGTCAACCGAGTTTTGGAAGATCTCCTCAGAGCTTGTGTTTTGGATTTCGGAGGATCATGGGAAGATCACCTTCATTTGGTGGAGTTTTCATACAACAACAGTTACCAGTCAAGCATTGGTATGGCATCGTATGAGGCATTGTATGGAAGACCGTGTAACTCTCAGACATGTTGGTTGGAAACTGGAGAAAAGCTGATACTTGGGCCAGAGATGATTCGACAGACTTCGGATTGTATAGAGATCATTCGGCAACGAATGAAGGCAGCCCAAGACCGTCAGAAGAGTTATGTCGATAAGCGTCGAAAGGATTTGGAATTCGACGTAGGAGATATGGTTTTTGTGAAGATTTCTCCACTGAAGAATGTTATCTGATTCGGGAAGAAAGGAAAATTGACTCCGAGATTTGTTGGACCATTCCCGATCATCGAGCGAATTGGAAAGCTCGCCTACAGATTGGAGTTACCAGAGAAGATGTCGAGTGTGCACAATGTTTTTTATGTATCATATCTACGGAAGTATGTGCATGACTCGAGTACGGTGGTTTCTGCTGATAGCTGTGAAGATTTTGAAGTTGATCCAGTCGATAGAAGACCTCGTAAGCCGCTTCGTGTTGTAGAAACCGACACGAAACAGCTTAGGAGGAAGGTAGTTAAGTTGCTCAAGATACAATGGAGTGATGATGATAACGACTGTACGTGGGAGGTGGAAGAGAGGATGAAGGCAGCTCATCCTGAACTCTTCAAGGTATGGCCCTAAGGTGTCGTGTCATCTCACGATATTGTGACTTGTTCTAGTGTTAGAATTCTGTACGCTAAGCTAGAATTGGATGCATGGTATGTTGATTGTTATGGTTGGTAGGCGTACAGAATAGTCTTTGATTGCCTTGTTTGTTTGGAATTTCGGGGGCGAAATTCCTAAGGGGGAGAGAATGTAACGACCCGTATTTTTACGGATCGAAAAGTTCGTTAAAATCTGGAATTTTCAGCATTTTTAAGTCGTTTCAGATTTTGGCAGAATTTTGTTTAAGTCCTAAGTCGTAGCCGACTTATGAGTTTGGACGAGTTAAGTGAAAGTCTGGGCGAGTTAATGACTTAAGAGATTTAGACGACTTAAGGCAATAACCGACTTAAGATAGTTGACGACTTAGGAATTGTACGACTTAAGAGAATGGGTGGTTTAAGTTAGTAGGCGACTTAAGAGTTAGCGACTTATAGGAGTAGACGACTTATAGGATCAGCGACTTAAGAATATAACGACCTATAGAATGTTGCGAGTTAGTGAGGTTAGGTCGTAAGCTTCTGTGTTAATTTAAGTCGTAGACGACTTAAGAATTTACCCCGGTTAAGTCGTAGCCTATGTGTTAAGTCGTAGACGACTTAGGAGTTGAGTCGTAACCCAATTGTTTGTTAAGTCGTAGAAGCATAGATCTGTTAAGTCGTATCTTCTGCCAAGTCATAAGTCATGACTAGTGGTAAGTCGCTAGGTGCGCATGAGCTTAAGTCGTAGACGACTTAAGGGAGTTAAGTCTTAAGTCATAGGGGATTTGGGTTTTGTTGAGTCGTAGGCGCGCATGCTATAAGTCGTGACCGACTTAGGAGATAGCTGTTATGTCGTGAGTCATAGACAGGTGAGCGTTAGGTCGTAGAAGCCAGAAGTTGTTGAGTCGGAAGGTTATAAGTCGGAGACGACTTAGGGAAGGCGGACGAGTTAAGGAGGAATTCAGCTATAAATACTCGTCCATTTTCTCACTTTTTGGGATCCGGATTTCGAAGCGACGAAGTGCTGCCATTTTGAGAGCTCGACTTCTACACTTCTTCACTTCTTTTCTCCACTCTAATCTAGTGCTTCCATTCATCCAAGTTGAAGATCAAATTGAAGATTCAAGAGCTTAGATTGAAGATCTTCATCCATTGAAGTTAGATTTCATCATTTGAAGCGGATTGGTGATAGATCGAGATTGATCCTTCGCCGTCCAGATCTGAAGCGTGTTGATTTGGGTTTGTTTTGGAGATTTGGTGAGTGGTGATTATCTCTCACACGGATCCAAAGGAGTATATCGGATTGTTGGCCCGATTTGGTGTTAACATAGTGATTACCATACATTTTCTTCATCCTAAGTGTAGATCCATATAGATCCATTGTTCATGATGATGTTATAACCATTTTACTACATGTTAACACTACACCAGAAAAGACTTTTGGTAGCGTTGAAAAAACGCTACCATAACTTATGGTAGCGTTTTAGAAAACGCTGCTATACGACATGCAACTAAAAGTCTAAAACTTTTTGTTGCGTTGTAGTAAACGCTACCAAAAGTCACTTTTAAATGCAACTATAGGTATTTTCTGTAGGATTTAAAAAACGCTACCAAAAGTCATTTTTAAATGCAGCTATAGGTTTTTTCTGTAGGGTTAAAAAAACGCTACCATAAGTCTTCATTTTTTGGTTGCATTTTTTGTTTATATGATCATCATATTCAAATAATTGCAAAAACATGCTAATCTCATAATCAAATATAATATCCATAATCAATTCGATAGTAGTTTTTCAACAAAATAAGTCACATACTACAAGCATTCACAGACAAGTTTCCACAAATGGTACTAACAAAATACGACAACATATATAATAATTAATTCATGTTCGTTGCTTGATTACCAATAGTTCTTTGTTGTCAACAGTCTTCGCTTCGAAATAGCTAATTACCTGCAAACGAGTTTAACAATCAACAATATATATATGTATATATATATATATGTATATATGAAAATCATGTAGTCTATAACTCGATATTCTATATTAACACATATTAACAAAAATTGTTCTATTTTTATATGCATCCTATATAGTTCCCCAACGAATACACAATTTTCAATTTACACAGATATTCAGATCAAAACTGGGTTAGAAGTCTGACTGGATTTCATTCTATGTGCAGATTGTGTATTCACTACTATGGGCAGATTGTGTATTCAGTACTATGGTCAAGTTAAATCTTATAAAATATGAAAAAGTATCTGGAACGTCCGTAATCCATCGATGATGCATCCATCCACTAATTGAAATGTACAATTTTCTTTATCCTTGTCAAATTATAGTTTATTATTACTACTACTACTATTATTATTATAGGCTTAGTTGTTTATTATTATTATTATTATTATTATTATTATTATTATACCCTATATTTTATTATTATTATCTCTAGACTACAAGCTAAAAAAGTATTTACTACATGATATGCAAATGGGCATATGTGAAACTACCGGGTAAATATTCAGTTGACATCTTCTGTTTCTTGTTCATGTTAGTTACCCACTTTAAGATCATGTCTCATTGATTGATATGTGATCATTGTTCGAGTGTGTATATTTCTTGTATATATATATATGAACTTGATAATCTTACAAACATCTTAAATTGACGATTATTAAGATCACCTACATACATAGTCAAGTGTGTATATTTGTTGTACAGAAAGTAAAATGATTGAACGATGCATGGAACGAGGAATATGAGATGTTGCTGAACAACAAACTTGACAAAGTATACATATCATACATTGATAATCAAACTTCGATTCATATGCATGTAAAAGCTTAATTAAGATGTTATGGAGAACTACCATACATAAATACACATACACATACATACATACATACATACATATATATATATAACATGGATTATGTATCTTTAGTTCATTCTTCACTGTTTGTTGTACGAGTAAACATGAAAATAGAGAATGTATGTTACCTAAAGTGTCTTCGACTTTGAAATCTCTCTGCTCAGCCCAGGCCATGCAGTCATCAACTATGTCCTCCGTCCCATGAGCCAAAGATGGAAGAGCGATGAGGAAGATTGCAAGGAAGTTGGTTCTTATGGAGTATATCGTATATGTAAACCCCTTTATTAGACATTTCACTTCTAATCAAGACCTTGCCATCTACAATCCCAACCACATATGGATATTCATGTCTACCCAATAAATAGCCTGGTTCTTTTTCAACCATTGATTCCAAATTTGCATGAAACACAATATTCCAAACACAACCACCATTGTTTTCCTTCAATCTCCATCCATACAGATACTTCCTCTGCCAGTAGTAGTGTTGAAGTGACCCACTTCTTTTTTATTGTTATTTTTCAGTGATTTACTGTTGAGATTTTTTTTTTTACCAAGTGATCACTTCTTTAATTTCATTTCCCCCAAGATCCAAATTCTTACCAATATAAAAATATTAGTATATAAGTCAATTCAAGTCATTTATATATATGAAGATATATAAATGTTTCCTTGCTTATCAGAGTATTAAAAATTAACAAGGAAAAATTCAATCACACAATATTTCTCATTTTTCAGAGAATTTGTGTCACATAGCCATTTCTATTTTTACATTCCCCTTTTTGATCTCAAGCTTGATTAATATTAATTTCGAATATTGTCACTTATAATTTTCTTGCTTACTTCTCAAATTAATTGGTTTCTTGGTTTACAAGCCATACTTTTTAAATTCCGGAATTCTTTTGTGGTTTGGTACTTATCATATGAATACTGAGGTGATAAACTAGGTTGAAATCTAAGCAGAGAAAAACAACACATGTGATCAAGGTTTAGACACAACAAGCACAAACCATTCATGACAGACAAAATGCATATTTCCTGGTTAACTGAGCAAATAGTCATCACATGAGTGATGGTGTTGTGATCTACTTTATAAATCACACAACTTCTTATATCTGGAGCTAGAAAAGTGTTGAATCTGGTGTCTTACCACTTAGTATCAGTTTTGAAGCTATAGTATTAGATTTTCCCAACCTAGTGCTAGATCAGTAGTTATAGTATCAGAAACTTCCTACCTAGTATCAGTTTTATAGTATCAGATTTCTCCTACTTAGTATCAGTTTATAGTATCAGATTTCTCCTACTTAGTATCAGTTTTATAGTATCAGATTTCTCCTACTTAGTATCAGTTTTATAGTATCAGATCTCTCCAACTTAGTATCAGTTTTATTTCATAACGGAAGTGCCTCAAGACTGTCTAGAAAAATATGTTCACATATCAGATTAAATGGCATCTTCTCCTTCAGCATTATCTACTAAAACTATTTCAGAACTTGTTATTTAAGTCCACAGCTCGCAAACACATATAACATTTAAGTTTCTTTTTCTTCTTACATACTGTTTTCCAGATACCAAAGCAAAAGACACTCATGAAAATACTTAGAACATATTAGAGTTTGCCTAACTTAATTATTACAAAGACACTGCTACTTCTCTTAAACACTTTAAACTCCTCAAGATCTCCAAATATCCATGCAAGCAAGCAAGCAATTCATGCATCATTCCCTGCAGCAAAACTTTGAACTGCCCCAATAAAATGAGACACCCCAAGTATTGCAAAGGCAACAAATAGGGTCAGAAATAAATTCTGGTGTGAGTGAAATCAAGTATGCAAAATATCTCGTAAATTCTTAAGGCTGTACAGAGAACTTTTCTATAAAATGCAATTCAAATCCCAATTAAAATCTGAGAATGTGTATATTTAGGTTTATCTATAAACATACACCCAAGCATTCATCCATTCACTTCATTCAGTTGTACAAGTACAAAACTCCTATGGATTAACTCCTTAAATTCCATAGCATCATTACTCTTTCTCATCTTTTCATTTTGTTTGGTCTGAACTCTTGCCATTGAACACCATGTGTGCATTGCAAAGGGGCTCAGTTCTGTTAACCCTTTACACAGAGGCCTACAGGACTTAAACAAGTCATGCACATACCCATCAACCACCTGCTGATGAGTAGATCAAGGCACTACTCCTAAATTATTTTATAATTTAGAGACCATGCTTATTTATTTCTTTCTGGGGAATTTTTCTTTTGGTTCCAGAGATGCTCGTATTCTTTCCTTCCTTATATAGGTCAAGAATTCTTAAAATCACCCAAAGATCATATCCAGACATACAAAGCATTCATGTAAAATTGCACACCTTATTTCAAAGTCATTTTTGCTTTAATCACATTTTTCCAAAACCTGCTTATATTTTTATTTCTAGAAATTTTCCATTGCTTATACAAATATGAAGAAGTCATATGCAAAACTATATTTATTCTTTTACTGTGAACATAGGGAATGGTTTTTGAGAAAAACCCATAAAAACTTATTGGTTTATGATCTGAACAAATCAACACATATTTGTAATATTGCATTGTTCATATCATTTTTAATATAGACTAGACATAAGCATGAATCTCAATATTCACACTGCCTACTTCTTTTCTTTCATTGATACCCTATTCCACAGTAAAACATTTGATTCATTTTTCATATCAAAACTAGCATATATAAAATCTATTTCTGTGATTAGTGTATTTGTTTGATTATCTATATTTTTAAAACAAAAACTAAAACCATCACAACAAGTCAAAACAGAATAAAATCTCATCCAAAAACTCAACCAGAATACCATCCATGATCAACATATTTTCATCCAGAAAATAAAATCAAATAGGAAAAACATAATGTAATGTTTATATAAAATAACTTGGCTGCCCTTAACATGGGTCTTAATGCCTTACAGATCATAAGTGATTAATCACTCACCTTCCTCCTCTCTTCCCCGAGAATGCCTAAGCTTGAAAACAGGGCGAGCTCTCCTTTCTATTTTTTTTCAATGTGTTTCTGTTTTCCCTCAGAGAAAACCTCTGCTTCCCTCTTGATTTAAATCATTTTGCTAGGGTTTTACTAAAGGAAAAACCCATTTTATCCTCATATTACTCAGAGAATTATGTGTGTATTGTTATGGCTAAATGTGCCATTTTCTCTTGATTTCTATTTCTAGTAAAAGCAGTTGTTTCTCTGCTTTTCTGTGCACATGCTATTTGCATGATCCATCTACACATCATCTTTGTATGACTCAGATACATTGTATACCTTGTTAGGCCTGAATGGTTCTCTTATATTATTTCAAACCATTTATTTCCTGATTTATTTTTAAGAAGGTATTTATGCACAATAGTACTAAACTGGTTTTCATGCAATTTAGTTATCAAAAGGACTTTATCATTTTATACTTCTTTGGCTACTCACATCTAATACATATATATTTTTATATGTGTATATATATATACAGGAGATATCTGTATATAAAATCTCACTCATATTTGATCATTTTCTTCCCATTTTATTGAAAAATCTCTATCCTCTTATTTATTCATTTCACTTACTCCTAATATTATTATTGTCAGACTATATTTTCTTTTCTTAAATATTCTCATTTTAAAATTATTTTTATCTCAATAATTTGGGTCTTCACATACTCTCCTCCTAAAAGGAATTGTGTCCCACAATTATTCTCTCATACATTTCCATCCAAATGTATACAAAGCATAGTTTCAATTGAATGAAATTTCAGAAACTCATTCATTCCAAATCAATCAATCAAACATAAATAAATAATTTTAAGGTCTCATCATAATTTTAAACATACCTTTAAGTAGAAAACAGATTAGGATATTTATCCTTTATCCTCTCTTCAGCCTCCCAAGTGCAATCATTCCCATCCAAACTCCATTGGATTTTAACTAGTCTAATTATTTTATTTCTCAGTTTCTTTTCTTCTCTAGCCACAATGCCCACTGGTTCCTTTTTATAAACCAGATTTTCTTGAATTTCGACATGTGTAGGAGATTCAAGAATGGACTCTTTATCATGCACCCATTTTCTCAATTGGGATACATGAAATACATCATGTATTTTGCTCAATTCCTCTGGTAACTTCAACCTATAAGCTAAAGTCCCTATTCTTTGAACAATTTCATATGGTCCTACATACCTTGGTGATAGTTTCCCTGCCTTGCCAAATCTCAATATTTTCCTCATTGGTGAAACTTTGAGAAACACATAGTCTCCCACCTCAAATTCTACCGGCCTTCTCTTTTTATCTGCATAAGCTTTCTGTCTCTCTTGAGCTACTCTCATTCTTTGCCTCACTAATTCAATTCTTGCAGAAGTTTCTTTTACATGGTCTGGTCCAAGCAACACCCTTTCACCAGCCTCCATCCAACATGCAGGAGATAGACAAGGCTTCCCATACAAAGCCTCAAATGGAGCCATTCCTATAGTGGATTGGTAGCTATTATTATAAGCAAACTCAGCTAAATAAATATGATCCTCCCAGTTGCCTCCAAAATCAAGTATGCATGCTCTCAGCAAATCCTCTAAAACTTTATTAACAATCTCAGTTTGCCCATCTGTTTGTGGGTGGTAGGCTGTGCTTAGGCTTAGTTCTGTCCCCATAGCTTCTTGAAAGCTACTCCAAAACCTTGAAGTAAACAAAGTATCTCTATCACTAATGATAGTCTTGGGTATGCCATGCAACCTCACTATTTCCTTCACAAATAATTAAGCTAGCTTGTGAGCATTTCTGTTTGAACTTATTGGGATAAAGTGTGCTGATTTTGTGAGTCTATCAACCACTACCCAAATACTATCATTTCCCTTCCTTGTTCTTGGCAAACCATCCACAAAATCCATTGATATACTCTCCCATTTCCAAGTAGGCACTTCCAAAGGTTGCAATAGGCCTGAGGGCCTTTGATAGTCTGCCTTTACTTGTTGGCATGTCAAGCAATTTGCCACATATTTTGCTACTGCTCCTTTCATTCCTGGCCACCAATAATTTCACTTGAGATCATGGTACATTTTTGTACCACCTGGATGGATAGTATACTTTTTTTTGTGATGCTCATCCATAACTTCTTGCTTTAGTTCCCCTACATTTGGTATGCAGAGTTTCCCCTTTTTCCTTAAGTATCCTTTACCATCTACCTCATAGTTTTCCACTGTCATGCCTAGGGATATCATGTCCTTTTTCTCCTTCAAATTTATATCTTGACTTTGCATTTGTCCTATTTTATCAACCAGTGTTGATTTTAAGGATAAGAGGCTTAATTTACCATATTCAATCATCTTACTGTGTGTCTTATCTGATACACTAGCTTCTTCTTTCACTTCCACCTCACTAAGAATTATCAAATCCTTAAATTCTGCCATCATTAAGCTTGCCAATTTAGCTTGATGTCTACTTAATGCATCTGCTACTTTATTAGCTTTTCCAGGGGTATACAATATATCAAGATCATAGGCAGCTAGAAATTCTACCCACCTATGTTGCCTCATGTTCAAGTCTTTTTGGGAGAACAAATATTTAAGTGACTTATGATCAGTAAACAATTCAAACTTAGCACCCAATAAATAATGTCTCCATAGTTTCAATGCATACACCACAGCAGCTAGTTCTAAGTCATGTGTAGCATACCTAGTTTCATTTGGCTTGAGTTGCCCTGATGCATAAGCTATGACTCTACCATGTTGCATAAGCACTGCCCCCAATCCAGATCCACTAGCATCTGTGTAAACTACTAATTCTTCATTACCCTCTGGCACTTGTAAAACTGGAGCTTCTACCAGTGCCTTCTTTAGTGATATGAAAGCTTGTTCACACTTCTCTGTCCACACATATGGTTGCTCCTTTTTAGTTAACTTGGTCAATGGGATAGCTATCCTTGCAAAATATTTTATAAATCTCCTATAATAGCCTGCCATTCCCAAAAATGACCTCACCTCAGTTACTGATTTGGGTCTACTCCAAGATTGCACTGCCATCACCTTATTTGGGTCTACACTAACCCCTTGTTGTGATACAATGTGCCCCAAAAATTTTACTTCCTTCTGCCAAAATGTACATTTAGAGAATTTGGCTTTTAAATCATGTGCCCTCAGTCTAGACAAAACCGGATGCAAGTGCTTTGCATGATCTTCTTCTGATTTTGAATATACTAATATGTCATCAATAAAGACAACCACAAATTTGTCTAGAAAATCTCTAAATGTTCTATTCATTAAATCTACAAAATATGATGGTGCATTTGTCAATCCAAAAGGCATCACCAAAAATTCATATAATCCATACCTTGTGTTGAAGGCAGTATACTTAATACTCTCTTCCTCCACCTTCATCTGATGAAACCCAAAGGCTAAATCTAGCCTTGAAAAGACCCTTGCTCCATTTAATTGATCGAATAGATCATCAATTCTAGGAAGTGGATATTTGTTTTTAATGGTGACTTTGTTTAATTCCCTATAATCAATGCACATTCTCAAAGTACCATCCTGCTTCTTCACAAATACAATTGGAGAACCCCAGTTTGAACTACTAGGCCTTATGAAGCCTTTCTGCTCCAGTTCTTCCAACTGATGTTTCAATTCCACAAGTTCTTTAGGACCCATTCTAGTTGGTTTCTTGATGATTGGGCTGGCTCCTAGGATTAGCCTTATTTGAAATTCTACTTGCCTATTTTCTGGAACACCTATGACTTCACCAAAGACATCCGGGTATTCATTTATAATTTTTATGTCCTCCAGTGTTAATTCTTTCTCAGTCATGCTACATATGTGGTTACAGTAATTGATTTTAGCAATTTCACTCATAACTATAATATTTTTACCATTTTCAGTTTTCAGAGAAATAGTAAGATTTTCTAAGTTTAAAATTGCTTTGTATTTTCTTAGCCAATCTACTCCTAGAATAATTCCTATTCCAGGATATTTTAGCACAAACAAATCAGAACTAAACATATTTCCACCTATGTTTAACTCTACTCCCAGACATTTAATCCTTAGCATGCAAGAATTACCTAGTGGGCTCTGAATAAACAAGGGATTATCAACTAAATAGCATGTGAGAGTTAATTTATTCACTATGCCTTGGGATATTAGTGAATGTGTTGCCCTAGTGTCATATATAACTGAGATGGGGTGATCTCTAATTAGAAGTATACCTTCCAATTGTCCAGAACTTCCCACTGCAGTTGCTTTTGCTTTGCCCTCAAGTGCTCCTACCTTTGCTCCCTTTTTGAACTCTAGGCAGTTTCTTTTAATATGGCCTTCCTTCCCACAATTATAGCAGCTAAACAATGCCTTCTTGGCTGCTTGACACCTATTACTCATGTGTCCTTCTTTGCCACAATTAAAACAAGTAACCTTCTTCTTAGCTTCCCCAGTGGCCGCTCCCTCCATTTTCTTATCCATATTCTTTTTGTCATAGGGATGTGCTCTATTTTTCCCTTTCTTTTGATTGGTAGCCCTCATGCTCCTAAATTTTTCCCTTGCATTGTCATGTTGTTCAAAGGAAAGAGCAAGGTCTATGACTTGGTCAAATGTTTTATCCTTGTATGGTAACATTGCTCTACTCAGACCTGCATTTAATCCTTGGATAAATCTTGAATTCTTTGATTCTTCATCTCCTATGAGCATAGTTCCATACTTGGACAAACTCTCAAATTTTTGAGTGTATTCAGTCACACTCATTGGTCCTTGCCTCAGCCTTATGAATTCTTCAAGCAATGTTGCCTTAGCTGTTGCTGGAACAAACCTTGCTTCAAGCATTTCCTTGAATTGATCCCATGTTATCTCATTTTCTGGCCTTCCTGTGATGATCACCTCCCACCAATCTAAGGCTGCTCCTTTGAGTCTCCTTGAAGCTATCTGCCTCTTTCTTTGGTCATTAATTTGCATATCTGCAGATATCCTTTCCAAAGTTCTCAACCATGTCTGCACTCCCATAACTCCCTCAGTGCCTTCAAAATCCTTGCCTCCCAAATTTGAAAATGTCTTCAATAACTTAGCTAATTCCTCATGAGGATTCTCTTCCCTCTGCACTGCTCCTTCTCTAAATGCCCTCACCAAATCTTGCAAGTTAACCATTGGTGTTGTATTGGAGGGTCCTGCTCCATGACTTGGTGGTCTTCCTACCATGATTCACTATTCAATTGCATAGCTAGTCAGTCATATTTCTAATTTAATTATTTTGCTGAAATTTATTTCTACTGTGGATGTTTATTTCTATCATTACTATATTATTTTTTTTTAGAATTTTATCCTTACAAGAAAATTGGATAATATATTTATGCTATGTTTTAATAACATAGCTCTGATACCAACTGAAGTGACCCACTTCTTTTTTATTGTTATTTTTCAGTGATTTACTGTTGAGATTTTTTTTTTACCAAGTGATCACTTCTTTAATTTCATTTCCCCCAAGATCCAAATTCTTACCAATATAAAAATATTAGTATATAAGTCAATTCAAGTCATTTATATATATGAAGATATATAAATGTTTCCTTGCTTATCAGAGTATTAAAAATTAACAAGGAAAAATTCAATCACACAATATTTCTCATTTTTCAGAGAATTGGTGTCACATAGCCATTTCTATTTTTACATTCCCCTTTTTGATCTCAAGCTTGATTAATATTAATTTCGAATATTGTCACTTATAATTTTCTTGCTTACTTCTCAAATTAATTGGTTTCTTGGTTTACAAGCCATACTTTTTAAATTCCGGAATTCTTTTGTGGTTTGGTACTTATCATATGAATACTGAGGTGATAAACTAGGTTGAAATCTAAGCAGAGAAAAACAACACATGTGATCAAGGTTTAGACACAACAAGCACAAACCAATCATGACAGACAAAATGCATATTTCCTGGTTAACTGAGCAAATAGTCATCACATGAGTGATGGTGTTGTGATCTACTTTATAAATCACACAACTTCTTATATCTGGAGCTAGAAAAGTGTTGAATCTGGTGTCTCACCACTTAGTATCAGTTTTGAAGCTATAGTATCAGATTTTCCGAACCTAGTGCTAGATCAGTAGTTATAGTATCAGAAACTTCCTACCTAGTATCAGTTTTATAGTATCAGATTTCTCCTACTTAGTATCAGTTTTATAGTATCAGATTTCTCCTACTTAGTATCAGTTTTATAGTATCAGATCTCTCCAACTTAGTATCAGTTTTATTTCATAACTGAAGTGCCTCAAGACTGTCTAGAAAAATATGTTCACATATTAGACTAAATGGCATCTTCTCCTTGAGCATTATCTACTAAAACTATTTCAGAACTTGTTATTTAAGTCCACAGCTCGCAAACACATATAACATTTAAGTTTCTTTTTCTTCTTACATACTGTTTTCCAGATACCAAAGCAAAAGACACTCATGAAAATACTTAGAACATATTAGAGTTTTCCTAACTTAATTATTACAAAGACACTGCTACTTCTCTTAAACACTTTAAACTCCTCAAGATCTCCAAATATCCATGCAAGCAAGCAAGCAATTCATGCATCATTCCCTGCAACAAAACTTTGAACTGCCCCAATAAAATGAGACACCCCAAGTATTGCAAAGGCAACAAATAAGGTCAGAAATAAATTCTGGTGTGAGTGAAATCAAGTATGCAAAATATCTCGTAAATTCTTAAGGCTGTACAGAGAACTTTTCTATAAAATGCAATTCAAATCCCAATTAAAATCTGAGAATGTGTATATTTAGGTTTATCTATAAACATACACCCAAGCATTCATCCATTCACTTCATTCAGTTGTACAAGTACAAAACTCCTATGGATTAACTCCTTAAATTCCATAGCATCATTACTCTTTCTCATCTTTTCATTTTGTTTGGTCTGAACTCTTGCCATTGAACACCATGTGTGCATTGCAAAGGGGCTCAGTTCTGTTAACCCTTTACACAGAGGCCTACAGGACTTAAACAAGTCATGCACATACCCATCAACCACCTGCTGATGAGTAGATCAAGGCACTACTCCTAAATTATTTTATAATTTAGAGACCATGCTTATTTCTTTCTTTCTGGGGAATTTTTCTTTTGGTTCCAGAGATGCTCGTATTCTTTCCTTCCTTATATAGGTCAAGAATTCTTAAAATCACCCAAAGATCATATCCAGACATACAAAGCATTCATGTAAAATTGCACACCTTATTTCAAAGTCATTTTTGCTTTAATCACATTTTTCCAAAACCTGCTTATATTTTTATTTCTAGAAATTTTCCATTGCTTATACAAATATGAAGAAGTCATATGCAAAACTATATTTATTCTTTTACTGTGAACATAGGGAATGGTTTTTGAGAAAAACCCATAAAAACTTATTGGTTTATGATCTGAACAAATCAACACATATTTGTAATATTGCATTGTTCATATCATTTTTAATATAGACTAGACATAAGCATGAATCTCAATATTCACACTGCCTACTTCTTTTCTTTCATTGATACCCTATTCCACAGTAAAACATTTGATTCATTTTTCATATCAAAACTAGCATATATAAAATCTATTTCTGTGATTAGTGTATTTGTTTGATTATCTATATTTTTAAAACAAAAACTGAAACCATCACAACAAGTCAAAACAGATTAAAATCTCATCCTAAAACTCAACCAGAATACCATCCATGATCAACATATTTTCATCCAGAAAATAAAATCAAATAGGAAAAACATAATGTAATGTTTATATAAAATAACTTGGCTGCCCTTAACATGGGTCTTAATGCCTTACAGATCATAAGTGATTAATCACTCACCTTCCTCCTCTCTTCCCCGAGAATGCCTAAGCTTGAAAACAGGGCGAGCTCTCCTTTCTATTTTTTTTCAATGTGTTTCTATTTTCCCTCAGAGAAAACCTCTGCTTCCCTCTTGATTTAAATCATTTTGCTAGGGTTTTACTAAAGGAAAAACCCATTTTATCCTCACATTACTCAGAGAATTATGTGTGTATTGTTATGGCTAAATGTGCCATTTTCTCTTGATTTCTATTTCTAGTAAAAGCAGTTGCTTCTCTGCTTTTCTATGCACATGCTATTTGCATGATCCATCTACACATCATCTTTGTATGACTCAGATACATTGTATACCTTGTTAGGCTTGAATGGTTCTCTTATATTATTTCAAACCATTTATTTCCTGATTTATTTTTAAGAAGGTATTTATGCACAATAGTACTAAACTGGTTTTCATGCAATTTAGTTATCAAAAGGACTTTATCATTTTATACTTCTTTGGCTACTCACATCTAATACATATATATTTTTATATGTGTATATATATATATACAGGAGATATCTGTATATAAAATCTCACTCATATTTGATCATTTTCTTCCCATTTTATTGAAAAATCTCTATCCTCTTATTTATTCATTTCACTTACTCCTAATATTATTATTGTCAGACTATATTTTCTTTTCTTAAATATTCTCATTTTAAAATTATTTTTATCTCAATAATTTGGGTCTTCACAAGTGTAGCATATAAAGCTTACCATTCTCTTCACTCAAACTGAAACTACAATCCCAATCGCAAAATTGATAATCGTAGTGGCCAACTTCATTCTGAAGAACCGAAGTCACCGTTTCAAACTTCTCTTCCTTCATATCCAGTTTCAGCAAAACAAAAGCCAGTGACTTGCTTGTATTCAATGATAATGGCAACAAACGGTTCATCATCCAGTAAATAGCTCCATTTACGAAAACTGGTTTATCAAAATCAAGCATATGAGGAATCCCTCCGATGATATTCCAATCGCCTTTGAACAGAACACCTGTTTTAAGAATCTCACAATGGTAGGAAGAAGTCTTGTGGTTAGAATAGATTCTAATGAATTTGTACAAGCCAGTGGATGGATCGAATCCTAAAGTAATCTGGTCATAGTAGATTCCCTTTATCTTTCTTTTTGTGTATTTTGATGTTTCCAATGTGATGAGATTCATCAAGTAGAAATTGTTGGTTGTTTTGTTTCCGTAAGCACACGCTAATCCATTAACCATGTTGGACAATTTATAGTTCGGCGTGCCTCCAAGGTTAAGCTTGTGAATGCTAGTTACCATGTTTCCGTCTTCATCAAAATTGAAATGTGTAAGCTTTCCAGAATCTATGGTGGTTGAAAGTTGAACGCTCATCAATGAACTTTTGGAATGTGCATTCAAAATAAAGGATCGAATAATGGCGCACCATTGTTTGGAAATAGTTTGGAGTCTAGCGATGGAGGTAGATGGAAGTCGGTTTAATATGTTTTCCACTATCTCAATAGGAAAATACATCTGCGGATAACAGTCAAACTTTCAGCATATATATCATCAGGCTTAATAATTGAGATGTCGATAAGAGGTGCAAAAGTGAAATGCCAACCATGGAAATAAAAAGAGTTGTATTATGATTACGACGAGTAGTAATTCTTCTAAATTTAAGGATGATGCCTGATTTAACAAAATATATAAGAAAACAACATATATAAATATAAAGTTATATGTATGCAGTAATAACCAACATACCTCTCGTTTTGGCATTCTGTTACTCAAATTGTGGGATAGTTCCATGATGTATATACCTACATAATGGAAATATTAGCTAACGAGGTAACTGATAATGACTTCAAGCATAAACATTCAGTGAAATTCATTGATTTAATCAGGTAAATATAATTATGAGAATCAACTATGTGAGAATATATAGAAAGCTAGAATGACCACACCAAGAAAACATATAAATTGACATATTAGAATTCATAATTAGCATTCAAATGAATTTGAATAGAACGAATACAATCAAAACCATACAACATAAGGGTACATGAAGTATAAAACTAATGCCTGTTTTCTTTTCATTTGCCTATTAATGCATCTTATGGATCACATGACTCTTCAAAGCTTTGCAATGAGTTCTGCCTATTTAATTGTGTCAAATTGATTTTCAATCCAACAAAAACTAGAACTACTTTCTTGCTATTTTAGGAAAAACTTCTTGCCATGTTTTACCTATTAAAAATGGGTATACAAAAAAAATATAAGTGAACATCACCTCACTCATGTTATAATATCGATGAAAACAGTGTAGTGTTTAGTTACATTGGTTATCATAAAATTCAGTATGTTAATAAATATCAATATCATCTCAAGTTTATTTTTTATTCAAACTTCAAAAATTAGATTGTACATTAACTTCCCTGTGCAGAGGTTGAAATTTATTCATTTATTTAGTTCAATATTTCAAAGATTCGAACTCAAAACCTTATTATCTAGTATCTTAGCACTGCAATCTTTATTTATTTACTTTTTCATACCACTGTTGTCTGCAATAATATTATGAACACATGTTTTCAAAGTAGATATAACTCATAATTATCCAAATTATTATGATCTTAGAAGTCAGAGCAAACCAAATTTTCAGAGACCTAAAATCAATAAAATGGTTTAACTATTTTTACAAAATTTGTTGTTCTGATAGCAGATAATTTATGAAATTAGCATTTTTTGGATGTTGTTTATTCAAATAAAAAATGGTCCAAAATTTTGAATTAGAAAATCATTGATAACGATGCACAAAATTAGAACCATATAGACTACTGTGATTGGCGAAAAACTGTAGATTTATTTTGCTCCTAACAGTTGATTATAAAGAGCCATTTTAAAACCTCAGTTTTGATAAAATAAAAAAAAACTCTGCCTTATAAGAAACCTTGCCTTCTAGAGTAATTATTCCGTATTTTTATGGAAGCTAACTAGAGCTAAATAGGGTTTCCCCTTAAAACAAAAGATTTCTAGTACCACTAGGGTTTACCTGACAGTCAGTTGTCGGTCTACCTGACAAAGTGCCGTCCATCGCCACGAGACGTCTTTCCTTTAGACCAAAATTATGAATCTACCCCTCTTTCCAGAACAATCTTGAACTCTCTGCTCAGAAAAACGCCCAAACGCACTCCCACTTCCTCCACGTCAGCGCCGGAACCCAACGACTGGAAGCTGATCGCGCACGATCTCTCACTGAAGCTTCTCCACGTCAGCCGCCGCCTTATACTTCTGCCTACTCCTTCCTCCTTCTCCAATTCTCCTAACCGCAAAAGGAACTCCATTACCCAAAAACACTTTATATAAAGCTTAGGGCTAGCGGAGGAATTGACTAATTTAGGGCTTGCGGAGAGGAGATCGACTAGGGTTTCGCAGAAACGGGAGCAGGTCGACGGAGAAGTGAATCGATTAAGTAGAGAGTAGTCAATTAATGGAGGTGAGTAGTGCAACGATGGAGAAAACATGAGGCAAGACAAAATTTTATGAAGTGAGGAGGAAGAAAAGAAGCGAACTTGGGAAAGAGAGGGAAAAAACATGACGAATGTTTTATTCGCGGGGAAGGGCGCTAAATTTTGGCAGAAGGTAAAATACATGTATAAAATTAAAGTTTGAAATGACAATGGTTGCACTTACATTTCAACGCTACTAATAAGTGCAACTAAAAGCAAATTTTCTTTTAGTGTAACCTATGCAAGTTTATTCATCAAGATTATAGAGACATTGCTCATGTTTTCATGCTTATTTGACTTTCGACTCTTTAATTACGAAATTGCCATTATTGTTATAATTGTCTACTTAGATCATATTCGAATGCTTGATTGATTGGATTAATGTTTGACTTGATTGATTGCTATGAATTAGATGATTGATGATTTGATTTAGACCGAAGATGATTCAACAGCTAAGAGGAAGGCTCTTGAAATGGGAAAGCTGCTTGTGGCATATGTAGTGGATGGTGAAGCTCTTATGCATAGATTTGATGATGATGATGTTGCGATGAAGCTTTGCGAGGATGTGATGAAGCGAAGTATGATATGAGATAGTCTTGGTCTAATCCAGACGGGATCATTCCAAGCATGTTGGTAACTCGGCCATATGGTTCGAGTTAGTCTTGGTCTAATCCAGACGGGATCATTCCAAGCAGGTTGATAACTCGGTGATATGGTTCGAGTTTGAGGATAATGGATGCTCGAGAGGCGCTTGAGCTAGTATGGAAATAGTCGTCGAGGAGGATGACTAGAAGGCTGAGATCTCATCGTTGTTGAAGGTTCTAGCATGCTCTAAGCAAGAGTACATGGGGACGCCCAAAAGACTAACTGTTGATGGTCGAGTACTCTGGGTAGTTGCGAAAATCCTTGGCACGGGCTGCGATGACGTGCGGGAGTTATGTCTAGAACCGGGGTTACCATTAGCCCTTGACTGACGGATGAAAGAAGGAGCCGTTCATTCAACTAACGGTGATATCGAAGCAATGATAACAGTGATAGCCAGAGTCATGGATGTTTGGTTGTATCGTCATTCGGTCTCAAGAGCGGTATTTTCTGGGTGCTTATCTGATCTTGGTTTAGGCCTTGGGGGTTTGTACTTGGAAAACATCGCCCTTGACTCGAGTGACAATTTCCTTACTTTACATTGTATGCTCTGCTATGTTTGCTTCTGCTTAGTGTGTGTCTGGGGGCTATCACTGTAGAAAGAGGTTGGAGTGGGAGGGTTGTATTCCTATTCCTTTTTCCTTTATGCTCTTTTGGTATGTTGTTAGTTAATCTACTGCTCACTAAGACTGTTGTCTGACTCAAGGCTTTATGTTTTAATTCTTATTGCCTTGGGCCGTTCGTCCATTTTGGGACGGGCAGACTAGGTAGCAGGTGACAGGTGCTGTTCTCTTCTCACGATGCTGATATCGAAGACGAGCTAGAGGGTTGCATATTATCTTCTTATATGTACTGGATGTTCCGCTGTTTGTATAATCTCTGAGTGTTATGTAGTGAGGCTTGATGTATTGACTATTTGGATGCTTGTATTCAACTATTATGGAGTTTTATATGATGGCATTTTATTCTGTAAAGCTTCACTATACATATGTTCTATTGTATTTTGTCCATGCGCTGTGAGTAATACGATAGATTCTGTTGTTTTAGTTTACCTTAACAATCGTCCATGGTCGCCTGGCACACTTTACAGCGCACTTTCTCTAGATTCGGTGCAGGGGTCATGGGCGGTCGTCACACCATCTGTTGTGTAATAAGCGATTGGTTGTTAAAGAGACTGAGATCAGATATTATCATACTCTACCAATACCAAAAACCACTTTAACAACTGTGTACGTGGTGGAGATTCCAGAAAAGAAGTGGGATGGTTTGGCAAATGATTTCTGTATAAGGTATGACATGACCCTAACTCCCGTGAGTCATCTTAGATGTGACTAAAACATGAGTTATACCGTGGCCAAGTGAGGTCATTCCTCTGATCGGACATGCTTCTTCGATACCATATTACGACATTTGTGATGATTTGGTGGCCACCCCTTGATTTTGGTTATGGGAGTGTGTTCCAAGGTGGGTGATAGTAGTTGTTATGCGTTTCCATCTGCCCAGTTCTACAATTGGTGAATCTATTCTGGCATTGCCTCGAGTGCCATGTTCGCATGCCTTAGAGCGCCTTCTATGAGTTTGTTTTGTACCATACCTATGTAGTGCCCTCTGATAGCCCTCCAGTTTACGGAAGAATAATGGTACCGTATAAACTGTGAGAATATATAAAAATATATAAGGGGGATATGGGTAACACTTTAATGCTATTTTAATACTTTACTTTACTGTAGACATATTATAATAGCGTATTGTACTACATAATAGACAGTTTAACGGATCCTTAGGAGATGAGATTCCCGAACATCTCTTAAGTTACTGCACTCATGTTAGACATTGGACAGGAGATTTCAAACCCCGTAAACATCTATGAGGCCCCCACACTCATATTTATGTACCGTGGATTTGACTTACATAAGACCTTTTAGTTCTATGTCGAGTGTTTTGTCTTTTTAATTTGCTCGGGTCAGCCTGAGCATTTCAGGATTTCAAGACCTTATTTTTGGAGGACGAAGACGAAGATTTATACTACTATTATTTACTTTATTTATTCCACTACATTCATCCTATTCCTTCGCATTATTTATTTATTCATGTTTATGTAACTATGATGTTTGTGTTGTAAAGAATAATCAAATGTCTTTATAAATAGCTTCATGAACTATTATTTGATTAATATAATTTGTCATTCCGCTGCGAGATTCTGTATTTATTTTATTTCTTTATCTTTTTCTTATTTACCTCATAACAATCTGCAATTTTGAATGGTTTGAGTCTGACATGTGTGTCGGCTTAAAACGTCCAAAAAGGCAGTCGTTACAGTTGGTATCAGAGCTTAGGTTTAACGATAACCTTAGCTTTGTGGGGTCTGACTCTTTAGAAATAGGGTAATAATACCATAGGATGAGTCGTTGAGCGTATATATGAGAGAACGTATTTGTTAGTGTTATAAAAGGTTTTTATATTATGTTAATTTGTTCCGTTTTGAATTTATAAATTATAGTTGGTGCATAGGACGCTACGATATAGATAGAGATTTCTAAACACTTAATAGGCCAGATCGACACAATATTGTTTTGAAATATAGGTGAATGAAATAATTTCACATATTATAAACTTTTGTATATAAAATAATGAATTTTATAAATAATATAGTTGGTAGTTATATATGTTGTTTGTTTGGCGACGAAATTCTTTATAAATATTGATTAGAAAATAGGATTTGCAAGTAGAGTAAATATAAATTGGAAATTTAGAACTTAAGTTTTGGGATATTATTTCTTGATAAATCTTGAAATATTTCTTTCAAACCATCTTGAATATAATAATTAATATTATTTCGAAGTATTTCTTGATAAATATTTCAAGATGGTTTGAAAGAAATGTTAAAAGAAATTTTTTAAAGGAAATAAGTTTTGTACTCCCTTTTAGTCACTAGAAAATAATTTCGGCGATGAGTGCACGCATCATCGACGTTCATTTTCGAGTTTCAAAGCGGAAATACCATTGTAGTAGTTTTTATGCATATTTATTTTATTGAACAAATATTGATTCCAAATTTTCAATATAATTGGATATAAGAGCTATGAATATTTGTGTATGTGTGTATATATATATAATGATTAGAAATGGGATCCGACATTTAGTTCTTAAATATCTATAAATTAGAGATTTCAATTATAGTAATGAAATGGAATTTTAACCATTTAATAATTGGAACTCTTAAAATGAAAACAAGTAAATGCTCAGTTATAAATGAAATATACATGAAATTTGAAATTTGTAACCTGTAAAGTAATGGATATGATTATTGAACATTAAGTTAATATAAAATAGATAAGATAAACTTGTGTAGCAATCAATTACATTCTATAAAACATATAAATATAACTTACCAAATATTAAAAGTTGTAATGTTAAATTGGAATATGTAATGGAATATTGTACAAATAAAACTTAGTAATGAAGGTGTTCAATGGATTCTTTATAAATAAGAATTTTGATATTATAATTGTTGTAAACCTAAGTTATAAATTGAAATTCTACTAAGTAGAAGGTAATAATAAAATGAGTAATGTAAGTAAAAGGATTATGAACTTAAGTTAATGTTCGAAGCTATTGATAATTAAAGTAAATAATAAAATGAATCCTATACAAAATTAAATGGCTATAACTTCAGAAAGTGTTGATGTAACAACCCGCATATTTATCGATTGAATATTTAAATATTTTATTTAAATATAACATCGTTCATCGGATTATAGTCCGAAAAGCTACTTTCTGCAAACGGTCGAATTGGGACTCAAGACCACTTCCATTGAGTTCAAAATGTCGTTTGCGATCTTTCTGAGTATAAGCTTTTATATGTTTGGAGTAAGTCGAATTTTGCTTCTTTTTCTAATTGGGTTTTGGGTTGGGTTCAGCCCACTAGTTTAACTTAATCCGCTAACCCAGCCTTCTCCTCTCCATTCACTCATTCTCATTCCTCAAACTCAAGCTTCAACTGAAAATGGTGGATAGGAAAGGGAATTAGAAACTCCAAGCCCTAGTTCCTCTTGCAAACTCCAAATTCTTGCTTCAAAATCAAAGAGAAGCCATTGGTAAACCATCTCTTCATCTTCTCCAACTCTTTCTTTCTTCTATTTCAGAAATTTCCTAAACATAAATTTGGGAAATGCTTGTTTTGATCATAGATTGAAGCTCGTAGAGTAGAAGTGGAGAGTGGTTGGTCTTTTCTTTGCATTTAAGCTTCTCATCCGTGTTATTGAGTTAAAAGGTGAGATTTTTATCTCACATCCATTCCTATAATTATGTTTGGTTGTTAGGTATGAATTCCTAACACTTCTTCATGTGCATTTCCCCTTGATTTGGATTGGTTTTGTGAATATTCCAATTTTTGGTTTTTGAAATCAAATTTGTGTGAAAATCCTTTTATGGATGTTTGATCATGTTTTTGGTGATGCATCAAAGAGCTTATAGGGCCGGGTCTTCTATTGGCATAAACCCTTAGCGCCCATTGCTTGTCCGGTTGCATTTGCAAAGAGATTGCATATTCTTTTTTAGGCTAAAAATACTGGAAATCCCAGTTTAGTCGACTGAAATCTCTGTTCAGTCGACTGAATGTGGAACCCGGAAGTTTCCAGGCATGATTCAGTCGACTGAATTCTCTGTTCAGTCGATCGAACCTGGAAACAGAAAGTTTCCAGGCATGATTCAATCGACTGAAATCTCTGTTCAGTCGACTGAACCTGGAAATAGAAAGTTTCTAGGCAAGATTCAGTCAACTGAAATCTCTTTTCAGTCAACTGAATTTGTTATTTCTGCCCAGTTTGCCTTTTTGGATTGAAATTCCAATTTAAATCGATTCGTGATGATCCTATTTGTTGTTATCATTTATTATTGACTTTGATGACTTCTTTTTGACTTCATTCACGGGTTTTTATAAATGATCCCTTCAAATCGTATTAACAGCTCGCTTCTCTAATTTATAAATTCTATTTAAAACACACACACAACTTTGCACTCCGAGCGAAGTGGGAGGAGAACTAAATGATTAGATAAAACGCGTGCAATGAACACATGCGTTCATCTTTTCAGTTAATTCCCAATCTATTCGTTTGAACGTTTTGACCTTCGGGTCTGGTCTACCGATGAGATGAGGTAAACTTTGTACTGCTTTGAGTGTAAAATTGACTAACGGATAGTAAACTGTTTAGTGCAAACAGGTGGTTATGGGACTCACGTTAACACTTTTCGGGTTCCTTTTCGAGAGTTCGTGACACATGTTGCCTTCGGGTTTGTTGCCTTTGGGATAGTGTCTTCGGACTGTCTCCTTCTGGCTTATTGCCTGTTGTATCACTTTTGGAGTTGGTCCTTTGCCCCAGCTCGAGAGATATTTAGGATTGTTTGTTGCCTTTAATATCGCTTTTGGAGTTGGCCCTTTGCCCCGACTCGAGAGATATTGGGGTGTTGCTTTTTGTAGCACTTTCGTAGTGGTTTCTTCACCACCGCCCGAGAGATATTGGAGTGGTTTCTTCACCACCGCTCAAGAGATACTTGGGTTTGTCGCGGTTGGAATTTCAGTTGTTTCATTGATAATTATATTCCTTAGGTATCGCCCTTCGGTGTTGGTCTTTTTGAGCCCACGATATATAGCGGTCACCTTGTGGAACTTGTATGCCTTCATTGGTATTTGTTATTTGCCTTTTGGCTTGATTTGGGATATGATGCCCTTTGTTTATTGAGTTGCCGATGATATGAAGGCATGTTATGATTCATCTTATGTTAGATGATTGAGTTATCTCCTTTCGAGATATTTGTTATGCTATATGATCTTACTGGTTCATTATTGTTCAGTTTATCTAACTGATTTGTTTAGCTAGACTGACCCGTGTATTTTATACTCGGGTCAGACTGAGATGTTTCAGGTTAGGTGCTTTGGACTTAGCCTCTTTTGCTTCCGCATGGACTATTCCGCTAGCTCCTTTTTGTCTTAGCTTTTTGCGTAGTCCTTATCTGATGTAACTCTGATATGTATTCTTTTGGATTCGCCAGTATATTGTGCTTTGTTATACCACTTGACATGTATCATTTTGTATACTCTGTTACGTATCAGTATATGTGTATATGATGATCTACCGTTCTGTGATGTATATTACATTTGAGTTGTTATATTCTGTTCTGATAGATCCTCCATCCACCTATGGTTTTGTTTTAAGTATTCATTGGATATGTCGATCTTGACAATTGTCGATGTATTCAATAGATAGTTAAAGCAAGGCTATAGATGGTCGCTCCTATCCAGTCTTATTCCTCGCAATAGCGGATGGTATTACCTAGTAATACTCTTTGTTATTGTGAGTATAGAGGTGGGGCGTCACAGCTTGGTATCAGAGCTGAGTTCAGAACAAAATATGATAAACACAGAACAGAAACACATATTATGGTACATCAAAGTGTAATAAGTTTTACAAATCTTTGAATCATCGTGCCTCTATTCCTTCCGTGCTCTTGTGGTAGATAGGGTTTAGGAATATGTCTAGGAATGCATTTAAATTTCGTTGTATTCCATATTGAATTATCTACCTTGGGAATAATCTTTATCTTATCTTAACTTTCAGCTTATGGCTGGAAGAGGCAGGGGACGACGCTCGGGTGCTGGGCAATCCAGTAGCTCGCATCCGGACAGCGTTTATATGTTTGTCGATCAGTTTATGGAGTTGTTTAGGAGCACTCAACCTCCAGCTCCTACTCGAGTATCTCCACCTCGTAAGTCTGCCTTTGCACGCCTGTGCGGTGATTTTTTTCATCTTGGAGGAAAGCCGTTTAAAGGCTCCAAGTCTGTTCTTGAGACCCAAGCTTGGATTCCCACATGCGAGCGTATTTTCTCTCGAATGGATCTCTCTGACCATGATAGAGTTCTTGTAACTTCTAGCTTATTGCAAGAGCATGCCCTTGATTGGTACGAGCTTCTTGTAGCCAAAATTGATGAGTCTGCTCTTTCTTGGACTCAGTTTCTGTCACGACCCGACTTCCTATGCCCAGGAAATCGTATCGTTTTGAAGAAAAGAAAGAGGTGAGAAAGTAGAAAAGAAAGAGAAGAAGAAGAAACAACATCAGAATCTCAACAGCGGAACGAATAAAATATAATATATCACATAAATTAATACATAGTATCATATACATCAGAGTTACACAGACAATACAGCAGATACTAGACAGTTATAGACACCTGTCTAGTTAATACAACTCACACATCACAGAGATACAACACAGCGGAAATACAAAATAAACTCTAATCACAGCGGAATCACTATGTATCTACACGCAGAAGCCTCCTGCTCCATTGCTCCTCCAGAGTTCGTCAAAGCTAACCTGAATCCCTTGACTACCCGTAAAAATTTGGGTACCCGAGAGTTTATGAAAAACAGAAATAAACTTCGGGTCAGACATGGGTCTGGTATGAGTAACAGGTTAAAGTTGCTTAACTTTGAAAATCCTTTGAAAACAAAAAGATATCACGTAAGACTTCCCACACATAAACATGGAAAAGTTTTTACCTTACGCTAACCAAAACATTTTTTTAGGAAATCCAGTGATATTATAATAGTGTCTAGGGTTTTCAAGTAAAATACAGAAATAGCTGAAATTGTTACATTCATTAAATTCCAGCATACTAGGTATACAATCAAAACCGATGGCACTTATTGGATTTTGGATTCCATACAATGGCTGGGCTACTGGGGTACCGCCCGTCACAGTACGTGGCCTAGATCACCGTACCGAGGACCCACCCTAAGTCCCCTGCAACACAAGGCCGGAACCATTCCTTACTGAACAGTTCCAAATAAGATCACCCCACAGTTGGCGCGACCAACCGTACACTAAACCGAAATAAATAGGGACATCTAGACAGGGGTAAACCTTACTCTCAAGTGGGGGCTACCCACGAAGCCTTGCTGCACCTCCCCTGTTTTAGCCATTCCCGGTTGATGAGGCTTGAGGTCACGATTACCTTTATAGAATACATCTCTTAGAATGCTCATCGTCCGCCTGACGATGTTCTGAAAGCATTCGATCCATACAAGTTCGTTCCGGGTTCGAACGAAACCGAAGGCATTCTGAATCACCATCTCGAATCTATAAGTACTATCTTCGTCAAACTCATTACGGAATCACCCACAGAGTTATACTGACGAATAGTTCTTATACCTCGAGTCTTCACTTGCTCCACTTGGATTTCACGACCTAACGTTATTTTGGATCGATGTGGTATTCGGGTCTCCAGACCTGGAATCCCGGTATACGGAAACCCGATCCCGGTCTCATCGAAATCCAAAACGTGTCTTTTAAGGCCAAGTTGTTTTAAAGGTTTAAAATAATTCAATTCAATTATCTATATCAACACAGATAGATAAAACACAATATCACAGATGGATAATCACATATCAGCATAAATGGATAATCTATATCATCACACTTCAAACAAAGCATCCATATCACAACAATATTACTCATCTCATATCTGAGATCACAATCAATCAATGGGATATCAATATCAATCATCATACATAAGCAAGGATTAATAATCACATCATTGATAATTAATTTAAAATGAATTAAATTAATTACCTTACCTTTAATTAATTTAAAGTTAATTAAATTAATTACTTCATCATTATTAAACTTGCTTATACTACTATTAATTATAAATCAATTAATCAATCATCATCCCATTTTTCCTTTTAATTAATCATCTCGATTAACCATCTTTAATTACATTTAAGTAATTATCTTCAAATTATTCCACAGATTAATTTCTTTAACCAAATATAGAAGTAAATCCCTACATTACTTCATTTATTCATTAACCAGAGTTAATTACTTGCTTAATTATTTATTTTAATAAATCTCTTCATTTATCAATTATATTCCAGATAAATCCATTTTAAATTCAACATTAATTATAAAAATTAATGATCTCAAATTATAATTACAATTTAAATTAATTACATCAAAGTAATTTATCCTTAAATCAATCCAAAATATTAATCACCTTTGATTAATCGTAATCAGTAATTAACTCCTTTAATTACTAAATAAATTAATTACTCCATAATTAATTATCTCAAATTAATCCTTTGATTAATTTTACAAAGTAATTTTACTCGAATTACTTTATTAACAAAACATCATCCCATTAATTACATCCTGTAATTAAACATCAATTACTTCTCTAAGTAATCATACTTATCACATCATCAATTTATTTATCCAAATTAATTAAAATAAATTAATTAACTCCAATAATTCAAATTACTTAATTAATTAAAATGAGTAATTATCTCTTTAGTTACTCCCCATTTATCATTTACACTTAAACAATTAAAATGTTGATTAATACATCAATTTATCCAATCAATTATATTGATTAATTATAAAATAATTCAGTTAATGACCTTCATTAACATTTATTAAATTATACATCTAAAATAATTAACTTCATCAATTATTATTAAGTTTAATTTACCTTCAATAATTAATCAAATTAATTAAAGTCTAACCTATGATTTTTGATAACATATTAAATACTTAATTCATTATTTAACTTTAATTAATATCTTTAATCTTATAATTACAAATTAATCCATATAAATTATCAACTCTCATTCTAATTTCCTTAATAGTTAAATGAATTCAAATCTTTGGTCTTTATTGTTTAAAGAAAACTCATTTTCCACAATTGATTAAAATTTTACTTCAAATGTTTAAAAACGTTTATTTACTTTCTTTGAATTTCCATTTAAAAATTCAAGTTTAACTAACACTCATTTGAACTTCGAATCACCTTATAAAACCCCGACCTTTGAAAACTTTTAATTTACCAATTTAAACGATACTTTCGTTATGAAGAGATTTTAAATCAAAATCCATTAAACTTACATATTTAAATTCATTAAAAGTATTTAAATTTGAAACTTCTTTTATTTGAAAAATCTAGATTTTTAAACACTCAATTTTGACATCAGTTTTAATTTAAAAATCCACTAATTTAAAAACTGTAAAGGCTGGGTACTGTTTAGACTTGAAACAACCTACTCGAGTCTCCGGGTTTTGCTTGAGTAAAACGTGAAAACACCCGAGCAAAATCAGATCTTTCCCGAGTACATACTGGGTACTAAAATGTTGTAAGGCAAAACAACTTGAGTTCCTTTATTTTACTTCGACGAAAACATGAGATCACCCGAGTCGAACGATGAATTACTCGAGTAATTCTCGAGTTTATTTCCTGTTACCCCAAAAAGAATCACAGCCACCAAACCTTCGACTGTGCACGTACACACACACATCAGCCACCTCCGGTCGACCCCGACCATCCCTACATCACGGCGACCATCTCTACAGCCTATTCCAACCTTCAGATCGACACCAAAAATTCGAGATCGAGATCGAGTTTCTAAATCAAGCCTGGAACCAACAACATCCCATTTTCAAAACCTGGCAGTTCGACTTCCTCCAATCTTCGACCACCAGAGGACCACCACCACTGGCCACAGCCTCGTCTATCTCCACTCTACCCAACCTCCAACGCACGCGACACTCGATCCAGCCATGAGTTCGAATGAGACGTAAAACAAGGGCCACGCAAAACTAGGTCTAGGGAAAAGGATTCGACGCCGCCACCACCACCGTTAACTAACCACCACCGCACTATTTTTCCGAACATCCCTGGTCGCTCCTCTACCTTTCGACCAAGACTCAACGTCTCCGGTCGACTACATCGACCACGGCGACTCAAATTGTTCGAAACAGTGAAGTTTAAACTGCTCTTCATTTTCTTGCCTAAAAATTCTAATTCTTGTTTTAAAAATCATGATTTAGTATGTGTTTTCATTTGATGCAACTGGATTCTTTAAACAAAAGGGTTGATTTTTAACATATTTAAGGATGTGCATGTTTTCTTGAGTTACTAGAGAAAGTTATGGATTGTTTCAGCTTTAATAAAATTTTAATATAAAGATTTCAACAAAATAAACAGCTCTTGTTCTCATCTCAAGTTCAGTCAGGGGTTAGATCAAGTGCTAAAGTGTTGTTTTCATACTCACAAGAAATAAAAACAGATACAGGTATCACCAGAAACAGATACTCAAAGATTTCAATCATATACATACAAAATACAGAGGAAGCATGCCATAAATATCAGTTATAAGTTTTTTTTTTTTTAATAAAATTGTTACTCACCAAATATCAGAGAAGAACAGAACTCGTTTGCAACAGCCTTTGAAATTCTTTGAAAAACTGAAAAGTGTTTTCCCACTTAGATCTTCTGCCAAATCATCTTTGTTCACTGTCATATTGACTCACTGATGATGTTTGAAGCTTGTTTAAGGATTTAATGGAGTTTTCATTTTGGTTTTGTTGAGCTCGAACTGGCATTTGAAATGAAAGGAGAAGATTGTTTCCAGGTTGAAGTTTTTTAAAAACATTTTACAGGGTTTGTAATTTTCTTATGTCAGAGATATTTTGACAATATGGAGGCTGAAATACAATTCGTATAGATCTTGTATGCTGTAAGGAATTGAGACATTAATGATATTGTACTTGTTGTTCTCATTTCACACATATCTCATCATTTTCCTTTACACTTGCCTGGCTTCTTTTGCAAGCATGTTATATTTTACTTTGTAATTGATTCTCTTTGCTCTTAGGTCTGTATGCATGCATTCGAACCATTATTTCCATGCTTCCCTGTACATGCTTTTTTTGTAAATTTTTGACTATGAAGATTTATAAAGGCTGGAAATCTTCTTTTAATGATGTAGTGTAAATGTTATTGTAATATTGTTCAATTATAAAATGTGATAGATGTTGTTTTAATATGTTGTTTGGTTAGAAAATGTATTTGTTTTATTGTTAACTCGCCTATGTGCATTTCTAGTTTGATTATGAAAAGTAATGGATGTTATTTTAATATGTTGTTTGATTAACTAGTATATTGGATATTGTTTAGATGTGTAGAATGTATGTTTAGATATTTTAGTATGTTGTTTATAATTTATAAATTTTACTTGTTTCATTTGTATTGTTGTTAGCTTGTTATTTTAATATGTATATTTGTTATTTGTAACATTGTATTGTATTTCCAAATGAATACTTTATACTAATTTTTTTTATAAACATCCTTTAAATAAATTACACGTCTATAAATTTGGAATAGTTCATAAGAAATTATATTTTTATCAATATTATAAAAGTTCGTTTATCAAATTTTAAAAAGATCAAACAAAAGAAATTATTTATTTCACAATATATCCAAAGTAACATTTGACAAATTGAATTAAAACTCATATGTATCTTTAAAACTAAAATTAACAAGTTACACTTTTGTAAAGAAAAGAAAAATGAAATTCTTTTATAAATAAATATAAATCTGAACCAAATTAGAAATAGTTTTAAAAACAAATTAATCATTTATCTAAATATATAAAACTATATATATTTATTAAATAGCTTTGAAAAGTCATCCCAAAATAAATAATAATTTCCAAATCTCTAGAATATATATAAGAAGTTTGAAAATAAAATTTATCAATTAAGATTAAAATAGAACTTACCTGTCTACGATATATACCAGTATATCCGTTATAAACAGAAAAATCATTTATTAGTTTTAAAAGATAAAACTCACCAATACGATATTTATCAGAAGAAAATATCAATTCAAGTTTATAATTCAAAAATATATCAAATCAATTTAATATTTAATATAAATTATTAAATTGATATTGCTCGAAATTCCGGGTCGTCACATTCCTCCCCCCTTAAAAGAATTTCGTCCCCGAAATTTAAAACAAAGGTAATTTAATATTTTATTTAAAATTTAATTTAAAACACATGCATAATCAATCAATGCTAACAACCATAGCATCCAATCAACAAATCCATCTATCCAAACAAAAATCTGGACCAGATTCTCTCGAGTTTCCCCGAGTACAAATACCGGGTTACTCGCTCTATAGAATCCAAACAGGCAATATCTCTAAGCTACCGAGCTCCTACTCCTCTAGTTCTATAAAACAAGATAGGATATCAGACTACAAATAAATCAGACTCACAACCAAAACTTCCTGAACTTCTGGTTCCCAAAACCAGAGATAGAACTTCACACATATTCCCTCAGAGACACGTGGAAATACAACGAATCCCAGCTATCCACACTGGCAATTCACTCCAGGAGAACAAACACTAACCTCTCCAGAATACAGAGAAAATCCAGAACACCTCGAAACTAATTTCCCAATCTCACCAAACTATACAGCTCCTTCGATCAAAGAAAACTCATTCAAAATCAAATCTCTGATTCTGAAATCCAAATTCCTCTGTCTCTTATCTACCAAACTCTTCGGACGATCCAAAACTACTTTCACCACTACCAATCAGCTAAGTCTCCGCTGATGCCTTTCAGAACAAATCTGAATCTAAAAACGATCCAATAAAACGATCTTCTCACGATCAACCAAAATCAAGAACACAATCCTACCATCCTCCGTAGAAATCAACTTCTCTTTTCCCAGAAAAGAAAAGCAGATGTACCCCAAACTGCTTCCGCTGCACAACTCTGATATGGTAGATGAAATATAGATGATGCACACAAGCACAAACTCCCACTAATACCATCTGTGACGGACCTAGGCTTTGCAACCATCAGTCATCAATCACAACTGGTAAGCTCCTCAACTATTCCGAAAATATGGTTCAACAGATCCATAAAGAGAAAACTCAGAAGTTCCTCCAAAAACCATCCTACTACTAAGTTAAACCATCGGTACCACTTCTGGAATCTATTCGATACCAAACTAAATCTCCAGATGTTAACAAAACACTGACTTCCATCCATTACCACTCAATTGTAAATTCATTTGTTTATTCATAAATTTAGTTTTCAATAAATAAATTTTGTTTCCAAACACTTATTACTTCCAGTCCACTTTAACTAATTCTACACTTCACTTTCATTTGACACGATTTAGTTACATTCCAATTTAATTCAAACTTTAAGTTTTCCAAACCCATTTATTTATTCCACAACATTTTAAATTTACTTCCAGAGTTTAAGCGATTTCCAAAGTACAAAACCACCTTTGAAATCAACTATATCCAAAATTCTTTGGCAATTCAAATATTCTTTTGAATTTCAAAACCAAACCCAATTCACAAACAATTCCAATTTAAAATAATTTGGTAGCAAACTTTTCTCTCGGAAATTCGAAAATGAACATCGATGATGCTGCAGTCATCACCGACGTTATTTTCTAACAACCAAAAGAGTTCAAATGCTTTTATTTCCTTTAAACATCTCAAATATTTTAAATTTTAAATCTTTCCAGATTTCATATCCAACTCAAAAATATCCTTGAAATAATACCATATTTTTTTTTCCAGAACCTTTGAAAACACTTCCAAATCCAAAGAATTTTAATTTTCTCAAAATTCCAGATCCATCCAATTTCTATTCAAACATTACCCTGGAATTTTATTTCAATTTCAATTGCAAATCACATTTATAATTCACATTTACAAGATTCCATTTGGTTATATGAATTTATTTCTTGACTATTGATTAAATTCCAATTCTTATTAAATTTTCCCAATGACAATGATAATCGTTCAATATTATCATTTCCTAACAACCAAGCAACCATACATAACTATAAAAAATTTCGGAAAATCATTTCTTTTATATACAAAAATAATTTGGGTAAAATTATTTCATTTACCCTATTTTAAAACAATATTGTGTCGGTTTATCTTGTTAAGAGTTTAGAAATTCCTATCGATATTGTGGCGTCCCACACACCGATCAAAATCTATAAACACCTAACCGATAAGTCAACACAATATAAAACAAATTTTATATTCACTAACAAATACGCTCTCTCAGGAAAGAAATCACTTAAGAGCCTAGGTATTCGCTCAACCTAGAGCTCTGATACCACCTGTCACGACCCGACTTCCTATGCCCAGGAAATCGTATCGTTTTGAAGAAAAGAAAGAGGTGAGAAAGTAGAAAAGAAAGAGAAGAAGAAGAAACAACATCAGAATCTCAACAGCGGAACGAATAAAATATAATATATCACATAAATTAATACATAGTATCATATACATCAGAGTTACACAGACAATACAGCAGATACTAGACAGTTATAGACACCTGTCTAGTTAATACAACTCACACATCACAGAGATACAACACAGCGGAAATACAAAATAAACTCTAATCACAGCGGAATCACTATGTATCTACACGCAGAAGCCTCCTGCTCCATTGCTCCTCCAGAGTTCGTCAAAGCTAACCTGAATCCCTTGACTACCCGTAAAAATTTGGGTACCCGAGAGTTTATGAAAAACAGAAATAAACTTCGGGTCAGACATGGGTCTGGTATGAGTAACAGGTTAAAGTTGCTTAACTTTGAAAATCCTTTGAAAACAAAAAGATATCACGTAAGACTTCCCACACATAAACATGGAAAAGTTTTTACCTTACGCTAACCAAAACATTTTTTTAGGAAATCCAGTGATATTATAATAGTGTCTAGGGTTTTCAAGTAAAATACAGAAATAGCTGAAATTGTTACATTCATTAAATTCCAGCATACTAGGTATACAATCAAAACCGATGGCACTTATTGGATTTTGGATTCCATACAATGGCTGGGCTACTGGGGTACCGCCCGTCACAGTACGTGGCCTAGATCACCGTACCGAGGACCCACCCTAAGTCCCCTGCAACACAAGGCCGGAACCATTCCTTACTGAACAGTTCCAAATAAGATCACCCCACAGTTGGCGCGACCAACCGTACACTAAACCGAAATAAATAGGGACATCTAGACAGGGGTAAACCTTACTCTCAAGTGGGGGCTACCCACGAAGCCTTGCTGCACCTCCCCTGTTTTAGCCATTCCCGGTTGATGAGGCTTGAGGTCACGATTACCTTTATAGAATACATCTCTTAGAATGCTCATCGTCCGCCTGACGATGTTCTGAAAGCATTCGATCCATACAAGTTCGTTCCGGGTTCGAACGAAACCGAAGGCATTCTGAATCACCATCTCGAATCTATAAGTACTATCTTCGTCAAACTCATTACGGAATCACCCACAGAGTTATACTGACGAATAGTTCTTATACCTCGAGTCTTCACTTGCTCCACTTGGATTTCACGACCTAACGTTATTTTGGATCGATGTGGTATTCGGGTCTCCAGACCTGGAATCCCGGTATACGGAAACCCGATCCCGGTCTCATCGAAATCCAAAACGTGTCTTTTAAGGCCAAGTTGTTTTAAAGGTTTAAAATAATTCAATTCAATTATCTATATCAACACAGATAGATAAAACACAATATCACAGATGGATAATCACATATCAGCATAAATGGATAATCTATATCATCACACTTCAAACAAAGCATCCATATCACAACAATATTACTCATCTCATATCTGAGATCACAATCAATCAATGGGATATCAATATCAATCATCATACATAAGCAAGGATTAATAATCACATCATTGATAATTAATTTAAAATGAATTAAATTAATTACCTTACCTTTAATTAATTTAAAGTTAATTAAATTAATTACTTCATCATTATTAAACTTGCTTATACTACTATTAATTATAAATCAATTAATCAATCATCATCCCATTTTTCCTTTTAATTAATCATCCCGATTAACCATCTTTAATTACATTTAAGTAATTATCTTCAAATTATTCCACAGATTAATTTCTTTAACCAAATATAGAAGTAAATCCCTACATTACTTCATTTATTCATTAACCAGAGTTAATTACTTGCTTAATTATTTATTTTAATAAATCTCTTCATTTATCAATTATATTCCAGATAAATCCATTTTAAATTCAACATTAATTATAAAAATTAATGATCTCAAATTATAATTACAATTTAAATTAATTACATCAAAGTAATTTATCCTTAAATCAATCCAAAATATTAATCACCTTCGATTAATCGTAATCAGTAATTAACTCCTTTAATTACTAAATAAATTAATTACTCCATAATTAATTATCTCAAATTAATCCTTTGATTAATTTTACAAAGTAATTTTACTCGAATTACTTTATTAACAAAACATCATCCCATTAATTACATCCTGTAATTAAACATCAATTACTTCTCTAAGTAATCATACTTATCACATCATCAAATTATTTATCCAAATTAATTAAAATAAATTAATTAACTCCAATAATTCAAATTACTTAATTAATTAAAATGAGTAATTATCTCTTTAGTTACTCCCCATTTATCATTTACACTTAAACAATTAAAATGTTGATTAATACATCAATTTATCCAATCAATTATATTGATTAATTATAAAATAATTCAGTTAATGACCTTCATTAACATTTATTAAATTATACATCTAAAATAATTAACTTCATCAATTATTATTAAGTTTAATTTACCTTCAATAATTAATCAAATTAATTAAAGTCTAACCTATGATTTTTGATAACATATTAAATACTTAATTCATTATTTAACTTTAATTAATATCTTTAATCTTATAATTACAAATTAATCCATATAAATTATCAACTCTCATTCTAATTTCCTTAATAGTTAAATGAATTCAAATCTTTGGTCTTTATTGTTTAAAGAAAACTCATTTTCCACAATTGATTAAAATTTTACTTCAAATGTTTAAAAACGTTTATTTACTTTCTTTGAATTTCCATTTAAAAATTCAAGTTTAACTAACACTCATTTGAACTTCGAATCACCTTATAAAACCCCGACCTTTGAAAACTTTTAATTTACCAATTTAAACGATACTTTCGTTATGAAGAGATTTTAAATCAAAATCCATTAAACTTACATATTTAAATTCATTAAAAGTATTTAAATTTGAAACTTCTTTTATTTGAAAAATCTAGATTTTTAAACACTCAATTTTGACATCAGTTTTAATTTAAAAATCCACTAATTTAAAAACTGTAAAGGCTGGGTACTGTTTAGACTTGAAACAACCTACTCGAGTCTCCGGGTTTTGCTTGAGTAAAACGTGAAAACACCCGAGCAAAATCAGATCTTTCCCGAGTACATACTGGGTACTAAAATGTTGTAAGGCAAAACAACTTGAGTTCCTTTATTTTACTTCGATGAAAACATGAGATCACCCGAGTCGAACGATGAATTACTCGAGTAATTCTCGAGTTTATTTCCTGTTACCCCAAAAAGAATCATAGCCACCAAACCTTCGACTGTGCACGTACACACACACATCAGCCACCTCCGGTCGACCCCGACCATCCCTACATCACGGCGACCATCTCTACAGCCTATTCCAACCTTCAGATCGACACCAAAAATTCGAGATCGAGATCGAGTTTCTAAATCAAGCCTGGAACCAACAACATCCCATTTTCAAAACCTGGCAGTTCGACTTCCTCCAATCTTCGACCACCAGAGGACCACCACCACTGGCCACAGCCTCGTCTATCTCCACTCTACCCAACCTCCAACGCACGCGACACTCGATCCAGCCATGAGTTCGAATGAGACGTAAAACAAGGGCCACGCAAAACTAGGTCTAGGGAAAAGGATTCGACGCCGCCACCACCACCGTTAACTAACCACCACCGCACTATTTTTCCGAACATCCCTGGTCGCTCCTCTACCTTTCGACCAAGACTCAACGTCTCCGGTCGACTACATCGACCACGGCGACTCAAATTGTTCGAAACAGTGAAGTTTAAACTGCTCTTCATTTTCTTGCCTAAAAATTCTAATTCTTGTTTTAAAAATCATGATTTAGTATGTGTTTTCATTTGATGCAACTGGATTCTTTAAACAAAAGGGTTGATTTTTAACATATTTAAGGATGTGCATGTTTTCTTGAGTTACTAGAGAAAGTTATGGATTGTTTCAGCTTTAATAAAATTTTAATATAAAGATTTCAACAAAATAAACAGCTCTTGTTCTCATCTCAAGTTCAGTCAGGGGTTAGATCAAGTGCTAAAGTGTTGTTTTCATACTCACAAGAAATAAAAACAGATACAGGTATCACCAGAAACAGATACTCAAAGATTTCAATCATATACATACAAAATACAGAGGAAGCATGCCATAAATATCAGTTATAAGTTTTTTTTTTTTTTTAATAAAATTGTTACTCACCAAATATCAGAGAAGAACAGAACTCGTTTGCAACAGCCTTTGAAATTCTTTGAAAAACTGAAAAGTGTTTTCCCACTTAGATCTTCTGCCAAATCATCTTTGTTCACTGTCATATTGACTCACTGATGATGTTTGAAGCTTGTTTAAGGATTTAATGGAGTTTTCATTTTGGTTTTGTTGAGCTCGAACTGGCATTTGAAATGAAAGGAGAAGATTGTTTCCAGGTTGAAGTTTTTTAAAAACATTTTACAGGGTTTGTAATTTTCTTATGTCAGAGATATTTTGACAATATGGAGGCTGAAATACAATTCGTATAGATCTTGTATGCTGTAAGGAATTGAGACATTAATGATATTGTACTTGTTGTTCTCATTTCACACATATCTCATCATTTTCCTTTACACTTGCCTGGCTTCTTTTGCAAGCATGTTATATTTTACTTTGTAATTGATTCTCTTTGCTCTTAGGTCTGTATGCATGCATTCGAACCATTATTTCCATGCTTCCCTGTACATGCTTTTTTTGTAAATTTTTGACTATGAAGATTTATAAAGGCTGGAAATCTTCTTTTAATGATGTAGTGTAAATGTTATTGTAATATTGTTCAATTATAAAATGTGATAGATGTTGTTTTAATATGTTGTTTGGTTAGAAAATGTATTTGTTTTATTGTTAACTCGCCTATGTGCATTTCTAGTTTGATTATGAAAAGTAATGGATGTTATTTTAATATGTTGTTTGATTAACTAGTATATTGGATATTGTTTAGATGTGTAGAATGTATGTTTAGATATTTTAGTATGTTGTTTATAATTTATAAATTTTACTTGTTTCATTTGTATTGTTGTTAGCTTGTTATTTTAATATGTATATTTGTTATTTGTAACATTGTATTGTATTTCCAAATGAATACTTTATACTAATTTTTTTTATAAACATCCTTTAAATAAATTACACGTCTATAAATTTGGAATAGTTCATAAGAAATTATATTTTTATCAATATTATAAAAGTTCGTTTATCAAATTTTAAAAAGATCAAACAAAAGAAATTATTTATTTCACAATATATCCAAAGTAACATTTGACAAATTGAATTAAAACTCATATGTATCTTTAAAACTAAAATTAACAAGTTACACTTTTGTAAAGAAAAGAAAAATGAAATTCTTTTATAAATAAATATAAATCTGAACCAAATTAGAAATAGTTTTAAAAACAAATTAATCATTTATCTAAATATATAAAACTATATATATTTATTAAATAGCTTTGAAAAGTCATCCCAAAATAAATAATAATTTCCAAATCTCTAGAATATATATAAGAAGTTTGAAAATAAAATTTATCAATTAAGATTAAAATAGAACTTACCTGTCTACGATATATACCAGTATATCCGTTATAAACAGAAAAATCATTTATCAGTTTTAAAAGATAAAACTCACCAATACGATATTTATCAGAAGAAAATATCAATTCAAGTTTATAATTCAAAAATATATCAAATCAATTTAATATTTAATATAAATTATTAAATTGATATTGCTCGAAATTCCGGGTCGTCACAGTTTCGGGAACGATTCGAACTTAAGTTCGTTCCTGAATCTGAGAAAGCTTTATTGGCCCGTCGCTTTCTTGAATTAAAGCAAGGGAAGTCTTTCGTTTTTGAGTATGTTGCATCTTTCGAGGCCTTATCTAAGTATGGTCTTGAATTCATTTGCACTTCTTATAAGAAGAATCTGAAGTTTGTCTCTGGTTTTAAGAAATATCTTAAGAAATCTTTGATGCTTGAGCTTAAGCTTTCTTTTGAGGAGTTGGTTGATTCTGCACTTCATCTCGAAGCCATCGAGAGGGAGTGTGATAGTGGTGATAATGTTGAGGTTCGCAAGAACCCCAACAAAAAGCATTTTCCATTGGATGAGCGGGAATTTTTCCCTTCCAAGAAGAAAAAGCCCGTTGAATCTGATTCTCTGTCTCAGTCAGCTGGAACACCTTCTATTCGGAAGTGTTTCAATTGTGGTTCTCCTGATCATATGATTCGAGCTTGTCCTAAGCCCCTCTTCTGCTGCTATTGCAAGAAGGAAGTCCATCGCAGTTCCACTTGTCCTATTGCTCCGAATAATTCTCAATCAGGCAAGCTAAATATAGCGAATGCTTCTGGAGGTTCTTCTCGGGGATAAGGTATGTCTCCATCTATTTTTGGAAGGTCTCTATTTTCTTTATGGTTTCGATTCCAAATTTGATGGCATCATTTATTGCTTTAAGCCCTCATGATGAGGAAAGTGTTATTTCTCTCATTTCAATATTTTTTTTGAAGTGGTGTTAAGGACTTTTTAGCTTGACCTTGCTACCGGTTTTCATTTGCTACGAGTTGCGGAAGTTAGACTTCCACTTACCGCATTCCACACTCATCATGATTCCTTTGAATGACTCATTATGTAATTCGGTTTGTCCAGCTTATTTTATCCATTTTATGAATCGAGTATTCTATGAATATTTCGATGACTCCATTTTTGTAATTATTGATTTTTGGATGAAAATAGCAATTTAAAGAATTTTGCAAATCTTTTTCATAAGGTTTATTTATAAGTATAATTGGATTTTGTTCTTAAACGAGCAAAGAATATTATTAAAACTTTTAAGAGATATGTTCATCATATAGAAAATGACTTTGTGATTGTATTGCCCATTGAGTGCTTTAAGAATTCTGGTCGATGCGCTTGATCAACGTTATTGATAGGAATTTCCTAAACGCTTTGATGAGACAGTCAGACATAGTAAATTGACTTGTAAAATGTAAATTTTTCTAGAAAGATGATTTCATAAAGAAAATTGTAAATTTTGAAGTTTAGCTTTTCGGGAAAGAAGATTATTTGAAAGAACTCTTTTCCAATACTCTCATATCCTTGTGGTTTCCGAAGGGAACCAAGACTTTATCTTTTGTTCCAATGCTAATCGTATTGGTTTGGATGCCATTCCCTTGCAGAAGAGAACGTGCTATCACTTATGTTTCCAAATCATTAGAGCCTATCGAGACTAGATATGCCACTCATGATCTAGTGTTCGCGACTATTATTTGTATTTGGCATCATTATTTTTAGGTGAGGAATTTTGTCCTCCTCACCGATCATAATTTTTGAATGTTTATTTTTTTATAAGGAACTTAGTGTTGGCTCGAGTTCCTTGCATCTTATGATATTGATTTTTATACTCCCGAAAGTGAAATCGTGTTGCCAATGCCCTTTCGTAGTAAGCAACAAGTGGTTGTTTCTTTGTTGATGTCTGAATGGAATGATCTTTTTACCAGGTTCATCGGACGTTTTGTTGTACTTCATTTTGTTGAGCTTCGGTTCAATTGACGTACCGTTTGTATTACGTCAGTGTTCTGAATCATTTGAGCTTGGGAATCTAAAGAAATCTCTGAGCAACCAGGTTCGGGCTTATCCTTTCGTGCACTTTATGGTGAACTTTTTATTTCTAATTTGCTTTGGTGTTGATATGCTTTTATGGTTGTTACTCTTTGTTTTTCTTCTTAAGAATTGCGAGGACGCAATTTCTTTAAGGAGGGGAGTCTGTAACAACCCGCATATTTATCGATTGAATATTTAAATATTTTATTTAAATATAACATCGTTCGTCGGATTATAGCCCGAAAAGCTACTTTCTGCAAACTGTCGAATTGGGACTCAAGACCACTTCCATTGAGTTCAAAATGTCGTTTGCGATCTTTTTGAGTATAAGCTTCGATATGTTTGGAGTAAGTCAAATTTTGCTACTTTTTCTAATTGGGTTTTGGGTTGGTTCAGCCCACTAGCTTAACTTAACACCCTAACCCAGCCTTCTCCTCCCCATTCACTCATTCTCATTCCTCAAACTCAAGCTTCAACTGAAAATGGTGGAAAGAAAAGGAAATTAGAAACTCCAAGCCCTAGTTCCTCTTGCAAACTCTAAATTCCTGCTCCAAAATCAAAGAGAAGCCATTGGTAAGCCTTCTCTTCATCTTCTCCAACTCTTTCTTTCTTCTATTTCAGAAATTTCCTAAACCTAAATTTGGGAAATGCTTGTTTTGATCTTATATTGAAGCTTGTAGAGTAGAAGTGGAGAGTGGTTGGTCTTTTCTTTGCATTTAAGCTTCTCATCCGTGTTATTGAGTTAAAAGGTGAGATTTTTATCTCACATCTATGCCTATAATTATCTTTGGTTGTTAGGTATGAATTCCTAACACTTCTTCATGTGTATTTCCCCTTGATTTGGATTGGTTTTGTGAATATTCCAATTTTTGGTTTTTGAAGTCAAATTTGTGTGAAAATCCTTTAATGTATGTTTGATCATGTTTTTGGTGATGCATCAAAGAGCTTATAGGGCCGGGTCATCTATTGGCATAAACCCTTAGCGCCCATTGCTCGTCCGATTGCATTTGCAAAGAGATTGCATCTTCATTTTTAGGTTAAAAATACTGGAAATCCCAGTTTAGTCGACTGAAATCTATGTTCAGTCGACTGAATGTGGAACCCGAAAGTTTCCATACATGATTCAGTCGACTGAAATCTCTGTTCAGTCGACTGAACCAGGAAACAGAAAGTTTCCAGGCATGATTCAGTCGACCGGAATCTCTGTTCAGTCGACTGAACCTGAAAACAGAAAGTTTCAAGGCATGATTTAGTCAACTGAAATCTCTGTTCAGTCAACTGAATTTGTTGTTTCTGCCCAGTTTGTCTTTTTGGATTGAATTTCCAATTTAAATTGATTCGTGATGATCCTATTTTTTGTTATCATTTATTATTGACTTTGATTGTGATATCCCGAAATTTCAAGGAATTTAAAATGTGATAATCTCTTAATTAAATTGTTTAAAATCGATAAAATTGTTATTTCAAATATAAATTACCAATTAATTAATAATGTGATGTTTTAAATTATGATTATAGATTGATTTTAAATAAGAATAATTATTTAATTTGTGTTATTTTAAAAATAGATTTGTTTTATATTATTTTCTTTAAATAAATTTATTTGTAAAAGTATTTATTAATTTGGAAATTTGATATAAAAGCTTCTAAACCATTTTAAAATTTATTTAAAATGTATAATGACAAGTGTTAGTAAATTAAGTCATGTTAGTAACATGTGTAAGGTGATTAACAAGCCAATTGACAAATGTTAGGAAATTTTACAAGTGTCCCTTATTTTATTTTATTTTCTTTAATTTTTAATAAATCCAAATTAGATCTATATATACATCTCTTTTCTCTTCTCCATTCTTTTCCCATTCTCATTTTTCAAAAGCAAAGAAAACTCAAACCAGATCAAATCTGAAATCACTTCCTCAAATCCAAGCCTGAAAATTTATTTCCAAACTCATAATCAAAACCCTATAAACTGTTTTATTCTCAAGCCTGCAATCTCCTCAAAAACAAATGCAAACCAGAAATGAATCAAAGCCTGTAATTCAAATCTGTTGATATTCAAGCCAGAACAACCTGAAAACCTTTTTACAAACATCAGATTTAAAAGCCTGTAACCTCCTCAAACAATAAGCCTGTAGCATTTATCAAACACTGAAAACAACTTTCAAAACCCTATAACCAATGCTCAGTTCAAAAACTTGAAGTTCATTCCTCAAACATAAATTTAAAACCCTGTAATCATTTTCATAAGCAAGAAGAATCAAAGCCCGTAACTTTCTCATACAAGATCAGCATTCCAGTTTCAGACTTTCAAGTTTCAAAGCTTCAGTTTTTCAAATTCCAGAAATCAAGCAAATTCAGTTTTCAAAGTTTTAAGGCAATTCAAAGTTTTCAGCTTCAATACCATTCAAGTTTTCTTAATCCAAAACTGTTTCAAAAGCTCATGCCTGGTTAGTAAACTTTTAAATTTAAAACTTAAGTAATATGTGAATTGCTCTGTGATGATTGCTTTGCATATTTGAATGTATGAAATCCTTGTGTATTTCTGTTGATTTTAAAAACATTTCAGTTCTTAGTTTAGGCCTCTGTTTTAAAACTGTGAATATGAAACACCTTCAGATTTGATGCATATGACATATGGTTGAAGTAAACTGGTGATGTATGTTTGAAATGTGTTTGCATGATGATTTTAAGATTCTGGAACATATTTCTATGTATGAAGATGCTATGTATTGGTTGTGCATGTCTGAGAATCAGACAAATGGATTTTCCCAAGGTTATAGGCATTTAATTTGTTCAAAAATCTTTTCCCATCCCTCTGATTTATTTTAAACAATAGTTTCTAAACAAAAGATGTTAGATTTAACAAAATTCAGATCTTAAAAATAGTTTAAAGTAAAATATAGCAAAACTTCTCTGGAAATTTGGAATTACAGACAAAAATTCAAAATAAGTTAAAATTCTAACATCATAATTGGATGTTTCAAGATTATAACTCGAATCCATTTAGAAAGTTATGACTTTTAAAACTAAAATCATGAATTTTAAAAATGTTTTGAGTTTGCAATTTGGATTGGTCTGGAAATGGATGTTGAGGCTACCTTTGGCGATCAAGAGGTTGAGAAGTCTCGGAGTTGCTGCTGGGGGTGGATGTAGTTGTGAGGTGTTCAGGAAAATTGCCTGGAAGTGTTCCAGATCATCGAGGCGATATGGAGGAGGAGATTTAGGTTTTTAAACCTAATTTGGGCATGGCTGGAATCGAGATCGTGGCAGCGTCTCTGATGCATCGAGATGCATCGAACTTTTGGATGTGGCAGCGTGGAAGGGCGGCTAGTCATGGCCAGAATAGCAGCGAGGTCTGGTGAACGACGTCGTGGATTCGAGGGATTTTCTGGTGATGGGTAGCTTCTGGTTCGATCATGATAGCTTGTTTTTGCTTCAGGGTTCGTAGAGAGTTTTGGGTGATCGGATTGGATTAAGTGGGGGCATCGCCGACTTGTTGAGGGTGGTCAGAGGTGCCGGAATCATCGCCGGCGTTAGTACACATGTACGGTGTCCTGCCTGTGTCAGTGGAGTGTTGAAAATGAAAGGGGACTCGGGTTAAACCCGAGAGATCTTCGGGCTTGTCCCGAAGCAAGTATTAGGCAAGTTTTTTAAAAAATGTTTTTTAAACTTGGTTTTTGAAATTTTAAAATGAGAGTAGTTTAAACTTTATTATATAAATTACTTATATAATAGTTGTTTCTTTAGCATTGTTTAAGAAGTTTTGGAACTTTGTTTAATTTAAAATTTTGTTAAGTAAAGTTTATTTTAAACTTAAGATTAGAAATGAAATTTTAAAAGTTTTTATAAAGCAAGTTTTTAAATTAAAATTGAAACTAGCTTTAAATCTATTACTTGATAATGTTTTAAAAGAAGTTATGATTTGGTAATTTTAATTTATCAAATTAAATGAGTATTTTAAAACTAAATTAATGATTTAATTAAGTAAAGTAATTAAAGAGAAAAATGGTTTAAATATGTTAGTGGTAATTAAGGCATTAATAAGATAATGATTTTATCTTAAGATAATTAAAGTTTTTACTTATTTGAGATTAATTAAGTTAATTAAGGAAAATTAAGTATAATTAATTAATTTAATTAATTCATGATAAAGGATTAATTAAGAAATTAATTAAGAAATATTAATTAATTAAATTAACTAATGATTAAGGATAAATTAATTGAGGGTTATAATTAATTAATTAAAGGTTAATTAATTGTAATTAAGGATAATTAATTAAGTGATTAGAGATTGATTAATTAATGATTAGAGATGAATTAATTTAGTAATTAAAGATTAATTAATTTGTAATTAGAGGTTAATTAACTGGTAACTAAGAAGTACTTAATTTGTAATTAAGTTTTATTAATTGATAATTAAGGTTTATTAATTAATTATTAAAAGAATAATTAATCTATAATTGAAGATTAATTAATTTGTTTAAGGGTAATTAAGGGATGAATTACTCAAGTGTAATTAATAAAATGAATGTGATTAATTTAAGTTAATTAATTTGTAAATTAATTAAAGATAATCACTTGATAAAGGATTAAGTATGAATACTTAATAAGATTGATTAGTGTAATTACTTAGTGAAGTAATTAATGTATAATTACAGAATGTAATTAATTAAAGATAATTACTTAATGTGAAGCAATTAAAGGATAACTACTTAGTAGAAGTAATTAAGGATTGATTACTTGGTGTAATTAATTAAAGGATTAATATAATTAATTAAGGAGTTAATTAATTAAGGTAAGTAATTATAGGATGGTAATTACTATTTATGATTAATTAAGGTTGATAAATGGAAGTAATTAATTAATGGAAATAATTAATTAAGGATCATTAATTAATGTAATTAAATATTAATTAATGAAAGTAATTAAAGATTAATTACTGTTAATGATTAAGGATAATTAATTTTTGTAATTAATTAAAGGCTAATTACTTTATGTAATTAAAGGATAATTAATCAAGATGATTAATTTAGATGGACATTAAAGTATGATTAATTAATTAAAGGTTTGTAATTAATTAATGATTGATTAAGCAAGGTTGGATAATTAATTCTTAAGTAATTAATTTAATTTGAGTTAATTAAATTAATGATAACATGGATTAATAATTATTGCTTATGGATGGTTGTTTGAGTTGAATATCTGGATTGGTTGATATCTATTGGATGATATGCTGTGATATTCTGAGATATGATATTGGGTATATCGGTGATAAATGTGTGATATTTATCTATGCTAAATGCTGTGTGAATTCAAGTATTGAATTGAATTAAATTGTTTAAACCTTAAACAACTTGGCCTTTAAAATACGTTTGGATTTCGATGAGACCGGGATCGGGAATCAAATTTGATTATCCGAAAACCACATCGATCCAAGTTTAACGATAGGTCATGAATCTCAATTGAAGATGAAGATTTAGAGTGCAAGGGTTATTGTCGTTAACTCTGAGGGTGATTCCAAAACGAGTGTAACGAGATAATGCCTTTAGTTTCGTTCGAACCCGAAACGACCTTGTATGGATTGAATGGTTTCAGAACATCGTCAGGTGGACTATGAGCATTCTAAGATAGATGTGTTCTATTAAAAGGTAATCGTAGCCTCAAGCCTCATCAACCGGGAATGGCTAAAACATGGGAGGTGCACGCAAGGTTAAGTGGGTAGCACCCAAGTAGGATGAGATTTTCCCTTGTCTAGAGTCCCTTTTTATTTCGGCTGTGTAGGCGGTTGATGGCTCCAACCGCGGGGTTGTCTTATTCGGACTATCCAGTAAGGGGTAGCTCCGGCTTTATGTTGCAGGGGGTCGGGAGTGATCCTCGGTACGTTGATCTAGGCCACGTACTGTGATGGGCAGTACCCCAGTAGCCCTGCCATTGTATGGAATCCAATTTCCAATAAGTGATCTCGGACTTGATTGTATAACCCACTTTGTGGCTAGTATGCTGGAATTTAATAATGTAACAATTTCAGCTACATGAGTATTTATTTGAAAACCCTAGACCCTATTATAATATAACCGGATTTCCTATCAAAATTTTGGTTAGCGTAAGGTAAAAACTTTTCCATATTTATGTGTGGGAAGTCTTACGTGATACCTTTGTTTTCAAAAGGTTTTGAAGTTAAGCAACTTTAACCATTTACTCACACCAGACCCATGTCTGACCCAAGTGTTTATTTTGTTTTTCTTAAACTCTTGGGTACTCAAATTTTTACGAGTAGCCAAGGGATTCAGGTTAGCTTTGATGAATTATGGACGAGCAATGGAGCAGGAGGCTTCAACGTTATAAGATATATAGTTTTCCGCTGTGTTGTATCTCTGTGACATTTTGAGTTGTATGAAAGACATGTGTTTATTACTGTCTAATTTGTGATGTATAAGCTGTGTATCTCTGATGTATATGATACTATGTAATACTTATATAATTAATATAATTTATTTCGTTCCGCTGTTTAGATTCTGATGTTGTTTCTTCTTTCTTCTCTATCTTTTCTCTTTTCTATCCTTTTCTTTCTTCAAGATGATGCGACTTTCTATGGACAGAAAGTCGGGTCGTCACAGTTGGTATCAGAGCTCTTGGTTGAGTGAATACCTAGGCTCTAGAGTGGTGTCTATCTTGAGAGAGCGTATTTGTAATTTTTATATAACTATATATATATTTGTTCTACCTATTTGTTGGGTTACCTGTTCGGGTTTTCCAATATGAGTTATAAAGGTAGATAGGATAGTGGTGTGTGTAACACGACCACAAATGGTTGGAGTTTGAATGTTTGAGTTTGGAAGTGTATATGTCGAGACTGTAGACCTAATACCGTCTCGAGTGAGCTTTGCTTGATGTAAGGATTTCGTTGATCGCTGAAGGAAACCTTTTAAAGGTTCGGAGTTCATCAGTAAAGTGCAAGTTTGATCGCGCTCGTGTGAGAAGATTTTTGAGAGTTTGGATATATCGGAAGAAGTAAAGCAAGTGATGGTATCTTGTCAACCTCAGGAAGAAGTAGTTGTGTGATGAGACGCGGTGACTATGGATGTCTCTGAAGACGTTTTCTTTTAGAGCGAATTTAAGGAAGTGTGACTGCTTTGGTGTGTGGCTGAGTTCGGCAGGGTGTTTGAGTTTGGTTTGAGGTACGAGTTTCTCAAGAAGCTTTGGAAAAGAAGTCTTGGCATTTGTGTCAGCAGTGCAGCTCAGAGTGTTTTGTGTGCCGGCAGGAAGTCTTCTGGCTAAGCAGTTTTCTAAGAGGTTGAGTTCAGAAGCTGCAGAGTGGATCCAGTTCTTCGATGGATTGGTTAAATAGCATAAGCTGTTCTGATTGGTTAAGAGAGAATAGTATCTTTGGATATTGGGTTGGATAGGATCGCAAATGTGACTTGCGATAGTTTGAGTGTTCTCTTGTGATATCAGAGATTTTCCGAATGTCTTCAAGGAAGTCAGAGGTTTGTCAGCATTAGAGATTGAGTTTCCGTATTGACTAGGATTCCAGGAGTAGTACCGGTGGTTCAGCTAGGTAGAAGGATGTCTCCAAGAGAGAAGTTTGGTGAAGCAGCTCAGGTTTTGGTGGAACTTCTGAGTTTTCTCTTTATGGATCTTTTGAACCATGTCTTCCGAGATGTGTCGAACAAGTCTGTGCTCGAGTTCATCGACAGCATTCTCAACTGCTCCAGATCAGAGTTATGCAGCAGAAGTAAGGTGGTAGTTGTTCTATAGTGGAAGCAATCGGAAGTTGCAGTGTTAGAGAGTTTCTACATAAAATATTTATGGATTTGAGTCCAGATTGGTGAGTGCATCTGTTTTGTCTTTTCCGGATAGGAGAAGTAAGTTGTAGTCTACTGATAATGGTGGAGTAGAGTTGTATTCTTGATTTCGGTAGATCTTGAGAGGATTTGTGTAACGACCCGACTTCCAATTAATTATTTAATAATCCATAGTTAATGACTTCATTAACTATTATTTAATTACTTTCCTTAAGTAATTAACTTATATTAATTATTATTAATTCTAAATTAATAAATCTTAGTAACCAATTTATTAATCTCTAATTACTAAATTAATTAAGTGTCAACCATAACTTAATTAATATTTAATTACTTATTAATTAATTCCTAACCATTAATTAATACTCTAATTTATAATCCCTAACTACAAATTAATCATCCCTAATTAATTAATCTTAATCATAAATAAATTAGTTTAAACCTTTAATTACTTTTAAGTAATTATTTATTTCATTAATTTATTAGATAAATTAATTATTTAAGTTTAATTAATTTAGAATAATCAAGAGATGGCTTAATAATAATTACTTAATGTAATTGTTAAGGTGTGATTATTTAGGGAAGTAAATAATATATAATTACTGGAAGTAATTAGTTGAATAATGATTTTATTAATAGAAGTAATTTGAGTTAATTACTTTGAAAAAATTAATAAAGGGATTAATTAAGGAATTAATTAAGGAGTAATTAATTTAGTTAATGAAAGTAATTAAGGGTAATTAATTACTGATTGAAGATTAATCAAGGTGATTAATAAATGTTGTTTAATTAAAGATTAATTACTTAATGTAATTAATTTAATTGAGTAATTAATAATTAAGTTGTAATTAAGGATCATTAATTAATATAATTAATGATGTAATTAAGAATTGATTAATTAAGTAATAATTAATAAATGAAGTAATTAATCAATGTAATTAATTAAGGATTAATGTAATTAATTATAGTTGATTAAGTTAATTAATTTTAGTTAATTAATTAATGAAGTAATTAAAGGTTAATTACTATAAGTAGTTAAGGATAATTAATTTGAGAAATTAATTGAGGATAAATTACTTGGATGTAATTAAAAGATAATTAATCAAAGATGATTAATTGAAATGAAATATTAGAAGATAATTAATTAATTAAATTGTAATTAATTAATGGTTAAGTAAGAAGGATTTATAAAATGAAGTAATTAATTTAATTCTTTAAATTAATTAAAAGATAATATAAATCATTACTTATGAATGGGTGATAGTATTGAATACTTGGCATTGATTGATATCTCTGATGAGATATATGCTGTATGATATGGATGTTAGTTGAATTGTATGGACTGAATGCTTTCAGAACATCGTCAGGTGGACGATGAGCATTCTAAGTGATGTGTTCTTTTCTAAGGTAATCGTGACCTCAAGCCTCACAAACCGGGAATGGCTAAAACAGGGGAGGTGCAGCAAGGTTAGTGGGTAGCACCCAAGTAGGACAAGGTTACCTCTGTCTAGATGTCCCTTTCTATTTTCGACTTAGTGGTGCGGTTGCTGATCCCAACCGTGAGGTATCTTGTGCGGGAATTATCCAGTAAGGGATGTTCCGGCCTTGTGTTGCAGGGGATTGGGAGTGATCCTCGGTACGGTGATCTAGGCCACGTACTATGACGGGCGGTACCCCAGTAGCCCTGCCATTGTATGGAAACCCATTCTTCCTACGTACCCTTACGGTTTTGATTGTATAACCCACTTTGTGGCTAGTATGCTGGAATTTAATAATGTAACAATTTCAGCTATTTCATATTTATTTGAAAACCCTAGACCCTATTATAATATAACTGTATTTCCTATCAAATATTTTGGTTAGCGTAAGGTAAAAACTTACCCATGTTTATTTGTGGGGAGTCTTACGTGATACCTTTTCTTTTAAAAGGTTTTGAAGTTAAACAAGTTTAACCTGTTACTCACACCAGACCCATGTCTGACCCAAGTGTTTATTTTGTTTTATAAACTCTTGGGTACTCAAATTTTTACGAGTAGCCAAGGGATTCAGGTTAGCCTTGACAAATTGTGGAGGAGCAATGGAGCAGGAGGCTTCAGCGTTGTAGATATAGATAGTAGTTTCCGCTGTGTTGATCTTGTTTAGATCTTTGTTTTGTATTGAGATGTAATAACTAGACAGATGTTTATAACTGTCTAGTATATGATCTGTGTAACTCTGATAGATGATGTATATGATACTATGTAATAGTTATGTGATATATTATATTTTATTCCGTTTCCGCTGTGAGTATTTGTGTTTGTTTCTTTTCTCTTCTTCTCTTTTCTACTTCTCACCCCTTTCTTTCTTACTGTCGATGCGATTTTCCGAGAGTGGAAAGTCGGGTCGTTACAATTTGGTAGTTGAGTTGATCTTGTGTGTGGCCTGATCTTCTATAGATGGTAGATCTAGATGAGTAGGAGCTCAGTAGTTTAGTAGTATAACTAGTTTTGGATTCAGTAGAGCGAGTATTCCGGTGTCTATACCTGGAAACTCGGGGATAAATTTTAGGAAGCTTATCCGGATCTATGTCCGGATAGCTAGTAGTGTTTGATTAAATTGTTTGTTTGGATGAAATTGTTTGTTTGGTTGTGTATGGCTGATATGTATGCCTGAATTGGTTGAAATAAAATGAAATTTTTAGATTATCTTTTGTTTTAAATTTCGAGGATGAAATTATTTTAAGGGGGGAGGAATGTGATATCCCGGAATTTCAAGGAATTTAAAATGTGATAATCTCTTAATTAAATTGTTTAAAATCGATAAAATTGTTATTTCAAATATAAATTACCAATTAATTAATAATGTGATGTTTTAAATTATGATTATAGATTGATTTTAAATAAGAATAATTATTTAATTTGTGTTATTTTAAAAATAGATTTGTTTTATATTATTTTCTTTAAAGAAATTTATATATAAAAGTATTTATTAATTTGGAAATTTGATATAAAAGTTTCTAAACCATTTTAAAATTTATTTAAAATGTATAATGACAAGTGTTAATAAATTAAGTCATGTTAGTAACATGTGTAAGGTGATTAACAAGCCAATTGACAAATGTTAGGAAATTTTACAAGTGTCCCTTATTTTATTTTATGTTCTTTAATTTTTAATAAATCCAAATTAAATCTATATATACATCTCTTTTCTCTTCTCCATTCTTTTCCCATTCTCATTTTTCAAAAGCAAAGAAAACTCAAACCAGATCAAATCTGAAATCACTTCCTCAAATCCAAGCCTGAAAATTTATTTCCAAACTCATAATCAAAACCCTGTAAACTGTTTTATTCTCAAGCCTGCAATCTCCTCAAAAACAAATGCAAACCAGAAATGAATCAAAGCCTGTAATTCAAATCTGTTGATATTCAAGCCAGAACAACCTGAAAACCTTTTTACAAACATCAGATTTAAAAGCCTGTAACCTCCTCAAACAATAAGCATGTAGCATTTATCAAACACTGAAAACAACTTTCAAAACCCTATAACCAATGCTCAGTTCAAAAACCTAAAGTTCATTCCTCAAACCAAAATTTATAACCATGTAATCATTCATAAGCAAGAAGAATCAAAGCCCGTAACTTTCTCAAACAAGATCAGCATTCCAGTTTCAGACTTTCAAGTTTCAAAGCTTCAGTTTTTCAAATTCCAGAAATCAAGCAAATTCAGTTTTCAAAGTTTTAAGGCAATTCACAGTTTTCAGCTTCAATACCATTCAAGTTTTCTTAATCCAAAACTGTTTCAAAAGCTCATGCCTGGTGAGTAAACTTTTAAATTTAAAACTTAAGTAATATGTGAATTGCTCTGTGATTATTGCTTTCCATATTTGAATGTATGAAAGCCTTGTGTATTTCTATTGATTTTAAAAACATTTCAGTTCTTAGTTTAGGCCTCTGTTTTAAAACTGTGAATATGAAACACCTTCAGATTTGATGCATATGACATATGGTTGAAGTAAACTGGTGATGTATGTTTGAAATGTGTTTGCATGATGATTTTAAGATTCTGGAACATATTTATATGTTTGAAGATGCTGTGTATTGGTTGTGCATGTCTGAGAATCAGACAAATGAATTTTTCCCAGGGTTACAGGCATTTAATTTGTTCAAAAATCTTTTCCCATCCCTCTGATTTATTTTAAACAATAGTTTCTAAACAAAAGATGTTAGATTTAACAAAATTCAGATCTTAAAAATAGTTTAAAGTAAAATATAAAAAAACTTCTCTGGAAATTTGGAATTACAGACAAAAATTCAAAATAAGTTAAAATTCAAACATCATAATTGGATGTTTCAAGATTATAACTCGAATCCATTTAGAAAGTTATGATTTTTAAAACTAAAATCATGACTTTTAAAAATGTTTTGAGTTTGCAATTTGGATTGGTCTGGAAATGGATGTTGAGGCTACCTTTGGCGATCAAGAGGTTGAGAAGTCTCGGAGTTGCTGCTGGGGGTGGATGTAGCTGTGGGGTGTTCAGGAAAATTGCCTGGAAGTGTTCCAGATCATCGAGGCGATGTGGAGGAGGAGATTTAGGTTTTTAAACCTAATTTGGGCATGGCTGGAATCGAGATCGTGGCAGCGTCTCTGATGCATCGAGATGCATCGAACTTTTGGATGTGGCAGCGTGGAACGGCGGCTAGTCATGGCCAGAATCGCAGCGAGGTCTGGTGAACGGCGTCGTGGATTCGAGGGATTTTCTGGTGATGGGTAGCTTCTGGTTCGATCATGATAGCTTGTTTTTGCTTCAGGGTTCGTGGAGAGTTTTGGGTGATCGGATTGGATTAAGTGGGGCATCGCCGACTTGTTGAGGGTGGTCAGAGGTGCCGGAATCATCGTCGGCGTTAGTACACGTGTACGGTGTCCTGCCTATGTCGGTGGAGTGTTGTGGGAGTTTGTCTCGAAGAGAGACTCGTGCAGTTTGGCATGTGACTCGAGTGTAAACTCGAGTGGTTCGGGTGAGTTTTGGTTTCAGGTTCAAAATTTAAACTTAAATCAAATCTAATCTAAATTTTGAAAATGAAAGGGGACTCGGGTTAAACCCGAGAGATCTTCGGGCTTGTCCCGAAGCAAGTATTAGGCAAGTTTTTTTAAAAATGTTTTTTAAACTTGGTTTTTGAAATTTTAAAATGAGAGTAGTTTAAACTTTATTATATAAATTACTTATATATAGTTGTTTCTTTAGCATTGTTTAAGAAGTTTTGGAACTTTGTTTAATTTAAAATTTTGTTAAGTAAAGTTTATTTTAAACTTAAGATTAGAAATGAAATTTTAAAAGTTTTTATAAAGAAAGTTTTTAAATTAAAATTGAAACTAACTTTAAATCTATTACTTGATAATGTTTTAAAAGAAGTTATGATTTTGTAATTTTAATTTATCAAATTAAATGAGTATTTTAAAACTAAATTAATGATTTAATTAAGTAAAGTAATTAAAGAGAAAAATGGTTTAAAAATGTTAGTGATAATTAAGGCATTAATAAGATAATGATTTTATCTTAAGATAATTAAAGTTTTAACTTATTTGAGATTAATTAAGTTAATTAAGAAAAATTAAGTATAATTAATTAATTTAATTAATTCATGATAAAGGATTAATTAAGAAATTAATTAAGAAAAAATAATTAATTAAGAAAAAATAATTAATTAAATTAACTAATGATTAAGGATAAATTAGTTGAAGGTTATAATTAATTAATTAAAGGTTAATTAATTGTAATTAAGGATAATTAATTAAGTGATTAGAGATTGATTAATTAATGATTAGAGATTAATTAATTTAGTAATTAAAGATTAATTAATTTGTAATTAGAGGTTAATTAACTGGTAATTAAGAAGTACTTAATTTGTAATTAAGTTTTATTAATTGATAATTAAGGTTTATTAATTAATAATTAAAAGAATAATTGATCTATAATTAAATATTAATTAATTTGTTTAAGGGTAATTAAGGGATGAATTACTCAAGTGTAATTAATAAAATGAATGTGATTAATTTAAGTTAATTAATTTGTAAATTAATTAAAGATAATCACTTGATAAAGGATTAAGTATGAATACTTAATAAGATTAATTAGTGTAATTACTTAGTGAAGTAATTAATGTATAATTACATAATGTAATTAATTAAAGGTAATTACTTAATGTAAAGCAATTAAAGGATAACTACTTCGTAGAAGTAATTAAGGATTAATTACTTGGTTTAATTAATTAAAGGATTAATACAATTAATTAAGGAGTTAATTAATTAAGGTAAGTAATTATAGGATGGTAATTACTATTTATGATTAATTAAGGTTGATAAATGGAAGTAATTAATTAATGGAAATAATTAATTAAGGATCATTAATTAATGTAATTAAATATTAATTAATGAAAGTAATTAAAGATTAATTACTGTTAATGATTAAGGTTAATTAATTTTTGTAATTAATTATAGGCTAATTACTTTATGTAATTAAAGGATAATTAATCAAGATGATTAATTTAGATGGACATTAAAGTATGATTAATTAATTAAAGGTTTGTAATTAATTAATGATTGATTAAGCAAGGTTGGATAATTAATTCTTAAGTAATTAATTTAATTTAAATTAATGATAACATGGATTAATAATTGTTGCTTATGGATGGTTGTTTGAGTTGAATATCTGGATTGGTTGATATCTATTGGATGATATGCTGTGATATTCTGAGATATGATATTGGATATATCGGTGATAAATGTGTGATATTTATCTTTGTTAAATGCTGTGTGAATTCAAGTATTGAATTGAATTAAATTGTTTAAACCTTAAACAACTTGGCCTTTAAAATACGTTTGGATTTCGATAAGACCGGGATCGGGAATCAAATTTGATTATCCGAAAACCACATCGATTCAAGTATAACGATAGGTCGTGAATCTCAAGTGAAGATGAAGATTCAGAGTGCAAGGGTTATTGTCGTTAACTCTGAGGGTGATTCCAAAATGAGTGTAACGAGATAATGCCTTCGGTTTCGTTCGAACCCGGAACGAACTTGTATGGATTGAATGCTTTCAGAACATCGTCAGGTGGACGATGAGCATTCTAAGATAGATGTGTTCTATTAAAAGGTAATCGTAGCCTCAAGCCTCATCAACCGGGAATGGCTAAAACAGGGGAGGTGCACGCAAGGTTAAGTGGGTAGCACCCAAGTAGGATGAGATTTTCCCCTGTCTAGAGTCCCTTTTTATTTCGGTTGTGTGGGCGGTTGCTGGCTCTTGGGTACTCAAATTTTTACCCAAGTGTTTATTCTGTTTTTCTTAAACTCTTGGGTACTCAAATTTTTACGAGTAGCCAAGGGATTCAGGTTAGCTTTGATGAATTGTGGAGAAGCAATGGAGCAGGAGGCTTCGGCGTTATAAGATATATAGTTTTCCGCTATGTTGTATCTCTGTGATGTTTTGAGTTGTATGAAAGACAGGTGTTTATTACTGTCTAATTTATGATGTATAAGCTGTGTATCTCTAATGTATATGATACTATGTAATACTTATATAATTAATATAATTTATTTCGTTCCGATGTTTAGATTCTGATGTTGTTTCTTCTTTCTTCTCTATCTTCTCTTTTCTATCCTTTTCTTTCTTCAAGATGATGCGACTTTCTGTGGACAGAAAGTCGGGTCGTCACATTGATGACTTCTTTTTGACTTCATTCATGGGTTTTTATAAATGATCCCTTCAAATCGTATTAACAGCTCGCTTCTCCAATTTATAAATTCTATTTAAAACACACACACATTTTTGCACTCCGAGCGAAGTGGGAGGAGAATTAAATGATTAGATAAAACGCGTGCAATGAACACGTGCGTTCATCTTTTCAGTTAATTCCCAATCTATTCGTTTGAACGTTTTGACCTTCGAGTCTAGTCTACCGATGAGATGAGGTAAACTTTGTACTGCTTTGAGTGTGAAATTGACTAGGGGATAGTAAACCGTTTAGTGCGAACGGGTGGTTATAGGACTCACGTTAACACTTTTTGGGTTCCTTTTCGAGAGTTTGTGACACATGTTGCCTTCAGGTTTGTTGCCTTTGGGATAGTGTCTTCATACTGTCTCCTTCTGGCTTGTTGCCTGTTGTATCGCTTTTGGAGTTGGTCCTTTTCCCCAGCTCGAGAGATATTTGGGATTGTTTGTTGCCTTTAATAACGCTTTTGGAGTTGGCCCTTTGCCCTGGCTCGAGAGATATTGGGGTGTTGCTTTTTGTAGTGCTTTCGTAGTGGCTTCTTCACCATTGCTCGAGAGATATTGGAGTGGTTTCTTCACCACCGCTCAAGAGATACTTGGGTTTGTCGTAGTTGGAATTTCTATTGTTTCATTGATAATTATATTCCCTAGGTATCGCCCTTCGGTGTTGGTCTTTTTGAGCCACACGATATATAGCGGTCACCTTGCGGAACTTGTATGCCTTCATTGGTATTTGTTATTTACCTTTTGGCTTGATTTGGGATATGATGTCCTTTGTTTATTTAGTTGCCGATGATATGAAGGCATGTTATGATTCATCTTATGTTTGATGATTGAGTTATCTCCTTTTGAGATATTTGTTATACTATATGATCTTGTAGGTTCATTATTGTTTAGTTTATCTAACTGATTTGTTTAGCTAGACTGACCCGTGTATTTTATACTCGGGTCAGACCGAGATGTTTCAGGTTAGGTGCTTTAGACTTAGCCTCTTTTGCTTCCGCATGGACTATTCCGCTAGCTCCTTTTTGTCTTAGCTTTTTGTGTAGTCCTTATCTGATGTAACTCCGATATGTATTCTTTTGGATTCGCCAGTATATTGTGGTTTGCTATACCACTTGACATGTATCATTTTGTATACTCTGTTATGTATCAGTATATGTGTATATGATGAACTACTGTTCTGTGATGTATATTACATTTAAGTTGTTATATTCTGTTCTGATAGATCCTCCAGCCACCTATGGTTTTGTTTTATGTATTCATTGGATATGTCGATCTTGACAATTGTCGATTTATTCAATAGATAATTAAGGCAAGGCTATAGATGGTCGCTCCTATCCAGCCTTATTCTTCGCAATAGCAGACGGTATTACCTAGTAATACTCTTTGTTATTGTGAGTATAGAGGTGGGGCGTCACAGTTGAAATGATTCAGAAACTAGATTTAATATTCAATGATGCTATATAAGGAAATGAATGTAAATTAAAAAGTAAGAAACTTAAGTATGAACTTATGAACTAACATTAATATCTAATGGAAATGAAGTATATAAATTAATAAATGTGAACCAAACCGCAATAAAATGTATGTAATACTTGAATAATAAATTCATTGGTTATTATAAACAATGGAATGGAAATGACTTATGTAAGAAATGAATGTAAAGTAATGTAATGAAATTTTCATTATGTGAATAAACGGAAGAAAAAAAAGAATTTTTAAGAAGTAAATGTAAATTACAGAAAATAAATCATTGTATGAAGAGAAAAAAACTGAAAAATAAACGATGTGGAAGATAAATAGAGGAGACTAAAAAATGTGTTGAATTATTGTTTTTGTTAGCTTATGGATGTTTGGAAAAGGATACTTCTAATTGTTTGGATGTAGGAATAATTTGTTGAGTTTTATCTAAGATTGTTGAGTAGATGGTATATATAACGACCCGCCATTTTAAACAGTTTAAATCGACGATAAACCACACACGTCGGACTCAAACTATTCAAAAAGGAAGATTGTTATAGGGTGAATAAGAAAAGCGGAGAAAGAGGAAAAAATAAAATAGAATCTCGCAGAGGAATGAAAAAATATAATAATCAAATAACAGTTCATGAAGGCGTTTACAAAACATTTTATTATACTAGTACAATACACAATCAGAGTTACATATATCAGAAATAAATAAATAATGCAACGGAATTGTATGAATGCTGTAACGACCCGATATTTTCAACCATTCACATCCGCACATGTCGGATTTGAATTGCTCAAAATACCGAATTGTAAAAAAAATATTTGGCAAAGCTCAGAATATACAATAAATAAATAATCACAGATCATAGACATAGAGTATTTTACAATAATGTAGTGGAAGCAAAGAGATAGTAGTTCATGAAGCTACTATATAAATACATCAGAGTTAAATAAGATACAATAGAAATAACAAGATACAACAGAAGTAACCATATGAAAATCAAGTACAAAGCTGAACACATCACAGGAGTCTGCTGAATATCTAAAAGTGGAAAGATAGCTAGATCTTCAAGTAAAGCTCCAACTTCGAAGGTGAGTCTAAAATGCTGTATCACTCAGTCTGACCCGAGCGTAAAGCAAAACACAAAACACTCGAGTCAGGACATATATACTTATACAATGTAAACCAACTCAAGTGAACTGTAATATAAATGCACAAGTAACTTAAAGGATGCTTGGGACCGTCCATCCTCTAAGGATCCGTTAAATTATTTACTATGTAGTAATATTTCGCTATTATAATAGTGTCTACCGTAAAATAAACTTACTTTTAAATAGCATTAAGGCTTTACATTTTCCACCTTAACTCGTAATAGTCCAAGTAGTCCATCCAGTATCATAGTTCCTCCTGATCGGAAAGACACCAGAGGATACTCCATGGGCTACGGGAGAAAACCAAACTCGTACAAGGCTCGCTAGGGTAGGTGACACGGCACAACTAGGCAATGCCAGGGTAGATATACTAATTAAGCATCCGGGCTGGTAGTAATGCATAGCCGCAGCTACTGCCCACCTCGGGCCACACTCCCAAAAAAATCAAAGGTGTGCACCAATCAATCACAAAGTAATAGAATGGCATACGAAGAAATGTGTCCGATCCGAGAAGCTACCTCATTGTCCAGTCAATCGCTCTTGTTTTAGCCACCTTATGCCAACTCATGGGAGCCGGGTCCATGTTCATACCTTAATAGGACCATTCGCCACCATCCCACTTCATTCTGGAATCTCCACCGCGCACACGGTTGTCAAAGTGGTTTTCGGTATCGACAGAGAGTATGCCTATATCCGATCACGGTCTCTTTGCCAAAAGTCATTATTATAACCCATGGATATTTATTTCAAAATAGCATATACTTTCAAAACCAAAATATCATATCCATTCCAAACCATAACATTTATTTTAAAATAGTATATATACTTTCAAAACCAAATTATCATATCCACTTCAAAACCATATCGTTTATTTTAAAATAGTATATACTTTCAAAACCAAATTATCATATCCACTTCAAAACCATATCATTTATTTCAAAATAGTATGTACTTTCCACTTTACCATTTTATATAATCCAAATGTTTATATACTACCAATTTTTACCATAAATATTTTATCATTTCTTTTTTATTACACTAATTAATTCATTTGGATATTAAATAAACCATGCTTTTAAGTTAAATAAACTTAATTACCATAATTTCCTATTTAAAGTTGAAATTCCTTATGTTAAGTTAAAATATATTAATAACTTGCATTTAATTATTATTACAGTAAAGAAAATTTATTGTTTTAATCAATATTGCATTAACTAAAATTACATGTCAGATGTACATTTTTAACTTACATTTTATTATCAATATAAAGAGCATTTATTGTCTTAATCAATATCACATTTATTAAAATTACGTGTCAAATTTACATTTTTAACTTACATTTTATTTTCACAATAAAAAGCATTTATTGTCTTAATCAATATCCCATTAATAAAAATTACATGTCAAATGTTCATTTTTAACTTACATATTATTATCCAATAAAGAGCATTTATTGCCTTAATCAATATCACATTAATTAAAATTACATGTCAAATATACATTTTTAACTTACATTTTATTATCACAATAAAGAGCATTTATTGTCTTAATCAATATCTCATTAATTAAAATTACATGTCAAATGTTCAATTTTAATTTACATTCTATTATCACAATAAAGAGCATTTATTGTATTAATCAATATCACATTAATTAAAATTACATATCAAATGTACATTTTTAACTTACATTTTATTATCACAATAAAGAGCATTTATTGTCTTAATCAATATCACATTAATCAAAATTACAATGTCAAATGTACATTTTTAACTTACATTTTATTATCACAATAAAGAGCATTTATTGTCTTAATCAATATCACATTAATTAAAATTACATGTCAAATATATGTTTTTAACTTACATTTTATTGTCACAATAAAGAGCATTTATTGTCTTAATCAATATCGCATTAATTAAAATTACATGTCAAATGTACATTTTTAACTTACGTTTTATTATCACAATAAAGAGCATTTATTGTCTTAATCAATATCGCATTAATTAAAATTACATGTCAAATGTACATTTTTAACTTACATTTTATTATCACAATAAAGAGCATTTATTGTCTTAATCAATATCACATTAATTAAAATTACATGTCAAATGTACATTTTTAACTTACATTTTATTATCACAATAAAGAGCATTTATTGTCTTAATCAATATCACATTAATTATAATTACATGTCAAATGTACATTTTTAATTTACATTTTATTATCATAATAAAGAGCATTTATTGTCTTAATCAATATCACATTAATTAAAATTACATGTCAAATGTACATTTTTAACTTACATTTTATTATCACAATAAAGAGCATTTATTGTCTTAATCAATATCACATTAATTAAAATTACATGTCAAATATTCATTTTTAACTTACATTTTATTATCACAATAAAGAGCATTTATTGTCTTAATCAATATTACATTAATTAAAATTAAAAATTTACGATATAATTCATAAGTATTCATTTTCCAAAATATATCAATTTCATAAATAAAATGTTTTATCATAGTTAATATAATATATTTTGATTTATAACTTTAAAAATTCTTTGGAAACTATTTCTACTTGAAATACATTAAATAATACAGTCTTTAAAACTTTAAACCCAAGTTTGAAACCATCGGAAATTAAATTCTTAGTTTCTTGTTTTAATTTCATTTAAATTTCTGAATTAATTTATAACCATGTTTTGTAATCCAATTATTTATATATAAAACAATGCCAATGGTTACAAGATATATATATAAGTCAAATATTATTTTCTAACCTCAAATTTAATTAATTATCAAAATTCAGAAGATTATACTTACATATAATATAATTATTCAAAATTTTATTTCATTTACCAAGTTTGAAAACAAGATTGTGTCAGTTTGCTCTGTTCAAGTGTTTTGGAAATCCTATCGATAGCATTGATCAGACGAATCGATCGGAAACCCAAATCAACAACTCAAACAACACAATATATATTAAAACATTTTTAAATATCGATTTATAAATGCAGGAATAAATTTTTTTCAAAATAAGGACAGGGATTCTAATTTGATGGACTCAAATTAAAGAGAGTTCTGATTTGAAAATAAGTTGGAAACAAAAGATAAGATGATTGAATAACAGAATAGGGAGATGGTTAACTTATATAAATCTTAGGCAACCTTAACTGGGTTAACCGTGACTACAAGAATTAGATCGATGTGGAATTCTGGGGCAAATCTACATTCAATCTCAAGAGATAGAATAAGGGATAACAAGAGATACTAGCATCTAAACCGAGGATATATATCTCCGGTAACTCAATGCCATTATAAAGAAGTTTCACCCCTTGACAAGTCATTAGAATGTCGGCGAGACCACCAACTCATTAGAAAGATCATTCGAAGTGGAGCTATGGGTACTCCAGAATCAAAAAAATATGAATAGTGAGGGACAGGAATGGATTTTGGAACCGCAGGGAACGTTCCAAAATTCAATAGAAATCGAGTCAAAAAGGAAGAGATTCAAGCTTGAATGAAAGTGATTCTGTAAATAAATTTACCATATATACTAAGTTTGCCTTAGAGCCAAAGCTCTAATACTAAATGTAACGACCCGATATTTTCAACCATTCGCATTCGCACTTATCAAATTTGAATTGCTCAAAATACCGAATTGTAAACAAATAAATTTGGCGAAGCTCAGAACATACAGTAAATAAATAATCATAGATCACAGGCACAGAGTATTTTACAATAATGCAATGGAAGCAAAGAGATAGTAGTTCATGAAGCTACTATATAAATACACCAGAGTTAAATAAGATACAATAAAAATAACAAGATACAACAGAAGTTACCATATGAAAATCAAGTACAAAGTTGAACACATCACTGGAGATAATTGAATATCTGAAAGTGGAAAGATAGCTAGATCTTCAAGCAAAGCTCCAACTTCGAAGGTGAGTCCCAAATGCTGTATCACTCAGTCTGACTCAGCGTAAAGCAAAACACAAAACACTCGAGTCAGAACATATATGCTTATACAATGTAAACCAACTCAAGTGAACTGTAATATAAATGTACAAATAACTTAAAGGATGTTTAGAACCGCCCATCCTCTAAGGATCCATTAAACTATTTACTATGTAGTAATATTTCGCTATTATAATAGTGCCTATAATATAATAAACTTACTTTTAAATAGCATTAAGGCTTTACATTTTCCACCTTAAAACGTAATAGTCCCAGTAGTCCATCCAGTATCATAGTTCCTCCTGATCGGGAAGACACTAAAGGATACTCCACGGGCTACGGGAGAAAACCAAACTCGTACAAGGCTCGCTAGGGTAGGTGACATGGCACAACTAGGCAATGATAGGGTAGATATACCAATTACGCATCCGGGCTAGTGGTAACGCATAGCCGCAGCTACCACCCACCTTGGGCCACACTACTAAAAAAAATCAAAGTTGCGCACCAATCAATTAGAAAGTAATAGAATGACATACGAAGAAACGTGTCCGATCAGCGTAGCTACCTCATTAGCCCGTCAGTCGCTCCTGTTTTAGCTACCTTATGACAACTCACGGGAGTTAGGTCCACGTTCATACTTTAATAGGATCGCCGCCACCATCCTACTTCATTCTGCAATCTCCACCGTGTACACTTGATCCCTGTCTCTTTGCCAACCAATTGTTATTATAACTCATGGATATTTATTTCAAAACAGTATATAATTTCAAAAACAAAATATCATATCCATTCCAAACCATATCATTTATTTTAAAATAGTATATACTTTCAAACCTAAATTATCATATCCACTTCAAAATCATATCATTTATTTTAAAATAGTATATACTTTCAAAACCAAATTATCATACCACTTCAAAACCATATCATTTATTTCAAAATAGTATATACTTTCCACTTTACCATTTTATATAATCCAAATGTTTATATACTTACAATTTTTACCATAGTTATTTTATCATTTCTATTTTATTGCACTAATTAATACATTTAGATATTAAATTAACCATGCTTTTAAGTTAAATAAACTTAATTACTGTAATTTTCTATTTAAAGTTGAAATTCCTTATGTTAAGTTAAAAGTATATTAATAACTTGCATTTCATTATTACAGCAAAGAACATTTATCGTTTTAATCAATATTTCATTGACTAAAATTACATGTAAAATGTATATTTTTAACTTACATTTTATTATCACAATAAAGAGCATTTATTGTCTTAATAAATATCACATTTATTAAAATTACATGTCAAAAGTACATTTTTAACTTATATTTTATTATCATAATAAAGGGCATTTATTGTCTTAATCAATTTCCCATTAATTAAAATTACATGTCAAATGTTCAATTTTAACTTACATTTTATTATCACAATAAAGAGCATTTATTGTCTTAATCAATATCACAATAATCGAAATTACATGTCAAATGTTCATTTTTAACTTACATTTTATTATCACAATAAAGAGCATTTATTGTCTTAATCAATATCACATTAGTTAAAATTACAATGTCAAATATTCACTTTTAACTTACATTTTATTATCACAATAAAGGGAATTTATTGTCTTAATCAATATCACATTAATTAAAATTACATGTCAAAAGTACATTTTTAACTTACATTTTATTATCACAATAAAGAGCATTTATTGTCTTAATCAATATCACATTAATTAAAATTACATGTCAAATGTCCATTTTTAACTTACATTTTATTATCACAATAAAGAGCATTTATTGCCTTAATCAATATCACATTAATTAAAATTACATGTCAAATGTATATTTTTAACTTACATTTTATTATCACAATAAAGAGTATTTATTGTCTTAATCAATATCACATTAATTAAAATTACATGTCAAATGTTCATTTTTAACTTACATTTTATTATCACAATAAAGAGCATTTATTGTCTTAATCAATATCTCATTAATTAAAATTACATGTCAAATGTACATTTTTAACTTACATTTTATTATCACAATAAAGAGAATTTATTATCTTAATCAATATCACATTAATTAAAATTACATGTCAAATGTACATGTTTAACTTACATTTTATTATCACAATAAAGAGCACATTTTATTATCACAATAAAGAGCATTCACTGTCCTAATCAATATAACATTAATTAAAATTACATGTCAAATGTTCATTTTTAACTTATATTTTATTATCACAATAAAGAGCATTTATTGTCTTAATCAATATCACATTAATTAAAATTACACGTCAAATGTACATTTTTAACTTACATTTTATTATCACAATAAAAAGCATTTATTGTCTTAATCAATATCATATTAATTAAAATTACAAATTTACCATATAAATCATAAGTATTTATTTTTCAAAACATATCCATTTCATAAATAAAATATTTTATCATAGTTAATAAAATAATCAGTTTTCTTTACAAATTTATTCATTTATACTACAAATAACTATGATTCCAAGTTAAATATTTATTACAAACATCCAATTAAAACTGTATTTCATTGTATCCAAAACGCATCATTTATTATGCAAACCAAATCCATTTCATGAAATAACCTTTATTAAAGTTACTAGATTAAACTGAAGATTCCATACTAAATCAAATTTAATTATTAAGATATTTATCATAAATAAAATCTTTAAATTTCTTAAGCCAATAATAGACTTGTAAAATTTTAACTTATAGGAAAACCAAATACACCTTTACTATTTAAAGCATTAAATCAAATTAAGTTAAAATTTCATATATTCATAATTTCAAAATACTTAATAATTTTAAGAAAATATTCAAAACACTTAATGAATCTTTAGGAAAATATTATTTAAAAATATAACCATGGGCCTGTATAATATTTTCTAACCTAGGTCAAGTGATACGAATGTGTATCATTTCAATCCGTAATTTATAACGAAAATCCAGGTTCGATCATTTCAAACCCGCAATCCCAAGTAAATCGATTATAATAAAAATCACTCGAGCCTATCATTTCAGCCCATAATGATTTTTCCTTTCCAAATTCCGTTCGGGTATGTATCATTTCAACCCATAGTGATAGGGAACTTGCAGTGGTGATTAATAGAAATAAAATAACAGTATACGTATAATATCATAACAGATGATGTAAAAAATATATAAACGGCATTTATCATCATGTAAACATAACATAAGCATATATGAATAACATATCAATGTCTATAGGTTCACTTGTCATTATTTCACAAAAATATAAGTACATATGTCTAGAGTGATAAAAACTCACCTTTTTAAAGCTGAAGACAACAATTCAAACACAAAGATCAAACTTTGGAAAGCACAAAAGGCACGACAAAGCACGTTTCAACTTGAGTGATAGGACAGCCAAGATTTCAACTTATGTACACAAACAAATACAACATACATAAATATATTTAATACAAAAGATTAAATGAATTAAAAAATGAAAATAATTGAGATAAGATGACATAACCTTGCTCTACCCTATGCACGTGGTGATGGGGTTGGCAATAGAAGGTAGAGGCCGAGCCTATTCATGAAGGAAACAAAGAAAGAAAAAGAAATCAAAAAGAGAAAGAAGAGGAAGAAGAAGCCATGGATATTTAGATATATATATATATATATATTACTCTTAGGAAATAAAAAGAGATGTGGGAAAAATGTTTTTGTACTTGAATTAGTAATAGAGGAGGCAGCTAAGGTTTGAGGTATGAACGGCCAAAAGAATAAATGGTAATAAAATATTAAAGGGGATTTAATTCTTATTTAATAAAAGAACGTATGCAAAGATTTTTCAATCAAAGGAAGAGATATATAGAGAAGATTTTTATGCGTGATTAGGAGAAGTAATACACGGCTATAGCATGTGAGAAATGGCTAAAATAGTGAATGGCTATGATAGAAAATTAAATAGATAGGCACATAAAAAGGCAAGAAATAAAGAAAATGTAACATATCTCCAATTAAAACAAGGTAATGCGTGTATAATTGATTTTTTCCCAAGCTATTAAATAAAAGATATACACAAGAAGCATCTGATAAATAAAATTAAATAAAAGATATACACAAGAAACATCTAATAAATAAAATTTTAAAAAGGCAAGCTTTTAAGACAATATAACGTATACCCATTGGTTTTTCCAAGCCATAAATAAAAGATATAAACACATAACAAACCAAATAATAAAAATGAATATCTAAATAAAATAAAAATAGATAGATAAAAATAGAGATGGATATATATGAAAAATATAAAACATTTATATAGAAATATATTGCATGTAAAAACGTTGTAATTTATCCAAATTTAAAAGTATAAATCAGAAATTTATTAAACGAAAAGTAGAACCAATATAAATTTATATGCAGCTTCAAATAAAAAGATTAGAATTTTTAAAAATTTTAAATTTTACAAATTTTCAAATAAAGTCAAAGTTTGGCCAAATATACAATTTTCAGAAATTCTTATTTAAATATATTTGGAAAGGAAATTACAACAAAATCCAAATTTCATTGGAAAAATTCCAAAATTCAAATTTCAATGAATAAAAATCTATGTCTTCAAAGAAATTAAATAAAAAAATAATTTACAAAATTTTGGGCTGTTACAAATGTAGTGGAATAAATATAGTAAATAATAGTAGAACAAATCTTCGTCTTCGTCCTCCAAAAATAAGGTCTTCAAATCCTGAAATGCTCAGGCTGACCCGAGCGAATTGAAAACAAAAACACTCGAGTCAGAACTAAAAGATCTCATGTAAGTTAAATCAATGAAAATAAATATGAGTGGAACGGCGTCAAAGATGTTTATGGGGTTTGACATCTACTATCAAGTTTCTAACATGAGTGCAGTAACTTAAGAGATGTTCGTGGTTCACATCTCCTAAGGATCCATCAAACTATCTACTAGATAGTGCAATATGCTATTATAGTATGTCTATAGTAAAGTAAAAGTATCAAAATAGCATTAAGGTGTTACCCATATCCACCTTAACACATTTTATAATGTCATAGTCTATACAGTACCGTAATACTCCGTAAACTGGGGCAATCGGAGGATACTCCATAGGTACAACATAAAACAAACTCGTAGTGGTCTCGATATGGTAGGTGACACAGCATAACTAGGCAATGCCAGGGTAGATATACCAATTACACTTCTGGACTGGTTGTAATGCATAGTAGCTACTACCGCCCACCTAGGACACACTCCCGAATAAAAATCGCAGGTGGCCACCAAATAAATCACAAAGTCCGAATATAGTATCGATGGAGTGTGCCCGATCAGAGGAATGACCTCACCTGGCTCGTTAATTGCTCTAGTTTTAGCCATCTTAAGCTAACTCATGGGAGTCAGGTCTATGTATATACCTCATATAGGATCATCTCCAACCATCCTACTTCATTTTGGAATCTCCACCGCGTACACAGTTGTTAAAGTGGTTTTCGGTATTGGCAGATAGTATGACAATATCCAATCTTGGACTCTTTAACAACCAATCGCTTATTACACACCGGATGTTTCCTTTACATTTTCAAAATCATTTCATAATTGATACCAAAATATCATATTCACTTTCAAATCATATCTCATTTGAAATCATATTCACGTCAAACCATATTCACTTTCAAATCATATTGTTTCCCAAAATCATAATTTCTTCCAAAAATCATATTTCCAAAATAGGTTAAATCCTTACTTCAAAATCATCATATTCAATTTATTATAACATTTAAATCCCAACTTAGATTATTACATCATTTAACCATATTTGCTTTTAAACTGGTGAATTTGGAAATTAACACTTCCCCTTTACTTAATCTGAAATTTAGAAAATAGTCTAAATGACTATAAATAGTTAAAATAGTTATAAATAGTTAAATACTCAAAATAGTTTAATTATAGGTTAAAAATACTATTAAACTGATTTAAGATAGTTGTATAATTTTAAATAGATTAAATAGCTTTAAATTAGATTAATTAGATTTAAAATAAATTATAATGGTTTAATTAGTTTAAAATAATTTAAATTGGTTTAAAATAGATTAAAATAATTTATATAGTTAATATTGGCTAAATAGTTTAATAAATTTGAAACTCTTAATAATTATAAATTTTAAAATAATATATTTTTAACATATTTTATATTAAAATATGAATTTGGAATTTATAACAAATTAAATTATTCATTTCATTTTAACACATTTGAACCAATTTCAATTTCCAAATCAACAAACCAAATTTCAAACCTTCAATTCTTAAATTTTAATAAACTATTGAATTTCATCTCATTTTCAATCCATGTTTAAATATCAATTCAAGTTACTCCAATTTAAAAAAAAATTCAAAGTTATTTTCAAACAAATTCAATATTTCAATTTTGATAGAATTTCTCTTATACTTAAAAGTTTAACTTTAAACTTCTAATTTAATTTCTTAAAGCAATTCCTTTTTAAAACAATTCACATTTCAACACAAATTTGATTTTCTAATAATTCTTCAATTTATATAAATCAAATTTTATTTCAAAATACCATTTAATTAAATTCAAAAATTTAAGGATACTAAAAATCATTTAATTTAACCAATCCGGTGTCCGTATATAATTCTCTACCCTAGGGTCAAGTGGTATGGATATTTATCATTTCAATCCACAATTTGATATTTTACGTTTGTATATTATTTAAAACCGCAACCCTTAATTAAATATAAAATCCGTAAAATCGCTCGGGTCTATCATTCCAACCCATAATGATTTTTCCCTAATCTATAGATTATTCGGGTATGTATCATTTCAACCCATAGTGAACTTGCTGTTTATAACGATATAAAATACAACAACCATTCATCCAATATCAACAATCAACATCCATCACAAACATCATCCAAATCAATCAATAATTATCAATATAGAACTGGAAATCAATAACAGGTATTTAACTGGCAATTTATATACAATAATAAATTAAATAACGATTTAATTCAAACTAACTGAGATGATGATTCAAAATATACCAAACAGTCATAAATTGCTAATCACATCATGAATTTAATTTGACAAACATAAGAAATATTAGAAGCTATGGGTGGGTTAAAACACTCACCTTTCAATTTAAATCCAATTTAAGCCCAAATTCAAACAATCTCGGAATTCGACCAAACAAGTGTTGAAAGGAGCGAAATTTCGATACGATCCTGAAAAAACAAACCTTGCGTGAATCAGACCTCATATGCAAAAGTTATTCAAATTAGAAGATTTTGAAATCAAAAATTAAATAAATAGAAAAAGAAATCACCTACGTTTCAGCCACGTCATCGCTGCCTCTCACAACGCGAACCCTAATTCCATCACAAACCCTTCGAACCCAATACACGCCGCCATCTACGCGTTGCCAAAGCGCTGCCTACGACCATCGATGGCCAGATCCATGATCGCCGACGACCTCCCCTACACAAGTCGTCCCCATCCTCCACCTCGCAACCCCCATCAGTCACCCGTTTTCAAACCTCCATCACCACCATTTTTTGGCATTTCCGACGAACGCCAAACCTTCGAACGACGAACTGAGGGCAGATCTAGGGCTTGCGGTGTGGCCTCTACAAGACAGAACTTCCCGATCGTCCCATCGTGGAAGATCCACCGTTGGATCGAAATTGTGGCCTATGAACGGCCGAGAATGCTCGACAATTTTTGGCCAACTGGTGAATCCAATCGAAAAATGAATAGTGGATTTGAGTTGCACTCGTCGAGAGCTTTGAAGCGGTATACAATTCGATAGGTTTAGAGGAGTTTTAATTTTTTTGATTTGGAATTTTATTTGAAATTGAACTGGAATTTGGTTGTCTGCCATTGGAATGAGGAGTTGAGAAGAAATGTACGTCTAGACAAATGAAAATAAGAAGTGGCTAGAGTTTATAATAAATTATTTATCGGTAGGGATGAAAATAAAAAGAGCGGACAAGATTGAATTGAAAATTGGACGACGAATGACCCGAAAAGCCCTTTTTTCCTGAAACGAAAATGGGTCATCCGATATATCAAAATAGATGTTTAGGATAGTTTCAAACTCAATGGAACAGGTTTCAAGTCCTAATTCCATCGTATGAAGAAGTTATGCTAAAATCAACTTATTTCAAATTGATTTCAATTAAATTAATTTCTAGGCGTTTCGAGCCTGTACGATCAAACGACAAGTCTGATTGGTACGAAACTTGAAATCCTACAATAATTCACCGTTAAGGATCCGATGAAACTGGTTTGGTCAAAATCAGAGTCAATAGTCAAAATGGCTAATTTTACGTTAATTAAATAAATTAAAGATAAATTAATTGAATCACTTCTCTATTCAAATTCTAATCATTTACAATTTCTACTACTTAGATTGCTTGGGGATTTACCATAATTTAAAAAAAAATTGGATATCAATTAAAAGTTAGTTAATTTACCAATTACAGTGTTTAACTCCAATTGTAATGAATTCCATAATTTAAAATTTAATTCCAATAAATTGTTTTTCTTTGATTTTAATCTTTGCCCTGGATGCAGGGGCAGTTTAAGAGCCCAAGCCTATATCGAATGTGGTTTGACCATCCAATCCAAAGAGGATGTCATATGTCCATCCATGACCTTGTTTGTGCCTAAGGTACAGGGAACTATCCAAGCCTTGCCCGGACATCGGCAAGCCCAAAATCCAAACAAAGACATTGATGCAGTTCGACTGAACAACAAATAACTCTTGTCCCCCAACGCGGATTGGAGTATAAACAAAAATTAAATGTGGTTCAACCACTTGTCAACAAACTCTGATCCTCATAGTGCAAATATAATTATAAACAAAAATATGATGTGGTTCGACCACTCAATATTCCATAAACTCCGACCTGAACTCGGCAGGAGGAGTATAAACTCACTATAAATGGAATTCGAACGTCCACAACTAGTTTGGTTAACCTTAGAATGGGAATGAGAGTACAGATTACTGCAAGCTAAATTGGACATCTTACTATAGTTTCGACTGGGTGATCTTTACAACTTAAGGCAACGACCATAAGAAGGCCTCAATACAAAACCAACCAAAACGACGTTCAAAGTTATGGGCGACAGACTATATCATACCATCGAGTCGACAGACAATGTCGATCCATGCTTTCCATATTGTCCCGCTGGGTTGACGGTCAATACCGATACACATCCAACACAAACGGATGTGACCCAGACGTCCTCTGAAAAATTTCGATCACCAGAGTGCGAAGGAGTATGAAATCGAATGAGCATGACTCGACTTCACTTGAGTAAACTCTATCCCTAGATCTGGTGGGAGAATATGAATCAAAATGGACACGACTGACCGTCCTGCTTCGAATGAGTGCAACACGACCTTTCATTCATTGACTCTTACCATGATCCAACTAAAAGAGCAATATGAAATGGACGTGAATCGACCATCTGCACACTGATCCTTGCCCTTGGTCTGGTAGGGAGAGCATCAATCACCGATTGGGCATAACTTACCTTTTTACTTATCGACGTATGCCCCAGACTTAGGGGCATGAGCGAGAAACAAGATGAATGTGAACCGACTATTAATCGCTCAACTTTAAGTCCTTGTAGCTTAGGTGAGAATATAAACACAACTAGGATGAGGCTCGACCGTTCATCCAGTACATTTATTAACTTGAGACCGGGGTAGAAGTATGATCATCCAAATACTGACTGTGATAGCTCAATACTGTGATAAATACCTGGTGTTTATGATGACTCGAGGGTACAACTGAAAGGATGCCTAGAGAGAGAATTATCAAATCGATGCCCAAGCTCATTGGCAACTGACCATCACTCCAACCCAAACAACTAGTAACATATTTTGAGTACATTGAATGGAAAGCGCATTACTTGAATACACAAGACTAAACTCTACTTGGTTTTCGATTCAACGCTCCTTTAAGCCTGATCTTTAACCATCGCAGGTAATCGCTAAAATTGTCTAAAACCCATCACTATTAGACTCAACAGTTCATGACAAGACTCTGAGATTTGACCGAAGTGACCATAATCATTGACGTCCCAACAAGATTTCACATTGATTGTTACGTGAAACAATTACGTTTGAACTCAAGGATTGGCTATCGGCATATAGGAATCTGACAATCATATTCAAGTTCACTCAGGCACATATATAATTCGTAAAAGTAAAAATATGATAATCTACTCAAATCTGAAGTAGTAAACAACTAGTTCAAGGCCATATTCTAGTTCAAGTATGCAAGTCATATATGGCATGTCCTATTGTTTGATTTCAAGTTCACATGGTCTAATACGTTCATGTTAAATCAAAAACTGCTAAGTTCCACTAAAATAAGGGATCGAAACCGATCTCGTTGCATAGGCAAATACATTTAAACAATTTTCAGAACACAACATAAAGCAATATCAAGCGACAATAGCACAGTCGGTACTATAAAGATATATACTACGAATATGAAGAAGAGGAGCCCAAAGAATCCAAGGATGCACCCGTTGAGCTAACGATCGACATACAGTCATCCATGACGACCCATTACGGGTCTAAAAGAACGGATCATAGCTCAATGCAACGATGATGAAGGAATTTGCTAGTTTTCTCTGAGCGAATCTTGATGTATCCATTTGGACCCATTCTGACATGCGTGTGATCTCGCCTACTATCATGAGCCATGCATTGAATATCGACCCGAGGTATGTCTCGATGAAACAAAATAAATGCATCATGGACCTAGAGATATTTGCTGCTCTTAAAGTGGAAGTGGATAAACTCAAAACAGTAGGTTTACCCGCAACACCCACTATCCGAAATGGGTATCCAATCCAGTTCATGTGAGCAAATCAAATCGAAAATAGCAGACATGCGTCGACTAATCTTACGTGAACAAAGCATGCCTGAAAGAAAGCTTTCCACTTTTGAGGATCGACCAGCTAGTAGACTCAACCATTGGATATGAACTGCTTTCATTTATGGATGTGTACTACGAATACAACCAGATCCTGATGCACGCCCTCGACCAATAGCATACCAACTTCATTACCGATCTAAGGCAATATCGTTATCTTGTGATGCCATTTGAACTAAATAATGCTGAAGCTACCTACTAGAGACTAATCAATAGGATGTTTGAAGACCAGATCAGGCGATTGATGGAAGTATATGTGGATGATATGTTGGTGAAGTCATGACGATCAAACGACCACATGGATGACTTAGTGGAGGTGTTCAGTATTCTACGAAAACATGAAATTAAACTAAATCCATTGAAATGCTCTTTCAACGTTGCATCATGGAAATTTCAGGGTTTCATCATCAACTCTCGCGTAATCGAAGCCGGTCTCAAGAAGATTCAAGCAATTCAAAACATCTAGGTATCGAATACAATTAAGTAGGTACAAAGTTTAAATGAGAAGGTTGTCGCCCTAAGGCAGTCATCTTTAAGGCCACCGACAAGTGTATTCCTTTCTTCGACTTGATAGGGAGAGGGAAGAGGAACTTTGAATGGATGCAGGATTACATAGATGTGTTTCAAGCTCTGGTAAATCACTTAGAGAGACCTCCCATCCTATCCAAGCCACTGAATCATGAAGACTTATACATCTATTTAGCGGTGTCGGCACACGCCATAAGTGCCACACTGTTACATGAAGAGAATCTGGTCCAGAGACCAGTATATTATGTTAGCAAGCGATTGATTGGTGCTGAGAGAAATTACTCAAAGCTGGAAAAGCTCGCGTACTACTTGTTGATTGTGCCACAAAGCTTTGCCATTACTTCCAAGCTCACCCCAACAACGTATACACCGACCAGCTATTACGACATGCCCTACAACAACCTTAGACGTTTGAAAGGTGGCTCAAATGGAAAATCAAGCTAAACCAATTCAATATCACTTATCTCCCTCGGAGAGCTATCCAAGGACAGACATTAGCAGACTTCATCTCTGAATTCACTACATCAGATGATGATCCGAAGAGCAATGGAGAATCAACTAACCGATGGAAAAAGTACATGGATGGAACATCCAATGATCAGTGTTCTGGCACTAGTGTTGTGTTGATGACTTCTGAGGAACGATCGATCTGCTAAGGCCTGAAACTCAACTTCCATACAACAAATAACAAAGCTAAGTGTGAAGCCTTGATAGCCAGGCTCAAACTTGCTTGAGAATTGTGAATGGAAACTTTACATATCTTTTGTGATTCCCGGTTAGTAGGATGCCAAGTCAGGGAAGATTATATTGCTAAGGGGTAGCATCTTACTTCTTATCTCAACTGGGCCCAAGAGCTACTGGCCGACTTCGAGTATTACACCATTACATATATCCCTAGAGAACAAAATGAAAAAGCCGAGCCACATGCCAAGCTAGCCATTTCTGGAGATGCGTAACAAATAGACTTGTCCCGGTTGAAGTACTTAACATTCCACACATTGACAGATGGAGATCGATTAAATCTTAAAGACGGAGCCAGAAAAGGATTCATGGATGTATCCTATCAAAGACTATCTATAATAAGGAATTCTTCTTGAATGGAGGAATGAAAAATGATAGATCCTCCTCAAAGCCTCACACTGAATCATCCAAGAAGGAGTCATGTATAGAAATAGCTTTCTCCGTTCCCTTACTTCGGTGTATCACCCATGATGAAATCAAACGAGTCTTGAGAGAAGTCCATGAAGAAGAATGTTAGAAACACAGCAAGGGATAAACCTTGACAAAGAAAATACTTCGCTATGGGTATTACTGGCCAACTATCAATCGAGATGCAGTCGATCACACTAGACAATGCGACAAGTTCTAGATGTTTGCAAAAATTTCGAGAGCCCCATTGATGGAAATTACTCAAATGGTCAATTGTTAACCGTTTGCCACTTGGGGTATTGTCATCATCTGCTCCTTGCTGATTTCTAAGGATAGTGCGAAATACGCCATCATAGCAGTGGATTACTTCACCAAATAGGTTGAAGCTAAACGTTTAGCGTGATCACAACGAAAAGAAAGTAATCAACTTCATTATCCGGAACGTAATTTGTCATTTTGGCCTTCCATGAACAATTGTAACTGATAATGGAACCCAATTCGACAACGTTGAATCCAAAAACTTTTACCGATGACACCATATTAAAAAGAGATTTGCGGCAGTTGCTCACCCTCGAGCAAATCGAAAAGTCGAAGTTGTGAACAAAATCATAAAATACATTCTAAAGAAACGTTTGGAAAAGGCTAGAGGTAAGTGGATGGATGAACTCCTAACAACACTACAGGCTTACAGAACCACCCACAAGTCCGCGACTGGCCATACTCCTTTCTCTCTTGCTTACGTCTCCAAAGCCATCATCCCCTCTCATCAAGTGACTTATTACAATCCCTATTTCATTATAAAATAAAACATAAACAAGGATTGCAATCAAATTGCAATTAAACTAGAAGGAATTGGCGATGACTCGTGAGCGTACAAACATATTTGGGAGCCAATGAAAAGAACACGTATATGAAAATTCACGTGTATGGCCTAAGTGTTCAACATTTGTAATCGATAGAAATTGAAGTTAAAACCTAGAATCTTCTTGTTCGAGGCTGGACCAGATAATAAAATTCTCATAAAACCGGACTTACATATATCAGTTGTCAGAATATAGCAATGGATTTATATTCTTAGAAATCAACCAAGCGTCATAGCAATCAATAAGGGATCTGACACCTAAAAAAATGATTCGATAAAGGAACAACAACCATTAGAAAGATAGATGGATCTCATTCTCGACGATTCAAAGTACGTCATGTTAATCACAAGACGTACTTTGGGGGGCATGTTTTACCCAGCATTCTAGCCCGGCTATATTGAACTGGCTTCACAAGTTAGACTCGACTGTCATTAAGACCAGTAGCCCAGAGTGATGATTGTGGGGTCCAAAAATCAAGCATAGATTATAATATGAAGCAGAAGCATGAAAGCTGGCTACTCCCCGAAGATGGATCAAGTATGATTTATATTCAACACTATTGATCATACCGATTCCACAACTCAATTTTGCAGTGATGATCGCTCAATAAATCAAAATCTACACATGCTATCAAAATGAAACTAGGAGTACAAGCTTACCACAACATGTGGAACACTCCCTAGGACTATCATTCCAATTGGAAGAAGTTTTAAGGGATAGGCATAACTTCCTTTGGAAGGATCGGCAGAAATCAGAATTCAAGCAATACTACTTCATGGAAAATGCGATATCTCACAAACCGTACATCTGAATTGCATGAAATTTAGGAAGAATGTAGCTAACATCATAGGGAAACCCTCATAGGAATCACAGCCCATTTGGACACATTAATAGGGATTGGTATCGATCACTATTGTGTACCTCGGTAGGCCTAGAAATTTTTAGGTGGCCTCGTTTTGGTCTCTCGAACCTTCTCCCGAAATTTCAGTCGATCTGTGCATGTCTTTCTCTATAAATATAACAGGCATGGGGTCATCAAAGGGATCCTGCTTACTCTCCAAGGCTTTGCCATTTTTATTCTTCACTTTTGTACTAATAGATCCTAAGATCCAAACATTCTTGTAATCATAATCAAGTGGAAGATCAATAGAAAAAGTGGACATAGGCCAAGATTTCTGAACCACTATAAAAGTATGTATGTTCATCTATGATTTTTGCTACGTTTTAATTTCATTCTTCATTTAATCCATACTAGATTCTATTGGGTGTGAATATCCATTTTTGGCGTCAACAACTATTAGAAAGGTTCTCATAATATTCAATTGCCTCCTTGGCCACTTTCTTATAACTACTTACAGAGCTACCACTATCATCATAAACATTTTTTATATTATTAATATGCCTTCCGCCTGACATTCTAGCATAAAAAAAATTTAGTAGCTTTATGTCCTTGTGATAACCAATCGGTATTAGCCTTTCGGTTTAAGTTACTGACTTTAATTTGTAATTCTTTTGACATTTTAATTTGATTAGTGAAAAAATTCGATGAAATTTTCTTGCCCTCGGGATTGCTATCTAATAGGTTCTGTAGCTTCCTCCCCTATTGTTTTATTTCATTGATTACATAATCTTGTTTGGGATTTATTTTATTCCAATGCATGAGTTTATGTTTAGTATATTTCAGAACCATGTTAAATTTATATTGTTTATTACCTGGACACTGAAAAGAAATACAATCTTTCATGGTTTCTTTATAACTCTAATCTTGAACCTATCCATTTATAAACCTAAAAGGTTTGTTAGTGATTTTGTTATTGTTATCTTTTAAGTTTATCTAAATAGGTGTATGGTCACTTGTATTTTGTTCTGTTGTTTTAAAATCTTCATTTACTAACACTCTATCCTATTTACATTGGATATTGATCTCCAGATGAATTTATTTTCGTTTAAAAGAGGTTCAATTAAACTAGTTTCTAATAAAAAAATTTATTTTTCTAATTTTCTAAAAGGTACTGGATTACCTTCACTTTTTTCTTTGAAACTCATTACAGTGTTAAAATCCCCTGCTAAAACCCAAGGATTATTACACTTTCTATTAATCTCCTTTAGTTTTTCCATGAAACATCTCTTTCCAAAATTGAAATTACTAGCATAAATCCCTATTATTTGAAAGGTTAAACCACAAGAGTTATGAATTACACAATTTATGAATTGATAATCTAAAACTATATCTTTAACATTCCAAATATTAGAATCCCAAAGTAACATAATTCTACCTTTACCTCCACTTATATTATTATTAATGTCTTTCCAGTTATTTGAGGTTTTTTGGCAGAATTGATCAAAATTGATATTGTCAAGTTTATTTTCAACTATTATTGCTACTGAAACTTTATATCTCCTTATGACATTAAGAACCTCTAATTGTTTATAGAGGGCATTCATTCCTTTAGTATTCTAAACTATGATAGACATTATAAGGTAATATAGGGAATTTTTAGTTCTCATACCCGAGCTAGCAGCTTTACCTCTTTTTTGTATTCTATTCATCTAGACTTCAAACTTTTTGTTAGATGATCTCATTATGGGTTAGTTGATATATATTTTTCTTTGAAGCTATCTAGTTCCTTTCTTTTACTTCTAACCTCTTTTTGATTGCTTTTTGTGTATAGTACCCTGGCTTGTTGATTTGTGGCTTGTTGTTCTAGGCTGCGTGGCCACTATTGTTGCTGGACAATTTAGCATCACCTGATACTATAGCTGGCTCAGGATATGTCTCTATTTCTATCATTTCCATATCTGGTACCAATTCTAAACTTGTATCTTTATGATTATTTGGTTGTAACTGGCCTGTATTTAAACAAGAGTCTGAAATCGGGGGGATTTTTGGTTCTAATACTATATAATATTTTGATCCCCCAACCATTCTTGTTTTCTTTGGTTTTTGACTGCTTTGATATCTGAGGGGATTCTTCAACAATGATATGTGCTGATGTTTCATTGAGTTGTATATTCCCTCCTTGCAAACCATTATTTGCTGATTTCAATTTCTCTGCTGTTTCTTCAACAGCATGAGGATTTTGAAAGATCTTTTCATTTTCTTGCTTCTTTTCCTGTTTTTAAAAGGATTTTGCCCCGAGTTATCAGATTGATCATTATTTTCTTGATTTTCTTGAACATTTTGCTCCTTTGGAACTCATGCTTTCTTTGAATTGTATTGGCTCCTATGGTGGCCGAAACATATACAGATATCACATTTAGGTGGAACCTATTCATACCCCACCATTTGTATTATTGTTTCACAGTTGTATAGTGTCAAATTGATTTCATTTGGGAATTCTTCATTTGCCGCTACTTCTACAAGGATTCGAGCAAAACTCAATCTCGTTTTCTTAGCAGTGGCTGCATCACATTTAATTGGTTTTTCGGTAATACTAGCCATGACGTTGAAAGCCTCCAAATCCCATAAGTTTAGATTGACATTCCACAGTCTTATCCATATTGGCATTGTTGTTAAAAGATCTCTATTAATTTTATATTGCTAGACCATCTTCTCATTATGATGAGTCTTCCATTGTAAAAATAAGAGTTGTTTTTTAGGATTCTTTCGCAATCCGATAATTTAAAATTGATTTCTATTAAGTGAGATGGTAGCCGGATTTCCACTACTTTGTGTCTTTTCTCTTCTATTCGGTACATTATTTTGGAGGATTTAGGATCATAGATTCCTTCTTTTATCAATATTCTCCTTGTATTTGTTGCTATGGGCCAGCGGCTCCTTTTGAATAGATTTCTTGCGATAATAAGCTGTTATTTTCTTGTTTTGCACAGTTTTGAAAACTTTCTTCATCGATGATGGTATCTTTTTATGATGAATTTCCGATAGGAGATGGATCTGGCGGTCTTTCTAGGTTTGTATCCAGAAATGATGGAGGATTTTCGAGAGAGGGATTGTTTTTTAAGGAGAAAACCTAAAATTATCTTTCTTTGGATCTATCTTTGGATTGATTCTTGGGTTTAACTTTTAGGCTTTAGAGGTTAGAGCAATGGTTTATGCAAAGTTCTGTATCCACCTGCTGAGCTGTTTCCTTATTATTATTATTATTATTATTATTATTATTATTATTTATTTTCAGAGTAGAAAATAGGGAACGGTGACAAATTACCAATAAATTCCTGCCAGAGATTACGTAGCGTAATCTACACAATATATCTTCTTTAGTACAACATACACTTTCTTCAAAGAAAAATATCACTGGTTATGGTGCCAGCTTCTCAAATAGTAGAATACATCTCAAACAAGATGATAAAGCCATCAAACCTGCCAAAACCAGATGACAAAGTAAAGCAAATCAATCTAACTCCATGGGAGCTTGAACTTCTTTCCTACAACTACATCCATTGTGGCTTCATGTACCCCAAAGTCAAACTCGACAACGAGGTATTAACTCACATGGAAAACACTACTTGTGATACAATGTACCACTTCTACCCTTTCTGCGGCCAACTATGCACTTAGAAAAACGAAGATGGCATCTCCATCTTCTTTGATGTTAATGCAGGCGATGGTTACTGATTTGCCCATGCCATTGAGAATAATGTTTGCATTGCTGATGTTATTGAAAGCCAAGTTCCCAGCAACTTGAACTGCTCTTTGCTTCTTCTTAACGATGCTATTAACCATGACGGCCATTTCTTGCCAGTTTTTGCATGTAGGTATCTGTTTTTTCATCAATGCACATAATATTATGGTTACGAATGTGGAAATTTGAAACAGGAGATGTAAAAAAAAGTAAAGTATCCCAAACAATTTGATTGTTTAGGTATTGGAGCTAGCCGATGCCATAGTGGTTGGAACATCGATCAACCAAGTTGTGGCAGATGGAGCCAGCTCTCTTCATCTATCCTACATTTGGTCGAAACTATTCCTAGGAGAAGTCAAGCACTACACATTGCTTCCACAACCTCCTATTCATGATCAGACCTTCATGGAGAAGCTAGCAATAACCCCAATCAAACTACCCTACAAGCTTGGAGAAGAATTCATCTAGAGGAAAGCCCCACCAGCAAACCTCCGACAAAAGAGTTCAAAATATCCGAACAATCGATTTCCCTTTTGAAATCAAAAGCCAACGTGGAAAACGATGCCAAAGATAGTAAGATATCTTCATTCCAAGCCCTCTCCTCCTTCCTATGGTGGAAGGTGACCCATGCATGCAACTTGCCACCGAATTGAGTCACAACTTGCCACATCACGACAAATAACAGACCCAAAATGAATCCCCCTTTGCCACGGAGTACTTTGGGTGCGCTTCGGTTTACGTCACTACAAATGTGACCATGGTAGAAAATTTGATGTCCAGCCACATAAGGTAGGTTTTGTTTTTGATCATTTCCAACTTTTAAAACTTGTAAGAAAAAATAAATCACTTTGTAAACATGCTACAAAAATAAGTACAATTTTCTGCCTACCTGTCAGAAAAATGTAACATTAATTATGATGTACTATGTTTGGAGAATACATTTGAGAAAACGATGATTGATAATAAATCGTGTTACAAGGTATGGTGCATGGCTTGTGCAGCGAGCAGTGAAAGTACAGACAGATGAGGCGATAAAGGATGGGTATAGAGAGTGGAGCGAATCACCAAAGTTTTATAATTTAGCAGAATATAACAAGAATGGATTGTCTATTGATTCATCACTTGCCTGATAACTGTTGTTGTACGAAAATTCCACCAGGTGCAGATGATCCTCCCAAGATCCGCCGAAGTACAGGATGCAAGCTCTCAACATATTTCTAGAATGCAATTCACCATCTCCGTCTAACCATTGGTTTGAGGATGATAAGTGATACTTAAACTCAATTTCGTTCCAAGAGCCGTTTGCAGAGCTTCCTAAAACTTGCTGGTAAAAATTGAGTCACGGTCACTCACTATGCTAATGGGAACTCCATGCAATCTGAAATTTCTCTCATGAAAATCTCAGCAAAAGAAGTTGCAGTTCTGATTGCCTTAACTGGTATGAAGTGGGCGCTCTTAGTCAGCCTGTCTATGATTACCCACACCCCCTCATTTTCTTTTCTGGTTCTTAGCTTAACCTAAGGCTTTTAATTAATTAAAGTTTTGAATCATTTTATCTTACCTTAACCATAACTAATTAATTCTCAAATTATTATTTAAAAAGGGTTATTAACAAGTGGTAAAAAATTTAAACAGCTCGGTTCCATATTTATAAAAATAAGGATTTTGGTTTTACAACGTTTAATATAATTCTAGTATTTTTAATATGAAATATTTTTAATAAAAACTATTTTAATATACTAATTATTTTAATATAAACTATTTTATTTTATATCTATTTTTTATTATATATACTATTATTAATATCTATACTGTTTAAGTGGTGGAAGTTATGATTTCAAAGTTAGGGTTTTCCAAAGTGTTAATATTTCCAAAGCGTTATGATTTCCTAAGTGTTATAAATTCAAGTATTTGGTTTCGAAAATGTTACAACTATGAAAGTGCTATGGTTTTGGAAATGTATATATTTGAAATGAAAAATGATATCGTATTGATATGGTTTTGAAATGGGTATGATATTTTGGTTTTGAAGTATAAACTATTTTGAAATGACTGCGGTATTATAATAACGTTTGGTTGTTAAAGAGACCGAGATCGGGTATTGTCATACTCTCTGCCAATACCGAAAACCACTTTAACAAATGTGTACGTGGTGGAGATTCCAAAATGAAATAGGATGGTATGGTGTCGATTCTATATAGTATTTGTGATCCTGACTCCCGTGAGTCAGCTTGATGTGGCTAAAACATGAGCTATACCGAGCCAAGTGAAGTCATTCCTCTGATCGGGCACATTTCTTCGATACCATTCTATTGCTTTTGTGATTTTATTGGGTGCACCTTTGATTTGGGAGTGTGTCATAAGGTGGACGGTAGTAGCTGCTATGCGTTACCACTAGTCCGGGAGTGCAAATGGTATATCTACCATAGCATTGCCTCCAGTGCCGTGTCACATGCCCTAGCGCGCCTTATACGAGTTTGGTTTGTACTATACATATGGAGTGCCCTCTGATAGCCTCCAGTTTACGGAGGAATTACAGTATTGTATAGACTATGGGAATATATAAAAATATGTTAAGGGGGATATGGGTAACGCCTTAACGCTATTTTAATACTTTTAATTTATTGTAGACATATTATAATAGTGTATATTACTACATAGTAGATAGTTCTATGGATCCTTAGAGGATGGGCATCCCAAACATCCTTTAAGTTACTTCTTTTTCAGTTGACATTCACTTGAGTTGAATTTATGAATATAAGAATGTTAATCCTGACTCGAGTGTTTTGTGTTTTGCTTTACGCTCGGGTCAGACTAAGTGTAACATCCCGAAAATTTTCGACTTTCGAAAATTCAACATCGATACTCACTTTATCGACTGCTGAGCCATCGAATGCCGGAAACCCAAAAAGTTATGGTTTTAAGAAAAAGAAAAAGTAGAAGAAGAAGAAGATAGAAGAAAAAGAGAAGAAGAACAACAAAACAACAACAGATACAGAACAGAGACAATATCAGAATCTCACATATCGCAGCGGAACAATATATAATAGATAAATGAATATCATTTAAAAACAAAAGAATTATATCTGTTATTACATTACATCATATCATCAGAGTCGATATACAACAATGGACAGTTATATAACTTGTCCTCACACAGAATACACAGCGGAATAAATATATCAGATACAAGTACTACGTCTCACCATCCAGCTTATCTCCAAAGCTCCAGAATATCCAGAATATCCTGATAATATAACTCTAGGCTGCCCGTGTGGAAATTGGTGGGCACCCAGAGTTTAGAAGGGAACAATAAACTCCGAGTCAGTCATGGTGACTGGTGTGAGATCGTAAAACAGTTATTCTTTAAAATAAATAGCAGAGAATTTTAAAGTCAATTCGCAATGCTTTTGGAAAATGAAACTACCATAAGACCTCCCGCCACACACACAATGCAAACGCAGACTTGGAGGAGATTTCTTCTTATGATAGTCAAAAATGCTTACTACGCAAAAATCAAATTCTTTTTGATATTATTATTAGTGCATAGTGTAGAAAACAGTTCGAAAGTATAATATAAATCTTAGCCAGCATAGACATTCCGAACTATGCCTACTATAGCTACCATCCAAACAGTGGTGACCACCATAAGTGAATGGCAGGTTCTACAACTAAAACCGTACAAGTGTCGTATTGTTTCTTTGGATTTCCAACAAATGGTCAGGCTAAGGAACTTCCTTTTCCACGATGGGTACGTCCCTGGAATAGACGACCCGAGAACCTAACCGGATCTCTGCCAACACAAGGCCGGGTTACCTCTGCAAAAATAGGTAACTACTGACACGCGTATGCCATCCCCCGATCGTCACCGATCTTCCCGAGGATCCCCGATTCGCAACAAACCACATAGATAATAATAATGCAGTAACCACAGAGGTTAAGTATCTGGGCTCCATACCATGATACCACCTTTATCCAGAAGGAATGACATACACTAAGGGGCGCTACTCCCTAGAACCTTGCCGCATCCTTCCTGTTTCGACCATTTCCGGGGTGTGAGGCTCGACGAAGTCTCGTCCACAAAGCTACGCTTTCTCAAAAAGCCCTGCTTCGGGTCAAACAAAATGATCAACCTATGATCACAAAGATATAAGATCAAACAAATGATCATATCACAAATGATCAAACACTGATCATTTCACAGCAACACTCAGTATGCCACGTTACCAAATTGGGATATATCGCTGATAAATTTCAACTACATAACCTCTGAGCTCGTACGTCTCAGAGAAGGGTGTTAAGCTAAGAGAATAAATTCTCCGCCACCAACAGAAATGTATTTGAAAGAAATCAGCTTTATATCTCAAATTGTAACGTCAGACACACAATCCATACAAGTCTGTTCCGGGATCGAACAGAACCGAAGGCACTTCTCACGAAGCCCTTGCATATCCGAATAATTTTCAATCACGTCAGGACTTCCCGTCACTAAGGGTGATAAAAACCTCTAAATCGGAGATCAGCCGATGTAGAGTAACTCGACGGTAATCCTTCCGTTTTCAAAAATATCCGGTCTTCAACACCGGTCTTCAAATGCGATTCATAACGACGTATCACATATTCGGAATGGGTTATACGACCCCATGGTCCTTTCCCGGCTAACCCGAATAGTGAGCGATTATTTAAAAATAAGTGTGGCATTCAAATTCATCCAATTCACAACAAATACCTATCTAAAGGTAATTATTGATAGTCGGTTATTTAACTATCAATAAAGATGCGCAACATCATCAGATTCCAAATAATTTTCCCAAATTATTTTATCTTCCAAAATACCTTTACTAGATATATAATTTCCACACTTAACCGTTTGAAAACAAATTTTCAAATATTCACTTTTCAATTTATCTTTAAAAGATAAAATCCCTAAACAGTTCATTTCATATTGGAAAAGCATTCCCATACTTATTTAAAAATAAGTAATTCACAAATCATTTATTTTCAACACTTGAAAATATTCGATATACTTAAATCAATATTAAGTATATATCTCATTCTTTAAGGAAATCATTCTCTTTAAACACATTTATTTGAGTCAAAACGAATGTTACGTAAAACATCGTTACGACGACTCAAAATCACTAGTATAGGGATTCGAAATTAGATAGATGTATAAATCCCAATACTACATAAAAAAAACATTTCCTTTCGGAAATCATTTACTATAACAACAGTGTTATAGTCCATCATTTCCTTATTTTTCGAAAACGTCTATTTCAACAATGAACGTTTAAATCTATGCTTTCGATTCATAATACATTTTAAAACATCTTTAAAATGTTTAACTTCATTTTTAATATTACTTCTTCAAAAACGTATCCATTTTACTTAAAATTATATTCACTGTCCAAAATCGTGAATATAATTCACTTAACCAAATTTCAATCTTTTCTACACATTTTATTTCAATAAAAATTCGCTATCCAAAATCGCGAATATATCTTCTTTAACATTTTAATTTATCAAATCCAATTGATTTCGAATTTATAAACTATGTCTATAAATTCTTTCCCTATTTATAAACTTCGATTTATAAAAAATTCCCTGAATTAACAAATTTAATTCATAACTCAAATCTCATACCAACAATCCATATGATAAGTCAAATACTTATAATTCCTTTATTTTACAAAATCATCTCCATTTATAAGTTCACAATTTATAAATTCCACTTATTTATAAATTCTTAAAAATTCATTTTTACGCTTATAAAAACTCGTTTTATAATACCAACATTTTAATTTATAAAGTGTCAACTTTATAAACCTTTTAAGTAAACCGTTTATAATATTTTAAAAATCTCAACTTAAACCATTTTATAAATCAATCAACTGTTTATTCCCAAAAATCACTTTTCGGTTATATTTCGCAAAGGTCTTAACTTTTATAACTTTAAAATTTGAACGTTTATTTATTTAAAATAAATCACTTCAACAATTCAAAAAAAAGTATATTTTCACAAATCACTTTAAAACCCTTTTTAAGGTAAAAGTCGTTATTTTTACATTTCAAAACTGAATCTGATGATGTAACAACACCAATCAGTCCATCACAACAGTCAAATATCATATATCATCATATGATAACAGAATATATCAAAATATCGGTAAATAATCAATACGGTGAGGAATCCAGTTGGATCCCTCCAACCTGTTTCCCTGCATCCACAGATGTTAGCACAATACCAATTCCGCTCCAGTACGGAATTATTGCGGTATATAGGTTTTATAAAAATCCGCTTACTAACGGCGCAATAGGGTCTCATCCGCTATACGAGGCGGGAAATCAATCAATCCAATATATACATATGCCAATATGTATATACTGCTATATATATAGATATATCCTATCATATCTAATAGCACATTCAAATAGAAATCAAACAGTCAATAATAACTGAAAATTCCACTTTCAATTTTTCGAGTGAGAAAAATCTCACCTTGATTTTATTTCTGATTCCAGCGTTTTATTTCGAAGAAATTAAACAGACGTTTAATCTCATCCAAAATTTTCACTGACTCCAATCGCTTCCAAATCAGTTGCATCGCGAAGAGCTCGACAAAACGAAGCCAACGCTTTTCGTTTCGTTATTTTCTGACAATATATGACAACGTTATAGCATTTTGAAGTTAATACGATTTTAATAAAATTAAATTTACAACTTTTATTTTAAATTTAAACCTAAAACTAATCCTGGCCACACGTCTCCTCTCCCCCATCATCTGCCGTTCCTTTTACCTTCTCTTCTTCTACAGGCAACACGCGAGAATCACGAACCCAAACAGCCGCCTCCAAACCCTAATGACGCGACCACCTACCGACCTCCAGGCCCCATCAAACCACCCCCATTCGAACGCCCATCACACGAGCTACCTCCAGCTGGAATCACGACGAACTCGGTCGTCCCTAGGCTCGGCAAAACGAGACGAAACCAGTGACAGTTGCGTGCCTCTAACTTGCTCTACATCGCGAATTTTGCAATCACCACCGTTGGATATGTCGTACTCACTAGCCTCTACAACTTTCATGTAGAAAGTTTCTGGAATTAAACTACGGATTTGAAGATTTTGAGGGAGAAAGAGGGGAGCTTCTTGGCCGTTCAGCATAGAAGTGGCGGCCACGAACGTATAAACTAGGGTTTCTCTTGAATGAAGGGGGTGGGTTGCTTTTATAGAGAACCGACGAACACTATTCACTCCTAAATTTCCGAACTCCGATTTACGCGCGGTAACTGGCATTTCTGGGATTTATCCCGCGTTCCGAACGCAATGGAACAGGTTTCGGAAGCTAATTCGATCGTCTGTGCAAGATATGCAATTAAACGATCAATTTAAATTAAACCGATTTAAATCGATTTCGAGGCGTTTTAATTTGTACCGGACAAATGGTAAATCCAAAAATTACGAAATTTGAAATCTTACAATAATATCACATTACGGATCCGATGAAACTAGTTTCGTCGAAATCCGAGACTTTTTGAAAAATGACTATTTTAACTCGCCGAATTAAAATTAAAATGATATCGATGCGTTTCGAGCTGCCACGGTCAAACGATAACTTCGATTGCTACGAAAATTGAAATCCAATAATAACTAACTATTACGGATCCAATGGAACAGGTCTCGTTCAATTCTGAGACTGTTCGAAAATTGGCTATTTTTACAGTCGATAATTAAATATTAAAATATTCGATTTTTACAATTTAACTCCAAATTCAATTTTAAAAGTTCTATAACCTTCCTATAACTCCAGTATGATTAAATAAAATTTTACAAATCATTTTCAATCATTTTAAACTCGATTTTCAATTATCTCTGGAATTCCACTATTAAATTTATCGATTTAATTCTCAAATAAAACCCAATATTCGAAAAATAAATCATTCGACTTCTAAATTCCATTTATTAATATTTAAAATCAATTAAATATTCGAATTTTAATTATCAAAAATTCTGGGTCGTTACAGACTTCCCCCCTTAAAAGAATTTCGTCCTCGAAATTACAAGTTAGGAAAAAAGTCCTTAACTCGTCTACTATTTTTCACAACCTAATAGTTTTATCAATTTTATCAAAACAAATCTTTCTACTAAAGATTCATTATCATTCCAACTATCTTTCTAACTTCAATTATAGGTTTCAAACAACATTGCTTTACTTCAATTCAAATTTAAATTCAAATTTCAAATTTAAACTTCCAAAATTTTCTCAAAAATTTTCTAACGCCCTAAATTTCCGAAAATTTCGCCAGCGTCTCCTTTGCGCGGCTAATACGGCACGACTACAAAATGTCCCTACGGACTCTCAGAATTCAAAAAGAAAAAGAAAAAGCCAAGCGGCTAGACCAGAAATCATCAAAAACTCATATTATAATTCAAATACGTACCTTTTGTCGAGCAATTCAAATTATCTGTGAAATCAAATTCAATTCCCTTTATACCTGTATATCTACTAGCCATAATATCTAGTTACATATTCAAACCATTTCGTACATTCAATTACAAAATTTTCCAATATCACTGCTTATATATCTTTACTTCACTATTGAAGTTATATATCTATTTTCGCTCAATTTTACATTTCATATTCATATGAATTTAATTCAAAATTTAAATCAAATTTGGATTCAACTCAACTTCTGAATATTGAATTTTATCAATTAACTTTCATTTATGACTGCTTATTTTAACTTGGTTTCAATTACTAATTCATCACAAATCCAATTCAGATTCTCAATTATTTTATAAGTCTTCGACTTGCTTACATTTTGATTTATCAAATCATTTATACATTCATATTACTAATTCTATTCCTTTATGAATTTAATTTCAAATATTTTTCTGGAACTTTATTTCAAATTATATCTCACATTAATATTTCATAAATATTTTTTATATAGTATTCCAGAGTTTACCAACATTTCAAAAACCATTTTTGAAAACAGTTCAAACTATCCTTTGAATTTTCTAAAACAAAACCCAAATTTCCAAACAACTTTTATTTAAAAAAATTTGGCAGCAATTCCTCTTTTGGAAACCCGAAAATGAACACCAATGATGCCGCGGTCATCATCGAAGTTATTTTCCAGCGACCGAAAAGAGTTTAGAGCTTTTCATTCCGTCAAAACATTTTTCCAAAATCCTTTGAAATCAACTTTCAAATCAAAAAGATTTAAACTTTTCAAATCTCCAAAATTTTCAAATTCTTTTCAAAACATTTCCAAAAACTTCTCTGGAATTCCGTTTTAAATTACAAATCACATTTATAATTTGCATTCTTAAATTTCATTTGTACATGGATTTATCTCTTAACTTTGGAGTTATGATTTCAATTTCTTATTCAATTTTAGTGATGATAATTCACTATTATTACTTCCTAACATCCATGCAACCATATACTATAGTACTTCATAGAAAAACATTTCTTTTTTATACAAAAATAGTTTTGGGCAAAATTATCTCATTTACCCTATTTAAAACAATACTGTGCCGAATTGTTCTATTCAAGTGTTTAGAGATCCCTATCGATAGAGTTGTACGGACAATACCGACCAGAATCCATATACCACTCAACAAACCAATCATCACAATATAAAACAATTTTATATTCACTAACAAATACGCACTCGTATCTATTATTACACTCAAACTCATTCTAGAGTACTATTGACTCTATCTCTAATGAGTAATACCCAACAGAGCAGGGTTGTCGCTTAACCATATGCTCTGATACCAAATGTAACATCCCGAAAATTTTCGACTTTCGAAAATTCAACATCGATACTCACTTTATCGACTGCTGAGCCATCGAATGCCGGAAACCCGAAAAGTTATGGTTTTAAGAAAAAGAAAAAGTAGAAGAAGAAGAAGATAGAAGAAAAAGAGAAGAAGAACAACAAAACAACAACAGATACAGAACAGAGACAATATCAGAATCTCACATATCGCAGCGGAACAATATATAATAGATAAATGAATATCATTTAAAAACAAAAGAATTATATCTGTTATTACATTACATCATATCATCAGAGTCGATATACAACAATGGACAGTTATATAACTTGTCCTCACACAGAATACACAGCGGAATAAATATATCAGATACAAGTACTACGTCTCGCCATCCAGCTTATCTCCAAAGCTCCAGAATATCCAGAATATCCTGATAATATAACTCTAGGCTGCCCGTGTGGAAATTGGTGGGCACCCAGAGTTTAGAAGGGAACAATAAACTCCGAGTCAGTCATGGTGACTGGTGTGAGATCGTAAAACAGTTATTCTTTAAAATAAATAGCAGAGAATTTTAAAGTCAATTCGCAATGCTTTTGGAAAATGAAACTACCATAAGACCTCCCGCCACACACACAATGCAAACGCAGACTTGGAGGAGATTTCTTCTTATGATAGTCAAAAATGCTTACTACGCAAAAATCAAATTCTTTTTGATATTATTATTAGTGCATAGTGTAGAAAACAGTTCGAAAGTATAATATAAATCTTAGCCAGCATAGACATTCCGAACTATGCCTACTATAGCTACCATCCAAACAGTGGTGACCACCATAAGTGAATGGCAGGTTCTACAACTAAAACCGTACAAGTGTCGTATTGTTTCTTTGGATTTCCAACAAATGGTCAGGCTAAGGAACTTCCTTTTCCACGATGGGTACGTCCCTGGAATAGACGACCCGAGAACCTAACCGGATCTCTGCCAACACAAGGCCGGGTTACCTCTGCAAAAATAGGTAACTACTGACACGCGTATGCCATCCCCCGATCGTCACCGATCTTCCCGAGGATCCCCGATTCGCAACAAACCACATAGATAATAATAATGCAGTAACCACAGAGGTTAAGTATCTGGGCTCCATACCATGATACCACCTTTATCCAGAAGGAATGACATACACTAAGGGGCGCTACTCCCTAGAACCTTGCCGCATCCTTCCTGTTTCGACCATTTCCGGGGTGTGAGGCTCGACGAAGTCTCGTCCACAAAGCTACGCTTTCTCAAAAAGCCCTGCTTCGGGTCAAACAAAATGATCAACCTATGATCACAAAGATATAAGATCAAACAAATGATCATATCACAAATGATCAAACACTGATCATTTCACAGCAACACTCAGTATGCCACGTTACCAAATTGGGATATATCGCTGATAAATTTCAACTACATAACCTCTGAGCTCGTACGTCTCAGAGAAGGGTGTTAAGCTAAGAGAATAAATTCTCCGCCACCAACAGAAATGTATTTGAAAGAAATCAGCTTTATATCTCAAATTGTAACGTCAGACACACAATCCATACAAGTCTGTTCCGGGATCGAACAGAACCGAAGGCACTTCTCACGAAGCCCTTGCATATCCGAATAATTTTCAATCACGTCAGGACTTCCCGTCACTAAGGGTGATAAAAACCTCTAAATCGGAGATCAGCCGATGTAGAGTAACTCGACGGTAATCCTTCCGTTTTCAAAAATATCCGGTCTTCAACACCGGTCTTCAAATGCGATTCATAACGACGTATCACATATTCGGAATGGGTTATACGATCCCATGGTCCTTTCCCGGCTAACCCGAATAGTGAGCGATTATTTAAAAATAAGTGTGGCATTCAAATTCATCCAATTCACAACAAATACCTATCTAAAGGTAATTATTGATAGTCGTTTATTTAACTATCAATAAAGATGCGCAACATCATCAGATTCCAAATAATTTTCCCAAATTATTTTATCTTCCAAAATACCTTTACTAGATATATAATTTCCACACTTAACCGTTTGAAAACAAATTTTCAAATATTCACTTTTCAATTTATCTTTAAAAGATAAAATCCCTAAACAGTTCATTTCATATTGGAAAAGCATTCCCATACTTATTTAAAAATAAGTAATTCACAAATCATTTATTTTCAACACTTGAAAATATTCGATATACTTAAATCAATATTAAGTATATATCTCATTCTTTAAGGAAATCATTCTCTTTAAACACATTTATTTGAGTCAAAACGAATGTTACGTAAAACATCGTTACGACGACTCAAAATCACTAGCATAGGGATTCGAAATTAGATAGATGTATAAATCCCAATACTACATAAAAAAAACATTTCCTTTCGGAAATCATTTACTATAACAACAGTGTTATAGTCCATCATTTCCTTATTTTTCGAAAACGTCTATTTCAATAATGAACGTTTAAATCTATGCTTTCGATTCATAATACATTTTAAAACATCTTTAAAATGTTTAACTTCATTTTTAATATTACTTCTTCAAAAACGTATCCATTTTACTTAAAATTATATTCACTGTCCAAAATCGTGAATATAATTCACTTAACCAAATTTCAATCTTTTCTACACATTTTATTTCAATAAAAATTCGCTATCCAAAATCGCGAATATATCTTCTTTAACATTTTAATTTATCAAATCCAATTGATTTCGAATTTATAAACTATGTCTATAAATTCTTTCCCTATTTATAAACTTCGATTTATAAAAAATTCCCTGAATTAACAAATTTAATTCATAACTCAAATCTCATACCAACAATCCATATGATAAGTCAAATACTTATAATTCCTTTATTTTACAAAATCATCTCCATTTATAAGTTCACAATTTATAAATTCCACTTATTTATAAATTCTTAAAAATTCATTTTTACGCTTATAAAAACTCGTTTTATAATACCAACATTTTAATTTATAAAGTGTCAACTTTATAAACCTTTTAAGTAAACCGTTTATAATATTTTAAAAATCTCAACTTAAACCATTTTATAAATCAATCAACTGTTTATTCCCAAAAATCACTTTTCGGTTATATTTCGCAAAGGTCTTAACTTTTATAACTTTAAAATTTGAACGTTTATTTATTTAAAATAAATCACTTCAACAATTCAAAAAAAATTATATTTTCACAAATCACTTTAAAACCCTTTTTAAGGTAAAAGTCGTTATTTTTACATTTCAAAACTGAATCTGATGATGTAACAACACCAATCAGTCCATCACAACAGTCAAATATCATATATCATCATATGATAACAGAATATATCAAAATATCGGTAAATAATCAATACGGTGAGGAATCCAGTTGGATCCCTCCAACTTGTTTCCCTGCATCCATAGATGTTAGCACAATACCAATTCCGCTCCAGTACGGAATTATCGCGGTATATAGGTTTTATAAAAATCCGCTTACTAACGGCGCAATAGGGTCTCATCCGCTATACGAGGCGGGAAATCAATCAATCCAATATATACATATGCCAATATGTATATACTACTATATATATAGATATATCCTATCATATCTAATAGCACATTCAAATAGAAATCAAACAGTCAATAATAACTGAAAATTCCACTTTCAATTTTTCGAGTGAGAAAAATCTCACCTTGATTTTATTTCTGATTCCAGCGTTTTATTTTGAAGAAATTAAACAGACGTTTAATCTCATCCAAAATTTTCACTGACTCCAATCACTTCCAAATCAGTTGCATCGCGAAGAGCTCGACAAAACGAAGCCAACGCTTTTCGTTTCGTTATTTTCTGACAATATATGACAACGTTATAGCAGTTTGAAGTTAATACGATTTTAATAAAATTAAATTTACAACTTTTATTTTAAATTTAAACCTAAAACTAATCCTGGCCGCACGTCTCCTCTCCCCCATCATCTGCCGTTCCTTTTACCTTCTCTTCTTCTACAGGCAACACGCGAGAATCACGAACCCAAACAGCCGCCTCCAAACCCTAATGACGCGACCACCTACCGACCTCCAGACCCCATCAAAACACCCCCATTCGAACGCCCATCACACGAGCTACCTCCAGCTGGAATCACGACGAACTCGGTCGTCCCTAGGCTCGGCAAAACGAGACGAAACCAGTGACAGTTGCGTGCCTCTATCTTGCTCTACATCGTGAATTTTGCAATCACCACCGTTGGATATGTCGTACTCACTAGCCTCTACAACTTTCATGTAGAAAGTTTCTGGAATTAAACTACGGATTTGAAGATTTTGAGGGAGAAAGAGGGGAGCTTCTTGGCCGTTCAGCATAGAAGTGGCGGCCACGAACGTATAAACTAGGGTTTCTCTTGAATGAAGGGGGTGGGTTGCTTTTATAGAGAACCGACGAACACTATTCACTCCTAAATTTCCGAACTCCGATTTATGCGCGGTAACTGGCATTTCTGGGGTTTATCCCGCGTTCCGAACGCAATGGAATAGGTTTCGGAAGCTAATTCGATCGTCTGTGCAAGATATGCAATTAAATGATCAATTTAAATTAAACCGATTTAAATCGATTTCGAGGCGTTTTAATTTGTACCGGACAAATGGTAAATCCAAAAATTACGAAATTTGAAATCTTACAATAATATCACATTACGGATCCGATGAAACTGGTTTCGTCGAAATCCGAGACTTTTTGAAAAATGACTATTTTAACTCGCCGAATTAAAATTAAAATGATATCGATGCGTTTCGAGCTGCCACGGTCAAACGATAACTTCGATTGCTACGAAAATTGAAATTCGATAATAACTAACTATTATGGATCCAATGGAACTGGTCACGTTCAATTCTGAGACTGTTCGAAAATTGGCTATTTTTACAGTCGATAATTAAATATTAAAATATTCGATTTTTACAATTTAACTCCAAATTCAATTTTAAAAGTGATATAACCTTCCTATAACTCCAGTATGATTAAATAAAATTTTACAAATCATTTTCAATCATTTTAAACTCGATTTTCAATTATCTCTGGAATTCCACTATTAAATTTATCGATTTAATTCTCAAATAAAACCCAATATTCGAAAAATAAATCATTCGACTTCTAAATTCCATTTATTAATATTTAAAATCAATTAAATATTCGAATTTTAATTATCAAAAATTCTGGGTCGTTACACTAAGTGTCATAACATTTGAGACTCACCTTTGAAGATTGGAGCTTTGTTTAAAGATCTATCTATCCAGCTTTCAGCTATTTCGGTTTATTCCAGTCACTTATGTTCAAACTTGTCAGTTGCTTTTGTATTTGAGACTACTCTGTATTTGAGATCTCTGTTTAACTCTGATGTTTATATAGTAGCTTCGTGCACTACTATTTATCTATTCCGCTGCTTATTGTTATATTACTCTGTGTCTGTGATTCTGTGATTATTTTATTTATTGTATATGCTGAGTTTTGCCAAATATAAATTAACAATCTGATATTTTAAGAAATTCAACTTCGACGTGTGCGGATGCGAATGGCACGGAATACCGGGTCGTCACTTAGGTCAGACCGAGTATTACAAATTCATGTAAAATGCTTGGAGCTCAGGAGACGAGCTGGAAGAGTTTAGATGTGTATCACGTACATGGATAATTTCCAATGTGTGAGTACAAGTTATTAAATTGTCAAGATTGATGTATTGAATTGTTGTACTCTGATAGTGGTATGTATATTAACAGTACAGTTCTGCATTTAAAATCTGTTGTTATATATTATATTTTGTTCCGCTACGATTGTGAGATTCTGTGTTATCGTTTCTATTTTTATTCTACCTTTTTCTTCTTCACTCCTAATGAACTGGTACTTCCGGCACTCGATTGCTTATCATTTTATACAGTGGACGTATTAATGTCTATTTTCATGGGTCAAAAATCCCCGTCTGTAACATTTGGTATCAGAGCTGAAGGTTAAACAAGAAACTTGGCTCTGGTGGGGATTACATTAGAGACAGAATCAATAGTACTCTAGAATGAGTTTGAGTGTATTAATAGTTATGAGCGCGTATTTGTTAGTGAGTATAAATTATTTTATATTATGTTAACTTATCAGCTAAGTGTTTATAAATTCTGGTTGGTACAGTCTGGACAACTATATCGATAGGGATTTCTAACCTCTTAAACTAGGTAAACTAACACGGTATTATTTTAAAAAAGTGGATAAATGGAATAATTTTACCCGAACCAAATTTTGATATAAAAGAAATAATTTTCTAAAATTATTATATATAATTCGAGTGTTTGGTTAGTAATATTATAATCAAATAAGATTATAAAATTGGAAATGGTTTATGTAACCAAATGAAAATGTGTATAAGTATAAATTATACAAATGGATTGTAATTAAAATTGGATTCAAATCCAATTTGAAAAATTAAATCCTAGGGAATTTTGGAAATATTTCCAAAGTATTTTGAGGAGAAAAAATAATAGTAATATTATCTTGGAGATAATTTTGAAAGAAAATGGTTTTAAATGGATTTTTGGAAGAGATATAGCACTGAACTCACTTCGGCCGTTGGAAAATAATTCTAATAATGACGGCCGCATCATCAGTATTAATTTCGAGTTTCTAAGTGATGGATTGCTACTGAAATAATTGATTTGGAGATTTTGTTGGAGAAAAACAAACGTTTTTTAGAAATTCCAAGGGAATTCGCTTTGGGATAAAAAACAAGGTTAGTTTAAATTAAAAAGCGTGATTTGGGATATTTGTGATTTCAAAATGATTTGAAATAAATACCAGGTGTTTAAATTCCAAAATCTTTTTTATAATTTTTTAGAAAACATCAGGAAATAAGTATGGACTTATAAAATTGAGAATAATTTTAAAGAAGAGAGAAAAGTGTGGAGTTTAAATTTTTGAATTAAATTTACTAGATTACTAATTAAAAATCCTCTTTTTAAAACAAGCCCAATTCCTTGACTTTAACTTCGCTTCGTAAATTTGGAAAGCTTACTTGAACACCAGTATAACCAATTTTATACTTATTTCTAAATTCACTTCTATCTTTCAAAAATATTAAAAATCTCGATTTTTAAGCCTTTTATTCAAACAATTACACTTAAGCATTTATTTGTAAAAATCCCTTTTATATACCTTTGTTCCAAAATCCCTGTTTACAATCTCCCAAATTTGTTAAGTAAAAATCCCAAAAACTTTTATTTCATCCGACCAGTTAACCCAAATGTCTAGATAAATATTTACTTCAAAAAGCACTTTAAAATTTCTTTTCCAATTCAAAACATATGTTGTTGGTATTTAAAAATACCAGAGTCTAAGTCAAAATCGACCACAACATCCAACCAATCCAAATCACACAATGATATATTACCAATTATTCGACAAAACAAATATCACCATATATGAAATTAAAATTCAACATTTTTGAGGAATCCAGTTGGATCCCACCAACATGTTTCCCTTCATCCACAGATGTTAGCATAATATAAAAATACCAATTCCACTTTGAGGTGGAATATCGCGGTATATAGGGTCATCCGCTATTATGCGGGGCGCATAGGGTCTCATCTGCTAAATATATGCGGGAATATAAATCACTCCAATATATATATATATATATATAATACTATATATAATGTCACATCCAACTAATAAAATGCATCAATTTAACCAATCAACTATTTGTTAATTTTAACTAATTAAAATTAATCACTAGCAGCCCAAAATTGAGTGAGATTAACTCACCTTGAGTTTTACGTCGCCAAACGTTCCAATTTTAAATTAAATCGAACACGTTCGATTTAACCTAAAATTTCGCTAGCCATATCGGTACCCAATTCGTGCCTTTTGGATTTCCTGTATCCATTTGTTTGTTCCCCGTGAGAAAATGAATGGCCACTGGCCTTTATTATTCCTCGAAATCAATGTCTAGATTTTGTTGTTGCACTGCTTAATTTATATTTGTTAGTTCAATATCTCCGGTTATTTGTTCTTTATTCATTCATTTGTGAAATTATATTAATGCAATATAAAAGCTTATTTATATATTGTGCCTTCACCTGACGGTCATTACTTCTTCCCAACTTTTCAATATACACTCTGATTCATTTTCCATTCCATCCTCTCTCAGTTCTTCCTTTCGATCAGTGATTACTTTCCAAAAGAAGAAAATATAATAATATGTATATTTCATATATATTCAACCTGCTCCATGCATTTTCCGTCGCCCACCTTGATCTGGCCTTGTGCCCACGCAACCTCCTCATGACAGCGTGTGGCCTTCACCACAACCTTTCGCCTTTACAACCAAGCATCTCCTCGTCGATAGCCTCGCTTTAGTGCTCCGCCATTCCTCCACCCTGTCTTGCCCATAACTATCACATCATCCGGTCTCGAGCACCGCCATCTCCTCACTCTGCCATTTCATCTCCACCGCGGCATGTGTCAACCCAGCAGCCATCAAAACCCAGCCTCCCCTTTCAGCCAACAGATGTGCAACACTCCGCTTCCCATACAGGACAAACACCGAACACTCTCTCCCTCCTACGTCTGCCGCCACACCCTCCCTTAAACCCAAGCACCACGCAACATTCAACCAACGTCCTTTTCCCCACTATCTCCCTATTGCATGCCAACAAACCCACGACCACATCAGCCGTACCGATCTAACAACAAGCCCTCCAACCCGCCACCTCACATTGGTCAGCACGAGCCTCAACACCCCTCATGCAGCATCACTCTACCACCGAGTCACCCAGCCTATCTCCTCCACTCCGTAAACCAAAGCCGCCGACATGTTCACCATCAGCAGCGAACACCCCGCCATGTCCGCATCCTCCCCTGAACGGCCTCGGGACCACCGTGCTCGCCTACCCTCTACCTGTGCCACGACCAACACCTAACCGGCAGCCACCCGTATCCCTAGCCTGCCTCACCGACTAGATCCAACCCCTACTTCCTTGTGTTTTACTATGAATACGAATATATAATATAATGTTATATATATTTGCTCTTTTGTTTGGAAACCCTTTTTTCCTATATTCTCCTCCTAATGCCTGTTTCATATTATATATATAATATAAAATAGAGTTACAAAGTTTATTATTTACAATCTTATATTAAGGTCTTATTTGATTTTGAATTTTTTGTGTCGACGTGTTTATTTATGTATTTAATATATATATATATATATTGATATTTGGATTTTTGAAAAAATATATATAAAGTTAAAAACATAATATATAAATATTTTGATCTTTATAATATATAGATTTGTTTTCATTAATGAGAGTTTCTTGATTTTATTATTGATTTTTGAATATGATATATATATATATATATAAAGATTTTGATTTTTATAAGGGTTTTAAATTAAATCTTGATTTTATAGCTTTGCATAGTTATATATGTATATTTCATAAAAATATATGTATATGTATATATTTGTTTGGTATATTCATGTCCATCGTACTTTACTTTGAAATTCGTTGCTCGGATTTGCAGCTCAGTTTGTTATAAAATTTCTCTTGCTTGGAAAGGTGAGAAATCACTCACGATTAACATTTTTATATTTAATAAATTGATTTCACATGAAATGACAATTGAAATATGCTGCTAAATTTGAACTGTTAAGTTATTAAATTGTTAAATATGATATTCCATTTTCTGCAATTGTTTACCAATGACATATGACATCATAACCTATTGTATATTTTGTATTTGAATTGTTGATGATGATATATGCCTACTATTGATGTGAATGTCATTTTATAATATTATTTTATTGTTATCACTCTGCAAGTTCCCTGTTAGTTTAGAATTCCCTATGGGTTGAAATGATACATACCCGAACGATCTGATAGATTAGGGAAGAATCGTTATGGGTTGAAATGATAAACCCAAGTGATTTTCATTGATTTTGAATTTTAGGATTATGGGTTGAAATGATATATACCCGTAGATACGTAAATTTCGGATTGAAATGATAAATATATGTATCACGTGATCATAGGATAGAAAATTATATACGGACACTGTTGGTCTATATTTTGGAATGATTTCCAAAGTTTTGGAAGGAAGGATTTTATTAAACTAAAATATAATAAAAGATATTTTATTTTGTAAAAATAGATTTTAAATTTATAAGTTTGGAAATTTTAAATTTATAAGTTAGTTTTGAAAATATAAATTTTAAGATTTTACCCATAATTTCATTATTTTTAAATATATAAAATAAGATTTAAAATAGATTTATTAATAAGATTTAATTTGGTATCATTTATCTAAATAAAATTTAATTTTATTAGATATATATATGTTTAAGTATTTATTTAAAAATTTATATTAATATTTTTAAATGATTTTTGTAACAACTTTAAATAAATAGAGGTTGGAAAAATAAAGTAAAATTGACTAGAAATTTAATTGGTTAATAATTGAATTTAAATAATAATATTTGAAATTATTGATTTTGAGATTTGAAAGGTATGATTTATGACTTGATTTGATGAAAAGTGACTAAATGAATATTCTCAACTTTAAATAAAAATTGAGACTGAATATTTAATATTGATTTAATTTATAAATTGAGATTTTATTTAATTGTTATTAAAATTATTATGTGAATATTTTCCAATTTGAATAAAATTAAAATTGAATGTTGAAATATAAATGAAACCTGTACTGTAAATGTTTGAATATTTAAACTTTGAATCTTGTTGAATTAAAGTGATAGTTTAAAACCTGGATTTGAAACCGATGAAGATTTAAATGGTTTATTGAGAATTTGAATAGAATCTTTAACCTTTTAAATTGAAAATGTTGAGCAGGGATTGATTTAAATTGAATTTTGGAATTTAAGTTGATTTGAATCGTTTTGTGGAATTGGATGAAACAATTCTAATTGGGAAACTATTTCAGTATAATCTCTTTAAATAAATATAAACTATTTTAATTTACAGCTATTGTAATATATAAATTATTTTATTATATAAACTATTTTAATTTATAGCTATTTTAATATAAATATACTATTTTCAATATCTAAACTGTTATGATTTCAAAAGTGTTATGTTTTCAAAAATGTTACGATTTCCAAAGTATTCTGATCTCGAAAGTGTTTTGATTTCGAAAGTATTATAATTTTGAATGTGTTATGATACTGGAACTGAATATTATTTAAAGTGAATAATTATGTCGAATTGATATGGTTTTAAATGAATATGATTTTTGTTAAAGAGACCGAGATCGGATATTGTCATGCTCTCTGCCAATACCGAAAACCACTTTAACAATTGTGTACGTTGTGGAGATTCCAGAACGAAGTAGGATGGTTTGGTGACGATTCTATATGCTGTTTTAGTGCGGCCACGACTCCCATGAGTCGGCTTGATGTGGATAAAATAGGAGCCATGCTGGGCTAAGTGAGGTCATTCCTCCGATCACACACATTTTTTCGATATCATTCTATTACTATGTGATTTGATTGGGTGCACCTTTGATTGGGAGTGTGTCTCAAGGTGGGTGGTTGTAGCTGCTATGTGTTACCACCAGTCCAGATCCGTAAATGGTATATCTACCCTAGCATTGCCTTACATGCCTTGTCACATGCCCTAGCGCGCCTTCTACAAGTTTGGTTTGTACCATACCTATGGAGTTCCTTCGGATAGCCCTCCAGTTTATGAAGGAATTACGGTACTGTATAGACTATGGGAATATATATATATAATGTGCTAAGGGAGATATGGGTAACGCCTTAATGTTATTTTAATACTTTACTTTACTATAGACACTATTATAATAGCGTATTTTACACATAATAGATAGTTCCACCGATCCTTGGAGGATGGAAATCCCAAACATCCTTTAAGTTACTTGTTTTTCAGTTGACATTTCACTTGAGTTGAATTTATTAATATAAGGATGTTAATTCTGACTCGAGTGTTTTGTGTTTTGTTTTATACTCGGGTCATACTGAGTGTCACGGTATTTGAGATTCACCTTTGAAGGTTGGAGCTTTGTTTGAAGATCTATCTATCCAACTTTTAGTTATCTCAGTTATATCCAATTGTATATATTCGGGCTTGACATTTTCTTATGTATTTGAGATTCCATTGTATGTGAATATTTGTTGCCTTTTGTTTTAACTCTGATGTTTTATACTAGCTTCCTGAACTACTATATATTTGTTCAGCTATTTATTGTTGTAATACTCTGTATCTGTGATTCTATGGTTTATTTATTTACTGTATATGCTAAGTTTTTCAAATATAAATTAATAATCTGTTGTTTTGAGCAATTCAAGTCCGACATGTGATGATGACTATTGATTTGAAAGATTCAAAATATCGGGTCGTTACACTGCTCATGATTTTAAAGCCTGGAGAATCAATGGAAAAAAATGACACAATGGCCCATACATGGATGAAGGAAGCTTTAGGAAATAGATTTGCAAACAAATGGAAAAGATTGGCTTCATAAAAGTAAGTTGCTCACATTTGTTTGTTTTTTTAGAAGAGAACGAAAATTTCAGGAAAAATAATAATGGAAGCATGTTTTGGAAATGGAAAGTTGGAGGAAGAGATTTAGGAAATAGGAAATGAATAAGGGTAAAGCACGTCTAGAAATTGGAATATGAAAGGGAAGGATACAAGAAGATGTAAATTTGCAAAATGAAAAGAGACAAACATGCAAGTAATTAACAAAGGATGAAAGACAAACATCGGAATTTGATAAGGCATGTTTACATGGCAAGCAAATCTTTTGGTATAAAATTGAGACTGGATATTTGATATTGATTTAAATTTATAATTTGAGATTTTATTTAAATTTTTATTAAATTGATTAAGTGAATATTTTCCAATTTGAATAAAATTAAAGTTAAATGTTGAAATATAAATGAAATTTATATTGTAAATTTTTGAATCTTTGAACTTTAAATTGAAATGGTTCAACGGGAATTGATTTAAATTGAATTTTGGTTTTTAAGATGATTAGTTTTGAATTGCAAAATTGGAGGAACTAATTTTATTATATAAATTTATTTTTTTATATATAAAATATTTTCATTCATAACTAATTTAATATATATATATATATATATTGTTTTCAATATCTAAACAGTTTAAGTTGGTATTGTTATGGATTTCAAAAAGTGTTATGATTTCAAAAGTGTTATAATTTTGAAGTGTTACAATTCTAGAAATGGATATTATTTAAAGTGAATAATGATATCGAATTTATATGGGTTGAATTGAAAATGATATTTTAATATGAAGTATGAACTATTTGAATTGAAAGGACCACGGTGTGGAATAAGTGTTTGGTTGTTAAAGAGACCGGGATCGGATATTGTCATACTCTATGCCAATACCAAAATCCACTTTAAAAACTATGAACGTGGTGGAGATTCTAGAATGAAGTACAATGGTTTGGTGACGACTCTGTATGGTATTTACATAACCTTGACTCCCGTGAGTCTGCTTGATGTGGCTAAAACAAGAGCCATGTCGGGCCAAGTGAGGTCATCCCTCCTATCGGACACATTTCTTCGATACCATATTATTGCTTTTGTGATTTGATTGGGTGCACCTTTGATTTAGGACTGTGTCACAAGGAGGGCGGTAGTAGCTGCTATGCATTATCACTTGTCCATATCCGCAAATGGTATATCTACCCTGGCATTTCCTCGCATGTCTTGTCACATGCTTTAACGACCTGCCTTTTTTGGATGTTTTAAGCAGACACACACATCAAATCAAACCATTCAAAATGGCAGATTGTTATAGGGTAAATAAGAAAAGTGAAAGAAATAAAAAATACAAAATCTCATTGTAGAATGACAAAATATAATAATCAAATAAAAGTTCATGAAGCTATTTTATAAATACATTTGATTATTCTTTACAATACATAGTCAAAGTTATAGATAACAAGAATAAATAACTAGATGCAGCGGGGCAACATGATGCAGTGGAATACATATCATAAATAAATAGTAGTACAAATCTTCATCTTTGTCCTCCAAAAATAAGGTCTTCAATCCTAAACTATCGCGCCTTCTATGAGTTTGTTTTGTACCGTACCTATGTGGTGTCCTCTGGGTAAACCTCCAGTTTACGGAGGAGCGTACGACATTGTATAGACTATGGGAATATATAAAATGTGTTAAGGGGGATATGTGTAATGCCTTAACGCTATTTTAATACTTTTACTTTACTACAAACACATTATAATAGTGTATATTACTACATAGTAGATAGTTCCAGAGATCCATAGAGGATGGAAATCCCAAACATCCTTTAAGTTACTTGTATTTCGGTTGACATTTCACTTGAGTTGAATTTACTATATAAGAATGTTAATTCTGACTAGAGTGTTTTGTGTTTTTCTTTATGCCATGATCAAACTGAGTGTCACAGCATTTGAGACTCACCTTTGAAGATTGAAGCTTTGTTTGAAGATCTATCTATCCAGCTTTCAGTTTTTCAGTTTGTCCCAATCATTTATGTTCAGACTCGTCAGTTGCTATGTATTAGAGATTCATTTGTATTCGAGATTCTGTTGTATTTTATTTCAGACTCTGATGTTTTATAGTAGCTTCATAAACTACTATTTATCTATTCCGCTGCTTATTGTTGTAATACTCTACGTCTGTGATTCTATGATTGATTTATTTACTGTATATGGTGATTCTTGCCAAATATAAAATAACAATCTGATATTTTGAGCAATTCAACTCTGATATGTGCGGATGTGAATGGTTTGAAATATCGGGTCGTTACAGTTGATATCAGAGCTCTGGTTTAGGCAAAACTTAGCATATAGAGTAAATTCAAATTATGGAATCACCTTCGTTCGAGCTTGAGTTTCTTCCTTTTTGACACGGTTTCCTTTGAATTTTTGGAACTTCCCCGCTGTTCTAAAATTCATACTTGTCTTTCCCTATTCGTGTTCTTTTGATACTAGAGCATCCCGTAGCTCCAACATCGATTGGCAACTTCGTCCTTGGATGGGTCTAAATTCTACCGATGGTCCCGCCAAACTTTATATGGTTTGTATAGGGGTGAAACTCCTTTGCAACAAGCATCAATTCATAGAAGATTTCTATATCCTCGTTGATGTTGTTATCCTTTGCTAGTCCCGAACCGGTCTCTAATAGACGACCAGGGTAATTCTCTTATGATCAAATGTGGATTACCTTAGTATTATGCAGGCAATTCCATCCGTTGGATTCTCAACCCAATAATCTGAACTCCACCCAATAGTCAAGGATTATCCTAATGTTTTGGTGAAGTTATTTCTCTTCCCCCCTAAGCGGAAAATTGAATTTCTGCTTCGATCTTATTCCTAGAATCTCGGTTGACCTGGTTAAGGTCGCCCGTGATTAATATAAGTCAGTCTGTCTTTCCTCTTTTGTAATTCAATTACCTCATCTTTGTTTCGAGCCTATCATCCGTGTTAGGATTCTCTGTAATTAAGATCCCTCTAAATTTGAACCTTTAGCCTTGTTCTAGATCTATTCTTGAATCATCATGTGAGGGAGTGTATGTGTAATTAATAAAATATGTTTTATATTGTGTTGTTTCAGTTTTTAAGTTTGAATTTTTAGGTTTTGATTAATTCATCTAGCTAACACTATCGATAGAAATTCCAAAACACTTGAACAGAACAAACTGACACAATTTCATTTTCGAAATCGATAAATGAATAATCTTATGTATGATTATATTTTATATAATTTTCTGAAACTAAATAGTTAAATGAATTGGTTATTAGAAATGATAATGCTAGATTTTCTTTCATTGTTTTGTCAACCGTTAATTATTATTGTATAAGTCTAAAACATGGTTTATAAATTGGATATGAAAATGAAATAAATTTAAAATAATGATTTAAGAATAAAATTTCCGGTGTTTTTCACAAATTTGGTTTCGAAGGTTTTGGAAAATATATTATTTGAAAGTATTTTCGAATGGAAATCGTTTCAAAAGAATAATTTTAAAAGAAATAATTCAGTACTCTCCTCTTTTATCATTGGAAAATAATTTCAGTGATGACTCCAGCATCATCAGCATTCATTTTCGAGTTTCAAAGTAGAAGGACCACTTAGTAGCTTTGCTACACTCTTGTTTTACGAAATGGATTTGGTTTGTATTTTTAATATGATTTGATTCACAAAATGCAAATATGTATATTTATTTCAAAATGATGGGAAGTGAAAACCAAAAATTTAATTCTTAAATTCTTTGTCAAGCTAGGTTTTTCAATTACTGAAATAAATCAAAACAAATTTGAAATCTTTGAGTGTTTGAAATTTAAATTGGAATTTAATATAACTTGAAACAATTGAAATTGGATACAATTTATGTGTATAATACTTATTTGCATTCTAAAACATATATAGCTAACCTAAAATATTCAAAAGTTTGAATAAAATTGAATAATATATAATGAAAAATATATGAACCTAGAATGAATTTTGATAAGGAAATATATAAATAGAATTCGATGATTATAATAAAAGCATATACACTTAATTTATAATTATAGGAAATGTTAATTGAGATAAATTGAATAGTAAAAGATAAGGAATAAATAAATATGAATTTGGGGATAGTTAAGATTGAATTATGGTGGAATCAACTTAACTTAAGTGAAGTTAATTGGATTTAATAAATGAGTTAAGAAAAATAAATTTTGATTTAGAAGAAAATTTTTGTAACAAATATTAATAAATTGAAACAAATCAAATTGAATGAAAACAGCTTGAATTAAAACAAAATATGAATATAAGTCAATATTATCAGTTTAACAAAATGGATTGAAACCAAATTAATTGAATATAAATCAAATTAATACTGATGAAATCTATATAGTTTCGAATTTGTTGTGTATCTAATAATATGTATTTCGAAGCTATCTTTCTTCCTGGTTGGTTCCATTCTCCTATCTCCTTCCATTTTAGGGATGAAATTTTTTGAGTGGGGAGAGTTTTACGACCCGTAAGTTTTAACGGTTTTATAACGTAATTAACTGAAATTTTGTGAAATTTAAAACTATGAAATTTTAATGTTTGGAATGCGTCTATTTAAACATAGCAAATGGTAGATTTTCACTGATAAATATGAATGTTAGTTCTATTGTGTAATTCAAAATTTAATTTAAATCAGTAAAATTTGATGTAAATAAAATATTATTGAAATTCGAAAATTTTTGCATAACAAAAATGTTTGATATTTTCTGAGTGAGACGTCATCGTTTGTTCCATCAAATTTGGACTTCTCTATCCCCATTATAACGACTCGGAATTTTGGACATTTGAAATTGGGATGTTTAATCAATTTTAAATATTTAAAAGTTAGTTTTTAATTTGAATTTCAAATATAACAAGTTGTTGGAATTTAATTATCGGATTTAATAACTGGAAATTTGGTAAATTATTGAATTTGGGGTTTCAAGCTGGTTAAAAATAATTTAAAGGCTTATAAAATTTATATTGATAATACTGAAGGTAATAAAAGTGTTAAAATCGAATTTAGCAGTGATTTGTACAGTTTTTAAAAATATATCATTTAAATTGATATGTAAAAATAGTCTTCCGAGGCACAGTCTCGGATTTTGACAAAACCAGTTTCATTGGATCAGTAATATTGTACTATTATCGAATATCAAATTTCGTAGTGTTTGGAGTTATCGTGTGATCATACGATATATAAACGCATTGAAATTTGTATCGAAATTCCATATAATAACTGGATCCAAATAGCTATTTTGTGATATCCCGGAATTTCAAGGAATTTAAAATGTGATAATCTCTTAATTAAATTGTTTAAAATCAATAAAATTGTTATTTCAAATATAAATTACCAATTAATTAATAATGTGATGTTTTAAATTATGATTATAGATTGATTTTAAATAAGAATAATTATTTAATTTGTGTTATTTTAAAAATAGATTTGTTTTATATTATTTTCTTTAAAGAAATTTATTTATAAAAGTATTTATTAATTTGGAAATTTGATATAAAAGCTTCTAAACCATTTTAAAATTTATTTAAAATGTATAATGACAAGTGTTAATAAATTAAGTCATGTTAGTAACATGTGTAAGGTGATTAACAAGCCAATTGACAAATGTTAGGAAATTTTACAAGTTTCCCTTATTTTATTTTATTTTCTTTAATTTTTAATAAATCCAAATCAAATCTATATATACATCTCTTTTCTCTTCTCCATTCTTTTCCCATTCTTATTTTTCAAAAGCAAAGAAAACTCAAACCATATCAAATCTGAAATCACTTCCTCAAATCCAAGCCTGAAAATTTATTTCCAAACTCATAATCAAAACCCTGTAAACTGTTTTATTCTCAAGCCTGCAGTCTCCTCAAAAACAAATGCAAACCAGAAATGAATCAAAGCATGTAATTCAAATCTGTTGATATTCAAGCCAGAACAACCTGAAAACCTTTTTACAAACATCAGATTTAAAAGCCTGTAACCTCCTCAAACAATAAGCATGTAGCATTTATCAAACACTGAAAACAACTTTCAAACCCCTATAACCAATGCTCAGTTCAAAAACCTGAAGTTCATTCCTCAAACCAAAATTTAAAACCCTGTAATCATTTTCATAAGCAAGAAGAATCAAAGCCCGTAACTTTCTCATACAAGATTAACATTCCAGTTTCAGACTTTCAAGTTTCAAAGCTTCAGTTTTTCAAATTCCAGAAATCAAGCAAATTTAGTTTTCAAAGTTTTAAGGCAATTCAAAGTTTTCAGCTTCAATACCATTTAAGTTTTCTTAATCCAAAACTGTTTCAAAAGCTCATGCCTTGTGAGTAAACTTTTAAATTTAAAACTTAAGTAATATGTGAATTGCTCTGTGATGATTGCTTTGCATATTTGAATGTATGAAAGCCTTGTGTATTTCTGTTGATTTTAAAAACATTTCAGTTCTTAGTTTAGGCCTCTGTTTTAAAACTGTGAATATGAAACACCTTCAGAATTGATGCATATGACATATGGTTGAAGTAAACTGGTGATGTATGTTTGAAATGTGTTTGCATGATGATTTTAAGATTCTGGAACATATTTATATGTATGAAGATGCTGTGTATTGGTTGTGCATGTCTGAGAATCAGACAAATGAATTTTTCCCAGGGTTACAGGCATTTAATTTGTTCAAAAATCTTTTCCCATCCCTCTGATTTATTTTAAACAATAGTTTCTAAACAAAAGATGTTAGATTTAACAAAATTCAGATCTTAAAAATAGTTTAAAGTAAAATATAGCAAAACTTCTCTGGAAATTTGGAATTACAGAAAAACTTCAAAATAAGTTAAAATTCAAACATCATAATTGGATGTTTCAAGATTATAACTCGAATCCATTTAGAAAGTTATGATTTTTAAAACTAAAATCATGAATTTTAAAAATGTTTTGAGTTTGCAATTTGGATTGGTCTGGAAATGGATGTTGAGGCTACCTTTGGCGATCAAGAGGTTGAGAAGTCTCGGAGTTGCTGCTGGGGGTGGATGTAGTTATGGGGTGTTCGGGAAAATTGCCTGGAAGTGTTCCAGATCATCGAGGCGATGTGGAGGAGGAGATTTAGGTTTTTAAACCTAATTTGGGCATGGCTGGAATCTAGATCGTGGCAGCGTCTCTGATGCATCGAGATGCATCGAACTTTTGGATGTGGCAGCGTGGAAGGGCGGCTAGTCATGAACAGAATCGCAGCAAGGTCTGGTGAACGGCGTCGTGGATTCGAGGGATTTTTTGGTGATGGGTAGCTTCTGGTTCGATCATGATAGCTTGTTTTTGCTTCAGGGTTTGTGGAGAATTTTGGGTGATAGGATTGGATTAAGTGGGCCATCGTCGACTTGTTGAGGGTGGTCAGAGGTGCCAGAATCATCGCCGGCGTTAGTACACGTGTACGGTGTCCTGCCTTTGTCAGTGGAGTGTTGTGGGAGTTTGTCTCGAAGAGAGACTCGTGCAGTTTGGCATGTGACTCGAGTGTAAACTCGAGTGGTTCGGGTGAGTTTTGGTTTCAGGTTCAAAATTTAAACTTAAATCAAATCTAATCTAAAATTTGAAAATGAAAGGGGACTCGGGTTAAACCCAAGAGATCTTCGGGCATGTCCCGAAGCAAGTATTAGGCAAGTTTTTAAAAAAATGTTTTTTAAACTTGGTTTTTGAAATTTTAAAATGAGAGTAGTTTAAACTTAATTATGTAAATTACTTATATAATAGTTGTTTCTTTAGCATTGTTTAAGAAGTTTTGGAACTTTGTTTAATTTAAAATTTTGTTAAGTAAAGTTTATTTTAAACTTAAGATTAGAAATGAATTTTAAAAGTTTTTATAAAGCAAGTTTTTAAATTAAAATTGAAACTAGCTTTAAATCTATTACTTGATAATGTTTTAAAAGAAGTTATGATTTGGTAATTTTAATTTATCAAATTAAATGAGTATTTTAAAACTAAATTAATGATTTAATTAAGTAAAGTAATTAAAGAGAAAAATGGTTTAAATATGTTAGTGATAATTAAGGCATTAATAAGATAATGATTTTATCTTAAGATAATTAAAGTTTTAACTTATTTGAGATTAATTAAGTTAATTAAGAAAAATTAAGTATAATTAATTAATTTAATTAATTCATGATAAAGGATTAATTAGAAATTAATTAAGAAAAATTAATTAATTAAATTAACTAATGATTAAGGATAAATTAATTGAGGGTTATAATTAATTAATTAAAGGTTAATTAATTGTAATTAAGGATAATTAATTAAGTGATTAGAGATTTATTAATTAATGATTAGAGATTAATTAATTTAGTAATTAAAGATTAATTAATTTGTAATTAGAGGTTAATTAACTGGTAATTAAGAAGTACTTAATTTGTAATTAAGTTTTATTAATTGATAATTAAGGTTTATTAATTAATAATTAAAAGAATAATTAATCTATAATTAAAGATTAATTAATTTGTTTAAGGATAATTAAGGGATGAATTACTCAAGTGTAATTAATAAAATGAATGTGATTAATTTAAGTTAATTAATTTGTAAATTAATTAAAGATAATCACTTGATAAAGGATTAAGTATGAATACTTAATAAGATTGATTAGTGTAATTACTTAGTGAAGTAATTAATGTATAATTTCAGAATGTAATTAATTAAAGGTAATTACTTAATGTGAAGCAATTAAAGGATAACTACTTAGTAGAAGTAATTAAGGATTAAATACTTGGTGTAATTAATTAAAGGATTAATATAATTAATTAAGGAGTTAATTAATTAAGGTAAGTAATTATAGGATGGTAATTACTATTTATGATTAATTAAGGTTGATAAATGGAAGTAATTAATTAATGGAAATAATTAATTAAGGATCATTAATTAATGTAATTAAATATTAATTAATGAAAGTAATTAAAGATTAATTACTGTTAATGATTAAGGATAATTAATTTTTGTAATTAATTATAGGCTAATTACTTTATGTAATTAAAGGATAATTAATCAAGATGATTAATTTCGATGGACATTAAAGTATGATTAATTAATTAAAGGTTTGTAATTAATTAATGATTGATTAAGCAAGGTTGGATAATTAATTCTTAAGTAATTAATTTAATTTAAGTTAATTAAATTAATGATAACATGGATTAATAATTGTTGCTTATGGATGGTTGTTTGAGTTGAATATCTGGATTGGTTGATATCTATTGGATGATATGCAATGATATTCTGAGATATGATATTGGATATATCGGTGATAAATGTGTGATATTTATCTATGTTAAATGCTGTGTGAATTCAAGTATTGAATTGAATTAAATTGTTTAAACCTTAAACAACTTGGCCTTTAAAATACGTTTGGATTTCGATGAGACCGGGATCGGGAATCAAATTTGATTATCCGAAAACCACATCGATCCAAGTTTAACGATAGGTCGTGAATCTCAAGTGAAGATGAAGATTCAGAGTGCAAGGGTTATTGTCGCTAACTCTGAGGGTGATTCCAAAACGAGTGTAACGAGATAATGCCTTCGGTTTCGTTCGAACCCAGAACGAACTTGTATGGATTGAATGCTTTCAGAACATCATCAGGTGGACGATGAGCATTCTAAGATAGATGTGTTCTATTAAAAGGTAATCGTAGCCTCAAGTCTCATCAACCGGGAATGGCTAAAACAGGGGAGGTGCACGCAAGGTTAAGTGGGTAGCACCCAAGTAGGATGAGATTTTCCCCTGTCTAGAGTCCCTTTTTATTTCGGCTGTGTGGGCGGTTGCTGGCTCCAACCGCGGGGTTGTCTTATTCGGACTATCCAATAAGGGGTAGCTCCGGCTTTTTGTTGCAGGGGGTCGGGAGTGATCCTCGGTACGTTGATCTAGGCCATGTACTGTGATGGGCGGTACCCCAGTAGCCCTGCCATTGTATGGAATCCAATTTCCAATAAGTGATCTCGGACTTGATTGTATAACCCACTTTGTGGCTAGTATGCTGGAATTTAATAATGTAACAATTTCAGCTATATGAGTATTTATTTGAAAACCCTAGACCCTATTATAATATAACCGGATTTCCTATCAAAATTTTGGTTAGCGTAAGGTAAAAACTTTTCCATATTTATGTGTGGGAAGTCTTACATGATACCTTTGTTTTCAAAAGGTTTTGAAGTTAAGCAACTTTAACCATTTACTCACACCAGACCTATGTCTGACCCAATTGTTTATTCTGTTTTTCTTAAACTCCTTGGTACTCAAATTTTTACGAGTAGCCAAGGGATTCAGGTTAGCTTTGATGAATTGTGGACAAGCAATGGAGCAGGAGGCTTCAGCGTTATAAGATATATAGTTTTCCACTGTGTTATATCTCTGTGATGTTTTGAGTTGTATGAAAGACAGGTGTTTATTACTGTCTAATTTGTGATGTATAAGCTGTGTATCTGTGATGTATATGATACTATGTAATACTTATATAATTAATATAATTTGTTTCGTTCCGCTGTTTAGATTCTAATGTTGTTTCTTCTTTCTTCTCTATCTTTTCTCTTTTCTATCCTTTTCTTTCTTCAAGATGATGCGACTTTCTATGGACAGAAAGTCGGGTCGTCACATATTTTCTACATACGATCGAATTAGGACTCGAAACCTTTTCCATTGCGTTCGTAATAGGGGTATAACATTATTTAACGCTTAGCGGCACGCCTCGATAGGAGGCCAAGATTTTAAGTTGCATTTATCGAGATAATTTGAATTTTAATTAATATATATGTTTTTATATACTGGTCAACTTTCAGTTGTATTTCTTTCATAGCATAGCTTTTTCGTTTCTCTTCAAACCACTATAGAAGCCATTCAACACATTACCCTCATTTCAAATATCACTTTTCCTCCTTCATTTCATTTCATAATCGAGCTTTTCAAAATATCAAAGAAAAGAAAAGAAATTATATATATATGAATCGCGGTGTGGATATTTTCCTTATTCCTTTCTTTTTTGCAGTTCGAACCAAACAAAATAATGGCCGAACCACATCTTCAATCAAAACGAAATTCAATCTTTTCAAGATCTCGAAACAAATTTTAATCTCGTCCGATACCATTAATACTTATACAAAATCATTTTCAAGCGTAAACCAGATTCGATTCGCTCGAATCCAAGTAGACGAGCAGTGCTGCTAGCCGGCTGTGATTCGCGGGCTTCCTTTGGCCAAGTTCATCCGTTTGTGGCGTGCACGATGATTAGGAGAGGGGCATTTTCTTGCAACTGTGTCGTGACTGGGAAGCGAGGAAGAGCAAAGCCTGGAGGGGAACTCGGCGATCTGCTTTTGGTCCAGCGGCCTCGGGGGTTGTCGTAAGTAATGTTGTTGAGTATCTCGCATGATTTATGTTTGCGTGTTGATTGCAATTTTCAAATTTAGTTTAACTATTGGTTTCGGGTTGAACGACTGTGAAAAAAAATAAGAAAGGAAATTGTATAGGCAGAGAAATATATATATATATATACACAGACAAGATTTTGAAAAAATATAAAGGCTGAAAACATAAATTTTTTTCTGGTTGGAAAAGAATAAAAATAAAATGAACTTATATACTATTTGTGTAGCATGTTTAAACCGGAATATAAAATAGATAAGATTTATGAAAGCAGGGATTTTAAAATGTTTGAATTGAGAAGTTATATAAAAAATTAGATTTTTGAAATATGTAGATTATTTTATATATTGAATGTGGTTTCCAAGGGAAAGTTTAATTAGTTATAACAATTTAAAATTTGTAAGTCAGCTTTAATTTAAAACAAAATTTAATTACCTCAGTAATTAATAAAGATATGTAGTTTTCTTATACAAGGTTTGAAATCATGAAGAAAATAAGCTGGTTTGGATCATATTGCAAATTTAAAAGTCAAAGGTGAGTTAATCTCACTCAAATTGGATTTCTGGTTAATTTAAATAGTTAAAATAAATTAATGGTTGATTGATTGAATTGATAATTTATTATCAGTCTGGATGTTATAGTATATATAGTAGTGTGTATATATATTGGAGTGATTGATATTCCCGCATTATATAGCGGATGAGACCTTATGCGCCCCATATAATAGTGGATGATTCTATATACCGCGATATCCCCCTTGAAGTGGGATTGGTATTTTCATATTGTGCTAACATCTGTGGATGTAGGGAAAGAGGTTGGAGGGATCTAATAGGATTCCTCAAAATATTGATATTTGTTTTCATATTCGGTGATATGATTTATTTGCTAATCCATGATAGATTATACTAAAAATTACAGTTATTGAATGTTATGGTTTGGCTGAATATATTTTGTTCTTTTGAGATATCAAAAATATAAGATTTGAATTTTTGAAGGAAAATAAAAGAGAGAATTTTAAGTAAAATTAATTATAGTGAATTTGGATAAATTAAAAGAAAGAATTTGGAAAGGATAAAAAGTTGACCTATTAAATAATTTCGAAGTATGGTGAAAAAATAGAGATTTTAAATAAATGGAAATAAAGGTGTTTTGAGGACTCAAGCGATATTGTTTAAGAACAAAAGGATTTATTTTTAAATTCAAGATTTAAATGAGTTGGGAAAAATAAAAGAATTTTTTTGAAATAGAGTATGAAATGGATATTTCAGATTTAAATAAGGTTTTAAATCATTATAAAGGAGTAAACCTGAAATTAAGGGATTTTGGAACCGATTTGAATAAGTCGAGTAATAAATTTGAAAGGGAATTCAATTCAATGAATCGATTTGAAATCGATTAAGTGTTTTGAAAATTGTGATTAAAAGGAGAATGAGACTATGGAATTTATAAACTGGGTTTATAAATGAAGTGAATATTTAACAGTGGATAATTTGAATTTATAAATTCAAGGTAGGAATTTATAAGGAGATGGCGAATAGTTTAAAAAAAATAGTGGTTTTATTTTAAAAAAAATGTGGAAAAAGAAAATTTATGGGATTGGAACGTAAATTAACTGGAAATAATTAAGAAGGATTTATAAACGATTAGACATGTTATATTGTAATGGAAAGTGTATTTTCCTAGAAAACTAAGTATATTTTCAAAGAAAGATTTCTAAGTATAACTTAAAAGTTTTAAAGTGTTTTTAAAAGAATGTTTTTAGAAAATTATTATTCAAATTGTTTTAAAATTTTATAAGTTAATATTTATTAAGTTAGGTATAGTAGTTATTTATTTTTAAAGGCTGAATTAGTATTGCGATTTAAAAGGGAAAATTTTAAAATGTTTATATTTTGTAAAATAAATTTATTTTGAAAGTAGTTTTTGGCTAAATTTTTACTTGGGAAATTTGTAGCGACCCCAGATTTTAATTTAATTTAAATTAATAATTTATTGAATTTTTGAATTAAAATTGTATAATTTATTATAAATGGAAGCGAGTTTCCCCAATTCAAATAGAATCTATATTAAGTCATATGAATTTTAAAGATTTGTATATATGTGAATATATATATATATAGATATATATGAGTAAATTTGAATTTATATATATAGATATATATATATATGTGTGTGTGTGTGTGTATTAGATTTGAAATTAAATCTTAAATAAATGGTTTTAAAATAAAAATAAATATAGAGATAAATATATGCTTTGGATACAAGATAAATAAAAGATTTAAAATTTAGAATTTATGATAATTTGAATTTATAAAATATATATAAAGAAATACAAGATAGTTAGTATTAAAGTAAAATAATTTAACAACAAAATAACAATACAACTTGAACAAGTACAAACAAACAAAGTAAACATTTTAACTAAAATCTAACATCATAGAACTCATGCATATTTCAAAGTATAAAACAAAAGAAAGAAACAAAATAAATATATTCAAGTATAGGTATGCAGCCTGCAGGTTTGTAAAGGAAGTATGTAGGCTGTAAACAATCAAGTATGAACACAAAGAAAGTAAAAGAGATAAGTAGGCAAGCATGGAAATAAAGTATAAAGGAAAATATCTATGTACTAATAAGGTAAGGTTGTAAACATAAAGGACTTGAGTTATCTTCAGCCATGCCTTGTATTGTACAAACAAACATACCCTATTTTATAAAGAAATGTATGCCTTGTAACTTCATTTTCCATATCTCCATCATTTCTTCAATTCATTTTCGTTCCATTAAAACTGAGAAATCTGAAATGAGCTTCAGCTCAAAACTAAAAGAAAAAAAAGTAAATTCAATCAAAACAAACAATTTGAGACAATCAAAGCCAGAGAATCAAAGATGAGGAAGCTTCAGCTTGGAAAAAATTTTAAAAGCATGTTCACTAAGCAAACTCTGTTTCTTTTGGGAAAAACAAGGTGAGTAAAGTTTCTTTTCTAAAAATAAATCAGTATTATATCTTGAAGCATGTTTGAATGTTTGTAAATGTGGTTTGCATGTATATAAATTATGTGCAAATATCTGTGCATATCTGTATAAACAGATATATATTCTCCATTAGTTTACAGGCTTTGGTTCATCCAATAAAATTCATATCTTCTTATCCAAACAAAATTAGATTACGGTTTCTATATGAAAAATGTTCGACTGTGTGTAATATCATTTTTTTAAAATAGATTCAAGGGTGTTTGTTGAGTACTTATTTATGAAATGATAAATCATAGTAATAATCAAAAGTAAGTCAAAAATCGAAGGTCTGGAATTCATGTTTTGATGTTACAATCAGATTTGTATTGCAAAATAATGATTTTTGATAAACATTTTAGAATTTTTAAGCGAGTATTCACGGAGAACTCTCGAGTTGAACGGAAACCATATTATTGCCAAAATCCATCAATCGGCAAATTCATATGCGTCGTGATTATAGTGGAAGGAGGCTTGAGTGTTGTAGATCAATGGAAAAATGGAATCGTATTTTTTAAATCATCGTTGTTGACGATATGGTTGGAAGTAGGGATTTAGGGATAGGTTTGTTCGATTGGGTTTGCAAGATAAATTCGTCGGCATCGATGGATTATGGTCGATCGGACCAAGTGGGAATGGAGCCTAGGGGTTCGACGAAGCTCTGGTGTGGTTCGCATGGCCTCTGGCGATCTTGGGTGGCGAGACGAGATGTTTTCTGGTGGTCGTTTTAATGGCAGTTTGGGTTAAGTAGCTCGATCGCGATTTTGTCAACATCTTGGATATTTGGGAGTTCAGGCTAGTCGTGGATGTTGTTGACGATGTGTCGAAGGTTGGAAGGTAGGTCGGAGGCGTTCTATCATCGGTGCACGTGCACGCGATGTCAGTTTGTATCGGTGATGGTTGTGAGTTTGGGAAGAAGGAGCGTCTCGGGGTTGTGCTCGTGTGTGTCGCGAGAACAACTCGAAGCAGATGAAGTATGGGGGAAGCCCGAAGTTCTGCTCGGGGAAACTAAGAAATGGCTTGGGTTTCTTTTGCAACCTTAAAAGTTTAAATGAATAAAGTTTTCAAAGCAATTGTTAAACAAATTTTCTAATGTTGATGTTAAACAAGTTAAATAATAAAAGGATATATTTTCAACGTTTTAAATTTATTTTAAAAATAGTTTTGTGTTGTATAAATATTACCTTAAACGAATTTTTGTAATTTGTTTCTGAATGTTTTCAAGTAAAATGTAATCGATGGAATTGAAATGTGTTTAAAGTGAAAGGTATTTAACTTTAATAAATTAAAAGATGATGATTTTGTATAAACCAAATTCAAGCTTTTAATTTAATTTAAATGGTAGGTAAGAGTTTAATGTAGTAAATGGGTTGTCTTAATTTAATCAAGTTTTATTAACAAAAATAAATTAAAGTATAATTACTTAATTAACTAAGATGATTAGTTTAGGTAATTAATTAAGGTAAATTAACTAATAATTTAAGTTAATTAATCAAATAATTAAAGGATGATTACTCAAAGAAATTAATTTGTGATTTATTAATATAAGTGATTAGGATAATCACTCATTGTAGTTAATCAAGGATAATTTATTTAATGATAATTAGTTAAGGGTTAATCAATTAATTAGTTAAGGGTAATTAATTTAAAGGATAATTAAATAATTAAAGAGTAATTATTTAATGATTAAAGGATGATTTATTTATTAATTAAGGTTGATTAATAAATAATAAAAGGGTAATTATATAAATGTTTGTAGTTAATTAATATTAATCAATCAGGATTAGAAATTTATTCATAAGAAATTAATCTGATTTGAATAAATCAGACAATTAACTGATCTTACTTATGAATGTTTGGATTTTACTAAATGTTGAATTGTTTGATATTCTGATCTGTGATGCTTGTGATATATTCTGATTTGTGTGTAATCTGTACTGTAGTTCATTTATCTGGGATGAATGTAATATATTATCTGTAATTTATATATCCATGATCTGTGAATAAAAGATGAGCGTTATAATTTATACCGCTTATCAATTATTTTTCTGTATCCTGATCTGTGATGATTGAATGATATTGCACCACTGTGTGAAACCCCTTTACTACACCATACACACACAAATATGGATTTCATGGGAAAATCGATTAAGTCACAGATTTTGAAATAGTTTAAAAGTTGAATATTTAAAACCAAATGTTTTGGAAATGGATTGGGTTTAAAGTGAAAAGCTTTTTCAAAGATGAAATTTATTTTGAATAACTTGATAAAGTATAAAGTTTAAATAATTTGATTTAAACTTAAATTCAAGATTTGAAATTGAATTCTATGATTTGGAAACTAGGATATTAAGAAAAGTTATTCGACTTATAAATGAGTTATATGGGTGTTTAAACCATTTTAAAGGTATGGATTTGGGAATATAAATTTAAATTCAAGGGTTTTAACCCGTGCAAATACAATTGGATTTTTCTAAAACGAAAACTATTTGTTTTCAAATAATTAAAGCTTTCATATAAGAAGTGAACTTCCAAATTTTGTTAAAAGGAATTGTAAGATTGGAATGAAAATGTTTTTTCTAAGTTATGGAAACGGTTTGAAAGCTATAAGTTAAATCTTTAATTTAAAGATTTTAAATGAATTAATCCAATTGAGATGGAAATTGTTTTGAAAACTGTGAATGAATCTTTGTGAAATCTGGGTGAACTTGTGAAATGAATCTTTTTGTTTAAAGATTTGGAAATGGAAATTTGTTTAAACTATTTGAAAGAAAAGTTTTGGGTAATAAGTTGTGACTTAATTGAAATCCCAATCCATAGGTTTCTTGTAAATATTGCGCTCACTATTCGGTTTAGTAAGGGGAGGACCTTTGTGTCATATATTCCCTTCCGAATATGTGATTTGACGTTATGGATAGAATTTGAAGACCGGTGGTGAAGACTGGGTATTTGCGAGAACGATAGGATGACCTATCGATTGTCTCTGCACTGAGTTGCAACGGTATAGAGACTCCCTAAGTGTTGGGAACTCCGATCGGGATTGTGAATACCCGGATTGCAAGGGCTTCTTTTGAAGTGCCTTCGGTTCTATTCGAATCCGGAACAAACTTGTATGGTTACGTGTCTGACATTACACTTTGAAATATAAAGCAGATTTCTTTCAAATACATTTCTGTTGGTGGCGGAGAATTTATTCTTTTAGCTTAACACCCTTCTCTGAGACGTACGAGCTCAGAGGTTATGTAGTTGAAGGTTATATGCGATATATTCCCAATTTGGTAATGTGACATGCTGAGTGTTGATGTGTGATGATCATTGTTTGATCATCTATGATATGATCATTTGTTTGATCATTTATCTTTGTGATCATTACTTTGATCATTTGTTTACCCAAAGCATGGCTTTGTACCAAAGCGTAGCTTTATGGATGAGACTTCATCGAACCTCACAACCCGGAAATGGTCAAAACAAGAAGAATGCAGCAAGGTTATTTTGGGGATCGCGCCCCCTTGAGGGTATGTTCATTTCCTTCTGGATAGAGGTTGTATCATGGTATGGAGCCAAGATATTTAACCTATGTTGTTGCTGCAAATTTATTTCTTTGTGGTTGTTGGTATAGAGGATCCTCGGATAAAGGTTGTTACAACTGGGGAATGGCATACTCGTGTCAGTAGTTACCCAGTTAGGGGTAACCCGTCCTTGTGTTGGCAGAGATCCGGTTAGGTTCTCGGGGCGTCTTTCCAGAGGCGTACCTATGTGGCAATGGGAAGTTCCTTGGCCTGACCATTTGTTGGAAATCCAAAGAAACAATACGAGCCTTGTACTGTTTTAGTTGTAGGACCTGTCATTTAACATGGCAGCTATAGTAGGCATAATATAATGGTACCTATGCTGGCTAAGATTTATATTGTACTTTCGAAATGTTTTCCTCACTATGCACTAATAATAATATCCAAAATGATTTGTTTTGCGTAGTAAGCATCTTTGACTATCATAAGGAGAAATCTCCTCCAAGTTTGCGCTTGCATTGTGTGTGTGGCGGGAGGCCTTATGGTAGTTTCATTTTCAAAAGCATTACGAATTGAATTTAAAATTATCCTGTTGTTTGTTTTAAAGATAAATAAACTATTTTTGTTGCTCACACCAGTCCCATGACTGATACGGAGTTTATTGTTTCTTTCCTAAACTCTGGGTGCTCAAAATATTTTTACACGAGCAGTCTAGAGTTGGGTTTTTCAGATATTCAGGATTAGTAGATTTTCTAGAGCTAGTTCAGTCTTTGGATATGGACTGCACTTGCTTATCTTTGTGCTTCGTTATTGGGAGTTCGAGCTATTTCTAGATTGGTGCTTTGGAGATGGAGATTATCCGCTGTTTGGTGTTATCGTTTTCTTTTCCACTGCTATTTCTTGTATCAGATCTCTGATGTATATTGATATTCATTGTATCACCCTGTTGTATCGGATATTGTATCAATGATGTATATCAATGTTTTATTCTTTTCTTCCGCTGTATTATTTACTTAATTGTGTTATAAGCTCCGGCGACTCGGATTTGAACGGTCGAATCTATGGCATTCGAGTACGATGTAAAGTATGAATGTCGATTTTCGAACGCGAAAAATACGCAGACGTTACAAAATTATTATTGAATTTCATAACTAATTTTGAATAAAGTGTTTTAAGTAGTTTTATTTTAAACGTTTTAAGTGTGTATTTTTGAGTAAAGTGATTTAATTTGTTTAAAATCTAAATTTAATAAGACTTGGTGTTTTTCAGTGGAAAATAAGATAATTGATTGAAGGATTATTTAATTTGATAGTTAAAAAACTGACTATCAATATTGGCTAATGCACTGATCATTTCGAAGAGAACGAGATCGGATTTAATTATCCAAAAACCACGTCGATTTGGTTTGAACGTAGAGAATGATTACCATTAAGATGATGAAGACGGTGATTTAGTTTGTCCAGACCTAGAGCAACTTGTATGGACGAATGCTATCAGAACATCGTCATTGGAGGATGATGAGAATTCAAAGTGAAATTCATCTAAAAAAGGTAATGCTTAGCCTCGAGCCTCATCAACCGGGAATGACTAAAACAGGAGAGGTGCAGCAAGGCTAAGTGGGTAGCACCCAATCAGGGTAAGTCATTCCTGTCTAGAGTCCCTTTTATCTCGGCTGTATGGGCAATTGCTGATCCCAACCGCGGGGTGATCTTATTCGGACTATCCAGTAAGGGGTAGCTTCGGTCTTGTGTTGTAGGGGATCGGGAAAAGTCCTCGGTGCTCTGATCTAGGCCAGGTACTATGTTGGACGGTACCCCAGTAGCCCTACCATTTTATGGAATCCATTTTCCAATAAGCGCCCGTACGGTTTTGATTGTTCCCAACTATGCTGGAACGTGAAATGCAAGCATTTCATCTATATTCTATTTTACTTTCAATAGACACTATTATAATATCAGACGAATTTGATAAAAATGTGTTGGTTATCGAAATGGAAAAACCCGACATGTTTATTTGTGGTGTGGTCTTATGAGATACCTTTGATTTCAAAGGATTTTGAAAACTTCAATAATTCAATTGAGTGTGTTTTCTCACGCTGGTTTTCCAGACTGACTTGGGTGTTATTTTATTATAATGCTCGGGTCATACCGAGTATTATAGATACAAGATAGGATATTATGGAGCTCAGAAGACGAGTTAGATGACGGAGACGTATATCGCATATCTGACTTATATTCCGCTGTGTATGGTATGTTGTATGTTCAGCTTTGTGAGGACAAGTTATTATAACTGTCTAGTATTGTGCTATTGATTATGTTGTACTCTGATGATGCAATGTATAAAACAGTAATAGTCTTTTTGTATAAAGATCAGTTATTATCTATTATATATTGTTCCGCTGCGATTGTGAGATTCTGTGTTGTTGCTTTATTTTCTTCTTCTACCTTTTTCTTCTTTAACCCTAATGGTTTGTACTTCCGTCTAATTTGAGTTGAACTGATGGAGAATATTATTGACTCAAAGGGGTATGGATTTAGCGGCTTTTACAGTTGGTATCAGAGTTGAAGGTTAAGTGAGAACCTTGGCTCTGGTGGGAATTACTCATTAGAGATAGGGTCAGTAGTGCCCTAGAATGAATTTGAGTATATTAATAGATAAGAGCACGTAGTTTTTAGTGAATATAAAATTGTTTTATATTGTATTGATTGGTTTGTTGAGTGGTTTAAGGATTCTGATCAATACGAGTAATTAATGTTATTGATAAGGATCTCTAAACACTTAAATAGAACAAATCGACATAGTGTTTTTTTAATAGAGTAAATGGAAAACAATTGCCTAAATTATTTTTATATATAAAAGGAATAATTTTAAGAAATTATTATAGTTATATATAATTGCTCGGTTGTTAGAAAGTGATCATATTAAATTATTATCGTCGTTGTGTGGAAATTGAATAAGGAACTGAAATTATTACCAAAAGTTAAAAATGTGATTTATAATTTGGAATAAAATTTCAAAGTAATATTTGAGTATAGATTGAAAGGATTTGAAATTCGAAAATTCAGGAAATTTAATTCCCTTTGAGTTTGAAAATGATTTTCAAATGCTTTGGAGGAATAATAGTGATATTATTCGAAAATATTTTTGAATTGGATATGAAATCTGGTGGGATTTGGAATTAAATATATTTGAAAATGTTTTTAAAGACTAAAAGCATTGAACTCACTTCGGTCGCTAGAAAATATTTCCGATGATGATGCGACATCATCGGTGTGCATTTTGGAGTTTCCAAGGGAGGAATTGCTGCCTGAATTTTTTGAATTGGTGTTTGTTTGCAAAATTGGGTTTGATTTTTCAATGCAAAGGAATAATTTGATTTGGGTATACATGATTTTGAATGTTTAGGTAATTGTTTAAAAACTCTGGAGAGTTATTTAAAAATGTTTATGGAATGTAAGTAAGTCTGAAAACTTATACGAATTTGGAATTGTTAGGATAAAATCTAATTTAAGAAAAGTAAAATGAAGGTAAATGTGATGTGAAATAAATGAGTAAAATTAATCAATTAAGTGGAAAATTTTGGAAAGAATGGGTGAATAGAATATTGGTAAGTTTGAACTTATAAAAATTGAAATTCATTAAAATAAAATTTAACTTAAAGATGAGCTAAATTAAAATAAGTATGAAAACGAAATAAGTTAGAAAACTAAACCAATTAAATGAAGTGAATTGGGAGAGATTAGTGAATGGAATGTTGATAAGTTGGAAAACTTATGGAAGTTTAAAAATTTGAATGGAAATGGAATTTAACTGGGTTAAGTTAAATAAAAGTGAATTTTGAGGAAAAGAATCCAATTAAACTAAATGGAATGGTCATTGAAGTAAAATTGATTGAGATATAAATAAATGAGTTAATGGAACTAATCAAGAGAATTGGTTAATTAAATGTGGCTTGAGAGGTGGTCGGTAAAATTCAATATTGGGAAATTGGAAGATAAATTGAGTTCAAAAAGGAATTGAAAATGTAAATTGAATAAAAATGGATATAAACTTCAGTGGTGAAGTGGAAAATTAGCTATAGAAGGTTGTATAAGATATTTATGATAAACTTAAGAAATTTAAGAGGAATTCTTAGGTAAAAATTGGTATTGGGAAAATATATCGAGTAATATTTGAATGAAAATTAAACTGGAAGTTGTGAAAAAGGATAACTGTGAATAGGTTATGGAAATTAAAATAAATGTGAGTAAAAAGAGAATTGATACAGCTAATAATCAATTGAGATAAATACGTAGGATGTACATATATTTTTTATTCGCATAGCGATTTGATCCAGATTCGAGCATAAAATTTTGAGGTTGTTATACAGATCCGATTTGGGATTTTTCACTCGATTTTCGATGGCGAACCCTGGATAAGGATTTTTTATTGATTCTAGAAATTCTCTATCATGGTATATGGCTATGCAAGGAGAATGATGGTTTCTGGTCAAGAAGCCAGATCTGAGTCCGCACTAGGAAGTCGGGTGGACGATACTAGTTCGAAAGAGAAATTGCGGGATCGAGTTAGCGATCGGATATATATTGCGTACGGATGATATATGTACATCGTACAGGCTTATGTAAAGCAAATATTGAAATTTTAAAAAGGGGTAAATAGAATTATTTTGAAATTAAATGATTGAATATCATTGGTAAGTAGGATGCAGGAAATTAAAAGCAAAGAATAAATTAATGTTTTGATTTCAGAAGATAAATTTGAATTGCCCGGCAAAAAGGTATGTATTTAAATTATCGTATAAAATTTTATGGTTTTCTGATCTAGCCACTTGGCTTTTGTTTTCATTTGAAAATTTGGGGCCATAGAGGTAATTTAGTAGTTGTTCCGATCTATCCATGCAAAGGAGCCATTGACGAAATTTTTTGAAAATTTAAGGAGTTAGAAAAATTTTGAAGAAAATTTTGATAATTTAAAATTTGGTTTTAAATTATAATTTGAATGGTTGAGTGAGTAATATTATTTGGAATTTATGGTTGAGTTTGGAAGGTTAGTAGAAGTGATAGTGTGTCTTTAATAAAAATATTGTTTTGAGAAGTTGATTGAAACTATTTTGTTTTGCGAAAATAGTTAACGGGTTGTGGACCATTCTTCTTAAATAGTAATTTCGAGGACGAAATTCTTATAAGGGGGAGGAATATAACGACCAGGAATTTTGGGCATTTGAAATTGGGATGTTTAATCAATTTTAAATATTTAAAAGTTAATTTTTAATTTTAATTTCAAATATAACAAATTGTTGGAATTTCATTATTGGATTTAATAATTAGAAATTTGGTAAATTATTGAATATGGGGTTTCAAGCTGGTTAAAAATAATTTAAAGGCTTATAAAATTTATATTGATAATACCGAAGGTAATTAAAGTGTTAAAATTGAATTTAGCAGTGATTTATTCAGTTTTAAAAATATATCGTTTAAATTGATATTTAAAAATAGCCTTCCGAGGCATAGTCTTGGATTTCGACAAAAGTAGTTTCATTAGATCTGTAATATTGTACTACTATCGGATTTCAAATTTTGTAGTGTTTGGAGTTGTCGTGTGACCATACGATATATAAATGCATCGAAATTTATATCGAAATTCCATATAATAACTGGATCCAAAAAGCTTTTTTCCCCGTACGATCGAATTAGGCCTCGAAACCTTTTCCATTGCGTTTGGAATAGGGTATAACATTATGAACGCCTAGCCGTATGCCTCGATAGGAGGTCAAGATTTTATGTTGCATTTATCGAGTCAATTTGAATTTGAATTAATATATATATATTTTTATATACTGGTCAACTTTCAGCTGTATTTCTTTCACATCGGAGCTTTTTCGTTTCTCTTCAAACCACTGTAGCAACCATTCAACACGTTACCCCCATTTCAAATATCATTTTCCTCCTTTCATTTCATTTCATAGCCGAGCTTTTAAAAAATATTAGAGAAAAGAAAAGAAATTATATATATATATATGAATCGCAGTGTGCATTTCTTCCTCATTCCTTTCTTTTTCGTAGTTCGAACCAAACAGAATAATGGCCGAACCACATCTTCAATCAAAACAAAATTCAATCAGTTCGAGATCTTGAAACAAATTTTAATCTCGGCCGATACCATTTATACTTAAACAAAATCATTTTCAAGCGTAAATCAGATTCGATTCGTTCGAATCGAAGTAGGCGAGCGGTGCTGCTAGCCGGCTGTGATTCGGGGTCTTCGTTAGGCCAAATTCATGTGTTTATGGCATGCGCGATAATTGGGAGAGGGTCATTTGCTCGTGACAGTGAAGTAGGGAAGAGCGGAGCCTGGAGGGGAACTCGGCGATCTGCTTTTAGTCGAGCAGCCTCGGGGGTTGTCGTCAACGATGTTGGTGAGTATCTCGCACGATTTATGTTTGCATGTCGATTGCAGTTTTCAAATTTAGTTTAACTATTGGTTTTGGGTGAACGATTGTGAAATAAAATAAAGAAGGGAAATTGTATGGGCATAGAAATATATATATATATATATACAGACAAGATTTTGGAAAAATATAAAGGCTGAAAACAAAAAAAATTCTGGTTGGAAATGAATAAAAATAAAATGAAGTTATATACTGTTTGTGTAGTCATATTTAAATCGGAATATAATATAGATAAGATTTATGAAAACAGGGATTTTAAAATGTTTGAATTGAAAAGTTATATAAAAAATTAGAATTTTGAAACCTTATAGATCATTTTATATATCGGATGTGGTTTCTAAGGAAAATTTTAATTAGTTATAACAATTTAAAATTTGTAAGTCAACTTTAATTTAAAACAAAATGTAATTACCTTGGTGATTAATAAAGATATGTAATTTGCTTATACAAGGTCTGAAATCATGAGGAAAACAGGCCGGTTTGGATCAGATTGCAAATTTAAATGTCAAAGGTGAGTTAATCTCACTCAAATTTGATTTTTGGTTAGTTTAAATAGTTAAAATTTAAATTGTTGGTTGATTGATTGAATTGATAAATTATTATCAGTCTGGATGTGATATTATAGATAGTACTATATATAAATATATTGGAGTGATTGATATTCCCGCATTATGTAGCGGATGAGACCATATGTGCCCTGCATAATAGCGGATGACCCTATATACCGCGATATTCCCCTCGAAGTGGGATTGGTATTTTCATATTGTGCTAACATCTATGGATGCAGGGAAACAGGTTGGAGGGATCCAACTGGATTCCTCAAAATATTGAAATTTATTTTCATATTCGGTGATATGATTTATTTTATAATCCATGATAGATTATATTGAAAATTGAAGTTATTGAATGTTATGGTTTGGCTGAATATATTTTGGGTATTTTGAGATATCAAAAATATAAGATTTGGATTTTTGAAGGAAAATAAAAGAGAGAATTTTAAGAAAAATAATTATAGTGAATTTGGATAAACTAAATGAATGAATTTGGAAAAGGATAAAAAGTTGAATTTAAATCCTATTAAATAAATTTCGAGTATGGGAAAAAAATAAAGATTTCAAATGGAAATAAAGGAGTTTTGAGCACTTAAGCAATATTATTTAAGAACAAAAGGATTTATTTTTAAATTCAATATTTAATGAGTTAGGAAAAATAAAAGGAAAATTTTGAAATAGTGTATGAAATGGATATTTTAGATTTAAATAAGGTTTTAAATCATAATAAAGGAGCAAACCTGGAATTAATGGATGTTGGAATTGATTTGGATAAGTCGAGTAATAAATTTTAAAGGGAATTTAATTCAGAGAATCGATTTGAAATCGATTAAGTGTTTTGAAAATAGTGATTAAAAGGAGAATGAGACTATGGAATTTATAACCCGAGTTTATAAATAAAGTGAATATTTATCTATGTATAATTTGAATTTATAAATTCAAGGTGGGAATTTATAAGGAGATGGTGAATCATCAAAAAAAATAGTGGTTTTATTTAAAAAAATATGTGGAAAAGGAAAATTTACGGTATTGGGACATAAATTAAACTGGAAATAAATCGAGAAGGATTTATAAATGATTAGATGGGTTATATGGGAATGGAATGTGTATTTTCCTAAAAAACTAAGTATATTTTCAAAAAAAGATTTCTAAGTATAAATTGAAAGATTTAAAGTGTTTTTAAAAGGATGAAAATAGGAAGAAGGTCAAACATTAAGAAATTTTTTAGATGCAGTCTCAAACTTTTCAAATTTAGGCTCAAGGACAAAATCAGGTTCTCTCTCTTATCAACATCGATCTCCATATTTATTTAACTGCTCTTGCTTCTGTTCATCTGCCGGCATGTCCATCATCTCTCATCACTATCGTCTTCAACGTCTTTGTCGTCGTCATTGATAGTCCCTCTCCCCTTATCACCATCGTCTTCGATTCCTTCACCGTCCCCGTCGATAGCCCCTCTTTCTAAAGTTCCTTCCTTTCAGACTCATCGTCCTCTTCTGAATCAAACATCGTACCACCTCACATCAGTCATCCTCTGTTGTCCATGCACCATCATCATCGATTTGAAATTAAAAAAAAATTAGTAATAGACGAAAATGCTAAATTAAATTAGCATTAAAACATGGCAATGCTATATTCATTTCTTTACAGTTTAAAAATGCAAAATTATACTATCGTTTTGCATTCTTTAAACATGATGGTGTACTTCATAGTTAAAGTACTATCAATCTACCATTTCAAATATGATAAACATGCGATGCTAACTTAAATTAGCATGATACACACACAATGCTATATTCATTTTTGTCGTTCAAAAAAATGCTAAATTAAACAAATATAAAATCAACATAATGTTATTCAATTTTAAAGCCTAAAAATGATGAATTGAACTAGCAGTATCATATTTTTTATCATTTAAAAAAATGCTAAATTGAATTAGCATTATAAACATATAATGCTATATAGTTTTCACTTACAGATAATGTTAGTTCTATATAGCATTTTCAACAGTTAACTATAAAAAATAAAAAATCGATCAGTAACCTATCACACCTCAACTCGACCATCGCCTTCCAATCCACCTTGATCAACCACGTCGCCTGCTAACTTGGTGCAACATCGTCCTTTTGATCAACCATCGTCGCCATCTCTTGACCTGCTGCCATCTCATTGTTTCGACCAACCACCTCCTCCATTTCATGTCTCTGCCACCTCATCGACTCTCAAACAATCGGCCATTAGTTCGTCGCTCGCCAAACCTTCATAATTTTAGTCTCCTCTTAAGTTTGGTGTTGCGATGTATATTGACAGCAGCTTTGGCCTTCGTATGAAAAAATAAACTTAATGTCCTTGCGTCAAAAAATTTCTTAATGTTTGTCCTTGTCCCTATATTCCTCTTTTAAAAGAATGTTTTTGGGAAATTATTATTTAAATTATGTTAAAATTTTAAAAGTAAATATTTACTAAGTTAGGTATAGTAGTTATTTATTTTTAAAGGCTGAATTAGTATTACGATTTAAAAGGGAAATTTTTAAAATGTTTATATTTTATAAAATAACTTTATTTTGAAAGTAGTTTCTGGCTGAAGTTTTACTTGGGGAATTATGATAGAATTTCATAACTAATATTTTGAATAAAGTGTTTTTTGTAGTTTTATTTTAAATGTTTTAAGTGTATATTTTTGAGTAAAGTGATTTAATTTATTTAAAATTTAATTTGATAAGACTTGTTGTTTTTCGGTGGAAAATAAAATAATTGGTTGAAGGTTGTTCAATTTGATAGTTAAATAACCGACTATCAATATTGGCCAATGTGCTGATCATTTCGAAGAGACCGGGATCAAATTTAATTATCCGAAAACCACTTCGATCCGGTTTGAACGTAGCGAATGAATACCGTGAAGATAATGAAGACGGTGATTCAGTTTGTCCAAACCCAGGGCAACTTGTATGGATGAATGCTATCAGAACATCCTCATTGGAAGACGATGAGCATTCAAAGTGAAATTCGTCTTAAAAAGGTAACGCTTAGTCTCAAGCCTCATCAACCGGGAATGGCTAAAACTGGGAGGTGCAGCAAGGCTAAGAGGGTAGCACCCATTTAGGGTAAAGTCATCTCTGTTTAGAGTTCCTTTGATCTCGGCTGTGTGGGCGGTTGTTGATCCCAACCGCGGGTGATCTTATTCGGACTATCCATTAAGAGGTAGCTATAGTCTTGTGTTGTAGGGGATCGGGAGTGGTCCTCAGACTCTGATCTAGGTCAGGTACTGTGACGGACGGTACCCTAGTAGCCCTGCCATTGTATGGAATCCATTTTCTAATAAGCACCCGTACGGTTTTGATTGTGCCCAACTATGCTGGAACGTGAGATGCAAGCATTTCAGCTATATTCTATTTTTCTTTCCATAGACACTATTATAATATCATACGGATTTGATAAAAATGTGTTAGTTATCATAAGGGAAAAACCCGACATGTTTATTTGTGACGTGGTCTTATGAGATACCTTTGATTTCAAAGGATTTTGAAAACTTTAATCATTCAATTGAGTGTGTTTTCTCACGCCGGTTTTCCAGACTGACTCGGGTGTTATTTTATTATAATGCTCGGGTCAGACCGAGTATTACAGGTACAGGATAGGATGCTATGGAGCTCAGGAGACGTGTTGGATGACAAAAACGTATATCAGGTATCTGACATATATTCTAATGTGTATGGTATGCTGTATATTCAGCTTTTTGAGGAGAAGTTATTATAATTGTCCAGTGTTGTGCTATTGATTGTGTTGTACTCTGATGATGCGATTTATAAAACAGTAATAGTCTTTTTGTATAAAGATCAGTTATTATCTATTATATATTATTCCACTTCGATTGTGAGATTCTGTATTGTTGTTTTATTTTCTTCTTCTACCTTTTTCTTCTTTAACCCTAATGGTTTGTATTTCCGTCCAATTTGAGTTGAATTGATAGAGAATATTGTTGACTCCAAGGGGTACGGATTTGCAGGCTATTACACTCGTTTATCTTATTTTTGACAAATTTGCAATAGTTTTGCAGCGAATATCGGCTTTTGATAGGATGGTCGTATCGCTGATATCTGTGCTCCATCCTTTTCATCTTGTCGTGCTGATCTCCGTAGTATATTCATTTCTGTAATTCGACGTCCGGTACGCGGCGAAATCCGCAAAACGGGTAATTTTAACGGTACGCATTTTGAGTTCTAAAATATTCGTTGACCTTTCAATTGTCCATCGTTTAAATCTAATAGCCACCAGTTTTTAATATTTCCTTGAATTCACTTATTTGATTTTTGCTTTTCCTGACTTTTACCATTCCATTTCTTTATAAAATATAATTGTTCGTTTCTCTGCATTCTATTTTGATCTGTCCATTTCTCTAAATAATAAAGGTATATATTTATTACTTTGCATAGAAATTTGCTCCTCCTTTATATCTTCTAAAACTAGCACGTCCCTGTCATTTCTCTTCCCCTCTCTCTGCACTTTAGTCTTCTCTACTTCAAAAATATATATATATATATACTATAAAGCAAAACCCTGGTCAAAGTGGTCAAAGTGAAGCCTTTTTAGCGTTTTCTAAAATAACCCTATCTAGGTTAGCACATGAAAAAGTTGGTGAGGATACTTTTGTCATTTCTCCTTCCACGTGAAAAACAGTTTCCTCTTCAGCACGATCTGTTCATTCTCATTTCTCCCCTCCACTTTCCTCAACTATCCCTCTCTTCATTCCATTCAACAATGGCGATTGTATTTACCATACTAACTTACCAATAGTGTAACGACCCGGCTTCCTATGCCCAGGAAGACGCATCGTCGATAAGAAAGAAAGGGATAGAAAATAGAAAGAAGAGAAGAAAGACAGAAACAACAACAGATACTCACAGCGGAACGAATAAATTATATTAATAACATGAACTATTACATAGTATACAATACTTATCAGAGTTACACAACTTATACATCACTTAATAGACAGTTATAAACATCTGTCTAGACATTACGACTCAAATACAATACAAGACTCTAACACAGATATCAACACAGCGGAATACTATATCTACGAACGCCGAAGCCTCCTGCTCCATTGCTCCTCCATAATTCGTCAAAGCTAAACCTGAATCCCTTGGCTACTCGTAAAAATTTGAGTACCCAAGAGTTTATAAAACAGAAATAAACAACTTGGGTCAGACATGGGTCTGGTGTGAGTAACAGGTTAAACTTGTTTAACTTCAAAACCTTTTGAAAGAAAAGGTATCACGTAAGACTCCCCACAAATAAACATGGGTAAGTTTTTACCTTACGCTAACCAAAACATTTGATAGGAAATTCGATTGTATTATAATAGGGTCTAGGGTTTTCAAATAAATATGAAATAGCCGAAATTGTTACATTATTAAATTCCAGCATACATAAGTATACAATCAAGTTCGTTATCACTTATTGGAATTTGGATTTCCATACAATGGCAGAGCTACCGGGGTACCGCTCATCACAGTACGGGGCCTAGATCACCGTACCGAGGATCACTCCCAATCCCCTGCAACACAAAGCCGGAACCATCCCTTACTGGATAATTCCGAATAAAATCACCCCACAGATGGCCGTCGCCAACTGCACCACTAAGCCGAAATAAAAGAAGGAACTCTCTAGACAGGGATGACTTTACTCTCAGTGGGTGCTACCCACGAAGCCTTGCTGCACCTCCCCTGTTTTAGCCATTCCCGATTGATGAGGCTTGAGGTCACGATTACCTTTAATCAGAACACATCACTTTGAATGCTCATCGTCCACCTGACGATGTTCTGAAAGCATTCAATCCATACAAGTTCGTTCCGGGTTCGAACGAAACCGAAGGCATTATCTCGTTACACTCGTATTGGAATCACCCTCAGAGTTAACGACAATAATCCTTGCACTCTGAATCTTCATCTTCACTTGAGATTCACGACCTATCGTTAATTTGGATCGATGTGGTATTCGGGTCTCCAGACCTGGAATTCTGGTATACGGAAACCCGATCCCGGTCTCATCGAAATCCAAAACGTATCTTTTAAGGGCCAAGTTGTTTTAAGGTTAAAACAATTCAATTCTTATCTATATACACACAGATAGATAACTCAATAGATAATCTATATTATCATCCAAACAGATAATTCATATTTAAAGGTATTCACTCAACCTGGCTCTGATACCAACTGTGATGGGACGAGCCAGTGGCGACTGGTAGGCTTTGCAACCATCCCAGCCCCGCTGTGGCTCACAGTGATACCTCGGGTTTGCTTTTAAGGCCACCCTCTCGAGTCGCAACCAACCCCAAAAGGCCTTATACTACCCCCGGGGGCATGTAGGGGTAAGAGTCTCCCGTTCGCCACCTAACGCAAAGCGAGAACCCCCTATCACGCTTATATGTAGCAAACCCGATCCCGGTCTCATCGAAATCCAAAACGTATCTTTTAAGGGCCAAGTTGTTTTAAGGTTAAAACAATTCAATTCTTATCTATATACACACAGATAGATAACTCAATAGATAATCTATATTATCATCCAAACAGATAATTCATATTATCATTACAATTCAACCAAACATCCATATCACATATCATATATCTCATCAGAGATATCAAACAATGCAAAGCATTCAATAATATTCATCCATCCTAAGTAATGATTTATATCATCTCTAATTAATTTAAAATGAATTAAATTAATTACTTCATTCTATAAATCCTGCTTACTTAATTATTAATTAAACCAATTAATTAATCATACTCTAAGTATCCATTTTTAATTAATCAATCCTGATTAATTAACCCTTAATTACTTTAAGAAATTAATCCATAATTAATTTCACACATTAATTATCTTAAACCATTACAGTAATTAATCTTAATTACTTCAGTAATTAATTAACTATATTTAATTATATTAATTCTTAATTAATTACAATTAATTAATTACTTTAAACACTTATTATTGATTAATTAATTTAATTAATCAATCCTTAATTACATCACTAATTATATTAATGATTTTTAATTACTCTTATTTAATTATCTTATTAAATTAATTACATTTAATAATTAATTAGTTACATTTATTAATCACCTTGATTAATTTCATTTAGTAATTAACTACCCTTAATTACTTCTTTAAATAAATTAATTACTCCTTAATTAATTTCTTTTAATTAATCCCTTGATTAATTCACAAGTAATTAAACTCAAATTACTTCTATTAATACATCATCATTCAACTAATTACCTCCAGTAATTATCAATTATTTACTTCCCTAAATAATCATACTTTAATAATTACATTAAGTAATTATTTATCAAATCATCTCTTGATTATTCTAAATTAATTAAACTTAATTTATTAACTTAAACTAATCAAATTAGCTTAATTAATTACAATAAGTAATTAATTCTTAATTACTTCCATTAAGTAATTCATTTAAACAAATTCTATAATTGATTATCTTTAAATTAATTAATTCAATTAATTATTAAAATTAATCACATTAATTAATTATTTAATAATCCATAGTTAATGACCTTCATTAACTACTAACAACTTTTAAATTACTTTTCTTAAGTAATTAACTTATTTTAATTATTATTAATTCCAAATTAATAAATCTAAATAACCAATTAATTAATCTCTAATTATTTAATTAATTAAGGGTTAACCATAACTTAATTAATCCTAAATTACTTTATTAATTAATTCTTAATCATTAATTAATATTCTAATTTATAATCCATAATTATAAATTAATTATTGCTTAATTAATTAACTTAAACCTTAATTAAGTTAATTTAAATCCTTAATTACTTAATTAATTAATCCAATCATTAATTATTAGATTATTTAAACCATTTTAATTACCTTAAAGATTAATGATTTAACTTTAAGATAAAAACATTTTCTTACCCATGGTTAAATTATCATCCACCAATACATTTGAAAACATCCATTTCAAATTTACTTTTAAAGTTCATTTTAAATTCTAGATTTAAAAATGAATACCAATTTGTTTCTAACAAAGTTTAAAAACCAATTTAAAACTTATACATGTTAAAGAATTTCTTATATCTTATAAAAGAAATTTTAAAAAGGATTTAAATCAAATTTCTTTTTAATTTCTAACATTTAAATATAACTAAAAATTTTAAAATATTTAAATTTTAAAACTTAATTATTTTCAAACCTAAGATTCAAAACTAAACCTGACTCCATATATTAAAACTTTGATTTAAATTCTTGTTTAATTTTTTTCTTCACAATTTTAAATTCAGTTTAAATTTAAACTAACAGGTTTTTTTTTTAAAACTGGCAACACAATTGAACTCGAGCTCTCAACTAAATTACTTCGAGACGACACCCTGAAATCGCGAGCTACTCACGTTCAATCGTCATCCCCAACCTGTTCTCCCCGAACCCATACCCAGTGCACATGAAAACGTGCACGTGCACGTCTCCCACCGCCGCCGGCCACCATTTACCATCGCGATCATCACCAACGGCCATACACAACCACTCGACCTCGATCGAACACCCAGATCGATCAACCAACACGCCTATCAAAATCTCGTCCTCAGATCGAAAACTGCACCCAGACTCGACCACAAATTCCTATCGCCGCCGACAAACCCAACGCCGATGATCCTTGCCATTCTCACCATCGAAGCGTCACCTCCCTGAGCACCTTCCCCCAAGAAGCGATCACCTCCGGTCAACGAACCAAGTCGCGAAAGCCTCCACAATTCAACCTACTCCGAAGCAACCTAAAACCCTAGTATGATAAAAATCAAGCATCTCGGCCATTGGAAATATTCTTGGAGATTTTTCCCATCATCTACAATCCACCAGCAAGCTTCGATCCAAGTCTCGCCTCCACCTACCCCGCCGATCACCATGGATTCGCGATAGACCCAAAACCAAACAACACTGGATATCTCGGTGAATACTTGACTAAAATTTATGATTTCATTTTTAAAATTCATGTTTTTAGATAAGGATTCAGTTTATATACCTGGATTGGTGAATTTAGATGTTTGAAATTTTACATATCTTATACTTGCACTGTTCTTCTTGGTTTTCCAGTGAACTAAAAATTTGAATTTACCTAAATAAAATTTTAAACCTAAATCTATGATTAAGCAAACATATTTTGTGTGAAACTTAAATCTTAACACAGATTAGTTTGGGAGATAATAAATTATAATCACAATCTTAGCTTAAAAACAAAGAACAGAGGGTTACAGATAACAGACATGCCCACATATCTATTCATCTTTATATAGAAACTCATACATATATATATATATATACATACAAACATACTTCCTTTCAGAAGTTACATGCAAACAGATTCCTTATATTTAAGCTCTTAAAATAAAATGTTACTCACTTGATAAATAACAGGGGATAGGTTTTTATATGTAAATAGACAGGCTCACACACATATTCCTACCAATTTATATAAATTCAAATTAGAAACTTCAATTCCAGCCAATATCATCACATGCAAACATATATCATATCCTTAAGTTTTGGAAAATGTAAGTTACTCACCTGAAACAAAGATGAACAGAGCCTATTTTATTTGAAACTGCTTTTAAACTTTAGAACTTGAATGCTTTTGAAAACTGTAGACTTGAGTTGCTTGTTAATGGAACTGGAATGCTAGCTTTAATTTGAAAAGATGCAGTTGCATGCCTCCTTAAATCTGATCCTAAACTTGAGTTGTAAAAGCTTTAAATTGATTTTAAAAATACATGCATGCTTTCAGGTTGAATCAAAGATTTCAGACAGAAGACTTTTGATTCCAGATTTGAGAATGATGTTTGCAGATTTGTAAATGAGTATGGTTTGTAGGCTTTTGATTTTCAGATTTGAGGAGTTTTGGATTACTGATCTGATTTGTTTTCAGATTTGTTTTTAGAGAAAAAGAGGTTTGAGTTTTCTTTTGTTTTGAAAAGGAAGATAGAAAGGATGAAGTAAAGGGATGCAATATGTATATATAAGTGTAAATTTATGATAAATAAAAATAAAAGAAAAAGAAAATAAAAATAAGCCACTTGTCATTAGCATTGATTACATACATTACACTTGTTAAAATGAAGCCTTTAGATATGAACACTTGTCTTTTAAATAATTTATCTTATTTTTATTTATTTTAAAAATAAATAAAAAGCCTTTTACTTATTTAATAAATACTTATCTATATATATATATTACTTTTTAAAGAAAGAAAACTAAATTTATTTATAACTAAAAGTTTATACAATTTTCTAAAATCCAAAACAATTTAAATATTTATTCTTTTTAATTTCAATTTAAAGAGTCAAGTTATATATATATATATATACATATACATATACATATACAATCACTTATCCAATTTAAAATAACAATTCCATAGTCTTTAAAATCCATTCATATGTATAAAAATAATACATTATACTTATTATTTGAAAATAACATATTTGATAATTTAAATAATTTATATAAGAGATTATATTATCAAGTAATATTTTAAAAAGAATAAAACAAACCTTTTTGTTAACTCTTATTTATATTTTAAACTCAAGTTAAAATATCTCTTAAACAATTTAAACATTTACCTAAAGTATTTTAAAACTATATTATTTATGTAAATAACTTTGAAAAGTCCATATTAAATTAAATCCAAATTTTATTATCCAAGGTTATCAAATATCAATTTAATTACTTAACAGATTATTAAATTGATATTGCTCAAATTTCCGGGATATCACAAATAGACTTTCACTCATTTTAATTTACCTTTGATTAAAATAGTATTGTAATGTTTTATTATTTTTACAGACAATTCACAACATCACGATTAAATTTCAAATCGATCTCCAACAATGAACTGATTTGATATACCAAACACTGCGAATTCGAAATTAGATGGAGAGCTTCTTCGAAAAAGTGAAAAATTGGAGGAGAAAGGTCGGTGTTGTTTATTAAGAATTCGTTCACATTTTTATTTTTATGAACCTTGAATCTTCTTCTCTATTGAATTGCAGTTATGTTGTGACTGGGAAAAGCGATATCTTCATTCCGAAATTGGCGATCAAAGGTGAAATGTTAATGTTTCTGAGTTTTGTTTCCATTTTTTCCAAAATTGGATCTTGATTTTCCTTTATATGATAATTTTTTTTCATCCACATTTTTTTTGGCTTAATGAGTTATATAAATATCAATTCTACATTCAAATTCATACTTGCCAATCAGTAAAAAATGTGAATGTCTGCTTAAATAGAAATGCCAGAGTTTAGATTTACTTTAATGATAGAGTGGCACAATGTTTTCTAAACAGAGGACATGAAAATAGCTGATGTATTAAAAATGGAAGCCCGCTCCAACTATGATACAACTTTCCACTTTTGTTTATACAACCTCTTCTTCATTATATAACAGGAATACTACTATACGAAACTACCTTCTACCGTTTGCATTCGATAGAAATCTTCTAAATTGGCATAGCACATGCGCTTATATTTCTATACATTTGTTGTTTATATTAATCTAATTCATTTTAACTCCCCGCTTTTACTTTACAAGTGTTTAAATACAATAACAAAGCCATACTCACTATGGTTGGGAAAATTATATGGTCAACACCAGTAATTAATGCCTAGGAGCAAATCAAGTTATCATTTGTCTCAAATTTTACAATGGTATTATCAACTAGGCAACTGATGTTTAGACATTGCAAGTACAAAAGGGTTAGTTTAGCTTGTTGTTATACCCAAAACTGGACGATTTAATAGCTTAAAAGCACACAAACTATCACTGGGTATGCTCTCATTTAAGAAATAAAGATATATTCGATGTATTGAAAGCACATAAACCATAAACTATCACTAGAATCATTTTCTTAGATGTTTCTTGAAGACCTATCATTTTCATCGATGTTTCTTGAAGATCAAAAATAATTTGTTGAAAGTTGATGCGCTTAGAGTCACTCTTATTATCTTATGTTAATGAAATGAGTCTCAGATGATGTTATAAGTGCTTAGGTATTTTTCTTCTTTAGTCTCATTACAAAGTTCATTTTTTTAACATAACTCTACCTATATATCAAAATTTATTTTGTTCCTATCAATAAGAGATGTTCTTCTTTATGTTTCTTTCTTTCAAATCTCTTAAACTTCTAGACATTTTAACCTATCAAGTGCTAATCTGTATAAGTTCTGAGTATGACGTGCGTTAATATTGCTTCACAAGTACAGTTGAAAGTGGTTGACATATTAGCATTTAAAGAACATGCTTTTTTTGCAAGTATTTTCCATTTTATGCTTTATATGATTTCATATCAGTGGACATTATTTTAATAATCTTATACTGATGACCTTTATCATCCACTACAATAAGGTGGTGCTAGTAGCTGAGTACATCAGTGTTTCCATGTTTTATAGTTTTGTTTCCAATACAATGTTTATTGATATTTAACTATTTTTGAATTATTTGATTGTTAAGCTATATGTATTTCAAGTATTAGAGTTTAAACATATACCAGAAAACCATGTCCAGTATGGAATTTAATTAGATTGAGTTGCATTTATAGGAAAATTTTCTGTTTTTATTCCTTTAGTTTCTTTGCACAGATACTAAAATAATTAGTCATTATTTGCAGGTTCAATTTACGATCAGCAAATGGTCATGTTTGTTGCACTGTTGTGCTTACTTATAGAAAATTTGTTGGATGTGTCACCTAGATAGTGTATTTTTTTAGAAAATAATATATCTTATAGTGACAGCATAAAATAATTAGCATCATTTGATAATGGTCGCAGGCTTCAAATAATATATGTGCTCCAGTAATGGTTGTAGGCTCCAAAACAATGCTTGTAGGCTTCAAATAATATGTGGTAGACAGGAAGTAGCTTCAACGCACGCTGCATGTTCTAGAGTTCAATTAACAGGTGCATGTGCAAACTGATGGGAGAAGCATGGTCTAAGGTGCATGTGCAAAAACCTGTTGAAGATGAAATGGTCAAGGCGAGCTGGAGAATGAAGCTGGCCTGCTATGTGAAGTTGAAGTTCGATGGACAATATGTATCAGTCCGGACTAAAGACCGAAGCGAACGGCTGGCGAGACATGTGTTGTGTGTGATGTTATGCGGCATATTTTCTTCATCTGTACTTTGCCAATAAAATAGCTTTTACAACTGCTTCGCCTTATGCACTGTACTTATATATACATAATTTAATTTCCATCTACACGTTTCTCTAACTGTACGACTCCTTATTTTCTGTTGTACATACACCAACAGGTAGTCTGCTACTACACCAACAAATGTTTTTTCCCTACAACACATCACCATCAACTTCATCTAACTAAAACATTATCAAACACAAAAAATAGGCTGACCTGATCTCCTCCTACTACGTCAACAAACTAACATACCGTCTACTAATTTCAACCCCACTGCATTCCAGCATACCAGATTACTACACTTATGCTACTACAACGCAACTTCTAGCTTCGCACATATATAATTCCCCCTCTACATTCCTACAATTGACGAACACATTACTACAATCTCTCACAATATCATAATTGTAACAAAGACAAAATACGTCTCTTCCTTCTTTGCACACGTCCAATGGACGTGCCACCATACTTGTGTATATATATATATATATGCGCTCTTCTTATTTTTCTGACATCATCCCGATCCAAACATCAGCTCAGCCTCTCATCTCCCCTCCTCCATGCCTGACCCATCGCCTGCTCACAAAAGCCCGCGCACCTGACCTTCTTCGCCACTCTATGCCCGCCGCCTGACCTACCATTCCACCTATGGCCACCTCCGTCATTTTTTGTGTGTCAGTTCACCTACCCCTCCTCCCCTCCGCAACTCACACCCCTCCGTAGATGGAACCCCGACCTAACCTCCTGACCCCCCGAACGTATCCTTCAACCACTAGATCGGCCATAGCCCATTTCCGACCCATCTTCATCCTCATCATAGCCTCGGCACCACCATAGCAACCCACCTTAGTTCTCTCCGCCCTTCATCATAGTCAGTTCCTCACCACCGCATCACCACGCCCCCGACCTCTAGATCCGCAACCGCCTCGCATTGCTCTGATCGAGCCTCTCCAGCTTGCAACCCAGTCCGCTCCGCCTTGTGATAGTCCTCCACTTCAACCTACCTTGTTCGTAGATATGCGGCTTACATATATATGCGTACATGTGTGTGTGTATGGAAAATCTTTTTGAAGATAATATTTGTTATTAAGAAATGATTTCTAAACTGTATAAATATAAGTATATGTTGTTGTCTATTATTTATAAGTTTATATTAGTATTATTTATATATTATCTGTTTGTATAGTTTTATATTAGTATTATATATATAATCTGTTTGTATAAGTTTATATTAATTTATTATAAACATTGATTTTACAGATATAATATATGTAAGTTGTATATAGTTATATATATATATAAGTTATAGCATTGTAGACTGGCTTTTCTATAAAGAGAAAAAAGGGAAAAAAGTATACATTGTTTTGGTTACAGCATATGTACAAGGTTGCTTCCATATATGCGGGCATGTTTTACTGTAATATGAGTTACAGAAAATATAATCTCATATTAAAGTATAATCCGATATTCAAAAATTTATTAAACAAGCAAACTGTTATTTATGAAAGTAATTTATCGTGTCCGCTGCTTTATTGAATTTACTGTTGAAATTGAAAAATTCTATCTATGTTTTGCTTAAAACGTCAATTCCAGTAAAGTTAAAACTCCGGCGTCTATTCGAAACAGTTTTGACAATTTGTCATTTTTAGCTTTTCTATATTATTATATATGTTCTGATTTTCAAAATTTATGTAAAAAAATTATTTTATCTTATATGTGGTTTAAGAAAGAATGAGTTTGAAAAATGTATATATAAAGATTTTAATTTAATATATGTTCAAAAATTTAATATTGATTTTAAAATATGTATATAAAGATGTATATTTTAAATGTGTGTTTAAATTGAAAATATATGTAGAAGTCTGTATTTTGACTGCTGCAGCCAATGTCTTCTTCTTTGCTCATCAATATTCTAGCTTTGCTTTGTTCGTCGCTGTCCGGAGATCACAGCGGAAAATCCTCTAGCTTGTCGCTGTGTCGCTTGCATATCCGGGTGCATATATGTGTCCGTTATTTCTCATTTTCCGTTTCTCTAGACTCGAAAGGTGAGCAATTACTCTCGATTAACATTTTTATATTTAATAAATTTAATTCACATTGAAACAAAAATTGAAATATGCTATTAAATTTGAACAGTAAATTATTTAATTATTATATATAATATGCCATTATCTTTAATTATTCACTTGTGACATCTGATACCATAATCTATTATTTATATTATAATTAAAATTGTTACTGATGATATATGCATGTTGTTCATATGTTATATTATTATCATATTTGTTCTCACTCTGCAAGTTCCCTGTTAGTTTACAAATCCATATGGGTTGAAATGATCGTATCCGAACGATATTCTAGAATAAGGGAAAATTGTTATGGGTTGAAATGAAAACCCAGGCGATTTTCATTGATTTTGAATTTTTAGGATTGTCGGTTAAAATGGTATATACCCATAGATATTTAAATTGCGGATTGAAATAATAAATATCTATATAACTTGACCATAAGATAGAAAATTATACATGGACACCGTTGGTCTGTATTTTGGAAAATGGTTTCTACAGTTTTGAAAGGAAATATATGATTTTTAATCAATATTGATTCTTAAAATATAATATGTATAGATGTTATTTTATATATGTCTAAATTTTAGATTTTTAATATTATATGTTTTGGAAATTTTAAGTTTATAATTTAGTTTTGAAAATATAATTTTTAAGATTTTTCTTATAATTTTTTTTAAATATGTAAAATAAGATTCAATACAAAATACATTTAATAATAAGATTTAATTTAATAAAATTTAATTTAATTAGTATATACAATATGATATAAAATATTTATTTAAAATTTATATTAATATTTTAAATATATTTTTTGAAATAACTTTAATAAATAGAGGTTGGAAAGATAAATTAAATTTAACTTGAAATTTAAATTGGTTAATAATTGAATTTAAATTAGGATTTATTTGAACTTATTGATTTTAGATGTGGAAAAATATGATTTATAATTTGATTCGATAAAAAGGCGATTAAATGAATATTCTCAAATTTAAATAAAATTTAGACTGAATATTTAATATTGATTTGAATTTATAAATTGAGATTTTATTGAAATTGTTACTAAATTGATTAGGTGAATATTTTCTAATTTGAATAAAATTAAAGTTAAATGCTGAAATATAAATGAAATTTATATTGTAAATGTTTGAATATTTAAACTTGAATCTTTGAGCTTTAAATTGAAATGGTTAAACTGGAATTGATTTAAATTGAATTTTGGAATTTAAGATAGTTTTAATTGACTTGCGAAATTAGAGGAACTAATTTTTTTATATAAAATATATTTTTATATATATGAACTATTTTCATTCATAACTAATTTAATATATATACTATTTTCAATATCTAAACAGTTTAAGTTAGAACTGTTATGGATTTCAAAAGGTGTTATGATTTCAAAAGTGTTATAATTTTGAAAGTGTTACGATTCTAAAAATGAATATTATTTAAAGTGAATAGTGATATCGAATTTATATGGGTTGAATTAAATATGATATTTTAATATGAAGTATGAACTATTTGTATTTAAATGACCACGGTGTGAAATAAGGGTTTGATTATTAAAGAGACCAGGATTGGATATTGCCATACTCTCTGCCAATACCGAAAACAACTTTAACAACTATGTACGTGGTGGAGATTCCAGAATGAAGTATGATGGTTTGGTGATGGTTCTGTATGGTATTTACATAGCCCTAACCCCCGTGAGTCAGCTTGATGTGGCTAAAGCAAGAGCCAGGCCGGGCCAAGTGAGGTAATTCCTTGTATCGGACACATTTCTTCGATACAATTCTATTGCTTTTGTGATTTTATTGGGTGCACCTTTTATTTGGAAGTGTGTCACGAGATGGGTAGTAGTAGCTGCTATGCGTTACCACCAGTCCGGATCTGCAAACGGTATATCTACCTTGGCATTGTCTCGTGTGCCTTGTCACACGCCTATCGCACCTTCTACGAGTTTGTTTTGTACCGTACCTATGTGGTATCCTCTGGGTAAACCTCCAATTTATGGATGAGCATACCGCGTTGTATAGACTATAGGAATATATAAAATTTGTTAAGGGGGATATAGTTAACGCCTTAACGCTATTTTAATACTTTTACTTTACTATAGACATATTATAATGACGTATATTACTACATAGTTGATAGTTCCACGGTTGGAGATCTGAAACATCCTTTAAGTTACTTGTATTTCGGTTGACATTTCACTTGAGTTGAATTTACTATATAAGAATGTTAATCCTGACTTGATTGTTTTGTGTTTTACTTTATGCTCGGGTCAGACTGAGTGTCACAGCATTTGAGACTTGCCTTTGGAGATTGAAGCTTTGTTTGAAGATTTATCTATCTAGCTTTCTATTATTTTAGTTTGTCCCAGTAATTTATGTTCTGGCTCGTCAGTTGCTATGTATTAGAGATTCATTTGTATTCGAGATTTTATTGTATTTTGTTTCAGACTTTGATGTTTTATAGTAGCTTCATGAACTACTATTTATCTATTCCGCTACTTATTGTTGTAATACTCTGTGTCTGTGATTCTATGATTGATTTATTTATTGTATATGCTGAGTCTTGCCAAATATAAAATAACAATATGATTTTTGAGCACTTCAAGTCTGACATGTGCGGATGCGAATGGTTCGAAATACAGGGTCGTTACATATATAAACATCAGAGCTCAAAGTAAAATACAATAGATTTGAAATACACAGAAGTTACTAACAAAAATGCCAATGACAAGTCTGAACAAAACAACTGGAATAAACTGAAGTAACCAGAAAGTTGAATAAACAAAAACCGATCTTCAAACAAAGCTCCAAGCTCTGAAGATGAGTCTCAAATGTTGTGACACTTAGTCTGACCCGAACATAAACCAAAACACAAAACACTCGAGTCAAGATTAACATTCTTATACCAGTAAATTTAACAAATGTGAAATGTCAACTAAAATACAAAATAACTTAAAAGATGTTTGGGATACAAATCCTTTAAGGATTTGTTGACCTATCTACATACATAGTACAATATGCTACATATATAATGTCTAAGTAAAGTAAACTATTGAAATAGCGTTAAGGCGTTACCTATATCCCCTTCAACACATTTTATATATTCACATAGTCTATACATACCATACGCTCCTCCATAAACTGGTGGGTTACCCAAAGGGCACTCCATAGGTATGGTACAAAACAAACTCATAGATGGCGCGATAAGGCATGTGAACACGGCACACGAGGCAATGTCGGGTTAGAGTTGCGGATCCGGACTGGTGGTAACGCATACCAACTACTACCACCCACCTTGAGACACACTCCGAAATCGAAGGTTCACCCAATCAATTCAGAAAGTAATAGAATGGTATCGAAGTAATGTGTCCGATAGGAGGAATGACCTTACTTTGCCCGACATGGCTCCTGTTGTAGTCACATCTAAGCTGACTCACAAGAGTCAGGGCTACGTAAATACCTCGTATAGATTCCTCGCCAGCCATCATACTTCGCTCTGGGATCTCCATAATATACACAGTTGTTAAAGTGATTTTCGGTATTGGCAAAGAGTATGACAATATCCTATCTCGGTCTCTTTAACAATCAAATGCTTATTTCACACCGTGGTCATTTTATAACTCAAAAAGTTTATACTTCATATCAAATATCATATTCATTTTGAAATCATATACACTTCGAAATCATATCACTTTTGAAACCATAACCACAGAATAGTTCAAACCATCGTATCAAAATATTCGCATTTAAATCCATTAAATCCAAACCATAATAGTTCCAACTTAAATACTTTACATATTGAATATAGTTTTTTTCTCTGTTGAAATAGTTATGAATTACAGTAGTTTATATATTGAAATAGGTTATAGATTAAAATAGTTTATATATTAAAAATGATTTATATATTAAAAATGGTGTATATATATCAAAAATAGCGAGAATAGTTCCAAATTAGAATTGTTGCTTCCAATTCCACAAGTCAATTCAAATCAACTTTAGCTCCAAAATTTCAATTCAAATCAATCCCAGTTCAGCAATTCCAATTAAAAGGTTCAATTCAAAATCTCATTAAAACCATCATTAATTTATATTGATTTCAAATATAGGATTGAACTACAAATTTAAACCACTTTCAATTCAATAGGTTTCGAAGTTAAATATTCAAACAATTTATAATAACTCAATTTGATAAATTTCATTTATATTTCAAAATTTTAATTTTGATCTTATTCGAATTTGAAATTCACTTAATCATTCTAATAACATTTGAACAAAATCTCAAATTACAAATTTAAATAAAATCAGAATTAAATATCTAACTTCAATTATATTTAATTTTAAAATATTCACCAAATCACTTTTTTATAAGCATTTCAAATCAATTTCAATTTATCTTACCAGCCTTAATTTATTAAAGTTATTACAAAATATATTTTTTAAATATAATTTTAAATAAATACTTAAACATATTATAGAGTAATTAAATTAAATTTATTAAATTAAATATTATTATTAAATTTATTTTAATTAAAACTTATTTTATATATTTTTAAATAGTAAAATTATAAGTAAAATCTTAAAAACTATATTTTCAAAACTAACTTATAAATTTAAAATTTCCAAAACATATAATTTTAAAAATATAAAATTTACACATATATAAAATAACATATATATATATATAATATTTAAAAATCAATATTTATTAAAAACCATATATTTCTTTTCAAAACCATGGAAATCATTTTTCAAATGTAGACCAACGGTGTTTGTATATAATTTTATATCCTATGGTTAAGTGATACGGATATTTATCATTTCAACCTGCAATTTAAATTTAATATTTTACGGGAATATGTCATTTCAATCCGCAATCCCAAAGTATCTAAATCAATGAAATTCGCTTAGGTTTATCATTTCAACCCATAAAGATTTCTCCCCTAATCTATAAGATCGTTTGGGTACGTATTATTTCAACGCATAGGGAATTCTAAACCAACAGGGGACTTGCAGAGTGAGAATCAATAAATAATAGCATAAAATGACATAGCATATCAACAATAGGCGTATCATCAGTAAAAAATCTAAATATAATACAACAGGTTATGGTGTCATACATCATAGGTAAACAATTATAGATAATGGCATATCATATTTAACAATTAAATAACTTAACAGTTCAAATTGAACAGCATATTTTAATTGCCTTTTGATGCGAATTAAATTAACTAAATATAAGAATGTTAATCGTGAGTGATTGCTCACCTTTCAAGGTTAGAGAATGTAACGACCCACCTTTTTGGACAGTTTAAATTGACAATCAAAACACTCTTGTCAACTCAAACCATTCAAAAGGGAGGATTGTTAATGGGGTGAATAAGAAAAGAAGAGAAAAGAAACAAGAAACAATCACAGAATCTCGCAGCGGAAAGATAAAATATAATAATCAAATAAACAGTTCATGAAGCTGTTTAATATACTTTTGATTATCATTTATACAACATTTATCAGAGTTATACATATACAACAGATCAAATAAAATAATGCAGCAGACAGCATGATGCAAGGGTAATAATAGTAATAGTATACCAAATCTTCGTCTTCGTCCTCCAGAATAAATCTTCAATAAGCTGAAAAAACTCAGGACTGACCCGAGCGTAATGGAAAGACAAAACACTCGAGTCAGGACTAAAATATCCTTATGTAAGTTAAATCAATCGTAAATAAATATGAGTGTAACGGCGTCAGAGATGTTTACGGGGTTTGACATCTCTTATCCAGTGTCGACGTGCGTGCAATAACTCAAGAGATGTTACGGGATTTTCCATCTCTTAAGGATCCGTTAAACTATCTACTATGTAGTACAATACGCTATTATAATATGTCTATAGTAAAATAAACTATTAAATAGCGTTAAGGCGTTACCCATATCCCCCTTAACACATTTATATATATATTCCCGTAGTCTATACAATGTCGTACGCTCCTCCGAGAGGTTTACACAGAGGACACCACATAGGTACGGTACAAAACAAATTCGTAGAAGGCGCGCTAGGGCATGTGAACACGGCACACGAGGAAATGCCAGGGTAGATATACCAATTGCACTCCCGGACTGGTGGTGACGCATAGCAGCTACTACCGCCCACCTCGGACACACTCCCAAACAATCGAGGGGTGGCCACCAAATCGAATCACAAAAGCAATATAATGGTATCGAAGAAATATGTCCGATAAGAGGAATGACCTCACATTAGCCCGGTATAGCTCCTGATTTTAGTCACATCTAAGCTGACTCACGGGAGTCAGGGTCACGTCATACCATATTGAATCGTCGCCAAACCATCCTACTTCATTTCTGGAATCTCCACCACGTACACAGTTGTTAAAGTGGTTTTCGGTATCGACAGAGAGTATGCCCATATCCGATCCCGGTCTCTTTAACAACCGAACGCTTATTACACACCGGATGGTTCTTTTACATTTTCAAAAATCAATTCATAATTGATGTCAAAATATCAAGTTCGCTTCAAAAATCAAATCCATTTCAAAAATCATCGTACCTACGCAAAATATACGATTTTATTTCAAAAATCATTTCGCCCCAATATCTCATTTCAATTTCAAAATCGCTTCGCATTTCAATTTAGGTTGTAACTTCATTTAGCCCAATTCGTATTTAAATCCAAGATTTAAATATAAACATTTCACCTTATTGACTAGCTGGAAATTTTGGAAAATAGCTTCAATAATTAAAAATAGTTAAAATACTCTAAATTATTAAAGATAGATTTCAAAATAGTTTTAAATTGATTTAATATAGTTAAATAGATTTAAAATAGATTAAATAAAATTAAATAGGTTAAATAGCTTTAAGATAGATTTAAAATAAGTTAAAATAGGTTAATTAGTTTAAAATAAATTAAATTAAGTTAAGTAGATTTAAAATAAATTAAAATAAGTTAACATGTTTAAAATAAATTAAAATAATTTAATATAGTTAATATAGGTTAAAATAGTTCAGTATAAAATAGTTTAAGTATTTAAAATAGTTTATATAGCAGAATAACTTAAGAAAACCAAATTTGAAATAGCTTCAAAGTCCACCATTTTAAATTTCCAACTTACCAATCTGAATCAAATTCAAATTCCATTCAGTCGATTCAAATCTCAATTTCAGTTCAAATCAATTTCGATTTCAATTTAATTCAATTCTATCTCAAATCCAATTTCCTCAAATTTCAAAATGTTGTCTTTATCACACTTTTACTTAAACATATTCAAAATCCGAATAAAAGCTGAATCCTTTAAAAATCAAATCAACTTACGAGAATTCAATCATATCACAATTTTTATTTCAAAGTCTTAACTTCAATTATTAACCAATTTGTTTAACAAAAATTTATTTCAACATCTCAACCTCAAATTCGCAATAAATTCAATTTCTATAAAATTTGATTTCTAAATTCCTTTAAATCAAACCATTTAAAATAATTCCAAATTGATGATTTTACAAATTATTTAATTTAACCAATCCGGTGCCCATATATAATTTTCTATCCTATGGCCAAGTGATCAGTTATTTCAATTAAATTTCAGGAATAGAGATATATCATTTCAATTCGAATTATAGTGTCATAGGTATATATCATTTCAACCTATTTCTCAATTTATTCAAAATGACTTAATTTACAACTGTAAATAATACACAGGGTGATGACAGGATATATATAACAAATAAACATCCAAACATTCAAACATCAATCGATAGCATCCATTGCAACCAATCATCCAAACAGACAATATAAATCACGGAAATTTCATAGTTATAAATGTTCGGTAATTTAATTGCGATTAAACTTCAATTCTAATTTGACTGTCGATTTCAATTCTAATTTGACTGTAAATTTCAATTTCTAACATTAAATTCGATGACAATCTAGATGATAGTTAAATTTTATCAACAACGACAAATAAAAATTATATCACTTCACAATATTAAATTTAACAAGCATCAGAATATTCTAGTACATTGTGAGCGTTATAAAACACTCACCTTGAGTTTACGTTGCCAATCGTTCAAATTTCAAATTAAATCGAGCGCGTTCGATTTAACCAAAAAATTTAACGAGTTCGAAACAGTCCCGGATCTGCACTGCAGCGTAGCTCTCGTCTCTGCGATTCCGGCGTCGCCGGTTTCGTTTGATTCTGATAACGAATGAAGGAGATACGACTTGTTAAAGATTTCATATATATATTTTTATAATTAAAACAAATTCTTTTTATTAATTTTATAACCTATCAGCAAATAGGCCATTAGATCAGAGCCAAAGAAAATCTCAACCGCAAATCCTATCCCTCTTCCCCTTCGTTCTTCCAGGGTTTAAATCGAACCCATGCCGCCACTACAACATCGAATAGCCGCGCCTCCTCCGCCACCGACTACACGATCAGCCACCACCCTTGTCTTCGCTTACCAATGCCGCCCCCACACCATCAACTAAGTGAAGCTCGGTGCCCTAACTTGCTCGAAAAACACGATCGAATGGCGACGCTTCAGGCTTCGATCCCTCCTTCCTCGTGGCGCCGCGTCTCAGTCCACCTATGGATCTGGTAGATCTCGCTGAGATCTACAATTTCCTAGTTGGAAATTTTTACTAAAAGTTGATGGATTTCGATTTATTAAGGGAGAAAGTCTCGAGTGATATTGGCCTTGAAATGAATAGAGGCGGCCACGAAAGAAAATAGCTAGGGTTACGGGAATGAATGCGTATATACGCGTATAACTAATTATTTTAATATTATTATCCACAATAACATGATTTTCGAACGAACTCCAATTTAGACGTGCCGACAGGCGTTTGTAAGGTTTTACCCGCCTTCCGAACACAATGGAACGTGTTTCGGAAGCCAATTTGATCGTCTGTGCGAGTTATAGAAATAAACGATCGATTTTAAATTAAACCGATTAAATGAATTTCTAAGCGTTTTCAGCTGCCACGGTCAAATGGCAACTCCGATTGCTCCGAAATTTGAAATCCGATAATAATAAACTATTACGGATCCAATGGAACTGGTTTCATCGAATTCCGAGACTGTGCCTCGGAAGGCTATTTTACTCGTCGATTAAATCGACGACTTTTCAAAATTTACAGAATTTCTTAAAATTCAAATTTTAAATGTTAACAAATTCATTGTTGTTTAAATAAAATTTTATATCAATCTTCGATATCATTTTCAATCATATTATATTCAAAACTCAATTATTCAAATATTTGCAATTTAAATTTTAAACACTTTTGATTATCCGAAATTCATTATCCTGAAAAAAATTGAAAATGAACTTATAAAATTTTCTTTAAAACGAATTCAAATTATGGAACAATTATTTCCATTATACAATTATTCAATTCCCGTCATTAAATTTTATTCAATTATTCAATTAATTTCCAATATTAAATTTAAACAATTTAATTGTTCAATATTCAACAAATTCCAATATTACATTTTAAATGAACTCTCGTTATCAATCAATTACTTTATTTACATCCATTAAATTCAACATTATTATTTGGTCCAACTATTAATCGTAAACTCATTCAATAAGTAGCATTTATATTTCAATATTGGATTTTTAAATAAATTTCCGTTATTAGTCAGTTACCTTATTCACATCCAGTGCATCCAACATTTGTTATTCAACTTTAGTTATTGATTGTAAACCCAGTTAATATATAAAATTTCATTTCATTTACAATTGGTTTTCAAATTCAATTCAACTGACAGATAAACCGGTAACTTATAATAATTATCACCATTAACTTTAAATCACAGTTATAAATATATTATTCCAAATAAGAGTCACAATTACCTATACAATACTAATTAGATTTCATTACCATTGATTATATATTATTTCATTAGTTAACCCAAAATTTTCATTTGTTTTCTTATATTCCCTTTATAACCAAGTTATAATATTTAAGTCATTTCAATTGATTGGAATATCATTTAATTCATTAATAATTAACTTAGATAAATATTGTTGTAATTCATTCTAGTTATTATTATAAATAAATAAATTACAAATTTTTAATTCTTCCAACATTAAACCATGAAATCTTATTAAATTAACTAATTTAATTATCGAAAATTTTCGGGTTGTTACAGAGAAACAAGAAGATGACATAGACACGCACATGGATACAAATAGAACTAGCGAGATAGCGACAACCTATGACTTGCTACGACAAATTCGATATTGAGAAAGTGAAAATGGACTAGAGATCGATGTAACAAAATATATGGCGTATATGTATATATATAGTACTTTGGCAAGTGCAATGCACGTGTGCAGTAGGAACTGGTGTTAAAAATCACCATTTGTAAGATCTTTTTAGATTTTGTAGAATAACTTCATCGTATACGTAATGTTTCGTTGTTATGCGTGTACATGCACAAATCAACCGTTTATCAAAACGTGAATGAGACCAAGTAATTTTAAACAATAATTAAACAGGTAAAGAAAGTAATCAATTATTACATGATTATCTAGAGAAATGAAATAAATATTAAAATTAGCATCTGCAGTTGTTTGGAACTTAGAAAACTTACATCATCTCTATTTTAAAAGTAATAAATCATCATATTAATACACTTCCCAAAGATACTTACATGATATTTACAATTTCAATTTTCCATGATACTTACAATTTCAATTGAAATCCCAACCAAAACGTCCATTTTCCTTAACTAATCCTCGTGAACACATGTCAACAAATGAAACAAATATCCTCCTCCTTTCATAGTATTCCGATCATTTTAAACAACTTTACATGATATAAATTATTATGAAATAGTAATAATTATATAAAGCAAAAAATCATATCATTATTTTGTTTTCTGGAACAATAAAAATAATCTTCAATACTATTATTGTAATCAAACAAAGGCAGTGGCTCAATTGTTTCAGTTGATGTGATTAGAAATTTACAACTAATAGGGCAGTTTAACTCAAGGCCCTTCTCACGGTATTTGTGGTCTGCTAATTTCATTCCCATAGCAATTGCATTTCATATAATGAATTATGAATGTAATACCAAGTCCCTTACCAACGCGGGCCCAAATTGCAAGATGAACAGCGGTAAACATTCCTGACATTTGAAAGGGAAAATTTCAAGTTTTATTTTGATATATTCATTACTTCAGCAAAAAGAACAAAAAAATGTTGAGTGCAAAGCTTTCCACGTGAGCATAGCCATTCATTTTGAACAAAGAATAAACTATATGGGTTGCGATACAAAAAAGGAAAACACATATATTGACTATGGGGCAATGTGGATAAGCATGTACTTAAAAAAGAATGACTATATTCCACTTTACGAAGTGAACTATCCTAAAAATGGGTAGAATGGATGGAGTTTTCAGCCCGGTAAAAACACCTCAATAAGAGTTGTTCCTTATTTATTACACATAACATATATTCGATAGTAACCAATATTCTCTCATTGTATTTATCATATGGGCCATTTGTATCATCTTATAACTATATCATCCTTGAATCAAGTTACTTGTAAGGTTCACATATACGGTTGAGGATAAATTGTAGTTGGAAGGTTTCAAAGAAGAGTGTGCATGATAATCCTTATTATTCCACCCATTTGTATCAGTAGTTACGAAAGCTTAATTTTTATTTTACTTTACTTCCGAGTTTCAAATATAACAATAAAAGCATTATCAACTTAAGCTACTAATATGTTATCCATACTTAATCAAAATACATTATAAAAGTATAAATTGTTATTATTATTTCAAGTATTTTGAGCTTTATTAAGTATACAGTACACTTGTCAAGCTAGACGCAACACATGTAAATGAAACAAAGTACATTACAAATGAGGGTCTTCATACTAAATAGAACTCTGTTTTCTTATCCTAACTACCAAAAGTCTCAAACACAACCTGGGAAAAATATATCCTGCAAATAACTCGTAACATGATATTTATATCATACAAATTATGATTCAGATAAAAATGAATATTTTTGAAGATAACGGTGATTTACATGGAATATTTCAATGTACCTATCATCGGCAAAAAAATCTGCTGATATTGCAATAGTTTTTTTCCATTGAAAATCAAATGCAAGAGATTGTTTAGCAAAAGGGAATCTTTCAAAGTACGTTTCATCATCAAAAATTTAGCAGATATTTCAATAGTATTTCGCCATTGAAAATACACTGAAATAGATTGTTGAGAAAAAAAGGCCAATTGGTTGAACCTTCATGCACTGCATACATATCATCTCACCACAAACACAATTATCAGGTACACTAACTAAAATCTATACACTAAGCCATTACTTAATGGCTTATCGATACTGCTTGGCTATATTTTCAGTAAACTCCAATCCTGTAAGAGAATGTAGGCACAACCATTTTTTTGACTCCTGTAATTAATCACTTGAAACAAATGGTTAACAGCAAACAACAAATTTAGCAAAAAAATGATGATATTTGGATCTTCTTATTAGGATTGAGGTTTATGGAACAATTAAAAGACGTGTAAATATGGGACCGGAGAATTTGAAGAGTATTCACTCCGAATGAAAGATAATTACGATAGATACAATGCAATCAATCACAATATCACCAGCAAATCAGTCATTTGGATTTTGAATAGATTCTGTGCTTTAGGATTAATTGCATGGTACACTCTCGGTAAAATATTGATTAATTGCATGCATGAGCATTGAAAATGATATGACTGCTAAGTAAAGTAATTAATGGAAATTTTGAAATGTATTTTCTTCATGTCATAAACTTATGAAAGGATACGATATTAATGTATTTTGGGAAAAACGTTCAGTGAATGTACAATAAACTTTTGCTTATAAATTATAGTATTTCTGAGAAGATTATGCCGTAGATAAAAATTGCAAAGAGAAAAAAATCAAGGTGTGCCTGAACTCAACAGAGATGGCTCGTATTTCCTTCTTTTCATCTTTTGTTCTTGTTCTCTTTGCACTGGCCCTCATCTTTGATTTGTCTAAGGTATAATCTCATTTGTCTTCTTATTTTTCCCTTATGGCTAAAAAACTAACAATCGATCCATTGAAAAATGATTAGTGTATGTCCCAAGATTGCATTAAACTACAATGAAATAGTTCACATTTTGAAAATAAATAAAAGGCCAATCGCCCCATATTTTAAAACTGTTGGAAATGCTAACTCAAGATATAGACTGATTATTCACATAACAATTGAGCTCAGAAATGGTACTGTAAACTAAAGAAGGCCTTTAAAACAAAGCTTTTTGTTAATACTTAACAAAATTAAGCTCAAAAAACCACACCTTATCAAACATGGAACAATGAAGCTTGTATCAAAAAATATGTTTGGAATTTAGTAATGATGCATGATATTAACATCTATTCTATTATACAAATGTGCTTAATTATCAGGTTATAAAATTATATAAAAAATGATATGATATTGTAAATACTTCTGCCATTGGTTCTCCTTTTCATATATATAAAAAATGAGATCAGAAGTGGTTATCATGAAGCTTAAAAGGAATGAAACTAAAAAGCAGTAGGTGCATGATGACCGTCCCACTTTTTTCCCTTCACCAAGTAAAGCTAGCTTGGTCTATCCTCACTTTTCTTTGAAGTAAGTCCATATGTGCATCATATAATACACATATTTACCTAACTAATCCTGGTGAACGCATTTGGCAACAAATGAAACAAATATAATCCTACTTTCATAGTATTCATCTAACTTTCATGATATATTATCGCAAAATAATAATAATTACGTAAAGCAAAAATCATATCATGCTGTAGCAATCAAACTAAGATAGACAAAGGGAATGAATAAAATAATAATGCAACTTTTGTATGCAAAATTCTACCTCGTCATGGCCAGGAAAAGTGACGTTCTCCATCTTAAAAGCTTTCTACTGAGAAAATCAGCATTAACATAATTGTTAATAGATGTCACAGATCTCACCACGCTAGCACTAACGGCTTAGAAGCAAAGATCCAAAATTTCAGTGGTATCTTTAAAGCAGTGGATGGAGAGTAGGGTGATAAAAATAAGAAAGCCTCCATCTCATCACATCAGGGATGCAGATTTGTGAGGGAAGGTGCCTCCATGGCGCTTGATGATCGTTAAAGAGGTGTCTGTAAGGTTTTAGATGAGGCGTTGCTTACAGTATCCTGAGCGCATTGAGATGGTGGCAGATGTGTAGGGAGACTGAGGATGGGGCTTGAGTGATTGGATTTTTCGTTTTTTTAACCTATTTTGTATCCCTTTTTTCGAGGATCTTGAAGAGAAAAATGGGGCACGATGAGATAATGGGTCCGGAAACTATGTTAACAGTACGATGGAGATGGAAAAGACCAATACAACATTATTTCGATATACTATAAAATAATTTAGAAAGGTTATTTTGGCAATTCAAAAAATACTTCACTCCTTTTAAGTATTTGCTTTATATATAAGATATATATAATTTATTTATTTTTGCTTCAAAAACCAGTTTCAAACATATATTTTCAAATCAATATTTAATTCAAACACATATAAAATAAAATCTCCATATATATATTTGAAAACCAAACACATACATACATATTTATAAACTAATGTATAAACATATATATAAACTTACATATATATTATATTTTAAAATCAATATTTATTATAAAAATCAATATAAACATGCTTTATTATAATATATACATAAACTCAACAGCTCATAAAGAAACTTTTGTAACTATATATATACGATCAAACATATCCTTATATAAGTTTATATGTGGACAAACATTATATCTTATAAACAACTATATATATTTATATACATACACTTTATAGATTATTATTTAATAAACAATATATTGCTTTTCAACACATTTATATATATACTTATAAAGAGATATATGTAATCAGGCTATATAAACAATTTTATGCAAAACCAATATATACATATATACTGTAACCAAACACAAAAATACACTTCTATATATATATACGAGTAGTTTGGTATGTGCGATGCACGTGCGCAGAAGGAACTGGTGTTAAGAAACAATGTATGTGAGGGTTGTTGAATGTGATGAAATGAGTGTGACGAACATGTATTGCTGAATATTTTGGATATTGACATGCAGAATGAATCTACAGTCGATGGACGTGGACGTAGAAAATTTGTATCGAACATTGGAAGAAGCGTTATATCAGACTGACATTGTGTGGACAGAAAGAAAAGTAATATACATATGGTGTAATGAATTATTAACGCGTGTTCATGCAAACTATAGAGAATAACTTTGATTTGTAACGGAAATAGAATATGTTCTTCGTTACATATAGTAGGTGATCAAAGATAGATATGATTGCATTTTGTGAGGAGAGGGAAACAAAATGACTTATTGCAGCTAAAAAACTATTTGATAGTAAAGTATAGGTAGCAAGTGTAGTTGTCGTAATCGTTTTCTCTACTCCTTGTTCCGGGCTTGAGACCGGCATCAGCAGTAAATTGATGGCGGAGTTAAAAACATTTTATAAAGGATTATTTATGTGAACCGAAAGTGAGTTGGAGTAGTAAAGGAGGAAATTTTTGTTAACCTAATTTTGTATTTTGTAGAAGCTGTAGCTGAATATATGACCGAAAAACAATAAAATGGAGAAAAAGATTATAAGTGCAGATATTACTCATTTATGGTCTTGTAAAAAATCTTTTAATTATTTAAATAGAGAAATAAAACAATTGTAAAGAACTTATATTTGTACCCGTTATGGTCTTCTATGTTGCAGGCGTATTATCTAGAATGACATACAGTAACAGTGTTGTACTTTTCTGTAAATGTAATAAACTTTGAAACCTGGTGCTTGTGAGTATGAACTGATAGCTATATTTTTAAATGGATCAAATAACCACTTTATATTTGCAGAATAGTGCACATATAACATGTTTACAAAGTTAAATAAGGATCATCGCTGATTCAATATATAATAAAAACGTGGATTTGGTTTAAACAGGCAGCTAACTTAGGTATAGTCGTAGATATGTGAATAGTTTATTTGCACATCAAAAGAGGATTATGTAGCTCTTCTATGTTGCAGGCATATTATCTGGAATGACCTACAGTAACAGTGTTGTTTTCTGTAAATGTAATAAACTTAGAAAGCTGGTGCTTCTGAGTATGAACTGATAGCTATATTTTTAAATGGATCAAATAACCACTTTTTATTTGCAGAATAGTGCATATATGACATGTTTACAAAGTTAGATAAGGAATCAATTCTAGTTAACATTCAATGAAATAAATTATTACAAATGGCATCCTCTAGCAGTCTTCTTTTAACAAATTAGGTGATAGAAAATATCCATACAGTCCGACTGACGTCCTCGAAGTATTGAATTACTTTCTCAAATCTGACCATGCTTCATTTCAACCAACTTTAATAATCCCTTTTTAACTTCTTCATACATGCTAACTCCACTGAGGGATTTGATTTTCTCAACCTATCCCTCACCTGCATATTACTACTATTGAAACAGAAATAAAGTCTATCAAATAAAATGAAAGTTAACAGCGAACACATGGTTTTAAAAGTTAAGTGGTGCTTCTGACTCTGAACATCATTGAGTTCACTAGTCTTAAGCTTGGTCTTGGCAAAAAGCATAGCATTCTTCGTTGGGTGTGGTAGGTAATATGAAAAGTAATGCATTAGTGGGTGTGATAATGTCAAAAGAATCATAAGAGATAAGGTGAAATTCATCATAAGGCTAACATATTATGATTTTCTTGTTATACATCAAAAATTCGATTCATTGTTGCATTTGTTAGACAACTTCCTACCGACCGGAATGCGATTGCATCTTAAGTTTTTGAGTTTGAGGGAGAAGTTAAAAAATGTCACTTATTCCATTTATTTCTTTTTAGGACTTTCCTATTTTATTACTTTTCTTTTATATGTTATAGTTAAACCTATAAATAAGATTCAGGATTCAGTTCATGTAGTTTAATAAAGTTATAGTCACTAAATTATATTCGTGATCTTATTCTTTCTTCCCCCTCTTCTTCTTTGATGTCATTTAAGCAACCGGATCAAGTGAAAGAAATATTGAAATTGTAACTAATTTGGTCGATAAAGTTGATAATTATTTGAAATTTTTATGAATAAAATATACTTTAGTGTAACATAGTGAACATTAGCAAATTGTTTGTTTACTGAAAACCAAAAATGATCCTTTAACGTATTCATGTGTTATGATGGTGAAGTCTTATAATAAAAGGATTTTCAATTTAAAAGGGTTGTTTCATGACTTATGGTGCTTAATTATGGATGTATTCATGACAACATTATTGTTTTAGTTAACACGCCAAACAAAAATCATATATGACTTTATATGTTACAGTTTCATATATATAATACACAGTTTTCACTTTACTCTAAACAGGAGTATAATTTATTGTTGAAATGTGGTTTAATGCAAAATCTAAAACATAAAATTGTACATGTAAGGTGCAAGTCTTCTGGAAAAACAAATAATCTTTATTTACTTTTTGATCCACATAAATTGTCTACGTATATGATACTAACTATAATTGCAAGCATTGTTCTCGTTCCTCATAATACTATATCTTAACCTATTTCACATACACCATAATTGGGTTAATGTCTAAATCTGGATTTACTATAGATATTTCATTAATATTTACATTGAAATAAAAAAGAAACTATTTACATTGGATAATTAATGACCTCCTAAGAAGGCATGACACTGACATATGCAATATGCTATTGCTATAAACAAACTTTTAATAAGAACTGTATACCAAAAGGTAAATTATCCTTTGTCCATAATGACTTTTATGTTGTCAGTATAGCAGTAACAAAACGCACTATCTTAAAAAAAATTGTAGTAGGCATACCTACATATTTAATTCTTTCCCATCTTGGCTCCTTGCATCCAATTGCATCAAACCCCAAATCCACTCCTAAACTCTGTCGTTGAAAGTGATGACCGTCGACGTTGTCCCTAAATATCAAACAAACGTATAATTATTATATAGTCTACAAAATAAACTTTGGTTACACCACCAATTCGAATATACTAATAATAATTACCATATAAGCATACATAGAACATTTAATGGAATCTTTATGCCATGGTTGTACAACGTAGTAGAAGTAGAAAGTGCCTAGTTTCAGAACTTTGGAAGGAGTTGCAGCTGTGATGGAATGCCAATGCAAGATGAGATAAAGCATCATAAAATGTGACTGGAATGAATGAAAATAGTAAACACATAGTGCAGTTTTAAGCCATTCGAAAAAGGGAAAATAACTATATAGAACAATAACAACAACATAAACATTCGTCTATGACAATATAACGAATTTAATAACAATTTTATATTTTTTTTTACAATGAAATATTATGTTTATGGCCTAAGCTATTTTTAAAATGTAATGGAACATCAGTGTGAATGGTGCTAGTAGGCTAAAAAATCTAAAGTGGCCTAAATACATTTTTTATTAGAGAAATTTATACCTTCAGATCTTAAAGTCAATGAATAATGAAATTTTGTCACTATAAAAGCTAGCGTCCTATTAAAAATGCATCAAAATAGATAACATTAGGTTCAATCAATTGATTAGTAGAATAGATAATATCCAGGTGTGCAGTATAAATAGATAAATAATCTAAAATGTAAATTATCCTTTGTCCGTAATGAATTTAATGTTGTTAGTATAGCAGTAACAAAACGCACCATCTTAAAAAATATTGTAGTAGGCATACCTACCTATTTAATTCTTTCACATCTTGGCTTCTCGCATCCAATTGCATCAAACCCCAAATCCACTCCTAAACTCTGTGGTTGAAAGTGATGACCGCCGACGTTGTCCCTAAATATCACACAAACGTATAATTATTATATAGTCTACAAAATAAACTTTGGTTACACCACCAATTCGAATATGCTAATAACAATTACCATATAAGCATACATAGAACATTTGATGGAATCTTTAGGCCATGGTTATACAACGTAGTAGAAGTAGAAAGTGCCTAGTCTCAGAACTTTGGAAGGAGTTGAAGCTGTGATGGAATGCCAATGTGAGATGAGATAAAGCACCATAAAATGTGACTGGAAGCATGAAAATAGTAAAGACATAGTGCAGTTTTAAGCCATTCGAAAAAGGGAAAATAACTATATAGAACCATAACAACAACATAAACATTCGTCTATGACAATATAACGAATTTAATAACAATTTTATTTATTTACAATGAAATATTATGTTTATGGCCTAAGCTGACATAGTGCAGTTTTAAGCCATTCGAAAAAGGGAAAATAACTATATAGAACAATAACAACAACATAAACATTCGTCTATGACAATATAACGAATTTAATAACAATTTTATTTATTTTTTTACAATGAAATATTATGTTTATGGCCTAATCTATTTTTAGAATGTAATGGAACATCAGTGTCAATGGTGCTAGTAGGCTAAAAAATCAAAAGGGGATGTTGTCCGCTTCTTATTTGTCAATCATAGAGCTTGATTCAGTTCTGCGTGATGGCATGAAATTGCTGTAAATTTTAAGAAAGTTATTAATGTAACTTAATTGCAAAACTTAACTAATATTTAACTATTTGCCACATTGATTCTTATATCTTTTTATTGTAGTATAAAAAGAAAACTACTGTAAGGAAGATGACTAATAATAGAGAGGTAACTATTAATGTTATTACGTTTATTACTTGTGGAAATTGCGGAATTTTGATTATCATCACGTTTCATATCATTGATGAAATCGAGTTCTATATTTATTAAAAGAAACCATAAGTAAACTTTTGAGAGCCTCTGGTAAGTTACTTCGCATTCACGTATTTCATGCACATTTCACCAAACATATATCATGCAATATCTAAATGAAATGGTATAAATTACAAAAACTTATAAACAAATAATTAAAAAAATAACCTTTAGAATTTGGATGATAACAAACCAAAAGCTAAATATTCCTTCCCGAATTATAAGAGTAATAGCATAGTTTATTTCATACTATTGTACTGAGTAAAAGAAAAAAAATATAAATAAATCAATCTTACAAATGCATAGTCGTCGTTGAGTCTCTAGGATTCTATACCTTTATTAACTCCACTGTAGCCTCCTGGTCTCTAGAATTCTTCAATCTAGAGCATTGTAAAACCCAATATGCATAATACTTGATGTATGTTACCATTTTCTTCCAGATTTCTATACGGTTCAGAGGTTTTTATATGAGTTGAGATAAAGAGGCTAAGGTTAATTTTAGCGATCTTAAAGATGCTTCAAATGAGCTGAGAATGTTACCTTCGTTGTTGATGGTCGCATCGATGGAACTTCAGGCGGCGCGTTTTGATTTAGTACGAAATTGATTTGGGAAATTAGGTTATATTTACGGAGGGAAAGAATCAAAAAATGATCTGTGATTGAAGTTATTGGGTGCTTCAATTTTTTCTAATTTGACCAAATTCAGTTTCCTTTTTTCAAGGCTCGTGTGGATGAAAATGGAACATGGGGGAGAACATGAGCTGCGAAACGAATTAGTAGTCTGATGTAGAGCTTGAGTACAAATATACTCTTATTTCATATATACTGAAATAATTTGATCAAGGACATTTTAGGCAAACCAGAAAAGGCTTCACTAAGGAAAGTATTTGCTTTATATATACGAGTAAATTGGTACGTGCGATGCACGTGCGCAGAAGGAGCTGGTGTTAAGAAACAATGTCTATGAGAGTTTTTGAATGCGACAAAATGACTGTGACGTACATGTATTGTTGAATATTTTGGATATTGACATGCAGAATGAATGTACAGCAGATGGACGTGGGCATAGAAAATTTGTATCGAAAATGGGAAGAAGCGTTAGATCAGACTGACATTGGGTGGGTAGGAAGAAATGTAATATACATATGGTGTAACGAATTATTAACGCTTGTTCATGCAAACCGTAGAGAATAACTTTGATTTGTAATGGAAATAGAATATTGTCTTTGTTACGTATAGTAGGTGATCAGAGGTAGATATGAAAGCATTTTGTGGGGATAGGGAAACAGAATGAGTTGTTGCACCTAAGAAACTATTTGATAGTAAATTGGAGGTAGTTAGTGTAGTTTTCGTAACCGTTTTCTCTCCTCCTTGTTCCGGGCTTGAGACCGGCATCAGTAGTAAGTTGATGGCGGAGTTAAAAACGGTTTTTAAGGGAATTTTTATGTGAACCGAAAGTGAGTTGGAGTAGTAAAGGTGGAATTTTTTGTAAACCCGGTTTTGTATTTTGTATAATCTGTAGCTAAATATATGACTGAAAAACAGTAAAATGGAGAAAAAGATTATAAGTGCAGATATTACTCATTTATGGTCGGATTAAAAATCCCTTAATTATTTAAGTGGAGTAAGAAAATAATGGTGAAGATCTTATTTGTGTACCCAATGTTGTAGAGTAATAATTATAGTAAAACTACAACATGTGAAGTGGAAAAATGAAGTATTGTTAATTAAGTTCGTGAGTACATTGTAATAACACATCCTTATACACAACATTTATAGTATGTGTGCCATTTCTATTTTGAATCTTTCCATTTTTTACCAAAACTTTTGTTGTTTTTCGTGAAACGCCTCTTGATAACGCAACATATAGCTGACCATGATTGAAAACATGTTCGGGAAGATAAATACCAACCCAAGGGATGGTTTGTCCTTGTGATTTATTAATCGTTAAGGAAAAAGCTAATTTAATTGGAAATTGTTTACGTATTAGGTTGAAAGGCATGTTAGTATTCTCAGAAGGCTTTAGTGGTATACGTGGAATAAATACTCTTGTACCACGAAAATGTCCAACAGTTATTTCTACATCTATGACATTTCTGTGAAAGACACGACATAATAATCTAGTTCCATTACATAATCCAATTCGTGGATCAATATTCCTAAGCAACATGATTGGTGCACCTACTTTCAGTCTTAATTTATGTGGGGGTAGACCTCCCGGAGCAAGTGAGTTTAAGAATTCATATTGGTGCAGATTATGTGTATCTTCTTCGACTTTGTCGAAGGAGTAGTAAATGCGCTCACTACCTGGAAACAGTTCTATAACTTTGTTATTAATGTCATCCACTATTTCGTTTGTAGGGGCTAATATTGCTCTATCCATTATAAAATTAGGATCACCTAATCTGTTATTGAGCTCAGCGAAGACTTCATTAATCAGAGCATAGAGTGAAGAAGTATTGGTCCAAGGTTCAACGATATCATTTGGGAGTTGTATAATATCGTCTTGAACATAGACTTCATCTCCATTTCCAATACGTAAAAGAAATTGTGCATATGATTGATCGTCTTTTGCGCGCATATTTTGTGTTAAATGAATTACCTGAACAGTTTGCCATAAGTACGATCGTACTATACATGCATCGACGGTTTGAGCTCTAGTAAACCAGAAAAGGTTTCACTAAGGAAAGTATTTGCTTTATATATACGAGTAGATTGGCACGTGCGATGCACGTGCGCAGGAAGAACTGGTATTAGGAAACTACGATTGTAGGGTTATGTTGAATTTTATAAAATGACTGTACGTAATGTTGCAATTTTTTGGATATTGTCTAATTCATAATGCATCCACGTCTGGTAGACGTGCGTATGGAACTTTCCTATCAAACATGGATATATGCTGTAAATTTGACCGACCGTAAGTAACCAAAAAGAAAAGTATTGAACCTATGGAATTATGAATTATTCTGGCTTGTTCATGCATACTATAGACAACAACATTGATTTGTAATAGAAATAGAATATTTTCTTCAGTAGAGATAATAGTTAAGCTAAAGTAGATAAGGTAGCATTTAAATTCAAAAGTTAAGAGATTTTTTATGTTAAGTAAAACTGAACCATATTAATACAGTTGGAATTTTTTTCTTACATATATACAAAAAGTTAACCTAGTGCTGTAATTTGTAGAAACTATACTGGAATATATAACCAGAAAACAGTAAAGTGGAGAAAACGATTTTAACTGAAATTAATACTCGTATGTGGTCATATTAAAAGTCCATTTAAAAAGAGTAATTCAACATTTGTGAAGAGCATATGTGTGTACATGGGGAACAAATTAATGCGTATGAGTAATTTTTAAAAAACATCGTTTGTAAGATTTTTGGATCTCACAACATGACTTTAAAGTACATGTTGTATGTTTTTACGTATATAAATTGATAAATCAACCGTTTGTCCAAACACGAATGAAACTAAATTATTTTAGGAAGTAATAAAATAGAGTAAAGAAATTAATCAACTATTATGTCCAGTTGCATGCATCAATCTATACTTCTAATTGTATGTTGTTATATATTTTTGCAAGTAAATAGTAATATGTATAATTAAAAATATATACAATACTGAATAATTAAATTTTATATCACATAAACAATGTTGGATTAATTAGTGACAAATTAGTTTACATTTTCCACTTCATACACTTAAGTTTATATTGCTAGCCTATGTGTCGCTAATTGCAATCAACCATCATTAACACTTCGTATGATAGCTGACGTAAGACAACTATCCTTTCTTTATTGAGTCTTGGAGCATGGAATTCTTTGTTTTCCTTTCTGAGGTTATTTGCTTGATGAACGTTAACAGCATCCGAGTTTTGTATGACTGCACATGATCATGTTAAAGCCTTACTTTCCTGAAGTCATTTACTTATTGCAACCCTATTGCTTTTTCGGATTCCTAGAGCTGAAATCTAAGTTAGTATCTGCATCCATAGCACCGAAAGTAGCTGAAGCTTCGACTGTAGATGCTGACTTCCATTAGCATGAATCATGTTGTTGCTGCCAGGGTTGAACCTTTCAGGTTTGACTTCTGCACAATCTGGCTGCTACTCTGATTATTATTACTTGCCATGTCTTGTATCTGATGCATGAGTAGAGTTCTGGATTTGATTTCCTTACTGAAGCTACTTGCATATGCAGCTGAACGACATATGCATGAAAGTTCTCTATGCATAATCGCTACTATTTCCAATCTGTTCCTTCATCACTCCCTCTTCTCTGGCCTAACTATTGCTACCTTGGCTTGACTTTGTTAGATACTGGTGACAGTTGCTGGTAGGATTGGCGATAGTTGTTGTCGATTGATGATGCATTAACTCACTCTTGCCGAGTTGCTATTGCTACAAACATTGAGTTTCGACCTAAAACTCTCGTCTTCAATGTTGCACTTCAAGTGATTTTATATTGAAACAACCAATAAGTTAATAATGTTAGAAGAGGGAAATATGTTTTAAATGCAACTGAATTATTAATAATGAAAAATGAATTGCTGAAATCCATTTAATCCATTTAAGGCTTGTACAATCATTTCTAATAATTTTACACTTATTATTGCGATGGCCATGTGATAGTGTAATGGAATTAAAAAAAAATATAAGAGTATATGAAGAAAAAGTGTTAATAGTGGTTACCCGACATAATGTATATATGTTACTGAGAGGTAATATGTGTAGTGTTATTTTGTCTCTAAACTACTCCATCCTTTACAATAAGCTAAGCACACCATCAAATAACCAAATGCTTGTCGACAAAGAAATTGGGTAAGAAACAGAACTGCATTCAAAGAAATTGGGTAAGAAACAAAACTGATAGACCATGGATTTAGATTTTATGAGTTTGTTGGATTTAGCTTGAAGCAAAAGCATTGGGTTCAGAATTATCGAAAGCTTCTATTCATGAATGGAGATCATGCAAAATTATTCTTATTTTTCTCCTCCCAAGAGCATTATATATTCTAAGTAAATGTTAATTATTTGTCCATCCTACTGATCAATGTTCATTTGAGTTGATACAAATTTAAATAAGTCATCTTTTATTCTTTCTGAATTGCAGATTAAATAAGAAAGCTTAGTCTATCAAATGTTACAGCTAAAGTCGTTTTAGCTGCCAGCAAAGCACGTATATTCAAAGAAACATATACTTTTACATAGTATGAATAGTCTTTTGAAAGCATGAGAAAAAGAATTGGCAAAATGATTTACAATACAATCTTACTTGCATGAATTTACAAAAAATAGTAGTAGCCTTGGACCAAACTAAAAAAATAATATAAAACATACCATAAAAAATAAGCTACTTATCTTAAAAATTAGAAAAAATGATGTTTTAATGCAATCTTACTTGTTAAAAAAACCAGATAGACAAATTTAACCTGATTTTTTCACTTTGGAAACTTATTAAAAGTAATTTATCAAATGGTTTATTTAAGCAACTGAAACATGTTTGGAAATAAAGGTACCTAATTGATATATGTTTCAAATTACATCCATCAATACATATGCAAGTATTCATCATCATCATTATTGCTTTTATTGAAGTAATTTATATTGAAAATAAACTAATTTTTATTGAAGTAATTTTTCATCTTATTGAAAAAATGAGATGTTGATGAGAAGATGCAAAATAATTCAAAAAAGCTCCAAGCAACCAAAGTGAAAGAAGACCAACAATATACTGTGCTCGTTAATTTTAAGACAAAACTTAGTCAGGGTATAGTTACGCTGTGACTTTCAGGAATTTTTTTGTTTCTTAGAATTATTAAATGTATTTATATATAATATAATATTATTACTTTTATGTGTATTTATATATTAGGTTTATTACAGTTTTTTAATATATATAAATGTGCATTAGTCCATTGCATAAACTTGCGTTTACAGCATGATGGCACCAAGCGTTCTCTTAAATAAATGTACATATCAGCTAAAGCCTTGGGACATTGTTTTAAAATTCAACAGCACGCAAGCCTTAAATGTCTGCGCACAAAATTTTAATTCAAGATGTAAACCATATAAATATTACATTATATATTACAATATGTGGCTATGAAAGCATGCAGTATACCTTACCATTGAATATATTAATGCCTGTTTGATAACATGTGGTCCACGTACTTATTCATGCACACACAAAACTTAATACCCGATATTCACCAAAACCAATAAATACTCAGATGTGGACACATATACCAATTTATACTCTAACGTATACCCATATACCCAGGAACTCACGTTTAAACTCAAATATTAACCCATACAAAATCTCAAAATAGCGGTTAAATAAATAAAATTAGGATCTGAGAAAATACACTGTTATATAAATTTAGGCACCAACATTTGTACAACCGCATGTTATAATTATATGGATATGCAGACCCTCACTCAAACATAAATGCACACATACCATACACATAAATATGAAGCGTAGCAGAAGTCCTATGTTAGCTTTGCCATTGTCCCAAAGCATGCATTTATATTGTAATTTTAGTTCATAATAACGATGTTTAGCATAATGAAGATGCTGGAATATAACATTAGGCAGGGGTTGGGGATGCACTTACTTCAAAATCTAGAAGAAGCAGTAAACTACACATGATTCATAGATAGAAACTGGTATACAAAATAATCAGCAAAAAGGATAACCAATACTTACCAATTCATCTTCACTAACCGTGGACAAAGAAAACTTATTTGTCAACGTTATAATCTCCTGTCAAGAGATCTGCATTACATAAGAAAACTCATGAGAAGAAACATAAAACAAAACCATAACTATACAGTCAACATAGGATATAAATTGAAAAATCAATGGAATCGACCAATATCTATGAAAAAAAATCAAATTACATAGGCAAAACGCAAAATAAAAATGGTAAATTTAATGCTTGCCTCTTGCTTTCTTTCCAATCTCAGAAAATATGGAGCTGGACCGCTTCCCATTACGCAAAGTAAGAAAAATAATTTGAACAAATTGCAACCAATATAATAAAATTAGTCAACGGATACAACGCAAATGAAAGATTTGATATTTACAATCAAGATAGTTAACCTGTAATTAAGAAGAAAACACCAACAGAGGAGGATGAGAAATAAAACCACCGCTTAAACCCTATTAACTATATAGCTAAAAATTAAAAGGAAGAGAAGGAACAAAATGAGTCGGACATAAATCGCCAGATATATAAATCAGAAAATTGAATCTTAGCCTAATAGAGCGAAGACAAAACCCTAGAAACCAAATCATTAAAGTAAGTTTTAGATCTTACTTTGAGAAATAAATTCAGGAAAAGAGGGAGAAAGAGTAGATCTTACCTCGGGAAACAAAGGCGGTCGGCTGTTGGAGCTTCGAACAGTAATTGGGCACCGTTGTCTTAGGTATGGGCTGAGTGGTCCATAGATGGACGACCACGACTGGGAGGGCGGGGAGTACTATCTGGCGTTGAAACATAGTTGCCATTTTTGGTCATGAGAAGAGAAATTGGAAGGGTAAGGGAAAAGAGGAAGAAAAGGAGAAGAGAAACGGAAGAGGTAGGTTACGTGCAGACAGTAAAGGTGGGAAACGTGGGAAGCGGTCGGTAAAAGACTGAGTTGTCCTTCTGTATCGATTTCTTTCTATTATGAACCGTGGACAATTTGGGGAGTAGATAAAAGGCTTCACTTTGACCGGTTTGACCATGTATTTGCATTATAGTATAGATAAGGAAAGTATTTGCTTTATATATATATATATAAACAAGAAGGAGTGGAAGCTCGGCACGTGGAGGGTTGGTGGATGGTGCTCGGCGCACTGTTGTTGGGTGGTGCTTGCTCGCGGTCCGTTATCAAGGAGTTTTAGCTGTTGCGTCTTCGATGGAGTTTAAGCTGTTAGGTGGTTTGTGGGTGGGCTGTAGATGAATGGCTGTGGCATTTGTGATGGCCAAAGGGACGTGAGAGATGTAGGGTTTCTGCTAGGATGTTCGACACTAGGTAGATGGAATGGGTGTGGTCATAACCAGGGCAGGCGGAAGGTGGTCCGGTTATTAGGCATTAGGTTATGGTTAGGGAGAAGGGCGATGGGCGGCGCTTAGCAATGGCAGTGAACGAGCATGGCATGGGTGAGCTGGAAGGTTTTGACTATGGTGGCTTGGGCGGTGAGCAGCTGCGGTTGCATGGCCAAGGACAGTGGTGGGTACGCGGCATCATGGAACGAGTAAGAGAAGTTCTCAGGCGAATAGACTTTGAGCCAACAATCACGTGCTCACAGTGATACCATGTACTTCAAATCCAATTTATTATATTATTATTTTTCTTTTATGGGTGCGGTTATGCAATTTGATGATGGGTGAGGCTGTTGGGTGGCTCAAGGAGGACTAGAAGGAGGTTAGTAGTACGTGGAGGTTTAGGGTGGAGTGGAAAGTTTGGGCGGAGGAGAGAGAAGGGCGGTAGAAAGGTGGGAAGCTCGGGTTGAGGCCATGGAGTTGAAAACGAGGATGAGCAGCTTCCAGGTAATATAAGCTTTTATATTTATACTTTATTATTATTATCTATACTATAATGCAAATACCTGGTCAAACCGGTCAAAGTGAAGCCTTTTTTAAAATGCCCAAATTACCCTCACCGCGCAAGTGGAAAATGAAGAAAACTTTATGGGTACTTTTGTATTTTAAACACCATTTCATCCACGTTTTACCGACTGAACTTCCCACGTTTCCCCCATTTCCCTTTCCTCTCGGTTGGAAACCGCTTTACTTCCACTTCCCCAATTGCAAAGACCACTGCGATATCCACCTCGAAAGGTTCAACGGTTTCATTAGACGATCCATTGTCAAGACCACTGCGGCGAAGACGATGGCGCCCTGGGTCATACTCACTCGGTATCGATTTTCTAATTCAGCTGCAATTTCTACTCTTTACTGTTAATTTTTTAATTTTAAAACTCTATTTCAACGATGTTATTTCCGCACACAAAACAGTGATTCAGTTGGATCTACAGAAGGAGACGGTCCACGGACAAGAGCACAGCGGCGAAGACGATGGCGCACCACGAAATCCTCACTCACGGTATCGATTTTCTATTCTTTAGTCTTCATTTGTTTATTTTAAAACTCTATTTCATCGATGTTATTTCTACAAGCAAAACTGTGATTCAGATGGCTCTACAGCAGGAGCGGATGACGACCAGTCTGTGGAGAGAGATATATACGAAATTAAGGTACTATTTTTTTACTACTACGGTTTGTGTTTCGTTCATTGCCAAAAATACTGCATTTACAATCAAAAAATCATTTACAGTTGAAGCTACCATCAAGATCCTGTCATAAAGTAAGAAGAAACTGAAAAATAATAACTCAAAGATGTAAATGGATTAGTGTCTACAGCGATTTGGGTATCTCCTTCTTTATTTGATTCTGCTTAAAAAAAATTCTTATTCATCTGCATCTGTAGATTTATATGACGAGTATTATTACATTATTCTACCTATTTTTAGTCCGACTATCAAAAAACTTTAATTCATACTTCATTCGCTGTTTTTGACTATAAATTGCTTGCTTAAATGATGTGCACCTTTGTACTGTACTTTTCATAGACTTTGATCATGCAAAATGAATGGTATTTAAGCATTCACTATTCTCTTTATTACTGATAACGTTATAGTATTTTTTAATTTTATATCCGCCTTTCATCATGTTTGGGAAATCCAATTACAAATACATGTAATTAATAAGTAATTAATTTTTTTACTATACTGCATTAGTACTTGACGTCCACGTATAAATATAACATTTCAAAAAATAGTTTTCACCACTTACTTTGGACAGTCAGTAGACGGGTTTTCCAAGTTGTGTATTTGTTAAAAAGTTTTTCAGTTGGTCTATTTTGGGTTTTATGTGGCTAATTTGATTTTATATGTCGCTGTTTTAGATATATTTTTATGGAAATATATCTTTATTTTGGATTGATTTTTCATTGTATAAAATTGGTTCCTAAATGACATGCACCATCCTTGATTATAATATCAAATGAAATATTAATCATGCAATTTAAGTATCACTTTTGTATAATGAAGGCAATTAAGAATTTAATTATCTACCCATTTTACACTACATGGTTGAATAATGTGAAAGATGAGATTCTTTAGCATAAAAGCAACCTCTCCTTTTGCGATCATCACCGCCTCAAAAAGGAAGGTTGACTTATTTTGTGGTGCTATTTTTTGTTATCCGTTGGCTCCCTACTAACTTTAAATGCAACCTTTTCAATTTATTAACTATTAATTCCTTACTATTTCTCACAAGAAACCTCTGTATCTTAACTACTGGAATCAAATTTAACTATATCAGATATATACTGATAATTATTTCTTTGATGTTTACCTTTTATCTACAATCCCTTTTCCATAGCAATTCATTCTTTTACGTTTAAAATGCTTTCGGACATTGGAAGCATATTTTTCATTATTTATTTAATTTATTCTAACCGTTGTCCGCTTCCACCTGAAAGTCGGTTTTTTTAAAGTCAACATTTGAATGAATCAGATTTTTGTCTGTTACATCTTTCAATCATGTATTTAATTTTTTTCTCTTACAATTTTATTTCCTTTATTGTGTTAATGTTATGGACATTTACTCATACATTATATCATCAATGCTGATTTTAGTTCAGTCAAGCTTGCTTCCATCCCAGTCCATCATCACTTCTTTATCTATTTTTTCCTTTGAAACAACATTTGTACTGTAATACTACGAATAATCAAGAATACAGAGGTACCTGATGATATGCCTACTAATAATACTAAGAATAAAAAGAGAGTTTCCAATTGAAGGTTTCTTTCTACTTCTCATGGTATTGCAAAAATAGTCTTAACACTTATTCTCACAGTCAATATATGAATTATTCCAATTCCGTTTTTGTTAAATAAGTTTCTTAGTTAGACTATTTTGAATTTTTATGCGGCTAATTTGATTTTATACATTGAACTTTTATGGCTATTCTTTCTAATGGAAATATATCTTCATTTTGGATTTGATTTTTCATCGAAATTATTACTTACTGAGTTTGTCACTGATTCATGCATTTGGGAAGGTTCGTTTTATTATGGCCTTCCACAAACGGATAGACAAATAAATCCTTAATTGCCTTCATTGTATAAAATTGATTCTTAAATCACATGCACCATTCTTGATTATAATACCAAATGAAATATTAATCATGCCATTTAAGTATCAAATTTATACATGGTAGGCAACCAACATACCAAAGTTAAAGCAGTGGCGATCTAATTAAAAGCTCATTCCTAACTTTAAGTACATTTTTCCATGTACACTAACTGTATAAATATTTATGTAGTATATATTGTGATTGTGGGGTATCGGTAATGCTCAAGAAATGACTTCATTAAAAATATCTTCGCAAGCAATCATGGTGTCTTCATTCTTTTTTTTGCTCTTCATCATTATTTTGCAAACTATAGTTAAGCACAGCCACAAGCATACCATAAACACTTCATTTTGTCTTATGGTGATACATAGATATGCACAACATACATCATTAATCTAAATCTGTAGAAGCACTAAAAACACAATGTTATTAGCATTTTATATGTTTGATAAGGTGTGTTATTGTGAAATTTGGATTTTATAGCTTTAATTTATTGAATATTAATAAAAGGGTTGCTATTTTAAACGGTTAATTCGGTATACTGCATTAGTTTGGAATTATTCAATACTAAGGTGTGAAGCTTTATTGAATTCATAATTGGGAGGTAGAGCCAAAGGTTGCCTTGATCCCCTCAAAACCCGTCGAAAAACTGTGAAAATTCTCCCTTCTCTTTCTTCTGCTAAAATTGAATTTGGAAAATACTGCAGTTAATTTTATTTGTTGAATTTGGAAAATTGATTTAGAATGAAACTAACATTGAAGTTTGTGATTTTACTATATAGACCCCCTAATATTAATTATCACAATATTAGCTGAATCAAGTAGAAGTCAATGTTAATGCAGACTTAACTGCAAATGAAAGTCTTTTAGGGGTGTTCATCTGTTTGGGATATTCTGCCTATTGTATTTATTTTTGGTTTGTTTTTTTGTTTTGCCTTTTGTGCTTGATGGCTCTTAACTTCCCTTAACTGCCTGATTTAATTATCGCTTTATGGTATTTTCACTCCATTTTATGTCATAAATTGTACAAAATATATTGGCTTGCATGTATATTTAGTCATGTAATTTGTTGATTGGGATCATATAAATATTACTGTTTGAGAAATATCAGTATGTCATTTTGTATCTGTAATTACTCTATGTCTATACATTAGTTCTAAGATATCGATATTCATCCATTTTTCTAATACATGTATTTTGTATGGTTTTATCCATAGTGTGAGGTTTGTTTATATCATGATGATTTCTTTGCAGGTATGTGGCAGTATATTTTTCAATTTTATATATAAGAAATCGTGCTGGAATTGTTACCAAAGAAATGCTGGCAGTTCTGAAGTCATGCTTCATGGCTATTGGTCTTCTACCGGCCATTGGTGTTGCTTTGGGGATGTCTGCACGAGGTAATTTGGGAAGGACTTTAATGTTGTAGTTGCTATTATACATATTTTTAAACGAATTTACAGATTTTCATAACATTGTGCTTTGTATTCATTGCTATGTTTCCTGGACCTGCCATCATATTAGATGTTTCATGAAATGCAGACGAATGAGCGGTGTCCGGTAAAAGAAGATGAAAGATGGGACTAAGTACTTCACTGTTTTCAGGTAAATTCATAAAAATGTGAAATTTTGCTTACTGCGTTCTTTTGACATTAATCGTAACAAATATGGTTTGCTCTGTTAACTTTTGAAATTGAGATGAATTTTTTGATTCTAGAGGACACTCTATTGGCTGTAAATGAAATTAAAATAATAATTTAATATTCAACTACTAGACAAACGTGATTGCAGAGGAATGGGAGAAACCAAGTTTATAATTGAGGGAAGAATTTTAATTGCTTCTACTGTTACCGTCGTTTTAGCGGTTGCAAATCAGATACTGTTTTAATCGGGTACTGTTTTGATTATTTTACCTAAAATTATTATTGTTTATATATGCACATTTGATTTGATCATTATTTCCATTACTGTTTTAATTAATAATTCTACAGAAATGCATTGAAATTTTTTCAAAAAGTATTAGTGTTAATAGTTTTTCATGCACTATCATATTCATTTTTATATTTCTCATGAGTTATAAACTGTAAGATTTTATTATCAAAACTACCAGCAGGTCGATGGCTATAAGATTTTTTTATTGCCTGCAGGTCAAAGACTATTACCATTTCTTTAGTAACAATTCCAGATATGAGTGGTCAGTACCATTTTTTTTTGCCTGCAGGTCAAAGACTATTACCATGTCTTAATATTGAGAAATACCTTTCTAAACTATTTGAAATTGAGATGAATTTTTCGATTCTAGAGGACACTCTATTGGCTGTAAATGAAATTAAAATAATAATTTAATATTCAACTACTAGACAAACGTGATTGCAGAGGAATGGGAGAAACCAAGTTTATAATCGAGGGAAGAATTTTAATTGCTTCTACTGTTACCGTCGTTTTAGCGGTTGCAAATCAGATACTGTTTTAATCGGGTACTGTTTTGATTATTTTACCTAAAATTATTATTGTTTATATATGCACATTTGATTTGATCATTATTTCCATTACTGTTTTAATTAATAATTCTACAGAAATGCATTGAAAATTTTTCAAAAAGTATTAGTGTTAATAGTTTTTCATGCACTATCATATTCATTTTTATATTTCTCATGAGTTATAAACTGTAAGATTTTATTATCAAAACTACCAGCAGGTCGATGGCTATAAGATTTTTTTATTGCCTGCAGGTCAAAGACTATTACCATTTCTTTAGTAACAATTCCAGATATGAGTGGTCAGTACCATTTTTTTTGCCTGCAGGTCAAAGACTATTACCATGTCTTAATATTGAGAAATACCTTTCTAAACTATTTTAAAATTCCAGTTATAAACGTTTTTCATGCAGGTCACTTCTTTTTTATGAATGTAAACTAGAAACAAAAAGGTGTTTTAGAAAATAGTTACAACTTACATCAAGTGACCTTTTACCAAACAAATAATGTGAGAATTTTCCCTAACAGTGCAATATACAGTTGGTCCAGAACCGTTTTCTCATCATATGTGTGTATTTCAATACTTATTTACATACAATTCCAAATATATACTCATTATCTTGAAACATAGAAAATATTTGAAGATGTTCGAGACATGCCTAAGTAGTGGTGGGTGTGTGTGCGCGCATCGTTTACTTATATATTGGTTTTTTTACATTTATGAATTGAACACCCATGCATGTGATGTAAAAATCTATGGTTCCTTGAACAATCAATATTATTAAGCTATTATACGAGTATAAAATATCGGTGTTAACAGTAACACACCTAATGAAATTATTTTCCAAAAAAGTAAAACAAAGCACAGTATCGCAAGAGTATGACAGTCAAATATAAATTAACCTTAGAAAAATGATGAAATATAAATCTGAGAAAATTAGCCATAGAACTTTGGCCAAAGTGGGCCTATAATTTTATTGACGATATGCTAACAAGTTATGAATAATACAAATTTGTAATTTTGTAGTTTTTGCATGTATAGTATTTTTTGCATGTAATTTTTGCATGTACAGTATTTAATTCACTAATTTTAAGCTATTTTAAATATTTGGTAGGACTAGGTTGGTTGAGAAATAGTATTCAATTATATCAAATGAGTCAAGGACTAACTAAAATAGTATGCCGCCATCAAAATCAAATTAACCTGACCATATAGTAAAGAAAAAAGTGACTATACTTCTTCCATGAAGAAATATGATAGCATGCAAAATTGTAATCTTCTGAAACTATAATTTTTGGATAATGCAAAATGAAATACGAACTAAACCTAATTTTTGGAACTACAGTTAGTGAGTTCAGCAGATCAACAAGTAAATGCAAGCATACAAAATTGTAGTTGATTGTGCTATGAAATAGAAGCTCACTCAGGTTTTTTTCCGTTTCGTACCATTAAGACATTGTCAGAATATGTCTTATTTTCAGTTTTTGACCATGCTGTCATACAATCGACATCCACCTGACAGAAAATATCATTGCGACTCCTTTTTGTAATAACTAAACAACAATATCAAAAGTCTCCGCATCATTACGTGGCTCTTAGTACATTGTTCTTGCTTGAAAAAATAAGTACAATTATTCTACAGGAATAATAATATTCATGTACGATATGAACACATTTTATTCCCCTTCAAGATTTGGATATTATGCTTGCCTAGGCAAAACTGAAAGTAACACTCTCAGCTAGCCAGTGAATCTTTCCACTATTATCAGTGGTCATTACAGACAACATGCAAAGTTTTCTCTAAACTTTTACTTACTCCACAATTTAGTAAATCTCTTAAAACTGCACACTCTCATTAGTACAATACCTTAACCTTATAAACTATCATAAATACAATGTTGTGCCTGAAATTCTCAACCTAAATAAATATATACCAAACAATATGAGCAGTTTCTCATATTTTTACTATGTTTAATGCACTATTTGTTTTGTATTCAGCTGATAGGATGTTACGGCCCTCTTACCAACCGTCAGCCTGGAAGGGCTTTCATTATGCTGCTGGATGCTTGGAGCTATTAATTTCTTCAATGTCATGTTATATTCTATTTCTTGACAACTTTGTTTTTGTATGTGTTGGGCTACATTGTTCTCAATAATATTCTGTTTTAGAAGTTTGTTTTATGTATTAGATTATGTTTACCGCCTTTTGATGTTGCTTTGAATAATTTTTGTCATTTCAAAATATTAGAGATTTTAGTTTTGTAAAATTAGTGTATTGATTTGCACTACTTAGCACTAACAGTTTGCATTTTTCAAAATATTGACATATTAATTAATTACTTTCTTTCCCCGTGTTACTATTTTTTAAAATAAGTTGGTCTTTAGTACTGTCTCGATAAACGGTTGATTTGTGAGTGTGTATAAGAGCTAGGATCAACAGTCCTCTTATTTAGCATCATCACCTGGCCTTTTGATTTCAACCACACGTTTATAGAGTGGATCCGAACTCTATATAAAAATATATAATGGTATGTATACTTCAAATTCATGTTATAAGATCCATGAAAGCTCGCAAATGATGGGTTTTAACACCGGTTACTCTTGCGCACGTGCATCGCACGTGTCAAATTTCATCCTTTATTTCTGCTTGGTTGCCAAATCATTTCCTTCTTTTCCCCACCACTACCAAACACTTTACCATACACTCTAACGACAACTATAGCAAATATAAAATTTGCTCTCTCCCTATTACGCACACGTCCAACGGACGTGCCACCATACTTGTATATATATATATAAATATTACTTTTCCTTCAAAGAAGAAGACAGAACCAAAAGAGATTGGATAGAAGAAAATAACTAGAGATATGAATGGAATAGCAATTCAACTTGAAAAGGTGGAATAACAAAAGCCACAGGTTGAATTATTGGATATATGAAAAGCTGAAGGCTATTGGTTTCAGCCGATGGAAAATGAAGGGACATAAAAAACTAAAAAGGCTCGAATGCGAAACCGGTTCAACTAGTCATTATGCAGATTTCGCCACGCACCGCACTCCGAAATGCACAAATGAATATACTACAGAGATCAGCACGACGAGACGAAAAGAATGATGCACTGATATCAACGATACGACCATCCTATCAAAACTCGATATTCCCCTATCAAACTGCTACAAATTCGCCAAAAAAAGATAAATGGGGCAATAACAGTCCAAATTTGACGAAACGAAATATGACATCTCACTCAGAAATGATTTATGTTTTTATTATATAAAAATATTCAAAGTTCGAAAATATTTTATTTTCATTAAATTAACTGATTTTAAATTGAAATTGAAAATTACACAACAGAACTAACTTTTGTATTTACCAATAAAAATCTTCCATTTGCTATGTTTAAATAGACGCGTTCTAAATATCAAATTTTCATTGCTAAATTTTATTATTTAATTTTAAACAAAATTTCGGTTAATTACATTATTAAAACTATTAAAATTACAAGATCATTACACTTTATATATATATATATACATAGTGTCTTGAAAATGATTGAAATGTGTTTATAAATACTCTCGAGATTTGTAAACCAGATTATTTGATGGAAATGATTTATAAAAGGAATCATAAATGAAATTCTGGGAATTTAAGAAATTTCCTATGTGTTGTTCAATACGTGAACTTCAAAAAATGAATTGGAATTCATAAGGAAGTTTTGAATTGTTGGATGTGATTTTAAATAAGTAAAATAGATTTCAGAAATTGAAAAAGGGATTTATTAAAAATTCCAGAGATTTATGGAAGAGTTATAATGAGTTGAGAATTTACAAAAGAGGTTGTAAATGTTTCTTTATAAGTTGATAATAAGGGAAATTTCCTTGTTTGGGAAATATAACCATAAAATTGATATATAGCCTCTCTCGTTCCTCTATTATAGATATATCATTAACAATATTTTCCCAAGGAATTTCAAAACATACTAAACTTCATCCCTAAACAACCTCTCTCGTTCCTCTATCGCTTCTTCATGTTTCTTACGGGTTATCTTCATGCTCGACGTGTGCTTTCTGTTCTTCAAATTTTGCCACCCTACAAGTGGATGAGGTATTCTTATAGGATATTCCTTAAAATCTGAAGGTCCCTAATTTTAACAGGTCAGGATTATAATATACTCAACACTTCTATAATTTCTTTTTTCTTTAATCCAAGAGTTTTATGTTATAATTAGTTTACAAAATATCAGTGTATATATATAATACAAATACGTTCTCTCGACTCTTAACTCATTCTAGGGTACTACTGACCATATCCTTATTGAGTTAATCATAACAAACCTAAGGTTCTCGCTTAACCTTCAACTCTGATACCAAGTGTGACGACCCGCCTTTTTGGTCAATCCACGTTCGATAATAAACCACATATGTCCAACCCGAATCGTTTAAAAAGACGAATTATCAAGGGGTTTTTTACAAGAAAAGAAAAGAAGAAGAGAAAAGAACAGCATGTTGAATCTCTCAGCGGAAGGATAAAATATAATAATAACATAATTACAAAGTTGTTTATCAATTTACATTTGATTCCATTTCAAAATTATCACAGTTTTACCTTTAACTGAACATAATGTTGTGGAATAATAGTAATAAGTATTGTCTTCAAATCTCCATCATCATCTCCAAATAACTGACGCCTTCAAGAACTGAAACAACTCTGGCTGACCCAAGCATAACCAAAAGACAATACACTCGAGTCAGGAATATATATTCTTATGCAAGTAAATTCAAGTCAAACAATACAGGTACATTAGTAAGAGATTAAACAAGTTCCATCGATTTCGTATGAGCAATCAAATTCAAGTTTGAATTCAACTCCCACATTTCAATTTACGAATTTATATTAAGCTTATTAGTAATATACTCATTTTCAAAACTAATCTCTTCGTATCGAAAAATATGCAGACCGAGTTTTGAACAAATTTTGACGTAAAATAAATTTTGTTGGCCTCATTTCAATGGTCGCATTTCAAATATCTAGTTTTCGTTGTCAAATGTTATTGTTAAAAATAAATTTTATTTCAAAATTTTCATTAAAGTTCTTGTTTAAATTATTGAAAAAATCACATCGTTATAATCTCCCCCACTCAAAAATTTTCATCCTCGAAAAGAGCGGAATAAGAGAATAGAAAGATAAACAGAATGACAAAAAAATTTGTAACAAAATACTTTTATATCTAAATAATTTTATATTGAAAATACTTTTGATAACTCGATGTCTCAACAGGTTTATCCATGTTCTTACAGAATCTGGCAATACGTCAATCAGACATAAGAAATCTCTAAGTACTTAGTAGACCCATTTTAGCACCCAGTGAAAACACTAGGAAACCTTTAAAATAGATATGGAAAGTACAATCCAATCACTGAAATCAAACGAGCTGGGTCATTATGCAACTTAGTCTTTAAGGTCGCTCTCTCGCTCGAGAGGATAGAGAGACAAGGCCATAGGCGACTTTAGGCAGCCACTGCCGCACATCTTACGCCATGATGTCCAAAACAACCATAGATCGCAGATACACAATGGTTTCACCTGGGTCCCCCATGTAACATCCGTTCCTACGAGCAATCACTGCTCTACGAATTATGCTATGCAAAACATTCGCTTGGTGCATAGTCTACTTAATAGTAACATAGGTGGTTACGTCGCTATCACTCATAGACTCAAGGCAATCATCTGCCCCCTCGAATTAAGCCATGTGCACCGCAGATACATAATAATTTCGCCTAGTTCCCCTAGGAAACATCTATACCCCAGAGCAATCGCTATACCCAGGCGGATTACGCCGAAAAGAACCATCGATCGCAGTAACACAATGGTTTCGCCTGGGTCCTCTAGGTAACATCCGTAACCGTAAGCCTTCACAGTCCTACGAATTTCGTTATGCATCCAAGTCAAAGGAAACTCATGAGTATTATGTCCGGACAACCTATATCGATTAGGACCCATTTTTGGATTCACCCATTTCCATCTGGGAACAAATCAAAGAATCAATAGAATGTATCTAAAATGTGGCCACAAAGTAGATAGTCAACAGAAGGCACTTCCCATATCTTCAATCTCAAAATGTATATCATACTACACATAGTACCTTTTTAGATCATCATTTTCGAATATATCATTCTTATATAACTCTGTTATATATAAGATCGCTGCCTTTTAGATCGAGTACCTTTCAAAATCAATAATTTTTGAATTAACTTCATGCTTATACAATTCATTTTATTTAAGTTCGAAAACTTCCAAATCAATTTTTCTTCTTCTATTTTAGATTCAAAGGTTCTCAAAATTAGTCAATTTCCAATATCAGTCCAATTTCAGCATCAATTTCGCCTATGATTTCAACAATCATTTTTCAAATTGAATATTATTCGATATTCATATATTTTAAAATTCCAATCATCGGTTTTCAAATTTTACTTCAGTCTCATATTTACATCAAGTCATATCTATATAAAATCAACTTCCTTTCTAAAACCACTTTGTAAGTAACTAAGTTTTAGAACCATAATTTCTTTTCAAAATCAAATACTTTACAAAAATCCTTTATACATAAATAACCTTATAAATTTTCATTTTCGTTTTATTATTACTATTACTATTACTATTATTATTTAAGTTCATAAACATCTCTCAAACAATTTCATTATGAAACTTTTCAAAACTAGATTTCATATTTGTACATAGTTAAACTTTGTCTTCAAAATCATTTTGCAAATAAATAAGGTTTTATAAGTATTTACGAAGCCCAAAGAATTTTTTAAAACTCAATTTCATTTAAAGCGGTTTAAAACCAATTTCCTCTTTGTATAATATAAAATAATCTTATTTATTTTACTTTTCAAAATACTTAACATTTTAGAACTTATCTAACTTCTATTTACCTTTAATTAAAAATATACAAAACTAAACTTCCATATAACTTTCCAAATTACTTTTATACCTTTTGAAAATGCTTAGCTTTAAAAATTAATTCTCAATTTGGAAGTGTTTGACTATTCCAATAGTCGGAAAAGTCAAATTCCAATTAGAAACTGGAAATTAGCAATCAATCATTTCAACGAGGTGCATAATCAATCCATCAATCGATCCCAATGCATAGGGTACAAGTGTTCATAGTAACATTCAATCCAAAAACTCGAGAATTGGACACCGGGTTCATTTCAAATAGATATATATGTATATCTTTCGAATATCAAATCATATTTCAGGGATTCAAACCAAAATCAATCGGGCAACAAAGCTACCAAAGTGGCATTTCTCACACTTTTGAAACTCGAAAATGAACGTCGATGATGCGGCTGTCCTCATCGAAATTTCTCTACCAATAGAAGTGAGTTCTAGACTTTATTATTCTTTGAAATCATTTTGAAAATCATTTTGAAAACATTTCTTATTCGAAAAAAAATACTTTCTAAATATTATAATATATTTTTCAAAATTTGAAATCAATTTCAAGAATCCAGAATTTAGATTCTCAAAATTTCAGTTTGAATTTCTTTTCAGTCTTAAATCATATTATATATATAATCATTGCACAATTGTATATGTTTGGTTAAATTGAATAGACAACTTTCAATCAACTAAAATTTTCCATATTATTACCAACGTTTTACTAACAATTGGTATTTATTCAACAAATTTGTTATAGATATATTGTATACAATATTTTCCCAAGGAATTTGAAAACAAACTAAACTTCATCCCTATATAGCCTCTCTCGTTCCTCTGTTGCTTCTTTTTGTTCCTTACGGGTGCTCTTCATGCTCGACGTGCTACTTTCTACTCTTCAGATTTTGCCATCCTACAAGTGGATGAGGTATTCTAATGGGATATTCCTTAAAATCTGATGGTTCCTAATTTTAACAGGTCAGGCTTATAATATACTCAACTCCTCTATAATTTCTTTTTTCTTTAATCCAAGAGTTTTAAGTTATAATAAGTTTACAAAATACTAGTATATATAATACAATTACGTTCTTTCCACTCTGAACTCATTCTAGGGTACTATTGACCCTATCTCTAATGAGTTAATCCTAAAAAGGCTAACGTTCTTGCTTAACCTTCAGCTCTGATACCAAGTGTGACGACATACCTTTTTGGTCAATCCAAGTCATCAATAAACCACACATGTTCGACCCAAATTGTTCAAAAAGGAGAATTATCAAGGGGGTTTTTACAAGAAAAGAAAAGAAGAAGTGAAAAGAACAACGTATAGAACCTCTCAGTGGAAGGACCACACATGTCCGACTCGAATCGTTCAAAAAGCTAACGTTCTCGCTTTACCTTCAGCTCTGATACCAAGTGTGACGACCTGCCTTATTGATCAATCCAAGTCACCAATAAACCACACATGTCCGACCTGAATCGTTCAAGAAGAGGAATTATCAAGGGGTTTTTTTATAAGAAAAGAAAAGAAGAAAAGAAAAGAACAATATATAGAATCTCTCAACGGAAGGATACAATATAATAATAACATAATTACAAAGTTATTTATCAATTTACATTTGATTCCGTTTCAAAATTATTAGAATTGTACATTTAACTGAACAGACCAATATAATGCAATGGAATAATAGTAATAAGTATGGTCTTTTAATTTCTGTCTTCATCTCCAAGTAAGTAACGTCTTCAAGAACTGAAATGACTCGGGCTGACCCGAGCGTAATGAAAAGACAATACACTCGAGTCTGGACTATATATTCTTATGCAAGTAAATTCAAATCAAATAATATAAGTGCAGTGGTAGGAGATTAAACAAGTTGAATCGACTTCGTATGAGCAATCGAATTCAAGTTTGAATTCAATTCTCACTTTTCGATTTACGAATTCATATTAAACTTATTAGTAATATACTCATTTTCGAAAATAATCTCTTCGACCAAATTCTCGATTTCATTTCATAGAACCATGTTATTTAAAAGATAAAATATCTTTTATTTTTCCAACATTTCATTTGCAAATACCGTCTTTCAATTAACCTTTCAAAATATATTTCTATGAAAATCCTATTTCACCTTTACAAAATTAGACAAACTGAATAACTATTCAAATTAACAAAGTTAATTAAATCTTAAGTATAAGAGTTTTAATGTTAAATATTCAATATAATTAAACTTCTGGATTAAGCAATTTACTTAAATACTTAATTCAACACTTTGAAGTAAACCTTAATTTAAAACAATTCAGTTTAATCTTTATATTTTAATTCAATAAAATCAATTAAATTTTTATTTTTTAATTAAATTGAATATTTATTTAAGAATTTAAGAACATATAGAGTATTAACAAATTCCATTAAATTTCAACTAATCAATTTAACGAGTTTACATATTGTTAATATTTAACATAATCACTTTAATTCAATTTCAAAATTTGAAACAGTTCAACTGATAATTCATTTTAAGATCTAATTTAACTCAATATATTTCAAATTCAAATATTAACTTCAACATAAATCAAAATTTATAAATTCAAGTTAAATTTATAAATTATTCCTTTATCTCGAATTTAGATATTAAATATCCAAAATAAATTTCATTTGGCCAAACGGTGTTTGTAATTAAATTTTCTATCCTATGCCAAGTGATTTAAATTTGGGTATATATCTTTTCAATCCATATCCCAGTTTAGGTTTCAATGTCCAATTCAATGCATGCGGCAATAACATAAAGGCGACATGGTATATTTAAATCCATAAAACAACATACTAACATTCACACTCCTCCACGGTAAAAGGGTTTCACATGTAATCGGGGTCACAATCAATTAATTAACCATGTCAGTAAAATCATATATCGCAGCGTCAACTATCCGTGGTTTTCAATTCCAATATCAACCATATTTACAAACCAATTATTTATAAAATCACAGGGTACTTGCATTGAGAATTTTTAGGCGTGAGTTTATAAATGCTCAACTTCCGTGTGCGAAACTGAAACGTAGAAAACGTTGACACGGACAAGCTAAGCAGCAACCTGCTCACACCAGACAGCAACTGCGACGACAATGCTCGGTTCTTCCTTGCTTATCTTTTTTTATTTCTTTTTTTTTTATTCTTTTTTTTCCCACACGTGGGCTCCTACTATATTTTCACTACAACTATGCTCATTCTTCTTTTCTCATGTGTTAACGTTAAAATATGAACGATAACACCCGGTGTGTGTAATAAGATCGTGAAAGCACCACCCGTGTGACGGGAACAGAAATTAAGCAGGAAAATAGCAGAAATGCAGTAACTGAACAACAGATTTATAGTGGTTCGGCCCGTAATTGAGCCTACGTCCACTTTATAGTCTCTTATTGCTGATTCGGTTACAATTTGATACAAATCTCTTCAAGAAACAGTACAATTCGATCACAAGAAACAATCTAGACTACTAGCTCAATCTTCGACGGTGAAACTCGATGAATCCATCTCGGATGTAAGGAATTTCTCTCGAAGCTTGTTGTAGTGTCGTGAATGCTTGAAGGATCCTTGATTACTGAATGAATGAAGAGTTCGACGGAGTAACAGCGCTGTAGAAATGATTTGCCAAAAGTCCCCTTCATGTTGGAAGTGGTGGGGTATTTATAGGAGCTGATTTGGACTATGGAAAATTTCCTAAGTCCTAAGTCGTCGCCGACTTAGTATAAGTCGCTGCCGACTTATGATAGGTCATTGCCGGTTTATCAGTTCCAACACTTCCCTAGTAGTTCACCTCCTCTTCTGGTTTTACGCTTAAGTCCTAAGTCGCTGAAGACTTAAGGTAAGTCGGTGACGAGGTAAAGGTGTATAAGGTATCTCAGTGTTGTTAGGTCGGAGCAGAGTTAACGTGCAATCTTAAATCGGCAGTTTGTTAACTCGGCAGGCCTTGCTAACTCGCACTTTGTTAAATTGGTTGGCTTCCTTAAGTCGGTAGTCATTTTAGGTCGGCAGCTCCTCTTAGTAGTGGATTACCTTAAGTTGTCTCTTATTAGGTCATACGCTTCCTTATGTTGTGACTTGTTGAGTCAGTATACTCTTTAACTCGGTAGGCTGCAAGTTCCCATAGGTCGGCAATCTGTTAAGTCGGAAGCCCTTGTTAACCCACAATTTGCTAGGTCGGTAGGCTTCTTTAAGTCGTTATGTCGTTAACTTTCTTAAGTCGGCAAACATCTTAACTCGGCTCCTGCTAGGTCGTGAGTCGAAAAGGGGGTTAACATTTGCCCCTCGAAGTATATGCCTAAACCATAGGTCGTATGCTTCGATTCTCTTAACTCTTTGGTTAGGTCGGAAACGACTTAACATATGCCTTAGGTCGTACACCGTGCAAGTCGACTCGCCTTCCAGCATATAAATAGTTGAATCCTTCTTCCTCTTCCTCATCTGTTCCTCTTCTCGAATCAGCCATTGACGCACTTTAGAGCTTTCAGAGATAAACTCCAACCATCCAATCGCCGATCATCTTCCTGTTATACTTCGTAAGTCGATCTGGTCATCGTTCACCCATGCTCACTGTCGAATCGATAACTCCCCAATTTTTGACTTCCATTTGTGTTTAGATGCTGCGATTCATTATGCATAACTCTTTAATTGTTCTGCAATCGCCATCGACCATGTTGTAGTTGTGATAGGGCAGTAATACATCGGATTCGCAGCAAATTTGATTCGATTTGAATTGGCTCCTTGGGTGGTCCAATGGTGTGATGGAATGAGGATCGTTATTGACTGTGAGGCTATTGGGTTAACGGGTTAAGAGTTAGGGAGGAAAATTGGTTGAGGTATTGGCTCGGTCACGACTTAGGGATTTCACGCGATCCAGTGATTTTCATGATTTAAGTCGGAACCGACTTAGCAGTTTCATGTGACCTAGGTTTTGAGTCGCTTCCGAGTTAGGACTTAGAGGATTTCTGGTTGCCTCGAACTAGTTTTTTGCTTCTTTATCCGTCCTAAGACTCGGGGACTGCTGACTTTGACCCATAGGGAATCTTCCTTAGGTCGTCACCGAGTTAGTACTTAAGCTTTCAGCCACTCAACAGATGATTTTTGAACTGTGCCTGGACTTCAAACTGTTGAACTATGAACCGTGTTGCATGCCTTCTTTTTTTTTTACATATCGCTTCAATTTTGCAAACTAACAATCCTGCTTAATACAACATTCACAGAATACTGGGACGAATATACTATCACCGACTGCCCACATCGAATGACAGATTAGTTGGTAACGAGAAAGTTAAATTAAATGAATATGAACGAGATGATGTACAATAACCAATTCAAGTGAAGTATTAAAACAAAATCATAATAGTCAAATGAAACTGACTTGTCTGTATTAACACTGCACTTGATCATTGACAAGTTCTGAAATTCTGTAATCGATTAATTGTCAACTAATTTAATTCCAGTTATGCTTGTCTTTTATTTTCATTAGTTTTTGCACAACACTTCACACTTTTAGGGAACGTGCACCTTCACATTTGAACATTCAGCTGATTGTGTAGAATGTCTTCTCCACAAGAAGGAACAGAGCAAGCTGAAGATGCATTTCCAGTTGCTATCCCGCTAAACGATCCTCCAGAGAGGACTCCTACTACTTTGAGCCATAAAGCCTTTCGTCAACTATGCATCCAGTTTGGCGTTGCTGAAGCTGACGCTTTGCTTCCCGAAATAAATGATACTGCTGACAGGCCGCCCCGTGGCTTTGTCGCAGTTAACCGCCAAATGTGCTCGAGCGGAGCTATCCCCCCATTCAATGACTGCATTCGAGAACTTCTTCTCCAACTATCTATTTCCCCTTTTCAGTTACATCCCAATGGCTACGCCATCTTGCTGGGACTATGCGTGCTTTTTAGGAGAACGCTGGGCCGCTTTCCTACCTTCGGAGAAATTTGCTATCTTTGTACTTTTGCCAAAAATAAAGATCATCCCTCCATCATAGTTGTAAGGAGTGCGAGAAATCGTAAGTTGATCACCGGTCTCCCTGAAAGTGTTCATAGTTTCCTGAGCCCGTTCTTCTATGTTCGCTGTCCTCCTGGGTTTTATGCTATTTGGAGAATAGGGAGTAAGATCACTTGCATTTGTTTCTTATGTTCTTTCAAACTTACCAAAGTTCGGGTTATCAAGTGCTAACTTCGCTCTTTTTTCCTTTTCAGCACTTCCTCCTCCTTCTAAAAATCTCAGTCACAAAGTGACTTTCGAGAGGCTTATGGCAGTGCCTGTAGAGGAGAGGAGTATCCAGTTTCTATTAGATGATGAGCTTTTGCACCAATTTGGGCTTCTGCACCCTTCCAGATCGACTCGAATTCATGAAATTCCTAGTTCCAATGCAGAAACGTCGGCTGCTTCGGGCTCTCAAGCAGAGGCGTCGAATGCCCCAGTTTCTGCGGAAGAAGCTGTATCAGAAACACCTGTCATGGATGCTGCTCTGATAAAGTGTTCCGGATCCACTGAAGTTGTAGGGTTAGCTGGAAAGTCGGCACTTCCCCCAATTATTGAGGAAGAAGAGAATCCTCGAGTTTCTGAAAAATCAATTGATGTGGAAGTTGAGAAGGAGAAATCTGCTGAACACTTGGGCGATGACACCTTTGATGGCTTGAGTGATATCATGATAACTTCTCAAGAGCTTTTCGGGGATAGAAATCAAAAAGCGACTTCTCCCGTTGTCGAGGCGACTTCTACCCTTAAACAAACCCAGATGCCTACTACACCAGTCGTCTCTGTTTCCACACTAAAGCGTGGTCTGTAGCTTGACGCATGTAGCTTGCACGCCACACACACTTAGGATTTTCCAGCACTTATAAACATTCATCCTCTTTTTCCTGGAAATTTCTAAACTTTACTCCTTTTTTGCTTTCAGGTTCTCCAATGGGACGTACAGGTTCATATTATGACTCATTCAAGTACCGTGGAGGCCGCGGCACCTATGACTTTAGGAAGTACCTTGATACCCCAAAAGAAACAGATGAAGAGAGGGCTCGAAGGAAAGCCCAGGAGAAGCGGGATTATGATCAATGGCAAAGGAGGAAAGATGCCGAGCGATATGACTCTTCGCATAGGAGTGACTACTCTCATAAGCGGAAGTCTTACGATGATAAGGGAAAAACTCAGATTGCCGATGAACCGAGCAAACGATCTAAACCGATTGACGCGTCTGAAATTTCTGAAAAGACTGACGCTCCCATTCCTTCTGATATTCTGGCTAGCTCTCCTCCTCTGAAGAAATCTGACATTCAGACTATCATTAACAGACCGCAATATCAAGTCAAGGACGGCCCCCCAACACTTCAGAGCCGTTTTCCGAATTGGTGCCTAAAAGGGGTGCGCTTTGACTTGGACCTAGTTCCGATTGATAAGTCAGACATGCTTAGCAGTCTTGACGCAGTCAGGCTTAATATCGAGAGGATGTCACAGTGGCAGAAGCTTGTCGATGAACTCCAAAGGGTTAATCGTGCAAACCTTGAGGCAATGCTGACTATGGAAAACGACAAGGCAGAGTGGGACAAAATTTGCAAACAGCATAATCTCGAGATGACAAATATTGCTGATGGTTATGCAAAACTTGAGTCCGAAGTTAAAAAATTTAAGGAAGATCTTGCCTCTTCTTCTGCATCTCATACTCAAAAAGAAGAAGTCTTTCAGAAACAAGTGCGGGATGCACATGCTGCACAGAGAGATGTTGAAATGAAGCTTGCCGCTGAACAGCATATTACTGAGAAATACCGCACAGAAAACACCGATTTGCGGGAAAAAGTCACCTCTCAGAACGTAGAGATCGAGTTACTAAAGTCTCGACTTGCTAAATTTGAGGCAGAGCGTGATGAGGCTACTGCTGGCCGGGTTGCTGCCGTTGCCGAAAAGGAAGCGGCTGAGCAATCACATGAGGCGACGAAAGCAGACATCAGCTCTACCTTATTCGACTTTTATTTACACAGCGTTCTGGGTCGTGGAAGCCTCTCTTTTCTTGGTCCCGATTATGAAATTACATTGGCTGAAGTGTGGGAAGTCGCAATGGATATGCTTGGCGGGGCCGGCTATAATGAGTTGGAACTTGAGGAGCGCTATCTCAATGATGAGGATCGTTCCGCTCTTGTTAAGGGGAGGGAGCAACTTGCCAAAGTACGAGCTGAAATCACGGGAGAAAAGCCTCCAAAAGAAACAGCTCCTTTAACTGCCCCCGTTCATACTTCCACTTCAGCCGACGTTAATATTATAGATTCCAGCTCTCATTCTTTACATTTAGCTAAAGTTGCCCAGGAGACTGCAACTACTCCTACTGAAGATGAGGCACTGGATGATATTGAAGCCGAGAAGTTTGAGGTGGATCTTGCGAAGCCAACTCCTCCAGGTACTCTTGGTGTCGTCTCGGGTCTAATGAACCAGTCATTTGACTTAGCCGAATTCGATGACCTTCTTACTTGTTACTTAAACTTTGATGAACCGATGCCTTCTTTATTTTCGGGGGATGTTGATTTTAACTTCTTTTCTTCTACAGCGGAGGCACCAAGCACTACACAAGCTTTCACTCCTTCGATTGCCGTTCCTCCGTCTTCCCAAATTACTCCTCCTTCTGCTTCCCAACCGGGATCACAGGCAGAGAAAATCGAGGCTCTTCAAGGCTTGGATGATCCGGCTGCTTCTCAGGAACAGAAGGCGGAGGATTTTGAAGACATTGAGAAGACCCCGGAGCGGTCTCTTGATGACGACACGAAGCTTTCAACATTGCTTGCTACTCCGGGGAGCGAGTCTTCTTCAAAGAGGAAGGGGAAGCGTGCTGTAAGGAAGAAGAAGAAGACTTCCACTGAAGATGAAGCAGTAGTTGATCTGGCCGCACCGCTTTCTCCTTTTGCCCCTACCCGTTCACAACGACTTCAAAAGCTAGTCATTAGGCCGGGAAAGGGCTCCAAAGGTGGTGAGAAGAAGGAATAATCAAGCTGGATTTTCTACTTATTATTTTTGCTCTTTGCATGTATTGACCGGGGATTGTGCGGATACCGGTCTCCGCTTCTTTTTGTAACCTGTACAATGTAAAAAATTTCTCATAGTGTTGAAATAAATAGATATTTTTCTTGTACAAATTCTTGTGTATGTAGGAATACATCTGTTTTTCATTTGAAGTGTAGAGTAAACGATTCTTTCTATTTGTACAAACTTTTTGTCTGTGTTTCAAGAACGCATTTACTCCACATCTTTATTACGTGATATTGCAATGAACTTGTGGTATGTCGCTTGTATATTACTTTTATTACTGTAACTGAATTGTATAATGCTTCCCCCATACCACAAGTATATTGTAATATTTCTTGCTTTCACAAGACCGATACTCTTATTTTAGGGAATAACTTTCCACTTTTTCAGGGAAGAATTATTTTGCTTTTAATAGAGTATATCTTGTCTTTGGAGAAATCTTTATTTTCTTTTTCTTCCTGAAGAACACTTCGACTTCTGGGAATGATCACTTTTATTTGTTTGAAAGTGAATTTTCCTGCACAGTGAAATGAGCTTCTGAAGAAGGTTTTGATTTTTGTGCCCCAGTAAAGGGTTTATTTTTGGTACTTCAAGCAAGGTGAAGTATGCCTCTGAAGAGGTCTTTTGGTCTCCGAAGAGAAGCGATTTTGGTCTCCGAAGAGAAGCAATTTTGGTCTCCGAAGAGAAGCAATTTTGGTCTCCGAAGAGAAGCAGTTTTGGTCTCCGAAGAGAAGCAATTTTGGTCTCCGAAGAGAAGCAATTTTTGTATTTCTACTCGAGTGAAGTGGGTCTCCGAAGAGAAGCATTTTGCACTTTTACCCTGGTGAAATGTGCCTTCGAAAAGGGCTTTTACCTCCGAAGATGGCTCGTGCCTCCGAAGAGGGCTTGTGCCTCCAAAGAGGGCTTGTGCCTCCGAAAAGGGCTTTTGATTGCCTGGAAGTTACTTTCTCATGGTCAGAGGTCTACGGGGCGAACGCAAGTTGCTTGATTGGATGTTTGCTTGCACAAACGATCGCAATTCACTAACAAGGTGCCCCTTTGGTAGTCCCACTGATCTTTTTGATTGAGTAAAGCACTCCCATTTATTGGCGTGCCTCGTTAGAGGGCTTTGTTGACCCTTGGGAAGGAGCATCAGTTGGTTGGTGTGCCAGGAAGGTTGCGTCTTAGGGGCAAGTAGATCCATGGGATGGACACAAGCTGCCTGATCGGATGCATCACAATCAGTTAGCGAGGGTCTTATTCCTTCTGCCTGGGAAGGTATCCCTTTAGTGGATCTACCTGCTTTCCTGTTGAGAGGCATACCTCCCTTTGGCTGCTTCCATGTTTGTTCGCTCATGTTGTCTCATCATCCGCCAATCTGCGATCCTTTATCATCGTCTCCAAGCGCGTGTTCCTTTCTTTTGCAAGTAAATTTCTTTATCCGAAGAAGTAGACTTCACTGTTGAATGACTCCACAGAGTAAACGCAAGTTACTTGGTTGGATGCCTTTTTATATCAACGATCGCAACCAGTTAACGAGGGCTTGACACAGTGGAGCCGTCAACTTTTTATGTGAAGTTCCTCTTGTATGGGATTTGAGTTTGGAATTTTTGTTGCTTGAAATTTGCTTTAATAAATGATTTGTAAGGCTCGCTTAGCTTTGCGATGAGAGGGCTTTGCTTTAATAACCTGCAGTATTAGATCGACATTTTAGCAATACATTTAGAGTATTTACACATCGAAATATAACATGCATTTTATAATAGAAAACACAGAATGCATAGTTTTTCATTATTGAGTCACGCTGATTTCTCAGCGGTTTACAATGCAAAAGTTACACATCCATCATTATCTTTTACAAATTCAAGCAATGCTGTTAAGTAAAAAATGAATGCTAGTTATTGTTGTTTCAGGATCTCCAAGCTGGATTTCCATTTGTGCTTGATTCATAGCTTTTGGATTTTTATGTCAGAGAAAGTGAGAGATGCCCCAGTCGCAGTTTGTGGGTAATTAGTAGTCATCCCAACTTCTGCTTGCTGGGTATGGTCCCCCTGTGATAGCATTAATAACAAGCTTTTCTGAATCTTGCACTGCAGTGTTGTTGTGAGAATCGGATTGATGGGTAGGGTGTTGTTGATCCCAAGTGGATGAGGTTGGATCGACTCCGTTCCTTTTAACGTATTGTTGGAGTTTACCCTGCTCTAGCAATTCTTCAATCACCTTCTTTAATTGGCGACATTGGTCAGTGTCATGGCCAGGTTGATTGTGAAATTGGCAGAATTTTCCATTACGCTTTTCCCCTCTCGTCATCTCAGGTGGCTTAGGATACCTGACAACGTCCTTTGTTGCAAAAAAGATATTTCTTGGTGTATCAGTTAAAGGAGTAAAGTCCGAAGGATTAAAGCGGCGAGGTTTCTTTTCATTTCCCTGGCTTTTTCCTCCTTCATTCTCCCTTTTCTGACTTTCAGATTTTCTTTTCTTAGGTGGGACATTGTCATTATCAGTCTGGGCAGTAACCACTTTCGATGTTGCAGAAAGGCTTTCAAGGCGAATGAACTCATCGGCCTTTTTATAAAATTTATCAAGTGAGTTCGGTTCCTTCATCTTTAGCCATATCCCAAATTTACTCGATTTATCAATGGCTCGCATCAAATAAGTCAGGATCATGCGTGGTTCCGCATTTTCTACCTCGGCTAAAGCTATATTGAAACGACTCAAGAAAGATTTGATTGATTCTCCGGGCGCTTGTTCAAGGTTGGACAATGACATTATATCCTTAGCTTTTGAAGCATACAATCTGAACTGTTCTTTAAACTTTTGCGTTAAGTCGGAGAATTTATCTACAGACCGAACTGGAAGCTTTGTGAACCAAAGTAAAGCCACACCTTCTAGGTATACCGGAAAGTATCGACACTTGATCTCGTCTGACGCTCTTGCACCGGTCATATGCCAATCGTACTTGTAGAGGAAATGGTTAGGGTCACTGGTTCCCCTATAAGCTTGGATAGTAGGAGGTGCAAATTTCCTTGGAAACTCCGCTCTTAGGATCCTTTCAGTAAACGGAGTTCTGCTTGGCGCAAATCCCCAGTCAGCCTCATCCTCTTCCCTTTGCATGCTCTCTTTCATGATGCGGCCAACCATTTCAGATAGGTACTCTTTATTGTTCAAACACACCTCCGGGCAAGCATTAGTTCTTCCCTCGGAAGTTTGCCCGGGCACATGCTCATGACAAGTTGGTTGCGGCATAGAACCATCAGCTTGGAAAGGTGGCATTTCAGGAAGAGTAGTTCGATGATTTTCTGGTTGACGATTTGCCCCAAGCAGAGCAGTTAATCTATCCATCATCAAAGCGTTTTGAGTTTCAATTTGTTGGTATAATCCAGAAACTGCATCATCCAATTCAGCCCTGGTGACTCCAACGGTTGGAGTTGCTTGGTCTGTTATTGGGGAAGCGGAAGTTCCTTCGTGAGCATTTCCGGATCTGGTAGGTCTACCTCTTCTTCCAGGAGCCATTATTTCGGATCTGGTTTTTTAAGAGAGGTTCTTTTTATGAATCTTTGCGAAGCAACGGTGGATGATCGCCTGAGTTAGGTTCTCAGTGAAAGCACCAAAATGTTAACGTTAAAATATGAACGATAACACCCGGTGTGTGTAATAAGATCGTGAAAGCACCACCCGTGTGACGGGAACAGAAATTAAGCAGGAAAATAGCAGAAATGCAGTAACTGAACAACAGATTTATAGTGGTTCGGCCCGTAATTGAGCCTACGTCCACTTTATAGTCTCTTATTGCTGATTCGGTTACAATTTGATACAAATCTCTTCAAGAAACAGTACAATTCGATCACAAGAAACAATCTAGACTACTAGCTCAATCTTCGACGGTGAAACTCGATGAATCCATCTCGGATGTAAGGAATTTCTCTCGAAGCTTGTTGTAGTGTCGTGAATGCTTGAAGGATCCTTGATTACTGAATGAATGAAGAGTTCGATGGAGTAACAGCGCTGTAGAAATGATTTGCCAAAAGTCCCCTTCATGTTGGAAGTGGTGGGGTATTTATAGGAGCTGATTTGGACTCTGGAAAATTTCCTAAGTCCTAAGTCGTCGCCGACTTAGTATAAGTCGCTGCCGACTTATGATAGGTCATTGCCGGTTTATCAGTTCCAACACTTCCCTAGTAGTTCACCTCCTCTTCTGGTTTTACGCTTAAGTCCTAAGTCGCTGAAGACTTAAGGTAAGTCGGTGACGAGGTAAAGGTGTATAAGGTATCTCAGTGTTGTTAGGTCGGAGCAGAGTTAACGTGCAATCTTAAATCGACAGTTTGTTAACTCGGCAGGCCTTGCTAACTCGCACTTTGTTAAATTGGTTGGCTTCCTTAAGTCGGTAGTCATTTTAGGTCGGCAGCTCCTCTTAGTAGTGGATTACCTTAAGTCGTCTCTTATTAGGTCGTACGCTTCCTTATGTTGTGACTTGTTGAGTCAGTATACTCTTTAACTCGGTAGGCTGCAAGTTCCCATAGGTCGGCAATCTGTTAAGTCGGAAGCCCTTGTTAACCCACAATTTGCTAGGTCGGTAGGCTTCTTTAAGTTGTTATGTCGTTAACTTTCTTAAGTCGGCAAACATCTTAACTCGGCTCCTGCTAGGTCGTGAATCGAAAAGGGGGTTAACATCATGCACTTGGTTTCTTTTTTTCTCTCTCACACGTGCCTATTTTATTCTTTTTTCCTTTTTTTTTTGCAACGTTGCCTTCTGCTTCTTCTTGTTTCCTTTTTTTTTCAACGCAATGTCTCTCTCTCTCTTCTCTCTCTCATGGCTAGGCTAGGTTGGCTGCGAGTTCGGAAGAGGAGAGATGGACTGGGTGGGAGCGGCTTCAGGTGAGGTGGCGGAAACAAAGGGGAGGAGGTTGGCGAGTTTTGCAGTGGATGGGTTCGAGTTGAAGGCGTTGCGTGTGGAGTATGCGGGCTGGGCGAAATGGCTGGTTCGGGTAGGGAAGTGGGCGGTTGCAGGTCGTTCGGTAGGAGATGCGGGGTTGGGTTGGAGCAGGGTGCAGGTCGTGAGAGATACGGGGCTGGACGAGGCGTGGTTGGTGGTTGTTCGGTGAAAGGAGAGCTGGGTCAGTTCAGGTGAGGCACGGAGCTAGGTTGAGTAGACTGGGTTGGGGCAGAGCTGGGTGGTGGGGTTAGAGCAGGTGGGTTCAGCCGAAGCGGGCGGAGCAAGGTGGGTGCAATGGGAAGTAGAAAGAAATGGAAGAGGGGAGAGAAGGTTTTACGTGGAAGGGGGAGGAATATATGGTTTTTATATTATTTTTTCCCTGAGTGAAGGAGCTTAAGCAGAGGAGCAGCGCATGTATATATAAATAGAAGATGGATTCATAGAGATCATTAACGCGGGCAATAAATTTTTTTGAGGCTGCGCATGCAAAGTTATTTGACGAGGAAAAGAAATGAATTGTAAGAAATGAAATGAAACCAAGAGGTGATGGCTAAATATTCATTAGTGGATAAGTCATAGACCGCTATCTCGACCATTTTGCATTTTACCATGAAGTCAAATTATGAAAATAAATATACCGTAAAGATTAACGTAGCAAGATAAATCCAACGATATACTTACGACATTCATAAAAAAATTTCATTTATCGTCGATTATACCGTTTCGAATTCGAGCGACAACGACAATTTCTGATATACGGAGCTACATAGATCGGAATTGGACGGAACGAACTTTGACCCTTTAATCAGAAAATTTTATAGATCATTTCAATTTAAAAATATTTATATTTCAAAATTTGATAGTTCGTACTAAAAAATATGCTGACCGAGTTTCGAACAAATTTTGACGTAAAATAAATTCTGTTGGCCTCATTTCAATGGATGTATTTCAAATATCTAGTTTCGTAGTCAAATTTTATTGTTAAAGATAAATTTTATTTCAAATTTTCTTTAAAGTTCTTATTTAAATTGTTGAAAATTTCAGGTCGTTACAATCTTCTCCACTCAAAACTTTTCGTCCTCGAAAAGAGCCAAAAAAAAGAACAGAAAGATAAATAGAAAGACAAAAAAAAATTTATAACAAAATACGTTTATATCGAAATAATTTTATATTGAAAATACTTTTGATTACTCGACGTTTCAACAAGTTCATCCTCGTTCTTACAGAATTTGGCAATATGTTGATCAAATTTATGGCTAGAAATCTCTAAGTACTTAGTAGACCTATTTTACCAACTAGTGAAAATATTTGAAAACCTTTAAAATTGCTATGGACACTACAGTCCAATCACCGAAATCAACGAATGCGATCGTCATGGAACGTGGTCCCTAAGGTTGCCCTCTCGCTAAGTCGAGAGGACAGAGCGACACGGCCTCAGGCGACTTTAGACGGTCACTACCGCACGTCTTACGACATGATGTTCAAAACAACCATAGATCACAGATACACAATGGTTTCGCTTGGGTCCCTCAAGTAACATCTGTACCTGTGAGCAATCACTGCTCTATGAATTATGCTATGCAAAACACTCGCATGGATCGTAGTCTACGTAGTAGTAACACTGGTGATTACGTCACTATCACCATAGACTCAAGGCAATCATCTGCCCCCCTCGAATTACATCATGTGGACCACATATACACAATGATTTCTCCTGCTTCCCCTAGGAAACATCCTTATCTTAGGGCAATCGCTCTACCCAGGCGGATTATGTTCAAAACGACCGTAGATCACATTTACACAATGGTTTCGCCTGGATCCCCCAGGTAACATCCGTAACTGTAAGCCTTCACAGCCCTGTGAAATTTGCTATGCAGCCGAGTCAAAGAAAACTCACGAGTATTATGTTCGGACAACCTATATTGATTAGGACTCATTTCTGCATCCAAGTCCATCTAGGGTCAAATCAAAAGAATCAATAGAATGTATCAACAATGTGGCCACAAATTAGATAGTCAACAGAAGGTACTTCTTATATCTTCTATCTCAAAATGTGTATCATACTACGCATAGTACTTTTTCAAATCGTCAATTTCGAATATATCATTCATATATAATTCCGTTATATATAAGGTCATCGTCTTTCAGATCGAGTACTTTTCAAAATCAATAGTTTTCAAATTAACTTCATGCTTATACAATTCATTTTATATAAGTTCGAAAACTTCCAGATCAATTTTTTTCTTTTATTTTAGAATCAAAGGTTCTTGAAATCAGTCAATTTCCAATATCAGTCCAATTTCAAGTTCAATTTCACCTATGATTTCAACAATCATTTTTCAAATTGAATATTATTCGATATTCGTATATTTTAAAATTCCAATTATTAGTTTTCAAAATTTGCTTTAGTCTCATATTTAAATAAAGTCATATCTACATAAAATCGACTTCCTTCTTAAAACCACTTGTAAGTAACTAAGTTTTAAAACCACGATTTCTTTTCAAAATCAAATACTTTACAAAAATACTTTATACATAAATAACCTTTAAAAAAAATATTATTGTTATTATTATTATAAAAAAATTAAGTTCATAAAGATTTGTCAAACAATTTCATTATAAAACTTTTCAAAACTAGAATTCATATTTGTACATAATTAAATTTGTCTTCAAAATCATTTTGCAAATAAATAAGGTTTTATAAGTATTTACGAAGTCCAAAGCATTTCTTAAAACTCAATTTCATTTAAAGCGGTTCAAAACCAATTTCCTCTTTGTATAGTACAAAATAATCTTATTTATTTTACTTATCAAAATGTTTAACATTTTAAGACTTATCTAACTTCTATTTACCTTTATTTTAAAATTTTCAAAACTAAACTTCCATATAACTTTCCAAATTACTTTTATACTTTTGAAAATGCTTAGTTTTAAAAATTAATTCTCAATTTGGAAGTGTTCGACTGTTCAAATAGTCGAAAAAGTCAAATTCCAATTAGAAACTGGAAATCAGCAATCAATCATTTCAACGAGGTGCATAATCAATCTATCAATCAATCCCAATGCATATGGTACAAGTGTTCATAGTATTATTCAATCTAAAAACTCGAGAATTGGACACTAGGTTCATTTCAAATAGATATTTACGTATATCTTTCGAATATCAAACCATATTTCAGGGATTCGAATCAAAATCAATCGTGTAGCAAAGCTACCAAAGTGGCCTTTCTTCCACTTTTGAAACTCAAAAATGGACGTCGATGATGCGGCCGTCCTCATTGAAATTTCTCTAGCAATAGAAGTGAGTTCTAGACTTTTCTATTTTCTTTGAAATCTTTTTGAAAATCATTTTGAAAACATTTCTTATTCGAAAAAAGAAATACTTTTCAAATAGTATAATATATTTTTCAAAATCTGAAGTCAATTTCAAGAATTCGGAATTTAGATTCTCGAAATTTCAGTTTGAATTTCTTTTCCATCTTAAATCATATTTATATATAAAATAATTTCACAATTATATATGTTTGCTTAAATTGAACATACAACTTTTAATCAACTAAACTTTTCCATATTATTACCAACGTTTTGCTAACAATTGATATTTATTAAACACATTTGTTGTAGATATATTTTTTACAATACTTTCCTAAGGAATTTCAAAATATACTAAACTTCATCCCTATACAGCCCCTCTCGTTCCTCTATTGCTTCTTTTCGTTCCTTACGGTCAAGTGCTCCTCATGCTCAATGAGCCGCTTTCTGCTCTTCAGATTTTGTCATCCTGCATGCTGACGAGGTATTCTAATGGGATATTCTATAAAATCCGATGGTTCCTAATTTTAACAGGTTATGCTTACAATATACTCAACTCTTCTATAATTTCTTTTTTCTTTAATCCAAGAGTTTTAAGTTATAATAAGTTTATAAAATGCTAGTATATATATAATACATATGTTCTCTCGACTCTGAACTCATTCTAGGATGCTACTGACCCTATCTCTAATGAGTTAATCCTAAAAAAGCTAACGTTCTCGTTTAACCTTCAGCTCTGATACCAAGTATGACGACATACCTTTTTGGTCAATCCAAGTCACCAATAAACCACACATGTCCGACCCAAATCGTTCAAAAAGATGAATTATCAATGGGGTTTTACAAGAAAAGAAAAGAAGAAGTGAAAAGAACAACGAATAGAACCTCTCAGTGGAAGGATAAAATATAATAATAACATAATTACAAAGTTGTTTATCAATTAACATTTGATTCCATTTCAAAATTATCAAGTTATACATTTCACTAAACATAACAATATAATGCAGCGGAATAATAGTAGTAAGTACGGTCTTCCAATCTCCGTCTTCGTCTCCAAGTAACTAACGTCTTCAAGAATTGAAACAACTCGGGCTGACCCGAGCATAATGAAAAGACAATACACTCGATACAGGACTATATATTCTTATATGCAAGTAAATTCAAATCAAACAATATAAGTACAGTAGAAAGAGACTGAACAAGTTGCATCGGCTTTGTATGAGCAATCGAATTCAAGTTTGAATTTAATTCTCACATTTCGATTTATGCATTCATATTAAACTTATTAGTAATATACACATTTTCAGAAATAATCTTTTCAACCAAATTCTCGGTTTCATTTCATAGAACCATTTTATTTAATAGATAAAATATCTTTTATTTTTCCAACATTTCACTTGTAAATACCGTCTTTCAATTAACCTTTTAGAATATATTTTTGTGAAAATCCTATTTCACCTTTACAAAATTAGACAAATTGGTTAACTATTCAAATTAACAAAGTTAATTAAATCTTAAATAGAAGTGTTTTAACGTCAAATATTCAATATAATTAAACTTTTGGATTAAGCAATTTACTTAAATACTTAATTCAACCCTTTTAAGTAAACCTTAATTTAAAATAATTCAGTTTAATCTTTATATTTTAATTCAATAAAATCAATTAAAATTCCTTTTTTAATTAAATTAAATATTTATTTAAGAATTTAATTACATATACGGTGTTAACAAATTCCATTAAATTTCAACTAATCAACCTAACGAGTTTAAATATCATTAATATTTAACATAACCACTTTAATTCAATTTCAAAATTAGAAACAGTTCGAATGATATTTCATTTTAGAATCTAGTTTAACCAATAGATTTCAAATTCAAATATTAACTTCAACATAAATTCCAAATTTATAAATTCAAGTTAAATTTTCAAATTATTCCTTTATCTCGAATTTAGATATTAAATATCCAAAATAAATTTCATTTGACCAAACGGTGTTATTATTAAATTTTCTATCATATGCCAAGTGGTTTAAATTTGGGTATATATATCATTTCAACTCATATCCAAGTTAGATTTCAGTGTCCAATTCAATACATCGGCAATAACATAAAGGCGACATGGTATATTTAAATCCATAAATCAACATACTAACATTTACGGTCCTCCACGATAAGAGGGTTTCATATGCAACTGGGGTCACAATCAATGAATTAACTATGTCGGTAAAATCATATATCGAGCGTCGACCACCAGTGGCTTTCAATTTCAATATCAATCATATTTACAAACCAATTATTTATAAAATCATTGGATACTTGCAATGAGAATTTTCAGTCGTAAGTTTATAAATCCGTGAGCGAAACTAAAACGGAGAAAACGTTGACACGGACAAGCTAAGCGGCCACGTGCTCACACCAGAAAGCGGCTGGACAATGCTCGGTTCTTCTTTCCTTTTCGTTTTTTATTTCTTTTTTTTACCTACACGTGGGCTCCTACTATATTTTTTAACTGCAACTATGTTCATTCTTCTTTTCTCGTGCACATTGGTTTCTTTCTTCTTCTTTTTTCCTTTCACACGTTCCCTTCTATTTTTCTTTTTCTTTTTTCCTTTCTTTTGCAACGTTACCTTCTGCTTCTGCTTACTGAGCAGAGGCGATTTCAGGTGAGGTGGAGGAAACAGAGGGGAGAAGGTTGGCGAGTTTGGCGGTGGATGGGGTCGAGTGAAAGGCACTGCGTGTGGATGATGCGGGCTGGGCGAGATGGCTGGTTCGAGTAGGGGGGCGGGCGGCTGCAGATCATTCGGTAGGGGATGCGGGGCTGGGTTGGAGTAGGGTTCGGGTCGTGGGAGATGCGGGGCTGGGCGAGGCTGGTTAATTTGGTGGTTGTTGGGTGAAGGGGGAGCTGGGTCGGTTCGGGTGAGGTGCGGAGCAAGGTGGGGTTAGATGGGTTGGGGCGGAGTTGGGCGGTGGGGTTAAAGCAAGTGGGTTCAGCTAAAGCGGGCGGAGCAAGGTGGGTGCAGGAGGAAGCAGAAAGAAAATGGAAGAGGGGAGAAAAGGTTTACTTGGAGGGGGAAGGAATATATGGTTTTTATATATATTTTTTTTTTGCTTTGAGTGAAGGAGCTTAAGCAAAGGAAAGTGGAGCAGTGCATATATAAATAGAAGATGGATGCACAGAGATCATTAATGCTGGTAATAAATTTTGTTGACGCTGTGCATGCAAAGTTAGTCGGCAAGCAAAAGAAAACAAAAGAATTGAAAGGAATGAAATCAAACGAAAAGGACATAGGTAAATATGCATTATCAGGGCACGGTCGTGGACCGCTATCTCGACCATTTTGCGTTTTATAACGGAAACCAAAGTATGAAAACATATATATCGTGGAGATCGTTACGGCGAAACGAATCCAACGATATATTAAAATCTGTGTTACGACATTCGTAACAAAATTATTCATCTATGGCCAGTTATACCGCTTTGAATTCGAAGGACTATTTTTGATAAATGGAGCTACAAAGGTCGGAATTGGGCAGAACGAACTTTGATGTTTTAATCAGAATTTTTTTCAGATCATTTCTATATAAAAATATTTATATTTCAAAATTTAATAATTCGTACCCAAAAATATAGTGACCCACTATCAACAAATTTTGACGTAAAATAAATTTCGTTGACCTCATTTCAGTGGACACGTTTCAAATATCTAGTTTTCTTTATCAAATTTTATTGTTAAAAATAAATTTTATTTCAAAATTTTCGTTGAAATTCTTATTTAAATTGTTGAAAAATTCTGGTCGTTATAGATAGAGATTTCCAAACTCTTAAACTAGGCAAACCGAACAATATTGTTTTAAAAGTGCGTAAATGAAATAATTTTACCTAAATTATATTTTTGATATAAAGAAATATTTTTTTGAAATTATTATAGTATGATTGGTGTGTTTGGTTGATAATATTATAATCTAAACAAGATTATAAAATTTGAAATGGTTTATATAACAAGATTGAAACCGCATAAGAATGGATTATACATATGAGTCGGAATTAAAATTGATTCAAATCAAAAGTTGGAAATTAAATCCTAAAGATTTTTGGAAATGTTTTCAAAAGTGTTTTGAAATGAATAATAGTAATATTATTTAGAATATTTATGAATGGAAATTATTTAAAGTTGATTTTGCACGTGATAAAAGCACTGAACTCACTTCAGTCGTTGGAAAATAATCTTGGTAATGACTTTGCAGCATCATCAGTATTCATTTTCGAGTTTCTAAGTGACGGATTGTTATTGTGATTATTTGCCTTCAGAATTGTTTGGTAAAATCAGGTTTTGATTTAAAAATTCTAAAAGTAAGATTTGATATACAGAAAGGAATATATATTTATATATGGGATTTCAAAATGATTTGAAATGAAACTAGATGTTTGAATTCTGGAATCCTTATTTACATGTTTTAGCAAAATATCAGGAAATAAGTTTTGAACTTATAAGTTGAGAATGATATTAGTGAGGAAAGAAGTGTAGGGCCCACCTCCCTACCAAAAGAATTAACCTAATAAGATTCTATGTTTATAATTAAGAGTGAAAGTGGATATCTCGAAAAGGGTTTGCTTCAGGTTTGAGGTATTAAGTGACTGATCTAAGATTTCGCCTTTCTCCTAAAAAGAAATATTAAGTAACCTAGCGAGATTCCAAACGATGTTAGCTAGGTAGTACCAACGAAGAGCCCGTCTTGGGATTAGGTATTGAATGACAAAGGTTTGCCTATAATATGTGTTAAATGGTCAGGGATCTTCCTAGTCCATATTAATGAGGTATTGAGTGGCTTAGGTACAGCCTCTGACATTGCTAATGTCATAATAACGATAGTACATATGAGTAGTTCACCTGAGGATAGGTATTAAGTGATATAGGACCTACCTAAAATATATGTATTAAATGGTTAGAAGTCCACTTAATCCTTTTAAAGGTATTAAGTGGTTGGGTACTATCACATACATGGCTACGATTTTAATAGCGATAGACATGGTAATAGTTGAACATTAATGTTGGAAGCCTTAAACAGTGGTTAGATGTCTTTATTGCTAGGACCCACCCACCATTAACAACATTGTTACAAAACCACCTTAGGAATATGTCTTAAATGAGTCTATTTTGATTGAGATCTTAAATGACAAAGTTTGTCTATTTCTCTTTTAAAATCATTTTGTGATGATTATGGAAGCCCTCTTCATATTTAGAAGTATTAAGTGGCATATGGGTTTAGAAGTGTTGGGTGGTTGATAAGGCTTCATCGGTATTTTGTACCTTGTAGGTAAGTAACCATGTGTGCAATGCAAGATTAGGTTGAATTGCTAACCTTAATAGCCATAACAATTAAATGAAAACCAATCGGTATAAATTTATGTTACGGACAATTTATAGATTTTTCAGTCACTAAAACATTGTTCTGACTCTCTCCTCATTATAACTTCTAGGATAGATTTAGAGGAACAGATCAATAAAGCTAGATGCGTTTTGTTGTGAGAAGTCTTCTTTTCTTTCATGCTCGATGTTGATGTGACAATCTACTATCCAAGAAATATCATTTATTCCAAGATAGTAGTCATAATCGGTATTTTTATCCTATTATTGTTTTCGCTTTGAGTTTTGATTTCTACAGATCTCTGATAATTCTCATGTTTATTTGCAGGTACCAAATCCAATGATCCGTGCTTTGATGGACTTGAGTTTCGATTTTTGTTGAAATTTAGACCTATTGAGGTGCTAGTTGTTACAAAATTGCGCCAAATGCTTCTCTTGTTCTTTTATCATATGCATTGGATTCAATTCTAAGTCTCTGGTTTCGTAGGATAGAAGTGAGAATATCTTTTGAAAGATTGGAGAGTTTGTTTGAGATTTTCACATAATTTTCGATGTGCAAAAGTCATATTTGTGAAAGTATATTTAAGAATGAAAATAGAGTATGGAATGAAATGTTAGATGAATTTTCTGAAGAAACCGACTTATATAAAAGTAGAAGTCATTTGAAATGAATAGGTGGTTGGTTTATTTTTATTTTGAAATTTAAAAAAGTTTCGTTTCTGGCCGTTATGTATTGACATACACGATATGTCGATATACATACCATAATTTTCAAAACTGTCTTATTTGTTATTACTTTTTTTGTATCCTATGCCATTATACTTTTATGACTTTCAAAGACTAAGTGAACAATATAACACGGTAAGAAACATATTTCATTGATTAGAAAAAGAGGGGTACATAGATTTCTTTGGAAATAAGAGAAAAATACATAAGAACAACATACACTTAAACTAGGAAATGCAAAGTACGAGGCTAGATAACACAAGCAAACTACTAGATAAACTTTAGAATGATGCGGATGAAGATGATGAAGAGCCACCAAGCTTGCGAATGACCTTTTCAAAGAATTTTTTCATTTTGTTGGAAATAAAAGTTAACTTTTTACTAAAGAAATGCTTAAACGTCTTTTGATTTTTAAGAAGCTTATCTTGATTCCTTAGTATCTCTTGGTTCGTAAGATTTGACGGTTTTTCAAAACTTTCCAAAGAAGAATCTTCTTCCTTCTCCTCCTCCTCTTCCACTTCCATTTCATCTTCTTCTTCCTCCTCTTTTTGTTGAATTTCTTGTTTTTCTTCCCATGCCAACCTTAACTCCTTTTCGGAGAGAGTATCATATAGCTCAAAGAATGGTGGAATGTGCATAAGGAAGATATTTGCTTTGTTGAAAACTTTCAAGGAATGGATTTTTCTCCCTTTAAATCCATACCAAAATATAAAAAAAAATCTTGTAAGATAAACACCATGAAAAAGTATATTCTGGTACCTAGAAATGTTCTTTTGGACAAAGTCATCTAAAATGACTTGTGCCCAATTTATGTTGTAGCGACCATACATAGCAAAAAGCGCTATGAATTTTTTTATAAAATATTTTTAAATTATATTTAAAAATATATTTTGATTTAAAAATAAATGATAAGAAAACGAGAAATTGAGGTCAAAGATTGCTATTAGGGACTTTTACAATATTCTATGACTCTATACGTTGTACCATAGTCTTTAAATCTTCACATTTTGATCTTTATACTCATGAGTCATCATGTTTTGTTCTTGAGTCTTTATATTGCACAGTCTTCAATTCAGTACCTATATAATATCATGCACTATATACTACATATCTTGGCAAAATCATTAGAATCCATATTTCATATGAATATATATTTGTTACCAAGTTTGTTATCATCAAGATTAATATTTTGAGATACCAGCGGTCGCTATTCTCTTTGCAAAATTTACCTCATTGATCGGGTTGTTATTTCCTCTTTTTCATCAACCTTTCTCTCCATCGATCATCCTCCACATCTTCTTATTAAGAAGGCTACTAACCACGAAACTCATTAAAACATTTCTATCTGGATTTGGGTTATTCAATGTAATCACAAGAGTTTCGCAACTCTAAAGTAACAAACTCATCAACATCAAGACTTAGGTCCCATCACCAACCTTCTATTTCATGGTTGCTAATTCATTCACAATTTCTTAAATGCCATTAATATGTTCTCCATTTGATTCACCTTTTGTAAATTTTGGGTTCACCAACCTCCATATTTGTTGTTGGGTTCTTTGCTTAATTTTCCTCTAATTTCTTCCAAATTGAATAAGTTAGTGTTTCATTGGCAGCAATATGAAACGTTGTATTCTCCATGAAGCATCGAATGGCAGTAGCAGCCTTCTTATCCAATGTTACCCATTTTGCTTATGGTTTAAACTGGATGTCTCATCTTTGTTCTTCAATGGTTGGCGAAGAACATTCAGATGTAAAAAATCATTCATCTTTATCTTTTATAATACTCAATTTTTCTCACTAAGTTTTTCTGTCACTGTCGTATTTATAACCAAATAATGTAGGCTCTGATACCAACTGCTAGGATTATCAAAAAATCCTTGCACGTTATATTTAAGAACAAATGAGGAAGGAACACGAAAAAAATACACATATCAAAGTCCTCCTAACTTCGGTTTTGTTAATTCTTCAAAACAAATCCAGAAACCTAATTTGAGTATTAAACTCAAAAAGCCAATACCCTTGAACAATAATACCCCATAATCTGAAGAAAATTTGTGCCTTTTATCTATAACTATAGATTACTTGGTGGTCAAATCACCATGTACATATCAACAAGTAAGTTGTTGCATTCAATTTGAGAGAGGGACATCTTCTCTTTTCTTATTATACATAGCCAACCATGCAATGTTAATTTAGGCAAGTTAAGTATGTGTTTTCTTTCCTTGTGGTTATTTCATCTAAATGTAATTTTGAATCTAAAGCCACAACACATAGAAGTAATTGATCCAACCTAGCCCAACCTGACTTTTCCAACCGTAATTGTTCGATCTATATTATAATTTTCAAGGCTCACAAGATCAAAATTTTCTAAAGTTCCAGCCATTGGATTCGCTGCTGTTCTTTTAGACTTTTTTTTCTTTTCTGGTGGTCTTCGTTTGATATACAACCAAGAAACTTGGGGTGGGGCGATCATGTTTAGATCATTAGCACATTAGAAATCTACTTTGAAAATAAACAAGCTGTTGAACTTGCTCAGAAATAGTACAAGCTGCCACTTTCTAAAACCTATACATTTGCAATTTTGTGCTATATACCAATTTGCAGACTGTTTAACAAAAGCTAAAATGCTAAATAAAAAAGTCATAGAAAATATAAACTAAATAAAATTGTTACTCCGATTAGTTGATTATCTGCAGTAAGTTTCACTTTATAAAGAAAAGCGCATTGTATTAAAAATCTACGACATATTAAAGGAGACAATAAACCATAAAAAATTGAATAGTCTTGTACTAACATATAATTGACCGATAGATTTTACACTAATTTGCTTGATGTTATAACAAATGTTTATTGCTAGTGAAAATAACTTACATGCTCCATAACTTAGTAACAAATCCAATGGTAACAATGCTATAAGGACCTTGCAATAACATTGAAGATTTGACCAAACCACTAGCAAAGTAGATCCTGCATCATACCTGCAAAACGTTGGTTGTCTCCCTAAATAAACATATAAAATATCACCATTCTGCTTTTCTCTGAGATGATTAACTAATAAAACTAGCTAACTAAATATTATTATTTTGAATTAAGAGCTACATAATAAAAATTCAAAACTAGTGCATAAAGAAAGAAAGTTTTATTACATATGTTTAAATAGTTGTGAAAGATAATTTAATTTGCTTAATTTAAATTTCATATAATAATTGTACAATTTTAGACGTTATGATATTGAAAGTTTGTGAAATTATAATTCACCCCTAAATTCAAATAATTTTGATGACAATGCAAGTTCATGTCAAACTGATATTGAACCCGAGTATAGCCATTAGCAAAATTAAAATAGAGATAATAATTGGTTTCCAAATAATTTTGATCATGCAAAAGAACTTGAATTGCGATGTGAATGATAATTCAAATTCTAAAGAGAATCAAAACATAAGCATACAATTTGAAAATTTTCGAAGAATGTAACAATTTCAGAGACGATACTTGGTTCAGGACTAATTATCAACGAATTAAAGCAACCGGTACAAAACATGTTGGCTAATCCAAACAATCAGAAAAATACGGAACTTGAAGAAGATCACATGGAAGTGTTGGATAATTAAACACCCTTGGTGTGAACAAGTAAATTAAAAATTAAATTGAAAAAAATGGAATTGAATATAAAGAATTCTAGACTTAATTTCATTTGACGGTATTCTAGATCGTTTTTATGACCTTCCACAATCCAAATTAGTAAGCCATTTCAGAAATAATGTCTCAAGTATCAACCCTTGACGGTGATGAATAAATGTACTTCAACTTTTACTAATCTTGAAAACTATCAAATTCTTAATATTTGAGTTGGCAATATTAGTGAAGTCGTAATAATCCAATAATTGAAAAAGATTTTTCTGAGAAAGATATCCCTGAAGGATTCAAGGATGAAGAGCTCACTATTCTAGCCTTAAAAACCAAGGTTCGAGTCTCGATTTCGGTCTTTTGTAATTTTAGGAATTTCGATCTAATTTTAAATTTCAAGAATTTTGGTTCTAGTTGCGGTTTTGAATTTCATAATTTATTGTTATATAATTACACATATTTGTTTAATTTATTAAAACAAAATGTATTAATTTATCTTTAATAGAAAAATAAGATATAAACGAGTAATATTAGGTAATTATTAGTATTATAACACTAAAAAAAATATTTACTCATCAATTCATTTTTTTGTTCACTATTTATATATATTTTGTACGTTTACGGAGTTAAAATTCCAAACTTTGGATATTCATATATTAAAACTTAATTTTTTTTAATTTCCCGTTGTAAAATTTAAAGTTTAATAATAGTCCTTATTAATGAAGTGGAGTATGGTTTTGTTTCAGTGAATATTAGGCACGCATCCCTAAAAGCAAACTTAATTTACTAAAACTCCTCCCGCAAAAAAACATACTTTGCAGGTCCCTGTTTTTCATTTCGGCTGTTTTTTCCCTAAAATACCCCTCCGTTTCTTGCACGATTGATTTTAATTACGAGTTTATCTTTCTTGATTTCATCTTCTTCTTCATTGCCGAACTTTATGTTTCTTGATTTCATTTTCTTCTTCAATGGCGAGCTCGGCTTTCTCGATTTCAATAGAAAATTGCAATTATACACAATAGTTGCAGAAATGTCTGCAATTATACCATATAGTTGCAGACATTTCTGCAACTATATGCAATAGTTGCATTTCTGCAAATATGCAATAGTTGCATAAATGTCTGCAACTATACGCAATAGTTGCAGACAATTCTGCAACTATAGCATATAGTTGCATTTCTGCAAATATGCAATAGTTGCAGAAATGTCTGCAACTATATGCAATAGTTGCAGACAATTCTGCAACTATAACATATAGTTGCAGACATTTCTGCAACTATAGCATATAGTTGCAGAAATGTCTGCAATTATTTGCAAATGTTGTAAATTTGAAGAAGAAAAATCGAAAGTGTTCAAAATTTGCTGAATTGTCTGCAAATATATGAAATAATTGCACATTTACTACAAATTTGAATTTTTGGTATCAACAATGGATCTCATTTTAAAGATCATAAAATTTGTGATTTTTTGGTGAAAACGGTATGTTAATCCGATTTTTCTACATAAAGTTATACGCGTTTGAAATGTTAAAAACATAAAAGGGTATTTGGGTTTTTTGCGTGGGCGAATTTGAATATAGGGACCGGAAATGTAAGTTTAGTTTGGGAAGGATGTTTTCTCTATTTTGAAACTTATTAGGGATGTGAGCCAAACTTACCCTTTGTTTTATTTCAACCCCCACTGAAAGTATGAAGCCTAAATGGAACGACCAGAATTTCGATGTTTCGGTCGAAATCTCAAACCTTGTTGAAAACAATATTTTAAGAATTTGATCTTTTAAGTGGTGAAAATGAACATAATCCTTATCCTAGTGTTAGATTTGCTTCAAAATCCGAATAAAGAAAGAAAACAACTCGCAAAATTTACTCCAAAAAACCTATGTTTTGAAATAAAAAAATTATATCTCATAGTAGAATCTTATGAAAGTTACCTTTTTATCTTAAGCATTGTCTCGCATCTTTAATAATTGGATGACATAATCAATTTTTAATGAACCAACTCTCATATATATATATATATATATATATATATATATATATATATATAATCGGTCAATTTACATTTTCATATGGAATTGGCACTTTTCACTTTACGCCACTTTCTAGCATATGAAGTAAACGATAAGATCCCTTTTTAATTCAAGTGTGAGGAACTTGCACCTTGCATTGCTGACATTTAGAGCATGTTTTCCTTACATGTATTGGTTTTTACATGTCTGTGAAAAGTGTAAGAATAGAAACTTTGTGACAAAACCAATTTTATATAAATAAGCATGCTTATGTTCAATATACTGAATTCTAGCAAGCTTAAAGGGAGTTTGAAACCATTAGGTAAAAATAGAAACAATGTGATGGATTTACTCTAAATTTGATAATGGAGAAATTCGTACAGAAGTTTGGGCAATAAATATTGGGTGACTTGATTCAGTTGAAGACAAATTGGATAGACCTAATTCACATTAAAATCAAATCTTCACAATTAGTTCTACTAAGTAACTTCTAATTACGATTAAAAATAGCTAATAACTGAATAAGTTGTTAAAAAATAGATCGTAACTTAGTTTATTCACTTTTTATATATTTTTTTGTATCATTTTCATTACATGTTTCAACATCTGACGCTGATCGCTTTAATCATCATAAAATAACTTCACTCAAGGAAATATTTATTGTTTAATACTGTATGCTGTTTGCAAAAAAGTAAACTAGTTTTGGAAATTGAATATCAAGCTTGGTAGAACATGAAGACATAATTAGCACACAACTTTTAAACTGTTCGAATATACGGTATCGTCATCAACTAATTCATCGATAACTTTTGTTCTCATCAAATTGATGTATTATATAGCATATAAGCATCATGTTCTAGTCATTAGGTTATTTTAAATGACAACACAAACTCCTCCTCATTTAGTATCGCAGTCCATATTTACTGCCAGGAAACAAAGCATACTTATTATTTATTTTCATTTTTGTAACAGATCGTCTAAACATGATGCATACAAATATAGTCACAATTTGCAGAAGCAATCAGGATTGTTTGCAAATCGAAAATCATTTAACGCAAATTACAAGGCAAGACAAAAAAACAACAACAAGGGAAACCTTACAATGTTAAGGTAAATTAGGAAGACGCCCCTTTTTAAGGATGGATATGGAGTACTGTGCTGTTTCAATGAGATCGGCAATATTGTGACGAGAGCGCTCAGCAGCACCAAATATGAAGATTGAACGTACCTCTGCTTTCTTGGAAAGACGAGCTGCATAACCGAGTTGAAGTTCAGGGGAGTTTAGTCCTCTTAGGATCTGCCGGTACAAAGATAACACCTTTGCTCGGTTGGCTGCCAATTCTTCAGCTGTTGCCCATATCAATCCCTTTGCCATTATTCTACAAATTGCAACATATATGCAGCATCAGTTAAACTATTCAGTGCTGTTACAAATGTGAAATACAGAAGAAGAAAAAAAAAGAAAACTTGTGGAATTATGATGATCTAAAAGAATGTGATTGACTCAAGGTGTCATTGGCAGCAAAGCACACCATCTTTCATGTTTATATCAAGCAACATCGACCATAACCTATGCAGTCAGGGGCATCGCTGTGCGTTGATTAGGTGCGGCTCTGCAATTTTAATGACCCTTTTTATTACAACTTTTTATTACGCCCTTTGTCTTGGGCATCGTCTGAGCATTGAGCTTTTCTTGGGGCGCCAAAAAACAGGCATTTTTAGTATAACTTTATTGTTTTACTAGACTAAATTAAATAAAGTTATAATAAAATCATTCGGTTACTTTGTTTATTTATTATAGATATTTGTATTTCAAGAATTTCAATGCTTGAATCGTTTTTCTATGTCTTTTTTAAAATATTCAAACAATCAGTTAATAAATAATAATTATATTTAAGAATAAAAGTTACTCTTTAATTTCTCACTTTTTTGAAGTTTGACTTTACTGATTTCTTAATTTTTTATCTTAACTGTGTTAGCTTTTTAAAAGCTTTTCTAAAATAATTTCTTAATCAAACACAAAATAACCGTAAATTAAAATTTATATTATTCAACAATATTATACTTGAGTTTTTTAACATTATTTGATATGCAAATATTCAATATTTAACATGACACAAACTTTACTGCTACAAATTCTGTTGTTTCTACAAATTATAAAAGTACTTGATTCGATTTTTGATTTATTGACGAAATGTTAAAATTTGTATCCATGCAACACACATACATACATATATGTCACTTATAGAATAAGTAGTGATCATCTAATCAACACCAATATAGTTTAATAAATAGTTAGTTGTTATTTTTAATTATTTAATGCGAATAAACGGTTAAGTCACCCGCATGGTGATCTGGACGTCACGTTTCGAGTTCGGAAACAGCCTTTTCGCAATGCGAGGGAAAATGCCGCATACATCATCGACTTCTATAGAGTTCGCTATCGTGCAGGAGCCTGCACTGGGTTCCACCTTTATTTAATGCAAATATTGTTTGTGCAGGATGTATGTGACGAACGCCTATTTTCGTCCAGGCAGAACCTGAACTCCGTGGACTCTAAAGTCAATCTTAGTGCTCGGCGCTCTGCTCCACCTCGAACAGCATAGACTATAATTTAGTATAGTTTTCTCTCAAGAAGCAACAAAACTAAAATTCAAAAGATTGGATCTGAATTCACTCATTACAGGTCATACTCGCAAATAACTTGATTCACAAATTCCAAATTCCTACATTAAGATGTATTGACGTACTTGATTCATGAATTATATCCAACACAAAGCCACACATAATCCTAAAAATTAGCATAAAATGAAAGTAAAGTTAAACCTCACAAAAGCAAAGATATAGAGCGAGTCTAGGGGTGGAGGGGAAGAGGCAAAGTAATGCAAAGTGGCACCAAGGACGTTCCATCTTCTATACATACATACACATAGATATATCAACTTTCATTGGTATTTGCAATTATATAATTTCATTTATTACATCTTATTATTTTGATTTCATTAGTTCATTTCATTTATATATAATATTCTAATTAAGTGAAAAAGAATGCTAATGAGATAACTATACTTCTAATTGATTACAACAAAATTACCAGCAAGTGAAGAAACATAGAACATGTTTTGGTTCATGCCCTATTAGCAATACAATCATACAATAGTTTCAAAGGGAGCCTAACACGTTCCAGCAGATAGATACTTCGACTTTGGTCTGTGATGTTGCAGTTTTGTGTCCTGTGTGGTGTAATTTGAACTACTGGACATATATGTACACACATATATACTACCACCTAAATACCCCCCATTTTTTTTTACAAATTTCAAAGGAAACTGAATTGATTAGTTCAGATAAAACCAAAAATTCATCCATTTGACAAATCTAAAGGCACAATGATATAGGTTGTGTGCCCACTAATAAAACGTAAATGCAGGGCTAGTTCTATTAACACTCCGAAAATGACCTTAAACACCCCATGTTAAAAATAAACATTTTATTACATTTTTGTCCCTAATAAATTGATTCAAATTTAAACAATTAAAATCAAAACTAAAAACAAATTAATCTATTAATTACAGTTTTAATTTTGAATTAGTGCAAACATCAAAATAAAAAATACTGCATTTATATCAGACCAACCTAGAAAACAAATGACAAATTAACAGATTTCAATTTGAATTTCTTTTTCCTTCATATCACTTCTAACTTTGATAGATATGAAGCATGATTTTTTTTTTCTTGATAAAATTATATTGATTGCTCAAAAGAGAGGAAGTGAGGAAAGTTGAAGAGCAGATTCCATTAAAAAAATTAGAAGAGTAAGAAAGGAATCTGTGGAATTATTGGGTGTAAAAAGGATTGTGTAAGGTGCAAATATTTTTAAGAAAATGCTTGGGTCAGTAAGTTATTTTGCAGGTGTTGATAGATGCGCCTAAATGCAGTACCGCATAGTGGACAAAAATACAAAAAATCACACACCCATTAAATTTTATGTCAAAACCCTTGCCGGAAGGAATTTATCAGGTATTATTCTTTCAATAATACCTAACTTAGCAACATTCAAAAAAATAAATAAATCAATCAATCAATGATACCTTATTGAGGCAGCACGTCGGAGCAGCTGAGGATGAGTAGGCGGTTTCAGGTCGAGGAGGATACTATGGGATCCAGGCGAGGTTGGCGATTTAAGCGATGCAAGCGGAGGCGATCCAAGCGCAGGTTGACCCTTTGGTGGAGGCGGAGGGGATTCGGGCGGTTTTTGGGTTGGCAATTTTGAGTTCTGTAATTTGGAAAGCAGCGTTCTTGAATAATGCTGCAAAGGTCAAGGTGCGATCGCAAATAATGGTCACCCTGCCCAGCAGATGCTCAACGCAGCAATCTTTTGAATTTGGACCTTTGGGAACGTAACGTCGCAAGAATGAATCGAGCGTGTTGGACTTCAATATTTTATTTCCAACGGCTTAGAAGTATCCAAGACAACTCTATTTCCGTAACTAATCTTGTTAGGGATTCTTCTGTTCTTATATGCCAAGCTTATCTATGTATTATCACATTACTTTAATGATGTTGTGAGTTCCAACGGTTAAATAAATTATTTGATGGATGGTTCAAAATAGATTGGACACGTTGGGACATCTAACTTTAGAACAGAGATATTTAATTTTTGGTATACACTTTATTTTATTGTGATATAATTAATTAACTAAATCTAAAGTAAATTAAATAAAAAATTCTTAACGATATGCTATGTAATAATAATTATAAAAAATTGTAAACATGATAAATTTATCATAAAATAACATATTATTTTAAAAATATTTCTAATTAAATTTTTTTGAGAAACAATATCATACATTCATTAAGAGTAGAGTACATAACACTTTTCAATATTGGACGGTGTACCACTCATGAATGTTGAGCATATCAAGGGGTTACATATTGATAGTTATTGAATGACCATGGAATGACTCATCCGAGAGTTTCCAATTGGTTAATAACAACTAGATCAAATAGAAAATCTCGAAGTGACTATATTACATAGTTCTCTGGATTTGAGAATACTGTTGAGCTTCAATCTGGATACACCACTTTGATTATAGTTAAAGCATGGGATAACGATCATCCGGCGACTATAACTGGGCCTAAATTGAAGTATTGAAACTGAAACACTCTTAAATAGAGAATTCATCTCCTTAGTTGTATAAGATTAGTATCGCGGTCAACTGTAGTCTACTCAAAGGCAAAATCTCTTACTAGAGTAGTACGGTTAATAATAGATGTTATTATTAAACCAAAGGTATTTTTTATAGACTAACTAAGTTGAATATGGATGATATTAAAATTTTGGCCAAAACAAAATTTCGTAAGTCCTAATGTCATATAGTGTTGACGAAGTGAATTAGCGTAAACAAATGTTACTAAATGTTATCGCTTAAATTATAAAATTGGATTTTCCGATAATGATATCTATGTGATAAATTCGGTCAAACTATCACTTCACTTGCTAAGGCGACAAGTGGACGTTAATATTCGTTCAATGTTAATCGTTGATTGAATTTACATATATGAGTCGCACAACTGTTATTATTGATTTCTACAAAATACCACACGATTTAACTTATTTATAATTTTTTACAAATTAATTAAATCAATTAATATTTACGAAGCATTGGTTATTTATTTGTTTGGCGTATTGGTGTTATTTCTAAGTGCCATTAGTAATTAATTGAGTGCATATATAAAAGTTATATATGTACATATCGTACGATTTAAATGATGTTAACTACTAAACAGGTTTGGAGTATTCGATGGCTCATATAGACCATGTTACTATCGTCTTAAGAGTAACAACCCGCATTTTAAACGACTTGATATTCAAGTAATCAATTTAAATACTGAATCGTTAATTAACGAAACATCCTAAAAGCTAACTTTTGGAGACGGATGAATTGGGACTCAAGACAGTTGCCGTGGAGACCATGATTTCGTCATATGTTTGAAGTCAATAAGTTTCAGGGGTGAATGGTATTGGATGAAATGAATTTGGGGCTTAGGCATGTTATCTTTCTTATAAGTTGGCTAACCTCTTCATTTACTTTTATTCAATGTTAAATTTTATTTTCATCTCCAATCACTCTCATAATCCCTCTTTGAGCCTAAATCTAGATCTATTAATCCAAGCCCAAATAAATTTTAATAAATCTCAAAAAAACACCATAATTCTTCTTACCTCACTCCCCACAAAACCATCAATTGATTGCCCTAAAGTGAAGTTTGGAGTTCTATCTTAATTTCAAGATAAGGAAAAGTTGGGTTGTGGTGATTAGGAGCTTGATTTGATGAAGAGAATGTGAGTGAGATGATTCTCTTATTTACCTTTACTTGCTATATTTCATAAATTTATGTTTATATGATTATGGAGTTATGTGAAGTAATCTAGAGAAAGATATGTTTGGTTTAAGCTTATGTTTAGTTAGTAAACATGAATATATCAACAAACTGATGATTAGAGACCTTAGTTGTTAATTTTAAAGAGTTAGTAAGCTATGAAATTGACTTGGGGTTAACAAAATGATGATATGTGATATTGTATATTGAATAAAGGCTAATTAAAGCTTAATTAGTACTTGTTAATATTTTTTAAATGAAGAAATAATTTTATAAATGAACAAAATATTTTATATAATAGTTAAAAGGTTTTATAAAATGATTATAAGATGAATACTTACTTATTAAATGAAGGAACTAAGTATTAAAAGGCTTAAAATGATTAATAAGCTATTGATGTATTTTATAAAGCAGTTAATGGAATAGTATAAAGAGATACTTGACTTTTAAAAGGAAGCTTGATAATAAAATTGTGTTTTTTTAATAAACTGGTTGTTAAAATAAATATTATGATAGCTAGATCGATTGGTTGAAATTAGGATTTGGTTGAATTGATGGTAGAATATGGATAAAAGTAAGTAGTTTGCATTGATGGATCAAATAAGAATGAAAGCATGTCATTTTAATTAGTTGAGTATAAATAATGGTTGATTGTTTGAAACGGTTGTGTAGACTAAAAAGAACTATAGTAGCATGCCTTGAATAATGATGATGATGATGATGATAAACACTTGGCATAACAATCCTAATCAAAGGCCAACAAAGAAAATAAACGCATTTCTTTATTTTAAAGCAATTGTTAGGGGTAGGCTAGAGCCCGAAATGACTAGGAGGGAAGGAGCCAGGCAGAGGTTGAGAACTCTAAATTTGTGCTTGCACTGCTGTGTAACACAACAGTGCGACACTGTAACACTTGCAACAGTGTGGCATTATTGCACTTGCAGTAGTGCAAGTAGGAACTATTGCATCATAGCACTGTTATGCGCTACACGTGTGCAGTAGTTTGAGTTTGCACTATTGTAATGCATCATGCACCCAACACTTGCCAAGCATTGCTTTGGTGAAACCTTGGACTCGATTTGGTAAAAAGTGAAGCGGACGTTTTGGATTGATGAAGTTCGAAAAATTTACATCGGATTTCGATATGGTCCTTCCAATATAAGGTTAGTAGGCTCTAGCGGATCTCTATGAGGACCTGGAATCGTCAGACTCAACATAAAATAAGGAAGGAACCTTATGTGGCTTGAAATGAAGGAAACGGTGTTGAAGCAAGGTGGAACTTTTGTGACGTTTTCACATGATATGAATGAGATGTAATCCATGAAGCATAACTGTTTGCGTCAAAAATGGTCACAGACCTCGAAAGTAGTGAAAGCACTAGTATTTACACACAAACTCTCAATATCCAAACACATATTACAGATCTAGATAATGTAGAGAACAGAAATGAAGAACTAGTAAAATTAAAATGAAAGAAAGTAAGAGAAGATAGAAGATTTATAGTGGTTTGGTTATCCTCGGCCTACGTCCACTTTGAATTGATCCTTTTATTCCTTTTATACTATGATGATTATAATTACAATGGAGTGCTATTCGATGACTAAAATGGTAGAGTTTAGCCAAGCTTGAAGATAAAGGAGAGCAGGGAGAGAAAGATCCTTTTTCTTGAACCATGCTCTCTCTATTTATAGGTGGAGATCTACAAAGATCTTGCTGAAAATTAGGCAGAGAATTCTTTTGGTCCATGTGGGCCCGTATGTAGATCGGTGGGGCTCACCTCCATGCTTTGGGATTGATCAATAAGTCCTTCGTATCGATAATCCCCACATTAGAATCAGCTGAGATCGATCATGGTGAAAGATGACAGTGCAAAGTCCTTGCTCTCCAAATTTCATGAAGTTCCAACGTGTAGATTGTGAGACATGATCGATCCAAGTTCGAGTTCGCAAGTGTAGGATGATGATTTTGTATCCATCATCTCGTATCCATCACCTCATACACCTCGTATATGTCACCTTGTATCCATCATCTCATATCCATCACCTTGTATCCATCACCTCGTATATGTCACCTCGTATCCATCATCACGTATCCGTCACCTCGTATCCACCACCTCGTTTCCACCACCTCGTATCCATCATCTAGTATCCATAGTGATCGATACGAGCCATTTTTCATAAATATTGATCGATCTATAACTCGAGCATATGAACTCCGATTGACCTGAAATTCGAAGTGTAGCCACACCGAGCCTTATTTATCATTCTCGATTGGTCCCACCTTAATTGGAGCTTGGTCCAATTTTAATGGTATCGATCATAGCCTTGTTTCCACTCGATCTCCAATCCTCATATCCATCATTTTCAGTCAATTTGTTGATATCCTGGCATTGACCAACAACGGGGTAACAATAATGATGGTAAGACTCATTAGGCAAGATTAAAATTATATATTGACTCTCGTTACTTGATACATATGATTAAGATACGATATATTTTATATGGCTCTGATGGGTGGACTCGAGCAAATGAGAGCACATAACACCCTTCTTCTATACCCATAGTATCCAAGAGTGTTGCAAAGTAATACTATTAGATAATATAGAGAATGAGGCTATATTGGATACATATATGAATATTCCCTTGAGCAAACACTAACATGTATTAAAACATCAAATAAATACACATTAATACCTACGTAGTATCTATACAAAGCAATAAGCGTGTGTGCCTCCAGGATAGAACAATTCATAATATATAGGAAATAACAAAGAACACATATTCGAAATTGCAGCGGTAACTTATAATATATAATATAAGTTCATAAGAGTATATTACATCTCAAATGTCATATCTTAATATAATATAATAACAACCAATATATGGCTTAGTGTCAGACATAAATAGTAAATAAAGGACATATATACAACATATGAATATAAATATCCTCTAAGCCCAATAAAACAAGTGCTAGTCCTGTCGTCCTTGTTCATGACATGTCTCGGACTAACATATGCATGGTTTATAATTACAACTTAAAAGATCGCCGAAGTATCTCATAACATAAATATTACCAAAATCGTGTATAATGATGTCACAGCCCATATAAAACAATTCAACAGAATATAAGAATATTATATCAAATGGGTGGATCATTCATATAATAAAACATCATTGTAGAAAATGAAATCATTAAGTGAATCAGGTTAATACACAACAATGTCCTAATACAATATCATAATTGAAAGGGACGCGGAAGATGATCTTAAGGCTATTTAACAATAGAGGGGGGGTGAATAGTGTTTTAAGAATTTCTTTGAAACTTCTTTGATTTAAATTGAATTAACTAACTTAATGCAAATACACAATCACATATCAAATCACAGAATCACAAATAAATGCAAATATAAATAAAAAGCAAGTAAAGGAAAGAACACACCAGGAATTTTATACTGGTTCGGTGTTACCCTACATCCAGTCCCGCACAACCCGTACGGCTTTCTATTCAACAATAATCTAGATTATAATCCCTCGATTCCAAGGCAACGAGGTACACCCTCCAGATTCTCAGGTCTCTGGGTAGAACCACTTGATTCACAGGACACAAGTTCACCCGATCGATTTCCAAGGACACGATCACACCTTTATAACCCCACACAAGTTTCTTTGAGTACAAATGTATCTATAACTCTGATAAGCACTGAGATTCTTTGGAGAGAGTGGCAGAGAATCAAACTAGAGATATTCTGGTTTGATTCACTTAAGATTTCGGCAGAATATGGATAGGATGATTAGAAAATAAGATAAGAGAGTAAAGAGGAGAGAAAATAAAGAAAGTAGTTACTGGAAAACGTCCATAACAGTCTCTATTTATAGAGAATGAATGGATGTGTCCATTCGAAGAGGTTTAAACGAATAGACACTTCTTTTGAAAACAACCTTTGCTGTAACGGGAAGCATGTCGACATGACAGGTAAATAGGATGTCGACATGGTCTAGTAAAAAGTGATGATTTGCTTTACTTTGAAAATGATGATTTAAAACATATGCAACTTTATTCAAATGGACTCTATGTATTTGTAGAAGGTATTTAGAAGTAGAAATACTTATGAATGTATATATGTATATATACTAAAATATATTTAAAATCAAAGTAAATAAACTAAAGTAAATATAATATTAAAATAGATTTTGAGGCTAAAATATCAAGGACAATTTTGAAATCAAAATATAACAAAATGATAAATATGATTTTGAGGCTAAAACATTTTTGGAAATGTGAACGAAGGTTTTTCTTTTGAAAAGGAATATTTGAAAATCATTTTATAAAACAAGAGATAATTTTGAAAATCATTTTGAATCAAAATTAGTGAATAACAAAATAGGGCTACTATCCGTTCCACTAGATATTTCGTGAGTTCCATCTCACTAGGGTTCCATCCCTTTAACAAGAACGAAGTGGATTCCATTCCACGAGTAAATTGGATAAAAAAGAATGATAGTGCTTTCAAGGAGTTTTAACAAATATCTAACCTAACTATATTATTTGTCTTGAACTCTTGAATATCTTGAATCTCATGAGTCTTCAATCTTGAACTCTTGATCTTTGTCTTCATCAATTTTGTTTTCTTTACTGTACAGTCTTCTTTTGTTGATACCTGCATATAGATTTCCTGCACATATATATTTTATAACACTTCTATAGTTGTTGTCATCAAAACCACTATCCTATGGACTTACATTCTCCCCCTTTTTGATGATGACAACCTTTGTTTATAAAATATTTATATTCTCCTTATAACTCCCCCTAAATCTAATAACTCCCCCTTAATCTATGCCTAACTAACCTATTTTATACTTCTCCCCCTTTGTCATCAACAAAAAAATGACACTAACTCCCCCTAAATCTATGATATTAATGATAGTGTTATCATTAATAATACTGAAACTAGATATAACAATGCTAAATATTGTATACTCAGAATGATATATATGAGTAATATAAGAATGAGAATAATAAGTGTAACCACAAATTATTTTATTCATATCACTATATACATAACTGTTAAATGAAAAGAAAATGCATACAATAAGTAGACAAATCAATCAAACATAAGCACACCTATTTATGTCTTATTACATAATCAATATAGTAAGTTATCATAAATCAACCATGTTTAAAACCAAACCAAATCAAGTATTTCAAATCAAATCAATTTTAAACCAAATCAAACAAGTTAAATGTTACGTGGAACTTCAACCCATCCCTCTTTTCCAAAGATGGGATCCGCTTTGATTACTTCCCAATCTTCATCGTCCTGGAGCAATGTCTTCGGTGGATTTACTTGGTGTGATATCCCGGAAATTTTGGCAATATCAATTTAATAATCTGTATTGAATATTAAATTGATTTGATAATATTTGTTAATTAGATCTGAATTTGATTTAATAATCTTCTTTTGAATAAATATTTAACTGATAATTTATCTATTTAAAGGCTAATAAATTGTTTTCTATTGATAATATATATGTGTATATATATATTACGGATAGAAATCTTAGTTTGAATCTAATAAATAAATGAAACTTGTTTTCTAATTCTAATATATTTTTGGTAATTTGGAAATTAGGATTTAATTTAAAATATATGGTTTTAAATGTTTAAGATAAATGATTAAATTTATCTTTTGGCTTAAGTTCAAGAATTAAATAAAAAGGTTTGTTTTAAAATATGGTTTAATAAATATGAGGTATTAATTCATTTAAATAATAATAGGAAGTTATAATCTCTTTTAATCTCTTTTATAAATTATTTAATTTGAAAATTTATTGTTCTCAAATAACATTTAGTAATGTATTGTTATATATGGATATATATAGATTTAAAATAGAAGCGTTATTTTCAAGGTAAATATGTTGTTATATATATATGTGTATAAGTTTTTAATTGTATACATATATATAGTTTTGTTTCATTTTCTCTAAAAAAAGTAATTCATAAATATAAACAATAAATATATATAGGGAAAGAAAAGACAGTAAATAAAAATGTACATATAGGAACTCAAGGTTAAGTAATAAGTTATAAATTGAAATAAAACAAATATACATAAGATAAATTATATAGCTTTATAAATTATAAAATAAATACACTAGGAATATTTAAACAACATGTTAACCATAGGATTCACCCAGATTTCAAAAGTAACAGGATAAATGCAAACAAAAGGAAATAACATTCATTTACATTTTCAAATATCAAACAAGATACAAAGTATACTCAAGTATGAACATGACAACAATAATATTCAAGAGCAAACAAGTAAAAGTATATGTGTATAAAGCATAACCAGGCAAGAAAATGAATATGTTGATAATTCTGGAAACATTTATTTGCAAGGCTATAGACATAAGGGAAATGTATTCAGGTTGTACAGGGAGAATTAAATGAGCAGGTACACTTGAAAATAAACATATCTTCATGTTTGTACACTTGAAAGGAAACAAATATATATATCCCTCTAAGCTTGAAAAAGAAGAAACAATGTACAAACAATTAAGTGCAACAGGACAATGGGAATTAATGCCCATATCTCAGCCACCAAAATAGATCATATTAGCCCATAAGGAAAGAAAAATCTCTGGTCATTTTGTACAAGTTAAATGATGCCATCCTGTAAACTCTTTTCCATATATCAATCTATTTCATTTCATTTCGTTCAAAAGAAATATAGCATTCCTGAAGACATTTACAACTGAAGCTTTATTCGATTGAGCTCTACAACAGTTCATCTCAACTGAAGTCTCCAGTTCAAGTTTTCAAAAGATCAAAAGTATTTTCCAGTTTTCAAATTACAAAGTTGTTTTCAAAAGCCTCTGTTCAATCTGTTTCAAACTTCTAGGCTCTGTTCATCATTTTTTTCTGGTGAGTAAACTGCAACTTTGAATTCAAATCTTATAAATATTCTGTGAGTAAACTTTAATTCCTTTCAAGTTAAATCATCTGTATAGTTTATGCATGCCACAACTGATGATAATAATATCTTAAATGTGGTTTACTTGGATGGAATAAATGTTGTCTGGTATATAGATGAAATTCCTGTTGCATGCCTGTGTGCACATATGTATATTTCTGTTAATTGCAAAAGACTAAAATATGTTCAAAGACAAAAAAATTAAAACTCTTTCCCTGATTATTTTTAGTATGGGATGTTTAAAAGAAAGTGGGTTGTGATGGTGTAAAACAAATTTATAAAAATGTTAAAATGGGTTAAGTAGCTTCTCTGTTTTCAAACTACCAGGTGAGTGAACTACCTTGACAGATCTAAAACTTTGTATCTGGATTAGCATGTGATAATTCTTGACTTATGAATATAAAAATATGCTTCATGTCTGTAGATATGAAGATATATGTGTACATGAATGTTCTTAGGAATATATTTCCTCTGTTCTAAGTAAAGGTTACAAAATCCTTTCAAATTTCGATTCCTTCTTCCCAGATCTCTTTTAGTTGTGGATGTTTGAACAAAAAGTGCTTCAACCCTTAAGATATTAATTTTAAAAAGGGTTTCAAGTGTTTTTGTTAAGTAAATATTTAGAAAACAAGAAATCACAGTAAAAATCCATTCTTGACAGAAAATCAAGTATCATAATTCCAAATTTTAATTATATAAACCGATTCATACTAGTAGTTTATGATTTTTGATAATCATATCATAATATTTAAGCTTGATTTCACGGAGAAAATAAGGGTTCAACGGGAAATGGAATTTCGCCAATATTCCACGATCTAAAGGAATTTGGTCATCGAGATGGATGCTGGAGGAGCTTCAGGGGTTGGGGAAGACTGGAAAAATGGAGAGAAGATTTCTCAGTCGTCGTAGTGGCGCGGCGTGGTCATACTAGGGTTTTAGGCCTTCGTTTGGACGTGGATGTTTGTTCGACGATTGCAAGCTTGTGGTGGCATCGGGATGGACCGGTCGTGGGAGAAAGGATGTTGGGGACGTGGCGAGTTCACCGATGGGTTTTGGGAGGTTCCAGCGGCTTGAGGTGGTTGGTCGAGGCAATAGAAGGAGGTCGAAGCATACCTGGGTTTTGGTTTTGAGGTCGAGATTTTGATTTGGGGTTCGTAATGAAGATCTGGGTGGCCGAACGCTTTGGGGTAGTGGACGCCGACATGTTGGAAGTGGCGGTGGTGGTTGGTGCTCCGTCTATCGATGGTGCACGTGCACGTCGAAGTCAAATGTCAGTATTTGTGAAGGAAGTTTGTGACTCGGGGTGGGTCTCGTGAAAGAAGAGTTGTGACTCGGGTGGGTCTTCGAGAGTTTCATGTGTGTGTTGTTTCCAGGTTTTAAACTTGAAAACTTAACTAAGTTTTGAAAAAAAAAGAAGAAAAAGAAGGAAGGTGTTTTCTCGGGACAAGGTTCGAGTACTATACGGGTTGGACCCGAAGTTAAATTTAAAACAGTTTTTAAGTTTAAATATAAACAAGTTTTAAATTTTAAAATGAATTTAGTTTAAACTGTTATATGATAAATGTTTTAAATTTTTATTTTTGGGTTAAAAAGGTTATATGATTTGTTAACCTAAATTTGTTAAATGCTTAAGTTATTTTAAACCTAAATTAAATGATTTAATTAAGTAAAGATGAATGTTTTAAGATGATTATGATAATTAAGAAATTAAATAAAGATAAATGGTTTATCTTAAGGTTAATTAAGATCTTGGATGATTAAGGATTAATTAAATTAATAAAGTAATTAAACAGTAATTAATTTAATTAATTAATTAATGATTTTAAAGGGTAGTTAATTAATTTAATTAACTATGAGTTAATTAATTAGAGATTAATTAATTTGTAATTAAGGATAAATTAATTAAGTAATTAGAGATTAATTACTTAAAAAAATGATTACTTAATGTAAGTAATTAAAGGAAATTAATTAATGATTAAGTAAGCAGGATTTAAATGGTGATTAAGTAATTAAATTAATTTATTTAAATTAATTAGAAATGGTGTGACAAATAAACCTTGCTTATGAATAATTGAATGATATTGTATGCCTTAGATTAGTTGATATCTCTGATATGTGATTTGAGATGCTATGTGATATGATATGTTGGGTTGAACTGTGATAATATGGTTTGTCTATCTATGATGAATGACTATGTAAATATGTAATGCTGGATATAAATGGAATGGTTTAAACTTAAACAACTTTGTTTTAAGATGACATTAGATTCGAAGAGTCCGGGGTCGGGTATCAGTAAATACCCGAAACCACTTCGATTTATAATCTTCAATAATTCTTTAAAGATTTGATATGTAAATCAAATAGGCTGGAATGGAATAAATTAAGTAAACTAGACCTTTGTAACTAAGTAACGGTACTTAGATATTATTTTGTGAAATAATTGTTGGACTATAATAAGATAAGAACTCGTAGTGCGGTACGAGTTACCTTGGTTTTCAAAGAAGTTTTACAACCTTAGAGTTTCAAATCATATGGGTTTACTCACGCTGGTTTCCAGCCTGACTCGGGTGTTACTTTGATGTAATGCTCGGGTCAGACCGAGTATTACAGATTTTCAGGTAAGGACGTTCAGGAGTTCAAGAGACGAGCTGGATGACAGGAACGTATGGAGTGTATTCCACTGACATATATTGTAGTTGTCTGAGACATGTTGTTTTGTATATGTCCAGTATCTGTGAATATATGTCATAACTCTGATGTATTTAAATGTATTTGACTGATACAGTATTCTTTGTATAAATAATATTATTTGATATTATATTTTATCCGCTGCGAATGTGAGATTCTGTGTTTTATTTTCTGTTTCTTCTTCTATCTCTTTCTTCTTTTTCATAACTATCTGGAATTTTCGGGATCGAAAACTCCGGGTCGTTACAGTTGGTATCGGAGCGAAGGTTAAGCGAGGACCTTGGCTCTGGTGGGTATACTCATAAAGATAGGGTCGGTAGTGCCCTAGAATGAGTTGAGTGTAATATATATGAGAGAACGTACTTGTTATTTTCCTATAAAGATTTTAAATGGTTTTAAAGGTAAATGATTTTATATAAAATTATATTTGATATATATATAAAGCAATACTCCTTAACCAATAGATGTTAAGGTAACTGGTTGTTAAATTATGGGAATTAAATTAAGAAATAATAAATAGTATTATTTGAATAAAAGAGCTTGATTCAAACAAGAGTTGTTTGAAAATTTATAGGAACATGTTTTGAATTTAAAACCAAAGGTGGTTTAAAATTTAAAGTAATTTGGTGTGTAAAGGAAATAAATATGTATATTTGAAATAAACTCTAAGATTGAGTTTTGAATAATCCTTGGAAAGTGATGTGAAACCCAAAGTGATATAAGTTTTGAACTAATGAGTAAGAATGAATATTATTAGAAATTTGAAATTGAAAATAGTTTCAAAGCGATAAGTTTTGAGCTTATAAGATTTTAATGTGAAGTTAAAATTTGAAATGGAGGAATTCAAATTTTGTGAGATTGACTGGATCAATTGAATTGAATTTAACTTAGGGGAAGTTAAATAAGAACAACCTAAATTGGAAATTTCAAGATGAAATTAAAATTTTACTTAGTGAAGTAAAAATGGGTTGTTTTGAAATGGGAATTATGTGTGATCTCAAACGGGTTTGAGATCTGGAATTGAGTATTGATGGATGATTTAGAATAAATTGGATGATGTCATCCTATTGTTATTAATAATCTTTAAATTGTAAATTAGATTTGTTTAGATAAATGAAGAAATGGATTGTGGTGATATATGCATTATTGAGATAATAGGGAAATTAAACCTTAATTTGAAATTAAGGACATGGGCTTACTTTGAACTGAACTATTTGAATAACTGAATTTGTAAATTAAAAATTGCTTTGAATTCTTGTTTGAACTTTGTAATAAGTTAAGTAAAGGCAATTTAAAATGAAATTTGGATTCGGAATTGAAAATTTGTTAAAGATTTAAGTTCTTAATTTGATTTAAGGGGTTAAATTGACATTTGAAAATTTAACTCGAATTTATATAACTCAAGATGGTTTAAGATTGAGATTAGAATTGAATTAATTCAAATTGAATCTGATTCGAATTAATTGGATTTGTGATCGAAGATGTATAAGTTTAAATATTTAAATGGAAAATTTGGGATTGAATTTAAAATGATTTGAAATTTGAAGTTGATTCAATTCGAAATTTATCTAAATTAATTTGAATAATTTGGAATTGTAATTTAAATGAATATGTTTAAAATCAAATGGAATTTGATTTGAATTTGGAAAGAAATCAAGGATAATTCAACTTGATTGGAAATGAATCAATATCGGAATGGGAAGTGGTTGAAATTTGAAGTTACTTTGGGTTTTGAGTCAATTTAAATGGAATTTAAATTGAATGATTGGGTTAAAGGTTGGGTAGTGAGACAGTTTGACTCTGAAACTATTTTCAACAAATTATCTTAATATAAGTTTTCTTGAATCTATCTTTCCAAGCTATTTACTATATCCAACCTTGCTTTTCAAGGCCAAACTATTTTATACTTATTCTAAAATTATTTTTGAAACTATTTAATAATTTTACCACTTTTATGAACTAATTACTGTTTTTTCTGTTTATATAAGTAATTACTATTTTACAACTGTTTTGCAATTATTTTAATATTTCCAACTATTTTACAATTACCTAACTATTTTGGAGCTATTTTACAAACTAATAACTATTTTTCAACTACTTATCTATTTTTAAATTTTTCAAGCTATTTTCTTAATATAAATCGGTTAGAGTCCAAACTGTTATTGATTGAATACCCAACTGAGATAGGAATTGAAGTGATAATCCAAATGGGATTGAAGCAATTGTGAATAAGTGAATGAAAATTTAAGCGAATGTGAATAGAAGGGAAATTGATTTGGCTAATAATCAATAAAGATGAATACGTAGGATGTACGTATATTATTCTATTCGCATAGTGATTTGATCCAGATTCGAGCACAGAATTTCGAGGTAGTTATATCGATCCGAGTTGGGATTTTCCACTCGATTTTGGACGGCGAACCTGGATATGGATTGTTGATTGGTTCTGGGTATTCTCTATCATAGTTGTGACTATGCAAGGAGAATGACGGTTTTTGATCAAGAAACCAGATCTGTGTCCGCACTAGGAAATCGGGTGGACGATACTAGTTTGGAAATGAAGTTGTGTAATCGAGTGAACGATCAGATTGGTATAGCGTACAGATGATATGTGTACATCGTACAGATTTGAATGCTATTGATATTGAGATTTTTGAATAAGAAATGTGAAATGTTTGTTTTAAATGAAAGAATATTTTGAGAAATATACAATGACAAAGGGTGGGAATTTGGTATTGAACTGGTAGATAAAAAGTTATAAGATGATTTTTGTAATGGAAAATAACTTTAGTGAATATATGATGAACTAGAATAAAATAAATTTAAAATTTGATATTTCTATGGTGGAAATTAATTTTATGGAAATAAATTGGAAATTGAATATCTTTTTGATTAAAATTTTACTTTACAATATAAGTAAGTAATTGGGCAAGTGACTTTATAAGTCAATTTAAAATTTGATATTTGTTTGGAAGAAAAAGAAAATTTAAATTTGTATATCTTTGTTAAATAAGATAAAAACTACCTTTGTTAAATTTATAGCCTAAAGAAAGGATCTTTGTAACAATTTAAAATATAAAAAGAATTTATACAAGTATAAAATTTGATTCAAAAGGTTTCAAGATTTATTATATATATATATGGATTTTTGTGAAAATGATTTTGGAAGTGATTTTGAGGAAAGGTTTTGAGAACCTATGGATTTTAGAAAGGCTTTTGATTTTTGGGGAAAAATCAATATTGAAATTTGGAAAGCCTAGTTTGAGGATTATCGATTTTGAGAATCGATTTTGTGTAAAGGCATATATTTGAAATTCATACTAGGTTTATGATTTGGAAAATACTATATGTGTATAGTATAAAGTGTTTTGAGATTGGCTCTAGGGAAAAAGGCGCTCCCTTGAAATGAACTTCTCAGGAGTGCCACAGGGTGGCACTGCCTTGAGCCTCTAAGGGGAGGTTCTAAAGTTGATCCTGTGAGGAGTCCGGACAAAACTAGTTCCTGAGGATTATTTGTGTAGCGAAAGTCGAGGGGCTGGTGCCCACAGGGGCATTTGGGTTATGCTGTGACGACAGTGTAATTCGATGTCACTGCGATCTACTGCAGACCATAGCGAAAGTCGTGTGTGCCGCTGAGAGCCAACAGTCTATGTTTGATTTTATATCGGTAGACTGCGACACTATGGTAACATAGCGAAAGTCGTGTGAGCCGCTGAGAGCCAACAGTCTATGTTTGATTTTACATCGGTAGACTGCGACCTATGTGGGAGTGGAGAAGTTTCATTTTGACAGCGTAATCGTGTGTGCCGCTGAGAGCCAACAGTTACATGGACTTTTGCTGTGACGGCAACGTAACCCTGGATGTAACTGCGATCTGTTGTAGGTTCCATGGTGTAATCAGTTACATGGACTTTTGCTGCGACGGCAACGTAACCCAGGATGTAACTGTGACCATGGATGGGTGTGATGATTTCCAGAGCAATTTCACCAAAGATATTTTCTCTATTTTCAAAACCGTTTTCTATATTTTCAATAAAATTATTTTCCCAAATATTTTCACTGGACGTTGAACACGGGTCTGCCAAGCACTTATAGATTTTCAGTCGTACGCCTGATCAACGTATAACCGAATTTCTATGAGAACGAGGATGGACTTGTCGAAACATCGAGTTATAAAAGTATTTTTATAAAAACTATTTTAGTAATATTATATGGATATTTAAAAGTATTTAAAAATGATCAAAGAATATTTATCTGGTTTCAAACATTTTCATAAATTCTAGTTTCGCTCCTTTTCGAGGACGAAAAGTTTTAAGGGGGGAGGAATGTGATATCCCGGAAATTTTGGCAATATCAATTTAATAATCTGTATTGAATATTAAATTGATTTGATAATATTTGTTAATTAGATCTGAATTTGATTTAATAATCTTCTTTTGAATAAATATTTAACTGATAATTTATCTATTTAAAGGCTAATAAATTGTTTTCTATTGATAATATATATGTGTATATATATATTACGGATAGAAATCTTAGTTTGAATCTAATAAATAAATGAAACTTGTTTTCTAATTCTAATATATTTTTGGTAATTTGGAAATTAGGATTTAATTTAAAATATATGGTTTTAAATGTTTAAGATAAATGATTAAATTTATCTTTTGGCTTAAGTTCAAGAATTAAATAAAAAGGTTTGTTTTAAAATATGGTTTAATAAATATGAGGTATTAATTCATTTAAATAATAATAGGAAGTTATAATCTCTTTTAATCTCTTTTATAAATTATTTAATTTGAAAATTTATTGTTCTCAAATAACATTTAGTAATGTATTGTTATATATGGATATATATAGATTTAAAATAGAAGCGTTATTTTCAAGGTAAATATGTTGTTATATATATATGTGTATAAGTTTTTAATTGTATACATATATATAGTTTTGTTTCATTTTCTCTAAAAAATGTAATTCATAAATATAAACAATAAATATATATAGGGAAAGAAAAGACAGTAAATAAAAATGTACATATAGGAACTCAAGGTTAAGTAATAAGTTATAAATTGAAATAAAACAAATATACATAAGATAAATTATATAGCTTTATAAATTATAAAATAAATACACTAGGAATATTTAAACAACATGTTAACCATAGGATTCACCCAGATTTCAAAAGTAACAGGATAAATGCAAACAAAAGGAAATAACATTCATTTACATTTTCAAATATCAAACAAGATACAAAGTATACTCAAGTATGAACATGACAACAATAATATTCAAGAGCAAACAAGTAAAAGTATATGTGTATAAAGCATAACCAGGCAAGAAAATGAATATGTTGATAATTCTGGAAACATTTATTTGCAAGGCTATAGACATAAGGGAAATGTATTCAGGTTGTACAGGGAGAATTAAATGAGCAGGTACACTTGAAAATAAACATATCTTCATGTTTGTACACTTGAAAGGAAACAAATATATATATCCCTCTAAGCTTGAAAAAGAAGAAACAATGTACAAACAATTAAGTGCAACAGGACAATGGGAATTAATGCCCATATCTCAGCCACCAAAATAGATCATATTAGCCCATAAGGAAAGAAAAATCTCTGGTCATTTTGTACAAGTTAAATGATGCCATCCTGTAAACTCTTTTCCATATATCAATCTATTTCATTTCATTTCGTTCAAAAGAAATATAGCATTCCTGAAGACATTTACAACTGAAGCTTTATTCGATTGAGCTCTACAACAGTTCATCTCAACTGAAGTCTCCAGTTCAAGTTTTCAAAAGATCAAAAGTATTTTCCAGTTTTCAAATTACAAAGTTGTTTTCAAAAGCCTCTGTTCAATCTGTTTCAAACTTCTAGGCTCTGTTCATCATTTTTTTCTGGTGAGTAAACTGCAACTTTGAATTCAAATCTTATAAATATTCTGTGAGTAAACTTTAATTCCTTTCAAGTTAAATCATCTGTATAGTTTATGCATGCCACAACTGATGATAATAATATCTTAAATGTGGTTTACTTGGATGGAATAAATGTTGTCTGGTATATAGATGAAATTCCTGTTGCATGCCTGTGTGCACATATGTATATTTCTGTTAATTGCAAAAGACTAAAATATGTTCAAAGACAAAAAAATTAAAACTCTTTCCCTGATTATTTTTAGTATGGGATGTTTAAAAGAAAGTGGGTTGTGATGGTGTAAAACAAATTTATAAAAATGTTAAAATGGGTTAAGTAGCTTCTCTGTTTTCAAACTACCAGGTGAGTGAACTACCTTGACAGATCTAAAACTTTGTATCTGGATTAGCATGTGATAATTCTTGACTTATGAATATAAAAATATGCTTCATGTCTGTAGATATGAAGATATATGTGTACATGAATGTTCTTAGGAATATATTTCCTCTGTTCTAAGTAAAGGTTACAAAATCCTTTCAAATTTCGATTCCTTCTTCCCAGATCTCTTTTAGTTGTGGATGTTTGAACAAAAAGTGCTTCAACCCTTAAGATATTAATTTTAAAAAGGGTTTCAAGTGTTTTTGTTAAGTAAATATTTAGAAAACAAGAAATCACAGTAAAAATCCATTCTTGACAGAAAATCAAGTATCATAATTCCAAATTTTAATTATATAAACCGATTCATACTAGTAGTTTATGATTTTTGATAATCATATCATAATATTTAAGCTTGATTTCACGGAGAAAATAAGGGTTCAACGGGAAATGGAATTTCGCCAATATTCCACGATCTAAAGGAATTTGGTCATCGAGATGGATGCTGGAGGAGCTTCAGGGGTTGGGGAAGACTGGAAAAATGGAGAGAAGATTTCTCAGTCGTCGTAGTGGCGCGGCGTGGTCATACTAGGGTTTTAGGCCTTCGTTTGGACGTGGATGTTTGTTCGACGATTGCAAGCTTGTGGTGGCATCGGGATGGACCGGTCGTGGGAGAAAGGATGTTGGGGACGTGGCGAGTTCACCGATGGGTTTTGGGAGGTTCCAGCGGCTTGAGGTGGTTGGTCGAGGCAATAGAAGGAGGTCGAAGCATACCTGGGTTTTGGTTTTGAGGTCGAGATTTTGATTTGGGGTTCGTAATGAAGATCTGGGTGGCCGAACGCTTTGGGGTAGTGGACGCCGACATGTTGGAAGTGGCGGTGGTGGTTGGTGCTCCGTCTATCGATGGTGCACGTGCACGTCGAAGTCAAATGTCAGTATTTGTGAAGGAAGTTTGTGACTCGGGGTGGGTCTCGTGAAAGAAGAGTTGTGACTCGGGTGGGTCTTCGAGAGTTTCATGTGTGTGTTGTTTCCAGGTTTTAAACTTGAAAACTTAACTAAGTTTTGAAAAAAAAAGAAGAAAAAGAAGGAAGGTGTTTTCTCGGGACAAGGTTCGAGTACTATACGGGTTGGACCCGAAGTTAAATTTAAAACAGTTTTTAAGTTTAAATATAAACAAGTTTTAAATTTTAAAATGAATTTAGTTTAAACTGTTATATGATAAATGTTTTAAATTTTTATTTTTGGGTTAAAAAGGTTATATGATTTGTTAACCTAAATTTGTTAAATGCTTAAGTTATTTTAAACCTAAATTAAATGATTTAATTAAGTAAAGATGAATGTTTTAAGATGATTATGATAATTAAGAAATTAAATAAAGATAAATGGTTTATCTTAAGGTTAATTAAGATCTTGGATGATTAAGGATTAATTAAATTAATAAAGTAATTAAACAGTAATTAATTTAATTAATTAATTAATGATTTTAAAGGGTAGTTAATTAATTTAATTAACTATGAGTTAATTAATTAGAGATTAATTAATTTGTAATTAAGGATAAATTAATTAAGTAATTAGAGATTAATTACTTAAAAAAATGATTACTTAATGTAAGTAATTAAAGGAAATTAATTAATGATTAAGTAAGCAGGATTTAAATGGTGATTAAGTAATTAAATTAATTTATTTAAATTAATTAGAAATGGTGTGACAAATAAACCTTGCTTATGAATAATTGAATGATATTGTATGCCTTAGATTAGTTGATATCTCTGATATGTGATTTGAGATGCTATGTGATATGATATGTTGGGTTGAACTGTGATAATATGGTTTGTCTATCTATGATGAATGACTATGTAAATATGTAATGCTGGATATAAATGGAATGGTTTAAACTTAAACAACTTTGTTTTAAGATGACATTAGATTCGAAGAGTCCGGGGTCGGGTATCAGTAAATACCCGAAACCACTTCGATTTATAATCTTCAATAATTCTTTAAAGATTTGATATGTAAATCAAATAGGCTGGAATGGAATAAATTAAGTAAACTAGACCTTTGTAACTAAGTAACGGTACTTAGATATTATTTTGTGAAATAATTGTTGGACTATAATAAGATAAGAACTCGTAGTGCGGTACGAGTTACCTTGGTTTTCAAAGAAGTTTTACAACCTTAGAGTTTCAAATCATATGGGTTTACTCACGCTGGTTTCCAGCCTGACTCGGGTGTTACTTTGATGTAATGCTCGGGTCAGACCGAGTATTACAGATTTTCAGGTAAGGACGTTCAGGAGTTCAAGAGACGAGCTGGATGACAGGAACGTATGGAGTGTATTCCACTGACATATATTGTAGTTGTCTGAGACATGTTGTTTTGTATATGTCCAGTATCTGTGAATATATGTCATAACTCTGATGTATTTAAATGTATTTGACTGATACAGTATTCTTTGTATAAATAATATTATTTGATATTATATTTTATCCGCTGCGAATGTGAGATTCTGTGTTTTATTTTCTGTTTCTTCTTCTATCTCTTTCTTCTTTTTCATAACTATCTGGAATTTTCGGGATCGAAAACTCCGGGTCGTTACACTTGGAGATCCTCTTTGTTGAGAGCGGAGATCATCCATCGTAGTGCATCGAAATGCCTTTCTTGTTCCTTTATCATCTGCATTTGACTCAGTTCTAAGTGCCTCTGATTTCGTAGAATAAAAGTAAGAATATCTTTGAAGGATTTGAGAGTCTCTTCAAGATTATCACTTAGATTTGAAGAGGATGAAGCCATTTTGATGATAAGTAAGAAGGAAATAAGTAGATAAGAGTAGAGAGAAGTTATGAGAAGTTTTCTGGAAGAAAATAGGACTTAAATAGACAGGAAAGTCGTTTGAAATGAATAGACATAAGGAGTTATTTTGAATTTCAAATTGAAATGTCCATTCAGAATATTACCAGTATATGTCGACATGACCTCTATACAGTATGTCGACATACATAGCAGATTTTTGCACATCTTATTTTTGAATTTTCAGTGTATATACATATGATTTATATATATTACTTGATATAAATAAGATTAACAGTAAGATAAACAGAGAATAAGCTTCATTTCATACTAGAAAAAGAGAAGTACATGAATTTCATAAAGATACAACTTTCAATACACCAAATTTCATTGATATACAAAAAGTAAACTCTAGAAACTAGTAGATGAGGATGAAGATGATGAGATATTGAGCTTCTTGCTGACTTTGGAGAAGAACTTGTTCATAGTATTGGACATTTTGTCCAATTTTTTGTTTACGGAGTGTTTGAGAGCTTTTTGATTTTTCACAATCACTCGTTGATTGTGAAGGAGAGTCTTGTTTGATGGTCGTGTGGGAAAATCAATACTCTCTAAGGAAGTTTCTTCACTTTCTTCCTCTTCTTCTTCCTTACCTTCTTCTTCCTCACCTTCTTCTTCCTCCTCTTCCTCTTCTTCTTCTTCCTCCTCATCTTCTTGCATTATAAAAACCACGATTTAAATTTGCATAAAACATTTTGACAAGGTTTGGATAGCAAACAAAATCATTTTGGTTATTGTCAACCAAGCTTAGAATACCATTGTTTTGAAAGAGAGCATCAATTTCATAAGAAGCGAAGTCATTAAAAATAGCAAAATTACCCGAATGAACTTTTCCATAAGTTGCATAATTAATGTATGCAAGTATGGCATCTCTATTATTGTAGAGATGATCTTTGGTGGCTCTTGACAGCCTCATTCCGGCTACGTTGCTAGTGGATGCCATTTTTGAAGAGATAAGAGTGTTTGAAGATAAAAGTTGTTTTGAATTTGAATTGAAGATGGAGATAAGTGTTGATAGAAGATAGATATAAAGAGGTTGAATAGGTGGATTCTCTGGTCAAAGAGTCATAACTATTCAGAACATAGGAGTTAGTGAAAAGGTGGAGGGAAATTTGAATTTTGAATTAAAATTTAGAAATCTGATTTGCTACAGGTATGTCGACATTACCAATAAGTGCCATGTCGACATGCACATCAGATTTTGCAAAAATGATTTCAAGCATGTACAAGATTTACATATATATATATATATACTTATATATATTATGATTATTGTCTGAATATATTTTGAAAATATATTATACAGAAAATATATAAAAATAATATTTTATAAATTTTTTAAAAGATATTTAAAAAAATTTAAGTTAATAAAATCAATTATATACTTAACTAATAAACTATTCTAAGCAACCAATTTTCAACCAATTAAAATAGTAAACGTGTACCTTGTTTGAGTTCCATATCATCCTGATTATCTGAATTCTGAGTTGTCATAAAACACATATTTGCCAATTCTGTTTTCTGTTCATCATCACTTGAGGACGTATCTGAATCATCCAGTGTTGCTGCAAATGCTTTCTTTCTTTTCTTTGAATATTCTTTGTTTGATTGAGGAGTTTGCTTTTCTAGATGTGGACAGTCTCTTTGATAATGACCAAACTCATTGCAATTGAAGCATTTGATGTTGTTGAGTGTTTCCAAAACTTTTTCTCTTGTGATTATTCATTTTTCTATACTTCAAGAATTTTCGAAAGTTTCTTGTCATGAAGGCTATTTCTTCATCATCATCACTAGAGTCTGATTCACCAGTTAGTGCATTGAAGGCAATGGACTTTTTTTCTGATGACTTATTCTCCCTTCTTCCCTGAATTTGAACTTCATATGACATCAGATTTCCAATTAATTCATCAATCTTCAAGGTACTGATGTTATTTGCTTCTTCAATCGCCAGTGTCTTCAAATCCCATTCTGGAGTGAGTGAATTCAGAATTTTCCTGACTTGATCTTCTTCGGAGATTGCTTTTCCCAGAGATACTAGTGAATGAACAATATCCTGAAAACGACTATACATATCTGGAATAGATTCACTAGGCAACATCTTAAATAATTGAAATTGATTAGTAAGAATAGAAATTTTGGTCTGTTTAACTTTGCTTGTTCCTTCATGAGTAACTTGTAGAGTCTTCCAGATTTCATATGCAGTTTTACAAACAGATACCCTATTAAATTCATTTCTATCTAGTGAACAAAATAAAATATTCATGGCTTTTGAATTGTTTTGAGCCACTTCTCTTTGAACGGTCGTCCATTGAGCAAAATCAGTTGTGGGCTCAGTGTATTCAGTTTGTGTCATATTCCATGTTTCTAAACTAATGGATTGTAAATATATCTTCATTCTACATGCCCAATATGCATAGTTACTGCCATTGAAAAGTGGTGGTCTGGCAGTAGACTGACCCTCTACAAATGAACTAGAAATACCAGTGTTGGTAGCCATTGTTACTTTTCAAAAATCAGGTTATGAATACTTTGAAAAACTTGCTCTGATACCAAATGAAAGGGACGCGGAAGATGATCTTAAGGCTATTTAACACTAGAGGGGGGGTGAATAGTGTTTTAAGAATTTCTTTGAAACTTCTTTGATTTAAATTGAATTAACTAACTTAATGCAAATACACAATCACAGATCAAATCACAGAATCACAAACAAATGCAAATATAAATAAAAAGCAAGTAAAGGAAAGAACACACCAGGAATTTTATACTGGTTCGGTGTTACCCTACATCCAGTCCCGCACAACCCGTACGGCTTTCTATTCAACAATAATCTAGATTACAATCTCTCGATTCCAAGGCAACGAGGTACACCCTCCAGATTCTCAGGTCTCTGGGTAGAACCACTTGATTCACAGGACACAAGTTCACCCGATCGATTTCCAAGGACACGATCACACCTTTATAACCCCACACAAGTTTCTTTGAGTACAAATGTATCTATAACTCTGATAAGCACTGAGATTCTTTGGAGAGAGTGGCAGAGAATCAAACTAGAGATATTCTGGTTTGATTCACTTAAGATTTCGGCAGAATATGGATAGGATGATTAGAAAATAAGATAAGAGAGTAAAGAGGAGAGAAAATAAAGAAAGTAGTTACTGGAAAACGTCCATAATAGTCTCTATTTATAGAGAATGAATGGATGTGTCCATTCAAAGAGGTTTAAAGGAATAGACACTTCTTTTGAAAACAACCTTTGCTGTAACGGGAAGCATGTCGACATGACAGGTAAATAGGATGTCGACATGGTCTAGTAAAAAGTGATGATTTGCTTTACTTTGAAAATGATGATTTAAAACATATGCAACTTTATTCAAATGGACTCTATGTATTTGTAGAAGGTATTTAGAAGTAGAAATACTTATGAATTTATATATGTATATATACTAAAATATATTTAAAATCAAAGTAAATAAACTAAAGTAAATATAATATTAAAATAGATTTTGAGGCTAAAATATCAAGGACAATTTTGAAATCAAAATATAACAAAATGATAAATATGATTTTGAGGCTAAAACATTTTTGGAAATGTGAACGAAGGTTTTTCTTTTGAAAAGGAATATTTGAAAATCATTTTATAAAACAAGAGATAATTTTGAAAATCATTTTGAATCAAAATTAGTGAATAACAAAATAGGGCTACTATCCGTTCCACTAGATATTTCGTGAGTTCCATCTCACTAGGGTTCCATCCCTTTAACAAGAACGAAGTGGATTCCATTCCACGAGTAAATTGGATAAAAAAGAATGATAGTGCTTTCAAGGAGTTTTAACAAATATCTAACCTAACTATATTATTTGTCTTGAACTCTTGAATATCTTGAATCTCATGAGTCTTCAATCTTGAACTCTTGATCTTTGTCTTCATCAATTTTGTTTTCTTTACTGTACAGTCTTCTTTTGTTGATACCTGCATATAGATTTCCTGCACATATATATTTTATAACACTTCTATAGTTGTTGTCATCAAAACCACTATCCTATGGACTAACAATAATCACATAAGCAATGTACAATGTAAGATATCCCATCGAATCATCCAAATGATATCTAATATTATACAAATCACAAAGATAACTAACATAATCCAAATCACAATCAATGATAAAGGTTATTTTGAAATATCAAATCATCAAACTGTATGGATATAACGAGGACTGACTACACTTTAGACTCAACCAGTCTTTATAGTCAACTCATTATAGAAATGAAACATGTATTCCAATCCACTACATACTTACTGCCCTGAACCAGAAAGGGAGACTGATAGCACATAGCATGCTCCAAGGACCTAGGACTACTTGCCTCCCGTAAAGTAATGTCTATCCCTACAATCTTTGGTTACCTCGACGGACAACATGACCTCATCCACCAGTGGCTCGTCTACACATAGCTCCCGATCACGACCCTGCTTTGCTCCTATAAGTAACATACTACTGGCCTATGCGATAGAAAGGTGTTGTAGGGCACCTACCCTATCGATTACTAGTCTTATGATTGACATCGAATATGATAACCAACAACTGTGTCATGGATTTAGAGTGCGACCCCACGGTTAGGCCACCAGGGTGGATACTGGCCAATTGGTTCACTCCCGCACCATAAAAGGAGCTGGACACAAGTGGACGACATATAGTACCCATATCCTATATCTACATGTGGCTCTAGACGTAAGCCAACATGTGGCTCTGTATAAGTCAACATAGGACTATGATATACTAGCGCTCTAATCTCTCGTCGACACATGGCTCTACTCATAAGCAATACATGGCTATGGTATACTCACCTCATATATATATATAAGTATATCCCCATTTGAATGACATTTACTCGTAAAGAATAATCAAACAAATAACATAACAATGTCTCATATAACTACATGTTACTTGGATAATTACTCAATGCTTATAAACTATAACATCCCGCCCTTCTGACCGCCTCCAGTCGGTAATTAAACCAACTCGAAACGTTCAAAAAGACGGATTGTTATTTAGTTTATAGAATTTAAACAGAATCAGCCACAGAAACACAGAATAATAATCTTTCATTACTATGAATTTCTTTTACATACATCAGAGTTTATACAATGTATTAAATTGATACGGCGGAATATCTTTTTAAATACAAAATTTCATGAACTAAAATGATTCTTTACTCTCTCTCTCTAACTTCGCTGCCCGAAAATCTTCAAGCTGTAAAAATACTCGGTCTGACCCGAGTATTACATTCAAAAGAAAATAATACACAGGTCAGTCTAATTCAAACCAGTTATTAGTGCATAGAAGCAATAATAATCAAATAGACGACAGTCACAATAATTCTCCGTCTATCCGACCCTTTCAACAAAGAAATCGGATAATGGTAAATATAACACTTAACAGTGTTATCAATAAATCAGTAGATTCAAATCATCGACTGAAATAAATAAGCAAATTTTCAGTGAAGAAAATTTAGAAAACAACAAAATCATCAGATCAAACAAAATCAATTTAAACAATTGAAAAGTCACTTTAAAACATCAATTACTGATTGGCTGCAGTACACGCACGCGTGCACTGCCTCGCCACTATAGTGATGAAATGCACATAAAATCAACAGAAGTTCAAGAACGAGCACGAGGTCAAACCCGAGCGATTAGGCTGGATTCAACTCAAGTGTAGTCAAAAAAACAAATCCAATTGCATCAATGCGACGCAAACCGACAAGGACAAGACTACGTACAAAACTAAACTGCAATCACCACATAAATGCTACAGTTTAAAAGAACAAGCTCAAAACAGTCAAAATCCAAAACCCAGTACACCACAGTGCACGAGTACAAACAGCAACTAGAACATGTTGCAACTATGCTTGAAAACAATTGCACAACATACATATAAAGAAATAACATCAAGGCACAAAGGCTACAGGTTGGCAACAATTGATTTGCATGCAACCTGAACCAACAGAACACAAAGGCTCAAATGACCAATTATAAAACAACGTGGGAGTATGACAGTAAGCAGTGCCAAAGAACATCTAGTCGACTACAACAATGTGCAAGTACAAAATGAATGCCACGACTACAGAGGGTCAAGTGCAATCACAAATGTACATATTCAAAAGCACTTAAGCAAAGAACTCGAAGACATTATCAAGTTAATGTCGAAGTTCAACCAAAAATAAGTTCAACATTTATCAAGAACCAAATTCACAGTGAACAAAGCATAACTACAAATTGCACTGTAAAATAACACAAGCTTGGTACAATTCCAACCATATATGTACACACACATACCTATGTATGTATGTACATATATGCAGATTGGATAACAGGTGACCAAGCAAAATACATAGTGCAGACAACTGAAGTGATAAACAACATAACTCAAAACCAAGTCAATCACTTCAAGAGAAAAAAAATGCAATTCGAACATACATATATACATATCAAATGATGTATATACATGCATGATTGCATACATATATATGAAGACTAGAATGCAACTGGATGCAAACAGTCTAAAAAAACACGAATGTACCAATTGTAAACATATATAATACTGTAACTGGACAGTAATAACATCATAATCTAGAACAAGGCAAAATGCCAAAGTCATGGTACACCAAAATGATCTAATAATTGATCAATTCGAACAAGTCTTAAAATCAGGCTTCAAAATCCCAATAAACAGAGACAACAAAGGCAAGACAACATGTTGTTATGTCAAAGTCAAGTTCAAGTGACTCAAGATCAAAGTCAGACTTATGAACATGTACAAGATCAATAGGTGAAGGCAGGCAACTGACTCAAGATCAAAGATCATAGTGAAACAATGAATGAACCAATGTCTAGTGAATGACTCAAATGAACAGACTACAGCATAAATGCCAAAGCATACATGGAGCAGTAATCAAACAGTGTCTAACAAAGTGGATATCTACATGAATTAGTGCACATCTAAACCAACATGAATGTAGTAACAACCACCGAGCTAAATGCAACTCAAGTGAATATACAACTACACAAAAGTTCAAGTGAATCAAAGACATGAAATCACAATGCAACCGTCAACTTCAGTTTGAAAATGAGACAGGTTAAGGAATGAAGTAAAACAAGTGCAACAGGCTATACTGCAGAGTGAAGACTGCAATACCAAAAGGCAAGTGTACAACAAAAGGAAACAAGTATCAGACTATCAAATATACAAGAATATCTGGAGTGAATACAACAAGCACAGAGCTACCAAATGCAGCATGGAACTACAGAATGCGACCAAATCAGACCAACTCAAGTACAACGCAGACAAGTACAACAACTACAAGGTATGCAAAAACATAAATGGACAGTAAGGAATTCAAACATGGAATGGAGTGCAACTACATGCGCAATGCTCAAGCAAAAATAGATGGTCAGAGACGAAGCTCCCAAGGGGCCAGAAAGTCCAAAGCTTCAATTCACCGTGAAATAGAAGTTCACGAAACAAAATGGACAAAGATAAACATATGAAATTATCAGAAGTCTAATTATAAAATTCAAGTGCCAGAGAATTCGATTTCAAAATTCACGAATGGCAAAAATTTCAAGCGCATATCTGTATTTTTAAAAATAATAAAAGTTGAAAAGAGGACAGTTTTAATGCAGTGAGAATCAAGGAAAATCAAAGAAGTGAGTATCAAGCAAACAAATATATCTGGAAATCAAGAAATAGGAAAGTTCGAATACATATAAATTCAAACACGAAGAAACCATTACAAGCATAAGCTACAAAACACAATCATTCTATCAATAAAACTCTAAAATCATCATCGGCAGAAGAAGCAAAAAGTGAAATCCACATACCAAATCCAAGCCAAGGAAATCAAAAATAAAATATCATATGATTTTAAGTTAGATGTGAGTAATAAAATTACTCACCTTCCTCACGAGTTGGAACAGTCGAAGCCAAGCACGAATCAAATTTTCAAGCAAAGCCGAGCAATTAAGAGAACAAAGCCCCAAATTTGGAAACCCTAAGTTTTGTCGCCATTTTTTTCGTTTGATTTTTTTTCTTTCTACTTGATTTTAAAGAGGGATGGCGAAATATAAAAAGGGGAATGGGTTCGTGGGTTTGCAGAAGAGATCGTGGTCTAGGGCATGGGCTGAAGTATGATCTTAGTACTAGAGGTATGGTCATTTTTATTTTTATTTTGTTTTTATTTATAAAAAAAATATATGTTATTTATTTTGTAGATAGAATTTACTTCTTTTTGAACATCGTTATCTATATAACATTCATTTGCTCATATCATATCAAAATTTTAAATTCAAATATATTCCTCATATTCTAGACTTGACAAATTCGAACAATTTCACAATTTTAAATCAAAATTTAATTCAATTATCAATTTAAAATAGTTTAAAATTTTGGGATCGTTACAATCTTCCCTCCTTAAAACTTTTCGTCCTCGAAAAGGAAAGGTTGTTAAAATTTCACCAATATTTATACCCTTCACAATTTTCTTACCTAGCTCAAAACTTATTAAAAATAAATAAATATAGGATTCATTTTCTTTGTTTAATCTCACTAGCTTTGTTCATTATTTCTAAAATTAAGATGCAAAAGTCTTTTACCAAAATTTTCGACTTACAAAACTCAGATTTAAACTTGAATTTCTTCAAGTTAGAGGTTTGCATAATATATCTCTTCCAAAGCTGTGGACTTTCAAAACATTTAAAAATCTTCTTCCTTACTTCATTAAGTTGGAATTATGTAGTTTTAATTTCAGACTATTGATTTGCTTTTTTACAATTTGAAAATACTTGCTAACTCGAAATTTAACAAGTCTATTGTCGTTCTTACAAACATTAGGCATATGCTGGCCAGGCGCAGGACTAAAAATCTCCAAGTACTAAATATACTTGCTTCAACTCCCAGTGAAAATACTTAAAAATTCTTTTTCAAAAATGGATATGGAAAGCACGTTCCCCCATGGATTACAGTTACCCGGCGGTTACGCTACTATCCCAGTAGAATCGCTCGTAATCTGTAGATTTCACATCTCTTAAATTTCGCCATGGTTGTCGCCATAAATCGCAGTTCACATGGCGGTTACGCTACTATCCCAGTAGAATCGCTTGTGACTATAGGCATCACGCCCCTCAAATTTCGCTTGGCATTTAGATTGCAGTTTACCCGGCGGTTGCGCCACTATCCCAGTGGAATCGCTTGTAACTGTGGGCATCGTGCCCCTCAAATTACGCTAATCAATCAATATGATCCCATCGACTTGATCCATCTCGAGGGATTCCGATTCAAATAGTCTTCACGACTAATGGAAATTCTACGTAGCTACGAATTTCAAATGGACACTCATCGAGAGTTCCAAAACCTTCACAAATAATAAATGGAAGGTACTTTTCCATATCCTCAGTTTAGAAAACATAATATCATATATATGTAGTACTTCATTTCACATTTCGTACATATCATATCCATGTAAACTTACATAAGATTTCCATAACAATGACCTTCTAAACTGACGGTTTTCAAATTTACCACATTCATATATATAAGTTCTAAAAACCTACATATCCTATATCCATAACAAATAGAGGATTTCAAAATTTTCCTCTAATTCGATTTGGAAATTTTAAGGTTATCTCAAACCTAATTCATATTCATAATTCCATTTATTATCGACTTTCACATTCGATTTGGATTTCACGTTACATCGTCAATTCTCAACACAGAATTGATGTCTATCGATATATAACCTTTGAGCTCGTACGTCTCAAAGAAGGGTGTTAAGCTAAGTGAATAAATTCTCCGCCACCAACAGATATATATTTAATAGAGATCAATTGCTATGTCATCAATTCACAATGCTAGACATACAATCCAAACCATCATCTGAAATTCAAAACTCAACTTATATTGTCTTTGGTGTCGAAGTTAAACTCAATTTAACTCAACGATTCAATCTTTTTGAAAAATTTCAAATTGAACTAATTGTTCAAATTTCTCATTTAACATTTCAACTTCGACTTTGAAAATGAATTTCAAATCATTTATCACTTACGGAATATATTTACAACATTTCATTTCATATTTGGAAAAACATTTCCATACTTATTTAAAAATAAGTAATTCACAAATCCATTTTATTTTCAACATTTGAAAATATTCGATATACTTAAATCAAAATTAAGTATATATTTCATCTTTAAGGAAATCATTTTCTTTCACATATTTATTTGAGTCAAAACAAATGTTACGTAAAACATCATTACGACAACTCAAAATCACTAGTATAGGGATTCGAAATTTAGATAGATGTATAAATCCCAATACTATACAAAACATTTCCTTTCGGAAATCATTTACTATAACAACAGTGTTATAGTCCACTATTTTCTTTTATTCGAAAACGTCTATTTCAACAATGAATGTTGAAATCTATGGTTTCGATATTCAATGCCTTTTAAAACAATTAATCTTCGTTTTAAAATATCACTTTCCCAAAACATGCCCATTTTATTCAATAGTATATTCACAACATTTCTATACATTTTTAAAAGATTATCCATTGTCCAAAATTGTGGATATACTTCCTTTAACAAGCTATAAGAATTTACTTATCAAAATAAGTCATTTTCGGATTTATCAACATCGTTTATAAATTCCATTTCTATTTATAAAACTTCAATTTATAGTTTGAATTCCGCATACTTTTCACAATATTGGTTTTAAACCAACTTCAAATTTTCCAATATTAAGTTTTCCACTTAACTTAATTCTCTACAAGTTCAAATTTAAATTCATCACTGAATCTATTAAATTTATTATGGATTATCATGTTGACAAACTTCAAATTTGAAATTCTAAATCCCATTTGAACCTTGCATTTTCTCTCTATTTCCAAAATAATCAACTAGTTCTTTAGTAAATCATTCATCGACTTGGTTTTCAATTTAATCACATTTGATTCATTCACATTGGATTATACTAACATTCGTTCATATTCAATTAGTTTACTTTCACTAATTTACATTTAAGTTAGTTTGCTTTCAATTCAAATCATATTTGATTCTATTTAGATTTACTTATCTTTCAATTTGAATTCACTTACTTAGCTTTCAATTTCCATTAATTCAGTTTCATTACTTCACTTTATGAATTCATTTTGATATCAAATTCAACCTCATTTAACATTACTTAAGCCATGTTTCATTTCTAAAGTCATTTTATTTAACTTTTACTAAAGTCAAATTCATATCACTATTCAAAATTCAGATTTTGTTTTACTTAACAAAACTGTTTAACCATTTTAACAACTGGTTTTACTTAAAATTTCTCATTTTATAAGTTATACAACTTATTAATTTAAACTTCCCAATTCATATTATATAATCACTTATATTTTATGTTTAAATTTCCATTTCAATAATTTATCTCATCAAGTTCAATTTATTTAACTTCCTTTAGTTAAATTTCGAATCATATATTTATTAATACTAATTCAATTTTATTTATCAAAACAAAATTTCAAATCACTATTCACTTTAATTATATAAGATCTATTCCAAATTCATTTATCTTATTTCTAAAACAATTTTATACTTCTTTAAATTTGAAAAACGTTTTCTTTAAAGTGGTTCTAATAACTATTCATATTAAACACCATAAACTAAGCTTTGTGTAAACCAAAGCTCTGATACCACTTTGTAACATCTCGCCCTTCTGACCGCCTCCAGTCGGTAATTAAACCAACTCGAAACGTTAAAAAAGACGGATTGTTATTTAGTTTATAGAATTTAAACAGAATCAGCCACAGAAACACAGAATAATAATCTTTCATTACTATGAATTTCTTTTACATACATCAGAGTTTATACAATGTATTAAATTGAATAGCGGAATATCTTTTTAAATACAAAATTTCCTGAACTAAAATGATTCTTTACTCTCTCTCTCTAACTTCGCTGCCCGAAAATCTTCAAGCTGTAAAAATACTCGGTCTGACCCGAGTATTACATTCAAAAGAAAATAATACACAGGTCAGTCTAATTCAAACCAGTTATTAGTGCATAGAAGCAATAATAATCAAATAGACGACAGTCATAATAATTCTCCATCTATCCGACCCTTTCAACAAAGAAATCGGATAACGGTAAATATAACACTTAACAGTGTTATCAATAAATCAGTAGATTCAAATCATCGACTGAAATAAATAAGCAAATTTTCAGTGAAGAAAATTCAGAAAACAACAAAATCATTAGATCAAACAAAATCAATTTAAACAATTGAAAAGTCACTTTAAAACATCAATTACTGATTGGCTGCAGTACACGCACGCGTGCACTGCCTCGCCACTATAGTGATGAAATGCACATAAAATCAACGGAAGTTCACGAACGAGCACGAGGTCAAACCCGAGCGATTAGGCTGGATTCAACTCAAGTGTAGTCAGAAAAACAAATCCAATTGCATCAATGCGACGCAAACCGACAAGGACAAGACTGCGTACAAAACTAAACTGCAGTCACCACATAAATGCTACAGTTTAAAAGAACAAGCTCAAAACAGTCAAAATCCAAAACCCAGTACACCACAGTGCACGAGTACAAACAGCAACTACAACATGTTGCAACTATGCTTGAAAACAATTGCACAACATACATATAAAGAAATAACATCAAGGCACAAAGGCTACAGGTTGGCAACAATTGATTTGCATGCAACCTGAACCAACAGAACACAAAGGCTCAAATGACCAATTATAAAACAACGTGGGAGTATGACAGTAAGCAGTGCCAAAGAACATCTAGCCGACTACAACAATGTGCAAGTACAAAATGAATGCCACGACTACAGAGGGTCAAGTGCAATCACAACTGTACATATTCAAAAGCACTTAAGCAAAGAACTCGAAGACATTATCAAGTTAATGTCGAAGTTCAACCAAAAATAAGTTCAACATTTATCAAGAACCAAATTCACAGTGAACAAAGCATAACTACAAATTGCACTGTAAAATAACACAAGCTTGGTACAATTCCAACCATATATGTACACACACATACCTATGTATGTATGTACATATATGCAGATTGGATAACAGGTGACCAAGCAAAATACATAGTGCAGACAACTGAAGTGATAAACAACATAACTCAAAACCAAGTCAATCACTTCAAGAGAAAAAAAAATGCAATTCGAACATACATATATACATATCAAATGATGTATATACATGCATGACTGCATACATATATATGAAGACTAGAATGCAACTGGATGCAAACAATCTCAAAAAAACATGAATGTACCAATTGTAAACATATATAATACTGTAACTGGACAATAATAACATCATAATCTAGAACATGGCAAAATGCCAAAGTCATGGAATCTAGACTTCCATCTCTTAGTCCTGACATTCTTTATTACCTAGTCAGTCCTGCTAAAGTGGATGACCTTCCAGACCATCAATAATATCGAGTTTATCCTCACCCGAAGATCTTATTCTCTGAGTCCTTAATAAAGCAAGAGCATGGGAGACTCAATTTTTCTTCATCAAACGGTTCTCTATAATCAAAGGAAAGTTTTTTGCTACTAGTAAGCCTATTATCCTTGACTATCGTTATTCGTTTACTACTATTTACTGATGGTTTTCCTTTCCTAGATCCCGCTCCTAAAAGTCTAAGCTTTGAAGATCAAAAAACCATAAGCTCCCTAATTCTTTTAGGTGATAATAAGAGAAATAGACTTACAACCTAATTCCTCTGAAGCTCCTTCAACATTCTACTACTTGAACCACCCTGAAAACTTAGGAGAGCCACCCATGGCTAAACGCAACTCTCAGGGAGTTGGCGCGTTAGTACTGGGCGATTCTAGAATTTTCATGATTACTTCCCTAGTGCAGCTTGATACCGATGTTAATAGAGTTAAAAAGGAAATTATCGATGTTATCAGTTTACCAACTTCCATTCTCTGTTTTAGGCACAACTGCTCTTGTTACTTTTCCTAAGGAATCAAGAATGAAAACTAATGTGTCCAAAAAAAGGAAAGAAAAAGATGCATCTCCAGCCGTGCCTCACCCAACTGAACTTTTTTCCTTTAAGAATTTTATTACCAAGGCTATCAAAGCATTTAAAAAAGAAGGGATAAATGCTGATGTTCTTAATGATGCTCCTCCTCCTCCTCCTCTGGACAAAGACCTAAATTTACGGGTGAATTTTCCCCTACCATCGTGGAGGAAATAGAGCAAGTGAATTTTGACTCAAGTCCTAGAGCGGTTATTTCAAATAAAGCCGCAAAAAAGCTTAAAGGAACTCAATTAGAGATCCCAAGAAATTCAGACTTTCGATCCCCTTCTTAATGTTTCTTTTTCTCTTTCTCCAACATCTATCGATTGCATATGCACTAAGCTTTGTTTGCTTCCTTCTCCCGCCGATCCTCTACTCTTAAGGGCTCAGCCTCAGACTTTAATAATGAATTTTGAGGAATTGGCACGATTGGTCATTTCACTACTTCTCTTGGTTCACCTCAATGTCTGTCCTACTCTGATGGTCACTTTTCATCATTCTTAAATAGCTCATATTAGTATGTTTATTAATTTTCTTGATTAATTTCAACTTTATGAATTTCACTTTAACTTAATCAAGTTATAAAATTTCAGGTTGGAAAACATATATTCCTTCTTAGAAATGCTTCTCAAGGGCCTACTAACAAAGTGGTTGAGCTTAAGGAAAATTTTACTTTCCTTTAGAAGGGTATGATTTATACCGCTACAAAAAGAGATGAAGCAATAACTGAAAAGGATAGATTGGCTTCCTCACATGAGGAGGAAAAGAAATCCGAGTTGTTATTGGATAAGAAATTGAAAAACTTGGGGGATGATCTCGAGTCATTCGATAAACTCAAGGTAAACTTAGAGAATGCAACCAAGGAAAATGTCGAGCTATCAAAGGTAAATTTGAGCTAAAAGAGGAAATAAATTGCTTGAAGTTCAATTGAACGGAAAAGCTAAAATTTTGGGCCATTTAGATTACATCATTAAAGATGCCAAGAAAAAGGTATCCTCTTTCCTTGATGTTGCTTTTCCCAAAATCATCGAGAAGTGCTATGAAGATGCACTGTATGTTGCATACATCAATAATATCCACAAGTGTCCAGACTTGGACTTTCCCTCTCTTCTAGCTTTGAACGAAAGATGTGAAAGGAAGTTCGGTCTAAAGATAAAAAGGATAGAAAGGCTCTCGAGGAAGAATTCCCTATCGAGGAAGAAATTGATGTTGGGAAATGGTTAACATTTGATGATGCTCCCACTAAAGAAATTCCAAGGCCTGATGATGAGACGATGATGTTGACGATGGTGGTGATGATGATAATGGCAATCATAATGATGATAATGGTGATGGTGGAGGGAGTGAAATGGATCCACTTGGCCAACCGGATGATGAAGATGCATCTGGTGGTACTAACCCAGATATATGTGCTCAAGACACAATAGTCGTCGATGCTACTGATCTCTCAAAAGGGGATCCTTTCAAGAAGGACAACACTTCTCGAAGTTAGAAGCTTGCTAATAAAGAAACATTCTCACCGCCTTCTATCCCACTTTCTCAGAAATATGTATCTTTATTCAAATGTCTTAGGCTATTAATTAACTTCTAGTTAATGCATTAATTGTTTTAGCTAAGGAGAAAATCAAAATATTATTATGATGCCATGCTCGAGAAGAAAAACACAAACATAAATCGATTGAACAGAAAGTTGGATAAAAAATGAAGGAGTATAATACATTGTCCAAAAATATCAAAAACTTGCCAAGAGCGTATCAAAATTGAAATTTTTAAAAGAGAGAGAAGTTGCCCCTCAGATGAGGAGGGCACGTAAACATTAGGAAAAGCTTTTAGAGGAAAATGTTGAGTTGTGGCCCTTTTTTGGATGTTAATCGATGATGGAGATGGCTTGGTGTAATTCCTCTATAAAGTTTATTGCAGGGGTCCGATTGTCGACTTCTCATACTTAGGTGATAACAGCCGAGGTTTGCTCAAACGCCTTCATCGTAGATTCTTGGATGAACATAAGACCGATCCCCATCCCGAGGCACGTTGACCTTCCCCGAGTTGCTCCTATTCCTCTTTCCTTACACTCTCTTCCCTCTTAGAAACCTAAATATGATAGAAAGAGATTCATTTTCAAAATGTATAAGAAATTTATTTAGTATGAATCAGAATGACTTGTATAATTATTGTATGCTACTGAGTTTTCTTAAGAGCTTTATCATTTTAGTTTCTCTATTTGCATAGAATAAAGGTCATTCAAGCAGCCCGATCCCTAGGGATCTCTTAAGTAAATTCATCAAATTGAAGAAAGACTTTTCAGAGAAATGTGTAATTCTTAAAACATCATAATTAGCGATATATGATTTCCTTAGAGATTTACAAAAAATTTAAATGCGTTACCCTCATTTCCATTTTGGCTTTTTAGGCGATGAAATGGATAAACTGTTTAGTGAAATTTGATCTTATCATTCCAAATTAATATGTGGTCATGACAGTCCTCCAGTTAGAGAATAAGATTACTATTGGTTCCCTCCTATTTACTCCTCGGAAGGAGTTAAGACTTCTTTTGATTCTATGATTACATTGTCTATTAGGTCATTTGAAAAGGCTAAAGCCGCGATTTCAAAACTTTGAACATTAATTAAATATTATTGAAATGGGATTGCAATGTAACATTGACTCTTATTATTATTTATAAACTTTGTTTGTTATTAGCGGAAGAGTTTGCCCTTCATGTATTAATTTTTTTTATTTTTTTATTTTTAATAGGATGCTCGGTTAGCACATAAATCTGATCCTTAGACACCTTGTGAATTATTAAAGTTAAAGATTAGCTGTTTGCATATATGGAGGAGAAACGATCATCCCAAGATAACTTGAATTTACGATTCTCAAATAAACCTGAGGCATGAGAGTGGCATAGGAACTATTTCCTATTAACATCAGCTTTTAGTGCTTACAAAAAAATGACCTCTCTCATCGAGGCAGAACTCAAAGAAATGAAGAACGAGCTTCAGTTGTCGAAAAAGAGAAAGTACACAACTCAGAGATCTAACTTCTTTGTTGAAGCTGACATTGAGATAGCTAAGCTTCATCAAAAAATAAGTGATCTCGAATTAGAGCTAAAGAAAAGTCAAGTTTCATGCCAATCTTTGGAGCTTATTGTAAGTGAGTGTGATTCTAGCCTTCCTTCTCCTACTCCGAGACATAGAACAAGATCCATATTCTTGACCAATAAGTAGTTTACTACTTTGCTAAACCCTCCTCCAGGTTTGAGTAACTAGCGATCTCTAAGTAGGGTAATCAAGTCAAATTCGAAATGATATAGTATTTCAACAAAAAGTGGGAGGAAAAGATATCCTAATGCATCAATGAATATGAAAGCAAGGTTCAAAAAGTCGAACGTGAGAAGTATGATCTTAATCAAGAAATAGAAAAGCTGATGAGTATGATTCGAACTTTGCGAGGAGCTATTGAGACTCTCCATCATACCCTGAAAGATCATATCAACTCGATTGATGATGCAAACACCATTTGTAAAAGGGAAATGAAACTCAAGGAACTCATGGACGTATCCAATCGTTGCATCACTGATCCTTTAATTGCTAAGGGTTTGGATAAACAGTACAGAATCTTGAGGTGTAACAAAAACCGGCCTTGATTAGATTTTCTTCCTTTTATCTATCTTTTATGCTTACAACTGTGTAAATAGTATATCAATTTGTAATTAAATGAATATTACCTTGGATATGTAACCAAGAATGTAATTTTGATTCTGACTTGAAATTGTATGATGCTTAGTATTTCATTTTTCCATACTTTGAGTTTTTGAGCTTACTTTCTGCTTGTTTGAGATTGTCGCTGGTTGAGCCTTTTATAACTCAACGAGGATGTTTAATAAAGGAGGTTCATGTTTTAAATGATATTAGATTTGGTAACAATGTAGAATATCAAAAATCCCCATCTAGAAGTTCAGACATCCACGTCTGGAATAAAAGAAGATCAGAAATCCTTATAGGATAATAGTAGAACAGAAATCTGTATAGGAAAAAATATCCGGTAATGGAATATTTGAAAATGTTTTTTTTAAGGTCTAGATAGATATAGAGCGCTACTTGGCTTGGATTTTTTTAGATATTCCTCTGACAAACTAATTGGTTTAGAGTACTACTTGGATCGAACTTTGTTAGACTTGAAAGCACTACTTGGCTATGAATTCGATTGATTTGGTTGGCTCAAATTTTGATAGATTTGAGAGCACTGCTTGGCTCTGGTTAAGAGTACAACTTGGATCAAACTTTGTTATACTTTAAAGCACTACATAGATATGATTACGATTGATTCGGTTGGCTTTAATTTTGATAAATTTGAGAGCACTACTTGGCTCTGATTTTGATTGATTTTGCAGCAATACTTTGGCTAAATTTTGATAGATTTGATAGCACTATTAGCTCTGATTTCGACTGATTCAGAAGCACCACTTTTGTTCAAATTTTGATAGATTTTAGAGCACTACTTTGCACTGATTTCGATTGATTCAGGAGTACTACTTTGGCTCGGAACCCTTATCGCCATCTTAGGTGATGGTTTAGATCCCATGTCTAGTGTGTTAGGTTAACTATCTTTAGTAGAACCAAAGACTTGCTCAATCTCCCTCTAAGAGGAACTTTAGTGAGGCCTTTGATGGTAGGTGCTAAAGGCTGGTTTAATGCTTCAGTGAGGCTTTTAATGGTAGCACTAAAGGCTTACTCTATCCTCCCTCTAGAAGGCACTTCAACCAAGTCGCTTAGGCAGGGGTTGAAGGCTTGTAGAAACATTAGACGGGCCCTTATGGATAGGACTAAAGGATAACTCTGGTCTTCCTCTAGGAGGCAGAACTCAAAGAAATGAAGAACGAGCTTCAGTTGTCGAAAAAGAGAAAGTACATAACTCAGAGATCTAACTTCTTTGTTTAAGCTGACATTGAGATAGCTAAGCTTCATCAAAAAATAAGTGATCTTGAATTAGAGCTAAAGAAAAGTCAAGTTTCATGCTTATCTTTGGAGCTTATTGTAAGTGAGTGTGATTCTAGCCTTCCTTCTCCTACTCCAAGATGGAGAACAAGATCCATATTCTTGACTAATAAGTAGTTTACTACTTTGCTAAACCCTCCTCCAGGTTTGAGTAACTAGCGATCTCTAAGTAGGGTAATCAAGTCAAATTCGAAATGATATAGTATTTCAACAAGAAGTGGGAGGAAAAGATATCCTAATGCATTAATGAATATGAAAGCAAGGTTCAAAAAGTCGAACGTGAGAAGTATGATCTTAATCAAGAAATAGAAAAGCTGATGAGTATGATTCGAACTTTGCGAGGAGCCATTAAGACTCTCCATCATACCTTGAAAGAGCATATCAACTCGATTGATGATGCAAACACCATTTGTAAAAGGGAAATGAAACTCAAGGAACTCATGGACGTATCCAATCGTTGCATCACTGAACCTTTAATTGCTAAGGGTTTGGATAAACAGTACAGAATCTTGAGGTGTAACAGAAACCGGCCTTGATTAGATTTTATTCCTTTTATCTATCTTTTATGCTTACAACTGTGTAAATATTATATCAATTTGTAATTAAATGAATATTACCTTGGATATGTAACCAAGAATGTAATTTTGATTTTGACTTGAAATTGTATAATGCTTAGTATTTCATTTTTCCATACTTCGAGTTTTTGAGCTTACTTTCTGCTTGTTTGAGATTGTCGCTGGTTGAGCCTTTTATAACTCAACGAGGACGTTTAATAAAGGAGGTTCATGTTTTAAATGATATTATATTTGGTAACAATGTAGAATATCAAAAATCCCCATCTAGAAGTTCAGACATCCACGTCTGGAATAAAAGAAGATCAGAAATCCTTATAGGATAATAGTAGACCAGAAATCTGTATCCAGTAATAGGAAAAAATATCCGGTAATGGAATATTTGAAAATGTTTTCCTTTTAAGGTCTAGATAGATATATAGAGCGCTACTTGGCTTGGATTTTTTTAGATATTCCTCTGACAAACTAATTGGTTGAGAGTACTACTTGGATCGAACTTTTTTAGACTTGAAAGCACTACTTGGTTATGAATTCGATTGATTTGGTTGGCTCAAATTTTGATAGATTTGAGAGCACTGCTTGGCTCTGGTTGAGAGTACAACTTGGATCAAACTTTGTTATACTTTAAAGCACTACTTAGATATGATTTCGATTGATTCGATTGGCTTAAATTTTGATAAATTTGAGAGCACTACTTGGCTCTGATTTTGATTGATTTTGCAGCAATACTTTGGCTAAATTTTGATAGATTTGAGAGCACTATTAGCTCTGATTTCGACTGATTCAGAAGCACCACTTTGGTTCAAATTTTGATAGATTTTAGAGTACTACTTTGCACTGATTTCGATTGATTCAGGAGTACTACTTTGGCTCGGAACCCTTATTGCCATCTTAGGTGATGGTTTAGATCCCATGTCTAGTGTGTTAGGTTAACTATCTTAAGTATAACCAAAGACTTGCTCGATCTCCCTCCAAGAATAACTTTAGTGAGGCCTTTGATGGTAGGTGCTAAAGGCTGGTTTAATGCTTCAGTGAGGCTTTTAATGGCAGCATTAAAGGCTTACTCTGTCCTCCCTCTAGAAGGCGCTTCAACCAAGTCGCGTAGGCAGGGGTTGAAGGCTTGTAGAAACATTAGACGGGCCCTTACGGATAGGACTAAAGGACAACTCTTGTCTTCCTCTAGGAGGCACCTTAACTAGGCCTTTGATGATGGGGTTAAGAGCTTATGCTCCAGCCAAGGCACGTAGGCAGGGCCGAGGCTTAGTCGGTGCTTTTGCCAGGCCCTTTAGGATGGGACTAAAGGCTTACTATGTTCTCCCTTTAGGTGGTGCTTTGTCTAGGCTCGTAATAGTTGGAGACAAAGGCTTTAGCTTTTCAACCATGTAGAATCATTTGTTTGAAGAATTTTTATTATGGAATTTGCCTAGTATTATTTACAAAGTCATCAAGCTTACCTTGCCCTAGAAAATTACTGGTCATTTCTTCTAAGCCTCTGCACCGATTAGTATCATGCCCATTTGTAAGATGGTAGTGGAAATACAAACTTCCAAGATTTCTTTCAAACTTTGGCCTTCTCTTTTGCGAAGGCTAATAATCAAGCTTATCCTTAGTCAAGAAGTAATTGTTTTTAAGAGAAGTAGTGAAAGTGCAATCTTTTGGAAGTCGGTATTTGGTTGCTAGCCTTCTTGAGTGTTGCTTAGTTCTTTTGATGCTTACTATTGGTATCTCATTCTCCATAGCCAGCTTTCATTTTAATGTCCTATGAACTTCATTAAAGGTCACCGAATGGTTCATGACTCTATGTTATCTCGAATATAGTCCCCTTGGCTTGAGATTGGATGCCTCTCCTTATCTTTAGGAACAAATTATCCTTTTTTGGGATAGCTCTTCCCAAGTCAAAATTTGGAGTAGGGGCCCACATGAAAGTGATTCATGCTTCAATTATCCAGACCATAAAGGGCCGCCTGCTTCTTTTCATTTATGATCTGCAAGGCCTTTAACCTCAATAATTGTTCTTAACGAAATCGTCGATCATCAGTGACTTGATAAGTGGGCTTAATTATTCGAGGCTCAGATGACCCTTACTCAAACTTCTTAACACGATTAAGCAGCATGGTGTTAGGGATTAAGGTCGGTTATCTTTGGATTGGTATATGCTTGGATAGATATGTTCTTTATGCCATAATATGTAGGCTTGGGCCGTTCAAGTAGTTTGAAGTGGTTCCACTTAGGGTTTCAATGAAGTCGGAGATTTGAACTCTCCTTAGTGCCAAAATGTTAAGAATAAAGTTGTGGACCTAAAAAGTAATTAGGAAATTAGGCTAATCATTGAGAAGCTTTAATGAAGCCCGCTGAAGTCATCAATTCGAAGAGGTTTCTCATAGCGTTCCATGATGTTATCGTCATAGCCACAGTCATATAAATAGTTTGAAGTCACATATGCAAGGTAAGTATAAGCTCAAAGTCACATATGCAAGATAAGTAAAAGCTCGAAGTCAAGTAATTGTACAAATCCCAAGTTCAAGTTGAATCAAATATGCTATATTGCTATGCTAAGTCCTTGTTCAATGTTCAAAATCCTATGTGTACAAGGTTCCTAAATTACACTATGCTCTAAAATCTCTAAACTGATTTAGGGTTTAGAAAGTTAAAAGTAAGAAATGAGAGAAGAGAAAATTTGACGCCCAAAACAAGACCCCTAGGGCTATATTTATAGAAGTAAGCAACAACCACTCCGCCTTTTAAGCCTTTTCGATAAGGTTGGCTTCGGTGACACTCGGTTCTAGCTCTACATTGATCAGCACTAGTAAAAAGCAGCACTAACGTTGGTGAGGCGCGGAGTTACCATTAGACAATGATATGTAGGGACATGTTCGACATGCGGAAGTTTATTTGACGTGCTTCAGCTTTAACTTCTTTCTTGGCATACTTTCGACAGTATTAACTTCGACAAGGCCTAGCATTAACCTCTTTGGGTTGACTTTAGTATTGGTATATGAAGTGATCCACACCACCCTTCCAACATGATCCTTTGAAGATGATAAGAGGATAACCTTGAAGTCAATTGAGTATGACATCGATGACTTCGTGGGTATTGATGATGTACTTCATCGATATCGTTTTTCACAATGTCTTCGAGGCATTTGCACGAGGATGATGTTTGATGTTTCACTATTGGTATCAGGGTATCATTATCCCCTTTTGACATCTTCATAGACCAACACCCTCGAAGTACTCATTAAGTGCGATGATGACTTGAGCGAAGCGAGACTCTTTTCATGTAACGACCCAGGATTTTGATCATTGATTTTGAAATATTTAATTGATTTAAATATTAAAACTAATGGTTTAAAAGGTTGGATAATTCAAAATTCCAAATATTGTGATTATATTATAGTTAATAATTGAAATTCAAATACAGTGATTTTTTTAAAAAATATTTGAATTGGGTTATCTAATATTGAATAGTGATTCAAATAACTAGATTTTTAATTGAGTATTAATTCAGTTAGTGGGCTGACTTAAACCATTCCGAATAAGTAAGTAATGATAAATTAATTTTAAATTGAATTGTGGTAGTAACTGTCTGAATAAATAATCCGAAAATAAAATATTATTGTTATGACTCGATTTCTTTTGACGTATCTTTAATTTAGTTAGTGTGATTTTTCCAAAAATTTAATTTGGAAAATCTTGAAAATTTTGTTTGATGTTTTATCGGCAAACATAAGTGTTTTTGGGATTTTTGAGAATTCAAAAATTAATGTATATTATTATCGTTTTGAGGTTGCATTGCTATTCTAAACGGGACCATATTTTTATTTGGGCAATTTGAAATTCGTACGCAAACGGGAAGAGGTACAGTGTGACACCAAAATAAATTTTAAATATATATACCTAAGTCAACATTTATTATTAGCCCATCTTTTCCTCTGCAATGCCAGTATCCTATTTGCCCGTACTTCATCTATTAATTGCCGTATCTCAAATATAGAGGTGAAAGAGGATTTCGAGCTTTAAAAATCAAAATAAGGAAGTAACCTCGCCAAAGAAAAATCACTCCTCTTCATTCCTCTTCTTTCTCATTTTCTCTATTTTCAAAAAAAAAATTTACTTCTCTTTATCCAATCTTCCTCTTTAGATCCACGCAAAACCTCCTTTTACCAGAAGTCAAAATTCTCAAGTTGTCTGATGACGACGCCATTGCAACCCTTAAGATCCGAAAAGCTTATCGATGCCGTCACTTCATGGTTTTGGACCTGGCCGATGTCTAGGTCGTTTTAGACGAGCATTGCTAATGCGATTGCAAAGCATGAATCCATGAAGTCAAAATTATGTTGCCTAGTCTGAAATTGCAGTTGTGAGCTCGTGTTATGATAAGGTGCTTCGACCTGGAGCTTGTGCAATTTCATGCTAGACTACTCCTTGCCTTGATCTTATGATGGATGATTTCGTATCTGATGTTGGCTGTAAAACACTTGAACTTGTTAACGAATTATGTAGTTTGTTTAGATTGTTTTTGCTATTGTATTACTAAGCTCGATGTTTGAATTTTATTTTTGTGAACAGGATACTGCAAATTTTAGGAGTTCGATCTACAATTTGATGCCTTTTGTATATTACATGTTCTTCTTCTACTCACTTGAGATGACGATGCTTGGTTGACAAGTGAGGGATTGGAGAGGTAGGGAGGAAATAGCGTGCATGGTGATGTTGCTGTGTGTTTTGTGTACATGGGAGGGATGTTGGCGTTTGGGAAGGAGAAGAGAGGGTAGCGGGTTTGCAAATTAAATAGGCCGGGCCTAGTTTGTTATTTTGGGTAATTAGATTATTAATGGCCATTAGAGAATTAAATTATATTATTGGAATTTATACTTTATAAATGGAATCACTTTTGTATACTAGATTCGATTCAAACGCCGTCAATCATGTTGAATTCATATCATCATCCTCTACGCTTTGGAATTAAGTTGGTGGGAATTCGAGTTAATGAAATTTTGCACTAAAATAAAATGTAGTGGGAACTGAAATGCTTCGGCAACAACTGAAAATCCGGTGAGTTAAACTCATCTTTCTGATCTACCAGTATATTTTTGTGTAGAATAAATTTATTTATATCTTCTTGAATTGACTGAATTGGCCGATTGATTGAATATGATCTAGAATGATGATATAGCACCTCGAAATGCTATTAGATTGATTGAACTTGATCTAGGATCATGATATAGCACCTTGAAATGCTATTAGATATGTTTGAGTTTATTTTAAATTTAAAATGTCATCAAGTATTATATCATGTATGGAGTGACAAAATAATATTGATGAGTTACGTTATTTAATTATAACGTAGTTAATTTAAATATGCTATTTTGGTGTTATCTATTTGGCCTAATAAACACCATCGAATAATAAATGGAAGATTTTTATTACGAATGCTATGTGGTTAGCGGAATAAATATCTATTCTGCTATTAGATTAATTTGGACATTTATTTAAGTGCAAGTTGATTTATACTGGATAATTGATGTGCTAACAATTGATTGTTAATTATAGATACATATATGCCTATTATTATATGGATGCATGTAATTTGACTTGAAAGTTAAATTGAAATTAAATGGTAGCTTGTTAAGTACCATTGTGATCGTTAAGCCTCTTTCAGGATTTAGAAAGATACAAATATTATTAACTTCAAATTTTATAATTTGAAGAAAAAGATTTTATTTAATTATTATTGGTACAAATTGTTTTGTTAAATTATTATTTTACAAATGTTTTGTAAAATCATTTTTTAGTAAAGTTAATTATGTTTTAAAATTAATTATGTTTTAAAATTAATTATTTAGAAGATATAATGGGATTTACAAGGGAAGGATCTATAAATGAAATTTTATAAATGAGATTTTTACAAGTGAAACTAATATGAGTTTGTAAATTTATAAACGATATTTATAAATTGAAAGGATCATCATTTGATAAATTGGAAATATAAGTTCAAGGTGTGAATTTACAAGGAGATATGGAAATCGGTTTAGAAAGAAATAGTAAATTCTATTCTGGAATTTGGAAATAGTTATGAAATTGGAAATGTAAATCGATTGGCGATAAATCTAGAGAGATTTATAAGTATAAAATGGGTATGTTGACTTTTAAAGATGGTTTTTCGCAAGAAGTTAAGATTTGTTTTTAGAAAAGAATTTTTATTTATTAAACTATTAGTTGGATTAAGATATTTTAGAAAGTTAGTTATTTAAATATTTAAATTTGTTGAAATGAATTTTAAGTTTTATAAACAAGTTTTGTAATCGATTAGAAATTTTATAATGAATTGAAATTAGTTAATGACATTTATTTTTCAAAGTGCTTCGATATTTAAAAAATTTATTTTACCATATTTTTGAAATTTATTATTATATATATAGTTTAAAAGTAAGTGATTGCAATTTATTTATAAATACTCTCGAGATTTATGAACCGAGTTTTATTTAATTGATGTGATTTTATAAGAGAAAATCTTATAAGGGAATTCGGGAACTTAAGGAAATTTAAGAAAAAGAAATTTGATATGGGAACTTCGGAAATAAATTTGAATTCATTAAAGGAATTATAAATTGTTGGTTGGATTATAATTAAGTATAATCGATAATTTTTGGAAATTTAAAGGGAATTAATAAAAATTTCAGAGATTTATGAGATAAGCACGAAATATTTCCTAAGTATGGATATTAGAAATGACTTTGGGAAATAGACTTATAATATTTTTCCTAAGTATTCAATTAAAGGTTTGGAGATATTTTAGAGACGAAATGATTTATATAGAAATATTTTTCTAAGTAATGAATTATAAGTTGGGTTTGGAAATATTCCTAATGTTGATATGGTTTGGAAATGTCTTGTTATGGATATAAGAATTTGAAATTTGTTTCCAAATGTTGAAATATTGAAAGAAATTTGAATATATGTCTTTGTAAAGATAATTTGAAATAAATGTTTGAAAGATTTATAATATGGACCTAGTGACTGTTTATGTGTGTAATTTGATAGTTAAATAACCGACTATCAAATCTAGCCAAATTCGTTGATCGTTTCAAAGAGATCGAGATCAGATTTAATTATCTGAAAACCACTTCGATCCGATTTGAGTGTTGCGAATGGTGATATTGTGAAGATAATGAAGATGGTGATTTTGGAGATTTGGTTTGTTCAGACCCAGAACAACTTGTATGGATGACTGCTATCATTGCATTGTCGCTTGGAAGACAGTGTTAGCATTCCAAGTATGAATGTTATTCTTAAGTTAATATGTAGCCTCAAGCCTCATCAATCGAGAATGACTAAAACATGGGAGATGCAATAGGGCTAAGTGGGTCGCACCCAAGTAGGGTATGTTATCACTTTTCAAGATACACATAAATATATTATAATTACGAATATGGTTGTGCATGGAAAAGAGGGTGCTCGATAGGGTGGGAACACCCGGGGTGATAACATATTCGATACTATCCAGTAAGGGGTAGGCCGGTCCTGTGTTGGCAGGAATCGTTAGGTACGATCTCGGTACATTTTTCTAGAGATGTACTACGGCGGGCGGTACCCCAGTAGCCCAGTCATTGTATGGAATCCAATATCCATTGCGAGCCTGTACGGTTTTGATTGTGCTCAACTATGCTGAAACGTGAGATGCAAGCATTTTAATTATTTTATAGTTTATTTTCTATAGACACTATTATAATATCAGATGATTTTGATATAAAATGTTTCGGTTACGATAAGGTAAAAACCCGTCGTATTTATGTGTGGCATGGTCGTACGAGATACCTTTGTTTTCAAAAGGATTTTGATAACGGTAATAATTCAAATTGATTGTGTTTCTCACGCTGGTTTTCTAGACTGACTTGGGTGTTATTTTAATATAATGCTCGGGTTAGATCGAGTATTACAGATCTAGGTTAGGATGCTAGGGAGCTAAGGAGACGTGCTAGTGGATTCTTAGGCGTATTCCACGAACCTGATTATATTCCGCTATGTGTGATATGCTGAATATTCCATACTTGTGAGGACAAGTTATGATAACTGTCCAGACTGGTTTGTTAACTGTTGTGCTCTGATGATGGTATGTATATGAAATGTTACATATTCTTTTTGTATAAAGATCAATTATTATATATTGTTCGTCCCGCTGTGAGATTCTGTATTTGTTTAGTTTCTTCTATCTTCTTTCTTTTTCCCCTAACTATCTGTCTTTCTGGCACTTGAACGCTCGGCACATGAATACTGTGAATGTATTAGTGTCGACTCTAAGGGACGAAAAGATGGGTCGTTACATTTCATATGAGCGATGTCAGTAAATCTTTGCATCCTTGCCATGCGTAGTGGTTGCCTCGATACTTACTAATGGTTTTCGAAGTGAATTACCATTGATTCCTTTGCCTGCTTTTTCTTTTATGACTTCGTGCATTTTCTGTAGTTGTTGAAGTGCATATCCTGCCTCTTCGATTATAACCTATAATGTCTCTTCGATGTTGATTTCTGATGTGAAGCCATGAAATATCGAACCTCTTCGATTAGAATTATCGTAGTAACATGAGTTACTAACATTATATTTATAGCTCACATACTCCATACACACACTCTATGTTTTTATTTATATTTTGGTTTTCATCCCTATGCACAAGAGAACTCAAGCAACTCATAATTGCATATATAAATAAAACATTTGCATATATTTTGTTTTCATAAGCTTCCTTTTATTGTCACATGGTATCTGATTCTTAGTAAAAATACGAGTTGTTAAGATTCTCGTTTAGTTGGCAGAAACTTTATGTTTCAAGCCTGCATCACTGGGCACAAGAAACATAACTATACAATACTAAATAAAACAATAACGATTCAAGGATGAACTTAATAGAAAATACACAGCTGCAAAAATCATGAACACACACACATATAGCTATACATGCACACATCACTTCCCTATTATAGATTAATCGCATACACACACACATATACATACATACATACATACATACATACATACATATATATATATATACATCCAAGGGATATACTTCTTAAACGCATAGGCAATTCAACATTTCGACATCAATGCAAGTAATTACAAACATCATTGTGAGTTAGAATTACTCACCTTAATGAAGAAATACCCCTTCTTCTTCTTGAATTCAACCTCCTATGTTCCTCCCTACTTGTTGTAAATGACTCCACTCAATTCTGATTGATTTCTTGATTGCAATGAGAAGTAGAGATGTCGAGAAACTTTAGTTTGAATCTTTATAATTTGTAGAATTGGCTTTTATTTTTATTTGATTATGGAGAGGTAGGATTTGGGGATAATGATGAATTTCTAATGTCGTTTCACGTTTAGACTTAGGTATATTTATAAATGAGATTGGAAGCCTCGGGAAATGGAAACCTCAAGAGAATGAATTATTAGGATACTTGATTTTTAAGGGTTTGTATAATTGAGCTTGGGCTTTTTGCTTTAAGCAATTATATATGTATATGTGTGTGTGTATCCTTTGATTTAAAAACAATTTTAATACTACAACGACCTGCTTTTCCATACCATTCAGGCTGACAATAAACCACCCATGTTCAACCCAAATCAAACAAAGAGACAGATAGTTATGGGAAAGAAAGAAAAAGAAGAAGAGAAGAAGAGAAGAAGAAGAGAAAAGAAACTAAAAATAATACAGAATCTCACAATTGCAGTGGAACAACATATAATATAGTGTCAATGATTTTTACAAAAGGGAAACTATTATATACATACATCCATAAGAGTACAACAACAATCACAATTATCAGTCTGGACAGTTATAACAACTTTTCCTCACAATTGCTGATAATCTCAATAACAAAGCAGTAGAAATAAAGATATACAAGAATACGACTTGAAGACCTCCAACTCGTCTCCTAAGCTCCAATGCATCCAAAGCAATCTGTAAATATGCTCGGTCTAACCCAAGCATTAAAATAAAATAAAAATCAAGTTAGTCTGGAAAACCAGCTTGAGAAAACACAACCAACTGAATTTTAAAGTTATAATGACCTTTGAAAATAAAGGGTATCTCGTAAGACCAAGCCACACATAAACACAAATGGGTTTTTACCTTACGATAACCAAAACATTTCATATGAAGTCCAGTGATATTATAATAATGTCTAAGGGTTCAAAGTAAATATATAAAATAGCTGAAATGCTTGCATCTCACATTCCAACATAGTTGCGCACAATCAAAATCATAATGGCTCGTATTGGAGATTATTTCTATACAATGACTGAGCTTGTAACAACCCGCATATCTATCGATTCTATATTTAAATATTTTATTTAAATATTTTATCGTTAGTCGGATGTTAGTCCAAAAAGCTAATTTTTGCAAACGGTCGAATTAGGACTCGAGACCACTTCCATTGAGTTCAAAATGTCGTTTGCGATCTTTTTGAGTATAAACTTTGATATGTTTGGGGCTAGTCAAAAATTTGACCATTTTCACTTTGGGTTGGGTATGGTTCAGCCCTATGTTTTAGCTTAACACTCCAAACTGAAACCCCCTCTTCATTCACTCCCTCCTCCTCTTCATTTCAGTTCTAAAGAGATTAATGGTGAGTGGAATGGGAAATTAAAACTCTAAAACCCTAGTTTCCATCTACAAATCAAGTTCTAGCTCCAAATCAATAGAAGAAGCTTTGGTAAGTCTCCTCTTCTTCTTCCCCAACTCACTCTCTTATCAATTTCAGAAATCCCTAAACCTAATTTAGGAAATGTTTCTCTTTTTAGCTTAGAATCAAGCTTGTTGAGTTGGGATTGAAAAGAGATTGTCATTGCCATTGCTCTATAGCTCCTTCATACTTGTGCTTGTGTATAAAGGTGAGATTTTTATCTCACATCTAAGTCAATAATTATCTTCGATTGTTAGGTATGAATTCCTAACACTTATCCTTGTGCAATTCCTGAGTCGTTGTGGCTCGACCGATCGTTATCGATGTCGTTTGGCCATTTTTTGGCCTAGGTTCAGGGAATGCCCTGAATAACAGTTTCAGCCGTCTGAACGTATGGTTCAGACGTCTGAATGGAATACTGGGAATTTTCTTCTCCCAGCATTCAGACGTCTGAATCAAAATTTCAGACGCCTGAATTGGTTCGTTTTGGACCAGAAAAGGAATAGGCTAAAAAGTGCCTATTTCAGACGTCTGAAATCTAGGATTCAGACGTCTGAATTCTGTTCTGGAAAATAGTTTATTTTCCAGATTCAGACGTCTGAATTCTTGATCTCAGACGTCTGAATCTGCTGTGTTTTGCCTAGTTGTTTTTTTAGCTTAAATATCCAACTCTAATCAAATCGGGTTGATTCCCTTTTTGTTGTTATCATTTATTATCGGCCACTTTGTTAAGTCGCCCGCCTTTTTAAACTTAGGTCGCTTGTCTTCACTAAGTCGTACCGTGACGGGGCGCTGCCATCTGCGTAGGCAATCTTATATGAAAAGCATTCATCAGAACTTCCATTTTGATGCATTTTGAGCTGATTTCCTTGGATTTTATTCACGTCTCCGAATGTGAATTTTTGTGATACGTTTTATGACTTGTCACTTTAAAAATATAAAGGTTTCAATACTAGTAGTAAATATCAAAACTCTTTCATCAAATTGATTTCAACACTATTTTTAATATCAAAAGTTCGTTTTCCCAAACCGATTTCCAATCTACTAATATATATAAGCCTTTACTTCACTCGAATGAGAAATCGACTTAAACGACTTAGTAAAACGAGTGGTATGAAACGCTTGCGTTCACTTCGTCGGTTAGCTCTTGGACTTGTTCGACTGAACCCTTTTCGTGACAATTTCCTAGTGAAGATTTGCAGCTTGTTCGTAAATATTTAAGTTAAGCAAGTGGTTATGGGACATGAAGCTAAACTCATATATTTACTAGCTTGGTGTGATTGACACTTCTCGCTGATCATGATGATCATTTTATGATTTAGACTAGCAATTGTGCGATGTCTCTTTGTTTGCAAGGTAAGACTAGACCGCAATAGTGTGATTCCGACTCACACACATCTCTTTGTCCGCAAGGTTAGTCTAGGCCGCAGTAGTGTGATTCCGACTCACACATATCTTTTTGTTTGCGAGGTTAGGCTAGACACCACTTGTGTGATTCCATTCACACATACCTTTCTGCTTTTTGGTTAGCCTAGGCCTCAATCAGTGTGATTCCGACTCACACATATGGGGTAGCTCCCCATGGTCTTCGGACCATCATGTGATAGGCCTCTTTCTCTTTTTATGATTTCTGGATTTCTTGTTTTGATTTCTGGATTTTTATGTCATTGACTTGTTATGAGTACAAGTTTAGGGTATGATGCCCTCTTTGGATCTTTGAGAAGATTCTTGTGATATTGATCATTTCTCATCGGTTGATCTCCTGTTGATCATCATTTTCATACTTATAGTAGTATGTCAGTATGGGTATTCTATGTTTATGCCATATCTATTATTTTATATCATGTCATCTGATATTTATAGTTAGACTGATCCGTTTATTATTTTCTTAAATAATACTCGGGTCAGACCGAGATGTTACAGGTGCTTCTGCTTGACTTCCTCCCGGGATTTGCTACTCTGACTTTTGGCTAACTATTTAGTTTTGCAGTCTTTTGTTGTATACACTTGAGATATGGACTCGTAGTTGTATTCTTTTGGTATAGCACGCGTTGCTATTCTTTTGTATTATCGTGGATCTTTCTGACCACTACTCTGATGTACACTTTCATGTGTTGTATATTTATTCATATCTTCTTCCGCCTTTGTGATATGGATGTCTGTGACTGATTTATGTTATGTTTATTTCTATATTTGTTTCCGAAGATTATATATAGCCACTGTGTGATAGATTTGTGTTTGTATCGGTATGTCGGATTTCCTCCTTAAAAGATATGCATTCTATTCTATCTGACATATCAGTGCTCGCACAAAGAAGTTACATGGATGGTCGCTCCTCCACAGCCTTATTCTCCGCGCTAGTTGACAGCACTACATCGTAGTGTTCTTGGCTAGCGTGGGTATAGAGGTGGGGCGTCACAGAGCTACTGGGGTACCGCCCGTCACCGTGCATTTCTAGGTAAAATACACCGAGAGCCTTACATGGATTCCCTGTGAGTCAAGACCGGCGCTACCTCTTACTGGATAGCGTCGAATATGTCATCACCTTGGTTGGAATCAACAACCTAAATGGTCCCCGAGCTTAAATGGTCTATAATATCGATCTAGATTGGGTGATGACCATACCCTAATGGTAGCGAACCACATAACCTTGAATAATCTCTATTGTTTTTGTCATTCCCGATTGATGAGGCTTGAGGCTACGATTACCTTTTATATAGAGCTTTCCACTTAGAATGCTAACACTGCCCTCCATGCAATATGTAACAGCCCGCAAACCCATACCCCATGAATCGACACTATTCTCCATTATATCAACTCAAAGTGAACGGAAATACGAACCATTAGGGTTAAAGAAGAAGGAGGTAGAAGAAGAAATAGAAAACAACATCAGAATCTCACAAACGCAGCGGAACAATATATAATAGATAAATGACAAATCTTTTAAACAAACGAATTATATCTGTTTATACATTACATCATCAGAGTACAACAAAATTCATAGCACACAACTGGACAATTATCATAACCTGTCCTCACAAAACTGAATACACAACGGAATAATAATCAAGTACGGAAGTATGTCTCGTCATCCAGCTCGTCTCCTGAGCTCCACAGCATCTTTTCCTATATCTATAATACTCGGTCTGACCCGAGCATTATAATAAAACAATACCCGAGTCAGTCTGGAAAACCAACGTGAGAAAACACACTCAATTGGATTATTAAAGCTTCAAAATCCTTTGAAATCAAAGGTATCTCGTAAGACCACGCCACAAATAAATATGTCGGGTTTTTACCTTACGATAACCAAAAAAATTCTTATAAAATCCTCTGATATTATAGTAATGTCTATATACAAATACTTATTCAAATAGCCGAAATTGTTACATTAATTAAATTCCAGCATAATAGGTATACAAACAAAACCGTAAAGGCACGTAGGGAGAATGGATTTCCAACTAATAACTAGGCACTGGGGTACCACCTATCACAGTACTCGGTCTCGATCAGCGTACCGAGGACCCCTCCGTTCCCCTGCAACACAAGAACGGAATACCCATTACTGGATAGCCCGAATAAGATCACCCCGCGGTTGGGATCAGCAACCGCCCACTAAGCCGAATAAAAAGGAACATCTAGACAGGGATGACCTTACCCAAATTGGGTGCTACCCACTTAGCCTTGTTGCATAACCCTTGATTTTCAGTCATTCCCGGTTGACGAGGCTCGAGGCTAAATGTTACCTTTTTAGAACACATCTCACTTAGAATGCTCATCGTCCCCCTGACGACGTTCTGATAGCATTCATCCATACAAGTCCGTTCCAGGTTCGGACGGAACCGAAGACACTACTCCTACTACATCCATTTTAGAATCACCCTCAGGATTAGTAGGGATTAGCCCTTGCACTTTACTGCTCCATCTTCGACTCCAAGCTCTTGTCTTCCTCACGAAAACGTTCAAACCGGATCGAAGTGGTTTTCAGGAAATTAATCCCGATCCCGGTCTCTTCGAAACGATCAGCGCATTGGCCAATACTGATAGCCGGTTATTTAACTATCAAGCAACATTCACAAACATCCATCAGACATTAATAATTTTCCAAATTATTATTTATTTCAAAATATCTTCACAAGATATTTTTCTACACTTCAACCCTTTTGAAAACAGTTTTCAAATCACTTTCCTCTTACAGAATAAATTTCCAAATATTGTTTATTTCCACTTAAAATTTGCCAAGTCTTAATACTTTAAATTTTAAAATAATTTAAACCATTTTCTAAAAATATATATATTTAAACACTTAAAATAAAAATAAAAACTATTTAAAACACTTTAAAATAAAAACTATATTAAGCACTTATATAAAATACTAGTTATAAACTTCTCATGTAAAACTTAAGCTAAAATCTTAAAATAAAGTTATGAAATTCTATACAAGTTTCAAATAAAAACTTTAGCCAAAATATCTTTAAAATAAAACTACTTTATAAATATTAATATTAATAATTATCTTTTTAAATCATAATACAAATTAACCTTTCAAAATAATTACTACTATAACTAATTTAATAAATATTTACCTTTAAAAATTTAAACAACTTAAATAATAATTTCTCAAAAAAACATTCCTTTAAAACAACTTTAATACTTTTAACTTATACTTAAAAAATCTGTTTCGAAAACGTACTTGGCTTTTTAGATTAATATACTTTCCTTTCACACCTTTAAAAATAAACCACTATTTATTTCTAAAACAAATTACCCATTCCTTTATAAATTCCCATCGTGAATTTATACTTCCAAATATCCACTAATGTCTTGTTTCACTTTATAAACCCAGTTTATAATTTCCATAGTCCCATTCTCCTTTTTAAAACACAGTTTCAAACACTCAATCAATATTCAAATCGATTTTCAAAATTAACTCCATTTTAAAATAAATTCCTTTACTTACTCAAATTTATTTTAAAATCCCTTAATTTCATTAATTCCATATTTAACTTCTTTATTATGATTTAAAATCATATTTAAACTGAAAATACCAATTTCATAAAAATTCATTTTATTTCTTCCTAAACTATTTAAATTCTGAAAATAATCTTTTATTCCTTTAAATAATATCACTTAAGTTTTAAAACTCATTTATTCCCATTTATTCAAAATCTCTTTTCCCATACTTGGAATTTATTTATTAGAATTTAAAAACCAACTTTTATCTTTTTTCCAATTCATTTATCCAAACCTCTATAATTTATTTACTTAAGAATTCTCTCTTTTATTTCCCTTCAAAAATCCAATATATATATTTTTGATAACTATGTATACCCAATATATTCAATCAAACCATAACATCCAATATTTCCAATTATCAATATAATTCATCATAGAATATCAAATAATCATATCACAGAATTATTAGAACAATCTAAATAATTTTGAGGAATCTAGTTGGATCCCTCCAACCTGTTTCCCTGCATCCACAGATGTTAGCACAATATAAAAATACCAATTCCACTTCGAGGTGGAATATCGTGGTATATGGGTTTATATTTTCTCATCCGCTATTATGCGGCGCATAGGGTCTCATCCGCTATATAATGCGGGAAATCAATCACTCCAATATATATATATATATACTACTATATATAATATACCACATCCAATCAATTAAATCATTCAATCGAAGTTTAAATTTAACTAATTAAATTTGAATAAAACCCAGATGTGTGAGATTAACTCACCTTTGATGTCTGCAATCAAAATCCAAATCTCGACTTGTTTTCTTCATAGTTTTAGACCTTGAATAAACATTTTATAGTTTTATTAATATTTGAACAAATCGAATAATAAATTTCCCATTTAATAAATTTTATTTAAATTTTCTTTTTCCCAAACTCTATCTGTGTAAAATAAATTTTCCTGTTTCTGTACATAACCACAGTAAATTTACCTTATTGTATATAGATCTAAAATATGTTATATCTAACTATAATCAATCTTCTGAAAATACGTATACGCATATACCTATAGATCGAAGATACTCACCCAACAGGTTGTTGACCACGCCGTTATCCACCTTGCTGTTCGTGAGCAGAAATCGAGGCCATCGCGACCTCGATCCATCATGACCAGCCCACGTCGGAGCCATCAAAACCCCACTGCGAACGCCTCCCTCCTCAACCAAATCGCGATGCCGACGACGTGATGATCTTCCTGGAATAAACCCTCCTACCTAAAGGAAAATGCAGGTAACCATACCGTTCACATGATCGGCATCTTCACCCAAGTTCATCACTGCTTCGATAATCGTGCTTGCGTTGCCATGACTCGAGTCGCCCAGATCAAACGCTCGACCCTCACGAACAAAGCTCTCGATCGATTCCCCACAATCGAACAGATCGATTCGATTGAATTGGCCAAAATACAATTAAAGAAGAAAGGGGGACTCGCATACAGAGAGAGGATCACGATTTATAATTGTTTTCTGAAGCAACAATTTGATTTCGATTTTTGTAATGAGGAGAAGCTCGGCCATTTTTCCCGACTTGCTTAGATTCAATTGGAACGAAGAAGACTGGAAGGGAGAACATGATTCGTATGCTTTTGATTTACTGTTTGGGTTGAATTATAATTTCCTAAAGAATACGCGTGTTGAAACAGAAGACACGTATTGTAAAATTTCTTCACGTGTCCGCTTGCTATGGTTTTCAAGACAGTTACATTATTTATGTTTAAATTTAAATTCAAATTTAAATTGTCTCGATTATCGCAACTCAAAATCTCGATCTCCAATCGAGGCGTGCCGCTAGGCATTTATAATGTTAAACCCCTACTTCGAACACAATGGAAAAGGTTTCGAGTTCTAATTCAATTGTATGGAGAAGATAGCTTTTTGGACCAGTTATTGTATTGAATTTTCGATATAGATTTCAACGCGTTTATATATCGTATGGCCACACGATCACTCCAAACACTACGAAAATTGAAATCCGATAATAATTCAATATTACGGATCCAATGAAACTAGTTTCGTCGAATTCCAAGACTGTGCCCCGGAAGGCTAATTTTAAATATTGATTTAAACGATATAATTTCAAAACTGAACAAAATACTTTCAAATTCAATTTTAAAAGTTCTATTACCTTCAGTATTGTAAATATAAATTTCCCAAGCCTTTGAAATATTTTTAACCAGCTTAAAACTCAAGATTCAAATATTTTACCCTACTTCATATTATTAAATTTAATAATTTAATTGCCAAATTCACAGTGATATTTGAAATTCAAGTTAAACTAACTTCCAAATATTTAAAATCAATTAAATATTCTAATTTCAAATATCAAAAATTCTGGGTCGTCACATTCTTCCCCCCTTAAAAGAATTTTGTCCCCGAAATTACTAGTTAAGAAGAATGGTCCAATACCCGTTTACAATTTTCCCAAAACCAAACAGTTTCAACTTTCCAAAACCATTATTATTAAACCATTATTATTAAAGACACTATTATTCTTATTAACTTCCCAAACTCAACCATAAGTTTCAAACAATATTATTTCTCAACAATTCAAATTATAATTCAAATTCAAATTTTAAATTATCAAAATTTTCTCAAATTATTTCTAATTTTATAAATTTTCGAAAAATTTCGCCAGTGTCTCCTTTGCGCGGCTAGCTTAGTACGACTACAAAATGCCTCTACGGGCCCCAGATTTCAAAAGAAAACAAAAGGCCAAGTGGCTAGACTAGAAAATCATCAAATTTCATACAGAAATTTAAACACATACCTCTTAGTCGGTCAATTCAAATTTATCTTCAGAAATCAAAAACATCCATTTATCTTTTTTCCTTTAGATACCTGTACCTTATCTACCAATAGTGTTCACTAGTACAGTTCAAATTTATTTTACTCATCTCTTTCCAAAATTTTCAATATTTGCTTTACTTAAGCCGTACAATGCACACATATCATCCATATGCAATATCCAATCTGATCGCTCACTCGATCACACAAATTTCCATTTCCGAACTAGCATCGTCCACCCGACTTCCTAGTGCGGACTCAGATCTGGTTTCTTGATCAGAAACCGTCATTCTCCTTGCATAGCCATACACTATGATAGAGAATATCCAGAATCAATCAAAAATCCATATCCAGGGTTCACCGTCGAAAATCGAGTGAAAAATCCCAACTCGGATCGGTATAACTACCTCGAAATTCTGTGCTCGAATCTGGATCAAATCGTTATGCGAATAAAATAATATACGTCCATCCTACATATTTATCTCAATTGATTATTAACTATATCAATTCTCTTTTATTCCCATTCATTTTGATTTCAATTCACTTATCATCTCACACACCTTATTAAACCTTCATCCATTTCTAACTTAGTATTTCCCTAAATTCCGAATTTACTTAAGAATTTCACCATTTCTTCTTAAGTTCAATATAAATCTTGTACACACTTAAATATTTATTTTCACTTCACCACTTTAGTTTATATCTAGTTATACTTAACTTAAATTTTCAATTTCATTCTGAATTCAATTTTACCTTCCAATTTTTCAATATTGAATTCTATTCACTTTTATCTCAAACCATATTCAATTAATCAATTCCTTTAATTAGTTCCATTCACTAATTTATTTATATTTCAAACACTTTTTATTTCCAAGCCTTTATTATTCTTAGTCCATTTCGAACTAATTCTCCAATTTTACTTTACTTTACACAATTTAAATTAAATACCATCCCAACATTCAATTTAAATTCATTTGCTTACCCATTTAAATCAATTAGTTTACTTACTAATTTTATTTTCAATTCTTTGTTTTATTTAGTCTAACTTGACTAATCTTCCATTTACTTACAAATGTAAATTCATTTGTCTATTCATAATTTTATTTCCAACTTATAAATTTTTACTTAAGTAACCATTTTACTTAATTTCCTTAGACTTCTCTTTAAATTCACTTTTACTTAACTATATTTAATCACACTCCAATTCAATTTAAATTTTAAACTTCTATAAGTTTTTCAAATTTAATCACATTTGCTAACTTCTTTTAATTTACTTCAATTAATTGGCTTACCTTCCAACTTATTTTGTTTTCATACTTACTTTTATTTACTTTTTACGAGTTAATTCCATTCCAGGAAATTTCCAAACTTATAAGTTTCCAAACCTGTTTATAATCCATAAACACTTTTAGTTAAACTTCAAGAGTTTAAACTCATTACTTAAACGTTTTGATTTTACTCCAGAGTCTTTAACAATCACTTAAGTATTTCAAAATCACTTTTGAAACCAATTATATCCAAAATCCTTTGGTATCAAATTATCCTTTGAATTTTAAAACCAAAGTTTTGCAAACACTTCATTTTAAAACAATTTAGTAGCAATTTCTCTTTTGGAAACTCGAAAATGAACATCGATGATGCTGCAGTGATCACCGAAGTTATTTTCCAGCGACCGAAAGAGTTTAGTGCTTTTATCCCTTCAAAAACATTTCAAATATTTTTAAATTCCAAATCTCACCAGATTTCAAATCCAATTCAAAAATATTTCTCAAATAATATCACCATTATTCCTCCAAAACCTTTGAAAACCATTTTCAACTCAAAAGGAATTAAATTTCCAAATTTTCAAACTTTAAAACTTTCCAATCTATATTCAAAGATTACTCTGGAATTTTATCTCGTTATAAATCACATTTATAATTCACATTTCAAATTTCATTCTATAAATGAATTTATTTCCTTAACCTTTGGTTATATTTTTAATTTCTAGTTAAATTTCCACACAACAATGATAATAATTTAATATTATCATTCCTAACATCCAAGCAACCATATATTAACTAAAATAATTTACAAAAACTTTTCTTTTATATACGAAAATAATTTGGGTAAAATTATTTCATTTACCCTATTTTAAAACAATACCATGTCGGTTTATCTTGTTTAAGAGTTTAAAATTCCCTATTGATAACATGTCCTCCCACACATCGACCAGAATCCATAAACACTCAACCGATAAGTCAACACAATATAAAATCAAATTTTTATATTCACTAACAAATATGCGCTCATATCTATTAATACACTCAAACTCATTCTAGAGTACTACGGACTCTATTCTATGAGTAATCCCCACCAGAGCCAAACCTTTGCTCTGATACCACTGTAACAGCCTGCAAACCCGTACCCCTTGAATCAACACTATTCTCCATTATATCAACTCAAAGTGAACGGAAATATGAACCATTAGGGTTAAAGAAGGAGGTAGAAGAAGAAATAGAAAACAACATCAGAATCTCACAAACGCAACGGAAAAATATATAATAGATAAATGACAAATCTTTTAAACAAAAGAATTATATCTGTTTATACATTACATCATCAGAGTACAACAAAATTCATAGCACACAATTGGACAGTTATCATAACCTGTCCTTACAAAACTGAATACACAACGGAATAATAATCAAGTACAGAAGTATGTCTCGTCATCCAGCTCGTCTCCTGAGCTCCACAGCATCTTTTCCTGTATCTATAATACTCGGTCTGACCCGAGCATTATAATAAAACAATACCCGAGTCAGTCTGGAAACCCAATGTGAGAAAACACACTCAATTGGATTATTAAAGTTTCAAAATCCTTTGAAATCAAAGGTATCTCGTAAGACCACGCCACAAATAAACATGTCGGGTTTTTAACTTACGATAACCAAAACATTTCTTATAAAATCCTCTGATATTATAGTAGTGTCTATATACAAATTTTTATTCAAATAGCTGAAATTGTTACATTAATTAAATTCCAGCATAATCGGTATACAAACAAAACCGTAAAGGCACGTAGGGAGAATGGATTTCCAACTAATGACTAGGCACTGGGTACCACCTATTATAGTACCTGGTCTAGATCAGCGTACCGAGGACCCCTCCGTTCCCCTGCAACACAAGACCGGACTACCCCTTACTGGATATACCGAATAAGATCACCCCACGGTTGGGATCAGCAACCGCCTACTAAGCCGAATAAAAAGGAACATCTAGACAGGGATGACCTTACCCAAATTGGGTGCTACCTACTTAGCCAAGCTGCATAACCCCTGATTTTCAGTCATTCCCGGTTGATGAGGCTCGAGGCTAAGCCTTACCTTTTTAGAACACATCTCACTTAGAATGCTCATCGTCCCATTGACGACGTTCTGATAGCATTCATCCATACAAGTCTGTTCCTGGTTCGGACGGAACCGAAGGCCCTACTCCTACTACATCCATTTTGGAATCACCCTCCGGATTAGTAGCGATTAGCCCTTGCACTTTACTGCTCCATCTTCGACTCCAAGCTCTTGTCTTCCTCACGAAAACGTTCAAACCGGATCGAAGTGATTTTCGGGAAATTAATCCCGATCCCGATCTCTTCGAAACGATCAGCACATTGGCCAATACTGATAGTCGGTTATTTAACTATCAAACAACATTCACAAACATCCATCAGACATTAATAATTTTTCAAATTATTATTTATTTCAAAATATCTTCACTAGATATTTTTCTACACTTCAACCCTTTTGAAAACAGTTTTCAAATCACTTTCCTCTTACCGAATAAATTTCCAAATATTGTTTATTTCCACTGAAAATTTGCCAAGTCTTAATACTTTAAAATTTAAAATAATTTAAATCATTTTTCAAAAATATATACTTTTAAACACTTAAAATAAAAATAAAAACTATTTAAAACACTTTAAAATAAAAACTATTTTAAGCACTTATATAAAATACTAGTTATAAAATTTCTCATGTAAAACTTAAGCTAAAATCTTAAAATAAAAGTTATGAAATTCTGTACAAGTTTCAAATAAAAACTTTAGCCAAAATATCTTTAAAATAAAACTACTTTATAAATATAAATATTAATAATTATCTTTTTAAATCATAATACAAATTAACCTTTCAAAATAATTACTGCTATAACTAATTTAATAAATATTTACCTTTAAAAATATAAACAACTTAAATAATAATTTCTCAGAAAAACATTCCTTTAAAACAACTTTAAAACTTTTAACTTATACTTAAAAAATCTATTTCAAAAACGTACTTGGCTTTTCAGAGAAATATACTTTCCTTTCACACCTTTAAAAATAAACCACTATTTATTTTTAAAACAAATTACCCATTCCTTTATAAATTCCCATCGTGAATTTATACTTCCAAATATCCACTGATGTCTTGTTTCACTTTATAAACCCAGTTTATAATTTCCATAGTCTCATTCTCCTTTTTAAAACACAGTTTCAAACACTCAATCAATATTCAAATCGATTTTCTAAATTAACTCCACTTTAAAATAAATTCCTTTACTTGCTCAAATTTATTTTAAAATCCCTTAATTCCAGATTTAACTTCTTTATTATGATTTAAAATCATATTTAAACTGAAAATACCAATTTCATAAAAATTCCTTTTATTTCTTCCTAAACTATTTAAATTCTGAAAATAATCTGTTATTCCTTTAAATAATATCACTTAAGTTTTAAAATTCATTTATTCCCATTTATTCAAAATCTCTTTTCCCATACTTGGTATTTATTTATTAGAATTTAAAAACCAACTTTTATCTTTTTTCCAATTCATTTATCCAAACCTCTATAATTTATTTACTTAAGAATTCTCTCTTTTATTTCCCTTCAAAAATCCAATCTATATATTTTTGATAACCATGTATACCCAATATATTCAATCAAACCATAGCATCCAATATTTCTAATTATCAATATAATTCATCACAGAATATCAAATAATCATATCACAGAATTATTAGAACAATCTAAATAATTTTGAGGAATCTAGTTGGATCCCTCCAACCTGTCTCCCTGCATCCACAAATGTTAGCACAATATAAAAATACCAATTCCACTTCGAGGTGGAATATCGCGGTATATGGGTTTATATTTTCTCATCCGCTATTATGTGGCGCATAGGGTCTCATCCGCTATATAATGCGGGAAATCAATTACTCCAATATATATATATACTACTATATATAATATACCACATCGAATCAATTAAATCATTCAACTAAAGTTTAAATTTAACTAATTAAATTTAAATAAAACCCAAATGAGTGAGATTAACTCACCTTTGATGTTTACAATCCCAATCCAAATCTCGACTTGTTTTCTTCATAGTTTTAGACCTTGAATAAACATTTTATAGTTTTATTAATATTTGAACAAATCGAATAATAAATTTCCCATTTAATAAATTTTATTTAAATTTCCATTTTCCCAAACTCTATCTATGTAAAATAAAATTTCCTGTTTCTGTACATAACCACAGTAAATTTACCTTATTGTATATAGATCTAAAATATGTTATATCTTACTGTAATCAATCTTCTGAAAATACATATACGCATATACTTATAGATCGAAGATACTCACCCAACAGGCTGCTGACCACGCCGCTATCTACCTTGCTGTTCGTGAGCAGAAATCGAGGCCATCGCGACCTCGATCCACCATGACCAGCCCACATCGGAGTCATCAAAACCCCACTGCAAACGCCTCCCTCCTCAACCAAATCGCGATGCCGATGACGTGATGATCTTCTTGGAACAAAACCTCATACCCAAATGAAAATGCAAGCAGCCAAACTGTCCACATGATCGGCATCTTCACCCAAGTTCATCGCTGCTTCGCCAATCGTGCTTGCATTGCCATGACTCGAGTCGCCCAGATCAACCGCTCGACCCTCGCGAACAAAGCTCTCGATTGATTCCCCACAACCGAATAGATCGATTCGATTGAATTGGCCAAAATATAATTAAAGAAGAAATGGGGATTCACATATAGAGAGAGGATCGTGATTTATAATTGTTTTCTGAAGCGACAATTTGATTTTGATTTTTGTAATGAGGAGAAGCTCGGCCATTTTTCCCGGCTTGCTTTGATTCAATTGGAACGAAGAAGACTGGAAGGGAGAACAAGATTCGTATGCTTTTGATTTACTGTTTGGGTTGAATTATAATTTCCTAAAGAATACGCGTGTTGAAACAGAAGACACGTGTTGTAAAATTTCTTCACGTGTCTGCTTGCTATAGTTTTCAAGACAGTTACATTATTTATGTTTAAATTTAAATTGTCTCGATTATCGCAACTCACAATCTCGATCTCCAATCGAGGCATGCCGCTAGGTGTTTATAATGTTAAACCCCTACTTCGAACACAATGGAAAAGGTTTCGAGTTCTAATTTGATTGTATGGAAAAGATAGCTTTTTGGGCCAGTTATTGTATTGAATTTTCGATATAGATTTCAGCATGTTTATATATCTTATGGCCACACGATCACTCCAAACACTATGAAAATTGAAATCCGATAATAATTCAATATTACGGATCCAATGGAACCGGTTTCGTCGAATTCCGAGACTGTGCCCCGTAAGGCTATTTTTAAATATTGATTTAAACGATATAATTTCAAAACTGAACAAAACACTTTCAAATTCAATTTTAAAAGTTCTATTACCTTCAGTATTGTAAATATAAATTTCCCAAGCCTTTGAAATATTTTTAACCAGCGTAAAACTGAAGATTCGAATATTTTACCATACTTCATATTATTAAATTTAATAATTTAATTGCCAAATTCATAGTGATATTTTAAATTCAAGTTAAACTAACTTCCAAATATTTAAAATCAATTAAATATTCTAATTTCAAATATCAAAAATTTCGGGTCGTCACAAAATAATGAAATGCTAGCATTAATCCATACAAGTTCGTTTTGGGACTGAACGAAACACTTAAGAGCTCCGTCTTTGAATTCTCATCATCCTCAAGATGTCTTCAATTCGCAACGCTGATGTTGGATCGAAGTGGTTTTCGAATAACATATCCGATCCCGATCTCTTCGAAAAAACATTCGACATTTTCGGTAAATTCAACCCCGGTTCTTTAGGAAATAAACAAACAAAGATAAAATCAAAACTCACCTCCTAACTGTTTGTAGATGGATTTCCTTATCATTTATCCTATAAGAACGAAACAAGATTTATACGCATAGTACAACATTATCGGAAATGACTGTGCTATATAACTCGCATGTTTTTCCTAGATATTTCCAAGTTATTTTTAGGTCCAAATTCGATAGTCGGTTATTTAATCATCGAATAAACAAACATTCAAATCATAGATTTTATTTCCCATGGAACCCACTGAGCCTCACATTCATAAATTTAAAACCATTTTTCAAGTACTTGGAAACCATTTCCATATACTTATCTTAATAAAATAAGTATATTCACACAATGCAATATTTTCAATATTTAGAAAATATAACGATATACTTATCTTAATGGTATAAGTATATTTTCAAATCATTCATTTCGAAACTTGAAGTACCTTTTTCCATATACTTACAAAATGGTATAAGTATCTTAACCAATCACTTAGAAATATTTACTTATTTCAAGATCGTATTAAAATGATTAAACACAAGTATCCTTTAAACAAAGATATAAATATTAAAGAATGCCTTCTCTATCTATCACTATCTTTTGTTTTAATTTGAAATATCTTCTTTATAAATCTCGAATATCTATTTATAGAGTTCCTTATAAATCTCCAAGTTTTATTTTCAAAGATACTCTTTTATAATCCCCTAACCATTTATTAGATTCCTCTTTCCACAATTATTCAGAATCTAACTTCTTTTCCAATTTCAATTCCCTTTCTAAATTTATAAAATCTTAACATAAATCCCTTTTATAAAAGAAATCCTTTTATAACAATTTATTTATTTTATAATAAATAAACTAAAACATCATAAACTTAGCTTTAATCGTTTTTAAATAATATAAAGAAATATAACCAAAAATATTATAATAATATAACAAATAAACTCTTACACCTTTAAAACATCTCCAATAGGTAAATTAAATAAAATAACTTTAAACAACCTTTTAAATAAAATTAATTATCTTCAACAATATTTTAAATTAAATAATCATCTAGTTTTAAATAACTAAGAACAAAATAATTGTTTTCTTCAAAAACATCAAATAAATAATTTATTTTAAAACACTAAAGAAATATGGTAATTAACTTACAAAAATAACTTTTTTACAAACATTTCTAATTAATTGTTAATAAAGCTCCTTGTGTATATATAGTAATAATTAAAGCATTTTTCTTCCAGTTTATAAAATTGGAAGTTAATCAAATTCAAATTTCCGAATCTAGAAAAGGCTCGGCGATCCCAATGGTACTTAACAAGCTACCATTACTTTCCATTTAACTTCTCAAGTCAAATCGCCGGTATTTACATAATCAAGCATATATGTAATCCAATCCATAATTAATGATCAATTGGTTAAATAAATGTCCAAATTAATATAATAGCAGAAAAAAGATTGATTCTGCTAACCAATGCCATTCAAAGGTAAACCCTTACATTTATTAAACAATGTCTATTTAGCCGAATAGATAACACTAACAAGTGTATTTACATTAACTACGTTATAATTTTAAACAACATAATTATATTAATCGAAGTCAATATCAATTTATCACCTCATATGTAACGTCCCGGAAATTTTCGACTTTCGAAAATTCAACATCGATACTCACTTTATCGACTGCTGAGCCATCGAATGCCGGAAACCCGAAAAGTTATGGTTTTAAGAAAAAAATAGAAGAAAGATAGAAGAGAAAGAGAAGAAAGAAAGAACAACATCATCAGAACAGAAAACAATATCAGAATCTTACACATCGCAGCGGAACAATATATAATAGATAATCACTAGTCTTTTAAAACAAAGAACTATATCAGTTTATACATACATCAATCATCAGAGTCAATATACAACTCAGTACAACAATGGACAGTTATATAACTTGTCCTCATACAGAATACACGGCGAAATAAATAATATCAGATACAATTACTACGACTCGCCATCCAGCTTGCTTCCAAAGCTCCAGAATATCCAGAATATCCTGATAATATAACTCTAGGCTGCCCGTGTGGAAATTGGTGGGCACCCAGAGTTTAGAAGGGAACAATAAACTCCGAGTCAGTCATGGTGACTGGTGTGAGATCGTAAAACAGTTATACTTTAAAAATAAACAACAGGGTAATTTTAAAGTAAATTCGCAATGTTTTTGGAAAATGAAACTACCATAAGACCTCCCACCACACACACAATGCAAATGCAGAATTGGAGGAGATTTCTTCTTATGATAGTCAAAGATGCTTACTACGCAAAATCAAATCATTTTTGATATTATTATTAGTGCATAGTGTAGAAAACATTTCGAAAGTATAATATAAATCTTAGCCAGCATAGACATTTCGAACTATGCCTACTATAGCTACCATCCAAACAGTGGGGCGCCACCATAAGTGAATGATAGGTTCTACAACTAAAACCGTACAAGTCACGTATTGTTTCTTTGGATTTCCAACAAATGGTCAGGCAAAGGAACTTCCTATCCACGATGGGTACGTCCCTGGAATAGACGACCCGAGAATCTAACGTTACGGTTAGATCTCTGCCAACACAAGGCCGGGTTACCTCTGCAAAAATAGGTAACTACTGACACGCGTATGCCATCCCCCGATCGTCACCGATCTTCCCGAGGATCCCCGATTCGCAACAAACCACATAGATAAAATTAATGCAGTAACCACAGAGGTTAAGTATCTGGGCTCCATACCATGATACCACCTTTATCCAGAAGGAATGACATACACTAAGGGGCGCTACTCCCTAGAACCTTGCCGCATCCTTCCTGTTTCGACCATTTCCGGGGTGTGAGGCTCGATGAAGTCTCGTCCACAAAGCTACGCTTTCTACAAAAAGCCCTGCTTCGGGTCAAACAAAATGATCAACCTATGATCACCAAGATATAAGATCAAACAAATGATCATATCACAAATGATCAAACACTGATCATTTCACAGCAACACTCAGTATGCCACGTTACCAAATTGGGATATATCGCTGATAAATTTCAACTACATAACCTCTGAGCTCGTACGTCTCAGAGAAGGGTGTTAAGCTAAGAGAATAAATTCTCCGCCACCAACAGAAATGTATTTGAAAGAAATCAGCTTTATATCTCAAATTGTAACGTCAGACACACAATCCATACAAGTCTGTTCCGGGATCGAACAGAACCGAAGGCACTTCTCACGAAGCCCTTGCACATCCGGATAATTTTCAATCACGTCAGGACTTCCCGTCACTAAGGGTGATAAAACCTCTAAATCGAAGATCAGTCGATGTAGAGTAACTCGACGGTAATCCTTCCGTTTTCAAAAATATCCGGTCTTCAACACCGGTCTTCAAATGCGATTCATAACGACGTATCACATATTCGGAATGGGTTATACGACCCCATGGTCCTTTCCCGGCTAACCCGAATAGTGAGCGATTATTCAAAAATAAGTGTGGCATCCAAATTCATCCAATTCACAACAAATACCTATCTAAAGGTAATTATTGATAGTCGGTTTTTTAACTATCAATAAAGATGCGCAACATCATCAGATTCCAAATAATTTTCCCAAATTATTTATCTTCAAAAATATCTTTACTAGATATATAATTTCCACACTTAACCGTTTGAAAACAAATTTTCAAATATTCACTTTTCAATTTATCTTTAAAAGATAAAATCTCTAAACAGTTCACTTCATATTGGAAAAGCATTTCCATACTTATTTAAAAATAAGTAATTCACCAATCATTTATTTTCAACACTTAGAAAATATTCGATATACTTAAAATCAAAATTAAGTATATATTCATTCTTTAAGGAAATCATTTATTATAACAACATTTATTTGAGTCAAAACGAATGTTACGTAAAACATCGTTACGACGACTCAAAATCACTAGTATAGGGATTCGGATTTTAGATAGATATATAAATCCCAATACTACATAAAACATTTCCTTTCGGAAATCATTTACTATAACAACAGTGTTATAGTCCATCATTTCCTTATATTTTCGAAAACGTCTATTTCAACAATAAATGTTGAAATCTATGATTTCGGTAATTCACACGTTTTAAAACATCTTTTAAAACAATCACTTTATTTCAAATATCGCTTTCCCAAAACAAGTTCATTTTACTTAACAATATATTCACTATCCAAAATCGTGAATATACTTTACTATTTACATTTCACTATTTTCTACACGTTTTATTTTGATAATAATTCGCTATCCAAAATCGCGAATATATCTCCTTTGATAATCTTCTATATTTAATTTATCAAATTTAATCGATTTGTTTCCGAATTTATAAAACAACGTTTATAAATTCCATTTTCTATTTTCTATAACAACTCCGGTTTATAATCTCATTTTATTAATCTTCAAAAATTCACCTATAAGAATGAGTGATTTCGGATTTATAAAACAACGTTTATAAATCACATTTGTACTTTATAACGATTTCAACTTACAAAATCATTTCATTTTGCAATTTCTATTTATATCCCATCTAAGTGCAAAAGTCAAATTTATAAGAAAATTTCTTATAAATCTTTATTCTACAACATCTATTCACTTTATAACTTCACGTTATACATCTATTTATTTCATTCACTTATGAAATCCTTTTTATACTTCTTTTTAACACTTATAAAAATTCGTTTTATAAGTCCAATATTTTGATTTACAACATATCAATTTTATAAATCTTTCTATACAAATCGTTTATAGTTATTCGAAATTCCAACTTAAATCATTTTATAAATAAATCGACTTTTATTTCCAAAAACGACACTTCGGTTATATTTCACTAAAAATTATAACTTTTATAACTTTAAAATTTTAACGTTTATAAATCAATTCAAAAATTCCATAAAACGGATATTTTCAAAAATCACTTTAAAACCCTTTTTAAGTAAAAGTCGTTATTTTTAAATCTCAAAACTGAATCCGATGATGCAACAACACCAATCAGTCCATCACAACAGTCAAACATCATATATCATCATATGATAACAGAATATATCAAATTATCTGTAAATGATCAATATGGTGAGGAATCCAGTTGGATCCCTCCAACCTGTTTCCCTGCATCCACAGATGTTAGCACAATACCAATTCCGCTCCAGTACGGAATTATCGCGGTATATAGGTTTTTATAAATCCGCTTACTAACGGCGCAATAGGGTCTCATCCGCTATACGAGGCGGGAAATCATCAATCCAATATATACATATGCCAATATGTATATATTGCTATATATATAATAGATATATCCTACTATATCTAATATCACAAATCAATAGCAATCAATCAGTCAATAAATAACTGCAATATTAAATTTTTCCTTCGAGTGAGAAAATCTCACCTTGATTTTATTTCTGTTCCAGCTTTTTATTTCGAATAAAATTTAACGCGCGTTTAATTTTACCCGAAATTTTCATTGACTCCAAACGACTCCAAACCAATTGCATCGCGTAGTGTTCGCAAATACGATTCCAACGCACTTTGTTTCATCGAAATCTGATAACGTATGAAGAAGTTATCGCATTACAAAGATTATACGATTTAAATAAAATTTATTTACAAAATTTCTTTTTATTTTAACCTAGATCAATCAGGACCGTGAGATTTTCAAATTCCAATCATCAGGCCGTTGAAGCCTTCTTCCCTCCCACTCACTCTCGCTCGCCCAGATAAACGCACGCACACGAGACCCATCACTGCCGTGCTATCCAAGAACGCGCTTCCCTCCTCGGTCGATTCCAAGTTGATCGAAGACCACCATTCCACTCCCCTACGCAAGCTCCACCCACGACCAAAATGCGGTCAGACTCGTTGCCCCCCAGCGCGCGCAAAACGAGGATGAACGGCGCGCGTTCCCGCCTCGATTTCTCCCCCTACGCTGCGCCATAGACGATCATACCCGTTGAGAACATAGAGCTCGTGATGCTCCACATCTTTCATGTATAAAGTTTTCAAAATCGAAGCTTGGATCGAAAGATTTCAAGGGGAAAACGAAATAGCTTTTCGGCCATTGATAACAGCAGGTGGCGGCTGAGAAAAATTTAGGGTTAGGGTTTTCTTTGTTTTGCAAATGAAGGAATAGAGGTGCTTATATAGAAAATGGCCAAATTTACTATTCATCAAAATTTTCCGAACTCCGAATCGAACGTGCCGGCTGACGTTTCTAGGGTTTACCCCGCATTCCGGACACAATGGAACAGGTTTCGAAAGCTAATTCGGACATCTGTGCGAGATACGGAGAAAAACGATCAATTTAAATTAAACCGATTTAAATCGATTTCGAGGCGTTTTTATTTCGTACCGGACAAACGGCACATCCAAAAATTACGAAATTTGAAATCCTACAATAATATCACATTACGGATCCGATGAAACTGGTTTCGTCGAAATCCGAGACTGTTCGAAAATTGGCTATTTTTACAGTCGATAATTAAATATTAAAATATTCAATTTTCACAGTTTAACTCCAAATTCACTTTTAGGAAGTTCTATAACCTTCCTATAACTCCAGTATGATTTAATATAACTTTATAAATCATTTCCAACACATTAAACCCATATTTCAATTATTTCTGGAATTTCACTATATAATTTATCGATTTAATTATCAAATTAAATCCAATATTCGAAAAATAAATTATTCGACTTATTAAATCTACTTATCAACATTTAAAATTAATTAAATATTCAAATTTTAATTATCAAAAATTCTGGGTCGTTACAAACTTCCCCCCTTAAAAGAATTTCGTCCTCGAAATTACAAGTTAGGAAAAAACGTCCTTAACTCGTCTACTATTTTTCACAATCAATAGTTCTCTCAAATTTTCAAAACAAATCTTTCTAATAAAGATTCGTTATCAATTCAACTAAATTTCAACTTCAATTATAAGTTTCAAACAACATTGTTTAACTTCTAAATTCAAATTCGAGTTTAAATTCAAATTTTAAACTTTCAAATTTTCTCAAAATTTTCTAACGCCTTAAATTTCCGAAAAATTTCGCCAGCGTCTCCTTTGCGCGGCTAATACGGTACGACTACAAAACGTCCCTACGGACTCTCAGATTTCAAAAAGAGAAAGAAAAAGCCAAGCGGCTAGACAAGAAATCATCAAAAACTCATATTATAATTCAAATACGTACCTTTTGTCGAGCCATTCAAATTATCTTTGAAATCAAAATCCCAATTCATTTACACCTGTATATCCTACTAGCCATAATATCTAGTTACATATATTCAAACCATTTCGTACATTCAATTACAAAATTTTCAATATAAACTGCTTATATCATTTTTAGCTTACTATTGAAGTTGCATATTCAATTTCGTTCAATCTTTACATTTCACATTCATTTGAATTCCATTCACAATTTCAATTCTATTTGAATTTAGTTCACTTCCTGAATATTGAATTTCTATCAATTGACTTTCATTCATACTGCACCATTTTAAATTAGTTTCAATTACTAATTCATTTCAAATTCCAATTCACTTATTCGAATTTGTTTTCAACATTCAGTTTCAATTCCAGTTTTATTCTTTCATTCATCCCCAAAATTTATTTTCAATTCACTATTTTGGTTTACAATCACTTATATTAAACTGGATTTCAATTCGAATTCAATTTACATTCATGTACTTGCAATTGCAAATTGATTCATTCATTCACCATTTTATTTTCATAATTCAATACTCAATTCCAGAGTCTTTTCAACATTTCAAAGCCATTTTGAAAACAATTCAAATTATCCTTTGAATTTCCAAAACAAAATCCAAATTTTTTTTCAAACAACTTCTATTTAAAACAATTTGGCAGCAATTTCCTCTTTTGGAAACCCGAAAATGAACACCGGTGATGTCGCGATCATCATCGGAATTATTTTCCAGCGACCTAAAAGAGTTTAGAGCTTTCAACCCTCTAAAACAATTTTCCACAATATCAAATCCTTTGAAAACTCATTTTCAAACCAAAAAGATTTAAACTTCCCAAATCTCCAAAATTTTCAAATTCTTTTCAAAACATTTCAAAATACTTTTCTGGAATTCCGTTTAAATTACGATTCACATTTATAATTCATATTCTCAAATTTCATTTATATGTGAATTCATCTCTCTATCTTTGGAGTTTTGATTTCAATTTCTTATTCAATTTTAGTGATGATAATTCATTATTATTACTTCCTAACATCCATGCAACCATATACTATAGAAATTTATAGAAAAATCCTTTCTTTTATATTCAAAAATAGTTTTGGGTAAAATTATCTCATTTACCCTATTTTAAAACAATACTATGTCGGTTTATCTTGTTTAAGAGTTTAGGAACCCCTATCGATTACAGTTAGCTAGACTGCACCGACCAGAATCCATAGACAATCAACCGATAAGTCAACACAATACAAAACAAATTTTATATTCAATAACAAATACGCGCTCATATCTATTATTACCCTCAAACTCATTCTAGAGTACTACTGACTCTATCTCTAATGAGTAACACCCAACAGAGCAGGGTTGTCGCTTAACCATATGCTCTGATACCAAATGTAACGTCCCGGAAATTTTCGACTTTCGAAAATTCAACATCGATACTCACTTTATCGACTGCTGAGCCATCGAATGCCGGAAACCCGAAAAGTTATGGTTTTAAGAAAAAAATAGAAGAAAGATAGAAGAGAAAGAGAAGAAAGAAAGAACAACATCATCAGAACAGAAAACAATATCAGAATCTTACACATCGCAGCGGAACAATATATAATAGATAATCACTAGTCTTTTAAAACAAAGAACTATATCAGTTTATACATACATCAATCATCAGAGTCAATATACAACTCAGTACAACAATGGACAGTTATATAACTTGTCCTCATACAGAATACACGGCGAAATAAATAATATCAGATACAATTACTACGACTCGCCATCCAGCTTGCTTCCAAAGCTCCAGAATATCCAGAATATCCTGATAATATAACTCTAGGCTGCCCGTGTGGAAATTGGTGGGCACCCAGAGTTTAGAAGGGAACAATAAACTCCGAGTCAGTCATGGTGACTGGTGTGAGATCGTAAAACAGTTATACTTTAAAAATAAACAACAGGGTAATTTTAAAGTAAATTCGCAATGTTTTTGGAAAATGAAACTACCATAAGACCTCCCACCACACACACAATGCAAACGCAGAATTGGAGGAGATTTCTTCTTATGATAGTCAAAGATGCTTACTACGCAAAATCAAATCATTTTTGATATTATTATTAGTGCATAGTGTAGAAAACATTTCGAAAGTATAATATAAATCTTAGCCAGCATAGACATTTCGAACTATGCCTACTATAGCTACCATCCAAACAGTGGGGCGCCACCATAAGTGAATGATAGGTTCTACAACTAAAACCGTACAAGTCACGTATTGTTTCTTTGGATTTCCAACAAATGGTCAGGCAAAGGAACTTCCTATCCACGATGGGTACGTCCCTGGAATAGACGACCCGAGAATCTAACGTTACGGTTAGATCTCTGCCAACACAAGGCCGGGTTACCTCTGCAAAAATAGGTAACTACTGACACGCGTATGCCATCCCCCGATCGTCACCGATCTTCCCGAGGATCCCCGATTCGCAACAAACCACATAGATAAAATTAATGCAGTAACCACAGAGGTTAAGTATCTGGGCTCCATACCATGATACCACCTTTATCCAGAAGGAATGACATACACTAAGGGGCGCTACTCCCTAGAACCTTGCCGCATCCTTCCTGTTTCGACCATTTCCGGGGTGTGAGGCTCGATGAAGTCTCGTCCACAAAGCTACGCTTTCTACAAAAAGCCCTGCTTCGGGTCAAACAAAATGATCAACCTATGATCACCAAGATATAAGATCAAACAAATGATCATATCACAAATGATCAAACACTGATCATTTCACAGCAACACTCAGTATGCCACGTTACCAAATTGGGATATATCGCTGATAAATTTCAACTACATAACCTCTGAGCTCGTACGTCTCAGAGAAGGGTGTTAAGCTAAGAGAATAAATTCTCCGCCACCAACAGAAATGTATTTGAAAGAAATCAGCTTTATATCTCAAATTGTAACGTCAGACACACAATCCATACAAGTCTGTTCCGGGATCGAACAGAACCGAAGGCACTTCTCACGAAGCCCTTGCACATCCGGATAATTTTCAATCACGTCAGGACTTCCCGTCACTAAGGGTGATAAAACCTCTAAATCGAAGATCAGTCGATGTAGAGTAACTCGACGGTAATCCTTCCGTTTTCAAAAATATCCGGTCTTCAACACCGGTCTTCAAATGCGATTCATAACGACGTATCACATATTCGGAATGGGTTATACGACCCCATGGTCCTTTCCCGGCTAACCCGAATAGTGAGCGATTATTCAAAAATAAGTGTGGCATCCAAATTCATCCAATTCACAACAAATACCTATCTAAAGGTAATTATTGATAGTCGGTTTTTTAACTATCAATAAAGATGCGCAACATCATCAGATTCCAAATAATTTTCCCAAATTATTTATCTTCAAAAATATCTTTACTAGATATATAATTTCCACACTTAACCGTTTGAAAACAAATTTTCAAATATTCACTTTTCAATTTATCTTTAAAAGATAAAATCTCTAAACAGTTCACTTCATATTGGAAAAGCATTTCCATACTTATTTAAAAATAAGTAATTCACCAATCATTTATTTTCAACACTTAGAAAATATTCGATATACTTAAAATCAAAATTAAGTATATATTCATTCTTTAAGGAAATCATTTATTATAACAACATTTATTTGAGTCAAAACGAATGTTACGTAAAACATCGTTACGACGACTCAAAATCACTAGTATAGGGATTCGGATTTTAGATAGATATATAAATCCCAATACTACATAAAACATTTCCTTTCGGAAATCATTTACTATAACAACAGTGTTATAGTCCACCATTTCCTTATATTTTCGAAAACGTCTATTTCAACAATAAATGTTGAAATCTATGATTTCGGTAATTCACACGTTTTAAAACATCTTTTAAAACAATCACTTTATTTCAAATATCGCTTTCCCAAAACAAGTTCATTTTACTTAACAATATATTCACTATCCAAAATCGTGAATATACTTTACTATTTACATTTCACTATTTTCTACACGTTTTATTTTGATAATAATTCGCTATCCAAAATCGCGAATATATCTCCTTTGATAATCTTCTATATTTAATTTATCAAATTTAATCGATTTGTTTCCGAATTTATAAAACAACGTTTATAAATTCCATTTTCTATTTTCTATAACAACTCCGGTTTATAATCTCATTTTATTAATCTTCAAAAATTCACCTATAAGAATGAGTGATTTCGGATTTATAAAACAACGTTTATAAATCACATTTGTACTTTATAACGATTTCAACTTACAAAATCATTTCATTTTGCAATTTCTATTTATATCCCATCTAAGTGCAAAAGTCAAATTTATAAGAAAATTTCTTATAAATCTTTATTCTACAACATCTATTCACTTTATAACTTCACGTTATACATCTATTTATTTCATTCACTTATGAAATCCTTTTTATACTTCTTTTTAACACTTATAAAAATTCGTTTTATAAGTCCAATATTTTGATTTACAACATATCAATTTTATAAATCTTTCTATACAAATCGTTTATAGTTATTCGAAATTCCAACTTAAATCATTTTATAAATAAATCGACTTTTATTTCCAAAAACGACACTTCGGTTATATTTCACTAAAAATTATAACTTTTATAACTTTAAAATTTTAACGTTTATAAATCAATTCAAAAATTCCATAAAACGGATATTTTCAAAAATCACTTTAAAACCCTTTTTAAGTAAAAGTCGTTATTTTTAAATCTCAAAACTGAATCCGATGATGCAACAACACCAATCAGTCCATCACAACAGTCAAACATCATATATCATCATATGATAACAGAATATATCAAATTATCTGTAAATGATCAATATGGTGAGGAATCCAGTTGGATCCCTCCAACCTGTTTCCCTGCATCCACAGATGTTAGCACAATACCAATTCCGCTCCAGTACGGAATTATCGCGGTATATAGGTTTTTATAAATCCGCTTACTAACGGCGCAATAGGGTCTCATCCGCTATACGAGGCGGGAAATCATCAATCCAATATATACATATGCCAATATGTATATATTGCTATATATATAATAGATATATCCTACTATATCTAATATCACAAATCAATAGCAATCAATCAGTCAATAAATAACTGCAATATTAAATTTTTCCTTCGAGTGAGAAAATCTCACCTTGATTTTATTTCTGTTCCAGCTTTTTATTTCGAATAAAATTTAACGCGCGTTTAATTTTACCCGAAATTTTCATTGACTCCAAACGACTCCAAACCAATTGCATCGCGTAGTGTTCGCAAATACGATTCCAACGCACTTTGTTTCATCGAAATCTGATAACGTATGAAGAAGTTATCGCATTACAAAGATTATACGATTTAAATAAAATTTATTTACAAAATTTCTTTTTATTTTAACCTAGATCAATCAGGACCGTGAGATTTTCAAATTCCAATCATCAGGCCGTTGAAGCCTTCTTCCCTCCCACTCACTCTCGCTCGCCCAGATAAACGCACGCACACGAGACCCATCACTGCCGTGCTATCCAAGAACGCGCTTCCCTCCTCGGTCGATTCCAAGTTGATCGAAGACCACCATTCCACTCCCCTACGCAAGCTCCACCCACGACCAAAATGCGGTCAGACTCGGTGCCCCCCAGCGCGCGCAAAACGAGGATGAACGGCGCGCGTTCCCGCCTCGATTTCTCCCCCTACGCTGCGCCATAGACGATCATACCCGTTGAGAACATAGAGCTCGTGATGCTCCACATCTTTCATGTATAAAGTTTTCAAAATCGAAGCTTGGATCGAAAGATTTCAAGGGGAAAACGAAATAGCTTTTCGGCCATTGATAACAGCAGGTGGCGGCTGAGAAAAATTTAGGGTTAGGGTTTTCTTTGTTTTGCAAATGAAGGAATAGAGGTGCTTATATAGAAAATGGCCAAATTTACTATTCATCAAAATTTTCCGAACTCCGAATCGAACGTGCCGGCTGACGTTTCTAGGGTTTACCCCGCATTCCGGACACAATGGAACAGGTTTCGAAAGCTAATTCGGACATCTGTGCGAGATACGGAGAAAAACGATCAATTTAAATTAAACCGATTTAAATCGATTTCGAGGCGTTTTTATTTCGTACCGGACAAACGGCACATCCAAAAATTACGAAATTTGAAATCCTACAATAATATCACATTACGGATCCGATGAAACTGGTTTCGTCGAAATCCGAGACTGTTCGAAAATTGGCTATTTTTACAGTCGATAATTAAATATTAAAATATTCAATTTTCACAGTTTAACTCCAAATTCACTTTTAAGAAGTTCTATAACCTTCCTATAACTCCAGTATGATTTAATATAACTTTATAAATCATTTCCAGCACATTAAACCCATATTTCAATTATTTCTGGAATTTCACTATATAATTTATCGATTTAATTATCAAATTAAATCCAATATTCGAAAAATAAATTATTCGACTTATTAAATCTACTTATCAACATTTAAAATTAATTAAATATTCAAATTTTAATTATCAAAAATTCTGGGTCGTTACAAACTCATATATGATCCATTACTCAAAGCAAGTTTAAATACAAATTTAAAACGCAAACAATCTAATAGCATTTCAAGATGTTAAATCGTGATCCTAGATCAAATTCAACCAATCTAATAGCATTTTAAGATGTTATATCATTATCCTAGACCAAATTCAATCAACTAGAAAATTCAATCAATTCAAGCAGATATAAATAAATTTTATACATACAATATTATAATGGTAATCAAAAAGGTGAGTTTAACTCACCTAAGTGTTGCACTTTGAACTAAAATTGAACGACGTCCAATTTTAGCCCAAATTGTCAACTTGCTCCAAACTCAACCAAACTAGTTCCATTGCGAGGCTTTCGTCATTATGGACCCAACGCCACCGACCGCGTTCGATTTGGACCTTGTATGAGAAAGTTATTACAAATATAAGATTTTAATTTTTAAATTATGTTTGAATTCTTTAATTACAAATTAAATTAACTAATTACCATTCTTTAAACTTAATCCTTCTTCTACAACCACTAATACCCCTTCCCTGTACATGGTATCACCCCCTTCCTCTGAACACACACACTCGTCCTCGGCCTCCTCCTAACACAATCGAACCAAACAAATTTCAAAAGTCTCCTCTTCGATCACTCGTCACAACCACCTCCTCCATCAACATCTCGATCCACTGTACGACATCGTGATCCGTAGCTTCCTTAAAGCAAAACCCAAATGTCACGACCTCCTCAAACTATACCGCACCACCTCAAAATCTTGAAAATCAAAGCTACTACCTTTGAGGAACCCAAAACCAAACCTAGATTCGCCTAACTCGACTTCAAATACCCACAAATCAAAACCCTAGCTATTGTCTACTATCGACGTCTACTATTAATCATCGCCGCGAGCTCCAAATACCCCATCCACATATAGATCTCAGCCAAAAAGATCCAAAGATTTTGTTTTCCCTTTTTTCAGATTTTTCTTTGAATTGATCTAAATTTTTAAAAGGATAATCTATTTCTTGTTTTGATTTTGAAAAGGAAATTGAGCAGGTACATTTTCCTTGATCAGATGAAAAAGAATAGGAAGGTACGAGGAGACAAAGAAAAAAAAACAGAGCAGAGAAATGTTGGGGAATGTTGACTTACTTATATATCAATTATTCCGGTACCTCGCCAATCAGATTTATGCTCACGTACGAACCCCGAATCGACCCAACAAAAATACGATCGTGCTCGGAATAGCATTGCAATTCCCAAACAAAAATAATATACACCAGTTATTGAGTTCTACAAATTACAAAAACACGGCAGTTACTTAAATATTTCCCAATTTTAAAACTATTGAAAAATCCAATAAGTTAAATTAAAATACATCAATAGAATTCAGGTCGTAAAAATAAAAATAAAAATAAAAATTCTGAATATTCATTTGAACCATTTATTACTGTAACTAACTTACAAATTGAATTACTATATTATTTATCATTTTAAAGAAATTAACAAGTCCATTTAATCCATAAGATTAATATTCAATTTAAAATAATATTTAAATCATTATTCAAATAATTATTCATAATTCAAAGATTTAAAAAAAATCCTATAATTTAATTCAAGTTTTTAAGCTTCTAAACCAATATTTTAATAATTAAAATTAATTAAACATTCAAAATGAAATGACCAAAATCACGCGTTGCTATAAATACAAGCCTAAACATAATCTCAATTCTTCTTATAAAATTACTTCCTAAATAATTACCACATTATCTATTTTACAAAAATCATTTTTACTATTAACTTCGTTTAAACTTGAATACTAAAAATCCATATTTTAAACCCTATATTAAACAACCTCTAAATTACTTTCTTTCACGATTCTCCAAAATACTCATTAATTCTCATAACTATTTAATCTCAGTACCAATTACTTGTTGTAATATTTCAATATTCTGAATAAATTAAAATTATTATTTAAATTCCAAAAAATCCATTTTCAGTTAATTAAATATATAATATAAAATACCCCTAGAAAAGGGTTTTTTACAGAGCACATTATATGGAATACGCTAATTATCCATATAGTATGGATATATAGTGATTAAATAAGTAATCCATGATACCACTTGAGAATCACATAACTTTAATACGAGATCTTGGAGCATGTTCGGAGAGAAATATCATTGGATATCTAAAATATGTCACATATCACTCGCTTAAAGTAGAGGCCGAGGTGATCTATCGCGCTATGATGCGACTCAGATTAAGGTATATATATATATATACTGGCTTATTTTGGTTTATTCTCTATAGCAAAGTCAATAGATGGTCGATTACATAGGATGTATTAAGTACTCCAACCATCACCAATTGGTGGTTATATCATATTTTAGATTATTCATGTTATATCGTATAGTAGATGACTTATAGTATATCATATTGTGGAGGATTTGCGTTATGTCATATAGTAGATAATTTGTAGTATATGAACTAGAGGCAATTTATGGTATATTATTTTAGTAGACGATTTGTGATGGATAGTAGGTGGTACTGTTCATTTGTGAAGTTCTCGTAAGCTTTTATTATTTACTTGTCGTTAGAGGTAAACCTATAATAGGATACCTATACCACCACTGATATAAGAGAGTTTAGTATTACCTTTATGTTAGAACTGGATCAACATGCAGTGGGATAAATGGGTAATTTCAAAAAAATAGATCTTATTAATCCTATGAAGTCATAATTAATTTGGATCAAATCTAAATAAATTTTAAATAAAATATTTATTTTATTTAATCGATTAATATAAAGATTTGATTTGTTAATATATGTGACATATATATTGTGTACATGTGTATCGAATACACACATACATTTATGTGAGCACATGTAAAATATAATGTTTACATGGTTTAATATGCTCGTGTATAAGTATTGGGATTCACACCGCAACTGACACATTGGCCCCTTTATACATGTATTTGATGTTTATTATTATTTTAAAATTAAAATAATATAAAGTATACTTATATATTTACATATATATAGATATACATGTATATATAACTAATAAATATGTATATATATACACAAAAAAAATTTGTATGAATTTATATTTAAATGTATTAACCAATTCAAAATTCAATGTTTAAAACATTTTTAGTTAAATTTTACTTTGAAAATAAATCCAGATCCAAACCTGTCTCATTTAAAATTCAAATTTCAAGTTTAAATATTTTATATTTTATTTATTTATTTATTTACACATATTAAAAATAAATTACTTATTTGAAATTACATTTTAATTTATAAATATATAAAAATAATATTATATATTTAAATGTGAAATTATATGTGTGTTCGCATACACGGCCGAAATGATTTTTGAGAAAATCATTTTTTTATTCCGTTCAGATAAAATTATTATTTTATTTACATTTTAAAATTTCTGTACGGATTTCCAAAATTGAATTTTTTTCTCAAAATAATATTATATTATATATATATACATACACACAACCACATAATAATTTAAGACTTATGAAATATATATGTAAATATAAAATATGTATATTAATATCATATATACTTCGGTTATATATATACATATAAAAAATACATATACTTACAAAAAATTTAAGTATAGAATATGTTAAATAAATATATATATATATATATATACTATGCTTTTAACAATAATTTAAATTGGGATTATAATTTAAATTTTGTTTTAAATATGTTTTCACAATTTTTATCAACCTTGTGGCCGAAAGTAAAAATATTTGTATATATAAAATCTTTTTTTACATACATAAGTAGAATTGATAGTAAGCAATATATAAATTCATGATATGATTCTTACATATACACATATAATGGCATAATGAACACACATACACAAACACACACACACACAGATATATATATCACCCACACCATGAATGTTGAATTAGATAGACTCCTTGAATCAGATCTAATCCCTTCCAAAAAAGCTACTAACCGAAGGGAACTACCACGCTTTTAATTTAATTCGATTTTACTTGATTTTTTTTTGAAATTACGAGGAGGGAAGGGCAGTAGCTTAGGGCCAAGATGGAGTTATGGAGGCTAGAGAAAGTAAAAAAAGAAAATAGGGGATTGTGGAGTTTAAATGTGTAACGACCCACCTTTTTAGACGGTTTAAATTGATAATAAACCACACATGTCGAACTCAAACTATTCAAAAGGGAGGATTGTTATGGGGTAAATAAGAAAAAAAAAGAAATAAAAACAAACATAGAATCTCACAGCGGAATGACAAAATATAATAGTCAAATAACAGTTCATGAAGCTGTTTTACAAATGACATTTGATTACACTTTTATAATACAAATCAGAGTGGAATTGATAAATAATGCAGCAGAACAACATGATGCAGTGGAATAAATATAATAAATTGTATACAAATCTCCATCTTCGTCCTCCAGAAATAGAGTCTTCAATACACTGAAAAGCTCAGACTGACCCGAGCGTAATGAAAAGACAAAACACTCGAGTCAGAACTAAAAGATCTTATGTAAGTTAAATCAACAATAAATAAATATGAGTGTAACAGCGTCAGAGATGTTTACTGGGTTTGACATCTCCTATCCAGTGTCTAACGTGCGTGCAATAACTTAAGAGATGTTTGGGATTCCATCTTCTAAGAATCCATTAAACTATCTATATACATAGTACAATACGCTATTATAATATGTCTACAGTAAAGTAAAGTATTAAAATAACATTAAGGCGTTACAATATCCCCTTTAGCACATTTTTATAATATTCCCATGGTCTATACAGATACTATAAGCTCCACCAAACCGGTGGGCTACTCAGGGAGCACTCCATAGGTATGGTACAAACCAAACTCGTAGTGGGCTCGATAAGGCATATGACAAGGCACACGAGGCAATGCCAGGGTAGGATTCTACCGTTTGCACTCCTGGATTGGTGGTAACGCATAACAACTACTACCGCCCACCTCGAAACACACTCCCATAATCAAATCGAGAAGTGGTCACCAAATTAATCACAAAGTAATAAATATGGTATCGAAGAAGCATGTTCGATAGGAGGAGCGACCTCACTTGGCCCTATAGAGCACTTGTTTTAGTCACATCAAGCCGACTCGAGGGAGTCAGGGCTATGTTAATACCTCATGTAGAATCGTTCGCCAAACCATCCTTTTTCATTCTGGATTATCCACCATGTACACAGTTGTTAAAGTGGTTTTCGATATTGGCAGAGGGTATAACAATATTTGATCCTGGTCTCTTTAACAACCAAACACTTATTTCACACCGGATGGTTCTTTTATTTTTCCAAACCAATTCATAATTGATATCAAAATATCATATTCACTTAAAAATTATATTACTTTCGAAATCATATTCACTTTCGAAATCATGTTCACAAAATAGGTTAAACCCTCATTTCAAAATCATCATATTTACTAAGATATGTCATTTCACTAGAAAATATCATTTCAAATTCCAACGTAAGTTATAACATCATTTAACCATATTCGCTTTTATATCAAGGATTTAAATATAACCAATTCATCCTCACAGCATTTGAAATTTTGAAATATAGTTTCGATAGTCATAAATAGTTTAAATAGTTTTAAAATAGTTTAAAATACTTTGAAATAATTTAAATGGTTTAAAATAGTTTAAAATAGATTAATTAGTTTAAAATAGATTAAAATGGATTAAATAGTTTAATATAGATTAAAATAGATTAAATAGTTTAAAATAGATTAAAATAGTTTAAATAGTCTAGAATGGTTTTTAAATAGTTTAAAAATAGATTTAATATAGTTTTAATAGTTTAATATAAAATGGTTTGATTATTGGAAATGGTTTATATAGAAAATAGTTTGGAAATCTAAATAAAATCTGAATCTAAAATAACATATCTTAAAACAGTTTATATTAAAATAATTAAGTTGAAATTAATATCAAATTAAACTATTTCTTCCATTTCAACAAATCTGGATCATATCCAGCTTTCAAATCAAAAAACTCAATTTTTTAAATCTTTCAATTCAAATTCTTGATAAAACCATTTAAATCTATATCGATTTCAAATCCATGTTTGAACTATAAATTTTAACTACTTCAAATCCAATAGATTTCAAAATTTAAATATTCAAATGTCTACAATAACTCAATTTCGATAAATTTCATTTATATTTCAAAATTCAACTTTAAAATTTCAATTTAAGTTTCTAAATAATTCATTTAAACCGATTTCAATTTCAACATTTTAAAGCTTGGATTTTGAAAATAACTCAATTTATAAAAATAAAATTTCTTCAAAATATCATTTAACTGGATCCAAAAATTAAGAATCTAAAAATCATTTAATTTAACCAATCCGGTGTCCGTATATAATTTTCTACCATATGGTCAAGTGATACAGGTATATATCATTTCAACTAGTAATAATTTAAATTTATGGATATATATCATTTCAACCTGCAATCTCGAATAAAATTAAAATCCATAAAATCGCTCGGGTTTATCATTTCAACCCATAAATTTTCCCTAATATATAAGATCGTTCGGGTATGTATCATTTCAACCCATATTGATTTTCCTAACGGTAACTAAGGGAACTTGCACTGTGATAAAACATATAAATAACATACATCCAATCATACAAATGTCAACAATTAAACATCCATCGCAATCATAATTCGAATCAACCAATAAATAACAACAATTAACTGATTATCATTAACGGGTATTTAACTGTCAATTTAAAATTCAATATTAAATTAAATGGCAATTAAATTCAATAAAATTCAGATTTAACTGGAATGACAATTTAAATATATCAAACAACAATCAATACATTTCTAATCACATCATAAATTTAATTTAATGATCATAAGATAATTTAGTAGTTGTGAGTGGGTTAAAACACTCACCTTCGATTTTTCGTCGATTGAAAATCCAAATAAAGGCCCAAATCTAAACAAACTCAGAATCCAGCCAAACTAGTCCTGTAATGTTCAAAATTTCAATACGAACGTAATGGAGAAAACCGCGCATGAATCCGAGCTCGTATGAGAAAGTTATGATAATTAGAACGTTTGAATAAAATAAATATTAAATAATAGAAAAAATTAAATGAAAGCGACACATCACCTGCCTTCACGTTCGAAGAGAAAATTAAATGAAAGCGACACATCACCTGTCTTCACGTTCGAACCCTAGCACCTCCAGACAAGTGCATGCGACAACAAACATAGCTGCCACGACCTTGGGGCTGCTACGCCGCCTACGGCCATCGATGGCCAGATCTGACCACGCCATTCGACTCCCAGCCTCCGGCCGACCCCACGCCCAGAAGATGATCGCCTCCGGTTGTCACTTTTTGCCGCACTGCCGCTAGTTCTTAGGCCAAATTCTGGTTATCCAAGATGATGATTTCGACAACTAATAGCATGGATCGGTGGTGCTTCGTCTCCTCTACCTAATGGCGCTTCCCAATCGTCGCAAGGATGAAGATCCACCATTAAAATGAAAACCCTAGTTATGGACGACCGAGGTTCTTCATTGATTTATGGTCAAACGATGCATCAAATCAAAAAATGAATTGCTACAGTAGGTTGTGTTTGTTGAGATCTTTCCAACGATATATAATTCGATATAGTTTAAGGAGTTTGAAATTTGAAGTTTGATTTTTGATTTGAAATTGAATAGGGATTTGGGCTTTCTGCCATTGGAAGGAAGGAACAAATAAGAAGTTGATGTACATACAGAATAAACTAAAAGGCTACTAGGGTTTGAGAAAAAAAATCTACTTATATGAACGAAGATGGATAAGAATGAATAACATATCGACTTGGTTCGAAACGACAATAACGACCCTAAAAGCCCGTTCTATTTCTGAAACGGAAGCAGGTCATCCCATATACCGAAATATAGGTTTCCAATATTTTAAACTCAATGGAATAGATTTCAAACCCTAATTAAAAAGTATACAGAAGTTAGCTTTTAAAATCTGCTTATTTTAAATTGAATTCATTAAATTGATTTCAACGCGTTTCGAGCCTGCACGGTCAAACGACAAGTCCGATCGCTACGAAAGTTGAAATCCTACACTAATTCACCATTACGGATCTGATGAAACTGATTTCATTGAAATCTGAGACAGTGACCAAAATGGTTAATTTCACGTTAATTAAATAAATTATTATTAAATAAATTAATCGCCTTTTAAATTTAAATTTAAAAGTTAACAATTTTTATCATGTTGATTACATAGAAATTTACAATCCTTTGCAATAAAATTTCCATGTTAAATCCAATATTTAAACATTACATAAATTTCAGAGGCCAATTGCCATTATAATAAAATTCCAATTAATTATATTTTAATATCAATCAAATTCCTTTATTTTGATTCTAACTCTTATTATTGAATCAATTATTACCCTATGAATATAAGTAACATTAGTTTACATTTATTTTCATTCATATTTTACAGTTATTATCCTAACTCATATTTACAATAATATTTGATTTACATTAAATTTTTATTGATTTCCAAATTATTTCAACATATTAAAATGAGATAATAAATGAACAAATTGTTACTTTTAAGTATTTTAATCATAATTATAAATTTTATTATTTACAAACAAATGTTATAACCACTTACACTTCACTGATTTCATATTCAGTTTCAATTAGTTACATACAATTTCACCATTTAATACAACATTTAATTTATTTCATTATTTACAATTATAACCAAATTAACCTTATAATAATTTCAATTGATTAATATTGCATTAGAATAGTTATCAATTACCTTAAATAAACCTTATTAAATCACATTCTAATAGTCTGTCCCATTTGTAAATCATAATTTTTTTTTCACACAATATTAAATTATGAAATCTTATTAAATTAATATTTTTAATTATCGAAAAACGCGGGTTGTTACACTCTTCCCCACTCAAAACTTTTCATCCTCGAAAAGGAACGAGAAAGAATTAAGAAACTAATATATTTTATTCAAATAATAAATTTATAAGCACTTTAAACTTACATAATTAAGTATTTAAAGAAAACATATTAATTTATAAACAATTAAATCTTTATATTCAGTTTAATAAAAGTTTAAAAAATATTTTCACCTTCAAAAAAAATTTCTAAGTCTAAAATTCACGGAAAAGTTCAGTAGAGTCTCCTTTGCGCGGTTACATCCGGGAAAATAATAATATCAATAATAACAAGATATATATCATATTTCAACAATAAAATATACCAAACCATGGGAAAAACATAAAATATCACTATTAAACTGTAATCCGAAAACGTACCTATTTGTTGGGTAAACAATTTTATTTATGAAACCAAAAGCAGTAGTTATTGCTTCCATACACCTATATTTCACTTATATAATCCAAAATAGTGGGAATTATGTAAAAGAGAAATATTTTAGTTGTTTTCAATTAATATCACAACAAACAACAATATGAAACAATCATATGTAGACAAAACAATACAACCAAAGCATCATACATCCATAGCAACCAAAACAAATGGTTTGTTCAGGTTTAGAAACTTTTAATCGTACAAGGGTGATAAATAAACTATCAAGTGTATCCTATGCTCAACAGCCTTTGGTAATTTCTTAATAGATTATTCATACATCCTTATACAATTAGAAGTATCCTTTCCCAAACATCCCACAAGCCAAGCAATACAGAATTTAATACTATTTAAGGTTATTCAGTCAGTTTCCCATTTTACTCTTTTATTTATTTTCATTCATTCATACAATGTAAATTTTCATTAATTTACATTCATTTACTTAAATATGTTGTTTTCCATTCAATTATTTAAAATAATCAATGAATTTATTATTTAAGCATTACATACATTTTGTTTTAGTTTATTTCACATTTATTATTTTCTTATAATCCTTGGTATCCATTTTAATATAAATATTCATCATTTAATCTTTTCAGTCATTTTCTTGAGTTTACACTCATTTATTTAAATAGAATTTACCTTTACTTTTAAATCTAATTATTAGCATTTCATGATATTCACTTGTGTTGATAACATTTCCTATACATCTAATTTTTTCATTTATAAACATTTATACATTGGTACCACTTTATTCAAGTTATATGTAACGACCCGTAAATTTTAACGATTTAAATAACGTAATTAACTAAAAAAATTCATGAAATAAAAAAATTAAAATTTTGCAATATATTTTTTATATTTGGTATGCATTTATTGAAGCATAGCAAGTGGCAGATTTTCATTTAAAAATATGAAAGTTTGTTTGTTTGTGAAATTTCAGATTTAAATTTAAAATCAGTTAAAACTGATAGAAATAAATTATTTTTGAAATCTGAATATTTTTACGTAAGTAAAATGTTAATCTTTCTCTGAGTGAGATGTTGTATTTCGTTTCGCCAAATTTGGACGGCTCTAGCTCCATTTATATTATTTTTGGCGTTTTAGCAGCATTTTCGGCAGCGAATATCGAGTTTTTAAAGGATAGTCGTATCTCTCATATTTATGTACCATTCTATTCGTCTCGTCGTGCCGATCTCCGTAGTATATTCGTTTGTGCATTTCGTTATCCGGTACACAGCGAAATCGACAAAACGATTAACCGTATCATTTACGTATTAGAGCCCTTTGGTTTCGTTGTGTCTTTCCATTATCCACCGTGAAAACGAATTGCCATCAGCTATTAATAATTTCAACCTTTGACTGTTGCTTTTCCCTAGTTGATTTAAATTAACTGGTTTGTCCTTTTAACTCTGATTCTTTTCCTCTCTTGTCATTTTCATTTTGTCCCTTTTACAGAAATATATATATATATATATATATATATATATATATATATATGAAAAACATGCAATTGTTTTGAGAAGCTACTCATATTGTAACGACTCGGGTTTTGCCCGCTCGAAAATCAACATCCATACTTCACATTGTACTAGAATGCCGCAGATTCGACCGTTCAAATCCGATTCGCCGGAGCTATAACACAATTAAGTAAATAACACAGCGGAAGAAAAGAATAATACATTGATATACAATATCTGAGAATTACTCATTCTAGAGTTTACTTCACTGTATCTCTAATGAGCTACTTAACGTGTTACACTCCTGAGCTAAAGTTCAACCTTAGCTCTGATACCACTTGTAACGACTCGGGTTTTGCCCGCTCGAAAATCAACATCCGTACTTCACATTGTACTAGAATGCCGCAGATTCGACCGTTCAAATCCGATTCGCCGGAGCTATAACACAATTAAGTAAATAACACAGCGGAAGAAAAGAATAATACATTGATATACAATATCTGATACAACAGAGTGATACAATGAATATCAATATACATCAGAGATATGATACAACAAATAGCAGCGGAAAAGAAAAGATAACAACAGCAGCGGATAGAATGTCTCCAATAGAATGCTCCAAGATAAGCAACGTCAGTCCATGAACTCCAAGAACTGAACTAGCTCCAAATAGTCTACTAAACCTGAATATCTGAAAAAACCCAACTCTAGACTGCTCGTGTGGAAAATTATGAGCACCCAGAGTTTAGGAAGGGAACAATAAACTCCGGATCAGTCATGGGACTGGTGTGAGCAACAAAAACAGTTTATCTTTAAACAACAGCAAAAGAATTTTAAACATTGAAATCCGCAATGCTTTTTAGAAAATGAAACTACCATAAGACCTCCCGCCACACACACAATGCAAACGCAGAATTGGAGGAGATTTCTTCTTATGATAGTCAAAGATGCTTACTACGCAAAATCAATTGGATATTATTACTAGTGCATAGTGCAGAAAACACTTCAAAAGTATAATATTAATCTTAGCCAGCATAGGTACCATTATACTATGCCTACTATAGCTACCATATTAGATGGTAGGTTCTACAACTAAAACCGTACAAAGTTCGTATTGGAAGAATGGATTTCCAACAAATGGTCAGGCTAAGGAACTTCCTTCCGCCGCATGGGAACGCCTCTGGCGGGACGCCCCGAGAGACAAACTGCTCTCTGCCAAACAAGGCCGGGTTACCCCTGTAACAGGTAACTCACGAATATGCCACCTCCCGGTCCTTTGGGACCTTTATCCAAGCTCGGTATCCAACATCACACATCATGAAGAAAGTGTATCCACATGAGTAAGTATCTGGGCTCCATACCATGACACCACCCTTTTCCAGAAGGAAATGACATACCCTAAAGGGCGCGACCCTCATAACCTTGCCGCAACGATCCTGTTTCGACCATTTCCGGGTAGTGAGGTCCTGACGAAGTCTCGTCCACAAAGCTACGCTTTGTCACAAAGCCATGCTTCGGGTCAAACAAATGATCAACCTATGATCACAAAGATATAAGATCAAACAAATGATCATATCGCAAATGATCAAACACTGATCATTTCACAGCAGCACTCAGCATGCCACATTACCAAATTGGGATATATCGCTGATAAATTTCAACTACATAACCTCTGAGCTCGTACGTCTCAGAGAAGGGTGTTAAGCTAAGAGAATAAATTCTCCGCCACCAACAGAAATGTATTTGAAAGAAATCGGCTTTATATCTCAAAGTGTAATGTCAGACATACAATCCATATAAGTCTGTTCCGGGATCGAACAGAACCGAAGGCACTTCTCACGAAGCCCTTGCAATTCCGGATAATTTCCAATCACGTCTGGACTTCCCGTCACTAAGGATGATAAAACCTCTATATCGGGGATCAGCCGATGCAGAGTAACTCGACGGTAATCCTTCCGTTTTCAAAAATATCCGGTCTTCAACACCGGTCTTCAAATGCTATCCATATACGACGTATCACATATTCGGAATGGGTTATACGACCCAAAGGTCCTCTCCCGGCTAAACCGAAAAGTGAGCGTAATATTTAAAAACATATGGATATGGGATTTCAATTAAGTCACAACTTATTACCCAAAATCTTTCTTTTCAAATGGTTTAACAAATTACCATTTTCAAATCTTTAAACAAAAAGATTCAACCTTTACGGTTTAAACAGTTTCCACATTTAAATCTTTTAAATAAAAGATTCATTCACAGATTTTCCAAATTAATTTCCATTTCAATTTGATTAACTCGTTAAACCTTTAAATCAAGATTTAACTTATAGCTTTCAAAACAATCCCATTTCAAATGATTTAAACCAATCATCATTTTAAATCTGTTTAAAAATAAACAGATTCAATTCATAGCTTTTCAAAACAATTCATTTATAACTTGGAAAACCATTTTCAATTCAATATTGAAATTCCTTTAATTTAACTGGAATTTCATTTCTTATCTGAAAGCTTTTATTCTTTTAAAACAACAGTTTCATTTCAGAAAATTTGATTTATTCATACGAGTTAAAGTCTTTGGGTTAAATCCAAATTCTCAAAATTATACTTTTAAATGGTTTAAATTCAGATAAACACATTTATAACATTTTCAATCCCTAGTTTCAAATCATAGGATTCAACTTCAAACTTGAATTCAAATTTAAATCAAATTATTTAAATTTCAAAACTCGATTAAGTTATTCAAAATAACTTTTATCTTTGAAATTCCATTTCAAAAGCTTTTCACTTTAAACCCAAATTTCTAATTTCAAAATCAATTGAAATTAAAATTTCCATTTCAAAAACATCAAATTTAAATGATCTGTGACTTAACCGATTTCCACGTGAAATCCATATTTGTGTGTGTAAAAGTGTAGTCCAGGGGTTTTACACACAATAGTGCACATCATACAATCATCACAGATCAGAATACAGAAATATAATTCGATAAGCGGTATAAGAACAACGCTTATCGTTCATTCACAGATCATAGATATATAAAGGTCACAGATAAGTAAACTACAGATCACAACATAAATCAGGATGTATCACAAAGCATCATATATCAAGGATATCAAACAATTCAATCATCCAATCAAATCCAAATATTCATAGGTAAGGTCAATTAATTGTTGGATTAATTTAAATCAGATTTAAATTCTATGAATAAATTACTAATTCTGGTTAATTAACATTAATAAATTACGAACCATTTTAATTAATTATCCTTTAATCATTTATTAATTACTCTCTAATTAATTTCAATAAGTAATTATTCTTTAATTACTTCCATAAATTAAATCTTAATTTAATGACCTTTATTACTATTAACAGTCCTGAATTTCTTTTCTTAAGAAATTTAACTTAGATAAACCCTTATTAATTTCAAATTAATTAATCCTTAACCAAATATTACTTAACCACTAATTATTTAATCAATTCAAGTTTTTAACCGTAACTTAATTAACCCTTAATTTCTTGATTAATTAACATTTAAATATTAGTTTAAAAATCTAATTTATTCAAATTAATGATCTTAACTCCAATTTAATTATTTCTAATTAATTTACTTAAAACTTAATTAACGAGTTTAAAACTCATAATTACTTAATTAATCCAGTTATTAATTAAATTATCAATCTATTTAATTTACTTAATAATTTAATGAATCCAATCACTAAATTCCACTTACAGATTTTAAACTAAATTTCTTTTAAAATTTTCAAATTATTAAAGTATACTTTACTTTTAAACTTATTTACATCATTTAAAATTATATACTTATTTATTTTCAAAACCTAAGATTCAAACTCAGTTTAAATTCAGATTTAAAATTCAAATCAAACTTGGTTTAAATTCTATTTCAAATTTTATTTTAAATTCAAAAACCCAGAACTGCCAGGCTTTATTTTTCTCAAAAGCCTGGAACCATCATACTCGAACGAACAAAACTGCTTCGAGACTTCTCCTACCCTTCTTCGAGTCATGTACTCGAACGACACGAGTAAAACCCCAGGAAACATCTTCGTCCTCCCAAAGAAAACAGAGTAGAGAAAACGTGCTCGTGCACGTGCACGGCGGCGATGAACTTCGCCGATCATCTCCGATGATCTCCCTGAACCACCCATCGCCCAAGCATCCCTACTCGAGCAACCACCCACTATCATCGATTCGAAATCGAAATGCGAACGTACGAGCCAACCTGGAACCAGTAACCCAACCTCAAACCAAAACCTGTCATCACCGATTGCTCCACGCTCCGACCACCAGCGGCTACCCAACTCTGGCCGCGAACTCATCTCCCTTCCCTCCACCAAACCCCAAGGTCGCGTGGCACTCGATACATCGTAGGCGGAGAACGAGACGAGGATGTCAAACCTCACCAAACTAGGTTTAAAAATTTTAAACCTTCGCCGCCGCCTCCACAAGGCTTTGATCAACCTCCGACCATTTTTCCTCAACCCACGGCAGACTCCTCTACCTCCAGAAAGAAATCCACTCCTTCCAGTTGCCTAGATCAACCCCGGCATCTCGAAATGCCAATAACAGGAAACTACAAACTGCTCAAAATCTTTATCACTAAAAATTTGAATCTTTGCTTTAAAATTCACATTTAAGTATGCGTATTCAATTTATATTCATGAAATTGTGAATTAAGAAACTCGAAAATTACCATATATGAAGATGGTTCTGTAGTTTTGAGCATTTCCAGTGATATCACAAGTTTGTTCCCTTAAACAAGTTTTTAAAACTAAAGTTTATGGTATAGCAAACATATTTGTTCAAGACTTAAGTCTGAACATGGGTTGAATCGAGATCAAATAATTTTGAACCAAGTTTGAGCCTGAAAACTAGAACAGGGATCCTCAACTTTACAACAGTGAACAATGTATATATTTACAACTAAATTATTCGCAGCAGTTTATACTTGTATGTTAACCATACATATTATCACAGAGAACACATTCAACCATATTTAACTTAAGTTATAATTTAAAGAAAAATGTTACTCACATTAGATTCCAGGAAAGAAAAGAGCTGAACCTTGCAAGTTGAAATCCTTTCTTGTGATCTCTGGTTTGTATTGATATATGTATTGTTTGTTTATGTTGAATTCTTATCTGAGTTATGAGATGATATTATTTCAAGTTTTCCTCAGCTTCAAGGAACGAACTGATGAAAATATATGGGAAAGCAATTTTACAGGTATATAAAAATGAGTTTGTACAAAAATAGGCAGGGATATTTTTCTTGCTTGTGGCTGATATAACTTTTGTAGTGTACTAAGGAGGCTGCATTTATTACCTTGTACAATATACTTTTTTTTTCTTTCTTATCTCGGCTGAGAATATATTGCTTTGTAATAAAATTGAATGTATTGTTTTCTTTTTAACTTGTCTTGTTTTCAAAAGCTTAAGCATTTTTTCTTTGTTTGTTTTATTTCTATGCTTTGTCTTTGTATTCTTTTATTTTACTTATCTTCATTTCGGCTGAAGTGATTTTGTTTTAGTGGCCAAAGACATTGTCATTTTCATTTACAAGCTATTACCCATACTTTGTTTACAGCTTACATTCTTGTCTTCATTTGTTTATACATAGATACTTTCATGAATATAGATATAGATATAAGGTAGTTACATTTGTTTTATCTCTTTCTTTTATTATTATTGTTAGTATTATAATTTACTTATTATATTTATTTCTAGCTTAAATATTTATTTTATTTTATTGTTAGATTTTATTTATGTGTTACTTTTATTTTATAGTTCATCTCTTATTTATTTATTTCTATTTCAACTTAAAATTTAAACTCAATATATATATAAATTCAAATTTTCCCATATATGCATATATACATATATATTCACATTATTATTAAACCATTTACTTGAATTTTAAATCCAAATCATATATATACAAATTGTTTAAATTCATATGACTTAATATAGATTCTAAGAGAATCGGGGAAACTCGCTTCCATTTATAATAAATTTTACAATTTTTATTCAAAAAAATTCCTTTAATTATCAATTTAAATTAAATTAAATTTCGGGGTCGTTACACATATTCTTCCCCAGCCATCAAAGCCATTCTCGTTCAACTCATCCCTTCACAGACATCAATTGCACAACACGTAGCCTTTCCCCTTCTCCGTGCACTGCCGTGCGACCCTCCTCTCTCTGGCCTCTCTCTTCCCTTCTCCCACCTATCTCCGCCTTTCCTTTTGCAAAATTCATAATTGAACATCACAACCCACCATTCGAACGTCAATCCATCATCTCTCCCACCCTCCACATGACAACACTGCATCCCACTTCACCTCTCCGAACTCCAACCTCGACCAGCAGTCCCACGCCACAGCCCGCACCCAATAACCGACCTAAGCGCCACCCCACGTGACAGCACACGCTAGCCTTCTCCTCGCCTTGCTCCATTGAGCATAACCCCATACCCTTCAGAAATCCCACAACCAACTCAAGCTAGCCGGTAACATCCTTCACCCTTGCAACTAATCACCACCCAAATGCGCTCAAACCCGCCTGTACTCTCCAGCCTCTCCACCCTCTTCTTCAATTGCCAACTGCTTCCCCATCGTCCAACCCATCCTCCATGACCGTACGCCTAACAGCTCGCCCGCCACCAAGATTTCCTCCGACCAGATCCAACCTCCTCAGCCTGTAAGCCCTGTTTCCATCACCCGAACCCTGCCGTTTACCCAAACCCCCCCCATCTCCACCGCTCGACCCAGATCTGCAGCAGCACCCTCCCCTGACCGAAACTCCAACATCACAAGCCACTCCTCCCAGCGCCAGTTCGCCATCCACCTCCCCTATTGACCAAGCAGCCCAGATCCGCCCTCCACTATGGCAGACAGCTGCTTATCCACTCCTCCACTTCGCCTGTACACACAGCCCACCCACATGCAGACAACCCACTTAGCAGCCGCCTTCTCTTCCTTTTATATATATAAAAGGTGAAAGCAAATATATATAGCTTGTATATATATTGTCGAGAAACCTTGCTCATCTCCATTTTGCATTCATCTTTTAGAGCATGCCTCCCATAACCGAGCCTGTCAAGTTATAAACGATGGAAACCATTATATTATTCCTACAACATGGTTCAAGGAAAGAATGATTTCCGATTTCTAGTGACAAGCAATGGCTGTAGGCAAAGTGTGGTATGTGTCGACTAATTGTTGACTTATGTATATATTTCGACCATTTTGTACATGTGCATGAGTTCTTTTTATTTAAAACCTTAGAGATCATGTTTTGCAGGACTTTATTTGGATGTTGTCTCAATCTTTCTAAGAGTCGTGAATAGCGATGAACAATTCAGAGGTAGCCATCTCGAATTGTTATCTTTGCTTTTTACGTCGAATCGAAATTATTTATTGATTGATGGATGTTATGGATGTTAATTGATAGTTAAATAACCGACTATCAATATTGGCTAAATAAATTGTATAATCCCAAGTTAAAAAGAAAAGGTGTATAAAAACAATGGATTTCAAATAAAAGCAAAGGTGAGTTAATCTCACTCAGCTGAATTTTATTTTAAATTTAAATAGTTAAATTTAAATAATTGATTGAATGGTTGAATTGTTTGGATGCGCTATATCATATATAGTAGTATATACCAATATATATATATATATTGGCATATGTATATATTGGAGTTGATATTCCCGCATTATATAGCGGATGATAATATTTAAAACCCATATACCGTGATATTCCACCTCGAAGTGGAATTGGTATTGTGCTAACATTTATAAGATACAGGATATGATGCTGTGGAGCTCAGGAGACGATCTGGACGGCGAGACGTATCTCCCGTATTTTTATATATATATCTATATATATATATATTCCGCTGTGTATTTAAATTGTGAGGACAGGTTATGATTACTATCCAGCTGTATGTTATTGATGTTATTGAATTCTGATGTATACTCTGATGATATATTGTATAAAACATATATAGTTTTGATTTGTATAAAGATCTGTTATATATATTATATTTTATTCCGCTGCAATGGTTAGATTCTGTTGTTGTTTTCTGTTTTCTCTTCTTCTACCTTTTCTTCTTTAACCCTGATGTTTCGATTTTTTGTGTAAGAAGACATCCCAATTTTTCTTACACGAAAAATCGAAACATCTGGATTAAAAGAAAGAAAGAAGAAGAGGTAGAAGAAGAGAAAAACAGAAACAACACAAAATCTAACCATCGCAGCGGAATAAACTATAATATATAAATACATATCTTTACTCAACAGAAAAATATATCTGTTTATACATTAAATTCATCAGAGTACAACCCATCAGCATCACAACACAGAACAATAGCATAACATGTCATATCATAGAATATACAACATACACACACAACGGAATAACAATAAGCACATACGCGAAATATGTCTCGCCATCCACCTCGTCTCCTGAGCTCCACAACATCTATCCTGTAATCTATAATACTCGGTCTGACCCGAGCATCATATAAAACAACATCTGAGTCAGTCTGGAATACCAGCGTGAGAAAATCACACTCAAATTTATTATTAAAGTTTCAAAAACCCTTTTGAAAATAAAAGCATCTCGTAAGACCACGCCACAAATAAACATGTTGGGTTTTTACCTTACGATAGCTAAAAAACTTTTTATAAAATCCTCTGATATTATAATAGTGTCTATATACAAATACTTATTCAAATAGCTGAAATTGTTACATGATTAAATTCCAGCATACTAGGTATACAAACAAATACCGTACAAGGCACGTAGGAAGAATAGATTTCCAACGAATGACTAGGCACTGGGGTACCACCTGTCACAGTACGTGGCCTAGATCACAGTACCGAGGATCGCACCTGACCCCCTGCAACACAAGGCCGGAATCACCTATGGGCAATTCCGAATATGATCACCCCACGGTTGGGATCAACAACCGCACCACTAAGCCGAAATAAAAGGGACCTCTAGACAGGGATGACCATACCCTCCAGTGGGTGCTACCCACGAAGCCTTGCTGCATAACCCCTGATTTTCAGTCATTCCCGGTTGATGAGGCTTGAGGCTAAACGTTACCTTCATAGAACGTTTCACTTAGAATGCCCATCGTCCCCTAACGATGTTTCGCAAGCATTCGTCCATATAAGTCCGTCCCGGGTCCGAACGGAACTGAAAACCCCATTTTATCTTCAATATCAAACTCGTTTCCCTGCGAAACGTACAAACCGGATCGAAGTGGTTTTCGAGAAATAAATCTCGATACCGGCCTCTTCGAAATGATAAGCGCATTTGGCCAATATTGATAGTCGGTTATTTAACTATCAATTAACATCCATAACATCCATCAAACAATAAATAATTTTCCAAATTATTTATTAACCTCAAATATCTTCGCAAGATATTATTTCCATTTTCAATCCCTTTTTGAAAACAATTCCAATCATATTCCTCTCACGGAATAATTTCCCAAATAATTATTTCCATTGAAACACCAAGTACAAAAGCCATTTTAGATTTTTTTAAATATTTTAAAAAAACACTTTATTACAAATATACTTGATAATATTGAAATTAAAACTACTTTAATACTCTAGTAAAAATATATATTTTAAAAATATTTAAAATAAAACCCCTTTGTAAATATAACTAATTTCCCCTTTTAAACATAATACCAAGTTACTTCTATATATTTACTACAATAATAGATTTGAAAATAAACATTTACTTTAGAATTTTAAACATTAAGAAAAATAATAAATTTTCTAAGATATGCTTTTTAAACCAACATTAAACTTTTATCTTATATTTTAAAATTTACTTTGAAAACTACTTGGCTATCCAGGGAAATATACTTCTCTTCACCTTCTTTTCAAAATAAATCACTATTTATTTTTAAACAATTTTTCCCATTCCTAATAAATTCCCACTTTGAATTTATTCTTCAAAATATCCAATTTCAAACACTTAATCAATTTCCAAATTGATTTCCATTTTACTTCATTTATTCCAAAATCCTTTAATTTCAGATTATGATTTAAAAATACTTTTAATTAAAAATTCAAATTTTAGATTCCTCAAATTACTCCTAAATCCTTTAATGTAAATTTAAAATTTTAAACTTAAAATAATTCTTTATTCCTTTAATTGATATCACTTTAGTTTACTATTTATTAATTTCTGCTTATTCCAAACCTTTATCTTCCATACTCGAAATTATTTATTAGTATTTTAATTTCATTTCCATTTCTTTTAATTCATTGCTAATTTATTCAAATTCACTAATCATTTTACTTAAAATTCATTTTATTATATTCTTTTCAAAATCCAATTCTATATTTTCCGATAACTCAGTGCTTCGAAATATATTCAAGCAATTCATAGCAATCCATATTTCCAATTAACAATAATATTCATCACAGAATATCAAATATCCATAACACAGAATATCAATTAATTCTAAATAATTTTGAGGAATCCTGTGGATCCCTCCAACCTGTTTTCCCTACATCCACAGACGTTAGCACAATACCAATTCCACTTCAAGGTGGAATATCGCGGTATATGGGATTTTATAAAAATCATCCGCTATTATGCGGCACATAGGGTCTCATCCGCTATATAAATGCGGGAATATCAATTCCAATATATACATATGTCAATATATATATTGGTATATACTACTATATATTATATAGCACATCCAATCAATGCAATCATTCAATCAAATATTTAAATTTAACTATTTAAATTTAAAATAAAGCCAAATGAGTGAGATTAACTCACCTTTTATTTTGTTGTTTGCAATCTACTTCAAGCTCGACTCGGTTTTCTCGATTTCGACCTTGAATAAATATTAGATGATTTTATTGATATTCGAACAATTAATTTCTAGATTTAAATTACTAATAATTTATTTTAAACAAATTTTTCCTTAATAAATTATTTTTTTAGTAGCCAACGTAATTGAACAAGTCGATCAACAAGTCAATCATTAAAATCCATACTTTAACAATTAAACGGTAGGTTTATAATCTATATTTAAAACTAAAGATCTATTGGGTGTTCTATGCAGTTTATAACCTATATATATCACTATTAGTTTCTCTCTCTCTTTTTCTAGTAAATAACACAACCAGTTTTACTGTAATTTTTTTTATTACTGAAGCTGTAAACTCATCCAAGACGTTTTCAATTTGAATTTACCTCAATTCACACGAACCCAACATCACGGCTTGATTCACAGTTTTAGACAGCTCAGTAGCACGAATCAGTTTATGTGATCTCAAAACATCAAAACAGCCTCAGCATTCATCATACAAGCAGTTTAAATCTATAACATGTAACCTATATCACAACGGGATGCTATTGTATTAGCAACACTAGCATAGATCGCAAAATAATCAGCAGTCGACGCTTTCAGATCTTCAATTTCAAAATCCAAAGCAGGCAGGCGGCAGCTAAGCTCCAGCATAGGCACGCGTCCTATCAGAAGGCGACATAACAACTATCTCCGACTGGATCTGCTGCTTTGGAAACTGCGATTAGATTTTTAAAGGGAACATCGATTTGGGTTCAAAAGAAAAAAAGGGAAAGTAGACGATGGTGATAAAAGAACGGATCTGAAGCAGCAGCTGGGCGCCATTTTATTTTAGTGAACGAATAGGTTCGATTTCGTTTTGAAGGAAGGAGCGAATGCTTCCTGATTTGAAGAAAAGAAAGGTATACGGAAAGGTAAGGGAAGACGTTAGCTTGTTCGAATCAACGTGCCACAGTGTTTTGAATGGAAAGGGAAAAGTTTTGATGTAGATATATATTTCGGCTGATGTTGATATAATTTCAGCTAATGATGATTAGTATGTGAATATACATATATTAAATTGAACTCAAATTCAAATCGTCTCGATATAAATTTCAACGCGTTTTACTATCGTACGCTCACACAACTCCAAATATTACAAAAGTTGAAATCCGATAATAATACACTATTATGGATCCAATGGAACTGGTTTCGTCGAATTCCGAGACTGAGCCTCATGAGGCTATTTTTTTAAATATCGATTTAAACAATAAAATTTTAAAACTGAACAAAACACTTTGAAATTCTGTTTTAAATTTTTTTATCACCTTCAGTATTATTAATATCAATTTTACAAGCCGTCAAATTATTTTTAACAAGCTTGAAATTTCAGATTCAATAATTTACCCAATTTCGATAATTAAATTCAACAATTAATTATCCAATAAATATTAATATTTGAAATTCAAGTTAGAAATTAACTTATAAACATTTAAAATCAATTAAATATTCCAATTTCAAACATCAAAATTCTGGGTCGTCACATTTCTCCCACCTTAAATGAATTTCGTCCCCGAAATTACTAATTAGGAAGAATGATTCAATACCCGTTACTATTTCTCAATTCAAATAGTTTTTAACAAATCCTCAAAATACTCTTTGTATTAAGACACTATCACTTATACTAACTTTTTGAACTCATTCACATTTTCCAATCAATATTATTTACTCAACATTCAAATTTAAATTTAAATTCAAAATTTAAATTATCAAAAATTTCTCAAAAATTTTCTAACTCTTTAAATTTCCGAAATTTTTTGCCAGCGTCTCCTTTGCGTGGCTAGCTCGGTACAACTACAAAATGGCTCTACGGCCTCTCAAATCTCAAAAGAAAACAAAAAGGCCAAGTGGCTCGATCCAAAAACCCAAACAAATTTCATACAGAAATTTTAAACACATACCTTTTTGTCGGGCAATTCAAATTTATCTTCCGAAATCAAACAAATTTTCATTTTCCTTTATAATACCTGTGAATCTTGTTTAGCAATACTATCCAATCACAACATTCAAAGTCATCCACTTGACTCCTTAAAAAATTTCAATATTCATTCCATTTAAGTCTGTACGATGTACCTATATCATTCGTACGCAATACCAAATCGATCGCTCACTCGATCACACAATTTCACTTCCAAACTAGTATCGTCCACCCGACTTCCTAATGCAGACTCAGATTTGGTTTCTTGATCAGAAACCGTCATTCTCCTTGCATAGCCACTAACTATGATAGGGACCAGAATCAATCAACAATCCATATCCAGGTTCGCCGTCGAAAATCGAGTGAAAAATCCCACTCGGATCGGTATAATTACCTCGAAATTCTGTGCTCGAATTCTGGATCAAATAGCTATGCGAATAAAATAATATACGTACATCCTACGTATAATTTCTAATTGATTATCAGTTTTATCAATTCTCCTTTATTCACATACATTTTGATTGTTATTCACTCATCCACAATTATCCCATTTCACAACTTCTGATCTTCATTAAATTATCCGCTTAGAATAATTTTCCTCAATATCACATTTACTTAAGAATTCCATTTTTCATTTCTTAAATTTAATATAAATATTTTGTACACTCCTTACATTAATTTTCACTTTACGATTGAAGTTTATTTTCATTTCTATTCACTTCGCCCTTACAATTCCATTAGAATTCAATTTGGTTTCCTACCTTGAATACTGAATTTTTATTCATCTTATCTCAATCAATATTTAATTGACCATTTTCTTTAGTAGTTTCACTTGCTAATTTGTTTTTATATCTCAAATAAAAGTTTGTTTGTAGACTTTTTCTTTCTTCAATTTCTTTGATTTCACCTTACTTTATATACACACTTCAATTAGATTTCCATATTCAGTTAAATTCTTTATGCTATCAATTCTAAATCATTTATCGTTAATGAAAATTTTCAAAAGTTTCAAAAAATTTCTAACTCCCAAAATTTACGGAAAATTTTGGTAGAGTCTCCCTTGTACGGAGGGACTTCTGCGATATCGCAGGATGCACAAATATATATATACATCGGCCTCAGGTCGGAAATCACAATATATATCAATATAAGCAGTTCATATTTCCTATTTTGAATTTTTGTGTGTATGCGTACCTTATTTTTAGCATTTTAAAGCAAGCGGCTTATAATTTTAGCAGTTTGCGCAATCAAATCCAGCCAAACGGCTTTCCTGAACCTGTACTAACTCAATTTAAATATGTAAGTGGCAAAATCATATAACTTAACAACATTTTACATATTTAACTAACAAACAGGAGAGTTTTCATAAGTAATGCAGGTTAAATAACATTCAAAAGCAACTTATAGGGTTCCAATATTAATTTTAATTGTTTATAACCCATTTATATACAACTTTATTCAATTAAAGTAATTTACAACTCAATTTCTTACATTCCATTTATTTTTAATTCAACAAACTTATTTTTATTACAATTGATTCAAAAACCCATTTTATTGGCTTCTGTTAATCCTAGAATTTATATAATCTCGTTTATGTCATACGACAATTACTTTTATGCAAATCCAATTACATTTACTTAATAAAATATCCATTCCAGTTTCAACTAAATTAAATTGATGTCAATTCAATCTATAGTTAATTCGATTATTTTAATCGATTCCGTTCATTATACTTCGCATTCCATATCCACAATTAATTTATTTAAATTCACTTATTAATCTTGGAACATTCCATAATATTTACATCGAATATTCATTCCATAATTCATTTACAAGTCAAACATTTGTCACACCAAACTGATATTCAACTTGCATTTAACTGATTCAAGTTCCATCTCCATATTTCATTTACCAATTTATTATCAATTTGTTAATTCAAGGTTTATTCCCAACATTTGATTTTTATCTCTAAACCACTTTAATTATTTTACTGGAGGTCCATTTATTTTATAATTTAAGCTTTGGATTATATTCATTACCATTACAAACAATTTTATTTGACTTATTTATCTTACTTCCAAATTTTATAAGTCACATTCTTTTTATATTCGTACTTCCTTCTATTTAAAATCAATTTTATTCACATTTTATCTTTTAACCCGGAATTATACATTTTATTTAGCCAATATACTTTTTTATTATTCCATAAACAACTTTAAATAAGATTCCAGAGTTTTAACAATTTCTAAAATTTCAAAATCACTTTTGAAACTAGCTACATCCAAAATCCTTTCCAATTTCAAAACCAAACCCAGTTTTGCAAACAATTCCAATCTAAAATAATTTGGTAGCAATTTCTCTTCTAGAAACTCGAAATATGAACATCGATGATGCTGCAGTCATCACCGAAATTATTTTCCAGCGACCGAAAAAGAATTTAATGCTTTTATCTCTTAAAAATATCCCAAATATTTCTTTTCAAATCTCCCCATATTCGATTCCAATTCGAAAATATTTTTGAAGTAATATCACTATTATTTCTCCCAAAAATCCTTTGAAAACCATTCCCAAATCCCAGGAATTTGAATTTTTCCCAAAATTCCAAACTTGAAATCCATTCCGATTTATTTTCAACATTTCTCTGGAATTTCAGTTCAAAATTACACTCTCATTTGTATATATATAAAGTTTATTTGAATTTATAAATTACATTTAAAATCTACATTCTCAAATTCCATTTGTTATATAAATTTATTCTTTCAACTTTGGTTATAAGTTTCCAATTTCTTATTCAATTTCTACACAATAGTGTTAATGAATAAATATTACCGTTCCTTAACAATCAAGCATCCAAATACTATAATACTTTACAAAAATTTATATTCTTTATATACAAAAATAATTTGGGTAAAATTATTTCATCTACCCATTTTAAAACAATATACTGTCGAATTGTTCTATTCGAGTGTTTAGAGATCCCTATCAATAACGTTAATTACTCGCATTGACCAGAATCCACAAACTACTCAATAAACCAACCAACACAATATAAAACCATTTTATATCCACTAAAAAATACGCGCTCATATCTATTAATACTCTCAAAATTCCCACCAGAGCCAAGGTTATCACCAACCTTTGCTCTGATACCAACTGTGACATCCCGATTTTTCTTACACGAAAAATCGAAACATCTGGATTAAAAGAAAGAAAGAAGAAGAGGTAGAAGAAGAGAAAAACAGAAACAACACAGAATCTAACCATTGCAGCGGAATAAACTATAATATATAAATACATATCTTTACTCAACAGAGAAATATATCTGTTTATACATTAAATTCATCAGAGTACAACCCATCAGCATCACAACACAGATAATAACATAACATGTCATATCATAGAATATACATCATACACACACAGTGGAATAACAATAAGCACATACGCGAAATACGTCTCGCCATCCACCTCATCTCCTGAGCTCCACAGCATCTATCCTGTAATCTATAATACTCGGTCTGACCCGAGCATCATATAAAACAACACCCGAGTCAGTCTGGAATACCAGCGTAAGAAAATCACACTCAAATTTATTATTAAAGTTTCAAAAACCCTTTTGAAAATAAAAGCATCTCGTAAGACCACACCACAAATAAACATGTCGGGTTTTTACCTTACGATAGCTAAAACACTTTTTATAAAATCCTCTGATATTATAATAGTGTCTATATACAAATACTTATTCAAATAGCTGAAATTATTACATAATTAAATTCCAGCATACTAGGTATACAAACAAATACCGTACAAGGCACGTAGGAAGAATGGATTTCCAACGAATGACTAGGCACTGGGGTACCACCTGTCACAGTATGTGGCCTAGATCACAGTACCGAGGATCGCACATAACCCCCTGCAACACAAGGCTGGAATCACCTATGGGCAATTCCGAATATGATCACCCCACGGTTGGGATCAGCAACCGCACCACTAAGCCTAAATAAAAGGGACCTCTAGACAGGGATGACTATACCCTCCAGTGGGCGCTACCCACGAAGCCTTGCTGCATAACCCCTAATTTTCAGTCATTCCCGGTTGATGAGGCTTGAGGCTAAACGTTACCTTCATAGAACGTTTCACTTAGAATGCCCATCGTCCCCTAACGATGTTTCGACAGCATTCGTCCATACAAGTCCGTCTCGGGTCCGAACGGAACTGAAAACCCCATTTTATCTTCAATATCAAACTCGTTTCCCTGCGAAACGTACAAACCGGATCGAAGTGGTTTTCGAGAAATAAATCTCGATCCCGGTCTCTTCGAAACGATCAACGCATTTGGCCAATATTGATAGTCGGTTATTTAACTATCAATCAACATCCATAACATCCATTAAACAATAAATAATTTTCCAAATTATTTATTAACCTCAAATATCTTCGCAAGATATTATTTCCATTTTCAATCCCTTTTTGAAAACAATTCTAATCATATTCCTCTCACGGAATAATTTCCCAAATAATTATTTCCACTGAAACACCATGTACAAAAGCCATTAAAGATTTTTTTAAATAATTTTAAAAAAACACTTTATTACAAATATACTTGATAATATTGAAATTAAAACTACTTTAATACTCTAGTAAAAATATATATTTTAAAAATATTTAAAATAAAACCCCTTTGTAAATATAACTAATTTCCCTTTTTAAACATAATACCAAGTTACTTCTATATATTTACTACAATAATAGATTTGAAAATAAACATTTACTTTAGAATTTTAAACATTCAGAAAAATAATAAATTTTCTAAGATATGCTTTTTAAACCAACATTAAACTTTTATCTTATATTTTAAAATTTACTTTGAAAACTACTTGGCTATCCAGGGAAATATACTTCTCTTCACCTTCTTTTCAAAATAAATCACTATTTATTTTTAAACAATTTTTCCCATTCCTAATAAATTCCCACTTTGAATTTATTCTTCCAAATATCCAATTTCAAACAGTTAAATCAATTTCCAAATTGATTTCCATTTTACTTCATTTATTCCAAAATCCTTTAATTTCAGATTATGATTTAAAAATACTTTTAATTAAAAATTCAAATTTTAGATTCCTCAAATTACTCCTAAATCCTTTAATGTAAATTTAAAATTTTAAACTTAAAATAATTCTTTATTCCTTTAATTGATATCACTTTAGTTTACTATTTATTAATTTCTACTTATTTCAAACCTTTATCTTCCATACTCGAAATTATTTATTAGTATTTTAATTTCATTTCCATTTCTTTTAATTCATTGCTAATTTATTCAAATTCACTATAATCATTTTACTTAAAATTCATTTTATTATATTCTTTTCAAAATCCAATTCTATATTTTCCGATAACTCAGTGCTTCGAAATATATTCAAGCAATTCATAGCAATCCATATTTCCAATTAACAATAATATTCATCACAGAATATCAAATATCCATAACACAGAATATCAATTAATTCCAAATAATTTTGAGGAATCCTGTGGATCCCTCTAACCTGTTTTCCCTGCATCCATAAACGTTAGCACAATACCAATTCCACTTCAAGGTGGAATATCGCGGTATATGGGATTTTATAAAAATCATCCGCTATTATGCGGCGCATAGGGTCTCATCCGCTATATAAATGCGGGAATATCAATTCCAATATATACATATGCCAATATATATATATATATATATTGGTATATAATACTATATATTATATAGCACATCCAATCAATGCAATCATTCAATCAAATATTTAAATTTAACTATTTAAATTTAAAATAAAGCCAGATGAGTGAGATTAACTCACCTTTTATTTTGTTGTTTGCAATCCACTTCAAGCTCGACTCGGTTTTCTCGATTTCGACCTTGAATAAATATTAGATGATTTTATTGATATTCAAACAATTAATTTCATTTAATAGATTTAAATTACTAATAATTTATTTTAAACAAATTTTTCCTTAATAAATTATTTTTTTAGTAGCCAATGTAATTGAACAAGTCGATCAACAAGTCAATCATTAAAATCCATACTTTAACAATTAAATGGTAGGTTTATAATCTATATTTAAAACTAAAGATCTATTGGGTGTTCTATACAGTTTATAACCTATATATATCACTATTAGTTTCTCTCTCTCTTTTTCTAGTAAATAACACAACCAGTTTTACTGTAATTTTTTTTATTATCGAAGCTGTAAACTCATCCAAGACGTTTTCAATTTGAATTTACCTCAATCCACACGAACCCAACATCACGGCTTGATTCACAGTTTTAGACAGCTCAGTAGCACGAATCGGTTTATTTGATCTCAGAGCATCAAAACAGCCTCAGCATTCATCATACAAGCAGTTTAAATCTATAACCTGTAACCTATATCACAACGGGATGCTATTGTATTAGCAGCACTAGCATAGATTGCAAAATAATCAGTAGTTGACGCTTTCAGATCTTCAATTTCAAAATCCAGAGCAGGAAGGCGGTAGCTAAGCTCCAGCATAGGCATGCGTCCTATCAGAAGGCGACATAACAACTATCTTCGACTAGATCTGCTGCTTTGGAAACTGCGATTAGATTTTTAAAGGGAACATCGATTTGGGTTCAAAAGAAAAAAAAGGGAAAGTAGACGACGGTGATAAAAGAACGGATTTGAAGCAACAGCTGGGCGCCATTTTTTTAGTGAACGAATAGGTTCGATTTCGTTTTGAAGGAAGGAGCGAATGCTTCCTGATTTGAAGAAAAGAAAGGTATACGGAAAGATAAGGGAAGACGTTAGCTTGTTCGAATCAACATGCCATAATGTTTTGAATGGAAAGGGAAAAGTTTTGATGTAGATATATATTTCGGCTGATGTTGATATAATTTCAGCTAATGATGATTAGTATGTGAATATACATATATTAAATTGAACTCAAATTGAAATCGTCTCGATATAAATTTCAACGCGTTTTACTATCGTACGCTCACACAACAACTCCAAATATTACAAAAATTGGAATCCGATAATAATACACTATTACGGATCCAATGGAACTGGTTTCGTCGAATTTCAAGACTGAGCCTCGGGAGGCTATTTTTTTAAATATCGATTTAAACAATAAAATTTTAAAACTGAACAAAACACTTTGAAATTCCATTTTAAATTTTTTTATCACCTTCAGTATTATTAATATGAATTTTACAAGCCGTCAAATTATTTTTAACAAGCTTGAAATTTCATATTCAATAATTTACCCAATTCCGATAATTAAATTCAACAATTAATTATCCAATAAATATTGATATTTGAAATTCAAGTTAAAAATTAACTTATAAACATTTAAAATCAATTAAATATTCCAATTTCAAACATCAAAATTCTGGGTCGTCACAGCTTTGTTCGTCGCTGTCCAAATTACAGCAGTTAGTTGCTTTGATTTGTCGCTAATCCGTGGGCGTGTCCTGTTCCTCGAGCATTGAAATGTAAGCGATCACTCACGATTAACATTCTTATGTTTAGTAAATTAATTTCACGTGAAATGACAATTTGAAATATGTTGTTACATTTGAATTGATTAGTGATTTAATGGTTAAATATGATATGTTATTATTTGCATTTGTTCACCGATGTTAATTGACACTATTGACACCATTGTCCTAGTGGTTAAGTGATTCGACTTTGGTGCGAGAGGTCACAAGTTCGAAACTTGCGTAGCGTGATTCGAACATTTATTGACACATGATTTATGGTTTGTTGTTCCAGTGACATGTTGTATCTAAGTACCATTTCAAAAAAAATGTTAATGATTGTATATGCTCACCATTGATATGTCATGCTGTTTTATAATTTTATTTTATTATTCTCACACTGCAAGTTCCCTGTTAGTTTAGGAAATCCCTATGGGTTAAAATGATACATACCCGAATGATATTATAGATTAGGGAAAATCATTATGGGTTGAGATGATAAACCCAAGCGATTTTATTGATTTTTAATTTGGGATTACGGGTTGAAATGATATATACCTGTAAATATTAAATTGCTACGGATTGAAATAATAAATATCCGCATCACTTGACCATAGGATAGAGAATTATATACGGACACCGCTGGTCTATTTTTTTTAAAAATGATTTCCAAAGTTTCGAAAGGAAATAGATGAGTTTAATAAATATTGATTTTTAAATATAATATAAAGATTTTATTTCAAGATATATATAAATTTAGATTTTTAAATTATATGTTTGAAAATTTTAAATTATAAGTTTAGTTTGGAAAAATGTAAATTTTAAGATTTTACTAATTTTTTTTTTAAATATATAAAATATAGTTTAATATAAAATAAAATAGATTTAATAAAATCATATTTAATTTAATAATATTTAATATAATAAAATTTAATTTAACAGAATTTAATAACTTTAATATTTTGAAAATAGATTTTGTAATAACTTTAATAAAATAAAGGCTAGGAAGATAAATTAAGTTAATTTGCAATTTAATTTGATTGAGGATTGAATATAAATAAGAATTGATTGGAAACTTATTGATTTTGAGATTTTCGAAGGTATGATTTTATACTTGATTTAATAAAAGGTGATTAAATGAATATTTTCAAATTTAAATAAAAATTGAATATTTAATTTTGTTTAGATTTTGAGATTTTATTTAAATGCTTATATTAGGAAAATATTTTAGAATTAAATAAAATTGAAATTGTATATTTAATATTTAATATTTATTTAAATTTGTAATTTGAGATTTTATTTAAGTGTTATTAAAACTGATTAAGTGTTTCAAATTTAAATAAATTTAAGTTGAATTTTGAAATATAACTGAAATTTATGAAATTGATTTATTGAAATGTTTGAATATTTAAACTTTGAAATCTATTGAATTGGAAGTGGTTTAAATTTGTAGTTCAAACCTGGATTAGAAATCAATATAAATTAAATATGGTTTTAATGAAAATTTGAAATGAACCTTTAACCTTTTTAATTGTAATTGTCGAACCGAGATTGATTTAAACTAAAGTTTGGAACTAATGTTGATTTGAATTGATTTGTGAAATTGGATGAAACAATTCTAATCTGAAATTATTTTTGGTATTAAACTCATTTTAATATATATACTATTTTTAATGTATAAACTATTTTAATCTATAACTTATTTTTAAATATAGACTATTTTTTTATGTATAACTATTCCAATATATAAACCACTTTCGATATTCAAACTGTTTAAGTTGGAACTGTTATGATTTAAAGTGAATAATGATTTCGAAAGTGAATTATGATTTCGAAAGTGAATATAATTTCGAAAGTAATATGACTTTGAAATGAATATAATATTTTGATACGAAGTATGAACTGTTTGAAATGAAAAATGACCACCGTGTGAAATAAGCATTTGGTTGTTAAAGAGACTGGGATCAGATATTGTCGTACTCTCTGCTAATACCGAAAACCACTTTAACAACTATGCATGTGGTGGAAAATCCAAAACGAAGTTGGATGGTTTGGCAAACGTCTATATGAGGTATGAACGCAGCCCTGACTACCGCTAGTCAGCTTGATGTGACTAAAACAGGTGCTATACCTGGGCCAAGTGAGGTCGCACCTCCGATCGAGCATGCTTCTTCGATATCATATCTATTACTTTGTGATTTGATTAGGTGCACCTTTGATTATGGGAGTGTGTCTCGAGGTGGGCGGTAGTAGCTGCTATGCGTTACCACCAGCCTGGTTCTATAAAGCGATAGTATCCTACCTTGGGCATTGCCTCGCATGCCTTGTCACATGCCTTATCGTGCCTTTTACGAGTTTGGTTTGTACCATACCTATGGAGTGCTCTCTGAGTAAACCACGAGTTTGTGGAGCTTACAGTATCTGTATAGACTACGGAAATATATAAAAATGCGTTAAGGAGAATATGGGTAACGCTTTAACGCTATTTTAATAGTTTACTTTACTATAGACATTATCTATGTAGCGTATTGTACTATGTATGTAGATAGTTAAACGGATCCTTAAAGGATGGAATCCCAAACATCCTTTAAGTTATATTGCATTTTGCTTGGACATTTCACTTGAGTTGATTTACTTGCATAAGAATGTTAATCCCGACTCGAGTGTTTTGTATTTTGCTTTATGCTCGAGTAAGACTGAGTGTCACAGCATTTGAGACTCACGTTTGGAGCTTGGAGTTTTACTTGGAGATCTATCTTCTATCTACTCAACTATTCGGTTATTTCAGTTTATTCCAATTGTTTATGTTTAGACTTGTCATTGCTTATTATTATCCCGCATTTTGGCAAGGCTGTGACACCAAGAACTTGACTAGAAACCGGTGACGGTTCGTCTTAGAGATCGGTTATATGCAGGCTCACTATGGATATCGATGATTTTTTTTCTGAGTTCGAATCAAGGTACAATCGACAAGACACGATGAGCGAAGCAATGGAAGTCAACGTTCCAAATTTCAAGTTAATCCGAGCTCGTATGCTCAAGTTATGATCGATACAAGTTAAAGGAAATAATCCCACTTTCGTATCCATCATCGAACCCCGGTTCGAATTCATCACTTTTGTATCGATCAGAGCGGCATCGACCTCGCATCCATCCTAGAGCCTCAGTTCGAATCGATCGAGTTCGAATCCATCGACGAGCCACTGTTCGAATCGATCGAGTTCGAATCCATCGACGAGCCACTATTCGAATCGATCGAGTCTGAATCCATCGACGAGCCATTGTTCGAATCGATCGAGTTCGAATCCATCGACGAGCCACTGTTCGAATCGATCGAGTTCGAATCCATCAACGAGCCACTGTTCGAATTGATCGTCCAATGTCCACTTTGTATCCATCACAGAGCCTTTGTTCGAATCCATAAGGACGCGCCACTTCGTATCCATCAAAGAGCCTTTGTTCGAATCCATCAGGACGCGCTGTTCATACCCATCAAAGGATCACTGTTCGTATCCATTTAGGTGGAGCGCTTTTATCAATACGAACTAGGCCCTACGATCGATATGAACAAAGCATAACAATCGATATGAACAGAGCATAACAATCGATACGAACTAAGGAACTTCCCTCGATACGAACTATGCATCCTTTATCGATGCAAACAAGGCAGCAGCATCGATACGAACGAGGTGAAAATCATGGACGACTCGATCAACTCGACGAAGAAGGTGGATCGATCCGAAGAATGCTCGCCATGTCACCACTTGATCACGCACAACCATTGATTCGAACAAGATCGAGTCGAACTGATTGAGTCGAACAGAATGGTGCACTGGAAACGCAATCTTGCATCAATCATATCTCATGATCTACAAGTCCAAATGCTATGAAATTTTTACAGGAGCTTACGTGCATGCTGAAGAATGTCCACACCAAATTTCGACTCCATCAGACGCAATCTTGATCGATACGAAATTCGTTCGTATCGATCACGGATTGGGCTGAAACTTCACGGGCTTGGTCGCGTGGGCCCGCCGCTCACATGCCAGAAGAAGTCTCCCGAGATCTGAGGGAAATATCAGCCTCCTACACCTATAAATAGACCCCGGAGCTTACAGAAAAAGGATCTTTGAATTCTACAACACCCAGACTCTGCCGGATTCAGTTCTAAAGTGCATTGCTGCTGCTGCTAACGAATTTTACTACTGTAATCCATTGTTATATGCTGTAACCCGCTGCAATCAATTGTAATCATCAACGAAACATCAATAAAGCGAACAATTTCATAGTGGACGTAGGCAATACGCCGTACCACTCTAAATCCTTGTGTTTCTGTGCGTTTTTATTACTTTCCTATCTATTTTTTGGAGTTTTTGTTAGATAATCCTCTTTTTCCATTTAATTTCTTCATTTTATCTCTTCAAAAACTTTCGAAGAGTGTTGTGCCCATTTTTGGTACAAACACTTTGGTGCTTTTACTGAGAGAAAACCCAATTTTTCTCCTGCTCCTTGGATCTCCTATCGATACTGGATTGCATAAATCCAAGAAGAAGATCCAGATATCAGACCTTGAAGCCCTTCCATTCTATTCAGATTTGCATCAGATCTAGGAAAGGACTTCATCAATTCATCATGGTAAGCACACGAATTGCTTCTACAGCTGTTGGCCAAGAAGGATGGGATAGACAGAATCCCGTGCAATTGCCTCCATCCAACCAAGATGCCGCTGGACCTTCGGATCCATCAGGCCCGGTTACCAAATAAGAATTCCAGATGCTGCTTCAAGAGTTGACCCAGAGTCGGCAACAACTTACTGAACAACTGCGCTCCAACACAGAGTTGACCAACCAGCTGAATCACCAAAGGCACAGAAGATCCAGAAGAGATCAAGCTTCTTATTCTTCCACGGAGAGTTCAGCCTCATCTGATGATCATCATCGATCCATACGCCCACGGCTAGATGTAGCTACACCCAAGCTACAGGACACCAACCTGCCTTAAGTCTTGGACAACCCAGAACTGGACCATCCACCAATAATCATATCGGACCTTCATCCCGAGGAGGTGCCGCTCCTTACCATGTCATAGGCAACCTTGCTGCCACCACCGCTACCGAACAAGGAGTTGATGCTAGAAATCAAGCTGATCTGCATCGTCACCAACGAGATCATACTCCAGAACCTTACGTCCCTGAAAACGTTGAACCAAGGAGGCGAGGCACGGACCGTCGATTGCGTCCGGTCCAGACTCGCGCTGTGGAACCCGACCACACCTTGGCACAACATCCTCCAAATATCCGGATACCGGATATACCAACGGTGATTCGTTAGATGATCCGTGAAAGTCAGGGTCTCACTAACGATGACTGGGGAATCTCCCGGAGTCATACCCCTTTCACTGATGACATATTATATGCTGAACCACCTCGGCGCTTCAGGATGCCAACTTTGCCAGTCTATCAAGGAAATTCTAATCCAAATCAACACATCCTGAAGTATGAATGGCTAATGAATGCTGCAAGAGCTGATGATGCCGTCAAATGCCGTAGTTTCCCCATTTCCTTGGGAGGCATTGCAACTATGTGGTTTACCCGTTTGCCACCACGATCCATCTCTAATTTCGACCAAATGGCCACTAAGTTTGTTGAACAATTCTGTATGCACGTAGCGAGACCTAAAGATGTTAATACTCTGTCTAGTGTCACTCAAGCTCCCGGAGAAACACTCAGATGTTACTTGGAGTGATTTCATGCTGCATGTGTAGAAATAAGCAATCCCAATGACAACTCTATTCTGATGGCATCGACTAAGGGGATTGACCCTGATTTCGAGTTCGGAATTTGGTTAGCCGGGAAGCCACCTGCGTCATTGGACCATTTCTATTCCAAAGCAGCCCAATTCTTGAGAAGGGAGGATGTGAAACAGTCTAGGAAGCAGGATGACGCAAGGCCCAGAATTGAAGGAATTCAAAGTAACATCGTAGTTAAACAATCCGGGGAGAGTTCTGGAAAAGTTCAGTTAAATATACAAAAAAAACAGAACCAGCAAAGGGACAGTGGAAATCAAGGTAAAAAACGTGATCAAAATCGTGGCCTATAGCGCAGAGCTCCCATGTTCGACAATTATACTCCATTGAATACGTCGTTGGAAAATGTGTATTTACAGACTTGTAATACCATGCAATATAAGAAAACTGCCCCGAAGCCGTCAACGGAAAGACAAGTCCAAACAGGGAAGTTCTGCAGATTTCATGAGAGTTATGGTCATAACACAAATGAGTGTCGTCATTTACAAGACCTCATTGAAAAGTTGATCCGTGAGAGGAAGTTAGATCAGTATGTGCAGGCGCCGCAGTCAGGGGTTGCGGGCCCATCGAATCAAATTCGTGCGCCAGACCAGGCAAGACAGGAAGAACCCGTTCGTACTGGCGGGAGGTTGGTGATAAACGCAGTTAGTGGTGGTCCTCATCCGGCAGACCGAAGCTGGAGGGAAATGGAGTCGTATGCCGGTTCTATTAGACATGCGGATCCCGAGTGTTGTATTAATTTGGGAGATAGAGCTCCGACCAAGCGACAGAAGATGATGGCTGACGATATCGTGTGTCGAAATAGAGATGTTGACAGGGTTGGAGCCTTAGCCACTGATCCACTGGTCATATCAGCTCAAGTAGGTCATGCTTGGATGAAAAGGATTCTGGTCGACAGTAGAAGTTCTGTGAATATAATATATAAACAAGCCTATGACCAGATGAAGAGGGAGGCCGAAGATTTGAAGCCTTGTCAATTCCGTATTCATGGCTTCAACGGGAGTGAGACCATACCCACCGGTATGGTGGAAATGCCAGTGGAGCTGGGAACTGGAGAACAGTGGAAAGTCTGGACGTTGCAATTTGTTGTATTTAACATAGGTTCGCCATACAACGCCTTCTTGGGCCGACCGGCCCTTGCTGAATTTAGGGTTGTTATTGCCCCATGATATTTAACTTTAAAATTCCCTACCGCCAATGGAGTTGGAGTCATTCAAGGGGATCTGGCTGATTCGAGAGCGGTCGTGTACCGAAACCAAGTCCCCCGAATGCACAGTGTCAAAGTTCGACCCTAAACTTTTGGACTCGGTGATTTTGTCCACAAGAAAATCTTCTCAATGCCTCCGCACGCGAAACCAACGTGGGAAGGTCCATATGTGATCAAACAAAAGCTTGAAAATGACACATTTAAGTTAGCGATCGTTGGCGGACCTGCTCTGCCAAGAGCCTGGAACATCGAGAGTCTTCGTTGCTGCTGCACATAACAAGCTATGTTTATTCATTTAGTTTATTTTCCATTTGCGATTTGTTTCTGCATTTCGAAATTAGAATTTGTAATAAGGCAACTGACTTTGCCATATTTTCTTATTTCAACAATAAAATGCAATCTCTTCGAGCCAGAGCTATGATTTACTTGAAATGCTTCATATGATCATCGCTATGCACGGAGAGCTAAGTTCCATCATATGGTGGGGCCTATTTAGATAGGGAGTGACTGTGATGCAACCGGTCACTCTCTAAGTGAAACCCAAGCCCGGAAATGAGCCATCACACCAAAGTCGAAAAAGGATTGATACACGACAATCCTTCACTTAACTCCAGATTCCCAAAGTGCGAACTGGAGTATAAAAATACGTCTACGAAGAGGGTGGATCCGTCCGCCTAACGACTTCGTTCGTATCTGAACCAAGTTTGAGGAGGGTGGACCCGTCCATCTAACGACCTCACTTGTTAGCTCAGGGTGGATGTGATCCGACCATCCACGATCCTGATACACCTTTCGTTCCCATAGTGCGAGCGAAATCCAAAAACATACAGCAGATGTGACTAACCGTCTATTTATCAACTCCGAACTCCCAGAGTGTGAGTCAGAGTATAAACATCGACTCCGAACTCCCAGAGTGCGAGTCGGAGTATAAACATCAACTCCGGATTCCCAGAGTGCGAAACGGAGTATAAACATCAACTCCAAATTCCCAGAGTGCGAATCAGAGTATAAACATCAACTCTGAACTCCCAGAGTGTGAGTCGGAGTATAAACATTAACTCCGGATTCCTAGAGTGCGAATTAGAGTATAAACACTAACTCCAAATTTCCAGAGCGCGAATTGGAGTATGAACCTCAACCCCGAACTCCTAGAGTGCGAGTCGGAGTATAAACATTAACTCCAAGTCCCCAAAGCGTGGACATATAATTAAAACTTAACCCGGCGTGACCAACCGCCAGAAAACAAATGAGAATCCCTGTAGTGCGGATATGATCATCGAAAATCAAGCAAGTATGGTTGAACCACTCAATCTTCACTTGTCCCAAACATCCGTTCAGCGGCACTAGACTCAACGTGTTGTAAGTGAAATGTAATCGTTGGCTGTTGTTCTACAACTCATCCCAAAGACTGGGGGGCAGGACTTAAGCGTCGACCATTGACTGAACCGGTGCGACGTCAAAATTCAATTCACTTCCTTGTTGTGAACCATGTCTACAGTTTCCAGACCTACCACAGAGAGACAAACTTGACTCGGAAGCTGGAACTTTACAAGTGCATTTCAAACATTGAAACACTTAAGCAAATACACAAGAAGCTAAAAAAGAAAAGTTTCATTTCTACTATTTATGAATGAAATTCGTGTACATGTTTGTTCCAAAAAATTCTTACTAGCAGGGGCCGAGCCCGCATCTATACACGACCAACGAAATGAAAATCAAAATAAACCGAGGAAGCGTGTCTACTCTTTCTTCTTCCTCGGCTTCCTTTTCGGTGTAGACCCACTGGAGCCACCACTACCTTTCCTCTTTAATCCTTTACTTTTCGGTGGTCCGTCTCTAGGCGGGGGCATGATCTCGACATCCTCCTCCGAGCTCGAATGAATAGGGATGCTTCCTACGGGCGGAGTCGGAGGAACATGATCAAGTGTAGAAGGTGGAGTGGGCACACTGGTGTCGAAAACTGTACCACCAGGAGATATCATTCTGAGCAGAGCTGGGCCAGGTGCCGCCATCCCACCTCCAAAACTGCCACAATGAGCCGTTGCTTCCATCTCAACGTCGATTTCGGCCAATATCTCCTCTTCAGTAACCGCTCGGGCCTCGTTGGGAGCATTAGTAGTTGGCATCGAAGTGCCTGAAGCAGGAGCGCCTCCACCCATAACAAATGGCAGGTCAGCAAAAGGATCACTATGACGGCCAAGGAGTTCCTCCATCATTTGCTCATCAAAAACAAGTGTGATTCCCTGCATTTCGTTGAGTAAGGCGGTTGTAGTTACAGTGATCGCTTCGGTTACTATAGCCCCCTGCATGTGATGTGATTCTTGAGTGACAGGAGGCGCGACCGGAGCAGCATCGATCACTGGACAAAAAAATAAGAGAACTGTCAGAATTTAATTCAAGTGACGATTCCAACTTAAGACAAATATGTGGAATGTTCAGAATACCTTCCTCAGTTTGGCTTGTGGAAGGCTGAACAGCTTCAGCAACTTGCTCTGTAGCCGGAGACATCTGCGGCTGATCCGAATTGTAGGCAGGAACAACTTGGGGATCAACCGCATGCACGGGTTCAGGCTGGGTTAACGCTGGAATTTCAAGACTTGCGTCGTGGTGTTCAACCCTAGAGCTTTCTCCTATTTCCAGGTGCTGGGTGCCGAGCCTCTCCTTCTCATAAGAAATCATTGACTCGTGGAGAATCTTCTTTTCATCTTCGTTTAGCAAACGATTCTCAAGCTCAAACTCATCAATGGACTCAACCAGATGCACCGCTTTCTCCTCCTCAACCAATCGGCCCCAGGCATTATATAGATGTGCCGAGTAATCATCTAGCCAGGCTAGACCCCTGTGCCTCAACACGTTGGCGTTGTAAACAACAAGAAGATCTTCAATGTCGGCTTCTAGCATGGACTCAGCCGATTTCACCTTCTCCTCGACCTCAGTCTCCACCTCACGAGCTCTAGCCACGGCCGCATCCCGTTCACCTCAGAGCAAGACAGCCTGTTCGCACGCCTCCTGGGCTGTGTTGTTTGCATCATCCCTTTCCTTGGCCATGTCGGAGAATTTGGCCTTAAGCTCGTTGAGTTCCTTGACCGCCGCATCCCGTTCGGCGGTGACTGTAGTATTTCGGTGGCCCATCTCCTCCACCAAGGCAACATGTGTCTGCCTTAACCTATCCATTGCCACGGTCGCTTCATCAGCTTTTTTGGTGGCCTCAATTTCAGATTTTCGAGAAGACTCAGCCTCGGTGTTGAGCACCTAGATGATTCTGTCCTTTTGAGCAAGTTCAGACTCCATCTTCTCAATCGCTTAGGCTCGCTCAAAGGCCACCTTGGAAGCTTTCTCAGCAGTCTTCACCCACTCTCTATACTGGGTGTAGACGTCGTGAATGTAATCATGCATCGTGTTTTCCACCCTTGACGGAATTCTCTTTAAATGAGGGGGGAAGACGTAGCCGTCGAAGCATATGTTCGAGAACTCCTTCCTCAGATGAGCAATTTTAATAGCCCCTTCCCCTGTGGGCTCAGTAATGGCCTGCTCTGCAATTATGGTTGGCACAGTTTCAACTCGCTGGTGATGAGCTTCGGGCCTAGAAGCGTGAGAAGATGGTCTGTGTCGCGGAGGCTCAGGTGGATGTGAAGTCTGAATAGGAGGTGTAGATGGTATTCTAGGAGGTGGAGAGCGAGACCTAGATCGATGTCTATGTTCTCTGTCCCTGTCCCGCTTATACCTCTCTTGATTAGAGTACCCGCGATCACGGTCTCTATCCGAGTCTCTCCTGCGGGAATCATAATAAGAAGAAGAAGACTTTCGAGCCAAGCGAAGGCTCCCAAGCATTGATCCTCTCCCGGACATCGTACCTGAAAATGAGAAATGAAGGAAAAGTTAGTGATCTCTTGGGTTGGACGATTTACAGTTATGAATCATGTAGTGCAGTGAAGTGTATGTATGTGCAACCCCCCGACCAACCGGAAATGTCAGCCGCACTCATAGCAAGCGACCCACTCAGATCAAGAGCTTTGTCAAGCTCCTCCATCCCGGTGTCATGTTGAAACGACACATAATCCGGAATCGGAATATCAGCAAGCCCTTCGAAAGGATTCTCTACTTGCGGGGGAGGAGCCTCCAAAATTCTAATCCCCGGGACGGGCAAAGACATAACCACGGATTTCAATCTCACGAATTTAGAACGCTTATAAGCAACTGCCTTGCCTTTTCTCCTTCCTCATGAATCTTGAAAACTGGAAGTAGGCCCAGCTTGGAGTTCGTTATCGGTGGGCGTTCTCTCCGGATCAAATTCTTCGGTTGTCACGACGCCGGGCGCTCTGCGTTTCACCTGCTTCTTCGAGACCGTTCTAAGTGTCCCTTCCAGCCTTATGCTTTGCTTCCGTCAATCAGCCCGACAATTCTCAAGTTTCTGTTGGTTAGAACCCAGTCAATGCTCCTCTCTTCACCCGGAACTGCTTGGAGGATCCGGACTAACTCTCTGAAATATCCACCATCGGGTCGTGAGATTGCGGCTGTAAAAGAAGAGAAGTATGTCAATTTTGAGGTCGATCATTATTATCTCGATAATTCATGAAAAAGACTACAATGCTTACGTCTATCCAGCCATCGCCTAGCGAATCCAGAGGGGCATCGAACGCAGAACCATTTCGTCTTAAAGTAACTCAGCCTTCCCCAGGACCCCGTTACTATTTGACAGTTCCTAACCGCTTCCAAGAATGTGAAAGAAGGGCTGTCTCCACGGCTCTTAATGTTGAAGAGGTATCTAATCTCGATCGGTTTTGGTGGTCGAAAGAGAATTTCCAAAAAAACGATGAAAGTACTATTCAACAAGGTGTATCCGTTGGGGTGTAGCTAGGATGGAGCGATTCCAAGGAATGACAGCATTTCCCTTATGTACTGATTAAATGAAGGAAGTGTCCCCACTGTGCAAGCATGACGGTTGAAAGCAGTAAACCCCTCCGGGGGAGCATGTGGTCTATCATTTGGCCCTGGCAATAATACGTCGTCAAGCGACAAGCCATGTCTTAAACAAATCCGTCCCAGCATATCTTTAGAGATGCCGAATGGCACAGAGTCTTATGGACTGCAAATGAACCGGGCGCCTGGAAACTCATTCGGAGCTAGATCTATGACTTCGGCCTCGATGGCCGGTATCTCGATTATTGGAGGGATTGAACCTTGAACTTCCTGTTGTTGTGAACTTGAAGGTTCCATGACTAACTAGCTTATGAAAAATCATCGTTAAACAGATAATAAACCCATGCACCCCGCAGTGTGAAGTGTGTGAATATGTTGTGCAGTGCAATGCTGTATATCACTTGGAAAAGTTCTATAGAGTATGAATAATCATGAAAACGACAAGACTTCGAGACTTAGCTAGAGTGACCGTCATCGCTGACCGTCACAACCATGCCATCTAGACTCTAATGGTCGATCTAAGTTAAAGTTCAGTAAAATTTTAACCAAGTTATAGTTCCATCGACGAGCTTCGAATGATGGTCAAGTATGCAATTCAACAATTAAGTCCAAATATGCAAGGTTGAAGCTCGTCGGAGTTAGATGTTCGAACGTGCAAAAGGTTTTGAGATTAATCAAGGTTCAATTCGCATCGGCCCAAAGGTTCATTTTGTGTCGATCGAAGGTTGTAACTTCATATCGATAAGTGACAGAGATTTCGTATCGATCTGTGTCGATCATTTCGTATCGATCGACTAACCTCCATTTCATATCAATCCTAAGCTGTCGATTTCGTATCGATCAAACGTCTCCACCTCATATCGAATCCCTCAATCGATATGAAATCCAAGGGTAAGGGATTGATACAAAATTCCAAAACGAAAGATCGATACGAAACCTCCAGTTAAAACCAACGCCAAATAAAACACCTTCTTCCCCAATCGATCGATACGAAATTCAGAACGACCACTTCCTTCGCATCCCTCCTTACTCCTTCTTCCCCAAGCAATTAACGTGCCGTTACTCCTTCTCGACTCAACGTTGACCAAGTCCCGGCATCGACAGTGATGGAATCGGCGACGACGTCGAACAAACCGACACTAAGATTTGAGTCTCGTCATTTTCAGAATGGATTCGTCATCTATTTACCTAAATTCAGATGTTGTTGCGCTAGATTAAGGAATAAGTTGAATCGATTCGAAGGCAATATTTCTTTCTCGAGTTCTTTATCGATACAAAGACAAGGCAGAAAAGTAAAAAGTAAAAAGTGAAAAATGGCTAAGTCCACAGTATTTATATGGACTCGAGTGTGAAGGTAAAAGACGATTCGCATCCCAGTGAACTCAACCGGTAGCTACAGGTCAACCAACGGTTCGAGTCGAAATGTCTATTCGAATCCATCGACTTGAGCCTTCATCGAAGTGAAATTCAAAATGAAGGCTTTTCTGAGCCACCCAAATCCATCGATACAAAGTTGTAATTCGTATCGATCATTTTCAACTATCTCCATTAGCTATCGATATGAATTTTCAATTCGTATCCAACGACACAAGGCCCATCGATTCGAAATACACAATGAGGGCTGTTCTGAAGGCATTAAACTCCATCGATATGAACGTTCGTTTCGTATCCATCGAAGCTCATATCCATCGATGCGAAATGTTCATTTCGTATCCATCAATACGATGTATACCGATGCAGAGATAATGTTTTAACTTTTTACATCGATTCAGGAGAGAATCGATACAAAGGAACATTCAAAAACAACCATCGAGTGTTGTTACAATTCGAATCTCACATCGGTTCAGGGGAGGATCGATACGGGATTCGATACGAGATAAACTGACAATGACTCATGAACGTGGAAACGTCAACGAGAGTCAGATTAACATATATGCATATATGTCAGACTAATATTCAATTTTCCACATCCATAGGAATTGGAAACTTATCTGATAATGATTACAACAACAAACTGCTAATCACTAGCATACAACAGTCAGTTGCAACAATACAGGGTACAACAGTTGACAGTCAACAGTTTACATTACTAAGAAAATTAGTCAAATATTACAACTTTCATCGAAGAGACGAAAACTGTTCGGAATAAAGGTTGCAGCTTTTCAAAGCACGTCATGTTTCCACAAGACGTACTTTGGGGGGCAAATGTTATCCCCCCTTTTGGTAAGGCTGTGACACCAAGAACTTGACTAGAAACCAATGACGATTCGTCTTAGAGATCGGTTATACGCAGGCTCACTATGGATATCGATGAATTTTGTCCGAGTCCAAATCAAGCTACAATCGACAAGACACGACGAGCGAAGCAATGGAAGTCAATGTTCCAAATTTCAAGTCAATCCGAGTTCGTATGCTCAAGTTATGATCGATGCAAGTTGAAGGAAATAATCCCACTTTCGTATCCATCATCGAACCCCGGTTCAAATCCATCACTTTCGTATCGATCATAGCGGCAGCGACCTCGCATCCATCCTAGAGCCTCAGTTCAAATCAATCGAGTTCGAATCCATCGACGAGCCACTGTTCGAATCGATCGAGTTCAAATCCATCGACGAGCCACTGTTCGAATCGATCGTCCAATGTCCACTTCATATCCATCACAGAGCCTTTGTTCGAATCCATAAGGATGCGCCACTTCGTATCCATCAAAGAGCCTTTGTTCGAATCCATCAGGACGCGCTGTTCGTACCCATCAGAGGATCACTGTTCGTATCCATTTAGGTGGAGCGCTTTTATCAATACGAACTAGGCCCCACGATCGATACGAACAAAGCATAACCATCGATACGAACAGAGCATAACACTCGATACGAACTAAGGAACTTCCCTCGATACGAACTGTGCATCCTTTATCGATGCGAACAAGGCAGCAACATCGATACGAATGAGGCGAAAATCCTGGACGAATCGATTAACTCAGCAAAGAAGGTGGATCGATCTGAAGAATGCTCGCCACGTCACCACTTGATCACGCGCAACCATCGATTCGAACAAGATCGAGTCGAACTGAACGGTGCATTGGAAACATAATCTTGCATCGATTATATCTCGCGATCTACTAGTCTAAATGCTATGAAATTTTCATAGGAGCTTACGTGCATGCTGAAGAATGTCCACACCAAATTTCGACTCCATCAGACGCAATCTTGATCGATATGAAATTCGTTCGTATCGATCACGGATCGGGCCGAAACTTCACGGGCTTGGTCGCGTGGGCCCGCTCACGTGCCAGAAGAAGTCTTCCGAGATCTGAGGGAAATATCAGCCTCTTACACCTATAAATAGACCCCCAGAGCTTACAGAAAAAGGATCTTTGAATTCTACAACGCCCAGACTCTACCGGATTCAGTTCTAAAGTCCATTGCTACCGCTGCTAATGAATTTTACTACTATAATCCATTGTTATCTGCTATAACCCACTGCAATCAATTGTAATCATCAACGAAACATCAATAAAGCAAACAATTTCATAGTGGACGTAGGCAATACGCCGAACCATTCTAAATCCTTGTGTTTCTATGCGTTTTTATTACTTTCCTATCTGTTTTTTGGAGTTTTTGTTAGATAATCCTCGTTTTCCATTTAATTTCTTCATTTTATCTCATCGAAAACTTCTGAAGAGTGTTGTGCCCATTTTTGGTACAAATACTTATGTATTAGAGATTCCTTTGTATTTGAGATTTCTGTTGTATCTCGTTTTTAAATTTTGATGTTCTGTAGTAGCTTCATGAACTACTATTTATCTATTCTGCTGCTTATTGTTGTATTACTCTGTGTCTATGATTCTGTGATTAATTTATTTACTGTATATGTGACGACCGCCCTTGACCCCTGCACAAAACATAGGAATAGTGCGCTGTAAAGTGTGCCAGGCAGCCATGGACGAGGGTTAAGGGTAAGTTAAAGCAGCAGAATCTATCGTATTACTCACAGCGCATGGTTAAAATACAATAGAGAATATATATAGTGAAGCTTCACAAAATAGAATCTCATCAATTAAGCTTCATAATAGTTGGATTCAAACATCTGAATAGTCAATACATTAAGCCTCACTACATATCACTCAGAGAATCATACAAGCAGCGGAACATCCAGTACATATAGTAAGGAAATAATGTGTAAGCCTCCAGCTCGTCTTCGTCATCAGCATCGTCGGTTACTAAGAACAGCACCTGTCACCTGCTACCTAGTCTGCCCATCCCAATATGGATGAACAGCCCAAGGCAATAAGAGTTAAACATAAAGCCTTGAGTCAGACAACAGTCTTAGTGAGCGGTAAATTAACTAACAACATACCAAAAGAGCATAAAGGAAAAAAAGGAATAGGAATCCAACCCTCCCACTCCACCTCTTTCTACAGTGATAGCCCCCAGACACACTAAGCAGAAGTAAACATAGCAAATCAGACATTTAAAGTAAAGCAATTATCACTCGAGTCAAGGTCGATGTTTTCCAAGCACAAACCCCCAAGGCCTAAACCAAGATCAGATAAGAACCCAGAAAATATCGCTCTTGAGACCGAATGACGATACAACCAAACATCCATGACTCTGGCTATCACTGTTATCATTCCTTTGATACCACCATTAATTGAATGACCGGCACATTCTTTCAGCCGTCCGTCAAGGGCTAATGGTAACCCCGGTTCTAGACAGAACTCCGCACGTCGTCGCAGCCCGTGCCTAGGACTATCGAATCTGCCCAGAGTACTCGACCACCAACTGTAGTCTTTTGGGACTATCGAATCTGCCCAGCGTACTCTTGCTTTGAGCCTGCTAGAACCTTCAACAACGACGAAATCTCAGCCTTCTAGTCATCCTCCTCGACGACTATTCTCATACTAGCTCAAGCGCCTCTCGAACCAACCATTATCCTCAAACTCGAACCATTTCACCGAGTCATCAACATGCTTGGAATGATCCCGTCTGGATTAGACCAAGGCTATCTCACATCATGCCTCGCTTCATCTTATCATAGCAAAGCCTCATCTCAACATCATCATCAAATCTATCCATATGAGCTTCATCATCCGCCACATATGCCACGAGTAGCTTTTCAAATTCAAGAGCCTTTCCCTTAGCTTTTGAATCATCTTCGACCATCTTGTCTAAATTCAACAACTAATCAACTAATTCATAAAAATCAATCAAATCAATCATTAATCCAAGTAATCAATCATTCAAACATGATCTAATAAACAATTATAACAATAATGGCAATCTTGTAAATAAAGAGTCCAAATCTAACAAGCATGAATCATGAGCAATATCTCTACAACTTGATGGATGAACTTGCATAGGTTAACATGTAGTAGAATGGATATCAAATCATTACGAACAATAGATCTATACTTTAAGTTTTAAGAAAATGCGTGGAAATCACTATTTTAACACAAAATCAAACCACCAATCCTATACACTTCTTTGTATCCGTGTGAGAGATAACCACCACTCACCGAATCACCTAAACACTTCAAAAGCAACACACAGATCTGGACAGCGAAGGATCTAACTTGATCCGCCAAAATTCCGCTTCAAATGATGAAATCTCTCTTCAATGGTTGTAGATCTTCAATCTAAGCTCTAGGATCTTCGATTTGATCTTCAATTTGGATGGAAGGAAGCACAAAATTAAAGTGGAGAAAAGAAGTGAAGAAGTGTAGTTTTCGAACTCTCAAAATGGCGGCACTTCGTCGTTTAAAAATCCAGCTCCAAAAAGTGAGGCATAACCCGTGTATTTATAGGCTGAATCCTTAGGTCGTCCGCCCCCCCTTTAGGTCGCTCGCTCGCTTTTAAGTCGCCCACGACCTACCGAAACCCCACGACCTATGACTTAATAGATCCTCCGACCTACGACTTAACAGATCCTCCGACCTACGACTTAACACTCACGCGACCTAACGACAATACAAGTGCGCGACCTAACACACACGCGACCTAAGTCTCAACACTAATGCGCGACCGACGACCTAACTGGGATGCCGACCTAACACATACGCGACCTAACGAGTTAACAAATACTACGACCTATCTTCATAAGTCCTCACGCGACCTAACTAGGTCGTCCTACGACCTAACCACACCCAACATACTAACATAGGTCGTCTACGACCTAATTATACATAGCAATCCACCTTAGGTCGCTTACGACCTAACTTCAACACAAGGTCTCACGACCTAACTATAACGACTTAAGCCTTATCTCGTCCATGACCTAACTTCTTTAGGTCGTTATCTCGCACAGTCTACTAGGTCGCTACTCCTATGCCGCTAACCCCTAGGTCGGTAACCTTCTTAAGCCGCTCCATTCCTTAGATCGTCAAATCCTATAGGTCGCTCCAATCTCTTAAGTCGCCAACTCCCTTAAGTCGTTCCACGACCTAACCTTCTTTACGACCTAAGTCCCAACACAACTAACCTCCTTAGGTCGCCAACTCCTCTTAGGTCGTTCACCTGACTTAACTACCAGACGACTTCACTTCTACACGTCCTAATAGCAACAGTTACAAACATTCGATCCGTAAAAATACGGGTTGTTACAGTATATGCTAAGTTTTTCCAAATATAAATTAACGTTATGTTGTTTTGAGCAATTCAAGTGTGACATGTATGGATGATTTTCGATTTGAATGGTTCGAAATAGCAGGTCGTTACATGTGGTATCAGAGCTCTAGTTTAGGCAAAACTTAGCATATGGAGTAAAAACTCATTAGAGACAGGGTAGTGATACCCTAGAATGAGTAGAGTCAATTATAGAAACATCTTTGTTCGAGCTTGAAATTCCTAGTTGGAATTCTACTTGATTAGGATTTCTTTTGAATTTTGGAACTTTACCTCTATTCTAAGAAAAAACCATCATTGTCTTATCTTGTTCGTGTTATTTTTTATACTGGAGCATCCCATAGCTCTATTTCTGTTGATCTCTGTAATAAATTTGAGCACATCTTGCAACCTTAATTGGCAACTTCATCCTTATGTGTGACCAATCCCATCGGCGGTCCCGCCAACCCTAGTATGATTTGTAAAAGGGTGAAGCTCCTTTACAACAGGCGTTGATTCACCGAAGATTTCTATGTCCTCGGTTTTGATGCATTTGATATCTTACTTGGGGAAGATTGGTTAAAGCATTAGATGCTATTATTTCTTGCAAAGCCCGAACCGTTTCTTTAGTAGACGACTCAGATAATTCTCTTGTGATCGAATGTCGAATGCCTCAGAATTATGCAGGTAGTTTTATCTTTTCGCTTGATGCTCAGCCTTGTGATCTTAACTCCACCCCGATAGTCAAGGATTATCCTAATGTTTTGGTGAAGTCACCTCTCTTCCTCTTAGGTGGGAAATTAAATTCCGCATCGATCTTGTTCTTTGAACTCGATCTTGCTACCGGTTTTCACCAGCTTCGTGTAGTCGAGGAGAGCATTCCCAAAACAGAGTTTCGAATGGAAAATGGTTTCTATGTGTGGTTAGTCATGCCCTTTGGATCAACCTATGCTTCTACCTTCTTCGTCAATATGATGAATCATGTTTTCCGCGATGTTCTCAACAAGTTTGTCCTAGTTTTCGTTGATGATATTCTCGTCTTTTCTATGTCTGAGAAGGAGCATGAATCTCATTTGGGCTATGTGCTGGAAACTCTTAGGAGTCATCAGTTGAAAGCCAAATTTTCTAAATGTCATTTCTGGAGGGATGAAGTCCGATTTATAAGGGCATATTGTTCATGAAAATGGAGTATCGATTGACCCGGTTGAGGTCACCGTAATTAATATAAGTCTATCCACCTTTCCTCTTTTGTAACTTAATTATCCTATCTTCCTTTTGAGCCTATCTTCGTAGTTAGGATTCTATTTGATTTGGGTCCCTCTAAATTTGAATCTCAATCCTTGTTCTAAAATCCATTCTTGAATCATCCTATATGGGAGTGTATTTGTAATTGATATATAAATGTTTTATATTGTGTTGTTTGAGTTTGAATTTTGGGTTTTGATTGATTCGTCTGGCCAACATTATCGATAGGAATTCCAAAACACTTGAACATAGCAAACTAACACAATATTGTTTTTGAAATTGGTAAGTGAAATAATTTTATATATGATTATATTTATATATAAAAGTATAATTTTTTGAAATTTGATAGTTAATTGAATTGGTTATTAGAAATGATAATACTAGATTATCATTTATTTTTTTGACAACATTCCTAAACCATTAACTATTGTGGTATGTTATAAGGAGTTGAAATTTTATAAACATGGTTTATAAATTTGATTTGAAAATGGAATGAATTTCAATTAAGGATTTGAGAATTTAATTTCCGATGCTTTCCAAAATTTGGTTTTCAAAGTTTTGAAAAATATATTATTTAAAAGTATTTTCGAATGAAAAAAAATTTCCAGAGAATTTTAAAAGAAGTAAATCAGTACTCTCCTCTTATGTCACTGGAAAATAATTTTGATGATAACTGCAACATCATCGACATTCGTTTTCGAGTCTCAAAGTGGTGTGACCACTTAGTAGTTTTGCTACACTTTTGTTTTGGAAAATGGATTTGATTTGAATTTCTTGAATATGATTTGATGTACAATATATATGTATATATATATATTTCAAAGAAGTGAAACCGAAAATTTAACTCTTAATTTTTTATGTTAAGAGATGGTTTTCAATTATTGAAAGGAAGTAAAAATTTTGAATAATTAGAGTGACTAAAATGAGAAATGAAATTATAACAACTTGAAACAGTTGAACCAGGATAAAATTTATTTGTATAATACTCAATTGCATTCTAAAACATATATAACTTAGCCGAAATATTCAAAGGTTAAATGTAATATGAATATGTAATTGAATAGTATACAATATAAATGTAAGTTATAAGACACCCAAAAAACGAAATTTTTATGGTTTTGAATTAATTGTTGTATCCAGTACTATGTATTTCAAATCTATCTTTCCTTTCTGTTGTTTCTATTCTCCTATCTCGTTCCTATTTGGGGCAAAAAGTTTTGAGGGGGCGGGAGAGTGTAAAGACCCGTAAATTTTGACGATTTAAATAACATAATTAACTAATTTTTTTTCATGAAATTAAACAATTAAAATTTTGCAATAAAATTTTTATATTTGGTATGCGTTTATTGAAGCATAGCAAGTGGTAGATTTTCATTTAAAAATATGAAAGTTTGTTTGTTTGTGAAATTTCACATTTAAATTTAAAATCAGTTAAAATTGATGGAAATAAATTATTTTTGAAATCTGAATATTTTTACATAAGTAAAATGTTAATTTTTTTCCAAGTGAGACGTCGTATTTCATTTCACCAAATTTGAACTGCTCTAGCTCCGTTTATATTATTTTCAGTGTTTTAGCAGCATTTTCGGCAGTGAATATTGAGTTTTGATAGGATAGTCGTATCTCTCATATTTGTGTACCATTCTGTTCGTCTCATCGTGCCGATCTCTGTAGTATATTCATTTATGCATTTCGTTGTCCGGTACATGGCAAAATCGAGAAAACGAGTAACCGTATCGTTTCCGTATTAGAGCCTTTTGGTTTCATTGTGTCTTTCCATTATCCACCGTGAAAATGAATAGCCATCAGCTATTAATCATTTCAACCTTTGACTGTTGCTTTTCCCTAGTTGATTTAAATTAACCGTTTCATCCTTTTAACCCTGATTCTCTTCCTCTCTTGTCCTTTTCGTTATGTCCCTTTTACAAAAAAAATAAAAAATAAACATATATGAAAATACATGCAATTGTTTTGTGAAGCTGCTCATGTTCTTCCCTCGCCATCAAACCCATTCTCCGGCCTCTCTCTTCCCCTCTCCGACTTATCTTCGCCTTTCCTTTTGCAAAACCCATAACCGAACATCACGGCCCACATTCAAACGTTAGTCCACCATCTCTCCCACCCTCTACATGATAACACCGCGGCCCACTTCACCTCTCTGAACTCCAACCTCGACCAGCAGTTCCACGCCATGACCCGCACCCAATAACCCACCTGAGCGCTACCCACGTGACATTACACGCTAGCCTTCTCCTCGTCTTGCTCCATCGAGCATAACTCCATACCCTTCAGAAATCCCACAGCCAACCCAAGCTAGCCGGTGACATCCTCCTCCCCTCGCAACCAATCACCACCCGAACACGCTCGAACTTGCCTGTACTCTCCAGCCTCTCCACCCTCTTATTCAATTGTTGACCGCTTCCCCATCATCCAACCCATCCTCCATGACCGAACGCCTGACAGCTCGCCCGCTACCAAGATTTCCTCCGACCAGATCCCACCTTCTCACCTTGCAAGCCTTGTTTCCATCACCCGAACCCTACCGTTCACCCAAAACCCCCCAGCTCTGCCACTCGACCTAGATCCGTAGCAGCACCCTCCCTTGACCGAAACTCCAACACGCAAGCCCCTCCTCCCAGCGCCAGTTCGCCATCCACCTCCCCTATTGACTAAGCAGCCCAAATCCGCCCTCCACCACGGCAGACAGCTGCTCATCCACTCCTCCACTTCGCTTGTACACGACAGCCCACCCATATGCAAACAACCCACCTAGCAGCCGCCTTCTCTTCCTTTTATATATATATATATACATATATGAAAGGTGAAAGAAAAAATATATATAGCTTGTGTATATATTATCTAGAAACCCTGCTCATCTCCATTTTGCATTCATCTTTTAGAGCCTGCCTCCCATAACCAAGCCTGTCAAGTTATTGACGATGGAAACCAATATATTTTTCCTACAACATGGTTCAAGGAAGGAATGATTTCCGATTTCTAGTGACAAGCAACGGTTGCAGGCAAAGCGTGTTATGTGTCGACTAGTTGTTGACATGTGTATATATTTCGACCATTTTGTACATGTGCATAAGTTCTTTTTATTTAAAACCTTAGAGATCATGTTTTATAGGACTTTAATTGGATGTTGTCTCAATCTTTCTAAGAGTCGTAAATTATGATAAACAATTCAGAGGTAGCTATCTCGAATTGTTATCTTTGCTTTATTCGTCGAATCCAGTTCGCCTTGCCTTGCTTTATTCCTTGCTGTCCGTCCTACAGCAGTTAGTTGCTTTGATTTATCGCTTATCCGTGGGCGTGTCCTATTCCTCTAGCTTTGAAAGGTGAGCGATCACTCACGATTAACATTCTTATGTTTAGTAAATTGATTTCACATGAAATGACAATTTGAAATATGTTGTTAAATTTGAATTGATTAGTGATTTAATTGTTAAATATGATATGTTATCATTTGCATTTTTTTACCGATGTTAATTGACAATATTGACACCAATAACCTGTTAGTATATATTAAATTTAAATTTTTAATGATTGTATATTCTCAACATTGATATGTCATGTTTTTTTATATTTTTATTTGATTGTTCTCACATTGCAAGCTCCCTGTTAGTTTAGGAAATCCCTATGGGTTGAAATGATACATACCCGAATGATATTATAGATTAGAGAAAATCGTTATGGATTGAAATGATAAACCCAAGCGATTTTATTGATTTTTAATTTAGGATTATGGGTTGAAATGATATATACTTGTAAATAATAAATTGTTATGGATTGAAATGATAAATTTCTGTATCACTTGACCATAGGATAGAGAACTATATACGGACACCGTTGGTCTATTTTTTTTTATAAAGAAAATGATTTCCAAAGTTTTGAAAGGAAATAGATGGGTTTAATAAATATTGATTTTTAAATATAATATAAAGATTTTTTTGAGAAAAATGTGTGATCCTTTATAAATAGAGGAGAGCACACATGCAACTATATATATCACAAAGCAAGGCTCTGCCAACATGCCTGGCAGATAGCAAATCTGAGTACAAGTATCAAAAAACTCAAGCACCCCTATAATAAGCTCTGACAAGGCCACCACCCATTACACCCCAATATCTAGATCTGGCATGGCCATTGCCCGATATTAAGGTGTTATAAGTACCTGAAAAACTAAAGTATATCCCAAAGCCAATGATACGGGAAGCCAGCACCATCTAATAAGGAAGCTCCATGCTACTGACTTGGAAGGAATGAGGATATGACTAAGCTGAAGTGGAACTGCTGATGATCCTGAAAGGAAAACTCCGCCCTAAAGACTCGATAAAACTGGAAGTAGCGCCTAGCTGAAGAGTGAATCCTTCTAAAAACATGACGCCATAATAAAGCTGAAGATGTACAAGATGTACTGAGAAGAGTCCCTCACTGGAATCAGCAATCCTGCAATCAACAATCTTGTGTACCTACAAAGAGAAACTAACGCCCTATCTAGCCCAGACCTGTATCTGAAAAATGACTAAGAAAATAGTTAGAATGATATACATATATATATATATATATGTATATAAATGAAATTTATATACATATATTTGTATAAATGAGATAGGTGTAAATATACAAAAGTAAGGCTAATAGGACAAAATAAAGAATAGGTAATGACTATAAGATCCATAATCTAAAGAACTAAAAGATCTATAAACTAATACAGACAATGACTAATACAATAACTAAAACAAATCTAGAATTATCCTTATGGAACTTTAATTAAAAGTAAAGTATGATACACTGTGAAATCATCATTTAAGTTTGAAAAAATATTAATACTACAATTATTAATGTTAAAAATATTATTATTATGCTTGAATAGATTAATATTATTTCCAACCTTATTAAGATATTCTTCAAATAGGTTATTTTTAGCTAATTTATATTTGGGATTAGAGATCCAATTAAAACGAAATGAAGAAATTATAAAAATCAATTTATTAAAGTGACTATTATTATTATTAAAAATTCTCTAATTTCTTTCAAACCAAATATACCAACAAGTTATAATGAATAAAGTGTCAACTAAGAATCTATTATCCCTTTTGAACCTAAATCTAAAAGTATTCCAATAGAATTCACAATCGAAAATTTTAGTTATAATATTAAAGTTAAAATTTTTATGGGTATTATTTAGAATGAAATAAGTATCCATGCAATCATAGTATACATGTTTAATATCTTCAAAATGCAGATTACAAAAATAACATTTATTATCAATTTGTATATTTTTTCTTTTTAAAAATTCAATAATGTTAAGTTTTCCATGCATAATTAACACATGTGAATTTTAGATTTAGGAGGAGCATTTGATTTTCAAATAAATTTAAAAGAGTTATTGGTTACACCCGAATAGTTGATAAATCTATAAAAAGAATTAGAATTATATTTCTTACTCTTATCCCATTCCTAACTAATATTATCATTATCATTATCAATATTATAAAGATTTAATCTAGCATAAAGCAAAGAAAGCTGCCTAAGGGTTGAACCTACTAAAATTCTGCTAAAACTAAACTTCCATGGAGGGTCATTTTCGAGAGAAAAACTTCTATAATAAAAGCATACTTAAAATGACAGATTTCATAAAGCTCTCTAAACTCTATCCTAAGAGGTATAACGGAAATCCAACAGTCATGCTACAAAGAAGTACAATTACCAGAATGAACTATTGTATTAGTACCTAAGTTAAAAATCTCATGACATTTTAAAATGGATTTCCAAAAATCAGATAGTTTACGAATGACTAAAGGAGTAATTTGATATAAATTATTACTACCACTATAGTAATCTTTAGAAATGATCTCTTTCCAAGTAGCATTATCATTTATATCCTTAAACTTCCATAACCATTTACCTAGTAAGGACAAATTCATATTACGCAAATTAATGAGTCCTAAACCACCATCCATTTTAGATTTACAAACAGTTTCCCAATTTACTAAACATTTAATGCAACGGTTAGAGTTTTCCCCACTCCATAAGAAATCTCTTCTAATTTTGTCTATTTTATCAATCACCCAATCTGAAAAAAGATGCATAGACATCCAATAGATCGAGAGAGCTGATAAAACAGAATTTATTAGAACTAATCTACCCACTCTTGATAAAAATCTCCCATTCCAATTAGAAATGCTATTTTTGATTTAATCTATGATTATAAACCAGTCATCATGTTTAAGTTTAGTAGGTCTAATCACAAAACCAAGATAGTTGAATGGAAAGTTCATAGTTCTACAATTAAGCGTATTGGCAACTAAATTTTCAACTTTTTCAAAATCATTTAAAACTAAAACTGAACTTCTATCAAAATTTATTTTTAAATCTGATAGTAGTTCAAAACTATATAAACTAACTTAAGAGTACTAATGTGTGTAGGTAAATGGTAAGAAAAAAGCAAGTTATCATCAGCAAATTAAAGGACGGATATACCATTACACGATATATCATTACCTACATTCCCGAGAGATCCATTATCAACCGCTTTTTTAATTATGTTAGCGAAAACATCTACGGCTAAGTTAAACAACAGAGGCGATAAATGATCCCCTTGCCTTAAACCTCGCTTAGATTGAATTTTATTACCTAAAATACCATTAACCATAATGCTAGAGTTACTAGTTCTAAGCAAATTCATAATCCAGCTAATCCATCTATGACCAAAACCTATAGCATGAAAAATATCTATAAGAAAACCCTAATCTACCAAATCAAAAGCTTTTGCGAAGTTCAATTTTAAAATCGCACAGGTTATATTAATTTTACAACAGTGATTAATGTATTCTTGAACAACAGCCACACTATAGGTGATATTTCTCCCCTTAATAAAAGCAAATTGTGAATAATCAATTAAATTGTTCATTCTTATACTAAGTCTATTAGCTAAAACTTTTGAAACAATTTTAATGGAATAGTTAATCAAAGAATATACATATTTTATTTTAATATATATGTAAATTTAGATTTTTAAATTATATGTTTGAAAATTTTAAATTATAAGTTAAGTTTGGAAATATGTAAATTTTAAGATTTTACTTATAAGTTTAATTTTTAAAATATATAAATATAGTTTAATATAAAATAAAATAGATTTAATAAAATCAGATTTAATTTAATAATATTTAATATAATAAAATTTAATTTAATAGAATTTAATTAGATAAGTATATATATTATATTTAAAATATTAATTAAAATTTATATTAATATTTTGAAAATAGATTTTGTAATAACTTTTAAAAAATAATGGTTGGAAAGATAAATTAAGTTAATTTGCAATTTAATTTATTTGAGGATTGAATATAAATAAGAATTGATTGGAAACTTATGGATTTTGAGATTTTGGAAGGTATATTTTGTACTTGATTTTATTAAAGTGATTAAACGAATATTTTCAAATTTAAATAATAATTGAATATTAATTTTGTTTAGATTTGTAATTTGATATTTTATTTAAATGCTTATAAAAATGTGATTAGGAAATTATTTTAGAATTAAATAAAATTGAAATTGAATATTTAATATTGATTTACATTTGTAATTTGAGATTTTATTTAAGTGTTATTAAAACTGATTAATTTTTTCAAATTTAAAGAAATTTAAATTGAATTTTGAAATATAACTGAAATTTATCAAATTGATTTATTAAAAATGTTTGAATATTTAAACTTTGAAATCTGTTGAATTGGAAGTGGTTTAAATTTGTAGTTCAAACCTGGATTTGAAATCGATATAAATTAAATATGGTTTTAATGAAAATTTGAAATGAACCTTTAACCTTTTTAATTGAAATTGTCGAACTGAGATTGATTTAAATTGAAGTTTGGAACTAAAGTTGATTTGAATTGATTTGTGAAATTGGATGAAACAATTCTGATTTTAAATATTTTCGGTATAAACTCTTTTTAATATATATACTATTTTTAATATATAAACTATTTTAATCTATAATCTATTTTTAAATATAAACTATTTTTTTATGTATAACTATTTCAATATATAAACTACTTTCAATATTCAAACTATTTAAGTTAGAACTATTATGATTTAAAGGGAATAATGATTTCGAAAGTGAATATAATTTCGAAAGTGATATGACTTTGAAATGAATATAATATTTTGATGTGAAGTATGAACTGTTTGAAATGAAAAATGACCACGGTGTGAAATAAGCGTTTGGTTGTTAAAGAGATCGGGATCGAATATTGTCGTACTCTCTGCCAATACCGAAAACCACTTTAACAACTGTGCACGTGGCGGAGAATCCAAAATGAAGTAGGATGGTTTGGCGAACGTCTATATGATGTATGAACGCAGCCCTGATTCCAACGAGTCAGCTTGATGTGACTAAAACAGGAGCTATACCCGGGCCAAATGAGGTCGCACCTCCGATCGAGCATGCTTCTTCGATACCATATCTATCACTTTGTGATTTGATTGGGTGCACCTTTGATTATAGGAGTGTGTCTTGAGGTGGGAGGTAGTAGCTGCTATGCGTTACCACCAGCCTGGTTCTGCAAAACGGTAGTATCCAACCCTGGGCAGTGCCTCGCGTGCCTTGTCACATACCTTATCGCGCCTTCTAAGAGTTTGGTTTGTCTCGTACCTATGGAGTGCTCCCTGAGTAAACCACCGGTTTGGTGGAGCTAACAGTATCTGTATAGACTATGAGAATATATAAAAATGTGTTAAGGGGGATATGGGTAACGCCTTAATGCTATTTTAATAGTTTACTTTACTATAGACATTATCTATGTAGCGTATTGTACTATGTATGTAGACAGTTTAACGGATCCTTAAAGGATGGAATCCCAAACATCCTTTAAGTTATATTGCATTTCGCTTAGACATTTCACTTGAGTTGATTTACTTGCAAAAGAATGTTAATCCTGATTCGAGTGTTTTGTGTTTTGCTTTATGCTTGGGTAAGACTGAGTGTCACAGCATTTGAGACTCACCTTTAGAGCTTGGAGATCAATCTTCTATCTACTCAGCTATTCAGTTATTTCAGTTTATTCCAGTTGTTTATGTTTAGACTTGTCATTGCTTATGTATTAGAGATTCCTTTGTATTTGAGATTTCTCTTGTATCTCGTTTTTAAACTTTGATGTTCTGTAGTAGCTTCATGAACTACTATTTATCTATTCTGCTGCTTATTGTTATATTACTCTGTGTCTGTGATTCTGTGATTGATTTATTTACTGTATATGCTAAGTTTTGCCAAATATAAATTAACAATTTATTGTTTTAAGCAATTCAAGTCTGACATGTATGGATGATTGTCGATTTGAATGGTTCGAAATAGCAGGTTGTTACATTAAATTTACCTCAAAATTTACAATTTAATTTCAAACATTATTTACAAATTTACATTTTCTTTACATAATTTAGGATAATGTAAGTTTATTTATAATTAGTTCACTTAAGTTTATATTCATTTTGCTCTTATAGAATTTCTTTTGCTATTCAGTTTATTTATTAACCATTTCTTTGAACACAATTTCATTTTCTTAAATATTCTTATTACTTAAGTTTGATTTACTTATATAATATTCTGTTACATATTCCTATTCAACATTACAACTTTTAACATTTGGTAACTTATATATATATATGTTTTAAGAATGTAATTGAATGTTACACAAGTTTACCTTATTCATTTTAGTTAACAAAATGTTACATCTTCTAAATTTTATACAAGTTACAAATTTCCATTTTCTTATATATTTCATTAATCACTTAGCTTCCAATTTCTTATTTTTCTTTCATTTTAGAAGTTTCCAACTATTAAAATTTCACTTTATTTCTAAACTGAAAATCACATATTTAACAGAAACTTAAGAACTAAATACCGTGTTCATTTCATATCATTTAGAATAATATATATATATATATATGTACACACACTCATAGCTTTTATTTATCAAACTACATTTATAAATTTAAATCTGTTTATCAAAACAAATGTGTAGTAAAACTACTACAGTTGCCTTCCCACTTTGAAACTCAAAATTTAATGTCGATGATGCGTGCACTCATCACCGAAATTATTTTCCAGCGACAGAGAGGGGAGTACAAGTTTATTTCCTTTAAAATTACCTTTTAAAACATCTCTTTCAAATCGTATCGATTTATATCTGAGAATATTTCCAAATAATACTAATATTATATTCCATACAATGCATTTTAGAAGCAATTCATAATTTTTACCTAATGACAGGCCTAAGTCTTAATATTTCTAAATCCAGTATTATTTTCGCTGGGATTTCTGACTTGCAGCGAGTTAGTCTTGCCTCCTCTGCTGGTTTGCAAGCCATGAATCATGACATGAATTACCTGGGGTTGCCCTTATGTACTTCTAGAGCGACTCATGCAGATTGCCTTCCTCTATATCAAAGAATAACTGATGTTATGGACTGTTGGGCGAACAAATTCCTATCCCAAGCTGGCAGGTTAGTACTTGTGAAGTCGGTTAGTTTCTCCATGATGGTCTATTGGGCTCGTGCTTACATTCTTCCTATCAAGCTTATGAGAATGATAAGAAGGGCAACGATGAGATTTTTCTGGTTTGGATCCATTCATTCTAGGAAACCAATACCCTGCTCATTTTCAATATTTGTGAAACCTAAGAACAAAGGGGGTTTAGGTCTGTGCAACATTGAAGTGTGGAATAAGGCGGCATATAGTTATCACCTTGATGCACTACTCATGAGGAAAAATTCCTTATGGGTACGGTGGGTCCTTCTTCACAATGTTGGAGCTAGGAAATTCTGGTTTATGGATGCTGCCCAGCCATCAAGTTGGATTTGGAGGAGCATATTGAAGCTGAGAAGCTCCCTGCTTCCTAATGTACAGATAATGCTAAGTGGCACTACACTTGCAGTTTTTGGCATGATCCATGGATAAGTAAAGGAATAATTATTGGGAAGCTTTTCACTTCCCAACAAATATATCAATCTGGTGTTGGATTGAATGCGATGGCGGTGGATTACATACACAATGGTGTGCTTGTAATGCCGTATTCTAGTAACCAGATGGTTAGGGCCTTCTGGAATCAACACACCGTGAAATTTTTTGATATGCATGATGAATGCACTGTTCTTTGGAATGGTAAAAACTATGCAGTCACCAGAATCTACAATGATATGTTGGATTTAGATGCAATGCCTGACTGCAAGTGGAGCAAAGTTACTTGGACTGCTATCTCTCCTAGTTCTGATAATCTAATGCTCTGGAAAGTTAGAAATATGGCTTTGTTAACTAGGGATAGATTGATTGGTTTTGGGATGACTGTTCCAACTAGGTGTGAATTATGCTTAACGCAGGAAGAGAGTGTCAACCACTTATTTTTTGACTGTGAGTATGTAATGCAACTATGGAAAAAATGTTGATTTGCAATGGTTGGGTCTCTACAACTAATTCTGTTGATGACCAATGGGGCTTCATTGAGCAAGCTTTAAGATGGAGGGAGGAGGAGGGATTAGCATTTTTCTTCGGCCTGAAGAAGATGCTGAAAATAATATGGGAGGAAAGAAACAATAGGTGTTTCAAAGGAAAAAACCGGAGCCATTCGGTGCTATGGATTGCATTAAGGCACAACATTTTGATGGGAATGAGGGAAAGTGTGCATTCGTTTCATGAGAATATGATTGATCCTTGGATCAGTTAGTTTTAATTTTTGGTTTCTTTGTTTTCTTTTTTCTCTGTACTCTTGTTCGTCCTTGTGTTGTATTCTCTTGTTTTGTTTTATTTTCTATTCAATAAATCTGGTAGGGGACCAGTTTAACCCCGCTTGCCCTGCAGAAAAAAAGAAAAAAATAATTTCAAAACCCTGGAACTTAAGTTCGCAAATTTACAATTCATATTTACTTTATCTGTAAATCTTATTTTGAAATCAATATTTATAAAATTTCCCTTCCTAACAAACAAACATATCACATACAACTATATACATTTATGAAATTTTCTTTTATATACAAAATATAATACTAGGTAAAATTATTTCATTTACCTATATTTCAAAACCAATATTATGTCGATATGCTCTATTAAGTGTTTAGAAATTTCTATCGATGCCCTAGCGTCCTATGTACCGACCAGAATTTATAAATACTAAATAGAACAAATTAAGACAATATAAAACATTTTATAACACTAACAAATACGCTATCTCATATATACACTCAAACCAACTCATTCTAGGGTATTACTACCCTATCTCTATGAGTCAAACCCCACAAAGCTAAGGTTATCGCTAAACCAAAGCTCTGATACCAAATGTAATGACCCACCTTTTTGGACGGTTTAAATTGACAATAAACCACACATGTCGAACTCAAACCATTCAAAAGGGAGGATTGTTATGGGGTAAATAAGAAAAAGAAGAGAAAGAAATAAAAACAAACACAGAATCTCATAGCGGAATGACAAAATATAATAATCAAATAACAGTTCATGAAGTTGTTTTACAAATAACAATTGATTACACTTTTACAATACAAATCAGAGTTATACATACACCATGAATAGATAAATAATGCAGCAGAACAACATGATGCAGTGGAATAAATATAATAAATTTATACAAATCTCCATCTCCGTCTTCCAGAAATAGAGCTTCAATACACTGAAAAGCTCAAACTGACCCGAGCGCAATGAAAAGACAAAACACTCGAGTTAGAACTAAAAGATCTTATGTAAGTTAAATCAAAAATAAATAAATGTGAGTGTAACGGCAGCAGAGATGTTTATGGAGTTTGACATCTCCTATCCAGTGTCTAACGTGCGTGCAATAACTTAAGAGATGTTCGGGATTCCATCTCCTAAGGATCCGTTAAACTATCTACATACATAGTATAATACACTGTTATAATATGTCTATAGTAAAGTATTAAAATAGCGTTAAGGCGTTACCCATATCCCCCTTAACACATTTTATAATATTCCCGTAGTCTATACAAATACTGTAAGCTCCACCAAACCGGTGGATACTCAGGGAGCATTCCATAGGTATGGTACAAACCAAACTTGTAGTGGGCTCGATAAGGCATTTGACAAGGCACGCAAGGTAATGCCAGGGTAGGATTCTACCATTTGCACTCCCGGACTGGAGGTAACGCATAATAGCTACTACCTCCCACCTTGGAATACACTCCCATAATCAAATCGAGGGGTGGCCACCAAATCGATCAAAAAGTAATAAATATGGTATCGAAGAAGCATGTCTGATAGGAAAAGCGACCTCACTTGGCCCGGTATAGCACCTGTTTTAGTCACATCAAGTTGACTCGAGGGAGTCAAGGCCACGTTAATACCTCATACAGAATCGTTCGCCAAACCATCCTACTTCATTCAGGATTCTCCACTACGTATCCAGTTGTTAAAGTGGTTCTCGGTATTGGCAGAGGGTATGACAATATCTGATCCCAATCTCTTTAACAACCAAATGCTTATTTCGCACCAGATGGTTCTTTTACATTTCCGAAACCAATTCATAATTGATATCAAAAATATCATATTCACTTAAAAATCATATTACTTTCAAAATCACATTCACTTTCGAAATCATATTCACAAAATAAGTTAAACCCTCATTTCAAAATCAATATATTTACTCAAATATGTCATTTTACGAGAAAATATCATTTCAAATTCCAACGTAAGTTATAACATCATTTAACCATATTCACTTTTATATCAAGATTTAAATATAACCAATTCAACCTTACACCGTTTGAAATTTTGAAATATAGTTTAGATAGTCATAAATAGTTTAAATAATTTTAAAATAGTTTAAAATACTTTGAAATAAGTTAAATGGTATAAAGTAGTTTAAAATAGATTAAAATAGTTTAAAATAGATTAAAATAGTTTAAAATAGATTAAAATAGTTTAAATAGTTTAAAAATAGATTAAAATAGATTAAATAGTTTAAAATAGATTAAAATAGAGTAATAAGTTTAAAATAGATTAAAATAGATTTGTTTAAAATAGATTAAATAGATTAAAATAGATTAAAATATTTTAAATGGTTTAAAATGGTTTTAAAATAGTTTAAAAATAGATTTAATATAGTTTTAATAGTTTAATAAAATATGGTTTGATTATTGGAAATGGTTTAATAAAAAATAGTTTGGAAATCTAAATAAAATTTGAATTTAAAATAACATATCTTTAAACAATTTATATTAAAATAATTAATTTGAAATTGATATCAAATTAAACTATTTCTTCCATTTCAACAAATCTGGATCATATCCAGCTTTCAAATCAACAAAACTCAATTTTTTTAAATCTTTCAATTTAGATTCTCGATAAAACCCTTTAAATCTATATCGATTTCAAATCCATGTTTGAACTATAAATTTAAACTACTTCAAATCCAATAGATTTCAAAGTTTAAATGTTCAAATATCTACAATAACTCAATTTCGATAAATTTTATTTATATTTCAAAATTCAACTTTAAAATTTCAATTTAAATTTCTAAACAACTCATATAAACCGATTTCAATTTCAACATTTTAAAGCTTGGATTTTGAAAATAATTCAATTTATATAACTAAAATTTCTTCAAAATATCATTGAACTGGATCCAAAAATTAAGAATTTAAAAATCATTTAATTTAACCAATTTGGTGTCCGTATATAATTTTCTACCATATGGTCAAGTGATATGGATATATATAATTTCAACCCGTAATAATTTAAATTTACGGATATATATCATTTCAACCCGCAATCCCGAATAAAATTAAAATCCATAAAATCGCTCGGATTTATCATTTCAACTCATAATGATTTTTCCTAATCTATAAGATCGTTCGGGTATGTATCATTTTAATCCATAGTGATTTTCCTAACAATAACTAAGGAAACTTGCAATGTGATAAAACATATAAATAACATACATCAATCATACAAATGTCAACAATTAAACATCCATAACAATCATCATTCGAATCAACCAACAAATAACAACAATTAACTGATTATTATTAATGGGTGTTTAACCATCAATTTAAAATTCAATATTAAACTAAATGGCAATTAAATTCAACAAAATTCAGATTTAGCTGGAATGACAATTTAAACGTACCAAACAACAATCAATCCATTTCTAATCACATCATAAATTTAATTTAAGTATCATAAGATAACTTAGTAGTTGTTAGTGGGTTAAAACACCCACCTTCGATTTTTCATCGATTTAAAATCTAAATAAAGGCCTAAATCTGAACAGTCTCAGAATCTAGCTAAATCAGTTCTATAATGTCTGAAATTTCGATATGATCGCAATGGAGAAAACCGTGTGTGAATCTGAGCTTGTGTGAGAAAGTTATGATAATTAGAACGTTTGAAAAAAGAATTAAATAATAGAGAAAATGAAATTAAAGCAACACGTCGCCTGTCTTCACGTTCGAACCCTAGTGCCTCCAAACAAGTGCACGCAACAACAAACACAACCGCTACGACCATGGGGCTGCTGCGCCGCCTACGGCCATCGATGGCCAGATCTGACCACGCCATTCGACTCCCGGCCTCTGGTCGACCCCATGCCCAGAAGATGATCGCCTCTGTTCGTCCCTTTTTGCGGCGCAACCGCTAGTTCTTAGGCCAAATTCTAACGATCCAAGGCGACGATTTCAAAAACTAATAGCATGGATCGGTGCTGCTTCGTCCCCTCTACCCAATGGCGCTTCCCGATCGTCGCAAGGATGAAGATCCACCGTTGAAATGAAAATCCTAGTTATGGACAGCCGAGGTTCTTCCTCGATTTCTGGTCAAACAATGCATCAAATTGAAAAATGAATTGTTGTAGTAGGTTTCATTTGTCGAGAGCTTTCCAACGATATATAATTCAATATAGTTTAATGAGTTTGAAATTTGAAGTTTGATTTTTGATTTGAAATTGAATTGGGATTTGGGGTTTCTGCCATTGGACGAAAGGAACAGATAAGAAGTTAATGTATGTACAGAATAAACTAAAGGGCTGCTAGGGTTTGAGAAACAAAATCTACTTATATGAACGAAGATGGATATGAAGGAATAACATATCAAACTGGTTCGAAATGACAATAACGACCCAAAAAGCCCGTTCCGTTTTCGAAACAGAAGTAGGTCATCACATATATTGAAATATAGGTTTCTGATATTTTTAAACATAATGGAACAAATTTCAAACCCTAATTCAAAGGTATACAGAAGTTAGCTTTTAAAATCAGCTTATTTTAAATTGAACTCATTAAATTGATTTCTACGCCTTTCGAGCTCGTACGATTAAACGACAAGTCTGATCGCTACGAAACTTGAAATCCTACAATAATTCACCGGTACGGATCCGGTAAAACTGATTTCTTCGAAATCCGAGACAGTGGCTAGAATGGCTAATTTCACGTTAATTAAATAAATTAATCACCTTTTAAATTTAAATTTAAAAGTTAACAATTTTTATCATTTTGATTATATAGAAATTTACAATCCTTTATAATAAAATTTCCATGTTAAATCCAATATTTAAACATTACATAAATTTCAGAGCCCAATTGCCATTGTAATAAAATTCCAATTAATTATATTTTAATTTCACTCAAATTCCTTTATTTTGATTCTAACTCTTATCATTGAATCAACTATTACCCTATGAATATAATTACCATTAGTTTACATTTATTTTCATTCATATTTTACAGTCATTATCCTAACTCATATTTACAACAATATTTGATTTACATTAAATTTTTATTGATTTCCAAATTATTTCAACATATTAAAATGAGATGATAAAATAAACAAATTGTTACTTTTAAGTATTTTAATCATAATTATAAATTTTATTACTTACAAACAAATGTTATAACCACTTACACTTCACTGATTTCATATTCAGTTTCAATTAATTAAATACAATCTCACCATTTAATACAACATTTAATTTATTTCATTATTTACAATTATAATCGAATTAACCTTACAATAATTTCAATTGATTAACATTGCATTAGAATAGAAATCAATTACCTTACATCAACCTTATTAAATCACATTCTAATAGTCTGTCCCATTTGTAAATCATAATAAAAATTTCACACAATATTAAATTCTGAAATCTTATTAAATTAATGTTTTTAATTATCGAATAATGCGAGTCATTACAAAATGGGAAAATAAATAGAGATAAAAGTTGATATCTTGATTTCACTTTTATCTTTTCCTTTAAACCAATTTAAAACCTTATTTCCAAAATATCACACCCCTCCTTCCCCATCATAGCCGACCATCCTTGGTAGGCTTATGGGACTACAAGCATTTCTAAACCCGGCCAGTAATTACATATTTTAAATCCAATTTAAATGTACATCGATATTGTATATTGATGCGTACATATATAAGTTTTATATATGCATTATATTCAATACTGATTTACATAAATCAAATAAAATTTTATAATTAACATTTCATAAGTAATAATTAATTTAATTAATTTGTAACCATTATAATTTAACTAAATCATGTGGTATGTAGGGTATTCAACATTGCGGTTGTGTGACTCATAGGTGTAAGTTCAATTAGCGACTAATATCAAACAATTCGAATATTATTCATACATCATCTTAGCTAGTAGTATGACAGTTTCGCCGAATTTATAGCTGACACAGTTTCGGTAAAAGTCTAAGTTTACTATTTTAAGTTATCCTCGAGTAGTGATAATCATTTACACTAGTTCTCTTCATCAAACTATATCACATTAGGATATATATAATTTGGTATTGGTCAAAATTCCAACATCGTCCATGTTGAACTTGTGTAATCCAACAACAAAGTCCATGGTTTAATAATTATTGTTATCTTAACCGAATTGCTTTGGCCGGAGACTTTGACTTTGAGTTGACTATGGTTGATTGTGATACTAACTTCATATAAACGAGGAGATGAATTCTCTATTGGATAGTTTCATTTCCAATACTTCAACTCAGACCCAATTATAGTCGTTTGATGGACGTTGTGCCACGTTTTAACTTCAATTAAAATGGAGTGTCGATACTGAAGTTCACCGGTATTCCCAAGTCAAGAGAAATGTGTAATATTGTTACTTCGATATTCTTTGTTTGATCTTAGTTATATTAATCAACAGAAAACTATCGAGTGAGTCATTCCATAGTTATCTAATAATTATCAGTATGTGACCCATTGGTGCCCCCAATAACCATGAATATACACTGCATCATTTGGAGGGCTTTACATATTCTAATCTCAACGGAGATATCGATATCTAGTCTTGATATATCTTGAATAGGAATATTTAAGATGATGTGTTTATATTTATCGTGATAAATTTCTCATGTTTACAAAACATTGTAACTACTCTCAAAAAATATACCATTTATGGATTTTCTACTAAATATACTTAAATTAAACAAATAATTAACATTACACATTATAATAGGTATATAACAAAAAGAAAAACCCCTTTTATTTTAAATGAAATTTCATTAAAGAGTTAATAATTTATAGTAAATTATGCCCCTAGGGTATACCACTAACTCTATAAATCTCCCACTTGCACTTGGAGCCAATTATAGAATCTCAATCTCATCCCTTCGATTAGTTTAGCGAGAATTGAACGAGCTAGTTCCTTCATGAATGGATCTGCATATTTTCCTTTAAATCCACTCTTTGAATCACAACTTCTTTCTTCTCAATAAATCGTCTGACTGTTCGGAACTTTTGAAGAATACATCTTGTTTTCTTATATGCTCTAGGCTCCTTTGCGATCTACATCGCCACATTATTGTCACAAAACAATGTCATTGGATTCACCATGTCAGGAATCACTCCTAATTCACTCATAAATTTGGGCATCTAAACCACTCCTTTAGCTACTTCATCGAGGGCGATGTACTCAGCCTTCATCATGGAATTAGTTAGCGTTTCCTATTTGGAACTTTTCTAGCTAACAACCGCTCCATTTAAAGGAAAGACGTAACGTGACACTGAATTAATATTGTCCATTACACTTTGAAAACTAGAGCCTATATACTCCTTCATAAGGAGGCCTCCATTCCCATAAATGAGGAATAAGTCCTTTATATTTCTTAAATATTTAAGTCTACATTTTACAGTAGTCCAATACTTTTCTCTAGGATTAGACTGATATTAGCTTACACATCCTAATGCATAGGCTACATAGCATAGCGTACACATTGGAACCGATCATCGATGCATATGGTATCCTCTTCATATGCTCTTTCTCCTCATCATTTTGAAGAGCGTCCTTTTTAGAAAGGATGATTCCATATGGCATCGGAACATTTTCAGAGTTGGAATTCTCCATACTAAACCTTTCTAGTATGACATCTATGTATAAAGACTGGGACAATCTCAGCCGCCTTTTCGATCTATCCCTATAGATCTTTATACCTAATATATAAGCAGCTTCTCCCAAATTCTTTATAGCGAAAGGCATGAAAAGCCAGTTTTCTATTGATTGCAATAATGAAATGTCATTGCCAATCAATATTAAGTCATCGACATATATACTAAAAATACAATAACACTTCCTTGTTCCTTTTAGTATGCGAACACTTTCTCTGTGTTTTGATAAAAAAAACTGTTTGATTGCCATCGAAACACTGATTCCAGCTCCTTGAAGCTTGTTTAAGTTCATAAATGGTTCTTAACAATTTGCAAGCCTTGTCGTCACTCCCACCTTGAAACCCTCAGTCTGCGACATATATATGGTTTCTTTTATATTACCATTTAAAAATGTCGTTTTTATGTCCATTTTCCATATTTCATTTGTCACGACCCGACCTTCTACGCCCAGAAAGTCGTATCGTTTTTAAGAAAGAAAGGGGTGAGAAAATAGAAAAGATAGAGAAGAAGAAAGAAAACAACATCAGAATCTCAACAGCGGAACGAATAAAATATAATATATCACATAAGAGATTACATAGTATCATATACATCAGAGTTATACAGATAATACAACACATACTAGACAGTTATAAACACCTGTCTAGTTAATACAACTCGAAACAACTCGATACATCACAGAGATACAACACAGCGGAAATACACATAACACTAACACAGCAGAACCAATATATAGCTATACGCTGAAGCCTCCTGCTCCATTGCTCCTCCAAAATTCGTCAAAGCTAAACCTGAATCCCTTGGCTACCCGTAAAAATTTGGGTACCCGAGAGTTTAGGAAAAACAAAAATAAACTCCGGGTCAGACATGGGTCTGGTATGAGTAAACGGTTAAAGTTGCTTAACTTTGAAAATCCTTTGAAAACAAAAGGTATCACGTAAGACTTCCCACACATAAACATGGAAAAGTTTTTACCTTACGCTAACCAAAACATTTAATAGGAAATCCAGTGATATTATAATAGTGTCTAGGGTTTTCAAGTAAATAAGAAATAGCCGAAATTGTTACATTCATTAAATTCCAGCATACTAGGTATACAATCAAAACCGTAAGATCACGTAGGGAAAATGGGTTTCCATCAATGGCAGGGCTACTGGGGTACCACCCGTCACAGTACGTGGCCTAGATCACCGTACCGAGGACCCACCCTAAGTCCCCTGCAACACAAGGCCGGACCCATCCCTTACTGGACAGTTCCGAATAAAATCACCCCACGGTTGTGATCATTCAACCGCACCACTAAGCCAAAATAAAAGGGGCATCTAGACAGGGATGACCTTACTCTCAAGTGGGTGCTACCCACGAAGCCTTGTTGCACCTCCCATGTTTTAGCCATTCCCGGTTGATGAGGCTTGAGGTCACGATTACCTTTATCAGAACTCATCACTTAGAATGCTCATCGTCCACCTGACGATGTGCTGAAAGCATTCAATCCATACAAGTTCGTTCCAGGTTCGAACGAAACCGAAGGCATTATCTCGTTACACTCATTTTGGAATCACCCTCAGAGTTAACGACAATAACCCTTGCACTCTGAATCTTCATCTTCACTTGAGATTTACGACCTATCGTTAATTTGGATCGATGTGGTTTTCGGATATCCAAATCTGGAAACCCGATCCCGGTCTCATCAAATCCAAACAGTGTCTTTTAAGGCCAAGTTGTTTTAAAGTTAAAACAATTCAATTCATTATCTATATATACACAGAGATAGATAATTCACAACATCACAGATAGATAATCCATATATCATCAGAAATAGATAATCTAAATCACACAGCATTACTTATCTCGTATCCGAGATTCAAACCATTCAAGGCAACAATATCATCCATCCATACATAAGCAAGGATAAATAACCACACCATATATAATTAATTTAAAATGAATTAAATTAATTATCTTATTTCTAATTAATTTAAAATGAATTAAATTAATTACTTCATCTTATAAATCCTGCTTACAAAATCATTAATTAATTTCAAATCAATTAATTAATCGTTCTCCAATTTCCATCTTAATTAATCACTTTGATTAACTAACCTTTAATTACATTCCAGTAATTACAATTTTAATTAATATCACAAATTAATTAACCTTAACCATTCACAGTAATTAACCATTTAAATGCTTCATTAATTACATTAATTAATGATCCTTAATAATTTATTTCCATTAATTAATTAACTAAAATTAATTACATTAAACCTTAATAAATCACATTAATTAATTAACTTCAAATATTCACTTCCATTTATCATCCTAAGTCATATACAGGAATTTCCCTCTTGAAATTACTTATCTCAATTAATTAATTAATTAACTCTCTTGATTTATTATACTAAATGATAAATCTTTAATTACTTCTCCTAAGTAATTACACTTTATTTTACTTCCATTAAGTAATCCCTTTAATTAATTACATCCTGTAATTATTCATTAATTACTTTGCCAAGTAATTACCCTATTCAACTTCATTAAGTATTTATACTTAATTTATCATCAAATGATTATCTTTAATTAATTATTAATTAATTATCTTAAATCAACATATTCATTTGATTTATTACAATTGTAATTCATTTCTAAATTGACTTAAAATAATTTATTAATCTTTCATTACAGATTAAATATTCTTTAATTATTAATTAATAAACCTTAATTATCAATTAATAACTTAGTAACAAATTAATTCATCCTTAATTAATCTCTATAGATCAATTACTTCTTATTCATTAATTAATTAATAAAACCAAAATTATTAATCAATTTAAAACTCAATTTCAAACTAAGTACTTCTTAATTACAATTAATCAACCTTTAATTTTCTCAATTAATAAATTTCCAATTTATTAATCTCTAATTATTAGTTAATCAATTATAACCATTAATTAATTAAATTACTTAATTATCCTTACATTAACCATTTAATTAACCTTTATCTTTAATTAATTAACTTACCAATTATACTTAATTTCCTAATTAACTAAAGTAATTTCTAAGATAATAAAACTCCTTTAACTTAAGATAACATCATCTTATAAATACACTAATTACCATTTACATTTAAAACCTTTTTATCTTTAAAATTAACTTAAACAATTTTAGATTAAATAAATTTTAAAACACTTTATCAAATGTTAAGAAACCATTGGATTTTATTAAAGTAGTGTTTTTAAAAGAAAGTTTAAATACAGTTTGTTTAAAATGTCAAAAACTCTATTTTAAAACTTTTGTAAAACTGGCTTTTACCTTCACTTCGGGTCATACCCGACTGATACCCGAAACCATTCCCGAGTCTTCTCCCATTTCCCCCGTTCCTTTTAAAACTTAGTTAATTTTTTTACAGTTTTAAAAAAAAACAGATTTGCCTGGTCATCTATAACCCGAGTCTTCCCCTATATTTACTCGAGCAATCACTCCAGTTTTTCCCCACATTCCCCGAGTCATTTCTTCCCTCTCGTACGTAACTCCATCTTCCTTTAACTTAGTTTAATTCTAATTGCTTAAAACTGCAGGCACAAAACCCACCACACACTCGAGTCTAACTCAGAAAAATCCGGAGTCACGCTGGAAAGTTCATCGTTCAAAAACCCAAACGTGCACACGCCCAGCTGTGCACGTGAACTCGCCGCCGACTAGCTCCGGCGATCTGCGCTTCCACTCGGCAAGTCGCGAACGACTCTTACATCAACCCCAGATCAACGACCACTTCTATCTCGTCACTATTCAAAATCGAGCCTTCTGATGGACCTAAACCCAAAACTCGACCAACTAATCTACCTCGTCGACGTCAACGAGTTCACCAGAAAATTCACGACTCCGGCTTCAGGTTGCCGACACCCCACTCTACGCCCTCTCTCAATTCCATGTCGCTCGATCACTCCAAGAAGACGCGATCTTCCATCCACTGAACACGTACAAAACTCAAGTTTTAACCCTAAATGGAACTCGTTCCTTTAATTTATACACTAGAAAATTCCTTTAGTATTTTTCCTGTTATCAACAAGTGTCAAGCAAGCTTCAACAAGAATTTCAACATTTTAAATGGGTTCGATCGTTCGAAAATGACAAAAATGCATCTTGGCTTCATTTTTGAACTGCTCCTTGAATACTCTCTTACAAATCCTCATTTCTATTTTAAAAATTCTATCTTTGTATACTAAATCAAGATATGGGTTCACATCTTTAAATTAAAACATTCGACTTCTGACTTTGATTTCCTTTTTATTGAATCTTAAATAAACAGTGGCTATTTTATACTGATATGCTTCAAAATAAACTACCAGGCTTATAAACTAAGTTAAACAACTTAATTAGCTTAAACTCTTAGGTTTAAATTATTTAGATGAAGAAATATTTAAAACTTCTCTGCTTTACTTGGTTCAGAACTTGAAATGTTGAAGAACACCACAAAACAGAGCTTCCAGTAAACAATCAATCATCACAGAGCATTTTATTTTCAATACATAGCAACATAAGATGATATGAACTAATTATCAAGTTTTAAAATTTTCAAGAAAGCATGTTTACTCACCTGACTAAAAAACAACAGAGGGCTTGCTTCTTTTGACAACTGGAAGGGCTTGCAAACTGGAAATTTGAAAACTTGAATACTTGCATCTTTGTTGTTCTTGTTTTCCAGAGAACAATAATCTTGTATTGACTTAAAAACTGAAAGCCTTTAAAAGCTTAAAACTTAAAACTTTGAACTGGAAGCTTTAAAAATTTGAAACTTCAAACTGGAAACATGAAACTGGAACTTGAAAGTTTACTGAGCAAAAAGGGTGATGATAACCCCAGACTAAAATACAAGCTTTTGATTTGAAGATGAAATCTGATGGTAGCTTGTAAAAATGTTTACAGGGTTTGTTGTTTTACTTTGCTTTGTTTAAAATGAATTGAAATGAAAAAGGCACTTGATATTTAACAAAACAAATGTAGGCTGAAAGTTGTTTTAGTACAAAAGTTGATCAGAGATCTTTTCTTGCTTATGGGCTGAAATCGAAACATTAGTACACAAGCATTAATTAAGTTGTCATACTTATCATCTTATTTTAATTCGTATAGTACTATATGTTATTTTGCCTCATTACTTGCCTGCAAAGCTTCATTGGCTGGTGCATATATTTCTTTTGCTTTGTATATCTAGTATATATCCTTTCATTTTGCAGGTACATCTTGTATGTATTTTATTCTTGGTTTTGATTTACATCTTGCATATAGTCGTAGTTTGTATATATTGTTACTAGCATACATATGGTTAAAGCCCATTTATCTCTTGCCTGCAAACTACAAGTATACTAGATATTTTCTAGACTCACTTAAACCTTAATAAAGTTGGTATGTTTATTTTATTATGTGGGCTAATGAATTTAATCCTATTTCTTACATGACCATTTATTATTTGAGACATTTTATTTCTATTTTACATAACTCCTTATTTGTATTTCTATTTATAACTTAATGTATTTAACTAATATATATTTCTAATGTAAACTTATCTACCAAACCCTTTATTTATTTATTTATTTATTTATTTTATTTTATTTATACTTATGTTAAATATGTTAGTTCTTATGTTTATAAGTTTATATAATAATACTTACATTTTTGACCATATATATGTTTTATATCTATATTTAGTATTACCAAGATTCATTCAACTTGAACATTATTACTAAAATTACATCAAATTATTATATATAAATCTAAAGTGAATAAGTGGAATTTTATTTAAGTTAAAAATAGATTTTGTTATAATTAAATTGGAACTCTTTTATATTAAATTCCCAAATCAAAATTTTTCTTTAAACATATAAATATACACATCCATATAACACTTATTAAATTAGAATATATAGGACTATTTAAATCCATTAATACAATAACACAGATTAAATCTGTGACTAATTATTCTGATTTAAAAATCAATCAAAAATCCAATTTTAAAACATCCCATTATTAATTAATTGGTTATTTATATTTGAAAATAACAATCTAAATCAAATTTAAAATACTTTAATTAAGAGATTATCGTATTTTAAATTCCTCGAAATTCCGGGATGTCACATTCCTTCCCCCTTAAAAGAATTTCGTCCTCGAAATTTAAAACAAGAGATAATCCAAAGTTTATTTTATTTTAAACCAATTCAGCATACACATCAACTATATACAACCAAACAAACAAATTTCAATCATCAAACAATTCAATCAACCAAACAACACTAGCTATTCGGATACAGATCCGGATAAGCTTCCTAAAAATTACTCGAGTTTCCCAAGAATAGATACTGGAATACTCGCTCTACTGAATCCAGACTAGCTACACTACTGAGCTACTGAGCTACTGAGCTCCTACTCAACTAGATCTATAAAACAAGACAGATATCAGACTACAGACAAGTCTGACTCAACATCCAAAACTCCCTGAACTGCTGGTTCTAAAACCAGTGATAGATCTAACACGTACTCCCTCAGAGATACATGAAATACAACGAATCCCAGTTCTCCAAACTGACAATTCACTCCTGAAATCCAAAACACTTACCCTTAGCAGAATACAGAAAGATCCAATATACTCCGGAGCTAACCTCACAGTCTTACCCAATCTTATTGCTCCCTTTACCGAAGAAAATCTCAACAACCACAAAGTCTCCAACTTCGCTGATGCTCCAATAACCAACTGGATCAGAATAACACAACCAAAAAGATCCTCTCCAGATTTACCAAATATCTAGAATACAACTCTACTCCAACATCATCAGTAGGTTACAACTTGCTTCTCCTATCCGGAAAAGACAAAACATATACACTGCCAATCTGGTCTCCATCCAGAAAAATTCCTGTAGAAATTCTCTAATCTCAAAACACTGCAACTCCTGGGTGCTTCCACTCCAGAACAACTGCCACCATGCTTCCGCTGCACAACTCTGATCTGAAGTAGATAAGAATGTCGAAGAACTCGACCAAAAACTCAACCAACACCTCCTGGACACACAATAACAGATCCACCACAAACGGAGACGAACTGCTCACAGAAACAGATGAGTCCTCAGTCAAGGGTACTGTCTTCAGCTACCCTTAGCTAGAAGAAACTCGAAACTAGATACAGAAGAGAAAACACAAATGCTCCACCAAATCTCCTAAGCTGCACCACCGGTACCATCTCTGGAATCCAGTCGATACCAATCTCAATCTCCAGATGCTGACAAAATTCTGACAAACCAAGAGAACACTCAGACTATCGCAAGTCACTTTTGCGATCCATCCAGCCTATTTCCAGAGAAAACTGCTCTCTCTACTAGTCAGAACAGCGCTTATGAAGCCAATCCGTCAAAGAAACGAAATCACTCTGATGCTTCTGAAATCACCTCGTGAAAATCTGCCAAGCCAGAAGACTTCCTATCCAAAGCTCTTCGAGAACTCGGACCACACACAAAACAGAAACGTCCTGCTGAAAACAACAATAACACCGAAGCAAACACACTTCCTTAAACTTGTTCCAAAGAAAACGTCTTCGGAAACATCCATAGTCACTGCGTCTCATCACACAGCTACTACATCCTGAGGTATCAAGATATCATGACTTACTTCTGTCTAACCGACAGATCCCAACTCTCAAAAATCCGCTCACACGAGCGCGATCAAACTTGCACTTCAACGATGAACTCCGAATCCTTAACCGGCTTCCTTCAGAGATCAACCAAATCTTTACATCAAGCAAAGCTCACTTGAGACGGTATTAGGTCTACAGTCTCGGCAGAACACTTCCAACCTCAACAAACTCCAACCATTTGTAGTCGTGTTACACACACCACTACCCTATCTACCTTTATAAATTATATTGGAAAACCTGAACAGGTAACCCAACAGATAGGTAGAAATAATTAAATATATATATATAGATAAAAATTACAAGTACGCTCTCTCAAGAAGATACCACTCCAGAGCTTAGGTATTCGCTCAACCTATAGCTCTGATACCACTGTCACGACCCGACCTTCTACGCCCAGAAAGCCGTATCGTTTTTAAGAAAGAAAGGGGTGAGAAAATAGAAAAGATAGAGAAGAAGAAAGAAAACAACATCAGAATCTCAACAGCGGAACGAATAAAATATAATATATCACATAAGAGATTACATAGTATCATATACATCAGAGTTATACAGATAATACAACACATACTAGACAGTTATAAACACCTGTCTAGTTAATACAACTCGAAACAACTCGATACATCACAGAGATACAACACAGCGGAAATACACATAACACTAACACAGCAGAACCAATATATAGCTATACGCTGAAGCCTCCTGCTCCATTGCTCCTCCAAAATTCGTCAAAGCTAAACCTGAATCCCTTGGCTACCCGTAAAAATTTGGGTACCCGAGAGTTTAGGAAAAACAAAAATAAACTCCGGGTCAGACATGGGTCTGGTATGAGTAAACGGTTAAAGTTGCTTAACTTTGAAAATCCTTTGAAAACAAAAGGTATCACGTAAGACTTCCCACACATAAACATGGAAAAGTTTTTACCTTACGCTAACCAAAACATTTAATAGGAAATCCAGTGATATTATAATAGTGTCTAGGGTTTTCAAGTAAATAAGAAATAGCCGAAATTGTTACATTCATTAAATTCCAGCATACTAGGTATACAATCAAAACCGTAAGATCACGTAAGGAAAATGGGTTTCCATCAATGGCAGGGCTACTGGGGTACCGCCCGTCACAGTACGTGGCCTAGATCACCGTACCGAGGACCCACCCTAAGTCCCCTGCAACACAAGGCCGGACCCATCCCTTACTGGACAGTTCCGAATAAAATCACCCCACGGTTGTGATCATTCAACCGCACCACTAAGCCGAAATAAAAGGGGCATCTAGACAGGGATGACCTTACTCTCAAGTGGGTGCTACCCACGAAGCCTTGTTGCACCTCCCCTGTTTTAGCCATTCCCGGTTGATGAGGCTTGAGGTCACGATTACCTTTATCAGAACTCATCACTTAGAATGCTCATCGTCCACCTAACGATGTGCTGAAAGCATTCAATCCATACAAGTTCGTTCCAGGTTCGAACGAAACCAAAGGCATTATCTCGTTACACTCATTTTGGAATCACCCTCAGAGTTAACGACAATAACCCTTGCACTCTAAATCTTCATCTTCACTTGAGATTCACGACCTATCGTTAATTTGGATCGATGTGGTTTTCGGATATCCAAATCTGGAAACCCGATCCCGGTCTCATCAAATCCAAACCGTGTCTTTTAAGGCCAAGTTGTTTTAAAGTTAAAACAATTCAATTCATTATCTATATATACACAGAGATAGATAATTCACAACATCACAGATAGATAATCCATATATCATCAGAAATAGATAATCTAAATCACACAGCATTACTTATCTCGTATCCGAGATTCAAACCATTCAAGGCAACAATATCATCCATCCATACATAAGCAAGGATAAATAACCACACCATATATAATTAATTTAAAATGAATTAAATTAATTATCTTATTTCTAATTAATTTAAAATGAATTAAATTAATTACTTCATCTTATAAATCCTGCTTACAAAATCATTAATTAATTTCAAATCAATTAATTAATCGTTCTCCAATTTCCATCTTAATTAATCACTTTGATTAACTAACCTTTAATTACATTCCAGTAATTACAATTTTAATTAATATCACAAATTAATTAACCTTAACCATTCACAGTAATTAACCATTTAAATGCTTCATTAATTACATTAATTAATGATCCTTAATAATTTATTTCCATTAATTAATTAACTAAAATTAATTACATTAAACCTTAATAAATCACATTAATTAATTAACTTCAAATATTCACTTCCATTTATCATCCTAAGTCATATACAGGAATTTCCCTCTTGAAATTACTTATCTCAATTAATTAATTAATTAACTCTCTTGATTTATTATACTAAATGATAAATCTTTAATTACTTCTCCTAAGTAATTACACTTTATTTTACTTCCATTAAGTAATCCCTTTAATTAATTACATCCTGTAATTATTCATTAATTACTTTGCCAAGTAATTACCCTATTCAACTTCATTAAGTATTTATACTTAATTTATCATCAAATGATTATCTTTAATTAATTATTAATTAATTATCTTAAATCAACATATTCATTTGATTTATTACAATTGTAATTCATTTCTAAATTGACTTAAAATAATTTATTAATCTTTCATTACAAATTAAATATTCTTTAATTATTAATTAATAAACCTTAATTATCAATTAATAACTTAATAACAAATTAATTCATCCTTAATTAGTCTCTATAGATCAATTACTTCTTATTCATTAATTAATTAATAAAACCAAAATTATTAATCAATTTAAAACTCAATTTCAAACTAAGTACTTCTTAATTACAATTAATCAACCTTTAATTTTCTCAATTAATAAATTTCCAATTTATTAATCTCTAATTATTAGTTAATCAATTATAACCATTAATTAATTAAATTACTTAATTATCCTTACATTAACCATTTAATTAACCTTTATCTTTAATTAATTAACTTACCAATTATACTTAATTTCCTAATTAACTAAAGTAATTTCTAAGATAATAAAACTCCTTTAACTTAAGATAACATCATCTTATAAATACACTAATTACCATTTACATTTAAAACCTTTTTATCTTTAAAATTAACTTAAACAATTTTAGATTAAATAAATTTTAAAACACTTTATCAAATGTTAAGAAACCATTGGATTTTATTAAAGTAGTGTTTTTAAAAGAAAGTTTAAATACAGTTTGTTTAAAATGTCAAAAACTCTATTTTAAAACTTTTGTAAAACTGGCTTTTACCTTCACTTCGGGTCATACCCGACTGATACCCAAAACCATTCCCGAGTCTTCTCCCATTTCCCCCGTTCCTTTTAAAACTTAGTTAATTTTTTTACAGTTTAAAAAAAAAAACAGATTTGCCTGGTCATCTATAACCCGAGTCTTCCCCTATATTTACTCGAGCAATCACTCCAGTTTTTCCCCACATTCCCCGAGTCATTTCTTCCCTCTCGTACGTTACTCCATCTTCCTTTAACTTAGTTTAATTCTAATTGCTTAAAACTGCAGGCACAAAACCCACCACACACTCGAGTCTAACTCAGAAAAATCCCGAGTCACGCTGGAAAGTTCATCGTTCAAAAACCCAAACGTGCACACGCCCAGCTGTGCACGTGAACTCGCCGCCGACTAGCTCCGGCGATCTGCGCTTCCACTCGGCAAGTCGCGAACGACTCTTACATCAACCCCAGATCAACGACCACCTCTATCTCGTCACTATTCAAAATCGAGCCTTCTGATGGACCTAAACCCAAAACTCGACCAACTAATCTACCTCGTCGACGTCAACGAGTTCACCAGAAAATTCACGACTCCGGCTTCAGGTTGCCGACACCCCACTCTACGCCCTCTCTCAATTCCATGTCGCTCGATCACTCCAAGAAGACGCGATCTTCCATCCACTGAACACGTACAAAACTCAAGTTTTAACCCTAAATGGAACTCGTTCCTTTAATTTATACACTAGAAAATTCCTTTAGTATTTTTCCTGTTATCAACAAGTGTCAAGCAAGCTTCAACAAGAATTTCAACATTTTAAATGGGTTCGATCGTTCGAAAATGACAAAAATGCATCTTGGCTTCATTTTTGAACTGCTCCTTGAATACTCTCTTACAAATCCTCATTTCTATTTTAAAAATTCTATCTTTGTATACTAAATCAAGATATGGGTTCACATCTTTAAATTAAAACATTCGACTTCTGACTTTGATTTCCTTTTTATTGAATCTTAAATAAACAGTGGCTATTTTATGCTGATATGCTTCAAAATAAACTACCAGGCTTATAAACTAAGTTAAACAACTTAATTAGCTTAAACTCTTAGGTTTAAATTATTTAGATGAAGAAATATTTAAAACTTCTCTGCTTTACTTGGTTCAGAACTTGAAATGTTGAAGAACACCACAAAACAGAGCTTCCAGTAAACAATCAATCATCACAGAGCATTTTATTTTCAATACATAGCAACATAAGATGATATGAACTAATTATCAAGTTTTAAAATTTTCAAGAAAGCATGTTTACTCACCTGACTAAAAAACAACAGAGGGCTTGCTTCTTTTGAAAACTGGAAGGGCTTGCAAACTGGAAATTTGAAAACTTGAATACTTGCATCTTTGTTGTTCTTGTTTTCCAGAGAATAATAATCTTGTATTGACTTAAAAACTGAAAGCCTTTAAAAGCTTAAAACTTAAAACTTTGAACTGGAAGCTTTAAAAATTTGAAACTTCAAACTGGAAACATGAAACTGGAACTTGAAAGTTTACTGAGCAAAAAGGGTGATGATAACCCCAGACTAAAATACAAGCTTTTGATTTGAAGATGAAATCTGGTGGTAGCTTGTAAAAATGTTTACAGGGTTTGTTGTTTTACTTTGCTTTGTTTAAAATGAATCGAAATGAAAAAGGCACTTGATATTTAACAAAACAAATGTAGGCTGAAAGTTGTTTTAGTACAAAAGTTGATCAGAGATCTTTTCTTGCTTATGGGCTGAAATGGAAACATTAGTACACAAGCATTAATTAAGTTGTCATACTTATCATCTTATTTTAATTCGTATAGTACTATATGTTATTTTGCCTCATTACTTGCCTGCAAAGCTTCATTGGCTGGTGCAGATATTTCTTTTGCTTTGTATATCTAGTATATATCCTTTCATTTTGCAGGTACATCTTGTATGTATTTTATTCTTGGTTTTGATTTACATCTTGCATATAGTCGTAGTTTGTATATATTGTTACTAGCATACATATGGTTAAAGCCCATTTATCTCTTGCCTGCAAACTACAAGTATACTAGATATTTTCTAGACTCACTTAAACCTTAATAAAGTTGGTATGTTTATTTTATTATGTGGGCTAATGAATTTAATCCTATTTCTTACATGACCATTTATTATTTGAGACATTTTATTTCTATTTTACATAACTCCTTATTTGTATTTCTATTTATAACTTAATGTATTTAACTAATATATATTTCTAATGTAAACTTATCTACCAAACCCTTTATTTATTTATTTATTTTATTTTATTTATACTTATGTTAAATATGTTAGTTCTTATGTTTATAAGTTTATATAATAATACTTACATTTTTGACCATATATATGTTTTATATCTATATTTAGTATTACCAAGATTCATTCAACTTGAACATTATTACTAAAATTACATCAAATTATTATATATAAATCTAAAGTGAATAAGTGGAATTTTATTTAAGTTAAAAATAGATTTTGTTATAATTAAATTGGAACTCTTTTATATTAAATTCCCAAATCAAAATTTTTCTTTAAACATATAAATATACACATCCATATAACACTTATTAAATTAGAATATATAGGACTATTTAAATCCATTAATACAATAACACAGATTAAATCTGTGACTAATTATTCTGATTTAAAAATCAATCTAAAATCCAATTTTAAAACATCCCATTATTAATTAATTGGTTATTTATATTTGAAAATAACAATCTAAATCAAATTTAAAATACTTTAATTAAGAGATTATCGTATTTTAAATTCCTCGAAATTCCGGGATGTCACATCATTATCATAGAATGCAACAATAGCTAGCATTATCTGAAGGGACCTGAGTATTGCTATAAGTAAAAATATGTCATCATAATCAACAACTTGAATTTGACGAAATCCTTTCATAACTAGCCTTGCTTTATAAGTCTCCACTTCTCCATCTACATTTATCTTTTTCTTAAAAATCCATTTACAACCGATGGATTTCATCCCTTTGAGCATATTAACCAAAGTCCATACTTTATTTTCATGCATAGAATCCATTTTGGATTTCATAGATCCAAGCCAAAGTGCAAGGTTATCACTCTATAGTGCTTGTTGGAATGAGAAAGGAGTGTCATCATCTAAGACTTCGTCCTTTCTCTCGCCATTTATGAGAAAAATGTGGTATCTATTTAGTGCAAAAGATCTCCTATTTAACATTACAACAGGTTACATTTTTTTCATATATGGGTGAATTTGATTCTCCCACCGGTTCAGCCTCCGTGTTAGTTTTTCGGATCTCATCCAAGTCTACAACTTTGTTATTAGTTTCTTCTAAAAGAAATTTATCTGCTAAAAATAAAGCATGTGTGGAAACAATAACTTTTTGTTCCTCGGTGTTGTAAAAAATATATCCTCTCACTAGTACAAAAAGTGCATATTGCTTCGCCTCATTTGCATCGGTTGAAGTAAAAACTGATGCAAATAGAACTATTTGCATCAGTTCTATCTTAATAACTGATGCAATTGATACGTGGAAAGCAATAGGTAGTAAAAATAATCAAATTTGCATCAGTTCTCACTAACAACCGATGCAAATAGTTTTAGTCGCATCGGTTTTAAAGTCAACCGATGCAACTACATGTTGATGGCAATATGAAATTTAGGAGGGAAATAATGAAAAATTGGCTCCAAAGTAATTATTTTGAACAAATTTACTCCTTTCTCCTCAATAACCCACTCCCAGAAAAAAAATTCTCCTTAAAAACAACTACACGCGTACTTGTTTATATAATCAGAAAGCGAGAACAATAAGAGAAGAGAAAGAAGAAGAAGAGCAATCGCTGCTAATATCTTCACTGGTTTAAGAACGCTTGGTAATTACAAGCTTTCAAAACACTGTGATAACAACGAAGTCTTGAAAGCAGTTGCTGCTGAAGCCGGTTGGATTGTTGAAGAAGATGGTACTACTTACCGTAGGGTAATCTTCTTTCTTTTTCCTTCTAATATCTTCTTGGGCCTTTGTTCCTTAGGTATTGATTCGCTTTGATTGACATGGTAGATCTTTATTGTTTTATAATTTCTTTGGTTTTCTGCTTTCATGGAGTAGATCTGCCTTTTTTTAAATCAATTTGGTTTTTGGATTTAATTTTTTGTTGGATTTTTGTTCGAAGATTTCTATTTTTAATTCATGCATGGTATAGAATTTTGTATAGAATTTGTGTAATTTTTGAACATGTATTACTTTAATAGTTCATTACTAGTATTTCTTACTTTATAAATACATATGTTTAAAATAAAAATGCTGAAACAAGTAACTTAATCAATCCATGCTGATCTGATAGTTCCCAAGAATTTTGTTAATGATGGCCATACTGATATTTATGTACATCATAAGCATAGATGATAAACTGAAACAGCACAACCATACGGTTCATGCAATGTATTCAAACTATTGACATTCTTTCAGTGCAATTTCCGTGTGTTAGTCATTGATTCATTGCAGATTTTGTTTCTTCCTATGTTGTTTCTATGAACAAGTCTTAGACTATTTGTGTATTCTATATCCGGTGATTACTGGTTTCCTTATATTTAACAATCACAGTAGATATGTCTTTTTTATCTTATTTCCCGGCTATTAATACTTTATCGTTTCTTCTGTTGCAAGGTTGATATCTGATCCTTTGATCTTCATCAGTGTATTATACATCGTTGCATGTGTTATGTGTCTATCTTCTGTGCTTGCATGTATCGTCTGAGAACCAAGAATTACAACTACTCTGGGGGCTAACTGGGAATTCATCATTATCAGGACCAACCCTAGCTAATAGGTTGTACCCTAGATGAATGATCATATAAAATGGAAACATGAAGGATAAAAAATAATACTTGGTACAATTTTGAGGGGTTGAACTTGTAGAAAAACCTCAACTGCAACCTAAACCACTAAACCATTGATAACTGGCTAATGGATCGCGCCCTTAAGATAATCTGATTTGTCAATTTCTTCCTCGCCTTATTCATATTCATCGGATTCTTTGAATTCCAAATGGGAATTCTGTGTGTGTATTTGATGTCGTTCTTAATAGAACCATTCTTCCTCAGATGAGGAAGTTTTTTCCTCCGATGAAGAAGCTTTAGATTGAAGGATTTTCATGGCAAACTAAGGTTTAGTTTAAAATTATGACGGAAAAGAATGAGCATGTGTCTGACTATCTGGATGTAAGTTATTTTAGTCAAAATGAATTAGTTTTGAATTTCAACAAACAAGAAAAGTAGCTTTTTTAAATCCATCCAAACAGACTGTAAATTATTGGAGTTAAATTTTCAAATCGTCCATTTAGAAGTTTTAAGTTGTTGAGGTCCGAATTACATGACAAACTAGGTTTTAGTTTAAGTATAATGGAATAAGGTCTGATCTTTAAATTGTTAATGACCGGTTTACAGTAATAAAATTTGCATATCACATAAATACGGATTAACTAGGGTGTTGCTTTTCCCCTGATAGATTACCCTAGCCAGCGGGTTTGCTTGTCTTACCCTTGGGTTGGGCCAGATCATTATTTTCTTAAATGTTTCATTTGGGATAAAAAAAAGTCAACTTTATGAATGAGGTGTACCAAGATTTCAGAATTTGAATCTAGGATAAAGACTAGGGTGAACTACATAATTCCACTCGTCTGCATGTGTCTGTTTGGTTATTCATCCTTTCATTTTACAATGAAAATTATTATTACGTTGATTTCCTCTCTTTCTTTCAGAAATATAGGCTTAGTGAAAATCTTCGAGCTCAGTCGACTGTTAGCCCTACCAAAGATGGTAAGGAAATGAACCCAAAATTCATCATTCGAAGTTTCAAAACTGGTAAAAATTATAGCACGTGATTATTTTGCATCACAGTGGTCCGATGCACTTCAACGGTGGATACTAAATATAATGTAGTTGAATCTACCAATGGAGACGTACAAATAGAAGCCAACAAGTAAGAGTATTTTAAAGAACTTCCCAAATTGTTCTCATAGACTAATCATGGTAATAAATATATTGCTGAGATAATTTACCATTCAGATCAAAGCAGATAAATGAAGCACTTCTTATGCAGTTGGAGGTTCAAAGACAACTGAATGAACAATTAGAGGTTAGATCAATTCAAAAGAAACTAGAAAGTGATTTTATTTGGTACCGTCAAACTTTGAGTCTGCTAAAATAACTCTATTACCAGATCTTATTTGATGGTAGAAAAGGAAGTGGAATTCAAAGGACTGTATTTTCTTCTGTTTAAACTGACTGCAAATCTGTAAGGTTGGAGCATGTGAAACACTATGTTTTACTGCCCACAATAAAATAACTACTATATATATCTATAGACTAAAATGAAACTGATGTTTCAAGTTGATCAATTCCTAATCGTAAAAATCAACTCACATATTTTAAATGAAGCTATCATTCATCGAGTCACTGATGCAGGTACAAAGACGCTTGCAGCTTCGTATGGAAGCTCAAGGAAAGTATTTGCAATCAGTGCTGCAGAATGCTCAAGAAACTCTTGAAAAACAAAATCTGGGTTTACCCAGTCTTGAAGCAGCAGAAATTCGATTCTCTGAACTTGTAGCTACTGTAACAAAATCTGGGTTTACCAAGTACACTTGTCTATCGCTTGCATCACAGGCAAATACACTGTTTTATGTCATATTAATTTAATGCGTATTAAATTTAACAACAATGTATAGTACTCTCATCACTTATCAATCATATCAAGTCACACCATAACGGATCTAGCTATACAACACATGTAATTTTCATGGTCTGATGTCTGTTGCAATTTCTTAAGAAACATGCAAGGGTCCAATTAGAAATAATGAAACAAGATTAAGTGAACAGTTTCCAAACATGTGTGCTCAATATTAGTTTCTGTAGTATGTTTAATTCCTACTCATCAAGAATTGACTGAAGATCCTTTGAGTTTTATTTATTTTTTCTTGTGCAATTTTGACTGAAGATCCTTTGAGTTTTATTTATTTATTATGAATTGCCGCTTTGTGTTCAAATGTGCGGTAGTTTTTGTGGCTGAAGTTTTGAGTATTGATAGATGTATTGCAGTTTGGAGTTGTAAGTTGATGATGTAGGCAGAAGGCAGAAGGCAGAAGGGCAGCGATTTGCTGCTGGGTGGTGAGCTGTGAAGGACAGAGAGAGTGGATGAAATGGTAGGAGAAGTTTGTGATGATGTTGGTGTGGAGATGTATTGTTGCAGAGATGTTGGTGTGGTGTTGGTGTAATGATGTTGGTAGGAGATGTAGGAGAGGTTATTATATGCAGTTGACAGTAAGTTAATGGAGGGGGTTGAGATGCTTGAACCAAGGTTGTGAGGTTGTCGAAGCTGAGAAAGTGGGTTATATGATGTAGTGAATGTTGTGATCATGGGAAGAAGGGGAGGCAAGACACTGTTGATGGAAAGTGAGTAGTGGTGGAGGTTATATGTTTGTTTGAGGGTATTGACAGTGATGAAGAAGGGATGGACACAGCAGTTTTGGTGATGAAGAAGGATGATCAGAGGTTTGGTGATGAAACAAGGCAGTGATAGGTTTGGTGATGTGCAAGTTATGTATGTATGCAGTAGTTTTTTTTTTGCACAGAAGTATGTTTGAGGTAACTAGCAGGTTATTTGATGTAACTAGATGGTTGAACAGTTTGATGTATCCACACTTATTTTGTATAGATTATTAACGCTGTAATTGATATATGCTTATTTTGGTATTATGTTATTCAGTTTGTATTTGCCATCAAATTTAATTTTGAATGATTGTAATATTGCATGCAATAATTGTTTGTTATAATCAATATATATATATATATAGTCTATTTGAGTACTGTAATAATGATATTTTGCATCAGTTGTTAGTAACAACCGATGCAAAAAGAACCTTTTTGCATCGGTTTCAGAACTGATGCAAATGTGTTAAGCATGTTGCATCGGTTGCATATGCATCGGTTGTTGAATTGATGCAAAAAGGGGTAAACAACCGATGCAAAAAGGACCTTTTTGCATCGGTTTCAGAACTGATGCAAAAGTGTTAAGCCTGTTGCATCGGTTGCATATGCATCGGTTGTTGAATTGATGCAAAAGGGGGGTAAATAACCGATGCAAATGGCCTGATTTGTAGTAGTGTCTAAAGTTTTTGGGATACCCTATAAACTTACATAAGAGTAACCTTGCCTCAAGTTTGTTGGGGCCAAGGTTTTTAACGTAAGCTAGATAACCCTACACCTTCAAAAGATTAAGGTGGGGTTTCTTTCCATGCCTAATATCATATGATGCCTTTGGCAGAAATTTTATAGGTATCAAATTCAACATATGCACTGTGGTTTCTTCCATAAATTCGCAATGTGAAAGAGGTAACTCAGCTCCACTCATCATGGAACAAACCACATCTAAGTGGGTTCGATTCCTTTGCACTGAAACACCATTGTGTTACAGAGTATAAGGTGGGGTAAGAGATACTCCCATCATCTTTTAAGTAATGTTGGAGCTCTTGTCAAACATACTCAACTCCCAGATTATATTGAAGTATTTTTAAACTTATGATTTGTTTGATTTTTGACATCGTTTTTAAATTCTATAGATTTCTCATAGACATTGAATTTGTTCTTCATAAGATACACATTTCGTACTCTTGAAAAATAAATAGTAAAGGTTACAAAATAAGAAAAATCATCTTTGGTAACTTTAAGCAGTATGTCACATACATCAGTATGTACGAGACTCAAATGTTCATTAACTCTTTTAGTGCTCCCACTAAAAGGGCGCTTGGTCATTTTTCCTTTAATACACGATCCTACATATCAAATGAATCAAAATCGAATGATGATAGAAAACCTTCCATTTTCAATTTACGTAGCCATTTCTCACTTATATGACCTACCCAACAATGTCATAAATAATTATTATTAATGTTAGCATTAGAAGAGCTATTCATAACACAAACATAACTAGTATTAATAACATCAATGCCATTATCCAAAACACCATTGCAATTATTTCTATTCATCATAATGTTCATAACATTATCAACACCGTGGAAAATATATCCAGTCTCGAACATTCTAGACATAGAAATTATTTGATAGATAAGGCTTCCATAAAAAATTAAAACTAATCTATTTGGGAAAGTTAAATGATAATCTCCAACTGCAATTGCATCTACCGAAGATCCATCAACAACTTGAAGTCTCATTTCTTCCTTTACCACATGTTGTCTGTTCCTAAGTCCCTGTAATAAATTACAGATGTGAGTTCAAAATCCGCATCTAAAACCCAAGATACTTCATTGATTGAAAAAAAAAATTTGAATCATAAACATACTCATAGGAGCAGCAGAACAATTCTATTTCTTCTCTTTGATAGTCTTTAGATACTCCAAATAATTTTTTTTCAGTGACCCTTCTTGTGACAGTGATGACATTCACCTTTATCACCTGGAGCAGTCTTCTTATTCTTATTATATATCATTTTTTCTTCTTAAAATCATTCGAAGATGATGCTTTACTCTTAACCACAAGTGGCACAACCTGGTCCTTAGATGAAGATGATAGAGTTAGGGTATGTCCTTGGGGCATTTATGTAATTTGCTACATATATCTAACTCGATAATGAATCTTTTTCAAAATAAAATGTATTTACTTTCTATTATATACTTGATATAATGTGTTATACATCTATTAATTAATTTAAATAAAAATATATTATACATTTTATCGAAAATTCATAAATGGTATGTTTTATGATAATAGTCACAAAGTGTTGTAACAATGAGTAATTTATTATAATAAAAATAAATGTATCATTTTAAATATTCCTAGTCAAGATGTATAAAGATTGGATATCGATATATTCGTTAAGACTAGAGTACGTAACACTCTTCAAATATTGGGTAGTATATTATTAATGGACGTTGGGGTCACAAAGGGGTTACATATTGATAGTTCTTGGACAACTATGGAATAAATCATAAGATAGTTTTCTTCAAACAAAAAATATCGATGTGACAAAGTTACGTAGTACTTTTGACTTGAGAGAATACTATTGACTTTCAATGTAAAAGCTTTGCTTTGATTATAGTTAAATTGTTAGCACCAAAATTGGTCACTAACCTCGTTGAGAAAGATTGTGTAGAGAGATAAATGAGGAAAGTAAATTTAAACAGAGAGTAATATGTTAAATTAAATGCAAAAAACGAGAGCACCAGATTTATAGTGGTTCGGCGTAACTGCCTACGTCCACTTTGAGGTTAATATTTATTGCTTTACTTGATAATCAATTACAGATACAATCCGTACACCAACTACTTGAATGCAATTGCTAAGTAAAAAGGATGAGTCTTGAAAGCGGCAGAGTCTCCCCAGTGTTCTCGAAAAGAAGGTCCTTTTCACTGTGCCCCTGCCTCTCTATTTATAGACAAAGATGGGTTGGACTTCCCTGGTGGGCCTGACAGCTAAATACCTCGGCCCAAAAAGAGTGAACTCTGTGTGCCGAACCATAGATGCCGAACGAAGTGATGCCGAACGATATCGTCATGCCGAACGAAATGATGCCGAATGATATCGTCATGCCAAACGAATTGATGTGCTGAGTAGAGAGAGCAGGCCGAACAATAGTCAAAGCCGGTCGAGATTGGATGAATGCCGAACACCTCTGGATGTCGAACATCTCTAGATGCCGAACAACTCTGAATGTCGAACACCTCTGGATGCCGAACGATCTCGAATGCCGATCGAGACTTATGCCGAATGAGGTTGAGTGCCGAACGAGGTGTGGATGCCGAGCAGTATGGAGTGCCGAATGAGGTGTGGATGCCGAGCAGTATGGAGTGCCGAATGACTCTGCCATGCCGAACGGTCCATGTATGCTGAACGCTTTATGAGTGCCGAACGCTCTCGAATGCCGAACAAGGTCTGATGTCGAACACTCTCGAATGTCGAACGGCCATAGATGTCGAACGTCACTTAATGTCGGACGATATACAATACCGTACGGCTCTTAATGTCGAACGGTATGCAAGTGCCGAGTGCCTAGTTGCCTGGTCAAATCTTCAGGTAACACTTGCCCCCTAAAATGCATCATGTGGTTAAACGTGATGTGCTTTGATTCATGAATCCACCGTGCTTTGCTTCAAGCTGTGGCTTAGTCTTCACGATAGTATCTTCTCTCGAATTCCAGGTGAGGCGATGTGTGCCAAACGATATGCAAATACCGAACAACATAGCCGAAGCTGAGCACCTTGGATGTCGAACGACATAGCCGATGCCGAACAATGTCGTTTTGACATGTTCTACCGGTTATTGCCTCTTCGACCTCCTCTCCTTTCCTATAAAGGCCAGCATTCTCCTTCTCCTTCTTCTTCTTCTTCTTCTTCTCTTTTTCACTTTTTACCTCCGCGACTCTCCAAGAATACGTAACTTACCTCCCTTAAGTTTTATTCACCTCTTCCGATCTTTCCTTCCAACTTTGAATCCAACAAGCCCTCCCCAAATTAAGCTCGAACAACTTTCAATCTTAAGTTCACAGACCCCCAAGCTCCCGCTGTTTTCTTCGGTAAGAACCTTTCGATCGTTTTCTCAAATTAGGAAGCATAACACAAAACTCGAACTCGTGAAATCTCGGTAGATTAAAGGGAGTAAAAGGCATGTGGGTGATGAACTATTGTGGCTTGGCACGATCTGTTAAAGCCGAGTGAGTATAAGGGTGCATAGAATTGGAGATAAGTCCTAGTGATGTGGATCGGCATGGCCATGGTTTGGCATGGCTTGCCAAAAGACTCGGCCATGCCGGTCGGGAGAGATGGAGGAAAAGAAGAGAAGTGATGTTAAGGGCAGAAGGCCGAGCGAATCGGCTCGGCATGATTTGCCGCGTGCACTTGTATTTAAGCCGAACAGAACGAAGGTCGAACATAACAAAGGCCGAACATAACGAAGGCCGAACAGAACGAAATCCGAACAGAACAAAGGCCGAACATAACGAAGGCCGAACAAAAGGGAGGCCGAACAGGGCGAAGGCCGAACAGAACAAAGGCCGAACACCTATTCAGCTTGCCTAACCATTAAACAAAAACAAAGACAAGGACCTAAGCATACTAGCATATCGAACTAATCTGGACTGATAACTTCCTAGTTTCAATAATCACAAGCTTGAACTTAAATCGATAAAAATAGATAAAAGCTTCTAACACGCAGTGTCAATGTCCGAGTCCAAAATTGAAAACATTGCAAGGCTGGCTTTCGGAGACGGTCAGCGATGACGGTCTTCGAAGACGATAGTGCAAAGCTCAACTTTATACCATCAATTCTGTGACTTATAGTTTTTCAGCGTTTACACCTGAATGATCGCACTAGTTCACACACCACACGGGGGGGGGGGGGGAATATTCGTATTGTTAAGTCTAACGTTGATTATTTTTCAAGTATAGTTCGAACAAGTGCTCTGCTAGATTCAATCTTTATCAGAGATGTCTAGGAAATCTAGTTCCTCCACGATTTCAAACAGACCTGGGCTGTCCTCCCGACAAGAAGTCGCAGATACTTCAAACCCATCAACTTCCCCTGCACATGACTTAGCTCCCGATGTTCTGGAGGCAGCAATCCTCTTAGACAACCCTGTCGATTCACATGCTTCGAAGATTAATGAAAGTACACTTCGTTGGATATGCTCTTTCCATGGAATCCCCTTTGATGACGTGCTAGTTCCATCGGGGCATGATCGTCCACACTTGCCCCCAGTCGGATACACAGCTTGTAATAAATTCATGTGCTAGGTTGGCAGTGTGCCACCATTCAACTCGTTTCTTCGTATGTGCTGCAATATATTGACATTGCCCCATCACAACTGCACCTGAACGGCCATGCATTCCTCTATGGTACTTGCATCCTCTTCATGAATGTCCTTTCTAGGCTTCTAACTCCGGGAAATATCAAATACATATATTGCATCAACAAGCGGAAGGATATCCCATCATTCATGTTTCTCGAGCCGCATAACAAATGTCAAATCTTAACTAGGGCGTGGACCAAGTTCGCCTTGTATAAACAGGAATGGTTTTATGTGCGTTGTCCTCCCGGCATTGCGAGGAGATGGGTTGAAGGAAGTAAGCCTTTTTCTTGGACCGTTACTCATGTTTAGTCGAAGCCGTACCTTTTCTAACTTTTTCCCATCTTTTCAGGTATTAATCCACGTCCTGACGGCTGCGGATACTCTGATGTCGTCGAAGCTATTCGAGCCCTTCCTGCCGAAGAACAGGACATTAGAACTCTCATTTCGAATAAGTCACTTACAAGGCTTGGACTGTTGGAAGAAGGCCGTCGGATAAGCCTTCCTCAAGGCGTCACCATTCCCAGGCCTGCCTCTGGCAAAGGGAAAAAACAAACCGAGTCTTCAGCACGCAATGCTCCTGATGCACTAGAAGAGGGGGAAATTAAGGAGACTGAGACACCCGAAGTACAAGATGAGAATGTTGGTCCCACTCAGGATCCGACGGTCGAAGTTCACGACATCGAAACGTCATCTTCCCCTTCAAAGAGGAAAAAGAAACTGACGTACAAGATGGGGAAGGAAAAAGTTGGCGGAACTTCTAAATTTACTCTTGTTCCAGTGGAGAAAGAAGCTTCCTCACAACATTTATAAAGTTATTTAAAAGGCCTATCAAACCTCTCCATTCCCGATGATCTACTCAATTATAATTTTGACGATCAGGAGGCACTCAGACTTCACTCGCCCATCAGAGGCGATGCAAGCATTCAAGCCCAACATCAGGGAGAAAAAACTCCCATTAGTAAAACGAATGGTCCGTTGGAGGGAAACACTAGGACACACACACACACACACACGTGCACTTCACCTTATACTTCAACTTTTGTCATCACCCTGATCTTTCCTAACTTGTCGTTATTCTCATTCTATGCAGGTGACATTTGATCGTCTTCACGGTTCATCTATCTTTCACCATCCTGGCCGGGATTCGGACACCGGCAAGCGCTGGGACAGAGACGACTACGGAGATCGAGACAACCGTCCCCAAGATTCAGCTTATTGAAAGAGATCACACAGCCAATCTTCATACTCTCGTGATCTTCCTCCTCAAACAGAGCAAGGCAGAGAAAAATCTTCGCAGAAGGGGTCTCAACCCGATGTCTCCCGAGATCAACATTCTGGTTCATCAAGCACACGGCACTCTCGGGAACATCGTAAGAGAACAAAACTTTCAAAGCCACCTCCCTCTGTTCCTACGGTGGACCCAACGATATCGGAGAAGCTGGTCGAGCTTAAAGCCAAATTTCCCAAAATCTGCTTTGACGGTCTAAAGTTCCTTCCAGCAATTCATCATATTCCGGGGCATGTCAAGCAGAGTTCCATCGCTTGCAACAACGACGTCTATGTTCAGCATGACACGTTTGTTCATTTAGTCGAAAAAGTCTCGGAAATCTCCGTTGAGCGTCAATAGGAAATTGACCGCTTAAAGCTTGAAGCTATCTTCGATAAAGACATTATCAAAAATCAGGATGAAGAGCTCGCTTCGTACAAGTCCAAGCTCGAGGTTGCAAAACAAAGTGCAAAAGACACTGCCGAGGCCGTCACCCGTCTAGAGATGACTCATAAAAAAGAACTTGATGAAGCGGTCCAATGTAGTGGGGCCCTGGCTTTAAAAAAAGATTCTATTCAGAAAGTAAGGGATGCACTCGCCCTGCAAGTCAAAGGGTTGAAAGAACTATTTTCTAAGGAGAAGGAAGAGAAGATAGCCGCTCAAGAGGAGTCTCAATGATATTGCAACGAGATTGTTGCTACACGACTCTTGAAGGCGAAGCTCGACGATGAGCTTTCTAAGGTCAGGATGATGAAGGACGAAGCCCGTGAGGAGGACAAGAGAATAGCTTCCGCGGAGATCGACTCCTGCCTTGAAGCAGCTGCAGAGGTCGGCAGAGAAGAGGTCAAGTGTATGTTTGACCCGCTAATCGCCGAATATAACGCCCGTGTCCTCATGCACCGGGACTTGACTTTCTTAGGCGAGGGCTACCTTGAATCTTTAGCCGAGGCTTGGAAGTCTTTAATAAAGTTTAGAAAGGTGGAGTTGGGTACCGAGGAGGTCGACGAGGATACTTTAGTGAAAGAGTTTCTTAGGGGGAACAAGCCATCGGACTTGTCTACAGCTATGGCTCTCTTTAGTAAAGGCTCTCCTCCATCAAAGGAGAAAAATGACATAGCTGGTTCGTCTGGAACTGGGCCTTCAGCTCTCCTCCTACTCAATCTGTCAATCGGCCAGTACTTGATCCGTTCGAACAACATGCCGGCTATGATCCGGAAGACCCCGGTCTTGGCACTCACGTGCTATCTCCCATTTTAGAGGGCGAGACCCCTCGGACGGTCGAAAGTCAGCAATAAACCGGTACATAACTCTTTTTCTTAAAGTTCGAAGAACAGTCGCTGTCGGCGAGAGGTCATTGTATTCTAACGTTTGTCCTTTATGTTTTTACGCAGGCCACCTCGATCCTGAACCGACTCCGAGGAGCAATGACGCCAAGGAGGAGATGGGGAAAGCGAGCGACGCTACTCACGCGGGAGTAACCCCCGGTCCTGATGCTCAAGTGATTGGGGCGCTAGATGATGATAAGTCTGAAAATTCATCCCCCGTTGAAGGGAGTTATGAAATTGAAATCACGGGTGCCTCAGAACACACTTGAAAAGTGAGTATGAAGGAGCAGCTTGAGGAAGAGAAAAAGAAGAAAGTTGAGGTCAAGATCGAGTCTCAAGTAGTAGAACTTGACGATCCGTTGAACAGGCCTCTAAAAGTCATTCTTCCTGGCAGATCCAAACCACTGGATGTTCCTCCCCCCACTTCTGATACCGTTTCTCTGGCGAGCAAAAAGTCCAAGAGAAAGCGCGAGGGGGAGGAGTCGTCCGCACAAACAAAGGAAGACAATAAGCTAAAGAAACCGAAGAAGTAGCTTCTACACTCGATCGACGAGGGTTAGCTTAGGTCATGCAACTACTTTTACCTTTTCATTTTCGTAGTTTATGTAGATAGACTTTAGACTCTGAGCTTTGAAGGAGTGGTTGTATAACCCCATTTTGGATTAATGAATAAATTTTGGTTTCTTTGTTTTTCGAATGACTTCTGCTTTCTAGTTTTCTGTATAACTGTGGTCGAAACTCAAGTTCTTATGAGTTACACAAATTCCCAATCCATTTTCACATTGCTCGGACATTCTTTGGAATTGTACATTTCATATTTTACATTTCTGGTACTTAGAATACTTTTCAATTCGCACTCTGGGGGCTTAGAGTACTCCGGTCCGCATTCAGGGGACTCGGAGATTTAAGTTGTTTAAACTCTAGTCCGCGCTCTGGGGGCTTAGAGTACTCCGGTCCGCATTCAGGAGACTTGGAGATTTAAGTCGTTTATACTCTAGTCCGCGCTCTGGGGGCTTAGAGTACTCCGGTCTGCATTCAGGGGACTTGGAGATTTAAGTCGTTTATACTCTAGTCCGTGCTCTGGGGACTTAGAGTACTCCGGTCCGCATTCAGGGGACTCGGAGATTTAAGTCGTTTATACTCTAGTCCGCGCTCTGGGGACTTAGAGTACTCCGGTCCGCATTCAGGGGACTTGGAGATTTAAGTCGTTTATACTCTAGTCCGCGCTCTGGGGACTTAGAGTACTCCGGTCCTCATTCAGGGGACTCGGAGATTTAAGTCATTTATACTCTAGTCCGCACTTTGGGGACTTAGAGTACTCCGGTCCGCATTCAGAGGACTCGGAGATTTAAGTCGTTTATACTCTAGTCCGCGCTCTGGGGACTTAGAGTACTCTGGTCCGCATTCAGGGGACTCAGAGATTTAAGTCGTTTATACTCTAGTCCGCGCTCTGGGTACTTAGAGTACTCCGGTCCGCATTCAGGGGACTTGGAGATTTTGAGTTGCTTATGCGAGTTCGTAAGTCATACGGAATATTGTAACTCCAGTAGTTCATCACCAGATTATAAGGTACAAAAACATCAATAATTCATGGAAAAGACGGCTTCAAGCCTTTATTAATGAAAACAAACTAAATTGTCCGATTACATGCTAAAAAGGAAACTAAAAATCAATGGAATAAAAACATACGGTAAATAATTGCACCTAGAACATGAAAGAAAACAGGTTAAATATAATATCGTCGCAAATGTTCACTATTCCATGCTTGGGGGAGTGTCACGCCATCAACGGTCGCTAGCTTGAAAGTTCCTTCTCCAAGCTTCCGTTCAACGACATACGGATCTTACCAGTTGGGATTCATACGTGATGGTACCGGGAAAACTCATTTCAAAACGAGATCACCCACATCAAAGATTCTTGGGCGGACTTTTTCATTGTATTATCGCTTGACTCGGTGCCTATATGCTGCCGCTCTCAATTCAGCTTCTTCACGTTTTTCATCAACGTGGTCTAGTGATTCCAACAAGAGATCCTGATTCATCTTAGGATCATAATGTATCACCCGATGTGATGGAACTTCAAGTTCCACGGGTATAACAGCTTCCGAGCCGTATGCCAATGCGGATGGAGTGTGGCCAGTCGCGGACTTGTGGGTAGTTCCATAAGCCCATAGCGCTGTCGGGGGTTCATCTACCCACTTGCCTCCAGCCTTTTCCAAACGCTTCTTCAATATGGACTTGATTATTTTGTTCACGGCTTCAACTTGTCCATTAGCCTTCGGATGAGCAACGGCGGCGAACTTTTTCTCAATGCCGTACTTTAAACAAAAATCTTTGAATTCTCTACTTTGAAATTGAGTTCCGGTGTCTGTAATGATGGTTTGCGGGAGGCCAAAGCGGCATATAATGTTTCGTACAACGAAATTAATGACCTTCTTGGAGGTGATTGTGGCCAGAGGCTCTGCCTCGGCCCATTTCGTGAAGTAGTCAACCATAACTATCGCATATTTTGCACCACCTTTGGATATAGGCAAAGAATCGATTATGTCGATTCCCCAGATTGCAAACGGCTAGGGACTAACCATTTGCGTGAGTTCCGTTGGTGGAGCTCTCGGGATCTTTGCATGTCTTTGACACTTGTCGCATTTTCTTACATAGTCTGCAGCATCCTGATTCACAGTTGGCCAATAGTACCCGTAGCGGAGGATCTTTTTTGCTAGTGTCTGCCTCCCAGTATGATCGCCACATTCTCCTTCGTGAACTTCCTCCAGGATTCGCTTTGTTTCATCATGGGAGATGCACCGTAGTAAGGAAACCGAGAACCCCCTCCGATACATCACTCCTCCTTGCATCACATACCGCGCGGCTTTGCGAATGACCTGTCGCCTTTTGCTTCTCTTTTCGGGCAGAGTCCCGTTTAGCAGGTATTGTTTGAACGGAGTAATCCACGACTCCTTCTCGATTTCCATTTCCAACACAAAATCAACTTCCATCACATCTATGCTTGGAGCATGTAAGGTTTCGACGGGAACTAATCCCATTTGCTGTGCATCGCCAGTGCTTGGAACTTGGCCAACGAGTCGGCTTCCTTGTTCTGTTCACGTGGAACATGCGAAATGTGATAATGTTCAAAGTTCGTCAATAGTTCCTGAACCAGAGCAAGGTACGGAGCAAGCTTTTATCCCCTTGCTTGGTAATCTCCTCGCACTTGGTACACCACCAACTGTGAGTCACAGAATATTTCAACTGACTTTACCCCGAGTTCTCTAATAAGCTTTAAACCAGCAATCAATGCTTCATATTCTGCTTCATTATTCGTCGCTGGGAAATTGAGCTTCAGAGCATAACAAATTGATCGATTTTCTGGAGTCACAATAACCACACCAGCCCTAGAGCAACGGTCGTTTGATGTCCCATCGGTGTACAATTTCCATCGAATGGGCGGAATGACACTGCGACTATCTGGTTCGTCCGTTACAGTAAACTCAACGATGAAGTCTGCTAATGCTTGCCCTTGTATGGCTCTTCATGGCAGGTAGGTAATATCGAACTGACTCAACTCGATATTCCATTTTAACATCCTTCCAGAAGTTTCTGGTCGTTGGAGTACCTGTCGCAAGGGCTGATCGGTATAGATACTGACTGAGTGTGCTTGAAAGTATGGATGCAGCTTACGTGATGCAATCACCAAGCAATAAGCTAGTTTCTCGATTTTAGGGTAATTCCTTTCTGCCCCCGTTAAACGTTTACTAATGTAATACACCGGCTTCTGTAGTCGGTTCTCCTCGCGCACCAAAGCCGCACTTATAGCCTGCGGGGATACGTCCAAGTATACGTATAGCATTTCATGGTCTACTGGTTTCGACAGCACTGGAGGACTCTTCAAATGCCTCACCAGATCTCGGAACGCTTCCTCGCAGTTGGATGTCCATTCAAAATTCCTCTTTCCCTTCTTTATTATATCGAAGAAGGGAATGCACTTGTCTATGGCTCAGGATATAAATCAACTCAGCTCAGCCACCTTTCCGTTCAAACTTTGTACCTGTTTTATAGTTCTGGGCACTTGTACATCTCGAATAGCTTGAATCTTTTCCGGGTTAGCTTCAATTCCCCGAGCATTAACAATGAATCGCAAAAACTTCCATGACGCAACGCCGAAGGAACACTTCAGAGGGTTGATCTTCATCCCATAATATCTGAGTATGTCAAACATCTCTGCTAAGTCTCGAATGTGGTCGTTTGACTGTCGTGACTTCACGAGCATGTCATCCACGTAGACTTCCATCGTTCTACCAATCTGGTCTTTAAACATCCGATTCACCAAACGCTGATAGGTTGTTCCCGCATTTTTCGATCCGAAGGGCATTACTACATAGCAATATAGCCCAACGTTTGTGATAAAACTAGTGTGTTCCTGGTCCGGAATGTGCATCGGGATATGATTGTACCCCGAGTACGCATCCATGAATGACAACAACTCGTGTCCTGCAGTGGAGTCGACCAACTGATCAATTCTAGGTAATGGGAAACTGTCCTTGGGGCATGCTTTGTTCAAATCGGAATAATCTACGCAAGTTCTCCATTTCCCGTTCGCCGTTTTCACCAGCATGGGGTTTGACACCCATTCAGGGTAGAGGGCGTCGCGGATGAACCCATTGGCTTTGAGTTTGTCCACCTCCTCTCTGAGAGCAGCGGACCTCTCCGGGTCCATTCCTCTCCTCTTTTGCTTAACTGGGACATACTTCGGGTCTATGTTCAACATATGACTCGTAATAGCAGGAGAAATCCCACACATGTCGGAATGTGTCCAAGCGAAAACATCGAGATTCGCTCGAAGGAAATCACTAAGGTCCTCGGTCATCGAGGGACTGAGTTGTGACCCAATCTTCAGTACTCGCGATGGATCGTCTCGGCTGACTGAAATGTCAATCGTCAGTTCAGCCAGTGCTGCTTTTTCTTCCCTGGGTTCCTCATTGTCGTCTCTCGGATCTATGTCTCTGTAGATCCGAGAATTTTGCCCGAGCCTGGGCTTGGGCATTACTTGTCAATTGTCAGAATTCTGAATGCGGATGGAATTGTCCGCAACCATTCCTTTATCCCTCCACTAAGCCTCTCGGAGCTCAGCCACATAACATGCACGATCGGTCGCCTGGTCGCCATGAACAACACCTACTCCATTGTCAGTCGGAAACTTTAAAGTCAAACAACACGGGGCCAATGCTGCCCTAAACTCAGCCAGGGCTAGTCGGCCCAGAAACACATTGTATGGAGAATCTACATCCAAAACTACGAAAGGTAGGATTTGCACCCTCCTACGCTCACCTTGTCCCAGTTTAACTGGCAACTCAACATATTCTACTGCATCAGTCGCTGCGCCATTAAAGTCATGTATACGAGCTTTAGATGGCTTCAAATCCTTCATCTCCATCTTCATTTGGTCATAAGCCTTCTTGAAAATGATATTGACAGAACTTCCACAATCAATCAAGATTCTTTTCACTAAAGCTAGCCCGATCGTCGCAGATATGACCATCGGGTCAATGGTAGGAGCCTCCACCTGGTTAGCATCTCTGCTCCTGAATACTATATCGTCTGTCGTCATGCGCAGCTGTTTAGCAGGGGTACCATCCTCCAGATTGGAACAACACTCAAAGTCTGCATGCCTCAGGCAATTAGCATACCGCTCCATTTCTTGCCAGTTCTTATCTGCAGGGTGAGGTCCGCCGATGATCGTGTTTATAACTAGTCTGCCCACGGTCCGAGCAGGCTCCTCGGGGTGACGTGGAACTGGTGCACACCGGGATTGAACGTTCCCTGTTCACCTTCTTGCAGGTTCTTTACAAACTCCTGTAACTTTTTCTGCCTAATCAACTTTTCTATAGCGCCGTGTAGGTGCCTGCACTCTTCAGTATTGTGCCCATAAGTCTCATGAAAGCGGCAATACTTCCCGGTGCGCTTTTGTTCCTCGGTTGACTCCTTTGGGCGTGGCTTTCTATACTGAAAGGTATTGCAAGTTGATAGGTAGATATTTTCAAGAGATGCATTCAGTGGGGTGTACTCGTTGTAGGTTGGAATTCTTGGCTTCCATTTCCCCGCTTCTCTTTTCTTCCCCTGATTTCTTCCTCCGGATTCCTTAGATTGCCCGGGCTTGTTCTGGACATTGACCTAAACCTTCCCCGAGTTGTCTCCGGGCTGCTTCACAGCAATGTTGCTTTTCACGGATTCCTAAATAGCCCCCGGTGCCTTATCCCGCCTTATCCACCTGGCTTCCTCTCTTTTTATGAACTGATGTGCCTTTGAGTAAAAACGCTCTAGCATAGTCGGAGGTTTTCCTGCCAGCCAATCTCCAAATTCTGAATTCGGATCCACAACTCGCATCACAGCCATAAGAATTGCATGATCATTGGGATTATTGACTTCAGGAGCCGCAACATGGAATCTCTGCAAATACTACTTCAACGACTCCCTAGGAGCTTGGATTACACTTGATAGGAGTAGTATGTTTCCTGAATTGTTCTATAAATTTCTTCGCCAACTCCTCGAAACTGGATACGGACCGCGGAGGAAGTCGGGTGAACCACATGATAGCGATCCCAGATAGAGTTATTAGAAAGCACCTGCACTTGGTTGCATCATTTGCTCTTGCTGAATCCATCATCCATTCGTACCTCATCACATGCTGCCTGGGATCAGTCTTTCCTTCGTAAGCCGGGATAGTTGGCATGCTAAACTTCCTGGGGTACTCAGCCCATAGGACAGTGTCTGTGAACGGAGTATGACTCCTGGATACCTCCCAATCATCGTTCGACAAGCCTTGATTCTCTTTCATCAACTGTCTCATCATAGCTGTCAGGTTTGGGGTTTGTATGGAATATGGAAGGTTGGAGTTTGTTCTACGGGATTGATTAGGCTGATGCCTCCTTTGCTGGCGATCTACCTAGCGCGCATCTTGAGGTTCGGCATCATCGACGTCTTGGTGAGCCGGACATCCCGCCTCCACCTACACTCCAGCTCCTAGGTTTCCAGTTCCTGCTCGGTCACGGTCTCCGAGGTGCAAATGGTCCCCAGTTGTTCGAATAGCAGCACCTGCTTGTGTAGTTTCAGTTTTGCGGCGTCTACGCTTGGGAGGCCCATCAAACGAAGTCGAGCTGTCAGATGAAGAGTAAGGAGCTGGACTGCCCCCAACATTCTGATGTTGTTGTTGAGTGAGCTGTGCCATAAGGTTGGCGTTAGCTTGCATCTGCTCTCCAAGTTGTCTTTTGCTTTCCCTGAGCTCTCTCATCAAGTCATTGAACTCTATTATGGTGACAACTTGCATTTGGTCCTGAGCGGTAGTCCCTGCACCTAGATTTGCTTGCTGATTGCTAGGCCCTGCTTGTTGTACGCTAGTAGTCTCATGGGCGTTCGCATTATGAGAGGCTGATCTGGTATGTGGTCTTCCCATTGTAGAGTTATTGGTAAGAACTCTGAGTAGAATCAACGGACATCTTATGAATGACTCGGATCTCCTTCGACGGATTTATTCAATCCAGTAGCTTCAAAGCAGATCCTAATGGCCTAAGAATTCGACTCTCGGTGAAAGCACCAAAGTGTTAGCAACAAAATTGGTCACTAACCTCGTTGAGAAAGATTGTGTAGAGAGATAAATGAGGAAAGTAAATTTAAATAGAGAGCAATATGCTAAATTAAATGTAAAAAACGAGAGCACCAAATTTATAGTGGTTCGGCATAACTGCCTACGTCCACTTTGAGGTTAATCTTTATTGCTTTACTTGATAATCGATTACAGATACAATCCGTACACACCCTACTTGAATGCAATTGCTAAGTAAAAAGGATGAGTCTTGAAAGCGGCAGAGTCTCCCCAGTATTCTCAAAAAGAAGGTTCTCGAAAAGAAGGTCCTTTTCACTATGCCCCTGCCTCTCTATTTATAGAAAAAGATGGGTTGGACTTCCCTGGTGGGCCTGGCAGCTAAATACCTCGGCCCAAAAGAGTGAACTCTTTGTGCCGAACCATAGATGCCGAACGATATCGTCATGCCGAACGAAATGTTGCCGAACGATATCGTCATGCCGAATGAATTGATGTGCTGAGTGGAGAGAGCAGGCCGAGCAATAGTCGAAGCCGATCGAGATTTGATGAATGTCGAACACCTCTGGATGTCGAACATCTCTAGATGCCGAACAACTCTGAATGCCGAACACCTCTGGATATCGAACGATCTCGAATGCCAATCGAGATTTATGCCAATCGAGGTTGAGTGCCGAACGAGGTGTGGATGCCGAGCAGTATGGAGTGCCGAATGAGGTGTGGATGCCGAGCAGTATGGAGTGCCGAATGACTCTGCCATGCTGAATGGTCTATGTATGCCGAACGCTCTATGAGTGTCGAACGCTCTCGAATGCCGAACAGGGTCTGATGTCGAACACTCTCGAATGCCGAACGGCCATAGATGTCGAACGTCACTTAATGTCGGACGATATACAAATACCGAATGGCTCTTAATGTCGAACGGTATGCAAGTGCTGAGTGCCTTGTTGCCTGGTCAAATCTTCAGGTAACATAAATCATGGGACGACGTCCATCGAATGACTATAGTTGGATCAAGTAGAAATTTTAGGAGTGAAAAAATATTTAGAAGTGGATTTGTTTCTATAATTATTTGAGTTTAATATCATGGTAAACTGTAGTCAACTCAAAGTCAAATTATCTGGCTAAGCAATATGGTTAATAATAATATTTACTATTGAATTAAGGATTTTGTGTTTGGATTATAAAGTTGAATGTGGACAATATTGTAATTTTGACCATTACCAAATTCCATAAGTCCTAATGTGATATAGTTTTGATGAAGAAAATTGGGTAAATAATTATCACTACCGGATATCGCTTATAATAAGTCAAATTGGATATTACCAAAAGATTTGTAAGAAATAAATTCAACCAAAATATCACACCTCTAGCTAAGGTGACGTGTGAATATTAATGTTCGAATTGTTCAATGTTATTCGCTGACTGAATTTACATCTTTGAGTCACACAACCGTAATGATGAATTCTCCAAAAAAACCACATGATTTAATTAATTTATAAATTGTTGTAAATCGATTAGATTAATTACTATTTAAAAAATACTAATTATTATTTAATTTAGTTGATGTTTGGGAGTTGTTTGTAATTATTTAAATGCATTTTTAAAAATTATATTTATGCGCATTGATATATGATATCGATGTAGTTTAATAAAAGATAATTGCATTAAGTGATTTATCAAAATTTTATGTTATTTAATGACATGTAATTCTAGTTATATCATGTGAAAGCGAGGAGTGGAGAGAGAAAGATAACCAATGGAATCAATTATGGAAATTTAACTAGAAAAGAGGAAAGGTTTCATTCTTTCAATTAAAACAAACTCATTAATTTATTTCCTATAGACAATTCATTCTTTTCCATTCATTTTTCTCTCTTCTCTCGTCTTAACCTTCCATGGTAGAAAAAAAATAAAGATGGCCAAATCCTTCAATTCCAAACCAAAAAAACATCAAATAAAATGAAACACAAATAATTCATCCATCGCGTGCAAGGATTGGACATGGACCTTGAAGATCTAAGGGGTATCATCATTCAAGGTGCATTCCTTTAGCTACATCTTAAGGTAAAGTTCTGGTTTTATTTATTCTTATATTTATCTTATTCATATGATTTGGATTTTTTGCATATCACATTTGAATATAAGTTTATCTATGTAACTTTAAGTAAACCGGTTTTTGTCTTATTAATTATAATACGAACAATTTAAAATTAAATTAAACTTATTTTAAACAATTGTAATAAAATGAAAATTTTACTTAAAAAAATTTAGAAAAGTTCTAAACGAATTTGGATATCATTGGTCCGACAAAGATCCAATAAAGGAAAATTTTGAAATTTACCCTTTAACTCCGCTATGGGCTGGCGTAGTTCCAACAATGGCAATAGCGGCTAATAGCCTATGCGGTCTAAATTAGTCATTTTAGGACTAATTAATTAAGCTTGCCCACTTAGTACGGTGTCTAGAAAGAAATATCTAGGATTGTAATTGGGAAATCAAGTACCATATCCTACCTGCTTACCGGCCTGGCCTGATAGATGAAGTGTTCCCAAAGGTCCGTAATAGGAAAGACCCAATTTAAATTGGGCCATGGGCTAATTTTCAAAATTATTTTCAAAATAAAAAAAAGAGTTTAAATTTAAAAGTTAAAATTTTAAAATAAAAACATGTTTATTACAAAGATATAATGCAACATATGTTTTCAAAATGTTTGGAAAGGTAATGACATTTTCAAACATTTGAAAATATTTACGAAACTTAAAATTTATTAATAAGATTAATAAAATGAATTAATTAAATAGGCTAATTAATTAATACCTATATACGTTATATATATTGATATATGTTATGTCATTTTAGAACGTTTAAGATAACATAAGTAATAATGTATGTATATAAAATAAATTTTCAAGCTTTATATAATTAAATTAAAATTATTTCATTAAATTAATTAATTAAATAAATCAATTAAAGGTTAATTAATTAAATAAACTAAAGGTTAACTAATTAAATAAAAAACACACATATATAAGATATATGTGTTATAATATATAGCTTATAACATGTGTGTGTGTGTGTATGATATATGGGTATTACTATAAAGGTTATAGTAGACATGTCCAGTGTAAAAATTGTATTAGAATACTAATATAAAACTAATTAAATAGTTAATTAATCAAAATTAATAAAATGAGATTTAATTAATATAATATTATACATAAGACTATTATATAAGTAATATGAAATATAATAGTTATATCATTATAAAACTTATATGGTATGAAGATATAAACTAAATATGGAACATTAAAGAAACTCTAAATAGACTTGAGTAATAAATATTACGTATATGTATGTATACCGTGATTTCTGATTTGTCCGACACTGAAATTACGAGGTGTTTGTACCAAAATTGGGCACATCACTCTTCAAACGTATTTGAAGAGATTAGAATGAAGAATTTAAATATAAAAAGTGGCTATTCTAACTAACACGCCAATTAAAGCAAATAGAAATAGAAAAAGACAAAGACTTATAGTGGTTCGGCGTTGTAGCCTACGTCCACTTTGAATTATTTGTTGTTTATTATTGATTGACAACTGATTACAACTGTGAAATACTCTAACACTCAAGTTACAATGGAGTTGTGGCAGAGTAATGGCGTTATGGAAGCTTGGAGAAGAAGAGCTGTCGATCGAGGCGATGGAGCCATTCGTATCGATGGATACGAAGAAGTGCCTTGAAATGTTGGGAAGTAATTCATGTTGATTTGGAACGGTGGTGCTTCGTACCGATAGATGGATACGAAGTTGCTTGCGTTGGATCGTTATGAAGAGGAGCGGTCTGGAGTGATCGATACGAAGCTAAGGTTTCAAGATCGATACGAAGCGCATCGATCTGGAACGATCGATACGAAGTCACAGCCCTGGATCGATATGAAATCCAAACTCTGGGATCGATATGAAGTGGGCTTTTGGGGAACAATCCAAGTTTTGACTTTGATGGATATGAAATTTTTGCATATTCGAACATTTGACTCCGACGAGCTTCAGCCTTGCATATCTGGACTTAACTGTTAAACTGCATTTTTGATTATCCCTCGAAACTCGTCAATGGAACTGTAACTTGACAAACTTAACGAACCCTAACATGGATCGTTCTCCGAAGTCAGGATGGCATGGTTGTGATGGTAAATGATGACGGTCACTCCGGTTGAATCTCGAAGTATTGTCGTTTTAACATCTTTCAAACTTGTAGAGATTTTAAGTATTATGTAGCACTGCACTACACAACACGATCACTAACTTCACACCGGCGGGAACACGGGTTTATTGCCATCTAATGATGATTTTTACTGAGTTCAATAGCTATGGATCCCGGAAGGTTTGAGCTGCAAGATATACAGAGTCCTCCATTTCTTGGAATCGAAATGCCAGCTGTCGTGGCTGATGTAGTTAATCCTGCCCCGGATGAATTGTCGGGTGTAGCTTTCATTCTAAATCAGAAGGATTCCGTTCGTTTTGAAATCTTTGAAGACATGCAAGGCAAGATCTGCCTTAGGCATGTATTGTCACTAAATGATGTCATATTGTCGGGGCCAAAAGACGGAGCCCACAATCCCCCAGAAGGATACACTGCTTGCAATAGGTTCATGTGCGTAGCCGCGATGCTTCTCCCTTTCAATCAATTTATTCGGGAAGTGCTGTTCTTCTTGAGGATTGCTCTATCTCAATTGCACCCGAACAGGTACGCTCTGCTCAACAGCCTATACATTATCTTCATGGAGCATCTTTTCCGACCTCCGACCGTCGAGGAAATCGGATTTCTTTTCAATGTTAAAAGTCATCGGGACAACCCTTCTTTCATCTTTCTGGAAGCAGTCAGAAACTACCAAGTAGTAGCCTGGAGTAAACTAAGCTACTTCAAAACTGAATGGTTCTTCGTTCGATGTCCATCGAGATTTTCCGGACGGTGGCTAGTTAGATGTAAGTGCTCCAACTTCTTCGTCGATTAATTGGGTAACATTAATTGATGCTGAGTCTAGTACTTCGTTTCTTTTACAACTCCGATTTCGCGGCCTGTAGGAGCTCAATTCAAAGAGATAGTAAGGATTCTTCAATCGGTGCCAACCGAACTCAGAGAAATCGATGAAGTCCTCACTGATGAAAACTAGATTGCCGTGGGGCTAATAGATAGAGATCAAAGCATCGGGCTAGTAGGAGTCCGCAAGGTGGCTCTGGTGAGGCAAGTAAGAAAGAAAGCTCCTATTGTGCCCCTAGTCGGGGAAGCCCAGAGTGCTCCTAGGGTCGTAATTGTTGAACAAGGCGATGAGGATAGCACGCCAGCTACAGATGAGCCCACGGTTGTGCCTCCGTAGGGCTTTCGATCATCAGAGTTAAAGAGAAAAGGCAAGACTCTTGCCCATAAATCCTAGAGGCGTAAAACTGTTGTAGTGTCTCTACCTGCTACAATTCAAAGTCATGAGACTCTTCCTTTGCGAATGGAGAGTTCATTGAAAGGGTTGGCGGATATCCCTATTCCAGACGACTTGGCTTTGTTCCAAGACCTCGGATTAGAGGGACTTCATTCCCCATCGCAAACCGATGCAGGCTTAACTGCTTTAGACATAGGAGAGCCTACTCCTGCGAGTATGGCCACCACAATCGGTTGGTTGGGGAGTTTGCACATGCATACACACACTTTACGGCACCACACAACTTCTAATCATATGTTTTCTAGTTTCAGGAGATAACTAATTCAACTTCTCTTTTTATTTTACAGATACGATGGTGAGGCAAGGATCTAAGCTCAGCAACCTGCATTCTAAACGCCATTCTTCCAGTTCGTACTTCGAGTCTTATAGGCGTGACTCTGACAGATATTGTGATCATGGCAGCCACTCCAGCCAAGAGCGTGATCGTTATAAAAGGGAGAGGGAGAGGCAACATCAAAGTAGGCGACGTTCCCGGTCGTGATCGCCTCCCCTCAAAGGTTCCTCCAAACCCTCCGGCTCCAGGAGGCAATCTTCTGAAACTTCACATCAAATAGTGCCTCCTCATACTTCGAAATCTGGTGAACAACGCCGTAGGACTGAGGTAGAGGCTCCTACTGTTACGGAACTGGCTCCTATATAACCCACCGGAGAGGGAGCCATTAGAATTACCAAACTAAAAAAAGGCTTTCCAAATATTTGCTTCGAAGGCTTCCACTTCCCTCTGAACTTGAAGCGAATCCCCAATGACGTTGAAAGAATAGCACATGATTATATGCACGATGTCTACAATCAGTAACGAGAGTGGGTGAAAACTGCAGAGATAGCTTTAGCGGTAGCCTTCGAGCATGCCAAGATAATTGAGAAACAGAGACTAATCTCGCTCAAAAATTTGGATAATCGAAGTGCTCAATAACGAGGCCGAATCTTCAAGGAAGTCGGAAATGAAGGCCGAGAAGAGAGCTGATAAGGGAAATCAATCTATGGAAAAAATGCGATAGACGCATATGGCCTTGGTTGAGGAGATGCGCCATCGGAATACCACTGTTATGGTAGAGAGAGACACTGCGTTGAAGGAGCTTAATGAGTTAAAGGAGAAATTTGCTGTGGCCATCAAGGAGAAGGATGAGGCCAACAAATTTGTCTAGGAGATGTGCGAACGGGAAGTGGTTCTCAAGGACGATAGGGATGCGGCGAACTTAAAGGCTCAGGAAACCGAGGCCAGAGTTGAGAGCGAAATTACAGTGACGGAGGCCAGGATGGAGCAGGAGTTTAAAGGTCTCATGGTCATATATAACGCCAACGTCTTAAGGAATCACAATCTAAACTGGCTTGAAGATTACCCCTTCCATCTATATAAAGCCTAGAGTCGCATGGTCGAAGACGAGAAGATGGCCCGCAACACTTCAACTATCGACGACTTCGAACTGGAAAATCATATACGAGTTGGTGATGAAGCTAAAGTTCTCCATGATACCATTGTCGCCCTCGAAAAAGAAAAGCCAACAACTAAGTATCCGGGTGTTGGAGAAGGATTCGGAGTTGAGCATCATGAAGTAGTGCCTGAAATGCTCCCAGTCTCTCAATCTGAGCCTATTTCTTCCATTGATCCCCCAGCTATCCCGGGGTACGACCCTGACCAGCCGCACCTATAACGTGGCTCTGAAGGTGCATCGACCCAGGACGTGAGCCAAACTACGGAAGGTATTCTGAACACTTCTTCCATTCATCCAAATGCAGGAGCACTGTCGGAAGATGTCACTAATATTTTCTCCTATCTTTATTCAGTTATAGATGCTGCACCGGTTGATCCTCTTGGAACTCAAGAAGTGCATCATGTGCAGGAGGCAATAGTAACGGAGGCCACAACTACAACGGTCGCTACGTCGGTTGAGGAGATGCATGAGAGCAGCTGTGTGCTCGATGAAAAAAATGCCAGAAGCACTCCTTAGTCAACAAAGCGACCCGAACATTGAATGCCGTTCAATATAAATGAAGACGTAATATTCACAGGCTCCTCAAGCCCAACCAGCAGTATTTCCATGGGCGTTCGTGCGGAGCGGGATGAAAAAATAATGGAGGAGATTAAGGCCGAGATGGCACAAGCTGAGCTGAGTCGCAGAGTTGGTGGTATGGCGGGTCCTGGATCAGTCCCGATATTCGTCATTTCTCCTGGTGGCACAGTCATTGACACAGGCGCTCCTTCGTCTTCTAACATCGAGAGTGCCACCATCCCTCCAACTCCGCATACAGAGGACACTCCGGTCCATATGAACTCTGAGGAGAAGACAGATGTGATTCCTCCAGTCGAAGACAAACTGACTAGCGCAGGCCGGGGAGGCAAAGGCTCGAAGAAACGACCGGGCGGTAGTACAAGCGGGTCTACGCCGAAGAAGAAGAAAAAATCAAAGGCATAGACTTGCACTTTTGTTTCTTCTTTTGGTAGATAGATGGAATAGGACTTCCTTTTTCTTTTTGTATGTCGTGTATAGATGTTGTTTCGGCCCCTGCTTATGGAATTCTTTGAATAAGTTTTTGTACTTATCTTTTTTTAAAGAATAGTGGAAATAAAACTTCATTTTGTTTTTCGGCGTAACTCTGTGTTTATTTACTTAAGTATTTCAGCACTATCGTTTCCATTCAATGTACTTGTGAGGATTTAGTCTTTGAGTCAAACTTGAGTCTGGTCGTTAAGTCCAGAAGTCATGGCTTCGGGTCATAACCAAACGCCGAGTCGAGTCTCAATGTTGCACTATCTCGATCAATGGCTGGTACTTGAGTTACGCCCCCAGTCTTGGAGATAAATTGTAGTAGTTGGTCGGTAGTCATTTTTCGCCTTTGCTAATTTTTATTTAACTAAGTCGGAATGAATTTAAAGTGAAATGAATTTGAATGGTCGATCACACTCGTTCATCAGCTAGTACCTGCATTCGCACTTTGGGGATTGAACTTGCATGCTAGCGGTCGGTCACCCCTGCTTGTCATTTAGAATCATATCCACGCTCCGGGGACATAAGGGAATTCAGGGGCGGTCGGTCACACCCATTTAATACTTAGAATCATATTCGCGCTCCGGGGACATGAGTTGATTTACGAGCGGCCAGTCTCACCCATTTGGTATTTGGAATTAGTCCATACTCCGGGGATGTAAGTTATTTTATGGGCGGTCAGTCACACCCATTTGGTGCTTGGAATTACGTCCGCACTCCGGGGAGATAAGTTGTTTTACGGGTGATCGGTCACACCCGTTTAATGTTTATACTCCGGTCTGCGTTCTCAGGATCGGAGTTAGTTGGTGTTTACACTCCAATTCGCACTCCAGGAATCTGGAGTTGGTTGATGGGTGGTCAGTCACACCCATTTGGTGTTTATACTACAGTCCGCGCTCTCGGGACCAGAGTTAGTTGGTGAGTGGTCAGTCACACCCGATTATGTTTATACTCTAGTTCGCACTCTAGGAATCTGGAGTTAGTCGATAGGTGGTCAATCACATCTGTCTAGGTTTTAGGATCTTGTTCGCACTCTTGGAACGAGGAGTTGGTCAAGGTTGTGGATGGTCGGATCACATCCACCTTGATTTGGCAAGTGAAGTCATGGATGGACGAATCCATCCTGATCCTCGAGCTTGGATTTGGAGTTTGTACTCCAGCTCGCACTCTGGAACTAGAGTTTGCTAGAGGATTGTTGGGTTTCAATTCCTCTTTGATTTTATCGTTGCTTGCCCCCGGGCTCGGGTTTTCACTTAGCGAGTGATCAGTCAGATCACGATTACTCCCTATTTGAATGTTTCCTACCGTAGGATGGGACTTAGCTCTTTGTGCATCGTGACAGTCGCATGACGCATTTCAAGAATCGCCACTCTAGCTTGACAAGTCTGCATTTTATTGCTGGAATAAGTAAGTATGGCAAAGTCAGTTGCCTTATTACAAGTTCAAATTTAGAAAAAGCATAAACAAATTTCAAAGGAAAAGCAGACTAAATGGATAAAAGCCTATCATGTGTAATAGCTAGCGACGAAGACCCTCACTGTTCCATGCTCTCGGTAAAGTGAGACCGTCAAGAGTTGATAATTTGAATATGCCATCTCCAAGCCTCCGCTCGACAACATACGATCCTTCCCTTGTCAGTTTCATATGTAAAGGGATCGGATAAATTCTTTTCATTATGAGATCACCAACTTCGAAGGTTCTGGGTCGGACCTTAGTGTCGTATAATCGGGCAATTCGACTGCGGTGCGCGGCTGCCCCCAAATCAACCTCTTCACGCTTCTCATCCAGTAAATCCAGAGATTCTGCAAGTAGTATGACATTCGTCTTTGGATCGTAATTTGTCCATGGAGAGAAGGTACTTCTAGTTCCACTAGAATGACGGCTTTGGAGCCATAGGAAAGTGTAAATGGAGTATTGCCATACGTGGACTTGTGGGTAGTTTAATATACCCATATGGCCATGGGAAGTTCATTGACCCACTTGCCTCCGGCCTTCTTCAGTGTTAGTCCCTGAGGAGTTGGTTTTGATGACAACAACCTTAGAATAGATTATAAAATATAAATACTAACATTACAAGTTTAGATATATATATGTAAATGCAGGATCTAACCATGCAGGTATCAAGAATGAAGACTGTACAGTATAGAGATTCAAGATATAGAGATAGAAGACTCATGAGTATCAAGATTATCAAGAGTTCAAGATTTCAAGGTTAAGTTTGTTTTATTAGGAATATTTTTTAAAACTCATAGAAAGGCACTGACATCTTAATATTCAATTTATTCGTGGAATGGAATCCACTTCGAGCCCGTTAAAGGGATGGAACCCTAAGTAGGATGGAACCTACGAAAATCTAGTGGGACATTGTTTTGTATCCACTAATTTTAATTCAAATGATTTTTCAAAATTATCTTGTTTTCAAAATGATTTCAAAACTTTCCTTCTAAAAAGATTCAAAACCCTCGATTTCATTTTTAAATAATTTTAGCCTCAAAACATCTTTATTTTCAGAGTCAAAATTACTTCTGATTTTAAACTATCTTTTCAAATAATATATTTAAGTTTTAAATATTTATACTTAGATTTAAATATAAAATTATAGTTAAAATATGTATATATTGTTATTTATATTTACTTATGTATTTCAACTATATTCAAGTATATTTATAAAGTTTAAAATAATTTTAATATAAAATAGAGGTTATTTTCAAAGAAAATCAAAACACCAAAAATCCCTTTGGGATGTCGACATACCCATATACCCCATGTCGACATAGTGTCAGTTGGCTTCAAAATTCAAATTTCAAAAGAAGTTTCTATTCGCCATAACTCTTCACGAATGGACATGACTGTTGTTCTTCTATAAATAGAGGTCAGTTTCAATGAATTTTCAATCATATTTTTCTGGTTTTCACTCCTGTTCTTCTTCCATATTTCTTAATACAAAATCATACCATTACTCTGCCGAAATCAACATCGAATCATACTCGATTATTTCTAGTGTGATTCTCCATCACAATCTCTACAAGATCCAAGTGCTAATCTGAGTTATAGACTTCTTTGTAATCAATCGAGCGAGAAAAGGTGTGATTGTAGCCTTGGAAATCAATTAAGCAAGAAAAGGTGTGATTGTAGCCTTGGAAATCAATTGGGTGAACTTGTTGCCCCGGAAATCAAGTATCTCTACCCAGAGGATTGTTATTCTGGAGGGTGTACCACATAGCCTTGAAACCGAGGGTTGTAATTGTTGAATTGGCTTTGAAAGGAAATCCATACTTAGTTGTGCGGGACTGGATGTAGGGTAACTCCGAACCAGTATAAAATCCGGTGTGTTCTTTCCTTTACTGCTTTTACTTTATATTTGCATCTGTGTTTGATTCTGTGTTCATATCTGTGTCTGATTAGTGCATACATCGTTAACAAATTAAGATAAACTCAAAAAGATTAACAGATTTCTTAAAACACTATTCACCCCCCTCTAGTGTTAATTCTAGCCTTAAGATCCTTAATCCGCATTTCTCACATTTGGTATCAGAGCTTTGTTTTCAAAAGTTTCATAATCTGAATTTTGAAAAGTTTTAAAATGGCTACTAACACTAGTACTGCTATTTCCACCAACACTAGTTCATTTGTAGAAGGTCAGTCTACTGCCAGACCACCACTTTTTAATGGCAGTAACTATGCATAATGGGCATGTAGGATGAAAATATATTTACAATCTGTAGGATTAGATACTTGGAATATCACACAAACTGAATATTCTGAAACCACAACTAATTTTGCACAGTGGACCACTGAGCAAAAGACTGTTGCAAAAAATAATTCTAAAGCAATGAATATTCTGTTTTGTTCACTTGAAAGAAATGAATTTAATAGAGTGTCATTTTGTAAGTTTGCATATGAAATCTGGAAAACTTTGCAAGTAACTCACAAAGGAACAAGCAAAGTTAAACAGACCAAAATTTCCATGCTCACAAATCAGTTTCAGTTATTTAAAATGAATACTAATGAGTCTATTTCAAATATGTATAGTCGATTTCATGATATTGTGCATTCTTTAATATCTTTGGGAAAGGAATTTTCGGAAGAAGATCAAGTTAGAAAAAATTTGAATTCTCTCACTCCAGAATGGGATCAAAAGACACTTGCGATTGAAGAGGCAAATGACATCAGTACTTTAAAGATAGAAGAATTGATTGGAAATCTAATGTCATTTGAAGTTCAAATGATCGGGAGAAGAGAAAGCAAAGCATCTGAGAAGAAATCAATGGCATTCAATGCATTAACCGATGGATCAGATTCAAATAGTGATAATGATGAAGAGATAGCATTTATGACCAGGAATTTTTGGAAATTTCTGAAATACAGAAAGATGAATAATCTCAAGAGAAACAACTTTAAGAATTCCGGTAATCAGACCACAGTACCAAGCTTTGTCAAATGCTTCAATTGTGATAAACCAGGTCATATCAAAAGAGACTGTCCGTATCCAGATAGACAGAATCCTCCTATGAACAATGAACCAGCAAAGAAACGGAAGCATGCATTTACTGCTACTCTAGATGACTCAGACTCGTCCTCAAGTGATGATGATCAAAAGACGGATAATTCAAATTTATGTTTCACTACAGTTCACGACTCCGATGAATTCAAAGAAATGGATTCAGAAAAAGGTACACGTTTACAATACAATTGGTTGAAATTGCTTGCATAGAATTAGTTGCTTGATTGTTTGATTGATTGATTTTGAATTGATATGTTGTTTGAATTTTAAAATTTATTTTCTATTTTTACTATTATTTTATTATTTTATTATTATTTTTATTATTTTTGACACATTCTTAAATATATTATAAGTATAATAATATTTCAGAAATATAGACATTAATAATAATATTTATATATATATATATATATATGTATATTAGATAACTTAGGAAAATCATGTCATGAAAATTCAAAGGCACATGTCGACATGGACCCTACCACGATGTCGACATGCCTACCTGAATTTGAATTTCAAATTTTGAATTCAAATGTTTGAATTTCCCTCCACCTTTTCACTTCATTTATTTCTCTGAAAAGATACCTTTTGACCAGAGAATATGTCCTTTGAAAGTCTATTTATTCACTATCTTTTATCATATCTTTTCACTTTCATTTTCAAATTCAAACTCTCTCTTCATATCCTCAAGCTCTCTACTCTCTACTCTAATGGCTTCTTCAAGCAACCCCTCAACCATGAGAATTTCCAGAAAAATCAAAGAGCAATTACTCAATGATCCGGAGGCAATTAAAGCATACATCAATTATGATAATTATGCCAAAGTCCATCCCGGAAAATTTGCTATTTTTCAAGATTTTTCTTCTTATGAAATTGATTCTCTTTTTGCAAACAATGGTGTTTTAAGTCTTATTGACTCATCTCAAAATGATTTTGTTTGCTATCCCAATCTTGTCAAAATCTTCTATGCTAATTTAAACCGTGGTTTTTATATTGGAAATGTGAATGAAATTTGGAGTAGTGTCAAAGGCACTCAAATTGTTTTGAATTGTGATCTGTTGGGTACCATTCTTAATTACAAAAGCACGGGAATGGATCTTTCTAGTTTTAAAATCGATGAACATGATCGTGAGACATTTCATCATATTTTTGAAGGAGATGAAAACTTTGAATTTAAAAACCGAAACTTTCATCCTAAAGCAAGGATTGTCAACTTCTCTTACAACATACTTTGACCCCAAGATCGGGAAATTTTAACAATCCTACCTCAAAAGTGTGCAAAGCACTTTTTGCTATTTTCGGAAACTATGATATTAATTGGGCGCAAGTTATTTTGGATGAACTTCGTCCTAAAAATTTTGAAATGGGAGAAAACAGTTTATATCATGGAATTTACCTTACTCGGATTTTCAACTATTTTGGAGTGGATTTCAAAGGTGAAGAATTTGTCTCTAGATAAGTTTTTAATATTTCAAACATTTCTCTCATGAAAATCCCATATGTTTTTCAACCTTATGAGACTCTTACCGAAAATGAAGAGCGTTTGGCTCATGAAGAAATAGAAGAGGAAGAAGAAGAAGAAAGGGATGAAATGGAAATAGAAGAAAAAGAAGGTGAAACATCCTTAGAAAGTATTGAATATCCTTTCGATCCATCCAACAAAACCCTTCTCAAAAACCAAATATAATTGTGGAGAATCAACGGATTTTAAAACGATCCTTTAGTAAGAAGTTGGATAACATGTCTTCAAAGATGAACAAGTTCGTTTCAAAAGTCAGCAAGAAACTTGGATTATCTTCATCATCTTCATTCTCTAACTAGTTTTTTCTTTTAGTATCTTATTGTATTTGTCTTAGTTTGTTTTATTTCGAATGTCCGTGTAGTTATTTATGCTTAATCATTGTATTATCCTATTATGCAATGAAATTGAATTTCCTTCCTGTCTTCCAGCTTATTTTATATCTTGAATAAATGTTAGTATAGTATAAAAATATATATACATCATTATTCACAAAATAAAATTATCATCAAAATTCACTATAGTATGTCGACATACCCCTCTAGACCATGTCGACATATTTTCAATCATATAAATAGAGGTCAGTGTCAACGAATTTTCAATCATATTTTTCTGGTTTTCACTCCTCTTCTTCTTCCACATTTCTTAATACAAAATCATACCATTACTCTGCCGAAATCAACATCGAATCATACTCGATTATTTCTAGTGTGATTCTCCATCACTATCTCTACAAGATCCAAGTGCTAATCTGAGTTATAGACTTCTTTGTAATCAATCGAGCGAGAAAAGGTGTGATTGTAGCCTTGGAAATCAATTAAGCGAGAAAAGGTGTGATTGTAGCCTTGGAAATCAACTGGGTGAACTTGTTGCCCCGGAAATCAAGTATCTCTACCCAGAGGATTGTTATTTTGGAGGGTGTATCTCTTAGCCTTGAAACCGAGGGTTGTAATTGTTGAATTGGCTTTGAAAGGAAATCCGTACTTAGTTGTGCGAGACTGGATGTAGGGTAACTCCAAACCAGTATAAAATCCGTTGTGTTCTTTCCTTTACTGCTTTTACTTTATATTTGCATTTGTGTTTGATTCTGTGTTCATATCTGTGTCTGATTAGTGCATACATCGTTAAAAAATTAAGATAAACTCAAAAAGATTAACTGATTTCTTAAAACACTATTCACCCCCCTCTAGTGTTAATTCTAGCCTTAAGATCCTTAATCTGCATTTCTCACAGTTTAATATACCCATAGGGCCATGGGAAGTTCATCGACCCACTTGCCTCCGGCCTTCTCCAGTCGTTTCTTTAGAATGGACTTGATAACTTTGTTGACAGTTTTGACTTGTCCATTCGCCTAAGGGTGAGCTACTGCCGAGAATTTCTTTTGGATATGGTAGCATTGACAGAAATCTTTAAACTCGACACTATCGAATTGGGTCCAGTTGTTAGTGATGATTGTTCGTGGGAGGCCAAAACGACAGATGATGTTGCGGACAATAAAGTTGATTACTTTCTTCATCGTGATTGTAGAAAGGGGCTCAGCTTCCACCCATTTAGTAAAGTAGTCAACTGCAATGATGGCGTACTTCGCACCATCTTTAGCCAAGGGTAGAGACCATATTATATCAATACCCCATGTGGCAAACGGCCATGGACTGACCATTTGAGTGATTTCTGTAGGCGGGGCTCTTGGAATCCTGGCATGCTTCTGGCATCTACCGCATCTCTTGGCATAAGACAATGCATCTTAATTCACGGTTGGCCAATAATATCCATATCTGAGTATACTTTTTGCAAGGGCTTGACCCCCAGTGTGGTGCCACATTCTCCCTCGTGCACATCGTGTAACACTCGTTTGATCTCATCGTGGGCGATAAACTAGAGTAAAGGAATGGAATACCCTCTTCTGTATAAAACTCCATTCTAGATAAAGAATCGTGAAGCTTTTCGAAGAACCTGTCTTTTCTCACTCCCGCGTTCGGTAAAGCTCTGTTCTCAAGATAGTTTTGGAATGGAGTCATCCACGACTCTTTCTCGGGCTTTGCCTCATGTACCCAGTCTTTCTCTAGTCGATCGATACTCGGAGTGGTAAGTGTCTCAATGGGGATAGGCCTCATTTGTTGTGCTTCGCCAGTGCTAGCCAATTTTGCTAAAGAATCGGCCTTCTGATTTTACTCTTGGGGTATACAATGCATAACATAGTAGTTGAACTGATTCAACACTTCCTGAACCCGAGTAAGGTAAGCAGATAATCTCCGGTCTCTGGCTTGATATACTCCTCGAACCTTGCATACGACCAATTGTGAATCACAGTAAATCTCCACAGCAATAATTCCCAAGTCTTTGACAAGTCTGAGTCCAACGAGTAAAGCTTCGTACTCAGCTTCGTTATTAGTTGCGTGGAAGACAAACTTTAGAGCATAGCATATGAATCAGCCTTCTGGGGTTTCGAGTACCACTCCAACGCCTGAGCACTGGTCGTTTGATGCACCGTCTGTGTATAGCTTCCATATGTACTTGGGAGATTCACTAGTTTCGGGCAAGTCATTTGGTATGGTGAATTCAGCTATGAAGTCCACCAGAACTTGTCCTTAAATGGCTCGCCTCGGTGTATAAGTAGTATCGAACCAAATCAACTCGATATTCCACTTGAGCAACCTGCCAGATGTCTCAGGCCGTATAAGGATCCGTCATAGCGGCTGGTCGGTGTAGACCGTGATCGGGTGAGCCTGGAAATATGGATGGAGCTTTCTCGAGGCTATGACAAGACAATAAGCCAGCTTTTCCACCTTCGGGTAATTTCTTTCTACCCCGGTTAACCTTTTGCTGACATAATAGACCGGTCATTGGATCCGATCCTCTTCTCGGATTAGCATAGCACTGATCGCGTTTGCTGAAACTGCCAAGTAGATGTATAATCTCTCATGATCAATCCGCTTCGACAAAATAGGAGGTGTTGCTAGATGTTGAACTAGTGCTTGGAATGCGCCTTCACACTCCTCCGTCCATTCGAAGTTTTTCTTTCCTTTTTTGATTAGATCGAAGAAAGGGATGCACTTGTCGTGTAGATTTGGAGTTGAATCTGCTTAAGGTTGCTACCTTCCCGTTGAGGCTTTGTAGTTGCTTTATAGTCCTGGGAGTTTCAAGATTCCGAATCGACCAGATTTTCTCGGTGTTGGCTTTAGTTCCTCGAGCATTGACAATGAATCCAAGTAACTTCCCCGATGCAACTTCGAAGTGACAATTCAACGGGTTGTGCTTCATTCTGTATTGTTTGAGGATGTTGAACATAGTTTCCAATTCTTTCACATGATTGATGGACATTCGCAATTTCACGAGCATATCTTCCACGTACACCTCCATGGTCTACCCGATCTGGTTAGCGAAGATTCGGTTCACAAGCCTATGATAAGTTGCCCCAGCGTTCTTAAGTCCGAACGGTATCACTTTGTAGCAATAGTGCCCCAGATCGGTAACGAAGCTTGTGTGTTCTTAGTCGGGGAGATGCATCAGTATTTGATTGTAGTAGGAATACGCGTCCATAAAAGATAAGAGCTCGTGTCCGACTGTTGAATCTACAAGTTGGTCAATTCTAGGAAGTGGAAAGCTGTCTTTAGGGAAGGCTTTATTCAAGTCTGAGTAGTCCACACATGTTCGCCATTTCCCGTTCGATTTTCTAACAAGCACTGGATTGGATACCCACTCCGGGTATAATGCATCACGAATAAACCCATTCGACTTGAGTTTATTTACTACCTCCTTAAGAGCGGCAGATCTCTTTGGATCCATACCACACCTCTTTTGTTTGACCGAGACATGCCGCGGGTGAATATTTAATGTATGGCTCACGATGTTCGGCAATATCCCACGCATGTCTAAATGCGTCCAAGCAAACACATCAAGGTTTGCCCGGAGAAAATCAACCAATTCTTGTCTTATCTGGTGTCTAAATTGAGATCCGACCTTTACCATTCGGGAATCGTCTTCATCGTAGATCGGAACATCGATCGTCGACTCTACCAAGGAAGCCTAGGAGTCTTTGACTTCCTCCTCATCGTTATTGTCTCTGGGATCGAGGTCCCTCGGGAACTGGTTGTGATGCCTGAGCCTAGGCTCATGTGTTAACTGTCAATTTATAGAAAAACGGACGCAGAAAGATTCCTCTATGCCCTTTCCCTTCTCCTTTTGTTGCGCATCCTGCAGCTCAGCAACATAACAAGCGCATCCAGCCGCCTGATCACCATAAACTACTCCGACCCTGTTATCAAAGGGGAACTTTAGAGTCAAACACCACGGGGCAATCGTCGCCCTTAAATTGGCGAGGGTCGGTCGGCCCAAGAAAGCATTGTAGGGTGAAGGTATGTCTAACACAACAAACTATAAGATCTGGACTCTCCAGTGACCTCCAATACCAATTCAATGGGTAAATCAATCATGGCAGCTAGTATGGTTGCACTTCCATTAAAACCGTGTATGCGTGATTGACACGACTTTAGATCTTTCGCCTTCATTCTCATTTGGTCGTAGGCGTGCTGAAAAAGTATATTGAAAAAACTTCCATTGTTGACTAAGATCCTCTTCATCCAAGCAGGACCTATCTGGGCTGATATAACCAATGGATCTATGGTAGGGGCCTTGACTCTGTCAGCATTTCGGTTCATGAAGACGATGTCGTCTGTCATCATTCTCTATTGTTTTGCCGAGGTCCCTTCATCAGAATTACTACAACACTCGAAGTCCACATGCCTAATCGAGCCGGCATATGACTCCATTTCCTTCCATCTCCGATCAGCTAGATGAGGACCACCACTCACAGTATTTATCACCAACCTCCCACCAGTACGCATGGGTTCTTCAGGCCTAGCTTGGCCTTGACCTTAATTCGGGTTAGATGGGCCCGCACCTCCATCCTGTAGAGCCTGAACAAACTATTCCAACTTCCTCTCTCTAATCAACTTCTCAATGATGTCTTGCAAATGACGGCACTCATTAGTATTATGGCCGTAACAGTCGTAGAATCTACAGAATTTTCCAGTCTGAATTTGCTTCTTCGAAGACGGTTTAGGAGCTAGTTTCTTATATTGTTTGGTATTACAAGTCTGTAGATAAACATTCTCCAATGATGTGTTCTGGGGAGTATATTGGTCGTACACTGGAGTTCTGGGTCTCGGTCCACTATTTGGGTCTCGCTTCTTTCCCTGACCATTACCCTTCTATTGACCTTGTTTGTTCTGAATATTCAGTTGTACTTTACCGGAGTTCTCACCGGTTTGTTTCACAGCGACATTACTCTGAATGCCTTCAATATTGGGCCCCACATCATCCTACTTCCTAGATCATCTAGCATCTTCTCTCCTTAAGAACCGGGCCACCTTAGCATAGAAACGATCCAACAAAGCGGGGGGTTTCCCAACCAACCGATTGCCAAACTCGTAATCGGGATCGATCCCTTTAGTCAATGCCATCAAAATAGAATTGTCATTTGGGTTGGTGACCTCAGCACAAGAAGCAAGGAACCTTTCCAGATAATGCCTAAGAGTCACTCCTGGAGCTTGAGTAATACTAGATAAGGTGTTGACATCCTTCGGTCTAATGACATGCATATGGAATTGCTCGACAAACTCTATAGCCAACTGATCGAAACATGAAATGAATCGGGATGGTAGACGAGTGAACCATATAGTTGCGATGCCCCCCTAAGGAAATGGGAAAGCTTATACACTTAACCGTGTTGTTAGCTCGAGCGGCATTCATGAGCCATTCATACTTTAGGATATGCTGGTTAGGATCCGAACTTCCTTCATACACGGGCAAGGAAGGCATCCTGAATCGGCAAGGTGGCTCAGCATAAAGAATGTTGTTGATAAACAGAGTATGACTTTGGGAGATTTCCCGATCATCATTAGTAAGGCCTTGGCTTTCATGGATCATCTAGTGGATCATGGTTGGAATGTCCGGCATCTGGATGTTCGGGGCCAAGGCATGGTCTGGTTCCATGTTGCGGGGACGGTCAGGGCGCTATCGACGGTCTGTTCCTCGCCACCTTGGCTACCGATCTCCTAGAACATAAGGTTCATGAGCATAGATGTGTTGACGAAAGGCTGGATCTGATTGATTCTGGATCTCAGCTTCCATATTTATTGCGGTAGAAGCTGCATGGTAATGAATGGTGTGATAAGGAAGTGCCCCTCCTTGATAGGAGGGTCTAGCTTGGTGCCCTATAGAAGGACCAATCCCGACTTGTCTGAGATTCAAAGCACGCTGATGCCCAGAGGCTTCTGCATAATCTCCATCTAGCCGACGGCGTGTAGATCTATGGTTGAAGTCAAATGAAGCCGAGATTTCAGTAGAGGAATGTAGGATCCTAGATCTTCTTCGCCTTTCTTCGTTTAGCTGATTCGCGAGCTACGTATTGGCACGGATCTACTGGGTGAGCTCTTGACGGCTCTGAGTAAGCTCTTGCATGAGGGTTTGGAACTCCTCTCTAGTCACAGGGCCTTATGGATCTGAAGTTCCAGCTGATGTCTTGCCTACTGTAGCTAGCTATGTGGGACCTTGCCTATCCCTTCCTTCCGGATTAGCAGCATTTGAAACAGTTTTGGTGTGAACTATGGTTGATGTAGCTCTTTCCTAGATCTTGAGTAATCTGAGTAGAATGGAAGAAACCACAAGAAGACAGATCTGGATCTCGTCCTTAGATTTAAGCAATCCAACAACGGTGGTAGATCAATGATACAGAGAAAAGCTTAGTTTTCTCGATGAAAGCACCAAAGTGTTTGTACCAAAATTGGGCACAACACTCTTCGAACGTATTTGAAGAGATTAGAATGAAGAATTTAAATGTAAAAAGAGGCTAATCTAACAAACACGCCAATTAAAGAAAATAGAAATAGAAAAGGACGGAGATTTATAGTGGTTCGGCGTTGTAGCCTATGTCCACTTTGAATGATTTGCTGTTTATTGTTGATTGACAACTGATTACAACAGTGAAATACTCTAACACTCGAGTTACAATGGAGTTGCGCCAGAGTAATGGCGTAGCAGAGTCAAAAGTCCTCTTTCTGTAGACGTAAGGGTGCTATTTATAGGTGTAGTATGGAAATATCTACCTCTGAACTCAAAAATCTCCTTCTCACATGTGAGTGGGCCCACCAGATCGATCAGGGGTCATTTGGGAACGATCTCCATCTCCTTCGTATTGATGGAGTTTAGCTCCATTTGGGCTGTGATTGATTAGAGATATTCTTGAGGTGGTAAACAAGCTCCTGTGAAAATTTGAAGGCATTTGGACTTGTAGATTTTGAGTTATGATCGATCCAAGGTTGGTTTTGGAAGTAGGCTGAAGGTTGCTTATCGATTGCTTCGTATTGATTGACCTCTGTATCAATGCTCCTTCATATCGATCGGTTGTGCATCGAAGACGTGGAGCGAAAGTTCAAGGGAGATCCACATTTCATGCCGAGTGACTGTTTCTCTTGGTTGACTTGGCCTTCTTCGTATCGATCGTGGGTGGTTCCTTTCGTATCGATGTTTGTATGCTGCTTCATATCAATGCTTGGAAGACGTCTTCATATCGATGCCCGGCTGTTAACTTCGTATCGATCCCTCGAACGATCGATAGGAAATATAGGGAAGGGGTTGATTGATTCGAACTGAACATATGGATTGATGATGCACGATTGATACGAATAGTATGGAAGTGGAGTTGATGGATACGAAGAGGGATGGACTTTGATGGATATGAACTGACATCTTCTATATGGATTTTGATCGATCCATAACTTTAGCATACGAACTCCGATTGACCTGAAATTTGGAATGTTGCCTTTCATAGCTTCGTCTGTCGTACCATGTTAATTGTAGCTCGATCCCAACTTAAACCAAATTTGCCAGTATCCATAGTTGACCTGTGTATAACCAATCTTCGAGACAGATTATCTTTAGTTTTTGGTCAAGTCCTTGGTGTCACGGCCTTGCCAAAAGGTGGGATAACATGTAGGTATTTTATAAGAAATATATTATTTCATAAGTCGATATCATTCGATATAATATGTTGAAGATTATGAATCTTTAATATAAAGTTGTCTTCTATTATATATATATATATATATATATATATATATATATATAAACAGTTCATTTCACTATACCATACCGTTCATTTTGCCAACATCTCCATGCAGAAATTTTATCACGTTCCTAAGCCATGGCAATTTTGTTGGGCTTTTTAGTTGTTGCTAGACTTTTGACCATGACCTGCAGGCCGTTGCAATTTTACCACGGTTAAGGTTCGTTTCAAATTACCTTATTTTCAGTAAATTGTTTGACCCCCTTCATACCTCTAAGCTACTCAAATTACTACTCTCTTTCTCAAATAATACGCACATGCACAACATATCTGTGTAAAACTGCAACTTTTCAATATTGAATTATGGTCTAGCTAATGTATTGTGATGAGTTGTCAGTGATTGGGTCAGTTGAATGAGTTCTTGCTAACTAGTGTATATGCACAAGAGGAAGAGCATGTAATTCATGAAGAAAATGAATAAAAATAATATCAATTTCTCCCTGTTGTGCATTTTTCTTACCCTGTTCATTTCTTCTGTGCATTTCTTGATATTATTCTTGCTTCACCCTTTTCTTATATTATATGTTATCTTCTCCTTCACGATCTTCTCCGGTTGCAATATCACTCTTTCTATGGCATTTCTTTTCCACTGATTACTACCTGCAACTCATCTTCCAACCAAGTTGTCATTATATGTTAATGCCATGGCCAACACTAGAGCTCGGGATGCTAGAAACAAGGATCCGCACAATATGGTATCAGAGTCACTTGGTGAGCAAGATTCAAACCCTTTCCATGAAGACCCATCAGCAGCAGGCAATAATGAAGAGACTGGAGATACAACATCATTAATAGGTTCGGTCACTCTTGATGAATTATCACAACAGGATAGGTGGCATAAATAAGACCTTGTCAACAACATGAATGCATTATCTTTATGGAAATTGGAGAGAGTTACTTAAGAATTATCATCTACCACCACAAACTTGTCCAAGAACAGCCAAGAAGTCAACATTAAATTGGACAAGATGCAAGAAATGATGAATAAGTTTTTTCTGAACTGAAAGATATCACGAATCAACAGACTCCAGATATCAGTAATGACATCAATAGATCAAATTCTTTTCCTCATGCATACAACCACAGATCACATATTTATGTCCCTCCAAATCATAGAGCTGCAATATTACCAAGACCAGAACCAATCAATCTAGATCAACTTACCTCAAGAAACTCTGATCATCACCCCAAAGATTCTATAAAACTCAATATTAAAATAGAATTTCCTATATTCACAAGTGAAGACAGAGTTATTAACTGGTTAAGACTAATTTTTTGTGTACAACAATACTGACATTCAGGAGTGGATTCACATCTATTCCTTTCACCTCAAAAAGGAGGCTTTGTAGTGGCTTTATAGGTACTCTCATCAGGTACTAGATAATGATCAATGGTCTACATTTTACAAGGCTATCCAGGTACATTTTAAACCAAATGAATTAGAGAGACCATATGATACATTTTCTTCTTTGAAATAAACCACTTCTGTTATGCGTTATGTCAACCAATTTGAACATTTAGAAGGAATGATTGAACAAATTACTCCTACACACTTTTACAAAAAAATTAGGGGGTTTAAAGGAGGAAATTAAATTTGATGTTATTGCTTCCAACCCAACTGATTTTGATTCAGTAGTTGTTCTTGCCAAAACTTATGAAACCAAATGGTTGTTAGCCAATAAATATTAAAAAAATAATCATTTCAAAAAAAGTTTTAAAAGTTTTTCCTCAAATAATCAAGGGTTTCCCTCCAAAGAAATTGTTTAAAATTTTTCTGAAAAGCAATCAAAAATTAAAAGTTTAACTCCTGATGAAATTTTAGGCAAGAAAAGAAAAAACCTTTGTTTTGGTTGCAATGAAAAATATCACTATGGTCATAAATGTAAAACCAAAAAACTATATATTTTAGAGGGTATTATCAATTTAGATGACTCATCTGATCAAGATGATTCGGCTGATGTTTTTTTACAACTTCATGAAGCAGATAATCATCAAGAATCAAATCACACACTACTGTCAATATCTATAAATGCACTGCTAGGAATTCCAAATTTACACACTATTAAAATCAGTGGAAAAATTAATAATAAATCTGTCATTTTCCTAATCGATTCTGGTTCAACTCACAGTTTTATTAGCAGTACCTTAGCTCAGAAATTAAATTTAAAGAGAAATTAAACAAGAACTTATGAGGTGCAGGTTACCAATGGCCAGAAGCTTCAAAGTAATGAACTTTGCTCTCAAATTTCATTAACATTTCAAGGTTGTAAAATGCCTATAGATATATTAGTTCTTCCAATAGAAGATTGTGATATTGTCTTGGGTACACAATGGATGAGAAAGCTTGCTGAAATTTATTTTAATTTCAAGAAACTTCAAGTTCAATTTTATTCTAATGGCAAAGAATATAAATGACAAGGATTAACAAGTTCTGGTATTTATCGTTTTAGTGAAAACAAAATTTCCAAAGAATTGAATACAACTCATTTAAAATTCATACTCCTCTCCTCATCTATTTCCACACCACCAGAAAATCACATGCACACTGATATTCAACAATTACTTCATGAATTTCATTCTGTCACTACTTCTCTTAATACACTGCCACCAAAGAGAGACCGTGACCACACAATCCCATTGTTACATGGTTCAAATATAGTTTGCTTAAGACCCTATAGGCACTCATATTATATTAAAAATGAGCTTGAGAAATTAATTAAAGAAATGTTAGACTCTGGTATTATCAGACAGTAATAGTGCATTTTCAGCTCCAGTTGTGATGATCAAGAAGAAAGATGGCTCTTAAAGGTTTTGCATAGATTATAGGGGGTTAAATAAGCTTACAATTGAAGATAAATTTCCTCTTCCCCTTATAGATGATCTTTTAGATGAACTTCATGGCTCAAAATACTTCACTAAACTTGACCTCAAATTTGGCTATCACCAAATAAGAATGCATGAAGGTGATATTCATAAAATTGCTTTTCGAATACACGAAGGTCATTATGAATTTTTAGTAATGTCATTTGGATTATCCAATTCCTCTTCAACATTTCAATTCCTCATGAATTCTATTTTTAAATCTTTTTTGAGGCAATTTATTTTAGTTTTATTTGATGCCATTTTAATTTACAGTACATGCTGGGATGATCATCTGAAGCACTTGAGAATCACATTACAAATACTTCAAGAAAATCACCTAGTCATTAAGTTGTCCAAATGTTCATTTACTGAAACCAAGCTACAATATTTAGGCCATACTATTTTTGAAAATGGCATTTTCGTGGATAAAGAAAAGACCAAAGCAATTTTAGATTGGCCTCAGCCACACAACATCAAAGCTTTAAGAGGATTTTTAGGCCTTTCTGGATATTATAGAAAATTCATTAGAGGATATGTCATGACTGCAAAACCATTGACAACAATGTTGAAGAAAAATTCCTTCCACTGGACAACAATGGCTACTGATGCATTCTATAAATTAAAGTATTGCATTATCAATCTTCCAATTTTAGCTATGCCTAATTTTAACAAAAAGTTTGTCATAGAGTGTGATGCAAGTGGATCCGGTATAGGTGCAGTGTTACTACAAGATAACAAACCACTTGCTTATATTAGCCAAGCACTACAGGGAAAAAGTCTACACCTATCAACTTATGAAAAAGAACTCATTGCTTTAATACATGCTACAAAAAAGTGGTCACAATACTTAATTGGAAGAAAGTTTATAGTTCGAACAGATCACCAAAGTTTGCAACGTCTCTTGTCTCAAAATAGACTATAGGAATTCAAGGAAAGTGGTTAACAAAACTGCATGGTTTATGAATATGAAGTTCAATACAAAAAAAGGAAGGGAAAACATCATAGCAAACAGTTTATCAAGAATGCATGATGACTCAAATCTCTTGGCAATTTCAGTTCTACAACTAGATTGGATTACTGAACTCAGAACACAAATAAAACACAATCCATTTTATGAAATAACGAAAGAAAATATTTTACAAGGAACCTTGGATTCCACAAAGTATCAGATACTTGATGGCTTAATATTTTACAAAGGAAATTTTTTACCGGACCATTCTTAGTCAGTACTCATCAACATAATATTGTTTGAATTTCATTCATCACCACTTGGGGGACACTTCGGAGTTAAAAAGACTTTGAAAAGAATTAAAAGGGTTTCTTTTGGAAGCACATGAAAAAATCAGAGAGCATACCATCTCCAGGTCTACTGCAACCATTACCCACACCAGAACAAGTTTGGACTGACATATCAATAGACTTTATTTCTCATCTACCAAAGAGCAACAATGCAACAGTTTTTTTTGTAGTGGTTGACAGACTATCAAAATATGCACATTTTTTTCACTTCAACTTCCTTATACAACAAAGCTAGTGGTTAAAGTATTTTTTGATGGTATTTTTAAGTTATATGACATGCCAAAAACAATTATAAGTGATAGAGATTCCCTCTTAATTAGCACATTTTTGCAAGAATTATTTCATTTACAAGGGTGTACCTTAAAATTTAGTTCTTCCTACCACCCATAAACAGATGGCCAAACTGAAATCACAATTTAAGCTTTGGAGACTTACCTAAGGTGTTTTGTTTGCCACCAACCTAATGAATGGAGCAACGGACTCACACTTGCTGAATTATGGTTCAATACATCATGGAAAGAAGCCACACAAATGGCACCATATGAAGTACTCTATGGCAAACAACTTCTAACACTCTTATCCTATGTACCAAATACTGCAAAAATCCAATAAGTAGAGCAACACTTATTTTCCTGGGACATCACATTACAATTTCTTAAAGACATACCAAAGCTTGCTCAAGAAAGAATGAAAAAATTGGCAGACCAAAAAAGAACAGAGAGATATTATTCTATTGGTGATTGGGTTTATTTAAAGCTACAGCCCTACAGACAACTTTCAGTTAGTACAATGAAAACAACAAAACTTTCACCAAAATATTATGGGTCATTCAAAATTATCCAGAAAATTGAAATAGTGGCTTGTAAATTAGAATTACCTGACTCGGCTCAAATTCATCCAGTCTTCCATATCTCCGAACTGAAGAAGAAACTCGGTTCTACTGTTATCTTGCAGCATGACTTGTCTTCCTACAGAGAACAATTAGTAGATGAACCTGAATCAATTATTGATCGAAGACTAATACCGTGAAATAACAAGTCAGTTGCTCAAGCCTTAATAAAATGGAAGAGCAAACCAGATTCAGAAGCTACATGGGAAGATTCTTGGGACATTATTCAAAAATTTCCTACTTTAGATCTTGAGACAATGTCTCTCTTTAAAGGGGAGGGGAGTTGTTATGCCCAAGCATTTCACCAAACAACTGATGTGCGCCAAACTGGAATGTCATTTCAACACACTTATGGATAAGAAGCTACCCACGACACTTAGTTCGACTGCAATGGTAAAGGAAGGTCATGATGGCTTAGAGATGATGTAGACACAAGATAATATGGATAGAAGTTCATGATGATACTTGGAAAGCTAAATGGAAGAGTGTGCACGGTGTGCACATGTGCACGTGCACAACATATCTATGTAAAACTGCAACTTTTCAATATTGAATTATGGTCTAGCTAATGTATTGTGATAAGTTGTCATTGGGTAAGTTGAATGAGTCCTTGTTAACTAGTGTATATGCACAAGAGGAAGAGCATGTAATTCATGAAGAAAATGAATAAAAAGTAATATCAATTTCTCACTGCTGTGCGTTTTTCTTACCCTGTTCATTTCTTACTTCTGCGCATTTCTTGATATTATTCTTGCTTCACCCTTTTCTTATATTATCTGTTATCTGCTCCTCCACCATCTTCCCCAGTTGCAATATCACTTTTTCTCTTCCATTTCTTTCCCCCTGATTAGTACCTGCAACTCATCTTCAACCAAGTTGTCATTATATGTTAATGCCATGGCCAATACCAGAGCTAAAACAAGGATCCTCAAAGTAGATGATTTGATCTTTGCAAAATGGTGTCGATTTGATTTTTATCTCCTCACCCTTAATTCTCCCACTCTCAAATCAAACTGAAATCGAAAATGAAAAAACGGAAAATGAAAAATACGCGAACAACATTGCGACTAGAGGAGGGCTACGCGATGGCAGGAGATGACGGCGACGTCACGAAGGGCTGGGAGCTCACGACGTGGTATGGTGAGGTGGTGGCTGGATGCCTAAACGACGATGGAGCAGGCGGCTAAGGCTAGCGATGGCAGTTGCGAACCCGACTTTGACACAAGACGATGTGCTTGGCAGCTGCTGTTGTGTGCGTGAGGAGATTATGTCGACGTTCGATGATGACATTCGAAGACAAAGGCTAGGACTTTACTAATTTCGAGTGAGTATAAACTTTGGTTTATTGTCAGTATTTTACCACTTTACTAGGCTTGAAATTTGCTCAAAATGGATGTAATGTTGAACCCATAAAGGCTTGGCAGCCTAACATGTTAAATTGCTTCCTGCTTCACACACACGCGCGCATACATAAGAGTAAATGATTAATTTCTGGTCATCAGTATATAATGTTTATAATTCAACTATATTTGAAAGATGATTTCCTTTAAACTTTTTGGTTGCGGCGTTGTTTTTGATCCTGATTTGCTTCTTTGCCTTGTTTGATGAATTCTAGTTAGTTTTGTACATTTAAAACAAATTGAAATGCTATGGATTATGGATTGAAGCTATTGAATTGCTTTTGATAAATCAATTTGTTGCCTTAGAATTTGTTTTCAGTACACTGTTACACGTTATAACCGTTCATACATAGCTTAGGCTTCCTAATTAACCTTTTATTATTTTTCTATTCAAATCACTTATATTGCATTTAACATATTTCTCTTATTTGGATTATTTTTTGTCAATGATTAACGGCTTTAATTGTCTACTACGAACTAAACTATTTTCCCTTTTGGGTTATTATTAATTAAATAATTTTGTTGTTTTAATACACGACGGAGAAAAAATAGTACAATTGATATACAGTGAAAGTGGTACTTAGCTAAAATAAATAGGTAAAACTGAAAAAGCATTAACATGTAGTGGGGTCCCATTTCGTACATATTCAAACACTTTTGTTTAATTCTTCTATTGCAAAATTATGTTCGATCTTCCCATGATTTGGGGGAAGATTCCTTTTGGACTTCACCTAGTCGATGTACTACATTTACAAATTAAAAATGTTAGTCACAATTCTGCGTTCCAATTGAGCTAAGTTAATAAGTTTTATTTTATTTTGTTTTCTTGGGCATTACATGAAAACTAAGTTAATAAGTATTGAGATATATGTAGAATATATGATTAGATATTATGATATATGATTAGGATATTATGCTATATTTAGAATATATGATTAGATGTTATGAATGGTATGTAATAAGGGATATATCCTCGGAAGATTTTCTGCTGTTTCCGCAATATATGATTAGATGCTATGAGTGGTATGTAATAAGGGATATATCTTCGGAAGATTTCCTGTTGTTTCCGCAATTCTAGATTTACCATAAGATAGAGTCTTGGGTATGTATTATAAATAAGGATGCTGGTGATTAATGAGAATTCAAGCTGAGTTTTACCAATTCTTCATTGTATCAAAGCCAAAGAATGATTTTTTTCTTCAAGAATAATTTGCCATGGCTGATGGTGAAGATCAATTGTTCACAAGTGAGCAGTGAAAAGCTATTTCGGGCATGATTGGTAATAGTAAAAATCCCAAAATCGATTGAGTGGTAAGTTTGATGATGCTTCATGGATTATCGATATCGGAGCAAGCCATCATGTTACAGGGCAACGTTCATGGTTATTCGACACATAAAACCTTGAGTGTTCTGTTGGTTTACCAAATGGTGAAAAACTGATTGCTACTTTGGTGGAATCCGTATATGTGTCGGACAAAATTACTCTCACCGGAGTACTTTATGTTCCAAATTTGAGTTGCAATTTAATTTCTGTTTCCCAACTTAATGATGATTTACGAACTATTGTCTAATTTGATTCTCATATTTGTGCTATACAGGACCAAATGAAGGAGCTGATTGGAATGAGAGTTAGGAGAGATGGACTATACTACTTTAGCAAACTGGAATTTGTGTCAACAGTTGAAGCAACATCAAATTTGGAGTTGTGGCATCGTCTGCTCGGGCATCCTTCCGAAAAAGTAGCTAAGTTAATTCCTCACGTCAAAAATAATAAAGATAGTTTAGATAAAGGGTGTGAAGTATGTATGCGTGCTAAACATTCTAGAGACAAGTTTCTTTTAAGTTACAATAAAGCTTCTAGAATTTTTGAGAAAACACATTGTGATTTGTGGGGTCCATATCGACACGTTTTGTCGTGTAGGGTCCGTTATTTTTTGACAATAGTTGATGATTTTTTGAGAGCAGTTTGGATTTATTTGTTGGTTGACAAATTAGAGGTGTTTCAAATGTTTTTGTTGCTATGGTCGATAGGCAATTTTCTTAAACAATTAAGGTCGTTCAAAGTGATAATGGAACTGAGTTTATTTGTTTGATTGATTATTTTAATGCAACTGGAATTTTGTTTCAAACTTCTTGTGTGGGTACTCCACAACAAAATGGGAGAGTTGAAAGGAAACATAAACATATTTTGAATGTGGGTAGGGCATTATGCTTTCAAGCAAACTTGCCTATTTATTTTTGGGGTGAATGTGTTCTTGTTGCCGCTCATTTAATTAATCATACACCCTCTTCCATGTTACAAAATAAAACACCTTTTGAGATACTTTTTGGTAGACCACCCTCTTTTGGTGCTATTCGAACCTTTGGGTGCTTGTGCTTTGCTCATAATCAAAAGATTAAGGGAGATAAATTTGCAAGTCGGAGTCAAAAGTGTATTTTTATGGGTTACCCATTCGGTAAGAAGGGGCGGAAATTATTTGATCTTGATACAAAGGAATTTTTTGTGTCTAGAGATGTGAAATTTGTAGAGGAGGTGTTCCCATTTGGGTGTACGAAAGATGTCAGTATAATATCTAATGAGAATAATGACCATGATATTCATCAAGATTTTGCTGAAATAATTTATGAAGATGAGGATGTTGATCTTTTGATTAATGATAATGGGTATAATCACATGGATGAAGTTCAAATTGATGCATAGGCCATTGTTCCAGAATCAGCGACCGTTGGGCCGGAACAGCGACCCACTATGCATATTGATGATCAGTCTTTAGAAGGGTCTGCTAGGTCTGCGCATGGTTCTGCTTCGGATCAGTCTACTAGTCCACAGGAAATGGGTCGTGGTCTTCGGAAAATGTTCCCAAATGTTCTGTATCGAGATTTTGTGACACATACGGTTTTTGCTAATGGTCCATCTTCTGATTCTCCTCATTCCAATCACTCCGCAGGTACTCCTTATCCTCTAGCACATTACATAAATTGTGACAATTTTTCTGTAAATTATCGGAGATTTCTTGTAGCTATAATTAAGGGTAAGGACCCTAAATCATTTAAAGAAGCCATGAAATCCGATGAGTGGCGCCGTTCCATGAAGGATGAGATACGGGCTCTAGAAGACAACAGCACATGGACCTTAGAGCATCTTCCTTCGGGGAAACGTGCTCTTGGTAGTCAATGGGTGTACAAGACCAAATATTTGTCAAATAGAGACGTTGAGCGTCTCAAATCCAGATTAGTAGTGTTGGATAATCACCAACAAGAAGGAATTGACTATAATGAAACTTTTGCTCCTGTTGCAAAGATGACTACAGTTCATGTTTTTCTAGCCGTAGCGGCATCCAAGAATTGGGAACTACATCAAATGGATGTTCATAATGTGTTCCTACATAGTGATCTTGATGAGGAGGTATACATGAAATTACCTCTCGGGTTTGAGAGTTTGGATCCAACTTTGGTGTGTCGGTTAGGTAAGTCATTGTATGGCTTAAAGCAAGTTCCAAGATGTTGGTTTGCAAAATTGGTGTCGGCTTTGAAAGGGTATGGCTTTCTTCAGTCTTGTTCAGATTATTCTCTTTTTACATTTACTAAAGGCGGTGTTCATATTAATGTCTTAGTTTATGTTGATGATCTTGTTATTTCTGAGAATGATTCCGCTGCGCTTACCATATTCAAAGCTTATCTTAGTGATTGTTTTAAAATGAAAGATCTTGAAAATCTCAAATATTTTTTGGTGATTGAGGTCACCCATAGTTCATCAGGCTTATTTTTATGTCAGTGCAAATATACTTTGGATATTATTTCTGAAGCAGGCTTATTAGGGACAAACCGATTGGGTTTTCTATAGAACAAAATCATAAGCTAGGTCTTGCAACTGGAGAGTTTCTAGCAGATCCTGAATCATACCGACGACTTGTGGGTCGTTTGATTTATCTTGTGGTTACCCGACCGGACCTGGCTTATTCAGTTCATATTTTGTCTCAATTTATGCAAGCACCTCGAATTGAACACTGGGAAGGCACTCTCCGGGCTGTGCATTATTTGAAAGGGACTCCGGGTCAGGGTATTTGGCTCCGTGCTGACAGTGAGTTGACCTTGAAAGGATGGTGTGATTCGGATTGGGCGGCTTGTCCTCTTACTCGACGCTCGTTGACAGGTTGGCTTGTGTTCCTTGGTCAATCTCCTATTTCTTGGAAAACAAAGAAACAACATACAGTATCTCGGTCTTCCACGGAAGCCGAATATTGAAATGACCCTCCTATTTACACACTAATTTTATTAGTGATTTTTTTTTACCAATATATTTCCCAGGGTCATTTTCTTTCTCTAATAAACAAAAATATATCCAGGATCTTTCACAATATAGAAATATTGTTTTAATTCTAAATCATTTTTAACATACATATATGAAGATATCTATGTTATATTCTACTTGAATCAGAGCATGATAATAAGTAGAAATCCTTTTTAAATTTGCAAAAATGTGATAAATTCCCTTTTTAAATTAAAACTTATTGTATCCTGATTTTTGACTATAGTGTCCACTGGAAATATGTACCTTAGACTGTTATTATAATTAAGAAATAACCAAGCAATAATCAGTGGAAAGCAAGCTTATAATATAGATGATTGTCTTAAAGTCTGAATATTATCAAACTCAGGTTAAAAGAAAGTGGATCCTAAGTGAACACAAGCAACATCTAGGCGTAATGGAAACGCGCCTAACTTATTCATGCAAGGTCACTAGTTCGAGTACTATGCTGGTCGGTTCAAACACAATTTTTGTTTTTCTTTTTATTTTCTCCTGTATGGCTGAAATCTGATACCTACCTATAATTGTACATATATATTTAATTTTTGGCTATAACCTAACATACAAAACAATTTTTCTTGCATAACTATTTTTAAAACCCATTCTTTCAACTGTTTTAAGAATTTACATCTATATTTTTGCCCAATATCAACATGTACACAGATATACATGTACATGTCAGTGTTTTTGTTCATTTTCCAGAAAACTGAGCTCAAATGTTCCCTTGCTTCATTGATCTGAAGTGAAACATTAGGCCTGACCTATGGCCTAACCATGTGGTTACTCTGGCCATTCTTTTGTTTGCATTTTTACAACCCAGATTATACACAAAACATTGATACCTTTCCTTTTCAAAAGCATGTGTATATATTTGTATGAATCAGACACCTTGTGATCAGATATATATCATTCTTCCTAACCATACTTCTCTTTCAAAAATACATCTTCAGGGTATAAACACTTTTTCTTGCATTTGGACTTATGTCAATATCATAAATTGAAGATATAGCAGTTTAATTCTTTTCTGGGTTTTCCCAATATTATTTTCTGTATATCTATATTCTTTTTGAAAGAACTCAGGATTAACTGAAATCATCATAAAATGATTATGCTTATAAAATCCAGGTTTTTCCTCTAAATCAAAACAACTTTAGCAAATAGGTTTTCAAATCAGTTTAACATCAATATCCTTAGTACATACCAAATCAGAAATAACCAGAAACAACATAGCACATGTCTCTTACAAGTTCTTCCTACTTAATACATTTAGATAGCCACATTAATCAGGGAATACATGCATGAATTAACACATTTTAGCTTTTATTTCTAATTATCTTAGCATCCTCTATTCCATATCTTTTTAATCTTGCTTACTTAGCTCCATCACAACCTGCAAAAGCATTAGTGGCTGCCCCATTATAAATAAGACACCCCCATGTGCCATGAGCAATAAGGGTCAGATCTATGATCTGGTGTGAGCATTTCTAACATATCCATGATATTAAGCTAAGGATACAGCTTAAATATACTTTGCATACTTGACAGGTATTATCATGTACAATACATAAGAGCAAACATATGCAATAAAACAACTTTTATCTGGAACTACTAGGTTGCCTTTTCTTTTTCTTATAAATTCCTGGCCTCATCTGCTATAAGGAATCAAAGGGACACATTGCCATGAACTAATTAACATTATGGCACAAAGATCTCAGGACTTAAACAAGCCATGTGCCAACTTGTCTACTTCAAATAGGACAAGCATTCCAGCAGCCTTCTTGGCACAAAATCCTTAGTTATATCACTAAGTGTATTTATGTTCATTCTATCAATGATAGCTAGGTGTACATACCACCTGTACTCATGAAGCATACTAGTTACCTTGCAGACATAATATTGCAAGCAAGTTAAAGGTTACTTTCTAGAGGTATAACACCCCAGTCATTCCATCTCACATTATTTAGCATATAAACACCCTATTCAAGCATATACCAGAATGTTTGCAACTGAGAATAAATGCATGGCTCTATTGAGTTTATTTTGATTTTGCAAGCAACTATATTTAGCCAGATTTTTAATCTTGTTTAAACATAGTTTTTAGGCTTGTAAATTTCTGTTTAGTTTAGGGCTCAGCACTTATAGAGAAAGACTCCATTGCACCCTTAACCAATTATTTCAAGCCTCAGCACCATACCAATGTATGTGCAGCTCATAGTTCTCTTTATCTTTTCATTCTTTGTCTTAAGCCATTATTCAAACTAGTTACAAATACTCTGATATATGTTCCTTAAGGTTTTAGTATAATATACAGAGATGAAAATAGAACAACAAAGTTATACATCCAGCATAGCAGATCATATTTCATCAAACATTCATGAAACCATCAGTAGCCAACATAGTTTGTAAATCAAAACATGCAAAATATAACATATAAAAGCTTGGCTGCCTAATCCCAGGTCTTAATGCCATGTATATGAGTGAGGATACTCACCTAAATGCTTACTCAAGCTTAAACCAGAAAACCCTTCAAATCTTTAGCCTTATCTTCCTCTTCTTCCTTAGGTTAATTAATTAGTGAGAGAGCAGTTTTCTGATTGGGCTCTTGGTTTAAATAAGGGTTCTGTCTAGGGTTTTGGGTGATGCAAAATCCCTATTTTAGCCCAGACCAGAATCATGCATTTGGCATTGCATATTCCCTCCCTCCTAACCCTTAATGTCCCGGCCAATATTTTAAAACAAGACTAAATTGTGCCTATTTTCCTTTCTTTTCAGAAAGTGATAACTTTAAGTATTTTTATTATACTTACCTCAAACATGATAATGGTGTGACTTTCTATTTTCTGCCTATGTACATTTGCTTTCTTGCACTTTGGTTCTTACTGTTTTAGTGCTTCCTTTATTTATTTTCTGTTCAAATACTATCTGGATATATATATATATACATTTATACAACTATGGGTGTTAATTTAACTTTAACCTTTTATTTGCAGAAAACATGTGCATATTTATGTGCATTTCTATACCTATTATTCAAATAAAAATTTCACTTATTCATTATAAATCAATGTTCTCTTCTGCCTTAATTTTCAGACAAGTCATACATAGGCATATATATAGATATATATATATATACACACACATCCTCAGGAATTTTTTAATACTCATGTCTAGGTCTATATTTTCTTTATTTAAAACATTTTATCTAAATGTTTTCCTTCCTTGTTTTAGTATTCAGGAATTCTGGATTTTCTCTTAGTGCCATAACTAGTGTGCACGTGCACACATGCACACAACCTTGCACCACTGAAAATCCCACCTATATAATAATTCTGATTTTCCCCCAGAATTTTAATCATTTATTTAAAAGAATTTTCCTCAAAATCTTGGGGTATTACAATCACCCCTTCTTTTAGGAATTGTGCCCTCACAATTTACAACATATTCTTTGAGTACTCCTACTTTCTTAGGAAAATTATTCAAATATGCATGAGCAATTCAAATAGTCACTGTCTATCATACATATCAAACTTTCTTAGTAATCTAAGAATTTACCTTTCAAATTTGCAAAGAGCCTAGGGTAATCCATCCTGATTTTATCCTCTAGCTCCCAAGTACAATCACTAGGATCTATACTCCATTGAATTTTTACAAGCTTCAATGTCTTGTTTCTTAATTTCTTTTCTTCCCTTGCCACAATTCCCACTGGCTCTTTTTCATAGATTAGATCTGGATTAATCTGAACTTCAGTAGGCTTTTCTAAGATTTCCTCCTTGTCATGTACCCATCTCCTTAGTTGTGACACATGAAACACATTGTGCATTGCACTCATCTTCTCTGGAAGCTCTAGCTTATAGGCTAGTGAGCCTATCCTTTCCAAAATCTTGTATGGTCCAACATATCTGGGTCTGAGTTTCCCCTGCTTGCCAAATCTCAAGACTCTCTTCATTGGTGAAACCTTAATGAAGACATAATCACCTACTTTGAATTCCACTGACTTCCTCTTTGCATCAGCATACTTCTTTTGCCTATCTTGAGCTACTGCCATCCTCTTTCTCACCAGTCCTATTTTCTCTGTGATGTCCTTGACATATTCTGGCCCTAGGATAGCTTTCTCTCCTGCCTCAGCCCAACACATAGGTGATAGACATGGCTTTCCATATAGGGCTTCAAAGGGTGCCATTCCAATTGTGCTTTGGTGGCTATTATTGTATGTGAACTCAGCCAAATGGAGGTGGTCCTCCCAATTTCCTCCAAAGTCTAACACACATGCTCTAAGCAAATCCTCTAAAATCTTGTTTACCACTTCTGTTTGCCCATCTGATTGGGGGTGATAAGCAGTGCTTAGGCACAATTCACTCCCCATAGCTTCTTGGAAGCTCTTCCAGAATCTTGAAGTGAAGATTGTATCCCTATCACTCACTATAGTTTTAGGAACACCATGCAGTTTTACCACTTCTCTCATAAAAGTTTGGGCTAACCTAGGTGCATTTCTGTCTGCTTTCACTGGTATGAAGTGGGCTACTTTAGTCAGCCTATCTACAATCACCCAAATACTTGTATTTCCCCTCTTGGATCTAGGAAGACCATCTATGAAATCCATAGATATGTCTTCCCACTTCCACTGTGGTATGCTAAGTGGCTGCAACAACCCTGAAGGTCTTTGGGTCTCAGCTTTTATTTGTTGACAAACCATGCACTTAGCAACATATCTGGCTACATCAGACTTCATTCCCTTCCACCAATAGTCCCTTTTTAAGTTTTGGTACATTTTGGTGCTGCCTGGATGTATGGAATATTTGCACCTATGGTACTCATTAAGGATTTCTTCTTTCAATTCTATGATGTTTGGGACACATATCCTTCCCTTGTACCTTAAGTATCCTTTTACATCTATGTGATAATCCTTCACTTCCTCCTTCTTTAATAGGAGAGACCTCTTTTCTGCTAAGTCTTGATCTTCTTCTTGCATTTTTGCCACCTTCAAGGCCAAGTTTGATTGTAAAGTAATTAAACTTAACCTTCCTTTACTCCTTTCTTCCTCAATTATTTCCATACTCATCCCACTGCTCTCATCTATTTCCAAATCAGTGAGCATGGTCAAATCTCTAAACTCCTCCATCATTAACATGGCCATTTTTGCATGCTGCCTACTCAATGCATCTGCCACTTTATTAGCCTTGCCTGGTGTATAAAGTATATCTAAGTCATAAGCAGCAAGAAATTCAACCCATCTGTGTTGTCTCATATTTAAATCTTTCTGTGAAAAGAGATACTTTAAGGCCTTGTGATCAGTGTATAAAATGAACTTTGCACCTAATAAGTAATGCCTCCAAAGCTTCAAGGCATAAACTACTGCTGCCAACTCAAGATCATGAGTTGCATATCTAGTTTCATGGGGTTTTAGTTGTCTAGATGCATAGGCTATGACCTGATCTTGTTGCATCAACACAGCCCCTAGCCCTGACCCACATGCATCTGTATATACAACCAATCCCTCATTGCCTTCTGGTACTCTCAACACTGGTGATTTTACCAAAGCCTCCTTGATCTGGGTGAAAGCTTGTTCACACTTATCAGTCCATATAAACTTTTGGTTCTTCCTAGTCAGGTTAGTGAGTGGCATTGCTATTTTAGAAAATCCTTGTATGAACCTCCTATAGTATCCTGCCATCCCCATGAATGACCTTACTTCACTAACATTGTTAGGCTTCTTCCATGCTTGGATTGCTACTGTCTTATTGGGGTTTACAGAAATTCCCCTAGCAGAGACAACATGTCCAAGAAAGTGTACTTCCTCTTGCCAGAACACACACTTAGAGAACTTTGCTTTCAAATCTTTATCTCTTAATCTAGATAAGACCAAATGTAAGTGGTTCTCATGTTCCTCTATTGTTTTAGAGTAGATTAGAATGTCATCTATAAAAATCAGAACAAACTTGTCTAAGTAATCTCTGAATATCCTATTCATTAGGTCTACAAAGTAAGAAGGGGCATTTGTTAGCCCAAATGGCATAACCAGAAACTCATACAATCCATATCTTGTGTTGAATGCTGTATATTTAATACTTGATTCCTCAACCTTCATCTGATGAAACCCAGATGCCAAGTCTAGCCTAGAAAACACTTTAGCTCCACTGAGTTGATCAAAGAGATCATCTATCCTGGGTAATGGGTATTTGTTTTTGATGGTTACTTTGTTTAATTCTCTGTAATCTATACACATTCTTAAAGTACCATCATGCTTTTTAACAAATACTACAGGAGCACCCCAGCATGAATTACTTGGCCTTATAAACCCCTTGGCTTCTAATTCTTCCAGCTGGTTCTTTAGCTCCTTTAATTCACTTGGCCCCATCCTTGTAGGCTTTTTGATAACTGGGCTAGCCCCAGGCATAAGGTTAATCTGGAATTCAACAGGTCTATGGTGTGAGACACCTTTTACTTCCCCAAATACATCCAAGTATTCTTTAACTATGGGGATTTCATTAATAGCTATTTCCTTGGGATTATTTTCTAATTCAATTAAATGATTTAGACTGTTTTCTTTGATAGGTTCACATAGAATTGTAACCCTTTGGCCTTTAGAATTTTGTAGTGAAATGGTGGATGTATCTAGGTCAATTATGGCTTTGAATTGTCTTAGCCAATCTGCCCCTAATATGACTCCTATATTTGGGAAATTTAGAACATACAAATTGGAAACAAATGTGTTTCCTCCTATGTTCAAATTCACATCCACACAGATCATATCTAATACACTAGAACTTCCTAAAGGGCTTTGTATTAACAGAGGTATTTCAGCCAAATTGCAGTTCATTTTCAACCTTTTAACTATTTCATGGGAAATGAGTGAGTGGGTTGCCCCGGTATCATATATTACAGCTAATGGTATGGTACAAATAAATAGTGTACCTTCCACTTGACCATGGTTTTCAGCATTAGCCTCAATTATGGCCTTGCCCCTACCTTCCAGGTTTGCCACTTTCCCTTGTTGCTTGTATTCTGGGCAATTTCTTTTCATATGCCCTTCCTTCCCACATAAATAGCATTTGAAAGCTCCCCCTTTAAGCTCTGGGCATCTTGGCTTAATATGGCCTTCTTTCCCACAATGGTTGCAAACTATTTTTCTTTTGGCTTCATTGGGCTTTGCATCTACTGCCTTCTTACCATCTGCCTCTCCTTTCTTCTTATCATAAGGATGGTACTTCCCTTTGTTCTTCTTGTTGCTATTGTTTTTGAAGCTCCTAAACTTATCTCTTTCCTTGTCATGCTGCTCAATCTTCAGAGCCAAATCTATCACTTGATCAAAAGTTCTGTCAGCATAAGGCAGTATAGCCCTGCTAAGCCCTGGGTTCAATCCCTTGATGTATCTATCATTTTTGGATGCTTCATCAGCCACTAACATTGCCCCATAGGTTGACAATCCCTCAAACTTCTGGGTGTATTCTGTGACATTCATAGTCCCCTGTCTAAGTTTGATGAACTCCTCAAGTAAAGTGGTTTTTGCTGAGGCTAGAACAAACCATGCCTCTAACATCTCCTTAAATTGATTCCAATTAATATCATTTTCATTCCGGCCAGCTATGATCACCTCCCACCAACTCAAAGCTGCACCTTTTAATTGCCTTGAGGCCACTTGCCTCTTCCTTTGGTCATCTAGTTGCATATCAGTGAAGATCCTCTCTAAAGTCCTCAGCCATGCTTGAATCTCCATTACACTTTCAGTTCCTTCAAAGCTCTTGCCTCCCAAGTTGGTATAAGTCTTCACTAACTTGGAGAGCTCCTCATGTGGGTTCTCAGGTCTGTGCCCAATTCCATCTCTCAAAACTCTCACAAATTCCTGCATGTCAAGCATTTGTGGTGTGCTAGATCCTCCTTGATGATGAGACCCCCTTCCTACCATATTTCTAAAAGTATATGTATTTCATCTTATTAGTTTATAACACTTAGCTTTAATTTTAAATTGATTGTATCTTTCCTATTTAATCATTGTGTATGTCACATGCACACACATACATACATTCAGGGAATACTTATAAACAGTCAAATATACAAACAAACCTAGTATAAACATAAGCATACAAACATTTTGCTATGTTAATTAAAACATAGCTCTGATACCAAATGAAATGACCCTCCTATTTACACACTAATTTTATTAGTGATTTTTTTTTTACCAATATATTTCCCAGGGTCATTTTCTTTCTCTAATAAACAAAAATATATCCAGGATCTTTCACAATATAGAAATATTGTTTTAATTCTAAATCATTTTTAACATACATATATGAAGATATCTATGTTATATTCTACTTGAATCAGAGCATGATAATAAGTAGAAATCCTTTTTAAATTTGCAAAAATGTGATAAATTCCCTTTTTAAATTAAAACTTATTGTATCCTGATTTTTGACTATAGTGTCCACTGGAAATATGTACCTTAGACTGTTATTATAATTAAGAAATAACCAAGCAATAATCAGTGGAAAGCAAGCTTATAATATAGATGATTGTCTTAAAGTCTGAATATTATCAAACTCAGGTTAAAAGAAAGTGGATCCTAAGTGAACACAAGCAACATCTAGGCGTAATGGAAACGCGCCTAACTTATTCATGCAAGGTCACTAGTTCGAGTACTATGCTGGTCGGTTCAAACACAATTTTTGTTTTTCTTTTTATTTTCTCCTGTATGGCTGAAATCTGATACCTACCTATAATTGTACATATATATTTAATTTTTGGCTATAACCTAACATACAAAACAATTTTTCTTGCATAACTATTTTTAAAACCCATTCTTTCAACTGTTTTAAGAATTTACATCTATATTTTTGCCCAATATCAACATGTACACAGATATACATGTACATGTCAGTGTTTTTGTTCATTTTCCAGAAAACTGAGCTCAAATGTTCCCTTGCTTCATTGATCTGAAGTGAAACATTAGGCCTGACCTATGGCCTAACCATGTGGTTACTCTGGCCATTCTTTTGTTTGCATTTTTACAACCCAGATTATACACAAAACATTGATACCTTTCCTTTTCAAAAGCATGTGTATATATTTGTATGAATCAGACACCTTGTGATCAGATATATATCATTCTTCCTAACCATACTTCTCTTTCAAAAATACATCTTCAGGGTATAAACACTTTTTCTTGCATTTGGACTTATGTCAATATCATAAATTGAAGATATAGCAGTTTAATTCTTTTCTGGGTTTTCCCAATATTATTTTCTGTATATCTATATTCTTTTTGAAAGAACTCAGGATTAACTGAAATCATCATAAAATGATTATGCTTATAAAATCCAGGTTTTTCCTCTAAATCAAAACAACTTTAGCAAATAGGTTTTCAAATCAGTTTAACATCAATATCCTTAGTACATACCAAATCAGAAATAACCAGAAACAACATAGCACATGTCTCTTACAAGTTCTTCCTACTTAATACATTTAGATAGCCACATTAATCAGGGAATACATGCATGAATTAACACATTTTAGCTTTTATTTCTAATTATCTTAGCATCCTCTATTCCATATCTTTTTAATCTTGCTTACTTAGCTCCATCACAACCTGCAAAAGCATTAGTGGCTGCCCCATTATAAATGAGACACCCCCATGTGCCATGAGCAATAAGGGTCAGATCTATGATCTGGTGTGAGCATTTCTAACATATCCATGATATTAAGCTAAGGATACAGCTTAAATATACTTTGCATACTTGACAGGTATTATCATGTACAATACATAAGAGCAAACATATGCAATAAAACAACTTTTATCTGGAACTACTAGGTTGCCTTTTCTTTTTCTTATAAATTCCTGGCCTCATCTGCTATAAGGAATCAAAGGGACACATTGCCATGAACTAATTAACATTATGGCACAAAGATCTCAGGACTTAAACAAGCCATGTGCCAACTTGTCTACTTCAAATAGGACAAGCATTCCAGCAGCCTTCTTGGCACAAAATCCTTAGTTATATCACTAAGTGTATTTATGTTCATTCTATCAATGATAGCTAGGTGTACATACCACCTGTACTCATGAAGCATACTAGTTACCTTGCAGACATAATATTGCAAGCAAGTTAAAGGTTACTTTCTAGAGGTATAACACCCCAGTCATTCCATCTCACATTATTTAGCATATAAACACCCTATTCAAGCATATACCAGAATGTTTGCAACTGAGAATAAATGCATGGCTCTATTGAGTTTATTTTGATTTTGCAAGCAACTATATTTAGCCAGATTTTTAATCTTGTTTAAACATAGTTTTTAGGCTTGTAAATTTCTGTTTAGTTTAGGGCTCAGCACTTATAGAGAAAGACTCCATTGCACCCTTAACCAATTATTTCAAGCCTCAGCACCATACCAATGTATGTGCAGCTCATAGTTCTCTTTATCTTTTCATTCTTTGTCTTAAGCCATTATTCAAACTAGTTACAAATACTCTGATATATGTTCCTTAAGGTTTTAGTATAATATACAGAGATGAAAATAGAACAACAAAGTTATACATCCAGCATAGCAGATCATATTTCATCAAACATTCATGAAACCATCAGTAGCCAACATAGTTTGTAAATCAAAACATGCAAAATATAACATATAAAAGCTTGGCTGCCTAATCCCAGGTCTTAATGCCATGTATATGAGTGAGGATACTCACCTAAATGCTTACTCAAGCTTAAACCAGAAAACCCTTCAAATCTTTAGCCTTATCTTCCTCTTCTTCCTTAGGTTAATTAATTAGTGAGAGAGCAGTTTTCTGATTGGGCTCTTGGTTTAAATAAGGGTTCTGTCTAGGGTTTTGGGTGATGCAAAATCCCTATTTTAGCCCAGACCAGAATCATGCATTTGGCATTGCATATTCCCTCCCTCCTAACCCTTAATGTCCCGGCCAATATTTTAAAACAAGACTAAATTGTGCCTATTTTCCTTTCTTTTCAGAAAGTGATAACTTTAAGTATTTTTATTATACTTACCTCAAACATGATAATGGTGTGACTTTCTATTTTCTGCCTATGTACATTTGCTTTCTTGCACTTTGGTTCTTACTGTTTTAGTGCTTCCTTTATTTATTTTCTGTTCAAATACTATCTGGATATATATATATACATTTATACAACTATGGGTGTTAATTTAACTTTAACCTTTTATTTGCAGAAAACATGTGCATATTTATGTGCATTTCTATACCTATTATTCAAATAAAAATTTCACTTATTCATTATAAATCAATGTTCTCTTCTGCCTTAATTTTCAGACAAGTCATACATAGGCATATATATAGATATATATATATATACACACACATCCTCAGGAATTTTTTAATACTCATGTCTAGGTCTATATTTTCTTTATTTAAAACATTTTATCTAAATGTTTTCCTTCCTTGTTTTAGTATTCAGGAATTCTGGATTTTCTCTTAGTGCCATAACTAGTGTGCACGTGCACACATGCACACAACCTTGCACCACTGAAAATCCCACCTATATAATAATTCTGATTTTCCCCCAGAATTTTAATCATTTATTTAAAAGAATTTTCCTCAAAATCTTGGGGTATTACAAATATAGGTCTATGGCTGCAATTACCTGCGAATTGAAGTGGCTAAAAGGGTTGTTGTTGAGTTTGGGTGTGCATCATCCTAAAGCTATTAAATTACTTTTTGATAGTGAATCGGCGTTACATATAGCAAAGAATCCTGTTTTTCATGAGCGAACGAAACACATCGAGGTTGATTGTCACTTTGTTCGTGATGCGATCAATGAAGGTTTGATATCTCCTACTCATGTCTCGACGTCGTCACAGTTGGCGGACATATTTGCAAAGGCTCTCGGCAAGGCTCAATTTGATTTTCTTCTCTCCAAGTTGGGCATTTTTGAATCTCATGCTCCAACTTGAGGGGGGTATTGAGATATATTTAGAATATATGATTAGATATTATGATATATAATTAGGATATTATGCTATATTTAGAATATATGATTAGATGTTATGAGTGGTATGTAATAAGGGATATATTTTCGGAAGACTTCCTATTGTTTCTGCAATATATGATTAGATGTTATGAGTGGTATGTAATAAGGGATATATCTTCGGAAGATTTCCTGCTGTTTCCGCAATTCTAGAGTTACCATAAGATAGAGTCTTGGGTATGTATTATAAATAAGGATGCTGGTGATTAATGAGAATTAAAGCTGAATTTTACCAATTCTTTAATAAGTTTTATTTTGTTATATTTTTTGTATTCTACTTATATCAAATGTTGAAAGCAGTAACAAAAACATTGATAATTCAAACCCTCAAGCACAGTTCAAAGATGAAAGTTCCTCCAACTCAAACAAAAGTGTCCAGGAGGCTTGATGTAGTAATTAAATTGGAAAAGCTTTTGTGTAGGCACATATTATTCAATTTTTTCTAGTGTTCAACTTAAATGTGAATTGTAATATTTGTAGCTATATTTGATTATGCCTTTTTCTGCTTCTACCTTCTTCTTGCAGTTGTAGATGGAGCAATGATGCTTGGTTTAAATTTGGTTTTCATGACCATACATCCAATGAAGTAATTTCTAGCTTTATCTTATTCAAATATTTTCTCTCATAGGATGCTTAATAATAACTTGCCATGAGATTGCTGCAAATTTTGTTATCATCGTCTAGTCATGTTGAATCGGTTTTTAGTACAAAAAATTAGCTAAAATTTGCTTTGTATTTATCTCAATTCCATATGTGCTACTATCCTAAACAAGATTAAGCCTGCATACCGGCAATGCATGGTTGTTTGTGAACTCAAGCAACACATACCAGCCTTATATTTACATAATATATATACTTATAGGCTAGTAGACAATTGGTAGTGTCTGTAGGATAGCTTATTGAATAGATTACTTAATTTTAACCGTGTATACCTGAATTCTTGTAAACTTGTCGAACTGAGATAAAGTTTGAATTTGGGTAAAAGCAGTATATAATATGAAATTCTGACTTATACTCAGTAATATCTGTGATACCATTACAATTCAAGTCAGATAGTTTGTTCAGTGAACAAACTTCTCATTTTTTTTACCAAACTCAGGTAAAGCTGGAATTGAAAGGGTCAAGTATAGCTTATTAAAGCTGCAATTTGTAGAGTTTAAATTTTAGCACATCCATAGTCTGGTTGTCAATAGACTTTGTTTGTTCATATTATTGTATTTTTGCTTCTCTTTGTTGATAATGATAATAACTATATCTCGGATAGGGAGGAACTTTGATGAATTCGTTCCTTTTCAATGTGGGACTCATCCTTCTTGCTCCATCGGGTATTTTTCTTTTTTCCTATGGGAAAAGATAACTCTTGCATCATAGCCGGTGGGTTAATAATGGCGATATGCGTATTATATCTTTTCAGTATGATTCAATTTTGCACCATGACATTTGCTTCCTATGCACAAGCAACTGCTGCCTAGGAAATAATTGGTTACACCCTTAATTCACAATATTTAGTCATAGTATTTGTATGGTATCAAGTATCTCTACAAGTTAGTTATTATGGCATCTTAATTCCCAGTATTTGATAAACTCATTTTCGAACTTATGACTTGCAGGTATTCGAAAATTGAAACACATCGTAATCTAAAGAGTTATTAGTACAGTATTTTTTTTATACTTGAAAATGGAATATAATTTTATGATTTACGATTTGAATCACATTTTGAAAGCCTATATTTCTTATTTATCAATTACAGGCTGGGAATTGTGATGATGTTGAAGTTATATATGCATTTCCTGAAGCAAATGAAATTGGGCAGAGCTATTCAGCGTTTTATACTGCATGTGCATTGCATATGGAATCAAAAAATAAACTTAAAAGAGCTGATGATATTTTTAATCTTGGCATGGCTAGGTAAGCTTCTTCTTTTAACTTCATATGTAAATTATGTCTAACGCTGACAATATTTGCTCGGTGAAACAGGAGAGTGAAACTATTGGAAAATTAGAAGCTGCATACGAGAAATTTCTTGTAAGATCAACTAGAAAGAAGGCACTCACTGAAGTAAGTTTTTTATCAATGGTTTATTTAGTTATACTTGTTGAAGACATCCACTAAAGTACATCAAATTCTTTATCAATGAGGCATTATTAATGCTTTGGTGTTTTAGGATATTATAACTGATAATGATATGCCAAATAGAGGCTTTAGAAATTTTATTGCTACTATAGTGGCAAGTTTTCTACGAAATCAAATCTATTGTGCGAGTATTATGCTTGCCTGTAAATCTAATAAATCAAAATGTTTTTCATTCAGGAATGCCACTTTCAGAGAATTGCAGTCGCCCCAAAAAAGTTTGAATCCAATAAGGTGACTATTAATCTTCATTTTCTTAATAGAAATTTTCTATAACGTCTTGCCTTAACCGCTTTCATATTAGCATAATTTCATTTTAGCATAATGGAAAACAACTTGAATTCTTGTTCAATTACAAGATGAGATCCTCCTTGAGATCATTTCATTTTTTTCTACCTGCTACGAATTATAAAATCACACTCCTATCTTATAAGTAACTATCATTAGTATTCTATGTTATTTTATTATATCAAACATGTCTTCTTTAGTCTTATGAGCTTCAGCAATTAAAAAAATTCCTAGTTGTTTACATTACATTAAAGTTGAAAGAAAGTCGTTGAATACATTATTTTCTTCTAAAACAGGGTACAACTTTAAAAGAACGAATCCAAGAGCGCCTACAGTCAAAAGATTTTAGCCTTTTGCGATATGATGATGAAACTGAAGAGAACAAATACCTGATGTGTGCTAGGTCGGTAGTTATATGTATTTTCTTTTCTTGTTTGTATAAAATCTTCAGTTGACAAAATGAAATGAAATATGCAGCTAAAGTTATCTTGCACAAATCATTGTAACATTATATTATTTTTGTTGATTGCATAAGTGTTTTGAGTTGTTTTTATTGGCCTGCAACCCTTTCATTAAGTGTCTGAACGAAATAACTATTTTATTTATTATTTATTTATCTTGTGTCTAATGCTTCTTGAGTTCATGTTTTTCCTTCTATTTTTTCCGTGTCATATTTTATCTTTGCTGCAATATCCAGTCATTTTCTTTGATGTCTTGTTGAGCAGTAGATCAGAAGTACATTGTTCAACACGATGAGGTGAAAAGTTTCAACCATATGTATCGATACGAAAACCATGTGTATTTAGGTCTGCACACTAAATTTGTTTTGACGAATTTTCTATTTTGAGTTTAATATAGGCTGTTTTGTGCCATCTTTTTAGATGAAAATGCAATATTTAGCCATGACCTAAGCCTTTGCTAATTGATAATTAGCCATGGCTTAAAGCTGTAGCTAAATATTAGTCACTGCTCCTTTCGCCATGGTTTCGGGCCGTGGCAAAATCATTTGTCCACGAATCAGAGCCATGACAAAATGACTTTTCCGGTATAGTGCTTGCATACTCTTTAGTTGTTGAACATTCCTCAACCTAAGGATGTTATGTATAATGCTATTAATATATTAAATAGATGAGATAAGATAACTGCAGATATTTGTTAACGAAATGATAGGTCCGAGTGAATAATCCAACTTTACTTGTTGAGCTTTCCTCAAGGTAAAAGTGTGATTAGGATAAGAAACCATTGGTTAGGAGTTGCGTATGATACACCCAATAAGAAGTTATTCATGTATGCGGACTATAATTTGTTGAGCTTTCCTTAAGGTTAGAATCTCAAGGCATACGACTCCTAAAATCCACTATTAAACTCGAAAGACTTCTATGTTTCACTTAGGGTCTGGTGAAACATAAAAACTAATGGGAGCCTTATTAGAAAAACAAAATAATAACATTTAACCTTTCTAATTTTATAAGAACATATGCTATATAATGTTATATAGTCTATATTGAAAATTTTGTGCATTTAATACGATTGGTAAAATGTTTATCAATTAAGATATACAAATGAACTGAATTGAAAATTAACAAATATAAATATAATACATACTTATTATTAAATTCTTCTTGCGTGTAAATATTTTTTATGCTCATGCCTAATTTTACAATTATTTAATATGTTCGTAATTTGATCGCTTACGTATTTATTTGGTCGAGGTTGTGTATTGCATTCTATGAGTTCCAAACTCAAAAGCAATATAAGACTATGGATATTTGATCCATAGACCATCACATATAAGTGTTATATGGTGAACAGTCATAGTTCGTAATGTCCGATACTTCGAAGAAATTAGTTCATTCAAAGCAAACAAATAAATCATACTGTGAGATCGAGTATTCAGTTTGATTGGTTACAATAAAGATCATATTGTGTTAAATGCAACACAAGGTCAAAACTACAATATAAACCTAAGAACTCAATGGTTGAAATATTAGTTTGATCAGTTTACGTAAGGTGCATCACATTTGATGTCCTTAAATGTTAAGGATATTCAAATGCATTTTTATAAAAAAAAAAGTTCATTATAATGTTGTAAGGTATTCTTCTAAATGATTCAACCATTTAAAAAGGAAACTGAATGGATAAGAGTTGAAATGATTTAAGGTATAGTTCGGATGAAGAGAGTGAACACTCACCCCTGCTTCATTAAGAAACATCGAAAACGAGATTTGTAATAATAATCATTGATACTTAAAATTGTAAGAAATATGATTTCTATTCCGAAAATGTATTTCATATAGAAATTTTTTTCTATGAGATTTATTTCTCCGATGTAAAAATATTTGATCAAAACTCTTCGTTGCAAATTAGTTGTAGTATATGAAATAAATGGTCTATTTTAAGTGGATAATGGACCTCCTCATTTGGTACGCTATTATAGTAACAGTGGAAGCAGTGAGAGCATTCCATATAACAATTATTGAGTGCATTAAGTTACAAAAATTATTTTTGTAAAATGCACTACACGTTATTTGTGAAACAAAACAATAATGTGGTATTTGTTTTCACAACAAAAGAGATACATTGAAAATACTAAAGCAATTGAAGTTATCTACAGTTGTTTTAGAATTATAGACTAAGTTGTAATTTTGAGGGATAAATTTTATTATATGATTATGAATCATATGATACTAGTGATTATATCTCGAACAATTAAGGGTTATGCGCCCATTTAGTGGGAGTGTCATAAGAGTTTATGAACTCATCGGATTAATATGTATAGATGTATGTAATCACAAGTATGATAATACCAAAATGGTTTCACACACTTTGTTGTATTCACCAACAAATTATCTTAAGCATGAATATGTTTAATTAATACGTATGGAGCATGTATATGATAAGTTCATGAAATATAAAATAGAAGTAAATAAAATAACATGTAATAAAATGATTCAATTTGATCGAATGGGTAAGTATATTGGAACGAGTTTCAATTGTACCTAAAATGAATAAAGATTCAGTCTCAACAGTCACTTCTCCTTATAATACATAATGATGTGTTGATACGGATTAATCGAACTTTATTAGACAAAGGACGATTAAATGACAAGTGAAATTCAGTTAAATTCTTTCTATAAGGGGTGTATTTAAGAGTAGTATATAATGTTAAGATTAATATCACCTAAAGAAGAGTTTACAAAATTTTAAAAAATAAGGATTTATAAGAAATCCCGTCATGTCCTAGGCCAAGGGTTGGCAAGTTGTGCGAATCGAAAGACTACACGTAATAATTTATTTAAGGGTTCTTGTATGAATTATCCCAAGAGAATTTTGGGAATGATGGTCATTAGATGACTAATTTATGGTGTGAACATAAATATATTATGACATTGCAAAATCAGTTTTATTTGTGACAATTCATAAAATGTTTATGAATGCCCGCTTCGTTGTACTAAGAAACTATTGTTGTTTCAAGAAATACCAACCTAAATAATTCGGATACGATCCAAGGATAAACCTAATTATAAGAGATGAAATGAAAATGACCGAACCTAAATGAACATAATATATTAAATAAATCTAATGAGTATTCTTGTACTTTAACGAGAAACCACGAGTTTCTTGTCAATGTCGAGAACAAATAATCCTTGGTGTTTAAATTAAATCATTTAGAATATTGACTCTATGACATGGTACAATGAACAGATCCAAAATAGATTCCAACTACATTATCAAAATATGATTATGATAGTTTTACCCAAGGGGATGTGATCCATTGGCTGCAAATACGTCTTCAAGAGAAATGCAGTTGGAATACAATGAGATACACTAATAAGAATAATACTGTAAATTTCAATTATTGAAATTAACGCTACAGATTCACCATTCGATATTCTTAAGTTAGTTCAGATTTAATCATAAAATTATTGCTTAGTATAACTTTGTGTTTGGTACATATATGATGAAATAAAAAATTCCAAATATTTATCTGGAATAGACGGTTTACACATAACAACCAAAGCATCTCGAAGTTGGTGGGTGGGATATTAAGTTTGTGGGTTTTGGATATGATCCAAGAAACGATAGAAAGTATCATTTTATGAGCATCAAAATTGATTAAATATTTTAATAGAAATAACAAATAGTTTGATTATCGGTCAAAATGTAGAGGAAGCATGTGTTCATAAGGAAGAACGTTAAAAGGTACAAAGATATTTCTAAGCCATAGGTTAAATACACATTGCTAATCATTAACAATGTACTTGAGTTAAAATCAGCATTAGTTGTTTTAATTCTCGATGTTGAGTTTGTAAATAATGTCTTTTATATGAAGTATAAAAGATGTTGGGAATGTCCCAAACGATAGGCAAGGACACCTTATTAAAATGTTTAATACGGAACATGTAAGATGGATTTCTTATGTGTTAGCAATAGGAATTATCATATATGTTATGTTGTCTACGATATCATGATTTGTTTATGTACTTGATACATGAAGCAAATATCAAATCTGAATTGATATCACTAAATGGTTGCTTGAGGTTTTCTCGTGTATTTATGAAATACTAGAGAATTATTTATAGAAACAACTGACTTCTTATGAAGGAATATTCAGACTCAAATTTTCATAAGTGATATTGAGTGTAGTATGCCAATAACAAATTCAAGTTAAGAATATTTAAGTTAAAAATGTTTCAAATAAAAGACTATGATCGATTCAATGAAAAAGGCTAAGTACATTGCCTTAAATAGTGTCGTAATAAAAGCACTGTATGTAAATATAAATGTACAAATTTATAACTGAGCCGAGGGTGATTTCAAATATTGAGACCCTCATAACATTGTTATATGATAACAATGTCATGATATGGTTCATAATGGAACTTAGAGCTCACTAGAGTTGGGAGACATACTTTGAATTGTTCTACATTATAATGGTAGTTTATCAACATCAGAGAGAGTTGATTGACAGAGTAGAAATTTAAACATGATAACATACTCGTTCACCCAGGGACTGACCTAATTGGTTTTGAGAAAACCGATCAGTGAAGTTGGAATGAGATTCCATAATTGACCCCAAATGCAAGTGGAATAGAGTTAGGGTTATACCCTAGGGGCAATTATGTAATTTATTACATATATCTAACTCGATAACCAATCTTGTTCGAAATAAAAGGTGTTTTCTTTCTATCATATACTTGATATATACTATATTATATATTAATTGATTTACTTAATCAAAAGTACATTTAATAGAAAATCCATAAATGGTATGTTTTGTGATAATAGTTACAAAGTGCTGTAACCATGAGTAATTTATCACGATGAAAATAAATATACCATTTTAAATATTCCTAGTTAAGATGTATCGAGATTGGATATCAATATATTCCTTATGACCAGAATATATAACTAATAAATATAGAAATGTGTTTATTTCTATGCTTATATTCATCTTTTTTGTATATAAATAAGTATAACATTGGGTATTATTTTGTCATTTTACAGAAATGTTGACCAAGCCTCATGCACTCCTAAAAGTGAATAACATGCAAAAATAGAGATCAACTTGTCATATGAATGAAGATTTGCAGACAAAGAAAGGAGATTACACATAAAGCTGCCTTTGAAGTCTGATTTTTGTTCATATTGGTAAAGATAATTTTAGCCTAAAAGAATTAGAAGAAGAATCCATATGCAATCTCATCTCAAGATTATTTCCATAAAGCACATTCAATAAAAGGCATGAGATGAGAGGGAATAATTCTTTTATGAGAGGGCTAAATATTCATAGATTTGATTAGGGTTTTTTTAGTTGGCAACTCTACTCTATAAATACCCATGTGTTCACTATAATGAATCATCCCATTTGAGGATAGTCTTCTTCTTGTTTTTTGTTTTGTTTTTTCCTTTCTCTTGTAATAGTAGCTAGTTAACAATGACTGTCAATTAAGTATGTCAGCATTTTTAACTATTACTAAAAAAATTCTTTTTAGCCGTTGTTATTTTCTTTTATGCAATTTTAATAAAGCTTTGTTATTTGTCTTCTCTTATTTTATTTCGCATTTTTCTTACAATTAATTGTGTTATCTAGTCAATTTGGTTTGCTAGAACACAATCACTATTTTATCTGCTTTTCTCTGTTTTATGTTCAATTCCTTTTTGTTGTTCTTAGCTAATTATTGTATTTGATATAGATCCAATTATGTTCGAATCTGTTTCAAATACAATAGTAGTTTTTATTTGTTTGTTCAAAAATCATCTCTCAATCTCATTTAAAACGCCCAAGGTTTTTCTTGAAAAACAATATAATTTTAATAACTCTCTGTGTTCGACCTGCATACTACACATATGTGCGCTTGTAGAATATTTCATACTTTGATGTGTCTAATTTAATAGAAATAGTCGATCAAGTTTCTAGCACCGTTGCCGGGGAGTAATTTGATTTTTATTGTTTTTTCGTTAAATTAGATTCATGTTAATTTGTTTCTCCTTTTGTTTTCTTGGTTTTCTTTCCAATAAAAAGAGTTTTCTTGACTTTGATATATTCTCTTTACATTGTTAAGATATAAAATTTGTTCTAAAAGCATATCAAAAAAAGGAGGTTCTGTACTTTTGTTTTCTTTTCTTTCCCTTTATTTCAATTTGTTTCCACATTTTATTTATTTGTCTCCTTCTTCCATTCTAAAAGTAAATAAATAAATCTTCACATTCACTTTTGTTAATTTATTTCCCGTTTAGTTTTTATATTTCTTAAAAAAAATCGTTTCATCTTTACTGTTTGTTTCTCTTTTTATTTCCTTTGTTTTATTTTATTCTTTTCAAAAAAAAATCGTTCTTGATTATCAGGATTGGCATATTATTTCTATATGTTAGATATGATATAGTCAAAATCTAAACAAGAATACAAAAAATCTCATCATATTTCTTTCCCTTTGAAATTCTGTTTCCATTTCTAACATTAAAAAAATCTTTGCATTGTACTTCTTTCCATTTACCATTTGCATTTACATTTGTTTCCCTCAAAAATAAAAAAGCATGAAAACAGTTTTTTTATCTAAGCGTTATGTTTGTTTTTTCTATTTTATTCCCCTTATTCCTTTTTCTAATTTTTTTCTTTCTTCCATCATTTTTTATTGTTTTTTCTCTCCATCTTGTCATTCCTTTTTCTTTAAAACAAAAGGTGTAAAAAAACGTCAAGGATCGAAGAGAAAAGAATTCAAGCAAAGAAAAAAAACTCTATGGGTCGAGCGATTGCAAACTGTTGGGGTTTGAATCGCTAGCGCTACTCAATTACTCTGGATGGATTGTCATACCTCATTGTAAGTTGCTCTATCGCTAAAGGTGCCCAGTTCGACGTACAAAATTGCTTGTAAAATATTACAGATGCAACGGCTTTGCTTGTAAATTTTAATTTCTGCAATTATTGCCTGGCTGCTATATTGGTTGCATTTCTGAATCAATTTAGTTAGGAGCAAAATTCCATAATGAACATAAGGTGGGGGAAGTCATTAGCCTTTCCTTAGCTCCAAAATAATTAAATTCATCACTCTCATTATCTTTCAACTTTAAAAGCCATTAGACGTTGGTATTAGGACAAACACAAGCTCATAGGAGAAAATAATTATAATTGAAAAGAGGTGCTCTCTGAAATTGACTGTCTCGAATAATTAGATAACGAATACATAGTAGTTCAATTTATTGAACTATTGGCAAAAGAGGTTGCATACTACACGTAAAACATTGATCGTACCGCTTAGTATTTTATACTATACATGAATGCCCGTAAGACCCCATTTACCCTTCTAATTGAGTCGGTCAACTAATTGAGTACAACTTAGTATTTTTCTATTTTGAAGTAAGAGCCATTTCTGTCAGAAATTTTTAAAACTTCTAAAAAATGAGTGAAAGCCACGAAAATTCACTAAGGGAAATCTCATATAAATCAAAACTTTTCAAATGAAATTGATCAACAGAATTTACTAAATTAAATCTTTCCAAATCTCAATGTCAAAGTGGATAGACCCTTATCTCTTAGGGAGCTATGCTATCCAACAAGGATTGTCCAACTTTCAGCCATTCTCTTTCCACCGGCCAAAGAAAATAATTTTGAACTGAAAAGTTCTTTCATCCAAGGTGTTCCAAAATTCACAGGTTCAAAAAATGCATATGAATTCCTTCAAGATTTCCAATTCTGCACTTCCATATTGAAAATGCAACAATTGTTAGACGAGTTCATTAAGCTTCGATTGATTCCATTTGCGCTACAAGCTAGCGCAAAATGATGGCTAATTCTCTACAACTACAATCTATTCGAAATTGGAACAAATTCAACAATATTTTTGTGAAAAAGTTTTTTTCCTTTCATAAAACTCTTAAAATCAGATTGAGATTAAACTGTTCACACAAAATGAAGGAGAGACTTTTTTACAATATTTTAAATGATTTAAAGAACTCTTATATAGTTTCCCACATCATAGAATATTCAAAACCATTCTATGTGTAACGACCCTGAATTTTCGACCCAATTTAAAATTTTAAAATCTAACGTTTTAATATAAAATTTTGAAATTTCTAAACGATCTCAATTAACATCCAAACTTTGTTTATAAAATGCGCCTAGTGGGTTATTGATAGTGGTAAAGTTTCGTCGTAAAATATCACTGAAAATTTCGTTCGCGTTTTACTGTATAACAGTTCATTTTAAGACGCGAAAATTTTTATCTGTCGAACCCGAATATTTTTACATAGAAAAATTCTAAACCATCTTCTGAGAAAAACGTCATTTTTCGTTTTTCAAAATTCGAACTTCTTTAGCTCCGTCGATCTTATTTTTCGGCGCTTTTCCTGAATTTTTCCGATAATATAAAATTCGAAATTTTGTAATAAAAATCGTACCACCATAATCTGTGTACCGTTGTAAGCGCGTCGTCGCACTGATCAAAACGGTATACTCATTCGTGTAAATCGAAGTCCGACGTAAAATTATTCGTGTTAATTTATTGGTTCCGGACGGACCGGTTAAATAACATTCTCAGCCAAAAATCTTAAACCCGTATCCATTTGAAATTTGAAAAATAAAATCTTAGCTGGTGTAATAAAGGGGGTAGTTGGAAGCTAGGAGTTAGCATTGGAAAAGGGAGTGACGCATCGGGTTACAAAGCAACATTGATTTCACTTTAAATTTATAAAGTAAATATGAAACGAAACAGTCTCATTTTCGTAAAACTCATTCAGGTATACTTCCCTTTACCTTCATCTTTCTCCCCTTCTTTACCCTTCTCCTACTTCTATAAAAATTTTTTATGAAAAATGAAGACAGTAGTAAACACACGCGCACCACCACTTCCCTCTACCTTCGTCACTTCCGCTCCTCAAATCTTCCGCCTTCGACTGCTCCTCCCCTCGCCCTTCTATAACGAACGCCTCCGGTCCTCTCTTCCGCTCCTACCAGCCACCGCCTCCTTGCCGCGCCACTCACCCAGTCACAGCCTACCCCATGCCAGTCGCCACCCCAGACCGCCTATAATTCGCGCACCGCCCTCTTACCATCGAGACGCGCACATTTCCACCCAGCCTCACGCCACCACCCACCGTTCACCACAGACTCACACGTCCCAGCCCAACCACCACCCTCCGCTTCTCTTCGCACCACCCAGCCCCACGTCGCCAACCAAAGCCCACCACACGCACCACTGCCGACTGCTGCCATTCCTTCCCCTCCAACCACCTGACTGACCACCTACCACCCCACGCCGGCAACACCGCCTCCCTTCGCACCACCATGTTCCTCTACCTCCAACCACTGCACCCATCTCAGCCGACCGCTTCACTTCTTCAAACCACCGCCAGTCCACTGCCCTGAGCCCTGAGCCCTGAGATCCTGCCTTGCCGTGAAGAGTGCGTGCGTGTATCGGTGATTGTGTGTAGTTTGTTCGTGTGCGTGAGTCTTGGTGGGTGCATGCGTGTGTTATGAGGGAATGGAAATGTTGGCTGTGTGTTGGGTGTAGTGATTTAGCGAAGGTGGGTTGCGTGGTAGTGTTTAGCGTGTGTTGTAGTTAAGGATGGGAGTGAGATGAGAAGTCACATTCATGTTCTAGAAAAAAAAAGGGAAAGTAGGTGGAAAAATATGTTGTACGTGAATTGGAGGTTGGCAGCAAGCTGGGGAAAGTTATGTGCGTGTGTTGTGTTCTAAAAAAACGAAACTGAGATTTGTAAATAGTTTTAGATATTGCGGAAAGTATTTACGTAAATATCTATTCTGGTTGCCAAAATAGTAACCGACATTTCTTTTCGTTGTGTGCAGAAGTAACCGACTGAGTTCTTTCACAGCAGCATTGATCTTCAGCTTTTGTTCTTTTCTCCATCTTCGTGTCCGTTGTTCGTGCTGTACCGACTCTTTTCGTGCTTCTTTTGGTTCGCCGTCAAATTTCTTATCCACGAAAGGTGAATTAATTTTCACGACTATATTCTTATGCTAGTTTGTTTTGTTGAATGATTGCTATGTGATTGAATTGAATGTTGATTGCTAGTATAAAGTGACAAATAATTTGCAAGTAAATTTGATATAGGATAGTTAACGAATTTAATTTGGATTATATATGTCGAACTTTGATTTGCTAAACCTGACCCCTTCATATGTTAAATTCGATTAGTTAAATTGACCCTTTAATTGTAAGTTAATTGACACGTAGAATTTGATAAATTTCACTTTGGACTCTTGAACGTATATTGAATTAACTATTGTAGTTGAAATTGAACGACAAGTGAAACCGTAATGTTATAATCTTTAATCTACTTGAAATGATAGGGTAGATTCTAGAAATAGTTATATTAATTTGCGTAAATAACAAATGCGAATTAATACGATTATTTCGGGATTATTTGAAAAATTGTTAAATTGTTGTGAATGGATGCTATTGCTTGTTTATTTACTTTGACACCATCCTAGCTATCACACTACAAGTTCCCTTTGTATACTTTGATTTTTGAATTGAAATGGAATCGGGTTGAAATGATAAATACCCAAATAACTTTAACTTAGGATAGAAAATTAAAATAAAACCCGATTGGTCAATGTTTTGATTTAAATAAAATAAAGTTTATTTGACTAATAACAAGGTTTTGAATAAATTCGAATTTAAATTCGAATGAACGTAAATGTGAGTATTTGAATTTGAAAACAAATATTAAACGTAGTAATTGACAAAAGAATATTGTTTAAAATTTAATTATTTAAAAATTAAATTTAGAATTATTTGATAAATTATTAATAACGAGGTTTGAAATAATTAATAATTAAGTTTTGAATTTAGTAATAATTAAGTTTGGAATTATTAATGAATGAGTTTGAAATAATTAATAATTAAGATTTGAAATTATTGAAAATTTGATGAGATCGAATTATAATTAAATTGAATTGAATATCTTTATTAGGAGAAATTGAATTATTGAATACGTGAAACTAAGTTTCTTTAACTGAGTTTTGAAATTTGTAACTAAATAAATAATAGATGAAATGAATTTCTTTAATAAGAAATAGAATGCGCTTTATCGAAACAAATGAAAGACTTGTAATTTAAAGAATTGGATTTGACAAATGTAATTTAAATAAAGTTGTAAACTTTGATAATGAAAATGAACTTAAGAAGTAATGAAATGAATTGGAAATTTAATTGAAATTGTTTAATGATAAATTGATTAAATGAATATCAAATGAAATCGATAATTGAGTTTAAATCGTTTGAACGTTAAATTAAGTTAAATGATTTTGGAATGAACTTATATACAAAATTAAATGTATATTCGAATTGTTTTAAATTGAAACTTTGAAATTGAATTATAGAAATTTTGAAATGAATTTAGAAGTTATGAAGCATAAATTTTGGAAATTGATTTAGAAAGACTAACGAAATGTCGATTTACGAATTTTAATTGAAATTGAAATTTATTTGGTTTTGAAATATATTAACGACCAATCGGTGTTATAATTACGAAGGTTATTAAAGGAACCGGAATTGGTTAAGGACAAACTCACTGTCTAAACCGAAAACCACTTTAATAACTATACGCGGAGTATGATCCAGAATGAAGTGGTTGGATTGACGAATGCGATGACTGAAGAAAGAGAACGATAATGGATAGCTTTGACACTTGTGTCAAATTGGAAATGACTAAAACAGGAGTCGTGCCGGGCCAATGGAGGATTAGCTACCTCAAGTGAACACACTTCTTCGTAAACTATTCATTTACTTTGTGATTAATTGGTGCGCACCCTTGATTTGGGAGTGTTGTTTCACGGTGTTGCGATCGCTGCGGCGATGCGTTCTCACCAGTCCGGATCAGGCGAACGGTAGTGTCACTACCTTGGGTATCGCCTCATGTGCCTTGTCATACTTGTATTCCCGTATTCGCGACCACTACGAATTTGTTTTGTATTATACCTATGGAGTTGTTAACACTAAAAAGTGAACGCTAACACCCGGTGTGTGTAACAGAATCGTGAAAGCACCACCCGTTGGTATGGGAACAAGATATAAGCAGTAAAAAGGCAGCAATTTATAGTGGTTCGGCTTGAGATTAAGCCTACGTCCACTTTGAATCTCTTTATTACTGAATTCGGTTACAAATCGATACAAATCTCTTATCAAAACAGTACAACTTGATCAAAAGAAACAATCTTGACTACTAGCTCAATCTTCGTCGATGAAATTCGATGAATCCATGTTGGATGTAAGGAATTATCTCTTGAAGATTGTTGTAGCGTCTTGAATGTTTGAGGATCTTTGATTGCTGGATGAATGGAGACTTCGATAGAGTAACGGCGCTTGAAGAAATGATTTTCCAAAAGTCCTCTTCATGTTGGAAGTGGTGGCCTATTTATAGGAGTTGATTTCTGAGCAGAAAATTCGCCTAAGTCTTAGGTCGCGTACGACCTTAGTTAAGTCGTAGGTCGCGAGCGACCTAAGCTAGGTCGCAGTCTCCTTGCGGCTTAAGAGATTAGCTGGTGAAGCAGTACTTGGCTTTATTTGATCAAGTGGTAGGTCGCAGGCGAGTTAAGGAATAGGTGTGGGAGCTCTAGGTCATTGAAGCCCTAGCTCGTTAGCCTCTTAGGTCGTAGGTCCCTTAGGTCGCAAAACTTTCCTGTAGTTAGGTCGCAAACCTTTCCTGTAGTTAGGTCGCAAACCTTTCCCAAGTCCTTAGGTCGCAAACTTCTCCCAAGTCCTTAGGTCGCAAACTTCTCCCAAGTCCTTAGGTCGCAAACTTCTCCCAAGTCCTTAGGTCGCAAACTTCTCCCAAGTCCTTAGGTCGCAAACTTCTCCCAAGTCCTTAGGTCGCAAACTTCTCCCAAGGCCTTAGGTCGCAAGGTCTTCTGTTGTTAGGTCGCAAACCTTTTCGTTCTTAGGTCGCGAAGTCTTTCTGCTGTTAGGTCGCAAAGCTTCCTATCCTTAGGTCGCAAGCCCCTCTTAGGTCGCTAACCCCTTTTAGGTCGCTAAGTTCTAGGTCGCTGAGATAATGGAATTAACATTTGCCCCTCGAGGCATATGACTATGCCATAGGTCGTATGCTTCGACTCAACCTTGCTAAGTCGCAAACGACCTAGAACTTGCACGCCTGTTCGCCTTCCATTCTTAGTTTCATATAAATTGGTTAGGTCGCACCTTCTTCCTCACCTTACTGTTTTGAGCCTCCATCGCCATTAACGATTGTTCGAGCTTCCAAAGACAAATTCGACTCATTCAATTGACGATTCTTCCTCACCAATCATAACCCGTAAGTGGATCGACCTTTATTCGTCCATAGTCACTGCTTTGATCACGAATCATTGTTACTTGTCCTAAGCCTAATTACATACATCATGCTTTCTGAACGGTAGTCTCAATTGACTTTAGTTTGTCATTCGACGTGTCGTGGTGATTTGCGATCATACGAAAGCTTTTACCACGGATCTGTGGGGTTTGAAATTGATTTGCTAGTTAATTGGTGGTATGTTGAGGTAGGATGAAGGGGAAGATGAACTCTTTTTGAACTGGCGGTATTGGGTTATCGGACCCAATATGATGTTGCTTGGAGAGGAAGTCAACAACCTATCGGATTTGAACGACCTAAGAGTTAGGTCGCGTGGGAACGCTTAGCGACTTAAGCCTTTGCGATCTAACAACATTTGCGACCTAGAGAATCTCCAACCTAAAAACAATTGTGCACGACCTAGGACTTGAAGAAAATTGCCTCATCTTAATCCATTCAACTGCAACGTGCGACTTACAGAAATCTTAACCCATAATAGGTCGCTGAACGACCTAATACTTGACAATTTTTCACAACCCTGAACTTTTATCCTGAACAACATAGCATAAGAACGCTGCAACCTGTGTTAGGTCGTAAGCGACCTAACACTTAGAATTTTTGAGCAGAATTTGACTAATTTTCTGAATTTGAATTGTTTTGGACTTTGTACTTCTTTTCAGATTGCCTCAACTTTAATGCTGATAACCTGTTTAGAAGCAACATTCACAGAAAAACGGGACGAATATACTGCTGTTGATTGCCCACATCAAACAATAGATTAGTTGACAAAGAATATCAAACTTAAATGAACTTCGTGAATGAAATGCTGTGAACGAACAAATCTAAGTGAAGTATTAAAGCAAAATTGAAATGATCAACTAAAGCTGATTTATTTGCATCAACACAACACTGTTCTTGGACTTAAGATATCAAGCCCTGAAACTTTATAATCGATAAGTATCAATTAATTTAGTTTCTTTTACATTTGCTTGTTATTGCATTAGTCTTGCAAAACACTTCACTCTTTTTAGGAAACGTGCACCTTAATATTTGATCGTCCAGTTCCTTGTGTAGAATGGAATCTCAACAAGAAGACTTGGAAACAGCTGGAGAAACCTTTCCAATTGCTATTCCATTAAATGATCCTCCGGAAAGGACTCCTACCACTTTGAGTCATAAAGTCTTCCGTTAATTATGCATCCAATTTGGCATTGCCGAAGCTGACGCTTTGTTCCCTGGGATAAATGACACTGCTGATAGGCCGCCCCGTGGCTTTGTCGCAGTTAACCGTCAGATGTGTTCGAGCGGAGCCATTCCTCCATTTAACGACTGTCTTCGAGAACTTCTCCTTCGGCTATCTATTTCTCCCTTTCAACTACACCCTAATGGATACTCCATCCTGCTGGGATTGTGTGTGCTTTTCAGGAGAACGTTGGACCGTTTTCCCACTTTTGCCGAAATTCGCTTCTTGTGTACATTTGCAAAGAACAAAGACCACCCCTCTATCATACTTGTAAGGAGTGCCAGGAACCGTAAACTAATTCTGGACTTGCCCGAAAGTGCCCATGGATTCTTGACTCAATTCTTTTACGTTCGCTGTCCTCCGGGATTTTATGCCATCTGGAGAGTCGGAAGTAAGATTGCCTTTCACCAATTCGTTTTCTAAATTTTTCAGAATTCGAACCGTCAAATGCTTAACTCCATTCTTTCTTTTTGCAGCACTTCCTTCTCTTCTTCGAGATACCAGCCACAAGTCGATTTTAGATACTTTGAGTGCCGTTGATGCCGAAGAGAGGAGTGCCAAATTCTTGCTGAAAGATGAATTTCTGCACCAGTTTGGTCTTTTACATCCTTCTAGATCGACTCAGATTCATGAAATTTCTAGTTCTGATGCGGAAACGTTAGTTGCTTCGGGCTCTCAAGCAGAGGCCTCGAATGCCCCAATTTCTGTAGAAGAAATTGCGTCAAAAGCACCCGTCGTAGAGGCTGCTTTGATAAAATGTTCTGCATCCATTGATGTTGTGGGGTCAGCCAGCAAGTCGGCACTTGCCCCTATTATTGAGGAGGAAGAGAATCCTTGAGTTTCTGAGAAATCGATTGATACGGAAGTTGAAAAGGAGAAGTCTGCTGAGCTCCAGGGTGATGACACTTTTGATGGCTTGAGCGATATCATGATAACTTCTCAAGAGCTTTTCGGGGATAATAATCCAAAAGTGACTTCTCCCGTTGTTGAAGCGACTTCCACCCTAAAACAAACCCTGACGTCTACTACGCCAGTCGTCTCTGTTTCCACACTAAAGCGTGGTCTGTAGTTTGACGCATGTAGCTTGCACGCCGCACACACTTAGGATTTTCCAGCACTTATAAGCATTTATCTTCTTTTTCTGGAAATTTCTAAACTTTACTTCTTTTCCATTTTTCAGATTCTCCGATGGGACGTACCGGCTCATACTACGACAACTTTCGGCGCTACGGAGGGCGTGATTCTTACGATTATGGACGTTATCTTCCCTCCCGCAAAGAATCTGACGAAGAGCGTGCAGCTAGAAAAGCTCAAGAAAGGCGTGCTTACAAAGAGCAGCAAAGAAGGAGAGACGATGACTCTCACAAAAGAAAATATCATGATGACAAAGGGAAGAAGCATGCTACCGATGACCCAAGTAAACGGGTTAAACTTGATGAGAAGGACGCGTCTGAAATTTCTGAAAAAACTGACGCTCCTATCCCTTCTGATACTCCGGCCGGCTCTCCTCCTCTAAAGAAGTCTGATATTCAAACAATTATTAACATGCCACAATATCAAGTTAAAGACAGCCCTCCAACGCTTCAGAGCCGATTTCCAAATTGGTGCCTAAAAGGAGTGCGCTTTGACTTGGATTTGGTTCCGATTGATAAGCAAGACATGCTTAAAAGTCTTGACGCGGTCAGGCTTAATATCGAGAGGATGTCGCAATGGCAGAAACTTGTCGACGAACTTCAGAGGGTCAACCACATAAATCTTGAGGCGATGATGACCATGGAGAATGATAAATCAGAATGGGACAAATGGTGTAAGCAACATGATGCGGAAATGACAAGCATTGCAGACGACACCGCAAAGCTTGCATCTGAAGTCAAGCGACTAAAGGAAGATCTGGCCTCATCTTCTACATCGCACACTCAAAAGGAAGAAGTCTTTCAGAAGCAAGTGCGGGACGCACATGCTGCGCAAAGGGACGCCGAAATGAAGCTTGCAGCCGAGCAGCACATTACTGAGAAATATCGCACAGAAAATACTGAGCTGCGGGGAACAATTGCATCCCAAAATGCAGAGATTGAGATGCTGAAAGCTAAGCTTCTTAAAGTTGAGAAGGAGCGTGATGACGCGGTCGCTGGACAAGTTGCGGCCGAAGAGTCTCACGACGCCACTAAAGCTAGCATCGATTCTACTCTATTTGACTTCTACATGCACAACGTTTTGGGCCGTGGCAGCCTTTCATTCTTGGGTCCCAAATATGAGATTACACTTGCTGAAGTTTGGGAGACCATACTTGATACATTTGCCGGTTATGCGGAAGCAGACCTTGTAGCGCTTTATCTAGATGATGAAGCACGTGATGCGCTTATTAGAGGCAAAGAGCAACTTGCCGAAGCTAGAGCCGGGACAGTGGTAGAGGAACATCCAGAAAAGACAACCTCTCTACCTGCCCCTGTCCATACTTCAACTTTGACTGATGCTGATATCATCGGTTCTAGCTCTCAACCTCCACTTGCTGCAAAAGATGCTGAAGCTAAACTCGATACTTCCGAGACTCCTCTTTCCCAAATTGAGGAGAAGAGCCAGGAAGAAACTGAGGCTGATAAATATGAAATTGAACTTGCGAAGCCAACTCCTCCAGGTAACTTTGGCGAAGTTCCGGGTCTAATGAACCAGTTATTTGATTTAACCGAGTTTGATGACCTTCTTACTTGTTACTTGAACTTTGGTGAACCGATACCTTCTCTATTTTCGGAAGATGTTGATTTTAACTTCTTTTCTTCTACAGCGGAGGCACCAAACACTGCACAAGTTTCCACTCCTTCAGTTGCCGTCCCTCCATCTTTACAGGTTACTCCTCCTTCTGCTTCCCAGCCGGGATCACAGGCAGAGAAAATCGAAGCCCTTCAAGGCCTGGATGACCCGGCAGCTTCGCAGGAACAGAAGGCGGAGGACCTTGAAGACGTCGAGAAGACCCCGGAGCAGTCCCTTGATGATGACACGAAGCTTTCAACACTGCTTACTACTCCGGGGAGCGAATCTTCTTCAAAGAGGTTGGGGAAGCGTGGCATAAGGAAGAAGAAGAGAAGTGCTTCAACTGGGGAGGAAGCAGAAGTTGATCCAGCCGCGCCTTTTTCTCCTTCTGCCCCGACCCGTCCACAACGGCTCCAAAAACTAATCATTAGGCCGGGGAAAGGCTCCAAAGGTGGCGAGAAGAAGGAATAACAAGCTAGATTTTCTACTCCTTACTTTTACTTTTTGCATGTATCGACCGGGGATTGTGCGGGTACCGGTCCCTGCTTTTGCTTTTTGAGATATCTGCACATGTAAAGAATTTTCATAGTACTAAATAAAATAATTATTTTACTTGTACAAACTCTTGTGTTTGTGAGAACGCATCTGTTTCTCTTTTTTTTTTAGTGTAGGATAAACGATTCCTTTTACTTGTACAAACTTTTTGTCTGTGTTTGGGAATGCATTTATTCCACATCTATTTTTCGTGATATTGCAACGAACTTGTGGCATGTTGCTTTTATTAATATAATTGAATTGTATAGTATTGCCCCCATGCCGTAAGTGCATTGCAATATTCTTAGCTTTTTCAAAACTAATACTCTTTCTTCAGAGGATAATTATTACGCTTTTAAGGGGAGAATTATTCTGCTTTTAATAGAGTATATCCAGTCTTTAGAAGAATTTTTATTTTCTCTTTCTGAAGAACGCTTCAACTTTCGGGGATAATCACTTTTATTTATTAAGAAGTGAATTTCCCTATGAAGTGAAGTGAACTTTTCTGAAAGAATTTTGTAGTATTTCAACTTTTTTAGGAGGAACTTTTCGAGATGAACAAGTTAATCCTTTCTTTGAGAGTTGAACTGTGCTTCTGGAGAATGCTTTTTGTTCGAGTATTTTATTTTGGGACATGCCTCCGGAGAGGGCTCCTCTTAAAGAATTGTGCCTCCGAAGAGGTCTTGTGCCTCCGAAAAGGGCTTGTGCCTCCGAAGAGGGCTTGTGCCTCCAAAGAGGGCTTGCGGTGCCTTGGGAAAGGGCTTTTGCCTCCGAAGAGGTCATGTGCCTCCGAAGAGGGCTTGTGGTGCCTTGGGAAAGGGCTTTTGCCTCCGAAGAGGTCATGTGCCTCCGAAGAGGGCTTGTGCCTCCGAAAAGGGCTTTTTGATTGCCTGGAAGTTACTTTCTCATGGTTGAGTGGATCCACGGGGCGGACGCAAGTTGCTTGATTGGATGCTCGTTTGCACAAACGATCGCAATTAAGTAACAAGGGCCCTGTTCCTTCAGCTTGGGAAGGTGCCCCTCCGGTGGTTCCACCAATCTTTTTTGATTGAGAGAAGCACTTTCATTTTTTGGCGTGCCTCGTTAGAGGGCTTTGTTGACCTTTGGGAAGGAGCATCGGTTGGTTGGTGTGCCAGGAAGGTTGCGTCTCAGGGGCGAGTAGATCCACGGGACGGACGCAAGCTGCCTGATCGGATGCATCACGATCAGTTAGCAAGGGCCCTGTTCCTTCTGCTTAGGAAGGTGTCCCTTCGGTGGTTCTACCGGCCCTTTTATTGAGAGGCATACCTCCTTTTGGCTGTTCCTTTGTTTGCTTGGCAATGTTCTCTCATCATCTGCTCATTAGCGATCTTTTATTATTGTTTCCAAGCGCATCTTCTTTCCTTACATTGCTATGTTTGAAGAAGTGGACTTCACTGTTGAACGACTTCCCGGGACAAACGCAAAGTTATCTAGTTGGATGTTTGTTTATATCGACAATCTCAACCAATTAACAAAGGTTTGTTGCAGTGGAGTCGCCAACTTTTTATGTGAAGTTCTCCTTGTATAGGATTTGTATTTGGAATTTCTTGTCGCTTGGTATTTGCATAACAGGTGATTTATAGAGGTCGCTTGGTTTTGTGACGAGCAAGCATTGTTTTGATGTCCTGCAATTTTGAATCGACATTTTAGCAATACATTTAAAGTATTTACATATCGAAATAAAACAGGCATTATGAAATAGTAAAGAACACAAGATTTATAGTGGTTCGGCCAAGAACCGGGCCTACATCCACTTTATAGCTTTCATTCATTCACACTGATTTACAATATTTTACAACACAACTGATACATTCATCATTATTTTACAATTTTGAACAAAGCTTTTTCTTTCAAGTAAAATAAGGACGTAAGTGGTTGCTGTTCCAGGCTCTTGGAATTGGATCTCCTTCGACAGTTATGAGTTTGAAAGTGCCATCAAGAAGTTTACTGCCAATGGCATATGGTCCTTCCTAGTTTGGTCCAAACACACCAGTTGCCGTCATGATCTTTTTCAAAACTAAGTCCCCGACCTCAAAGCTGCGTTGGCGAACTTTAGAGTTGAAGTGCCTGGCTATCCTTTGCTGATAAGCTGAAACTCTGAGCCTAGCTTCTTCTCTTTTCTCATCAAGAAAATCAAGTGCTTCAAGTTGCAGCTTTTCATTTTCAGCTTCGTTGAAATGAACTCTTCTATGTGAGGGAACTTCTACTTCCACTGGAATCATTGCCTCTGATCCGTATGCTAGTGAAAATGGAGTGTGCCCAGTTGCAGTTTTGTGAGTAGTCCTGTATGCCCATAGTGCTAATGGAAGCTTATCAACCCAACCACCTTTTGCTCTTTCGAGTTGCTTTTTGATGGTTGACTTGATGATTTTATTCACTGCTTCCACTTGCCCGTTTGCCTGCGGATGAGCCACTGCTGAGAAGCTTTTCCGAATTCTGAATCGTTTGCAGAAATCCTGGAACTCTTCACTTTCAAACTGAGTGTCGTTGTCTGTGATTATTTTCTGTGGCACACCATATCTGCAAATGATATTTTTCGTTACAAAATTTATCATCTTTTTAGAAGTAATGGTGGCCAAAGGTTCAGCCTCAGCCCACTTGGTGAAATAATCAACGGCTACGATAGCATATTTGATTCCTGATTTGGCAACTGGTAATGGTCCGATTAGATCTATCCCCCAAATGGCGAATGGCCAAGGGCTGACCATCTGTGAGAGTTCGGTGGAAGGTGCTCTTGGGATTTTTGCAAATCTCTGGCACTTGTCGCACTTTCTAGAGTAGATAGTAGCATCTCGGTTAATGTCAGGCCAGAAATACCCATACCGGAGAACTTTCTTGGCTAAAGTTTGACCAGTTGAATGATCTCCACATTCTCCTCCGTGTACCTTCGGCTAGAATTGTCTTGGCTTCTTCCTTAGTTACACATCGGAGCAGAGGCATTGAAAATCCCCGTCTGTATAATCGGCCATCTTGAATTATATATCTCGACGCTTTTCTCAATAATTTTCGACGTTCCTTAGAACTTTCTGGCAGGGAACCACTGAGTAGGTATTCTTTGATTGGAGTCATCCATGATTCGTGCTCTTGAGACGTAGTCATAATCCAATCAACATCCATTTCATCAATGCTTGGAGCTGACAGAACTTCTACAGGAACTAATCCCAATAACTGAGCTTCTCCGGAACTTGAGTACTTTGCTAAAGAATCTGCCTTCATATTTTCCTCTCGGGGTATGTGGCTTATTGAATAGTGATCGAAATCATTGAGGAGTTCGGAAGTTTTAGTCAAATATGCAGGCAAATTTCCTCCTTTGGCTTGAAATTCTTTCTTCACCTGGCAAACAATAAGCTGAGAATCGCTGAAAATCTGCAACACTTTGATGTTTAGTTCCTTAGCGATTTTTAAATCGGCAATAAGTGCTTCATATTCTGCTTCATTGTTTGTTGAAGGAAATTCCAGTCTCAATGCATAACACAATGATCGTCCTTCGGGAGTTTCAAGCACAACCCCTGCCCCAGAACAGTAATCATTTCTTGATCCGTCAACATACAACTTCCACTGGATTGGAATGCCGTCAGTTGTTTCATTTTCACTATCGCCTTTGTCAGTAGATTCTGCGATGAAATCTGCTAAAGCTTGTCCGTTGATTGCTCTTCGGGGGTGATAGGTGATGTCATACTGGCTAAGTTCAATGTTCCATTTCAAAAGACGACCCGAAGTTTCAGGACGAAACAGGACTTGCTTTAGAGGTTGATCAGTAAGAACTTTGATAGGATGAGCTTGAAAATATGGTCTCAACTTCCTGGAAGCAATTAGCAAACAATAGGCGAGCTTCTCTATCTTCGAATAATTCATCTCTACCCCAGTGAACCGTTTACTGATGTAATAGACTGGATGCTGTATTTTCATATCTTCCCGTACAAGTGCTGCGCTGAGGGCGTGAGATGAAATTGCTAAGTAGATGAAAAGGTCTTCACCGTCAGTAGGCTTGGAAAGAACCGGAGGTGTTTCCATGTGATGAATTAGTTCATCGAAAGCAATCTGGCATTCTGGAGTCCATTCAAAAATTTTCTTTCCTTTCTTTAGAGCGTCAAAGAAGGGAATGCATTTGTCTGTGGCTTTGGAAATGAAGCGACTCAGAGCAGCGACTTTTCCATTGAGACTTTGCATTTCTTTCTTTGTTTTAGGGGCTTTGACTTCCCTTAAAGCTGTGATTTGAGTAGGATTGGCTTCAATGCCCCTGGCGCTCACAATGAAACCCAAAAACTTCCCAGATTCTACCCCGAATGAACATTTCAATGGATTGAGCTTCATTCCGTACTTTCGAAGAATTGCAAACATTTCCTCCAAGTGCCCCATGTGATCTACAGCTTTCTTTGATTTTATCAACATATCGTCGACATAAACTTCCATGGTTCTACCAATCTGAGGCTTGAACATTACATTGACGAGTCTTTGGTAGGTTGCCCCAGCATTTTTCAATCCGAAAGGCATAACTTTGTAGCAGTAGAGACCCACATCTGTAATAAAGCTTGTGTCTTCCTGATCCGGCTCATGCATCATAATCTGATTGTATCCGGAGTAAGCATCCATAAACGATAACAACTCATGCCCAACTGTTCCATCCACCAATTGATCAATTCTGGGCTGCGGGAAGCAATCTTTAGGGCATGCTTTGTTTAGGTCTGAGAAATCTATGCATACTCTCCACTTTCCATTCGCCTTCTTGACCAATACTGGATTTGAAACCCAATTTGGATAAACGGAGTTTCTGATAAAGCCGTTCTCCATGAGCCGATCGACTTCTTCCTTTAGTGTTGTCGATCTTTCTGGGCCTTGAGTTCTTCTTTTCTGTTTCACTGGTGTGAATTTCGGATCTATGTTCAGAGTATGTACAGCAACTTCCGGGAAGATCCCACACATATCAGCGTGACACCAAGCGAACACATCTAGATTGGCTTTTAAGAATGATATCAGTGTGTTTCGTACTGTTATGCTTAGTTGTGAACCCACATTGAGTACTTTGTTCGGGTCTTTTGAGTCTACAGATATTGGTACCGTTACTTCCACGGGTACCACTCTATTCTCCCCTGTACTGGCTTTCCTGGGATCCATTTCTTTTCTCGCATTGCTGTGTTCGCCAGTACAGGGGCCGCTCCGTAGTTGCTACAGGGTTGGTTCCTTGATGCGGAGCGGAGTTGCCGCATCTTTCCCCATTTCTCTTTTCCTGGCCTCTCGGAGTTCTACAAGATAACATTCTCGTCCTGCGTTCTGATCTCCTTTAATAACAGCAATCCCATTATCAGTAGGAAATTTCATTGTTAAACACCAAGGAGCGAGGACGGCCCTGAAAGCAGCAAGAGTAGGCCGACCCAAGAAAGCGTTATAGGCGGAGAATCCATCAACAATTACAAAAGTTTGCTTTCGAACTAACTTCTTTTGCCCTTCGCCCATTTCAACAAACAAGTCCACCGTTCCAATTGACTGTTTCAGTTCTCCTGTGAATCCGGCAATTTTGTGTGAAGAGGCTTGTACATCTGTCATAGGGATTTTCATCTGGTCAAATGTCCTTTTAAAGAGTATGTTGCACGAAGCACCACTATCAACCAGAACTCTTCTGACAATAGTCGGCCCAATACCGACTGAAACAACTAAAGGGTCCTCAGTAGGAGCTTACACATCAATAGAATCCCTGGTTCTGAACATAATATCATCGTGAAAAGTCTTCTGCTGCTTTAGAGGTGCAGCGTCTTCCAAGATCAAGACACTTTCTTCAGTCGGAGCATACTTCAAAGCTCTAGCATACCTTTCCATTTCACCCCAACTCCTACCAGCTGGATGAGGTCCTCCTGTGATCACATTGATAACAGGTCTTTCTTTTTCAGTAGGCCTTTCTCCTGAACCAGATGAATGAGCTGGGGGTAGTTGCCCCGGGTTAGATGAGGATGGGTCTTTTCTATTCCTCTTGACGTATTGCTGCAACTTATTCTCTCTTAACAATTCCTCAATCAGGCTTTTCAAATGGCGGCACTCATTGGTATCATGCCCTGGTTGGTTGTGAAACTTGCAAAATCTTCCGCTTTGAACAGCATTCTTTCCAACTTTCACGGCCGGTGGTTTTGGAAATTCAACAGCATCCTTAGTGGCGATGAAGATATTCTCCGGGGTATCGGTCAGAGGAGTAAAGTCTGAAGGTTTAAGGAAGCGGGGCTTTTTGAAGTCTTTCTGCCTTTTCCCACCATTACTTTCCCTTCTCTGAACTGCAGGTTCTTTCTTGTTTTGAACGGTAGCATTATTTTCCACCACCGTTGTCACAACTTTAGCTGGTGCGGAAAGATTCTCTAGGCGTATAAATTCGTCAGCCTTTTTGTAGAATTTCTCGAGCGAATTTGTTTCCTTCATCTTCAGCCATTTTCCAAATTCGCTTGATTTGTCGATAGCACGCATCAAATAGGTCAGGATCATTCATGGCTCTGCGTTATCGACTTCTACCAGAGCTAAGTTGAAGCGGTTCAAGAATGACTTAATAGGTTCTCCCGGATTCTGTTCAAGACTGGACAATGACATTATGTCTTTTGCCTTTGAAGCGTATAGCCTGAATTGCTCTTTGAACTTTCGGGTCAGATCGGAAAACTGATCTACAGATCAGACAGGAAGCTTGGTAAACCAGAGAAGTGCCACTCCTTCTAAATAAACTAGAAAATATCGGCACTTTATTTCGTCAGTTGCTCTTGCGCCGGTCATGTGCCAGTCATATTTATACAAGAACTGATTTGGGTCACTTGTTCCCCGATAAGCAGGAATGGTGGGGGGAACAAATTTTCTAGGAAATTCAGCCTTTAGAATCTTCTCGGTAAACGAAGTTCTACTTGGTGCGAATCCCCATTCGCTCTCATCTTCATCTCTTTGCATGCTCTCTTTCATTATTTGCTTGATCATACCAGAAAGATATTCCTCATTGTTCAGAGATTTCGCAGAATAGACCTCGGCCATCTTTTCGGGGGTTTGTCCAGGTAAATGCTCATGAAGAACTGGTGACGGCCTGGATCCTTCGGCCTGGAGGGGTGCCCCTTCGGCAGCACCTGATCCCCCGTGAGGAATATTTCTCCCCTCGGAATTGGGAGCAGCATTAGCAAAGTTTCCCTCATTATTTACTGGTCTTTGATTCATACCAAGTAGAGCATTCAGCTTTTCCATCATCAGGTTATTCTGAGTTTCAATCTGCTGGTACAGTCCGGATACAGCAGCATCTAACTCTTGTCGCGTCACACCGACGCTTGGGGCTGCCTGACTTGGAGAGAGAGAAGTGGCAGTATTATCACGGTCATCGTCAGTTCTGACAGACTTTCGTTTCCTTCCAGGAGCCATTATATCTGATAAACTTCTGGTTTTGTAGGAAATTCTTTCAACAAACTTCTGTGAAGCAATGGTGAGTAATAGCCTGAGTTCAATTCTCAGTGAAAGCACCAAAATGTTAACGCTAAAAAGTGAACGCTAACACCCGGTGTGTGTAACAGAATCGTGAAAGCACCACCCGTTGGTACGGGAACAAGATATAAGCAGTAAACTGGCAAAAAAGCAGTAAAAAGGCAGCAATTTATAGTGGTTCGGCTTGAGATTAAGCCTACGTCCACTTTGAATCTCTTTATTACTGAATTCGGTTACAAATCGATACAAATCTCTTATCAAAACAGTACAACTTGATCAAAAGAAACAATCTTGACTACTAGCTCAATCTTCGTCGATGAAATTCGATGAATCCATGTTGGATGTAAGGAATTATCTCTTGAAGATTGTTGTAGCGTCTTGAATGTTTGAGGATCTTTGATTGCTGGATGAATGGAGACTTCGATAGAGTAACGGCGCTTGAAGAAATGATTTGCCAAAAGTCCTCTTCATGTTGGAAGTGGTGGCCTATTTATAGGAGTTGATTTCTGAGCAGAAAATTCGCCTAAGTCTTAGGTCGCGTACGACCTTAGTTAAGTCGTAGGTCGTGAGCGACCTAAGCTAGGTCGCAGTCTCCTTGCGGCTTAAGAGATTAGCTGGTGAAGCAGTACTTGGCTTTATTTGATCAAGTGGTAGGTCGCAGGCGAGTTAAGGAATAGCTGTGGGAGCTCTAGGTCGTTGAAGCCCTAGCTCGTTAGCCTCTTAGGTCGTAGGTCCCTTAGGTCGCAAAACTTTCCTGTAGTTAGGTTGCAAACCTTTCCTGTAGTTAGGTCGCAAACCTTTCCCAAGTCCTTAGGTCGCAAACTTCTCCCAAGTCCTTAGGTCGCAAACTTCTCCCAAGTCCTTAGGTCGCAAACTTCTCCCAAGTCCTTAGGTCGCAAACTTCTCCCAAGTCCTTAGGTCGCAAACTTCTCCCAAGGCCTTAGGTCGCAAGGTCTTCTGTTGTTAGGTCGCAAACCTTTTCGTTCTTAGGTCGCGAAGTCTTTCTGCTGTTAGGTCGCAAAGCTTCCTATCCTTAGGTCGCAAGCCCCTCTTAGGTCGCTAACCCCTTTTAGGTCGCTAAGTTCTAGGTCGTTGAGATAATGGAATTAACAGGAGTGCTCCCTGATATCCCATTAGTTTACGGTGGAGTTTACAGTGCTGTATAGTCTATGATGCTTATATAAAATGTGTTAAGGGGAATAATGGTGACGCCTTAACACTATCTTGATATTTTACATTACTGTTAGACATTATCTATTTATCGTACACTACTATGTATAGATAGTTTATCGGATCCTGAAAGATGTTTATTCCAACCATCTTTGAGTTATTGTTATTTCAAATTTTGAACCATATTATCTGTATAAGAATATATGTCCTGATTCGAGTGTTTGTTTGTGCATATGCTCGGATCAGACTGAGGATTGTTGTTGCTGCTTACTTGGAGCTGAAGACCGAAGACTATCACTATCTTATCTTATCCGTATTGTTCTTCCTATTTGGACATCTATGTTGTTGTATTTCTTTTATTTGAGACATTGTTGTATTTATGGGTAGCTTCATGAACTACTCTTATGACTATGTTGTATTTCCGCTGCACTATTCTGTTATGTTATATTTTCTGTGATTCTGTGATGATTCTCATTTATATACATATACTCCATTAATGATTTGTGTTTTGTACTATTTAAGTTGACACGTGTGGATTATTGTCAATTTAAATGGTCCAAATATACGGGTTGTTACAGTTGGTATCAGAGCTTTGGTTCCCGATAACCTTAGCCTGTGGAGTTTAAAGTTCATTAGAGATAGGGTAAACATACCCTAGAATGAGGAGAATCATTGCAGAATCCACATCCTTTGATTCATCTTTCTTAATGAAATTGTTGAATAGAATTTCCTTAAGTTCTATAAATTCCTATCTTTGATTCTAAATCACTTTTGGTATTCCAGGATGGCTACCAGAAGAAATGTTAGAGGCAGGAGTGGAAATGCTCCTGGTCCACATGATCCAGCTCCCGCAGTCCGATTCTCCACTCTTAGCAAGGAGTATACCCAGCTTGGAGGAGTCAAATTTACTGGCTTTGAGAGTATTATCGAAGCACAACAATGGCTTAAGAGTTTGGAAAGGATCTTTTCTGGCTTGAAGATTGCAGATGCTCAGAAGCGTAAGTTGGCCGCTTGGCAGCTTCAGGATGCTGCACAAGATTGGTGGGAATCAGTCACTTCTCGAACTGATGAGGAAACCATCACTTGGGCCCAGTTTAGGTAGTAATCTATCTAAATTCCAACTAAACAAAAATTTCTCTCTTATCTCGTCATAATTTTGATTCGTTTCATATCACTTGTAATAGGGATTCCTTTATGGCTCAGTGGATGCCAGCTGCTGGGAAGGCCCAACTCTATCGGTCTTTTATGGATCTCAAGCAAGGCAACATGACCTTCACTGATTATGAAAGGAAATTCAACGAACTATCTAAGTTCGGACCCGGTTTGATCGACACACCTCTGCTTAAGAATGAGAAGTTCATACATGGCGCACGCCCAGAGTATTACGAGCTCCTCACCGCTCATGTCCGTAGAACTTTCACTGAGTTGATGGATTTTGCCCTTCGATATGAGGGAAAGCCTAAGGGTACATCTGTCCCCAAAGCTCCAGTTACTCAGACACCAGCTAATCAGTCGGGAAAGAGGAAGCCAAATTTTGAGCAACAGAAGAAGAATTGGCAGCAGAAATCCGGGCTTGGCTATTCTCAGAAGAAGCCTATTGACTTATCCTCCATCACTTGTTTCAAGTGCGACCAGAGGGGTCACTACGCCAACAGCTGTCCAACATCTACCGGTGCCGCTGTTCCGCCCCCTCAGAATACCAAGAACGACCTCTGTCACGTATGTCTGCAGCTGGGCCATTTCAAGAGGGATTGTCCTATGTATAAAAAGGGAAAGATGGCTGGGGTTTTTGCTATGACTTCTTCCACCCGTGATCCACCTACCCCACCTGCTCCTACTGATAACCAAGGTACATTACAGAGTACTTTTATGTTGCATACTTTACCCGTTAAAGTTCTATTTGATACCGGAGCAACACATAGTTTCATATCTATTGATTTGTGCAATAAACTTGGTTTGGAACCCATCCTTTCATCTACTTTCTTATGTGTATCAAACCTTATTGGAGGGCCCACTAACCTTAAAAGGGTTTGTAAATATGTCACTCTTATGCATGGCATTCACCACTTCACTTGGGATTTCTATGTCCTTGGATTCGAGGCATTCGATATACTATTAGGCATTGATTGGCTACGGAAGTTCGAAGCCAATATCTCATGCAAAGCTCGAACAGTCTCTCTCATCGATGACAAGAGTATGCCTTTGGTTATTAAAGGCAAATCACCTCAAGAATATGCTGGGAGGTTTATATTTTCACTTGACTCCCATCCAAATGATCTAAGCTCTACTCCAGTTGTTCAATTCTTTTCTGATGTATTTGGAGAAGTAAAATCTCTACCACCTACACGGGAAATCTAATTCCGCATTGACCTTATTCCTGGTGCCCGACCAGTAGTTCTTCCTCCCCGGAGAATGGCTCCTAAAGAAAAGGCTGAACTGAATGCTCAAATTGAAGATTTATTTGCTAAAGGCTTGATTTGGCGAAGTCATTCAGAATGGGGTGCTGCAGTGATATTTGTCACAAAATCAGATGGTTCCCTCAGAATGTGTGTGGACTATAGAGAGCTGAACAAGCTCACACACAAGAACAGATATCCGATGCCCCGCATCAACGATCTGTTCGACCAGCTCCATGGAGCTAAAGTATTCTCTCAACTCGATCTGGCTACTGGCTTTCACCAACTCAGAATTGTTGAGGAGAGTATCCCTAAGACAGCATTCCGCACTGAGAATGGTTTCTTTGAATGGCTGGTTATGCCGTTCGGTCTTACTAATGCTCCAGCTTATTTCGTCTACTTGATGAATAGAGTTTTCAGGGATGTTCTTAACAAGTTCGTTCTTGTTTTTATCGATGATATTCTCATCTTCTCTAAGGACGAGAAAGAGCATAGGTCACATTTGGCTTTTGTTCTTGAAAGTCTACGCAGTCATTAGCTTAAAGCCAAGTTTTCAAAATGCCATTTTTGGAAAGATGAAGTTCGATTTCTTGGCCATATTGTTTTAGAGAATGGGATTTCGGTCGATCCAGCTAAGATCGCCGTAATCAATGTAAGTTCTATTCTTACTTGTCAAATTCTATCAAAAACAACTTATCATTTTCATAATTCAAATCTTTGGAATTTGCAGGATTGGGAGACCCCCAAAACTCCCACAGATATCCGCAGCTTCTTGGGTTTGGCCGGCTATTACCGCAGATTTATTGAAAACTTTGCCCGTATTGCCGCACCATTTACCGCACTGACCAGAAAGAATGTGAAATTTATTTGGAGCGAAAAGTGCGAAGCAGCTTTCAATGAGATGAAGCGAAAGTTGACCTCTGCCCCGGTTCTTACAGTTATTGATGGTAACAAAGGATTGACCGTCTATACAGATGCCTATCGAGATGGACTTGGAGCAGTTTTAATGCAGAAAGGAAAAGTTATTGCCTATGCGGGTCGTCAGTTAAAGACCCATGAAACAAACTACGCAACCCACGATTTAGAGCTTCTTGCGGTTGTATTTGCTCTTAAGCTATGGAGGCACTATCTATTGGGAACAAAATTCGAGTTATTCACTGACCATAAGTCATTGAGATATATCTTCTCGCAAAAGGATTTGAATCAGAGACAAGTCCGATGGCTCGAATTTCTAGCTGCATATGATCTTGATATTAACTACACTACGGGGAAAGCAAATGCCGTAGCCGATGCTTTGAGCAGAAACCAAGCTATGATATGTTGTAATCTTGTTGAAGGAATGTTATTCCAGCTTTCCGTCTCCCCAGCTCTTATGGATCGTATTATAGCCAAGCAATACGAGGACACTTTGCTTTATCGCATCAAAGAAATAGTGCTTGGCAGAGTTGAAAATGCTGATAATAAACTGGGTGCACATGTTGATAGTAATGGAGTCTTGAGAATTGATGATCGTATCTATGTTCCTAATGTTGAAGGTCTTAGACAAGAAGTGCTGAGAGAAAATCATAAGTCTTCGCTTTCATTTCATCCCGGTGTCACTAAAATGTACCAGAATATGAAGAAGTTATATTGGTGGAGTGGGATGAAGCGGGATATTTCTACCTATGTTAGCAGGTGCACCACTTGCCAACAAGTTAAAGCTGATCACAGGAAGACAGCAGGATTGCTTCAACCTCTAGAGATTCTAGGTTGGAAGTGGGAGCAAATTTCTATGGACTTTATTGATGGGCTGCCAAGGACTAGAAAGGGTAACGAAAGCATATGGGTGATTGTCGACAGACTGACGAAGTCCGCACACTTTATTCCAGTCAAGACCACTCGTACAGCTTCGAGTTTGGCCGAGATATACATGAGAGAAGTTGTTAAACTTCATGGTGTACCATCTAGTATTGTATGCGATAGAGATCCTATTTTCACTAGTAAGTTCTGGAAGGCATTTCAGGATACTTTGGGCACCAAACTGAATCCGAGCACAGCTTATCATCCTCAGACAGATGGCCAAACTGAGAGGGTGAATCAGATTTTGGAAGATCTTCTCCGAGCTTGTATTATTGACTTTGGTGGATCTTGGGAGGACCATCTTCACTTGGTTGAATTCACTTATAATAATAGTTATCAGGTAAAGAATTTGAATTCCAAATTTGAATAAGCATATTTGAATGTGAATTAATTGTCTTTAATCAACCAGGCAAGCATTGGTATGGCACCGTTCGAAGCCTTATATGGACGGCCGTGCAAATCGCCAGCTTATTGGATCGAGTCTGGAGATCGATTAGTGCTTGGTCCAGAAATAATTATGGAAGCTTCTAAAAAAGTCGAAGAAATCAGGGAGAAGATAAAGACGGCACAAGATAGACAGAAGAGCTATGCTGACAAAAGGAGAAGAGATCTCAAATTCAGAGTAGGAGACAAAGTATTTCTGAAAGTGTCGCCTTTGAAGAATATTGTTCGATTTGGAAGGAAAGGAAGCTAGCTCCCAGATTTGTTGGTCCGTTTGAGATTATAGAAAGAGTCGGAACATTAGCATATAGAGTTGCATTACCAAAGAAGTTCGCCGGTGTGCACAACATGTTCCACGTCTCACATCTTCGCAAAGTTGTACACGATCCATCTATGACCATCCCTACTGCTCAGTTGGAAGAGATAGTTATTGAGCCTGACTTGACTATTGAGCGAAAGCCACTTCGGATAGTCGATCGTGAGACAAAGCAACTCAGAAGGAAGTCGGTAAATCTCGTCAAAGTACAGTGGAGTGCGGATGAGCGAGATTGTACATGGGAGACTAAGGATAGTATTCGGGATTCAAACCCCGAATTACTAATTTCAGGTAAATTCGATTTTCGTATTTATCTATCTTAATTTTCCTGCTTACTTCATTCTTACTTTACTCGTATCGTTCCTTTTCGGGGATGAAAAGTTTTGAGTGGGGGAGATTGTAACGACCCTGAATTTTCGACCCAATTTAAAATTTTAAAATCTAACGTTTTAATATAAAATTTTGAAATTTCTAAACGATCTCAATTAACATCCAAACTTTGTTTATAAAATGCGCCTAGTGGGTTATTGATAGTGGTAAAGTTTCGTCGTAAAATATCACTGAAAATTTCGTTCGCGTTTTACTGTATAACAGTTCATTTTAAGACGCAAAAATTTTTATCTTCCGAACCCGAATATTTTTACATAGAAAAATTCTAAACCATCTTCTGAGAAAAACGTCATTTTTCGTTTTTCAAAATTCGGACTTCTTTAGCTCCGTCGAACTTATTTTTCGGCGCTTTTCCTGCATTTTTCCGATAATATAAAATTCGAAATTTTGTAATAAAAATCGTACCACCATAATCTGTGTACCGTTCTAAGCGCGTCGTCACACTGATCAAAACGGTATACTCATTCGTGTAAATCGGAGTCCGACGTAAAATTATTCGTGTTAATTTATTGGTTCCGGACGGACCGGTTAAATAACATTCTCAGCCAAAAATCTTAAACCCGTATCCATTTGAAATTTGAAAAATAAAATCTTAGCTGGTGTAATAAAGGGGGTAGTTGGAAGCTAGGAGTTAGCATTGGAAAAGGGAGTGACGCATCGGGTTACAAAGCAACATTGATTTCACTTTAAATTTATAAAGTAAATATGAAACGAAACAGTCTCATTTTCGTACAACTCATTCAGGTATACTTCCCTTTACCTTCATCTTTCTCCCCTTCTTTATCCTTCTCCTACTTCTGTAAAAATATTTTATGAAAAATGAAGACAGTAGTAAACACTCGCGCACCACCACTTCCCTCTGCCTTCGTCACTTCCGCTCCTCAAATCTTCCGCCTTCGACTACTCCTCCCCTCGCCCTTCTATAACGAACGCCTCCGGTCCTCTCTTCCGCACCTACCAGCCACCGCCTCCTTGCCGCGCCACTCACCCAGTCATAGCCTACCCCACGCCAGTCGCCACCCCATACCGCCTACAATTCGCGCACCGCCCTCCCACCATCGAGATGCACACACTTCCACCTAGCCTCACGCCACCACCCACCGTTCACCACAGACTCACACGTCCCAGCCCAACCACCACCCTCTGCTTTTCTTCGCACCACCCAGCCCCACGTCGCCAACCAAAGCCCACCACACGCACCACTGCCGACTGCTGCCATTCCTTCCCCTCCGACCACCTGACTGACCACCTACCACCCCACGCCGGCAACACCGCCTCCCTTCGCACCACCACGTTCCTCCGCCTCCAACCACTGCATCCATCTCAGCCGACCGCTTCACTTCTTCCAACCACCGCCAGTCCACTGCCCTAAGCCCTGAGATCCTGCCTTGCCGTGAAGAGTGCGTGCGTGTATCGGTGATTGTGTGTAGTCTGTTCGTGTGCGTGAATCTTGGTGGGTGCATGCGTGTGTTATGGGGGAATGGAAATGTTGGCTGTGTGTTGGGTGTAGTGATTTAGTGAAGGTGGGTTGCGTGGTAGTGTTAAGCGTGTGTTGTAGTTAAGGATGGGAGTGAGATGAGAAGTCACATTCATGTTCTGGAAAAAAAAGGGAAAGTAGGTGGAAAAATATGTTGTACGTGAATTGGAGGTTGGCAGCAAGCTGGGGAAAGTTATGTGCGTGTGTTGTGTTCTAAAAAAAACGAAACTGAGATTTGTAAATAGTTTTAGATATTGCGGAAAGTATTTACGTAAATATCTATTCTGGTTGCCAAAATAGTAACCGACATTTCTTTTCGTTGTGTGCAGAAGTAACCGACTGAGTTCTTTCACAGCAGCATTGATCTTCAGCTTTTGTTCTTTTCTCCGTCTTCATGTCCGTTGTTCGTGCTGTACCGACTCTTTTCGTGCTTCTTTTGGTTCGCCGTCAAATTTCTTATCCACGAAAGGTGAATTAATTTTCACGACTATATTCTTATGCTAGTTTGTTTTGTTGAATGATTGCTATGTGATTGAATTGAATGTTGATTGCTAGTATAAAGTGACAAATAATTTGCAAGTAAATTTGATATAGGATAGTTAACGAATTTAATTTGGATTATATATGTCGAACTTTGATTTGCTAAACCTGACCCCTTCATATGTTAAATTCGATTAGTTAAATTGACCCTTTAATTGTAAGTTAATTGACACATAGAATTTGATAAATTTCACTTTGGACTCTAGAACGTATATTGAATTAACTATTGTAGTTGAAATTGAACGACAAGTGAAACCATAATGTTATAATCTTTAATCTACTTGAAATGATAGGGTAGATTCTAGAAATAGTTATATTAATTTGCATAAATAACAAATGCGAATTAATACGATTATTTCGGGATTATTTGAAAAATTGTTAAATTGTTGTGAATGGATGCTATTGCTTGTTTATTTACTTTGACACCATCCCAGCTATCACACTGTAAGTTCCCTTTGTATGCTTTGATTTTTGAATTGAAATGGAATCGGGTTGAAATGATAAATACCCAAATAACTTTGACTTAGGATAGAAAATTAAAATAAAACCCGATTGGTCAATGTTTTGATTTAAATAAAATAAAGTTTATTTGACTAATAACAAGGTTTTGAATAAATTGGAATTTAAATTCGAATGAATGTAAATGTGAGTATTTGAATTTGAAAACAAATATTAAACGTAGTAATTGACAAAAGAATATTGTTTAAAATTTAATTATTTAAAAATTAAATTTAGAATTATTTGATAATTAATTTTTGAAATTATAAATATTTAAGTTTTGGGAATTATTAATAATTAACTTTTGGAATTATTAATAGTTAAGTTGTGAAATTATTAATAACGAGGTTTGAAATAATTAATAATTAAGTTTTGAATTTAGTAATAATTAAGTTTGGAATTATTAATGAATGAGTTTGAAATAATTAATAATTAAGATTTGAAATTATTGAAAATTTGATGAGATCGAATTATAATTAAATTGAATTGAATATCTTTATTAGGAGAAATTGAATTATTGAATAAGTGAAACTAAGTTTCTTTAACTGAGTTTTGAAATTTGTAACTAAATAAATAATAAATGAAATGAATTTCTTTAATAAGAAATAGAATGCGCTTTATCGAAACAAATGAAAGACTTGTAATTTAAAGAATTGGATTTGACAAATGTAATTTAAATAAAGTTGTAAACTTTGATAATGAAAATGAACTTAAGAAGTAATGAAATGAATTGGAAATTTAATTGAAATTGTTTAATGATAAATTGATTAAATGAATATCAAATGAAATCGATAATTGAGTTTAAATCGTTTGAATGTTAAATTAAGTTAAATGATTTTGGAATGAACTTTTATACAAAATTAATGTATATTCGAATTGTTTTAAATTGAAACTTTGAAATTGAATTATAGAAATTTTGAAATGAATTTAGAAGTTATGAAGCGTAAATTTTGGAAATTGATTTAGAAAGACTAACGAAATGTCGATTTACGAATTTTAATTGAAATTGAAATTGATTTGGTTTTGAAATATATTAACGACCAATCGGTGTTATAATTACGAAGGTTATTAAAGGAACCGGAATTGGTTAGGGACATACTCACTGTCTAAACCGAAAACCACTTTAATAACTATACGCGGAGTATGATCCAGAATGAAGTGGTTGGATTGACGAACGCGATGACTGAAGAAAGAAAACGATAATGGATAGCTTTGACACTTGTGTCAAATTGGAAATGACTAAAACAGGAGCCGTGCCGGGCCAATGGAGGATTAGCTACCTCAAGTGAACACACTTCTTCGTAAACTATTCATTTACTTTGTGATTGATTGGTGCGCACCCTTGATTTGGGAGTGTTATTTCACGGTGTTGCGATCGTTGCGGCGGTGCGTTCTCACCAGTCCGGATCAGGCGAACGGTAGTGTCACTACCTTGGGTATCGCCTCATGTGCCTTGTCATACTTGTATTCCTGTATTCGCGACCACTACGAATTTGTTTTGTATTATACCTACGGAGTACTCCCTGATATCCCACTAGTTTACGGTGGAGTTTACAGTGTTGTTTAGTCTATGATGCTTATATAAAATGTGTTAAGGGGAATAATGGTGACGCCTTAACACTATCTTGATATTTTACATTACTGTTAGACATTATCTATTTATCGTACACTACTATGTATAGATAGTTTATCGGATCCTGAAAGATGTTTATTCCAACCATCTTTGAGTTATTGTTATTTCAAATTTTGAACCATATTATCTGTATAAGAATATATGTCCTGATTCGAGTGTTTGTTTGTGCATATGCTCGGATCAGACTGAGGATTGTTGTTGCTGCTTACTTGGAGCTGAAGACCGAAGACTATCACTATCTTATCTTATCCGTATTGTTCTTCCTATTTGGACATCTATGTTGTTGTATTTCTTTTATTTGAGACATTGTTGTATTTATGGGTAGCTTCATGAACTACTCTTATGACTATGTTGTATTTCCGCTGCACTATTCTGTTATGTTATATTTTCTGTGATTCTGTGATGATTCTCATTTATATACATATACTCCATTAATGATTTGTGTTTTGTACTATTTAAGTTGACACGTGTGGATTATTGTCAATTTAAATGGTCCAAATATACGGGTTGTTACACTATGCCAAGTTGCATATGAACGGTTCAACTATCTTACTCGAAACCAACTTGAAATCATGTGTTAAAATGATTTTATGAGCAAATCAACTGATGACGCTTGGGCCTTCCTCGAAGATTATGCTGTGAAGGACTAACAATGAAAATCGATTCAAGTTCCATCCCATGTACAACCAAGAGGAGTACATGTAATAGACTCCTTGTTTTTCCCCTTTGAGGACTCCTAAGTCGAAGGAGGAATACCCCAAGTGTACCTTTTGGAACATGACAATGCCTTGGCCCACTATAATGCCTACACTTCTCAACACCACCATAACTGGCGAAACCATCCAAATTTTTCATGGTAAAACCCTAATAACTTTGCAAACCCTTCTCACTTTTATCCCATGAACCAAAATGCTAAAACTTCTCAAACCGCCCCTCGATCTAAACCTTCGAATCAACCATATAGGCATCACAACTCGTCAGCTCAACCTTTTCAATCTCCTCCTCCACCGTCGCAAGACATCATTCGTTTAGAAAAACAAATGACAGAAAATAACGGTAGGTTGGAACAAATCATAAATGACAATATGGAGAAAATGATGAATTTGTTTTTAAGTAATTCAAACAACAAAAAGGAAAAATTGCCTAGTCAACCCGAAATGAACCCAAAGTATAATTCTCGAGCAGTACATTTTTGGGAGAATAAATATATATATTTGGGAAATTATGTCACCTCATTGAGGTCTGGAAAGAAGGTGTAACGACCCACCTTTATGAACCCCAAAAGTGGATATTAATTCATTCATGGTATTAACATGCCGAACAACTAAGTGCTGGAAAGACAAATTATCAAGGGAAAGAAAGGAGATAGAAGATAGAGGAACTAGGAACAAACATGGAATCTCATAACGCAACAGAATAATATATAATATAATCAAGTTTGTACAAAATCTTGACCTTTTTTTATACATATACATATCAAAGTTGGACAGTTATAACACATATCCTTACAACAGTAGACAAACTACACATAACACATATACAACGGGAGATATCCAAAATACGAGAGTACATCCTGGGCCTCCAACTTGACTCCATGGTTCCAAAGCATCTAAAGCTAACCTAGCAAAAATGCTCGGTTTGACCCGAGCATTATAAGGAAATAACGCCCAGGCCAGTCTGGAATACCAGCGTGAGTAAACTCAAATCACCAAAAAACTTTATTGATTTATTAACTTGAAAAATCCTTTGAAATCAAAGGTATCACATAAGACCTCGCCGCACATAAACATGGAAATTTTTTATCTTACGGTAACCGAAACACTTTTATATAAAATCCAATGATATTATATAATGTATAAGGGTTCAAAGTAAAATATTAAAATAGCTGGAATGCTTGAATCTCACATTCCAACATATTTGGTATACAACTAAAATCGTAAAGCTCGTATTGGAGAACGGATTCCAATGAATGACTGGGCTACTGGGGTACCGCCCGTCATAGTACACCTCTAGAACAATGTACCGAGATCGTACCTAACGACCCCTACCAACATAGTACCAGCCTACCCCTTATTGGATAGTACCGAATATGTCATCACCTTGGTTGTTCCCAACCGTTTTACTGAGATCATATGCACAACTAAATCTGGAAATATGAATGGTCATCTAGAAAGGCAATGACATACCCTAATGGGTGCGACCTACATAGCCCTGCTGCATCTCCTCTGTTTTAATCATTTTCGGTTGATGAGGCTTGAGGCTACGATTACCTTTGATGAACATTTACACTTAGAATGCTCATTTCCCTTCAATGACAATGTGCTGATAGCATTTATCCATACAAGTCCGTTCTGGGTTTGAATGAAACCAAATGCACTATTCCTACTACATCCATTTTGGAATCACCATCAGGGTTAGTAGTGATTAGCCCTTGCACTGCACCTCTCTATCTTCAATTCCATACTCTTCACGATGTCTTCAGTTTGCAATGCTTGAGTTGGATCGAAGTGGTCTTTGGATAACATATCTGATCCCGATCTTTTCGAAACAACTTTTGATAATTTTCGGTAAACTCAACCCCAGTTTTTTGGAAAATAAATGGACAAATGACAAGGGCGGAGTTCACCTCCTAACCGTTAGTGGATGGATTTCTTTATCATTCGTCCTAGAAGAACGAAACGAGTTTATACGTACAGTATAACACCTTCGAAGGTAACTATACCATATAATTCTCGTGTTTCTCCTAGATATTTCTAAAGTTACGTTTTGGGTCCAGTTTTGATAGCCGGTTATTTAACTATCAAATAAACAAACATCCAATCATGGCTTAATTTCCATATGGGATCCATTAAGCCTTTATTAATTTTCTTTATTTGATAAAACCACTTTATAAATCTGATCACAAGATCTTTTCAAAACACTATTCCCAAACCCCTTACATTTCCTTTATACTTGGAAATTTGTATATTTATCATAACGGTATAAGTATATTACCAAAATATTTTACTTTTCATGCCTTGAAACAAATCATATACTTATCTTACCAGTATAAGTATATTTAGAAACTTTCAAAGTTTTCTTCTTTCCAAATCTCATATCAAATAACTAAACATTTCTTCCAAATAAAACATTCCACTTATCCTTAATCAAAAATTCCCTTTTAAAAGCTCATCTCATATTTTAATTAACTTATAACTTTAAAAATAAAGTTATAACCCACTTTTATAAACCTTTAAGTTAATTTATTAACCTCTTTCTAAATCTCTAAAACGATTTATAAACCTTTTTCTTATTTTTAAAACTCTTTATATAAACCATTTTATACTCCTTTATAATTTACAAAACATCATTTGTAAAACACTTAAAGTAACCCTTCAGTAAAAACTCCTTATATAAACAAGTTATTACTTATAAATAACTTTACAACATAATAGCATAACTTGGAAATCATTTATAAACTTTAAACTCTAAATTGGTTAAAGAATTTAAGTTAATTCAAACATACTTTACAAATTCAAAAGGAGGCTTGGAAATCCTAATGGTACTAGTTTAAGTTACCATTCAATTTCAATTCGATTCCCAAGTCACTTAACAATTATTTACATAAGCTACCATATGTGTAAATACGGTTCATATCCAATTAGGGAATAACATGTCAATATAACTAGTTGGCATATATAAGTCCAAATAAAATGACAACGGGATTGTGATTTATCCTGCTAAATAGATGTCCAAATAATTCAATCAATTTATAGTAGAACGAGGATTTATTCTACTTAACACATGTCCATACAATCAAATCACTTACAGTATTGTAGAATGGTGTTTTTTTGCTAACGGAGGTCATTTAATTCTCATAATCATATGGGTTACTTAAGGGTCTGGACCACAGATCATTTTATATGGAATCGATTTATTTTGAAAAGGAAAATTGATTAAAACACATTCTATTTAGTTTTAAATCACCTTTGAAAAGTTAAAAGTATATTTATTTAGCTTAAACCCTAATTAAATCTTAATTAATCCAATTTAAATCAATATTAAATCATAATTAAATTATAATTAAGCTTATTGAACTTGATTAAGTACTAATTAACTTCCTAATGCAACTTGGTTAAGGTTAAACCAAATTGTTTAAGAGTTAAACCCTAATTAATTAAATATCAATTAAATAACCTAGTAATTAAATAAGTAAATAATTAACCATTAATCTTAATTAAATAATTACTAATCACTTAATTACTACTTAACCCCATTAATCTCTACTTTATTAATCAATTAATAGTCATTAACTTAACTTAAATGATGATTAACCTCTAATCACCTTCTTAATTACCAGTTTGGTGCTAATTACCTTTTAAGTAACTAATTAATTAATTAATTAATTATATTACAACTTAATTACTTTTTAAGATTACTAATTATGTTTAAAAACTTTTTGCAAAAAAGTTTCAAATTAAAGAAAATGAAATAGAAATTCAAAACTTTAGTCGAACTACATCCATAGCGACTATCGCAAGTTCGCTTTAACATATTTTTAAAGCGTAAACACCTCACTAACTTTATAATTTCATGTTTATAAACCTTTTAGAAAGTTTTACAAACTTTAAACTTGGATATACAAACTTTAAAAAAACCAATTAAAAACCTTTAACTCTTTAATAAAAACAAAACATGATTCCATTCGGTTCTCGAATAGGTCACAATTACATACAAAGTTGCTAACTTTGTTTTTAGACATAATGGCCTTAGTTCACATACACAATCATACATCACATAACGTACATCATCCTTACCATGTACCACATATATATTCACAAAGATTCATGCTTATTAACTACATAATATCACAACCAAACCACACAACCAAATCCAATGACTAATACTATTCAAATCAATGATTATCCACATCATAACTAACCAATCTTAACACTATATACTCATCACATAATATCAACATTTAAGCCAGCCTTTATACTAAAAAGTGAGTTAGTTTACTTACCAAATGCTATTCAAACAAGACCAAACAAAGATACCACTTGAATCTAAGCTAGAACTATGCTTCCCTTCTATAAAGATGAATTTTTTTGTGGCCTTAAAGGCCAAAGTAGGCTCGGCCTTACTAAGTGAGCTCGGCCATGGCATTTTTTAGGAGGTGTGTGAGCTTGATAATGAAAGGAGAAGTGGTATGAAGGAAGAAGAAGAAAATGAAAGCAAGGAGAAAAGAAAGAGAATAGGTGGGTATATATATAGACGCAAAATGAATTAAATAATATAAATTGTCATAATTATATCTAGTCACATCACTAATCTTTTATAATATATATAGTTATGTTTAGTCACATCACTCTTTTTTATATATAATTATGTTTAGTCACATCCCTTTCTTATATATATATATATATAATTAATTGTTATATTTAGTCGCATCACTTTCTTTTAAATATATATAATAATTATTATGTTTAGTCACATCACTTTTTTTAAAATATATATATATAATAATTATTATGCTTAGTCACATCACTTCCTTATATATATAATAATGTTTAGTCACATCACTTTCTTTATATATAATATTTTAAAAATATGAATTGTCACATCATTCTCTATATATGTATAAAAGTATTATTAATTAAAGCTAAGACATGATAAGATACGACGATGGTTAATGATTGCACAATCTATGATGTGACAACACTTAAAAAAATGTTTATTTTTTTAAAGCTATATCTTGTCACATCACTTACTAATCCAAATTAACATAAGATAATTTATTTCTAAGTGTATTACAATTTATCAAATTAATTCTTATATATATGTGTATATGGTGCACAAAGACGAATAACGTTCCGATAACTTTCCGGTGTTCAAAGATCGAAATTTCGGAAAACTTTCTTCGGTCATATTTTCTGTTTTTTACGAACTATTTAATTTGGTAAACAAATTTTAGAAATGATTTTATTATCATTATTAATTTATTAAAATGAGTTTATTTTCATTATAAAATTTACATATTGAATATTTAAAATTAAATATTCACCAATCAAAGCAATGAAATTTCAGGTCGTTACAAAAGGTAGACAACCAAGTCCGCAACCGCGACATTATTCCAAAGTCTACCCATGTTCCAATTTCTAAAACTCATTCGATGTCGACTCTTGTTGATCCAATCGACTCTCATTCTTCATCCAAGGTTGGCAATCCCGATCACTCTTCATCTTTTGATGTTGGCAACCCTAATATTTCAACTTCTATAGATTCGTTGCCTTCACCTCCTAATGCGACATCCTCTTCTTCAAATGAAAAAACTGACAAAAAATTCTTTAAACCCAAAGCTCCTTTTCCTCATAGACTCAGCGCAAAGAAAAAGTCTGCCAATTTCGATAAAATTCTTGAAATTTTAAATAAGTTCGAGTCAATATACCACTCCTCGATACCATTGAGCAAATCCCTCAATACGCGAAATGTCTCAAAGAGCTTTATACTCAAAAATGTGTCGCTAACGTCCTAAAAACTGCATTTCTAACTGCGAATACTAGTTATGTCCTTGCGAATTGTGCACCAATCAAGTATAAGGACCCCGTTGTCCCAAAATCGGCTATCAAATAAGCAACACTCACATCAGTCATACTTGACCTCGGAGCAAGTGTTAATCTTTTGCCTTATACTGTGTATTGTCAACTAGGACTAGGGCAATTGAAACCCACGAACATCTTGATTCAACTAGTTGATCGATCTGTTAAAAACCCTTGGGCACAATTGTGGATGTGCTAATCCAAATCGAGCAATTTTATTTCCCCATGGATTTCATAGTCCAAGAAACCGAACCTGTTTCAAATCCTAACGATCAAACCCCTTTGATATTAGGTTGTCCTTTCTTAGCAACTTCAAACGCTATCATAAGCTGTAGGAATGGTCAACTCAGACTTTCCTTTGGACATCTAACCATCAAACTAAACATTTTCAATCTTAATAAACAACCAAAGGATTTCGAAATAGATTAAGTTGACATGATCCAAATGCTTGTAGACGGAAATTTTGGTGACTCATCAGACTCTCTAATGATATGCCTTGATCACTTTAATTTCAATTTCAATACAGATGAGTGCACCCCTTAATTAAATGATTTGCTAGACCTCTCTAACAATTTCCAAAAATTAGATCAACTAATGTCAACTGAAGTCACAACAAAAGAACCTCCTAAGTTGGACCTCAAAACTCTTTCAAACGATCTTAAGTATGCATTGTTAGGTTCATCTGAAAGTCTTCTAGTAATTTGGCCTCTGATCTCAACAAGGACCAAGAAAACCAACTTCTGAAAATCCTAGTGGAAAATAAAGAGGCATTGGGATGGGTTATCGCGTAGATCAAAGGAATAAACCCCTCAATCGTTGAACACCATATTCATTTAATTGATGAGGCCAAGCCCACTCGCCAAGCTCAAAGGTGTCTACATTCCAACTTAAGAGAAGTGGTGAAGGAAGAAATCATTAAATGCTTGGACAATAACATCATCTACCCAATATATGATAGTATGTGGGTCAGTCCAATAAATTTGTACCAAAGAAATCGGGGATAACTGTGATTGCGAACGATAATAATGAACTTATTCCTACAAAAATCAAAACCAAATGGTGAGTTTGTATCGATTATCGAAAACTTAATTCAGCTACTAGAAAAGATCACTTTCCCCTTCCTTTCATCGATCAATATTAGAACGCTTGGTCGGCCATGAATATTACTGTTTTCTTGACGGTTACTCTGGCTATAACCAAATCCAAATTACGCTAGAAGACCAACACAAAACTACTTACACCTGTCCCTTTAGAACTTTCGCTTATTATCGCATGCCCTTCGGTCTGTGTAATGTTCTCGCCATTTTTTAGAAATGTATGATGATTATGTTTTCTGATAGGGTGGAGGATTTTCTTGAAGAATTCATGGATGATTTTTCCATCTATGAGTCATCCTTCGATCAATGCCTCCATCATTTAGAAGGTGTCTTAAAATGATGTACGGAAAAGTCTCTCATGCTTAAATAGGAAAATGTCAATTCATGGTGAGGAGAGGAGTAGTCTTAGGCCAGTTCAAAAGATGGTCTTGAGGTTGATAAGTCCAAAGTTGACTTAATTTCTAACCTACCTCCGCCTAGGTCGGTTAAGGATATTCGCTCATTTCTTGGCTATGCTGGATTTTATAGGAGGTTCGTCAAAGATTTTTCAAAAATTTTGAAACCACTTTCGACTTTCGAATCTGCTTATCAGAGACGTTAAATTTGACTTTCCCAATGAATGAAAACCTCTTTTGAAACCTTGAAATTGATCTTAATCTCAGCAAAAATAATTAAACCCTCGGATTGGACTCTGCCTTCCAAACTAATGTGTGATGCCTCTGACTTTGCCGTTGGAGCCATTTGGCCAATGAGTCAATAAACTCCCTTGTGTCATCTATTATGCTATAAAAACTCTAAATGATGCTCGGTTGAATTACTCAACCACCGAAAAAGAATTTTTAGCAGTTGTCTACGCTCTCGAGAAGTTAAGATCATATCTTATAGGTTTTAAGGTCAAAGTTTACATCAATCATGCCGCATTGCGCTATCTTCTTTCGAAGAAAGATACTAAGGCCCGCTTAATCCATTGGATACTCCTTTAATAATTTGACCTAGAAATATGATATAAAAAGGTTCTGAAAATGTCATAGCTTATCATCTCTCTGTATTATGCATGAGAATGCTAATGACATTCAAATCAACGATCACTTTCCTGATGAACAGATACTTTCCACTTCTAGTACACCTTGGTACGCCGATATCGTAAATTATCTTGTCATAAATGAAATACCTTCCCATTGGTCGAAACAAGAAATACAAAAATTTCTCTCCAATGTTTGAAACTTTTATTGGGACGATCCTTATCTCTTTAAATATTGTCCTGATCAAATCATTCGTAGATGTGTCCTAGATCACGAATATCACTGCATTCTCTCTTTTTCACATGATCAAGCATGTGGAGGACACTTTGGAGCAAAGAAAACAGCTGCAAAGGTTTTGCAGTGTGGATTCTATTGGCCTACTCTTTTTCGTGACACACATGAATTTTGTGCTAAGTGTGCTCGATGCCAACAAATGGGACGAATCTCCAAGCGAAACATGATGCCTCTAAACCCAATCCTTGTCACCGAAATTTTTGACATTTAGGGCATCGATTTTATGGGCCCATTTCCTAATTCCTTTGGAAATCTTTACATCTTACTTGTCGTAGACGACGTCTCTAAATGGGTTAAGGCCATCCCTATAAGAACAAATGACACCAAAGTTGTTGTCAAATTCCTGAAAGAGAAATATTTTTTTTGTTTTGGCATGTCGAGCTATTATAAGTGACAACGGTACTCATTTCTATAATCGTGCCTTCGAATCTCTTCTTAAGAAATACTCGATCACTCATAAACTGTCTACTCCATATCATCCCCAAACTAGCGGTCAAATCGAAATTTCAAATAGGCAAATCAAATGGATTCTTGAAAAGAATATTAATTCCAATAGAAAAGATTGGTCATCTAATTTGATAGATGCGCTTTGGACATTTTACATAGCTTATAAAACCAACTTTGGAATGTTACTGTATCGTTTGATCTTGGAAAAGCGTGTCGCCTAATTGCCAAACTGGAACATCGAGCACTTTGGGTAATCAAATTCCCTAATTTCGATTTGGAAAAAGCAGGATCACATTGAAACCTACAACTGTCAGAAGTTGAAGAATTGAGAAGTGATTCCAACGAAAATGCAAAGATTTATAAAGAGAGAACGAAAATGTATCATGATAAATCCATACTAATTTGAAGTAAGCCAAAAGGTTATCTTATATAATGTTAGAACTACTATTATATGATTTCGATGACAACAACTACACAATCATACACATACAATATATATTCTATCTACTTATAGGAGAAAACTTTTAGAATTCAACTTGAAGACAATTAACAAAGTATAAGAATCATCAGTATTAGAAAGCTAATATAGTGTTGTTATTGTCATAGATATAACTTTTAAAATCTCCTTTAGTAGTTGTTTTAAACACAAACATTACATGGAAAAAATTCTTTCAATTCTTCATATATCAAAAGGCTGAAGTATAGAAACAGCATATGTCAGACGTCTGACGTTACAAATCAGACATCTAACTAAAGCTTCTGATTTTAAAAACAAACATACACAAGACATCTGTTAAAACATTCAGACTTCTATGTCAGGCATCTATAATAAAAATATGTAAGCTCAGACATTTGAATGTAAATAACAAACGTCTATGTTAGGTAACCGCTATAAACTATGAATGGTCACCTGCTTCATTTTAACGGTTGCTTCCATAACTCTTCACCACATCTCTTCCTTCTTGATGATTGCAACCTTTAGATTAAAACAAAACGATCTAATGGATATTACTCTTCACAAAAACTCTTCATCATCTATGTATATGTAAAGATTTTCAGAATTAACTCGCCTAAATTTGTTGAATCTTATATCTACATTCTTTGCATATTATGATTTCTAAAAGCAAACAATATTAGTCTTTATCACTTCCTAAAAGCAAAGCTTCACGTACACATACTACTCAAAGGAGATTATAAGAAGATTTGTACTGCGCGGCCAAAATCAAAGTTTTCCAGAACACATATTTGTCTTAGAAAGAACTTTTGTATCAAGCCTATTCTTCCGGGCAAAGCGAGGGTTGTTTATTAGTTAAAGCCAAAGAGGAGCTTCGGCACTGGACGTAGGAGGGGAGGTCCGAACCAGTGTAAAAACTCTGGTATGATTGTTTCTTTACTATTATTTACTTTACTCTATTAGTCATAAGTTAGCATTTTACCACACTTGCATATTAAATATAAATATATGATTCATACACTCTTTCATTTGGTATCATAGCACGGTTATCTCAATTCATGGTAACACGTAATTGATACATATTTAATATGGCAAGTACATTCCAAGAAGGACAATCCACTGCCCGTCCTCCACTATTTACTAAATCTAATTATGCTTACTGGTCTACACGTATGCATATTTTTATGGAAGCAAATGATTTAGAAATTTGGCAAGCAACACAAGTTAAATATGTAGCACCAGAAATGGATATAAGCACTTGGACAGATGTTTAGAAAAACACAGCAATAAACAATGCTAAAGCCATGAATGGTTTGTTCTATTCACTTGATAAAAATGAATTCTCACATGCCATTTTGTGCACCACTGCATATGATATGTGGCGTATACTACAAGTCACTCATGAAGGCACTAACAAAGTTAAGCAAACAAAGATTTCTATTTTACAAAATCAGTTTTTTCATTTAAAATGAAAGCAAATGAATCTATTTGTGATATGTATGCTAGATTTCAAACTATTCAACATGATCTCATGGCACTTGGAGTTAAATTCATAGATTTTGATGTAGTTGCACGCATTTTAAATTCCTTAACTAAAGAATGGGAACGAAAAGTGTTGGCTATTGAAGAGGCAAATGACTTATCTCAACTGAACGTTGAAGAATTGATAGAAAATTTGATGTCGTACGAAGCAAATTTGCTGGCAAGAAAATAACAAAATCATGAAAATAAAAATATAGCATTTTGATAATGATTTAGACTTAGATGAAGATAAGATAGTATTCATAGCCAAAAACTACAAAAAGTTCAAGAAATTCAAAAGGATGATGAAATCTCAAAATGGGGGAAATTCAAATCCATCTAATCAAACTTCAATCAACTGCTTTGGATGTGACAAATTCGAACACCTGAAAAAACATTGCCCAGAACTCAATAACGATAAAAAGAAAAGAAAGTTCGACAAACTTAAGAAAAAAAAGTGAGATTTTCAAGGAACTTGGGATGACTCAAATTCATCTTCATCATCAAAAAATGATAGTGATAGTGATTCAGAACAAGCCAATGTATGCTTTATGGCAAACATTGAGGAGGTATGTCATGATCTTACGTACAATGAAATTTTAGAACTCAACATAGGACAAATATAGAGAAACTAAAAAGCTAAATAAAGAATATGTTGCTAAAATTAATTGAATGGAACTTGAAATAGGTTTATTAAAAGATGAGAAAACCTTTTTAGAAGAAGAATTATAAACTACATAAGAAAATAATAAGAATCTATCTACTCAAAATGATTCGTTGTTGTGTGAAATAGGAAAAGTTAAACTTGAAAATGAAGGTATTAAAAAAGAAAACATTGAACTAAAAAAAATATAGAAGCATTAAATTCAGAAATTTCCCATCTAAACAATAAGTTAGACAAAATTATAACAATGTTTCGAAATTCAATAAAGGAAAGCAAAACTTGGATAACTGGATCATGATTTCTAAACCATCTAGAAATCGAAATGGATTAGGATTTAAAAATACTTCAAAACATAAAACTATAGTTCACTATATAATAGGTTCAAAAAGTCAGATACTAAAGAAAAAGTGACTAACTCCAAAATAATTAAAATATGGATTACGAAATCCAATAACAAACTAGTTAGACAAAAACACAGAGATAACTATATGAAAAATGTTGTTCATAATTAAAATTACTTTTTTAAAGGTCCCGAACCCTCTTAGGTATGGAAAACTTCTATTTCTAACACTTAGGACCCTAATAAAGGAAGTGTGTACCAATTAAACTGTTTTTATCTTGCAGGTACCCAAAGGAAAATCAAATAACAAGGAGAAATGGATACTTAATAGCAGGTGCTCCAAACATATGACTGAAAATGCGTAAATGTTATCAAATATAACATACAAAGATGGTGGTACTGTAACTTTTGGAGATAATTCAAAGGGATTTGTCCTTAGTATTGAAAATGTCACCAATGGTGGTATGTCCACTTCACCTGTTATTACAATTGTTCTTTTAGTTAAAAATTTAAAACATAATCTTTTAAGCATTAGTCAACTTTGTGACAAAGGGTTTAAAATTGATTTTGAAAAGAATAAATGCAATATATTTGATTAAGATAAAAATCTGATTTTCGAAGGATTAAGGAAAATGAACATCTATGTTTTAAATATGAAATTTAATAGCTCGAGTGATTTATGCCTAGACGCAAATTTTAATGACCCGTGGATATGGCAAAAACGATTGTGTCACATAAAATTTAAGTCTTGAAACAAATTAGCTAAATTAAAATTTGGTTAAAGGACTCCCTAAAATAAATTATAAAGTTAAAAATTTATGTGATGCATGTCAATGTGGCAAATTAAAAAAGAGTTCTTTTAAATCTAAAAAAGAAATTTCTACCAAACAACCATTAGAATTATTACATGTTGATTTATTTGGACCTACCCAAATACGGTCAATAAATTATAACAAGTATGTTGTGACGCCCCACCTTTATGCCCACGCTAGCCAAGTACACTACGGGGTAATGCCGTCGACTAGCACGAAGAATAAGGTTGTTGAGGAGCGACCATCTGTGTAATTGCTTTGGCGAGTATCGATATGTCAGAAAATATAACATACACTTCATTTCAAGAGGAAACTTGACATATCAAATACAAACTCAAAGCTACCACACAGTGGCTAAGTAGACCTCGGAAACAAACGTAGAAATAAACATAACACAAATCAGTCACAGACATTCATATCACAAAGGCGGAAGCAGATATGAATATAACACAAAGAAGTGTACATCAAAGTAGTGGTAAAACAAGATCCACTACATCATAAGAGAATAGATACAAGTGCTAGGCAAAAGGATAATTATACATCAAGGAGTCCATATCTAAAATGTATAATAACAAAAACTACTAATCTAAAATAGTTAGCCCAAAGAAGCAGATGATAATCCCAGATAAGAAGTCAAACAGGAGCACCTGAAATATCTCGGTCTGACCCAAGTATTATTTAAGAGGAAAATAATAAACGGATCAGTCTAGCTATAAATATCAGATAAACTGAGATAGGATAAGAGATATGACCAAAAATGTATGATAACCAAGAAATGCCATACTGGGTCAAGTATACATCAAATAACAACAAAAATCATACAATATCTCAAATCATCTCAAAACACCAAAAAGAATATCATATTCTTTATTTTATTCACCAAACTACAAATATTGACAAACATATAAATGCCAAACGCAAAAGTTGGTGAAACACAAATTCTAGAAATCACAACGAGAAATCCAGAAATCACAAAAGGGGGAGGCCTATCACAAATGGGAGCATGAAAACTCACCAACACGTGTATCACAACAGAACGCTATTCCATGGTCGCTAACCATAAACCAAACATCGACACACCTAGATAGATACGCCCTATGCACAGTAGAACATCGATGCACCTGAAAAGATACGCCCCATGTATAAACTAACATCGATGCACCTAAAAAGGTACACCCCATGCCTAGTCGAACATCGATGCACCTAAAAAGATACACCCCATGCACCGACTTAATGAGCCGATTGCTCCACGAACGGTCCAAAGACCATGGGTCGCTAGCCCATAAAAATGAGATGAAGCTCAAAGGAACTGGGTATAGTCCCCTAGGCGGACAAAGAGACATCGCACAATGCTAGTCTAAACCATAAAATGATCATCATTAATCATCAAGAAGTGTCGATTACACTAAGCTAGTAAATATAAGAGTTTAGCTTCATGTCCCATAACCACTTGATTAACTCAAATATTTACGAATAGATTGCATATTTCCACTCAAAAATTGTCACAAGAGTTTCAATCGAACAAGTCCAAAAATTAAACAACGAAGTAAACGCAAGCGTTTCATACCACTTGTTTTGCTAAGCCGTTTAATTAGATTTTCTTATACGAATGAGGTAAAGGTTTGTATATACTAATAGATTGCAAAACGGTTTTATAAACGAGCTTTGTATTAAAAATAGAGTTGAAATCATCTTTGTAAAGAGTTTGAATATTTACTACTAGTATAGAAACCTTTGTATTTAGAAGTGACAAGTCACAAAGATGATTGTAAAAACAATCAACCATCAAAAATTCACATACGAAGACGTGAATCAAATCCATAGAAATCGATGCTGAATCCATCAAAATGGATATACCCAAAAATCCCGAAATAGAAGTCATCAAAATCGATAACAAATGATAACAATAAATCGGATAATCACGAATCGATAAAAATTGGAATCTCGAGCTAAATAGGCAAAACAGGCAAAATAGAGCAGGTCGCATACTCCAGACGTCTGCAGTATATACTCAGACGTCTGTAGTAAGTTTCAAGAAATTCTCTGAAACAAACTCCAGACGTTAGAGCTTTCCAGCAGACGTCTGGTGATGAACATTTTTTTAATAAACGACTATATTATGAAAGGTTGCGAAACTTTCAACAAACTACGATCCGCAAGACTTTCAACCCCAGCCCTATAGGCTCTCCGAAACACCACCAAAAGCATGTTCATAAATCAAAGCTAGGATTTTCAAAGTTTTAACTTCAAAACACCAAAAATTTAAATGTTCACCAAATCAATCCAAACCAAAATCAAATGAACATGTAAAGGTGTTAGGAATTCATACCAAGCAATCAAGGATAGTTATAGACATAGATGTGAGATAAAAATCTCACCTTTAAACCCAAAAACACAAGAGAGAAGCTACAAAGCAAAGCTAGAACAATCACTCTTCAATTTCAACCCAATGAGCTTCAATCTAAGCTCAAAAGAAAACATTTCCTAAGTTAGGGTTTAGAACATTTCAGAAATCGAAGAGGAAATGAAATGGAGAAGATGGAGAGAATTCTTACCAAAGCTTCTCCTTGATTTCCAGCTTGAAGTTGATAATTCCTAAGAGAATTAGGGCTTAGGATTTCTAATTCTTTTTTCTCTTCCTCCATTTTTATCTAAAGCTTGAAGGTATAAGGAAATGAAAGTGAATGAAGAGAAGAGGGGGTGGAGCTAGGGTCTTATGTTAGGTTATTGGCCAGAAACCCAAACCCAAAGCCCTAAGTGAAAAATAGCAAAATTCACTCAACTCCAAACATATCGATGTTTATACTCAAAAAGGTCGCAAACGCCATTTTGAACTCAATGGAAGTGGTCTCGAGTCCTAATTCGACTGTTTGCAAAAAGTAGCTTTTTGGACTATAATCCGACTAACGACGCTATATTTAAATAAAATATTTAAATATACAATCGTAAAATATGCGGGTTGTTACAGACTCCCCTCCTTAAAGAAATTGCGTCCTCGCAATAATTAAGAGGAAAATAAAAAGTAACAACCATAAAAGCATATCAACACAAAAGAAAATTTGAAATAAGAAGTTCACCACAAAGAGCACGAAAGAGTAAGTCCAGATTTGTTTGCTCGAAGAATTCTCAAGATTCCCAAGAGAAATTCTTAGGATTTGAGGACCATTGAACTTCCACAAGAAGAAGATCTTTATTTCAAAGTCGTTCAACCTCCGAAGTAATGATACGAATAGAATATTGCTCATAAGTCAAATTTGGTGAAACTTCAATTTCTTCAATTACACCAGGCTCAAGAATAAAAATCGGAATCCCTAAGTTGTTTCCGTAATTGAGAGACGTGGAAAACGTCAAGAATAACAAAAGAATTTAGCCGATAATAAAAAGGTGATAAGCCACAGAACAAATGCGTTTGGTGATGGGAAAGGGACCAACATATCGAGGTGCAAACTTTCCCAATCGACTGAAACGTACAACGCCCATCATAGGTGAAACACGAATGAATACCAATAAAATTTGGACCTAAAACCAGCTTCTCACCGGCTTCAAGCCAACACAAAGAAAATCGGCATGGCCTTCCGTAGAGTGCCTCGAAAGGTGCCATACCAATACAAGATTGGAAGCTATTATAGGAAGAAAACTCAACAAGAGAAATATGATTTTTCCCAACTTCCACCAAAATCAAGAACACATGCACGAAAGAGATCTTTAAGGGGTTGATTCACACGCTCGGTTTGTCCATCGGACAAAGGATGATAAGCGATGCAAAAATTAAGCTTTGTTCCCAAGCTTTTGAAGACCTTACCAAAATCCACTAGTAAAATAATGGATCACGATTGCTTACAATAGAAGTAAGAACTCCATGCAATTTAATTTGACATAGAGTTTAGCTAAAAAAGTATAGTCCAAAAGAGAAGGACGATCCTCAAGGCTACACAAAACAAGAGATGAACATAAATTGGATTCACGATCTCGAATCTCACAAGTGGATAAAGTCTCGAGATCATTCCATTCAGATATCATCCTTGAAACAACTACTTGTTGCTTTCGGCTAAGGGCATCGGCAACTCGATTACCCTTTTCCGGAGTACAAAGAATATCAAGATCATAAGATGAAAGGAACTCGAGCCAACATTGTTAAAGCAAATTAAGTTCCTTTCGAGAAAATAAATACTTCAAAAACTTATGATCGAGGTAGAGAACAATTTATCTCCCAAAAGATAATAAGCCAAATTCTAAGAGCGAAAACAATAGCTGCGAGCTCTAGATCATGAGTGGCATATCTAGTCTCGACAAGCTTTAATTGTCAAGAAGCATATGATAAAACACATTCCCTTAGCAAGAGAATGGCACCCAAACCAATACAACTAGTATCAGTAAAAACAATAAAGTCTTGATTCCCTTTGGGAATCGCAAGATTAAAAACATCGGAAAAGATTCTTTTTAAATGATCCTCTTTCCCGAAAAGCTAAGACATTCAAAATTACAATTAACTTTATGAAATCATCTTTTTAGAAATTTTATTTATTACAAGTCAATTTATTGTGTCTAACTGTCTCATCATAGCATTTAGGAGATTCCTATCGATAACGTTGAACAAGCGCATCGACTAGAATTCTTAAAGCACTCAATGGGCAAAATAACACAAAATCATCTTTTATTTGATAAACCTGCCTCTTATAAAATTTAAAAATATTCTTTGCTCGTTTTAAGAACAAAATCCAATCATACATATAAATATCTTATTAAAAAGATCTGCAAATTTTAAATTGTTGTTTTCATCCATAATCAATAAATACAAGGATAAACTCATCGAGGTATTCGTAGAATACTCGATTCACAAGATGGATGAAATAAGGTAGAAGGTTCGTCAAACCGAATGACATAACGAACCACTCACAAGAATCATAACGAGTGCGGAATGCGGTAAGTGGAATGCTATCCTCCGCAACTCGTAGTTGATACAAATCGGTGGCAAGGTCGAGCTGGAAAGACCTTAGCACCACTCAATAGATTGCTTAGGTGATAATCCTAAGACAAGCTCAAATACATTCCAGAAAATTCACAAATTACTTGAATGAGAGAAATAACATCTTCTTCATCAAGTGGGTTTAAAGAACAAAATGTTGCCACCGAATTTGGAAACCAAAATCTTTAAAAACAATAGAAATCTGCTTAACAGATTGAGAATGTCGAAGATAAATAGTCCGCTCGGACATAGGATGTGGGCTTCATAATGATCAAGTCAATCCTTTCCCAAAAATCAATTTCGAAGCCTAAGTAACGCATAACATGCAAATCGGCTCGAAAAGAATAATCACATGAAATAATCTCAACATTTTCACAAAGTAAATTGAGTGTTGCGGATCCATCAATCGAATTCGCAATTCTCAATGAATTCATCAAGCCCATAATATTAAAAGAGAAAGAATCATCATGTTCTTTTGATAAAAAATAATGAGATGAACCCAAACCAAAAAGAACTCGAATAAGATAATCACAAAACAAATATCGTCAAGGATAGAATGAGAAATACCTTGACCTAGAGAAGTGATAGTAGAGGCTTGCACAACATTTAGCTTTCCCTCTTTCTTGCTTGAAGTATGGAACACGCAGATATGTGATGACTCAAACTTTTGCAATAGCGACAATAAAGGGGTTTCAGACACTCATTTGCATAGTGGTCCATAGAATCACAATTGTAGCATCGTCCATGACTAGTGGTAGGAGTCTTTGCTACAGAAGTTTCTTGCTTCCCTTTCTTGTCGAGATTGGGGCATTTGAACTTAATAGGCCTCTTCATGTTATTGTTGAAGTTCTGTTGGGCACGCACAACTTCAACATCACTTTCTCTATCGTACTCTTCAAGCCGAAGAGCTATATCAACAAGCTGATCGAAAGAAACTTCCAGTTTCAGAAGTAAAGGCTTTTTGAGGTTCTTATTCAACCCATAGACGAACCTCTGAATTTTCTTCAATGGGGTATTAATATACTCGACCCCATATTTGGAAAGAGATTCAAAAGATGCGACATAATCTGCCACAGAAGATTCACCTTGAACAAGTTCAATAAAGCGTCGGGCTAAAGTTATTTTCAGCCTCCGGCACAAACTTCAATTTGAATCTTTCCCAGAATTGCTCCCAAGTAAGATCCGCTTCGATAATTTCTGATATCAAAAGCTCATACCAATCTAATGCTCTTTCTTGGAGCATGCTAGAAGCCACTTGGACTCGAAGTGAATTAATAAGATCCATGCGGGAAAAGATGTGATCGCATGATCTAAGCCAAGCTTGAAAATCTATAACGCTTTCGGATCCCTTGAATGGCGTTCCACCCAAAGCGGTATAATCTCTGCACAAGCGTGCAAACCCAGACATAGGGTGAGTTGGCGCTGGAACGGGTCCGGCAGCTCGGGCATTGTTCATAAGATCTGAAAGTTGTTGAGCTGACATAAATACTCCATCCTGGGGAGTAGCACTAGATTGACCGGCGCTGGGACGGCCAGGTCTAACCATTTCTCTTCTCTAAGAAAGAAAGAAAGAAAGAAGAGGAAAAGGTTATTCTCAAAATGAATATCAAACAACCTTGATTGATAAAACAAGGCATCACAAAAGAAAATAGGATAGAATGGTACGAAGACTCGAATCAAATCCTATGGCACGATTCCTAAGAAAGGCTTAGGACAATGATCCTTGCTAGATTATTCTACATTGTTTCGAAGTTTGGCTCTGATACCATGCTGTGACGCCCCACCTCTATGCTCACGCTAGCCAAGGACACTATGGGGTAATGCCGTCGACTAGCACGAAGAATAAGGCTGTTGAGGAGCGACCATCTGTGTAATTGCTTTGTGCGAGTATCGATATGTCAGAAAATATAACTTACACTTCATTTCAAGAGGAAACCCGACATATCAAATACAAACTCAAAGCTACCACACAGTGGCTAAGTAGACCTCAGAAACAAACGTAGAAATAAACATAACACAAATCAGTCACAGACATTCATATCACAAAGGCGGAAGCAGATATGAATATAACACAAAGAAGTGTACATCAAAGTAGTGGTAAAACAAGATCCACTACATCATAAGAGAATATATACAAGTGCTAGGCTAAAGGATAATTATACATCAAGGAGTCCATATCTCAAATGTATAATAACAAAAACTACTAATCTAAAGTAGTTAGCCCAAAGAAGTAGATGATAATCCCAGATAAGAAGTCAAGCAGGAGCACCTGAAATATCTCGGTCTGACCCGAGTATTATTTAAGAGGAAAATAATAAACGGATCAGTCTAGCTATAAATATCAGATAAACTGAGATAGGATAAGAGATATGACCAAAAATGTATGATAACCAAGAAATGCCATACTGGGTCAAGTATACATCAAATAATAACAAAAATCATACAATATCTCAAATCATCTCAAAATACCAAAAAGAATATCATATTCTTTATTTTATTCACCAAACTACAAATATTGACAAACATATAAATGCCAAACGCAAAAGTTGGTGAAACACAAATTCTAGAAATCACAAAAGGGGGAGGCCTATCACAAACGGGAGTATGAAAACTCACCAACACGTGTATCACAACGGAACGCTATTCCATGGTCGCTAACCATAAACCGAACATCGACGCACCTAGATAGATACACCCCATGCACAGTAGACATCGACGCACCTGAAAAGATACGCCCCATGTATAAACTAACATCGATGCACCTAAAAAGATACACCCTATGCCTAGTCGAACATTGATGCACCTAAAAAGATACACCCCATGCACCGACTTAATGAGCCGATTGCTCCATGAACGGTCCAAAGACCATGGGTCGCTAGCCCATAAAAATGAGACGAAGCTCAAAGGAACGGGGTATAGTCCCCCACGCGGACAAAGAGACATCGCACAATGCTAGTCTAAACCATAAAATGATCATCATCGATCATCAAGAAGTGTCGATTACACTAAGCTAGTAAATATAAGAGTTTAGCTTCATGTCCCATAACCACTTGCTTAACTCAAATATTTACGAACAGATTGTATATTTCCACTCAAAAATTGTCACAAGAGTTTCAATCGAACAAATCCAAAAATTAACCGACGAAGTAAACGCAAGCGTTTCATACCACTTGTTTTGCTAAGCCGTTTAATTAGATTTTCTCATACGAATGAGGTAAAGGTTTGTATATACTAATAGATTGGAAAACTGTTTTATAAACGAGCTTTGTATTAAAAATAGAGTTGAAATCATCTTTGTAAAGAGTTTGAATATTTACTACTAGTATAGAAACCTTTGTATTTAGAAGTGACAAGTCACAAAGATGATTGTAAAACAATCAACCATCAAAAATTCACATACGAAGACATGAATCAAATCCATAGAAATCGATGCTGAATCCATCAAAATGGATATACCCAAAAATTCCGAAATAGAAGTCATCAAAATCGATAACAAATGATAACAATAAATCGGATAATCACGAATCGATAAAAATTGAAATCTCGAGCTAAATAAGCAAAACAGGCAAAATAGAGCAGGTCGCATACTCCAGACGTCTGCAGTATATACTCAGACGTCTGTAGTAAGTTTCAAGAAATTCTTTTAAACAAACTCCAGATGTCTGAGCTTTCCTGCAGACGTATGGTGACGAACATTTTTTTAATAAACGGCTATATTCTGAAAGGTTGCGAAATTTTAAACAAACTACGATCCGCAAGACTTTCATCCCCAGCCCTATAGGCTCTCTGAAACACCACCAAAAGCATGTTCATAAATCAAAGCTAGGATTTTCAAAGTTTTAACTTCAAAACACCAAAAATTGAAATGTTCACAAAATCAATCCAAACCAAAATCAAATGAACATGTAAAGGTGTTAGGAATTCATACCAAGCAATCAAGGATAGTTATAGACATAGATGTGAGATAAAAATCTCACCTTTAAACACAAAAACACAAGAGAGAAGCTACAAAGCAAAGCTAGAACAATCACTCTTCAATTTCAACCCAATGAGCTTTAATCTAAGCTCAAAAGAAAACATTTCCTAAGTTAGGGTTTAGAACATTTCAGAAATCGAAGAGGAAATGAAATGGAGAAAATGGAGAGAATGCTTACCAAAGCTTCTCCTTGATTTCTAGCTTGAAGTTGATAATTCCTAAGAGAATTAGGGCTTAGGATTTCTAATTCTTTTTTCTCTTCCTCCATTTTTATCTAAAGCATGAAGGTATAAGGAAATGAAAGTGAATGAAGAGAAGAGGGGGTGGAGCTAGGGTCTTATCTTAGGTTATTAGGTTGAAACCCAAACCCAAAGCCCTAAGTGAAAAATAGCAAAATTCACTCAACTCCAAACATATCGATGTTTATACTCAAAAAGGTCGCAAACACCATTTTGAACTCAATGGAAGTGGTCTCGAGTCCTAATTCAACTGTTTGCAAAAAGTAGCTTTTCGGACTATAATCCGACTAACGATGCTATATTTAAATAAAAATTTTAAATATACAATCGTAAAATATGCGGGTTGTTACATATGCATTTGTTATTGTAGATGATTTTTCATGATATATGCTAACATTATTTCTAAAACATAAAAGTGATACTTTTGAAATGTTTCGAACTTTTGCTAAACGAATTAAAAATTTAATGAATCTAAAAATAAAAAGTATAAGAAGTGATCATGGAGATGAATTTGAAAACGAAATTTTTAAAGAAAATTTGTAGCAAAAAGGGAATTACACATAATTTCTCATTTCCACGAACGCACAACAAAATGGCATTGTGGAAAGGAAAATCATACACTCCAAGAGTGTGCACGAACTATGCTTAACAGTAGTAATCTACCCAAAAAAATTTAGGCAGAAGCTGTAGCTAGTGCTTGTTATGTATTGAATCGTGTTACATTACGTCCTTCAACTAAAAATACTTGTTATGAAATGTTTTTTGATAAAAAAACCCAAAGTATCATATTTTTGAATTTTTGGCACGAATTGTTTTATAATAAATACTAAGGATAATCTTGGAAAATTCGACTCAAAAGCTGACAAAGGTATCTTTATCGGAGTCTCAGATCGTAGCAAAGCTTATAGAGTATTTAATAAACGTACTAGTACCATTGAAGAAAGTCTACACATTTTTTTTGACGAAAAATTCTCCATTACCAAGAACATTGATGATAATGAGATTTTATTAAAACCCTTTGAAAATAACACAAGTATACATAACAATAATGAAAATATCGTTGATAATAATAATTCATTAAGATCATCACCTCGTATTTTGAAAAACCATCCGATTAACAATATAATCGATGATTTAAATACAAAAGTTTCTACCAAACATCTATTAAATCAAAAGAGTCACATTGCATTTATTTCCAATTTCAAACCTAAAAAATATAAAGAAGCATCAAATGACGAATCTTGAATTGTTACAATGTAAGAAGAACTTAATCAATTCGAAACAAATGAAGTATGGGAACTTGTACCAAGACCTACGGATCAATCCATAATTTGAACAAAACGGGTTTATAAAAATAAAACTAATGAAAATGGAAACATTGTTCGTAATAAAGCAAGGTTAGTAGCACAAGGGTACAATCAAGAGGAAGGCACTGACTATGAAGAAACATTTGCTCCAGTCGCACGTTTAGAAGCCATCCGAACGTTACTTACTTTTGCATGTCATCATAACTTTATACTTTGTCAAATGGACGTAAAAAGTGCATTTTTAAATGTTTTTTATAAAAGAACAAGTTTATGTTGAACAACCTCCATTGTTCATACATGAAAAGTTCCCTGAATATGTATATAAATTAAAGAAAGCTTTATAATGTTTAAAACAAGCACCTCGTGGTTGGTATAATAGACTAAAAACTCATTTATTCTGGTTTTCAAGTTGGAAAAATAGATGCAACCTTATTTATAAAAGGAAATCATAATGATATTTGAGTTGTTCAGATATATGTAGATGACATAATATTTGGATCAACGAATGAAAATCTATGTAACGAGCTTGCAGATATCATGAAAAATGAATTTAAAATGTCACATATGGAAGAATTAATTTTTTTCTTAAGAGTACAGATTAAACAGTTAGAAACCAATATTTTATAAATCAAGAAAAATATTGTCACAATTTGTTAAACCGTTTTGGAATGGAAAAAACATCTAGTAAACCAACTCCCATGAGCACAAGTACCCATTTAGATAAAGATGAAAAACGAAAAAGATTTTGATCAAAAGTCATGTCGAAGTATAATAAGGTCACTATTATACTTAAGGGCTAGTAGACCCGATATCATGATAAGTGTGTGTCTGTATGCAAGATTTCAAGCACAACCTAAAGATTCACACTATTGGAAAGTTAAACGTATTTTGCGTTAGTTAACCGGGACTACGAATTACGGTCTTTTCTATCCTAAAGATGGTTCCTTTGAACTTGTATCCTACAGTGATGCGGATTTTGGCGGTTGCAAAACCGATAGAAAAAGTACAAGTGGAACCTGTCACTTTATTCGTCAATCTCTAGTCTTGTGGTTTAGTAAAAAACAGAATCGTGTATCACTTTGAACTTGTGAAGAAGAATATATGCTGCCACTTTAGCTTCCGCACTTCCTTAAGGATTTTGGAAAAATTATAAACAAATCTCCAGTTTTTTGTGACAATAGTATAATAAACCTGTCTAAAAATCCAATAAATCATTCTCGAACGAAACATATAGATATTCGTCATAACTTTTTAAGAGATAATGTTGAAAAAGAAATAATAACTTTAGAATTCGTAAACATAGAAAATCAAATAGTTGATATTTTTACTAAACCTCTAAGCGAACAAAAGTTTATTAAGTTAAGACGTAAACTAGGTATTGTATCGTTACACGATCTATAATAAGATATATTTTAGTTTCTTTTGGGAGTTATATTTTTTTTCTTTTTCTACTGACTGAAATTTCAACTATTTTTTTAACCACTTTTTTTTACTAACCAATGTCTTATGGCTAACATTCTTCACCAACTAATAAACGGAACTTATTCTTAAAATAGCATATAAAATTTCATATATATATGAGAACCTTATTAGATTTTTATCCAAACTCTTTTAAATAACCAAAGAAACAGCTTTCAAAACTAGTATATCAAAAATGTCTTCGGATCATGATTCTACATATTATGCAATCGACTACGCCTCACCCTCTTCCGGAAGCACTTATACCTCTCCGTCTAAACTCACTCCTAAATCATCTCCATCCCTTAACATTAACTTACCGTACTGGATTTTCTCCAAAAGGTAAGAAAGCCAAATATAGAATCTCTCCAAAAACATCTTCTCTCTCCGAAAAAGTCGATGACATTCATCACTACCAACAAGAAATAATAGGAGTTCAAAGAGAGATGTACTACGAACAATGCCGTCAAGGAGTGCACTTGAACTTCCTTAAAAAATGCATCCTCACCATATATGTCCATTCACCAACAAAGGATTGCATACACCAGTGGTCTCCGTGTTTACGGGAAACTCCTCCGAGAGCTCACAAAATCACTCCACGACAGTTATGGGGTGAAGGGACTTTGAACGCAGAATGTAGTTATGTGCCTCCTTACTTGTCACCACTTCGACCGTCAACTGAGCACACCAAGGTTGAACTAAATTCTTGGGAGAAATAAAACAATTTTTCTTCTGACTCCCCAGCTAACAACTAAAAGAATAATTATCGATTTTTAATATATACATGTATATTATATTAATATTCTTACAATCATTTGTATTTTCTTCATTTTCAATAAATATATATATATAAAAAATTCACAGAGGCAAAAATAAATTTTTCTTTCATACGTCTGAAAAGAAAAGTCAGACGCCAGAACAGATACACAAGATCTATCTTCCCTGAAGTCAAACATCTAAAACAAAAGGAAATAATAAGATCAATTTTTTTCTTTTCAGCACAGACGTCTGTCTACAATACCAGACATCTGTTCACGCTCTCTGTAATAAAAAACACTGATAGTTTCAGCACAGACGTCTGAACATAAAGTCAGATGTCTGTTCGGTCCCTCCGTTAAATAAAAAACAACATTGTTTTAGCATAGACGTCTGAGATCAGACGTCTATCTCAATGCACTGGAAAGTACCATTTTTGAAGACAGACTTCTCTACTACTTCCCAAACGTCTGAAAAACTTCTCTGTCTACGAACATTACCTCGCTCAGATGTCTGATCCCCTAACACCAGACGTATGAATGCAAAATCTACCACACCATTTCATGCTCCTAATCATTTCCTTCAGAAGGTCCTCATGCTTTACACGACCCCTGGGACTATAGCTACTACACGTCATTCCAGGTTCCCTCTATTCAGGAAGATGAGGAGTATGCCGACCAGTCTCAATGGAAACAAGGAACATATAATGAAGACTCGTCAGGCTTCTGGGGATATTATAACTATCAGTTAGATTTTTAGTATGTCCGGTCGTATTTATTTATGTATCTTTGTTTTTTGTTCTAATAATGGGTTCCTGTATAACCGATTAAACTTTTCTTTGTTTGTCTATGGACTTATATTTTTGAGTTGTTTTCATATTCTACTCCATCTATATTCTTTTTAATAATGCCAAAGGAGGAGAATATCATATTACATGTATATAGGGGGAGGAATCACACTCAGGGGGAGTTATATGTTTATAAAGCGATTATATAGTTGTCATCGTCAAAAAGGGGGAGAATGTTAAAACCACTATTCTATGATTTCGATGACAACTACTATACAATCATATACATACAATATATATTCTATCTACTTGCAGGAAAAAGCTTTCAGAATTCAACTTGAAAAGATGACTAAGAAAGGAGAAGAATCATCAGTATTAGAAAAGCTAATATAGTGTTGTTATTGTCATAGATACAACTTGTAAAATATCCTTTAGTAGTTTTCTCAAACACAAACATTACAAGAAAATATTCTTTCAATTTATTCATATATCAAAAGGCTGAAGTACAGAAAACAACATATATCAGACATCTGACATTATATATCAGACGTCTGATTAAAGCTTCTGATTTTAGAAATGGACATACATTAGATGTCTGTGTTTGGCATCTATTAAAAAAAATATAAGCTCAGATGTCTAAGCATTAATAACAGACGTCTGTGCTGGGTAATGGCCATAAACTACGAATGGTCACCTGCTTCATTTTAATGGTTGCTTCCATAACTCTTCACCACATCTCTTCCTTCTCAATGATTGCAACCTTTAGATTAAAACAGAAAGCTCTAATGGATATTACTCTTCATAAAAGCTCTCTATCATCTATATATATGTAAAGATTTTAAGAATTAACTCACTTGAATTTTCTGAATCTTATATCTACATTCCTTACATATTCTGATTTCTAAAGGCAAACAATATTAGTCTTTATCACTTCCTAAAAGCAAAGCTTCATGTACACATACCACTCAAAGGAGATTATAGGAAGATTTATACTATGCAGTCAAAATCAATGTTTTCTAGAACACATACTTGTCTCAAAAAGAACTTTGTATGGAGCCTATTCCTCCGGGCAAAGTGAGGGTTGTTTATTAGTTAAAACCAAAGAGGAGCTTCAGGCCTGGATGTAGAGTGGGAGGTCCGAACTAGTATAAAAACTCTGGTGTGATTATTTCTCTACTATTATTTACTTAACTCTATTAGTCATAAGTTAACATTTTACTACACTAGCATATTAAATATAAATATATGATGTATACACTCTTTAGTGGTTTTATTTATTAAATTAATTGAAATTTTATGAAATTTTAAATAATAAAATTTTGAAATATAAATTTGATATATGGAATACATCTAATTAAACATAGCAAATGGTAAATTTTCAATTAATAATATGGAAGTTTATTTTATTCTGTAATTTTATTTCAATTTAAGTTAGTTAATAATAGTTGAATTTTAAAAGTGTTCCGAAACCTAAATATGTCAACATGAGAAAATTTATTTAGAACACTCTGAATAAGACTGCGTAATTCGTTTTGAAAATTTCAGAAGTTTCTAGCTCCGTTTGGATTTTTTCTATACGGAATAGCAGCATTTTCGATACCGATTATCGACTTTTGATCGGATAATCGTACCACTAGTATCTGCATACCGTTTTGATCGTCTCGTCGTGCTGATCTTTGCGGTATATTCAATTCTGTGTTTCGGATTTCCGGTACCCGGCGATATCCGTGAAACGGATAACCGTATAGGTACGTTTTTTGAGTCTTTTGGCTTTCTTTTCCTTTTTATTATCCACCGTTTGAACTAGCAGCTGCTTTCTTTCAATTTTCCCAAAAGAAATAAATTTTGACTGTTACTATTCTCCATGATTTCAACTTAATCACTTGTTCGTCTTTTTGTTTCTTCCACCAAATTTACCTGCTCACTTTCTTCTACTTTTATACAGTTCATATTTTTGTCTGAGTAAAGTAAAAAAATAAAAAAAATATGGAACCATATTTTCTAACAGAGGCTTGCTCGTTCAACCTCTGTAACATCCACCTATCCACCTTTTCCATCCTCCTCCTCCACGTCTTCATCGCCTCACTTGAAACCGCCGCATCCACCATCAACTCGCCCATATCTCCAACAACCACCTTCTTTCCTCCACTAGCAACACCCTCAACACTCCAATGATCGCAACCAAGCCTTCCCAACCTGCACGCAACAGCATAAGGTGAGCCATGCCGTGACCTTGCTTGCCTCTGCCCCATGCTCCTACTCCTCTTGCCAAATTATAACTTGACTCTCGACTTGCTTTCACTCTCCCATTCTCCATTCTTCCATCTCCCAGAGCGAGCTACTCTGTTATATATACATTGAGGTATAATACATTTATACTTTTATAGTGTATATTTATAATATGTTAGGTTTTATAATATGTTGTGTTTATGTATATTTGTTTTGAAATGTATAACTTATTATTTATGTAGGTAAGTTATGTTAGAACCTATCATATTTTGTGAGTTGTTATATATTTTAACAGTAAATTTTTCGTATATGTTATATGTTATATATGTGGTCTGTTATGCATAAGAGTTTATAACGTTATAAAAGTGTTATAAGTTATTTTTATACTAGCTGTTTGTATATATAGAATACGTTAGCTATATATATATATATTTTGCAACTGGTTACATATTAATTAATATATTAAGGTTATATATATAGTTTGGTCAGTAAGGATTTTTGAATGTCAGCAGTTATACATTACATAAGTCTATACAAATTTGTTATTGTTCTCATTGTGCAGTTAGTATACATATAGTTTCGAATATGAGTACTGTAAAGTATATTGTATATATAGTACACAGTTTGTTTGATTCCTTTTATATTAACAGAGATATTACTTGTATACATTTCATGCATATAAAGTTAGTTTGCAAACAGGTTTTAACATTTTTTTCTTTAAATGGGTAGAGTATATATAAGTCTATATATATATAAAAAATAGTTTGTCTTATGTTATATATATATGTCCGTATTTTTGAAATCTAGCAATGTGTTTATACTTGATTAATAATAATAGGTACCTGGGTTATAGTTTAGATATATACAATCTTGTAGGAAGTGATATGTCCAGATTGATATATATATATATATTACACTACTATAAGTTATATTTTTTTTATGAGTGTCAGGTTAGTATCTAAATTTGTTAGACCTATATTATAAATAAAAGTTTATACAGTAACTTGCATTCAACTATATGTGTGTTATTTAATAATGTATGGTTATCTGGTTGTACAGTTATATTAGCATTGTATATATATTCTGTTAGTTTACCTATAATATGTTTAAAGTATATATATAAATATTGATGTGTTTATGTAGGTATATAATATCTATTGGTATTTGGATTATTATAAGTAAGTTTATACTCATTTTACTTCTTTTTTTAAAACATTGATTTTTGAAGTTTAAATATAAGGGTTTCGTTCGATATTAATTAAGATATTTTTCATAATATTATATATTTACATTTTGTTTCTGTTATATCAAACTGATTTTGATTCTTGATTTCCTATCTATCAGCTTTGTCCATCGTGCCTGTTTTCTTCATCGAATAGTATCCATCTAAAGTTGCTTTGGAATTCATAGCTCATTTCTTTGATAAATCTCTCTAGTCTCGAAAGGTGAGCAGACACTCACGATTAATGTTCTTATAGTTATTAAATTTGATTTCAATTGAAACGACAATTGAAATATGATGTTGTTAGTTATTTACATTGTTATATATGCTATTATCTATATCTGTCCACCTGTGACATCTGACACCATTATCTGTTATTTATACTGATGATATATGCCTGTTACTGATTGTTATATTACTATCATATCTGTTATAATTCTACAAGTTTTCCTGTTAGTATAGAATTCACTATGGGTTGAAATGATACATACCCGAACGATCTATAGAATAGAAGAAAATCGTTATGGGTTGAAATGATAAACCCAAGCGATTTTCATTGAATTGAATTTGGGATTGCGGGTTGAAAACATATATACCCGTACATATTTAAATTACGGATTGAAATGATAAATATCTGTATCACTTGACCATAGGGTGGAGAATTATATACATACACCGTTGGTTTATATACAAATATTTTGAAAATGATTTCTATGGTTTTTGGAAAGAAATATATGGTTTTATAAAATATTGATTTTGATATTATATAAATGTTATTTTATATATAGTTGAATTCTTGATTTTTAGCTATGTATAAATTTGTTTTAATAAAGAATGATTTTAATAATAAAGTTTGATTTTATTAAACATAATATGGTTAGGTATTTATTTAAAGTAAATTAAGGATTGGGATGATAGATTTGAAATTGATTTGAAATGGTATTTAATCAAGAATTTATTTAATTAAATCGATTTGGAACTTATGGAATTTGAAATTTAAAGGATATGATTGTATAACTTGATTCTGATATAAGAAGTTAAATGAATATTTCAAGTTTAATAAAATTAAAGGGAATATTTAATTTATTGAAATTTGAGGCTTATTTAAATGATATTGGATTTTATTAAGTGAATATTTCAAAACTAAATAATTATAAAGTAAAAATTGGATATAAATGAAATTATCAAATTTAGTTTTGAAATGGTAAATATTAAAGTTTTGAAATATATTGAAATTGAAATGGCTTATCTTATGGTTCAAATATGTATTTGAAATTGATAAATTGAAATGGTTTATTGAGAGACTGAATCGAATTGAAATTGATGATTTGAGATTTGATTAAATTTGGATTTTGGAATTCGAGTTGATTTTAATCGATTTGTGAAATCGAGGAAGCTATTTTATATAAAGTAATTTAAAACTATATCTAAACTATTTATATTTTTACTTTATAAATTATTTTAATATAAACTATTTTAATATAAATCATTTTCAATATAAATTATTTTAATATAAATTGTTTTAACTTATAACTATTTTATATAAATTATTTTATTTTATAAACTATTTTATTTTATATACTATTATTAATATCTGAACTATTTGAAGGAAAGTGTTATGATTTCGAAGTGTTATGATTTCCAAAGTTATGAATTTCAAAGTATTATGATTTCCAAAGCATTATTATTTCAAATTGTTGGTTTTGAAAGTATTATAACTTTGAAAGTGATATGATTTTTGGAAATGGATATATATATTTGAAGAGAAAATGATATCCTATTGATTTGGTTTTTGAAATGAAAATGATATTTTGGTTTTTAAGTATAAACTATTTTGAAATGACCGCGGTGTTATAATAACGTTTGGTTGTTAAAGAGACTGGGATCGGATATGGGCATACTCTCTGTCGATACCGAAAACCACTTTAACAACTGTGTACGCGGTGGAGATTCCAGAATGAAGTAGGATGGTGGCGACGATCCTATTTGAGGTATATACATGGACCTAACTCCCGTAAGTTAGCATAAGGTGGCTAAAACAGGAGCGATCTCGGGCCAATGAGGTAGCACCTCTGATCGGACACATTTCTTCGATACCATTCTATTACTCGTGATTTATTTTGTGGCCACCCTTCGTGTAACGACCCAGAACTTCTGTCATTTGAAGTTCAGATATTTAATTGATTTTAAATATTAACAAGTAAGATTTATAAGCCGAATGAATTTAATTTCGAATATAGAGATTTAATTGGATAATTTAATCGATAATTTAATATTTGAAATTACAGAAATAATTGTAAATTGGGTTTAATGTGATTAAAATTGATTTGTAAAGTTATATTAAATCACATTGGAGTTAGAATGATGTTATAGAACTTTTAAAGTTGAATTAAAAGTTAAATTTTTAGAAATTGAATATTTTAATATTTAATTAACGAGTAAAAATAGTCATTTTTCAAACAGTCTCGGATTTCGACGAAATTAGTTTCATCGGATCCGTAATGTTATATTATTGTAAGATTTCAAATTTTGTGTCAATCGGATTTACGGTATGTCCGGGGCAAGCCAAAACGCATAGAAATCGTTTTAATCGATTTAGTTAAAAAATTGATCGTTTATTTCCTTAACTCGCACATATGATCGAATTGGCTCTCAATACATATTCCATTGTGTTCGGAACGCGGGTAAAACCCTGGAAACGTCAGTCGGCATGCTTCGTTTCGAGTTCGAGAAAAATTCGAATGAATAGTGTCGTCAAATTTTCTATAAAAGGACATCACTATTTCATTTTTACACTCAAAACCCTAGCTAGGGTTCACGGCTGCCATTTATTTCGATGGCCATAAACATTCAAATCTTCCACCTTGATTATCTCTCAATCCATCAAGAATTAACCAAAACTTTCTAAACGAAAATCGAAGAGGGCGATGAGATCTACATTCTCAACGGTCATGATTGGAAATAACGCAGTGGATCATCGACAGATGGGCCACGAAAGTTGCGCGTTCAAGCACAAAATACGAGAAAACGGCAAGGCTGAGCTCCAAGCGGCTCAAGGCGGTGGAGGAGCAAGGTGAGGCGCATCGTTCGACATTATCTGATCGTGTTCTCGACGTCGTACGGTGGAGCGGCAATCTAGGTTTAAACGACGGCATGGTTTTCTCGCATTCGTAAATAGCCTGGAAGAAGATGAAAGCATCACACGGCCCTGATCTAGGTTGATGGAATGCACGGCTATGATGCGATCTAGGTTTTAAAAATTAAATTAAATTTGTAAATAACTATATATTAAATCGTATAAACTTTAAAATGCTATAACTTTGTCATACAAGGTCCGTTTCACACGAAACGAATTGCGTTGGAACCGTATTGACGAGCACTACGCAATGGAGCTAATTTGGAGTCGATTGGAACTAGTGATAATTTTGGGTAAAATTAAACGCGTGTTTAATTTTATTCGAAATAAAACACTACAACTGTTTTTGGAAGCAAGGTGAGAACTCCTCACTCAATCGAATTATGTTTCAATTTAAATTTAAAATAGTTAAATTTAAAATTGGTCGTTTGTGTGATTATGTGCTTGAATGATGATTGATGATTGGTTTAATTGAAATAGACCCTATACGCCGCATATTAAGCAGATGTTATTATATTAAAAACATATACCGCAATATTCCACCGTGAAGTGGAATTGGTATTATATATGTATTTGGAGTTGATTTCCCGCATTACATAGCGGATGAGATCCTATTGCGCCGCATAATAGCGGATAGTATTTTATAAATCCCATATACCGCGATATTCCACCTCGAAGTGGAATTGGTATTGTGCTAACATCTGTGGATGCACGGTAACAGGTTGGAGGCATCCAACTGGATTCCTCAAGCATTTGAATTTATTTAAATGTTGTGTGTTGATTATTTATATTTGTGATTATATTTGTGAATTGGAATTGTTGAAGGCTATAATTTAGTCGAATATATTTTTGGTATCGTTGGTTACCCGAAATAAATAAAATTGGATTTTCGAAATTCAAGTTGAAAATTTATCGAAAAATTTATTTTTGAGAATTGGATAAATTTAAAAAGAGTTTTAAAAAGATAAAAGTCTTATTTTTGAACTATATTGAATTAAATTTCAAATTTTTGGAAAAAGGGCTTATTAAAGGGATTTTTAATAATATTATTTATAAGTTGAAGAATTTATTTAAAATTTGGATTTTTAAATAGATTTGAAGAGATAAAGGAATTTATTTTAAAAGGAAGTAATTTTGGAAATTAATTGGAAATTTATTTGGGATTTAAAAATCAATTTGAAAATTGATTTGGAGTTGAAAAATGAATGTTTGTGAAATTGATTTGAAAATCGTACAAAGAGTGAATATTTGGAAATGTAATTCACAATGGAAATTTATAAGTAGAAATTAATTGGTTATGGTAATTAATTAAAAATAATTAATTAAGTATTATTTATTAATTAAGGGTTAATTAATGATTAATTAAAGGAAAATTTATTAAATGTTTTTGTAGTTAATTGGTTATTAATTTACCATAACTAGCAAAATTTATTCATAGAAATTTATTTGATTTAAATTAATCAGATGATTAGATTGATCCTATCTATGGATGTTGGATTATATTGGATGTTGAATTGTTTGATATTCCTGATATGCGATGCTTTGTGATATATCCTGATTTGTGTTGTGATATATAATTTATTATTCTGCGATAGGCATATATCTGCGATTTGTGTATGAAAGATAAGCGTTGTAATTTATACCGCTTATCAAATGTATTATTGTATTCTGATCTGTGATGGTTGGATGTTGTTGCACTATTGTGTTGAACCCTGGACTACACCATACACACACCAATGTGGATTTCACGTGGAAATCAGTTAAGTCACAGATTTTTAACAATTCTAAAGATTGAATTTTTGAGTCAAAAATTAGTTTTGGAAATAGGAATTGAAAGTTTTTGAAAATGAGTTTCAAAAATAAGAGTTATTTTAAATAACTTAATAAAAATTGGAATTTAAATAATTTGATTTAAAATTTGAATTCAATATTTTGAAATTGAATTCAATGAATTGGGAATTATGGTCTAAAAGATTTTACAAGTGTAAAAGGTGTTTATATAGGTTTTTAACCATTTAAAAATATGGTTTTGGAAATTTAAATTTAAATCCAAGTTTTATACTTGGATGGCTTTAACCTGTGTAATTGTAACCAGTTTTTTCCAAAACGAAAACTATTTGTTTTCAAATAATAATAGCTTTCATAAAGTGAAAAGATTTCCAATTTGTATCGAAACATTTCAAGTTGAAATGAAATTGTGAATAGTTTGGAAAAACTATGAATTAACCTTTGTGAAGATGATTAAGCTTTATCTTGAAATCAAAGAAGATTTGAAAAGCTGTATCTTTTATATTATAAAAGACTTGAATTGTGAATAGTTTTGAAAGCTATAAGTTAAATCTTGATTTAAAGATTTAATGGGTTAATCCAATTGATATGGGAAATGATTTGGGAATCTGTGAATGAATCTTTGTGAAACTGGGTAAACTTTGTGAAGTGAAACTTTTTGTTTAAAAATTTGAAATGGTAATTTGTTTAAACCATTGAAAGGAAATGATTTGGGTAATAAGTTGTGACTTAATTGAAATCCTTATATCCATATGTTTTAAATATCGTGCTCACTATTCGGTTTAGCCGGGAAAGGACCTTTGTGTCATATAACCCATTACGAATAAGTGATACGACGATATGGATCGCATTGAAGACCGGTAGTGAAGACGGGTATTTGTGAAAACGATAGGATGACCTATCGATTGTCTCTGCACCGTTAGCTGCGGTATAGAGATTTTCTTTATGATGGGAAGTTCGATCGGGATTGTGACTACCCGGATTGCAAGGGCTTCTTTGGAAGTGCCTTCGGTTCTGTTCGAAACCGGAACAGACTTGTATGGGTACGTGTCTGACATTACATTTTGAGATATAAAGCTGATTTCTTTCAAATACATTTCTGTTGGTGGTGGAGAATTTATTCTCTTAACTTAACACCCTTCTCTGAGACGTACGAGCTCAAAGGTTGTGTAGTTGAAGGTTATCAGCGATATACTCCCAATTTGGTAATGTGACATGATGAGTGCTGATGTGTATTGATCATTTATTGATCATTTGTGATCAAAGCATGGTTTTGTGAAAAAGTATAGCTTTGTGGACGAGACCTCTTCGGACCTCACAACCTGGAAATGGTCGAAACAGGAATGATGCGGCAAGGTTATGAGGGTCGCTCCCTTTAGGGTATGTCATTTCCTTTTGGAAAAGGGTGGTATCAGGTATGGAGCCCTGGTATTTAACCTATGTGGTTACTCCAATCTCATTTACTGTGTGATTGTTGTTTTGTTGAGGCACCTCGAATAAAGGTTTCAAAGGACTGGGGGATGGCATATTCGTGTAGTAGTTACCTAGTGTAAGAGGTAACCCGACCTTGTGTTGGCAGAATGCTAGTTAGTTCTCGGGACGTCCCGCCAGAGACGATCTCATTGACAGTAGGAAGTTCCTTAGCCTGATCATTTGTTGGAAATCCAAAGAAACAATACGAGCCCTGTACGGTTTTAGTTGTATAACCTGCCATGGAATGTGGCGGTAACCTACTATTGAACATGGTAGCTATAGTAGGCATAAGTACGGAATGCCTATGCTGGCTAAGATTAATATTATACTTTCGAAATGTTTTCTGCACTATGCACTAATAATAATATGGAAAAGAAATTCTCTCGTATCAAGCATGTTTGACTATCATAAGGAGAAATCTCCTCCAAGTCTACGTTTGCATTGTGTGTGTGGCGGGAGGCCTTATGGTAGTTTCATTTTCCAAAAAGTATTGCGGATGTCTTTTACTTCCTTTGTTGTTGTTTTAAAGATAATAACTGTTTAAAGTTCTCACACCAGTCCCATGACTGGCTTGGAGTTTATTGTTCCCTTCCTAAACTCTAGGTGCCTATAATTTTCCACACGGGCAGCCTAGAGTCAGGTTATCAGGTCATTCTGGATTTCAGGAGGCTTTGGAGCTCGAGTGGCGAGCTGGATGGCAAGGCGTATCACTTGTATATGATATTATTATTCTGCTGTGTATTCTGTATGAGGACAAGTTTATATTACTGTCCAGTGTTGTATTGTTGTTGTAAACTCTGATGATGATGTAATGTATAAACTGATATAGTTCTTTGATTTAAAGATTATTCATTTATCTATTATATGTTGTTCCTCTGCGATATGTGAGATTCTGGTATTGTTTCTGCTGTTTCTTCTTTCTTTCTTTCTTTCTGTCTTCTTCTACCTCTTCTTTTTAACCATAACAATTCGGTTTTCCGGCATTCGATTGCTCGGCAGTTGATACAGTGGACGTATTAATGTCGATTTTCGAAAGTCGAAAATCTCAAGATGTTATACTTCGATTTTTGATTTGGGAGTGTGTTTCGAGGTGGGCGGTAGTGGCTGCTATGCGTTTCCACCAGCCCGTGTGCGTAATTGGTATATCTACCCTGGCATTGCCTTGTTGTGCCGTGTCACCTACCATATCGAGCTTTACTATGAGTTTCTATTTGTGTCGTACCTATGGAGTATCTTCTCGTAGCCTCCCGATCAGGAGGTATGTAGGTACTGTATAGACTATTGGCACTATTATGTGTTAAGCGCTATATGGGTAACCCCTTAACGCTGTTTAAAAGTAAGTTTATTTTACTATTAGACATTATAATAGCGAATATTACTACATAATAGATAGTTTAACTGATCCTTAGAGGATGGTTATCCCAAACATCCTTTGAGTTACTTGTATTTCTGTTGATATTTCACTTGAGTTGGATTTATTGATATAAGAATGTTAATCCTGACTCGAGTGTTTTGTGTTTTTCTTTACGCTCGGGTCAGACTGAGTGATACAACATTTGAGACTCACCTTTGGAGTTGGAGCTTCGCTTGGAGATCCATCTATCTATCGATTCTGCTTTCAGTTATTCAATTGATTCCAGTGATGTATTCTGATCTTGTATTTGATTATTGTATTGGGACATCTATGTATTCGAGACTTCTGTTGTATCTTGTTTAACTCTGTTTATATTTATAGTAGCTTCATGAACTACTATTCTTTTGTTTCCACTGCATTATTGTTATATTACTCTGTGTCTGTGATTCTGTGATTATTTATTTACTGTATATGCTGAGTTTTGCCAAATTTAAATTAACAATCTGATATTTTGAGCAATTCAAATCCGACATGTATGGATGCGAACGGTTGAAAATTTTAGGTCGTTACAATGCAGTCAAAATCAACGTTTTCTAGAACACATACTTATCTCAGAAAGAACTTTGTATGGAGCCTATTCCTCCGGGCAAAGCGAGGGTTTATTAGTTAAAGCCAAAGAGGAGCTTCAGGCCTGGATGTAGAGTGGGAGGTCTGAACTAGTATAAAAACTCTGGTGTGATTATTTCTCTACTATTATTTACTTAACTCTGTTAGTCATAAGTTAGCATTTTACTACACTTGCATATTAAATATAAATATACGATGTATACACTCTTTCATATAATTCTTGGCTTCATTTATTTCCCGACAAACTAAGATCTCGATGGACTGGACCATATGTTGTAAAGACAGTATACCCTTATAGTACAATCGAAATCAAAAATCTAATGGGTGGATCTATTTCAAAGGTCAATGGGTAACGATTGAAGCCATTCCTGGAGTTTGAGAAATACAAGGACAATGAATTTGTGGATCTCCACGAACCTAGTTATGCTTCATGAGACCCCTCGATCATGTCAGGCTGCAAATATTCTATTTTCTGTTTTTTAAGTGTTTGCATGATTTAGACAGTAGATACACTGCCCCATTCAAGTATGGGGGTATCATTTGTATTTCATTTGCACATCATTCATATTTCAGTTTTTTTAACTAATTCTTCTTAAAAAGCAACATGACTTGTTTTAGACCAGTAAAACGAAGTTAGTTAACTATTTTAATCATTTGATGAATTTTTTTGTGAATCACTAATATCAAAGGGAAAATATATAATAAAAAGTTGAATTACGAGCGATAATAGTGTAACTAGTACATAGGGATATTTATAAGTGAAGGTTGTGAAGTATTTTCTAACTGTAGTCTTTGTTTAATAAGTGGTTGATTTAATGTACATGCGTTGAATTTTTTTTAATCTTTAAAGCTAAGCGGGGCTAAGCTGATTTTGCATAACTCTCTCTCTCCCTTTTAAAAAAATAAAAAAATACCAAAAAAAGCATGAAAAAAAACATAATAATAAAAATCCAAGGGTATCCAACACTGCTAATACATCTTGCATTGGTGTGCAAACCCGCCAAGCTCTTTCCTAACTGTCGTGTAAGCCTACAAGGCAGTGCATGAGTGGTATACCTTGGTCTCATTTTATGAGTTGGACACCTAAGGATTACCGACATTTTCTTGACATGGTCAGTGTTGGTCTGCACAATCCATTAAGCTCTGTACTAACTCTCACGTAAGCTCGCAAGGCAGTGCATGAGTGGTATACCTTAGTCTTTTAAGTTAAGTGTATCTATATAATAAATAAAATATGAGAGGGTAAGCAATTGAAACCCATGCACCTTCTTAACTTTATTGATTTGACTATTTATACAAATGGAAATAAAAATACTATTATGTAAACTATGACAAGCAAATAAAGAATTTATTTCATAGCTGCACAATGTTATCAACCGAAATAACTAGCCAGACTAAAGTTTAATGTATGAAAACTTGAGTTATGTTGGAAATTTATGATCAGTTGGGGAACCAAAAATTTCTAGAGATTGAGTTTGACCGTATACATTACTATGCTGCAACTGTTCTGAAATGAATTGAGTTTTCATTTGTATATAAAAATTTTGCGTTCATATAAGTACAATAGAAGCATCGCACATTGCATGTGGATTTTATGGGTAGTATCTGTTATCCCGCCTTTTGGCAAGGCCAGGACACCAAGAAGCCGACTAGAGAACAAGGATAGCACGCCATGGATATCACTGAATTTTGTCCGAGCCCAGAGTGAGCTACAATTGATAGGACATGACAAGAAAGGCCATAGAGATCAGCACCTCAAATTCCAAGTCAATCCGGACTCATACGCTCAAGTTATGATCGAGTCAAATTGGAGGGAAAAAGCCCAGATCTCGTATCCATCACTCTGGGCAATTTCGTATCCATCACCGAAGCCCCAGTTCGAATCCATCAAGCTTCGTACCGATCAGCTCCGGATCCATCGAGGTACCCAGGTTCGGCTCGACTTTCTTCGTATCCATCGAGCTCGTATCGATGGACTTCACACGTACCAGCAATTGAAGGACCTCGTATCCTTCAGCCAACGTCTGCTTCGTATCCATCATTCAGCGTCTACTTCGTATCCATCACTCGGTGCTTGCTTCGTATCCATCAGAGAACCTCACTTCGAATCCATGCCTAATGGTTTGTTCGTATCCACGAGTCAACTCACCAGGGATGACGTGTCTTCCGTCAAGGTAAAACGAGGCGAGATATGTGGAGTCGAAACAGTCAATGCGGCACAAAGACCGGATCGAAACGAAGCGCGCGCGCCACCTCACTTCAAGAGCACGTGCAGCCAGCGAGGCGAACGGATGGAGTCGAAATCATGGATACGAACCAGACAGCCTATGAGGAATTCCAGTTCGTATCGACCATATCTCGTAATCCACTGATCCAAACACGATGAAATTTTAACTGGAGGTTGCACACACAACAAGGAACATCTCCACCAATTTTGAGCTCAATTGGAAGTAATCTTGATCGATACGAAATGATTTCGTATCGATCACAGATTGGCTTGAAACTCTCTGGAAGTGGTCGAATGGGTCCCCTCACGTGTCAGGCCAAGTCTCCCGGAGTTTGAGCGAAATCCAAGCCTCCTACGCCTATAAATAGAGCCCTAGAATCAACGGAAAAAGGATCTTTTTTCTTTGAAGCGTCCAGACTCTGCCGGATTGAGATTTGCATCATACATTCGCTGTCAATTTCGAATTCTAAACTGTAATCCGCTGTTCATTGCTGTAAACGCTTGTAATCATTGAAAGAGAATCAATAAAATCATCAAAACTTCATAGTGGACGTAGGCTATACGCCGAACCACTCTAAACTGCTTGTTTGTGCACTTTACATTCCTATTTGTTGGAGTTTTTGTTAGATAATCTCTGTTTTACATTTATCATCTTCATTTTATCTCTTCAAACAACTCCCGAAGAGTGTTGTGCCCATTTTTGGTACAAACACTTTGGTGCTTTCACTGAGAGAACCAGCTTTTTCTCCTGCTCGTTGGATCTGCCGTCGATACCGGATTGCACAAATCCAAGAGGAAGATCCAGATATCCAGTCCGGAATCCTTCCATTCTATTCAGATTTGCTCAAAATCTAGGAGAGGACTCCACCACCGACAATGGTCAGCACAAGAAGGCAAAGACAGGCAAAATCCCACACAGCCGCCTTCTTCCAATCAAGACAATGCCACTCATTCAGACTCGACGGGGCTAGTCACCCGACAGGAGTTTCAAGTATTGCTCCAGGAGCTGACCCAAAGCCGTCAGCAGTTGGCAGAACAGTTACGCGCCAATATCGAGCTGACCAACCAGTTAAACCGCCGGGGGCACAGAAGGTCTAGGAGAGATGATGTCTCCAGAGCGTCTACCGAAAGCTCAGCTTCATCTGATTACCACCGCCAAACTACCCGTCCTCGACTAGAGGGGAGTCGCGCTCAAGCTGCTGAATATCAGCCTGCCTTAACTATGGGACAACTGAGGGTAGGACCGTCGACCAGTTTCCAAACCGGTCCCTCAACACGAGGAGGTACTGCCCCACAGTACACCACCGATAACCGCGCCACAACCGCCGCAGCAGAGACAAGGGTCGATACCCGAAATCAATCTGAGCCGATCAATCAACAGCGAGGACATACTCCTGAACCTTATGTCCCAGAAGACGTTGAGCCAAGGAGGCGAGATACGGGTCGTCGACAATGCCCGATCCCTACTCGCGCCGTGGAACCCGACCACGCCTTAGCTCATCACGCTCCGAATCCGCCTGTTTCGGATATATCAACCATGATACGTCAAATGATCCGCGAGAGTCAGGGGCTCACTAATGATGACTGGGGGATTTCCCGTAGTCATACCCCTTTCACAGACGAAGTGTTACATGCCGAACCCCCTAGGCGATTCAGAATGCCGACTCTCCCGATGTATGAAGGGAATAGTGACCCCAACCAGCATATTCTGAAGTATGAATGGTCGATGAGCGCTGCGAGGGCCGACGACGCAGTGAGGTGTCGGAGTTTCCCCATCTCTCTGGGAGGAATCGCGACAATGTGGTTTACCCGCCTACCACCTAGATCAATTTCTTCGTTCGATCAATTGGCCAAGAGGTTTGTGGAACAATTCCGGATGCATGTTGCTAGGCCAAAAGACGTCAACACCTTGTCCAGCGTCACTCAAGCTCCTGGAGAAACGCTCAGACGTTACCTGGAGAGGTTCCACGCAGCATGCGTTGAGATCACCAATCCCAACGATAATTCAATCTTAATGGCTCTGACCAAGGGGATTGATCCTGATTCTGAATTCAGGAACTGGCTAGCTGGAAAACCGCCCGCGGCGTTGGACCGTTTTTACTCCAAGGCCGCTCAATTCCTGCGGCAGGAGGATGCAAAACAGTCTAGGAAGCAGGACGATGCAAGGCCCAGCATTGAGGGAATACAGAGCAATGTGGCAGTTAAACAGTCCGGCGAGAGTTCCGGGAAAGTTCAGCTGAATATACAAAACAAGCAAACCCAGCAGAGAGGAAACAATGGCCAGAATAAGAAGAGGGACGAAAACCGAGGTCCACGACGTAGAGCTCAGATGTTTGACAGTTATACACCGCTAAACACCTCATTAGAAAACGTATACTTACAGACTTGCAACACTGTACAGTATAAGAAGCCTGCTCCGAAGCCCTCATCGGAGAGACAGATTCAGACAGGGAAATTCTGTAGGTTCCATGAGAGCTATGGACATAATACCAATGAGTGTCGACACTTACAGGACCTCATCGAAAAGCTGATTAGAGAGAGGAAGCTAGATCAGTTTGTACGGGCGCCGCAGCCTGGCGGAGCGGGCCCCTCGAATCAAAATCGTTCACAAAATCAGGAAAGAGAGGATGAACCCGCTCGTGCAGGCGGGAGATTAGTTATCAACACAATAAGTGGTGGCCCCCATCCGGCAGACAGAAGCTGGGGGGAAATGGAGTCGTATGCCAGTTCTATCAGGCATGCGGACTTCGAGTGTTATAGTAATTGCGAGGATGGGACCCCGGCAAAGCAACAAAAGATAATGTCCGATGATATCGTGTTCAGGAGCCGAGACGCCGATAAAGTCGAAGCCCCTACTATCGACCCACTAGTCATATCCGCCCAGGTAGGTCCTGCTTGGATGAAGAGGATCCTGGTTGACAGTGGGAGCTCTGTAAACATCTTGCTCAAACGGGCTTACGATCTAATGAAGATGGAGACAAAGGATTTGAAACCCTGTTTATCCAGAATCCATGGTTTCAACGGAAGTGCCACGATACCCATCGGAATAACTGAACTCCCAGTCGAGTTAGGCGTTGGAGAACGCCGGAGGGTCCGCATGTTACAATTTGTTGTGCTAGAAATAGATTCGCCATACAATGCGTTTCTGGGTCGACCAGCTTTAGCCGAGTTCAGGGCGGCGATCGCCCCATGGTGTCTGACTCTGAAATTTCCCACTGATCATGGGATTGGAGTTGTTCAAGGAGATCAGGCCTCGGGAAGGGCCTGTTATGTTGCTGAGCTGCGCGGGGCGCAACGTAAAGAGAAGGGGAAGGGCGTAGAGGAATCTCTCTGCGTCCGTTCTATCGATAATTGACAATTGACGCCTGGGCCTCGGCCCGGGCACCACGACCAATTCCTGAAAGACCTGGACCCCAGGGACAACGAGGATAGAGACGAATCAACGGAGAGTCAAGCCTCTCCAGCCGAACTGACTGTGGACGTCCCAATCAGTGAGGATGATGATTCAAAAATGCTGAAAGTTGGGTCCCAACTAAACAAGCAGACACAGTAGGAATTGGTCGAATTTCTTCGGGCGAATCTCGACGTCTTCGCCTGGACGCACTCTGACATGTGCGGGATCTCGCCGAGCATTGCAAGTCACTCCCTGAATATAGATCCGCGACATGTCGCAGTGAAACAGAAAAGGCGCGGTATGGATCCAGAGAGATTTGCCGCCCTTAAGGAGGAAGTTGATAAACTACAATCGAATGGGTTCATTCGAGATGCCTTGTATCCAGAATGGGTGTCCAACCCTGTACTAGTTCGGAAACCAAACGGGAAGTGGAGAACCTGTGTTGATTACTCTGACCTAAACAAGGCCTGTCCAAAAGATAGCTTCCCACTTCCACGAATCGATCAGCTCGTAGATTCGACGGCCGGACATGAACTACTATCCTTTATGGACGCTTATTCCGGCTACAATCAGATACCCATGCATTTGCCTGATCAGGAACATACCAGCTTCGTGACCGACCTGGGACTCTATTGTTACAAAGTCATGCCGTTTGGTCTAAAGAACGCTGGAGCAACATACCAACGCTTAGTCAACCGAATGTTCGCTGATCAGATTGGGAAGACCATGGAGGTTTACGTGGATGACATGCTGGTGAAGTCCCGATTCTCCACCGATCACGTCAGAGATTTGAATTCAATGTTCAGCATCCTCCGGGAGTATGGAATGAAGCTCAACCCACTCAAATGTCACTTTGGCGTTGCATCCGGAAAATTCCTTGGGTTCATTGTCAACGCCCGAGGAATAGAGGCGAATCCTGAGAAAATCTGGGCTATTAGAAATTTGCAAACCCCTAGAACTATAAAACAAGTCCAGAGTCTTAACGGGAAGGTCGCAGCACTGAGCAGGTTCATTTCAAAGTCTACCGACAAATGCATTCCTTTCTTCGACCTGATCCGGAAGGGCAAACGAAACTTTGAATGGACCACGGAGTGTGAAGGCGCGTTCCGATCATTAGTTCAACATCTCTCCACACCTCCGATCCTATCAAAACCGGTTGACCACGAGCAACTATATCTCTACCTGGCAGTATCAGAACATGCGATCAGCGCTGCTCTAGTCCGGGAAGAAGACAAAGTGCAAAACCCGGTCTACTATGTTAGTAAGCGACTAACAGGAGCTGAAAGAAATTATCCAAGGCTGGAGAAACTGGCTTATTGTTTGGTCATTGCCTCGAGGAAGCTCCGTCCCTACTTCCAAGCTCATCCGCTTACTGTGTACACCGACCAGCCGTTACGACAGGTCCTTACGCGGCCTGAGACGTCCGGTAGGTTACTCAAGTGGAACATTGAGCTAAGCCAATTTGATATCGCATACGCTCCGTGGAGGGCCATTCAAGGACAAGTCCTAGCTGATTTCATAGCCGAATTCACCGTTCCGGAAGACTTACCCGAAACCAGTGAATCTCCCGAATACATCTGGAAGCTGTATACTGATGGTGCGTCAAATGACCGGTGTTCGGGCGCTGGGGTTGTACTTGAGACTCCCGAGGGCCGATCCATATGTTATGCTCTTAAATTCGACTTTCGTGCAACTAATAATGAAGCCGAATATGAAGCCCTCCTGACCGGCCTAAGGCTTGCCAGAGATTTGAGAATTATCGCTGTAGAAATTTATTGCGATTCGCAGTTAGTGGTATGCCAGGTGCGAGGAGAATACCAGGCGAGAGACCGAAGACTGGCCGCTTACTTGGCACGAGTTCAGGAAATCCTAAACCAGTTTGATTATTATGCCATCTACTATGTGCCTCGGGAACGCAATCAGAAAGCCGATTCACTGGCGAAGTTAGCCAGCACAGGCGAAGCGCAACAAATGGGACTTGTCCCCGTTGAAACTTTGGCCACTCCAAGCATCGATCGGATAGAAATGAACTCTGTATTTGAAACCGCTCCCGGTAGAGAATCCTGGATGACTCCGTATCGGAATTACATTGAGAATGGGGTGCTACCTGAACCTAGAAACGAGAAGAGACAAATTCAGCGAAAAGCCTCGCGGTTCGTCATCCAAAATGGAGTCATGTACAGGAGGGGTTATTCCGTTCCTCTCCTCAGATGTATCGCCCACGAGGAAATCAAGCGAGTGCTACATGACGTGCACGAAGGAGAGTGTGGTGATCATACCGGCGGGCAAGCTCTCGCTAAAAAGATACTCCGATATGGGTACTACTGGCCGACGGTGAACCGAGATGCGGCAAACTATGCCCGGAAATGCGATAAATGCCAAATACATGCCCGAATTCCGAGAGCTCCGCCAACTGAAATAACCCAAATGGTCAGTCCCTGGCCATTCGCAATGTGGGGCATTGACATTATCGGCGCTTTACCTTTAGCAAAAGGCGGTGCGAAATACGCCATCGTCGTAGTTGATTACTTCACAAAGTGGGCTGAGGCCGAAGCCCTAGCAACCATTACGACAAAGAAGGTGATAAATTTCGTGGTTCGCAACATCATCTGTCGATTTGGACTCCCGCATACTATCATCACTGATAACGGAGCCCAATTCAAGAGTGCGGAATTCAAGAATTTCTGTCAACGGTTTCATATCTGCAAAAAGTTCTCGGCTGTCGCACACCCCCAAGCGAATGGACAGGTTGAAGCTGTCAACAAAGTTATAAAATCGATCCTGAAGAAACGATTAGAGAAGGCTGGGGGCAAGTGGGTCGATGAACTTCCTATGGCGTTATGGGCCTATCGAACGACCCACAAAACCGCGACCGGACACACTCCGTTTTCCCTATCTTATGGCTCAGAGGCCGTTATTCCGGTCGAGACAGAGGTGCTCTCTCATCGCGTGACTTATTATGATCCAAAAAAAAACGCTATACTCCTAGCCGAGTCTTTGGATCTATTGGATGAAAAACGGGAGGAGGCTGATTTGAGAGCAGCCGCACATCGAAGCCGGGTCGCCCGATTATACAACACCAGGGTTCGACCTCGAACCTTTGAACTCGGCGACCTCGTGCTCAAGAGAATTTACCCAGTTCCTTCACACATGAAACCGAACTGGGGAGGGCCGTATGTAATTACACGAAAGCTCGGAGATGGTACATTCAAGCTGTCGACTGTTGACGGTCTCGATTTACCGAGGGCTTGGAACAGCGAAAGTCTCCGCCGCTACTACATATGACAGGCTTTATTTATTTCATTCTGTTTAGCAATTTGTTTCTGCATTTCAAAATTTGAATTTTGTAATAAGGCAACTGACTTTGCCGCATTTTCTTATTTCAGCAATAAAATGCCACTTCTTCGAGCCAGAGCTGTGATTCATTATGTACGATATACAACGTCACGATGCACGAAGAGCTAAATCCCATCACGCAATGGGACTTATTCAAATGGAGAGTGGCTGTGATACGACCGGCCACTCACTAGGTGAAACCCGAGCTCGGGGACAAGCCATGACACCGATATTAATAGGATTGACACACGACAATCCTACAATCAACTCCGTATTCCCAGAGTGCGAAGCGGAGTATAAACATTCAACTCCGTATTCCCAGAGTGCGAAGCGGAGTATAAACACTCAACTCCGTATTCCCAGAGTGCGAAGCGGAGTATAAACACTCAACTCCATGTTCCCGGAGTGCGAAATGGAGTATAAACGTCTAACTCCATATTCCCAGAGTGCGAAATGGAGTATAAACATCCAACTCCGTATTCCCAGAGCGCGAAGCGGAGTATAAACAGTCAACTCCGTATTCCCAGAGTGCGAAGCGGAGTATAAACACTCAACTCCGTATTCCCAGAGTGCGAAGCGGAGTATAAACACTTAACTCCATGTTCCCGGAGTGCGAAATGGAGTATAAACGTCTAACTCCATATTCCCAGAGTGCGAAATGGAGTATAAACATCCAACTCCGTATTCCCAGAGCGCGAAGCGGAGTATAAACAGTCAACTCCATGTTCCCAGAGTGCGAAATGGAGTATAAACATCCAACTCCGTATTCCCAGAGTGCGAAGCGGAGTATAAACACTTAACTCCATATTCCCAGAGTGCGAAATGGAGTATAAACATTCGACTCCGCATTCCCAGAGTGCGAAGCGGAGTATAAACAGCCAACTCCATGTTCCCAGAGTGCGAACAACCGCTTACGAGATGACGCATATCCCCGGAGTGTGGATGGAACGATTCATAAGAGAACAAGCGTAGTTCGACCACTCGGTCCTCGCTTGGTGCCATCACAAGCTGATCATCACAACTTGACCCCGAAACTGGGGGCAGAAGCAAATGTTAGTCATTGCCCGAAACTATACGATGCTCAGCTCCGATGCGATCCCCTATCACAACTCAAGTCCGAAAGTTCCATACTTAACAAGTAAAATGAGCTATTCTTGAAGCAATCAGAAAATGCAAATACACTGGACCAAAGTCCGAACACTGCAATATTCAAGCATAGAAAGGAACGCAAGCTGAAGCTAAAAGACAAAATTTTATTCCAACTAAACTCAAAAACAATGCTTCATACATGAGTTCTTTCCCAAAATGTTCCTACTAGCAGGGGCCGAACCCGCATCTAAACACGGCCTACAAAAGGGAAAAGACAAAAAAAATAATAATAACAAAAGTCCCTAAACTGCCTATGAAAAGGATGTCTAATCCTTTTGCTTCCTCAGCTTCTTCTTCTTCGAGGAACTACTGGAGCCGCCAGTACCTTTTCGCTTGGAGCCTTTCTCCCTAGGCAAGCTCCCTTCGGGTGAAGGCATAATGTCAACGTCCTCGTCTGAGCTGGACTCTATAGGGATGCTTCCCGCGGGAGGAGTGGGAGGAACAGACTCCGCAGCCGGAGGAGGGGCTGGTACATCAGTATCAGTAAGTGTGCCCCCAGGAGACACAGTCATAAGAGGAATGGGGCACTGTGCTGCCGCTCCGCCATCTACTTCACCGCCGTGCGCCGCAGCCGCCATCTCGGCATTGATCTCGGCTAACATCGCCGCTTCCCGCCGTGCCCTGGCCTCGCTAGGAGCCGTAGTAGTTTGGGACAAGGTGTCAGAAGTAGCCGTGAATCCACCCAGGCCAAATGGAAAATCTGCAAAAGGATCACTTTGACGGCCAAGGAGCTCGTTTATCATCTGCTCGTCGAAAGAAAGTGAGCTCCCCTCCGTCACTCCAACTGGTGCCATTGCTGCGACGGAGGTCGCCTCAGAAATGATGGCTCCTGGCGCTTGACCTAATACTTGGGTGGTAAGAGGCGCGGCTGGTGCAACTCCTGTCACTGATCAAAGGAAAAGATATGTCATTAGCAACATTTCAACACGGGTTCTTCAATCCAAATATACTGGAAGTTAGTTCAAAGTACCTTCCTCGGTTTGGCTCGAGGTCGTCCGAACTACTTCAGAAGGATGTTCCTTAATAGGAGATAAATGCGGTTGATCTGGGTCATACACTGGGATAGGATGGGAGTAGATCATCGAAGTTGGCTCAGACTGAGATGACACGACTATCTCAGAACTCATAACATGGTGTTCAGCACCAGAGCTCTCTCCGACTTCCTGGATCTGGGCACCAAGCCTCACCTTGTCATGGGAAATCATAGAGTCATGAAGAACTTTCTTTTCGTCATCATTAAGGATGCGGTTCTCCAGCTCGAACTCATCAGGGGCTTCATCAGGGTGCCCAGATCTCTCCTCATCAACCAGTAGGTTCCAAGCGTTATAGAGATGTGTGGGGTAATCGTCAAGCCATGTCAAGTCTCGGTGCCTTAGCACATTGGCGTTGTAAGTGACGAGTAGCTCCTCCACCTCGGCCTCAATCCTGGCCTCCGCCTGCCGTACCTTCTCGTCAACCCCAGCCTCAGCCTCACGGGCTTGTCGTATAGCCACTTCCTTCTCCTTACGAAGCGTCACCGCCTGATCACAGGCCTCCTGCGCAGAGACATTAGCTGCGTCTTTTTCCTTAGCCATCTCTGAAAACTTTGACTTCAGCTCGTTAAGCTCCTTGAGAGCGGCATCCCTCTCGGCAGTAATAGAAGTGTTCCTGTGACCCATGTCCTCGATGGCGGTATACTGTTCTTGCTCATCCTGGCCATGGCAGCGGTCACTTCGTCAACTTTCTTTAAAGCCTCCATTTCAGACTTACGAGAAGACTCAGCCTCTGAGTTGAGCGCTTTTATGATTTGGTCGTTGCGACCCAGCTCCTTCTCGAGTTTCTCGATGGTGACGCCCCGCTCAAATGCCACTTTAGATGCCTTCCTCGCGGCCCGTCCCCACTCCCTATACTGAAAAAAGATGTCCGCGACATAATCGTGGATAGTGGTTTCCGCGGTTGGCGGGATTCTCTTCAGGTGCGGGGGGAAGACATATCCATCAAAACAGATATCAGGAAATTCCTTCCTCATCTGTGCCAATTTGAGCGCTCCTTCGCTAGACGCCTCGGTCGGGACCGGCACAGTAGCCGAAGAGGTGGCTATTTCGGTCCTGCGCGGAGGGTCAGACCTCAAAGCTTGAGAAGGCGGCCTAGGCCGTGAAGTTTCGGGAGGATGAGTAACTGCGACCGTAGGAGGTGCAGAGGTCCTGGGGGGAGGAGAGCGAGATCGGGATCGGCGAACATATCCCCTATCTCTGTCAGACTTCTCCTGACCAGAGTGTCCCGTGTCATAATCCCTCTCGCCCTCTCTCCTGCGTGGCTCGTGATAACGGCGCTTACGCAAACTACCAAGCACGGAACCTTTCCCAGACATCGTACCTGAAAAGAAAACCACAAAGAGTCAGTAACCGTTTGCGATGTGTTGTTTATGGTTAGGAAAGTGTGTTGTGCCATGAGGGGTGTGTGAATGTGTAACCCCCCGGACCAACCAGAAGTGTCAATCGCATCGGCAAGCTCAGGCTCGCTAACATCGACAGTATGTCGCGGTCCACCCGACCCAACATCGTGTTGCTCCGGCTCAATGTCAGGGATTGGAGGGTCAGCAGGCTCTTCGAGTTGGTCTTCATCTTGCAGGGAGGCTGCCTCCGTAATCTTAACTCCTGGCAAGGGACGTTGCAAGACCACGGACTTCCGCCTCCCAGACTTAGGCTGTTTCGAAGCCACAGCTTTGCCTTTCCTCTTAGCATCGGACTCTGGGGTTGCATTAGCAGGTCCGACCAACGGTTCTTCGTCAGTGTGGGTTTTCTCGGAGTCGGGTTCCTCGATTATCACAACCCTGGGCTTCATCCGCTTGACCTTTTTCCTGGAGATGGTCTTTAATGCACCGTCGAGTCTTATGCTCTGCCTCCGACCGATCAGCCCAAGGACTCTGAGATTCCGATCTGTCAATAACAGTTCAATATTCCTTTCTTCGCTAGGAATCTCTTGGAGGACCCGAACTATCTCTTTATAGTAGCCACCCTCAGGCCGCTGGATGATAGCTGAAAGAAAAAGAGAAGAAGACGTAAGTTTAATTTCACTCCGAAAATTGCCCTGTCAATTACTTGGGAAAAAAGACGATACTCACGTCTGAATAACCATCTTCTGGCAAACCCCGGAGGACATCGGACATAGAACCACTCCGACTTAAAATAGCTTAGCCTAGTCCACGACCCCACGACAACTTGGCAGTTCCTTACAGACTCCAAGAACGTATAAGATGGGCTGTCAGTCCGACTCTTGAAGTTAAACAAGTATCTTATGTCGGTCATACGGGGAGGACGATGGAGGTACTCCATGAATACAATGAACAAGCTGTTGAGTGAGGCATATCCGTTTGGATGCAATTGAGACGGAGCGATATCCAGATAAGCCAACACTTCTCTTATATAGTCTTTGAATGGAGGAAGTGTGCCGGCTGCGCACGCATGCCGATTAAAAGCAGTATACCCCTCCGGGGGATTATGTGGCCTATCATCCGGTCCAGGCAGCAATACCTCATCCAAAGATAAACCATGCCTTAAGCATATTCTCCCCAGCATGTCTTCGGAGATATTGGATGAGACGGAATCAGGTGGACTATTAATGAAGGACGCGTTGGGCAACTCGTCCGGAGCTGGGCCAATAGCTTCGGTCTCGATGACCGGAATCTCAATTCTGGGAAGGATAGGGTTCTGAGTTTCTTGCTGCTGCGAACTTGACGGTTCCATCACTAGCTAACTCACGAGAAACCATCATTAGGTGACAAAAAGCCCGTGCATTCCCCAGTGTAAAGTGCATGAATGTGTTGTGTAGTGCGAGTGATGTGCGTGACTTGAGCAAATTCTGCAGAATTAAAGAAAATGTGCAAGCGACGAGATTCTGGAAGTCAGACAAACATGACCGTCATCGCTGACCGTCATGACTGCGCCATCCAGATGATAACGATCGATTCAAGATTAAAGAGTTCGTTGTACTTTTCTGTTAAAAGGCAGTTCCATCGACGAGCTCCGAAAGTCAGTCAAATATGCAGTTCTGTGACAAAGTTCTATTGTGCAAGGCAGAAGCTCGTCAGAGTCAAGTATTTGAATATTAAAAGTTTCTTTAAGTCCGTTCAAATTTAGGTTGGAATCGGTCGTTACATTTCATTTCATATCGAGTCATGAAGGTCATGCATCGCAACCCGGCTGTGTTCGAATCGATACATTCGTATCGATCGTCTCAGAATGAAAGATATGTTCGTGTCGATCACACTGGAATGCAGGTACTTCGTATCGATCGAGTTCGACTCAATACATTCGTATCGGTCAGGCAGGGGTGAGAGCGCTTCGTATCAATCAGGTTCGAATCGATACGAGTCGTGTTGATCGGAAGCAGATCAATTCGAACCGATCGAATTCGCCAATTTCGCATCGATCTGAAAACGAGGGCTTCGCAACAATTGCCGCTCTCATCTCCCTACCGATACGAACGTATGCTGACTGGATTGATTCGAATATTCCAATTTCAGATCGACACGAGACGAAGATAGGGTGATTTCCTCCATATCTTCTTCTTCCCCAAGGGATCTCAGCTCCATGGCCACGAGTCATTCCCCAATACCGTTTTCTCTCGTCCAGATCTGAAAATTCGTGAAGGCTGGACGAAAAAGCAGGAAAGATGAACGCGCAGACTCGTGATTCGACGTTATTGACATGACTCTATCCATTCATTACCTGATTTCAGCGATTTAGAAATAAAGAAACGAAGGTTTGCTTCGACTCGAAGACGAACACTTGTCTCTCAGTTTATCGATACGAAAGTAAAAGAAGGAATGGAGAGTGATAATAAAAAGTAGAAAGGTAAAAAAGTGAGAATGGGCTAAGTCCCAGGTATTTATATGAAGCCTAGGACGGAACCGAGTCGATTCGACTCCCAGTCAATCTGACCGGTCGCAACCAGTCAGACGGCGCAGCGAAACGAAGGCTCGTTTCGAACCCACCAGACTCTATCGGTTCGAAGCGCACAGGGAGGCCGCATGAATACGATGGGTCGATGTAAACGCTCTCTTCGAACCCATCAAGCTGTGCATTCATCGAGGCGAAATGTTCACCAGACACCATCGTTTCGAAACACCCAAATTTTGAGCCATCGATTCGAAACAGAGCAGACCTGTTAATACGAGCGTCAATTTCGTATCCATCAGTATCTATCGATGCGAACATCCATTTCGTATCCACCAGATATCACCAATTCGAACCAGAATTCACCGCGATTTGTGACCATCGATACGAATGATTGTTTTCGTATCCATCAAGTCAACCCACATCGATACGAAAGAAGGCTTTTCGACTTTGAGCATCGATTCATAAGAGGACCGATACGAGAGAATGGCTAAGGGGTACGACTTTCAAAATTATCCAAAGAAGACATACAACTTTTCAAAGCACGTCATGTTTTCACATGACGTACTTTGGGGGGCAAATGTTATCCCGCCTTTTGGCAAGGCCAGGACACCAAGAAGCCGACTAGAGAACAAGGATAGCACGCCATGGATATCACTGAATTTTGTCCGAGCCCAGAGTGAGCTACAATTGATAGGACATGACAAGAAAGGCCATAGAGATCAGCACCTCAAATTCCAAGTCAATCCGGACTCATACGCTCAAGTTATGATCGAGTCAAATTGGAGGGAAAAAGCCCAGATCTCGTATCCATCACTCTGGGCAATTTCGTATCCATCACCGAAGCCCCAGTTCGAATCCATCAAGCTTCGTACCGATCAGCTCCGGATCCATCGAGGTACCCAGGTTCGGCTCGACTTTCTTCGTATCCATCGAGCTCGTATCGATGGACTTCACACGTACCAGCAATTGAAGGACCTCGTATCCTTCAGCCAACGTCTGCTTCGTATCCATCATTCAGCGTCTACTTCGTATCCATCACTCGGTGCTTGCTTCGTATCCATCAGAGAACCTCACTTCGAATCCATGCCTAATGGTTTGTTCGTATCCACGAGTCAACTCACCAGGGATGACGTGTCTTCCGTCAAGGTAAAACGAGGCGAGATATGTGGAGTCGAAACAGTCAATGCGGCACAAAGACCGGATCGAAACGAAGCGCGCGCGCCACCTCACTTCAAGAGCACGTGCAGCCAGCGAGGCGAACGAATGGAGTCGAAATCATGGATACGAACCAGACAGCCTATGAGGAATTCCAGTTCGTATCGACCATATCTCGTAATCCACTGATCCAAACACGATGAAATTTTAACTGGAGGTTGCACACACAACAAGGAACATCTCCACCAATTTTGAGCTCAATTGGAAGTAATCTTGATCGATACGAAATGATTTCGTATCGATCACAGATTGGCTTGAAACTCTCTGGAAGTGGTCAAATGGGTCCCCTCACGTGTCAGGCCAAGTCTCCCGGAGTTTGAGCGAAATCCAAGCCTCTTACGCCTATAAATAGAGCCCCAGAATCAACGGAAAAAGGATCTTTTTTCTCTGAAGCGTCCAGACTCTGCCGGATTGAGATTTGCATCATACATTCGCTGTCAATTTCGAATTCTAAACTGTAATCCGCTGTTCATTGCTGTAAACGCTTGTAATCATTGAAAGAGAATCAATAAAATCATCAAAACTTCATAGTGGACGTAGGCTATACGCCGAACCACTCTAAACTGCTTGTTTGTGCACTTTACATTCCTATTTGTTGGAGTTTTTGTTAGATAATCTCTGTTTTACATTTATCATCTTCATTTTATCTCTTCAAACAACTCCCGAAGAGTGTTGTGCCCATTTTTGGTACAAACAGTATCCGCTGAAAACCCTCACGAGACACCACTCGTCCTATTAAGGACACTTAGATGTTTAACGGTCTGTTGCATAAACTCAATGCAATCATGATTCTATGTTAGTGTGACCTACCTAGTTTGAATTTATTAGTTTTACATTTTTTTTGTTTTACTCGATGACGAGTAAAAGATAAGTATGTGAGTATTTGGTAAACGTAGAAATGTGTTTATTTCTGCACTTATATTTCATCTTTTTTGTATATAAATAAGTATTACATTGGGTATTATTTTTTCATTATATAGATAAGTTGACCAAGCCTCATACACTCCTAAATATGAATAAGATGTAAAAATAAAGAGTAGCTTACCATATGTATGAAGATTTACAGATGAAGAAAGGAGATTACACATAAAGCCGCCTTTGAAGTCTGATTTTGTTCATATTGGTGAAGAGGATTTTAGCCTAAAAGAATTAGAAGAAGAATCCATATGCAATCTCATCTCAAGATTATTTCCATAAAGCACATTCGATAAAATCATGAGATGAGAGGGAATGATTCTTTTATGAGAGGTCCATATATTCATATATTTGATTAGGGTTTTTTCGGTTGACAGCTCTACTCTATAAATACCCATGTATTTCATTGTAATGAATCATCTCGTTTGAGAATAGTCTTCTTCTTGTAATAGTAGCTAGATAACAATGGCTGTCAGTTAGGTTTTTCAACATTTTTTAACTACTAAGTTTTATTTTCTTTTCAGCCATTATTATTTTCTTTTATGCAATTTTAATAAAGCTCTGTTTTTTGTATTCTCTCATTTTATTTCTCATTTTTCTTATAGTTAATTACGTTATCTAGTCAATTAGGTTTGCTAGATTACAATCATTATTTTATCTACTTTTTCTCCGTCTTATGTTAAATTCTTTTTCTTTGTTCTTAGCTAGTTATTGTGTTTGATATAGATCAGATTAGATTCGAATCTATTTCAAATAAAATAGTAGTTTTTATTTGTTTGTTCAAAAATCACCTTTCAATCTCGTTTAACACGCCCAAGGTTTTTCTTAAAAAACAATGAATTTTTAATAACTCCCTATGTTCGACCTGCATACTACACACCTATGCGTTTGTAGAATGTTTCATAATTTGTTGATTCTAATTCAATATAAATAGTCGATCAGTAACGCTCTCTAAATGTTGGAAAGTGTATTACTCACGGTTGTTGAGGTCATTAAGGAGTTACATACTGATAGTTATTGGATAACTACGAAATCACTCACTCGATAGTTTTCTAATTGTTACCATAACTAAGGTCAAACAGAAAATATCAATGTGACAAAATTATATAGTTCTTTTGACTTGAGAAAACCATTAGTCTTTAATGTGAAAGCTTCACTTTGATTATAGTTAAATCGTGGAATGTCCATCAAACGATTATAGTTGGGTGTGGAAAAATTGGGAGTGAATCACTATTCAAAAGAGGATTCACCTCCCCATGAGGTTAGCATCATGGTCACCTGTAGTCAACTCAAAGTCAAAGTCCTTGGATAGAGCAATATCATTAAAAATAATTGTTATTATCGAACTAAGGATTTTGTGTTTGGAATATAAAGTTGAATATGGATGATACTGGAAATATTACCATTACCAATTTCCACAAGTCCTAATGTGATATAGTTTTGACGAAGAGAACTAGTGTAAATAATTGTTACTACTTGGTACCACTTATAATAAGTAAAATTAGATTTACTAAAAGATGTTTAAGTGATAAATTCAGCCAAAATGTCACACCACTAGCTAAGGTGGTGCATGAATGTTAATATTCGGATTTTTCAATATTAATCGCTGACTAAATTTGCACCTTTGAGTTGCACAACCGTAATGATGAATTCTCCAAAAACCACATGATTTAGTTAGTTTATAAAATGTTGTAAATTAATTAAATTAGTTACAATTTAAGAAATATTAAATATTATTTAATTTAGTTGATGTTTGTGAGTTGTTTGTAATTATTAGAATGCATTTATAAAAGTTATATTTGCACCCATTGATATACAAAATAGATGTAATTTAAATAAAAGATAATTGCATTAAGCGATTTATCAAAATTTTATGTCATGTAATTTCAGCCATATCATGTGAAGAGACAGGAGCCGAGAGAGAGAGAGATAATCAAGGGAATTAATTAGGAAAGTTTTAATTAAAGAAAGGAAAGGTTTCATTCTTTCAGTTAAAATAAATTCACTGATTCATTTCTCATAGACAATTCATTCATTTTCCTCTCTTCTCTCCTCCTAATTTTTCATGGTGGAAAACAAAATAAAGATTTCCATAATCTTCCAATTCCAAATCAAAACTGAACATCAAACAAAATTAAATACGAGTGGTTCATCCATCTCTTGTGTGGATTGGGTATGGCTCCTAAATATCCAAGGAGGTATCATCATTCAAGGTGCATTCCTTTAGCTACATCTTAAGATAAAGTTTTAGTTTTATTTATTCTTATATTTATCTTATTTATATGATATGAATCTTTTGCATATCACATCTGAATATAAGTTTATATATTCAACTTAAACGAAATCCCCTTTTATCACGTCTTCTCTAATAATAAATAGACACACACACACACATATACATACACACATGTAAAAGCTCCACTTGCATTTAAAAATGAGTCAAATTAATTTCATATGCATATATGTTTAAGAGTTTAATTGCTATTTTGAAATGGCATTGAATGAGTGAGTAAAAGAAGGAAAAAAGTCCTCCATCTTTCTTCTTCGTAAATGCCTACTTTAATTCCTTCATTGTATTGCTATGTGTGTGTATATTAGTTATCTTTTATCTATTGATAAAATACTTTATTAACATCTTATGCATAAGTGTAAGCAGTTTTGCATATACATATATATACACACATGTATATTTAAGTAGTCAAAAACTTGGACAATAAAGAAGTATTGGAATTTAGCAGTAAACGTAATTTAATATGTCAATTAATTATGGAGAGAGAAATGAATGGTTTCTCTCTCTAAATTTATGGTCCCATCATCCCTTAATTCATTATTTGTGTTAAAAGAAAGAAACAGGATATTTCTTTCTCCAAACTTTTACATGTATTCATGCATATATACACTACTTATATACTACACTTACACTTCACATAAATGAATTTATTTGATACATTCATTATAATATAAACAATTTAAAAGTAAATTAATCTTATTTTAAATAACTTTAATAAAATGAAGATTTATTTAAAAGAAAATGTAGAAAAGTTCTAAATGAATTAAGATTTCATAGTCCGAACAAAGATCCAATAAAGGAAAATATTGAAATTTACCTTTTAACTCCGTTACGGACTGGTCCAGTTCCAACACAAGACTCGACTGACTTCAACTTATTCAGTAACTCCACGAGGCTTACATTCATCTTGTTCATATTATAGTTTAATATGAATGGCTCAAACTATGGAGTAAGAGACCCTATGATCAAGTCCACTTGCAGCTCGTTGCTTATTTTAAAGGTCTAACTGAGAAAGTCTATCAATATAACCACTTACGATTAAGATACAATCTTTTGCTTTCATGCTCTTCGACATCTTTGCGTCAAACAGTTTTTAAAAAAATGATGTACCTTGCCAAGGGAGATGGTTCCCCAAACAAAGCTTTAAGACTATCGAAAATATGACAAACATTCATGTTTTCGAGTTGTCTTGCAATGGTTTATGTAACGTAGGCATCACATAAACTTGGGTGATTTCTAGGTCCGAAACTCGTTTGTTATAAACCAATATTAGTTCGAGCTCCACATTATCAATGGTTTTTTCCTTTGGAGGTTTATTATCGATGACCATAGACGTCCGTACATTAGTGCTATCTTAATTTCCTTTAGTTATTCTATGCAGTTAGGTCATGTTAGTTTAGTTTTTTATTCTCAAAAAACAACTTTGATGTAGATAATTTCTACAAATTTTAATTTAGTAGATTAGGACATTAGTTCATAGTAGATGTTCTTACAATATTAGTAAGGTTAAAAATTATATTTCATTTTACTAATAAGCTCCCACTGGACTTTTATGTTTCTCAAAAGCCTAAGACGAAACATAGAAATTTTTCAGCACCTTTAGTATGTGTTAGGAATTGTATGCCTTGGGATTATAACCTTGAGGAAAGCTCTACAAATTGTAGGCTCGCATTCGATGGATAACACCTTATCGGTTGTATCACATGCAACTCCTTTCCTTATGGTCTTTGTCCTAATTTTATCTTTACCTTGAGTAAAGCTCAACAAATAAAGAGATATTACTCACTCATACCTATCATTTCGTGATAGCCGAAGTATAATGCACATACCATGTGGAAAGCTCTACAAATATGTACATGTATCTTACCTCGTCTAATATATATATATATATATATATATATTAATAGTACAACACATAATATCCCTAGCTTGTGGAAAGCTCAACAACTTAGGAGCATGTAAGTAATCAATTAATATATAAATGGTAGAGGGCAATGTTTATATTAAAGATACATAATCATTAATATATTTAATTGAATGATATTGACTTATGATACTGTATTTCTTATGAAATATAATGTATTTCTTTTGAAATACTCTCATAACTCAAGTGTTGGACACATCTGAAATCACTGTATATGTACTATGTATATGTATTTATTCCTTAAATTAATTTTGGGCTTCTTATTTTTCCACCTTTTATTATACATTCATCTCTACTATTCAAAAGAATTCAATGAATATAATTTCCATGGTGTCCTTTTGAAATTTTGAAAATATCTTACATCCATCAATGGAATTTCACCATCCATTTGCAACCTATATCACCATTCCCTTACTAACCACCCATCAACGAGATTTCACTATCAATTTGCTTGAAATAAAAGTGTTGTGACTATCAAAGCTTTTGCTCTTATAGCACACATCCATCCATAATTTTTTTTAAATAAAATGTTAATATTTCTAGCTATTAGATGCACATATATGTGATTTACATTATAAGTATGATATAATTTTAAGTCTTGTACAACATTTTATAATTAATTAACCTATATAATAGTCTTATGTATTGTAATGACCTAGAAGTTCAAACACTTGGTATTTAAATAACTAGATTATTTAAATATTTGAATCTTGGATTAAATGTGATTAAATTGATTTAATAATCTTATTAAGCCCCTTTTAAATAATAACTAATTATGGTAAACTTGTTGTTGAAATTTGTTTACAAATGAAATACTTCGAAGAAATATCGATAATGTGGCCGAAAATCACTTCTCTGCATACACTAAAACAATTAGGAGATCATTACTAACTAACTAACACACTTTTTTTCATAAAGAAAATAGAATCTTCTAGAAGCTTCTAGAAGATAGAGAGATATTTCATGTAAAGGATAGTTTGGTCATTTATTTTGAAATAAGGTGGATATAAAGGAGAAGTGATGAGCATGTGGGGAGTTGAGCCTTCCATGGCATGCTAGGGGGTGAGAGGAAGGGTAGGAAACACCAATTTGAAGCCTATATAAGTGAGTTCACATATCTTTGATTCACTTTTGCAAATTCACAAAATAAACTAACTCTCTTCTCTCCTTCTCTATTAATAAATTTCCTAAGAAGAATAAATTCAAATCAACTCAAAATAAACTCAATATTGGCTAAGGACTTTAGGACAACATCATAACACAACAACTCAAAACTTGTAGAATCAAAGCACAATTCCCAAATCCAAGCAAGGCCATGAGAAACAGGTAGGGTTTTTAGGCAAAGGCAAGTGCAAAGCAAGGTAGTGGTAGGAAGTTAGGTGTTTCGCTAGGTTGAGGCAGAAAGTTGGAACTTAGACTTGCTTGTTAGATTGATTAAGGGTGAGCTAACTCACCACCTTGAATTAAAATATTGTGAATATATGCTTGTGATTGATTGGTTATTTGTTGCTTGAGTGGATATTGACATATGTTGTAATATTGATTTGATTCTTCCTTTGAAAGCAAATGGCATATGTAATCCATATTTATGTACTTGAATAGACTTAAATGAACTTATTATGACTTGTAGCATAGCCTTGAAACAAAGCACATATGTTGCAGTTGGACTTTGGTTCAGATTGGACTTGGATTTGAAAGTGCTATTATAATCATAGTCACTATAGATGCACTTAGGAATCGTCTCATATTCGGCAATTTCTAAGGAACTTTGTAGAGAGATCCTTAAGGGTTTCTCACCATATTTGTGATGTATACTTTGTATGCTTGCTGCTACCAAAATATTGGATGATAGAATGTTAAATAACATATCGAAAAGTGGTCAAACTTCCACTTATACAAAACTGACCATATTTGTGATGTATACTTTGTATGCTTGTTGTTACCAAAATATTGATGATAAAATGTTAAATAACATATCTAAAAGTGGTCAAACTTCCACTTATGCAAAACTACCTCATTTAGCCTTTGTTTTTTAACTTCAAATGTTTGGAAAGGGCTTTTGATTGAAGTATTTTGTTCATTACTTTTTTGCAACTATTTACTAACTCATATTAGAGTATTTTAAAAGTGGTTTGAGATTTTTATGAATTTTTAAGAATTAGTTATAAATTTTTAAAGAAGAAGGTTTACTTTTAAATATAAGGAAAACATGGTATTTCCGATTTTTTAATTTTTTTATAAACTTGTTGTGTTAAAGTAATATTTTGAACGAATGTTTTGAAAACTATTACAAGTATTCCAAAAGTATTTTTAAGTGTATATATATAGTTTTTAGATAATGTGTTGGCTATTTTATTAAAGTATAAATATATTATATAATATAATATCTTTTAAATTGTTTTATTAAATATCTAGTTTTATAAATAAATTACTATACTTATGTAAAAAGGTTTTAAATTATAAAAAAGGGTTTAAAAAGGGGTTAGGAATTTTTTAGTGGCTAAATTGTATTTTGTTTAATTACTTGTTTGAAAAGTAACTAACTATGCTTAACACTATAAGCCGAAGAAGTAGACTTGTCATTTTGTGAGAGTTAAGATTGTTGTCCGAGTAAGGTTTAGAAGCAATAGTGTTCTAACCTACTAGCTTCACTCTTGACTGAGGAATGGTTATGTTGGGAATGTTCTAATTGTTTTAATTATGTTGTTTACTTACTCGTTGATGGAAAATATTTAGTCGTGTACTTAGCACTAAAAGCCGACAATGTAGACTTTCTATCCGTGAGACTTAAGTGAAATGTATAGGCAAGGTTTTGATATGCAACCAGTGCTCTAACTTACTTGGCTTCACTAGGGATAGTATAAGTTGAGAAGTTTGGAAAGGTGTTTGGCATAAGAACTTTGACTTTAATAAGCAATCGTATTTAGAACTAGATAGTTAACTAGTCAAATACCAAAGTTGACCAAATATTAACTTAGATCTTTAAAAATGAATGTTCTAAAGATAAAAACAAGTATAAAATTGGTTTTAGGTTCGTTGTGACAATGTGTTAATAATATTGATCTTTAACCCTTTTTGATCATACTTAGTAAAGTAATTTGATCTTCAAAATGAATGTTTTAAAGATAATTATAAATGGAATGGTTTTGGCTTTATAGTAAAGATGTTTTGATGACATTTGTTTTTAACCCCTCAATGTATACTTGTGTAAACGTGAAAACATTTTTAAGATTTGTGAATGCTCTTATACCATTGGGATAAGGTTATGGATACAATTCTAAGTATTGAAAAGAGTATAATTATATAGTGAACAATAGTATTGTTATCTGCCCTTTTGGCAAGGCCATGATATTATCGATATGGCTAGAAACAACTGTTTATCAAATTTAAGAATCGATTACATACAATACCATAGACGATGGTCGGGCATATTTGGACCAGATCCCAATCAAGGTGGAATCAGCATGAAGTGAATGGCTTAGCCTCGTGAAGTTATATATCAAATTTGGAGTCAATCGGAGTTCATATGCTCCAGTTATGGACGAAGGAAGGATTTGTATGGATCGATTGGGAACGATCCATAGAACAACTCAAATCAGTAGAGATCAATCGATATCTCAAAATTCACAAGGTCAATTCACTTGAAACTTTCATAGCATCAATATATTGAAGATGGAGCCCACAGAACGATTGCACATCAAGATATGAAGATGGCCGATTATTTTTAGCCGATCGTTATTGCCGATCCTTTATGACGATCGGTGAACATTCCAAGTGTAGCAAAGGCTGATCCAAATCTCATAATCTACAACTGAGGTTGACTTTATGTTTTAGGGACAAGTTTAAGAGGTATGTGGGACCCTCCAAAAATGATCGTGCATGAAATGGATGAAAAAATAACGATCGGTTCAACTTTAGCCAATCGTTCCGAGATGCCATGTTAGGGCCACCAATCGTTTTGGTGGGCCTTAATGGACCTAGAGAGCCTTCTGCCGAAATCTTAGTGAAATATCTTGTAATGATCCAGAAATTAATCGCTATTTAAATGAATATTTGATTATATTTTAAATAATTAATAAATGGGTTTTTATTAACAAAAAAAACTATTTTAAATAATAATTAATGATAATAAAATCATTTTCAAATTTTTTTTACTAAAATATACAGTTCATAAAAAAATAGAAAATGTGAATGGAAGTTATTTTCCGAAATATCGATTTCTCATTGGTTAAATTTTTTTTAAAGGTCATAAAGATATGTTAAACACACATGCATACATTACGAACTACTTTAACATGTTGGGTACATGTACATATGCATGTACACATTTACATACTTAAACATATTAACATATAAGATCTTATTTAATAAAAGTAAGTATATATACATATATACACATATAAAATACACTTTTTCAACACAAATACACTAGAGACATGGCATGAATAGTGAAAGCAAGGGGAGGGGTAGTATGAACAGTTTTGAAGGAGAGGAGGAGGTATGGCTATGCATGCATACATATATTTTAATATAAGCACTTAGATATATTTTGTTGACCCAAAATATTGACCAACACATTGGTTTGAGTCTGAAAGCACCAGCATTGTCCTGACAGAGCAATATCATAGATCACAAATATAAAAGAAAAATAGTAAAAGAAAGTAGATGGAGAATTTTTATAGTGGTTTGATTGTTAATGAAGCCTACGTCTACTTTATAATTTTATTGTAGACTGATTACTATTACAAAGGATATTTGATTACAAGGCTTTGATTATCTTGAAGTGAGTTGAATCCCTAGAGTTGGAATCCACTGGAGAATCACAATGAATTCCTTTGGAGATAATTATGAGGGAGGTAGAGAGTGAAGAATAGTTCCAACAGAGCTTCAGCAACCAGTCCGGAGAAAATTCCTTCTTATGTTGCAAGTTGGATGGTATTTATATGGATCAGAGACCTTCTGGGCTAGGACATGTCTTCATCAGCTCATAGGTAAGTAGTAGACGACCGAGGGAGAATTTGGCTCGCAAAACGAGCCAAAGCCATGGGTATCCTTGCTTACTAGGCAAGTAAGTGAAAGATATCTTCATTCGAACCGAGGTATCCTTGCTTCTTTATGCAATCAATCCTCCACGCGATTCAGCTCCAAGCGATCAAAGGCCTTGCTCGATCCAATTCAACACTTCCCTCACATTCATCCACTGCTGATTTGATTTAGGCTCTTGCCTAGTTTGAATAACCCTAGCCGACATATCACCTTGTTCGAATTCAAGCCCTAGATCATTGTTAACCTGTTGCCGATCTAGCACCAGATCGCTACCTTTGAGTCACCACTGATCCATCCAAAGATCGTTGAATTCGATTCTTGATTCTTCATGTGCCTTAGTAATTAGTTTGAGGTGGGTTTTCCTAGTTGGTTAGTTAATTACGTGTTTACATAATGATTTCTTGACAAGTATCCATTCACAAGTTGATTACAAGAAGTTCGAGTTGATTACAGTTTGATGGGTCGAGATAGCCAATCGGGTCTTGAGTTTCTCCCGGAAATGATATCTGGGTTATGTCCAACACTTGATGCATTTTTCTATCTTCGTCTGTTAGACCAAAATTGACTTATGCCCAGTTTCATAAGCGCTACCACACGACATATCACCAGTCTATCCAGAGAATATGGGCTTATCCTGCTTGATTATTTCGCACTCGGTGTTCCTGTAGTGAGAAGAGTTTTTCGTGTCACTTCGGACAACGGGTCCGTTATAGATCATTGATCGATAACGAGTAAGTGTACAAGAAGTAGACAAAAAATGAAAAACGAACTGACATGGGAAGTTCTTTTTTTCTTCCATTATGAGCGAACTATCTACACAGGATAGAGTTGTAGTGTATCCTACACCGATTTTATCCCATATAGACAGCAAACTGCACTTGCCCCAGTTCGCACTTGAAATCCAACGTGTCGATTACAAGTCAAAGTTTCTTCAGAATCCAAGTGTGATAGGCGAAACTTATGAAATTAGGATAGATTTACATGACCATTTTCGGACGTGAGTTCTATTATATAGAATGAAGCAGCCATCCATGCGCCGTAAGTCCAGCGGGCGAAGCTTGATGCTTTTCAAAGCTAAATCATCATCCACCTTGCAAGCTCAGTACGATCGATTAGTCCCAGTTGGGCCCATTGTGGATCGTATGTCTCCCAACTTTAAAGTCCCGCTCAATCCACCTGAGAGAGCTTTATCGGTGGTCTCCGACAAGGTCCTTCATAATATATTTACATAGCATGGATTCCCAAAGAGGACGTGCGTCTGCCTACGAAAGACGAATTCGCTCATATGCCTCCTGGGATACACTGCTTGTCATCGATCCATGTGTCTGAACGGAGCCATGTCTCCCTTCAACAATTTTTTACGTGAGGCGCTCTCAAACTTGAGTGTTGCCCCATTCCATCTTCATCTGAATGGCTATGCCATCCTTACTTGCTTCATGTCCTTTTCATGTGGACGTTCAACCACACTCCAAGTTTTGATGAGTTGCGGTACTTCTAGCATTCAAGAGGAGAGATGACTGTCTCTCTTTGATTATAATCGAGGCCAAGAGAAACCGAAAGATCGTTCTGTGCTTATAAAGCAACTTATCATGGTTCAAGACGTAGTACTTTTTTGTTAGATGCCCTGAGGGGTTCAACCATCGATGGACGATAGGGAGTAAGCTTCTCTTTTCTATTTGTCGAGCTCCAAAGCGTTTTAATGGAGTTTCCAACTAATTACACGTCTCTTGCAGTTATCCTAAGGCTAAATAAGGATGTGACACTCAATGAACTTTGTGAGACTATAAAGGCCATCAATCTCGAGGAGAAAAGCGTTAAAGTATTACTAACTGATGAAAAACTTGCACCGATACAGACTGTTAGCTGCGGGTAGATCAACTATTCATATTGAAACTCCCTATCCTGGCCGATCCAGAGTTTGCACAAGATCCACTTCTTTGTCCCACGGTTCCGAGGAAGATCAGAGATAGGTAGCCCGTCCAGAGGATCACCTGGAGAGACCCATGAGGAGGAAGAAGCCACTACGATTGGTCTGAGTAATTCAGCTAGAATGCCTCCAATCCCGGAGGAGGCGGAAGACGAGTTCATGCACAGAGAAGGTAAAGCCGTGCTGGACTCAGAAAAAGAAGAAGCGAGTTCGAGATTAGCAGCGATGAGTCTACTGCTAGTGACTGTTTCTCATCGGAATCTGATGGTGATGATTCAGAGTCCTGCAATGAGACTCCGGGAATGAGTCCTGTTCCCCGAGTCCATCTCTTCTCGATGCAAGTGGCAAAGGCAAAGCCCCTAAAACTAGAAGACATCAAGATTCTTCGAGTAAGGATGTCGAAGCGGAATTCAGAGACTTCAGTGATGTTTGTATCGATTTCGATGCGCTCATGAAAGGGACTTTAAATTTGACACGACGCCATCCTATTCAGGCGATATTGCTCCATCAGTTAGCCCAGTTCCACCTATAACAACCGAAGTCTGTCCGATCCCACCTATGACAGTCGTTCATTCCGGTTTGTGACGACGTCTTAGGCCCACATTGGAAATACACAATATGTTGCACTAGGATTACACTTATTTCCATCACTTCGTATATTTGCTTAGTTTATGCTATGCTTCTAAATCCTTTTATGTATGCCTTACTCCAAGTATGATGAGAGGATGAGGCTTCTATGACGACTTCGAGGACTATACCGATTCACAGCGGTATCCAAATTGCTCCTCCAGCTGCCATCAAGTCCGGGAGACGGAAGAAGAGTACATGCAGAGGAAAGAACTCGAAGCTAAAACCCATCGCCAAGAAGAGTGGGAACGAGTTCATTCACATAAAGGCAAGTATGAGAAAAGAAGATCACTTAAGGAAAGAGCTGAGCCATCAAAGAAATCAAAGTTTGACTATTGCTCCCATCCTTCAGAGCTTGCTTCGAAACACACTTCAGTGGGCCAAGAAATTCCCTTCACTTCTGCCCTGATTTTGCTCCCGGCTCATATTTCATCCTCTTTTATTGTAACTGCTGCTCCTGGTGCATTCCCCTCCACTGGAGGCTGACCTACACTCTTCCTTCGGGCCTCCCTAAGCTTGAGGTGGCACTTCCGGGTTGTTTCTTAAAATGGGTTAAGTTTGACTTGGATCTCCAACTCGTTCGCAGGTATTCCTTCATGCCGCATCTTCAGGCCATCCAAAACTATATAGATAGGCCGAGAAATGGGAGAAGTTCTGCAAGCAGTTAGAGGATACCGACATAAATAATTACCAAGAGATCATTTCCTTCAAATCCGATAAAGATGATTTTGAGAGGGCGTTGGCTGATCGGGACGGAAAAATTAAACGGTTAGAAGAAGAGAAGGAGGCGGCGCTCTGTGAAAGTAGGAGAACCACCAGTCTGATGAACGAGTTGAAGGACGGGCATGAGAAGGTCGAGATTGTTTGGAGAGACAAAATTAAAAAGGTCGAGATTGTTTGGAGAGACAAAATTAAAAAGACTCATGTAGTGAAGGATATTGAATGAAGAAGTGATCGCTTGCAATGTTATCATTGAAGCTCAAAGAAAATCAATCGTCGATCATGATCTAATTATCGAGGGGCACAATAAAACGACCTCCGACCAGGCCGAGACCATCGCCAAGTTACAGGCTTAGGTTGCACAGCTCAGTGCCGACAAGACTGCTGTTGAGATTGAGAAGAATGCGGTGAAAGCAGATTACTTTGACCTCCAACACACCTTCGACGGGAAAATGGTGAAGCTGGATGCGATAATTCTGAATTTTTATGTTAACTCTCTGTTGCATCATGGGAGCCTCATCTATCTCGGCCCAAAGAATCCATGCACTCTTACCTTTGTTTAGGAGGAAATCTTATCTCGCTTCGTTGGGAGCGGCGATGTTTATATCGATCAAGAGTTGCGAGATGCTTATCTTAACGATGAATCCAAGAAAGCACTACTCGAGGGCCAGGAGATCCTCCGAGTCAAATGGGAGAAGGAGGCCATCGATGTTGCCTTGATGACCACCAACGACGTTCTTACCAAGCCTTCTATCTTCGGCATGGGCGAACCATCAGAGTAGCTCCACGACCGACAATCGAGTTCAGGACTTGATATTATTCCTCATGGTATGGAGCCCTCAAAAGAAGGCGAAGGTGGTGAGTTCGAGGTGGTCGTTCATGATCGTTCCTCTGGTGCAGGTAACATATATGCTTCTCCCGAATTCGGGTGCCTCCATCTTACGCCACAAAAGCAAGAGGTGTTTAATGCTTTCCTTTTTGATCTTATAGGTCCATCCACTTTTCCTATTGATGCACCAGCTACTTCGGCTCCCATGCCTGCTGCCATTTTCACATCTTCTACGGTTGTATCTGTTCCTGCTCCGTCCACACATCCACGTCTAGTTCACAGCCAGGCTAGAAGCCGAGAAGATAGCTACGCTCCACTGTCTGGATGACCCTTCAACGTCTTTGGAAGGTGATACAACTATAGTAGAAGCCAAAGAGTAGGAAATGTAGACGGAGCAGCCACAGAAGACGCCACACGATTTGATTGCTGCTAAGAAGGGAAAGGTGGAGGAAATTAAGGCTTCGAAGAGTTCCCAGAAATTGAGAAAATGCAAAGGGAAGGGAGGCTCTTTTGAGAAGGTTTCTGAGGAAGATGAGGAGATTAGCACCGAAGTGTTTGTTGACGTTACCGGCAGCAACACTCTCCTAAAGAAGCAGAAACTACCAACTAAAGGCAGAAAGGGTAGCTTGTGGGAAAACTGACTTGTGTGAGGATGGACTTGATTTTGGTGAGCAACTTGTAGGAAGACTGACTTGTTTTTGTTTCTTTTTGAGCCATTTTGTTTAAGTGCAGAGTCTGCACTTTGCATCCATGCTATAGAGTTTGTTTTTTCTTTTTGTTGGTTGTTATTGTGTGGGTATAGCCCCCACATTTTGATCCTGTGTACAGAAAATTATAAGCAATACAATGATATTTTGATTGTACTTTTATCTATATGTTCATATATGTTCTGTGCACTTGTGTTTGTTTCATTTCATACTTTTCAGGTTCTGTGATTATAGTCGGTGCCCTTCATTCGAAGTAACAGAACTTAGAGATTATCAGCATTTTGAAAATTAATCAAATTTCAGAAATTAACAGAACTTAGAGAATTTTTGTGTAGAAATTCAATAAAAACTCTAAAACTTAAAAGAAAAATTAGAACTTTAACACAGATATAAGACTTCGAGACTTGTTGTTGTTTGGAGTAACAAAACTTGTGAACTCATTATTTTCATGCATTTTTATCTCCATTCAGGTGTATTAGGTGTATTCCCCCAGTTCACAAGACTGTTTACTTCAAACAATTTTCAAATGGCCGAAAACGTAAGATTTAGATAACCCTTTTGTCGAACTTAAAATTTGGCTAAGTTACAACTTGATTTCTTTTTTTAGAAGTTTTGCGACTTTAGAATGTAATCTCTTTTTCTGGTGACATTCAGGGAAGTGTTGTCGATCATTGAGTGTCTTCCTTCTAGCATCAATTTTCTCCGGGTTGAACTCGTTATTCCTAACTACGTGCATGCGGTTTTTTATGCTCCTCGGTGTTTCCCACCTTCAGGTCATGTAAGGGGCTATTATTTTTGGAATTTAGCACGCTGATTGTGCAGTGCGCGACATTCGGCGTTTCTTGATGTTGCCTGTCTCCGGGTGACGCAAGGAGTGTAAGCTTCGATGCTTTTCAGTGTTGCCTATATTCGGGCAGCACAAGGAGTTTGAGTTTGGATGCTTCCTGGTACTGCCTATCTCCAGGCAGCACGTGGAGTTCGTTTTGAGGCTCCTTGGCGTTGCCTATCTCTGGGCAATTGCGAGGAGTTTTTTTAGGCTCCTCAGCGTTTCCTATCTCCGGGTAACACGAGGAGTTTCAATTTGAATGCGTGGCTTATGAGATGCACGGCTTTTGATGTTCCTCGGTGTTGCCTATGTCCAGGAAGCGCGAGGATTTTGAATTTTGATGTGCGCCTTACGAGATTTGTAGCTTTTGGGGCTCCTTGGCATTGCCTATCCCCGGGCAACGCAAGAAGTTTGAATTTGGGTGTGTGGCTTACGAGATGCACGGCTTTTGAGGCTCCTTGGCAATGCATATCTTCGGGCAGTGCAAGGAGTTAGTTTTGAGGCTCCACAGCATTGCCTATATCCTGGCAGTGCGAGGAGTTCGTTTTGAGGTTTCTCGGCTTTGCCTATCTCCGGAGAATGCGAGGAGTTTCGATTTGAATACTTGTCTTACGAGATGTGCGGCTTACGAGATGCATGGCTTTTGAGGCTCCTTCACGGTGCCTATCTTCGAGTAGCGCAAGGTGTTAGTTTTGAGGCTTCTCAGTGTTGCCTATCTCCGAGCAGCATGAGGAGTTCATTTTAAGGTTCCTCGGCATTGCCTATCTCCAAGCAACTTGAGGAGTTTTGATTTGAATGTGAGGCTTATGAGATGCGCGTTTTTTAGGCTCCTTGGCATTGCCTATCTCTGGGCAGCGCAAGGAGTTAGTTTTGAGGCTCCTTAGTGTTGCCTATCTTCGGGCAGTGCGAGGAGTTCGTTTTGAGGTTCCTCGACGTTCCTATCTCCGACGTGAGGAGTTTCGGTTTGAATGCCCAGCTTACAAGATGCACGGCTTTTGAGGCTCCTCGGCATTGCCTATCTCCGAGCAACGTGAGGAGTTCGTTTTGAGGTTCCTCGGCGTTGCCTATCTACGGGCAACGAGAAGAGTTTCGGTTTGAATGCATGGCATAAGAGATGGGTGGCTTTTGATGCTCCTTGGCGTTGCCTATCTTCGGGCAACACGAGACATTATAGTTTTAGGCCCTCTCGATGCTGCCAGAGTAGCACCGATTTTTAAAGGGCGAAAATCGGGATTCACCGATCCAAAGGTTTGAGTCGATTTGCTTCCGTCGAACCCGCGGGTAATCATTATTAACACACTTTGGTTGGTTCAAGAAGCAAACTTTTTTAAGGAAAGCATGGCAGATTCTTTCCCTATTTACCATGCCACCGGCATTTTCGAGATGGCTTATTTGCTGAAAAATAGAAAATACATAAAGTTGCTCTAAATGAAATAACGGCGAAGCAATTCGCTGTTCCAGGCTCTAGGAATTGCGATCCCATCGATGGTTGTCAGCTTAAAAGCCCCATCCTTGACTTTTGATTAACGACATATGGTCCTTACCAGTTTGGTCCGAAGGCCCCTGGGATAGGGTAAACTCGCTTGAGAATAAGATCTCCAATTTTAAATGTTTGATTGTGAACCTTGGAGTTGAAATATTGCACAACCCTTTTTTGGTAAGCGACAATTCTCAATTCTGCCTCTTCTCTTTTTTCATCGACCATAGCGACTCGAGTAGGAGCTGCTCGTTTTGCCTTTGATTGAAGTTCTGCCTTCGGTGCAAAGGGACTTCTAATTCAACACGAATCATTGCCACTAAGCCATATGCTAAGCCGAATAGGGTATGGCTAGTTGCCGCTTTGTGTGTTGTCCTATATGCCCATAGTTCGAGTGAAAGTTCATCAACCTAATTTCCTTTTGCTTTTGTTAATCGCTTTTTGATGGTGACTTGATGATCTTGTTTATTGCTTCCACTTGCCCATTTTCCCATGGATGCGCCACTGTGGAAAAGTTTTTTTCGATCCGGAAGCACCTGTAGAATTCTTTGAACTCGGCACTGTCGAATTATGTTCCATTGTCGGTGATGATTTTTTGTGGCACACCAAACGGCAACTATGGCATATTTGGCTCCTCCTTTAGCTATTGGAAGGACACCAATCAGATCAACCCCCCATATCACAAACGACCATGGGCTAACCATCTGCGTCAGTTCCGTTGAAGGAGTTCTCTTAATCTTAATGAATCTTTGATAGCAATCGCATCTCCTAGCTTGATCTGCTACGTCATAATTTATTGTCGACCAAAAGTATTCGTATCGAAGGACTTTCTTTGCCAAGGTCTGCCCCCCAATGTGATCTCCGAAATCACCTTCATGTACCTTCTTTAGGATCCGTCGTGCTTCATCATCGCTCACACACCTAAGAATAGGGGTCGAGAATCCCCTTCGATAAAATATCCCATCATGTATCATGAACCGTGGCGCCTTTCGAAGGAGCTTTTTCCATTTATTTCGGTAGTTGGTAGGATTCCTGCAATTAGATAGTCTTTTATCGGTGTCATCCATGTGTCTGGTTCAATAGTGGTCTCGAAAATCCAGTCGACATCCATTTCGTTAATGCTTGGATTGGTTAGAGTTTCGACTGGGACCAATCCCAATGACTAAGCTTCCCCGGAACTCACCAGTTTAGCCAAATAATCTACCTTGGTGTTTTTCTCTCATGGGATGTGGGTTATAGTGTAGTGCTCGAGGTCATTTAGTAGCTCTTGCACTTTGGACAGATATGGGGTAAGATTTTCTCCATGTGCTTGGACTCCCTTTTCACTTGACATACGACCAGCTGGGAGTCGATGTATATATGGATAGACTTTATTTTGAGTTCCTTCACAACCTTCAATCCCACAATTAGTGCTTCGGATTCTGTGTCGTTGTTTGCAGCTATGAATTCCAAGCACAGAGCTAAGTAATGGCTCGCTCCTTAGGGGTTTCGAGTACTACACCTTTACCCGAACAAAAGTTGATTGATGCACCGTCGACGAAGAGCTTCCATCGCATGTCAGTTTCTAACTGAATTTTTTCATCATCATCCCGTATCGTAAATTCCCCGATGAAGTCAGCCAATGCCTGCCCATTGATTGCTTTCCTTGGGTGGTATGTAACATCATATTGACTCAACTCTATGTTCCACTTGAGCAATCGCCCAGAAGTTTTGGGTCGGTATAGAACTCGCTTCAAGGGTTGGTCAGTCGGTACTTTAATTGGGTGTGCCTAGAAGTATGGTTGTAATTTTCGGGACGTGATCAAACGGCAATACGCTAGCTTCTCCAATTTTGGGTAATTCTTCTCAGCTCCGGTGAATCGTTTCCTAATGCAATACACGGGTTGCTGGATTCTTGCTTCTTCTCGCATGAGAGCGGCACTCAGTGTGTGCAGGAAAACTACTAAATAAATAAATAAGTCTTCTCCATTGGTCGATTTTGATAAGATTGGGGGAGTTTCCATGTGTCATAGCAATTCCTTGAAGGCTGTTTGACAAGCTTCTTGTAGCTTTAGATATGAATCGACTCGGTACTGTGACTTTTCCACTCAAGCTTTGAAGTTCTCTTTTATTTTTAGGGGCTTGGACTTCCCGTAACGTTGTTATTTGCTCTAGATTTACCTCGATGCCCCAGGCACTTACCACGATCCCAGGAATTTACCGGAGGCTACTCCATAGTGACATTTGAGCGGTTTAAGCTTCATTCCGTATTTGTAGAGTATTTCGAACATTTCAGCGAGATTGTCTAGATGGTTAGCAACTACTCGGGATTTGACTAACATATCGTCTACGTAAACTTCCATGGTCTTCCCAATCTGGCATTTGAACATGGCATTCACTATCTTTCAGTACATTGGCCCTGCGTTTTTCAAACCGAATGGCATTACTCTACAACAGCACAGCCCCAAATTGGTGATGAAGCTGGTGTTCTCTTAGTCTGGTTCATGCATCAGGATCTGGTTATAGCCTGAGTACGCATCCATAAATGACAGCTGTTCATGCCCCATTGTTCCATCCATCAGTTGATCAATTCTAGGAAGTGGGAAGCTATCCTTCGGACAGGCCTTGTTAAGGTTCGAAAAACCAATGCTGGTTCGCCATTTTCCATTGGACTTCTTGATTATGACCTGGTTTGATACCCATTCGGGGTAGGTTGCATCTCGAATGAAGTCGTTAGTTATCAGTTTATCTACTTCTTCTCTTAGTGCCTTGGATCGTTTAGGGCCTAAGCGGCGCCTTTTTTGCTTTACTGGGTTGAATTTGGGGTCAATATAGAGGGCATGATAGGAAATTTCGGGTGATACCCCACACATATCGGATTACGTCCAAGCAAATATGTCCAAATTGGCGTGGAAGAATTTGATCAGTTCTGACCGCATCTTGTTTTCAAGATGCGACCCAATCTTCAGGACCCGCGTTGGGTCATCCATACAGACTGGGACAGACACCATCAGTTCTGCCGATGCTGCCCGATCCTCCCCTGAGTTCTTCTAGGGTCCAAAGCCTTATCGAAATTGATATGGTCCCCAAGCTAGGGGCGGCTCTGTAGTTGCTATTTGGAGGGTTCATGGATGTGGAGGGTTTTCCCCACATCCTTTCCTTTTTCCTTTATTCTTGACTCATGCAATTCCACGATATAACATTCCCGGGTGACGCTTTAGTCTCCTTTCACATTTCCGACTCCATGCCCGGTAGTGAAATTCATTATAAGCCACCATTGGGCCAATGCTATTTTGAAATCGGCTAACGCGGTCCGTCCTAAAAATGCGTTGTATGCTGACCATCCATCCACGATCAGAAAAGTTTGAATGAAGGTGACTCGTTGCTCACCCTCTCCAAGCTCCACATGTAGGTCAATTGTTCACACCGGTTGTTTGGGTTCTCTAGTAAACCCATGAATCTTTGTTTGGCACGCGGATACGCTTTTATGCCAATCTTCATTTGATCGAAGGTACGTTTGAAAAGGATATTAACCAAACTGCCGCTGTCAACCAATACTCGTAGGACTACGCGGGTTCGATTCCTACTGTCACCACCACCGAGTCAAGAGTCAGAACTTCAATCCCCTCAGTGTCCCGATTACAAAACACTATGTCATCGCTCTAAAACCTTTTGCAGCTTGATCAGAGTTTCATCGTCTATTACTAAACATGATTCCTTTGGGGAATGCTTTAACGAACTCGCATATCATTCCATCTCTCCCTAACTTCTTTGCGCAGGATGTGGCCGCCCAAACATTGTTCCAATAATAAGCCTCTGGTCGATTCGCTTCGACCCTTTTTTCTAGTTCTAACCTGATTTCTTTGTTCTCTAGGGGGTTGAGGGACCATAGGTTGATTGGGTTTTTGTGGCCTTTTCACATATTGTTGAAGTTTGTTTTCTCAGATTATTCCTTCGATGAGGACCTTAAGGTGGCGACATTCATTCGTATTGTGCCTGTGCTTCTCATGGAAGCGGTAGAACTTTTCTGAGCGCTTTTGATGTTCCCTTGTCTCCTTTCTAAGAGGTTTCTCATAATTTTCAGTTTCTTGTGTTACGAGATAAATATTTTTCGGAGTGTCATTCAGGGAGGTATAGTCTCCCCGTCTAAACTCTCTAAATATTTTGTTGCTGCCATCCCCAATTCTCTTATCGGGGTTCTGGTTTCTTCTCTTCTGGTTCCCACTCTTCTCTATGACTCCCTGAGTATTTCCAGGATAGAGCGTGTTTTGATTTGCCGCCATATCATTTTGTCCAGTTTTCATCTGTTGTATACCTGTAGCCTTTCTCTCCAGCTTCTGCGCTTCCTCTAATCTCAAGTACTGGCTTGCTTTGCGATTAAAGTCTTTCCTGTTGGTAGGTTGGTTCATTTTAATCCATTTCCCAAACTCTGTTTCCTGGTGAATAGCGCGGTCTAACGTCATAAAAACTACGTCTTCATTGGGATTGCTTACTTCAGTCACCGCGGTGTTAAACCTGCTCATAAATGATCTTAATGACTTGTTGTGCCCTTGAACCAGTCAGGATAGAGACATGGCGTCCTTTGGTTGTGCGGTATGAGGCCTAAACTGGTCAAAGAATTCTGTTGCAATTTCGTCAAAGGTAGAAAAAGATTTTGGGGGAAGTCTGGTAAATCACATAGACGCAACTCCTTCTAGAAAAATAAGGAACATTGGCAGCAAACGGCCTCTGGAGCATTCGCTCCATCCATATACTAGCTATACTTGTACAAATGGGGTTTTGGGTCCTTTGTTCCGTCGTAGGAGGGAATAGTTGGCATAGTGAATTTTTTTGGGTACGTTTCATTCAAGATCTCGTCGATAAAAGGGGTCCGACTCAAGGTAGATCCCCGTTCATTATCCTTTCGGCTTTTACTTTCGTCCATCAGCCATTTGACCATGTCTGCTATATACGCCTCTGATGTCTGGTAGTCCTAGGGGCGGCAATCAATCGCTGCACCAAGTGTTTGGTTCTGCAAACGGTCTTGGCACGTTGGTTGACGCCTAGGATCTCCTGTCTTCGGGAGAGCCACTCCCGCGGAACCCCGTTGGCTTGCATTTGGCCTAACTAGGGCGGTCTGGATGTTTCTAGCATCATCGAACACACTGACATCCTCTTCCACCTGATTACCATGCTCTCCATCTTCCAAATCAGAGAGATTCACAACTAAGTCCTCCTATGGGGTTTTGGCCTCTTGATTCAAATTCAAGTTTGGTTGCCTTGCGTCAGGTGGAGCATTCTCATTTTCCTCTAAGTTACATCCTGTTGTTACCCTTCTTAGTGGATGTTTTCCATTTCTTCTATGTAGGCCGGAAACAGAGGAATTTTCTTATTCTATAGCAGTTGCTGGTTCAGGCATAGCCCTTGGAGCGGGGTTTGATTGTAGGGTTATCAAAGCATGGAGTATATCCATTAGAGCCTTTTGACTATTTTCCACTCTCTGGTTGATCTCTTCAGCCATCTTATTCAACTTGTCCCTGGTAACAACTTCATGCTGACTAGAGGACCCTGGTGCTGGGTTTCGTAAATTAGCACAATTTGCTTCAACTTGTTGGAGACTAATACCTTCTGGAGCTATTGCAGCCCCTATGGATCTTCCAGAGCCAGTTCTTCTTCTTCTAGTAGCCATCGGCTTTAAAACAGTGAGTTCTTCAAGCAATACTAGGGGTTTAACTTCTGGACCTATGAAATCCAAAGTAGATAGCAGATCTGGACCTTGAGTTGGGTTCTCAATGAAAGCACCAAAATGTCGACCCAAAAAATTGACCAACACCCAGGTTTGATTTTGAAAGCACCAGCGCTATCATGATAGAGCAAAATCATAGATTGCAGATATAATAGAAAAACAGTAAAAGAATGTAGACAGAGAATTTTTATAGTGGTTCGGCTGTTAATGAAGCCTGCATCTACATTATAATTTTATTACATACTGGTTGTTGTTACAAGGGATATTTGATTACAAGGCTTTGATTATCCTGAAGTGAGTTAAATCCCCAGAGTTGGAATCCATTAGAGAATCATAGTGAATTCCTTTGGAGATAGTTGTGAGGGAGGTAGAGAATGAAGAATAGTTCCAGTAGAGCATCAGCAACCAGTCCGGAGAAAAGTCCTACTTATGTTGCAGGTTGGATGGTATTTATATGGATCAGAGACCTTATGGGCCAGGCCATGTCTTCATCAACTCATAGGTAAGTAGTAGATGACCTAGGGAGAGTTTGGCTCGCAAAACGAGCCATGGCCATGGGTCGCCAGCGACCCATAGACTTAGCTCATTTTGCGAGCCAATGTCTTGGCCTCTTATAGTGTTCCTTAGTTATCTTATTCAATGGCTTCAGGAGAGGCATGGGTCATTGATGATCCAACCACTTAGGATTATTCTGAAGTCTGGAATTGGAGATGTTTCCATAGCCTTTTGTCTTAGTTATCACGTTTCGATGGAAATTCACTAGCTACTTACACTTAGCTGCTTATTGGACTAAAAGAATGCTGGTCTCTCTGCATCGTTGATCCCAGTCGTTGTCTTAGTCGTATAGCTTAGCCCTAGTCAATCCTTTGTCTTAGCTTTTCTGGTTAAGTCTTGAACCATCCTATCTACACAAGGTTGTCCTATTTTCTATTTGTTTCTGCTGGGTTAAAAACCTGGATAACCTATTTTAATTAATGTCCTAAGCCTATAAATACCACTACTTCTTCATATTCTCATTTTTACAAACCTCCTCTTCACTTCAAACTTTCCTAAGAGCTTGAGCTAAAGCATCCATGGCTTCTCTTCATATCTTCTACTTTGAAAATAATTTACTTCTTTTTGCAAAAATATCTTTTAAAGTTCACTAAAACACTTCTACAATCCATTCAACATCTCCATTTGTATTTTCAAAGATGTCGTAGCTACAGTTAAGCTGGATATTTCACCTCGAAATCAATTCTAGCAAACTCTGTTTATGGCGATAGCCGCTATGGATGCAGTTCGGAAATTTAACGATTTCAAGTTTTAAGTGTTTTCTTTTGGATTGTTTTTGAAAACTCATTTTGAATTAATTAATTAAGTCCAAAGTTTAAGTTTTTAATAATTTAATAATTTATTATTATTAATTAATTAATTAAGTAATTAAGTTAAATAATTAGAGTTTGAAAAATTATTAACCAAGTTAATTATTTTTAATTAAGTAAGTTTTAAATAATGATTAATTAAAATAAAAAGGAATTAATTTTATTGAATAAAATTTATTTTATTTAATTAATTATTTAATTAGAGTTATTTATTTAATTAGATATTATTGAATTAAAGGTTAATTATCCACTTAATGAGGGTTTAATTTCTGAAATAGATGTTAATTAATTAAAGTATAATTACAGTTTAATTATAAATAAAATTTGGATCATTAATGATTAAATTTTGATTTAATTAAGGTTTAATTGAGTTTAAACTTATGATTTAATCAAATTTTATTTGTCTTTAAGGTTTCTTTTAAAACCCTATCAATTATTTATTTTTAAGTAATTTTATTGTTTAAGTGAATTGTTTTAAAACCAAGGATCTCCTATCCATGCTATTAAGTAGCCAAATGAATTAAAGTAGTTGTAATAAAAGGGTGATGCATTTTATTGGAAGTAAGTCGACTTGCACATATCGAAAATACTTCACTTCAGGAATGTGATGAATACAAGGGGTTTAATCTCGATAAGCGCGTCATGATAATTTAAGCACATGGAGTGTATGTCCATATGTAAATATTACACCCTGATAGTAGAATGGTCCACTATAAACAACCTAACCCTTCAAAATTATTGAATGTTGGTTTGGAGAGACCGAAATCGGATATTTATTATTATCCAAAAACCACTTTGAACCAACGTACACGTTCGAATTGGAAACAGTGAAGGTAAGGACCAAGATGAAGACTTAGAAGTGCAAGGGCTATTTTTTACTAACCCTAAGGGTGATTCCAAAATGGGTGTAGTGGAGATAGTGCCTTCGGTTCGTTTATCTCCTGAACGACTTGTATGGATGAGTGATAACATTGTGTCAACATATGGAAGGCAAGGTTAGCATTCCAAGTGGCAATGCTATAATAAAGGAAAAACGTAGCCTTGGGGTTCATCAACCAGGAATGGCTAAAACATGAGAGGTGCAGCAAAGCTAGATGGTTCGCTCCCATGAGGGTAAGGTCATCCCTATCTGGAATCCCTATTATTAACTCATTTATGCTTCGGTATGGTTGTTGATCCCAACCGAGGGGTGATCCTATTCGGCACTATCCAGTAAGGGTAGGCCGGTCTTGTGTTGGCAGGGGTCGATAAATTCAACCTCGGTATTATTTTATCTAGAGATGCACCATGATGGACGATACCCTAGTAGCCCAGTCATTGTATGGAATCCATTCTCCAATAAATGCTATACGTTTTTAGTTGTATCAAATATGTTGGAATGTGGGATGCAAGCATTTCAACTATGTTTAATTTTACTTGAAAACCCTAGACATTATCATAATATCACTGAATTTCTAATAAATTGTTTTAGTTATTGTAAGGTAAAAACTCATCCGTGTTTATGTGCAGCGTGGTCTTACGAGATACCTTTGATTTCAAAGTGTTTTATAAAGTAAGAATTAAGTTGTTTGAGTTTACTCGCACCAGACCCATGTCCGACCTGGAGTTTTCTTTTCTTTTCCTAAATCTCTTGGGTACTCAAATTTTTATGAGTAGCCAAGTGATCTAGGTTTCTTACAGAAGCATTCTGAAGGAGCTGGAGCAGGTGGCTTCATCGTAGCTAGTTATTATCTTATTCCGCTGTGTTTATGTATGATCTGTGTATTTTGTGATGGGCATGCAGTATAACTGTCCAGTTGAAATTGTATCGTAATGACTCCGACATATTACCATTATTATGGGAATGACTATGTAACATCCTATGTTATCTATTATATGTTGTTCTGATTTGTGGTGAGATTCTATGATCTTTTAGTTTCTTCTATCTTTCCTTTTCTTCTACCCTTAATGACTGGTCTTTCGGTTCAAGAAAGCCAGTCGTTACATATCTCATCATCACCCCCTATAAATACAAGCATCTTGGTTCATTTGGAGGATATTTACATTGCTTGTTACTCTAGACTCTATTGCAATCAAGCGTTCTCTATTCTCTATCACTGTAATCAGAGTTATAAGTGATCAATAAAGATAACCTTCAAAGTGGACGTAGGCATACAATGCCGAACCACTATAATTCTCCATGTTTCTGATTATTGCTTTTTATCTGTTATTAGCTCAATCATTTCCTCAGTTTAGTTTAAAATTTCTTTACTTACTTCTCTACATAAATCTATTCTTGGGTGTTTGTGACTGATTTAGTTGTAAATATTTTGGTGCTTTCACTGAGAATCTTGATTCTCAGTTTTCTAAGATCCCTTTGTTGCTACTGGATTGGATAAATCCCTAAAGGAGATCTGCTGTAATCTTTGGAAAATTGCTTATACTACTTAGATTTGTATAAATTTAAGTAATACAATCGACAATGGTGATAGATACTTGATCCACTTCTCAGAACGTGGAAGGAAACGAGAATACCAGCATTCAGCAAGGAGATCCAAGCAATTAACCAAAAAATGTGAATGCTTATCTGGTTGAAGTTTAAAATCCCACTAGAGCTATTACAAGAGCCGAGTTTCATAATTTAATGAGAAAGCTAATGAAAAGCCGTCGATAGCTAAATCAAAAAATTTAGACCAATATCAACTCGATGAACCAAATAAATCAGCAGCAATGGAGGAAAGCTAGAAGGGATCCCACCCTTTACTCGGCATCAGAGAGCTCAAGTTCACCATATGGATATCACAAACATATCTGCCACAAAACTGACGGATATCATGAAGAAATTTCAGGACGTCAACAGGTAGACCATCATGGTCTGCCAGGAATGATCAGTGTCGATCCCTCTGCTTGAGAAGGAAATTTACCTGTGCATGTTGTGATTCAAACCGAAGCTGCTACAGTTAGTTTGGATGATGGAATTCAATCGAATGCTAAAAGGGTTCTTCCTCAGAATGATGATGGAATGAATGTAAAAGACATGCATTGGGAAAACGGTGAACCAAGGAGTGAAATGGCCCGTAGACATCAATAGGACCATTAACATGAGGTGGAGCACGACCACCGCTTGGCTCCAACCATCCAAACGCCGGACTTATCGGCAATGGTTAGAAAGTTGGTGAGAGAGAACTAAGGCTTGACTAATGATGATTGGGGAATCTCGAGAAGCCATACCTTTTTCACTGATAATGTTCTACATGCAGAATAACAGAGGAGATTCAACATGCCATCGATGCCTGCCTACGATGGAAAAACCGACCCCAGGCAGCATACTACGAGATACGAATGGCTAATGGATTCTACGCGAACTGATGATGCAACCTAGTGCATAAGCTTTCCTATAACTCTTTCCGGAATAGGGACGATGTGGTTTATGAGACTACCCTTGCAATCAATTTCTATATTCGATGATTTGGCAACCAAGTTTGTGGAGCATTTCCAGATACACGCGACTCATTCTAAAGACGTGATTTCCATTTCTAGTGTGATTCAGGCTCCAGGAGAGTCATTGAAAGATTATTTGGAGAGATTTCATACAGCTGTTATGGAGGTCAGTTATCCGAATGATCATGCGATACTCATGGCCATAACAAGAGGGGTTGGCCCAGAGTCTGATTTGGCCATTGGTTAGTTGATAAACTGCCCGCAACATTGGAGGGCTTTTACGCAAAGGCAACACAATATTTTAGAAAAGGGGAAGCTAGGTCCTCTAAAAAAAGAATGCTACAGGACCAAGGGGAGAATGAGTACAGAGTAACATTGTAATAAAACAGTCTGATGAAGTTCTAGAAAAGTCCAAGTGAATATTTAGAATAAACCAAATCAGCAATTGAGAGGTAGAGATAGGAACTGAAAAGGAAAGATGGATTCTGGAAGATTGAAGCCTAGGATTCTAGTGTATAATAATTACACACCATTGGATATGTCTTTGGAGAATATCTATCTGTCTACTTGCAATACCATGCAGTATAGAAAGCCGCCTTCATAAGAATCAATAAAGAAGTGGAAACAGACCGGGAAATACTGTCGGTTTCGTGAGTGCTATGGGCATAATACAAATGAATGCAGACATTTACAAGATGTTATAGAGAAGCTGATTCGAGAAAGGAAATTACAAAAGTTTGTGAAAGCCTTGCAGGATGACGGGCAGGGGACTTCTGACCCCAACCGAGGACAAGTGTCGCGTAGGGATGAGGAGCCTGTGCGGACTGGTGGAACACTGGTGATAAATACAATAGTCGGAGGATCACACCCAACAGATAAGAGTTGGCAGGAGATGGAGGGCTATGCTAGCGTAATTAGGCATGTGGATTTTGAATGCTGTTCTAATACAAAAGATGAAGCTCCGCCAAAACAGCAACGTACGATGGCGGACGATATTGTGTTAGGAACAGAGATGCAGATAAGGTAGAGGCTTCGACAATCGACCCAATTGTCATTTCGGCCATGATTGGCCTTGCTTTGGCGAGAAGGATATTGATTGATTATGGAAATTCAGTAGATATAATCTTTAAATAGGCTTAGGATCAGATGAGGCTGGAAGTCAAGGAATTAGAACCGTTTGAAGCTTGTATACATGATTTTAACGGTGTTGCAACTGAAGTTGTTGGTTATGTGGAATTACTTGTAGAGTAGGGAGAAGGTGAATGAAGGAGAGTGCGGATCTTGTCGTTTGTTGTTTTAGATGTTGAATCTCTATACAATGTTTTTTTGGGTCGAGCAGCCCTAGCTGAATTCCAGGCAGCTCTTGCCCCATGGTGTAGGAGTTGTTCATGGTGATCAGGCGACTGAACGTGCTTGTTATGTAGTTGAGTTGAGGGAATCTCAGCGCAAAGAAAAAGGTAAGGGTGTAGACAAGACTTTCTACGTCCAAGCTACCGAAGATTGAAAACTAGCTCCTGAGCCTTTGCTCGGGCGCCACAGTGGTTCCATAGAAATATAGATCCGAGAAATGATGAAGAGGAGCCCCAAAAGACCAAGGCTGCACCGGCTGAGCTGATAATTGATATTACGATCAGCCACGACAACCCATCATGAGTCCTAAAGATTAGATCACAGCTCAGCCCCCCGATGATGAAGGAACTTGCTGGTTTTCTCCAAGCGAATCTCGACATATTCACTTAGACTCACTATGGCTTGTGTGGAATCTCGCCTGCTATTGTGAGCCATGCATTGAATATCGACCTGAGGTGTATCTTGATGAAGCAAAAAAGGCGCGACATGGATCCGGAGAGATCTTCCGCTCTCAAAGAGGAGGTGGGTAGACAAAAAGGCAATGGTTTTATCCACGATGCCCTCTACCCTAAATGGTTATCTAATCCTGTACTTGTGAAGAAAGCGAATGGGAAATGGAGAACATGCGTTGATTATTCAGATTTGAACAAAGTGTGTCCAAAAGACAGTTTTTCCCTTCCGAGGATCGACTAGCTAGTGGATTCCATCGTGGAGCATGAATTCCTATCTTTCACGGATGCGTACTCAGGATATAACCAAACCCCGATGCATATTCCCAACTAGAAGCACACTAGTTTCATTACCGATGTTGGATTGTACTGCTATGTAGTACTGCCGTTTCAGTTAAAGAATGCGGGAGCAACTTATCAGCGCTTAGTCAGCAAGATGTTTAAAGATCAAATTGGAAAAACAATGGAAGTGTATGTAGATGATATGCTCGTGAAGTCAAGACGATCAAGCGACCGCATTAGAGTCTTGGCAGAAATGTTTGACATCCTCCGATATTACAAGATGAAAATTAATCCTTTGAAATGTTCTTTTGGTGTTGCATCAGGGAAATTCTTGGGCTTTATTGTTAATGCCAGTGGAATAGAAGCTAATCCCGAGAAGATTTTGGCTATCCGTGATATCCAAGCTCCTAGGACTATTAAGCAAGTGCAATGTCTGAATGGGAAAATTGCTGCCTTAGGCCGATTTATCTCCAGAACTACCAAAAATGCATTCCTTTCTTTGATTTGATAAGGAAAGTGAAAAGACACTTTGAATGGATGCAAGATTGTAAAGACGCATTTCAAGCTTTGGTGAATCATTTGAAGACACCCCCCACCTTGTCAAAGCCAGTGGATCATGATGATCTGTACATTTATTTGGTTGTATCGGCATACACTGTAAGTGCTGAATTGCTTCATGAAGTGGATTGGATCTAGAGGTCGGTGTATTAGGTCAGCAAACGATTAAAAGGATCTTAAAGGAACTATCTGAAAATAGAGAAACTAGCGTATGTCTTACTTATTGCATCACGAAAGCTTCGTCCATACTTCCAAGCACATCCGATCAAAGTTTACACTGACTAGCCGTTATGACAGGTCCTATAGCGTCCTGAGACGTTTTTAAGGTACTCAAGTGGAATGCGGAGCTTAGTCAATTCAATATTACTTATCTCTCTCGGAGGGCTATCTAGGGTCAATCATTGGAAGATTTTATAGCAGAGTTTACCACCCAGGATGATTTTCCAGAAGGCAGCGAAATCCTACCATACGGTGGAAACTGTATACTAATGGAGCATCTAATTATCGTTGTTCCAAGGCCAGAATTATGCTTGTAACTCCGAAGGTAGGTCAATTTGTTATGCTTCAAAGCTTGATTTCCCAGTGACGAACAACGAAGCTGAATATGAAGCTCTGATTGTTGGAATTAAACTCGCTAGAGAACTTAATAAAATATATCAAAATCTTTTGTGATTCGCAGTTGGTAGTGTACCAAGTCAAGGGAGATTATCAAGCTAAGGGACAATGACTTGCCCCATACCTTACTTAAGTCCAAGAGTTGTTTGCATAATTTAAGTACTATAACATTTCGCATATTCCACGAGATCGAAACATAGAGGCCGATTCATTGGCAAAGTTTGCTAGCACTGTTGAGCACAGCGGATGGGCTTGGTCTCGATTGAAGTACTAAATACCCTAAGTTTAAACATGATAGAAATCGATCGGACACTAGAAGTGGAGCATGAGAGGGATCCATGGATAACTCCGATCAAAGACTATTTGCTACAGGCAATTCTTCCCGAATGAAGGAATGAAAAGCAACAAGTCCTGCGCAAAGCTTCACGGTATATCATGTAGAAGAAGTTATGTATAGGAAAGGTTTCTCTATTACCCTACTCCGGTGTGTTGCTCATGATGAAATAAAGCGTGTTTTGAAAGAAGTTCACGAAGGGGAATGTAGCGATCACGCTGGTGGGCAAACTCTAGCAAAGAAAATACTCCATTACGAGTATTATTGACCAACCATAAATCGAGATGCCGCTGATTATGTAAGACAATGTAGTAAGTGCCAGATATATGCAAAAATTCCCAGAGCTCCACCGACGAAAGTCACGCAAATGGTCAGCCCATGGTCGTTAGCCATGTGGGGTATTGACATTAGCCGCTCCTTATACATCTCTAAAGATGGTGCAGAGTACGCTATCATTGCAGTTGATTACTTCACCAAATGGGCCGAAGAAGAACCTTTAGCCATGATCACAACCAAGAAAGTGATCAACTTTGTTTTCTGAAACACATAGTTGATTCAATCTACCATGAACTATTGTAACAGATAATGGGACCCAATTCGATAGTGTTGAATTCAAAGACTTCTGTCGAAGGTATCGTATTGAAAAGAGATCTCAGCAGTCGCTCACCCTTAGAAAAATGAATAGGTTAAAGCTATAAATAAAATCATAAAGTCCATTCTGATGAAGCGATTGGAAAAGGACAGAGCCAAGTGTGTAGATGAACTCATTACAACACTGTGGGCTTATAGGACCACCCACAAGTCCGCGAATAGCCATACTCTATTCGCCCTTTCTTACAGTTTCGAAGTCATCATTCCTGTTGAGCTCAAGGTTTTATCTCATCGAGTGACTTACTACGATCCCAAAATGAATAAAGAACTCCTTTTGGGATCTTTTGACTTTATAGATGAGAAACGTGAGGATGCCGATTTAAGGGCAGCTGCGCATCGACACCGAATCGCCCTAGAACCTTTGAAATCGGCAATCTCGTTCTGAAATGGATTTTTTCTACCCCATCGCACATGAATCCAAACTGGGAAGGACCATTGTCATTGAACATAAGATATGAGAGAAAACTTTCAAGCTAGCGACTGTCGATGGCATCACACTTCCAAGGGCGTGGAACAGTGAGCATTTACAACACTATTTCAATTAGTTTGTTTCCTTTTCATTTTAGTTGTATTTTCTTTTAGAATTTGCTTTAGCATTTGATTTTCCAAATATATAATAAGACAAATTACGTCATTCTTTTCCATTTAGCAAATAAAGCCTTGGACTCCTTTGTATTTATGTTTAATATAGCATTGTGTATCAGTTACATGACAAGACTAAAATAAAATAAGAGCGATCATGACACGATAGATCGCTCGCTAAATTAAACCCCTATCTCCTAGGGGAAAATCAATCAATTATGGAGAATACGATCTGGCTACTCTCTGAAACAACTCTAAGTCCCCAGAGTGTGGGTTGGAGTATAAACGTAAATCGGGTATGAATCGAGCACCCGCAAAATAACTCTAAGTCCATAGAGTGCGGATTGGAGTATAAACATAAATCGTGTGTGAATCGTTCACCCACAAAATAACTTTAAGTCCCGGGAGTGCGGACTGAAGTCTAATCATAAATTGGGTGCAGTTCGACCACCCATCGACTAACTCTTATCCCCAAAGTGTGGAAATGAGTATAAACAAATAGATGAGTGCGGTTCGACCGCTCACTGTTCCATAAACTATGGACTTAAAATGACAGCAGGAGTGTAAACTCGCTAAGGATGGAGTTCGACCATTCACTACCTAACTCAACTAACCAAAGACTGGGACAAGAGTATAGTTACCTAAACCGCTGAGTTAGGCAAGCGTAACGTTAAGGACCAAGCCTAATTTTTGATATGACTCGAGGCCACGACCTCAGGGAGGCCTTGGGTGGATGAATTGAATCGACATCCGACCCGACGAGCAATGAATTACAAATACATAAAATGAAAAACATGATAGCTCGAACATTTAAACAAGTATATACAAGAATCATACATAAGAATATTTACATTAAACTTGCTATACATTATACATGTTTATCCAAAATGCAAAATAAAAAGGGGGGGAGGGAGTCATGCCAAGCAAACACGACCAATGAAAAGGAAAAGTAATCATCCAAGCTATTTACATATCACTCCAATCCAAAGATTATTTCTTGGATTTTCTATCTTTACTTTGCTTCTTTAGAGTGGGTTCTTCCAAACTTCCACTCAACTCTCTCTTGAATTATCCTGCCTGGAGGTATCATCTGGAGCAGGACATGAATCGGTTTATTGAAGCTCGAATCAACAGGCTCATCTTTGACCTCCTTCAATAGTTCTTCCCTCTCAACACACTCTTTCATGCTGAGCTTGCCAGTGGGGTCGGAAGAACCTACGATCACAACATCTTTATCAAAGGAACTTTCATGGTATGGGTCGCTCCCTTCTTTAAATAATGCCTCCATGAATTGATCATCAATAGGAAAGGCTTCTTCTTGAGCACCTTGAGCAGCGGCTGAAGTTGCAACTTTAATGGATTCTGTCGTGGCCACTTGTGACTCCAACCGAGGCTCTTGTGAGAGGAGAGGAGCGACACTTGATATATCCAAAACTAAGAAAAAATAGGCAAAAAGATTAGAATATCAAACTAATAACATTCTAACTTTATGAAAGACGGGAAATGTCGACGGACTGCCTTCCTTGGTATGGATCCTAGGTTGAGCCAAAACATTCTCAGAACTATGTTTCGGAATTGTAGAAAGTTGTGGCTTGTCTGGTTCATACCCGAGAATGGTTGAAGAGCCTGCTGTAGAGCTAAGGATGACCTGGGGTGCCGGGGGCAACTCAGTTGTAATATCATGCTGTGCCGACCGGGATCCTTCACCCACTTCATGTGAAGAAGCAACACCATATTGTTTCTGGAGTGAAAGCTGGAAATCATGCAATATTTTGGGTTTGTCGCCAATAATATTTCATTTTTAAGCCTAGACAGGTCAATATCCTCTTAATTAAGAAGTCTCTTCTCTTCTACAATAAGAAAATCCCACATGCGCTAGAGCTAGTAGGGATAATCGTCACCGAGCCATGTCAAATCTATATACCTGAGAACGTTAGTGTTGTAAAGAATGAGAAGTGGGTCAAGCTCATTCATTATCTCCTCCCTAACCTTGTCCTTGGTGACTTCTACTTCATGCTGAATAAAGGTATCGACATTTTTGGCCCTTTCGACAGCCGTGTCTCTCTTAAGTCTGACATTTACTAACCAATCACAAGCACCTCGATTGATCTTTTAGGCATCATCTTTTTCCTTATTTGCATACTCAAACTTGGCCTTGAGATCTGCTATCTCCTTTAAGGTAGCAGATTCATTATTCCGAGTTGTATCCCACTCAAGCGCTATCTCTTGATTTCGATGATGCAATACTTAAACCATATCAAGATGGTTGGATTTCATCTCTTCCATGGATTTCACACCAGCATTAGCTTTTCTTTTGGCTTCTGCTAAGGAGGACCTAGAGGCTTCTAGCTTGTTTGTCAAAGTGTCTGTTGGGTGAATTCTCACCACCGGTCCAAAGCTAGACGAACCAAATCAACACTGCTGAACCAACCTACCTCCAACCTCTGCCGAACCAACTTGCCTCCAACCTCTGCCGAACCAACCAGCCTCCAAACTCACGGCCGAACCAACACGTCTCACCACCGGACCAGCGAGGCCACCGAACCGACTCACATCCGGACCAACACCTCACCGAATCAACCCTCGCCAACGCCGAACCAAGCACCTCCTCACCAATACCGATCCGACTCCACTTCCAAGCGATACCAACCCAGAGTAATGCCGGACCAGCTCTGACAGGCCAGACCACGTCAGCCCAGGCCCTCCAGCAGCTATATACATCCAAGACTCCTGCCCACATCCTCACTCTATAAATAGAGGGGCAGGGGTACAACAATGGGGGACAAGTTTGAAGCTCAAGCACGGAGAGAACTTTCAAACAACTTTCTTTTACTTGTATCAAAGCTTTGTACTTGTAATCTAAACAAGAGAAGAGAAATAACATATAAAGTGGACGTAGGCACATTCTGGCTGAACCACTATACATCTGAGTATCTTTTTACAGTTTAGCCCCTGCTTTTCATATATTTGCATAAATCACCCAAATCACTAAGAACAACATAAGATCTACTAAATCATACAACTTTGAGGTGTTTGTCCATTTTTTGTGCAAACATTTTTGGTGCTTTCATTGAGAGCTGAACTCAGGACCTTCAGCTTCTTCCACTTAACCTTTTTCCTAACAGCATCATCCATCGTTTGGGAAACATGCCTCCCAAGCAAAAAAACGATGTTAACAAAGGAAAAAACATTGCTTCCAGCAGTCTTCCAGATCCAGCGGTCACGGATCAAATAAATCGTCCTCCTCTAGCAGCAGTACCGAATGAAGGACATGCTAATCCGACCACTCCTACCACAGGACAGCCCCCTGCAATTACTAGGGCAGATCTAGATAGGGTTGTGGTTGAAGTAACTAACCGCTTCAAATCCCAGCAGGAAGCCTTGGTGGACCATCTCATGTCACGCTTAAGGGATGTTGAAGAGTCCAACCGCAACACTGAATCATGGGGCGAGTCCCAGTCTGGAGGATCTCAGAGACAACAAAGATCTTCCTTCTTCGAAGGAGCTAACGGCAGAAGCAGCCATGGTAGGAGCCGAGATCGAGCACAGCCCGAAGTTAGGCCTGAGCAAACGCTTGGAACCGAACCCCACGGGGGAGGTACCGGGCGGAGGTCAACTATAGCTGAGCCTGTCATGTTGCCTAACCACGGAAACGCCAGTGAACGGGGCCGAGCTAGAGTCTAGCCCGAAGTTGGACCCGAGGAAGTGCTTAGATCAGAACCCGGCAGGGGAAGATCAAGGCAAGGGCCAACTATGGCTGACCCTAGCATGCTCCCAGAAGACCAAAGGCAGCCACCGGAAAATATGAGGAATGACGGACGATACCATCCCTACAGATCATCTGGGCGGAATCAATCCCACAGAACAGAACCAAACTCGTTTCTTTCTGCTCCAAGTTCTGACGAAAGGATGGCACGCTTATTCAGAGAGTGCATCCAACGAGAGCAAAGGGATCGAGGGATAGGCGCTAGAGTAACCAGCCCTTTCGCCCGCAATATCGAAATTGCTATCACCCTCCGAGAATGGAAGATGCCAACAATGGAACCTTACAAAGGAACCTCCGACCCCGTTGTACACTTACAGAGATACACACAACATATGCTCATGAGTGGAGCAACAGTGGGAGTGCTGTGCAAATGCTTTCTGCTATTCTTAGCAGATCTTGCTACCTCCTGGTTCTGTCATTTACCCCAGGGATCCATCAGCTAGTGGGAAATGTTGAAAGAAAAGTTTATCAGTCAGTTCCGCATTCATGTGGAACAACCTAAGGACGCTTATTCCTTATCCAGCATCAAACAGAAACCCGGAGAGAAACTGCAGCAATACCTAACCCGATTCAATGCCGCAGCGGCCGCGGTCCAAGATGCCGATGAGAAGCTTATCCTAATGGCCCTATGTAGTGGTGTGCATCCAGACACTAAATTTGCTAGAAGGTTGACAAAATAAAAACCAGCTACTTTACCCGATTTCTTCCATGAAGCCGGGACATATATGAGGCTTGAGGATGCCGCCGTTGAGGGGCAATCAGGACAACAAAATAAGGAAACTCACAGCCACGCGCTTGCTGTGGCAAGGGATGTTCGAAGAAATGATTCCAGAGACAATGCTGGGGGCAAGAAGGGAGAAAAGCGCCTATATCGGCCAGGGCCAAGATTCGACACTTACACTCCTTTGAACGAAACCGTCGAAAACATCTTTCTTGCCACCCAAGGCGAAGTTAGGTACAAACGCCCACCATACAAGAAGGAATCAGATAACGCACAGAAGTCTGGAAAGTTCTGCCGCTTCCACGAATCTCATGGGCATGATACCAATGAGTGCCATCATCTCCGGGACTTGATTGAAGAACACATCAGAAGGAAGAAACTGGAACGCTATGTAAAAGGTCAGGACAGGATTCCAGCTCCTGCCAATGAAAACCCAAGGCTACCCTCACCGGAGACCAGCAGAGGAAACCGCAACACTAGCAGCTCTAGTCAAGAGAAGATAGTGGTCCATACCATCTCAGGAGGACCGCACATCACGGACAAAAGCTGGAAAGATATGGAAAGATATGGAAAGTCGCTTAGAGACAGTAAAGACTGTGTCAATTCGGTTATAGAAGAACGCCACCCGAAACGGAAAGAAAGTGATGACATCACATTCGGTAAGCTTGACCTAGAAGGAAGGCAATACCCTCACATGGATCCCATGGTTATCTCTGCTCGGCTCGGTCCCGCCGAAGTTTACCGAATCCCAGTAGACACTGGAAGCTCAGTAAACATCATGTTCAAACATGCATTCGACAAAATGAAACTATCAATGAGGGATGTATCTCCCTGCGATAAACCATTACACGGTTTTACTGGAGATGCGAAGATGCCCCTCGAGCAACTGGACCTCTTTGTTGAGATTGGAAGCTATCCCCGCTCCGTTGTACGGAAACAGACGTTTGTGCTAATAGAAAACCATTCGGCCTACAACGCCTTCTTAGGAAGGCCAGCCTTGTCTGACTTCCAAATTGTCCTAGCCCCATGGTGCCTGAAGATGAAATTTCCAACGGACAATGGAGTAGGGGAAGTAGAAGGAGACTAGGACGTTGCTCGAGACTGCTATGTGACTGAACTTCACAACAACCACAGGAAGGATAAAGGGAAGGGTGTAGAGGTTTCCCTCTGCACAAAAAGTCTAGAAGCATAGCAACTAAAGAAAGCCCCTCCTCTTCGATATACCAGCGACCCTTTCAATGAATTAGACCCTAGGGACAAAGAGTAGGAGGCCACCGCCGAGCCTGTAGAGGCTATGGAGTTTGTATCTGTAGACAAGCACAACTCAAGTAGACTATTGAAAATTGGGTCCCAACTAAAAGCAGAGTTGAAGGAGCAACTCATCGACTTTCTCCGCCACAACTTGGATGTATTCACATGGTCACACGCTGACATGACCGGAGTCTCCCCCAACGTAGCATGCCACGTACTAAACATTGATCCTACCAAGGCACCCGTAAAACAAAGAAAGAGAAGTATGGGGGCAGAGCGATCAGTAGCCCTCGATGAAGAAGTAAAGAATCTGCTCGCCAATGACTTCATACGAGAAGCCATCTACCCGGAATGGATCGCTAACCCGGTGCTGGTAAAGAAGGCAAATGGGAAGTGGCGAACATGCATTGACTTTTCCAACCTAAACGACGCCTGCCCAAAGGATTGCTTCCCACTCCCCCGAATCGACCAACTTGTAGACAGCACAGCCGGGCACGAGCTCTTATCTTTTATGGACGCATACTCAGGATATATCCAAATTCCTATGCATGCTCCCGACCAAGACCACACTAGTTTCATCACCGACCGGGGTTTATACTACTATAAGGTAATGCCTTTCGGACTTAAAATGCAGGGGCCACCTACCAGCGCCTCGTCAACAAGATGTTTGCAGGGCTAGTGGGGCAAACTATGGAAGTATACGTGGATGACATGCTGGTAAAGTCAAGGAAAGCCGACGATCACGTAAGCCACCTAGGCGAGATGTTTCAAGTACTTCGCCAGTATGGAATGAAGTTGAATCCTCTAAAATGCTCCTTCGGAGTGTCATCAGGAAAGTTCTTAGGATTCATCGTCCATGCCAGAGGGATTGAAGCAAACCCTGAACAAGTCCGAGCGCTAAGGGATATCAAGATACCTTCCACTCGAAAGGAAATGCAAAGCCTGAATGGAAAAGTGGCCGCCCTAAGCCGATTCATCTCCAAGGCAACGGACAAGTGCGTCCCCTTTTTCGAAGCTCTAAAGAAAGACAAAGGAAAGTTCGAATGGACTGACGAATGCTTAACCGCTTTCCTTAACTTAATCGAACACCTCCAGAAACCACCGGTACTCTCGACTCCAAGCAAAGGCGAAGAATTATACCTATACCTTGCCGTGTCATCTCACGCCCTGAGCGTTGCCTTGGTAAGGGAAGACAACCGCACGCAGCGGCCAGTTTACTTCGTCAGTAAGAGGTTTACGGGGGCAGAAGTCAGATATCCTAAACTCGAGAAGCTAGCATACTGTTTACTAATCACATCACGGAAACTGTGTCACTACTTCCAGTCCCATTCCATCAAAGTTCTGACCGATCAGCCACTGAGGCAGGTACTCCATCGTCCCGACACTTCTGGGCGACTACTTAAATGGTGCATTGAACTAAGTCAGTATGATATCACCTATCACCCTCGCACCGCCATCAAGGGACAAGCCATGGCTGATTTCATTGCAGAATTCACTACCAACGAAGATAAGGAGCAATTGGAAATAGCAGAAGACATCAAGTGGAATCTCTTTGTGGATGGTGCATCGAACGAACAAGGCTCGGGGGCAGGTGTGGTAATAATCACTCCCAGGGGAAATAAGCTGCACTATGCTATAAGGTTGGAGTTCGCTGCCACCAACAACGATGCAGAATATGAAGCAGTGATAGCTGGATTAGAACTTGCCATAGAAATCGGAGCCAATTCTTTGTGCCTTCATAGTGATTCTCAACTTATTGTTAATCATATACTAGGAGAATTCCAATCCCGAGAAGAACGACTCATAGTATATTTAAAGAAGACCAAGTTACTTCTCAACCGATTGGACCACTACTTAGTCAAACACATCCCTCGGGAAGAGAACCAAGAGGCCGACGAATTGGCAAAGCAAGCAAGTATGAGAGACATCGCCATCTTCGGAGCAGTAACCATCTCAAAGCAACTGACCCCAAGTTTTAAGCAAGTGAATCTGATAGCTGAAACCGAAGAAGCAACTTGGATGACTCCCATCCGAGACTACCTACAAAGCGGCACACTAACCAACGGGCGTAACGAAGTCAAGAAAATCTTGAGGAAAGCTTCCCGCTACACAATTCAAGAAGACATCCTTTATCGGCGTGGATTCTCTAACCCGTTATTAAGGTGTGTCGCTGGGAGGGAAGCCAAGGAAATCTTATCCAACATTCATCAAGGAAGCTGCGGAGATCACACCGGAGGGCAAACATTAGCAAAAAAGATACTCCGATATGGATATTTATGGCCCACCTTAAGCAAGGACGCCTTAGATTTCGTCAAAAAGTGTGACAGATGCCAAAAGTTTGCTAAGATTCCGCGGCTACCAACAACTGAGATTACTCAAATGACCAGCCCTTGGCCCTTCGCAATATGGGGAATTGACTTAATCGGCGAGCTACCAATGGGCCGAGGCGGGGCCAAATATGCTATAGTGGCAGTCGACTATTTCACCAAATGGGTGGAAGCGGAACCTCTGAATAAAGTATCTTCAGCAAAAGTTATTAACTTCTTGATCAAAAATGTCCTATGCAGGTATGGAGTCCCACTCAAAATCATATCAGACAATGGACTTCATTTTGACAGTGAGGAATTCGCCAACTGGTGCCGAGAGCACGGAATTCACAAAAGCTTCTCATCCGTAGCGTATCCCCAGGCAAACGGACAAGTCGAAGCCATCAACAAAATTCTGAAAACTCTAATAAAAAAGAAACTCGAAAAGTTAAAGGGCGCTTGGGTGGATGAACTCCCTACGGCACTGTGGGCCTATCGCACATCCTTCAGAACATCAACAGGGCATACTCCTTTCTCTTTGGCATACGGATCGGAGGCTATGCTCCCAGTTGAAACCAGTGTGCCTTCCCACCGAAGGATCCACTATAACCCAGAAGAGAATGAAGAACTCCTTCACATGTCTTTGGATCTAGTTGAGGAGAGAAGAAATGATGCAATCCTTAAAGCAGCAGCCCACAAGCAAAAAGTGGCAGCACAATACAACTCCAAAGTCAAGCATCGTACCTTACAAGAAGGGGATCTCGTCCTCAAGCGAATCTTCCCTCGCCCCGGAGCACTAGACCCAATCTGGGATGGACCATATGTAATTCATAAAGATCTCCACAATGGAGCTTATATTTTGTCAACAGTGGACGGAGAGGTGTTCCAGAGGGCATGGAACATCCAACACCTCCGTCGATACTTTTCTTAACTTGTACTGCCCATATGAAGTGAATTAACAAAGATAATCAGTGGACGTAGGCCTTTTCGTGCCGAACCACTTTAAAAAACCTTGTCTCTTTTTTAACTTGTTCCTTTGTATCTTGGCTGCTTGTTAACTTTATCCTTTTCTGTTGAACAAAATCCTATGCGTATAGCATTTCCACTCAATGCATTCTACAGCGCAACTTCACCTGGACAAGACCTAACAGGTACTATGCGAATCTATGCCCTCGCCAATGAGACACTTTTGCTCCGGCATCCCTCTGTTGCGGGTTAACTCATTGCTCGCGACGGCCCTTAAAGCCAACTGTAATGAGCCGATTATAAGCCACCGAGAAGGCCGACTATAGCCGAAGCAGCTCATTACGGCGTTCGGCTCGCCGGCAACTGTGGACCGACTATAAGCCCCAACATAAGGTGTGGCCAGCCAGGGGCAGTTCACGGTTGACGATCGGCACCCACGCTAGCCGGCCACAGTAAATCGAATAATACCCACGATTATGGGCCATAATGGCCCGGTTAGTTACTGTGCGCGATCTCGGCTCCAATGTGTCTTAAGTGCGGCTGTGGTAAAAAAGAATTAACTCCCCGCGGAGGCGTAAGATGGGTGACAAATGTCTCCAAGACCCACAGCTAGGGAAAGTGACTACAAAGCCCGTTTGCCACGAACTTAAGCACATCGAAGGCCTTCTGTGATTGGAAGTTTTACTTTTTCACATATTTCAATTTTACTTAAGAAACTTTTCTCCTATCCTCTGTAACAATCCCTGAAGTACAGGACACGGAACAGGAGACACTCACTAATAGAAGCGGATACTCGCAGCAAGATACTGGACCACACCCCTTACTCGGTCACACAAGACATTCAAAGCTGCCATCTACCAGCGAAATATAAAGGGCGGTATTTCCTTCTTTCATATGTAAACACATGACTATAATTTATTCACACCTCACGCTAACATTGCAAGTCATGAAATTATGTTTTAAACAAGAACCTGACATCAAACACAGTTTAATTACAAGAATATGCAAATCTATATTTCCATACAACATGTCAAAATAGCAAAAACGTTCAAAAGACGACAAAATCAGCTTAAGTTAAAGAATTACACGTCAAGAATAGAGCTATTTATTACAAGTAGCAAAAATTACAACCTAATGGTTACTTTACTATTTTAAGACTAACATATACAACCATGTCAAGTCCACAAAAAGAATTTTCCAGGTCTAATCAAGGAGCCGGCTGCGTCGGAGTCTTATCCTTATCCTGTTGCCCACCTGTCCGGTCAGAGAAAGAATTCATTAGTGATAAGCAACCAAGTTAACGGAAAGACTAGAAAGGAAGACTTACCAGCATCTACTCCTTAATCAACTTGATCATCATCCTCCACTTGCACACCTGCCTCCTCAGCTGCAAACAACCGCATCCCCTCCTTCACCGCTGTCTTCTCCTCCTTGGTGAACTGAGCAGTAACCGCATCCATCCTAAAGGCCGCTCCACCCTCCTTATCCGCCTCAGCTTTGGCCTCCTCCAAAGCCCTGAGGTAAATCCTAGCCATAACCCGGGGGTATTCGTCCATCCAAGATAAGCTGCCCTGCTTCCAAATGCGAAAGTACATATCCTACAGCATATCATCCATCATCCCCTCATTTTCCTCAAACTCCCTCATACGAGCTCGAGAGGCCAATAGCCTTGCAACGGCAGCATCCCTCTCCAGTCGGTATCGCGAGCAGTCAGCCTGAAGGGACCTCCTCGTCGCCTCCATCTCCTCCTTTAGCCTAGCCTGAGCAAGCACTGCGGCTTCGAGCCTCCCCGACAGCTCTTCTACCTGCTCAAGGTCCGCTCTCCGAACCTCGTCCACTATCGAGATGGTCGTATCTATTCGTTCCTTGCAGGCAGCCTCCATCTTCCGTAGTTCCACCTTACTAGCCTCCTCCATAGTCTTCCCCAACCGCTTGGAGGCAGCCTCATGCTGAGAAATCTGAATGGCCTGATCAGCAAGTTGTCTGGCCTGGTCCGAAACCATCAATCGTAGTCGGATGTTGGCACTCCCAATCTCCTCTCCAGCCTTAACCAGCCGGGCATGATGCCCCATCAGCTTTCTGGTCTCCTCCGCCACCCGGTCAATATTAGCCTTGGCTTCGTCTCCCATGGTAACTATCCGAGTAGTAAGTAAATCGAGATCTAAGGACTTAGCCTCATCAAGCACCCGTACCATGGGATTGCGAGGAAGAAGATGCTCACCGGTAGCCTCATCAAATGAAATATCCTGAGAACTCGGATCCAGATCCGGGTGGCCGGCAAACTGGTTGCGAACTAAACCAAGGTGTTCTGTCGGGGTGACAGTGGGATGCTCGGACGGATGCGGAGAAGGTATGAAGTGCTCTTCTAAGGTACCCTGAGAAGGTTGAGTTGGGGCCTGAGGACCGGGTGAAGATTCAAGCAAAGAGCGGCTCCTCTTCCTCTTCCGAGTATCCTCTTCGATAACCCCAAGAAGAGGGTGGTAACCTACTACATCTCCAGGACGACCAGTCAGAGGCTTGGGTTGGGAGAAAGCTCTGAGAAGCTTGTATTGTTCGAGGCGGTGGCGAACATCTGAAGCCTTGGACACCTCGCTCACCCCTGGGATAAAGAACAAGTGTTACAAGCTTACATTGATCCATAATTCAAGAAACACGTTGAGTTGAAAGTTAAAAGAAGAAAAGAAACACATCTATTATACAAACCTTGGGGAGGAGTAGGATACTGCAATAAATCCTGGATCTCATTCCAGGACGGGAGCGAACCATAAAATATTCCTAAGTCCCTATCATAAATGGAGTCTGCAGAAGTCAAAAGTTCACCTTGAGTCGTCAGAGTCACCTTGGCTGGAATGATCTGGGAAGACACGCTTGCGCCAGTCCCAACCTTGTCAGCATTCCCGGTTTTCTCTACTGGAGCTGGTTATCCTTCCGGCCCCTCGAAGGCTTGGCGGAATGCATCATCCGTCCACTCCTGAATCTCGCTTGCTAGCCCAAGAGGAAAGGCCCCGAGGCCATCACCACCTTCTGTGTCATCTCCACCCTCACTTCTCTCCTCCTCCATATCTTCCTCCCCCGGGGTAATTGGGCAAGTGCTGGGGGAAGGGCCGTCCGATTTCTTAAGCTTCTTACCTCCGACAACTGGAGGTTTTGTGAAAGGTTCCCTCTTGCCACTCTCCACCGTGGCTCCTCCCTTAGCTTGGGCAGCCGCCTTCTCCTCCGCCGTATCCCTCTGCTTGACCACTGACTGCTGTGGAAGGATCAAGTTGTACTCCAGGAGGGTCGCATTTCTGATCAGGTAAGCAGCTGACATGTCCCTTCCAGAAATAGCCTCTATTTCAGCTGTCGTCTGAACCAGGCGATCACTCTCCACGACCGCAAAACCACCTGTCGCTAGCAAAAAATAAAAACACATAAGAAAAAGCACTGGAACCATTATGGAAGTTGTAGATAAAGCTTCGACTTACATCCGAAGGTGAAGCACCGGATAGAAACAGAGTCATCCCTGACGAAAAACCACTCCTTTTTGAACATGCTATACTTAGAATATAGATCCAAGACTGGCTTGAAGGTCACAGCCGACTCAAAGCTGATGTATGGGGATCCCTTCTTATAGCCTCTTAGATTATATAAGTACCGGATCTCCCGGTTGGAAGGAGCACGCCCATACCTCCTCTGAAAGTTGACGAAAAGGCTCACCAGTATAGTATAGGAGTTGGGTTGAAGCTGGAATGGGGCCACCTTTAGATACGTAAGGAAGCTGACTACCCAATCGGTGAGAGGCGGGATAGCGCCACACATGCAGTGGTATCTGCTGTAGGCGAAGTACCCTTCGGGAGGGTCATATGGCATAACTCCTTTCCCTGGCAACAACATGCGTGCCCTATCTATTCCGAAAGAACGAGAGATGACATCAAGCTGCTCTTCCTTGAGGGAGCTGGGAAAGCACTTGGGTGGGGAGTTCAGAAGCTCCTGAAGGCCGTACCCGTCCACTAGTGTCCTCGGAGCAGGTCCATGATGCTCCAGTCCTGGCTGAGCTGAGGGCACGGCGGAGGACCCTCCTTCGCCCTTGGATTTCTTTTTGTCTGATCGAGTTTCTGCTTTGCGAGACATTATCTACAACACCGGAAAAACATATTGTTAGAACAGAAGATATAAACAAGTAAGTGTATAGTATGAAATTTCACTCATAAAATCAAATGCTCAAACTCCCATTGTCATTCGGTAAAGTGAATGTAAAATTTCATTCGATATTCGGAGTCTCGAAGTTCATTCGGCATTCCCCGTATAGGGTTCATTCGGTGATCCAAATGAAAATTCTCGTTCGGTACCCAGGATCCACGAACTCATCCGGTAATCCAAGACCGACAGTTCATTCGGCACTTGAAATACCCGGATTCATTCGGTTGTCTAAAAAAGGCCATTCGGCGAGAGAAAGCTATATCACCTGATTCGATTCGGTATAAATGTATGGTTCGGTTGTCTTGGATTGGTAAGGAATAACGAAAGTATACAGCCCCTACTTATAGGCAAATATAGGATGCCGGACCAGTTGGATCGGCACTCAGCGACCGAATGAAAAGAAACAAAGTAGGCCATATGCCAGCATATACCCCACTTTGGGGGGCAAATGTTGGGTGAATTCTCACCACCGGTCCAAAGCTAGACGAACCAAATCAACACTGCCGAACCAACCTGCCTCCAACCTCTGCCGAACCAACCTGCCTCCAACCTCTACCGAACCAACCAGCCTCCAAACTCACGGCCGAACCAACACATCTCACCACCGGACCAGCGAGGCCACCGAACCGACTCACATCCGGACCAAGACCTCATCGAATCAACCCTCGCCAACGCCGAACCAAGCACCTCCTCACCAATACCGGTCCGACTCCACTTCCAAGCGATACCAACCCAGAGTAATGCCGGACCAGCTCTGACAGGCCAGACCATGTCAGCCCAGGCCCTCCAGCAGCTATATACATCCAAGACTCCTGCCCACATCCTCACTCTATAAATAGAGGGGCAGGGGTACAATAATGGGGGACAAGTTTGAGAGCTCAAGCACGGAGAGAACTTTCAAACAACTTTCTTTTACTTGTATCAAAGCTTTGTACTTGTAATCTAAACAAGAGAAGAGAAATAACATATAAAGTGGACGTAGGCACATTCTGGCTGAACCACTATACATCTGAGTGTCTTTTTACAGTTTAGCCCCTGCTTTTCATATATTTGCATAAATCACCCAAATCACTAAGAACAACATAAGATCTACTAAATCATACAACTTTGAGGTGTTTGTCCATTTTTTGTGCAAACAGTGTCAATGATTCTTTTATCTGAACTTCCTATCTTTTAGCTTTTCAATCTCCACTGCGCACTCGAAGGAGACTTTAGACATTTCCTCTGCTGCCTTCATCCATTCATGATACTGCATGTGGATGTCAGTGACACATTCAATAGGCATTCTCTAAACATGGTCCAGAACCATCTTTAAGTTGGGAGGAAAATAGAACCCTTCAAAACATAAGCTTGGAAATTCTTCGCGAAGTTGTGCCGTACGAGCAGTTGGATTGATCGTAGAATCCTCAGCAGCAGCTTCAACTTTAGTACTTTTCTTGTCAGGCCTATAGGTAGTAGCATGTTCATTGTGGAGACGACAGTCGCTTGGCCGTTGAGAATGAGAAGAAACTAAAGGCTATGGAGGCATTGAAGCGGTAGGAAGACCACGAGAGGGATTGATAGGCAGGTCCCTGCGATCAGCTGGCATCTCAGTACCCTTTGAAGGAGGGGTCTCGATCTTGATTGATGTTTGTCTTAAGGTGGCTTATCCCTATCACCTCTGTCTTGATGAACTCGGTCCCGGCCGGGCCGATAACTGGAATCCATAATACTCTCGACTTCCACGGTAAGAGCTAGAGCGTGAATCAGAGGATTAGTGGTGTATATCCCGAAGGGAACCAAACATGTTCCTCTTCTTCACTATCATTTCTGTAAGGGAAAACAGAAATCGGTCAACCTTAAGCATTAAAGAGCACAAGTCAAGTATAATGCAATGTTGAGGGGTGGAAGCGTGTGCAAGTGTCCTTGTGAACCCCCGGACAAACCAGGTGCAGGAGCCTTGCTCATTGGTGTAACTTCTCCTTCAGAGGTAGGAATCTCGGTGCCAATTCTGGTGGGAGATTCCGACCCCTCGATGTTCACATCAATAAATGAAAAGCATCAAGATCATGCAGAATCGGTAACGAGACAAAGAGTCTATTGGTAAAATTAAACGCTTTGATGGTTGGGAAGAAGATTCATCTTGAATAATTTTAGGATCCATTGACGACATGGATTGATTAGAGAGAAGATTTTTTGGAAATCTATGTATAAACATTTTCTTCTTTCTCTTATCAGGAACCAAGGGTTGTGAGGCCTGCGAGGATCCGACATCAACCCTAGGAGCAGATTTGTCACCATTGTGAATGGACACATCGCCTTTATGTCCTTCGGCATCAATACTAGTGAATTCCTAAGCACCCATGACTGGGGGCACCAGGGGATCGGCTTGATTGTCCCTTTGAGTGACTGCAGCCCATGGTCTTATTCCTGCAATTTGGGCGACTTTGGTTGGCCCTACGCTAAAGCCCTCTTCTATTAAACAAAAAGTAATGAGAGGTTCATCCATAAGCAGATATTCGATGTTCCTGTTTTTAGGAGGTGCATTTTTCAGAGTTGTGACCACTTCTTTATAAATAATGCCACTAGGCTGGGTGATGATGCCTGTAAGGAGTATTATAGTCAGGAATATGACCTGAAAATGGTTTTTTCCATGCTAACATGAAAATAGTGGATAACACTTACGTCTTTCCAACCATTGCCGAGCGAAACCGGGCCGACAACGAACGAAGAACTGCTCACTTTTAAAGGCACTTATTTTGTTCCATGCGTCAGTTAGAATCTGGCACATCTTCGCCAACTCGAGATATGTAAACGAAAGACTCTCCGTCCTCGCTTGAAAGTAAATATGAATCAGATGTCATCAATGGTTGAAGGACGGTGCAGGAACTCCATAAATACCATATAAGTACAATTAAGAAGAGCGTAGCCATTTAGGTGGAGCTACGCTGGAGCTATCCTTAAATAATAAATAATTTCCCAAATGTATAAATTAAATGGCGAGATACATCCTATCCAGCACATGAATTTGTTGCACGCTGTATACCCTTCTAGGGGACTATAAGCCCTATCATCCAACGATGGAACCAACACATCGTAGAAAGGAACTCCATGCCTTATGCATATTCAGCAAAGAGCGTCTTTCTTAATTTTAGAAGTTACTAAATTAGCAAGATTCTCCAGAATAAATGTGTCCTCTAGAGTGTCGGGAGCAGGATCGATAACCTCCGGTGGAAAGATGAGAACAACATTAGAGAGGTTAAATTGAGGGCCTGGGCTTTCCTGTTGTTCTGAATTATGACTAGAGAATGGACTATCGGATTCAGTTGTAGAGCTTGATTCTATATCAGGGTTATCCTGTTGTGAAGATGGTCCGGCCGACATGGCTGCAAGACGCCCAGAACGCCTAGAACCCGCAACTATTAAACTTAGTAAAAATCATGGTTAGATAAAGTAACTTGTAGCCACTAGTGTATAGTGAGTGATATTATGGTGTGGAAAAGTTTTATACAATACAGTAATAAGTTGTGAAAAACTAAAGACGAAAAAGATGATGAGACTTCAAGGTTTAACCGGAGAGACCCTCATTCCTAACCGTCTCAAATGTTTGTCTATGCCATCGAGAAACGACGTAGTTTGATTTTCGCGATCGATCATCAATAACAAAAGTTTGATTATTATCTAAGTTATTGATGATCTTCAAGAGAATAGTCGATGGCATTGGTTCGTGTCATAGTTCTAAGGTCATTTGTTACCGAATGCGCAGTTTAAATCGTATGCAAGCCATATGCAAGTTCAAATGTATGTTTGAGTATGCAAGGCCGAAGCTCATCATTTAGTTCAAGTTCACTTATTTAAGTTCCATTTTTTAAAGTTCATTTGCTAACATCCGATCATTTCCTAAACAAGGCCAATCCTTTATAAAGGCATTCCCACTAATCATCCCTAGACAACGTCATTCGATCGTTCATAATAGCCGTATCCATCGGTCATTCACCTTGGCTTTCAATGCCGATCTTTTGCTTTAAGCCATTAACCGATCATTCCACTTTTCCATTTCAAGCTCAAAAACCTATGTTAACCATAAAATCTACTTAAAAAGTAGAAGTATGAAAGAAGGATAATAAAATTGAAGTTTTGATGAAGAGATAGGCCAAGTTATCTTGAAAGACTTAAAGAAGATGTTTTGAAGGTCCAACCATTTGTATAGCACAAAATCCTTCGACCCAAATAAAAACAAATAAGACTTCCGCCACAGCCAACCTTTTGACATAGATGAAAAGGCAATGATGACTCTAAAGCCTCCTTCGAAAGCAATCGATAGTGTTCCCCTCAACTATACATCAAACATTTCAAAGTCAAAGGTTTCACCCCAGAGTGACCTTTTCGAAAGTATAGCAAGCCTTTCGGACTGGTCAAGGCACATCCAAGATACCTTTCGACTACGTCAAAAGGTTCTATGAATAAAGCAATACTCATAAGTCAGCAAAAGCAAAGGAATGAAAGAAAACCTTTCGATAACATTGAAGGGAAATACCACTCTCGCCAACAACAAGTAAAGACAAACTTCTAGTCAAGGTCGAAGGGTTCATAAAATTATGTAGAGAGCAAACCTTTTGACAAAGTCAAAAGGACCATAAAGGCAAAAGAAAGAAAAATCTTTCGACAATGTCGAAAGGTTCAAAACAGCACATTGAAGACAAACCTTTCGACAATGTCGAAAGGTTCAGAACAGCATATTGAAGACAAACCTTTCGACAATGTCGAACGATTCAGAACAACATATTGAAGACAAAACTTTTGACAATTTCAAAAGGTTCACAACAGCGTACAAAAAGGAGACCTTTCGACAAGGTTGAAGGCAAGGAGGAAAAAGGGATGAACCAAGGAGCATAAGAGACTTATAACCTTTCGACACAGTCGAAGGGTTCATAACCTTTCGATGAAGTCGAAAGGTTTAAGGTGGCATATAAAAGAGGACCTTTTGACTCAGTCGAAAGCATAAAGTTGAAAGGGAGGCCGCTTGCATCTATAAATAAGACCCAATGGGTCCAGTTTTGGGGGCTGAATTCTGAATACTAAATTCTTCTTCTTCTCTCTACTTTCATAGTGATAATTGTACTAGGAAAAACCTTAAATTGAATTGGGGAGAAAGCTCAATTTCTTGTAACTCATTTTGGATATGAATAAAATGGAGATGACTAATTCATGATGGATATTGGCAATGAGGAGAATCATTAAGATCATTAGCTAGACTAATGATCAATTGCACATGATTTCAACCTCTTTCTCATAATCTCTTTTGATCTATGCTATATATAAAATCAACTTAGATATTCCCCATGGAAATACATCATCATTGAAATCCATGCTTAATGTGAGAAGATAAAGTGATGATGACATATTGTATATGCTAAATGCATGAGAATAGCTAAATCGATCTTATATAGGAAAAGTAGATGGGTTAAAGATATAAGCTGGGACTGCTTTGAAAGGAGGAAAACCTTTCGACTTAGTCGAAAGGTTACTTCCTAATGGAATCCTCGGTTATATATCTTACGATCACTCTTGATGGACCTCATTCGAAGGGAACCTACCTCCTTAAGCATTAGTAAACCCTTCGAATTGATTCCATAGATAGAAAATGGACACCAAAGGAGCTAAATGCAATTAAAGTTGACAAATGAGCTGTGCTTCTCTTTACAACAATGTCGGGGGGTTTCCCATGTCATCTTTCGGCATAGTTAAAAAGGAATAAGTAGACATCAACTATAACTGCTTTTAACTCCAAGGGGAGATTGAACTCAATAATTTACAGATTTATAAAAGCTAAATAACTGAGAATTATATCAACCTAATCGAAAGATGGGAAAAGCCTTATCAAACCTTTCGATAAAGTCGAAAGGTTTGGCGACTCACTTCTATTCCAACCTAGTCAAAAGGTTGGAGTGATCTTGTTAACAACCTTTCGACAAGGTCAAAAGATAGAGCTATTTCCTCCTATACCTGCTTAAACAGAAGGTTGGGGTGGTCATGCTAATAACCTTTCGTCAAGGTCGAAAGGTTTGACAAATTGGTATTTTATCAATCTGGTCGAAGGGTTGAAATAGCTTCATTATCCTTTCGACAAGGTCAAAAGGTACGACCATTTGCTGATCCTTTCATCCAAATCAATCTGATTAAGGCATCTTATCCGAAGATGTACTTTCACAAGCGAGAATCATCTCAACCACATGGTTATGTCCAAAAAAAATTATATTATCAAAGCATCAGGGATGTTGATATGATATCTTGTTAACATTTTTGGCACTAGAAGGAGGGCCTGAACCTTCGACCCTATCACTATGTATGGACTAATTATGGTTCATATCTCTTGCCTAGGAAAAATGAGATCAAAACATCTAAGTGGACTCAATAAGGGAGTAGTGTATACTTCCAACCTAAAGGGGAATGTTGCTCCAACTTTCAACCCGGATGGGATCATCCCAGGTCAAACTTCATCACCAGTGCAGCTGGATGAGAATACAGAGAAAATCAAGCGCTTGAAGCAACAATTACAAGAAATGAAAGATCTGTTAAAGATGGATTTATCTCAAAGATCATTAAAAACTCCAAGGCAAACTAAAGGAGAGGAAATAGTTTATCCTAGAGGAAATCTGAAAACAAGTTTCAAGGAATGCAAAGATAAGATAGACTTGACCTCCTCAAAGAAGAAAGAGCTCCCACAAGCAAAATCTAATCATCAAGGGAGAATTCTTGACAAGTCATTAGAACAATCGGGCAATTCAACTTCTAATGAATATCATCCGAGTCAGAAAAATTATGGTAATGTTGAAGCTTTCCTTAAAGATACTACAGAGAAGGCAATCAAAGATGCCATGGATTCAAAAGGCAAAAGAACCATGGACGCAAATGTAAATGACAATGAGAGGGTATCGCCATTTGCTGATGAGATCATGGCGATAGTAATTCCTCCTTATGTCAAGATCACGTCTATAAAATACCACGGGAATACGAATCCTGATGACCAACTTATGGATTTTGACAGCCAGATGGACCTATACAATGCTTTTGGGGTGGTCAGGTGCCGGCTGTTCCCCATTACACTCGAAGGGGGCAGCAGCCAAGTGGTACAGACAGTATAGAGAGAAAACCATCTACTCTTGGAAATAGTTTTCTTATGAAATCTCAGCACAATTCTGTATTTGCAAGGATCCAACCATTGATTATACAGTCTTGGCCAACATAAAGCAAAGGCAGGGTGAATCTTTGGGAGATTGTTTGAGGAGATTCAATGTAGAAGCTCTGAAGGCTAAGGACATAAATGACCGAGACAAACTCATAGCCGTCCATTCTGGTTTAATCGAGAACACTCCTTTCTAGAAGCAACTATTTGTTAATGGCTGCAAAGATCTCAATGACTTCCAGTTTCAGGAAGATAAATTCATCCGGATGGATGCAATTTACTATTCCAAGAGAAAGACACTTCCCAAAAAGGAGGGAGGAAAATTTGGCTTGGACCGTAACCATAAAAGGGTCCGGTGGAAAGAGCCAATCACTTTAAACAGGCCACTATCTTACATATATGCTACAGCAAAGGAAAGAGTCAACTTTCCAATCTCCCACAAAGCTAAGAATAATACGGAACAGAAGAAGGGAGGAGATTACTGCACCTATCATAAAGCAAACAGCCATAAAACAGATGAATGTAGAGTGTTGGCCGGCATAATTCAAAAGCTGATCCGGGAAGGCTATCTCAAAGAGTTTATCCAAGATCAACATAATGCCCAAAGAACTGAAAGTGCTCCCCAAAAGCGTCCGGGCTGTTCTGGAAGATGAAGATCCCCTTAGCTTAAGCCCACCAATTAACAGGATTGATTTGATCCACGGTGGGCCACATCTGGTAGGGAATAGTAAAGGAGCTCGAAGCTGATATATCAAGGAAGCTAAGGGGGGAATTTATTCTATTCATGAAGAGCCTCCAATGAAGATCCCTCGACTTAATATTCAGATGCCAAATTTGGTGGTCACTTCGCAGGAGCTGCGCAAGGAAGTCCATCATCCACATAACGACCCCTTATGGTCACTGCACAAATTGGGCTGTCAGTTGTCTCCAAAATTCTGGTCGATATAGGGAGTGCAGTCAATGTCATCTTCAAGCATGCTTTTGATCAAATGAGTATCCCAGAGCATAAGCTAGAGCCGAGCTTCGAACCGATATTTGGGTTCAACAACAAGGGATTAACTCCGATGGGGCAAATAAAGCTTCTAGTACAAATGGAGGTGCCTCCTACATGCCGAACATTTGAAACCATCTTTGTGATAATTGACCAACCCTCCTACTACAATGCTTTCTTGGGCAAGCCAGCCCTGGATGAAATTGATGCTTTCGTCTCACCAAAGTATCTCATGATGAATTCTTGACAAAGCGAGGCTAGAGGACTGTGTGGGAGAACAATTCAGCTCCCGTGAAATGTACTTTTCCACACTCGATCAATATAAAAGGGAGTATTCTATATATTTTGGTTCTTCTACTACTTTACAGCCTTCGAATGATGGATCTTTACATTCAACATTCAAAGCAAAGATTAATGATAAGAAGTCTAATAAGCGTATGTATCAAAAGTACATTTCTATAGTAAACAAGAGGAAGATGGTTGACACTAGTTCAACAGAAGAAGGACCAATAGTTACCGAGTTTGATTGTCGGGGTGAGATAGAGAGAATAAGGCCCATAGAGGACCTTGAGGAAACCCATATAGATTTTGAAGATGTTTCTAAAGTGGTCAAAGTGGGAAAAAATCTTGATGATGAGATAAAGAAAGATCTGATTCAGTTCCTCAAAGAAAACAAGGACGTATTTGCTTGGTCACATTTTGATATGGTGGGGATTGACATGACCGTCATGTCTCACGCCCTTAACATCAACCTAAGAGCAACCCCTATAAGGCAAAGAAAGAGGCAATTGGATAAAGTTCGAACAGATGCTCTGAAAGAGGAAGTTGATAGGCTCCTTGAAAATGGTTTAATTCGAGAAGTATATTACTCCAAATGGTTAGCCGACCCAGTTCTAATGAAAAAGTCAAATGGGAAGTGGAGAACATGTGTCGAGTACACAGATTTAAACAAAGCATGCCCGAAATATTGTTTCCCGTTGCCACGAATGGATCAGTTGGTAGATGCAACAGGTGGACACAAGTTGTTATCTCTTATAGACGCTTATTTAGGGTACAACCAGAAACCAATGTTCAAGCCGGATGAAGATCATACCAGCTTCATAACAAAGTGGAGAATTTATTGTTACAGAGCCATGCCATTCGGTCTAAAGAATGTTGGGGCCACTTATCAGAGATTGGTTAATCAAATGTTCAAAGAATAGATCGACAGAAATATGGAAGTTTATGTTGATGACATGCTGGTAAAATCTAAGGAACCTGAAAACCATCTCAAGGATCTAGAGAAATGTTCGGGACATTGCGGAGGTATCAAATGAAGTTAAATCTGCAAAAATGCTCTTTTGGGGTCCATTTTGGAAAGTTCTTAGGCTACTTAGTAAGTGCTCAATGAATAGAGGAAAGTCCCGACCAATTCAAGCTATAAGGGATATGATTGAACCAAAAACTTGCAAGAAGGTAATGAGCTTAAATGGAAGAGTAGCTGCGCTAAGCAGGTTTATCTCCAAAGCTACTGATAAATGCATATCTTTCTTCAATGTAATTAAGAAATGAAAGAGCTTTGAATGGGGAGAAGATTGCAGAAAAGCTTTCTTGGAATTGAAAAGCCATTTGGAGAAACCACCGATACTCTCCAAACCCGAGAGTGGGGAAACTTTGTATCTATATATGAGAGTATCGGAACATGTGGTCGGTTCGGTACTCATTCGAGAGGACAAAGGAGCGCAACCCCGGTATACTATGTAAGCAGGTGGTTAAAAGATGCAAAAGTCTGATAAGCAGTTCTAGAGAAATTAGCTTATTGCTTGATTCTTATAGCTCGAAAACTCAGAGCATATTTCTAAGCACATTCGATCAATGTATTGACAAAATTTCCTCTTAAGCAAGTTTTCAGTAAGTTTGAGACTTCAGGGAGATTAGTAAAATGGGGGATTGAACTCAGCCAATACGAAATATGATTTCAACCAAGGGATGCAATCAAAAGCCAAGCGCTAGCAGACTTCATAAATGAATGCAACAATTTTATAGAGAAACAATCAGAAAAGGAGAAACACCAGAAGCCCATGTGGCAACTATTTGCGGATGGGGCATCAAATAAGCAAGGTGTTGGAGTAGGTTATGTAATTATAACCCTAGACGAACATCGATTGCACTATGCCATGAAATTGGGATTTTCTGCAACCAACAATGTGGCAGAATTTGATTCAATGGTAGCAGGACTAACTCTGGCGTTAGAATTGAAAATTCCTCGAATACAGATTTTCAATGACTCCCAGCTAGTGGTCAATCGAGTGAAATAAATATACCAAACAAAGGATCCTAAGCTATCTTTATATGTGAAGAGGATATTGCAAATGCTTGCCTTGTTTGAGGATTTTTCAGTAAATCAAGTTCCAAGGGCAGAGAATGCACGGGCAGACTCATTAGAAAAATTGGCCAGCTCAAGGGGAGTCCTAGAAACATGGATTGTTCCCATCGGATATCAAGAAATGCCAAGCATTGAAAAGGAGATATCAGAACAAGGGAAAGAGTTGCTTATTATGACAAGATCTTAGGCCAAATCTTAGAGGGGAGATGAAGTAGAAAATGGTTAAGAATTAGCAAATGAAAGGATAGATCAATCCAGTCCAAAAGGCACATATGATGGTACATGGATGGCAACCATTGTTGAGTATTTAATTAAAGGAACATTACCATCTGATAAAGGAGAAGCAAGAAATATAAGGAGGCTGGCTCCAACCTTTGTTATAATAGACGAAATCCTCTATAAGAAGGGATATGCTCTACCTTATCTTTGGTGTGTGAGCATAAATGATGGGATGAGATTAATGGCTGAAGCACACGAGGGGTTGTGCATCAATCATTCAAATGGAACAAAACATGCAAAGAAAGGAATAAGGCAAGGATTTTATTGGCCACATATGGTAAGCCAAGCTATAGACTATGTGAAAAGATGTGAGAACTGCCAGAAGTTTTCAGAAATACCCAGGTTGCCACCAAGTCAATTAACTCCAATCACAAGTCCATGGCCCTTCGATGTTTTGGGAATAGATTTGATCGGCTCGTTACCAATTTTGAAAGGAGGAGCTAAAGATGCTGTAGTGGCTATCGACTATTTTACCAAATGGGTTAAAGCCGAACCACTTAAAAAATTCACTATGGGAAAAGTATTGAGATTTGTCGTTAAGAATATCATAACTAGGTTTGGAATTCCCCAAAAGATAATCTCTAACAACGGGACGCAATTTGAAAGCGAAGAATTTCCTCAATTCTACTACAAAAATGGGACTATTAAAAGTTTTTCATCAGTCGCGCATCAAAAAGCTAATGGAGCAGTTGAAGCTACAAATAAGACCATAAAAACCATTCTAAAAAAGCGACTGAATAAAGCAAAAGAAAATTGGGTAGAAGATAGTGTTATGGGCCTACCGAACGTCTGCTAAGACGGCAACGGGACATATCCCATATTCTTTGACATATCGGTGTGAGGCAATGCTACCAAGAGATTGAAATACCTTCACACCGAAGGATTACCTATATATTTGATAAGAATCAAGAATTGAAGAAAGAATCACTAGACTTAATACATAAGCTAAGAGATGAAGCAGCGGTAAGAAGCGCCGAATATCAAAGGATAAGTTCTAAATATTACAAATCAAGAGTAAGAGCTTGGTCATTTCAAGAGAGGGATTTGGTACTCCACCGAGTAATGGCCAACACTAATAATCTTACAAATGAATCCCTAGGACCAAACTGGGAGGGGCCATTAATCATATACAAATTAATCCAACCAGGAGCTTACAAACTATGTCGCCCTGACGGCAATATGGTGCCTAGGACATGGAATGTTGAACATTTAAGGCCATATTTTCCAAGGATGAATTAATGAAGAGCTTCATTTTTGTAAAGAGAAAATCAACATGATTGGGAGTGAAATGCTCCTCAAATTTGGATTAGTCTACCTAAGACGGTAGAAAAGCCTATGTACGCGCCAAGATGGCAAGGGCATAGCGCCTCCTGGAGGGAGAATGGAGTGAGCCTTTATTCGTTCCATGAAATGGCCAGGTTAAAGCATAAAAAAAGCCCTTATCCGCGCCACGCTATGGCCAGGATAAGGCACCTCCTGGAGGGAGGACGGAGTAAGCCTCTATCTATGCCATAATATGGCCAGGGTAAAGCACCGAACAAGCCCTTATCTGCGCCGCAAAAGGGCCAGGGCAGGGCACCTCCTGAAGGGAGGTCGGGTAAGTCCTTTGTTCCAGCCTCTAAGATGAGCTAACCAAGAGCACCGGATAATAATAGACAAAAACTTCCAAGCCCAAGAAGAGGCTCAATCAATAATGGACTAAGATGTCCAAGCCCAAGAAGAGGCTCAATCAATAACGAACTAAGATGTCCAAGCTAAAAAGAGGCTCAACCAACATTGGACTAAGAAGTTCAAGCCCAAGAGGAGGCACAATCGACTAAGGACTAAAATGTCCTAGCTTAGATAAAGACGGCTTATCTAATTATGGACTAAGATGTCCAAGCTCAAGAGGCAGCTAATCAAATTATTTCTATACAGAACCTAAAGGGTTCTTATATGTCGAAAGGGACAAAAGCAATGGAGTAAAATGAATATTGATAGATTATTACCCGAATCTGGGTTTCGAGACTTTCTTAACATCATCTATTAATACTCGAATCTGGGTTTCAGGACTTTCTTAATGTCATCTATTAATGCCCAAATCTAGGCTTTGGGATTCTCATATATGAATTTCAAAATCTAATACCTGAATCAAGGTTTCGGGATTTTATCAGTCGCCATCTTCACTAAGCCAAAATCAGGGTATGAGAACATTATTGGATACTACAATTCCTAATACTCGAACTTAAGTTTCGAGATTATTATCTGGTTTTGCCTAAATACCCTAATTTGGGCCCATGGCATCTATTAGGGAGACTATTTTCATGAACTTCTAGTTATTCAAAATACGCCCTAATTTGAGTGAGGAAATTCTATTTTAACAACCATCCGCCCACACAAATATGTGCCCTAATCTGGGCCGAAGATTCTTTATGTAAAGAGAATTGACTCAAATATGTCATGATTGGGACTCAAAGTTTAATATGAGAACCATACTACTAATCCTTGTAGTTGGTCATAAGAATCTAAATTTGGGTTAGAAATACCATATATAAAACTATTCTTGGGATATTGCTATTTGGATTCTGAATATCATGTTATCAATCTCTAAACTTCACAAGTCAATGCCCTAATCTAGGTTAGATTTCATGTGTAATTGAGTCTATTGTAAGCAACCAAAAATTTCAAACTGATCATATTAATGTCAAAGCTGGAAAGTGGTATTCATAAATTCCAAATGAAGCTTATTAGGTGAATAAGGGCATTAATGCGCTGAACAAAGACTAAGCATACATGTAAGTATGATAGTAACAATAGTGCTTTTAATTTTGAATTTTGCAGGAAAGACAAAATTATGAAGAGTAATAGAGCTATGAAAACTTTGTCCTAAAGAACAAAAGCTTCATTCATATAAGGGTAGGGGGAAAAATGTTGACCATAAAATCTACTTAAAATCAGAAGTATGAAAGAAGGATAATAAAATTGAAGTTTAGATGAAGAGATAGTCCAAGTTATCTTGAAAGACCTAAAGAAGATGTTTCGAAGGTCCAACCAATTGTATAGCGCAAAATCCTTCAACACAGATGAAAACAAACAAGACCTTCCGCCACAGCCAACCTTTCGACACGGATGAAAAGGCAATGATGACTCTAAAGCCCCCTCCGAAATCAATCGATAGTGTTCCCATCAACTATACATCAAACATTTTGAAGTCAAAGGTTTCACCCCAGAGTGACCTTTTTGAAAGCATAGCAAGCCTTTCAAACTGGTCAAGGCACATCCAAGATACCTTTCGACTACGTCGAATGGTTCTATGAATAAATGAATACTCAAAATTCAACGAGGAAAAGGAATGAAAGAAAACCTTTCGATAACATTGAAGGGAAATACAGCTCTTGACAAAAACAAGTAAAGACAAACCTCTTGTCAAGGTCGAAAGGTTCATAAATTTATGTAGAGGGCAAACCTTTTGACAAAGTCGAAAGGTCCATAAAGGCAAAAGAAAGGAAAACCTTTCGACAAATATCGAAAGGTTCATAACAACATAGTGAAGACAAACCTTTCGACAATGTCGAAAGGTTCAAAACAACATATTGAAGACAAACCTTTCGACAATGTCGAAAGATTCAGAACAGCATATTAAAGACAAACCTTTCGACAATGTCGAAAGGTTCACAACTGCATACAAAGAGGAGACCTTTCAACAAGGTCGAAGGCATGGAGGAAAATGGGATGAACCAAGGAGCATAAGAGACTCATAACCTTTCGACACAGTCGAAGGGTTCATAACCTTTCGATGAACTCGAAAGGTTTAAGGTGGCATATAAAGGGGGACCTTTCGACTCAGTCGAAAGCATAGAGTCGAAAGGAGGGCTACCTACATCTATAAATATGACCCAAGGGGTTCGGTTTTGTGGGCCGAATTTCAAATATTGAATTCATCTTCTTCTTTCTAATTTCATAGTGATAATCGTACTAGGAAAAACCCTAAATTAAATTGGGGAGAGAGCTCAATTTCCTATAACTCATTTTGGATATGAATAAAATGGAGATGGCTCATTCATGATGGATATTGGCAATAAGGAGAATCATTAAGATCATTAGCTACACTAATGATCAATTGCACATGATTTCAACCTTTTTCTTATAATCTCTTTTGGTCTATGCTTTATACAAAATCAACTCAGATATTCCCCATCGAAATACATCATCATTGAAATCCATGCTTAATATGAGAAGATAAAGTGATGATAACGTGTTGCATATGCTAAATGCATGGTTAATGGAATAGCTGAATCGATCTTATATAGGAAAAGTAGATGGGTTAAAGATATAAGCTGGGACTGCTTCGAAAGGAAGACAACCTTTCGACTTAGTCGAAAAGTTTACTTCCTAATGGAATCCTGGGTTATATATCTTATGATCACTCTTGATGGACCTCATTCGAAGGGAACCTACTTTCTTAACCATTAGTAAACCCTTCAAATCGATTCTATAGATAGAAAATGGACACCAAAGGGGCTAAAAGCAATTAAAGTTGACAAATGAGCTATGCTTCTCTTTACAACAACTACGGGGGTTTCACACGTCACTTTTCGGCATGGTTAAAAAGGAAGAAGTAAACATCAACTATAAATTCTTTCAACTCAAAGGGAAGATGAAACTCAAAAAAAAATTGGAAGCTAAATAATAACTGAGAATTACATCAACCTAATCGAAAGATTGGAAAAGCCTTATCAAACCTTTCAACAAAGTCGAAAGGTTTGGAAACTCACTTCTATTCCAACCTAGTCGAAAGGTTGGAGCGATCTTGTTAACAATCTTTCGACAAGGTCGAAAGGTTGAGCTATTTCCTCCTACACCCGCTTAGACAGAAAGTTGGGGTGGTCATGCTAATAACCCTACGACAAGGTCGAAAGGTTTAAAAAATTGGTATTTTATCAACCTGATCGAAGGTTTGAAATAGCATCATTAACCTTTCAACAAGGTCGAAAGGTTCGACCATTCGCTGTTCCTTTCATACAGATCAATCTGATTAAGACATCTTATCCAAAGATGTACTTTCACAAGCGAGAATCATCTCAACCACATGGTTATGTCCAAACAAAATTATCTTATAAAAGCATCGGGGATGTTGACAAGATTTCATGTTAACAGCCTCCAACTCAAAGCATTACCAATCATTTGTAGACGATAGTGAATTACTCAAGCCTTAATGCTCTAAGGTTTTCCCGATAATTCAAGAACGATCATGATGAATCGATCGAATGACTTATCCAATTCCATTGCATTCTCCTCCTCAACAAACAATCGATTAAGGCCATAATCACCTCCAATTTTTATCATCTCCAATCTCCGACCGATCGTTCATCTCAACCATCCCATACAGCCGTTCTGTTCACTTCACCCACTTTTATGATGATAGTTTGCTCTGTTGCTCCATCCAATTGTTCAATAATGATGTCCCACATCAAGACAAGCTACATCATCTTCTCTAGAAATGATCGGCTGAAGCTTCTATTTCCACCGATTCCTACTTGCTCCATGGATCGCATCAAATATCACAACATTAATGAAACTCAAAGTCTCGTGCTCAAATCATAAAGAAAATTTGATTTAAGCTACCTAAGTTAGAATCTAGAAGGGGAAACAAAGTTGAATTTGAAACAAGGCAAGATTTGGAGGAGCGCCTGAAGGGTGATTAACTCGAACAAAATGCGGTTTATTTTTTGGAAAGTTGGATCCATTCTTCGAAAAGTAAAAGGAGTAAATAGAATGATTCATTATTTTCTTCTCAATTGAAATGATACGAAATGAAAGAAGAAGGAGAAATTGTTAAGTACAAGTGCTTATATAGGGAGGTCAAATATCGATTGTTCGTGACCTAGAATTATACCGATCTTTTCGAGGTAGTGAGTTATACTGATCCTTTCATAACCAAGCTAGACGCCGATCATTTTAGAGAAAGGCTTTTGCGTCGATCGTTTCATAATTGGGAACGATCCAGAATTTCTTTCTGAAAAGTAAACGATCGGTAATAAAAAAAAGGAAAATATAATATATGTATGTGGATAGGGAAATAACGATCGATAGTGGACATTTGTTAAGGTATACATGTAAACAAGAATAACGATCGGTACAGATTATTTATTTTATAACTTGACAATGACCCATGAATGTGTAACCGTGATCGGGAGTCGACTACGAACATGTAGTTGTGCTAGTATATGTTTCAAAATTTAATTTTTTTGAAATCGACAAAAATTGAATGATCACCTAGAACCGACGAGAAAAAACTAAAGCCAAGTTGATGAAGCTTAGAAATTGCCAGAAACAAAGTAGGATGATCGCTAACAAGTTGTGATCCCGTGTTTATACTATTAGAAATCGACCAATCATCACGACGAATAAGGAAAATACGACCGTCGACAATAAAACAACTCAAAAAAGGATAATGATTATTCAATGAACCGGATGGGTTTCTTTTTTATGATTCTAGCTTGTGATGATTCAAAGCATGTAATGTTCAAAACAAGACATATTTTGGGGGCCAAATGTCATCCCGCCTTTTGGCAAGGCCATGATATCATCAACTTGGCTAGGAATGGATGGTTACCAACCTAAGAAATCGATTACATACAATACTATAGACGATGATCGGCCAGATTTGGATAGGGTCCCAATTGAGGTGCAATCAGCATGAAGGGACTGGCATAGACCCATGAAGTTATATTTCAAATTTGGAGTCGATCAGATTTCGTATGCTCAAGTTACGAACGAAGCAAGGATTTCTATGGATCGACTGGGAACGATCCATAAAACAACTCAAATCAGCGGAGATCAATCGATCAAAATCCACAAGATTAATTCACTTGAAACTTTCAAAGCATCAGTATATTAAAGAGTGAAGTGCACAAGAATGATTGCACATCAAGACCTCAAGATATGAAGATGGCTGATCGGTTTTAACCAATCATTATTGTCGATCCTTCATGACGATTGACGAACCTTCCAAGTGTAGCAAAGGTTGATCCAAATCTCATAATCTACAACTCAGATTGACTTCATATTTCAGGGGCAAGCTCAAGAGGTATGTGGACCCCCCCCCCAAAACGATCACGCATGAAATAGAAGCAAAAATAACGATCGGTTAAACTTTAGCCAATCATTTCAAGATGTCATGTTAGGGCCATCAATAATTATGGTGGGCCCTAATGGACCTAAAGAGCCTTCTGCCGAAATTTTAGTAAAATATCTCATTATCTCCCCCTATAAATACAACCCTTTTGGTTCATTTGGAGGATCTTTACTTTGCTTGTCGCTCTAAACTCTATTGCAACCAATTGTTCTCTATTCTATACCGCTGTAATAAGATTTATAAATGATCAATAAAGATAATCTTCAAAGCAAACATAGGCATACAACACCGAACCTCTATAAATCTTCGTGTTTTTTATTATTGCTTTTTATTTGTTATTAGCTCAATCATTTTCTCAGTTTAATTTAATTTTTCTTCACTTACTTCTCTACATAAATCTATTCCTGGGTGTTTATGACAATTAAATTTTATACAAGTATACATGTATACATTATTTGTAAAGATATTTTAAATATATATACTAGTATTTACAAAAGAGTTCTTAATTAATAGAAAGGATTAATCAAATAGAAGGGATTAGGAGTTGCTTAAGTAGCTTAATCGTGCTTTGTGTGACTTAATTGTGCTTTATTTGTTTGCTTGTTTATGGAAAGAATTTAGTCCTACACTTAGCACTAAAAGCCAATAAAGTAGGCTTGTCTGTCTATGAGAGTTAATAATGGTGTTAGAGTAGGGTGTGAAAGCAATAGTTGTAATGATCTGCCTTTCTTACACCTAAAGATGACACCTAATACATCCTCGATATTCGTGTGCCAATCATTTAAGTGTCTGAAACACATGTCATTTGGGGCATAGAACGAAGATGACAGAACAGAATCTCACATCGTGAAGAGCATTATATAATATACACAAGATCTTTACAAAAAGAAACCATCTTTATTTATACACATCATCGGAGAGCACTATCCTATTATTAGTCTGAACAGTTATAAAGTCTATCCTTACAATTGTTGATAAATACACTATGGGGAAAACGCATCAGACGACAGATATGCTCCGTTGTCTGATTGCGTATCTATTCGTCGTTACATCTCATGCCATTTCATTGCACATTAGACCACGGATATGCCACATCATCTGATATGAACTAACATAACGAAAAACCCATATGTTGTCTGATGTTATAGTATCACTTGTAGAATTTTCTATTAGGACAACATATAAATGTTGACCAATAAGAATAAATGTTCATATAATGAAATAAATATTTGCATAATGAAATAAATGAATCGCAATTTTATTTAAACGAATATTTTATTTCAAATCAAATTCAAATACAATATAACTTTCACTATCACTCTATTTACGTTTTCAAATACAATACAACTTTCACTATAACTCTTATGTATACAACATTTCTCTACACTCTCATATATAACAATTTTTTATTCATACCTATTCAAGTTTGTTTTTAATATTGATTTTGATTTGCTTGCTCCAACTTGTGTCCAACCATCTCCTATACCTAACAAATAACCAATGCAGAAAAATGGAAAAGAAAACAAACCTAAATTGCAAAAATAAAATTGAATATTAATATTGCCTCAGTTTATGTGTTTGTTTCTCTTCATGTTTTAGATATGGACAACTATATTTGTGCACGGACAACTTATGATATGCATAGTGTATCACCATGAATATCATAAGTCCAAGCATCGATTAAATCTCACGGACAATTACAAAGGTCAAGCCTGAAGGCTCAACACGGTGCAATGTGAACAAGGTCAAGTCCAAGCCTCATCGGGCTCAACTCAGGTGCACAAATATACAAGTACAAACTAGGCAACAAAAAAAATCAACGGTACCTCAACACTACCTTGAACTAGGAAGTAAAATAATAAAAACAAACCAGGCACATATACAAGTACAAGTACAAAACAGTCACAAGGCATTCAACCAACATTGTGCATACACAACAATCGAATTAACAAACATTCACACATATACATACATACATGCATACATGCATATATATATATATATATGTATGTATGTATATACATGAAAATGCACACTTACATATCCAGGAAATGCAAACAAGACTACTAGGCAAAAATTCAAGATAGTGCACATAAACAAGCTCAAGCAAAACAACAAGTGCAAATGCATATAATATGGTTTAAAAACTCAAAATGGTTCAGAACTGAATTCAAGATAGCACACATTAAAAAACTTAGGAAAAAAACAAGTGCAAATGCACGTAAAATGGTTCAGAAACTCAAAATGGTTCAAAACTGAATTCAAGATAGTGAACATAAACAAGCTCAAGCAAAACAAGTGCAAATGCACATAAAATGGTTCAGAAACTCAAAATGGTTTAGAATTGGACCAGCAAATGCAACATGGACCTGTGTAATATACAAGTTCAAGTATATACAAGTGTATAAAAGTATATATAGACCTTGACAAGTATATAAGTTCAAGTACAACATGGACTGGTGTAATATACAAGTTCAAGTATATACAAGTGTATATAGGACTGGACCAGCAAAAGCAACAGAAACTCAAAATGGTTCAGAAACTCAAATTGGTTCAAGCACAAGTATATACAAGTGTATACAAGTATATACAAACAACTCACAAACCAACAATATGTATGGATGAACCAAGATAGCATAACAAGAAACCAGCAAAAGCAATTGGACTAGCAAAAGCAACATGGACCAGCAAAAGCAACATGGACCATCATAGTAAAAGCATTATAGACCATCAAAGTGCAAAAACAAGGCATCACTAGTGTGCCCTGCCTTTTCAAGGCAGTGCATTGGCTTATCACAAATTAAAACAAGCAAGTGCCACAAATTAAAATAAGGCAATGCCACAAACATTCACACATATGTACATACATGTGTATGTATGTATATACATGGAAGTTCAAACCATCGAGAATACAACAAGTATAAAGCAGGGACAAGAGTACATATGAACTTTAAGTGTACACTAACTCGGACATGAACTCAAGTATGCACATGAATTTAGACATGGTAATGCAAGTGAAACTTAAGTGTACACATGAACTATCAAATGAAGTAAATATATGCATATATATGCACATATATAAACTTATATCTAAAAACAGCTTAACCATGTGGCATATCAAGAGAAAAGATTAAAATTTTCAAAGTCAAATATACAAATAGATAACCAGGCACACTAATATACATATATACACATATGTATATACATGTATATATGTACATAGTGAGTAGAAAGACAACTCAACAACATGGTTTAGAAACTCAAAATGGTTTAGAATTGAATTGGTTCAAGCTTAAGTATATACAAGTGTATATAAATATATACAAAAACCTCATAAACCAATAACATGCATGGATGAACCAAGACAAGATAATAAGAAACTAGCAAAAGCAATTAGACTAGCAAAACCAACATGGACCATCAAAGTGCACAAATAAGGCATCACTAGTGTGCACTGCCTTCACAAAGCAGTGTTGTGCTCTGCCTTGTCACGGAAGTGCATTGGCTTGATACAAATTAAAACAAACAAGTGCCACAAATTAAAACAAGGCAGTGCCACAAACATTCACACTCACACACATACATACATACATGTGTATGTATGTATATACATGGAATTTCAAACCATCGAGAATACAATAAGTACAATGCAGGGACATGTGTACATATGAACTTAAGTGGACACTAACTCGGAGATAAACTCAAGTGTACACATGAACTCAGATATGGTAATGCAAGTGGAGCTCAAGTGTACACATGAAATATCAAATGAAGTATATATATGTACTTATATGCATATATATACACATATATCTCAAAACAGTTTAAGCATGCGGCAGATCTAGAGAAAAGATTGAATTTTTCAAAGTCAAATATAAAATGAATAATTATGCACACTAATATACACATATACACATATGTATATACATATATATGTGTACACAGTGAGTAGAAAGGCAACTCAACAGCATGGTTCAGAAAATCAAAATGGTTCAGAACTGAATTGGTTCAAGCTCAAGTATATACATGTGATACAAACAACTCACGAACCAACAACATGTATGGATGAACCAAGACAACATAACAAGAAACCAACAAAAGCAATTGGACCAGCAAAAGTAATCGCAAAAGAAACATCGACCAGCAAAAGCAACGTGGACCATCATAGCTAAAGCAACATGGACCATCAAAGTACACAAACAAGAAATCACTAGTGTGCACTGCCTTGACAAGGCAGTGTATGCACTGCCTTATCAAGACATTGCACTGGCTTGTCACAAATTAAAAGAAGCAAGTGCCACAAATTAAAACAACAAATGCCACAAACAAGGCAGTACCATAAATTAAAACAAGGCAGTGCCATCAATAATACCAAGATGAATAAGAAAATTAAAACAGCAGAGAAATCCATAGCTGAAGTAAAGTTCCCTACACATATCAACAACCAAAGTGCATTACAGGTTCAAAGTTTCGAAGCATATATACGAAGAACAAGTCAGTAAAGCATAAAAACCATTTCAAATCAAAATATCAAAATGAAAATATAGGAAATAAAATCCTATATAAGCACCTATATCATCATTGGCATAATTTTAGACCGAGTACCAACAAAATCAAAAGACAATAAAAAATCACGTAATAATCAATAACAATCGAGTTCGATTAGGAACCCTAATTCAAGAAGATGCGAGAGAACCCAAATTGATGGTGAGACAGTATCAGATTTTCACAAAGACGAGAAGACAAGAAGGAGACAGCTTCAATTTCATAAAACCATAAGTTGAAGATGAGAAGAAGATGGACATTTGCATTGTATTAAGTTATGGACTAAACAAAAATAAAAAGGGAGAGCAAAAATATAAAGAGGGAAACAAAAATAAAAGGCAGCTACATAATAATTGAGAGGGAAAAGATGGAGCCAAAACTAAGAAAATTGATAACTTAAATCAAATGACAGATAAAATGTTGTCTGAATGACAAACATTTTCATAAAGATTTCACAGGCTATTCAAACAACAGTTGAAAGATTTCAAAGGCTCTTCAAACAACAAATGATTTATTTTTTGTTGTGTGAAAAAGTGGGATAACGGAAAATCTACCTTATGTTGTGTGATCACTGTTATCTGATTCACTTTATAGCATGGTGATATAAGGTAAGTGAATATGCCTTTGAAATCTAGCTCGTCTTCTGAAAGCTCCAAAGTGTCCATCTAAATCTGAAAAATATAGGAAGACAACGCCCGGGTCAGTCTGGTAAAACCAGGGTGATAAAATCAAAACACGAGGAATGTTGTTTATTTGACCTGTTTAAAATCAAAGGCATCTCGTAAGACCATGCCACACATAAACATAGACGGGTTTTTACCTTATGATAACCAAAACATTTTCTATAAAAAATCCAGTGATATTATCATATGTCTAGAATACAAATATAAATTAGTCATAGCCGAAATTGTTACAGTATTAAATTCTAGCATAATAGGTATACAATCAAGTCCGCACAATATTTATTGGAGAATGGATTCCTACAATGGCAAGGTAAGGAACTACCTTCCGAATAGTATACCTCTAAATAAAATGTACTTGGGGTTTAGACCCTGAAATTAGTCCACCCTACCAACACAGAACCAGCCTACCTCTGAACTTGGATAGTACCAAATATTTCATCACCCAACCTTTGTCGAGAGCTCTCATGCACAATCAAATCCATAATATGATAAACTGGAAAGATGATGACACACCTTGATGGGAGCAACCCACATAGCCCTGCTGCATCTACCCTGTTTTAGCCATTTCCAGGTTGTAAGGCTTGAGTCAGGGCTTCTACCTTTCCTCTTTGCAGACCATCTTGAAATGCTAACACTGCCCTCCAGGCAGCAATACAGTGCCAGCATACATCCATACAAATTCTTTCTAGGTCTTAATGAAACCAAAGGCACTACCTCCACTACATCCATTTTGGAATCACCCTCAGAATTAGTAGCAAGTAACCCTTGCACTTCAAAAGCTCCGTCTTCGATTCCATATTCTTCAAGATATCTTCAGTTCGAACACTTGAGTTGGATTGAAGTAGTTTTCGGACAATTTATACTTATCCAATCCCGGTCTCTTCGAAACAACATTCAATAGTTCCAGTAAACAAAACCTAGGTTCATTTGGAAATAATCAGACAATACATAGGAGCAGGGATCACCCCCTAACCTTTAAGTGGATGGATTTCTCTTTCATTTTTCCAAGGAGAACAAAATGAAATTTATATGCATAGTACTACATCATCAAAGATGACTCTGCTATATAACTCACGTATTTCTCGTAGATATTTCCGAAGTTATATTTTGGTCTAGATTTGATAGTTTGTTATTAACTATCAAATAAACAAAGAAGTAGCAATTCAGAGATTTAATTAACCATAGCAACCACTAAGCCTCAAAATAAATCTTTCATTTATTTAAAACTCTTTTCAAAAGTGTTTATAAAAAACATTCATATACTTATCTCACTGATATAGGTATATTCACAAAACATTCGTGAAAGAGTTTTCATTTCCAAATTATATCAAAGGATTAAAACAAAATGTTATTTAAATTAGAGGTAAAAATAACCTCAAACAATAATGCTTTGGTGTTAAATGCGGAATGAATGTCCAAACCACTAGAATTAAGAAGGTCGGTTTAGGGAAATCCAAATCTCAAATTCTCTTATAATTTTCTTCAATAAATCCTTTTAATAAATCTCTTTCATTTATGAATTCTCCTTTACTTAAATTCCAAATCCATTATAAAATTCGTTATAAGTCTCCAAAACCATTTATAAACTTATTTTATAAATATTCAAACCATTTATAAAACTTCCTTTATAAATTTTCAAAACCATCTTTCATAAAATTTCCTTATTTGAAACCAAACTCCTTTAATAAATCTTAATCCATAAAGTTCCTTTGATAAAATCAATTATTTAGGATACCTTTAATTGAACATAAATTATTTAAAACATTCTTCATTCAATTATTTTTAAACCACATTAATAAAATAACGATTTAAACAATCATTTAGAAAGTATCAAATTACTCCAAACATCTTTAATAAAATAATTTCTCAATTATCCTTTAAATATTTTATTTAAAGTGGTAACAAACTTTAAAGCATTTCTAAAAGGATAAAATTTAAATGTTTGACTTCATAAGTTCAGAAAGAGGCTTGGTAACCACAATGGTTCTTATTTAATTGAGTTTATATTTCCAAGTTATGACATGGGTATTTACATAACAATAAGATATGTAAAAGGAATCAATCAATAACACCCAATCAATATATAGGTAAATGTCCAAGTTACCTTAATAAAAAAAAGGGATTTGTTCTACTAAACACATGTCTAAGTCAATATAATAGCAGAATGGGTTTTTTTCTGCCTAATAGATGCCAACATAATCTACTTGGTGAACTATGATAGAACTGTGATCTATTCTACCAAAAGATGTCAATTATAATTTCATTACCAGAATTGTGTTTTATTCTGCTAAACAGATGTCATGGGTTTCATATTCAATTGGGGTTACTTAAGGGTAGTTGACAAAGAAATCACTTGGATTTAAACATCCTTTTTAAAAGACCGTTTGCTTTAAAACAAAACCGATTTTCTAAAATAAATAAGTTTAAACCTTTAAACTTTTATTCAATAATTTAGTAACATTTAACCCTTTATCTTAATAAAAATTAAACTTTTAAATAAATAATTAAAGAATGATTAACTTTTAAATAAATAATTAAATAGTAATGACCCTTTAAATAAATATTTAAATAATAGTTTACCTTTAGATTAAAATTAAACCATAATTAATCTTTAGTTAATATTTAAATAATAATTTAAATCTTCATTAATAATTACATTAATCTTAATAGTGTCTTAATTAAATCTTAACTTAATTAATAATTAAATAAATATTTAAAATTTTCTTCAATAATAAAATAATAATAATTAACCTTTAATTATTAATCAAATAATAATTAATCCTAAAATAAATTAATAGTTAATCTTTAATTAAATAACTAATTATAATAAATTAATTAATACTTAAATACTAATTGCCTTTGTTAACTAGTGATTGAGTTTTAATTACCTTTCTTAATTAATAAATTAAAATATCATTAATTAAATAAATAAATAAATAATTACTTATTATAATTTGTAATACGAATTGGAATCACTTTCCAAAAAGATACTTAGGTGAAAACAATCTTAAATTTCAAAAGAGTTCGAAATTTCCAAAACCTGTTTTTATGTATGCAATAGCTGACAAACCTTATTCTTACTACTTTAACTCATTTTCTAACTTTAAAAAAGTTTTGAAAACTAAAAAGTAAAGTTCTAAATTTTATAAACCCTTTTTAGTAAACACTTAAGTAAAATAGTTTTCTAAAGCAAGCGATCTCTTTATTGCTTATTCAAGTCTAAGTAAAATTTCCAAAACCAGCTTTTATGTATGCAATAGCTGACAAACCTTATTCTTACTACTTTAACTCATTTTCTAACTTTAAAAAAGTTTTGAAAACTAAATAGTAAAGTTTTAAATTTTATAACCCTTTTTAGTAAACACTTTTACTTAAGTAAAATAGTTTTCTAAAGCAAGCGATCTCTTTATTGCTTACTCAAGATCATAACATAAGTTTGCATGACATAATGTTAAACCATAAGCAAGGTTATAACTTCCCATCCATACACACATTTTTAAACTTTGAATTCTCAAGTCGAACTAACTATCACATCGAAACACTTATATATACATACTAACCAACATCAAACCCAAGAACATATTACACATAAATATAAACATCCATTTCATCCCAAAAAGTATCATATTTAGCAACAAAGTAACATAAAAATAAAGTTGAAACCTTTAGTAAAAAAGGGTGAGCTTTACTCACCAAAAGGCTACCAAAAGCTTACTAACTCAACCTAAACTACACTACAATTTGAACTGAACATAGGACTTTAATTTTCATTAGACAAAAGTGATTTTTGGATGCCTTAAAGGCTAAAGTAGTTTTGGGCATGAAGCATAGGGGGTACGACCTAAGGTGGTGAAGGTGGAGTTTGGGCTTGTTATGGTAAGGATGTGGCATATGAAAGGAGGAGAAGTGTTTCAAACAAGTTTTCATGAATTAAAAGTGATAAAGTTAAGTTTTTTAAACTTTGGATAAATTAAATGAAAGCTATGGAAGTGGAGACTAAGTTTTGAAATGAAAAATGAATGGGAAATGATAAAACGAAATTATGGAAAAGGTTTTGTATAAAATGTAACAAGGAAATTACCAAAATGCCCTTATGTCCTTTACCCTGCACTCACCCTTTTCCACCTCATCGTATTCCAACACCTCCACCACACACAACTCATGAAATTATCCCATCCGGCACTTTCTAACCCAACGTGCATTAATCGTCCTTATACCTAGATGTTTAAACATGTTTCGTGCGAAGTGATGTTTACTTTTTCTTCATTTCTTTTCACTTGCAATTTGAAATTATTTTAATTTTAAGTAAACAAATATATACATATATTACTAACACATGCTAACTTATTTATAAATGTATGTGTATGTATTTGCACTAGAGTTCACAATTTCTCCGATAGCTTTTAGCCGACGAAAAGTTGAAAATTCTGAAAATAAATTCCGGTCATATTTTCGATTTCTCTTCGAGCTAAACATTTTGTACCGAAAGAATATTTCATCATCGCTATTTATTATTTAAAAGAGTTTTATTTTAGTTATAAAATATACTATTTGAATATTTAAAATTAATTAAATATTCACAAATTAAACTGGTGAAATTCTATATCATCATTATAATAGTTCTCGAACCTTCCGGCTTCAATCTTGACCAAGGGATTGTATGAGTTGAAACGATTGGAAATGTTACAAGTATGCAAGACTTGATTTTCATTTACAATCATTTATCTTGTAGTTGATAGTCGATTAGTTGACTATCGAAATTGTTAAAAATAACTTTGGGAATATCTAGAACAAACACGGGGGATATATGTTACAATTATCTTTGGAGATACATACATATAAACTCATCTTGCTATTCTAGGATAAATGATAAGGAAATCCATCAATATAGGAGATGATCTCCACCATTATGCATTGTCTGTTTATTCCTGAAAGAATCAAGGTTACATTAACCTAAAATCCATCGATTGTTTTGGAGCGACCAGTTAGCAGGGGTGTGTATTTATATGAAATGACTCGAATCTGTAACCACTTTAGAACTATATATGCGATCCATGTTCTGGAAGTGGTTGTGAAGTGAAATGTTATAGAGGTGAACTATCTATCCTATGGTTAAGTCCAAGGGAGGGGTAAGTGTTAACATTTCAAACTTCTGCTATAGAGTTGAACTGTCTATCATAAAGTTAACTCCAAGGGAGAGGTCAGCATTAGCATTTTCGGTCGACTTATGCTAGGATTTGGTATGGATTCGTGGACTGTTCGAGGTGCAGAATGCATTTAGGGATTCATGTTTATTGGAGTGTTGAAGACTCGTGTGAGAGATGTCATACATAGCACCGATATTGGAAATTACTAAAACCAAAGTAGGGTGCCTAGCTATGAAGGGTTTAGCGGGTCTAATAGGTATATCAACTCCATATCTAGAGATGTTATCAATATTGCTAGTGGGAGTTAATGATATTTGATGTAAGAATCTCTGGTCGTTAACCAGCTATGGCTTACTTTATGGTATAATTTATCTAAAGATATATGACGACTGGAAGAATATTATCTCTAATGCTTGTGCAATAGGTCCGATTCTATTTGACTGGAGAGATCTCAATGGAAATCCTACATAATTATGCAAATGTGCCTTAGCGGTATTTGACTATACACCTATTTACTGTTGTGGAATACACGTACAACAGTTATTTCTTACTTATATTTTATGCCTTAGACATTATCTATTATATCGAAATATGTACTTAATGGATCGTTGGCTCTTTTTAGGGGAAAAATAATCAGGTGATTTGGTTGATCTTAAAAGGTGCTGTTATATGCCACACACATTTCTTGAGTTTTTCATACCAGACTCATGGTTTATATTTTCCTTATTTCCATGGGAGATCTTTCGAGTATTCTAGTTAAGGTAGGTTTTCATCAATGTTCTTTGGAGCTTCTGGAGACGAGTTGGATGCTTCCATTCACTTATTATAGTATTCTTATTTTTACTACATTATTACATTGTATATATCAGCATAAGTGAGGACAAGTTATTGTAACTGTCCAGGCTGATGATAGTACTTATGATGTAACTCTGAAATGCTATGTATCTTAAGAGCGAAAGTTTGTATTGTCTTTTAATATTATATGTTATCGTTACGTCATGCGATTCTGATGTTGTGTTCTTTTCTTCCTTGTTCTATTTCTTTTTTTCGCCCTAACTATCCATCTTTCTAGGACTTGGATGCTTGGCACACGAATACCGTGGATGTATTTAACGTCGACATTCGAGGGTCGAAAAGGCTGATAGTCACATGTATAATACTATATTAACTTTATTAATTAAAACTTATTTAACAATTTATTTTGTTTAATTAATTATTATTTTATTCTTTTAAAACATTTTAAATTGAATATGTATATTATAAAATTTATAATTGCACACACATGTCTTAATATATGTATGTTATATTATTTATTAATTAACATTTAACTAATTAATTTAATTAGACAACTTAACAATTTATACTTAATTTAGAAATTATATATATATATATATATTACTTTAAACATTGTAACATAATCTTATCAATATATACGTTATTTAATTTAATTAACTAACTATTTAATTACTTATTTAATTTATTAATCTAGTTAATTATAAATAATTTTCAAAAATAATAATTTTATTTTTGGAACAATTTAAAAAATCATTTTATATCATTTATAAAATTATTACTTATTTTAAATTTAAATTTTTAAATCTAAAATATTATTTATATTTTCAAAATGTATTTGAAAAATTAGCCCATCACTTAGATTAACTTAGGCCTTTATACCAAAGACAACCTTTGGCTTACTTCAGCTTTTGAGCCAGGCCGGTAGCTAGGTATGGTAGAGTAATTAATTACCCAATTCCAGCCTAGACGCTACTTCTCTTAACATCCTACTAAAAGAGTAAGCTTTAATAAGCTAGCCCAAACATTACTAATTTAGACCGCATAGGCTATTGGTTTTGATACCATTGTTGGAATTAGGCCAGCATACAGTAGGATCAATGTGTGAAATTCAAAAAAATCTCTTTTAACAACCCAGAATTTCAATCATTCGAATTTGGATATTTGCTTGATTTTTAAATATTGAAAATTAATTTTATAAGTTAAATAACATGAATTTCAAATATAATGGTTATTTTAATATTTCGAATTGTTTAGTTAAATCTTGAATTTTATATAATTGAAAATTATTTCAAAAGTAGATTTAAATTCTATTTGAATAAGAATGAAGATATTAAACTTTAATTTATAATTAAAGTGATTAGAATCGGTTTTATATAATAGTTCATTTTAATTAACCAGTGAAATTGCCTTCCGAGGCACTATCTCGGATTTCGACAAAACCAGTGTCATTGGATCCATAATAGTGTGTTATTTTATGTTAACGAATTTCATGGCAATCGGACGAATTGTTCGGTCGTGCAAGTTCGAAACGCGTAGAAATTAATTATAAGAAATTAATATAATATAATTGGATTTGAATATCTAACTTTCGTATACTTTGGAATTTGGTCTCATAACTAGTTCCATTATGTTCGAAACATGGATATTTAGTATAGAACGCCAGTCGGCACACCATATTTTAGAGTTCGAGAATTTTGGGTGCACTGAGCTAGATATTTTAGAATATAATAATATGCTCTTCAGTATTCACACGATACCCTATATACACTGGAATCTCTTTTTCCTTGCCTACTCCATGCTTCTCCATGATATATGCCTTGATTCGTTCCTTAGAAGGTGGATCTGTGCATTCACACTTTGCCTGCACACACACACACACACAGATATATATATATATATATATATATATATATATAGACACACACACACATACAAACATACATACATATATATGTGTATGTATCTGTGTGTGTGTGTGTATTTGTTACAACACATAGGAGTACTTCTCCTTCATTTTCTTACTTCTACCATTAATAAAACCACTCCATCAATTCCTTCAAAAAAATCAATAACTCTCACAATACTCGAAATTAGCCCCTATGACTAGAATAAAAGATGTCTATATCAAACTCTTCTATTTTTAGAAGTTGATGGATCAAATTTTCATCGAGGGATGAGCAAGAAATCACTCGAAAACAACAAAGGGAAGTTTTGTTCATTATTTTCAAAAATCAATTTCTCTATATCTGAGTCAAATTGATCAACACCGTATGCATCTTTGGGACCATATGGCGATGTTGAATTTTTGGTGAGATTTCGGCCAGATTTGGTGTCGATGATTGGTGATGTTTATCGGCTAGGGTTAGGGATTTTCGACGATCGAGGCGATGATGGACGAATTGGAGGACACGAGCTTGTTCATCAAGGAGAGGTGCACTCATCGTAATATTTTCGTGGAGTTTAGCAACAAAAGGTATTGCACTTTTATTCACCTGTATGCGTTTTCTTCAGTGTAAGCTTCCATTGGAATGTGGACGGAAGCACTGGAGGTAGGGATGATCGGTGCGCTTGGACGAGGACGTGGAGTGGGATGCGATGGTGGGACTGGCTCAAAGGATCGGTGCCCTAGGGCGTCATACACGCACAATGTGCACGTTTGTTGGTTCCACGTTTCAGTTATTTGATAACTAAACAAAATTATTCAAATAGCTATGTGCTACATGTTTTCATTTTAAAAGTAAATTCAAGTAATTGAAGTTGATTGAATCAAAAATTGTTTTCATTTAAAAAAATAAAAAAATGTAATTAAAATTATTTTCAAGCAACCATATAATATGTTAAAGGTAATCCATTCGAAATGATTTCAAACAACAAATAAACTAGATCAGACAACTTAAGCACATATAAATTCATTATAAATGATCGAATATAAAACTATGTGAATAAGATGAATAAATAATCATATGAGATGAAGGATCTAAACTATATTATCATATTTGTCATATAATTAATTGAGCAATAGCAAAAGAGTGGATCCAAGTTATATTAACAATAATTAATTAAGATGTAAAAAGGGTGATCTAAATTTATGCTACAATATGAATATACAAACATTTGATGTACACCATGTAAGGGATTAAAAACATAAGAACATGGTTAACATATGAATAAATAGAATTGAAAATCACTATAGGATGTGCCTAGCACCTTGAACGATCAATAATAACTCGTAGATTCTTAAATCAAATTTTAGTTTTTGCAGGAAGCAAGAAATAAAAACAACCTATTGTTTTTTATTTAAATTTGATTTTTTGGGAATTTTTAATTCATGTAGCATATTAAAATTTTGGCTATAACTTGATTAGGAGGAACAAAATTGATAAAAATAAGAATTGCCCATAAAGAGCAACGAAATGAATAACAGAGAATATGATTTAAAGGAAACATTGAAACCTTTCATTTCCCTCTTTTAAAACTTTCTCTATTATATTCCCAATTAAATCTCATCAAATCCTCTCCCTCTCTTTATTATCTATGACTAGCCACGATAGGTGCCATATAGCCCTCAAAAATTTCCAAATTCACTTAGCATTTAACATATTTAATCCAATTTAAACATTCTATCGATATCATACATTGATACACGCATTCATAACTTTTATATATGCAATTTATTAAATACTAATAGCATTCAAAAAAAATTATTAATTAATATTTCAGAATTTTAATTTATTTAATTTATTTAAAAACTCGATAATATTTATTCTCCTTAAATCCAATTTAAATATTATACCGACATTGTAGATCGATACGCACATTTATAACTTTTATGTATGCACATCATTAAATAATAATGGTATTAAAACAAATAAAATAAAATTTAATAATTAATATTTAATTAATATTAATTAATTTAAAATGATTGTAAATCAATTAAATCTTGTGGTTCATTCGGAGTATTCATCATTTCAGTTGTGCAACTCAAAGGTGTAAATTCAAACAGTGATTATTGTCGAACAATTCAAATATTAATGTTCACACGTCACCGTAGCTAGTGGTGTGACATTTTAACTGAATATATCTCTAACACATCTTTCAATAAAATCCATGTTTACTTAGAATAAGCGGTACTAGATAGTAACGATTATTTACACCAATTCTTTTCATCAAAGCTAAATTACATTAGGACTTATGGAATTTGGTTTTGTCAAAATTCCAACATCGTCCACATTTAACTTTAATAAGTCCAAAAACAAAATCCTCGATTCAATAATAAAAATTATTATTAATCGTATTGCTTTGGTTAGAGACTTTAACTTTTAGTTGACTATACTTGATCATGATACTAAGCTCATATAAATGAGGGAAGATTTCTCCATTGAATAGTGTTTCGCTTCCAATGCTTCAAATCAGACCAAACTACAGTCATTTAGTGGATGCCATGCCACGAATTAACAGTAATCAAAGTGGCGTGTCCACACTGAAGTTTCATAGTATTCTCAAGTTGAGAGAACTGTGTAACATCATCACTTCGAGATTGTTTGCTTGACCTTAGCTTTATGAACCAATAGAGAACTCTCAAGTGAGTCATTCCATAATTATTTAATAACTTTCAATATATAAGCCCTTGGTGTCACCAGCAGCCATGAGCAATACACTACCCAGTATTTAGAGAGCTTTACGTACTTTAGTCTCAATGAATGAATCAATATCCTTTCTTAAAACATCTCGACTAGGAATATTTAAAACAATATGTTGTTTTTCAATGTAATAAAGTAATAATGACTACAACACATTGTAATTACTATCACATAGGATATTCTATTTAATATACTTCAGATTAACTACTTAATTAATTAGAGCACGATACAACAAGTATATAATAGAAACAAAACAACATTTTATTTTGGACAAGATTGGTTATCGAGTTAGATATATGTAACAAATTACATATTCCCCCTAGGGAAAACACCTAACTTTATCAGCTTCAAATGGTGTGCGATCGATAGGCTATTTCATTAGTCATGGGGATGTTATATGATCGACTAAATGAAGATTGGATCAATAGATTGAGAGATCAAAGCCAAATTAAATTGTGTATCGATAAATCTGCTAATATACATCTCGTGCACCAATTAATAGCCCCAAGTCGGGAATACCAAAACTATATATAAGCTTTTAAACTGCATGTTAATAGATATATAATATTTCTCATGCACCTTCGGTAACCTTAAGTCGAGCATACCGAAAATATGAATAAATGCTTAAACCACATATCAATAAATATATAAAATATTCCATATATGTCCTAGTAGCCCTAGTCGGGAATACCGAAACTATACATAAGCGCTTAAACCGCATGTCTATAATTATATATAATGTCACCTAAAATATACTCATGTGTGTGTAATAACCAGTTCAAGTATATGTAGCCAGTAAATATATATTGTGCACATAAAAATACATGTAGGTGATCAACAAACAAAGTAAAAAATCCATAATCTGAATATCGACAACAATTTACACATACAATCATAAAAACAATTTAGCTAATCATCAATAAGAGAACAAGCACATACATTTATTATTTACTTTTTTTACAAATTCCATTCATGTTTCGAGCTCGTATGAATTGCATGAGCGTCACACTATAAAGATTCTTTGATATTATGTTTCATCTCGCTTATATCTTCATGATGGCATATAACATAATACCATTCTTGATAGAGTCCCTAGATGTTATTTTCTTGCTTTTCAACTGGCCATTATATCGTCTGATTCCATAAATGCTTCAACTGCGTAACTCGCATTGGTTTTTTCTCCTTCTAGAAACATGAATTATCAGTTAGGATTTACACCTGGCCCAATGATGGACGTATATCCATACAATACGTATAACTATAAATAAATCCCAAAAATGACGTAACATCCAACCTATCAATGTTTTATTCCAAACTCTCCCGAATGAACATTCAAGTCTCAAGGGAAGTGGTCTTGAGTTTTAATTCGTTCATCTTCAAAAGTTAGCATTTTTGACGTTCGATTTAGACTAATTAATATTTCAAATCAATTAGTTAATCCCTAGGCCTTCAAAAAATTTGTGTTGTTACAATCTCCTCAACTTAATAATTTCATCCCCAAAATCCTATAAATTGGAGCAACATAACCCGATTAGCCTAGCACTCTCACCTAACTCAATAAGAACATCTATTAACACTAGCATTCAAGTAACTAACATTGCGACATATAACTAGTCCTATACTACTATACCATACATATCAGCAAACAACTAAACAATCGATCACTAATATATATATAAGGCAATTCATATACAACCATAATAAGTTATAAACATTTAACCCCTAACACATAAACCATTGGTCATGAAAAAATTCGATAGCATCTTTTTGCATGATGCGCTTTCCCACACTTCCCGGTTTGTAATAGATGGAATAACCAACAATATATATCATATGCAACAACATATATCCAATCCACATTATAACATATACGATATCTATCATGCATACTTCTTTGTGCAACTTATTAGCAAGCAACTTACCATTTAGACATGATTTAATGCAAGCCATCTTTCATGTACCTAGTCACTCAAAATGTAGTATTGTGAGTATGTCTCATACTTTATTTACTTACATATAGGTTTATACTAGCACTTAACTATAATTCCAACATACAACACATGTCAATAAAGCCACCTCATATGAACAGGTTTACTCTTAGTTAGTTTTACTATTTACTTCCATAAAGGGACATTTATAAACATTAAATGCATCTATAAAATTTTATGAATCCTTTTCTATACAACCAGAAATCAGTATACATAGAAGCATGCATAGTCATACTTATATGCATACACATGTCTACACATACATACATGCAATATAACATACTTTTACAAAAATACCTCTTAATTTATTAAATTAAGCCTTATGCATCAAAACGAACATTATCCTCCATATTTGATCGTACATGCTTTAAACTTTTTATATACATCAAAAGAGAATTCCCTTTCATTTATATTTACAATATATTCCAATATGTACATATATATATATATATATATGCTTTTCATAATTTCTTTATCCATGTTTTAAAATCTAATAACATGATTCCTCTCTTACACATTCTCATAACCCTTATTTTTGAATATATGATCACATGTATATTAATAATAAAAATAAAACCTCCTTTTAGACTTCTAAAAAATCTCATTCTTTCATAACTAAATGATCCTTATTTATATGAATCAATATACAATATCTCAAAAGTTCACACTTAACATATACATGTTTAGAACTCATTTTCATTTAAATCATTTCAATACAAGTATAGTTCATTTGAAAAAAGTTCCTTTACTCATTAACTTTCCAAACGGCTTTCAATTAGTTTTAAAATTACTAAGTTGTCTTAGTCTCTTTACCATGCCATCTACATGATTTAGTTTAAACTACTTCAAGTTATTAAATAGTTTAATGTTCATTGACTTTTTCAAATACGTGTTTTCAGCTTTAATAAAAAAACCACTTACCTATGTGTGTTTTCCATCATCAATATACATCTTGAATAAAGGAAACAAAAACAATCAATAGGAAACTACAACTGTGAACAAGCAGCGGCAACTCACCCCCAGTGCACAATGATAATAAGGAGAATTTACTAAATGTACCATAAGCTCGTCTGGTTAAGCATTAGACTGCCACTTAGAAGATTATCCAAATCAACACAAAACAAATTGATTAAACCTCTTTCAAACTAAACTAAGATACCTTATTTTAATTGCAAACAAATCCTATTTTATCAAGAACTACCTTTGGCTGCTCTTGTCATATGGGTACCATCGTCGAGGTAGACCATTAACTCTTGTGCATCAGTTCCTATTAACCATGTAACACTAAAGTTAGTGTCCTATCTGCTACAATGCAATGTTTTCTAGGCACAACTTAAATATGTTCCAACATATAGAAGCCAAACCTCATGATATAAAAGCAACTTAGTATGTTAGTCCAGACATTATTTGCTCACTTATTTCTCCTTATTGAGCAATCAACGAATTACTTGGTGTTATCCAGCCTTTTGACCAAGAAATATTCAAATAGACTGGACGAATTGAACTTGGAAACTATCAAGGTAGGAAGCCCGAAGAGATAGCCCGAAAGTCTAGAAATCAAATACAAATAGAGCCAAGAGGCAAATACCAAACCATCCAATGAATTGAGAAGGGAAAATCTAATAAAAAGTTGGATCGATACCGATCTAACCCATGGATTAGTAAAGATCCATGAACTTTAGTCCGAAGTTTCACTCACTCCTTCTACATGCTAATGATGATCCCATAAGCCTATTTCAAGTGTTATTTTGTTAATCTCATGCAATTCTCTATCGATCTTCATAAGCACTCAAAATCGAAAACTCCATTCTTTTATAGATCCATCATTTGGACTTAGAAAAAGGCTAATTATAGTGCAGACAAGTAAGGAATCATGAAGCTAACCACAAATCGAGCCAAAAAAAAGAGTTCAAGGCAACCATTTTGGCAATCTTAGGGATCGGTACCAATCCAAGCAATGGATCGGTATCGATCCACGTATTTTTCTAAGGTGCCTACTTATTTTCTTGGAGAAATGGTCTATAGCATGGAAAATGGGGTAAAGGTCATGGAAGCGAGAATAGGCTTTCTAAATCTATAAACAGAGAGGCAAGGCTCATTTTTATGGATCATTTTTAGCACTTTCTTTCTCTCCTCTAATTTCTTATAATCATCCTTAGATTTGTACTGATCCGTAAGAACAACTGCTTGTAATCTAGTGATATAACTAATAAAATTACTAAGCGGACGTAGGCCAAGATTAGTCGAACCACTATAAACGTTGTGTGTTCTTTTCTTGTTTATTTTAATTTATTTTATTCACTTTTTATTCTCTACATAATCTTTTGGTGTTTGTGCCATTTTTGGTTCAAATATTTTGGTGCTTTCATTGGGAACTATATTCTCAGGCTACTTAGATCCATCATCTACTATTGGGTTTCTTAGATTTGAGAGATAGATCCAATCTTCTAACCCTACTATTCTACTATTTAGATTTTCAACAGTCTAAGAGAAGTTATTCGCTATGACCCCATTAAGGAGAGAATGTGCTACAACTTGAGCTATTAATGATGATGAGAACTAAGTCACTCACCATATGGATGGAGTTGCCCAACCAAAACAAGCTGAGATCTAGAATCCAACTGAAGTCATGAGAAGAATGGAGATATATCGTATGATGAAGCAGATGGAGGATAGATTCCAGAAGATTCGCAATGAGATGAACTAGCAGATGCAGCCGAGATTGAAGCTGCTGAATGAACTAACTTAGAATAGCCATAAGAGGAGTAGGATGGACTTAAACCATTCAAGTTCAAAATATGAAAGTTCCTCATCATCCGAGCAAAGACGGAGGGATAGAAAGCTGAAGAAGACACAAAACACTGTTGGGACCTCAAATTAAGGGACGAGGCAAACTCGTAGTTTGAGTTTGTGGATCGGTACCTATCCAAAAGGACGGATCAGAACCGATCCAACTTATTTTGGAGATGGACCTTTCCCTCTAAATGGTGGCATGGATGTGACCTTAGGATATGATGTTGATGATCAAAATATGGAATATCGAGCTACTACTAATGATGTAATGCACAGGAAGCAAATAGGGGGACTACTGTACAAATTGATCTCTTGGAGTTTGGAGAGCCTAGGTATGGAAAGCCTACCCGAGAGTGTTCGTCGAGCGGAACACTCGGGGCGAACCCCGATTACCACTATTTAGTCGACCTGTAGACCCAAAGTACTTAATAGATATGGTCAAGATACTTGTAAGTGAAAAACGATTTAAAAGCAACAACGAATGGGGTACTTCTCTTAGTCGGAATCCATTTACTGAGGACATTCTGCATGTGAAATGTCCATGGTGTTTTGTAATGCCATCGATGTCATTGTACAACGGAAAGATGAATCCAAGGCATCACTTGATGAAGTATGAATGCATATAGACTCAGCTCGAGAGTTTGATGTAGTGAGATGTCATTGCTTTCCAATTTTCCTCGAAGGAGTAGCGATGAAGTTGTTCACTCGGCTTCCACCAAAATCTACATAATCTTTCGCTGAGTGTCGCAAAAATTTTTGGAGAAATTTCGTTTACACACTGCATGTCTAAAAGATATGATGTCATTATCAAACCTCTTCCAGGAAGCGGGAGAGTCGTTAAAGGATCTCTTGAACTGGTTTCATATAGTTGTAATGGAAATAACAAATCCCAATGATGACATAATATTGATGGCATTGATCAGGGGGATTAACCTTTAGACCGACTTTGGAAGATGGTTGGAAATGAAACCCCCGTCCATGATGGATATTTTGTACAAGAAGGCTAATTAATTCCTGTATTTGGAGAAGGCACATAATCATCCCAACAGAGGTGAGGCTGGGAGTTTAGCTGAAGTGATATAGAGCAATATTACTGCAAAACAGTCCAGAGAAAGTTCGGATAAGGTGAATATAAACGTTGGCGACAAGAGCGGGGGTCAGAAATAGAATACAATGGGGCCAGCAAGTGAAAGTCTGATAATAGGAATCGTTCTAAGATTCAGAATTATGATAATTACACTGAACTGAATAACTCAATTGAGACTATCTATTTGGCAACTCAAAGTACCGAGTAGTATAGTAAGCTGGCTTTGAGAGAGTCAATCGAGAAGGAGAAGTGATCTGGCAATTTCTGCAGGTTTCACGAGACCCACGGTCATAATACCAATGAATGCAGGCACTTGCACGATATGATTGAGGAGATGATTGGAAAAAAGAAAATGCAATAGTTTGTGAAAGCCCTGTACGATGGTGGGAAAGGAAATTCTAACCCCCTTGGGTCATCCTCCCAATGGAGGCAAGCTGGTCCTGGTGGTGAGGAGCCTAGATGGCCTGAAAAATATTTATGATAAATACAATCATCGGTGGACCACATCAGGTTGACAAGAGTTTGAATGAGATGGATAAGTATGTTTGTGCTTTGAAGCATACAGAGAATGAAAGATTCTTTGCTATAGAGGATGGAGTTTCGATAAAAAAAATTAAGAACCATGACATATGACATTGTTTTCTGAAACAGAGATGCTAATAGGGTGGAAACCCCAATGATTTACCCATTGGTTATAATGGCCACGATTGTCTCTGCTATTGTTCGAAAGGTGTTGGTTGACTGTGGGAGCTTGGTCAACATTCTACTTAAGAAAGCTTATTATCAAATGCTTTTGGAAGGGAAGGACTTGGAACCATGTAAATCTCAGATATAGGGATTTAACTGGATGATTACGGAGCCAATTGGGTATGTGGAGCTATCGGTGATGCTTGAAGTGGGCGACCACAGGTGAGTGCTGGCCATGCCTTTTGTGGTGTTGGATATTTACTCTGCTTATAATACATTTTTCGACTGAATGGACCTGGCTGAATTCAGGGTAGCTATAGCTTCCTAGTGTTTGACGTTTAAATTTCCTATGGAGAACAGCGTGGGAGTGGTGCATGGAGATCAAGGGTTGGGCTACGAATGGTATGTCATCGAGCTAAGGGAGGCAAAGCGAAGAGAGAAAGGAAATGATGTAGAGAGGACTCTCTACATCAAGGCTTTGGTTGCATAGCAACCAAATCCCGAGCCATAGCTCAGGTATCATAGTGGGTTTCATTAGAATATGGATTCGTAGAAAGAGCCAAAAGGTGGAAAATCAGCTTCTGCCGAGCTAACGATCAATGTTCTAGTCAGCCATGATGATCTGACACGGGTCGTGAAGGTCGGTTCATAGCTTGGCATGAGGATGATGAAGGAGTTGGTTGGTATTCTCCGGACAAACTTAGATGTGTTCGCATTAACTCACTCGACATGTGTAGAATCTTACCAGAGATAGCGAGCCATGCATTGAACATAAATTCCAAATGTGTTCCTATGAATAGAAGCTTCGCAGCTTGGGTTCAGAGAGATCCGTTGCACTCAAAGAAGAAATGGATAACTAAAAGACAATGGCTTCATCCGTGGTGCCTTATACTCAGAGTAAGTACTGTTTGTGCCTAAATTGGTCACAAACCCCGAATGTCGTGAAAGCACCCGTTCCTAATCACAGGTCACGGATATCAAATATGTAGAGAAATAAAAATGAAGAACTCTCAGAAAAATTAGATGAAAGTAGGAAACAACACAGAATTTATAGTGGTTCGGCGATCTTGCCTACGTCCACTCTGAAGTTGATGATTTTATTGATGTTCACTTGATGATTTCAATTGATTACAGCAGGTTTTAATGAAGAAATTCGTGTACAACGGCAATGGAGAAATGTAGAATTGAATCTTGTAGAGTCGGGGCGCTTCAGAATCCCGATCCCCTTTTCTGAATGACCTGGGGCTCTATTTATAGGTGTAGGAGGTTGATATTTCGCCTAAAATTAGGGAGACTACTTCTGGCACGTGTGGGGGCCCATGCGCCCGCGTCTAGGAAACCTGGGCCCGCTTCGGGATCGATTCGAACTCCATTCGAATCGATCAAAAAATCATTTGATCGAGCTGAAATTTGATGTGGACATTCTTCAACATGTATGCAAGCTTCTGTGAAAATTTCATAGCATTTGGACTTGTAGATCTCGAGATATGGTCGATTCGAATTCGCTTTTCCAGTTGCAATGCTCTGTTCGAATCGACGACTTCGAATCCATTGCTTCGAATCGATCCAAGCACGCGCTAGTAGGTTGACGTGGCGCGTATTCTTCGCATAGATCCACATTTTTCACCGAGTTGATAGAGTCGTCCCTTGAATTTCACCGCTTTGACTCAGTCGATTCGAAGGCTTTACTCATGCATGGATTCGAACTGAGACTCATTCGTATCGATCATATCTCACTTCAGCTGATCAATACGAAATGACGACACTGGTTGGATTCGAAGAGAGGTATCTTCATGGATTCGAAGGTCCTCCAAGCTTGATGGATATGAAGGAATCATCGTTGATGGATTCGAACCAGATGGTTATGGTGCTAACATGATGGATTCGAACAGCATCTTGTTGATGGATACGAACTTAAGGCCACTCTGATCAATGCAAACCCAATCGATTCGAACTGTGGGTCCGCGATGGATACGAAAATAGGGTGTTCTCTTCCAACTTGCATCGATTATAACTTGAGTATACGATCTCGGATTGACTTGAAATTTGGAGTGCTGGCTTTCATGACTCTGCTTGTCGTGTCCTATCAATTGTAGCCTGATCCAGGCTCGGACAAAATTCACCGACATCCATGGTGAAACAGTGTATAACGAACTTTTTCCAGTCAACTTTTTGGTGTCACGGCCTTGCCAAAAGGCGGGATAACAAGTACTAATCCTATCTTGGTAAAGAAACCTAACGGGAAGTGGAGGACATGTATCGACTATTCTGACTTAAATAAGGTGGGCCCAAATGACAATTTCTCACTACCAAGGATTGATCAGCTGGTGGATTCAATAGCTGGATATGAACTACTATCGCTCCATGTAATAGGATAGAGCATGTCATTTCCTATCTTAAATAAATAAATTTCTTTTTGGATCCAAGTCTCTGCCTTCACATAGCTTAAGATTTATGAAAACTGACCGACTCGAATGTATCTACATGCGAACAATGCTGGTATGCAGGTACCTAGAGTTAGGTTCCAACCAAACTTCTACGGTTCATGATCGAACCCTTTGGAGTTCAACCATTCTTGGCGCCCGAAGATGGATGCCAAACTAAATTTTGCCCTTAATGTGAGGGTAGGAGTGTAAACCTAAAAGGACGTGATTTGATCGTTCGATGACTAACTCTTGTCCTTGATGTGGGGGGTAGGAGTATAAACCAAATAGGTTGTGATCCGACCGTCCAACAACTAACTCATGTCCTTGATGTAGGGGCAGAAGTATAAACCAAATAGGATTTGATTAATTGTCCATCAGCTAACTCTTGCCCTTGATATGGGGGCCATAATATAAACCAAACAAGACAAGACTTGGTCGTCCACCAACTAACTCTTATCCTTGATTTGGGGGCAAGAGTATAAACCAAATAGGATGTGATTCGACCGTCCATCACTCAACTCTCATCCTTGAATTAGGGACGGGAGTATAAACCTGGATGGACATGACTTGACCGTCCATCCATTAACCCTTGCCCTTAATGTGGGGGGCACGAGTATAAATTCAAAATAGATGTGATATGACCATCCAAATATCTTGCCCTAAATAGGCAAGGCTAAAGATCCATGTTCGTCGTAAGGGGGGATCCTTCATATAAACTTTGATCGACACTCGGAGTTAGGCCTGACCAAAAATAAACGTCCGGGATGAGGATGTGCAAACTACGATCTTAAGTAGTTAGCCAAACTAATGCCTGGAGCTTGACGCGATCCAATGTAACTATCTTGGAAAAGGATGTCTGAACAGTTACTCTAGGTGGCTTACCTTAATTGATGCTTGGAGTTTGGCACTTCGACGATTGCTTTACGTCCATGAGAATTACAAAAGGCCGATGAACCATGGAAAGGGCTAATGGCTTGGTCCAATAATAACTAAGGAAAGGAATGCATCGCAAGTATAGTGAATTAAAAGAGCATTTATTAAATACTTTAATGAAACCAAACAAAGATTGAACAAAACAAAAGTCTTTATTATTCGCACACAACACTTGGAAAGAAAAAGTACAAGTTTTATTTACGCCGAAGTGCGAAGCAAAAGTGGAGGCCGAATCTGCACGATACCGGCTGAAAAAAAAAGCAGACTCCTACAGCTGCAAACCAAAAAGCAAGTCTACGTACACAAAACAAATCAATAATCACTTCTTCGGCTTTTTCCTCCTTGGTTTCTTTGCATTGCCATACGATGGATCACTCGAGCCATCACCCTTTCTTTTTCCTCCTTTTCCCCCGCTTCCTTTACCCTTGGATGGAGTGCTCTGCGATGATCTAGCACACATGCTTTGGATGCTCCCAGGCAGAGCAAGAGTGACAGTGTAACATCCCCTATTTGGAGACCCAAAACTAACCGCTACAGATGCTGTAGTCATCTATAGTTATTATTTTTCAGTGACCAAATGCAGTAATGCTAGGTACATTGATATATCAGAAACACATGGATATGAAAATTTTAAACTCAATTTTAAAACAAATTTCTCATTCCATTTCAAATTGCATTACATAATCCTAATTCATAAACCACGTTCCGAGAAATAAAATTATCACAAATTACGCCAAGAGCGACATATGAAGATGCCACATTGGTTGATCAAAGTCCAAATATAGGCACTAAGTAACTTTGCCATTACATCCAAGTACATGACGGAATCAAACAGAAAGAACTCCTAATAGAGCTTGCCTCCGGCACATCTCCAGAAGCTTATTCGTCTAAAGGAGAACCTGAAAACCTAACTCTCAAACTACTCAAAATCAATTGAGCACCCGAGAGATTAAGAGGAAAACATAAACTTCGAGTCAGACACAAAATCTGGTGTTAAAAATAACCTACCATCTCGAACCAAATAGATATCTATTGAGACTCGCCGCTTAGCAAAATGGGTTTTCCCCTTACTAGTATCTTAACCAAATATAATAACTATATACTGTGCACCTGTATCGATAATGGTTAAGACTTTACATAATAAAATGTATCATGATTATATGAAAATACGCAATATGCTTTGAATTCCCATCCCCATTCATCCGACTATCTTCTTAAGTTATAGTTTCTAGGATCACTATTAACTTATTAGTTTTCATGGACTAACTAATAACCTATTCCAAGCTTGCGGACTATCTATCTGATTTCATAGTTTTCATGTGATCACTAAGAACCTTTTGGTGTCTAACAATAACATCATCCAATCATAGTTTTCATGGGGTCACTATGAACCTATTGGATTCTCCAATAACATTTCTCATGTCATAGTTTTCATGGGCTGACCATGAACCTATTGATATTTATCAACAACCTATTCCGAACATAGTTTTCATGGGACCACTAAGAACCACTTGGCCTCTAACAATAAAAAATTCCATAATATAGTTTTTATGGGCTTACTAAGAACCTTTCTAAACCAATAATCTTTTAATCAGTCTTAGGCATCCTATATTCTAATCTATCGGACCTCCTGGATGCAATTCTACTTACATAGAAGTTAATTCAACGTATATTCACTATAGGGTCAACCTAGCCTGTTATTCTGCCCTTATCACCCTAAAATGCAGTTAAGAATTATAAATGAAGTGAATATGATTTCACAAGCATATATGATAACTGGTTAAATAATACAACAATATAAACATCCATGGTTTAATTCCTTGTAATCATTTTCTATTGGCATATGGTTAATACTCCTAATCCACTATCTTTAGCAAAGAAAGCTTCCTCTAAAATTTCAAAGTTAAATGCCATTTCAAAACTCTTTCACATTGCCATGTGTTTACTTTAAAAATGAGATTGAGTTTTCTAATTTGAAAACTAAGGCTTTCGATTATATCCTTCGGATCATTGTGACATCATGAGTTACCCTCTGCCACTCTCCCTTTCGACATCATAGAAAAAACAAGTCGTCCATCCACTTCCATTTAACTAACTGGTTCGAAACCAGCGGCTATGCCCCTATTGCCACACTACTCTAGCGGCAGGACCTTTCAAAATCATTGCTTAAGCAATGCAGAAGGACCCTATCGACACCATTGATTGGGTGCGGCACAACCCTTCCATCTCTACAAACATGCATGCAGAAGGACCCTTTCAACACTATCAACTAGTGCAGAAGGTATGCTGTTGACACTATTGATTGATGTGACGTACCCCTTCCGTCTTCATTGATTAACATACTTGCAGAGCATATGAAAGCGGAAGGAACCCCTTCGACACTATCTACTAGTGCAGAAGGTCTTTTCCTTGATTGTTGGATCAATTAATGTGGTGGCGCCCACTTGTTAAAGTGTATGTATGCCGAGGGACCCCTTCGACACTATTGATTAGTGGGAAGGTCACTTCCGCCATCATCCTAGATAAGGTTATTTATTAACTGTAGCGACACCACTATCCCCTTAGTGTTCAAAGAAAATCGGCATTGTATGCTTTCGTAGGGTCAATGCTTTCGAAGGCATCAACTCTTTCGAAGGCAAGTGGCATTGCTGTAATTATCATAAAAACTGATTTTTAACTAAGTAAAGCAATTTCTTTTACCTAACCCCTTATATTGTAAATTTTATATTGGATAATAAAACCATTATAAAATTATTTTCAGAACTTGCTGCCGCATGTATTTCCCAATGCTCCAATATTTAATTAAAAATTATTAGATAACACCTTGCATTTAATTAATCATTAAATACTAGTCTTTCTAATTAAATCCAAAACTCAACCAAATCATTTGAGAAAAATATCAGAAATTCACATAAATTCCGAAATGAGAATATCTTTACCATATAAAATTTTTAGCCCGAAAATAATTAACTAATTCCTTAAATTAATTAAAACCCGAAATATCCATTTCATTCACTCGGAAATTCATAATAAATTACCCATAGCTTGGAATATAATGAAAATTTAAACCCATCTCAAAAATAATGTTTTACATAAATTATTCAAAAATCATGGCATTTGGAAATCAATTTGCATGATTTTAGCCTTAAAACTGAACTATATCATTCCACAAAATCCTTGCTTAAATTATAACATGGCATTTAAATCAAAACATATCATCATTTGTCTAATCATATGGTTATAAACCTCAAAGCTGAATTAATACAATCAAGTTGACTTATATGAGATGGTTTAGATCATTATTCACCTTACTTGGATAAGAAACTTGAGATTTGTTCTACATTTTAATCTTCTTAGCTTGAATTTTAGCCTTTAATTGATTTTTGAGCTCCTCTTCTTTTAGAGTTATGGTCGACCTTGTTTTTCTTTTATTTTGTAAGAATGTAAATGAAAATAAGAATGTGGTAAGGGATTTTAGGGGCTATGAGGTTCGGCTATTGCCTTTGCCTTATTCTCTTAAGTATTTAAGTCATAACTCTTTCTCATTAATTAATTTAGTTAAGGCACGACGTTTATTAGTTTTCAAATCTCAATTATCTTATCACTTTATTCACTACATTATTCTATTTAATTTATATAATTAAATCTCCTGAATAATGCTATTTAAAATTAGGGGTATTACAGATAGGAACAAAGTTAGTCTGGCCAGGCATAGCTATGGACAAAGGAGGAGGATAGGTCTCTATCTTCTCTAGCTTGACCTCTTTGGTTAGGACAAGTTCTAGCTCAAGCATACTCATTGTGGGACCTCGCTGGGGCTTGGAGGACCCGGTGATAACAACATCATCGCTAGTTTGAGCTCCTTGAAGCTCGCCAGCTCCTTCATCCTACAAAGCATCTATCATTCGCACGCCAAGCCTAGGAGTCTCATCAGTCGGGATACTCGGCATCAACATTGAAGTAATCATGGTAACCAATTTTGTTGTAGATGCTTGTTGTGTCATTTGGAGACCTTTTTTGGGAAGCGAAATGACCTGGGGCAGACCTAAAACTTAAGAGATATAAAAAGAGAGATTAACGATGTCAATCGGTGACATATGATGTAATATCCCGTATCTCGAGGTCAAAAGCTAAGTGCTATAGATGCTGCGGTCATCATAGTATTAACTTCTAGAAAAAAAATACGGTAATGCTAATGGTATCCATAATATCAGAAGCACTTGAATATGAAAAAATCACAGGTTTCAAAAAAACATTTTACTAATTACATTTCAAAACAAATTCATATCCAAGTTACGTAATCCCATAACGCTTCCTAAGTTTTTGATCAATTATAATTTACAATAATACGCCAAGGGCGGCATATGACGATACCCCCTGGTTGATCAAAGCAATATAATCATAACTGACTTAATATACACAGTAGAAATAAATGGAATAAACGGCAACTCTTAAATAGCTATCCATCAGCCACCTACTCGTCTCCGGAAGCTTTATTTGCCAAAATTAACTAAACCTGTAAACCTCAACCCTTAGCCTACTCAAATCAATTTTGAGCACCCAAGAGTTTAAGGGGTAATAAAAACTTCAAGTCAGACATAAAGTCTGGTGTGAATAATACTGTTACATCTCAGTTTACTGATATTAAGTAAGGTCACGCCGCTAAGTGGAACGGGTTTTTCCCTTACTAATATCCTTTTCAAAATATATATTTTGCAAATCTTTTCCTGCAACCAAACTAGTTAATCAAACTGATTATAGTAATAATAACTATATCCGTTATGTTATAAACAAGTAACTAATGGACTATTTGTCCATGTGTAATAAATGGACTATCTATCCGGAAACTGGGTTGTCTGCCCATAAACTTGACTAATTGTCCACAAACTAAACTAATTGTCCGCAAACTGGACTAACTGTCGGAATCAAATGGACTATGTCTCCAAATCATTTTCTTAGGGCTAACTACCCTTCATCTTTTTCCGTGAAAACCTTTTCAAAATGACTTAACCTTTTAAATCATACTAATACAAGGAAAATATATTCTTAGCTTTACTTTAGCTATTTTGCCATGTTATATATACTTTACTCAAAATAATGTTGATGAAATTTAATGAGAATTACCTATTTCCCCAAAATAAGTTAAACCCCTTTTTAACTTAAAACACTTAGGCTATGCTGCCTAGTTAGTATATTCGAAACCTTTGTTTAAAACCTTTAAACAACCTTTGAAAATAACCCTTTCAAAACCATTGGAAGTATCTCTTTCGAAACCAAATAAAACCCTTTACTTAACCTAGGCCGAAAGACCAAATTCCTCCTTTCAAAACCATTCAAAATCTTCCTTTTGAAAGCTTTAAAACATTAGACATCCTTCTTTAAACCTTTAAACCATGCCTTTCAAAAACATTGGAAAAACCTTTCCTTTCAACCCTTTCAAAACAATCATAAAAACCCTCCCTTTCGAACCTTTCGAAACCATTGGCGAACCACTCCTTCGAAACCGTTCTTTAAAACCTTTCGAAAACATCAAACCTTTATAAACACATACCTTTCAAAAGCACTTGGGTTCAATTTAAAACATGTGGAAACCTTTCGAAACCATTCAAAATATTAACCCTTCGAAACCTTTGAAAACCATTTCGATCGAAACCATTTGGATTATGCCTTCAAGTAGAGCAAAAGGATCATAAATCCATTTGTTTGTATTGGAAGCTCAAGTGCTGATTGGAGATGAGCCCAAAGTCCTTCATGACACAACTATCTCGCTCTACAGAGAAGCCCTGGCTGCTAAATACCCAGAGGCTGGAGAAGGATTTGGGGATGAACAACATGCTGCTTCTGAAGTACCTCCAGCATCTCAACCTGCACCACATCTTCTGCTGACCCCCGGTGGTACGATCTCGACAGGCCATATCTCTCTCTAATCATCGGGCGCAGCTCGGAAGGCATGTCGACTCAACTCGGGAGCCAGTCTGAGGAAGGTACTCCGGACACTTCTCCTATTCTTCAAAATGTAGGAACGTTATCAGAGGATATTACTAATATATTTTCTTATCTTTATTCAGCCTTAGATTCCGCATCAGCCAACCCTCCTACAACTCAAGAAATTCGTCATGAGCAGAAGGCGTTAACAATAGAGGCCATAACTGTGACGATTACTACTTCGGCTGGGAGATGCATGATAGCGGTTGTATGTTTGACGACCAAATGATGGAAGCACTTCTCAGCCGCCAAAGTAATCCGAGCATTGAGATACCCTTTAATTCGGATGAAGACGTACTATTACGGGCTCCTTAGGTCCGACTGGCAGTATCCCAATGAGTGAGCATGTGGACCGGGAGGAACAAATAATGAAGGAAATTAAGGCAGAGATTGAGCAGGATCTTAGAGCCGGCAGAGGTATGGCAGGTCCTGGCCCAATCTTGATTCTCATGATTTCTCCAAGTGGCACCATGATTGAGACTAGCGTACCTTATTCTTCTGGTATTGAAAATGCCCATATTCCACCAACTTCATACACAGGGGATACTTCAATCCCCATAGGATCCCAAGGGGAGACCGCATCGATTCCCCCAGTTGGAGATAAGCCAACTGAGGCGAGCTGGGGAGGCAAGGGCTCCAAAAGAGGTTTGGGTGGTAGCTCGAGCGGATCTACGCCAAAATAATCTAAGAAGGACAGGAAACCGAAGGCGTAAATTTGCATTTTAACTTCCTCTTTTGTAGATAGTTAGAATAAGCTTCATTTCTTTTGCTTTTTGTAGGCCATGTATAGATGCGGGCTTGGCGCCCCACTTATAGGAATTCTTTGGATGAATTTTGTACTTATTTTCTCAAGAATAGAATGAATAAAATTCCTTTTTCTTTGGTATAACTCTGCGTTTATTTATTTAAGTACTTAAGCATTCACATTTCCATTCAATGTACTCATGAAGCTTTAGTCTCTGAGTTGAACTTAAGTTTGGTTTTTAAGTCCTGAGGTCATATTCTCGGGTCATAATCAAACGTTGAGTTGAGTACCAATGCTGCGCTGTCTCGGTCAGCGACTGGTACTTAAGTTATGCCCCCAGTTTCGGGGATAGTTGAAGTAGTTAGTTGGCAGTCTTCCTCCACCTTCACTAACTTTGATTTAACTTAGTCGAAACCAAGTAAAAGTAACATGAGTTTGAGTGGTCGGATCACACTCGCTCATTCGCTAGCATTTTCATCCATGCTCTGGGGATTAGATTTGTATGTCGGCGGTCGATCACGCCTGCTTGTTGTTTAGGATTACGTCCACACACTGGGGACATAAGTTATTTTGTGGGTGGTCGATCACACCCATTTAATGTTTATACTCTAGTTCACACTCTGGGAATCTAGAGTCAGTTGACAGATGGTCGATAACATCTGTTTAAGGATTAGGATCTTATTCATGCTCTGGGGATAAGGAGTTGGTTAAGGTCGTGGATGGTTGGATCACTTCCTCCTTGATCCACTAAGCGAAGTCGTAGATGGATGGATCCATCCTCTTCGAGCTTGGAAAGAAGCGTGGTCGTGGATGGACGGATCCATCCTCCGTGAGCTTGGAAAGAGGCAAGATCATGGATGGACGGATCCGTTCTCCTCGAGCCAAGTAAGGAGGCGAGATCATGGATGGACGGATCCATCCTCCTCGGGCCATATAAGCGAGGTCGTAGATGGACAAGTCCATCCTCCTCGAGCTGGACGGTCGATTCACGTCCTGATTTTGGAGTTTGTACTTCAGCTCGCACTCTAGGAGCTAGAGTTTGTTGTAGAATTGTCATGTTTCAACTCTCTTTTAATTGATTGTTGTTTGCCCCCCGAGCTCGGGGTTTCATTTAGTGAGTGACCAGCTGGATCACGATCACTCTCTATGTGAATGAGTCCCACCATAAGATGGAAGTTAGCTCTTCGTACATCATGGCGGTTGCATGATGCATTTAGGAATCACTAATCTGACTTGATGAGTCTGCAATTTATTGTTGAAATAGGAAATCATGCAAAGTCAGTTGCCTTATTACAAGTACAAATTCTCGAATTGCATAAACAAACTTCAAAAGGAAAGCAGACTAAATGAATAAAAGCTAGTTATATGTAATAGCGACGGAGACTCTCGTTGTTCCATGCCCTAGGTAGAGTGAGATCATCAACGGATGATAGCTTGAATGAACCGTCTCCAAACATCCGTTCGATGACATATGGTGCTTCCCATGTCGGATTCATATGCGAAGGGATCAGATAGATTTGCTTAAGTATGAGATCACCAATTTCAAAGGTTCCAGGCCGGACCTTAGCATTGTATAATCGGTCGGTAGCGATGTGCGGCTGCCATCAAGTCGGCCACTTCACGCTTCTCATCCAACAAATCCAGAGATTCTGCATGTAGGATGACATTCGTCTTTTTTGGAAATGCAGATTACGGTTCTTAAGGCTAGATTAACACTAGAGGGGGGTGAATAGTGTTTAATGGATTTTATGAATCTTTTCGAAATCTTTTCAAATTAAACCCAAACAGATGCAATTCACAAACACAGAAACAATCGTAGAATCATACATAGATGCAAATAGTAAATAAAAGCAGCAAAGGAAAGAACACATCGAAATTTTATACTGGTTCGGAGTTACCCTACATCCAGTCCCACACAATTTCTTATGCATATTTCTTTTTAAATATAATGTCAATATTACAACCTTGATTTCAAGGCCACGAGATACACCCTCCTATCTTCGAGTCCAGGGCATACTCTCTTGATTTGACCAGGCTACAAGATCACCTAATTGATTTACGAGCTATAATCACACCCAATTTATTACGAGCCACAGTCACACCGTTTCTAATAACACTTTGATAGATAGAGAGACTCGATACACTTCTTTGATTACAAACGATCCTATAACTCTGAATAGCACTGAAATCTTTGAGAGAGAGTGATAGAGAATCAAACTAGATATGATCAAGTTTGATTCACTTAGGATTTCGGTAGAGTTTTATTAAAATATAAGAGAATATTTGAGTGGAGAATAAGGAGTGAAGAAATGAAGAAAAACTAACCTAAAATGCATTGAAAACAATTGGTATTTATAGAAGAACAACAGTCATATCCATTTGTGAAAGGTTATGACAAATAGAAACTTCATTTGAAAATTTGAATTTTAAATTCTACGGCTACCAAGTCGACATGGGGGGATGGGGTATGTCGACATGCCCTGGTAAATTTTGAAAATAGATTTTTGTTTTTAAAAGAGATTTTCTTTCTAAAACTTGTCAAAACAATTTCTAAAGTTTATAAAACATTTTGAATATAGTTTAAACTTATAAAAAGAGATTTAAAAAGTAATCTTAAAAATATATAATCTATAATATAAAAGTAATATTAAAAACTAAGTATAGAATATATTTTTGAGATTTAAAGCTTATAATATTAAAACCAGCATATAGTTTAAAAACAAGATATTATTTTGAAATCAAAATATAAATGGTAATAAAAATAGTTTAAGGCTAAAATATTTGAAATGAGAGAGATGACTTTTAAAAAGTTTTTGGAAAAATATTTAAAATAAATCATTTTGAAAATTTCGTGGATTCCACTCCACTAGAGAAGGTCGTGGGTTCCATCACACTAAAGAGGTCGTGGGTTCCATCCCACTATTAAAGCAAGAAGGTGGATTCCATTCCACAATTAAAATCCGAATAAAGATTTTAGTGCTATTATGAAGTTTTACCATAAATCCATACCCTATTACTTATCTTTATATCTCAAACTCTCAAACTCTTGAAATCTTCAACTCTTGATACTCATGAGTCTTTAGTCTTGATTTCTTCAATCTTGAATTCGTCAGTCTTGAATCTCTATATAGTACAATCTTCATTCTACAGTACTTACATATATATCCTGGATATACAAATATATCTAGACAAGAATATTAGTATTTATATTTTATAACAGGTCCTAAGGTTGTTGTCATCAAAACTCTCATCTTAGGAACTAACAATCTCTCCTTTTTGAAGATGACAACCTTTGTCTATAAAATCTTCTCCACAAACTTCGATTCTACTCTGAATCCCCCTTATTCCAACAACTCCCCTTTAACTACTAACTCCCCCTTATTCTAAGCCTATCTAACCTTATTTTATAATTCTCCCCTTTGTCATCAACAAAAACTAATCCTAAATTTCATAACTCCCCCTTAAACTAATACTATGGAACTAAATACTAATAACGAATTATAATTAAGCGAAACGTAAATATAATTTTATCATCTTGTTATATTACACATATAAACAGAAATATATACAAATACACACAATATATAAAAAAAATATCATAAAAACAATCTAATGAGAGTCTTTGATAATTGGTGACTTGTGAATCGAACAATTTTGGGTAATGGAGACAAAAGTTTCCACATTGTTCGACCAAATTACCATCTTTATCAAAACATACTTCTCCAATGCAAATAACTTTATCGTCTTTGTCCATTTGCGCTTCTTCTTATTATTCTTCTTTGTTGTCTTCCTCTAATGTATTATGAATATGAATGTTAGAGGAGTCATCTTCAATCACGATCGGATCTGCATGATTATCCATTAGAAATTTTTGCAAATTTCTAAGGATCTTGCCTTGTTTCTCCCATTCCTTTGCCATCTTTATTTGCATGACTTGTAATTCAGTTAGCATTTGTAGGGAATCCTTCAAAGTTTCCTCGACCTTCATCACTCGAGCCAATGTAGTTCATTGAAATGGACCAGAATTAGGAGAAGGGAAGGAAAAGGTTGCATTTTGGTTTGATTTAGAAGAGGAGGCCATTATTTTATATTTTTAGAAGTTTATTACAGAGAAAATGAAGAGAGAAGATAGAAGAATTCGAAATATTGTGCTTTATATAACCACCAAACTGATTTTAGAGGGAAAATCAAAATTCAAATTTTACCGTTGTATGTCGACTTGGGGGTATGGGCATGTCAACATCCTTATGAAAATTTTGACAATTTTGTTTTTCTATATTTATTTGAATATATATGTTACTGTATCTATATTCTATATCTCAGTTATAGAACAACTACCTAGTTCTCTTCTTAATTTAATAAAGGTTGATGAATTCAAGGGTTTGGTCAGAATATCAGCTATTTGATTCTCAGTGTTGATAAATTCAAGAGAAAATCTCTTTACTTATATTATCTTTGAGACAATGATGTCTAATGTCAATATGTTTGGTTCTGGCATGATGAGTAGGATTTTTGGATAAATTTATTGCACTTGTATTGTCACAATAAATCGGTGATTTTGAAATATTTAATCCCCAATCCTTTAGGGTCTGTTGCATATAGATAACTTGAGAACAAGCCAAAACAGCAGAGATATATTCTGCTTCAGTTGTTGATAATGCGATAGTATTTTTCTTTTTACTAAACCAGGAAACTAGAGAATATCCTAAAAAGTGACAAGTTCCACTTGTACTTTTTCGGTCTGATTTACAACCAACATAGTCAACATCACAATATGAGATTAAATCAAATGAATCATTAAAATAGGCCATAGTCTAAAGTGTGTTTAACATATCTTAGGATACGTTTAACAGTTTTTAAATGGGACTCTTTCGGTTGAGATTGGTATTTTGCACAGAGACACACTAGGCATGATATCAGGGCTACTTGTAGTTATATAGAGTAGCGATCCAATCATTCCCCTGTATAGTTTTTGATCAACATCTTTTGACATGTCTTCTTTATTCAAGGCTTCATTGGTTTCCATAGGAGTGGGTTTTCCACTCGCAGTAGTCATACCAAACTTATTAATTAGATCCCTATCATACTTTTCTTGACTAATGAAAATACCACTATCTAATTGTTTTATTTGCAATCCTAAAAAAAAGTAAGTTCACCCATATGACTCATCTCAGACTCTTTTGTCATTATTTCAGAAAACTTTGTTCATTTCATTGTTTGTTGATCCAAAAATTATATCATCGACATAAATCTGTACTAATTGGATATCATTTTAGTTTCTTTTAACAAAAACAGTGTTATCTACTTTACCAATTTCAAAATTTGATTGTAATAGGTAAGATCTTAGTTTGTCATACCAGGCTCTAGGAGCTTGTTTCAAACCATACAAAGCTATCTTTAATTTGTAAATATTATTTGGAAACTTTTCTTCTTCAAAAAGTGGAGGTTGCTCAACATAAACATCCTCTTTAACAAAACCATTTAAAAAGGCAATTTTAACGTCCATTAGAAATAATTTGAAATTGTTGTGGTTTGCGAAAGCAAGTAGAATTCTAATGGCTTCTAATCTTACTACGGGTGCACAGGTTTCATCATAGTCAATTCCTTTTTTATTATAGATATTCTCAAAATTTTCATTTTTAAATTCTCCACCGTGATCACTACGAATAGTTTTGATTTTTAAAGAGAGTTGATTTTGAATTTTTTTTGCAAAAGTTTTAAATAAATCAAAAGTGTCACTTTTAAGTTTCAGAAAAATTGTCCATGTAAATCTAGAATAATCTTCTACAATTACAAAAACATATTTACTGTGATTTATTGACTGAATTTGAGATGGACCAAACAGATCTAAATGAAGTAACTCAAGAGGTTTTGAAGTTAAAATCATATCTTTCAATTTAAATGAACTCTTTCTAAGTTTTCCTAATTGACAAGCATCACATATGCTATCTACTTTAAAATCCATTTTAGGGAGACCTCTTACTAAATCAAGTTTTGATAGTCTAGATAAAAGTTTGAAATTCAAATGCCCAAATCTTTTGTGCCAAATCCAAGGGTCACTTGTATTAGCCAAAAGACAAAGGTTATCATTTTAGATTTCCATACTAAGTATATAAATATTTTTCTTCCTAATTCCTTTAAATATAATATTTGATTTATTATCTTCGATGTGACACTTATCCTTTTCAAATTTAATTTTGTACCCCATATCACATAGTTGGCTTATGCTAAGTAAATTGTGTTTTAGATTCCTAACTAACAAAACATCAGGAATAGTAGGAGTTTTAGAGTTACTGACATTGCCGATGCCAATTACATATCCTTTTGAGTTGTCTCCAAAGTTGACCAGTACTCCATCTTCATAAATTATGTCATTCAGTATCTCCAGATTGCCAGTCAAGTGTCTTGAACATCCACTATCAAGTATCCATTTATTTTTCTTGATTTGCACCATTTGTCCATTGAGTGTTGATTCATCAAAAGCCATATAACACATCTGTTCCTGCACAATACACCAATTCAGTAGATAACTTGATTTTCTATAATAACAATATGCAGACTTATGAGACAATGAAGATTTGGATAGTTTTGAACTAGTGTTAATAGAATCTCCAAAATTGCCATTTAAAACTATTTCAAAATTCAGATTATGATAACTTTGAAAACCAATGCTCTGATACCAAATGTTGGAAATGCGGATTACGGATCTAAAGGCTAGATTAACACTAGAGGGGTGGTGAATAATGTTTAATGGATTTTATGAATCTTTTCAAAATCTTTTCAAACTAAACCCAAACATATGCAATTCACAAACACAGAAACAATCATAGAATCAGAAACAGATGCAAATAGTAAATAAATGCAGTAAAGTAAAGAACATACCGGAATTTTATACTGGTTCAGAGTCACCCTACATCCAGTCCTATACAATTTATTGTGCAGATTTCTTTTCAAATATAATATCGGTATTACAACCTCGATTTCAAGGCCACCAAATACACCCTCCTATCTTTGAGTCCAGGGCAAACTCTCTTTATTTAACCTGGCTACAAGATCACCTAATTGATTTACGAGCTATAATCACACCCAATTTATTACGAGCCACAGTCACACCGTTTCTAATAACACTTTGATAGATAGAGAGACTCGATACACTTCTTTGATTACAAACGATCCTATAACTCTGAATAGCACTGAAATCTTTGAGAGAGTGTGACAGAGAATCAAACTAGAGATGATCGAGTTTGATTCACTTTGGATTTTGGTAGAGTTTTGTTAAAATATAAGAGAATATTTGAGTGGAGAAGGAGCGAAGGAATGAAGAAAAAGTAGCCTAAAATTCATTGAAAACAACTGGTATTTATAGAAGAACAACAGTCATGTCCATTCGTGAAAGGTTATGACAAATACAAACTTCATTTGAAATTTTGAATTTTAAATTCTACAGCTACCATATCGACATGGGGGGATGGGGTATGTCGACATGCCTTACTAAATTTTGAAAATTGATTTTTTTAAAAAGAGATTTTCTTTCTAAAAATTGTCAAAACAATTTCTAAAGTTTATAAACCATTTCGAATATAGTTTAAACTTATAAAAGAGATTTAAAAAGTAATCTTAAAAATATATAATCTATAATATAAAAGTAATATTAAAAACTAAGTATAGAATATATTTTTGAGATTTAAAGCTTATAATATTAAAACCAGGAGATAGTTTAAAAACAAGAGATGATTTTGAAATCAAAATATAAATGATAATAAAAATAGTTTAAGGCTAAAATATTTAAACTGAGAGAGATGACTTTTAAAAAGCTTTTTGAAAAATATTTAAAATAAATCATTTTGAAAATTTCGTGGATTCCATTCCACTGGAGAAGGTCGTGGGTTCCATCCCACTAAAGAGGTCGTGGGTTTCATCCCACTATTAAAGCAAGAAGGTGGATTCCATTCCAGAATTAAAATCCGAATAAAGATTTTAGTACTATTATGAAGTTTTAACATAAATCTGGACACTATTACTTATCTTGATATCTTAAACTCTCAAACTCTTGAAATCTTGAACTCTTGATACTCATGAGTCTTCAGTCTTGATTTCTTCAATCTTGAATTCATCAGTCTTGAATCTCTATACTGTACAGTCTTCATTCTTCAATACCTGCATATATATCCTGCATATACATATATATCTAGACAAGAATATTAGTATTTATATTTTATAACAAGTCCTAAGGTTGTTGTCATCAAAACCATCATCTCGGGAACAAACAGTCTTCGGATCATAATAAGTCACACGGTGAGAAAGTACCTCTAACTCAATTGGAATAATGGCTTCAGGCCATAAGAAAGTGTGAATGGAATTTGGCCGGTCGCGGACTTGTGGATAGTTCGATATGGCCATAAGGCCATGGGGAGCTCATCGACCCAATTACCTCCAGCCTTCTCTAATCGTTTCTTCAAAATGGACTTGATGACTTTGTTGATAGCTTTGACTTGTCCGTTCGCTTAAGGGTAAGCTACTGTCGAGAACTTTTCTCGATGCGATATCATCGGTAGAAATTCTTAAACTCGGCACTATCGAATTGGGTTTCATTGTCAGTTACAATCATCTGTGGGAGGCCAAAGCGATAGATGATGTTGCGCACAATAAAGTTGATTACTTTCTTCGTTATGATAGTAGCAAGGGGCTTAACTTCCGCCCGTTGGTAAAGTAGTAAATTGCAATGATGGCATACCTTTGCACCACCTTTGACAAGAGGCAAGGACCCTATTATATCAATACCCCATGTGGCAAACGGCTATGGACTGACCATTTGAGTAATCTCAGTTGGCGGGGCTCTTGGAATTCTGGCATGTTTCTGGCATCTATCAGATCTCTTAGCATAATTTGATGCATCTCGGTTTACGGTTGGCTAGTAATACCCGTATCTGAGTATCTTCTTTGCAAGGGCTTTCCCCTAGTGTGATCGCCACATTCTTCTTCATGCACGTCATGCAACACTCGTTTAATTTCATCGTGGGCAATACACCGGAGTAAAGGAACAGAAAATCCCCTTATGTACTGGACTCCATCTTGGATAACAAACCGTGAAGCCTTCCGGAGAAATTGCCTTTTCTCACTCTTGCGCTCAGGTAATGTTCCATGCTCAAGATAGTTTCTGATTGGAGTTATCCACGACTCCCTTTCGGGTGTTGCCTCATGAACCCAGTCTATCTCCATCTGATCAATACTTGGAGCAGCAAGTGTCTCCACGGGGATGAGTCCCATCTGATGTGCTTCGCTAGTGTTGGCTAGTTTTGCTAAAGAATCATTCTTCTGATTTTGCTCTCGGGGTATATAGTGGATAGCATAATAGTCAAACTGATTCAACACTTCCTGGACCTGCATAAGGTAGGAGGCCAAACTTCATTCTCTGGCTTGATACTTTCCTCGAACCTGGCACACCACCAGCTGTGAATCACAGTAAATCTCCACAGCAATGACTCCCAAATCTTTAGCAAGCCTCAGTCCAGCAAGCAAGGCTTTATACTCAGTTTCATTGTTAGTTGCACGGAAGTCAAACTTCAAAGAATAGCATACGGATCACCCTTCGAGGGTTTCGAGCACCACTCCAGCTCCTGAGCACCGGTCGTTTGATGCACCATCGGTGTATAGCTTCCATATATAGTTGGGAGATTCACTAGTTTCGGGCAAGTCCTCTGGTACGGTGAATTCAGCTATGAAGTCTGCTAGAACTTGTCCTTGAAAAGCTTGCCTTGGGGTATAAGTGATATCAAATTGACTCAGCTCGATGTTCTACTTGAGCAACCTACCAGACGTCTCAGGTCGTGTCAGGATCTGCCATGACGGCAAGTCTATGTAAACAGTGATCGGATGAGCCTGGAAATATGGGCAGAGCTTTCTCAAGGCTACAATAAGATAATAAGCCAGCTTCTCTATCTTTGGGAAGTTTCTTTCTGCCCTCGTCAATCTTTTGCTGATATAATAGACCGGTCGTTGGATCTGATCCTCTTCTCGAACTAGCGCAGCACTGATTGCATTTGCTGATACTGCCAGATATACATATAGCTTCTCGTGATCAACCGGCTTTGAAAAGATGGAAGGTGTTTCCAGATGTTGCACTAGCGCCTGGAATGCGCCCTCACACTCCTCTGTCCACTCAAAATTCTGTTTCCCTTTTCTGATCAGATCGAAGAAGGGAAAGCACTTGTCCGTGGCTCTACAAATGAATCTGCTTAAGGCTACCACCTTCTCATTAAGACTTTGCACCTACTTGATGGTTCTAGGAGTTTCGAGATTCCAAATCGCCCAGATTTTTTTGGGATTAGCTTAAATTCCTCTAGCGTTGACAATAAACCCAAGGAACTTTCCAGATGCAACTCTGAAATGACACTTCAATGGATTGAGCTTCATTCTGTACTGTCGGAGTATGTTGAACATCGTCTCCAAATCATCGATGTGGTTGTTGGGTAGCCGCGACTTCACGAGCATATCATCCACGTACACCTCCATAGTCTTCTCGATCTGGTTTGCAAATATTCAGGTCATGAGCCTCTGATAAGTTGCTCAAGCATTTTTAAGTCCAAACAGCATCACTTTGTAGCAATAAAGTCCCAAATCGGTGATAAATTTAGTATGTTTCTGGTCAAGAAAGTGAATCGGGATTTGATTGTAGTATGTGTCCATGAAAGATAAGAGCTCATGTCCGGCTGTTGAATCCACCAGTTGATCGATTCTGGGAAGCAGGAAACTGTCTTTGGGGCAGGCTTTGTTCAGATCTAAGTAGTCTACACATGTCTGCCATTTTCCATTTGACTTTCTGACAAGCACTGGATTTGATACCCACTCCAGGTATAAAGCATCATGAATAAACCCATTAGCCTTAAGTTTATCCACTTCTTCCTTCAGGGCGGTAGATCCCTCTAGATCCATACTGCGCCTTTCTTGTTTCACCGGGACGTGCCGCGGGTCGATATTTAATGTATGGCTCACGATGTTCGAAGAGATCCCACACATGTCTAAATGAGTCCAGGCAAATACATTAAGGTTTGTCCATAGAAAATCAACCAGTTCCTGTCCCATCTGGGGGCTGAGCTGAAATCCGACCTTTACCGCTCTGGAATCATCATCATCGTTGATCGAAACATCAATTGTCAACTCTACTGGGGAAGCCTGGTATTCTTTGACTTCCCCTTCATCATCGTTGTCTCTAGGATCAAGATCCTTAGGAAAATGGTCGTGGCTCCCGAGCCTAGGCCCGGGCGTTAATTGTCAATCCTCCAAAAAACGAACGTAGAGAGATTCCTCCACGCCCTTACCTTTCTCTTTTCGCTGCGCATCTCGCTGCTCTGCAACATAACAGGCACGTCCAACCGCCTGATCACCATGTATAACCCCAACTCCATTGTCAGTAGGGAACTTCATGGTCAAACAATATGGGGCAATAGCTGCCCTAAACTCCGCAAGGGCCGGTCGACCCAGAAAAGCATTATATGGGGAATGTATATCCAATACCACAAACTGTAACATCCGAACTCTTCGGCGATCACAACGCCAAACTCAACAGGTAAATCCACCGTTCCAACTGGTATAGTTGCACTTCCATTGAAACCATTTATACCTGGCACGGTTTCATACCGCTTCCATCAGCGTTTTGATCATAAGCATGCTTGAAAAGTATATTTACGGAACTTCCACAGTCAACCAAGATCCTCTTCATCCAAGCAGGACCTATCTGGGTAGAAATGACCAATGGATCAATCGTGGGGGCCTCGACTCTGTCGGCATCACGGTTTCTGAAAACGATGTCATCTCTTATCATCGTCTGTTGCTTTTCCAGTGCCCCTTCATCGGTACTATTATAACACTTGAAGTCCACATGCCTAATCGAACTAGCATATGAATCCATTTCCTTCCAACTCTGGTCAGCTGGATGAGGATCGCCACTCACAGTATTAATTACCAACCTCCCGCTTGTACGCGCGGGTTCTTCAAGCCTAGCCTGGCTTTGACCCTGATTAGGGTTAGATGGTCCCGCTCCACTATCCTGTGGAGCTGGACAAACTGCTCTAACTTTCTCTCCCTAATCAACCTTTCAATAATATTTGCTTCACTACAACATTACTCTAGATACCTACACCACTGGGCCCTACGATGTCATACTTCCTAGACCATCAAGCATCTTCCCTCCTCAAAAAGTGGGCTGCCTTTTCATAGAAGCAGTCCAATGAAAAGGGGGGTTTCCTAGCCAACCAATCACCAAACTCGAAATCAGGATCAATCCCTTTAGTTAATGCCATCAGAATAGAGTTGTTGTTAGGATTGCAGACTTCAACACAAGCAACTTGGAACCTTTCTAGATAATGCCTAAGAGTCTCTCCTGGAGCTTGAGTAACACTGAACAAAGTATTAACATCCTTCGGTCTTGCAGCATGCATATGGAACTGCTCAAAAAACTTAGTAGCTAACTAGTCAAAACATGAAATAGATCTTGGTGGTAGACGGGTGAACCACATAGTCGTAATGCCCCCTAAGGAGATAGGGAAGCTTCTACACTTAAATACATCGTCAGCTCGAGCGGCATTCATGAGCCATTCATATTTCAGAATATGTTGGTTGGGATTCGAATTTCCTTCATACACTAGCAAGTTCGGCATCCTAAATCGACGGGGTGGCTCCGCATGTAAAATGTCATTGGTGAACAGGGTGTGACTTCTAGAAATTCCCCAATCATCATGATACTAAGCTCATATAAATGAGGAGATGATTTCTCCATTGAATAGTCACTTCCAATGCTTTAAATCAGACCAAACTACGGTCGTTTGGTGGATTCCATGCCACGAATTAACTGTAATCAAAGTGGCGTGTCCACATTGAAGTTTCCTAGTATTCTCAAGTTGAGGGAACTGCGTAATTGTTTGCTTGTCCTTAGCTTTATGAACCAATAGAGAACACTCAAGTGAGTCATTCCATAATTATTTAATAACTTTCAATATATAACCCCTTGGTGTCACCAGCAGCCATGAGCAATACACTACCTAGTATTTAGAGAGCTTTACGTACTTTAGTCTCAATGAATGAATCGATATCCTTTCTCAAAACATCTCGGCTAGGAATATTTAAAACAATGTCTTTTTTCAATGTTATAAAGTAATAATGACTACAACACATTGTAATTACTATCACATAGGATTTTCTATTTAATATACTTCAAATTAACTACTTAATTAATTATAGCACGATAAAACAAGTATATAATAGAAACAAAACAACATTTTATTTTGGACAAGATTGGTTATCAATTTAGATATATGTAACAAATTACATATTCGCCCTAGGGAAAACCCGTAACTTTATCGGCTTCAAATGGTGTGTGATCGATAGGCTATGTTCATTTAGTTGTGGGGATGTTATATGATTGACTAAATGAAGATTGGATCAATAGATTGAGAGATCAAAGCCAAATTTAATTGTGTATCGATAAATCTGCTAAAATACATCCCGTGCACCAATTGATAGGCCCAAGTCAAGAATACCAAAGCTATATATAAGCTTTTAAACTACATATTAATAGATATATAATATTTCTTGTGCACCTTCGGTAACCTTAAGTCAAGCATACCGAAAATAGGAATAAATGCTTAAACCACATATCAATAAATATATAAAATATTCCATATATCTCCTAGTAGCTCTAGTTGGGAATACCGAAACTATACATAAGCACTTAAACCGCATGTCTGTAATTATATATAATGTCACCTAAAATATACTCATGTGTGTGTAATAACCAGTTCAAGTATATGTAGCCAATAAACATATATTGTGCACATAAAAATACATGTAGGTGGCCAACAACCAAAGTAAAAAATCCATAATCTCAATATCGATAACAATTTACACATACAATCATAAAAACAATTCGGCCAATCATCAATTGGAGAACAAGCACATACATCCAAATGATGCTTTCAACATCTATCTAAGAACCCGAGCAACAAGCCTATATTGAATTGATCTATACCAAGCCTAAACACACAAATATATATATATATATCATTTTGTATCATCACGGTCTCATAACACAATACAAGTGAATATAAAGATTTATACACATATGTAAAATACAAAAAATTAATCTCACTCGCCTTATCAGCATTTCTCAACAGTCCAAACCCTAAAAAACCTATGAAATATCGAAGAAAATCTCAGTACAATCGCAATGGCGAAAGCTACGTCTCGATTGGAACTCATATGCAATACATACAAATTTTATAAGAATACGAACTATATAACTTCATTAATTAAGTAATTCACTAATAATTAATTTAAACTTAATACATACTTAATCATCTTCCTCAAATTTTGACTCCCTCTTGGACCCACTTAACACCAACTTTGCCCGCCATTGCTCCTTCTATGTGCCACCGTGCCACCTCCGACCAGCTCTAGTGACTCTCCTTGCGAAGACAGGCGCAATGATGCCCATCTTAGCACTTGTTGTACCCCACAGCAAAATGTGACCAACCCAATTTTCTTCACTTGGGTTGACATTTTAAACCCCAAACAGCACCGCACCACCGTCAAGCAACCGCCCTATGCAAGCCCTCATCTGGGAAGATGGATGTCGCTCCCCTATCATTGCCTTGCTTGCCCTTTGAGCCTTTGTTGCCACCTTTTAATCTCCTCAACCAAAATTAGGGCCTGTTAAAGAGAGCAGCTTGGCCTCATTATCATTTTAAAGAGGATGGTTTTAGATAAAAATATCTATTTATTATTTACTTTTTTTACAAATTCCATTCATGTTTCGAGCTCGTATGAATTGCATGAGCGTCACACTATAAAGATTCTTTGATATTATGTTACGTCTCGCTTATATCTTCATGATGGCATATAACATAATACCATTCTTGATAGAGTCCCCAGATGTTATTTTCTTGCTTTTCAACTGGCTATTGTATCGTCTAATTCCAAAAATTCTTCAACTTCGTAACTCGCGCATGTTTTTTCTCCTTCTAGAAACATGAATTATCAGTTAGGATTTCCACTTGTCCCAACGATGCACGTATATCCATACAATACATATAACCATAAATAAATCCCAAAAATGACGTAACATCCAACCTATCAATGTTTTATTCCAAACTCTCCCGAATGAACATTCAAGTCTCAAGAGAAGTGGTCTTGAGTTTTAATTCGTCCATCTTCAAAAGTTAACATTTTTGACGTTCGATTTAGACTAATTAATATTTCAAATCAATTAGTTAATCTCTAGGCCTTCAAAAAATTTGTGTTGTTACTATCTCCTCAACTTAAGAATTTCATCCCCAAAATCCTATAAATTGGAGCAACATAACCCGATTAGCCTAGAACTCTCACCTAACTCAATAACAACATCTATTAACACTAGCATTCAAGTAACTAACATTACAACATACAACTAGTCCTATACTACTATAACATACATATCAACAAACAACTGAACAATCGATCACTAATATGTATGCAAGGCAATTCATATACAACCATACTAAGTTATAAACATTTAACCCCTAACACATAAACCTTTGGTCATGAAAAAATTCGACAGCATCTTTTTGCATGATGCGCTTTCCCACACTTCACAGTTTGTAATATATGGCATAACCAACCATATATATCATATGCAACAACATATATCCAATCCATATTATAACATATGTGATACCTATCATGCATACTTCTTTGTGCAACTTATTAAAAAGCAACTTACCATTTAGACATGATTTAATGCAAGCCAGCTTCCATGTGGCCATGCCATTGCTTTCATGTACCTAGATTCACTCAAAATGTAGTATTGTGAGTATGTCTCATACTTTATTTACTTACATACAAGTTTATACTAGCACTTACCTATAATTCCAACATACAACACATGTCAATAAATCCACCTCATATGAACAGGTTTACTCTCTATTTGTTTTACTATTTACTTCCATAAAGGGACATTTCTAAACATTACATGCATCTATAAAATTTTATGAGTCCTTTTCTATACAACCAGAAATCAATATACATAGAAGCATGCATAGTCATACTCATATGCATACACATATCCGCACATACATACATGCAATATAACATGCTTTTACAAAAATACCTCTTAATTTATTAAATTAAGCCTTTTGCATCAAAATGAACATTATCCTCCATATTCGTTCATACATGCTTTAAACTTCGTATATACATCAAAAAAGCATTCCATTTCATTTCTACTTACAATATATTCCAATATGTACATATATATACATATATACATATATATATATATATGCTTTTTCATAATTTCTTTATCCATGTTTTAAAATCTAATAATATGATTCCTCTCTTACACATTCATATAACCCTTATTTTTGAATATATCATCACATGTATATTACTAATAAAAGTAAAACACCTTATAAACTTCTAAAAATCTCAATCTTTCACAACTAAATGATCCTCATTTATATGAATCAATATACAATATCTCAAAAGTTCACACTTAACATATACATATTTAGAACTCATTTTCATCTAAATAATTTCAATACAAGTATAGTTCACTTGAAAAAAGTTCCTTTACTCATTAACTTTCCAAATGGCTTTCAATTAGTTTTAAAATTACTAAGTTGTCTTAGTCTCTTTACCATGCCATCTACATGATTTAATTTAAACTACTTTAAGTTATTAATTAGTTTAATGTTTATTAACTTTTTCAAATACGTGTTTTCAGCTTTAATCAAAAAAACCACTTACGTATGTGTGTTTTCCATCATCAACTTATTCATCAATATACATCTTGAATAAAAGAAATCAAACAATCAATGGGTAACTACAGCTTGTGAACAAGCAATGGCAACTCACCACTGGTGCACAATGATAATAAGGAAAATTTACTAAATGTACCATAAGCTCATCTGGTCAAGCATTACGCTACCAGAAGATTATCCAAATCAACACAAAACAAATAGATTAGACCTCCTTCAAACTAAACTAAGATACCTTATTTTAATTGCAAACAAATCCTATTTATCAAGAACGACCTTTGGCTGCTCTTGTCATATGGGTACCATCGTCGGGGTAGACCACTAACTCTTATGCATCGGTTCCTATTAACCATGTAGCACTAAAGTTAGAGTCCTATATACTACAATGCAATGTTTTCTAGGCACAACTTAAATATGGTCCAACAACAAGAAGCCAAACCCCATGATATAAAGGCAACTTAGTCTGTTAGTCCAGACATTACTTGCTCCCTTATTTCTCCTTATTCAATAATGAACGAATCTTACTTGGTATTATCCAGCCTTTTGACCAAGAAATATTCGAATAGACTGGACGAATTGAACTTGGAAACGATCAAGGCAAGAAGCTCGAAGAGATAGCCCGAAAGTCTAGAAATCAAATACAAATAGAGCCAAGAGGCAAATACCAAATAAGCCAAAGAAATGAGAAGGGAAAATCTAACAAAAAGTTGGATCGATACCGATCTAACCTATGGATCAGTAAAGATCCACGAACTTTAGTCCAAAGTTTCCCTCACTCCTTCTACATGCTAATGATGATCCCAGAAGCCTATTTCAATTGTTATTTTGTTAATCCCATGCAATTATCTATCGATCTTCACAAGCACTCAAAATCAAAAACTCCATTCTTCTGTAGATCCATCATTTGGACTTAGAAATAAGCTAATTATAGTGCAGACAAGTATAGAATCATGAAACTAACCACAAATCGAGCCAACACAAAGAGTTCAAGGCAACCATTTTGGCAATCTTATAGATCAGTACCGATCCAAACCATAGATCGGTATCGATCCACGTATTTTGCTAAGGTGCCCACCTATTTTCTTGGACAGTTGGTCTATAGCATGGAAAATGAGGTAGAGATCATGGAAGTGAGAATAGGTTTCCTAAATCTATAAATCGGAGGCAAGACTCATTTTTATCGGTCATTTTTAGCTATTGCTTTCTCTCTACTAATTTCTTATAATCACCCTCAGATTTGTACCGATCCGTAAGAACAACTGCTTGTAATCTGGTGATATAACCAATAAAATTATAAAGCGGACGTAAGCCAAGATTAGTCGAACCACTATACAAATTGTGTGTTATTTTCTTGTTTATTTCATTTATTATATTCACTTTTTATTCTCTACATAATCCTTTGGTGTTTGTGCCATTTTTGATTCAAATATTTTGGTGCTTTCATTGGGAACTATATTCTCAGGCTACTTGGATCCATCATCTACTATTGGGTTTCTTAGATTTGAGAGATAGATCCAATCTTCTAACCTTACTATTATACTATTTAGATTTTCAACAATCTAAGAGAAGTTATTCGCTATGACCCCATCAAGGAGAGAACGTGCTACAACTTGAGCTATTAATGATGATGAGAACTAAGTCACTCACCATGTGGATGTAGTTGCCCAACCAAAACAAGTTGAGATCTAGAATCCAAATGAAGTCATGACAAGAATGGAGATAGATCGTATGATGAATCGGATGGAGGATATATTCCAGGAGACTCGCAATGAGATGAACTAGCAGATGCAGCAGAGATTGAAGCTGCTGAATGAACTAACTTAGAATAGCCGTAGGAGGAGTAAGCCAGACTTAAACCATTCAAGTTCAGAATCTGAAAGTTTTTCATCATTCGAGCAAAGACGGAGGGATAGAAAGATGAAGAAGACACAAAACACTGTTGGGACCTCGATTAAGGGATGAGGCAAACTCGTAGTTCGAGTTTGTGGATTGGTACCTATCTAAAAGAATGGATCAGTACCGATCCAACTTATTTCGGAGATGGACCTTGCCCTCTAGAAGGTGGCATGGATGTGACCTCAGGATATGATGTTGATGATCAGAATATGGAATATTGAGCTACTTCTAATGATGCAATGCACAGGAATCAAACATAGGGACTATTATACAAATGGATCTCTTGGAGTTTGAGAGCCTAGGTATGGAAAGCCTACCCGAGAGTGTTCGTCGAGCGGAACACTCGGGGCGAACCCCGATTACCGCTATTTAGTCGAACCTGTAGACCAAAGTACTTAGAAGATATGGTCAAGAGACTTGTAATTGAAAACTGATTTAGAAGCAATGATGAATTGGGTACTTCTCTTAGTCGGAATCTGTTTATTGAGGACATTCTGCATGTGAAATATCCATGGAGTTTTGTAGTGCCATCGATGTCATTGTATGATGGAAAGATGAATCCTAGGCAACACTTGATGAAGTATGAATGCATATAGACTGAGCTCGAGAGTTTGATGTAGTGAGATGTCGTTGCTTTCCAATTTTCCTGGAAGGAGTAGTGATGAATTCGTTCACTCGGCTTCCACCAAGATCTATATCATCTTTCGCTAAGCTGTCGAAAAAATTTCTAGAGAAATTTTGTTTACACACAGCATGTCCAAAAGATGTGATGTCATTATCTAACCACTTCCAAGGAGCGGGAGAGTCGTTAAAGGATCTCTTGAACTGGTTTCATACAGTTGTAATGGAAATAACAAATTCCAATGATGACATAATGTTGATGGCATAATCAGGGGGATTTATCCCAAAACCGACTTTGGAAGATGGTTGGAAATGAAACCCCCGACGATGATGGATATTTTCTACAGAAAGGCTAATCAATTCCTATATTTAGAGGAGGCACATAATCATCCCCAAAGAGGTGAGGCTGGGAGTTAAACTGAAGTGATACAGAGCAATATTGGTTCAAAATAGTCCAGAGGAAGTTCCGATAAGGTGAATGTAAACGTTGGCAATAAGATCGGGGGTTAGAAATAAAATGACAATGGGGCAAGAAAGTGAAAGCCTAATAATAGGAATCGTCCTAGGATTCCTAATTATAATAATTACACTAAACAGGATAACTCAATGGAGAATATATATTTGGTAACTCAAAGTACCAAGCAGTATAGTAAGATGGCTTTAAGAGAGTCGATCGAGAAGGAGAAGTGATCTGGTAAGTTCTGCAGGTTTCACGAGACCCACGGTCATAATACCAATGAATGCAGGTACTTGCACGATATGATTGAGGAGCTGATTGGAAAAAAGAAATAGTAATAGATTCTGAAAGACCTATAGGATGGTGGGAAAGGAAATTCTAACCCCCTTGGGTCATCTTCCCAATGGGGGCAAGCTGGTCCTGGTGGTGAGGAGCCTAGTTGGCCTGAAAAATATTTGTGATAAATACAATCATCGGTGGACCATATTCGGTTGACAAGAGTTTGAATAAGATGGATAAGTATGTTTGTGCTTTGAAGCATACAGAGAATGAAAGATTCTTTACTATGGAAGATGGAGTTTCGAAAAAAAAATTCAAAACCATGACATATGACATTGTTTTTCGAAACAAAGATGATAATAGGGTGGAAGCCCCGATATTTACCCATTAGTTATAATGGCCACGATTGGCTCTGCTAATGTTCAAAAAGTGCCGGTTGACTATGGGAGCTTGGTCAACATTCTACTAAGAAAGCTTATTATCAAATGCTTTTGAAGGAAAGGATTCGAACCATGTAAATCTCGAATATGGGGATTTAACTAAACGGTTATGGAGTTAATCGGGTATGTGGAGCTATCGGTAATGCTTGAAGAGGGCGACCACAGGCGAGTGCGGGCCATGCCTTTTGTGGTGTTGGATATTTACCCGGCTTATAATACATTTTGGGCCGAATGGCCCTGGCTGAATTCAGGGTAGCTATATCTTCCTAGTGTTTGACGTTTAAATTTCCTATGGAGAACAGCGTGGGAGTGGATCACGGAGATCAAGGGCTCGGCTGCGAATGTTATGTCATCGAGCTAAGGGAGGCAAGGCGAAGCGAGAAAGGGAATGATGCAAAGGGGAATCTCTACATCAAGGCTTTGGTTGCATAGCAACTAATGCTCGAGCCCTAGCTCAGGTAGCATAGTGGATTCTGTAAGAATATGGATTTGTAGAAAGAGCTAGAAGGTGGAAGAGCAGCTTCTGCCGAGCTATCAATCAATGTTATGGTCAGCCAGGATGATCCGACTCGGGTTGTGAAGTTCGGTTCACAGCTTGGCGTGAGGATGATGAAGGAGTTGGTTGGTTTTCTCCGAGCGAACTTAGATGTGTTCGCTTGGACTCACTCGACATGTGTAGAATCTCGCCAGAGATAGCGAGCTATGCGTTGAACATAAATTCCAAATGTGTTCCTATGAAATAGAAGCTTTGCAGCCTAGATTCGAAGAGATCCATTGCACTCAAAGAAGAAGTGGATAAGCTAAAAGACAATGGCTTCATCTGTGATGCCTTATACTCGGAGTGAGTACCAATCCTATCATGGCAAAGAAACCTAACGGGAAGTGGAGGGCATGCATCGACTATTCTAACTTAAATAAGGTGTGCTCCAATGACAACTTCTCATTACCAAGGATTGATCAGCCGGTGGATTCAATAGCTGGACATGAACTACTATCGCTCTATGTAATAGGATAGAGCCTGTCATTTCCTAACTTCAATAAATAAATTGCTTTTTGGATCCAAATCTCTGCCTTTACATAGCTTAAGATTTATAAATTATGACCGACTCGAATGTATCTACATGCGAACAATGTAGGTATGCAGGTTCCTGGAGTTAGGTTCCAACCAAACTTCAACAGTTCATGATCGGACCCTTGGAGTTCAACCCTTCTTGGCGCCCGAAGATGGATGCCAAACTATATTTTGCCCTTAATGTGAGGGTAGGAGTGTAAACCTAAAAGGACATGATTTGATCGTCCGCTAACTAACTCTTATCCTTGATGTGGGATGGTAGGAGTATAAACCAAATAGGATGTGATCCAACCATCCACCAACTAACTCATGTCCTTAATGTAGGGGCAGGAGTATAAACCAAATAGGATTTGATTAACTGTCCATCAGCTAACTCTAGCCCTTGATGTGGGGGCTATAATATAAACCAAATAAGACAAGACTTGACCGTCCACCAACTAACTCTTATCCTTGATCTTGGGGCAAGAGTATAAACCAAATAGGATGTGATTCGACCGTCCATCACTCAACTCCCATTCTTGAATAAGGGATGGGAGTGTAAACCTGGATGGACATGACTTGACCATCCATCCATTAACCCTTTCCCTTAATGTGGGGGCACGAGTATAAATTCAAAATAAATGCGATATGTCCTTCCAAACATCTTGCCCGAAATAGGCAATGCTAAAGATCTATGCTCGTCGTAAGGTGGGATCCTACATATAAACTTTGATCGACACTGGGAGTTAGGCCTGACCAAAAATAAACGTCCTAGATGAGGATGTGCAAACTACGATATTAAGTAGTTAGCCAAACTAATGCCTGGATCTTGGCGCGATCGAATGTCACTATCCTGGAAAAGGATACCTTAATAGTTACTTTATGTGGCTTACCTTAACTGATGCATAGAGTTTGGCACTTCAACGATAGCTTTACGTTCATAAGAATGAAAAAAGGCCGATGAACCATGGAACGGGCTAATGACTTGGTCCGATAATAATTAAGGAAAAGAATGGATCGCAAGTACGTTGAATTAAAAGAGCATTTATTAAATACTTTAATAAAACCAAAAAAAGATTGAACAGAACAAAAGTCTTTGTTATTCACACATAACACTTAGAAAGAAAAAGTACAAGTTTTATTTGCGCCGAAGGGCGAAGCAAAAGTGGTGGCTGAATCCGCACAATACCGGCCGAAAAACAAAAACAGACTCCTACAGCTGCAAACCAAAAAGCAAGTCTACTTACGCAAAACAAATCAATAATCACTTCTTTGGCTTCTGCCTTCGTGGTGTCTTTGCATCGCTGTATGATGGATCACTCGAGCCATCACCCTTTCTTTTTCCTCCTCTTCTCCCGCCTCCTTTACCCTTGGATGGAGTGCTCTGCGATGATCCAGCATACACGCTTTGGATGCTCCCAGGTAGAGCAAGAGTGACAGTGTAACATCCCCCATTTGGAGGCCCAAAACTAACCGCTACAGATGCTGTAGCCATCTATAGTTATTATTTTTCAGTGACCAAATGCGGTAATGCTAGGTACATTGATGTATCAGAAACACATGGATATGAAAATTTTAAACTCAATTTTAAAACAAATTTCTCATTCCATTTCAAATCGCATTACATAATCCTAATTCGTAAACCACGTTCAGAGAAATATAATTCTTACAAATTACGCCAAGAGCGACATATGAAGATGCCATATTGGTTGGTCAGAGTCTAAATATAGGCACTAAGTAACTTTGCCATTACATCCAATTACACGGCGGCATCAAACAGAAAAAACTCCTTATAGAGCTTGCCTCCTGCACATCTCTAGAAGCTTATTCATCTAAAGGAGAACCTGAAAACCTTAACTCTCAAACTACACAAAATTAATTCAGCACCCGAGAGTTTAAGAGGAAAACATAAACTTCGAGTCAAACACAAAGTCTGGTGTTAACAATAACCTACCATCTCGAACCATATAGATATCTAGTGAGACTCGCAGCTTAGCTGAATGGGTTTTCCCCTTACTGGTATCTTAACCCAATTTATATTAACCATATACTATGCACCTGCATCGATAGTGGTTTAGACTTTACATAATAAAATGTATCATGATGACATGAAAATATGCAATACGCTCTGAATTTCCCATCCTCATTCATCTGACTATTTGTCTTAAGTTATAGTTTCTAGGATCAGTATTAACTTATTAGTTTTCATAGGCTAACTAATAACCTGTTCCAAGCTTGCGGACTATCTGTCTGATTTCATAGTTTTCATGCGATCACTAAGAACCTTTTGGTGTCTACCAATAACATCATACAATCATAGTTTTCATGGGTCACTATGAACCTATTAGATTCTTCAAAAACATTTCTCGTGTCATAGTTTTCATGGGCTGACTATGAACCTATTGAAATTTATCAACAACCTATTTCGAACATAGTTATTATGGGATCACTAAGAACCTATTGGCCTCTACCAATAAAAAATTTCATAATATAGTTTTTATGGGCTTACTAAGAACCTTTCTAAACCAATAATCTTTTAATCAGTCTTGGGCATCCTATATTCTGATCTGTATGACCTCCTGGATGCAATTCTACTTACATAGAAGTTAATTCAACGTATATTCACTACAGGGTCAACCTAGCTTGTTATTATGCCCTTAACACCCCAAAATGCAGTTAAGAGTTATAAATGAAGTGAATATGATTTCACAAGCATACATGATAACAGGTAAAATAACACAACAATATAAACATCCATGGTTTAATTCCTTGTAATCATTTTCCAATGACATATGGTTAATACTCTTAACCCACTATCTTTAGAAAATAAAGCTTCCTCTAAAATTTCAAAGTTAAATGTCATTTCAAAACTCTTTTACATTGCCATGTGTTTACTTTAAAAATGAGATTGGGTTCTCTAATTTGAAAACTAAGGCTTTCGACTATATCCTTCGGATCATTGTGACATTATAAGTTACCCTCTGCCACTCTCCCTTTTGACATCATCGAGCAAACAAGCCCTCCATCCCCTTCCATTTAACTAACTATTTCAAAACAAGCAGTTATGCCCCTATTTCCACTCTACTATAGCGTCCGGGCCTTTCGAAATCATTGCTTAAGCAATGCAGAAGGCCCCTTGAACTACTTCTTCGAAACCATGCGAAAGGACCCTGTCGACACCATTGATTGGGTGTGGCACAACCCTTCCGCCTCTATAAACACACATGCAGAAGGACGCTTTCGACACTATCAACTAGTGCAGAAGGTATGTTGTTGACACTATTGATTGATGTGGCCTACCCCTTCCGTCTTCAATGATTAACATACTTGCGGAGCATATGAAAGAGGAAGGAACCCCTTCGACACTATCTACTAGTGCAGAAGGTCCTTTCCTTGATAGTTGGATCAATTAATGCGGTGGTGCCCACTTGTTAAATTGTATGTATGCCGAGGAACCCATTCGACACTATTGATTAGTGCGGAAGGACCCTTAGTGCGGAAGGACCCTTCCGCCTTCATCCTAGACAAGGTTATATATTAACTATAGCGGTACCCCTATCCCCTTTGTGTTCAAAGAAAAGCGACATTGTATGCTTTCGTAGGATCAATGCTTTCGAAGGCATCAATGCTTTCGAAGGCAAGTGGCGTTGTTGTAATTATCATAAAAACTAATTTTTAACTAAGTAAAGCAATTTCTTTTTACTTAACCCCTTATATTGTAAATTTTATATTAGATAACAAAACCTTTATAAAATTCTTTTCAGAACTTGTTGCCGCATGTATTTCCCAATGCTCCAATATTTAATTAAAAATTATTAGATAACCCCTTATATTTAATTAATCGTTAAATACTAGTCTTTCCAATTAAATTCAAAACTCAACCAAATCTCTTGAGAAAAATATCAGAAATTCACATAAATTCAAAAATGAGAATATATTTACCATATAAAACTTTTAGGCCGAAAATATTAACTAATTCCTTAAATTAATTATAACCTGAAATATCCATTTCATTCACTCGGAAATTCATAATAAATTATCCATAGCTTGGAATATTATGAAATTTTAAACCCATCTCCAAATAATGTTTTACATTACATATTCAAAAATCATGGCATTTGGAAATCAATTTGCATGATTTTATCCTTAAAACCAAACTATATCTTTCCACAAAATCCTTGCTTAAATTATAACATGGCATTAAAATCAAAACATATCATTATTCATCTAATCATATGGTTTTAAACCTCAAAGCCGAATTAATATATTCAAGTTGGCTTATAGGAGATGATTTAGATCATTATTCACCTTGTTTGGATAAGGAACTTGAGATTTGTTCTACATTTTAATCTTCTTAGCTTGAATTTTAGCCTTTAATTGATTTTTGAGCTCCTCTTCTTCTAGGATTATGGTCGATCTTGTTTTTCTTTTGTTTAAGTTTTTGTTTTGTAAGAATGTAAATGAAAATAAGAATATTGTAAGGGATTTTAGGGGTTATGAGGTTCGGCTATTGCCCTAGCCTTATTCTCTTAAGTATTTAAGTCATAACTCTTTCTCTTTAATTAATTTAGTTAAGGCATGACCTTAATTAGTTTTCAAATCTCAATTCTCTTATCACTCTAGTCTTTACATTATTCTATTTAATTTATCTAAGTAAATATCCTGAATAATGCTATTTAAAATTAGGGGAACTACAGATAGGAACAAAGATAGTCTGGCCAGGCAGAGCTATGGATAAAGGAGAAGGATAGGTCCCTATCTTCTCTAGCTTTACCTTTTTGGCTAGGACAAGTTCCTGCTCAAGCGTACTCATTATGGGACCCCGTTGGGGCTCGGAGGACCCGGTGATAACAACAACATCGTTAGTTTGAGCTCCGTGAAGCTCGCCAGCTCCTTCATCCTATAAAGCATCTATCATTCGCACGTCAAGCCAAGGAGTCTCACCAGTCGGGATACTCGGCATCGCCATTGAAGTAATCACAGTAACCAATTTTGTTGTAGATGCTTGTTGTGTCAATTGGAGACCTTTTTCGAGAAGCAGAATGACCTAGGGCTGACCTAAAACTTGAGAGATATAAAAAGGGAGATTAATGATGTCAATCGGTGACATATGGTGTAACATCCCGTATCTGGAGGCCAAAAGCTAAGCGCTATAGATGCTACAGTTATCCATAGTATTAACTTTTGGTGACCAAATACGGTAATGCTAATGGTATCCATAATATCGGAAGCACTTGCGTATGAAAAAAATCACAAATTTCAAAAAAACAACATTTTACTAGTTACATTTCAAAACAAATTCATATCCAAGTTACATAATCCCATAACACTTCCTAGGTTTTTGATCAATTATAATTTACAATAATACGCCAAGGTTGGCATATGACGATGCCACCATGGTTGATCAAAGAAATATAGTCATAATTGACTTAATATATACAGCGGAAATAAACAGAATAAACGACAACTCCTAAATAGCTATCTCTTAGCCACCCGCTCGTCTTTGGGAGCTTTATTCGCCAAAATTAACTAAACCTATAAATCTCAGCCCTTAGCCTACTCAAATCAATTTTGAGCACCTGAGAGTCTAAGGGGTAACAAAAATTTTGAGTCAGACATAAAGCATGGTGTGAATAATACTGTTACATCTTAGTTTACTGATATTAAGTGAGGCCACGCCACTTAGCGGAACGGGTTTTCCCTCACTAATATCCTTTTCAAAAAATATATTTTGCAAATCTTTTCCTGCAACCAAACTGGTTAATCAAACTGATTATAATAATAATAACTATATCCATTATGTTATAAACAGGTAAGTAATGGACTATTTGTCCATGTGTAATAAATGGACTATCTGTCTGAAATCTGGGCTGACTGCCCGTAAACTGGACTAATTATCCGCAAACCGGACTAATTGTTAGCAAACTGGACTAACTGTCCGAATCAAATGGACTATCTGTCCAAATCATTTTCTTAGGGCTAACTACCCTTCATCTTTTTCCTTGAAAACATTTTCAAAATGATTTAACCTTTTAAATCATACTAATTCAAGGAAAATATATTCTTAGCTTTACTCTAAGCTATTTTGCCATGTTATATATAATTTATTCAAAATAATGTTGATGAAATTTAATGAGGATTACCTATTTCCCCTAAATAAGTTAAAACTCTTTTTAACTTAAAACACTTCGGCTATGTTGCCCAGTTAGTATATTCGAAACCTTTGTTTAAAACCTTTAAACAACCCTTTCGGAACCCTTGAAAGTAACCCTTTCGAAACCATTAAAAGTATCTCTTTCGAAACCAAATAAAACCCTTTACTTAACCTAGGCCGAGAGGCCAAATCCTTCCTTTCGAAACCATTCAAAATCTTACTTTCGAAAGCTTTAAAACATTAGACATCCTTCTTTATTTCAAAAACATTGGAAAAACCTTTCCTTTCAACCCTTTTGACACAATCAGAAAAACCCAACCTTCCGAACCTTTCGAAACCACTGGGGAACCACCCCTTCGAAACTATTCTTTATAACCTTTCGAAAGCACCAAACCTTTATAAACACAAACCTTTCGAAAGCACTTGGGTTCAATTTAAAATATGTGTAAACCTTTCGAAACCATTCAAAATCTTACTCTTTCAAAACCTTTGAAAACCGTTTCGATAGAAACCATTTGGATTGTGCTTTCAAGTAGAGCAAAAGGATCAAAAAACCATTAAAGTCCAAAGCACTCCTTTTGAAATCATTCCTAAGTAAAGAAGTGATGGTGTCGAAACCATCTCTTCGAAAGCATTGGAGAAGTGGCCAAATTTTAGAAAACAAAGTAACCCCTTCGAAACCATTTGGGTCAAAAAGTAGAAAGTGGCAGCTATAGGTTTTGACCTAGTCGAAAGCATTTATTTAAAATAAAGGCGCAACCCAATCGAAACCATTTCTTTAAAACCATTTAACATGGTTGTGACGCCCCACCTCTATACCCACGCTAACCAAGAACACTACGATGTAGTGCTGTCAATTAGCGCGGAGAATAAGGCTGTGGAGGAGCGACCATCCATGTAACTTCCTTGTGCGAGCACCGATACGTCAGATAGAATAGAATGCATATCTTTTAAGGAGGAAATCCGACATACCGATACAAACACAAAGCTATCACACGGTGGCTATATATAATCTTCGGAAAACAAACATAGAAATAATCATAACATAAATCAGTCACAGACATCCATATCACAAAGGCGGAAGAAGATATGAATAAATATATAACACATGAAAGTGTACATCAGAGTAGTGGTCAGAAAGATCCACGATAATACAAAAGAATAGCATCACGTGCTATACAAAAGAATAAGTACACAACATAGAGTCTATATCTCAAAGGTGTACATCCAAAAACTACTAATCTATGTAGTTAGCCAAAAGTCAGAAATATCCTGAAGAGAAGTCAAGCAGGAGCACCTGTAACATCTCGGTCTGACCCGAGTATTATTTATAAGAAAATAATAAACGGATCAGTCTAACTATAAATATCAGATGATATGGTATAAAGTAAATGGCATGACATGAACATGAAATAACTATTACGACATACTACTATAAGTATGTAAATGATAATCAACAAAAGATTAATCAATATCACAAGAATCTTCTCAAAGATAGGGTAGGGTATCATACCCTAAACTTGTATTCATAACAAGTCAATAACACATGAATTCACCAATGCACAAAAACTGATATCATATCAATGAAAATCATGAAAATTGGTGAAGCACAAAATTCCAGAAATCATCATCAGAAATCCAGAAAAACACATAAAAAGGGGGGGAGGCCTAACACATGAATGGGAGCATGAAAACTCACCTACGCGTAAACACATGACGAGAAGCTATCTCATGGAAGCTATCCATTAAATTTTCACACAGGAATGGCCCGAAGACCGTAGGGTGCTACCCTAGAAATGTGATGGCGAAACATCACATAATCGGGGTATAGTCTCCCACGTAGACAAAGAGACATCGCTCAATCGCTAGTCTAAATCACAAAAATGATCGTCATGATCATAAGGAAGTGTCAATCACACCAAGCTAGTAAATATATGAGTTTAGCTTCATGTCCCATAACCACTTGCTTAACTTAAATATTTACGAACAAGCTGTAAATCTTCACTAGGAAATTGTCACAAAAAGGGTTCAATCGAACAAGTCCAAGAGCTAACCGACGAAGTGAACGCAAGCATTTCATACCACTCGTTTTACTAAGTCGTTTAAGTCAATTTCTCATCCGAGTGAAGTAAAGGCTTGTATATACTAGTAGATTGAAAATCGGTTTGAGAAAACGAACTTTTGATATTTAAAATAGTGTTGAAATTGCTTTGATGAAAGAGTTTTGATATTTACTATTAGTAATGAAACCTTCATATATCTTTAAAGTGACAAGTCATAAAACGATTGTAGAAACAAATCAATTCACGTTCGAAGACGTGAGTAAAGTCCAAAGAAGTCAATCCCAAAACCATCAAAGTAGAAATTCTGATAAATGTTTTTCAGAAGAGATTGCCTACGCAGAGTAATACGGGGTTCGACTTAGTGAAGGCAAGCTGTCCAACGACCTAAGGAAAAATAGGTGGGCGACTAAACAAAGTGGCCGATAATAAATGATAACAACAAAAAGGGAATCAACCCGATTTGATTAGAGTTGGATATTCAAGCTAAAAAAACAACTAGGCAAAACACAGCAGATTCAGACGTCTGAGATCAAGAATTCAGACGTCTGAATCTGGAAAATAAACTATTTTCCAGAACAGAATTCAGACGTCTGAATCCTAGATTTCAGACGTCTGAAATAGGCACTTTTTAGCCTATTCCTTTTCTGGTTCAAAACGAACCAATTAAGACGTCTGAAATTTTGATTCAGACGTCTGAATGCTGGAAGAAGAAAATTCCCAGTATTCCATTCAGACGTCTGAACCATACGTTCAGACGGCTGAAACTGTTATTCAGGGCATTCCCTGAACCTAGGCCAAAAAATGGCCAAACGACATCGATAACGATCGGTCGAGCCACAACGACTCAGGAATTGCACAAGGATAAGTGTTAGGAATTCATACCTAACAATCGAAGATAATTATTGACTTAGATGTGAGATAAAAATCTCACCTTTATACACAAGGACAAGTATGAAGGAGCTATAGAGCAATGGCAATGACAATCTCTCTTCAATCCCAACTCAACAAGCTTGATTCCAAGCTAAAAAAGAGAAACATTTCCTAAATTAGGTTTAGGAATTTCTGAAATTGATAAGAGAGTGAGTTGGGGAAGAAGAAGAGGAGACTTACCAAAGCTTCTTCTATTGATTTGGAGCTAGAACTTGGTTTGTAGATGGAAACTAGGGTTTTGGAGTTTTAATTTCTCATTCCACTCACCATTAATCTCTTTTAGAACTGAAATGAAGAGGGGGGAAGGGAGTGAATGAAGAGGGGGTTTCAGTTTGGAGTGTTAAGTTAAAACATAGGGCTGAACCAAACCCAAACCCAAAGTGAAAATGGTCGAATTTTTGACTAGCTCCAAACATATCGAAGTTTACACTTAAAAAGATCGCAAACGACATTTTGAACTCAATGGGAGCGGTCTCGAGTCCTAATTTGTCCGTATGCAAAAAGTAGCTTTTCGGACTAACATCCGATTAACGATTTTAAATATAAAAATATAAAATCGATAAATATGCGGGTTGTTACAATGGTCGAAAGCCAACCTAGTCGAAAGCTAAACAGTCGAAAGCAAGCAGGCGCATTTACATTTAAAAGCAAAGTATCTCTTCAACCCCTTCGGAACCCATGGTGTCGACCCTATACCTTCCACCTCTATCCAATTCATGCCATGTGCGTTGGTTTCGATGGAGTTGGAGGCCAAGGTAGGTAGGTGAAAGTCCGGTGCCGAAAGTATTAAAATGGTAAAAACCTTGTATATTTGTCCTTTTAAACTATTTCTTTATACCTAACCTGCTTAGTTTGTCAAATTGTGATTGGTTGCAAGTTTCTCTTTTCTAAAAGTACTACCAACTTTCCAGAAATAATAATTTAAATTATTTACAAAAGGCCCCTTCTCCTTTTATAAATATATAAAACATTTAAGTCGCATACCTTAAATAATTTTCTATATCCATTAAAACACTTAGGAAAATTCTACAAAAATTCTAGAAAATCACTTTTAACATGTTTTTCAATATATATAAATTTCAGACCCAAACCATTAATTAATTAACCATAAATAATTTTTAACCCAAAATAACATTTTGTTCACTAGAAAATTCATATAAAATTCATAAAAAAATCAGAAAATTGAAACCCATCTCTAAAATATCATTTTTGGTCTACATAAAAATTCGCAAGGCATTTGGATGTCGTTTGATAGGGTTCTCACCTTAAAACATGTCATAAAGTCTATATAAACAAACATAAATCATCAACAAGTATATATAATCATTCCATCATTCAAAAATATGGAAAATCATTGCAAATAAGTTCGGATTCATCTTAAAACCGAAAAAATAAGAAATTTGAGATGTAGTCATTATTCACCTTAGCTTTAGAGATTAAGGACCTTAAGATTTGAATGGATTTGATTTGATTTAGCTTCTTCCTTAGCTTTTCTTAATCTTCTTCCTTTTTCCCTTGTTAATGGTGGCCGGCTTCAAGTTTTAAAATTTATCAAATGAAAAGTGAAAGTGTATAAGACACACGGCCAAGGTTTAAGGGTATAAGAATGGCCTCTTTCCTATTTTACCCCTCTTCTATTTCATTTTAACTCTTATTTTAATTTATTGTTTTAATGGCATGGCTACCCCCTACTCAAATCAAATCTCAATCCTGATAGAGTTAGGGGTATGCCCTAGGGGCAATTATGTAATTTGTTACATATATATAACTCGTTGACCAATCTTGTTCGAAATAAAAGGTATTTTCTTCCTATTATATACTTGATATAATGTGATTATATTAATTAATTAACTTAATTAAAAGTATATTTAATAGAAAAATCCATAAATGGTATATTTTGTGATAGTAGTTACAAAGTGTTGAAACCGTGAGTAATTTATCACAACGAAACAAATATACCATTTTAAATGTTCCTAGTCAAGATGTAACGAGACTGGATATCGATGTATCCGTTGAGATTGGAGTACGTAACGCTCTCCAAACGTTGGGCAGTGTATTACTCATGATGCTCGGGGCACCTAGGGGTTACGTATTAATAGTTAGGATAACTATGGAACGACTCACTCGATAGTTTTCTGTTGGTTAATATAACTAAGGTCAAATAGAAAATATCGATGTGACTGATTTACACAGTTCTCTCGACTTGAGAATACTGTGGTTCTTCAATATGAAAGCTCCGCTTTGATTATAGCCAAATCATGGCATGGCGTCCATCGAGTGACTATAGTTGGGTCGAGTTGAAGTATTGGAAGTGAAGCACTATTCAAGAAAAGATCCATCTCCTCAGTTATATGTGGTTAGTATCACAGTTAACTAAAGTCAATTCAAAGTCAAAGTCTTTGGCCAGAGCATTTCGGTTAGTAATAATTGTTATTATTGAACCAAGGACTTTGTATTTGTACTATAAAGTTGAATGTGGATGAGGTTGGAATTTTGACCATTATCAAATTGCATAAGTCCAAAGTGATATAGTTTTGACGAAGAGAATTGGTGTAAACAAATGTCACAACCGGGTAACGCTTATTAAACTAAAATTAGATTTTACTGAAAATGAGTAAGCGATAAATTTGGCCATAATGTCACACCACGTGCTAAGTGATGTGTGAAAGTTAAAATTAGAATAGTTCGATGTTAATCGCTGACCAAATTTACACCCAAGAGTTACATAGCCGAAATGATGAATTCCCTTAAGACCGAACGATTTAATTAGTTTATAATTATCATAAATTAATTAAATTAATTAATATTTATGAAATATTAATTATAAAATTTGAATATGATTTGAGAAATAAATAATGTTATATATATATTTATAATGGTTATAAATATATCGATCGATATACAATATCGATAAGCGATTAAATTAGATTTAATTGCATAGTATTTTGGCTTGAGCTTAGATGGGTGTAAGGCCCATCATCGGGGCTGAAAATTTTTGGTTTTGGAAAGGTCTAGGAGTGGCTAAAACATAGGGAATTGGCTTGGAGATAATGGGTTGAGATCAAGTGAGAATGGGTAAAAAGGTTTTCCTCATTTCTCTCTAGTACAACCCTATATATATGTATATGTATGTATGTATGTATGTATCTCTAAAATAATGAATAATTTTTTTTGGCCGCCATTACCTTCTACATTTCTGATTTAAACATAGCTCTCAATCCACTTCAAAATTCTCAAATATATTTCAAATTAAAATAATACTATTCGATAGTTAGAGGTCAGTAATTCCGGACTTGCAATTTGACGAATCTAGAATAGTAAAAGGAAGGGAAGTCATTGCTTCAACGTGGATTCAAAGGCATCATTAAATTGGTAATTTTAATTCATCACCCTGTAATTAAATTATATTATATGATCCTATAATGAGCAATTTCATATCTGTTTAAATATATTACTACTATATGTTTAATTAGGTGAGAATTTTTGTAAGTAGATGTGGTTGTCACAAATCTATTTGGTTATGTGCATAATTTGTTTATTATACTATTTGATTTATGTATAGACAAATGTTGTTTACTTTACAAAATCAATTTTTGTCATTAATAATTGTTTTATATATATTTATTTATAAATTCATATATATATATATATATATATATATATGTATATATGTATATATGTATATATATTAGTGTATATTTCTCTCTCATAATAGCATATATGCATATATAAGATATATATATGATTTAAAAAATTTGATACACTTATTTATATATAATATGAATTTACAAATTCGAAAATAAATTATCATACATATATTCATATTTTTAAATTAACATTTATTGAATTTTTGAATTATTTATTATATATAAAATAATAATTACATTAAAAATTCAATTATATTTTTTTAAAATATTATATCATTTTAGAAACATATAGAAAAAAATTAGGAATTTTTCAATAAATTTTATTATTTTTAATAATTAATATTATTTTGGAAAAACTGTTTATGATTTATTAAAAATAATAATTTAACTGAAAAGTTCTTCAAATTTTTTTTAACCTTTCATGATCCTAAAATTTTTGAAAATTTAAAATTTGTATTAATAATAATATATTATTTTATATTAAATAATTATTGCCGGAATCAATGTATTTATTTTTAAAAATAATATTTCAACTTTGAAAAATCTCCAGATTTTTCCTAAGCTCTATTTTATAATCCTAAATTTTTGAAAATTGTAAAATTTGAATTTTTATCAATAGATTATTTATGTTAATTATTTATGGATGAAAACATTATTTTATTCATAATATACACAATTAAAATACTAAAACTATTATGTTTGCAAAACTAAGTTAATTTTGAATTATAAATAATTTTTAATAATTGTTTTCTGTCTTTATATATATATACATATATAAATGTTTTATGTTCATATATTATATATAATATATTTATACATACGTGTGTGTGTATTGTAACACATATACATGCACATATTTGGACAACATACATAACATAAAAAATGTGTTAATATGTCTGTTGTGATGTAAATCCCAACATCTACATATGGGCATATTATACCTTGCACGGATTATTATGTTGCACATGCATTCACACATATATGTATATGATACATTTATGTATAAACTAAATCAAATAAAATTAATTCATATCTTAATATATTTGAATTTAAATAAAATAAATGATTTTATGTAAATGAAATTTAGAAATGTTCTAATTCAATTAGACTTCATAGGCCCAATAAAAGATCCAATAAGGTAAATTTTTTGAAATTCACCAATAATTTCTACTGCGGACTAATCCAGTTCCAACAAATCCCATAATCAACACATTATTTAATTTAATTTAGCTAATCAAATATCCTAAATAATGTTACCAAAAATATGCGGTGTTACATATGGACTCTTTAAAATATAGGTGAGGTTAACGAGATACTTCCTTTAGTTTGGGATTCGGTATTGGCCGGAGTGCCGTCGGAATTCCCTTCCAAGATGGGAGAAAGGATGTGAATTTTAGCATTTGGGGTTGATCTGGATTGTATCCCAGGATCAAAGATGAATCATGAGCAGTTCTGGTTCCAAAGGTGTTCCTAATAGTGGCATCTTGAGGCAATGATCCAAACCCTTCGCCTAAGCCTTTCTGTGCTGTATCAGCTAGTTCCGGATGGAGAATAAGTTGGTCCTTTATTAGCACCATAAAGCTCATATCCTTTTAAGTTCTCCTTCTCAAGCTATGCTAGGTCCACCTCACCACTTTTTAGGAATTCCCTTTCTTCCTCGATGGCTTGTTCCCAAGTAAGGGTAAGAACTTTTGGGGAATCATGATCGCACTACTCTAAGTTGTGGAATTTGAGTACATTGGCATTGTACTTGTTGAGCATTGGTTCGAACTTCTCCATCGTTCACTTTTTTACGGCTTCAACCTCCTTTTTGATGAACACTTCTACATCTTGAGCACGTGCGACTGCCTTGTTACTTTCATCACCAGAAGCGAGCAGCACTTCACCGTAACCCTGAGCTTGTTGGAGAGCTTCGTTCTTCTCTTTTGTTTCACTTTGAAGCTTGGCTAACAACTGGTTCACCTTCTTGTTCGAGACATTTCTTTCTAGTGCTAAGTCATGATTCTGATGGTATGCGTCCCCATCTTATTGTTATGCTTAGTCCTCTTATTTTCTAATGCCTTGGTAGCATCCTCGGCTTTTTTCTCGGCTTTAGCTTGTGCTTTTCTCATGTTTTCAACTTTATCTTTGAGATTTGCAATGATCCTTTTATCTTGCACCTCTAAAAGTTTTTGATTCTTGATTTTTGATTTTGAGCTTCCTTTCCTCCGAGATTACAGAGATATTCACGATTATCCGCTTCCGTTCATTGTATCGAACATAAGCATCCGATACATAAGCAACCGTCTTCTCCTTTACCCTTGTCGGAATGTCCTTTAGATTGTACACAAACATAAGTTCGTCAAAGCATACATCTAAAAATTGCTCCCTTAGTTCAGCCATTCGAGCACCGGCGAAAAATGTTGCTCCACCGTGACAACCGAAGCTTTGATCAATTTCCTGTCGGCCTTATAATGGGAAGTCTTATAACTGCTCTTATGGTGTTGGAGGTCACAAGATCGACTGTAATTTGATAGTGCCAGATGCTGCAAAGAAATAGAAGCTGGAGGTAGTGCACGAGAAACATCGCTCAATTGAAATCATCACGGTGTTCAAAATGTTTGTCCAAGCCTCTAGGCAGAGGTGATCTAGACCTAAAATAATATCTAGAGGCAGTGTTATGAGATAGATAGTCTCTGTCGCGACTGCCTCTATCACGGTTAGACCGGTAACCGAATTCAGAATCTTGACCACTGCCTTGATGGTATGTGCTTGGACTATGCCTATGTGGTCGGGATATGTTTTCTTCCAAAGATTGAAATATATACTTCTTCCTCTCCATGGATCCTAGAAAAGAAACAAAAAAGAATTAGTTTCGACTAGAGGGGATGCGAATCAAGTGTAATGAAGTGCATATGTGTGCGAGTGTCTTAGTATCCCCCCGACGGATCGTGTAACAATCCATATTTTTAACTATTTTTAATTTAAAATTTAATATGATTATTAAATTAAAAATGGTTAGAATTAAAATTTAATAATTTATTAATGTAGTTATTGAATATGAACTTGAATAAAATTTTGAAATAACCAATTTCAGAGATTTCGGCAACGATAAGTATTGAAATGAAATTCTATGTATTGGAAGTGTATGTAATCAGTAGCTGGAATTGAATGATTAATGTTGTATTATTTAAATAAAAATAAAAATAATTGTTTTATACCAAATTCATTTGAAATCTAATATTGGAATTTATTGAAATTTTAATATTGAAATTCCTTGTAATTGAATTATTCAAGGGCTTTGATTTATGAAGTGTAATCTTGATATTTCGTGTAAGAACTTTTGTTGTTCTATATTTGAACAAACATTTTAATTTACAAAATAGTTTAAGATAAAAATTGAATTTAAAATATTTAGTTGATTTTAAATAAGTTAAATAACTTATATTCCAAATATAATGATTTAATCGCCAATTTTATTGTTAAATTTAATATTGGAAATTATTTAAATAACTGAATTTTGAATTTAATATAAATGGAAATGATTTTAAAAGTTGATTTAACTTGTATTTAAACAAGAATGAAAAAATTTTAACTTTGAAAATTGAATTTAAAGTGAATAAATTTATTTTGGAAAATAGCTTGTTTTAATTAACGTGTAAAAATAGCCATTTTGGCTACTGTCTCGGATTTCGACGAAACCAGTTTCATCGGATCTGTAATAGTGAATTATTATAGAATTTCAAATTTCGTAGCGTTCGGACGTATCGTTTGGCCGTGCGAGTTAGAAACGCGTAGAAATCAACTAAAGAAATTTAATTAAAATAATTTGTTTTAAAAACCTATCTTCTAAATATAATGGAATTGGCTCCCGATACCTATTACATTGTGTTTGGAATGAGGGTATAACATTAGGAATGCCAGGCGGCACACTTTGTTTGGAGTTTGAAAATTTTGCGGATGAATAGTGCCGTGAGATTTGTATATAATGCCCCCATCGTTCAAACGCTAGCTAATTTCTGAGCCGCTGCTGGTTTTTCTTTTAATGGCCAAAAATTGCTTAACTTCCCTCCTCGATTTCTCTCAATCCGTTCATCGAATTCAAAAACTTCCTAAGGCAAAGTCGTAGATCTCGAAGAGATCTACACATCCAACGGTTGAATCGTGCTATAACATCACGAGATCGCCGGAATCTAGGAAGGAAGCTCGTGCATGTTTTGGGGTTTCGCGCATGCTGGAGTGCACGCAAGCTTGGGCGTTCTGGTCGTGGGTAGAGCGGAGCATGGTGGTAGTTGATCATCGTCTGGTGGTCGTTGGCAGCACACGCACGTAGGGTTTGGACTGCATGGATATGGGTTTCCTTGGCTGTAGCGTGTGTATGTTAGGAGAAGAATTTTCTCTTTTATTGGCCGAAAATGGCTTAACTTCCCTTCTCGATTTCTCTCAATCCATTCATCGAATTCAAAAACTTCCTAAGGGAATGTCATAGGTCTCGATGAAATCTACACATCCAAAGGTTGAATGGTGCTATAATGTCACGAGATCACCGGAATCTAGGACGGAAGCTCGCGCACATTTTGGGGTTTTCACGCATGCTGAAGCGCATGCGAGCTTGGGCATTCTGGTTGTGGGTAGAGCGGGGCATGGTGGTCGCGATGGTGGCAGTTGATCGTCGTCTGGTGATTGTTGGCAGCGCCACATGTAGGGTTTGGACTGCGTGGATATGGGTTTCCTTGGTTGTAGCGTGCGTATGTTAGGAGGAGAGGAATGAAAGTTGTTTTATTAATTTTAGTTAATTAGTTTAGTTAATTATTATTTTAATTATCGTTATATTAATTAAAGCGTAACTTCTTCATACGAGATCTGATTCGAGCGAAACAAGCTGCGTTGGGTTAGTATCGACATCGTCTTCGGCATGGAGCTAGACTGAAGTTCATTTGATACTGAAAAAAATTTAGTTTCAAATAAAGGTGAGTATTTAAATACTCACGAAGTACTAAATTTCGTACTGGTAGTTAAACCAATTGACGAAGTGAAATTTAAATTGGATTGCTAATTAAACACCCATTATTGATAAATAGTTAATGTTTGTGATTTATTGATTGAAATTTAATTGGTTGAATTTGAATTGATGGACGGTTAAAACCAATATTTAAAATTTGATTGATAAATTTTATATTAAATTTGATAGCGTAAATCGACAGTTAAAATTTATAGGAATTCGACTGTTAAATGGATAGTTGAAGTTGATGATAAATGTGACATTTAAATTTGAATGGAAAATTTGACATTTTATACACTTATCAGATCGACATCAAAATTTGATATTTAAATCGATATTGGATTGCATATCACCTTTAGTTAAACACCCTGACACTGAGTTTTATTATTGATTGTTGTGTGATAGGTTGAATTGGTTGATTTGGATGTTAACTCAGGTTGTTATGGACGATATTGTTGATTTGCTCTATGTTGCTAGTGATTTTGATATTTTCGTGTTATCACGCCGTTATTACCATTATTAGGATGATTGATCACCTGGACATTTAAATTTGATATGGACGTTGAATATCCTATTTGATATGTAAATTTGAATTTTCATGCATAGCTGGCTGCTTTGGTAAAATTGTGATTTTATCGCCGTTCGGTGAAAATCGAGTTTATTTATTGAATTTTAAAAGGCTTTTAAACCTAACCTTTAGAAATTTTTATATTATAAAGAGTTTTATTTTATGGATCAAATTAAATTTGGTTTCTGAAATAAACATGAATTTCATTTATAAAAAATTTAAATTCTAATTTTATAATAATGCATATTTTTCCCTAGAAAAGAAAATAAAAGAGTTTGAAATTTTTCCTATAACTTTAATAAATAAAAGGGAAATGTTGTAAGAAGATCGATGTTTGGAATCCAACCATTAAATAATTTTGATACGTTGAATTGGATTATTTCAAAATTCTAGCTTTGGAAATGTTGGAATTCAATTTATTAAATGAATTTGTGTAAAGAATTCAATTTGAAATTTCAAAATTATAATTACTTATGTTTTGAATCATGGAAGTTGGAGTATTTTAAAGATTTGAATCTTAAAAATTCGAACATTAAGGTTATATTGAATCAAGTGATTTAAATCGGTGTATTGAGAGTAGACTCGAACTTATACAAATTGAATGGTTAAAAATTGAGAATTGAATTGAAATTAATTCAAATTGGAATTGAAATTGAAATTAGTTAATTTGTAATTTAAATTAATTAATTTGAAATTTAAATTGAATATTTGAAATCGAAATTGATTTGAATTGAAATTGGAATCAAAGTTAATTCGAATTGAAATCGAAATTGAGATTTGAATTGGAATAGTTGAATTTAAATCGGTTTGATTGGAATTTGGATCTGAGTCCAAATTTGCTTGAAATGGAAAGAACCGTCCATTTTGAAACTATATTTATTTTGATTTGACTTGACTTACATGAGGATTTTAGTCCCAAGTCGAGTGTTTTGTTTTTCCATTATGCTCAGGTCAGACCGAGTTTTTCAATTATCGAAGACTGTTATTCTGGAAGACGAAGACGAAGATTTGGTATATCATATCTATTGGTATCTATTCCGCTGCATTATTCATTCTGTATATCAAAATGTACAGCTCTGATAGTATTGTATAACTCTGATTGATGTTGTAAATTGAATTGAGTATATATTATTAAACTGCTTCATGAACTGTTTATGTTATTATTATATTTTGTTGTTCCACTGTGAGATTATGTTGTTGTTTCTTCTTTTCTTTTTATTTCTTTAAAATAAACCTATTGATAATCTATCTTTTAAATGGTTTGAGTTGGACATGTGTGGTTTATTGTCGACTTGAACTGTTTGAAAAGATGGGTCGTCATGGTTGATATCACAGCTTTGGTTTAGCGTATACCTAAACCTGTAGGAAAAGCTCCTTAAGTGTATATACGTATATGAGAGAGCATATTTGCTTGTGATATAAAAATATTTTGAAATTGATAAGTGAAATGATTTTAACTTGGATTATATATAGAATACAAAAAATGAATTCTATAAACTGGTAAAATTATTCATGACTTTTGGTCATGATGGATGTTATTTCTTTGTTGATTGATTGTTTGATTAATATGGATGGAAATATTACCACTTAATTAATTGATGAGTCATGCTCGGCCAGTTTATGAGCATCGACTATTGGCTGTTGATTTGAGCATTTGACTATGGTTGGAAGGTTTGGTTTTGAAATATATTTAACCAGTTTGAGAAACTGCATGTTTTAAATGGATTTTTAGTGTGTGTGTGTATATATCTGAATTTTCCTCTGTATCATTTTAAAGAGTAATGGTTTCCATGTGAAAGTGATATATGAAATATGGTTTATATAGATATGGTTAATAAATAAACAAAAAGTTATTTAAACTAGAAATTTAGAGTTTGAATTTCGGGAGTTTTGAAATTGGGTTATAAGATTCTAGAAATATATAATAGCATAATTTGAAATTATTTTCCATATAGAAGTGTTATAAATGATTTCAAAGTGATTTCAAAGGGGATTTTCAAAAGGTTTAAAAGAAATGGAAGTCCGGAACTCGCTTCTGCCGCTGGGAAATAATTTCGGTGGTGACTGCAGCATCATCGACATTCATTTTCGAGTTTCAAAGTGGGGGAGGTCACTTTAGTAGCTTTGCCACCCTATTGTTTAATGAAACTGATTTGATTCAAATTCCTGAAGTATGATTTGATATTCGAAAGAAATATGTATATATTTATTTCAAACGATTTGAAATAAAACTCGGTGTTCTATTCTCGAATATTGGATTGAATTATATTATGAACACATGTATCCTATTTATTAGGATTGATTGATTGATTAATTGTGCATCTTGTTGAGATGATTGATTGCTAATTCCCAATTTTGAATTGGAATTTGAATTTTCCAACTATTCTGAATAATCGAACACTTATTAATTGAGAATAAACTTTCAAATTTGAGTATTTTGGGAAGTATATAAAGTCTAGTTTTGGACATTTAAATTAAAGACAAATGGAAGTTGGGAAAAAAATTTAAAAAAAAAGCTAAATTTTGATAAGTAAATTGTATAAGTTTATTTTGAATTATATAAATATGAAATTTAGTTTTGGAAGGTTTTATAATAAAATTTGTTTCAAGAAATGTTTATAAACTTTGTAAAAGTTTTATAAGTTATTTATGCATAAAATGATTGTGGAAAATATTTGATTTTTGAAAAAAGATCTTGATTTATAAATTTGATATAATGGTAAACTGAAGTTATGAAAAACTATTGATTTGAAATTTGGAAAATTTTGAATTTGAATGATATGTGATTTGAAAACAAAAAAATGATTGTTGAGATTGTATATGGACTTGAAACTGAACTAATATTTGAAAAGGATTAATTTCGAAGACCTTTGACTTTATAAAAAAGTTGATTTGAAAGTTTTCGACTCTTATATGAAAATGGCTTGTATAAGTATGAAGTTATTTCGAAAACTATTGATTTTGAAAGGTATTCGATCTGAAAGCGATAATCTTATATATAACAGAATTTATATAAGAATGATATGATCGAGACTATTGTTTTTGGAAGGTACTCGATTGGAAATGAAATCTTATATATAATTGAATTTGTATAAGTGTGATATTTGAAGTTGTGATTTGGAGAGGGTACTATATATAGTATGATATATTTCAAAGTAAAAGATATGGGAAGTACCCTCCGTGATTTTTGATAATCCACTGGGTGGATTCATTCTATTTGTAACGACCACGACTTTCTCTCCAAAGAAAGTCGTATCGCTAATAAGAAAGAAAGGGGTGAGAAGTAGAAAAGAGAAGAAGAGAAAAGAAACAAACACAAATACTCACAGCGGAAACGAACAAAATATATTATATCACATAAATATTACATAGTATCATATACAACACTTATCAGAGTTACACAAATTACATATCATATACTAGACAGTTATAAACATCTGTCTAGTTATTACATCTCAATACAAAACAAAGATCTAAACAAGATCAACACAGCGGAAACTACTATCTATATCTACAACGCTGAAGCCTCCTGCTCCATTGCTCCTCCAGATTACTCGTCAAAGCTAACCTGAATCCCTTGGCTACTCGTAAAAATTTGAGTACCCAAGAGTTTATAAAACAGAAATAAACAACTTGGGTCAGACATGGGTCTGGTGTGAGTAACAGGTTAAACTTGCTTAACTTCAAAACCTTTTGAAAGAAAAGGTATCACGTAAGACTTCCCACACATAAACATGGGTAAGTTTTTACCTTACGCTAACCAAAACATTTGATAGGAAATTCGATTGTATTATAATAGGGTCTAGGGTTTTCAAATAAATATGAAATAGCTGAAATTGTTACATTATTAAATTCCAGCATACTAGCCACAAAGTGGGTTATACAATCAAGTCCGTTGGCACTTATTGGAGTTTGGATTCCATACAATGGCAGGGCTACCGGGGTACCGCCCGTCACAGTACGTGGCCTAGATCACCGTACCGAGGTCACTCCCAATCCCCTGCAACACAAGGCCGGAACATCCCTTACTGGATAATTCCCGCACAAGATACCTCACGGTTGGGATCAGCAACCGCACCACTAAGTCGAAAATAGAAAGGGACATCTAGACAGAGGTAATCTTGTCCTACTTGGGTGCTACCCACTAACCTTGCTGCACCTCCCCTGTTTTAGCCATTCCCGGTTTGTGAGGCTTGAGGTCACGATTACCTTAGAAAAGAACACATCACTTAGAATGCTCATCGTCCACCTGACGATGTTCTGAAAGCATTCAGTCCATACAAGTTCGTTCCGGGTTCGAACGAAACCGAAGGCATTATCTCGTTACACTCGTTTTGGAATCACCCTCAGAGTTAACGACAATAACCCTTGCACTCTGAATCTTCATCTTCACTTGATTTACGACCTATCGTTAATTTGGATCGATGTGGTATTCGGGTCTCCAGACCTGGAAATCCGGTATACGTAAACCCAATCCCGGTCTCATCGAAATCCAAAACGTATCTTTTAAGGCCAAGTTGTTTAAAGGTTTAAACAATTCAATTCAATACTTGAATTCACACAGTATTAACATAGATAAATATCATACATTTATCACAGATATATCCAATATCATATCACAGAATATCATAGTATATCATCCAATAGATATCAACCAAATCAGACATTCTACTCAACAATCATCCATAAGCAATCATTTATTAATCCATATTATAATTAATTTAATCAACTTAAATTAAATTAATTACTTAAGAATTAATTCCTAACCTTGCTTATTCAACCATTAATTAATTACAACCATTTAATTAATTAATTATTCCTTTAAATATTAATCACTTGATTAATTATCCATTAATTGCATAAAGTAATTATCCTTTAATTAATTTCACAAATTAATTATTCTTATCCATTCACAGTAATTAACTTTAATTACAATAATTAATGATCCTTAATTAATTACTTGAATTAATTAATTTTAATTAATTACATTATTTCTTAATTAATTACATTAATTAATCATACTTTAATTAATTTTTTCATTAATCAACCTTAAATAACCATTAACAGTAATTAACTATTCTTAATTACCTCTTAATTACCTTAATTTCTTTTATAAATCCTTTTTGATTAATTACACCAATTACATACAGTAATTCATTTATCAATTACTTACACTAAGTAACTACACTTAACAAATCTTATTAAGTAATTATACTTAATTAATTACCAAGTGGCTATCCTTAATTAATTAACAAATTAATTAACTTAAATAAATCACATTCATTTCCCAAATCATAACTGAGTAATTCATCCTTAATTACCCTTTAAACAAATTAATTAATCCTTGATTAATTATTCTTTAACTATTAATTAATAAACCTTAATTATCAATCAATATCCTTTAATACAAAGTAATCAATCCTTAATTACTTTTATAATTAATTAATTAAACTTAATTAACTAATTAATTACTTCTTAATTATCAATTAATAAAACTTTATTTATTAATTAACCTTAATTACAAATTAATTAATCCATAATTACCTATTAATCAATCTTTAAATGATAATTAATTAATCCTTAATAACAGTTAAATAAATTCTTAATTAACTTTAATTATAGATAAATAATTTCTTAATTATTAATTAAGAAAACTTATTATTACTTAATAAAACTTTATTAAGTACTTCTTAATTACTAGTTTAATTAACCTTTAATCATTTAATTAATCCTTATCAATAATTAATTAAATAAATTAATTAATCTTAATTTCTTAATTAAATTAATTAATTTCAACTCATTTAAAAATCTTAATTAATCTTAAGATAAAACATTATCATTAAATACATTTGACCTTAGTGATTAACTTACTTAATTAAATCATTAATTAAGTTTTTAAATAAATAATTATTAATTACTTACCTTTAATTATAGATTAACAATCCTTAATTACAAGTTACTAAATCACTTGAAACTAATTGTTAATTTAATTATAAATTAATGATTTAACTTGATTACAGTTTAAAACTTACTTTCAATTAAATTTTAAAAACTGGTTTAAAACATTTTACTTTGGTTTAACCCATGTGTACTTGAAACAAAACCAAGTACATCTACATCTCTTCTTATTATTAAAGAGTTTAATTTAATTTTTAAAAACCGTTTGATTTAAAATCTTTAAAAACTATTACAACCTTAACCGTTTCACTTAAGTTTGCAATTGACCCCAGAGATAACTCGAGCCATAACCTAAATCCACACGAGTCTTCCCCGAGTAAAATTTAAATCTGTTTTGTTTAAATTTTTAAAACTGTTAAAACTGGTTTCCACTTAACTCCCAAACAACCCGAAGAAATACCCGAGCAAAAACCCTTCCTTCCCGAGTTCCTCCCGAGCATTTTTAAACTGCTTATTTTAAAGATTTTAAACTGTAAAAAATTTTAACAGTAATCACTCTCTCGCGTATATCCCTAATCAAACCCGAGACAAAGACCTTTCTTCCCCGAGCCCACTTCGAGAAAAAAAAAACTCACGAAACCCAAACTAATAGCACTGACACACATCATGCCTCTGTGCACCGTGCACCATCCACGGTGATCTTCCGACCATCGCCAATCCTTCACACACACCCACTATCGTTCCAGCAACCTACCCCGATCATCAAACCATCACCAGAAGTCCCGATTCAAAATCGAGCTATTCAGTGGAGCACGAACCAGAAACATCACCAGAAAACGCTTCGAATCTCTCGTCTCCGATCACTGGAGTCACGGCAACTCCGATGACATCTTCCTTAGCCTTCCCAGCTACTATCCTCCCAATTTAACGTCACTCGATCAAACCGAGATACCATAATTCCCTCATTTCCAGATTCGAACACTTTTTGGGTTTTAACCCTACTTTGATGAACTGCCGCCACCACGGTGGAGATTAAAGCCACCTACTATTTTTGCCTTGACCAATGACCTCACAACCAACTCCAGAAATGACCACGACCAACCAAAATTCTTCGATCATCAGAAAAGACCCATAATTTATTTTCAAAACAAAACCCAATATCTCACTTGATAGAATTTTAAAAATTACGATTTCTGTTTTAAAAATCATGATTTAGGACAGTGATTCATTATATCAAAATAGATCCAAGAAATCTGATATTTGAATTTAACATGTTTGAAAGTTTTTACTGGAATTCTTGATTTCCAGATAATATGAATACCAACATATTTAGATTACTTTTAAAATTTCTAGTTTCTGTTTTTAAACAACTTAAATGATTTGAAAACTAAACTAACAAGGAACTAGAGAAGAGATTATGGAAATTTGTCAAAACCAAACTCTGTAGTTATGAACAGAGATTCACTCAAACAAATGCACACATGTTTCAACATGTATTTAGATCTAAAAACAAACATGCCTATATATAAATTTCAAACATACAATCCAAATTATTTCCAACATATAATATCTGCATCAAATCTAAAGGGGATTTATTATTCACAGTTAATAGGCAGAGTATTGAACTAATAAGTAGATGCTTAAAAATTAACAGATATACACTTTTTTTTTTAAATATACAAAAGCATACATAATTTCAGACATGTAAAGCAATTACCAACTCATTAATTCACATGCAATTTGATACTTAGATTTTAATTCAAAGGTTTACTCACTTGATAAATAACAGAGAACAGAGGAAATATATATATATATTCAGCCATTTCACATATATCAACATCTATTCTTATATGCAAACATCATTTACTTCAAACATTCATCATATGCAGTAAAACTTATAACCATATTTAAGTTTTTAAAAGTGTTACTCACCTTTTAACTAAAATGCAGAGATGATTTAAACTGAGATGAAGCTTTGAAAACTTTGAATGCTTTGAAAAACTGGGTTCAAGCCTTTGAATTAGTTTTGAATTCTTTAAACTGAGATGTTTTGAGACATTGATTTATGCAGGCTGGAGCTTCAATTTGCTGCTGAATGCTTTGAAAATCCAGGTTGTATTTGAAACTTGCAAGCTTTGAAAATTGTTACAGGCTTTATCTTTGATTTGAGAAATTGTTCTCAGGTTTGAAAAACATACAGGCTTGAGAAAAATGTTTTGAGTTGATCTGGTGATTGTTTTACAGGTTTCGATTTTTAGTTTCTTTGTTTTAGAAATGAGAATAGGAAAAGAAATGAAGAGGAAGATATATGTTTATATAAGTTAATTTAGATTTTATTTAAAAATAAAAGAAAATTAAAATTAATGTGACACTTGTCTTAACCTTACTTAGTTTGCTAACACATGGTATTTAAGAGGTTTATAGATTAACACATGTAACTTTACATGCATAATTAAATTTTAAATGTTTTATAAAGTTTTTATAAATTAATTTCCAAATAAATAAATACATATCTTATTTTATGAATGCTTTTCTTAATTTATAAAAATAAAACCTTTAAAAGAAAATAAAATAAAAACCAATTAAAAGATTTATCTAAAGTATATTTAAAACTAAAATGTTATTTATTTAAATAACATTGAAAAGTCCAGATTAAACTAAATATGAATTTCCAATTTACCAAAGCTTCTATTTACAACATATACAGATAAATATATATATTCAAATAGAAAATATCTTATTAACTTTTAAAAGATAAAATCATCAATTAATACTAATTTAATCAGATTATTAAATTAAATTCAAATTTTATTATCAAAGATTATCCATATCAATTTAATTATTAAACAAATTATTAAATTGATATTGTCAAAATTTCCGGGATATTACATTCCTCCCCCCTTAAAATAATTTCGTCCCCGAAATTTAAACAAAGGTAATTTAATAATCTTATTAAAGATTTAAATTTAAAACACAAGCATCTACTATCATCCATATGCTAACAACCATAGCAACCAAATCATCCAATCAAACAATTTAACTATCTAGACTAAATTCTAGATAAAATTCCTCGAGTTTCCCCAAGTATATATATATATACCGGGATACTCGCTCTACAAACAATCTAAACAATCAATACTACTAAACTATAAAGCTCCTACTCATCTATATCTACAGAACTAAACAGAATATCAGACTACAGACGAGTCTGACTCAACTACCAAACTTCCCAAAACTGCAGATTCTAAAACCAGAGATAGATCAAATACGTACTTCCTCAGAGATACGTAAAACACAATGAATTCCAATTATCCAAACTGACCATTCAATTCCGAAGTCCAAATACTTATCCAAATCAGAACACAAACTAGATCTAAACACAACTCTACTTCACAATAGTAGATTCCAAACTTACTTCTCCCATCCAGAGATACACTTCAAACTGCTTTCGCTGCTCAACTCTGATCTGAGGTAGAACACAAGCACAGACTGGACAACTCACTTCTAGAAATAAGGTTCACTGATCCATAAAGAAAACTCAGATACTCCAGCAAAACTTGAGCTGCTTCACCAATTCCATCTCTAGGAAACATCTTTCCACTAGACTGAACCACCGGTATCACTCCTGGAATCCAGTCGATAAGAAAACTCAACCTTCAGATGCGGACAAATCTCTAACTTCTCTGAAGACATCCAGAAAAATTCTGACAACCCAAGAGAACACTCAGACAATCGCAAGTCACTTTTGCGATCAACCCATCCTAATTCCAAACAGACTGTTCTCTCTTTACCAATCAGAACAGCTTACACTTATTTATCCAATTTATCGAAGAAATGGATCCACTCTACTGCTTCTGAACTTCACTTCCAGAAAAACTGCTCAGCTAAAAAACTTCTTGCCATCACAGAACACTCCGAGTAGCACTGTTGACACTGATGCTCCTATCCAAAGCTCTTCGAGAAACTCGAATTCCAAACCAAAGCAGAAACACCATGCTGAACTCAGCCACAACACCGAAGCAGATACACTTCCTTAAGCTTGTTCCAAAGAAAACATCTTCGGGAACATCCATCGTCACTGTATCTCATCATACAGCTACTATTACCTGAGGTATCAAGGTACCATCACTCACTTCTGTTCGACCGACAGATCCAACTCTACTCATCCAACTCCAAAGATAAACTCCGAACCTTAACAGGTTTTTCTTCAGAGATTGTGAAATCCTTACAATTGCAAAGTTCACTCGAGACGGTATTAGGTCTACAGTCTCGACAGATACACTTCCAACCTCAACATTCAAACTCCAACTATTGGTAATTGTGTTATACACACTACCACCTTATCTACCTTTATAACTTATATTGGAAAACCCAAACAGGTAACCCAACAAATAGGTAGAAATATATATATATATATATATATTTAAAATGATACTTTTTATATAGAAATTATTTCTGGGTAAAATTATTTCATTTACCTCTTTAAAACAATACTGTGTCGAATTGTTCTATACAAGCGTTTAGAGATCCCTATCAATGTTGTGGCGTCCCACACATCGACCAGAATCCATAAACTACTCAATAAACCAATCAACACAATATAAAACAATTTTATATTCACTAACAAATACGCGCTCATATCTATTAATACTCTCAAAATTCCCACCAGAGCCAAGGTTGTCGCCAGCCTAAGCTCTGATACCACTGTAACGACCACGACTTTCTCTCCATAGAAAGTCGTATCGCTAATAAGAAAGAAAGGGGTGAGAAGTAGAAAAGAGAAGAAGAGAAAAGAAACAAACACAAATACTCACAGCGGAAACGAACAAAATATATTATATCACATAAATATTACATAGTATCATATACAACACTTATCAGAGTTACACAAATTACATATCATATACTAGACAGTTATAAACATCTGTCTAGTTATTACATCTCAATACAAAACAAAGATCTAAACAAGATCAACACAGCGGAAACTACTATCTATATCTACAACGCTGAAGCCTCCTGCTCCATTGCTCCTCCAGATTACTCGTCAAAGCTAACCTGAATCCCTTGGCTACTCGTAAAAATTTGAGTACCCAGGAGTTTATAAAACAGAAATAAACAACTTGGGTCAGACATGGGTCTGGTGTGAGTAACAGGTTAAACTTGCTTAACTTCAAAACCTTTTGAAAGAAAAGGTATCACGTAAGACTTCCCACACATAAACATGGGTAAGTTTTTACCTTACGCTAACCAAAACATTTGATAGGAAATTCGATTGTATTATAATAGGGTCTAGGGTTTTCAAATAAATATGAAATAGCTGAAATTGTTACATTATTAAATTCCAGCATACTAGCCACAAAGTGGGTTATACAATCAAGTCCGTTGGCACTTATTGGAGTTTGGATTCCATACAATGGCAGGGCTACCGGGGTACCGCCCGTCACAGTACGTGGCCTAGATCACCGTACCGAGGATCACTCCCAATCCCCTGCAACACAAGGCCGGAACATCCCTTACTGGATAATTCCCGCACAAGATACCTCACGGTTGGGATCAGCAACCGCACCACTAAGTCGAAAATAGAAAGGGACATCTAGACAGAGGTAATCTTGTCCTACTTGGGTGCTACCCACTAACCTTGCTGCACCTCCCCTGTTTTAGCCATTCCCGGTTTGTGAGGCTTGAGGTCACGATTACCTTAGAAAAGAACACATCACTTAGAATGCTCATCGTCCACCTGACGATGTTCTGAAAGCATTCAGTCCATACAAGTTCGTTCCGGGTTCGAACGAAACCGAAGGCATTATCTCGTTACACTCGTTTTGGAATCACCCTCAGAGTTAACGACAATAACCCTTGCACTCTGAATCTTCATCTTCACTTGATTTACGACCTATCGTTAATTTGGATCGATGTGGTATTCGGGTCTCCAGACCTGGAAATCCGGTATACGTAAACCCGATCCCGGTCTCATCGAAATCCAAAACGTATCTTTTAAGGCCAAGTTGTTTAAAGGTTTAAACAATTCAATTCAATACTTGAATTCACACAGTATTAACATAGATAAATATCATACATTTATCACAGATATATCCAATATCATATCACAGAATATCATAGTATATCATCCAATAGATATCAACCAAATCAGACATTCTACTCAACAATCATCCATAAGCAATCATTTATTAATCCATATTATAATTAATTTAATCAACTTAAATTAAATTAATTACTTAAGAATTAATTCCTAACCTTGCTTATTCAACCATTAATTAATTACAACCATTTAATTAATTAATTATTCCTTTAAATATTAATCACTTGATTAATTATCCATTAATTACATAAAGTAATTATCCTTTAATTAATTTCACAAATTAATTATTCTTATCCATTCACAGTAATTAACTTTAATTACAATAATTAATGATCCTTAATTAATTACTTGAATTAATTAATTTTAATTAATTACATTATTTCTTAATTAATTACATTAATTAATCATACTTTAATTAATTTTTTCATTAATCAACCTTAAATAACCATTAACAGTAATTAACTATTCTTAATTACCTCTTAATTACCTTAATTTCTTTTATAAATCCTTTTTGATTAATTACACCAATTACATACAGTAATTCATTTATCAATTACTTACACTAAGTAACTACACTTAACAAATCTTATTAAGTAATTATACTTAATTAATTACCAAGTGGCTATCCTTAATTAATTAACAAATTAATTAACTTAAATAAATCACATTCATTTCCCAAATCATAACTGAGTAATTCATCCTTAATTACCCTTTAAACAAATTAATTAATCCTTGATTAATTATTCTTTAACTATTAATTAATAAACCTTAATTATCAATCAATATCCTTTAATACAAAGTAATCAATCCTTAATTACTTTTATAATTAATTAATTAAACTTAATTAACTAATTAATTACTTCTTAATTATCAATTAATAAAACTTTATTTATTAATTAACCTTAATTACAAATTAATTAATCCATAATTACCTATTAATCAATCTTTAAATGATAATTAATTAATCCTTAATAACAGTTAAATAAATTCTTAATTAACTTTAATTATAGATAAATAATTTCTTAATTATTAATTAAGAAAACTTATTATTACTTAATAAAACTTTATTAAGTACTTCTTAATTACTAGTTTAATTAACCTTTAATCATTTAATTAATCCTTATCAATAATTAATTAAATAAATTAATTAATCTTAATTTCTTAATTAAATTAATTAATTTCAACTCATTTAAAAATCTTAATTAATCTTAAGATAAAACATTATCATTAAATACATTTGACCTTAGTGATTAACTTACTTAATTAAATCATTAATTAAGTTTTTAAATAAATAATTATTAATTACTTACCTTTAATTATAGATTAACAATCCTTAATTACAAGTTACTAAATCACTTGAAACTAATTGTTAATTTAATTATAAATTAATGATTTAACTTGATTACAGTTTAAAACTTACTTTCAATTAAATTTTAAAAACTGGTTTAAAACATTTTACTTTGGTTTAACCCATGTGTACTTGAAACAAAACCAAGTACATCTACATCTCTTCTTATTATTAAAGAGTTTAATTTAATTTTTAAAAACCGTTTGATTTAAAATCTTTAAAAACTATTACAACCTTAACCGTTTCACTTAAGTTTGCAATTGACCCCAGAGATAACTCGAGCCATAACCTAAATCCACACGAGTCTTCCCCGAGTAAAATTTAAATCTGTTTTGTTTAAATTTTTAAAACTGTTAAAACTGGTTTCCACTTAACTCCCAAACAACCCGAAGAAATACCCGAGCAAAAACCCTTCCTTCCCGAGTTCCTCCCGAGCATTTTTAAACTGCTTATTTTAAAGATTTTAAACTGTAAAAAATTTTAACAGTAATCACTCTCTCGCGTATATCCCTAATCAAACCCGAGACAAAGACCTTTCTTCCCCGAGCCCACTTCGAGAAAAAAAAAACTCACGAAACCCAAACTAATAGCACTGACACACATCATGCCTCTGTGCACCGTGCACCATCCACGGTGATCTTCCGACCATCGCCAATCCTTCACACACACCCACTATCGTTCCAGCAACCTACCCCGATCATCAAACCATCACCAGAAGTCCCGATTCAAAATCGAGCTATTCAGTGGAGCACGAACCAGAAACATCACCAGAAAACGCTTCGAATCTCTCGTCTCCGATCACTGGAGTCACGGCAACTCCGATGACATCTTCCTTAGCCTTCCCAGCTACTATCCTCCCAATTTAACGTCACTCGATCAAACCGAGATACCATAATTCCCTCATTTCCAGATTCGAACACTTTTTGGGTTTTAACCCTACTTTGATGAACTGCCGCCACCACGGTGGAGATTAAAGCCACCTACTATTTTTGCCTTGACCAATGACCTCACAACCAACTCCAGAAATGACCACGACCAACCAAAATTCTTCGATCATCAGAAAAGACCCATAATTTATTTTCAAAACAAAACCCAATATCTCACTTGATAGAATTTTAAAAATTACGATTTCTGTTTTAAAAATCATGATTTAGGACAGTGATTCATTATATCAAAATAGATCCAAGAAATCTGATATTTGAATTTAACATGTTTGAAAGTTTTTACTGGAATTCTTGATTTCCAGATAATATGAATACCAACATATTTAGATTACTTTTAAAATTTCTAGTTTCTGTTTTTAAACAACTTAAATGATTTGAAAACTAAACTAACAAGGAACTAGAGAAGAGATTATGGAAATTTGTCAAAACCAAACTCTGTAGTTATGAACAGAGATTCACTCAAACAAATGCACACATGTTTCAACATGTATTTAGATCTAAAAACAAACATGCCTATATATAAATTTCAAACATACAATCCAAATTATTTCCAACATATAATATCTGCATCAAATCTAAAGGGGATTTATTATTCACAGTTAATAGGCAGAGTATTGAACTAATAAGTAGATGCTTAAAAATTAACAGATATACACTTTTTTTTTTAAATATACAAAAGCATACATAATTTCAGACATGTAAAGCAATTACCAACTCATTAATTCACATGCAATTTGATACTTAGATTTTAATTCAAAGGTTTACTCACTTGATAAATAACAGAGAACAGAGGAAATATATATATATATATTCAGCCATTTCACATATATCAACATCTATTCTTATATGCAAACATCATTTACTTCAAACATTCATCATATGCAGTAAAACTTATAACCATATTTAAGTTTTTAAAAGTGTTACTCACCTTTTAACTAAAATGCAGAGATGATTTAAACTGAGATGAAGCTTTGAAAACTTTGAATGCTTTGAAAAACTGGGTTCAAGCCTTTGAATTAGTTTTGAATTCTTTAAACTGAGATGTTTTGAGACATTGATTTATGCAGGCTGGAGCTTCAATTTGCTGCTGAATGCTTTGAAAATCCAGGTTGTATTTGAAACTTGCAAGCTTTGAAAATTGTTACAGGCTTTATCTTTGATTTGAGAAATTGTTCTCAGGTTTGAAAAACATACAGGCTTGAGAAAAATGTTTTGAGTTGATCTGGTGATTGTTTTACAGGTTTCGATTTTTAGTTTCTTTGTTTTAGAAATGAGAATAGGAAAAGAAATGAAGAGGAAGATATATGTTTATATAAGTTAATTTAGATTTTATTTAAAAATAAAAGAAAATTAAAATTAATGTGACACTTGTCTTAACCTTACTTAGTTTGCTAACACATGGTATTTAAGAGGTTTATAGATTAACACATGTAACTTTACATGCATAATTAAATTTTAAATGTTTTATAAAGTTTTTATAAATTAATTTCCAAATAAATAAATACATATCTTATTTTATGAATGCTTTTCTTAATTTATAAAAATAAAACCTTTAAAAGAAAATAAAATAAAAACCAATTAAAAGATTTATCTAAAGTATATTTAAAACTAAAATGTTATTTATTTAAATAACATTGAAAAGTCCAGATTAAACTAAATATGAATTTCCAATTTACCAAAGCTTCTATTTACAACATATACAGATAAATATATATATTCAAATAGAAAATATCTTATTAACTTTTAAAAGATAAAATCATCAATTAATACTAATTTAATCAGATTATTAAATTAAATTCAAATTTTATTATCAAAGATTATCCATATCAATTTAATTATTAAAAAAATTATTAAATTGATATTGTCAAAATTTCCGGGATATTACACTATTGTTTGATTTCGGTAGTCCAGACATAAACTCAGGAGTTCCTTCGAATTCCATAGCGTAACCTATGTTCTTATGATTCGATTAGCTAGCATAATTCGGGGGGCGTGATGTCTATAGTCTACCTATGATTTCGCTGGGATAGCGACGTAATCATTATGTAGCTGCGATCTATGTGCGATGTACTTGGCATAATTCGAGGTGGCAGAGATTGCCTACAGTTACTATGATTTCGCTGGGATAGCGACGTAACCATTGTGTAACTGCGATCCACATGGCGTAAATTGAGGTGGCAGCGACTGCCTATAGTCTACTATGTTTTCTCTGGGATAGAGACGTAACCATTGGGCATAACCACTAAGTAGACTATGATCCATAGGAGATTTTATTTTTGATTTGCATGGCATAATTCGTAGGGTAGAGATTACCCAAAGTTACAGATGCTTCCTCTGGGATAGAGGCGTAACAATTGTGTAACTGCAATCCATGGTTGGTTTTTGAGTGGTACTTTCCGTATCTGTTTCTAAAAGTTTTTCAAGTATTTTCACTAGGTGTTGAAATGGGTCTACTAAGTACTTAGGGATTTCTAGTTTTGCGTCTGATCAACGTATTACTAGATTCCGTAAGAACGAGGATAAACTTATTGAAACATCGAGTTATCAAAGGTATTTCAGCATAAAATTATTTTGATATAAAAGAATTTTTATATCAAGAAAATTCAAACATTTAAGAATTGAATATAGAAACCACTTGAATTATCTATTGGTGTAAGTAAGAAACAAATGGAATAAATATGTAACTTGTATATAGACCATTCTATTTGCATTTACAGTTTTGATACAGATTTGAATACACGATTTTAAGGTAATTCACACCTGTCCGATTTAGGATGTTCGCTCGGTTCTCGACGACGAACACTGACAAGGATTTTTTGATACGAATCTGAAGTTCTCTATCATAGTTTATTACTATGTAAGGAGGAAGGAAGTTTCTAATCAAGAAGTCGGATTAGAGTCTGCACTAGAGTAGTCGGGTTACCAATACTAGTTCGGAAAATAAAATTGCATATTCGAGTAAGAGATTGAAATTGTTATACGTACGAATGGTATATATATATCGTAAGGATTTTAATAAAATGATTGTATGCTATGACTGCTAGCTTTGATTGTTTCTTGCTTAGGATTGCTATGTTGTTTGGTTGCATGTACTTTTACGTTTCATTATAAATGGGAATCGGTTGATTGTGTGTTAAAGATAGTAAAATAAAATTAAATGTGAATGAAATAGATGTGAATAAATTGGAAGTAGACCAATTAAATGTTAATAATAATAAAAAATATATTGGATGTTAATAAAGAATAAATGTTAATAAAAATGATAGTGTATAAATTAAATGTTGACATTGAAAATGTAAATTGATGTAAAATGAATTAATAGAATGAATATAACTTGGATTATAAAATGAAATGTGATTTGAACTGTGAAAGAAATTGAACAAAAATAAACGAGTGTAAGAAAAAATAATGAGTAATTGAATCCAATTTAAAATTGGATGTAAATAAGTTAAATGCAAATAGAATGAGTTTTAATAAAATTGAATGGTAACTAATTGAATATGAAATAAATTAATGAGATTGGTATTAAAAAGAGAATATGCTAAGTGGTAATAAAATAAAATTTAACTTAAACAAGGTTAAATGGAATAATTTTATAAAATGTTTCATAAATGAATTTATATGAAATATGTTAAACAAAAAGTAAAACAATTGGAATTTAACAAATTAAATTGAATAACTTGAAATGAAATAGATTTGAATAAACGGGCAGTAAACCAATTAAATGTTAATGAAAATTGAATGTTAATAAAAATGAAGTGTATAAATTAGCTATGGACATTGGAAGACGTAAATTAACATAGTTATGAGTTAATTGGGTTAATTGAATGAATATTATTAATTGAATGGTTTCTTTTGTTGTAAATCGTCGTTGTAACTGTTTTGATTGCATATGATTGTTGTATATTGCGTGTTACTGTTATGATTTGAATTCAAAATTCATGTTATATAGTCTATTAAGCTTATACATGCCTTCTATATTTTTATATATGACTAATATCTTAAATTGAGTTGAGATAGGTACATATGAAGACCGTTCGGACGTATATGTGGATTTTATATGCTTTTGCTTGCTTAATACGAGCGAACTCGTTCGTATTAATAATATTAAGATACGCATCTCGGATTACATATCGCACTTTTATATTTTTCCCTTCGGGATGCCTCATCATTGAGATGAGATGTATATTTAATATATTTGGTATATATATTATATTGCAAAAAATTTCCATTCGAGCCGCGCAAAGGAGACTCTGCCGAAATTTTCCTTAAATCCGGGTGTTAGAAAAATTTTGAAGTTTTAAAAATTTTATAACTTGGTTTATCAAATAAGTTGTTAATTCCGTAAAGCCGGTATCTGAGTGGCATAGTAGAAGCGTGGTAAAGGTTTTGTAAATAAAATTTTAATGTTTTATAAGTTGATTGTTTTGAATAAAATATATCAGGTGTTAAATTCCCTACTTAGTCCTTTTTCGGGGACGAAAAGTTTTGAGTGGGTGAGAATGTAACGACCCGTATTTTTAACTATTTTAAATTAATACGATTATTAAAATGGTTAGAATTGAAAATTTAATGATTTGTTAAAGTAGTTATTGAATATGAACTTAAATAAAATTTTGAAATAACCAATTTCGGAGATTTCGGCAACGATAAGTATTGAAATGAAATTCTATGTATTAGAAGTGTATATAATCAATAGTTGGCATTGAATAATAAATGTTGTATTATTTAAATAAAAATAATTGTTTGATAACAAATTCATTTGAAATCTAATATTGGAATTTATTGAAATTCTAATATTAGAGTTCCTCGTAATTGAATTTTTCAAGGGCTTTGATTTATGAATTGTAATCTTGATAGTTCATGTAAGAACTTTTGTTGTTCTATATTTGAACAAACATTTTAATTTATAAAATAGTTTAAGATAAAAATTGAATTTAAAATATTTAGTTGATTTTAAATAAGTTAAATAACTTATATTCCAAATATAATGATTTATTCGTCAATTTAATTGTTAAATTTAATATTTGAAATTATTTAAATAACTGAATTTTGAATTTAATACGAATGTAAATGATTTTAAAAGTTGATTTAAATTTTATTTATACAAGAATGAAAATTTTTAACTTTGAAAATTTAATTTAAAGTGAATAAATTTATTTTGGAAAATAGCTTGTTTTAATTAACGTGTAAAAATAGCCATTTTGGTCACTGTCTCGGATTTTGACGAAACTAGTTTCATCGGACTCGTAATAGTGAACTATTATAGGATTTCAAATTTCATAACGATCGGACTTATCGTTTGGTCGTGCGAGTTAGAAACGCGTAGAAATTAATTAAAGGAATTTAATAAAAATAATTTATTTTGAAAAGGTATCTTCTAAATATGATGGAATTGGCTCCCGATACCTATTCCATTGTGTTCAGAACGGGGGTATAACATTAGGAATGCCAAATGGCATGCTTCGTTTGGAGTTCAAAATTTTCGTGGATGAATAGTACCACGAGATTTGTATATAAGGCCCCAATCATTCAAACCCTAGCTAATTTTCTAAGCCACTGCTCGTTTTTCTTTTAATGGCCGAAAATGGCTGTCACGACCCGACTTCCTATGCCCAGGAAGACGCATCATGAATAAGAAAGAAAGGGATGAGAAAATAGAAAAGATAGAGAAGAAGATAGAAAACAACATCAGAATCTCACAGCGGAACGAGTAAAATATATATAATACATAAGATAATACAAAGTATCATATATATCAGAGTTACACAGATAATACATCACATAATAGACAGTTATAAACACCTGTCTAGTTAATACAACTCGATACAACACAAATACAACACAGAGATACCAACACAGCGGAATACTATACATATCTATAACGCTGAGGCCTCCTGCTCCATTGCTCCTCCAGAATTCGTCAAAGCTAACCTAAATCCCTTGGCTACCCGTAGAAATTTGGGTACCCGAGAGTTTAGGAAAAACAGAAATAAACTCCGGGTCAGACATGGGTCTGGTATGAGTAACAGGTTAAAATTGCTTAACTTTGAAATTCATTTCGAAAGAAAAGGTATCACGTAAGACTCCCCACAAATAAACATGGAAAAGTTTTTACCTTACGCTTGCAAAACATTTGATAGGAAATTCGGTGATATTATAATAGTGTCTAGGGTTTTCAAGTAAATAAGAAATAGCCGAAATTGTTACATTCATTAAATTCCAGCATACATAGGTATACAATCAAAACCGAAGGCACTTATTGGAGATTGGATTCCATACAATGGCAGGGCTACTAGGGTACCGCCCGTCACAGTACGTGGCCTAGATCACCGTACCGAGGAGTACGCCCGCTCCCCTGCAACACAAAGCCGAAACCATCCCTTACTAGACAGTCCCGAACAAAATAACCCCGCAGTTGTTTGCAACCAACTGCCCACACAGCCGAATATCAAGGGACATCTAGACAGGGGTATATCTTGCTCTCAAGTGGGAGCTACCCACAAAGCCTTGCTGCACCTCCCCTGTTTTAGCCATTCCCGGTTGATGAGGCTTGAGGTCACGATTACCTTTATAGAACTCATCACTTAGAATGCTCAACGTCCACCTGACGATGTGCTGAAAGCATTCAATCCATACAAGTTCGTTCCGGGTTCGAACGAAACCGAAGGCATTATCTCGTTACACTCGTTTTGGAATCACCCTCAGAGTTAACGACAATAACCCTTGCACTCTGAATCTTCATCTTCACTTCAGGTTCACGACCTATCGTTAATTTGGATCGATGTGGTTTTCGGATGTTCAAATATGGAACCCGATCCCGGTCTCATCGAAATCCAAATCGTATCTTTTAAGGCCAAGTTGTTTTAAAGTTTAAAACAATTTAATTCAATTATCTATATACACACAGATAGATAAATCAAAATATCACAATGGATAATCATATCATCATCATAAACAGATAATCCATATTATCATCTCAAACAGATAATCAATATTACTTAAAACAAGCATCCATATCACATAGATATTACTCATCTCATATCTGAGATCACAATCAATCAATGAAATATCAATATCATTCACTTATAAGCAATGATTTATCATTCACAACTATAATTAATTTAAAATGAATTAAATTAATTACTTCTTCCTCTAATTAATTTAAAGTAAATTAAATTAATTACTACATCTATAAATCCTGCTTATACAACCATTGATTAATTAAAATCAAATTAATTAATCATTCTCTAATATTCATCTTGATTAAACACCTTTGATTATCATTCTCTAAATATAATAAGTAATTAGTCTTTTAATTAATTCCACAAATTAATTATTCTAAATCATTCATAGTAATTAACATTTAATAACTTCATTTATTAATTAATAATTAATTACATTTTATCCTTAATTAATTACATTAATTAATCACCTCATTATTAATGATTTCTTAATTAATCCATTATAAATCACATCATTAATTATTTTAATTAATGATCTCTAATTATATTTCAATTACATTACTTTATTTTAAATTAATTACATTAAGTAATTCTCTTTAATTAAATCATAATTATTAATTAAACTTAATTAAGTAGGTAAACTAATCACATTAAACTTAATTAATTACATTGAGTAATTTATTCCTTTAATTACTTTCATTAAGTATTTATACTTAATTAAACAATTCCACAAATGATTAATCTTAATTAATTAATCTATTTAATTATCAAAATTAATCACATTAATTATTTATTTATTAAACCCAAGTTAATGATCTACATTAACTTTTAACTATTCTTTAATTATTTTTCTTAAATAATTAAACTTTTATTAACCATTATTAATTACAAATTAATTAATTCTAATTACCCATAAATTAATCTCTAATTACTTAATTAATTAAATACCTAACAATAACTTAATTAATCCTTAATTACTTAATTAATTTATTCCTAACCATTAATTAATAATCTTAACTTATCATATTAATAATCCTTAATTTCAAATTAATTAACCTTTAATTAATTTAAACCCTTAATTACTAAATTTATTAACCCAAATCATAAATTAATTAAATTGATTAATTAACTTTTAATTACCTCAAATTATTAAATCTTAATTATCTTTAAGATAAACTTATTCTTATTAATGATTAAATTATCATTAATAAAGCATTTAAAACAATTTACCTTTAAATTTATTTTTAAATTTCATTTTAAATTTAAGATTTAAAATGAAGACAAATTTAACTTTAGCAAAGTTTAAAACCATTCAAAAACCTTTTATTTACATGTTAAAGAAATACTTACTTAATAAAAGAAATTTAAAACCAAATTTCATTTTTACATTCAACTCAATTTAAAATACACTTTAAACATTCAAAGTTGTTTTAAAACATTTTAATTTAAAACTTTATTTATTTCAAAACTAGGATTCAAACTAAACTTGAATCCTGATTTTAACTTAAATTTAAAACTTATTTTAAATCCTTGCTTTATAATTTAAATTCTAGTTTTAAATTTTAAACAGACAGATTTGAAAACTTGTCTCCAAAATTATTTACCCGAGCCATACCTTAATGCTTTGAGTCAACACACACAAATCTTCGAGCCACACACGAAATTAACTCGAGAAAACCCGAGTACCTAAATTTCCAAACCCAACTTCATCAAAAAATTTGTGCACCGTGCACATGCACGGCGGCACTGATCGTCTCCGATCATCAGTGACGATCTTCCCACATCCAAAATCACTCAAACACCCCAACTCGATTATCAGATTGAACCCTTAACCTCGAAATCGAATTCGAGATGACTCCTCATACCTGGAAATAGAACCCACTTTACAGACCCAAAACCTGGCAACGCCTCAATCACGAAACGCCGATCACCAGAAAATCTGAAATTCCGGCCATGACTTCGACATAACTCCAGCTTCCATCCTCCTGAGTCTTGTTGCACTCGATCAAACAGTGGAGTCGTACCAATCAAATATCCTGACCTATTAAAAACTAGGGCTACAAACTTTCCTGATCATCCACCGCCGCCACAGTGGCCTACTCCTCCATTTGACATTTTTGCCGACCTCACCCATCATTCAGCTACCTCCAGTGAGAACCACGTCTTTCCCAATCACCTAGATCGCCAGAACCCACCCAAAATGAAAAATCTATTGAATCTTAAACTGCTCCCTCATTCCACTTCTAAAAATCGTGATTTTAATTTTAAAAATCAAGTCTTTGATTAAGATCTCATATTATATACCTGACTTAATAAATTAGGATGTTTGAATTTTTACTTATCTTAAGTTAGCTCTGTTCTTTTTAAATTTTCAGAGACATTAAAGTTTTATTCTAACTTGATTAAAATTTTAAACTTTACTTCATGATTTAACAAACAACTTCTGTTTGAATCTTAAACACTAATAAAGATCAGATCAAGTGATAATGGGTTTTCACCAAATTCTTGAATCTGGAACCAAGAACAGACAAGAGCAGATACATAACAAACACACATATATGCATTCATACACACAGAAGATTCACCAATATATATACATGCAAAGCATACTCATTCCAGTAATCAACATGCAAACATATATTCAATACTTATGCTTTTAAAAATGATGTTACTCACCTTTGTTTTACGAAAGAATAGAGCATTGCTATTTTGAAAAGCAGTTTTGAACCTTTTTAAAAAACTGAGTAATGGTTTTGCTACGATCTCCTGATCTTCTTGCTTGTTGTTGTTGCAAACATTATTTAAGTTTGTATGGATGGAAGTTTGTAAAAGAAAATGGAAGTGCTTGCTATTGTTCAGGTTTGCTATATTTTGAACGAACTAAAATATAAGAAGACATATATATATAAAAGTGTTTTTGCAAAGGAAGGTTTTATCTGGGTTAAGTAATTTACAAGTACAAATATTTCTTTTTTTCCAGAGATTTTTTTTTATAAAAGGTGGCTGAGTTGTTTTTTTCAAAACTTTCGAATGACCTAAAATGTTGCTTGCATTAATTGTTGGAGTACTTTGTGTCCTATTACTTATTATTATGTGTAGATATTTTTATTACTTTGCTTTGTTCTTGCATTCTAACTTTTACAGGTTACATACAATACTTATTTGCCTAGCATACTTACATATTTTATTTTACTTGCCCACTATACTTTTACTTTATTCTTGCCTGCCCATATATTTAGTCTATAAGATCCTAGACTTATCCTATTTTTCTATATGTGTTCATAAGTAATTTGGTTTATTACTTCACTTTGTTTTATTTTCTTTGGCTATTGCATTTGTTTAAATTTGCTTCAGCCTGCACATTTATATACTTATATTTTGTTGTACTCTGTTTATTTTTGCAAGCTACATGCTTTGAGTGTTTTGCTATTTGTTTCAGCCTACATATTTTCCAACTTAAGTTACTAAATACTTTGTTACTATGTGTATTTTTATTCTACCATTTTTGTTTTATTTTATTTTGCTTATAATATTTAATCTTAAACTATCAATATATAATCTACTTTTGTTATTTTATTTTAAATCTTAACTGTCCAATATTACATTCATTTACTATTATTTTATACTATATTAAACATTTATAAAGTTTATTTTAATTTTAAAACATTTTGAAAGATTTCATTTTAAACTTCAAACTATAGTTCTTCCAATTATATACATATATATAACAAATTACATTTATTTAAAAAAACTATTTGTAAAGATATTATATTATAAATAAAACTCATTATCAAATTAAAATAATTTATAAAGAGATTATTTCTCTAAAAATAAATTACTTATTTATCAACTATATTTAAAATAAGAACAAAACAACCTTTGTTAAATTCAAATTCAAGCTAAAATCATTTTAACAAATTTTAACTTAATCTTTGAAACCAAATTGTCATTTATTTAATATTAAATTTTAATCAAATTTCTAAATTACTAAAATAATAAAACTAGGAAATATAACTTTATTTATTTACCTAAAAACAAAACTGTTTATAATATACACAAATATATATATATATATTCATAAAAACAATTTATTTGCCCTTTAAAAGATAAATTATTAGTTGAATATCTGTTTAAGAGAAAATTATTAAATCAAATTTAAATCTTATTAACAATTATTATCATATCAATTTAATTTTTATCACAGATTATTAAATTGATATTGCCAAAATTTTCGGGATGTCACATTCCACCCCCCTTTAAAGAATTTCATCCCTGAAATTTTAAACAAAGGTAATTTAATAATTTAATTAAGATTTAATTTTAAAATACAAGCATATATCAATCATACGTTAACAATCATATCAACCAATTCATCCAATCAAACAAATCTAATTATCCAGACAAAATTCTGGATAGACTTCTCTCGAGTTTCCCCGAGTACAAATACCGGGTTACTCGCTCTATAGAATCCAAACAATCAATATTACTAAGCTACAGAGCTACCCCTCATCTGGATCTACAAACAAGATAGGATATCAGACTATAGACAAGTCTGACTCAACAACTAAAACTCCCTGAACTGCTGGTTCTACAACCTAAAGATAGATCTCACACGTACTCCCTCAGAGATACGTGAAATACAATGAATCCCAGTTATCCAACGGAGAATTCAAATCTGAAGACCCAACACTTATCCTCAGAAGAACAACAGAAAAGATCCAAAATATCTCGGAGCTGGCTTCCCAAATCTTACCCAAACTTATAGCTCCCTGAATCAGAGAAAACTTCAACAACAACGAAGTCTCCAACTTCGAATTCCAATTTCTCCGTCTCTTATCCACAAAACTCTTCGGACGATCCTGGCCTGCCTACATCCTTCCTGATCAGCTCAACCCTTGCTAATGCCCTTCGAAAACAAACTGAACCAAAAACAACCCAAACAAATGATCTTTTCAAGATCAACCAAAACTCAGAACACCAACACAGTTCCAAAATCAGAAAAAAGATCTCACTTCTCCCATCTGGAAAAGATAAAACAGATGCACCCCAATCTGGCCTCAGATGTTGAAAAATTTCCTGTAGAAACTCTCTAATTCAAACACTGCAATATCCAATTGCTTCCACACTAAAACAGCTGCCACCATGCTTCCACTGCGCAACTCTGATCTGAAACAGATGAGAATGTTGATAACAAACTCAAGCACAGACTGGACAACACATCCCAAAGATATGGTTCAACAGATCCAAAAAGAAAACTCAGAAGTTCCTCCAAAACCAGAGCTACTTCACCAATCTCAAAAACCATCCTACTACTATGTAACATCCCGAAAGAATTCGACTTTCGAAAATTCAACATCGATACTCACTTTATCGACTGCTGAGCAATCGAATGCCGGAAACCCGAAAAGTTATGGTTTTAAGAAAAAGAAAAAGTAGAAGAAGAAGAAGATAGAAGAAAAAGAGAAGAAAGAAAGAAGAACAACAGAACAACAACAGAACAGAATACAGAGACAATATCAGAATCTCACATATCGCAGCGGAACAATATATAATAGATAAAGGAATAATCTCTAAAACAAAGAATTTTATCAGTTTATACATACATCAGTCATCAGAGTCAATATACAACAATGGACAGTTATATAACTTGTCCTCATACAGAATACACAGCGGAATAAATACTATCAAATACAAATACTACGTCTCGTCATCCAGCTTGCTTCCAAAGCTCCAGAATATCCAGAATATCCTGATAACATAACTCTAGGCTGCCCGTGTGGAAATTGGTGGGCACCCAGAGTTTAGAAGGGAACAATAAACTCCGAGTCAGTCATGGTGACTGGTGTGAGATCGTAAAACAGTTATTTATCTTTAAAATAAACAATAGAGAATTTTAAAGTAAATTCGCAATGCTTTTGGAAAATGAAACTACCATAAGACCTCCCACCACACACACAATGCAAACGCAGAATTGGAGGAGATTTCTTCTTATGATAGTCAAAGATGCTTACTACGCAAAAGAAACAAATTCTTTTTGATATTATTATTAGTGCATAGTGTAGAAACATTTCGAAAGTATAATATTAATCTTAGCCAACATACGACCAGTATCGTATGCCTACTATAGCTACCATCTAAACAGTGGTGACCACCGTACGTAAATGGCAGGTTCTACAACTAATACCGTACAAAGTTCGTATTGGAGTTTGGATTTCCAACAAATGGTCAGGCTAAGGAACTTCCTTTTCCACGATGGGTACGTCCCTGGAATAGACGACCCGAGAAATAACCTAACATTACGGTTAGATCTCTGCCAACACAAGGCCGGGTTACCTCTGCAAAAATAGGTAACTACTGGCACGCGTATGCCATCCCCCGATCGTCACCGATCTTCCCGAGGATCCCCGATTTCCAACAAACCACATAGATAATAATAATGCAGTAACCACAGAGGTTAAGTATCTGGGCTCCATACCATGATACCACCTTTATCCAGAAGGAATGACATACACTAAGGGGCGCTACTCCCTAGAACCTTGCCGCATCCTTCCTGTTTCGACCATTTCCGAGGTGTGAGGCTCGACGAAGTCTCGTCCACAAAGCTACGCTTTCTCAAAAAGCCCTGCTTCGGGTCAAACAAAATGATCAACCTATGATCACAAAGATATACGATCAAACAAATGATCATATCAAAAATGATCAAACACTGATCATTTCACAGCAACACTCAGTATGCCACGTTACCAAATTGGGATATATCGCTGATAAATTTCAACTACATAACCTCTGAGCTCGTACGTCTCAGAGAAGGGTGTTAAGCTAAGAGAATAAATTCTCCGCCACCAACAGAAATGTATTTGAAAGAAATCAGCTTTATATCTCAAATTGTAACGTCAGACACACAATCCATACAAGTCTGTTCCGGGATCGAACAGAACCGAAGGCACTTCTCACGAAGCCCTTGCACATCCGGATAAATTTCTAATCACGTCCGGACTTCCCGTCACTAAGGGTGATAAAACCTCTAAACCGGAGATCAGCCGATGTAGAGTAACTCGACGGTAATCCTTCCGTTTTCAAAAATATCCGGTCTTCAACATCGGTCTTCAATTGCAATTCATAACGACGTATCACATATTCGGAATGGGTTATACGACCCCATGGTCCTTTCCCGGCTAACCCGAATAGTGAGCGCTTATTCAAAAATAAGTGTGGCATTCAAATTCATCCAATTCACAACAAATACCTATCTAAAGGTAAATATTGATAGTCGGTTATTTAACTATCAATAAAGATGCGCAACATCATCAGATTCCAAATAATTTTCCAAATTATTTATTTTCCAAAATATCTTTACTAGATATATAATTTCCACACTTCAAAAATAAATCAATATTTATTTTTAAACAACTTCCCTTTCCTTTACAAATTCCATAGTGAATTTATATTTTCAAAATCTCTACAGATATTCGATTTCCAAATCGTTTTCAATATTCAATCTCGATTTATCTTTAAGAAGATAAAATCTCAAAACGTTTCATTTCATTTTGGAAAAGCAATTCCATACTTATTTAATAATAAGTGTTTCACAAATCTTTTATTTTCAACATTTGAAAATATTCGATATACTTAAATCAAATTAAGTATAATTTCATTCTTTAAGGAAACCACTTACTATAACAATATTTATTTGAGTCAAAACGAATGTTACGTAAAACATCGTTACGACGACTCAAAATCACTAGTATAGGGATTCGAAATTAAAAGAGATATATAAATCCCAATACTACATAAAACATTTCCTTTCGGAAATCATTTACTATAACAATAGTGTTATAGTCCACCATTTCCTTATTTTTCGAAAACGTCTATTTCAACAATAAAAGTTGAAATCTATGTATTCGATACTTAACACGTTTTAAAACATCTTTTAAAACAATTAACTTCATTTTACAATATCGCTTTTCCAAAACTATCCATTTTATTTAATAATATATTCACTGTCCAAAATCGTGAATATACTTCACTAATTACATTTCACTATTTTCTACACATTTTATTCCAATAATAATTCGCTATCCAAAATCGCGAATATATCTCCTTTGATAATCTTCTATATTTAATTTATCAAATTCAATTGATCTCGAATTTATAAAACAACGTTTATAAATTCCATTTCCATTTCCATTTTATAACAACTTCGATTTATACTTCTTCTTTAATAACCCATTCAATTTATAAGTTAATATAACTTATAATTCATTTATCTTAAAAGAAATCGTTCTTTTAAACTTCTCAAAATTTAAAACTTTCAGATTTCATTAACTTATGAAATCCCATTTACACTTCATTTTAACCCTTATAGAAACGCGTTTTATAACACTAACATTTTAACTTCTAAAATGTCCACTTTATAAACCTTTTAAGTAAACCGTTTATAATATTTTAAAAATCTCAATTTAAACCATTTTATAAATCAATCAACCATTTATTCCAAAAATCACTTTTCGGTTATATTTCACAAATCTATAAATTTTTGTAACTTTAAAATTTGAACGTTTATTTATTTAAAATATATCACTTCAGAAATTTAATAAAACGTATAATTTCAAAGATCACTTTAAAAACCCTTTTTAAAGTAAAAGTCGTTATTTTTACATTTCAAAACTGAATCCGATGATGCAACAACACCAATCAGTCCATCACAACAGTCAATATCATATATCAATATGATAACAGAATATATCAAAATATCTGTAAATAATCAATACGGTGAGGAATCCAGTCGGATCCCTCCAACCTGTTTCCCTGCATCCACAGATGTTAGCACAATACCAATTCCGCTCCAGTACGGAATTATCGCGGTATATAGGTTTTTATAAATCCGCTTACTAACGGCGCAATAGGGTCTCATCCGCTATACGAGGCGGGAAATCATCAATCCAATATATACATATGCCAATATGTATATACTGCTATATATATATATATATCCTATAATATCTAATATCAACAATCCAAACAGTCAATCATCAATCAATAACTGTAAATAATTCCACATTCAATTTGAGTGAGAAGATCTCACCGAGATTTTAATTCTGATTCCAGCGTTTATTTCGAATAAAATTAAACGCGCGTTTAATTTTACCCGAAATTTTCATTGACTCCAAACGACTCCAAACCAATTGCACTGCGTAGTACACGTCGAGACGATTCCAACGCACTTTGTTTCGTATTTTTCTGATAACGTATGATAAAGATATCAATTTTTAAAGTTTACACATTTATAATTACAAAACAATTAACTTTTTTTTAATTTTAATCTCACTGAATCTGGGCCGTTCCTTTTTGCCCTCAGATCTGAAGCGTTACCCCCCCTTCTTCCCATTCACGTACATCATCAGGTTGAAGACAACCCATTGCCGTTCCATTAGGGTTACATGCCGCTCCATATACAAACGTCGATAGCCCATCAAACCACCACCATTCGAACGACCCTTCCCCGCTCGATACTCGGCTCAAGTTTCAAGGAGCTCGGCCTCCTCTCTACGTGGGAATTCGTGCACAAACGTGCAGCACTCAAACCCCATTTGCCATTAATCCGTGATGCTATTTTCGATCTTGACCGTTGTAAATGTAGAGCTCGTAATGCTCTACAATATTGCAGTTGGAAGTTTTGTGAATCGAGTTGTGGATTAAGAGATTTGGAGGGAAGAAGTTGAGAGTTTTCTGGCCATTAATTTCAGAACTGGCGGCTGCACTATAACCCTAGGGTTTGTTTGCAAAAGAAAGAAAGAAGGTCCTTTTATAGAAAACGGCCAATTTTACTATTCATCGATTTTTTTCGAACTCCGATTCGAGCGTGCCGGCTGACGTTCGTAAGGTTTACCCCACGTTCCGAACGCAATGGAACGTGTTTCGGAAGCTAATTCGGACATCTGTGCGAGATATGAAATAAAACGATCAATTTAAATTAAACCGATTTAAATAGATTTCGAGGCGTTTTGATTTGTACCGGACAAACGGTAACTCCAAAAATTACGAAATTTGAAATCTTATAATAATATCACATTACGGATCCGATGAAACTGGTTTCGTCGAAATCCGACACTGTTTGAAAAATGACTATTTTAACTCGACGATTTAAAATTAAAATGATATCGATGCGTTTCGAGCTGCCACGGTCAAACGATAACTTTGATTGATACGAAAATTGAAATCCGATAATAACTAACTATTACGGATCCAATGGAACTGGTCTCGTTCAATTCTGAGACTGTCCGAAAATTGGCTATTTTTCAGTCGATAATTAAATATTAAAATATTCAATTTTCACAGATTAACTCCAAATTCAATTCTGAAAGTTCTATAACCTTTCTATAACTCCAGTATGATTTAATATAACTTTACAAATCATTTAAAATCATATTCAATCCAGATTTCAATTAATTCTGGAATTTTACTATTAAATTAACGATTTAATTGACCAAATAAAATCCAATATTCGAATAATAAATTATTCGACTTCTTAATTCCACTTATTAATATTTAAAATCAATTAAATATTCGAATTTTAATTATCAAAAATTCTGGGTCGTTACATACTAAGCTGAACCATCGGTACCACTTCTGGAATCCAGTCGATACCAAACTCAATCTCCAGATGTTAGCAAAACTCTAACTTCCTGAAGACATCCAGAAATATATTTTTTCTGAAACACAAGATAACACTCAAGCTATCGCAAGTCACTTTTGCGATCAATCCAGCTTAATTCCAACGATACTGCTCACTCTACCAAACAGAATAGCTTACACTTATGTAGCCAATCCATCGAAGAAACGGAACCACTCTACTGCTTCTGAACTCCACTGCTAAGCTAGAAAGTTTCCTTGCCAACACACAGAACACTCCGAGCTGCGCTGCTGACACCAGTGCCAAGAAATTCCTAATCCAGAGCTCTTTGAAAAACTCGGACCCCAAACCAAACAGAAACATCTTCGGAAACATCCATAGTCACTGTGTCTCATCACACGGCTACTACATCCTGGGGTATCAAGTATCATCCCTTGCTTCTGTTCAACCGACAGATCCAAACTCTACTCAAAGATGGACTCCGAACCTTTACAGGTTTCCTTTAGAGATCAATGAAATCCTTAATCACAGCAAAGATCACTCGAGAAAGACTGTAGACCTAATACCGTCTCGGTAGATACACTTCCAACCTCAACAAACTCCAACCATTGGTAGTCGTGTTACACACACCACTACCCGATCTACCTTTATAACTTATATTGGAAAACCAGAACAGGTAAATCCAACAGATAGGTAGAAATATATAAATATATATATATCAAAATTACAAATACGCTCTCTCAAGAAAGAAACCACTCAAGAGCCTAGGTATTCGCTCAACCTAGCGCTCTGATACCAACTGTCACGACCCGACTTTCTACGCCCAGGAAGACGCATCATGAATAAGAAAGAAAGGGATGAGAAAATAGAAAAGATAGAGAAGAAGATAGAAAACAACATCAGAATCTCACAGCGGAACGAGTAAAATATAATATAATACATAAGATAATACAAAGTATCGTATACATCAGAGTTACACAGATAATACATCACATACTAGACAGTTATAAACACCTGTCTAGTTAATACAACTCGATACAACACAGAGATACCAACACAGCGGAATACTATACATATCTATAACGCTGAAGCCTCCTGCTCCATTGCTCCTCCAGAATTCGTCAAAGCTAACCTGAATCCCTTGGCTACCCGTAAAAATTTGGGTACCCGAGAGTTTAGGAAAAACAGAAATAAACTCCGGGTCAGACATGGGTCTGGTATGAGTAACAGGTTAAAGTTGCTTAACTTTGAAAATCATTTCGAAAGAAAAGGTATCACGTAAGACTCCCCACAAATAAACATGGAAAAGTTTTTACCTTACGCTAACCAAAACATTTGATAGGAAATTCAATGATATTATAATAGTGTCTAGGGTTTTCAAGTAAATAAAAAATAGCCGAAATTGTTACATTCATTAAATTCTAGCATACATAGGTATACAATCAAAACCGAAGGCAGTTATTGGAGATTGGATTCCATATAATGGCAGAGCTACTGGGGTACCGCCCGTCACAGTAGTGTCCTAGATCACGTACCGAGGAGTATGCCCGCTTCCTTGCAACACAAAGCCGGAACCATCCCTTACTAGACAGTCCCGAACAAAATAACCCCGCAGTTGTTTGCAACCAACTGCCCACACAGCCGAATATCAAGGGACATCTAGACAGGGGTATATCTTGCTCTCAAGTGGGAGCTACCCACGAAGCCTTGCTGCACCTCCCCTGTTTTAGCCATTCCCGGTTGATGAGGCTTGAGGTCACGATTACCTTTATAGAACTCATCACTTAGAATGCTCATCGTCCACCTGACGATGTGCTGAAAGCATTCAATCCATACAAGTTCGTTCCGAGTTCGAACGAAACCGAAGGCATTATCTCGTTACACTCGTTTTGGAATCACCCTCAGAGTTAACGACAATAACCCTTGCACTCTGAATCTCCATCTTCACTTCAGATTCACGACCTATCGTTAATTTGTATCGATGTGGTTTTCGGATGTTCAAATATGGAACCCGATCCCGGTCTCATCGAAATCCAAATCGTATCTTTTAAGGCCAAGTTGTTTTAAAGTTTAAAACAATTTAATTCAATTATCTATATACACACAGATAGATAAATCACAATATCACAATGGATAATCATATCATCATCATAAATAGATAATCCATATTATCATCTCAAACAGATAATCAATATTACTTAAAACAAGCATCCATATCACATAGATATTACTCATCTCATATCTGAGATCACAATCAATCAATGAAATATCAATATCATTCACTTATAAGCAATGATTTATCATTCACAACTATAATTAATTTAAAATGAATTAAATTAATTACTTCTTCCTCTAATTAATTTAAAGTAAATTAAATTAATTACAACATCTATAAATCCTGCTTATACAACCATTGATTAATTAAAATCAAATTAATTAATCATTCTCTAATATTCATCTTGATTAAACAACTTTGATTAATCATTCTCTAATTATAATAAGTAATTAGTCTTTTAATTAATTCCACAAATTAATTATTCTAAATCAGTCATAGTAATTAACATTTAATAACTTCATTTATTAATTAAATATAATTAATTACATTTTATCCTTAATTAATTACATTAATTAATCACCTCATTATTAATGATTTCTTAATTAATCCATTATAAATCACATCATTAATTATTTTAATTAATGATCTCAAATTATATTTAGATTACATTATTTTATTTTAAATTAATTACATTAAGTAATTCTCTTTAATTAAATCATAATTATTAATTAAACTTAATTAATTACGTAAACTAATCACATTAAACTTAATTAATTACATTGAGTAATTTATTCCTTTAATTACTTTCATTAAGTATTTATACTTAATTAAACAATTCCACAAATGATTAACCTTAATTAATTAATCTATTTAATTATCAAAATTAATCACATTAATTAATTATTTATTAAACCCAAGTTAATGATCTACATTAACTATTAACTATTCTTTAATTATTTTTCTTAAATAATTAAACTTTGATTAACCAATATTAATTACAAATTAATTAATTCTAATTACCCATAAATTAATCTCTAATTACTTAATTAATTAAATACTTAACAATAACTTAATTAATCCTTAATTAATTTATTCCTAACCATTAATTAATAATCTTTACTTATCAAATTAATAATCCTTAATTTCAAATTAATTAACCTTTAATTAATTTAAACCCTTAATTACTAAATTTATTAACCCAAATCATAAATTAATTAAATTGATTAATTAACGTTTAATTACCTTAATAATTTATTTTATCCCAAATTATTAAATCTTAATTATCTTTAAGATAAACTTATTCTTATTAATGATTAGATTATCATTAATAAAGCATTTAAACAATTTACCTTTAAATTTATTTTTAAATTTCATTCTAAATTTAAGATTTAAAATGAAGACAAATTTAACTTTAGCAAAGTTTAAAACCATTCAAAAACCTTTTATTTACATGTTAAAGAAATACTTACTTAATAAAAGAAATTTAAAACCAAATTTCATTTTTACATTCAACTCAATTTAAAATACACTTTAAACATTCAAAGTTGTTTTAAAACATTTTAATTCAAAACTTTATTTATTTCAAAACTAGGATTCAAACTAAACTTGAATCCTGATTTTAACTTAGATTTAAAATTTATTTTAAATCCTTGCTTTATAATTTAAATTCCAGTTTTAAATTTTAAACAGACAGATTTGAAAACCTGTCTCCAAAATTATTTACCCGAGCCATACCATAATGCTTCGAGTCAACACACACAAATCTTCGAGCCACACACGAAATTAACTCGAGAAAACCCGAGTACCTAAATTTCCAAACCCAACTTCATCAAAAAATTTGTGCACCGTGCACATGCACGGCGGCACTGATCGTCTCCGATCATCAGTGACGATCTTCCCACATCCAAAATCACTCAAACACCCCAACTCGATTATCATATTGAACCCTTAACCTCGAAATCGAATTCGAGATGACTCCTCATACCTGGAAACAGAACCCACTTCACAGACCCAAAACCTGGCAACGCCTCAATCACGAAACGCTGATCACCAGAAAATCTGAAATTCCGGCCACGACTTCGACATAACTCCAGCTTCCATCCTCCTGAGTCTTGTTGCACTCGATCAAACAGTGGAGTCGTACCAATCAAATATCCTGACCTATTAAAAACTAGGGCTACAAACTTTCCTGATCATCCACCGCCGCCACAGTGGCCTACTCCTCCATCTGACATTTTTGCCGACCTCACCCATCATTCAGCTACCTCCAGTGAGAACCACGTCTTTCCCAATCACCTAGATCGCCAGAACCCACCCAAAATGAAAAATCTGTTGAATCTTAAACTGCTCCCTCATTCCACTTCTAAAAATCGTGATTTTAATTTTAAAAATCAAGTCTTTGATTAAGATCTCAGATTATATACCTGACTTAATAAATTAGGATGTTTGAATTTTTACTTATCTTAAGTTAGCTCTATTCTTTTTAAATTTTCAGAGACATTAAAGTTATATTCTAACTTGATTAAAATTTTAAACTTTACTTCATGATTTAACAAACAACTTCGGTTTGAATCTTAAACACTAATAAAGATCAGATCAAGTGATAATGGGTTTTCACCAAATTCTTGAATCTGGAACCAAGAACAGATAAGAGCAGATACATAACAAACACACATATATGCATTCATACACACAGAAGATTCACCAATATATATACATGCAAAGCATACTCATTCCAGTAATCAACATGCAAATATATATTCAATACTTATGCTTTTAAAAATGATGTTACTCACCTTTGTTTTGCGAAAGAACAGAGCATTGCTATTTTGAAAAGCAGTTTTGAACCTTTTTAAAAAACCGAGTAATGGTTTTGCTACGATCTCCTGATCTTCTTGCTTGTTGTTGTTGCAAACATTATTTAAGTTTGTAAAAGAAAATGGAAGTGCTTGCTATTGTTCAGGTTTGCTATATTTTGAACGAACTAAAATATAAGAAGACATATATATAAAAGTGTTTTTGCAAAGGAAGGTGTTATCTGGGTTAAGTAATTTACAAGTACAAATATTTCTTTTTTTCCAGGGTTTTTTTTTATAAAAGGAGGCTGAGTTATTTTTTTCAAAACTTTCGAATGACCTAAAATGTTGCTTGCATTAATTGTTGGAGTACTTTGTGTCCTATTACTTATTATTATGTGTAGATATTTTTATTACTTTGCTTTGTTCTTGCATTCTAACTTTTACAGGTTACATACAATACTTATTTGCCTAGCATACTTACATATTTTATTTTACTTACCCACTATACTTTTACTTTATTCTTGCCTGCCCATATATTTAGTCTATAAGATCCTAGACTTATCCTATTTTTGTATATGTGTTCATAAGTAATATGGTTTATTACTTCACTTTGTTTTATTTGCTTTGGCTATTGCATTTGTTTAAATTTGCTTCAGCCTGCACCTTTATATACTTATATTTTGTTTTACTCTGTTTATTTTTGCAAGCTACATGCTTTGAGTGTTTTGCTATTTGTTTCAGCCTACATATTTTCCAACTTAAGTTACTAAATACTTTGTTACTATGTGTATTTTTATTCTACCATTTTTGTTTTATTTTATTTTGCTTATAATATTTAATCTTAAACTATCAATATATAATCTACTTTTGTTATTTTATTTTAAATCTTAACTATCCAATATTACATTCATTTACTATTATTTTATACTATATTAAACATTTATAAAGTTTATTTTAATTTTAAAACATTTTGAAAGATTTTATTTTAAACTTCAAACTATAGTTCTTCCAATTATATACATATATATAACAAATTCCATTTATTTAAAAAAACTATTTGTAAAGATATTATATTATAAATAAAACTCATTATCAAATTAAAATAATTTATAAAGAGATTATTTCTCTAAAAATAAATTACTTATTTATCAACTATATTTAAAATAAGAACAAAACAACCTTTGTTAAATTCAAATTCAAGCTAAAATCATTTTATCAAATTTTAACTTAATCTTTAAAACCAAATTGTCATTTATTTAATATTATATTTTAATCAAATTTCTAAATTACTAAAATAATAAAACTAGGAAATATAACTTTATTTATTTACCTAAAAACAAAACCGTTTATAATATACACAAATATATATATATATATTCATAAAAACAATTTATTTGCCCTTTAAAAGATAAATTATTAGTTGAATATCTGTTTAAAAGAAAATTATTAAATCAAATTTAAATCTTATTAACAATTATTATCATATCAATTTAATTTTTATCACAAATTATTAAATTGATATTGCCAAATTTTCCGGAATGTCACATTCCTTCCCCCTTAAAAGAATTTCATCCCCGAAATTTTAAACAAATTTAATTTAATAATTTAATTAAGATTTAATTTTAAAATACAAGCATATATCAATCATATGTTAACAATCATATCAACCAATTCATCCAATCAAACAAATCTAATTATCTAGACAAAATTCTGGATAGACTTCTCTCGAGTTTCCCCGAGTACAAATACCGGGTTACTCGCTCTATAGAATCCAAACAATCAATATTACTAAGCTACAGAGCTACCCCTCATCTGGATCTACAAACAAGATAGGATATCAGACTATAGACAAGTCTGACTCAACAACCAAAACTCCCTGAACTGCTGGTTCTACAACCCAAAGATAGATCTCACACGTACTCCCTCAGAGATACGTGAAATACAATGAATCCCAGTTATCCAACGGACAATTCAAATCTGAAGACCCAACACTTATCCTCAGAAGAACAACAGAAAAGATCCAAAATATCTCAGAGCTGGCTTCCCAAATCTTACCCAAACTTATAGCTCCCTGAATCAAAGAAAACATCAACAACAATGAAGTCTCCAACTTTGAATTCCAATTTCTCCGTCTCTTATCCACAAAACTCTTCGGATGATCCAGGCCTGCCTACATCCTTCCTGATCAGCTCAACCCTTGCTAATGCCCTTCGGAAAAAAACTGAACCAAAAACAACCCAAACAAATGATCTTTTCAAGATCAACCAAAACTCAGAACACCAACACAGTTCCAAAATCAGAAAACAGATCTCACTTCTCCCATTTGGAAAAGATAAAACAGATGCACCCCAATCTGGCCTCAGATCCTGAAAATTTTTCTGTAGAAACTCTCTAATCCAAACACTGCAATATCCAATTGCTTCCACACTAAAACAGCTGCCACCATGCTTCCACTGCGCAACTCTGATCTAAAACAGATGAGAATGCTGATAACAAACTCAAGCACAGACTGGACAACACATCCCAAAGATATGGTTCAACAGATCCAAAAAGAAAACTCAGAAGTTCCTCCAAAACCAGAGCTACTTCACCAATCTCAAAAACCATCCTACTACTAAGCTGAACCATCGGTACCACTTCTGGAATCCAGTCGATACCAAACTCAATCTCCAGATGTAAGCAAAACTCTGACTTCCTGAAGACATCCAGAAATATATTTTTTTGAAACACAAGAGAACACTCAAGCTATCGCAAGTCACTTTTGCGATCAATCCAGCTTAATTCCAACGATACTGCTCTCTCTCTACCAAACAGAATAGCTTACACTTATGTAGCCAATCCATCGAAGAAACGGAACCACTCTGCTGCTTCTGAACTCCACTGCTAAGCTAGAAAGCTTCCTTGCCAACACACAGAACACTCCGAGCTGCGCTGTTGACACCAGTGCCAAGAAATTCCTAATCCAGAGCTCTTCGAAAAACTCGGACCTCAAACCAAACAGAAACATCTTCGGAAACATCCATAGTCACTGTGTCTCATCACACGGCTACTACATCCTGGGGTATCAAGTATCATCCCTTGCTTCTGTTCAACCGACAGATCCAAACTCTACTCAAAGATGGACTCCGAACCTTTACAGGTTTCCTTTAGAGATCAATGAAATCCTTAATCACAGCAAAGATCACTCGAGAAAGACTGTAGACCTAATACCGTCTCGGTAGATACACTTCCAACCTCAACAAACTCCAACCATTGGTAGTCGTGTTACACACACCACTACCCTATCTACCTTTATAACTTATATTGGAAAACCAGAACAGGTAAATCCAACAGATAGGTAGAAATATATAAATATATATATATCAAAATTACAAATACGCTCTCTCAAGAAAGAAACCACTCAAGAGCCTAGGTATTCGCTCAACCTAGCGCTCTGATACCAACTGTCACGACCCGACTTTCTACGCCCAGGAAGACGCATCATGAATAAGAAAGAAAGGGATGAGAAAATAGAAAAGATAGAGAAGAAGATAGAAAACAACATCAGAATCTCACAGCGGAACGAGTAAAATATAATATAATACATAAGATAATACAAAGTATCATATATATCAGAGTTACACAGATAATACATCACATAATAGACAGTTATAAACACCTGTCTAGTTAATACAACTCGATACAACACAAATACAACACAGAGATACCAACACAGCGGAATACTATACATATCTATAACGCTGAAGCCTCCTGCTCCATTGCTCCTCCAGAATTCGTCAAAGCTAACCTGAATCCCTTGGCTACCCGTAGAAATTTGGGTACCCGAGAGTTTAGGAAAAACAGAAATAAACTCCGGGTCAGACATGGGTCTGGTATGAGTAACAGGTTAAAATTGCTTAACTTTGAAATTCATTTTGAAAGAAAAGGTATCACGTAAGACTCCCCACAAATAAACATGGAAAAGTTTTTACCTTACGCTTGCAAAACATTTGATAGGAAATTCGGTGATATTATAATAGTGTCTAGGGTTTTCAAGTAAATAAGAAATAGCCGAAATTGTTACATTCATTAAATTCCAGCATACATAGGTATACAATCAAAACCGAAGGCACTTATTGGAGATTGGATTCCATACAATGGCAGGGCTACTGGGGTACCGCCCGTCACAGTACGTGTCCTAGATCACCGTATCGAGGAGTACGCCCGCTCCCCTGCAACACAATGCCGGAACCATCCCTTGCTGGATAGTCCTGAACAAAATAACCCCGTAGTTGTTTGCAAACAACTGCCTACACAACCTAATATCAAGGGACATCTAGACAGGGGTATATCTTGGTCTCAAGTGGGAGCTACCCACGAAGCCTTGCTGCACCTCCCCTGTTTTAGCCATTCCCGGTTGATGAGGCTTGAGATCACGATTACCTTTATAGAACTCATCACTTAGATTGCTCATCGTCCACCTGACGATGTGTTGAAAGCATTCAATCCATACAAGTTCGTTTCGGGTTCGAACGAAACCGAAGGCATTATCTCGTTACACTCGTTTTGGAATCACCCTCAGAGTTAATGACAATAACCCTTGCACTCTGAATCTTCATCTTCACATCAGATTCACGACCTATCGTTAATTTGGATCGATGTGGTTTTCGGATGTTCAAATATGGAACCCGATCCCGGTCTCATCGAAATCCAAATCGTATCTTTTAAGGCCAAGTAGTTTTAAAGTTTAAAACAATTTAATTCAATTATCTATATACACACAGATAGATAAATCACAATATCACAATGGATAATCATATCATTATCATAAACAGATAATCCATATTATCATCTCAAACAGATAATCAATATTACTTAAAACAAGCATCCATATCACATAGATATTACTCATCTCATATCTGAGATCACAATCAATCAATGAAATATCAATATCATTCACTTATAAGCAATGATTTATCATTCACAACTATAATTAATTTAAAATGAATTAAATTAATTACTTCTTCCTCTAATTAATTTAAAGTAAATTAAATTAATTACTACATCTATAAATCCTGCTTATACAACCATTGATTAATTAAAATCAAATTAATTAATCATTCTCTAATATCCATCTTGATTAAACACCTTTGATTAATCATTCTCTAATTATAATAAGTAATTAGTCTTTTAATTAATTCCACAAATTAATTATTCTAAATCATTCATAGTAATTAACATTTAATAACTTCATTTATTAATTAAATATAATTAATTACATTTTATCCTTAATTAATTACATTAATTAATCACCTCATTATTAATGATTTCTTAATTAATCCATTATAAATCACATCATTAATTATTTTAATTAATGATCTCAAATTATATTTAAATTACATTACTTTATTTTAAATTATTTACATTAAGTAATTCTCTTTAATTAAATCATAATTATTAATTAAACTTAATTAATTATGTAAACTAATCACATTAAACTTAATTAATTACATTGAGTAATTTATTCCTTTAATTACTTTCATTAAGTGTTTATACTTAATTAAACAATTCCACAAATGATTAATCTTAATTAATTAATCTATTTAATTATCAAAATTAATCACATTAATTAATTATTTATTAAACCCAAGTTAATGATCTACATTAACTATTAACTATTCTTTAATTATTTTTCTTAAATAATCAAACTTTGATTAACCATTATTAATTACAAATTAATTAATTCTAATTACCCATAAATTAATCTCTAATTACTTAATTAATTAAATACCTAACAATAACTTAATTAATCCTTAATTAATTTATTCCTAACCATTAATTAATAATCTTAAATTATCAAATTAATAATCCTTAATTTCAAATTAATTAACCTTTAATTAATTTAAACCCTTAATTACTAAATTTATTAACCCAAATCATAAATTAATTAAATTGATTAATTAACTTTTAATTACCTTAATAATTTATTTTATCCCAAATTATTAAATCTTAATTATCTTTAAGATAAACTTATTCTTATTAATGATTAAATTATCATTAATAAAGCATTTAAAACAATTTACCTTTAAATTTATTTTTAAATTTCATTTTAAATTTAAGATTTAAAATGAAGACAAATTTAACTTTAGCAAAGTTTAAAACCATTCAAAAACCTTTTATTTACATGTTAAAGAAATACTTACTTAATAAAAGAAATTTAAAACCAAATTTCATTTTTACATTCAACTCAATTTAAAATACACTTTAAACATTCAAAGTTGTTTTAAAACATTTTAATTCAAAACTTTATTTATTTCAAAGCTAGGATTCAAACTAAACTTGAATCCTGATTTTAACTTAGATTTAAAACTTATTTTAAATCCTTGCTTTATAATTTAAATTCCAGTTTTAAATTTTAAACAGACAGATTTGAAAACCTGTCTCCAAAATTATTTACCCGAGCCATACCTTAATGCTTCGAGTCAACACACACAAATCTTCGAGCCACACACGAAATTAACTCGAGAAAACCCAAGTACCTAAATTTCCAAACCCAACTTCACCAAAAAAATTGTGCACCGTGCACATGCACGGCGGCACTGATCGTCTCCGATCATCAGTGACGATCTTCCCACATCCAAAATCACTCAAACACCCCAACTCGATTATCAGATTGAACCCTTAACCTCGAAATCGAATTCGAGATGACTCCTCATACCTGGAAACAGAACCCACTTCACAGACCCAAAACCTGGCAACGCCTCAATCACGAAACGCCGATCACCAGAAAAACTGAAATTCCGGCCACGACTTCGACATAACTCCAGCTTCCATCCTCCTGAGTCTTGTTGCACTCGATCAAACAGTGGAGTCGTACCAATCAAATATCCTGACCTATTAAAAACTAGGGCTACAAACTTTCCTGATCATCCACCGCCACCACAGTGGCCTACTCCTCCATCTGACATTTTTGCCGACCTCACCCATCATTCAGCTACCTCCAGTGAGAACCACGTCTTTCCCAATCACCTAGATCGCTAGAACCCACCCAAAATGAAAAATCTGTTGAATCTTAAACTACTCCCTCATTCCACTTCTAAAAATCGTGATTTTAATTTTAAAAATCAAGTCTTTGATTAAGATCTCAGATTATATACCTGACTTAATAAATTAGGATGTTTGAATTTTTACTTATCTTAAGTTAGCTCTGTTCTTTTTAAATTTTCAGAGACATTAAAGTTTTATTCTAACTTGATTAAAATTTTAAACTTTACTTCATGATTTAACAAACAACTTCTGTTTGAATCTTAAACACTAATAAAGATCAGATCAAGTGATAATGGGTTTTCACCAAATTCTTGAATCTGGAACCAAGAACAGACAAGAGCAGATACATAACAAACACACATATATGCATTCATACACACAGAAGATTCACCAATATATATACATGCAAAGCATACTCATTCCAGTAATCAACATGCAAACATATATTCAATACTTATGCTTTTAAAAATGATGTTACTCACCTTTGTTTTACGAAAGAATAGAGCATTGCTATTTTGAAAAGCAGTTTTGAACCTTTTTAAAAAACTGAGTAATGGTTTTGCTACGATCTCCTGATCTTCTTGCTTGTTGTTGTTGCAAACATTATTTAAGTTTGTATGGATGGAAGTTTGTAAAAGAAAATGGAAGTGCTTGCTATTGTTCAGGTTTGCTATATTTTGAACGAACTAAAATATAAGAAGACATATATATATAAAAGTGTTTTTGCAAAGGAAGGTTTTATCTGGGTTAAGTAATTTACAAGTACAAATATTTCTTTTTTTCCAGAGATTTTTTTTTATAAAAGGTGGCTGAGTTGTTTTTTCAAAACTTTCGAATGACCTAAAATGTTGCTTGCATTAATTGTTGGAGTACTTTGTGTCCTATTACTTATTATTATGTGTAGATATTTTTATTACTTTGCTTTGTTCTTGCATTCTAACTTTTACAGGTTACATACAATACTTATTTGCCTAGCATACTTACATATTTTATTTTACTTGCCCACTATACTTTTACTTTATTCTTGCCTGCCCATATATTTAGTCTATAAGATCCTAGACTTATCCTATTTTTCTATATGTGTTCATAAGTAATTTGGTTTATTACTTCACTTTGTTTTATTTTCTTTGGCTATTGCATTTGTTTAAATTTGCTTCAGCCTGCACCTTTATATACTTATATTTTGTTGTACTCTGTTTATTTTTGCAAGCTACATGCTTTGAGTATTTTGCTATTTGTTTCAGCCTACATATTTTCCAAATTAAGTTACTAAATACTTTGTTACTATGTGTATTTTTATTCTACCATTTTTGTTTTATTTTATTTTGCTTATAATATTTAATCTTAAACTATCAATATATAATCTACTTTTGTTATTTTATTTTAAAACTCAACTATCCAATATTACATTCATTTACTATTATTTTATACTATATTAAACATTTATAAAGTTTATTTTAATTTTAAAACATTTTTAATGATTTTATTTTAAACTTCAAACTATAGTTCTTCCAATTATATACATATATATAACAAATTCCATTTATTTAAAAAAAACTATTTGTAAAGATATTATATTATAAATAAAACTCATTATCAAATTAAAATAATTTATAAAGAGATTATTTTTCTTAAAATAAATTACTTATTTATCAACTATATTTAAAATAAGAACAAAACAACCTTTGTTAAATTCAAATTCAAGCTAAAATCATTTTAACAAATTTTAACTTAATCTTTAAAACCAAATTGTCATTTATTTAATATTAAATTTTAATAAAATTTCTAAATTACCAAAATAATAAAACTAGGAAATATAACTTTATTTATTTACCTAAAAACAAAACTGTTTATAATATACACAAATATATATATATATATATATTCATAAAAACAATTTATTTGCCCTTTAAAAGATAAATTATTAGTTGAATATCTGTTTAAAAGAAAATTATTAAATCAAATTTAAATCTTATTAACAATTATTATCATATCAATTTAATTTTTATCACAGATTATTAAATTGATATTGCCAAAATTTCCGGGATGTCACAATGGCTTAACTTCCCTCCTCGATTTCTCTCAATCCATTCATCGAATTCAAAAACTTCCTAAGGCAAAGTCGTAGATCTCGATGAGATCTACACATCCAACGGTATCATGCTATAATGTCACGAGATCGCGGGAATCTAGGATGGAGCACACGTGAGCTTGGGCGTTCTGGTTGTGGGTAGAGTGGAGAATGGTGGCGCGATGGTGGCAGTTGATCGTCGTCTGGTGGTCGTTGGCAGCGCGCGCACGTAGCGTTTGGACTGCATGGATATGGGTTTCCATGGCTGTAGCGTGCGTACGTTAGGAGGAGAGGAACAAAGGTTGTTTTATTAATTTTAGTTAATTAGTTTAGTTCATTATTATTTTAATTATCGTTATTTATTGTTATATTAATTAAAGCGTAACTTCTTCATACAAGGTCCGATTCGAGCGAAACAAACTGCGTTGGGTTCATATCGACATCGTCTTCGGCATGGAGCTAAACTGAAGTTCATTTGATACAAAAGAAATATTTTCAAATAAAGGTGAGTATTTTAAATGCTCACGAAGCACTAAATTTCCTACTGTTAGTTAAACCAATTGACGAAGTGAAATTTAAATTAGATTGCTAGTTAAACACCCGTTGTGATAACTAGTTAACTTTTGTGATTTATTGATTGAAATTGAATTGGTTGAATTTGAATTGATTGACAGTTAAAACAAACATTTAAAATTTGATTGATAAATTTGATATTAAATTTGATAGCGTATATTGACAGTTAAAAATTTATAGGAATTCGACTGTTAAATGGATAGTTGAAATTGATGATAAATGTTACATTTAAATTTGATTGGAAAATTTGACATTTTATACACTTATTAGATCGGCATCTAAATTTGATATTTAGATCGATATTGGATTACATAACACCTTTGATTAAACACCCTGACCTTGATTTTTATTATTGATTGTTGTGTGATATGGTGAATTGGTTGATTTGGTTGTTAACTCATGTTGTTATGGACGATATTGTTGATTTGCTATATGTTGCTAGTGGTTTTGATATTTCCGTGTTATCACGCCGTTATTACCATTATTAGTATGATTGATCACCTGGACATTTAAATTTGATATGGACGTTGAATATCCTATCTGATATGTAAATGTGAATTTTCATGCATAGCTGGCTGCTTTGGTAGAATTGTGATTTTGTGATTTTATCGTCGTTCGGCGAAAATCGAGTTTATTTATTGAATTTTAAAAGGCTTTGAAACCTAACCTTTAGAAATTTATATATTATAAAGAGTTTGATTTTGTGAATTAAATTAAATTTGGTTTCTGGAATTAACATGAATCTCATTTATAAAAATTTTAAATTCTAATTTTAAAATAATGTATATTTTTTCTAGAAGAGCAAATAGAAGGGTTTGAAATTTTTACTATAACTTTAATAAATAAAAGGGAAATGTTGTAATAAGATCGATGTTTGGAATCCAACCATTAAATAATTTTGATACGATTGAGTTGGATTATTTTAAAATTCGAACTTTGAAAATGTGGGAATTCAAATTTGTTAAATGAATTTGTGTAAAGAATTCAATTTGAAATTTCAAAGTTATAATCGATATATGTTTTGAATAGTGGAAATTGGAGTATTTTAAAGATTTGAATCTTAAAAATTCGAACATTGAGGTTATGTTGAATTAAGTGATTTAAATTGATGTATTGAGAGTAAACTCGAACTTATATAAATTGAATGGTTTAAAATTGAGAATTGAATTAAAATTAATTCAAATTGGAATTGAAATTGAAATAGTTAATTCGAAATTTAAATTAATTAATTTGAAATTGAAATTGAATAAATTTGAAATCGAACTCGAAATTGGAATCGAAGTTAATTCGAATTGAAATCGAAATCGAGATTTGAATTGGAATAATTGAATTTGAATCATTTTGATTGGAATTTGGATCTGAGTCCAGATTTGCTGGAAATGGAAAGAACCGTTCATTTTGAAACTATATTTCTTTTGATTTGACTTGGCTTACATTAGGGTTTTAGTCCTGAGTCGAGTGTTTTGTTTTTCCATTACGCTCAGGTCAGACCGAGTTTTTCAGTTATCGAAGACTTTTATTTTAGAGGACGAAGACGAAGATTTGGTATATTATATCTTAGTATCTATTCTGCTGCATTATTCATTCTGTATATCGAAATGTATTACTCTGATAGTATTGTATAACTCTGATTGATGTTCTAAATTGAATTGAGTATATATTATTAAACAGCTTCATGAACTATTTATGTTATTATTATATTTTGTTGTTCCGCTGTGAGATTCTGTTGTTGTTTCTTCTTTTCTTTTTATTTCTTTAAAATAAACCCATTGATAATCTGTCTTTTAAATGGTTTGAGTTGGACATGTGTGGTTTATTGTTGACTTGAACTGTTCGAAAAGATGGGTCATCACAAACCGTGTTCTGGAGCTTTGCTCATAAGGGCGATCTCTCCCACGCTAGTATGAATGATGCCATCATCAAGTTGAAGGGGGGAGTCGAGAGCCTATAGGCTCATGTTCCTAATACCGAAGTAGCCAAACTTGGAAGGAATTGGCCTTAAGTTAGCGAATGTATCTGTTGAGGGAAGAGAAGTAGCTTTCTCCATAGTTGCGATAAGGTTGTGTAGAAGTCTACGCTTTTGAAATATTCACAGCTAGCCTCTTCTTTAGAGCAGACTGCTAATCATCTTTTGGTTATTCAGTCAAATATTCGTGACCATCATTAACATCATCGTGACTAGTTTCGCCACCTACACCTATGATTTCGCCTTCTTCGGCATATTCATGCTCTCTTTCAATTTTAGCCCTTGGAACTGGGACTAGGGGCATGTTAGGATTTACATTGCCGCCTATAGGCAAATTGGTATCGTCATCGTCATTACCATCGTCGTCGGAACCACTTGGACTAGACCAGTGCTATGGCCTGCTTCTAGCAAATTATGAGCTAAGAGATTCTCATCGGGGAGAAGAGCTCCAATATCTCTATCCTTCTCAGGAAGCGTCATAAGAACACTAACGACATCTACAAGATCCACGTCGTTAGGTCTCGTTGGAACATCTGAATGACCGAAACAATATGAGTTAAGCTTGCAAATCCATAAGGCGAGTTCACAACAAACAAGTGAGGTACAACTTATGTCCAGATAGTCATCTTCGCGCAAATACATGTGTACAGCAGATATAGAACCATTCACTCTCAAATAGCTCAACTTATTCCACGTACTAATAACGACTCCATAACTCTTGGACGGTTCTAGATAGATCAGAGAGGGCTTCCTTTTTGGCTCTTGAAGCAGTATATATACTGAATCTCCTCGTCATTGGGCACTTGGTGCAAATATTGATCAAAGATAATATATATGTCGTGGAGGAGGCATAACTATTCTGATGTAGTTGCGTTGGAGCTAACCTGATGAAGTTCAGGAGTCGATGAATTAATTAGTTGAATGGTGGAACACATCCCACCAGACACATATATCTATTGCATATAGTGTAACCCTCTTGGGGATTGTGAGCTCTCTGGTGGTGAGAAGGAACTAGTACATCCTTGAACGGAATTCCATGATTGTCGCAGAATCTGTGGAATGAACCTTCTTCTATCTTTGAAGCAATTGAATCGACGAGATCATCTAAAATTATGGCATCTTCAAGAGCATCGAGAGAAGTTTCCACTTCTAGTTATTCTGCAGACTTTATTGGATTTTTGGAAATTTAATGCTCTGCTTGTGGATTTTCTAGCTGAGGTATTAGCTGCATCGGAGTTTGTTGTGCAAATGGAACTATAGTCCAGCTCGACTCGATATCAGGTTCAACATATCTAGAGGTAGATGGACCTGCGGCTTGAGTGGTAATATGCTTGGAACGTCTGTGCTCCATTTCTATAAATACTCAACAGATAATCAACATCGGGTTAGTTATAAGCTATACCCTCAGTGCTAAAATGAAACCTAGTGTAGTGTTGTGCAGTGCAGATTTTCGATATTATACAATAGTTTATCTTATACTTCGGATATCACCCGGAGTGACCATCATTGCTGACTGTCCCATCGGACTTCACATTGGTAACCATGCATCAAGAACATCACAAAAATCAAGAGAAATTGGCTTATATGCATTATCATGGAGTCCAAAATTCCACAAAGGAGTTCAAAGTGGAAAAACCACCAAGAGTCAGATTGGTACCGATCTAAACCCTTGGTGAGAATTTCCCACTTTATTACCTTCCACACTAAACCCAAGCGTGACCACTAATGCAAGTTCACCCACCGACTTCCAACCTCGTTGTTGTCACCAGCGCTTACCTAGGAATGATGGAAATCAAAGAGAAAACATGATTCAAGAAGTTAAGCTTTAGGTTTAGGACCTAGATTGGTCCAGTTAAGACAAGGCGATGATATCGTGTTCAGGCAGGGTTTAAGTGGCGGCGCTGGCATCGTTGAGGTCGGAATGATAGATGCTGACAAGCGGAGGCGTCAGTTCGAAAGCTAAAGGTTTTAGTGGCGAGATCAAGTCTTGGTTAATTGACAAATGCAAATTAAGAGGAAAATAGAAGGAAATGGGTTATATAGGCCCCAGACGCGATTCTCCAGGCAAAAGAACAGGGATTCTCCAAGTCCTAGATTGGTACCTAGTCTTTTTCTTTAAGAAAGAAGAAGGAAAAACCTATGATGATGGTTGAACAATACAAGGCTACATAAGTATGTTCATATGCTTGGGATTCAACAAGGACGTGCATGTGTATACAAGTGCGTGTGCGTATCCAACCCTGACAACTAGAGTCAAATAAAATTAGATTCAAAACTGGAAAGTCCGTGAAAGGAATCAGTTTAAAATTAGAGAGTTTGAAATGACAGATCATGAGAGCATACTCCAGATTTATAATACCAGATGGTGGTAAAGTGTTGCAATGAACAGCTATGGATATAACTCTTCACAAAAATGATCCATAAGAAGGATAATGACCATTCAGAGTATAGAGTGGAGTCGTTTATAGCAATCCTAACTTGTCTCGATTCAAAGCACATCATGTTTAAAATAAGATGTACTTTAAAGGGTGTATTATCCAGCCTTTTGATCAGGCGATATTTGTAGGATCTAGATTAACCCTAGAGGGGGGGTGAATAGGGTTATAGCAAATTTTTCTTTAATTAAACACAAAATCAAACTGCAGATAAATAAATATGTTGAAAAGTAAATCACACACAAAATTTACCCAGCTTCGGCAACCCCTGCCTACTACTGCATTCCCAGATTTCTATTAGAATTAAACAGTATCCCACTTACAAACACTCTAACAGACTCGCACATCCAGCTACCGCCTATAGAGTTTTGCAAACTCGCAAACCCTGCTCACTGAACTAATTCTAACTAGACAATCTGACACTACCTAAACCCTAGGTGGTGATTTACCCTGATTTGATTCAATAAGTACAAACTTAAAAACAAGAAAAACAAGGGCAAAAATAAATTGTAAATTTTAAAACAATTTTGCTCCTAACTAGTAAACCCTGGCCCAAAACAAAACAAATTATAAACTAAAGCTCTTTTTAGTTTATTAAGCCCGACCCTTAAAATTTTTACTCCAGCCCAAAATTAAAGATGTCGGCCCCCTTCTAATTTTTATCGACCCGCTTCCTCTTTCTTTTGTTTATCTGATGGACTTGAAAGAAATGGCGATCAGAAATTAGGGCTTCGGCTCTCTGGTGATTCTGGAATTAGGGCTTCGGCTCTCTGGCAATTCTCTGTGCAACTGAATTAGGGCTTTTGATTGATCGATTTTGCGCCTTGATTTCTCTGTGAATTGCGCTCTGTCGATTGATGAATGCTGGCCTCGAGATGATTGACTTAGTCGATCATTTTGTTGACTTTGGTATGTGATTTCTGCTCTGTTGCTTTTCTTTGATTTATGCTTGAACTCGATTGTTCTTGCTTCGCTCTGTTCTCTACTCTTGTCTTTTATGATTTGGGTTTTATTTTCTCTGCTCTACACTTTCACACCTAGTCGATGATGATTTGGGTTGTTTATATAGGGTTTTCGAAACCCTAAAATTATCTGATTTGATTTACGTGATCCCCACGTTGTTAAAACTTTCCCTTAATATTGCTGTGTTATTTTGAGAAATTACTTCATACCCACGGTTTTGATTTTTAAACGACCGATCTTCTTTTTGAATTATATACCAGAAACTTTCCTAAATTATTTTTGACTTTGACTATTTCAATTTGTTAACTCTTGATTTTCTTAACTAAAATATACGGCTTTGACTTGTTTCTGGTTCTGATCATCTTCTCTGGCCATTTGCTTTTGTGACATTGATCTACTCGAATCATCACTTGACTACAGTCATGACAAACTTGATTTCTGACTTTTTCACTGTTGTCTTTGATGGTGAGCTTTAGTCTGCATTCCAGTTTATTATTCTCTCTGACCATCTATGTTTATACCTAACTTTGGCTTCACTGACTTGTTCATGCTTGATCTTGACCTTGATAGAATTCACTTGTGCATATTTTCCTCAGTTTATCCATGTGTTTAACTTTGCGACCTGCTTACTGTTACGATGCCTCATGTACAGTTCCACTTTGTTCATTACAGTTTCATTGATACATGTTTTCTAGCCACTGTGAACTTCACTGTTGCCTTATTGTTGCAGTTGCCACTGTGATGTTGAATCTATACCTTGTGCACTTTTCTGGTTTGATGTGCATGTGCTCACTTGATCATGGCTGCAGTTGATACATCACTATTCATGTAGATATCCACTGTTTTGACTATAGCTTGACTTGAATATGCATTAGAATTGTGTATTGCACTGTCTTTGATCATTGTTTTGATCTGGTCATTTGAACTGTAGCTGTTGTAACTAGACTTGACCTTGTAGTCTTCATTTTTCACTTCTGCCTAGTCTCTGACCTGATCATGTCTTACACATTTGAGTTCCTTGAGTTGTGTATTCTTTATTGTGCACTGACTTGTATACTGCACACTGATGTCACTGGTGCATTGCTGTACTCTGCTCACTTTTCACCTTTGGTCTCTGATGCATGCATTGCTATTGAGTTCATGTGTACATTTTGATTTTGGTCGAGACCATTTGCACTTGAGTTGAATCTGATTTGGATTTGATCTTGTTTTTGTTGACTGTGCACACGAGTTGGCGAGGCAGTGCACACATGTATGAATGTACACGTGTGTATTGTAGCCACTCAAGATTATCTGTCCCTGATATAAATACTGATATGCACAGATATTACACAATCAAAGATGATGACAATAACCCATATATTTGAGACAACGATAAAAACAAAATTTTATTTTTGCAAATTCAAATTTGTTTATTTTCAGATTACTGTTGTAGTTGTTAACTATACAGGTACACAGGAGACAGGATAAGAACTGGAGCTGGACAATGCAAATAGTTGTAGTTGAGTGTTGAGTGATGTAGTGAGGAAACAAATGTAAATACTGTGCAGTTAAAGCGCTCGGTGAATTCAAAGCGGTGGAGGTGCAAAAAGTCATAGCGGGGATACAGCGAGGATATAGCGGGATATAGCATATGGCTCTAAAATAGCATATAAAACTCGTACTTAATGTTTTTTCAAATATATAAATGGTAATTAAATGAAAAAATATCATTCAATTGAATTATAATTAATACATAAATAATTTTAAATAAAAACATGTGTGAATATACTTTAAATAAACATAAAACTGTTATATAACATAATTGAATTTAGTAGAATATTAAAGTATTTTCATTTCTAAAAATATATTAAAAATTAAATCAAATAAACTAGTTTCAAAATTTTTATAATGTATAAATGCAATTTTTCAATTCATTTTATTAAAGAAGATATAGCGGAAATAGCGGAATATAGCGGAAATAACGGGATATAGCGGAAATAGGGGGGCTTAAAGCGGAAAGGCTATATTTTGGGGCTATATGGAAAAATCGTAGCGGTAGAAATCCGCTATGAGATATAGCGGGGTTATAGCGGGGTAATAGCGGGGCATTAACTGCACAGTGTAAATATGAAATGTATTAAATCAGTGTAATGTATGAAATTAGTGTATGAGCTGAAAACTTTGTATTGTATAAAATATTATATTGAATAAAAAAATACTGTTTGAATTTGTTAAATTCTGTGCAATAGTATTATTATTCAATATGAATATTTATTCCTATATGTGTATAGTACAATCTGCAAACACATCTATAAATTGATATATATTTTGTTATCATCAAACAAGAAACACACATCAAACAATCTCCCCCTTTTGATGATGACAAACATATATATTAAAGATTTTGAAATTCTGATAAATGTGTTTGAGCATGAAATTTTTAGCTCCCCCTATATGAATGCTCCCCCTACATGAATACTCCCCCTACAACTGAGACCACTCCCTATTTAGAAGATTTAGGAAATTACAGAAGAATAAAAGAACTATAGAAAAATAACTAACAGCATTTAACAAATTTGGTGAAGTATTCCAAAAATACTTATTTCCTTATCAAAATCTCGTTCTTCTCCCCCTTTTGTTATCATCAAAAGACTGACAAAAATAATAATGGAACAGTATGGGGAAAACAAATGTAAAACCAAGAAAAATCATAATAAATCATAACAAGATAACAATTTCCATATTTTAGAGAATGGATCGATGATTCAATTTTTATATAATGAGAAGAGAGATGTTCTTTAAAAATAATTTGACTTTTAAGCACAAAAATAAGCACTTACTAATCACGCATAACCATAAGGACTTTTAAATGGGATTAGCAGTTACTCATTAGCTATCAAGCTCCATCCATGCATAACCATAAGGACTTTTAAATGAGAATGGAGTGATGATAAACTAAAATTCACATGATCCATCCATGCATAACCATAAGGACTTTTAAATGAGAATGGATGCATGAGATATATTTAAAAAAAAAATTAATTTCCTTTTTAAAAAATAATTCACTCTTCTCATTTTTCAAAAACCATTATGAATGATAGAAAGATGATAGAAATAGAAATGGTCGTGGAATAAGTTATCAAATTAATCATATTATGAAATTTCTTAAGATAGAACAAACATATTTCCACTGTTGAATACCATATTCGAATCAATCTTTGAATAATATCCAAAACAGGTTTGAATCCTAGAAATTGAAGTTGAAAATAAATATCCAAGAATATTTCAACCAAAAATTGAAAAATGATTAGTCAATTTCCATAATCCCCAAATCCAAACGTAATCTGGAAAATCTATCTTCGGGGAGGGGTTTTGTGAAAATATCAGCAAGTTGATCCTCTGTTGAAATGAATTCAATGCAAATGTCTTCCCTAGCAATGTGATCTCTAAGAAAGTGGTGTCTCACATCAATGTGTTTTGTGCGTGAATGATGAACAGGATTATTAGACAAGTCTATTGCACTTTTACTATCACATTTTAATGGAACTAGTTTATAAACTAAGCCAAAATCAGAAAGAGTTTGCATCATCCATAAAATTTAAGCACAACTTCCTAAAGCAATATATTCTGCTTCAGTGGTGGATAATGCAACACAATTCTGTTTTCGACTTGACCATGAGATTAATGAATGTCCTAGCATGAAACATGTCTCACTAGTGCTTTTCCTGTCAACCAATGAACCCGCATAATCAGCATCAGAATAACCAACTAAATCAAAATTTTCACAAGAAGGATACCATAGTCCAAATTTGTGTGTGTGTGAAAGATATCTTAAAATTCGTTTAGTGGCTTTCAAATGAGATTCTTTAGGGTTAGATTGAAAACGTGCACACAAACACCCAGAAAACATAATATCAGGTCTAGAAGCAGTAAGATAGAGAAGTGAACCAATTATCCCTCGATATTTCTTCTGATCAACAGCAACTCCTTTCTCGTCTTTATCCAACTTTGTTGATGGGCTCATAGGAGTTTTCATTTGTTTAGAGTTTTCAACTCCAAATTTCTTCAACAGTTCCAACACATACTTGGATTGTGAAATAAAAATACCATCACTGCTTTGCTTGATTTGAAATCCAAGAAAATATTTCAATTCTCCAACCAAGCTCATCTCGAATTTAGCCTGCATGACTTGTTCAAATTTCTCACACAAGAGTTCATTAGTAGCACCATAAATGATATCATCCACATAAATCTGAACAATCAAGAAATCACTTCCTTTATGTAATAGAAACAGTGTCGTGTCAGCACTTCCCTTTTAAAAACCATTTTCCAAAAGATATGTACAAAGACTGTCATACCAAGCTCTAGGAGCTTGCTTAAGACCATATAATGCTTTTTCTAGCTTATACACATGATTTGGAAAATCGTGATCTTCAAAACCAGGGGGTTGTTCAACAAAAACTTCTTCTTTAGAATTACCATTTAGAAAGGCACTTTTTACATCCATTTGTTTAAGTTTGAAACCCTTATAACATGCAAAACTTAGTAAAATCCTAATGGCTTCTAACCTAGCAACTGGAGCAAATGTTTCATCAAAATCTATGCCTTCTATCTGGTTATAACCTTTTGCGACCAACCTAGCTTGGTTTCTAATTACATTTACGGATTCATCAAGTTTATTTTTAAACACCCATTTAGTTCCAACAACTGGATAATCATTAGGCCTAGGAACTAATTTCCAAACTTTATTTCTCTCAAATTGATTAATTTCATCTTGCATTGCTAAAATCCAACTTTCATCATTAAGAGCCATTTCAATAGAATCAGGTTCAATCTTAGAAATAAAACCACTGTGACAACAAAATGCACATAAATTTTTATCAAATGAAGAGCGAGTGCGTATACCTTCCGTAGGATCACCTATAACCAATTCAGGAGGATGATTGGATTTGAACTTTAATTTATCAGCATTAACAGTCCTATTTTTAGCTTTCTCACTAGATGTCTCTTCTCCAATGCCTTCATGATCTATCCCATCGTCATCCGCCTTTTCAGTCGTCCTCTCCAGGTCAGATTCATTGAATTTCACATTGATTGATTCAACAATTGTCTTTGTTCGTTTGTTGTATATCCTGTACGCCTTGCTCCTTGTTGAATAGCCCATAAAAATTCCCTCATCAGCCTTTGATTCAAATTTTCCAAGTTGATCACATGTGTTAAGAATAAAACAAGGACATCCAAATACATGAAAATAAGAAATGTTAGGTTTCCTTTCATGCCATAATTCATAAGACGTTTTGCCAAGTATTGGTCTAATCATTACTCTATTCATTACAAAGCACGAAGTATTCACTGCCTCTGTCCAAAAGGTTAGACGTAGTTTATACTCACTCAACATGGATCTAGCCAATTCTTGCAATGTACGATTTTTCCTTTCAACCACCCCATTTTGTTGAGGTGTTCGTGGAGCAGAAAATTCATGTTTTAAACCATTCTCTTCACAAAAGTTTTCAAAATCCAAATTTTCAAATTCGCCTCCATGATCACTTCTCAAAGTTTTAATCGAAACTCCTTTTTCATTTTGAACAAGTTTTGCAAATTTTGAAAAATAATCAAAAGATTGAGACTTTTTGGCTAAGAAATAAACCCATGTAAATCTAGAATAATCATCAACCAATACATAACAATAACGTTTTCCATTCAAGCTTGCAGTTTCATTTGGTCCAAATAAATCCATGTGAATTAATTCAAGGACCCTTGATGTGCTAACAATGTTTTTAGGGCGAAATGATGATCGACTGAGTTTACCTAAGGAACATGCTTTACACACTTTATTGTTTTTAAATTTCTGATGTGGTAACCCTCTGACTAATTCTTTTGTTTCAAGTTTTTCTAAGAGGATCATGCTAGCATGTCCAAGTCTCCTATGCCATAAAGATGCTTCTTCGTCAGTGGCTACCAAACATCTAGAAATATTTAGATTATCAAACGAAAGCGAGTAAACATTTCTTCTTTTGCCCGTAAAAACAATGTTATTAGAAGATTTATCAATGATTTTGCAAGTATCACTATCAAAAACCACATTCATACCTTTGTCACATAGTTGGCTAATAGAAATGAGATTGTGACGCAGATTATCAACGTATAAAACATTAGTCAGAGAAAAAATACTGTAACCTACTTCACCTTTACCAATAATCTTACACTTGCTATTGTCTCCCATGATCACATTTCCACCTTTAAAATTCTCTAGGCTAAGGAACTTCGATTTATCACCTGTCATATGTCTAGAACAACCTGAATCTAGAAACCATTCTTGTTGTTCCTTAGCCCGCCAACAGACCTACAGAAAGAGAGAGAAGGATGACCTAGAGAAACTCTTAGGTCCAATGACGTTAGTGACTGAAGCATTGTGAATAAACAATCCCTTTGGAACCCAAACTAGTTTTGTTTTTTCATTCTTGTTCCAATAGACATGAAATTTGTTTGTAGAATTCTTAGGAACCCAAACTTTTATAAATTTCGTGTTCTTGTTCCTATGACTACAATTTTCAACACGTTGTTCAATTATTTCACTTTTAGTAAAGACACTCTTACCTTTTGCATTATCATTAACTTGTGTTTTCCCAAAGCCTAGTCCTTTTCTATTGTTAGCAAAAAGTTGATTTCCCAATAACATGTTGAATGATTTTTCTCCTCTTGAAAAATTATTCAGTGATTTCTCAAGATCTTGGACTTTGGTTTTTAGTGTTGTGTTTTCAGTCACAAGTGAGGTGCATCTATTTATGAAATCCTTTTTCCTAGTGTCAATTGTTTCCCTAAGATTCAAGTTTTCTTTTTCAAGATTCTCAAAGCTATTCTTCAGTTTTGATAATTCTGAATCTAAAATTTTACAGTTCTTACAGTCTAGGTTTTGAATATTTTCAAGTTCAGTTTCTAACCTAAAATTTTCATGAGCAAGTTCTCTTCTATCAGATTTCAGTTTTTCAATTTTAGAATCAAGAGCATCAACTGTTTTAGTAAGATCAAGGCACATAAAAACAATTTCTTTGTATGAATAGTTACTTACCTCACTAGATTCCTCTGAGCTTGCTTCTGAGTCTGATTTTCCCATAAGACACAAGTTAGCCTCCTCTGAGCTATCACTCGAAACTTCCTCTCCTTCCTCGTCATCCCAAGTTGCTGCAAATGCCTTCTTCTTCTTTTTCTTTCCTTTGTTGATTTTGAGAAGTGGGAAATTTTGTTTGAAGTGACCAGGCTTGTTGCAGTTATAGCAGGTCAATTCATTATCGAAATTGTCAGAATCTTTTGGCCTACTACCACTTGTTTTCTTCTTTCGTGGCTTGAATCTTCACCATTTTCTAAGATTATTGACAGCCATTGCAAGTTCTTCAATTGGATCTTCTTCTTCATCATCGCTCTCTTCTTTGCTCTTTAAGGCAATCGTCTTCTTCTTTGATTCGGAGTTGTTGCGTTCCTCCTTTGCTTTTAGCTCAAGCTCATATGTCATCAAGTTACCGATCAAATCCTCCATGCCGAGTTTACTCAGATCTTTGGATTCTTGTATTTCCATGACTTTTGCCTCAAAGTTCATCGGTAAGACTCGTAGTATCTTCCTCACTAGCTCTACCTCAGTGAATACCTTCCCAAGCGCTCTAGCATTGTACACCAAGGTTGAGAAGCATCCAAACATATCCTTTATGCTCTCGCCTTTGTCCATCACGAAGTTCTCGTATTCATTGCTGAACAGAGCTAGACGAGAATCCTTGACTTGAGAAGTTCCTTCGTGTGTCACCTCCAAGGTATGCCAAATTTCCTGTGCTGTTTTACAATGAGAAATTCTATTAAATTCAGTCTTATTAAGAGCACAGATCAAAGCATTCATAGCTTTAGCATTTGTAGTTTTGAATTTCTTATCGTTAGCATCCCACCTATCCCTAGGTTTAGGAATCTCAGTATCACCTACAGTTATAGTGGGAGATGTATAGCCAGTTTCAATAATGTCCCAAACATCATAATCAACAGAACTAAGATAAATACTCATCCTAACTTTCTAGTAAGCATAATCATTCCATTAAACATTGGAGGCCTAGCAATAGATTGCCCCTCAGAAAAAGCATTATTTGATGGATTCATGACTCTAGAGTTAAAGTAAAAAATACCAGGCTCTGATACCACTTGTAGGATCTAGATTAACCCTAGAGGGGGGTGAATAGGGTTATAGCAAATTTTTCTTTAATTAAACACGAAATCAAACTGCAGATAAATAAATATGCTGAAAAGTAAATCACACACAAAATTTATCCAGCTTCGGCAACCCCTGCCTACTGCTGCATTCCCAGATTTCTATTAGAATTAAACAGTATCCCGCTTACAAACACTCTAACAGACTCGCACACCCTGCTATCGCCTATAGAGTTTTGCAAACTCGCAAACCTTGCTCACTGAACTAATTCTAACTAGACAATCTGACACTACCTAAACCCTAGGTGGTGATTTACCTTGATTTGATTCAAAAAGTACAAACTTAAAAACAAGAAAAACAAGGGCAAAAATAAATTGTAAATTTTAAAACAATTTTGCTCCTAAATAGTAAACCCTGGCCCAAAACAAAACAAATTATAAACTAAAGCTCTTTTTAGTTTATTAAGCCCGACCCTTAAAATTTTTACTCCAGCCCAAAATTAAAGATGTCGGCCCCCTTCAAATTTTTATCGACCCGCTTCCTCTTTCTTTTGTTTATCTGATGGACTTGAAAGAAATGGCGATCAGAAATTAGGGCTTCGGCTCTCTGGTGATTCTAGAATTAGGGCTTTGGCTCTCTGGCAATTCTCTGTGCAACTGAATTAGGGCTTTTGATTGATCGATTTTGCGCCTTGATTTCTCTGTGAATTGCGCTCTGTCGATTGATGAATGCTGGCCTCGAGATGATTGAGTTAGTCGATCGTTTTGTTGACTTTTGTATGTGATTTCTGCTCTTTTGCTTTTCTTTGATTTATGCTTGAACTCGATTGTTCTTGCTTCGCTCTGTTCTCTACTCTTGTCTTTGATGATTTGGGTTTTATTTTCTCTGCTCTGCACTTTCACACCCAGTCGATGATGATTTGGGTTGTTTATATAGGGTTTTCGAAACCCTAAAATTGTCTGATTTGATTTACGTGATCCCCACGTTGTTAAAACTTTCCCTTAATTTTGCTGTGTTATTTTGAGAAATTACTTCATACCCACGGTTTTGATTTTTAAACGACCGATCTTCTTTTTGAATTATATACCAGAAACTTTCCTAAATTATTTTTGACTTTGACTATTTCAATTTGTTAACTCTTGATTTTCTTAACTAAAAATACGGCTTTGACTTGTTTCTGGTTCTGGTCATCTTCTCTGGCCATTTGCTTTTGTGACATTGATCTACTCGAATCATCACTTGACTACAGTCATGACTAACTTGATTTCTGACTTTTTCACTATTGTCTTTGATGGTGAGCTTTAGTCTGCATTCCAGTTTATTATTCTCTCTGACCATCTATGTTTATACCTGACTTTGGCTTCACTGACTTGTTCATGCTTGATCTTAACCTTAATAGAATTCACTTGTGCATATTGTCCTCAGTTTATCCATGTGTTTAACTTTACGACCTGCTTACTGTTACGATGCCTCATGTACAGTTCCACTTTATTCATTACAGTTTCATTGATACATGTTTTCTAGCCACTGTGAACTTCACTGTTGCCTTATTGTTGCAGTTGCCACAGTGATGTTGAATCTATACCTTGTGCACTTTTCTGGTTTGATGTGCATGTGCTCACTTGATCATGGTTGCAGTTGATACATCACTATTCATGTAGATATCCACTGTTTTGACTATAGCTTGACTTGAATATGCATTAGAATTGTGTATTGCACTGTCTTTGATCATTGTTTTGATCTGGTCATTTGAACTGTAGCTGTTGTAACTAGACTTGACCTTGTAGTCTTCATTTTTCACTTCTGCCTAGTCTCTGACCTGATCATGTCTTACACATTTAAGTTCTTTGAGTTGTGTATTCTTTATTGTGCACTGACTTGTATACTGCACACTGATGTCACTGGTGCATTGCTGTACTCTGTTCACTTTTCACCTTTGGTCTCTGATGCATGAATTGCTGTTGAGTTCATGTGTACATTTTGATTTTGGTCGAGACCATTTGCACTTGAGTTGAATCTGATTTGGATTTGACCTTGTTTTTGTTGACTGTGCACACGAGTTGGCGAGGCAGTGCACACGTGTATGAATGTACACGTGTGTATTGCAGCCACTCAAGATTTTCTGTCCCTGATATAAATACTGATATGCACAGATATTACACAATCAAAGATGATGACAATAACTCATATATCTGAGACAACGATAAAAAAAAATTATTTTTGCAAATTCAAATTTGTTTGTTTTCAGATTACTGCTGTAGTTGTTAATTATATAGGTACACAGGAGACAGGACAAGAACTGGAGCTGGACAATGCAAATAGTTATAGTTGAGTGTTGAGTGATGTAGTGAGGAAACAAATGTAAATATGAAATGTATTAAATCAGTGTAATGTATGAAATTAGTGTATGAGCTGAAAACTTTGTATTGTATAAAATATTATATTGAATAAAAAAATAATGTTTGAATTTGTTAAATTCTGTGCAATAGTATTATTATTCAATATGAATATTTATTTCTATATGTGTATAGTACAATCTGCAAACACATCTATAAATTGATATATATTTTGTTATCATCAAACAAGAAACTCACATCAAACAATATTCAGATAGACTGGACGAATCAAACTTGGAAACTATAAAGCCAGGAAGCTCGAAGAGATAGCCCAAAAGTCCAAAAATCAAAAACAACTAGAGCCAAGAGGCAAATAACAAACCATCCAAAGAATCAAGGAGGGAAAATCTGGCAAGGAGTTGGATAGCGACCGATCCAACCCATGGATCGGTACAGATCCACGAACTTTAGTCCAAAATTGCCTCCCCCTACATGCTAGTGCTAATCCCAAAAGCCTATTTCAAGTGTTATTTTGTTGATCCCATGCAATTCTCTATCGATCTTCACAAGCACTCAAAATCAGCAACTCCATTGTCCCTTAGATCCATCATTTGGACTTAGAAATAAGCTAATAATGGTGCAAACAATTATGGAATCATGAAGTTAACCATAAATCGAGCCAACACAAAGAGTTCAAGGCAATCATTTTGGAAATCTTACTGATCGGTACCGATCCAATTGATCCAAGCCTATGGATAGGTACCAATCCATGTATATTATTGAGGTGTCCAACTTTTTTCTTGAAGAATTGGTCTACGGCATGGAAAATAAAGTGGAGATCATAGAGGCGAGATTTTAGGCTTCATACGTCAATAAATAGAGGGGAAGGGCTCATTTTTATAGACCTTTTTTGGCTCTTACTTTCTTTACTCTAATTTTTTGTAATCACCTTCGGATTTACATTGATTCGTAAGAGTAACTGCTTTTGATTTACAGATATAACCAATAAAATCACTAAGTGGACGTAGGTCAAGGTTAGCCGAACTACTATAAACACTGTGTGTTCTTTTCTTGCTCATTTTCATTTATTTTATTCTCTTTTTATTCTCTACATAATCTTCTAGGTTTTGTGCCATTTTTTGTTCAAAGACTTGAAGTCTAATTTGAAGCTACTCTTCTCATGATCTGTGTCAAAATGAGCTATTGGGATTCCACTGCATGAAATACACAACCTAACACCTCTTAGAATGCTACCATACTAATTTGGTTGTCACTTGAGAGGTTTATTTTAGCTTATCAACTAAACTCCCGTTATCTCCCCTTAAAGCATGCTAGAACCTTTGGTTCAGGGTCCTATTGAGGTGGAGAATGTTGGTCGACTATTTTCCAACGTTAACTGCCAGACGAACCCAACACCTAATGTAGCGGTCTAAGCTAAGTGTTTTGTGGCTTGATTTCCCTAAGCAAAGTGGAAAATGCCAAAGTCATCAGAAGTAAGGAATTCGAATCACCTTGGCTATCATCGATAGAGATCCCTCTACTAGAAGAGATAACCCTAACAATCTCATAAGCGATGTGTAGAAAGAATCCTTCCTTGAAGCAGTAACGACTCCTATGTGAACACATTGGCAACCAATTCTATATTCCGAACTAGACTTCTTTGTCCACGTGCCTTGGGTTACTTGCTCTCATGATCAACAAATCTTCTCCATTTGTGCCATAACGGCTCCAAGTCTATAATCACATGAACCCATATATTCCACTAACACTCTGTTGGTATTTTACTCCAATCCTCTAACACCATCATCAATGGGATCTTATGCCCCTTGCCTATGTTCTACATGATAAAAAAAACTAATAAAAACTAGCAACAAAAGCAACTCTCATCAAACCAAAGTCAATATTATTTAACTTCTTCTTAGAGAAAGCCCTGCTAGATTATTCAATCCTCCATGTGATTCGACACTACTGTGAGTCCCTCTTCAATAAAGTCCCACCCATTTGAGCATCACCATAAGTCATTTCAAGACTCGCCTACTCATTGCATCCCACCTAAGCTCTAGTGTCTAAAGATACGGTTATGAGTTCTCAAACAAGCCTAATAAAACCAAAAGATTCCATCCCACTATAGGCAACTACCAGGACTTGGGAAGCTTCTTACTTGACTCTACAAAGCCAACTCTTGGTATGGGGAATACAATATTTAATTCATTACTCTCAATGTTTATCGTTTCCGCACTTCGATTCTATCCCCCAACTCTATATTGTTACATCTCATGGAAGACTACTAGCAAAATCTACGATTAACACGGGATAATGTAGTGGATGCATGCATTTACTATATAATAAAAGCATACCATAATACAAATACATTTTCTCAACGTTCATCCCTCTCAAAGTATCTTTCTCCTAAGTGATCTTACCCTCTATGCATGCTTTACCCCCTCGAGTGTCCATGGGCACTGGTCAAAGAAACATGCTTACATGTAGCTCTATAAGACTCAAATACTCCTTGGATGTACTATACTCTAACTCAGTCCATTAATTACCTAATCAAATAACCTACGCTCTGATACCAAGTGTAATGACCCATCATTTAGGATACCCTAAATAGATGCAAAACAACCACATATGATTCCAAACTTTGTAAGTGACAAACTATTATGTTAAATTTAAACAAAACTATCCCACTAGATATATCAATATACTCTCACAGTGGAATAATAATATACACTATATGAACATATACATATGCATATAAAAGATGAGAGACATTCTATATAAAGCATGATATGAAAATGAAACTGACATACTAATAAAATCAAAATACAACGTCTCAATATAAAATGAGTAAAAGTGATACATCAAATATAATACTTGGCCTCACATCCGGATAATGTCTAAAGTGCATGAAACAATAAACCGTTAATAGAAGATCATAGCCATGAAGATCACACAGTCTCCATGCTCCCAATGATCCAGCTATCCTGCTAAAATGTCCTTATATACTTAACTCTAGGCCAAGTCATGAGCATAACAAAACATTGTTCAAAAAGGAAAAATAGAGAAAATGAGGATATGACAGAAGTCCGATGAGGGGACTATCTTTAAGTATTGTATATGCACGTAACATATATAAATCTAATAACATCAGCAATGATCTATGAGTAATACTAATCATACCTCTCCCTACGCTATCCATACACCAAAAAGTAAAGATAATACATACTAGCGATTCTATTATTAAAACGGTACTTACTATAACAAGCTATACTACGATAACATGATAAACCCTTATGCTGGTATAAAATGTTATATAACTAAGCATATCCATACCCAAAACCCCCGTTAGAATCGTATATGAGTAATTCCTTATGCTAGTGTTGTATGAATATCCATAGCTAATAACCATGCGATGAATTGCTAATAGATACCAAGAAAAACATATGTTGAGCCATATATAACCTATGACTCTTAATCAACACCTAGGGATGTCGACTTATAGGTCCCATAACAATACCTAATTGTGCTATGGGCAGCATATGACCTACTTTAAAATGGCATCCCAATCTCTCTCCGCCCCTGCTCTAGAACCACGTCTATAAGTCCTATCATCACTTATGGTACAGTTGATTCATTTTACTAACATTGTATTTCTCCGGTTGCCTCTATTAAATAAACCACAATTGTATGTAACTACCCATATCCTTATACACACCTGCTTAAATGTATACACAATACCAAAGTAGGAATATTTATTCATTTCTTGAAGTGTCTCACATTGAACAGTAGTGCCAAATCAGACATACCAAGACTATATATATCGTAAAATTGCACATCTTGAACTATATATATTTATCACTTGAACATCGTATCTATACATCTACATGATATATTTTTTCCACTAATCGATAGCCCTATGTTGAGCATACCGAAGTACATATATATATGCTTAATTGTGTATGAGTAGTCAGCTTAATATATCTCTCATGCACCAATCGATAGTCCCAAATTAGGCATATCGAAACTATATATAATCACTTCACGTGCATATCAATAGATATATAATATTTCTCGCGCGCCTTCGTTAGCCCTAAATCGGGCATACTGAAAATATAAATAAATTCTTAAACCACATATCAATAAATATATAAAATATTCCATACATCTCCCAGTAGCCCCAACGCATACTGAAACTATATAAAAACGCTTAAACCGCATGTTTGTAATTATATATAATATCACATAAACTATACACGTGTGTGTATGTGTTTGTATATATAATAACCAATTAGACTATATGAAACCTACACATATCATGCATATAAACATACATGTAGGTAACCAACAACCAACGTAAGAAATTCACTATCCAATATTAACCACAATTCACACATATAATCATAAAAAAATTCAACCAATCATCAATAGGGGAATAAGCACATATGCCCAAATCATGTATTTGACATCTACCTAGGATCTAAAGCAATAAGCCTATGTCGAATCAATCCATACCAAACCCATACACACACATACGCAGATATATGTATGTATGTATATATCTCATTTTGTATCATGTGGTCTTATAATACAAGTGAATATGGGGATTTATACACACATGTAAAATACAAAAAATTAATCCAAATCACCTTATCAGCATTTCTCAATAGTCAAAACCCCAACAAAAGCTATGACATGTTAAAAAAATCTTGATACGATCGTAGTTGCGAAAACTTTGTCTCGATTGGACCTCATATACAAAAGATACAAATTTCATAGGAATATGACTACATAATTAATTAAGTAATTAACAAAAAATTAATTTAGACTTAGTTATCTTCCCCAAAGAGTAACCCCTACTTGAACCCACTCAGCACCAACTTCCACCCGTCGGTGTTCCCTCCATGTGTCATCAGACCACCTCCGACCACCTCCAAGTGGCTCCCCTTCCAAAGACAAACGCAATGAAACCCATCTTAACACCTCTGGCCCCTCAAGAAAAATGCTATCAACTAAATTTTCACCGCCTAGGTCGACGGCACAAATGCCAAACGGCACCACACCGCCTCCTAGCAACCCCCTTCCCGCATGCATGCCCTCGTCTAGGAAGATCGGTGTCGCTCCTCTATCACTTCCAAGTTCAACCTAAGCGGCTTAGTTGCCTCCTTTTAATCTTCTCCAGCAAATTTAGGGCATGCTGAAGAGAGAGGCTTGGTCCCTTTATCATTTTAAAGGTGGCAATTTTAAATAAAAACCTTCATTTAGTATTTAATCCGTTTATAAAATCCATTCACGTTTCGAGCTCGTACAACTTATAGGAGCATCATATAATGACGATTCTTCAACATCATGCTTCGTCTCTTTTTACTCTTTGCCATGATATATAATATGACACTATTCGTGATAGAGTCCCATGATGTTATTTTCACATTTTTTGAATTTGTACTAGCCATCAAATCATTCAATTTCGTAAAAATTTTGACTGCGTAACTCATACTATTTTTTCTCTTCCAAGAAAAATGAACTATCGGCCAGGATTCCATCCGGCCCAATTATGCATGTATACCGTATAATATGTATAACCATAAATAAATCCCAAAAATTACGTAACATCCAACCTATTAATGTTTATATTCAAAGCTCTCCTGAATGAATATTCCAAACTCAATGGAAGAGGCCTCAAGTCCTAATTCGTTCATCTTTAAAAATTAGCATTTTGGTCATTTGCTTTAAACTAATTTATATTTAAAATTAACTAGTAAATCTCCAGGCCTTTAAAAAAATACGATTTACATAATCAATTACCAATAAAGTGCGAGAAAGAAAAAGAGAGTACCATGCAAAAATACATAGAATGACGCATTATATGCGTAAAAGGTCCATCTGTCAGTGTATAATCAATTGATCGGTTACACCATAGTTGGTAGACCGGTTAAGGCATCAGATGCACAGTACAGTGTATTTTATACATAATATCATATTTCCCCTTTTTTGCCTATTTAATAAGTTCCAAAAAATTCAAAAAAAACCCTCAAAATTGAAAACATTATTTTGTTGGTTGTTTAAAGATTTGGAGTAATTTCGAGATCATTTGTAGGGTTGTAACAAATATAATATAAGATGACTCAAATACAACACTAAAAATAACTTACTCTTTTTAATCCATCTTCGAGTGCTCTTTTTAGGTCTGGTTAATTTGTTTGACTACACAATAGCTCTTAGATGACTTGAATTATTTATTGAAGCTTGTTCTCCGTTCTTGTGCCTTGAATCTTTTTTGTGGTTAAAATGACATCATTTTGATACATACTATAAACCTAATTCTAATAGATTTATAAGCAGTTGAACTCATGTCTACTTCTATGTTTCAAAAAAGACCGTACAGGCTATAAAATTTAAATTTTTAAATATTATTATGGGTTGGGTTCACACATGGAAGTTAAACAATAGTAACTATCAACTTCCAATTGAAATTAATTTAGTGAAATCATGTATAAAATTTATAAATTATCATGAAGAAATTTATATATAGGTTATATTGATATATTATTTTAAAAACCCAATTTCGTAGGTAAGGGATATAGGAGGGTCCATCCGCACCCGACCCCTTTTTGCCTGGGCCCTCATGGTGGCACTTTTCGATCTCTCAAATTTCGTTCCTTTTGATAGGGATTGTTGCATGCCTCCAGAAATAAATATTGATATATTTATTATTTTAATTATTATTAAGGGTCTAAATATTAATTAATTAAACATGTAAATGTTATATATATTTGTTGGGTTAATATAATAATTTAGGATAATCAATAGAGGCATGTCCAACGCCATTGTCCTAGTGGTTAAACACTTTGATTTGGTCCATGAGTTCATAGGTTGGAATCCTACACAGCAAGTGATTCGCACCACTAGACATATGTTGATCTGTAATATGTTGTATACTTACTAAGGCCTATAGTACAATTATATACTACCACCTGAGTCCCCAATTTCAAAAGTAAAAAAACATAAAAAATAAACAGAGGCCAAAACCTTAAAACTTTTTCAAAATAAAGTAAATATATGTATGGGCATACATGATCGACTATTAGATGGAAAAGGGGAATGAGTCATTCTTTCAACTATTTAAATTAATATGAAAAAATAATAACAAACTAGATATTTTGAGATTTATCTAAATTAATTTTAATTACCTCTTATAAATAAACTTAAAGTCCCTTATTGTTCTTGGTAAAAGAGAAAAAAGAAAAAAAAGGCAGATCAATATTCTCGTACCTCTTTTTTCATTGAATTATACTTTTTATTGGATTTTGCAGCTCCACCTGAAAGTTAGTAAAAAGGTTCCCACATAGGTGAAGGCTAATGGTTTATATCTGAAATCATACTTTCTAATAATTGGACATAGTGCAATGTGTTTTTGTGACGCCCCACCTCTATACTCACGCTAGCCAAGGACACTACGGAGTAATGCCGTCAACTAGCGCGAAGAATAAGGCTGTTGAGGAGCGACCATCTGTGTAATTGCTTTGGGCGAGTACCGATATGTCAGATAAAATAACTTACATTTCATTTCAAGAGGAAATCCGACATACCGATACAAACTCAAAGCGACCACACAGTGGCTATGAGGCCTTCGAAAACAAATATAGAAATAAACATAACACAAATCAGTCATAGACATTCATATCACAAAGGCGGAAACAGATATGAATATATAACACAAAAAGGTGTACAATAGAGTAGTGGTCAAATAAGATCCACAATGTCATAGATACAAGTGCTAGACAAAAGAATAAGTATACATCATGGAGTCTATATCTCGAATGTATAACAACAAAAACTACAAATGTAATGTAGCTAGACAAAAGTCAGAAGATGATTCCCCATAAGGAGTCAAGCAGAAGCACCTGTAACATCTCGGTTTGACCCGAGTATTATTTAATAAGAAAATAATAAACGGATAAGTCTAACTATAAATATCAGATAAAGGAATGAGATAAAAGCAGAGATATAATAAGAACGTATGATAACAATAGTGTCATACTAGAACAAATATGATTTAAACATCAACAAAATCATACAATATCTCAAAAATCTCAAAGCACCGAAAATAATATCATATTCTTTATTTTATTCACCAAACTACAAATATTGACAAACATCTTAATGCCAATCGCAAAAGTTGGTGAAACACAAATTCTAGAAATCATCAATTAGGAGTCCAGAAATCATAAAAGGGGAAGGCCTATCACAAACGGGAGCATGAAAACTCACCAACATGTGTATCACAAAACGGAACGCTATTCCATGGTCGCTAACCATAAATATTGAGCCAAAGCTCCACAAACGGTCCGAAGACCACGGGTCGCTACCCCGCCAAATTGAACCGAAGTTCCACAGAAACGGGGTTTAGTCTCCCTCGCAGACAAATAGACATCGCACATCGCTAATCTAAATCACAAAATGATCATCATCGATCAATAAAAAGTGTCGATTACACTAAGCTAGTAAATATTTGAGTTTAGCTTCATGTCCCATAACCACTAGCTTAACTTAAATATTTACAAACAAATTGTAGATTCCTACTTGAAAATTGTTATAAGATTTTCAATCGAACAAGTCCATACATTAACCGACAAAGTAAACGCAAGCGTTTCATACCACTTGTTTTGCTAAGCCGTTTAATTAGATTTTCTCATACGAATGAGATAAAAGTTTGTACATACTAATAGATTAGAAAATGGTTTTATAAACGAGCTTTGTATTTAAAAATAGAGTTGAAATCATCTTTGGAAAAAGAGTTTGAATATTTACTACTAGTATATAAACCTTTGTATTTAGAAGTGACGAATCACAAAAATAATTGTATAAACAATCAATCACCAAAATCCACATACGAAGACGTGAATCAAATTCATTGAAATCAATGCCGAATCCATCAAAATGGATATACCCAAAAATCCCAAAATAAAGGTCATCAAAATCGATAATAAATGATAACAACAAAATCGGAGAATCACGAACCGATTAAAAGCTGGAAGTCAAAAACAAAATAATCAATTTTGCTAAAGAAATCAGATCAGTCGACTGAACCAGGTGGTCAGTCGACTGACACAGGGATATGATTTTTGTATCCCCAAAGTCAGTCGACTGACCCAGATGGTCAGTCGATTGATACAGACCCAGGCAATTTCCTAGGTCTGGTTCAGTCGGCTGAACCTGCTTCTATGCATTTTTGATATTCTGGTCCAGTCAACTGAACCCCTGGTTCAGTCGACTGAACCTGCTTCAGAAGCACAATCAGTCTAGCCCCCTTTGAGGCAAATTCGATAACATGGACGGAAGCGAACGAACGAGCATCTATGGCTTAGGAATTATGCCAAATGACAACCCAGCCTTGTATGGCCCTCCGAAACGCTCCACTAACGTGTTCAACATCAAAGATTGGATTTTTACAAGAATTGGATTCCAAAAACCAAAAATTCAACAATTCACCTAATCGATCCAATTCGAAAGCAAATGAACATTAAAAAGTGTTGGGAATTCATACCCAATAACAACGATATCTATAGAAATAGATGTGAGTTTAAAAACTCACCTTTAAACCCAAAAATGATGAAGGAGAAGCTTGAAAGCAAAGGAAGATTAACTTCTCTTTAACTTCAACTCTAGAAGCTTGAATCTAAGCCCAAAATAAGAATATTTCCTAAGTTAGGTTTAGGAAATTTCTGAAATTAAAGAGAGAATGAGTTGGAGAAGAAGAAGGAGATAATTACCAAAGCTTCTCTTTGAATTTGGAGCTAAAACTTGGATTTGCTAAAGAAACCAGGGTTTAGGATTTTAATTTTCCATCTCCACCACCATTTTTGCTAAAGCTTAAGTTGTAGGAAATATTATGAAGTAAGGAAGAGGAGTGGAGTGGAGTTGGGATAATATGTTAGGTTAATGGGCTGAAACCCAACCCAAAGCCCTAAGTGAAAAGGTCGAAATTTTAGCTAGCTCCAAACATATTGATGTTTATACTCAAAAGAGTCGCAAATGCCATTTTGGACTCAATGGAAGTGGTCTTGAGTCCCAATTCGACTGTTTGCAAAAAGTAGCTTTTTGGACTTAATTCCAATTAACGATTCCATATTTAAATTATTTAAATATTCAAAACTTTAAAATATGCTGGTTGTTACAGTTTTTATGTTGTATTATTTTCCACGCAAATTTACTCTTACATGTTTTTCAAATCTCTTTTATCATTTAATAAATTTTGTTAAAAGGAATCCACTTTTGGATCAGAGCAACACCATTTTAGGGAGGTCCCATCCATTTTACAATTGCTTTTGGGGGGGCAAATTTTGTATTATCATAATAAGTGTAAGAACCAATAACCCTTATTCCCTTCTGACGTTCACATCTTGTTCATTTAGGCGAGAATTCAGAAATGCAAAATATAAAAAATCTTGACTTTCCTGATTCCTCTTTTCTAAGCTACCACAATGGTGAGAACTAAAACAATAACAAGAAAGAGCAAGCTCGATCCACAGCCACTCGACCAATTAATGCTCAGGTTCATGATTTTTTTATTGTAGTTTAGCTTGTGATTTGGTTTTTAAGTTTGATTTCATTTGTGAATTTTGATTGTTTTTATTTTCATTCGTCCGTTCTATGTTGGTTTAGAAGAAAGGTAGAAAATTGAAGTTAAAAATTAGTGTTAATGGATAATTTTGTGAACTTAAGCTACATTTTGTCTTTGTGTGAGTTACTGTCAATTTTTCTATTATTGTTTGATAGTTGATGCTCATATTTGACTGTGTGAATTGTGTGTAATTGTTTAGACTCAACAGCTTCATGTCGTATTTAATATTCGATAAGGTCCTACCATATTTTTCTTTATTAGGCGATAGCCCCCATCGAATTAGGTTATGTGACATGTTGATGTCATTTTTATTTTTATTTTGCGGCTGCACCCTATTGAGTTTCATATTTTTTTAAGAATCATATGGCCGCATTTAAAATAATGTTTTGTTGTATGTTTTTATACATATAATAACTATCATTGTTTACTTGCAGCAAAAATTCATCAACTACGTCTACTTGTGTTCCAACGATGGCATTAAATCGCAAGAGGCTTGAAATGGAGAGACGAAAGGAACTTATAGACCAAAATAAAAATGATGATACTGATCGTAGAGTAGATAATGAATCTAAAGAATATAATAGTGAAAATCAATGTAGTGATGAGTATAGCAATTATGACAAGATAGAAGAAGACGTTGTTGAAGGCGAAGGAGATAAGGAAATTCAAGAGGAGGGAGAAATGGAGGTTGAAATGCATGAAGAAGAAGAGGAAGAAATAGAGAGGGTAGGAAAAAATAAAACCAAGAAGCATAAGAAGTAAGCACCTTCTCAAAACCAAGAAGAAGAAGAAGTATAACCATCATTACTAGTTGCTTTCAGAGATCGTAATACTCATAAAATTTGAAAATCCGATGTAAGTTTTTTATATCATTTATTGTTAAAGTTATGAAAATGCTAGTTTGCATGTTTTGGTTAGTTTTGTTATTTCTTAGGCACCACGGGGGAAAGCTAGTATTGTTAAATTTTATAGTCATGTATGAACACATCGATTAGGGGATTTGAACAATGAATATCAATTTGTGAAAGATGTAGTAGCTAGCTCAGGTTTATATCAATTAATACTGCATGCATACAGAAAACTAAATAAAATCCTTATTAATGCTTCCATCAAAAGATTTTATCCTAAAACAAACACTTTTCATCTTCCCTTCGGTGAGATGACGATAACGATCGATGAAGTTGTTTACATTACTGGTCTTCGAGTTGAAGGCCGAGCTGTTACAGGACACCATGGTGGACTAGAGGTATTAGTTATGACAATATATATGATCTACTAGACAAGCATCTTGGGATTGGCAAGCCAACTTCTATTACAGTATTGGTAGGGGAGAAAATGGATTAGATTGGAATGGTTGAGATAAAGGTTCTAAAGAGTCGTATAGTGATGATCATAAAAGAATTGTGCAACTATGTACATTTTGTACACTATTGGTTGTTTAGTTTGTGGTGATAAGTCAAGAAACAAAGTGTTTGTGCACTTTCTACAATGCCTTAATAATATGAAACAGGTGCATACATACTCGTGGGCCACTACATGTTCGAGTTGATTACTTTATAAGTTAGGTCAAAGTACTAGAAAAGTTGTCTATAAATTTTTGGTTGTATGACCATACTTCGGCTATGCATATAGATTTAAATTCAAATTATATAATATATCACTTATTTATACATGTAGTACTCAACATACATTTAGATTTTTGAGCGGCTCCCAGTTTTAAGGCAACATAATCGATGTGTTAGGGCGGTGGAGTGAGAGCAGTGTTTTATTTATGATGGAACCCAGTTCAAATTTGGCATTCGAATTGGTTAGTTTGAGGTAGATGATAGATGATTTGCAAGGGACTGGTGTGGTTTGGGACTTTCATAAGGAGAAATGAGCAGATTTTGAATTACAGCAATGTGCGTTTTATAGTGGTCCAATTGTTTGCTTCAAAATCCTCAAATTATATCTTCCACAAATAATTCTACGTCAATTTGGTTATTGTCAGCCCATCCCTACTATTACTTTGCTCTTGATAAGAAGAAGTTAAAGTTGTTAGCTACATCATTTAAAGCGGCTTATTCTAATTTATGAGATTTCGGTTGGAGTGAACGAAAGAATCATTTCTTGAACGAGAGTTAAACATTTGAAAGAGTTGTAGATCCTTGGGTTTGTACTGAAACCTATATGCAGTAGTATAAAACCGTTTCACATCTTCTTGTGGCCAATCTAGAAACAATACCATGCCAATGAATTCGAGTGCTAAAAATGCACTTCTGGTATGCATTGTAAGTGTATACTTTACAACTTTTATGCCCTTCTATTTTAAAAATTATATGTTTCATTATACTGTATTTTTTCAGAAAAGATGGCTTTGACATATTGCAGGTTTTATTAGATCATGTACTCCCAATGAATCCATGAAGCAGGTACTTAAGAGAGTTGAACGAATAGAGGAATCGAAATCACTGGACCTGTATGGAGAAAATGCACCAATAGAAGAACAAGTTGTAGATACAAAGGAAAATAAGGGCAAAACATCAAATTATAGAGGAATGAGCAAATATAGGAAGATAGATGTTAGGAAGAAAAGCAGTATTATGCTTTAAATTTAATGCATTAAAACTTGATATTTTATGGTTGTATTAACGTATTAAAAGTATTAATGTATTAAAACATGCTATTTTGTGGGTGTGATGAAAACTCAATATTTTAGGATGATGCTACTGCATGAGTTTGATGATTGTGTGTGGAATGGAACATCTTATTTTGTGTATGCGGGATGGAACATCTTGTTTTGTGTTTAATGCTATTGTATGTGCATGACGGTGTATAACTTATATCTAAGTTGTTTTATCATGTCTTAAAACTTGTATGACGGTGTATAAATTATATTTATGCTATTTAATCATGGTCTTAAAATTTGCATGATAGTATATAACTTATATAGCAGTTCTAACATTAGCCATCAAGAATGCTAAAGTAAATGGCAGTCATCACCGTATATAAAAAAGCGATGGTCATATATCGTAATAACATTTAAAGTACGATGCTACTTCACCGTAAACTCTCAAAAAATTATGATATAAGCTTAGATGATAAGGGTCCATCATAAATATTAAGAAGATACAATGAGCCTTGATCATAAACTACTGGGTTGATTAAGTTTTCTTACTATTTGTCCAAGAAGATGGGGGTCCAACATATATTTTGAAATGATATGATAGCCATTGACCGTAAATTCTTGGGTTAATTAAGTTTGCTTACTATTTGTCCCAGACGCGATCGAGGTCTACTGTATCATTTGAAATGATCTGATTGCCTTTGATCGTAAACTCTTGGGTTAGTTAAGTTTGCTTATTACTTGTCCCAGATGATGGGGGTAAGCCGTATTTTTTGAAAAGATATGATTTCCCTTGACCATACACACTAGGCTTAATTGTTTGCTTACTACTTGCCTCAAATGATGGGGTACTGCCATATATTTTTAAATATTTTGATGAGACACTACTGGTTTTTAATTATATAATCGCCGAGCCCTTATCATATATCATTTAAATTGCATAATAACCACAATATCATTCAATCAACATAAATTATTTGAAAGACACACAATATCATTTTATAAAACACATATAGTATCATTCAATCATTCAAACTACTTATGGAATGCAGTAAATCACATTACATCATTCAAAATATGAATAAGCCACACACCACCACTGTAACAACCCGAAATTCAAGCTATAATAATTAAGTAACGAATTAATTTAAATAATAAAATAAGATTGTGAAATTATCAAAATTGAGTCACAGGAGTTGCACCATTGTGTCCGTGGTAATTTTCCGGTCAATTTCTATATATAGTTTGTCAAAATCCGAACTAAAACGAAGAAGTTACGAAATAAACGAGAAACGAAGAAAATGAATAGGTCAACCTTCCACATATATGGGTCGACCAGCATGTTGACCCGCCCCTGTATTTGGACGATATTTCGTCCAGCTTCGTATATGATGTGTTTTTCAACTTCTCTCCAATCCTGTGCGTTCATGCTTCCATCCGACGGTTCCCAACAAGCCTATGACGTGGTTGCACTAGATTTATTCTTCAAATCCAATGGTCTGAGATCCCTAGACTACACTATAAATAAGATCCTAGGCCTAGCTATTTTTCTCATTCAGATTTTCTTCTATTCGGGTTCATTGCCAGAGACTGGACCCTAAATAGAAAATATTTCTAAGGGGGAAATCTTTTTGATAAAAATATTCTACGCTCTAGAAGTGGATCAAGGAAGACAAGGACTAGAGCTAAGGACCACATGTGAGTGTTTAGTAATTATTTTAGATTTTTAAGTAATTTAAAATAATAGGGTAGTTGTAGTTTTTCCGCAATTTTGAGACAATTTCTATATAAGTTATTTACAGCCAGTTTTTAAAGTTCTTTTCAGTCTATTTATTTAGTTATTTTTATCCAGCTATTTTATTCAGTTATTTACAGTTATTTACAGTTATTTACTGTTATTTGCATTTATTTACATCTGTTCTACGTAAGAATTTAGCTTGTAAATTTTAGTTTCTTTTCATTCCTTTTTGCACGAATAAAATATAAGAATATAAAAAAGAGATAATAATTCGCAAATATGGATTAAAATAGAAAAACATTAAATTTACAGAAATCAGATGAAAATAAAAACTGTAATAAAAAGAAGATAGGTTGAAATAGGCAAATTTGAGACATTTGCAAGCATGTTTATAACTAGTGGTTATAACTAAAAAGATAAAACAAAAGAGTAACAATTATAACGTAGGTTATAATTAAACAGAAAGAATTAAAAGGTTTATTTTAAAACTTTGACTAAGTTAATAAGAAAATTACAACACAGGTTATAATTAGAAATAACTGAAAGGCTTATTATAAAGACTTATAATTAAGTTAATAAGCAAATATAGCAGTGATAACAGAAAAGGTTTATTTTAAAGACTTAGATTAAGTTAATAAGCAATTAGAACAGAAATAACAGAAGAGGCTTATTTTAAGAACTTACACTAAGTTAATAAGAAAGAACAGATATAAGGCCCGTACCAATAGCATTCCCTTTCAGACTAGGACTGATGGTACCACAACAGATTAGGTGAGGCTGGACAGGACCCTTTCAGACTAGGACTGATGTCTCACAATAGTTAGGTGAGGCTGGGACACAGGGTAAATAAGTGGCCAATAGATATAAGCTCAAATCGGGGGATTTGGGTAAAGGGCGCAACTAGATTTGTTTGTTAGGACCCATACCAACAGCATTCCCTTTCAGACTAGTACTGATGGTCTCACAAAACACTTAGGTGAGGCTGGGCAGGACCGTTTCAGGCTAGGACTGATGGTCTCACAATATATTAGGTGAGGTTGGACACGCTGATGCTGACAGGGTGAGTAAGAGGTCACAGAGAGGGGTGATAGTGAGTGTGTACCAATGGTGACCAAGCATGCGGCATCAATTAGGGTTGTAATTCGCTACTGTGTTTTAAGCACTAAACAGTTGTCTTTTGCTGTGGGATCCATAGGATCGGACTAGCTCACAGCAGTGGCACAACAAAGATAGAATGCCGATCAATGGGTAGAATTAGAATTCAACCTAATTAAAATAGTATTAGGATTTCAGCCTAATCACAACAATCTAAGACAAGTGCAAACAATCACAATCAAAGCAAACAGTTAAACAATATTTTATCCCGGTTTTATCTTTTTTTTATTTCCTTTTATACTAGAAGTGTTTCTAAGTCTATTATCTTTATCTTACTTAAAAATACTAGTAGTTACTTTCACGCACTGGACTAATAGTCTAACCCACTCCTCTATTTCCCCTTTTTCCCCCTATAAGCCACATATGCAAGGATAGTTGATTCGGATTTTTTGGAGATACATTCCCGGAGTTCTTCATGTATTCTTCTTCCTTTCAGTTTTCTTATCATTCAGTTTTTGATGTACTGGTACTTATGTGAGGGATGATTATTTTATTTTACTCTAATTTTATGAGACTGAGATGTATTTTTCATAAGACATGTGTATTTGGTATTTGAGACATGTGATGTTTTTCAAACTTATTTTCGAGGTTTTATTTTGAATAATGAGTTACCATTTAAATGTTTCCGCTATTTATATTTATTTGTCTTATGAATCTTAGTCTCCGTGTTGCTTTAGCTATACCTATAATACACCATATCTTTTAGTGTGCCCTTTTTGGATACACTAAGGGGTGTGGGGTGTTTCACTTGGTAGCAGAGCCTAAGGTTACAGGATTCCTAAAAACTTGCTTGTTTTAATAGTAAAGTATTTTTTAAAATGTAACATATCTTCAAACTAAAAGTGCTTTTTTAGAAAGAAACGCTTAGAAATAGTTTTTCAAGTATAAAAGAGTTTTTATAAAAATCCCCTCAAAGTCTAGTTCAACCTTTTTTCGAGCCTAAATTTTCTTTTCATTGCATGGTATGGCTGACTGGTTTCGTAGAGCTACGGTACCAGAGGTGCAAGGGCAAGCATCAAATACAACACCAGTAGGTGGAGATCCCGTTAATCCACCTGCAGCAGCAAATTTTTCTAAGCTATGCAACGACTTCGCTAGTCTAGGAGGCAGAACGTTTTTCGGCATGGAGGATTTCATGGAGGCACGAGATTGGTTAAGGAATACGGAGCATATATTTGAGCTGTTAGGATTAGAGGACCGACAGAGAGTTCAGCTTGCATCTGGGCAGCTGAAGGGAGAGGTTAAGGAGGTCCCTAAATCAGAAAACTCTAAGAAGCAGTGGTGGAAGAATAAGAAGGATAAGGACAAGAGGAAAGAAGGAGGACCTCAAAAGCGGATCAGAAAAGGCGGGAAATGTCATAGTTGTGGATTGGTTGGTTATTACTCATAGGAATGTAAGAAGGGCTCGATGAAGGGAAGGTGTTACAACTGTGGGCAGCCTGGTCATCTTAGTAGAGCTTGTCCTCAAAGGACGAGGCAGAGAGCAGGCGCACCTATAGTGCAAGTACGGGCTTTGGTTGCAGCACCTTCTAGCAGTGGATTGGATTGAGGTAGGAGAGTCTCTTTAGAAGGTTTGATTTCTATTTCGGATTTTCCCATTCAGACACTTTTGATTCTAAAACATCTCATTCTTTCATTTCTAGTTCCTTGATTGATTGTTTGCACTTAGATATTTCTCTAGTAGTAGACCCTATAGTTGTTTCAAACCCCATAGGAGGATCGGCACATTTATCCATGATTTGTAGAAGTTTGAAATTTTTTATACTAGGCATAGAGTTTGATTGTGACGCCTATGTACTGGGATTTCTGGGATATGGGATGATTTTGGGGATGGATTGGCTATCCACTTATGGAGCAATATTAGACTGTGAGAGGAGAGTCGTCAGACAAGAGACATGCAGTGGAAGGACTCTCGAGGTTTCTTGCGACCCACAGGTTTCAGTCATGATAAGCTTCCTTTATTCCCTTGATTCATAACTCGGAGAGTTAGATTCTGTTCCAGTCGTTAGAGATTTCCCAAACGATTTTGCGGAAGTTAGGGGACTACCCACTAAGAGAGAGATCGACTTCAGGATCTATCTAAATGACAATGCAAAGCCAGTGGCATTACCCATGAGACATATGGCTCCTAGGGAGAGTGTAAGGACCCGATTCTTCGAATTTCGAAAATCGACATCGATACGTCCACTATATCAACTGCCGAGCAACCGAATGCCGGAAAACCGAATTCTTAGGGTTTAAAAGAAGAGGTAGAAGAAAAGATAGAAGAAAAGAGAAGAAGAACAATAGAACAACATCAGAAACAGAAGCAATATCAGAATCTCACATTTCGCAGCGGAACAATATATAATAGATAAATCAATAATCTTTACAACAAAGACTATATCAGTTTATACATACATCGATCAGAATCAATATACGACTCAATACAACAATGGACAGTTATATAAACCTGTCCTCATACAGAATACACAGCGGAATAAAATAATAAATACGAGAATACGTCTCGCTATCCAGCTCATCTCCAAAGCTCCAAAATATCCAGAATATCCTGATAAAAATAACTCTAGGCTGCCCGTGTGAAAAATTATGGGCACCCAGAGTTTAGAAGGGAACAATAAACTCCGAGTCAGTCATGGTGACTGGTGTGAGATCGTAAAACAGTTATTTTCACAAAGAAAATAAAACAGATTCGCAATGCTTTTGGAAAATGAAACTACCATAAGACCTCCCGCCACACACACAATGCAAACGCAGAATTGGAGGAGATTTCTTCTTATGATAGTCAAAGATGCTTACTACGCCAATCATTGGATTATTATTATTAATGTCTAGTGTAGAAAACATTTCGAAAGTATAATATTAATCTTATCCAGCATAGGTACCATTATACTATGCCTACTATAGCTGCTATATTAGATAGCAGGTTCTACAATTAAAACCGTACAAATTTCGTATTGGGAAATGGATTTCCAACAAATGGTCAGGCTAAGGAACTTTCTTTCCTTCTGCCGAATAGGATCGCCTCTGGCTGGACGTCCCGAGAGACAAACTGCTCTCTGCCAAACAAGGCCGGGTTACCCCTGTAACAGGTAACTCACGAATATGTCATCACCCGGTCCTTTGGGACCTTTATCCGAGCGCTCGTAACCATCATCACACATAATAAATAAAGTGTGTCCACATGAGTAAGTATCTGGGCTCCATACCATAATACCACCCCTTTCCAGAAGGAAATGACATACCCTAAAGGGCGCGACCCTCATAACCTTGCCGCAACATTCCTGTTTCGACCATTTCCGGGTTGTTGAGGCCCTGACGAAGTCTCATCCACAAAGCTACGCTTTTTCACAAAGTCGTGCTTTGATCACAAATGATCAATAAATGATCATTGTCACAGCAACACTCAGCATGCCACATTACCAAATTGGGAATATATTGCTGATAAATTTCAATTACATAACCTCTGAGCTCGTACGTCTCAGAGAAGGGTGTTAAGCTAAGAGAATAAATTCTCCGCCACCAACAGAAATGTATTTGAAAGAAATCAGCTTTACATCTCAAAATGTAATGTCAGACACGTAACCATACAAGTCTATTCCGGGTTCGAACAGAACCGAAGGCACTTCCAAAGAAGCCCTTGCAAATCCGGATATTCACAATCCTGATAAAACTTCCCATCACAAAGGAAATCTCAATACCGTAGCTAACGGTGCAGAGACAATCGATAGGTCATCCTATCATTTTCACAAATACCCGGTCTTCATCACCGGTCTTCAATACAATCCATATCGTCGTATTATTATTCGGAATGGGTTATCTAACACAAAGGTCCTTTCCCGGCTAAACCGAATAATAAGCGTTTGTTTTAAAAACAATTCAAGTGCCATTTCAAAGGCAAATATTGATAGTCGGTGATTTAACTATCAACAATATTCATAACAATCATCAGATTCAAATAATTTTCCCAAATTATTAAATTTCAAATATCTTCCCGATATATGGTTTATACTTCAACTATTTGAAAACAATTTCCAAATCATATTCATTTAAACCCCTTAAATAAATCCTTATCGATTTATTTCAAATTTACATTCCAATCAGTAAATTTATTTCCACACTTCATTATTTTGAAAACCAATTTCAAATCACTTTTCACTTTTCAACCTTTAAAAATCAATTTCAAATCAATTTCCTTACACAGAATATATTTCCAAATATATCTTTTAAAAACTCACTTAGAATTTTTAATTTATATTTTTAAAAGCTACTTTGGAAAATACTCGGTTTTTCAAGGAAAATACACTTCATTCTAAAATGGTCCATTTAAACCAATTTAATAAATCCTTATCGATTTATTTAAAATTTACGTTCTAAATCCGTAAATTTATTTTCACGCTTAAAAATAAATCAGCGTTTATTTTTAAAACAAATTTCCTTTCATTTCATAAATTCCACTTTGAATTTACATTTTCAAATCTTCACTTTTAACACCAAATCGACTTTCAAATTGATTTCTCAATTTTATTTCAAACTCCAAATCAAATTCCAAATTGATTTCTAAATTTACTTCAATACCGAATCAAATTTCAAATTGATTCAAATTTTAATCCCAAATGCCAAATCATTTTACATATCGATTTACAAATTTATTCTCAACAACAAAAATCGATTTTCATTCAAACACCAAATAGATTTTTATATCGATTTCCCAAAGATTTATTTCTTCAATACAAAATCAATTATCAATTGGATTTCAACAAATTTATCACTTTTAAAATAAATTCCTTTATATCTTCCAAACCATTTAAAATTCCATTTCAAATAAATTTTCTAACTTTCGAAAAATACTATTAAAAATCCATTTATAACAATCTTCCATATTTTTGAAATAATTCGATAACATTTCAAAAATCAACTTTACACTTTTAAAATTACTTCTTTTAATTTATTCAATTCTTTCAAAAGAATTTACTTGAAATTTCTTACTTAAATTTCAAAAATCCAATTTCATTTATTTCTGGTATCCAACGATACCAAAAATACATTCGGCTAAATTTAGCCTTAAACAATACAATCACAGATATAATCATACACAGATTATAAATAATCAATCACAGAACATATGAAATCAAATTCAAATGTTTGAGGAATCCTGTTGGATCCCTCCAACCTGTTTCCCTGCATCCACAGATGTTAGCACAATACGAATTCCACTTCGAGGTGGAATATCGCGGTATATAGGATTTATAAAATATCATCCGCTTACTAACGGCGCAATAGGGTCTCATCCGCTATACAAGGCGGGAAATCAATCAACTCCAATATATACATATGCCAATATGTATATATTGCTATATATATAGATATATCCTACTATATCTAATATCACAATCAATAGCAATCACACAATCAATAACTGCAATTCAAAATTAAATCTGAGTGAGAAGATCTCACCTTAGCTTTTATTTTGTAGTCCATTCCCATTCGACTTGTTTTCTCCATTTTTAGACCTTGTATAACAAATTATACAATTTATTAAATTTCGAATAATTCGAATTATTAATTATCGTTTAATAGATTTAATTAACTAATCATTTAATTTAAAACTAATTCCGTTAATATATTATTTCTAGTAATTAACGAATTTAAATAACCTATCAAACAAATCAATTTCCATATCGATTTAAAACAAGGATACTTTATTGTAAAATAATTTCTGCTATATAATATACATATACCTTACTGCAAATTTTAACAACTTTTAAATTTCAAAATTATTTGTATTACCTTACTGTTATCTATAAATTACACTGTAATCTGTATATTAATCAATGGATTGAAGACAATAAACTGTTTTATAAATCTTACTGTAAATTTTTTTCTAAAACAGTTTATTGTTGAAACATTTATTAAAAGAAAAAAAAACTCCTTTACCTCACTGACGATCGCATGCTCGAAGTTCGTCGGAGAGCCACGTGCCCTAGTTCATCACGACCTCCAATCCGAAGTCGAGCACCCCCACGGTTGAACGCAGTCTCGTGCTCGCGAATCCACTCGCCTGCCGCCACGTTCTCGACCAAAACGAGCTGCTCGAATCGAGCCCCAAGTCGTCTCCCACTCGCGAAGCTCCGCCTCGATTCGCGACCCCAAGCGCGCGCCACCTTCGACCACGAGATTCGACTTCCCCCTGTACGCGAGTGCCTTCCCCCATCAATTTTTTTTTTGTCGCGATTCATTTTCGATTTGAAGGGAATAAAACTTCGGCTCGAACGAGAATTAAGGGAGAGCACGGCGCTTCCTTGTTAATGAACGAATTTGAATTCGTTTTGAGGAATAAGGTTTCAATTTCTTTTAAACAGAAGGGTTGCGGCCATTGTTTTTATTTTGAACGAGATCTTTTCTTTTGTTTGTTATTTACTTTCGAACTGAAAATAGTTGCGTGATATCAGAAGGGAAGAGGACACATGTTGAATTGGAAGGACGCGTGTCTTCAATCTGCCACGTGGTTGAAGATAGAAGCAACGTGTTCAAGTTACGTAACTAAAATTCAAATTGCCTTGGTTTCACAATTTAAAATTTCGATCTAAATTCCAACGCGTTTATATATCGTACGCTCACACAACAACTCCAAATATTACGAAAATTGAAATCCGATAATAATACAATATTACGGATCCAATGGAACTAGTTTCGTCAATTTCCGAGACTGTGCCCCGGACCGCTAATTTTAAATTTAATTTAAACGATATAAATTCAAAATTGAACAGAACAGTTCCAAATTCAATTCTGAAAGTTCTAGTACCTTCAGAATTATCAATATAGATTTTCTAATCTTTGAAAATATTTTTAATCAGCTTAAAAATCAAGATTCAATATTTTACCCAGTTTTTAACAATTAAATTCACTAATTTAATTATCAAATTCATTCAAATATTTGAATTTCAAATTAAATTGAATTCCAGATATTTAAAATCAATTAAATATCCTGATTTCCAATATCAAAATTTCAGGGTCGTTACAAAGAGGAAGGAGTTAAGTAAGCAGATTGGTGAGCTATTGGAGAAAGGCTTCATCAGATAGAGCACATCTGAGTGGGGAGCGCCAATCATCTTCGCTACAAAGGCGGATGGTTCCCTTCGACTTCGCATAGACTATAGAGAGTTAAATAAGCTCACGAAGAAGAACCGTTGCCCACTTCTTAGGATAGACGATCTTTTCAATCAGTTGGTTGGCTAATCAGTATTTTCTCAACTTGATTTAGCCACTATATTTCATCAGCTCAGGGTCGCTGATGATAGCATAGATAAGACAGGATTTAGGACAGCCGACAGATTCTTTGAGTGGTTGGTTATGTCGTTTGAGCTAACCAATGCCCCAGCCTACTTTGTAGATTTGATGAGCTGTGTTTTTCAAGATGTCATAAATAAGTTCGTGGTAGTATTTGTGGATGACATTTTGGTATTTTCTAAGAGTATGGAAGAGCATGCTATTCATCTTGAGGAGGTTCTTCGTACATTTTGTGTTCATCAGTTGAAGGCAAAATTCTCGAAGTGTCACTTTTGGTGTAAGGAGGTGCGTTTCATGGGGCATGTAGTCTCAAGAGAGGGTCTAGTTGTTGATCCCACTAAGGTAGTAGCAGTACAAGATTGGAAGGCCCCAAAGAATGCTACCGAAGTTAGAGGCTTCCTATGTTTGGCTGACTATTATGGGAAGTTTATCAGAGATTTCGCTAAGATTTCAGCACCACTTACTCGCCTCACTAAGAAGAATACGACATTCATGTGGGACATAGATTGTGAGGATACCCTCATGATGCTAAAGAGAGACCTTACTAGTGCACCGGCGTTAGTTTTACCCGACGGAGCTAAGCCTTTTATAGTATACACTGATGTATGAGGGATGGGTCTTGGGGTAGTATTGATGCAAGAAGGAAGGATAGTATGTTATGGGAGTAGATAGTTGAGAACTCATGAGAAGAACTACCTCACCCATGATTTGGAGTTAGCTGCTATTGTTTTTGCGCTCAAGTCTTGGAGACATTACTTGCTAGGAGAGAGGCTTGAGCTTTTCACCGATCATAAATCATTGAAGTATTTTTTCTCACAAAAGGATTTAAACTTGATGCAACAGTTTTGGATGGAGTTTTTGGCACCGTACGACTTTGAGATAGCCTACACCCCTGGTAAAGGGAACATGGTTGCGGATGCGTTAAGTAGGAAGAGAGAAACCCTTAGTCCAATGTTCGTGGAGTGGAAAAGCCTAGAGTTTATTTCCACCTTTGATTTTAAGCCCTCTATGGACATTACCCCTGGATTATCGGCAACACTTGAGGTTAAGCCTACCCTCATATATCATATTGGCTCAAGGCAGCGAGAGAATTCAGAGCATATGGATATTTTTGATAGGACTAGCAGAGGAGAGGTCTCTAGACATCTCCAATGCTATTCCAGTGATAGTAAAGGGTGGCTAAGGGAAGATCGAAGACTTTGTGTCCCCCGCACTGGTGATTTGATGAGAGCAGTTCTAGCAGAAGCACACCATTCTCGGATGACTATTCATCCGTGTTGTGATAAGATGTATAGGGACATGAAGAGAGTGTTTTATTGGAGTGGCATGATGAAGAATGTGGTAGAGTTTGTAGCCAAGTGTCTTGTATGCCAAAGAGTTAAGGCAGAGCAGCAGAAGCCCGGTGGATTGCTTCAACCATTGGATGTACCCGAATGGAAGTGGGATAGTGTTTCGATGGACTTCATAGATGGTTTACCCTAATCTAGGAAGGGGAATACCAGCATTTGGGTGATTGTAGATCGTTTGACTATGAGCGCATACTTCATTCCGGTCAAGAGTAAGAGAACAACAACTTATTTGGCATCCTTGTACGTTCGTGAGATAGTCCGACTTCATGGAGTTCCCTCTAGCATAGTAAGTGACAGAGACCTTATCTTTACTAGCGAGTTTTGGAGAAGCTTACAAGAGGCTTTAGGTACGCAACTTAGATTGAGTACGGCCTATCACCCTCAGAAGGACGGCCAAACGGAGAGAGTTAATAGAGTTCTTGAGGATTTGTTGAGGATGTGCATTCTTGATTTTGAAGGAACTTGGGCGGAGCATCTTCCTTTAGTGGAATTCGCTTATGATAATAGTTTTCAGACTAGCATTTGGATGACACCTTTTGAAGCTCTTTATGAAAGACCTTACAAGTCGCCTTCGTGTTGGTTGGAATCTATGGAAAGATTGCTACTTGGTCCCGACATGGTTAGAGAAACTTCGAAAAAGAATGAATTGATTAGGAGGAGAATGAAGATGGCCCAAGATAGGCAGAAATCCTATGTAGATAAGCGGAGTAGGGAAATTGAGTTTGAAGTAGGGGACTTGGTTTTCATTAACGTATCTCCACTAAGAAAGTTATTAGGATTTGGATCAAGGGGTAACTTGCTCCCAGATTCATAGGACCATTCCCCATTATGGAAAGGGTAGGGAAGATGGCATATCGGATAAAGCTACCGGAGAGGCTCACGGGAGTTCATGATGTTTTCCATGTTTCACACTTGAGAAATTGCTTACATGATTCAGCAGAGGTAGTGGAACCTAGTAAACTCGAGGAAGTTGAAGTGGAGAGAGAAGTTTCGGTTCGTCGTATTCCTACCAAGATCTTGGACGTGATATCAAGAAACTTAGGAATAAGGAAGTCCCTTTGGTTAAGATGCAGTGAGGAGATAGCATTGAAGATGCTACGTGGGAGGCTGAAGAGAAAATGCGTATCTCTTATCCGTATCTTTTTGATAGTACGTTTTGAATTTCCTATTTCCATCTTTAGTTTTGAATAGGTTCTTTCCTTTAGTATCCTTTGGAAGGGTAGATCTTAGGATTTAACCTATGGATGGTAGGACTGAATGTAAACATGTTACTACAACATGTTGTGTATAATGGACACTAGTGGTTGCAAGTGTTTGCTATTGGATGCATATATACACTAGGAACTATTATCTCTTAGGAATCGGCCTAACTAGGCCACTAAAGCATATGCATATGCATATGGATGTGTGCTCGTTTGCATTCTTATTTTATTTCCATGGTTACTATTAATAGATGATTACCATATGATTGTTACATTTGAATGATGATTGTAGCACGCATATAGAACTATCATTTGTCATTAAGGAATTTGCACTCATTTGGATAAATGACATGGACATGATTACATAAAAAGGAGGTCGACCGAATCAGTAGACCGCCTAATCATTTGCATTAGTTAGAAACATTGACACTGCGCTATTTGCATATGTGTGTGTATATATATATGTCATAAATTGCATTAGAAAACTTAAGGACAATAGATGTAATGGATGGTGGTTGAGTATATGGTTGTAGAATTTGGATGAAAATATTTATTTCATTCTTCTGTCCTTGGAGATTTCGGGGACGAAATCCTTTAAGGAGGGGAGAATGTAACAACTCGAAATTCAAGCTATAATAATTAATTAATTAATTAATTAATAAAATAAGATTGTGAAATTATTATATTTGAGCCCTGGAAGTTGCACCGTTGTGTCCGTGGTAATTTTCTGGTCAATTTCCATATATATCTTGTCAAAATCCGAGCTAAAACGAAGAAGTTATGAAATAAACAAGAAACGAAGAAAACGAAATATATATATATATATATATATATGTCAGGTCGAACTTAGGGTCGATCCCTAATGTGCATAGGTCGACCTATAGATCGACCTTCCACATATATGGGTCGACCTGCATGTCGACCCGCCCTGTATTTGGATGACATTTCGTCCAGTTTTGTATATGATGTGTTTTTCAACTTCTCTCCAATCCTGTGCGTTTGTACTTCCATCCGACGATTTCCAGCGAGCCTATGACATGGTTGCTCCAGATTTAATCTTCAAATCCAATGGTCTGAGATCCCTAGACTACACTATAAATAAGACCCTAGGCCTAGCTATTTTTCTCATTCAGATTTTCTCCTATTTGGGTTCATTGCTAGAGACTGGACCATAAATAGAAAATATTTCTAAGGAAAAAATCTTTTTGATAAAAATATCCGATGCTCTAGAAGTGGATCAAGGAAGACCAAGGACTAGAGCTAAGGATCACGGGTGAGTGTTTAGTAATTATTTTAGATTTTAAGTAATTAAAAATAATAGGGTTCTCAATAGTTGTAGTTTTTCTGCAATTTTGAGACAATTTCTATATAAGTTTTTTACAACTAGTTTTTAAAGTTCTTTTCAGTATATTTTATTCATTTATTTTTACTCAGCTATTTTATTCAGTTATTTACAGTTATTTACTGTTATTTGCATTTATTTACATCTGTTTTACATTAGAATTTAGCCTGTAAATTTTAGTTTCTTTTTATTCCTTTTTGTGTGAATAAAATATAAGAAAATAAAACAAAGATTAATTCGCAAATATGGATTAAAATAGAAAACATTAAATTTACAAAAATCAGATGTAAAATAAAAACTGTAATAAAAAGAAGATAGACTGAAATAGGCAAATTTGAGACATTTGCAAGCATGTTTATAACTAGTGGTTATAACTAAAAAGATATAACAGAAGAGTAATAATTATGACATAGGTTATAATTAAGCAGAAAGAACAAAAGGGCTTATTTTAAAACTTTGACTAAGTAATAAGAAAATTATAACATAGGTTATAATTAGAAATAACAGAAAAGGCTTATTTTAAAGACTTATAATTAGGTTAATAAGCAAATATAGCAGAGGTAACCGAAAAGGCTTACTTTAAAGATTTAGATTAAGTTAATAAGCAAATAGAACAGAAATAACATAAGAGGCTTATTTTAAGAACTTACACTAAGTTAATAAGCAAGAACAAATATAAGGCCCGTACCAACAGCATTCCCTTTCAGACTAGGACTGATTGTCTCACAACAGATTAGGTGAGGCTGGACAGGACCCTTTCAGACTAGGACTGATGGTCTCACAATAGTTAGGTGAGGGTGGGACATAGGGTAAATAAGTGGCCAATAGATATAAGCTCAAATCGGGGGATTTGGGTAAAGGGCGCAACTAGATTTTGTTTGTAGGGACCCATACCAACAGCATTCCCTTTTAGACTAGTACTGATGGTCTCACAAAACACTTAGGTGAGGCTAGACAAGACTCTTGTAGGCTAGGACTGATGGTCTCACAACAGATTAGGTGATGTTGTGCACGCTTATGCTGACAGGGTGAGTAAGAGGTCACAAGAGGGGGCGACAGTGAGTGCGTACCAATGGTGACCGAGCGTGCGGCATCGATTAGGGTTGTAATTCGCTACTGCGTTCCAAGCGCTAAACATGTGTCTTTTGCTGTGGAACCCACAGGATGGGACTAGCTCACAGTGGCACAACAGAGATAGAAGGCTGATCAATGGGTAGAATTAGAATTTAGCCTAATTAAAATAGGATTAGGATTTCAGCCTAATCACATCAAAGATAAGTGCAAACAATCACAATCAAAGCAAACAGTTAAATGGTATTTTTTCCCAGTTTTATCTTTCCTTTATTTTCTTTTATACTAGAACTGTTGCTAAGTCTATTATCTTTATCTTGCTTAAAAATACTAGTGGTTACTTTCAATCACCAGAGTTATAGTCTGACCCACTCCTCTATTTCCCCCTTTTCCCCTCATAGGCCAGCAGAGGCAAGGATAGTTGATTCAGATTTCTTATTGATACATTCTCGGAGTTCTTCATGTATTCTTCTTCCTTTCAGTTTTCTTTTCATTCAGTTTTTGATGTACTGGTACTTATGAGAGGGATGATTATTTTATTGTACTCTGATTTTAAGAGACTGAGATGTATTTTTCATAAGACATGTGTATTTGGTATTTGAGACGTGATGTTTTTCAAACTTATTTACGAGGTTTTATTTTGAATAATGAGTTACGATTTAAATGTTTATGCTATTTATATTTATTTTTCTTGTGAATCTTAGTCTCTGTGATGCTTTAGCTTTACCTATAACGCACCATATCTTTTAGTTTGCCCTTTTTGGGTATACTAAGGGGTGTGGGGTGTTTCAACCATTTACATTCATATTTCAAAAGCAAACTACTTTAACTTCACATAGTCGTTTGATACCTCGTTAGTCGAATCCAAAGCTATATATTTATCAATCCTTTCCTTGTAATGTCTAACCAATCGATTGCATTAAAATATCCTCTGAAAACATGAAGCTTGTGAAATGGGTGATAAAGTAGAATCTGGTTTAAGCTTAACACTACCAAAATGTGAATTATCAATGAAATCCACTACCAACATCCTTTTTGATTGGCTAAATTTACAAAAGACGTCGTTGGTACAAAGGTACAACTCGTATGCTTACTTAAAAGCATAACAACCATGCCAAAAGTTTCTACAATCACATATTCAGACTCTAACATTTGCATCCACTCACTCTCGGTGATTAGAAAATTGCATTGATCCTATTTTCTAACTCATTGAAACCACGGTCATCCCACATTCCTTTTTACATGCTCGGATGTAGGTCTAAGTTATTAATTATAGATTCATGTATGTATTTGCATGGGTTGTCAGGCCTTTTACTATGAAGCTGTAATTGATTCAGAATGACCCAATAACCACAATTACCATCATATGAGATATCTTCTAGTCTGATTATATATGGTTTTATAACATTTGGCATTTGCATCAAATGATAACCATCTATTTAAATGTTTTCAGCTTTATTTTTCTTCATACTTCTAGTTTTATAACTTCGAATAGGAGCAGGATTAGAAGCGCATGACAAAGAAGCTTCAACATGCTTGAAATTAGAAGGATCTCTTTTAGTTGATTTAAATTTTCTGGATTGCTTTGCAGAAGGTCTACCTTTTCTAATTGTTACAAGGAGAGGTTCTAATGTTTTTGTTGTCGATGAAAAAACTAATACTTTCAAGTCACTTTGCATAGTGACTCGTTCATTGTCAGATGCGGCATCATATCTAGATTGTAAGTCTTGAACTTCGGTTGATTCAATAAAGCTAAGAGTAGCACGATGTAATGATGGGGGTATACAAGTTAGTCATTTCCACAAAGTGTCAATGGCATGTAAAGGAATATAACTGTATGTCAGCTTAAAATCTACAAGCATATGCACACAAGGTAAAACATTTCCCTTCCACAAGATACATCCATAACATTCGATGTTAGACCCTACTTTGGAAATGATGCTTGTCGCGGTTAGAAGTAAATCAAGGGCTTTATGAGGAAAAAAATCCATTAAGTTCTTTAAACATTAGCTCATTTCTAAAATGATGCACTGAACTTGTATCATTTGTTTCAAAAGTGAGTTCTATTGCCACCATTTCATTTTTTGTACGTAGATGTGCATTACTAGACAAAACTAACTACCGCAGAATCAAAATATATTTTCAATCGACTATGCGCACTTTCTACAATACTTGTGGAAACATTAGCATAATGTCTGAATTGGTTAGTCCATGCCATCATGAACATTTTCTTATAGTTAGTTAACCAATTTTTTATCACATAATCTACTGGCTTCTTTTGTTTGGACGACCACTTATCTCTGAAAAAATATAAATTGCGATTATATTATTTATTCGATCAATAAAGTTGTAATATTAACCCATCCATCCCAAAAAAGCTGGTATTCCCATTTTCCTTCCTCATCTTCCAAAGTCATCTCCCTATCATCAACTATCATGCTACCTTTCTTAATGAAGTTTGGTTTACAATCAACTTGCATGTTTTTTGAAATATTCCATTGACATAAGATATAATGAGCTGAAATATTCCATGCACATAAGATATAATGAGCTGATGGAAAATAGAACTCACCGCTTTAATAAAGCAACCTCAGCATTGGTTATTATAGCACTTGGGAATTCTGATTCTCTATACAATTTTCTAACATATTTAAGAGCCCAAATGTACGATGCTATTGTTTCTTGACTTATAAAAGCAATTGCAATGCATGATATACCATGTGAAAGCATGAGAGCTTGTACCAGTTAGTCTTGAAAGTTCAATCCAAGAATAAAATTTTATGAAAAGACCATCCAAAAGCCCCCTTTGGAATATATGGATCTGGATAATTAGAGATAAAAGTAAGGAAACAATGCTGAATCTTGATAATCAGTGATCGATAAAAGTGGTATGTCAACATACCGATCCTAGTGGATCAAGTAGGTATAGCAACATACCATTCATATACTTTACCTAGAATATTAGGTCGTGGTGCAACAAACCTCCGATGGGCTAAGATAAGTCATGCATAGCTAGAAGTGAAACACTGGGATGGATGGCGGATGGCCCAACTAAATCAACAGCTCCTCCATATCTAAAATCCACAGACGGTGGTGTAGTGTAGTATTTACGCCAAAACTAAAGATAATCCAAGTTTGGAATAATGAAATAACTCGCTTCCCACCAGCCGTTCACCACTGCAAGCTATAAGGGGGCTATAGAATATACTTTTAGAAAAGGTATATAAGGATGAGGATCATTAAGAACCATGTCTCCTCTATATATTCGAAGCTAACATTGCTCATCATAATACCACATACAACCAACAGTTAGAGGAGATGATACTAATGGAAATCATTTGCTTGACAAAAATAATGCATGTGAAGTACTAGGATATGTCATAAATGGAGATCCATCATACAACTGTCAAATGATGTCAGAACATTACGCCGTAACTCTGTCTAGTTTCATCCAACAATGAAAACATGACTAGCTTCACTACCATGTACTCATTGCCTATTCTGCAGCGACCATGCGCAAATCATAGGAAAAAATAATGCTAACTTGTGGTCTTCAGTCGGGTGAGCCAGATTATGACCACCGGTACTATAAAAACCTCCCAAAAGCCACATAATAATGTACATGACTAGTCATCACACATTGTACGTCCAATGATCTATACAAGTAGGCCATGCAAGTCATTCCCCGGTTGTAAAGAACAAGTAAAGGAAGATCAAAGCCTACAACCGCCGCAACATGTCCTAATGGCATTGTACTGGACGGATTGGAAAAGAAAATGTTTCCCATCATGTATAGGACAAATAGACTAACTATCTCTAAGTCATTGGCAGAGTCGTGTTGTTGAAGCAGTTTTCTGGTAGTGTCCCTAAGGAAACAAAATCTACTCTATGTACCTATTGATAAGCATGACGAAATAAGAATATTAGGTAAAACATGCAGTAGGTTATCATGTCTTTGTACCGCTCATCGTAAGGTAAAAGAATGTGTAACCCAACGAAAATATCGGTAAGCATAGCAAAATCTAAAGGACTAATACCCATCTCCCCAATGTGTAGGTGGTTTTCCACCAAAAAGAAACTAATGTACCACATAACTGTGCATTATAATTTAAAGTCAACTGAATGCATATATTCCTTATTGCGTAGGTATAGGAAAAATACGATGTTGTTTTACATGTAAATATTTATGATAAAAACAACATAACAAAAAAATCCCGAAATCTAATGTCACACAAAGATCTAATGCTATGATTTCCCGATATAGACGAAAAACGAATGCAAGAGACCCATGAGTTTTCCCTTTCCTTGCTTATTAATAACATTATTTTGGCTATTAGTTTTGTAAACTAAATGTATAACTATACAATTTATAAACTAGAATGTAAACATTGCACGAAACCTAAATATATAACCATACAATTAGTATAGAATCATACGTTATATACCATATTTTTTTAAATACGTAAACAATTTGTAATAATTGTTGGTAATCATTATCATTATGTTTAAATGTAAAATTTTACTTACAGTGATGTCGACATGGGTAGAAACATGTACTTATTCATCGGGCAAAACACAAAAATTGATCAATTGCTTATCTGTTCCTAAGTTTTGATCGATTCGAAGCCAAAGCAGAGTCTTTGAAAACAACCCCCATGCTCTGCCTTCGAGATACCGTTGTTCCATCACCCTGTGCCTTCTCGAAGAACTAGAGCTAGGACCTTCATCACCATCATCTCCACTGCCTCCAACATTTTGGGAAGATCGACCGCTATCGCGAGCTATACGTAAAATTCTTCTCATCTTTGGTTAAAATTTTGGCAAAATACGTAAACAATTTGTAATAATTGTTGGTAATCATTATCATTATGTTTAAATGTAAAATTTTACTTACAGTGATGTCGACATGGGTAGAAACATGTACTTATTCATCGGGCAAAACACAAAAATTGATCAATTGCTTGTCTGTTCCTAAGTTTTGATCGATTCGAAGCCAAAGCAGAGTCTTTGAAAACAACCCCCATGCTCCGCCTTCGAGATACCGTTGTTCCATCTGTTGAATATGTGTCCATATGATTTTTTATTTGATGATAATAAACATATATATATATATATTCATTTAAATGTATTTGATATTGTACTATTTTATTTTTCACAGATTAAATAGATATTTGCTGAATAAAATAAATAACACAGAATTTGAATTCGAACAGAAATTTTATTCAGACAAATATTTATTACAATTTTGAATAGTACAAATTCAAGCTCTCACTATATACATACAATTTTAGTTACAATACAATACAATTCATATTTACATCATTAACCTCACTACACATCACTCATTCACTCAATTCGTATATTATCTTCAACTTCACTTCAGTTTGAATCCAGCATTTGAGCAATCTGCAAAAATATATACTGACGCAGTAAAATTGAAAAAGAAATATTGTTGCAATATAAAATAAAAATGTGATTTTGAAAATTTTATTTGCCTCAGTTATTTGGGTTGTTCGTCATCATTTAATTCTGAATTTGTCACACACGAACAACGTGTGACATGCACAGTGTATCACTGTACATGCCACAAGGCTGTGCACACCGATATATGTATATACACTTGATATGGTAACAGGGACAGGTGAGCATAAGGTCAAACCCGAGCGTTTAAGCTGGATTCAACTCAGGTGAAAATTCCAAAACGCAAACCCAAAACTAGATGCTACAAAACGGAGACCAGAACCAATCAAAGACATCAAGTGAGACCAGAAGTGAGACCAGACTCAAGTGAAACCAACCAACCAACCAACAAACAAAGGATTCAACACAAGTGAAACCAAAGGTACCAGACTCGACCACAGCATATCAAGCATATAAGTTCGATGCAGACAATGTCTACAACACAAATGCAATACCAACACAACAGTTCGAAACTGCACAAGTGACTCAATGCAAACTCAAAATCGAAGGACAATGTTAAGCTACACATGAGTACAAACAAGTGAAAAATGCAAACAAGTCACATATACAAGGTACAAGTCATGTAGCAGCAGTGACAACACAAGTCTAGTATGTACATGAAGACCAAATGAAGACTGCATATATCAGACCAACAAAAACTAGGTCAACATGTATACAACAAGTAACTCAAGAGCCGCTGATCAAAATAGCAGCAGTATGCAAGTGCAGATCATATATAGGCCAATGCACAAACCAAATGAACTCGACCAGTGAACAAGACTACACAATATATCATGTACACAGAGGCAACTGCAACAATGCATCACTGATACACTATGTCACAAGACCACAAACACAAACCAAAAATATCAGATGAATGTGCAGACCCAACCAAAGTTCAAATAAAATCAAGACAAGCACTAAATCACAAATAGCCAGAGAAATGCACGAAGCTGCTATAGGGATGAACAGAAGGGCCTTAAACAACATCGCAATAACAAAGACAAAGAAATTTGAACGTACAAGTCAAAACCAGAAATTCATGAAATCAGTCTTGGCCAAAGTCAAAACAAGAAATTCATGGAGCAGCAAATTCAAAGATGTGGTCATCACAAAAACAAGCAAAAATCATGGTAATCAAGCAATCATCGAATATATGAAAGTGACAAAGTCAGAATCAATCTCAAGCATTCAAGCAACATCGACTGCCCGAAAACAAGGAAATTGACAAATTCAAATGAACTAACAGACGAAGTCGTATATGAAATACGAATGAAAAATTAGGGCATTGAACCCTATATAAACCAGCCTAAACATCATCGGCAATTCATCAAGATTCGAGTTCAAATATAACAGTGAATACCAACATCAAACTTGTATCTACAATCTAATTCAAGTAAGCCAAAACCAGCAAGTAAAAGGAGAAAATCACATATCGAAATCATCAAGTCGAATTCGATTGAATTCGAAGCTGTTGTGAGAAACTCAAAGAGATAGCCGATCAACAAAGCAAGGACCATAATCATCATTCGATCGAGCATCTATTATCGGCAGCAAAACCATAATTTCGCAAAGAGGAACGAGAAGCCATCATTTTCACAAGCCCTAATTTTGCAAAAAGGAACGAGAAGCCACCATTTTCATAAGCAAAGCGGGTCGGAAATAAAAGGGAAAGAAAGCAGGCCGGCATATAATAGAATATAGAGGGAGTTGTTTAATCACTTATTATAGGCCGACCAAATTAAAATTAGGGCTTAGCTTTATTACATTTAAATTAGGGTTTGTTTTGTTTAATATTGTATTTTCCTTTTTAAACCATTGTATTTACTAGTCAACAAACTACGAAGCGTAGTTTGAGAATTCGCAACTCAGTGGCTGAGTTGTGGCAGGGTTTTGAGCGTAGAATTAGATTAGTCAATAGCAGGTATAGCGATTTTACGTGTGTAAGCGTCTGACTATCTGATTTCTAGTAGAAACCTTGGGGGCAGCACGTAGGCAGGGTTTTGCCGAAGCTGGGTAAATTCTGTGTTTTTCGTTCTGTTTTTATTTTGATATTATCTGTGATGTGTTGTGATCTGTGTTTAAAATTATTTTAAACTTCCGCAATAATTTTTATAATTAACACTATCACCCTATTCACCCCCCTCTAGGGTGAAATCGATCCTACACCATCACCCTGTGCCTTCTCGAAGAACTAGAGCTAGGACCTTCATCACCATCATCTCCACTGCCCCCAACATTTTGGGAAGATTGACCGCTATCGCGAGCTATACGTAAAATTCTTCTCATCTTTGGTTAAAATTTTGGCAAAATAGAGTAGAAAATGGGTTTGGGAATTTTTAGTTTCGGGTGAGAAGAGAGAAGGGGAGGAAGAATAGCCGACTAAAGGAAAAGCCGGCTATTCTATAATAGTTTATCCAATGTTTATAATGACGGATAAACCAATGACAAAGATTGAAAATGAAACCCCACGCGGATAGACGGGTAGGGTTTCATTATTCAACCTTGTGTTATACATATAAATGCATGCACAACATTTTTTTCCAGCCTTGTTAGAGCAACAAATATTGCAAGCTGCTCTTCCTCCTTGTTAGAGCTCCAAAAATTGCATTCAGTTCCACCAAATATTACATTCAATTCTACCCTTTCCTTACAACAGGAAATCACTGAAACCCTCCAGATTTTGCACGACAATCACCTTCTCAGAGCTTAAGGGTATGACAATAACTATTAACCTTCATCACTCATTCAACATTCATGTTTGCAAGGCACTCATGTTCATCAATTGGCATCACTGTAAACCCTCAACACACACACTCGGGCTCAACTTTCCATCCCTTTTAGTCCAGCAACTTGCAGCAATTTTAAATGCCTATAGATCAAACCCTCCGGCATCTTGCAGTTTATTCGAATACACATTGCATGCACCCTCAGTTGTTCGGGACTTCTAGTTGCTACTATGTATTCACCATCAAGTTTGCATTAAGGCTGAAGTGCATTACTCATTAGATGTTTCTTTCAATATTAACTCACAATAGCTCATTGGAATACAGTTTTAGCAACTTCGCCTTGGTACCCGATCTATACAGTTTCAATCTTAACCTCCTTGCAAGACCTCTAGTAGCAGCACCCACTCTCTTTCTGTCATGTAGTAAAAACATCTCTTTAGTTGCCACTATTTCTCTATATAAAATTTTTGAAAAAATAAAATGATTTTTGTATTTTGAACAGAAGAGATAATCTCAGAAGTTACAGAGTTGATGATTCTTGATTTCTTTTTACGTACATAACTCTTCTGAATACAATCAGTATTTATACAACAAAATAGTTATTTAGGCCAAGGCTTGTTAACACTCTTTAATGGTATTGGATGGCTGAGATATGATCTTGAATCGATGAGCGGTTGGGACCCATTCTCTTATTAGATATATTTGTTTGCGTTACCGTGAATACTTCATTACGCCCTCTCAAACTTGGCTAGGGTTAGGGTTAGAGAAAAATTCCAAATTGGCGAAATCTTTATCGCAGCCAAGTTTGAAGATAGAAAATGATAGTTTCAAGATGCGATAGCTAATTTCACTTTAGTGCTACTAGATTTCACCGCTGCAACAATGGTCTGCCAAGGTTAAGATCCGATTTGAGTCGAATCGGATCTCATCGCTTCGAGCGGAAGTTCTCTTAACTTGTCGGTTTGTTTTCAAGGCCGAGTGAGGTTCAATCTTTGAAATTGATGAGCTTGCTTGTGAATTTTGCCAGATCTCATCAGGCTTTAAGCTGTTGTCCTCAATAGCTATCCTCTTTGCTTGTCGGTTTTCTCTTATGTTTGAGTGAGGTTCAATCTTTGAGATTAATGAGCTTGCTTGTGAATTGTGCCAGATCTCATTAGGCTTTGAGCTGCTGTCCTCAATGACTCTTAGATTTTCTCGGAATCAAACAAAGTTTGGTTTCAACAAGGGATTGGTCAGAATATCAGCGATTTGGTAAGTAGAAGATATGTGATTTACATTTAATTTTCCTACTATAACTTGTTCACGTACAAAATAAAGGTCTAATTCCATATGCTTTGTCCTTGAGTGTAAAACTGGATTTGTAGTGAGTTGCACCGTACTTAAGTTATCACACGATATAGTAGACTTGTTTTCTGGTTCGATGTGTATTTCACTAAGTAATGACTCTATCAACATTACTTCTGTTGTGGCATTTTCTACGCTTTTGTATTCAGCCTTAGTGCTAGATCTAGAGATAGTGGGCTGTTTATTTGAGCACCATGATATAGGGTTCTTGCCTAGAAATATACAGTAACCTGTTGTTGATCTTCTATCATCTGGATCACTAGCCCAGTCAGCGTTTGCATACCCAGTAATGTTTATAGAATTGCATGTTTCCATAATCAGACCTAAATGCATAGTGCCTTTGAGATATATTAGAATTCTCTTTACTACTTTCCAGCGTTCATCGGTTGGGTTTTGCATAAACTGACTTGCCCTGTTGACACTAAATGTAATTTCTGGTCTAGTAATGGTGGCATATTGCAAAGCACCAACTGTACTTCTGTATTGACTTTGATTATGTATTGCTTCTCCCTTATACTTGGATAAATGTACATTGCTGACCATGTGTGCAGAGATTGAATTTGCTTGATCCATTTTAGCTTTTCTCAAACAAATTCTATGTATTTTCTTTGATTTAACTGAATTGTTGAATTTGATAGTCTCTTGACTTCAATTCCTAGGAAATAGTTTAAACTGCCAAGATCCTTGATTGAGAATTCTTTATTTAACAATTGTATAAGATTGTTGATTTCCATGCTGCTGCTGCCTATGATAATACAATCATCAACATATATTAGCACATAAGTCGTTGTATCTTTATAAAATTTTATGAATAGAGAGTTATCAGATTTTGTAGAGTTATAGCCCAATTTGATTAGAGTTGTTTTGAGGTTTTCAAACCACACTCTTGGAGTCTGTTTTAATCCATAGATTGCCTTCTTAAATTTGCACGCGAGCTTTTCATTTCCTTTTTGTGTGAATCCATGTGGTTGCTCCATATATACTTCTTCCTGCAAGATACCATTAAGAAATGCATTATTTACATCTAATTGTTTGATGATCCAATTTCTATGCAAGGCAATTGTGAGTATTATTCTTATAGTAGTAGGCTTCACAACTGGTGAGAAAGTTTCATTAAAATCAACATCATTTTGTTGTGAATAGCCTTTTGCTACTAACCTTACCTTGTATTTAGAAATTGAACCAACTGCATTTCTTTTTAATCTGAATGTCCATTTGCAGCCAACAATATTTTTATTATCTAGCATAGGAACAAGATCCATGTCTTGTTTCTTATCAGTGCATTATATTCATCCATCATTGCTGATTTCCACTCTTTATCCTGCATAATTGATGAGAATTGCACGGTTCTTCTGTTTTTAAGTTTGCATTGTAAACCTTTGGCTTAAATATGCCACGTTGTGCTCTTGTCACCATGGGATGTCCTGTTTCGACAATAGTATATGATGTTCAGTATCACCTGTATCAATTTCTTATTGTTCCTCATTGAATGTCTGTGTGTTTTCCATAGCTTGATTTGATGCAGACTGCGTACTTATCCCTTGTTGAGGTGTTTGATCAGGTGTATGTAGTGACTCATCTTGCTCATGACCTGGTCCGGAGCTGGACACAGTTTGTTGTGAGCCGGAGTTGATAGCATGAGGGTTCAGGATGATCTTAATTGGTTCTTCCTGACCTTGAATTATTCTTTCAGGCATGGCAGGTATTGATGATAAAGAGTATTTTGAGTTGTACACCTTTTTTGATGTTTTGATCACTGATTCTCTAAAAGGAAGCACTCTTTCATTAAATACTACATGTCTTGAAATAAATATCTTTCCATTAGCATCTAGACACTTATAACCCTTTTTATTAGCTGCATAGCTTATAAATGAGCATGGAGATGATATGAAACTTAATTTGTGAGTATTATATGGCCTGAGATAGGGAAAACACAGGCATTCAAAAACTTTTAAGTTGTGATAGTCAAGTTTAACATTGAATAATAATTCCATTGGACTTCTAAATTGTAAAACCTTTGTAGGGAGTCTATTAATTAGATAGACTATAGTAGCAAAAGCATCTGGCCAAAATTTTAGTGGCATTGATGCTTCAGCTAATAGGTTGAGGTCAGTCTTAAAATTTTGCCTATGTCTTCTCTCAATAAGTCCATTTTGTTCAAAGGTGTATGGACGGGTTGTCCTCTGCACAATTCCTCTTTTTTGGAAATATTCCTTTAATGGTAGAAATTCTGACCCACCATCACTTTTCAAGATTTTAACCTGACCATCTAATTGTTTTTCTACCTGCATTATGAATTGTATTGTTGCACTATAAGTTTCTGATTTAGACTTTAAAAAATAGATCCATACATGTCTAGAATATGCATCAACAAAAGATATATAATATTTATATCCATAGTCACTGTGTATTGGTGCAGACCCCCAAAAATCAGTAGCAACTAATTCTAGTGGTTTATTATACTTTGTTTCAGAATCTAAGAATGGTAATTTGTGACTTTTTCCCATTTGACAGTATGTACAGATATAGAGCACAACAATATCATTAAACGAAATATTGTTTCTATTCAAAACATGCTTTACAACATTGGCATTTGGATGCCCAAGTTTACAATGCCATATATCAAAGATCTTATAGTTTTCAGCTTGTTTGATTTCAGAATTATTACGCCACATTCTTTTAATTCCATATTTTCTTGAATTAGCAATATTGAATTGATACAACCCCTTAAACTCTCTACCTGCAAGAGAAATTCCTTAGTTAGAATGTCTTTAACTAAGCAGTAACTTGGATAGAATTCAAAGTAAACATTGTTATCTTTTGCAAATTGTGACACACTTAGTAGATTCTTTCTAATAATGGTACTCTCAATAAATTATTCAAGTACAGTTGTTTTTTTCTCATTATATATGAATTACCAATGTGTGTGATTGTAATAGATTTTCTGTTTCCCATATGTATGGACTGCATACCTTTGTATTCCTTATTTCCAAGATTTAAGTTGCTTAGACTGCTTGTAACATGATTGGTTGCCCCTGAATCTGGATATCAGTTGTCATCTAGAATGTTTTCCGCCTTTGCTGTGTCATTGTTTGCACTATCACACTGCTCTTTGAGTTCATGTTCAACACCGGTCAAGTTGACACTTGGATGATAATTTCTTAGGTTACTGCCTCCTTGTTGAGATGGTATATAATTTGTATCAAATCTGAAATAACACTTGCTTGCAGTATGTCCAAGTTTTTCACAGATTTGACATCTTGGCCTACTGTTGTTCCATCTACCACCTCTTCCTCTAGACCTGAATGACCGACCACCTCTCTGATTAACATTTAGCTGATTTCTGCCATTATATCCTCTTTCTTGAATCTTGTTTTTATTACTTGAAATGAAGTTGATAGATAAGTCTGATACTTCTGGCTTTTTTGTTCAATCCTGCCTTCATGTGCAAGTAGAGTAGAGTGCACATATTGTATTGTTGGTATTGTTTCTTTAGATGAGAAAACAGCTACAACTGCTTCATCTTCATCATCTAATCCTCCCAATATTGATAGAACATGTTCAGTATCAAAAACTTTATGCGCTACTGATGCCAATTGATCACATATGGTTTTAACCTTGAGTAGATAGTCTTTCATTGGTATATTTCCCTTTTTTACATTTTGTAACTACCTCTTGAAGTACATTATTTTTGTTGCAGATTGAGTGCTGAAAATTTGTTCTATAGTTGACCATATTTCATGTGATGATCTATAGCTAGTTAATTGAGGAAGAAAACTTGTACTGATGGATAATAATAGCCAAGAACCGACAAGGCTATCTTGTCTATGAAATGATATGAATTCTTGGTTGCCGATTAACTTTCCATCCTTGCTTGCAGTGTATTTTGGTGGTGTGATCAATGTTCCGAGGATGTATTCCTCTAAGCCATAGGCTCTTACGGCAGTTTCGACTTGAAACTTCCAAAGCAGGAAGTTTGCCTCTTCCAACTGTATAGTAATCAACTGACTCTCTGGTTTTATGTAACAACTCTGAGATTGCAATTACCGAATAATGAATTAAAATTATGACTTTAGGTTAAAAAGGGGGCTAAACAAATTTTCGGGAATTTAAATTTACAATTGGTTTGCAAATTAAAATATTTTGGGTTGAAATGGGGAATTTTTAAATAAAAAGTGATTATGGGTTAATGGGCCAAATGAGACAATTACATGGTTTTAATTAAAAACTAGGATGCTTATTAGGATTTTTGTTTACATGATAACATTAGAAAATAAACTAAGTCCTAATGGGTTTTAAAACCCCTTATCATGACCCATTAGCCTAACCCACTCCTTTATAATATCTCAAACTCATTTCATAACCCTAACCCTCCTCCTCTTCATAAATTCCTAAACCTAGATCAAACAAAAAATTAATGGCCTCCATTTAGAAGCTCCATCTCCTTCTCTTCATAATTAGTTTAAATCCTAGAAAAAAAAGAAGAAGAAAGGTAATGCAATCTCTCCTATTCTCTAATCCTCCTTATTAATCCATATTTATCTCAACCTTCTTGTTGTAATCATTGTTTTATTTTTTTTGTTGATTTTGGGTCCTTGAAGCCTCTTGATCTTTGCTTTGGGGAGAAGTGTTTGACTTACTTTGATTGTTGCACTCTAACCATTTGATCTTTTGCTTCATTAAGGTAATTACTAATAATTAGTGATTATTGCTAGTTAATTTGAATGCAAATTTGATGTCAAAACTTGAAAAAAATACCCCTAAATCATTTAAAACACAATTATTTGCTGGCTGGAAATGTGCAGCTGGAAAAACAGGCTGAAAACAGCCAAAACAGACCTGGGTTGCACCCAGGCACAGTAGACTAGCCCAGTTGGGATAGCCAGGAGCAAGCCAGCCCCTAGTGGGCTGGCACACACCCAAACCCCCCCCCCCCCACCCAGCCCGCCCGGGCTGGGTCAGGACCCCAGCCCAGGCGGGCTGGGGCCTTGGAGGACCCAGCCCGCCCGGGCTGGGTCTGGTCCCCAGCCCAGGCGGGCTGGGGCCTTGATGCACCCAGCCCGCCCGGGCTGGGTCTGTTCCCCAGCCCAGGCGGGCTGGGGCTGGACCAGGGCTGCACCATGGGTGCAGCCCGAAAAAAAAAAACACCAAATGTTAAGTCCTGTGTTCCAGATTTTTTATCTCCACTTCGCGATGCCGTCACGATCGCATCCGAAGTCGGAATTTGACGTTTTTGGTCTCGTTGGAAAGGGGGAGTTACGAAATCCATCTCTGTAAAATTTGGGCATCATCGGTGTTCGTTTGGTACTTCGAATTTCATGTCGAAGCTGAACTGTGGTCGCTGTTTGTAAACAGTGTAAATCTTGTTCTGGGTCCAACTTTGAGACGTCACTGCCACTTCGTCTCAATTCGGAATCCAGAAATTCTTTTTGCATCTTAAAGTAGGGATGTTGGACTACATGCCTGCAAATTTTCATGACATTTAGACACAGTTTGCTGGTCCAAATAAATTGTCGAACTTGGGTTCACAGCTGTTTTTGAATAGTTACAAACACTTGAAATATTTTCAGTGATTTTCTGGTTTTGTGGATTTCTTTGAGATTTGTCTCTAGATTTCATACACGGGTTTTATGAATCATTTTCAAAAGATTTTTCACTCCTAAATGACTTTAGAAATTATTATATAATATTAATTTTAATTATTAAATTAATTACTCCATAATAGGAGAGTTTCAAAAAGCCGTTTTAAAGTGATTTAAAAATCAATTATAAATCCGTTTCGCACCATTATTTTCTATAATAAAAATCTCACACTCACTTTTTTATAGCACGTCGAGCGAAGTGGAAATGTGCTTAAACGGTTAGGAAATCTCCGGCCTATGGAACCGCGTGTATTTTCTTTCCGGTTAATCCCCGACCTATTCGATTGATCGTTTTGACCTTTAGGTCTAGTTTACCGATGATACGAGGTGGACTTTTTATTGTTTGGAGTGTGAGCTTGCTATTGGTTAGTAAACCGTTTAGTGCGAACGTGGGGTATGGGACTCATTGTTAACACTTTACGGGTTCTTCTCCAAGAAGTTAGTGACACATTAGCCTTTGGGCGGCCAGTACTGGACCTCTGGGTCACCACGTCTCTAGGCAACCGTCTCTGGACACCTGCTCTATGGAGCAGATTATTTTTCGGCGTGCGCCTCTAGGCCTTTATCCTTCTGGGAAAGATCTCGCCGTATCGCGCGTTTCGCATCTGTGCGAGTGATCGATCACAACTCTACAGTACTTGGCAACAACGACTCTGGTCGGTGCACGTGCAATACTTGTATTATCTGATGATTTTTATATCCATTCGAGTACCGCCATTCGGTGTTGGTTCTATGGAACCATACGATGTAAGTGCGATTGCCTTGTGGATTCACAGTGTCTCTGGACACTGCTTTTCAGTGTTTGATTTCATTGACTTTTCAGTATATTCCCATTGCTCTTTGGAGCATCGATCTTTGCTTGGGCATTGATTACAGACTCTGGTCATTCTTGGGATTATTGCCTATGGGCATCTTTTTATAGCTTTGGCTACGCCGATGATATGAGGCGATTTTATTTATACTACACTTTGGTGTTGATTTCTCTTTGGAGGTTTTATTGTTTATTGATGATTAGGGATCGTCATTATATTCATGTGGTTCATAATATACTTCTCTTTGGATAAGTACTATTTTATTTATGTACCGCATTATTATATATCTCAGTTATTACTGATTGTTTAGCTAGCCTGACCCGAGTGTTTTCGCTCGGGTCAGACCGAGTTGTTTCAGGTTAGGTCTCTGGACTTAGCTTCTGTGCTTCCGCTTGGACATTATCTGCTATGCTGATAGATAGCGCTTTATTTGTCCACTATTCTGCAACTATATTATCATTCAGACTTTGATATGTACATATTTTTGACTCACATGTGTGAGCGATGGCTTTGTACCCACTTTTAGTATTTGGATCTGTATTGATGATGTATTGTTCTGGGATTTTATATCTGTTATGTGGTTCTGTTCTGTGATGCTATTTCATTATGTTATTATGCTTTGTCCTGATAGATCTTTAGCCATTTGTAATTTCGTTATAAGTATTTACCGAATATGTCGAACCACCTGATTGAGAAAAAATTAAATAGACTCCACTTTTCGACGTATTCGGTAGATAGTCATAGCTTGATTACAAATGGTCGCTCCTATTATTCTCTATTCTCCGCTTTAACAGACAGTATTACTCCCGTAATACTCTTTGTTACAGTGGGTCTCGGAGTGGGGCGTTACATTTTATCATGGTTGTCGCCGGTTCTTGAGCACCATTTGGTCTTTGATCAGGTGGTGTATTTCCAGTATTGGAGATGGAAGAGTTATATAAATCTCCTTCATCCATTGACATGTATAGAAATCAAGAAATGAAAGAAAAGTGGGATACAAGAATTACTGCTGCTGCAGCCAGAGGGTATCTTGGATGATGATTCTTTTTTACTGATCCTTTCTTGGCGAGGCACAGCAGTGATGAGAGATAAAACTGATGATGAAGGTACCTATCTTGATCTGAAAGGTAAGTTGCTATAATCAGCAGAAAAAAGATGATGAGAATATTTAATTCTCAAACAATTCAAAATGCAGCCTGATTTCAGATGATGAGAAATTCTTTGATGAGATCAATGGCATGGCAGTTTGCTGTTAAGCATATATGTGCTCTGATACCATATAAAAGCTTTGACAAAATAAAATGATTTTTGTATTTTGAACAAAAGAGATAATCTCAGAAGTTACCGAGTTGATGATTCTTGATTTCTTTTTACATACGTAATTCTTCTGAATACAATTAGTATTTATACAGCAAAACAGTTATTAGGGCTAAGGCCTGTTAACACTCTTTAATAATATTGAATGGCCGAGATATGACCTTGAACTGATGAGCGGTTGAGACCCATTTCCTTATCAAATATATTTGTTTGCGTTACCGTGAATACTTCATTACTCTGTTCGGGCTCACCATTTTGTTTAAGTTAGTGCAGTAACATCAAATAGTTGATTCGGCCAATATAATTAATTATAACACATTACTTTGTTTACTTTTTTCTCCGCTCTCATTTTGTTGATCATCATAGTGATGAACTTAAATATTCGTAATAGCTAATTCCCATCAACTTTTGTAGGAATTTTCATTTTTGTTAAATAAAATATGAGTGCTCTCCTCGTATAAGGACCACTTTTTCGTCAAAAAAAAAGTGACAGATAACTTGATATATATTCCTCTCTATTGGGGTTCGCATTAGGGGTCAGCTAATGAAATTGATCAAGTGGCACCACCGACCGACTGTTGGTGTTGGGATGCTCTAACCTAAGGGTGTGTTTGGCAATAACTTATAGGCATAAAAAATAGCTAATAAGTTATTTTATATTTTAACGTGTTTGGCAACAACTTAAATTTTTGACTTAAAAGGAGCAAATAAGTTGATAAGTCACAAGCAACAAATACTTGCTTATGACTTATTTTACATTTTACAACTAAAACTCCATTTGTTTAAAATGCTGAATTTTGTTTACTGAACTCTGTAGTCCGAGTGTTGATTGCTTAATGCTGAATTCTGAATAACCACTTACTTGTTTATTTGCATTCAATATTAAGAACAAAAAACAACATTCAGCATTCAGAACAAAAAATAAATACTAAAAAAGTTCTGAATTATTTTGACCGAATAGATTGGCATTATTCAAAACATTGATAAAAAACAAACAATATAGAAATATTTTTGGAGCTTCAATTCAGAACTTTTTATTAAAAACAAACGGAGCTTTAACCATAATATTAAATTATCTATACAAACACTTTGGCTTATTACTATTCCCTCAAAACTATTTATTGCTATTCAAAACTCTTCCAATTCACGGACATTAAACGAGCTCTTAGAGAGAGTTATTTTCGTGGGTCGTGTGAGAGCAGTGGGTGAGTTCTTGCCAAAAGTAAGCAAAAGAACACACGTTTTAGTAGGAGCGAATTCATCAAAAAGAAAAGCAATAACTGAGATAAATCGGAAAAGAACTATGGGTTCCAATGGAAAGATTGTTTGCGTGACTGGTGCATCTGGTTACATAGCTTCATGGCTTGTTAAGCTTTTGCTCAATCGCGGTTACACTGTTAAAGCATCTGTTAGAGATCCAGGTCATTTTTTTTTTCTACAAGCATTCCTTTTAGTCTTTCCTTTGAGGACGATACTAATATTAGTATGGTAATTGGATGAATAAAGTTTGTGCCTTGAATCTTGATGAGCTGGGATGTTGTTTTTTGTTTCAGCTTTTATAGAAACCCATATTGATTTGACATGCTAAGGTAGCGATGTTTTTATAATGTTTGGTGAAATGGGTATTTGATATTTCCAGTTTAGTACGTGTCCATATGTGAATTAGGTTTTTGCTGTATAAGGTAGCAAATTTTTTTAAAATTAAAATTGAATGTTTGCTCATCTCTTCTTTAAATTTTCATTGTTAGAGTTACCTAATTCATACGATGACATGTTTGCGTTGGTATTTTTAGCTGATCCAAAGAAAACTGAACACTTGCATGCATTGGATGGGGCAAAAGAGAGATTGCAGTTATTCAAAGCAAATTTATTGGAAGAGGGGTCTTTTGATTCTGTTGTTGAAGGATGCGAAGGTGTTTTCCATACAGCTTCTCCCTTCTATCATGCAGTCACAGATCCAGAGGTCCATATCCATGCTTCTCTAATAAACTTATAGTATAAAAAATAGTATATTTACCATATAATTGTGTTTTGTATTTGGTAATATGTTATACCCGCGAGGGTTTTATATTGGTATTTCTAAGATGTGCAAGACTGCATTGAAGTATTTAGTTTATGAGTATTATTCTTTTTGATAGTGACTTTTGTACTTGAAGCTCAATGTTTATAGCATTATACTTGATGTCATTTTCCCAAAATGATCGTGAAAAATTTGTTGGATATCTTTCGCTAATTACATAAATAGATGCATATGTACATACCACAGACATACATATGTGTGTATTAGTTTTGCTTCAGTAGTTTGTAATGTATAACAAACTCAAAGGGGCATGCAACATATGCTATGCCGTGTGCCAAGGCTTTAGGAAGCTTTTGCGCTTTAATGTACCATGTGTTAAGTAAGTCGATGAGCAAAAACTAGGGTGCATGATTTATCATGTCATTTTATATGAATTCACCTTTTTTAACAAATTAAGTGCGCCTTCATGAAGAGGTGCCCATTTTGCAGCTATTGAGCATAACGTAAGGACAAAACCATATAACACAGAAGTATGTGTAATTTCAGTATATGAATTAGTTATATGTAGGCCTGTAAACGGATACTTTCGGATGCAGATAGTGCCATATCCGCATCCGCATCCGAAATGATTTTCGGATATCCGCATCCACGGATACGGACGGATATCGTATAATTATCTTATCCGCTAACGACCAATAAATCAAAAACATAAATATAAATTTTAAGTTTAACATACATTTTTTTCAATCCAATTGATCATAAAAATGTTAAATACAAACAAATATGGCGATAATAAATAGTTTTGAACGGTTAATAAGCATTAAAAGTATATAATATAAACTATTAACCTGATAAAACAACAAATAAATATCTTTTATTATACTAAAATACAACACAATTTGTACTATAATATTGACAAAGACCGGACGGATAATTTTCGGATGCGGATGTCTTCGTATTCGTATCTGCATCCGTTTTTTCGGATATCGGATATTATCCGCTTTTCGGGTACGGATGCGGACGGATTTCGGATTTTTCGAGTATCCATTGACAGCCCTAGTTATATGTACATAGAGGCTTAAATGAGCAGTTTGGTCATTGAAAAAATTAGGCTGAATTTAACTGTTAGAGCACAACCACCAAGTTCAGTGAAAAATTTGACTACCGCAGCCTCAATGCAACCAAATGCGGTTTATTCACTTCTCTGTGGCCGGTTCAAACAATCTCCGTGGCTGGTGAACTAGCGAATAAAACGTTAAAGAGTTTATTTTATTGCAAAAATGGATTAAAATGACCCTTTTAATTCATTTTTGCAATAAAACGGCATAGTGTTTACTTCTTTATTGCATATTCAACAAAAACGTAAACACTTCACCTTATTATTTAATTTTTGCAATAAAAGGGCAAACACTTTCTCAGTTTATTTGTTTGTGAATTTTTTTAAAAACTGGTTCCTTGGCTGGTTCTTCTTCTTCTGGGTGCAAAAGTTTTCTGTTTAGGTAAATGCATGGAAATTTGTAAGTGAACAGAACAGTTGCTGGTAATGGTTTTATAGTGATAATATCGGGGGTTTCCCACTTCAGACTCCTTATTCACATGAATTCACTATTCTCATATTACCTTGGTAACTTTTTATTATTCGTATAATTGTTTTCAGGCTGAACTAATTGAACCTGCAGTGAAGGGTACGCTCAATGTTTTGGAATCATGCAAGAAAACACCTACTGTTAAAAGGGTAGTTGTGACATCATCCACGGCAGCTGTCGCATTTAACGGAAAGCCCAGAACTCCTGATGTCGTAGTTGATGAGACATGGTTTTCTATTCCTGATTTATGCAGGGAAACCAAGGTTTGTGCTAGCCATATTGTAGAATAAGCTATATCTCAGGAGAAAAATAATAATAATTACCCTTAACTCTTTACCAGCCATTGTCCACTACGGTGTACTTGGCAATTTTTACAACCGAACTAGGTTGTTTTTCCACTTAACTCTAGATGGACACTGAATTTCTGTACGTAACAATAATATTTTTTTAATCAAAAACCTTAAAACTTTACTGTTTAAATTCATTTTCAAATCGAATCTCTTCAATTTCAATCCGATTCTCCAATTCTGATATAAAACTCAATTAAAATTACAATTTAAAAATTCAGTCTATGTTGAAGTAAAAAAGTCAAGGTACTTAGTTTCGAAATAAAAATTAGTACTACGAAAAAGTATCTGTGTTTTTACAAACTTAAATGTCATTTAATAACCTACTTTGGAGAAAAATTATTATATACAAGTATATATTTTACATACTTAAATGTCATTCAATAACCATATGCAGGAATGATCTGAGATAACTACAAGAATGGAGAAGGAAACAAGAATAGAACGTGCTTTCAACGAGAAAAATACATTACACAACATTGTTTTCAAAATTTTAACTGTTTAAAAAAGTTATTATTATTATTATTATTATTTTGGGTCTAATATTTATGGTTGTCAAAATGTCGGTTTATTTCATCCATTTTACTAAATATGTATAATGAGTTATTTAACTTTTTCCCTTGAAAGTAATTCTGTTATTATTTGAATATGGTGTTGAAAATGCAAATGGACGCAAAATAATGTGGTTCTGTTTACTTTGAAAAGTTTTAATTTTTTTTCAATAAAAAATGGCAAAATTCTTCCTTAGAAACACCATCCTTACATAAGCTTCCAACTTCTGAGTTATACATATGCTAACATTTGCTTTGAAACATCCTCAAATCTAGTTTGAAGCTTGTTTAATCAAATCTCCTAAATGTTTTTTCTTACTTATATATAAGGTTTGATTTTAAGTTGCATTATAGGATTTACTTCCTTAATAGAATACATGTATCTTAGTTTCATCATTATATGTTCAGTAGTTGGAGGAATTCTTTAGATTATAATCTGCTTTAAATACTGATGGTCAAGCTATTCCAGTATAATTTAATTGTATACTAATCTGAGAACCTACTGCTTTTCAACTCAGTCATGGTATGTGCTGTCAAAGACATTGGCAGAAGAGGTTGCATGGAAATATGCCAAAGAAAATGGGATAGATATGGTTACAATTAATCCAGCTATGGTAATTGGGCCTCTACTGCAGCCAACTCTTAATACAAGTTCTGCCGCAATCCTAAACTTAATTAACGGTATGAGAGTATCTGTAGAATTTGTCAACTTACATACCATTCTTATTTTTGCTTGTGCTGAGTCCCATGTAAATGACTTCTATTTTCCAAACAAACCATAGCTAGTATTACCATGTTATTATTTGGAAATATGACCTAAAAAACACCACTTAGGTGCAAAACAGTTGTTATCCCTGGGTTTCTTCTTTGTTGTTAATATTGACAAGTCATATATATATATATATATATATATATATATATATATATATATATATATATATATATGACCTAATAGACACACACACACTATTCTTGATGCCTGTGACATACAAAAGTAAGTAGTGTCTGGTTTGAAAAAGTGTATTGCGTTTTCAACATGTATTTTAAAATGCACGGAAATGGAGGTGGGGGTGGAAAATAAATGATTTTGAAAATGGAACCATCTTCTTCCTTCCTGTTACCCCCTTTGTTGAAATGACTATGATTTTCCAACTTCCCCTTCTTCTCTTTCACGCCATTTGACATGCATATTGAAAACACAAAACCTTTTCAAGCCAAACACTATTTAGGTTCTCATGTTTCAACGTAATTCTACTATGATAACTGCAATGGACCAATTTTATATACAAGCCCCCACCTCCTCACAACCCAAACCCCGCAAGCCCCCCCCCCCCCTGAAAAAAAACAAACTAAAACACCACCCCACTCGCAGAAAAAGAAAGAAAAAAAACAAACCTATTGCACCAATAGCCCACAATTAAAACTTACTATGGAAATATGCATGTTTTCACAGGATCGTGAAATAAAGTTTGTGCACTTTACGGGGCAAGCGCAAATTTGTGGAAATAAATGAACACGCACCCTATAAAAATGCACATGTTCAAATTTCTTGTGCAAGCTCAATTTTTTTTTTCTGGCGAAAACCAAACCTATTTCTACAATAAGTTCTTTATCATGGGCGTATATATAAACTTTGTCCCTGAAAAATGAAATGAAATTTCTTCAAATGAATTCATTTGACATCCGAGTGCTTTGATAAGATGAGCTATCTTCTTTTGGTGTTGCACGATTTATTCCAATTTTGTTTTGTTAATGCACATATCATCATTTTGTACTATAAGTATCTCCCATTTTGTAGGAACGCCGACTTATCGTAATGTAACTTTCGGGTGGGTAAACGTGCAAGATGTGGCCAAAGCTCATATCCTAGCCTACGAAGTCCCCTCAGCAAGCGGAAGATATTGTTTAGTTGAAAGCGTTGCTCATCACTCGGACCTTGTGAAAATTATGAAAGAATTGTATCCTTCTCTCCCTCTCCCTGAAAAGTATGCTACCATCACTTCTACGCATTTTAACCTAGAAAATGAATTCATCTTTCGGTCTGTTCTAGAAGAAACCGATTTATCTAAAATGCATATCACAATCTCAATACTCAGGAAATAATTGTTGAAAAATTCTATAATTATTATCATTTGAATTGAGATAAACTGAAATGTACGTGTTTCTTTGATAGGTGTGCTGATGATCAGCCATTCCCACCAGTGTATCAAGTGTCAAAGGCGAAAGCAGAGGGTTTGGGTATCAAATATATTCGGTTACCGATGAGCCTTAAGGAGACGGTTGAGAGTTTGAAAGAGAGAGGTTTTGTTAGTTTTTAGTCCTATATAATTGAGGTTTAATGAAAAGAGTAAACTGTCTTTGTGCTTTTCATGAATTTATATTTGAAATTTATGACAATATACATGTATGTGATGCATCAAAATAAATTGTGATGACTAAATTTTAGTGGTTGAAGATTCCATGCAGATGGATTATTACAGTGTATGCCATTTTAACCGGTTATTCTACTAATGTGGTTATGTTTGTGCTCTGGTGCATGTGCAGTAAGTGATTTCTTTCTCTCATTCCATTTTAAAAGAGGTTATGTTTGGGTGTGTGTGTGTGGGGAGAGGAGTTGGGGGGGGGGGGGGGTGGAGGGGGGGCGCAAAATGTTAATTATGGAGGTTCGGGGCGGTAGCCCTCGGAAAAAAAAAATCATGTCAACCATTTGATCATATGTATGAAGAATCATTTCAGAACATCAAACAAACACAACTAAATATGATTATATAATAATAATCCATTACAAAAACGATTAACTATTGATCTTCGAAACCAAACTTGAATATCTTTATCTTTCAAATCAATCTTAGTATTCAGTTCGGAGGCTGACAAGGACCTTTTTGTAAATATGTTTTTTTTAACTATATCTTGATCCTTTGGATCGTAGTTTCAAATATGATGTCGTAAACTAGGATCGGATGGACGATTCGATAGATTAACTTGAATACGACTTCGACTTACCGAGTTTGGAATAATTGTGTTTGGATTATCATCATTGAGTATTACTGAGAGTGGAAAATAGACACAATGACAAACTTTGAAAAAAAATTAGGTTGAAAGAAAACAAGTTTCATTTTCGGGCTGAATGACAAACTTTGAAAAAAATTAGGCCGAAGGACAATACTAATTATAGTAAGCATTTTGTAGTGTAAAACTGAATATAATGCTAGTTATAACTAGCATTTTGTATAGTGTAGAAATTGAATGCGATGCTAGTTATAACTAGTATTGTCCTACCATCCAATTTTTTTTCAAAGTTTGTCCTTCAGCTTAAAAATGAAACTTATTGTCCTTCAGTCTAAATTTTTTCTAAAGTTTGCCCTTCTCCCTAATTCCCTCCTACTAAAAGATGCAGAAGCTCTGACTTCGACGGAAATATCTTCGATGGTTCTCCTAAAATATTTCCACATATCTAAGATTAAAAATAATTACATTGTATTTTCATTAATAATAAAATTGCCATTGTATACAGCGATCCTCTTTTTATTTTCGTTAATACTAAAATGGGAGTTGTCTACATCAAATTAAACCAAACTGAATACTAAGACTGAGTACAAAAAGAATACTATGATTTTCTTTTTATTTGCAAAATGAATACTGAGTTTGTCTTTTTATTTGCAAATTAATACAAAATGAAACCAAACTGCAATTTTTTTCCGATGGCAATTGTCTTTTTATTTGCCACCGAGTACCAAATTGAATACTAAAATTAAATACAAAATGAAGCTTTTAGCAAATTGAATATCAAATTGAAGTACTCCAATTAAACCAAACTGAATACCATAAATTGCCAAACTAAGTATTCGAATTAAGCAAATTCATTAAATCAAAATCACTCACCACCCATTTCGAAGCTTTGATGCGAAGGAGGCTGACTTGTGGAGGAGACGACATTGACTGGGGTGACATGCGGATGAAACGAGAATCTGACTTGCGGAGGAGTCTACAGGCTACAGCGATGAATTGTGGTGGGTGGAGGCTGAGTTACGACGAGCCGACGACTGAAGTATGCGATTTGATGTCGATTGATTAGGGTTTCTTTTTGTTTTTTAGAATGAGGGTTTTGTTTTTGTTTCTTTGGTTTTTTTCTCGTTTTTGAGATTTCCGGGAGGGTCACATGCCTAGCCCAGAAATTACATAGCTCCACTCCTGGCAGTAATTTGATACCTAGGATATAATTGCTTGAAGATGAAATATAAACTCAAGAGTCCATCTGAAAAGAAAAGAATTGGGAGAGAGAATAAAGTAAGCGTAAGAATTATCTTTCCTGTATTCTTCGTATCAAGCTTACACACACACACCACATTCCCCACAAACCCCAAACCCCTACCAAAAACCCTCCCCACCCACACGCTAAGCTCCAAACCGCTGAAGACCAAATGGCTACAAGCCCCCTCTTCCTCCCATTCTGCTTTTTAATAACAAAAAAGAAACATTGAAATCCCGACGCATTTGACCATTATTGTTAGGAAAAACAATTCGTAGGCGAATACAGGATGAAATTCGTTTGATTCACATCGCTCCAACCCTAGGACGATGATCTATGGATTATGTATGAGCTTCCACTTGAATATATACTTCGGATACCCTTTATATTTAATGCAGAGATAGTTGTATAGCTTATTGGTTTTAATCAAAACTTACAATCGTAATAAAAATAAAGGGAATTATTAAATAACTGCAGTATATTATATTAGGTTAATTGAATATTAGTTATGTATTGTTATTTATTATATTCGTCTATTACATCTGTTGTCACTGTCATTGGTTCAAGTGCATTGTATAATTTTATGATACACTCCCCCATGTTATTGTAATTAGGCTCCAGGCTAGTATCTTGTATAGTTCTTACGGATTAGGTCGTCCATTCATTCTATCGCCTCCTCATACAAGCACTAGCTAAGAGGTGGTGGCTTTCCACCTACACATTTCATTTCTCAATCTTGAGTCGGCATTACTCACACTTATTTTTATTCATTGAGCATTACAGAGAATATGGCACCTGGTCGGTGACATGTTCCTTTCGTTGATGCATACAAGTCTCTTAGTTTTATGTTGTTTTTTTAACCTCTTTCTAATGCAGGAGCTGTTAGCACAGTGTTGTTGCTTACATACTTGCAGTAGTACATTACATCATATAGAGATAGAGAAGACATTGGTGATGTAGTCTTGAATGCCTTTCTAGTATGTTTGTGTGGTTTGATGTTCTTCTCGAACCAAAAGAGCACGCTTCACTTGGGGTATCTTGCAGCAAAATCTAATCTTAATCAGTTGCGCGGTATAGATTAAGGCACGTCCATACATGGTTGTCTTTACAGTACACTTGACATGTATGCGTTAGGGGATGTCAAGCAGATGTTTGCTTTTTGGTACATGTTATCGTGCTGTTACTAAAGTACATCAAAAACATGCATCCTGCATCATTAGCACATCCAGCCAACCACCATAGCATTATTTTCCCCAGATGAGATGGTGAGAGACTATGTAAAATGTATAGCATGCACCCACTGGGGTCTAGCATGAATTGATAGAGTTCCATGATCAAATTGACATGCGCAATCAGAGCAGTATTATACAAACGCCTTGGGCAAGATACTGGGTAGACTTAACTCAAGCGGGAGGATGCACGATGCTTATCCTTTGAGGATCGCATATCTAGCATCGCAAAATGGCTTTGCATATATCAGTATTTCTTTCTATGTGTTATATGGGAGAAAGATGTTGGGATTAAACTACCAACGCTCTGTGCATACCTTTAGTTCCTTTACTGTACAAGGACATGTTTAGCAAGCATAACAGTATAGGATAACAATATATCTTTACCCTTAGAGAGGCCAAATGCGTAAACGTTGAGACCTTCTTAGTTGGAGGTGATTTCGACATATATTCATTCAGAGTTGCTCACATTGCTACATATTACTCGATTATTCACGATATGTGAAATCTGATCATATTATTCCTTGCATGTCAGCTAGTAGAGTCCATGTGCTATTTTCTTTTGATTTGACGCTCACGGTTCTTCCATTATCCTCGGCTATAGGTTAAGAGCATATGATATTACTAGTACATTGATTGGGCATCTCTAAAGTATCCATCATATGATAAATTCTTGATATGCCTTCAATTGGGTTATATATATATTAGAAAATGATTCTAGTGTTTTGATGATAACAACTATATAACAGTGCTAATAATGATAGCATTAACATAGAAGCTAAGTTATAAGGACAATCGGTATGAGTTTAATAAAGATGAATATATCAGAATAAATCATACAAAGACATCTACAATGGAGAAACATTCAAATAAATCTAATGGAGTTGATAAATCAACTAGAACCTGTGCAGTTAAAGCGCTCGACGAATTCAATGCGGTGGAGGTGCAAAAAGTCATAGCAGGGATACAGCAAGGATATAGCGGGATATATCAGATGACTTTATAATAGCATATAAAAATCGTACTTAATGTTTTTACAAATATATAAATGGTAATTAAATGAAAAATTAACATCCAATTGAATTATAATTAATACATAAATAATTTTAAATAAAAACATGTCCGAATATACTATAAATAAACATAAAACTGTTATATAACATAATTGAATTTAGTAGAATATTACAGAATTTTCATTTCTGAAAATATATTCAAAATTCAATTAAATAAATTAATTTCTTAATTTTTATAATGTATAAATGTCATTTTTCAATTCGTTTCTTTTAAAAAAGATATAGCAGAAATAGCGAAATATAGCGGGAATAACGAGATATAGCGGAAATAGCGGGGCTTAAAGCGGAAAGGCTATATTTGGGGCTATATGGATATATCGTAGCGGCAGAAATCCGCTATGAGATATAGCAGCGTTATAGCGGGGCAATAGCGGGGCATTAACTGCACAGACTAGAACACAACCACATTGAAGAATACTCGAAGATGGACAAATGGGTACAAAGTCAAATATTTTAGTTTCCAAGTTCTTATCGAGTCTCATTAGTCTACATTTGTTAAAATCCCACAGACGATCTTTGAATCCTTCAAATTTTGGAACATCGTTCTAAACATCATAAACTATTTTCTAGATTTTTTCGGGTTTTTTTCTAACTGACTACAAGGCTTAAACAAAAATTAAAAGAAAAACAATTTTGAAATGAAAGATAAAAACATATATATTGGGCCATATGTCGACCCGTAGCTTTTACACTGATCGACTTGTGTGTTATAAATGTTTACTTGTGTAAAAGAGATAGGTTGGCATGTTAAAATTTTGTGGCTTTGTTTTCTTTTTGGAATTTCCCATCGACTTCGGTTTTGTCTCTCAAATTCCCCGGGTCTTCACAGTCTCAGACACAAAGCTGTCCTTTTCCACCTGAAACCCTAGCATTTTTGGGGCCCTAGCCATGCAACCTGGTCTAACTTTATGCGCGACCCAAAGCTGTGCGTGAGTCGACTCGAAGTTTCCTACGTAATTTTTTTGAAACCTTACTTTGTATTTTGGTCGAGCCTCTTCGCTTTGTCCTTCTTCCTATTCGCTTAGAAATCACTCCATTTTATTATTAATATATGCATCTACTTAAAAGCATCCCTGCATCATCTATATAAGGATTTACTCTCTCCTAGATTAGAACACCAATTCTTTCTTTGTTATTATCTCTTTGATTCTGATTATGTGCGCCATACATCTAGTGCTTTCAAAATTTCTAAAGTAATCATTCGCTGATTATTCATTTTCACATCTACAGATATTCAAAAAACTTCTATAAGTCCTGTTAGTTCACTTTGGAGATTTTACTATGTGGGTTATATGAGTTTTGTACTGAAAAGAAGACATCTATGTAGAAAGATACAAAAAGTCCTACAATTACTTTTTCATTGAAGTCGAAGTCCTTTTCTAGAATCATCAGGCGGTTTGTGGAGTCCACCTGTTTAGCATCTCAGGTTAGATCATTGTAAACATGTTCCTCCAGATCAATTGAAGAATGAGTTAATGAAATTCCAAAAAGGATTTCTAGGACTGGACGCAACACGAGAGTTCAAACCAATATAAAAATATCGATGTGATCATTTTAATTTACTTACTTATTTACTGGTGCATAGTTTATTTTAGTTTATTCGTTTAGATAATTTTTATGACTTAAATAGTTAATTAGCTGGCCACATATATCGATCGGAGACCTAGAACTTCATTGGTATCCAAGCCTTGTTTTCAAAAATCTTAACTACATTTTTAAAAATTTTAAATATAACCACCGCTAGGTTTTTCATGTTTCTAGAAGGTCAATCCACTAAATGACTACCACCTTTTATTGGATCAAACTATGCATCTGAGGCTACTAGGATGAGGGTTTATATGCAAGTCAATGGTTTTGCGATTTGGAAAATGACTCAAATTTAGTTCAAGGAACCGAATACTAATTTTGAGACATGGTCCAATAAGTAGAAAATGACGGATGGAAATAAATCCAAAGCTATGAATATATTATTTCGTGCATTAGACAAAAATGAATTTGCTAGAGTCGGTATTTGTAAATCTACATATGAATTGGCACACACTACAAGTGAGATAAGAAGAGGCCAAACAAAATTTTTTTCAAGTTTCTAAAATTATTTACAAAACTTCGGAATGAAACCTAACAAGAGTGTACCAATATGTATTCACGTTTTCAAGATATACAACAAACTCTCATTACTCTAGAAGTCACACTCACTGATTTTGATATAATTTCCATAATTTTAAACACATTGATTGACGAGCATGATAGAAAGGTCCTTGCAATCTGGGAGGCCAACGATCTCTTTAACTCAAAGTTGAGGAGCTAATAGGAAATTTAATATCGTATAAGGTCAACTTGTGGGTCAAAAAGGAGAATGCTTGGGAGTACAAGTCCATAACATTTCAAGCAGAAGAAGTCCTCATTTTTGATACGTAAGAACTAGCATATTTTACCAAAAATATTAAAAAACTGATGAAATTTAGAAAGAAGTCCAATATTGATAGCAGTTCATCCAATCTAAGATGCTTCAAATGCACCAAAGGAAGTCATATAAAGATGGAATGCCTTGATCTCAATTAGGAGAAAAAGGGATTTAGATATGAGGAAAACCCCAAAAAGAAAAGCAGACGTTTCAAGTGATGTGGGATGACTTCGATTCCTCATCATCATCATATGATAGTGAAAGCGACACCGAGGAAGCAGATATATGTTTTATGGCTATTAATAATGAGGTATGCAACAAATTTTCTTATGATGATTTATTAAAATTTTGCCTTAGTAGATAAGTACAAAGCAACTAAAAGGAGAAGTCATAATTGATTGCTTCAATTAATAGACTTAAGATAGAAGTACCGATATTAAAAGGTATGAAAGAAATTCTGGAAAAAGAATTACAATAATATTGAATTTCTTCTAAAAGTTTAAATTCTCAATCTTTTGTGTTGCATGATGAACTCAAGGTATATTGATAAATGATTTTTGATATGAATAAAAATAGAGATTTTATTTTACCGCAAGCGCACAACTTTAGTTGTAATATTTATGCGAGTATGAGTCAAATCCACCGGGAGTTTATTAATTATTAATGTTCATTTAAATTTTGGGCAAGTTAGACGAAATTGGGAGATTCTAATTTGATTTGTTTTGAACTAAGAAATTGCTAAAATTGCAAAGAAATAATTAAAAGAAATGATCAACTAATTTAGGGAAATAAAGTGCTATAACGAAACAATTAAAAAGATCTATTTCCCTTTTAGCTAACCAATAGGTCTTGGATGTAAGTGCTAAATTTTAAAAAGAAACAAAATTAAAATAGAAGTGCAATAAAGAAAATGGCGAATAAAGGCTAAAATTGAAATTACCAAACTATGAAACTGAACTGAAATAATATAAGAGTGGTTTTTATTGCTAAACAAATGAAGTACAAAATGAAAAACTATATGTTTTTTTTTTAAATCTAATCTAATATAAGAGAAAAGAAAATAAAGTACGAAAAACCTAAAATCAAATAACCTAAACTAATGCCCACATATCTTCAAATGTGGCTAGGTGGAGGTATTTATAGAGCTTTTTATATGTAGATTTAAAACTTAATAAAAAATGGAACGTTCTAGAGCTTTTAGCCTAAGTTTTGCTCTAATAGTTTCTTGCATAGGCTACATTCAAGTAAAATTAAATATAGAAACAGACCTAGAAAAGTCTTTCTCCAATATATTATATAAGCTTCTTGATTCTGTGTGTTCCATAGTGTTGTAGAAACTTATTTCTCCAATATATTATAAAACCAGTGACCTCCTAGTGAATGCACATATACAAAACCAGTTAGCTATCGTATCTATTATGTATGTATGTGCATTTAACACTTCTGAGCCAATTCGTTGATAATTTTTTTATTTCTAAAAATTAAGAATCTGCAATAAACAGAACAAAAATACAAAGTAATATTGCCTTAGGAATACTAAAATGTGTAAATTAGTATTTTAAAATATACACAATTTGATGTTCATCAAATACCCCTACAATAGAACTTTTACTCGTCTTCGAATAAAAACTAATAAAAATTATTAGCCACACTTTCATAGGGAAACACGGTTGCATTTAGCATATGCAACAAGCTTTTAAACCACTAGATGTCCCTGATAGGAAAAGTTGTGTCTCATGAGGGTTTTTAGCGGCTCCTATGCACAAAATTCAAATTCAATATAATATGCTTCTAATGTAGATATATGAATGCAGAAAGTTATGAAAATTAATGAATCTGTTTATTTTTAAATAGCTAAACATTGCAGTGTACACATGTTCTAGTCAAAATCCATAAATCTAAGTTCACCACCTAGTCACAAACTTAAAAAAAAGAATGAGTTCTCATCATACTCGACACTAGCTTACTAGTTGTTTCAGTCGAAAACATAGTGCATCTATGAATTAGTTCCTTTTTTGTATTGTCAAAGTTAGCAAAGTGATATTTTTAATTCCACTTGTATAACAAATTAAAATAAATAAAACTAAAAGGAATGCTTTGACTTCAATCACTTACACTCTCTTTAGTTAATTAATTTAATTTTTTTATTACATTCATACACCTAACTAACAGACTATATACCACCCGTGCACTGCATTTTGGGTTTACATGAGAATGGAATAGAGCTTGACGGATTGTGCAAACCGACTCTCACTATGTCAGTAAAGTTCAGTGCTCCTTAAGTGTCAACTCATAAAATGGGACTGTTTTGCCAAATTGGTCACAAACCCCAGAAGTGGTGAAAGCACCAGTGTTTACATATAAATCCTCAATATCTTAACATAGATCTCAGATCCAGATAATATAGAGAATAAAAATGAAAGAATAACCAAATTAAAATGAAAGAAAATGGGAAAAGACAAGGGATTTATAGTGGTTTGACTATCTCCGGTCTATGTCCACTTTGAATTGATCCTTTTATTCCTTTTATATTGAGATTACAGTTACAAGCCTTTGAAATCAGTAAATAAAATGGCAGAGTTTCGCCTAGAAAAGCAAAAGAAGATCCCTTTTTAGTTGCTATAGGGTTACTATTTATAAGTGTAGATCTGAAAATATCCACCCCAAAACCTGGAAGACCTCTTCTCATGCTTAGGTGGGCCCCCCAGATCGATCCGTAGTCGTTTGGGATCGATCCTGGTCGATCCATGTATAATTCGTATTGATCCAAAATTAGTCGTTCTTGAGTGAATAAGCAAGCTCCTGTGAAAATTTCATAGCATTTGGACTCGTGGATCTCGAGTTATGATCGATCCAAGTTGGGGTTTGCAAGTAGGCTAAAAGCTTCGGATCCATTAAACAGTTCCTATCCATCAATTTGCCTCCAACAACTCCTATCCATCGCTATACTGTTCGTATCCATCATATTCCATTACCTTATGTCCATCACTTCATACCGATCCCTGAATATCCACTGCTTTTCATATCCATCCCTTCTTCGTATCGACCCATTCGCTTGCCCTCATATCGTCCAAGTCATGCACTCTTGACCGCTTCGTGTTCATCCAATGTTGCCGCATTCGTATCCATCCTCTGTGCATGTCCTTCATATCGATCAATACTTGATCAATACGAAATGCTCATCCAAACCCCCTGTGGCCACTGCTTCATCCTTCGTATTGATCCCAGCCTTGATCGATACGAAGTATGCTGCCATACTTTTGCCGTGCCCAACCAAATCGATGCGCATTACATCGATACGAAACCTATCGATCCGAAGGCCACGTCCGTTTTGATCGACATGAAACTATCGATACGAACCAGTTTCAATGAACCTTGATCCATCCATAACTCGAGCATACGAACTCCGATTGACCTGAAATTTGAAATGTAGCCTCTCCATACCTTATTTATCATTTCCTATAGATCCCACCTTGATTGGAGCTTGGTCCAATTTTGACGGTATCGATCATAGCTGTGCTTTCTAATTGATCTCTAATCCTGATATCCATCCTTTTTTAGCCAATTTGTTGATATCCTGACCTTGTCCAAGAGGGGGGGTAACATTTGCCCCTTCAAAACATGCCTTGCGGTAGGAAGGCGTGTTTTGAATAGCTTTAAATCCAACATCTGAAGTCCATATTCCATCCATAACCATACCATCTGATCCATGATCCAATCTATTACCAAGCCATTCTATCCAAGCGCCATAGCCATATACTTATCCATATCCGGGACTGCTCTGAGTCGATATCCGATTTCGAATGCCGTAAACAAACCCTTATCCAATTTCATATTCATCCGAACCCATCAACCGAGTTTTAATCCATCCATATCCAATAACCAATAACCAAACCCGTGATCTCTCTGGGTCAATATCTAAATCCGGGACTGCTTTGGGCCCTAAGCCAAATTCGGGACCTCTCCGGGTCCTTATCCAAATCCATAGACCTTACCGGGTCATTTTATCCTGCTCCGGCATCGAATTTCCTGTCGGGGGCTTTTATATTCTCCGGCCTCGACTCTCTGGTCAAGGACTTTTGTATTCTCTGGCCTCGACTCTTCGGTCGAGGACTTTTATATTCTCCGACCTCTACTCTCCGGTCGAGGACTTTTGTATTCTCCGGCCTCGACTCTCCGGTTGAGGTCTTTTTAATCTCCAGTCTCGACTCTCCGATCGAGGGCTTTTTATATTCTCCGGCCTCGACTCTTTGGTCGAGGGTTTTTATATTGCGTTCGATTCCATTCCATCGCTCTCCAGCGAAGGGATTCGTAACTTGCGATTACTGCCCTGTCTCTCCAGTCGGGACCGTAATCGCGTGACCTGTATTATTTGTTACATTAATCCAAATCCAATCAACACAAAGTCTAATTGACAAAATAAAAGTCCGTACAACCAAGAAAATCAAATGTTCATAGTACCAAGAAAGAAACTAGAGCCTACAGAAAACAGAAAGAAAACAAGATTTCATAAACTCGAGCACCATGGTTTATCATCATCTCTGTAATGACCCGAGAATTTTCAATGATTATTATAACGTAAATAACAAAAATTTCATGAAATGTAAATGATAAAAACTTTGAAATAAAATTTTGATATTTGGAATGCGTCTATTTAATTATAGTAATTGGTAAATTTATTGAAAAATATTAAAGTTAAGTTATTTATGAAATTTAAAATACAAATTTAATCAGTTATTTGGTGAAATTTAAATATTTTCGAAAACTGAATATTTTTATATAATAAAAATGTAAATCACTTTCTGAGAGAGACGTCGTAATTCGTTTTGTCATACTCGGACTTCTATAGCCCTGTTGATCTTATTTTCTGCGTTTAGCAGCATTTTCGGTAGCGAAAAATTCCAGTTTTAAAATTTGATCGCATCACTGATCCCTATGTACCATTCTATTCGCCTAGTTGTGATGATCTCAGCAGTATATTTATTTCTGTATTTTGAGGTCCGGTACGCGACGAAATGATAAAACGGTGCGTCGTATCAGTACCATAAATTGTGACTTTACACTTTCCTTTGGTTTCAAATTTGAAACGTGCAGCCCAACCAAAAATAAATTGCTTAAAACTTTTAGCCGAATCGTAGCTATAACCATTGCCATTCATTCATTCATTCATTCTTGGTATATATTTGCGTTTATTTTTGCTTTTTGTTCACTTGGAAAATAGTGTACGCTCTTCTTCTTCTTCTTCTTCATATTTCTGCCGAGATCTGGTTCGTGTTTTCCACTTTCATCTTCTTAATTATTATTTCTCTTTTCTTTCTTCATTTTTTTTCTCTTCTCTCGTCTTTCCCTTTTGTTGCCGAGCCTTCTCTCTTGCAAGCCACGTTCTTCCCATGAAACCTTCATCAAAAAAATGTCGTGCTTTCCCCTACACTCCAGATCCAAAAACCCACCACCCCACCTCTTTCCTAAAGCCCGACCAGAGCGAGTGCCTCCCTTCTCCACCCTCGCCCACTCACCTAAAACCCGAAGCTCGCCTCCCTCCAACACAATGACGATCCAAGACCCCAGCCCCTCGCCCACTTACCCAAACCCGAGCGACCTCCATGAACCCGAAGTCACCACCGAAGCATTTCCCCCCTTCCTCGAAGCACGGCCGCAAGCTTATTTCCCTGACAACCTCTTGTTAATATATATATATATTATATAGGTGTTGCTACAGTTTCTCTTGTTAGGTTCATTGAAATTTAAGCAGTGAGATACACGTTATATATATATATATATATTGGTCTGAGGCTTCACGTATTTTAGGCTGTGCAAATTGTTATGTGAAATAATATAGGTTGTTCCTTATTTTGTGTTTTATTACTTGCCTAAACCTTTTCCTTTTCCGATTTAATATATATATATATATACAAATATGAAACCCATTCTCGGTTGCTGCTGTATGGGAAAGTATGACAGAATATATATTGTTCAACATAAGTGTTGGGAGTATATATACACGTCGTGTATATATATAACAATGATATATACTATGCCTATTGTACTTTTATATTATTATTATTATTATTATATTTTATTTTAATATATATATAATGTTTAATATATATGTCGACTAAGGTGAAATTCTATTTTAAATCTAAGCTTACTTCAATAATGTACGCTAAAATATATATGTACATGCTTTTGTCGAAAATCTTTGTATCTATAATCGTTGACAAAAGTAATGTATATGTATGTATATATTTTACTCCTTCAATGTCTGAAAAAAAAATGTGTGTGTATATATATAATATTTGTATATATATTTGCTTGTTTCCATCGATGTATCGTGCTAAAATCTACTTTCATAATTGTCATAGCTAATTGATTTGTCATGCCTGATTCGTGCCAGTCTCCGTTCCATTGTTCTTTTCCATAGTTATTTTCCATCGGTCTCTAGCCACGAAAGGTGAGCAATCACTTACGATTAATGTTCTTATGCTCATTAAATTGATTTCATAGGAAATGGCAATTTAAATGTACTATTAAAACTGAATTGCTAGCTTTTAACTGTTAAAAATGATAAGTTGTTATTTAAATTTGATCACTTATGTAAATCGACACTGTTATATGTTAAAGTATTTTTCCAGTAATTGTTATGTTATGTTATTGTTCTCACTCTGCAAGTTCCCTTAGTTTTAGAAATCACTATGGGTTGAAATGATACATACCCGAACAGACTTTAGAATAGAGAAAATTCGTTATGGGTTGAAATAATAAACCCAAACGATTTTCAGTTATTATTGAAATTTTTGGATTGCGGGTTTAATAATATAAACCCGTAAATTTAAACTATTACGGGTTGAAATAACAAATATCCGTATCACTTGACCGTAGGATAGAAAATTATATACGGACATCGTCGGTCTATTTTGAAAAGTGAATTCCAAATATGTGAAAGGGAATATATGAGTTTGATTTTTGTTTTTTGAAATGCAATAAGTATACTATTTTATTATTGTAAATTTTATAATCTTAAATGATGATTTAGAGATATAAAAAGTATGAGTTTAATTTAAAGAAAATTTGTAAAATTTTACTTATAGTTTTATTTTCTAAAATATATAAATTAAGAATTTAAATAGATAAATAAAAAGTTTAATTTATTTTAAACTGTATAAAATTAGTTTTATTTAATATATATAATATTTTTAAAAAGGTTCATTTAATTTATATATAAATGGATTCTACAACTTTGATAAATAAAAAGATTGGAAAAGTACATTGGAGTTTGATTTGTAACTTAAACGGGTTATTAACTGAATTTAAATAAAGATTCAATCAGAACTTAATGGTTTTGGAAACGATTTATAACTTGTTTTAATAAAAGGTGATTAAATGAATACTTTAAAATGTAAATAGAATTAAAATGGAATATTCATTTTGACTTAAATTTGTATTTGATATTTTATTTAAATATTTATAAAGTAAATTTAAAAATGACCACAGTGTGAAATAAGCGTTTGGTTGTTAAAGAGACCGGGATCGGATATTGTCATACTCTTTGCCAATACCGAAAACCACTTTAACAACTATGTACGTGGTGGAGATTCCAGAATGAAGAAGGTTGGTTTGGCGAACGATTCTGTATGGTATTTATGTAGCCCTGACTCCCGTGAGTCAGATTGATGTGGCTAAAATAGGAGCCATGCCGGGCCAAGTGTGGTCGCACCTCCGATCGGGCACATTTCTTCGAAACCATATCTATTGCTTTTGTGATTTGATTTTGGTGTGCACACCTTTGATTGGGAGTGTGTCTCGAGGTGGGCGGTAGTAGCCGCTAAGCGTTACCACCAGTCCGGATACGCAAAACGGTAGAATCCTACCCTAGGCATTGCCTCGCGTGCCTTGTCACATGTCTTATCGCGCCCTCTACGACTTTGGTTTGCACCATACCTATGGAGTGCCCTCTGATAGCCTCCAGTTTACGGAGGAGTTACGGTACTATACAGACTATGGGAATATATAAAATGTGTTAAGGGGGATATGGGTAACGCCTTAACGCTAATTTGATATTTTTACTTTACTATAGACATTATATATGTAGCGTATTGTACTATGTATGTAGATAGTTTATCGGGTCCTTAAAGGATGGAATTCCAACATCCCTTTAAGTTATGTTGCATTTACTTGACATTTCACTTGAGTTTGATTTATCTGCATAAGAATGTTAATCCTGATTCGATTTTTGTTTTTCTTTACGCTCGGGTCAACTTGAGTGTCCCAGTTTGAGATTCATCCTTTGGAGATAGAGTTCATTGGAAGACCTATCTTATCTATTTCAGCTTTCAGTTTTTCTGTTATTTAAATTGTATGTCTCAGACTCGTCATTTGCTTTGTACTAGGGACTTCTGTGTATTGGGTTTCTTATGTGTTCTGTTTTAGACTATGTTATTTCTGTAGTAGATTCATGAACTACTATTTATTTTATTCTGCTGCTTTGTTGTAAACTCTGTGTCTGTGATTCTGTGATTGATTTATTTACTGTATATGCTAAGTTATGCCAAATAAATATATTAACAATCTGTTATTTTGAGCAATTCAAGTCTGACATTGTCGATTTGAATGGTTTGAAATGGTGGGTCCTCATAGTTGGTATCAGAGCTCTGGTTTTGGCAAACTTAGCATATGGAGTAAAAACTCATTTGAGATAGGGTAGCAATACCCTAGAATGGGTTGAATTGATTACCATGTCATATTCGTTCGTGTTGGAAATTCTGAGTTAGAATTCCCTTTAACAGGAATTTCTTTTGAATTTTGAAACTGTAACCTGGTTCTAAAAATCAAATTCTTGTCTTTTCCAGATGAGTAACTGTAAAAATGTCCATGGTAGAGGTCGTGGAAATGCTCCTGCACCACCAGTTTCCCCTGTCCTACCTATTGTTTCTCCTATTCCACCTGTCCAGCATGTTAAGTTCACTCAGCATTGTAAGGAGTATTCTCAGATTGGTGGCACTAAGTTCACTGGAGCTGAGAGCATTATTGAGGCTCAGTAATGGCTGAAAAGTCTTGAGAGGATTTTCACTGGACTCAAGATCACTGATGCTCAGATGCGTCATTTAGCTACTTGGCAGTTACAGGAGTCCGCCTAGGATTGGTGGGAATCTGTTACCACTCAGATTATTGAGGCTAATATCACTTGGCAGCAGTTCAGGTGAGAACCTTAGTTGTCTTCCCTAGCTTATCTCTGTCGAGTCTATTTCTTTGAAGTTTATCTCCTTTATCTGTCTTATCTTGGATCCATTCTTTTCAGGGATGCTTTTGGGGCCAAATGGATGCCCGAAGCCGGGAAATCTCAGTTATATAGGGAATTCATGGATCTTGAGTAGGGTGACATGACTTTTGCCGAATATGAAAGGAAGTTCAATGAGCTTTCCAAGTTTGGTCCCAGTTTGATTGACACTTAGCTCAAGAAGAATGAGAAGTTTATTCATGGTGCTCGCCCGAAGTATTATGACCGCTTGATTAGTCATGTTCATGGTATCTTCACTTCTCTGATGGATATGGCCACCAGATTCGAGAACCCTACTTCCAAGGGTAAGCAGGCTGTTTCAGCATCTCAGGGTACTTCCAGTAGCTCTAAGAAGAGGAAGCCCGATTTCCATCAGCTGAAGAAGAATTGGCAGAAGGCTCATGGTATTGGATTTGCTTCCCAGAAGAGATCCCTCGACCTTTCTCACATCACTTATTTCAGATGCAATCAGAAAGGCCACTATTCAAACATTTTTCCTACACCTGCTAGTGCCGTTGTTCCTCCCCCTCAGGCAACCCGAAACAACCTCTGCCATGTCTGTTTACATCCTGGCCATTTCAAGAATTATTGTCCCTTGGGTCAAGGAGGCAAGACATCTAGAGTCTTTGCCATGACATCTTCCACTCCTCCTCCGCCTGCCAGTGATAACCAAGGTACTCTTCAGAGTTCTTTTTCTTTGCATGATTTTCCTATTGTGTTTTATTTGACACTGGTATGTCCCATAGTTTTATATCAGTTGATCTCTGTAATTAATTCGAGCATATTTTGCAACCCCAATTGGCGACTTCATCATTATGTGTGATTAATCCCATCGGCGGTCCCGCCAACCTTAGTATGATTTGTAAAGAAGTGAAACTCCTTTACAAGAATCGTCGATTCACCGGAGATCTCGATGTTTTGGGTTTCGACGCATTTGATATTTTACTTAGAGGTGATTGGTTAAAGCGTTATGATGCGGTCATTTCTTGTAAGGCCCAAACTATCTCCTTAGTCAGTGAACTGGGCAAGCCTTTGGTTATTGAATGTCGAATGACTCAGGATTTTGTAGGCAGCTTTTTCTTTTCTCTGGACTCTCAGTCTTGTGATCTTGACTCCACCCCTATTATCAAGGACTTTCCCAATGTATTTGGCAAAGTTACTTCTCTTCCTCCTAAGCGGGAGATTGAATTCCACATTGATCTTATTTCGTGTGCTCGACTCGTTGTTCTCCCTCCCCGACGGATGGCACCAAAAGAGAAGACTGAGTTGAAGAAGCAGATTGAGGATTTATTTTCTAAAGGTTTGATTATGCAGAGTTTTTCTGAATGGGGAGTTGCTGTAGTCTTTGTCACCAAATCTGATGGTTCTTTGAGATGTGTGTTGATTATCGAGAGCTGAACAAGCTTACTCTCAAGAACCGATATCTGATACCTCGCATCAATGACATGTTTGATCAGCTCTATGGAGCTAAAGTATTCTCTCAGCTTGATCTTGCCACCGGGTTTCACCAACTTTGTGTAGCTGAGGAAAGCATTCCCAAGACTGCTTTTCGAACAGAAAATAGTTAGTCATGCCTTTTGGATTAACCAATGCTCCTGCCTTCTTTGTCAATCTTATGAATCGCGTATTCCACGATGTCCTCAACAAGTTTTTTCTGGTCTTCGTTGATGATATTCTTGTCTTCTCTAAGTCAAAGAAGGAACATGAATCTCACTTGGGCTATGTTCTTCACACTCTTAGGGAACATCAGTTGAAAGCCAAGTGTTCTAAGTGTCATTTTTGGAGAGACGAAGTCCGATTTCTTAGACATATTGTTTCTGAGAATAGAGTCTCGGTTGACCCGGTTAAGGTCGCCGCGGTTAATGTAAGTCTATCCACCTTGTCTCTTTTGAATTCATGTATCTTATATATCTTTAGACTTATCTGCCTTATCCATTTCCAGGATTGGGAGACACCTAAGACTCCGACTGATATCCGTAGCTTTCTGGGCCTTACCGATTATTATCGGAGATTCATTGAGAACTTTGCCCGTATAGCCGCACCTCTCATTGCTTTGACTCGTAAGAAAGCCAAGTTTAATTGGAATGAGAAGTGTGAGGCTGCATTTAATGAGTTGAAGCAAAAGCTTACTTCTGCTCCTGTTCTCACTGTTCCGAATAGGGATGAGGGATTTTCGGTTTATACCGATGGTAGTAAAGAAGGATTGGGTGCTGTGTTGATGCAAGACGGGAAGGTCATAGCTTATGCTAGTCGTCAGTTGAAGTCCCACGAAGCTAACTATGCCACCCATGACTTAGAGCTGCTTGTAGTTGTGTTCGCTTTGAAGTTGTGGAGGCATCACCTTCTGGAAACCAAGTTCGAGCTTTTCACCGACCACCAATCTCTTAAGCATATCTTCAACCAGAAGGATTTAAACCAGAGGCAAGTTAGATGGCTTGAGTTCTTAGCATCTTATGATCTCGACATCAACTATACCCCTGGGAAAGCCAATGTTGTGGCTGAGGCTTTGAGTCGTAAGAGGGCCTTATTGTGTCAGATTGTTGCTTCTCCGTCTCTTTTGGAACGCATTGCAATTAAGCAAGATGAGGAAGAGAAGAATATTCGGGATAGGGAAGGTGATGATCAGAATGAGTTAGGAGCACAGATTGATAAGAATGGAGTTTTGAGGATTAATGGTCGGATTTGTGTTTCGAATATTGATGGTTTGAGGCAGGAAGTTCTTAGAGAGAATCACCAGTCTAGACTCTCCATTCATCCAGGTGTTATGAAGATGTTTTAGGATATGAAGAAGTTATATTAGTGGAATGGTATGAAGCGGGACATTTCTATCTTTGTCAGTAGATGTGCTACCTGTCAGCAGGTTAAGGCTGATCATCAGAAGACCGCTGGATTGCTGCAACCCCTTGAGATTCCCATTTGGAAGTGGGATCAAGTTTCTATGGATTTTATCGATGGTCTTCCGAGGACTAGAATGGGGAATGAGAGTATTTGGGTAGTTCTCGATCGATTGACCAAGTCCGCCCATTTTATTCCAGTCAAGTCGAATCGAACTGCTTCGAGCTTGGCTGAGACCTATATCAGGGAGATTGTTCGTCTCCATGGTGTTCCTTCTAGAATTGTTTGTGATCGTGATCCTATCTTTACCAGCAAGTTCTGGAAAGCTCTCCAGGAAGCTTTGGGTACTCATTTGAACCTTAGTACGACTTATCATCCTCAGACTGACGGTCAGACAGAAAGGGTGAATTAGATTTTTGTAGATCTTCTTCGTGCTTGTGTTCTTGATTATAGAGGATCTTGGGAAGATCATCTCCACCTCGTTGAATTCACCTATAACAACAGTTATCAGGTATAACTCTACCTTTGAATTTTCAATCGTCTTAAGCTTAACCCATATATTAATCCCAATCTTTTAAATTCAGGCAAGTATCGAGAAGTCTCCATTTGCCGCTCTTTACGGACGATCCTGCAAATCTCCATCTTGCTGAATTGAGTCCGGTGATCGCCTAGTTCTTGGACCTGTTATGATTCTGGAAGCATCTGAGAAGGTTAAGAAGATTAGGAGGAAGATGAGGATTTCTCAGGATAGGCAGAAGAAGTATGTAGATAGGCGTAGAAGGGATTTAGAGTTTGCAATGGGTGACCAGGTCTTTCTTAAGATCTCATCGCTGAAAAATGTAGTTCATTTTGGTCGGAGAGGGAATCTTGCTCCAAGGTTCATTGGTCCCTTCTGCATTTTGGAAAGAGTTGGCCCTTTGGCTTATAAAGTTGACTTGCCGGAGAAACGGCAGGTGTCCACAACGTGTTTCACGTATCGCACCTTCGCAAGTATCTCCATGATCCATCCTTGATTGTTCAGCCAGCTTTATTAGAGAATTTGGATGTCGAGCCAAATCTCACCATCGAAAGGAAGCCACTTTGATTGTCGATAGAGGTACGAAGTAGCTTCGAAGGAAATCTGTCAGCCTAGTTAAGGTACAGTGGAGTACGGATGATCGGGATTGCACCTGGGAAACCAAGGAATCCATTCGTGCTTCAAATCTTGATTATTTGACTCGGTTATTATTCGTTGCCTTCTTTTATCTTTTCTAGTTATTTCTGTTCTCCTATCTCGTTCCTTTTCGAGGATGAAAAGTTTTGAGTGGGGGAGGGTGTAACGACCCGAGAATTTTTAACGATTTTTATAACGTAAATAACAAAAATTTCTTGAAATGTAAATGATAAAAACTTTAAAATAAAATTTTGATATTTGCAATGCGTCTATTTAATTATAGCAATTGGTAATTTTTTATCAAAAAATATTAAAGTTATGTTATTTGTGCAATTTAAAATACAAATTTAATCGGTTATTTGGTGAAATTTAGATATTTTCGAAAACTGAATATTTTTATATAATAAAAATGTAAATCGCTTTCTGAGAGAGACGTCGTAATTCGTTTTGTCATATTCGGATTTCTTAGCTCCGTTTATCTTATTTTCTGCGTTTTAGCAGCATTTTTGGTAGCGAAAAATTCGAGTTTTAAAATTTGATCACATCACTGATATATGTGTACCATTCTATTCGCCTCATTATGCAGATATCAGTAGTATATTTATTTCTGTATTTTGAGATCCGGTATTCGACGGAAATGATAAAACGGTGCGTCGTATCGGTACCATAAATTATGACTTTACACTTTCCATGAAATTCAAATTTGAAACGTGTAGCCCAAACAAAAATAAATTGCTTTAAATTTTCAGCCAAATCGTAGCTGTAACCGTTGCCATTCGTTCATTCATTCTTGGTATATATTTGCGTTTATTTTTGCTTGTTGTTCACTTGGAAAATAGGGTACGCTCTTCTTCTTCTTCATATTTCTGCCGAGATCTGGTTCATGTTTTTCCCTTTCATCTTCTTACTTTTTTTTATTATCTTTTTTTCTCATTTCTTTCTTTATTTTTTTTCCTCTTCTCTCGTCTTTCCCTTTTGTTTCCGAGCCTTCCCCCTTGCAAGCCACATTCTTCCCATGAAACCTTCATATAAAAAACTGTCGTGCTTTCCCCCACACTCCAGATCCAAAAACCTGCCACCCAACCTCCTTCCCAAAGCTCGACCAGAGCGAGTGCCTCCTCTCTCTGCCCTCGCCCACTCACCTAAAACCCAAAGCTCGCCTCCCTCCGACACAAAGACGACCCGAGACCCCAGCTCCTCGCCCACTCACCCAAACCCGAGAGACTTCCATGAACCCGAAGTCACCACCGAAGCATTTCCCCCCTCCCTCGAAGCACGACCGCAAGCTTATTTCCCTGACAACCCTCTTGTTAATATATATATATGTTATATATATAGGTGTTGCTACAGTTTTTATTGTCAGGTTCATTGAAATTTAAGTAGTGAGATACACGTTATATATATATATATATATATATATATATATATATATATATATATATATATATATATATATATATATATATATATATATATATATATATATATATTGGTCTGAGGCTTCGCGTATTTTAGGCTGTGCAAACTGTTATGTGAAATAATATAGGTTGTTCCTTATTTTGTGTTTTATTAGTTGCCTAAACCATTACCTTTGCCGATTTAATATATATAAATATATATACACAAATATGAAACCCATTCTTGGTTGCTGCTGTATAGGAAAGTATGATAGAATATATATTGTTCAACATAAGTGTGATTACATAAGTGTGGAGTATATATACATGTCATGTACATATATATATAAATGATATATACTATGCCTATTGTACTTTTATATTATAATTATTATTATATATATTTTGTTTTTTTTAATATATATAAACTGTTTAATATATATGTCGACTGAGGTGAAATTCTATTTTGATTCTAAGCTTACTTCAATAATGTATGCTGCATTATATATGTACATGCTTTTGCTGAAAATCTTTGTATCTATAATCGTTGACAAATGTAATGTATAGGTATGTATATATTTTACTCCTTCAATGTTTGAAAAAAATGTGTGTGTGTATATATATGTATATATATTTGCTTCTTTACATCGATGTATCGTGCTAAAATCTACTTTCGTAATTGTCACAGCTAATTGATTTGTCGTGCCTGATTCATGCCAGTGTCCGTTCCATTGTTCTTTTCCATAGTTGTTTTCCATCGGTCCCTAACCATGAAATGTGTGCAATCACTCACGATTAATGTTCTTATGCTCATTAAATTGATTTCATAGAAAATGGCAATTTAAATGTACTGTTAAAACTGAATTGCTAGCCTTTAACTGTTAAAATGATAAGTTGTTATTTAAATTTGATCACTTATGTAAATTGACAATGTTATATGTTAAAGTATTTTGCCAGTAATTGTTATGTTATGTTATTGTTCTCACTCTGCAAGTTCCCTTAGTTTTAGAAATCACTATGGGTTGAAATGATACATACCCGAACAGACTATAGGATAGGAGAAAATTCGTTATGGATTGAAATGATAATCCCAAACGATTTTCAGTTATTATTGAAATTTTGGGATTGTGGGTTTAATAATATGAACCCGTAAATTTAAACTATTACGGGTTGAAATAACAAATATCTGTATCACTTGACCGTAGGATAGAAAATTATATACGGACACCATCGGTCTATTTTGAAAATTGAATTCCAAATATCTAAAAGGAAATATATGAGTTTTATTTTTTTTTGAAATGCAATAAGTATTCTGTTTTATTATTGTAAATTTTATAACCTTAAATGTTGATTTTAGAGATATAAAAAGTATCAGTTTAATTTAAAGAAAATTTGTAAAGTTTTACTTATAGTTTTATTTTCTAAAATATATAAATTAAGAATTTAAATAGATAAATAAAAATTTTAATTTATTTTAAACTGTATAAAATTAGTTTTATTTAATATATATAATATTTTTAAAAAGGATCATTTAATTTATATATAAATGGATTATACAACTTTGATAAATAAAAAGGTTGGAAAAGTACATTGGAATTTGATTTGTAACTTAAACGGGTTATTAACTGAATTTAAATAAAGATTCAATTAGAACTTAATGGTTTTGGAAATGATTTATAACTTGTTTTAATAAAAGGTGATTAAATGAATACTTTAAAATGTAAATAGAATTAAAATGGAATATTCGTTTTGACTTAAATTTGCATTTGAGATTTTATTTAAATATTTATAAAGTAAATTTAAAAATGACCACGGTGTGAAATAAGCGTTTGGTTGTTAAAGAGACCGGGATCGGATATTGTCATACTCTTTGCCAATACCGAAAACCACTTTAACAACTGTATACGTGGTGGAGATTCTAGAATGAAGAAGGATGGTTTGGCGAACGATTCTATATGGTATTTTCGTAGCCCTGACTCCAGTGAGTCAGCTAGATGTGGCTAAAACAGGAGCCACGCCGGGCCAAGTGAGGTCGCACCTCCGATCGGGCACATTACTTTAAAACCATATCTATTGCTTTTGTGATTTGATTTTGGTATGCACAACTTTGATTGGGAGTGTGTCTCGAGGTGGGCGGTAGTAGCTGCTATGCGTTACCACCAGTCCAGATACGCAAAACGGTAGAATCCTACCCTGGGCACTGCCTCGCATGCCTTGTCACATGTCTTATCACGCCCTCTACGACTTTGTTTTGTACCATACCTATGAAGTGCCCTCTGATAGCCTCCAGTTTACAGAGGAGTTATGGTACTGTATAGACTATGAGAATATATAAAATGTGTTAAGGGGGATATGGGTAATGCCTTAATGCTAATTTGATATTTTTACTTTACTATAGACATTATATATGTAGCGTATTGTACTATGTATGTAGATAGTTTATCGGATCCTTAAAGGATGGAATCCCAACATCACTTTAAGTTATATTGCATTTACTTGACATTTCACTTGAGTTTGATTTATCTGCATAAGAATGTTAATCCTAATTCGATGTTTTGTTTTGCTTTACGCCCGGGTCAGCTTGAATGTCCCAGTTTAAGATTCATCCTTTGGAGCTAGATTTCATTGGAAGACCTATCTTATTTATTTCAGCTTTCATTTTTTCTATTAATTGAATTGTATGTCTCAGACTCGTCATTTGCTTTGTACTAGAGACTTCTGTGTATTGGGTTTCTTATGTGTTCTGTTTCAGACTATGTTATTTCTGTAGTAGATTCATGAACTACTATTTATTTTATTCCGCTGCTTTGTTGTAAACTCTGTGTCTGTGATTGATTTATTTACTGTATATGCTAAGTTATGCCAAATAAATATATAAACAATCTTTTATTTGGAGCAATTCAAGTCTGACATTGTCGATTTGAATGGTTTGAAATGGCGGGTCGTCACAATCTCAGAGCATGCCTAGGGATCGTCATCGATCCCATACATGTGTAAGTGACTTAGCCGCATCACTTCGAGGTTTATTCAAAGCCATAAATCCATTCAGCTGATAATAAGCTGATGAAGCCTAGATCTAGTGCCATCTTCGTCTGAGGTGGGCGGTGGTTGCTCTTGTCCTACTGCCGCAGCTTGATTCCTTATGTACTGTTGTAGATGTCCATTCCTTATATGCTCCTCAACGATATTCTTCACTGCAGTCGTTCATGCTGTGCCATCTAGGTCATGTAATAGGCAATGCTTTCCCGATGCCCGTTTGTATTCAGAAGTTTCCCTTTTTGTCGGCCTTCGATATTGGAGGTGCCCTTGAGTATCCAAGTAAATCCTTTCTAGAGTTTTAGTTAAATCCATGTAAGAAGAGAATTTAGATTCCCTCCGTTGCTTTTTCGATGTGCTACCATTGTCGTTCATTTTCCTTTTGTCTCTATCGTCCTTGTTTGAATCCTCCCTAGGCGGACCTCTACCTTTTACCACATAAACTTCAGCCTCTCCCCCCTCTCTCTCAGCCTTTGCATCTTCTTGTCGTAAAAACCTTTCTGCTTTATGATAAAACTCTCCAAGATCCATTGGCGAATCCCGTTCCAATGATATCTTAAAATCTAAATCATCCACAATTCATGAGACCGCTGCTATCAAAACCATCGACGGATCGGGTCGATCCACCAAAACTACTGCCGCATTGAATCTGGTTAAGAAATCCCAAAGCGATTTTCCCTTCCATTGTTTCATAGTGGTAAAGTCGTCACATTCTTGGGTCTCATGATGTGGACCTGAAATTGCCTTATAAATCTCTCAATCAACTCAGTCCAAGTGCCAATTGAGCCGCTCTCCAATTGTCTAAACCATAGTGTTGCTATATCCATCAGATACAAAGGGAAGCACCGAGCCATAACTCCCTATGATGCCCCCAGTACTTCCGTATGTCTCATGTACCTTATCAAGTGAACATCAGGATCCGTTCTTCCATCATACATCTCTAACGTTGGTAGTTTGAAATTCGGTGCTTGTCTGATCGTAAGAGTAAAAGGGCTCCTATTCACATCCTCCAAATCTCTATTCACCAATCCTCCCCTCATAGCCCGTCTAATCATGTCTGCTAACATGTCGTTGTCATCAAATGGTAACCTCTGTCTGCGATCTCCAACCTTCCCCCGAGCCCACGAGGGAATCCTGAAAACTGTTCTTCTGGACGAGCATCCATATCCCGATCAATGCCAAAGTTGCACAGCGCCGCCTGGTACCCTTCCTGGAATTGAGCCAACATGATTCGGGGGCGTGCCTCCTAGCTTAGGGACTATTCCCGATGGTCCCACTCTATCCTGAATCTCGGTTGCTCCATGCTCCTGATCCCGATTCCGAACTGTCTCTGCTCCTACTGCTCCAGCTTCACGATCCCTATTTCCAGTGTTTCCTGCGGTTACGTTCTCTTGATTTTTCACTCCAACTTGTCCAACTTGTCGAAGTAAGTTCTGCATCATCTTCTCCTGCTTTTTCAGCATCCCTTCCTGCATAGCATCCATCTCATCTTTGGTGATGAAAACCGAGGTCTGATTAGCTCCTGCAGAGGTCTCCTAACTTCCTTTATGCTGACTCCTTTGCGTTCTCTGTCTCCTTGTTGATTGCTTAGCCATTGCTTCCTAGAATCTGATCCTTTAGCTTTTCAAACCTGAACTCCAAATCCAGTATAGCGGGTGCTAGTCCTTCTCAGTGAAAGCACCAAAGACACGAGATTTATAGTGGTTCGACTATCTCTGGTCTACGTCCACTTTGAATTGACCCTTTTATTCCTTTTATATTGAGATTACAGTTACAAGCCTTTGAAATCAGTAAACAAAATGACAGAGTTTCGCCTAGAAAAGCAAAAGAAGAACCCTTTTTAGTTGCTATATGGTTGCTATTTATAAGTGTAGATTTGAAAATATCCGCCCAAAAACCGGGAAGACCTCTTCTCATGCCCAGGTGAGCCCACCAGATCGATCCGGAGTCGTTTGGGATCGATCCCGATCGATCCATGTATAATTCGTATCGATCCAAAATTAGCCCAATGAAGCTGAGATCGATCATGGACGTTCTTGAGTGCATAAGCAAGCTCCTGTGAAAATTACATAGCATTTGGACTCGTGGATCTCGAGTTATAATCGATCCAAGTTGGGGTTTGCAAGCAGGCTGAAAGCTTCAGATCCATTAAACAGTTCCTATCCATTAATTCACCTCCAACAACTCATATCCATCGCAATACTGTTCATATCCATCATATTCCATTACCTTATGTCCATCACTTCATACTGATCCCTGAATATCCACTGCTTTTCGTATCCATCCCTTCTTCGTATCGACCCATCTGCTTGCTCTTCATATCGATCCAAATCCTACAGTCTTGACCGCTTCATGTCCATCCAATGTTGCCGCCTTCATATCCATCCTCTGTGCAGTCCTTCGTATCGATCAATACTTGATTGATACGAGATGCTCATCCAAAACCCCTATGGCCACTACTTCATTCTTCGTATCGATCCTAGCCTTGATCAATACGAAGTATACTTCCATACTTTTGCCGCATCCAACCAAATCGATGCGCATTGCATCGATATGAAACCTATCGATCCGAAGTCCACGTCCATTTTGATCGACTTGAAACTATCGATACGAACTAGTTTCAATGAACCTTGATTGATCCATAACTCGAGCATACGAACTCCGATTGACCTGAAATTTGAAATGTAGCCTCTTCAAACCTTGTTTATCATTTTTTATTGATCCCACCTTGATTAGAGTTTGGTCCAATTTTGACGGTATCGATCATAGCCGTGCTTTCTAATCATTCTCTAATTCTGATATCCATCCTTTTTTAGCCAATTTGTTGATATCCCGACCTTGTCCAAGAGGCGGGGTAACATTTGCCCCTAAAAACATGCCTTGCGGTAGGAAGGCGTGTTTTGAATAGCTTTGAATCCAACATTCGAAGTCCATATTCCATCCATAACCATACTATCCGATCCATGATCCAATCCATTACCAAGCCATTATATCCAAGCACCATAGCCATATACTTATCCAAATCCACGACTGCTCCGAGTAGATATCCGATTTCGAATCCAATAACCAAACCCTTAGCCAATTCCATATCCATCCGAACCCATCAACCGAGTTTTAATCCATCTATAACCAATAACCGAACCGAGTTTTAGATACACTTGGTTTTCATTATTATTATCGCTAGTAATTTTTTTAAAAGAGAGAAAGAGAGAGATTAATGCAAAATCATCTTAACATCTCTTAGTCATACAGACATGAGAATGTTAATGCATGTAATTTATGATAAGAACCGGACCAATCAAAATGGGTGTAATAGGTAAATTTGAAAAAATTCCTATATGTATTTATTGGGCCTATGAAGTCTAAAGAGATTTTAGATCCAATTTAAAAATTGAGTTAAATAAAATCCTTTATTTTATTTAATTAGTTTGAAAGAGTTTGAATTTGATATGAATTTAAATTTATGAGTGTTTAAAATACACCGACATGTGTAACAATTACTTATTAAAGTTAATTTGAGAAGTAAACCTTTTGTATATTTCTCTAAAACATTTGCAATCAATTTAGGAAATAAATAGCTCTAATTGGAGAGAGAAATCCTTCATTTTTCTCTCTTTGATTAAACTAAATGATTTACTAAATGTTATGGATGATCAGTTTAAATATAGCATGAAATGCAAGTATATCCTAATATACCCACGGCGTATATTATGCAAGTGCAACATATAAGAAGTGTGCTTATTTAATGATTCTCTTGATGTATATTTTGTTGTCTATAATTTTCTTTACTATAAATAAAAGAACATTTATTATACATATACATATAAACACACATGCATGCACACACACACACACATATCTATATATAATAGAAATACCCCATTTTGAAGCTTTCAGAATTACTAAAATGCCCTTTGAGTTTTTGATACAGGATATGGATTTGTAGTCATGCTTGAGATCCACGTTCTTCTCCACTAGCTCCAAAATGAAACAGCGATATGGAACTCGAACTCAACCCAAACTCAAACCCTATAAGGCTATAACTAATCTCTTTTCATTTGAAGCTCCTTCCTCCAAAACAAGATATCGAACTCGAACCAACCAAGTTGTGAGCAATACAATCAGTTCATCAGTTGAGAAGGCTAACCAAATTAGGCAAACACCAACAGAGCACTACATGTTTTAAGAGGAACAATCCTTGATAGACATGGCGGTGCATCAGAGCAATATCATAGGATGTTAGACATTAAATAATTAAATATTTCATACAATCACTCTGCACTGACTCAGGCGATGGTCTAGGAAAATTTGGGATACACTAACATGAGATGCGGTTCAGACCATTTTGAGGACAGGGTAATTAGTCATTAGCTTTAAGTAATATTCATTGATATTTGTCACAGTTTTGTATCTACTAATAACTCATAGTTTGTGCATAGGTGTCATTACTTATTAGCATACTTAATTTAAAATCTATATAAAAAGAGTAATGTTAGTAGATGTCATAATACATATATTTTGTACACAATGAAAGATTTATAATTTGGTGTCAAAATATGTTATCTTTCCTTTTTGTTCTTTCTTTTGCAAATAAAATACACACACACACACACACACTATTTACATGGAAATGATAACACGGGCTTTTCATATAAAGGATGAGAGATAAATATGTTTGCCATAAGTTGCTTATTTTAAAGGTATAAGCTTATTTTTACTACAACCACGAATAAACACTGAGTTGTTTTTTTATTTTTCAGCTAGACATTATTGAGATTGATCCAAAATGGAAGCTACACATGGACTTGCAAGTATAAAATGCATGTAGTATGATCTCTTCTACACATACCTAAGTTTTTTCTATTTGAATGTTTAGTTTTGGGGCTATGATGCAAGTTTTTATTTGTAGAAGCTTTTTAGGTGTCGTTTCCTAAGGAGACAAGCATAAGGTTTGTAGAATATTTGGTATAAATTATTATCATATTGAGTCATATCTTTAACATTATAAGTGATGAGCCTAGCCCTTTATAAGTATAATTTGTGAGTAGACTAAATTTTTCCTAACATGGTATGTTATTGTGAGTAGCATTTGCTCAACACCAGCATTGCATTCTCCTAAAAAATTTCAAGAATTAACTTAGAAACATTATAGTGCATGAAGTTGACTAATACCAATAATTATGTAATTGGCAAATTGTATTGATGGGGTATCTCAAGTATTATCATTTTTAGAATATAAATCACGTTGTTGTTAGATATGTTTAGGAAATATGGTCTTTGCTTAAGGTTTTGGCTTTAAGGATTTATTTCAATCAAAATACACGGAGAAAACAAAAAAAATAGTACAGTCACGAGTCTATCCCTATTACAAGCTACTTTTAACTAATGCTCCAACATAATGAATAAGGCCAATATATAAATCATTTATTTACAAGCAAATGTTCTAAAGATAAAAAAATCACCTATAAATGAGCATCATTGGGAAAACCTTAAAATAATGGTTTGTGACCTATTATCGCATATTTGAATCTTATCATTTATTTCATTATTTTTTCCAATTCAAACATACTTTTAGAGTATACCAATTTCACATTTCCAATTAGTATTCATATCATTTATGTGCTTACTAATTTCATATTATCAGCAACATATATCATTTATAGATTGCATGTCAAACTCAAATTTAGTAAGCATGTAATGAGTAAGTAATTTCACATTTTAAAGTAGCATTTATAAATTCATATTTCTAGCTAGCATTTGTATCATTTGTTTATATGCTTGCTTAATTCATAGTTGTGGTTAAAGTTATAAATGTCAGCTCGAAAACCTTTAATTACTCCCTATTTATTTGTGATCTGATTTTGTTGTTGTTCATACGGTAGCCAATATTCGACACAATGGTGATCAGTGTGTCTCTAAAGTTAAGTAGAAACTATTGTTACTTCATATATATAACCATATATATTTCTTGAGGACTACATGACTGAAAATCACTAAAGACTAATCTATTTAATGAGTAATATTTTTGATGAGAACGTGAAAAACTTCTAATTAATATGCTTATATGTGAGTAATATGAATGCTACCAATATTCAGACAAGAAGTGACAAAGGACTTGGTTAGTGATGGGAACGAATAAACACATACTTATTATATGACACACAAACCAAATTCACATTTTCAGCTAGCACTGGAAGAAATTATTTGTAAACATGTAAATGTTTAAGCTAAAAATATAATATCTATACTTAATAATTAGCAATTAACCATAAATGTATAATAACATATATGACAAATTATAGACCTTCCTCCTAGAAATGTTAATTTAGTATTAAAATAATGCTAACAAAGTTGAGAAATAGTAATGAACACTCCAAATTTAGATCTTCCTAAAGTTAGATAACTCTTTTCATTGTTTGTATAATTATATTTGTCGACTGTTGTTTGTTTAGTGAGCACACTACTGCATTTTATGTTGGAAGAATAAATATTTCAAAAAAATATCAACTTATTTAATCCACTTGACTTTCGATTATCATTACATTTTACCTTTTTATCTTATTTGAATGTTTGCACTTGTTGTTAACGAAGAAAAACAAATAAAGTACTAGGTTAGTTAATAGGAAAACTGACTACAAATACAAAATTGGGACTTCGAATAAAACTGAATAGATACTACATATATTAGAAAAAAAAGTTGGTTTGCTCTTCCATATCCTTTGTTATTAGGGAGTGCATTGCATTACTCATTAGGTTATGTATTTTTCGGTCTTTATGTTTTTGTTTTGTTTTTTGTTGTTGCTATAAAGTAGAACTTTTTTCATTTTCTAGAGAAATATTAAGGCTACAAATAGGAATGTTAGATAGGCCTTGGAGACTTCTTTGCATAATTTTAAATGAAAATTGTTTATTTATTCCATAATATGGTCTCTGTTTTCCTCAATGATTACATAGGAAGTTACTTTTCTCTTTTTGGTTACTTCTCAAAACTGTAGCTTATTACTTCCTATTATAAAATAATCATGAAATATATGAGAATTGTATATACCTTTAGATTATTTAGTTACATAGTGCGCAAGAAATACCAATATGTATACCATGTCTTAATTGTATGAGACTGGATGCCCATTTGATTTTTTCACATTTCAAATAATACAATATTAAATAGTATAAGCAATACAATTATGGATTTCTAATTTCCAGAGATACTTGAAAATACCAATATGCAGTCTGTTTAGTTGATTTTGTTACTGTCCCGTGAATCTGACTATTACATGATAGTTACTCTACCATGATATGAAATATTACATGTAATAAATGGTAACAAGAGAATGGATCTTGAAGGTAATCTCTAATTCCACTTACGATTTTCATATAGAAGGTCCATTACATGTGCACTCCATACCTTTAAACTCCATATGTTCACCTACTGCTATATTTCCAAGTCATTATGGCTATTTTTTTTGAAGGAATACTTAGGTGGTAATAGATGGTTGTACTGCAAGTCTTAGGTAGTATATAACATACTAAAAATCAGCATATGTCCAATGATTCAAATCACACACTATGTAGAATTCGAACATGTTACCTCACAGACCAAAGTCAGAACGCCTAAACACTAGGACAGTGGTGTTGGAAAAATCATTTTGGCTATTATTACTACACATTAAACCCTCTATTTATCAACATTTCTATATGATATTAATTCTCAATGCTATTAATTTTTATTAGGAAGGAAAACTATGATTAATAATGTGGCGATTTGGTTAATAAGAAGGCAATAGTCTACCAATATAGTTGCTAATACGAGCTTATAAATAAGTGGATGGAGATGAAATTTTTGTATAAAAAAATATTTCAATTTAAAATTTGAAATAGGTCAACTATCTTTTGTTATGTTTCAAGCTTATGAGTGTAAATCTACATAATATATTTTTTTCATTCAATAATTACATAGAAAACAATTTTATACTCAAAAACTTTGCAATGATTTTTCACGTATTTATTCATACTATTTCATAATAAAAAAGTTAGCTCGCATATTTGTATGTGTCAAACAATTATCTATGCATATAACCATTATTTCATAATAAATAAATTAGCTTCCGGTTTTCTTTGCACACGTCTAACGGACGTGCCTAACGTGCTGGTCTATGTATAATAGGAATACATCAGTTTGAAGCTTTTGGAATTACCTAATTGCCCTGCACGATTAAATTCAAGAAACAGTATAAATAGTGGCATTTTGGTCATTACCCTCACCCACATTTTTGTTAGTTCTCATCCACCACATTCGTGCTGTCAACTCATACTCTTATTTGTATTTTCAAACTACCAATCCTCCTTGACACTGAAATCAAATTTTATTTTAATTCCAATTAATAGCTAGACAAACGAAGACTTCACATAATGCTCAATTTTTATTTCCCAATTGAAGGCTCAATTTTTGGTATCTCCAAATAAAGGCTTAGATTTTTGAAAAGCTTTAGATCCAGTACCGAGTTGCAAAATCTATGATGATATTCATATCTCATCTGACTCTTAAATTCATGTTATCCCAACTTTTGGCAAAGCCGAGATACCCAAAGATTAACTGAAAATCAATGATTATTAGTCATGAACATCGATTGTGCATCGTAGGTTCACCATGGATATCGATGAATTTTGTCCGAGTCCGGATCGGGCTACAATTGACAAGACACGTCAAGCAGAGCCGTGAAAGTCAACGTTCCAAATATCAAGTCAATCCGAGGTCGCACGCTCAAGATATCATCGGAGCAAGTGGAGAACATAACCTCGAGTTCGCACCCATATGAGTCGAATCCATCAGTTTCGACTCCACCTGGTTCGACTCGATTTATTTTATATTCATCAGCATGGCTTATGTTCGAATCGACTTGAGACATCGTTGGTTCGAATCCATCCATGAGAACATAGTTCGAATCCATGAAAAAGGACCGTAGCTTTGACTCCATTGATCAAGCCTTTGTTCGAATCCAATAGCTCGAATCCAATGGAACGTTCCCACCTTCGAATCGCTTCAAACAGTGAAGTCTTCGTATCAATCGACTAAGGTTACCCAGATCGATTCGAAGGAAGCATGTCTTCGAATCGATCACCTCGAATCCACCACGTCTACATAGCTAAAACCCCGGCCACGACTCAGTAAAACTAGGAGAAAAAGGAGGATCGACTCGAAGGAAGCGCTCCACGTCATCCCAGAAGCGCGCGCTGGATCGATTCGAACGAATCGATTCGAACTAGATCGATTCGAACCAGGCTAGTCAACCAGAAATGCAACCTTGAATCGATCATAACTTGAGATCTACACATCCAAATGCTATGAAATTTTCACAGAAGCTTGAGCACATGTTGAAGAATGTTCACAGCAAATTTCAGCTCGATTGGACGCTTTCTTGATCGATTCGAACCAAGGGTCGAATCGATCCCAAAGTGGGCCCGGATTTCCATAAAGCGGGCATGTGGGCCCCCTGACGTACCAGAACTGGTCTCCCTTCATTTTAGGCGAAATATCAGCCTCCTACACCTATAAATAGAGCCCCTGCTCATTCAGAAAAGGGGTCGGACAATTTTGAGAGCTAAGGAGCGTCCAGATTCTGCCAGATTTACTCCAGATCACCATTGCTGCCATTGATTCAGACTTAGTTCAGCAAATCAGTTGTAATACAACATACGAAATTGTAATCTTCAAGCATCGAGCAATAAAATGATAAAAACCTTGAAGTGGACGTAGGCCGGAGATAGCCGAACCACTATAAATTGTGTGTCACTGTTCATTACTTCTTGATTGCTGCTTATTACTTGCTTAGATTTGTGATTTGTGTGTGAATACTATTGATTCGTATTCATACACTGGTGCTTTCACTACACTTGGGGTTTGTGACCATTTTTGGTGCAAACACTTTGGTGCTTTCACCGAGAAGAACTAGCACCCGCTACACCAAATTCAAAATTTAGATTTGGAATTTTAAGGATTCAGATCTGACTCTACCATGACTCGACAAACTAGACAAAGAACTGAGAGGAGCCAACAGGCAGGAAGTCAAGAGGCATCCTCCGGCGCTGGAGAAGGACAAGCTTCGATCTACATTACTAGAGATGAGATGGAAGCGATGAATAACTTAATGCAGGAAAGAATGATGAAAACCCAACAAGAGATGCTGCAGAATTTCTTCGAGCAGATAAGAGCTGCAGGAACACAGAACCTTGGACCAGCTACAGCGGCTGTGAATGTGGAACAAGGAGCTAGGGCTATGGAACCCAACGGAGGACAGAATGCAGAACCAGAAGGCAATCAACAAGGGCTTGGGGGCAGGCCCGCAGGATCCAATGCAGAAGTACCTTTGGAAGGAGCTCAACCGGCTAGGGCCAACACTAATGCTAACGAGCCGCCCGAAGAGTACGTACCAGAATTCCCTACAAGACTCGGAGGGCAAGACAGAGACATGACAAGGGGGCAACCCCTAGATGGAGATGAAAGAATGATCGGCCTAGTGAGACGACTCATGAGAGGAGGGTTTTCAGGAGGAGGATTGGAAGAAGTTAGTCGGAGTCCGTTCGCTGCGAATATCAGGAACGCAAGGAACCCTCCGAAGTTCAAACTACCAACGCTGAATCCTTATGACGGAAAGTCAGACCCGACCATGCATATCACCAGATATATCAGACACATGGAAGTGCTGGGTGCATCCGAAGAAGTGATGGCACGATGTTTCCCCTTGTTCTTATCAGATTTGGCTGCGCTTTGGTTTAGGCAGCTAGAAACCGGATCAATCAGGACATGGGGCGAGCTTGTGGATTGCTTCATGAAGCAGTTTAGGGTCCACGTGACGCGACCTAAGAGCGTGATGACTTTGGCATCGATAAAACAAAGGACCGGAGAGTCCATAAAAGATTTTTTGTTACGATTTAATGCGACGGTGACTTCTGTAGATCGCCCGGACCCATCGATGATTTTAATGGCGGCAGTGGCAGGAGTTGGAGAAGGCACCAAATTCAAAGACTCTTTGACTAAAGATCCACCGCAAGATCTTGGAGAGTTTTTCCATGAAGCTGAAAAATTCATTCGATTAGAGGAATCACGAGCCGAGAGGCAGGAAATAAATGTTGCACAAGGCGAAGGAACCGCCAGGGAACAGTCCAGGGCAGACAAAGGAAAGAGAAAGCAGGATGACGCACCTGATGGTCCTGACAAACGAAAGAAATTCCGAGAGCCTAGATTCAGGCAGTACACAGACTTGGTGGCAGGACTTGAACGAATTTACACCGAAACTCGGGGGCAACTCCCCTATCGAAAGCCACCAAGAAGAGATCCCACAGAGCGGGAACGTAGAACCGGAAAATATTGCCTATTCCATGAGTTAGATGGGCACACTACCGATGAATGCCGCCACCTGAAGGATGAGGTGGAAGAACATGCCAGGAGTGGTAGATTGCCACAATATGTCAGAGAACGAACGACGGCGGTTAGACCCGAACAACTACCGCATCAACCAAACAGGAATGATCCCGGATCGGGATCACGACTCGTCATCAACTGATTGTGATGGCAAGGGCCAAGTCCAAGATTTGGACTCTGGTCGATTAGTTTTCTTAGATTTGATTTCCAAAATAAAACGGCTATCCCACTTACTCATGTACGGGAACCGGAGAGATCCCTAGGCATGCTCTGAGATGGAAATAGACCGCTCCGCCCGGAGAGGCATTATCTTGTTTTCCTGGTGTTTGAGATTGAACATCTAGGATTTGAGTTTAATAAAGAAACACTTATTAAAATAAACCTTTGACCGGAGAGTTAAAGGATAAACATTAAATATCAATATAAACATGATCGCTTTATGATCCTACCCGGAGAGGTAGGATCCGGAGTGCGAGAAGTGAGTTGCTTCGCCGGAGAGCGACAGGATCAACTCACTTAAGCAACGTTTCCTATTCACCAGAGAGTGATTGGATCAGGATTCGATAAGAGCCTGGAGAGGCTATGATCGGCCCACGATTTAGGCCATGACATCGCTTAATGTTCAGATACACTGAACCGGAGTGCAGGAGGTGAGCCGCTTCGCCGGAGAGCGACTGGATTGACTCACTTAACGTTGTTTCCCCTTCACCGGAGAGTGACAGGATGGGATCCAGCATGAGCCCGGAGAGGCTATAATCGACCAACGATTCAGGTCATGACATCGCTTAATGTTCAGATACACTGAACCGGAGTGCAGGAGGTGAGTCGATTCGCCGGAGAGCGACAGGATTGACTCACTTAACGTTGTTTCCCCTTCACCGGAGAGTGACAGGATGGGATCCAGCATGAGCCCGGAGAGGCTATGATCGGTCGAGAACGACCAAGACATCGCTATACGCCCTAGCTGGGGCCAGAGTGCAAGGGATAGAAAGCAACGCCGGAGTGCAATAGGATCTTTCTATTCAATCGCTAAATCTAGAATGGGTTTGACAGGGGTCCGGAGTGACCATCAATAGTACGGAGAGACCGTAGAATTTCATTCTTAACTTCCACTGGAAAAAATTGATAACAATTCGGCTTCGAACAGCCATGGACTTGATTGAAAATGCTATAAGCTATGAGTAAAACACGAACTCACTGCATTTAACTTGAGATTGACCAAAACACACCTTTTAACAAAAGGCATATTTTGGGGGGCAAAATGTTATCCCAACTTTTGGCAAAGCCGAGATACCCAAAGATTAACTGAAAATCAATGATTATTAGTCATGAACATCGATTGTGCATCGCAGGTTCACCATGGATATCGATGAATTTTGTCCGAGTCCGGATCGGGCTACAATTGACAAGACACGTCAAGCAGAGCCGTGAAAGTCAACGTTCCAAATATCAAGTCAATCCGAGGTCGCACGCTCAAGATATCATCGGAGCAAGTGGAGAACATAACCTCGAGTTCGCACCCATATGAGTCAAATCCATCAGTTTCGACTCCACCTGGTTCGACTCGATTTATTTTATATTCATCAGCAGGGCTTATGTTCGAATCGACTTGAGACATCGTTGGTTCGAATCCATCCATGAGAACATAGTTCGAATCCATGAAAAAGGACCGTAGCTTTGACTCCATTGATCAAGCCTTTGTTCGAATCCAATAGCTCGAATCCAATGGAACGTTCCCACCTTCGAATCGCTTCAAACAGTGAAGTCTTCGTATCAATCGACTAAGGTTACCCAGATCGATTCGAAGGAAGCATGTCTTCGAATCGATCACCTCGAATCCACCACGTCTACATAGCTAAAACCCCGGCCACGACTCAGTAAAACTAGGAGAAAAAGGAGGATCGACTCGAAAGAAGCGCTCCACGTCATCCCAGAAGCGCGCGCTGGATCGATTCGAACGAATCGATTCGAACTAGATCGATTCGAACCAGGCTAGTCAACCAGAAATGCAACCTTGAATCGATCATAACTTGAGATCTACACATCCAAATGCTATGAAATTTTCACAGAAGCTTGAGCACATGTTGAAGAATGTTCACAGCAAATTTCAGCTCGATTGGACGCTTTCTTGATCGATTCGAACCAAGGGTCGAATCGATCCCAAAGTGGGCCCGGATTTCCATAAAGCGGGCATGTGGGCCCCCTGACGTACCAGAACTGGTCTCCCTTCATTTTAGGCGAAATATCAGCCTCCTACACCTATAAATAGAGCCCCTGCTCATTCAGAAAAGGGGTCGGACAATTTTGAGAGCTAAGGAGCGTCCAGATTCTGCCAGATTTACTCCAGATCACCATTGCTGCCATTGATTCAGACTTAGTTCAGCAAATCAGTTGTAATACAACATACGAAATTGTAATCTTCAAGCATCGAGCAATAAAATGATAAAAACCTTGAAGTGGACGTAGGCCGGAGATAGCCGAACCACTATAAATTGTGTGTCACTGTTCATTACTTCTTGATTGCTGCTTATTACTTGCTTAGATTTGTGATTTGTGTGTGAATACTATTGATTCGTATTCATACACTGGTGCTTTCACTACACTTGGGGTTTGTGACCATTTTTGGTGCAAACAATTCAAGATCGTGATTTTTAGGCTACTTAAAAGCTAAATTTGAGATCCATCGGCCGTAGTGCAATCATCAAAGTTTGACTTCATCATCACCGTTACAGATCCGAACTTTCAGTTCTCCTAATTTAAGCTTGGACCGTGAAAATTCAAGAGAAAGGCAATGCAGATTCAAACTTCCACATATAACCAACAACCGCGTCGGTTTTCCAGTTCCAGCAATATCAGCATGGCTTGAATATCCAAGCCAACTTGATAGCAAACCCGGACACGAGCTTCATAAATAGGCCGCGGCAAAGCATCTCCAACGTCGATAGTTCAGCACACCTCCATCCCAACCCATATCCGGTGACACAGTGACAAAACTAAAAAAGATGAAACAGAAATCAAATCTCATGCGAATGCTAGATCTAATTTGAACGAGCATAGCAACGAAGAAATAACATCAGTAAATTTCTTTCTACAAACAGTATTTCGATATCATGTTTTTCTTGGATTAATTTTTTATTTTACTAATTTTACGTTGGATTGAAGTTGTATATACCTATTTTGTATTTTAAGTTTAGTACATTAGACAGTGATTTAGATGAATGTAATTAGGGAACTTGGTTATCATGTTCTTGCTCGAGTAAACGTTACCATATATATATATATATATATATATATATATATATATATATATATATATATTTTACCATTTTGGATTCCAATTTTGTACTGTTACCAAAAGTACACTATAGTTGTGTACTTTTCAAACTTTAATCATTAAAGTAATTTTAGTTTAATTATCAATTCTTCTGGGTGAATAAACTTAATGCTTTTGGGTGAATAAACTAAAGGAACCTACTCATTAAATTAATTCAATTTAGTTTGCATATGGAATTGATAAAGCGGCACTCAGCTTTCTGCTACCGACCACCATCCTAATTTTTTTTATAACTATGGTCAGTGGACAACCCCCGAAATAAGCAGGGTTAGATCATGATTGTCTGTCGACCGTGGTGGTCACCATCACAAAGCTGGATGCCGACAACAGTACACTTTGATAAAATACAATAGGTATCTTCTTCTATAGCATTGGTTTAATATGTGTAACTGTATGCCGTAGTTAAGATAAAGTTCGAATTAGTTAGTTGTTATGATATTTGCAACTCAATGACTTTTGAAATCCAGGTATTGAATTTTTAATCAGTAGCACGCTCACTTTATTAAACATTTAAACATAAGTTAGTGTATTTTATTTCTTATTCATTTTTCTCATATTGATGTCAGTAGGGGGTTTTTGAAACTAACCATTTGTTGCTACAGAGTTTGGTTTTATTTGGGCAACACGTATGATTAAGTTAATGCCTGATAATCTCAAGGTAATTATAGCATTGCCTATGAACATCCATGAGTAGAAAAAGGTTATGTTTTCATTTTAATAATAACAACAGAGTGCCATTGGGATTTATCTATAGATGAAGTTATGCTAAAACTTAAGAAGAATAAACTTTTGAATAATTTAAGCCATAGGGATATACAAGGCATGAGGATAAGATTTTATATTGTTATGATATTGAACAATAATCAAAAGCTCGGTTCTATACTAAGATAGATATAAATAAAGAAATTTAGATGACCCATTCAACAATAGGAGAATAAAATAATGGTCCAACTAATGCAAAGAAAAGTGAATAAATTTAGTATTTGTAAAAACAAAAACAAAAACAAATAATCAGGAGTTTTATTACTAATGTGCAAGCCAATGAAAATATCAAGTAGTGAACCAAACTATTCACACTTAATGGGCTGACAATTTACTAATTACCTCACTTGAAGAGATAATGGGAGAGTTGTCATTGGTAATAGGAGAGTTGCCATTAGTAAATGGTAATGGGAGAGTTGCCATTGGTAATAGGAGAGTTTTTATTGATAAATGAAGATGGAGTTCTAATAGAAGAATGCATCCAAAATAACTACAATATAACTTATGTAAATATATAATATAAATGTACAAAAATAATATATTTTTGGCATAAGCACCCAAATATTTACATTAAGAAGAATTTATTGATAAAAACATAACATTGAGTTTCGTATGCATTTGTTTGTAACATCTTACAGTAAAAAGAAGTTTACTTGCATGTTTATTTGTGTCAAATATTATATATGCATACAATCATTATTTCAAAATAAAATAATTTTGCTTTCAATTTTCTTTGCACACGTCCAAAGGACGTGCCTAACGTACTGGTATATATAAAGCAAATACTTGAACAAAACAGTCAAAGTGAAGTCTTTTTGATACTAATTAAAAAAAACTCCATTTTAAAGTAATCGAAAATAAATTAATATGGATATTTTTGTCATTTGAATCAAAACCCCTAATTAACTACTCCACAATCGCTGTCCTCCCACTATGTTTTCAGCTGGCCGACAAAAAATATGCCCCTTCTATTCCACAAACTAATTCCCTTCTGTTCAATAAATTATCTTCATCTACTTGCTTATTGTAGTCTATGGATTCTCTTTCCCACTTTCTCTTCTCCGCCTTACCCAGAACAATAACTCTGCCAAAAGGGTCATTAAAACATTTAACTCGAAAGCATTCCTTTCGAAAGCATTCCTCAGTAAAGAAGTGATGGTGTCGAAACCAACCCTTCGAAAGAATTGCAGAAGCGGCTTGGGTTTTAAAACAAAGTATACGTTCTGAAACCGTTGACTCGAAAGGTAGAAAAGCGGCAGCTAAGGGTTTCGACCCTATTCGAAAGCATTTACTTAAAACAAAGGCGCAAACCATTCGAAACATTTCTTTAGATCAATTTGACCCAGTCGGAAGCCAACCAAGTCGAAAGCATACTCTTCGAAAGCATAGTAGGTGCGTTTTCATTTGAAAGCTAAGTAAGGTTTCGACCTCCTTTGGAACCCCTGCTTTCGACCCAATACCTTCCGCCCATTCCAATTCGCTGCGCACCAAGTCTTTAATTGTTCTCAATTGTATATTTTCTTTAATATTTTTGTTTTTTGTTAAATTTATTTGTCAAACATATTGAATTATTTGAGTGATTGAAATCAATGTAAAATTACGATAAATGTTTTGTTTATTCAAAATCATATCACTAAGTGGTCGACTTTACACCGTTGAACTTCAATAGAAGCTCAAATAGAAGGACATCTAGGACATTCTTTCAAACAGTCTACAACAGTGCAATAACAGAGTCTTGTCGGGCCACATTACAGCTTTGCCTATTTTGTTACAATTTCTAGGCGCACAACATGGGATGGCAATCTTATCCTCAGCCGAACTTGGGGCAATTGTCCCTACACTTCCTTTGGGAGACTGTTGACTTGCAATATACGATTCGCCATTACGTATAATAAAAAAGCATTCAATAAACATATATATCAATCTACTAGTCAGTGTCTTCGGTTTACTGTAGACAAGGAGCGATAAAATTCATCTACTAGTGTAAAAACTATAAACAGGCACACATCACGTGATAAAGGATTCTTTTCTTTTTCTTCTATTATTAGTAATAGCTAAAAAAATTATCTTTTTAGTATAAAAAATAAAACCTAAAGCATGCTAGGATTCTAATATCTAACCATGTATTGCATGACTCGTTTTTTTGGAACTTAATTCCTTTGTTAAAAATATTGTAAGTTGATTTTATGTGCTGTTATACTACCATTGATCTAAATTCAGATTGTTGTGGTACGAAGATAGGTGAATATTTTTATCTGCTAACACACTTTATTTGACCTACGAGTTCGTTGCCCGATAATATTGGAGAATCACCTACAGTTGATGTTGGTTGGCAGGTCAATCAAAGTAGGAAGTATAAATCACTTTTTGTTAGTGCAAAAGAGCCATTGTATCCTTAATGTCCAAAGGAGATAACAAAATTGTATGCCACTGTGAAGTTGAATAGCTTGAAAACTCAGTACGGCTTTTCTGATAATGGTTTGATTGCACTCCTCGAATTTATAAATGAATTACTCCTTGAAGGTAACTCACTACCAACAAAGTACTCCGACATGAAGAAGATGATTAAACAAGTTGGAATGGATCACAAAACTTATGATGCATGCATTAATGACTGCATTTTATACTGGAAAGATGATGCAAACAGAGTTTCTTGTCCAATTTGCAAAGAACCAAGATATAAGACAACATTCAACGAAGAGAAAAGAGCCACCAAAGTACCTCAAAAGACATTGAGACATTTCCCTTTAATTTCTAGATTGAGGAGATTGTATACTATACCATGGATAGCAGATGCTATGACTTGGCATGGCCGTACCAAGTCTGATTCAACTGTAATGCGTCACCCATGTGACACTTCTCAATGGCGAGCAGCGGATTCTTTTGACAAAACATTTGTTGCTGAACCACGAAATGTCAAGCTTGGAATAACAACGGATGGTTTCAGTCTATATGCATCTCTAGCTAACTGTTACAGTTGTTGGCCAGTAATTGTAGTACCATATAATCTTCCTCCATTAATGTGCATGAAAAGGGAGTTTTCAATGTTAACATCGTTGATTTCTGGGCCAAAACAACCATGGAAGGATATTGATGTTTATTTGCAACCATTGATAGACGAGTTTAAGCAGTTATGGGAAGGAGACTCATTTAATAAATTTGAGTTCATAATGAGAGCTAGGGTGCTGTGGACAATTCATGGTCATCCTGCACTTGGGACTTTATCGGGGTGCACAACTCATGGATATTTTGCATGTCCTATATGTAGGAAAGACACTTGTGCTTATTATCTTTTCGAAAGTAAGAAAATGTGTTACATAGGACATCGGAGATTTCTTCCTTCCAAACATAAGTTTCAAGACGAAAAAACAAACTTTAATAACAAACAAGAATATCATCGTCCTCCATGGCCATTAAATGGTTATCAAGTTAAAGAGAATGTAGCAAATATCAAGATGAAAGTTGATAAAAAAACTGGAAATTGGTGGAAAATGGAAAAAGAAAACCAATGAGGAAGAACTTGCCAATGTTCAGGCATGGTATAGGAGATCTATCCTCTTTGATTTGCCATATTGGAAAGCAAATTTGGTCCGACATAATGTTGATTTTATGCATACAGAGAAGAATGTCACTGAGCATCTCATAGCACAAGCATGGGTCATAAAGACAAGTCAAAAGATGACATCAACACACACAAGGATTTAAAAACCGTGGGTATAAAACAAAAATTGCGGGTGATGGAAGATCCTAAAACAAATAAAATAACCATACTAGAAGCAACTTTCATCTTGAGCAAAGAAGAGAAATTATGATTTTGCACCATTTTGAAAAGCCTGAAAGTGCCTAGCAAATTCTCTTCCAACTTCCATAACAATGTGAACATCAATCATCCTGAACCAACAAATATGAAATTGCATGATTACCATGTCATAATGCAACAATTACTTCCAGCATTGCTTTAACATTCTTATCCACAACATAAAGATCTACGTAATGCTATAAATCGTATAAGTCTATTCTTCGACATTTTATGCTCAAAGGTGATCAACAGGGAACATCTTTTAAAAGCAAAGGCTAGTTTGGTAGAAGCAATGTGTGTGTTTGAAAAACATTTTCCACTGTTTTTTTTGATATCATCATCCATCTTATGGTTCATTTAGCCGATGAAGCATTGATTTACGGCCCTGTTAAATATAGGTGGATGTATCCTTTTGAACGGTAAATTACTAATTTTAGTTTTTTCATCATTATTCAATTTAAATAGCTACTGGTTATTTATAATTGATTACCTTCATAGGTTAATGAAAACATATAAAGGATATATGCGCTACAAAAAATATATTGAAGGATGTATTACAGAAGGATATATCATACAAGAAGCTAGTCTTCACTGCATGGGGTATATGCCAGAAGGAGGTGATGGCACTCATAAACATATTCGTGAGGCTTTTTTGACGAGGATGATGAGTTTTCTAGTGATATGCCTCTAGGTATTGGTAAAGATATAACCTTAACCCAAGTGCAGTTTGAATAAGTTCATAGATGGGTCCTTAATAAGTACGATGGATTGGATGAATGGGAGAAGTAAGTTCACGAATAACTCCTAAATTCACATTATTGTAAATCAACTCATATATATGTTTTGAAACGTGCATGTCAGAGGAGGTATAACATCTATGTGAAAAGTACTAAATCTCAACCTCGAAGTGGGGTTGCATCCGTGGAAGCTTGTCAAAGTTTTACTCTATGGTTACCTGGCGAGGTACATATTACATCTTATTAAATATTTCACGTGTACTTAAGTGGATCATACACCTTCATGAACAAACTTTTGATTTTGTTTTTTAGTTGGTGAAGGCCAACAATGTTGACTCAAGTCTTTGGCCGCTTGGTGAAGGGGCCAAAGTTCAAGGCACATAGTTATATGAAGTACCAAGTGAATGGGTTTACATTTTCTTCGGAAAGTTACGAAGAGCGGATGATAACACAAGACAACGATGTATGTATGAGAGAAATTACAAAATTTAGAGCGAATGGGAAGGATAAAAATGATAAGGAAGCAAACACAATGTATTACGGAATTGTTCAGGAGATAATTGAGTTAGATTACATCGACTTTAAACAAACAGTTTTTTATTGTGATTGGATAAAGGTCGAAGACAAGGTCAATGGTTGTAAGATTGATCCTGTTTCAAACTTGATCACGGTTAACTTAGAGAAATTAAAGACCAAAGATCGAGTGATTGATGAGCCATTTATTCTTGCATCGGAAGCGAGTCATGTGTTCTACTTAAAAGAGTTAAGCAATAAAGGATGGTTTGTGGTTTTGCACACACCAAAATGGTTGACTACAAACATTGATGACATTCAGTTTCCTACTGCTTATCAATAAACTTTTGAAGATAATATAAAACTAGAAGACCTTACCAACTGCATATGTTAATTTAAGATGTATTTCTTAATTGAATTGAGTTGAATTTCAAGCGTGACTGTATAATTTTTTCACTATGGATATTATTCGACGTTGTAATGTTTGTTTCGTGGTGGTTATTGGTTTTGTTTCAAAACATTTATAAAATATTCCAAAAAAGCATGTCCACATTTTAACTATTTGCTTATTAAGTTGTTAAAATTTAATTAGTTGTTAGTTGTTTGTATCAAGGCTTGGAGATTATATTCCCTATATTTTCGTATTAAATTGGCTTTGGTTTTTAAACGTTGGTTGTTGATTTTTATTCGAATGATTGTGGTATTTTCTCTAGAGAGAGAAACGATGAGGAAATTGTCTGTGAAAAATAAGGTTATGTCATGGTCATGCACATTTATAGTTTGTGGAATATTAATAATGTATTGCTAGATGCTAATGAATTTAAGATGGTTTTATTTCTTTTATTATTCACATATCTAATTATACTCATATATATTTTATCAACCAAGGCTTGCTTACCTCATCCTATGAAAGGACATGTATTTTATACTTAACTATAAATTTATAAGTTATTTTTGATGTATATAGGCCATTGTAATGAATTTATAAATTTATCATAGGAAAGGGCATGTGTCCTAAGAAAGGACATCATATGCAGCAAAAGCTGTGGTATGCTATCATAATATATGACAAGCTCTTCTATGCTTGAAAAAATAGTTAAATACTTTTCCGTTAAGTGGATTCTTAGCTTTATTGACATATTTAGTGAGTACCATCTTTAAGGTGTCATTGCTGCATATTCTGACCTGGGAGACCAGAATTATTATCTTTGTATGAGAAAGCCTGTTTAGTTTTGTGCACAGATATTATTGCACACTCTTAGCATAAACTTTCTCTGGAAAAAGCTATGCATATCCATACTGTATTCGTAATGTATTTCATAAAGAAATATTAACATGACATTAAAATCCACTAATAAAGTGGCAAGAGGCTATCCAAATTTTATAGCCTGCTAAAAGTCAATGCACTGATTTGTCAATGAACCAAGTATTTATAGCATCATAATATAAAGCTAAGAAAATCAAATTTGGAAATTCAAATTTATTTCTTTTGCTTTAGTTTCAAATTTAATTTTTCTAGATTTAGTTTCAACATCCATTAATGAAGTGGTAAGTGGTTGTTCAAATTTAGTAGCCTGTTAAAAATAAATGCAAACTAGTGTGAACCCGTGCTTCGCACACGGACGGAAGTTAATTTCTATGTAGTTAATGATGAATTTGATCAAATTAGGGATAAAACCTTTTGAACGAATGGAAAGTTTAAGTTTTATCCGTTGAATCACTCAAATAACCCTTGGAACTCTATGGATGATTAATGTAGACAAAACAGTATGATATGTACCAAACCTAATCTCATCAAAAAGTAACTTAAAAATAAAGATGTTGTGTTGAAAAACGTAGGTTTTGCGGTGAAAAACTCAGATATTGTGTTGTTTGCAGTAATAAAGGTTGAACATGGGTTGTAAAGTTAAATTATAGAACCTGGACGCCAAAAATTCAAGTTGTCCTTGAGCACATAGCAAAGGAGATATAATTTAAAGCACAAAAATGACATGACATAAAAATGGAAATAAATAATATATAAAGAAATATTTGTATTATTTCTTGTTCTCGTAAAAGTCAATATTATGACAGTGGTTGATGATGATTCTAAATTAAAATGATACAATTTGCACATATAAAGGGCAAATCAATACAAAGAAAAAAGACGGTACAAACTCTATAGAAACTGCTTCTATATGGCATACAACATGTCTAATCATCATTCCACTCCAGCTAAAAGTAAGAAATGTACTCATGTCAGAAAGTTGAAGTAATCAGTTCATTTAAGTGTACAATAAAGATAAAAAACTTTATAAATTGAAATTTATTTATAGGCCGAATGCCATATGAATTTAAATGTTATAAATATCATATAACAGTAACCTAGTTTGACTATAGCTGGAATGTAACAGGCATGGAGCAGAAGGAAGCAACAGTCCTTACCATGTTATATTAAAACAATGTTGGACTCAAACAGATGTCCAAATGCATCCATCGCAATTGATGAATTTAAAGGTTTACTTTGATCAAACATAAACGTAATATAATATTTGACTAATATACTATTTTATTTTGTCATTTAAACAATCAAAAAGAAATACATGAAAGTGATCCAGAAAAAGAGCTAATTTGTTTTACTTATCCGGTTAAAAGAAATAAAATATTAATATGTGAGGTATGTCGATAGCTGAAACCATGGTATGGCCTATAGTGCTACAGACAATTGATTCCATTATAGGTGACGCGGAATAAATTATAGGATAGTCAATAAACCATCTTCAACCCAAGTAGTCAAAAAATCACAAATTTCATTACTTAAGCAATAACTACTTTTTATCAAGTGTCCATCACTATATAAATAATAACCATAATAATCTTCAATCTTAGAAGAACAATTGTTCAAGTAGAGCGATTAAAAATTCGCACTTTATATTAATAGATCATGTGTATAAGAACAAACTCTTAACTAAGATCCATTCGCCATACAAATTACAAAATTTACAAACAATATATTACAATAATATGCAACGTTTGTAGTACAAAGTAAATATTTTCCAGTTTTCCTATTGGACCTTATAACCAATCACATACTAACCCACAACTAACTCTATAAGTTTGCGAACCCTTTTTAGAACTTCATATTTGGTTTCCATCGATAAACTCTGAATTATAAACTTTCCTTACCATAGGTGATGCTTCTGGTCTCTCCGCTCTTCTCAACAATTGCTGAAAGATTCTTTTACCTTCCTCATTCGTCTCTACATCTTCAATCTCTTCTGCAGTTGTGCCATATTTTCTGAACTGGTTTGAAATCACTTAATGTTTTGTCCATTGGTTTTCAACTCTAGTATGACAAACATCTTGCAATCTAAAAATTATATAATATTAGATCTAATAACTTGATAATTTAAACACAAAGGATTGTACATTAATGATATGAATTTTCATTGTGATGAAAAATACATCTTATTTATGGTTGTGGTTTAGACAATCTTGTATAACAGCTATTTTATGTTGCAAACTTTACATAAAGTTGGATCCAGTGGAATATCAAGAAACTAATGTACTGTTATGTCTTAAATTGTCCCACATCCTATACCACTTTAGACTATTGTATTATAGGGTAGATAATAACATTCTGTTTGCATGTATAATAATATCCATATATCCAAATCAGGCAAGAGTTTATATTTACACATATATGTGGACCTATACCATCACGGTTAATATCATGCACCAGGTCAATGGCATTTAAATTTAGATGATACCATCTTGTACAAATTAAGACTCCTTCTCTAGGTTGGCATAGAGTTATAAGTACAAAATGTGACATTGTATTTAACCAATTAGACTACAATACTTCGATTTGTTAACATGCAACCACTGTATGTGCACAATGCAATATTTTAGGTACACACGATTTTTTAAATAGTGACATGGTTCTCATACATACTTGATAGATGGTTATAAAATGGACTCAGTTAGACTATTGGATTACAGCTCTAAAGACACTTAATTATTTTGCTCACAATGAGGATAGTTAAAGGATACTTAATTTTATGGCATAAAGGTTCATAAAGTAATTTTTAAGAGAATGGTCTAACGAATGTGCAAATATTCTTGATTCAGAAATAGGACTTCATTAGAATACAACTGTATCTTGACGAATCCTAAATATTATAGCAATTGCATCACTGTCCTAACTTTAATATATCACCTAAATTGATTATAAAAATTGAAGAACCAATTTATCATCACACAATTCTTGTTGAAGAATACCAGAATTGATGAATCAAAATAGTGTTCAGTATGAGTAAAATTGTAAATGCTACATTCGACAGTTAGTAATCCTTTCTTGAGTGTTATTTAATTTAAGATCAACATATTGCAATAACCGCCGCCTATCCTAAAAACATGTGAGGAATTATAATTAAATTATTCAGTACTTTGTAATGAAACTATTTGTAGACTGTATCTGAGAATAAATCATAACCAAAATCTTACTTTGTTTGCACCAGTTGTGTACGTTTATACAACAACTACCTTAAATATAGTAAATGAGAAAGACAATAATTGTGCATTATCAACATGGGTAGTTATTCTAATACTCAGGCTGTGTTAAAAAATTAAGTGAACATATTTTGGAGTGAACCAAACTCAAACAAATTGAATCTATGTCGAATAAGAATAGGAATGTGAAGTGTGTTGGAAGCATGGTAAAGTGGTAAACTTCCTTTCCAACACTATTATGGCAGTAAAGGTAGTTACTGTTTTGTCCGTTCAGTACGTTCATAGTACTAACACAGAGATGATTAATATCCTAGATTTACATGAAGGAAATGTGTGGATGAATATATGGAAGTATATTATATTTTCAAATTCTAGTTAACTCAATATTATGTAATTAAAAGATATAAGTGAGGAAATATATATTATGCATCATCATTTTTTTACAATGTACCATAATAGGCAATATAACACATTGAAGTGCGATAATCATCTTGATAAGGTTATGTGGTCAGTCTAGAATCCCATTAAATTACACTGCACATATAAATTTATCTATAAAAAATTTATTTACACGGATTTGATATATTAATATGCATAAACCAAGTGTAAAATGTTCAAGTACCATGTGCAATATAAAGCATGACTTGAAAGTCGACGATTCATTGCTAAACCAAATATATTTGAAATAATTTGTTAACTTTGCTGTACCAGCACACACTACAATGGATTGGAAATAAATGCTAGCTGCAAATTGCATATATTTATGTCATGAATACGCGAGAGTGCAAAAATTCACACGTGCATTTATTGTTTAAATATAAGCATCATTCACTATCTTAACAACTTACATTTCATTACTATTATCAGGTTTGTACTATATACTACCTTTCATAAATTGTGAATTTTAGAAACCAAGTACTTAGAAGATTTAGGTCAGTGCATGCATGCATAATCTTCCTAATGATGATTGTCGATATGTAAACAAAGTACCTGCAAATAAAGATAAATGTTCAGATAATCCTTGAAAATCAGGCAAATCACTTTCATCCTTAAGTAAAAATCTTCTAAAACTACTTAAAGAAATTATATCATTTAGTTGAGGGATCCAAGTCTCAAAAACCATTATAACAATAAAAAGATAAATCCACATTACTCAAAAAATGACATATTAATATCTCTTGGTTTATATGAAGGAAAAACTTATGTTACCTAATCATGGGCGCCACATCGAACTCAAAGAAATAAAAAATTTGAGTTGCTAAAGTATTAAGCTTTCACAAGTACCTGGATTATGAACTATAAACTCAATTATTTTCATTTAATTTGAACACATAAAACCAAAATTTTACACTCCTCTACAAACACTATTATAAAACACACCTTTTCCAAAACACTGTTCTAACATATAACACTGTATTCTTATATTTCTTGTTCATTTCAATAAACCCTAGGTAAAATCATACAAAATACCTTTGTCAAAACTCAATCCTAAAATATGACGATGTTTTCTCTTTTGCCCATCTAATTCAAAAAACTCGTGAGTAGAAATATGTTGGATGGATTATAATTCAAAATTTTGTAATACAACATAATTTATTTAATACCTTGACATCACACATATTACTATTTTAGACTCTATTGCAATTTAAACTTTTGTAATGAAAGATGAGCTGAGATGAAAAATTTATGGTACCTTATTCTCTAGCCTAACACTTCAAAGGTTCTTTTATCTCTCATAGCACCACGTATGCCCTCTTTGACTCATTGATCGAAAGTCAACACAGGAAATGCTCTTCCTACAAAACAATGTAGGAAATCATTACTTCAAAATCATAAGCATATTGGCAAATCTCACATGATAGTGTAATATCTCATTTAAAGTTTATTAGCATATACAATGCAAGATAAAATGCATATATAATTTAGAGTAAAATTTCTTAAATGTATGGTTCTAACAGAACATGCAACCACCTTGATAAAGTATACAAATTAGGCATATTATTTATGAAAGGTTAGTCCTTTCACTACATATTTAAATAATCATGACAGCATCTAATACTTACAATACTTACAATACAACTCAAATTTGGGATAATCATACTAAGGAAATAACCTGAACCAAAGTACGAGAATTCTGCTCTGTGATGACGATGGGATGAGACGAGGGAAATCGCTACCACATCGAAGTAAGCTATCAAAATATTTTACGACCTAAACTAAACTTGGAGATGACCGATTTTCAATGACGATGGGAGGAGGAAGGTCGAAACTGCTAGCGCATTAGAGAAATATGTAAACTGATTCCTAGGAGGTAGACACTTCATCAGCGACAAAGAAAGAGGCGACCAAAATTAATGTTAGTCGACTTGTAGATGGGGAAAAAATAGGGTAATTTGGGAGAAAAGATGAAATAAAGGCTAGGGCATAGAAGGAAAAGCAAGGATGAAGGGATACAAATCAAATTATTTGGGAGGCAGCAGACATGAGATTGGATTAAGGTTATTTGGGAGGCAGCAGACATGAGGGAGAAGCGAAATGGGAAAATTATCTATTGTCGGTAGAGAAGATTGAAAATAAGAAATTACTTGACAGGTAGAATTGGAAGAAGATCGACCTTTCGGTTCTAAATTTGAGGGGGGCTTGTGTGAGCTCCAAACTGAACTCAGCTTTAATATAATAGTATTGTGACGACCCGGAATTTTGGGACATTTGAAACCAGAATATTTAATTGATTTTAAATATTTAAAAGTTAATTTTTAACTTGGATTTCAAATTTCACTATTTATTGGGTGATTTAATTATTAAATTTAATAATCTGAAGTTGGGTAAAATATTGAATCTTGATTTTTAGGCCTGTTAAAAATAATTTGAAGGTTGGAAAATTCATATTAATAATACTGAAGGTAATAGACCTTTTAAAAATTGAATTTCATAGTGTTTTGTTCAGTTTAAAATTTTATTGTTGAATCGATATTTAAAAAAATAGCCTTCCGAGGCACAGTCTCGAAATTCGACGAAATCAGTTCCATTGGATCCATAATATTGTATTGTTATCGGATTTCAAATTACGTAGTGATCGGAATTATTGTGTGAGCGAGCGGTGTATAAACGCCTAGAAATAATTATTTGAAACGGTTTAAATTTAAATAAGGTGGTATAATATACTTTGACCAGTCAAAAATATATCAACATCAGAACTTTTTGGGTTAATTTCAAATCACTGTACCAACCTCAACCGGCACGCAATGTTCCTTTGTTTCTTATTTCTATTCAAACGAGCGACATCAAAGGCCAGCCACGGCGATGATGCAAGGGCGAGGAGAGATCGTGCGACGTGATGCTCGACTAGATCCTGACAAGGTGATTCGCAATCAGGTGGCGTTGGTTGTCATGATGATTTCAGGCGAATTGGGTATTTGGGTTCAGGTGGCGTTGATGAGCGATTCTGGTTTGGGTGAGATTGGAGTTCAGTGGATGGTCGCTGGTGTATGAGGTGATTGCGGTGGTACGAATTCGAGCTTGATTTTAACGATAGATTTGCGGGTTAGTGTGGCAGAGCTTCGACGTGGAGTGAGGTGTTTTGCAGGTCGGAGATTGGAGAGGTTTGGGTTGTGTGCGAGCAGATGTGGAACTGTGAAGGTGCAACGCAGTTCGAGTTTTGTTGAGATTAGACAACTGATTATGGTTTCAGGAAAGGTAGAGCAGTGCTTGGAGGAGGAGTTATCGGAGGCTAGGGTTGGGGGGTGAACCTGGAGCGTTCGAGCTCGTTGAGGCGATTCAGGGGTGGTAGCCTGAGCTTGCGATTTTGCAGAGAGGTATTTTCAGCCTTTCTTTTTTTCTTCTTTTCAATATAACTTAATATTTTATAGATATATTAAATAGAAATACAGTAAGAATATGTGTATATATATACATGTACATAAGGTTTTGGAAAATTTAAAAATTTATATAACTCAGTTTTATGAACCTATATAGGATATTTTCATAAGCGAATAGGTAATTTCAAAAAATAAATAAATATACATTTTAAATTTACTAGTTCATTTTAGAATAATGTATTATGATTACCTTGTTAACTTATTTAATTTATCTATTGGGAGATTTTAACAAGGAAAATTAGTATAAATAAAATTGTTATTTAATTTGTTAAAAAAGGAAAAACAATTAATTGCTCGATTATTAGTTAATCAAATTATCAAGTAGCAATTGGTAGTACGGTTTACTTCGAATTTTAATAAACCGTATGAATATTTATATAAGGTCTAAAGTCGAGAAACAAGCTGGTTGGAATGGATTGTAAACAACAAAATAAAAAGGTGAGTTAATCTCACTCACCTAGATTATTTTAGTCAAATATAAATAATTGATTGTATTGCTTGGATGATGGTTTTAATTTGCTAAAATTTATAGACCCTATACGCTGCATAATAGCAGATGATATTATACTAATCCCATATACCGTGATATTCCATCTCGAGGTGAAATTGGTATTTTATATTGTGCTAACGTTTGTGGGTGAAGAGAAACAGGTTGGAGGGATCCAACTAGATTCCTTAAATTTATTTAAAATTTTAATTATCTGTGTTATGAATATCTGAGATCCTGTGATGATTTTATTGATAATTGAAGTATTGAATGATATGGTTGGACTGAATATTTTGGTATACTGAGTTATCAAAATCTATAGAATTAGATTTTTGAAATGAAATTAAAGAGTAAATTTTTAAGTAAAATAACTATAGAGCATTTAAATAAATTGAAAAATGAATTGGGAAGATTAAAAGTAATTTTTAAAATTTTAATGAATAAAATTTCGAGAATGGGAAAAGGGAATTTTAAATTAACTGAGAAATATTAAATTTTAAACTTAAGTAATATTATATCAAGAAACAAAGAATTTATTTTTAAATTTAAGGATTTAATTTAATTAAAGGATTAATAAGGTATATCTGTAATCTGAAATTGGTATTTTCAGTAAAAAGGGTTTTTAACTCATAATAAAGAAATAAAAATCTAGAAGTTAATGCATTTTGAAAGAAATGAAGAAGGTAAGTAAATTTATTTCAAGTAAAGTAAATTGGAAATTAATTTGAAGTTGATTAAGTGTTGGAATTGAAATTTAAAGGAGAAGTGAGATTTTGAACTTTATAACCTGGATTTATAAGGTGAAATAAAATATCAGTGGATAATTTAAATATAAATTCGAGGTGAGAATTTATAAAGGAATGTGAATTTATTTAAAAATAAATGGTGATTTATTTTTAAAAATATGTGAAGGAGAAGTGTATTCCCTGGATAACCAAGTACGATTTTTCAAAGCAAATTTTAAAAATAAAGTTTAATGTTGTTTGAAAAGCATATCTTAGAAATTTATTATTTCTAAATGTTAAATTCTAAAGTAAATATTTTTCAAAATTATAATTATAGTAATTATATAAAAGTGACTTGGTATTATGTTTTAAAAAGGGAAAGATTTAGTTTATATTTTATAAAGTGGTTTTATTTAAAATATTCTTAAAGTATATAAAGTATTAAAGTAGTTTTAATTTAATGTTATAAAGTATATTTTATAATAAAGTGCTTTTAATATTGTTTAAAATTTAAAATATTTGGTACTTGGTGTTTCAGTGGAAATAAATAATTGGGAAATGTATTCTGTGAGGGGAAACTAGTTTGAAAACTATTTTTAAAGGGGTCGGAAATGGAAAATATATCATGTGAAGATATTTTGAGACAAATAAATAATATGGGAAATTATTTGTTATTGATGGATGTTTGTGAATGTTAATTGATAGTTAAATAACCGACTATCAGTATTGGACAATGCACTGATCGTTTCGAAGAGACCGGGATCGGGATTAATTTCTCGAAACCACTTCGATCTGGTTTGTACGTTTTATGGGGAAACGTGTTCGGAGTCGAAGATGGAGCAGTGAAGTGCAAGGGCTAGTCGCTACTAATCCAATGGATGTAGTAGGAGTAGTGCCTTTGGTTCCGTTCGACCCCGGAACGGACTTGTATGGACGAATGCTTTTGGAACATCGTCAGGTGGACAATGAGCATTCTAAGGGATATGTTCTGGAAAAGGTAACTCTTAGCCTCGAGCCTCATCAACCTGGAATGACTGAAAATCAGGGATGATGCTGCAAGGCTTCGTGGGTAGCCCCTACTTGAGAGTAAGGTCATCCCTGTCTAGATGTCCCTTATATTTCGGCTTAGTGTTGCGGTTGCTGATCCCAACCGTGGGGTGATTTTACTTGGAATTATCCAGTAAGGGATGATTCCGGCCTTGTGTTGCAGGGGAGCGGGCGTACTCCTCGGTACTGTGATCTAGGCCACGTACTGTGACAGGTGGTTCCCCGGTGCCTAGTCATTCGTTGGAAATCCATTCTCCCTACGTGCCTGTACGGTTTTGATTGTGCCCAACTATTGCTGAAACGTGAGATACAAGCATTTCAGCTAGATTCTATTTTACTTTCTATAGACACTATTATAATATCAGAGGATTTTATAAAAAGTGTTTTAGCTATCGTAAGGTAAAAACCCGACATGTTTATTTGTGTTATGGTCTTATGAGATGCTTTTATTTTCAAATGATTTTGAAACTTTAATAATCAAATTGAGTGTGATTTTCTCACGCTGGTATTCCAGACTGACTCGGGTGTTATTTAACTGTGATGCTCGGGTCAAACCGAGTATTATAGATTACAAGATAAGATGCTGTGGAGCTCAGGAGACGAGCTGGATGGCGATACGTATCCTCGTATTTGTGTTAATTATTCCGCTGTGTTGTGTATACTGTGTATTCTGTTGTAAGACATGTTATGATTACTGTCCTGGATTGTGAATAATTGATTGTACTATACTCTGATGATGTATTGTATAAAACAGATATATCTTTCTATTGAGTAAAGATCTATATTTATATATTATAGTTTATTCTGCTGCGATGGTTAGATTCTATTGATGTTTTCTATTTTCTTCTTCTACCTCCTTCTTCTCTAACCCAAATGGTTCGTATTTTCGTTCACCTTGAGTTGGTTTATTGGGAAATGGTGTCGAATCAAGGAGTACAGATTTGCGGGCTGTTACAGTGGTATCAGAGCTGAAAGGTTGGCGATAACCTTGGCTCTAGTAGGGATTACTCATTGAATGAGTTTGAGTGTATTAATAGATATGAGCGCATATTTGTTAGTGAATATAAAATGATTTTATATTGTGTTGATTAGTTTATTGAGTAGTTTATGGATTCTGGTCGATGTGTAGGACGCCACAACATCGATAGGGATCTCTAAACACTTGAATAGAACAATACGACACAGTATTGTTTTTAATATGGTAAATGAAATAATTTTACGCAAATTATTTTGTATATAAAAAAGGGTAATTTTCCGTAAAATATTATAGTTATATATTTGGATGCTTGGTTGTTAGAAAATGGTAATAATGAATTTTTCTCATTACTGTGTAGAAACTAAACAAGAAATTGAAAACATATAACTAAAGTTGAAGAATAGAATTATATAATAAAATGGAATTTGAAATATAGATTATAAATATAATTTATAAAATAGAAATAAACTTCATATATATAAGTGAGATTATAATTTAAGATGAAAATTCCAGAGTAATGTTTAAATACGAATTGGATGGATTGGAAATTTGGAGTTTTGGGAAATTTTTTGAATTCCTTTGGGATTGAAAATGGTTTTCAAATACTTTTGGAAGGGATAAAAGCACTAAACTCTTTTGGTCGTTGGAAAATAATTCCGATGATGATCGCGACATCATCAGTGTTCATTTTCGAGTTTCCAAGAGAGGAATTGCTACCTGAATATTTTAAATTGGGATTGTTTGTAAAAAAAACTGGGTTTGGTTTGAAATTCAAAGAGATAATTAAACTTACCAAATGATTTTGGATATAGTTGATTTCAAAGGTGATTTTGAAATTTTGGGAAATTGTTTAAACTTTGGAATCTTATTTAAAATGTTTGTGAAATAAGAAAAATACATACTTGGCTAAATAAAATGTATAATCCCGAGTTTAAAAGTAAAACTTGAATGGGAATGATCGTAAATAGATGAAAGTATGGATATAAATAAGTTTGTGACATTTAGAGGTGGAATAAATAAGCCAAATAAAATTGTTTTATATTTTGAGAAATGAATAAAATCCAAAACTTAAATTATAAAATAGATTGAACTCCAGTAAAATAGTTAAAGTGATTTTTGAAATAAAAATCAAATATTTGGGTATAAAATTTGAATAAACTAATTGAAATTTAATAAGTTAATGGAATATGAATATGGAATGCAAAACAAATTGAACAGAATCAATTGGAAATGAAATAGAATAAAATATAGATTGAATTGGTATTAATTTAAATTAGTTATAAACTGGAATGGATATTCTTTTAAGTAAATATCATTGAACCTACACAAAATAATAATTGTCGTTTGACATAAACGAGATTATATAAATTCTATGGATTAACAGAAGCAAATAAAATTGATTTTTGAATCAATTGAAATAAATATGTATTCGTTTGGATTAAAGTGAATTGAATGTAAGCAATGAAGAGTAAACCATTTAAAATGGAACGAAATAAGAATAAATTGAGAGAGATGGTGTGTGAATAGATTGGAAGCATTTAAATTTGTGTTGGAACCTTATAAATTTGTTTATAAAAAGTGTTTAGGGTATATTGCTTATGTTATGTATGTGATAGCTATTGAAATTAAGTGAAATATTAATAAACTTTGTATATTCGTCACTTACATGTTTAATTAAGTAACTACAGGTATAGGGAAGCCGTGTGGCTGGATTTGGTTACGCTAATTGCTAAATTAAATAAGCCGCTTGCTTAAAATGCTAAACAAGGTACGCCTACGCAATACAAATAGGAATATAAACTGTTTTTATATTTTCCGACCATGTGTGTCGATGTATATATATTTACATCTCTTTTCAAATTGCTAAAGCTCCTCCGTACAAAGGAGACTCTGCCAAAAAATTTCGAAAATTTTGGGAGTTAGAAATTTTTTGAAATTTTGATTAACGACAAATGATTTAAAATTGGTAAGCAATTAGATTTGAAATTGGATATTGAAATCTAATTTAACTGTGAATGTATAGTAGGGTGAAATCGAAGAAAATGTTCGAAGAAATTAAAGAAAGAGAAAGCTTGCAAACAAACTTTATTTGGAATATAAAAACAAATTAGCAAGTGGAACTAATTTTAGGAATGATTAATCAAATTTTGTTTGAAATAAGATGAATTGAACTCAATATTTTGAATTGGAAGGTGAATTAAACTCAAGTAAAAATGAAAATGAAATTTGGATAAAAGAGAAGAATAAAAATATTGAGGTTCGAAATTAATTTGCAAATTGAAGCAAATTGAATTTATTTGGAATTGGAATCCAAAAAAGATTAAAACTAGAAGTTGTGACAAGGGAAGTGTGAATAAGTGAATAACAATCAAAATAAATGTGAATAAAAAGGAAATTGATATAGTTGATAATCAATTGGGGAAAATACGTAGGATGTACGTATATTATTTTATTCGCATAGCTATTTGTTCCAGATTCGAGCACAGAATTTCGAGATAATTATATTAATCCGAGTTGGAATTTTTCACTCGATTTTCAACAGCAAACCCTGGATATGGAATTTTGATTGATTCTAGAATTCTCTGTCATAGTTTATGGCTATGCGAGGAGAATGACGGTTTCTGATCAAGAAACTAGATCTGAGTCTGCACTAGGAAGTCGGGTGGACGATACTAATTCGAAAATGAAATTGTGTGATTGAGTAAGTGGTCGGATTTGATATTGCGTACAGATGATATATATGCATCGTACGGGCTTAAGAAAAGCAAATATTGAAATTTTGTAAAGAAGTCAATAAAATGATTTTGAAATCTGTAATTGGATATTATTGCTAAATAGGATATACAGGTATTAAAAAGCAAAAAGGTAAATTGGGATATTTGAATTCAGAAGATAAACTTGAATTGCTCGACAAAAAGGTATGTGTTTAAATTTCTATATGAAATTTGATTGGGTTTGATCTAGCAGCTTGGCCTTTTGTTTTCCTTTTGGATTTGGGAGGCCGATGAGCCATTTTGTAGTTGTACCGAGCTAGCTGCGCAAAGGAGACGTTGGCGAAATTTTTCGAAAATTTAGGGAGTTAGAAAATTTTGAGAAAATTTGATAATTCAAAATTTGGTTTCAAATTTAAATTTTGAATTGTTACGTAAGTAATATGGTTTGAGACTTATGGATAAGTTTGGAAAGTTATAAAGAGGGATAGTGTGACTTTAATAAAAAGATGGTTTTAGGTAGTCATTGAAAACTATTTGGGGCGAGAAAATAGTTAATGGATTATGGATCATTCTTCCTAACTAGTAATTTCGGGGACGAAATTCTTTTAAGGGAGAAGGAATGTGACGAACCGGAATTTTGGGGCATTTGAAACCGGAATATTTAATTGATTTTAAATATTCAAAAGTTAATTTTTAACTTGGATTTCAAATATCACTATTTATTGGGTGATTTAATTATTAAATTTAACAATCTGAAGTTGGGTAAAATATTGAATCTTGATTTTTATGCTTGTTAAAAATAATTTGAAGGCTTGGAAAATTCACATTAATAATACTGAAGATAATAGACCTTTTAAAAATTGAATTTCATAGTGTTTTGTTCAGTTTAAAATTTTATTGTTGAATCGATATTTAAAAAAATAGCATTCCGAGGCACAGTCTCAGAATTCGACGAAATCAGCTCCAATGGATCCATAATATTGTATTGTTATCGGATTTCAAATTTCATAGTGATCAGAATTGTTGTGTGAGCGAGTGGTGTATAAACGCCTAGAAATAATTATTTGAAACATTTTAAATTTAAATAAGGTGGTATAATAGACTTTGACCAGTCAAAAATATATCAACATCAGAACTTTTTGGGTTAATTTCAAATCACTGTACCAGCCTCAGCCGACACGCAATGTTCCTTTCCATCATTCAATCAGGTCAAAAGATTATTTAATATTCCCGACCTCCTTTGTTTCTAAAGCCTAGGATCGACAAAAAAAAGAGAAAGATGAAAATCAGATTCAAAAGGAAAAAATGAACGAAAAAAAGAGGGAATTCGAAATTGAGATGGAGTTTTCCTTTCCATTAATTGTGCGTAGCCACTGGTTCCATCCCTTCCTCCTTCCGTTGTCAACGAATTCGAGTTCGTTTATTTAAAGAAAAGTTCTTATTTCTATTCAAACGAGCGACGTCAAAGGCCAGCCACGACGATGATGCAAGGGCGAGGAGAGATCGTGCGACGTGATGCTCGACTAGATCCTGACAAGGTGATTCGCAATCAGGTGGCGTTGGTTGTCGCAATGATTTCAGACGAATTGGGGATTTGGGTTCAGGTGGCGTTGATGTTCGATTCTGGTTTGGGTGAGATTGGAGTCCAGTGGATGGTCGCTGGTGTTTGAGGTGATTGCGGTGGTACGAATTCGAGCTTGATTTTAACGATAGATTTGCGGGTTAGTGTGGCAGAGCTTCGACGTGGAGTGAGGTGCTTTGCAGGTCGGAGATTGGAGAGGTTTGGGTTGTGTGCGAGCAGATGTGGAACTGTGAAGGTGTAACAAAGTTCGAGTTTTGTTGAGATTAGACAACTGATGATCGTTTCAGGAAAGGTAGAGCGGTGCTTGAAGGAGGAGTTATTGGCGGCTAGGGTTGGGGGGGTGAACCTGGAGCGTTCGAGCTCGTTGAGGCGATTCAGGGGTGGTAGCCTGAGCTTGCGATTTTGCAGAGAGGTATTTTCAGCCTTTCTTTTTTTCTTCTTTTCTATATAAATTAATATTTTATAGATATATTAAACAGAAATACAGTAAGAATATGTGTATATATATACATGTACATAAGGTTTTGGAAAATTTAAAAATTTATATAACTCAGTTTTATGAACCTATATAGGATATTTTCATAAGCGAATAGGTAATTTCAAAAGAAAAATAAATATACATTTTAAATTTACTAGTTCATGTTAGAACAATGTATTATGATTACCTTGTTAACTTATTTAATTTATCTATTGGGAGATTTTAACAAGGAAAATTATTATAAATAAAATTGTTATTTAATTTGTTAAAAAAGGAAAAACAATTAATTGCTCGATTATTAGTTAATCAAATTATTAAGTAGAAATTGGTAGTACGGTTTACTTCGAATTTTAATAAACCGTATGAATATTTATATAAGGTCTAAAGTCGAGAAACAAGCTGGTTGGAATGGATTGTAAACAACAAAATAAAAAGGTGAGTTAATCTCACTCACCTGGATTATTTTAGTCAAATTTAAATAATTGATTGTATTGCTTGGATGATGGTTTCAATTTGCTAAAATTTAATAGACCCTATACGCCGTATAATAGCGGATGATATTATATTAATCCCATATACCGCGATATTCCACCTCGAGGTGAAATTGGTATTTTATATTGTGCTAACGTTTGTGGGTGCAGGGTAACAGGTTGGAGGGATCCAACTGGATTCCTCAAATTTATTTAAATTTTTAATATTCTGTGTTATGAATATCTGAGATCCTGTGATGATTTTATTGATAATTGAAGTATTGAATGATATGGTTGGACAGAATATTTTGGTATACTGAGTTATCAAAATCTATAGAATTAGATTTTTGAAATGAAATTAAAGAGTAAATTTTTAAGTAAAATAACTATAGAGCATTTGAATAAATTGAAAAATGAATTGGGAAGATTAAAAGTAATTTTTAAAATTTTAATGAATAAAATTCCGAGAATGGGAAAAGGGAATTTTAAATTAACTGAGAAATATTAAATTTTAAACTTAAGTAATATTATATCAAGAAACAAAGAATTTATTTTTAAATTTAAGGATTTAATTTAATTAAAGGATTAAGAAGGGATATCGGTAATCTGAAATTGGTATTTTCAGTAAAAAGGGTTTTTAACTCATAATAAAGAAATAAAAATCTGGAAGTTAATGTATTTTGAAAGAAATGAAGAAGGTAAGTAAATTTATTTCAAGTAAAGTAAATTGGAAATTAATTTGAAGTTGAGTAAAGTGTTGGAATTGAAATTTAAAGGAGAAGTGAGATTTTGAACTTTATAACCTGGATTTATAAGGTGAAATAAAATATCAGTGGATAATTTAAATATAAATTCGAGGTGGGAATTTATAAAGTAATGTGAATTTATTTAAAAATAAATGGTGATTTATTTTTAAAAAGATGTGAAGGAGAAGTGTATTCCCTGGATAGCCAAGTACGGTTTTTCAAAGCAAATTTTAAAAATAAAGTTTAATGTTGTTTAAATAGCATATCTTAGAAATTTATTATTTCTAAATGTTAAATTCTAAAGTAAATATTCTTCAAAATTATTATTATAGTAATTATATAAAAGTGACTTGGTATTATGTTTTAAAAAGGGAAAGATTTAGTTTATATTTTATAAAGTGGTTTTATTTAAAATATTCTTAAAGCATATAAAGTATTAAAGTAGTTTTAATTTAATGGTATAAAGTATATTTTATAATAAAGTGCTTTTAAATTATTTAAAATTTAAAATATTTGGTACTTGGTGTTTCAGTGGAAATAAATAATTAGGAAATGTATTCTGTGAGGGGAAACTGGTTTGAAAACTATTTTTAAAGGGGTCGGAAATGGAAAATATATCTTGTGAAGATATTTTGAGACAAATAAATAATATGGGAAATTATTAATTGTTGATGGATGTTTGTGAATGTTAATTGATAGTTAAATAACCGACTATCAATATTGGACAATGCGTTGATTGTTTCGAAGAGACCAGAATTGGGATTAATTTCTCGAAACCACTTCGATCCGGTTTGTGCGTTTCATGGGAAAACGTGTTTAGAGTCGAAGATGGGGCAGTGAAGTGCAAGGGCTAGTCGCTACTAATCCAATGGATGTAGTAGGAGTAGTGCCTTCGGTTCCGTTCGAACCCGTAACGAACTTGTATGGACGAATGCTTTCGGTACATCGTCAGGTGGACGATGGGCATTCTAAGCGATATGTTCTGGAAAAGGTAACGCTTAGCCTCGAGCCTCATCAACCGGGAATGACTGAAAATCAGGGGTTATGCAGCAAGGCTTCGTGGGTAGCCCCCACTTGAGAGTAAGGTCATTCCTGTCTAGATGTCCCTTATATTTCAGCTTAGTGTTGCGGTTGCTGATCCCAACCGTGGGGTGATTTTACTTGGAATTATCCAGTAAGGGATGATTCCGGCCTTGTGTTGCAGGGGAGCGGGCGTACTCCTCGGTACTGTGATCTAGGCCACGTACTGTGACAGGTGGTTCCCCGGTGCCTAGTCATTCGTTGGAAATCCATTCTCCCTACGTGCCTGTACGGTTTTGATTGTGCCCAACTATTGCTGAAACGTGAGATGCCAGCATTTCAGCTAGATTCTATTTTACTTTCTATAGACACTATTATAATATCAGAGCATTTTATAAAAAGTGTTTTAGCTATCGTAAGGTAAAAACCCGACATGTTTATTTGTGGCGTGGTCTTACGAGATGCTTTTATTTTCAAATGATTTTGAAACTTTAATAATCAAATTGAGTGTGATTTTCTCACCACTACGCCATAAATGACCTTCTGCAACATTTTTGCAAGGTGTTGCCAGCTAAAATGTTGCGATAGCTATAGAATTTTGGTCCTACTGCAACGTTGTATTTTTGGTGTTACCTTAGCCATAGAAATGTGTTGCTCTAGCTAAACAAGTGTAACACGATGCAACATTTTTATATAGTGTTGCCATAAATGTTTTCAGATTAAAAAATTAAAAAAAAAATTACACCTCAGCGATCCACACCACCATTTAAAACAAAATCTCAACCGTCGATTCACACCATCGATCCACACCTTACCAATTTCCATTTCCCGCTTTACTTTTCACTCATCCGCTTTCGTTTCTCACCCCCAATTTTCCAATCCCTAATTTTTATTCCGCCGAATTTAAAAAAAATGACGCCGCTCCTCCTTGTTTCTTCGATCTGGAGAATAACTGGCTTTGCTTTTATCCCTTGTCGGCCATATCAATTTCCGTTATTTTCTTTCGCCTCGCGTCAGTTTTCCTCACTACTTCCGGATTTGCGATTTTGTTCAGGTTTTTGGCGATTCTGGTGATTCGAGGTAAGGTTGTGGGATTGCGATGGTTCAGGGAGTTGCTGATTTGGTCGCAATTTCGTGGTTGGGGCCTGATGTCAGAGTGGCAGGGGGTAGTCGAATTGGTTTCGGTGAAAACTAGGGCACGCGATTCTAATTGCTTTGATGCTCTGATTGATCGAATCTAGTGTGAGAAACGTTCCTGGTAGCTTGCTCCTTCGTTCTCCTTGATTGATTGCTCGAATTGCTTTGACTTCGTCGTCGGGTGCGATGTGATATTATTTGGTATGTTTTCTGCCTTCTGGTTTACTTGAATATTCTTGATTTTGGTTACACTCGCACGCTTTTGCCGATGATGAATTGGGATTTATTTATAGGCTTTATTTCCTATAATCTCGAGTTTAATCTTTCTGTTGGACTTTGAGAAATCTGGTATGTTGGATTGCAATGATGAATACAAACATATGTGTGTTGAGCTTTGTTGGTTTTGCTTGGTCTGGACTGAACTGGTACCATGCTAACCTTGTTCTTTAACATGAACTGATGCTCCAAGTCCTCTGTATATCATGTTACTACCTAGGTTTCTCTTGTACATGCCTGATGCATTCACTGTTTTTGCTTGATGGGCTGCCTATGTGTACTGCTGTGTTTCTTGCAATGGCTTGTCTATATTTTGCTGAACCTGGTTCTTGTTTGTTTTGTTGGTTGCTTGGCCCTGAGTTGAATCCAGTCGATGACTCGGGTTTGACCTTGTGCCGTGTCCGTTTTTTGGCTTGTCTACATATCTGGTTGCACTTGAGTATGAACTTGCACTTGAGTAGTTGCACTTGAGTAGTTTCTTGTACCAAGCCTTATGATGCATGTATGTTCATCCATGTACATGCATTTCTTGGTCATGTTATGTTGCTTGCTGTGTTGAGTACTACTTTGTGCACTTGGCTTCTCCTTTGTGCATTTTTGCCTGAACTGTTGCTTGTTGTCTTCCATACTGCCTTGTATCCATGTGTTGCATTCATGTTTGGCTTATGCACTTATGAAAAGAAACAACCCAAATACCTGAGGCAAATAATATAACAAAAACATTTTCATTTTCTGTTCGAGTTAAATATTATTTTCCAGATTACTGCTTTTGAATTATATGTGACAGGTATTGAAGACTGGACAGCTAGATATAAGCTTGAAGACAGAGTCAAATCAAATGTGCATGAGCTTGAAGACAGGTTTCAAAGAAGGATTTTAGGTCGATCCCCGTCGGGACTGCGGTGCCCCGGACCCCCGCCGGCGCTGCGCCCGGACCCGCTTCTCGGCTTGCCTTCGGCTCGGCACTCTGCTCGCCTTTGGCTCGGCATATATTTGTCAGTGTCGGTGTCTGTATAAATTGAAACTGCATATGTAATGAGTGAACTGAGTGATGTAGCGAGGAATATCTGTATATGTGAATATCAGTGTTATATATCATTGAATTGTAAAATAGTGGAGTCTAGAATTTGTACTATTTCAAATGTTGAAATAAAATATTTATTTAAATAAATTACTGTTTAAATATCAAATTCTGTGCAATAGCATTTTATTAAATAAAATATTTATTTTTATTAAAAAATCAAATATGCTCTACATTGTGGGCCCCATAAATTCAAAAAGTTCATATCTATAGCAACATTTTGGAATGTTGCTACAGATACCTATGGGTGTTTCCATAGACCCAAATAGGGTTCTATTGCAACAATATTACTTATGTTGCCTTAGATAGTCAAAATGTTGCCTTTGAGGTCTAAGGCAACGGCAAAAATTGCATCACCCTAAAAGTGTTGCCATAGACCTATGGCAACATTTTTCGGGCCTGAGCCAACATTTTTTTATGTTGCAGTAGGCCATTTATGGCGTAGTGCACGCTGGTATTCCAGACTGACTCGGGTGTTATTTAACTATGATGCTCGGGTCAGACCGAGTATTATAGACTACAGGATAAGATGCTGTGGAGCTCAGGAGACGAGCTGGATGGCGAAACGTATCCTCGTATTTGTGTTAGTTATTCCGCTGTGTTGTGTATACTGTGTATTCTGTTGTAAGACATGTTATGATTACTGTCCTGGATTGTGAATAATTGATTGTACTGTACTCTGATGATGTATTGTATAAAACAGATATATCTTTCTATTGAGTAAAGATCTGTATTTATATATTATAGTTTATTCCGCTGCGATGGTTAGATTCTGTTGATGTTTTCTATTTTCTTCTTCTACCTCCTTCTTGTTTAACCCAAATGGTTCGTATTTTCGTTCACCTTGAGTTGGTTTATTGGGAAATGGTGTCGATTCAAGGAGTACGGAATTGCGGGTTGTTACAAGTATAGATCAATGCATTGATTTGCGAATAAGGAAAATACGTATAGCCTTAAAATATAATGCTAAAAACAATTATTTGTTACAAAAAAATGACTTTTTATTCACTATTTCAAAATGTTATCCAAAATTATATTTGTTCTTTTGATTGCTTATTGATAAATTGAATTATGCTTAAAAAATAATTACACCAAAACGCCGTATTCTATAATATATGTAGATTGAGCTATATGCATTTGTATTGATGCATCCAGTTTCATCGTTATTTTATTTTATTTTTATTTTTTGAATAAAAAACTTGTTTGTACTAAACATATACCATATTTGAAATATATTTCTCATCGTTTATATTATAATATGAAGTTGAATTTCAGGAACTATATATAATACATTTGATCAGGAAAAGTGCTCTTGGGGTCTTTGTGTCATAAATTGTTAGTTTTTCTTGTAGATAATTTGGAAATACTTAATTAAATTATTATGATATTTGGCAGGAATAAAAATATTAGAAGCTTATTCAAAAATAAGCTCTTTCCTAAATATTTGAATGTCATAGCTCAATCCATTTAATATTCCAATAATTTGATGCATCTAAGAGTTAAATGAGAGTGAGGTCCCATTACGCTCCTCTAGTTTATATAAGAAAAGATTAAAAAAACATGTTTATTTGGAGAGTAGGAGTCTTTGTTAAATAATACAAAATGACAAGTTTAACCTTACATACCAGATCCTTCATTTCCAAGCAGATTGGTGCATTTTGGTTAAAAACACAACAAAGATAGCTAAGTAGTAGTACCATGGGCATGGTCTGTTTCTTCGTATTAGTCCTTTAGTTAGTATCTCATAGTTAATGATAAACTTTTGAAAAGGATCCTTTGCAATGATTTGGTTGGAGTTTTCTACAAAATATACAGAAAAAGTTCGCACTAATTTTTAGAAACATTTTAAATTTATTGTACAATGTATAGAAAAATTTCACATTAATTTTTTTAGGTGAATATTTACTTACTGTTATGAATGCTTCCTTAGTTTAGTTTTTCTTTATTATTTTAATTTTTTTATAAAATATGATTTGAAGATAGCATTTGAGGTGGTATTTTGTTGTTCAAATTAATTTATTATAAATACGCTCCTCTCGTGATTTATTTTTCAATTTTTATCTTTAGATATTCACAGGCACTCATTATTCTGAGGATGATCTTGTGTAAAGATACATTTCTAGTTTGCACAACATCAATTCATACTTTATTTGCTTGTTGAGCTTGAATTGTTCTCTTTTTGGTAAACCATTTTGTTATACCAAGTATATAATAATGCAATCAATAGATACACCTGTAAGATATGAAAATTTGTACTCAATGCTTATCCATACTTTATTGTTGAGCTTGAAATATTCATTTTTATCCATATTTTATTTGTACTCAATGTCCAGCCTCCTTAAGATCTCAAAATTTTGTAAGCAAAGTGGATAAACATGAATCTATATTTAATGATTTATGGGATAAACATGAAATACTGAATTAAAATTGTTCATATTAAACACCCAGCTGTTTATCCAACTGTGAGTGAAAAAATTATTATATATGCAAGGAGGTGTTGATAGTGCTATAGAAGAGAGTAACAATGTCAGAAGCCGCAGAAGCGTCAATCCATTCAATAATGCAATCATCATCTACACAACCGAAGAAAGTTGAGGCAAACGCATTTCGTGCTCCAATTTCAGATAACGTTGGAAGAATAGGCAGTCGAGTTGGTAAATTGGTATGATTGCATGTGCCAATCTCATATGAAAATTGGGATAAAGTACCCAAAAAATATAAGGATGACGTTTGGGTTGAATTATAGGTAAGTTAAAATATATAAATTTTGGTTTTCTCCGTTATTATATTTTGCCATATTGATTTTTTAAGTAAGCAACTGTAACGACCCGATATTTTGGACCATTCGCATCCATTATAAGTGTATAGGTAGACACTCATGCCGGAATTGAATTGCTCAAAATACCGCGTTGTTAATTTAAATTGGCAAAACTGAACATATACAGTAAATAAATAATCACAGTTCACAGACACAGAGTAATATAACAATAATGCAGTGGAAACAAAAGAATAGTAGTTCATGAAGCTACTATATATATAAAACAGAGTTATACAGGATACAACAGAAGTCTCGAATACAATAGACAAATACAATATCAGAATACATCACTGGAATAAACTGAATATTTGAAAGCTGGATAGATAGCTAGATCTCCAAGCGAAGCTCTAACTCCAAAGGTGAGTCTCGAATACTGGTACACTCAGTCTGACCCAAGCATAAAGAAAACACAAAACACTCGAGTCAGGATTAACATTCTTATATCATTAAATCCAACTCAAGTGAAACATCAACTGAAATACAAGTAACTCAAAGGATGTTTGGGATAATCATCCTCTAAGGATCCGTTAAACTATCTACTATGTAATAGTGTACTCTAAGTAGATAATGTCTAATCAGTAAAGTACGATATCAAAATAGCGTTAAGGCGTTACCATAATCCCCCTTAACACATTTTTATTCCCAAAAGCATATACAAGACCGTAGTTTCCCCAAAACCGGAAGTCACCAGAGGGCAATCCATATACTAAAGGTACAAACCAAAACGTAGTGGTCGCGAATAGGATAATCAGTATGACAAGGTACATGAGGCGATACCAACTAGGATACTAGTAGTTGCCTGATCCGGACTGATGTTGGGTATAGCAGCAACTACCCCAACACCGTGAAACAACACTCCCAAATCAAGGGGTGCACCCAAATCGAATCACATAAGTAATAGATAAGGTATCGAAGAAGTGTGTCCGCTAGAGATGGCGATCCTCAATGGCCCGGCGCGACTCCTGTTTTAGTCATGTCAGGGGTCATCCAATATCGTTCTCTTTCTTCAGTCAACGCGTTCACCAAAACCATCCACTTCGTTCTGGATCAACACTCCGCGTATATTAGTTATTAAAGTGGTTTCGGTATCGACAGAGAGTATGTCCATATCTGATCCCGGTCTCTTTAATAACTACGTATTATTACACCGATTGGTCATTTAATATATTTCAAAACCAAATCAATTTCCATTTCAATCAGAGTTTATAAATCAACATTTCATTTGTCTTTCTAAACCAATTTCCAATATTTACGTTTCAAAACTTCCAAATTCACAATTTCAAAATCTTATAATTCAATTTCAATTTCTATTTAAAACAATTCAAATATTGATTCAAGTTCGTAAATAAGTTTCATTCCGAAATCATTTAAATTAATTTGATTTAACATTTAAATCAATTTAAATTCGTTTATCGATTTCATTCAATATTCATTAAGTAAATTTGCCATTCAAAATAATTTCTATTAAATTTCCAATTCATTAAATCAATTCTTAAGTTCAACTTCAATAAATCAAAATTTACAATTTTGAATTAAACTAAATTCGTCAAATCAATTCTTTCAATTACAAGTCTTACATTAATTCCAAAAATATCACATTTTCATTTCTTGTTAAATAAATTCCATTTCACTTATTTACTTTCTTAAATAATTTTCCAAAACTTACTTAATCAAGAAAACTCAATTTCAATTATTTACGAAGTAAAGTTCACTTATTCAAAAGTTCAATTTTACTTATTAAAGAGTTCAATTCAATTTAATCATTAAATAATCCAATCTTATTTAATTATTAAATAATTCAAAACTTAATTATTAAATAGTTTCAAAGTTAATAATTTCAAACTTAATTATAATTTCAAACTTAATTATTAAATCATTTCAAAGTTTAATAATTTCAAACTTAATTATAATTTCAAACTTAATTCGATAACTTCTCAAATTAAACCACATTCTTTCATCAATTACATTGTTAATATTTTGTTTCAGATTATTATATATTAACATTTTCCTTTCATTAAAATTCAAATTTCAACTTCATTTCAAAACCATATTATTTATTCAAATAAAATCTTCAATTTATTTTCAAATCAAATTATTGACCAATCGGGTTTTATTTAATTTCCTATCCTAGGTCAAGTTCAATTTGGGTATTTATCATTTCAACCCGATTCCAATTCAATTCAAAATCAAAGCATACAAAAGGGAACTTGCAGTGTGATAACTGGGATGGTGTCAAAGTAAATAAACAAGCAATAACAACAATCAATAACAATCCAATAATCAATTCAAATAATCCCGAAATAACTGCATTAATTCGCATTGTTATTTGTACGAATTAATATAATTATTTCTAGAATCTACACTATCATTTCATGTAGATTAAAGATTATTACATTACGGTTTTCACTTGTCATCTATTACAATTTCATACATCATCAATTTAACAACATACATTCAGTGGTTCAAAATGTAATTAAACAAATCCTACGTATCAATAAATTTAACAGTTAAAGGGGTCATATTATACAAACGTCAGTTAATCAAATTTAACATTTAACTATCCTATATCAAGTTCAATTGCATACTATTTATCATTTTAACATTAACAATTTAAAGTCCAATATAAACATCAACAATCAATCAATTTTCAGCCAAACTGTATTATCATCGCATAAATAATTAACAGATAATGGTGTCAGATGTCACAGGTGAACTGATACAGGTAATAGCATATATAACAGTGTAATTAACTAACAGCAGTATATTTCAATTATCGTTTCAATTGAAATCAAATTTAATAAGTAAAAGAACGTTAATCGTGAGTGATTGATCACCTTTCGAGGCTAGAGAGAACAGGAATGTGATGATACAGATACGAATGCTGATACAGATACAGCTAGCGAGACAGCAACAGGTTAGAAATCGCTGCGATAGTTCAATAAAGAAACGTAAGTCAAGATGGCACGAATACGACGAACAAGACTGGTATATAAGAAACCTGATGAGATAAATCAGAATAGTCTAGATAAAAATGGAATATATAATTTATTTTACTTTCAAATCCATATTAATTTTAAACACATATTATATTAAACATATATATATATATACCGAAACTCGTATTAAAAATAACTATTATGAATCTTTTCAACATAACGGACCAATATCATATATATACTTTAAAAATGGTATCTCCAGATACAAACTTAAATCACAGGATATACTTGTATATAAATTATTATATATATATAACCAATATATAACGGTTGCCAAATGAACCATTGAGAAATAAAGTATATATACACAATATATATTTTAAAAATTCGCACTCTAAAATCATTATAAAAGCAAGACGGGTCCTAAAAAAAATTTCAAATGTATCCAGACACATTTTGACATTACTTTTATCATTATAACTTATTTACTTTAGTATACTGAATGGATATACTAATATTTACCTAACTACTGAAACATTACATTTAACTATTATAAACTTAAAACAACCTATAATATGCAACAGGTATTATGACCATATATGTACACTTACGTCTTTCCTATATATATAAACTTTTGATGCACTGTTGTAAAGGTACTTCAACATTAATTTATAATGGCCTATATGAATTGATATATGAACTACTTCATACTGCAAGCATATGCAAATTTTATAATATATGTATTTAAACTAACCAACCGACCGTACATCAATACCAAAACCATTGTATATATATATACAAATCAAATATCTTTGAAGCATAAGCTATAACAAAATCAGATTATATGAAATATATGTATACATATAGGAACCAAAATTTATGCTATAAAACAATAAAATTTAAAAGCACGAAGAAATAATTTTTTTTTATATAACCAATATAAACAGCTACTGTATATTTATATAGGTACACACAGTCAAAAATAAAATATGGTACTATAAACTCTATATATAGTAGAGGTATAAAATATATATCTACATAAACAGATAATATACTACAACATAGCTTTATATCTAACTAACATAGTTTTAAACTATCATCTATATATTGACTATATATTACATACCACTACTACATATATATAATATGATACTTGTACTTCATAAAACACTTCAACATATAAATACTCACAGTGCAACAAACCAAAAGGTGGTGTACACTATTGTTGCCAAGGCCAAGTAAGAGGAAGCTCGACAGGGAGTGGCAGACATGCGGAAGGGTGAGGTGAAGGTGGGATATGGTTTTGTTGAAGGGGAAGGTGGCCACGGCCATGGCTAGCACACGGAGAGCGGTTGCGGCCAAGGCGGCTGCCATGCCAGCTGTGGTCGGCGAGGGTGGAGGAGGAGAGGAAGGGCGGAGCGGCTATGGAGGAGGGCTCGGATCGGAGGACGAGGCTGTCGAGAAGGGTCGGCCAGAGTTTGGTCGAAGAGGGAAGGTCGTGATAGATGGGTGGAAGATGATGGACCTGTTGTAAAAGAATGGGGAAAGAAGATGTAAATTGTGCTCATATTATAATACTTTTGCTTTGAAAAATAAATGAACTGTCATCAAACAGAGAGAATAGAAAATGAACTAGTTGTATGAATTGTAACCAAGGAATAGTGAGAGCCAGCTATTAAATCTCGGAATTATAAAAGTCTATTGGCTATTTGTTTCAATAGATGGATAGCTGAAAAGACACAGGAAACGAAGAGTTGAAATTTCGTAACCGATACAGATATTTGTTTCGCGGTTTCGCCGCGAACCGGACACCAAATTTGACAATCGAATATACCGTAGAGATCAGCACGAGGAGACGATCAAAGCGGTATACTGATATCAGTGATTTGATTTGAATTATAAAAATTTGAATTTTCCAACTGGCGGAAAATGCAAGAAAAACACTGAAAAATAAGATCGACGGAGCCAAAGATGTCCGAATTTGGAAAAACGACAAACTGACATCTTGCTCGGAAGATGTTTTAGAATTTTTCTATGTAAAAATATTCAGGTTTCGGAAACATTTTATTTTCATCGCTTTTTAACTGATTAAATTGAAGTAAATTTACGCGCGAAATAAATTTTCATATTTTCGGACGAAAATTTACCAGTTGCTATGTTTAATTAGACGCATTCCAAATATCAAATTTATATTTCAAAATTTTATCGTTTAAAATTTCATAAAATTTCAACTAATTACGTTATTAAAACAGTTGAAATTTATGGGTCGTTACACTCTCCCCCACTCAAAACTTTTCGTTCCCGAAAAGGAATGAGGTAGGAGAATAGAAACAACCAGAAAGAAAAACAGATTGGAAATACAAAATAACAATTAATTTAAACCATATAAATTCAAATTTAAATTAATTGATATTCAATAATTTATTTAATCCATTTGATTTCACTAAAATCAATCTCAACTATTTCTTAATCTATTATCTTATTATCCAATTATGTTTAATTAACAAATTCCTAAAATCATAAATTAGAATAGTCATTTAATAAAAACCTATTTATTCAACAAATTTAATTCTTCTTTATTCCAAATTATTATTAAGTCTATTTCACTTAATATATCTTATTACATATATTTAAACCATATAAATTAATTTAAACCATATAAATTTCCATTTAAATTAATTTATATTCATTAATTGATTTTAAATTCAAGGTATTTCCATAAGTTGATCTAATTTCAGCTTATTAATTCTTTCAAAACAAATTTATTTGTCTCATCTATTATTCAATTAACTTATTATTCTATCATCTTTATTTGCATTTTTATATAGTCAAAATCTAAGTGTATAACATTTATTATAAACACTAAAATTTTATTTATAAAATCATTTTATATTGTATATTATCCAATTACATTTTAACTTATGAATAATTTAGGTAAGTTATATTGAAATGCAATTTAGTACTATACAAATAAAATAATCAAATTCAATTATCTCAAGTTTAAATACTTATTCAAAATTTAGCTTTATTTATAATTGAAAACATCTTTTAACATGATTTTAAGAATTAAATTTCCGTTTAATTCCAAACCCTTTAGAATAATTATGTATATACTATATATATTAAATCAAATTAAATTTAAAATAATATACCCATATATATATATATATATATATATATATAAATCAAGTCATACTTAAGAAATTCAAATTAAATATTTTTCCCAACAAAACCGTAGCAAAGCTACAGAATGGTTTCTCCACTTCGAAACTCGAAAATGAACGTCGATGATGCGGCCGCCATCACCGAAATTATTTTCCAGCGACAAAGAGAAGAGTACTAATTTCAATATTTAAATTCTTTGAAAACGGTTTCTATTTGAAAATACGTTCAATAATATACATTTTAAAATTTTAAAAACCAAAGCTTGAAATTTTAGGAATTTAAATTCTCAAATTCTTACTTTAATTTCATTTAAATTTGTAAATAAATCTATAAACCAACTTTTATAATTTCATTTATTTTTATGTTGGAATAATCAATGATTTACAAAACAAATAGTGAAAATCAAATATTACCTTTCTGACAACCAATTCAGTTAACAATTCAATTTCAGAAAATGTGTACTTATAAAAAAAAATAGTCATACAAGATTATTTTATTTACCAAATTTTGAAAATACCATTGTGTCAGTTTGCTCTGTTCAAGTGTTTTGGAAATCCTATCGATAGCGTTGATCAGACGAATCGATCGGAAACCCAAATCAACATCAACAACTTAAACAACACAGTATATATTAAAACATTTATATATTAGTTTACAAATACATTTCTTTGCTCGACGATACAGGAATGAATTTTCAAAATAAGGATAGGGATTCAAATTTTGTTGACTCAAATCAAAGAGAAATTTGATTCGAAAATAAGTTTGAAACAGAAGATAAGATAATTCAATTACCACAGTCGGGAGATGGATGAGTTTATTTAATTCACGGGCAACCTTAACCGGGTCGTCCGTAACTTCAAGAATAAGATCGATGCTGAATTCCGAGGTAAATCAACACTCGATCTCAAGAGATGGAATTCAAGTATAGCAGGTAATAGATAGCATCGTAAACCGAGGATACAGAAATCTTCGGTAAATCGATGTCTATTATAAAGGAGTTTACTCCTTTACGAATCATTCTAAGATTGGCGAGACCGCTGAACTATTATAGATAACATTCAGAATGGAGTTATGGGGTGCTCCATGATTGAAAGAAGACGAATAGTGAAGGACACGAATGAATTTCGAAACCGAGGGGAACGTTCCAAAATTCAAAGGAATTGAGTCAAAAGGAAGAGATTGAAACTCGAATGAGAGTGATTCTGTAAATACATTTACCCTATATGTTGAATTTTGCCTAGAACTACCAAAAGCTCTGATACCAACTGTAACGACCCGATATTTTGGACCATTCGCATCCATTATAAGTGTATAGGTAGACACTCATGCCGGAATTGAATTGCTCAAAATACCGCGTTGTTAATTTAAATTGGCAAAACTGAACATATACAGTAAATAAATAATCACAGATCACAGACACAGAGTAATATAACAATAATGCAGCGGAAACAAAAGAATAGTAGTTCATGAAGCTACTATATATATAAAACAGAGTTATACAGGATACAACAGAAGTCTCGAATACAATAGACAAATACAATATCAGAATACATCACTGGAATAAACTGAATATCTGAAAGCTGGATAGATAGCTGGATCTCCAAGCGAAGCTCCAACTCCAAAGGTGAGTCTCGAATACTGGTACACTCAGTCTGACCCGAGCGTAAAGAAAACACAAAACACTCGAGTCAGGATTAACATTCTTAAATCATTAAATCCAACTCAAGTGAAACATCAACTGAAATACAAGTAACTCAAAGGATGTTTGGGATAATCATCCTCTAAGGATCCGTTAAACTATCTACTATGTAATAGTGTACGCTAAGTAGATAATGTCTAATCAATAAAGTACGATATCAAAATAGCGTTAAGGCGTTACCATAATCCCCCTTAACACATTTTTATTCCCAAGAGCATATACAAGACCGTAGTTTCCCCAAAACCGGAAGTCACCAGAGGGCAATCCATATACTAAAGGTACAAACCAAAACGTAGTGGTCGCGAATAGGATAATCAGTATGACAAGGTACATGAGGCGATACCAACTAGGATACTAGTAGTTGCCTGATCCGGACTGATGTTGGGCATAGCAGGTACTACCCCAACACCGCGAAACAACACTCCCAAATCAAGGGGTGCACCCAAATCGAATCACATAAGTAATAGATAAGGTATCGAAGAAGTGTGTCCGCTAGAGATGGCGATCCTCAATGGCCCGGCGCGGCTCCTGTTTTAGTCATGTCAGGTGTCATCCAATATCGTTCTCTTTCTTCAGTCAACGCGTTCACCAAAACCATCCACTTCGTTCTGGATCAACACTCCGCGTATATTAGTTATTAAAGTGGTTTCGGTATCGACAGAGAGTATGTCCATATCTGATCCCGGTCTCTTTAATAACTACGTATTATTACACCGATTGGTCATTTAATATATTTCAAAACCAAATCAATTTCCATTTCAATCAGAGTTTATAAATCAACATTTCATTTGTCTTTCTAAACCAATTTCCAATATTTACGTTTCAAAACTTCCAAATTCACAATTTCAAAATCTTATAATTCAATTTCAATTTCTATTTAAAACAATTCAAATATTGATTCAAGTTCGTAAATAAGTTTCATTCCGAAATCATTTAAATTAATTTGATTTAACATTTAAATCAATTTAAATTCATTTATCGATTTCATTCAATATTCATTAAGTAAATTTGCCATTCAAAATAATTTCTATTAAATTTCCAATTCATTAAATCAATTCTTAAGTTCAACTTCAATAAATCAAAATTTACAATTTTGAATTAAACTAAATTCGTCAAATCAATTCTTTCAATTACAAGTCTTACATTAATTCCAAAAATATCACATTTTCATTTCTTGTTAAATAAATTCCATTTCACTTATTTACTTTCTTAAATAATTTTCCAAAACTTACTTAATCAAGAAAACTCAATTTCAATTATTTACGAAGTAAAGTTCACTTATTCAAAAGTTCAATTTTACTTATTAAAGAGTTCAATTCAATTTAATCATTAAATAATCCAATCTTATTTAATTATTAAATAATTCAAAACTTAATTATTAAATAGTTTCAAAGTTAATAATTTCGAACTTAATTATAATTTCAAACTTAATTATTAAATCATTTCAAAGTTTAATAATTTCAAACTTAATTATAATTTCAAACTTAATTCGATAACTTCTCAAATTAAACCACATTCTTTCATCAATTACATTGTTAATATTTTGTTTCAGATTATTATATATTAACATTTTCCTTTCATTAAAATTCAAATTTCAACTTCATTTCAAAACCATATTATTTATTCAAATAAAATCTTCAATTTATTTTCAAATCAAATTATTGACCAATCGGGTTTTATTTAATTTCCTATCCTAGGTCAAGTTCAATTTGGGTATTTATCATTTCAACCCGATTCCAATTCAATTCAAAATCAAAGCATACAAAGGGAACTTGCAGTGTGATAACTGGGATGGTGTCAAAGTAAATAAACAAGCAATAACAACAATCAATAACAATCCAATAACCAATTCAAATAATCCCGAAATAACTGCATTAATTCGCATTGTTATTTGTACGAATTAATATAATTATTTCTAGAATCTACACTATCATTTCATGTAGATTAAAGATTATTACATTACGGTTTTCACTTGTCATCTATTACAATTTCATACATCATCAATTTAACAACATACATTCAGTGGTTCAAAATGTAATTAAACAAATCCTACGTATCAATAAATTTAACAGTTAAAGGGGTCATATTATACAAACGTCAGTTAATCAAATTTAACATTTAACTATCCTATATCAAGTTCAATTGCATACTATTTATCATTTTAACATTAACAATTTAAAGTCCAATATAAACATCAACAATCAATCAATTTTCAGCCAAACTGTATTATCATCGCATAAATAATTAACAGATAATGGTGTCAGATGTCACAGGTGAACTGATACAGGTAATAGCATATATAACAGTGTAATTAACTAACAGCAGTATATTTCAATTATCGTTTCAATTGAAATCAAATTTAATAAGTAAAAGAACGTTAATCGTGAGTGTTTGCTCACCTTTCGAGGCTAGAGAGAACATGAATGTGATGATACAGATACGAATGCTGATACAGATACAGCTAGGGAGACAGCAACCGGTTAGAAATCGCTGCGATAGATTCAATAAAGAAACGTAAGTCAAGATGGCACGAATACGACGAACAAGACTGGTATATAAGAAACCTGATGAGATAAATCAGAATAGTCTAGATAAAAATGGAATATATAATTTATTTTACTTTCAAATCCATATTAATTTTAAACACATATTATATTAAACATATATATATATATATACCGAAACTCGTATTAAAAATAACTATTATGAATCTTTTCAACATAACGGACCAATGTCATATATATATACTTTAAAAATGGTATCTCCAGATACAAACTTAAATCACAGGATATACTTGTATATAAATTATTATATATATAACCAATATATAACGGTTGCCAAATGAACCATTGAGAAATAAAGTATATATACACAATATATATTTTAAAAATTCGCACTCTAAAATCATTATAAAAGCAAGACGGGTCCTAAACAAAATTTCAAATGTATACAGACACATTTTGACATTACTTTTATCATTATAACTTATTTACTTTAGTATACTGAATGGATATACTAATATTTACCTAACTACTGAAACATTACATTTAACTATTATAAACTTAAAACAACCTACAATATGCAACAGGTATTATGACCATATATGTACACTTACGTCTTTCCTATATATATAAACTTTTGATGCACTGTTGTAAATGTACTTCAACATTAATTTATAATGGCCTATATGAATTGATATATGAACTACTTCATACTGCAAGCATATGCAAATTTTATAATATATGTATTTAAACTAACCAACCGACCGTACATCAATACCAAAACCATTGTATATATATATACAAATCAAATATCTTTGAAGCATAAGCTATAACAAAATCAGATTATATGAAATCTATGTATACATATAGGAACCAAAATTTATGCTATAAAACAATAAAATTTAAAAGCACGAAGAAATTTTTTTTATATATAACCAATATAAACAACTACTGTATATTTATATAGGTACACACAGTCAAAAATAAAATATGGTACTATAAACTCTATATATAGTAGAGGTATAAAATATATATCTACATAAACAGATAATATACTACAACATAGCTTTATATCTAACTAACATAGTTTTAAACTATCATCTATATATTGACTATATATTACATACCACTACTACATATATATAATATGATACTTGTACTTCATAAAACACTTCAACATATAAATACTCACAGTGCAACAAACCAAAAGGTGGTGTACACTATTGTTGCCAAGGCCAAGTAAGAGGAAGCTCGACAGGGAGTGGCAGACATGCGGAAGGGTGAGGTGAAGGTGGGATATGGTTTTGTTGAAGGGGAAGGTGGCCACGGCCATGGCTAGCACACGGAGAGCGGTTGCGGCCAAGGCGGCTGCCATGCCAGCTGTGGTCGGCGAGGGTGGAGGAGGAGAGGAAGGGCGGAGCGGCTATGGAGGAGGGCTCGGATCGGAGGACGAGGCTGTCGAGAAGGGTCGGCCAGAGTTTGGTCGAAGAGGGAAGGTCGTGATAGATGGGTGGAAGATGATGGACCTGTTGTAAAAGAATGGGGAAAGAAGATGTAAATTGTGCTCATATTATAATACTTTTGCTTTGAAAAATAAATGAACTGTCATCAAACAGAGAGAATAGAAAATGAACTAGTTGTATGAATTGTAACTGAGGAATAGTGAGAGCCAGCTATTAAATCTCGGAATTATAAAAGTCTATTGGCTATTTGTTTCAATAGATGGATAGCTGAAAAGACACAGGAAACGAAGAGTTGAAATTTCGTAACCGATACAGATATTTGTTTCGCGGTTTCGCCGCGAACCGGACACCAAATTTGACAATCGAATATACCGTAGAGATCAGCACGAGGAGACGATCAAAGCGGTATACTGATATCAGTGATTTGATTTGAATTATAAAAATTCGAATTTTCCAACTGGCGGAAAATGCAAGAAAAACACTGAAAAATAAGATCGACGGAGCCAAAGATGTCCGAATTTGGAAAAACGACAAACTAACATGTTGCTCAGAAGATGGTTTAGAATTTTTCTATATAAAAATATTCAGGTTTCGGAAACATTTTATTTTCATCGCTTTTTAACTGATTAAATTGAAGTAAATTTACGCGCGAAATAAATTTTCATATTTTCGGACGAAAATTTACCAGTTGCTATGTTTAATTAGACGCATTCCAAATATCAAATTTATATTTCAAAATTTTATCGTTTAAAATTTCTTAAAATTTCAACTAATTACGTTATTAAAACAGTTGAAATTTACGGGTCGTTACAGCAACTCTTAATTTTCACAGACTTTTTTGAACTAGTGTCAGATGCAAAAGTGTTTTATTTAAAAAAAATGTGTGAGTCATTTAGGAGATACAAGAGCAAATTGAGGACAAGCTACTATGACAAATTTGATAATGATGAAGAGAGGAGGAAAAATTATCCTTCAAAAATCAGCCAAGAAGATTGAGATGGTTTCTTGGAAAATGAAGCAAAACCTGGTGCACGTGAAACAAGAGATCTAGGCAAAAAAAATAGATCATTATACAACTATAGCCATCACACTGGTCGTACAAGTCACGCTGTAGTAGAACATAAAATGTTACGTTTGTTTCGCCTTTTTTATTAAATATTCTTGGTTTGTAGCGTTTGCTCTAAATTTCAATGACATTTGGATAATGTCAATATGTGAAATGCAAAATGGATAAAAATGCATGCAGGATTGTTTGCTTTCTTCCCGCATTTGTATGCAATTATTTCCAAATAACGTTTTAAATAAATTGTATTAGGTTATTGGTCCAAAATTTTTTGGAATCCCAAGTAATGAAAAATCAGGAATTTCTATTGACATCCATAAACAATTTCAAATTTTTAAGCCAAATTTATCAAAGATTTGTATTCTGAACATAAGAATGAAATGAACTAAACCCAAATATTAACATTATGTCAAAAATAAAGAGCTGGCAATAAACTTCAAAGCCTACTTTATGAAACAACAATTGAGTTTTGTTTTGTTTGATTCCTGTATTTACCACACAGAGTTACAGAAAACTATTTTGCTTTAGCCAAAATTCCTTCTGTTCTTTTATTTACAGCAATCTTTGTGGTTGTAGTGTGTTTGGTTGGTTGGTTGGTGCTTTGTTTTCTTGTGCTTTCTCTGTTGAACACCAGGAAGGCATTATTGATTTTTTGCTTCTTTTATTTCATTAGTAATCATTTTAGGTAGTACTATTTGTTAGTGCCTCATCCGCCTAATAAAATAAAATTATCTTTTATCCTAACCATTCCTAACTTAAATTAACAGGAACAAGTCCTTCGGGACATTGAAATGTATTCCTTGTTACAATATACGAATATAAATTTTGGATAGAGTAATATCATTTATATGTTGAGATTGTCATTGGGAAGAAGCTTCAAAGATAAGATGTTTGTTACAATGAAGCTTTGATGACTTAAATTAACCAAGTCCAAGACAAAAATAAAACATATTCCACTGTATCATTAAACTACTTAAGAGTGAGTGCATCTTTCTTCATCAAAAATATATATTACTGTAATGATTCAGAAACTTATGAGAATAAATTGTTACATTCAACCATATTTTGTTCTGTACAGTAAATACAGTAGAATTAGTGGGAATGTTAATTAGGGCTCTGCACATAGACTTGCATTGCCTCCAAAGATTTTAGCTATAATCAGCAGCCTGAAAACAAACAAATTTACTAAGAAAATATGATAAGAATAATTAATATACTAATATATTTAAAATGTATAAATACACGATGCATCTACTTTTGTTTTGCTGTGATAATAATGTAGAAATTAAAGCTTAAAGATTTAACATTAATACACCATTTTTTATTAATTTTCGAATCAGAAGATCTTCACCAAAAAAGATAATACTATAGACCACTTCTTTGGTTCCCTGAAACAGATAAGTAATTATACAAATTACTCATCAGTTTAGAATTTTTGCTGTTTGTTATAAATTTTACATCCACATGAAAGTAAGATGGTTGCAATTCTAGTTAGTATTAAGTAGGGCACTACATTGAATCAAAACTGAGATTTAATTATCATCTTGACTTAATTAGGATAGGAAATGAACTCACCTTTAACTCTTTTATATCTATACTATTATATTATTAGTCAGTTAGGTTTCGAGAGCGCGCAGACCTCGTGAGCAATTTGTGAAATCAAGAGTCGCGTTTTTCTTCTTTTTATTCCTATCGACCTGTCCATCTTTTCGTCCAGATGAAAATTTCTTTCTCGCTGTTGCTAATCTCCTCTTCCTCAGACCCTCATGAAAAACCCTAACCTAAATTAGATATCAGATAATTCTATCTTACATTTGAATCATCGACTACAAATTGGTACCACCATTATCATGCAAATCAGGTGTCCACTAATCGCGTCTCTTCCTCTCATCTCCCCTCCACTCTTAAACTTTCGACTGGTTGATTTCCTATGGTCCGATTACTTCCGGCATTTGATTTCACGTGTAAGCGGATTTGTTCTTCCGTTGGCTAGGTTTTCAGGTAATTTTGCATCGCGTTGTCATCTATCTTTCCTAATTTTTGAAATTAATTTCAATATTTTGGTAAATCTTCTTCATTTGTCTGATTTGTTTCACTATCTGCTGCGCCTGATTGCAATTTGGTATATGACATTACATACATTTTGGTTTGAAATAACGGGTTTGTTTCCCCTTTATCTTAGAAAATGGTTCTGAATAATTATACTCTTATACTAATTTCTTTGATTTTTAGTTAAGTGATTATTCACCCTTGATTGATTCAGTATATTTAGATGGAATATGGTTGTAAAAACCATTGTTGAGCCTTGACTTTTCACATCGGTACTAGATAAGTGGTATAATGTAGAAATAATTTTATTTGCTCTATGGTTTTGTTACATATTTTGTAATCCAAATCTGCATTTAGCTATAAGTTAATCATATACTCTCACTGACATGAGAAGGTGGTTTAATTGCTATGGATCTCAAACATTTAGTTGCAGTTTAATTGCATTCATTTTAGTGGTTCAATTTTAGATCTGTTCAAAAAGGTTCATAATATATTTACTAATACTAAAACCTTATCCCATATCAGTGTTAGGACCAACTACCTTGGGCAATGTTTGCATCGCATTGACATTGTACCTTTGATGGATAAGGTTATGTTATTGTTTTTCGAAAATATAAATCGACAAAACTTGAGAAGTGCCTTATGATATGGTTTTCATCCTTTCACAATATTTTTTTATGATCTTATTATCATTTAATATTTTAGAATTTTATTTAAGATCACAATTTATATTCAAATTAGAATTCACATTAATCCACATAAAATTTCATTTTTAACCATTGTAATTCTAAAATTTCTTATTCAATTTAATACTTTTACCTGTAATAAAATCACTTGAATTAAGTCCAAATTACAGAGGTTAATCAACAATTTTAGAATAAAGCTTAATGGAAAATTTTAACAGCGGATATTTTCTTTTATAGTCTGATCATATCGGTACAAGTAACATTCATGCTCAGTTGGTCTGTAATGTTGCTTTTTCAATTTACTTTGTTTGCGTGGGTTCGATTTTACCTTAATTTAGATGTAAAATTAAATTAAATTAACTACTATTCGGTTGTCGTAAGGAAATAATATCTTAATTTTACCTTAAGAATAAGAACATATTTCAGTAATACTGGAATTGACAATCCTTTTTTGGTGAATTAATGAATTTTTAACTATTTTACAATTAGCTCTATTAAACATAATTTAATTTTAAGCGATGTGTTTTGTCAACTAACTTAACCATAACATACTTTAGATGTTAACTAATGTGCTTATAATCAGACTTCACTATACTAAAGTATATTTTTCTTTATATGCCAAATCCCCTTGGGCAAGGAAAGGTCTTTATAAAAGTACATGTATGTAAAAAAATAATTGCTGAAAATTATGGTTTCTTAGAGATTTGTGGAGAAGATTAGGTAGGTAATTCATTTACCTGCCTAAACTTTGAACTAATGCACATTCATGGTTATTTATTTACTAAAATTAAAGACGCTAATCAATTTTTATAGTATATTGAAGCCTTTACTAAAATGTATTTTACACCAAACTATGTTAAAACAAACTATAAGAGGACGAGGGAGTTATCAAATTAATCATAATGGATTTGATTCTATATAATTTTGTGAGATACTATTTTCTAATTTGACTATGCCATTAAAAGACTGTGGTATTCAACCCGTTACAGATTTTCTTTCCAACCTAAGGAATTGTTTGAAATTGCTTCCAAATGAACACTGACACAATTATTAATTACATTAACATAACCATTATGAAAATTTCTTTTTTTAACCATTTAGCTGATAAAAAAAACTTGATAAAGGCAATCAGTTATCACAAAAAAATATCACAAATTTTATTTACCTTGACTGGGTTTGTACTTTGTACCTTAGAAAAAATTAAGGTACAATCATGTATAACCCTGCAAACTTCTAAACTATATGAGTCTAATATTGTTATCCCTTAACTGAAATTTTAATGCATGGATAAACAATTACGTTCAAGTAATTTTTATTTCCCACATTATATGAAGTACCGATTATTCTACCGTTTTTTGACACAATTCAACCTTTATATCTGCACTAATTATGTGATCTTATGTCTTACACTGCAACGATGCTAACACCCTTTGTTTTTCTTATGGGAAAAATTCTAAAACGGGTTTGTAATCATTGAAGTTTAGCTCTAATTTTATCTATTACTGTTTTTTAAATAATAATAATAAATAAGAAAATAAAAATGCTTATTCTTTTAACTCTTTATATACAATTTCTTACATGGTCCATATTTAGTTATTTTTGTTTTGTTTAAGGGTTTATGTGGACTATCACTACATTATTTTATCCGCATTTCTTTTGGAGAAAACAAGGAAATCAGGTCAACACCATATGTGATTTACATTCACTTTCTAGCCAAGAAATAATCTTATGTAAACAAGTAAAAAATTTAGTCCCTATGATACCACTTCACTGAAAATTTTATGTTTAAATGTGATATAAGTAGAGTAATTTGGATTGATTTTTGTGACTACTAATGTACAATCTTCTCACTTTTAAGCTTAGGCATGGTTATATAAATTACTCTCCTAAGAGATATTTATGTTATAAGCTCTTACTAAACCAAAAAAACTATATAACCTTCTTTGTATGGTGACTCATGTTATTAAAAAGTAAGTCACTTTTTGTATAATTTGAAATTATGCTTTTTTGACTTTTTCCCATATTGTACGTTTTTCATTACAATTTATCCATAATTCTGCATTTTATGTGATAGGCTTTGTTTACAGTTAAATGCTCTCTTACTTAAATCGGTATATTTTTAATTTCAAACAACATCGGGCAAGATCATGCCATGTTTGAACAGGGTGCTTCAGTTGGACATGTGAGCAATGATTACTTAGGTAAGAACATGATATTTTGCGAAAAAAGAATAGAAAAGTAAGATGCTTAATATTTTTTACTTTCTCACTGTACATTGAAAGACAGTTTTGCTTCTTTTTTTAGGTAGTTTATGTAGCCTGTTCCTTATGATGTTTACATAACATACCATTGAATAATATGTTTGGTTTGTTTAATTCAAGTATTGTTTAATACTGTATTCATTGTTTCACAAGCATCTCCATTTATCAGCCGTTTATCTTTTTGTTACAACAAAATCAATGTTTGCAGAAGTTACCTCTAACTAAATTTGTCGAACTAGAATTTTCAATCAATTTAATGTACGATGGATAAAATATTTTGTGTATTGAATATGTGTATCCGATGTTCCTGAGTACATGGATTGAAATGTCGACGTTATTTTTTATTGTTTAACCAAATGAATAGTTATTTGGAATTGACTAATTTTAGGTAATTATGTGATATTCAAAACACATGGTTATTAAAGCACTGTGTCTTTATGTATTTTTATTTTATTTTATTTTATTTTTTAAACCAAAAATCTTGAATATACTAATCACAAGATAAGGACAACATTCTACAGAGGATCCTAGAGGTGAATAAATATTTCAACCATCACAACCAGAAATACATGCATTCACCTATATAACAGTCCTTAAAACACCATAGAAAATGGATTTAACACGTTATTTTTGTTTCCACTTAGTCTGACATCACTGCTTACTCGAATTGGTGACATTGTTTGCTGTAGCCAAAGCGTTGCCTTGAGAATTGGCATACTGCAATCCTTCTGCAATCAGGTAGTACCGATTCTGGTCTGTCGTCCGGGTTTGCTACTGAGTTAGGTCATTAGCAGGGGGTTGGTAATAATTTTGGCACTAACAAGGGACCAACAATGAGTTTGTCCAGCAGAATGGGCTGAAGATGGATTTGACTGGCAATAGAGGGTTGGTAGTAATTTTGCATTGCTTCAGAGGACCCTTTTCGAATTTGACTAGCAGCAGGGATATGTATGAATTGCACCTCTGACTGGGCATGGGCTTGAGTTGATGCAGTTCTATACCATGTGTTCTATGTTAGCACTCTTTGAGGTGCAGTAACATCAACTGTACAACCATTGTAAGTGGCATATCTTGAATCTTGAATAAAAGAGACCTTACATTAGACTGTCTAAATGATGCATCAGCTTGTGAGATATAGACATAAGCTGTATGACAATCACATGTGAAATATCATGAACGGTGAACTGAAGATGTGCTCTGTTTAAAAAGGCTGAAGAACTATGTTTTTGCAGTAAAATATCTCTATTTTGGAATTATTAAAGAACGGTTAAAAAGACATTCTTATTTCTGCTATTTCTGTTCGAGGTACTAAATTATCAATTAAATGAAAACTAAGTCTTCTTTATGTTTTGATGGCTGAAAGGTGATTACTGTGACTTTAGTTGTATGTGAATAGTTTGTATACGTTTTGCAATCTAATATGTATTTGTTTTCAATTGCAGCATGAGGGAGTTATTTGGAGAAATAGCTTGCATATGAATAATCTAGAAGTTGAAGAGTAAGTTTCCTATGCATTTGTTTTATGACTTAACTAAGCTCATTTTTGATTTCCTGCTAAATGAAATTTTAAATGTTCATAACTCATCTACAGGTTGACTATTATTTTGAAATTAGTGCTTATGATGAAAAAAAGGAGGTAACCAGTTTGGCTACATTTTTATTTTCCGGAAGACAACTGGACTTAAAGCTGGTAAAAACCCTCAACTTAATCAAATTTTATCAAAAGGAGGTAATACCACATTTTTCTTCTTTCATTCTTTAACATGAAGATGTAGCTTTTAACAGGATACAACCAAATAATGTAAGTAAATGACATAATTCTATATCTTTGAGCAATGAGAAAAACTAGAAATACAAATTAAAATTAAGGAACCAGTCAATCAGTAATAATTAAATTAGTTAAATGTTTTGTATAAATTTTAAATTGATCTATAGGTAACCGCTGACATCGTTTTGCATTAGACTATCTAATGCCTCTCTGTAACACCATAGGTAGGGCTGTTATGGTAATGGTTACCGTTACCATTTTGTAAATACCGTTTCCGTACCGTTTTTACTGGTAAACTAAAATTGTTTACCGTTATCGTTACCGATTGACTGGTATACCGATGACTGGTATACCGATAAACTGGTAATCGTTACACCGGTAATGGTAAATTACCGTTTGTCTAGAAAAATAATAAGTTGATATATTTTTACATTGAATGACGATTCATTATATATCTCATTGAGTTATTTAATAAAGGACATAGAAAAGAAGTATATTTACCATCATTTGAGTTGATTTACTGAAATAAATTAAACATTTTTCTTGCTTCAAAATGCCCATAACACAACATCTTACATGCATATCAATGTACCATGAATGGACTGGTAAATTACCGTTACCGCTGGTTTTGAAAAAATATTACCGATGCTTTACCGTAAAAAATGGTAAATTTACCGTTACCATACCGATTATACTGGTATACCGACTTTGCTTCAAAATGGTAACCGATTGACTGGTAATGGTATGGTAATGGTAAATTTACCATTACCATAACAGCCCTAACCATAGGGACTTAATATCATATTTTATTATTTCTAAGCCTAATTGGACCAATTAGGTTTAATTGGGTACTAATTATTGGAACCTAAACCAGCTTCTATTTATGTTTTTGATGGAAATTGAATCATAAAGTTGTTAAACCAATATTATTATTTTTTGAAAAAAAAATATTACAGGTTTTATCCTTACCATTTACTACAGTAAAATAGTTGTCTTTATTTTGGTCACTTGCAAGCATGTTGTGTGTGAGGTAGCATTCCCATTTTTATCTCCCCACCACCTTTTAAGGTTGTAGCATAAGTAGGAATGGGATGAAGTCTGATTAAGATATCATGCCAACTTAGGGAGATTATTTGTATATTAACAATGCTTTTCATATGGATGTGCATGAGCAGTTGTACTGGGAACTCAATATATGAGTTAATGAGTTAAGCTATGATGAGTTAAGCTAAATTTTGTAAAGATATTTCTACAGTTCATTTGTCTTTTCATTGTATTTTGTCCAAAGATCAACTTTATTCAATATTCGAGTTACTTCCTAAATCATTATTATTTCTAAATTCCCAAAAAGTTCTGGTTTTCCAATATCACTTCTTAAACAAAAATCAAAATATACTGTGTGTGGCATGGGTTCTGACACATCTGAAGGGCAAGTCGCTTTGGATTCACTGTAACAATCTAGGCAATGCCTCATTTACTCGCATGCTTCTGCCATTAAAATGGAAAAAAAACTTGCAGAAAATTTTAATTTAATTCTCAATCGTATGATACACTATTTGGACTGTCTTCCTCAATTTACACCAATAATAATACCTACTCTGTTACTGTACGTTTACAAATGAAAATATATTAAACATGTTATGTTTTTTTTTTCATCTTTTCATCCAATATAAACTAACATGTTTCGTTGACTATTTGGATTCTAATTACTTAACAAGTTATATATGCAAAAAATGTCATTAGCATACTATAGTTCAGTCACTGTTAACTAACTTTGGATCTAAAATTTTGCAGGAACAGGCATACAAGGGACTGAATGTAAACTCTAAATCACATGACATTTTAGGACGTTTCTCATGTGTTCTCCCCTACTGACTAAATTGCTATCTGAGTTTGGGCTGATTGTGACCTGTGTTTACTTCTATTATATAATTTACTTCAACTCTGAGCTGATGATAAGCATGACATCAATTTCCATTCTACCAATCAGCCTGCTACAATTTGCTTAGTTTGGTTATATCTTTATTTCATAATTTTTTTTTAACAATGATACAATTTGTAATAAATAGATTATGCATTGCCTGTTTGCTTCCAATATCATATCCTCTTATACTTTGTGTTTAGAGACTTCAAAAAGCAACCTATTTTTGATATTGGCATGAACCTACGTTCTATACAGGATGACTGCAAAATCAAAGATACATTAACGTTATCAAACATTTGTGTTTCAATACTGAATAAAAACTGCCTATGTACTACATTCCTACAAACTGAATTTCAGTATTTGTTGTCATTGACCAAACAATATTACCGCTTATTGTCACTACTTTCAATGGATTACTGGACCTGACATTTATATTGGAGATTATGTATGTATGTAGGTAGGTAGGTATGTACGTTAGAGGATAGATTTTTAATACATTCTTTATCCTTTGAATATCTGTGAACGTAAATATATTCTCTGCAATTTTTTCTATTAATTTTAATTATGATTGTCGCAAGAAAATATATCTATGCATTTTTATCCTTGCACATTGTTGACAATGATGTAACACCGTTGTTTAGCAATGTTTTTTCGTTATTATATTAATTCTTTTTATATATTTGGATATGGTTTATGCAACTACAATATTTTCGTCCGAACCGTGTGCGAAGCATGAGTTCACACTAGTTTGATTTAATAGTCATGACATATATATGAGTGCATAACAGTGTTAGTGGAGCCGAATCCAAAATTTGAAATTCTCACTTTGGCTTCTTCTCATTAGACGAATCTTGATGGTTCCAACCTCATACAAATGCATTATTATATTTTGAAATACTCTTATAATTAGTTTTCAAAAGAAGCATGAGTGAATTAGATTAAGTCTATGTAAGACATTATTGCCCCTGGCTTCCTGAAAACTGATTTCTTCCCACAAAACCAATTGATCGCCACTAAGATGTAATTTTAATCAAATTGATTAATTTTGTCATAATTAAACTAATTGATATTAATTTGAAAGATTCGAGGCAGATGCCTATGTATTGATGATATTTAAAACCAATAAAGAGTGAAAGGATGTATTATGTATCTATTCTATAATTGAGTAGCATAAGTCTACAATTCTTTCAACCTGTTTGAATTTTGAGGAAGCTGCGGTAATAGATGCACCAATTCATGTTAAAGCTTCATTGTATAGGCATTATTGCACACTATATATGTTGATTCAACTTATCCTCCTCTTGAATCTTATAACCTTTAAACCTGTAAAAGTGAAATCAAATACTAAGTTTGTATTGGAAATTACTCCAAATTAAACACAATTTTACAATCAAACTGGACAGGTTATTAAAAATGAGAAACTGAAATTTCTTCAAAACAAAAAAAAAATCAAATTTCAAATTTACTCAAAAAATGGAATTTTATGATCCTGGTAACACCTTGAATGTTTAATTGTGCCAAATCCAGATTCTCTTGCATATGTTTAATTTTTTATGTATCAAAGGTAACATTACCATAAAATTTAAATGTACATTATCAAAGTAGATATAAATATTTCACATTAACTTATATAACTTCACATAAAGCAATCTAAAATTTAAATGATATAATAAAATAAATAAAGAGAATAATCATTCAGTTAGTGCAATTTAAAATGATACGATGAACTAATCGCTAAGAACAATTTATGTAGTGGATGCACTATATATAAAAAATAAAGATTGTTATGCGCTGGAACCTACATTTATTTCATGTGTTCAAGTTTTTAATCCCTAGCTTCTACTTTACATCTTGCATGCATTTATGCAATTGATATGCAATTGATACAATATGAAATAGAAAAAAATATATTATCAATGCATTTCTCATTGAAAGAAATATTTTTTAACTACTCTATTTCTATTTGTACAAAGCACATTAATTGTTATCAATGCATTTCTCATTGAAAGAAATTTCTTTCAACGAGAAACGAGAAATGAGAAATGCTTAAAAACATATTATCAATTCCATTTGTACAATGTGCTTTTAGTACTAGGAGGTGAAGGAATTTAGAAGCAGGTGCTAACAGAATCAATTTTTTGCACTGATCACTTTGAAAAGCAACTTTTGCATCATTTGATTTATATTCTCTTAGATCATGGATTGTGAGTATGTGATAACTTTCCTTTTAATTAGCATGCTTTTCTCTTGAAAAGCACAAGATACTCAAGTTAGATCGAAACATGATAAGTACTATATTATTTGGCTTAAACCCGCAATGTGAGTCTCTAGACTGAAAGAATTAATCCAAAAATGCGTTAGATGTACTAATTAGTTGTTCAGTCAAATTAAAGCAATTTTCCTCTCTCACAGATGCGGTAACTGATTTTTTAACTTATTCAGTTACAAATAAAGAAGCATTTCATGCATTATTTTTCTTTTTTATAGTTTGCACTGTCTTGAGAACTGCTACTAAAGTGGTAATATTTCTAATGTGTAGATTTATCTATCTTGGGTTCAAGTCCACGACTTCAAAAACAAAGCTCTGCACTTTTGTTTGATCCATGTACAGCTCCCATGTTTTTGTAAAAATGAAATAAAATTAGTACCTATTGATACAAGAAAAGTAGAAGTACTGGCATAAGTCAAAGCACATTGTACAGATGAAAAAATGTATTACCAATGCATTTCTCATTTCTCATTGAAAGAAAATATCAACAAATGGAATTGTTAAGAAATGTGGATATCATCTAGCTAGTGTGATGCATTAATTATTTCCTCTTTGGTTGCAAGCCAGTGAAAATCCAGAAAAAGAAATCACACATCGTCAAGTATGGGAGAAAACTCACACAAAAAAGGATGGTACCATATCGACTTCTTCCTACATCGTAAGTTAAACAATCTATTGTTTTAGATGAAAAATTAATAATGATTTATTATGACATTTATGTTTATATGTTTTATCAGTCTACTATTTTAGATTAGTAACCTATCAATTAATAGTAATATCTCAAGTATTATCATAATTTAGGGTAAAATTGCAAAAGCGAAGGAAGCAATCAGTGACAATGATGAAGAAGATTTGCCATTGGATGAAGACATCTTATCACAAGTGTTTGGCAAGGATACAAGTGGCCGGACTCGCAGTATTGGAACCAAGATATCAAGAACACAAGTAAAGGCTTATACTATTGCACCTAAACAAATCAAAAGGACCAAAGTAGACTTAGAAGACTTGAAAGCTAGGATGGACAATATGGAGGATACACTGAAGTTGTTGGTCGACTTGTTCAAGGGATACATGGATAACGGAAAACACATACCAGACATTCCTTCCAACGAAGGAGGAAGTGGGATACGATAGAAAATTGTTGGAAGATTGTCGAACAACGAAGTTAATAATCCATTGAGTTCGTCTAGTTCGACAAATCAAAAATGTGAAATCCTGAATTTTGATCTAGAGGTCATTGCAACAGGTTCTATATGCAGAGATTCGACATCATCCATTATACATGGGAAGTCTGTACCTCCAACACACGAGAAGTTGGTTGTGGATAGCATACTACTACGAGATGAGAACATAGCCAAACAAAATCATCCTCTTGTTACGACCTTTAGTGAAGTTGGAAGCGGTGGTTTTGCATGCCATCCAAAGTTTTCAATTCGATATCTTTGGACACGAGATCGGGTAATAGTCTAATTTTAATCTGTTTAAACTTATCTTTGTCCGTCGTAAACTATTTCTTGATACTCAATGTTTTTTAGTCTAATTTTAATTGGATGTGTTTGATAATCCTATGTTAGTATGCCTTAAGCGAAATTCCGATTGACTTTTTATAAACTCTTTTGACACTTCATGTTTATAAATATCGTTGAACATTTATCAATGAATCAATGTGACACTAAACATTTACAATCTGTTGTCACCTTTTTTTTCCTCTCGGTAATGCATCATTTGAAATTTGAAATATTGTTTTTTTATTTTAAATATTGTTTTTTTACTTTTATGTACTTTAAAATTTGAGAGTCAAAGTGTTAATGAAAAACAGTTGGTATTGTTAAACCTGTTATTAGAAGGAAAAATTTACGATTAACGAGCTTATAGATGAATACAAAATTTCAGCCTCTTAGGCATTTAATTTATACAAAACATATAATATACATGTATACTAAGAATACGATTCGAGTCATATATACTGCACATAACTCTAGAACTTACGTGTTCATATCGATTGCATTAATCGCCTGGTTTGCCAATTCATAGATCTCGAGTTTAAAAATATAGTGGGCTATATATTACAATGCAAGAGAATATAAAATTAATCTGACGAATTACAATTAATCAATTCATAACATGTTAATTAACTATATTGTAATGAGTAACATGAAATGTTGACATTCATTAAATTTCAGTTTTCGGATCACCTTATATAGTTAACATAAAGAAAGATCAATGCGTAAGATTCACTTTTCTAATTGGTCTCACTCATTCCCAAATATGTTTTTATTAATTGCTTTTTCATTTAATTAACCATAGTCCATCTATGTTAATTAATTTCAATTGCATTATTTTATACGGTTGACTTGTAAAAGAAATGTGTTTTAAACTAGCTTTTACATTGTAGTTTAAGATTTCATGTGAGGTAGATAAGAGACCATGTTTAATATGGTATTTACAGTTGAATATGCTTTTTCAACACTTATATCATAAAATTTTCAACCGTTTCTGTGTTAATGTTTTAAAGTTTAACAACACAGTCAGCAGTTCTACAAAGATGATCTCTAGTTAGTAAATATTATGCATGCATCCGTATACATTTTACAAGCACAATTAACTTGATTAGTAATGAGAAATAATAGTGTTTAATTCGATGTGGCGAAATGTTCTCTTGTTAGACTTTACATGCTAGATTTCAAAAATCCAGTGAAAAGCTGGACCGCAACTGCCAGCTTACCTTAGTTAATTTTCTTTCCTGTGTACATTAATTTTATCTAATTAAATGGCCCGATTGTTAAGATGCTACAGCTGATTGTACTATATAAGCACTTCTTTAGAGATCAAGACAAATAAAACATGTAATTTCCCGATTTTGAAGTAAATACATATTTTGAAACAATCACAGTAATTTCCACCCTCTTCAGACTGTGGTTATTTAAGTCTACAATCATGACATATAAATAAATTTAACGATACTAACAAACTAAATACATGTTTAAGGTCATACAGTCCATTCGACATATGACTAAACGTAACTTAGTACAACATAGGCACCTCATACTGATCGATGGTTATGAAGTAACTCTACTTTTAGAACATGAAAAAACTAAGAATGAACATCTTTTTAGGTAATTGACTGAACAGATAAGCCAAATAAACAAAATCTAAAATCAATCATGCAAGTTCAAGATATTTTGGGTTTAATTTTACGTTAAACTCACTTCTCTCTGCCAGAATGCAAACAATATACTACCAATGGATCCAAATGCATAAAAAACAACCGGCCATCCAAATTTGTGTATTAGAATCGAAAAAAAATTCTAATCCAGTAATAGAACCAAGATACATTCCACTATACACTAAACAAAGTTATCTGCTTCTTTCTGAAACAAAAATCCATTTTGAAATTATATCGTTCATAGTTGGCATTGCAATACCCTGTAGTGAGAGGGAAATTGTCCAATGGAGCATGGACGAACAACGACATTAAATTCATACACACTAAATGATTTTAAAAGAGACGTACAAAGAAAGAGGGTGCTCATAATTTCTTAATGTTTGATATTAGGTACACTGTTATTATGTTAGATTAATCATTGCGAAAAACAAGGATCTAAATAGCATAGTCTTAAGGGCGCCTTAGACTATTAAGATTTACAAGAAATATGAAAAATGATCTTTACTCAAATGGTATGTATTTGTATTTATTAGGGATACGGATGCAAGGTACACCAATTAATCCAATGTATGTATTTAATTTGTCTAATTGGTCTTTTCAGGATCAAACTTTAAGGATTAAATATGCTATGGAGACATTTGAGGATTCAAATGCAAGTACATTTTTTTGAGATAACAAAACTCTTATAAACATTAACTTGGCATGTAAGCTTGCCAATTTTACATTTCTTGTCTGACATATTACTATGCAGACCTATTAAGTGTTCTGTTGTAGGTTAGCTTAATAATATTGGATAAAGGGGATTTTCACTTCAAGGGCTTATTTGTGCAGATAATAAGTTTTAAGGACACTATTTTTAAAAAATTAGTTTTAAGGACATTTTACAGGAAAAAGATAAAAGAATTTATCATTTTCAATTATACAGAAATAATGATAAAAAGATTTATCATTTTCCTGTATAACTTAAAAAGATAAATGAATTTATCATTATCCTGTAAATTGTCCTTAAAACTAATTATTTATAAATGTTGTCCTTAAAACTTATTACCCTGAAAATAGAAGCCCTTCAACATAATTTCCACTTGGATAAATTTGTAAGTTTACTTACCTTTATGCTTTAACTAACTACATGTTTGTTCATAATGCAGATGATGCAGAGAAAAAGATTAGCCTGAAGTGAGGAATGAGAGGTAGTTCTGGATTTCTGGGTTCTTCTGTAATATTAGTTGGCTTGAAGAAACACTTTCTGATATACGGTTTTATGGTGTTTCTGTAATATTAGAATGTAATACTAGTTGTTGCCACTGTTGAACTATGTAGTGTTTGCATTGTTGCTACTACTGTTGAACTATGTAGTGTTACGTATTGTTGCTGTTATTGTTGTTGAACATTGTAATTAAAAGATTTGTTACGTTTGGTTTTTGTGTTGAATCTATGAAAAATATTTGGTTTAATGATCTATCTTTTGTGATATTGTGTTAAATTTGCAAATGTTTGTATTGAGTATGATAATGAAATGACTGTTACTGTAGACGGGGCAGGGAAAGCAATAAATTTTTAAATATAATAATATTAAAATTAGCAATGGTTTTGAGCCGTTGCAAAACAAAATGAATAAAGTTGCACAGTAAGACTTTAAAATGGCTTTAGGCCGTTGCAAAATTCAAATTAACAGCGGCTCTTAGCCATTATAAAACAGAAATTTAAATGGTTCAGAGCCGTTGCTAATTTTAATTTCGCAACGGCTGAAAGCTGTTGCTAAGTTTTTACCACTACAAATTTTGCAATGACTCAAAGTCGTTGCAAATTCCTTTTGTAACGGCTCTGAACCATTGCAAAATGACATTTCTGGTGTAGTGAAAGGTTTTAATATATCCTTTTCGAAAAATAAATGTAAAATATTGATCAAAAAGATAATCTAATCTCTGAAGGAACTAGAGAACGTAATATACACAGATTAAATATGAAAGTTAACCATAACACAAATATGTGTCTAGTAGCCAAAGAAAATGATCCTTAGTTATGGCACAAAAGATTTTGTCATATAAACCTTGAAGCAATATGCAAATTATCTAAAAATAATTTTGTAAAAGGTTTACCAAAAATGAATTTTAAAGTAAATAGTATTTGTGATGCTTGTCAGTTAGGAAAATTAACTAAATCTACTTTTAAACCAAAGAAAATTATTTCTACATTACAACCACTTGAGTTATTACATTTAGATCTTTTTGGACCAATTCAGGTTCAATCTATAAATTATAATATAGAGGTTTTTGTAGTTGTAGATGATTTCTCAAGATACCGTTGGACAATATTTATGAAAAATAAAAGTGACACTTTTGAAAATTTTAAAATCTTTGCTAAGAGAATTCAAAATATTAAGAATATAAAAATTAAAATATTCAAAGCGATCACAATGGCGAATTCGATAATGATACTTTTGAAAAATATTGTGATAAGAAAGGAATTTTTCACAAATTTTCATTTCTTGAAACTATGCAACAAAATGGAGTTATGGAAAGGAAAAATAGAACACTTCAAGAATGTGCTAGAACGTTATTAAATGGAAGCACTCTATCTAAACATTTTTGGGCAGAAGATGTAAAAACTACTTGTTATATTTTAAATTGAGTCTCCACTAAGCCATTAACAAAAAATACCCCATATGAACATTTTAATGGAAGAAAGCCCGATATGTCATATTTTAAAGTTTTCGGTTCAGAATGTTTTATATTAAATACAAATATCAACTTTGTGAAATCGATCCAAAATCTGATGAAGGAATATTCATTGGATACTTGGAATGAAGCAAGGCATTAGAATCTATAATAAAAGAATTAAAATAATCGACGAAACACTTAATGTGTCATTCGATGAAAATTTCAAACTTAATAATAAAATTGAAGATGAAGAAATAATCCCTAAGTCAAATATCACAGAAGATGATATTGAAAATATTAAAAATAATGTTGAAATTGAAAACAACAATTTACCAACTGAAAATGAAATTTGAACTCCACCAAGACTTCTAAGAAATCACCCAATTGAAAATGTTATCAAAGAAATCAATTCTAATGTAAGAACTCAAAATCAATTAAATCAAATGGGTCATGTAGCTTTCTTGTCGAATAGTGAACCCAAAAATGCTAAAGAAGCCTCAATTATTCATTTCTGGATTATAGCTATGCAAGAAGAGTTAAATCAATTTGAACGGAGCGAAGCTTGAGACTTAATTCCTAGACCGTGTAATCAAACAGTCGTTGGTACTATGTGGGTTTACAAAAATAAAGCCGATGAGCAAGGAAACGTTATTCAATATAAAGCTAGATTAGTTATTCAAGGTTACCATCAAGAAGAAGGAATAGACCACGATGAAACATTTGCTCCTGTAGCTATACTAAAGGTTATACGTATTTTATTAGCTTATGCATGTTTTCATAACTTTAAACTATATCAAACGGATGTAAATAGTGTTTTCTAAATAGTTTTATAAAAGAAATGTGTATGTAGACAGCCACTCTATTTGCACATGAATATTCCCAGACCATGTTTATAAGTTAAAGAAAGCTTTATACGGTTTAAAACAAGTACCTTGTACTTGGTATGATCGTCTCAAAAGTTACCTTATCAATTCTGGTTGTAAAATTGGAAAAGTAAATCAAACTTTGTTTATAAAAGAAAGATAAAAATGATATTTTAATAACACAAATTTATGTAGATGACTTCATTTTTGGTTCCACGAACGAGAAATTATATCAAGAGTTTTCAAATATTATGATAAGAGAATTGAAATGTTTCATATGGAAGAACTTTAATATTTTCTTGGATTACAAATCAAACAATTAAATAATGGAATTTTTATTACTCAAGTAAAATATTGTAACAATCATATAAAATGTTTTGGTATGGAAAATACTTCTGCTAAACCAACACCTATGAGCACTACGATATATTTCGGTCGAGATGAAAATGGCAAAAGTGGTGACCAAAAACTATATCGAAGTATGATCGGATCGTTGTTTTATTTAATTGCTCGTCGTTTTAATATAATGATGAGTATATGCTTGTGTGCATGGGTTCAAGCAAATCCCAAAGAAGCACATTTATGGGCAGTGAAATGAATTTTGCTACTTAAGCAAAAGTAAAGACCACGATCTCTTCTATCCGAAAGAGTGTCCTTTTGAGTTGGTATCATATGGTGATGCTGAATTTGGAGATGTCAAACGGATCGAAAGAGTACAAGTGGTACTTTTCATTTCATTGGACAATCTTTAGTATCTCGGTTTATTAAGAAACGAACTTGTGTTACTTCGATGTGTGAAGCAGAATATACTTCTTCTGCTTTAACATATGCTCAAGTAATACATATGCAGCAAATTCACTATAATATTTTGGTATAAATCTGTCTAAATCAACAATTTATTATGATAATATGCTATAAATTTATCAAAAAATCCTATAAACCACTCTAGAACTAAACAAGTGACATTCGACATCATTTTCTTCTTGATAACATAGAAAAATGTAATATCTCTCTTGATTTTGTTTCATCAGAAAATCAAATTGTAGATATATTTACTAAACCTTTAAATGAAAATATTTTCTTTAAATTAAGATGTGAAATAGGAATTATGTCTTTACATGATTTATAATTTGATTTTAAAGTGTAGAAAAGTTATAAATAAATAAAAAATTAATAGAACAAAACTTGGAGATGATAGGACTCAAACTCAGCACTTATGGGGGGAAGTCATATGTCTTTCCAATGTTCTATTGTGTTACTTGACTTAAGATCTTACATCTCTTTTATTTTATGTACGGCTAAAATCCTTTCACATTTTTTCACCTTACATTCTTTCTCTTGGCTGAAGTTTTCTAAAGAATGTTGACTATAAAATAAAACCTTTAAATATAAAATCAAAATGATATATATATATATATATGAACAAAAAATTTTTAATTCAAAACTTTAGGTACATATACATTGTCCTTACAACATGTCATCTCAAGAAAGTTCCGATCTCTCATCGATTGTTTTCATCACTCCTACTATGGATTGATCAAACAAATCTTTTCCTATGTATATTCCAGTGGGTATTACCCCATCTCCAAATTATCATACTGGATATACACCGAATGGAAAATGAGCTAAGAAGAACTTAGACTTTGGCTCATCTTCTACCAAAGAAAAAATTGATGATATTCATCACTATCAACGTGAGATGTTAAGTTTACAACGTGAGATGTATTATTAACAAAAACACCATGGAAGACGTTTAAATTTTCTTAAGCAATTCGCTCTTAAATTCTATGGAATGATGTAACATCCCCCTACTTGGAGGCCCAAAACTAATGGCTGCGGATCCTGCAGTCATCCATAGTTATTAATTCTTGGCGACCAAATATGGTGACATTAGGTACATTGATACATAGAAACACAAGAATATCAAAGAATTTTAAATAGCAAGTAAAATCAACATTCCAATTCAAAGTATTTCAATTTGATTACATAATCCCACTCGTAGAGCACGTTCAGATAACATATAATAACCAAATATGCCAAGTGCGACATATGAAGATGCCCCATTGGTTGATCAGAGTACATACTAAGGCATAAAAATAGTTTTCCTTTACAGTCAAGCATACAACAGAAATGAAATAACTATAGATAAATATCTGCCTCCTACATGCCTTCGGAAGCTTTATTCGTCTAAAGAGAAAACCCAAAAACCTTTAACTCTCAATCTAATCAAAGTTAATTGAGTATCCAAGAGTTTAAGGGGAAAATAAAAACTTCGAGTTAGACAAAAAGCCCGGTATGAAATATGAATAACAATTTACCATCTCAAACCATTTGGATATCTAGTGAGACCATACCACTTAGCAGAATGGGTTTTTTTTCCCTCACTAGTATCGCAAAACATTTACAAAACAATATACTATGCTTCATACATCCACAATGGTTAAAAACATAGTATTTCTAAACATTATGATGATATGCAATATAAATAAATCGATTTTGGAATACCCATCCCCATTCATTAGGACCAGCTGTATAAATTATAGTTTCTAGGATTACTATTAACTTGTTAAATGTTTATAGACTATCTGTCCAATTACTTAGTTTTCATAGAATCACTAAGAACCTATTAGTAACTCCAATATCATATCACTTATCCTAGTTTTCATGGGCTAACTAGGAACCTACTGGCTGACTACCAATATCTTAATCCGATATAGTTTTCATTGGTTGAATATCAACCTATTGGCCCTTGCCAATATCACACAGTTTTCATGGGCTTACTGTAAACCCTTTGGCCCTTGCTAATATCTTTAAATTAAAAATTTAACATCTGTTAAGTTGTATTCACTACTGAATTAACCTAACTGTTTATGAAAAATTATTCTCCAAATCAAGAGTACAAGTCTTTTTCAAAATGGAGAAGATTGCAATAAGCCGTGGTATGGGGGCAGTATAATACAACAACATTAATAAAAGCAACGCTCAAGCAACATACCACGAGCTCATTGCAATGTTATACAAAGAAAATGAAGAAACTTATGCAAAACTAAAGACTAAATACATTCACAAGTACAGACAAAAGATTGTACAAGTAAGAAAAATCATTTTATTCCATACTATGAAATTTTTATACATGTACAGGTCTCAAAAAAGCGGGGGCCGGTACCCGCACAATCTCCGGTCAATACAAATCTTTATGCACAAGAAAAAAGCAAAAAACCAGATCTATCACTTCTTCCTCCCGCCGCCTTTTGAACCCTCGCCCGGCCTAATGGTTAACTTTTGAAGCCGGCCAGGACGAGTCGAGGAAGAAGGAGAAAGAGTTGCAACTGGGTCCTCCTCTACTTGCTCGCTGCCAGCGGTTGTGCCTTTCTTCTTCCTCGAAATTGCACACTTCCTTCTCCTCTTTGAATAAGATTCGACGCTCGGAGATACAAGATCAACCAGCTTTGTATCGTCATCAGAAAACCTCTCCGGGGTCTTCTCACCCTCTTCAAGTCCTTCAGTCTTCTGCTCTTGCGAAGCAGCAGGGTCGTCCAAGCCTTGGAGAGCTCCTATTTGTTCTTCTTGCGACGCTGGTTGAGAAGTAGAAGAAGGAGTAACTTGAAGAGGTGGAGGAGCAACGGTTGGAGAAAGCGAAGCTTGTGCAGCACTTGTCATTTTCTCTACAGAAGAAGAAAAGTTAAAATCATCAGTATTCCCCGCAAAAAGAGGGGACAATGGCACATCGAGACTTAAGTAGTAAGCAAGAAGATCCTCAAGCACATGTGAAGCAAATGAGTAGTCCACTTGAGCTGGATCAGTGTTGAAGTTACATGGAGAAGTCGGCTTGATTACATCAATTTCAAAGTCCTGGGCTACGATGTAATCCTTGGCCTTCTCCTCGATGAATAGTTGGAGGTTCAGCAATTGCGGTTTTAATTTTGGCTTCTGCGGGAGGTGGAGAACGAGAGCTAGAGCCAGTAATATCAGGGCCAACCGAAGCCGAAGGACGAGTGGAGTCGGCCAAAGGTGCCTTCCCCAGATGCTCTCCTCCTGCCGCTTCGGCTCGCTCCCTGGCAAGTTGTTCTTTCCCTCTAGCAAGGGCGGCACGACCCTCGCCGTCTAAGTAACAAGCCTCCAGATCTTCATCCGCATAGCCAGCATCTTTATACATTTCAATCACTGCCTCCCATACTTCGGCCAGGGTGACTTCATATTTCGCACCCAAAAAAGCAAGACTCCCGCGTCCTAAGACACTGAGAACATAAAACTCAAAAAGAGTGGAGCTGATGGTGGCCTTGGTGGTTTCATGTGATTCTTCAGCAGCCACTTTTCTAGCCATGGCATCATCACGCTCCTTTTCTACTTTTGAGAGTTGAGCTTTTAACATTGCAATCTCCAGGTCTTGGGAGTTAACCTTTTCCCGCAGCTGAACGGTATCATTACGGTAATTTTCAACAATTCTCCGCTCCGCATCAAGTTGGGCTTCAGCATCTCTCTGAGCAGCGTGAGCGTCCCCCACCTGCTTCTGGAAAATATCTTCTTTTTGAGAGTGAGAAGCGGAAGAGATAGCAAAGTCTTCTTTGAGTTTCTTGATTTCTGCCTCAAGCTTTTCATTGTAGGCAGTGATGCTGTTCATTTCCGCATCATGTTGGACAAGAACTTTCTTCCACTCAGACTTGTCGCTTTCCATCATTAGCATAGCTTCAAGATTTAGGCGGTTGACTCTTTGAAGCTCATCGACCATCTTTTGCCAGCCGACCATTCTTTCAATGTCAAGCCTCATCGCATCAAGATTTTTTAGCATGGCTTGTTTATCGATTGGGACTAAGTCTAGATCGAAGCGCACTCCTTTTAAACACCAATTTGGGAATCGGCTCTGGAGCGTAGGCGGAGGCTTCTCGACCTGATATGAAGGCCTATTGATTATTGATTGAATGTCGGTTCTCTGAAGAGCAGGAGATCTGGAGGGGATGTCTAAAGAAACGAGAGGAGCAGGCGCTTTAGGAACTTTAGAAGAAGATTTCTCGCTAAGTCGGGCCCGCTTGATTGGGTCCTCAACTACATGACTTTTTCCTCTATCGTCATAAGATTTTCTTTTATGAGAATCATCGTCTTTCTGGGAGGAGTCATGGCGCTCGCCTCTTCTGCCATAGCGCTCTTCATAAGCTTGCCCCTCATGAGCTTTCCTGGCAGCTCTTTCTTCGTCAGTTTCCCTAGGTGCGGGAAGATAACGCCTGGGATCATAATAATCACGCTTGGAATAGCGTCGGAAATCATCGTAGTATGAGCCGCTTCGTTCCATTGGAGAATCTGAAAATGAAGTAAAGATAGAATATAGAAATCTCTAGAAAAAGAAGTTAAGTGCGAGTAACTGCTAAAAATCCTAAGTGTGTGTGGCGTGTAAACTACGTGCGTCAAACTACAAACCACTCTTCAAAATTGGAGAAATATCGACTTTCACGGCAGGAGTGGACTCCTGGGTTGACGGAAGTGAACGAAGTACGGATGTCGCTTCAATTGCTGGAGAAGTGAGTCTAGAAGCGATAGGATTGTCGTCTTTAAAAAGCTCATCGGATGTCACCATAAGATCACTTAACCCCCCGAAGATGTCGTCACCGTTATGCCCAGACGAGCGAGTCACACCAGCAGTGCCTTCTTCAGCATGCTCAGTACTTTTTGTGGCAGAACTTTCCTTCTCCGTCCCCTCATCAACTTCCGTGGTGGCCTTCCCGGGACGTTGAGGGAGTTCCACTTCTTTGATAACCGGTAGAAGTTTAGACTTGACTGGAAAACTCTGCACCCTCAGCGGAACCGGAGCATTTTATCAATGAAGCTTCTACAATAAGTTCTTTCGATGCAAGTTCTTTTGCGGGGGCTGGGGCATCAGATGTTTCCGGTTGAAAAGCAGGGGCATCGTGAAGCTGAAGGGATTGGGAAGGATGTAAAAGGCCAAATTGATGTAGAAATTCATCTTTCAAAAGAATTTTGATACTCCTCTCTTCTGCGGCAACAACGCTTAGCCTTTCAAAAGTTGGCTTATGGCTGGAGTCTTTAGAAAGAGGAGGAAGTGCTGTAAAAGTAAAAAATGAAGTTAGCACTTAACAACTTGGATTTTGAAAAGCTCAGGAACGAAAAGAACAGAGATAGGCAAGCTTACTTCCTACTCTCCAAATGGTGTAGAATCCCGGGGGACAGCGAACAAAGAAAAATTGATTCAAAAACCCGTGGGCGCTTTCAGGAAGATCAGCAATTAGTTTACGGTTCCTGGCGCTCCTTACAAGTACAATAGAAGGATGATCTTTATTCTTCGCAAACGTGCACAAATAGAAAATCTCTTCAAAGCTCGGAAGATGGTCGAGTGTCCTTCTAAACAGTACACGCAGTCCCATCAAGATGGCGTAGCCATTGGGGTGCAACTGGAAAGGAGAGATAGTTAATTAGAGAAGGAGCCGTCGAAGAAAATCGTTAAAAGGAGGAATAGCTCCACTCGAGCACACCTGACGATTAACTGCGATAAAACCAAGAGGTGGCCTGTCAGCAGTATCTTTTACCCTAGGAAGCAAAGCGTCCGCTTCAGCAATACCAAACTGAACACATAATTGACTGAAAACCCGTTGATTCAGAGTGGTTGAAGTTCTTTCCAAGGGATTATCCAAGGGATTAGCTATTGGGAAGACCTCTCCAGCTTGCCCTACCATCTCTTCTTGTTGAGAAGTCATTCTACACAAGGAACTGGACATTCAAATATGATGGTGCACGTTTCCTAAAAGCGTGTGAAGTGTTGTGCAAAGCTACCGAAATGTCAACTAAATAAAATAAAACTTGAAATAGTACTAATTGATGCACGTCAATTCAGGAAATTTTGAGGCTTGTTATTAAATCAAAGTTAAATGTAGTATCAATGCAGATAATATTTAGCAATAAGCAGTTATAACCGTATGCATTTTGCGTTAATGCTTCATCTAAATCAGTCGATTCACATCACTTCATCTTTAATCAGATTCATACTATTTTACTTAAGTAGAAAATCGTTTCTTTGATCTAATCCATCACTCGATGTGGACAGTCAATGATGAGTATATTCGTCCCATTTGTCTGCAAATGTTGTGTTTAACAGGTTGATTAGCGTTAAAGTTAATATAATATGTAAAGAAGTGCAACAAGTTTAGGCAGTTTATCTCGGCAGTTCAAGTTGAAAATTCAAGTAAAGTGCTATAAATTTTTGCAAGTAGTCAAGCTCAAGCGACTTAGCATAGGTCGAAGCTTCCTTAAGTCGCACTGTTCAAGTCAGAAAGTTCAGCAATGTCATGTTCCTACGAGTTAAAAAGTGCTCAAGTCAAAGAGTTCAAGGCATGAAACTTTAGGTCAAGGCAGTGCAAATTTGTCTAAGTAATAGCTCGTTCAGGTGTAACCGCGACCTAAACTTTATGTCGCAAAGAGTTAGGTCGCTGATTTGTTAAGTCATTCGGCTTCCCTTAAGTCGCGAGGGTTCTTAGGTCATTCGATTCACTAGATCGCTCCTGAAGTAGCTCGGCGATATCAAGCTATCTCCCATTAAGAAACCTAAGTCCTATTCTCCAATCATACTCTGCCACGCGTCCACCACCATTGCAACGCTCAAAGCACCATGGCGTAACCCGCTATCCACTAACCCGTTAACCTCACATCTCCTCGTCTTCTCCAAACACCTAAAACCCCATCATCTCCTCCAAATTTCCAGAAATCGTCACTAACTCCACAAATTCAAACATTCACCAAATAACTATGTGAAACCCTAAGCCGATTCATTTTCAAAGCAATCGCCAACGGTTCGACGAAAATCAAAGGGCGAATTAGAATATAGTCTTACAACATGATAATGAAAATCGTATGGAGTTGATTATGGAGGAATCGACGGTAAACGTGGAGAATAGATGATCGGAATTACCTAAATTCGCTGTTGGAATCAACGATTGGAGATGGATATGAGAGGATTTCGTGTTAACTTCTGAGCTCGAATGCAGTAATGGAGGCAAAGTGTAAGCAATAAAGTGAAGAGGACGAAGCAAGTTAACGGCTTATATAAAAGAAAGAGGAGAAGACGAATATGCACACGTGTTAACGAGCTTCTTGAGTCGCCCGCGACCTAGCAAAGTTGAATCGAAGCACACGACCTATAACATAGGCGTATACTTCGAGGGGCAAGTGTTAACCCTCTTTTATTCAGCGACCTACCCAACTCAATGACCTAGAGACCTAAGGCATATGCGACTTAACAGTCTACAACAAAGCAGCGACCTATAACACAAAGCGACTCAATGCGGCACGACTTAACGAGATAAGGAAGCAGCGATTTAGTAACCTAAAGACTTCTACGACTTAACAAGTTAACGACCTAACGAGCTAGTGACCTAGCAACTAAATGAAGACAGAGCGACCTAACGAGTTAGCGACCTAACGACCCAACAAGTTAGCGACCTAACGACCCAGAGTAAAGCCACATGCCCTGCCTCTTCTGTTAGGTCGCTTACGACCTAATCTTGCCGAGATAACTTCTACACCAATCATACTAGGTCGCTCTCAGCCTTTATCCTGCCTAGAATGGTTCCGTTAAGTCGCCAACGACTTAATCTATCTCGCAACCTCTTAGGTCGCTCACGACCTAAAACCAAACGACCTAAGCCCAGACTTTTCCTATAAATACCCCGCCTCTTCCAACTGAAAGGGGACTTTTCGAGACCTTGAAGCGCCGAGACTCTGCTGCATTCTCGACCTCTACAACATCTCTACTACCAAAAACACTTCAAACTACCTAAATAGAAGAACAACTACATTGAAGATGAATTCAAGAATCTTTTTCGCATTGAAGTGTTAATTACTTGTATCGATTGTTGAATAATCGAAGGAATTCTTGTAAACTTGTAATCGAACTTGTGATAAAGAAGATAAAGTGGACGTAGGCTTAACTTAGAGCCGAACCACTATAAAATATGCTGTCTCTTTACTTTTACTGCAATTATCTGCTTGTTTTAGTTCCCGTACCAACGGGTGGTGCTTTCACTTTACTAATACTCACACCGGGGTGTTAGCGTTCGATTTTGACGTTAACATTTTTGGTGCTTTCACTGAGAACGCATCGAACTCAGGAATTCTCTCATCATTGCTTTAGAAAGATTTTTTGAAAGAATCTCTTTAAAAACCAGAAGTTTATCTGAAATAATGGCTCCTGGAAGAAAGAGTAGATCTACCAGATCTGGAGATACTCGTGGCAACACCGCCACTTCTCCCGCCTCAAATCAAGCGACTCCTACTGTTTGAGTCACAAGGGTTGAACTAGATGCTGTTGTGTCTGGGTTATACCAACAAATGGAAGCTCAAAATGCTTTGATGATGGACAGGTTAAATGCCCTGCTCGGGGCTAACCAATAACCAAAAGATAATGAAACAACCTTTGCTGAAGATGCTCTTGACTCTCAAGAGACAAGCATTCCTCAGAGAACAGCTGGCGCCGCCGAAGGGGCACCTCCCAAAGTTGGAGGTTCAAGGCCACAGCCCACTCTTCGTGAACGTTTTCCCATGCAAACTTCCGAAAAAGTGGCCGACGTCTGCCCGGTGATGCCTCTGAATGATGAGGAGTACTTATCAGGAATGATTCGCCAAATTATGAAAGAAAGCATGCAAAGGGAGGAGAATGAAAATGACTGGGGGTTTGCTCCAAGCAAGATCTCGTTTACCCGAAAGAATTCTGAAGGCGGAATTTCCAAAGAAGTTTGTTCCCCCTACTATCCCAGCTTATCGGGGGACAAGCGACCCTAATCAGTTCTTGTACAAGTATGACTGGCATATGACAGGTGCCAGGGCAACAGATGAGATCAAATGAAGATATTTTCCTGTCTATTTGGAGGGAGTAGCTTTACTTTGGTTCACAAAGCTACCGGTTCGATCTATAGATCAATTCTCTGACTTAACTCGTAAATTCAAGGATCAATTCAGATTGTATGCTTCAAAAGCTAAGGACATAATGTCATTGTCCAGCCTTGAACAAGCTCCTGGGGAATCTATCAAATCTTTCTTGAACCGCTTCAATATAGCTTTGGCTGAAGTGGATAATGCTGAGCATCGAATGATTCTAACTTACTTGATGCGAGCCCATCGATAAATCAAGTGAATTCGAAAAGTGGTTGAAGATGAAGGAACCAAATTCACTTGAGAAGTTCTATAAGAAGGCCGACGAATTTATGCGGCTGGAGAGCCTTCCTACACCAGCCAAGGTGGTTGTAGCTGAAATTGAAAACAATAATGTGGCTGAAGCTTCTAACAAGAAAGAATCTGGTGGTCAAAAAAGGGAAAATAATGGTGGGAAAAATCAGAAGGATACGAAGAAACCCCATCGTTTTAAACTTTCAGATTTTACCCCTTTGATTGATACTCCAGAGAACATCTTCTTCGCAACCAAGGATGACGTCGAGTACCCTGAGCCACATAAGATGAAGCTTGGGAAAAATTTTGTGCCTAATGGAAGGTTCTGTCGATTCCACAACCAACCTGGCCATGACACTAACGAATGTCGCCATTTAAAGAATTTAATTGAAGAGCTGCTGCGACAGAATAAACTAAAACAGTATGTCAAGAGAAACAGAGGTGATCCAGCCTCATCTACTCAGGGGCAGCAACTTCCTGCTCGTCAGTCTGGTTCAGATGAAAAGGTTGTGGTGTAAGAATCTGAAAGGCCCGTTATTAATGTAATCACAGGGGGTCCTCACCCAGCAGGCAGAAGTTGGGGAGAGATGGAAAGGTATGCTCATGCTCTGAGACATGCCCTGAAAGAAGAAACTGTTTTTGTCTTGGAAGATGCTGTGCCTTCAAAACAGCAAAGAACTTTTCACGATGACATCATATTCAGAGTTAGAGATTCTGTGGGAATTGAGGCTCCCACCATGGATCCTTTGGTAATATCCACCGGTATCTGACCAGCTATTGTGAGAAGAGTGCTTGTTGATTGCGGTGCTTCTTGCAATATCCTCTTCAAAAAGACATTTGATCAAATGAAAATTCCGATGGCTGATGTTCAAGCTTCTTCGCAAAAAATTGTTGGGTACATTGGGGAACCAAAACAGCCCATCGGAACCATCGACTTATTTGTAGAACTTGGTGAAGGGGAAAGAAAAGTGGTTCGTAAGCAAACTTTTGTTATTGTTGATGAATTTTCTACTTATAACGCTTTCCTGGGACGACCAACTCTCGCTGCATTCAAAGCTATTCTCGCCCCATGGTGCCTAACTATGAAATTCCCCACTGATAACGACGTTGGTGTTTTGAAGGGGGACCAGAATGCTGGGCAAAAATGTTATCTTACAGAGTTGCGGGAAGCGAAGAAGAGAGAGATGGGAAAGGGTGCGGCAGCTCCGCTCCGCATCAAAGAACCCACCTTGTAGCAATTACAGGTTGGACCCTGCACTGGTGAGCATAGTGGTGCGCGAAAAGAAATTGATCCCAGAAAGACCAGTGCAGGGGAGAGTAGAGTGGTGCCGGTCGAAGTAACGGTGCCAATACCTGTTGACCAGAAAGATCCGAACAAGGTGCTAAATGTGGGTTCACAACTCAGTGTGACAGTTCAGAATATGCTAATATCATTCTTGAAAGCAAACCTGGATGTATTCGCTTGGGGTCATGCTGACATGTGTGGAATATCTCCCGAAATCGCAGTACATGCCTTAAATATTGATCCCAAATTCACACCCGTAAAGCAGAAAAGAAGAACCCAAGGTCCTGAAAGGTCGGCAGCATTGAAAGAAGAAATAGATCGGCTCATGGAAAACGGTTTCATTAAAGAATCCACTTACCCAAATTGGGATTCTAATCCGGTGCTGGTTAAAAAAGCAAACGGAAAATGGAGAGTATGCATCGACTTTTCAGACTTGAACAAAGCATGCCCCAAGGACTTCTTCCCATTACCCAGAATCGATCAGTTAGTGGATGGAACAGCCGGGCACGAATTACTATCTTTTATGGATGCTTACTCAGGATACAATCAAATCATGATGCATGAGCCAGATCAGGAGGACACTAGCTTCATTACCGATGTTGGTCTTTACTACTACAATGTCATGCCCTTTGGACTAAAGAATGCAGGGGCAACTTATCAGAGACTCGTTAACGCCATGTTCAAGCCCCAAATTGGCAAGGCTATGGAAGTATATGTTGGTGAAATCAAAGAAAACAGTAGACCACATGGACCATCTAGCAGAAATGTCCGCGATCCTTCGAAAGTATGGGATGAAGCCGAATCCTTTGAAATGTTCATTCGGGGTAGAGTCTGAAAAATTCTTGGGTTTCAATGTGAGTGCTAGGGGCATTGAAGCTAATCCTGCTTAAATCACTGCCTTGAGAGAAGTTAAACCCCCTAGAACAAAGAAGGAATTGCAAAGCCTCAATGGGAAAGTCGCTGCTTTAAGTCGATTTATTTCCAAGGACATAGATAAATGCATTCCCTTCTTTGACGCTCTAAAGAAAGGAAAGAAAAACTTTGAATGGACTCCTGAATGTCAGAAAGCTTTTGATGAGCTGATTCGTCATATGGAAACGCCTCCAGTACTTTCGAAGGCCAGCGATGGTGAAGATCTTTTCATATACTTAGCAGTTTCATCCCATGCTCTCAGTGCAGCATTGATACGAGAAGATGCAAAAGTTCAGTGCCCGGTCTATTAATCAGCAAAAGATTCACTAGGGCAGAGATGAATTATTCAAAGTTGGAAAAGCTCGCCTATTGCTTGTTGATTGCATCCAGAAAGTTGAGGCCATACTTCCAGGTTCATCCTATTAAGGTCCTCACTGACCAACCTCTAAAGCAAGTCATATTTCGCCCTGAAACTTCGGGTCGTCTTCTGAAGTGGAATATTGAACTCAGTCAATATGATGTCACCTACCATCCCCGAAGAGAAATCAATGGACAAGCTTTAGCAGATTTCATCGCGGAATATACAGATAAAGGTGACAGTGAGGAAGAGATGACTGAGGACATCCCAATCCGATGGAAATTATATGTCGATGGTGCAAGAAATGATTATTGTTCCGGAGCTGGGGTTGTGCTTGAAACCCCCGAAGGGCGGTCATTGTGCTACGCATTGAGATTGGAATTTCCTTCTACAAATAATGAAGCAGAATATGAAGCTCTGATTGCCGGCTTGAAGATTGCTAAAGAACTGAACATCAAAGTATTGCAGATCTTCAGTGATTCCCAGCTTATTGTATGCCAAGTCAAGAAAGAGTTTCAAACTAAAGGAGGAAATCTGCCCGCTTACTTGTCAAAGACCTAGGAGCTTCTCAATGATTTTGATCGTTATATAATAATCCATATACCTCGGGAAGAAAACATGAAGGCAGATTATCGCGAAGTATTCAAGCTTTGGCGAAGCTCAACTATTGGGATTGGTCCCTGTGGAAGTCTTGTCAGCTCCAAGTACTGATGAGATGGACATTGATTGGATTATGACTTTATCCCAAGAGCAGGAATCATGGATGACCACGATCAAGGAATATCTACTCAAAGGCTCCTTGCTAGAAAACAAAATGGAGTGCCAGAAGCTGTTAAGAAAAGCCCCGAGATATGTAATTCAAGATGGCCGACTGTACAGACGAGGATATATGGCCGAACCACTATAAATCTTGTGTTCTCTTTTACTACGAAATGCTTGTTTTATTTCGATGTGCAAATATATTAAATATATTGCTAAAATGTCGATTTAATATCATAGGCTATCAAAACAAAGCTTACCTATTCAACATGTCACAAAGCCAAGCGATTCCTACAAGTCACTCAACAAACAAATGTCAAGTCACAAAAATTCTAGATTCAATTCCTACATAAGAAGTACTTCTCGCAAGCAGTTGATGAGTCCACCAAAGGGGCACCTTCCTAAAGTGAAGACACCAGGCCCTTGCTAACTGATTGTGATCGTTTGTACAAACAGACATCCGGTTAAGTAGCTTGCGCCTGCCCCGTGGATTCACTTAACCATGAAGTACACTTTTCAAGAAAAATAAAATAACTTACAAAAGAAAGGAATATGCACTGGGAGACGATAACAAGGAATCGCTGAAAGGCAGTTGATGAAGAGACATGAAAAAGCAGACAAAAAATAGCCAAATTGGAATCTTGTTTCTCACCCAAGAATGTTGGCGGGACCACCCAAGGGGCACCTTCCTAAGATAAAAGGTTCCAGGCCCTTGTTACTTGATCGCGATTGTTTTTGCAAATAAACATCCAGTCGGGTAACTTGCATCTGCTCCGTGGATCCACTTAACTGTGAGATGCAACTTCCTGGCAAACAAAACAATAAAGCCCTCTCCGGAGACACAAAGCCCTCTTCGGAGGCACACAAACAAAGACCTCCAACGAGGCAAAAGCCCTCTAACGAGGCACGCCCAAATCGAAATGCTTCTCTCACCCAAGAATGTTGGTGGGACCACCCAAGGGGGCACCTTCCCAAGATAGAAGGTTCCAAGCCCTTGTTACTTGATTGCGATCGTTTGTGCAAACGAACATCCATTTGGGTAGCTTGTGCCTGCTCCGTGGGGCCATTTAACTGTGAGAAAGTAACTTTCAGGAAAAACAAAAAAACCCTCTTCGGAGGCACAAGCCCTCTTCGGAGGCAAAAGACCTCTAACGAGGCAAAAGCCCTCTAACGAGGCACAAGCCCTCTTCGGAGGCACAACTCTTCGGAGGAGCCCTCTTCGGAGGCAAAAGACCTCCAACGAGGCAAAAGCCCTCTAACGAGGCACAAGTCCTCTTTGGAGGCACAACTCTTCGGAGGAGCCCTCTTCGGAGGCAAAAGACCTCTAACGAGGCAAAAGCCCTCTAACGACGCACAAGCCCTCTTTGAGGCACAACTCTTTGGAGGAGCCCTCTTCGAAGGCAAAAGACCTCTAATGAGGCAAAAGCCCTCTAACGAAGCACAAGCCCTCTTCGGAGGCACAACTCTTCGGAAGAGCCCTCTTCGGAGGCACAAGCCCTCTCCCGAGGCCTATCAAACAAGCCCTCTCCAGAGGCACAACAAAAAAGCCCTCTTCGAAAGCACAAGCCCTCTTCAGAGGCACATTTCTACCCTTAACAGTGAAGTGCTAAACAAAGCCCTCTAACGAGGCACGTCCAAGAAATCAAAGCCTTCTTCGGAAGCCCGCTTCACCACAAGGAGGAATCCACTTCTCAAAAATAAAAGTGGTCATCTCCGAAAGTTGAAGTGTATTAACTTTTTATAAAAAGAAGAAGAAGAAAACTTCTCCAATACAAAGCACACTCCACTAAAGCAGAATAATATTTTCTCAAAACGAAAAAATTATTCTCCAAATCAAGAGTACAAGTCTTTTTCAAAATGGAGAAGATTGCAATAAGCCATGGTATGGGGGCAGTATAATACAACAACATTAATAAAATCAACGCTCAAGCAACATACCACGAGCTCATTGCAATGTTATACAAAGAAAATAAAGAAACTTGTGCAAAAATAAAGACTAAATACATTCACAAGTACAGACAAAAGATTGTACAAGTAAGAAAAATCATTTTATTCCATACTATAAAATTTTTATACATGTATAGGTCTCAAAAAAGCGGGGGCCGGTACTCGCACAATCTCCGGTCAATACAAATCTTTATGCACAAGGAAAAAGCAAAAAACCAGATCTATCACTTCTTCCTCCCGCCGCCTTATGAACCCTCGCCCGACCTAATGGTTAACTTTTGAAGCCGGCCAGGACGAGTCGGGGAAGAAGGAGAAAGAGGTGCAACTGGGTCCTCCTCTACTTGCTCACTGCCAGTGGTTGTGCCTTTCTTCTTCCTCGAAATTGCGCGCTTCCTTCTCCTCTTTGAAGAAGATTCGACGCTCAAAGAGACAAGATCAACCATTTTTGTATCGTCATTAGAAAACCTCTCCGGGGTCTTCTCATGCTCTTCAAGTCCTTCAGTCTTCTGCTCTTGCAAAGCAGCAGGGTCGTCCAAGCCTTGGAGAGCTCCTAGTTGTTCTTCTTGCGACCCCGGTTGAGAAGCAGAAGAAGGAGTAACTTGAAGAGGTGGAGGAGCAACGGTTGGAGAAGGCGAAGCTTGTGCAGCACTTGTCATTTTCTCTACAGAAGAAGAAAAGTTAAAATCATCAGTATTCCCCGCAAAAAGAGGGGACAATGGCACATCGAGACTTAAGTAGTAAGCAAGAAGATCCTCAAGCTCATGTGAAGCAAATGAGTAGTCCACTTGAGCTGGATCAGTGTTGAAGTTACCTGGAGAAGTCGGCTTGATTACATCAATTTAAAAGTCCTGGGCTACGACGTCATCCTTGGCCTTCTCCTCGATTTGAATTGTTGGAGGTTTAGCAATTGTGGTTTTAATTTCGACTTTGCGGGAGGTGGAGAACGAGAGCTAGAGCCAGTGATATCAGGGCCGACCGAAGCCGAAGGATGATTGGAGTCGGCCAAAGGTGCCTTCCCCATATGCTCTCCTCCTGCCGCTTCGGCTCGCTCCCTGGCAAGCTGTTCTTTCCCTCTAGTAAGGGTGGTACGATCCTCGCCGTCCAAGTAACAAGCCTCCAGATTTTCCTCCGCATAGCCAGCATCTTTATACATTTCAATCACTGCCTCCCATACTTCGGCCAGGGTGACTTCATATTTCGCACCCAAAAAAGCAAGACTCCCACGTCCCAAGACACTGAGAACATAAAACTCAAAAAGAGTGGAGCTGATGGTGGCCTTAGTGGTTTCATGCGATTCTTCAGTAGCCACTTTTCCAGCCATGGCATCATCACGCTCCTTTTCTACTTTTGAGAGTTGAGCTTTTAACATTGCAATCTCCAGGTCTTGGGAGTTAAACTTTTCTCGCAGCTGAACGGTATCATTGCGGTAATTTTCAACAATTCTCCGCTCCGCATCAAGTTGGGCTTCAGCATCTCTCTGAGCAGCGTGAGCGTCCCCCACCTGCTTTTGGAAAATATCTTCTTTTTGAGAGTGAGAAGCGGAAGAGATAGCAAAGTCTTCTTTGAGTTTCTTGATTTCTGCCTCAAGCTTTTCATTGTAGGCAGTGATGCTGTTCATTTCCGCATCATGTTGGACAAGAACTTTCTTCCACTCAGACTTGTCGCTTTCCATCATTAGCATAGCTTCAAGATTTAGGCGGTTGACTCTTTGAAGCTCATCGACCAGCTTTTGCCAGCCGGCCATTCTTTCAATGTCAAGCCTCATCGCATCAAGATTTTTTAGCATGGCTTGTTTATCGATTGGGACTAAGTCTAGATCGAAGCGCACTCCTTTTAAACACCAATTTGGGAATCGGCTCTGGAGCGTAGGCGGAGGCTTCTCGACCTGATATGAAGGCCTATTGATTATTGATTGAATGTCGGTTCTCTGAAGAGCAGGAGATCTGGAGGGGATGTCTAAAGAAACGAGAGGAGCAGGCGCTTTAGGAACTTTAGAAGAAGATTTCTCGCTAAGTCAGGCCCGCTTGATTGGGTCCTCAACTACATGACTTTTTCCTCTATCGTCATAAGATTTTCTTTTATGAGAATCATCGTCTTTCTGGGAGGAGTCATGGCGCTCGCCTCTTCTGCCATAGCGCTCTTCATAAGCTTGCCCCTCATGAGCTTTCCTGGCAGCTCTTTCTTCGTCAGTTTCCCTAGGTGCGGGAAGATAACGCCTGGGATCATAATAATCACGCTTGGAATAGCGTCGGAAATCATCGTAGTATGAGCCGCTTCGTTCCATTGGAGAATCTGAAAATGAAGTAAAGATAGAATATAGAAATCTCTAGAAAAAGAAGTTAAGTGCGAGTAACTGCTAAAAATCCTAAGTGTGTGTGGCGTGTAAACTACGTGCGTCAAACTACAAACCACTCTTCAAAATTGGAGAAATATCGACTTTCACGGCAGGAGTGGACTCCTGGGTTGACGGAAGTGAACGAAGTACGGATGTCGCTTCAATTGCTGGAGAAGTGAGTCTAGAAGCGATAGGATTGTCGTCTTTAAAAAGCTCATCGGATGTCACCATAAGATCACTTAACCCTCCGAAGATGTCGTCACCGTTATGCCCAGACGAGCGAGTCACACCAGCAGTGCCTTCTTCAGCATGCTCAGTACTTTTTGTGGCAGAACTTTCCTTCTCCGTCCCCTCATCAACTTCCGTGGTGGCCTTCCCGGGACGTTGAGGGAGTTCCACTTCTTTGATAACCGGTAGAAGTTTAGACTTGACTGGAAAACTCTGCACCCTCAGCGGAACCGGAGCATTTTATCAATGAAGCTTCTACAATAAGTTCTTTCGATGCAAGTTCTTTTGCGGGGGCTGGGGCATCAGATGTTTCCGGTTGAAAAGCAGGGGCATCGTGAAGCTGAAGGGATTGGGAAGGATGTAAAAGGCCAAATTGATGTAGAAATTCATCTTTCAAAAGAATTTTGATACTCCTCTCTTCTGCGGCAACAACGCTTAGCCTTTCAAAAGTTGGCTTATGGCTGGAGTCTTTAGAAAGAGGAGGAAGTGCTGTAAAAGTAAAAAATGAAGTTAGCACTTAACAACTTGGATTTTGAAAAGCTCAGGAACGGAAAGAACAGAGATAGGCAAGCTTACTTCCTACTCTCCAAATGGTGTAGAATCCCGGGGGACAGCGAACAAAGAAAAATTAATTCAAAAACCCGTGGACGCTTTCAGGAAGATCAGCAATTAGTTTACGGTTCCTGGCGCTCCTTACAAGTACAATAGAAGGATGATCTTTATTCTTCGCAAATGATCCACCACCATTGCAACGCTCAAAGCACCACGGCGTAACCCGCTATCCACTAACCCGTTAACCTCACATCTCCTCGTCTTCTCCAAACACCTAAAACCCCATCATCTCCTCCAAATTTCCAGAAATTGTCACTAACTCCACAAATTCAAACATTCACCAAATAACTATGTGAAACCCTAAGCCAATTCATTTTCAAAGCAATCGCCAACGGTTCGACGAAAATCAAAGGGCGAATCAGAATATAGTCTTACAGCATGGTAATGAAAATCGTATGGAGTTGATTATGGAGGAATCGACGGTAAACGCGGCGAATAGATGATCGGAATTACCTAAATTCGATGTTGGAATCAACGATTGGAGATGGATAGGAGAGGATTTCGTGTTAACTTCTGAGCTCGAATGCAGTAATGGCGGCAAAGTGTAAGCAATAAAGTGAATAGGACGAAGCAAGTTAACGGCTTATATAAAAGAAAGAGGAGAAGACGAGTAGGCACACGAGTTAACGAGCTTCTTGAGTCGCCCGCGACCTAGCAAAGTTGAATCGAAGCACACGACCTATAATATAGGCATATACTTCGAGGGGCAAGTGTTAACCCTCTTTTATTCAGCGACCTACCCAACCCAATGACCTAGCGACCTAAGGCATATGCAACTTAACAGTCTACAACAAAGCAGTGACCTATAACACAAAGCGACTCAATGTGGCACGACTTAACGAGATAAGGAAGCAGCGATTTAGTAACCTGAAGACTTCTACGACTTAACAAGTTAATGACCTAATGAGCTAGCGACCTAGCAACTAAATGAAGACAGAGCGACCTAACGACCCAACAAGTTAGCGACCTAACGACCCAGAGTAAAGCCATATGCCCTGCCTCTTCTGTTAGGTCGCTTACGACCTAATCTTGCCGATATAACTTCTACACCAATCATACTAGGTCGCTCTTAGCCTTTATCTCGCCTAGAATGGTTCCGTTAAGTCGCCAACGACTTAAGCTATCTCGCAACCTCTTAGGTCGCTCACGACCTAAAACCTAACGACCTAAGCCCAGACTTTTCCTATAAATACCCCGCCTCTTCCAACTGAAAGGGGACTTTTCGAGACCTTGAAGCGCCGAGACTCTGCTGCATTCTCGACCTCTACAACACCTCTACTACCAAAAACACTTCAAACTACCTAAAGAGAAGATCAAATACATTGAAGATGAATTCAAGAATCTTTTTCGCATTGAAGTGTTAATTACTTGTATCGATTGTTGAATAATCGAAGGAATTCTTGTAAAACTTGTAATCGAACTTGTGATAAAGAAGATAAAGTGGACGTAGGCTTAACTTAGAGCCGAACCACTATAAAATCTGCTGTCTCTTTACTTTTACTGCAATTATCTGCTTGTTTTAGTTCACGTACCAACGGGTGGTGCTTTCACTTTACTAATACTCACACCGGGGTGTTAGCGTTCGATTTTGACGTTAACACATTGTTATATCAATGCTTTGTGATAGCCTTTGGAGGAATATCACATATACCAAGATATGATCATGATTAAATATTCATATAAAGAAATGCGAGCATATTCGATTATTTGTTCACATATCGTTTTCCAACTTTTTTCTGAGTGTTGTTTCTCTATCATTTCATAAAATTCAAGTCAAAAGTATAAGTGGACTATCTACTGACCTTATTTGAGGAGTGATTAGCTTTTAACCTGGTGCATCTTACTTCAAACTCACTTCATTGCTCTTGAAAATTATTCTATTATTCACATGATGTTGTGATTTATAAATGCACTTTGTAAGTTCCTAGTTGTAAGTTCAAACAAAATCAATTATTATTTGGTGGCCTGGATACATATAGGCTTACCTAGCTCTAACCTGACCCAACAAACATTTCTGACCTGACCCATAATTCCAGCTATCTATAGTCTACATGTGCACTTTCAACAATTGTCTTTTAGTGGTGAACATATACAGTGTTGCCTTGTTTACCTTAACAATTCGGATAATTTTCTACTGTTTCAGTTGAACATATCTTCACAGTTCTACTCATAAATATTATAATCAAACACATAATCCGTGTCTTTTAAGTATTGTAACGGCTTCCTATCTTTTTTCTGCACTTGACATTCGATTACAAAGAATTATTTTAGCTTTCAACAAAAAAATATACGATGGCAACAAATTCTATAAGTTTCGCTCAGCCACAACACAGGAAACAGTTTCAACATAGGGACGTGTTCTTAATTTACTCATATATAATTAACTGAATTTTTAGAAAGATCAAATCTAATTAACAAAGCTCGGACTGTAAGCATCTCTAGTTTAATCATGTGAAGTACACGATCACGATTATAAACGTGTTAGATCTTTCATCATGCTCAAGCATGAGTAAATTTATTATTCGAAAACTAAAATTAATCTTAAAAAAAAGGACTAACAAAAAATTATCACAATCATAAATTCTAACCAAAATTAAACAACATCAACCACAAATCATGCGCTCCATCATCTCAATAATTATATTAATATCCTGACTTATCTCATCTCTTTCAATCGCTTTCAGCTCCTCCTTCATAGACCTAAAACACTTAGAGTGTTTTTTCAGATCCCAATATTACTGCGTTTCCTTTGTCTTGCAATAACTTCATTAAGCACTCGAGCTGCAATTCTATGAACTTTATGGTATTTGAATCGTCAAATCGATTGTTCTCCTTGAAACTACGCCTCAATTTTATTAGTTTTTCAAGGAGACTGATGTTGTTTTCTGAACTGATGGTTTCGGCGGCGTTTAATTGCTGCTGTTCTCTTAGTAGAATAATGACATGAATATCAAGAAAAGGATGTGATGGGGAAAGAACGATATGAGGAGGGTATTTCGGGTATTTCAAAAAGACACGGTTGAAAGTGCATGGATGGAATTTACATTACTAGTAGTATAGATATGCATTACTTTTAAAGCTTATTTTCAGTAAGCTCTTATTGTGCAAATCTTGAAGCATTGAATCCTTCATTTCTCTTTTTTCTATTTGTTTTACCCATTTGTACAATTCATGTAATATACATAAGAGTCACATGATTTTATTAATTGGTAGGATTGCTCGTGACATCAGCATAAGTGGATTATCCATTGCTCTAATCGGTAAGTAGTGCATACAAACTTCTTCCTTAATTATTGTTAATTGCACTGTATTGTAATCTTTCATGCATTATTGGATCTTAAGTAAGTACTGTGCGTTTCATTTTCAAGAATCTTGTCATAGTCAGTTTATGCAATGCTTGTAGACAACCATTTCCCACTTTCCTAAGCCATCCAAAATCTATATAGTACATGAATGCTAATGCATACAAATTTAAATATCAAGAAATAACATATTTGATACAATTGTGATTCGTCTCTCTTTGATTGTAATAACCCAGTTATGACAGTTTTATTTTTATGATGGCGGCTGTCTATCTAAACTAAAATCAATTGGTTTAAATAGTTTTTTATTCGACATTTGTTCGATGCACTCATCTGAATTTTGTAAGGACATATTGATGATGCTGTAATGAAGAACAACTCTTTTCTATATGTTAATCAAGAATATTCCTCTACTCTAATAACTATAAATATATAATCAAAAAAGTTATACTGATTTATTGGTAGACTCATGATAACTAGGAAGCTAAAGTGCTTGAATTCCTAGAAATAGAGCAATCTAACTCCCTGGGTAGGTGGTGCAGTTTATATTAAATATCATTATAAAACTAGCTTGATAACAAAGCTGCATGCATCTTGTTACTGTCGCTTATGTATGATTCTTCAATTCCTCGTTCAGTTAAATTCAGTCGATTACACTATAAAAGAGACTTCTCATCATTCAATATTTCCTTCAATTCAGTCAATATTTATCGATTATTATCATGATACTATATTTCTATTTATTTTAGTTTTTATTTTTGAATTTTGATATAATATATATCTAGCGCCAAGACCTTTGATTAACAACCTGAGCGTCTTTAAACTACAATAGTTAATTCATCATTGTAGCTGTCCATTTATATTTTTACTTGTATGTTTGCAGTTATAATGTTAAGGAGCTTGAGAATAGGTTGGCTGCTCTTAGAAATCCCTGAGTCATGTACTAGTTTATACTTTTTACATTCTCGTTAAAAGGTTAACAAATTAATCTTCGAAGTCTGCATTTACAAGTTGAAGTATTCAATTATGTGAGCCACAACAATTTTCTTTCTTTCATTACTTTTTTTTGGCATATCAGTAAATATACACTACTACACTGACACTGTTTTCTTTGGTATCCTGGACTGCAATTGTATTTATAGTTTCAACCATATTTATTGTGTTTTAGTAAAGAGTGCAAATTTTAAAATTATATATTTGATTACATAATATGAGTTGGTAACATAAGTTGTTAGAATAATAATCAGATTACACGCTGTTAACAAAGATTCGTTATTATATGGTAATGTATGTACGGAAATATACATATTTATTATTTCCAACTTGATGTGTTTCTCATTGTCACAAAAATAGATTGCTCATGAATAAAGCCTCTGTGGAGCCACTACAAATCATTTATTTTCCCCTTAACTTGTTACATCTACATGTTTGATTCCATTTGAGTTCATAAAAAGCACGAATCTCCTTCTCTATGTGGTAAAGCATTGTCACAACAGCTAAACCATAATAGATTAAGAAAATGAAAGTAAGGTGTGATTTATTTTCTTATTTTCTTACAAAGTTAATCATTTTTTTTCAAATAATCCCAGAATTTAATATCTCAAGCCTCAAAATTTGAGAGATCTAATTTCATCTAGCTTGTCTTACAAAGGAGAGTTGGACTTCATAAATTGGCCACGAGTATTGCCTTTTAGAGTAGTCCTATTTTTCATTAAAGGATTTATAACCTACAATACCAAAATATTAATACAACTTTTCCTGTCGTTTCTTCTAAGACTTACGTTTCTATGACATGTTGATAGAGAAAGCTTGGCCTTATGTTTTTAACAACGGTTGGGTTGAAGTATGACGACTGAGTATTTGGGTAAATCTTCCCCTTTAGCTTGTATTATTTTTGTTTGAATTATTACTGTATTATATTGGTTTGGGAGGGAATTAGTTCCATTCGATTTTTAAAGATTTTTTCTTCATTTTCTAAGTTTGTATGGCATAATTTTTATGATTTCAAGTGCTTTACAACATTAGAGAAGAATCAATTACTGTTAAAGATTTAATTTTGTTGTCAATGCTGGTAACTTTTAGAAGTTGAAATAGTGTTTCTTTCCATAATTATTATTCCTGCAGTTAACCTATATCTCAAACGAAATCATTTTTACATCAAGTTTAAATCATAAGATGCTGCATATTATGATTGTTGAGCAGTTGTATGCACTTCTTAAGTAAATTACCATTCTCTAGCTAAATTAAATGTGTTCATTATCTTTTGATAGTTTTTATTGTTTGTATCGCCATGAAGTCAAAAAGTTCTACACCTAGTACTTTCTTTGGCTTAATTAATTTAAAAAAATATACTGAATGATTCAGATATAAGATTGAACATAGCTTCAACATGTCCTATTGTCTCAATGTTAGGGTGATCATATACAGTTTAAGAGATCAAGTTCATTCACTATTTTTTAATACTAGCATGTTCAAACTCATTAAGTTTAATAAACTTAGTAGTTGAGCTCAATGCCATATTGCATGTTGGAATCTCCTTGCGATCAACATCTAAAGAAAGAATTAAAACTTTAGTGTATTATATGCTTAGTGCATGATAAAGCTAAACCATACGTTTAGATGTAGATGTGTCCTATTATGTATGAGCCGTGAATTATGAGATGATTGGCTTATGAGCCATTACGTTTTGATGTAGATTGTTAAATGATGTACAAGAAAAAATTAAACTAAAGGTTGTCAAGCACATACATAATATGTGGGCCAAGCTGGTTATTATGTATATGCTTAATATGAGTAATACACTGCCCAATGTTTAGATAGCATTACGTACTCTAATCTCAACGGATGCATCGGATATGCAGTCTTGATACATCCTGACTAGAAATATTTAGAACGGTATGTTGTAACTACTTTTACAAAACATACCACATATGGATTTTCTAAATGAAATATACTTTTAGTTAAATAAATAATTAATATGACATATTTTATCAAGTATTTAATAGAAATAAAACACCTTATATTTAAACAAGATTGGTTATCGAGTTAAATAAAATGTAATAAATTACAAAATTACCCCTAGAGCATACCCCTAACTCTATCAATTTAGACTTACCACTTTTCAACGATCACAGTAAATTTCTACAAACTTCACAGTCTTCACCTATGATTCAACCTATATACTAACATCACTATTATCGATTGTAATTTTAACTTTTCCTTTCATTTGCCATTTGAAGCCATTGATTTACAAATATTTCCTTCAAACTGACTAAATAGTGCACCTACACTGTCATGCCTATTTAAAATAAATCATTTAGACCAACAACATTGTCCCGGTTGTTAGGTGCTTTGATTTTAGTGCGAGAGGTCATAGATTCAAAACATGCATAGTGTGGTTCGAACATATATTGAAATGTAGTATGTTGTATACTACCTAGGACTTGTAGTAGTAATATATACTACCATCTAAGTACCTAATTTCAAAAAAATTAAACCGATTTAATTTTTTTTTAAACTATAAAAAATATATTATCTTTAATGCATTAATGTGTAAATGAAATGCACATTATGAAACATGCAAAATAAATGCAATTTTGAAAAAAAAATGAAAAATGTGAAATTTTAAAGAAAAACAAATGTACAATTTTTTTTTAAAAAATGAATACAACATGAGTTTACCCTTATAGTAAAATTTGACAGTGTCATCGCTGTTCAAAATGTTTTCTAAACTTCAGGAAAGCACCCATAAACAGATGCAGCACAAAATGATTTGTAATGTAAAATGCAGTTTGACGATATGTTAAAATGAATGATATATGAAATAATATTGTTAATCCAAAAAATGGATTAACACCCAAAAATCAGATGAAAGCACCGGTTCGTTTATAATAAATGTAAAGTCAGTAGAAATTCCAGATCAAGCAAGTAAGAAAAACATAAAAGAAAAGAACACACATGAATCTTTATAGTGATTCGACATAATCTTAGGCCTACATCCACTTCAATCTTTTTATTAGTTGTTCTCTTTTTCGATTACATCAAACTATATCAGATCTAACCATAATCTCGTAGATCTCAAATTTACAATGATGTTTCTAAAGAGTTTGAGAGGTAGAGACTAGAATTGAAGAAGAGAGAGATATCCAATGCCAGAGAGACCAGATCCAAAGTGAAGAACTGAAGACCTGGGAAGAGCTCAAGCCGAAAGATCCCTCCTTGTTTGCAGGTAGAATGGTATTTATAAAGAAACAGTCATGTTGGACTTGAAGTCCACTTGGAGTAGAGTCCAGAGATCGACCGAAAGCAGTGTGTATCATTGAAAGAACACCCGAAGTAAACAAACAAGTTGGTACTGAATTTTTCATGTCGGTGTCGACTTGTTTGCTTTGTTCAATTTTCATCATACTCTTTTGCACTCTTCTTCTTACTCCATTTTGAGATGTCCCATGTTGTTTCTATTGATTGTTGGTTGATTCTGATGATCGTTCCTCTATTACTTGGTTCACTCTATTGTTTTAGTTGTTAATTCTTCAATTCTTGGAATATATTATTCAAGACCCTTGGAAATCACTTGAAAAAGCATGGAAGAAGTATATAATAACTCAAGTGAAGCTAGAGGAGAGATATATGTGTCAAAACATGTCATCGCCGACATGAACGTGTCGACACCGACTTATTTAGTTACTATTTTCAACATCCCCTATTTGGAGGCCCGAAGTTAAGCACTACAGATGCTGCAGCCATCCATAGGATTAACTTCTGATGGCCATATACGGTAATTTTAATGGTATCTATAATATCAGAAGTACATGAATATGAAACAAAATCACAGATTTCGAAAACAACTTTTCTGATTACATTTCAAAACACATGTTTCATATTCCATTAAATAATCCCAATCATTTCCCAGGTTCAGATCAAATATAATTATTACATAATACTCCAAGAGTGACATATGAAGATGCTCCCTTGGTTGCTAGAGTAATATATAGACAAAACTGTCTTAAATACAACATAGCGAAATTAAACAAAATAAAACAGCAACTCCTAAATAGCTATCCGTCAGCCACCTGCTCGTCTCCGGAAGCTTTATTCGCCAACCTACTAATAACCTGTAAACCTCAACCCTCAGCCGACTCAAATCAATTTTGAGCACCCAAGATTTTAAGGGGAAAAACATAAACTTCGAGTCAGACATAAAGCCTGGTGTGAATAATACTATACATCTCGGTTATTTTATATTAAGTGAGGCCACGCCGCTTAGCGGAATGAGTTTCCCCTCACTAATATCCTTTTAAAATATATCTTTTGTAAATCATAATCCTGCAACCAAAACTGGTTAAAACTGTAAAGCAATATCATGTAAACATACATGTTAGGTAACAAATGAACTATCTGTCCGAACACTATAGTTTTGTTTGGCTAACTACTAACCTTTGGCTGACTCGGGCCTACTAGACAATGTAAACAAAATAATCTAGCACATGTTTGATTCTCCTCTTCTGGACGGTCTATCCCTAACTTATCTGTTAGATACTCCTCTTCTGGATGGTCTATCCCTAACTTATCTTCTCCCAAGGCCACCTGATCCTAATGTTTTTGCGGTCTCACCAATAACCTACCTCTGTACAAGTGTATATTCCTTTCTGTGTGTAATCATAATTTTAGTCTTATTTGTGACAAAGCCCTACACATTGGAATTTCGGACTAAATTAACTGGGGCTAATAGTTAATGTATAGGGCGCGACCCTATACCAGTCTCATCTGGTATATAAATATCTGAGTCATTTTACTTAAGGTAACCTTCCCTTAAATTTTCCTTGAAAACCTTTTCATCTCAAATTGATTTAAAACCTTTGAATCAAACTTAAACAAGGAAAATTTGTGCACCAAGTCTTTAATGCCATGCACATTGGTTTCGATGGTGATGGAGGCAGAGCTACTAAGTTGGAACCCCTGGTGCCGAAAGTGGTGAAACATTCTAAAAGCATGTAAAAACTGATTTTAACCTTTAAAAGAAAATCTATTCAACTAACCTCCCTTGTTTATCAAAATATTATTGGTTGCTAAATTATTTTCTAAAAGTGTTTCCAATATTTCAGAAATAAACAATTTAATTTATTTATAAAATACCCCTTCTCCTTTTATAAATATATAAAACATTTAAGTACCATACCTTAAACAATTTTATATATCTAATAAAACACTTAGGAAAATTCTGCAAAAATTCCAAAAAATCATCTTTAATATGTTTTCCAACATATACTAATTTCAGACTCAAAACATATATTATTTAATCATAAATAATTTTAAACCCAATTAATCATTTTCCTTACTAGAAAATTAATATAAAATCCACATTGATTCAGAAAATTATGAAAATTGAAACCCATCTCTAAAATATCATTTATGATCTAAATCTAAAACCGCAAGACATTTGGATATCATTTAATAGGGTTTTAACATTAAAACATATTATAGTAGCTATATGAATGAGCAAAAATCATCAACAAGCATATATAAACAATTAATCATTCAAAAACATGGCATATCTTTGCAAGATAAATTGGGTTTAACCTTAAAACCGAAAATCATTAGAAAACATGAGATGTAGTCGTTATTCACCTTAGCTTTGAGATTATGGAGTTTGAGATTTGAATGGATTAATTTGATAAATCTTCTCCCTTTAGCTCTTTCTTCCTCTTGTTCTTACTAATTGTGGTCGACCTCTATTTTAGTTTGGTTTTGTAAATGAATGTATGAAATGAATTCCTAAGAGTTTAGGGTATTAGAATACTCTTTTTCCTATTTTACCCCTTCTCTATTTCATTTTAACTCATCTTTAGTTCATTGTTGACATGGCACGGCTACCCCCTTATTAAAATCAAATCTCAATCCCCTAATTGTTATATTATCTTATTTAATTTAGCTAATTAAATGTCCTAAATAATATTACTAAAAACATGGGTGTACAATTTCCCCTTCTTAAAGAATTTCATCCTCAAAATTACGATAAGGTACACAACAAATCAAACATAAAGGCAAAACATACCATCAAACAAATCATGATATATGTCTCTAATCTTGCTCTCGGCCTTCTAAGTACAATCTCTCTCATCGTCGCTCCACTGGAATTTGACTAATCTGACTATCTTGTTCTTTAGCCTCTTCTCATCTCTCGCAACTATCCGAACTGGCTTTCTAACTATAGTCAAATCTGGTTCTACTACCAAGTCATCTAATACAGTTGGTGCTATAGTAGACTTCGGATCTCTAACGTACTTCCTTAGATGAGAAACATGAAAAAACATCGTGGAATCCTACCAAACTATTCGGTAACTCTACTCTATACGCGAGTTTCCCGATCCTCTCTACAATAGAAAATGGTCCTACGAATCTCGGTGCCAACTTCTTTGATTTCCTGAATCTAATCACACCCCTTCATCGGTGACACCTTAATGAAAACATGATCTCCAACAGAGAACTCTAAGTCTTTCCGTCTTCTATCTGATAACTCTTCTATCTAAACCAAGCTTCCTTCACCCTAGCTTGAACCAACTCAATCTTCTATGAAGCTTCTCTAACTAAATTTGGACCAAGAACCAACCTATCTCCGGTCCCTTACCAACAAACGGGCGATTTGCATGGCCTTCCATACAAAGCTTCAAACGATGCCATCCATATACAAGTCTGATAACTGTTGTTATATGAAAACTTGACTAAGTGTAGATGGTCTTCCCATAATGCTCTAAAATCTAAAACACAAGCTCTTAACAAATCTTCCAAGATTTTGTTAACTCTTTTTGTTTGCCCATCGGTCTGTGGATGGTAAGCGGTACTCATCTTGAGCTTGGTTCCTAAAATCCCCTGTAGACTCTTCCATAACTCGCTAGTGAATAAGGAATCTCTATTACTTACTATACTACTAGGAATTCCGTGCAGTCTAACTACATTCTTCATAAATAACCTAGCCAAAATAGGTGCCGTCCTAGTTGACTTAATTGGAATGAAATGGCACTCTTGGTTAATCTGTCCACTATGACCCATATACTTTCATTTTCTCTGTTTGACCTTGGCAAACCATATATGACATCCATAGAAATAGAATCCCATCTCCAGACTGGAAAATCTAAAGGCTGAAGTAACCCACTTGGTTTGTGATGTTCAGCTTTTACCCGTTGATAGTTCAGACACTGCTTCACCCATAAGCCTACATCCTTATTCATACCTTCCTAGATTAAAACTTCTTTTCATACCATGATACATCTTAGTTCCTCCCGGGTGAATAGTGAACTTTGAACGATCCTCCAAAACTTCCTTCCTTATGTCTCCCACATTCGGAACACATAACCTACCTTTCTTTTTTCAACCACCCATTCTGGTCAGGATTAAAATCCTTCAAGTCATTGCTCTCTGTTCCATCCCTTAACTTCTTGATCCGTCCAACTAATAATGGATCCTCCATCTATTTAGAAGCAATCTTTTTTACCATCACCGGTCGAACTTCTAAACAAGACAACACAACAGTTTCCTTACTAGATCTAGCTTAAGATCTCCACTATACTCTACATGTCGTAAACGCTTTTAAATCCTTCCACTCTGCTATCATTGCTAGTACAACATTATGATGTTTTCTGCTAAGTGCATCTGCAACCTGATTGCATTTTTCTGGTGTGTACTCAATTCCAAAATCATAAGCAGCAATAAACTCTAACCACCTTTGTTGTCTCATGTTCAGCTCCTTCTGAGAGAACAAATACTTTAACGACTTATGATCCGTATAAAGCTCAAACCTCTCTCCCAAAAGGTAATGTCTTCACAGCTTCAATGCAAAAATCACCGCAGCCAACTCCAAATCATGCATTGGATATCTAACTTCATGTGGTCTAAACTATTGAGAAGCATAGGCAATCACTTTACCTCTCTACATTAACAAAGCTCCTAATCTAGTTTCATATGCATTTGTATATACTACCAAATCCTGATTCCTTTCTGGAACTACCAACACAGGTGCATGGATCAATAAGTGTTTCAAGCTCTGGAATGCTTCCTCACACTTATTGGTCCAAAAAAACCTTCACATCCTTTCGCTTTAGCTTGGTCATCGGTGCTGCTATCAATGAAAAATCCTTAATGTACCTCCGATAATATCCAGCTAATCCAAGGAAACTCTTTATCTCAGTCACTGTCTCAGGTCACTTCCAATTATTCACCGCTTCAATCTTAGTCGGATCTACGGACAACCTTTTCTTTGAGACTACATAACCAAGAAACTTCACTTCCATCTTCCAGAAATGACACTTTGAAAACTTCGCCTTCAACTGATGCTACCTCAGCGTGTCAAGCACCACTCTAAGATGAACTTTATACTCCTTCTCATCCTTAGAGTATACCAAAATATCATCTATGAACACCAATATGAACCTATCCAAGTGTTCTTGGAAAATTCGGTTCATCATATCCACAAAGAATGCCGGCGCATTAGTTAGTCTGAACGGTATCACTAACCATTCGTACGATCCATATCTGGTCCTAATTCCTAAACGCCGTCAAAGGAATACTATCCTCTACCACCCTAAGCTGATGGATCCCGGTTTCTAAATCCAATTGAGAAAACACCTTAGCTCCACTCAACCGATCGAACAAATCATCAATTCTAGGTAACAGATATCGATTCTTTATCATTTTCTCATTCAACTTACGGTAATCGATGCATAACCTCAACGATCCGTCCGGCTTCTTAGCAAACGCTACGACTGCTCCCCAAGGTGAACTACTTGGCCTAATAAAATTCTTGCCTTCCAAATCCACCAACTGCACCTTCAACTCCCTCATCTTTGTAGGTGTCATCCTGCTTGGCGGCCTACTCACTAGTTCTGCTCCAGGCACCAAATCTATCTGAAACTCAATGGCTCATTTCGGTGGCAATCTTACTACTGGATCGAAAACATCTACGAATTCTCTAACCATGAAAACTCGATTCAACTCATCTTCTACCTCTACAACACCCAACAAAGCATTCACCTCACACCTAAGGTTTTCTATGGTATATACAATCTGATCACTATAGTTGGGGTGTCTAAGTGACATTTTCCTATCATGGAAAAATATCCTAGCATCGTACTTACTTAACCAATCATACCCAAAATAATTCTGAACCCTACAAAGTCAAACACATGCAAACTGCAAACAGAGGTATGGCTTAAACAAATCAAACTCTAGGTGGTCACATTTCATCCCGAGTGTCGCATACCCTCTTATCAGATTCGTAACTCTTAAGGAAGTAACTAAATATGAGGGCTCTAAGTTAAGCTTATCTACCAAACAATGAGATATAAAAGAATGCGATGCACCAGTATCAAACAGAATGCTAACAGACATACCATGAATTTGAAGCGTACCTCCCAACACTGCCTTCCCTTTCTCCTGTGTTGTTGGTCCCGATGTAGTTGGTTCTAATACAAATACTTTGCCCCTTCCATCCTCAATAGGCTCTTTGTACTGGTTCTTATAATGACCAATCTGATTGCAGTTGAGGCATCTGATATTCTTCTTCCCGATCACTTCCTTTTCCTTTCCAGTACGACATTTATTAGCAAATGTCCCTTCCTTTTGCACTTATAGCAAACAACCTCCGACTTCCCTTTCTTTGCAGCTCCACCATTCTGAGCACCCTTATTATGAAAGAACTTTCTTTTCTGACTCTACCCCACCTGGACCTCCTTTGCCTTATTCTTTTCCGAAGAAGCAAGCATCTCCTCGTGTTTTAAACCATCTCCACCACAACATCACAAGGATCCCTAAATGAGGTAATGTTGCCCTAGCCAACTTAGGCTTCAACCCCCTGATGAACTTCTCATTCCTCTTCAACACGGTATCTACAGTAGCATACCCATACCTTGCCAACTCCTTGAACCTTCTAGAATATTCCAACACTAAAACCTTTCCCTGCTCTAGCTCAGTAAACTTTCTGAGTAAAGCAGATCACGCCATCACAGACATGAACCTCTCCTGGAACCTTCTCCTAAACTCATCCCATGTCATCGTCTCTTCATTTACTCCAGCCATCACACTATTCCACCAAAATAAAGCTTCTTCCTGAAGCTGTCTCAAAGCAAGCCTCCTCTTCTGCTCATCATTGAGCTCCAAGTCAGCAAAGATTCTCTCATAATGCAACAACTAGCTCTTCACCTCAATAGCATCTTTAGTTTCGGTAAATGTCTTCCCTTCAAGCCTAACATAATCTATGCTCAAGATAGCATAATTATTCACCACCGGAGCTTCTTGGTTCACTCCTCCAGCATTTCATCCAACCACTCCAGCAGCAATTCCAGCTTACATCATGTTCATGAAAAACTGATACATAGCTCCCATATCCACTTGTGGGACCCCAGCACCAACATTCTCAGCTTGTGCCTGACCTTGGTTCCTTCTAATATTCGGTTTGGCATTTCATTTATAGTGGTGCTTCCTCCAAGATTAACTCTTCCACTTCTAGCATCCATATCTTTATTCAAGCCTCGTGAGATATAGAAGAATAGCCTAAGAGAGAGATATGAGAGTAGAGATATAAAGTGTACTTATATATAGCAAATACAAGTATGTTACTATAGCATTATCCCATACCCCGATCTTACTCTAATTCCTTAGGATTATGTTTTCCTAAATCATTTTAGTTTAAGTTTTTCATAATCCTATGCTCTGATACCAAGCTGTAACATCCCCTATCTGGAGGCTTGAAGCTAAGCACTACAGATGTTGCAGTCATCCATAATATTAACTTACGGTGACATATGGTAATGTTAATGGTATCCATAATATCAGAAGCATATGAATATGAAACAAAATCACAGATTTCAAAAATAACTTTTCTGATTACATTTTACGAAACATGTTTCATTTTCAATTACATAATCCTAATTGTTTCCCAGGTTAAGATCAAATATAATTATTACATAAATAAGCCAAAAGCGACATATGAAGATGCTCTCTTGGTTGGCCATAGTGCTATATAGACATAACTATCTTAAATACAGAACATCGGAATCAAATAAAATAAAACAGCAACTCGTAAATAGCTATCGGTTGGCCACTTGCTCGTCTCTGGAAACTTTATTCGCCAACCTACTAATAACCTGTAAACCTCAACCCTCAGCCGACTCAAATCAATTTTGAGCACCCGGGAGTTTGAGGGAGAAAACATAAACTTCGAGTCAGACATAAAGCCTAGTGTGAATAATACTATACCACTCGCTTGTTTGATATTAAGTGAGACCATGCTACTTAGTGGAATGGGTTCCCCCTCACTAATATCCTCTAAAAATATATCTTTTGCAAATCATAATCCTGCAACCAAAACTGGTTAAAAATGTAAAGCAATATCATGTAAACATACATGTCGGGTAACAAATGAACTATTTGTCTGAACACTATAGTTTTGTTTGGCTAACTACTAATCTTTGGCTGACTCGGGCCTAACAAACAATAAAAAAAATCTAACCTATTAGATTCTCCTCTTCTGGATGGTATATCCTTAACTTATCTATTAGATACTCCTCTTCTGGACGGTTTGTACCTAACTTGTCTTCTCCCAGGTCACCTAATCCTAATGATTTTGCGGGCTCATCGATAACCTACCTCTATACAAGTTATATTCCCTTCTGTGTGTAATCATAATTTTATTCTTACCTGTGACAAAGCCCTACAAACTGGAATTTTGGACTAAATTAGCTGGGGCTAATAGTTAATGTATAGGGTGCAACCCTATACCAGTCCCATCTGGTATATAAATATCCGAGTCATTTTACTTAGAGTAACCTTCCCTTTAATTTTCCTTGAAAACCTTTTCATCTCAATTTGATTTAAAACCTTTGAATCAAACTTAAACAGGGAAATATACGTATATAATCTATGCTTTACTCAAAATCACCTTGCCATGTTACATATATACTTTACTCAAATCTTTGTTGATGAAAACATTTAAACCTTTGAAAGTACCCCTTTCAAAACCAAGTAAACCCTTCTTTATAACATAGGCCGAAAGCCTAAAACATTCCTTTCAAAACCATTCATAATCTTCCTTTCGAAACCATTGAAAAACCATTCCTTCAAAAGCATTAAAACCTTAGACATCCCATCTTTAAAACTCTTAACATTGCCTTTCGAAAACATTGAAAAAACCTTTACTTTAAAACTTTCGAAACCTTCATTTTGAACCTTTCGAAATCATTGGGGAACCACCCCTTCAAAACATTCTATAAAACCTTTTGAAAGCATTAAAACTTCCGTTGGCGACTTAACGGAACCATTCTAGGCGAGATAAAGGCTGAGAGCGACCTAGTATGATTGGTGCAGAAGTTACCTCGGCAAGATTAGGTCGTAAGCGACCTAACAGAAGAGGCAGGGCATGTGGCTTTACTCTGGGTCATTAGGTCGCTAACTTGTTGGGTCGTTAGGTCGCTTTGTCTTCATTTAGTTGCTAGGTCGCTAGCTCGTTAGGTCGTTAACTAGTTAAGTCGTAGAAGTCTTTAGGTTACTAAATCGCTGCTTCCTTATCTCGTTAGGTCGTGCCGGATTGAGACGCTTTGTGTTATAGGTCGCTGCTTTGTTGTAGACTGTTAAGTCGCATATGCCTTAGGTCGCTAGGTCATTGGGTTGGGTAGGTCGCTGAATAAAAGAGGGTTAACACAATGAAAATTGAAAAGTCATGAACCTCTAAAACAATATTCTCGGTATTAATAATTTATACCTTTGGATAGCTAGCTTCATGGAAATTTTTTAAAAAACACAACACACAGCAAAGGATAGCGGAATGCTAGCTACAATACTTAAAAAACTTGCTTTATGTGTTTGATCATAGCATTTATAAATAGTGTTGTAAAGATTTTTTGAAAGAGACGACAAAAAATTATCCAAATAATTGAGTTAAACTAAGCATTACATGTATGTTCACTACTAAAAAGACGGTTGATGAAAGCGCACAGGCAGGTATAAATAGTTGGAATGGGTCGAGTTGGAAGTTTTGTTGGGTCAGGTACAGCTAGGTAAGCAAAGTTTTGTTGGACTGTTTTCTGGATCCGCTATGTCTTTTAAGTGATAGGAATGAATTTCCTTGAATCCTCCTGTAAATGCTTGATATATGCAATCCTGGCTATATTTTCCAAATTGGATAATTCACATTGTTGAATTAATGCATGCGCATTATTATTAGATGCAGGTCCACCGAGGCGTACACCAACTTTATTTGAATGAATATGCATTCAGAATGCAGTTTTCAACCGTGTCTTTTAGGATTTCCAAAAATACCCCTAAACCTAATCTTCTACCCTTCGTGTTTTCTTCCATCTCACATCTTGCATCTCCAGTTACTACATAAATAATCTTAAACAGCCAAACACTAACGTTGCCATCGTCGATAGTTTATTATCTGTATCTCTTAAACGCCGAAGCTATCCATTGCTAAAAATTATAGCTCCTCCACTGCATCGCAGTTTCCAATCGAACGAGCATCGCGATTTACAATCAAATGATTCTACAGCCTAGGTTAAACCTACCATGGTTAGATCCCTCAATTTCGCTAGCTTATTATCATTTAATTCCTCGATTGCCGCAACTTAGATAAACTTCGTCCTCAATTGAATGATTATGCAGCCTACGTTAAGCTAACTTTGGTCAAATCCCTCAACTTCACTAGGTTATTATCATTCGATTCCTCAACTGCGCATTTTTTACTCTTTTTACTGCTTCTTCATGAAACTAAAAAACCCAAACTCTCATTCCTTCATCACTGCAAATCGATTTCATCTCCTTCGTCTCCATCAACGATTCCTAATCTAACGTCTCACCCTGCGATTATCGAGCATCTCCATCAACAATTTCATCTCCAACTCGATTCCAGATCTACTGATTATCGACCGATTGATTATCAGCCAACATCAGTCCATTAAATTATTCTGATCTTTTACCAACCAAGGTTAGATCCGAAGCTTTGATTGTCCACTATCCACCAATTCCACTAACCATGGAATCAATTGGATATGCTGATTTTCAATCACTAATTGGAAATGCATCTTACAATTCATATAAAGTCATGTCATTCGTATTGATTTAGCCTAAATCATTATCTTATGTCAACTCTTATTCTGGGTTAGCTGGTCATAATAATGTAATGTTTTTGTACAGATGATATTGATGCTAAGTGGAACACACCAGCATAAAAGTATCAGATTCTAATAGTCATATACTGCATAACTCGATTTTCGCTCAAATCTGGATGCAAAAAGGCCAAAAGGTAGATCCCTCTCTCTCACACACAGAGATTATGTATGTATGTAATCTGGTGCATCTAAGTAGTTTTGTTCTCAGCGGCCGCCATTTGCTTCTTCCTCTCTGCTTTCGCTTTCGCCTTTTCTTTCTGCCCGTGATTTCCTTCGCTCGGATCTGTAATGCTTTCCTCAATTCCTATCAGTCATTAGGGATCTCCGCCTCCCGACCCTCCATCGATTACCCTAGATCATCCACAGGGATTTGAACCCTGTGAAACAATTGCTCACTGTCCCGTCCCTGATGATGGTTTTACTCCAGTTATGTCGCGCAAATGGAAAAGACAACTTAAAACTATTTCAACACATTTTCGCTCCAAAGACGTGAGAAGTACAGATCTGATCCCTCCCTTAACAAAATCTAACTTACCACCTAATCAGAATATGACCCCTAGGCCTATTGTTTCTGATACCCGCGCAACGCCTCTGAACAATAAACCTGCTTCTTCTAAATGGAAATTTACGTCTACTTCAAGTAAAGCATGGAACAAGGTTGTCAAAGGCAATAATATTCCAGTCCCTATTCCACTGAAATTTTATCATCCACGCGAAGTTAACTCTTTGAAATGTGCTAAAATGTCCGTTGACGTGATTATGGATGCCAGAAAACAATGGAGTAACGCCATCGTGGTATATGTAGTTGGCCCTAAACCGTATTATCCATATTTTAAGGACTATATCATTAGAGTTTGGAAACCAGTCGAGGACTTTTCGATCTTTTTGATGGACAATGGATTCTATGTGATTAAGTTCAGTAAAGAACAAGATTATGTGAATGTACTAGAAGGCGGACCCTATTACTATAACAAGAAACTTATGATGATGAAGAGATGGCACCCAGGAATGCAACTCAACAAAGAGTTACTTCATTCTATTCCGATTTGGACCCGTCTTCCCAATTTACCACTTGACTTTTGGACGGAAGAGGGGATAAGTCGTATTGCCTCCGTGCTTGGATCTCCTATCAAACTTGACAAATTCACTGAACATATAATTAAGATTGCATTTGCTAGGGTTCTAATAGAAATTGATAATTCTTTTAAATACCCTAATAAAATTCCTATCTTAAATGAGAAAGATGAGATTATATGGCAAGAAGTTGTTTATGAATGGAAGCCTAGTACGTGCTCTAATTGTTCGAGTTTTGGACATGCGGAAATCCAATGTCAATTCAACAAAGTGTGGGTACCTAAAGCAAATCAAAACACAATAGACGATCTTTCAGAAATGAATATTGACTTCAATGTATCCCTACCAAATAACTGTGTGACAAGTGAAAAACCAAACAGTCAGATTTCTATTTCGATTAATGAAACTAATAAAGATCAGCATCTGCCAAATGGTTCAGATAAGAATATTTATTATAATCCTCAGATAAGAGTTGTAATTTCAGAATCTATTCAAAATACTCCACTCAAATTACAAACAGTCCAGTCAACTATTTCTAGTTCGACTCTTATTACAACAGTAGATCATAATGTGATTGATAATTTGAACACTCCGAATGATACCAACTATACAGATCCTCATAATGAGATACATCACACAAACTCTATTGATAAATCTTCCAAAGAAGACTCAGATAAAATGACAGTTGATCCATCTTCGAACCAGAGGGAAGTCTCTTCCAATCCAGACTTTCAACTTTCGCCAGACCAAAACCAACTCGCAAAACAAGACCAGAGGAAGCTCTGTTTGAATTCAAAGCCTCTTCGAACTTTAAAGTAATGGATAATCCTGCATGGTCAAATCTTGTTAATCAGTTGAAAGGTAAAAACAAAAAGTCCAAGAAAGCCAAGACCATGGGAAAAGCTACTCTCCCGGAAGAAAGTAGCACTCCTAATAATAATTGTTAATGGAGTTCCTAATTTGGAACATTAGGGGGATGAATGCCCCCTACAAATAGTCGGAAGTTCTAAATATTCTTAATTCGAATAAGTTTTCCCTCATTGGGATTCTTGAGAATAAACTCTCTCTCTCTATTCTACCGATAGTTTTATGACTAAAATTGATAAAAAATGGAAATTTTCTCACAACATTTCTGATGATCTAAGAAGTCGAATCCTTATCATTTGGGACTCGTCTATATGGACTACTATTATTTTACACACTAATGAGCAATTCATAACTAGTATTCTTTATAGTGTGAATAATGTTAGTGTAGTGTGCACTGTGGTCTATGCATATAATGAGGAAGAGAATCGCAAAGCATTATGGGGTTACATCATCGCCCAATTCAAGAAAGTCAATCTGCCATGGATCTTGGCAGGTGACTTTAACTCGATTCTTTATAACAGTGAAAGGATGAACAATGGTAGATTTAATTCAGTTGGAGATCAAAAATTCATTGAATGTATAACTCTATCAAAGCCAGTGGAGCCTGACTACTCAGGCAATTTTTTTACTTGGCAAGGAGGTAATTCATTTTCTATACATAGTAAGATAGATCGTGTGTTTGTTAATTCTCTATGGCTTGACAAATTCGACAATTTTGGTATTAGTTTTGGTAATCATTCTCTAAGTGATCAAACCCCAATCTTAATTAACCTTTATTTGCAAAATAATAGAAAGAGGAAGATACCTTTTAAATATAAAAATTCTTGGCATGTATATGATGATTATCACCAAGTAATTCATGAGGCTCTGGCTTTTTGCTGCATTGGTAGTCCATTTTATAAGCTGATTTGCAAACTGAAAAGAGTGAAGAGTAAACTGAAGAACTGGTCAAGTAATAAAATCAATGTGCAAACAATGATTAATAGACTGAAAGATCAAAACAACAGAATCTATAATCAATTAGTTAATAATCCTCTTGATGAAAATCTCTTGGAAAATTATTCTACTAACTGTGATTATTTGCATAATATGATGAGAAAAGTTGCCATCGACAATGAACAAAAAATGAAATTTAATTGGCTTACTAAAGGAGACAGACCTACGGAGTTCTTTTACAATAAAATCTCTGATATTAAGCCTTGTCAAAGAAACAATTTTACTTATAATAACAAAGGAATGTGGATTTCAACATCATAAAAAATTGCTGAAGAAGCTACTCGCTATTTTTCAGATTTATTTCATTCCGTCACAAGCCTCAAATCAATTTCCTAACATTACTTGCAAGAAATTCTAACAGAGAATGCAAGAATCAATATGTGTAAACCTTTTTAGATGGAAGAAATCAAAGAGGCTGATTTTCAGATTAATGATAATAGTTCTCCTGGTCCAGATGGTTTCAACTTTAAACTTTATAAAGTTCATTAGGACAACATTAAATTGGATATTTGGGAAGCTATGAATGGTATTCTTCGATCTGGTAAAATCATTAAAGAAATCAATCATACATTCATTTGCCTTATTCCTAAAATCCCAGATGCTACTAACATGTCAGATTTTCATCCAATTTCTCTATGTAATGTTACTTACAAAATTCTAGCCAATCTTCTTTGCAATCGAATGAAAGTTTACATGAAGATTTAATCTCATATAATCAAAATGCTTTCATCCCAAATAGATTAATTTCTGAAAATTCACTACTTGCTTATGAGATGGTCAGAAGCTTTAATAGGGAAAACTCAAATAATGTTTGTATGAAAATTGACTTACATAAGGCTTATGACAAGATCAATAGAAAATTTATTCATCATATGTTGATTTCTATGGGATTCCCACTTTCCTTTGCTAATCTCATATATCAGTGTATATCCACTCCTTCGTTTTCTATTCTAATAGATGGATCCCTTTATGGTTTCATAATTAGCTCGAGAGGACTCAGACAAGGGGACCCTCTCTCTTCTTATTTATTTTCTATTGCTATGGAATTCCTGACTTTGAATTTGGACATATAATTCATCAAAGGAAACCTCAGCCCTATATATCAAGTTGAGCCAATTATTACTCATTTACTATATGCTGATGATATTTTAGTTCTGGCTAAAGCTACCACTAAAAATGCAGAAACCATTCATCACATTTTTCAAAGCATGAAAAATCTTACTGGCCTCGAACTAAACACAGAAAAATCTAGCTTATTCTTCAGCAAAGGTGCAAAATTTAAGCAACAAATTGCTGATATAATTAAAATTAAGCCTGATAACCTGCCAATCAAATATCTAGGCATTCCTCTCTCTAATAACTCTTTGAAAGCTAGAGACTTTGGTTTGCTTATCGACAAAATCAATAAAAAATTCAGTAACTGGCAAAGCAGACTCCTCAACATAAGTGGGAGAATAGAACTCATCAAAACTGTAATTCATCCTATGTTACATTTCTGGCTTCAGATTTCTCAATTTCATCTATTATACAAAAAATCAATTCTTTATGTGCAAATTTTTTGTGGAAATCAAAGTCTCATAAAATGAGCTGGGATGAGGTGTGCAAAACCAAAAGTGAAGGAGGTTTGGGAATCAGGAAAATTGAGGATATTGCAAAAGCCATTGCAACTAAATTATTATAGAATTATATTAATGGAGACTCTTTATGGGCAAAGTCATTCACAACAAATATTACAGAAAGGCAAATTTCTGGATTGCCAGAATAATAATGCTTCACATACTTGGAAGACCATACTACGTGCTAGACAATGGTGCAAGGGACATATAGACAGAAAAATTGTAGATGGAGCCAATACTGATATATGGTTTGATCCATGGTTACAAGGATCCAACTTAATTGATATATATGGCTGGAACAGCATGAAAATTTTGGATGGCTGTCACAAAACAGTTTCAAGGCTCATATCTAATAACAATTGGAAACAAAGTCTCAGTTTTATTCCCATGAACTCTCATACTGATGTTAGAAAAGTTCTCATATATCAACACATGAAACAGGATTTTTGGTGGTGGCTGCCTAACAAACAAGGTCAATTTTCTTTAAAATCTGCATGGAATATCTTTAGAACCAGACATAGCGAGTTTGAATGGACCAAAATCATATAGGACAAAGGATGTGCCCCTAAAATGTCTACATGTTCTATGCTGGCTGTAACGACCCAAAATTTTCAAAGCCGAAAATTTCAGATAGTTGTGAAAAAGAAGAAAGAGATAGAAGAAGAAGGACAGGAACATCAACAACTCACATTCGCAGCGGATAAAATATAATAACAATTAATAACAGTTTACAAAAGATTACTATATCTGTCGATTACATTTTAATACATCAGAGTTTTATATATCCACAGTCACTGAATATATACAGTAATCATGTCTCAGAAATACAATAATATACTGCAGCGGAAATACTCTATACGTACTTGCCATCCAGCTCGTCTCCTGAGCTCCAGAATGTCCTACCTGAAAATCTGTAATACTCGGTCTGACCCGAGCATTACATCAAAGTAACACCCGGGTCAGGCTTGAAACCAGCGTGAGTAAACCCATTTAACACGAAATACCAAAATAATTAACTTATATAAACCCGGGTAACTTATACCAATTTATCAAATTCACAAACTGCCATAGACAACACTCAATCCACATCTCAATTCCTAAGTACCAAACTTAGGAAAAATAATTCAATTCACTTAAATCCTTTCATTTCCTCGTATTGATTTCTCAAATCAATTTATAGACATTCGAAGTGGTTTCGGGTATTTCCCAATACCCGACCCCGGCCTCTTCGAAACTCATGTTATCGCCTCCCAAATTATTCAAATGATACACACCACATTTCATATCAGATATATAAACCCATTCAAACATCCAATACCATTCAATCATCCAAAAGCAAAGCTTTACCACATACAAATCAATTCAATTGATTTTAATTGAATTTCAAATCTCAATCACTTAGATTCCTTCATTCAACGTTAATTAATTCCAAATCAATTAATTGGTCAACCCTTCATTATTCATCTTAATTAATTACCCTGGATTGATTAAATTCAAATAATTATCTTTAATTAATTTCACCTTATTAATTATCCTTAATTCCCAACTAATAAGTAATCCTAATTGCTTCATAAATTAATTAATAATATTAATTACATTAATCCTTCAATACTTATATTAAATAACTTCTCATAAGTTACTTACCTTAATTTATTTCCTTAACTAATCTATCTCTATTTACTTCATTAATCAAATAAATTAATGATTTCTCATTTACATTTCAGTTTATTCTAATCTGCTTTCATTACTCCTTTTTATAATGGAAGCTTGTAGGAATCTGAAAACTAAATTTAAAATTCAAGTTAATTTTACAATTACACTTTAACATTTAGGTTGTTAAACACTTAATTTTTAAAAACTTTATTTGTTAGATTTTACTTTGATTTAGAACTTGTTTAAAATCTCTACCTACAATTTTTAACTCCAGTATCAAATATCATTTTTATTTCTTTCCAATTAATTTTTATTTTATAATTATTTCGCTTGCAAAATTTCACCTTTACATTTCTTTCAAAAATCCCATTTTACATATATCGATAACTTAGGACACCAAAATATCCAAGCAAACCACAGCATTCAGCATTCCAATTACCAAAATATCCATCGCAGAATATCAATCATTCCCGCATATACTATATATATAGCACATTAATTCAATTTCACCATTCAGCCAATCATTTAAATTCAACCACTTAAATTTAAATAAATAAATAAAACGTGAGGTTTACTCACCTTTGTTTTATTTGCAATCCCATCCTATCCTGACTTGTTCCTTCACAACTATTGACCTTGTATAAACATCATAAATTAATTACCACTTGAATTTTGAATCAACATTTTATTATCATTTACTTATTTAATTTCACTTACGAATGGGCTTAAATTCTTACACTAAAATTTCCTTAAACATATATTTTTAGTCCAAAAATTAATTAAGTCGATGGAGACAGTTCTACCCACCACATCCATCATTTATAAATTTAAATCTTTCTATCTTCAAAATTTATAGTAACTTCTGTTACTTAAATACGTACATACATTATCTTATGTCTTGTTCATATCAATATCTCAGTTTTAAGCCTTCTGCTACTTCTCCTTTTCCTTATATAAACTTTGTATTTATTTTTATTCTATCGAGCAACCGAAAGAGAAAGGAAAAACAAACAATACCTACTGCCTTAGACGATCGCGAGCTCTAGACAATTGCTGCCATCACTATAGACCAACACTGCGACCCCACTCGAGCCTCGCACGCTGCCTTACCCCATCGAACAATTCCCTGGCCGCCCCATCCTTCGATCGACCAAGACGAGATCGTGATCTACTCGCGAGTTCCCAGTGCCCCACCTCCTTGGCTGCGGCAACACACAGCGATGCTTCTGAAACCCTAGCTCCAACTGATCGCCTCGCCGACCCAACCTTAAATTGCTTCGAGCTCGCAATTTCACCCAGTCCCATCCCTCCTCGCACATTGAACGCGATGGAGCAAAATCGCCTCATCGATTCAAGGCCGAGGTGATTCGTTCGTTCGCGATCGTGTGTATATATATATATTTTCATTCTGATTTTGGAAAAATGAGGAAAGAAGCTCGTTTTTGCTCTGTTGAAATAAGATAGAGAGGAATTAAAATATCGATTTCCAGGGATTAGCTTGTTGAGTACGCTGGGTTATTATAATTTTATATTGAAAATATCTCGTTGCCCTATGCGAAATTCCGAACCCCGAATCAAACATGCCGACCGACGATTATAAGGTTTTACCCACGTTCCGAACACGATGGAACACGTTTCGGAGGATAATTTGATCATATGCGCAAGTTACGAGAGTAAACGATCAAATTTAAATTAAATCGATTAAAATAAATCGAAGCGTTTTGAGCTACCAGGGTTAGACGATAACTCCGATTGCTACGAAAATTGAAATCCGATAATAACTAACAATTTCGGATCCAATGGAACTGGTTTCGTCGAATTCCGAGACTGTGCCTCGGAAGGCTATTTTTAAATATCGATTTACACGATATATTTTCAAAACTGAACAAATCACCTTTAAATCAAATTTCAAATTCAATAATTTACCCAAATTTCAATTATTAAAATTCGATATTTTAAACTATATAATTCAATGGTTTAATTATCAAGTAAATATTGATATCTCGAATTCAAGTTAAATTACCTTTAAAATATTTTAAAATCAATCAATTATTCCATTTTAAATTATTCAGAATCCTGGGTCGTCACATTCCTCCCCCCTTAAAAGAACTTCGTCCCCGAAATTACTAGTTAGGAAGATGACCCCTAACCCCTTAACTATTTCCTCAACCAATTTTACTTAACAAGTTAAATTTAAATTCAAATTTTGGATTATCAAAAATTTTCCAAAATTTTTCTAACTCCTTAAATTCCCGAAAATTTTTGTCAGCGTCTCCTTTACGCGGCTAGCTCGGTACAACTACAAAAGGCCTCTGCGGGCTCCCAAATTCTCAAAAGAAACAAAAGCCAAGTGGCTACATCAAAAACCCAATCCAATTTCATACAGAAATTTAAATACACACCTTTTAATCAGGCAATTCAAATTTATCTTTCGTTTATAACTGATTTGTAGCATTATTTAAATTTGTTTCATTTACTAATTTACTTCAATTCCCAATTTGAAATCGTTCTATCATTATAAAAAAAAATTCCAAAAATTTTCAAAAAAATTTCTAACTTCCAAAATTTCCAGAAAATTTTGACAGAATCTCCTTTGTACGGAGGGGCTTTTGCAATTTGACAATAGATATAAATATATATACATCGACCCACACGGTCGGAAAAATAAAAGCAGTTCATATTTCCTATTTTTATTGCGTAGGCGTACCTTTAATTATCATTTTAAGCAAGCAGCTTATTTATTTTAGCATATATCGCATCCAAATCCAGCCAAACGGCCTTCAGATACCTGTACTTAATTTAAACATATAAGCACCATATACATATAAAGTTTATAACATATTCCTTACTTAAACAACTATAACACTCCAACTCTAAAGAAATGTATTCAAATTAATTCACACGAGCAATTTATACGGTTTCAAACCTAATTCAATTTCCTCAACTAATTTATATACCACTCCCTTCAAATTTTATGGCTTACAACTCAAGTGCTTGCATTCAATTTATTTTTAATTCATCAAGCTCATATTCACTGCAAATGATTCAAAATTAATTATATTTAATCTCCATCTATTCCTAGAATTTTAATTACTTCCATTTATGTTAAACGACAATTATTTATATGTAAATTCGGCGATATTCGCTTAATAGAGTATTTATTTTAGTCTATGTCTGCTTCAAATTAATTTCAACTCATTCCGTATTTAATTCATTTCATTTCTAATTATTTACCAACCATACATATGCATTTCATTTCAACTTCGCATTAAATTTAGTTTAAAACTATTTCACTGAGCTTGACAACATTCAATGTTTATATTCAATTCATTTTTAAGCAAAACAAACTCATATTCACTTCAAATGCTCTTAAAATCAATTTATTTGCTTCCACTTGCTTCTCTTACCCCTTTATTTAATTTAAGTGATATACAACTCACTTACTTACCTTCAATTCATTTATAATTCCAAACAATCTCATTTTCATATCAATTAATTCAAAAATCAATTATATTTGCATCCATTATTTCATAGAATTTAATTAAATCTCGTTTACGTCAACCGACCATCATTTTATTTCTCTTGACGCATTCCATACCTATGTGCTACAAGCCATTCCAAATTAATTCAATCCAAGCTTTATTTAATGGGCTTTCACCCTTACTCGAAGACAAGCTTCCATAAATTTTTAAAATTAAGTTAATTTACTTTAATTTATTCCAACATCAAACTTAAGTTTACTTCTATTTGATTCTCATTTAATCAAATTTCATTAAATTCAGATAGCCCATCCATTTTAATTTTAATTTTAATTCACTTTCATAATTTATCAAAATAATATCCAAGCACATACTCAGCTCATTTAATCTTCAAATTAGTATGCCACCGAATTTAAGTTCAGCTTGTTAATCCCATTCCAAATAACTTTGATTTAGTTTTTATATTCAATCAAACTTCATCCATTTAGTATTTAATTCAATTAACCCATTTATTCGCCTCATTTCAAATTTTTAAATTTCACTTAATTCATTTGCGAATTTATTTTATTTATACAAAACCATTCTCAATTTATTTCTACTTACCTGGGTTTTGTTTACACTTAAACCATTTCTATTATAATTCACTTCCATTTCATTCAACCACACTTCAATTATATCTAATTTACTAGCAAATTACGTTTAACTCTTATTCATAACTCACTTTGATTTTATTTTTAATCCAAACCATCGCATTTTCCCATCCAACTCTCTTTTATTTTTATTTTTAACATCTCCCCTTATTTAATTCATTATCAAATCTAAGTCGAATTCTATTTAAAATTCGAATTCATTTCCAAACTCCATTATTAACTTACCATCTATTTATTTAATCGGGTTAAATTTTATTTAATAATTCCAGTTTGGATTTTCTTTTATCATTAAAAATTCCAATACCTTTATTTTAAAATTTAGAAATGCCCTTAAATTCACATAATATCATTAAAATAGCTTTTTATAAAAATACTTCTTATAACTCGATGTCTAAACCAGTCCATCTTCGTTCTCACAGAAATTCGGTCATACGTTGATCAGGCGTAGGACTGAAAATCTATAAGTACTTAGCAGACCCATTTTCAACATCCAGTGAAAATACTTGGAAAACAATTTTACTTGAAAATATAGAAAACAGTTTAAAAATAGAGTAAATATCTTTGGTGAGAATGCTCTGGAAATCATCACTCCCATCCATGGTCGCAGTTAACCCGATGGTTACGTCGCTGTAACGACCCAATATTTTCAACCATTCGCATCCATTATAAGTGTATAGGTAGACACCCATGCCGGAGTTGAATTGCTCAAATTACCGCGTTGTAAATAAATTTTGGCAAATCTCAGAATATACAGTAAATAAATATAAGCACAGATCACAAACACAGAGTAAAATAATGCAGCGGAAGTAAAGAAATAGTAGTTCATGAAGCTACTATATATAGAAGATATATCAGAGTTAAATAAATACAACAGAAGAAATAAAATACAACAGAAGTCTCAAGACATAGAAGTCTATTAACACAAGAGCTGAAATAGAACAACAGACTGAACAGATAAAACCAGATAGCAGCTGGATAAGGATGATCTCCAGTAGTCCTAGCTCCGTGAAGATGAAGTCCAACTGATACTCAGGCTGACCCGAGCGTAAAATAAAACATAAACACTCGAGTCAGGATATACATACTTATACAATGTAAACCAACTCAAGTGAACTGTAGTAAAGATACAAGTAACTTAGAAGATGCTTGGGACCGCCCATCCTCTAAGGATCCGTTAAAATATCTACTATGTAGTAATATTCGCTATTATAATAGTGTCTAAATAAGTAAAGTATAATCATATCGGAAAATAGCGTTAAGGGGATGGAGAACCTTAACGCGGTCGGATCTTAAAATCATAATCGTAGTAAAGCTCGATATGGTAGGTGACACGGCACAACTAGGCAATGCCAGGGTAGATATACCAATTACGCACACGGACTGATGGATACGCATAGCAGCCACTACCGTTCCACCTCGAACAACATTCCCAAATCGGAGGATGGCCATCTAGTCAAATCACAAATAAGAGTATAATATCGAAGAAATGTGTCCGAGAAGAGGTGCTACCTCACTGGTCCGAGATCGCTCCTGTTTTAGCCACCTTATGCCAACTCACGGGAGTTGGGTCCACGTAACATACCTTAAGAACATCGTCACCATCCTACTTCATTCTGGAATCTCCACCGCGTACACGGTTGTCAAAGTGGTTTTCGGTAAGACAGAGAGTATGTCCATATCCGATCCCGGTCTCTTTAACAACCCAACATTATTATAACCCGTGGTTATAAGTTTAAAACAGTTTATACTTCAAAATAGAATATCATTTCAAATCCAAATCTTTATCAAAATAAAGATTTAATCAATTCCAAACCATTTCCATATTTTTAAAATATCATATCATTTCAAAACTTCATTTAAATCATTTTAATATTCCAAATATCATTTGGGTTCAAATCTAAATATTCAACTTTAAATACCTTTAAATTTAAAGGTATACTTCATTTATTCATTTCAAGTCACCTTTTAAATAGTTTATATTCCAATCAAATAATTCATTTAACCTTTTAAAAGTGTAATTATTATATTTTCAAATCAAGTATTCAATTTCCAAAGTTTCAAACCATTTTGGGTTCGTTTACTAAGTCAAAAACCCTAATTATTAAAATTTCAGCATTTCACAACATTTAAAAACAACTGCTATAGATTATATTTGACAACATTTTATTCAGCAAAACAACATTTATAATTGCTATAACAGTTCAGTTTAAAACAAATTCATATTTCATCCTACTGCAGTCCTTAACAAGTGCTACAGTAGCCTTTTTATTAGTTCAGGTTCAATTTTAGTTTCTGCTACAACAGCACTTACCAAGTACTACCATAGCCTTAGTTCATTTTAGTTTTTTTTTCACTTATATAATCCACAACACTTAACAAGTGCTACAGATTCTACCTAGTTCAGACTTATAAAATCATATATTAAAAATGTTCATTTCGATCCTTTAACTGATTTATTTTAAAGAGAAATTTTACAAGTTAAAACCAAAACTTACAAATTTTCTTATTACATTCATTTCAACATTTAAAATTAAACTCCATTTTTCCACCAATTTAAAACTAAATTTTCATTTCAATTTTATTAACTTAAGTTTCCATCTTTTCTTTTAGTCAAAATTTCAAATTTAAGTTTCGTTTTAAAATCAATATTCCTCCATTTATTTATATTTATCACATAGAAAAATCATTTCCATTTTTAAATAAATCACTTAAAAATTCGATTTAAAACAATTTAATATTATTACAATATTTAAAATTATTTAAAAGTATCCAGAAAATACAAAAAATAACCACGGGTCTGTATAATATTTTCTAGCCTAAGTCAAGTGATACGGATACTATATCATTTCAATCCGTAATTTACAAAGAAAATCCGGGTTTTATCATTTCAAACCCGCAATCCCAAGTAAATAAAATTTAATTGAAAATCGCTCAGGCCTATCATTTCAGCCCATAACGACCTTCCCTTATTCTAAAGTCCGTTCGGGTATGTATCATTTCAACCCATAGTGGTTCTATTCTACAGGGAACTTGCAGTGTGATTTAACAGAATAGAATAACAGTAAAACAAGAACAGAATATAACAGATGATACGATATGCAGTTTAACAATTAACATCCACTATAAATAAATCACAGGTAATTATAACATCATTTATTTATTTATTTATTTCTACACATTCAGTTGCGGCCGTTTCACAATCATATAAGTATGAATATTCGTGTGAGATTTACTCACCTCTACGGAGCTGGAGATTCGGAAAAAGAAATACGATGTAAATCGAAGTCACGCGGATAGCACGATCAATCGTTAGCGGATGCGCCAACTGGATTCAAACCAAAAGCACAATAAATAATCAAATCTAAAATTGCACGAATAACGAACTTTCAAATGAAGCAAACAACCGAAAAAGAAACAAGTTGAAAATCGACAGCAAAAAGCCCGACCACTTTTCTAAAAATATAGATTATAACTATATATATTCAAAGTGACAAAACATTTTTCTTTTCACTTCTCTGGTTCATACAAGGACAAAGGCAACCAACTAAAACTAAAGCAAAAAGAAATTTTCGTTTTCAAAACACAAGTTAGAGGCAATACATATTTAACTTCAAAACAAAAGCTCTGGAAAAACTATACTACCAAATACCAGGTGACAAACAACTTTTTCTCATTTCTCTTTTCAAAACCAGAGGCAATATACAATTTCCGACTGCAAACAAAACTGAAATAAATTTTAGTTCATTCTTTTTTTTTCAAAACCAAAAGTCAGTGAGAAAATAAACTGAAGTTACAAATACAGGTGACAAAAATTTTTTTTCCAAAACAGTTCTCGGTGGAAATAATACAAGGCGCGGGTGGTCTAGCATGGGGTAGTGGACGCGGCAGGGAGTTGTGGAGGTGGTTCTGGCGAAGGGTTGGGTGATGGCTGTCACGGCTGGTGTGGGGTTGGAGGCGGTGTGGAGGTGGTCTGGCGTGTGTCAGTGGGTCCGGTATGTGTCAGTGGCGGTTGGCATGGGTTTGTGTGGTGATCTGGTCACGGTTGGGGTGGAGGTGGTGACGAGGCTGGGTGTTGGTGGTGAGGTGGAAGGGCTGACGTGGTGGAGACGTGGAGGCGAACTGGGTTTGTCTTGGTGGATGAGCGAAGGCGTGGGACTGGCGGTTGGTCTCGTGGTGGGTGCTGGTGGGTGTAGGGTCAGGCGAAGGGTTTGGGTCGGGTGATGGCAGTGGTTCGATCTGGCGGTGAATGGGATAGGGTCAGTGACGTGGCGGAGTTTGTCTTGGTGGATGAGGTGGAGGGGCTGACGTGGTGAAGACATGGGTGGTCTGGCACGGGTTGGAGGAAGGGCTGTGGCTTTGGCGTGGTGGTGTGGTCACGGTTGGGGTGGGAAAGGTGATGACGAGGCTGGGTTCGGTCTGGATCCGTGGGTAGGTTGTGGCGAAATAGGTGATCGGGTGGTGGTTTTTGAGACATAGAAGCTACAAACAGCAAGCAGCCAAACAACAAAAAAAATATAGAAGAAGGAAAATATAATAAAAGAAGAAGGTAAGCCTACCTTTGGTTGCTCACGAGATTTCCAGAGATTTGCAGAATAGAATAATTTTTCTTACTTTTGAACGAAAAAGGAAAATGACAGGCTGCTATAATTTTTGAGAGAAGGCGAAGAGTAAAGCTTTGTACGGTTAGAGGATTTTAAGGCAAAAATAAATGTTGAACGAAACGTAAGGGAGGTAAAGGGGTAAGTGGAATAATTCTCACGGCAAAGTAAGGCAAGATTTGAAAATTTCAAACTGAAATATACAGCTGAAATTTATGGACAATGGAATAATGCACGTACAGTGTAACGCCCGAAGTAACGTACAATTTGTTACTTGTTTCTTTTATTTAATAAATTTAAAAATGTTAACGGTTTCTTAAAATATAACGTATATTTTAAACCGAATTTAAAATAGCTATTATCATCATTAATAAAATTTGATTCTAATGTAAAGTTAAGACCGGACAAAACGTAACGAAATGTAAAGTTTAAATTTTTCGTTTCACACAAATTACTACACTTTATATTTAAATCAATATTTCGAAATGTTTTATTTCTAATTAAAATTTCGTTTAAAATATCGGGCTGTTACAGTCGCCGTCCCGGCAAAATTCACAAATAACTGTAGGCATCTGCGCTCCTCAATTACGCCATGGAACCCGCTACAGATCGCAGCTACAACTGGGGTTACGTAGCTATCACAGCAAAAACTCATATAACTGTAGGCATCAGCGCCATCGAATTTCGCTGCCAAAAGAATGAAACTCCTCCACTCGACCATAGATCGCAGCCTACCGATGTTGCGTTGCCTTCCCGGCAAAACAAGTGTAGACCGTTGGCACTCATCCTCCACACGATTTCGCTATGGTCCCCACAGTAGGTCGCAGCGACATCGAGTTACACTTTCGTCACAGCATAACCCAAATGCCTCTGTAGGCATTAACGCCATCGACTTTCGCTACCCAATAATCCCCAGGAACTAGTTTGTCTGGACTCCTCACAGGATCAACTTTAGAACCTCCCTCTTAGAGGCTCAAGGCAGTACCACCCTGTGGCACTCCTGAGAAGTTCATTCCAAGAGAGCGCCTTTTTCCCCAGAGCCAATCTCAAAACACTTTATACTATACACATATAGCATTTCCCAAAATCATACGCCTAGTATGAATTTCATATAAGGCTCCTTTACACAAAATCGATTCCCTAAATCGATAAATTTTCAAAATAGGCTTTTCCAAATCTCAATATTGATTTCCCAAAAATCAAAAGCACTTTCGAATATCCAAGGTTCTCAAAACCCTTGCCCAAAATCCTCATAAGATCCTTTATATATATACAAATATATATAATTTTTAAAACTTTGGATCATTTCAAACTTGTATAAAACTCCTTTTATACTTCAACACTTTCAAAAATCCTTTTCTATTTACATTCACTTAATTTTCATTCATATAATCACATTTGCTTCAATTTCATTGGATTATCTCTTCAATTCCCATTTCAGTTGGGTATTTTACCACTAACAGTTTGAACTCCGACCAGTTTATATTTAGAAAATAGCTTGAAAACTTCAAAAACAGATGAGTAGTTGGAAAATAATTATTAGTTGTAAAATAGATGTAAATAGTTAACTAATTGTAAAAGAGTTGAAAAATAGTTAAATTGTTATAGAAATTTTAAATAATTGCAAAATAGTTGTGAAATAGTAGTTAATTTGTGAAATAGCTGAAAAATAATAATTAGTTTCTAAAACAGTTGAAAATGGTTAAATAGCTCCAAAAATAATTGTAAACAAGGATAAAATAATTTGCTTGGAAAAATAAGTTGATATTAAAACCATTTATATTGAAAATAGTCCAAAGTCAAAACTGTTCAATTCCCAATCTTCATTCTCTTCAATTCAATTTAAATTTCCGCTCCATTTAAATTGACCCAATTCAAACTTAAATAACTCCAATTTCCATTGGACTTGATTTATTCCCAATTCAAGTTGAAATAAATTCTTAGTTTCTTTCCACTTCAAATCAAATTCCATATGATTTTAAACTTATTCAACTTCAAACACAAATCCAATAAATTCCAAATCGAATTCAACTTAAATGAATTCAATTCCAACTTCAAATTTTAACCATCTCGAATTATATACATTCGAGTTGAATTTTCAAAGGTTAGTTTAACCCTTTAAACTAAATTTACCTCAATGTTAAAGTTTGTGAATAATTTTATTCTGAGCTCAAGTTCTAGAATTTCATTTTCAACCAACTAAATTTAATTAACTCAAGCAAATTTTATCTTGAACTAATTTAATTAAAATTTCAAATTCAAATCATCTCGAATTATATAAATTCGAGTTAAATTTGTAAATGTTAACTTAATTCTTTAAATCAAATCAACTTGTCTCTTTATACTATTAAATTTTTGAATTCATTTCAAACTTATTTTCATTGAAATTTAATTTAGTTGTACTTCTATTCTTACTTAATTTAATTTCAATACAAGATTTCAGTTTGGTTGTATTATATTATTTCTTAATTTAATTTCAATTAATTTAACAACCAATTTACTTAATATATATTTTTTTTATGAAACATTGCTCTATATATAAAAATATAATCTTATATAAAATCATTTAAAATCCTTATATAAGAAAATAACAAGTACGCTCTCGTATATATATATATATACTCAACTCATTCTAGAGTACTACGGACTCTATATAATGAGTAACCCCCCACCAGAGCCAAGGTTCTCGCTTAACCTAGCTCTGATACCAAATGTAACGACCCGAAAATTTCAGATAGTTGTGAAAAAGAAGAAAGAGATAGAAGAAGAAGGACAGGAACATCAACAACTCACATTCGCAGCGGATAAAATATAATAATAATTAATAACAGTTTACAAAAGATTACTATATCTGTCGATTACATTTTAATACATCAGAGTTTTACATATCCACGGTCACTGAATATATGCAGTAATCATGTCTCAGAAATACAATAATATACTACAGCGGAAATACTCTATACGTACTTGCCATCCAGCTTGTCTCCTGAGCTCCAGAACATCCTACCTGAAAATCTGTAATACTCGGTCTGACCCGAACATTACATCAAAGTAACATACGGGTCAGGCTTGAAACCAGCGTGAGTAAACCCATTTAACACGAAATACCAAAATAATTAACTTATATAAACCCGGGTAACTTATACCAATTTATCAAATTCACAAACTGCCATAGACAACACTCAATCCACATCTCAATTCCTAAGTACCAAACTTAGGAAAAATAATTCAATTCACTTAAATCCTTTCATTTCCTCGTATTGATTTCTCAAATCAATTTATAGACATTCGAAGTGGTTTCGGGCATTTCCCAATACCCGACCCCGGCCTCTTCGAAACTCATGTTATCGCCTCCCAAATTATTCAAATGATACACACCACATTTCATATCAGATATATAAACCCATTCAAACATCCAATACCATTCAATCATCCATAAGCAAAGCTTTACCACATACAAATCAATTCAATTGATTTTAATTGAATTTCAAATCTCAATCACTTAGATTCCTTCATTCAACGTTAATTAATTCCAAATCAATTAATTGGTCAACCCTTCATTATTCATCTTAATTAATTACCCTGGATTAATTAAATTCAAATAATTATCTTTAATTAATTTCACCTTATTAATTATCCTTAATTCCTAACTAATAAGTAATCCTAATTGCTTCATAAATTAATTAATAATATTAATTACATTAATCCTTCAATACTTATATTAAATAACTTCTCATAAGTTACTTACCTTGATTTATTTCCTTAACTAATCTATCTCTATTTACTTCATTAATCAAATAAATTAATGATTTCTCATTTACATTTCAGTTTATTCTAATTTGCTTTCATTACTCCTTTTTATAATGGAAGCTTGAAGGAATCTGAAAACTAAATTTAAAATTCAAGTTAATTTTACAATTACACTTTAACATTTAGGTTGTTAAACACTTAATTTTTAAAAACTTTATTTGTTAGATTTTACTTTGATTTAGAACTTGTTTAAAATTTCTACCTACAATTTTTAACTCCAGTATCAAATATCAATTTTATTTCTTTCCAATTCATTTTTATTTTATAATTATTTCGCTTGCAAAATTTCACCTTTACATTTCTTTCAAAAATCCCATTTTACATATATCGATAACTTAGGACACCGAAATATCCAAGCAAACCACAGCATTCAGCATTCCAATTACCAAAATATCCATCGCAGAATATCAATCATTCCCGCATATACTATATATATAGCACATCAATTCAATTTCACCATTCGGCCAATCATTTAAATTCAACCACTTAAATTTAAATAAATAAATAAAACGTGAGGTTTACTCACCTTTATTTTATTTGCAATCCCATCCTATCCTGACTTGTTCCTTCACAACTATTGACCTTGTATAAACATCGTATAAATTAATTACCACTTGAATTTTGAATCAATATTTTGTTATCATTTACTTATTTAATTTCACTTACGAATGGACTTAAATTCTTACACTAAAATTTCCTAAACATGTATTTTTAGTCCAAAAATTAATTAAGTCGATGGAGACAGTTCAACCCACCACATCCATCATTTATAAATTTAAATCTTTCTATCTTCAAAATTTATAGTAACTTCTGTTACTTAAATACGTACATACATTATCTTATGTCTTGTTCATATCAATATCTCAGTTTTAAGCCTTCTGCTACTTCTCCTTTTCCTTATATAAACTTTGTATTTATTTTTATTCTATCGAGCAACCGAAAGAGAAAGGAAAAACAAACAATACCTACTGCCTTAGACGATCGCGAGCTCCAGACAATTGCTGCCATCACTATAGACCAACACTGCGACCCCACTCGAGCCTCGCACGCTGCCTTACCCCATCGAACAATTCCCTGGCCGCCCCATCCTTCGATCGACCAAGACGAGATCGCGATCTACTCGCGAGTTCCCAGTGCCCCACCTCCTTGGCTGCGGCAACACACAGCGATGCTTCTGAAACCCTAGCTCCAACGATCGCCTCGCCGACCCAACCCTAAATTGCTTCGAGCTCGCAATTTCACCCAGTCCCATCCCTCCTCGCACATCGCACGCGATGGAGCAAAATCGCCTCATCGATTCAAGGCCGAGGTGATTCGTTCGTTCGCGATCGTGTATATATATATATATTTTTTTTCTTTCTGATTTTGGAAAAATAAGGAAAGAAGAAGCTCGTTTTCGCTCTGTTGAAATAAGATAGAGAGGAATTAAAATATCGATTTCCAGGGATTAGCTTGTTGAGTACGCTGGGTTATTATAATTTTATATTGAAAATATCTCGTTGCCCTATGCGAAATTCCGAACCCCGAATCAAACATGCCGACCTACGATTATAAGGTTTTACCCACGTTCCGAACACGATGGAACACGTTTCGGAGGATAATTTGATCATATGCGCAAGTTACGAGAGTAAACGATCAAATTTAAATTAAATCGATTAAAATAAATCGAAGCGTTTTGAGCTACCAGGGTTAGACGACAACTCCGATTGCTACGAAAGTTGAAATCCGATAATAACTAACAATTTCGGATCCAATGGAACTGATTTCGTCGAATTCCGAGACTGTGCCTCGGAAGGCTATTTTTAAATATCGATTTACACGATATATTTTCAAAACTGAACAAATCACCTTTAAATCAAATTTCAAATTCAATAATTTACCCAAATTTCAATTATTAAAATTCGATATTTTAAACTATATAATTCAATGGTTTAATTATCAAGTAAATATTGATATCTCGAATTTAAGTTAAATTACCTTTAAAATATTTTAAAATCAATCAATTATTCCATTTTAAATTATTCAGAATCCTGGGTCGTCACACTGGCCATTAGAGATAAATTACAAACCAAGATCAGAATTAGTAAGTGGTCCCCTACCATAGATAAAAAATGTGTGCTTTGTGCTAATTACAATGAGGATAAAAATCATCTTTTCTTTCAATGCATATATTCGAGGAATATACTGGATGATCTCATGCCCAAGCTAAATATAAAGCTAGATTCGAACTATGGCCTCAATTTTTTACTGGCTTCGATTAATCAAGCTCAAGAAAAAATTAATTTGCCAATAAAATGTATATTTAGCATCATCTTTACATCTATTATATGGAACATCTGGTGTGAAGGAAATAATCGTGTTTTTAAAGGAATCGAACAACCGTTCAAGCTAAGAATTTAGCAAATACTTCTCGACAGTAAACACCTCATTCAACAAAGATTTCAAGCTCATAATTTAAACATAGAAGAAAAACTTATCATCATGAAGCTCAATCTGGAGACTGGACTTCAAGATTGCTTTCGCCCTCCTTGATTCCTTTCTGGTGTTTGATTAGCATTAGTAACTAGTGTTAATTGCTCCTTATAGCTCTCATCTTCCGATTCTTCCATTTTCTTTGCTGGCTTATGAACATAGATCCGTGTTTTTGGGAATCGAACTTCTCTCTCCTCCAGACGGTTGTATGTGAAGTCGAGACGGTCTTTGAGTTTTTAACTGTTTTGTTGTTTTAGTGTCTTACTTGGTAGGTGTTGTGTCTACCTTGTTCTTTATTTGTTTTTTTCTATTGCAAGCTGCTCGTACGGATGGTTTTGAGTGTGTTCTTCATCTTGTTTTACTCCTCCATCTGTTTGACAGCTTGGCACAGAATCTAGATTGTTGTACTATTAATATACGAAACTGATATGTACTCTTTTTTCTTTACAACGCACCCATTTAGGTTAGGGGGGTTGAAAAGTTTTAATGAGGCATATCATGAAAGTATATGTCATTTTTCTGTTTATATATAAAGTACCTTTTTCCAAAAAAAAAAGTAGTTTTTTTCTTTTATGCACTAGTGACATGGTTCTTGATTTTGATGGTGTAAATTTTAATTCTCCTTATAAATAATGGATAGTAATGCGTTTTGATTTAAATATTATTTGCTACTAATACCTCAAGAAGAATACAACAGATTGCTTCTGTCATACGTGAAAAAAATGTATAACTTTTTTATTTAAGTAGATACCAACTGCTCTTTAAAACAAAAAACAGCGGTTACAGTAATTCCTTAAGTCCTTTCTAAAGGTTATTTATAAAATTCAAATGCATAATATTTCTTTTACTTACAACATTTATCAGGTTTAGAGGGAAGAAGTGGATGTAAGAGAGGAAAGTGCAACGAAAAGAGGAAAGCATAGCATAATGAATAATTTTTCATGACTTGGACATAATAACCAAAGGTTTAAACTTATATAACATGTTTTGAGTTTAATTTGTTGATTATTGCTAATTTTTAATATGGATAGGTTATATTGATTTCTTAACGATTGCTGACAGTCGATATGGTAACACTAAACCTATTCCTTAATGGTTTGATATACTTCATGTGATCAGATACATTTTATTTCTTGATGATTGCAAATATTTGATGATCATACAAATTGTCGAATAAACTATCTGTTGTTGTTACTATTCAGTTTGCCAAATTAGTAAGCAAAATCTGAACATATATTAGAATCTTATGATGATTATGATGCTAATACATTAACTTTATATGTGTGTGTGTATTCAACAGGTATTTTTTACTCCAATTTTTCTTACTGTAGTAAACACCCTTTGTATGGAAATGACGGTGTTCTGATTTTTGGAAAAGTAGTTATGTTTCCAATCAATTTGGTTGTGCTTTAACCCTGTATATTCTTTTACCAACATTTTATATGAAGAAATAAAGGGACATTGCATTATGGTTTTGAAATTCGACTTGATTGCTTGCATTTTCATTACTAATGCAACTTTTTGACTTTTGTACCTATTGAAATGTGATACTTGCATTCCCTGTTTAAACCAATCTATTATGATGAACTCTGGTTTATTTTTCAACCTTAACAATTTAGGAACAAAATATGTTTCAAAGTATTTAAGTCACTGCTTTGACAATAAGTATGATGATCATACATACTTTAAATATGCGTGCCTAATATGCCAAACAATTAGCACATGACTCAACTATTGTTGGTCTGAATTCATTTGATCCTTGCATTTGTTTCTTCATACATTTTAAATGACATTGATTTATGATGATGAGTCTGTTTATAACTTAAGAGAAACGGTAAAAATTCGATCTCTTTTATACTGATTGAAAAGCTTGAATAAGCAGGATACGCCCAAAAGGAGCTCATTGCCCACATTTGTAGACTAGGGACTAACTGATATCAAACTTAGGTATTTTTTTTAAGTATGCCCAAATTTGTTGATGTCTTCTACATTTTTAGTTACCTTTCATGAGTTCAATTTAGGTTTTTATTATTATTAAAAACTATGTCCTCCTAGCAAAATAAATGAGTCTGTATATAGCGAGTGGCTCATGCTAGATGTATGGATTATTGCAAAGATAATAAGTGCGGGTATCTTGCTATGGGATTTTATTATTCAATTTGCTCGCTTTATTTCCTTCTGTTGAGTCATTGATTGTGTATAAAAGCATTAATGTAACTACCATATTTATATGGCAATGGCTATTATGACAGATATAAAAACGAATGGTTATACTATTCATGTCATAGCTTAATTTGATTTACATAAGTAGTTTTTGCAAAGATAACAAGTGTGGGTATATGCAACATATGTTGTTCTAGGAATGATTACATCAGCTAAGTATGTCAACAGGTTCGACGAGTTGTGTTTTGGTTATTATATCATACTGTAATGTATATTGATTATTGATAGGGCATCGAGTGAAACTTGGCTGTAGGTTTTGAAATAACTAAGTATGCAATACAATTGAACAAATTGAAATTTAAATGAAAAGACTATTGTCCTCATTGTGTGTACACTGCAGTTAGACCCAATCATGTCATGAATGTAGTGACTGTTTAGGTTTCAATTACCTTTAGCTACAGAATAGTATAGTTCAACAAAGAAATATAATTTTGAATGCTTAATTTGCATTTTTTGTTTAACTACTCGGTTATGTAATTATGATTTCTCTTAATTACATAATTTGTTAGTGGTAATAATTTGAAAAGACATAGTCATGAGTACTTTGTCATACTTCAACAAAAATAAAATTGTTTGTACTTTTAATTCATTTGTTTATCTAAGCAATTTTCTAAGTACGGTTTTCATAATCTGTATGCTTTCATGCACTGTATGTTTATCATTTTGCTTAAGAAGTAAACCTGGAGCATGTTGAACATGCTTCTGCATATTATACATTTCTCCACATCATGCGCTTTTTCATTATTGATTAATCTAGAGCGTAAGTTGGTTAACTCTTTCAGATCAATATTACTATAAGAATTGTGGAGATGACATGTAATAAAAAGGATCCATTTCCATATCACCCAAATATTCAACCACCTGAACTCAGAAAATGATATAGAACAGATGATAATACACCTCTTGAATCTTTGATCCATTTTGTAGCTACACAAATCTGCTCTCATTGTTGCAACTCACCATAAAAGTTGACACTAATTTGAATTTTCTAAAGCTAAGAATGTTGAGGTAATTAGATCTGTGTTAGGATTATAATTAGAAAATGATATTTTGTATATATTAAGTTATTTTGATAATTTTTGTACTATGCTATGCTTCAATACCTAATGTGATTTTATTTACTTATAGAGCAGTCATGCTTAATATAAGGGTTGTTTACGATCAGCGTTTATTACATTATTTACTACAAACAATGTGGCTAATATCTAGACAAAATATAACAACAATTTTTTCATTCCCTCTTAATTATGCAACTTAAATTTGGTTATAAACATACTACCCTCTATGTTTTCAGAATATGTAATGGTGTTGCTTTTTTTGTGCATTTGCTTTCTCAAAATACAGTTATTACAAGTCAATTGGAACTTGCATCATACTATAATACGACTATTCTTGGTTTACTTGTTTTGGTTTAAGACAGTGTAATTTCATCATGCCCTTACCAACTGAACCTATGTCTTAAATTATGATGGGTACTCATCATCATATCTTACAAGCAATATATGTAAAGTATAGTTGAAAGACGTCCAATCTCATATTTACATATTTTAGGAGCCACATATTAAACTGTTCTTCCCGACATAATAAAAGAAATCTCGATATGAATGTTCAGACTCTAAGGAGCTATCTGGATTTTATTTCATATTGGTTATCATGACTAACTTTTGATAAAAATAGCATTTTAATATTTTTCTCATCTATACGCTAACAAATGCATGAAAATATTACAAGTTTCATTACGATTTCATTAAAATATATTCAATTAGCCTTCTTTTATTAATTAAATAATCCTAATTTCATCAACGCTGGTCTTCTTTTTCCATGCCACTACTCAAAAGAAAGGGGAAAGTGCTCTTCATGGATTTGAATGTTCGATTATATTTTTTAATTTTCTTCATGTGTTTTGGAGATGAGTTTCTATCTTAAATGAAGTTGTGTCAATTGCTTTGAAAAGAGTATGGTCACGACTCACCTTGCTTCTTCACATCTAATCTAATATTCAAGATAATATACGTTTGTATGGGGATGAGGTCTAATATGAAACATATGAATTTTCCTTCAAAGATGTGTATAATTATTGTTACTAACATTTAAGCAACATGATTAAGATCTTAATAAACAAAATTAAGACATGAAAAAGAACCATACATACTACACCAAAGCAACCTCTGTCACTAACATAATTAATTTTTGTAAGAATGCCAAACAAGATCCCAACATATAAAAAAAAGGAGGTGGGATTTTGAGACAAAACAATACATTTCAGGTGCATTTTAGGACAAAACAAATGGTGTTTACATATAAAAAATGAAAGGAGGTGAGAATGGAGAACAAAAGTGAGGAAGGAATTTGTTTCTAGGATTGAAAGAAGCTAAAAAAGATGAATAATATACATGAAGTTCTATTAAAGTGCTTTTAGAACATAATAAATTTTAATAAAAAATCAAGTAGTCAGGAAATTGGAACTAAATAAAACAATTTAATAGCATATGTCTCAATAATTCCAAAATAAGTTGGTATACCAGTTAGAAAAGTCACTTAAGTTACGTAAGATGGTGAAAGAAAGTGGACATATTAAATAGTGAGAAATTCCACTAATAATTAATCATACATCCATGTAGAAACTGATTTTTAAATATAATCTCATTTTCAGTATTTAAATTGTTAATAGATTTAAAAAATTAAATAAATATTTTGATTAAAAGCATACTGTTGAATTAATGCATGCACATTGTGATTAGATGCAGGCCACTTGGACGTGCGTATATACTCGTGTTTATTAGGTATTAAGTAAAAAAATTAAACATGTTTTCAAGTTGCATGCTCACAGGAGATAAACAGCTATGATCTTGCCGATGCATGAGTTGGAATGAAGTTAGACACAATTTTAACAATGAGCTAAGCATTGTCGATTTTGAATGGTTAGGAATAGACGAAATCATATACTTCCAAAAAATTGAAGCTAATCCAGCAATCCAGCCGCCATTATTAACAATACAGACGTCTAATAATAGAATGGATGGAGGACTAGGATTTATGGTCCATCACAATCATTAGTAGTACTAAAATAGGCATACTGATCACAATTTAAAAATCAACTTTATTGAAGTTTTTCTCATGTTCCGCAGTTACCGAGCATGCTCTGTATTTATCAAATTTACAAAGATAGAGTTCCACCACGGTAGGAATTAGATTCTTTTGCACAGTATTCACTGAATACTATGCATTTATTACAAAGACCGTTGCATAAGAATAATACTTCATTCCACACAAAATATAAGATTGCCCTTTTCTCATTTCCTACTAAAAGTTGTATATTATATTATACGGAGCATAGTGAGAATTTAATAGGTCCGACTGCCTGTTAAGACGTCCTCTTTAGAAAAAAAACAAAAATGCAAACTTTTTTCTTTTCTTTTTATTGAGAAAAAAATAGGCACTATACAGAAAGTTGATAAATATACAAAGCTAAGAATATGAGTTGTAGAGTATGATATAATCTTAGTGAAATGAATGACCGGCAAATAAACTGCAAGGGGCATATGTCTACCTTCGCTATGTTAAAACTCTGTGACTTTCTTCATAAACCTTGGTGCTTGATCACACAACAAATCCTTGAAAGATTAAGATTTAATATAACATCATAATGGAGAAAAGAATGCAGAGGTTCACTCATTGCTACAACATGAATCAAAGAAACCAGTCTTCCAAATAGATAGCCAGATATTACTCCGCTACCACAAACACACCTAGAACAAAAATCGGTTGACTATTATAATTATATCCACCTTAACATCAAATTAATAAGTCAATGTCTTTTAGAAAATAATATCAAGATAAAATAAGTATAAACTAAATCAAATCAAATAACATTTAAAACAGAGACAACCAAACTACATAACCCATGTATTTCTAATGATAAAAATCAAAAGAGAACGAACCTTATTGCTCAATTTCGAACAGCCGAGGGTTTCAATGCTTGATCTATGGTCGATGGATTTGCAGTCGTTAAGGTTGATGATGATTTGCAGTCGATGACGATTTGCGCGGTGTTAGGGCAGAGGAGGGAAATGGGGGCACGATTAATTAGGGCAAAGCGGCGAAGGAGGGAAATGAAACTAATTTGGGGCGTTTAGTTTTGGGAACGGGGGGTTCTGTACGCAAGTTTGCGTGGTCAACAGATTGAAAAAAAGGAAATCTACAGAATGGCTATTAGCCATTGTAAAATCAAAACGATCCATAACCGTTCTTAAATCATATACAACGGCTGATAACCGCTGCTATTTAGCCACGGCTTTGAGCCGTTGCGATTCTTCTGCATGGAGGAGTTGCAAAACTACCAATATGGTGTAGTGTTTGTCGCATAGTTGACTTATACTAAACAAATTATATATTAAATTTTTAACTAGTAAAATGTTTGTAATAAGTGGTAAGTTAAATGTACCATCATTGCTTACATCACTTTTGTTGATGATATATCCTTTGGAATTATCTCTAAATGTGATAGATCCTTCATCTGAGTAGATAATATTAGTCAGTATATCTTTATTTCCCTTCATATGTTTTGAGCAACCACTATCCTGTAACAACCCTAGATTTTGGCCTATATTTTTAAATATGACTTTATTTTATTTTTGAAACTATTTTTAACTTGTTTGATTTCAAACATTTCATTTTTAAAATAAATGTTAATTATTATGTGAACTATAATTTCAAACTAGTATAAATTTGTTATTTTACTGAAAGTGAATTTCTCGTCAAACCATTCAAACTTTGAATTTTAAACTTCAAGCTTAAATTATTTTAAAATCTTAAATTTTATCTTTTATTATGAAAATAGATGTAATAACTTGAACACTGCTTTTCGTTTCATTGAAAATGGAGTTAAACAGTGAAAGTTATGTATATTTCAATATTGACTGCAATTTGTTTATTCTGCAATTTTGTTATTTTTAAATTGTATAAATTATATTTTTATTGTGATATTTTATTTTAATCTGGGTCAATATGTTATTTTATGAATATTTTGACTTTCAAATATTTTTAAAATGATAATAGGATTTTTCCAAAATTTACTGTAATTATTCCCTATTTTTAAAAGGCTGTTTTCTATTCTTCTGCTAATTTCTTCATTTAAATTTTATTTAAATTAAAATTTATATATTTATTTGTGAATGCATTTTTACTTTTATGTTGTTATCTTTGTTATAAATATTTTTACAAGTCCATATAAATTGTCCAAAGTTCATTCTGTTTATTTTCCATTTTGGTAGACTAGGTTTGCAATTTTGCGCTATTTTCTTATTTTAACCTTATATAATTAATAAATATTTATATATATTTTATATTTTGTTATATTTTCGAATTTTTAACTGAAATTATTATTATTTTCAGTAAGGTAAACTTATATGAATAAATTAAGGAAATTTGAAAGGTTTTAAAGCTTTTGAAACGTAAAGTCGTTTCACCTCCTAAGTCGTTTCTTTTACCGTTTCCTCATTTACTCCTCTTTAGTCGTTCAAATCTTTTCTTGCCATCCACACCACTTCATAATTCACGTACACATTTACTTCACATTTCATTTCTAGAAAGAAATGTATGCAAACTTATGGCTTGGAGAAATTTAAGAGGCATACGTTTCATTGTTTAAAACACTGTCTTTTCATTTGCATTGAGGAATAAATGATATATTGATTTGGGTTTGGATTTAAATGATTTCTATATTTTATTTATTTTATTTTTTTCCTATGTTTATTTCCCTAACTTTTTTTTTATTTGTATAAACTTTGAATATATTCATTTGATCTTTGATGAGTTTTCTTTTTAATAATAGCTTAGAAATTGCAAGAGATATAGGTTACTTGTTTGTTTATTTGTTGCCTTTTTCCTTTTCCCTTGCCTTTCCATTTGCATAGCCAATTACTTCCCACATTCATTAACCATGAATTCTTCTCATAATTCACGTACGTATTGTTCCTCAAACTCCTCTTTTCGTTGCATGCAAACAAAAGGGAAAAAAATTAATAAATACATCAAGTTATTTGTTGCCTTTTTATTTCCCAAACCATTAAAACTCCTACCTTAAATTGCCTTGCCTCTTTATTAATTTAGCCGTTTACCATTTTGCTTAGCCATGTATTACTCCCATCAAATTTCGCGCAAAATATTTCCCAACATTTCCTTCCTCGTTTGACTCTTCTGATTTAAAGATCTTTGCATACGTTCTTTTATTAAATAGGAATTAAATCCCCTTTATTATTTTCTTACCATTTATTCTCGTAGACGTTTTTTTTCTATAACCCTAACCGCCTATTACTCTTACAAATCACGTACAAATATTCTCATCTCACATCTCATTCTCATTTTATTTCCTAAGAGAAAAAAATTTATAGATCTAAATATCCATGGCTTCTTCTTCCTCTTCTTTTTCTTTTCTTTTCTTTCTTTCTTCTTTTTCTTTCTTTCTTTGTTTCCTTCATGAATAGGCTTGGCCTCTACCTCCTATTACCAACCCCATCACCACTTGCATAAGATAGAGCAAGGTTATGCCATCTTATCTCAATCATTTTCATTGTTTATTTCATCTAATCTTTTGTATTAAATATACTTATGTATTTTGTATTTGTTTGTGTACATAAGTTGAAATCTTAGCTCTCCTATCACTCAAGTTTGGATCGTGCTTTGTCGTGCCTCTTGTGTTTTCCGGAGTTTGATCTTTGTGTTTGAATTGTGGTCTTCAGCTTTAAAAAGGTGAGTAAATCTCACCAGACATTTATACTTATACAAATGTGAATTGACACCATTTGAATGTGTAGGACTATTATGTGATGTTATAACTTCATGTGATCATTTATATATGATGTTAAATTGTTAATTTACCTGTCATCTTATTTGTTACTGTTATATGATGCTATTCTGTTTATTTATATCTGTTTATCACACTGCAAGTTCCCTGTAGATTAGATTCACTATAGCTCTTTTGGTTCGCGACCCAGCGACCTACGACTTATGGGGAGCAGCGACCTACGACCTATGGGGAGCAGCGATCTAACGACTTACGAAGACAGCAACCTAATGGCTCAAGCATTCCGCGACCTAGCTACAGAAAGGACTCAATGACCTAACCACCGAAAGGACCAAGCGACCTAAAGTAGTTAGCGACCTAGCTACAGAAAGGACTCAACGACCTAACCACTGAAAGGACCAAGCGACCTAAAGTAGTTAGCGACCTAGCTATCAAAAGGACCAAGCGACCTAAAGTAGTTAGCGACCTAGCTATCGAAAGGACCAAGCGACCTAACAGTTGGCAACCTACCGACCTAAGAGAATTTAAGACTTAGCGACATAACGAGTTAAGCGACATAAAGAGTTAAGCGATTTAGCCTAGGTCGCTACATTGAATGCCTCAGCATTCTAAGATCGCCAACTATGAAAGAAAATAATATGTGGATATCATGTTTTTGGTTCTCACTCAAGTATGTGCTCATGAAATAAGACATTATCTAAAAATCATTGCAAACTGTAACTTTAAAAAATAATGCATGTCAATTTACATGAATATACTACTAAGAAAAAAAAAGATAACTCTATACACAGATATTGACTTACATTCATAAAGGGCAGAAAAGCTTGAAAAAACAAGAAAGTATATGATTATGTAACTTGATGTCTTAATTAGGTAAAGCGTAGGACAAAGAAATTATTTTCTTACATATTTATAGTGAAACAATGTTGCGAATGACGTTAAGAGAATTTATGCTTCGTTAGAGTAATTCTACTTATTAATTAACTACGGTTGTGTATCATACACCATTGTTATATACCATGGATTTTCATTAAATAAATTAATTCTAAGTTAATTCCTATCCTACTTCAGTTATTTTATGATATTATTTTGTAGAATAAGTTCCATATATGATGAGAGATAATCGATTATTTTTGACATATGGTGTCATTAGTCATCAAAATATTAATAGATGAACTCCTACGCTACAAGGAAAGTGAATATAAAACGATCTATATTTATTTTTTATTGGGCTAGATCTCCACGTAAGTGAACACAAGAATTTATACATCAAAATAGTTTTAGTTGTGTTATGTGTTTGTGTATGTCATAGGATAATATAATGAGCTGATAGAAAAATAATTGATAACATATCGTATATGATATAATAGGTCAGTATGTCTTCTAGCATAGACAAATAGTGGATGAAAGAATTCGATCAAAGAATTGCTTGATATATGGAAGGAGTGCAGAAGTTTATTGATTTCGTTGTGGAAAATGGTGGTAATAAGAAAATCTATTCTAGCCTTTGCACACATTGCAAAAATATGAAAATGAAGATTAAATTAGAGGACATTCATTATCGTCTATTTAGATTGGGAATTGTTCAATCATGCACAGTTTGGCATTTTCACGGGGAAGAGTCAACGAGGAAGCAAAAACAACCCGTTAGTCAAGCCATAAGTACCAATGAGTCTGAACTTCGTAGGATGGAAGATCTAAGGAATCTCTCGTATCTGTTGCTTTTTGGACTTGTCTTTGTCTGCTTAGGTCGCGAGCGACCTATCATAGGTCGTGGGTCGCTAGCAGTTTTAAGTTGTGGTGGGACAAGGTCGTACTCAACTCTGGAACGGATTAGCAAGTTGTAGGTCGTAGACGACCTATGATAAGCAGAAAATTCATCAATGATAACAAAAGTTTACTTGCGGACCACTTTTCTTTCCCCTTCACCAAGTTCTACAAATAAGTCGACGGTTCCAATGGGTTGCTTCGGTTCCCCAGTGAACCCAACAATTTTTTGTGAAGAAGCTTGAACATCTACCATTGGAATCTTCATTTGATCAAAGGTCTTTTTAAAGAGGATATTGCAGGAAGCGCCGCAATCGACAAGCACTCTCTTCACAATAGCTGGTCCGATACCGGCGGTTATTACCAAAGGATCCATGGTGGGGGCTTCAATCCCCATAGAATCTCTAACTCTGAATATGATGTCATCGTGACAAGTTCTTTGCTGCTTTGAAGGCACAATACACTACGCCATAGATGGCCTTCTGCAACAGATTTGCATGGTGTTGCCAGCTAAAATGTTGCGATAGGTATGCTGATTTTTGTCTATTGCAACACACGCTTTAAGGTGTTAGCATAGATATCAGCAAAATGTTGCAGTAGCTATAGCTGTATTCAAATTAAAAAATTAATAAAATTAGCAATCCGCGTGAATACGATCCAACGATCTATATTTAATCCGACTGTTAAAATGGATCACCACTGCACTTTTTACCAAATTTTCGTTTTCCCGCCTATGTTGGTGTAGATCCCCTTTCAGTTTTCAATTCATAATTCTCAAATCAAAAAGCAAATTCACGAAATCCAGCAAATTCATACTTCCAATTCGCATATGCTTTTCGATGTCAGATTGGAATTCGGTATCAGACTCCTAGAGCTCCGGAATCAGATCCGGCATGAAGTGAAAAGCGCCACCTCCTTCATACTCCTAGAGCTCCGGAATCAGATCCGGCATGAAGTGTTTCAGGTTGGGGTCGTGGTTGGGTGAGGCTGATTGTAGAAGTAGGTCGCGGTGGGTTTGTTTGTCGCGGAATGTTGCGGGGTTTGTCAGTGTTCGATTGGTGGTTAGTTGTTGATTTTAGAGGCAAATCGTGGGTTTTATTTGGGTTGATGGGTTGGTGATAAAGACGATTCATGAAGTGACGGGGAAGTCGAATTTGGGTACCGAAGTTAGCATTTTTGGAATTCACGATTAGAGGAGGGGGGTTCGGCTCACTGCAGTGTGATTAACGTGTTTGTTTGGTTTATGGGTTGAGTTTGTCGACTGCGTTGTAGCTGGAAGGTAGTGATGCAGGTTGTAGGAGCAGTTTGTACAGGGAGATGGTTGAGGAGGTTGAGCGGTGTAGTTTCATGGAGGTGCTGCTGTTGTTCGTTAGTGAAGTTCTGGATGGTTCAGGTAGGAAGAAGAAGAAGTTGAAGGAAGAAGTCATTGATGATGGTGCTTCGGGGATGAATGTGCTTCGGGGATGTAAGTTGCAGCAGTTTGGGGATGGTGGTAGTGTAGAGGTTCGTGCTGCCGAAGTCCGTGACCTGTTCGATGAAATGTCAATTTTGTGTAGAGGTTCGTGGCAGTGTAAGTTGCAGCAGTTTGGGGATGGTGGCAGTGAAGGGTAATGTATTACTTATTAACACGCAACCTGTTCGATGAAATGTCAATTTTTATTTATCATGGTTTCAGGTCTTTTACCAAGGCAGAGAATGATGGCTGGAAAAAGGTCGGATGATTCAGAAGAAGCCATGAAAGAGTTGCAAAAGTCAATCATCGAGGAGGTGTTCAAATTCGCAGGAGGTGATCATTTGTGCATCATTTTACGTCGTTTCAAAGAAGGCTCGATCTTCCGAAATCATTTTACATCATTTTACGTCGTTTCAAAGCCACTCTTTGCTTCTCGTAACTCTGTGAGATAACATTCCCGCCCAGCATTCTGATCCCCTTTCAAAACGCCAACGCCGTTGTCCGTGGGGAATTTCATAGTTAAGCACCACGGGGCGAGAATAGCTTTGAATGCAGCAAGAGTTGGTCTCCCAAGAAAGCGTCCTAACTTAGGTCGTCCACGACCTAAGACTTGGAGATTAAATCACGCCCAGAATCACTCCTATAAAGACAGCCCTAACTCCAACTAGAAAAGGACTTTTTGGGCCAATCTTCTGAAGACCGTTACTCTGCCGAATTCTGACCTCATCTGACACATCAAGCCTCCCAAACATTCAAGACACTACAACAAGCTTCGAAATAGATCTTACTCATCGAACATGGATTCAAAGAGCCTCATCACATCGAAGCTTGAGCTACCAGTCTGAAGTGTTTAGGAATTGAAGTGTATTGTATTTTGAAGTGCATTGTATCAATTTGTAACCAAAAGCAGCAATAAAGGAATTCAAAGTGGACGTAGGCTTGATCTTAAGCCGAACCACTATAAAATCGTTGTCTTTTACTGTTTTCTGCGATTTTTCTGCTTATTTCAATTCCCGCCAAAAGCGGGTGGTGCTTTCACACTACTAATACACACCAGGGTGTTATCGTTTAAATTTTAGCGTTAACAGGGCTGAAATGATAGGCCTGAACGATTTTTATTTATTTTATTTAACTTGGGATTGCGGGTTTGAAATGATAGAACCCGGATTTTTCTTTTTAAAATTGCGGATTGAAATGATACATATCCGTATCACTTGACCTAGGTTAGAAAACTATATACAGGCCCGTGGTTATTTTATAAAGTGTTTTGGATATTTTTAAGTATTTTAAAAATATAAATTTATGAAATTTGATTTAAATAGATTTTGAAATATTTTAAAATAAAGAAATTATGATTTTTCTATGTGTTAAAAATGTAATTAATGAATGGTTTAACTGGATTTTTGAAATATAACTTAAGTTTGGAAATTTGGAATTTTGATTTAAAATGATATTTAAGTTATATGAATAAAATGGAAATTTAATTATATTGGAAATTGGTAAATATGATAACTTGATAAAATTTGAATTTAAGCAATTTATTAAAGCATTATTGATTTTTCTATGAATTTAAGTGGTTAAATAAATGAATGTTTAAAAGTGATCTTTTAAAATATAACTTGACTTGGAAATGTGAAATTTGGTTTTAATTAAAGGTTTAAGTTAATTAAATAAAATTGGAAATTTAGTTAAATTTGTGAAATGGAAATTTAAATTTGAAGTGTTGAGTTTATTTGTTGAAATGTGAAAAATTAGAAACTTTTACACTTAAATTTATTAAGTAAATTGTGGAAAATTGGATTTAATTATAAGAAATTTATTGTGAAAAAATATATATGTTAAATGATATGTTAATGAACATTTTTTATGTTAAAAAATAATTTTGAAATGTTTAAATGATTTAAAATAAAGTTTATTATTTGCTAGAAATACACTAAAATCTGGAATTAACTTTTAATAGCATTCAGAAATGCTATAGTTTTTGAATTGAACTAAAATTGTGTAAAAAGAGATATTACAGCATTTCTGAAATGCTGTAGTTGCTGTGGTTGAACTTATAGGCTAATATTGAACTCAGGTCTATTATAGCATTCTCTAGAAAAGCTATAGTGGTCTGCAGTCTTTGCTGAAATCAAATAAAAACTTTGTTTTGAAATCTGAGTTGCCGCAGCACTTCTGAAATGCTGTCTTTTCTATTTTGAACTATAATTTAACTAAAAATTGAGTTTTAACAGCAGTTTTAAATGATGTCTTTGCTGAATAAAAATGTTTTCAAGTATAACTTATAACAGCTTTTTTTATGCTGTGAAAGGCTGAAATTTTAATAATTATGGTTTTTGACTTAGTAAACGAACTCAGAATGGTTTGAAACTTTGGAAACTGAATACTTGAATTGAGAGAATAATAATTATACTTTTAAAGGGTTTAAATGAAGTAATTTAATTGAAATATGAATCAATTAAAAGGTGGTTTGAATCGAAAATGAATGAATGTTATCTTTGAATTTAGAGGGGTGTTTAAGATAAGATATTTTGATATATTAAAATGATTTGAAATGAAGCTTTGGAAAGATAAGATATTTTGATATATTAAAATGATTTGAAATGAAGATTTGGAAAGATATGATATTTTGATATATTAAATGGTTTGGAAATGATTTGATCTATATTTGGATATATTAAAATGATATGAAATGAAGTTTTGAAAAGATATGATATTTTGATATATTGAAATGATTTGAAATGAAGTTTTGGAAAGATATGATATTTTGATATATTAAATGGTTTGAAAATGATTTGATCTTTATTTTGATAAAGATTTGGATTTGAAATGATATTCTATTTTGAAGTATAAACTGTTTTTAAATTTTAACCACGGGTTATAATAACGATTGGTTGTTAAAGAGACCGGGATCGGATATGGACATACTCTCCGTCGATACCGAAAACCACTTTGACAACTGTGTATGCGGTGGAGTTTCCAGAATGAAGTAGGATGGTGGCGACGATCCTAAGGTATATACGTGGACCCAACTCCCGTGAGTTGGCATAAGGTGGCTAAAACATGAGCGATCTCGGACCAGTGAGGTAGCACCTCTTATCGGATGCACTTCTTCGATTCCATTCTATTACTTTTTTATTTTGGTGGCCACCCTTCGATTTGGGAGTGTTGTTCGAGGTGGACGGTAGTGGCTGCTATGCGCTCCATCAGTCCGTGTGCGTAATTGGTATATCTACCTTGGCATTGCCTTGTGTGCCGTGTCACCTACCATATCGAGCCCACTATGATTTTGGTTTAAAGATCCGACCGCGTTAAGGTTCACCATCCCCTTAACGCTATTTTCTATATGATTATACTTTACTGATTAGACACTACTGTATATAGCGTATATTACTATATAGTAAATAGTTTAACGGATCCTTAGAGGATGGGCGGTCCCAAGCATCTTCTAAGTTACTTGTACTTTTACTACAGTTCACTTGAGTTGGTTTACATTGTATAAGTATGTATGTCCTGACTCGAGTGTTTGTATTTTTATTTACGCTCGGGTCAGCCTGAGTTATTCACAGATTTGGATTTCCACTCTCTTGGAGATTTGAATCGCTGGGAGATTATATGCTTGTCTTGTCCTATCTATTTCAGTTCCGTTGTTCTACTCAGCTTGTACTTGGTTATTTTATTGAGACTTCTGTTGTACTCTATTTCTTCTGTTGTATCTTATGTAACTCTGATATATTTATATAGTAGCTTCATGAACTACTATTTCTTTTACTTCTGCTGCATTATTTTACTCCGTGTCTATGATCTGTGATTATATTTATTTACTGTATATTCTGAGATTTGCCAAATTTTTATTTACAACGTGGTATTTTGAGCAATTCAATTCCGGCATGAGTGTCTACCTATACACTTACAATGGATGCGAATGGCTAAAAATAATGGGTCGTTACATATCCAGTATCCACTTTCCTTTTTTCTTAGTTTGTACCTTCAAATAAAATATAAAGATGACGTTGGTACTCATTTTTTATTAGGGACCTAAGAGTTAAATATTAGGAAACCAAACCCAAGTGGATTTAGAATTCCCTTTAGTGAAATTTTCATTTTTACGAACAGAATTTATAAAAGACTTAATATTCTTATTTCTAATCAAATTATTATTAGTTTTTGGCATCCAAATCTTTATAGTATTTGTGTTACAAATATCCTTATTTTTAGTGAATACTTTTGGTTTTACAAAATTCTTATATACTTTGGAATTTTTATATGGTGAATTATTCCTCTTTGAACTAGATTTTGATGAATTTGTATATCCTAATCTTTCTTATTAAAACCAGTTTGAGAGTTGTTAATAATTTTAGAGAGATTTACTCTACCTTTATTGAAGTTAGAAACGTTTTTAGCAATATTTTCTAACTTGATTTTAAGACTAGTATTGTTTAATTCAAGAATTTTGATATTAGATTTTAAATCGTGATTATCTACAGCTAATGTCATATTTTTTTTTTTGAACTTTAATTTCATTTAATAGCATCGTGAGTTGGGAAGATACATTAGATAATGATTATTGTGTTTTGATAAATTCTTCTTTTAAATTTTCTTTTCATCTCTGAGCATATCAACTTCTGTTTTACTTATGTTCGGTTTTTCTAAAGCATTTGAATATTTTCTTTTAACTTCTTTCAGTTTATCTAATAACTCTGAGTTTATATCAATTAAATCATCAAAAGTTAGATCACTTACATCGTCAGTCGAAATCGTAAAGCAAACATTGGCTTGTTCAGAATCACTGTCATTATCATTGACTGATGATGATGATGATTCAGAATCATCCCATGTAACAGAGAATGTTTGCTTCTTCTTATATTTGTCCTTTTTATTCTTATATCTGTCTTTGTTTCGATCAGAACAGTCCTTCTTTATGTGATCTTTTTTGCGACATTCATAGCATTCGAGATTTGAAGCTGATGGTTTGTTGGTGTTCTTGTTACTTCCAAACTTATTGTTCTTTCTAAATTTCAAAAACCTTTTGAAATTCTTTGTTATAAATGCCATGTCAACTTCATCCGAATCTAAATCTTCTTGTTCAGCTTGGAATGCTACGTTCTTTATGTCTTGGGCTTGATCTCATTTTTCCTACAAATTTACTTCATACGTACGACATAAGATTTCATATTAACTCTTCAGGTTTGATGGTAGAAATATCATTAGCTTCTTCTATAACTAAGACTTTTCGTTTTCATTCATCCATCAAAAAGTTTAGAATTGACAATATCAAAATCAGTGTATTTTTCTCCTAGTGCCAATAGTGAATGATATATGTCTTGAAATCTAGAATACATTTCATTTATAGTCTCATTTTGTTTCATTCTGAAATTTTGAAACTTATTTTTAAGCATAGAAATCTTGCTTTGTTTAATGTTGTCTGTTCCATCATGTGTAACTTTAAGAGTTGGCCAAATTTTATAAGCAGTTGTATACATGCTAACTATATTGAATTCATTCTTATCTAAAGCACAACATAGCATATTCATGGCTTTTGCATTTTGAAGTAGCATCTATCTTTTGAGCGTTTGGCCATTGTGCACATGGTGTGGTTGGTATGATATGTTGTTCCTGAGTTATATTCCAAGTGTCATATCTGTTTGCTTGCTTATAGATTCTCATACGAGTAGACCAATAGTTATAATTCAAACCATTAAATAGTGGTGATCGTATAGTGGATCGATCTTCAATAAAACTAGATGAAGCAGTATGTTCCATATTACATGATTATCAATAAACTTTGTTACAGTTTTATGATGTTCTTACTCTGATACCAAGTGGAAGTGACTAAGGATCGTATAATATGGAATATTAACTAAACTATTTACTTGTACGGAATATAAATATAAAAGTAAAATAATAAAGTAAACGACACCATAAATTTTTATACTGGTTCGAACTTCCCGTTTTATGTCCAGTTCCAGACTCCTTCTAGAATTTAACATCAAGTCTTGCTTAACCCGAAGGAATATGTATTACACCGCTTGAGCAACCGGACATGACTTCAACCGCCTAAGCAATAAAATAGGACTTCAGTCGCCCGAGCAAACAAATAGGACTTGCAATACAAAGAGCATTGATAAGTCAGTAATATGCACCCTTCATATAATCTTCTCTTTTATGGTATATTGTATAATTCATGAAGATATGTAATCACTAATGAAGTTTGCTTGAATGAACAAGTGATTGAAACGAAGTATTGAATGTTTAGATAGCCAGATAGTTCAAAATATAAGAATGAGAATTAAAATCAGAATTGGTGATTAAAACAATGGATTTCATGGCTATATATAGTGATTAAGAGTTGCAATTGTTCGTGAAAGGTAGCGATGAAAGAATATGGAAACAACTCTTGAATCAAGAGTAGTTTCTCTTCACTGAATTGAAGTTTCTTTTCAAAATATAGTTGTTATGAAGATTCAGCCCTCTGAATAGCTCGAATCAGCCAGCTGAATGGATTAACAGTTGACGCAGCAAGAAAACGGTTCAAAAATGACCCAATTCAGCCTGCTGAATTATCAACTTCAACCATCTGAATATTCAAGATAAGTTGTGCACATGCACAACATTCAATCGACTGAACTAAACTGTTTAGTTGGTTGAATTGCTTGTTTTCTGGCACATCAAGGAATGCTTTGAAAAAATTTAGTATATGAACTATATTTTGAATTTTTTTAGCATATGAACGATGCTGTGAAAATCTTTAAATTGCGTGTGCATGCATATACCACTTTGGAGAGAATTTAATATGAATTCACTACTAGACTCAGACCATAAACTAAATATATTATTGAAGCTTCTATTTGGAATCTGGTCTGCAATCTGTTAGATTATTTCTCGAGTAAACCATATCTTCTCCTGCAAATATGGTTAATATTTACTTATATAGTTGTCACAACCAAAACATCAAAATTCAAGCTTCTAACAAACATAATATATGGAAGGATGTTAAGTAATTTCAGTAAGAAACGGAAACATGAAGAAATGATTAATGTTGATTAAATTTCTTTTTTGATATACGCGTAAAGGTGTTTTAGATTTTATCTTAAAGATGAAAGACGCGTAAAACATTAATCGCTTATTTAATGTCATTGTTCATTGTGAAAGAGTGGAATTAGATTAGTACCCATAGAGGTTGAACCTATTATCTATTAGTTATATTATTTTTCTAATGGAGAAATTTGAACTCAATTTGAGTGGCTTACCATCTATTGGTAGGGATAAAAGTTTTATAATACACATGGACAAATAATAATACTAAATAAAAATATGAAATATAAATATACGAAGTGGGTGATACGTAACGTTATTGGAGAAAATCGAAAATGATGGAATTGGAAACAAAGAGTCACTACTCACATTCCATTATCCATATTTTGTTTATATTCCCGATATACTTATTGAGATATTATTTTACCAATTATGTTGTCTATCACATTCTTTTGTATTTGTTTATATTCCTGTTAAAGATAGTGAAATATTCATATAAATGTTATATACAACGAAATACTATTGATTTCACAAAGTTTAATCAGTCAATCTATTACTTTCCCATGAGTACCAAAATGATGTTCTTATAAATAATAATATTTCACACTATTATGAAAAGTGGTATAACAAACACAGTTAATTAAATCAATGCTGGTCAATTTTTAAGGTTACAAATTTATTGCCATAAATATTTAATCGGTCAAATTAATCGATCAATTCAGCACAGTCAGTTTAATCATGTAAATCAGTTAGTAAATATTTCTAAAATACTTGGTTATGGAATACTAAACATCATGTTCGAACAAATACGATAAGTTTGGCTTACTCAATCTAAATAAAACAATCAATACAAAATATTTAATTTACAAATTAATCAAATTTTCAACCAATAACAAATAGATTTACGTATATGTATTGTTATCAAATAAGAAACTTACAAATAAAAATTGTAGAAATCCGATTAGCAAACATAGAGCTAAGAAAGCGTGTTTGCCACTATCTCCTTCCTATTGTGCCTAGAATACGATAAAGCCTAACTCAAAATAATTTGGAAAGTGAAGTCTCTTTTCATGTAGTTGGAAGAAGACCATTCATTGCCGTCTTTATGAAATAACATTGAGGATATAAAGATCGAATTTGAAAGACATGAGGTGGGTATTGGATTTAAGTCTTTGGTATACGACATAAAATAATCAAGAATGAAGCTAAGACATAATCTTACGACATGAATATTGAGGTTTTGGTTTAATTAAGGCTGGAATTTTTAGTTAAGAAAAAATAAATTTGGTAGAAACCAAAGATAGTGGTTATGTGCAGCGAAAGAATAAAAGAGAAAGCCAAGCAGTGTTAATAAAGTCGCATGAACAAAAAAGAAATAAGAAACAAAAGAGGACAAAAAATAAAAAATTAAATGTTTCTTTGTAATATGCAACAAATAATACACGAATGCAAGAAGAATAGATGCAACATTTTCACGTTTTTAGAAGTTAATGACCAACATAATTAGCATAAGCCATAATGAATTTACCTATTAAAGAAAGAACAGAGAGTTAAAATGAAAAAGTTCATCTTTGAATCATCTTTAATAAAGAGCACTGCTATATGAATTCCAAAATCGACTTTATTTTACTCACCCTACCGATCGACGGATCATGGCCGACCACCATACACAGATCACGACAGCACAGTGTCGAAACAACATCGAAATCGTTGTTTTTGAGCTTGGTCGGTAGAGGTTCATTGAAGAAGTGGCGGTGTTTGATGAAGTGGTGCCGATCGACGGCGGTGGGTAAAAAGGAGAGATTTTTAGGGTTCATTTAGCCTCGCTCTTAATAAACGAATAACCCACCTTCAATAGCAATAATGGCAAAAAACTAACGAGAATCAACCAAGAATTTGCCATACATTCGAAAACGAATAACTAGTCTTTAATAAAGAGTAGTGCTAAATGCACCGCAATATAGACTTCATTTTACAAAAAAATAAAATTAAAAAAAAGGAACTGTGTTACATTTTACTCAACGCGGACGGCAGCATACTACCGAAGGGCAGTATTAAGCCGTTCGGAGTAACATAGTTTTTTTTAATAGTACTTTCGATCGGCAGTATATTACCAGACGGCAGTATGAAACCAACAGTGAGATTTAAAAAAATTTGTTTGGATAACTGGTTCATACGGCATTATGAAATTGTCAAGGTCTTCAAATCATACGACGTTGTATCGCCGGACGGCAGTATGGAACCAGACAGTGTGATTCAAAAAAATTTGTTTGGGTAAGTGATTCATATGGCATTATGAAATTGTCAGTCTTCAAATCATACGACATTGTATCATCGGATGACAGTATGGAACCGGACGGTGAGATTCGGAGTTCAATCGATGATATGTGTAACATGTGGGTAATTCTAAGACAGAAAAAATATTTTGTTGGATAAAAAAGAGACGGATAAAATGAAGTTTATATAACAATGCATTTAGGTAAATAACTCATCTTTAAGAACCATGAAATAACGTGAGAAGCAATTAATAACTCATCTTTAATAAATGAATAACTGATGTTTAATAATAAATTCTCGTGTTATTTTATAGATAGAGCTCGGTCTTCAGTCTTATTGTCTTCTTGTCAATCTCTTCTGAGTTCGCCCTTTATATTTTTGGTGAGTTTCTTCGTTGTTACCGATCTCAAAATTTCATTCTTTTTGCGAATGATTTGAACTTGAGCTGAAAATTTCAAATTCTAGAATTGTTTCGAGTTGTTTTGATTTGATTTGAGTAGTATTTATTTTCAGTTTCAAATTAGAAAACTGCTTCATCTAATGGCCAATTCTATTCCTTTTCACCAACCATTTCTGTTTTTAATCGTTTGGGGGTAAAGCGAAGAATTGGCGTAATTTAGTTTCATATTCAGTCGTTGTCTACACCATATAATTTTGATGAGCTTGATTTCACTGTTGCAGCGTTGGAAATGGCTTCTGGAACCAGTCCTGTTTCTTTTCCAACTCTTAAGAGTAGGTGTTCAGGATTAAGCCACTCCGAGAGCGTGGATTTTAGGAAGGTTGCATATGTCCCAGATTCTCGTAGAAGCAAATCCTTGAGAATTAAGCGTTTGTCTGTGACTAACCGTTCTAATTCGGGTTCGGATACCGTTGAACTGCAACCCGTTTCAGATTGGAGTCTTCCTTTACGTAATTTTTTCCCCTTCTCTTAAACAATGTTTGAATCATAGAAAACCGTAGGGTCCGTCTATTAACCCCCCAGTATTTTCTCTTCACCCCCCGGTTAAAATTTTGAAACTTTTATTCCAATTATACCCTTAAATGAATATCTATATCCAGTATTATTCGGGAGGTCGAACGTGTACTCGACACACCACGTTCCACGCGAACGTGGTTGTTGAACCAACCTCGTCCGCCACGAACGTGGTTGTCACAACCACGTTCGTGGCGGACGAGGTTGGTTCAACAACCACGTTCGCGTAGAACGTGGTTTGAGAGAGTGTGAAACGATTTTTTTTTTACGAAAGGGAAGGGTATTTTTGGAAGTAGACGGGGTGCGAAGAGCAAAAGATAGGGTGGATGTTTTTTTTTAAAATAGTGGGGTGGGAAGAGCATTATACGGGGTGAGAATAGACGGAGCCAAAACCGTATGATATAACCTGTGTTGTCCAAAACTATATTAGTTTTGATGTCTGTTTCATTTTACTCCATAATACGATAGGAGAAATTCAAAATGTTTATGAGAGTAAGAGCCTATATCGTGACAATTTTTTTTCTTAACTGCTTAAAGTGAGTGTGATTTGTAAATCTTGAGTAGTTTTACTAAGTAGTAAATAACTATACATCCTTGCGAACAGCTTAAATCTATTTGTAAATCTAACTCAATCTTTCTAAAAAGTGCAACTTAATTTTTTCTAAAAAGTGCAAGTTAGATTGCACTTTGTATTTCAAAAATTGTGATCTCATTTAGATATTCATTGACGCATCGCCTTCTTACGGCTACATTAAAAAGGCGTACGTGTAAAGCTTTCACCAATGAATTGAGACTACAAAAGATTTGGTTATAGATTTTAAAATGAAGCATGTACCAATGGTTTATTTAGAAATGAAACATGATAACTGATTTGATTATATATCTTGGATTAAAAGATAACTTAGGTCAATATTTTGAACTGAAACACATACTAATCCGATCTCATCTTTAGACATATATTTTAACTTGCAGATCTATTATGGTTGATGTTTTCAGCAAGAAAATATTATTGCAAATCTGGTTAACGTACATGTAGAAAATATTGTACAAGCGAATGCTATTACTAAAATAATTAGTATGAGTACAATCTTAAAGGAATTATGTCTTGAGCTCCTGCAAAGACAATCTTATCCGTGTAAATAGCAGCCTTATTAAAAGCTAATAAAGCACCAAACAAATTTGGTTTAAAAGTCCAACTCAAGTACAATATAGTTGTAAGAGCCTAGAAGCATTAGTTTGCTAGTAATCAAATTGATTCCTTTTCACCAATTGTATAAAAAGGATGCAGCAGCAAAAAAATAATTGATGTCACCATGGATTACACTAAAAACAATGTTAATTTAATATTAAGTGTGTTAAATTTAGAAGATTCAAATATTTGTTGAGAAGGAAAGAAATTGATTAATTGGTTCAATCAATTAATTTGGCTTATATATGGAAAAATATGAGAGGATATTTTGGAAGGAAACTAATTAATTTGCCAATCAATTAATTAGTCAATGCATTCGTTATATGAAAAATAAATCATTAGGCATGGAGAATCAATCAATCGAAACATATGAAAACTAAGATTACGTCATCTATTTGTACTAAAATCAAATCATGCAATTTGAAAAGATATTTGAATAATCAGGAACTCTTCATTCTCAAGCCTATTTAAATGAGGAATTTCATGTTCATATGTATGTGAGTGTGTGAGAGCATCCATCATTATCCCCCTCTCTCTTTTGTGTTCTTTTTCTTCTTCAGTGGATAAAAGAAGTTGTTGGGTCTTCGTGGACATATGGTGTTCATCACCGAACCACTTTAAATCTTCTGTGTCTTTTATTTCTGCTATTGTGTCTATAAGATTGCATAATTGATTTTTTAAGTTCCATTGATATCTTAATAGAAAATATTAGATCCTGATCAAATAATTCGCCTAGCTCTCAAATCAAAATAAATTTCACTGCAGTGTGTATAACTTGGATAAATATCAACAAGTATTACTTTACAAAGCATAGCAGGAACAAATGTATAAGGAATCACATGCCAATCTAACAGAGCGAAGAACATGTAAAGTAAAAGTCAACATTATCATTAGAAAATTAAAAAGGTTTAGAATTTTGATATTTAGAATGAAACATGCCATAAATGTCAAAGAATCATTGAAGAATAATTCGATCAGGCAAAACATTACTCTATTTTACAAGAAAAAAGGGATAACCATCTACTTCAAAGTTCAGCGACTTGCATGTGATGGATATTTTTATACAATAAAACACATTAGTCTGGTGTATGGGGAACAGTTTGTATAAATGATTTTGCCTTGTATGGTATAAATAAATAATATGTAAAAGCATCATATGTTTAGGATGTATAATCAGTACAATAAACATCTAATGAACAAAACTGATGTAGAGTAATTAGTATTGAGAAGGGGAAATACTGTTTAAATATATGGAATGATGTTGTATGCTTTTACAACCAAGCATGCAATAAATAAAGACATGTTGAGATTTACATATTTAGTTTGATTTTTGTATAATCAAAATAAATATGGTCTATTTACATGTGTATTTGAGGAGCATTAAATGTTAGAAATATTTCATTTTTTTGATGAGTGGAAGATGTGAGACATATAGTAATATGATGCTATGTTTAAATGTTAATTATTATATTAATATTTATTCTTAGGATTGCTTTTTATAAAAATCAATTTTTTTCAATATAATTGGTTTTCTTTGAAAGACAGTAACCTTATTCCAAATGGTTGCAATAGCTACTTTATGTATTTTCTCTTCAATTTTGTTGATTATTATCATGTTAGTTAAGTGTCAGACTTTACATATCAAAGCTTATTAATCAATTGGAAGGTGGATTTCATAATATGGATACTTTGAAATAAAAATTTGTTTCTATTTGTTTCCAACCGACACCACAAACATTAGTATTTTCTATCATGTAAGGTCTTATTCATATGGATAATACACGACTTATTGTAGTTTTCACTTTCCGATTTTGCATACCAACACTGAAAAGTAAACATGGAGCTGTGTAGGTAAAGTATTCAAAGACGTTGTAACTACAGGTACAAATATCATATGGCTATAAACTGATATGCATTCATATGTCATTATATTATCCTAATAACAATATTTGATGAACACAATACCATAAAAAGAAATGTTCCGTGAATGAATTTTTTTAAATGTTAATACATCTAAAAATGCTATAATTACGTCATTGTAACACCGTAACTTTAAACATAAATTTTAGTTAAATCTAAACGTAGAACTTTATTATTATAATTAACTGGCCTTTACATGGAAGCTTGCTCAACAATTAAATGAAAACAGACATTTAAAAAATAAACTAAAACATAGAGATAATTGTATGAATTGTTTTTGTGATATCATTAGGATAAATTGTATCATATTTTCTTTAAACTATCAAATTTCAAGCTATTATTGGAGACATATACTAAAATTTATTGATTAGTAATTTACATTTATGAAATTTGGTTATTTTCATTTATTTATGTGATTTTAGTTGTATATCATATTCACTGGAAATATCCAATAAGGACATGCGTTGAAGATAACTCAGGTAATGACCCTCATATTTTTACAACATACTTCCATTTGCCAAGTACAATTACAGCCCCATGATTGAGGCTTGGATTAATTTAATCACCATATTTGGTCTATCTTTGTCTTTTGAGAAATTCCAAGTTGTTCTTATCACCTACATACGCACAGTGAGAACATAACCCTCATATAACTATATTCTAAGCAAAAATGGCAAAAATGAACGATCTTCGTTCATCTAACAAAATAGAAACAAATTAATATAACAATATTGCAAAATTATATACATAACAATAACATAATCTTTGTATAACAATATTGCAAAATTATATACATAACAATAACATAATCTTTGTAACGGTGACACCAATAGAAAGTAAATGTCATTATGCCATGAACTTGCTCTAGGCATCAAATGTTGATGACCACTGATTGGCTCTCCTAAGCTTTCGCTGCCATTTGTAGGTTCCATTATTACATGCTCTGAGCAGTGCTAGCAAAATGGTCCATGGTGTCTGAGTATAAATTTTTGATTTAATCCTCTGTTTCGTGCATCGTATTACTTCATCAACTGAAGAAAACTATACGACAGAAGGAAGAATGTTGCATAAAGGAAGTCAAATATATCAAATTCTCAACTTTTCTTCTGAGTACGTCAGTAATCTATGTAAAGTAAGGACAAATAACAATTGTCAGCCTGTGATACAAATTATTTCAATAATCTTTCGTGTACAAAAGAAACTTTTACAACTCCGATTTGAAGACGTTGATAAGTTCAACTGTACGTACAATCAGTTTATGTATGTAGGTGAACGAAAGAAATACTAAAATTGAGATAAAAGCACATAAAAGACACTATTAATTCATGAACCCAAACTGTAGTTAAAGAATAAATCAAAAGAAATATAAAGTCTAAGACAAACTAATACTTCACATATGTAAATGCAAAAATAAAAGTATTCAATATGTGCTAGATAAAAAATGATACAAGTTTTATGTGATAGATAAGCAAGTGATGCGAGATGATTTACTAAAAAAATTGAAATTGGTTTTTATTAGAGTTTAATATTTGTTATGAATAAAAATGAAACTTACTATAGTTGTGCATCTGGACGGCTTTGAATTCTAGTCTTTTGCAATCTTATGTTAAGATTCTTATATGCACGAATTATCTATTACTGTTTTTGAATCCTAGATTGGAAAGTTTTTATCAACTGACAGCAAAACCTTCTTTTTTAAGTTGGATATTAAAACTAGATGGTAAGAAATACTTAATTTTTTCAAATATAAACAAAATATTGGTATTACATGAAACTGGAGGTAAATATAAGTAGATTATCAAACCGACTTTCAATCTCCAAGATCGGACCGGTGGAAGCTTCAATATAATGTAGGATCTGAATTAGGGATGATGACAAAGGATTGGCTAATGTACTTATGCTCTCAATTATTATTTCCCATTAGTATCCATAGGCTTTGTCTGATACCCAATTGACATAAAACATGAAGATAACATGTAATGGGTCAAAGCAAGGCTATGTTTTCAAGAATACAACTTACATTTCCATATTTGATAAAACATAAAATCATTCAAATATCGTTAAAAATTGTAGACTAAAAACAATATTATTGCGACCATAAAAGACTATATTTTGTATCTAGAGTAATTTGAGAAGTCACTTCATTTACATTTATTTTTTAAGGATAATGGACAATGGCAAAAATGAAATATGATTGCCAGTTGATTCATAAGATAGATACAATTGTATTTACAATGTAAGAAACGGTTGATCGACAATTAAATGGTAATAGAATACATAGAAGCTTGATTTGAGTTGCTAAAGCAGCGAGGCAAACTTAATTGTAAGAGAAATATTGCCTTAAAAAAGAATTTTTGACATTTGAAAACAATGTGTAACAATCATGTTATTCCTAGTATACATATAGGCTATGAGGCAAATAATCATAAATAGAAAGTATAACTGATTCTCCATTGGAAAAAAAGAAATGCGCAAAAGGGGTTTTATTCATTGTGCATATTGTATTTGAGTCATTCTAGGTTGCACCATCTGATAAAAAAGAAAGTTACATAAATGCAATTAGAAATGATATGTATTAGTTATAAAACTGGAAATATAAGTAGTGAAATCCACCTGCTATATTATATAATAATATTATAGACGGGAATAATGACCATAGAAGTAGAAATATCATATAACACACCATTAAAAGCCTGAGCACAACATTGGCCAATCAATCCTTTTGATAATCCAATCTTGTAGATGATGGATTTTGCCATTTTTAAGGGTATTCTCTTTGCCCGGTTATATTTTAGCCTTTGCAAAATTTTAAGATTGTTTATTTAAGACTTTTTCATTAGAAACTAATTCCAAATTTGGTGACAATCGTGATCACAAAAGATTACTTTTGCAAGTAAATCTTCTTGATCAATAATTCCCAACTATGTTATATTGCAAAAAGGGAAGAAAAATATAAACCAAAAATTCAAATGATCTAAGAATACTAAAAAAAAACTTTTTTATTTATCCTGTTACAACTAATTTAGAGCAATATACTACATATAATAAAATGAATAAATATAATTGATTCACGTACATTTATTTCCTTACATACAACCATAACAAAAATTATTGCTGTTAGTTAAGAGATTTACTTGCAAAGGTCAATTTATTAAATATTAGCGTCACAAAAAATGGATAACTAATACTTAAATAATATAACTTTTCTAATTGCTGATCAAGCTTTCGCATAATCATGTCTTAATAAAGTGTTAAGTAGCAGATGATAGCAGATGATTCAATTTGGGCAGCGTCCTCTACCTACAACATAAAAATATAATTTGACACATATAGAAGGTGGAACCCAGTGCACGAGGCTCTCGCACTTGCGGGCTCTGCAGAGGTTGATAATGTACGTAGTTTTTCTCACATTGCGAAAATGCCATTTTCTGACTCGAACTTGGGTCCAGATCACCATGTGGGTGATTCAACCGTTGCACCAAGGCTCCATCTCATAATTTAGCACATATGAACTAGGAAATATGGTACATTCATATATATATTAACTTGAATTAGCCATTTAGTTCCATACCAAATGCAATCTCTTCATAAGACAGAGTATGATATATATTATAGTCATCTTTAATAATGGGGTGAAAGTAGAATTACATGCACCTATAATAAAAAATAAAATGACAAAATAAAAAGATAAAAAACAACAATTTAGTTAACTAATAATATACTTCATGATTTTAACAAATTTGTATTCAAATGCACAATCTAAAATGTTATCTCAACCATATAATAGAATCTACAAATCAAATCTTACGAATACAACAGCTGAGAATAAAACATTCTCAATCAACCATTACAATTAGACAATCAGAATATATTAATAGATTAGTTCCAAGCACCTATACTTCTATATTCATGCCTTCATTCTAATGAACTCAGGGTTTATAAAGCAACCTAATAAAACATATCTAAATTTAAAAGTTCAAACTGCATTGCCTTCTTTGTGGAGCAATAAATACAGGCAACAAATAGTAATAAATACAGTTAAAACCTTTAAACTTCATCATTAGAAACAGTTTTGCTTAACTATAGATACTTCAAGTGATGAGAGCTTCAAATATAGAACAAAGACGCCTTCAAAGCACATATAAGATTCAAAAATTAATCAAAGTAGATGAATGTATGATTATGGATTTAACGGAAATTTATGTTCATAATTAAATCGCTTAATGGATAACGAAAGTAAATATAAGATTTTGGAACTTGAATCTTGTGTAAAAATTAAAGAGGAAATGAATCAAACTCAATTCACAACTTGGATAAACACAAAAATCATTTAAGACTATTGGAGATGATACCTTATGTAGGAAAAATAAGAGAAGTGGAGTGTTTGGGAGCAACCCAATGAGAAAACACTTTCTCTTGTGAAAGTGGGAAGTTGGATAATGGGGCAGAGAAGAACGATAAGCCAAAATAGAGGATCATGGAAAAATGGGTAAACGGCCTAACGTGACAAGATTAATGACGTAAATATGGTTACTTTTTTGATATGGAAAGCATAGAAAAGGTCATTTCGATGAATGCTGAAAAGGCTTCACTTTGACTTGGTTGACCAAATATTCGCTTTATAATAAAGATATATGCATCGGAACTTCCTTCTTTGCTATTACATTCCACATATCTTATAAATATCTTTGAAGCATCCTAAACAAAGGCCTTTTGTTGGAATTTTGTGAGTAAGCTCCTCGGCTTGGACAAGACATTTAGTTTATGTCGCTATGCTTGAATATAGGGGAAAATTCGTAGATAGAATAATTTTTTAGACGTATTACCATGTTCCCAAAGATTAGAACCACTTCTTACGGGTAATGTAATCTTCATGCCGAAACTCCTAATTCTTGTAGTCATTTATTTGGTACCTCCCAAGAAGTGGAACTGTCATTCTAGCCCTAGATTAGTGTTTCGATCTTGGGATATATGTAGTTAATTGTTAGATCACAACAAATAAGCATAGCTTGTATATTATTACAATTAACTTCGTAATGTTGGAAATGCAGATTACGGATCTTAAGGCTGGATTAACACCAGAGGAAGGTGAATAGTGTTTAATGAATTTTTGAAATTAAACACAAACAGATGCAGTTTACAAACGCAAAGACAATCACATATACAGATGCAAATAGTAAATAAAAGCAATAAAGGAAAACACACCAGAATTTTATACTGGTTCGAAGTTACCCTACATCAAGTCCCACACAATTTTTTGTGCATATTTTTTTTCCAAATATAAAGTCGATGTTACAACCTCAATTTCAAGGCCACGAGATACACCCTCCTGTCTCCGAGTTCAGGGCAAACTCTCTTGATTTAACCAGACTACAAGGTCATCTAACTGATTTACGGGCTACAATCACACTCAATTGATTTACAGGCCACAATCACACCGTTTCCAATCACACTTAGATAGAGAGAGGGTCGATACACTTCGATCTCTTGATCTTTGATTACAAATGATCCTATAACTCTGAATAACACTGAGATTTTTGAGGGAGAGAGGTAGAGAATCAAACTAGAGACAAACGAGTTTGATCCACTTAGGATTTCGCAGAGTTTTATTAAGATGTTTGAAAATAAGAATGAAAGAGAAAGAGGAGAGAAACAAAGAAAAATCTAGTAAAAATTCGTTGAAAACACTGGTATTTATAGGAGAATAACGGTCATGTCCATTCATGAAAGGTTATGACGAATATACACTTCTTTTGAAAATTTGAATTTTAAATTATACGGGTCGACATGGGGATGAGGGATGTCGACATCATGCCTATGTTAAATTTGAAAATTAATATTTGCTTTAAAACGATTTCTATTCTAAAACTTGTCAAAACAATTTCTAAACTTTGTAAACCATTTTGGATATAATTTAAACTTATAAAAGAGATTTAGAAAGAAATTTTAAATACATAATCTATAATATAAAAGTAATATTAAAACTAAGTATAGACTTCTTTAAAATATATTTTTGAGATTTAAAGCTATAATATTAAAATCAAGAGATAGTTAAAAACAAAAGATGATTTTGAGATAGAAAGATGGTAAGAATAGTTTTTGAATTAAGGCTAAAATATTTATATTGATAAAGATGACTTCTAAAAATAGTTTTTGAAAAAATAGTTAAAATAAATTATTTTGAAAATTTCGTGGATTCCATTCCACTAGAAAAGGTCGTGGGTTATCCCACTATTAAAGTGAGAAGGTGGATTCCATTCCACAATTAAGATCCGAATAAAGATTTTAGTGCTATTATGAAGTTTTAACATAAATCTAGACTCTATTACTTATCTTGATATCTTGAACTCTTGATATTCACGTGTCTTCAGTCTTGATTTCTTCAATCTTGAATTCGTTAATCTTGAATCTCTATACTGTACATTCTTTATTCACATTACCTGCATATATATATACCCTGCATATACATATACACATATATATAGACAAGAATATTAATGTTTATATTTTATAACAAGTTCTAAGGTTGTTGTCATCAAACCCACCATCTCAAGAACTAACACATGATATACTAAGCAGCTCATCAATTGAAGTTGAATGAAACATATTATCAACCAAAGCATGCAATGACGTATATAATTTTTTGTTACCGCAATTATAAAGCATTATTTCACCCAGTATCACGTAGAGTGCAGTTAGAAATTAGACAACTGTACAATAAAAAAATAAAGTGATAAAAAAGCAAACTATGTTATAATATATGTAAATATATAAGTGAATATGCTTTTGTATTTTTCTATTTAGTCCCACATCATGGGATATGTTCCATCTCATGCTCCAAGGCCTATATATAAAGGAGGCCATGTAATGTAAATATATGTCAATTCTCAGAAATGAATAACTGTCTCTCTTTTCAATGGCTTCTATTTTCTTCATTTTATAACACGTTATCAGCACGATCTCTAAAAAATAAATATAGATCTACAATTGCGATAATCTATGAAATCCGATCTATTCTTTTTCAGATCCAATTATAGATCTCAAACGGTAAGTCATTTTTTCTGATCTGGTTGATCTAATCTTCCAAATCATCTTCTTCTTTTTTGAGATCTCATTTCATTCTAGATCTACTTCTTTTGATCTGAATCTATTGTCTTATCTTTTAGATTTAGTCTTATAATTTTAGATCTTATATAGATTTAAACTTTGAGATCTCATTCTTATTTTGGTGGTTATTATATTTTAGATTTGATTTTTTTTTGTTGTTGCTATTTTTCTGATCTTAATATTGTAGATCTCAATATCATGCTTATTTTTATGTTTTTGAGTTCATTTATTTTGGAATGCAAGTTTGAACTTGACAAAATTTGGTATTATTGATTCAAGCAAATTTATTGAATTTGATTGTATTTAGTTTGGGGATTTGAGAAATCAATCATGGTTAGTAGACGAAGTTTTCATTTTGAAAACATTTTGATTTGATTTAGATTTGAATGAAGGCTTTGAAAATTATTTTGATATATGATTTATATTTCCAGAAGAAATATTTTATTGTTTCTTAGAGAAACAAATATAAAGATAATACGTATCTAGAGGATCGTATTAAGTTTAGATCTAACATTGATTTTGATTTAGCACATCTGAACTGAATGGAAACATTAATAAAAGCTTACATGATAAACTTAATATCTTCTGATATTTCCTTAAAAAAAGGGAAAATGAAATGAAATTTGAGAACCTGCAGTTTCTACAATGATAAAAGGTAGAGTTTTCATAAATCAGTGAATTACAAGTTTTCTCAAAATATAGAACCAGAAGTTCTAACTAAAAAAAATAAAGGAGAAGTTTACAGAAAACTTGAGAACCTGAAGTTCATAACAAATTAATTAACTTGAAGTTCATTTGTGCGAAGGTGAAAGATTAAAGCTTTCATAAGCTGAAATAAAGCCTTGAAGAAAATAAGCGAGCAATTCCAGAAGATGTTGATATGTCCAAATGATATAACATAACAACAATATGTTGGAATAACATTACAAATGTGGTAAATACTATTTCCTTGAAGAGAAATAGTATTATGATTCTCATGTTCGAATACAATTATAAAGATTCCTCTTGTTTCATTATGTTTATTTAATATTGGAGACATGAAGTTCTTAAATAAAAATTATGCATATAAGTTTGCATTAAAAAAAGGGGATTATATATCAAAACTCAAATATATAAATTTGAGATGTGAAGCTTTGAATTATTAGAAAAGCTAATTTAGATTATAGTAAATTCCAATTGCAATCAAACCTGAAGTTTGATAACGAAGATCAAGTTGTACCATTTAGGATCTAAAGTACTAAACAAAGACTTTATTTAAAGTAAAATTGGAACCCGAAGTTCTAAAAATATTTGTCAATGGTATTAACTACTAAACAAATAAATGTATAGAAACTTGTTCACTATAGATTAGCATATGAGATAATGATGCTGCATTCAAGAGATTACAAAAATCTCCAAATGAGTTATATCTTACCTTATATCTTCACATTTACATTATATTAACCAAATATCCTGAAGATATTATGTTATATGATATTTCAAACATCATTGGATGTGTGTGTATATTAATCTCTTGAAATGATGTTTTAGAGATTTATTTATATTTATATTGCAAAATCTCACATCCCAGAAGAGATGTTATAAGAATTTTATTTTTGTTACTTGCAATTCCTTAAAAGGAAACACTATATTCCCTGAAGGTGTTGAGTTTCGGCATTCCGCGCACCTACGCGTTCGCTTCATCGTGTCTATCCGGGGTCAATGGTCGAAGTCTCCCATGCCGGCGTCCCGATTGAACATCTCTCCATCGCCTCCCATCGGGCATATAATATGGTCTTGACAACACATTGTAACAAAAGGAATCCCCAATGTTACGTGCCACCAATCCCATATATATACCACGATTATTCCGAATATCCTACGATGTGGGACTTTTAATCCGCTCAATCCACGCACCCACTACATTTACAATGCGAGCCACACCTAACAGAAGGAATAACCATATAATTTTTTTGAAGCAATAACAATAATTTTTCAAAAAAAAGGATATAATATGCCAATATTACACTTCAGAAGTAGTGGTTTTATCTCTTGCATCTTACTTTCATTTGGTGAATCTAATTTTGTTACTGTATTTAAAGTTTGATATGCCATTGCAAAGGCAGTTACAACAAAAATCTCTAGCAGAGATATTTTATGCCATTGTAAAAGTAGTAATTATATAATTTATATAAAAGAAATATTGTTTATTGATATGACATTCCCATAATGCATATATATATATATAAGAGATAAGTTCACTCTAGAAGTGGTGATACTGAAATATCTCTAGAAGAGATTTATAAATTTGAAAATGATAACATATCTCTAGCTAGAAGAGATTTGTTTATATATTTGGTAATTTTATTAAACCAAATAAATGCATAGAAATTTGATATTTGGGATATAATTAAAGAATAAAACTTAACAACTTTAAGTTGTGTGTATATTTTGTTCGAACCAGAAGTTCGATATGGTTCCAAACCAAATGTCTTGAAAAATATCATGCGGTTTTGACGGATTAACATTGACATGATTTATAAATAGAAATTAATATACAATGATGCAAAATATTATCAATATTATTCCTAGTAGACTTTCTCCAATATAGATTTGAATCCCTGAAGGATCAAAATTTGTAAACCACATCTGAAATATGGTTCAAAAGTCAATTCAAAATATTTTTGGAGTAAGTAATAAAGATGCCAAATAAAGGATGTGAGTGTTCTTGAAGAAACACTTAAGGGTGCTCTGAAAGAGATCCATGACATGATTGTCAAATAACCCTAGAAGAGGGTAGGTACCTAAAGCATGATAATTAAAGAGATCTCAATAAATCATGTCTAGAACTGACAAGCAATAAACATCGATGATAAATTTGTAAATAATAAAGCGCTTATATTTATAAATAGATTAAAGATCTTGAATTAGAGGAAAACATGACTGGCCATCATGAATCCTTTAATAGTAGAGAAATATGGACATGTAGTCCGCAAAGTACTGAAAGTACTTGAAATGCTTAATATACCCTGAAGGTATAAATGTGGTTTAAATCATATTAAATAATGAAAGTATACAAATTCTTGAAGAATATAAATAACTTTCGTTGTTATAAAGAATGCAAAGAATAAGGAGAGTAGATTTCAACCTACTTTTAAGTATTGTTGTAATGAAAATCTTGATATAATTCATGATGAGTAGATTACTTCCTATTTTTAAGTATTGTTGTATTGAAACTCTTAACATCCATTGAAGTGTTAGTTGCGATATGCAAAACTTATTAAATATATATAAGTTCCTAAAGAATTTAAATAACTTTGATGATTATAAAGAATGGAATGTTGATTACAACCTTCTTCTAAGTATTGTTGTAATTAAAATCTTGATGCACTTCAAGATGAGTAGATTACTTTCCGCTTTTAAGTATCGTTGGAATAAAACTTTTAATATTCAGTTGCAATATGCAAAATTGATTTGAAGCACAAGAATGAAAGCACATGATGTGTTTTTCATAAAAGTAGCAAATAAAATGCATCAAATGCAAATCATATTTGGAAGAAACAATCTTGGAAAATTTGATTGTATTGGAGGAAACTATTAATAAATTGTATTATTAATGAGATTCATATTTATGGATCCAGAAGTATCTATAACCAATTTGAGCTGCCGAAAGATGAATATGAATTCAGAGGAAAATTTTAAATCAGGGGGAGCATCCATAAGTATTTTATAATGCTTTTTTTCTTTAACTAAGATTTTTCCCACTGGGTTTTTATTAGTAAGGTTTTAACGAGGCATTATCTTGATCCAGAAGTATCAACTTTCCAGTAACATTTGAAATAAGCTATAATGTACTCTTTTTCCTTTTTTAAGATTTTTCCCACCGGGTTTTTCTTATTAAGGTTTTAATGAAGCATTATCTTGATCTAGAAGAATCAAACGTCTTTTCAAAAAATAACATCTCAAATATGTTATTTAAGTTAAATTATATTTTTATCCTTGACTAAGGTTTTTCCCATCGGGTTTTCCTTTGTAAGGTTTTTAATGAAGTATTAAATTGATCCAGAAGTATCAAACTCTATTTGATGCAGTTAATTATTGAAATATGACATACTATATTGTACTCTTTTTCCTTCACTAAGATTTTTCTCATAGGGTTTTACTTAGTAAGGTTTTAATGAGGCATTAGTTTGATCCAGAAGTATAAAACTTCATTTTGAAGAAATAAGAAAATAAAATATGTCATTGTACTCTTTTTCCTCCACTAAGATTTTTCCCATTGAGTTTTTCTTAGCAAGGTTTTAATGAGGTATTATTTTGATCCCGAAGTATCAAACTCTTGAAAGGAATATCATTTTTAGTATGATATCTATGATTTCACAAGTTGCACTCTTTTCCTCGTTCAAGGCTTTTTCCCACTGGGTTTTCCTAACAGAGGTTTTTAATGAGGCAACGAACATTATCTATATTGATTGAATGGATAAATGCAAGCAAGATAATAATGAGGAGTAATCATCATACACGTTTCAAAAGGGACAATTTCAAGTTATCAGAGGATTCAAGATTTTGAAGACGCATATTCAAGGGGGAGTGTTATAATATATGTAAATATATAAGTGAATATGCTTTTGTATTTTTCTATTTAGTCCCACATCATAGGATATGTTCCATCTCATGCTCCAAGGCCTATATATAAAGGAGGCCATGTAATGTAAATATATGTCAATTCTCAGAAATGAATAACTGTCTCTCTTTTCAATGGCTTCTATTTTCTTCATTTTATAACAAACTAAGCTTTATGCAGCTAAGCTAGAAAAATTATCTTTGGACTGATAATAAATATTTTAACATTTGAAAATCCCAAACTTAGTGTAGTTAAGGGTGCATTCGTAGGCTTTTTCAACCGGATGCTTCAAACACATCAGACGTCTGAATTGAGGTACAACTACCAAGCCAAGTTCAATTGTGGAAAAGAAGGAGGGGGGATGTACCGTCGGCGTTTGAAGTATTGGCCAACGAGTCAGTTGCCAGTTGCTAATTACCCCCTTTAAATTCCTCGGCTGTTCTCCTTCTCTTCGCGTCACTTCTTGCAAACACAATGTCCGACGCTGATTCGCATAGGAATTCCTTGATGGACTTAAGTACGGAAATACTTCAATGGATATTTCAACTTAAGTAATATGTCTTTTTTATTCGATTTCCAATTCAAGCATAAGTGGTTGTTACTACAATGGCTATTCACAACTTCATACAAAAGCACGACAGTGGAGATGACAACTTTGTAACATTTGATGATGATCTTGATTTCATCCCGAATATCTTGAAGAATATTGAAAAGCTCAAACTACCGCCGAGAGAGAATAAACCACTTCAAATGATTGTTGGAAATGAAATGACAACGGTTCGAGGTAACATAAGGGATGAACTAATTGTTGTGACTTCATTGAATATCTGTTTTTATCGCATTGATAGTTACTATCCTGCATTATATGGACAAAATGTATTTTTAATTCTGCATTATTGCACCTGCTCTAATATATTTGTTGTTATTAATTGTTCTATCTTTGTTACCGTTTAACTTATTATGTTTATAACTGTCCAATTACTTTATTGTTAGTTATACCACTATTGTTATGAAATATTGGTTTTAATCCATCGGGCGCATGTATGTGTTACGCTAATCAATGTAGGGCAACGACGATTTAATAAACAATGTCTAGTTAAGAATACAGGACGAACCCGGCCATGCACATGGAGTTCATTCCATATACTGCAGAGTACTGACATATTTCTTAGTAGTTGATATTGTTAATTCAAGTTGTTTCTCATTATATTCACTATTTACATCATAATACCAACGGTTCCATATAATGTTAATTACCAAAAATTCCATTCATCTTGCTACCAATAAGAAAGAAATGTGTGCAACACATTTAAACATGGATCAACATACAAAATGTTAGCGAAATCTTGATGATCCATGAATTCATTATCTTTGCTCCAGTATTACCCATATAACTATGCACTCTTTATTCCCAAAATAAGAAACAACGACGAACCTAATTATGAAACAACCAATAACAGAAAAGGATACTGCCTGTTTCAGGTTGGAAATAAAACTTTTGGTTACGTACATCTGAACAATAGCTCTGGCACTTAAGAAAAGCACTTGATAACCATTTTAAATAAATTTATCATGTTGGGTTTCATGTACACCGTTCAAAGTTAAATTGCTCTATGGTTGTGTTTTAAGGTTAAATTGCTATTATAAGATGTAATAAAAATACAAAATCCTAAGTGAAATTACCATGAACATCAAATAATCAGTGCTAATTTGACGATCTCAAATATCTAAAACATAGACCTTGCTTAGCACTATCAAAAAAAAAAAAAAATTACATAAATTTTATCTTCCATATCTGGGTTAAAACTAAGAAAATACGGTCACTTAAAATAAAATTTCCACATTCACGTCCTTTTTTAGAGAGGGAGGGAGGGAGAACATAATGGTGATAGCACTGTTGCGATAACTCAGATGAATACCTCAATTGCAGTGAAGAATCGAGTTACCTCATATTACGACCAATCTCTTCCAGCTAAAGGCATAAACTGACCAAAAACATCAGATCTAAAGTGCGCACATATAAAGCTAAGGTTACAAAGAAATGACAATAATGGTTTGACTTTAACGCTACACAATAGGTAAGAAAATTAAAGATAATTTACCTCGCAAGTGGTATATGGATCTGAGCATAAGGTAGATCTGATATTGGAAGAAACAAAATTCAGTGACATATGAAACGATGCAATTTGTTACTGAGATGGGGGAGATCAAGGAATGGAGACTACACATAGCGTGTGGAATTGTGGGTATGGATTATGAAGAGAAAGTAAATGTAAAGTTGAAGTACCGAATTCGTCATTTGAAGACGGTGATAAATTAAAACAAAATCAGTGCAGTCAAAACGGTTAGAAAGTGAGAAAAAATAGGAAGAGATGGTGGGAAAGAATTAGTTTCGATTGGTTAAAAAAATGTGCTGAGGAAACAGGAATCGATTATTTTGAAATGAGATCACACAATAGTGCCACATAGACAGGTTATCAGTGTGTTTTTCTTGCTTATGACTTATTGACTCATTTACTACTTTTGAGTCAAAAAGTTGTGCTGTTGTCCAACATATCAATAAGCTATTTTTTCTACTTATAAGCTGTTGCCAAAGTACCCTCTTAACTCATGACTGTTTTGTATTGCTATTTGTGAAGAAATGTTTGCAAATTTGCAAATTGTTTTTTTTATCTGCAGTTCCAAGGCACACGACTGGTAGAAGAAAAACCCGAACTGTGATGGTTGGAAATGTTGCACTTGGAAGTGATCATCCGATAAAAATTCAGACAATGACTACTTCAGACACCAAGAACGTGGCCCAGACAGTCAAAGAGGTTTTCTCAGTATTTTTATTTTATTGCTTAATCACATAATAAACTATGGTTAAGAAATAAACTAAATCATGTTAATAACATGTATGGATGCATACTTATTATGATCCATTGTGGAGATACTGCTGTGATGATAAGAAGAAAGACACGAAGGGAAATATTAAGTCAAGTCTGAAAGATGTAACACGCTGGAAAAATATTTGTATAATCAAATTTGGAGTACATAAGTTCAGTAACAAAGCCCAAAGGGAATATGTTATCAAAATTTTCGGAAAATATTAAATATTCATACTTTTTCTATAAGCTTGATAAGATGCACGGGAATGGTCTGTAAATCTCACAAAGAAGATCTTCAAAAATAACAAGTTCCATGGACAAAATTTCTCTAATGTGAGGTGTAAATGTTTTATGACCAGGTTATGAGAATAGCGGACAGAGGAGCAGATTTGGTTCGTATTACAGTTCAGGGAAAGAGAGAAGCAGATGCCTGCTTTGATATAAAGAACACTCTTGTTCAGAAAAAGTACATCTTCAACCTTGTATACGTAATTTTGGAGATTATGTTTTGAACCTAATTTATTTAAGTTTCTGATTTAACACTTCTTTTTTCTAGTTACAATATTCCTCTGGTGGCAGATATTCACTCTGCCCCTTCAGTTGCATTGAGAGTAGCTGAATGTTTTGATAAAATTTGTGTCAATACTGGGAATTTTGGTATGTACTACCATAACTTCTGTATATTATTACAACTTCAATTACGGACCATTGAGTTCCATGTATTGTTTTCAGCTGATGGACAGCCTCATTTTGAGATACTAGAGTACACCGATGATTATGACAAAGAGTATGCGCACGTTCTGAAGGTTGAAGAAATTAACCGTCTTTGATATTTTCCTGCTGGAAAACCTTGTTGAGTTTTATAGTTGAATCTTTCATATAGTTGTTATCAACTACTAAGTTGTTACGTATGTCTTTGTAGCATTGACCTTTGTTTCTCTTTTCAATATTGAGCCAGGCTTTCACCCCATTAGTGGAAAAATGCAAGAAGTATGGAAAAGCACTGCAGATTGGAACAAATCATGGAAGTTTATCTGATCGAATGATGAGTTACCACGGTGATTCTGAGAGTGGAATGGTAATTGATTATGTTTTACATAACTATTTTATTTCCTTATCTAGAATATGACGGTGAAATCTATACAAATGATCATCAAACAGGTTCAGTCAGCATTTGAATTTGCATTAATTTGCCAGCAATTGGATTACCATAATTTTGTTTTTTCAATGAAAGCGAGCAATCCAGTCATCATGGTTCAAGCTTATCGCTTACTAGTGACTGAAAGGTATCTAGACGGTTGGGATTATCCAGACGGTTGGGATTATCCATTGCATCTAGGAGTTACTGAGGCTGGAGAAGGTGAAGATGGAGGAATGAAGTCTGCAATTGGAATTGGAGCTCTTCTTCAGGTAATATTCTTTTCCAATATCATTGCTATAGTTCGTAGTTTTCAAGATAGCTTGGTGCAAGTTGATTTTTTTAAGCCCTTCATTATCTGTCAAACCATATTTAGTCCTCTTCTCCTCTCTACTTGGTATGTTTCTTAAAAAAAATATTTAGAGTAGAAGAATGCCATTATTCAATTCAGCATAATACAAGTACTTTTTGACATTGTGACGATCAAAATGTTTTGTGCACTCTTTTCGACATTAATGTTGGCAACTTGACATATGTATGAACTTATTTATCATCTTTTATGTATTGAATAGCATTTTAAAATTTGCTTGGCATCCAATGATGCATAATGTAACTTTGTCACGTGTCGTTAGTCTATCCAATCAGGAAATTTTTACAATATAATTCATTTAAACTATCCCAGTACATATATTAAATGATTCCATGCGCAAGCATGTTTGGACAAGGAAAATTTACCGTTCATTTAAACTTGACATATGTATGAACTTATTTATCATCTTTTCTGTATTGAATAGCATTTTAAAATTTGCTTGGCATCCAATGATGCATAATGTAACTTTGTCATGTGTCGTTAGTCTATCCAATCAGGAAATTTTTACAATATAATTCATTTAAACTATCCCAGTACATATATTAAATGATTCCATGCGCAAGCATGTTTGGACAAGGAAAATTTACCATTTCTTTGTTAATTTTGGGATATAGGCTACTGGTACAAAATAGAGAGGAATGATGTAGTTTATTTATATATTTTATTTTACAGGATGGATTAGGTGATACAATTAGCGTTTCACTGACGGAACCACCTGAAGACGAAATTGTTCTCAGCAGAAAATTAGCTAACCTGGGAATGCTGGCTTCTAAATTTCAAAAAAGAGTGGTAAGTTTTTAACTCTAGTTCGTTCTACACAATTTGAGGAACATGTTAAAAAAGGAACAAGAATTTAAGAATTAATCAGTTGTAATTCGAACAGTTTCCTTTTGAAGGGAAGCACGAACGTTATTACACTTTCCGGAGAAGAACAGGGCAACTTCCTTTGCAGAAAGAAGTATACTTCAACTTTCAATACAGATGTTATATATAACTCACTTCTAACTATAATTTCTCGATTTATAGGGAGAAGAGGTTGATTACAGTGGAGTTCTACATAGGGATGGTTCGGTTCTTATGTCTGTATCACTCGATAAATTGAAGGTAAGTTTTAAATTAGCCTTGTTCTTAAGAAGTTTTGCGGTACGAAGAATATTATCTATAATTGCATGCCCCTAGCTTATTTTTTCATGATAGCTAAGTTGTATTGTTGGAAACAAATGAACTTTGGCTGAGTCGTGTATTTTTTCATGATGTCTTGAAGACGTTCCGGCGTTCTGCTCATGGGTGCAAGCAGCCAAACAATCACTGCCGCCTCTAGGATAAAACAACATCTCTTTGTTTGGTTTCGTAGTATCGATCCGTCTGCACAAATGGAGTCGACTTATTTGCACTTAAAAAACACTGCTCGGTTTTTAGGAAAAAGGAGTTTCGTGGAGAAGAAGAAGAACGGCTTATGTCATTTATATTTTTGATTTCGTCTAACAATCAATTTTAATAAATAGAATACCAAGTCGAATGTTTTACTAAGTCGTGGGGTGATCGTTGGATCGAAAAACGGATCTGAAGTTTTACCGTCTCAAAAAAATAACGGTCAAAAAACGTTTACCAATTTCGTCCAAAAATATTAATGTTGCACTACAACAAGCTCAAGCCCGAGGCCGGGCCGAGTCGATCGGTCGACGCACACCTATGGCGGTCAAGCATGGTCTTTTTTCTCACAAAAGAGCATTATTGGATGCCTAAAGGGTTCAATTTAGCCTTTAAGAATCAAGTATAAATACTTGATTTTTTCTATAGTCATACAATGTGGGACTATTCACATATATAAGAGTCTCACACTTAATCAATTTTTTAATCATTCACCTAAAATTTTAAAAAAAATTCAACAATCCCCCACTTGAATTTTTTAAAAATATTTTTTTCCAAGCAGCTTTTAAAAACATAAAATTGTGCATAAACAAAGGTGTCTTTCGACTTGAAGCTTTGCATAGTGGATATGTTTCAGTTGTTACTAGAGTGACACGTAATCTTGAACTCTATTTCTAACATCAAACCACATACAATCTTTCTAGAATGCAATCAAATAGCCGTGCATTTATGGTCATGCACATCTATCTCAATTTAGTGAATGCTATAAGAATTTGACCCAAAATTCCATAGAAACGGTCACATTTTCACATGCACATAGATGAGTCTATCAAGAGTACCTCTGAAGGTAGGTACTCCACTCTATATAGAGTATAGATCTCATTAAAAGTTTCTATTAATTCATTTCTTCTTCAATTCATATCACTTCACAACTTGTTCTTACCCATTGAACATAGTTTTTAGGATCTCCAATCATTAGGTCGGGTTACCATTATGTGATTCAACAATCTAAGGGCAGTAGTCCCATTCTTTTGGAGGTTTTAAGGATTTTTTCTCTGACTAATCCTTTCGTCAAAGGATCAGCCACATTCTCATCACTGCGTATGTAATCCACTCGAACAGCTCCTAAAGAGAGTAACCCTTTAACAGCGCTGTACTTACGACGTACCTGTCGTCTCTTTACCGTTATAATAACGTTCTGTACTTTTGCGATAAATGTGGTACTATCGCAACAGATCAACGCATCTAGTATCCGTTTTCCCATTAAGGGATCTAAGTTAGTAGATTTCTTAAGTAATCCGCTTCTTCACTAGCTGTGGCTAGTGCTATCATCTCAAACTCCATAGTAAACTGAGCCAAAATAGTATGTTTCTTAGATTTTCAAGAAATAACTCCACCAGCAATGCTAAATATATAGTCATCGGTTGCTTTCGAATCATCAGATAAAGTATTCCAGTCTGCATCGGTGCATCCTTCACGGACAGCTGGAAACTTTTCATAATGTAACCCAAGGTTCATAGTTCATTTTAGGTATCTCATGATCCTTTCGTTAGTATGTCAGTGCTCTATACTAGGTCTACTAGTAAACCTGCATAATAATCCCACTACATAGACAATGTCGGGTCTAGTATAATCACTGGCATACCGAAGGCTATCAATGATGCTCGCATAATGAGATTTACATCTTCACCAGTGTTCTTAAATAGTTTTACACTAGGATCATGTGGGTGTACATGCAGGTTTACCGTCAAAGTAATTCTATTTCTTTAGTATCTTCTCAATGTAATGAGATTGATCCAAAGAAATTCTCTTTTCTGATCTAGTAATCTTAATTTCAAGGATTACACTCGCTTCACCTAGATCTTTCATATCGAAGTTGACACTTAACAAAGATTTGACATTATTTATAGCATGATTGTTTGATCCAAAGATAAGTAAATCATCTACATACTGACATATAATAATGCAAATGTCATTCTCAGATTTATAGTAAATACATTTGTCACTTTCATTAACTTTAAAACCATATGAGATTGTTATCAAATTTCTCATGTCATTGCTCAGGTGCTTGTTTTAAACCATATAATGATTTATCTAACTTGTAAATTTTATGTTTTTGACCATAAATTACAAAGCCTTCAGATTGGTCCATATAAATTTTCTCTTCTAATTCACCATTTAAAAATGCAGTTTTAACATCCATTTGGTGTATTATTAAATTAGAATAGATGCTAGTGAAATTAGTTCTCGAATGAATGTAATTCTAGTTACAGGTGAAAGTCTATATTTTCTCTTTGCTTAAACCCTTTAGCTACTAAACAAACTTTATATTTATCAATCGTTTCATTATGCTTTAATTTCTTGTTAAGTATCCATTTACAGTCTATAGACTTACAACCAGATGATAAATCTACTAAGTATCAAGTCTGATTGGATTGCAAAGAATTCATCTCATCATTTATAGTCTCTTGCCAAAAATCGGCATAAAAAATCTGAACCGTGATCTTTTGTAATTCTTGCTCTTTTACTTTCTCTAGATTCGTTTTTAGAAGATTCATTTTGTTCTGTTCTAATAGGTATAGTGTTACTTGATGTGTGCCTCCACTATTCCTTAATTTAAAAGGAAATTTCAATTCATAAAATTCAGCATCATTATATTCTATTATATTGTGTGTATTCAGATCATAAAAAATCTATATGTTTTGCTATTAACAGCATAGCCAATAAATACACATTCAAATGCATTACTTGCTAATTTTACTCTCTTAGGGTCATATATACGAACATATGCTAAACATCCCCAAGTTTTAATATAAAACACATTCGATTTATAATATCTTAAAATTTCAAAGGTGAAAATTTTGCTTTTTGACTAAGGGATTCTATTCAAAACATAACACACGATCAATAAGATTTCACACTCACCAATGTGATGATGCATCCGAATTAAGTAAAATAGCAACTACTAACTCGGTTGATGTTCCTATTTTTCCTTTCAGCTTTACCATTCATTTCAGATGAATATGGTGCAGTTCTTTCATGTATTATTCCATGTGAGTTGTAAAAGTCAATAAATAAACTTGATTCTTATTCAGTTCCTCTATCACTACGTAATTTTTTAACTTTTTATTAGACTGATTTTCAATTTCAGTTATGAAAGATTTAAACATTTCAAATGCATCACTTTTATTTTTCATAAGATATACATAAGTAAAATCAGAGCAATCATCAATGAAAGTGATAAAGTAGCGGTGTCCATTTCTAGTCAAAGTGGCATCAAACTCATATATATCAGAATGAATCAAGTCTAAGGGTTCTGATTCTCTAATTACAGATTTATTTGGGATTTTAGTTATTTTTGCTTAATTACAAAAACAACATTTTTCAAAATCATTTAGCGACATATTAGGGATTATACCTAAGCTACTCATGTTCTTTATAATTCTTTTATTAACATAACATAGTCTAGAGTGTCAGATATTAAAATCACACAACATATAAGCAGAAGCAGACATTTCATTACATTCAACATTCAGTTTAAACATTCCATCGGTTGCATAACCTATATCCACAAACATACCATTCATAGGGTGGTGTACATATCAGCTCCAAAAGTCTGTGTAAACCCAGTCTTATTAAGAAGATAACCCAAAACAAGATTCTTTCTCATTTCTGGAGTGTGCGTTTTACGTTTTTCAGAATGACGGTCTTTACAGAGGTAAACTTCAGCTCTATGCTGTCAATCCCAACAACAATGGTGGTGTGAGAGTCTCCTAACAACACTTAATTGTCCTCAGTCTCCGTGTATGTTTTGAACATAGCACGGTCATAACAGACATGACGTGTAGCGCCAGTATCTACCCACCAGACCTTTGATCCACCGACAAGATGAATCTCATCAAAAATCATAGCGGTAAGAGGCTCCTCAGTCAGGTTAGCTTGCGGTGCAGAGCTTGGCCTATTCTGACACTTTCGTGCCATATGACATGGTTTTCCACAGTTGTAACAAAGAAACAACTATCCAGTGTCATTCTTTTAGGGTGGTTTCTGTTGATCTTTGTTCAAATTCTGTTTGTTGCGGTTCTAATTAGGCTTGCAGTTTCGATTTTTAAAGCTTTTGTGATTTGGTTTCAGAAATGCAGCTTTCTTAGTGTTGCCTGAAACAACAAGCACTTCTTCCTTCATATCCTGTATATGAGATTCCTTCTCAATTCGGAGACGGGTTATTAGACTTTTCTAATGAAAATTCTTTAGTTTTATGTCTAAGATTATTTTTAAAATTCTTCCAACTGGGAGATAACTTATCAATCAAAACTGCCACTTGAAACCGTTCATTTAAACTCATACCTTCAGAGATGATCTCATGAGTTATTTTCTGAAGCTCATGAGACTGCATCTCTACGGACCTGACATCTGGTATTTGAGGTAGCGACTGATAGCAAACTTCTTTACTCCTGTTTCCTCTGAATCATACTTTATTTTGCAGCGCTTTCCAAATTTCCCTTGTTGTTTTGTTGGAGTTGTAATAGTCGTAGAGATTGTCGTTGATGATGAAGTTCTTGCAGAGATAATCCTGCTCTGTCCAGATTTGCAACTCCTTCGGTTTCTTTGTCAAAGCTTTCAGTAGATCCGCGTCTGCTTCGCCGGGTCTGTCTAGCAGCTGCGGTTTATCTGTTGTCAGCATAGCGGCTACCTTCCTCATTGTCAGACAGAACTCCATCTTCTGTCTTCATCGCTTGAAATGGAGGCCCTCGAATCTAAAGGGCGCAGCGGACACCATGGGGACCTGAAACAGCGATGCGGGGGCGGCGACATCTAAATCAGCAGCAGAAGTTATTGTTGTCAGTGTCATCTTTAATTTGTTGGAAACAAATAAACTTTGGCTGAGTCGTGTACTCTGAGACCGTCTTGAAGACGTTTCGGCATTTTGCTCAAGGGTGCAAGTAGTCAAACAATTGCCGCCGCTTCTAGGATAAAGCAGCCTTTTTTTGTTTGGTTTTGTAGCATCGATCCGTATATACAAACGGAGTCGACTCAGTTGCACTTAAAAAACACTGCTCGGTTTTTAGAAAAAAAGAGTTTCGCGGAGAAGAGGAAGAATGGCTTGCGGAAGAAAAAATGTTCGTTACAAAGTCGAACGTTTTACTGAGTCGTGGGGTGATCGTTGACTCAAAAAACGAATATCGTCTCAAAAAAATAAATGTCAGAAAACGTTTACCAATTTCGTTCGAAGATATAATTGCTGCACCACAACAAGGCCCGGGTCGGGTCGAGCCGGTCGGTCGGCACGCGCGTGTGGTGGTCAAGCATGGTCTCCCTCTTCACAAAAGAGCATCATTGGGTACCCAAAAGGTCCAATTCAGCCTTTGAGAATTCCTATTGTCCTACAATGTGAGACTATTCACATAAACATATATATATATACACACATATACATATATATATATATATATATACACACACACACATATACATACACACATATATACATATATGAATGTCAACTTTTTAATAATTCACTTAAAATTTAAAAAACTTTTCCAACATGTATTGATGATTGTTCCTCACTGTCAGACACCGGAACTTCTATACAAGTCTCTTGCAGCTAAACTCGTGGTTGGCATGCCATTTAAGGTCTGTTTCGATAAGTTATTTTATATTTTTATTTTATAATAACAGAAGAATTTTGCACTTTTCTGACTACTGAGAAGTCAGGATTTGGCAACGGTTGATTCAATTTTGCTCAGAGAGCTTCCTCCTTCGGAAGATGTTGATTCTGTGTGTAAATTTGATCTGTTAATCCTAACATTAATTTCTTTCGTTTAATAATTTTACATGAAGTGGTTAAAAATTTAATCTTTTATTCCAGAGATTGGCTCTAAAAAGATTGATTGATGTCAGTATGGGAGTTTTGGTACCTTTATCCGAACTGCTTACTAAACAACTTCCTAATGCTATTGCACTAGTAAATCTTCAAGAACTTTGGACTGGCGCCTACAAGCTTTTGCCTGAAGGTAAAACCTTTTAAAATTCATTGAATCATAACGTGCAAAGTATGAAACCATTAAATTTTGGTCCTTTATCCATCAAACAAAACTGCGGATTTTCCCAACATTCTTTCAAAAGGATTAAATTTTGTTTCATTTGATACTTTTTAATTTTTTTTTAATGTAGGCTCTAGACTAGCTGTGATGCTAAGAGGCGATGAACCCTACGAAGATCTCAATGTACTTGAAGAAGTTAATGATATCATCATGTTACTGCACAACTTGCCATACACTGAAGATAAAATAAGCAGGGTTCATGCAGCAAGAAGGTAGTATTTTATCATAAATATATTTTGTTTTGAAAAAAAAAATTCGGTTTGAAATGCTTTAGCTTGAATTTCTCCTCCTCCTTTTTTCAGGCTTTTTGATTACTTAAAAGATAAAGCTCTGAATTTCCCTGTAATTCATCATTTACAATATCCTGAAGGAACCGATAAGTAAGTTTTAAAATGCCACTGTATAACATAATGTGAATTTTTTATCCGTGACACCTTTTTCACACAAATACAGAGATGATCTGCTAATTGAGGCTGGAAGCAATGTTGGTGCTCTTCTCGTTGATGGACTCGGTGATGGTTTAATGCTTGAGGCTCCTGATCAAGATTTTGACTTTTTGAAAAATACTTCTTTTAATTTACTTCAAGGCTGCAGAATGCGCAACACAAAAACAGTAAGCTATTTGTTACTTATGTTTCATATCATCCTTCAATGATTTCTGCTTATATAATGAAATGGAAAAATATAAAAAGAAAGAAAAAATGCTACTAATACCAAGGTTTAAGTACTCGGTTTCGCTCATTTAAGATTTTCTTAGTTTCATACGATTTTGGAAATTTCGGTTTTAGTTTCGTTTCAGTCCCAATTTTGATCTTCAACGGTTTTTTATTGAAAATGCAACTAAAATCTTTGTAAAAGTAAAACAACAAATTGAATTTTACTAAATCCTAAGCAAATTAAAATTAACAATAAATTCAATTTAATAATAAATTAAACTTAATTAAACAAGAATTTTAACTTAATAACAAAATGTCCAGCCTAACACAAAATAATCTTACACAAAATAGCCCAAGTTAAAACACAGTCCAATCAACTTAATAATAATCCAAATCCATTTCTTGTCACTCTTAGGAATTTTCTCCCTCTCTCATAATTGATTGCCGCTCTCAAAACCAATCGCCGAACCTTTAGAAAAAAAAAACTAAATTTTCTCTTAAAACCGACTGCCGCTCTCGAAACCGACTGCCGCGATGCTACTAGATAGCCGAAGACAAAGCTTCTACTCTCAAAATTGAGTTTACGATGATAGGGCAAGGAAGAAATTGAATCGGCGATGCTAGGGCAAGGAAGAAATCAAGGTCGAGTATGCTGATTTAGATGATATTTTGGTTTCAAATTTTTTTGTAACCCCTAACCGAAATTGATATTTTCCTCTGGTTTCGGTTCTGTTACCGTGGATACCGGTACGGTAGCATCGAAATTTCGAGATACCATCTAATACCTCAAACCATGTCTAATGCTATAAACACTGTTTAGAATGGTATGTTCCAATGATTTACTTAGGACATTGTTAAAGAGACTCTATTTTCGGATAAGAAGTAAATTTTAAGGGTTCCAGCTAAAAAACGATTATTGAGACTTCATCCGAATAAAACAGTTTACAATTTTACTTATTGTACAATGCAAAAGTCGGCAACAATCTGTCGAAATCGAAAAGAAAAAAACGAGACGGTTCGTCGAAAACCATTTTCGGTGGGGTCTAGTCAGAAAAAGGGTGAGAAGACAATAATAGACCATCGAAAAACCAAAGGTAGCTACAGATTTATTTCCACGTTAAGGGAAGGGGCAATATAACAGTGTTGATGATTGACAACATAAAGTGGGCATATACGTGCATATATACATACATGTAGCTTAGAGTTAACAAATAACCCGTTTGAAAAATTATGATGTACCACAGGTATATGCTTCATGCCCATCATGCAGACATACAGAGTTTGATCTTCAGATGATTAGTGCTGAGATCAGGGATAAAACTTCGCATTTACCTGGCGTGTCTGTAAGTAAAAGAAATTAATAATATATGTCTTTAATTTCAATTATTTACAAGGTTATAATTTGAGGAAATTATTAACGCATCACTTGTATAGATTGCTATTATGGGTTGCTCAGTGAATGGGCAATTTGAGATGGTTGATGAAGATTTTGGGTATCTTGGTGCTCTTCTACCTGGAACGATTAACCTTTTTGTAAGGGAGGTATGTTCATATTTCAGACTCTCAGAGCATACGGTATGAAATCCATTTTACCCGGTTTGAGCAGTGGTATACAGCCGACCGAACATCGGGGTAAAATAAAAAAATTACACTGAGATCGATGGTCTACTGCCGAATAATTACTGCCTCTTGTTTTTTCTGAAAAATGATTTTGGTTTTACAAGATGCTCATGTTGGGTATATTAACTATTATTAAAATTCAAATGCAACTAAATATATAGAAATAAATAATAAAGATTTCTATATTACAGAAATTGGTTAAGAGGAATATCGCAATGGAGCAAGCAACTGATGAATTGATCCAGCTGATAAAAGACCATGGACGCTGGGTAGACCCACCGTTAGAAGAATAGACTGGTCCAAGATACAATCCTCCAGTATGATTATGGGTTTTTTTTTTTTTACTTGAAAACATGTTTTCCAATGTATTTTAGTGTTTACTCATTAGGAAATTGAACGACAGATATGTGTTGACAAATATCACAAATTTTTACATACATTTTTTTTTACATAAATTCATCTTTACATCTTTACGTACATACACACATATTTATGTACGTTGCACGCATAATCAGTCGGTAGAGAGGATCAGCTTGCCATATTGATGGAAAATGAGATTATTTTAAAACGTGCACACAAAAAAGAGGACCAATGTTCTCTACAGATTTTGCCTTGGACATATTTGCTTAAATATCTCAAAATTTGTAGAGTTGTACAATAGTGTAGAAATAGATTGTTTGATTGTATGATTATGAAAAAATAAAAATAAATCATTTGTTCATTAATTTCAAATGCATCTTTACCATGTTTGGAAGATAAAGTCATTTGCTGTATTAGAAACAAATGATGAAAATATTAAGAGAATGAAATTTACAAAATAATTGATAACTAAATGCAGATTAGACACATGCATACGCATGTGATAAAGAGGGGCGTAGCCACATGAAAGCTGGAGGTCACGTGACCTCGCCATCAATTAAAACTAATAATAGTATCATTCTTGTCTGCCAGCAATTAAAATGAATAACAGTGTCGTTATTCTTTGCTCCATATAACCCTAAACCATTTTCATTTAGGGATGGCGATGGGGCGAGTTGGGATGAGATTTTTCTATTTCAGACCCGTCTTGGGTTTTTCAAACTCTGATCTAGATCCGCCACGTAGATCCAGTTTGGGTCTGAATTTTTGCCCCGAATCGAAATCCGTACGGGTTAGAGTAGATATGCTCTGTCCCAAGATTCGGTGAGACATTATATGTTCATTCATAGTTGTGTATTAATGCACGTATATTTATTTATTTTATTTGTAAGTGAGATTGTCGCAAAATGATACATTAAATATAAATTATAATATGTTTACAATGATGCCGAGAAAATAATAAAAATTCGGTGTAGAATAATAATTCAAAAAATATGCGTATGTTATTATATAATTATCAATAATGCAATTTAATACTATAACCATCCTATAACTTAACTTGTTAAATGAACATGATAATATCCATAATATAACCACTATGAAGAATTTGATATTATGATTCAACAGAATGAAAATAGAAAGGATTTTCTTTATTGATGATATTTGAGAAATGATACTACCGATTAAAAGAATATGTTGCACATAGTTTTCCGTTATAGTGTACAATATTATTTATTTAGGCCGAATTGCTTGTGAGGCCTAAGTCTTAGTCCAAGTCTTCATTATACCTGAATCAAAACAATTGCTAATACTATGAGATCGGCTTTGACTTATTCTTTTCTCAACCCTCCTTCAAACCGATATTAAGGTTAGGGTTATGGTGATTTTCAATTTTCACTGCCACTTCAATTTTCTTTCTTCGATTTTCAGTAAGTTGAGTGAAGTTTCTGGTTTGCGGGCATTCTTCAACTTGAATACTTGTGAGATCTAAGCATCTTCAGTGAGAATATCAGCTATTTTGTTACGATGATTGAGCTGCCTTGATATAATTAGATTTCTGACTTGTGAGCTTTTGAAAGTTCCATGCTGAAGTTACTTGAATCCGGCTAAATCAGATCTTGATCTCTTTAATTCACAAGTCACTTCGGAAACTGATTAAGTTCTGTGCTGACAATGCTTTTGTGAGAACATCGGCACTAAGGCACATGTATATGATTTACTTGTAGTTTCTCTTTTAAAATCTGTTCTCGAACAAAACAAAGTCTATTTCGATGTGCTTTGTTCTTGAGTGTAATATGAGATTTACAGATATATAAACTATACTCTGATTATCATACCATAATATCGGTTTGATCTTTGATCTGATTTTTAATTCACCTAAAAATGGTCGTATCCACATTATTTCTACTGGTGCACTTGCTACACTACTGTATTCAGCTTTACCGCTGGATCTAGAAATGGTTGATTGTTTCTTTGAACATTGATATTGGATTGTTGCCAATGTAAATACAATATCCAGTTACTAATTTTTTATCATTCGGACCAGTAGATCAATCTGCATTTGCGTAACCAATTATATTGAGATTGTTGCACACTTTTAAAGATAGACCATAATTTACAGTTCTTTTAAGATATTTCAGTATTCGTTTCACTGCTTTCCAACGCTCATTCAATGTTTCCTGCATAAATTGGCACACATTGTTAACACTAAATGAGATGTTTGGTCTAGTAATTTTTGTATACTGTAAAACACCAACAATGCTTTTATATTGTTTAGTATTAGTTATGGGTTCTCCCCTGTTTTTAGATAAATGTTGGTTGGTTATTATTGGAGTTGGCTGTGATTTGGCCCATCTATTTTAGACTTGATCGGTAGCTCTGTAATATACTTCTTCTGGCTTAGAATTATTTCTGAATTTGACTTCCTCTTGACTTCTATGTCCAGAAAATAATTTAAGCTTTCAAGATCTTTGATTGAGGACTGCTTGTTCAGATATTGAATGAGATTGTTGATTTTAGATTCATCATCACCTGTAATAATTAAGTCACCAACATATATGAGGATGTAAATAGCTGAAATTTGATTCATCTTAGTAAAAAGCGAATTGTCTTATTTGGTAGACTGATAACTCAAATTAACTAATGTGGTTTTCAGTCTATAAAACTCTTGGAGCTTGTTTAAGTCCATATATTGCCCTGTTAGCTTGCACATATAATTCATGTTTTGTTTATATCCTCGTGGTTGCTCCATATAAACTTACTCCTGTAGAATACCATTTAAAAAGGCATTATTAACATCTAACTGCCTAATGCCCCAGTTTCTGTATATAACAATAGTGGGAACAACTCTATTGTAGTTGGCTTAACAATGGTGAGAATGTCTCATTAAAGTCAAATTCATGTTGTTGAGTATATCCCTTGGCAACTAGTCTTGCTTTATATCTGGCAATAGTTCCATCGGGATTTTCTTCAATCTACAAGTCTATTTGCATCCAACTATGTTCTTATTGTTTGGTGGATACACTAGATCCAATGTTTTATTTCTTATGAGTTCAATGTATTCCTCATCCATAGCTGTTTTTCAGTTTTTGTCTCTAAAAGCTTGTTCAAAGGTCTTTGGCTCTTCATGCATTGTGACCGCAGTACATGGTTTTGGCCTAAAATTTCCACTCTTTGCCCTTGTGATCATAGGGTGACTTGATCTCACTTATGGCTCATCATGTGATGATTCTTCTCTATTAACTTGATCAATGTTATTTTATGAACTGCCTTCTTGGTCATCTGGATTTCCTTCACTAAATGTTGGCTTTGGCTGATTGAATGTGCAAGTGATTGGTTGAGATGACTAGGTTGCTCTGTTGGTTCATAATCTGGTTGATTATACAGTTGTGAATCAAGACCTTCTATAGTCTTCTCAGCTTTCTTTGATCCCATGCATCTGAATATATAGCAATCTCTAGAAATTAAACATTTAGATTATATATCTTGTTGATTGTCTTTATATCCGTGCCACTAAAAGGGAATACATGTTCATTAAATGCAACATGTCTGCTTATAAAAAAATTTCCATTTGCATCTAGACACTTGTACCCTTTCTAATTAACTCCATATCGTAAAACTGCACATGGATTTGATCTGAGATTCAATTTGTTAGCATTATATGGTCTTAGATAAGGAAAATGTAGACACCCAAAGGCTATTAAGTTTTAATAATCTGGCTTTTCTACTGGACTGAATCCCTTCAACACTTTTGTTGGCAGTCTAGTAATTAGATATACTACTATGTTGAATGGATCGTGCCAAAATTTTAGTTGTAATGATGCTTGTACAAGTATAGTAAGGCCAAATTTAACAACGTGTCTATGTTTTCTTTCAACTAAACCATATTGCTCAGAAGTATAAGAAATGTCGTTCTATGCATTATTTCCTTTCTATTAAAGATATTACCAAGTGCTTTATACTATTTCCACCATCTGTTTGCATAATCTTCACTTAGGAATTAGTTTGCTTTTCATTTATGGTTATAAAATGAACTACAATATTATATGTTTCTTATTTTTCTTTTAGAAAAATTCCAAGTGTACCTAGAATATGCATCAACAAATGATATCTATAATCATAATTAGAACTTATAGGTGTTGGACCCCATAGATCAGTAACAATTGATTCTAATGGTTTTATATATTCATTCAAGGAATCATTAAATGCTAACTTGCGACTTTACCCATCTGGCAATAAGTACAAACATATGGTTGTGAAATATATCAAAGGTAATTTTATTTTCTGTAAGCACTTGTTTTACAACATTTGCATTGGGATGACCAAGTTTATAGTGCCACAAACCAAATATACTCATATTTCTTTTAGTTTAAGTTATTTCAAACAGATTACAAAACTTTTGCCATCATACATGATTGCTGCAGTTAACTAGATTGAACTTGCACAACTCTCTGATTGCATCACCTTGTAAGATAATTTCTTTGGTCAGTATTTCTCTAACTAAACAATACTTAGGATAAAACTCAAATTATACATTACTATCTCTTGCAAATTGAGATACATTCATATTATTTCTCTTTATTTCTTGCACTTTTAAAAGATTCTTTAAAATAATTGCCTTTCACCTTTGATATATGCATTTCCAATATGAGTAATCTTAGTAGACTTACCATTTCCCATGCATATTGACTGTTTACCTCTGTACTCTTTATTCTCAAGATGTATGTTTTCAAGATTGCTTATTATGTGGTTGGTTGCTCTTGAATCAGGGTACCGGCTTTCATCTTGAATGTGCTCAGGCCTTGTGATTTCATTCAGATTGTGATTTTTGTTATTATTTGACCGAATACTTGTGTCTTGTTGCACTTGAGCCATGTTTGCACTAGGATTTCTTTGGTTGCTTGTATTCTGATTTGGCACATTATTTGGTTGAATCTGAAATAACATTTGACTGTTGTGTGAGTACTTTTTCACAAATCTGATTCTTTGGTCTATTACTATTATTGTTCCATCTTCCTCTACCTCTTGATCTGTTTGAATATCTATCTCTTTGATAAGACTGACTCGGTTTATTATAGTTTCGACTTTTGTTATTGAAATTGGTTGCATAGTTGATTGATAAACCTGAATCTTGTGGCTTCTTGTGATCAATTTTTGGTTTATGTGCAAGCAGAGTTGAGTGTACATACAACATAAATGGTAAAGTTTCTTGTGATGATATAACTACTACAACTACTTCATATTCTTCATTAAATCCATTTAAAATAGTTAGAACTTGCTCGTTCTTTGACACTTTATGTCCTGCAACCTCTAACAAGTTGCATATTGTCTTGACCAGCGGTAAGTATTCCCTCATAGATTGATTGTTTTTTATGATATTTTGCAATTATCTCTTGTAATGCATAACTTGGCAGTATACTGTGTGTTGAATATTCTTTCAATTGTGGTCCAAATTTCATTAAATGATTTGCATCCGATCATTTGTGACAACAGATTTGCGCTGATCGACGAAAGTAGCCAAGAACTCATTAATCATTCTTGCCTGTGATATTTTATGTATTCTTCATTACTAATCATCTTGTTTTGCTGATCAGTAATGGATCTTGCTGAGATGGACATGGTACCAAGAACAAACCCTTTAAGGCCAGATTCTTGAATAACGGTTTCGACTTGAAGACTTGGGCCTCACAAGTAATTCAGCCTAAATAAATAATATTGTACGCTGTAGAAGAAAACTGTGTACGATATATTCTTTTAATGAGTAGTATCATTTCATAAATATCATCAGTAAAGAAAATCCTTTGTGTTTTCATTCTATTGAATCACAGTATCAAATCCTTTAATTCTTCATATGGTATTAGAGCCAACTCAAGCTTAATAGCAATTCTATCAAATACAGGAACATCAAAGGTTGTCTGTTAAAACAAAGATAGAGAAACAAAGGTATCAGTAGAATTAGATTCATCACGTGATATTCAGGTAACCTATCAGAGAAATTTCATCATTTGGGTTATTAGTGGATTTACTTACGAAAATAGGTGTCGTGCCAAGGAAAGTTGTTAAATTTTTGGCTGCAATAAGCTTTCTTTCAAGAAGATAAGCAAATTCATAACAAGAAGACCCGGAAAATTTAAAGCAGAAACCAAGAAAGCCATCAAAAGTAGAAAGAGAGCAATTGCTTCACCAAGAACCCATATGATCACTCTCATCATTTGGTTTTGGTTGTAGCATACTTGATCACACTACATGTTTTAAGCAATCTTGCATCTGTCAAATTTTGAGACTATACGTTTATTTATCTCTGTGTTGATTCATCATGGCCGACAAAAATGAATACTCAGTAACTTCTGAAAATACTGCAAACTCTCAGCAACAAGTTATAGAAGAAACTGAAAGATTAATCAAGATAGTCATCAGTCCACAAAGTCAGCTGATCACTGTTCATCCCGAAGAAGAAAACTATCTTTTGTGGAAACTTCAAGTCTTCATTATACTTGAACCAAAACAATTGTTGATAATATGGGATCGGCTTTGACCCATTCTTTTCTCATTTCCAATAATCACAATTATCTATATATAATGAGAATACCTCAAAATGAAGCTTTTGAAATGTCCAAAACATTCTTCTGACCTTCTACTGTATGGTAAGGATATTTATGTTATTAGGGATTCCCACATTCATAAAAGGAGACAATATCTGCCGACTCTCCCATTGCCTAAAATTACTCTTTTCTCAATGAGTTTTTCATACAAGGTCTAAAATCAAAAATCATTCTAAATTCCTTTATTATATACCGTTTAACTTGAATCATGGAATTTTTGAATAAAGCATGGATCACCACTCAGTTTTAGCAAACGTGGGAGTGGTGGGGAAAGCAGAAGACTAAAAATATTCTTCCAGAGAGTTCATTGGCACACAATAAGAAATTAACGTGTTCACTAGAAGGTCATCCAACGCAGGACCAAGGGGCTCTCTGGAATCAGGTATGTTTTCCTCTAAGGATCATCAATACTCCTTTTTGATGAACCTAGGGATTTGCACAATGGTTTTTTCCCTTTGAGTAGTAGCTGTCCTCAATAAGAGGAGATACTATGGTTATTTAATTGGCCCATGTGTGCTGCATGGGCGACAACCCATGTTTGGTGGAGGACACGCCGATGACTATTATACATCCACTCAGATACATCCCCTACGAGCAGAAGGAGATGTCTTGCCAGTTCAAGTTCGATTGGGAAACTGAGTGTAGATTTGAGTGTATGCAGTAGTTTATTCAAAGTAAAGGTTGTTAGGGATTTGAGCTTCAATTCTTTAAATGATTTTTTAAGAGTTTTGAGTCATCTTATTTAAAAGCTTTGAATTGTAATAAACATAGGAAGAAATTTAAGAAATGAATGGGAGTAATTTATTCACTGGAAGGTATTAGTAATTGGATTCTAATGAGATCATTGTAGAGGGACTTACTCAAATAATTGCGCCAATTTATATGCAAGTGGAAATAGTTTACAAGTGACAACAATTTGAACTTGAGGAGTTTATAATATAGTGGTAGTTTGAGGAAGAAATGATTAAGCTAAAAGAAAAGTTTGTGTTGGAAAGGAGTATTATAAGCTTTAGGCATTTCCATGTCTGATGTGTAGTGGTAGAAGCAGACTGGGTAAAAAGGCAGTTAAAGTGGTAGTATCCACTATTTATTTACATGGAGAGTAGTTGGACCACATCAAGCTAAGATTTTGTCATATAATTTAGCTTATATAGTACACATGCATTTTTTTACTTTAGATGTTGCAATATCAGTCACATAACATGTATCATTTCTCAACCAAATATTCAATTTGTTTAACTCAAATAATTTTTACTTATGATCGAATAAATGAAACCGAAATGTAGAATTCACAAAGAGCATTGAGCATAGAATTCTCTTGTAATAAAAAATAATATCAAACCTAACTAATTTCTTCGTCCTTTAATATTGTGCCAGTATGCATGGCATGTCCATTGGACTTCCTTAGCTTAGTGTAAACACCCGTTATGGTTAAAAGTTTACCTGGATTTGCAGTACCCGTCTTTAAATAATGTTCGGTCATGGATACCTTAGCTATTGCCATGAATTCTCCAGAGGTGGTACTGCATAACAAATATGTAGCACATAGTCATGTGACATTACAGTCCAAGTACTAAAGGTATGCCATGCATCATTTTGTAGTGACTTGAGGTACGTGTATGCATTTTCAAGTATATTAGCTACAAGGAATTTCATTTATTTAATCATGAGCAAAAGGTAAATATACAGAATATGTGTTTTACTTTTAGTTCTCTGATATATTTTACTGCCCAAATAACGAGGTAGCATCATGTTATAACGATTGTTGGACATTAGTTGATATAATGTGATATATTTAACAGAACTGTATAAATCTTACTTTTACATTTTTTTTTGGATTTCAAACTTTAAATAGTGCCAATTCTATTGCATATGTTTTCTTTTATACATTTTTTTTCTTTTTTACAGTGCTTACATATGTGGGTTTCGATGATATCACACTCTAAAACACATTATTATCAAACAATGTTCTAATCTAACTTTAAAGCTAAGCTTCAAGAAGTTATAAAATTATTAATACCCATTAATAATGGCCATTTTTGAATGGTGAAGGTTCTTAGGTAGTGTTAAAAATGCACATATTTATCATGTCCTTATAACTAAATGTTATTTAAATTAAGGGTTTATCTTCAGTTTAAACTACAATTACTCCCACATTCTTAGACTTTTAAAGCATTACCTAAATCTAGAAAGTAAATATTGATTTTTAAAGAATACTACAAAATAAAACGATTACAAGAATGTAAAAAACATTAAGTATTGCCCTCAAATAGTTAATCTATTTAATCTCCCTTTTTTCTTTTGAATTTTAGTTTTTATGGGTATCTACACATTAAAACTATAGCTTAAACCTTTACCCCTGTAAAGACCCGCAAATCCATCTTCCGAAAACTCGACACCGATACGTCCACTGTACCAACTGTCGAAAAATCGAATGGCGGAAATGCGAAACTTTAGTGTTTGAAAGAAGAGGTAGAAGAAAAAGAAAGAAGAACAACAGAACAACATCAGAATCTCACAGTCGCAGCGGAACAACATATAATAGATAAATGACTAATCTTTAATCAAAAGAACTATATCAGTTTATACATTACATCATCAGAGTGTACAACAACAATATACAACACAGCACATCAATGGACAGTCATATAAAACTGTCCTCATACAAAATACACAGCGGAATAATACATAGTATAAGTGATACGTCTCGCCATCTAGCTCGCCCCTTGAGCTCCATAGCACTCCAAAATCCAGAATAACCTGGTAACCTAACTCTACACTGCCCGTGTGGAAATTGGTGGGCACCCAGAGTTTTAGGAAGGGAACAATAAACTCCAGGTCAGTCATGGGACTGGTGTGAGAACTAAAACAGTTATTTAATCTTTAAAACAAACAACATGATAATTTTAAAGTCAATTCGCAATGCTTTTGGAAAATGAAACTACCATAAGGCCTCCCGCACACACACACAATGCAAATGCAGAATCAGAGGAGATTTCTTCTTATGATAGTCAAAGATGCTTACTACGCAAAATCAAATCATTTTTTGATATTATTATTAGTGCATAGTGGAAAAAAGTATTTCAAAAATAGAATATCAATCTTAGCCAACATACGACTAGTATCGTATGCCTACTATAGCTACCATGTTCAATAGTAGGATACCGCCACATTCCATGGCAGGTAATACAACTAAAACCGTACAAGTCTCGTATTGTTTCTTTGGATTTCCAACAAATGGTCAGGCTAAGGAACTTCCCATTGCCACATAGGTACGCCTCTGGAAAGACGACCCGAGAACCTAACCGGATCTTTGCCAACACAAGGCCGGGTTACCCCTAACTGGGTAGCTACTGACACGAATATGCCATCCCCCGATCGTAATGATCTATATCCGAGGATCCTCGATTCCAACAACCACATAATAATAATAATGCAGCAACCACAAAGTAAGTATTTGGGCTGCATTCCATGATACCACTTATATCCAGAAGGAATGACATACACTAAAGGGGCGCTACCCCTTAATAACATTGCCGCATCCTTCCTGTTTTGACCATTTCCGGGGTGTGAGGTCCGACGAAGTCTCATCCACAAAGCCACGCTTTGGTACAAAGCCATGCTTTGGGTCAACAAATGATCAAAGTAATGATCACAAAGATAAATGATCAAACAAATGATCATATCACAAATGATCAAACAATGATCATCACACAACAACACTCAGCATGCCACATTACCAAGTTGGGAATATATCGCTGATAACCTTCAACTACATAACCTCTAAGCTCGTACGTCTCAGAGAAGGGTGTTAAGCTAAGAGAATAAATTCTCCGCCACCAACAGATATGTATTTGAAAGAAATCAGCTTTATATCTCAATTTGTAATGTCAGACATACAATCCATACAAGTCTGTTTCAAGCTCGAACAAAACCGAAGGCGCTTCCAAAGAAGTCCTTGCAATCCAGATATTCAATAATCACGTCCGGACTTCCCGTCACTAAGGGTGATAAAACCTCTATATCGGAGATCACCCGATGTAGAGTAACTCGACGGTAATCCTTCCGTTTTCAAAAATATCCGGTCTACAACACCGGTCATCAAATGCAATCCATTACGATGTATCACATATTCGGAATGGGTTATACGACCCAAAGGTCCTTTCCCGGCTAACCCGAATAGTGAGCGCAACATTTTGAAAATAAGTATGGCATTCAAATTCAAACAAATCACAACAAATACCCATTCAAGGTAATTATTGATAGTCGGTTATTTAACTATCAATAGGTCTACACAACATCATCAGATTCCAAATAATTTTCTAAATTATTTATTTTCCAAAAATATCTTTACAAGATATATAATTTCCACACTTCAAGCATTTGAAAATATATTTCAAATATTCACTTTCAATTTAACTTTTAAAAGATAAAATCTTAAAACATTTTACTTCATATTTGGAAAAAATATTTCCATACCTATTAAATAACAAGTATTTCACAAATCTATTTATTTTTAACACCTGGAAAATATTCAATATACTTAAATCATAATTAAGTTTATTTTTCATTCGTTTAAGGAAAACATCCTCTTCAAACACATTCATTTGAGTCAAAACGAATGTTACGTAAAACATCGTTACGACAACTCAAAATCACTAGTATAGGGATTCGAAATTTAGATAGATATATAAATCCCAATACTATATAAAACATTTCCTTTCGAAAACCATTTACTATAACAACAGCGTTATAGTCCACCATTTCCTTATTCCTCGAAAACGTCTATTTCAACAATAAATATTGAAATCTATGTATTCGATACTTAACACATTTTAAAACATCTTTTAAAACAATTACTTCATTTCGTAATATCACTCCTCCAAAACATATCCATTTTATTTAATAATATATTCACTGTCCAAAATCGTGAATATACTTTGTTATCCGAATTCAACATTTCTACACATTTTATTCAAGGATTATCCACTGTCCAAAATCGTGGATAAAATTCCCAACCAGACTCTTATTATTACATCGTTTAACTTAACGGATAATTCGCTATCCAAAATCACGAATATATCTCCTTTAATAACCTTCTATATTTCATTTGTCAAATTCAATTGATTTCGGATTTATAAAGCAATGTTTATAAATTCACTTTTATATATTTTATAACAATTTCAACTTATAAAATCAATTTATTAGCAAAATCTATTTATATCCCATTTAAGTGCCAAAATCTAATTTCTAAGTAAATTACTTATAAATCTTTTATTTTACAACATCTATTCATTTTATAACTTCACATTATAAATCTATTAATTTCATTCACTTATGAAATCCATTTATACTTCATTTTAACACTTATAAAAACTCGTTTTATAATTCCAATATTTTAATTTGTAAATATAAATTTTCTAAATCTTTTATATAAACCGTTTATAATAATTCAAAAATCCCAATTTAAACCATTTTATAAATCAATCAACTATTTATTTCAAAAATCACACTTTGGTTATATTTCACAAAGATCATAATTTTTATAACTTAAAAATTTTAACGTTTATTTATTTAAGATGAATCAATTCAAAATTTAATAAAACGTATAATCTCAAAAATCCCTTTAAAATCAAAATCGTTATTATTTTTAAACTTCAAAAATGGATCCGATGAAGCACAAAAAAGATCAATCATGGCATCCAAATATCATATATCGATATGACAACAGAATATATAACAATATCTGTAAATAAATCAATACAGTTGAGGAATCCCGTTGGATCCCTCCAACCTATTTCCCTGCATCCACAGATGTTAGCACAATACCAATTCCATTCCAGTACGGAATATCGCGGTATATGGGATTTTAAAATATTACCCGCTATTATGCGGCGCAATAGGGTCTCATCCACTATATAATGTGGGAAATCAACTCCAAATACATATATAATACCAATTTCACTTCACGGTGAAATTATCGCGGTATATGTTTTTAATAAATAACCTCCGCTTAATATACGGCGTATAATGTCTATTTCAACACAATAGATGACAATTAATCATCCAATTATACAATCTAGAAATTTTAAATCTAACTATTTAAAATTTAAATCGAATAATTTCGATTGAGTGAGAAGTTCTCACCTTGATTTCAATTCAGGTTCAGCATTTATTTCGAATAAAATTAAACACACGTTTAATTTTACCCGAAATTTTCACTAGCTCCAAATGACTCCAATCCAGCTCCATTGCGTAGTGCTCAAAAAAACGAATCCAACGCAATTCGTTTTGTATTTTTTCGACCTCGTATGAAGAAGATATTGCATTTTAAAGTTCGTACGAATTTAATATAAACAAATTTACAATTCTCTTTTTATTTTCAAACCATTTCAATCTCAACCGTTCGTTTCTGAAACCCTAGATCTAGGCCACACGAAATTGCTTCTCCCTCAAACACAAGCTCTAGGTTAGCACACGTGAAGATGAACCCAAAGCCGCCGTTCTTGTTTGAATTTTCATGGCCCACTCCATCACTTCGACGATGATCCAACACCCCCATCTCAAAGCCCGTACTCGACTCCACCCTCACCCACAAACTGGTGAAGCTTGGCTGCCCCCTGGCATCGAAGAATGCGCACAACCAAGCATGAACGCGGGTGAACTGCTGCCACCACGCGAGGCCGTGGACGATCTCCACCGTTGGATTGAAACGTCTCTCCATCCTCTACATTTTGTTAGTTGGAAGTTTGTTGAATTGATTCACGGATTGGAAGATATTGAAGAGAGATTAAAATGAAATTCTGGCCATTGGAATATTAGGGTCGGCTGAGAGAGATAGAACTAGGGCTTTGGTCTTGTTTGCAAATGAAGAAATAGAGGGCCTTATATAGAAAATTCTCCAAAACACTATTCATCGAAAATTTTCCGAACTCCAAATCATGCATGCCGGCTAGCGTTTCTAAGGTTTACCCTGCGTTCCGAACACAATGGAACGTGTTTCGAGAGCTAATTCGGTCATCTGTGCGAGTTACGGAATTAAATGATCGATTTTAAATTAAAGCGATTCAAATTGATTTCGATGCGTTTTGGCTTGCCCCGGACAAACGGTAAATCCAATTAACACGAAATTTGAAACCATACAATAATTTAACATTACGGATCCAATGAATCTGGTTTCGTCGAAATCTGACTGTTCGAAAAATGGCTAATTTCACTAGTTGATTTAATATTAAAATATTCAATTTTCACAATTTAACTTTTAATTTAATTTTAAAAGTTCTATAACATCACTATAACTTCAATATGAATTAATATAACTTTATAAATCATTTTTAATCACATTTAATCCAAATTTCAATTATTTCTGAAATTTCAACTATTAATTTATCGATTTAATTATCCAATTAAATCCAAATATTCGAAAAATAAATTATTCGACTTATTAATTCTACTTATTAATATTTAAAATCAATTAAATATTCGAATTTCAAATGTTAGAAATTCTGGGTCGTTACAAACTTCCCCCCTAAAAGAATTTCGTCCTCGAAATTACCAAGTAAGAAAAATTCACAAAATCCATTAACTTTCCAAAACAAACCGTTCAAATTAGATTTCCAAATCTCTTAAGTGTTTAACTCTTTCAAAAATCCAATAGTTAAACTTCTTACAAAAACTTTTACTAATTTTTCCAAAATTTTCCAATTTTCTCAAAAATATTCTAACGCCTTAAATTTTCGGAAAATTTCGCCATAGCCTCCTTTGCGCGGCTCGATCCGAAAAAAATGACAGTGTATATATATCACAAATATATATCTCATCAAGTGATGAGGCATCCCGTAGGGAAAAAAGTGTAAAAGTATGATATTTAATCCAAGATATGTACCTTATATATTATTAGCTAGCGTATACGGCTAATATAGCACGAAAGCGAGCTCCAAATGCGAAGCAAACGCCATCCGCACCTACTAAACACTCAATCAAACAAATGAGAACATGTATATAGAAAATAATATCGATATACAACATATAGCAACATAATAACTACATGTGCTAACATAACAATGCATTCAAAAGCAACAATTGAAATGACCCTCTCTTTTTCATACCTGAATTTGTAAGGATTTTTTTTCAGATATATATATATATATATATAGATTTATATATATATACTTCTGAAGCCTAGTCATTTTTTTTTCTTTTTATCTATACAACTATCCAGGATCAAAATCTTTACCAATATAAATATATCAATGTATTCATAAGGATATGCATATACATGTGATGATGCATGTGCCTCTCTTGTTTGAATCAGAGTTCTGGTAAACAAGAGGGTAATTTGATTGATTTAATTTAATCAATCCACACATAGTTCAATTTAATTCATAAAATAGAATTCCATCCATATATGTATCAATATGATTTTTAACCCTTGATTCCTTGCTAAATTCTCTATGGAGAATAATTCCTAGAAACCAGATAATTGTGTTATGATTATCTATAAATTAATAGTGTATTGCTTGTGCTTTGAAAAATGATATAAGTATCTATCATTATCTATGTTTGATTTTCTTATAAAATCTGTTTAGAGTACTAACTCTTTTCTGGAATATTTTTTGGTGAGATATCATATTCCAAAGGCTTAATTCTTTGATGCCATGGTGCTAAGCTAAATGGAATGCAAACATGGGTGAGTTTCCTGAGACCATGGGTACCCAGAAAAGAAAACATGGTTCAACTAGACTCTTTGTTATGGTATAACTCATAGGGTCTTAATAATGCATTTTGTTCAAAGTCTTAATGAAGAGAGATTCAGGCTCATGTTAAAATTCTAGAACAACTGGTATGCTAATACCTGAACCAAACATATTTAAATGGGCATATATATATATGCAACTGTTTTGGTCATAGCTTCAACTCCTATATTACAGATTTTCCTTTATTCAAAAATAAGGTATAAAACATTTGCGTAGAACAAATTTAATTATGAAAACATTGCAGACACATTAATGCATCTTCCCTTTGCCTATCCACTCCATGTATACAAATGTCAAGGTAGAAGATTTAAATCTTATAATTTACTGAGATTCCACTATCCAGATTTTCCAAAAACTTAACCCTTATAAAAGACTCAAGATTGACTAATACATTTATAAAATGTAACTACCCTTTTATCATAGAGTTCCTGCTCAGATTTACTTACAAGATTTAGATTAACCTCTTCAACATATCAGATAGTTTCTAAATTTATAAACTCCAATTACAAATCAATTCCTTAGCAAAACATTTAGCAAAATATCCATCCAACATTCAATACTCAATATAAGTAGCAATTTAAATTATTAGTACATGCAAATTTCTTCATTTAAGCTCTTATCTAATTAATTTTTAGCATGCTATAATCTTCTTCTCAAAGCCTTGCTCCTACCCCTACTTAGTTGCTGCAGTCCCTGAAAATGCATTTGAGGCTACCCCATTTTAAATGAGACACCCCATATGCCATTAGCACACTAGGGTCAGACACATGTCTGGTATGAGAAAATCCACTAAAACAATGTGTAAATCAAGTTAAAGTAGAAACATGTATATATGTATAAATCTCTGCCTTTAGAAAACAAATAAGTCATGCGTGCATGTTCTGTGTCAGTGTGCAGGTGCACACTTAAGTCTGCCTTCCAGAAACCTCAAAAGGACATGGTACATTCATACATTCATACAACTCAGTCACAAATCAAATGAACATCCATACAAAACAGGGAAATCACCAAAATGAATCAAATCATTTATTCACTATTCAGATTTCATTCCAGGAAAACTCTAGTTCCTCTTTATATCAAATTCTCTTGCAATGATATCTTTATCTATCTTGGTCTCATCTGCAATTAAATGAATCAATGGACACACTGTAATGGACTAATTCACTCCATTACACAAAGATCTCAGGACTTAACCAAGCCATGTGTCAACTTGTATTACTCAAGAACATAAGTCATTCTTGCAGTGCTCTTGACCCCCATTTCCTAGTCAGGTTTTTAGGTAATAACACTTTTGATTTTTCATGGAAAATCCATTCAGTGAATCATTTCACTAAAATAAACATTCATGTCATGGCATTCCACATCATTCATAAACAAACAGAGACAAACAGGCAATCAAACATAGGTGTCTATTAAATAAGATTCTGCATATATATATATATATATATATATATGTTCTTGTATTTAAAAAAGTGATAGACAACTAACATTGGCTTATGGCTTTTTGAGAGATAGTTTTTTTTTTTTTTTTGCAAACATCTGTGCTTAAGTTGAACTCAGAATGACCAAGTTTCACTGAATCACAAAATTTATTTGCTATGTGTATGAATATATATATTTTCATTGAATCAGGAGCTTCAGCACATAGGCAACCCTATTGCACCCCTGATTCCTTTTTGTCTCAAGCCTCAGCACTTATACATAAGTATATTGCAGCTCAACATGTTTATAATTTTCTGGGTTGAGCCAAAACCAACACTACTTGCCTACATTCAACATTTGATTCTCTGGGTAATTACTTATGTTTCTGAATATTGACATCTCAGAGAGATCTGGGTTTATAAAACATATATATATATATACTAATAATACTTAAGACTTTCATATTATAAAACAAACAGAACAACTAAAGAGAATCAAAACATTTTCATCTCTAAAATCACAGATAGTCAATCACATATAAAAATACATTTTTAAGAAAATTAACTTATAAACTGGCTGCCTACATTAGGACTTATTGCCTTAGATTCTTAAGTGAGTTTTCTCACCTAGCTCTCTTTCACTTCCTAGTTGATTGGTAAGATTCTGCCTTCAACCCTTTTCTTCACTTGTATTATGTTTATATAATATATATATATATATATTCAAGAGCTATCCGGGAAGAAGAGAAGGTTTATCATCTCACTACCTATTTATGCAGGGTTTTTCTTAGGGTTTAAGGTGTTGGCTAAAGTCATTTTTGCCCACCAAAAATCATGCCATTTGCATTTAGTTTTTAAACCCAAAATCTCACCCTCCCCGGCTTGAGTTTGTGAAGAGAAAAGTGGTTATCTCCTTTTGGTTATTTTCAGAAGTTTTCTTTTCTAGAAAATACTTTTCCCTTTGTCTACTATCATGCTAAAAGTGTGACTTGATTTTATTATTTATCAAATATTCTTCCTAATTCTGCCTATACAAAACATTTCTCCGTTTTCTCTTATTTTTCTATTTTTAGCTTTCATTTAAATAGCATGTACTTCCTTTATTTATTTATAAGAGGGTTACTCCTTTTTTTTATATCTTCATTCTTTTCTTTCTGTTTATATTTAAAATATGTTTGTGTATTTTATTTTTACTGATTTGAACTCTAGTACTTGATTAGCACACATATATGTATATATATGTCTTACAGAAATAATTAGTAAACACATGTATATATATATATATCTATACATTATTTTATACTGACACACATGCACATGTACACTCAAATACAATCAGTTGCATCCATATATATATATTTGCATATAGCCTTTTTAAGGATTTACTTTATTTATCTGTATAAATATATATTTTTCCCATACACATCAATATATGTTCATTCATATCATTTAGGGACTTAGCTTCAATTCATGTGTATTCCCTGTGCACACATGTACACCCATATAATTACACCATATCAAGCTATATCAATTCCCCTTTAAAATTAGTTTAAAAATTATTTTAAACTTATCTATATTTTTCAGAATAAATTCCTAAAATCTTGGGTCATTACATACACCCCACCTTTTAGAAATTTTGTCCCATAATTTTCCTAAGCTTAAATCAATTTTAAATTTTATTCAGAGAACAAGTTCATTCTCAACCAAATAAATTTTTAGTTCTATCATAATAACTAAAAATACATGCATCCAAAAGGAAAGAAAATTAAAAATCAGAATTATCTTTAATTTGAAAATAGCTTAGGATAATTCATCCTAACTTTGTCTTCTAATTCCCATGTGCAATCACTAGGATCAAGACTCCACTGCACCTTCACAAGTTTCAGAGATTTATTTCTCAATTTCTTCACATCTTTTGCCAAAATTCCCACTAGATCCTTCTCATAAATCAAATTAGGATTTATTTGCACTTGGGTTGGGGTCTCAAGAATTTCTGCCTTATCATGGACCCATCTTTTCAATTGTGAAACATGGAAAACATCATGCATCCCTTGCATGTTTTCTGGTAGTTCCAACTTATATGCCAAGGAGCCAATTCTTTCCAGAATTTTGTATGGCCCAATATATCTTGGGGTTAACTTGCCTTGTTTTGCAAACCTCAGTACATTTTTCATAGGTGATATTTTGATGAAAACAAAATTTCCTACTTCATATTCCACCTGCTTCCTTTTCATGTCTGCAAATTTCTTTTGCCTATCTTGAGCTGCTGCCATTCTTCTCCTTACCAACTCAATTTTCTCTTTAGTTTCTTGTATGTACTCAGGCCCTAAATAGCTCTTTCCCCTGCTTCTACCCAACATACAGGTGACAAGTATGGCTTGCCATATAAGGCCTCAAATGGAGCCATTCCTATGGTGCTTTGATAGCTGTTGTTGTATGTAAATTCAGCTAAATGGAGATAGTCTTCCCAGTTACCTCCAAAATCCAGTGCACATGGCCTTAGCAAGTCTTCTAAAACCTTGTTCACCACCTCAGTCTGCCCATCTGATTGAGGATGGTAGGCAGTGCTTAAGCATAATTCACTTCCCATGGCTTCTTGAAAGCTTCTCCAGAATCTTGAGGTGAAGATGGTATCCCTATCACTCACAATGGTTTTGGGAATGCCATGTAATCTCACCACTTCTTTCATAAATACTTGTGCTAACTTTGGTGCATTCCTCTCTGATTTGACTGGGATGAAATGTGCCACTTTAGTTAGCCTATCAACTATCACCCATATGCTTGTGTTTCCTCTTTTAGATCTAGGCAGTCCGTCTATGAAATCCATAGATATATCTTCCCACTTCCACTGTGGTATGCTAAGAGGTTGCAACAACCCTGATGGATTTTGTGTTTCAGCCTTGACTTGTTGGCAAGTCATACATTTGGCAATATATTTGGCTACATCTGATTTCATTCCCTTCCACCAAAAATCTCATTTTAAATTTTGATACATCTTTGTACTGCCTGGGTGTATGGAGTACTTACTTCTATGATATTCATTCAATATCTCCTCCTTCAACTCTATGTTTTCTGGCACACATATTCTATTCTGGTTTCTCAAATAACCATTTTTATCAATATGGTAATTTATCACTTCCTCCCCTTTTGATATGAGAATTTTCTTTTCCAATAAGTTGGTGTCTTGTTCTTTTATTTTTCCTACCTTCAAAATTAAATCTGATTGAAGTGTCATCAAGCTTAACTTCCCTCTATTTTCCTGTGCACCATGCACATGTACATCCATGTGCACATAGTCATTCTTCCCAATTTCTAACTCAGCAAGCAAGGACAAGTCCTTAAATTCTTCTATCATCATCATAGCTAATTTAGCATGTTGTCTACTCAGAGCATCAACAACTTTGTTTGCTTTGCCTGGTGTATAGAGTATGTCCAAGTCATAAGAAGCTAAGAACTCCACCCATCTATGTTGCCACATGTTTAAATCTTTTTGTGAAAATAAATACTTTAAAGACTTGTGGTCAGTGTAAAGTTCAAACTTAGTTCCTAACAAATAATGTCTCCAAAGTTTCAAAGCATAAATCACAGCTGCTAATTCAAGATCATGTGTGGCATACCTTACTTCATGGGGTTTAAGCTGTCTGGATGCATATGCAATGACTTGGCCTTGTTGCATCAACACTGCACCCAAGACAAATCCACTAGCATCAGTATATACAAATAATTCTTCATTTCCCTGGGGTACTTTCAAGATTGGAGCATTCACTAAAGCCTCCTTCAACTGTTCAAAAGACTTCTCACACTTCTCTGACCAAACAAAAGCTTGGTTCTTCCTGGTTAGGTTAGTAAGTGGTGTAGAAATTTTTGAAAAGTCTTTTATAAATCTCCTATAATATCCTGCCATCCCCATAAATGACCTCACTTCACTCACTGTGCTAGGCCTCTTCCATGCTTGAATAGCCACTACTTTATTGGGGTTCACAGAAATTCCTTTGGCAGAAATGACATGGCCAAGGAAATGCACTTCCTCTTTCCAAAATGCACATTTTGAAATTTTGCCTTTAGATCTTTTTCCCTCAATCTAGACAAAACCAGATGCAAATGACTTTTATGTTCTTCCACTGTTTTGGAATAAATTAAAATGTCATCTATAAAAATAAGCACAAATTTGTCTAAATAATCTCTAAAGGTTCTGTTCATTAAATCCACAAAGTATGATGGTGCATTAGTCAAGCCAAATGGCATAACCAAAAATTCATACAACCCATACCTAGTGTTAAAGGCAGTGTACTTTATACTTGACTCCTCCACTTTCATTTGATGAAAACCAGATGCTAAATCTAGTCTAGAAAATACTCTTGCCCCAGCTAATTGATCAAAAAGATCATCTATCCTTGGCAATGGATATTTATTTTTAATAGTTACTTTGTTCAATTCTCTATAATCTATACAGAGTCTTAAGGAACCATCTTGTTTCTTAACAAATACCACTGGTGCTCCCCAGCAAGAATTACTTGGTCTTATAAAACCCTTTTCTTCCAATTCCTCTGACTGTTTCTTTAATTCTTTTAGTTCATTTGGCCCCATTCTAGTTGGCTTTTTAATCACTGGGCTTGCTCCTGGAACTAGATTGATTTGAAACTCTACTGGTCTATGGTGTGGAACACCCTTAACCTCCCCAAACACATCCAAGTATTTATTAACTATGGGAATTTCTTCGATAGTAAGTTCACTGGAATATTTTTCCAAGTCAATTAAATGATAGAATTTCCTTTCTTTAGCCACTTCACATAAAATTATGATTCTCTGGCCCCTAAGATTTTGTAATGATATGGTGGATGATTCTAAGTTAATTATGGCTTTAAATTGCCTTAACCAGTCTACCCCCAATATAACACCTATATTTGGGTAGTTTAAAATATATAAATTGGAAATGAAATTGTTTCCACCTATGTTTAATTCCACATCCACACAAATCATATTTAAAACACTAGAACTCCCCAGTGGACTTTGTATATGCAATGGGGTTTCTACCAATATGCAATTCAGTTTTAGCATTTTAACTAGTTCATAAGAAATCAAGGAGTGAGTTGCCACAGTATCATATACTACTGCTATGGGTATGGTACAAATAAGTAATGTACCTTCCACTTGGCTATGGTTTTCAGCATTAATCTCCACTGTGGATTTTCCTTTGCCTTCCAAATTTGCCAATTTTCCTTGCTGTTTATTCTCAGGACAATTCCTCTTCATATGCCCTTCTTTCCCACATAGATAGCACTTGAAAGCTCCTACTTTCAATTCTGGGCACCTTGGCTTGATATGTCCTTCCTTTCCACATTGATGACACACAATTTTCTTCTTGGTTTCCTTAGCTTTGACTTCTCCAGTGCCTTTATTACTGGCCTCTTCTTTCTTCTTATCATAAGGGTGATATCTCCCCTTGCCCTTATTAGTGTTATTATTCTTAAAATTTCTGAACTTCTCCCTTTCCTTGTCAGGTTGCTCCAATTTCAAAGCCAAGTCTATTACTTGATCAAATGTCTTGTCAGCATAAGGTAACATGGTTCTGCTAAGTCCTGGGTTCAAACCTTTAATGTATCTATCATTTTTGGATGCTTCATTTGCCACTAGCATTGCTCCATATGTGGAAAGCCCCTCAAACTTTTGAGTGTATTCAGTGACACTCAAAGTTCCTTGCCTGAGTCTAATAAATTCTTCTAGTAAGGTGGTCTTAGCTGATGCTGGTACAAATCTTGCTTCCAACATCTCCTTGAATTGATTCCAAGTGATTTCATTCTCATTTCTCCCTGTAATGATTACTTCCCACCAGCTTAAAGCTGCTCCTTTCAGCTGTCTTGAAGCCACTTGCCTCTTCCTTTGATCATCAAGCTGCATGTCATTGAAAACCCTATCCAATGTTCTCAACCATGCTTGAATTTCCATAATACTTTCTGTCCCTTCAAAGCTTTTCATCCTAAATGAGTGTAAGTCTTGAGTAATTTGGAGAGCTCTTCATGGGGATTTTCTTTCCTTTGGACTGCCCCATCCCAAAATGCTCTCACTAAATCTTGCAAATTGACCATTGGTGGTGCATTGGAGGATCCTGCTCCCTGATTTGGTGGTCTTCCTACCATAGTTTTCTAATAATAATTTACATAGCTGGTTAGTTTTTTATTATTATTATTTTTAACTCAAACTTGATCATCCAGTGATCAATCCCTACAAAATATTTTACCTATACTTTGTTTCTTAAGTTTTTAATTTCATAGAAGGATTTGATTTTAATTTTTCAACTATGTTTTAGCAACATAGCTCTGATACCAAATGAAATGACCCTCTCTTTTTCATACCTGAATTTGTAAGGATTTTTTTCCATATATATATATAGATTTATATATATATTTCTGAAGCCTAGAGTCATTTTTTTTCTTTTTATCTATACAACTATCCAGGATCAAAATCTTTACCAATATAAATATATCAGTGTATTCATAAGGATATGCACATACATGTGATGATGCATGTGCCTCTCTTGTTTGAATCAGAGTTCTGGTAAACAAGAGGGTAATTTGATTGATTTAATTTAATCAATCCACACATAGTTCAATTTAATTCATGCAATAGAATTCCATCCATATATGTATCAATATGATTTTTAACCCTTGATTCCTTGCTAAATTCTCTATGGAGAATAATTCCTAGAAACTAGATAATTGCGTTATGATTATCTATAAATTAATAGTGTATTGCTTGTGCTTTGAAAAATGATATAAGTATCTATCATTATCTAAAATCTGTTTAGAGTACTAACTCTTTTCTGGAATATTTTTAGGTGAGATATCATATTCCAAAGGCTTAATTCTTTGATGCCATGGTGCTAAGCTAAATGGAATGCAAACATGGGTGAGTTTCCTGAGACCATAGGTACCCAAAAAAGAAAACATGGTTCAACCAGACTCATTGTTCTGGTATAACTCATAGGGTCTTAATAATGCATTTTGTTCAAAGTCTTAATGAAGAGAGATTCAGGCTCACGATAAAATTCAAGAACAACTGGTATGCTAATACCTGAAACAAACATATTTAAATGGGCATATATATATATATATATATATATATGCAACTGTTTTGGTCATAGCTTCAACTCCTATATTACAGATTTTCCTTTATTCAAAAATAAGGTATAAAACATTTGCGTAGAACAAATTTAATTATGAAAACATTGCAGACACATTAATGCATCTTCCCTTTGCCTATCCACTCCATGTATACAAATGTCAAGGTAGAAGATTTGAATCTTATAATTTACTGAGATTCCACTATCCAGATTTTCCAAAAACTTAACCCTTATCAAAGACTCAAGATTGACTAATACATTTATAAAATGTAACTACCCTTTTATCATAGAGTTCCTGCTCAGATTTACTTACAAGATTTAGATTAACTTCTTCAACATATCAGATAGTTTCTAAATTCATAAACTCGAATTACAAATCAATTCCTTAGCAAAACACTTAGCAAAATATCCATCCAACATTCAATACTCAATACAAGTAGCAATTTAAATTATCAGTACATGCAGATTTCTTCATTTAAGCTCTTATCTAATTAATTTTTAGCATGCTATAATCTTCTTCTCAAAGCTTTGCTCCTACCCCTACTTAGTTGCTGTAGTCCCTGAAAATGCATTTGAAGCTGCCCCATTTTAAATGAGACACCCCATATGCCATTAGCACACTAGGGTCAGACACATGTCTGGTATGAGAAAATCCACTAAAACAATGTGTAAATCAAGTTAAAGTAGAAACATGTATATATGTATAAATCTCTGCCTTTAGAAAACAAATAAGTCATGTGTGCATGTTCTGTATCACTGTGCAGGTGCACACTTAAGTCTGCCTTCCAGAAACCTCAAAAAGACATGGTACAGTCATACATTCATACAACTCAGTCACAAATCAAATGAACATCCATACAAAACAGGGAAATCACCAAAATGAATCAAATCATTTATTCACTATTTAGATTTCATTCCAGGAAAACTCTAGTTCCTCTTTATATCAAATTCTCTTACATTGATATCTTTATCTATCTTGGTCTCATCTGCAATTAAATGAATCAATGGACACACTATAATGGACTAATTCACTCCATTACACAAAGATCTCAGGATTTAAACAAGCCATGTGTCAACTTGTATTACTCAAGAACACAAGTCATTCCTGCAGTGCTCTTGACCCCCATTTCCTAATCAGGTTTTTAGGTAATAACACTTTTGATTTTTCATGGCAAATCCATTCAGTGAATCATTTCACTAAAACAAACATTCATGTCATGGCATTCCACATCATTCATAAACAAACAGAGACAAACAGGCAATCAAACATAGGTGTCTATTAAATAAGATTCTGCATATATATATATATATATATGTTCTTGTATTTAAAAGAGTGATAGACAACTAACATTGGTTTATGGCTTTTTGAGAGATAGTTTTTTTCTTTTTTTTTGCAAACATCTAGGCTTAAGTTGAACTCAGAATGACCAAGTTTCACTGAATCACAAAATTTATTTGCTATGTGTATGAATATATATATATTTTCATTGAATCAGGAGCTTTAGCACATAGGAAACCCTATTGCACCCCTGATTCCTTTTTGTCTCAAGCCTCAGCACTTATACATAAGTATATTGCAGCTCAACATGTTTATAATTTTCTGGGTTGAGCCAAAACCAACACTACTTGCCTACATTCAACATTTGATTCTCTGGGTAATTACTTATGTTTCTGAATATTGACATCTCAGAGAGATCTGGGTTTATAAAACATATATATACTAATAATACTTAAGACTTTCATATTATAAAACAAACAGAACAACCAAAGAGAATCAAAACATTTTCATCTCTAAAATCACAGATAGTCAATCACATATAAAAATACATTTTTAAGAAAATTAACTTATAAACTGGCTGCCTACATTAGGACTTATTGCCTTAGATTCTTAAGTGAGTTTTCTCACCTAGCTCTCTTTCACTTCCTAGTTGATTGGTAAGATTCTGCCTTCAACCCTTTTCTTCACTTGTATTATGTTTATATAATATATATATATATATATATATATATATATATATATATATTTTCAAGAGCTATCCGGGAAGAAGAGAAGGTTTATCATCTCACTGCCTATTTATGCAGGGTTTTTCTTAGGGTTTAAGGTGTTGGCTAAAGTCATTTTTGCCCACCAAAAATCATGCCATTTGCATTTAGTTTTTAAACCCAAAATCTCACCCTCCCCGGCTTGAGTTTGTGAAGAGAAAAGTGGTTATCTCCTTTTGGTTATTTTCAGAAGTTTTCTTTTCTAGAAAATACTTTTCCCTTTGTCTACTATCATGCTAAAAGTGTGACTTGATTTTATTATTTATCAAATATTCTTCCTAATTCTGCCAATACAAAACATTTCTCTGTTTTCTCTTATTTTTCTATTTTTAGCTTTCATTTAAATAGCATGTACTTCCTTTATTTATTTATAAGAGGGTTACTCCTTTTATTTTTTTTATATCTTCATTCTTTTCTTTCTGTTTATATTTAAAATATGTTTGTGTATTTTATTTTTACTGATTTGAACTCTAGTACTTGATTAGCACACATATATGTATATATATGTCTTACAGAAATAATTAGTACACACATGTATGTATATATCTATACATTATTTTATACTGACACACATGCACATGTACACTCAAATACAATCATTTGCATCCATATATATATATATATATTTGCATATAGCCTTTTTAAGGATTTACTTTATTTATCTATATAAATATATATTTTTCCCATACACATCAATATATGTTCATTCATATCATTCAGGGACTTAGCTTCAATTCATGTGTATTCCCTGTGCACACATGTACACCCATATAATTACACCATATCAAGCTATACCAATTCCCTTTTAAAATTAGTTTAAAAATTATTTTAAACTTATTTATATTTTTCAGAATAAATTCCTAAAATCTTGGGTCATTACAACAATGCAACCACCAAACAATAATCATCCAACTATCATTCAACAAATCAATGTCCATCCAAATCAATTCATACCCAAATCAATATACATTCATTTCTTATTAATATTCATTGAATTGGTTTTCAATTTTAAATTATATTCGATTCGTTTACATTGGAATTTACACATATTCATTTTCAATCAGTTTACATTTACTAATTAAATTCACATTTGTTCACTTTCAATTCAATCAAATTCAATTCTATTAAAATTTACATCACTTTCAATTTGAATTCAGTTACTTTAACTTCCAAATTCGCTAATTCAATTTCATTAATACTTAATGAATTTATATCCAATCAATTAACAATCAAATAACAACCAATGTATATTCAACACAACCAAATTATTAAATTTACATTCAATTTGGTTCAACACCTTTAATTTTCAATTGGTTGATATTCTATTGATTTTTTTCATTAAATTTATTTATTAATTCAATTGCTAATTCATTTAACAGTTAAAGTTGAATTTTATTCATATAACTCAAGTTCACATTTATTAATTCATTTCATTTTGTTACTTTGATACCCGAATCAACTTCATTCAACATCACTTAAGTTATTTTCCAATTAAACACCATTTGTTCAAATTAACTTAAGTTTCCACTTATAAATTGAATTCAGATTCCAATTCTATTTAACTTTTACCAAAGTCAAATTTATTATCTCATATTATAAGTTCAAAACTTGATTACTTATATTCAACAATTACAACTTGGATTATTGATTCACTTATACTTACTTTAATTTAACTATATCCTTTAGGTTAAATTTATTCTATCAAAATTCAAATTATATAAGTTATCAACTCGATTATCATTCCCATAAATATTTTAAATAGGATTCCAGAGTCTTTTCAACCTTTCAAAACCATTTTTGAAATCAATTCAAATTATCTTTTGAATTCCCAAAACACAATCCAAATTTTCCAAATCAACTTTTATTTAAAATAATCTGGCACAATTCCTCTTTTGGAAACCCGAAAATGAACATTAATGATTTTATGATCATCATCGGAATTATTTTCCAGCGACCGAAAAGAGTTTAGAGCTTTCATCTCTCCAAAACAATTTTCCAAATATCAAATCCTTTCAAAACATTTCTCTGGAATTTTATTTTAGATTATAAATCACCTTTATAAATCTATTACTTATAAAATTTCACTTCTTATATATATAAGATTATTTTACCGTTGTAAATCATGTTAATTATAACTTCATACATTATAATTCATTTGCTTATACAATTTACTCTTTTACAATTGTTGTTTTTACTTGGATTATTCAAACAACTTTGATTGACTTATATATTTATATTTTCAAACAATCAAACAATTCAATTAGATACACTTTTATAATTTTGAAAAATTATTCCTTTATATACAAAATAAAATCGAGGTAAAATTATTTCATTTACGCAATTTTAAAACAATATCGTGCCGAATTGTTCTATATAAGTGTTTAGAGATCCCTATCGATAAAGTTGTTCCGACGATACCGAACAGAATCCATATACCACTCAACAAACCAACCACCACAATATAAAACAATTTTTATATTAACTAACAAATACGCGCTCGTATCTATTAATACACTCAACTCATTCTAGAGTACTACTGACTCTATCTCTAATAAATAACACCCAACAGAGCCATGGTTGTCGCTTAACCATATGCTCTGATACCACCTGTAAAGACCCGCAAATCCGTCTTCCGAAAACTCAACACCGATACGTCCACTGTACCAACTGTCGAAAAATCGAATGGAGAAAACGCGAAACTTTAGTGTTTGAAAGAAGAGGTAGAAGAAAAAGAAAGAAGAAAAGAAGAAGAACAACAGAATAACATCAGAATCTCACAGTCGCAGCGGAACAACATATAATAGATAAACGAATAATCTTTAATCAAAAGAACTATATCAGTTTATACATTACATCATTAGAGTGTACAACAACAATATACAACATAGCACATCAATGGACAGTTATATAAACCTGTCCTCATACAGAATACACAGTGAAATAATACATAGTATAAGTGATTCGACTCGCCATCCAGCTCGCCCCTTGAGCTCCATAGCACTCCAAAATCCAGAATAACCTGATAACCTAACTCTAGACTGCCGTGTGGAAATTGGTGGGCACCCAAAGTTTTAGGAAGGGAACAATAAACTCCAGGTCAGTCATGGGACTGGTGTGAGAACTAAAACAGTTATTTAATCTTTAAATGAAACAACATGATAATTTTAAAGTCAATTCGCAATGCTTTTGGAAAATGAAACTACCATAGGGCCTCCCGCACACACACACACAATGCAAACGCAGAATCGGAGGATATTTCTCCTTATGATAGTCAAAGATGCTTACTATGCAAAATCAAATCATTTTTTGATATTATTATTAGTGCATAGTGGAAAAAAGTATTTCAAAAATAGAATATCAATCTTAGCCAACACACGACCAGTATCGTATGCCTACTATAGCTACCATGTTCAATAGCAGGTTACCGCCACATTCCATGGCAGGTAATACAACTAAAACCGTACAAGTCTCGTATTGTTTCTTTGGATTTCCAACAAATGGTCAGGCCAAGGAACTTCCCATTGCCATAGAGGTACGCCTCTGGAAAGACGACCCGAGAACCTAACCGGATCTCTGTCAACACAAGGCCGGGTTACCCCTAACTGGGTAACTACTGACACGAATATGCCATCCCCCGATCGTAACCGATCTATACCTGAGGATCCTCGATCCAACAACCACATAATAATAATAATGCAGCAACCACAAAGTAAGTATCTAGGGTCCATTCCATGATACCACTTATATCCAGAAGGAATGACATACACTAAAGGGGCGCTACCCCCTAATAACCTTGCCGCATCCTTCCTGTTTTGACCATTTCCGGGGTGTGAGGTCCGACGAAGTCTCGTCCACAAAGCCACGCTTTGGTACAAAGCCATGCTTTGGGTCAATAAATGATCAAAGTAATGATCACAAAGATAAATGATCAAAAAAATGATCATATCACAAATGATCAAACAATGATCATCACACAGCAACAATCAGCATGCCACATTACCAAGTTTGGAATATATCGCTGATAACCTTTAACTACATAACCTCTAAGCTCTTACGTCTCAGAGAAGGGTGTTAAGCTAAGAGAATAAATTCTCCGCCACCAACAGATATGTATTTCAAAAGAAATCAGCTTTATATCTCAATTTGTAATGTCAGACATACAATCCATACAAGTCTGTTCTGGGCTCGAACAGAACCGAAGGCACTTCCAAAGAAGTCCTTGCAATCCAGATATTCAATAATCATGTCCGGACTTCCCGTCACTAAGGGTGATAAAACCTCTATATCGGAGATCAGCCGATGCAGAGTAACTCAACGGTCATCCTTCCGTTTTCAAAAATATTCGGTCTTCAACACCGGTCATCAAATGCAATCCATTACGACGTATCACATATTCGGAATGGGTTATACGACCCAAAGGTCCTTTCCCGGCTAACCCGAATAGTGAGCGCAATATTTTGAAAATATGTGTGGCATTCAAATTCAAACAAATCATAGCAAATACCCATTCAAGGTAATTATTGATAGTTGGTTATTTAACTATCAATAGGTCTGCACAGCATCATCAGATTCCAAATAATTTTCCAAATTATTTATTTTTCAAAAATATCTTTACAAGATATATAATTTCCACACTTCAAGCATTTGAAAATATATTTCAAATATTCACTTTCAATTTATCTTTTAATAGATAAAATCTCAAAACATTTTACTTCATATTTGGAAAAAATATTTCCATACCTATTAAATAATAAGTATTTCACAAATCTATTTATTTTCAACACTTGGAAAATATTCAATATACTTAAATCATAATTAAGTTTATATTTCATTCGTTTAAGGAAAACATCCTCTTCAAACACATTCATTTAAGTCAAAACGAATGTTACGTAAAACATCATTACGACAACTCAAAATCACTAGTATAGGGATTCGAAATTTAGATAGATATATAAATCCCAATACTATATAAAACATTTCCTTTCGGAAACCATTTACTATAACAACAACGTTATAGTCCACCATTTCCTTATTCCTCGAAAACGTCTATTTCAACAATAAATGTTGAAATCTATGTATTCGATACTTAACACATTTTAAAACATCTTTTAAAACAATTACTTCATTTCGTAATATCACTTCTCCAAAACATATCCATTTTATTTAATAATATATTCACTGTCCAAAATCGTGAATATACTTTGTTATCCGAATTCAACATTTCTACAATTTTATTCAAGGATTATCCACTGTCCAAAATCGTGGATAAAATTCCCAGCCAGACTCTTATTATTACATCGTTTAACTTAACGGATAATTCGATATCCAAAATCACGAATATATCTCCTTTAATAACCTTCTATATTTCATTTGTCAAATTCAATTGATTTCAGATTTGTAAAACAATGTTTATAAATTCACTTTTATATATTTTATAACAATTTCAACTTATAAAATCATTTTATTAGCAAAGTCTATTTATATCCCATTTAAGTGCCAAAATCTAATTTATAGGTAAATTACTTATAAATCTTTTATTTTACAACATCTATTCATTTTATAACTTCACATTATAAATATATTAATTTCATTCACTTGTGAAATCCATTTATACTTCATTTTAACACTTATAAAAACTCGTTTTATAATTCCAATATTTTAATTTATAAATATCAATTTTATAAATCTTTTATATAAACCGTTTATAATAATTCAAAAATCCCAATTTAAACCATTTTATAAATCAATCAACTATTTATTTCAAAAATCACACTTTGGTTATATTTCACAAAGATCATAATTTTTATAACTTAAAAATTTTAACGTTTATTTATTTAAGATGAATCAATTCAAAATTTAATAAAACGTACAATCTCAAAAATCACTTTAAAAATCCCTTTAAAATCAAAATCGTTATTATTTTTAAACTTCAAAAATGGATCCGATGATGCAACAGCACAAAAAAAATCAATCATGGCATCCAAACATCATATATCGATATGACAACAGAATATATAACAATATCTGTAAATAAATCAATACAGTTGAGGAATCCTGTTGGATCCCTCCAACCTGTTTCCCTGCATCCACAGATGTTAGCACAATACCAATTCCGTTCCAGTACGGAATATCACGGTATATGGAATTTTAAAATATTACCCACTATTATGCGGCGCAATAGGGTCTCATCCACTATATAATGTGGGAAATCAACTCCAAATACATATATAATACCAATTTCACTTCACGGTGAAATTATCACGGTATATGTTTTTAATAAATAACCTCCGCTTAATATACGGCGTATAATGTCTATTTCAACACAATAGATAACAATTAATCATCCAATTATACAATCTAGAAATTTTAAATCTAACTATTTAAAATTTAAATCGAACAATTTCGATTGAGTGAGAAGTTCTCACCTTGATTTCAATTCAGTTTCAGCGTTTATTTCGAATAAAATTAAACACGCCTTTAATTTTACCCAAAATTCTCACTAGCTCCAAACGACTCCAATCCAGCTCCATTGCGTAGTTCTCGACAAAACGAATCTAACGCAATTCGTTTTGTAATTTTTTGACCTCGTATGAAGAAGATATTGCGTTTTAAAGTTCGTACGAATTTAATATAAACAAATTTACAATTCTCTTTTTATTTTCAAACCATTTCAATCTCAGCCGTTCGTTTCTGAAACCCTAGATCTAGGCCACAAGAAATTGCTTCTCCCTCAAACGCAAGCTCCAGGTTAGCACACGTGAAGATGAACCCAAAGCCGCCATTCTTGTTTGAATTTTCACGGCGCACTCTATCACTTCGACGATGATCCAACACCCCCATCTCAAAGCCCGTACTCGACTCCACCCTCATCCACAAACTGGTGAAGCTCGGCTGCCACCCTAGCATCGAAGAACGCGTACAACCAAGCATGAACACGGGTGAACTGCTGCCACCACGCGAGGCCGTGGACGATCTCCACCGTTGGATTGAAACGTCTCTCCATCCTCTACATTTTGTTAGTTGGAAGTTTGTTGAATTGATTCACGGATTGGAAGATATTGAAGGAAGATTGAAATGAAATTCTGGCCATTGGAATATTAGGGCCGACTGAGAGAGATAGAACTAGGGCTTTGGTCTTGTTTGCAAATGAAGAAATAGAGGGCCTTATATAGAAAATTCTCCAAAACACTATTCATCGAAAATTTTTTGAACTCCAAATCAAGCGTGCCGGCTGGCGTTTCTAAGGTTTACCCCGCGTTCCGAACACAATGGAACGTGTTTCGGGAGCTAATTCGGTCATCTGTGCGAGTTACGGAATTAAACGATCGATTTTAAATTAAACTGATTCAAACCGATTTCGATGCGTTTTGGCTTGCCCCGGACAAACGGTAAATCCAATTGACACGAAATTAGAAACCATACAATAATTTAACATTACGGATCCGATGAAACTGGTCTCGTCGAAATATAAGACTGTTCGAAAAATGGCTAATTTCACTAGACGATTTAATATTAAAATATTCAATTTTCACAATTTAACTTTTAATTAATTTTAAAAGTTCTATAACATCACTATAACTTCAATATGAATTAATATAACTTTATAAATCATTTTTAATCACATTTAATCCAGATTTCAATTATTTCTGAAATTTCAACTATTAATTTATCGATTTAATTATCCAATTAAATCCAGATATTCGAAAAATAAATTATTCGACTTATTAATTCTACTTATTAATATTTGAAATCAATTAAATATTCTAATTTCAAATGTCAGAAATTCTGGTCGTTACAACCCCTTAAGCTTTATTTCGCAATTTGTCCAATTTAAATAGTGGATTTTACTATATGAATGCTACATATGGTTTTTATGTGAATGTGCACTTTATGAATTCATTTATGTTGCAATAGATTCTCATTCTGATATAATAAATGACATTTGGTTTGAAAATGACCAAACCTTCAACATAATTCATGACTGGGTCTACCAAGTATAGGAGATAAAACTCTTAAATTTATTGGTATGCTAACATGCATCTAGAAATTATAGTATAATAGATATCAAAAAAGTTATTCATACCAATCACTTATTTGAAGTTGAAAATAATACCATATTTGGTTGTAGTTGTCATTTAGGTAGAAATTAAATTGTGTAATTACATGTTGATTATACTTCAACTGAAATAGATATAAAACAGTTTACATCCGAAATCGTCAAGGATAAATTTAAGATGTTTCTACATCACACTCTATATCAAATACGGTTAAAAAAACCATTTGAAATTAGTACCATTCCTTTTCTTTTTGAGAATGCAGTTTTGGGCATTTTGCTTAGGAAACTAAGTGAGTGTGTTGATATTTTATTTAAGTTTTGCATGGTATATAAGTAGGATATGGGTGGTACATAACATCATGCTACATTTTATGATTGTTAGCTATATATATAATTGAGTGAAATTAACTGGGTATACAAAGAAGTGCTACAAGCAGTTTGAAACATGAGTGGTCCAGAATTGTCAAGCTTACCCCCTGCCTTGACTGAATATACAAAGGAAGATGTCCATAACTATAGCAAGTATTCCGAGTATATATACTAAGAGTAACATTCACTAAACCATTGATTGTGTATAAAAATTGAGTTGCCTAACATAAATACGAGTTGATAAACAACACTTTTCTCTTTGTACTTAGGATTTTAAGATAAAAGGAAAAATAGATTGGCTGATAGGTTGATATATCAATGTCTCCATTAATGTAAGAAAGGATTATCTACATATTTTAAGAAAATACTGAGACAGCTCACCCATAGGCTAGTCTTTATATGAAAATCATAGAACGGTATGAACTTTAAAAATAATCTAAGAACGTATGTTATATTTTTTTCTTTTTCTTTACTATTTTTTCTTCTTCTAGATATCAAATCCTAGAGATTAAATTAAGATCAAACAATCAATGTCTTTTGTTAGTCCATGAGTTGATGGTTTTGATGACAACAACCTTAGAATAAAATTATAAAATATAAAAATTAACAATATAGTTTAGATATATATGTATATGCAGGATTTGATCATGCAGGTACCAAGAATGAAGACTGTATAGTATAAAGATTCAAGAACTGATGATTCAAGACTCATGAGTATTAAGATTATCAAGAGTTCAAGATTTCAAGATAAGTAATTTAATATAGAATTTTTGTTAAAACTCCTAGAAAAGCACTGACATCTTACAATCCAATTTATTCGTGGAATGTAATCCACTTCGAGCCTGTTAAAGGGATGGAACCCTAAGTAGGATGGAACCTACGAAAAATCTAGTGGAACATTGTTTTGTATCCGATAACTTTTATTCAAATGATTTTTCAAAAATTATCTTGTTTTCAAAATGTTTTCAAAACCTTCCTTTTAAAAGAATCAAAACATCTATCCTGATTTTAAATGTTTTAGCCTCAAAATAATCTTTGTTTTCAAATATCAAATTATCCTTGATTTTAAATTATCTCTTAACTATTATATTTAAGTTTTAATATTTAAACTTAGATTTAAATATAAAATTATAATAAAACTTTATATATATTATTCTCTATGTTTATCTATGTATTTTATCTATAGTCAAGTATATTTATAAAGTTTAAAAATAGTTTTAATATAAGATAAAGGCTATTTTCAAAGAAAAACAAAACATCAAAAATTCCTTTGGGATGTCGACATGCCCTAGTACCCCATGTCGACATAGTGTCAGTTAGAATAAAAAATTTGAATTTCAAAAGAAGTGTCTATTCGCCATAACCTTTCACGAATGGACATGGCTGTTGTTCTTCTATAAATAGAGGTTAGTTTCAACGAATTTATCATCCAATTTTCTGGTTTTTCACTTCTCTTCTTCTTCTTCCACATTTTCTTATTTAAAATCTTATCATTACTCTGTCAAAATCAACATTGAATCTAACTAGATCCTCTCTGGTTTGATTCTCTATCGCTATCTCAACAAGATCCCAGTGCTATTCAGAGTTATAGGCTTCTTTGTAATTTATCTAGCGAGAAAAGGTGTAATTGTAGCCTATGAAATCAATCAAGTGAGAAAAGGTGTGATTGTAGCCTATGAAATCAATCAAGCGAGAAAGGGTGTGATTGTAGCCTTGGAAATCAATTGGGTGAACTTGTTGCCCGTAAAATCAAGTATCTCTACCCAGAGGATTGTGATTCTGGAGGGTGTACCTCGTAGCCTTGAAACCGAGGGTGTAATTGTACAATTGCTTTTGAAAGGAAATCCGTACTTAGTTGTGCGGGACTGGATGTAGGGTAACTCCGAACCAGTATCAAATCTGGTGTGTTCTTTCCTTTACTGCATTTACTTTATTTCTACATCTGTATTTGATTCTGTGATTATATCTGTGTCTGAATATTGCATACATTTCTGTACAAATCAACAATAACTCAAAAAGATTTAGTAATTTCTTATAAACACTATTCACCCCCCCTTTAATGTTCATTCTAGCCTTAAGATCCATATTCCGCATTCCTCACGTTTGGTATCAAAGCAAGGTTTTCAAAAGTTTCATAATCAGAATTTTGAAATTTTTTCTAAATGGCTACCAACACTGGTATTGTTTCTAACACTAGTTCATTTATAGAAGGTCAGTCCACTATCAGACCACCACTTTTTAATGGCAGTAACTATGCATATTGGGCATGTAGGATGAAAATATATTTACAATCTGTAGGACTAGACACTTGGAATATAACACAGAATGAATATTCTGAACCCACAACTGACTTTGCACAGTGAACCACTGAGCAAAAGACTGTTGCACAAAATAGTTCTAAAGCAATGAATATTCTGTTTTGTTCACTTGATAGGAATGAATTTAATAGAGTGTCAGTTTGTAAGTTTGCATATGAAATCTGGAAAACTTTGCAAGTTACTCACGAAGGAACAAGCAAAGTTAAACATACCAAAATTTCCATGCTCACAAATCAGTTGCAGTTATTTAAAATGAATTCTAATGAGTCTATTTCTGATATGTATAGTCGATTTCAGGATATTGTACATTCTTTCATATCCTTGGGAAAAGTGTTTTCAGAAGAAGATAAAGTCAGGAAAATTTTAAACTCTCTCACTCCAGAATGGGATCAAAAGACACTTGCGATCGAAGAGGCAAATGATGTTAGTACTTTAAAGATAGAAGAATTAATTGGAAATCTAATGTCGTTTGAAGTCCAAATGATCGGGAGAAGAGAAAGCAAAGCATCTAATAAGAAATTTGTAAAGATCCAAAAACTCCGCCTTCGAAAATCGGCACCCGTACTTCACTGGTACTCAAAATGCCGTAGATTCAAATGCCGAATCTGGTTCTCCGGAGCCTATAACACAATTAAGTAAACAACACAGCGGAAAAAGAATAATACATTGATATACATCACTGATACAATATCTGATACAACAGAGTGATACAATGAATATCAATATACATCAGAGGTATGATTACAAGAAATAGCAGCGGAAAGAAAATGATAACACAAACAGCGGATAATCTTCATCTTCAAAACACCAATCCAGAAATAGCTTGAACTCCCCATAACGATGCACCAAGATGAGCTAGACTGGTGCGATCCCAAAGACTGAAATAACTCCAGATAATCTACAAATCTGACTATCTGAAAAACCCAACTCTAAACTGCCCGTGTAGAAAATTTTGAGCACCCAGAATTTAGGAAAGAAACAATAAACTCCGGATTAGTCATGGGACTGGTGTGAGCAACAAAACAATTTATTTTTTAAAACAATCAACAAAAGAATTTTTAAAGTCAATTCAATTTAGGAAAGAAACAATCAACTCCGAATCAACCATAAGACCTCCCACCACACACACAATGCAAACGCAGACTTGGAGGAGATTTCTTCTTATGATAGTCAAAGATGCTTACTACGCAAAATCAAATCATTTGATTATTATTATTAGTGCATAGTATAGAAAACATTTCGAAAATAGAATATAAATCTTAGCCAGCATAGGTACCATTATATTATGCCCGCTATAGCTACCATATTAAATGGCAGGTTCTACAACTAAAACCGTACAAGGCTCGTATTGTTTTCTTTGGATTTCCAACAAATGGTTAGGCCAAGGAACTTCCCATTGCCACATGGAAACGCCTCTGGAAAGACGTCCCGAGAACCTAACCGGATCTCTGCCAACGCAAGGCCGGATTACCCCTAACTGGGTAACTACTGACATGAGTATGCCATCCCCCGGTTGTAACAACCTTTATCCGGGGCCCAGCAACAAATCACAAAATAATAAATGTATATCTGCGATATCCACATAAGTTAAGTATCTGGGCTCCATTCCATGATACCACTTCTATCCAGAAGGAAATGCACATACCCTAAGGGGCGCTACCCCCAATAACCTTGCTGCATCTTTCCTGTTTTGACCATTCCGGGGTGTGAGGTTCGACGAAGTCTCATCCACAAAGCTACGCTTTGGCACAAAGCCATGCTTTGGGTCAACAGATGATCAAAGCAATGATTATAAAGATAAATGATCAAAACAAATGATCATATCACAAACGATCAAACAATGATCATCACACAGCAACACTCAGCATATCACATTACCAAATTGGGAATATATCGCTGATAAACATCAATTACATAACCTCTGAGCTCATACGTCTCAGAAAAGGGGGTTAAGCTAAGAGAATAATTTCTCCACCACCAACAGAAATGTATTTGAAAGAAATCTGCTTTATATCTCAAAGTGTAGTGTTAGACATGTAACCATACAAGTCTGTTCCGGGTTCGAACAGAACCGAAGGCACTTCTTACGAAGCCCTTGCAATTCCGGGTATTCACAATCTCGATCGGACTTCCCATCACTTAGGGAATCTCTATACCGGGTGCTACTTAGTGCAGAGACAATCGATAGGTTATCCTATCGTTTTCGCAAACACCCGGTCTTCAAATGCCATCCATATACGACGTATCACTAATTCAGAATGGGTTATATGACACAAAGGTCTTTTCCCGGCTAACCCGAATAGTGAGCACAATATTTAAAAATATATGGATATTGGGATTTCAATTAAGTCACAATTTAAACCCAAACTTTCTTTTCAAATGGTTTAACAAATTACCATTTTAATCTTTTTAAACTAAAAGATTCAATTCACAAAGTTCACTTAATTTCACAAAGATTCATTCATAGAATTTCCAAATCGATTTCCATATCAATTTAATTAATTCATTAAATCTTTAAATCAAAGATTTAACTCATAGGTTTCAAAACAATTTCATTTCGAATGGGTTAAACAAAACATCGTTTTAAATATGTTAAAAATAAATAGATTTAATTCATAGCTTTCAAAAAGAATTCATTCATAACTTGGAAAACCATTTTTCGATTCAATCTTGAAATTCCTTTAATTAAACTGGAATTTCATTTCTTATATGAAAGCTTTTATCATTTGAAAACAAACAGTTTCATTTCAGAAAATCAGATTCATCCATACGAGTTAAAGTCCTTGGTTTAAATTCAAATTCCCAAAATTAACTTTTAAAATGGTTTATATTCATATAACTTGTACAGCGTCTTAAATTCCTAGTTTCGAATCATAGAATTCAATTTCAAACTTGAATTCAAATTTAAATCAAATTATTTAAATTTTCAAAACTTGATTAAGTTATTCAAAATAACTTTTATCTTTGAAATTCCATTTCAAAAGCTTTTCACTTTAAACCCAAATTTCCAATTTCAAAATCAATTGAAATTAAAATTTCAAAATATTAAATTTAAAATATATGTGACTTAACCGATTTCCACGTGAAATCCATATTTGTGTGTGTATGGTGTAGTCCAGGGGTTTCACACAATAGTGCAACATCATAAACCATCACAAATATATCAATATCGATAAGTGGTATTAACTATCATGCTTATCTTCATTCATAGTTTCACAGATAAAATAAATTTATCAATCACAAAGATTCATCATTACAATTCGATGTGGGTTTCGGATAACCAACTGGAATCCGACTCCCTGTCGCATCGAAGTTTAAATGTCGTTTTACGGGCAAAAAGGGTTTTCACATATATATACAGAACAAATCACAGTTCAGCATAAGTCAATTCACATCACACAGTATCACAATCACAGACAGAAATATCAATCCAGTACACAACAATTGATGATAGTCAATCATCTTCAATTTAAGGTGAAGGTGGTTTAAAAGAATTAATCACATAACTATTTTTATTGATTTATTTAAATCAATGATTAACCATTCTTAATAATAAATTAATTAAATTTTTAATTAATTATAATTGCCTACTAATTATAAATTAATTAATTTAAATTATCTAATTCGCAATCCGTAATCACAAGTTGGTTAAACACTTAATTATTAACTAACCAATCTTTAACTTCAAATTAATCAATCTTTAATCACCTAATTAATTAAAATTTTCTAAATTAATTAACTATTCTTAATTACTCTTTTCTTTTTAAAAAACTAATAATAATCATTATTTGTCTTAATTAACATGTTAACAATCTTCTTTAAACTTTGAAAACAAATTATTATTAATTAAAAAACTAGTGTTAATAAATTCTTATACTAAACTTAAATTAATTATTTAATTAAAATAATAATTAAAAGTTTAAAACATTTTAAAGTATTAACTAAATAATTAAAACTTGTATTAAAACCTTAACTTAACTGTTAAACCTTGTTTTTAAATATACAGGGCTTAAACCTGTTTTGAAAACAATTTGCTTCACTATATTTCTTTACATCATCACAGTTGAAAAAAACAACCCGAGACTCCCCCCTGTTAACTCGAGTATCACTTCGATTACTTCACCCATTTTCCCGTGACACTCCCTCTTCTTCTTCTCTTTTTCTTTTTTTTCTTTCCAGTAAGAGTTTAAGTTAACTTAAAATTTCAAACTAAAACAACAGGAAGTAAGCTCGTGTGCTCGCGTTCCCACCCGAAGCATTCACCATTTTTACTCACGTTGCCAACTACAAAACTTCCTGACACAAGAACGATGTCGTGCACGTGCACGCACCACCTGGTCACCACTGACCTTCGTCGGATCCACCACCAAGTTGACGATGATCAGCAGAATCAACTTGCGAACCCAAATTTCCAAATTCGACTGGGAATAAAAATTTAGTAGTTTCGAGTATTTTCTGGAACTAAACCACCTCCACGAATTTCCCCGACGCCGAAAACCTGGTCCATCAGAAACCACGCAGCTTCGACCCAAACTTTGCCACACCCCAACGCTTTGTTTCCCCCCAGTGCGATGCGTTCCGGAGCGACGTCGACGACAAAAACTACACGTGACTTCCACCTTCAAAACACAGGGTTTAAACCCTAAATTTGATTCGTTCACCCAATTCATTCATTAGAAAAATTATTCAACAATTTTTCTGAAATCCATGATGTTCAAACTTGCTTCACATAAATTTTTAACATCTAAAAATTATCCGATTAACAGAAATTGATCAAAATATGATTTGAGTTCAACTGCGAGCTGCACTCTACACGCTTAACCTAAAATCACTATTTTTGTTTTAAAAATCTTGTTTTTGTATGTTGATTCAAGCTGTATAGTTGAATCAATATTTAACCATATTCGAATTTATCCCAAAATTTACTTTTTACTGTAAAATCAAACTTACATAGTCAATTATTTTAAATATCAAGCTTAACACAAATTTCCAGGCCTCAAATTTAGTTTAAACAACCCTATTATGTTTGAATTCCCAAGCTCAATATTGTTTGTATGAAAATATGTTAAATTTATTTTATTCTTTTACCCTGTAGCCAGAAACATGAAAGAACAGGACCAAACAAGAATTAACATCACAATCGTATATGCACAGGATTTCTTACTTAAAAATATATAGTAGAGCACAATCATTCATGAATCAATTACACAAGTTTAAAAGTTTAAACCAGTGTGTTTACTCACCTTAATCATGTTTTAGAAATGACAGAGCTCCTTTTAAAACAGTCCTTGAAAATGCAAGTTGAAGCCTTCTTTTTGAGTTTTTCTGATTTGATCTGTTTTGTGGTTGTTTTGATTCTTACCTCAGTTTTCTCTTTTACTTAGTTTTCTTAAAAAAAATGAACGAATGAAAATGAGGTATATATAGAAGAGGTTTACAGTTCATAGTAAAAGAATGAGCATCATTCTCTTGTAAAATTATTTTATACAAGCTTTGTACTTTATGTATGGTTGAATTTGAAAACATTAAATGAAAGTATTGCCGATATCTTGCATTTAATGAAAGTATGTAAGGTATACTTACAGCAATGTGCTGTTGGGTCCTTTTTATAAGTACATTTTTTTTTGGTAAGACTAAGTCTCATTTTGTTTGCTGGTTGCATATTTTTTTTCTTGCCTTTCTAACTTGTCTCGGCTGAGATATATATTTGTGTACTAAAATTTTTGGTATTGATTAACTTTGGTTTGTTTCTCAAGTCTTGTTTACAAGCTTCATAAATATGTTTTGTTCTATTGCTTTGTCTTATTACTTTATAGTATGAATAACTTTTATTTTAACATGTTGTTAAATTTTATTTATGTGCTACTATATATATTTGTATGACTTATCTCTCATTCATTTCTTATTATTTTGTAAAATAAGTGAGAATATATTTTATTTTAAATTTTCTTTTATTATTTTTGAATATACTTCCATATTTAATATGTTGTCATAATTTAACTAATTTATTTACTATATATATATTTTCTAATCTATCCTATGTATTCGCATCACTTTATCATTTAATTTTACAAATTTTAATTCAATAATTCATTTAATTATCAATTTAAATGTAATTAAAATTCGGGGTCGTTACAGACTTCCCCCCTTAAAAGAATTTCGTCCTCGAAATTTACAGGCACGAAAGCAACAAAGATAGATAGATTTGATTTCCTATAATTCCTCAAACATAGGAAATGGATTCCAAAGTATACATAACTTGTCCCTCTTCGGACTTTGATATACCCAAGAAGTTTCAAATTTGGTTTTAAACGAAATCGTTTTATCGATACAATTCAAATTATACTGATGAACACATAGATTCTTAAAGGTAACTCACAATATATCTTATATTAAGCATCACTTATAATATTCATACATAGATTATAATCATAACTTACCATAGTAACGTTCAACATCTACTACATTCTAAGTTCAAAACGTATCCATAAACATATCCTATCCAAAAGAAAATCAATCCAGTCAACTACAGATCATTGCTATCAGAACTCTCCCTCTCAGGTCCTGATAGCTCTCTAACCTCTGCCTCATCGTCTATCTCATAAACATCTTCTGGGTCAGACTCCATCGGAATATATCCTATACCCTCCTGATCTTCCACTCCATCATCTAAATCCTAAATGACTGCATTGTTATTTTCCGACTCCACCCGTTCCTCATCCTCAAATTCTTCTTCGGGTTCTTCTTCCTCTTCAAATTCCTCTTCGGGTTCTTCTTCCTCCTCCTCAGGCTCTACAACTACTTCCTCTTTTGGTTCTTCCACTTCGGGTTGCGGCTGCACCACGGGCTCCTCCGGTATCCCCTCACGTACTGATGACTCACCTAAATCATCTTGAGTCCTACTCGACGAACCATAGTCACCAACTCTTCGGGCTTTGAAAATTCCTCCACCCCTATTTATGCTATGGGTTCTCTACAATTAAAATCAAAAATAAAAATATAAGATCCTAAGGTCTTAGAATTTTATAAGTCAATCATTCTAGATTTTAAAATTTTCAGTTTAAAATTGAAGTATATTTGCCAATCATAGAAATCAGGACACACAAAGAAATCAATGCATCTAGACAGATAATTTTGTCTGGCTTATTTAGAGTTTACGTCCCATATTAATATCGAACTTCTTTCTGGATCTACCAGAAATTAACGAAGAATCGAGAGAAGAAGAAAAAATGACAAACAAAAGAGATTGATAGAGGAAAGATTGCCTCCTTATTGTTACAGGTATTGACCATTTATAGCCGTATTCCCCTGTCCCCTATCTCGTCTTCTTCTTGCACTCATACTCACTATCAGTGGATAGTAAGAGAATTTACTGAGATGTTTAAACGGATATCTTAGGGATATACTCATTCTAGGGATAGTTCACCCTATCTCTAATGAGCTACTTAACGTGTTATACTCCTGAGCTAAAGTTCAACCTTAGCTCTGATACCAAATGTAAAGACCCAAAAACTCCGCCTTCGAAAATCGGCACCCGTACTTCACTGGTACTCAAAATGCCATAGATTCAAATGCCGAATCTGGTTCTCCGAAGCCTATAACACAATTAAGTAAACAACACAGCGGAAAAAGAATAATACATTGATATACATCACTGATACAATATCTGATACAACAGAGTGATACAATGAATATCAATATACATCAGAGGTATGATTACAAGAAATAGCAGCAGAAAGAAAATGATAACACCAACAGCGGATAATCTTCATCTTTAAAACACCAATCCAGAAATAGCTTGAACTCCCCATAACGATGCACCAAGATGAGCTAGACTGGTGCGATCCCAAAGACTGAAATAACTCCAGATAATCTACAAATCTGACTATCTGAAAAACCCAACTCTAGACTGCCCGTGTAGAAAATTTTGAGCACCCAGAGTTTAGGAAAGAAACAATAAACTCCGGATCAGTCATGGGACTGGTGTGAGCAATAAAACAATTTATCTTTTAAAACAATCAACAAAAGAATTTTTAAAGTCAATTTGCAATGCTTTTAGAAAATGTAACTACCATAAGACCTCCCACCACACACACAATGTAAACGCAGACTTGGAGGAGATTTCTTCTTATGATAGTCAAAGATGCTTACTACGCAAAATCAAATCATTTGATTATTATTATTAGTGCATAGTGTAGAAAACATTTCGAAAATAGAATATAAATCTTAGCCAGCATAGGTACCATTATATTATGCCCGCTATAGCTACCATATTAAATGGCAGGTTCTACAACTAAAACCGTACAAGGCTCGTATTGTTTCTTTGGATTTCCAACAAATGGTTAGGCCGAGGAACTTCCCATTGCCACATGGAAACGCCTCTGGAAAGACATCCCGAGAACCTAACCGGATCTCTGCCAACACAAGGCCGGGTTACCCCTAACTGGGTAACTACTGACACGAGTATGCCATCCCCCGGTTGTAACAACCTTTATCTGGGGCCCCAGCAACAAATCACAAAATAATAAATGTATATCTGCGATATCCACATAAGTTAAGTATCTGGGCTCCATTCCATGATACCACTTCTATCCAGAAGGAAATGCACATACCCTAAGGGGCGCTACCCCCAATAACCTTGCTGCATCTTTCCTGTTTTGACCATTCTGGGGTGTGAGGTTCGACGAAGTCTCGTCCACAAAGCTACGCTTTGGCACAAAGCCATTCTTTGGGTCAACAGATGATCAAAGCAATGATCACAAAGATAAATGATCAAAACAAATGATCATATCACAAATGATGAAACAATGATCATCACACAGCAACACTCAGCATGCCACATTACCAAATTGGGAATATATCGCTGATAACCATCAATTACATAACCTCTGAGCTCATACGTCTCAGAGAAGGGTGTTAAGCTAAGAGAATAATTTCTCCGCCACCAACAGAAATGTATTTGAAAGAAATCTGCTTTATATCTCAAAGTGTAGTGTCAGACATGTAACCATACAAGTCTGTTCCAGGTTCGAGCAGAACCGAAGGCACTTCTTACGAAGCCCTTGCAATTCCGGGTATTCACAATCCCGATCGGACTTCCCATCACTTAGGGAATCTCTATACCGGGTGCTACTCAGTGTAGAGACAATCGATAGGTTATCCTATCGTTTTCGCAAACACCCGGTCTTCAACACCGATCTTCAAATGCCATCCATATACGACGTATCACTAATTCAGAATGGGTTATATGACACAAAGGTCTTTTCCCGGCTAACCCGAATAGTGAGCGCAATATTTAAAAATATATGGATATTGGGATTTCAATTAAGTCACAATTTAAACCCAAACTTTCTTTTCAAATGGTTTAACAAATTACCATTTTAATCCTTTTAAACAAAAAGATTCAATTCACAAAGTTCACTTAATTTCACAAAGATTCATTCACAGATTTTCCAAATCGATTTCCATTTCAATTTAATTAATTCATTAAATCTTTAAATCAAAGATTTAACTCATAGCTTTCAAAACAATTTCATTTCGAATGGGTTAAACAAAACATCATTTTAAATCTGTTAAAAATATACAGATTTAATTCATAGCTTTCAAAAGAATTCATTCATAACTTGGAAAACCATTTTTCGATTCAATCATGAAATTACTTTAATTAAACTAGAATTTCATTTCTTATATGAAAGCTTTTATCATTTGAAAACAAACAGTTTCATTTCAGAAAATCTGATTCATCCATACGAGTTGAAATCCTTGGTTTAAATTCAAATTCCCAAAATTATACTTTTAAAATGGTTTAAATTCATATAACTTGTACAGCGTCTTAAATTCCTAGTTTCGAATCATAGAATTCAATTTCAGACTTGAATTCAAATTTAAATCAAATTATTTAAATTTTCAAAACTTGATTAAGTTATTCAAAATAAATTTTATCTTTGAAATTCCATTTCAAAATCTTTTCACTTTAAACCCAAATTTCCAATTTCAAAATCAATTGAAATTAAAATTTCAATTTCAAAATATTAAATTTAAAATATCTGTGACTTAACCGATTTCCACATGAAATCCATATTTGTGTGTGTATGGTGTAGTCCAGGGGTTTCACACAATAGTGCAACATCATAAATCATCACAGGTATATCAATATCGATAAGCGGTATTAACTATCACGCTTATCTTCATTCATAGTTTCACAGATAAAATAAATTTATCAATCACAAAGATTCATCATTACAATTCGATGTGGGTTTCGGATAACCAACTGGAATCCGACTCCCTATCGCATCGAAGTTTAAATACCGTTTTACGGGCAAAAAGGGTTTTCACATATATATACAGAACAAATCATAAATCACAGTTCAGCATAAGTCAATTCACATCACATAGTATCACAATCACAGACAGAAATATCAATCAAGTACACAACAATTGATGATAGTCAATCATCTTCAATTTAAGGTGAAGGTGGTTTAAAAGAATTAATCACATAACTATTTTTATTGATTTATTTAAATCAATGATTAACTATTATTAATAATAAATTAATTAAATTTTTAATTAATTATAATTGCCTACTAATTATAAATCAATTAATTTAAATTATCTAATTCGCAATCCGTAATCACAAGTTGGTTAAACACTTAATTATTAACTAACCAATCTTTAACTTCAAATTAATCAAACTTTAATCACCTAATTAATTACAATTTTATAAATTAATTAACTATTCTTAATTACTCTTTTCTTTTTAAAAAACTAATAATAATCATTATTTGTCTTAATTAACATGTTAAAAATCTTCTTTAAACTTTGAAAACAAATTATTATTATCTACAAAACTAGTGTTAATAAATTCTTATACTTAACTTAAATTAATTATTTAATTAAAATAATAATTAAAAGTTTAAAACATTTTAAAGTATTAACTAAATAATTAAAACTTGTATTAAAACCTTAACTTAACTGTTAAACCTTGTTTTTAAATATACAGGGCTTAAACCTGTTTTGAAAACAATTTGCTTCACTATATTTCTTTACATCATCACAGTTGAAAAAAACAACCCGAGACTCCCCCCTGTTAACTCGAGTATCACTTCGATTACTTCACCCATTTTCCCGTGACACTCCCTCTTCTTCTTCTCTTTTTCTTTTTTTTCTTTCCAGTAAGAGTTTAAGTTAACTTAAAATTTCAAACTAAAACAACAGGAAGTAAGCTCGTGTGCTCGCGTTCCCACCCGAAGCATTCACCATTTTTACTCACGTTGCTAACTGCAAAACTTCCTAACACAAGAATGATGTCGTGCACGTGCACGCGCCACCCAGTCACCACTGACCTTCCACCACCAAGTTGACGATGATCAACAGAATCAACTTGCAAACCCAAATTTCCAAATTCGACTGGGAATAAAAATTTAGTAGTTTCGAGTATTTTCTGGTACTAAACCACCTCCACGAATTTCCCCGACGCCGACAACCTGGTCCATCAGAAACCACACAGCTTCGACCCAAACTTCGCCACACCCCGACGATTCGTTTCCCCCCAGTGCGATGCGTTCCGGAGCGACGTCGACGACGAAAACTACACGCGACTTCCACCTTCAAAACACAGGGTTTAAACCCTAAATTTGATTCGTTCACCCAATTCATTCATTAGAAAAATTATTCAACAATTTTTCTGAAATCCATGATGTTCAAACTTGCTTCACACAAATTTTTAACATCTAAAAATTATCCGATTAACAGAAATTGATCAAAATATGATTTGAGTTCAACTGCGAGTTGCACTCTACACGCTTAACCTAATATCACTATTTTTGTTTTAAAAATCCTGTTTTTGTACGTTGATTCAAGCTGTATAATTGAACCAATATTTAACCATATTCGAATTTATCCCAAAATTTACTTTTTACTGTAAAATCAAACTTACATAGTCAATTATTTTAAATATCAAGCTTAACACAAATTTCCAGGCCTCAAATTTAGTTTAAACAACCCTATTATGTTTGAATTCCCAAGCTCAATATTGTTTGTATGAAAATATGTTAAATTTATTTTATTCTTTTACCCTGTAGCCAGAAACATGAAAGAACAAGACCAAACAAGAATTAACATCACAATCGTATATGCACAGGATTTCTTACTTAAAAATATATAGTAGAGCACAATCATTCATGAATCAATTACACAAGTTTAAAAGTTTAAACCAGTGTGTTTACTCACCTTAATCATGTTTTAGAAATGACAGAGCTCCTTTTAAAACAGTCCTTGAAAATGCAAGTTGAAGCCTTCTTTTTGAGTTTTTCTGATTTGATCTGTTTTGTGGTTGTTTTGATTCTTACCTCAGTTTTCTCTTTTACTTAGTTTTCTTAAAAAAAATGAACGAATGAAAATGAGGTATATATAGAAGAGGTTTACAGTTCATAGTAAAAGACTGAGCATCATTCTCTTGTAAAATTATTTTATACAAGCTTTGTACTTTATGTATGGTTGAATTTGAAAGCATTAAATGAAAGTATTGCCGATATCTTGCATTTAATGAAAGTATGTAAGGTATACTTACAGCAATGTGCTGTTGGGTCCTTTTTATAAGTACATTTTTTTTGGTAAGACTAAGTCTCATTTTGTTTGCTGGTTGCATATTTTTTTTCTTGCCTTTCTAACTTGTCTCGGCTGAGATATATATTTGTGTACTAAAAATTTTGGTATTGATTAACTTTGGTTTGTTTCTCAAGTCTTGTTTACAAGCTTCATAAATATGTTTTGTTCTATTGCTTTGTCTTATTACTTTATAGTATGAATAACTTTTATTTTAACATGTTGTTAAATTTTATTTATGTGCTACTATATATATTTGTATAACTTATCTCTCATTCATTTCTTATTATTTTGTAAAATAAGTGAGAATATATTTTATTTTAAATTTTCTTTTATTATTTTTGAATATACATCCATATTTAATATGTTGTCATAATTTAACTAATTTATTTACTATATATATATATATTTCTAATCTATCCTATGTATTCGCATCACTTTATCATTTAATTTTACAAATTTTAATTCAAAAATTCATTTAATTATCAATTTAAATGTAATAAAAATTCGGGGTCATTACAAAATTGATGGCATTCAATGCATTGACCGATGGATCAGACTCAAATAGTGATAATGATGAAGAGATATCTCTTATGACCAGAAATTTTTGGAAATTCTTGAAATACAGAAAGATGAATAATTTCAAGAGAAACAACTATAAGAATCCTGGAAATCAGAATGTAGTGAAAAATAATGTCAAATGTTTCAACTGTGACGAACCAGGCCATATCAAAAGAGACCGTCCGTATCTAGATATGCAGAATCCTCCTATAAACAATGAATCAGTAAAGAAACGAAAGCGTGCATTTACTGCTACTCTAGATGACTCAGACTCGTCCTCAAGCGATGATGATAAGAAGACAGATAATTCAAATTTTTGTTTCACGGCAGGTCACGACTTCAACGAATTCAAGGAAACAGACTCAGAAAAATGTACACATTTACAATACAATTGATTGAAATTGCATGCTTAGAATTAGATGATTGATTGCTTGATTGATTGATTTTGAATTGGTGTGTTGATTGAATTTTAAATTTATTTTTTATTATTTTATTATTATTTTATTATATTTTTTTTATTTTTTTATTTTATATATATATATTTTATGGAATATACTATAATCCTAATAATATTCCATATATATTTAGTCATTATAATAATAAATAAATAAATAAATATATATATATATATATATATATATTAGAGTAGTTAGGAAAATTAAATCATAAAATTTCTCAGGCACATGTCGACATGGTCCCTACCATGATGTCGACATGGGTACCAAAATTTGAAATTCAAATTTTGAATTCAAATGCTTGAATTTCCCTCCACCTTTTCACTTCATTCAATACTCTGAAAAGGCATCTTTTGACCAGAGAACATGTCTTTCAAAAGTCTATTTATTCACTATCTTTTATCACAACTTTTCACTTTCATTTTCAAATTCAAACTTTCTCTTCAAAAATCCAAGCTCTCTACTCTCTACTTTAATGGCTTCTTCAAGCAACCCCTCCACCATAAGACTTTCCAGAAACTTGAAAGAGCAACTCTTCAATAATCCGGAGGCAATAAAAGCATACATCAATTATGCTAATTATGGAAAAGTCCATCCCGGAAAGTTCGCTATTTTTTAAGATTTTGCTTCTTATGAAATTGATACTATTTTTGCAGACAATCAAATTCTTAGTCTTGTTGATGCTTCTCAAAATGATTTTGTTTATTACCCGAATCTTGTCAAAATTTTCTATGCAAATCTCAATCGAGAATTTTATGAAGGAGATGATAATGAAATTTGGAGTAGTGTCAAAGGCACTAGAATTGTTTTGAATTGTAATCTTTTGGGTACCATTCTCAATTGTAAAAGCACGAGAATGGATCTTTCTAGTTTTCAAATCAATGAACATGATCGTGAGACATTTCATCATATTTTTGAAGGAGATAAAAACTTTGAATTTAAAAATCGAAACTTTCGTCCAAAAGCAATAATTGTTAATCTTCTTTTACAACATACTTTGACCCCAAGATCGGGAAATTTTAACAATCCTACTTCAAAAGTGTGCAAAGCACTTTTTGCTATTTTCGGAAATTATGATATCAACTGGGCGCAAGTTATTTTGGATGAACTTCGTCCTAAAAATTTTGAAATGGGAGAAAACACTTTATATCATGGAATTTATCTTACTCGGATTTTCAACTATTTTGGAGTAAATTTCAAAGGAGAAGAATTTATTTCAAGAAAAGTTTTTAATATCTCAAACATTTCTCTCATGAAAATCTCATATGTTTTTCAACCTTATGAGACTCTTGCCGAAAAGGAAGAGCATTTGGCTCATGAAGAAATGGAAGAGGAAGAGGAAGAAGAACAAGAAGGGGATGAAATGGAAATAGAAGAAGAAGAAGGTGAAACATCCCTAGAAAGTATTGAATATCCCTCCAATCCTACCAACAAAACACTTCTCAAAAACCAAAAGATCATTGTTGAGAATCAACGATTCTTAAACGATCCGTTAGTAAGAAGTTGGACAAAATGTCATCCAAGATGACCAAGTTTTTCTCCAAAGTCAGCAAGAAACTTGGATTATCTTCATCTTCATCATCCTCTAACTAGTTGTATCTTTTCATTTCATGATGTATTACTTTAGTTTGCTTTAGTTTGAATGTTTATGTAGTTCTTTATGGTTAATCATTGTATTATCCTATTATGCGATGAAATTGATTTCCTTTTCTGTTATCTAGCTTATCTTATTTCCTGAATAATTATTAGTATATTATATAAATATATATATATATATATACACACACACACAGTTATTCACAAAATCAAAATAATTTATCAAAGTTCACTGGACCATGTCGACATAACCCTCATGACCATGTCGACATGTACTGGTCAGAAATGACATTTCATTTCAAATTTGAAATTGAATAAATACCCTATGTCTATTCATTTCAAATGAATTCATACACCTATAAATACCTATTTCTTCCAGAATTCTTCACTCAATATTATTTTCTATCTTCTTTATCTCTCATTCTTCTCACAAATTCAAAAATGGTAAGTCCTATTCACGATTTAACCGAGAATCTTGAAGAGACTCTTAATTCGTTCAAGAATATTCTTTCGTTCATTCTTCATAACCAGCGACACTTAGAGTTGAGTCAAATGCAGATGATCAAGGAGCAAGAAAGGCATTTCGATGCAATACGATGGATGATTTCTTCACTGCACAAGGATGATAACGAAGCACATCCTCCTGTCTCTCTCACAAATGACAATGAAAATTGGGATGCCATCAAAGCATACCCTATTTTCGGAGAAGAAGGATGGGTAGAAGTTCCTCGAAACATTTGATTTTGGTTTGTTTGCTTTGTTTGAATTGATTGCTTTGATTGAAATTGTTTTTTTTGATTGGTTTGATTGAATGTACAAATATTAATATATTTATAATATTTGATTGAATATCATGTCTATAAGTATAGTTATTTCTTAATCTATCTATTATATACTATATTATATAGTTTATTAATGCAGGTACTTGAGTACAAGAATGAGGGGGAGTTATATAGTTTGGAGTTAGTTTGTTTTTGTTGATGACAAAGGGGGAGAAATATAAAATAGGAGAGTTAGGCATAAGTTAAGGGGGAGTTATCAGTTTTAGTGAGATTTATTAGGATAGAAGTAATATTTTATAAACAAAGGTTGTCATCATCAAAAAGGGGGAGATTGTTAGTCCATGAGTTAATGGTTTTGATGACAACAACCTTAGAATAAGATTATTAAATATAAATACTAACAATATAGTTTAGATATATATGTATATGCAGGATTTGATCATGCAGGTACCAAGAATGAAGACTGTACAGTATAAAGATTCAAGAACTGATGATTCAAGACTCATGAGTATCTAGATTATCAAGAGTTCAAGATTTCAAGATAAGTAATTTAATATAGAATTTTTGTTAAAACTCCTAGAAAAACACTGACATCTTACAATCCAATTTATTCGTGGAATGTAATCCACTTCGAGCCTGTTAAAGGGATGGAACCCTAAGTAGGATGGAACCTACGAAAAATCTAGTGGAACATTGTTTTGTATCTGCTAACTTTTATTCAAATGATTTTTCAAAAATTATCTTGTTTTCAAAATGTTTTCAAAACCTTCCTTTTAAAAGAATCAAAACATCTATCCTGATTTTAAATGTTTTAGCTTCAAAATAATCTTTGTTTTCAAATATCAAATTATCCTTCATTTGAAATTATCTCTTAACTATTATATTTAAGTTTTAATATTTAAACTTAGATTTAAATATAAAATTATAATAAAACTTTATATATATTATTCTCTATATTTATCTATGTATTTTATCTATAGTCAAGTATATTTATAAATTTTAAAAATAGTTTTAATATAAGATAAAGGCTATTTTTAAAGAAAAAAAACATCAAAAATTCGTTTGGGATGTTGACATGCCCTAGTACCCCCTGTCGACATAGTGTCAGTTAGAACAAAAAATTTGAATTTCAAAAGAAGTTTCTATTCGCCATAACCTTTCACGAATGGACATGGCTGTTGTTCTTCTATAAATAGAGGTTAGTTCAACGAATTTATCATCAGATTTTCTGTTTTTTCACTTCTCTTCTTCTTCCACATTTTCTTATTTAAAATCTTATCATTACTCTACTGAAATCAATATTGAATCTAACTAGATCATCTCTGGTTTGATTCTCTATCACTATCTCAACAAGATCCCAGTGTTATTCAGAGTTATAGGCTTCTTTGTAATCTATCTAGCGAGAAAAGGTGTGATTGTAGCCTATGAAATCAATCAAGTGAGAAAAGGTGTGATTGTAGCCTTGGAAATCAATTGGGTGAACTTGTTGCCCGTAAAATCAAGTATCTCTACCCAGAGGACTGTGATTCTGGAGGGTGTACCTCGTAGCCTTGAACCGAGGGTGTAATTGTACAATTGCTTTTGAAAGGAAATCCGTACTTAGTTGTGCGGGACTGGATGTAGGGTAACTCCGAACCAGTATAAAATCCGGTGTGTTCTTTCCTTTACTGCATTTAATTTATTTCTGCATCTGTGTTTGATTCTGTGATTATATCTGTGTCTGAATATTGCATACATTTCTGTAGAAATTAACAATAACTCAAAAAGATTTAGTAATTTCTTATAAACACTATTCACCCCCCCTCTGGTGTTCATTCTAGCCTTAAGATCCATATACCGCATTCCTCATATTTTTAAGTGAAACATGTTATACTTTATGCTAATCCAGTGGTTATAAATTTTAAATATTAGAGAACTAGATGTATCTTTTGAGCTAGCAAAAAATGATAAGGCCTATTAGGGTGCCCAAATTAGATGTTTTTGGTAGGCCATCATTTGCATGAGCTTTTTGGGGCTATAAATACAAAAACAATTCACAATGGAGCATTTGTTAATAAATTTAAATTAATGGAATATAAACAATTCGTATTTGATAACTAATCTATCTATATTTAATAGGAAAAGCCCCTGAATGAAGCTTTTGAAATCACAAATTTACTCTTTTGATTCTTTGAATGCATCTGAAGTCGATGACGTTTTAGACATTTAGTGCAGTTGTTATCCGCATTTTTATTAAGAGTTAGTTTCTCATTGCTTCTTCTTTTTCTCTCTCCATTCTCAGCTCCTTCCTTCAACCGCATCTAATTTTTAGGGCCTGGTCTTCTTTTTTCAAATCTATTGAATTTAAAGTAAACGGTACATTATTTACTCAAATGTTATACAATTATCTAATTTGCATACAAAAACCAAGTTTTATTATAGGCTCTTCTTTCTATGTTAACATGGATTTAATTTTTTTTACAGGTTGGGTATGGCAAACCAAAAGCAGATGGTTTCACTATAAAAAAGTAGGAGCAGATAATGCACACTGACATATCTCCACTTGGCTAACTTTCATTTCAAGTAGATATGTTTAGATTACGTGTTATGGATATTTGGTGATTTATTAATGTTATTGATATGACCTTCTTCCTTATGATAAGAAATATTGTACTCATGTTTTTATGTGTGCTATTATTTTGCATTTATGTATGGTTTTCCATAAATTTTGATTAGACCTCAGTTTTTAGCTTAGAGCATTCCCAATGTATGGGGTTGCTTGGGGTCGATTCAAGGCAATCGACCCCCAAAGCAACCCTAACTGGGGACAAAGCACACATAGTGTGCTTCCCTTTGTTGAATAGCATGTAAATGATTTTTGTTTGATGATAATAAACATATATAATATTCTTTTTAAAGTAATTGCTATTGTACTATTTTATTTTTCATAGATTAAATAAATATTTGCTGAATAAAATAAATAACACAGTATTTAAATTTAAATAGATATTTTATTCAAACAAATATTTATTACAACTTTTGAATAGTACAAATTCAAGCTCTCACTATATATATACAATTTCAATTACAATACAGATTTGATTACATCACAATTCATATTTACATCAGCACCTCACTACATATCACTCACACTGTATTTATCTTCAACTTCATTCCAGTTTGAATCCAGCATCTGAGCAATCTGCAAAAATTTATACTGACGCAGTAAAATTGAAAATAAAATATTTTTGCAGTACAAAATAAAATGTGACTTTGAAAATTTTATTTGCCTTAGTTATTTGGGTTGTTTGTCATCATTTAATTCTGAATTCATCATACACAAAGAGCTTGTGACATGCATAGTGTATCACTGTACACGCCACAAGGCCGTGCACACCGGTATATACACTTGATACAATTACAGGGACAGGTGAGCACAGGTCAAACCCAAATCAAAAGTCGGGTTCAACTTAAGTGCAATATAAATAAAGTCACATCATGAGCACAAGGTCAAACCCGAGCGTTTAAGCTGGATTCAACTCAGGTGAAAATTCCAAAAATCAAACCCAAATGTACAAGTACAATCTTAATGCAAACCAGAAATGGGCTTAAAGCAAAACCAAACAGCATGTAAAAGTCAAGCTACAAAATGAGCACGACCAAGTGAATATGCATGATGTAAACATATGGAATGCAATCTGATCAGAAAACACTCCAGCATTGTACACTGCAAGTGCAACAGGACAACAAGCACATAGCATCGAAACAAGCGATAGTGCAGTATGGCCAGAGTGAAGGCTACAAGAGTGAGAGCATGACCACAGGTGTAACTCGACCAAGAATGTAACCAAGTGTACAACTACACCAGACCAAATGCCATCAAGTAAACAAGACTCAAGACAGTGCACAAATGAAGATATATATATGCAACTCACAAGACTCAAATGGAACCAAGACTGCAACATGCTCAAATATAAAAAGGTCAAAAAGAAAATGGAACAAGCAATAGTGCACATGCATACCAGACCAGAAGTACAAAATGGCCAAGCAAGTGCAGTCACAACTGTACATATTCAAGTGCACAATTAAGTACAACATCAAGACCAAATGCCAACAAGATGGATACAATGTAGCATACATGCAATACTGATTAGACCAGAGAACTGCACAAGTAATCAGAAGTGAAACAGAGATGTACACAGGGAACACAGGTTAGGGAAGCAACCAAAATAAGTGCACAAATCTACACAAACCAACAAAGGCAAAAACATGTACAACATGGCAGCAGTACACACTGCTATCAAACAAGTGCATAGGCACACACATATATACACACATGTATGTATGTATGTATATACATGAACTAGATTGAAGCACACTGGAATACAAAACTGCAAACCAGGCTGGAAACATGATTATCAAAGTAAATTACATAACTCAAGCTACTTGATGTATGTCGACCAGTTTACAATGAATACATGTATATGCAATAGAGCATCAAAGTCGAAGACATTATCAAGTCAGAGCAGAGCTCAAAAATGTCAAATCCGAAGTCAGTTTTGAAATCAATGCTACATGAGATAAAAATCACCATGACCCAAGTCATCAAAGCATAAGCAAGTGACAGTGATCAAGTCAAAGTCGAAGTCAACAAAAACAAGTTCGAACAAATCCAAAGCCGAAGACAACAAGCATAAATAAAGGCAAGGCAAATATATAATAGTAAGAACAAGTCAAGCCAGAATGACAATGGAAGGAATCGAACAATTCAAAACCAAAGCCATGGCAATCACGAAATAAATCAAAGCCGTATGAATCAAGCTACCAGAAAATATATGATTAATGAACAAGTCAGAAATCATCTCGATCATGCAATCAAAATCAAACGGCCAAGTTTAAATTATCAGACGAGTTTGTATATGAAATACGAACTAAAATATAGGAACGAGAATCCTATATAAACCCTATCACATCATCGAAAAATTATGAAGATTCGAGTTGAAGAAATTCAGAAAGCATCAAAGCAAAATCAAAATTCCAAATTCAAGTCTCGAATCAAAGTCGAGCACAATTGAAATCAAAAAGGAATAACACTTACTCATCAAGTATAACACGCTCGACACAAATAGAAGCAGCCGAAGCAAGCTATAAGGAGTCGGTCGATCGACAAAGCAAGGAGCGAAATCACCCATTCAATCGATCAACATAAGTCGGCAGCTTCGATGAAGGAAGCCCTAATTTTTTGAAGAGGAACAAAGTATCAAACGAAGTCACCATTATTTCTCACGGGCCATAGGAGTTAACTGTTAACAAAGCCGGTCGATATAATAAAAAAAAGGAAAAGAAGGAATACTATTTTTGTTTGGGCGGCGAGTTTATTTTTCGCCTTTAGTTTAATTAGGGTTTTTAATTTTAAATTGTTTTTAAAAAATTTGTATTTTCTTTTAAAATCTGTGTAATTTCTAGTCGTGTGACTAGGGGACAAACAACGTGGCATAGTTTGAGAATTCACAACTCAGTGGCTGAGTTGTGGCAGGGTTTTGAGTGTAGAGTTAGGTTAGTCAATAGCGAGTGTCACTAGTTTACGTATGTAAGTGTGTGACTATCTAATTTCTAGTAGAAACCTTGGGGGCAACACGTAGGCAGGTTTTTGCCGAAGCTAGGTAAATTCTGTGTTGTTCTATTTCTGCATTTATTCTGCTATTATTTGGGTTGATATTATTCTACTGTGATCTATGTTGAAATTAATATACACTTCTGCAATAATTTTTATAATTAATACTATCACCCTATTCACCCCCCCCTCTAGGGTGAAATCGATCTTACACCCCTTAGCCAGCTAAAATAAGGTCGTCTAAGGGGATAAGGTGTGGATTGCAATCCACACCATCCCCTTAGCCGGCCTTATTTTGGCCGGCTTAGGGGACAGAGCACAACCGACTATAAATTAGCCGGCTGTGCTCATTTCTTCCCATTCCTCCTTCCTCCTTTCTCCTTCCGCTTGCCATTTCTTCTACCGCTCGCAAACATACGCTTTCCAAAAAATGAGAAGAGCTTTCTAGAGATTCCGAGGTAGCGGCAGTCGTAGGGTAGGAAATGTTCCACCGTTCATGGAAAACGCGCCTGTTGAAGGTAGTGCATCCACACCACTCACATTCGTTGAAGGGCGAAGAAGCACGGTGGTTAGACGAAGACGCAAGGGGATAAATATAGGAGCTACAGTTTTGGACCCCCACATTGACCAAAATTTGTGTTCAGACAAAGATTTGATCAATTTTCGGATATTGCCAGACGAAAAGGTACACGTTAGCACGTGTGTTGATAATTCAGTAAGTTATTTACCTCTACCTTTTCTTATTAGTTCAAATTGTACAATACAAATTGAATACACAATGTTTTAACTAAGGTTCATCGTGAACGCACACATGGATCTTGGGTTAGCGTAATATGACTTTATAGGATTATCCGAGATTACGATACTGATGGCATTATACATGCTTTGCTGCGAGAGATAGGATTTAGAGACTTTCTGAGTATGTAATTACATAATTATTGTTTATTTTATTATTGATGTTTAGGGTTTAAATAATGCTAAATTTCTATAATAGTTATCGATAATTTATTAAATTCGGATGTTCAGTTATGCGGTGCTTTAGCCACATGTTGGTGGAAGACCAGTCATACATTTCACCTAAGTTTTGGAGAGCTGGGTATTACACCATTAGACTTTACTATGTTGACCGGTATAGGCATTAGCCGGGGGGAAACATTACCTTATGATAAGGAATACTAGCATTTTAATCGTTTATCTAGTGTTATTCCACATTTTGATTTGCCTGACGGACTATCATCCAGATGGCAGCTTAGAAGCTTTTACATTAGGCAAGCAATAATGGAATTGATACATGTACATAGTTCTGATAACCACTTGGAGATAGCTCGACTTTTTATTTTGTACATAATGGGGAACCTATTCATAACAAATGCATCAAACACCTTGCCGACCGGTTATGTAGCAGTTGTAGTGGAGTTGTCGTTTGATAGTCCGGTCGCATATGACTGGGGGACTCTGATATTAGCGTATTTGTATCGCTCTCTGGATCATCAGTCTGTTATTAGGGGTAGATCCTCGTCCATTACAGGGTTGTGGGAGGTTTTATAGTATTGGTACTACGAGTACTTCCATAACATGACTTATCCCACTTTAGACTCCACATTACCCATTTTCTTTCCTCGATTTAGAGCATGGGCATGGAATAACTGCAGAATGGTGCAAGGAGGGGAGGCACGTCATATTTTTGCATTGGTTCGAAATCAGATCGAGTTACGGACCACATGAGAGAGCGTTGTTTGGCATCCGTATGATGGATCACCTTTTATGACCGACCCCATTGCAGTGCATGCTGCTTCCCTATCTACAAGACGTTTTCCACTGGTTTCAGTGCCTGCTAGCCTAGGATGCTACTAGTTTCTCGGTGAGTGTAGTTGGAGACAGACCTTAGATGGTGATTTCATTCCCGATGATCCACATCCGGATACTCCTTTTTTGAGGGTTTATGATAGCACTGCATTACATCAGTATGCAGGAGAGTGGTGGTCCGCAAATTACTTCATTTTAATGAATGTAGATTATGTATCCATTTGGCGTTGCTTTTACACTCCATCGCATACTGCTACAATTGTTCATGCTGCATCTATTGATTTGGTTGGGCCCTCGGGCATACGTAGTGGTGTTGCCCTCCTATTTTTCCCGACCTTACATAGAGTACTCAGGTGTATCACGCTCCACAACCCTCCCAGGTAGGAGATTATGGTTGGATAGTAGGTTTTTCGACAATGTCTGGGATTGATAGATATGTTGATATTCCTCGGCCAGAGATTTCCCAGTATCCAAATCCAACAGCATTTTTGTATGAGGATTTGTTTCAGATGCAGTTGGGACTCCGCCAGGTCATGTATGTCGAGCATCGACGTAGTATAAATGAGTTGACTGTTCGTATTAATGAGCTTACTACAACTGATGAGCAGCGATATCATCCTATGCCCAAAGTAGCTGACGACGATGACGATAGCAAAGCAGCCAATCTTTTTGATGATCAATATCGGTTTGATGAGACTTAGTGTTATCATGTACAATATGTATTATGTAGCAAAGTTTGTATGATTGTATTTTTAGTGGTTTGTATGCAGTAGTAGTTATTGTATATGAGTATTATCATTGTTATGTATTGTGTATTAGAGTTTGTATGATTGTATATCAGTGATTTGTATGTGGTAGCATTGGTTGTATATGAGTATTATCATTGTTGTGTATTCTGTAGCAGAGTTTGTATGATTGTATTTTCAGTGGTTTGCATGTGGTAGTAGTGGTTGTATTTGAGTATTATTATTGATTTGTATTGTGTATCAGCTATGGATTTAATATTTTGCTTGCATATGTGTAAATCACTATCTGAAAGAACAAACACATATGTGTTTGTTCTTTCAAACCTTTGTGGATGATTGACACGTGTGTGATTATAAGACACTTAATTCATGAGATGCGGATCATGAACTTTCTATATAAGGCAGCTTTCTGTATTGAAAATTCACAACAACTTCATTTATTCTCACTTTCTTAAGTAAGCTTCAATGTCGAATGAAAACTGGAACGCCAGTGATTATTTAGTTCTAATCAAGTCTTACATAGAAATTGACCGTAGACACATGGAAGAGGAGATGGAGCAAGATTTTTGGGTCACTCTAAACGATACTTTTAATAGTCATTCGGATTGCAGATTAATTGGAAGGATTTTGGAAACTCGCAGCGTAAGACATTGGAGACTCAATGTCAATATTATGTATGAAAGAGTTTTGCAAAATCGTCGTTTGTATGGTTGGTGAAGAATATCTTCGATCTCCAAAAGCACAAGACATTATGCTGGCAATAGGATCTCAAAGGGGATTTCCAGGTATGTTAGGTAGCCTAGATTGTATGCATTGGAGATGGAAAAACTGTCCAGTTGCATTACAAGGACAATATACAGGACATTGCAAAAGGACTACTCTGATCTTGGAAGCTGTAGCTTCGTACGATTTGTACATATGGCATGCCTTTTTGCAGCGCCGGGGTCACTTAATGATATTATCATTCTACGACAGTCATATTTATTTAACGACTTATGTAATGACATCTCACCTCCATGCAATTACAAAATCAGAGACAAAGATCATTCAGTAGGTTATTATCTGGTAGATGGAATCTATCCAAAATGGAAAACACTTGTGCAAGCTTACAAAAGGCCAAATAACGGAAAAGAAGCTAGGTTCACCAAACAACAAGAAAGCTTGAGAAAAGATGTAGAATGAGCATTTGGAGTGCTTCAAGGTAGGTTTCATATTTTACGAAAAGAGGTATTCTACCATAATCCAATGGTACTATATGATATCATGTATTGCTGTATAATTTTACATAACATGGCCGTCGAAGAAGAACGAGGTGGGTACGAACTTCAACTGAGAAACTATTCAGACATTGCTGTAGCGTTTCAAAAGAAAAAGCTTATAAGGACCCAAATACTTTTGCTGAATACTTGCAAAGAGTACAAGATATTCGAGATCCACAAGCTCATCTTGGTCTAAGAGAAGAATTGGTGGAACACTATAGGGAACATATAGGAAACAATTAGTAGATGTAATGTTTGTTGATGTTGACAGTTTGTATTATTAAGTGGTTGTTCTAATAAGTGGTTGTTGGAAGTTTGTATTATTAAGTGGTTGTCCACAAGCTTATCTTTTGTAATATTAAGTGGTTGTATCTAGTTTGTATTATTATTTGTGTTTGAATTTGTTATGTCTACTTTACTAAGTTGTTTTTGACAAATTACGAGTATTCAAGAGTAACAATAACAATAACAACTTAATTTACCATTAAAGTTACAACCATTACATACATTAGTACAACCAACATTTTTACAACCAACGCTTACGATTACTGCAACCAACACTTACATTAGCAATAACAATAGCAACTACAACCAACACTTACATCCCCCCCTTGACGTCTATGGTACTCCTCAAGTTGCTTCTCCATATACATCCTCTGAATTGGATTGAGTTCATTTAAGTTGCAAGTTAAAAAGCCATATCATCACCTCTTTGTTGTCGAGCCAGTTCTTGTTTTCTTAACCCTAGCTCATCATTTCTTAACTTCAGTTTTTCATCATGCCACCGTTGTTTTTTCCATTGCCCTTTCTTTTTGTTTCTTTCGTTTCCAGATATAATTTGTTTGCATCTACCGCGGCTGCCATACGCTGTCCAATATTTTCGTAATGTGCACTGTAATCGAGGGCGGTTTTTTTCTTCACCTTAAACTTTCCTAGAGGCCGACCATCTATACTAGTTGCGAAGGGCTTGTCCTTATGCGGATCAAAACTACCAAGGCTGGATTCATCGCTCATCTTTCTAGGAAGAAAGCACAGTGCTAAATGTTCTTATTGCACCCGGCTCCATTTTTCCTCCTTTTCTTGTATGTCGTAGCAATGTTGAAAGTTGAAAGGTTGATTGTTATGTTTAGAAATATACGATGCATTTGCTTGATTGAGTTATAGAGGATGAAGTACTATTAGATGAATTAACTTAAAACTTGTTATTTCAAATTCCAAAATTAAAAAATTTACCAGATCCAAGTCGTTTGCCCCGCTTTGCTGTCTAGAATGCAGGCCAACCATTATTTCTTTCCAACATTGACAAGCGGTGTTTATTCTTTTCCACGACCGCTTTAAAGAATCTACCGATCTTGGGGGGTTGTTTGGAGTTTGAAGGTTGAACAGATTGCATACAACAGTCCAAAATAAGGATTCGCTTTAGCTCGTACCTTTCTTATTATCTCTAGAGCATTCGACCTAGCAGAATGCTCATTCGGCTTGCTCGTCTAGTGACCATTTTACCATTTCCCCACCTTTTAGTTCCACGGTTCCAAATTTTGAAATGTTAATTCTTGATGGTTGTTTTCCCCAAGTTTGACCAGAAGACAAAGTAGAATTCCTACAATTGTCTTCTCCATTGGCTATTTCATTGATATCAAATTGCGTTTCCTGATTTTTATATCTGTTGCCTCCAAATTGAGTAGTGAGATTTCTCGATATATTTTGTGAGCGATAAGGCATTACTGATCGTCTTTGGCTATCGGGAGATACATAGTTTTGATCATACCGATAGTTTTGTTGAAATGAACTATTCTGCGAATAATTTGCATTTTGAGAATTTTGATACTGATTCGAATCTTGTTGAGAATGGTAGATAATTTGATTTTGTTGAGGTTGATATGAAATTGGCGCCCGTTGACAATGAAATTGATTCTGATCGTGTTGAGAATTATACATATGCTGATTGAATTGAGCTGGATTCTGATTACCTGGCCTTTGTAGAGGTAGAAATCTAGGAGATGAAGACTTTTGTGATTTTCCTTTAGAATTTTTTGACATTGCTAATATTGATTGAAGAAAATGTGTTGAGAAGAGAGAAAATTGAAGTGGAAATGGTGTAAACAGAATGACTGAATGAACATATTATATAGGGGGGAGAAGCAACGATCACCTGAGCAAAGTTAGCGGGCTATTTTTTGGCCGACAATTGCCTAATGGCTATAAAGTAGCCGTTAGCTCTTAGCCGGCTAAGAGCCAATGGCTACTTAGTAGCCGTTGGCTTAGCCGGCCAAAATAAGGCAGGCTATACTTAGCCGACCTTATTTTAGCCGGCTAAGAAGCAACCTTCAGGGTTGCCAAAGCAACCCTGAAGTGGCCAACCGACCCCATTGGGGGTCGGTTCCTTCCCAACCAACCCATGGTTGGGAATGGTCTTAGTGTCGACTGGAAATTCAATTTTTGGTGCAATCCTTTGTTTATTTGTTTGTTGCTTGAGTATATGTTTCCACATCCAATTGAGAACTAGAGTTAATGCAAAAAGAATGGAAGATAGAAGTTGTATGATATACAATTAAATAGACATTTAGAATAAATGTTAGAAGTTGTTAATTGAAAAGAAGTGATCTCATTTATGTCAGAAGTTGTATAATATAATTAAGAGAGCATTCAAAATAAATTTATATTGATATATGTTTAGCTTCTCATAGCTTTTGTTTCATTGCAACACGTAGCATTATTAGTATTGTATACCAAATTTAACAAATTGTGGTCCTCGCCAATCATAAATGCTATTGTATTTTATTATATATAATAAATTATGGTATTCAATGCAGAGGTTGGTTAATTAATTTAAATATTATCATGTGCACTTTAGATTTAGTTCTCTATAGTCTCATATTAATACTAAATAATAAAAATTTGGTATTTAAGTTTATATATAACACATTTATACAACATTTGCTTACATGATTCTTCAATAAAAAGTGATGTGAACTTACTAGAATTTCTAAGAAGCAAGGTAAAGATTTTCCCACTACTTTGTCCATGTTATTTTGTTTAGTACCAAAGGCAGTACTAAATAATTCTATGTTATACCAAAGCATGTTATTTTTCCACCTATAGCATGCTTTCATATTACTTAAATATTTGTGTGTTTCATTTTAGTAGATAGCATGGTTTTTGATTTTGAAAGAATTGATATGTTATACAATAAGGATGTGCAGTTTTTGATGTGATTATAAAATTAGTTCTAACTTTTTCCTTAATTAGTTCTTACTTAAGATGTTGCTACCAATTTAATCACTTTTTTACAAAAAATATACATTTATGCAAAAACATGAGATACTTTGTATCGAGGCTTTGAAATACTTAAAGTTATCCTTCTCAACAGGAAAATGGAATATAATCAACAAAGGTTGTTTTTATAAAATGAAATGAATTGAAGGCCACATTTTGTTAAAACAAACAAAGATGCATGTAACAATATGTCATTTACTCTTTTGTTTTTAGAAATAAAGTGTAGCTACGTTGAGAAACCTATTATTTCCTACTAAGAATTTAATGCATGAAAGTTAATATACTTATCCATTATGATTTCAATATGAATATGTTTGATAGATGCATTATGTGACCTTCCATTACCATGGTCCAAAGAGTATAATATATGGTTTATCTTTTTGTTTGATAATATTCCTTTTAAAGGTGAATATCTTAATGAACAAGGAAAACCAAACACTGGAGGAAAGCATCCAATATGTTTTTCAGTAGCATTTCATGCTTTAGGATTTTGGTGAGATAATTTAAAAAATATTTTTAACAATGGATGAAAGGATAGTTCTTACACATTTTTTTGAAAGAATCATGTTATTTACCTCCAAGTACGTACTTCCTAATACCTGACGTTTGAATGATATTATACTGTTTACCTCCTTCGTATCGTATGGCCATGAACTAATAGCAGAAACCAAATTTTTAAAAGAAAAAAATAAATATGGCAATCGATTACCATTTGCCATCATTTATATATGCTGGACATTGGACGTTTTATTTTCGTTAACTTATTCTAAATATTCATGTTTCTCATGACCACATTGACAGGTATTTTGATTATTTTGTTAATTTTATGCACAATATTTTTTTCCATTATGTTTACACAATAACTAAATTTATGCATATAATTGATACATTGAGTTTTAGGTAGTTTGTACATATACTGCATTAAAAGATAGTTAACTTACGTTTTTTTGGATACATCCAACTGACATGCCATAAATACTAGTAGTAATAAAGCGACTTTATGATATATTAGTAGTGCGGGTCGAGTTGGGGTGGCTCAACCAAGCCCCAACCCGACCCTAGACCCGGAGCTCCCAAAAACGGGTCATAGGTGTACCAGCCTCGATGACCCGATGGAGCTGGTCTTAGGGATCAAAATAAGGGTGGCTCTACCAGATTTAGACCCTAGACCCACCCATCCTTATTTCCATTATCCCAGTATGAATTAGTTCAGTTTTATCTTTAGGGTTAGTTAGTACTTATACAAAGTCCTTTTTTAAAATAAACGAAAAAACATGATCTATACTGATAGATGAAATATGCAACGATCTGAAATTTCGAACACTTCATATTTATATATCTGAATTATTTAAGTATGTGTATCTAGGATTTAATGGGAATAAATATGATTTTATTACCTTATGAACCAATAACTACTGAAGAAAAACATATTTTTGAATTTTGTTTATAAAAAATTATACAACTCGAAGAAATATCGATTATGTGATCGAAAATCATTTTATCGAAAAATGACTTTTATGTAAAAAAGTTGTTCGAACGCTTTGGAACTTATGGAGATGGACTAGATGATTACCAACCATAGTATTTATTTTTGTTCCATTACTTTATGTATATATACCAAAAATTATAAGGGCATGCTGTTATAACAGTCTAGGCTGATGATAATGCTCAGATTAGTAACTATGAAATTGTATATTAGAGTAACACTTTGTACTATCTTTTGACATTATATGTTATCACTCTACTGTGAGATTATGATATTTGAGTTCTCCTCTTTCTTGTTCATTTTCTTTTCTTCTTTTTATTTTACTCTATCGGTCTTTCTGGCCCTTAGGCACTCGATGCCTGAATAACGTGGATGTATTTGTATGGACATTTGAGGGTCGAAAAGGGTGATCATTACTGCTGGTATCAAAGCTGGAGGTTAAGCGAACACCTTGGCTTTGGTTGGGTATGACTCATTAAGAGATAGAGTAATGGAATTTCCAACTATGATGTGAGTGTATTCTATATATGAGAGTGAGCATTTGTTATTGTTATAAATATATTTTATATTATGTTATCTGTTTTGTTGAGTGATATATGGATTCTGATCAATACGAGTTGCTAATGTTATTGATAGATATTTCTAAATACTTGAACAAGACAAACCGACACAGTATTATGTTGGAATTGGTAAATGAAATAATTATATCTAGGACTATATTTTATATATAAAAGAATAATTTTCAAAATTGATATAATTAATATGATGTGTTTATTTATTAGGATACGATCCTATTCAATTATTATAATTTATTATCTGATTAGTTGTGTTCGACCAGTTTATAAGCAGTTCTATCTTTTCACTGCATCAGTTGGATAGATAGTAATTATAGGAACATTGAAATAAACACCTTGTGAATTAGGTTTCAGAGTTTGACTATAAGCTTTTGGTGATAACGTTGGGTTAAAATTTAATTTTGATCAAAATTGTTTGTAATCTAAACAAAGATATACATTTGTGAAGTGATTTGATAAAGAAATAACTTTATATAAATTTGTTTATAAATAAAGAGGATTTAAATCAAAAAATAGAGAATTCAAATACCGATGTTTTGAAAAAAAAATTCCAAGGTTTTGTTGAAAATAATAATAGTAGTATTTAAAAGTATTATATAAATATTTAAATAAAATGATTTTGAAAGAGATAGAAAGTACTGAACACACTTCCATCGTTGAAAAGTAATTCTGGTGATGAGTACAGAATCATTGGCGCTCATTTTCGAGTTTTAAAGTGGATAAAGCTACTATAGTAATTTTCTACAAGTTGTTTTGGTAAAAAAGATTTTGATTTAAATCTCTAAATTATGATTTTGTATAAACAAATTATATGTACATATTATTTCAAGATGATTTGAAGTGAAACCCGGTATTTAGTTTTAAAATTTTATGTTAATTTTTATTGGATTCATGTATCCTATGCATTAGGGTATTTTGGTTTATGGTTCTTTTTATGATAAGTTATTTAGTAGTTTTCAATTGTCGAAATAAAAAGTGAAACTTTCGACAAATTTGGATAGTCGAAATCTTCTGAATTGGTATAATTTTTTTTTTTAAATATAAACGATAGGTTTATATAGCTCTGAATCGAGAAGATACTAAGTTAAAACAAGTTTTAAATTTATATAACCCTTATTAAGCAGATAAATATGAATGTTTAGTATATATGCTTAAGACGTAGTGGAGTATTATATGAGTAATGAAATTAAATCCTGAAAAGTTTTAAAATGAAATTGTGTTTTAATGAAATTTTTTATAACTAAAGATATTACCTAATAATTTTTTAGTAATGTTCTATAAAATGGTTCATAAATGATTTTAATAATTAAATAAGAAATATTATATATGAAAGTAAACGTGAATTGAAAATACATTAGTGTGGTTAAGAAACCAATAGGATAAAGTACATAAGTTGTACGTAAATCATTTTATTTGCATGATAATTTTTGATCTAGGGTTCGAGTACATGATTCTGAGGTGATATACATCGGTCCGAGCTAGGGATTTTTTTCACTCGGTTCTTGAAATTGAACACTTTATATAGGTTCTTAGTATGATTTCGAGGTTTTCTATCATAATATATGGCTATGTAAGGAGAACAAATGTCTCTAATCAAGAAACCTAATCAGAGTCCGCACTAAAGAGATCAAGCGGACTATGCTAGTTTGGAAGTGAAATTTATGTGATGGGGCAAGTGATTAGGTTTGGTATTGCATACAACAACATATTTACATCGTATATGTGCAGTTAAAGTGTCACATCTAGGCTTTTCAACCATCGACAGCGGCCAATCTCGACTGGTAGGCTTTCAACAATCCTAGCCCCGCCGTGGCATACAATGGTATCCCGAATTTGATTTTACGGCCAGCCTCTCGACTGTCACACCTTACGGCTAACCAACCCCATAAAGAGGGCGTGTAGGGGTAAGAGTCTCCCGTTCGCCACCAAACCGTGAAGCGAGAACCCCCCATCACATATCACAAAGATAAGCAAACTCGGTGCATAGTGTAGAAAACATTTCGAAAGTATACTATTAATCTTAGCCAGCATAGGTACCATTATATTATGCCTACTATAGCTACCATTTTAAATGGCAGGTTCTACAACTAAAATCGTACAGGGTTCATATTGTTTGATTGGATTTCCAATAACTGGTCAGGCTAAGGCACTTCCTATGCCACATGGGTACGCCTTTGGAGGGACGTCCCGAGAACTAACTAGCTCTCTACCAACACAAGGCCGGGTTACCTCTTACTAGGTAACTACTACACGAATATGCCATCCCCCGGTCGTTTGCGACCTTTATCCGAGGGCCCTCAACCACAAAGCAACAATCACACAGTAATGAGATTAGAGCTACCACATAGGTTAAATATCAGGGCTCCATACCTGATACTACCTTTTTCCAAAATGAAATGACATACCCTAAAGGGCGCGACCCTCATAACCTTTCTGTATCTTTCCTGTTTCGACCATTTACGGGTTGTGAGGTCCGATGAGGTCTCGTCCACAAAGCTACGCTTTTGCATAAAGTCATGCTTTGATCAAAAAATGATCAACAAATGATCATCACACAGCAGTACTCAGCATGTCACATTACCAAATTGGGAGTATATCCCTGATAACCTTCAACTACATAACCTCTGAGCTCGTACGTTTCAGAGAAGGGTGTTAAGCTAAGAGAATAAATTCTCTGCCACCAACAGATATATATTTGAAAGAAATCTGTTTTATATCTCAAAGTGTAATGTCAGACATACAACCATACAAGTCTATTACGGGTTCGAACAGAACCGAAGGCACTTCAAAAGAAGCTCTTGCAAATCCGGATATTCACAATTCCGATTGGACTTCCCATCACTTAGGAAATCTCTATACCGGCGCGACTCGGCGCAGAGACAATCGACGGGTTATCCTTTCGTTCTCGAAAATACCCGGTCTTCACCACCGGTCTTCAATTGTTATCCATTTACGACGTATCATTATTCGAAATGGGTTATATAACACAAAGGTCCTCTCCCGGCTAATCCGAATAGTGAGCGCAATATTTTAAAACATATGGATATTGGGATTTCAATTAAGTCACAACTTATTATCCAAAACTTTTCTTTCAAATAGTTTGAAGCAATTACTATTTCAATTCTTTTAAATAAAAAGATTTATTTCACAAAGTTTACCAATCTTTCACAAAAATTGATTCATGGTTTTCAAAACAATTTAATTTCAAATTGAAATCCTTTTTACACAAATTGGAAATACTTTCCCTTAAATGAAAGCTATTATTATTTGAAACAAATAGTTTTTGTTTTGGGAACAACTGATTACAATTTACATAAGTTAAAGCCATTCAAGTATAAACTTGGATTTAAATTTAAATTCCCAAAACCCATACTTTTTAAATGGTTAAAAACCCATATAAACACCTTTATAACTTGTTTAATCTTTTTAGACCATAATTTCCAAATCATCGAATTCAATTTCGAATATTGAATTAAAATTTAAATCAAATTATTTAAATTTCAGGTTTTATTAAGTTACTTAAAATAACTTTTATTTTTTTGAAACTCGTTTTCAAAAGCTCTTAATTCCAATTCCAAAACTATTTGGATTTAGGAATTCAATCTTTAAAATTGCAAAAAAATATGTGACTTAACCGATTTCCTCGTGCAATCCATATTTGTGTGTATATGGTGTAGTCTAGGGGTTTAACACAATAGTGCAACAACATTAGATCATCACAGATTAAAATACAACAATATATTTAATAAGCGGTATAAACTATAACGCTTATCTTACATATCACAGATATATATCACAGATAATAAATTACATCACAGATAATTAATTACATTTATCCCAGATAAATAAACTACATTATAGATCACAACATAAATCAGGATATATCACATAGCATCACATATCAGGGATATCAAACAATTCAACCATTCAATAAAATCCAAACATTCACAAGTAGGATCAATTTAATTATCTGATTAATTTAAATCAGACTAAATTCCATAAATAAATTTGCTAATTATGGTAAATTAATAATCAATTAATTACAAAACATTTAATAAATTGCCCTTTAATTAATCATTAATTAACCCTTATTTATTTAATTAATTAAGTGTTAACTGTAACTTAACTAATCCCTAATTAATTTATTAATTAATTATTAATCATTAATTAAAAATTCAAATATTATTTAATAAATGATCCTTAATTACCAATTTATTTATCCTCAACCAATTATCTCAAACCTTAATCAATTGATTTAAACTTTTAATTATTAAATTAATTAATCTGAATCATTACCTATCCATTTTAATTAATTTAATAATTACAAATCATTAAATCTTCATTTATTTAAAGATATAACATTTTTCTTATTAATGATCAAATTATCATTAACAAGGTATTTAAAAACAATTTACTTTCAGATTTTACCTTTAAAATTTCATTTTAAATTTAAGATTTAAAATGAAAACCAATTAACTAAAGTTTGAAACAATTTCAAAACCTTTTTATTCCACAAGTTAAAGAATTATTTATCTTAAAATAGAAGTTTAAAAGAATTTAAAGCCCAATTTTATTTTAAATTTAAATCAATTTAAAAATACACTTAATCATTCAAGTTATTTAAAGCAATTTAAATTTAAAAACTTCTGTCATTACAAAGCTAGGATACAGGCAAGTCTTGATTTTAGATTTAACTTAGATGAAAAACATCCCTTACAATTTAAAACTTCACTTTAAAAATTCAAACTACTTAAAGTAGTTAAAACAATTTAAATGAAAACTTTATTTTTTTTTATTTTTATATTTTTTTAAAATAGAATAGTACAGGTTATTGTTAAAACTTATAACAAAATTATTCGCGAGCCACTTCAAAGTTTACTTCGGGCCTAATACAAATCTACTCGAGTAAACACTCGAGACCATCGCAAAAAAACCTGAGCACATCCCTGCTCTTCCCCGATAAACAAACACCCAGATCACCATTGCTCATGCACGTGCACAGCTCCGATACCCATCTCCGGTCGACTCTGCATCGACGAGCAAGTCGATGATCAACCACGAATCCATCTCCGACCATCATCTCGTCGCCATTTCCTCGAGTTCGAGATCAGGTATCAAAAACGAAACCTGGAACACGTGAACTGGAATCACCATCCAGACCTGTCATCGCCTCGACCATGACGCTATGATCATCTGAATACACGAAACTTCGGCCATCTACTCCTCAACACTCTCTCCACCATCTCACCAAACCATGATGAACTCGAGCGCCTACATACAAGGAACGAGACGATATTCTCGACCTCGCAAAAACTAGGTTTAGCAACTTCAAACGCTCGCCACCGCCACCACGTTCAACTATCGACCATCTCACTATTTTTCCTCGAATCCCCGTACGTTCCTCCATAACCAGACCTAATTTCGACCATCACCAACCACTGGATCACCAACAATTCCCAAACTATAAAATATGAACAAACCGAAACTGCTCTTACACCCATGATCTAAAAATTATAATTTCAGCTTTAAAATTCATGTTATAGTGTACGAATCCAGTTTACATGCCTGAAATCGTAAAATAAAATGTTTAAATTTTGACTAAGTTATAGCTTTGTTCAGTCTTCTTTAAATCCAGAGATATTTCCATGATGTTTTATCTTATATAGTTTCTTAATCTTTAATATATGTTATAACAAACAAGTTATGTTTTAACACTAAGTTATATTAGGAATTAGATCAAGAGAATATGAATTTTGATTTAAAACTTGGGTCTAGGAACAAAACAGGGAACAATGATACACAACAGTGTATACATACTTATATAAATTCATAGAAAATGTCAGAAATTCATATAAACATATTTGTTACAGAGAATAGGATGCAACCAAATTCACTTTAAGATTTTAAAAATGATGTTACTCACCTGAATTAAGAAGTGAACAGACACAGGCTTGGGAAACAGCTAGCTAAAGTCCTTCTTTAATCTCTGGCTTGAGTTGATTGAATTATTGTTCAAGTTGTAGTTTGTTTAAATTGAAGTTTAATTAAGTTAAAGAGGATAATTACTTTATATTTCTCTTAGGTTCGATGGACGAACTCAAATGAGGAAGGCTGATATATGAAAGAATTTACAGGTGATTATAATTTTTTTTCTTTTGTACAATCAAGGTCAATTTTTTTTCTTTGGTGGCTGCATTAATTATCATTGTCTTCTTTTCCAAGTGTTCATACTTATCTATATTTGTTTGTTCATAGATACCTACATTTTTTTGTTTTCTTGTTTTAAGCCTACATATATCTATTTGTCGTCTTATTACTTTGCAAGCCAATCTATGTATACTTTTTGTTTCTTGTTTGTTTATGTTGAAGTTTTATTTAAGTTGAATTGTTTCAGGTTTATAGGTGATGTTATTTGTTTAGGTTTGGCTTTATTACTTTGGAATAAAAATGAAGTTCTATATTTATTATGTTGTTATACTTTTTCTAATGTATTCACTTTATATTTTACAAAGTTTATTAATATGTTGTTTGATTTTTAGCTATGTGTTTATTGAATATTATTACATAACTATATATTTTATCTTATATATATTTATTTGTTTGTATATATTTTGAATGTATTGTTTTCTTTCTTTAGCCTTATTTTACATTTGTATTCCTATATGTATATATAGATATTTAATTTAACTTTTAAAGAAATTGTTTTTAAAACTTAATTATACTTTAATAAAATAAACACACATATGATATATTATAAAATATAGAATTTAACTTTTAAACATCCTTTGAAAATTATTTTATATCAATTACAAAATATAACTTTCAAAATATTCATTAATATTCATTTGTATAAATAAAGGCACATCTAATTTAAATCATATCCAAAATCCTAATACAAATTTATTTTATTATTATTTTTATTTGAATTCAGAGAAACTCATATCAATTTACCAATTAATTTCACAATTTTTATTCAAAAATTAAATTAATTATCAATTTAAACTTCATTAAAATCTAGGATCGTTACAGATTCCTCTCCTTAAGAAATTTCATCCTCGAATTTTGCCAGGGAGACACAAAGATAGATGAAGAATGTTTCATCAAATCAAACTGAGCATTTATTCTGCATTTGGCTTACCAAATCAGAATATCAATAATAGATACAAGAACGAATCTTTTTTTTCATAAGATACTCGGGTTATCCAGATCTACGAAATATGCAATGGCATTGGTTAGTTCAAAGGGATAACTAACCATTCATAGAATATATTGAGACCCAAATTGTATAGACAGATATATGGATACAATTTCAAAACTTTTAGTTTAAAAACTAAAGTATACCCATCAACCATAGCAACCAAAGCAAACAAGGAAACCAATACATCCAAACAAATAATTCTGACCTATTTGGAGTTTAAGTCCCATATTAATATATCAAATCTCTCTTCCTAGAGCTACCAGGAACTGCCAAAGAATTAAGAAAAGATGACGAACAAAAGAGATCGATAGAGGAAAGATTGTTTCCTTGTTGTTATAGTGTATTGACCAATTCGTGGTGGTACTCCCCTGTCCCCTTTCTCATTCTTCTTCTTGCACTCATACTTACCATCAGTGGATAGTAAGAGAATTTACTGAGGCGTTCGAACGAATATCTTAGGGATACTCATTCTAGGGTATACTTCACCCTATCTCTAATGAGTTACTTAATATGTTATACTCCTGAGCTAAATTTTAACCTTAGCTCTGATACCAAAATGTCACGTCTAGGCTTTTCAACCATCGACAGCGGCCAATCTCGACTGGTAGGCTTTTCAACCATCCCAGCCCCGCCGTGGGATACAGTGGTATCCCGAATTTTCTTTTACGTCCAGCCTCTCGACTGTCACACCTTACGGCTAACCAACCCCATAAAGAGGACGTGTAGGGGTAAGAGTCTCCCGTTCGCCACCAAACCGCGAAGCGAGAACCCCCCCATCACATATCATAAAGATAAGAAAACTCGGTGCATAGTGTAGAAAACAATTCGAAAGTATAATATTAATCTTAGCCAGCATAGGTACCATTATATTATGCCTACTATAGCTACCATTTTAAAAGGCAGGTTCTACAACTAAAACCGTACAGGGTTCGTATTGTTTGATTGGATTTCCAATAAATGGTCAGGCTAAGGAACTTCCTATGCCACATGGGTACGCCTTTGGAGGGACGTTCCGAGAAATAACTAGCTCTCTGCCAACACAAGGTCGGGTTACCTCTTACTAGGTAACTACTACATGAATATGCCATCTTCCGGTCGTTTGCGACCTTTATTCGAGGGCCCTCAACCACAAAGCAATAATCACACAGTAATGAGATTGGAGCAACCACATAGATTAAATATCAGGGCTCCATACCTGATACCACCTTTTTCCAAAAGGAAATGACATACCCTAAAGGGCGCGACCCTCATAACCTTGCCACATCTTTCCTGTTTCGACCATTTACGGGTTGTGAGGTCCGATGAGGTCTCGTTCACAAAGCTACGCTTTTGCACAAAGCCATGCTTTGATCAAAAAATGATCAACAAATAATCATCACACAACAGCGCTCAGCATGTCACATTACCAAATTGGGAGTATATCCCTAATAACCTTCAACTACATAACCTCTGAGCTCGTACGTCTCAGAGAAGGGTGTTAAGCTAAGAGAATAAATTCTCCACCACCAACAGATATGTTTTTGAAACAAATCTGTTTTATATCTCAAAGTGTAATGTCAAACATACAACCATACAAGTCTGTTACGGGTTCGAACAGAACCGAAGGCACTTCAAAAGAAGCCCTTGCAAATCCGGATATTCACAATTCCGATTGGACTTCCCATCACTTAAGAAATCTCTATACCGATGCGACTCGGTGTAGAGAAAATCGACGGGTCATCCTTTCGTTCTCGAAAATACCTGGTCTTCACCACCGGTCTTCAATTGTTATCCATTTACGACGTATCATTATTCGGAATGGGTTATATGACATAAAGGTCCTCTCCCGGCTAATCCGAATAGTGAGCGCAATATTTTAAAACATATGGATATTGGGATTTCAATTAAGTCACAACTTATTATCCAAAACTTTTCTTTCAAATGGTTTGAACAAATTACCATTTCAATTCTTTTAAATAAAAAGATTTATTTCACAAAGTTTACCAATCTTTCACAAAAATTGATTCATAGTTTTCAAAACAATTTAATTTCAAATTGAAATCCTTTTTACACAAATTGGAAATACTTTCCCTTAAATGAAAGCTATTATTATTTGAAACAAATATTTTTTGTTTTAGGAACAACTGAGTACAATTTACATAAGTTAAAGTCATTCAAGTATAAACTTGGTTTTAAATTTAAATTTCCAAAACCCATACTTTTTAAATGGTAAAAAACCCATATAAACACCTTTATAACTTGTTTAATCTTTTTAGACCATAATTTCCAAATCATCGAATTCAATTTCAAATATTGAATTCAAATTTATATTTAAATTTTAGGTTTTATTAAGTTATTTAAAATAACTTTTATATTTTTGAAACTCGTTTTCAAAAGCTCTTAATTCCAATTCCAAAACTATTTGGATTTAGAATTCAGTCATTAAAATTGTAAAAAAATCTGTGACTTAACTGATTTCCTCGTGCAATCCATATTTGTGTGTGTATGGTGTAGTCCAGGGGTTTAACACAATAGTGCAACAACATTCAATCATCACAGATTAAAATACAACAATATATTTGATAAGCGGTATAAACTATAACGCTTATCTTACAGATCACAGATATATATCACAGATAATAAATTACATCATAGATAATTAATTACATTTATCCCAGATAAATAAACTACATTACAGATCACAACACAAATCAGGATTTATCACATAGCATCACATATCAGGGATATCAAACAATTCAACCATTCAATAAAATCCAAACATTCACTAGTATGATCAATTTAATTATCTGATTAATTTAAATCAGACTAAATTCCATAAATAAATTTGCTAGTTATGATAAATTAATAATCAATTAATTACAAAACATTTAATAAATTGTCCTTTAATTAATCATTAATTAACCCTTATTTATTTAATTAATTAAGTGTTAACTGTAACTTAATTTATCCCTAATTAGTTTATTAATTAATTACTAATCATTAATTAAAAATTCAAATCTTATTTAATAAATGATCCTTAATTACCAATTTATTTATCCTCAATCAATTATCTCAAACCTTAATCAATTGATTTAAACTTTTAATTATTAAATTAATTAATCTGAATCATTAACTATCCATTTTAATTAATTTAATAATTACAAATCATTAAATCTTCATTTATTTAAAGATAAAACATTTTTCTTGTTAATGATAGAAAACGAATTAACTAAAGTTTGAAACAATTTCAAAACCTTTTTATTCCACAAGTTAAAGAATTATTTATCTTATAATAGAAGTTTAAAGGAATTTAAAGCCCAATTTCATTTTAAATTCAAATCAATTTAAAAATACACTTAATCATTCAAGTTATTTAAAACAATTTAAATTTAAAAACTTCTGTTATTACAAAGCTAGGATACAGGCAAGTCTTGATTTCAGATTTAACTTAGATTAAAAACTTCCCTTACAATTTAAAACTTCACTTTTAAAATTCAAACTACTTAAAGTAGTTAAAACAATTTAAATGAAAACTTTTTTTTTAAACAGAATAGTACAGGTTATTGTTAAAACTTATAACAAAATTATTCACGAGCCACTTCAAAGTTCACTTTGGGCCTAATACAAATCTACTCGAGTAAACACTCGAGACCATCGCAAGAAAACCCAAGCACATCCCTGCTCTTGCCCGACAAACAAACACCCAAATCACTATTACCCATGCACGTGCACAGCTCCGGTACCCATCTCCGGTCGACTCTGCATCGACGAGCAAGTCGATGATCAACCACGAATCCATCTCCGACCACCATCTTGTCGCCATTTCCTCGAGTTCGAGATCGGGTATCAAAAACGAAACCTGGAACACGTGAACTGGAATCACCATCCAGACCTGTCATCGCCTCGACCACGACGCTATAATCATCTGAATACACGAAACTTCGGCCATCTACTCCTCAACACTCTCTCCACCATCTCCCCAAACCATGATGAACTCGAGCACCTACATACAAGGAACGAGACGATATTCTCGACCTCGCAAAAACTAGGGTTCGCAACTTCAAAGGCTCGCCGCCGCCACCACGTTCAACTATCGACCATCTCACTATTTTTCCTCGAATCCCTGTACGTTCCTCCATCACCAGACCTAATTTCGACCATCACCAACCACTGAATCACCAACAATTCCCATACTATAAAATATGAACAAACCGAAACTGCTCTTACACCCATGATCTAAAAATTATAATTTCAGCTTTAAAATTCATGTTATAGTGTACGAATCCAGTTTACATGCCTGAAATCGTAAAATAAAATGTTTAAATTTTGACTAAGTTATAGCTTTGTTCAGTCTTCTTTAAATCCAGAGATATTTCCATGATGTTTTATCTTATATAGTTTCTTAATCTTTAATATATGTTATAACAAACAAGTTTTGTTTTAACACTAAGTTATATTAGGAATTAGATCAAGAGAATATGAATTTTGATTTAAAACTTGGGTCTAGGAACAAAACAGGGAACAGTGATACACAACAGTGTATACATACTTATATAAATTCATAGAAAATGTCAGAAATTCATATAAACATATTTGTTTCAGAGAATAGGATGCAACCAAATTCACTTTAAGATTTTAAAAATGATGTTACTCACCTGAATTAAGAAGTGAACAGACACAGGCTTGGGAAACAGCTAGCTAAAGTCCTTCTTTAATCTCTGGCTTGAGTTGATTGAATTATTGTTCAAGTTGTAGTTTGTTTAAATTGAAGTTTAATTAAGTTAAAGAGGATAATTACTTTATATTTCTCTCAGGTTCGATGGACGAACTCAAATGAGGAAGGCTGATATATGAAAGAATTTACAGGTGATTATAATTTTATTTCTTTTGTACAATCAAGGACAATGATTTTTTCTTTGGTGGCTGCATTAATTATCATTGTCTTCTTTTCCAAGTGTTCATACTTATCTATATTTGTTTGTTCATAGATACCTACATTTTTTTGTTTTCTTTTTTAAGCCTACATATATCTATTTGTTGTCTTATTACTTTGCAAGCCAATCTATGTATATTTTTTGTTTCTTGTTTGTTTATGTTGAAGTTTTATTTAAGTTGAATTGTTTCAGGTTTACATGTGATGTTATTTGTTTAGCTTTGGCCTTATTACTTTGGAATAAAAATGAAGTTCTATATTTATTATGTTGTTATACTTTTTCTAATGTATTCACTTTATATTTTACAAAGTTTATTAATATGTTGTTTGATTTTTAGCTATGTGTTTACTTAATATTATTACATAACTATATAATTTATCTTATATATATTTATTTGTTTGTATATATTTTGAATGTATTGTTTTCTTTCTTTAGCCTTATTTTACATTTGTATTCCTATATGTATATATAGATATTTAATTTAACTTTTAAAGAAATTGTTTTAAAACTTAATTATACTTTAATAAAATAAACACACATATGATATATTATAAAATATAGAATTTAACTTTTAAACATCCTTTGAAAATTATTTTATATCAATTACAAAAAATAACTTTCAAAATATTCATTTGTATAAATAAAGGCACATCTAATTTAAATCATATCCAAAATCCAAATACAAATTTATTTTAATATTATTTTTATTTGAATTCGGAGAAACTCAAATCAATTTACCAATTAATTTCACAATTTTTATTCTAAAATTAAATTAATTATCAATTTAAACTTAATTAAAATCTGGGATCGTTATATTCCGATATTCTGCTAAATCAAGGCATTTTAGCATCCACTTTAGCAACATTAATATACAAAGGTTGATTTGAGCGGTCATTTTAAATTGAATCAACACAGTTAGGTTAAAAACCTAATTTTAAGGCATAAGGGCTCTATATAAGTTAGATATCCAATGTAGTCACCAAATCTAGTTTCCATAAATCATCATATTCTTCAGTTTTGTTATATATGATTAATATTTATTTTTCCAACAAAAATGATGTGAGAATGAAAATAAATTAACTTTAAATATTTGATTTATATATAATGAAGTTTTTTGCACAGCCGCTATATCCCCCTTATTACTTTTTTGCACCTCCACCACTATAGAACTGCCAAGTGTTTTAACTGCACAACATCGTACAGACTTTTAGTATATTTTTATACTAGGTTTGTTTGCTTATGAAGAGTTCTAGGAAAGAATCTTTGATTTGTTCTAAGGTATCATGAATAGTCGATTAAGTTATAATCTAAGGCTGTTGAGCGAAATGTACGCTTAGTAGATTGTTTTTCATCTTGTGCTATAAGAGAAATTCCGAACTAAGGAAAACTTAATTACTTAATTTATGTTTGCTAGTAAATTAATACTGTTAAGTAAAGTTTTATCATTATTTCTTTGGTTTCTCATGTTGAAATTTCGAGGACGAAATATTTTAGGGGAAGAATGTAACGATCCTGAATGTCGAACACTTCTTATTTAAATATCTAACTTATTTAAATATTTCTATCTATGAGTTAATGTGAATAAGTATGAATTTATAAACTTATGGACCAATAACTAATGAAGGAAAACTTAATTTTGATTTTTTTTAAAAAAATAAGTAGTTCTAAGAAATATCGATAATGTAAGTGAAAATCGTTCTATCTATAAATGACTTTTTATTTAATAATAATTTTTCAAACGTTTTGGAACTTATGGAGACGGGTAGGATGATTACCTCCCATAGTATTTATTTCTACGTCATTATGTTATGTATGTATATATCAGCAATTATAAGGACACGCCATTATAACTATCAAGGCTGAAGATAGTACTTAGATTAGTAACTCTGAAATGTTATGTACATTAGAGTAATACTTTGTACCATATTTTGATATTATATGTTTTCATTTTTCTATAAGATTCTAATATTTTTGTTCTTCTCTTTCTTGTTCCTTTTCTTTTACACTAACAATCGGTCTTTCCGACACTTGGGTGCTCGAAATGTGAACATGGTGGATGTATTAGTATCGACATTCGAACATAAATAACATTTAATAATTTGCAAGATAAAAAATTGAGGGACATCACTACTTGATCCCTAAATAATTTCAACTCATGTATACGTATGTATGTATGTATGTATGTGTGTAGGTATAGGAAATTAAGATTCGTCTTTTATTTTCAAACTTAATACAGTAAAAACCCTTCTCCAAAGTTGTTTCACGAAATATCTGTGCAATTAATTTTTAGCGAAAACGTGTAGTTTATATTGCAAATATTTACGGTTAGAACAATAAATATTTACAGTTCCGACTACAGTCTTTTATAAAATAAATATTTACAGTGTAGACTATAAACATCTACAGTATAGGCTGTGCATTTTTGCTAAAAATATCCGTAGGGGTTTTTCATGGAACATATTTTTAGAAATGGGCAAAAGCAAATTTTAAAACTTATGAATGGCGTTTCACAAAATGTCCAACACCTACACACACATACAAATAAATCAATATATAATGGCATGGATTGACTATTCCTCATTTTTGCTACACCTAAAATCTCTTCTGATTTCAACCATATGTTTCAAATTAAATAATGGAATGAAGTGACAAGAGAGAGAAAGTATAATTATTTAAATTAGAAAATATGGTTGAAATCAGGGGGATTTGAATTATAATAAAAGTGAAGCATAGCTAATTCTTACTATATTTTTTTTAAAATGATCCTTGATATATATATATATTTGCACCAAAAATTGGTCTAACTAGCCTAAGGACACTATGAAGAACCAATTATTCATTATGCAGTTGTTGATTATAATATAATTTAGGTCTGTCATATCTGCATCCTCATCCGAAATCATTTTCGAATATCGGATATATGTATTCGCAAATACAAAAGGATATCAAATATTTATCTGATTAACAGAGTAATAAAATAAATGAAAACTTTCGGTTTAAAAAAAATCCTTTTCAATAATAATGCTAACATGAATATAAAAAATAAAAATACAATGATAATAATCAATTTTTTGTATGAAATATTCATTTATATATATGCGTAATATGAATTATTACCATGGTAAAATAGTATATATCAGTCATTTTATGGAGTGAAATATGCATAATATCAACTATTATCATGATAAAATCAAATAGGTAATTTTTGGACTCAGATACTGTCGTATCTATATTTAAATACATTTTTTAATTTTTGACTATTTTTTTAGTTTTCAAATACGGATGCAGATATATTTTGAGTTTGACAAATTTTATTCGTACACCAAAAATAACCTAACATTCAGTATTATTTTGCCAAGGAAATCTATGATTAAGTTACTCTTCTTCTTAATTGCATATTTATTCTTTTTCTTATAATTCATATAATTAAAACATTAAAACCAATGAGATTTGATCAAATTTATACAACTCTGATAAAGTCAATGAAATCTGAAATATCATTAAGACAACTTTTACAACTAATTAGTCTAATTCAAAAAATGTTTAAATATTTTTCTTCCAAAATAACAATTAATTTGATGATATTATTTTTTCCAAATAATTAAAGGGTTTATAGTATTTGTGGAAAAATTAAAGTTTATTTTATCAAATTTTAACTAAATTTATTGCTATGAATTCCTAGTTTTGTGTAAATGAATTTTAAGGTTTAAAGAGCGAAGTTGATAAAAATGAAAAGAAGGGTAATACTGTAAAAGCTAATGTTTATGTAAATAAATTTTTGGTGTATGCTAGTTTATTATATTTTCTGATCTACATTAAGATATTACATGTGCATGAATAGAATTAGTCTTTGGATTTTCTAGGTACCCATTGAAAGCCATAGTATAGTGTGGAATTGGCCTCTATCCTACATAATTCGCGACTTCAACCTTTTGAAACTCAAATCTAGATTGGTAAAATAAGAAAATACATAAAAAATAATAAATATGTGGAGAAGTTGGAATAATACAAGAAAATAACTTATATTGTTTCAACATGTGCCTATGAAAACTTTAATATGATTTTATTATGTTTTTTCACTGATATTCAAAGGTATTTATAATACAAATCCTGAAATCATAGCCTAGTTTAAGATTAGAAAATAATAGAAACTCATCTTGGTGAAAGTACTTTAATCATATACCTGAATGTATCCCAATATTTATTGACATAGAAGATTGAATTTTGGCTTCAAAGTCGACGTCTTCCCTCTAAAAAGTTGAACAAAATAGGCCCTTCTTGATCCAAGTTCATTTTAGAAATATTAGCAACGGTTTTGACTTTTCCCATGGATAGGAACCGATGGACAGACTTGTGCAGTTTCTTATGTTTTGTTTCATTTTGTCCATCTATGCATCAACACATAATGTTACCTTGTTCCTTATGCAAAGTTGGACTCAGAAAGGTCCGCTGAGATCTGAACACTTTATGAATCGATATTGTTCCATGTTATAGGTTTTTATTGATCAATGCACTTAGCATATTTTCTTTCGTTTTCTCTTGTACTGCCATGCACAGGATCGCTTGTGAGTTTTGCATCTATCTCTTCCTTACTTTGAAGTCTAATTTCAAAAAATCACGATGATACCATGTGAATTCTAGAAAACATGCGAAGTATATGGCTAACTGGACAACAGAAGCTTCTCTAGGGACTCGAGTAGACTACCATGAGAGAAAAGATTTTTTTAGAAAAGAGGTACTTTATTAACAAACTAGAGATCAAATTGTTGGGCATAAGATATAGTAACATCCAAAATAATAAAGAAAACACCACATTCTACTACATGTAAAAATAAATCTCATATGGTTAATCTATCTACTACCCGACTCAACAAGACCCACATATTAATATACTAATTGCTATATTAACTCCTACCGCACTTCATTATACCTCAGAACTACATTAGCTACTATAGAAGTGATTCTTTCTTTTCTTACAATTGATGTTGTGCTCTTCAACTTATCATAACTATGCTACATCATTACCCTGATCTATATTATCTACAGCCACACAACCTTTCATCATGTCCTCAATGTTGTTGACGGTTGAAGCAAATTATGGCAAAACTTCCATTTTATATCTTAACTGGAAGATTTTGATGTCCATTAGAATCAGTTTGTATCTGGTCCGCTCTAATAGAATCTACAACTTAAAAATTCTAAGATTTCATTCTTGCCATGGATGCTAAATTCCATAGTAATGGAGATGTCTCTTACATTATTTTAGATACTCCATTGTGGGTTGGAGTTGGCATAATTTCAAATGTTGATAGCATGTCGTAATTATTTGTGTTTATAACTTGTAGTTTCGACTTGGAATCCATCTTTCCCAGTATTTATCTTGAATATTTACAATTAAAAAGCAGTTGCATACTTGACTTTTCTAACTCGTTACTTAAGTTACATGTTTCATTTTCTATATCTATCTTGTGTTGGAGATGGACTTTTGTAGGAAGTCTATTTAGAACTATGAAATATGTAGTTGTGGACATTTTTATACAGCAGTTCTAATTTTATACCTTTTCACACTACTGAAAATGCTTCCTCCTAATTATGGTTGCCTCTCAAGATGATTTGAGCGAAGATTTTGTTTGTTTACTTTCCATACCCATTCGTTATAGTTATTATCACCGGAATACTAATTTGATGGATTAAGTCAGAGATTTACCAACTATCTAGGGGTTAAACCATATAATTGTGTTTTTGACATTTGCGATTTTTCTATACATTATCTTGGTGCACAATTCTTTATTTTTTACTATTAATTTCTATGTGAACGAGGCATTCTTGTCTAGTTTGTCTGTTCAAAATTTTTTGTTCATGCAATATCCGTTGTGAATCCACTTTTCCCACAATGAGTTTTGAATTTTATAGCACCATACTAATTTTATAATAATTGCGAAGCTCCTCCATATTACTCGAGCCTAATCTATCTTCTGGTTTTTGTTTGCAGGCGGTTACCTAGTTTATTTGTGATGTTTTCCATTCCATAATAAATTGGAGTATTGTTGTGTTGTTATTCGACAACCCAACGCGTCCCCATGAATGCAGGCTTCATTGATCCGTAACAGTGCCATCTTAATGAAGCTTTCGATGTGTGAGCTCCCTATTGAACATCCCTCCGTCGCGTCGTAGAATGGGCACATACGTGGTCTTGACAACACTTTCTTGTAACAAAAGAAATTCCTAACGTTACGTACCACTAATCCCACATATAAACCATGTTATGCGCTATATTTCTTAGGATATGGGACTTAACTTTCAACCCACACAATCTCAAATGCCACACCTAATAGATCTACATGTTCGCAAGCATTTCCTCTAATCTTCATTTGAAGCATACTTTATGATTTGATATTGTTTCATGTTATGGGTCTTTATTGATCAGTGCACTTAGCATATTTTCTTTCTTTTTCTCTTGTACTGCCATGCACATGATCGCTTGTGAGTTTTGTATCTATTTCTTCCTTACTTTGAAGTCCAATTTCGATAAATCACGATGATACCATGTTAATTTCTAGAAAATATGCAAAGTATATGGCTAACCGAATAATAGAAGTTTCTCTAGGGACTCGAATAGACTACCATGAGATAGAAGATTTTTTTAGAAAGAGGTACTTTATTAACAAACAAGAGATCAAGTTGTTGGGTACAAGAGATAGTAACACCTAAAACAAGAAAGAAAACACCACATTCTACTACAAGTAAAAATAAATCTCATATGGCTGTTAATATATCCACTACCCGACCCAACAAGACCCACATATTATTAAACTAACTACTACATTAAATCCCACCGCATTTCATCAAACCTCAGAACTGCATTAGCTACTATGACGATCTAGAAGTGATTCATTCTTCTCTTACAATTGATGTTGTGCTCTTCCACTTATCGTAACTATGCTATATTACTACCCTGATCTATATTATCTACAACTACACAACCTTTTAGCTTGTCCTCAATCTTGTTGACAGTTGAAGCAAATTATGGCGAAACCTCCATTTGAACTCTTAACTAGAAGATTTTGATGTCCATTAGAATCAGTTTTTTCTGGTCTACTCTAATAGAATTTACAACTTGAAAATTCTAAGATTTCATTCTTGCCATAGATGCTAAATTAAATACTAATGGAGATGTCTCTTACATTATTTTGGACACTCCATTATGGATTGGAGTTGGCATAATCTCAAATATTGATAGCATGTCGTAGTTATTTGTGTTTATAACTTTAGGTTCGGCTTGGAATCCATCTTGCCCAATATATATTTTGAATATTTACAATTAAAAAACAGTTGTGTACTTGACTTTTCAACCTCGTTACTTAAGTTACATGTTTCATTTTCTATATCTATCTTGTGTTGGCGATGGTCTTTTGTAGGAAGTCTATTTAGAACTACAAAATATGTAGTTATGGACATTTTTATAGAGCAGTTCTGATTTTATATCTTTTCACACTAATGAAAATGCTTCCTCCTAATTATGGTTGCCTCTCAAGCCGATTTGAGCAAAGATTTTCCTTTGTTTACTTTCCATACCCATTCCTTACAGTTATTACCACCGTGAATACTAATTTTCTGGATTGAGTTAGAGATTTCCCATCTATCCAGGGGTTAAACCATATACTTGTGTTTTTGACATTTGCGACTTTTCTATAAATTATCTTGGTGTGCAATTCTCTATTTCTTACTATTAATTTCCATGTGAACGAGGCATTGTTGTCTAGTTTGTCTGCTAAAGTTATTTTATTCGTGCAATATCCATTGTGAATCCATTTTTCCCATAACGGGTTTTTAATTTTATAGCACCATACTAATTTCATAGCGAATAATTGTTGAAGCTCCTCCATTTTTCTCAAGCCTAATCTACCTTCTGATTTTTATTTGCGGATGGTTTCCTAGTTTCATTGTGATGTTTTCGATTCCATAGTAAATTGGAGCATTGTTGTGTTGTTAGTCGACACTCCAACGCTGGCTTCATTGATCTGTAATGGCACCATCTTAATGAAGCTTCCGATGTACCAGCATCCTGATTGAACATGCCTCCATCACCTCCTAAAAAGGGCACATACGTGGTCTTGGAAACACTTGCTTGTAACAAAAGAAATTCCCAATGTTATGTACCACCAATCCCAGATATATACCACATTATGCGCTATATTTCTTATGATGTGGGACTTAACGTTCAACCCACGCAATCTCAAATGCGAGGCATGCTTAACAGATCTCCGCGTTTGCGAGCATTTCTTCTAACCTTCATTTAGAGCATACTGAAACAGCTCTGCAGTTGGCCAAGCCACTGCCAATTATTTATACAGTTGAAGAGGCTACGTTACCAAATCGCCACCTTAAGGTGAGTACTTCTGCTAAAGCCATCTTGGAGCATCAACCACACAAGAGAGCAAGCTGCATATCTAGCAGTGAGGTCAGGCTGCTTACATATCTCCAAGCCTTTAGAAGTGTTTGCTTCGGTCAATCTCGCATCGTATAATTATCCATCGAACCATAGGCTTTGATATGTTGTGTTTCGGCACTTCAATGCATCTCCATGGACGCGGGCTTCATTGATCCGTAACGACTCCATCTTATTGAAGCTACCGATGTTTCGACATCCCGATTGGACATCCCTCCATCGCCTCCTGAAATGGACATATACGTGGTCTTGGCAACACTTGCTTGTAACAAAAGGAATTCTCAATGTTATGTGTCACCAATCCCACATATAAAACACGTTATGCACTATATTTGTTATGTAGGACTTAATATTCAACCTACGCACTCTCAAATGCAAGCCACACCTAGCATGTTGCTCAATTTTATATAGAATGGTTTTTGGAATTTGATAAATTTACATCCAAAACTACATGATAAGGTAAATTGTAGTCTTAATAAGCTCCAATCTTACAATCTACCTCTAGTTTTAAGAAACTTGCTACTCCATGAGTCTAGTCAATCATTAATTTTATCTATTAAGGCTCCAAAATATATTATTTTTTGTTTATTTAATGATAAGGGGATTCTTAGATACTTAATGGGCGGGCTACCACTTTTTACACCAACTAATTAAATAATTTGCTCCTTAACTGCTACTTCTTCCCCTAAAAGTATTCTTGTTTTGGAGGTGTTAGCAGTTAGGCCTATAAATATCCCTGAAGCACCCCCACACCCCTTAGTATACCCTAAAAGGCACACTAAAGAATGTGGTGCGTTGTAAGTATAGCTAAAACTTAACAGAGACTAAGATTCACAAGACAAATAAATAAAACAGCGGAAACATTTAAATAGTAACTTATTATTCAAAATAAAACTTCATAAAATAGTGTCATAAAAACAAAATATATCTCAAATACCAAATACACATGTCTCGTGAAAAATACAATCTTAGTCACACAATCAAAATACATAAACAATAAAAATCCTTCCTCCCATAAAGTACCAGTACATCCAAAGTCAAATGAAAAGGAAACTGAAATGAAGAAGAATACATGAAAAACTCCAAGAATATATCAAGCGGTCCGAAACTACTGTTCTTGCCTCTGTTGGCCTACAGAGGATAAGGGGAAATAGAGGAATGGGTCAGAATATAAGTCTAGTGAGTGAAAGTACTTACTAGCATTTTTAAGAAAGATAAAGATAATAGATTTACAACGGTTCTAGTATAAAAGGGAAATAAAGGAAAGATAAAACTAGTATAAAATACTGTTTGACTATTTGCTTGATTATCTGCTTTGGTTGACTTGATTGTTTGAATTGTTTGCACTTGTCTGAAATTGCTGTGATTAGGTTGAAATCCTAATCCTAGTTTAATTAGGCTGAAACCCTAATTCTACCCGTTGATCGGCCTTCTATCTCTGTTGTGCCACTATGAACCAATCCTGTTGGTTATAGCAAAAGACAACTCTGTAGCGTGTGGAATGCAGTAGCGAATTATTTACTATAATCAATGTCGCATGCTTGGTCATCGCCGGTACACGCTAACTATCGCCCCCTATTATGACCTCTTATTTACCCTAATCATCATAAGCATGCCTAGCCTCACCTAAGTGTTGTGAGACCATCAGGCCTAGACCTGAAAGGGGATGCTGCCGGTACTGGTCCTAACAAATAATTTATATTTTGCGCCTCTTGCCCAAATCCTTAGATTTGGGCCTTTATCTATTGGCCACTTATTTACCCTAATCAGCATAAGCATGTCCCAACCTCACCTAACTATTGTGAGACCATCCATTCCTGATTGAAAGAGAATGCTATTGGTATGGACCCTACTTCTATATTTTACTTATTTACTTAGTGTAGGTTTTAAAATAAGCCTCTTATGTTATTTCATCTATATTTGCTTATTAACTTATTCTAGGTTTTAAAATATGCCTCTTCTCATTCTTTTCTAATTATAACCTATGTGTTATAACTTGCTTATTAACTTAATTTAAGTATTAAAATAAGCCTCTTCTATTTTCTCTTTTTAATTATAACTACTTGTTATAATTATGCTTGCAAATGTCTCAAATTTGCCTATTTCAGTCTATGTTCATTTTATTATAGTTTTTCTTATTTTACATCTAATTTCTATAAATTTAGCATTTTCTAATTTAATCCATATTTGCGAATTCTTGTCTTTTTAATTATTTTATTCACGAAAAAATGAATTAAAAGAAATTAACATTTACAGGATAAATTTTAACTTAAAAACAGATGTAAAAACTATAAATAACTGAATAAAGATAGATAAATAAAAAAACTGAAAAGAAAGTCTAAAATTTACTTAAAAATAGACTATAAATAAACTTATATAAAAGTTGTCACAAAATTGTAGAAAAACTACAACTATTGAGAACCCTATTATTTTAAATTACTTAAAAATCTAAGTTAATTACTAAACACTCACCTGTGGTCCTTTGCTCTAGTACTTAGTCTTCCTTGATCCACTCCTAGAGCATTGAATATTTTTACCAAAAAGATTTCCTCCTAAGAAAAAATTTCTATCTAGGGTCCAGCCTCTGGCAATGAACCCAATTAAGAGAAAATCTGAATGAGAAAATAGCTAGGCCAAGGGTTCTATTTATAGGGTTACTTGGAGATCTTAGACCGTTGGATTTGTAGATTAAATCTGGCGCAACCACATCAAAGGCTTGCTTGGAACCGTCCGATGGAAGCACGAACGCACATGATTCAAAGAAAATTGCAAAATACGAAGATCGGCTCGAATCTGGATGAATTTACGTCAAAGTAAAAAGGCGGGTCGACCTAAGTTGCTTGGGGGTCAACCCTTATATGTTGAAGGTCGACCTATAGGTTGACCTATGCATATTAGGGTCGACCCTAAGGTCGAACTGACCTTTATATTTTTTCCCTTTGATTTCTTATTTCTTTCGTATCTTCTTCATATGTTCTTGGATTTTGTCAAATTATATATGGAAATTGATCAGAAAATTACCACGGACACAATGGAGCAACTCCCGTGACTCAATTTAGAAAATTTCAAAAACTTATTTTATTATTTAATTAGTTCGTTAATTAATTATTACAGCTTAAATTTTGGGTTGTTACATTCGCCCCTCCTTAAAGGATTTCGTGCCCGAAATCTCCAAGGGCAGAAGAATGAAATAAATATTTTCATCCAAATTCTACAACCAAATATTCAACCATCATCCATTACGTCCATTGTCCTTAGGCTTTTTAATGCAATTTATGATATATATGCAATAGTGTAGTGTCAATGTCCCTAACTAATGCAAAGATTAGACGGTCTACTGACTTAATCGATCTCCTTTTTATGCGTTCATGTTTGTGCCACGTATCCAAATGAATGCAATTTCCTTAATGACAACTGATAGTTCTATATGCATGCTACAATCATCATCCAAATGCAACAATCATACAATAATCATCCATAATAGCAACCATGAAAATAAAATAAAATTCAAATACGCACACATTCATATGCATATGCTTTAGTGACCGAGTTTATGTATATGCGTCCATCAGCATCCACTAGCAAACACTTGCAACCACTAGCGTCCATCATACATAACACGTTCTAGTAACATATTTACATTCAATCCTACCATCCATAGGTTAAATCCTAAGATCTTCCCTCCCAAAGGATACTAAAGGAAAGAACCTATTCAAAACTAAAGATGGAAATAGAAAATTCAAGACTTACTTCAAAGAGATGCGGATAAGAGGTACGTATCTTCTCTTCAGCCTCCCACGTAACGTCTTCAATACTATCTCCCCACTGCACTTTAACTAAAGTGACTTCTTTATTCCAAAGCTTCTTGATATCACGTCCAACGATCTTGGTAGGAATGCAATGAACCGATACTTCTTTCTCCACTTCAACTTCTTAAAGTTGACTAGGCTCCACTACCTCTGCTGAATCATGCAAGCACTTTCTCAAGTGCGAAACGTGAAAAACATCATGAACTCCTTTTTATGCACTTATGTAATTTATGATATATATGCAATAATGTAGTGTCAATGCCTCTAACTAATGCAAAATATTAGGCAGTCAACTAATTTAGTCGACCTCCTTTTATGCACTAATGTCCGTGCCATATATCCAAATGTATGCAAATTTCCTAATAACAACTGAGAGTTTTATATGCATGCTACAATCATCATCCAAATGCAATAATCATATTATAATCACCCATTCATATCAACCATGAAATAAAAATGAAAGTGCACACACATCCATATGCATATGCTTTAGTGACCTACTTAGGCCGATCTCTAAGAGATATTAGTGCCTAGTGTGTGTATATGCGTCCATTAGCATTCACTAGCAAACACTTGCAACCACTTGCATCAAACATACATAACATGTTTACATTCAGTCCTATCATCCATAGGTTAAATCCTAAGATCTACCCTCTCAAAGTATACTAAAGGAAAGAACCTATTCAAAACTAAAGGTGGAAATAAGAAATTCAAGAGGCACCATCGAAGATATGCAGATAAGAGATATGTATTTTCTCCTCAGCCTCCCATGCAGCGTCCCCAATAATACTTCCCCATTGCACCTTAACCAAATGGACTTCCTTATTCCTTAGCTTCTTGATATCATGTCCAACTATCTTGGTAGGAATGCAATGAACCAATGCTTCTCTCTCCACTTCCACTTCCTCAAGTTGGATAGATCTACTACCTCTGTTGAATTATGTAAGCACTTTCTCAAGTGCAAAACATGAAAAACATTAGGAACTCCCACGAGCCTCTTCGGTAGCTTTATCTGATATGTCATCTTCCCTATTCTTTCTACAATGGGGAACAGTCATACGAATTTGGGGGCTAGTTTCCACTCGATCCAAATCTCACTACCTTTCTTAGCGGAGATACCTTAATGAAAACCAAATCTCCTACCTCGAACTCAACATCCCTTCTCCGCTTATCTGCATAAGATTTCTGTCTATCTTGGACCGTCTTCATTCTTCTTCTAATCAAATCAATCTTTTCTAAAGTCACTCTAATCATGTCGGGACCAAGTATTAATCTTTCTGTAGATTCCAACCAACATGAAGGCGACTTGCATGGTCTTCCATAAAGAGCTTCAAAAGGTGCTATCCCAATGCTAGTCTGAAAGCTATTGTTATAGGCGAACTCCACTAAAGTAAGATGCTCCTCCCAAGTTCCTCCAAAATCAAGAATGCACATCCTCAACAAATCCTCAAGAATTCAATTAACTCCCTCCATTTGGCCATCCGTCTGAAGGTGATAGGCCATGCTTAATCTAAGCTATGTACCTAAAGCCTCTTGCAAGCTTCTCCAAAATTCGCTAGTAAAGATAGGGTCTCTGTCGCTCACTATGCTAGAGGAAACTCCGTGAATTCAGATTATCTCACAAACATATAAGGATGCCAAATAAGGTGCTATCCTCTTACTATTGACCAGAATGAAGTGGGCGCTCTTAGTCAAACAATCTACAATCACCCTAATACTAGTATTCCCATTCCTAGATTAGGGTAAACCATCTATAAAGTCCATCAAAACACTATCTTGTTTCCATTCAGGTACATCTAATGGCTTAAGGAATCCGCCAGGCTTCTGTTGCTCTATTTTAACCCTTTGGCATACAAGACACCTAGCTATAAACTCTTCTACATCCTTCTTCATGTCACTACAATAAAACATTCTCTTCATGTCCCTATATATCTTATCACCATCCGGATGAATAGTAATTCGAGAATGATGTGCTTATGTTAAAACTGCTCTCGTCAAATCACCGGTGCGGGGGACACAAATCCTTCCATCTCTCCTTAGCCACCCTTTACTACCAATGGAATATCGTTGGATGTAACGACCCGTATTTTTACGGATCAAAACATTCTAAAATGATTGACCTTTGGTTGTATGGTTGTTAAGTCATTTCTGGTTTTGGCAGAATTTTGCTTAAGTCCTAAGTCGTAGCCGACTTAGGAGTTTGGACGAGTTAAGAGAAGTCTGGGTTGAGTTGCCGACTTAAGAAGTTAACTGGGTTAAGATGGTGGCATATGAGTTTTAGGCAGAAATATGGCTAAGTCGTAAGTCGTATACGACTTAGGGGATTGGAGCTACCCAGGTGATTGGCGAGTTAAGGTTAGAGTTAGGTCGTAGTGACCGAGTTATAAAGTTGGTGAGTTAAGTGTTAGGTCGGCAGGGCGAGTTAGCGACCTAAGAAACTGACCGACTTAGTAGTAGGTTAGCGACCTAGTAAAATGGGTGACCTATGGGATTGACCGACCTAGGAGATAAGTCGTGACCGACTTATAGGGTAGACGACTTAAGGGATAAGGAGATAAGTCAAAGGTGGGTTAGGTTAGTAGGTCGTATGCTTGTTGAGTTGTATCCCAGTAAGTTGCTAAGTCTTAAGTCGTAGACTGTTATGTCGTGTATAGTTAGGTCGGCAACGACCTGGAGGAGCTGGGTTTTGCCTAAGTGCTAGGTCGCGTGAGTTGTTAGGTCGCGTGTTGGTATAAGTCGTTAGGTCGTATAGGCTGGTTAAGTCGGCATAGCAGTAAGTCGTAAGTCGTCTAACCAGTTAAGGCGCGTGCGCATTAAGTCGTAGACAGGGTTCGTATGTGCGCATGTGTTGAGTCGGAGTTGTTGGCTAAGGGTTAGGTCGGAGGCTCTGTTAAGTCGTGGGGGTTTTTAGGTCGTAGGTCGGCATGGTGTTAAGTCGGCAGCGACTTAAGGAGATAGCCGAGTTACGACTTAGGCAGTTTTCAGCTATAAATAGGAGGGGTTGTTCTCACTTTTTGGGATCCGGATTTTGAAGCGACGAAGTGCTGCCATTTTGAGAGCTCGACTTCTACACTTCTTCACTTCTTTTCTCCACTCTAATCTAGTGCTTCCTTCCATCCAAATCGAAGATCAAGATTGAAGATTCAAGAGCTTAGATTGAAGATCTTCATCTTTTCAAGAGAGATTTCTTCATTTGAAGCGGATTTGTGATAGATCTAGCTTCATCCTTTGCTGTCCAGATCTAAAGTGTGTTGATTTGAGGTTGTTTTGGTGATTTGGTGAGTGGTGATTATCTCTCACACGGATCCAAAGGAGTATATCGGATTGTTGGCCCGATTTGGTGTTTAAAATAGTGATTTCCATGCATTTTCTTCATCCTATGTGTAGATCCATATAGATCCATTGTTCATGATGATGTTACATCCATTTTATCATATGTTAACCTATGCAAGTTCATTCGTCAAGTTTGTAGAGATATAATCCATGTTTTCATGCTTATTGGACTTTCAACTCTTTAATTACGAAAATGCCATTATTGTTATAATTGTCTACTTAGATCATTTTTGAATGCTTGATTGCTTGGATTGATGTTTGATTTGATTGATTGTTATGAACTAGATGATTGATGATTAGATTTAGATCGAAGGTGATTCAAAAGCTAAGGGAAAGGCTCTTGAATTGGAAAAGCTGCTCGTGGCATATGTAGCGGGATGATGAAGCTCTTATGCATAGATTTGATGATGTGAAGTTGAGATGAAGCTTTGCAAGGATGTAATGAAGCGAGGCATCATATGATGAAGACTTGGTCTAATCCAGACGGGATCATTCCAAGCATGTTGATAACTCGGTGATATGATTCGAGTTGAAGATAATGAATGGATATGAGAACAGTCGTCGAGGAGGATGACTAGGAGGCTTGGATAGCATCGTTGTTGAAGGTTCTAGCATGCTCTAAGCAAGAGTACGTTTGGGCAGATTCGATAGTTCCAACGGCCAACTGTTGATGGTCGAGTACTCTGGGCAGATTCGATAGTCCTAGGCACGGGCTGCGACGACGTGCGGGAGTTATGTCTAGAACCGGGGTTTCCATTAGCCCTTGACGGACGGCTGAAAGAATGTGCCGGTCATTCAATTAACGGTGATATCGAAGCAGTGATAACAGTGATAGCCAGAGTCATGGATGTTTGGTTGTATCGTCATTCGGACTCAAGAGCGGTATTTTCTGGGTGCTTATCTGATTTAGGCCTTGGTACTTGGAAAACATCGCCCTTGACTCGAGTGATAATAGTTTTACTTTAAATTGTATGCTCTGCTATGTTTGCTTCTGCTTAGTGTGTGTCTGGGGGATATCACTGTAGAATGAGGTTGGAGTGGGAGGGTTGTATTCCTATTCCTTTTCCTTTATGCTCTTTTGGTATGTTGTTAGTTAATTTACTGCTCACTAAGACTGTTGTCTGACTCAAGGCTTTATGTTTTAATTCTTATTGCCTTGGGCTGTTCGTCCATTTTGGGACGGGCAGACTAGGTAGCAGGTGACAGGTGCTGTTCTCTTCTCACGATGCTGATATCGAAGACGAGCTAGAGGGTTGCATATTATCTTCTTATTTGTACTGGATATTCCGCTGTTTGTATTCTCTGAGAGATTTGTAGTGAGGCTGGATGTATTGACTATGTGATGCTTGTATTCAACTATTATGGAGTTGTATATAATTTGTTCTATAAAGCTTCACTATATACATATGTTCTATTGTATTTTGTCCATGCGCTGTGAGTAATACGATAGATTCTGTTGTTTTTAATCTTACCTTGACAATCGTCCATGGTTGCCTGGCACACTTTACAGCGCTCTATCTCTAGATTCGGTGCAGGGGTCATGGGCGGTCGTCACATTTGGTATCAGAGCATTGGTTAATCGATTTTACCCAACGCTCGCTGGAGTAACTACGTATGAGAGACGTAATTGTATTTTGATGGATGATTACTATATATAATATAGTAGCTTGGTAGAGTTTGAGTCCTTTATGCAGTTGTTTCTCTAGATGTTCTAATCATTCCTTTTTATAGATATTGAGAATGAGTCGAAGAGGGAGACCAGCTGTTAGGGAAGGCCGTGCTACTGAAGAGACTGCTGATTATGCAGCCATGTTCGAAGCTATGATGACTTCGATCATGAGAAGGATACCAGTTCCGGGGGCAGCAGTTGATGTTGGAGTTCAAGTCCAAACTCCGAAACCAGTGGATTTCGCTAAGCTGTGCAAGGATTATACTGCTCTTGGAGGGAAGGTTTTCTTGGGAACAGAATCAACTATTGAGGTCCAGAGATGGATAGATGCTTGTAGGAGGATCTTTGGTGATTTGGGAATTGATGATGCAACTAAGAGGAAGTTGGCATCAAGGCAGCTTCAAGGGAGAGCTTCTGATTGGTGGAACTCTATTACCATCACTACTCTGGAAGAAGAGATTACTTGGGAGCAATTCCAAGCTAGATTTGAAGCTAAGTTCATTTCTACAGCTCAGAAGTCTGTTCTGTTCAAGAAGTTCGTGGAGCTCAAGCAGGGTGGAAGATCTGTTCTTGAGTATGTTTCTGAGTTTGAAGCTTTGTCCAAGTATGCCCGGTCATATATTGAGTCTGCTTACCAGAAGAATGAGAAGTTCGTGACTGGCTTGGATAGTTATCTTGGGAGACAGTTGGTGGATCATTTGGATGATTCATTTGAGAAGCTTGTGGAGAAAGCTCTTAGGCATGAGAGTCTGTTTCCTAAGGAAGGACCTGTTGTTGCTGTTACCAAGGGAGAATCTAAACCACAGCAGGGTGGAAACCAGAAGAGGAAGCAGCAGCAGCAGAAGGGTAAGGATGGCCAGAAGAAGCCGAAAGGCGAGGTGACTTGCTACAATTGTCAGCAGAAGGGCCATTTCTCTAAGGATTGTAAGAATCCGAAGGCACCGATGAAGTGTCACAACTGTGACAAGCCGGGACATTTCAGGAAGAATTGTCCAGAACCAAGGAAGGACAGGCAGATTGTGCAAGCCTATGCTTTGGGGGCTGTTCCGTCGTCTTCGAAAGCTCCTACTGCTGAAGAAAAGGGGAAGAGTGTGGTTGTTCAAGGTACTCTTTTCCTATGTGGTATTCCAGTTAGAGTTCTGTTTGATACTGGAGCGTCGCATTCGTTTGTTTGTAATGAACTAGTAGGCCGGTTAGGTTTGGAACCGGATATTGTTGATAGGCCATTGGTTGTGACTAATCCAGTTGGAGGTTCGTCTTGTTTGTGTATGTTATGCCGTGGTCTAGTTGTGTCGAGTCATGGTTGCTCTTTTGTTTGTGATTGCTTTGTTCTGAACTTTGCGGGGTTCGGAATTATCTTGGGTATGGACTGGCTTAGGAAGTATGCGGCTAAGGTTGACTGTGAGAGGCTGGAAGTGACAGTCGAGAATGTGGAAGGGCGAAAGATTGTGATACGATGTAAGCATGAGGAAGGCGTCTTCATGAGCTTCATGTATTCGCTAGTTGTTCCACGGGATGGACTGTCTTTAGTGCCAATCGCAAATGGATTCGAGGATGTCTTTGACGAAGTCAAAGGGTTGCCGCCGCATAGAGAGATCGAGTTTCGTATAGATCTAGTTGAAGGAGCCAGACCTGTTGTGATGCCTCTTAGGCGGATGGCGCCTAGGGAACAGCAGGAGTTGAGGGTGCAAGTTGATGACCTTTTGCAGAAAGGATTCATTCGGCGTAGTGTGTCCGAGTGGGGTGCACCAGTTGTGTTTGCAACCAAGGCAGATGGGTCGTTGAGATTGTGCGTCGATTATCGTGAGCTGAATAAGGTGACTAAGAAGAACAAGTATCCATTGCCGAGAATAGATGACTTGTTTGATCAGCTTCACGAAGCTAAGGTGTTTTCTCAGATGGATTTGGCAACGGGATTTCACCAGTTGAGAGTAGCAAAGGATAGTGTGCCGAAGACTGCTTTTAGGACACCATCTGGTTTCTTTGAGTGGCTGGTAATGCCGTTTGGATTGACTAACGCGCCAGCATATTTTGTGGATCTTATGAATAGAGTGTTCAGAGATCAGTTGAACAAGTTCGTACTTGTGTTCGTGGATGATATTCTGATTTATTCCAGAACTGAAGAAGAACACAAGACGCACTTGCGTATTGTTTTGGAGATCTTACGGAAACATCAGCTGAAGGCTAAGTTTTCGAAGTGTCACTTCTGGAAGAGTGAAGTGAGGTTCTTAGGCCATGTGATTTCTGGAAATGGAATAGCGGTTGATCCCGCTAAGGTGGCAGCAATCCAGGATTGGGTTAGACCTAAGAATGCATCAGATGTGAGAAGTTTTCTTGGATTAGCAGGATATTATCGATGGTTTATCAAAGACTTCTCCAAGATAGCTGCACCGTTAACAGGATTGACGAAGAAGAACCAAGTGTTCAGTTGGGATGCTAATTGTGAGCAAGCTTTCGGAATCCTGAAAGAGCGATTGACGAGTGCTCCTGTTTTGACTATTCCAAGTGGGAATGATGAGATGGTAGTTTACACCGATGCATGTGGTACTGGACTTGGAGCAGTGTTGATGCAAAAGGATAAAGTTGTTGCGTATGCCAGTCAACAACTGAAGCCGCATGAAAGGAATTACCCAACTCATGACTTGGAATTAGCGGCGATTGTATTTGCTCTGAAGATGTGGAGGCATTATCTGTTGGGAGTTCGATTCGAGTTGTTTACGGATCACAAGTCGTTGAAGTATCTTTTCTCCCAAAAGGATTTGAATCTTCGACAGCAACGTTGGCTAGAGTTTTTGGCATCGTATGACTTTGATATAGCTTATACTCCGGGAAAAGGTAACGCAGTGGCTGATGCGTTAAGTCGAAGACATGCAGGATTGGGAGCCATGTTTTCTGAATGGAAGAGTCTCGAGTATTTAGCTGGATTTGACTTCAGGCCTAGATGCGAATTGGAACCTGAGATGTTGGCAAACTTATCAATAAGACCCACTCTTGTGGAAAGGATTGGTGAGAGCCAAAAGCGAGATGATAAGCTTGTCAAGATTATCCGTGATTTGGAATCTGGATTGGATCCAGAAAAGGATAAAGGATTCGAGGTCGATCGAGAGGGTTGGCTTCGGAAGCAAGGACGACTAGTTGTTCCCGATATAGATGAATTGAGGAGTGAAGTTCTGAAGGAAAGTCATCACTCGAAGTTGACAATTCATCCAGGTGGAAATAAGATGTATCGGGATATGAAGAGAACCTACTACTGGGAAGGTATGAAGAAGGATGTTGGAAATTTTATTTCCAAATGTATGAACTGCCAGTTGGTAAAAGCCGAACAGAAGAAGCCAAGCGGATTGCTTCAGCCCTTAGAAGTTCCTACATGGAAGTGGGAACAAGTGTCGATGGATTTTATCGATGGATTGCCTAGAACCAGAACGGGAAATGAAGGGATCTGGGTCATTGTGGATCGTCTGACTAAGAGTGCACGATTCATTCCTGTTCGATCGACTAGGACTGCATCAAAGTTGGCTGAGTTGTATGTTAAGTGGATAGTTCGATTCCATGGTATTCCGAAGAGTATAGTGAGCGATCGAGATCCTTTGTTCACTAGTGGATTTTGGAAGAGCTTCCAGGAAGTTTTGGGAACCGAGTTGTGTTTGAGTACAGCTTATCACCCTCAAACAGATGGTCAGACTGAGAGAGTCAACCGAGTTTTGGAAGATCTCCTCAGAGCTTGTGTTTTGGACTTCGGAGGATCATGGGAAGATCACCTTCATTTGGTGGAGTTTGCATACAACAACAGTTACCAGTCAAGCATTGGTATGGCACCATATGAGGCATTGTATGGAAGACCGTGTAACTCTCCAACATGTTGGTTGGAAACTGGAGAAAAACTGATGCTTGGGCCAGAGATGATTCGTCAGACTTCAGATTGTATAGAAATCATTCGGCAACGAATGAAGGCAGCCCAAGACCGTCAGAAGAGTTATGCTGATAAGCGTCGAAAGGATTTGGAATTCGACGTGGGAGATATGGTTTTTATGAAGATTTCTCCACTAAAGAATGTTATTCGATTCGGGAAGAAAGGAAAATTGACTCCGAGATTTGTTGGACCATTCCCGATCATCGAGCGAATTGGAAAGCTCGCCTACAGATTGGAGTTACCGGAGAAGATGTCGGGTGTGCACAATGTTTTTCATGTATCGCATCTATGGAAGTATGTGCACGACTCGAGTACAGTGGTTTCTGCTGATAGCTGTGAAGATTTCGAGGTTGATCCAGTTGATAGAAGACCTCGTAAGCCGCTTCGTGTTGTTGAAACTGACACGAAACAGCTTAGGAGGAAGATAGTTAAGTTGCTCAAGATACAATGGAGTGACGATGATAACGACTGTACGTGGGAGGTGGAAGAGAGGATGAAAGCAGCTCATCCTGAACTCTTCAAGGTATGGCCCTAATGTGTCGTGTCATCTAACGAAATTGTAACTTGTTCTAAGTCTTAGAATTCTGTACGCTAAGCTAGAATTGGATGCATGGTTTGTTGATTGTTATGGATGATAGGCGTACAGAATAGCTTTGATTGCCTTGTTTGTTTGGAATTTCGGGGGCGAAATTCCTAAGGGGGAGAGAATGTAACGACCCGTATTTTTACGGATCAAAACATTCTAAAATGATTGACCTTTGGTTGTATGGTTGTTAAGTCATTTCTGGTTTTGGCAGAATTTTGCTTAAGTCCTAAGTCGTAGCCGACTTAGGAGTTTGGACGAGTTAAGAGAAGTCTGGGTTGAGTTGCCGACTTAAGAAGTTAACTGGGTTAAGATGGTGGCATATGAGTTTTAGGCAGAAATATGGCTAAGTCGTAAGTCGTATACGACTTAGGGGATTGGAGCTACCCAGGTGATTGGCGAGTTAAGGTTAGAGTTAGGTCGTAGTGACCGAGTTATAAAGTTGGTGAGTTAAGTGTTAGGTCGGCAGGGCGAGTTAGCGACCTAAGAAACTGACCGACTTAGTAGTAGGTTAGCGACCTAGTAAAATGGGTGACCTATGGGATTGACCGACCTAGGAGATAAGTCGTGACCGACTTATAGGGTAGACGACTTAAGGGATAAGGAGATAAGTCAAAGGTGGGTTAGGTTAGTAGGTCGTATGCTTGTTGAGTTGTATCCCAGTAAGTTGCTAAGTCTTAAGTCGTAGACTGTTATGTCGTGTATAGTTAGGTCGGCAACGACCTGGAGGAGCTGGGTTTTGCCTAAGTGCTAGGTCGCGTGAGTTGTTAGGTCGCGTGTTGGTATAAGTCGTTAGGTCGTATAGGCTGGTTAAGTCGGCATAGCAGTAAGTCGTAAGTCGTCTAACCAGTTAAGGCGCGTGCGCATTAAGTCGTAGACAGGGTTCGTATGTGCGCATGTGTTGAGTCGGAGTTGTTGGCTAAGGGTTAGGTCGGAGGCTCTGTTAAGTCGTGGGGGTTTTTAGGTCGTAGGTCGGCATGGTGTTAAGTCGGCAGCGACTTAAGGAGATAGCCGAGTTACGACTTAGGCAGTTTTCAGCTATAAATAGGAGGGGTTGTTCTCACTTTTTGGGATCCGGATTTTGAAGCGACGAAGTGCTGCCATTTTGAGAGCTCGACTTCTACACTTCTTCACTTCTTTTCTCCACTCTAATCTAGTGCTTCCTTCCATCCAAATCGAAGATCAAGATTGAAGATTCAAGAGCTTAGATTGAAGATCTTCATCTTTTCAAGAGAGATTTCTTCATTTGAAGCGGATTTGTGATAGATCTAGCTTCATCCTTTGCTGTCCAGATCTGAAGTGTGTTGATTTGAGGTTGTTTTGGTGATTTGGTGAGTGGTGATTATCTCTCACACGGATCCAAAGGAGTATATCGGATTGTTGGCCCGATTTGGTGTTTAAAATAGTGATTTCCATGCATTTTCTTCATCCTATGTGTAGATCCATATAGATCCATTGTTCATGATGATGTTACATCCATTTTATCATATGTTAACCTATGCAAGTTCATTCGTCAAGTTTGTAGAGATATAATCCATGTTTTCATGCTTATTGGACTTTCAACTCTTTAATTACGAAAATGCCATTATTGTTATAATTGTCTACTTAGATCATTTTTGAATGCTTGATTGCTTGGATTGATGTTTGATTTGATTGATTGTTATGAACTAGATGATTGATGATTAGATTTAGATCGAAGGTGATTCAAAAGCTAAGGGAAAGACTCTTGAATTGGAAAAGCTGCTCGTGGCATATGTAGCGGGATGATGAAGCTCTTATGCATAGATTTGATGATGTGAAGTTGAGATGAAGCTTTGCAAGGATGTAATGAAGCGAGGCATCATATGATGAAGACTTGGTCTAATCCAGACGGGATCATTCCAAGCATGTTGATAACTCGGTGATATGATTCGAGTTGAAGATAATGAATGGATATGAGAACAGTCGTCGAGGAGGATGACTAGGAGGCTTGGATAGCATCGTTGTTGAAGGTTCTAGCATGCTCTAAGCAAGAGTACGTTTGGGCAGATTCGATAGTTCCAACGGCCAACTGTTGATGGTCGAGTACTCTGGGCAGATTCGATAGTCCTAGGCACGGGCTGCGACGACGTGCGGGAGTTATGTCTAGAACCGGGGTTTCCATTAGCCCTTGACGGACGGCTGAAAGAATGTGCCGGTCATTCAATTAACGGTGATATCGAAGCAGTGATAACAGTGATAGCCAGAGTCATGGATGTTTGGTTGTATCGTCATTCGGACTCAAGAGCGGTATTTTCTGGGTGCTTATCTGATTTAGGCCTTGGTACTTGGAAAACATCGCCCTTGACTCGAGTGATAGTAGTTTTACTTTAAATTGTATGCTCTGCTATGTTTGCTTCTGCTTAGTGTGTGTCTGGGGGCTATCACTGTAGAATGAGGTTGGAGTGGGAGGGTTGTATTCCTATTCCTTTTCCTTTATGCTCTTTTGGTATATTGTTAGTTAATTTACTGCTTACTAAGACTGTTGTCTGACTCAAGGCTTTATGTTTTAATTCTTATTGCCTTGGGCTGTTCGTCCATTTTGGGACGGGCAGACTAGGTAGCAGGTGACAGGTGCTGTTCTCTTCTCACGATGCTGATATCGAAGACGAGCTAGAGGGTTGCATATTATCTTCTTATTTGTACTGGATATTCCGCTGTTTGTATTCTCTGAGAGATTTGTAGTGAGGCTGGATGTATTGACTATGTGATGCTTGTATTCAACTATTATGGAGTTTTATATAATTTGTTCTATAAAGCTTCACTATATACATATGTTCTATTGTATTTTGTCCATGCGCTGTGAGTAATACGATAGATTCTGTTGTTTTTAATCTTACCTTGACAATCGTCCATGGTTGCCTGGCACACTTTACAGCGCTCTATCTCTAGATTCGGTGCAGGGGTCATGGGCGGTCGTCACATTGGAGATGTCTAGAGACCTCTCCTCTGCTAATCCTACCCAAAATATCCACAAGTTCTGAATCCTCTCACCGCCTTAAGCCAACCTGATCAATGAGGGTAGGTTTAACCTCAAGTGTTGCCAATAATCTAGGGGCAATGTCCGTAGAGGGCTTAAAATCAAAATTGGAAATAAACTCTAGGCTTTTCCACCCCACGAACATCGGACTATGAGTTGCTTTCTTTCTACTTAGCGCATCCGCAACCACTTTCCTTTACAAGGGGTGTAAGCTATCTCAAAGTCATATGATGCCAAAAACTCCATCTAATGCTGCTGCCTCAAGTTTAAATCCTTTCGTGAGAATAGGTACTTCAAAAATTTAAAAGGTCGAACCCTCTCCTAGAAAGTAATGTCTCCAAGACTTGAGTGCAAAAACAATAGCAACTAACTCCAAATCATGGGTAGGGTAATTCTTCTCATGAGTTCTCAACTGTCTACTTCCATAGCATACCACCCTCCCTTCTTGTATCAATACTGCTCCAAGATCCGTCTTACATGCATCAGTGTATGTTGTAAAAGGCTTAGCTCCGTTGGGTAAAACTAATACTAGTATATGTAAGAATTAATATTTACAAGATAAATTCTAAAAATAGATGTAAAAACTTTAAAAACAAAGTGTAAATAACTATAATTAACTAAATAAATGTAGCTAAATAAAAATAAAATAAAAAGAAAGTCTAAACTTTTCTTTAAAATAGACTGTAAATAAGCTTATATAAAAGTTGCCTCAAAATTGTAGAAAAACTATAACAATTGAGAACCCTATTATTTAAATTACTTAAAAATCTAAAATAATTACCAAACACTCACCTATGGCCCTTAGCTCTAGTTGTTGGTCTTCCTTGGTCCACTCCTATAGCGTAGAATGTTTTTACCAAAAAGGTTTCCTCCTTAGAAAAAATTTCTATTTAGGGTCCAGCCTCTGGCAATGAACCTAATTAGGAGAAAATCTAAATGAAAAAATAGCTAGGCCTAGGGTTCTATTTTTGGTTTATTTAGGGATCTCAGACCATTGGATTTAAAAATTAAATCTGGTGCAACCACATCATAGGCTCGTTTGGAACTGTCGGATGAAAGCACGAACGCATATGATTTGAAGAAATTTGCAAAATATGAAGATCGACTCTAATGTGGATGAATTTACGTCCAAGTAAATAGGCGGGTCGACCTAGGTTGCTTGGGGGTCGACCCATATATGTTGAAGGTCGACCAATAGGTTGACCCATGCATATTAGGGTCGACCCTAAGGTCAACGTGACCTTTTATTTCTTTCGTATCTTCTTCATACTATCTCGGATTTTGACAAATTGTATATGGAAATTGACTGAAAATTACCACAAACACAATGGTGCAATTCCTATGAATCGATTCTGACAATTTCACAAACTTATTTTATTATTTAATTAATTTGTAAATGAATTATTATAGCTTAAATTTTGAGTTGTTACAATCCCTATATCATTTAACACTTTCTTGAAAGAAGTTGTGCTTTATATAGTTATTTTTGAAAACATAAGCAGATCATCAAAATAAATCAAGTGATTTCACTACGCCGTAGATGGCCTATTGCAACGAAAATACAAGATGTTGCTAGCTACAATGTAATGATAGCTATGCTGATTTTTGTCTATTACAAGATTAGCTTCAGGATGTTAGCATAGATATCAACACTATGTTGAAGTAGCATAGACTTATAAAAATATTACAAAAAATGAGTGCGGGCCGAAAGCGGGCTGAAATAATTTTTAACGCGGGAAGCAAATACAAAGCGGCAAAAGTTAACAAAATATTGAAGGGTTTCACTCAAACACTTAACAAAATACGTACTCCGTCGCTCAACCTCTCAAACACTCAAACACTCTGCGATTTCAATTAGGGCTAAAAGTTCTAAGTTTACAAGCTTAATTGGGGTTCGATTAGGGCAAGTTCGAGTTCAAGTTCAATTAGGGCTTCAGTGTTAAAATTAGGTCTTCAATTGGGGTTCGTTTGGGTTTCGAATTTCAATTAGGGCTTCGATTTAATCTGCTGCTTAAGGTATCACTCTATGTATATTTCAAGCTTTTCTTGATTTGATTATTGTGTTGCCTAATTTACTGATTTACTTGTGAGTTCAGGTGTAATCATATTCTTGATTTTATTATTGTGTTTGTCTTTGCATGTTATTTGTGTGTAAATTAGTGATGAACGACGAGGAAAAAATATGGGCAGAACTTCCTAAGTTCAGTGAAGGATATATCAGCCAGAGTGAAACGTTTTATTCAAAATACTTTTTCTAGATTCGCGGTAGGTGATGATATTACATGCCCTTGCAAGTTTGAAAGGCACGCTGTGGAACTATGTCAAGGTAATTTGCAAACTTAGCTGAATTTTACTTAAATATATGAAACTTATCACAAAAGTAGCATGACTGCTCTTTTTAATGTTTGATTTGTATTTAAGCAACGGTATATTATTCCGGATGAATGTGAATATTGGGTTTTAAAGTCAATTCGTGACTCTTGGAGGGGGTACAAGAGTCGTATTAAAAAGGCACATTATACGGCTTATGAAACTTATGAAGAGAGGCTTGAAAATAGGCCGAACGAAATTCCACTTGCGGATTTTAGAGTACTCTTGATGTATTGGGGAGATGAAAAAATTTAGGTATAATTTTAAGTTTTATCACAGAATTTTTTTCCGTTTTTATTCATTCAAATTAGGCAGATAAACATCTTTATTTCATTATTTTGTAGTCCAAGGCCCTTACAAATTGTGCAAGTCGAAAATCGTATACAAACACACACACTGCTGGTCCAAAACTTTTTTCCCAAATTCAGCATAAGATGGTATGTATTTTGCTTATTTTTATGGTTGGCTGGAGGTATGCATTTTATTTTATCTGAAATTCCTCTCCTTATTTAGCAAAGCGATATATGTTCCAAAAATAAAATAAAAATTACAACATATATGTTCCAAAATAAAATATCACCTCACTCAAACAAATAAGCAAAATAAATATTAGTGATATATGTTCTGTTTATGATATAGAAGTTTGTTACTAAAAGAATAACAAGCAGGCTATATAATCTGATCTGTCACATTAATCATCCAGCAAATGTTTTTATTTCAATCTTAAGTGAATCAAACCAGAATATCTCTAGTTTGATTCTCTGCCACTCTCTTCAAAGAATCTCAGTGCTTATCAGAGTTATAGATACATTTGTACTCAAAGAAACTTGTTTAGGGTTATAAAGGTGTGATCGTGTCCTTGGAAATCGATCGGGTGAACTTGTGTCCTGTGAATCAAGTGGTTCTACCCAGAGACCTGAGAATCTGGAGGGTGTACCTCGTCGCCTTGGAATCGAGGGATTGTAATCTAGATTATTATTGAATAGAAAGCCGTACGAGTTGTGCGGGACTGGATGTAGGGTAACACCGAACCAGTATAAAATTCCTGGTGTGTTCTTTCCTTTACTTGCTTTTTATTTATATTTGCATCTGTTTGTGATTCTGTGATTTGATCTGTGATTGTGTATTTGCATTAAGTTAGTTAAATCAATTTAAATTAAAGAAGTTTTAAAGAAATCCTTAAAACACTATTCACCCCCCCTCTAGTGTTAAATAGCCTTAAGATCATCTTCCGCGTCCTTGTCATTTGGTATCAGAGCAAGTTTTTCAAAGTATTCATAACCTGATTTTTGAAAAGTAACAATGGCTACCAACACTGGTATTTCTAGTTCATTTGTAGAGGGTCAGTCCACTGCCAGACCACCACTTTTCAATGGCAGTAACTATGCATATTGGGCATGTAGAATGAAGATATATTTACAATCCATTAGTTTAGAAACATGGAATATGACACAAACTGAATACACTGAGCCCACAACTGATTTTGCTCAATGGACGACCGTTCAAAGAGAAGTGGCTCAAAACAATTCAAAAGCCATGAATATTTTATTTTGTTCACTAGATAGAAATGAATTTAATAGGGTATCTGTTTGTAAAACTGCATATGAAATCTGGAAAACTCTGCAAGTTACTCATGAAGGAACAAGCAAAGTTAAACAGACCAAAATTTCTATTCTTACTAATCAATTTCAATTATTTAAGATGTTGCCTAGTGAATCTATTCCAGATATGTATAGTCGTTTTCAGGATATTGTTCATTCACTAATATCTCTGGGAAAAGCAATCTCCGAAGAAGATCAAGTCAGGAAAATTCTGAATTCACTCACTCCAGAATGGGATCTGAAGACATTGGCGATTGAAGAAGCAAATAACATCAGTACCTTAAAGATTGATGAATTAATTGGAAATCTGATGTCATATGAAGTTCAAATTCAGGAAAGAAGGGAGAATAAGTCATCAGAAAAAAGGTCCATTGCCTTTAATGCACTAACTGGTGAATCAGACTCTAGTGATGATGATGAAGAAATAGCCTTCATGACAAGAAACTTTCGAAAATTCTTGAAATATAGAAAAATGAATAATCACAAGAGAAAAAGTTTTGGAAATAACACTGAATCACTCAACAACATCAAATGCTTCAATTGCAATGAGTTTGGTCATTATCAAAGAGACTGTCCACATCAAGAAAAGCAAACTCCTCAATCAAACAAAGAATATTCAAAGAAAAGAAAGAAAGCATTTGCAGCAACACTGAATGATTCAGATACGTCCTCAAGTGATGATGAACAGAAAACAGAATTGGCAAATATGTGTTTTATGACAACTCAGAATTCAGATAATCAGGATGATATGGAACTCAAACAAGGTACACGTTTACTATTTTAATTGGTTGAAAATTGGTTGCTTAGAATAGTTTATTAATTAAGTATATGATTAATTTTATTAACTTAAAATTTTTCAAATATCTTTTAAAAATTTATAAAATATTATTCTTATATATTTTCTGTATAATATACTTTCAAAATATATTCAGACAATAGTCATAATATATATAAGTATATATATATATATAAATCTTGTACATGTTTGAAATCATTTTTGCAAAATCTGATGTGCATGTCGACATGGCACTTATTGGTAATGTCGACATACCTGTAGCAAATCAGATTTCTAAATTTGAATTCAAAATTCAAATTTCCCTCCACCTTTTCACTAACTCCTATGTTCTGAATAGTTATGACTCTTTGACCAGAGAATCCACCTATTCAACCTCTTTATATCTATCTTCTATCAACACTTATCTCCATCTTCAATTCAAATTCAAATCAACTTTTATCTTCAAACACTCTTATCTCTTCAAAAATGGCATCCACTAGCAACGTAGCCGGAATGAGGCTGTCAAAAGCCACCAAAGATCATCTCTACAATAATAGAGATGCCATACTTGCATACATTAATTATGCAACTTATGAAAAGTTCATTCGGGTAGTTTTGCTATTTTTAATGACTTCGCTTCTTATGAAATTGATGCTCTCTTTCAAAACAATGGTATTCTAAGCTTGGTTGACAATAACCAAAATGATTTTGTTTGCTATCCAAACCTTGTCAAAATGTTTTATGCAAATTTAAATCGTGGTTTTTATAATGGAAGGGATGATGAAGTGTGGAGTAGTGTCAAGGGGACACAAATTGTTTTGGATACCGATGTTTTAGGAACCATACTTGAGTGTAAAAGTACCGGTTCCAATCTTTCTTCTTTTGAAATCGAGGAAACCGATCGTGAAACTTTTCACAATATTTTTGAGGAAGAAATGGATTTCAAAAATAAATTTTTTCGACCAAAAGCTCGTATTGTTAATCTTCTCCTTCAACGCACTATTACTCCGAGATCGGGAAATTACAATAACCCGACTCAAAAAGTGTGTAAGGCTCTTTTTGCAATTTTTGGAAATTATGATATTAATTGGGCACAAGTTATCTTGGATGAATTTCGTCACAAAAACTTGGATTCAGGAGAGAATGCATTATATCATGGAATATACCTCACTAGAATTTTTAATTACTTTGGAGTGGATATGAGAGGTGAAGAATTCTTTCCAAGAAAGGTTTTTAATCATTCCAATATTTCACTTATGAAAATTCCGCACGTGTTTCAACCATACGAAACACTAACGGAAAAAGAAGCACGATTGGGGTATGAGGAAATGCAAGAAGATGAGGAGGAAGACGAAGAAGAGGAAGAGGAGGAAGAAGAAGGTGAAGAAGAAGAAGGTGAGGAAGAAGAAGAGGAAGAAAGTGAAGAAACTTCCTTAGAGAGTATTGATTTTCCCACACGACCATCAAACAAGATTCTCCTTCACAATCAACGAGTAATTGTAAAAAATCAAAAAGCTCTCAAACACTCCGTAAACAAAAAATTGGACAAAATGTCCAATACTATGAACAAGTTCTTCTCCAAAGTCAACAAGAAGCTTAATATCTCATCATCTTCATCCTCATCTACTAGTTTCTAGAGTTTACTTTTTGTATATCAATGAAATTTGGTATATTGAAAGTTGTATCTTTATGTTTTCTCTATGAGATTCATGTACTTCTCTGTTCTAGTATGAAATGAAGCTTATTCTCTGTTTATCTTACTGTCACTCTTATTTATATCAAGTAATATATATATAAATCATATGTATATACACTGAAAATTCAAAAAATAAGATGTGCAAAATCTGCTATGTATGTCGACATACTGTATAGAGGTCATGTCGACATATACTGGTCATATTCTGAATGGACATTTCAATTTGAAATTCAAAATAACTCCTTATGTCTATTCATTTCAAACGACTTTCCTGTCTATTTAAGTCCTATTTTCTTCCAGAAAACTTCTCATAACTTCTCTCTACTCTTATCTACTTATTTCCTTCTTACTTATCGTCAAAATGGCTTCATCCTCTTCAAATCTAAGTGATAATCTTGAAGAGACTCTCAAATCCTTCAAAGACATTCTTACTTTTATTCTACGAAATCAGAGGCACTTAGAACTGAGTCAAATGCAGATGATAAAGGAACAAGAAAGGCATTTCGATGCACTACGATGGATGATCTCCGCTCTCAACAAAGAGGATCTCCAAGTAAATCCACCGAAGACATTGCTCCAGGACGATGAAGATTGGGAAGTAATCAAAGCGGATCCCATCTTTGGAAAAGAGGGATGGGTTGAAGTTCCACGTAACATTTAACTTGTTTGATTTGGTTTAAAAATTGATTTGATTTGAAATACTTGATTTGGTTTTAAAACATGGTTGATTTATGATAACTTACTATATTGATTATGTAATAAGACATAAATAGGTGTGCTTATGGTTGATTGATTTGTCTATTTATTGTATGCATTTTCTTTTTATCTAATAGTCATGTATGTAGTAATATTGAAATGAATAAAATAATCTGTGGTTACACGTATTATTCTCATTCTTATATTACTCATATATATCATTCTGAGTATACAATATTTAGCATTGTTATATCTAGTTTCAGTATTATTAATGATAACACTATCATTAAATATCATAGATTTAGGGGGAGTTAATGTCATTTTTTTTGTTGATGACAAAGGGGGAGAAGTATAAAATAGGTTAGTCAGTATAAAATAGGTTAGTTAGGCATAGATTAAGGGGGAGTTATTAGATTTAGGGGGAGTTATAAGGAGAATATAAATATTTTATAAACAAAGGTTGTCATCATCAAAAAGGGGGAGAATGTTAGTCCATAGGATAGTAGGTTTTGATGACAACAACTATAGAAGTGTTATAAAATATATATGTGCAGGAAATCTATATGCAGGTATCAACAAAAGAAGACTGTACAGTAAAGAAGACAAAGATCAAGAGTTCAAGATTGAAGACTCATGAGATTCAAGATATTCAAGAGTTCAAGACAAATAATATAGTTAGGTTAGATATTTGTTAAAACTCCTTGAAAGCACTATCATTCTTTTTTATCCAATTTACTCGTGGAATGGAATCCACTTCGTTCTTGTTAAAGGGATGGAACCCTAGTGAGATGGAACTCACGAAATATCTAGTGGAACGGATAGTAGCCCTATTTTGTTATCCACTAATTTTGATTCAAAATGATTTTCAAAATTATCTCTTGTTTCATAAAATGATTTTCAAATATTCCTTTTCAAAAGAAAAACCTTCGTTCGTATTTCCAAAAATGTTTTAGCCTCAAAATCATATTTATCATTTTGTTATATTTTGATTTCAAAATTGTCCTTGATATTTTAGCCTCAAAATCTATTTTAATATTATATTTACTTTAGTTTATTTACCTTGATTTTAAAATATATTTTAGTATATATACATATATATATTCATAAGTATTTCTACTTCTAAATACCTTATACAAATACAAAGAGTCCATTTGAATAAAGTTGCATATGTTTTAAATCATCATTTTCAAAGAAAAGCAAATCATCATTTTTACTAGACCATGTCGACATCCTCTTTACTTGTCATGTCGACATGCTTCCCGTTATAGCAAAGGTTGTTTTCAAAAGAAGTGTCTATTCGTTTAAATCTCTTCGAATGGACACATCCATTCATTCTCTATAAATAGAGACTGTTATGAACGTTTTCCAGTAACTACTTTCTTTATTTTCTCTCCTCTTTATTCTCTTATCTTATTTTCTAATCATCCTATCCATATTCTGCCGAAATCTTAAGTGAATCAAACCAGAATATCTCTAGTTTGATTCTCTGCCACTCTCTTCAAAGAATCTCAGTGCTTATCAGAGTTATAGATACATTTGTACTCAAAGAAACTTGTTTAGGGTTATAAAGGTGTGATCGTGTCCTTGGAAATCGATCGGGTGAACTTGTGTCCTGTGAATCAAGTGGTTCTACCCAGAGACCTGAGAATCTGGAGGGTGTACCTCGTCGCCTTGGAATCGAGGGATTGTAATCTAGATTATTATTGAATAGAAAGCCGTACGAGTTGTGCGGGACTGGATGTAGGGTAACACCGAACCAGTATAAAATTCCTGGTGTGTTCTTTCCTTTACTTGCTTTTTATTTATATTTGCATCTGTTTGTGATTCTGTGATTTGATCTGTGATTGTGTATTTGCATTAAGTTAGTTAAATCAATTTAAATTAAAGAAGTTTTAAAGAAATCCTTAAAATACTATTCACCCCCCCTCTAGTGTTAAATAGCCTTAAGATCATCTTCCGCGTCCTTGTCATATTAAACATTAAATATGAGTCCAATCCATCTCTGTGGAAATTAAGTAATTTGTAAACTATTGGATACACTCTTAACTCTTAAGCATATGGATGTCAAGTTGATGCCTGTCTTTTGTCTGCTATATGTTGATGGTTTTACTGCCTTGCTAAGCTTAAATCGTTTTAGTATTATATATATGTTCATGGCTCATGGGTTAATCACGGGGTAATCTTGGTTTTGCATCAGAATCTAAGATGAATCATGGGATATTTGTTATCTCTGTGCTTACAGTTAATAATCTGAAAGCATAGACATATGGGATATTTACTATGCAAATTTTCCTTAGCTCAGCCTTGAATTTTGCAAAACTGATACATCACTTGATACTATGCTTGAAAAAGCTCTGATATTGTTGCTACATATGTTGTGATTTTATACTTGTTGTTTCTTTATTTTTGCACTTGTAAGCTGCTTGAGAACTTACTGTTGCTCCATTTTTGCATCTGTGAGTTGCTCGAGACTTTTAGCTTGTGTGAACTTGTGGTTTCTGTTCTTCATTTGAACCAAGATTTGTTTTTATGTAAAGGCGATCATATTTACCTTAGTTTTGCTTTGACTTTAAGTATAATTTCTGAATTGATTAGTGATATATGTTCTGGAAAAATTGGTTTGATATCCTTTTGCTGTCTAACTTTTTTCATTTAATTTGTATTAGTCCAACGAATCAGATGGAGAACATTTTGTTAAAACATGCAAGCGGAAAGAAGGAAAGGTGTACAAGACTGATACTTCAGTAATGAAGTACAGAATTGTAAGAATTTTATTTTCTCTTCAATCAGATGTCAAAAAAATGCTTCATTTTGCACATCGACATTTTTGTAGAATTAGATCCTGTTTTGTTAAAACCTATAGCAGGATATTTTCTGAATCCATTTTAAAACTATTAATAGATATTGCAAAACAATTCTTATTTAATAAACTTGTTTCAGAATTGTTAATTTTATTTAATGTCACATTTTGAAACTGCTTTATTTTGCAGGATAAGATTGAAAAAGCAATAGGTGAAGGAGGAAGTGATGGAGTTGTTCAAGAAATGATTTCTGATGGAAAGTCGCAAGGTCCATCTTGGCTTATAGGACGACACACAAAGTCTGCAGAAGTTTCAAAATATGCCCCAACAACAAGCACATACATACAAGAGCTGGCAGTGAAGATAAGGGAAAATATAACTGACAAAGTTGAAGCAAAGGTGAAAAAGAAGGTCCAAAATGAATTTGATGCAAAGGTGAACCAAAAAGTTTGGGAGAACTTGACATGGGTGCTTAAGAAATTAGGCGAAGCAAACCCTGACATGCAAATTGATGTTAAGGATCTTTGTGCGACCGTCTGCAGTGATGGCACTGGAGGCACTGGAGGCACTAGAGGCACTGATGGCACTGATGGCACTAGAGGCTCGCAAATATGAATGTACTGTTAATAAGTAGAATTTAGTATGTACTGGCCGTAACTATGAATACACTGGCTATGTTTTTAAGTATGTTTGTTATTTTGTAGTTGACTAAGTAAAACTTGTGTTGCTGGTTATTCTGAAATGAAAAGTTCTTTGTTGCAGTGTAATGTTTCCATTAGATATGATATAATGTTTCAGTATAATGTTGCCATAGATATGATATAATGTTGCAGTAGTATAATGTTGTAGTACATTTCCAATTTAAATTGCAAAAGGTGTTGCTATAGATATGATATAATGTTACAGTATGTGATGTTAAATGTGGTAATAAACTAGCAAAGTGTTGCCATTGGATGGTAAAAGTGTTACCATAGATTAATGAATATGGCCCCACAATAGTATTCCGTAAAAGTGGGCCACAAAATTAGTGGGACCCACAATGTGGGTCCACATGTTGGGGCCCAGATTGTAGGGACCACTTTTTAGTAAATTTGGTACTTGTGGCAACAACAAAACTGATGTTGCCCTAGGGCCGCAAAGATGTTGCCTTTGACTCTAGGGCAACGCGGCAAAATGCATCACCGAGAAAGTGTTGCCTTTGCCTTTTTTAGCGTACAACAACATTTTTTGGCACTTCCTGCATCCCTTCTTGGGTGTTGCATTATGCAATCTATGGCGTAGTGTTTAGCACTAGATCTATGTTGTATGATGGGCTTAAATTACCTTGCAGTCGTTCACCTTCCAACCTTGCTAATATATATTCCATCGCTATAGCAAATAAGTATGGGGACACCTTTTTTGATTCCTCGATCACTCTAAATAAAACCACTAGGAGTGCCATTGATGATGATAGAAAAAGTGGGTATCGATTCACACCAATTAATAGGGGCTGCTAGTTGAGGGGTAAATTCCAATTTTTCCATGACTTGTGTTATGAATTTCCTTTTATCTTGTTATATGCCTTCTGAAGGTCTTCTTTTGTCGCTTGTGAATAATCAAGATAAAAAATATACATTATATATCTTAAGGATCACTAGTTAAGTAAGTGGTATGAAACTCTAGACTAGGAATGGCAATGGGGCGGGTTTCTTGTGCCCCAGATCCGCACCGGGTTTTTTAGACCCCGCCCCGGACCCGCCCCGTAGACCCGGTGCGGGTTCGGTATTTTGCCCCGAACCCAAAACCCATACGGGTCAGGGTAGACCCGCCCCGCCCCGAGACCCGATGAGGTTTTTTTATCGATTCAAAATTGTGTACTAATGTACATATATTTATATTTGCTGTTACTAAATGATACATTAAATACAAATAACAATGTATTTCCAATGATAAGGGAAGATAATAAAAATATGGTGTACCAAATAGTTCAAAAAAATATGCATATGTTATTGTATAATATCAATGATGCAGCTTAATACTATAAAATTTTATAGCTTATTGATTGGAACATTATAATATCCATGTCATAATCACACACACAAATACATGTGTGTATGTATCAACAAACCATCATTATAATACTAAACCGATTTTATGAGATCTCAGTAGTGCGGGTCGGGTTGGGGCGGGTCAACCAAGCCCCGACCCGACCCTAGACCCGGAGCTCCCAAGAACGGGTCACGGGTCTACCCGCCCCAATGACCCAATGGGGCGGGTCTAGGCGGGTCAAAACAGGGGCGGGTCAACCGGGTTTGGACCCTAGACCCGCCCCATTGCCATTCCTACTCTAGACTATGGTTCTAAATATTAAGAGTTTGATCCATTGAGACGTCTAAATAAGCTCTTTACTTGAATAACATACCATAATTATTCTAAGAAAATTATACATTCTATAAACTTAATATTTATAAGAAGAAAAATTGATAGATATAGAAATGATGATAAAAAAAAGTAAAGAATTGGTCAAATGTCCTTGCCCTAAACACGGAATCGAGAGAAAATATAGTATAATAGTAGTAACACCATGAAAGAAAAAAGGATGAGCATCACGGTTTACTTTTGTTTTTGGCATCGATAGCAAAATTCCTATCCTAAGGTTATTTCCAAATCCAAAGGCTATTACATTGAATTTCCACTTGACTTATGCAAATATATGAAAAATAAAATTCAAATACTAAGTAAATAAAAACAAATCATAGAGAGAGAGATAGAGAAACATAATTGAAAGAAAGAAGAGATTTTTATAGTGGTTTGACAAAATTTTAGCCTAAATTTATTGTTGGCTTCATTATTTGTTTGTACTATAACTTCTTAATTCAAAGTATTCGGAGGTATAAGAGATTTTTAATGGAGACGATGAATATATGTAAACAATTTAGGAGAAAACCATGTAGTTTCGGCATATCTTTAAACCTCTTCATTTCTCCATCCGTTGGCCCTTTATTTTACAACTGGTGTCAAAATATTTCCTTTATATGTGCTTTAGCATTTGTTAGGAAGTTTCCTTTAATATATTTATTTCCATATACATACATACATACATACATTCATTCATACATACATACATATATATATATCAAGTTTGGGGCCTAATTTGAGCAGTCAAGGGGTGTAAAAGTTGAAATTGAGTAATGTGAAGGCCAAGGGATCTTTCTTTTAAGTGGTTAATTTATTTTCAAAAAAAGGAGTCATAAGAGTACAAGCAGTATATCCAAATAGACTAAAGTTGCTGCAACAATCTAGGTAACGACTTATAGTGTGTATTGCAAATATATGTATGTATGTATGTATGTATGTGTGAGTATGTGTGTATGTGTGTATGCATGTATGTATATGTATATGTATATGTATATGTATATTTATATGTATATTTATATGCATATGTACATACATACACATCCATATGTGTGTGTGTGTATTTGCGTGTGTGCATGTGCATGTGCATGTGTTTGAACTAAACCTAAAATATAAATAAATGTTGTAGAGTAATGCTAAGCAGAATTTTTACATAGTTTTGTGCACCTTCTTACACCAGTCCTAGATCTACCCATTTTGATTTTCACTAAAACAACCCTTGCTTAATCCGGAGAATAGGTAAATAGGCTCCGCCTAAACTTTGAACATGTCTTTAACACGCTATCTGACTAACATAAGACTTCTCCTTTTCGATAAAAATTTCTCTTTTGCAACTTTTCTCAACACAAATTGATTTGATTCTTTGGAATTTTTACAAAAATCCTATAATCGCTTCGACAATTGAAGAATTGAAGGGGTAGGTTTAAGATTGTATTTTTAGCAAAGAATATGCAATTGAATGCACAAATCGAATGCTATGTTTTAAGAAATTGAATGCACAAATCGAATGCTATGTTTTAAGAAATTGAATGCACAAATTACTTTTAGAATTTAAAGAATAGAAGCTTAGAAAGGTGATTTGCAAATGTAGAGGGACTTGGTTTATATAAGAGGTGAATAGGTGTGACTAGGAGTTGTTTCCTTTTCATTTCAACCATTAATAAATAGACATGACATCCGAAGGAAAACAAAGAGATATGACCTTCGAAAGGAAGAGCAACATGATTGAAAATTTGAACGTAAAACTATATATTTTACACATTTTTTTATTAGGTCTAACGCACGACCATCAGAGTCGACCAGTAGTAGGTCCATCGATCGACTTGCCATGGTTGACTAGTGGGCCTACTTCAGGCTTAATAGACTTGGGGCTATTGATACTATGGTTTTTCATCCATCTTCGAGCCTTTGAAAATTCTCAATATTTTCATAGAAAATACTATAACATGTGATAGAGATTGTAGCGACATTTGAAATGATATGGAGATCGTTTGCATGGTTTTGATAATAGTTTACTACTTGAACTCTATGCATAACTGATTATAACAAAAGTGACATACTCTTTGATTTTGTCTTCAATGCTCTTCTTCTTCTTATGTCATTGCATACCATTAATACTTTTTTAACTCCACTAGATCATTTATAGCTTGTCCTTATACCCCATTAGTTTAATAACTTGTTTGTCTTGAAATACCTAACATTTTTTCTTTGAATTATGAAGTCATAGTCGCATTCCCCTGTCTGGTGTACCTGAAAAACATGGTGGAATCATTAGCATCATTGTCATATGGTTGTTATAATCAAAACAAGAGGTATATGTTCCTAACCATTTTAATGATGACAACTACACAACTTTATATAATTAAACTTTATATCATATTTCTTCCCTTAATGTTTACCCCCTACCCTCAGACCATATACTCCCCTTATCAATATGCTTAATTTTTTTTCCCATTTGTCATTAATAAAAAGGACGAAAATAATTAAAAGGATAAGAGTTGTACATATTTAACTTAGCCAATTTTTGTAAAATATGATCCACTTAGAAAAATAGTGTAAAATTGGTTTAAATTTTCAAAAGAGTCTTATTTTACGAGAGACCATCTTATCATTTTCCATGTATGAAAACAAGGAAAATTTTTCCCCTCAAATCGACTGATCGAATTTCATTCGTCTACCAAGCCAAAAACATCTCAGTGTCTATATAATCATATAGACATATAAAGAGAAGTTTTTGTTGGAGACTTATATATATTCTTATATATATATTTCTGTATGTGTTTGTATATGTATGTATGTATGAAAAAATAGATATGTGTTGGACTAAAAATGGCACATTTTAGCCTAACGCCTCAAATCCATACTAAAGTAGAAAGATCTGGCTATAAATAAAAAAATAAAGTGAGAGATATAAGATTTTTATAATGGTTTGGTAATTCTAAGTCCTACGTATACTTTAATGTTATTATTTTCAGTTTTTGTGACAAGTATAAGGGATTTATGGCTCTAACAATCTACGAGAACAAAAGGTAGCTTTCATTGTTACAAGGTAAAATAAAGATAGAGTGTGAAGAAAATGAAGTGTCAAAAATCCTCTTTAATTATCCATATGCTTGATATTTATAGAGAAATCTTCCAACAAAGTCATCTGATCATGAAGTTCCAATTCAAACTTCGGATATTGGAAAGTAGTAGGAAAAATGAAGTCCCCAAGACGATAAAATCATATCTGTATCGATCAAAAGTGATCGGTACTGATTCGATATTTCGATTGCAAATCATTTTGTCTTCTTCAACTTAATCTTCTGGCTTCAATCCATCAAGTTCTGTTCACTTCTATCTTAGAAAACAAGTTATTGTCGAGTGGTTTTGAATCCTTCAGTACTTGTCCTTTTCTTTAGAGCTTCTTAGAGTTATTCACTTACCACTTCAAATACGGCCTTAGGACAATCACCATAGCTACCTACTCACTAACCATCATCCCAAAGTCAACCTTGGTGCAATAAAATTGGAAGGTACCAAAATAAACTAAGGCCGATATTGATCTAATTCCTTTCATATTCATGCATCCCAATCTATTGAAACTTCTCCCATTATCCTTACAACCATTGCTTTAGGTCCCTAAATCACTCTGCCTTCATCCTGACGTCCATATTCGTTTGAGAGATGCTTGGTTTAAAAGCTAGATAACACTTACACCTCAAAGTGCACCTCTATTAGAAACAAAGCATGCTTTGAAGCAAGAGAAGCATATATGTTATCCATGCAATTCCGTTGGTCATCAAAGAGTTGTTTCGTAATGTCATCTACATTCCAAGAATATATGTTCCATTGCTTCAAATAATAGTTTTATCACCTTCCATGCCAAGGTCAAGATCCACTCTATCCTGAAGATCATTGCATGCCCTTGCCAGGTGATAACCTCCTTTTCCCATTTCGCTTGTTTTCTACTTAGTTTTGGTCAAAATTTCATGTCGGTACAAACCCGATTAAGTCGGTACCAAACTGTTTAGCTGAGTTAGAACTTCCTACATGACCAGCTATTTTTGTGCCTAAATTTTCCTACTCACTTCTCTTTCATTTTTCCGGCGTCGAACCCCTTGCGACTTCAACTTCCAAGCCTAAACCAATCGTCACTGACCTCCCAAAGCCAGTGTTGCCTATAGCTACCATCAACAGATCTCCACTTTGACCATTTTTGCCTTCTTGAAGGAAGTCGACCCTCGGTACACCCAAGTGTAAGTCTAGATCTAGTAACCGAGTTGGGTTATCGAAGTTCATTGCCATGGTGGTGGGATCTCCTGTAGGTTATTGCCTGAGGTCACCCACAACATACAATGGTGATAGCTGTAAAGGGCTTCAATTTAGTGATCGACCTTCCAAATAATTTCTTAGTTGCAACTTGTCATAGGTTTCTCCTAGGCTAGAGACATGCTTTATCCAAAGTAGACACCCATAATGCTCAAAATCTACTTGCCTCAGGCCGGCTCGGTGTCGACTCTCATTCCACTTCGAGTTGAACAATAGGACTCAAAGCCTTGTCGCAACCAAAATACATTGCTCTTTAAAATGCAAGAATTGCTTCCTACCAAAGTTGCTTAATCACTAGTCATTGATTTACATTTTTGCTGATATTGTTTTCTTTCAAAGAATGGTTGGGTCGAACGCACTACTACATTCGAACAATTCTATTCCATAACACTCCCAATCGCTGCATTATCTAGTGTTCCTATAAAAGAACGCTCTGCGTTGCTTCCGATAGAGGTTTCATAATCAATATCCGATGATAAAGGGTAAGATCTGACACATAATTCCATCATGCGATGAGGCTCATTTTCAAACATGAGTAGGCTATATACACAAAATGCTCTGCTCATCGTGTTTTGGACCTAGCACATGCACTGTATAATTTGACACTTCCAATTTCCTAGGTCGACATTCAAAATCTGATTGGTCAATATTGGTCGGCATCCGTTGGATTCTAAGTGCCGGTCATACGGGTACACATTTATAGTAGAATTTCAAAATCACTACGCCATAGATTGCATACTGCAACACCAAAGAAGTGATGCAGGAAGTGCCAAAAAATGTTGCTATATGCTAAAAAAGGGCAAAGGCAACACTTTCTCGGTGATGCATTTTGCCGCGTTGCCGCAGACCTCAAAGGCAACATTTTGACTATCTAAGGCAACATAAGTAATATTGTTGCAATAGAACCCTATTTGGGTCTACGGCAACACCCATAGGTGTCTGTAGCAACATTCAAAAAATGTTGCTATAGATATTAACTTTCTGAAGTTGCGGGGCCCACAATGTAGAGCATATTTGATTTTTTAATAAAAATAAATATTTATTTAATAAAATGCTATTTGCATAGAATTTGATATTCAAACAGAAATTTATTTAAATAAATATTTTATTTCAACATTTAAAATAGTACAAATTCCTGACTCCACTATTTTACAATTCAATGATATATAACACTGATATTCACATATACAGATATTCCTCACTACATCACTCAGTTCACTCATTACATATGCAGTTTCAATTTATACAGACACCGACACTAACAAATATATGACGAGCCGAGTGCCGAGCCGAAGGCGAGCCGAGAAGCGGGTCCGGGCGCAGCGCCGGCGGGGGTCCGGGGCACCGCAGTCCCGGCGGGGATCGACCTGTCTTCAAGCTCATGCATTCATACACTCATGCACATTTGATTTGACTCTGTCTTCAAGCTTGTATCCAGCTGTCCAGTCTTCAATACCTGTCACATATAATTCAAAAGCAGTAATCTGGAAAATAATATTTAACTCAAACAGAAAATGAAAATATTTTTGTTATAATATTTGCCTCAGGTATTTGGGTTGTTTCTTTTCATAAGTGCATAAGCCAAACATGAATGCAACACATGGATACAAGGACACGACACAAGGTCAAACCCGAGTCATCGACTGGATTCAACTCAGGGCCAAGCAACCAACAAAACAAACAAGAACCAGGTTCAGAAAAATGTACACAAGCTAGTGCAAGAAACGCAGCAGTACACATAGGCAGCCCATCAAGCAAAAACAGTGAATGCATCAGGGATGTACAAGAGAAACATAGGCAGTAATATGATATACAGAGGACTTGGAGCATCAGTTCATGTTAAAGAACAAGGTTAGCATGGTACCAGTTCAGTCCAGACCAAGAAAAACCAACAAAGCTCAACACACATATGTTTGTATATATTGTGGAAATCAAAACTCAATGTTCAGATTAGTCAACAGTTTTAGAAAACCAAAGATCACTTTCAAAGTTCTGATTTTCAAAAATGCAGAAGTTTTCAAGTGAAGCAGTTTTCTAGAGGACAACAGAATACAAATACTTCAAGTTCTGGTTTAACAAATGCAGCAAGGTACAAAGGTATGTGAACAAGTTTAACAAAGGTTCAAGTTCTGGTTTAACAATGGTTCAAGTTCTGGTTTAACAAATGCAGCAGAAAGGAGCTAACAAGCTCAGATCAGAAATCAAAAACAAGCCAGTGAACCAAAATCCAACATACCAAATAATATCACATCGCAATTCATCATCGGCAAAGCAAAATCAAGCCAGTGAACCAAAATCCAACATACCAATACATCATCGCAATCCAACATACCAGATTTCTCAAAGTCCAACAGAAAGATTAAACTCGAGATTATAGGAAATAAAGCCTATAAATAAATCCCAATTCATCATCGGCAAAAGCGTGCGAGTGTAACCAAAATCGAGAATAATCAAGTAAACCAAAAGGCAGAAAACATACCAAATAATATCACATCGCACCGGACGATGAAGTCAAAGCAATTCGAGCAATCAATCAAGGAGAACGAAGGAGCAAGCTACCAGGAACGTTTCTCACACTAGATTCGATCAATCAGAGCATCAAAGCAACTGGAATCGCGTGCCCTAGTTTTCATAGAGTGGAACGAGAAAGAAAAATGTCGTGCCCTAATTTTCACACAAAGAGGAACGAGAAAGAAAAGTAAAGCGGGAAATGGAAATTGCTAAGGTGTGGATTGATGGTGTGGATTGATGGTTGACATTTTGTTTTAAATGATGGTGTGGATCGCTGAGGTGTAAAATTTTATTAATTTTATTAATTTGAATATATTTATAGCTACTGCAACATTTTGCTGATATCTATGCTAACACATTGAAGTGAATGTTGCAATAGACAAAAATCAGCATAGCTATCGTTACATTGTAGCTAGCAACACCTTGTAATTTCGTTGCAATAGGCCATCTATGGCGTAGTGAATGAAACATATATATCCATGTTAAACATTAAGCTTTCCTGTCCAAAATGACATGTCCTTCTAGAGTCAATACTTGCATTGGGTTGTCAACTCCTCCTAAAGATGGGTCTCTTTCAGCTCAAGATCAACATCAATGCCTACCAGAACCAAATATTCAATTGTAGTCGAGCTGCTGGGGATGATAGTTACATCAGTTCCACTCTCAAATCAACCTCCTTTTATTAATGAACAAGTTGGCCTAAGAGTCCTAGATGATCCTCCAAAAAATGCCGACAATTGTCACTGCTAAGTCACTCCGTACAATATGCTTCCAACATGTAATACCGAAGAGCGACGTCCTATTCTTGATAAGTAACCAACAGGTTCATAATCCTCCATGCATATGCCTAAGCGGTGTTGTACCGACCTTCAATCCATTCCTCTGTAGCTCCTACTCAAGTCTATCCCAATGTTTAACCTTGTTTAGCTCTTTGTACATTTTATTCATGAATTGATTTTAAGGTCCTACGAACTTTAGGGAGCTAACATATCATCTGAGCTTTAAATAGCAAAGCATATCACCTTTTTCATGATCGTAGAAGCTTCATGCCGATGTAAGATTATCGAAGTGCTCCACAACAAGCACTCATACTTCAAGAATGAGTATTTCTTTGTTCGATGTCCATACGGCTTCAACCAGATCTTGTTGTTTGGAAGTAAAACTTATTCCTTTTCGTTCTTTGCATACATGGACACCTATGTCCAAGTATCTAGCTCTTTTCCCATTCTCTTCATAGACATTCCTACTTAAGGTAAGAGTGAGGTGCACTCCAAGAATCTTTAAAACATCAAAAGAGTCAGCATGTTATTTCGTACCACCTTTTACCTATTATTGAATGAGAATCTTTTCCATTACGGTCTTTTATATCATGAACGCTTTTTTATTCCTGCTAAAGATTCACCAAGAGGTTCTAGGTTATCTACAGGGTCTTCTACCCCCATTCGCAGCTCCAACAAACCATCCAAGGGGGTATTGGAGGCCGCCAAGGACATTAAATGTCAATGAAATTTCTAATAGATAGTAGAAGCAAAAACAACCAGTGAATTAAAAGGGGTAGGAGAAGTGAGATGGAGGCAGTATATGAGGGAGGAGAAGCAATAGGAGAAGGAGAAGGAGTACAGAAAAAATGCAGAAGTGATGACGAGGACGATGATGATGAGGACTTCGATCAACGAGAAGACAAGTCATATGGAGAAACTTCTAGAAAGGGTACCAAAAATCTTGTCCTGTCATGTTTGAACTAAATAGTCATCAAGAACTCCCAACAATTTGTAGAATAGAGCACGACACTAACTATCAAGGTAACTCGTCCAACCAGTTACTTAGAAAATTTCTTCGGCTCGCTGGATGATCTCGACATTGAAAGTGATTATGCTATAGGATCGTGCAATATGGAATATAAGCCAATAATATATATATATATATCTGAGGAATAAAATATAATATTAAAAAGCAGTAAAGTAAAGATGACACCAGGGATTTTTATACTGGTTCAAACTTCCTGTTCTACGTCCAGTCCCAAACTAGAAGGAATTAAAACTAGCAGCCCTCACTTAACCTGGAGGAACATGTATAACACCGCCTGAACAATTAAACATGACTTCTACCTCCTAGACAACCGAATAGGACCACTACCACCTGAGCAATCGAACATGAATTTCATTACAAATAGTAAAGTTGTTTCTGACCGAGTATGCTCTCGAATAACACAGATAAGTCAATAATGTACACCCTTCCTATAATCTTTTCCTCAAGAATAATGTATATGTTAACCCACCTTTTGGCAAGGCCGTTAGCAGGTGGATTTAACTAAATCGATTGCCCGATTATCAAGGATGGATATGATAGTTTGAGTCAAATGGATGAGTAAATGATGCAGCGTGCTTGGAAGATGGATATTGGACTGGATAAAGCTGGGTCGACTATAACGTGGGTCTAGGAAATATGGATCGACTAACTATGGTTCGGTATAGTTTAAAGGGCTACTTGGAGTCTTTGAAGGGATTGTTTCGAGTCAGGGAAGCACATACTTCGGGTCATTCCAGGCTTTACTTTGGGTTTCTAAGCGATCAACAGTTTGGTTTTAAGATCGATGCTGTGAAGGTTTTGGGTCGGTAGGAAGGTGGTTTGGTTATGATGGAGTGGATTGGCATGCTTTGGGTTAATCGGGAATATACACTGGATCAGTGTTGTGAAGGTTTTAGGTCGTAAGAAGGTGGTTCGTTATTGATGGAATGGATCAGCATATTCACCTGGGATCGGTAAGGATTTTGGGTCGGGACCTAATATGCTTAGGGCCATGGAGTGGTTGGTCTTGGATTGGTGTATCATTCTGGGATCGACATGGATGTAAATGGATCGGGTCGGCATCGAGGAGTGCTTGGGATCGGCAAGTATTTGGAGATGGGATCGGCATGGAAGGGAATGGATCGGGTCGGCATCCCTAGGTCGGCATGTTAAAGGATGGGATCGTCATCATCTAGCTTCGAGTTTTGGTCTAGTTTAATCCAAGTCATGAGTAGGCATTCTTCGGGTCATGCCAGGGGATATCAGGTTTGCATATTCTGAACTGGGGGTCGGTCATGGTGTTTGGGGTTTAGAGCGGCTGTGGTCCTGGTGGGCCTGGACCACTCTGGAATCCTAATAACTTAGGGTTTGCCTATAAATACAACATGTGGGGGTCAAGAAAAAGGGATCTGGATTCTGTTTTCCTCCTTCTTCCCCACTAAGGCTACTCTGCCATTATTGCTTTAAAAACTTTGAATTATAATTGTAATTGATTCTCATATCAACAGAAAGAAAATTTATGGAGTGGACGTAGGCCGGAGTTAGCCGAACAATTATAAATCCTGTGTTATTACTGCTTTCTTTTTAATTTTTACCGTTCTTCACATTCATACTCTGTACATACATTCTATCTTGATTTGTGACTGTGATTTGGTGCTTTCATCTGGATTTGGGTGTTAGTAACCAATTTTGATGCTAACATTTTGGTGCTTTCACCAAAAAAGCTAGCACTTAGGGATTCAGAAGCTAGGATTTTGTATTTAAAGGCTTAGGAACTTGGATTCTAGAGATTATGACAAAGCAATCAACCAGGAGACAGAGGACGGAAAGGAGTCAGCAAGAGGGAAGTCAGGAGGCTTCCTCTAGAGCTAATCAAGCCTCGGTCTACATCACTTGGGACGAGATGCATGTCATGATGAATTCCATGTAGGAGCAATTGATGAAAAGGCAAGAGGAAATGATGCAGACATTTTTCAGACAATTTGGACAAGTAGGAACTACAGGAGGTCAAATCCATGGAGCTAGATCCAAAGGACTCAACAAGCAAGCAAATGGAGTGGTTCAGTAGGGGCAGCCCCCAATCAGCAAACAACTATCAATCTGGATAGACCTAGACTTAAGGGCACACCACCAGGTAATGTTGGACCAATCCATGGAGGGATGCTACATGACACTGCACAGCCCAGTGCCAACAGAAATATAGGAGTACGTGACGAGGAGTATGTGCCAGAATTCCCTCATGGACTTGGAGGGTTGTTAGGAAATTTGGATTGGGGGAAACCTTTGGTAGGTAACACTGGATTGACCGATAATATCAGGTGAACTGTTCGTGGAGGTCTGACAAACTGAGATTTAGAGGAAGTCAACAAAAGCCTATTTATCTGTAACATCAGGATAGCTAGGAATCCACCCGATTTAAATCTACCCACTCTGGAAGTATACAATGGTAAGACGGATCCCACTGACCACTTGATGAGGTGCACAAGACATATGGAAGTTCTTGGGGCATCAGAGGAGGTTATGGCTCGGTGTTTCCCCCTATACTTGACCGATATAGCTGCTATGTGGTTAAGATAGCTGGAAGACGGATCTATTAGAACATGGATAGAATTGGTGGATACGTTCTTGAAGCAGTTTCGAGTTCACATAAAAAGGCTGAAGAATGCGATGACACTGACGTCAATTAAGCAGAGGGCAGAAAAATCACTCAGGACTTTCTTAACTCGGTTTAATGCAGCAGTTGCTTTGGTAGATCGACCGGATCCATCAATGGTTCTGATGGCGGTAGTGTCAGGGGTCAGGGATGATTTAGATTTCAAAGTATCATTGATACGGGATCCACCAATGGATCTTGGGGAATTCTTTCATGAAGCTGAGAGATTTATTCGACAAGAGGATGCATGTTTGGATATGAAGTCAAAGGAAGTAAACATGGTAAAGATGGAGAACCGTCCAGTGAAAGCTCAGGTAAAGACAAAAATAAAGAGAAGAGGAAGCATTGGGGAGAACCAAAATTCTCCACTTATATAGGATTGAATGAGACATTGGAATGGATATATTTGGATACTCGAGATCGCCTTCCTTATTGAACGCCGGCAAGGAGGGGACCCACATAACGTGAAAAGGCATCAGGAAGGCACTGTCTCTTTCATGACCTGGACGGGCATGATACTAACAAATGCAGGCATCTAAAGGGTATAATCGAGGAGCATGTAAGGCATGCTCAGTTGCGGCAGTATGTCGAAACTCTAAAAGCGGCGGTGGAACCGGAGCAGCCACCGCCTACTTTGAATGATGATGGTGCGAGGCCCAGGAATGGTGGTCGGTTGGTCATCAACTAATCGTGATGATTTAGAATAAGCAACAAGCTTCAGGCAAACATCTAAATCACTTACTCATATACGGGGACAGATATAACCCTTAGACATCCTCTTAGATGATAGACCGTGACGCTCTGGTTTGTGAAATCTGTTTTTTCTTTTTGGCTAGGACACTTACTTTTTCTGCTTTGGTTTTAAAGTTCGGTTTGAACTCCCAGTTTTGCTGGGTTTTTTGGTTTGGATGCTTGATTTTTGATATGGATTTCTGGTTTTCTGGTTTGATCTGGATTCAGATGGATTTTGATTGACTTTTTGTTTGGTTTTTGGCCAAAAGTTCGTCGATCATGGACTATGCTCGGCAAGGGTCCGGAGAGACCGGGATTTAGCTTAGGACGTAAGCCATGGCATTACTCAGCGTTCAAGGACATTAGACCAAGAACACTAAGGCATCGCTAAACACAAATCGTCGAGTATGGATTATGCTTGGTAAGAACCCAAAGAGGATATGGATTTGGCTATTGGCTATGCACAGTTAAAGATTTGGGTATGGACCCGGAGCAGTCCTGGATTTGGATATTGACCCGGAAAGGTCAAGGATTTTGTTGTTGGTTATTGGATATGGATGGATTAGAAGTCGATTGTTGGGTTTGAATGGATGTGGAATTGGATCAGGGTTTGGACATCGACTTGGAGCAGTCGTGGATATGGATGAGGATACGGCGGTGGCACTTGGATAAAATGGACTGGATTATGATTCGGATGGTATGGCTGTGGATAACATATGGACTTTGGATGATGGACTAAAAGCTATTCAAAACACGCCTTCCTACCGCAAGGCATGTTTTGGGGGGGCAAATGTTAACCCGTCTTTTGGCAAGGCCGCAAGCATGCGAATTTAACTAAATTGATTACTCGGTTGTCGAGGATGGATACGATAGGTTTGAGTCGAATGGATGGATAGATGATGTAGCACACTTGGAAGATAGATGTTGGACTGGATAAAGTTGGGTCGGCTATAACTTGGGTCTAGGAAATATGGATCAGGTAACTATGGTTCGATATAGTTTGAAGGGATACTTGGAGTGGTTGAAGGGATTGCTTTGGGTCAGGGAAGCACATACTTTAAGTCATTCTAGGCTTTACTTTAGGTTTCTGAGCATCGACAGTCTGGTTTTAGGATCGGTGTTGTGAAGGTTTTGGATCGGTAGGAAGGTGGTTCGGTAATGATGGAGTGGATCGGCATGCTTTGGTTCGGTAGGAAGGTGGTTTGGTTATGATGGAATGGATCGGCATATTCGCCTCGGATCGATAAGGATTTTGGGTCGGCACCTAATACGCTTCGGGCCATGGAGTGGTTGGTCTTGGATCAGTGTCTCATTCTGGGATCGGCATGGAAGGAAATGGATCGGATCGGCATCGAGGATTGCTCAGGGTCGAAAAGTATTTGGAGATGGGATCGACATGGAAGGGAATGGGATCAGGTCGGCTCCTTAGGTTGGCTCCTTAGGTCGGCATGTTAAAGGATGGGACCGATATCATCTCGCTTCGAGTTCTGGTCTAGTTTATTTCGAGTCATGTGTAGGCATGCTTCGGGTCATGCCTAAGGGATATCAGGTCGGTTTATTCTAAACTCAGGGTCGGTCGTGGTGTTTGGGGTTTGGATCGGCTATGGTCTTTGTGGGCCCAGACCACTCTAGAATCCTAATAACTCAGGGTTTGCCTATAAATACAGTATGTGATAGGTTCATAAAAGGGGATCTAGATTCTATTTTCTCCTTCTTCTCCACTAAGGCTACTTTGCCATTATTTCTTTAAAAACTTTGGATTGTAACTGTAATTGATTCTTATATCAATAGAAAGGAAATTTCTAGAGTGGACATAGGCCAAAGTTAGCCGAACCACTATAAATCCTGTGTTATTACCGCTTTCTTTTTAATTTTTAATGTTCTTCACATTCATACCCTCTACATACATTCTATCTGTGATTTGCAACTGTGGTTTGGTGCTTTCATCTAGATTTGGGTGTTAGTGACCAATTTTGGCGCTAACAGTGTATGATTATGCGTGTATGAAGAATAGGAAGATTAGAATTGCTTATAAGATATGGAAGTGAGATTGTAGGCAATGAATGTATGAACTTATGTAAGTAATGGATTTGAAGAATGTTATCCACGTTAGATCAAGAGAGAGAAGAAAATTAAGTTAGTTGATCAATAAAACTCAAGTATATTTATAGTAAATAATGAGTTGCAACTGCTGGTGAAGAGTTCTCTATGAACAGCAATTGCTGCAACCCTTGGGGAGGAAGAAACTATTTAGAAAAGAAGTGTCTTTTAAAAAAATGACATTTGTAGGATTCAGTTGACTGACTTTCATCATTCAGTCGATTGAATTCAAAAACATGCACATATATGTTAAAATGCACAGACTCAATCGACTGAATGATGCCGTCAGTCGACTAGTCATTAAAAAAACAATATGCACAAGTTTAGTCGACTAAGGGCATCGGGTCAGTCGACTGAACTTTGTAGTTCATGAAACCTAAGTGCATTTGAGTTAGAAAGTGATTATATCTAAATCGAGTGCAAGTGTGTGTGAGTATATGAATGAGAGTGATGATTCTTGAGGAAAGATCTTAACAAGACAACTAGACTAGACTCTATATACATAATTATTGACTCTAGTTAAAATATATAGACTATACGAACCATATATCGAGTCGTTGAGTCCGGTTGTTGGAGTAGTGGTAGGTTCATGAATCGTTGTGTCATGTCAGCAATCAAAACTCAAGATCCAACATTCTCTCCCTTTTTGATGATGACAACTCCATTTGTTAGAAATGAAACTTGATAAGCTTTGTTGATCTATATCTCCCCTTGTATTTATACTTGCTATTATGATCATTGTTTCTCCCCCTGAATCTATGTTTATATTTCCCTATAAATAGTAATTGAGAAATATCTTTTCTCCCTTTTTGTCATCGATAAAAAGGAGTATTTTCAAAACTGATAATATTTATAATCTATAAACAATATAATATTGGACAATGATAGCAATAACAGAAAATCAAAGTACAAGTCACTACTACAAAACCATTGTCCAACAAATATTACGTAGTCAAACTAAAACATAATACCGACCATTGTTTGTCACATAATAACATATCAATTTTTCAAAATAATAAAGATAGAAAGAAACAAAATACCTACTCATTGCCATCACCTTCTTCATCGGAGTTATCTCCTTCGTCATCTCCCTCGGTTTCTTCTTCGCCACTAGAATCTCCACCTTGATTTCCTACTTCTCCTTCTTCTTCTTCTTCTTCTTCGTTAGTGATCGACCAAGTAAAATGTTTTGCAAGTCGTTTTCCTTGAGATGTTGGCACATGAACGAATGTAGAAGAGGGTTGTGCATGAGATTGCTTCCTAAATATTTTTGAGGAAACCTTTGATATAATTGAGCTTTTTGTTCACCTTTGTTACAAGTTTCTCAACACGAGCGACATTCAACTCGACACGAGAAAGACGTTGATCTAGAAGCCTTTGATTCCTGTAAATAATGGTCAAGGCTTCTTAAGATCGAGCTTACAAATCGATCTCTCGTATCTCGCTAACTTCTTTTTGTGGTGGTGGAGGTCAAGAAGAAGTTGAGGCTTCTACATAGGGAGCTTGTGGTCTAGAGGATAGTTGTGGATGTTCGAAAGTTTGGTTCTTTAGCCAATGCTTGTAGGTGAAAATCGTGTGATCACGATATTGTTTCAGGAGATTCATCAAACTTAGTGTTTTGGTGTTTTATGATCTAATTGTAGAGAATTCCGAGTCGAGGAATGAAACATTAAAATGCTTTAGTATCCTCATAATGTATGAACCATAATAGATTTTTCGCATTCGTCCTTGATTGAAAGTTTGAAATTCTTCCAAAATCACATTAGCCCAATTAACATGACGTCCTCCCCATATGGAATATAGGGACTGGAAATCTTGCCTATACACCTTTTCGTAGCTTCCTGTTCTTGGGTTGATAGTGTGAGTCGTTGCACAATGCATAATTCTTACTTTTGGTCTTAGCACAACAGCTTTAAGTTCTGACATGTCATCAGAGAGGAAGAGATGGCAAGTTCGATCTCTCGATTCCATATTTATGGGAATTTCAGCCAACTCTTCTCCTTGTATGGAAAAGTTAGGATTCGTCCAAGTTGAGGCAGTGGTAGGAGGATCTTGGCGCCACATACAAGTGTCCAAATATAATCAACCGTGTTTTGAATAGAATGATGGTCCAGATTGAGGTTGGATAAAATAGCTTGATGAGAAGATGGTTGATTTTGATACTATTCCCAGTGTAGTCGATCGGAGACTCTAATCCACTGCATCTAGCAAGATCTTGAATGGTATAAGGAGCAAAATCTGGAAATTTGACAAATGACCCTTTAAAAATTTGGGAGTTCTTCATTTTATCAAACCTTTGTGCTGCTTACTCGTCGTATAGCCAACCATGAATTCGAGAATCAAAAGGATCAGCAGAGGATGAAGATTGTCTTGCTTTTTTTGGGGCCATGGTAGCTAGGGCTTTTTGGAGGAAAAGTGGAGATAGATTTTGAAATTTTTGGATAGTTTGAGAGATGTTTGAAGTCGAGTTGAAGAAGTAATGGAAGAGGGAAAATAAAAATGAATAGAAGTGATTAAAAATAGCTTCATTTTGGTATTTGAAGTGTCTCTCGGCCAAAAGTCACCTGGGATTATCAGTTTCAGTCGACTGAAGTTGCTCAACCAGCAGACTGAATATGTTATTTTAAAAAATATATGTCTGGGTTCAGTTGACTGACATATGGATTCAGTCAACTGAATCATTCCCTAGATTTTACAATGTATTTTTGACCAATTCAGTTAACTGAATTTATGAGTCAGTCGACTAATTATAATGAAAAATACAGTTGGAAAATGATAGTTCATTCGAGTGATTTGTCTTGGTCAGTCGACTGCCACTGTTAAAAAACATAGAATTCTAAATGTATTTTTTTATCAAGTATAGAAAATAAACAAATAGTAAATAATATTATTATTAAAGGAAGAACATACATATATGCATAAACAAGAAGATATAGAACACAAGGGATAATATAAAAAATATTTTAAATAGATTTGGATGGGAAGCTTGGAGTGTGATATTCATCCGGCTCTATTTTTGTATTTTCTTAAAGTGGCCTAAGTGGCGATCATCCATTGCCTCATTCCCACAAGTTCAGAGATACCGGTGGATGCTGCATTGACAGTTCCCAAGGATTATGTTGGGAAGGTGAATGAACAAGAATCAGTTGATGAACTGTGTTCTGGGATGAGGAGTCGTAGAATTTTTGAGCGACCTGTTCCAAAAAGCTTAAACGCTTTGTGTTAACCTTCTGTTCATAATACAGTTCATGCTATAACTCTAGCGTTTCCTGTTGATAGTGGCAGATAGTCTATCTTTTCTTTTGTAGATGGCGACCGAAAGAATAAAGAGCATTTAGCTCTTTTGCTAGGAGGAGTGTAGCCAATGTGAGTTGAAGGTGGTACGATCGGAACTGGTTCGTAAATTGTTGTGGGTGTAGGTAAATTAACATAGTTTGAACTTAGTGATGTGTAAGAAAGAGAGGAGGATTGAGAGTTTTCTTGGGATGCCATGGTAAAGGTGTTTAAAAATGTTGGAGGTTGTGGAAAAAAATTTGTTAACTTTGAAGATTAGGAGATGGTGATAAAAGTCATAAGTAAAGCTGAATTTATAGGAACGAGCTAAAAAAAGATGTAAACAAGGGACTATAAATAACTAGAGAATGGAGACCAGACAATAAAGTAAAGGTGGAAGGAAAATAAAGATCAAACCATAGAAAAATAGGAATAAGTTGTAAAGAGTTAAAACAAGTGGAAGGTGGAAAATCAAACAGACGATAACTGAAATATGATATGAACTGAAAAACAAGTGTAGTTGTGAAGTAAAGTGTAGTGTAGTGGTAGTGCACTAGATTATCAAGTAAGAGGTCTCGAGTTTGAGTCTTGCAAACTTCAATTTTTGTAAAAAAATATATTTTTAATTTTTTTTTATAAAAATAATTATAGATCTTTTGATGATTTAATTCCTAATTCTCTTCTTAATTTTATGGAAATATTTTCATTTAGCGGTTTTGAAAATATATCAGCCAGTTGATTTTCAGAGGATACAAATACCAATCTGACTAAATCCTTTTTAGTATTACCACGATGAAAATGATGGCGTATGTCAATATGTTTAGTTCGTGACTGATTGACAGGATATTTAGATAAGTTTATAGCATTTGTGTTATCACAGAAAATAGTTGATGTCGATAAATTTATACCAAAATCTTGAAGTGTTTGTTGCATATAAATGACTTGAGCTCATGCTAAAGCAGCAGAAATGTATTCTGCTTCACACGTCGATATTGAAACATGATTTTTTTTCCTTTCTGAACCAAGTGACTAAGGATTGTCCAATGAAGTGACAAGTCCTGCTAGCACTTCTTTGATCCGTCCGACATCCTCCAAAGTCAGTGTCATTATATGAAACTAACTAGTAAGGACCTTCTTTCGGATAGAAAAGTTCAAAATCTTTGGTTTTTTTAGATAATGCAATATTCATTTCATTGCACGCATATGTGATTCTTTAGGATTTGCTTGAAATCTAGCACATAAACAAACACTCATCATTATGTCAGGTCTACAAGCAGTTAGATAGAGTAATGATCCAATTATACTTCGATATATATTTTGGTCAACACTCTTGCCATCTTCATCTCTATCGAGATGTATTGTTGTACTCATTGGAGTTGGTTTGGCAGCAGTATTTTCCATACCAAAGCATTTAATTAGATCATTACAATATTTTTCTTGATTAATAAGAATTCCATTTTCTAACTGTTTAATTTGTAAACCAAGAAAAAAGATAACTCTTCCATATGTGACATTTCAAATTCTTTGGTCATTATATTTGAAAATTCTTGACATAATTTTTCACTTGTAGAACCAAAATTAATATCATCTACATAAATTCACATAATTAAAATATCCTTCTTAGTTCTTTTATTAAAAATTCGATAAGCTTTGCTTCGTTTCGAATATCCAATGAAAATTCCTTCATCGGATTTTGGATCCAATTTTCCTAGTCGATCTTTTGTTTTTAAAATAAAAAATTTTGAACCAAAACTTTAAAATATGAAATATTTGGTTTTCTTTCATGAAATAGTTCACATGAAGTATGTTTTGTCTGTGATCGAATGGAAATACGATTCATAACATAACAGGCAGTTGGTACCACTTCTGGCCAAAAATGTTTTGATTAAGTACTTCCATTTAATAAAGTTATTGTACATTCTTGTAAAGTTCTCTTTTTCCTTTCTACAACTCCATTTTGTTGTGTGTTCTAGGAAAAGAAAAATTATGGTAGCAAAAATGTTCAAAAGCTTCATTTTCGAGTTCACCTCCATGATCACTTCTAATATCTTTAATCTTTAAATTTTTGAGATTTTGAATTCTTTTAGCAAAAATTTTGAAATTTTCAAAAGTATCGCTTTTATTTTTCAGAAAAATAGTCCAAGTATATCTTGAGAAATCATCAACTATAACAAACACATATTTGCTGTGGTTTATAGATAGTACTTGAGTTGGACCAAAGAGATCCAAATGCAATAGTTCAAGTGGTTGTATGGTAGAAATATTTTTCTTTGATTTAAAGGATGATTTTTGTAGTTTTCCTAATTGAAAAGCATCATGTTTACTTTAAAATTCATTTTTGGTAAACCTTTTACTAATTCATTTTTAGATAATTTGTTTATAGCTTTGAAATTTATATGACAAAATCTCTTATGCCATAGCCAAGGATCATTTTCTTTGGCTATTAAACACATATTAGTATTGTAATTTATATTCATATTCAAAAAATAATATTTTGGTCTCCAAAACCTTCAAAGGTAAGATTTTTATTTTGATAAAAAATGCTACACTTATTTTCAGAAAAAGAAATATTGAATCTTTTGTCACATAGTTGGTTGTTACTAAGTAAATTATGTTTTAAATTTTTAACTAATAAAACATTTGCAATAAGAGGTAAATTAGATATACCGTTATTGCTCACATCGCCTTTGCCGATGATATATCCTTTGGAATTGTCTCCAAATGTGATAGAACCTCCATCTTAGTAGGTGATGTTCGTTAGCATCTCTTTGTTTTACTGTCATGTGTTTTTAGCAACCACTATCTAATATCAATTTTCCTCTCTTTTAAGGTGGTACGTGCAAAAAATATAAAATTAACATTGGTACCCACCATTTTATTTGGGTCCTAAGATTTTAGATATTTATCTCTCATTAAAGAATTATTTGTTTTAGAAATCCAAATCTTAATTGATCTAAAAATATTTGTAACTTTTGAACTAGACTTTTCAATTTTATTATTATTCCTTTTAAAATTGTTACATGATGAATCCTTTTTCTTTGGAATATCTTTAGAAGCTTGCTTATGTCATAGTCCTCTTTTATTTGAAACAGTATGAGAATTTTCTATAATTTTAGAAAGATTTCCTCTACCTTTGTTAAAATTAAAAACATTTTTAGTAATATCATCTAATTTTGTTTCAAGACTAGAATTATCTAATTCCAATATTTTAATATTAGCTCTAATGTAACGACCCGAATTTTTCATCGTTGAGTTGGAATATTTAAATGGGTTTAAATATTTAATTTGGATTATGAATTGATTTTGAATATGAAAAGGATGGTTTTCGTTTATAAAACGAATTCAGAAGCTGAGATATAATGATTCATTGGAAAATGCAACTTTTGAATTATATAATTAGAAATTGGGTAAAATATAAAAATCTGGAGTTATAAGCTTGTTAACAATATTTTAAAGGCTCATAAAATTTATATTGTTAATACCGAAGATAAAAGATGTGTTAAAACTGAATTTGAAAGTAATTTGTTCAGTTTTGAAATTATATTTTTTAAATCAATATTTTAAAATAGCCTTTCGAGGCACAGTCTCGGAATCCGACAAAACCAGTTCCGTTGGATCCGTAATACTGTATTATTATAGGATTTCAAATTTCGTGGTGATCAGAATTGTTGTGTGAGCGTACGATATATAAACGCGTTGGAAATTTTATTGAAATTCAATATAATAACTGGATCTAAAAATCTATCTTCTCCATACGATCGAATTAGGACTCGGGACCTTTTCCATTGCGTTCGGAATAGGGGTATAACATTATGAATGCCTAGCGGTACACCTCAATAGGATGTCAAGATTTTAAGCTTCGAATTCAAGACGGTTTGAATTTGAAGTTTAAATTTAATATATTGACTGGTCAATTCTTTTCACATCAAACCTTTTTCCTTTCCACTTCAGTTCACTGTAGCAAGTATATTCAAACACGTTTCCTTTGCCTTCTCAAACACACGATTCCTTATCCTCCTTCCTTTTAAACACGAGAACCATTCCCTTTTTCATAAAAATTTCCAAATGCTCGAATACGAAAAAAATGAAATGAAAATGGATGCTTCTCGATTTCCTTCTCCTTCCTTTTTTTTCTCGAACGAAATCCCCCTTTTCATCTTCAAATCGATTACCGTATATATTTAAAAAAAAGAGAGAGAAAGGTGGATGCGATTTCTAATGGCGATTATAAGGGGATGCTCGGCAGTCGCGATTTCTTGGTGGGGGCGGCTCGTCTGGTTGTCGCAAGTTCGAGTAGTGGCATGGGCTTGGTTTCGAGCAACGCATTCGAGTTGGCAGACGAATTCGTTGTCATTGGCAGGCCGTAGGAAGCACGCACATGCATGCACTCATGAATGGGAATGGCTCGTCGATTTGTGAATGGAAGTCGAGATCGAGCATGGTGGGTTTTAGGCGTTTGAGAGGGGTAGCGATGCTCAAGGCAAGGGCAGGCTCGATCGAGGCAGTTGGGTTTTGGTGGAATCGTCGTCTAGCAGCTGCGTCAGGATGGCCGCATATCGAAGGTCGGCATGGTTTCTGGCCGATAGTGAGGTAAGGTATTCCTTTTATTAAATTTATAAATATAGGTGAAACAGTAAAACAGTAGGAATATATATATATATATAAGTTATTGAAAATATAATTTTTTTTATGTTGAACAGCAAAAATAAATATATTCACATTCGTATTTTAGTTTAAATATATATATAGTAAAAGCAGAAAATATATAGATAAGACATAGGAAAATAGAAAATTAAAAAGGTAATGCAGATCATTTTATAAGTACATGTGTTTTTTTAAAGAGATAAAAATAAAAATAAATAGACATACACACATTTTAATTTACTGGTCTATTTTAAAAATAAATTATTAAGGTGATTAATTTGTTTATTAACATACTTAATTTATTTTAGTTTCTAAAACTAATTTATTAAACGAAAATTAGTTTCAATAAAATTTATTTGTTAATTAAATTAAATTTATCAAATGGAAATTCATTTATTCAATTGTTCGAATATTAATAAAATCATCTAATGTTTATTCAAGGTCTAAATCGTAGAGAAGGCAAGTCGTTTGGGCCGAGTTGCAATGAGAATCAAAGGTGAGCTAATCTCACTCTTCTGGAATGCTATTTAAATTAAAATGGTTAAATTTAAATAACTGGTTGAATGATTAAATTGATTGGATGTGATATATTATATAGTAGTATATAGTATATATTAGAGTGATTGATTTCCTGCATTATATAGCGGATGAGACCCTATGCGCCGCATAATAGCGGATGATATTTTATAATCCCATATACCGCGATATTCCACCTCGAAGTGGAATTGGTATTGTGCTAACGTCTGTGGATGCAGGGAAATAGGTTGGAGTGATCCAACTGGATTCCTCAAAATTATTTAGATTGTTCTAATAATTCTGTGATATGATTATTTGATATTCTATGATGAATTATATTGATAATTGAGATGTTGGATGCTGTGTTTGATTGAATATACCTTTCAGTATACTGAGTTATCAAAATATATAGAATTGCATTTTTGAAAAAGAAAATGTAAGAGAGAAATTTTATGTAAAGTAATTATAGAGAATTTAAATAAATTAAAGAATGAATTGGGAAAGGATAAAAGTGATTTTTAAATTCTAGTAAATAAATTCCGAGTTTGGAAAGGAGATTTTGAATAAAGAGGGAAATAATGAATTTTAAAACTTAAGTGATATTATTTAAAGGAATGAAAGGTTTATTTTTGCATTCGGAATTAAAAATGGTTTAGAAAGAAATAAAGGAAGATTCTTGGAATAAATCTGAAAATTTGTATTTTTAGTTAACGAAAGATTTTAAATCATCTTAAGGAAGTTAAACCTAGAATTAATAAGTTTTGAAATGAAATTTGAATAAGTAAAGGATTTGGTTTTAAAGTGGAGTAAATTTTGGAAATCAATTTGAAAATTGATTAAGTGTATGAAACTGGGATTTTAAAAGGAAGATGAGACTATGAAATTTATAAACTGGGTTTATAAAGGTGAAGTAATATATCAGTGGATATTTGGAAAAATAAATTATGAAATTTATAAACTGGGTTTATAAAGGTGAAGTAATATATCAGTGGATATTTGGAAAAATAAATTCACGATGGGAATTTATTAAAGGGATGGGTAAATTTGGTTAAAAATAAATAGTGATTAATTTTTAAAGGATGTGAAAGAGAAGTGTATTTCCCTGGATAGCCAAGTAAGTTTTCACAGCATATTTTTAAGTATAAGTTAAAAAGTTTTAAAGTTGTTTAAAAAGCATGTTTTAGGAATTTATTATTTTTTTAGATGTTTAAGTTTTAAAGTAAGTATTTTTCAAATTTATATTAGTAGTAATTATTTAAAGGCGACTTGGTATTGTGTTTTTAGAAGATAAAAATTTAGTTTTATATTTTATAAAGTAGCTTATTTTAAATGTTTTTAAAGTACATTTTTTTCAAATAAAGTATTAAAGTAGTTATTAATTTAAATGTTTAAATTATATTGTATAATAAAGTGTTTTTAATTTATTTTAAAAATCTAAAGTATTTGTACCTGGTGATTTCAGTGGAAATAGAAAATATTTGGGGAATTCATTCCATGAGAGAAAGGCGGTTTTGAAACTGTTTTCAAAAGGGATGGTAGCGTAGGAAAATATCTTGCGAAGATATTTTGAAATAAATAGTTTGGAAAATTATTTATTGCTTGATGGTTGTTTGTGAATGTTATTTGATAGTTAAATAACCGACTATCAATATTGGCCAATGCGCTGATCGTTTCAAAGAGACCGGGATCGAGATTAATTTCTCGAAAACCACTTCGATCCGGTTTGTACGTTTCATTGGAAAAAAACGAGTTTGGAGTCGAAGATGGAGCAGTGAAGTGCAAGGGCTAGTCGCTACTAATCCTGAGGGTGATTCCAAAATGGATGTAGTAGGAGTAGTGCCTTCGGTTCCGTTCGAACCCGGAATGGACTTGTATAGATGAATGCTTTCGGAACATCGTCAGGTGGACGGTGGGCATTCTAAGTGAAATGTTCTAAAAAGGTAACGCTTAGCCTCGAGCCTCATCAACCGAGAATGACTGAAAATCAGGGGATATGTAGTAAGGCTAAGTGGGTAGCGCCCATTAGGGTGAGGTCATCCCTGTCTAGATGTCTCTTTTTATTCCGCTTAGTGGTGCGGTTGCTGATCCCAACCATGGGGTGATCTTACTCGGAATTATCTAGTAAGGGGTAATTCTGGCCTTGTGTTGTAGGGGATTGGGCGTAATCCTCGGTACGCTGATCTAAACCAGGTACTAGTACAGGTGGTACCCCAGTGCCTATTCATTAGTTGAAAATCCATTCTTCCTACGTGCCTTTTACGGTTCTTTTTGTAGAACCCACGATTGTGGCTTGTATGCTGGAATTTAATCATGTAACATTCCCCCTTTTTGACCGCCTCCAGTCGGTAATTAAACCAACTCGAAACGTTCAAAAAGACGAATTGTTATTTAGTTTATAAGGTTTAAACAGAATCAGCCACAGAAACACAGATAATAACAATCAATTAAAACAAATGAATCTTTATTTCATTACTATAAATCTTTTTATATACATCAGAGTTTATACAATTTTAAATACAGATACAGCGGAATATCTAAAAATACAATTTTCTCGAAATAAATGATGGTTCTTTACTCTCTCTCTAACTTCGCTGCTCGAAAATCTTCAAGCTGTAAAAATACTCGGTCTGACCCGAGTATTATATTCAAAAGAAAATAATACACAGGTCAGTCTAATTCAAACCAGTTTATTAGTGCATATAGGCAGTAATAATTTAAATAGACGACAGTCACAATAATTCTCGTTTATCCGAACCTTTTAACAAAGAAATCGGATAACGAAAATATATAACACTAAACAGTGTTAAACGATAAATCAGCAGATTTAAATCATCAACAGAGATAAACAGTGTTATTGGCTGCCGTACACGCACGCGTGTACGGCCTCGCCAATACGGCATAGAAGAACAATGCATCACGACGCAAAGAAAAAAAATATCAATTCGAAACTGTCGAGATTGGTGGTGGCTGCAGTGCACACGTACGCGTGCACTGCCTCGCCAACACCGCATATAAAGCCACCACAAAGAATCAAGGGTAAAACTGCAACAATAACTGCAGTCACCGCATGGAAATTTGGGTGAAGGCAACAAAAATAAACAAGGATGAATGAAACTGGTCAAGCAAGTGCAGCAGGTTAGGGACGCATAAATGAAAATGCAGTGAACTCAATATGGCAACACAGCTAAACAATGAAGCACGAATGCTACTGTGTGTAAAGAGCTCGAACACAAATTATGGCAACTATACAATGCAAAGACCAGGGATGCAAACATCAAAACTGGTTCATGCAGACTAGAGACAAGCAATGACAACAACAAATGCAACAGGGAATACATGCAACCAAGCTACAAGACCAAAACATGCAGTTCAAAATCCAAGCAGTGGTTAAGACCAACCAGAAGATGCAAACCTACACAACTAGGAATGCAACTAAAAAATGAATGAAATGCAACTGCAAGTCCAAAACAGTGCAGATGGCCAGAAGCTCACAAAGGATTCACAGAGATATCAAACAATGCCAACACCGATGAATATATGAAGTAGCAGAGCATCTGAATACAAAGCCACGTTTTTGTTTTAAAAACAGTCAAGCCAGAGTAGTTGATAAATGAACCATGGTGCACATATGAACAAATGGACATGATGACTACAGGTGTGAAGGTCCACCAGAGAAACTAGAAGTGCAGAAATACTTCAAAGAACATGAAAAAGGAACTATTATATACATATGTACAAGATAGCCTCGAAATCAAGCAACACAATCGCGAAATTGCAGAAGTCACAAATCAATTAATTGGTGATGGCCGAGACAAACAATATCAAGTGATGCAACATCACAAAAATCAAAGCTTCCGGTCATTATGAAGTATCACGAAATTGGACGAGACAGATAAAATCAATGACGAAATCAAATTAGACTCAAAGCACAATACTTAGTTGAACTAGATGTGAGGGCGAAAACCACTCACCTTCGATTGGAACGGTCGCGCGCGAGATAATCGAAGACGAAGCGAAGTCGAAGCCCTAGTCTTTGCAGATCGAAGGAAGCCGGCGCCTTTGAGTTTGAACGAGGAATCGAGAAATCGCCGTAGCCCTAATTTTCGCCAGTCGCCATTTTTTTTTTCTTTTTTTTTTTTTTTTCTTTTTCGTCTGATTAAAGTGAGAAGGGGAGGGGTGCGACGTGTTTTATCAGAGAGGTAAGGATAAGGACGTGGTTTTTGCAGAAGAGAACATGGTATAGGTATGGGTGGTATTGGTTTTTGATATTTTTTTCTTTATTATTTTTTTCTTCTTTTTAAAAACTGATTTGTTTTTATTTAATTTGGTTTGTTTAATTTTTAAATTTGTTGTTAAAAATTTTACTAAGTGTATTATCATGTATATGATATATTTTGATTTATTTCGTATCAATAAAAGAATTTCAATCAAATCAAAAATTCTAACAGAATTTAACAACCATTTACAAATTCCAATAAAATTAACAGAAATTAATATCGCCAATTTGACGAAGATTCAATCGTTATAAAAATTTCAACAACAAACAGAAATTATCTGTCCACTTAAATCATTTACTGATGATTAAAATTTTGGGCAAAAATTCAGGTTGTTACAGAAATTCAATTTGAATTCGATTTAATTTTATACGCGTTTTTACGCCTTATGTTCACAAAACAATTCCGATAAATACGAAAATTGAAATCCAGTAATAATTCAATATTACGGACCCAATAAAACTGATTTCGTCAAATTCCGAGACTGTGCCTCGGAAAACTATTTTTAAATTCGATCCAAACGATACAATTTCAAAATTGAACAAATCGCTTTCAAATTCAATTCTGAAGCTTCTATTATCTTCAGTATTATCAATGTGAATTTTCTAAGCCTTTAAATTATTTTTAACCGGCTTAAAATTGAAGATTCAAATTTTATTCAACTTTCAATAGATTAAATTCAAAGATTTAAATCGCCAATTCATTCTGATAATTTGAAATTCAAGTCAAATCATCGTTCAAACATTTAAAATTAATTAAATATTTTCAATTTAAATTGTTCAAAATTCAGGGTCGTTACAAACTCCCCTCCTTAAAAACTTTTCGTCCACGAAAAGGAAAAGTTGTTAAAATTTCATTAACATTTATACTCTAGTAAAAAAAAAATTTACTAACTTAAAACTCAATACAAATAAATGAATATAAGATTCATTCCATTTGTTTAATCTCATTAGTTTTGTTTAACTTCTCTTTTGTTCAATGATTTCTACAATCATTGATTTCTACAATCAAAATGCAAAAGTCTTTTACTAACATTTTTAATTTACAACACTCAAATTCAAACTTAAAATTCTTCACGTTAGAGATTTATATTATATATCTCTTCCAAAGCTGTGGGCTTTCAAAACATTACAAAGATCCTCTTCCTTAGTTCATTAAGTAGGAATTTCGTAATTTTAATTTCAAACTATTGATTCGATATTTAAAGTTTGAAAATACTTGCTAACTCGAAATTTAACAAGTCCATCTTCGTTCTCACAGACATTAGGCATACGCTGGCCAGGCGCAGGTCTAAAAATCTCCAAGTACTAAATATACTTGCTTCAATTCCCAGTGAAAATACTTTAAAAAAAATTCTTTTAAAAATGGATATGGAAAGCACGTTCCCCCATGGATCACAGTTTACCCGGCGGTTACGCTACTATCCCAGTAGAGTCGCTTGTAACTGCAGGTTTCACACCTTTCTTGAATTACGCCATGGTTGTCGCCATAGATTGCAGTACACACGGCGGTTACGCTACTATCCCAGTAGAATCGCTCGTGTCTGTAGGCATCACGCCCCTCAAATTTCGCTTGGCATTAGATTGCAGTTTACTCGGCGGTTACGCCACTATCCCAGTGGAGTCGCTCGTAACTGTGGGCATCTCGCCCCTCAAATTACGCTAACATCATCAATCAAATCTAATCTCATCGCGATGAACTATCGCGAAGGATTTCCGATTCAAATAGTCACTCTGACTAAAATTCTACGTAGCTACGAATTTCAAATGGATACTCTTCACGAGTTCCAATACCTTCATTAATAATAAATGGAAGGTACTTTTCCACATCCTCAGTTTAGAAAACATAATATCATATATGTAGTACTTTCATTTCCCATTTCGTACATATAACATCTATGTAAACATACATAAGATTTCCATAACAATGTCTTTCTAAACTAACGGTTTCAATTCACCGCATTCATATATATAAGTTCTAAAACTTACATATCCATATTCATAACAAAATAGAGGATTTCAAAAATTTTCCTCTAAGTCGATTTGGAAATTTAAGGTTATCTCAAACCTAATTCATATTCATAATTCCATTTCATTATCGACTTTCACATTCGATTTGGGTTTCACGCTTACATCGTCAATTCTCAACATAGAATTGATGTCTATCGATATATAACCTCTGAGCTCGTACGTCTCAGAGAAGGGTGTTAAGCTAAGAGAATAAATTCTCCGCCACCAACAGATATATATTTAATAGAGATCAATTGCTATGTCATCAATTCACAATGTTAGACATGCAATCCAAATCATCATCTGAAATTCAAAGCTCAACTTATATTGTCTTTGATGTCGAAGTTAAACTCAATTTTTAACTTAACGATTCAATCTTTTTTGAAAAATTTCAAATTGAACAAATTGTTCAAATTTCACATTTAACTTTTCAACTTCGACTTCAAAAATGAATTTCAAATCATTTATTCCTTACGGAATATATTCACAACATTTCATTTCATATTGGAAAAACATTTCCATACTTATTTAAAAATAAGTAATTCACAAATCTAATTTATTTTCAACATTTGAAAATATTCGATATACTTAAATCAAAATTAAGTATATATTTCATCTTTAAGGAAATCATTCTCTTTCACATATTTATTTGAGTTAAAACGAATGTTACGTAAAACATCGTTACGACAACTCAAAATCACTAGTATAGGAATTCGAAATTTAAATAGATGTATAAATCCCAATACTATACAAAACATTTCCTTTCGGAAATCATTTACTATAACAACAGTGTTATAGTCCACCATTTCCTTATATTCGAAAACGTCTATTTCAACAATGAATGTTGAAATCTATGGTTTCGATATTCAATGCCTTTGAAAACATCTTTTAAAAACAATTAACTTCGTTTTAAAATATCACTTTCCCAAAACATGTCCATTTTATTCAATAATATATTCACGGTCCAAAATCGTGAATATACATCTCTTAACAAATTATACAGAATTTACTTATCAAAATAAGTCAGTTTCGAATTTATAAACAACGTTTATAAATCCCATTTCTATTCATAAAGACTTCAATTTATAAAAATGGCTTTATTAACCCATTCCTTTATAACCCAATTTTATATCAAAATTTTAATTTATAAGTGAATTACTTATAAATTCTTTTATTTCGCAACTTCGATTCATTTTATAACTTCACATTATAAAACTTTTAATTCTGTAACTTCCATTCACTTATGAAATCCATTAAATATTTCACTTTTAACACTTATACAATCATTTTAAAATTCCAATATTTTATCAACACTTTCAAATCTTCAATTTAAGCCGTTTATAATAATTCAAAATTCCATTTTAAACTATTATATAAATTTATCAATTTTCCATTTCCAAAATAATCAACTAGTTCTTTAATAAATCATTCATCGGCTTGATTTTCAATTTAATCGCATTTGATTCATTCACATTGGATTTTACTAACATTCATTCATATCCAATTAGTTCACATTCACTAATTCATATTCAAGTCAGTTTGCTTCAATTCAAATCAAATTTGATTCTATTTAAATTTCTTACCTTTCAATTTGAATTCAATTTACATAGCTTCCAAATTCCATTAATACAATTTCATTAATACTTAATGAATTTTCCATATAATCAACTAGCAAAACCAATGCACATTCAATTTAACCAAATTTATTTACTTTGCTTACATTCAATTTGGTTCAACACACTTAATTTCAATTGGTTTATATTCCAATTCTGATTGAATTCTTATACTCACCATATTCACTAATTCACTTTTACAGTTAAAGTTGAATTTCCTTTCTATAACTCAATTTCACATTCATTCTTCACTTTATCAATTCATTTTGATATCAAATTCAATTTGATTCAATATTACTTAAGTCATGTTTCATTTTTCTTTACTTGCATTTATTTTCCACTATACAACTTAAGTTCGCCTCAAATTTATTTGAAATTCTATTTTATTTAACTTTTACTAAAGTCAAATTCATATCACCATTTCAAAATTCAGATTTTGTTTACTTAACAAAACTGTTCAAACATTTTAACAACTGGTTTTACTTAAACTTCTCATTTTATAAGTTAACAACTTATTTAAATTTAAACTTCCCAATTCATATCATATAATCACTTATCTTTTTAAATTTAACCTTCCATCTCAACAATTTATCAAATCAAGTTCAATTTATTTAACTTCCTTTAGTTAATTTCAAATCCATTCATTTATTAACACTAATTCAATTCAATTTAACTTTTCTTTTAGTTAAATTTCAAATCCATATATTTATTAACACTAATTCAATTCAATTTAACTTTTCTTTTAGTTAAAATCTTTATTTCATATTCAATGTTCACTTTACTTATATAAGATCTATTCCAAATTCATTCATCTTATATTTTCTAAAACAATTTTATACTTCTTTGGATTTGAAAAACATTCTCCTTTTTAAAAGTGTTTCTAGTAACTATTCATATTAAACATCATAAACTAAGCTTTGTGTAAACCAAAGCTCTGATACCACTCTGTAACATTCCCCCTTTTTGACCGCCTCCAGTCGGTAATTAAACCAACTCGAAACGTTCAAAAAGACGAATTGTTATTTAGTTTATAAGGTTTAAACAGAATCAGCCACAGAAACACAGATAATAACAATCAATTAAAACAAATGAATCTTTATTTCATTACTATAAATCTTTTTATATACATCAGAGTTTATACAATTTTAAATACAGATACAGCGGAATATCTAAAAATACAATTTTCTCGAAATAAATGATGGTTCTTTACTCTCTCTCTAACTTCGCTGCTCGAAAATCTTCAAGCTGTAAAAATACTCGGTCTGACCCGAGTATTATATTCAAAAGAAAATAATACACAGGTCAGTCTAATTCAAACCAGTTTATTAGTGCATATAGGCAGTAATAATTTAAATAGACGACAGTCACAATAATTCTCGTTTATCCGAACCTTTTAACAAAGAAATCGGATAACGAAAATATATAACACTAAACAGTGTTAAACGATAAATCAGCAGATTTAAATCATCAACAGAGATAAACAGTGTTATTGGCTGCCGTACACGCACGCGTGTACGGCCTCGCCAATACGGCATAGAAGAACAATGCATCACGACGCAAAGAAAAAAAATATCAATTCGAAACTGTCGAGATTGGTGGTGGCTGCAGTGCACACGTACGCGTGCACTGCCTCGCCAACACCGCATATAAAGCCACCACAAAGAATCAAGGGTAAAACTGCAACAATAACTGCAGTCACCGCATGGAAATTTGGGTGAAGGCAACAAAAATAAACAAGGATGAATGAAACTGGTCAAGCAAGTGCAGCAGGTTAGGGACGCATAAATGAAAATGCAGTGAACTCAATATGGCAACACAGCTAAACAATGAAGCACGAATGCTACTGTGTGTAAAGAGCTCGAACACAAATTATGGCAACTATACAATGCAAAGACCAGGGATGCAAACATCAAAACTGGTTCATGCAGACTAGAGACAAGCAATGACAACAACAAATGCAACAGGGAATACATGCAACCAAGCTACAAGACCAAAACATGCAGTTCAAAATCCAAGCAGTGGTTAAGACCAACCAGAAGATGCAAACCTACACAACTAGGAATGCAACTAAAAAATGAATGAAATGCAACTGCAAGTCCAAAACAGTGCAGATGGCCAGAAGCTCACAAAGGATTCACAGAGATATCAAACAATGCCAACACCGATGAATATATGAAGTAGCAGAGCATCTGAATACAAAGCCACGTTTTTGTTTTAAAAACAGTCAAGCCAGAGTAGTTGATAAATGAACCATGGTGCACATATGAACAAATGGACATGATGACTACAGGTGTGAAGGTCCACCAGAGAAACTAGAAGTGCAGAAATACTTCAAAGAACATGAAAAAGGAACTATTATATACATATGTACAAGATAGCCTCGAAATCAAGCAACACAATCGCGAAATTGCAGAAGTCACAAATCAATTAATTGGTGATGGCCGAGACAAACAATATCAAGTGATGCAACATCACAAAAATCAAAGCTTCCGGTCATTATGAAGTATCACGAAATTGGACGAGACAGATAAAATCAATGACGAAATCAAATTAGACTCAAAGCACAATACTTAGTTGAACTAGATGTGAGGGCGAAAACCACTCACCTTCGATTGGAACGGTCGCGCGCGAGATAATCGAAGACGAAGCGAAGTCGAAGCCCTAGTCTTTGCAGATCGAAGGAAGCCGGCGCCTTTGAGTTTGAACGAGGAATCGAGAAATCGCCGTAGCCCTAATTTTCGCCAGTCGCCATTTTTTTTTTTTTTTCTTTTTTTTTCTTTTTCGTCTGATTAAAGTGAGAAGGGGAGGGGTGCGACGTGTTTTATCAGAGAGGTAAGGATAAGGACGTGGTTTTTGCAGAAGAGAACATGGTATAGGTATGGGTGGTATTGGTTTTTGATATTTTTTTCTTTATTATTTTTTTCTTCTTTTTAAAAACTGATTTGTTTTTATTTAATTTGGTTTGTTTAATTTTTAAATTTGTTGTTAAAAATTTTACTAAGTGTATTATCATGTATATGATATATTTTGATTTATTTCGTATCAATAAAAGAATTTCAATCAAATCAAAAATTCTAACAGAATTTAACAACCATTTACAAATTCCAATAAAATTAACAGAAATTAATATCGCCAATTTGACGAAGATTCAATCGTTATAAAAATTTCAACAACAAACAGAAATTATCTGTCCACTTAAATCATTTACTGATGATTAAAATTTTGGGCAAAAATTCAGGTTGTTACAGAAATTCAATTTGAATTCGATTTAATTTTATACGCGTTTTTACGCCTTATGTTCACAAAACAATTCCGATAAATACGAAAATTGAAATCCAGTAATAATTCAATATTACGGACCCAATAAAACTGATTTCGTCAAATTCCGAGACTGTGCCTCGGAAAACTATTTTTAAATTCGATTCAAACGATACAATTTCAAAATTGAACAAATCGCTTTCAAATTCAATTCTGAAGCTTCTATTATCTTCAGTATTATCAATGTGAATTTTCTAAGCCTTTAAATTATTTTTAACCGGCTTAAAATTGAAGATTCAAATTTTATTCAACTTTCAATAGATTAAATTCAAAGATTTAAATCGCCAATTCATTCTGATAATTTGAAATTCAAGTCAAATCATCGTTCAAACATTTAAAATTAATTAAATATTTTCAATTTAAATTGTTCAAAATTCAGGGTCGTTACAAATCATGTAACAATTTTAGCTATTTTAATAAGTATTTGTATATAGACACTATTGTAATATCAGAGGATTTTGATAAAAAATGTTTTAGCTATCGTAAGGTAAAAACCCGACATGTTTATTTGTGGCGTGGTCTTACGAGATGCTTTTGTTTTCAAAGGGTTTTGAAACTTTAATAATCAATTTGAGTGTGGTTTTCTCATGCTGGTATTCCAGACTGACTCGGGTGTTATTTCACTATAATGCTCGGGTCAGACCGAGTATTATAGATTACAGGAAAGAATGTTGTGGAGCTGGATGACGATACGTACTTCCGTACTTGTATGATATATTCCGCTGTGTATTCAGTTTTGGAAGGACGAGATATTATAACCGTCCTGAGTTGTGTGGTGATTGTATTGAACTCTGATGCTGTACTCTGATGCTGTACTCTGATGATGTAATGTATAAACATATGTACTTTTTTGTGTAAAGATCATTTATTATCTATTATATTTTATACCGCTGCGATGGTTAGATTCTGATGTTGTTTTCTATTTTCTTCTTCTACCTCTTCTTCTTTAACCCTAATGGTTCGTATTTTCGTTCATCTTGAGTGATTGATGGAGAATAGTGTCGACTCAAGGGGTACGGATTTGCGGGCCATTACATCTAAGATCATGATTTTCACCTAATAGAGCATCATTCTATTCTTCTAAGTTTCTATCTCCTGACTTAACATAGAGAGTTGAGATGTCATATTAGAACAAGATTCTTGAGTGACTTCAAGTTCTTCTTCTAAGATTTGTTTCTCATCTCTTAACATATCTACTTCAGTTTCAGTTCTATCTAGTTTTTCAAAGGGATTCTTTGTACTTTCTTTTGATGTCTTTTAGTTTGTCAAGTAGTTATGAGCTTATTTCCAATAAATCATCAAATATTAGATCACTCACCTCGTCATTTATGGCCATAAAAACATACGTTGGCTTATTTTGTATCACTATTTGAGTTACTATCTGATAATGATGATGATTCTAAATCGTCCCAAGTGATAGAGAAGGCTTCCTTCTTGAATCCGTCTTTCTTGTACTTAAATTTGTCTTTCTATCGATCATGATAGTCTTTTTTCATGTGGCCTTTCTTGTGACATTCATAACATTCTAGAGCAGAAGCTTATGATTTGTTGTTGTTATTATTGCTGGAGCTATTCTTATTGTTTCTAAATTTGTTGCTCTTTCTAAATTTCAAAAACTTTTTGAAATTTTTAGCAATGAAAGCCGTATCTTCTTCATCTGAATTTGATTCATCTTTTTCTGCTTGGAATGCTATATTCTTCTTATCTTGAGCCTGTACTCATTCTGCCTAGAGACTAATTTCATAAGACATTGGATTTCTTATCAACTCTTCTGATTTAATGGTTGAAATGTCGTTAGCTTCTTTGATTGCTAAGACTTTTCGTTCCCACTCATCCATTAGAGAGTTAAGGATTTTTGAAACAATATCAAAGTCTGTATATTTTTCTCCTAAGGCTAAACAAGAATGATATATATATCTTGAAATCTAGAGTACATTTAAGTTATAGTTTCGTCTTGCTTTATCTTGAAGTTCTGAAACTAATTTTTAAGCATAGAGAATTTACTTTGTTTTGCTTTGTTAGTGCCTTCATGTGTAATTTTAAGTGTACGCCAAATTTCATAAGCAGTTTTACACATGCTTACACTATTAAACTCATTCTTGTCTAATGCACAATATAAGATATTCATGGCTTTAGCATTTGCAGTAGCATCCAGTTTTTGTGTGTTAGACCATTATGAATATTTAGTAATAGGTATGGTATATTCATTTTGTATAATATTCCAGGTTCTATAACTATTAGCTTGCATATAAATTATCAACCTAGTAGCCCAATAGTTATAGTTCATTCCATTAAATAGTGGTGGTCGTGCAGTAGACTGACCTTCAAGAAAGCTAGTGTTAATAACGGTGCTAGTGTTGTTTTCCATATTCAAAAAATATTAGTTAGCTGTGTTACGGTTATATGATGACCTCGTTCTGATACCAAATGAAAGCGGTTGTGTTATAGGATCGTGCAATATGGAATATAAGCAAATACTATATATATGTATAGAATAAAATAATATAGTAAAAAGAAGTAAAGTAAAGATGACACCAGGGATTTATATACTCGTTCGAACTTCCCATTCTATGTCCAGTTCTGGACTCGTGAAATTAAAACTAGCAGCCCTCACTTAACCCAGAGAAACAGGTATTACACCACCTGAACAACCGAACAAGACTTATACCCCCTAAACAATCGAATAGGACTTTCACCGCCTGAGCAACCGAACATGACTTCCAATACGAATAGTAAAGTTGTTTCTGACCGAGTATGCTCTTGAATAGCATATATAAGTCAATAATGTACACCCTTAATATAATCTTTTCCTCAAGAATAATGTGTATGATTGTGCATGTATGAAGATTAGAATTGCTTATAAGATATGGAAGTGACATTGTAAGAAAATAATGTATGAACTTGTGTAAGCAATAGATTCGAAAAATGTTATTCACGTTAGATCAAGGGAGAAGAAAATTAAGTTAGTTGATCAATAAAACTCAAGTGTATTTATAGTAAATAATGAGTTGCAATTACTGGTGAAAAGTTATCTATGAACAACAATGGTTGTAACCATTGGGGAGGAAGAAACTATCCAGAAAAGAAGTGTCTTTGAATAAAAAAATGATAGTTGTTGGATTTAGTCAACTGACTTTGATCATTCAGTTGACTGAATTCAAAAACATGCATATATATGTTAAAATGCACAGACTCAGTCGACTAAATGATGCCATCAGTCGCCTCGTCCGTGTATATTTAAAAAAACATAATGTAGGGGTTCAGTCGACTGAACTATGAAGTTTATGAAACCTTGGTGCATTTGAGTTAGAAAGTGATTATATTTCAATCGAGTGCAAGTTTACGTGAGTATATGAATGAGAGTGGTGATTCTTAAGGAAAGATCTTAACAAAGCAACAAAACTAGACTCTAACACATAATTCATGACTCTAGTTAAAATACATAGAATATATGAACCATATATCAAGTCATTGAGTCCAGTTGTTGTAGTAGTCGTAGATTCATGAATTGTTGTGTCATGTCAGCAATCAAAACTCAAGATCCAACAGACATTCCAATCAATGATCTTCTCAAGGATTGCTCTCCAGGATTCAGCTTTCCATCAAAGGCCATCCTAATAGATGGAGGTGAGACTCCATCTTTACTGCCTTTTAAACACGGTCTGTAGAGTACTTAAGGCAATAACAACACTCCACACACTTCTAGGATCATGAACACTTACGCCATGCATTCGCCCTTATTTCATTGTCCTAAAACCAATACAATCCTTTCTTTCATTTGAGGTATAATGGGAAGAGACCAATTCAGCTACCGTCACTATGGTGTCTTCGAGCGAAGGAGTCAATCTCCTGATTTATACCTATCTCCTGCCAATTAGAATGTGACGACCCAAAAATCCGTACCCTTTGAATCGACAATAATCCACACATATACGACCCAAAAAGCACACCCTACGGAAAGTCAAGAGAAAGAACAGAAGAGAGAAGAAGAGAAGAGAAGAAATAGATAAGTGACAACAAAACATATACTTTCGAAAATCATTAACTATAATAAGTGTTATAGTCCATCATTTCCTTATTTCTTGAAAATGTCTATTTCAACAATGAATGTTGAAATCTATGGTTTCAATAACTTAACACATTTTAAAACATCTTTAAATCATTTTACTCCATTTCAAATATCACTTCTCAAACATACATTTATTCAATAATATATCCACTGTCCAAAATCATGAATATAAATCGTTTACCAAATTCAATACTATTGCACATTAAATTAAAGGATTATCCACTGTCCAAAATCGTGGATGAAATTCCTTTAATAAGCTTCTACATTTAACTTATCAAATTCAATTGATTTCGGATTTATAAAACAATGTTTATAAATTCCATTTATATTTTATAGAAACTTCAACTTATAAAATCCCTTTATTTAACAATTCCATATAAATCTCATTTATGTACCAAAAACCCAAATTATAAGTTAATTACTTATAATTCATTTATTTACAAAATTCATTCTTTTAATAACATCACAAATTCACAAATCTTATTTACTTATAAATCCATTTATAACTTCATTTTAACACTTATAAAACTCCTTTATAATTCCAACACTTTGATTTATAAAAATTCAATTTTATAAATCTTATATATAAACCATTTATAATTATTCAAATCCCAATTTATACCATTTCAAAATATAGTTAATTTCACATTTCAAAAATCCTATTCTGATTATATTTCACAAAAATCATAATTTTTATAACATAAAAATTATAACTTTTGTTTATTTCAAATAAATCCATTCCTTTAACAATTCAAAATTCAACAAAACATCTATTTCCAAAATCACTTTAAAATCCTTTTTAAATTTGGAAATCGTCACTTTAACAAATTTAAATTCCAAAAATAAGACCAATGCTGCAACAACGCCAAATACATCAATCACATCAACCAAAACATCATATATCATATGATAACAGAATATATATAAATATCTGTAAATAAACCAATACTGATGAGAAATCCAATTGGATCCCTCCAACTTGTCATCTGCAACAAATATACATATTAGAAATATATGTACAATGTCCGCTTCAAGGCAGATGCGCGTACAAAGGGTCACCCGCACGAGAACGTATAGGGTATCATCTACTCCAATAGGCAGGAAAATATCCAAATACCAATTAATATATCATATATCATCCAAACAATCATCAATCGTCATAAATAATATTATTTCTCACTTATATAAAAATATCAATGAGTCAGAAAGAGTGAGTTGTACTCACAATGGTTCCAATAACAGTTGCGGCGTTTTATTCCGAATAAAATTAAACGAGCGTTTAATTTTGCCCAAAATTCAAACTAGCTCCAATCAACTCCAAACCAGCTCTAAAATGTAGTGCTCATCAATACGGGCCCAACGCAATTTGTTTCATCAAAAAATGGACCTCGTATGAAGAAGTTATGGTATTTAGAAGTTTGTACGAGTTTAAATATAAATCAATTTCATTTTTTTATATTTTATTTTTAACCTTTAATCTCGGCCGCTCGTTCCCATTGCTCTAGATCTGTCGCTACCTTCTTCTTCATAACGTTGCTGCCAGGCTTTCAAACGAGGATAAAACCCATAGCTGCCATTCGTTTTGAATTTTTCGCCCCTCCATCTCGAGGCTTTATCCCGATCAACACATGCCAAACGAAAGCTCGTCTCGAGACAAGCTACCACCAGAGAACCGGTCGAGCTCGGTTGCTTATATCGCTCGAAAAATGTATTCGAACATCTTCCCTTTGTCGCTCGATTCCGACCTCCATGTCGCGAATTAGGCGATCACAACCGTTCAAACGAAGATCTCGTTGCCCTCTATGTTTTTGTAGTTGAGAACTTTTTGAATTGATTGAAGGATTTGAAGAAAAACAAGGAGGAAGAAGAATAATTTTCGGCCATTGAAGTTATTAGGGCCGGGGGCTAGGGTTTGTAACCCAGATGTTTTGTAAAAGTGAAAAATTGATGTCCTTTTATAGAAAATATTCGTGACACTATTCACCCTAATATTTTCCGAACTATAAACGAAGAATGCCGCCTGGCATTTATAAATGTTTTACCCTTATTCCGAACATAATGGAATATATATCGGGAGCCAATTCGATCGTATTTGGAAGATAGGTTTTCGAATCGACTATTTAATTTTAAAATTTCACTTAAACCGATTTCTACGCGTTTTAGTTTGCCACGACTAAACCGTAAATCTGATTGATATGAAATTTGAAATCTTACAATAATATAACATTATGGATCCGATGAAACTAGTTTCATCGAAATCCAAGACTGTATGAAAAATGGCTATTTTTACACGTCAATCAAATATTAAAACATTCAATTTCTAGAATTTCACTTTTAATTCAATTTTAAAAGTTCTCCAACATCATTCTAATTCAAATAGAATTTATCAATTTATAAATCATTTTTATTCACATATAATTCAGATTCCAATTATTTCTATAATTTCAAATATTGAATTATCGATTTAATTATCCAATTAAATCACTATATTCAAAATATAAGTTATCCTGCTTATAAAATTAACTTCTGAATATTTAAAATCAATTAAATATATGAATTTCAAATGACTGAAATTCTGGGTCGTTGCGTTCTCCCCTACTTAAAAGAATTTCGTCCTTGAAATTACCAAGTAAGAAAAGGCCACAAAATCCATTAACTTTTCAAAACAAATCGTTCAAATTAGATTACCGAAATCATTTAAACATTTTAACTTTTCTCAAAATCATTAGTTAAACTTCTTATAAAAACTTTTCTAAGTTTTCAAATCATACTTAGTAATCTTTTCAAAACAACTACTATCTTTTAACTTTTCAACTCAAGTCAAAATTTCAGTTATCACAAATTTTCCAATTTTTCTCAAAAAATTTCTAACGCCTTAAATTTTCAAAAAATTTCGCCATAACCTCCTTTGCGCGGTTCGATTCAGAAAAAACATAACAAGATATATATATATATATATCACAAATATACATCTCATCATCGAGGATGAGGCATCCCGTAGGGAAAAAAGTGTAAAAGTACGATATGTAATCCGAGATATGTACCTTATATATTATTAGCGAGCATATACAGCTAATATAGCATGAAAGCGAGCTCCAAATGCGAAGCAAGCGCCATCCGCACCTACTGAATACTCAACAACAATAAGAAACATGTATATATGAAAATAATATCAATATACAACATTTACCACTACAACAACTACATATGTCAATATAGCAAATGGAATCAAAATCAACCAGTCCAACCATCAAACAACTATCACCCAACAAACCAATCCATTTCCAATAAATCCATAACTAAATCGATATTCATTCATTTCTCATTAATATTCATTGAATTGATTTTCAATTTAAATCACATTCGATTCATTCACATTGGATTTTTCTAACATCCATTTGTTCATATTCAATTAGTTTACATTCATAATTCACATTCAAGTTTGTTCACTTTCAATTCAAATCAAATTTAATTCTATTTAAATTTACTTAACTTCTAATTCGAATTCAATTACTTTAGCTTCCAATTTTATTAATTCAATTTAATATGAATTTCTATTCAATCAACTAACATCCATCTAACAACTAATACAAAACCAACATAACCAAATTTTATTTAATTTACTTACATTCATATTCATTTAATTTGGTTTGACTCATTTAATTATTCAATTAATTTAATATCTAATTTGGGTTGAATTCTAATACTCAATATATTTACATTTCTATATGACACTTCCAATTTTATTATTAATTCACAACTTCTTAACTTAAGTTTTATTCAACTCTTAACAACAACATTTTTAATGCTAATTCATTTTACAAATAAAGTTGAATTTCATTATATACTGAAGTTTATATTCATCACATCACTTCACTTATTAATTTACTTCATTTTGATATCAAATTCAACTTCATTCAACACTAGTTAAGTTAAATTCCATTACAACATTTCATTCTATTTGACAACTTAAATTTCATCTCTAATTTAATTCAAATTCTATGTTATTTAACTTTTACTTAAGTCAAATTCATATCAGTATTCAAATTAGATTTTTTTTGCTTAACAAAAATTGTTTAACCATCTTAATACTTGGTTTTACTTACCTTTTCTCATTTTATAAGTTATACAACTTATTTATTCAAACTTCCAAATTCATATTATATAATCATTACCACTTAAGTTTAATATTAATTCCAATAACTTATCAAATTTGGTTCAAATTATTTAACCTTCCTTCAGTTATATTTCAAATCATATAATTATTATGCTAACTCAAATTTATTTCAAATTTACTAAAGTTAAAAATCTTTATTTCATATTATACGTTCAAAACTCATTTCACTTATATTTATCAATTACAACTTGGATTTTAAATTCAAATTTGTTTATTACAACAAAACTCAAATTTTAATTTACCATTGGTAGCAAATCAATCACATAGAAACTCAAAAATGATACTGATGATGATGTGGTCATCACCCTTATTATTTCCCAACAACAGTAGTGAATTCAGTGCTTTATATTTTTTTTTAAATTTCCTTTTTAATCATAAATCACATTTACAAATCTTTTACTTATATAATTTCACTATTTTTCTTCACTTATATAAGATTTATTCCAAATTTAACTGTCTTATTTAGATTTATAATAATATAATCTCTTTAACTTTGAAAAACAACTTTCAAAATAAACGGGATTCAAAATTTCAAATTCTTAGTTCAAATTCATTTTTATTTATAACTCATATTTACAAACATACTCATTTAGTTTCATTCTTATATATAAGATTATTTCACAATTGTAAATCATATTAATTATAACTTCTTACTTTATAATTCATTAGCCTATATAATTTATTCTTCTTTTAATTTTGTGGTTTTATTTAGATTATTCAAACATCTTTTAATTAACTTATATATTTACATTTTCAATAACCAAATAATCAATTTATATACACTTTAATAATTCTAAAAAATTATTTCCTTTATATATAAAATATAACCGAGGTAAAATTATTTAATTTACCTAATTTAAAATAATACTATGTTGACTTGCCTCGTTTAAGTGTTTGGAAATCCCTACTCGATAATATGGCGTCCCACATACCGACCAGAATTCACAAACGACTCAACGGAAAAGCAAACACAATATAAAACGTTTTATATTCACTAACAAATATGCATTCACATATATAATACATTCAACTTAATCTAGGGTACTATTGTCCCTATCTATATCGAGTACACATCAAAGCTTAGGAATATATGAAATCTAAGCTTTGATACCCGCTGTGACGACTTAAAAATCCGTACCCTCTGAATCGACAATAATCCACACATGTACGGCCCAAAAAGCATAGACTGACGGAAAGTCAAGAGAATAAAAAGAAGAGAGAAGAAGAGAAGAGAAGAAAGAGAGAAGGTAGAACAAAACAAAAAACAGAACCTCACATCGCAGCGGGAAAAATATAATATCATATTAATGACCTTTACAAAACAGAAACTGTATATATGTATATCAATTAGAGTTCAACAATCAATCAATAGTTATCAGCTTGAACAGTTATAATAACATGTCCTCACAAATGCTGATAATACACAACAACTAAGCACAGTGGATAATCAATAATCAAAACAGAAACGCGTATATAAAAATGAAGATCTCCAGCTCTCCTGCTGAAGGTCCTAAAGCACCAAATCTGAACCTGTAATATACTCGGTCTGACCCAAGCGTTGAAAGGGAAGAATGCTCGGATCAGTCTGGTAAACCAGCATGAGAAACACACTCAACTGAATTATTAAATTACCAAACTTTTCCTTAGTTTCCAAAACAAAAGTATCTCGTAAGACACGCCCATACATAAACACGGACATTTTTTTACCTTACGATAACTAAAACATTTCATATCAAATGTCATGTTATATTATAGTAGTGTCTACTATATACAAATAATATTAATCATAGCCGAAATTGTTACATTTATTAAATTCCAGCATATAGCCCAATTGGGTAATACAATCAAAATGGCAGGTACGTAGTGGAGTTTGGATTTCCATACAAATGACCAGGTGAAGAGACTACCTTCCGGTAGTAAATCTCTAGAAAAATGTACCAAGAAACCATCACAAAGTTTCTCTACCAACACAAGACCGGCCCACCTCTATAACTAGATGGTACCGAATATGTCATCCTCCGGTCGTTACCGACCTTTACCGAGGTTCCTCCAGCATACAAACCACAATAATCAGATACACGACGTCATAGCATGTAAAGATATATCTAGAAGAGGATGATCATACCCTAATAGGAGCGACCCACTTAGCCTTGCTACATCTAACCCTGTTTTGGTCATTTTTGATTGATGAGGCCTGAGGTAATGAATACCTTTCACATATCACAATCACATCACTTAGAATGCCACATGGCCATTTCCGTTGACTGCTAATTGCCTTTCATAAAAGTACAACCCTTAAGCTCATATGTCTCAAGGAGGGTGTTAAGCTAAGAGATTGCCTTCTCTGCCACCACTGATGTACGTTTGTAAAAACCAATGTAGGTAATATGTAGAAATGCAATGTCAGACAATAATCCATACAAGTTGTCCAGGAACAGGACAAACCGAAGGTACTTTCCTACCACATCCTGTCGGAAATCCCTAGGATTAGTAGCGAACAGTCCTCGTATTGGATATTTCATAATGAAGAGACCACCGCTAATGGATGTATATTGGGATTTTAACCCCAAATGATCAACAAGCAGTCCCCCACTATGAATATCCAAAATAACAATATAATCACAAGCAACCTGCACAATCGTCGCATATACGTTGGTCCGAAGTGGTTCCCAGATAAATATGATCCCGGTCTCTTCGCACCAACAATGCAAAAGCGTTTCTCAACCTCACACAGCAACTAAGTCTCATAGACTTATCACGTCTCCAACTTCCAACTTGCTATCCTTCGGGCCAAGAAGGAAGCTCGATAGATTGGAGTAATACTCCGCAGTATACGAATCAACATCCTCAACACAAACGATAATCAAGCCTACACAGAAGGCTACGTACTAAGTGTACGACTAAATAGTTCTCACATCAAGTTGAGGAACTAAAAATTTGGCCAAGTCCGATAGTCGGTTATTTAACTATCAAAGCAAACAAACAAATATCTAGCACCGTATACAATCACTTGGCCCTTTTAATTAATCTTTTATTAATTAAATCATTTGCCAAATATTCACTTCAAATTATCTTTAGAGAGATATAATTCCAAAGCCATTTCAACTTTCATATTGGAAAACATTTCCATATACTTATTTAATAATAAGTATTTCACAATTCACTTTATTTTCAATCACTTGGAAAATATCACATATACTTTAAATCAAGATTAAGTATATATTTCATTCTTTAATGAAAACGTTCTTCTTAATCATATTCATTGGGTTAAAACGAATGTTGCGTAAAACATCGTTACGACAACCCAATATCACTAGTATAGGGATTCGAAATTTAGATAGATATATAAATCCCATGTACTATACAAATATACTTTCGAAAATCATTTACTGTAACAAGTGTTATAGTCCATCATTTCCTTATTTCTCGAAAATGTCTATTTCAACAATGAATGTTGAAATCTATGGTTTCGATATTTAACACATTTCAAAACATCTTTAAATCATTTTAGTCCATTTCAAATATCACTTCTCAAACATACATTTATTCAATAATATATCCACTATCCAAAATCGTGAATATAAGTCGTTTACCAAATTCAATACTATTGCACATTAAATTAAAGGATTATCCACTGTCCAAAATCGTGGATGAAATTCCTTTAATAAGCTTCTACATTTAACTTATCAAATTCAATTGATTTCGGATTTATAAAACAATGTTTATAAATTCCATTTATATTTTATAGAAACTTCAACTTATAAAATCCCTTTATTTAACAATTCCATATAAATCTCATTTATATACCAAAAACCCAAATTATAAGTTAATTACTTACAATTCATTTATTTACAAAATTCATTCTTTTAATAACATCACAAATTCACAAATCTTATTTACTTATAAATCCATTTATAACTTCATTTTAACACTTATAAAACTCCTTTATAATTCCAACACTTTGATTTATAAAAATTCAATTTTATAAATCTTATATATAAACCATTTATAATTATTCAAATCCCAATTTATACCATTTCAAAATATAGTTAATTTCACATTTCAAAAATCCTATTCTGATTATATTTCACAAAAATCATAATTTTTATAACATAAAAATTATAACTTTTGTTTATTTCAAATAAATCCATTCCTTTAACAATTCAAAATTCAATAAAACATCTATTTCCAAAATCACTTTAAAATCCTTTTTAAATTTGGAAATCGTCACTTTAACAAATTTAAATTCCAAAAATAAGACCAATGCCGCAACAACACCAAATACATCAATCACATCAACCAAAACATCATATATCATATGATAACAGAATATATATCAATATCTGTAAATAAACCAATATTGGTGAGGAATCCAGTTGGATCCCTCCAACCTATCACCTACAACAAATATACATATTAGAAATATATGTACAATGTCTGCTTCAAGGCAGATGTGCGTACAATGGGTCATCCGCTCATACACGGAAACATATAGGGTCTCATTTGCTCCAATAGGCAGGAAAATATCCAAATACCAATCAATATATCATATATCATCCAAACAATCATCAATCATCATAAATAATATTATTTCTCACTTATATAAAAATATTAGTGAGTCTGAAAGAGTGAGTTGTACTCACAATGGTTCCAATAGCAGTTGAAGTGTTTTATTCTGAATAAAATTAAACGAGCGTTTAATGTTACCCTAAATTCACACTAGCTCCAATCAACTCCAAAGCAGCTCTAAAATGTAGTGCTCATCAATACGGACCCAATGCAATTTGTTTTGTCAAAAACGGACCTCGTATGAAGAAGTTATGGTATTTAGAAGTTTGTACGAGTTTAAATATAAATCAATTTCATTTCTTTTTATATTTTATTTTTAACCTTTAATCTCGGCCGCTCATTCCCATTGCCCTAGATCTGGGCTGATCGCTACCTTCTTCTTCATAACGTTGCCTCCAGGCTTTCAAACGAGGATAAAACCCATAGCTGCCGTTCGTTTTGAATTTTTCGTCCCTCCATCTCGAGGCTTTATCCTGATCAACACATGCCAAACGTAAGCTCTTCTCGAGACAAGCTACCACTAGAAATCCGGTCGAGCTCGGTTTCTTATATTGCTCGAAAAACGTGTTCGAACATCTCCCTTTTGTCGCTCGATTCTGAACTCCACGTCGCGAATTAGGCGATCACAGCCGTTCAAAACGAAGATCTCGCCGCCTTCTATGTTTTTGTAGTTGAGAACGTTTTGAATTGATTGACGGATTTGAAGAAAAACAAGGAGGAAGAAGAATAATTTTCAGCCATTGAAGTTATTAGGGCCGGCGGCTAGGGTTTGTAACCCTAGATGTTTTGCAAAAGTGAAAAATTGATGTCCTTTTATAGAAAATATTCGTGACACTATTCACCCGAAATTTTTTCGAACTCCAAACGAAGCGTGCCGCTTGGCATTTATAATGTTTTACCCCTATTTCGAACATAATGGAATATATATCGGGAGCCAATTCGATCGTATTTGGAAGATAGGTTTTCGAATTGACTATTTAAATTTAAAATTTCACTTAAACCGATTTCTACACGTTTTAGCTTGCCACGACTAAACCGTAAATCCAATTGACACGAAATTTAAAATCTTACAATAATATAACATTATGGATCCAATGAAACATGTTTCTTCAAAATCCGAGACTGTGAAAAATGGCTATTTTTACACGTCAATTAAATATTAAAATATTCAATTTCTAGAATTTAACTTTTAATTCAATTTTAAAAGTTCTCCAACATCATTCTAATTCAAATAGAATTTAATCCAACTTATAAATCTTTTTTATTCACATATAATTCAGATTCCAATTATTTCTATAATTTCAAATATTGAATTATCGATTTAATTATCCAATTAAATCACTATATTCGAAATATAAGTTATCCTGCTTATAAAATTAACTTCTGAATATTTAAAATCAATTAAATAAATGAATTTCAAATGACTGAAATTCTAGGTCGTTACATAGAGAAAGAGAAATAAATGAAGAGCATGCATGGAGGAAGGACAAAGAACGCCATGCAAAAAGCGACTGCCGGGTGGAAAGCATGAAAAATGGCAGAGAAATAATATTACAACTAAGGGAAAAGGCACAATGACTCATGTGACAACCATGGATCCTCGCCTAGTCTTAACCCATCTCGATCTAGACAACATCTTTCCTCCCAACAACTTCTACCGTCACTCTCTTCGGCTACCGCTATTCCTTTTCCCCATCAATACAAAGGGGTTTCTATTCACTTAGCTCCACCTCTAATCCCAATTAGAATGCAAGCTGCCTTCCCAAATATTTCCCTAACCGGGGTCATATTCGGTAATGACGTTAAAGATATTTATAGGGATGAGGTCAACCGTTGGTTTAAAGAAATCCAAGACCCAATAGACTAAGGGTTCGAGTAGAAGAAACTCGCCTCCACCTTATTTAACATTATAAGATCCACCAGATTAATATTAAATCATTTTAGTTATAAAGGAATATATATGATAGAATTATAGATGAATACAAGGAGTTGGTCAAAGCTATAGAAGATAGAGATGCAACCTAAAAATTAGCTAAGAACTCTAGGGATCTTATCGATGAGTTGATAAAATCCTACAATCGGCTCATGGTTGTTATGAAAGACCAAGTTAAAAATGATCATGAAGAAAATGCCCATCTGAAGATGAATATTTATACCAAAGACTGGCTCTTCAAGAAACGAGAAGAGGGCTTCAAGCCAAGGAAGCTGATATTAAGAAACTCTTTCCCGAAATTGAGAAGTTTGAGTCCACTTAAAAGTTAAGAAATTGCTGACTTAGGTTGACCATTCTAGCAAGCAAGATAATTGAGTTAAAAAAGTAGGCAACCAAAGAAAAAGAAGACTTTCCACCCTTGCCAGTTCTTTTATAACTGTTTTCCAATTCAAGAACCTAAAGTAGTCAGGAAGTACACATTCGGTCACTCTTGTCGATGCCCTGGAAGAGATAGTATGTTGCAATGCTGGATCCGATGAAGGCCTCACCAAAGTAGAATTCAAATCCAAGTATTTGACGCCAATGAAATTCTAAATCTAGAGGAGGGAAGGCGATTCTTGTTGCACATGACGATGCTATTACTAAAGTTGCAATTAAAGCTCCTATTAGGTCGACCGCATCTGGCCACGTAGAATCATTATCTCCTAAAATCTAAGAGCTTGCAACAAACATACAAACATTCAAGGTGGCCAGCTCCGAGGCCACCTAAACAATCATCCCAGCTTCTATAACAACCTCCTTCTTGGAGCCGTATATCCCCTCTTTTTGATAAATCGATGTAGCCCGCAATCAAAGATGGGGTGATTTACAAGACTCGTATTCAATAAAATCCTCCTAGAGAAGGTATCTCTCTTTTTTCTCCTTCTTCGAGGAACTTCAACTCTCACTAAGAGTGTTACTAACCCATATTTCTCTATTTGTGAACTCATTGATCACGCATTTCTTCCACCTCCTCCATCACGACCTACACAAAGGTTAGGTCCCACTGCTACCTTTATCAAGTCCACCTCTATTTCCACAGGAGTAGTTGCTCCAATCCTTGCCTTCGACTCCATCCCTAGTCCTAACTCGGAGAAAATGGAAGCTCTGGAGGGATTAGATGACACTTCTCAGTCCTTAGGGGGAGACATTACTCTTCAGGCCAATGGGTCTTTTTTCTATGCTGCATAGGTTGAAGATTAAAGTTTCAAAGGTGAATGTTAGCACCAAAGTTGGTCACTAACCCCCTTGAGAAAGATTATGTCGAGAGATTAATGAAGAAGATAAATTAAAATAGAGAGATGTAAACTTAATTAACTGTAGAAAACAAGAACACTAGATTTATAGTGGTTCGGCGTAACTGCCTACGTCCACTTTGAGTTCTTATCTTTATTTCTTTCACAAGTAGATGAATACAGATACAATTCGTAAACTGATGACTTGAATACAAGTTTGAACTGAAAAGAATAAGTCTTGAAAGCGGCAGAGTCTCCCAGTGTTCTCGAAAAAAGGTCCATTTCACTATGCTCGTGCCCTTCTATTTATAGACGAAGATGGGTTGGACTTCCCTCACGGGCCTAGGAACAAGGTAACTTAGCCCGTGGTAAGTAGCTTTTGCACACCGAGCCATGGATGCTGAGCGACAATTGCCAAACGAGGTTGGTTGGGCCAGAGAATGCAGAATGAGGCTTCCATGCCGAACGACACTCGTATGCCGAGCCACATATCCAGGTCGAACGACATTTGTATGCCAAGCGAGGCTCTCATGCCGAACAGCGGTTACTTGGGCCGAGCGAAGAGTGTAGGCCGAACGAGGCTTATGCTGAGCGAGGCCTGGTGTGCCGAGCGAGGCCTGTGCCGATCAAGGCTTAATGTGCTGAGCGAGGCTTGTGCCAAATAAGGCCTGGTGTGCCGAACGAGGCCTGTGTGCCGAACGAGGCCTGTGCTGATCAAGGCTTAATGTGTCGAGCGAGGCTTGTGCCGAACGTAGCCAGTTGTGCCAAACGAGGCCTATGTGCCGAACGAGGCCTGTGCCAATCGAGGCTTAATGTGCCAAGCCAGGCCTGGTGTGCCGAACGAGGCCTGTGCCGATCGAGGCTTAATGTGCTGAGCAAGGCCTGTGCCGAACGGTTCTTGTTTTTATGATGCTCAAGTTACCCTGGTAACACTTGCCCCCATCAAATATGTCGTGTGAGGCAACACGACATGCTTTGAGCTAGTATGCATTTCCCTCACACACAAAAACATTCCATAACGATGCCGAGCGAATCGTACGGCAAGTCACTTGCCGCTCGACATAAATATGCCGATCCATCGAGTCGCCTTGACCGGGTCCACCGGTCAATGCCCGTTGAACTTCCCTTTTCTCTATATAAGCCGCTACACCTTCTTCTTCTTCTCCCTTTTACTTTTACCTCCGCTCCACAGAACTTACGAACTTGCCTTTCCCTAGACTTTTGCAAACAATTTACCCTTCCTTTTCCTTCTCAAACTCGGTACGTTGCTCCACTTACTTCCCCAACAACGAACCTAATCAGAATCGCGTTTCCTACTTTGGAATCTCCCTAAATCTTGAGCCATTTCTTAGTTAACGGCCTCTCCTTTAAACACTTCATCCCGACTAGGAAACTTAGCATGAGATTCGAGTTTGCGAACCTTTGTAAAATCGAGGGCAATAGGAACCACGTGGGTGAAATGTCGAATCGAAGTTAGAACATATCTTAGGTCTAGGCGGAGTGTTGGGAGGTGAAGGCGTCAGAGGTGTTTAGGACACAAGGGAGTTGGAAGTAGTGAAGTTAGGGAGTGTAAGTTAGGCATGGTATGCGAGTCGGAAGAGGGATGGCTGTGGCTCGGCACGGCTCTCGCTCGCCGAAGGACGAGGGAAGATTGAAGGAGAGAAATGAGTCGTGCCGAACGGCAAAGAGAGAACGCTGCAGAGGAATGAGTATTAGGCTTATAGGGCCGAGCGGTGCGGCTCGGTATTATTGCGGCTCGGCATGACCCCCGCATGCCGAACGAGGAAAAAGGAAAACAAGAGAGAAGTGAGGGTTGAGCCTAGAATGCCGAGCGGAGTGGCTCGGTGCGGCCATGGCTCGGCATGACCCCCGCGTGTCGAATGGTGAAGGGTGAGTGAGGATAGTTTAGGTGATAACTTAGTTGAGTCTCTCGAGTATCATTCTGCATTAAGTCTTGAAATAGACAACAATACTCATAACCACCCTAACTCAAACGTAGTCCATGCTGACTTGACTTACTTATCATGCCTAGACATATGACAAAGACAAGGATGAGAACTAAAATAAATAAGCATATCGACCACTTTAGACTGATAACTCCCCGTCTCAATAACTATAAATATGAATTTAACTCATTAGTTTCATGACTATAGATCCTTTGACACTTATACTCGAATGACTACACTAGTTCACACACCACATGGTGGGGTATTCTTATTTTTATGTCTAATGTCAATTATTGTTTAAGTATAGTTAGAGCAGGCGCTTAATCAGGTTCAACAGTCTTCCAAGATGTCTAGAAAATCCAGTTCCCCCACAGTCTCGGACCAACCCGAGTTAACTTCTCGGCAAGAAGTGGTTAGTACTTCCAATCCATCGACTGTCGCCGTTCATGACACTCAGAGTCCCATGATTGCATCCGACGAGTTATCTCCTGAAGCCTTGGATGCGGCAATCTTCTTAGACAATCTAGTGGACTGTCAAGCTTCAAGAATTAACGACATCACTTTACGTCGTTTATATTCAATTCATGGCATTCCGCCTAACGACGTACTAGTCCCATCAGGGCAAGATCGTCCTTACCTGCCCCCAGTCGGATATACCGCCTGCAACAAATTTATGTGCTGGGTTGGAAGTGTGCCCCCATTCAACACTTTTCTACGTAATGTGCTACAATATTTGGAGATTGCTCCAGCACAACTACATCCCAACAGCCACGCGTTCTTATACGACACGTACATCCTCTTTATGAGCATTTTGCATAGGCTTCCTACTCTCGATGACATCCGTTATATACCGCATCAAGAGGCGATCTGATAGTCCATCTTTTTTATTCTTTGAGCCGCATAGCCAATGCTAGATTTTTACAGGGGCGTGGAGCAAATTTGCCTACCACAAGCAAGAATGGTTTTACGTGCGCTGCCCCTGGCTTCGCGAGGAGATGGCTTGAAGGGAGTAAGTTCCTTGTCTAGATTAATAGTCATACATGTCAGGAAATGCTTTTTTCGATTTTTAACAGGTATCAACCCACATCCCGAAGGCCCCTAGTATTCTTAGGCTGTTGAAGTTATCTGAGCCATCCCCACGGGAGACCGAGACATTAGATCAATCATCTCCAACGAATCTCTCTCTAACTTTAGGCTGCTGGCAGAAGGTCGCCGAATAAGTCTCCCCCACGGTGTCACTTTATCTAGACCTGCCTCAGATAAAGGCAAAAATCCAGCTGAGCCTTCATCACGTGGTGTCCCTAACACACCCGTGGAGGGGGAAATTAGAGAAGCTAAAATGTCTGAAGCATCGGGTGAAGGTATTAGTCCGGCACAGGAAACGGTAGTTGAGGTGCACGATATCAAAGCAACGCCTCCCCCTTCGAAGGGAAAGAAGAAACTGACTTATAAATTGAGGAAGAAGATAGTGGGTGGAACCTCAACGGTTACTATTACCCTAGTGGAAAGAGAGTCTTCTTCCCAACACTTGGAGAGTTCTTTGGAAGGCTTGTCGGACCTCACTATCCCCAATGATTTGCTTATCTATGGCTTTGACGACCCGGAAGCCCTTAAACTCCACTCACCCACGAACGGTGATGAAGGCACTAAAGCCAAACACCAGGGAGAAAAACTCTGATAAGTAGAGCTAAAAAATCTGGTCCGTCGGGGGGAAAACACTAGGACACACACAACTATACTCGCACTTCACTTTGCAACAAACCTTTAACTATTATGCGACTATTACCAACTCATGCTCATTTGACTTCGTACAAGTGACATGGGATGCTCTCACAGATTCGATTGCCTGCACGGGTCTTCAATTTTTCACCACTCTGGATGGGATTCAGACTCTGGAAGGCGTTGGGACAGAGATGATGATAGCGATAGAGATTATCGTTCCCAGGATTCGTCATCTTGGAGGAAAACTCACCATTAGCCTTCTTCTTATTATGATCCGTCCCCTCCTCCAAAGCAAGGCAGGGAGAAATCTGGCTACAATGGGTCTCAATCCGGTGCCCTTCGAGATCAACACCCAGGGTCGTCCAGCACAAGGCAATCCCGAGAACCCCATAAGAAATCTACCGTCTCAAAACCAACTTCTACTCCCATGCAAGATCCTTTGATATCGGAGAGGTTAGCTGAGCTTAAAGATGCATTTCCCCAGATATGTTTTGATGGTTTGAAGTTCCTCTTGGCAATCCATCCCATTCCGGGACACGTCAAGCAAAGTGCCATTGCATGCAACAATGACGTTTATGTTCAACATGATGTGTTTGTCCATTTAGTTGAAAATGTCTTGGAAGTGTCAGTTGAGTACCAACACAAGATCGATCGCCTGAAGCTCGAAGCTATTCACGACAAAGGTATCATTAAATCTCAGGATGAGGAACTCTCTTCATATAAGTCCAGGCTTTTAAATCTCCCCGAGATGGCCGAGTTGAAAAATCCGAGATATCAGCCAAAATCCGAGATTTGGCAGCCTATTTAGTTATAAGTGTTTTAAATATCGCCCGAGATAGCCGAGATATTTTCCCGAGATATTGGCCAAAATCCGAGATTTAAAACACTGTATAAGTCTGAACTCGAAGTCACCCAAAGGAGCAGCAAAGATACAGCGAAGGCCATTACTCGTCTGGAGGTGAACTATAAGAAAGAACTTGATGAAGCGGTTCAATGTTGTGGGGCCTTGGCTTTAGAGAAGGATTCTGTTCAAAAAGAGAGGGATGCCTTTGCTTAGCACATCAAGGAGTTGGAAGTGCTGCTCGCTAAGGAGACGGAGGACAAAATAGTTGCTCAAAATGAGACCCAACAATATTGCAACAAAATCGTTGCCACACGACTTCTCAAAACACAGCTAGATGAGGAGCTCTCCAGGGCCGAGGCATTGAAAGAAAAAGCCCGTGAAGAAGGCAGAAAGGCGGTGCTCTCCGATATTGATTCGCGCCTTGAGGCTGCTACCGAAGCGGACAGGGAGGAGATTAAGTGTTTATTCAACCCACTTATCACGGAATACAATGCTGGTGTCCTTATGCATCGAGATTTGACTTTTCTCGACGAGGGTTACCTCGAATCTCTAGCCGAGGCATGGGACACCCTTATAAAAATCAAAAAAGTTGAACTGGGAACTGAAGAGGTCGATGAAGGAGCTTTAATAAAGGAATTTATTCGGGGGAAGGAACCTTTGGACTTATCTGCCGCGAAACTTCCTTTTTGCAAAGACTCCTCTTCACCGAAAGAAAAAAGCGACATCGCCGGTCCGTCTGGAACCGAGCCCACAGTTCTTCCCCCCTCTGAGCCGACTGATTGCTTGCTACTCGATCCCTTCGAAAAACGCATTGGCTATGACCCGAAGGACCCCAGCCTTGGCATTCACGTCCTGTCTCCCATTCCAGAGGGTGATACTCCCCGGACGGTAGAGAGTCGGCAAGAAACCGGTACATAACTTTACTTTTCAAAGTTTAGAGGGTCGATGTCTTCAAGGAGTAGCCGACGTATTCCATCATTTATCCCTCATGATTTTTTATGCAGGCCATTCTGATCCAGAGCCAACTCCTAGGAGCAATGACGCCATGGAGAAAGGGGAGAAAGAAAGCATGGCGATTGAAACAAGAGAGACTTTGATGCTCAGTGATTGGAGCGCTTGATGAGGACAAAACCAGAAGCCCATCACCCGGCGAAGAAAATTATGAGGTTGAGATCACCGGCGCTTCTGAACGTACCTCAGAGCCAAGCATGAAAGAGCGACTTGAGGAGGAGAGGAAAAATAAGACAGAGGTCAAGGTCAAGCCTCAAGTAATAGAACTTGATGACCCGTTAAATAAGCCTCTAAAAGTTATTCTTCCGAGCGGAGCCAAGTCACTGGATGTTCCTCCTCCCTCTCCTGACACCATCTCTCTGGCGAGCAAAATGTCCAAGAGAAAACGTGAGGGAGAGGAGTCATTTGAGAAATCGAAGAAAGGGAAGAAGCCAAAGAAATAGCAATCATACTTGTTCAATCAAGGGTTGGTCGGAATTTTGTAATTATCGATATTTATTTTCATAGTCAGTGTAAATAGGTTGTCAGCTTCGAGTTTTAGGAGGAATTGTAATGGAACATCATTTTGGATCTTATGAATAAAAATTATTTCCTTTGTTTCTAGTCAACTCTTTACTTTTCAACTCTAGATTGCTGCTATAACTCAGAATTCAGTGAGTTATACAAACTTTATTTTAATTCCATGTGACTCCAAAATACTTTGAGAATCATAGATTCTCCTCTCCATGCTACAGGTACTTAGAGTAATTTCCACTCCGAACTCTGGGGACTTGGAGATTTTAAGTCGTTTATACTTTAGTCCGCACTCTGGGGACTTAGAGTACTCCAATCCGCACTCTGAAGACTTGAAGATTTTAAGTCGTTTATACTCTAGTCCACACTCTGGAGACTTAGAGTTCTCCAGTCCACACTCTGGGGAGTTGGAGATTTTAAGTCATTTATACTCTAGTCCGCACTCTGGAGACTTAGAGTACTCAAGTCCGCACTCTGGGAACTTGGAGATTTTAAGTCGTTTATACTCTAGTCCGCACTCTGGGGACTTAGAGTACTCCAATCCGCACTCTGGGGACTTAGAGATTTTAAGTCGTTTATACTCTAGTCCGCACTTTGAGGACTTAGAGTACTCCAGTCCGCACTCTGGGGACTTGGAGATTTCAAGTCATTTATACTTTAGTCCGCACTCTGGGGACTTAGAGTACTCCATTCCACACTCTAGGAACTTGGAGATTTTAAGTCGTTTATACTCTAGTCTACACTTTGAGGACTTAGAGTACTCCAGTCCGCACTCTGGGGACTTGGAGATTTTAAGTCGTTTATACTTTAGTCCGCACTCCGGGGACTTAGAGTACTCCATTCCGCACTCTAGGAACTTGGAGATTTTAAGTCGTTTATACTCTAGTCCATACTCTGGGGACTTAGAGTACTCCAGTCCGCACTCTGGGGACTTAGAGATTTTAAGTCGTTTATACTCTAGTCCACACTCTGGGGACTTAGAGTACTCCAATCCGCACTCTGGGGACTTAGATATTTTATGTCCTTTATACTCTAGTCCACACTCTGGGGACTTAGAGTACTCCAATCCGCACTCTGGGGACTTGGAGATTTAAAGTCGCTTATCTCACGTTCATACACCAGGCGAAATAATGTAATTTTAATTCTTGTCATAGAATGATGACATTCGGAAATAACAGTAATTTGTGGAAAAGGTGGCTTCAAGCCTTTATTACCAAAACCAAACTGGACTACTTTATTACATTGCTGAAAACTAAGAATCAACGAAATGAAAACACACTGAAAATTAAAATGCGAGAGGAATAGATTAAACATAATAACATCGCAAATGTTCACTGTTCCATGCTCGGGTGAGTGTCGTTCCATCAACGGTCGCTAGCTTGAAAGTTCCCTCTCCAAGCTTCCGTTCAATGACAAATGGACCTTCCCAGGTGGAATTCATATGTGATGGTACTGGAAAGACTTGTTTCAAAACAAGATCACCCACATCAAAGATTCTCGGGCGGACTCTTTCGTTATAGTATCGCATGACTCGGTGTCTATATGATGCCGCCCTTAACTCGCTTCTTCACGTTTTTCATCGACGAGGTCCAGTGATTCCAACAAGAGATCCCGATTCGCCTTGGGGTCATAATAGGTTACTGATGCGAAGGAACTTCAAGTTCCATGGGTATGACGGCCTCCGTGCCTTATGCCAATACGAATGGAGTGTGGCCAGTCGGGACTTGTGGGTGATTCTATATGCCCATAATGCTGTTGGGAGCTCATCTACCCACTTGCCTATAGCCTTTTCCAAGCGCTTCTTCAGTATGGACTTGATTATTTTGTTCACTGCCTCTACTTGTCCATTAGCTTTAGGATGAGCAACTGCGGCAAACTTTTTATCAATGCCAACTTTTGACAAAAGTCTTTGAATTCCTTACTTTCGAACAGAGTTCCGTTGTCTGTTATGAGAGTTCGTGGGAGGCCAAAATGGCATATAATATTTCGTACAACGAAATTAATGACCTTCTTGGTGGTGATTGTGGCCAAGGGCTCTGCCTCTGCCCACTTGGTAAAGTAATCGACCGCAACTATTGCATATTTCGCACCACCTTTGGATATAGACAAAGAGCTAATTAAATTGATCCCCCAAATTGCAAAGGCAAGGGACTAACCATTTCCGTGAGTTCCGTCACCGGGGCTCTCGGGATTTTTATGTACTTTTGACACATTTCACATCTTCTCACATAGTCTTCCGCATCTCGATTCACGGTTGGCCAATAATATCCATAGCAGAGGATCTTTTTTGCTAATGTCTGCCCTCCAGAATGGTCGCCACATTCTCCTTCATGAACTTCTTTTAGGACCCGTTTTGTCTCTTCGTGGGCAATGCACCGGAGTAAGGGAACCGAGAACCCCCTCCGATACATTGTTCCATCCTGCATCACATACCACAAGGCTTTACGAATGACCTGTCGTCTTTCACTTCTTTTTTTTGGGAAAAATCCCATCCAACAGGTATTGCTTGAATGGGGTTATCCATGACTCCTTTTTGATTTCTGTTTCTAACACGAAATCTACCTCCATCATATTTATACTCGGAGCATATAGGGTTTCGACGGGAATTAATCCCATTTGCTATGCATCGCCGCTACTTGCGAATTTGGCCAATGAGTCGGCTTCTCTGTTTTGTTCACGCTGGACATGTGAAATGCCATAATATTCAAGGTTCGTCAATAGTTCCTAAACCCGAGCAAGGTACGAAGCAAGCCTTTGCCCCTTCGCTTGGTAATCCCCTCGCACCCGGTATACCACAACTTGTGAGTCGCAAAAGATTTCAACCAATTTCACTCCAAGTTCCCTAATAAGCTTCAAGCCAGTGATCAACGCTTCATACTCAGCTTCATTATTTGTAGCTAGGAAATTGAGCTTCAAAGCATAACAAATTGATTGATTTTCTGGAGTCACAAGAATTATACCAGCCCTAGAACAACGGTTGTTGGATGCCCCATCGGTGTACAGTTTCCATCGAATGGAGGGAATGACATTATGACTGTCTGGTTCATCTGACATAGTGAATTTAGCGATGAAGTCTGCTAATGCTTGCCCTTGTATGGACCTTCATGGAAGGTAGGTAATATCGAACTGACTCGACTCAGTATTCCATTTTAACATCCTTCCAGAGGTTTCTGGTCGTTGGAGTACCTGTCGTAAGGGCTGATCGGTATAGACACTGATCGGGTGTGCCTGGAAGTACGAACGCAGCTTGCGTGATGCAATCACCAATCAGTAGGCCAATTTCTCAATCTTAGGTAATTTCTTTCTGCCCCCGTTAGACATTTACTGACTTTGTACACCGGCTTTTGAACTCGATCCTCCTCGCGAACCAAAGCCGTGCTGATGGCATGTTGGGATACGACCAAGTATACGTATAACATTTCATGGTCTATTGGTTTCGACAGCATTGGGGGACTTTCTAAATGCCTAATTAGAGCTCGGAATGCTTCCTCACAGTCGGATGTCCATTCAAAATTTCTCTTTCCTTTCTTTATTACGTCAAAGAAGGGAATACACTTATCTGTGGCTCTAGATATGAATCGACTCAGCGCAGCCACCTTTCCATTCAAGCTTTGTATCTACTTTGTAGTTTTGGTCACTTGTATGTCTCAAATAGCTTGAATCTTTTCCGGGTTAGCTTCGATTCCTCGGGCATTAACAATGAATCCCAAAAACTTCCCTGATGCAACACCGAAGTAACACTTTAGAGGATTAATCTTCATTCCATAATATCTGAGTATTTCAAACATCTTCGCTAAGTCTCGAATGTGGTCGTTTGACTGTCGTGACTTCACGAGCATGTCATCCACATAGACTTCCATTGTTCTACCGATTTGATCTTTAAACATCTGATTTACCAAATGGTGATAAGTTGCTCCCGCATTCTTCAACCCGAAAGGCATCACCACATAGTAGTATAGTCCAACGTCCGAAACAAAACTAGTGTGTTCTTGGTCAGGAATGTGCATCGGGATTTGATTATACCCCGAGTACGCATCCATAAATGATAGTAATTCGTGTCCTGCCGTTGAATCAACTAGTTGGTCGATTCTGGGTAATGGAAAACTATCCTCAGGACATGCTTTGTTTAAATCAGAATAATCTACGCAAGTTCTCCATTTCCCATTTGCTTTCCTCACTAGCACAGGGTTACATACCCATTCAGGGTAGAGGGCATCATGGACGAAACCATTGGCTTTGAGTTTGTCCACCTCCTCTTTGAGAGCAACGGACCTCTCCGAATTCATTCCTCTCCTTTTCTGCTTTACAAGAATGTACTTCGGGTCTGTGTTCAACATATGACTTGCTATTGCGGGAGAAATCCCGCACATATCAGAATGTGTCCAAGCGAAAACATCTAGATTCGCTCGGAGGAAATCAGCAAGATCCTCAATCATTGTGGGACTGAGTTGTGATCTGATTTTAAGTACTCGTGACAGATCATCTCGGCTAACTAGAATGTCAACCATCAGCTCAGCCGGTGTTGCTTTTTCTTCCCTGGGTTCCTCATCATCATCTCTCGGATCTATGTCTCTACAGATCCGATCATGTTACCCGAGCCAGGGCTCGGGCATTACTTGCCAATTTTCAACAACTTGGTTACGGACGGAGCTGTCCACAACCTTTCCCTTCTCTCTTCGCTGAGCCTCTCTTAGCTCAGCCACATAGAATGCACGACCGGTTGCCTAATCGCCATACACAACACCAACTCCTATGTCTGTCGGAAACTTCAAAGTTAAACACCACGGGGCCAAAGTTGCCCTAAATTCTTCCAGGGCCGGTCGACCCAGAAACACATTGTATGGAGAATCAACATCCAAAACAATGGAAGGTAAGATTCGCACCCTCCTACGTTCACCTTGTCCCAGTTCAACTGGCAATTCAAAATAACCCACTGCATCAGTTGCTGCACCATTAAAACCGTGGATACGGGTTTTGGATGGTTTTAAATCCTTCGTTTCCATCTTCATTTGGTCATATGCTTTCTTGAAGATGATGTTAATAGAACTTCCACAATCAATCAAAATTCTCTTCATAAATGTTGGCCTGATTGTCGCAGAAATGACCATCGGGTTAACAATAGGAGCCTCTACCTGGTCAGCATCTCGACTCCTAAATACTATATCGTCTGTCATTAGGCGTTGCTGTTTAGCGGGGGTCCCATCCTCACATTTGAACAACATTCATAATCGGCATGCCTTAAGGAGTTAGCATACCTCTCCATTTCCTGCCAATTCTTATCTGTAGGATGAGGTCCACCAGCTATGGTGTTTATGACTAGTCTGCCTACAGTTCGAGCAGGTTCCTCTGGGTGGAGTGGAGCTTGTCCGCATCCTGGGTCTAATGTTCCCTGTCTACCTTCCTGCAGGTTCTTGACAAATTCCTGCAGCTTTTTCTGTTGGATTAACTTTTCTATGGCATCGTGGAGGTGTCTGCACTCTTCTGTACTATGCCCATACATCTCATGGAAGCGGCAATACTTCTCGGTCCATTTTTACTCCTCCATAGTTTCTTTTGGACATGGCTTTTGGGTACTGAAAGCATTACAGGTCGATAAGTAAATGTTTTCCAAAGATGCATTCAGTGGGGTGTATTCATTGTAAGTCAGAATCCTTGGTTTCCACTTTCCTGACTCTCTCTTCTTTCTGGGGTTTCCTCCTCCAGACTCTTTAGATTATTCTGGCTTATTTCGAGTATTAACGTGGACTTTTCCAGAGTTGTCACCTGATTGCTTCACGGCGATGTTGCTCTGTATGGTCTCCTTACCAGGAAGAGGTGCGCTGTCTTGCCTTGTCCATCTGGATTCCTCCCTTCGTATGAATTGATGCGCCTTCGAATAGAATCGTTCCAACGTAGTCGGAGGCTTTCCCACCAGCCAGTCACCGAATTCCGAATCTAGATTTACTCCGTGCATCACGGCCATCAAAATATCATGGTCGTTGGGGTTGCTAACCTCAGTAGTGGACACATGAAATCTTTGCAGATACTCCTTTAATGACTCCCTCAGAGCTTGAATCACACTAGATGAGGACATCACGTCCTTGGGACGAGTGGCATGAATCCTGAATTGTTCCATAAATTTCATCGCTAGTTCATCAAAATTAGAGATAGACCGTGGAGGAAGTCGGGTAAACCACATGGAAGCGATCTCAAACAAAGTTATTAGGAAGCATCTACATATGGTTACATCATTCGCTCTGGCTGAATCCATCATCCATCCATATCTCATCACATGCTGTCGGGGATTAGTCTTCCCTTCGTAGGCCGGGATTGTATGCATGTTAAACTTCCTTGGGTACTAGGCATGTAGAATAGAATCTGTAAACGGAGTATGACTCTTGGATATTCCCCAATCGTCGTTATTCAAACCATGGTTTTCTCTCATTAGCTGCCTGACCATTGCCGATAGTATGGGCTTTGTATAGAGGATGGCAGGTTGGAATCTGTTCCCCGATGTTGTTCCAGATGGTGTCTCCTCTGTTGGTGACCTGTTTGACGTGTATCCTGGGGATGAGCTTCATTAAGGCCTTGGCGAGTCGGTCGTCCAGCTTTGACGTGTGCTCCTGATCTCAAGTTTCCTGTCCCAGCCCGAGTGGGATCTCCCTGATGCAAGTAAGGGGCTATGCCACTTGGTTGGAAACTTGGACCACACCTGGTTGATCGATCAACAACACCTGATTGTGTTATTTCATTTCTACGGCGTCTGCGCCTGGGAGGTTCATCGGATGAAGTCGAGCTGTCGGATGAAGAGTAGGAGCAAGGCTACCTCTAGCAATCTGATGTTGTTTCTGAGTGAGCTGAGTCATGAGGTTAGCATTAGCTTGAATCTGTTCATTAAGTTGTCTTCTTCTCTCCACGAGTTCTCTCATCAACTCGTTGAACTCCGTTCTAGTGACAACTTCCACTTGATTCTAGGCGGTGCCTCCAGCATATAGATTCGCTTGTTGATTGTTAGGTCCTATTTGTTGCATGCTAGCAGTCTCACGTACATCTGCATTGTAAGAGGCTAATCTGGTTCGAGGTCTTCCCATCGTAGAGTTATTGGTTAGAACTCTGAGTAGAATCGATGGACTTCCTATAAATGACTCGGATCTCCTTTAGGAGATTTCTTCAATCCAGTAGCTACAAAGTAGATCCTAGCGGCCTGAGAATTCAATTCTCGGTGAAAGCACCAAAGTTTTAGCACCAAAATTGGTCACTAACCCCCTTGAGAAAGATTATGTAGAGAGATTAATGAAGAAGATAAATTAAAACAGAGAGATGTAAACTTAATTAACTGCAGAAAACAAGAACACCAGATTTATAGTGGTTCGGCGTAACTGCCTACGTCCACTTTGAGTTTTTATCTTTATTGCTTTCACAAGTAGATGAATACAGATACAATCCATAAATTAATGACTTGAATACAAGTTTGAACTGAAAAGAATAAGTCTTGAAAGTGGCAGAGTCTCCCAGTGTTCTCAAAAAAAGGTCCCTTTCACTATGCCCCTGTCCTTCTATTTATAGACGAAGATGGGTTGGACTTACCTCACGAGCCTAGGAAGAAGGTACCGTGTCCAGTGGTAAGTAGCTTCTGCACACCGAGCCATGGATGCCGAGCGACAATTGCCAAGCGAGGTTGGTCGAACCAGAGAATGCAGAATGAGGCTTTCATGCCGAACGACACTTGTATGCCGAGCCACATATCCAGGTCGAACGACATTTGTATGCCGAGCGAGGCTCTCATGCTGAACGGCGGGTACTTGGGCTGAGCAAAGAGTGTAGGCCGAACAAGGCCTGGTGTGCTAAACGAGGATTGTACCGAGCAAGGCTTGGTGTGCCGAACGAGGCCTATGCCGATCGAGGCTTAATGTGTCGAGCAAGGCTTGTGCCGAACAAGACCTGGTGTGCCGAACGAGGCCTGTGTGCCGAACGAGGCATGTGCCGATCAAGGATTAATGTGCCGAGCGGGGCTTGTGCCGAACAAGGCTTGGTGTGCCGAACGAGGCCTGTGCCGATCGAGGCTTAATGTGTCGAGCGAGGCTTGTGCCGAATGAGGCCTGGTGTGCCAAATAAGGCATGTGTGTTGAACGAGGCCTGTGCCGATCGAGGCTTAATGTGCCGAGCGAGGCTTATGCCGAGCGAGGTCTGGTGTGCCGAACGAGGCATGTGCCGATCGAGGCTTAATGTGCCGAGCAAGGCCTGTGCCGAACGGTGCTTGTTTTTATGATCCTCACATTACCGGGTCAATTACCCCGTTAACAGTGAATATCAAGATAGATCTCGGATTTGAAAATCAATTAGTACCAAAGACCCAAAGTCTTCTCCAAGAATCCTTTCTATTACCATTAAGCCTCCGAGCAGTAGTATCGCCAGCACCTCCATGGACGCATCTGATCTTTTCATTGATAAATCTAAGGATTTGACCATCAATATTACCGAAGGATAAGTTTCAATTGAGAAATCTAACCATCCATTATGCAAGACCATTCTATTATTTTCCATATATGAAAACAAGTAGAAGTACTTTTCCCTCAAATTAACTGATCAAATCTCATCCAGTTGCCAAGACAAAAGCATCTCAGTTTTCATATAATTATATAGACATATGAGGAGAAGTTTTTGTTGAAGACTTATATATAGCCTTAAATGTACATATATAGGTATCAAAAAACAGATATGTGTTGGCCCAAAAAATTGCACAACGTCCCAAATCCAAATTAAAGTAGAGAGATCTAGTATAAATAAAAAACTAAACAGAGAGACACAAAAATAAAGAGAGAGACCTACATATACTTGTTATTATTTAGAGTTTTTGTTATAAATATATGGGATTTACGGTTCTAATAACATAGAACAACAAAAATTTGCTTCCGTTATGACAAGCCAAAATAACGAGAGAGAGATTGAAGAAGATGAAGTGCTGAAAGTCCCCTGTAATTTTCCATAGCTTGATAATTATAGAGAAATTGCCCAACAAAGTCGTCAGATCATGAAATACCAATTCAAACTTCGGATATAAGAAATTAGGAGGGGATATGAAGTCCTTAAGACTATAAAATCAGATCGGTACTAATCAAAAGTGATCGGTACCGATCTGATTTATCAATTACAAATCATATTATATTCTTCTACTTGGTCTTCCAACTTTGATCCATCGAGTTCCATGCAATTTTTCTTAGAAAACAAGTTGTTGTTGAGAGGGTTTGACAATTTCCTTTTCTTTAGAGCTTATTTAGAGTTTTTAACCTACTTCTTCAAATATGGGCCTTAGGACAATCACCTAGCCTACTACTCACTAACCATCATCCCAGAGTTAACCATGGTGTAATAAAACAGGAAGGTATCGACCTAAAATGAGGTTGATACCGATCTAGTACCTTGTGTATTCATGCACCCCAAACTATTGAAATCTCTCCAATTACCTTACAAGCATGCCTTTAGGTCCCTGAACCACTTCGTCTTCGTCTTGACGTTTCGATATCTAAAAGCCGATTGGTCTAAAAACCATAAAACACTTGCCCCTCAAAGCATGCCTCTATTAGAAACAAAGCAAGCTTTGAAACAAGGCAAGCATATACCATTATCCATGCAATCCGTTGACCATCCAAGAGTTGTTTCGAAATGCCATCTCCATTCCAAAGACATATGCTCCATTGCTTTAAATAGTAGTTTTATCACCTTCCATGCCAAGGTCAAGATCCACATTATCCTAAAGATTGTTGCATGCCCTAGCCATATGAGAACCTACTTTTCCAATTTCTCTCATTTTTCTACTTAGTTTTGGTCGAAATTTCATGTCGATATTGATCCGATCAAGTCGGTACTAAACTATTCATCTGAATTAGAACTTCTTATAAGACCAACATTTAGTCAATTTTTTGTGCCTTCATATTCCTACTCTCTTCTATTTTAGCTTTTCGATGCCAACCCCTTATGACTTGAATGTCCAAGCCAAAACCAATCGTCATTGGCCTCCCAAAGCTACCACAGCCTTCTCCTCCTAACTACCATCTCCAGACTTCCAATTTTCCCATCGCTTCCTTCTTGAAAGAAGTCGACCCTGAGTGCACCCAAGCTTAAGTCCTTATCTATTGACCATGGCGTGTTACTGAAGTTTGTTGCTATGGTGGCTAGATCTATCGTGGGCTATGGCCTGAGGTCACCCACAGCCATCGAATGGCTGATGAGTTGTTACTGGTTTTGATTCAGATTGACCTTTCATAAAATTTCTTGGTTGCAACTTGTCCTAGGTTTCTCCTAGGTTAGACACAAGCTTGACCCAAAGTAGACACTCATAATGCTAAAAAAATTACTTGCCCTAGGTCTACTTGGCATCGACTCTCATTCCACTTCGGGTTGAATAATGGGACTGAAAGCCTTACCATAACAAAAATAATTTGCTCTTAAAATGAGTGAATTGATTCTTACCAAGATTGGTCTATCACTCTTCATTGATTTAATTTTTTATTGCATCGGTTTTCTTCCAAAAAATGGTTGCGTCGAATGCACTTTGGTGTTCAAACAATTCCACTGCATAGCTTCCCTCAGTTGTTGCATAATTCAGTGTTCCTATAAAAGAATGCCCTGCGTTGCTCTCAATAGTGGTTCCATTATCATTTTTCGACGATGACAAGTAAGATCAAACACATGGCTCCATCATGCGATGGGGCTCATTTTCCAACATTAGTGAGCTATTTACACAAAATGGTCCATTCTTCATGTATGGAACCTATGATACACTGAAGATTGACACTTCCAATTTCTCCATTCGGCATTCAGAAATTTATTGGTCAACACATATGTGCATCCACTAGATTCAAAGTGTCGGTCATACGGGATTACATTTAAAATAGAACTTCAAAACAAAACATGCCTTTCCATTTTAATATTAAGCTTTCCAATCTAGAATGACATGTCCATCTAGATTTAACATTTATGTTGGGCTATCAACTTCTCCTAATGTAAAGTCTCTTTCGGGTCAAACTTTGATATCCATGCCCACTGAAACCAAATGCTCAATTATAGTCGACCTGCGGAGATGATAGCTCAATCAGCTCTAGTCCAGAAACAACCTCCTCCTCTTAATGAACAAGTTGGCCAAAGAGTCCTAGATGATCCTCCCAAACAAATGCCAACAATTCTAACTACTAAGTCGCTCCTTACTATATGCTTCCAACATGGATTACCAAAGAGTGATGTCGTGTTGCCAATAACTAAACAATGGGTGCATAATCCTAAACTAAGCTACATAACTTGCAACAATTACATGTGCCTAGGCGTTTTTGTACCACCCTTCAATACATTCCTCTGCATGTAACTTTAGGAGCTTGGGCTCGCTCCTACTCAAGTCTATCACAATGGTTAGCCTTGTTGAGCTCTTTGCACCTTATATTCATGAATCAAATTCAGTGTCCTTCAAGCTTTAAGGAGCTAACATACCTACTGAGCTATTAATAGTAGAGAGAATCACACTCTTCCATGATCATAAAAGCTTGGTGCTGATGTAAAGTTATCGAAGCGCTCCACAACAAGCTCCCTTAATTCAAGAATGAGCATTTCTTCGTTCAATGTCCATACGGCTTCAATTAGATTTGGATCCCCAGAAGTAAAACTTATCCGTTTCCATTCTTCGTATACTTGGACACTTATCATCCGGGTATCTAGTTCTTTTCCACTCTCTTTATAGATCTTCCTACTCGAGGTAGGAGCGAAGTGCACTCTGAGAATTTTTAGACCCTCAAAAGAATCGGCATTAGGTTTTGTGCCACCTTTTACATATTGACAAATGATGTCCTTTTATATCTAGAATTCTTCGTCGTTCTCGTTGAAGATCCACCAAGAGGTTTCAGGATGTCTACCAGGTCTTCTACCATCATTACCAGCTCTAAAAAGTATATCCAAAGGGGTAATAGAGGCCGATCATGGACAGCAAATGTCAAAGAAATTTCTGATAGAGCGTTGGAAGCAAATACAACCCATGAGTTATAAGGGAAAGGAGAAGAAAGAATTGAGATGGAGGCAATACACGAGGGAGGAGAAGGAATAGGAGGAGGAGAATTAGAGAAAGAAAGATAGAAGGTGATGAAGAGAATGATGATGACGAGGACTTCGGTCAAGGAGAAGATGATTCGTACGAAGATACTTCTTGAAAAGGTATCGAAAAATTGTCTTATCATGTTTAAACCAAATAGTCATTAAGACTTCCCAATAGTCTGTAGAATCGAGCATGACACTAATAGTTGAGGTGACTCCTCCAACCGATTTCTTGAAAAACATCTTTGGCTTGCTGAGTGATCTCGACATTCTGATCGATGATCTACTTAAGGGGTACTCTCCTAGTTTTAGCTTACCGTCTAAGGGCCCTAACTGATGGAGGTGGGACTCCATCTTTACTACCTTCTGAACATGGTCTATAGAGTTCTTAAGGCAACATCAACACTACAAATACTTCTAGGATCACTAAAACTCACTTGCATTCGCTCTTATTTCATTATTCTAAAACCGATCCAATCCTTTCTTTCATTTCAGGTATGAAGAAATAAGAGAAATTCAACTACCTTCACTCCAATTTATCCAAGCAAAGGAGACGTACTTCAAATATATACTCATCTCCTACTAGTTCTTACAGAGAAAGAGAAATAAAAGAAGAGAGTGCATGGAGGAAGGACAAAGAATGCCAAATGGAAAGCAACTACCAGGCGGAAAGAGATATAGAAAAAGGCATGTAGAGGACAAAGAATCCTACAACCGAGGGAAAAGGCACAAAGACTAGCATGACCGCCATGGTTCCTCCTCTGGTCTTCCCCTACCTTGATCTCAACAACATCTTTCCTTCCAACAACTTCTACCGTCGCTTTCTTTGGTCACCCCTATTCCTTTGCCCTATCGATCTAAAGGGGTCTCTATTCACCTATCTTCACCTCTATTCCTGATAAGAACATGGCAAGACACCTTCCTAAATCTTCTTCTGACCAGGGTCTTATTCGACCGTGACTTTAAATACATTTATAAGGAAGAGGCAAATTGTTGGGTCGGAGGAATCCAGAACCTGATAGACTAAGGGTTTGAGTGGAGCAAACTTGCTTCATCCTCTCTAACATTTATAAAATCCATCGGACAAACATCTAATGATTTGAGTTAGAGAAGAAGAGCTATGATAAAATTATAGATAAATACAAGGAGTTGGTTAAAGCTATAGAAGGACGAGATACTTCCCATGCATTAGCTAAGAACTCCAAAGATCTTGTCAATGAGAGATAGAATGCTAAAATAAGTTCAAAATTATTATAAAAGACCAAGTTCTCATGAAGAATTTCCCATCTAAATATGCAGACTAGGAGCAAAGACGTAGCTCTCTAAAAAAGGACATGGCGCATCAGGCCAACAAAGCCGAAATTAAGAAACTCTAAGCCGAAATCGAGAAGCTTTATTCCACTTTACTACTGGAAAAGGGGAGAAATTTGAGGCTACTATAGCAAGTGAGATGATTGAGTTGAAAGAGCAGGTAACTAAAGAAAAAGAAGACTTGAATTCCACCCTTCGACAGTTCTTCATGAATGTTGTCTAATTCAAGTACCTAAAGTGATTATGAAGCACACATTCTTTCACTCCTGCCGAGTTCTGGGAAGAGTTAGTATATCACATGGTTGTGTTCACTGAAGGCCTCGCTTAAGAAGGATTAAAAGTCAAGTATCTTGATGCCGATGACATTATAAAGCTAGAAGAGGGAAAGGCAATTCTAGTTGCATAGGACACCATTGCCGCTGAAGTTTCCACTAGAGCTCCTACTAGCCTAAGCACAAAGGGCTACGTAGAATCATATCCTAAAACCTAAGAGCTTGTGATGAACATACAACATCCGAAAGGGCCAAGTCTGAGGCCACTTAAAAAATATCCTGGCTTTTGCAGTGGTCGCCTTAATTAAACCATATATTCCTCCATTTTTAATTAAAGGATGTTGTCCGCATTCAAAGAGGGGGAGATTTACAAGACCCATATTCAATAAACTCCTCCTAGAGAAGGTGTCTCCTATGTTTCTCCTACATTCAAGAAACTTCAATTCTCACTTGAGAGTGTTCTAATCTATACTTCTCTATTTGCAAACTCATAGGTGACCTATCTCTTCCACCTCCTTCTTCGCCACTTGCACAAATGTTAGGTACTGCTACTATCTCAACCAAGTCTACCTCTATTGCCATGGGCTGGTTTACTCCCATCCTTAGCTCCAAATCCATCCCTTGTCCTAACTCAAAGAAAATGGAAGCTCTGGTGGGATTGGATGATACTTTGAAGTCCTTAGGGGAAGATTTACCATTACCAACATTTTAGGCCCAATGGGTCCTATTTCTTTGTGTATAGGTTGAAGATGCTTCAAAGGTGAATATCAAGATCAAACTCGGATTAGAAAATCAAGTAGCACCGAAGAGCCAAAGCCTTCTCCAAGAATCCTTCCTATTACCATTAATACTCTAAAGGGTAGCAGCGTTGGAACCTCTACGGAGGCATCCGAGCCTCCTATTCCTAAGGATCTGACCGTTAGAATTACCGAAGGAGATACTACTCCCTTCGAAGGCATCACACTTAAGGGTAATAAGGGCTCAAAGAGACCTCCTAATAGTTTAGGTGGAAAAGCTGGCAAGAGCAAGAAGAAGGAGGTGTTGAAGAATTAAGTTCCACTTAGCCTTTAGTGATGATTAGACAGTCCCTTGTTGTCTCATTTTCCTACCTTTTCTTTTCCTTTTGTATAGGCCATGCTTGTGTGAAACAGGCCATTATAGCCGATGTACACAAAAATGAATGCAATGAACTTTGCTTTTTTTTTGTTTCAATCTCTAAACTATTTTACAAGTCTGCATTATATATATATATGTGTGTGTGTGTATTCCAGGCCATATATACCTTCCTTCATATATAATATAAATTCTTATATTGCAATCCATCCATATTATACATGCCTATGTCTGTGCACTTCTTTTACTTAATACAACTCATAAAGGTATAATTCCTATTGTTGCTTTAGTTATAATTCATTATTTAGTTCTGTTTACTGCTACCAAAGAGTTTCCTATTAGCTAAACAAAACTAATAATTGACCAACTCTTTGGTTATTCCTACTTACCTTTGATCGAAATTCCTTTAATCATTTGTGAATAAATTGAGTTCTATGTCTTTTCCTATCTTCAAGAAATAACGGCTTGAAAGTCTATATCCTAACATCTTCGACCATAACAATAACCGTGTGTGATCGATATTATCCATCGACCTTCTCTATTTGACCTCGGTCAAGCCCATCCCATTGGGCCACGAGTGAGGTTGTACTTTCTTATAATTCCATTACACAATAAGTTCTGGTGTAATGACCTACTATTTTGGGACCATTCAAGTTGATAATAAAACCACACATGTCCAACTCGAATCGTTCAAAACAATAGGTTGCTATATATTTTTGGGGTAAATAGAATCAATCATAGAATCACGGACACAGAATATGCAGTGGAATAAATAAAACATAGTAGTTCATGAAATTACTGCAGAACAACATGGTTAGAAGAAAATACAACAAAAATCAAAACACAAAGAAATTCGCTAATACATAAGCAAATGAAAAATATCTGAACAAAAATAATCAAAATTACCGAAATAGCTAAGCAGATAGATAGACAGATCTCTAGCAAAGTCTCCAACTTCAAAAGGTGAGTCCTTAATGTTGTGAAACTCAGACTGACTTGACCATAAAGTAAAACAAAACACATGATTTAGAACTAATGTTCTCGTTTAGTTAAATCAACTCAAGTGAATGTAACAAAAGAAATGCAACAATAACTCAAAGGATGTTTGGGATTCCCATCCTTTAAGAATCCGTTAAACTATTTACATGTGTAGTAATATACGCTGTATACGTAATGTTTAGCAGTAAAGTATAATATTGAAAATACCGTTAAGGCGTTACCCATATCCCAATTAACACATTTTTAAAAGTGTCGTAGTTATACAATACTGTAAAAATCTGGTGGGCTACCATGAGGTACTCCATAGGTACGACACAAACTAAAATCATAGTGGGCTCGATAAGACATATGACAAGGCATAAGAGGCTATGCCCAAGGTAGGATTCTACTGTTTTGCACTACCGGACCAGTGGTAACACGTAGCAGCTACTACTGCCCACCTCGAGACACACTCCCATAATCAAAGGTGTGCACCAAATTAAATCACAAAGTAAGAGAGATGGTTTTGAAGAAGCGTGCTTGATTGGTGGAGCGACCTCACTTGGCCCGGTATAGCTCCTGTTTTAGTCGTATCAAGCTGACCAGAAGGTCAGGACTGCATTTCTTACCTCATACCAATAGCGTTCTTCAGACTATCCTACTTCGTTCTAGATTCTCCACCACATGCATAGTTGTTAAAGTGGTTTCAGAATTGGCAGAGAGTATGCCAATATCCGATCCCGGTCTCCTTAACAACCAAACATTTGTTTCACACCATGGTCATTTAAAAAAATATTTAAATAACAAATCCCGAATTAAAATTAATTCAATACTAATATATTTAACCTCAATTATATTTTAGTTTTAAAACATTTATTTTACAATTCATATTAAATCAAATTATTAAATTCCAAAATCTCATCTTTAAACTTAAATAAAGTTTTATTTAAATTTAAATCCTTTAAATAAAATTTAATTACAAATTATTCTCTACCCAACTTCATAAATTCTTTTACAAAAATTATTATATAAAATCTATATTTATTATATTAAATTAAAACTATATTTATTATATTAAAATAAAATTATATTTGCTATATTAAATTAAAACTATATTTATTATATTAAAATAAAACTATATTTATTATATTAAATTAAAACAATATTTATTATATAAAATTAAATTTAAAAAATATATTATATTTATTATATTAAATTAAATTTAAAATATATTTTGAAACTTAAATAAAATCATAAGTTAAAAATCTTACATGTGACACTATTTAAAACATATAAAATATTATTATTTCCCAAATATAAATTTTTAATTAAATCATTAAATTACATTAAATTTAAAATTTTAATTTATTAAGTCAAACAAACTTTATAATTTAGAAAATAATTTAAAACCAACCAATGGTGTCTATATATAATTTTCTACCGTGTGGTCAATTGATTGGTATATACCATTTCAACCTAAAATTATAATTAAATTTCTAGGTATATACGATTTCAACCTGTGTAACGATCCAAATTTTAGTGGTTCGAAATTTGAGTATTTAATTAATTTTAAATATTGAAAAGTTAATTTTATAGATTTAATAACTTGAATTTCAAATATAATGATTTATTAGATAATTTAATCGTTAAATTTAATAATTGAAATTGGTTAAATAATTAAAACTTGGGTTTTCAGCTTGATAAAAATAATTCAAAGTTGATTTGAATTCTATTTAATAAAATGAAGATAAGCAAACTTTTAAATTTGATTCAAAAATGATTTAACTGATTTTAAAAATAACTCATTTTAATTAACGAGTACAAATAGCTTTTCGAGGCACAGTCTCAGATTCTAGTAATAGTGTATTATTATTGGATGTCAAATTTCATAGCGTTTTGAGTTACTGTTTGATCGTACGGGATAGAAATGCATTGAAATTAATATCAGAAATTTAATATAATAAATGGGTTCAAAAGGCTATCTTCTACATACGATCGAATTAGGTCTCGAAACTTGTTCCATTGCATTCAGAATAGGGATATAACATCAGGAACTCTAGGCAGCATGCCTCGATTGGATCCATAATATATATTTAGATATTTTGGATATTTAAATAATTCATTTGCATTGATTTGACTAGCAACCTCCATTCTTTCGTTTCAGCTACTCTACTCTTCATTCCATCCCATCCTACAAGCCACCCTATCGTCCCTCTTTCTTTTAAATACTGTAGCTAATAGAGCATGCCCAAGAAAGAAAAAATAATAAGGAATTCAAACTTCAAAAAAATTATATCTCCACTTTTACTCGATAAAAATATATGAAACTAGCTTTAAAAATCGTGATTCATCAAGGGCTTCATGCTGGTATGGGTTTGATGTGGCTTGATCGTGTTTTGGCAGTGGGAATTTTTGAGCACCAAACTAGGGTTTGGGAAATCTGATGATTTAGTGCTCGAATCGAGTTTTGGATATCGTATTTGGTTTCAGGAAGGCGAGTAGCACTTGCGGTTGATTATTGGTGGTGCTCGGTCAACAATAGAGGATCGTGATACATCGTACTGCCTGGGCATGCTTGAGAAGGTTGCGACTTACAAGGGGCATTCCAACTTTGGTTTTCAGGCATAGGTAGGTGCAGTTCGTCGAGAGAAGGTTATTGGTGAAAACGGAATCAATTTTCATTGTGTCTAGCTCCGTATCACTTAAAGATCGTGCACGACAAATTTGGGTTATTTGTGCATGTAAAGGGGATTTTCATTAAGGAGGAAGAAGTTCTAAGGGGTAAACTTGTAATTTAAAAAAATTTATATTAGTTTATTTTGTTTTAATTTAAAAATTGTATCGATAACCTATAAAATCTATAACTCCTGCATACGAGGTCCAATTAGGATGAAACTTTTTGCGTTGTGATCATGACGACGAGAGATACACAATAGAATTAGTTTGAATAGATTTGGATACTATAGAAATTTGGGCTAAAATCGGATGTCGTCCGGTTTTAGTTCCAAATCGGAAGCTCGACGACAAAAAAAATAAATGTGAGTAAATCTCACACACTTTGGATAATTGGTTTTATTTTAAATAAGTTAAAAATTATTTATAGATTGATTGGATAGATTGATAAATTATTATCAGTTGGATGTTATATTATATATAGTAGTATATATATTAGTAGTTGGGTTGAATATTCCCGCTGATTGGAGCGGATGAGGCATTATATGCCCCCCATAATAGCGGATGACCCTTTTTATTGTGATATCCCGCCTCGAAGTGGTGCTTATATATTTGTGATCATATAACATCTCTGGTTCCAAGGAAACAGGTTGGAGGGATCCAATTGGATTCCTAAAAAATGTTGAATTTAATTTCATATATATTGATATATGATGTGTTAGAATAATCTGTTATAGATTATTATGTGGATTGATTTATTTGATGCTATATTAGCACTGGCCTTAATTTTGGTATTAAAAATACCATAAATATTTTTTTGAATTTGAAAAGGAAGTTCAAAGGTGATTTTGGAAGTGCAAATATTTATATTCAATTCTAGGATTATTTAAAAAGGGATTGAATTGGATAAAATAAATGATTGGATTTTGGATATTTATTTAGCTATTTCATAAAATGGTTTCAAATAGAGAATTTAAATTGAGGATTTTTAAACAATGGATTTTTAATAAAATTCTTAAAATATGAAATGGAAGTCGAACTCGAGATTTGAATGGTTTTGGAATATGGTTTGAATTATTTAAGAAATAAATTTATAAATAGAATTTTAATTAGAAATCGATTTATAAATAGATTTTTGTAATATGAACTTGTATAAACTGGGAATGAGTTTATGAAATTTATAAACAATGTTTATGATTATCATTCGATAAATTGGGAATATAAATTCATAGTATGAATTTATAATGAGATATGGAAATCGGTTTAGGAAGAAATAGTAAATTCTATTTTGGAATTTGGAAACAGTCATGAAATTGGAAATGTGAATTGATTTTGACAAATTGAGAGAGATTTATAAGTATAAAAATGGGTATGTTGAATTTCAAAATTGGGTTTCACAAGAAGTTAAGGTTTATTTCAGAAAAGGATTTTTATTTATTAAATTATGAAGTTTTAAAAACTATTAATTGGATTAAAATATTTCGGAAAGTTAGTTATTTAAATATTTAAATTTGTTGGAATGAATTCTAAGTTTATAAATAAGTTTTGTAAATCGATTAGGAATTTATAAATGAATTGGAATTAGTTATTGACGTTAATTTTAAAAGTGCTTTGACGTTTTAAATAATTAGTTACCGTTTTTTGAAATTAATATATATATATATATATAGTTTAAAAGTAAGTGATTGAAATTTATTTATAAATGCTCATGAGATTTGTGAACTGGGTTTTTATTTAGTGGTTGTGATTTTTTAAAAGAAAATCTTATAATGGAATTTGGGAACTTAAGAAATTTTAGGACAAGGTAATTTCCAAATTGTTTAGATATGGGAACTTCGAAAATGAATCTAAATTCATTAAAGGAGTTATAAATTGTTAGTTGAATTATAAATAAGTATAATCGATAATTTTTGAAAATTGTAAAATTGAATTAATATAAATTCGAAGATTTATGAGATAAGCACTGAATTTTTCTTAAGTATGGATATTAGGAACGATTTTGGGAAAAGGACTTATAATATTTTCTTAAGTATTAGAACGAAAGGTTTTGGAGATATTTTAGCGACGAAATGATTTATATAGAAATATTTTTCTAAGTAATGAATTACAAATTGGAAATTTGAAATATTTCTAAGTGATGATATGGGTTGAAATATCCTATTATGGATTTAAGTATTCGAAATCGTTTTAAATATTGAAATATCGAAAGAGATTGAATATCTTTGTAAAGATATTTTGAGATAAATGTTTGAAAGATTTATAATATGGCCTAGTGACTTCTTATGTGTGTAATTTGATAGTTAAGTAGCCAAATATCAAATCTGGCCAAATTCATTGATCGTTTCAAAGAGACCGGAATCGGATTTGATTATCTGAAAACCACTTCGATCTGATTTGAGTGTTGCGAATTGTGATATCATGAAGATAATAAAGATGGTGCTTTTGGAGATTTATTTTGTTCAGACCAAGAATAACTTATATGAATGAATGCTATCAGCACATTGTCATTGGAGGGCAATGAGCATTCTAAGCGTAAATTTAGTTGAAAGGTAATCGTAGCTTCAAGCCTCATTACCCAGAAATGACTGAAAATCAGGGAAGATGTAGCAAAGCTAAGTGGGTCACGCCCATTAGGTTATGTTGTCACCTTTCTAGATATCCTACATTAACATATTTATGGATTGGTTGTGCATGAGATCTCAAGAGGATTGCAAAGCAACCAGGGTGGTGAGATATTCGGTACTATCCAGTCAGGGGTAGGCCAGTCTTGTGTTGGTAGGGGATCTCAGCGAGGTCCTCAGTACATTTTCTAGACGTGTACTGTGATAGGTGGCACCCTAGTGTTTAGTCATTGTATGGAATCCATTCTCCAATACTTGTCTTTATGGTTTTGATTGTAGAGCCTAGTATGCTGGAATTTAATTAATGTAACAATTTCGGCTATTTTAATAAGTATTTGTACTTAGACACTATTATAACATCAGATGGTTTTTTTATAAAAAATGTGTTTTGGTTATCGTCTGGTAAAAACCCATCGTGTTTATGTGTGTCGTGGTCTTACGAGATAACTTTGATTTCAAAAGGATTTTTGAAAATAATTAAATTCAAATTGAGTGTGTTTTCTCACGCTGGTTTTTCAGACTGACTGGGGTGTTATTTTATTATAATACTTGGGTTAGACCGAGTATTGCAGATTCATGTTAGGATGCTATGGAGCTCAGGAGATGAGCTGGAGGATTTCAGGCGTATTACACGTACATAGTTATTTACGCTGTGTGTGTTGTTCTATATATTCACTACATTTGATGGTAAGTAATTATAACTGTCCAGATTAATTGTCGACTCTGTACTCTGATGATTGTATATATATTACAGTTATAGTTCCTTTGTATAAAGATATATTATTATATATTATATTTTGTTTCGCTGCGATGGTGAGATTTTGTATTGTTGTTTCTGTTTCTTCTTCTATCTCTTCTTCTTCTTCACCTAACAATTGGGTTTTTTGGCATTCGATTCCTCGGCATGTAATACAACGGTCATATTAGTGTTGATTTTCAAGGGTCGAAAATCCCGGTCGTTATAACTCGTATCCCAAATTTAGTAGTTTCAAATAAATAAAATCGCTTGCTTTTATCATTTCAACCTATAACAATTTTTTCTAATCTATATAAGATCGTTTGGGTATGTATCATTTCAATCCATAGTTAGGAAACTTGTAGTGTGATGTAAAAAATAAATAAATAACGCAACATATCAGTACATATCACAACATATCATATAACAAATCATATCGTGTCATAAATGAGCATCATAACATATCATATAACATTAACTACGCAAATTTAACAATAACAACATTTGAATTGACATTTCAAATTACGTCCATTCGTTTAACCATAAGAACTTAGTCGTGAGTGGTTCTCATCTTTCGTGGCTAATGACGGTGATAACTACAATGAACAGACATGAAGCGGATACGACACGGAGATGGAGACCACAAGTCAAGCAACAACGATCCAAACTCAAAATGCGGGTACGACAAATCAAAACTTTTGAAAATAATAATTTTTTTATGAAATGAAGAGGGGAAAATGCAAAGGGGGTTCGGCCTTAGGCTTGGTGGGCTCGGCCTATAGGTGCAAAGGTGCGGCCGAAGGTAGGTAGGAAGGTGTGGATTGGGGTGGCATAGGGGGTGGAGTCTGAAGGTGGGTAAGGGTGTGTGTGTGCTCGACCGAGTGGTTTTGGGTGTGTGAGTGTGGTCGAGAGGTGGAGGGTGTGTGTGTGGAGGGGTGTGTGGATGGGGTAGGCTCAACCGAAAGAAGGTGGTAGCTTGGTAATGAGGGGTGTACGGCCGAGAGGCGTAGGGGGTGGAGGCTAGGTAGGCAGCGGCAATGCTAAAGGGAGAGAGAGGCTAGGGAAAAGGAGGCTAGGGTTTTTTAGGAATTGGATTGGAGATGGAGATGGAGGAGAAAGGAGATGAAGTTCTATAAATTGTTTCAGGCAGAAAGAATGAGAAAGAAGAGGAACTAGGAATAAAAGTACATACATTTCGTTTATCAACAGACATGTCCGTTCAGAAAAGGTACATACCCATTTAGGTAAGCTTTAGTATCCAAGCCCAACAACCAAGCTCAATAAATCAGTCCAAAGCCCAAAACCCAAATAAAAGGGAAATAGGCAAAATACACACAAATATACACCTGTTTTTACGCCATAAATTGCATAATTTAAGCTATAGAAATCGAATTTTAATGAAACGAAAAGTAGAGACCATATCAAAATTCAGTCAAGAATTAGAAAAAAAGAATAAATTTAAATTTTAAAACTTTTAAATTTTCAACCAAAAGTCAAACTTTGACTATTTTTGACCAAAATTTGAAGTTTCACAAAATTTTTCATTTTATTGAATTTGGAAAAGTATATTTCTCAATGTCCCAAAATTGTTATTTAAATTCACTTTTATTTAAATTTTAAAATATCTAACTCAAAAATTCAAATAAAATTTCTTTTAAAATTTGACTAAATTCACGGGTCGTTATACTCTCCCCACTCAAAACTTTTCGTCCCCGAAAAGAAACGAAAAAGGAGAATAGAACAGGCAGAAAAGATAAGATAGATTCGAAATGAATAGTACCTAATGCAAATAGTTTAGGATTCGAAGCACGCATGCTCTCCTCCGTTTCCTAGGTACAATCTCGATCATCTATACTCCATTGTACTTTGACCAGGTTAACAGATTTTCTCCTCAACTGCTTCATACCTCTTTCGATAATATGAAGTGGCTTTCTCTCAACTGTGAGGTTTGGCTCAACATTCAAACTCTCAAGTAAAGCAGGCTGAATAATAAAAGATGGATCATGAAGATACTTATGCACTCCAAATAGCTTCTTTGGCAAATCCACTCGATAAGCTAAAGGACCAACTCTTCATAAGATGAGGAAAAGACCAATGAATGTAGGAGCAAGCTTCCCTTTCCTACCAAAGCGAATCACATTCTTCAGCGGTGAGATCCTAAGAAAATCCTGATCGCCTACAGAAAATTCCAAAATCCTTTCTTCGCCTATCAACATGCTTCTTCTGCCTATCTTGAGCAATCCTCATCTTCCTCCTGATCTCCTCAACCTTCTCGGAAGCTTCTAGAATCATATTAGGTCTAAGAACCAAACGCTGGATTTAATCCAGTAAGATGGAGATTTGCAAGGTCGTTCGTAAAGAGCGACAAACGAGGACATTGCGATACTAGCCTGAATTCAAAGAAAGGGATTAAATAAATAGATGCTTACAGTATCCTTAATTTAAAAAAATTAAGATTATACCTGATAGTTGTTATTATGAGTGAATTCAACGAGATAGAGATGGTCTTCCTAAGATCCTTCATAATCAAGAACACATGCAGTAAGAAGATCTTCCATAATCCGATTAACTCTTTCAGTCTACCATCGGTCTGCGGATGATAACCTGTGCTTAGATTCAGACAAGTACCAAAAGCTTCCTGAAACGCTTTCCAAAACTGGCTAGTAAAGATAGGATCTCGATCACAAACAATGCTTGATGGAACACTATGAGGCCTAACAGTCTCTTATATATAAATCGCAGCTAAACTCGAAGCTGTGCCATTAGACCCGACTAGAATGAAATGGGCCGACTTGGTCAGTCTATCAACAACTACCCATATACTCTCATTACCCCTTCTCATCCTCGGTAACCCATCTATAAAATCCATAGAAACCTATTTCCACTTCCAATTGGGAATTTCACGGGGTTGCAATAATACCCCGGTGTTCTGATGATCAGCCTTAACCTGTTGACAAGTGGCACATCTACTAACATAAAGGGAGATATCTCGCTTCATACCACTCCACCAATACAGCTTTTTCATATTCTGGTACATTTTCGTAACCCCTGGATGAATAGAGAGTCTGGACTGATGATTTTCCTTAAGCACTTCTTGCCTTAATCCATCGACATTCGGAACACAAATTCGATAATTAATCCTTAGAATTCCATTTTGATCGATTTATGCTCCTAATTCACCTTGGTTACCACCTTCCCTACTACAAACATTATCTTTCACGAGCTTAAGAATCTTGTCTTTATCTTGCTTGGCCGTGATACGATCCAAAACGGACGAAGAAACCACAATCTGACACAACATTGCCTTTTTTCGACTTAAGGCATCGGCTACCATATTAGCCTTCCTTGGAGTGTAGTTGATGTCGAGGTAATAAGCTACTCAGAATTCGAGTCATCTAGCTTGCCTTTGGTTCAAATCCTTCTGGGTGAAAATATACTTCAGCGACCGGTGATCCGTAAAGAGCTCAAACTTAGTTCCCAAAAGATGGTGCCTCCATAATTTCAAAGCAAACACTACAGCAAGCAATTCCAGTTGCATAATTGGCTTCATGAATCTTCAACTGATGACTGGCATAACCAATAACCTTCCCATTCTACATCAAGACAGTTCCCAAACCTTCTGGACAACATCAGTGTATAACGCTAATCCTACACTTCCATTTTGAATGATAAGAATTGGTGCGGAAGTAAGTTTTCACTTTAACTCATTAAATGCAGCTTCATACTTATCATTTCAAACAAAATTAGTGTTTTTATGAGTCAAAGCAGTGAGAGATGCAGCAATCTGAGAAAATTTCTCAATAAATCTTCGATAATAACCAGCTAGGCCTAAGAAACTACGAATATTTGAAATAATTTTAGGTCTTTCCCAACCTTGATATGGAATAGGGTGTTTGAATTCAAAGAAATATAAGATAATCAAATTACAAAGGAAGAAAGGTGGATATACATACATTGATTGCGGCAACCTTAAAAGGATCGACCTAAAACCCATTTTTAGAAACAATATGCCCAAGGATCAGACTTCATTGTTCCACAAATGACATTTGGAAAAACTTAGCCTTCAACCAATGAATCCTAAGGGTCTCAAGAATAAAACTCTAGTGCGATTCATGCTTCCTCTCTGACTTAGAAAAGACAAGGATATCATCGACGAAGACAAGAACAAACTTGTCGAAAACATCATGGAAAACACGATTCATAAGATCACTGAAGAAGGGTGTTGCATTAGTAAAACCAAAAGGCATAAATAACCACTCATAGAATCCATTTTCATTATGGAAAATCATTTTGGGAATGCTCTCCTCTGCAACTCTGAGCTGGTGAAAACCGGTGGCAAGATTAAGCTGAGAGAAAAATTTAGCTCCGTAGAGCAGATCGAGCATGTTGTTGATCATGGTATAGAATATTTGTTTTTCATAGTAAGCTTATTCAGCTCCCTATAATCAACACATATCCTCAAAGAACCATCAAATTTAGTGACAAGTACCACAACTGTTCCCTTTTCGAATGACTCGGCCTAATCAAACCCTTAGAATAATAAGTCTTCTATTTGCTTCATGAACTCGACTTTCTCCCAGGATGCCATCCTTTTGGGAGGAAGAACTACTGGTTGGGATCCAGGAATAAGATCAATGTGGAATTTAATTTCCCACCTAGGAAGAAGTAAAGAGACTTCACTAAAAACATCAGGAAAGAGTTTGACAACAGGAGTGGAGTCAAGGTCACTAGGATGAGAATCGAGAGAAAAGATAAAGCTGTCAACATAATCTCGAGGCATTCAAAATGCAATCACCAAAGAATTGCCCTGGTTGTATACTAAGGAAATGGTTCGGGCTTTGCAAGAGACAACTACATCAAATCTCTTTAACCAATCACCTCGGAGCAAGAGATCAAATGCATCAAAACCAAGAACAAAGAAATTCCCTATGAATCGATGCTTATTGTAAAGGAGTTTAACCCCTTTATAAATCATACTAAGGTTGGTCGGACCACCGATAGGATTAGATGCACAAAAGGATACAGATGCACACTAAGGTTGCAAGATATGCTCAAACTTATTACAAAGATCAATAGAAATGAAGCTATGAGATACTCCAGTGTCAAATAGAACACAAACAGGAAAATCAAGCAAAGAAAAGGTGCCTTGGAGAGTACCTTGGGTATCACTAGGAGTAGGAGGAGTGGAAGAGGTCGCTGTGAAGATTCCAGATGCCTTGCCCTTCTGTTGAGTGGGACAATCCTTCTTGAAGTAGCCAGGCTGTAAGCAAATCTGGCAAATATTGTTCTTGGTCATGTGGGCTGGAGGTATAGTGGCTCTAGATGGACAACTGTTAGCATAATGCCCCTTCTGGTCGCACTTGAAGCAGGTAATGGAAGATAAGTCGATAGGCTGCCTTTGAGAAGAATATCCAATACCCTGAGTCTTTTTCCAATTCTTTTTCCGTTGAGGGAAGTTGGACTTCCTCTTCTTGGAGCTGCTAGAAGAACGCTGAGATGGAGGTGTGCGAACAACGGTTGCTTCCTTAGAAGTGGGGTTCTTATATCTAATAGCCATACCCATCAATCTAATGAAAGGGTTATGAACATGAGCAATCAAACGATCATAATACTTCAAGCGAGCTCCAACTATAAACTTCTCATTTTTCTTAAGAGGGGTATCAATCAAGCTAAGACCAAACTTGGACAGTTCTTTGTACTTCCTCTCATACTCAGAAAATGACATATTCCCCTGCTTAAGGCCCATGAATTCTCTGTATAATTAAGACTTCTCGGCTTTGGGCATCCATTTAGCAATAGAAGCATCCCTGAAAATATGGTATTCAAGACATAGGGTAGATTCCAAAGAGATTGCTTAGCCAAATTTGAATCTAACTCAAGATTTATACCTACACTGATCGCAAGTGATATTTGCCTCAATAGCGTGGGCTATAATCGACTCCCACCAATCCTGGGCAGCCTCCTGCAACTTCCAAGCGGCTAATTGATGCTTCTGAGCATCGATGATTTCAAGACCTAAGAAAATCCTTTCTAAACTCCTCAGCCACTGCTGAGCCTCAATGATGCCCTCTGCTCCAGTAAACTTAGTACCACCAAGCTGAGTGTACTCCTTACAAAAGTGGTGAATTTGTCTGGTCCAATGGGTTCTGGTGCGAGACAATCCCTCAACCCTTACCGCTCTACGATTCATCTAGAAGATTCAAGGATGGATTTTAGAACAAAGGAAGAGACTCAAATTCAAAGGAATCTTAATCAAAGAGAGCTCTAACTAAGAATCAAGCAGAAACTAGAGTGATTCCGTAATTAGTTCTACTCATTCTAGGATATTAATACCCTATCTCTAATGAGTTTTCTTACGCCATAGGCTAAGGTTTTCCTTAAACCAAGGCACTGATACCAACTGCAACGACCCGCAAATCCAAACCATTCAAGTCGACAATAAAACCACACATGTCCAATTCAAATCGTTCAAAACAAAAGATTGTTATATATTTTTGAAATAAAATCGACCACAGAATCGCAGACACGAAATATGTAATGGAATAAACAAAACGGAGTAGTTCATGAAGCTACTATAGAACAACGGAGTCAGAAGTAAATACGATAGAAATCCAAATACAAAGAAGTTCGCTAATACATAAGCAAATGACAAATGTTTGAACAGAAATAACTGAAATAGCTAAGTTGAGAGATAGATATCTCTCTAGCATAGTCTCTAGTGCTAAAAGGTGAGTCTTGAATGCTGTAAAACTCAGACTGACCTGAGCATAAAGTAAAGCAAAACACTCGAGTAAGGACTAACATTCTCATGTAAGTAAATCAACTCAAGTGAAATGTAACAAATGAAATGCAATAATAACTTAAAGGATGTTTGGGATTCTCATCCTTTAAGGATCCATTAAGCTATTTACATATGTAGTAATATACGCTATATATGTTATGTCTAGCAGTAAAGTATAATATTGAAAATACCGTTAAGGCATTACCCATTTCCCCCTTAACACATTTTTATGTGTGTCGTAGTCTATACAGTACTGGAAACTCCACCACCCAATGGGCTATCAGGGAGCACTCCATACGTACGATATAAACCAAAATAGTAGTGGGCTCGATAAGGCATATGACAAGGCACCTGAGGCTATGCTTTGGGTAGGATTCTACTGTTTTGCACTCCCGGACTAGTGATAACGCATAGCAGCTACTGCCGCCCGCCTTGAGACACACTCCCATAATCAAAGATGCACAAAAAATCAAATCACAAAGTAATAGAGATGATTTCGAAGAAGCGTGCCCGATCGGAAGAGCGACCTCACTTCGCCCGGTATAACTCCTGTTTTAGTCATATCAAGCTGATTAGAAGGTCAGGGCTGCGTTTCATACCTTATACCAATAGTGTCCGTCAGACCATCCTACTTCGTTCTGCATTCTCCACTACGTGCACAGTTGTTAAAGTAATTTCGAAATTGGCAAATAATATGGCAATATTCGGCCCCGATCTTTTTAACTATCAAACGTTTATTTCACACCATGGTCATTTTATAAAACATTTAAATAATAAATCCCAAATTATAAATTAAATCAATACTAAAATATTTAACCTCGGTTATATTTTAGATTTAAAACATTTATTTTACAATTCACATTAAATCAAATTATTACATTCCAAACCCACATCATTAAACTTAAATAAAGTCTTATTTAAATTTAAATCCTTTAAATAAAATTTAATTACAAAATATTTCCTACCTAACTTCTTAAATTTGTTTATTAAAGTTATTATATAAAATCTACATTTTATTATATTAAATTAAAACTATATTTATTATATTAAAATAAAACTATATTTATTATATTAAATTTAACTATGTATGTTATATTAAAATAAAACTATATTTATTATATTAAATTAAAAATATATTTATTATATTAAATTATATTTAAAATATAAATTTATTATATTAAAGTAAACGAAAAATATATTTTAAAACTTAAATAAAACTATAAGTTAAAAATCTTACAAGTAACACCATATTTAGCTTATAATTTAACTTTAAAACGCATAGAATATTATTATTTTCCAAATATAAATATTTAATTGAAATCATTAAATTTAATTTAAAAATTTAATTTATTAAATCAAACATACTTTATAATTTAGAAAATAATTTAAAATAACTTAAAACCGACCAACCATGTCTATATATAATTTTCAACCCTATGGTCAAGTGATTGGGTATATATCATTTCAACCCAAAATTATAATTAAATTTTCGGGTATATATCATTTCAACCTATATCCCAAATTTAATAGTTTCAAATAAATAAAATCGCTTGGGTTTATCATTTCCATCCATAATTATTTTTTCTAATCTAAAAGATCGTTGGGTTATGTATCATTTCAACCCATAGTTTGGGAACTTGTAGTGTGATATAAATAAATAAATAACGCAACATATTAGTATATATCACAGAACATATCATATAATAAATCATATCATGTCACACGTGAGCATCATATCATATCATATAATATTAACTAAGAAAATCTAATTATAACACCATTTCAATTGACATTTCAAAAAATATCCATTCACTTAATCATATGAAGTTAGTTGTGAGTGGTTCTCACCTTTCGTGGCTAATGACGGTGACAACTACAACGAACAGACACGAAGCGGATACGACATGGAGATGGAGACCACAAGCCAAGCAACAACGATCCAAACTCAAAACGATGCGAGTATGACAGATCAAAACTTCTGAAAATAATAATTTTTATGAAATGAAGAAGAGAAAATGCAAAGAGGCCAGTCTTGGGGCACTCGGCCTATAGGTGCAAGGGTGCGGCCAAAGGATGTGACGAACCGCAAATCCATATCCTTTGAATCGATAATAAACCACACATGTCGGACCCAAAAAGCACAGATTGACGGAAAGTCAGGAGAAAGAAAAGAAGAGAGAATAAGAGAAGAGAAGAAAGAGAGAAGGTAGAAAAAACAGAACCATACGGAATCTCACGTCGCAGTGGAATAAAATATAATATCATATCAATGATCTTTACAAAATAGAAACTGCATATACATACATCAATCAGAGTTCAATAATCAATCAATAATTATTAGCCTGGGTAGTTATAATAACCTGTCCTTACAATTGCTGACAATATACAACAACTAAACAAAGCACAGTGGATAATCAAAACAGATACGTCAATACGAAAATGAAGATCTCCAGCTCTCCTGCTGAAGCTCCAAAAGCACCAAATCTAAACCTGTAAATATACTCGGTCTGACCCGAGCATTGAAAAGGAAGAACGCCCAGATCAGTCTGGTAAACCAGCGTGAGAAACACACTCAACTGAATTTATTAAATTACCAAACTTTTCCTTTATCAAAACAAAAGTATCTCGTAAGACATGCCCACACATAAACACAGACATGTTTTTAGCTTACGATAACTAAAGCATTTCATATTCAATCCGATTATATTATACTAGTGTCTAATATACAAATAATATTCAAAATAGCCGAAATTGTTACCGTTATTAAATTCTAGCATACCAGGCTCTACAAATAAATGGCAGGTACGTAGTGGAGTTTGGATTTCCATACAAATGACCAGGTGAAGGGACTACCTTCCGGCAGTACATCTCTAGAAGAATGTACCGAGGCACAGAACATCTGCCCTCTACCAACAAATGACCGGCCCACCTTTATAACTAGATAGTACCGAATATGTCATCCTCCGGTTGTTACCGACCTTTTCTGAGGGCCTTCTAGCATACAAACCGCAATAATCAGATACACGATATCATAGCGTATAAAGATATATATAGAAGAGGATGATCATGCCCTAATGGGAGCGACCCACTTAGCCTTGCTGCATCTAACCATGTTTTGGTCATTTTCGGTTGATTTGGCCTAAGGTCACGATTACCTTTCACAAATCACAATCACACCACTTTGAGTGCCGCACGGCCATTTCCGTTTACTACTAATTGCCTTCCACAAAAATACAACCCTTAAGCTCATACATCTCACGGAGGGTGTTAAGCTAAGAGAAGTTGCCTTCTCCGCCACCATTGATGTACATTTGTAAAAACCAATGTTCGTAATCTGTAGAGGTGCAATGTCAGACAAACATCCATACAAGTTGTCTAGGAACAGGACAAACCGAAGGTACTTTCCTACCACATCCTGTCGGTAAAATCCCTAGATTAGTAGCGAATAGTCCTCGCACTGGATATTTCATAATGAAAAGACCACTGCTACACTATGTGCATTGGGATTTTAACCCCAAACGATCAACAAGCAGTCCCCCACTATGAAAATCCTGAATATCAGTACCATCATAAGCAACCTACACAATCATCACATATACGTTGGCCCGAAGTGGTTTCCAGATAAATCTGATCTCGGTCTCTTCGCACCAACAACACAAAAGAATTTCTCAACCTCACACAACAACTAAGTCTCATAGACTTATCACGTCTCCAACTTTCAACTTGCTATCCTTCGGGCCAAGAAGGAAGCTCGATAGATTTGAGTAATACTCTGCACTATACAAATCAACATCCTCAACACAAACGATAATCAAGCCTACACAGAAGGCTGTACTAAGTGTATGGCTAAATAGTTCCCACATCAAGTCGAAGGACTAAAATGGCCAAGTTTGATAGTCAGTTGTTTAACTATCAAAGCAAACAAACAAATATTTAGCACCATAAATAATCACTAAGCCCTTTTACTTAATCTTTTATTAATTAAATCACTTGTCAAATATTCTTTAAAATTATCTTTAAACAAATATAATTCCAAAATCATTTCAATACTGGAAAACATTTCCATATACTTATTTAATAATAAGTAATTCACAATTCAATTTATTTTCAACACTTGGAAAATATTCCATATACTTAAAATCATGATTAAGTATATATTTTATTCTCTAAGAAAAACATTCTCTTAAACATCTTTTATTCGGGTCAAAATGAATGTTGCGTAAAACATCGTTACAACAACCCAAAATCAATAGTATATAGTTTAGAAAAAAAGATAGATATATAAATCCCAAATACTATACAAAATATTTCTTTTCGAAAATCATTTACTATAACAACAGTGTTATAGTCCATCATTTCCTTACTTCTCAAAAACGTCTATTTCAATGATGAATGTTGAAATCTATGAATTCAATACTTAACACATTTTAAAAACATCTTCAACAATTTAACTCCATTTAAAATATCACTTCCCAAAACATTATCCGTTCTATTCAATATATTATTCACTGTCCATAATCGTGAATATAATTCGTTTACCAAATCCAATATTATTTCAACATTTAATTTAAAGGATAATTTGCTGTCCAAAATCGTGAACGTAATCCCTTTATCAAATTCATTACTATTGCAAATTTAATTAAAGGATTATCCACTGTCCAAAATCATGGATATAATTCCTTTAATAAACTTCTATATTTACTTATCAAAATCAATTGATTTCAAATTTATAAAACAATGTTTATAAATTCCATTTATATATTATAAAACTTTCATTTATAAATTCCCTATATTAACAAATTCCATTTAAATCTCGTTTATATGCCAAAAATCCAAATTATAAGTTAATTTCTTATAATTCTATTTATTTGCAAAATTCATTCATTTTATAACTTCATCAATTCATAAATCTTATTCACTTATAAAATCCATTTAAAACTTTATTTTAACACTTACAAAACTCCTTTATAATTCTAGTATTTTGATTTATAAGAATATCAATTTTATAAATCTTATACAAAAACCATTTATAATTATTCAAAAATCTCAACTTAAATAAACCTATTCTTTTAATAATTTACAAATCGTTATTAAAGCTTATGTAACTCCAAAACTCGTACTTAACTATTATTTCACAAAAATCATAATTTTTATAACATAAGAATTATAACTTTTCTTTATTCAAAATAAATTCATTTCTTAACACTTTAAAAATCAATAAATCATTCATTTTCAAAATCACTTTAAAAATCCTTTTTTATTTGAAATCATCACTTTAATAATTTTAAAATTCCTAAAATAGGCCCAATGATGCAACAGCACCAGATACATCAATCACATCAACCAAAACATCATATATCGTATGAATACAACATATATCACAATGTTTGTAAATAAAATCAATACTGGTGAGGAATCCAGTTGGATCCCTCTAGCCTGTCACTGCAACAAATATACATATTATAAAATATGTACAATGTCCGCTTCGAGGCAGACGTGCGTACAAAGGGTCATCTGCTCATACACGGGAACGTATTGGGTCTCATCGGCTCCAATAGGCAGGAATATATCCAAATACCAATCAATATATAGAAATCATATCATATATCATCCAAAAAGTCATCAATCATCATAAATAATATTTATTCTCACTTATATAAAAATATCAGTGAGTCAGAAAGAGTGAGTTGTACTCACAATGGTTCCAATAGCAGATGTAGTATTTTATTCCGAATAAAATTAAACAAGCGTTTAATTTTACCCAAAATTCACACTAGCTCCAATCAATTCTAAACCAGCACTAAAATATAGTGCTCGTCAATACGAACCCAACGCAACTTCATTCGTCAAAAACGGACCTTGTATGATAAAGTTATGCGGTTTTAAAGTTTGTACACATTAATATATATAAATCAATTTCATTTTTATTTTATTTTAAAACCTTTTCTCATCTCGGCCGTTCATTTCCTTTGCCCTATATCTGGGTCGTTTGCACAAGCTTCTCCTTTCTTTCTTCCCCTTCGTGAAAATCATGTACGCACTTTAACCAAATGCCGCCGTTCGAAACCATAATTATCGCGCCATCTATACGAAGCTTGAAGACGATCGGAGTCCACCATGATGTGCGCCGAAGTGAGCTTCTCCCACGCTGAGAACCCGGTCAAGCTCGGTTGAGTATTGGCCTCGAAAATTGTGACTGAACTCTAGTCGTTCAAATGAAGATTGTCGTCGATCCGTGCCTCCAAAATCGATCACAACCGTTGAATGTGAAGATCAAAAATGTACTCTACAATATTGTAGTTGGACGTTTTTGCTAATTATTTGTGGATTAAGAGATAATGGAGGAAGAAAATTCGAAATTTCTGGCCATTGAAATGATATGTGGCGGCTAGGGTTTAATGGCTAGGGTTTGAGTGAAAAATAAAGAAATGAGGGCTTTTATAGAAAATTTCCGCGCACTATTCACCCGAAATTTTTTCGAACTCGAAATGAAGCGTGCAGCCTGGCTTTTGTAATGTTTTACCCCTATTCCGAACGCAATGGAATATATATCGAAAGCCAATTTGATAATAATTGGAAGATAGGTTTTCGATTCGACTATTTAAATTTAAATTTTACTTAAACAGATTTCTACGCGTTTTAGCTTGCCACGACTAAACCGTAAATCCAATTGACACGAAATTTGAAATCCTACAATAATATAACATTACGGATCTAATGTTTTCATCGAAATCCGAGACTGTTTGAAAAATGACTATATTTACACGTCAATTAAATATTAAAATATTCAATTCCTATAAATTAACTTTTAGTTCAATTTTAAAAGTTCTCTAATATCATTCTAATTCAAATAGAATTTTATTCCACTTTATAAATCATTTTAATTCGCATTAAATCCAATTTCCAATTATTTACACTATTTAAAATATTAAATTATCGATTTAATTATCCAATTAAATCACTATATTCAAAATATAAGTTATTCAATATATAAAATTTACTTACGAACATTTAAAATAAATTAAATATACGAATTTTGAATGACTAAAATTCTGGGTCGTTATAGGTAAGTAGGAGGTTGTGGCTTGCGGTGGCTTGTGGGGTGGAGTTCGAAGGTGGGTAGATGTAACGACCCAGAATTTATGTCAATTAAAATTCGAATATTTAATTGATTTTAAATATTAATAAGTGAAATTTTTAAGTCGAATAATTTATTTTTTTGAATATCTGGATTTAATTGGATAATTAAATCGATAATTTAATGATGAAATTCCAGAAATAATTGAAATCTGGATTAAATGAGATTAAAAATGATTTATAAAGTAATATTAAATCATATTGAAGTTATAATGATGTTATAGAACTTTTAAAAATTGAATTTAAAGTTAATCTGTGAAAATTGAATATTTTAATATTTAAATCGACTAGTGAAATTAGCCATTTTTCGAACAGTCTCAGAATTGGATGAAACTAGTTCCATTGGATCCATAATAGTTTTTTATTATCGGATTTCAATTTTCGTAGCAATCGGAGTTGTCGTTTGACCGTGGCAGCTCCAAATGCATCGAAATTATTTTAATATTAATTTGGCGAGTTAAAATAGTCATTTTTCAAAAAGTCTCGGATTTTGATGAAACCAGTTTCATCGGATCCATAATGTTAAATTATTGTATGGTTTCAAATTTCTTGTCAATTGGATTTACCGTTTGTCCGGGGGAAGCCAAAACGCATCGAAATAGGTTTGAATCGGTTTAATTTGAAATTGATCGTTTAATTCCATAACTTGCATATATGGTCGAATTAGCTCCCGAAAGACGTTCCATTGTGTTCGGAACGCGGGGTAAACCTTAGAAACATCTGCCGGCACGCTTCGTTTGGAGTTCGGAAAAATTTCGGGTGAATAGTGTCGCGTAATTTTCTATATAAGGCCACCATAATTCACACTTTTCACAAAACCTAGGTCACAGAAACCCTAGCCGCCGGCCCCAATTTAATGGCCAGAAATTCACAATCTTCTTCCCCATTTTTCTTCAAATCCATCAACCAATTCGTAAAACTTTCTTCTGCAAACTTGTAGAGCACTACGTGATCTACAAATCCAACGGCTGTGATCAATTTTAATTGATCGAATCAACGACAAATTGCGTTCAAAGGACGTGCGTTCATATGCATTTTTCTCAGCCAATATATGACCGAGCTTGATGATAAGCAAGGCGGTGAGGGAGTTGACGATGGCCTACGTCGTGGCGTTATCTGATCGTCGTCGAGGCAAGCAAGGTGATCGCGTTAATTTGAAAGCAAACGGCGGCTTGGGTTTCTTTTGAAACCTGGAAGTAACGAACGTGAGTGGGAAGAAATAGAGCATGGCCAGGATCTGATGTTTGCAAAATCTACAGCCAGATTGGATTTGAGGTTTAAAATAAAAAAAGAAATGTGTAATTTCATTTATATTAAAATTCGTACAATCTTTAAAATATCATAACTCTTTCATACGAGGTCCGTTTCGGACGAAACTTTTTGCGTTGGGTTCGTATTGACGAGCACTATGAAATGGAACTAGATTGGATTCCTTTGGAGTTAGTGAAAATTTCTGGTAAAATTAAACGCGCGTTTAATTTTATTCGAAATAAAACGCTACGACTGATATTGGAAAATCAAGGTGAGAACTTCTCACTCAATCGAATAAATTGTTCGATTTAAATTTTAAACAGTTAGATTTAAAATTTATTGATTTTGTGATTGGATGATAATTATTAAATATTTATTGTTGAAATAGACATTATACGCCGTATATTAAGCGGAGGTTATTTATTAAAAACATATACCGCGATAATTTCACATTGAGGTGGAATTGGTATTATTATTGTACTTGGAGTTGATTTCCTGCATTATATAGTGGATGAGACCCTATTGTGCCGCATAATAGCGGATAATATTTTATAAATCCCATATACCGCGATATTCCGTACTGGAACGGAATTGGTATTGTGCTAACATCTTTGGATGCAGGGGGACATGTTGGAGGGATCCAACTGAATTCCTCAACTGTATTGATTTATTTACATATATTGTTGTATATTCTGTTATCGTATGATGATATATGATGTTTGGGTGCCGTGATTGATTATTTGGTGCTGTTGCATCATCGGATCCATTTTTGAAGTTAAAAATAACGATTTTGATTTTAAAGGGATTTTTAAAGTGACTTTTTGAGATTATACGTTTTATTAAAATTTTGAATTGATTTATCTTAAATAAATAAACGTTAAAATTTTAAAGTTATAAAAATTATGATTTTTGTGAAATATAACCAAAGTGTGATTTTTGAAATAAATAATTGATTGATTTATAAAATGGTTTAAATTGGGATTTTTGAGTAATTATAAACGATTTATATAAAAGATTTATAAAATTTATATTTATAAATTAAAATATTGGAATTATAAAACGAGTTTTTATAAGTGTTAAAATGAAGTATAATCGGATTTCATAAGTAAATGAAAATTTATAGATTCATAAATTGTGAAGTTATAAAATGAATAGATTTTTGTAGAATAAAAGATTATAAGTAATTAACTTGTAAATTAGATTTTTGTATATAAATCTAGTTATAAATTGAATTGGGTATTAAAGGAGATTTATAAATCGAAGTAGTTAAAAAATAGAAATGGAGTTTATAAATGTTGTTTTATAAATCCGTAATCGAATAAATTTGATAAGTAAATATAGAAATTATTAAGGGAATTATATCCACGATTTTGGACTGTGGAAAATCCTTTAGTTAAATATGTGGAAGTGTTGAATTTGGTAAACGATTTATATCCACGATTTTGGACAGTGGATAATCTTTTGATAAATGTGTAGAAATACTGAATGGGGCAAATAAAGTATATTCACGATTTTTGACAGTGAATATATATTATTGAATAAAATGGATATGTTTTGGAGAAGTGATATTACGAAATGAGGTAATTGTTTTAAAAAGATGTTTTAAAACGTGTTAAGTATCGAATACATAGATTTCAACATTTATTGTTGAAATAGACGTTTTCGAGAAATAGAAGGAAATGATGGACTATAACACTGTTGTTGTAGTAAATGATTTCCGAAAGGAAATGTTTTATATAGTATTGGGATTTATATATATATCTTAATTTCGAATCCATATACTAGTGATTTTGGGTCGTCGTAACGATGTTTTACATAACATTCGTTTTTGACTCAAATAAATGCGTTTAAAGAATGATTTCCTTAAAGAATGAAATATATACTTAATTTTTATTTAAGTATATTGAATATTTTCAAATGTTGAAAATAAATAGATTGTGAATTACTTATTATTTAAATAAGTATGGAAATGTATTTCTAATATGAAGTGAAATGTTTTGAGATTTTATTTTCCAAGATAAATTGAAATGTGGAAATTGATTTGAAATTGTTTTCAAATAGTTGAAGTGTGGAAATTATATATCTTATAAAGGTATTTTTGGAAAATAAATAATTTGGAAAATTATTTGGAATCTGATGATGCTGTGCAGACCTATTGATAGTTAAATAACCGACTATCAATAATTACCTTGAATGGGTATTTGTTGTGATTTGCTTGAATTTGAATGCCACACTTATTTTCAAAATATTGCGCTCACTATTCGGATTAGCCGGGAAAGGACATTTGGGTCGTATAACCCATTCCGTATATGTGATACGTCGTAATGGATTGCATTTGATGACCGGTGTTGAAGACCAGATATTTTTGAAAACGGAAGGATTACCGTCGAGTTACTCTGCATCGGCTGATCTCCGATATAGAGGTTTTATCACCCTTAGTGACGGGAAGTCCGAACGTGATTAGTGAATATCTGGATTGCAAAGGCTTCTTTGGAAGTGCCTTCGGTTCTGTTCGAGCCCGGAACAGACTTGTATGGATTGTACAAATTGAGATATAAAGCTGATTTCTTTCAAGTACATATCTGTTGGTGGTGGAGAATTTATTCTCTTAGCTGAATACACTTCTCTGAGACATACGAGCTCAGAGGTTATGTAGTTGATGGTTATTAGTGATATACTCCCAATTTGGTAATGTGGCATGCTGAGTGTTGCTGTGTAATGATCATTGTTTGATCATTTGGGATATGATCATTTATTTGATCATTTATCTTTGTGATCATTGCTTTGATCATTTGTTGACCCAAAGCATGACTTTGTATAAAGCATGGCTTTGTGGACGAGACTTCGTTAGACCTCACACCCCGAAAATGGTCAAAACAGGAAGGATGCAGCAAGGTTCTAGGGAGTAGCGCTCCTTAGTGTATGTCATTCCTTCTGGATAGAGGTGGTATCATGGTATGGAGCCCAGATATTTAACCTATGTTGTTACTGCAAATTTATTATGTGGTTGTTGGAAATCGAGGATCCTCGGGAAGATCGGTTACGACCGGGGGATGACATGTGCGTGTCAGTAGTTACCTATTTTTGCAGAGGTAACCCGGCCTTGTGTTGGCAGAGATCCGGTTAGGTTCTCAGGTCGTCTTTCCAGAGGCGTACCTATGTGGCAATGGGAAGTTCCTTGGCCTGACCATTTGTTGGAAATCCAAAGAAACAATACGATCTTGTACGGTTTTAGTTGTAGAACCTATCATTCACTTATGGTGGCGCACCACTGTTTGGATTGTAGCTATAGTAGGCATAAGGGCGAAATGCCTATGCTGGCTAAGATTTATATTATACTTTCGAAAATGTTTTCTACACTATGCGCTAATAATAATATCAAAAATGATTTGATTTTATGTATCAAGCATCTTTGATTATCATAAGGAGAAATCTCCTCTGATTCTGCGTTTGCATTGTGTGTGCGTGCGGGAGGCCTTATGGTAGTATCATTTTCTAAAAAGCATTTCGAATCTATTTTAAAATTATCCTGTTGTTGTTTTAAAAGATAAATAACTGTTTTAAGTTCTCACACCAGTCCTATGACTGACCTGGAGTTTATTATTCCCTTCCAAAACTCTGGGTGCCCACAAATTTCAACACGGGAAGTCTGGAGTTAGGTTATCAGGTTATTCTGGATATTGGAGAGCTTTGGAGCTCAAGTGACGAGCTGGATGGCGAGACGTATCACCTATACTATGTATTATTCCGCTGTGTATTCCATATGAGGACAAGTTTATATAACTGTCCATTGATGTATTGTGTTGTATATTGACTCTGATGAGGAGATGTGATGTAATTAACTGATATAGTTCTTTGTTTAAAGATTATTCATTTATTTATCATATGTTATTCCGCTGCGATATGTGAGATTCTGATGTTGTTCTGTTGGTTTTCTTTTCTTTTTCTTCTATCTTTTTCTTCTACCTCTTCTTTTAACCCTAAGAATTCGGTTTTCCGGCATTCGACTGGGCGGCACTCGATAAAGTGAGTATCGATGTCGGTTTTCGAAAGTCGAAAAACTCAATTCGTTACATTTGGTATCAGAGCATATGGTTAAGTGACAACCATGGCTTTGTTGGGTGTTACTCGTTAGATATGGAGTTAGTAGTACTCTAGAATGAGTTTGAGGGTAATAATAGATACGAGCGCGTATTTGTTAGTGAATATAAATTGTTTTATATTGTGATGATTGGTTTGTTGAGTGGTATATGGATTCTGGTCAATACGAGTAATTAACGTTATTGATAGGGATCTCTAAACACTTATTCAGAACAATTCGGCACGATATTGTTTTAAATTGGGTAAATGAAATAATTTTACCTCGATTATATTTTGTATATAAAGGGAATAATTTTTCGGAAATTATTAAAGTGTATATAATTGATTGTTTGGTTGTTGAAAATGTAAATATATATATATAAGTTAATAAAAGTTGTTTGAATAATATGAATGAAAACAAAAATTGTAAAAGAATGAATTGTATAAGCGAAAGATTTATAAAGATGAAATTATAATTAAAATGATTTACAATGGTAAAATAATCTTATATATAAGAAGTGAAACTATATAATAAAATATTTGTAAATGTGATTTATAATCTAAACTAAAATTCCAGAGAAGTGTTTTGAAAGGATTCGATATTTTGGAAAATTGTTTTGGAGAGATGAAAGCTCTAAACCCTTTTAGGCCACTGGAAAATAATTCCGATGATGATTGCAACATCATTGGTGTTCATTTTCGGGTTTCCAAAAGAGGAATTGCTGCTAGATTATTTTAAATGAAAGTTGGTTGGAAAAAATTTGGGTTTGGTTTTGGAAATTCAATAGATAAATTGAATTGATTTCAAAAATGGTTTTGAAAAGTTGAAAAGACTCTGGAATCCTATTTAAAAATATTTATGGGAATGATAAATAAGTTGATAACTTATACAATTTGAATTTTGATAGAATAAATTTAACTTAAAGGATAGAGTTAAATTAAAGTAAGTGTAAGTGAATCAATAAAATCCAAGTAGCAATTGATTGAATATAAGTTGTATAACTTATAAAATGAGAAAATTTAAGTGAAGTTGGACAAATGATATTTGAAATGGAATATAACTTAAGTGATGTTGAATAAATTGATTTTTGTAACAAAGTAAAATAATCTAGTGAATTAAATGGATGTGAACTTGAGTTATATAAATGAAATTCAACTTGAAATGTAAATGAATTAGCAGTTGAATGAATGAATAGACTGAATGTTAATCAATCTATTGTAAATGAATTGAGATGGAATAATGAATATAAGTGTTAATTCATTAAAAGGAAGTTGAATAGATTGAATGAGTCAATTTAATATCAACCAATTGAATTAAAGGTGTTGAACCAAATTGAAATGTAAATTAAATAATTTGGTTGTGTTGAATATACATTGATTGTTATTTGATTGTTAGTTGATTGTATATAATTCATTAAGTGTTAATGAAATTGAATTAGCCAAATTGAAAAGCTATGTAATTGAATTCAAGTTGATAAGTAAATAAACTTGAATAGAATTGAATTTGATTCAAACAGAAAGTGAACTAATTTGAATTTAATTAGTGAATGTGAACTAGTTGGAAACGAATGAATGAATGTTAACAAAATCCAATGTTAACAAACCAGATGTGATTAAGATTGAAAACCAATTCAATGAATAGCAATGAGAAGTGAATGTATATTGATTTATTGGATGTTAGTTGGATGATAATGGTTTGATGGTTGCAATTATTTCTTTTATTGCATTGCTATATTAGCACATGTAGTTATTATGTTGCTATGTGTTGTATATCGATATTATTTTCTATATACATGTTCTCATTTGTTTGATTTAGTGTTTAGTAGGTGCGGATGGCGTTTGCTTTGCATTTGGAGCTCGCTTTCGCGCTATATTAGCCGTATACGCTCGCTAATAATAAATAAGATACATATCTCGGATTAAATATCATACTTTTACACTTTTTTCCCTACGGGATGCCTCATCAATTAATGAGATGTATATTTGTGATATATATATACTGTCATTTTTTTTCGGATCGAGCCGCGCAAAGGAGGCTATGGCGAATTTTTTCGAAAGTTTAAGGCGTTAGAATATTTTTGAGAAAATTGGAAATTTTTTGAAAACTTAGTAAAAGTTGTTGAAAGAAGTTTAACTATTGGATTTTGAAAAAGTTAAACACTTAAGAGATGTGTAAACCTAATTTGATGGTTTGTTTTAGAAAGTTAATGGATTTTGTGAATTTCTCTTACCTGGTAATTTCGAGGACGAAATTCTTTTAAGGAGGGAAGATTGTAACGACCTAGAATTTCTGTCAATTAAAATTCAAATATTTAATTGATTTTAAATATTAATAAGTGAAAATTTTAAGTCGAATAATTTATTTTTTTGAATATCTGGATTTAATTGGATAATTAAATCGATAATTTAATGATGAAATTCCAGAAATAATTGAAATCTGGATTAAATGAGATTAAAAATGATTTATAAAGTTATATTAAATCATATTAAAGTTATAATGATGTTATAGAACTTTTAAAAATTGAATTTAAAGTTAATCTGTGAAAATTGAATATTTTAATATTTAAATCGACTAGTGAAATTAGCCATTTTTCGAACAATCTCAGAATTGGACGAAACTAGTTCCATTGGATCCATAATAGTATTTTATTATCGGATTTCAATTTTCGTAGCAATCGGAGTTGTCGTTTGACCGTGGCAGCTCCAAACGCATCGAAATTATTTTAATATTAATTTGGCGAGTTAAAATAGTCATTTTTCAAAAAGTCTCGGATTTCGATGAAACCAGTTTCATCGGATCCGTAATGTTAAATTATTGTATGGTTTCAAATTTCATGTCAATTGGATTTACCATTTGTCCAGGGGAAGCCAAAACGCATCAAAATCGGTTTGAATCGGTTTAATTTGAAATTGATCGTTTAATTCCGTAACTTGCATATATGATCGAATTAGCTCCCGAAACACGTTCCATTATGTTCGGAACGTGGGGTAAATCTTAGAAACGTCAGCCGGCACGCTTCGTTTGGAGTTCGGAAAAATTTCGGGTGAATAGTGTCACATAATTTTCTATATAAGGCCACCATAATTCACACTTTTCACAAAACCTAGGTCACAGAAACCCTAGCTGCCGGCTCCAATTTAATGGCCAGAAATTCACAATCTTCTTCCCCATTTTTCTCCAAATCTATCAACCAATTCGTAAAACTTTCTTCTGCAAACTTGTAGAGCACTACGTGATCTACAAATCCAACGGCTGTGATCAATTTAAATTGATCGAATCAACGACAAATTGCGTTCAAAGGACGTGCGTTCATATGCATTTTTCTCAGCCAAAATATGACCGAGCTTGATGATAATCAAGGGGGTGAGGGAGTTGACGATGGCCTACGTCGTGGCGTTATCTGATCGTCGTCGAGGCAAGCAAGGTGATCGCGTTAATTTGAAAGCAAACGGCGGCTTGGGTTTCTTTTGAAACCTGGAAGTAACGAACGTGAGTGGGAAGAAATAGAGCATGGCCAGGATCTGATGTTTGCAAAATCTACGGCCAGATTGGATTTGAGGTTTAAAATAAAAAAAGAAATGTGTAATTTCATTTATATTAAAATTCGTACAATCTTTAAAATGTCATAACTCTTTCAGACGAGGTCCGTTTCGGACGAAACTTTTTGCACCGGGTTCGTATTGACAAGCACTACGCAATGGAACAAGATTGGAGTCATTTGGAGTTAGTGAAAATTTCGGGTAAAATTAAACGCGCGTTTAATTTTATCTGAAATAAAACGCTACGACTGATATCGGAAAATTAAGGTGAGAACTTCTCACTCAATCGAATAAATTGTTCGATTTAAATTTTAAACAGTTAGATTTAAAATTTATTGATTGTGTGATTGGATGATAATTATTAAATATTTATTGTTGAAATAGACATTATACGTCGTATATTAAACGGAGGTTATTTATTAAAAACATATACCGCGATAATTTCACATTGAGGTGGAATTGGAATTATATTGTACTTGGAGTTGATTTCCCGCATTATATAGCGGATGGGACCCTATTGTGCCGCATAATAGCGGATAATATTTTATAAATCCCATATACCGCGTTATTCCGTACTGGAACGGAATTGGTATTGTGCTAACATCTTTGGATGCAGGGGGACAGGTTGGAGGGATCCAACTGGATTCCTCAACTGTATTGATTTATTTACAGATATTGTTGTATATTCTGTTATCGTATGATGATATATGATGTTTGGGTATCGTGATTGATTATTTGGTGTTGTTGCATCATCGGATCCATTTTTGAAGTTAAAAATAACGATTTTGATTTTAAAGGGATTTTTAAAGTGATTTTTTGAGATTATACGTTTTATTAAAATTTTGAATTGATTTATCTTAAATAAATAAACGTTAAAATTTTAAAGTTATAAAAATTATGATTTTTGTGAAATATAACCAAAGTGTGATTTTTGAAATAAATAGTTGATTGATTTATAAAATGGTTTAAATTGGGATTTTTGAATAATTATAAACGATTTATGTAAAAGATTTATAAAATTGATATTTATAAATTAAAATATTGGAATTATAAAACAAGTTTTTATAAGTGTTAAAATGAAGTATAATCGGATCTCATAAGTAAATGAAAATTTATAGATTCATAAATTGTGAAGTTATAAAATGAATAGATTTATGTAGAATAAAAGATTATAAGTAATTAACTTGTAAATTAGATTTTTGTATATAAATCTAGTTATAAATTGAATTGGGTATTAAAGGAGATTTATAAATCGAAGTAGTTATAAAATAGAAATGGAGTTTATAAATGTTGTTTTATAAATCCGTAATTGAATAAATTTGATAAGTAAATATAGAAATTATTAAGGGAATTATATCCACGATTTTGGACTGTGGAAAATCCTTTAATTAAATATGTGGAAGTGTTGAATTTGGTAAACGATTTATATCCACGATTTTGGACAGTGGATAATCTTTTGATAAATGTGTAGAAATACTGAATGAAGCAAATAAAGTATATTCACGATTTTTGACAGTGAATATATATTATTGAATAAAATGGATATGTTTTGGAGAAGTGATATTACGAAATGAGGTAATTGTTTTAAAAAGATGTTTTAAAACGTGTTGAGTATCGAATACATAGATTTCAACATTTATTGTTTAAATAGACGTTTTCAAGAAATAGAAGGAAATGATGGACTATAACACTGTTGTTATAGTAAATGATTTCCAAAAGGAAATGTTTTATATAGTATTGGGATTTATATATCTATCTTAATTTCGAATCCCGATACTAGTGATTTTGGGTCGTCGTAACGATGTTTTACGTAACATTCGTTTTTGACTCAAATAAATGCGTTTAAAGAATGATTTCCTTAAAGAATGAAATATATACTTAATTTTGATTTAAGTATATTGAATATTTTCAAATGTTGAAAATAAATAGATTGTGAATTACTTATTATTTAAATAAGTATGGAAATGTTTTTCCAATATGAAGTGAAATGTTTTGAGATTTTATTTTCCAAGATAAATTAAAATGTGGAAATTGATTTGAAATTGTTTTCAAATAGTTGAAGTGTGGAAATTATATATCTTATAAAGGTATTTTTGGAAATTAAATAATTTGGAAAATTATTTGGAATCTGATGATGCTGTGCAGACCTATTGATAGTTAAATAACCGACTATCAATAATTACCTTGAACGGGTATTTGTTGTGATTTGCTTGAATTTGAATGCCACACTTATTTTCAAAATATTGCGCTCACCATTCGGGTTAGCCGGGAAAGGACATTTGGGTCGTATAACCCATTCCGAATATGTGATACGTCGTAATGGATTGCATTTGATGACCGGTGTTGAAGACCGGATATTTTTGAAAACGGAAGGATTACCGTCGAGTTACTCTGCATCGGCTGATCTCCGATATAGAGGTTTTATCACCCTTAGTGATGGGAAGTCCGAACGTGATTAGTGAATATCTGGATTGCAAGGGCTTCTTTGGAAGTGCCTTCGGTTCTGTTCGAGCTCGGAACAGACTTGTATGGATTGTATGTCTGACGTTACAAATTGAGATATAAAGCTGATTTCTTTCAAGTACATATCTGTTGGTGGCGGAGAATTTATTCTCTTAGCTTAACACCCTTCTCTAAGACGTACGAGCTCAGAGGTTATGTAGATGATGGTTACTAGTGATATACTCCCAATTTGGTAATGTGGCATGCTGAGTGTTGCTGTGTAATGATCATTATTTGATCATTTGGGATATGATCATTTGTTTGATAATTTATCTTTGTGATCATTGCTTTGATCATTTGTTGACCCAAAGCATTACTTTGTATAAAGCGTGGCTTTGTGGACGAGACTTCGTCGGACCTCACACCCTGGAAATGGTCAAAACAGGAAGGATGCAACAAGGTTCTAGGGAGTAGCGCCCCTTAGTGTATGTCATTCCTTCTGGATAGAGGTGGTATCATGGTATGGAGCCCAGATATTTAACCTATGTTGTTACTGCAAATTTATTATGTGGTTGTTAGAAATCGAGGATCCTCGGGAAGATCGTTTACGATCGGAGGATGACATGTGCGTGTCAGTAGTTACCTATTTTTGTAGAGGTAACCTGGCCTTGTGTTGGCAGAGATTCGGTTAGGTTCTCGGGTCGTCTTTCCAGAGGCGTACCTATGTGGCAATGGGAAGTTCCTTGGCCTGACCATTTGTTGGAAATCCAAAGAAACAATACGATCTTGTACGGTTTTAGTTGTAGAACCTATCATTCACTTACGGTGGCGCCCCACTGTTTCGATGGTAGCTATAGTAGGCATAAGTGCGAAATGCCTATGCTGGCTAAGATTTATATTATACTTTCGAAAATGTTTTCTACACTATGCACTAATAATAATATCAAAAATGATTTGATTTTGCGTATCAAACATCCTTGACTATCATAAGGAGAAATCTCCTCCGATTCTGCGTTTACATTGTGTGTGTGTGCGGGAGGCCTTATGGTAGTCTCATTTTCTAAAAAGCATTTTGAATCTATTTTAAAATTATCCTGTTGTTGTTTTAAAAGATAAATAACTGTTTTAAGTTCTCACACCAGTCCCATGACTGACCTGGAGTTTATTGTTCCCTTCCTAAACTCTGGGTGCCCACAAATTTCCACACGGACAGTCTGGAGTTAGGTTATCAGATTATTCTGGATATTGGAGAGCTTTGGAGCTCAAGTGACGAGCTGGATAGCGAGACGTATCACCTATACTATGTTTTATTCCGTTGTGTATTCCATATGAGGACAAGTTTATATAACTGGACATTGATGTATTGTGTTGTATATTGACTCTGATGAGTAGATGTGATGTAATTAACTGATATAGTTCTTTGTTTAAAGATTATTCATTTATCTATTATATGTTGTTCCGCTGCGTTATGTGAGATTCTGATGTTGTTCTGTTGCTTTTCTTTTCTTTTTCTTCTATCTTTTTCTTCTACCTCTTCTTTTAACCCTAGCAATTCGGTTTTCCAGCATTCGACTGGGCGACATTCGATAAAGTGAGTATCGATGTCGATTTTCGAAAGTCGAAAAACTCAATTCGTTACAGTAGAGGTGTGTGGTGTGTGTACTCGGCTGAGTGGTTTGGGTGTGTGGGTGTGGTGTGTGGCTGAGAGGAGGTGGAGGGTATATGTGTGGATGAGGTAGGCTCGACCGAAAGAAGGTGGATGCTTGGTGGTAAAGGGTGTACGGCCGAGAGGTGTAGGGGTGGAGGCTTGGTAGGCGGCGGCAAGGCTAAGGGGAGAGAAAGAGAAGCTAGGGAAAAGTAGGCTAGGGTTTTTAAGGAATTGGATTGGAGATGGACATGGAGGAGGAAGGGGATGAAGTTTTGTAAATTGTTTCAAGCAGAAAGAATGAGAAAAAAGAGGAACCATGAATAAAAGTATGTACATTTCCTTTCTTAATAGACATGTCCATTCAGAAAAGGTACGTACCCATTTAGGTGACCTTTAGTATCCAAACCCAAATATCAAGCCCAATAAATCAATCCAAAGCCCAAAACCCAAATAAAAAAATTACAGGGAAAATACTCACAAATATACAAGCGTTTTAACGCTGTAAATTGTAGATTTAAAGCTATAGAAATTGGATTTTAACGAAATGAAAAATGGAGACCATATCAGAATTCAGTTAAGAATTAGAAAAAAAGAATAAATTTAAATTTTCAATAAAAAGTCGAACTTTGACTAATTTTGACCAAAATTTGAAATTTGACAAAATTTTCCATTTTATTGAATTTGGAAAGTATATTACTCAGTGTCCCAAATCATTATTTAAATTCACATTTATTTAAATTTTAAAATATTTAACTCAAAATTCAAATAAAATTTCTTTTAAAATTTGACTGAATTCACAAGTCATTACACTTGCCTACGAGAATCGGCGTTCTAAATGCTAGAATATGGACATCACTCCTTCACCTTGCCTATTTTTGAGCATCGATGGAAGGTTGATAACATGGGACAAATTGTTTGATTGTCCCTAGACCGTTTACACTCTCATGGTCTTGATCCTAGACTAAAGGAGTCTAGCGTACAAATTTTTGGGTAACAGTTCTCAATCTCACGTACCTTTGGACATCAAACGAAAACATCCATTAACCATCCTTTCTTATCCATGGTTAGAAATTTCCTGCTAGGATGTATGTGTGTTCATTGAAAATCCTTTCCATATACCAATTCCTATCTCCGAGAACTGGTGCTTCGAATGCTATCTTTGGGCATCCGCTCTCATGTTACTTATCTCTGGGTATTGATTAAGAGTATCCTTTGATTGTCCTCGGTTATCTCTTGAAACTGCTACTTATGTTCTTGATTTTTGGTCATCCCTCATTGACTTTGCCTATCTTTGGGTATTGGTTAATAACAGAGGGATATATTCGAATTGTCTGATCGGCTATAGATTATACTTCCTTGTCCTGATCCTGGACCGAAGAAGTCAATACCCATCATCAAATACCTGATTGTACTTCTAATGATGCAGCATATGGTTTAGCTTATAAGAACACGGTTTCATTAGTTCAAGAATATATCTTTATTTGTAAGTGAAAATGTGTAAAGTCCTTTCTTATTACATTGCCATAATTTCTCTATGGTTGCATATATGTAGAAAATAAAGTAAGTAAATCTTAGTGAAATAGCATCACTAAAGGTTAATAATCCATGCCCGTGGAATTGAAATTCCATCAATACTAGCTAGCTTCAAAGTTCTAATTCTAAGCTTTTGTTTGATTGTGTAAGGACCTATCCAATTTTGACTAAGAACCTATATACTTGGGAGTACTTATTTCGACAAGAGGTCCCACACTTAGAAGGTGCGACTTCAGACCTTGGTGTTAAAATGCCACACTACTCTTTTCTAGCGAGCAGCTACCCTTAATATGGCCTCTACTCTCTTTTCATTAATAAAATTGAGGGGCTCTAGCAAAAGTTCTTGGTGATCTTAGGGTCATAGTATTTTTTAATGAGAAGGGATTTCCAATTTAATCGGAGTCCTAGCCTCTAGTCAGTAGGCCAAAGCGAATGGTGTATGTCCATTTGTGGACTTGCGGGTCGTCGTGTGCGCCCACGGTGCAAGTGGAAGCTCATCGACCTGGTTGCCTTTGGTTTTAGTTAAACATTTCTCCAAGATGGATTTGATGATTTTATTGACTATCTCCACCTATCCATTTGCCTATGGGTGTGCGACCATTGAAAATCTTTTCTCGATCTTATACTGGTTATAGAAATCCTCGAACTTGGTATGTTTGAACTAAGTTCCATTACATGTTATAATTTTTTAGGGTACTCCAAATCTACAGTTAATTTTATTCGTCATAGAGCTGATCACTTTCCTTGTTGTGATCGTGGCAAGCGGTTTTGCTTCATCCCACTTTGTGAAAAAGTCCATCGAAATAATAGGATACTTAGCTCCTGCTATCGACATCTGTAGCACATTGATTATATCATTTCCAAAAACCACAAATAGCCATGGGCTAACCATTTTTGTCGCTTTGTGTATATGGCTTTTGTAATTTTCACAAACCTTAAGCATCAGTCGCATCATTTGGTGTAATCATCAGTAATCATATTTGTTTCTAGTTAGAAGTATATATGGTGAAGTATCACCTTTGTTGATGCATGCCCCCTAGTGTAGTTACCATAACCACTATTATGGATTTCAATGAGGATTTTTCTAGCTTTATTCTTGGTTAGCCACTAAAGCAGGGGATTGAGAAACCTCTCCTATATTGCACATCTTCTTGCATTGTAACCCTTATTTATTCCTTTTGACAGAGCCCTTAAACATTTAATCCTTCGTCGAAGTCATCCATGACTCCTTTTCCTCCACAGTCTCTAAAGTCTAGTCAACGTCCATCTGGTTAATGCTTGGAGCCGATAAATCCTTCGCTGGACCCAATCCTATCAATTACTCATGTAATATCACATATTGGGGTTAAAATATGGAAAAATAAGTAAACTAATCGCATAATAAAATAAAATGAAAGCAAAGCACTTAAGAAAGAAAGAATGAATGAAGGAAGATGAATTAAGGGTTTATTAATATTAGGTTAGAAATGGGAAATGGGAATTTAGCCTAAGGCCAAAATTAATAACTCCTTACATTCCCAAATTAGTATTCATTCTCCCCTTATTCACAAAATAATAGTAAGATGCTTAGGCTCACCAAGAAGGAGAATAACTAAGAGATAAGGAATCCATATTTTCAACTTTAAGAGAAAGAAGATTAACAAGTTTTCGTAATCTAGGTGAGTTAAAATCATTCTCTAAAACCTTCTCTAGCATGTTTAAATTTAGATTTCAATGAGAATGCATAATTTGATGATTTTCACGTGTTTGGATGATTAATCCTTATTTTAATTATGGTGTAGAATTTAATTAAGGTGAATTATTTCATGTTTTAGGCCAAAATACTGTTAAATATATTCAAATACCATGAAGTGTTTATATGAAATTCATAAGAATGAAATAGAAATGAATTTCTAGTTTCACAATTTTTAGAGTTAACATGGGAACTTTATTTATTTTCTAAGTTGGGAATATAGTTAATTTCAGGTAAATTAATTATTAAAAGTAACAAAATTAATTATTTTGATCTAAAGTTGTAGAAAAAAGTAAAGTATTATAAAACTGATTTTTGATGAAATTTTTGAATTTTTTCCATTACTTTTTGATTTTTTGTGAATTATTTGGTGAATAAAAAATTAAATAGTTAAGGTAAAGTTGACTACTAATTAATTAGGTGGTTAAATATATTTGAAAAGAAACTGAAAAATAAGGAGCCCACCATTGTAAATTTGACACTAAATGAGAGTTGGTGTATAGTGATTACTTCATAAGGAATTAAATCGGTTTTCAAAATAATTACGAGTGTGTCATGTATGATACGAAAGACCTATTTATACCTTTCTCACGTAAACTAATTAGGGAATATAACACAACGACCCTAAATTGTTTATAGGCTATGGCAGTTGAAGCCATCTATCCACAAAGGCTCGGTATAGAACTTAGCACGCGATAACTTAAATAGAATTAGCATGCGATGGCTATGAATATGATAGCTTGCAATGGCTTTGGAAGAATAAGGCATGATGGCTATTATGGATTAGAAGCAATGGCTTTGAGTTTATTAGGCATGATGGCTCAGGTTGAATTAGGCGAGATGGATTTAGATGGAATACGCACGATGGCTATTGTGTGATAGCATGCGATATCTAAGTGTAAAATAGCATATGATGGCTATAGGCGTGATATTACACGATGATTGAAACAACCCGTATTTTTAACTATTTTAAATTATAAAATTTAATATGATTATTGAATGAAAATGGTTAGAAATAATTATTTAATGATTATTAATGTGATTTATTGGAGAATTAAATTATTTAAATTTAATATTGGAAATTATTTGAATAGTTGAATTTTAGATTTGAAATGAGTAAGAATGATATTGGAAGTTGATGTAAATTTTACTTTAAAAATGATGAAGACTGATAACGTTTGAAATTGGATTTAAAGTGAAATAATTAGAAATTAGAAATTTTATATTTTAATTAATGTGTAAAAATATCCATTTTGGCCACTATCTTGAATTTTTTTCGAAACCAGTTTTATTGAATCCGTAATAGTAAATTATTATAGGATTTCAAATTTCATAGCGACCGGACTTATCGTTTGCCCGTGCGAGCTTGAAATGTGTAGAAATTAATTTCAGAATTTAATTAAAATAAATTGATTTTGAAAAGCTATCTTCTGCATACGATTGAATTAGGCCTTGAAACTAGTTTTATTGTATTTGGAATGGGGGTAAAACGTTATAAACGCCTAGCGGCATGCTTCATTTGGAGTTCGAAATCTTGGGCGTATATAAGCGAGATGTTTTCTAATTTTAATAATAATATATATATATAACCATTTAAGTCAACCTCGTACATTCTGCCTCAAGCTTATCTCCCATCGCACTTTTACCCCTCCTTTAATCTCTCATTTCAAATTGCCTCAGATCCACAAAAAAGAAGAAGCAAGACACGACCAAATCGTGTTCGACTAAGGGTCGCGGCCGCACACACGAGCGGTGGAGACATGAGGTGGCGCGCAATGGGGTTTGTCGATCGGTTGCTTCGTCGTCGTTCTAAGTTTTGGGTTGCAAGCGTATGCTGGGGAGATTGGTTTCGAGCGCGTAGGCTGAGCGCATGAGAGGCCGAAGGTGTGGCTCGATGGCAGGCGAGATGGTGTTGGTGGTTGGCCTGATGATGGAGGGCATACATTTATTATAAAAAAATGTTGAGGTCACGATTTCAGTTGTAAAGGGGGCAGCGACATCTCGATCTGGAGATGGTCGATGACAGTGAATGAAAGGGTAAGGAGTTAATTTTAATTAATTGGTTAATTAGTTTAAGTATATCAATATTAATAAAATCGATATCTTTTGCGCTTGAGGTCCGTTTTGGAGGAAACGAATTACAGTGGATCCGTATCGATGTAGCTGCAGCTTGTATCGAAGTGGCATTTATGTGAAGCTGGAAATTTCAGTTTCAAATAGAAAAGTGAGTGTTTTATACGCTCACAATTGACTGAAATAATTTTTATGTTAGTTAAATTTATATCGTGAAGTGATTTAAATTTATTGACTGTTGTTTAGTAAAATTTAGCTGGCATTTAAATTGATATGAATTAAAATGATTGAAATTTGAATTGGTAGTTAAAGTTTGAAATGAAAATTAAATTGTTAGTTAAATTCCCGATTTCTGATAACTAGCAAATTGTTATGACTTATTGACTGTTTGGATGTTGATTATGATGGATGCTATTGATTACGATTTGGATGATTTGGATGTTTAATTATTTTTAATATATCATGTTATCATCTTATATATTATTTATAGTATATAAAACTGTAAATTGAATTATTTCAAATAAATTAAGAAATAGTTTGAAATGATATACCTATGACATTTATTTCGAATTGAGACGATATATATCCATTCCTAAATTAAATTACAATAATTGATTCACTTGGCCATAGGATATAGAATTATATAGGGACACCGGGTTGGTTAAATTAAATGATTTTAAATTTTGATTTGAAATTATTCAAATGATTTGATTTAAAGAAATAAAAATCAATTTTTTTTGAAATTGAACTATTCTCTTGATCTCGGAATGTTGAAATCTAAATTTGGAAACATGAATTGTTTAAATAATCAAAGTTGAGATTTTGAAGTTAAAATTGAAATATGATTTGAATTTCAAAATTGATTCGTTTTAAAAGATTGGACTTTTATTCGAACTTTGGATATTACTAAGAAAAGTAATATAAAACGATAATTCAAAATGGAGCTTAGAATTTAATTATATTTGAAGGTTTGGATTTTAAATTTGGATATTGAAGGTTAATTTGATTTAAGTGATTTGAATCGATATTTTAAAGATCGAACTCGAAATTGATATAAATCAAAATGGTTTAAATTTGAGAATTGAGTTGAAAATTTAATCATTGAATCAGATAGTTGAAATTGAAATTAATTTAGGATTGAGATTGAAATCAAATTGGAATTGAAAGCGAAATCGAATTGATTCAAAATCAAAATCGAAATTAGCTGAATTGTAATTGGAGTCGAAGTAAAATTCGACTTGAAATCGAAATTGAATTGAAATGGAAATTATAAGTGATTTGAATTGGAAAATTTGGAAAGTGTACCGGCTAGATTTTGAAACTATTTTCAAATGAATTATTCTAGTATAAATTGTTTAAAATTTATCTTCTTTAAATATTCAAATTATTTTGATTTTTTTAAACTATTTTACTATATAAACCATTTTTCTAACTCAAACTATTTTCTATTAAACTATTTTAACTATTTAATTATTTTAAAACTATTAAAACTATTTTTCTAAAATTCAAATTGGTCAAAAGAGTGGAATGTTTTTATTTGAATCTTGGATTTAAATGCGAATGAGGTTAAAATGAAGTTATAACCTAAATTGGAATTCAAAACGATTTTGGAAGCGAAATCAAGATATTAAGGTAAAAATGATATGGTATATTTTGAGTAAATATGATGACTTTGAAATGGAGTTGATTTTAAAGCGAATATGATATTTTGATATCAAGTACGAATTGTTTCCGAAATTTAAAAGTACCAACCGGTGTGTAAAATGACATTTGATTGTTAAAGAGACCGGGACCTCTTATTGGCCTACTCTCTATCAATATTGAAACCACTTTGATAACCGTGTACGTGGTGGATAACATCTAGAATGTAGCGGTTGAATTGGAGAACGTTTACTAAAATAAAGTAAGAGAACGATGATGGATAGCCTTGACACTTGTGTCATAATTAGGATGACTAAAAAAGGTGCCTATGTCTGGCCATTGAGGTTAGCTACCTCTAGTGACATTGATCCCTGGTATTACTATTGTGATTTTGACTCGCTGAGTGCACCTTTTTGTTTAGATTAATTTTCGTGGTCGGCCATGGATGTGTTACGACCAACCAGAAAGGGTGAACTGGCAGAATCCAACCTTGGGCATTGCCCCACATGCCTTGTCAAATTTATCCTTATACAAACTCATTATAACTTTGGTTTAGTATTGTACCTATAAGGGATTCACTAGCTACCGACGTTACTGGTTGTATTACATGACTGACATAGACTACATGTTATAAAATGTGTTAAGGTGGATCAATGTAAAGCGTTAACGCTATTTTGATATTTATTTTACTAATAGACATTACCTATTATAGCGTATACTATTATATATAAATTGTTTAACGGATCCTTAGGAGATGTAAAATCCCGTAACATCTCTTAATTTATTTATCCTCATATTTCATGATATTCTTTTTTGGCAAGGCTGGTCGGTTTTTATCGTGGACCGTCCACTTTTATTACAACAAAGTAATAAATACATATAAGAACTAGGAGTTAGACCGGTTGCCTAAACTACCAGTTAGGACTAATATAGCTTATAGCACAAGAGTTAGGCCACACGCCTAAACTACAGATACAGTTTTTATAATGGACCGACCACTGTCAACTCACCTAAGACAAACTCACTAAACCAATATTACAAACTTACGACATCACCACATAGGGTGAACATAACACATGAGAGAATCACATACAAGCTAATTAACATGCCACGCCGAGTGAAAACATGACAACAACCACAAAAGGTCACCACTAACTAACATAATAAAACATGACATTTGCAACCAACAGATGCAAGACCAGCAACTCACAAGTAGGCAATAACCAATATTGACACAGACAAACTATTACCATGGCAAACATAGCCAAACGATATACATGACTCCAAACCCATGGAGGACAAAGTGTTTTGTTTTGTTTTCCCATATGCTCGGGTCAGTCTTGAGTTTTTTCAACGTATTGAAGGTTATTCTCTGGAGGACGAAGACGAAGATTTGGTATATTACTATTATTATTATTCCCTACATCATGCTATTCTGCTGCATTGATTTTTTGTTAACCCTCAATTTTCTACGACTTAAAAACTGCACAACTCAAGAAAGGTACGCGACTCAAGAAGGGTATGCAACTTAACGAGTTAAGGATTATGCGACTTAACGAGTTAAGGATTATGCGACTTAACGAGTCAAGGACTAGACGATCCACGACCTAACAAGGAAACAAGTTAACGACTCAAGGCAATCTGCGACTTAACGACTTAAGGAAGTCTACGACTTAATGGTTTAAGGAGTTAACGGCTTAATGGCCTCGGCGACTTAAAGGTGTTGGCTGACTCAACCGACTGACGACTTAAGGAAGTGGATGATCTACGACTTAAGGCTATCTACGACTTACGACCTAGCATGTGTCGCGAACGACTTAAGCAAATGAAGCACTGCTTCTTATTTAACACGATGACTTCCTAGCTCGTCAGCGAGTTAGGACTTGTGTTAGTATTCGAAATGAGCAAGCCTACCAGTTGACCCACGACCCACGACTTAGTTTGAGTCGGCCACGACCTAAAGCCACCGAGTTAAAATCCAATGCCGTGACACTTATACTGCTTGACTAATACTATTACCTGCTAAGTCGGCCACGACTTACGACTTATCTTGAGTCGGCCACGACTTAGGACTTGGCAAAAATTCCTGTCCAGACTTCTCTATAAATACAGCCCTAGCTCCAACATTGAAGGGACTTTTGGCCGATCATTCTTTGAAGCGCCATTACTCTGCAGAATTCTGAACTCGTCCAACACTTGAAGAACTCCAAACATTCAAGACACTACAACAAGCTTCGAAAGAACTTTTGCACATCCGACATGGATTCAACAAGTTTCATCATCGAAGTTTGAGCTATTAGCATAGAGTGCTTTTGTAATCAAAGTGTATCGTATTTTGAAGTGCATTGTATCAACTTGTAATCAAAATCAACAATAAAGGGATTCAAAGTGGACATAGGCTTTCTCTTAAGTCGAACCACTATAAAATCGCTGTCTTTTACTGTTTTCTACTAATTTTTTGCTTATATCAATTCCCGCCAAAAGCGGGTGGTGCTTTCACAACATTACACACACACCAGGGTGTTAGCGTTCAATTTTCAACGTTAACATTTTTGGTGCTTTCACTGAGAACCCAACTCAGGACTGCATTCACCATTGCTTCACAAAGGTTCGTTGAAAAAGTTTCTTTCAAGACCAGAAGATTGTCAGACATAATGGCTCCTCGAAGAAAACGCAAGTCTATCAGATCTGATGATGTTCGCGACAACACCGCCACTTCTCCTTCTCCAAGTCAAGCAGCTCCAAGCGTCGGAGTGACGCGAGAAGAGCTAGATGCTGCTGTATCTGGGCTGTATCAGCAAATTGAAACTCAGAATAATCTAATGATGGAAAAGTTGAACGCTTTGCTCGGGGCTAATCAAAGGCCAGTAAATAATGAAGAAAACTTTGCTGATGCTGTTCACAATTCTGAAGGAAGAAATATTCCTCAAGGGGGATCGGATGCTACTGAAGGGGCACCTCTCCCAGCTGAAGGATCTAGGCCATCGCCGGTTCTCCGCGAGCATTTGCCCGGACAAACTTCCGAAAAAATGGCTGAAGTATACTCCGCAAAGTCATTAAACAATGAGGAATATCTCTCCGGCATGATTCGTCAAATAATGAAAGAAGGCATGCAGAGAAATGAAGATGAAAGCGACTTGGGGTTTGCTCCGAGTAAAACTCCATTTACTGAGAGGATTCTAAAAGCTGAGTTTCCCAGAAAATTCGTTCCTCCTACCATCCCTGCTTACCGAGGAACAAGTGACCCGAATCAATTCCTGTACAAATATGATTGGCACATGACTGGCGCCAGAGCAACTGATGAGATTAAATGCCGGTATTTCCCGGTATACTTGGAAGGAGTGGCGCTGCTTTGGTTTACCAAGCTTCCCGTACGATCTGTTGATCAATTTTCCGATCTAACTCGGAAATTCAAGGAACAATTCAGACTGTACGCTTCAAAAGCAAAGGATATAATGTCTCTTTCGAGCCTCGAGCAGAACCCTGGAGAACCCATCAAATCCTTCTTGAATCGCTTCAATATAGCCCTAGCTGAAGTTGATAACGTAGAACCGCGAATGGTTTTAACCTACTTAATGCGGGCTATTGACAAGTCGAGCGAATTTGGAAAATGGTTGAAAATGAAAGAACCAAATTCACTCGAAAAATTCTACAAAAAGGCTGATGAGTTCATGCGTCTAGAAAATCTCGCCGTGTCAGCTAAAGTTGCGTCGACAGAGGTGGAAAATAATGTGACTACTCAGAACAAAAAAGAATCTGGGAATCAGAAGAGAGAGAATAATGGTGGAAAGAAGCAAAAGGATCTCAAAAAACCCCGCTTTTTCAAACCCTCAGATCTTACCCCTCTAACTGATACCCCGGAGAATATCTTCATCGCCACTAAAGATGTTGTTGAGTATCCGAAGCCACCGGCAGTAAAAGTTGGGGAAAATGCTGCTCAGAGCGGAAGATTTTGCCAATTTCATAACCAACCAGGCCATAATACCAACGAGTGCCGCCACTTGAAGAGCTTGATTGAAGAATTATTAAGAGAAAATAAGTTGCAGCAGTATGTTAAAAGGAACAGAAAAGACCCGTCTTCATCTAACCAGGGGCAGCAACTCCTACTCATTCATCTGGTTCAGGAGAGAGGCCTGCTGCACAAGAAACAGAAAGGCCTGTTATCAATGTGATCACCGGAGGACCCCATCCGGTTGGCAGGAGTTGGGGCGAGATGGAAAGGTACGCTAGAGCTTTAAAATATGCCCCAGCTGAAGAAAGTGTCTTGGTCTTGGAAGATGTTGCACCTCTGAAGCAGCAAAAGACTTTTCATGATGATATCATATTCAGAACCAGGGATTCTGTTGGCGTGGAGGCTCCTACGAAGACCCTTTGGTTATCTCTGTCGGTATTGGGCCGGCTATTGCAAGGAGGGTGCTGGTCGATAGCGGCGCCTCATGTAACATTCTCTTTAAAAAGACATTTGACCAAATGAAAATTCCAATGGCGGACGTACAGGCTTCATCTCATAAGATTGCAGGATTTACAGGGGAGCCGAAACAGCCAATTGGAACAGTGGACTTGTTTGTTGAATTAGGAGATGGGCATAAGAAGGTGGTTCGTAAGCAAACTTTTGTAATTGTTGATGGATTCTCCGCCTATAATGCCTTCTTGGGTCGGCCTACTCTTGCTGCTTTCAAGGCCATCCTCGCCCCATGGTGCTTAACAATGAAATTTCCCACTGATAATGGGGTTGCTGTCATTAAGGGAGACCAGAACGTGGGGCGAGAATGTTATCTTGTAGAACTCCGGGAGGCCAGGAAAAGAGAAATGGGAAAAGATGCGGCAGCTCCGCTCCGCATCAAGGAACCAACCTTGTAGCAACTACGGGGTGGCCCCTGTACTGGCGAACACAGTAATGCAAGGAAAGAAATGGACCCTAGAAAAGCCAGTACATGGGAGAATAGAGTGGTACCCGTGGAAGTAACGAACCGATACCTGTTGACTCGAAAGACCCGAACAAAGTACTCAATGTGGGTTCACAATTGAGCATAGCAGTTCAAAACACGTTGATATCATTTTTAAAAGCAAATTTGGATGTGTTCGGTTGGTGTCACGCTGATATGTGTGGGATTTCCCTGGAAATTGCTGTACATACTCTGAATATCGATCCAAAATTCACACCAATGAAACAGAAAAGAAGAACCCAAGGTCCAGAAAGGTCAGCAGCGCTAAAGGAAGAAGTTGATCGGCTCATGGAGAATAGTTTCATCAGAGAATCCACTTATCCAAATTGGGTTTCAAATCCAGTACTAGTTAAGAAGGCAAATGGAAAGTGGAGGGTATGTATCGACTTTTCAGATTTAAACAAAGCTTGCCCAAAAGACTGCTTCCCGCTGCCCAGAATCGATCAATTGGTGGATGGAACAGCTGGGCATGAGTTGTTATCTTTTATGGATGCTTACTCTGGATACAATCAGATTATGATGCACGAGCCAGATTAAGAAGACACAAGCTTTATTACAGATGTGGGTCTCTACTGCTACAAAGTTATGCCTTTTGGACTAAAAAATGCTGGGGCAACCTACCAAAGACTCGTCAATGCTATGTTTAAACCACAGATTGGTAGAACTATGGAAGTTTACGTTGATGATATGTTGGTAAAGTCAAAGAAAGCAGTAGACCACATGGACCACTTAGCGGAAATGTTCGCAATTCTTCGGAAATACGGAATGAAGCTCAATCCGTTGAAATGTTCATTCGGAGTAGAGTCCGGAAAATTCTTAGGTTTCATTGTGAGCGCTAGGGGCATTGAGGCCAATCCTTCTCAAATCATAGCTCTGAGAGAGGTCAAAGCCCCTAAAACAAAGAAAGAACTGCAAAGCCTCAATGGGAAAGTCGATGCTCTGAGTCGTTTCATTTCCAAGGCCACGGACAAATGCATTCCCTTCTTTGACGCTCTAAAGAAAGGAAAGAAATTTTTTGAATGGATTCCCGAATGCCAGACTGCTTTCGATGAGCTAATTCGTCATATGGAAACGCCTCCAGTTCTTTCCAAGCCTAGTGATGGAGAAGACCTTTTCATCTATTTAGCAATTTCATCTCATGCCCTCAGTGCAGCACTTGTACGGGAAGATATGAAAATACAACGTCTAGTCTATTACATCAGCAAACGGTTCACTGGGGCAGAGATGAATTATTCAAAGATAGAAAAGCTTGCCTATTGTTTGCTAATTGCTTCCAGGAAGTTGAGGCCATACTTCCAAGCTCATCCTATCAAGTCCTTACTGATCAACCTCTAAAGCAAGTCCTGTTTCGTCCTGAAACTTCGGGTCGTCTTTTGAAATGGAACATTGAACTCAGCCAGTATGATATCACTTACCATCCCCGAAGAGCAATCAATGGACAAGCTTTAGCAGATTTCATTGCGGAATCTACTGACAAAGGCGACAGTGAGAAAGAAACAACTGATGACATTCCGATCCAGTGGAAGTTGTATGTTGACGGTGCAAGAAATGATTATTGTTCGGGGGCAGGAGTTGTGCTCGAAACCCCCGAAGGACGATCATTGTGTTATGCATTGAGACTGGAATTTCCTTCGACAAATAATGAAGCGGAGTATGAAGCTCTTATTGCCGGTTTAAAAATTGCCAAAGAACTGAACATCAAAGTGTTACAAGTTTTCAGTGATTCCCAACTTATTGTTTGCCAGATAAAGAAAGAGTTTCAAGCTAAAGGTGGAAATCTGCCCGCGTACTTGTCAAAGGCATGTGAGCTTTTCGAAGATTTTGATCATTACACGATAAGTCATATTCCTCGGACAGAAAATATGAAGGCGGATTCTCTAGCAAAGTACTCAAGTTCTGGAGAGGCTCAATTATTGGGATTAGTCCCTGTGGAAGTTTTGTCAGCTCCAAGCATTGAAGAGATGGATATTGATTGGATCATGACTGCGTCTCAAGAGCATGAATCGTGGATGACTCCAATCAAAGAATATCTACTCAATGGTTCCTTGCCATAAAGTTCTAAAGAACGCCGAAAGCTGTTAAGGAAAGCGTCAAGATATATAATTCAAGAGGGCCGATTATACAGACGAGGATTCTCAATGCCATTACTCCGATGTGTAACCAAGGAAGAAGCCAAGACGATTCTAGCTGAGGTACACGGAGGAGAATGTGGGGATCATTCAGGTGGCCAAACTCTAGCTAAGAAAGTTCTCCGATATGGGTATTTCTGGCCGGACATTAATCGAGATGCTGCTATTTACTCCCGAAAGTGCGACAAGTGCCAAAGATTTGAAAAAATACCAAAAGCGCCTTCCACCGAACTCACGCAAATGGTCAGCCCATGGCCGTTCGCCATTTGGGGAATGGACTTGATTGGACCTTTACCGATCGCTAAATCTGGAATCAAATATGCTATTGTTGTTGTTGATTATTTCACTAAATGGGCTGAAGCTGAGCCCTTGGCTACTATTACCTCTAAAAAGATGATAAATTTCGTAACTAAAAATATCATTTGCAGGTATGGTGTGCCGCAGAAGATAATCACAGACAACGGTACTCAGTTTGAAAGTGAAGAATTCCAGAACTTTTGAAAACGGTTCAGAATTCGAAAAAGCTTCTCATCAGTGGCTCATCCGCAGGCAAACGGGCAAGTGGAAGCAGTGAACAAAATTATCAAGTCAACCATCAAAAGGCAACTTGAAAAAGCAAAAGGTGGTTGGGTCGATAAGCTCCCATTAGCACTATGGACATACAGAACTACTCACAAAACTGCGACTGGGCACACTCCATTTTCATTGGCATACGGATCAGAAGCAATGATTCCGTGGAAATAGAAGTCCCTTCACATAGGAGAATTCATTTCAACGAGGCTGAAAACGAGAAACTGCAACTTGAAGCACTTGATTTTCTTGATGAAAAAAGAGAAGAAGCTAGGCTCAGAGTTTCAGCTTATCAGCAAAGAATAGCCAGGCACTTCAACTCTAAAGTTCGTCAACGCAGCTTTGAGGTCGAAGACTTAGTCTTGAAAAGGGTCATGACAGCAACTGGGGTGTTTGGGCCAAACTGGGAAGGGCCATATGTCATAGGCAATAAACTTCTTGATGGCACTTTCAAACTCATAACTGTCGAAGGAGATCCGATTCCAAGAGCCTGGAACAGCAACCATTTGCGTCCTTATTTTACTTAAAAAAGCTTTGCTCAAAATTGTAAAATAGTGATAGATGCATCAGTTGTATTGTAAGACATTGTAAATCAGTGCAAATTAATAAAAGCTATAAAGTGGATGTAGGTCCGATTCTTGGCCGAACCACTATAAATCTTGTGCTCTTTACTATTGTTTAATGCCTGTTTCATTTCGATATGTAAATGCTTTAAATGTATTGCTAAAATGTCGATTCAAAATTGCAGGCCATTAAAACAAGGCTTACCCATCACAAGGCCAAGCGAGCCCTATAAATCACTTATTAAGCAAATACCAAGCAACAAAAATTCCGGATTCAAATCCCATACAAGAAGAACTTCACATAAAAAGTTGGCGACTCCACTGTATCAAGCCCTCGTTAACTGGTTGTGATCGTCGATATAAACAGACATCCAACTAAGTAACTTTTGTTTGCCCCGTGAAGTCATTCAATAGTGAAGTCCACTTCTTCGGATAAAGCAATTTACTTGCAAAAGGAAGGAAGATGCGCTTGAAAACGATAATAAAGGATCGCTGATGAGCAGATGATGAGAAAACATGGGCAAGCAAACACAGAAGCAGCCAAAAGGAGGTATGCCTCTCAATAAAAGGGCTGGTAGAGCCACCGAAGGGACACCATCCCAAGCAGAAGGAATAGGACCCTTGCTAACTGGTCGTGATGCATCCGATCAGGCAGCTTGCGCCCGTCCCGTGGATCCACTCGCCCCTGAGACGCAACCTTCCTGGAACATCAACCAACCAATGCTCCTCCCCGAAGGCGAACAAAGCCCTCTAACGAGGCACGCCAAAAAATGAAAGTGCTTTCCTCAATCAAAAACGATTGGTGGAACCACCGGAGGGGCACCTTCCCAAGCTGAAGGAACAGGGCCCTTGTTAATTGATTGCGATCGTTTGTGCAAACGAACATCCAATCAAGCTACTTGCGTCCACCCCGTGGATCCATCCAACCATGAGAAAGTAACTTCCAGTCAATCAAAAAGCCCTCTTCGGAGGCACAAGCCCTCTTCGGAGGCACACGCCCTCTTCGGAGGCGAAAGCCCTCTCCCGAGGCACCACAAGCCCACTTCGGAGGCACACGCCATCTTTGGAGGCGAAAGCCCTCTCCTGAGGCACCACAAGCCCTCTTCGGAGGCACACGCCCTCTTCGGAGGCGAAATCCCTCTCCCGAGGCACCACAAGCCCTCTTCGGAGGCACAAGCCCTCTTCGGAGGCACAAGCCCTCTTCGGAGGCACAACTCTTCAGAGGAGCCCTCTTCGGAGGCATGTCCCAAAATAGAATGCTCAAACAAAAAAGCCCTCTCCGGAGGCACAATTCAACTCTCGAAGGAAAATTAACTTATTCATCTCAAAAAGTTCTTCCTAAAAAAGTTGAAATGCTACATAAAGCCCTCTTCAGAGGCCCGCTTTACTGCGTAAGAGATTATACTTCTCAGGAATATGAAGTGACCATCTCCGAAGGTTGAAGCGTAAAACTTCTCCAAAAAACGACATACGCTCTATTGAAGCATAATGATTCTTCCCGTAAAAGTGGAATAATTATTCTCCAAAGTAAGAGTATTAGTCTTGTCAAAACAAAAGATATTGCGATGAACTTGTGGTATGGGGGCAATATTATACAATTTAGTTACAGTAATAAAAGTAATATACAAGCAACATACCACAAGTTCATTACAATATCACGCAAAGAAGATGTGGAATAAATGCGTTCTCAAGCACAGACAAAAAGTTTGTACAAATAAAAAGAATCGTTTATTCTACACTAAAAATGAGAAACAAATGCATTCTTACATACACAAGAATTCGTTCAAGTAAAAGGATTATTTTATTCAATACTATGAAAATTCTTTACATATGCAGAATTCAAAAAGCGGAGGCCGGTATCCGCACAATCTCTGGTCAATACATGCGAAAAGCAGAAAAGCAAAACGGAAAAGGCAAAATCAAGCTCATTTCTCCTTCTTCCCTCCTTTGGAGCTTTTACCCGGCCTGATAATTAGTTTCGGAGGCCGTTGTGGATGAGTCGGAGAAGAAGGAGAAAGAGACTCAACCGGATTGACTTCTACTTCCTCTCCAGCAGCAGAAGTGTTTTTCTTTCCTTTCTTCAAAATCACACGTTTCCCCTTCTTTTTTGAAGAAGACTCACTGCCTGGAGTAAAAAACTCAGAAAGCTTTGTGTCGTCATCATAAGATTGCTCCGGAGTCTTTTCGCCTTCTTCAAGTTCCCCAGTCTTTGGCTCTTGCGAAACAACCGGATCGTCCAAGTCTTTGAGGGCTTCAATTTTCTCCTCTTGCAATCCTGGTTGAGAAGCTGGAAGAGGAGTAACTTGAGAAGAAGAAGGAACGGTGGCTGAAGAAGGAGAAGTTGGCGCAGCTTTCGGTGCCTCCGCTACAGAAGAAAAGAAGTTAAAATCAGTATTCTCCGAAAAAAGATAAGATAGTGGCTCATCAGGGCTTAAGTAGTAAGTCAGAAATTCATCGATCTCGGCCAAATCAAATGAGCAATCTACTTGGTTTGGGTCGACATCAAAGTTACCTGGAGAAGTCGGCTTTGCGAGATCAATCTCAAATTTCTGAGCCTCAAAGACTTCCATAGCCTCTTCCTCTGTGGGAGTGGTAACAATATCTTTGTCAACTTTAGCAGGAGGCGAAAAGTGAGAACTGGAGCCAATAATATCGACATCAGCTGAGACCGAAGTATGAACAGGGGCATAAGAAGTATTTCTTTTTCGGAACGCTTCTCCCCCGTCGCTTCGGCTCGCACTCGGGCAAGTTGCTCTTTTCCCTTAACAAGTGCAGCGCGGGCGTTCTCGTCTAAATAAGTTGCTTCAAGGTCTGCTTCGGCATAACCGACACCACCAAGCATATCAATAATCGCCTCCCATACTTCAGCTAAGGTGACTTCATATTCCGGTCCCAAAAATGAGAGGCTCCCATGCCCCAAGACGCAGTGGACATAAAAGTCAAATAAAGTCGTGTTAATGGTGGCTCTGGTTGCCTCATGGGATTCTTCAGCTGCAGCTTTGCCAGCGAGAGCTTCATCACGCTCTCTTTCAGCCTTTAATAACTGAGACTGCAGCCTTGTAATTTCTAAGTCTTGAGAGCTAACTTTTTCCCGAAGTTGAGCGGCGTCATCGTGATATTTTCTAGTAACATGCTGCTCTGCTTCAAGTTTCACTTCAGCATCTCGCTGAGCAGAATGGGCATCTCGAACCTGCTGTTGAAGTATTTCTTCCTTTTGTGAATAAGAAGTGGAAGAAGTAGCAAATTCGTTCTTTAGTCTTTCGACTTCGGCTTCAAGTCTCCCATAATCATCAGCGATGCTCTTCATCTCAGCATCATCCTGCTTGCAAATTTTCTCCCATTCCGACTTATCGTTCTCCATGGTCAGCATGGCCTCGAGATTCGCGCGGTTGACCCTTTGTAGCTCATCAACAAGTTTTTGCCATCCAGACATCCTTTCGATATCAAGTTTGACGGCATCAAGGTTATGCAGCATAGCCGGTTTATCAATCGGGACTAAATCAAGGTCAAAGCATACCCCCTTTAAGCACCATTGCGGGAACCAACTTTGAAGAGTTGGCGGACCTTGACCAACTTGATATTGAGGCCTGTTGATGATTGTTTGAATGTCAGACTTCTCAAGAGCGGGAGAATCACCAGGAAAGTTAGAAGGAATGGGAGCGTCAGGCTTTTCAGAAATGACGGAAGAGTCGTTATGCTTGGTTCGTTTACTTGAGTCGCCGACAATGTGACTTTTTCCTTTATCATCGTATTTCCTCTTATGAGAATCGTCTTCTCTTCGGGATGAATCTCGGTGTTCATCTTCTCTTCTGCGGTGCTCTTCATAATCCCGCCTTTCTCGAGCTTTTCTGGCGGCTCTTTCTTCGTCAGTTTCCTGGCGGGAAGGGAGGTAGCGTTTGAAATCATAAGTATCGCGCCCACCATAACGCCGGAAACTATCATAATATTAACCGCTCTGCCCCATTGAAGAGTCTGGAAATGAAAAAGAGACAAGTGTTAAAAAATCTTCAAAGTAAAGAAGTCGAGTGCATTTGATCGTAAAAATCCTAAGTGTGTGTGACGTGCAAACTACGCACGTCGAATTACAAACCACTCTTTGGTGTGGGAATGGCAACGACTTGTGCAGAAGGTGTCGAGATTTGTTGCGAGGAGGAAGTAGCATCGACAGCAGGAGAAATAACTTTCGAAGCATCGTCTTTAAATAGTTCCTATGAGGTTATCCTCAAATCACTTAACCCCTCAAAAATGTCATCGCCGTTATGCCCAACGGAACTTTCTCTTTCAGCCTCTACATCAGCCGCCTCTCCGGAATGGCGAGGAGATTCTTTTCCTTCTTCTTCTTCAACAACCGGGGCAAGTGCAAATTTGCCAGACGGCCCCGCAATGTCAAGAGAAGTAGAACACTTCACAAATAAGGCCTCAGTGGTAGGTTCTTTCGATGTAAGTTCTTCAGCAAGGGGTGGGGCATCTGACGTCTTCTCTGGAGAATCGGGGACTTCGTGAGGCTGAGTAGAGCGAGAAGGGTGAAGAAGTCCAAACTGGTGAAGAAATTCGTCTTTCAACAAAAATTTCGCGTCCCGCTCTTCAGCTGGTACAGCCATAAGCCTCTCCAGAGTTGGCTTGTGACTGGGATCCCTAGAAGGAGGGGGGAGCGCTGAAATGAAAAATCGAAATTAACACTTGGCAATCTGGACTTCACAAAACTCAGAGAATAGAAGAAGTAAAGATAGATAATCTTACATCCTTCCCTCCACACAGCATAAAACCCCGGGGGACAACGAACGTAAAAGAATTGAGTTAAAAACCCGTGAGCACTGTCGGGAAGGCCGACGATCAATTTATGATTTCTGGCGCTTCTCACGACAGTGATAGAAGGGTGATCTTTGGTTCTGGTGAAAGAGCATAAGTAGCAAATCTCGTCAAAGCTCGGAAGTCGGTTAAGAGTTCTCCCGAATAGCACACTCAACCCCATTAGAATGGCATAACCATTAGGGTGTAGCTGGAATGGGGAGATGGCCAGTTGACAAAGAAGATACTGGAAAAAGTTATTGAAAGGGGGAATGGCCCCGCTCAGGCACATTTGTCGATTGACCGCTACAAAGCCAGGAGGCGCTACATCAGCAGAGTTACTTTTCTCAGGAAGAATGGCATCAGCTTCAGCAATGCCAAACTGAGCGCACAACTGCCGGAAAACTTTGTACGATAAAGTGGTAGAGGCTCTTTCGGGAGGATTGACTAATGGAGTTGGAATAAGAGTGGCCTCTCCAGTCTGGACTGTTATATCTTCTTGCTGAGAAGTCATTCTACACAAGCAACTGGATATTCAAATATGAAGGTGCACGTTTCCTAAAAAGTGTGAAGTGTTGTGCGGAACTAATAAAGATAACAAGTAAATATAACTGGAATTAAACTAGTCGACAATTGATTGATTACCAAATTTCAGGATTTGTTAATTTAAAGTTCAGGTACAGTATTAGTGCAAACCGGTCATTTTCAGTTGACTATTTCAATGTTGCTTTAATACTTTGCTTGAATTTGTTGATTTAAAGCACTTCGTTCACACAATCTATTTAAGTTGATTATCCGTTATTAACTAGTCTGTCATTTGATGTGGGCAGTCAGTGGCAGTATATTCGTCCCAATTTTCTGTAAATGTTGTATTAAACAGATTGTTAGCTTGCAAGTTAAAGTGATCTATGAAAGAATGCAGCAAAGTTTAACAGTTTAAAGACTAAACAGTTCAAGGTTCAAGCAACCCAAAGTTCAGGAAGATTAAGTGTTAACTCGCCGACGACTTAAGAATTTTTCCTACGGGTTAAGTTAAGTCGGTGGTTCTCTGGCTAACTCGTCCATGACCTAAGGATTATAAGACGAGTTAAGTCGCTTCAATTTTAAGTCATTGGTGTTTTAAATCGGCAGTACTTTGAGTCGTAAGTCGTGAAAAAGAGGAAAAGCTTCAGTTCAAAGCAGTGAGAAATTCTCCAAGTCCTAACTCGGCCACGACCCAAGGCCTAAGTCGTAAAGGTTGCTAGGTCGGTTCATGGTTAAATCGCAAAGACCACTGGGTCACATAAAGTTGCTAGGTCATACCCGAGGCAATATCCCATTCTATTTGACCAACTTACCTTCCCATCTTACTCCTAACCCGTCTACCTTCCAACTCCTAACCCGTTAACCCAATAACCTCTCAATCTACAATAACCCTAGTCCTATCACACCACCGAATCGCCACAAATCGCAAGTCGACTTGAGTCAAATCAAACAGCCCTGAGTCCATCAACGACCAATACAGCAATACTTGCACGGCTAAAAGGGGAGAATCAGAAGTGAAGAACGGGGCTCGTGGATTGATGATGTTCGACGATTAAAAAAGAAGCAGGATCGCTTACGTAGTGTGATGCTAGAGATGATAGGAGAATGAATCTAAGTCGAAATCGCCTTTGAAAGCTTGGAGAAGTATTAATGACAGATGCGGCTTAGAGATTAAGTAATGAGAAGAAGGAAGTAAGAGGAACGACTCAAGATTTTATATCCCGGAGCAGTGGAACTCGAATCGACACACGCGAGTTAAAATAAGTCGAAGCACACGACCTACGACTTAGGCGTGTACTTCGAGGGGCAAATGTTAACCCTCAATTTTCTACGACTTAAGAACTGCACGACTCAAGAAAGGTACGTCACTCAAGAAGGGTATGCGACTTAACGAGTTAAGGATTATGCGACTTAACGAGTCAAGGACTGGACGATCCACGACCTAACAAGGAAACAAGTTAACGACTCAAGGCAATCCGCGACTTAACGACTTAACGGTTTAAGGAGTTAACGGCTTAATGGCCTCGGCGACTTAAAGGTGTTGGCTGACTCAACCGACTGACGACTTAAGGAAGTGGATGATCTACGACTTAAGGCTATCTACAACTTACGACCTAGCATGTCAGCGAGTTAGGACTTGTGTTAGTATTCGAAATGAGCAAGCCTACTAGTTGACCCACGACCCACGACTTAGTTTGAGTCGGCCACGACCTAAAGCCACCGAGTTAAAATCCAATGTCGTGACACTTATACCGCTTGACTAATATTGTTACCTGCTAAGTTGGCCACGACTTACGACTTATCTTGAGTTGGCCACGACTTAGGACTTGGCAAAAATTCCTGTCCAGACTTCTCTATAAATACAGCCCTAGCTCCAACATTGAAGGGACTTTTGGCCGATCATTCTTTGAAGCGCCATTACTCTACAGAATTCTAAACTCGTCCAACACTTGAAGAACTCCAAACATTCAAGACACTACAACAAGCTTCAAAAGAACTTTTGCACATCCGACATGGATTCAACAAGTTTCATCATCGAAGTTTGAGCTATTAGTCTAGAGTGCTTTTGTAATCAAAGTGTATCGTATTTTGAAGTGCATTGTATCAACTTGTAATCAAAATCAGCAATAAAGGGATTCAAAGTGGACGTAGGCTTTCTCTTAAGCCGAACCACTATAAAATCACTGTCTTTTACTGTTTTCTGCTAATTTTTTGCTTATATCAATTCCCGCCAAAAGCGAGTGGTGCTTTCACAACATTACACACACACTAGGGTGTTAGCGTTCAATTTTCAGCGTTAACATTTTTTATACCTGATGTATATATATAACTCTGATAAATATTGTATAAATCATAATTAAATGTATGATATAAGCAGCTTCATGAACTGTTATTTGGTTATTATATTTTATCATTCCGTTATGAGATTCTATGATTTCTTCTTCTTTCCTTATTTTTCTTAATTATCCCCATTGATTATCTACATTCCGGATTGTTTAAGTTGGACATGTGTGGTTTATTGTAGATTTAAACCTTTCAAATTGTGGATCGTCACAATGACTAAGGAGGTATTGCTATGCGATGGTTATAGGGAAGTCACCCTAAGGTTGCAACTTGAGGTTAATATGCGATGTGTTAGAGCATGATAACTCTATGTCGGTTAGTATGTTATGACTTTGAAATGTTAGTTTGAACAATAAACTAATTAAGAATGTAGGCTTCATGCAAAGTGATGATTAATCTTAAGTATGAAATGAACTTAGGAAACTATAAGTTAAGAATTGGTAACTTAAATAAAGAGTAAAGAAGATATAAAACTTGATTAAACTTTATCATGATGAATGAAACCGTTTAAAAGAATATAAATGCAAGTGGAAGGCCTTTATAGCAATAAGAAGTATAACCCAACTTCCTATTTTATGATAAGTAATGTAAGGCCTTTATGGAAATCACATATCAAAATACAACATTATAATTGGTGTCGCTGATGAAAGGCCTGTGTGGCTACCAAATGTCAAACCCATGACATTATAATTGGTACCATTGATGAAATCCCGTGTGGCTACCAAACGTCAAACCCAATATGTTATAATTGGTATCATTAATGAAAGTCCTTAGTGGAATATTTTCTGTTCATAACAAATAAAAGAGTACGGTGGAGTAAGGCTTGCATACATTAAAAGAAAATCTAATTTTAGTAGCACCTATTAGATGCGTTTGTACACCAAGTGCAACTATAGATTTTTGGAATTTCTTTACCGTAGCGGCAAAACGTTGCATTATTTTTTGGGTAGCCCACCTAAACTATTCGTGAAAAAATCAATATCTCAACTCTCATTCTCACATCCCTCTTATTTCCACTTCGCGGCATTATCATCCAAAAATCCCAAATCTCCATCTTCTTACTCAACCTTCAAACAATAACGCAAAACCACATCATCGATCTACCTCACCTTCAAACCCATTATTCAGAAGCATCTATATCACCATCGTTCTAATGATTCATGGAAACCCTAAATCGATTTTTGTTGACCTACTTGGCCCCGGTCTATCGGCTAATTTGCCTACGAGCAATATAAAATCATAAGTGGAAATCATTGTTTAATTTTACTTATAATATCGTAGATAGTTACTTTGTCCTCATTGCAGCATCACCTGTAAGATTGTACATCGGTATTGTGTTTGTTGGTGACTAAATGAAAATTTCCCTTTAAACCATCAGATGTGCAAATTAACCTATTTATTAGGCTCTGTTGCTATATGAGAGGAAGAGAATATGATATATTTTAATCTAATATAGAAAAGCAAATTAAAATTTGAGTATTCAATAAGAAAAATAATACCGCTCTCACTTGCACACAAACATCTTGTAATTAGGTTCTTATGTTCCTTTTTTGTTAGGTTTTATTTTATTTTCTTATATTTGGTTATTTTGTCATCATCAAAATCATCTTGGTTAATTGTTACTCTGTTTCCATGTTCAATTACCTATTTAGGTTATAGCTTGTTTTGAAGAGAATGCCTCACTGAATTTGATATTGAGAGAGGGATTCAATATCTAAAAGCTTTAAAAGTAAATACATCTTTTACTTTCTTTTAGTTCTATACTCAGTGTTAACTGTTTGGTGTTATTTACACACATGAATCCATATCAAAACTTTTCTTATGTGTGCAAGCTATCATCTTCCTGTAAATTGAGTATTTTTTTTAATTATTGTCAACTATAAAGGAAATATGTTATTGTAATAATACTGTGTTGGAAATTGGAAGATTAGCATATTTGTGCTAGCATACCAAAATTTTCATCTAACTCTATAGCACACATGACAAGCATGCAGTAAGGAGGAAAAAAATCATTAAGGTGGAATTTTCTTTTCTTTATCTACCTTTATGTACCAAACCATATTATGCTTATGTAATCTTAACATTGAGCATTGTAGTTTTACCCCTTTTACTTCCATTTTATAGTCTTGGGGATATATGCGATGCTCTAAACTAAGACTTTGGAGTTTAGTTGGCTTCATCATACTCACATGTCTGGAGTTTGGAAAATGCTCTAACAATAATATATTTTTATAGCTGGATAATTTTTTTTCAACTTATACTTTAGTTCTCATCCACCAGAAATGTTTTTCCTTATATATTGGTTTCGTGAGTTAGCAATTTACCATGTTAAAATAAGGAAAAATTAATTTAATTTTTTTAAAGAATTTTTCATTTATTATCTATCTTATAATATAGCAGTAAGTGAATTAACAATGTGATAATGGCATAACAATTTTGTTTTTACATGTTTGTCATTTAATTGTTGCATTGCATAATAAAGTTAGCATCTTATTAATAACTGGGTATAAGACACTATTTATTTAATAATATATTATGTTGTTTTATCTTATAATCTAAGCAAGACATGAACATCATTATTTTTATACACTTGCATAGTTCTTAGAAGACAATATTTTTATACATAAATGCTAGAAGACATGAACATAATAATGAACATTGTTTTTATTTTTATCTTTCAAATGGTCAGTATACAATAGTATGCAACTGTGATCGTTGTCTATGGCTATGTACATTAAAAAGAAACAAGCCATGGATATAGTAGGTTGATTGTGTTAGCTTGGCTTTGGTCCCTTATAAATAAATAAATAAAAGATTGAAAGTAATATGGAATATTAATCTTGGCTACATTTGACTATGTGATGTGAATCAATTCCCTGACTTCCATTTATATTTTATAACAACCATAATACTAGATTTTATTATTTTACATCATGAAAGTAGAGTTTAATTAAAATAATTGAGGACGTACTTAAAAAAGAACAAAAGCATTTTTGTTTTTCAACATGGATATGAGGCTGTTGATGCATTTATTTAAATTTTGATGCTGCAAACTTTAATGTTGTAATATGAATTGGACCAACAAGCAAGCGTAGACAAATGCTTCTCTATTGGAGCAGGTGAGATACAAACAGTAGCCAATGTTTCACATGCGTGGACCAGATTGCAGGTGATGCAGCATGACAACCAGAGTTGATATGACGCAGCGTGATAAGCGAATTCGATGATGTCAATCGAATCCGTCCAGGATCCAATTCGATTAGCGAAATTAATCGGTGAATTGATGCAGAATCGATGGATTGAAAATACCCAAATGCCCAAATCCGTTGATCTCGCGAGATACCGGACTTTAGCTATCTTTGACACGTTGATCGCACACGATGCCGTGAGAGAAGATCTACGATTCTTCGTGTGATATCCCGGAATTTTGAACAATATCAATTTAATAATCTATATTAAATATTAAATTGATATGATGATAATTGTTAATAAGATATGAATTGATTTGATAATTTTCTTTTAAATGAATATTTAACTAGTAAATTATCTTTTAAAAGCTAATAAATTGTTTTCTATTTATTTATATATATATTTGTATATATTGTAAATAGTCAAAGTCTGTTTTAAATTTTAATAAATAAGGATATGTTTTCAAACTCTAATCTTTTTGGTAATTTGGAAATTTGTTTTAATTCAATATTTAAATAAATAATCATATAGCTTTAACATACTCAAGATTTAAGTTAAAATTGTTTAAATGATTTTAGCTTAGATTTAAATTAAACAAAGGATTGTTTTGTTTTATAGCTTGATAAAAATAAGAAATAAAGTGATAATCTCTTTTATAAATTATTTTAATGTAATAATGAGCTTTATTTATAATCTAATGTCTATACAAGTAGATTTTTATTATAAATAAAATTGTTATACATATTTTAAAAGAAATTATGGTTTTTAAATTTATATAAATCTCTAAAATAATAATATATATATATATAATAAAATATAACTTATAAATATTTAAGGTAAGTATAAAATAGATAATAATAGGTAATTAATTATTTGATAGTTTGAGTTTTTAAAATAAAATATAAACACACTTATGTTAGAGATAGAAATAATTATGCAAGCTAACCATAACCATAACCTTATCAATTTTAAAGTAAAACCTAAGTAAAATATTATACACTATAACAAAGTATATATTTGCAGGCAAGATAATTCACTCCAGTACATACGAATAGGAATAGAGTAAGTATAATAATAAATATGCTTAGCATCTAAGTCAAACAAGTATAAACATATGCATGCAAGTTTTGTACATAAGTACAATAGCATAGATAAGGCAAGTAAATTTTATACTCTATAACAAATACATGTTGCAGGCAGATATCACTTCAATATATACAAATAAAATAGGATAAGTATGCTAAGTTTAAAGTTAAACAAAAATAAACATAGGTAAGATTGTAAGTACATACCAAATTTGGATTGTAGGATAAGTAAGTGAATAAAATATTCTATGTACACAAAGTACATTAGCATTTAATGTTTCCCACCCTAGCAAAACAAAGCCTGCTCGAAAATACTTTCAGCCCCCAAAGAAAATAAAAATCTCTGAAATTTTGTGTACTTAGACAGTAAACAAATTTGTATACTTGTTTTATTTATCAACTTGCTTCATTTTATTTCGTATACAAAAAGCTTAGCAATTCTAGTTTCTAAAAGCTTAAACAAAGATAACCTGAAACAAAATAAGAAAGCCAAAACACTTCAGTTTCAAATCAAAAATGGAAGCATCTCAACTACAACAAGTTTCCAGTTCAAACATTTTAGTTTTCATGTTCCAAGCTGTTCAAGTTTAAATTTAAATTAATCTAGTTTTAAACTATTATATGATAAATGTTTTAAATTATTTGATTGAAGGAAGTTAAAATTTGTTTAACTTAAATTTGTTAAGTTAAATGCTTAGGTTATTTTTTAAAATTTGATTAAATAATTTATTTAAGTAATTATAAAAGATAAATGTTTAAATAATGTTAATGATAATTAAGTAATTAATAAAGATAATGATTTATCTTAAAGTTAATTAAGAATTTGATTTATTTAAAGATTAATTAAATTAATTAAGTAATTAATAAGAGTAATTAATTAATTTAATTGATTTATGATTAAGGAGTGATTAATGTATAATTAAGGGTTAATTACTTAATGTACTTAAATAATAATTAATTAATGTGATTAATTAATTTAGGCAATAAATTTGAGGGTAATTAATTAAAGTGAATTAATTAAAGGTTAATTAATTTATGATTGAAAGATAATTACTTAATGGAAATGATTAAGCATTAATTAATAATTAAGGAGTAATTAATTAGGTAATTAAAGATTGATTAATATTTGTAAGGTAATCAAGGAATGATTAATTAATTAAATAAATTTTAATATGGATTAATAATTCCTGTTGGTGGATTATATTGAATGCCTCGAATTGATTGATATCTCTGATATGGAAAGTTTTGTGATATGATATGTTCGAGTTGAACAGTAAAAATATGGTTATCTATTGATGATGAAATACTAGATAAAAGTGATATCCTGCATTTAAAGTTTGAATTGTATTACATTTAAATAACTTGGATTAGAGATGACATTGAATTCGAAGAGACCCGGGTCGTTACAGTTGGTATCAGAGCCAGGTTTCAAGAATCAACAACAAAATATGCAAGTTTCAAGTTTCCAGTCCAAGCTTTCTTGTTTTCAAGCAAAAGAACAAGCTCTTTGGTTTAAAAGCTAGGTGAGTAAACTTTTTAACTAAAACCTAAATACCCTGAGAATTTCTATGATGATGTTTGTTTATATGTATGTATGTGCAATGCTTGTGAATGTATATAAGTGTGCATATCTGTGGTTTTAAAACATCTCATATCTTAGTTTCAAGTCTCTACTTTAAACTGTAAACTTAAGATACCTTTAGTTTTGATGGATATGACTTATGTTTTAAGTAGACTTGTGATGTATGTATGGAAATATGTTGGTATGATTGTTTTAAGACTCTGGAAACATGTGTGTATGTTTTGATAAACTACCGTGATCATCTCTGTTTTAAAGTTCCAGAGATTTAAACTCAGTTTCAAACTTCAAAATTTTCTTTCTCTAATCTTCTTTAGGCTTAAGTTGTTAAACCAAAGTTTGTTGTTTTAAACTTAACTAGGCTTTAAAAATATTTGCAATAATTTTAAATAGGAAACATTGTCTGGTAGAAGAAAACACAGAGCCACTTGAAACTTGTTAAAAATCAAACATTGAATTTTGTTGATTTAATTATATATCTGAAATTGTATCTAAAAGATAGGATTTTTAAAATCAAATTTACAATTTTTAGTGTAGTATTGAATGTGTTCTGTGGTGATGTCTGTATTTCGAGTTATTGGGTTTCTCTGGTGATATAGTTGATATGGGAGGTGGTGGTTCTTTCTGGAGGTGGAGGGGTGATAGGGGACTTCAATAAAATTGTCAGGTGTTGGCTCATGTCAGTGGGGTGGTTGCGATTGTCATTCAAAGTCTAGAACCCTAGTTTAGCGAAGCTAGGAAGAATCGATCACCGTGGTCCCTGTAGTGGATCGAGTTCGACGAGTTTCTGGGAAATGGTAGTTGACGCGTAGGGGAAGTCGATGCCGGAGGGGTTGACTGTCAGATGGTCGGAGCAGCGAGAATCGGGCGTTGACAGGTTTTAAATGGAAGTGGGACTATTTGTTCCAGGTTTAGGAAATTTCGTCTCGATTTTGATTTCGAGCATGAGATGATGGGGTTGTTGTTTGGGTGATCTGAGTTGATGATGGCCAACTAAGGGGTGATCGCGATAATGACCAAGGTTGGCCGGAGGTATTGTGCATGTGCACAGAGGGATATGGATATGCTGGTGAATGTTGGGTTGGGTTTTAGTGACCTTGTGTTTGTCTCGGGTGGTTCGAGTTTTAACTCGAAGCAGATAAGTTTTTGTCTCGAAGTAAATTGGGGTTGCATCGGGTATTTCTTTGTTTACAGGTTTGAGGAAACCTGTGTTGTCTGTTTTAAATTTTTTTAAACAGAAGATTTTAAAGGTGAAGCTTGAGTTTAAACTAAGTTTTTAATTCAAGTTTTAAACCTAGTGTTCAAGTTTGAGATTTAATCTTAGTTTTGAGAAGAAAATAATAATAAAGTTTAACTTGAACTTGTTAAACTATTTTATAATGGTAAGTAGTTTAAATTTTCAAAATGTGAGTAAGTGTTTAAAGAGAAGTTTAATTCAGGAAATCAAAGGTTTAAATTGTTTAACTTTGTTTAAGTTAAAGTATATTCGTTTTAAATCTCATATTTGAAATGAAATTTTATAGTAAATTAAAAAGGGTAAATGTTTCTAATGAAATTTGAAATAAGAATTTGATCATTATAAGAAATGTTGTATCCCCAAATAAATGAAGATTTATCGATTTGTAATTATTAAGTTAGTTAAAATGAATAATTAACTAATTTAATTAATAAATGATTGAATTAATTAATTTGGTAATTAAAAGTTTAGTTAGTTGATTAAGGTTTAAGATAATTAATTCAGGATTAATAAATGGGTAATTAAGAATCATTAATTAAATTAGATTTGAATTTTAAATTAATGATTAGTAAGTAATTAATTAAATAATTGAGGATTAATTAATGAGTTATTAAAGATAAAATTAGTTGTAATTAAATAATAAATCTTAATTAATTACTTTAGAAAAGTAATTAAAGAAGTGTTAATAATTAATGAAGATTATTAACTAGGATTATTAAATAATGGATTAACATGATTAATTTGATAATTAATTAGATTTATTAATTTAAGATAATCAGTTGTGAATTATTTAAGTATAATTACTTATGAAAGTAATTAAGAAATTAATTTCTCATTGTAATTAATTAAGTTTAATATGAATTGTTTAAGTTAATTTATTTAGTTTAATTAATTTAAATAACCACTTGATTTATGGGATGAGCACAATTACTTAAGGAAGTAATTAATGGTGGGTGATTTAATAGTGAAAGTAATTTGAGTATAATTACTTTGTAAATTAATCAAGGGATTAATTAGAGAATAATTAATTATGGAGTAATTAAATTATTTATTGAAGTAATTAAGGTAGTTAATTACTGAATGGAGTTAATCAAGGTGATTAACAATTTGGTTTAAATTGAAGAGAAATTGCTAAATGAAATAGATGTAATTAGAGATCATTAATTATTATAATTAATGATGTAATTTAAATGGATTTATTTTGAAATAATTAATAAAGGAAGGAATTCATTAATGTAAATAAATTAAGAAGTAATGTAATTAATTTTAAAGGTTACCTTCTATATTTGGTATAAGATAATTAATTTGTAAAATATTAAAGGGTAATTACTTAAATAAAAAAGGAAATTAATCAAGAATGATTAACTAAGATGGGAAGTAGAGGATGATTAATTAATTGACTTGTAATTAATTAATGGTTATGTAAGCAAGATTAATATTGATGAAGTAATTAATTTAATTTGCTTTAAATTAATTAGAGAATTGTAATTAATTTAATTCATTTTAAATGAATTATAAATGGTGTGATTATTAATCCTTGTATATATATGATGGATGTTAATTGATTTCCTTGATTGATTGTGATCTCAGATATGAGATGAATAATATCTATTGTGTTATGGATGCTTGGTTTTAGTATGATAATATTGATTATCTGTTTGAGTAGATAATATGGATTATCTATTTATGATGATGATGTGATTATCCATTGTTATATTGTGATTTATCTATCTGTGTGTATATAGATAATTGAAATTGAATTGTTTTAACTTTAAAACAACTTGGCCTTAAAAGATACGATTTGGATTGCGATGAGACCGGGATCGGGTTTCCAGATTTGGATATCCGAAAACCACATCGATCCAAATTAACGATAGGTCGTGAATCTCAAGTGAAGATGAAGATTCAGAGTGCAAGGGTTATTGTCGTTAACTCTGAGGGTGATTCCAATATGAGTGTAACGAGATAATGCCTTCGGTTTCGTTCGAACCCGGAACGAACTTGTATGGATTGAATGCTTTTAGAACATCATCAGGTGGACGATGAGCATTCTAAGAGATGTGTTCTCTAAAGGTAATCGTAGCCTCAAGCCTCATCAGCCGAGAATGGCTAAAACAGGGGAGGTGCAGCAAGGTTAGTGGGTAGCACCCAAGTAGGACGATATTACCCCTGTCTAGATGTCCCTTATTTTCGGCTTTGTGTGCGGTTGATCATGACAACCGTGGGGTGTCTTGTGCGGGAATTATCCAGTAAGGGATGTTCCGACCTTGTGTTGCAGGGGACTTAGGGTGGGTCCTCGGTACGGTGATCTAGGCCATGTACTGTGACGGGCGGTAACTCGGTAGCCCTGCCATTGTATGGAATCCAATCTCCAATAAGCGCCGTACGATTTAGTTGTGCCCAACTATGTTGGAATGTGAGATATAAGCATTTCAGCTATTTCTGTATTTTACTTGAAAACCCTAGACACTATTATAATATCACTGGATTTCCTATTAAACTGTTTTGGTTAGCGTAAGGTAAAAACTTTTCCATGTTTATGTGTGGGAAGTCTTACGTGATACCTTTTGTTTCCAAATGATTTTTAAAGTTAAGCAACTTCAACCGTTTACTCATCCCAGACCCATCTGACCCGGAGTTTATTTCTGTTTTTCATAAACTCTCGGGTACCCAAATTTTTACGGGTAGCCAAGGGATTCAGGTTAGCTTTGACGAATTCTGAAGGAGCAATGGAGCAGGAGGCTCCAGCGTATAGATATATATAGGAGTTTCCGCTATGTTAGTGTTTATCTGTATTTCCATTGTGTTGTATTTTCTGTGTTGTATTGAGTTGTATCGAGTTGTATTAACTAGACAGGTGTTTATAACTGTCTAGTATGTGTTGTATTATCTGTGTAACTCTGATGTATATGATATTATGTATTCTTTTATGTGATATATTATATTTTATTCGTTCCGCTGTTGAGATTCTGTTGTTGTTTCTTCTTCTTCTCTATCTTTTCTACTTTCTCACCTCTTTCTTTTCTTAAAAACGATACGTCTTCCTGGGCGTAGGAAGTCGGGTCGTGACAGTTGGTATCAGAGCGTTAGGTTGAGTGAATACCTAGGCTCTGGAGTGGTGTTTATCCTGAGAGAGCGTACTTGTAATTTTTATATATATATATATATATATCTATTTCTACCTATCTGTTGGGTTACCTGTTCGGGTTTTCCCAATATAAATTATAAAGGTAGATAGGGTAGCGGTGTGTATAACACGACTACCAATGATTGGAAGCGTATCTGTCGAGACTGTAGACCTAATACTGTCTCGAATGAATTTTTGTTATGGTGTAAAGGATTTCATCGATCTCTGAAGGTAACCTGTAAAGGTTCGGAGTCCATTTTTGAGTAGAGTTTCGATCTGTCGGTTGAACAGAAGCAAGTGATGATATCTTGATACCTCAGGGATTAGTAGCTGTGTGATGAGACACAGTGACTATGGATGTTTCCGAAGATGTTTCTTTGGAACAAGTTTTAAAGAAGTGTGTCTGCTTCGGTGACGTGGATGAGTACAGCAGGGTGTTTCTGTTTGGTTTGAGGTTCGAGTTTCTCGAAGAGCTTCTGGATTTGAAGTCTTTGGGCATTGGTGTTAGCAGTATAGCTCGGAGTGTTCTGTATGTTGACAAGAAAGCTTTCTAGCTTAGCAGTGAATTCAGGAGCAGCAGAGTGGTTCCGTTTCTTCGTTGGATTGGCTAGTTAAGCATAAGCTGTTCTGATTGGTAAAGAGAGAGCAGTTTTTCCTTGGAATTAGGCTGGATGGATCGTAAAAGTGACTTGCGATAGTCTGAGTGTTCTCTTGGATTGTTAGAAAATTTTTCTGGATGTCTTCAGGTAGTTAGAGTTTGTCAACATCTGGAGTTTGAGTTTGGTATCGACTGGATTCCAGGAGTGGTACCGATGGTTCAGCTTAGTAGTAGGATGGTTTTTGGAGAGAGTTTAGTGAAGCGGCTCAGGTTTTGGAGGAACTGCTGAGTTTTATTTTTGGATCTGTTGAACCATATTTTTGGGAAGTGTTTTTCCAGTCTGTACTTATGTTCGTCATCGGCATTTTCATCTGTTCAGAACAGAGTCGCGCAGTGGAAGCATGGTGGCAGCTATTTTAGAGTAGAAGCAACTGGAAGTTGCAGTGTTTTGGATTAAAGAGTTTCTATAGGAAATTTTTCAGGATCTTAAAGTCAGATTGTGGTCATCTGTTTTATCTCTCCCGAATAAGAGTAGTGAGATCTGTCTTCTGATTCTGGAGTAGAATGGAGTACTGAGTTTGGTTGATCTTGGAAAGGTCATTTTATTGGACTGTTTGGTTCAGTATTGTTCTAGGGGTATCAACGAAGGATAAGCTGATCAGTAAGGATGTAGGCGACCCAGGATCGTCCGAAGGATTTTGTGGATAAAGAATCGGAGATTTGATTTTGGATAAGTGGTTGATCTTCAGGAGTGAATTGCCAGTCTGGATAACTGAGATTCGTTGTTTTCACGTATCTCTGAGGGAGTACGTGTAAGATCTATCTCTGGTTGTAGAACCAACAGTTCAGGGAGTTTGGATATGGAGTCAGACTTGTCTGTAGTATGATATCTTATCTTGTTTTATAGATCTAGATGTGTGTAGCTTAGTAGTATTGTTTGTTTGGATTCTATAGAGCGAGTAACACGGTATTTATACTCTGGGAAACTCGAGGAAATTCTATCCAGTATTTCGTTTGGATAGTTAGATTTTGTTTGATTGGTTGATTGATTATTATGGTTGTTAACATATATTGATGATATATGTTTGTGTTTTTAAAATTAAATCATTAATGAGATTATTAAATTACCTTTGTTTTAAATTTCGGGGACGAAATTCTTTTAAGAGGGGAGGAATGTGATATCCCGGAATTTTGAACAATATCAATTTAATAATCTATATTAAATATTAAATTGGTATGATGATAATTGTTAATAAGATATAAATTGATTTGATAATTTTCTTTTAAATGAATATTTAACTGGTAAATTATCTTTTAAAAGCTAATAAATTGTTTTCTATTTATTTATATATATATATATTTGTATATATTGTAAATAGTCAAAGTCTGTTTTAAATTTTAATAAATAAGTATATGTTTTCAAACTCTAATCTTTTTGGTAATTTGGAAATTTGTTTTAATTCAATATTTAAATAAATAATCATATAGCTTTAACATACTCAAGATTTAAGTTAAAATTGTTTAAATGATTTTAGCTTAGATTTAAATTAAACAAAGTATTGTTTTGTTTTATAGCTTGATAAAAATAAGAAATAAAGTGATAATCTCTTTTATAAATTATTTTAATGTAATAATGAGCTTTATTTATAATCTAATGTCTATACAAGTAGGATTTTATTATAAATAAAATTGTTATATATATTTTAAAGAAATTGTGGTTTTTAAATTTATATAAATCTCTAAAATAATAAAATATATATATAATAAAATATAACTTATAAATATTTAAGGTAAGTATAAAATAGATAATAATAGGTAATTAATTATTTGATAGTTTGAGTTTTTAAAATAAAATATAAACACACTTATGTTAGAGATAGAAATAATTATGCAAGCTAACCATAACCATAACCTTATCAATTTTAAAGTAAAACCTAAGTAAAATATTATACACTATAACAAAGTATATATTTGCAAGCAAGATAATTCACTCCAGTACATACGAATAGGAATAGAGTAAGTATAATAATAAATATGCTTAGCATCTAAGTCAAACAAGTATAAACATATGCATGCAAGTTTTGTACATAAGTACAATAGCATAGATAAGGCAAGTAAATTTTATACTCTATAACAAAATACATGTTGCAGGCAGAAATCACTTCAATATATACAAATAAAATAGGATAAGTATGCTAAGTTTAAAGTTAAACAAAAATAAACATAGGTAAGATTGTAAGTACATACCAAATTTGGATTGTAGGATAAGTAAGTAAATAAAATATTCTATGTACACAAAGTACATTAGCATTTAATGTTTCCCACCCTAGCAAAACAAAGCCTGCTCGAACATACTTTCAGCCCCCAAAGAAAATAAAAATCTCTGAAATTTTGTGTACTTAGACAGTAAACAAATTTGTATACTTGTTTTATTTATCAACTTGCTTCATTTTATTTCGTATACAAAAAGCTTAGCAATTCTAGTTTCTAAAGGCTTAAACAAAGATAACCTGAAACAAAATAAGAAAGCCAAAACACTTCAGTTTCAAATCAAAAATGGAAGCATCTCAACTACAACAAGTTTCCAGTTCAAACATTTTAGTTTTCATGTTCCAAGTTGTTCAAATTTTCTGGAATCAACAACAAAATATGCAAGTTTCAAGTTTCCATACCAAGCTTTCTTATTTTCAAGCAAAAGAACAAGCTCTTTGGTTTAAAAGCTAGGTGAGTAAACTTTTTAACTAAAACCTAAATACCCTGAGAATTTCTGTGATGATGTTTGTTTATATGTATGTATGTGCAATGCTTGTGAATGTATATAAGTGTGCATATCTGTGGTTTTAAAACATCTCATATCTTAGTTTCAAGTCTCTGCTTTAAACTATAAACTTAAGATACCTTTAGTTTTGATGGATATGACTTATGTTTTAAGTAGACTTGTGATGTATGTACGGAAATATGTTGGTATGATTGTTTTAAGACTCTGGAAACATGTGTGTATGTTTTGATAAACTACCGTGATCATCTCTGTTTTAAAGTTCCAGAGATTTAAACTCAGTTTCAAACTTCAAAATTTTCTTTCTCTAATCTTCTTTAGGCTTAAGTTGTTAAACCAAAGTTTGTTGTTTTAAACTTAACTAGGCTTTAAAAATATTTGCAATAATTTTAAATAGGAAACATTGTCTGGTAGAAGAAAACACAGAGCCACTTGAAACTTGTTAAAAATCAAACATTGAATTTTGTTGATTTAATTATATATCTGAAATTGTATCTAAAAGATAGGATTTTTAAAATCGAATTTACAATTTTTAGTGTAGTATTGAATGTGTTCTGTGGTGATGTCTGTATTTCGAGTTATTGGGTTTCTATGGTGATATAGTTGATCTGGGAGGTGGTGGTTCTTTCTGGAGGTGGAGGGGTGATAGGGGACTTCGACAAAATTGTCAGGTGTTGGCTCATGTCAGTGGGGTGGTGGCGATTATCATTCAAAGTCTAGAACCCTAGTTTAGCGAAGCTAGGAAGAATCGATCACCATGGTCCCTGTAGTGGATCGAGTTCGATGAGTTTCTGGGAAATGGTAGTTGACGCGTAGGGGAAGTCGAGGCCGGAGGGGTTGACTGTCAGATGGTTGGAGCAGCGAGAATCGGGCGTTGACAGGTTTTAAATGGAAGTGGGACTATCTGTTCCAGGTTTAGGAAATTTCGTCTCGATTTTGATTTCGAGCATGAGATGATGGGGTTGTTGTTTGGGTGATCTGAGTTGATGATGGCCGACTGAGGGGTGATCGCGATGATGACCAAGGTAGGCCGGAGGTACTGTGCATGTGCACAGAGGGATGTGGATATGCTGGTGAATGTTGGGTTGGGTTTTAGTGACCTTGTGTTTGTCTCGGGTGGTTCGAGTTTTAACTCGAAGCAGATAAGTTTTTGTCTCGAAGTAAATTGGGGTTGCCTCGGGTATTTCTTTGTTTACAGGTTTGAGGAAACCTGTGTTGTCTGTTTTAAATTTTTTTAAACAGAAGATTTTAAAGGTGAAGCTTGAGTTTAAACTAAGTTTTTAATTCAAGTTTTAAACCTAGTGTTCAAGTTTGAGATTTAATCTTAGTTTTGAGAAGAAAATAATAATAAAGTTTAACTTGAACTTGTTAAACTATTTTATAATGGTAAGTAGTTTAAATTTTCAAAATGTGAGTAAGTGTTTAAAGAGAAGTTTAATTCAGGAAATCAAAGGTTTAAATTGTTTAACTTTGTTTAAGTTAAAGTATATTCGTTTTAAATCTCATATTTGAAATGAAATTTTATAGTAAATTAAAAAGGGTAAATGTTTCTAATGCAATTTGAAATAAGAATTTGATCATTATAAGAAATGTTGTATCCCCAAATAAATGAAGATTTATCGATTTGTAATTATTAAGTTAGTTAAAATGAATAATTAACTAATTTAATTAATAAATGATTGAATTAATTAATTTGGTAATTAAAAGTTTAGTTAGTTGATTAAGGTTTAAGATAATTAATTCAGGATTAATAAATGGGTAATTAAGAATCATTAATTAAATTAGATTTGAATTTTAAATTAATGATTAGTAAGTAATTAATTAAATAACTGAGGATTAATTAATGAGTTATTAAAGATAAAATTAGTTGTAATTAAATAATAAATCTTAATTAATTACTTTAGAAAAGTAATTAAAGAAGTGTTAATAATTAATGAAGATTATTAACTAGGATTATTAAATAATGGATTAACATGATTAATTTGATAATTAATTAGATTTATTAATTTAAGATAATCAGTTGTGAATTATTTAAGTATAATTACTTATGAAAGTAATTAAGAAATTAATTTCTCATTGTAATTAATTAAGTTTAATATGAATTGTTTAAGTTAATTTATTTAGTTTAATTAATTTAAATAACCACTTGATTTATGGGATGAGCACAATTACTTAAGGAAGTAATTAATGGTGGGTGATTTAATAGTGAAAGTAATTTGAGTATAATTACTTTGTAAATTAATCAAGGGATTAATTAGAGAATAATTAATTATGGAGTAATTAAATTATTTATTGAAGTAATTAAGGTAGTTAATTACTGAATGGAGTTAATCAAGGTGATTAACAGTTTGGTTTAAATTGAAGAGAAATTGTCAAATGAAATAGATGTAATTAAAGATCATTAATTATTATAATTAATGATGTAATTTAAATGGATTTATTTTGAAATAATTAATAAAGGAAGGAATTCATTAATGTAAATAAATTAAGAAGTAATGTAATTAATTTTAAAGGTTACCTTCTATATTTGGTATAAGATAATTAATTTGTAAAATATTAAAGGGTAATTACTTAAATAAAAAAGGAAATTAATCAAGAATGATTAACTAATATGGGAAGTAGAGGATGATTAATTAATTGACTTGTAATTAATTAATGGTTATGTAAGCAAGATTAATATTGATGAAGAAATTAATTAGAGAATTGTAATTAATTTAATTCATTTTAAATTAATTATAAATGGTGTGATTATTAATCCTTGTATATATATGATGGATGTTAATTGATTTCCTTGATTGATTGTGATCTCAGATATGAGATGAATAATATCTATTGTGTTATGGATGCTTGGTTTTAGTATGATAATATTGGTTATCTGTTTGAGTAGATAATATGGATTATCTATTTATGATGATGATGTGATTATCCATTGTTATATTGTGATTATTCTATCTGTGTGTATATAGATAATTGAAATTGAATTGTTTTAACTTTAAAACAACTTGGCCTTAAAAGATACGATTTGGATTTCGATGAGACCGGGATCGGGTTTCCAGATTTGGATATCCGAAAACCACATCGATCCAAATTAACGATAGGTCGTGAATCTCAAGTGAAGATGAAGATTCAGAGTGCAAGGGTTATTGTCGTTAACTCTGAGGGTGATTCCAATATGAGTGTAACGAGATAATGCCTTCGGTTTCGTTCGAACCCGGAACGAACTTGTATGGATTGAATGCTTTCAGAACATCGTCAGGTGGACGATGATCATTCTAAGAGATGTGTTCTCTAAAGGTAATCGTAGCCTCAAGCCTCATCAACCGGGAATGGCTAAAACAGGGGAGGTGCAGCAAGGTTAGTGGGTAGCACCCAAGTAGGACGAGATTACCCCTGTCTAGATGTCCTTTATTTTCGGCTTTGTGTGCGGTTGATCATGACAACCGTGGGGTGTCTTGTGCGGGAATTATCCAATAAGGGATGTTCCGACCTTGTGTTGCAGGGGACTTAGGGTGGGTCCTCGGTACGGTGATCTAGGCCACGTACTGTGACGGGCGGTACCCTGGTAGCCCTGCCATTGTATGGAATCCAATCTCCAATAAGCGCCGTACGATTTAGTTGTGCCCAACTATGTTGGAATGTGAGATGTAAGCATTTCAGCTATTTCTGTATTTTACTTGAAAACCCTAGACACTATTATAATATCACTAGATTTCCTATTAAACTGTTTTGGTTAGCGTAAGGTAAAAACTTTTCCATGTTTATGTATGGGAAGTCTTACGTGATACCTTTTGTTTCCAAATGGTTTTAAAGTTAAGCAACTTCCACCGTTTACTCATACCAGACCCATGTCTGACCCGGATTTTATTTCTGTTTTTCATAAACTCTCGGGTACCCAAATTTTTACGGGTAGCCAAGGGATTCAGGTTAGGTTTGAAAAATTCTGGAGGAGCAATGGAGCCGGAGGCTTCAGCGTATAGATATATATAGGAGTTTCCGCTATGTTAGTGTTTATCTGTATTTCCGCTGTGTTGTATTTTCTGTGTTGTATTGAGTTGTATCGAGTTATATTAACTAGACAGGTGTTTATAACTGTCTAGTATGTGGTGTATTATCTGTGTAACTCTGATGTATATGATATTATGTATTCTTTTATGTGATATATTAAATTTTATTCGTTCCACTGTTGAGATTCTGTTGTTGTTTCTTCTTCTTCTCTATCTTTTCTACTTTCTCACCTCTTTCTTTTCTTAAAAACGTTACGTCTTCCTGGGCGTAGGAAGTCGGGTCATGATACTTCGAACGTTGATCTAGCGCACTAGATTCCGTGAATCGGCTTCAACAATCGTTGGTTCGAGCACACTCGAATATCCGAAGGTGGAGATAGGAGATAACACTCAACTACCAATTTTAATGGTGGCACAAGAGCACACAAAAGAAATTTTATTCAAATTCAACAACCTTTTACAATGACATCACGTCCCTATTTATAGGGTTTACAACACGACACAAACGACTTAAGAAAATTACAACTCAATAGTACAATGATTTTTAAAACACTCAGCCGACCTAAAGAACAGCACACGCGACCTAAAATTAACAACAACGACCTAAACAAAACACTCAGCGACCTAAAGAACAGCACACGCAACCTTCTCTGGAGCGACCTAACTTCAACGACCTAAGTAATTTGCTTGCGACTTAAAATGGAGCGACATACGAAGGGAGAGTGACATTTGCGACTTTCTGGAATTGGAGCTCGCGACCTACTCTTATCGCGACATATGCATTTGCGACCTACGGAGCACGGCAGCGACCTGATCGCTTCGCTCGCGACCTAAGGACGAAGCATGGCAGCGACCTAATCGCTCGCGACTCAAGGCAGACTGGAGCTTTGGAAGTTGGCTTAGGTCGTTCACGACATAGTGAGGAGGCGCGACTCGCGACTCGCGACTTAATCTCGGAGTTTGCGACATAGGGTTCTGGAACGGCTCCGTCTTTGCGATCTAGGGCTTCGTTCGACTTTAGAAGGATGCGCGACCCAAGCTTGCCACGACTTAAGGAAGTATTCGCGATATTGGTATGTGCTGCATCATCTCGATTAACGTGTCGAAGATAGCTAAAGTCCGGTATCTCGCGAGATCAACAGATTTGGGCATTTGGGTATTTTCAATCCATCGATTCTGCATCAATTCACCGATTAATTCCGCTAATCGTATTGGATCCTGGACGGATTCGATTGACATCGTCGAATTCGCTTATCACGCTGTGTCATTTGGTATCAGAGCGGTTCACAAGGAGTTTGCGTAAATTTTTCGAGTTTGTGCAAGATTTGCATCATTTGGAGAATTGGGTTCTCGAGATTTTGAAGAGATTTGTTCGTTTGGTGATTTTTGAAGATTTCAACAAGTGGGTAGTTTTGATTTGAAGATTTTTAGATCGAAGTGAAGTTTTTGTTGGAATTTGTTGAAGAGTGATCATGCCTCCGAGAAGAGCTAACCGTTATTGCAACATTGATGCTTTGTATGGGAGAGAAGAGGCCGATGAGATGGAGCAAAGAATTAACGAAAATTTAATGAGAAGCTCAATGAAGGGATTTGTCGATTAAAGAGAATGATGTTGGACATGAATCAAAATCAGAGAAGGGTTTCACCTGAATCTAACCATGGGGGAAGTAGAGTTTCACCACATTCAAATCGAGAGAGAAGTGTTGATTGTGATCATAGAAGTGTGGATCGAAATCGTGATAGAGATGTGAATGATCGTGATCGGAGGAATGTAGATCGAAGGGATGTTGGTGGAAGAAATGGTGGTGGTAGATATGTTGGTGGTCAGGATCGACATCGATATGCATCAGATTTTGATGAGGAGTTTGATGGTGGTAGTGTTCATAGTCGAAATCAAAGCCAAAGAAGAAATCATTCAGAGTATGATCACAAATGGGAGTCCGGGATGAAAACTGAAATACCAGAATTCAAGGGAGGTATGCAGGCCGAGGAATTTCTTGATTGGCTAGCTTATGTTGAGGAAATTTTTGACTTCAAAGAGGTTCCGGAAGATCGTAAAGTGAAATTGGTTGCTACTAGGTTGAGGGGGAGAGCTATGGCATGGTGGCAACAAACCAAACTTACTAGAGAGCGGATGGGGAAGTCGAAGATTGTTGTTTGGGAGAAGATGAAGAAGTTGATGAAGGCTACTTTCTTACCCTACAACTACCAATCACTGATGTATCAGAGATTACAGAACCTGAGGCAAGGGACGAAGACTGTTACTGATTATGCTGATGAGTTCTACCAGTTGATTGCTCGAAATGACATTATGGAGACAGAAGAACAATTGACCGCTAGATTTGTTGGGGGACTTAGAACACAGATCCAGGATATGGTGAACATGTTCGACCATAGATCTGTGGCAGAAGCACACATCAAAAGGCGTTGGCTTGGGAGAAACAAGGTAGACGTGGGGGAGGTGTGTTTCCAAGTTCTACGGGGCAGAACAAAGGAGTCGGTAGTAGTTCTAATGTTCCTAAAACATCGAGTAAGCCGGTTGTTCATGAAGTGGCTAAACCACAAGTCAACACCAATTTCAAATGCTATAATTGCTAGGAAGTGGGTCACAAGAGCAACGAATGTCCAAAACCGAAGAAGAGAACTATGATTACTGAAGTGGAAGATGAGGATGTAGAAGAAGATCTCAATTCACACCGTGATGAGGAGGAAGAAGAGGTGTCGGGAGACGAGGGATGTAATCTGATGCTACGAAGATCTTGTTTAACCCCGAAGCAGGAAGAGGAGTCGAGTTGGTTGAGGAGTAACATTTTTCAGTCAACGTGCACTATTTTGGGGAAGGTCTGTAAATTTGTCATTGACGCTGGGAGTTGTGATAATATCATTTCAATGGAAGCTGTGAGGAAGTTGAAGTTGAAAACGGAGAAACATCCTAGTCCTTATAAACTTGCTTGGTTGAGGAAAGGAGGAGAAGTGAAGGTAAAGAGGCGAGCTCATGTTCCATTTTCTATTGGGAAGAAATACAAAGATGAGATGTGGTGTGACATGGTTGACATGGATGTTTGCCATTTGTTGTTGGGAAGGCCGTGGCAGTACGATCGGGAGGTACAGCATAATGGTCGAACAAATAGCTATAGTTTCTTGTTCGAGGGTACGAAAATCACTTTAGTTCCGAAGAAGCGACATCAGAATGAGAACAAGCTGGAGGAGATTGAGGAATTGAAGACTTTGTTGTCCTTGAAGGAGTTCGTGGAGGAGGTAGATGAGAGCCCTGAAGTTTTTATGTTGATTGGGGCATGAAAACAGTGAAGTTACTGAAGTTCCAGAGGAAGTGAAGCCAGTTTTGGAGGAATTCAAAGATGTGTTTCCAGAGGAGTTGCCAAAGGAGTTACCACCGCTTAGAGACATACAGCATCAAATTGACTTGGTGCCAGGTGCTGCATTGCCTCATAGACCGCACTATCGGATGAGTCCAAAAGAACACGAGGAGTTGAGAAGACAGGTGGAGGAATTACTGGAACAAGGGCGTGTTCAGGAGAGTTTGAGTCCTTGTGCAGTGCCAGATTTGTTGGTGCCGAAGAAGGATGGAACGTGGAGAATGTGCACAGATAGTAGAGCATTGAATAAGATTATGGTGAGATATCGATTTCCTATGCCAAGACTGGATGATCTGTTGGATCAATTGAGCGGTGTTGTTGTGTTTTCGAAGATTGACTTGAAAAGTGGATACCATCAGATTCGTATTAGACCGTGTGATGAGTGGAAGACTGCTTTTAAAACTCGGGAGGGTCTGTACGAATGGTTGGTGATACCGTTTGGCTTGTCAAATGCTCCGAGTACATTCATGAGAGTCATGAACCAGATTTTTCGACCATTTATCGGGAAGTTCGTAGTAGTATATTTTGATGACATCTTGATCTACAGTGGAAGCACTGAAGAACACCTACAGCATTTGCGGGAAGTGTTGTTGGTTTTACGACGTGAAGAATTTTATGCTGCAACGAAGAAGTGTACCTTCATGACTACAAGTATTCTATTCTTGGGCTATATTGTGTCGAAGGATGGTATTCAAGTTGATCAGAGTAAAGTTGAAGCTATTCGAAATTGGCCACAACCTAAGACAATAACAGAAGTAAGGAGTTTTCATGGTTTAGCATCATTCTACCGAAGATTCATTCCACACTTCAGTAGCGTGATGGCACCAGTTACGGAATGTATGAAAGGGAAGATGTAACGACCCGGAAATTTTCGAAGCCGAAAATTCCAGATAGTTATGAAAAAGAAGAAAGAGGTAGAAGAAGAAGAACAGAAACATCAACAACTCACATTCGCAGCAGATAAAATATAATAACAAATAATAACAGTTTACAAGAATACTGTATCTGTAGATTACATTTTAATACATCAGAGTTTACATATATTCAGCCACTGAATACATTCAATTATCATGTCACAGATACACAAAAAATATTTTTACAGCGGAAATACTCTATACGTTCCTGCCATCCAGCTCGACTCCTGAGCTCCAGAAAGTCCGTACCTGAAATCTGTAATACTCGGTCTGACCCGAGCATTACACCAAAGTAACACCCGGGTCAGGCTGGAAACCAGCGTGAGTAAACCCAACTAACATGGAATACCAAACAAACAACTCATATAAACCCGGGTAACTTATATCAATTTAACAAATTCATAATTTACTATGGACAACACTTATCTCACACGTCAATTTCTAAGTACCAAACTTAGATAAAATAATCCAATTTACTTAAATCATTTCATTCCAGCCTATTAATTTAACAAATCAATTTATTTAAAATTCGAAGTGGTTTCGGGTATTCCCAACACCCGACCCCGGTCTCTTCGAGTCTCATGTCATTCATAATCCAAGTTACCCAATTGAAACACACAACATTTCATATCAGAGATATCCATCTATTCAAAGCATCCAATACATTTAATCACCCATAAGCCAAGCTTAATCTCATACAAATCAATTCAATTTATTCTGATTGAAATTTCAACCCTCAATTCTTAGATTCCTTCATTTGACATTGATTAATTCCAAATCAATTAATTCATCAACCATTTGCTACCCATTCATCTTAATTAATCACCCTGGTCTAATTATCTTTCAATTCCGTTCAAATAATTATCTTTAATTAATTCCACGCTATTAATTATTCTTAACCCAAATCAATAAGAAATCTTAATTACTTCATAAATCAATTTAAACTATCCTCCATTACATTAATTCTTGATTTCTTATATTAATTAATTTTCCATGAGTCACTTATTATTGACTAATTAATCAATCGTTACTTACATCATTAATTATATAAATTAAGGATTTCCATTTTTCTTTCAAAATTTAATTAATTAATAACACAGTATTAATCATTCCAATTTATCCAAATCTGTAATTAACTAACTCTGGATTTACTTCATTAAATAAATCCATTGCTCCTTAATTAACCATCTTAAGTAATCTCTTGATTAATCTCGCAAAGTGATTATATTTTATTGATTACATTAAGTAGTTATTTAGCACACCATCAAATAGTTATTCTAAGTTACTTATACTTATTTAATTACTTATAACTTAATTCAAATTATTTATTCATACCTTCAATAACTAAGTTAAATACCCAAATCATAAATTAATTGAATTAATTAATTTTCCATTTTAATTACCCTACCATATTTAATGTGTCACAAATCATTAAGCCTTTGGTGACCTTTTAAAATGGGAAACATTTCCTTATTTATGTTTTAAGTTTTAACAACTTAAAATTCCTAATACTTCGAGTTAGGCAACAATCAACTCGAAAACCATCCAAAACCAAAATCACCAGATCATCAATTCACGGTGCATACCCAATCAGTTTAATCATTCAACCAAATATTTGAATTCAACCATTTAAATTTAAATAGAAATCCAACAGAGTGAGATTTACTCACCTCAGGTTTTGCAATCCAAATCCGATCCAATCTAGGTATGGCTTCACGGTTTCGACCTTGTAAAAACATTTTATAATTTATTAACATTCGAGCAAACCGAATAATTCATCACACTTTACAAATTCCTTAACTAATTATTTAGTTTAAGTTGTTTTTCATAAAATAAGTAATTTAGTAGCTAAGATTACTTAAACAAATTTTATAAAATTTAACTCCATCACACATCATTTTCATTTTCATTTTGTTTAAAACAAAAATTCAGTCAGTCGATGAAAATAAGTATTCGTATATATATATTATTTATTTATTTAAATCAAATTAATGTAAATGCAAGTACCTACTGCCTTACTGTTAAGTCAAGTGTTGTTATATATAATTTATTTAAACCAGATATATTTAAATTTAATTAAAAACCAAAGCAGACGTACCTCACCATCGTACGCGAGGTGAACTTGCTAGAGCGAACCCTAGCCTTGCCGTCGCACTCGCATCTCAAAGAGCCTCCATCAGCGACACCACATAGTCGCGAGTCGCCCACTGTCGTTCGTCGTGAACACCTCGAGCCGCCGCCTTCATCGAAGTCGAAGCTTCCAGGATCGCGACCCATCGAGCCTCCTATCTGCTGCAAGCGAGGTACACGATCCCTCTGCTCGGTGCCGAGCTCGAGCGTACTGCCCCATGAACCAAATCGCGAAACCACCAGACGCGATGTGCCCCTCCCCGCCTTGTCGATTCGAACTCGATTAAGTTTCGTGTCGCCCAATTTTTTTTTCACGTTCGATTTGGGAAAGAAAAGAGGCAGCCCTTTTCTATTTGATTTCATTTTGATTTAGCGATTTTGATTTCGATAATGAAGAAAAGGGTAAAGTTCCTTATAGATTTTGAACGAACAGAAAATATCTACCTGCCTTCATCTATTTTATCAACGAAGAAGCGTATGAAGGAAGCTAAGGAAACGTATTAAAAATTGGAAATGGCTTCTTGAGTACGTTTGACCATTATATAATTAAATATTTAAAATATCTCGTTGCATAACGCGAGATCCCAAACCCCAAATCAGACATGCCGACAGACGTTTATAAAGTTTTGCTCGCATTCCGAATACGATGGAACGTGTTTCGGAGGTTAATTTGATTGTATGTGCGAGTTACAGAGGAAAACGATCAATTTTAAATTAAATCGATTTAAACGGTATATTATTAAAACTGAACAAATCACCTTTAAATTAAATTTCAACCATCCTATTATCTTCAGTATCATCGTTATAAATTTTACAAACCTTCAAATTATTTTAACAGGCTTAGAAATTCCAGATTCAACAATTTACCAAATTTTAATTATTAAATGCAATATTGAACTATAAAATTCAATGATTTAATTATCAATTAAATATTGATATCTCGAATTATAGTCAACATCAACTTGTAAATGTTTAAAATCAATTCAATTATCCCATTTTAAATTGTTAAAAATTCCGGGTCGTCACATTCCTCCCCCCTTAAAATAATTTCGTCCCCGAAATTACTAGTTAGGAAGAATGGTCCAATACCCGTTTACCTTTCCCCAAATCCAACAGTTCAACATTTTATCGACTATCTTTTATACAAAACCCCATTATCATTCTTATTAACTTCTCAAACTCACCCACAATTTGGAGACCATACCACTTATACTCAATTATTCAAATTTCAATTTAAAACCACTTTTTGAATTATCAAAATTCTCTCAAAAAAATTTCTAACTCTCTAAATTTTCGAAAATTTTTGCCAGCGTCTCCTTTGCGCGGCTAGCTCGGTACTACTACAAAAGGCCTCTACGGGCTCCCAATTTCTCAAAAGAAACAAAAGCCAAGTGGCTATATCAAAAACCCAACCAATTTCATACAGATATTTAAATACATACCTTTTTATCGGCAATTCAAATTTATCTTTTGGAATCAAATCCAATTTCCTTTTCCCTTTAATACCTGCATCATCTTATTTAGCATTTTAAGCAAGCAGCTTATTTATTTTAGCAATTATCGCATCCAAATCCAGCCAAATGGCCTTCAGGTATCTGTACTTACTCGATTTAAACATATAAGCACCATATACATGTAAAGTTTATAACATAACCCTTACTTAAACAACTATAACACTTTAATACTAAAATAAATGCATTCAAATTAATTCACATGAGCAATTTATACGTTTTCAAACCTAATTCAATTGCTTACCCCCAATCTATATACCATTTTTCCCAGTTTAATTGTTTTACAACTCCATTTCTTATATTCCATTGATTTTTTTTCCAAACAAGCTCACATTCACTCCAAACGATTCAAAAATTAATCATATTTGCATCCACTAATTCATAGAATTTAATTAAATCTCGTTTATAACAAATGACGCTCATTTTTACGCAAATTTATGATATCCATGTGAATAAACAATTACTTAAGTTTTATAACCAATTCAAATTGATTCCGACTCAATTTTATTTTATTCCATTCCATTTTAATTTATTCACAACCATTTTATTTAGCTTGACACATTTAATTTTCGTATACTACTAGCCATTTCCAAACTAATTTAATCCGAGCTTTTATTTAATGGCTTTTACCCTTATTCGAAGCCAAGCTGCCATAAATTATAAACTTAAGTTAATTTACTTTAATTTATTCCAACATCAAACTTAAGTTTACTTCTATTTGATTCTCATTTAATCAAATCTCATTAAATTTAATCAGCCCATCCGCTTAAATTTTGTTTCAATTCACTTCTCAATTCATTCGCGAATTCATTTTATTTATACAAAGCCATTCTCAATTTATTTCTATTTATTTCTATTTATTTGGCTTTGTTTGCAATTCAAACCATTTATATTATAATTTATTATCAAATCTAAGTCGAATTTTATTTACCATTCGAAGTTATTTTCAAACTCCCTTATTAACTCAACATACTCTTCCCATTGATTATTTAGTTAATTAGCTTACTTCCAATTTTCATTACAAAGGAAATTACTTCATTAAATTTCCCGGAGTTCAAATTTGTTTTTATAATTCAAATTTGAAGTTTCTTTCATTTCCCAAAAATCCAACACTTTTATTTTAAAATTTAGAAATGCTTTTGAATTCAAATAATATTATTAAAATAGCTTTTTATAAAAAATACTTTTTATAACTCGATGTCTCAACCAGTCCATCCTTGTTCTCACAGAAATTCAGTCATACGTTGATCAGGCGTAGGACTGAAAATCTATAAGTACTTAGCAGACTCATTTTCGACATCTAGTGAAAATACTTCGAAAGTAATTTTACTTGAAAATATCTAAAATAGTTTTTGAAAACAGTTTACTGAAAATATCTTTGGTGAGAATGCTCTGGAAATCATCACACCCATCTATGGTCACAGTTACATCCAGGGTTACGTTGCCGTCGCAGCAAAAGTCCATGTAACTGATTACACCATAGAACCCACGACAGATCGCAGTTACATCCAGGGTTACGTTGCCGTCGCAGCAAAAGTCCATGTAACTGCAGGCTCTCAGCGGCCTCACGATTACGATGTCGAAATGAAACTTCTCCACTCCTACATAGGTCGCAGTCTACCGATGTAAAATCAAACATCGACTGTTGGCTCTCAGCGGCACACACGACTTTCGCTATGTTACCATAGTGTCACAGTCTACCGATATAAAATCAAACGCAGACTGCTGGCTCTCAGCGGCACACACGACTTTCGCTATGGTACACTACTCATAATCCTCAGGAACTAGTTTTTGTCCGGACTCCTCACAGGATCAAATTTAGAACCTCCCCCTTAGAGGCTCAAGGCAGTACCACCCAGTGGCACTCCTGAGAAGTTCATTTTAAGGGAGCGCCTTTTTCCCCAGAGCCAATCTCAAAACACTTTATACTATACACATATAGTATTTTCAAATCATACACCTAGTATGAATTTCACACAAGGCTCCTTTACACAAAATCGATTCCCAAAATCGATAAATTTCAAAATAGGCTTTTCCAAATTCCAATATTGATTTTACCCAAAAATCAAAGCCTTTCAAAATCACAGGTTCCCAAAACCTTTTCCAAAATTCTCATAAGATCCTTTATATATATATATATATACAGATATATATAATTTTTAAAACTTTGGATCATTTTCAAGCTTTTATAAAACTCCTTTTATACTTCAAACACTTTCAAAAATCCTTTTCTATTTACATTCACTTGAATTTCCATTCACATACTCACAATTGCTTTAATTTCATGGGATTATCACTTCAATCCTTATCTCAATTGAGTATTTAACCAATAACAGTTTGAACTCCGACCGGTTTATATTTAGAAAATAGCTTGAAAATTTTAAAATAGATAAGTAGTTGAAAATAAGTATTAGTTTGTAAAATAGCCATAAAATAATTAACTAGTTGCAAAATAATTAGAAAATAGTTAAATAGTTATAGAAATTTTAGATAATTGCAAAATAGTCGTAAAATAGTAATTAATTTATAAACCAGTTGAAAAATAGTAATTAGTTTAGAAACAGTTGAAAAATGGTTAAATAGCTCCAAAAATAATTGTAAAACAAGTATAAAATAATTTGTCTTAAGGAAGGAAGGTTGTATATATTTAATAGCTTGGAAAAATGAATTTATATTAAACAATTTATACTGAAGATAGTCCAGAGTCAAAACTGTCCACTTTCCCATCAATTCCATTTAAATTTCCACTTCCATTTAAATTGACCCAATTCCAATTTAAATACTCCAATTTCCATTGGACTTGATTCATTCCCAATTCAACTTTAATTAATTCTCAAATTTCTTTCAAATTTCAAATCAAATTCCATTTGATTTTTTTTACTTACTCGACTTTATTTATAACTTCAATTTTACAACTTCTATTTATAATCAATTTCATTCACATTTTACTTTTAACTCGGAATTATACATTTTAATTAGCCAATATATTTTTATTATTCCATAAACATTTTAATCAAGATTCCAAAGTTTAAACAAATTTCCAAAGTTTCAGTATCTCCTTAAAATTCAACTATATCCAAAATTCTTTGGAAAATTCAATTATCTCTTTGAATTTCAAAACCAAACCCAGTTCACAAGCAATTCCAATTTAAATCAATTTGTTAGCAATTTCTCTTCTAGAAACTCGAAAATGAACATTGACGATGCTGCAGTCATCACCGACGTTATTTTCCAGTGACCAAAAGAGTTCAATGCTTTTATCTCACTAAAAGCATTCCAATTATTTTTAATTTCAAATCTTCCGGATTGCAAATGCAACACAAAAATATTTTTGAAATAATACTATTATTTCTCCAAACCTTTGGAAACCACCTTCAATCCAAGGAATTTTAAATTTTCCCAAAAATCTTCAAATCCCCAATCCATCCAATTCATATTTAAACATTACTCCGGAATTTTCATCTTACTTTATTTTCAAATATTCTCTGGAATTCTATTTCAAATTATAATCCCATTTATTTCAATTTATAAATTACATTTACTATCTATATTTCAAATTCCAATCAATTTGGACTGATACCACCCACTTCAGTTCCAATCACTTCAATTTAATCCAATTCAAATTGTCCATTTGAATTTTTAAACTTATCCATCTTCAATCACAAATCCAATTAATTCCAACCGGATTCAATTTAAATGAATTCAATTCCAACTTCAAATTTTAACCATCTCGAATTATATAAATTCGAGTTAAATTCTCAAAGATTGGTTTAACTTTTTAAACCAAATTAACCTTGTTCATTCAAAGTTTTTAAACAATTTAATTTTTGAGTTCTAATTCTAGAATTCCAATTTAATCAATTTAAATCTTAATTTGGTTGTATTTTCTGTTACCACTTAATTTAATTTCAATTTCAAGTTTTCAATTAGGTTGTATTTTATATTACTTCTTAATTTAGTTTCAATTTAACAACCAATCACCTAAATATTTATTGGAAGGAAATATTGCTTTATATATCAAAATATATTTTTATATAAAATCATTCAAAACCTTTATATAAGAAAATAACAAGTACGCTCTCATATAAATATATTCAACTCATTCTAGAGTACTACAGACTCTATTAAATGAGTAATTCCCACCAGAGCCAAGGTTCTCGCTTAACCTCGCTCTGATACCAACTGTAACGACCCGGAAATTTTCGAAGCCAAAAATTCCAAATAGTTATGAAAAAGAAGAAAGAGGTAGAAGAAGAAGAACAGAAACATCAACAACTCACATTCGCAGCGGATAAAATATAATAACAAATAATAACAGTTTACAAGAATACTGTATCTGTAGATTACATTTTAATACATCAGAGTTTACATATATTCAGCCACTGAATACATTCAATTATCATGTCACAGATACACAAAAAATATTTTTACAGCGGAAATACTCTATATGTTCCTGCCATCCAGCTCGACTCCTGAGCTCCAGAAAGTCCGTACCTGAAATCTGTAATACTCGGTCTGACCCGAGCATTACACCAAAGTAACACCCGGGTCAGGCTGGAAACCAGCGTGAGTAAACCCAACTAACATGGAATACCAAACAAACAACTCATATAAACCCGGGTAACTTATATCAATTTAACAAATTCATAATTTACTATGGACAACACTTATCTCACACGTCAATTTCTAAGTACCAAACTTAGATAAAATAATCCAATTTACTTAAATCATTTCATTCCAGCCTATTAATTTAACAAATCAATTTATTTAAAATTCGAAGTGGTTTCGGGTATTCCCAACACCCGACCCCGGTCTCTTCGAGTCTCATGTCATTCATAATCCAAGTTACCCAATTGAAACACACAACATTTCATATCAGAGATATCCATCTATTCAAAGCATCCAATACATTTAATCACCCATAAGCCAAGCTTAATCTCATACAAATCAATTCAATTTATTCTGATTGAAATTTCAACCCTCAATTCTTAGATTCCTTCATTTGACATTGATTAATTCCAAATCAATTAATTCATCAACCATTTTCTACCCATTCATCTTAATTAATCACCCTGGTCTAATTATCTTTCAATTCCGTTCAAATAATTATCTTTAATTAATTCCACGCTATTAATTATTCTTAACCCAAATCAATAAGAAATCTTAATTACTTCATAAATCAATTTAAACTATCCTCCATTACATTAATTCTTGATTTCTTATATTAATTAATTTTCCATGAGTCACTTATTATTGACTAATTAATCAATCGTTACTTACATCATTAATTATATAAATTAAGGATTTCCATTTTTCTTTCAAAATTTAATTAATTAATAACACAGTATTAATCATTCCAATTTATCCAAATCTGTAATTAACTAACTCTGGATTTACTTCATTAAATAAATCCATTGCTCCTTAATTAACCATCTTAAGTAATCTCTTGATTAATCTCGCAAAGTGATTATATTTTATTGATTACATTAAGTAGTTATTTAGCACACCATCAAATAGTTATTCTAAGTTACTTATACTTATTTAATTACTTATAACTTAATTCAAATTATTTATTCATACCTTCAATAACTAAGTTAAATACCCAAATCATAAATTAATTGAATTAATTAATTTTCCATTTTAATTACCCTACCATATTTAATGTGTCACAAATCATTAAGCCTTTGGTGACCTTTTAAAACGGGAAACATTTCCTTATTTATGTTTTAAGTTTTAACAACTTAAAATTCCTAATACTTCGAGTTAGGCAACAATCAACTCGAAAACCATCCAAAACCAAAATCACTAGATCATCAATTCACGGTGCATACCCAATCAGTTTAATCATTCAACCAAATATTTGAATTCAACCATTTAAATTTAAATAGAAATCCAACAGAGTGAGATTTACTCACCTCAGGTTTTGCAATCCAAATCCGATCCAATCTAGGTATGGCTTCACGGTTTCGACCTTGTAAAAACATTTTATAATTTATTAACATTCGAGCAAACCGAATAATTCATCACACTTTACAAATTCCTTAACTAATTATTTAGTTTAAGTTGTTTTTCATAAAATAAGTAATTTAGTAGCTAAGATTACTTAAACAAATTTTATAAAATTTAACTCCATCACACATCATTTTCATTTTCATTTTGTTTAAAACAAAAATTCAGTCAGTCGATGAAAATAAGTATTCGTATATATATATATTATTTATTTATTTAAATCAAATTAATGTAAATGCAAGTACCTGCTGCCTTACTGTTAAGTCAAGTGTTGTTATATATAATTTATTTGAACCAGATATATTTAAATTTAATTAAAAACCAAAGCAGACGTACCTCACCATCGTACGCGAGGTGAACTTGCTAGAGCGAACCCTAGCCTTGCCGTCGCACTCGCATCTCAAAGAGCCTCCATCAGCGACACCACATAGTCGCGAGTCGCCCACTGTCGTTCGTCGTGAACACCTCGAGCCGCCGCCTTCATCGAAGTCGAAGCTTCCAGGATCGCGACCCATCGAGCCTCCTATCTGCTGCAAGCGAGGTACACGATCCCTCTGCTCGGTGCCGAGCTCGAGCGTACTGCCCTATGAACCAAATCGCGAAACCACCAGACGCGATGTACCCCTCCCCGCCTTGTCGATTCGAACTCGATTAAGTTTCGTGTCGCCCAATTTTTTTTCACGTTCGATTTGGGAAAGAAAAGAGGCAGCCCTCTTCTATTTGATTTCATTTTGATTTAGCGATTTTGATTTCGATAATGAAGAAAAGGGTAAAGTTCCTTATAGATTTTGAACGAACAGAAAATATCTACCTGCCTTCATCTATTTTATCAACGAAGAAGCGTATGAAGGAAGCTAAGGAAACGTATTAAAAATTGGAAATGGCTTCTTGAGTACGCTTGACCATTATATAATTAAATATTTAAAATATCTCGTTGCATAACGCGAGATCCCAAACCCCGAATCAGACATGCCGACAGACGTTTATAAAGTTTTGCTCGCATTCCGAATACGATGGAACGTGTTTCGGAGGTTAATTTGATTGTATGTGCGAGTTACAGAGGAAAATGATCAATTTTAAATTAAATCGATTTAAACGGTATATTATTAAAACTGAACAAATCACCTTTAAATTAAATTTCAACCATCCTATTATCTTTAGTATCATCGTTATAAATTTTACAAACCTTCAAATTATTTTAACAGGCTTAGAATTTCCAGATTCAACAATTTACCAAATTTTAATTATTAAATGCAATATTGAACTATAAAATTCAATGATTTAATTATCAATTAAATATTGATATCTCGAATTATAGTCAACATCAACTTGTAAATGTTTAAAATCAATTCAATTATCCCATTTTAAATTGTTAAAAATTCCGGGTCGTCACAGAAGAAGTTTGCTTGGACTGAAGAGGCTGATTCTGCTTTTCAGAGAATCAAGACACTCTTGACCACAACGCCCATTCTTAGATACCCGAACTTTCAGTTGCTCTTTGAGCTAAATACTGATGCGTCCAAGGTTGGAATTGGGGGAACGTTAAGTCAAATGGGTCATCCTATTGCCTACTTTAGTGAGAAACTGACTGGAGCTAAAACGAGATGCAGTACTTATGACTTGGAATTCTATGCTATAGTCCAAGCCATAAAGCATTGGAGACACTATCTATCTCATAAAGAATTTGTGCTATACACTGACCATGAAGCTTTGAAACATTTGCAGGGGCAAGATAAAATTTCAGCAAGGCATGCTTCGTGGGTTGCTTATTTACAACAGTTTACTTTCGTTGTGAAGCACAAATCAGGAGCTACTAACCAAGTTGCCGATGCATTGAGCCGTAGAAATCATTTGCTAACAACTATGCAAGTGGAAGTAGTGGGATTTGATTTGTTGCCAGAGTTGCTTATTTCATATTCTTATTTTGCGAAAGTGCTGGATTAGGTGCAGGAAGGGAGTTCTGATGATTTTGTGATGAAAGATGGGTTCTTGTTCAGAGGAAATCGATTGTGTATTCCGGATTGTAGCTTGAGGTTGAAGATTGTCAAAGAATTGCATGAAAAGGGTCATGTGGGCAGAGATCGTACCTTGCAGTTGGTGTCACAATCTTATTTCTGGCCGTCGATGAGAAAAGAAGTTGAAAGATTTGTGCAGAGATGTAACATATGTCAAGTTTTCAAGGGGACAACTACGAATGCAGGATTGTATATGCCATTGCCCGTGCCTACTAGACCATGGGTTGGTGTTAGCATGGATTTCGTTTTGGGTTTGCCTAGAACTCAACGGGGAAATGATTCTATATATGTTGTGGTAGACCGATTCTCGAAGATGGCACATTTCATTGCTTGTAAGAAAACAACGGATGCAGTTCATGTGGCACAGTTATTCTTTAAAGAAATCTATCATTTACATGGGTTACCTGAATCTATTGTTTCTGATCGAGATACTCGATTTCTGAGTCACTTTTGGTTGAGTCTGTGGAAGATGGTTGGGACGAAGCTGAATTTTAGTAGTGCATATCATCCTCAGACGTGGGCAAACTGAAGTTGTGAATCGATCATTGGGAAATCTGTTGAGATGTCTTGTGTCGGACAATTTGAAGAGTTGGGACTTAAAGTTGTGTCAAGCAGAGTTTGCTCATAACCATGCTGTTAACCGAAGCACTGGTTACAGTCCATTTTAAGTTGTATATTCAAGCTTGCCAAAGGGGCCTTTGGATTTAACGGTAGTGCCACAACCGAAAGGAGTGATTAAGCGGGCGTCAGATTTCGTTGATGAGTTGAAAGAATGTCATAGAATCGTTCAGGAACGTTTGGAGAAGACGAATGAGAAGTATAAACGAGTTGCAGATAAAAAGAGAAGAAGTGTGGAGTTCAACGAGGGTGATTGGGTGTATGCTGTGTTAACGAAGGATCGCTTCCCAGTGGGTGCTTATAACAAGTTGAAAGCCCGAAAGATTGGTCCAGTAGAAATTATAAAACGGATCAATGAAAATGTTTATAAATTGAAGCTGCCAGAGGATGTTTACACTTCTGACATGTTTAATGTTAAACATCTTATACCCTATTATGGAGATGAACAACCCAATGAAGAACTTTTAAATTCGAGGACGAATTCTTTTCAACAAGGGGAGGATGATGCAGCACATACCAATATCGCGAATACTTCCTTAAGTCGCGGCAAGCTTGGGTCGCGCATCCTCCTAAAGTCGAACGAAGCCCTAGATCGCAAAGACGGAGCCGTTCTAGAACCCTATGTCTTAAACTCCGAGATTAAGTCGCGAGTCGCCCCTCCTCACTATGTCGTGAACGACCTAAGCCAACTTCCAGAGCTCCAGTCTGCCTTGAGTCGCGAGCGATTAGGTCGCTGCCATGCTTCGTCCTTAGGTCGCGAGCGAAGCGATTAGGTCGTTGCCGTGCCCCGTAGGTCGCAAATGCGTATGTCGCGATAAGAGTAGGTCGCGAGCTCCAATTCCAGTAAGTCGCGAATGTCACTCCGCCTTCGTATGTCGCTCCATTTTAAGTCGCAAGCAAATTACTTAAGTCGTTGAAGTTAGGTCGCTCCAAAGAAGGTCGCGTGTGCTGTTCTTTAGGTCGCTGAGTGTTTTGTTTAGGTCGTTGTTGTTAATTTTAGGTCGCGTGTGCTGTTCTTTAGGTCGGCTGGGTGTTTTAAAAATCATTGTACTGTTGAGTTGTAATTTTCTTAAGTCGTTTGTGTCGTGTTGTAAACCCTATAAATATGGACGTGATGTCATTGTAAAAGGTTGTTGAATTTGAATAAAATTTCTTTTGTGTGCTCTTGTGCCACCATTAAAATTGGTAGTTGAGTGTTATCTCCTATCTCTACCTTCGGATATTCGAGTGCGCTCGAATCAACGATTGTTGAAGCCGATACACGGAATCTAGTGCGCTAGATCAACGTTCGAAGAATCGTAGATCTTCTCTCACGACATCGTGCGCGATCAACGTATCGAAGATAGCTAAAGTCCGGTATCTCGCGAGATTAACGGATTTGAACATTTGGGTATTTGGGTATTTTCAATCCATCGATTCTGCATCAATTCACCGATTAATTCCGCTAATCGAATTGGATCATGGACGGATTCGATTGACATCGTCGAATTCGCTTATCACGCTGCGTCATGATATCAAGTTGACAATAGACAGAGCAAGATGTAATGCATTGTTGCCATGAACTAGCACTACAAGAAAATATTTTATTGGTAGCAATATATAGTAGCGTTTAACAAGGTGCATCCATTTGTAAAAGTAAAAAAAACAAAATAAAAAAATGGGGCTTTGCACGAAAGGTCCCTATTTCTGATGATGTTACAAGAAAAGTCCCTATAGAAATAAGTATGTAAACTAAGTCCCTGTTTTTTCTAAATAAGAAAATGCAAGTTAGCTTGCGCTTTTTAAAATTTGAAAATTTTCAAAATCAAAAAACGCAAACTAGCTTACGCTTTTTAAAATTTGAAAATTTTCAAAATCAAAAAGCGCAAACTAGCTTGCGCTTTTTAAAATTTGAAATTTTTTTTCAAAATCAAAAAGCGCAAACTAGCTTGCGCTTTTCTGATAGAAAGCGCAAGTTACCTTGCGCTTTTCAAAAATTTTAAAAGTTTGAAAATTTTCAAAAATTTTTCAAAATTAGAAAGCGCAAACTAGCTTGCGCTTTTCAAAAATTTTAAAATTTTCGAAAATTTCGAAAAATATTTCAAAATTAGAAAAGTGCAAGTTATTTTGCATTTTCTGTCAGAAAAGCGCAAGACACTTTGCGTTTTTTTTAATCTTGAAAAATAGGGACCAAATTTACATATTTATTTCTGCAGGGACTTTTTGTATAACAACATCAGAAACACGGACATGTGACTCTTTTCTTGTAAAAAAACAACACTGCTAAAGTGTAATCCTGCCAACATTTTCAGTTTACGTAAAATCTTTCTCCTTCCCCGCTTTCCTTTTTATTTTTTCGTTAACTCATCTTTACTGAAAATCACCCTAATCCCTAAATTAAACTTCTGTCATCAGGAAATAAAAAAATCTCTTAAATATGATTAATAAAAAACAAGTACCTCCTTCGTCTTCATCTCATCCCACTCAACCTATGGCTTCACAACATCGCTTCACTTCTCAGCCTCCCATGCCATGCTTCGGTGAGCTTTTTAATGATTCATTAGTTTTTCAATTTTGTTCAAATTTGAATGACATTAGAGTTCAAAATTCAAATTGACAAGGAAGAGGTCAACTTTCTTTCTTTGTTATTTTTAAATAAATAACTGTTTTGCAACTATAATTATATGATTGTTGTGGTTTATTCATTAATTGTTAATTTGGATTGTCGGGATTTGGGAGAATTTATGAAGGATTTTATGAGTGCTGTTGAGGGGGTAAAGTCAGAGGTGAGACCATTGAATAAACTCTTTGAATAAACAACCATAATACTCCTATGCTCATTTGTCTTAATGAATACTATAACTTTGATGTTAACATTGAATTTCATATGCTTCTTAAAATAAGGTGGAAGTGAAAAGAAGTATCAAACACGGTAAGAAGAGATTCAACAAACTTTCAATTGAGGAAAGTGGAAAAATTGATGAAGAGACACTTGTTAATGTGAACAATATCAAGTGGCAAAGAACATCAAGCCAAAGATCTAGAAGTTTCAACTATGACTACATTGTGGTAAGTCCATCTTCATCATGTTATTGTATATTTGAAGTGGGCCTTGAGATCGCCTGCTAATATGCACTAGAAAAGGAACTTGATTGTATGGTGAAGGAACCAGATCGCTGGAAGGAACTGAATGATCTTTGCAAGGAGCAATGGACTGCTGCTGAACCAGCTGCTCGACTTGAAATGGCACCAATGTTTTGTTTCGAATGCATTGGCATCCACAGTCAACACACATAAACATTTTGTTATAACTAATACGCTTTAGTGATTTATTTTCTTCAACTTATCCTGCCAATGCTGCTTGGAACATGGGTGAGTGGGATCAAATGTCTGAATATGTTTCTAAATTGGATGATGGAGATGAAAGAAAACTTAGAACTGTTGGTAATACCACTACAAGTGGTGATGGTAGCAGTAATGGTGCCTTCTTTAGAGCTGTTCTTTCAGTTCCACCCCATAAGGTATCACTTCTTTAAAATGAAACGTCCAGTGTAGGTTTTTTCACAGTTGAACTAATAGTACTGTTGTTTTCTCAGTATGATGAAGCACGTGCATATGTAGAGAGAGCAAGGAAATGCTTGGCAGTTGATCTGGCTGCATTGGTTAGAATCTTAAACAGCCTGTATATTCGACAATCAACAATATCTGACTGCATTGGTTATCAACTCTTCACTGCATGTTTATTTATTTTTAATTGAATCTTCTATATATATATATATATATATAAATATATATATATATATATATATATATATATATATATATATATATATATATATATATATATATATATATATATATAGACACACACACATATGGGCTGACTGCATCATGTTTTATTAGCTTTGATAAAATAGTCATGCTTTTGTTATATATGATTGCATTGATGCAAATATTCAGAAAATGGTTCATAAACTGGTCTATAGATGCACCTAAATTGATTAACAAAAAAAAGAACACGATTCATCCATGTCGTCCATTCCAACCTATGCTAAAAGAACTAACATCACCGTCATGTTACCTATGCTAAAAGACCGTCATGTTACCTATGCTAAAAGAACTAACATCACCATCATGACCATGCCACTTGCTGAGTCTCCTACTTCTCTGATTCATTGATGCAAAAATTGTCTTCTGGTACTGCAACTTATATACATGAATCTCATGAATTTTTTGCAAGTCAAGTTTTATATGAGATATTACTTATAAATGCTGAGTTTTACTGTTTGTTGTTATACCACAGGAGGAAGTCCAATAAACGTGAAGATGAAAATTTGTACGGGTGGTAAAAATATCATGCTAGTGGCACATTTGTAACAGTGGTAAAAATTCATGTAGTTCATGAATACTGCCCTTTACTTGTTCACTTTCTTACACGTCAAAAATTCATTTTTCTTACTAGTCTTTTCTTATATTATATGGTTCTAACCAGTTTATGAATATTTTATTAATGCTAATAAAACTATTATTATATGGTGATTAAATGGTTTGTCAAAGCAAATATTTTGTAACAAAATTCAACTTATTTTTATTTTACCCCTTCTCGTTCAATACTATGGTGATTAAACATCTGCCCAACCCCTACTCAACATGCTTCAAGGAAAGCAGCCTATACAACAAGTGCATCCGCTCCAGGATATTGGCTGTCAAGTTAATAACTGTGCGCATCAGTTTGGTAATTTAAGTAGACGATTTTAATAACAGTCTTTTCTTTTATTAAAAAAAGACTTTTGATTTTGTGAAGTTAATAAGTCGACAATCAATTTCTTAGAACATTCGTTAGCTTGGTTAAGATATTTTCTTGCAATCGAAATAAAAAATAACATAAATTGGGTAACTACCAGTTCTATCGAATTTTGTATACTCATAAAGAGTAAATGGGTAAACAAGAAAATGATAATTGATAATTGTTTGACTAATACTTGCAATTGCATAATCTGTTGCTTCTTTGATTTTACATAGGTACTTGAAAGCTACGAACATGGTTCGAGTTCAGCAGTTGTCAGAAATAGAGGAGGTCAATCTCATATAACATTAAACGTTCATTTATATAGTCCTAAGAGCATCTCTTTTTGTGTACTTAATTTATTCTAACAAAATGGACAATACAGCAAAAATGAGCACCAGTTGTTTTTCCTTTTACCAAATTGGATAAGAAAATAGGATTCTTCATTTTGGCCAACGCCACTCTATTTCATTAAATATGGATAGTGAGCTCTGCAATTAATAGGATGAACAATTGAAGATACAGTTGTACTTGATTCTCCGTTTTGTCAAAATGCAGAACTAGACATAACTATTGGAGATGCTCCAATAATGTGGTTTTAAGCACCTACAGTAAATGGTTTGAGTTACTTCTTTATGGCTTTGCAGGTCATCAATTACTGTACTTTACCAATTGGCAATCCTGTTGCTGATGGAAGAAGAGAACTAATTCGGAACATGTGGAATGAGCGCATACGTACATGGAGCAAAACATAATGTTGAGGTTAATTTCTGTTCCTACTTTTGAACGTTAGAAGTTGTTACATGGTCGCATCACGATTCATATATTTTTCACTTCTAACGCCTTGGAATTTACTGCGTACTGTCATTCATCTAACAGGGTTGGCTGTGTTTATCGAGGTGATTGAGCGAGTTGACATTTGCTTTATTTTTGAGACATCGGACAAAATAAATGGAAGTTGGTGTTTATTGTTAAATTTAGTTAGTTTAAACATTGGGAAGTTTATTAAGGTTCAATAAGCACAAGTCGCTATGTTGAAGGTTTTCACAATGACCTATACTGTTTGATTGAATTTGAGTTCACCTGACATAAGTGAGTTTCTATTTCTAACTGATAAACCCAAACAAATCTCAAATCATTTCTACAACAACTTCGAGGTAGGTTGAAGAAATAATGGCATATTTCATTTTGCTCATAATGGATAAACAATAACATTCTGCAAAATACATTTTAATTAATTGTTTGCATTATTATTATATTATGATTTGATCCCCATTGGGTTGTACAAGAAGATGGATAAAAGTAAATCTAGGTCTAGAATAAATAGGTGTATTAAAAAGCCATGTACGAATAGGAATCGAATTTTAAACTTATTACAATGAAATGTCAGAATATAAATAAACAATCAAATTAGAAATCATATTTATAGATAAGGAAATGATTAATATTGTTCTGAGTCCTTAATGAACAACTGCTCTGGCTTACTCCTGGGTTCAAAACAATAATGAGATAACGATTAATTTATCTTTCAAAGCAACTAGTACAAATTATTCTGAAAATATACGTTTAACTATTTAACCAAAAATATTAGATATGTGCCACGGTTAACGTTAAATATTGCAAATTTGCTTGATATTCTCATTTTGAATCTAGATACTTAATGATAGTCAAAAGTTGCATGATTTTTATTCTTTCATCACAATATGAAATAATTTTTAAGTGTTAGTGTAGCCATGTGACGCAGCGGATATTCACGAAATGGATACAACGATGAAAGTAGAAATCGATGGATTGAAAAATACCGAATGCCCAAATCCGTTAATCTCAAAGATACCGAATTCTAGCTATCTCCAACACGTTGATCGTGCACGATACCGTGTTAAAAGATCTACGATTCTTCGAACGTTGATCTCGCGCACGAGATACCGTGAATCGGCTTCAAATCCGTTGATTCGAGCGCACTCGAATACCGAAGATGGAGAAAGGAGCTCACACTCAACTTCCAATTTCAAAGTAGTACAAAGCACACAAACAAAGTTTATTCAAAATCAACTTCCATTACAACTGAAACGACCTCGCTATTTATAGAATTTTACAACCCCAGGTGCGCGACCTAACATAGGTCGTTAACGACCTAACAACATGCGACCTAACCATGTTAACAACCTACGAATCACGACTTACGGAAACATCATCAACGAGTTAACAAATTACAACACACGCGACTTAAAAACATTACAACACAACAACGTACAGCAGTGCGACTTACGACCTATAGTATTTACAACAGTTACAACATCACAATTTACAACAGGAATGACTTACGATCTAACACTTGAGCGACCTAAAGATAACACATCTTCAGGTTGAGCTTCGGCTTTGTGAGCGACCTACGAAATAACGACTTAGCATCTGGAGCGACCTAACCCTTCAGCGACATAAGAAAATAATACTTCTTCAAAGACTTGTGATCTAAGCTTGGCCGCGACCCAAAAGATCAGCGACCTAAGGAGGCTCGCGACCTAAGGAGGCTCGCGACCTAAAGAAGCTCGCGCTGCATCACTGAGTTGTTTGAGCGACCTAGGCTTGAACGCGACATCATTACTCTGAGTAGGCTGTGAGTCGCTAGGTCGTTCGCGACTCAAGGAACCAGAACGACCTAAGGCTTTGGGGCAACTTGACTCGTTATGCGCTGCGTTGTTAGGTCATTCGCGACCTAGGGGTAACTCGTCATCTTGTCTTGAGCGACTTAAGGTCTTCGAGCGACTTAATGAATTGGGGCGACTTGACTCAGGCTGGGCTGCATCATCCTCCCCTGGTTGGGAAAAATTCGTCCTCGAATTTAAAAGTTCTTCCCCATTGGATTGTTCATCTCCATAATAAGCTATAAGATGTTTAACATTAAACACGTCAGAAGTGTACACATCCTCCGACAGCTTCAACCTATAAGCGTTTTCATTGATCCGTTTCACAATCTTTATAGGACCAATCTTCCGAGCTTTAAGTTTATTGTATGCTCCCACTGGAAAACGATCCTTTGTTAGTACATCATATACTAAATCTCCTTCATTAAATTCAACACTTCTTCGCTTCAGATCCACAGATCGTTTATACTTCTCATTCGTCTTCTCCAATCGTTCCTGAACGATTCTATGGCATTCTGTCAACCCATCAACAAAATCAACAGCCCACTTAACTGTCCCCTTCGGTTGTAGCACTGTCGTTAAATCCAACGGTCCCTTCGGAATTGCTGAATATACCACTTGAAATGGACTGAATCCAGTACTTCGATTAACAACATGATTATGTGCAAATTCCGCCTGACACAACTTCATATCCCAACTCTTCAAATTATCATGCACAAGACATCGCAATAAGTTTCCCAACGATCTATTCAACACTTCCGTTTGCCCATATGTTTGAGGATGAAAGGCGCTACTAAAATTCAGTTTCGTTCCAACCATCTTCCATAAACTCAACCAAAAATGGCTTAGAAATCTAGTATCCCGATCAGAAACAATAGATTCAGGTAGTCCATGTAGTCGATACACTTCTTTAAAGAACAATTGAGCAACACGGACTGCATCAGCGGTCTTTTTACAAGCTATAAAATGTGCCATTTTCGAAAATCTATCCACCACAACAAATATAGAATCATTTTCCCTTTGAGTTCTAGGCAAACCCAAAACAAAATCCATGCTAATATCAACCCATGGTCTAGCAGGCACAGGTGATGGCATATATAATCCTGCATTTGTAGCTGTCCTTTTCGAAACCTGACAAACATGACATCTACGCACAAACTTTTCAACTTCTCGCTTCATCGAGGGCCAATAGTAAGACTGAGAAATCAACTGCAATGTACGATCCCGACCAACATGTCCTTCTTCATGCAATTCTTTGATAATCTTCATTCTCAAACTACCCTCTGGTATACATAATTGATTTCCTTTAAAGAGAAAACCATCTATCATCACATATTCATCCGTCTTCCCCTTTTCAACTTCACCCATAACCTTAGCAAAGTAAGGATCATCAACAAATAATTCTGGCAACACATCAAACCCTGTTACTTCAATCTTCATTGTAGTCAACAAATGATTCCTCCTGCTCAATGCATCTGCCACGCGATTCGTAATTCCCGACTTATGTTTCACAACAAACGTAAACCGTTGCAAGTATGCGATCCATGAAGCATGTCTAGCTGCGACTTTATCCTGCCCTTGCAAATGTTTCAACTCCTCATGGTCTGTATACAAGACAAACTCCTTATGGAACAAGTAATGTCTCCAATGCTTCACAGCTTGCACAATAGCATAAAATTCTACATCATAAGTATTATATATCATCTTTGCTCATGAAAGCTTCTCACTGAAATAAGCAATTGGTCGGCCTCTCTGACTTAACACCCCTCCAATTCCAACCTTAGATGCATCAGTATGTAACTCAAACAACAACTGAAAATCCGGCAATACTAGAATTGGTGCTGACGTCAAGAGTTCCTTGATTCGCTCAAAAGCAACCCCTGCTTCTTCTGACCATGAAAACTGCTTGCCCTTCATACAATCAGTAACAGGCGCCATCACACTACTAAAGTGCGGTATAAATCTCCGATAGAATGAAGCCAACCCATGAAAACTTCGGACTTCTGTTATAGTCTTGGGCTGTGGCCAATCTCTGATTGCTTCAACTTTACTTTGATCCACCTGTATTCCTTCTTCCGATACAACATATCCCAGAAATAAGACACTGTGCCATAAACACACATTTCTTCGTTGCTGCATAGAATTGTTCTTGACGAAGAATAATTAACACCTTCCGCAAATGCTGAATATGCTCCTCTGTACTAGCACTATAAATCAAAATATCATCAAAGTAAACTACCAAAAACTTCCCAATGTACGGTCTGAAAATTTGGTTCATCACCCTCATGAATGTACTTGGTGCATTCGATAGATCAAACGACATAACCAGCCATTCATATAATCCTTCCCTGGTCTTGAATGCTGTTTTCCATTCATCCCCTGGTCTAATTCGAATCTGATGATAACCACTTTTAAGATCAATCTTCGAAAAGATTATAGACCCACTAATTTGATCTAACAGATCATCAAGCCTCGGCATCGGAAATCTGTATCTGACAGTTATTTTGTTGAGTGCCCTGCTATCCGTACACATCCTCCACGAACCATCCTTCTTCGGCACTAGCAAAGCTGGTACAGCACAAGGACTTAAGCTCTCTTGTATGCACCATTGTTCAAGCAATTCTTCTACCTGCCTTCTCAATTCCTCGTGTTCCTTTGGACTCATCCTGTAATGTGGTTTATGTGGTAATACAGCTCCCGGAACAAGATCTATTTGGTGTTGTATGTCCCTCATCGGTGGTAACTCTTTTGGCAACTCTTCAGGAAGTACATCTTCAAATTTTTCCAGTACTGGCTTTACTTCTTCAGGAATTTCAACCACTTCATTACTTTCACGTCCAATCAACAAAAATACTTCAGGCTCCTCTTCTACTTCCTTAACAAACTCCTTCAAAGATAGCAAAGTTTTAAGTTCTTCAATCTCCTCCAACTTGCTTTCTTCTTGTTGTCGCTTCTTAGGAACTAAAGTGATTTTTGTGCCTTCAAACATGAAACTGTAGCTGTTGGTACGACCATCATGTTGCACAGCTCTATCATACTGCCACGGTCTCCCCAACAACAGATGACATACATCCATATCCACGACATCACACCAAATTTCATCTTTATATTTTTTCCCAATCAAAAAATTTACACAAGCTCTTCGTCCAACCTTCACTTCCCCACCTTTTCTCAACCAAGCTAACTTGTAAAGTTTCGGATGCTTCTCAGTCTTTAATGCCAACTTCTTCACAGCCTCGGTAGAAATGATGTTATCACAGCTGCCCGCATCAATAACAAACTTGCAAACCTTCCCCAGAATAGTGGATGTTGACTGAAAAATGTTGCTCCTCAACCAGCTTGAATCATCCTCTTGTTTTGGTGTTAAACAAGACCTCCTCATCATTAAATTACAACCCTCATCTCCTGACAACTCTTCTTCCTCCTCGACATGTGGTGAATTAGAACATTCAGCTTCTACATCCTCATCCTCAACCTCAGCTACCATAGTTTGCTTCTTTGGCTTCGGACATTCATTGCTTTTGTGACCATGCTCCTGACAATTGAAGCATTTGATACCACTATTGACCTTGGTCTTAGCAACTTCACTAACAACCGGTTTTGCCACAGCCTTGGAAACATTCGCATTGCTACTAGCCACTTTCATTTGATTGTTGGAATTTGTAAACACACCACCACCTCTCCTTCCTTGCTTCTCCCAAGCTAGAGCTTTTTGATGTGCTTCAGCAACAGATCTGGGATCAAACATATTCACCATATCTTGAATCTGCATTCTCAACCCTCCAACAAACCTAGCGGTCAACTGTTCCTCCGTCTCCATGATGTCATTCCTCGCAATCAATTGATAACATTCATCCGCATAATCATTCACTGACTTTGTTCCCTATCTCAGATTCTGCAATCGTTGATACATAAGAGACTGATAATTATACGGCAAGAATGTAGCCTTCATTAACTTCTTCATCTTCTCCCATGTAGCAATCTTTGACTTCCCCATTCTCTCCCGTGTAAGTTTACTTTGTTGCCACCACGCCATAGCTCTTCCTCTCAAACGAGTAGCAACCAACTTAACTCTTCGATGCTCAGAAACCTCCTTAAAGTCAAAAATTTCTTCAACATTAGATAACCAATCCAAAAATTCTTCTGCTACCATTCCACCCTTAAATTCCTGAATTTCCATTTTCATCCCCGATTCCCATCGACGATCATCTTCAACCTCCCGATATGCATTTCGTACTTGGTCTCGATCTCGATAATGAACACTACATCTATCACCATCTTCATCAAAAACAGATGTACTTCGATAACGATCTCGACCATCCATATCTCTATGATCACGCATATCCCTTCTACTTTGTCTTTCAACATCACGATATGGCTCATGTTCAAACTCACATGGAGTTCTTCTCTCTTCATTTCTATAATTATGATGTTCACTTCTCAATGAAACTAAAAATTCTCTTCTTTCTCGGTAAGATTGCGGCGACACCCTCCTCGCTTCCGTAACCGATGGCGAAACTCTGTTTCCTCCATGGTTCGAGACTGGCGACCTTCTCCTTTGACCTTGATTCATGTCAATCATCAGTTTCTCTAACTTTCCAATGCCTTCATCAAATTTCTCATTGATACGTTGTTCCATTTGCTCAGCTTCTTCTCTTCTATACAACGCTTCAACATTCTGATGGCGATTAGCTCTTCTTGGAGGCATTGTCAAAACAAACAACAATCTTCAAAAAAAAATTCAAACACAAACTTCAAAAACTTGGTTTTGATCTAGCTCTGAACAAACCAAACTAATGCAACCTTCAACTTCAAATTGAACTTCACACTTCAACTTAGCTCGGCTCAACTCTCGGCCTTGAACAACAAAGTGATGCACGACCTTCTACACTTCAATACAAACTCTTCTCCTTGGCTCCAAGACTCGGCTTAGCTACTATTGGCTAAGTGTAGCTCTGATACCAAATGACGCAGCAGATATTCACGAAATGGATACAATGATGAAAGTAGAAATCGATGGATTGAAAAATACCGAATGCCCAAATCCGTTGATCTCAAAGATACCGGATTCTAGCTATCTCCAACATGTTGATCGCGCACGATACCGTGTTAAAAGATCTACGATTCTTCGAACGTTGATCTCGCGCACGAGATACCGTGAATCGGCTTCAAATCCGTTGATTCGAGCGCACTCGAATACCGAAGATGGAGAAAGGAGCTCACACTCAACTTCCAATTTCAAAGTGGCACAAAGCACACAAACAAAGTTTATTCAAAATCAACTTCCATTACAACTGACACGACCTCGCTATTTATAGAATTTTACAACCCAAGGTGCGCAACCTAACATAGGTCGTTAACGACCTAACAACATGCGACCTAACCATGTTAACAACCTACGACTCACGACTTACGGAAACATCATCAACGAGTTAACAAATTACAACACACGCGACTTAAAAACATTACAACGCAACAACGTACAACAGTGCGACTTACGACCTATAGTATTTACAACAGTTACAACATCACAATTTACAACAGGAACGACTTACGACCTAACACTTAAGCGAGCTAAAGATAACACATCTTCAGGTTGAGCTTCATCTTTGTGAGCGACCTACGAGATAACGACTTAGCATCTGGAGCGAACTAACCCTTCAGCGACATAAGAAAATAATACTTCTTCAGAGACTTGCGATCTAAGCTTGGTCGCGACCCAAAAGATCAGCAACCTAAGGAGGCTCACGACCTAAAGAAGCTCGCGCTGCATCACTGAGTTGTTTGAGCGACATAGGCTTGAACGCGACATCATTACTCTGAGTAGGCTGTGAGTCGCTAGGTCGTTCGCGACTCAAGGAACCAGAACGACCTAAGGCTTTGGGGCAACTTGACTCGTTATGCGCTGCATTGTTAGGTCGTTCGCGACCTAGGGGTAACTCGTCATCTTGTCTTGAGCGACTTAAGGTCTTCGAGCGACTTAATGAATTGGGGCGACTTGACTCAGGCTGGGCTGCATCACCATGGAAAGGGACTTGGAGAAGAGGCATCCGTCATGATTAAATAACCATGGCTATAAAAATTAACTAAGTTAACTAAGTTTTATAAAAATTAAATAAGTTTATAAAAATTAACTAAGTTTATAATAATAATAGTAATAACAATAAATTAGCTAAGTTTATGAAAAATTTATAAGTTTGAGATAATGTATAAAAATTAACTAAAATAATAGAGTTTAAATATGAAATAATTTATAGGTTAAGTTAATTAAAATATAAGTTATGACATTTTAAGTTTTAGCAATTGAGATAATTTATAAATTTAATAACAATAATAAAGATAATGATAATAATAATAAATAATAGTTCGAACAAACTTCGAGATAATTTATTAATAATAATAATGATAATAATAATAATAAATAATAGTTTGAATAAACTAATAAGTTTATAAAAATTAAATACATTTATATAAATTAACTAAGTATTATAAAAATTAACAAGTTTATAATATTAATAATAATAAACTAAGATTGATAAAAAATTAACTACGTTTATAATAATAATAAAAAACTATAGTGTGATGAAAATTAAATAAGTTTATAATAATAACAACAACGACGATGATGATGACAATGACGACAATAACTAAAACTAAGTTTATACAAATCAACTAAGTAAACTAAGTTTTATAAAAAATAAATAAGCTTATAAGAATTGATTAAGTTTATAATAATAATAATAATAATAATAATAATAAATTAACTAAGTTTACAACAATAATAATAAATTAACTAAGTTCATGAAAAATTTATAAGTTTGAGATAATTTATAAAAATTAACCAAATTAATAAAATTTAAGTTTGAGATAGTTTATAAGTTTAAGTTAATTAAATATAAGTCATGACATATAAGTTTTACTATTGAGATAATTTATAAGGTTGAGTTAATATAAATAAATTTATAAATAAGTTAACCGAGCTTTATAAAAATTTAATTAATTTTTATAAAAATTAATCAAAGTTTTAAAAATTAACTAAGAGTTATATAACTTAACTATGTTTAATAATATTAAATAAAATTATTCAAATCTAATTAAATTTTATTAGAATTTAACTATAAATAAGTTTTTAAAAATTAAATAAGTTTATTAGAAAAATTAACTAAGTTTTATAAAAATTTAACTAATTTTATTAAAATACTTAAATTTAAGAAAAGTTCAACTAAGGATGTTTGATATATTTTAAATATGAAACAGTTTTATAATCATTTGTTGTTTGTTAAACTTGTCTACATGTAATTACATTTTAGGAATAAAGACCAGTTGCAGCAAATAATTGTGGGTAATCAAGTAATGAACATGTCTTTAATTGTCATATATACTATAACATTTTATTAGTACTTGTTGTGTAGACTTGTTTATGAATGATTATGGATTTTTTGTGAATTTGCTCGGTTTGTTGAAAAAAAATTAACGAAATAGTTATGGATATTATATTTCATTATGTGATTTACGTGTTTTTTTAATTGTTTGAATACGATAATTATGTGATTGATTGATTGTTTGAATACGATGATTATGTGATTGATTTTTGGTTGTAATAAGACTATTATACAAGCGATGGCTGGAAAGTGTACAGGCCATTAAAATGAAATAGTAGCATGTACAGTACGCTATAAAATAGCCAATAACTTTTAGCAGCATTTTAAAAACGCTACTAAAATAAATGTAAATAGATGTGATACGACATTTGAAGCGTTGGAAAAAAGCTACCAAAAATTTAAGTAGCGTTTTAGTAAACACTACGATATGACATGCTACTAAAAGTATGAAACTTTTTGTAGTGTTTCTAATACTTACGATAGGTCATGTTTTGGTAGCATTTACTACAACGCTATAAAAAAAATTAGATTTTTAGTTGCATGCCGTATCGCAGCGTTTATCGAAACGCTAAAAGTTTTGGCAGCATTTTTTCAACACTACAGAAAACGTTTTCTGGTGTAGTGTGGAAGAGAGTTGATGGACCTCAAGGAAGCATAATAAGGAAAACTGATACGGAAATGATGAGTTTAGCAAGTATATGTTTACAATATATTGTTTAATTTGCTAAATATTTACAAAATTACATTAATACATTAATAATTCATCCTCAAGCATCACTATTCTTTTAGACTGTTTACAACATATTGTTAAATTTGCCAACCTTTTGGTGAAATATTTGTAGAGTAGACAAGCACCATTGTCCCAGTGGTTAAGTGATTCGACTTTGGTGCGAGAGGTCACAAGTTCAAAACTTGCATAGCGTGATTCGAATATTTATTGATACATGATTTGTGGTTTGTTGTCCCAGTGACATGTTGTATTTAAGTACTATTTCAAAAAAAAAGTTTATAGAATATTTTAGTCATAATATGCATTTTATCGATTGTATATGTAAGTTGTATTTCTTTCCACTTAAATAATCACAACTAAAGTAGAAGGTATTCGTTAAGTAAGATTATTTTTTTATATGAGAAATATTATATCAGTTATTTGCAAGATATATAAACATCACATTGCCGATTGCAGGATAACACTATACAAAGATGCCAATATAGTTGCTTTTTGCACTCTCAAATTGTGTAATTAGTTATAAAACATATTTATTCTCTTTATTGATATTAATTTTGACTTCACTGTAATTCTAATAACTAATTCTGATTCTCTTCGCTTGTATGTTTATAGGCACATTTTCCTGAATGTGACTTTACATGAAAATATTGGAGCTTTTGCAAGTGCCCTTTTGGATGCAAAACCAGTAAGCCTTAAAATAGGTAAGTAGTTTTTTATTCCCAATGTTTCTCCTGCTTTGGTTCTAAAACCTTTACTTCTTTGCCATTAATAACTTAGTTACACGGGATTCAACACTGATTTTGACTATACTTGAGTTTACAAATTTATTTTCGCTTATTCCTCTTTGAAATAACTTTATATTAATGTCCTCCCTTCTTTCTCTCCAGCTATAAATCATTGTCTTGTCCTTAATAACCATTTTCAATCCACTCCTTTACCATGTCAATCGATCTCAAGTATTGAAATGCCTGAAAACACAAATCATCATTATCTTTTTTTTTTGAAATGGTACTTAGATACAACATATCACAAATCATATTTTGTCAATAAATGTTTGAATCACGCTACACAAGTTTCGAACTTATGACCTCTTGCATCAAAGTAGAAGCACTTAACCATTGAGACAATGGTGCTTGTCGATGCATTATCTTTGGTCAGCATAATCGATGTCTAATAATCTTCTTTAATTCACTAGGCGACCTAGTGATAATGCAATTTTTTATTTTTGATCTGTTATCTACAACCACTAAAATATTTATAACTTTAATTTATCAAATGAAGAGCTCTAGCTTAATTTGCTACTTCGTAAATTTTCATTTTATTTTTACAACTTTACAGATTTATAGTCATCTAATTGCGGAGATAGTTCTTCTCTCAATGACCAGAACTAAAAAATATTACTAAAATATGATGATATATTACGAGTGAAATATTGATTTACATTAATATACTATATACAATTCATGCTAAATAATAACTATAAGTGCAAAGCTATAAGTTTAATATATATGTTCATTATTTTGAAATACAGTACTATAATGTTATTAGCTAAAGTTGTTTTCTTTTTTTACAAATTCTGTTCGATCAAGTCATTAGTGTGACTCTACAAGCAAAATTTTCGCTATATTTCATTTATCGTAGTCAAACACCAAATTTCAGCTCATCCTCAACTTGAAAATATGCAAATTGATATTCTGCTAGTAGTGATTTCAGTATTGTCCCATGGAAAATGTTTGGTCCAACTCAGTGACTATATATGACATGTGCTCGTTGCTTTAAGGTAGTCATATCAATGAAGTTTTCATGGGTAGTGCAGAAATTTAGAGCAGCAAATGCTTTTTTCTCTTTTACTATGTTGCCAAAACTTTTGCCTCCTTTTCATGAATTATGTGTTCTGACTTTTTTTCATAAGTCATAAGTTAGAATTTGGAGTAGCTAATGTTTTTCATATAACACCATGGTATTTATATAACATATAGCTTTCACAAGTTTTATGTTTTATTATATTAAGTTAACATTGTACACATGGATATTTGGAGCAGCTAAATTGACCAAGTAAACTATTTTTTATGTTAGATTAGACCAATGGATTAATGAAGTATGTTCACTTAGCTACTCATTTGATTAGGATGAGCTCTAAAGCTTTTGTGTAGTGGCATCTATATAATCAGGTAAAAGCTATGTTTCTAGCAATTTACTTTCCAAACTTATCGATTTGTTAGCATGGAATCTTAATGCATCAAGATGCCACCTTGTATTACCATATGAAAATAACAATGGGTCATTCTCTAACAACTATCGAATAAACTTTATAAATTTGAATCAACATTATCATATGCAATAACATGATTAGAATGTCATTATTTTTTCCCTTATAATATTAGTTTGTAATTTGGGTCTGCGATCTTTCATTTTTGTCTATGTATATTTTATAGTCTAGCCATTAGACTAAGAACTGTATAAGCTATTCGATTTTTATTTTTATTGAATATATCATTCATAAATAATGTGAGAAAAAGTGATTTATATATAAAACCAGAACAATATGATTTAGAATCCTAATAGTGATTGATTTTAACGGATGGATGAACTGCTCCTATTTTGTCATGAAGAAATTAAACAACGATTCATATATCAGAAACATCATTTGTAATTAGGCTTTATGTTTAAATAAAAAGCGGTAAATAATCTCCTATGGTACACTCAAGTAATTAGATATTGTATAACTTTAAATCATGGAATGCTTACCATTGCTTGTAATGATGGATGATATCTCTGTGCATGGCAATTGGCCAATGGAGGCTCTTGTGAAACCATAAATGAGTTTGCACTTATCTTGAAACAAGAATGAGCTCAAATCAGCTACTAATATAAAGAAAATTATGAGAATTACAATATCACACTAAATATAAAGAAGTGTAGACATTTTAACAAAAAGTATACATGTAAACATCATAGAAGGGTGTAATTTATGTTTAAGTTAGTAGTTACTTATTGTTGCCAAATAGAACATACAACAAACAAACGAGGCCAAGAATATTTTTTTGTAGGATTTCGCAGTTATACTTATTATGTATCATTCTTTAAGCTCTATTTACATGAATAGAGAACAAATCAACCTTGGGAAGTTTTTAGTCTGTTATTTACTATAATGTATGACATTTGTAATGCGTTGTTCGTTGTGTATAATGATTCAGTTTTTTGCTAGACTAAATTTGTCATGTCTATGATATATTGAGAGGTTATAAATTTTTTGGTTTTCCCAAAAGCTTAATTACTTTGTTGTTGTATTAGTTATCTAAGTGTGGACTATATTGTTAGCTTTGAATTAAACCTGAGAACATTCTTCATTGTTAAGTTTGATTTTTCCTATTTAAATATGTCGATTGTGCTTTCACTTTTGGTATATACATAGAGCTGCTAATACAATGATTACATAATTTGACCTGCAGATGAGTTTAAGATGAGCGTTGGGGTTAACCATCTTGGTCACTTTGTGCTCGCTCGCTCGCTTCTTTATAGCTTGAAGGAGTCTTCTTATCCTTTTAAGTGCCTCATCATTGTTGGCTCCATTACAGGTATTTATTCTCTCAATCAACTCAGTAAATCAATAATAGGAGTTTGAGTATGGAAGCTTGCATACATGAGGTTGAGTGCGTAACCAATTCTATATTAGATTGAGAGGTTATTCTTTGTTTGGTCTTGTCACATTGTTTATCTGGTTATTGTAAAATCGACATTGTATTTAATTTTATAGAAGTTAACTAAGTATTATAAAAATTAACAAGTTTATAATAATAATAATAACTAAGTTTGATAAAAAATCACGTAAGTTTATAATAATAGTGATAATAAACTACAATTTGATAAAAATTAACCAAATTTATAACAATAACAATAAACTAAGTCAACTATGTTTTATAATTAATAATAATAACAACAATAATAACAAAATTAAGTTTGTAAAAATTAAATAAGTTAATAAAGTTTTATAAAAATTAAATAAGTTTATAAAAAATAACTAAGTTTACATTAATAATAATAAATTAATTAGGTTTACTACGACAACAATAATAAAGTAACCAAGTTAGTCAATAAAGTTTAAATTTGAGATAATTTATAAATTTGAGTTAACTAAAATATAAGTTATGATATTTTAAGGTTTAACAATTGAGATAATGTATAAGTTTAATAATAATAATAATAATAAACAACAATAGTTTGAATAAATTAACTAAGTTTTATAAAAATTAAACATGTTTATAAAAACTAAGTATTATATTAATTAATAAGTTTATAATAATAATGATAATGATAAATTAAGCTTGATAAAAAATTAAGTAAGTTTATAATGATGATAATAGCAATAATAAAATATCATTTGATAAAAAATTAATTAAGTTTCTAATAATAATTATAATAGCAATAATAAACTATAATTTGATAAAAATTAATTAAGTTTATAATAATAATAATAAATTAACTAAGTCAAATATGTTTTATAATTAATAGTAACAATAACAACAATAATAACAAAAATCAAGTTTATAAAAATTACTAAGTTTTATAAAAATTAGACGAGTTTATAATAATCAATAAAGTTTATATTAATAATAATAAAATAACTAAGTATACAATAATTATAATAATAATCATAATATAACTAAGTTTATGAAAAATTTACAAGTTTGAGATAATTTATAAAAATTACCTAAGTTATTAAAATTAAGTTTGAAATAGTTTATAAGTTTAAGTTAATTAAAATATAAATTATGTCATTTTAACTTTTAGAAATTGATAATTTTAATAATAATAATATTAAACAATGGTTTTAATAAATTAACTAAGTTTTATAAAAGTAAATATATTTATAATAATTAACTAAGTATTATAAAAATTAAAAAATTTATTGTAATAACAATAATAGTAAACTAAATTTGATAAAATTAATTAAGTTTGATAATAAGTTAATCGACTCTTATAGAAATTAAACTAATTGTTATAAAAATTAACCGAAATTTTAAAGTTAACTAAGTTTTATAAAAACTAAATGACTTTATACAGATTAGTGAAGTTTATTAGAATTTAACTAAGTTAATAAGTTTTACAAAAACTAATTAAGTTCATTATAAAATTAACCAAATTTAAAAAATAACAACTAAATTAACTAAGTTTTATAAAAAATATTTAAATTTAATGAAAGTTTAACTAAGGATGTGATATACTTTAAATATGCAAAACAATTTCATAATCATTTGTTGTTTGTTACACTTGTCTTTAGGTAATTGGCTTTTTTGGAATAAAGATCAGCCGCAGCAAAGAATTGTGGTAATCAAGTAATGAATATGGTTTTAATTGTTATATATTATAACATTTTGTTATTACTGATTGTATAAACTTGTTTATTAATGGTTATGGAATTCATATGAATTTACTCATTTTGTTAAAAAAAACTATTATCAAAATGGTCATGGATATCATATTTGATTATGTGATTAATGTATTTTTTCAATTGTTTGAATATGATGATTATGTGATTAATTGATTGTTGGTTTGAGTACAATGATTATGTGGTTGATTGTTAGTTTTAATAAGACTATTATGCAGATGACAGTTGAAAATGATACAAGCCATTAATGGAAAAAGATAGCGTGTAAAGCATGTAGCAAAATGGGTAATTACTTTTAGTAGCATTTCAAAAACGCTAAGAAATAAATGTGAATAGGTGCAATACGACTTTAGTAGCGTTGAAAAAAGGCTACCAAAACTTCTAGTAGCGTTTCGGTAAACATTGCAAAACGACATGCGACTAAAAGTTTGAAACATTTTGTAGCGTTTCTAAAACCTTACAATATGTCAAATTTTGGTAGCATTTCCTGTAACGCTAGAAAAAAATTCAGACTTTTAGTTGTATGTCGTATCGCTGCGTTTACTAAAACGCTACTAAAAATTTTTGCAGCATTTTTTCAACCCTACGAAAAGCCTTTTCTTGTGTAGTGATAACATCTAGTTGTTTGTTCATGACAAATTGCAAAAGCAATGCGTACTGCTTTTTAGGTAACCAAATTATATGTTTGTGATATAATAAAGATATCACACTTATGAATAACCTATAGTGTTAAGAACTGGATGTTGAATCGGTAAAGTTGGATCTTTGTTGTAATCTAAAACAAGAATACAATAGTTAGTCATGTACGTATGGAAGAATTCTCACACCTATAATGGATTGATAATTAAGCTTGGTTGTTTGATGTGATGTATTTTACTTTAGCGTTGAAGTGAGGGGAAAATCCATCCCGTTTTAGTGGCATGGTCTCACCATGGATGTTTAGGATAAAGATTTTATTCATAGCAGGCTTTATGCCCGATCCATGTTTTTATTACTTCTCATAAACTCATGGGTATTCATTCGAGTAGGCTGATGAATATAAATTTTGAAGATGAAGAAGAGGGCTTGTTATTCAATAAAAGTTATCTTAAAACTTCGCTGTGTAAAACCAGGATATTTAAGTGGTTATATGTTGTGTTCGCATCTTCAATGTTGAACCCATCACTACTCTATCTATATTTTGTTTATATGTACCATAACGTGCGAGTGATTTGGGTTAAAGAATATGTAATGAATTATGTAAACCATATTGATGTAATGAAAAAAATCATTTAGCTTTTTTGTTTACTTATGTTGTGCGATATAATACCGAACTCATTTTGTCACTGGAAAATGATTCTACTGATGACTACAACATCGTTGGCATCTATTTTTAAGCCTTGGAGTAGGGGATACTATAGCTTGTCTCCACAGTAAGCCAGCTTGATTAGTTAATAAGCCTTCATATACTCCTCTTTAGGGATGTGCGTTATCGTATAATGCTCTATACATTCGGTATTCCCATTGTCTTTATTAGGTAAGGAGTGAGACTCGCACCCTTGGCCTAGAGTTCCTTCTTCTTCGGGTAAATCACCAAACGTAGTCATGGAGTATATGCAATGTTACTACCCCTAGTTTCTTTGTTATCCTGAGTCCGCTATTAACGCTTAGTACTCAGCCTTGTCGTTTACCACGAGAAACTCTAGATTTAATGCGTAGCAAATCGATCGTCCTTCTAGAGTCATGAGTACCGCTCTTGGCCCAGGAATACATTCAGTAGAAGCTCCGTCTACAAGTAGTTTCTACTGAGAAAGTGTAACCATATCATCTTCCTCTTCCCTATCTTGGATGGTAAACTCAAGGTTGAAATTCACCAATGCTTATCCTCTTATCACCCTCCTTGGATGGTAAGTTATGTGCAACGACTCGTATTTCAATTATTTTAAATTATTAAGTTTAATAAGATTATTGAATAAAAATGGTTGGAAATAAAAATTTAATGTTTTATTTATGTAAGAAAATGAACTTGAATAAAATTTTGAAATAATCAATTTCGAAGATTTTGGCAATAATAGGTATTGAAATGAAATTCTATGTATTGACTATGTTTATAATTAATAACTAGAGTTAAATAATAAATGTTGAATTATTTGAAATTTATGATTATTAATGTAAATATCGGATAATTAAATTGTTTAAATTTAATATTCAAATTATTTAAATAATTGAATTCTAAATTTAATGTAAATGAAAATGATTTTAAAAGTTTATTTAAATTTTATTTAAACAAGAATGAAAATAGTTTACTTTTAATATTGAATTTAAAGGTGAACAAATAGAAATAAATTTTTTTATATTTTAATTAACGAGTAAAAATGAAAAGACCTTTGACGGACTAAAAATGGCGATAGATACTTCTTCGTTTCTACAATTTCTGTCTTTTTTCCTTCTCTTCTTCATCAAGAAATTCTTCTTCATATGCTAAATTACCCTATTCCAATTATAGTCGTGATTCTTTCTATAATTGCTGATATGCCAAGTGGTTTTAGAAGGCAAATCTACCGTTCAACGCTCTTTGCATAGAAGTTCTAAAGCAGAAAATTGGTTATATTCTAGAAGAGGGAAAGAAGATTTGATATAGATGTTGGGGATTGTCATATTGCTATGGAATGCCGAGATCCAGTTCGTTGTTTTAAGTGTGGAGTTCTTGGACCTAAGAAGTCTGCCTGTTCGATGAAATTAGAATTTTCTTCAGTTAAACGCAAAGAGTTTTCGATTTCAGAACATGGTTTCTTCTTTGTTCTGAAATGTATGCAGCTTAAAGGAATTCTTCTAGATCATTTAAGAATTCAAAGAACAGAGGGTATTGGTTTATTAGAGGATCTCTTCAAACATTTTAGTGTGATAAATGAGATGAATATTGGTAGGGACTACAGCAAGAAATTTGGAAGCCCCGAAGATTATTTTGATAAATCAGAAACTCCTCTGGATGGTTGATTCTATAGATGATTCACTGCCATTTTAGGGAGAAAATAATGAAGTCTTGAATTTGGTTGCTGATGCTAATGTTGATCCTGGTTCTTCAATTTTTATTCATAGTGATGAATCTTATATCTCTTATCCATTATTATTGGATCCAGTTGTGATGCAATATAATCTTGATTTGAATTCTATAAGAGACAATGATTTCGAATCTGTTTTTAAGCAAGATGATCTCACAGGGAGAAATACTAACTATGCAGTTAATTTGTGTGAAGGAGATAAGAAGTTTATATTAGTTCGTAATAAAAATTTCAAGATAAAATCTTCTGATATGGAAAAGTTTGATCTAATCACCAATAACATGTTTGATTGTCCGAATGCTATGATAGAAGATAGTGACTTGAGTTTAGCCTTGCTAGTAGAAGATGAAATAAATTTTTTGGGTTATGATATTAATAATATGGATTCATCATCCGATGATCTTTTGACTGAAAACAAAGTCGAGTCTCTCAGTCTTGTGGAGAAGTGTATAGATAAAAGCATTAACAAGATGTCTGGATTCAGTGAAAATATAGAAAGTCTGTCAGTTGAAGATGTATAGGTGAACAAATAAAGGATAAAATGCAGATATTTAACGGTGCTTTAGTGACATATGGAAATAATTTCGAATATGGAAAGATGTTCCTTGTAGGTGAGGAATGTCTTAAACAATATGCTGTGATGCAGCGGATATAACACTTACGACGAATTAAAGTATTCGTGTCAATCAAATCGATAAACGATTCGATGAAGCAATATGAATCGGTGAATTAAAGATACCCAAACGCCCAAATCCGTTGATCATGAAGATACCGGATTCTAGCAATCTTCTACACGTTGATCGCGCACGATGCCGTGAGAAGAGATCTACAATTCTTCGAACGTTGATCAAGCGCAATTGATTCCGTGAATTGGCTTCAACAATCGTTGATTCGAGCGCACTCGAATATCCGAAGGTGGAGATAGGAGACAACACTCAACTACCAATTTTAATGGTGGCACAAGAGCACACAAAGAAATTTTATTCAAATTCAACCACCTTACAAATGACACAAACCCGCCTATTTATAGGCTTACAACACTCACCACTCGACCATTACATAGTACAATACCAACGACTTAAAAAAATACACGCGACCTTAAAAAAAACACGACTTTAAAAAAATACACGCGACTTAAAATACACACGCGACTTAAAAAATACACAGCAACGATCCAAGCAGCGATGACAACGACCTACGTGATCGGCAACGACCTAAGCAATTCCGCGATGTAAGCTTTGCGATTTAATGCTGGAGCGATTTAGTCTTCGCGAATTTAGGTCGTTGCTTGAGTTGGGTCGCGATCATGGTCGTTCGCGACTTAGGGAGGAGCGACTCAGGCAGAGCAACCTGAGGTGGTGCGACGCGCGAAGGTCGGTCGCGACCTAGGAGGTGATAGTGACTTAGGTGGAGCGATCTACAATTGCCGCGACCCAGGGTAGGTCGTTCACGACCTAAAGGAGAGGAACGATCTACTGAAGCTGTTTCGCGAGCCAGGACTTCATCGCGACTCAAGGCGGAGCGACCTAGCGAACTCGTTCTCGATTCCAAGTATGCTACTGCATAATCCTCCCCTTGTTGACAAAAATTCGACCTCGAATTTGTACCTCTCTCTACCTCAACAAGATCATCCCCATGGTACGGAATCAAATGCTTAACGTTGAAAACGTCTGCAGTATGAATATGATCTGGCAACTTCAACCGATATGCATTATCATTGATCTTCTTCAAGATTTCTACTGGACCAATCTTTCGAGCTTTCAACTTGTTGTACGTTCCAACTGGAAAACGATCTTTCGTCAACACCGCGTACACAAAATCACCCTCTTTGAAGTCCACACTTCTTCGCTTCTTATCTGCCAGTTGTTTATACTTCTCATTTGATGCAAGTAAACGTTCATGAACAGTTCTGTGACATTCGTGCAGCTCATTCACAAAATCACAAGCTCGTTTAACAACCCCTTTCTGATGTGGTACTGTTGTCAGATCCAACGGTCCCTTCGGAATGGCTGAATATACTACTTGAAACGGACTGAATCCAGTACTTCGATTAACAGCGTGATTATGTGCAAATTCCGCCCGACAAAACTTCATATCCCAACTCTTCAAATTATCCTGCACAAGACATCGCAACAAGTTTCCCGACGATCTATTCACCACTTCCGTTTGACCATCTATTTGTGGATGATAAGCACTACTGAATTTCAGCTTCGTTCCCACCATCTTCCACAAACTCAACCAAAAATGACTTAGAAATCGTGTATTCCGGTCAGAAACAATGGATTCAGGTAGCCCATGTAGTCGATACACTTCTTTAAAGAACAATTGAGCAACACGGACTGCATCAGCGGTCTTTTTACAAGCTATAAAATGTGCCATTTTTGAAAACCTATCCACTACAACATATATTGGATCATTCCCTCGCTGAGTTCTTGGCAAACCCAACACAAAATCCATGCTAATATCCACCCATGGTCTGGTAGGCACGGGTAATGGCATATACAATCCCGCATTCGTCGCTGTCCCTTTGGAAACTTGACAAATATGATATATCTCCACAAATCTTTCAACCTCTTTCCTCATAGAAGGCCAAAAATATGATTGCGAAATCAACTGCAATGTATGATCTCTACCCACATGTCCTTCCTCATGCAACTCTTTCACAATCTTCATCCGTAGACTGCTCTCTGGTATACACAATCGATTCCCCTTAAAAAGAAAACCATCCACCAACACATACTCATCCGTCTTCCCCTTTTCAACTTCACCCATAATCTTAGCAAAGTAAGGATCATCAACAAATAAATCTGGTAACACATCAAACCCTGTCACTTCAATCTTCATTGTAGTCAACAAATGATTCCTTCTGCTCAATGCATCTGCTACGCGATTCGTAATTCCCGACTTATGTTTCATAACAAATGTAAATTGCTGCAGGTATGCAATCCACGATGCATGCCTAGCTGAAATTTTCTCCTGCCTTTGCAGATGTTTCAAAGCCTCATGATCAGTATACAAAACAAATTCCTTATGAAACAAGTAATGTTTCCAATGTTTCACTGCCTGCACAATAGCATAGAATTCCACATCATAAGTATTGTATCTCATCTTTGCCCCAGAAAGCTTCTCACTGAAATACGCAATTGGGCGTCCCCTCTGACTCAACACCCCTCCAATTCCAACTTTAGATGCATCCGTATGTAATTCAAATAGCAACTGAAAATCCGGTAAAACTAGAATTAGTGCTGACGTTAAAAGTTCCTTGATTCGCTCAAAAGAAAATCCCGCTTCTTCCGTCCATGCAAACTGCTTACCCTTCATACAATCAGTAACTGGTGCCATCACGCTACTGAAATGTGGAATAAACCTTCGGTAGAACGATGCTAAACCATGAAAACTTCGGACTTCTGTTATAGTCTTGGGCTGTGGCCAATCTTTGATTGCTTCAACTTTACTTTGATACACCTATATTCCTTCTTCCGATACAACATATCCCAGAAATAAGACACTCTGTGCCATAAACACACATTTCTTCGTTGCTGCATAGAATTGTTCTTGACGAAGAATAATTAACACCTTTCGCAAATGCTGAATATGCTCTTCTGTACTAGCACTATAAATCAAAATATCATCAAAGTAAACTACCACAAACTTCCCAATGTACGGCCTGAAAATTTGGTTTATCACCCTCACAAATGTACTCGGTGCATTCGATAGACCAAACGGCATAACCAGCCATTCATATAGTCCTTCCCTCGTCTTGAATGCTGTCTTCCATTCGTCCCCTGGTCTAATTCGAATTTGATGATAACCACTTTTAAGATCAATCTTCGAAAAGATTACAGACCCACTGATTTGATCTAACAGATCATCAAGCCTTGGCATCGAAAATCTGTATCTGACAGTTATTTTGTTGAGTTCCCTACTATCCGTACACATCCTCCACGAACCATCCTTCTTCGGCACTAACAAAGCTGGTACAGCACAAGGACTTAAGCTCTCTTGTATGCGCCCTTGTTCAAGCAATTCTTCCACCTGCCTTCTCAATTCCTCATGCTCCTTTGGACTCATCCTATAATGTGGTTTATGTGGTAACACAGCTCCTGGAACAAGATCTATTTGGTGTTGTATGCCCCTCAATGGTGGTAACTCTTTTGGCAACTCTTCAGGGAATACATCTTCAAATTCTTCCAGTACTGGCTTTACTTCTTCAGGAATTTCAACCACTTCATTACTCTCACGTCCAATCAACAAAAACACTTCAGGTTCCTCCTCCACTTCCTTGACAAATTCCTTCAAAGTCAACAGAGTCTTTAGTTCTTCAATCTCCTCCAACTTATTTTCTTCTTGTTGTCGCTTCTTATAAACTAAAGTGATTTTTGTGCCCTCAAACATGAAACTGTAGCTATTGGTACGACCATCATGTTGCACAGCCCTATCATATTTCCACGGTCTCCCCAACAACAGATGACATACATCCATATCCACAACATCACACCAAATCTCATCTTTATATTTCTTCCCAATCGAAAAATTTACACAATCTCTCCGTCCAACCTTCACTTCCCCGCCTTTTCTTAAGCAAGCTAACTTGTAAGGTTTCGGATGCTTCTCAGTCTTTAATGCCAACTTCTTCATAGCCTCGGTAGAAATGATGTTATCACAGCTGTCCGCATCAATAACAAACTTACAAACCTTCCCCAGAATAGTGCATGTTGACTGAAAAATGTTGCTCCTCAACCAACTAGAATCATCCTCTTGTTTTGGTGTTAAACAAGACCTCCTCATCATTAAATTACAACCCTCATCTCCTGAAAACTCTTCTTCCTCCTCAACATGTGGTGAATTAGAACATTCAGCTTCTACATCCTCATCCTCAACCTCCGCTACCATCACTCGCTTCTTTGGCTTCGGACATTCATTGCTTTTGTGACCAAACTCCTGACAATTGAAACATTTGATACCACTATTGACCTTGGTCTTGGCAACTTCAGTGACAACCGGTTTATTAACAGCTTGGAAACATTCGCATTGCTACTAGCCCCATTCATTTGATTGTTGGAATTTGTAAACACACCACCTCCTCGTCTCCCTTGTTTCTCCCAAGCAAGTTCTTTCTGATGTGCTTCAGCGATAGATCTCGAATCAAACATATTCACGATATCTTGAATCTGCATTCTCAACCCTCCATCAAATCTAGCGGTCAATTGTTCCTCTATCTCCATGATATCATTCCTCGCAATCAATTGATAAAATTCATCCGCATAATCATTCACAGACTTTGTTCCCTGTCTCAAGTTCTGCAACCGCTAATACATAAGAGATTGATAATTATAAGGCAAGAAAGTAGCCTTCATCAATTTCTTCATCTTCTCCCATGAGACAATCTTTGATTTGCCCATTCTCTCCCGTGTAAGTTTTGTTTGCTGCCACCATGCCATAGCTCTTCCTCTCAAACGAGTAGCAATCAACTTAACTTTACGATGCTCGAGAACTTCTTTGAAGTCAAAAATCTCTTCAACATTAGATAACCAATCAAGGAATTCTTCAGCTTGCGTACTACCCTTGAATTCTAGAATTTCAGTCTTCATCCCCGACTCCCATCGTCGATCATCTTCAACATCCCGATTTTGACGTCGTACTTGGTCTCGATCTCGAAAATGAATACTTCCTCTGTCACTCTCTTCATCATAATCAAATGTACTTCAATGTCGATCTTGACCATCAACATCACTATGATCACGCATATCTCTTCGACTATATCTTGCAGCATCACGATATGGCTCGTCTCCAAACTCACGTGGAGTTCTTCTCTCTTCATGTCTATATTCATGGTGATCTCATCTCGTTGAAACCGATGATTCTCTTCTATCTCGATACGATTGTGGCGACACCCTCCTCGCTTCCGTAACCGATGGAGAAACCCTGTTTCCTCCATGGTTCGAGACTGGCGACCTTCTCCTTTGACTTTGATTCATATCTATCATCAATTTCTCCAATCTACCAACTTCTCATTGAATTTATTGCTAATCCGTTGTTCCATTTGTTCAGCATCTTCTCTTCTATACACATCGGCAACATTCTGATGACGGTTAGATCTTCTCGGTGGCATGATTGATCTTCAACAAATCTTCAAAAAATTCAAACACAAACTTCAAAAGCTTGGTTTTGGTCTAGCTCTGAACAAACCAAACTGATGCAACCTTCAACACTCGTCCTAGATCAAACTCTATACTCGGCTCAACTTCAAATACTTCAACTTGCCTCCCCCTAGGCTCGACTTAGCTATGATTGGCTAAGTCTAGCTCTGATACCAAACTGACGCAGCGGATATAACACTTGACGACGAATTGAAGTATTCGTGTCAATCAAATCGATAAACGATTCGATGAAGCAATATTAATCGGTGAATTAAAGATACCCAAACGCCCTAATCCGTTGATCACAAAGATACCGGATTCTAGCAATCTTCTACACGTTGATCGCGCACGATGCCGTGAGAGAAGATCTACAATTCTTCGAACGTTGATCAAGCGCACTTGATTCCATGAATTAGCTTCAACAATCATTGATTCGAGCGCACTCGAATATCCGAAGCTGGAGATTGGAGATAACACTCAACTACCAATTTTAATGGTGGCACAAGAGCACACAAAGAAATTTTATTCAAATTCAACCACCTTACAAATGACACAAACCCGCCTATTTATAGGCTTACAACACTCACCACTCGACCGTTACATAGTACAATACCAACGACTTAAAAAAATACACGCGACCTTAAAAAACACGACTTTAAAAAAATACACGCGACTTAAAATACACACACGACTTAAAAAATACACAGCAACGATCCAAGCAGCGATGACAACGACCTAGGTGATCGGCAACGACCTAAGCAATTCCGCGATGTAAGCTTTGCGATTTAATGCTGGAGCGATTTAGTCTTCGCGAATTTAGGTCGTTGCTTGAGTTGGGTCGCAATCATGGTCGTTCGCGACTTAGGGAGGAGCGACTCAGGCAGAGCGACCTGAGGTGGTGCGACGCGCGAAGGTCGGTCGCGACCTAGGAGGTGATAGTGACTTAGGTGGAGCGATCTACGATTGCCGCGACCCAGGGTAGGTCGTTCACGACCTAAAGGAGAGGAACGATCTACTGAAGCTGTTTCGCGAGCCAGGACTTCATCGCGACTCAAGGCGGAGCGACCTAGCGAACTCGTTCTCGATTCCAGGTATGCTACTGCATCATGCTGCTGATCAAGGTGTTGTTGGAAAGATTGTTTTATCCGATCGAGTGGAAGAAGTAGATAAACAATGGGTTGATAAATGTGTTACCATAAATAGTAATGTTAAGTGTATAAAAGATGTTTATGGGAAAGCTTCTAATGATTTTAAAACTACTTCTGGAAATCAGAAAGAAATTGTTAATGTTGGTTGTGAAGGTGGGCTTGTTTCATATGTGGATCATCTGCTGTGGTTGATATAAATGATACAGGGGAGGACTTCTCTGTTCATGAGCTGCATACGTGTGAATTAAAGGGTGGATTGAATAGAGATTATGGCATTGTTGGGTGTGTTGTAGTTAATGGTGAGATTGGGTTGACTAGAGATATTATAAAAGATGAGGCAGTTGTTAATTCTGGAATGGATGGTGACGTCTTTCCTTCTTGTGTTGGACATGAAATAGAAATAACACAAGGGAATGCTAATATGGAATCTCAAATTGTTAATGATGATGTTTCCAATGATTTTGTGGTTTAGAATGTTGAGGCTCTAACTGATCGTATTGATGTTCTTGTTGGAAGTAAGTGTGGTAAAGAGGTAACTATTTCACTCAATTTGATATTAATGGTAGATCTAAATGTGCTGAGATAAAGAGCGATTGCATGGCATTAGATGTTTTTACATATTCTCATAGTAATGATACAACTAAAGCAAGTGAACACTCAAATGATAGGTAAACGTAGGAATTATGTTACTACAGGGTCTGTTCGACGTAGTGCCAGGATCCATAGTAGTCAGTTTCAGTTGATAGATGAGTTTCTTGATTCGAACGCCATGAGCGGTGCTCCAAATTCAGGCTTAGGTATGATTTCTGATTTGGGCAGTATTTATTCTTCTTATGCTCTAGGTAGTTTGCCATTCACTGAGTTTTGTCAGTCAGTTAAGGATACCCCGCTTTTGTCTTTTCTGATGTTGAATTAGATACTGATTTTATTGGAAGTAAAGAAATTGAGAGGGCTAGATCTTTTGGTTTATGAGGATTATTAGTTGGAATATTAGAGGTTTGAATGATTCAAATAAATGTGATAAAATTAAAGCCTTTTTAAGATTATTCTATTGATATTGCATTATTACAAGAAACTAAAATTATGTGTCTAGACATTCGTTTTTATAAAAGATTAGGGAGTTATCATTTTAGGTGTTGGGCTTGTTTACCTTTTGTTTGAAAATCTAGGGGTTTACTTATAGGGTGGCGGGAAAATTCTTTTAAATTGCTTCAATGTATTTCTAAGCAACATTCTTTACACAATATTCTCGTCAATCTTAATGACAATTCAATTTTAAATATCTCTAATGCTTATGGGTCAAACTCAAAAATCGGTCATAGGGTTCTATAAAATGAATGTTTAGAATTTAGATCCGTAGCTTTAGTTCTTGGATTATGGGGGGTGATTTCAATGTTATGCGTTTTCTAGGAGATTATTCACCACGAGAAGGTGATTTCTCTTCCATGGAAGAATTCGATCAATTTATTATTAATTCTAATTTTGTTGAGATTCATCTTTCTAATAGAGAGTTCACTTAGAGTAATACTAGAGAATCCCCTTCAATGCCCTTCTAGATAGATTTTTTGTTAGTGATGAAATCGGGGATAAATATCCTATTTGTAGAAATTTGGGTTTGCCTTACACTTATTTTGATCATTGCCCTATTATTCTTACGTGCAATCTTAATATATCTTTTAAATTCGAAAAAAATGTAATTATTAGAATCCAATTTCTCAAATCTGATTATGAATAAATGGGCTTCAATTAATTACTATAATATCAAAAATATGGATAATTCTGTAAAAAAAATTGTTTTAAAACTTAGGGGTCTTAGGAATTTTCTTAAAAAGTGGAGTATGAATGTCTTAGGTAGCATTAAAATTAAAAAGGAAAATATTCTTTCCAAAATGCTTAAAATAAATAAGATAGAAGAAAATCGACAACTAAAATTAGGTGAGCATAACGTTCTTGCTAATTTAAAAGAGGAGCTTAGTCCGATTTTAGAAAAAGAAGAGGTTATGTGGAAATAGAGATCTAGAATTCAATGGACTAATGAAGGTGATAATAATTCAATTTTTTTTCATAATATGGCTAATGGTAGAATACGCAGTAACACGGTTAATTCCATATTTGTGAATAATGTAGAATTGGTCGATCAAAGAGATCTTAATAAGGCTTTTACCTATTATTATAGAGATATTTTTGGTAGTAAAAATAAGCCTAGAATTAACGCCTGATGGAATGAATTTTATCCTACTGAATCCAGAATTGACCTTTCTAAGTATGATAATCCTTTTTCTAAAGAGAAAATTTTAAACTCCATTAATGGTTTGCCTAATGATAAAGCCCTGGGTCCTGATGGGTTCCCTATTTTCTTTTATAAATTATTTTGAGATGTTTTAAAATTCGATTAATTAACATGTTTAATGAATATGATGGAAAATTACAATTAGGAAGATTTTGCAAATGTAATTTTATTATACAAAAAATCGAAGCTAATACTTTAAAAGATTTTAGAACTATTTCCTTAATTAACTATTCCATTAAATATTTTTCAAAAGTTTTACCTAATAGACTTAGTAAAAGAATGAATGATTTAATTGATTGTTCACAAAACTGCTTTCATTAAGGGTAGAAATATCACCGGTGGTGTGGCTTCTGTTCAAAAATACATTAGTCATTGTTGTAAGAATAATATTACTTATGCGATTATAAAAATGGACTTTGCAAAAGCCTTTGATTTGGTGGATTGGGGTTTTCTAGTTGATATGTTACATGCTAGAGGTTTTAGTCAGAACTGGATACTGGATTATGACTTTACTTAAAACGAGTAATTCTAGCATAATGGTTAAGAATATTTTAGGGAATAAAATTCAATCTAAATGAGGATTAAGGCAGGGTGATCCTTTATAGCCTCCTTTTTTAACCTAACCACATATGTTTTACTATGATAATTAAAAAAGCGATTGGTAATGGATCTTTGGGGAGTGAAGGCAGTGAATTTCTGGTGATGGTATCTCAATGCTTCAGTTTGTGATGATACCTTACTATTTGCCTCTCATTTTCCTAATCATGTCATTACTCTTAAATTTATATTATACAGTTTTGAACTTCTTTCAGGGCTAAAAGTAAATCTAAATCAATTTTGAGAAAAGTTCTGTTTTAGTATTAAATGACGTTAATAAGGTTGAAGATTTAGTTACCAATACGCTTAATTGTAAAATCATGACTTTCCCTTTTGATTACCCTGGTTGTCTGATTAGACGAACTACACTTAAACATGATGATTGGTTAGTTATAATAGATAAGATTAAAAATAGAATTTCGAAATGGAACGGATGGTTTTTATCGAGAGCGAGTAGATTAGTTCTTATAAACTCTGTTTTATTAGCTCTCCCGATATATTGAATGTTTATGCATCTTTTTCCAGATTAGATGATTGATAAAATCGATAAAATAAGAATGAACTTTTTATGGAGTGGTGATAATTCCAACAGTGGATTTAAATGCTTAGCCAATTAGGAAAACGTTTGTGAATCCAAAAAGGAAGGTGGTTTAAGAGTTATTAATTTACGTAACATGAATTTATCTTTACTAGGAAAGTGGTTATGGAAATTTAAGGATATAAATGATAATTCTATTTGGAAAAAAATTATTACCAAACATTACTATAATTGTAGTGATAATTTACATCAAATCACTCTTACGGTTATAACTAAATTGTCTAATTTTTGGAAACCAATTTTAAATGTCATGAGATATTTAACCTTGGTACTGATATAATAGTTCATTCAGGAAATAGTACTTCTTTTTGGCATGACCTTGGATTTCTGTTATCCCTCTTAGGACAGAATTTAAAGAGATTTATGAAATTTGGAACTTTAAGAATTCTTTAATTATAGATGTTTTTTCTCCTGAAAATGAATTCCTTGGAATTTTAGTTTTAATAGAATTTTAGTAGATACAACTCTTAGGCAAATTTCTTTATTTTATGCTAGATTGAATTTATATAATATTGATACCGAAAATGATAATATTAGCTGGGAATGGGATAAGACTAAGAAAATTTCCAATTCATTTCTATAAATTTGTTAATTTCTCGGGTGTGGCTAATAACACTTTTAAATTTATTTGAAAAACAAATGCTCCTCCTAAATCTAAAATTCATATGTGGTTAATAATGCATGGAAAATTAAATACTGTAGAAGTTTCAAAAAGAAACAATATGCAAATTGATAATAAATGTTATTTTTTAATCTGTATTTTGAAGATATTGAACATATATACTATGATTGCATGGATACATACTAATTCTGAATAATACTCTCAATATATTTAACTTTGATCTTACAACTAATGCCACTGATTGTGACTACTATTGGAATAATTTTAGATTTAAGTTTATAATGGAAAATAGATTTTTATCCGATACTTTATTCATTATAATTCATTGATATATTAGGTTTGAGAGAAATCCAAGAATTTTTAATAATATTAATAGTCATTTTAATAATTGATTTATATAATATCTTCATTTTGTTTTAATTGGATCTCAAATTTTAAATATATATTAGCTAAAAATAATCATTTTAAAGAATATCTTAATAAGATTAGTAATAATATTAAGTTATTTAAACATAAAAACAATATTTTTGGCATTAATAATTATAGCATTAACATATTTTCAAACTTAAATGATGATTTCATTGATTATCTTATCCTTTTGATCAAAGGAACATAAGGATAAGTTTTAATTTTTTTTAGTTTTAGTTTGTTTTTGTTTTAGGTTACAGATTTTTAACATTTTTTGATCATGGATTCTTTTTAGTCTGTTTTCTAATTTTTATAGTTTTATGTCCTATTATCTTAGGTTTTATATCTTTACTTTTATTTCATTAATACATATATATGTATATAGATTTCATTTATATACATATATGTGTATTATTCTTATAATTTGCTTTACAGATATAGGTTTTGGCCAGAAATGGTATTAGATTCTTTTTATAGGTGTACAGGATTGCTGATGAAAGGATTGCAGTTTGTAGTGAGGAGTTCTTCTCAGTTCTTCTACATCTTCAGTGTGACGTTCTACTTCCTAGATGATTCACTTTTCAGCAAGGCGCTCTCTCCAGTTCTTCCAAGTCTACAAAGTCGCATTTTCATTCCAGATCATTTGCATTTCCAATTCTTCCAAGTCTGCAGCGTGGGGTTTCCTTCTTAGATGGAGCTGTCTTCTAGTATCATTGGTAGTGAGCTTCTTCATAGGTTTTTTAGGTACTTCTACCACCTCAATATCGGGTGGTGGCCTTGCTGGAGCTCGATATTGGGCATAATGGGCGGTGGCCTTGCCGAAGCTCATTGTAGGTGTACCTAAGTTCTTATCTTTGTTATTTGTACTATGTTTAACTACCCATCAAGCATGTTGGCAGCACCTTGTCTTCTGTGATATATACATATTTACATGTGTGCTCTGCTCTATTCTAGAGGATCACACATTTTTCTCAAATTAATGAATAAAAATAGCCATTTTGGCCACTGCTCAGATTTCGACAAAACCAGTTTCGTCGAATCCATAATAGTGAATTATTATAGGATTTCAAGTTTTATAGTGATCGGACTTGTCGTGAGCTTGAAATGCGTAAAAATTAATTTAAGGAATTTAATTAAAAAATGATTTGAAAAGCTATCTTCTGCATACATCGAATTAGGCCTCAAGACTGGTTCCATTACGTTCGGAATAAGGAATAACATATAGAACACCAGGCGGCACACTTCATTTGGAGTTTAGGATTTCACGGGTCGATCAGACGAGATATTTTCTAACTAAATAATATATTTACTTTCCCCTCTAATATATCATATACCCCGCCTACAAATTTGTCTCCTTGTCCCTCGTTTACTTTCTCTCGTTTCAAAATTCAATGGATGAAGATAAAAAAGTCAAACAAAACTGCAAACGTCACAAGCGCCAACGTGAGTGCGCGTGTGGGGAAGATGAAGGCGACGGTGGCATTGGCGTAGGGTTCGACTACAAATGTTAGGGTTTTCGTTTGGGATAGGCGCATGCATGCACGATAGTGGAGAGCAGCGACGGTGGCTTGGAGATGGGCGCGAGTGGTGGCATGCTTGGATAGAGGTTCGGTGGCTGTGGTGGTGGAGCGTGTCGTGTTTTCTGTCACTAGGTTTGGGTTCTATGCACAAGAACGCGTACTCCAAGAGGATAATTAACGTGAGAGAGGACTCGGTATATTAGTTTAATATAATTAATTTAGTTAATTCCTAATTAATTATTCATTTAGATAATAAAATCGTATTTTATTCTTACGAGGTCCGATTCAAGCGAAACGAGTCGCATTGCGACCATACTGACATCGTCTACAACATGGAGTGGAAGTGGAATTTATTTAAAGATGAAATATTTTCGATTTCAATTAAAAGGCAAGTGTTTTATAATGCTTATGAAGTACTATAATATTTTTATGTTAGTTAGATTGCAATCCTAAAGTGATTTAAATCTATTGATTGTTGTTTGGTAAATTTAACTTACATGGAAATCGATATAGAAATTTATATGGTAGAAATTTTGAATAATAGTTAAATTGAAATTAGAATTAAACTGCTAGTAAAATTCTCGATTATTGATAATGGGTTAATTGTAGTGATATTTGACTGTTTGGATGGTAGATTATGATGGATGCCAATTGGTTGATATTTTGGACGATTGGATGTCTATTTATATATATATATATATATATATATATATATATATCTTGTTATCACCCTGTAAATTATTTATAGTATATAAGACTGTAAATTGAACTATTTCAAATAAATTAAGAAATAGGTTGAAATGATATATATCTATGACATTTTGATTTGGATTGAAATGATATATATACATCTCTTGAATTAAACTGAAATAACTATTCACTTGGTCATAGGATAGAAAATTATATACGGACACCTGATTGGTTAAATTAAATGATTTTAAAATTCTTGGTCTTGAAATTATTTAAATGATTTGATTTAAAGAAATAAAAAATCGAATTTATGGAAATCAAATTATTTTCGAAATTGAGATCGAAATGTTGAGATTGAAATTTGTTAACAGGAATTGTTTAAATAATCAAATTGAAGTTTGAAGCTATAATTGAAATATGATTTACATTATGGAAAGTGATTTGTTTAAAAGATTTGAACATTTATTCGGACTTTGAAATAAATCCGGCAGAAATAATTTAAATGGATATTTCCAAATTTGGCTTGGAATTGAATTATTTTAAAGAGTTGAACCTCAAATCAAATATTGAAGTTTAAAATTTAATTATGGATATTTTGTAATCGACTTAAAATTGATATAAATTGAAATGGTTTAAAATTAAGAATTGAATATAAATCAATTCAAACTGGAACTGAAATTGAATTGAATTAATTTGAAATCGAAATTGAATTAATTTGAAAATGGAATTGAATTAATTTCAAATCGGAATTGAAATTGATTTGAATTGAAATTGGAATCGAAGTTAATTCTAGTTGGAATTAGAATTGAATCGATTTAAATTGTAATGGAAATTGAAATTGACTTGAATGGGAAGATTTGGCATTCAATCAGTTTGACTTTGAAATTATTGTCAAATAAATTATTTTAATATAAACTGTTTAAAACTATTTTTTAAATATTCAAATTATTTTGATTTTCCAAGCTATTTTACTATATAAATCATTTCAATACTCAAACCATTTTATACCAAACTATTTTACTTTTTAAACTACTTAAACCTATTCAAACTATTTTCTAAAAATTCAAACTGGTCAAAGTGGGAATTGTTTATATTCAAATTATGGGTTTAAATGCAAATTGGGTTAAAATAAAATATAACTTAAATTATAATCCAAATCGAATTCTGAAGTGAATATGATTTTAAAGCGAAAATTAACATATTAGAAGTAAGTATGATATTTCGAAATGTAATTGATTTCGAAGCGAATATGATTTTTCAATATCAAGTATGAATCGTGTTTCGAAATGTAAAACTGGTATGTAAAACGACATGTGGTTGTTAAAGAGACCGGGCCCTCTTAATTGCATACTCTCTGTCAATATTGGAAGCATTTTAAAAATTTTGTACACGGAAGAGACTCCAGAATGAAGTGGTTGGTTTGGGCGTCATTTGCTGGCTTTGAAGAAAGGGAATGATGATGGATAGACTCCGTGTGCCAATTTGAAATGACTAAAACAAGACGGCTTGACAAGGCTAAGCGGGCTAACTACCCCTAGCGGACATCCGCTCTTCGATTTTCTTATACTTGGTCCATATTATTACCCTTGTTTTTGGTTTCGATTGGTGCACCTTGATTTTTGGGATAACCTCCCTTTGACTCGATATGGGATGGATATACGCGGTGGGCGACTGTGGCTACGAGGCATTATTACCAGCCCTATAACCCGAACTAGTAGTATCCTACCTTGGGTGTTGCCTCACGTGCCTTATCATATTTTTATCCCTATGCGAAACCTATACGGTTTTGGTTTAGTGTTGTCGTAACACAGCGCATCCCTATCCCCCGACGTGCTACTGAAGCGTTATATACAAACTGTATGACAATGCTTAAAAACGCGTTAAGGGGGGTTAATGTAATGCCTTAACACTAACAAAAATATTTATTTGTTATAATATATGTAAATATGTGACGACCCGGAATTTTTGTATATTTGAAAAGTGAATATTTAAGTTATTTTAAATATTCGAAGGTTAAATTTTAACTTTAATTTCAAATATACAGTATTTATTTGGATAATTAATTATTAAATTTAATTATCGGGATTGGGTAAAATATGGAATCTTGATTTTAAACCTGTTAAAAATAGTTCAAAGGTTCAGAAAAATTTATATTGTTAATACTGAAGATGATAGAACTTTTAAAATGGAATTTTAAAGAGTTTTGTTCAGTTTTAAAATATATCGTTGAAATTGAATTTAAAAATAGCTGTCCGAGGCACAGTCTCGGAATTCAGCGAAACCAGTTTCATTGGATCCGTAATATGGTATTATTATCGGATTTCAAATTTTGTAGTGTTTGGATTTGTTGTGTGATCGTACGATGGATAAACGCGCTGGAAATTAAATTGAAATTCAAATATAAATAGTAAGTAATATTGACTAGTTAAAAGAATTTCACGTCAGATATTTTCCTTTCATTTTGAATACCTCTGTGAATGGCTAATTGAACACGTGTCCTACCTAAAACACGCGTCTCCCCCTCTGTTGTTCCGTTCAATTGAAGCTATCTCATTCAAATAAGAAAAAGGGGGCCGCTGCCTTCATTCAATTCAGTCGAGCCCTAATCCCCTAATTCGTTCTAAATCGATCGACAATTCGAAGATACTATCTCGCGAGACCAGGTTTCGCGATATGGAGTGGGGATTTCATCGTCGACCACGATGGGTGCATGGCATGAGGGTCGCGAGGGTTGTCGTGAGCATCGTGGAGGGGGTCGCGTATCGTGCTGTCGAGCATAGGAAGAGCGATGATGTCAGGTGGTAGTGGAAGGCCTGTCATCATTCCAGATGGGGGAAGTTCGTGCTTTGCTGTTAGGTCTGGAATTGTGGAGTGACAAGTCAGTTGGATTGGATTCGCGACTTTGGTCGTGATTCGTGGTAGAAGGGGGGATGGCGACCGCGGTGACGAGGCTTGGGATTCGATTTAAAGGCAAGTGTGGCCTTCGATTCGAGCTGGGGTGTCTCGAGGCCAGATGAAAGGGGAAGCAACGACACCCAGGCGCGTGCAAGGGCAGGGGAGTAGGGTGGAGTTCGCGACTTTGTCGCAGTGAGTGTTCCAGACGCGGCTCTCGCTAGGGTTGGTGTTCGCGAGGGTTAGAATGCTTCACTGCCAGGAAGGTATCGATTTCTTATTCTTGTTTTAATATAATGATAATAAGGATAAATTACAGTAAGGTATAAACTTAAATTTTTATACTATAAATCTGAGAATTTGTTAACTATAGGAATAAAGGAAATTCTGGAAATGATTGTTATAGAAAACAGAAGTTATAAACTGAGGATATATTTAATTTAAAATGGTAGTGATTATATTTGTAACCAGTTGAAAATATAATATAAAGTAAATATACCTATTCATATCCCATTTGCATATGGAGATGACTTATTTGCTTCATTGAATCTAAATAGTTTTAATTACTAAGGGTAATTTATTTTAAACAGAAATTAATTGGATTTAAATTTCTGTTTAATTAAATTTATTTAAAATAAAAATTGACAGTTTGATTTTTTTTCAAATAATTAATAGACTATATATATGTTTGTACAAGGTCTAAAATCCTGATGGGAACAAGCTGGGTTGGATCGGATTAATAATAGAATAAAGGTGAGTTAATCTCACTCAGTTAGATTTAAATTTAAATGGTTAAATTTAAATATTTGATTGAATGGTTGATTTGGTTGATATGATATATATATATAGTAGTATATATCAATATATACATATTGGCATATGTATATATTTGAGTTGTTGATATTCCCGCATTTATATAGCGGATGAGACCCTATGCGCCGCATAATAGCGGATATTTTATATAAAACCCATATACCGCGATATTCCACCTCGAAGTGGAATTGGTATTGTGCTAACGTTTGTGGATGCAGGGAAACAGGTTGGAGGGATCCAACTGGATTCCTCAAAATTATTTAGATTATTTGATATTCTGTTCTATGAATATTGATATCCTGTGATGATTTTATTGATGATTGAAATATTGGATGATATGGTTGGATTGAATATTTCAATAAAAGGAGTTATCAAAATATATTGAATTGGATTTTGAAAGAAATAAAAGAGTAAATTTTAAGTAAATATTTCAAGTGAATTGGAATAAGGAAATTTCGAAATAACAAGGGAAATATTAACTTTAAACTAAAGTGATATTAAATTTAAAGAATAAAGGATTTATTTTGAATGTAAGGATTAAATTTAATTAAAGGCTAAAGAAGGAATTTTGGAAGTTTAAAATTGGTATTTTCAGTTAAAAAGGGTTTTAACTCAAATAAAGGAATAAATCTAAAAGTTAATGTATTTTGAAATAAATGAAGTAGTAAAGGAAATTTATTTCAAAGTAAAGTAAAGTAAATTGGAAAATCAATTGGAAATTGATTTAGTTATTTAAAATTGGAATTTTAAAAGAAGAGAGATTTTGGAGATATAAACTGGGTTTATAAAGTAAAAAAAAAAAATATAGTGGATATTTGAATATAAATTCAAGGTAAGAATTTATAAAAAGATATGGTTTGGTTTAAAAATAAATGTTGATTTATTTTATGGAAATGAGAAGTGTATTTCTTTGGATAGCCAAGTACGTTTTCAAAGCAATTTTAAATAATAAGTTAAAAGTTTTTAGTATGTTTTAAAAAGCATGTTTTAGAGAATCTATTATTTCTAAATGTTAAACTTTAAAGTAAGTATTTTTCAAAAATATATTATTGTAGTAATTATATAAAAGTGATTTGCTATTATGTTTTAAAAGGAGAAATTTAGTTTATATTTATAAAGTGGTTTAATTTAAAGTATATATTTTTAATAAAGTATTAAAGTAGTTTGATTTCAATGTTATAAAATATATTTTAAAATAAAGTGTTTTTAAATTATTTTAAAAATCTAAAAGTGTTTTGTACTTGGTGTTTCAGAGAAATAAATATTTGGAAATGTATTCCGTAAGCGGAAAAATGTTTGAAATTGTTTTCAAAAGGAGTTTGAAAATTTGGAAATATATCTTGGAAAGATATTTGGGCAAATAAATAATGTGGGAAATTATTTAATTGTGTGATGGTTGCTTGTGGATGTTAATTGATAGTTAAATAACCGACTATCAATATTGGCCAATGCGCTGATCGTTTCGAAGAGACCGGGATCGGGTTTGCTACAGTACAGCATGATAGGGGGTTCTCGCTTCGCGGTTTGGTGGCGAACGGGAGACTCTTACCCCTACATGTCCCTGAGAGGTAAAGGCCTTGTGAGGGTTGGTTGCGAGTCGAGAGGCTGGCCGTAAAAGCAAATTCGAGGTATCACTGTATGCCACGGTGGGTCTGGGATGGTTGCAAAGCCTACCGGTCGCCGCTGCCCTCGGGCTGTTACAGTGGTATCAGAGCTTAGGCTAGCGATAACCTTGGCTCTGTTGGGAATTTTGAGAGTAATAATAGATATGAGCGCGTATTTGTTAGTGAATATAAAATGGTTTTATATTGTGTTGGTTGATTTATTGAGTGGCATATGAACCTTCGTCGGCACAGTCTGTACAACTGTATCGAAGGGGTTTCTAAACACTTGAATAGAACAGTTCGACACAATATTGTTTTAAATAGGGTGAATGAAATAATTTTGCCCAAATTATTTTGTATATAAAAGAAATAATTATTCGAAAATTATTATAGTTATATATTTGGATGCTTGGTTGTTAGAAAATGACCATAATGAGTTAGTCTCATTATTAAGTAGAAATTGAAAACTTATAACCTAAGTTGAAGAATAAATTTATATAACAAAATGGAATTTGAGAATGTAGATTATAAATGCAATTTATAAATTGAAATAAACTTTATATACAAATGTGAATTACAAATGTGATTTATAATCAAATGAGATTAATTCATAAACAAATGAAAATTTGTAAATGTAAATTGTAAAAGTGACTTATAACTTGAAATAAAATGTGATAGAATTCCAGAGTAATGTTTGGATATAAAAATTGGATGGATTTTGAATTTGAAGTTTTGGGAAAGATTTAAATTCCTTTGGATTTAAAAATAGTTTTTAAAGGTTTTGGGGAAATAATAGTGATATTATTTCATGAATATTTTTGAAATTGAATTGAAATCTGGTGGGATTTGGGATTTAAAAATGTTTGAAATGTTTAGAGTGATAAAAGCATTAAATTCTCTTTCGATCGCTGGAAAATAATTTCGGTGATGACTGCAGCATCATCGATGTCTATTTTCGAGTTTCCTAAGAGAAATTGCTACCAAACTGTTTTAAATTGAAAATGATTGTGAATTGAGTTGGTTTTAAAATTCAAAGGGAAATTGTTTGGTAAAAGCAGATTATTTTGGAAATTGGGATTTGAGGTGATATACCAGACATGTATGAGTTATTTATGGATTCAAAATGGTTTTTGAAATAAAAACCGAGCAATTGAATTCTGGAAATTCTATTTAAAATTTAAATGTGGAAATTTAAATGAATCCACAAAATAAAGTATAGAATGAAGTTGATTGAAATAGGAAAGGAATGAAAGTTAAATTCTGGGATTATAATTATGAGATGAAATTAACTCAATGAGTAATATAAGCTGGTAGATAAAAGAGTTAGAGAACTTGAAGGTGAATGAATTGTAAAACTTGTATAAAATGGTATCCTGGAATTAAAATTTAATTCAAGTATATGAAGGTGAATAAAATATATTTGAATTTAACTTAAGATAAGTTAAATAAAATTGAGAATTGGAATTGAATTAAATGTAAGTAAGTTGAAGTCGAATTGAATTCGATATAAAGGTAATGTAAAATGCTTATAATTGTGTAAAGAAATTCATATTCTTAAGTTCTTAAGTGTAATAATTTGAAATTTGATATGAAGATGGAAATGGACTTAAATGAATAGTCCTAGATCTTAAGTAAGTAAGTTAAAACTTATTAATAGAAATGAAATTGTAATTATCAAATGGAAACGACTAAGATGAGCAATCTTAATAAATCCAAACTTGAATTATAAAATAAATTGAACTTAAGATAATTAAGTGAAGTGATATTAGGAATTAAAAAGAAAGTATTTAATCTTAACCAGTGGAGGAACTAATTAGATAATAAATTAGTTAATGAAATTGAATTGTGAATTAATGAAATTGGATTAAAATAGTAATGGTTTGGATTTCGAATGAAATCCAAATAAGTGAAAATAAATTGGAAATGACCTGGTTATTAATAAAATAATTCCAGATGAATTGAGTATGAAATTTGATTAAATAAGAATCAAATGAAAGATGGAAATAAAACTTAAAAGGGTTGGTTAAAGGGAAAATAAACTTGAGTTATTGACTTAAGTAAATGTTGAATGGAAACTGAACTCAACAGAAGAGTGGTTTTAAATAAGTTGGGAAATAGTTATTGAATGAATTAACTTGGATTGTTGTCGAGCTAAATAAAATTCAATTTTTGGAAGTTGGAGATGAATTGAATTTAAGAAAATTATTAGAAATGAAAATCTGAATGAAATGTGGAATAAGTATTTAAATTGGAAATGAAGTAGTAAATTGAAGTAAGTTGAAATTCATATGAAATGGGAGTTCAATTTGAATATACACTTCAGTGGTGAAGTAGTAAATAAATATAAGAAAATTTATATGAACTTAAGAATTGAAGAATGAAATTCTTAAGAAAATTTGTATTGGAGATATACTTAGTAATTTTTGGAATAGAAATATATATATATACTAAGTGAATAATTGAATGAAGACTAAAACTGAAGTTGTGAAATGGGATAGTTGTGAATAAGGGGATAACAATCAAAAAGGAATGTGAATAAAAGAGAATTGATATAACTGATAATCAATTGAAATTAATACGTAAGGTGTACGTATATTATTTATTCGCATAGCTATTTGATCCGGATTCGAACACAGAATTTCGGGATAGATATATCGATCCGAATCAGGATTTTTCACTCGATTTTCAACGGCGAACCTGGATATGGATTGTTGATTGATTCTGGATATTCTCTATCATAGTTGGTGACTATGCAAGGAGAATGACGGTTTCTGATCAAGAAACCAGATCTGAGTCCGCACTAGGAAGTCGGGTGGACGATACTAGTTCGGAAGTGAGATTGTGTGATCGATTGAGCGATCGAATGTGATATTGCGTACGGATGATATATGTGCATCGTACGGGCTTAAGTAAAACAAATATTGAAAATTTGTAAAGGAAAGTATAAAATGACTTTGGATTTGTGATTGAATATTATTGCTTAGTAGGATATACAGGTGTATAAAAGCAATGGATAAATTGGGATTTTTGATTTAGAAGATAAAATTTAATGACCCAACAAAAAGGTATGTATTTGAATTTCTATATGAAATTTGATTGGGTTTTGGATTCAGCCACTTGGCTTTTTGTTTTCTTTTTGAGATTGGGAGGCCGTAGAGCCATTTTGTAGTAGTACCGAGCTAGCCGCGCAAAGGAGACGCTGGCGAAATTTTTCGGAAATTTAGGGAGTTAGAAAAATTTTGGAAAATTTTGATAAGTTAAAATTTGAATTCAAATTTAAATTTGAATGGATAAGTAGGTGGTATGGGTTGAACTTATGAATAAGTTTGGGAAGTTAAAAGATGATTAGTGTATCATTAATAAAAGATTGTTATGGAAAGTTGTTAAAACTATTTGGATTGGGAAAAAGAACGGGTATCGAATCATTTCTCTTAACTGGTAATTTCGGGGACGAAATTCTTTTAAGGGGGGAGGAATGTGACGACCCGGAATTTTTGTATATTTGAAAAGTGAATATTTAAGTTATTTTAAATATTCGAAGGTTAAATTTTAACTTTAATTTCAAATATACAGTATTTATTTGGATAATTAATTATTAAATTTAATTATCGGGATTGGGTAAAATATGGAATCTTGATTTTAAACCTGTTAAAAATAGTTCAAAGGTTCAGAAAAATTTATATTGTTAATACTGAAGATGATAGAACTTTTAAAATGGAATTTTAAAGAGTTTTGTTCAGTTTTAAAATATATCGTTGAAATTGAATTTAAAAATAGCTGTCCGAGGCACAGTCTCGGAATTCAGCGAAACCAGTTTCATTGGATCCGTAATATGGTATTATTATCGGATTTCAAATTTTGTAGTGTTTGGATTTGTTGTGTGATCGTACGATGGATAAACGCGCTGGAAATTAAATTGAAATTCAAATATAAATAGTAAGTAATATTGACTAGTTAAAAGAATTTCACGTCAGATATTTTCCTTTCATTTTGAATACCTCTGTGAATGGCTAATTGAACACGTGTCCTACCTAAAACACGCGTCTCCCCCTCTGTTGTTCCGTTCAATTGAAGCTATCTCATTCAAATAAGAAAAAGGGGGCCGCTGCCTTCATTCAATTCAGTCGAGCCCTAATCCCCTAATTCGTTCTAAATCGATCGACAATTCGAAGATACTATCTCGCGAGACCAGGTTTCGCGATATGGAGTGGGGATTTCATCGTCGACCACGATGGGTGCATGGCATGAGGGTCGCGAGGGTTGTCGTGAGCATCGTGGAGGGGGTCGCGTATCGTGCTGTCGAGCATAGGAAGAGCGATGATGTCAGGTGGTAGTGGAAGGCCTGTCATCATTCCAGATGGGGGAAGTTCGTGCTTTGCTGTTAGGTCTGGAATTGTGGAGTGACAAGTCAGTTGGATTGGATTCGCGACTTTGGTCGTGATTCGTGGTAGAAGGGGGGATGGCGACCGCGGTGACGAGGCTTGGGATTCGATTTAAAGGCAAGTGTGGCCTTCGATTCGAGCTGCGGTGTCTCGAGGCCAGATGAAAGGGGAAGCAACGACACCCAGGCGCGTGCAAGGGCAGGGGAGTAGGGTGGAGTTCGCGACTTTGTCGCAGTGAGTGTTCCAGACGCGGCTCTCGCTAGGGTTGGTGTTCGCGAGGGTTAGAATGCTTCACTGCCAGGAAGGTATCGATTTCTTATTCTTGTTTTAATATAATGATAATAAGGATAAATTACAGTAAGGTATAAACTTAAATTTTTATACTATAAATCTGAGAATTTGTTAACTATAGGAATAAAGGAAATTCTGGAAATGATTGTTATAGAAAACAGAAGTTATAAACTGAGGATATATTTAATTTAAAATGGTAGTGATTATATTTGTAACCAGTTGAAAATATAATATAAAGTAAATATACCTATTCATATCCCATTTGCATATGGAGATGACTTATTTGCTTCATTGAATCTAAATAGTTTTAATTACTAAGGGTAATTTATTTTAAACAGAAATTAATTGGATTTAAATTTCTGTTTAATTAAATTTATTTAAAATAAAAATTGACAGTTTGATTTTTTTTCAAATAATTAATAGACTATATATATGTTTGTACAAGGTCTAAAATCCTGATGGGAACAAGCTGGGTTGGATCGGATTAATAATAGAATAAAGGTGAGTTAATCTCACTCAGTTAGATTTAAATTTAAATGGTTAAATTTAAATATTTGATTGAATGGTTGATTTGGTTGATATGATATATATATATAGTAGTATATATCAATATATACATATTGGCATATGTATATATTTGAGTTGTTGATATTCCCGCATTTATATAGCGGATGAGACCCTATGCGCCGCATAATAGCGGATATTTTATATAAAACCCATATACCGCGATATTCCACCTCGAAGTGGAATTGGTATTGTGCTAACGTTTGTGGATGCAGGGAAACAGGTTGGAGGGATCCAACTGGATTCCTCAAAATTATTTAGATTATTTGATATTCTGTTCTATGAATATTGATATCCTGTGATGATTTTATTGATGATTGAAATATTGGATGATATGGTTGGATTGAATATTTCAATAAAAGGAGTTATCAAAATATATTGAATTGGATTTTGAAAGAAATAAAAGAGTAAATTTTAAGTAAATATTTCAAGTGAATTGGAATAAGGAAATTTCGAAATAACAAGGGAAATATTAACTTTAAACTAAAGTGATATTAAATTTAAAGAATAAAGGATTTATTTTGAATGTAAGGATTAAATTTAATTAAAGGCTAAAGAAGGAATTTTGGAAGTTTAAAATTGGTATTTTCAGTTAAAAAGGGTTTTAACTCAAATAAAGGAATAAATCTAAAAGTTAATGTATTTTGAAATAAATGAAGTAGTAAAGGAAATTTATTTCAAAGTAAAGTAAAGTAAATTGGAAAATCAATTGGAAATTGATTTAGTTATTTAAAATTGGAATTTTAAAAGAAGAGAGATTTTGGAGATATAAACTGGGTTTATAAAGTAAAAAAAAAAAATATAGTGGATATTTGAATATAAATTCAAGGTAAGAATTTATAAAAAGATATGGTTTGGTTTAAAAATAAATGTTGATTTATTTTATGGAAATGAGAAGTGTATTTCTTTGGATAGCCAAGTACGTTTTCAAAGCAATTTTAAATAATAAGTTAAAAGTTTTTAGTATGTTTTAAAAAGCATGTTTTAGAGAATCTATTATTTCTAAATGTTAAACTTTAAAGTAAGTATTTTTCAAAAATATATTATTGTAGTAATTATATAAAAGTGATTTGCTATTATGTTTTAAAAGGAGAAATTTAGTTTATATTTATAAAGTGGTTTAATTTAAAGTATATATTTTTAATAAAGTATTAAAGTAGTTTGATTTCAATGTTATAAAATATATTTTAAAATAAAGTGTTTTTAAATTATTTTAAAAATCTAAAAGTGTTTTGTACTTGGTGTTTCAGAGAAATAAATATTTGGAAATGTATTCCGTAAGCGGAAAAATGTTTGAAATTGTTTTCAAAAGGAGTTTGAAAATTTGGAAATATATCTTGGAAAGATATTTGGGCAAATAAATAATGTGGAAAATTATTTAATTGTGTGATGGTTGCTTGTGGATGTTAATTGATAGTTAAATAACCGACTATCAATATTGGCCAATGCGCTGATCGTTTCGAAGAGACCGGGATCGAGTTTCCGTATACCGGGATTCTAGGTCTGGAGACTCGAATACCACTTCGATTCGGTTTGTACGTTTCGGGTAACGTGTTCGAAGTCGAAGATTGGAGCTGTGAAGTGCAAGGGCTAGTCGCTACTAATCCTGAGGATATTTCCAAAATGGATGTAGTAGGAATAGTGCCTTCGGTTCCGTTCAAACCCAGGACGGACTGGTATGGACGAATGCTTGCGAAACATCGTCAGCGGACGATGGGCATTCTAAGGGATATGTTCTCTAAAAGGTATCGTTTAGCCTCGAACCTCATCAACCGGGAATGACTGAAAATCAGGGGTTATGCAGCAAGGCTTCGTGGGTAGCTTCCACTGGAGGGTAAGGTCATCCCTGTCTAGATGTCCCTTTTTATTTCGGCTTAGTGGTGCGGTTGCTGATCCCAACCGTGGGGTGATTTTATTCGGAATTATCCAGTAAGGGATGGTTCCGGCCTTGTGTTGCAGGGGAGCGGGCGTACTCCTCGGTACGGTGATCTAGGCCACGTACTGTGATAGGTGGTACCCCAGTGCCTAGTCATTCGTTGGAAATCCATTCTCCCTACGTGCCTGTACGGTTTTGATTGTGCCCAACTATTGTTGAAATGTGAGATGCAAGCATTTCAGCTAGATTCTATTTTACTTTCTGTAGACACTATTATAATATCAGAGGATTTTGATATAAAGTGTTTTAGCTATCGTAAGGTAAAAACCCGACATGTTTATTTGTGGCGTGGTCTTACGAGATGCTTTTGATTTCAAAGGATTTTTGAAACTTTAATAATCAATTAAGTGAAATTTTCTCACGCTGGTTTTCCAGACTGACTCGGGTATTGTTTTATATGATGCTCGGGTCAGACCGAGTATTATAGGTTACAGGATATGATGATATGGAGCTCAGGAGACGAGCTGGATGACGATACGTACTCTCGTACTTGCTATTATTTTTCCGCTGTGTATTCAGTTGTATGATATTGATGTGATGTACTCTGATGATGTATTTGAATGTATATATATATATACAGATACAGTTTGATTTGTGTAAAGATCTGTTGATATATATATTATATTTTATTCCGCTGCGTATGTGAGATTCTGCTGTTGTTTTCTATTTTTCTTCTTCTACCTCTTCTTCTTAACTAAAATGGTCCGGTTTTTCGTGTTAGAAAAACCCGGGCTGTTACAAAATATAAAAGTGAATATGCTTTTGTTTTTTCTGTTTAGTCCCACATCATGGGAAATGTTTAATCTCATGCTCCAAGGCCTATATATAAAGGAGCCTATGTAATGTAATTGAATCAATCAATTTCTATGTAACTGATATCAGTGTGAATAACAGTTTCTCCTCTCTCCTCTTTTCTAATGGCATCTTATCTCTTTTTAGTTTATAACACGTTATCAACACAATCTCTATAAAAAAATTATAGATCTACAATTGTGATAATTTATGAAATCGGATCTATTCTTTTCCAGATCCAATTATAAATCTAAAAACGGTAAGTCATTTTTCTGGTCTGATTGATCTAATCTTCCAAATCATTTTTTCATTTTCTTTTATAGATGTCATTTCATTCTAGATCTACTCCTTCAGATCTGAATCTATTGTCTTATCTTTTAGATTTTATTATATTACTCTTATAATTTTAGATCTCATATAGATCTAAACTTTGAGATCTCATTCTTATTTTGTTAGTTATTATATTTCTGATCTCATTCTACTATGGATCTATTTTCTGTTATTTTTCTGATCTTACTATATTATAGATCTTAATATCATGCTTATTTTTATATTTTTGGGTTCATTTATTTTGGAATGCAAGTTTGTACTTGATAAAATTTGATATTGTTGATTCAAGCAAATTTATTGAATTTGATTGTATTTAGTTTGGATATGGATTTGAGTAATCAAACATGGTTGGTAAATGGAGTTAAACCTTTTGATTTGACTTAGATTTGAATGTGAGCTTTGAATTTTTTTTTGATATATGATTATGTTTCCAAAAGAAGTATTTTATTGTTCTTTAGAGAAACAATATAAAGATAATACATATCTAGAAGATCATATTAAGTTTAGATCTAATATTGATCATGATTTAGCACATCTGAAGTGAATGGAAACATTAATAAAAGCTTACATGTATGCTTAATATCTTCCTATTTTTCCTTAAAAAAAGGAAATAATAATTGAGAACCTGTAGTTTCCATAATGATAAAAGGTTGAGTTTCCATGAATCAGTGAATTACAAGTTTCCTTAAAATAAAGAACTAGAACTTCTAACTAAAAAAAAAGAGGATCATAAAATTTAATCGTCAAACGAAAATAGGTTTTGACAACAACCTGAAGTTGTGCAAAGAAATTATTTTAATAGCAGTTGTATAACTCAAAATCGAAGACCCGAAGTCATGAATTATGATAAGACTTTCTGATAAAGTTTACAAGTTCGAATTCTTATCGGTATTTTTTTTAATTTGTCAAAATGTACAAGCTTCCAAAAAAAGGAGAAGTTTACACAAAATTTGAGAACCCGAAGTTCATAAAAAATTAATGAACTTGAAGTTTGTGAATTAGAAGCCGAAGCTTTATTGAAATTATGTAAAATGATAAAGTTGTACTTCTTGAAGAAGTTAAAGGAACTTAATAAATCATCAAATGAGATACTGATGCCGCGTTCAAGAGATTACAAAAATCTCCAAATGAGTTATGCCTTACCTTATATCTTCACACTTACATTATATTAACCAAATATCCTGAAGGTATTATGTTACATGATATTTCAAACATCACGGGATTGAAAATGTAACTATTAGTTTAGTCTTGGAAAAGGGATTTTTATTATTTGGTATGAATACAAATCACATTTCAATTTATATGTTGTAGTCAGTTTAAATTATTTTTCCCAATTATTTACTTCCAATTATGGAAAAGTATGCATGATCAATTAACAGGTTTTGCGCAATGCAAAGTCTAATTTCATTTATGAGTAACTGTAATTTAATTATTCTCTTTGTTGCTTTCTCATTGATAAATCTATGATAACTCAAACTTGAAGTTTAATAAGTACTGTAAAATAATTAGTAGATCTGGTTTTTTCTAATCATGACAAAAAAATCCTGATGGTCTGACAAATTACTTCTATTTACATACGACTAGCTATTTAGTTATAGAAATACATTTTAACATTCTATAATAGATAATTTAAATGCCATACTATTTATATACACGGATGTGTGTGTGTGTATTAATCTCCTAACGAGATGTTTTAGAGATTTATTTAAATTTATATTGCAAAATCCAACATCCTAGAAGAGATGTTATAGGAATTTTATTTTTGTTACATTGCAATTCCTTAAAGGAAACACTATATTCCTTGAAGGAATATCATATAAAAGTTTTGAAGTAATAACAATAATTTATACCTAGTAAAGAAAAAGGGAAGTGTATACCAATATTACACTCTAGAAGCAGTGGTTTTATTTTCGCATCTTACTTTCATTTGGTGCATCTAATTTTATTACTGTATTTAAAGTTTGATATGTTATTTCAAAGACAGTTACAACAAAAATCTCCAATAGAGATGTTTTATGTTATTGTAAAGATAGTAAGTATGTAATTTCTACAAAAAAAATATTGTACATTGATATGGCATTCCAATAGTGCATATATATCTCTAGAAGAGATAAATTCACTCTAGAAGTGGGGATAATAAAATATCCCTAAAAGAGACTAATAAATTAGGAAATGCTAATATATCTCTAGAAGAGATTTGTTTATATATTTGGTAATTTTATTAAACCAAATAAATGCATAGAAATTTGATTATGAAGGATCCTAATTTAATTAAGATTAGATCCTAAAAGTTTGGGAGCTATGCAACGTGTATCATATATTTCATTATAATTATATCAAACTTCCCAAATAGGTAAGAAACTAAATTATCTCTAGAATATATTGTTCTATGTTCCTATGTCTAATTATATCATAAATGTCATGTTCCTAGTTATTATTTCATAAGAAATATTACATGGATAATCATTTCTTGAAGAAATATCGTTAGATATTCTTCTGAAAAGATAGTCTATATTTCATATCATAATTTTCTTACAAGCTATACATACGGTCTTGAGGAGATTTGAATCTCTAACATTCCAAGTATCTAGAAGATATTCTTATTATTATTTTTGCTGTAATTTTTTTTGCAGAACTCTCAAAAGAGATGTGTAGAAATGTCTATATGCAATTATAAATTATTCTATGATAAGTTATCATAACTAATGTTCAAAACTGATATTTAAGATATAATTGAGGAATAAAACTTAACAACTTGAAGTTGTGTGTATATTTTGTTCGAACCAGAAGTTCGATATGGTTCCAAATCAAATGTTTTGAACATTATCATGCGGTTTTGACAAATTCACGTTGACATTTATTTATAAATAGAAATTAATAGTTTGGATCCTTATAATAGTTTGTTCTAAAAAAAATCACTAATTCAAATGAGAAAGAATATAAAAATTTATAATATATGTGGAATATGTGGACACACGTATACATCCATATATGTAAATATTCAGCTAACAACCTGAAGTTTGTTATAAGCTCATCATATAGACTATGCATATATATTATTTAGTAATTTAAAATTCACTCAACATAAATGTTGGATGACTTGAAGTCATGTATGTATTCAAATGATCTACACAACAAGTAAATTCTTCTAATTTACTAGATCAACGAATGAGAACAAACTCTAATAAGAAATATCAATTGAATGTAGTTTATTCTAAAAAATCACTAATTCAAATGAGAAAGAATATGAAAATTTATAATATATGTGTAATACGTGGACACACATATACATCTATATATGTAAATATTCCGCTAACAAGTTGACGTTTGTTATAAGCTCATCATATAGACTATGCCGAGATATTATTTAGTGATTTAAAATTCACTCAACATAAATGTTGGATGACTTGAATTCATGTATGCATTCAAATGATCTATACAATAAGTAAATTCCTCTAATTGACTAGATCAATGAATGAGAACAAACTCTAATAAGAAATATCAATTGAATCTATTGAAGTGGTAGTTGTGATATGCAAATACTTATTAAAGTATACAAATTCCTGAAGAATATATATAACTTTTGTAGTTATAAAGAATGCAAAAGACATGAAGTGTAGATTACAACCTTCTTCTAGGTATTGTTATAATGAAAATCTTTATATACTTCAAGATGAGTAGATTACTTCCTGCTTTTTAGTAATGTTGTAATGAAATTTTTAATATTCATGAAAGATGTATAGTTGTAATACGCAAAACTGATTTGAAGCACAAAAATGAAAGCACATGAAGTGTTTTTTGTAAAAGTAGCATACAAAATGCATAAAATGCAAATTATATTTGGAAGAAACAATCTTAGAAAATTTGATTGTACCGAAGAAAATTATTAATAAATTGTATTATTAATGAGATTCAAACTTATGGATCTAGAAGTATCTATAACCAATTTGAGTTATCGAAAGACAAATATGAATTTGGAGGAAAATTTAAATTAAGGGGAGCATCCATAAGTATTTTATAATGCACTTTTTTTCCTTAACTAAGATTTTTCCAACTGGGGTTTTATTAGTAAGGTTTTAATGAGGCATTATATTGATCCAGAAGTATCAACTCCCCAGTAACATTTGAAAATAAGTTATAATGTACTCATTTTCCTTATTTAAGATTTTTCACACTGGGTTTTGCTTATAAAGGTTTTAACGAGACATTATCTTGATCAAGAAGAATCTAATGTGTCTTCAAGAAATAACATCTCAAATATGTTATTTAAGTTAAATTGTATTTTTATCCTTAACTATGATTTTTTCCATAGGTTTTTCTTATTAAGGTTTTAACGAGGCATTAGTATGATCCAGAAGTATCAAGCTTCATTTGAAGAAATATGAAAATAAAATATGTCATTATACTCTTTTTCCTTCACTAATATTTTTCTCATTGGGTTTTTCTCGGTAAGGTTTTTATGATGCATTATTTTGATGCCGAAGTATTAAACTCTTTAAAAGGAATATCATTGTATGATATCTATGATTTCAAGTTTCACTATTTTCCTCATTCAAGGTTTTTCCATTAGGTTTTCCTAACAGAGATTTTTAATGAAGCAACAGACAATATTCATAACGACTGAATGGATGTATGAAAGCAAGATAATAATGAGGGGGAGTAATTGTCATGGACGTTTCAATAGGAACAATTTCTAGCTACCATATGAGCATCCAAGATTTTGAAGACGCATATTCAAGGGAGAATGTTATAATATATGTAAATATAAAAGTGAATATACTTTTGTGTTTTTCTATTTAGTCCAACATCATGGGATATGTTCAATCTTATGCTCCAAGGCCTATATATAAATGAACCTATGTAATGTAATTGAATCAATCAATCTTTATGTAACTGATATCAGTGTGAATAACATTTTCTTCTCTCTCCTCTTTTCTAATGGCATCTTATCTCTTTTAAGTTTATAACATTATTTTACTAATTATACACTATATTTAGCGTATTCTACTTTATATAAATATTTTGACGAATCCTTAAGAGATTGAAAATCCCGTAGCATCTTTCGGATTATTGCACGCACATTACACATTGGATGGGAGATGTGAAACCACGTAAACATCTCTGATGCCACTACACTCATATCATACGATAGCGATTTGACTCACATAAGAATATTTTAATCCTAACTTGAGGGTTTTGTCTTTTCATTACGCCTAGGTCAGCCTTGAGTATTTCAGTGTATTGAAGATCATTTTTGGAGGACGAAGATTTGGTATGTTACTACCATTATTTTTCCCTGCTTCATGTTGTTCTGCTCCCTTATATTTTATTTTTGTTGTATATATAACTCTGATAAATATTGTATAAATTATAAACAAATGTATAGTAAACAGCTTCATGAACTGGTTATTTGATTATTATATTTTGTCATTCCGCTGTGAGATTCTGTGTTTGTTTTTCTTCTTCTTTTCCTATTTTTCTTAATTAACCCATTGATTATCTATAACGACCCGATTTTTCGACTTTCAAAAGTCGACATCAATACACCCACTGTATCAACTGCCGAACGATCGAATGCCGGAAAACCGAACCATTAAGGTTTAAGAAGAAGAAGATAGAAGAAGAAACAGAAACAATAACAGAATCTCACATTTCACAGCGGAACAACATACAATAGATAAATGAATAATCTTTAAAACAAAAGGAATGTATATGTTTTAGATCACAACATCATCAAAGTACAACAACTTACATAGCACGCAACTGGACAATTATATAAACTTGTCCCTACAATTGAATACACAGCAGAAAGGATAATAGTATACTGAAGTACGTCTCACCATCCAGCTCATCTCTTGAGCTCCACAGCAACTCCTGAATTCCAGAATGACCTGATAACCAGACTCTAGGCTGCCCGTGTAGAAAGTTATAGGCACCCAGAGTTTAGAAAGGGAACAATAAACTCCAGGTCTGTGAAGACCCGTAAATTCACACCTTTTGAATCGACTATAATCCACACAAGTCAAATCCAAATAGATAAGGATTCACGATCTTCCCTAATCAAATTGGATTCTTCACTTTTGAAAATCAACATATCATATATCGAAGATATCAATGTCGAGATCCAAATGTTAAAATCCTCATCGGTAGGGTTTGCTACCAGTAAATAACATCAGTATAAATAAGAATGCACAACTGAAACAAAATGCTCTCATATTTATTTAGAACAAAAGATGATACAAGGTGATATTAGAGAGTCATAGATACATCACTATATACAACATCATGAAGTACAACTGAACAAGGTACACAGCGGAAATAGAAACTAAAGAAATTGGTCTTCAGAGAGAGTCCAAAAACCGACATCTTCACTTTGATCCAAAAGCTCCAAATAAACACTCCAACTCCAGCTCCAACTATCTACAGGGTGATCTATTACCTGACTCTAGACTGCCCGTATGGAAAATAAGGGCACCCAGAGTTTAGGGAAAAACAATAAACTTCAGGTCAGTCATGGGACTAGTGTGAGAAACAAAAGTATATAGTTGATTTTGAAAACAAGTTCCGTATATGCTTTTGAAAAATGAAACTATCATAAGGTCTCGATCCGCACACAAGATGCAAACGCACACATGGTCGAGGTTTCTCCTTATGACAGTCAAACATGCCTTCGATACGTTAAAAATATCCTTTTAATATTATTATAGTGCTTTGTGATTGAGAACCATTTTCAAAATAAACTTATTAATTTACCCAGCATACGTTACATGATGGTATGCCTACTATAGCCACTGTATTAAACAGTGAGTAATACAATCAAAACCATACAAGGTTCGTATTGGAGAATGGGTTTCCAATAATGACCAGGCAAAGGAACTTCCTCATTCAACGATTGGGTACGCCTCTAGAGGGACGTCCCGAGAAACTACTGTTTCTCTGCCAACACAAGGCCGGGTTACCATTCAATGGTAACTACTTACTCAAGTCTATCCATCCCCCGGTTGTTACCAACATTTAAAACGGGGCCCCGATCTTTTCCAACATCCACATCAAGCAAATACTGGGCGTGTAAGACCACAGTACAACTATATAAATATATAATCCACAAAGTGAATACCTGGGTTCCATACCATGGTATCACTATATATATCTAGAAGGGGATAGACATCCTACACCTTGCCGCATCCATTCCTGTTTCGGCCATTCCCGGCGTGTGAGGTTCGTGAAGTCTCGTAGCCACAAGGCTCTGCTTTTCAACAAAAGCCTTAATCCTATCCATAGCATTCTTCAGAATGTCACATTACCAATCCAAAATTACATAACTGATTTTTACCAACGCATAACCCTTGAGTTCATATGTCTCAAGGAAGGGTGTTAAGCTAAGAGAATAAATTCTCCGCCACCAAGCAGATATACGTTAATAAAGATCAATCATATAAAGTCAGAATGTAATGTCAGACAATCCATCCATCCACAAGTTCGTTCTGGGACTGAACGAAACCGAAGACACCTTATTCCTCAACCTTTGCCCAAAAGGTGAAAGGCCCTTGCGTATCTGAAGATTCTTCAAACATCATCTAGACCACCGCTTTAAAAGTATAGGGGTATCGTTTCTATATCGGCCGCTAAACCGATGAAGAGAAATCAACAAGCAGTCCATTAGATGAAGATCCCTGGTCTTCATCATCATTTCAGTATGACTCATCACAATCATAGCGTCGTATTATTATTCGGAATGGGAAATTCCCGTTCCTGGTCTTTCCGAATAATAAGCGTCCTTTAAAAGCCATTCGGAACCAAATGGATTTTTAATTTAAGTCTCAACAAATCAAATTCATATTTGATTTAAGTGATTTAAACCTCCATTTAAATTACTTTATTCATACTATTTCAAATTTGGAAAATATTGATCACTTATAGCTCAAAAATCAAAATGTTGATTTAAGCGTTACAAAAAGTGTCGCAAATATAGTGTATTTGTACAACTAAAACCATTCAAATATGATTTAAATTACTTCTATTATCTTTTAAATCATATATATACTTCATATATACTATAAAAACTTCATTTCTCAATTCATAACCTTTTTATTCAATTTAATTGATTTAATTGAATATTTAAATAATATAATAATATTATTTTTCTAAATTTCATCCGATTTAATCCAAACTTTCCAGAAATCAAAATAAACTATATATAATACTATTGGAATCATTTAATTGATTATAAACCTTTATTTATATAGCGAACTTAACTTCACTTTTCTAAAATCGATTAAAATTATTATTTATATTTCCAAAGTTGAACATGCCATTTTATATTTAAAATAGTTTCAAATAAATAACTTCTTTTACAAAGGTTTTTCAATATATCTCCAATATCATTTCCAAATAGTTTAAATTATAAAATTCTAATATTCAAATTTCCACTCAAATTTGAACATTATATTATTATTATTTTAAATCGAGACTTAACCAATATCCGTTTAAATCCAAATGGGTGTGTATAATAAGTGTAACGTGCAGTGTTATCACTATTAACATCCATATATACATTCATATCATCCAAACAAGCAGTATATGGTATAACTGAATATTTTAACAATTAAATACTGATATAACTATAATATTGTTAAAACATCCATAACTATCAATCCATTCATCCAATCACAACCAATATAAACACTATATTAAGTGATATAGTTTCTCACCGTAGGATCCACTCCTCCTTTCCTTAGTTTGTGAATGAAATAAAATGAGATATGGACTTGGCTATTTATAAGTGAAGAGAAGGGTACTTTAGTCATTTCTTATAGCCTAACCAGATTCGACCATATTTTGGTCCAATAGAAATCAGCCTTATGGCCTAATTTGATTCGACCACATTTTGGTCCAATAGAAAACATCTTGATGGCCTAATTTGATTCGACCACATTTTGGTCCAATAGAAATCCTCCTTATCAACTATGACATAACATGATTCGACCAGATTTTGGTCCAATGGCAACCATCCGCATGGCAGAACCTGATTCAACTAGATTTTGGTCCAATGGCAACCATCCGCATGGAATATAATAATCATTATGCTATTTTGTTTCATTAGGCAAGTAATTATACTGTTTTATTTTTATTAGGCAAGTAATTATACTATTCTGTTTTATTAGGCAAGGTTAATAATTCTCTCTTGTTTTATTAGGCAAGTAATTATATTATTCTGTTTTATTAGGCAGGGTTAATAATTCTAGATATAAAATCCATTACTTAATCATTTAAAAACATATTAACTATTCACGTTCAAAGTGATTAAATTATGGGTCGTTACATTTAAATATTCGAATTCGATGACCCAAAAATACGGGTCGTTACATAGAGGTGTCATGTGCATGTGAAGGGAGGCTAAGAAGAAGACATGTGTAAGGCTTCTCTTTAGTAGCATTTGTTTCATGCTATGGTTTGTTTTCATAGCTTTTCTTATTTATTTAGTTATCTTTGTATGCTATCTTTTATAAATTCAAATGAATATAACTATAAACTCATATAACTTTTGAATTCAAATTCATATATTTAAATAACTACTATTATTTAAATTAGTTAAATTTCTAGATCGTTACAACCGCTCCTTCTTAAAGAATTTCGTCCTCGAAATTAATAGGAAGGAAAAACTGGAAAGATAAGGAATTTGAATTTACCGATAAGATAGACTAAGATGGAATGTCGACTCTGCATCTGGGATAACTTTCTTCATGCTTTCCTCAGTTTCTCAAGTGCAGTCGTTTGGATCTCCACTCCACTGGACTTTGACCAACCTAACCACCTTGCGTCTCATTTTCTTCTTATCCCTATCGATGATTTTAAGTGGTTCTCTCTTCATTGATAATTCAGGAGTGATCTCCACATCCTGCTGAGCAATTTCTTCAATGATCTGATCGGGATCATGAACGTACTTCCTCAGATGAGACACATGAAATACATTATGGACCCCAGCTAGCCAGTTTGGTAGTTGTATACGATAAGCTAGTGGTCCAATTCTATCCAAAATGGGGAAGGGTCCAATAAATCGAGGAGCGAGTTTACCCGTCTTCCCAAAACGAATAACTCCTCTCATTGGTGAAACCTTCAAGAATACTGAATCCCCTACTTGGAATTCCAAAGCATGTCTTCGATTATCAGCATAGCTTTTCTGACGACTTTGAGCAACCATCAACTTTTTTCTGATAAATTCAAACTTATCAGAAGCTTCCCTAATCATATCTGGTCCCAATACAAGACGATCTCCTGTTTCAACCCAACATACCGGTGATCGACAAGGTCGACCATATAATGCTTCAAATGGAGCCATCCCGATACTTGCTTGGTAGCTGTTATTATATGAAAATTCTACCAAATGCAAATGATCCTCCCATGATCCTTTGAAGTCTAGAATACAAGCCCTCAAAAGATCCTCCAGAATCCGGTTAACTCTTTCCGTCTGTCCGTCTGTCTGCAGGTGATATGCAGTGCTAAGATTTAGCTTCGTTCCCAACGCAGTTTGGAAAGCTTCCCAAAAATGACTCGTGAAGATTGGATCACGATCACTTACTATACTACTTGGGACTCCATGCAATCAAACTATTTCTTTGATATAAATATCAACTAAACTTGCTGCGTTTCTAGTGGGTTTTACTGGAATAAAATGTGCAGTTTTAGTAAGGCGATCCACAATAACCCATATACCTTCATTCCCCTTTTTCGTTCGAGGCAACCCATCAATAAAATCCATGGAAACTTGATCCCATTTCCAGGCTGGAATCTCCAAAGGTTGTCGAAGTCCTGCTGGCTTTTGCTGATCACTCTTGATTTGCTGGCAGGTAGCACACTTGCTTATATAAATAGAGATGTCTCTTTTAATTGTCTTCCACCAGAAGGTTCTCTTGATGTCTCAATACATTTTGTTTACCCCAGGATGGATGCTATATTTTGACTTGTGGCATTCATCCAACACTTCCTTCTTTAGCTCCTTGTCATCAGGAACACAAATTCTACCTTTCAATTTCACAATGTTTCTATTGTCCAGCTCAAAACTTGTATCTTCGCCTCGTTGAATTCTTCCATATATATTTTGGAGAAACTGGTCTTCCTTTTGTTTGTTAGCGATCTTCTCTATCAGATTTGGGGTTATTACCAAATAAGAAAGGACAGAATGCTTCTGACTCAAAGCATCGGCAACCAAATTGGCTTTTCCAGGAGTATATTGGATATCTAGGTCATAAGACGCTAGAAATTCCAACCAATGTTGTTGACGTAGATTAAGATCCTTCTGAGTGAAAAGATACTTAAAGCGATTTGTGATCAGTAAAAAGATCGAATTTTTCACCTAGCAGATAATGCCTCCATATCTTTAAGGCAAAGATAACTGCTAGTAACTCAAGACCATGAGTTGGATAATTCTTCTCATGGGATCGTAATTGTCTACTTGCGTAGGCAATCACCTTTCCTTTCTGCATCAAAATAGCGCCAACTCCATCACCACAAGCATCAGTGTAAACCGATAAATCTTTATTCCCATCAATCACAGCTAATACTGGAGCTGTGGTCAATCTTTTCTTTAATTCCTGAAAAGATTCTTCGCATCCGGGTATCCAGATAAACTTAGCATTTTTCATTGTTAGCTTTGTCAGGGGACTAGCCAACTTAGAAAAATCTTGTACAAACTTTCGGTAAATCCAGTCAAACCAAGAAAACTTCTAACTTCCTTTGGTGTAGTAGGCTGTTTCCAATCCATTATCGCTGAAATCTTACTTGGATCGACCGCAATTCCTTTCTCAGAAACTACGTGTCCAAGAAATCCACTTCCTTCTCCCAAAAATGGAATTTGGAAAATTTAGTATAAAGAACATTGCTTCTCAGAATTTCCAGAATAACTCTCAAGTGTTCTGCATGCTCTTCCTTTGTTTTGGAATAGATGAGAATATCATCAATGAAAACCAGCACGAATTTGTTCAATACATCCCGAAATACTCGAGTCATCAGATCTACGAAGAATGCAGGAGCATTGGTTAGTCCAAATGGCATGACTAACCATTCGTAGAAGATGTCCGGTCCTCGGAATGCAGTCAGGGGAATACTATCTTCAGCGATTCTGAATTGATGGAATCCTTGAGCAAGATCCATCTTAGAGAAGAAACGAGCTCCATGAAGTTGATCAAATAGCTCATCGATACGAGGCAAAGGGAATTTATTTTTCAAAGTTTGTTTATTGAGGTCTCGATAGTCAAAGCACATTCTCAATGATCCATCAGATTTTGCAACAAATACAGCAGGTGAACCCCAATTGGAATGGCTTGGACGTATGAAGCCTTTTTCCAATAGTTCAAGGGTTTGTTTGGTTAATTCTAGTTTCTCCTTTGGGGCCATCCTTCGAACAGAATAAACAACTGGTCTGGCGTTGGGTACCAGATCAATTCGAAATTCGATTTCACGATGTGGAGGGAGAAATTAAACTTCTTCAAAGACATCAGGAAAATCTCTAACAATAGGAATAGATTTAATATCGGGATCTGGATATCCTAGGGTGTACATCAATTTATCACGTTTCGGACTAGGATCTTCGCAGGGGATATCAATATAGTTTCCAAAACTGGTTTTAACTGATATAATTCGTTTTGCACAATCAATATTAGCTTTATATTTTTATAACCAGTTCATGCCCAAAAGAGTGTCAAATTCGTCAAAGTCAAGAACATAAAGATTTTGTTGAAACTGATAATAGGAATATGAGATTGGGATCTTCTTACATCGTAAACGAAGATTCGTAGGGCCACCAACCGGATTTCTAACGCAAAGATGATTTCCTACTACTTTAGATTTAAGTTTAAGTTCTTCAACCAAATTTTTTGAGACAAAACTATGAGAAGCACCAGTGTCAAAAAAAACTCGAATATCTCTATTGGAAATAGAAAGAGTACCTTCCAAGACGCCCTTTTCCTTTGCATCTCTAGAAGATGAAGGCTTATTTTCTAGTGCGTAAACATTTGATTTCTGAACTTGCTTCATCAAGGGACAGTCTTTCACGAAGTGGCCCGGCTTCTGACAAACAAAGCAGTTCAGGTTCTTCTTCTTGGGCTTTGTACATTTCTGAGAATAGTGCCCCTTTTCCTGACAATTGTAACAAGTAACTTCAGATAGACGACTTTTCGGGTTTCCTCCTTTCTTGTTATTGTCATTTTTCCTGCCTTGGAACTTCCTTTTCCCCCAGAATTTCCACCTTCTTTCTTTACAACATTTTTCTCTTCTTTAGATGACTCCTCTTTATCTGTTGCTTCATAACGATAGCCCATATCCACTAAGTCAGCAAAGGATTGCTTTATATGAATGGTCATCCGCCCGTGGTATCTCTTCTTCATTCCTTTCACAAACCTTTGATTTTTTCTTAAAGGGTTACTAACCAATTCGGAACCAAATCGAGAAAGCTCATTAAAGTGCTTCACATATTCTTCAAAAGTCATGTTACCTTGTTTCAATTCCACAAACTCCTCATACAATCTATCAACACCAGCTGAAGGCAAAAAATGTTCTTCAAATTCACTTTTGAACCTTGCCCAGGAAAAGTTTTCTTCTGGTTCTTCCATTGTTTTAGTTTCCCACTAGATTTGGGCTCCATCTTCCAATTGCCAAGTAGCTAGATACCTTTTATGCTCATCATTGATATTCAAGCCCTTGAAAATCTTTTCACATGTTTTGATCCAGGCTTGTGTCTCAATTACCATCTCTTTGCCTTTATATGTCTTTCCTCCCAGATTAGTGAATTTCTTGCATAAGACGAAGAAGTCTACTTCCGGTTGGACTGGAATAACTGCTTCTACAACAGCTGGAGCTTTCCGTCCATTAGTGGTGGTACTGCCACCTCTTCTTCCTCTTCTTCCACTCATTCTCTGAGATAAGAAGAAAGAGTTAGGATTTAGATAAGAATTGAAAAGTTTGAAATTCGAACGCTCTCTCAGATATACTCATTCTAGGGTGTTACTACCCTATCTCTAATGAGTGACTAATGTTATTACCGGAAGCTAAAGTTCTTACTCAACCTTAAGCTCTGATACCAACTGTGAAGACCCGTAAATTCTCACCTTTTGAATCGACTATAATCCACACAAGTCAAATCCAAATAGATAAGGATTCACGATCTTCCCTAATAAAATTGGATTCTTCACTTTTGAAAATCAACATATCATATATCGAAGATATCAATGTCGAGATCCAAATGTTAAAATCCTCATCGGTAGGGTTTGCTACCAGTAAATAACATCAGTATAAATAAGAATGCATAGCTGAAACAAAATGCTCTCATATATATTTAGAACAGAAGATGATACAAGGTGATATTAGAGAGTCATAGATACATCACTATATACAACATCATGAAGTACAACTGAACAAGGTACACAGCAGAAATAGAAACTAAAGAAATTGGTCTTCAGAGAGAGTCCAAAAACCGACATCTTCACTCTGATCCAAAAGCTCCAAATAAACACTCCAACTCCAGCTCCAACTATCTACAGGGTGATCTATTACTTGACTCTAGGCTGCCCGTGTGGAAAATAAGGGCACCCAGAGTTTAGGGAAAAACAATAAACCCATGTCAGTCATGGGACTGGTGTGAGAAACAAAAGTATATAGTTGCTTTTGAAAACAAGTTCCGTATATGCTTTTGAAAAATGAAACTATCATAAGGTCTCGATCCGCACACAAGATGCAAACGCACACATGGTCGAGGTTTCTCCTTATGACAGTCAAACATGCCTTTGATACGTTAAAAATATCCTTTTAATATTATTATAGTGCTTAGTGATTGAGAACCATTTTCAAAATAAACTTATTAATTTAGCCAGCATACATTACATGTTGGTATGCCTACTATAGCCACTGTATTAAACAGTGAGTAATACAATCAAAACCGTACAAGGTTCGTATTAGAGAATGGGTTTTGTAACGACCCGACTTTCTATGCCCAGAAAGTCGGATCATTATAAAGAAAGAAAGGGGTAGAAAATAGAAAAGAAGAGAAGAAAGAAAGAAACAACAACAACGATCTCACAGCGGAACGAATAAATTATATTAATAACATAAGGAAACTATTACATAGTATACAACACTTATCAGAGTTTACACAACTATACAACACATACTAGACAGTTATAAACATCTGTCTAGATATTACAACTCAATACAATACAAGACTCTAACACAAGATCAACACAGCGGAAACTACTATCTATATCTACAACACTGAAGCCTCCTGCTCCATTGCTCCTCCACAATTCGTCAAGGCTAACCTGAATCCCTTGGCTACTCGTAAAAATTTGAGTACCCAAGAGTTTATAAAACAGAAATAAACAACTTGGGTCAGACATGGGTCTGGTGTGAGTAACAGGTTAAACTTGTTTAACTTTGAAAACCATTTGGAAAGAAAAGGTATCTCGTAAGACTTCCCGCACATAAACACGGAAAAGTTTTTACCTTACGATAACCAAAACATTTGATAGGAAATTCGATTGTATTATAATAGGGTCTAGGGTTTTCAAATAAATATGAAATAGCCGAAATTGTTACATTATTAAATTCCAGCATACATAAGTATACAATCAAGTCCGTTATCACTTATTGGAATTTTGGATTCCATACAATGGCAGAGCTACCGGGGTACCGCTCATCACAGTACGGGGCCTAGATCACCGTACCGAGGATCACTCCCAATCCCCTGCAACACAAAGCCGGAACCATCCCTTACTGGATAATTCCGAATAAAATCACCCCACAGATGGCCGTCGCCAACTGCACCACTAAGCCGAAATAAAAGAAGGAACTCTCTAGACAGGGATGACTTTACTCTCAGTGGGTGCTACCCACGAAGCCTTGCTGCACCTCCCCTGTTTTAGCCATTCCCGGTTGATGAGGCTTGAGGTTACGACTTACCTTTAAATCAGAACACATCACTTAGAATGCTCATCGTCCACCTGACGATGTTCTGAAAGCATTCAATCCATACAAGTTCGTTCCGGGTTCGAACGAAACCGAAGGCATTATCTCGTTACACTCGTTTTGGAATCACCCTCAGAGTTAACGACAATAACCCTTGCACTCTGAATCTTCATCTTCACTTGAGATTCACGACCTATCGTTAATTTGGATCGATGTGGTATTCGGGTCTCCAGACCTGGAATTCCGGTATACGGAAACCCGATCCCGGTCTCATCGAAATCCAAAACGTATTTTAAGGGTCAAGTTGTTTTAAGGTTAAAACAATTCAATTCTTATCTATATACACACAGATAGATAACTCAATAGATAATCTACATTATCATCACAAACATATAACTCATATTATCATTCCAATTCAACCAACATCCATATCATAGATCAGTATATATCTCATCAGAGATATCAAACAATGCAAAGCATTTAATACTACTCATCCATCATAAGTAATGATTTATATCATCCCTAATCAATTTAAAGTGAATTAAATTAATTACTTCATTTTATAAATCCTGCTTACTTAATTATTAATTAAACCAATTAATTAATCATACTCTAAGTATCATCTTAATTAATCATCCTGATTAATTATACTTTTAATTACCTTAAGTAATTAACTCTTAATTAATTTCACAAATTAACTTAAACCATTCAGTAATTAATCTTTAATTACTTCATCTACTAATTAACTGTATTTAATTACATTAATCCTTAATTAATTACAATTAATTAATTACTTTAATCACTAATTATTTATTAATTAATCTTAATTAACCAATCCTTAATTACATCATTAATTAATTAATGATCCTTAATTATTCTTAATTAATTATCTTATTTAAATTAATAATTAATTAGTCACATTTATTAATCATCTTTGATTAATCTCATTTAGTAATTAACTACCCTTAATTACTCTTCCCTAAATTAATTTCTCCAAAATTAATTATCCTTTAATTAATCCCTTGATTAATTATATTAAAGTAATTACACTCCAGTTACATCTATTATTAAATCATCTTTAGTTAATCTCACGTAGTAATTTACTTCCCTTAATTACTTCATTTCATAATTAATTACTCCTTAATTAATTATCCTTTAATTAATCCCTTGATTAATTATTCCAAAGTAATTAACTCAAATTACTTTTATTATCTCCATTTAATTACATCCAGTAATTACCTTTAATTACTTCCCAAGTAATTATACTTCACTAATTACATTCAAGTAATTATACTTATCAATCACCAATTGATTATCTTAATTAATTTTAATTAATAATTAAACTTATCAAATTTATCTAATTAATTACCTTAAGTAATTAATTACTTTAATTACTTCCATAAAGAAATTTTACTTAACCAATTTCATAAAAGATTATCATTAAATAATTAATCTATTTGATTATCAAATTAATCCCATTCATTAATTATTTAATAACTCTTAATTAATGATCCCTCGTTAATTTTTATCAATTTTTAATTATTTCCTTAGGTAATTAATCTTTAATCAATTATTTATTAAAACAACTTGATAAACTCTTAATTACCAATTAATTAATTAAATTATCAATTATTCTTTAATTACCTTATTAATTTAATTGAATCTTAAATCATTAAACATTAATTACTTTCTAAATTAAAGTATTATCCTTTAACTACTTTAATTGTTATTAACAAAAGACTTTAAAACATTTTACTTAAAAATCTTTCATTTTAAATTAAGAATTTAAAATAAATTACAATTTAACTTTAGCCAAATTTAAATCTAATTTTCAAAATCTTCTTAAATTCAATGTTAAGAAAAACTTTAACATTTATAAAAGAAATTTATAAGATTTTTAAATCAATTTATTTAAATTCAAAAACTTTTTCAAAATATATTTTTAACAATTTAAATTTGTTAAAACATTATAAATTTATAAACTTATTTTATCTCAAGCTAGAATACAATTTAAATTGGATTCAAACTTTAAAAATTGATTTAAACTTTGCTTAAATTTCTGTTTTTAAATTTAAATTAATTTTAAAATTTTAAAAACAACCAGGCTTAAACCTGTAACAACAAATCACCCGAGCCTCCCCTGAAATGCTTCGAGTTTTCCCCTTCGAATTCCCGAGCCAAAACCTATTTGCTTCGAGTATGACTTCGAGGCGATCACGCATCCAACTCGGATGCCCCTCCCCTGTTAAACCCAAACTAAACACTGATACGCCTGATACCCATGCACGTGCACAGGCGAGTCCAACGCCTTCGACCATCGCTTCCAACTCCGGCATATCAACCACGACTACTCCTCACGATTCCGATCACCAGCAACTCGATTCATTTCTCAAATCGACATACGAGCAATTCGACCAAACCTGGAACAGCGAACTCCTCCAAACCCCCAACCCTGTCAACGGCCAGATCTTCCCCCTCCGATCCTCGTTTGAGGTGAAACTTCGGTGAGAACTTCGTCCACTCACCATCTTCCAGTACCCAAAACCCCAGCCAACTCGATCACCATAGAAAATCGAACTCACGCAAAATCGTAACCCAGTAAAAACTAGGTTACCAAATCTCAAATTAAAAACATCATCACCACAGTCGTTAATAATTCGAACTAGTATTTTTCCTCAACTTCCAAACCTACCAGGAAGCTTCAACTTCGATCACGAGACCATCCAAGTCGCCGATCACCAGAGTTTTCCCAAAATGTACTTTCTGTTCATCCCCGAATTTCTCACTCTATACACCTTTTAAAATCTTGATTTCAGTTTTAAAAATCAACATTTTCAAAGACATTTTAGATTATAAAATCAAATCAATAAATTAAAGAAATCAAATTTTTGGATGTTTTGAGTTTTTACTGTATTTCCAGATTTCCAGTAATGTTATTTGCATTTGATACTTCCAAATGATTTTAGAATCTGAATCAGGTAAATGCAACTAAATTTTGTTTAAAAATCATTGGCTAAATCTTTCTAGAGTTTGAGATATACATTATTTTCTTGAATCCTTGTTAACCTGTTACTAAACAAAACAAATCTATATACATATATATACAGACATGCATTCTATATTATATAGATATATCCATACCAAACATACAGGCATCTTATATTCCATAATAACTTCAAGTATACATCATCAGAGATTTACGGCAGATTTAAATTTTAAAATGATAGTTTGCTTTCCAGGTAATAAAACAGAGATCATGTCTATATAGATATTACACATGCATCACACTATATACGTATACTTCCACATCTATACATTTATATAGTCATAATATACTATATTACTTCATCAAACATCAAGCATAAAATCAGGTTTTAAACTTTTTTTTTTTTTTAAAAAGAAATTTACTCACCAGATGAAGAACAGAGCTATATTTTGAAACTGTTTTTGAAAAGCCTTAGCTATTAAAACTTGAATTGCTTGATTTGGAAACTTGCATGTTGCTATAGCCTTGTATTGTTGATATGTTGCCTTAGATTCCAGATTTAAAGAAATTTGATTTCTTCTTTGATCTTGCTTCCAGATTTTTAGAAAAATTGCAGGCTTTCAGATTTTGAAATGCAGGCTCTAGTTTTTGTTGAAAGTTGCTTTGCAAAATCTCATATTTACAAATGGTTGCAAGCTTCAGATTTGAAAATGGTTACAAATCTTTGAAGAAGATGTTTACAGATTATTTTGAGGATTTAGTTTGAGAGTTTGTTTGAGAGGAATGTTAATTTACTGAAGTGGTTTGAGAGGAGAATTTATTTGAGCTTCAGATTTTGTTTTTGAGTATATTTTGTCTCAGGCTGAATTACTTAAGTTTTGAAAAGAATCCAAAAGAGAATGGAATGAGAGATAGATGCATATATAGGTAAAAATGATTTATTTTAAAATAAAAAGAAAAATTAAAACAAAAAAATGACACTTGTCTTCATATGTGTTAATTAGTTAACACTTGTTACCATATAGCTTTATATAATTACACTTGTCTTTTTAATTAATCTTTATTTATTTTAAATGTAAATAAAAACCTTTACTTAATTTATAAAACACTTATTACTTATTTATATATATATAGATAACTTTTAAAGAAATAAACCAATTATATATATATATATATATAAAAGCTTATACTTATATTTATAAAATCCAAAACTATTTAAAATCTTACCTTTTGAATTCTAAATTCAAATTCAAATTAAATTTAAAATCCAATTTAAATTCAATTTATAACATACATTCAATTTGAAATAAAAATCTTATTTCTATTAAAGTCTATTTATATAAAAACAATACACTATTAATATTGTTTGAAAATAACTCATTTATCAATTTTAAAATAATTTATAAAAGAGATTATAAATTACTTCTATTATTAAATGAATCAACATATCATATATGAATTGTATTTTAAACTTATATATATATTCACTTTTAAATCATATTTAATAAGAAAATAAAATAATCCTTATTATAAATCTTATTTAAAACCATATAGATATTTTGTTTAAATAACTTTGAAAAGTTAAAATTAAATAAATCATAATTTCCAAACTATAAGAATATACATTAGAAATTTAAAACAAGATTTCATTTATTTATTTAAATTTCAAACCCAAACTTATCTATTTACAATATATACATATATATATACATTATAAATAGAAATCATTTTATTAATATCTAAAAGATAAATTTCACTAATTAAATATCTATTTAATTAGATTATTAAATCAATTCAATTTTTATTATCAAAAATTATCAATCAATTTAATTACTTAAACAGATTATTAAATTGATTATTGCCCATAAATTTCCGGGATATTACATTCCTCCCCCCTTAAAATAATTTCGTCCTCGAAATTTAAAACAAAGGTAATTTAATAATCTATTTAAATCACAAGCATATATTATCATCCATATGCTAACAACCATATCAAACAATTCACCCAATCAAACAATTCTAATTATCCAGATAAAATTCTGGATAAAATTTCCTCGAGTTTCCCCAGGTATATATATATCGGGATACTCGCTCTACAGAATCCAACAAACAATACTACTAAGCTATAGAGCTTCTACTCTTCTAGATCTACAGAACTAAACAAGATATCAGACTACAGACGAGTCTGACTTAACAACTAAATCTTCCAGAACTGCTGGTTCCAAAACCAGAGATAGATCAAACACGTACTCCCTCAGAGATACGTAAAACACAATGAATTCCAGTTATCCAAACTGACAATTCAATCCAGTAGATCAAAGCACTTATCCAAATTAGATCACAGAAAAGATCTAAAACAATTCGGAGCTGACTTTCCAGACTTACCAAATCTTATTGCTCCCTTTAACCAGAGAAAGACTTCACAACCACGAAGTCTCCAATTTCGAATTTCAAATTCTATCGTCTCTTATCCACAAAATCCTTCAGACGATCCTGAGCTGTCTACAGATCTTTCTTGATCAGCTCAACCTTCACTGATGCTTCTAGCAACAACTGGACCAGAAATAACCCAACAAAAATGATCCTCTCAAGATCTACCAATAATCCAAAACACAACTCTACTTCACCATATCAGTAGACTGAACTAACTTCTCCTATCTGGAAAAGATAAACAGGAGCACTCGCCAAACTGCTTCTGCTGCACCACTCTGATATAAGGTAGAATGAAAATGCTGATGAAGATCTCAAACACAGACTGGACAACACATCCCAGAAAATATCGGATAATTCAAAAGAATACTCAAACTATCGCAAGTCACTTTTGCGATCCACCCAGCCAAATAAAACTGTTCTCTCTTTACCAATCAGAACAGTTCACACTTGACTATCCAATCCATCGAAGAAATGGATTCTTTCTGCTGCTTCTGAACTTCACCTTCAGAAAAACTTCTGCCGAAAACAGAACACTCCAAGCTGCACTACTGCCACAGATGCCACAGACTTCTCAATCCAAAGTTCTTCGAGAAATTCGGATTTCAAACAGAACAAAAACATCTTGCTGAACTCAGCCTCGACACCGAAGCAGACACACTTCATTAACTTGTTCCAAAGAAAACATCTTCGGGAACATCCATAGTCACTGCATCTCATCACGCAGCTACTTCTTCCAGAAGTATCAAGATACCATCACTCGCTTCTGTCCAACCGACAGCTCCAACTTTACTCATCCAAACTACAAAGATAAACTCCGAACCATAACAGTTTCCTTCGGAGATCGATGAAATTCTTTACCACAGTAAAGTTTACTCGAGACGGTATTAGGTTTACAGTCTCGACAAATATACTTCCAACCTCAACACTCAGATTCCTAATCTTAGATGATAAATTATTATCATCGCAACCAATCATTATAAATACCATATACTTTTAAAATGATACTTTTTATATATAAAAAATATATCTGGGTAAAATTATTTCACCTTCCCTTTTTAAAACAATATTGTGTCCGTTGGCCTGGTCCAAGTGTTTAGAGATCCCTATCAATAACGGTAGCTACTCGTATTGACCAGAATCCATATACCACTTAACCGATCAATTAACACAATATAAAACCATTTTATATAACTAACAAATACGTACTCTCGTATATATATACACTCGGACTCAAACAGGTTGCTACAGATCCTAATTGAACAACCCTTCCGAACCTAGGTATTCACTCAACCTAGTGTTCTGATATTCACTTAACCAATAGCTTAGGTATTCGCTCAACCTAAGCTCTGATACCAACTGTAACGACCCGACTTTCTATGCCCAGAAAGTCGGATCATTATAAAGAAAGAAAGGGGTAGAAAATAGAAAAGAAGAGAAGAAAGAAAGAAACAACAACAACGATCTCACAGCGGAACGAATAAATTATATTAATAACATAAGGAAACTATTACATAGTATACAACACTTATCAGAGTTTACACAACTATACAACACATACTAGACAGTTATAAACATCTGTCTAGATATTACAACTCAATACAATACAAGACTCTAACACAAGATCAACACAGCGGAAACTACTATCTATATCTACAACACTGAAGCCTCCTGCTCCATTGCTCCTCCACAATTCGTCAAGGCTAACCTGAATCCCTTGGCTACTCGTAAAAATTTGAGTACCCAAGAGTTTATAAAACAGAAATAAACAACTTGGGTCAGACATGGGTCTGGTGTGAGTAACAGGTTAAACTTGTTTAACTTTGAAAACCATTTGGAAAGAAAAGGTATCTCGTAAGACTTCCCGCACATAAACACGGAAAAGTTTTTACCTTACGATAACCAAAACATTTGATAGGAAATTCGATTGTATTATAATAGGGTCTAGGGTTTTCAAATAAATATGAAATAGCCGAAATTGTTACATTATTAAATTCCAGCATACATAAGTATACAATCAAGTCCGTTATCACTTATTGGAATTTTGGATTCCATACAATGGCAGAGCTACCGGGGTACCGCTCATCACAGTACGGGGCCTAGATCACCGTACCGAGGATCACTCCCAATCCCCTGCAACACAAAGCCGGAACCATCCCTTACTGGATAATTCCGAATAAAATCACCCCACAGATGGCCGTCGCCAACTGCACCACTAAGCCGAAATAAAAGAAGGAACTCTCTAGACAGGGATGACTTTACTCTCAGTGGGTGCTACCCACGAAGCCTTGCTGCACCTCCCCTGTTTTAGCCATTCCCGGTTGATGAGGCTTGAGGTTACGATTTACCTTTAAATCAGAACACATCACTTAGAATGCTCATCGTCCACCTGACGATGTTCTGAAAGCATTCAATCCATACAAGTTCGTTCCGGGTTCGAACGAAACCGAAGGCATTATCTCGTTACACTCGTTTTGGAATCACCCTCAGAGTTAACGACAATAACCCTTGCACTCTGAATCTTCATCTTCACTTGAGATTCACGACCTATCGTTAATTTGGATCGATGTGGTATTCGGGTCTCCAGACCTGGAATTCCGGTATACGGAAACCCGATCCCGGTCTCATCGAAATCCAAAACGTATTTTAAGGGTCAAGTTGTTTTAAGGTTAAAACAATTCAATTCTTATCTATATACACACAGATAGATAACTCAATAGATAATCTACATTATCATCACAAACATATAACTCATATTATCATTCCAATTCAACCAACATCCATATCATAGATCAGTATATATCTCATCAGAGATATCAAACAATGCAAAGCATTTAATACTACTCATCCATCATAAGTAATGATTTATATCATCCCTAATCAATTTAAAGTGAATTAAATTAATTACTTCATTTTATAAATCCTGCTTACTTAATTATTAATTAAACCAATTAATTAATCATACTCTAAGTATCATCTTAATTAATCATCCTGATTAATTATACTTTTAATTACCTTAAGTAATTAACTCTTAATTAATTTCACAAATTAACTTAAACCATTCAGTAATTAATCTTTAATTACTTCATCTACTAATTAACTGTATTTAATTACATTAATCCTTAATTAATTACAATTAATTAATTACTTTAATCACTAATTATTTATTAATTAATCTTAATTAACCAATCCTTAATTACATCATTAATTAATTAATGATCCTTAATTATTCTTAATTAATTATCTTATTTAAATTAATAATTAATTAGTCACATTTATTAATCATCTTTGATTAATCTCATTTAGTAATTAACTACCCTTAATTACTCTTCCCTAAATTAATTTCTCCAAAATTAATTATCCTTTAATTAATCCCTTGATTAATTATATTAAAGTAATTACACTCCAGTTACATCTATTATTAAATCATCTTTAGTTAATCTCACGTAGTAATTTACTTCCCTTAATTACTTCATTTCATAATTAATTACTCCTTAATTAATTATCCTTTAATTAATCCCTTGATTAATTATTCCAAAGTAATTAACTCAAATTACTTTTATTATCTCCATTTAATTACATCCAGTAATTACCTTTAATTACTTCCCAAGTAATTATACTTCACTAATTACATTCAAGTAATTATACTTATCAATCACCAATTGATTATCTTAATTAATTTTAATTAATAATTAAACTTATCAAATTTATCTAATTAATTACCTTAAGTAATTAATTACTTTAATTACTTCCATAAAGAAATTTTACTTAACCAATTTCATAAAAGATTATCATTAAATAATTAATCTATTTGATTATCAAATTAATCCCATTCATTAATTATTTAATAACTCTTAATTAATGATCCCTCATTAATTTTTATCAATTTTTAATTATTTCCTTAGGTAATTAATCTTTAATCAATTATTTATTAAAACAACTTGATAAACTCTTAATTACCAATTAATTAATTAAATTATCAATTATTCTTTAATTACCTTATTAATTTAATTGAATCTTAAATCATTAAACATTAATTACTTTCTAAATTAAAGTATTATCCTTTAACTACTTTAATTGTTATTAACAAAAGACTTTAAAACATTTTACTTAAAAATCTTTCATTTTAAATTAAGAATTTAAAATAAATTACAATTTAACTTTAGCCAAATTTAAATCTAATTTTCAAAATCTTCTTAAATTCAATGTTAAGAAAAACTTTAACATTTATAAAAGAAATTTATAAGATTTTTAAATCAATTTATTTAAATTCAAAAACTTTTTCAAAATATATTTTTAACAATTTAAATTTGTTAAAACATTATAAATTTATAAACTTATTTTATCTCAAGCTAGAATACAATTTAAATTGGATTCAAACTTTAAAAATTGATTTAAACTTTGCTTAAATTTCTGTTTTTAAATTTAAATTAATTTTAAAATTTTAAAAACAACCAGGCTTAAACCTGTAACAACAAATCACCCGAGCCTCCCCTGAAATGCTTCGAGTTTTCCCCTTCGAATTCCCGAGCCAAAACCTATTTGCTTCGAGTATGACTTCGAGGCGATCACGCATCCAACTCGGATGCCCCTCCCCTGTTAAACCCAAACTAAACACTGATACGCCTGATACCCATGCACGTGCACAGGCGAGTCCAACGCCTTCGACCATCGCTTCCAACTCCGGCATATCAACCACGACTACTCCTCACGATTCCGATCACCAGCAACTCGATTCATTTCTCAAATCGACATACGAGCAATTCGACCAAACCTGGAACAGCGAACTCCTCCAAACCCCCAACCCTGTCAACGGCCAGATCTTCCCCCTCCGATCCTCGTTTGAGGTGAAACTTCGGTGAGAACTTCGTCCACTCACCATCTTCCAGTACCCAAAACCCCAGCCAACTCGATCACCATAGAAAATCGAACTCACGCAAAATCGTAACCCAGTAAAAACTAGGTTACCAAATCTCAAATTAAAAACATCATCACCACAGTCGTTAATAATTCGAACTAGTATTTTTCCTCAACTTCCAAACCTACCAGGAAGCTTCAACTTCGATCACGAGACCATCCAAGTCGCCGATCACCAGAGTTTTCCCAAAATGTACTTTCTGTTCATCCCCGAATTTCTCACTCTATACACCTTTTAAAATCTTGATTTCAGTTTTAAAAATCAACATTTTCAAAGACATTTTAGATTATAAAATCAAATCAATAAATTAAAGAAATCAAATTTTTGGATGTTTTGAGTTTTTACTGTATTTCCAGATTTCCAGTAATGTTATTTGCATTTGATACTTCCAAATGATTTTAGAATCTGAATCAGGTAAATGCAACTAAATTTTGTTTAAAAATCATTGGCTAAATCTTTCTAGAGTTTGAGATATACATTATTTTCTTGAATCCTTGTTAACCTGTTACTAAACAAAACAAATCTATATACATATATATACAGACATGCATTCTATATTATATAGATATATCCATACCAAACATACAGGCATCTTATATTCCATAATAACTTCAAGTATACATCATCAGAGATTTACGGCAGATTTAAATTTTAAAATGATAGTTTGCTTTCCAGGTAATAAAACAGAGATCATGTCTATATAGATATTACACATGCATCACACTATATACGTATACTTCCACATCTATACATTTATATAGTCATAATATACTATATTACTTCATCAAACATCAAGCATAAAATCAGGTTTTAAACTGTTTTTTTTTTTAAAAAGAAATTTACTCACCAGATGAAGAACAGAGCTATATTTTGAAACTGTTTTTGAAAAGCCTTAGCTATTAAAACTTGAATTGCTTGATTTGGAAACTTGCATGTTGCTATAGCCTTGTATTGTTGATATGTTGCCTTAGATTCCAGATTTAAAGAAATTTGATTTCTTCTTTGATCTTGCTTCCAGATTTTTAGAAAAATTGCAGGCTTTCAGATTTTGAAATGCAGGCTCTAGTTTTTGTTGAAAGTTGCTTTGCAAAATCTCATATTTACAAATGGTTGCAAGCTTCAGATTTGAAAATGGTTACAAATCTTTGAAGAAGATGTTTACAGATTATTTTGAGGATTTAGTTTGAGAGTTTGTTTGAGAGGAATGTTAATTTACTGAAGTGGTTTGAGAGGAGAATTTATTTGAGCTTCAGATTTTGTTTTTGAGTATATTTTGTCTCAGGCTGAATTACTTAAGTTTTGAAAAGAATCCAAAAGAGAATGGAATGAGAGATAGATGCATATATAGGTAAAAATGATTTATTTTAAAATAAAAAGAAAAATTAAAACAAAAAAATGACACTTGTCTTCATATGTGTTAATTAGTTAACACTTGTTACCATATAGCTTTATATAATTACACTTGTCTTTTTAATTAATCTTTATTTATTTTAAATGTAAATAAAAACCTTTACTTAATTTATAAAACACTTATTACTTATTTATATATATATAGATAACTTTTAAAGAAATAAACCAATTATATATATATATATATATAAAAGCTTATACTTATATTTATAAAATCCAAAACTATTTAAAATCTTACCTTTTGAATTCTAAATTCAAATTCAAATTAAATTTAAAATCCAATTTAAATTCAATTTATAACATACATTCAATTTGAAATAAAAATCTTATTTCTATTAAAGTCTATTTATATAAAAACAATACACTATTAATATTGTTTGAAAATAACTCATTTATCAATTTTAAAATAATTTATAAAAGAGATTATAAATTACTTCTATTATTAAATGAATCAACATATCATATATGAATTGTATTTTAAACTTATATATATATTCACTTTTAAATCATATTTAATAAGAAAATAAAATAATCCTTATTATAAATCTTATTTAAAACCATATAGATATTTTGTTTAAATAACTTTGAAAAGTTAAAATTAAATAAATCATAATTTCCAAACTATAAGAATATACATTAGAAATTTAAAACAAGATTTCATTTATTTATTTAAATTTCAAACCCAAACTTATCTATTTACAATATATACATATATATATACATTATAAATAGAAATCATTTTATTAATATCTAAAAGATAAATTTCACTAATTAAATATCTATTTAATTAGATTATTAAATCAATTCAATTTTTATTATCAAAAATTATCAATCAATTTAATTACTTAAACAGATTATTAAATTGATTATTGCCCATAAATTTCCGGGATATTACAGGTTTCCAATAATGACCAGGCAAAGGAACTTCCTCATCCACGATTGGGTACGCCTCTAGAGGGACGTCCTGAGAAACTACTATTTCTCTGCCAACACAAGGCCGGGTTACCACTCAATGGTAACTACTTACTCAAGTCTATCCATCCCCCGGTTGTTACCAACCTTTAAAATGGCGCCCCGATCTTTTCCAACATCCACATCAAGCAAATACTGGGCGTGTAAGACCACAGTACAACTATATAAATATATAATCCACAAAGTGAATACCTGGGTTCTATACCATGGTATCACTATATATATCTAGAAGGGGATAGACATCCTACACCTTGCGCATCCATTCCTATTTCGGCCATTCCCGGGGTGTGAGGTTCGTGAAGTTTCGTAGCCACAAGGCTCTACTATTCAACAAAAGCCTTGATCCTATCCATAGCATTCTTCGGAATGTCACATTACCAATCCAAAATTACATAACTGATTTTTACCAACGCATAGCCCTTGAGTTCATACGTCTCAAGGAAGGGTGTTAAACTAAGAGAATAAATTCTCCGCCACCAAGCAGATATACGTTAATAAAGATCAATCATATAAAGTCAGAATGTAATGTCAGACAATCCATCCATCCACAAGTTCGTTCTGGGACTGAACGAAACCGAAGGCACCTTATTCCTCAACCTTTGCCCAAAAGGTGAAAGGCCCTTGCGTATCCGAAGATTCTTCAAACATCATCTAGACCACTGCTTTAAAAGTATAGGGGTATCGTTTCTATATCGGCCGCTAAACCGATGAAGAGAAATCAACAAGCAGTCCATTAGATGTGAAGATCCTGGTCTTCATCATCGTTTCAGTTCGACTCATCACAATCATAGCGTCGTATTATTATTCGGAATGGGAAATTCCCGTTCCTGGGCTTTCCGAATAATACGCGTCCTTTAAAAGCCATTCGGAACCAAATGGATTTTTAATTTAAGTCTCAACAAATCAAATTCATATTTGATTTAAGTGATTTAAACCTCCATTTAAATTACTTTACTCATATTATTTCAAATTTGGAAAATATTGATCACTTATAGCTCAAAAATCAAAATGTTGATTTAAGCGTTACAAAAAGTGTCGCAAATATAGTGTATTTGTACAACTAAAACCATTCAAATATGATTTAAATTACTTCTATTATCTTTTAAATCATATATATACTTCATATATACTATAAAAACTTCATTTCTCAATTCATAACCTTTTTATTCAATTTAATTGATTTAATTGAATATTTAAATAATATAATAATATTATTTTTCTAAATTTCATCCGATTTAATCCAAACTTTCCAAAAATCAAAATAAACTATATATAATACTATTGGAATCATTTAATTGATTATAAACCTTTATTTATATAGCGAACTTAACTTCACTTTTCTAAAATCGATTAAAATTATTATTTATATTTCCAAAGTTGAACATGCCATTTTATATTTAAAATGATTTCAAATAAATAACTTCTTTTACAAAGGTTTTTCAATATATCTCCAATATCATTTCCAAATAGTTTAAATTATAAAATTCGAACATTCAAATTTCTACTCAAATTTGAATATTATATTATTATTATTTTAAATCGAGACTTAACCAATATCCGTTTAAATTCAAATGGGTGTGTATAATAAGTGTAACATGCAGTGTTATCACTATTAACATCCATATTTACATTCATATCATCCAAACAAGCAGTATATGGTATAATTGAATATTTTAACAATTAAATACTGATATAACTATCATTTAGTTAAAACATCCATAACTATCAATCCATTCATCTGATCACAACCAATATAAACACTATATTAAGTGATATAGTTTCTCACCGTGGGATCCACTCCTCCTTTTTTAGTTTGTGAATGAAATAAAATGAGATATAGACTTGGCTATTTATAGGTGAAGAGAAGGGTAGTTTAGTCATTTCTTATAGCCTAACCAGATTTGACCATATTTTGGTCCAATAGAAACCAGCCTTATGGCCTAATTTGATTCGACCACATTTTGGTCCAATAGAAAACATCTTGATGGCCTAATTTGATTCGACCACATTTTGGTCCAATAGAAAACATCTTGATGGCTTAATTTGATTCGACCACATTTTGGTCCAATAGAAATCCTCCTTATCAACTATGACATAACATGATTCGACCAGATTTTGGTCCAATGGCAACCATCCGCATGGCAGAACCTGATTCGACCAGATTTTGGTCCAGTGGCAACCATCCGCATGGAATATAATAATCATTATGCTATTTTGTTTCATTAGGCAAGTAATTATACTGTTCTGTTTTTATTAGGCAAGTAATTATATTATTTTGTTTTATAGGCAAGGTTAATAATTCTCTCTTGTTTTATTAGGCAAGTAATTATATTATTCTGTTTTATTAGGCAGGGTTAATATTTCTAGATATAAAATCCATTACTTAATCATTTAAAAACATATTAACTATTCATGTTCAAAGTGATAAATTATGGGTCGTTACATTTATATATTCGAATTCGATGACCCAAAAATACGGGTCGTTACATAGAGGTGTCATGTGCATGTGAAGGGAGGCTAAGAAGAAGACATGTGTAAGGCTTCTCTTTAGTAGCATTTGTTTCATGCTATGGTTTGTTTTCATAGCTTTTCTTATTTATTTAGTTATCTATGTATGCTATCTTTTATAAATTCAAATGAATATAACTATAAACTCATATAACTTTTGAATTCAAATTCATATATTTAAATAACTACTATTATTTAAATTAGTTAAATTTCTAGATCGTTACAAGGTCAGTCATGGGACTGGTGTGAGAACTTAAAACAGTTATTTTCACAAAGAAAATAAAACAAATCCGCTATGCTTTTGGAAAATTAAACTACCATAAGGCCTCCCGCCACACACACAATGCAAATACAGAATTAGAGGAGATTTCTCCTTATGATAGTCAAACATGCTTGATACGCAAAATCTTTCTAATATTATCATTAGTGCATAGTGTGGAAAATATTTCGAAAGTATAATATTAATCTTAGCCAGTATACAACCATTATTGTATGCCTACTATAGCTACCATCTAAAAAGTGGTGACCGCCATAAGTAAATGGCAGGTTATACAATTAAAACCGTAAAGGGCTCGTATTGTTTCTTTGGATTTCCAACAAATGGTCAGGTTAAGGAACTTTCTTACCGAATGGAACGCCTCTGGAAGGACACCCCCAAGAACTATCCCTTAGTTCTCTACTAACACAAGGCCAAGTTACCCCATGCTGTGATACAACTATCACATGATTAACTACCACAAGTATGCCATCCCCAGTCGTTACCGACCTTTATCCCGGGATCCCAACAACCAACAATCACATAAGTACAGTATCTGGGCTCCATACCATGATACCACTTTCAAAATCAACATAAGTAAATATCTGGGCTCCATACCATGATACTACTTTTTATCCAGAAGAAAATGGACATACCCTGAGGGCGCTACCCCTAAATTGTCGTGCTGCATTCCTCCTGTTTTGACCATTACCGAGTTGTGAGGTCCTGATGCAGTCTCGTCCACAAATCTATGCTTTTCACGAAAGCCATGCTTCGATTAACAAATGATTAGCAGCACTTCCTATGCCACATTACCAAATTGGGAATGTATCACTAGTAACCATCAACTACATAACCTCTGAGCTCGTACGTCTCAGAGAAGGGTGTTAAGCTAAGAGAATAAATTCTCCGCCACCAACAGAAATGTATTTGATAGAAACCAGCTTTACATCTCAAAGAGTAACGTTAGACATACATCCATACAAGTCCGTTTCGGGATCGAACGGAACCGAAGGCACTTCCAAAGAAGCCCTTGCACATCCAGATATTCACTAATCACGTCCGGACTCCCCATTACAAAGGGTGATCAAATCTCTATACCGGAGCAACTCGATGCAAAGACATTCGATAGGTAATCCTTTCACTTTCGAAAATACCCGGTCTTCAACACCATCTTCAAATGCCATCCCATTTCATCGTAAATTCATTCGGAATGAGTTTTATAACATAAAGTCCTCTCCCGGCTTAACCGAATAATGAGCGCTTGTTTAGAAATCAAATTCAAGTGTCATTTCAAAGGCCAACATTGATAGTCGGTTATTTAACTATCAACAACATTCACAACAATCATCAAATTCAAATAATTTTCCCAAATTATTTATTTTCAAAATATCTTCAGAAGATATATTTTCACATTTCAACCCTTTGAAAACAAATTTCAAATCATTTTTCACTCGCGGAATAAAATTCCCAATATTATTTATTTCCACTGAAAATCTGTCAAGTCCGAATACTTTAAAATAATTTAAATCTCTTATCCAAAAATATATTTGGAAATATTTTAAATTAAAAATATTTTTACACACTTACTTAAATATTAGTTATGAAAACATTATATTAATATTACATATAAACTTTAAGTCCAAACAAATTTTCAAAATAAAATTAGTAGATAGAGTACAATTATTTAAATAACCATTTTCTAAAACAATTATCAATTAAATCTTCAAATAATCACTTCTATTATTTATTAAATAAAACTTTACTCTAAAGATTTTCAAAATAACTTAAGAAAATAATTTCTCCAAAATATTCTTTTAAAACCAACTTTAGAACTTCTAATTCATACTTTAAAAGCTACTTTGAAAATATACTCGACTTTCCAAGGAAAATACACTTTCATTTCAAAATGGTCCATTTAAACCAATTAATAAACCCTTCTCGATTTATTTCAAATTTACATTCCAAATTCGTAAATTCCTTTCCACACTTTTAAAAATAAACCAATATTTATTTTTAAAACAAATTTCTCTTTCCTTTATGAATTCCCATTGTGAATTTAAATTTCTAAATATCCATTGATATACATTTTCAAATCGATTTTCAAATATTCACTTTCAACACCAAATCAAATTTCAATTGATTTCCAAATTTATTTTCAAATACCAAATCAATTTCAAATCGATTTCCCAAATTTATTTCAAAACCCCCAAATCAAATTCCATATTGATTTCCCAAATTCATTTCAAAACACCAAATCAATTTCCAAATGGATTTCCCAAAGATTTATTTCCAAATACCAAATTAATTTCCAAATTGATTTCCCAATTTATTTTCAAACACCAAATCAATTCCAAATCGATTTCCCAAATTTATTTCAAAACACCCAAATCAATTTCCAAATTGATTTCTAAATTTATTTCCTTTTAAAATAAATTTCTCTTAAAATAAATTCCTTTATCTCTTCCAATTCATTTAAAATCCGAATTTTAAACAAATTCTTCAACTATTAAACAATATTATTCAAAACCCATTTATAAAAATCTTTTCGCATATTTTGGAATTTATTCAATAAGTTTTCAACAATAAAATTTTATCTATTTAAATTTCTTCTTTTAAATTCACCCAATTCTTTAAATGAATTTGCTTAAAACTTCTACTTTGATTTCCAAAAGTTCAATTTCATATTTCTGGTATCCTACGATACCAAAAATATATTCGGCTAAACCATAGCCTTCAACAATTTCAATCACAAATATAATCATACACAGATGATAAATAATCACACACAACATTGAAACAAATTCAAATATTTGAGGAATCCAGTTGGATCCCTCCAACCTGTTTCCCTACATCCATAGACGTTAGCACAATAATTAAATACCAATTCCACTTCGAGGTGGAATATCATGGTATATGAGATTTATAAAATATCATCTGCTATTATGCGGCGCATAGGGTCTCATCCGCTATATAATGCGGGAAATCAATCACTCTAAATACATATATAATACCAATTCCACTTCGAGGTGGAATATCGCGATGTATGGGTTTACATATAATATCATCCGCTATTATGCGACGCATAGGATCTATTTCAATACAACTGATAATAATTATCATCCAAGCACACAATCAACAATTTTAAATTTAACTATTTAAAATTAAATCGAAAAAAATTCGATTGAGTGAGAAGTTCTCACCTTTGATTTGCATGCAATCCATTTTCATTCCAGATTGTTTTCTCCATTTTAGACCTTGTATAAACATTTATACAATTCATTAATATTCGAAATAATCGAAAAATCAATTTTCATTTGATAATTTTAATTATCCAATGATTTTATTTAAACCAATTTCTTTTAATAAATTTGTTTAACTAAAAATCAAATTTTTAAACAAAATTTCCTTTAATAAATTATTTTTAACACTAAATACATCAAAATATATGCATGCATATTTATTTTCTTTAGGATTATAGGATAAATAGTATATATATACTTTATTGTAAAATCACATACTGAGTTTTTTTCTCTCTTTTCTGTGTATATACATTTATACATAAGTTAAATTGAAAATATAAATTGTAAATTTACCTTACTGTTAAACAGAAACCCAGACCCCACCAGAGTCGGTCTGTCACCAGAACAAGATTGCGACAACCACTCAACCCTGATTTTCCATCGCACGATGACGCACAGTCCTATGCTCCACCGAGCTCCTCCAAACCCCAAACGTGCGCACACCTCAGCCACCATCGTGTTGCCGCAACCCTAACCAAGCCCCAAACCATCGCACACGAGCGCCTATCATCGAGTTGCCTCACGCCCCCAAGCTGCCGTCGCCTTTGGCCGTGCCGCACTCGCGACCCACGTCGCTGCGCTACCTCCCACCTACATCGGTCTACGCGTGCGCCATCGATCCAAACGACCAGCACGAAATCGAACCCCTTGCTGCCCAATGCTTGCTTTCGCCATTTTTTATATCGTTTTTGATTTTGAATTAACAGAGAGAGATAGTGGCCATTTTTTTTCTTTTGAACCTTTGATTTTCATTTTCTTTTTTTTCGTTTGAAGATAAAAGTCTTGTTTTATTTTTCCTTCTGATACGTTTAAAGACGCATGTTAAATTTAAACAGAGAAGATGGAACACGTGTTGCAATTCTTTTGCCAATTGTAAATGCGTAAAAATTATCAATTGCAAAAGAATATTTAAATTCAAATTCAAATTGAAATTGCCTCGATAAATGCAACTAACAATCTCGAACCTTAATCAGGACGTGCAGCCAGGCGTTTATAATGTTATATGCCCATTCCAAATTCAATTTTGAAGCTTCCATTATCTTCAGTATTATCAATATAAATTTTCTAAGCCTTTAAATTATTTTTAATCAGCTTAAAACTGAAGATTCAAACTTTTACCCAACTTCAGTAAATTAAATTCAATAATTTAATTGCCAAATTCATAGTGACATTTGAAAACCAAGTTAAACTAACTTTCAAATATTTACAAATCAATTAAATATTTCAATTTCAAATGTTCAAAATTCAAGGTCGTCGCATTATCTATGTTCTAGATTGTTTCTGTTGGACATATGTGCATTATTTTCAATTTAAACCTTCTGAAATGTGGCCGTCATAGTTGGTATCAGAACTTTGGTTTAGCGATAACCTTAGCTTTGTGAGGGTTTGACTCATTAGAGATAGGGTAGTAATACCCTATAATGAGTCTATTTGAGCGTGTGTGTGCATGTATGAGCACGTACTTGTTAGTGCTATAAAATGTTTTATATTGTGTTTACTCTTCCTTTGAGCTGTTTATGAATTCTGATCGGTGCGTAGGACGCCATGTTATCGATAGGGGTTTCAAAACACTTAAACGAGGCAAATCGACATAATATTGTTTTAAGATAAGGTAAATGAAATAATTTTACCTAAATTATATTATACATATATAAAGAAATTGAATGAGAATGAATGAGCAAATGAAATTAATGTGAGTAATTGAATTTGATTTAAATTGTATTTAAATTGGTTATAAATAAATTTAATGTTAACTAATTGGAAATGAAATAAGTGAATGTTAAATAAAGAAACATTGATACATTTAAGTCTAAGAGGTAAGAACTATAAGTTAAATCATGAAACAAATAGATTATAAAATAAATTAAATATGAAGAAAATAGGTTGTAAAACCAAGTTTGGAAATATTAACTTAGCTAATTTGAGCTATGGATGCTTATAAACTGAAGTGACGAGTTATGAAATAAAAATCTAATCTTAGTTTAAGTTAAAATAATGAATTTAAACCGAGAGTTTAAATTTTGGTGCTTGTGAAATTGTTTCTATGATTTTGAAAATAATATTGGTATTATTTAAAAATATTTACAAATAGAAATTGTTTCAAAAGAAATTAAAAAGGAAATAAATCTCGTACTCCATTCTTCTATTGTTAGAAAATAATTTCAATGATGAAGGCCGCATCATCGACATTCATTTTTTAAGTCTCTCAATGTGAGGGAGGTCACTTAGTTGCTTTGCTACGCTTTTGGTTCAACAAACAGATTTTGATTTAAAAATTTCTAAATATGATTTGATATATATAAAGGATACGAGTATATATATTTTTCCAGAATCATTTGAAATAAACCCGGTATTTGAATTCTTAAGTTCTATCAATTAATGATTTTCAGTTGTAGAAATAAAGTGAATTATTTTGAATGATTGGAAACTTATAAAATAGGAGATAATAATTAAAGCTAAACGTTTAAATGAAATATGAGAAATTAAATTATAACTCTAAAATTTCTAGACAATGTAAATTTAAACCTGTTTAAATTATTGAACATTCTTATTAACTAAGATAAATAAGATAAATTTGTATAACATTGAATTACATTCTAAAAACATATAAAAACCTTACCGGAAATGTTTAAAAAGTTGAAATGTTAAATATGAATGGTCATAGAATATCATACAAGTTTGAACTTGAGTAATATGAAATGTTTAAAGAAATATTCCAAATTGTTTAAAGAAATGTTTATAAATTTACATTAAGTTGTTATAAAGAAAAGTTATAAACTTTGTTAATATTCTAAGAAATGATAAATGAATAATTTGAGTAGTAAAAAAGAAAAAATACTATTTAGATATGAATTTAAGAGATGGTAAACATATAATAAATCAAATCATATCATTGTAAATTGTTTGTAAAATAAAATAAATAAATATGCAAAGGATGTTTAAGATTTAATTATAACTCTTTGAGATAATTATAATTTAAATAATGTTAAGTAAAAGAAGATACATCTATATGAAATAATTATGAACTTAAGAAATGATTAATGAAATTAGAAAGTTGAAATTTGAATTATTAAATGAAATTCTATTTAAGTCAACTTGAATGGAATAAATTGATGAAATAATTTGATGAATTAAATTATAAGATTAAAGTTGACTTAAGAAAAGTTGAATAAAATTGATTGTGATAGAAAGAAATTTTTATTAATATGAATTTGAATTATGAAACAAAATTTACTTAAGTATATTATAAATATGAATTTGAATTAATAGAATAAACTAATGAGGTGAATCGATGAATTAAAATGAATTTAAGTTATGAAGCAATAAAAAACATGAATTGTGTAACAACCCGCATAATTGACGATTATGTATTTGAATATCTTATTTAAATATTTTAATCGTTAGTCGGATTTTAGTCCGAAAAGCTACTTTTTTCATACGGTCAAATTAAGACTCGAGACCACCCCTATTGAGTTCAAAATGACGTTTGCGATCTTTTTGAGTATAAACTTCGATATGTTTGGAGTTGGTGGAATTTCGCTACTTTTTTCCACTTGAGTCTTTGGTTGGATTTAGCCTATTAGACCCAACCCTTCACCCATTCTCTTCATAAATTCTTAGCATCTAAGATTCTTCAAAAATGGTGGAGGGAATGGGAAATAAAATTCCAAGCTCAAGTTCATTTGCAAATTCAACATCATTCAACTCCAAATTCAAGTGAAGATATTGATTCAAGCTTGTGGTTGTTTCTTGCATTGATTTCAAGCTCCATCTTCATCAAATTCGTGAAAAGGTGAGATTTTTATCTCACATTCTTGCCTATATCTGTCATTGGACTGTTGGGAATGATTCCCTATCATTTATGCATGTGCATTTGCATTTGGTTTGGATCGAATTGGTGAAAAACTCCAAATTTCGTGTGTTTTAGCAAATTTCTGGGCTTAGGTCGCACTGCCTCGGAACTGGCTCGTTCCACTTAGGTTGCTGGCACTAGGTCGCTCGCGTGGAAAAGTCGCCGCCTGCATTTAGCTCGTTCTGGGCCTTAGGTCGCTCGGCGTAAGGTCGTAACCCCTAGGTCGTTCGCATGAGTTAGGTCGCTCGGCAGATAGGTCGTTCCACACTGGGTCATTCTCCACTTTAGGTCGCGACCAACTTAGGTCGCATACTCCTTAGGTCGCGGCAACACTAGGTCGTTAGGTCATTCTCTAGACCTTAGGTCGCTAGGTCGCTCGGCTTGGTTGCACGATAGGTCGCTCGGCCGATTCAGTCCCTAGGTCGCGTCCCTTTTAGGTCGTTAGACCTTAAGTCGCTCGCCACTGGATCTTGTTAGGTCGCTCACATTGGACCTCGTTAGGTCGCTGCAATCATAGGTCGTTTCTGACCTTATTTCACTCGGCAGCACTAGGTCGCGGCAACACTAGGTCGTTAGGTCGTTCTCTAGACCTTAGGTCGCGAGTATTTAGGTCGCGAGTCTTTAGGTCGTTTGCCTCAGTTAGGTCGTTTGTGGCCTTAAGTCGTTCACCCTTTAGGTCACTTTACCTATTCCTGCATTTAAGTCGTTCGACCATTAGGTCGTTCGCTTACCATTAGGTCGTTGGACCTCACACCTTTTAGGTCGCTCGACCTGTCTTCCACTTAGGTCGCACCTTCCCTTTAACTCGACCGTGTATGGTCGCTCGCCCTGCTAGGTCGGTTGGACCCCTGCGACCTGACCGGGCAGGTCGAACCCCATAGCGGGGGTGTTGCCCCTGCACCCCCACCTAGGGGGGTTGCCACCTCCCCTGGACCCCCCCTCCGTAGGGGAACTTCCACTTTGATGTATTTTGAGCTGATTTCTTTGGATTTCATTCATGTCTTCGAATGTGAACTTTTGTGATAGACTGTTTCTACAATCATTTTTGGTGATTTGTCACTTTAAAAATATGAAGGTTTCAATACTAGTAGTAAATACCAAACCTCTTTTATCAAAACGATTTCAACTCTATTTTACTACAAAATTCTTTCTCTTAAACCATTTTCCAATCTATTAGTATATACAAGCCTTTACCTTACTCGTACAAGAAATCTAATTAAACGACTTAGTAAAACGAGTGGTATGAAACGCTTGCGTTTACTTCGCCGGTTAATTCTTGGACCTGTACGATTGAACCTTTTGTGACAATTTTCTAGTGAAGATCTACAGTTTGTTCGTAAATATTTAAGTTAAACAAGTGGTTATGGGACATGAAGCTAAACTCATATATTTACTAGCTTGGTGTGATTGACACTTCTCAATGATCATGACGATCATTTTTGTGATTTAGACTAGCAATTGTGCGATGTCTCTTTGTCTACGAGGGAGACTAAACCCCGTTTGTGTGATGTTTCACCATCACATATGTGGGGTAGCGCCCCACGGTCTTCGGGCCATTCTTGTGGAGCTCCGGCTCAAAATTAATGGTTAGCTACCATGAGATAGCGTCTCCTTTTGTGATACACGTGTTGGTGAGTTTTCATGCTCTCGTCTTGTGATAGGCCTCTTTCCCTTTTTCATGATTTCTGGATTTCTTGTGATGATTTCTGGAATTTGTGCTTCACCAATTTTCGTGATTTCTATTGATATGATTTATCAATTTTTGTGCCTTGGTGAATTTGTGTGTCATCACCTTTTTGGTGAATTTGGATCTTTGTGAAGATTCTTGTGATATCGATTTATTTCTTATTGATGTTCATTTACATACTTATAGTAGTATGCTATTATGGTTATTTCATGTTTATGCCATATCATTTATTCTATATCATGTCATTTGATATTTATAGCTAGACTGATCCGTTTATTATTTTCTTATAAATAATACTCGGGTCAGACCGAGATGTTTCAGGTGCTTCTACTTGACTTCTCTCTTCAGGGATCTATTATTATGACTTTTGGCTAACTACTTAGATTAGTAGTTTTTGATGTATACATTTGAGATATCGACTCATAAATGTATTCTTTTTGTATAGCACACGTTGCTATTCTTTTGTATTATCGTGGATCTTTCTGACCACTACTCTGATGTACACTTTCATGTGTGTTATATATATATATTCATATCTTTTCCCGCCTTTGTGATATGGATGTCTGTGACTGATTTGTGTTATGATTATTTCTATATTTGTTTCTGAAGATCATTATATAGCCACTGTGTGATAGCTTTGAGTTTGTATCGGTGTGTCGGATTTACTCTTGAAATCAAACGCATGTTATACTATCTGACACATCGGTGCTCGCACAAAGAAATTACATGGATAGTCGCTCCTCAACAGCCTTATTCTCCGTGCTAGTTGACAGCATTACTCCGTAGTGTTCTTGGCTAGCGTGGGTATAGAGGTGGGGCGTCACAAATTGCATTTTATAAAATGGTTGTAATAAACTTAAATGATTTTATGGAATGATTTATGAATGATATTAGTATTAAAGCGAATACACTAAGTGGTAATAAAATAAAATTTAACTTAAAAAAGGTTAAATGGAATAATTTTATAAAATGGTTCGTAAATGAATTCATATGAAATATGTTAAACAAAAAGTGAAACAATTAGAATTTAACAAATTAAATTGAATAAATTGAACGTGAATGAAATAGATGTGAATAAATTTGAAGCAAACCGATTAAATGTTAATAAAAATTGGATGTTAATAAGAAATGAAGTGTACAAATTAAATATTGATATTGGATAATGTAAATTCACATAGTTATGAATTAATGGGATTAATTGGATGAATATTGATGGTTGAATGGTTTCTTTTGTTGCAAACCGTCATTATAACTGTTTGATTGCATACGATTGTCGTATGTAGTGTATTTGTGCTCATACTTATGATTTAGGTTCAAAATCATGCAATGTGATTCTATTTTACTCATACATGTTCTATACCTTTATATGCAACTAATATTTCAAATTTGACATGAGATAGATACATACCAAAATCGTTTGGATGTATACATGGATTTGTTATGCTTTTGCTTGCTTAATATGAGCAAACTCGCTCGAATTAACAATAATAAGGTATGTATCTTGGATTATATACCACACTTTTATATTTTTCCCTAAAAGATGACTCATTATTGAGATTCAATGTATATTTGATATATTCAGTATATAATTTTTGTCACGACCCGCCCTTCACGACCCTCGAAAATCGACACAAAATACTCAACAGTATAATATGCCGACGATCGAATGCCGGAAAGACAGATTGTAGGAGAATAAGAAAGTAGATAGAAGAAGAAAGAACTAAACAAAATCAGAACCTCACAGTCGCAGCGGAATAAAATATAATATATAGAACAGATCTTTACACAAAATGAAAACTATATATGTTTATATACAATACATCATCATCAGAGTATGTCATAATACAATCATCAAATCCAGTCAATCAATCAATACAACAATCATAGCAGCGGAATAATACAAGTACGAGAAATACGTCTCGGACTCCAGCTCCTCTCCTGAGCTCCATAGCAACCTATCCTGTAATATACTCGGTCTGACCCGAGCATTATAATAAAATAACACCCGAGTCAGTCTGGAATACCAGCGCATCATAAATACATCCAAACCGATTATTAAAGTTTCAAAAATCCTTTGAAAACTAAAGCATCTCGTAAGACCACGCCACAAATAAACATGTCGGGTTTTTTACCTTACGATAGCTAAAACACTTTTTATAAAATCCTCTGATATTATAATAGTGTTTATATACAAATACTTATTAAAATAGCTGAAATTGTTACATTCATTAAATTCCGGCATACTAGGTATACAAACAAAACTCGTACAAGGCACGTAGGGAGAATGGATTTCCAACGAATGACTAGGCACTGGGGTACCACCTGTCACAGTACGTGGCCTAGATCACAGTACCGAGGACCCACCCTAAGTCCCCTACAACACAAGGCCGGAATCACCTATGGGCAATTCCGAATATAATCACCCCACGGTTGTGATCAGCAACCGCACCACTAAGCCGAAATAAAAGGGACATCTAGACAGGGATGACCATACTCTCCAGTGGGCGCTACCCACGAAGACTTGCTGCATAACCCCTGATTTTCAGTCATTCCCGGTTGATGAGGCTTGAGGCTAAGCGTTACCTTTACAGAACATTCACTTTGAATGCCCATCGTCCACCTGACGATGTCACGAAAGCATTCGTCCATATAAGTCCGTCCCGGGTCCGAACGGAACCGAAGGCACTACTCCTACTACATCCATTTTGGAAATATCCTCAGGATTAGTAGCGACTAGCCCTTGCACTTCACTGCTCCATCTTCGACTCCGAAATCGTTTTCGCGAAACGTACAAACCGGATCGAAGTGGTATTCGAGTCTCCAGACCTAGAATCCCGGTATACGGAAACTCGATCCCGGTCTCTTCGAAACGATCAGCGCATTTGGCCAATATTGATAGTCGGTGATTTAACTATCAATTAATGTTCACAAACATCCATACACATCCATCATACAATAAATAATATCACACATTATTTATTCTTCTAATATCTTTCAAAGATATATTTTCACATTTTCCAAACTCTTTTGAAAATAATTTTCCACTCTTCCTTTACAAGGTAAATCTTTTACCCTTTATTCCCATCGGGAATAACCAAGTATAAACAATTTGCATTTAAAACCGTTAAAAATACTTTATACTGAAATATACTTTAAAATATGAAAATTACTTCTATTTATTTACTCAAAATATAAATTTAAAATATGTGAAGAAAACTAGTTATTAACACATAAACTTTGATTTAAAGATAAGGGTTTTAGTTTAACTAAATTCAAAATAGTGTTATAAGAAGAAAATACTAATTTTAACAGCTTAAGCTAAAACCAACCTTTAAATAAATCCATTTGTAAAATAATTGCTAATATACTCCCAAATTATTACGGTATTAAAAATTATTAATTTATTTCTTTAAAAATAACGATTTCTTAAAAATACTTTTAAAACGATTTAAAACTTAACCTTAGTTAAATAAAATCCTTTTTATAAGCATTTACTTGGTTTTCCCAGGGAGACACTTTCCCGTTTCTAAACATTCCAAAGTACTCTTTCATATAAATCCACTGATTTATTTCAAGTCAATTTATGATTTCAACATAAATTTCCAATTCCATACTTAACTATAACTTCCTCCGAAGTTAAATCACAATTTTTCATTTCCGGAAATTCATTTTTTAAATATAGTTTAAACATTTTTAAATAAACATTTTGGTGAATTCTCAATGGAAGCCAAATTTCCAATTTCACTTAATTAAATTCCAATGAAATACGGCATTTCAAAACATTCTATTTTTCATTTGAACTTGTTAATTTATAGTTGGAAACTCCATTTAACATATTTTTAATTTTCGGATAACATTGGCCATTATTAAAATAAACATCGTTATTTTAAACAATTTATAATTTCATAAATTTAATCTCCAGAAAACTATACTTCCCATTACCCATTTTATAAACTTCCCATTATATTCAAAATCCCAATTTGACCCAATTTACATTTTTCTTTTCAAATCCGATTTCAAATTTATTCTTTGAAATTCTAAATTTAACAATTCATTTTATTTCGTAAAAACACAATTTATCCATTTATAATTAAGTTCTGTGATTATATTTTATACAACAATTTCACAGTACAATTAAACTTCCAGATTTATCAATCACAACATATAAATAGGTATGACTATCAACTATAAATAATTGCTACATTTTGAGGAATCCAGTTGGATCCCTCCAACCTGTTTTTCCCTGCAACCACAAATGTTAGCACATCACAATAAAAATATCAATCCAGACTGATAATAACAATTATATTCAGCCATCCACACAGATATTTAAATATTAACTATTTAAAATGCCTAGCATCCAGATGTGAGTGAGAAAAACTCACTTTGAGTTTCGGCGAGCGTTCGAAATTTTGAATTAAACCGAACGACGTCCGATTTAACCCAAATTTCTACTTGCCCGGAATGATTCCGGATCTGCACCATCGCATAGTATTCTTTCCTGCGATCCCAACGCCACCAAAATCGTCGAAATCTGATAACGTATGTGGAAGTTATTAAATTTTAAAGTTTTGTATATAAATTTAAAACAAATATCGCTTTTATATATATCATTATTTTTTTAAAAAAACGAACCCTAGATCTGCCGTTCGTTAGACAAAGCAAATCGCGATCATCATCTTCCCAGACGCCTTCATGCAAAGAACGAACCCACCAACGCCTCCTAGGGCTCGAAACCGCGCCCACATCGATCGACTTCACGTCGATCAAAACCTTCCATCTCGAAGAGCGCCTCGACCTCCACCAACGCCTACGACCTTGACGAACTCGAACTCCCCATGGCCACGCGATTCTCGAGCGAACGGTCCACGTTCGAACTGCTGAATCCATCGATCCACCTCGCTAAAACTCATCTCACCCGTTGGATCTGAAGTACTCGATGGGATCTTCGATTCTCCAGTTGGAAGTTTTCAAAATAATTGTGTGGATTGATGGCAAATTGGGGAGGAAGGTCGCTAATTTTCGGCCATAGAACAAAGAAACGACGGCGGCTCACGTATTCTAGGGTTTTGATGAGATAAATGCTAACATAAATATATTTTAATATTATTTAATTCATAAAATTTCTCAATTTAATAATCTAAGCAAACGATCTCCAATTCTCACGTTCTGACAGGCTATCCTGGGGTTTTTCCGCATTCCGGACACGATGGAACAGGTTTCGTAAGCTAATTCGGTCATATGAGCGAGATACGGAATTAAACGATCAATTTAAAATTAAATCGGTTAAATCAATTTCGATGCGTTTTCGAGCTGCCACGGTCAAACGACAACTTCGATCGCTACGAAAATTGAAATCCGATAATAACTAATTATTACGGATCCAATGGAACTGGTTTCGTCGAATTCCGAGACTGTGCCCCGGAGTGTGACGACCCGCTCTTCACGACCCTCGAAAATCGACACAAAATACTCAACAGTATAATATGCCGACGATCGAATGCCGGAAAAGACAGATTGTAGAAGAATAAGAAAGTAGATAGAAAAAGAAAGAACTAAACAAAATCAGGACCTCACAGTCGCAGCGGATAAAATATAATATATAGAACAGAACTTTACACAAATCAAAACAATATCTGTTTATATACAATACATCATCATCAGAGTATATCATAAAACAATCATCAATATCCAGTCAATCAGTCAATACAACAATCACAGCAGCGGAATAATACAAGTACAAATGATACGTCCCGACTCCAGCTCCTCTCCTGCTCCATAGCAACCTATCCTGAAAATATACTCGGTCTGACCCGAGCATTATAATTAAATAACACCCGAGTCAGTCTGGAATACCAGCGCATCATAAATACACCCAATTGATTATTAAAGTTTCAAAAATCCTTTGAAAATCAAAAGCATCTCGTAAGACCACGCCACAAATAAACATGTCGGGTTTTTACCTTACGATAGCTAAAACACTTTTTATATCAAAATCCTCTGATATTATAATAGTGTCTATATACAAATACTTATAAAATAGCCGAAATTGTTACATCTATTAAATTCCGGCATACTAGCCACAACGTGGGTAATACAAACAAAACTCGTACAAGGCACGTAGGGAAAATGGATTTCCAACGAATGACTAGGCACTGGGGTACCACCTGTCACAGTACGTGGCCTAGATCACAGTACCGAGGACCCACCCTAAGTCCCCTGCAACACAAGGCCGGAATCACCTATGGGCAATTCCGAATATAATCACCCCACGGTTGTGATCAGCAACCGCACCACTAAGCCGAAATAAAAGGGACATCTAGACAGGGATGACCATACTCTCCAGTGGGCGCTACCCACGAAGCCTTGCTGCATAACCCCTGATTTTCAGTCATTCCCGGTTGATGAGGCTTGAGGCTAAACGTTACCTTTATAGCACATATCCCTTTGAATGCCCATCGCCCACCTGACGATGTCACGAAAGCATTCGTCCATACAAGTCCGTCCCGGGTCCGAACGGAACCGAAGGCACTATTCCTACTACATCCATTTTGGAAATATCCTCAGGATTAGTAGCGACTAGCCCTTGCACTTCACAGCTCCATCTTCGACTCCGAACACGTTACACGAAACGTACAAACCGGATCGAAGTGGTATTCGAGAAATAAATCTCGATCCCGGTCTCTTCGAAACGATCAGCGCTTTTGGCCAATATTGATAGTCGGTGATTTAACTATCAATTCACATTCACAAGCATCCATAAGCATCCATCACACAATAAATAATTCCCATATTATTTATTCTTTCCCTTTAATATCTTTAAAAGATATATTTCCACATTTCAAAACTCATTTTGAAACGAATTCCCAAATTTCTTCCTTACACGGTAAAGTCTTACCATTTATTCCCATTTGGAAAAACCAAGTATAAAACCTTTTTGCATTTAAAAACAGTTAAAATACTTTATACTGAAATATGCTTAAAATATGTAACTTTCTTCTATTTACTCAAAATATAAATTTCAAAACTATTTTAAATACTATTATTTAATAAGATTTAAATTCGATTTAAATAAAGGTTTAGTTTACTAAATTTAAAGGTGGAGTTTAAAAGAATAATACTAGCCTTTACCAATAACTTAATCATATAACTTTAAAACAAACTTGAAATTTCTTCTTTCAAAGTAATACTTTTCTTAAATTACTCTTTAAACAATTTAAAACTTTAACTTTTTATTAAATAAAACCTTTAAAACTTTAACTTGGTTTTCCCAGGGAAACACTATCCCGTTCAAACATTCCAAAGTATCCTTTATATAAATCCAAACGATTTATTTCAAATTCAATTTATGTTTACAACATAAATTCCCAATTCCATACTTATCTATAACTTCATCCGAAGTTCACACTCAATTTCCCATATCCGGAAATCAAAATTTTAAAATATAGTTTTAAAACATTTTTAATAAAACATTTTGGTGAATTCTTCAATGAAAGCCAGATTTCCCATTTACTTAAATAAAATCCCAATAGAGAAAACGGTATTTTAAAATATTCTATTAACACTTAAAATTTGTACATTTATATTCGGAAGCTTCATTTGAACATATTTTACTTTTCCGGATATCACTATTCATTATTAAAATAAACCACTGTTATTTTACTCAATTTATAATTTCATAGAATTCATTTCCAGAAAATTATATTTCACATTTAACGATTGATAAATTTTCCCCAAATATTTAAAATCCCAATTTACCAATTTACATTTTCCATTCCAAAACAGAATCCAACTTTTATATTCCTTTAAATTCCTTATTTAACAATTTCTTTAATTCCTTTTAAATCCCAATCTATTCATTTATAATTTAATTCTGGAATTATAATTTATACAACAATTTCACAGAACAATTTAAAATTCCAGATTTATCAATCACAACATATAACAGGTATCACTATCAATTATAAAATAATTGCTACATTGTGAGGAATCCAGTTGGATCCCTCCAACCTGTTTTTCCCTGCATCCACAAATATTAGCACATCACAATATAAGTATCAATCCAAACTTATAACAACAGTTATAATCAACCAATCATTCAGATATTTAAATGTCAATTATTTATAATGTCTAGCATCCAGATGTGAGTGAGAAAAACTCACCTTGAGTTTCGGCGAGCGTTCGAAATTTAAATTAAACCGGACGACTTCCGATTTAACTCAAATTTCTACTTGCCCGGAATGACTCCAGATCTGTACCATCACGTAGCACGCGTTCCTGCGATTTCAACGCATCCAAAATCGCCTCAATCTGATAACGTATGAACTCGTTATGGTTTTACAAACTTTTGAATAACGATTTAAAACAAATATACTTTTATTTATTTTTAAAAAAAAACGATACCCAAAAGAAATGCGGCCCGACCCGCTCTCCTGCTTCCTTCCTCACGCGAACGACAGAAGACGTTCGAACCCAACAACGTAGACGCTAGGGCTTGAAACGCACCACACTCCCTTGCCTTCGACGACGATCCACCACCGCCTCCGAGTCGCCCTTGCCACCACGCACCCTCGCCCACGAACGCGCGCAGCCCGGTGGTCCCAAGGCGACGTACAAACCCTCCAAACACGCGATGAACGCGACACCCCCACACCCTCCACGCTGCACGAAAAACAATCATAACCGTTCACTAGGTGCGGTTCGACGAGATCTACGACTTACTAGTTGGAGTTTTCAAAAATCGCTGAGTGGATTAAGGGATTTTTGAGGGAGAACGAAAATGAATACCGACCATTAAACGAAATAAGAGGCGGCCCGTTCTTCTCAGCTAGGGTTTTGATAATTAACGAATATATATAATAGCTTTTAATATTATTTAATTAATATAAATTTCTCGATTTAACAGTTAATGCAAACGACCTCCAATTCTCACGTTCCGACCGGCTATCCTGGGGTTTTTCCGCGTTCCGGACATAATGGAACAGGTTTCGTAAGCTAATTTGATCGTATGCTCGAGATACGGAATTAAACGATCAATTTAAAATTAAATTGGTTAAATCAATTTCGATGCGTTTCGAGCTGCCACGGTCAAACGACAACTCCGATTGCTACGAAAATTGAAATCCGATAATAACTAACTATTACGGATCCAATGGAACTGGTTTCGTCGAATTCCGATACTATGCCCCGGAAGACTATTTTAACTCGTCTATTAAATCGAGCGATTTTCAAAATTGACGAAAACGCTTAAAATTTCACTTTTAAAATTTTATTAACTTAACAATAAATCATATAAAATTTATAACAACATTAAAAATCATTCTGGCTCATCCCAGACTCAAATCTGATTATTTGCATTTTAATAATATTAAATTCATTTTTAAATTAATATAAAATCCCAAATAATAATTTATTCACTTTAAAATTCATCTAAAAATCCAACATTATTGTTTATAACCAATCGAACCTAAAAATACATTTAAACATCATTTTACAGCTATTTACATCCAGATTCACCTTTTTATCCTAATCCCGAATATTTAATTATTATTTTTCCATTAATCAAATTCAACCAGAATTGCTATAAATTAAAATTATAGCTCATTTTCATTGATTGAACCCAAATCCATTCATTTCAAAATCAATTAAGAATCCACATTAACATTTAGAACGAATTAAATGTTCAAATTCAATAGCTTAAAAATACGGGATGTTACATTCCTCCCCCCTTATAAAAATTTCGTCCCCGAAATTTGCTAGGATAGAAAATACTCTCCAACCCATTCACTTATCCAATTTGCTTAGTTAAAAGCTTATATTCACTTTCCTAAAAAGTTTCAGCTCCATTTCAAAACCCTTTTCTTTATTTACCTTAAAGCCTTTATTTAAACATTCGCTTCCAAAATAACTTTACTAGTTATTAAAATTTTCCCAAAACCCCAAAAAATTTCTAACTCCCAAAATTTTCAAAAAATTTTGGCAGAGTCTCCTTTGCACGGAGGAGCTTCTGCGATATCGCAGGATACACAAATATATATACATCGGCTCACACGGCCGGAAACCAAAATATATCACAAAATATATATATCATTTTCCCAATTATATTTGCGTAGGCGTACCTCTTAGCAAATTTTTAAAAGCAAGCGGCTAATATCTCGCATATACGCGCTCCAACTCTCTCGAACGCCTCCCGTACCTGTACTTAACTTAACAAACTCATCAGTTTCAATGATATGAGCATTTTAATAACATTTCCAACATAAATGCAAGCCAAACATATCCATTGCATAACCAAACCAAGCAAACTTCATCATTAACAATGTTAACTATAATTATTTCAACAATCCAAAGATTTCAATCACTTTCGAATCACTTATTCAAGTCTACTTCATTTTATTTCACTTGAATGCCTTAAATTCAAGTTTTCAATCACCTTTCAAGTTACTTATTCAAGTCCAACTATTTTATTTCATTTGAGTGATTTACATTCAAGTTCACCATATACCATTCATATTTATTTCACCAATTCATTTCCACTTCAACATGATTACATATGCCTTTCTTACATTTTTAATTTTAACTTACATTCCAAATTTGATTTACAATCAAATTTCATTTTGAACTTGAAACATTTGCATTTCAGTTATGATCCATTTCCATTCATATGCAAACATTACTCATTAAGAGGTCAATTCATTTCTATTGATTCAAAAATCAATTTCATTTGCTATTCTTAACCAATTCACTTGCATTCATATACAAAACTCTTTGAATTGGGTTCCCATTTATCAATTTATTCACAATTCAATTCCAATTGCTTTTAAACACTCAATTGCAAATACATGCAAATTTCCATGTCATTCAAGCAAAATAATCACCACTTAAGCTTATAACCAATTAAAATTATTTCCAACTTGGATTCATATAAATTTTATTCCATTACAAGGTTCACAAACCAAATATTTTCTCTTTCCAATGTAATTGTTAAATTCAAAATTTCCTTACATATTTATTTCAATATCCAATTCAGGTTTATATAAATATTTTTCCATCTTGGATTATTTACATTCCATACATCCTTATTTCATCTCAATAATTAATTAAAACAATTTCACATGCATTTCCATTTTATTATTTAACAAATTTCATTCAGATTACTTAATAAAGCTCATTCACAATCATTTTGTTTTTCTTCCAAGTTACTTAAGTTCTTTCACAAAAGTTTCATTATCTTCTTATATCGATTTTATTTCATTTCCATTTGATTCTCATCCAATCAATTTCAATTCATTTACAACTTTAATGCTCTTTGTTTATTTACTAAATCCATGTACAAATTTATTTTATTAACAAAGAGACCACTTAAATTATTTCTCTCATTTGAATTTACTTACAATTCAAACCATCACTATTATAATCTAATCCCATTATACATTCTCACTTCCAACATTTATTACCAAACTTAAATTTCATTCAACAACTGGATTTTATTAACCTTTCAAATTTTGACCAAACTATCAAAATTTCATCCATGCCAATACAATTTCATTTAATTTAACTAATTCATTTCCAAACAATCATTTTGGATTTAATTGAGTAAGCATTTACTTCATTCAACATCATATCAACTAAACCAAATTCCCTTTCAATTTGATTCTTATCCAAATTTATTCCAAGTTTACTAAGTTTTATTTAGCCAAAATTAAATTCATCCACTTCCTTTACTACTTCAATAATAATTGAATTCCATTCAATATTGCTTATAATGCATCTGAGTTTTGAATTCCACTTCAATTTATTCCTCCATAAATAAATTCAAAACTTATTTATTATTTAAGTTCATTCACATCTTTTATATCTCACTTTACCTTATCTTTCTCCACATTTCATTTAGGATTGAGTTTGAAATAACTATACCATTCAACTATTTCCCATTTGTGATTATATTCCCACTTTACTTGGGTAAAAATCAAATTTTCCATCTTTAGGTTCATCAACTTATTTATAAGTTTACATTACTCATTTTAATCCATTTACAACTTATAATCACAATTCCAATTTCTATACATATGCATCTCTGAATTCTTAAGGATACAAATTTTTTTTAATTAAATTCCTTGCATAATTTTAAATCTACAATTTCAGATCATAGGTATAACATTTAATAGCTTATGGGTACAATTTATTACACAACGACCCATAATTACAAAGTTATTTTATTTCCAACTTAACCCAAATCAATTTAATCCCAATTCTCAATTTTACTTAACTTATTCCAAGTTAAATTCAACTTCTATTCACTTCAATAACTTCATTTACCTCCATTTACCCAAATTAAATTTTAAGTTCAGGGTTAAAATTTCCATTCTTCCTTTCCCACTTAAATCAACTTTACTTTCAAGGTTATAGTTGATTTATTCCAAATGCTACCTTTTATTTTAAACAGAATTCCCAGAATTCAATTTACCCGGATCTATTTCAAAACCAATTTGAAATAAAAATCAACACATTTCCCTTTGATATCCAAATCAAATACCAAATTCCCAAAACAAACTGCTTTTACCAACAATTTGCCTTTTTGAAAATTCCAAAATCACTTGTTTCCCAGACAAGTCCAAACAATGTCATAACCAACTATTTTGGTAGCAATCCATCACTTTAGAAACTCGAAAATGAATTCTAATGATGTGGCCAGCATCATCAGGATTATTTTCCAGCGACTGAAGTGAGTTCAGTGCTTTCCACTTCCAAAATTCACTTCAAATCAATTTCCATTCAAAAATATTTCCCAAAATATACTCCATTCTTACAAATGCTTTTGAAAACAAGCTAAGGCTTATGCTAGAAGCTTGCTGTGTAAGCCTATACTTCCTTACATATACCCCCTCACTGTTTCCAGAGAATCAACTAAGTAAAACAAAGATAAATATCACTACTCTTTTTCAAACTAAAGAAGGATCAAAATAATTCAACAGAGAAGATCAACAAAGCAAGTAATCAATTTAATCCCAATTCTCAATTTTACTTAACTTATTCCAAGTTAAATTCAACTTCTATTCACTTCAATAACTTCATTTACCTCCATTTACCCAAATTAAATTTTAAGTTCAGGGTTAAAATTTCCATTCTTCCTTTCCCACTTAAATCAACTTTACTTTCAAGGTTATAGTTGATTTATTCCAAATGCTACCTTTTATTTTAAACAGAATTCCCAGAATTCAATTTACCCGGATCTATTTCAAAACCAATTTGAAATAAAAATCAACACATTTCCCTTTGATATCCAAATCAAATACCAAATTCCCAAAACAAACTGCTTTTACCAACAATTTGCCTTTTTGAAAATTCCAAAATCACTTGTTTCCCAGACAAGTCCAAACAATGTCATAACCAACTATTTTGGTAGCAATCCATCACTTTAGAAACTCGAAAATGAATTCTAATGATGTGGCCAGCATCATCAGGATTATTTTCCAGCGACTGAAGTGAGTTCAGTGCTTTCCACTTCCAAAATTCACTTCAAATCAATTTCCATTCAAAAATATTTCCCAAAATATACTCCATTCTTACAAATGCTTTTGAAAACAAGCTAAGGCTTATGCTAGAAGCTTGCTGTGTAAGCCTATACTTCCTTACATATACCCCCTCACTGTTTCCAGAGAATCAACTAAGTAAAACAAAGATAAATATCACTACTCTTTTTCAAACTAAAGAAGGATCAAAATAATTCAACAGAGAAGATCAACAAAGCAAGTAGCAGTGTTTCAAAACCATCTCTGTTCAAAACAAAGGTGAGTATTCTCCTCTCTGTTTGATGATAGAATAGTTTTGTGTTTCCCTGTCAATTTTCTGTAGATTCATTTTATGATTTAGATGAGTGCAATGATCAATACAAGTTGAATTGGATGTGAATCTAGTTGTTGGTAAGGGCTTTATATATGTATGTGAGTAAATTTATTTATTTAAAAAAAAAAAGATTAAACTTGATCTTATGATTGATGCTTGTTGAAGTAATTATGTTCATAAATGTATAGATGTGAATGTTTATGTATGAAGGGTGATGCCTGAAGTAATATTTGAAGTTTATACAGACATGTTCTCTGTACTTATACTAGGCTCAAATTCTTTTTGAAAAAAATTCATAGCTTCCTATACATTGAACTATAGGTTTGGATTGGTAAAGATAGTATGACTCTAACAGTGTAATTAACATTTTAAAATTTGTTTCAAAATTTTATATTTATAAATTAGCCTGGAAAATCAAAATAACAGTGATGATCTCAATATTCGATGAAAATCAATCATGATAATATAAGTTCCGGATCATATAATCTGAAGTGAAATACCAAATCATGAGTTTTAAGATGAATTTGGAAATTTTTAATTTAGTATTTAAAGTGAAATTGAGCATTGTTCGAATTTGGGTTAACTGTCGATTGTCATCGATCGAGGTCGAACTAAGTTTCAGGGTTCAAGTCAGACGTGGCTTGTGGGACGAGGAAGGTGGGAAATATACCCAGAAAAATTCTAGAGTGCTGTGATGATTGAACAAGGGTGAACTAGGGTTTTTGGAGGTAGTTTTGTCGAGTATCATGGCGAGGCGATTTCGTCTATATCGAAGCATCGAGTTCGACTGCGATTGTTGGAAAAGCAACGTGGCTCCCTGACGAGGCAGAAGTCAGAAGGACGTGGATTCCAACCACCGTGATCGTCGTGGCGATCCAGTTTTTGCCGTTGTGGTTTGGGTCTGGGTTGTTCGATTGGATCAATTTCGTATAGCAGCGGAATCATGGCGTCTGGGTGGTCGTGGTGGATGACGTGGTCATCGGTGAGGTGCTGAGGGAAGTTTTGAGGGTCGAAGCGCCGCAGTTCATCGGTGTACGTGCACCGTGCACATTGTGTATCAGGCGATTGTTTTGTGTTTGGGAAGAGCTTTAGCTCGAGTTGGAATTCGCGTGTTCCTCGTTTTGGCTCGAAGCAGTTTGGGTTGTGTTAAGCACGAGTGTTGCTCGGGGTTGATCGGGTTTTCCTTATTGGGCTCGGAAATTTATCGTTTGGGCCGGGATTTTTGTAAGCTTAGAAAAATAAGTTTTAGAGTTTATCAAAGGTGGGTTTGTTACAGAAATAAATGTAAACCAGGTTTTAAACAAGGTATTAGAAAGTTTTAAACAAAATTCCAAAGTTTAAAATGTAATTCAAATTGGTGTTTTAAGGTGAACCAAAGTTGTAATTAAATAATAGTACAAATTATTTAATGAATTAGGATGAATAATTGATTTATTAATTAGGGATTAATGAATTGGAAATTAGTAATTAATTAATTGTTGATTTAAGATTATTAATGTAAGTAATTGAAGAATGATTTGTTTTTTTAAATGAAATTACTTTGTGTAGGTAATTAAAAGAGGAATTTGTTAAGGATTAATTACTTAGTGTAATTAATTCAGAATTGATTAATTAAAGAATTTACTAATTCAGAATTGATTAACTAAGAATTTATTAATTCAGAATTGATTAATTAAAGAATTTATTAATTAAGAATTGATTAATTTAAAGAATTTATTAATTAAGAATTGATTAATTAAAGGATTGATTAATTAGGAATTAAATTATGAATCTTGCCTGTGTGGATGATTTAATAATATTGGATTGTGAACATCTCTGATATTGAGTGGTGATGATGAATTGTACAGTAAAATATGGAGTATGAATTGATAATTAATTTTGCTGTATGACTATGACACCTTGTATTATGGCTGATATGTATCACTTAAACTAGAATTTGAAATGACATTGTATTCGAAGAGACCGGAGTCGGGTATTAGTAAATACCCGAAACCACTTCGATTCTGTATAGATTGATATGTGAAATCAATAGGCTGGTATGGAATGACTTAAGTAATTTGAACTATTTTAAATCAAAGTTTTGGCACTTAGAAATTGTCGTGTGAAATGGTTGATGTCTGTAACAACTTGTGAAGTTGTAAGATTGATATAAACTACCCGGGTTGATATGAGCGTATACTTTTGCATTTCATGTTTGATGGGTTTACTCACGCTGGTTTCCAGCCTGACCCGGGTGTTACTTTGATGTAATGCTCGGGTCAGACCGAGTATTACAGATTTTCAGGTAAGGACGTTCTAGAGCTCAGGGATGGCGAGCTGGATGGCAGGACGTATGGAGTGTTCTGCTGTGACTATTATTTCTGTTTATCTGAGATATATTTGATTTGTATATGCTCAGTGTTGTGTAGGAGAGTAACTCTGATGTATTATAAATGTAAATTGACAGATATAGTATCCTTTGTAAACTGTTATTATTTGATATTATATTTTGATCCGCTGCGAATGTGAGAATCTGTGGTGTGTTTCTGTTTCTTCTTCTTCTATCTTTTTCTTCTTTCCTAACTATCTGGAATTTTCGAGATCGAAATTTCCGGGTCGTTACATTTGCTCACAGTCGCAGCGGAATAAAATATAATATATAGAACAGATCTTTACACAAAATGAAAACTATATATGTTTATATACAATACATCATCATCAGAGTATGTCATAATACAATCATCAAATCCAGTCAATCAATCAATACAACAATCATAGCAGCGGAATAATACAAGTACGAGAAATACGTCTCGGACTCCAACTCCTCTCCTGAGCTCCATAGCAACCTATCCTGTAATATACTCGGTCTGACCCGAGCATTATAATAAAATAACACCCGAGTCAGTCTGGAATACCAGCGCATCATAAATACATCCAAACCGATTATTAAAGTTTCAAAAATCCTTTGAAAACTAAAGCATCTCGTAAGACCACGCCACAAATAAACATGTCGGGTTTTTTACCTTACGATAGCTAAAACACTTTTTATAAAATCCTCTGATATTATAATAGTGTTTATATACAAATACTTATTAAAATAGCTGAAATTGTTACATTCATTAAATTCCGGCATACTAGGTATACAAACAAAACTCGTACAAGGCACGTAGGGAGAATGGATTTCCAACGAATGACTAGGCACTGGGGTACCACCTGTCACAGTACGTGGCCTAGATCACAGTACCGAGGACCCACCCTAAGTCCCCTACAACACAAGGCCGGAATCACCTATGGGCAATTCCGAATATAATCACCCCACGGTTGTGATCAGCAACCGCACCACTAAGCCGAAATAAAAGGGACATCTAGACAGGGATGACCATACTCTCCAGTGGGCGCTACCCACGAAGCCTTGCTGCATAACCCCTGATTTTCAGTCATTCCCGGTTGATGAGGCTTGAGGCTAAGCGTTACCTTTACAGAACATTCACTTTGAATGCCCATCGTCCACCTGACGATGTCACGAAAGCATTCGTCCATATAAGTCTGTCCCGGGTCCGAACGGAACCGAAGGCACTACTCCTACTACATCCATTTTGGAAATATCCTCAGGATTAGTAGCGACTAGCCCTTGCACTTCACTGCTCCATCTTCGACTCCGAAATCGTTTTCGCGAAACGTACAAACCGGATCGAAGTGGTATTCGAGTCTCCAGACCTAGAATCCCGGTATACGGAAACTCGATCCCGGTCTCTTCGAAACGATCAGCGCATTTGGCCAATATTGATAGTCGGTGATTTAACTATCAATTAATGTTCACAAACATCCATACACATCCATCATACAATAAATAATATCACACATTATTTATTCTTCTAATATCTTTCAAAGATATATTTTCACATTTTCCAAACTCTTTTGAAAATAATTTTCCACTCTTCCTTTACAAGGTAAATCTTTTACCCTTTATTCCCATCGGGAATAACCAAGTATAAACAAATTGCATTTAAAACCGTTAAAAATACTTTATACTGAAATATACTTTAAAATATGAAAATTACTTCTATTTATTTACTCAAAATATAAATTTAAAATATGTGAAGAAAACTAGTTATTAACACATAAACTTTGATTTAAAGATAAGGGTTTTAGTTTAACTAAATTCAAAATAGTGTTATAAGAAGAAAATACTAATTTTAACAGCTTAAGCTAAAACCAACCTTTAAATAAATCCATTTGTAAAATAATTGCTAATATACTCCCAAATTATTACGGTATTAAAAATTATTAATTTATTTCTTTAAAAATAACGATTTCTTAAAAATACTTTTAAAACGATTTAAAACTTAACCTTAGTTAAATAAAATCCTTTTTATAAGCATTTACTTGGTTTTCCCAGGGAGACACTTTCCCGTTTCTAAACATTCCAAAGTACTCTTTCATATAAATCCACTGATTTATTTCAAGTCAATTTATGATTTCAACATAAATTTCCAATTCCATACTTAACTATAACTTCCTCCGAAGTTAAATCACAATTTTTCATTTCCGGAAATTCATTTTTTAAATATAGTTTAAACATTTTTAAATAAACATTTTGGTGAATTCTCAATGGAAGCCAAATTTCCAATTTCACTTAATTAAATTCCAATGAAATACGGCATTTCAAAACATTCTATTTTTCATTTGAACTTGTTAATTTATAGTTGGAAACTCCATTTAACATATTTTTAATTTTCGGATAACATTGGCCATTATTAAAATAAACATCGTTATTTTAAACAATTTATAATTTCATAAATTTAATCTCCAGAAAACTATACTTCCCATTACCCATTTTATAAACTTCCCATTATATTCAAAATCCCAATTTGACCCAATTTACATTTTTCTTTTCAAATCCGATTTCAAATTTATTCTTTGAAATTCTAAATTTAACAATTCATTTTATTTCGTAAAAACACAATTTATCCATTTATAATTAAGTTCTGTGATTATATTTTATACAACAATTTCACAGTACAATTAAACTTCCAGATTTATCAATCACAACATATAAACAGGTATGACTATCAACTATAAATAATTGCTACATTTTGAGGAATCCAGTTGGATCCCTCCAACCTGTTTTTCCCTGCAACCACAAATGTTAGCACATCACAATAAAAATATCAATCCAGACTGATAATAACAATTATATTCAGCCATCCACACAGATATTTAAATATTAACTATTTAAAATGCCTAGCATCCAGATGTGAGTGAGAAAAACTCACTTTGAGTTTCGGCGAGCGTTCGAAATTTTGAATTAAACCGAACGACGTCCGATTTAACCCAAATTTCTACTTGCCCGGAATGATTCCGGATCTGCACCATCGCATAGTATTCTTTCCTGCGATCCCAACGCCACCAAAATCGTCGAAATCTGATAACGTATGTGGAAGTTATTAAATTTTAAAGTTTTGTATATAAATTTAAAACAAATATCGCTTTTATATATATCATTATTTTTTTAAAAAAACGAACCCTAGATCTGCCGTTCGTTAGACAAAGCAAATCGCGATCATCATCTTCCCAGACGCCTTCATGCAAAGAACGAACCCACCAACGCCTCCTAGGGCTCGAAACCGCGCCCACATCGATCGACTTCACGTCGATCAAAACCTTCCATCTCGAAGAGCGCCTCGACCTCCACCAACGCCTACGACCTTGACGAACTCGAACTCCCCATGGCCACGCGATTCTCGAGCGAACGGTCCACGTTCGAACTGCTGAATCCATCGATCCACCTCGCTAAAACTCATCTCACCCGTTGGATCTGAAGTACTCGATGGGATCTTCGATTCTCCAGTTGGAAGTTTTCAAAATAATTGTGTGGATTGATGGCAAATTGGGGAGGAAGGTCGCTAATTTTCGGCCATAGAACAAAGAAACGACGGCGGCTCACGTATTCTAGGGTTTTGATGAGATAAATGCTAACATAAATATATTTTAATATTATTTAATTCATAAAATTTCTCAATTTAATAATCTAAGCAAACGATCTCCAATTCTCACGTTCTGACAGGCTATCCTGGGGTTTTTCCGCATTCCGGACACGATGGAACAGGTTTCGTAAGCTAATTCGGTCATATGAGCGAGATACGGAATTAAACGATCAATTTAAAATTAAATCGGTTAAATCAATTTCGATGCGTTTTCGAGCTGCCACGGTCAAACGACAACTTCGATCGCTACGAAAATTGAAATCCGATAATAACTAACTATTACGGATCCAATGGAACTGGTTTCGTCGAATTCCGAGACTGTGCCCCGGAAGGCTATTTTAACTCGTCAATTAAATCGGGCAATTCCCAAAATTGACGAAAACGCTTAAAATTTCACCTTTAAAATTTTATTAACTTAACAATAAATCATATAAAATTTATAAACACATTAAAAATCATTCTGGCTCATACCGGACTAAAATCTGATTAATTTGCATTTTAATAATATTAAATTCATTTTTAAATTAATATAAAATTCCAAATAATAATTTATCGCCTTTTAAATTCATCTAAAATCCCATAATATTATTTATAACCATTAACTATGACTTCATCCGAAGTTCACACCCAATTTTATTTAATTTATCCCAAGATAAATTCTAATTTCTATTTACTTCAATAACTTCATTTACCCAAAGTAAATTTACATTCCCATATATACTCAATTCTTCTTTAAATCAACTTTCCTTTATAAGTTATATAGTTGAATCATTTCAACTTTCACATTTTTATTTTAAAATAGAATTTCCAGAATTCAATTTACCCGGATTTATTTCAAAACCAATTCGAAATAAAAATCAACACATTTCTCTTTTGATATTCAAATCAAATACCAAATCCCAAACGATCTGCTTTTACTAAAAATTTTCCTTCTTGAAAATTCCTAAAATTACTTGTTTCTCAAACAAGTCCAAACAAATACCGTAACCAACTATTTTGGTAGCAATCCATCACTTTAGAAACTCGAAAATGAATTCTAATGATGTGGCCAGCATCATCAGGATTATTTTCCAGCGACTGAAGTGAGTTCAATGCCTTCCACTTCCAAAATTTACCTCAAATCAATTTCCATTCGAAAATATTTTCCAAAATATGCTCCATCATTAACTTCAAAACCTTTGGAAAAAAATTTCAACATTCCCAAGGTTTCTAAATTTTTCCAAACCTTTGTTTAAATTCATTTGAAATCCCTTTCAAAAATTTCCGGGGTAAAAATTCTAGTTTAAATCAAATTTTAATTTTTTACTTTTCTTATTTAAAACATATCCAGTCAATTCCATTTGGTTATAAACCATTTTAATATTTTAAATTCTTATTGGCTTATAAATCATTTCGAATTTTAGATCATGTTTTAATTTCTTATTTGATTACTGTATTAACAACCAAACAACCATCCAATGCATATAATAATTTAGAAAACCATTTCTTTATATATCAAAATACAATTTTGGGTAAAATTATTTCATCCACCCACTTTAAAAACAATACTATGTCGGTTTATCTTGTTTAAGAGTTTAGAAACCCCTATCGATACGGTTGTACTTCCCGCACCGACCAGAATTCATAAACACTCAACCGATAAGTCAACATAGTACAAAAACAATTTTATATCCACTAACAAGTACGCTCTCATAGCTATTATTACACTCAACTCATTATAGAGTACTCCTGACTCTATTTAAAAATGAGAAATTTTCCCACCAAAGCCTAGGTTGTCGCCAATCTAAGCTCCGATACCAAGTGTGACGTCCTAGGCTTTTCAACCTTCATCAACGGTTCACGACCGGTAGGCTTTTCAACCATCCCAGCCCCGCTGTGGCTCACAGTGATACCTCGGGTTTGCTTTTACGGCCACCCTCTCGAGTCGCAACCAACCCCAAAAGGCCTTATACTACCCCCGGGGACATGTAGGGGTAAGAGTCTCCCGTTCGCCACCTAACGCAAAGCGAGAACCCCCTATCACGCTGTAATGTAGCAAACCCGATCCCACCCTTCTACTTGTTCACGACATCTCCAGGCGATAGAAACAAATCGAACCCATCTTCGTCGAATACTAGGGTTAACAACCACAACCACCACGCTCCGCTAGGGTACGATCGGCGACTGCCAATCTCTTCGTCTACGAGAACGCCACCTACGCCTGAAAGCTAGGCGAGCTCGGTCGCCTATAATGGCCGCGAAATGGTGATGAACGGCGACGACATCGACCCCAAGATCTCCCTCTCCGCTTCACAGAACAACATCACTACCGTACAGATCTGAAGCTGGTTTCACTCTCTTCGATTTTCATGTAGGAAGATTTCGAAAATAAAGCCTGGATTTCGAGAAAACTGAGGAAGAACGGAAGGTATTTTCGGCCATTGATATAACTCGTGGCGGCTGTAGGAGATAGATCTAGGGTTTGCAAATGTAAATGTGTATATATTGTAATTTAATATTATTTAATTAATAAAATTCTCGATTTAACAGTTTTCACTAACGAACTCCAATTTACGCGTTTCAGGAGTCCGAGACGTATTTCTCGTACTTGTATTATTCCGCTGCTGTGATTGTTGAGATTGTTGACTGGCTATGGTTGGTTGTATTGATATACTCTGATGATGATGTATTGTATATAAACAGTTATAGTTTTGATTTGTGTAAAGTCCTGTTCTATATATTATATTTTATTCCGCTGCAACTGTGAGGTTTTGATGTTGTTTAGTTCATTCTTCTTCTTCTTCTACCTTCTTTCTTTTCCTACAATCTGTCTTTTCTGGCGTTCGATCGTCGGCATATTATACTGTTGAGTATTTTGTGTCGATTTTCGAGGGCCGAGAAGGGCGGGTTGTGACAATTTTGTTATATATTGAGTTGTAAAAATTTCCGACCGAACTGCGTAAAGGAGATCTGTCGAAATTTTCCATTAAATTCGGGTGTTATAAAAAGTTGGAGGTTTTAAAATTTTATAACTCGTTTTGATAACTAACTTGTAATTTCCGTAAGCCCATCAGGCATAGTAGAAGCGTAGTAAAGGTTTTTTAATAAGATTTTACAGTTTTATAAGTTGATTATTTTGAATAAAACATATTTTATGTTAAATTCCTTACTTAACCCTTTTCGAGGACGAAAAGTTTTGAGTAGGGAAGAATGTAACTACCCGTATTTTTAACTATTTTAAATTATTAAATTTAATATGATTATTGAATAAAAATGGTTGGAAATAAAAAATTAATGTTTTATTTATGTAAGTTATTGAAAATGAACTTGAATAAAATATTCAAATAACCAATTTCGATGATTTTGGCAACATGTATTGAAATGAAATTCTCTATATTGACTGTATTTATAATTGTAGAAGTTTTCAGAGAGAAGTTTAGAAATTGATCTAAGTTTTATTCATCTTGTATCTTAAGATAATCAGACTGCGTACAATACTTATAGACATGATTCCTATATCAGGAAAGTATAGCAAAGCAGATCATGGACTTTAACACACATAGCCCAACAGAAATAAGAAGAAAACGAAATACAGTTTTAACTAAACAAGGCAGATTACAGATTGTAGTTTCAGATTCATTCTTTACACTCCCCCTCAAGTGGAGCATATGGATTCATCATGCTCAACTTGTCACATAATATCTTCATCCGTGTTCCATCTAGAGCTTTAGTTAGAATATCTGCAACTTGATCACCAGTCCTCACGAACCTTGTTTGTATCAATCCCTGTAGAATTTTTTCACGAACAAAATGACAGTAAACTTCAATGTGTTTGGTCCTTTCGTGAAATACGGGATTGGAAGCAATATATATAGCTGCCTGATTGTCACAGTTCAACAAAGTTGGCTTCTCAACTTTTATACCAATCTCTGTCATAAGGTGGACAAGCCACATTACTTCACAAACTCCTTTAGCCATGGCTCTATACTCGGATTCAGCACTCGACCTTGCAACTATGCTCTGTTTTTTACTCTTCCAAGACACAAGATTACCACCAACATAAACACAAAAACCAGAAGTAGATTTTCTGTCAAGCTTAGACCCTGCCCAGTCAGCATCAGAGAAGCATTCTATTGTAGCATGTTGATGATTAGTATATAATATGCCAAGACCTGCAGTGCCTTTAAGATAACCTTGAATATGTTCTAAAGCTCTCCAATGATGAACAAAAGGAGAGGACATGTATTGACTCACCAAACTTACAGAATAGGACAGATCTGGTCTTGTGACAGTTAGGTAGTTTAACTTACCAACCAGTCTCCTATATCGTTCTGGATCTTTGAAAAGTTCTCCACTGTTAGCTAGATCATTATTTGGTATTATTGGAGTAGTGTTTGGTTTAATACCAAGTTTTCCAGTTTCTGTCAAGAGATCAAGAGCATACTTTCTTTGGGATAAGAATATACCTTTTGTACTTTTAATAACTTCAAATCCAAGAAAGTACTTTAGATGACCTAAGTCCTTGGTATGGAATTGTGTATGGATGAATGTTTTCAAAGATTGAATTCCTCTGATATCATCTCCAGTAACAACAATATCATCCACATAAACAACAAGCAGAATAATTCCAGCCCCTGAATTTTTATAAAACACAGAATGGTCAAATTTGCTTTTATGTATACCAAATGATTCCAAAGCTTGACTGAATTTTCCAAACCATGCTCGAGGAGATTGCTTAAGACCATACAATGTTTTTCTTAATTTACATACCATCTTTTCCTCCCCCTGAGCAATGAATCCAGGTGGTTGAGTCATGTAAATTTCTTCTTGAAGATCACCATGTAAGAAGGCATTTTTAATATCTAGTTGATGTAATTCCCAGTTGTGTGTCGCAGCAAGAGAGATGAATAGTCTAATGGAAGTTAGTTTGGCTACTGGACTGAAGGTTTCCAAATAATCTACACCATAAACTTGAGCATAACCCTTTGCCACCAACCTTGCTTTGAACCTAGCAATTGATCCATCAGGGTTAACTTTGACAGGGAACACCCATCTACATCCAATTGGTTTCTTATCCTTTGGTAATGGAACCAGATCCCATGTTTTATTAAGGTCTAGTGCATTTAATTCTTCTATCATAGCTTCATGCCATTTGGGTTGCGAGATAGCTTCTTTGACAGTTTTGGGTATAGAAGTTGCATCAAGTGTTTTGATGAATAGACAAGTGTTGGGTGATAAATGGTTATAAGAGACATAAGAAGCTATAGGATAAGTGCACTGACGTTTTCCTTTCCTTAGGGCAATAGGAAGATCAATTTCTGGATTAAATTGAGGTATAGGTTCATGGATTGGGATAGGAATTATATTATTATCCATAGGTTCTTGTAAGTCTTCAGTATTGTCAGTGTCTTGGGTGTGAGTAGAATATATAAGGAAGTTTTGATCATCATCAGCTATTGTTTTACTTTGTTTTAGCATAGTTTGATAATAGGGTATATCCTCATGAAAGGTCACATCACTAGACACCACATACTTATCCAGACTTGGACAATAACATCTATATCCCTTTTGTAATCTCGAATAACCCACAAACACACATTTTATGGACTTTGGGTCAAGTTTAGACACTTGAGGCCTTACATCTCTAGCAAAACAAACACATCCAAAGATTCTTGGCTTAACAGGGTAGATATGTTTATCTGGAAACAAAACTTTATAGGGAATTTCACCATTTAAAACACTAGATGGCATTCTATTTATTAAGAAGCATGCAGTAGCAATAGCATCCGCCCAAAAGAATTTTGGCATGTTCATTTGAAATAGCAATGCTCTAGTGGTCTCTAAAAGATGTCTATTCTTTCTTTCTGCAACTCCATTTTGGTGTGCAGTGTCTACACAAGATGATTCATGTAGCATTCCATTGTTATTCATAAACTCATGAAATATTCCAGAAGTGTATTCTTTGGCATTATCACTCCTTAATACTTTGATATTAGTATTAAACTGAGTTTTTATTTCATTACAAAAGTTACATAAAATAGAATATAGATCAACCCTACTTTTCATAAGAAATAACCAAGTTATTCTAGTGTAATCATCTACAAAAGTTACAAAATATTTGAATCCTGGTTTAGAAATAATAGGAGATGGACCCCAGATGTCTGAATGAACCAGATCAAATGCAGCCTTTGCTCTTTTATTGATCCTTGGATTTGAACTTAATCGGTGATGTTTTGCAAATTGGCAAGAGTCACAATTAATGGTTCTAATGGATTTGAACTGAGGATACAAATTTTTTAGATTTGATAGAGATGGATGTCCTAACTGATAGTGTGTTTTGAGAGCTTGAGTGATGCTTGTACATGCAATAGGGGTTGAGCCATCAAACATGTAAAGACCACCTAGCTCTTGCCCTTTACCAATAATTTTCTTGGTCACTAGGTCCTGAAACACACAATGATTAGGATAGAAAGTAATGTAACAATTAAGTTCCTTTGTTATTTGGCTAACAGAGAGAAGATTAAAAGCAAGCTTAGGTGTGTGTAGAACAGATTTTAAGGTAATAGAAGGATTTAGAGTTATGGATCCAGATCCATGAATGGATGAAAGAGAACCATCAGCCAAGGTTATATTTTGAGATTTATTTTTACCTTGAAATTTTGATAAAAATAATGGATTACCAGTCATATGATCGGTAGCACCAGAGTCTATAACCCATTTGTTAGTTTTAGCCACATTAGATATAGTAGGGTTTTGATATTCTGTAGCTTCCTTCAAGCTATTCTGGTACTCGGCATACTTATTGTATTCTTCAGCAGAAATTAAAACATGCTTATTATCACTAGATTTTGCAATAGTTGCTGTCTGTGAAGTATTTTTGTTTGTTTGTCCATTGTTTTGCTTTTGCTTTTCCTGTAGTTTCCAGCATTGTTGATACTTATGCCCTTTCCTCTTACAATAGGTACAGAAATTTGGATTCATTGATCTATTGTCAGGTTGTGTGCCACCTCTTCCATATCCAGTTTGATTTGGTCTCACCTGTGCACTGTTTTGTGCATATCTGTTCTGTGCACTTGAGTTGATTTGAGAAAACAGAGCACTAGAATTTGGTGCAACATTGTTTTGTGCATTACTTGAACTTTCTGCCCTTAGAATTCGACTAAATACTTCTTGTAGTGAAGTTACATCGGATCCAGACAATACTTGTGATTTTGCAGATTCGTACTCACTTGGCAATCCTCCTAAGAAACTCATGATTGCCATTTGTTCTCTTTGTTGCTGTTGGATCTTGATATCTGAACTCATAGGTAAAAGTAGATTAAACTCCTCATAAGTTCTTTTAAATTTCATGAAATAGTTCATAAGAGAGAGATCTTGTTTTTCTGATCTGTAAAAAGATTTGCACACATCATACATCTTGCCGAGATTTCCTTTTCCAGAGTAAAGAAATTCAAGATAATCCATTAGTTCTTTCACAAATCCACAGTGATTAACAAGACTAATAACACTATTATCAATTGTATTTCGAATCTGCAGAAATAGGTGAGCATCATCTCGTAGCCAGATTTGATCCTCTGTCTTGATCGAATCCTCCTTAGGTGGATCTTCCTTAAGGTGATTTTCCTTGTCAATACTTCGCAAGTACAACCTAATTGTTTTACTCCAATCTAGATAATTCTCATCACTCAATTTATAATCTGTAATTTTCGACATTACAGGCATTACATCCACGATTGCTTTGTTTTCCGCCATACCCCTAATTAAGAGATTGGATTAGAAGAAGAAGGATTTTCAAAACGGATCTATCTGCTCTGATACCATGTAGAAGTTTTCAGAGAGAAGTTTAGAAATTGATCTAAGTTTTATTCATCTTGTATCTTAAGATAATCAGACTGCGTACAATACTTATAGGCATGATTCCTATATCAGGAAAGTATAGCAAAGAAGATCATGGGCTTTAACACACATAGCCCAACAGAAATAAGAAGAAAACGAAATACAGTTTTAACTAAACAAGGCAGATTACAGATTGTAGTTTCAGATTCATTCTTTACAATAATCAATAACTGGAGTTGAATAATAAATGTTTAATTATTTAGATGAAAATAAATTAATTATTGATAACAAAATTTCAATTGAAATTTATGATTATTAATGTAATTTATCGGACAATTATATTGTTTAAATTTAATATCCGAGTTATTTAAATAATTGGATTCTGAATTTATTGCAAATGAAAATGATTTAAAAAGTTGATTTAAATTTTATTTAAACAAGAATGAAGATTATTTACTTTTAAAATTGAATTTAAAGGTGAATAAGTAAAAAATGAAAATTTTATATTTTGATTACCATTTTGGCCACTATTTCGGATTTCGACAAAACTAGTTTCATTAGATCCGTAATAGTGAACAATTATAGGATTTCAAGTTCATAGCGATCAGACTTGTTGTTTGGCCTTGCGAGCTTGAAACACATAGAAATTAATTGAAGGAATTTAATTAAAATAATTTGATTTAAAAAGCTATATTTTGCATACGATCGAACTAGGCCTCAAGGCTAGTTCTATTGCGTTCCGAATAGGAGTATAATATATTGAACGTAAGACGACACACTTTGTTTGGAGTTCGTGATTTCGCAGGTCGATCGGATGAGATATTTTCTAATTAAATAATATATTTAGATTTTCCTCCAACATATCATACACCCTGCCTATAAATTTTTCTCCATCGTACCCCTTTTTTCTTTCTCTTGTTTCAAAATTCAGCGAACGAAGATAAAAAATCAGACAAAACTACAAAGGTTGCATGCGCTAGCGTAAGTGCGTGCATGGGGAAGATGAAGGCGAGGGTGGCACTGTTGTAGGGTTCGACTGTATATGTTAGGGTTTTGGTTTGGGATAGACACGTACGGGTGCGACAGTGGAGAACAACTACAGTGGCTTGGAGATGGGCACGAGTGGTGGCGTGTTCGGATGGAGGTTCGATGGTCGTGGTGGTGGAGCATCTCGTGTTTACTGTCGCTAGGTTTTGGTTCTGTGCAAGAGAACGCGTGCGACCAGGAGGATAATTAACTTGAGAGTGGATTAGGTATATTAGTTAAAGTTAATTAATTTAGTTACTTCATAATTCATTATTCGTTTAGCTAATAAATCGTATCTTGTTCGTACGAGGTCTGATACGAATGATACAAGTCGCATTGCAACCGTATTGACGTCGTCTACAACATGTAGTGGAAGTGGAGTTTAATTGATGTTGAAATATTTTCTGTTTCAAATAAAAGGTGAGTGTTTTATAACGTTGAGAAGTACTATAATATTTTTATGTTAGTTAGATTGCAATCCTGAAGTGATTTAAATTTATTGGTCGTTGTTTAGTAAATTTAACTGACATGAAAATCGATATAGAAATTTATATGATAGAAATTTTGAATTAACAGTTAAATTGAAATTAGAATTAAACTGCAAGTAAAATTCTTGATTATTGATAATTGGTAAATTGCTGTGATATTTGACTACTTGGATGATTGGTTGAAATGGATGTCAGTGGTTGATATTTTGGATGATTGGATGTTTATTTATTTTTATATATCCTATTATCACCTTGTGAATTATTTCAAATAAATTAAGAAATAGGTTGAAATAATATATACCGATGACACTTTGTTTTGGATTGAAATGATATATATCCATCCCTAGGATTAAACTGAAATAACTATTCACTTGGCCATAGGATAGAAAATTATAAACGAACAATGAATTGGTTAAATTAAATGATTTTAAAATTCGTGGTCTTGAAATTATTTAAATGATTTTGATTTAAAGAAATAAAAAAATTGAATTTATGGAAATCGAGTTATTTTCAAACTTGAGATCCAAATGTTGAGACTGAAATTTGTTAACAAGAATTGTTTAAATAATCGAAGTGAAATTTGAAGCTATAATTGAAATATGATTTAAATTATGGAAAGTGATTTGTTTAAAAGATTTGAACTTTTATTCGAACTTTGAAATAAATCCAAGTAAAAATAATTTAAATGGATATTTGTAAATTTGGCTCGGAATTGAATTATTTTAAACAGTTGAACCTTGAATTAAATATTGAAGTTTAAAATTTTATTTAAGTGATTTAAATCGATTTTTCGCAATTGAGCTCGAAATTGATATAAATTGAAATGGTTTAAAATTGAGAATTGAATTCAAATTAATTCAAACTAGAATTGATATCGAAATTGAATTAATTTAAAACAAAATTGAATTAATTTTAAATCGAAATTGAATTAAGTTCAAATCGAAATTGATTTGAATTGAAGTTGATACGAATTGGAATTTGAATTGAATCAATTTAAATTGTAACGGAAATTGAAATTGACTTGAATTGGAAGATTTGGAATTGAATCATTTTGATTATTAAATAATTTTTAAATAAATTATTTTAATATAAACTGTTTAAAACCTATCTTTTAAATATTCATATTATTTTGATTTTCCAAGCTATTTTACTATATAAACCATTTTCAATACTCAAACCATTTTATATCAAACTATTTTAATTTTTCAACTATTTAAAACTATTAAAATTATTTACAAAAAATTCAAATTGGTCAAAGTGGGAATGTTTGTATTTAAATTGTGGATTTAAATGCGAATTAAGTTAAAATGAAGTTATAACCTAAACTGTAATCCGAATCGAATTCTGAAATGAAAATGACTTTCAAGCGAAAATTAACATATTTGAAGTAAATATGATATTTCAAAATAGAATTTATTTTGAAGAGAATAGGATATTTAATATCAAATATGAGTCGTTTTGTGAAATGAAAAAGAACCAACGGGTATGTAAAACGATGTTTGGTTGTTAAAGAGACCGGGGCCTCTTATTGGCATACTCTCTGTCAATATTGAAACCACTTTAACAAATGTGTACGCGGGGAGACTCCAAAATGAAGTGGTTGGACTTAGCGTCATTTACTGGATTTAAAGAAAGAGAACAATGATGGATAGACCCTGGCACTTATGCCAATTTGAAATGATTAAAACAGGATGGTTTGACAGGGCAAAGCGGCAAGCTACCCCTCGCGAACATCTGTTCTTCGATTTTCTTGGACTTGGTCCATATTATTACTCTTGTTCTAGGTTTCGATTGGTGCACCTTGATTTTTTGAATAGCATCCCTTTGATTCGATATGGGATGGATGTAAATGGTGGGCGATCATGGCTATGATGCGTTACCACCAGCCCTGCGACCCGAACTGGTAGTATCCTACCTTGAGCATTACCTCATATGCTTTGTTATACTTTTATCCCCATACGAGACACCTGCGATTTTGGTGTAGTGTTGCCGTATCATGGTGAATCCCTATCCCCCAACGTGCTACTGGGGCATTACATGCAAACTGTACGACGGTGCTTTAAAATGCGATAAGAAGGATTAATGTAAAACGTTAACGCTAAGAAAACAATTATTTTACTGATTAGACATTATATATAGGGTATTTTGCTATATATAAATATTTTGACGGATCCATAAGAGATGGAAAAACACATAACATCTCTTGAGTTATTGCACGCACGTTATACACTGAATAGGAGATGTGAAACCCGTAAACATCTCTGATGCCACCACATTCATGTTATACGATATTAACTTGACTTACATAAAAATGTTTTAGTCATAACTCGAGTGTTTTGCTTTTTCATTATGCTCGGATCAACCCTGAGTATTTCAGCGCATTGAAGATCATTTTTGGAGGACGAAGACGAAGAATTGGTATATTATTACTATTATTATTTCATGCATCATGTTGTTCTGCTGCATTATATTTTTTCTGTTGTATATATAGCTCTGATAAATATTGTATAAATTATAATCAAATGTATAGTAAATAGCTTCATAAACTGTTTATTTGATTATTATATTCTGTCATTCCACTGTGAGATTCTATATTTGTTTTTCTTCTTCTTTTCTTATTTTTCTTAATTAACCCATTGATTGTCTATGTTCCGGATCATTTAAGCTGGACATGTGTGGATTTTTGTCGATTTAAACCTTCCGAAATGTGGGCCATCACATAATTTCATACTTGCTCATCTCAATACTCCACTACAAAAAACTTCGTATCTTGGACAGGTACAATAATTGCTTTAAACGTTGATCCATAAAAACATTTATCAATTGTACCTAGAAGTATGGTCCCAACATCCTCGATGCAATCGGCAGGTAATAAGCAAGTTTTTCCAGCTTTGGATAGTACTTTTTAGCTTTGGTAAACTGCTTGGTGATTAAATAATGGGCCTATGAATCCTCACCTCCTCATGTACTAGTGTCGCACTTAGTGTATGAGCAAACACTATTGGATAGATGAACAAATATTCTTCATCCAAAGGTTTGAACAAATATTTCTTAGTGTATTTCCATGAAGGTGTTCTGATATACCCTTTTTCATATAAATTTTCCTTTCTCCTTTTCGAGGGCATTGAATAATGGTATACACTTATCAATATCCTTCGAAACGAACCACCTCAGTGCAGTAACTTTTCCATTCAAGCTTTGCATCTCCTTCCTCGTGGATGTGGTACCCGCATTCTTCAAGCCATCAATCTAATCCCGACTAGCTTCAATGCCCTTCATGATAACTCCCAGAAATCTTCCTGGTACAATTTCGAAATGCCACTTCAATGGATTTAACTTCATCTCACACCTTTATACTAGTTCAAACATCCTCGAAATGTGTAACGACCGAACGGTTTTCGACCCTTGAAAATCGACACTAATACGTTCACTGTATAGATTGCCGAGCAATCGAGTGCTGGAAATACCAGGTTGTTAGGGTTTAAAAAGGAAAGAGATAGAAGAAGAAACAGAAATAACAACAACACAGAATCTCACAATCGAATATAATATACAATAACAAATTTTATACAAAGGAAAACTGTAACTGTTAATATACATACATGTTATCAGAGTACAATCATCACATATATAATCTGGATAGTTATAATAACTTGTCCCTAAATGCTGAATATATAGCCTACAATACACAACGGAATATAATCAAATACGTGCAATACGTCTCTGCCATCTAGCTCGTCTCCTGAGCTCCAATGCAACCTAACCTAAATCTGTAATACTCGGTCTGACCCGAGCATTACAATAAAGTAACACCCGAGTCAGGCTGGAAACCAGCGTGAGTAAAACACACTAAATTTGAAATATTTAGGTTATCAAAATCTTTCGAAAAACCAAGATAACTCGTACAAATATGATGAGTTTTTATCTTATTATAACCAAAACACTTTTACAAAAAGTCCGGTGGCGTTATAATAGTGTCTAAGTATAATACTTGTTTACAATAGTCGAATTTGTTAAATTAATTAAATTTCAGCATATTGGATTCTATAATCGAAACCGTAAATGTTCGCAGTGACTACCAAATCGAAGTGGTTCCAAAATAACACTGATATCCGATCCCAGTCTCTTCGAACCTGATTGATAAATTTTAAAACGCAGATTATTTAAAATAAACAATTCATATCCATGGTGTCAATATACACATATGGAAATTTATTACATATGTTTATTTTCAATAAAACGTGTAAGCGTTTTATTCCAATTATTTAAATTCGTTTGGTTATTTAATGGCACAGACAAGAATACTCGAAATAAGTATTCAAGAGTAATAAAGCCAAACACATATCATTATCTTAATTTAACGATAAATAATTAATATTAATTAATTCACAATCAGGATTTAATCAACTTAAATTAAACTGAATCTACTTACGTTTTTAATCCAAGTTAATGATAATTTAGAGAAATTATAAACGATTTATTGTTAGTTAATTAAAATTTAAACAATCTATTTAGTAACTAATTTAATTAACAAAAGATTTAAGTCAAATAAGAATATAATTAATTACTCATTTAAATGATGATGATATAATAAAATTTTAAATTACGGAAAATCGATAACATAAATTTATAATACCGGGTAATAGGATCACCTTACAAAAATCTTCATGATGATTTGATTTTGAATGAGTTAGGGTATATGTTTTAAATTAAAGGATTTTAAAATATAACTTTTATCAAAATTCCTTTTTTCTTTTTTGAAAAAAAAACTATTTCTCCCAGCCCAAACATAATATGCTCCACCCACAACCCAAAGGAAAAACGAATGACCAACTTCTCCATTCCTCTCTGCTTCTTTACCTCTCTTCTCCTTTCTTTCCTTCGATACTACAAGTCTATGCAACAACGTGTGCACGTGCACACATTCCCAGGCTATCAAGAACCGCCGTCGAACATCCTCTTCGATCACCCCTGATCCCATTTGTCACCTACGCCCATGGAAACCTCTACACGGCCCGGTTCAAAAATTCAAACTTTCAAACCCAACTAGAAACAAGACGTGCCTGCTTAACCACCTTGCCATGCTACCTCCGACCATTAACACCCACCAGACTTCGTCCATAACTTCGCCACAACCACCTCCATCTTTTCCTTGATATGCGCACCTTCCTTTCTTCCCATGCAGTTCGCCATTACCATGAAATATGAGAACATAAAACGACAGCCTAAAACCCTACTCCAACCTCGTCTTACCTCCACACTCCACCAGAAAATCGCCGCACCATTTTTCTTGGATGCCCCGTCACCCACCCAATTTCCGACACTGAGATGAAATTCAATTTTCGATCAACTCCAAAATCCTACCCACCCACAAACCTAAAAATCACCGAACCTATCTTGAAAATCAAGTTTTTCAAATGCGATCATGATTGTATGATCTGTTTGTAATATTAAGATAGTCGAATTTCGACTATACTTTACCCATTCACTGTAATATGGTGATTTCTCTCCCTCTACTAAATGGAATCGAATGAAATAAATTTTAAAATATTCTATGTTAAAAAACAAATAACTTTCATTTCGAAATCGAGGTTTAAGACTCAATAGACACTGAGATATCCATTTTCAAAGTTTTAAGGTTTAACAGTTCGTAGCTAAAACAATAACTGAGAAGAAATACAGTGTTTGGTTAGGTCTGACCATGTTGAACCCACATATACATGTACATACTCATAGAAAATCACATGTACACTTATTATAAATCACTTCTTCGTCAAGAAACATGATTTATATCCAAATATCTATGGTAATCAGCAGACAAAATGGAGTATTGTACTCACAGTTAACAAAAGGGATGAACTGCTGCTTCTCTTTTCTTTTGTTCTAGCTTCAAGCTTTTGACTCTAACATGATTTACCTTCTTTAATTTTTAAATGGCTGATTGTTATTATATTTTTTTCTTTTGCATGAATTTGAACGAGTATGGATAGGTATGTGTTGTGTATATATAGAAGAGAATGGGATTGTGTACAGCTCTTTTTCAATTTCATTTTCTCCTTTTATTTTATTTTTCTTTTCTTGATTTGATGATTTGATTTCATCTTTTACCTGATTTCTTTTGTGGAATTGATTTTATATGACTTGATTTAATGTTTTATATGCTTGTATTAAATGCTTGTCATGATGATGTTCCCCTATGTAAATGTATATGTTTACATTCATATTCAATTGTTTTTCATACTAATTTACACACATATTTTCCTCATAAGGTTTTTCTCTTATATGTATATATATTTACACATTTGTTTACATTTACTTATACACTATTTTACATAACATATATACATATACATATACTTATGTATATTTTGTTATCATATATATATATATATGTTTACATTTAACAACTTCACTATTCCATATAACATATATATATGTATACATATGCTTATGTATATTTTACCATCATATATATATAATATTATTCCTTATTTACATATACATTACTTCATATGGACATATATATACATATATTTATACATATATACTTATATATATTATCAAACATCATAAAACTTATATATATATATATATAATTATATGGATATTCCATCTTAATTTTTATTGGTGGAGTATATATACATATATCAATAAAATCAATCATATCCAGAAAGTTATAATTTAAAATTAAATATAGTTTTTAATCAATTTATTGATTGAGATATTTTAAATATCAGAAAACTCATCTATCCGACTTATAAAAATCAATATTTTAATAATTAAAATCGGTTAATTACCCAATAACAGACTTCAAAAATCTGGGTTGTTGCATTCCTCCCCCTTAGAACCTTTCGTCCTTGAAAAGAAACGAAAAGAGAATTAAAATTTTGATGTATATGATTAGATAGTCCTCTATAAACATTTTAAACTCCTTACTCCTTTACTATATAATTTAAAAATACATACACTTAAAATCACATAGTATTACCAAGCTAATTTTATATTATAACATTATCATAACTCGATGTCTTAGCAAGTCCATCCCTGTTCTGTGACGACCCGGTATTTTAGCAGTATTATTTTAATAGATATTTAATCTAATTTAAATAAAAAGTAAACTTGTCATTTAAAATGAATATGACTTTTGGAATAATTGCCAATTATTTGTTTGGATTTATATTTTTGAAAGGAAATTGATTTGAAAATTTAAATAAAATCTCTTAATAATATGTATAATAAAATTTATTTTATATAATTAAATTAAAATGCTTACCTTGTTAACATCTGATAAATAAATATATATGAATGATACAGTTTGAAATAAAATCAAGGTCTATCAATATAAAATATAAATATTAAATGTAGATAAAACTTATGTATATAATTTAAATATTGATGGCTAAAATAAAAAAATGGAAATGAATATAAATAAAAACAAGTGTATAAATAACTATAACAATTTTAAGTGAAACAAAAGGTATAGAATAAAATAAAATAAAGTATAACATAATACTGGACAAAATAGTATATTGAAGTTCAAGCTAGAAGCTAATAAGTCAAACAATTGTATATGAATCAAGCAAGAACACAAATATTTTTATACAAACTATCTTCATACACAAGCTTTGTCCACCTGCAAATGCATACTCACATACAAATATATAGGATAAGTATGCTATCAAGTACATACGAAATATAAATAAAAAAATGGATAAGTATAACAAGGAAATTAATGCCATATCTATTAGTATACAAGGAAAAAATTATATCAACCGCAAGGAAAGAAAATATCACTGATTGCTTGTACCAGACTCATATCAACTTGTGTAAATGATGTATATCCTGTAAGCTCACCTCCATATATCAGTTATTTCCATCAGTTCGATCATTTAGAAAAAAAAAGAAAACAACTCTTTCCAGTTCCAATCTAAAGCAAAACAAAGATTCAAATTCAAGCTTAAACCAGAAGATCAAAGTCAGTTGCTCTTTTCAAAAATCAAGTTTCTAGTTCAAAGATCAATTAGCTTTTCAAAACAGAATTTTGTTCTCTGTTCAAACTTGTTTTCAGTTGAGTAATCTACTACTCATGTTAAATGTTTTAATTCAGTTTTTAAAATCAAATCATTTCTGTTTCAAGGGATTTCCAGTAACAAGTCTCCCAGTTTTCAAAAGCTCTCTGTTTTTTTAAAAAAAAGAGTGAGTAACATCACTTTTTAAAACTTAAGTAGGAAGTCTAGTTGCATGTGAATCTCTGAAGCAAAGTATGTTTGTGCATATATGAATTTACTGTGTATATTTGAATGTTGGATGCCTGTGCATGCTTGTTTTGTGACATTCCTGTTGTTCTTTTCAAGCTCCAGTTTGCTTTAAACCCATTATCTCTTAATCTGGTCTTGGGTGGGATTTAAGTTTTAAAACAAAACTGGTTTATTTCATCATAAATTATAGTTTAAAATTTATTTAAATCAAAATAAATTGATTGACTCTGGAAACCAAAAAGAACAGGCAAGCATTAGTTTTGGTTAAAAATTCAAATTCTTTTCAACTGATCTCTGTTAGGATTTGGTTTCAAACAAAATAACTTTGATTGAACATAATTAAGATCTTAAAAGGGTATTTAAGTAAAACAAGTTTATATGCCTCTGTAATCAAGGAAATACAGTAGGAATTTAAAAACTGTTGAAGTTCGAGTATCATAATTCCTCGTTTCACTTATATAATCTTGATGGCCATCAAGATTCATGAATTTTAAAGGAAAAATCACAAATTTTAGTGTGGGATCGAGTGTATAATTCGAAGTTGACCAGAAAATTGACTTTTAAGATTTTCTGGTGATCGATGAACTCGGAGAAGTCGTGCTTGAGGTTGAGGGTAATTCGAAGGATGTAGATCAAGGGAAAATTAATGGGAGGATTTATAGATCGTCGACGTGCTTGGTTGTCGATGATTTAGGATTCTGGAAGCTATTTTGTCGTCGTAGTATCTCGAGCTCGTGCTACGTCCATGGTGGATCGGAATCAACGTGACCAGGGGGATCAAAGCGTTAGGGTGTGGTGCAGTTTAGGGTTGACTGGTGTGGTCATAGATGGTCAGAGTCGTCGGGGTGGAGTGGATTTGTTGACTGGGGTTTGGGTTCCAGGTGGTTGAACAGCTTGATTTTGATATTGGACGAGGGGCAATGAAGTTGTGTGGTTGGAACTACTCGGGGAAACTCGGGTGACTCGTCGATGGCTGGAGCAATGATCAGGGTGGTCGTAGTTCGTGTACACGTGCACGAGTGGGGATGTGTATCTGTGTTCTAGAATGGTTGGGGAAGAAGATGAACTACTCGGGGAAAACTCGAAGTAATTCGTAAGGAAATCGAAGACGAACCTGTTATCGAACTCGAGTTTTCGAATGGAGGAAGGATCGGGTCGTAGCTCGAGAATATACGTTGGAGGCTCGGGCCGTCTACGTGTAGTTCGAGAGTGCAACTTGTTTTTTTTAGTTTTAAATTTATCAAAGTTTTGAAAAAAATGGAAGGAGTCAAGAATCTCGAGTTTGGGCTTGAACCATTCTGGGTAGGGCCCGAAGTAGGTTAAGAAGGCAGGAATTTAAAGGTCTTTATAAAACAAGTTTTCAAAATTTAATTAAATGTCTTTCTTAAAACATTTGATTTAAAGATTTGGAGTTTGTTTAACTTAAATTTGTTAAGTTAAATTGTAAGTTATTTTAAATTTAAAGTTTAAATTAAAGGTGGAATGTTTTGAAATGTATTTAAATTTTGTTAATGATAAGTAAGCCATAAATAAAAATGAAGATTTTTCTTAAGGGATAATTGATCAATGAAGTAATTATGAGATAATTAATTTGAATGATTAATTAAGAATCAATGTAATTAGAAAGTATGGGTAAAGAATAATGAATTCGTGAAATTAATTAAGGATAATTACATAATGAAATTAGAGGATGATTAATCAAGGATGATTAATCAAGATGAATAATTAAGGGATGATTAATTAATTGAATATAATTAATTAATGTTACATAAGCAAGATTTTTAAGTAATAAAGTAATTAATTTAATTCATTTGAAGTTAATTAAATATATCAGAAATGGTATGACTAATCTATCTTGCTTATGAATGATTGAATGGTATTGTATGCATAGATTAGTTGATATCCCTGATATGTAATTGGGTTAAAATATGATATTATGGTATTTTATCGATGATGAATAGTTATGTAGATACGAATTCTGGATATAAATGGAAATGTACTTCACTTGAATAACTTGGGTTAAGATGACATTGATTCGAAGAGACCGGGGTCGGGTATTTGTAATTTCCCGAAACCACTTCGATTTGTAATCTATAGTAATTATTTATAGATTTGATATGTTCAATCAATAGGCTGGAATTATGAATTTTTAAATTGACATGAGTTACCCCGGGATTTATGTAAGTTTTAAGTTGCTTGTATGTCATGTTAGATGGATTTACTCACGCCGGTTTCCAGCCTGACCCGGGTGTTACTCTGATGTAATGCTCGGGTCAGACCGAGTATTACAGATTTTCAGGTAAGGACGTTCTGGAGCTCAGAAGACGAGCTGGATGGCAGGAACGTATGGAGTGTATTCCACTGTGTTATATTGTTATTTATCTGGGACAAGTTATTTTAACTGTCCAGTGACTGTGAAATGTTGTAACTCTGATGTATTAAAATGTAATTAACTGATACAATTTTCCTTTGTATAACTGATATTTATTTGATATTATATTTGATCCGCTGCGAATGTGAAAATCTGTGTCGTGTTTCTGTTTCTTCTTCTTCTATCTCTTTTCTTCTTTTCTTAACTATCTGGAATTTTCGGGATCGAAAATTCCGGGCTGTTACACTTGGTATCAAAGCTGAAAGGTTAAGCGAGAATCTTGGCTCTGGTGGGAATACTCATAAGGATAGGGTCAATAGTACCCTATAGTGAGTTGAGTGTAATATATATGAGAGAACGTACTTGTTATTTTCCTATATAAAGATTTTAAATGGTTTTAAAGGTAAATGATTTTATATAAAATTATATTTGATATATATATATATATAGCAATATTCCTTAACCAATAAATGTTAAGGTAACTGGTTGTTAAATTATTGGAATTAAATTAAGAAGTAATATAATACAACCAAACTAGAATTAAATAAAAAGTTTGAAATGGAGTCAAACGGAAATTGGAATCTTGAATTGTAAAAGTATTTCAGAATAAAATGAAACTGGATGGTTTCAGATACAATAATCTGGGTTATTATCAGAAATGATTAATAAGATGAGTATTAATGAGTAAGCAAAATAGAATGTTTGGGAAAGTAAAACATTTAGGTAAATATGACTTATAAATTTGAACTGAATGTGGTCTAGATTGTGAAGTTTTAAATCTAAGCCAGAAAATTTGGAATTTGTAACAAAGTGCTAAAGGGAATAATAAATAAGTATTATTTGGAAAAAGGGGACTTGTTGCAAACAAGGGTTGTTTTAAAAACTGTTTTGAATTAAAAAAAACCAAGGGTGATTTAAAATTTAAAGTATAACTTGGTGTGCGAAGGAAGTATGTATACATGAGGAATATACATAATATCAAAGATGATCTGAAATAAACTCTAACCGTTGAGTTTAAAATTGGGAATGAGATGTGATACCCAAGGTGATAAGTTTAGAACTTATAAGATTATTAATGTAAGTTTAAAATTTGAAATGGGAATTCAAATTTGGGTAAGGTTGGCTAGATTAAGTAAATTGAATTTAACTTTGGGTAAGTTAAATAAGTTAACAAACAACCTGAATTGGATATTTCAAAATGAAATTGAGATATAACTTGGGAAGTTAAATGGTTAATTTGAATTGGGAGATCGTGTGATCTCAAGATGGGTTTGAGATCTAATGGATGTTTTAAAATAAATTGGATGATATCATCCTATTGTTATTAATAATCTTTAGATTGTGAATTGAATTTGTTTAAATGAATGAAGAAATGGATTGTGGTGATATATCCATTATTTAGCTAAAAAGGGAAATTAAAATTTGGAATTAAGGAGATGAAACCACTTTGAATTTAAGGTTTAAATGTTTAAAAAGAATTGGAAATTTAAATTGTTAAGCACTGGTTTCAAAATTGAAATTGGGTAATAAATTGAATTTTTAAGGTAAAATTGTTTTGAACTCTTATTTGAACTTTGAAATAAGTTAAGTAGAGATAACTTAAAATGGAATTTTGAGAACTGGACTCAGAATTAAATTGTTTAAAGATTTGGATTATTAATTTAAAAATAAAGGTTAATTTGATTTAAGGGGTCAAATCAACTTTTGAAAATTTAACTCGGATTTATATAATTCGAGATGGTTTAAAATTGAGATTTAAATTGAGTTAGTTCAAACTGAATTTGATTTGAATTTGGAAAGGAGTTGAGGTTATTTTAACTTGAATTGGGGATAAATCAAGTTCAAGGGGAATTGAAGTTATTCAACTTGGGATTGAGTCAATTTAAATGAAAGTGAAAATTTAAATTGAATTGATGGAAATGAAGATGGGGTATTAAACAGTTTGACTCTGGACTATTTTCAAGATAAATTGTTTTAATATGAATCTATTTTTCCAAACTATTTACCATACAAATTTTATTTTTAAAACCTAAAACTATGTTAAACTTGTTTTACAATTACTTTTGGAACTATTTAACAATTTTACAACTGATTTATAAACTGATTACTGTTTTCAACTTTTTTATAAATAATTACTGTTTTACAACTATTTTACAATTACTTAACTTTTTACAGCTATTTTACAGACTGATAATTATTTTTCAACTACTTACCTATTTTTCAAAATTTTCAAGCTATTTTCTAAGTATAAAATGGTCGGAGTTCAAACTGTTTATGAGTAAATACCACATTGAGATAAGAATTGAGTGATAATCCAAATAGGGATTAAGGAAAATGTGAATAAGTGGATAAAATCAAAGTGAGAATGAATAGAAAGGAAATTGATTGGACTAATAATCAATGAAGATAAATACGTAGGATGTACGTATATTATTCTATTCGCATAGTGATTTGATCCAGATTCGAACACAGAATTTTGAGATAGTATTATCGATCTGAGTTGGGATTTTTCGCTCGATTTTCGACGGCGAACATGGATATGGATTTTTGATTGATTCTGGATATTCTGTATCATAGATGTGACTATGCAAGGAGAATGACGGTTTCTGATCAAGAAACTAGATCTGAGTCCGCACTAGGAAGTCGGGTGGACAATACTAGTTCGGAAGTGAAATTGTGTGATCGAGTGAGCGATCAGATTGATATTGCGTACGGATGATATATGGACATCGTACGAGTTTGATTGAAATTGTTATTGAATTGGAGATAAGGATTGTAATATGATTTTTGAAATGGAAGTAAATTTTGAGAAATATACAATAAATAAAAGTGAAAATGGAATATCTTTATGGTTAAAATTTACTTTATCAATGTAAATAATTTGGTAAATGACTTTATAAGTAATCTAATTTGAATATTTGATTTGGAATAAACAAAGTTATTTATCTTCGGTATATATGGTAAACACTCCTTGTTGAATCTATTGTCGGAAGAAAATGATTTTTGAAAGTGTTTGAAGTATAAAAATGAATTTATACAAGTATAAATTGAACTAAAGATTTTCCAAGATTATTATTATATATATATAAAAAGGATTTGTGAAAATGATTTTGAGGAAAGGGTTTTGAGACCTATGGCATTTGGAAAGGCTTTTGATTTTTGAGGAAAATCAAATTTGGAATTTGGAAAGCCTAGTTTGTGAATTATCGATTTTGAGCATCGATTTTGTAAAGGGGCTTTATATGAGATTCATACTTGGTGTATGATTTGGAAAATACTATTTGTGTATAGTATAAAGTGTTTTGAAAGTGGCTTTGGGGGAAAAGGCGCTCCCTTGAATGAACTTCTCAGGAGTGCCACTGAGTGGTACTGCCTTGAGCCTCTAAAGGGGAGGTTCTAAAGTTGATCCTGTGAGGAGTCCGGACAAACTAGTTCCTGAGGATTATTTGGTAGCGAAAGTCGATGGCGCTGTTGCCTACAGGGGCATTTGGGTTATGCTGTGACGATAATGTAATTCGATGTTGCTGCGATCTACTGTGTGGACCATAGCAAAAATCATGTGGAGGATGAGTGCCAACAGTCTACACTTGATTTTGCCGGGATGGCAACGTAACCATCGGGTTAACTGCGACCATGGATGGGGGTGATGATTTCCAGAGCATTTTTACCAAAGATATTTCCTCTATTTTCGAAACTGTTTTCTATATTTTCAATAAAATTATTTTTCAAAATATTTTCACTGGGTGTTGGAAATGAGTTTACCAAGTACTTATAGATTTTCAGTCCTACGCCTGATCAACGTATGACCGAACTTATGTGAGAACAAGGATGGACTTGTCAAAACATCGAGTTATAAAAGTATTTTTATAAAAACTATTTTAGTAATATTATATAGATTTTTAAAGTAGTTTAAAAATGATCAAAGAAAATTTATATGATTTTAAGTATCTTACTAAATCTAGCTTTGTTCTTTTCGAGGATGAAAAGATTCAAAGGGGGAGGAATGTGACGACCCGGTATTTTAGCAGTATTATTTTAATAGATATTTAATCTAATTTAAATAAAAAGTAAACTTGTCATTTAAAATGAATATGACTTTCGGAATAATTGCCATTTATTTGTATGGATTTATATTTTTGAAAGGAAATTGATTTGAAAATTTAAATAAAATCTCTTAATAATATGTATAATAAAATTTATTTTATATAATTAAATTAAAATGCTTACCTTGTTAACATCTGATAAATAAATATATATGAATGATACTGTTTGAAAATAAAATCAAGGTCTATCAATATAAAATATAAATATTAAATGTAGATAAAACTTATGTATATAATTTAAATATTGATGGCTAAAATAAAAAAATGGAAATGAATATAAATAAAAACAAGTGTATAAATAACTATAACAATTTTAAGTGAAACAAAAGGTATAGAATAAAATAAAATAAAGTATAACATAATACCGGACAAAATAGTATATTGAAGTTCAAGCTAGAAGCTAATAAGTCAAACAATTGTATATGAATCAAGCAAGAAGACAAATATTTTTATACAAACTATCTTCATACACAAGCTTTGTCCACCTGCAAATGCATACTCACATACAAATATATAGGATAAGTATGCTATCAAGTACATACGAAATATAAATACAAAAAATGGATAAGTATGGCAAGGCAATTAATGCCATATCTACTAGTACATAAGGAAAAAATTATATCAGCCGCAAGGAAAGAAAATATCACTGATAGCTTGTACCAGACTCATATCAACTTGTGTAAATGATGTATACCCTGTAAGCTCACCTCCATATATCAATTCTTTCCATCAGTTCGATCATTTAGAAAAAAAATGAAGAAAACAACTCTTTCCAGTTCCAATCTGAAGCAAAACAAAGATTCAAATTCAAGCTTAAACCAGAAGGTCAAAGTCAGTTGCTCTTTTCAAAAATCAAGTTTCTAGTTCAAAGATCAACTAGCTTTTCAAAACATAATTTTGTTCTCTGTTCAAACTTGTTTTCAGGTGAGTAATCTACTACTCATGTTAAATGTTTTAATTCAGTTTTTAAAATCAAATCATTTCTGTTTCAAGGGATTTCCAGTAACAAGTCTCCCAGTTTTCAAAAGCTCTCTGTTTTTTTTTTTTAAAAGAGTGAGTAACATGACTTTTTAAAACTTAAGTAGGAAGTCTAGTTGCATGTGAATCTCTGAAGCAAAGTATGTTTATGCATATATGAATTTACTGTATATATTTGAATGTTGGATGCATGTGCATGCTTGTTTTGTGACATTCCTGTTTTTGTTTTCAAGCTCCAGTTTGCTTTAAACCCATTATCTCTTAATCTGGTCTTGGTTTGGATTTAAGTTTTAAAACAAAACTGGTTTGTTTCATCATAAATTATAGTTTAAAATTTATTTGAATCAAAATAAATTGATTGACTTTGGAAACCAAAAAGAACAGGCAAGCATTAGTTTTGGTTAAAAATTCAAATTCTTTTCAACTGATCTCTGTTAGGATTTGGTTTCAAACAAAATAACTTTGATTGAACATAATTAAGATCTTAAAAGGGTATTTAAGTAAAACAAGTTTATATGCCTCTGTAATCAAGGAAATACAGTAGGAATTTAAAAACTGTTGAAGTTCGAGTATCATAATTCCTCGTTTCACTTATATAATCTTGATGGCCATCAAGATTCATGAATTTTAAAGGAAAAATCACAAATTTTAGTGTGGGATCGAGTGTATAATTCGAAGTTGACCAGAAAATTGACTTTTAAGATTTTCTGGTGATCGATGAACTCGGAGAAGTCGTGCTTGAGGTTGAGGGTAATTCGAAGGATGTAGATCAAGGGAAAATTAATGGGAGGATTTATAGATCGTCGACGTGCTTGGTTGTCGATGATTTAGGATTCTGGAAGCTATTTTGTCGTCGTAGTATCTCGAGCTCGTGCTACGTCCATGGTGGATCGGAATCAACGTGACCAGGGGGGATCAAAGCGTTAGGGTGTGGTGCAGTTTAGGGTTGACTGGTGTGGTCCTAGATGGTCAGAGTCGTCGGGGTGGAGTGGATTTGTTGACTGGGGTTTGGGTTCCAGGTGGTTGAACAGCTTGATTTTGATTTTGGACGAGGGGCAATGAAGTTGTGTGGTTGGAACTACTCGGGGAAACTCGGGTGACTCGTCGATGGCTGGAGCAATGATCAGGGTGGTCGTAGTTCGTGTACACATGCACGAGTGGGGATGTGTATCTGTGTTCTAAAATGGTTGGGGAAGAAGATGAACTACTCGGGGAAAACTCGAAGTAATTCGTAAGGTAATCGAAGACGAACCTGTTATCGAACTCGAGTTTTCGAATGGAGGAAGGATCGGGTCGTAGCTCGAGAATATACGTTGGAGGCTCGGGCAGTCTACGTGTAGTTCGAGAGTGCAACTTGTTTTTTTTAGTTTTAAATTTATCAAAGTTTTGAAAAAAATGGAAGGAGTCAAGAATCTCGAGTTTGGGCTTGAACCATTCTGGGTAGGGCCCGAAGTAGGTTAAGAAGGCAGGAATTTAAAGGTCTTTATAAAACAAGTTTTCAAAATTTAATTAAATGTCTTTCTTAAAACATTTGATTTAAAGATTTGGAGTTTGTTTAACTTAAATTTGTTAAGTTAAATTGTAAGTTATTTTAAATTTAAAGTTTAAATTAAAGGTGGAATGTTTTGAAATGTATTTAAATTTTGTTAATGATAAGTAAGCCATAAATAAAAATGAAGATTTTTCTTAAGGGATAATTGATCAATGAAGTAATTATGAGATAATTAATTTGAATGATTAATTAAGAATCAATGTAATTAGAAAGTATGGGTAAAGAATAATGAATTCGTGAAATTAATTAAGGATAATTACATAATGAAATTAGAGGATGATTAATCAAGGATGATTAATCAAGATGAATAATTAAGGGATGATTAATTAATCGAATATAATTAATTAATGTTACATAAGCAAGATTTTTAAGTAATAAAGTAATTAATTTAATTCATTTGAAGTTAATTAAATAAATCAGAAATGGTATGACTAATCTATCTTGCTTATGAATGATTGAATGGTATGGTATGCATAGATTAGTTGATATCCCTGATATGTAATTGGGTTAAAATATGATATTATGGTATTTTATCGGTGATGAATAGTTATGTAGATACGAATTCTGGATATAAATGGAAATGTACTTCACTTGAATAACTTGGGTTAAGATGACATTGATTCGAAGAGACCGGGGTCGGGTATTTGTAATTTCCCGAAACCACTTCGATTTGTAATCTATAGTAATTATTTATAGATTTGATATGTTCAATCAATAGGCTGGAATTATGAATTTGTAAATTGACATGAGTTACCCCGGGATTTAGGTAAGTTTTAAGTTGCTTGTATTTCATGTTAGATGGATTTACTCACGCTGGTTTCCAGCCTGACCCGGGTGTTACTCTGATGTAATGCTCGGGTCAGACCGAGTATTACAGATTTTCAAGTAAGGACGTTCTGGAGCTCAGGAGACGAGCTGGATGGCAGGAACGTATGGAGTGTATTCCGCTGTGTTATATTGTTATTTATCTGGACAAGTTATTTTAACTGTCCAGTGACTATGAAATGTTGTAACTCTGATGTATTAAAATGTAATTAACTGATACAATTTTCCTTTGTATAACTGATATTTATTTGATATTATATTTGATCCGCTGCAAATGTGAAAATCTGTGTTGTGTTTCTGTTTCTTCTTCTTCTATCTCTTTTCTTCTTTTCTTAACTATCTAGAATTTTTGGGATCCAAAATTCCGGGCTGTTACATGTTCTTACAGAAATTTTGTCATACGTCGATCAGGCGTAGGACTGAAAATATATAAGTACTTAGTAGACTCGTTTCAACACCCAGTGAAAATATTTGAAAAACCTTTTTCAAAAATGATATGGAAAGTATCACCTCCATTTTCGACCATGGATCGCAGTTAACCTGATGATTGCGTCGCCATCCTGGCGAAACCATAAGAAAACTATAGGCATCCACACCTCTCGACTTACACCATGGGAACACCATAGTCCATAGCTACACAAAGGTTGTGTTGCTATCATAGCAAAACCGTAAGTTGTGTGTAGGCAATCGCTGCCCCTCGAATCACGCTATCAAATGAAACTATACTACATAGATCGTAGGCTACACAAAGGTTGCGTCACTATCCCAGAGAATTTCAATGTACACTGTAGGCACTCACTGCCTCCTGAATTATGCTATGGAACCAAGCCACATAGATCGCAATCTACCGATGTTATGTCGCTATCCCAGCGAAATCAAATGTAGATTGTATGCAATCACTACCACCCGAATTACGCTATGGAACTGCGATATATCGCAGTTACCCAAAGGTTACGTTGCTATCACAGCAAAACCAAATGTAACTGTAGGTATCAGCACCTCTCGACTTACGCTACCCAACAAATGATCAGCATGAACTCATGAGTTTTGTCCGGACGTCCTCTAGGATCCCAATTCTCATTGAACCCACCCTGTGGATTCCTAGGCAGAACCACCCAGTGGATATCCTACTCTAAGTTTCGACTTTCATAGGGGTGCCTTTCCATACTTTTGTCTCAAAACACATCATACTATATATATATATAGTACCTTTCAAATCATACTCTTTATATGTATAACATATAAACTTTATCTATACAAAATTGATATATTCAAAATCGATATTTTTCAATTTTGGTTTACCCAATTTCCAAAATTGACTTTTTGCCAAAATCAAAAGGCTTTAAAAATCAATGGGTTCCAAAACTATTTTTGTTTCATCCTCATATACATATAAGATCATTCCTTTCAACTAGAATAATTTTGAATCAATAATTTTTGAGTCCACCTCATACTTACATAAAATCTATTTAATATTTCAAATATCTTTCAAAAATCATATCTTTCGGGTTATAAATTCAATAAGGGGAGTTTGAATATATAACCTTATTTATGCCAAATTTCCAAGTTTGATTTCTTTTCAAAGTTATTGGTAACAACTCTTACTTCTTATAAAATAAATTTTAGTTATAGTAACTATTCAAAAATCATTCTAAAATTGTAACGACCCGCTATTTTGGACCATTCGCATCCACACATGTCGGACTTGAATGATTCAAAATACCGAATTGTTAATTTAAATTTGGCAAAACTGAGCATATAAAGTAAATAAAAAATCATAGATCATAGACACAGAGTAATAAATGCAGCGGAAAACAAAAGATAGTAGTTCATGAAGCTACTATATATATCAGAGTTAAATAAGGTACAACAGAAGTCTCGAATACAATAGTCAAATACAATATCAGAATACCTTACTGGACTCAACTGAATATCTAAAAACTGGATAGATAGCTGGATCTCCAGACGAAGCTCCAACTTCAAAGGTGAGTCTCAAAAGCTGAACCACTCAGTCTGACCCAAGCGTAAAGCAAAACACAAAACACTCGAGTCAGGATTAACATTCTTATATCAATAAATCCAACTCAAGTGAAATAACAATTGAAATACAATAACTCAAAGGATGTTGGAATAACCATCCTTTAAGGATCCGTTAAACTATCTACTATGTAGTAGTGTACGCTAAATAGATAATGTCTAACAGTAAAGTAAAATATCAAGATAGTGTTAAGGCGTCACCATTATTCCCCTTAACACATTTTATATAAGCGTTATAGTCTATACAGCACTGTAAACTCCACCGTAAACTGGTGGGATATCAGGGAGTACTCCATAGGTATAACACAAAACAAAATCGTAGTGGTCGCGTATATAGGGATACAAGTATGACAAGGCACATAAGGCTATACCCAAGGTAGTGAAACTACCGTTTGCCTGATCCGGACTGGTGAAAACACATCGCCGCAATGATCGCAACACCGCGAAACAACACTCCCAAAATTTACGAGGGTGCACCAATCGATAACAAGTAATGAGTAGTTTACGAAGAAGTGTGTTCGCTCGAGGTAGCTAACCCCATTTGGCCCGGCACGGCTCCTGTTTTAGTCATTTCCAATTTGACACAAGTGTCAAGGCTATCCATTATCGTTCTCTTTCTTCAGTCATCATGTACATCATTCCAACCACTTCATTCTAGATCACACTCCGCGTATAGTTATTAAAGTGGTTTTTGGTTTAGACAGTGAGTATGTCCATAACCGAATCCGGTCTCTTTAATAACTTTCGAAATTATTACCCCGATTGGTCGTTTAATATATTTCAAAACCAAATCAATTTCAATTTTCAATTAGAATTTATAAATCAACAATTTCAACATTTCATTTGTCTTTAAATCAATTTTCATAATTTATGTTTCAAAAACTTTCAAATTACCATTTCAAACTCTTATAATTCAATTTCCATTTTTATATAAAACAATTCAAATATTGATTCAAGTTCGCATATAAATTTCAATCCGAAATCATTTAAATTAATTTAATTAAACATTCAAATCAATTTAAATTCATTGGTCGATTCCATTCAATATTCGTTAAGTAAATTTGTCATTTAAAACAATTTCTATTTAATTTCCAATTCATTAAATCAATTATTTAAGTTCAATTTCATTGTACCAAAACTTACAAATTTGAATTACATTAAATTCGTCAGATCAAATTCTCTAAATTACAAGTCTTACATTAATTTCAATAAATCACATTTTATTTCTTATTAAAGAAATTCAATTTCACTTAATTACTTACTTAAATAATTTTCCAAAACTTAATTAATAAAAAAACTCAATTTCAATTATTTATGAAGTTCAAATTCACTTATTCAAAAGTTCAATTTCTCTTATCGAAGAATTCAAATTTTTATTTAATAGTTAAATAATTCAATCTTATTTAATTATTAAATAATTTCAATACTCAATTATTAAATAATTTCAATACTTAATTATTAAATAATTCCAAAACTAATCATTAAATAATTTCAAAACTAATTCAATAATTTCTTAAATTAAACAACGTTCTTTCATCAATTACATTGTTAATATTTTGTTTCAGATTATAAATATTAACATTTTCTTTCATAAAAATTCAAATTTCCAACTTCATTTCAAAACCTTATTATTTATACAAATAAAATCTTTATTTTATTTTAAATCAAATTAGCGACCAATCGGGTTTATTTAATTCTCTATCCTAGGTCAAAGTTTAATTTGGGTATTTATCATTTCAACCCGATTCCATTTCAATTTACAAATCAAAGCATAACAAAGGGAACTTGCAGTGTAATAACAGGGATGGTGTCAAAGTAAATAAACAAGCAATAACAACAACCAATAACAATCAATTCAAATAATCCCGAAATAATCGTATTAATTCACATTGTTGTTTGTGCAAATTAATATAATTATTTCTAGAATCTACACTATCATTTAATGTAGATTAAAGATTATTCACTTATTATTCTATGCAATTCTACACTTGACATAAATTATTCAATTTCATACTTCATCAATTAATACAATCATAAATTCAAATGGTTCAAGGGTAATTAACTATCTTTCTATGTGTCAATTAATTTAAACATTTAAAGGGGGTATATTATACAAATTTGTCTAATTAAATTCAACATATATATTAATTTAAAGTCGCTAACTATCCTACGTCAAATTCAATTTCATATTTTTATCACTTCCTACATTAGAATTTTAACGTCCAATATCAATATCAAACAATCAATCATCTATCAACCAAACTACATTATCATCGCATAAATAATTAACAGATAATGGTGTCAGATGTCACAGGTGAACTGATTCAGGTGATAACATATATAACAGTGTAAATCACTACAGCAGCATATTTCAATTGTCGTTTCAATTGAAATCAAATTTAATAAATAAAAGAACATTAATCGTGAGTGATTGCTCACCTTTCGGGGCTAGATAGTTTTGACAAAGAAGTAGGCTACGGATTCCAAGCAACGCTAGATGGACATGATTCGTCGAAGAAAACAGGCACGACGGACAAAGATGGTAATGAGAAATTGATGATGTCACGACCCAAAATTCATCGTTCAAAAGTCGACATTAAATACCTCACTTGTATTCAACTGCCGGAGATTCGAACGTCAAATTTCAGTTCGGATGGAGCTTATAACAATATTAGATGAATATAAAACAGCGGAATAGAATCAATCTCATGCATATATTATAGATACAATAGTACATATATCCATTTCTACATCAGAGTATTTAATACATACACCACAACTCCGAATACAACATCATAATAATACAACAGTGATCATATATCCAAAAAGTCTTCAAAGGAAGGAAGTGATAACGGACTCCCAAAAGCTAAACACCTGAGATCTCCAAAAGCTTCTAGAATATCTCCAAGATAAGAGCTCCAAAATACTGCTAACTCCAAAATAAGGAAAACCTGCTATTAGGATGCCCGTGTAGAAATCATGGGCACCCAGAGTTTAGGAAAGAAAACAATAAACTCCGGATCAGTCATGGGACTGGTGTGAGTAAACAAAAACAGTTGCATTTACAGAAAACTAGATTTATAAAAGAATTTTCGGTATGCTTTTAAAAAATGGAAATACCATAAGACCTCCCACCACACACACAATGCAAACGCAGAATTGGAGGAGATTTCTTCTTATGATAGTCAAATATGCTTGGTACAGAGAAATTTCTTTGATATTATTACTAGGGTTGTTATGGTAATGGTTACCGTTACCATTTCACAAATACCGTTACCGTACCATTTTTATTGGTAAATAAAAATTGCTTACCGTTACCGATAGGCTGGTATACCGAAGACTGGTATACCGATAATCTGGTAACCGTTACACTGGTAATGGTAAATTACCGTTTGTCTAAAAAAGACTAATAACATAACACGTATTCACACCATAACGGTGCTTCATTATATAATTTATAGTGTTACTTAATAAAAGATATAATTGAGAAAGAAGTGAAGTGTATTTAACATTATTTTACCTTGTTAATAAACTAAATTTAATCATTTGCTTGGTTCTAAATGCCTATAATAAAGCATGTTACATGAATATACATATTTTATAAATTGACTGGTAAAATTACCGTTACCGCTGTTATTAAAGAAATGTTACCGATGATTTACCGTAGAAAATGGTAAATTTACCGTTACCATACTGATTAAAATGGTATACCGATTTCACTCGAAAATGGTAACCGATTGGCTGGTAATGGTATGGCAATGGTAAATTTACCAATACCATAACAACCCTAATTATTACTAGTGCATAGTGTAGAAAGTATTTCAAAAATAGAATATTAATCTTAGCCACCATAGACATTCCGAACTATGCCTACTATAGCTACCATCTAAACAGTGGTGACCACCATAAGTAAATGGCAGGTTATACAACTAATACCGTACAGGGTTTCGTATTGGGAATTGGATTTCCAACAATGGTCAGGCTAAGGAACTTCCTGGGCCACATGGGTACGCCTCTGGAAGGACGATCCGAGAACCTAACCGGATCTCTGCCAACACAAGGCCGGGTTACCCCTAACTGGGTAACTACTAACACGAGTATGCCATCCCCCGGTTGTAACCAACCTTTATCCGGGGCCCCAGCAACAAATCAAAAGTAATATATATATATATATATATATATCTGCGATATCCACATAAGTTAAATATCTGGGCTCCATACCATGATACCACTTCTATCCAGAAGGAAATGCACATACCCTAAGGGGCGCTACCCCCAATAACCTTGCTGTATCTTTCCTGTTTCGACCATTTCGGGGTGTGAGGTTCGACGAAGTATCGTCCACAAAGCTACGCTTTTCACAAAGCCATGTTTTGATCAACAAATGATCGGCATCACTCAGCATGCCACATTACCAAGTTGGGAGTATATTACTAATAACCTTCAAGTACATAACCTCTGAACTCGTACGACTTAGAGAAGGGTGTTAAGCTAAGAGAATAAATTCTCCGCCACCAACAGAAATGTATTTGAAAGAAATCATCTTTATATCTCAAATGTAATGTCAGACATACAATCCATACAAGTCTATTCTGGGTTCGAACAGAACCGAAGGCACTTCCGAAGAAGTCCTTGCAATCCGGGCATCCACAATCCTGATCGGATTCCCCATCACATATGGAGAACTCTATACCGGAGCAACTCAGTGCAGAGTCATTCGACAGGTTATCCCATCGTTCTCGAAGATGTCCGGTCTTCAACACCGTCTTCAAATGCTCATCCATTTCGTCGTATCACTTATTCGGAATGGGTTATATGACACAAAGGTCCTTTCTCGGCTAAACCGAAAAGTGAGCATCAATTTAAAACATGTGGATATGTCGTTCACAAAAATTCACAAGTTCGATGTGGGTTTCGGATAACAAACTGAAATCCGATTCCCTGTCGCATCGAAGTTTAAATACCGTTTTGCAGGCAAACAAGGTTTTCACATCAATACAGGATTAAATCACAAATTACAGTTCAGCCCAGAGCAATCACAGTATCACAATAGAAATATCAATCCAGCACACAGTATTTAAGAACGATTAAAACACCTTTAATTCAGATAAATAAATCATGTGGTTTAAATTTATTTATCACCTAATTACTTTCATTAGAAATCTTAAATCAATGAATAATTTCAATTAATTGCAGTTAATTAGATCTTAATCATTTTCATTTAATTAATCACTTCTTAATTAATTATCTTAATTAATCAAATAAATCCTAATTATTAATTAATGAAATCTTAATTACTTTTATCAATTAATTACTCCTTAATTACTTAATAATTTATAAAAAAATAAATTAACTTATTTATGTAATTAATAAATCTTAATATTACGTAATAAATTAAGTAATCACCCTTTTTAAAAAAAAATTATCCTAACAAAACCATAGATTATTTAATAGAACAAAATAATTAAGTAATCACTTAAATAACATTCCATTTTAATTTCTCTTTAGATTTCATTATTTAATATACGTGACTTTATAAAATGATGTATCAAGAATTAAATAAGTTAAAATTTAATTACTTAAAATCATCTTACCTAAATACTGGATTTAATTTAGAACTTTGATCAAATCGCCATTTGAAACCATGGTTTACAAGTGTTTAAAATCAGAAAACTTTCACAGTACAAACTGTTTAATTAGTTAGCCCCAAGACCTGTTTCTAGTCATGCGCGAGAAAACCTCGTTTTTGCTTCGGGTTTCTTAGGAATTCAGCCCGAGTGCTATACGTTTTCAAAATTTTGTTTAAGTCTGGAAATCGACTCGATACAGCTCCAGATCGTCACGAGTTCGACCTCGAGTTTTCTTACCTAAATTCCCGAGTGGTGCTCCGAGCTTTCCTCCCATCTTCCCCAAACCATCACAACTAATACCACCCATCCACGTGCACGTGCACGGCTACCATCGCCGCCGTTGGACGGTGCTGCGACCATCACCACATCGACGTCCATCCCCCAAAACAATACGAATACCCAAAATCTTGAATTAACCCTGAGAACGAAATCGAGGCATCTCGATAAAACAAACCCAACAGCACACCACTAGAAAACAACCCCGTGCCACCTCCTCTGGCCATCAGAGCCCATGAAATCTTGCCTCGAGCTCCGCCTATCCTCACTGCCTCGATTGCCACCGGTGCGATCAGCTCCGGTGCAACGACGACGTTGCAGCGATTTGATTTGTCAACACCGTTCCAGTATGGGTTTAAACCCTAATCTCGATTCATTCTCCCCATTCATGCATTAGAAATTTTTTTCAATAATTTTCCTAGGATCGTAAGTGTTCAAGCCAACTTCACACACAATCCTACCATTTAAAAATTGTTAGATGGTCGGAAATCGATCAAAATATCATTTTCGTTCAACAATGAACTACACGTAACATAGGCAACTAAAAATTCCCAATTTCATCTTAAAAATCATAATTTGCAATGATGATTCAAGTTATAAACTTGAATTTGCATCTCATGACATTCGAGTCTAACAAAAATATGACATGTTTACTGTAAAAACCATTTCTTTCAACTGTGTAACATTTTTCTTCTGAAATTTTATTTTAAAATCATAGTTCATCCTTAAATACGCAAGTTTTATTTTGAGATCGAAGTCTAATAATGATCACATAATTAAAGATGGGGTTTTGAATAAGTGTGGTACTCTGAAAAAAAAAGACAGGGATGGCTTCAATCATGACAGGCATCCTACTTTCAAGTGTTTACACATAGAGGAATCTATATATATATATACATACATGGTAAAGTTACTTCAAATCTTAGATTTACAGCAACCATTTAGATATACTTAGTTTTATCTTTAAATTGTTACTCACTTGAAAATTTTATGACAGAGACTCCTCTTGTATTTGAAACTGCAGTGTCTTCTTCTCTTTTTTTCTTTCCTGGATCTTCTTGTTTATTTGGTTAATTGATCTTGAGTTTGGAAATATGTTGACACTTATTTTTTTTTTCTGGCTTCACTATGTTGTTATAAACAAGCTGAAACAAATATGGATGTGTTTATATAAAAGATTGTGTACAGGCTGAGGTATAGGCCAGTACTCTTTGCTCAGCATTTTATATTTCTTTTCTTTTATTTGTTGACTAAACCCATGCTTTGCTTCAGCTGATTTGATTTTTGATTTAGGCTAGAGGTAATGGCATTAAATGATTGTTTGTATTTAGCTAATTTATCCCTACATTCTACATATCAACATATGGTTTTGAATTTTTATGTATGTATTTATTTGTCTTATGTATTAATTTCTATTTCTAACTTATATATATTTATTTCTTTTTAAAAGCTTGATTATCCAACATTTAATTTATCACATATATTATATTTTAGAGTTGAACAATATATGTATGCACTTTGTTTGTATTTTATTTCACTTCATATATATATATATATATTTTATATTTTTTTTAACTTAACTCAATTTAATATATATATATATATATACATAAGATGTTCAAATCCAAGTGATTTTAAATTCAAAAGAATTTGAAGTTTTATTTATTCAAATCAATACATTTTATTTATTTATTTTAAAACTTCTCAATTTTTTTTAATTACCAAAAATTTAAATAAATCACTAAATTTAAATTAAAAATTTTGGGATATTACAATATCCCCTCCTTAAGAAAATTTCGTCCTCGAAATTTGAAAGAGAGAGAAAAACAAGCAAAGAATACACGAATTCAGAAAAGAATAGTGAAATGGATTACCAGTTTAAGCCGAGATATCCACTCTGCAATTGGGATATGATTTCTGCATACTATCTTCAGTTTCCCAAGTGCAGTCCATTGGATCGCCACTCCACTGAACTTTGACCAATTTCACAATTTTGTTTCTCAATCTCTTCTCATCACGATCTACAATCTTTATTGGTTCTCTCTTGACTGTTAAATCAGGAGTGATTTCGAGATCCTGCTGAGCAGCTTCTTCAATAATACAGTCGGGATCATGCACATACTTCCGAAGGCTAGAAATGTGAAACACATCATGCACACCAAACAACCAGCTAGGCAGCTGCACTCAATAAGCTAAAGAACCGATCCTCTCCAGAATAGAAAAAGGACCAATATAACGCGGTGCCAATTTACCACTTTCCAAACCTCAATACACCTCGCATAGGAGATACTTTAAGAAAGACAGAGTCCCCAATCTGGAATTCCAAATCCCGCCTTCTACGATCATAATAACTCTTTTGACGACTCTGAGCTGTCTTCATTTTCTTCCATATAAAATCAACTTTCTCGGTGGCTTCTTTAATCATATCCGATCCAAGAATGAGTCTATCACTTGCCTCGATCCAACATGTAGGTGATCGACACGGACGACCATATAAAGCTTCAAAAGGAGCCATTTCTATACTGGCCTGATAGCTGTTATTATATGAGAATTCAACCAGATGTAAATGATCCTCCCATGAACCACCAAAATCATGAACGCAAGCATGCAATAGGTCTTCTAGAATTCGGTTGACCCTCTTAGTCTGCCCATCAGATTGCGGGTGATAAGCAGTACTGAAATTTAATTTCGTTCCCAATGCGGCTTGGAATGCCTCCCAAAATCTACTAGTGAAGATCGGATCACGATCACTCACTATACTGCTGGGAATACCATGGAGACGAACAATTTCCTTTATGTATATACCTGCTAAGCTTGCTGCAGTCCGAGTGGATTTCACTAGAATAAAGTGAGCTGTTTTGGTTAGACGGTCCACTATAACCCAAATCGCTTCATTTCCCTTCTTGGTTCGTGGCAATCCTTCGATGAAATCCATCGATACCTAATCCCATTTCCACTTCGGTACTTCCAAAGGTTGAAGTAAACCGGCCACTTTCTTTTGATCGCTTTTGATTTGTTGACAAGTAGCACAGCGACTCACATATATAGATATGTCTCTTTTCATCATCTTCCACCAAAATGTTCTTTTAATATCCCGATACATTTTGTAGACTTCTGGATGGATACTGTTTGGATTTATGGCATTCATCTAAAACTTCACGTTTCAGATCAGGGAAGTCTGGAACACAAATCCTGCCTTTTAATCTTATAACTCCTCTATTATCCATCCCAAAACTTGTGTCTTCTCCTTGGCAAATTCTTTTATAAATTCCCCGAAGAAACTCATCTTCATATTCCTTGCTCGCGATCTTCTTAAGAAGGGTAGAAGTGATAACAAGATGAGCAAGAATAGCGTGCTTTCTACTCAAAGCATCGACAACTACATTGGCTTTTCCCGGCATATATAGAATATCCAAGTCATAGGATGCCAGAAATTCCAACCAACGTTGTTGTCGCTTGGTTGAGCAACGCATCTCCTACTAGCCATGGTATATAAAGAAGGGAGGTTGTATGTTAGATCAACTTATAGTTGAATAAGTGTGACGACGAGTAATGTGTGTCATGTTTGAGATGTAGTGTAATGTGTATGAAAAGAATAACAGATCATTAAGCTATTCATGCTAACCCCAATAGGTGCACTTAGGCTCTTTAGATATGACGAAAGAGTTAATACTATCATTTCTCCTAATCGACATGTCAATATTCCTAAGATAGTTAGGAAGTGGATATGGAGCTTGAAATGTATAATGTCAGGTCCAGATTTAAAAATGCCATAAAAAGAGTAGAATATCAACTCCAGCCCTTATTTTGTCCACTATAACACTATTAGAAGAGGCGATCCTAAGGCATTTGGTGGCACCAGTGTCCTTGGGCAATGATGTACCAACAAATACAACAATTTTCTAAAGTTCCATATCTTCCCAATCTCCAAGGTTGCTTAAATATTTAGACTTTGGAAGGTCTGATTTAGCCATGAGGCTAGTCCTCATGAAATTTAGGCTTAACTAAATTCTCTCTCTTTGGTCCTTGTGCCTTTTCTCTTCCTTTGTGGCCATAAGGAAGGGGGGCTATCACTCGACTAGGGCCTTCCAGTAGTAATAAGCCTAAATTTCAGAAGGAGCTCATTGTTGAGAAGCTTATAATCCTTCTTTTCCTCAAGAGAAACTTGCCTTAATATATTAAGCATTTCAGTCAAGTCACCCCCAATATCGACCTTGATGATACTCAAAGAAACAGATTAAGTCAACAAATAGAACACCATGAAATGATAGAATAGATAACAAGAGAAATAGATATTCACATCCAGAATGCCATTTACAAAAGCAAGTGAATTGATAGGTCTTAAATTAAAAGAACTCATGTTTGAACATGTTGTGTTTTGAATAAAGGTCTTTAATGGGATTGAAGTTATTACATTCTTTGAATTAAAAAAAGGAAGATGATTTGGATTTTCTCTTGATATTGTATAGTAATCAGAACTATTTGTAAGTGGAGGTGAATTGTACAGCCTTATGAATATGATGTACGGATACACTAAGATCTCATACTCATATAGATGGTGCTGGAATGATGCAATCTTGTGGTAGAACAAAATCCATAAAAACAAAGGGTGTCACCACAACAAATATACCGTATTATAACATCAAAAAAAACATTGTATTAGGGGTTTCATAAAGTTTTTGCAAATGTAGTAATAGGTAGGGATGAGCATTTATTGATTAAAACCAAATAAACCAACCAAGCCAACTAAGTTTGGCCGGTTTGGTTTGGTTTTGTTAATTAATTGGTTGGTTTTAGTTTCCGTTTTCATATTTCTTTGGTTTATTAGTTGGGTTTGGTTTTCAATATTTGAAAACCAAACCTTTGAAAACCGAACCAACTGATTAAACCAAATTTAAAAATTAAGTTATTTAAAAGTAACAAAATTACTACTGACAGCGCTATTATTTATAATATTTTCATGATAGTATTGTTTTTCTTACAACTTATGTTAATCTTTTTGGAAGAGAAGTTTGTTTTTCAAAACATTTGCACCATATGGACTTAATTAATTGTTTTATTCTTATATTATATCAACAACCAAAACATCTAATTTACTTTAAGATAAACCAAATAAACCAACCAAACCAAAGTAAATATTATTGGTTTGGTTGGTTTCAGTTTAAAAAATAGTGATTTTGTTTGGTTTGGTTTACTTTTCTTGAATGGTTATTTTGGTTTTAATATTTTTGATCAATTTCAAACCGAACCAACAATTTGCTCACCCTTAGCAATACACGAAGTTGTAAAGGGCTAGCATCTTTCACAACGTTTTTTATGTTGCAAATAATCTTATAATAGTTACAATTACAACTGTTTTTAAATGTTGCGAAATGTGATTTACAGCTTTTTTATAATATTTTAGAATATTTTTTTACAACCTTTTTTAACTGTTGTGAAATATGTGCTACTTTAAAAAATAAAAAAATAAAATTTAAATAGATATTTCAATTAGAAACTTTATCCTAAATAGTAATAGAATTAAATTTTTAGAAATTGATATACATAAAATTCATCAATTAAAATAATAATACTTTATATACAATATAAAATTCACTTTACATATAATTTTCAAAAAATGATGCCACAATGCTCACACTACATCTCATCCACCATTAACAAAGAACCTTACATTTACATAAATTCTCAACCAATGCAATCAGCAATTTTAACATTCAAATTTGGCTCGATTTTCATCAGAGAATATGTAATTAGTATATTCCTCATATCTGCACATTCTTCTAGAACAATACTGATGTCACTAAGGCTCCCGTATACACTTTCCATATTGATCCATTCTTCTAGAAGCATTGCCCTCTCTTCTTTTAGCTTAGGAGTTAGATGTTTTAAAGTAGTCAAAAGTTTTCTAAAAAACAAAGTGCTTCCTTTGACTCATATTAGAGGAGAAAGAGAGAACATGAACTGTAAGTTTGGATCAGATTATGAGTGTGTAAAAAACAAGTCAGAAAATCACAACTATCATTTAAAATTTCCACACCTGGCATCCAAATTAGATGTAGTACTAATGTGGATCATTGAGGTAAGGCTGAAGAAAAATTTCAACATGCGTGTTATGTCTGTTGTGACGGATTCCACCTCGAGACCACACAAATCAAAACCCCAATGCACAGCGGAAAAACAAGACCGCGGTAAGAAGTGTAAAAATAACCAATCAATGTCTCAATGTAAATCTCGACCAATCCAAATCTGATCACAATTCTCAAATAAGCAATATAGAAATCAAAGCAATAACAAAAAATAAATCACATATTGATTTATAGTGGTTCCACTAACGTTCTGTTAGTGTATATCTACTTTAAAAGAGAGCTTTTATTAATATCGATGAGAAGAGTACAAGACATTGATTACAATGATCAAAATTCTAATAGAACTGATTTATGGAGAAAAGAATTGAAGAAAAATTAGTTTGATAAACCCTAATTAGTGGAGGCTAAAACCCTTGCAGTTGCTTTTCGTTACATCGAGATCTGAAACCTGAAGCTAGCTTAAATAGGTGAATAGAAAACCTAGGTAAAGTTCCAAATTTGCCCCTTTAAATATCATAAATCTTCATGTCAAACTCAGTCTAAAAACTAGTAGAAGTCGCCATAGACGTCTGTCATAATGGGACGTATGGTTGTACCCCCAAGTGCGGTCCATCGCATGGCTGTAACTACGGTCTGCAATCTCGATCTTCAACTATGGTCTGCAATCTCTATCTCCAACATATGGCTGTACCCCCAAGTGCAAAGACATATCTGGAAGTTTATTTTCTTCGATCCCTATCACGGCATAGTTCGAATCATAATAACCAACCAATTTGCAATCCATCGCCTTACTACAGCCAAAAACAAAACCATGAGATGATGTGCCTATAAGGTATCTCAATATAAGCTTCACAGCTTCCCAATGTGATTTTCCCGGATTAGCCATATATCGATTAACCATCCCTACAACATTTGCAATATCGGGCCTTGTACACATCATAGCATACATCAGACTTTCAACTGCACTAGCATATGACACATTTTCCATATAAGTCTTGTCTTTCTCCAAGATAGATGACCCCTAACTCGAAAGCTTCATATGCAAACGTAAAGGTGTATTTGACCCCTATGCATTCTCCATGCTAAACCGTCAAAACACTTTCTCTATATACTCCTTTTGAGTTAGTTTCAACTCAAAACGCTTTCGATCTCTTTCTATTTCCATGCCCAGTATTCTTCTTGCTTCTCCAAGATCCTTCATTTCAAACTCTTATTTCAAACTTAGTCTTAGCTAGTTGATTTCATTCTTATCTTTAGAAGCAATAAGCATGTTATCCACGTGTAAGAGTAAATACACCCAACAAAATTTTTTCAACTTCTTAAATAAATACAAGCATCCTTAATGCTTCTATCAAAACTATTTTCAAGCATAAAATGCTCAAATCTCTTGTACCATTGTCTAGGTGATTGCTTTAAACCATATAGTGATTTCTTTAGCTTGCAAACCAAATTTGACTTACCATCCACAAAAAAACTTCTGGTTGCTCAATGTAGATGTCTTTATACAAGTCTCCATGCAAGAAAACGGTTTTCACATCATGTTGCTCCAACTCCAAGTCGTGAATAACAACTATGGCAAGTAATATCCGAATAGAAGTATGGCGCATAATCGGTGCAATTATCTCATCCTACTTCTTCCTCTTCCTTTGTGCAGATCCCTTAGCCACTAGCCTGGCTTGACCTCCCATCGTCCTTTACCTTGTATATCCATTTGCAACCAATAGCACGGTTTCCTTTAGCAAGTGGAACCAAATCCTAAGTTTGATTCTTCAATAATGATTGCATCTTTTCCTCCATGGTACAAATCCATTTTGAGCTATCACTCAATTCCATGACGTCATCAAGGTCCATCGGCTCATCTTGGATTACATGAAGAGCATGGTCTAAATTATCACAAAAGCTAAGATAGTTCCAATCACCATATCTTTCGAGTGGCCTTATTGTACGAAGACTAACCCGAGTAGTAATACCATCACCCAAACTCCCTTCAGCTGCACCTTGAACCGAAACTTCTCTAGAATTATACACATCACCAACACTACTGGAGGCACCTTGTGGACTATGTGATGTAACATCAACCGCTACCTCCTCGCAAACATCTCCAACAACTCTACTCTCTCTACTCCTTGGACAATATGCGGAAATAACTTCCTTCTCCTTTGATTCACCATAAACCAAATCCAAAACTTTCGATGAGCTTTTATTCTCCTTGAACAATGTTGACTCATCAAAAGTAACATAATGATAATTCACTACCTTCTTCATTTTCAGATTCCAAATCCGATAGCCTTTTACTCCATTTGTATAACCAAGCAAAATCCCCTTGAAAGCTCTAGGTTTAATCTTATCATTTCCAGGATCATGCACATAAACCGGACTACCAAACACACGAAGATAGTTGATGTCAATGCTCTTTCCATTTCACACTTCCTCCAGAATTTTGTTACCAATAATTGAGCATGGCATTCGATTAATAATATGAAATGTGGTTGACAAAGCTTCAACCCAAAATCCATTAGCCAAACCTGATGTCAATCTCAAGCATCAAGCTTTCTCAAGTAAAGTATGATTCATCCTCTTCGCAATACCATTCAATTGTGGATCTCTCGGTGTAGTAAAATGCTTCTGAATACCATGATGCTTGCAGAACTCCAAAAATCCTCCAGAAACATACTCTCCACCATTGTCGGACCTCAAGTTCTTCAAAGACTTGCCACTCTCATTCTCAACAAGTGATTTCCATGCTTTGAACTTTGCAAATGCCTTCGACTTGGCCTTCATTACATACACTCGTAATTTCTGAGAAAAATCATCTACGAAAGAAATATAATATCGAGCTTCAACCAAAGAAGCTACCGGTGCCGTTCCCCAAACATCTATGTGAACATACTCAAAAATCCTTCTCGAATCATGTTTTTTCCCTCATCGAGTAAAATTTTAATTTTCTTCCCCATGACACATTCTTCGCAAAACTCTAATTTGTTGAAACTCTCTCCACCGATCATCTCCTCTTCCAAAAAATATCCAAACTCCTCTTCGAGACATGACCTATCCTCAAATGCCACAACCTACTCGCATCTAAGCCACGAGAACTATCAACTTCTACACAAGTTTCACCTTCTACAGTCACTCCTTGAAGCAAATAAATACCATGAGTCCTAGCACCCTTCATCACTGTAATTGTAACGACCCGTAAAGTTTCAACTGTTTTAATAACGTAATTAGTTGAAATTTTGTGAAATTTTAAACGATAAAATTTTGAAATATAAATTTGATATTTAGAATGCGTTTAGTTAAACATAACAACTGGTAAATTTTCGTCCGAAAATATGAAAGTTTATTTTGCGCGTAAATTTACTTCAATTTAATCAGTTAAAAAGCGATGAAAATAAAATGTTTCCGAACCCTAAATATTTTTACATAGAAAAATTCTAAACCATCTTCTGAGCAAGATGTCAGTTTGTCGTTTTTCCAAATTCGGACATCTTTGGCTTCGTCAATCTTATTTTTCAGTGTTTTTCTTGCATTTTCCGCTATTAGAAAATTCGAATTTTTGTAATTCAATCGTATCACTGATAGCTGTATACCGTTTTGATCGTCTCGTCGTGCTGATCTCTACGGTATATTCAATTTTCAATTTTGATGTTCGTACACGACGAAAAACGCGAAACCGGTAGTCGTATCGGTATCGATTTTAAAACCTTTTGGTTTTCCCTTTGCTTTTTATATTTCACCGTCTTTTAACCAATAGCCTTTTCATTTCATATTCCCAGAGAATTTATAGTGACCATCTATTTTCATGAACATTTATTTATTTCATCTACTTTATGGCTGCTTGTTTCTTTATCCACCCTTTCGTTTCCAGTTAATAGCTTTGAATATGAAATTTTACATATGAGTTATCATATGAGTTTTATACTGCCTTTGCATCTTTGTCTACCTCCACCTAACAACATGCCAGTACTCGCCTACTTCATCTCGTAGCCCCTCTTTCACTTTCTTCCCGCTTGGCCTTACACCGTCACATCACCATCATCAAGCCTCTGCCTTGAGCCACCGAAGCTGCCGAACGATCCCACACAGAGGCCGAACATCACTTCCCCCTCCAGCCCGCTCACGCAAGCACACATGCACCCTGACCTCGAGATCCACAACACCGACCAACCACTTGCTCGGCCAAGACCTGAAACCCATGCAACCTCCATAGCAATAACCAACCCGAGCTCGAACCCCACAGCCTCTGCCTAGCTTATCTCCACAATCGCGTGGACAACCCATCACCCACTGGCAAGTTGAAGCCGCTCACCTTCACCGTCCACTGCTTGCAAATGTCATATCACTCAAAATCACCTCCAGATCCCATCCTCTGCCAGTGCTCGACAACCCCACCACAACCGCTTGGCCACGCAACCATCTCCCAGCACCTCATCCCAATCCATCAGCCGTGTCTTGTTGCCGAGCTCCACGCAAACTCTTTGAGACCCACCACCCTCCTCCTTCATGGCCGAGCTTCTTTGACTATCTTCATTTAGGTATATTTTATATATTTATACTTTTATGTTATAAAGTATGTTTTATACATGCTGTTGTATAAATATGCATAGCAGCCTGTATATTTTTACTTTTTCGTAGTAGCTTGGTTAAAGTAGTATAGTTTTAAAAGGTGTTGCATGTGAAGTATATATATTAATATATGTATATGTATTAGTTTATCGTATTGTTTATAAAGTATGTCTATATATAAATATAAGTTGGTTTATATGAAATGTTAGTCTGTTGCCTATGTACTTATATATTTACATAAGTTATATATACAAGCTGCTGCTCACAGTCATAGGTTTGCATAAGAGCATATATTGGATCTTTATGAGTCTACATATGTATTTTATTATAAACTAAGCTTATTGTAAATATTTATAATAATAATAATAATATAATAAGTGTGAAAGTTTATATGCTAGTTTTATATATAAATTTAAATATGTATATTGTCGTGAATACCAGCCTACATATAGTTTGAGTAACATGTGTATATTTGGATAAGTTCTGCATATGTTCATTTAAATATTGATCCTAAGAAGAAAATCATATATATATTTCGTATGACAGTATATATGAATTTTATAATGTGGTTGTTGCATATATTAGTTCACATAAGTTTTACAGAAATATACAAGTGATAGTATTGAATGTATAAGTGATTTGTTATATCAGTTTGGAAATATAGTTTGAATTTGTTTATAACTGTTCTATATTTATATAGGTGGTAATAACTGTTATATGTTGGGCATTTTACGTATGTATATTGTCAAAGTGAATTCGAATATTTACTTAAGCTTTGCTGTATTTTGAAACAGTTTTAATAAGAAAATATAATGATTTTTGTCCGTATACTACAAAAGAAATACGTCTGCCAAAATATATGTGTCTTTTATACATTATATATATGGTACAAGCTATATTACTTTATATTATGTATAGGTATGGGTTGTAAATATAATATGTAAGCTTTGTTTTTGAGATAGCTACCTGCAGCATTGTATATAGATATGACAGTTTATACATTTTATAACGCATAAAGTATACAAAGTATAAAGTTTATATATGTGGTATTTGAGATGTTGCAGTGAAAATACATTATTTATGTAAGTATTTTGTTGTTTAATAAGTATATATATATATATGTATCTATTTTGAGTGATATATGGTATATGTATGTTTGATTTCTTATATATATGTTTGAAAATACATTTATATGGTTTAGATTTAAATGTATTTGAATTTAGAATATGATTTCTTTTATATGAAATTAATTATATATGGTTATATATAAGCTCACTTATACCACTTGTCATCATCGATCGGTTTTAATTTGATTTCGTCAATCCCATCTATCAGCTTGATCGTCGATTCGTACCAAGTCTTGCTTTGTTTGGGAATTCATACCTGGATTTCGTAACTCAATTTCTTCATCAAAACCCACCCAGCCACAAAAGGTGAGCAATCACTCACGATTAACGTTCTTTTATTTATTAAATTTGATTTCAATTGAAACGACAATTGAAATATACTGCTGTTTGATATTTACACTGTTATTACCTGTATCAGTTCACCTGTGACATCTGACACCATTATCTATTATATATGCAATGATAATCCAGTTTGGTTGTTAAATGATTGATTGTTTGATGTTTATATTGGACGTTAAATTGTTAATGATGTAAGTGAATAATTTGAAATTGAAATTGACGTAGGATAGTTAGATTTGATATATGTGTTAAAATTGATTAAATGACATTTGTATAATATGAGCCCTTTTAACTGTTAAATTTATTGACACGTAGGATTTGTTTAATTACACCTTGAACCACTGAATGTATGTTGTTAAATTGATGATGTATGAAATTGTAAATAGATGACAAGTGAAAACCGTAATGTAATAATCTTTAATCTACATGAAATGATAGTGTAGATTCTAGAAATAATTATATTAATTCGCACAAACAACAATGTGAATTAATACGATTATTTCGGGATTATTTGAATTGATTATTGGATTGATATTGATTGTTGTTATTGCTTGTTTATTTACTTTGACACCATCCCAGTTATCACACTACAAGTTCCCTTTATTATGCTTTGATTTTGAATTGAATTGGAATCGGGTTGAAATGATAAATACCCAAAATTGAACTTTGACCTAGGATAGGAAATTAAATAAAACCCGATTGGTCAATAATTTGATTTAAAAATAAAATGAAGATTTTATTTGAATAAATAACATGGTTTTGAAATGAAGTTGAAATTTGAATTTTAATGAAAGGAAAATGTTAATATTTAATAATATGAAACAAAATATTAACAATGTAATTGATGAAAGAATGTTGTTTAATTTGAGAAATGATTGAATTAAGTTTGAAATTATAATTAAGTTTGAAATTATTTAACTTTGAAATGATTTAATAATTAAGTTTGAAATTATAATTAAGTTTGAAATTATTAAACTTTGAAATTATTTAATAATTAAGTTTGAAATTATAATTAAGTTTGAAATTATTAAACTTTGAAATTATTTAATAATTAAGTTTTGAATTATTTAAAATTTAAATAAGATTGAATGATTTAATGATCAAATTGAATTGAATTCTTTAATAAGTAAAATTGAACTTTTGAATAAGTAAATTTACTTCGTAAATAATTGAAATTGAGTTTTCTTTATTAATTAAGTTTTGGAAAATTATTTAAGTAAGTAAATAAGTGAAATTGAATTTCTTTAACAAGAAATAAAATGTGATATTTTTTGAAATTAATGTAAGACTTGTAACTTAAAGAATTTGATTTGACGAATTTAACTTAATTAAATTTGTAAGTTTTGATATAATGGCATTGAACTTAAGTAATTGTTTTAATGAATTGGAAATAAAATAGAAATTGTTTTAAATGAAAATTTACTTAACGAATATTGAATGAAATCGATAAATGAACTTAAATTGATTTGAATGTAGATTTAATCATTGAAATGATTTCGGAATGAAATTTATATATGAATTTGAATCAATATTTGAATTGTTTTAAATAGAAATTGAAATTGAATTATAAGCTTTTGAAATGGTAATTTGGAAGTTTTGAAACGTAAATTATGAATTTGGAAGTTTTGAAATGTAAATTATGGAAATTGTTTTGGAAAGACAAATGAAACGTTGGTTTACAAATTCTAATTGAAATTATAATTGATTTGGTTTTTGAAAGTTATTAACAACCAATCGGTGTAATAATTACGAAAGTTATTAAAGAGACTGGAATCGGTTATGGACATACTCTCTGTCTAAATCGAAAACCACTTTAATAACTATACGTGGAGTGATGATCCAGAATGAAGTGGTTGGAATGATGTTCGTGATGACTAAAGAAAGAGAACGATAATGGATAGCCTTGACACTTGTGTCAAATTGGAAATGACTAAAACAGGAGCCGTGCCGGGCCAATGGAGGTCAGCTACCTCAAGCGAACACACTTCTTCGAACTACTCATTACTTGTTGTCGATTGGTGCACCCTTGATTTTGGGAGTGTTGTTTCGCGGTGTTGCGGTCGCTGCGGCGATGCGTTCTCACCAGTCCGGATCAGGCGAACGGTAGTTTCACTACCTTGGGTATTGCCTCATGTGCCTTGTCATACTTGTATTCCTTTATACGCGACCACTACGAATTTGTTTTGTACCTTTAGTATATGGATTGCCCTCTGGTGACTTCCGGTCTTGGGGAAACTACGGTCTTGTATATGCTCTTGGGAATAAAAATGTGTTAAGGGTGGAATGGGCCATGACTTAACACTATTTTGATATTTTATATTACTAATAGGCATTATCTACTTATCGTACACTACTACATAGTAGATAGTTTAACGGATCCTTAAAGGATGGTTATTCCAACATCCTTTGAGTTACTTGTATTTCAATTGCTATTTCACTTGAGTTGGATTTATTGATATAAGAATGTTAATCCTGACTCGAGTGTCTTGTGTTTTGCTTTACGCTCGGGTCAGACTGAGTGTACCAGTATTCGAGACTCACCTTTGAAGTTGGAGCTTTGCTTGAAGATCCAGCCATCTATTCTGCTTTCAGTATTCGATGATTCCAGTGATGTATTCTGATTTGTATCTGATGTATCGTATTACTCTTCCGTTGTATCTGGTTTAACTCTGATGTAACTTATACATTTATATAGTAGCTTCATAAACTACTATCTCTTTTATTTCCGCTGCATTTATTACTCTGTGTCTGTGATCTGTGATTATTTATTTACTGTATATGTTCAGTTTTGCCAAATTTAAATTAACAACGCGGTATTTTGAGCAATTCAATTCCGGCATGAGTGTCTACCTATACACTTATAATGGATGCGAATGGTCCAAAATATCGGGTCGTTACAGTAACGACCTTGAATTTCCGACCAAATTTAAAATTTTAAACCCATCGTTTTAATATCAAAATTTGAAATTTATATACGATTTCAATTAACATCCAAACTTTGTTTATAAAATGCGTCTAGTGAGTCATGAATATGGGAAATGTTTCATCGCAAAATATTGCAGTAAATTTCATTCGCGTTTACTGTATATCAGTTCATATAAAGCTGCGAAAGATTTTTCTTTCAAATCCAAATATTTTTGCACAGTAATGTTGTAAAAATTATTCTGATCAAAGTAGTATATGATTCGTGTAAATTGGAGTCCGGCGTAAAAATATAGTCGCATCAGTTTAACCGTTCCAAACGGACCGGTTAAACAAATTTCAGCCCAAGTTCTTCAGCCCATTTACAAAAGAAAATTTGAAAGTAAAATCTCAGCTGATGCAATTATTACGGTAGTTGGAAGCTAGGAGTTGGCTGGGAAATTGGTGTGGACGTTTGGAAATTCGGTGAAAATTTGGGAATATGCGTGACACTTGGAAGCTCAAAAAAATTTATTACTGTTACCAAATTTTCAAAGTTAAAAGAAAACTCTTACACTACATTCATTTCACGGTTCACTGCTCACCTCAATTAGTAGCTTCAGGTACTTCTTCTTTCTTCTTCCTCATGTTTTCTTTCTTCTGCAAAAAAAAAGATGGCCGAACGAATGAACACCACACCCTCGTATCACTTCCCTCTACAAAAAAAATTTCACCTGAAACCTTGACTCACCGGACCCACCTAGACCTTATCTCCACATCGCAGCTCCGCTCGGAATCCTCCTCCCATAACTCCATGAATTCCCTTTATCGAAAACCACTCGCACCATTTCACTTCCCTCAGCCCGCGCACTTACGCACGACCACCATTCCGAAGCCTCTGCCCTAGCCAGTCACCACCAAGCTCCGGCCGTGCAATCCTCCAGCCACCGGAACCCTGTCCAGGCCCTCGCGCCACCACTTTTCCATGCCCTGCCACGACAGTACCCTAACCATGTCTTCCATGTGCTTTGCGGTGCTTCGGTGTGCATGATAGATGTACACGAACGTGTACAGGCAGAAATGGAAGAAACAAATGGCTTGGTTTTGTTTAAAAAAATGATGGAAAAATGAGTTGCGTGAGTGAATTGTGAGTTGCGTGTGTTATAGCTTGCAGATGGAAGAGTGCATGATGATGGCAACTTGTATATTTCCTGGGAAGTCAAGGCCTATAAAAAAATGAAACTGAGATCAGCAAATAACTTTTAGATATTGTAGAAGAAATAGTTACGCAAATATCTATTTTTGGTTGCTGAAAATAGTAATCACTTTTTCTTTGTTTGTTGTGTGCAGAAGCGACCGATTAAGCTTTTTACAGCAACATCGATTTCCAGCTTTCGTCCTTTCCTTTGTCATCGTGTCCGTTGTTCGTGTTGTACCGACTTCATTCGTGCTTCTTCTTGCTTTGTGTCAATTTCTTTATCTATGAAAGGTGAATTAATTTTCATGACTTATATTCTTATGCATGTATGGTTGATAACTGTTCGTTGTGATGTTGAAATTGGATGTTAATTGTTATTGTTAAAGTGATAAATAATATGCAATTGAATTTGTTATAGGATAATTAACAAATTAAAATGGATTTATAGGTTGAATATTGATTAGTTAAATTTGGCCCTTTTTATGCTAAATAAAGTGACATGTAGAAATAGTGTTAACTACACCTTGAACCATTGAATGTATGATTGATGTAGTATAATTTGAATAATAGACATCAAGTGAAAAACCGTAATGTAATAATCTTTAACCTACATGAAATGATAGTGTAGATTCTAGGAATAATTTTATTAATTTGCATAAATAACAAATGTAAATTAATACGATTATTTCGGGATTATTGAATAAATTGTTGGATTGTTATGTATGGTTGTTATTGCTTGTTTATTTACTTTGACACCATCCCAGTTATCACTCTGCAAGTTCCCTTTGCTATGCTTTGATTTTGTATTGAAATGGAATCGGGTTGAAATGATAAATACCTAAATAAGCTTTGACTTGGATAGAAAATTTAATAAAACCTGATTGGTTAATAATTTGATTTAAAATAAAATAAATATTTTATTTGAATAATAATAAGGTTTTGAAATAAAAATTGGAACGTAAATTTTGATGAAAGGAAATTGTTAATATTTGAAAACTGAAACAAAATATTAGCGTAGTAATTGATGAAGAACGTTGTTTAAAAATTAATTATTTAATAATTAAATTTGGAATTACTAATAATTAAGTTTTGGAATTATTAATAATTAAGTTTTGAAATTAGTTAATAACTAAGTTTTGAAATTATTTAGTAATTAGATAAGATTGAATTATTTAATATTAAATAAAATTGAATTCTTTAAAGAAGGAAAATTGAACTTTTCAATAAGTGAAACTAAGTTTCTTTATTAACCGAGTTTTGAAATTTGTAACCAATTAAATAAATAAATGAAATTGAATTTCTTTAACAAGAAATAAAATGCCTTTTATTGAAACAAATGTAAGACTTAAAGAATTTGATTTGACGAAATTAACTTAATTAGAATTGTAAACTTTGATATAATAAAGTTGAACGTAAGTAATTGATTTAATGAATTTGAGATTAAATGGAAAGTGTTTTAACTGATAAATTAACTTAACGAACATTAAACGAAATTGATAAATGAGTTAAACTGATTTGAATGTTAAATTAAATTCATTTTAAATGATTATGGAATGAAACTTATATTCAAATTTAAATGAATATTTGAATTGTTTTAAAACAATTTAGAAATTGAATTATAGAGTTTGAAATGGAAATTTGGAAGTTATGAATCGTAAACTTTAGAAATTGTTTAGAAAGACAAATGAAATAATGATTTACAAATCCTAATTGAAATTGGAATTGTTTCAGTTTTGAAATATATTAGACGACCAATCGGTGAAATAATTACGAAGGTTATTAAAGAGACCGGAATCGGTTAGGGACATACTCACTGTCTAAACCGAAAACCACTCTGATAACTATACGCGGAGTATGATCCAGAATGAAGTGGTTGGATTGACGTACGTTGATGATTGAAGAAAGTGAACGATAATGGATAGCCTTGACACTTGTGTCAAATTAGAAATGACTAAAACAGGAGCCGTCCCGGGCCAAATGGGGTTAGCTACCTCGAGCGAACACACTTCTTCGTAAACTACTCATTACTTTGTGATTGATTGGTGCACACCCTTGAATTGGGAGTGTTGTTTCGCGGTGTTGGGATCATTGCGGCGATGCGTTCTCACCAGTCCGGATCAGGCAAACGGTAGTTTCACTACCTTGGGTATTGCCTCATGTGCCTTATCATACTTATATCCCTATACGCGACCACTACGAATTTGTTTCGTGTTATACCTATAGAGTATTCCCTGATATCCCACTAGTTTACGGTAGAGTTTACAGTGCTATATAGACTATGATGCTTATATAAATGTGTTAAGGAGAATAATGGTATCGCCTTAACGCTATTTTGATACCTTATATTACTGATAGGCATTATCTACTTAGCGTACAATATTACATAGTATATAGTTTTATGGATCCTGAAAGATGTTATTCCATTCATCTTTGAGTTACCATTATTTTTAATTTTGAACCATATTATCTGTATAAGAATATATGTCCTGATTCGAGTGTTTGTTTATGCTTATACTCGGATCAGACTGAGGATTTCTGTTGTTGTTCTGCTTGGACTTGAAGACCGAAGACTATCATTATCTTACCTTATCAGTATTGTTCTTTCTATTTGGACTATTGGACATCTATGTTGTTCTATTTCATTTTATTCGAGACATTGTTGTATTTATGGGTAGCTTCATGAACTACTCTTATGACTATGTTGTAATTCCGCTGCACTATTCTGTTACGATGTATTTTCAGTACCCAACATCTTACTCTTCTAAGCCATATTATTTTCAACAAAAAAAAACGATCACCATAATATTTCCACCATCCGGAGATTTTACGCATCATTTGCACTCTCAAAACTATGTTTTTAGGATGATAACGAGCAGCAAAAGTTGGATATTGAACGACAAAAACAAAAACAATTGACTATGGATAAAGATTTGATGGGATGGATGAAGTTAAAATGCAATATTGGATGGGGTGTAAGAGACAAATAGTTATATCTAGGTTCCCTCAATTGTAGTCTGTTTTAATCTTAGCATTTTTTTATTTGTATTATTTTCAGAGTACGTTTTGTTTTTATAAATCTGTTGAATTTGGTTATTAGTTACTATTGCACTATTTTTGTTTCCATACAAAGTGCGTACCCAAGTTAAATAACATTTTGAAGGAAATGCAATACAATTGATACATTAACTAAAGTACGAGTACATCATAAATTCATAAACACATATGTAAAGTTGAACTAACAATCTCGCAAGTATTCCACATATGATTTATAAGGTCTTTTTGTAACTTATTCTGAAGTTGTGCGTCTTGAAATATAAGTTGTCGTTCCACGTGAATGTTGAAAGCTTCTTTAATTATAAGAATGTCGTCTCAGAATATATATAGCATTTGCGTTGCACCATCATATTTGTAGTGATGATGTTCTTCATCATATCGTTCGTCTTTAATACTCATATTATGTAGAATAATACACGTAAACATGATTATGGACATCTTTTCTCGAGACCACAATCGACAAGGATTACTAATCATTGCAAATCTTGATTGGGGGACACCAAAAGCTCTTTCCACATCTTTACTTTGTCCCTCTTCCATCACAACAAACTTTGCTTGGTTTTCTTTTATCAGATTTAGACCTATTTTAACAAAAGTGCTCCACTTTGGATAAATCTCAATGCCTATGTAATATCCATAGTCTTAAGTGTTTTTCTCAACAGTAATTGCCACCAAAGTTACTTAGACAAGTGCCAGATCATTAAATAAGTTTGACCTCTCAATAAAATTTATGTCATCACTACGCCATAGATTGCATACTGCAACACCAAAGAAGTGATGCAGGAAGTGCCAAAAAATGTTGCTGTAGGCTAAAAAAGGGCAAAGGCAACACTTTCTCGGTGATGCATTTTGCCGCGTTGCCGCAGACCTCAAAGGCAACATTTTGACTATCTAAGGCAACATTAGAAATATTGTTGCAATAGAACCCTATTTGGGTCTATGGCAACATCCATAGGTGTCTATACCAACATTCCAAAATATTGCTATAGATATTAACTTTCTGAAATTGTGGGGCCCACAATGTAGAGCATATTTGATTTTTTAATAGAAATAAATTTTTATTTAATAAAATGCTATTGCACAGAATTTGATATTCAAACAGTAATTTATTTAAATAAATATTTTATTTCAACATTTAAAATAGTACAAATTCCTGACTCCACTATTTTACAATTCAATGATAAATAACACCGATATTCACATATACAGATATTCCTCACTACATCACTCAGTTCACTCATTACATATGCAGTTTCAATTTATATAGACATCGACACTGACAAATATATGACGAGCCGAGTGCCGAGCCGAAGGCGAGCCGAGAAGCGGGTCCGGGTGCAGTGCCGGCGGGGGTCCGGGGCACAAATGAACACCTCCTACGAATTTGAACACCTCCTCGATGATTGACTTTTGCAACTCTTTCATGGCTTCTTCTGAATCATCCGACCTTTTTCCAGCCATCATTCTTAGCAAATTGTTCAGTGAAAACTGAAATAACCTTGCTTTTAGCTCTGCCTTGGTAAAAGACCTGAAACCATGATAAATAAAAATTGACATTTCATCATACATGTTGCGTGTTAATAAGTAATACATTACCCTTTATCGAACATGTTGCCTAATCACCTAATCACAATCGCTGGCATAACCACCCATTCTTTCCTTCCACAAAACAATAACAGCAACCTACCATTCCACCACCAACTTCCTTTCACCAATCCAAACTGCCTTAACCCAAACTCCTCCCTGCTACATTTCAAGCAACAACAACCTTCTGTCTACTGAAACCATTTTTGCCCCACGACCTGAGCCAACAGCAGCTGCTAGCTTGACCACAGGATCTCTAGTCTCTTCACCACATGCTAAAGGCAGCCTTCCACCTGCCTTTTTTCCAACACTGCTTTCTTTTGATCTATGGAAGTTCAAACTCTCAACGACCCCTGTGCCATTTATTTCAGCTATATCTGCAAACTCCGCCTCACAATCATCCTCTACAACTTCATTCAGAGGATCAAAACTATTATATAGAAACAAGTTAAAACTACACTCATCTGAGGCCAATTTCAGCTCTGCATTTCTAAAAATGATGAACTGAAGTCCAATACAGTATGGTCAAGCAACATACAATCGCTAGCTGGTTTTTCCTCAAATACTGTCCTTGAATTTTCTCCAAGAATGGAAAAGATAGATTCCCCTTCAACAAGTTGTTCGATGGGAATACATTTGTCATTGAAGTCTGGCCTAGCTTCCATGGAGGGAAATCCGATGTCACATTGTTCATTCTCCATGAATGCGTCAGAAATAAGACTATTCAGCATGTACTCATAACAGCCAAGCAGCTCTCCCATAAGCTTCAATTTCTCGGATTCATAAAGAGAGTTTATTAAATTTAAGAATTTTAACGCAGCAAGTATGAAACCGCATTCTTGGATGCTCGCAAATCTGGGTCTAAAAATATTGGATTTAGATCCGAGATTTGCCATGGAAGCAGCTGAACAAGAGAATCTTTGATGACCCACTTCCCCACACCTAAAACAATGCACGGGATCCCTATAATCCCTAGCCTTGTGCCTTTTTCACGGTTAATTTTGTTTTTGGAAGAAAAAAAAAGAAACGAAAATATGATTTAGAAATTAGGGATTTGGAAATTGGGGGTGAGAACGAAAATGATATGAAAAGTAAAGCGGGAAAACGAAAATTTGGAGCAAATTGTAGCGGTGATCCAGTTTAACAATCGGATTAAATGTAGACCGTTGGATCGTATTCACGCGGATTGCTAATTTTATTAATTTTTTAATTTGAATACATCTATAGCTACTGCAACATCTTGTTGATACCTATGCTAACACCTTGAAGCGACTGTTGTAATAGACAAAAATCAGCATACCTATCGTTACATTATAGCTAGCAACACCATGTAATTTCGTTGCAGTAGGCCATCTATGGCGTAGTGCATTATTAGATCTAGAAATTCCGAAAAAAGCATGCCAGATCCACAAATCATAAGAAGTAACCATTTCCAAACTTATAGTTGTCATCTTTCTTTACTGTTGTAAGCTTCATTAGATGCTTTGAAGGCAGTTCTTCCATTCCTAATGCATATAGTCGAGACTTCTTAGCATGCCATGTTATCTTCTGCTTTCATATGTTTCTATAATCTGCAAAACATCATCCTCGTTCAGAGGTTTTTGGTACTTAGTGCCACAGACGTCTATAATAGTTTAACAGAATTTGTTGAGAGTATCTAGTGCGGTACTCTCTACAGTTCGATGTACATCGTTTTGTGCATCTGCGGGATTTGACAGATGTAGGAAGAGCGTTTATTTCTTAATTCATGGTTGACATATTTTGATTTGAAGCCAAAAATTTATGAGTTGGAACCAAAATAAAAACTTACTTATATCAAAGAAGAATGTTAGAAAAGAAAATCTCTAAATGTATATAAAAGTAATACTTTGTATCATATATAAGTTGCAATAATTTAGATCATACACATGCCTAAATTTTATTAACATTTTTAAAATTTCTAAATTTTTTATATATTTTATAGAATTTTAAATTAATTTAAAACGTAAACCCTTTTATTTTGAATTTTATGATTTGTTTTTGAATTTTATAAATATTTTTAAATTTAATTTATAGAATTTCAAAATTTTAGACTTTTTGAAATATTGATATTAAATATAATTATTAATTATAATCATTAAATATTAAATACGAAATGGTACATAACTCTTCTTAATTATCAAATATTAATCATTAATTTATTAGTTAATTATTTTTTTGAAAGAAATGTGTTATCCTCTAAAGTAGAGGAAAGCATAAATATGAATATATATCATCAAGAATAAAGGAGCCGCCAACATGTTTGGCAGGTAACAAATCATAACATATAACAACAACAATATCAAAAATAAAAACTCTAGTACATAAGGTAACTTCTCAAATGAGCTCCGGCAATGCCACTACCTATTTCACTTCAGTATCGAACTCCAACAAGGCCAATGCCTAATAGTGAAGTGTTAGAAGCAACCAAAATAAGAAATTGTGTATCCAAATGCACAAGCGAGAACAACAAGCAAAACCGCTAGTGAATGAATGCTACACAACTAGCGCGGACGATCTATATCCATGTAACAACCAAGAATTTTAGTTATTTGAAAGCAGAATATTTAAAAGATAATTTTTAACTTGAATTTCAGTCTAATAATTTATAGGGTGATTTAATTGTTAATTTAATAATTGAAATTGCTCAAATAATTAAATCTTGAGTTTTAAGCTTGATAAAAATAATTTAAAGGCTTATCAAATTTATATTAATAAGAATGAAGATAATAAAACTTTTTAAAATTAATTTAAAAGTGATTTGTTCGATTTTAAAAATAGCTCGTTTAAATAAACATATAAAAATAGCCTTCCGGGGCACAGTCTCGGATTTTGACGAATCCGGTTCCATTGAATCCGTAATAGTGTATTATTATCAGATTTCAAATTTTTTAGTGTTTAGAATTATCATTTGGTCATACGGAGTAAAAATGCGTTGAAATTAATATCGAAAATTCAATATAATAATTGGGTCCAAAAAACTATCTTCTCCGTACGATCAAATTAGGACTTGAAACCTTTTTTACTGTATTCGGAATAGGGGCATAACATTATAAATACCTAGGGACATGCCTCGATAGAGGTTTGAGATTCTAAGTTACGTAAAATGTGACATTTTTAAATTTAATTTACATACATATATATATACACACATATATATATATATATTCTAGTCAAATCTGTCTTATCCTCTACAACTATGATCGTGACTTTACCTATTCATAAAATGCATCTTCTTCCTTTAAACCACACGCAACAGTAACAACCAAGCACAGTCAAATAGAAAAAAACCAACTTCAAAAATGTATCCACTCAATAGAAAAATTCGAAAACACTTCCTAAATTCGTGTTTTTCCATGGGCTTCATTTTGATATGGGTTTGATGGAGCTCTATAAAGATTCCTGAGGTTCGAATATTTATAGTAAGGCATAGGCAAAACTAAGGTTACAATTTATAGGAAATTGGCTCATCGATTTGCCAAATAGAGTTGATATTTGGGTTCGTCACCAAAAACCGCACCTAGGCCCTTGATTTGGTGAAGCTCGGTCGTGGTTAGGGGCATGCGACGTCTGTACGTACGCAATGAACAATGGGTTGTCGCAATTTATTTTAAGGCATGGAGCTCGAATTTCTCAGGTGGAGAAGGAAGTACTTGATAAGAGAGGCACATCAAAGCTTGTTTGAGGTGATTACGTGGTGGATTGGGGATGGGAGTGGTAGATGAAGCTGTGGCCATGGTGGATTCAAGTGTGGGAGGCGGCAATTTGAAATTTGGGAAAGATACTGTAGATGGTGGGCTGGGTCTATGATGTTGGGTATGTGTTTCTTTTGTTTTAAGAAAAGTTAAATTGTATATCAATTAAATTATCGATTAACTTATAAAAGGTACATCTCTCTCATACCAGGTCCGTTTTGGATGGCACTTTTTGCATTGCAATCGTAATGGCGAGATCTTCGAAACAAATTTTTTTTGGATGGGTTTGGAGACTGTGGAAATTTGGGCTAAAATCGGACGTTGATCGGTTTTAGTTCCAAAATGGAACGTCTCGGTGCAAAAAAAACCAAAGTGAGTAAAACTCACTCATCTTGGTAATTAGTTTATTTTAATAGTTTAAAAATTATTTATTGATTGATTGGTTGAATTGATAAATTATTATCAATTCAATGTGATATTATATATAGTAGTACATATATTAGTAGTTGGATTGATTATTCCTGCATATTTTAGCAGATGAGACCCTATGCGCCTCCACATAATAGCGAATAACCCTATATTACCGCTTTATCCCGTATCGAAGCGGGATTGGTATTTTATGTTATCTAATATGTGTGTTTGTAAGAAAACGGGTTAGAGGGATCCAACTGGATTCCTCAAAAATGTTGAATTTAATTGCATATATAGTGATATATGATATGTTGGAAAAAAATCTTTGATAGATTATTATGTGATTTGAATTTATTGGATGCTATGGTGGCACTACCCTAGATTTTAGTATTTTAAAATACCATAAATATATGTTAAATTTTGAAAAGGAATTCAAAAAGGGATTTTTGAAAAGAAAAATATTTATATAGAATTTGTATTAGTTAAAAAGAAATTGTTGGGATAAAATAAATGATTTTAAATCTATCTTAACTATTTCATGATATTGTAAATAAAGATTTTGGAATATTATATATATATATATATGATTTTTTTTTTGAGAAAAATGTGTGATCCTCTGTAAAAAGAGGAGAGCACACATGCAACTATATATATTATATATATATATATGATTTTAAATAATAATTCCTATGTGATACATGTTTTAAATATGAAATGTTTTTAAATCAAGATTTTAAATAGATTGGAGAAATAAAAGTGAATTTGGGAATAAATATCAAATTGGTTATACTGAATCTTAAATAAGATTTTAGAATTTATGAAACGGAAGTAGAACTGGGATTTGGTTGGTTTTGGAGTATGGTTTGGGTTATTTAAGAAAATTGATTTGTAAATGGAATTTAATTTAGAAATTTATTTATATTGGATTTAAGTGATGTAAAAGAACGTTGTGAATTGGAAATGAGACTATGACATTTATAAACCATGTTTATAAATAAAGCGAAATGATTATCATTTGGTAAATTGAAGATATAAATTCACGGTAAGAATTTATAATGAGATGGGTAAATCAGTTTAAAAAGAAATGATAGATTCTTCTTTTGGAATTATGGAAAGGGGTTTATGAAAATTAGGACGTAAATCGATTAGTAATAAATCAAGAGAGATTTGTAAATATTAGATTATTTATATTAGACATAAAAATATATTTTTATCGAGAAGTTTGAGTTTGTTAAAAAGAGAATATTTAAATTATTAAACAAGGTAATTTAAAAATGTTTTTAAAATAAGAATATTTTAGAAAGTTAGTTAGTTAAATATTTTTACAATTATCAAAAAAAATAAATTTATAAATAAATCTTGTAAATCGATTAGAATTTTATTAATAAATTAGAATTAATTTTTATTTCAAAGTTATGAATTATTTTAAATTGTTTAAAAGTATATTTAATTATTAAATAAAATTACCTTAAAATGATTTGTTAAAATTAATTAAGAATTAATCTGTATTATTATTTTAAAAGCGAAATTATTCAATATTAATACTGTTTTATATAATAACTTTTATTTAAGTGTATTTTCCTAAATTAAACTTGGAAAATTATCATAGAAATTTTATAAGTCTTATTTTGAGATAATTATTAAATAAAGTTTTGAAAAGTATTGGTATACTTTTATGGCGAAATCGGGAGACAGGGATTGCCTGTAGTTAACTTCGGGTTTCTCTAGGATAGAGACGTAATCATTAAGCTACGAATCCATGGTTGATACCATATGGTGCTTTCCATATTTATAAAAAAAAGAAAGTTTTCAAATATTTTAAAGGCAATGGTTTGTGAATAAACTTGTTTCGGTGAGATAGCATATAGCTTTTGATAAAGAGATTTAATTTATTTAAATTTAAATTAAATAATGTAATGACCCAAAATTTTCTATCTATTTAAATTAATAATTAATGGTATTTTTGAACAGATATAGTGAAATAAATTTATTTAAAGTAATGCGAGTTGCCCCGGACTCAAGTATATTCTGTAGAAATTATTTTAATTTTTAAATATATGTATATGTATTTAATTTGGAATTTAAATCTTAAATAAATGGTTTGAAAATAAAGATACAAAATACATGAGATAAATTATAGGAAAATATGTATATTTAACAAACTTGTTAAAATAAACAAATTACATAAATTAAACAATCTATATTAGAAACAGAAATTTGTTATGAACTCTAAAACAAAATAAAATGAATACCTTAGTATAAGTATAACAACATATGAAAAATAAAATAAAAAAATAGGAAAAGGTAAATCAAAACTAAATGCATGTGAAACTATAGAGACAAGTTAAAGACAAAATAAATACCTTTGAAAACAAATAAAATACAAGTGTACAAATAAAACAAAGAAGCTACCACTATCTCCTTTCATTTTGTACAGCCGAATAAATAAAACATAATAACAAACTAAAATAGTAATTATTCATATTGTAAAGCAAAAATATACATATTCAAGCATATCTATGAGACCATCATAAGACCCTCTCAGCCAAAATGAAGTATAAAAGAGAAATCTCTTTAGCCAAGACAACAAACAAATATAATAAGATAAGTATAGAAACATAAAGTACTATGCATTAAATATTTGCATCTTTAAAACACAACATATTTTATATCTGCCTCCAAAAATGAAAAATCCCTGCTAACCCTTGTACAAACAAGAAGAAAAATATACAACTTGTACAAAATAAAATCAATACCCTGCACAAATCTTTATATCCCTGTAAGCCTCTTTTATTTATACCAACTTCTCGTCCAGTCTTTAGTCACCATTTTAAACTAAGAAAAACCAGAAGTGTTGTTACTTATTAATCAAACAAACATCCACTTGAACGTTGAACAATCAAAGGAAAAAAACTGAGATCAAGAAGGCTTCCAGCTAACCAAATTTTCTGGAAATCAAAATGATCAGGGTGAGTAACTTCACTTTTCTCAAACAACCTAAGTTTAAATCTAGTGTATGATGAATATCAGATATATTGTTGTATGAAATATATGCATTTCATTTAATTTTGATAAGATGAAGCCTGCTCATTTTCTTTTATCTGGATGATGCTCTGTTTAAAATTTTTAGAGGCCCGAGTAGCTTCAAAGATCATATGTGCTCAACCTATTGATTGTTAGGACAAATCATCTAAACCAAATATGTTTGGTTGAGTATAAAGTAGATTGTAAAATTTAATTTATGGTAAATAAAGTTGATATGCTCTGGGAAAAAAACTCAAGAACAGTAATACTCAATATAAGTGACAAATTCAAACATCACGAATTATCGATTCATGTTTATAAACTGATTGCTTAATCAAAATTAGGATTTTTGAAACTCGAATCACATTTTTTAGTGATAGAATGAGATGGCATTGTGGTGTTGAACGGAAAATGGGTTTTGGTCGAAATAAGGTGGTCGGAAGCACTGGGTTGGCCGGGGTTTCGCGAGGAGGTAGGGGGGCTTACGGGGTAGCTAGAAAAAATATTGAATCATAGAATCAAGCTATGTTGATTTTGTGATTTGGATTTAAAAAATTTTAACCTAGTTTTTAGCAATGATGGGAAATTGTTCACCGCGGTCTCAATATGGATTCGAGTGGTTCGCTACTTTGGGCGGTCGAAGTTTGGGTGATGTTGAAGTCGAGGCCGAAGGTGGATGTTCGCTGGTGGTCGGAGCGCCGTGGGGGAAGCGATGACAGGTTTGAAGAGGGGAGCAGCCGCGTGTTGCCAGGTTTGGGTTTTATCTCGAATTCCAATGTTGAGTGAATGGCGAGGTTCAGATGATCGGAGGTTGGTGCACTAATGGTCGTCGACTTGCTCGACGAGGTGGGGTTGACCGGAGTTCGCCAATGGCGATGTGCACGTGCACGAGTATGTGGTGTCTGGGTGGTTGTTTGTTTGCTTGGGAAGAATTGATCTTCCTCACGTCGTACTCAAGTAAATCGAGTAAGTGACTCGAAGCAAGGGGGTTGGAGCCTCGGGTAAGAATATGATTCCAGGCCTTGGAACCAGAAACCCGTTCTGGAAAATCTGAACTAAATTTGAAATGTAAATCAAGGTTTTTTAAAACTGAAATCTTTAGTCAAAACTAAAGGTAAATTCAAGATGAATTAGAATTTAATTTGAGATTAAATATAGTTTAGAAAAAATTTAAATTGTTTTAAACCTTAAAATATTCAAATAGTTGGAATTTAAAAAAACGAAGTTTTAAAATGTAAAGTAAAGTCTTAAACCAAAGTTTAATCTGGAATCAAATTTAATTTATATCTAGTTTTGAAATGAAAAAAAAAGGTAATGTTTTAAAATACATTTTAATATTAATTTAATCATTAATAAAGGAATAAATTATATAGGAAATAATTAAAGGGTGAAAATGATTTAATTTATAAGATAATTAAGAAAGGATAATTTATTTAATTAATGATTTAGATTTATTTATAATTAGAAATTAATTAAAAGTAATTAAGAAATGTTATTAGTAAATGAAGATAATTGACTAAGAACTTTTTTTTGAAATCAATTTCATAAATGAATTAGGTTAATTAATCAAGATAATTAATTATAAATTTTTAATTACTTAATGAAAGTAATTAAGGGATTAATTACTTATTGTAATTCAATTTGGATATTTTAATAAATTAAAGTTGATTAAGTGATTAGTAATGATCACTTACTGTAATTAATTAAGAATAATTAATTAAGGGTTGACCAATTTATTAATGAATTAATTAAGGGAAATTGATTAAGGGATAATCGATAATTAAAGGTTAACAAATAAATTTGAGAGGAGAATTGATTTCAAATAATTTGTAATTAAATTATAATAATCAACCCAGACTAAAAATTTATTTATTTTTAGTAAATACATCTGATTAAAATTAATCAGTTGATCAATAAATTTGTCTGTGAATGTTTGGACCTGACTAAATGATTGAATTGTTGATACTCTCTGATCTGTGATACTTTGTGGTATACCCTGATTTGTGTGTAATCTGTAATGTAGGTATTTATCTGGGATGAATGCAATTTATTATTATTTGTGACCTTTATATATCAGTGATCTTTAAATGGACGATAAGCATTATAGTTTATATCGCTTATCAACTATATTTCTATATTCTGATCTGTGATGATTGAATATTGTTGCACTACTGTGTAAAACCCTGGGACTACACCATACACACACAAATATGGTTTTCACGTGGAAATCAGTTAAGTCGTAGATTTTTTGTCAAATTTTAAAGATTTGAATGTAAAAGTTATTTTTTTATAACTTAGTAAAATTTGAAATTTAAATGATTTGATTTAAATTCGAATTCAATATTTGAAATTGAATTCAATGATTTGGGAAACTAATTGTTTTCAACTGATAAAGCTCTTATATAAGAAATGGATTTCCAATTTGAATAAAAGGGATTTTAAGTTTGAATTGAAAATGATTTTCCAAATTACGAATAAATCTTTGAAACGTGTTTTTGAAGACTATCAGTTGAATCTTTGGTTTCAAGATTTAATGAGTTAAATCCATTTGAAATGGAAATTGATTTGGAAAACCTGTGAATGAATCTTTTGTTTAAAAGATTAAAGTGTGGAAATTGTTAAACCGTTGAAGGTTGTTAAATGAATCTTTTTTAAAAGATTGTAAATGATAATTTGTTTAAACCATTTGAAACAAAGTTTTGGGTTTAAGTTGCGACTTAATCGAAATCCATTATCCATATGTTTTAAATATCGTGCTCATTATTCGGTTTAGCCGGGAAAGGACCTTTGTGTCACATAACCCATTCCGAATAACGATAAGTCGTATATGGACAGCAATTGAAGACCGGAGTTGAAGACCAGGTATTTTCGAGAACGATAGGATGACCTATCGATTGTCTCTGCACTGAGTCGCGCCGGTATAGAGATCTCCTAAGTGATGGGAAATCCGATCGGAATTGTAAATACCCGGATTGCAAGGGCTTCTTCGGAAGTGTCTTCGGTTCTGTTCGAACCCGGAATAGACTTGTATGGTTACATGTCTGACATTACACTTTGAGATATAAAGCAGATTTCTTTCAAATACATTTCTGTTGGTGGCGGAGAATTTATTCTCTTAGCTTAACACCCTTCTCTGAGACGTACGAGCTCAGAGGTTATGTAGTTGAAGGTTATCAGAGATATACTCCCAATTTGGTAATGTGACATGCTGAGTATTGTTGTGTGATGATCATCGTTTGATCATTTGTGATATGATCATTTGTTTGATCATTTATCTTTGTGATCATTTCTTTGATCATCTGTTGACCCAAAGCATGGCTTTGTGACAAAGCGTAGCTTTGTGGACGAGACCTCTTCGGACCTCACAACCTGGAAATGGTCGAAACAGGAATGTTGCGGCAAGGTTATGCGGGTCGCGCCCTTTAGGGTATGTTATTTCCTTCTGGAAAGGGGTAGTATCATGGTATGGAGCCCAGATACTTAATCATGTGGACACACTCTATTTATTATGTGTGATGTTATTACCGAGCGCTCGGATAAAGGTCCCAAAGGACCGGGGGATGGCATATTCATGAGTTACCTGTTACAGGGGTAACCCGGCCTTGTTGGCAGAGAGTAGTTTGTCTCTCGGGACGTCCAGCCAGAGGCGATCCCATTCGGCAGTAGGAAAGGAAGTTCATTAGCCTGACCATTTGATGGAAAATCCAAAGAAACAATACGAACCTTTACGATTGCAACTGTATAACCTGCTATGGAATGTGGCGGTAACCTGCTATTGAACATAGTAGCTATAGTAGGCATACAATAATGGTTGTATGTTGGCTAAGATTAATATTATACTTTTGAAATGTTTTCTGCACTATGCACTAATAATAATAATCAAATGATTTGTTTTGCGTAGTAAGCATCTTTGACTATCATAAGGAGAAATTTCCTCCGATTCTGCGTTTGCATTGTGTGTGTGTGCGGGAGGCCTTATGGTAGTTTCATTTCCCAAAAGCATTGCGGTTTTCAATGTTTAAAGTTCTGTTGTGTTTGTTTTAAAGATAAAATGTTTTTGTTGCTCACGCCAATCCCACGACTGAATCGGAGTTTATTGTTCCTATCCTAAACTCTGGGTGCTCATAATTTCCTACACAAACAGTCTAGAGTTGGGGTTTTTAGATATTCAGGTTGAGTAGATTATCTGGAGCTAGTCAGTCCTTGGACGACTGACCTTGCTTTCCCCTAGCTATGGATTGGAGTATTCTATTGGAGATATTCTATTTGCTGCTAATGTTATCTATTTTCTTTCCGCTGTTATTTCTTGTATCATACCTCTGATGTATATTGATATCTGTTGTATCATATTGTATCAGATTCTGTATCTGTCATTGTATCAATGTTATGTAATTGATATATTCTTTTTCTGCTGTGTTGTTGAACTTAATGGTGTTATAAGCTCCGGAGAACCAAATTCGGTGTTTGAATCTACGGCATTTTGAGTACAAGTGAAGTACGGATGTCGATTTTCGAATGCCGAGTTTTTGGATTCTTACATTTGGTATCAGAGCTAAGGTTGAACTTTAGCTCAGGAGTATAACACGTTAATTAACTCATTAGAGATGGGGTGAAGTATCCCTAGAATGAGTATCCCTAAGATATTAGTCTGAATGCCTCAGTAAATTCTCTTACTATCTACTGATAGTAAGTATGAGTGCAAGAAGAGGATGAGATAGGGGACAGGGGAATACGATTATAAATCGTCAATACCCTGTAACAATACGGAAGTAGTCTTTTCTCTATCAATCTCTTTTGTTCAGCATCTTTTCTCTATTCATCTATAATTTCTGGTAGATCCAGGAAGAGAATTCGATATATTAAAATGGGACATAAACTCCAAATAAGCCAAAAATTTTGTTTGTTTGAATGAATTGATTGCTTTGTTTGGTATGGTTGACAATTATACTTTGGTTTTAAAAATGAAAATTTTGAAATCTAGAATAATTGACCTATAAAAATTCTTAAACCTTAGGATCTTATATTTTGATTTTGATTTTAATTGTAGAGGACCCGTAGCATAAATAGGGGTGGGGCAATTTTCAAAGGCCGAAGAGTCGGTGACTATGGTTCGTCGAGTAGGGTTCAAGATGATCTGGGTGAGTCATCAGTACAGGGGAGAATACCATAGGAGCCTGTGGTGCAGCCACAACCCCAGGTAGAAGAACCCAAAGAGGAAGTAGTTGTAGAGCCCGAGGAGGAGGAAGAAGAACCAGAGGAGGCATTTGACGATACGGAGGAATTCGAGGACATGGAAGGACTCGAAGAGAACGAAGAAGAATTTGAAGACGAAGAAGAATCTGATAGTGAGGTACCATCTGTAGTATCAGACGATGATGATGCGGTTATTTGGGATTTGGATGATGGAGTTGAAGATCAGGAGGGTATAGGATATATTTCCGTAGAGTCTGATCCCGAGGAGGTCTATGAGACGGACAATGAGGCGGAGGTTAGGGAGCTATCAGGACCTGAGAGAGAGAGCTCTGATAGTGATGATCTGTAGTTGGCTAGATAGACTTCTTTTGGATAGGATGTGTTTACGGATGCGTTTTGGACTTAGCATGTAGTGAATGTTGAACGTTAATAGGGTAATGTATGATTATAACCTATGTACGAATATTATAAGTGATGCTTAATGTGGGATATATTGTGAGTTACCTTTAAGAATCCATGTGTTCATTAGTATAGTTTGAGTTGTTCTTAATTTATTCTGTGTGGGTATAATTCATGAAATGAGTTGGCAATTTCGAGGACGAAATTCTTTTAAGGGGGGAAGTCTGTAACGACCCCAAATTTTCATATCTATTTAAATTAATAATTAATGGTATTTTTGAACAGATATAGTGAAATAAATTTATTTAAAGTAATGCGAGTTGCCCTGGACTCAAGTATATTCTGTAGAAATTATTTTAATTTTTAAATATATGTATATGTATTTAATTTGGAATTTAAATCTTAAATAAGTGGTTTGAAAATAAAGATACAAAATACATGAGATAAATTATAGGAAAATATGTATATTTAACAAACTTGTTAAAATAAACAAATTACATAAATTAAACAATCTATATTAAAAACAGAAATTCGTTATGAACTCTAAAACAAAATAAAATGAATACCTTAGTATAAGTATAAAAACATATGAAAAATAAAATAAAAAAATAGGAAAAGGTAAATCAAAACTAAATGCATGTGAAACTATAGGGACAAGTTAAAGAAAAAATAAATACCTTTGAAAACAAATAAAATACAAGTGTATAAATAAAACAAAGAAGCTACCACTATCTCCTTTCATTTTGTACAGCCGAATAAATAAAACATAATAACAAACTAAAATAGTAATTATTTATATTGTAAAGCAAAAATATACATATTCAAGCATATCTATGAGACCATCATAAGACCCTCTCAGCCGAAATGAAGTATAAAAGAGAAATCTTTTTAGCCAAGACAACAAACAAATATAATAAGATAAGTATAGAAACATAAAGTACTATGCATTAAATGTTTGCATCTTTAAAACACAACATATTTTATATCTGCCTCCAAAAATGAAAAATCCCTGTTAACCCTTGTACAAACAAGAAGAAAAATATACAGCTTGTACAAAATAAAATTAGTACCCTGCACAAATCTTTATATCCCTGTAAGCCTCTTTTATTTATACCAACTTCTCGTCCAGTCTTCACTCACCATTTTAAACTAAGAAAAACCAGAAGTGTTGTTACTTATTAATCAAACAAACATCCACTTGAACGTTGAACAATCAAAGGAAAAAAAACTGAGATCAAGAAGGCTTCCAGCTAACCAAATTTTCTGGAAATCAAAATGATCAGGGTGAGTAACTTCACTTTTCTCAAACAACCTAAGTTTAAATCTAGTGTATGATGAATATCAGATATATTGTTGTATGAAATATATGCATTTCATTTAATTTTGATAAGATGAAGCCCGCTCATTTTCTTTTATCTGGATGATGCTCTGTTTAAAATTTTTAGAGGCCCGAGTTGCTTCAAAGATCATATGTGCTCAACCTATTGATTGTTAGGACAAATCATCTAAACCAAATATGTTTGGTTGAGTATAAAGTAGATTGTAAAATTTAATTTATTGTAAATAAAGTTGATATGCTTTGGGAAAAAAACTCAAGAACAGTAATACTCAATATAAGTGACAAATTCAAACATCACGAATTATCGATTCATGTTTATAAACTGATTGCTTAATCAAAATTAGGATTTTTGAAACTCGAATCACATTTTTTAGTGATAGAATGAGATGGCATTGTGGTGTTGAACGGAAAATGGGTTTTGGTCGAAATAAGGTGGTCGGAAGCACTGGGTTGGCCGGGGTTTCGCGAGGAGGTAGGGGGGCTTACGGGGTAGCTAGAAAAAATATTGAATCATAGAATCAAGCTATGTGGATTTTGTGATTTGGATTTAAAAAAATTTAACCTAGTTTTTAGCAATGATGGGAAATTGTTCGTCGCGGTCTCAATATGGATTCGAGTGTTTCGCTACTTTGGGTGGTCGAAGTTTGGGTGATGTTGAAGTCGAGGCCGGAGGTGGAAGTTCGCTGGTGGTCAGAGCGCCGTGGGGGAAGCGATGACAGGTTTGAAGAGGGGAGCAGCCGCGTGTTGCCAGGTTTGGGTTTTATCTCGAATTCCAATGTTGAGTGAATGGCGAGGTTCAGATGATCGGAGGTTGGTGCACTAATGGTCGTCGACTTGCTCGACGAGGTGGGGTTGACCGGAGTTCGCCAATGGCGATGTGCATGTGCACGAGTACGTGGTGTTTGGGTGGTTGTTTGTTTGCCTGGGAAGAATTGATCTTCCTCACGTCGTACTTGAGTAAATCGAGTAAGTGACTCGAAGCAAGGGGGTTGGGGCCTCAGGTAAGAATATGATTCCAGGCCTTGGAACCAGAAACCCGTTCTGGAAAATCTGAACTAAATTTGAAATGTAAATTAAGGTTTTTTAAAACTGAAATCTTTAGTCAAAACTAAAGGTAAATTCAAGATGAATTAGAATTTAATTTGAGATTAAATATAGTTTAGAAAAAATTTAAATTGTTTTAAACCTTAAAATATTCAAATAGTTGGAATTTAAAAAAAATGAAGTTTTAAAATGTAAAGTAAAGTCTTAAACCAAAGTTTAATCTGGAATCAAATTTAATTTATATCTAGTTTTGAAATGAAAAAAAAGGTAATGTTTTAAAATACACTTTAATATTAATTTAATCATTAATAAAGGAATAAATTATCTAGGAAACAATTAAAGGGTGAAAATGATTTAATTTATAAGATAATTAAGAAAGGATAATTTATTTAATTAATGATTTAGATTTATTTATAATAAGAAATTAATTAAAAGTAATTAAGAAATGTTATTAGTAAATGAAGATAATTGACTAAGAACTTTTTTTTTGAAATCAATTTCATAAATGAATTAAGTTAATTAATCAAGATAATCGATTATAAATTGTTAATTACTTAATGAAAGTAATTAAGGGATTAATTACTTATTGTAATTCAATTTGGATATTTTAATAAATTAAAGTTGATTAAGTGATTAGTAATGATCACTTACTGTAATTAATTAAGAATAATTAATTAAGGGTTGACCAATTTATTAATGAATTAATTAAGGGAAATTGATTAAGGGATAATCGATAATTAAAGGTTAACAAATAAATTTGAGAGGAGAATTGATTTCAAATAATTTGTAATTAAATTATAATAATCAACCCAGACTAATAATTTTTTTTTAGTAAATACATCTGATTAAAGTTAATCAGTTGATCAATAAATTTGTCTGTGAATGTTTGGACCTGACTGAATGATTGAATTGTTAATACTCTCTGATCTGTGATACTTTGTGGTATACCCTGATTTGTGTGTAATCTGTAATGTAGTTATTTATCTAGGATGAATGCAATTTATTACTATCTGTGACCTTTATATATCAGTGATCTGTAAATGGACGATAAGCGTTATAGTTTATATCGCTTATCAACTATATTTCTATATTCTGATCTGTGATGATTGAATATTGTTGCACTACTGTGTAAAACCCTGGGACTACACCATACACACACAAATATGGTTTTCACATGGAAATCAGTTAATTCGCAGATTTTTTGTCAAATTTTAAAGATTTGAATGTAAAAGTTATTTTTTTTATAACTTAATAAAATTTGAAATTTAAATGATTTGATTTAAATTCGAATTCAATATTTGAAATTGAATTCAATGATTTGGGAAACTAATTGTTTTCAACTGATAAAGCTCTTATATAAGAAATGGATTTCCAATTTGAATGAAAGGGATTTTAAGTTTGAATTGAAGATGATTTTCCAAATTACGAATAAATCTTTGAAACGTGTTTTTGAAGACTATCATTTGAATCTTAGGTTTCAAGATTTAATGAGTTAAATCCATTTGAAATGGAAATTGATTTGGAAAACCTGTGAATGAATCTTTTGTTTAAAAGATTAAAGTGTGGAAATTGTTAAACCGTTGAAGGTTGTTAAATGAATCTTTTTTAAAAGATTGTAAATGATAATTTGTTTAAACCATTTGAAAGCAAAGTTTTGGGTTTAAGTTGCGACTTAATCAAAATCCATTATCCATATGTTTTAATTATCGCGCTCATTATTCGGTTTAGCCGGGAAAGGACCTTTGTGTCACATAACCCATTCCGAATAACGATACGTCGTATATGGACAGCAATTGAAGACCGGGGTTGAAGATCGGGTATTTTCGAGAACGATAGGATGACCTATCGATTGTCTCTGCACTGAGACGCACCGGTATAGAGATCTCCTAAGTGATGGGAAATCCAATCGGAATTGTAAATACCCGGATTGCAAGGGCTTCTTCGGAAGTGCCTTCGGTTCTATTCGAACCCGGAACAGACTTGTATGGTTACATGTCTGACATTACACTTTGAGATATAATGCAGATTTCTTTCAAATACATTTCTGTTGGTGGCGGAGAATTTATTCTCTTAGCTTAACACCCTTCTCTGAGACGTACGAGCTCAGAGGTTATGTAGTTGAAGGTTATCAGCGATATACTCCTAATTTGGTAATGTGACATGCTGAGTGTTGTTGTGTGATGATCATCGTTTGATCATTTGTGATATGATCATTTGTTTGATCATTTATCTTTGTGATCTTTTGTTTGATCATCTGTTGACCCAAAGCATGGCTTTGTGACAAAGCGTAGCTTTGTGGACGAGACCTCTTCGGACCTCACAACCTCGAAATGGTCGAAACAGGAATGTTGCGGCAAGGTTATGAGGGTCGCGCCCTTTAGGGTATGTTATTTCCTTCTAGAAAGGGGTAGTATCATGGTATGGAGCCCAGATACTTACTCATGTGGACACACTCTCTTTATTATGTGTGATGTTGTTACCGAGCGCTCGGATAAAAGTCCCAAAAGACCGGGGGATGGCACATTCGTGAGTTACCTGTTACAGGGGTAACCCGGCCTTGTTGGCAGAGAGCAGTTTGTCTCTCGGGACGTCCAGCCAGAGGCGATCCCATTCGGCAGTAGGAAAGGAAGTTCCTTAGCCTGACCATTTGATGGAAAATCCAAAGAAACAATACGAACCTTTACGATTGCAATTGTATAACCTGCTATGGAATGTGGAGGTAACCTGCTATTGAACATAGTAGCTATAGTAGGCATACAATAATGGTTGTATGTTGGCTAAGATTAATATTATACTTTCGAAATGTTTTCTGCACTATGCACTAATAATAATAATCCAATGATTTGTTTTGCGTAGTAAGCATCTTTGACTATCATAAGGAGAAATCTCCTCCGATTCTGCGTTTGCATTGTGTGTGTGTGCGGGAGGCCTTATGGCAGTTTCATTTCCCAAAAGCATTGCGGTTTTCAATGTTTAAAGTTCTGTTGTGTTTGTTTTAAAGATAAATTGTTTTTGTTGCTCACACCAGTCCCACGACTGACTCGGAGTTTATTGTTCCTTTCCTAAACTCTGGGTGCTCATAATTTCCTACACGAGCAGTCTAGAGTTGGGGTTTTCAGATATTCAGGTTGAATAGATTATCTGGAGCTAGTCAGTCCTTGGACGACTGACCTTGCTTTCCCCTAGCTATAGATTGGAGTATTCTATTGGAGATATTCCATTTGCTGCTAATGTTATCTATTTTCTTTCCGCTGCTATTTCTTGTATCATACCTCTGATGTATATTGATATATGTTGTATCATATTGTATCAGACTCTGTATCTGTCATTGTATCAATGTTATGTAATTAATATATTCTTTTTCCGCTGTGTTGTTGTACTTAATGGTGTTATAAGCTCCGGAGAACCAGATTCGGTGTTTGAATCTACGGCATTTTGAGTACAAGTGAAGTACGGATGCCGATTTTCGAATGCCGGGTTTTTGGATTCTTACAAATAATTTTGGTGATTTCAGTAAGAAATGAACCCTTTGGTCGAATGATTGTTTATTTGTTAGTTAGATAACCGACTATCAAATCTGTACTAAAAACATAACTTTGAAAATATCTAGGAGAAACACGAGAATTATATGGTACAGTTCCCGTCGAAAGTGCTATACTGTACGTATAAACTCATTTCGTTCTTTTAGGATGATGATAAGAAAATCCACTCACTAACGGTTAGGAGATGATCTACGATTTATTTTTGTCTATTTATTTCCTAAATAAACGGGGCTGAGTTTACCGGAAATATCGAATGTTGTTTCGAAGAGACCGGAATCGGATAAGTTATCTAAAAACCACTTCGATCCAACGAATACATTTTAGAAGTAAAGACAAGAGCATGGAATTGATGATGGAGCTTTGAAGTGCAAGGGCTAATCGCTAGTAATCCTGAGGATGATTCCAAACAGATGTAGAAGGAATAGTGCCTTCAGATTCATTCAGATCCAGAATGGACTTGTATGGATGAATGTTTTCAATACATTGTCATTGGAGGACAGTGAGCATGCCAAGTATAAATTCTTTTTAAAGGTAATTTTAGCCTCAAACCTCATCAACCGAAATGACTGAAAATTAGGGGAGATGTTGCAAGACTAAGTAGTGTAGAATATGCTAGCATATGATTTTTGTTTGATGATAATAAACATATATATATATATATATGTTCATTTAAATGTATTTGTTATGTACTATTTTATTTTCACATAATAAATTAAATATTTGCTGAATAAAATAAATAACATAGAATTTAAATTCAAACAAATATTTTATTATAATTTTGAATACTACAAAGTTAAGCTCTCACTATATATACACAATTTCAATTCCAATTACAATACAAATTCGATTACATTACAATTTTCAATTTACATTTGCACTTCACTACATATCATTCATTCACTCGTATTTATCTTCAACTCTATTCCAGATTGAATCTAGCATCTGAGCGATCTGCAAAATAAACACTGAAGTAGTAAAATTGAAAAAGAAATAATTTTTCCAGTGTAAAAAAAATTAAATTTATATTTTTGAAAATATTGTTTACCTCGGTTTTTTGGGTTGTTCGTCATCATTTAAATTTTAATTCATCATACACGAATAGCTTGTGACATGCAGGGTGTATCACTGTACATGCCATACGGCCGTGCACACCAATATGCACTTGATAAAATTACAGGGACAGGTGAGCACATGGTCAAACCCAATCAAAAGCTGGGTTCAACTCAAGTACGATACAAACAAAGTCACAATATGAGCATAAGGTCAAACCCGAGCCAAAGCTAGGTTCAACTCAGGTGCATGCAATACAAATCAACGAGTCAAGTTTTTAATGAATCGAACAAGCCTTGACCAAAAATTCAAATGTACACTTGAACCCAGACTGCTTAAAGAAACCAAAATGAAATGACCAGAATATAACAATAAACTTTAAATGGAAATATACAATGCACACTGGAGTATGCAAGCATTTAGAAATGAATCAATGCTGACATGACAACATGTATACATACACCTGCAGCTACAACAAAAGTGAAGCCACCAAACTAACATGAAGATTTCATGAACCGGCTCATAAGCAACTCATCATCAAAATGCAAACTAGCTCAAAGCAACACGGCAATGGACTGATACAAGTGACTCAAACCAGGGCAGTGCAAAGTTCAAAGAAATGCAATATCAAACTACAGGGTGCAACTTAATATATATATATATATAAACATGTAAACACACATGTATATATACATGTAGTGCACAACATTTCAGTTCATCATGAAAAAGTGCAGACTTAACTACAACGACATGATGACCAACACAAACTCGAGGGTGCACAAGCTTCAACATTTACAAGTACATATGAAGTAGGCAATATGAGATACAATGGAAGCAAATGCAAACTGCCTCGAAGGAACAAGCCCATGAAACAACACACAATATAACAAATGCAAGGCTACCAATTTTAACAGCAAAATGCATATAGTCAAGCAAAAAAATATCAAGTTGAGCAAAGCTTCACAAGATACAGTGATGCAATATACATATGCATAAGGACATGTATCAAAAAAAGCAATATTGCAGACGACCAGAGCAGTAAATAAAATGGCAATATGAAGTAGTTTAATATTCAAGCAAGAATACAGCTCCAAAGTAGTTCAACAGAGATGAATCGAAGACTGACGCAACTACAAACGCAACAGGGGCATGAAATAAATCCAGGCACCAACTATAGACAACAAATGGTCACAACAACATATATACATACATAAACGTATGTATACAAGTGAAAATGACTAAGCTCACAAAAATGCAAACAACTCGAGTGTTCTGATTCAAGAAAATGACCAAAGCCAGTAGACAGTGCATAATAGATTGCACAATCAAAGTAAAATACCAACAAATGAACACATGAGTTAATGCTACTGAGATGAACTAGATAAGGCTACAGTTTCAAGATTAAATCAAGGTATCACCAACACCTGCACACATACATGGAGTTTGAATGCAAGCATATGGAATCAATTTCAAGACCACATTTATATAAAACCATAGTCAAGTACATATATGTAACAGTTCAGAGTTTGGCTACAACATGAACACACATGATTGATAATAGCAATCAAACAAGTCAAAGCCTAAACCAGGTGATAAATCAAACAAGTTCAAATTATCACAAATTACAAATGACCGAAGTCAACAACTTAAGGAAACGGAATCAAAATCCAAAGTCCAGATTATCATAATATGAAAGTCAGAGCCATGGTGACCAAAGCACAGAATTAAATTCCAAAGAAAATCAAAGCCTTGTTAATCAAGCTAACAAAAATATACGAATTGAAAAAGTCAGAGAAATCTCAAGCATTCAACCAAAATCGAACAGCAAAGCAAATTATCAAATGATTGAATATTTAGGGAATTGAACCCTATTTAAACCCTTTATTGGCATAAAATCATCGAGTTCAAGAAAATTAACCAAAAAAGCAAAGAGCTTAAAACACATACCAAATTCTATTCAAAATCAATCGAATTTGAAGCATCCGAAGCTAAGCAACGAACGACCGATCAACATAGCAACGCGAGAACTTCAGTTGACCAACCATCTAAGCGGCAATTTCAAAATCACGAAGCCCTAATTTTTGAAGGAAGAGGAACGAACGGGTAAAGAAATGAGACAGCCATTATCACAAACGCAAAGGAACGGGCTAAATAATATAAAAGAAAAAAGGTGAAATTTTTGTTTGGGTCGATTTTTAGTGGGCTTTAATTTAAATTAGGGTTTTGTGTTTAAATTGTTTTAAATTTTGTATTTGTCTTTTAATCTTTTGTAATTTCTAGTCACGTAACTAGGGGATGAACTACGGTGGCGTAGTTCGAGAATTCACAACTCAATGGCTGAGTTATGGCAAGGTTTTGAGCGTAGAGTTCGGTTAGTTGATAGCAGGTGTCATGAGTTTACGTATGTAATCGTCTGACTATTTAATCTCTAGTAGAAACCTTGGTGGCATCATGTAGGTAGGGTTATTTCAAAGCTGGGTAAATCTATGTTGTTCTATTTCGGTTTTTATTATTCTGCTATTATCCATGCTACTATCATTCTGCTATTAACTGTGTTGAAATTATTTTATATACTTCCACAGGAATTTTTTATAATTAATAGTATCACCCTATTCACCCCTCCTCTAGGGTGAAATCGATTCTACAAGTGGTATCAGAGTTAGGAACAGAAGTCAATTTTTGGTTTAAACATTTGATTTTTCAAAAACCAATTTTTGTTTTAAAAATTTGAATTTTCAAAATGGCTTCTTTTAATAATGCTTTTGTTGATGGTCAGTCCATAGTTAGACCACCAATGTTCAATAGTGAATATGCTTACTGGAAAAATAGAATGATTTTTTTTTTGAAAAACACTGATGCTTGGAATATAGTTGAGATAGGATATTGGATACCAACTATAGTCGTAAATAATCAGGAAATAGATAAACCAATGGATCAATGGACAAATCTAGAAAGTAAATTAAAGAATGCTAATGCCAAAGCTATGAATTTTATTATTTGTTCATTGTATCAAATTGAATTTAATCGTGTCTCACATTGTCTAACTGCGTAGGAAATCTGGCACACACTAGAAGTGACTCACGAAAGAACATCTTAAGTTAAGGAATCACACCTTGCCATGCTAAGTAGCGAATACGAGAATTTCACAATGACCAAGGAAGAAAATGTCAAAGAGATGTATGAACGACTTTCCAATATTGTATACAAATCAAAAGCTCTCGGAAAATCATACACAGAGTTGGAGGTAGTCCGAAAAATCCTCAAAGTCCTTCCATGGAATTTTGAAGCAAAAGTTATGACTATTCAAGAATCAAAGGATTTGAAATAGATTAATGTCGAAGAACTTATCGAAAATCTCACCACTTACGAGCTTGAAATGAAACTCAAGGAAGAGCGTGAAGGAGGTGACACTCGAAAGAAATCAAAAGATCTCAAAGGAACAACTAAAAGTGATAATGATGATGATGGAGCAGTTGAGCTGGCACTATTAATAAAGAAATTCAAAAGGTGGAATCACAAATGAAGAAATCCAGCTCTAAATCAAAAACTGAAAAGCAGAATAGTCAAAGCACTAGACAACTCAGACGAGCAAGAGATCATTTGTCACAAGTGCAACAAACTCGGTCATACCAAGCCCAATTATCCATAGAATCGATTCAGCCATGGAAATAAACAAAAAAGGAGAAGTTTTGTAGCGACATGGGATGAAACTGATGAAGATGATAAAGCACTGTCGGTGAAAGTGAAAAGGCGGACCTATGCCTTCGAGATGATATTGCTAACAGTGACGACGACGACGAACCAAGCGAGGTATCAAAACTTACTCATTCAGAGTTACTTATATATTTTCTCGAAGTAAATGGTTGTTTCGAACAATTTAGAAAGAAATACAATAAAATTGAATCACAAAGAGATACTTTGATAGATTTAAATAATTTTTTTGATCAATTGGTTAAAAACTATCAAAGTAGGAGCCCTAAGTGTGATATGTGTCCATCTCTTAAAGAAGAAATTAAAATTAAAACACTTGAAAATGAGATTCTGTTTTTGAAAGAAAGTGAAAATACTAGGAGAGAAAACTCTATTAAAAAGTGCACACAATTATTGAATGAAAATGAATCTCTCAAAACGCAAGTCCAACAATTGTCTACAACTCTAGGAAAATTTTCCAAGGGAGAATGATCGTAAAATATGCTATTAGGAAAACAAACTGTTAATATAGATAGACAAGGACTTGGGTATACTCACTATGAATATGTTAGAAATGAAATTAATCAAGTCAATTCAAAGTGCACAAATTGTGGAAAAACTGGACATAGTCACAATGTTTGCTGGTATAGACCCAAACATGTGAAAACTATACCAATTTGGGTTCCAAATGGCACAAATATAAAATCTCTTAAAGTTAAACAAATATGGGTTCTGAAAGGAACATATATAAATAGTTTTGGGTCTCCACAAACTTATTTTTCAAAATCTTTTGCCACTAACAAACAATGGACTTATAAAAACAAATAGGTCACAAAAATATTTTATCATGCAGGTGTGGTGGTAGGTTAAGGAACAATAATTATGTTACCTGGATTCTGGCTGTTCCAAGCACACAATGAGCGACAAATCAAAGTTCCTTAGCCTAGTACAAAGGTGGCAGAATCACAATGAGCAACAACAAAAAATTATCGTAAAGGTAAAGTAGGTAACAGTATATTTTAAACGATTTATTAAATGTCAAAATCTACACCATAATCTGAATTAATTCAGCCAATTATGTGATAAAGAAATGAATGTTGACTTTGATTCTGAATTATGAAATTTTTTGGTCAATTACCTTTTTATGCCGAGAACACTACCTCTAGAGTCTTTGAACTGCTTCATATAGATTTGTTTAGACTAATGATGGTGTTTTATAGATTGATGATTACTCTTGATACACGTGGATATATTTGCTTATCTTACTACTTCTGAATCTGACACTATGGTCACTGTTTTTTCATTTGCAACGTTTCAATTCAAATTCAAAAGAATTTAATTTAAAAGCTGTTAAAAATGATTTTTTGTTGCATACTTCACGGTCTGGTCTATGACATTAAATTAATGATAATCTCAAGTCAAAGAAAAATTCAGATGTAGATTACACTAGTGTGACGCCCCACCTCTATACCCACGCTAGCCAAGGACACTACGGGGTAATGCCGTCAACTAGCGCGGAGAATAAGGCTGTTGAGGAGCGACCATCCGTGTAATTGTCTTGTGCGAACGCCGATATGTCAGATAGTATAACATGCATTTCATCTCAAGAGGGAATCAGACACATCGACACAAACTCAAAGCTAACACACGGTGGCTATAACATCTTCGAAAACAAATATAGAAATAAACATAACACAAATCAGTCACAGATAATTCATATCATAAAGGCGGAAATAGGTATGAATATAGCACATAGAAGTGTTCATCAGAGTAGTGGTCAATAAAGATCCACAATATCACAAAAGAATAGATACAAGTGCTAGACAAAAGAATAATTATACATCATAGAGTCTATATATCAAATGTATAAAAACCAAAAAAACTACTAATCTAAGTAGTTAGCCAAAAGTCAGATGATAGTCCCAAATATGTAGTCAAGAGGAAGCACCTGTAATATCTTAGTCTGACCCGAGTATTATTTAAGAAGAAAATAATAAACGTATCAGTCTAGCTATAATTATCAGATAAAATGAGATATAAGAAGAGATATAATAAAAACATATGATAACCAAAAATGTCATACCGTGACAAGTATACACAAAAAATCAACTAAAGTCATACAATATCTCAAGAATCTGATAGCATCAAAAAGAATGTCATATTCTTTATTTAATTCACCAAGCCACAAATAATGACATACATATTAGTGCCAATCGTAAAAGTTGGTGAAACATAAATTCCAGAAATCATCAATTAGAAATCCAGAAATCATAAGAAGAGGATGGCCAATCCCAAACGGGAGCATGAAAATCGGAACATCGACGCAGTACAAATGGTACATCCAATGAACCGAAAAGCCGGAACGTCGATGTAGTACAAACGGTACATCAGATGAACCTAAAACACAACAATTCGGAACATCAACGCAGTACAAACGGTACGTCAAATGAATCGAAAAGCTGGGACATCGATGTAGTACAAACGGTACATAAGATGAACCGAAAACACAATAATTTGGAACATCAACGCAGTATAAACGGTACATCAGATGAATCCAAAAGCTGGGATATCGATGTAGTACAAATGGTACATCCAATGAACCGAAACACAAAACAATTCAGAACATCGACGCAGTACAAACGGTATGTCAAGTGAATCGAAAAGCCAGAACATCGATGTAGTACAAACGATACATCCAATGAACCAAAACACAAAACAATTCGGAACTTCGACGCAGTACAAACGGTACGTCAAATGAATCGAAAAGCCGGAACATCCATGTAGTACAAACGATACATCAGATGAACCGAAAATCATTAAAGAACATGGGTCGCTAGCCCATAAAAGAATTGAGACAAAGCTCAATAGGTCGAGGTACTGTCCCCTACGTGGACAAAGAGACATCGCACATTGCTAGTCTAATCCATAAAATGATCATCATCGATCATCAAGAAATGTAAATTACACTAAGCTAGTAAATATATGAGTTTAGCTTCATGTCCCATAACCACTAGCTTAACTTAAATATTTACGAACAAATTGTAGATCTCCACTCGAAAGTTGTCACAAGAGTTTTCAATCGAACAAGTCCAAGAACTAACCGATGAAGTGAACGCAAGCGTTTCATACCACTTGTTTAATTAGATTTCTCATATGAGTGAGGGAAAGATTAGTATAGACTAGTAGATTGGAAAGCGGTTTTATAAACGAGTTTGATATTGGAAATAGAGTTTAAATCATCTTTGGTAAAGAGTTTGAATATTTACTACTAGTATAGAATCTTTTGTATTTTAAAGTGACAAACTACAAAAATGATTGTAGAAACAATCAACCATAAAAATTCACATACGAAGACGTGAATCAAATCCAAAGAAACCGATACTGAATCCATCAAGATGGATGTTCCAAAAAATCCCGAAAAAGGAGTCATCAAAGTCATAATAAATGATAACAATAAATAGTATCATCATGAATCGATTTAAATTGGAAATTCAATCCCAAAAGGCAAATTGGGCAGAAACAACAAATTCAGTTGACTGAACAGAGATTTCAATTGACTGAATCATGCCTGGAAACTTTCTGTTTCCAGGTTCAGTCGACTGAACAGAGATTTCAGTCGACTGAATCATGCTTGGAAACTTTCTGTTTCCAGGTTCAGTCGACTGAACAGAGATTTCAGTCACTGAATCATGCCTGGAAACTTTCTGTTTCCAGGTTTAGTCGACTGAACAGAGATTTCAGTCGACTGAATCATGCCTGGAAACTTTCGGGTTCCAGGTTCAGTCGACTAACTCAGAGATTTCAGTCGACTGAACTAGGATTTCCAGTATTTTCAACCTAAAAATGAAGATGCAATCTTTTCGCAAATGCAACCGGACGAGCAATGGCGCTAAGGGTTTACGCCAATAGACAACCCGGCCCTAAAAGCTCTTCGATGCATCACCAAAAACATGATCAAACATCATAAAAGGATTTTCACACTAATTTGACTTCAAAAACAAAAAATTGGAATATTCACAGGACCAATCCAAATCAAGAGCAAATGCATATGAAGAAGTGTTAGGAATTCATACCTAACAATCGAAGATAGTTATAGACTAAGATGTGAGATAAAAATCTGACCTTTGAACCCAAAATCAATGAATGAGAAGCTTGAAGACAAAATGAAGTTCAACCACACTTCAATCTCAACACAAGAAGCTTGAATCTAAGCTTAAAAGAGAAACATTTTCTAAATTAGGTTTAGGAATTTTCTGAAATTGGAAGGAGAAAGAGTTGGAGAAGAAGAGGATGCTTACCTAAGCTTCTCTTTTGAGTTTGGAGCTAGAGCTTGAATTTGCAAAGGAGCAAGGGCTTAGAATATCTAATTTCCAATATTTTCCCCCATTATTCTCTTGAGCTTGGGAGAGTTAGGAAATGAGGAATGAATGAAGAGAAGTGGAGAGGGGTTGGGTTGATATAACCAGAATTGGGCAAATGGGCTGAACCCAAACCCAAACCAAAAGTGAAAAAGGTCGAAATTTTAGCTAGCTCCAAACATATCAATGTTTATACTCAAAAAGGTTGCAAATGACATTTTGAACTCAATGGAAGGGGTCTCGAGTCCTAATTCGACTATTTGCAAAAAGTAACTTTTTGGACCAAAATCCGACGAACGATAAAATATTTAAATATAAAATCGATAAATATGCAGGTTGTTACAACTGGTAATCTAGTTGGTAGAAAAATTACTAGTGGAACATGATTTATGTTGAGATATTCAGTAGCTGCATCATTTTCAGAAAAAATATCTCCATATTTTTCATTTCAAATAATTTTCAAATATCACACGTTTTTATAAAAACCCTTTTAGAAAATAGTTTATGTTGGCCTTGTTTCAGCTTAATCATTTTAGAGAATTTGATTTTATAATTATTTTTGGATTTGATTTTAAATGACTACATTTGACTCCCTACTGATTATCAAAAGGATAAATGTGATTGAAAAAGTGATGAGTGTTGATATTGATCATATATTATAACTTGAAACAGTATATTTAGTAAATTTCTTTAGAAATTTAAACAAGAGTTAGAAAAACTATTTGTTGGTAAAAATTCCATGACCATTTCTATTTCTATCATGTTTGTATCAACCATCACTCATCAAAATCCAATATAGTATGTCAATATGTGGTATTTTAAAAGAGAAATTATTCGCTTTCATTTTATTATATTTTTAGCAATAAAAACATCCAAAGTAATCACTCTCGTTTAAAAGTGCTCACGGTTATGCATAGGTAAATTACTTGGAATTTTTTATTATGTGCTTTCATGCTCATTTAAAAGTCCTCACGGTTATGCATGTATATAACACATATCAAAATTGATTATTAAATAATCATGTTGATTCTAATCCCATTTAAAAGTCCTCACGGTTATGCATGGTTAGAAGATACTTGAATTCATTTTAAAAAAAATAAAGAGTACAACTAAGTTCATTTAAAAGTCCAAACGGTTATGCATGGTTAGTACATATTCAAATTTGTGTTATAAATATACCATAAATTGACACAACTATATGGTTTTGTATACCGACATCATCCCTATCATTCTAAACTGGAATATGCGTTTAACAGAGTATTTATGATTTTTGTTTGATTTTTTTATTGAAATTTAATATTTATACTTGATTGGGTATTAATATTGTATTAATGTCTATTACTTTATCTCTATTTTTTCTAACACTATTACTCTTTTGCTGATAACAAATCAGGGAGAGAAAAGTTAAGATTTTGAAAAATAAAGGTCAAATATTTTATTTTGTATTTCCTACTTGCATCTAGGTTCATTTGCACAATTTTATTCATTTTCTTGCATATATGAAGATGGAGCTTTGTTGTAGAGAGGGAGCATTCAAATAGGGGGAGCCAATTAAATGATCAAATTCATTTAATAAATTCAAAATCTTAATATATGTTTGTTATCATCAAAAGGGGAAGATTGTTGAATATGCTAGTACATGATTTTTGTTTGATGATAATAAACATACATACATACATACATATATATATATATATATTCATTTAAATGTATTTTTTATGTACTATTTTATTTTCACATGATTAATTAAATATTTGTTGAATAAAATAAATAACATAGAATTTAAATTCAAACAAATATTTTATTACAATTTTGAATAGTACAAAGTTGAGCTTTCACTATATATACACAATTTCAATTATAATACAAATACGATTACATTACAATTTTCAATTTACATTTGCACCTCATTACATATCACTCATTCACTCGTATTTACCTTTAAATCTATTCTAGATTGAATCCAACATCTCAGCGATCTGCAAAATAAATACAGAAGCAGTAAAATTGAAAAGGAAATAATTTTTGCAGTGCAAACAAAAATTAAATGTGTATTTTTGAAAATATTATTTTCCTAAGTTATTTGGGTTGTTCGTCATCATTTAAATTTGAATTCATCATACACGAATAGCTTGTAACATGCACATCGTATCACTATACATGCCATAAGGCCTTGTACACCGATATACACTTGATAAAATTACAAGGACATGTGAGCACAAGGTCAAACCCAATCAAAAGCCGGGTTCAACTCAAGTGCGATACAAATAAAGTCACAAAACGAGCACAAGATCAAACCCGAGCCAAAGCTAGGTTCAACTCAGGCGCATGCAATACAAATCAATGGGTCAAGTTTTTAGTGACTCGAACAAGCCTCGACCAAAAATTCAAATGTACACTTGAACCCAGACTGGTCAGAGAAACCAAAATGCAATGACTAGAATATTGCAATAATATTTAAATGGAAATATACAATGCATATTGGACTATGAAAGCATTTAGAAATGAATCAATGCTAACATGACAACATGTATACATATTCCTGCAGCTACAACCAAAGCGAAGTCACCAGACTAACATGAAGATTTCATGAACCAGCTCATAAGCAACTCATCATCAAAATGCAAACTATCTCAAAGCAACATGGCAATGGACTAATACAAGTGACTCAAACCAAGGCAGTGCAAATTTCAAAGAAATGCAATATCAAACTACAGGATGCAACAAACATACATATATATATACACACACATGTGTGTGTGTATATATGTAGTGCAAAACATTTCAGTTCATCATAAAACAGTGCAGACTTGACTGCAACACCTTGATGACCAATACAAACTCGAGGGTGCACAAGCTTCAACATTTACAAGTATATATGAAGTAGGCAATATAAGATACCATGGAAGCAAATGCAAACTGACTCGATGGAACAAGCCCATGAAACAACACACAATATAACAAATGCAAGACTACCAAGTTTAACAGCAAAATGCATAAGGTCAAGCAACAGAGTATCAAGTCAAGCAAAGCTTCACAAGATACAGTGATGCAATATATATATGCATAAGGGCATGTATCAAAACAAGCAATAGTGCAGACGACCAGAGCAGTAAATAAAATGGCAATATGAAGCAGTTCAATATTCAAGCAAGAATACAGCTCCAAAGTAGTTCAACAGAGATGAATCGAAGACCGATGCAACTACAAATGCAATAGAGGAATGAGATAAATCCAGGCACCAACTATACACAAAAAATGATTACAATAACATATATCCATACATAAATGTATGTATACAAGTGAAAATGACTAAGCTCACAAAAATGCAAGCATCTCGAGTGTTCAGATTCAAGAAAATGACCAGCGCCAGTAGACAGTGCACAGCAGACTGCACAATCAAAGTTAAATACCAACAAATGAACACATGAGTCAATGCTACAGAGATGAACTTGATAAGGCTACAGTTTCAAGACTAAATCAAGGTATCACACGTGCACACATACATGGAGCATATGGAATCAATTTCAAGACAATATTCATATAAAACCATGGTCAAGTACATATATGTAACAGTTTAGAGTTTTAGCTACAACATGATTCAAGTATACAAATGGAGATGCACGGTGCAGACTACATGAACACACATGATTGATAACAGGAATCAAACAAGTCAGAGACAAAACCAGGTGATAAATTGAACAAGTTCAAATTATCATAAATTACAAATGATCGAAGTTAACAGCTTAAAGAACGGAATCAAAATCCAAAGTCCAGATTATCACAGTATGAAAGTCAGAGCCGTGGTGACTAAGGCATGGAATTAAATTCCAAAGAAAATCAAAGTCGTGTTAATCAAGCTAACAAAAATATACGAATTGAAAAAGTCAAAGAAATCTCAAGCATCCAAGCAAAATCGAAAGGCAAAACAAATTATCAGATGAACGAATATTTAGGGAATTGAACCCTATTTAAACCCTTTAACATCATTAGCATAAAATCATCAAGTTCAAGAAAATTAACCAGAAAAGCAAAGAGCATAAAACACATACCAAATTCTATTCGAATTCGATCGAATTTGAAGCAGCCGAAGCTAAGCAATGAAAGTCGATCAACAGAGCAATGCAAGAACATCAGTCGATCAACCATCCAAGCGGCGGCTTCAAAATCATGAAGCCTTAATTTTTGAAGGAAGAGGAATGAACGAGTAAAGAAACGAGACAACCATTATCACAAATGCAAAGGAATAGGCCAAATAATATAAAATAAAAAAGGGGAAACTTTTGTTTAGGCTGGTTTCTAGTGGGCTTTTATTTAAATTAGGGTTTCGTGTTTAAATTATTTTTATATTTTCTATTTGTCATTAATCTTTTGTAATTTCTAGTCATGTGACTAGGGGACGAACTACGGTGGTGTAGTTCGAGAACTCGCAAATCAGTGGCTGAGTTGTGGCAGGGTTTTGAGTGTAGAGTTAGGTTAGTCGATAGCGGGTGTTGCGAGTTTACGTGTGTAAGCGTCTGACTACTTAATTTCTAGTAGAAACCTTGGGGGCACCACGTAGGTAGGATTTTGCTGAAGCTGTGTAAATCTGTGTTGTTCTATTTCTATTTTTATTATTCTGCTATTATCTGTGCTACTATCATTCTGCTATTAACTATGTTGAAATTATTTTATACACTTCCGCATTAAATTTTATAATTAATAGTATCACTCCATTCACCCCCTTCTCTAGGGTGAAATCGATCCTACAAGTAGGTCGCACCTAATTAGGGTATGTTTATAACCTTTCTAGATACCCTCAAATATTATAAATACGGTGCATGGGGAGAAGCTCGATAAGGGTGGGAACAGCCGGGGTGATAGCATATTCGGGACTATCTAGGTTAGGGATAAACTGCTCTTGTGTTGTAGGGGATCCCGGCGAGGTCCTCGGTACATTTTTCTAGAAGTGTACTATGATGGGTGGTATCCCAGTGCCTATCCATTTTATGGAAATCCATTCTCCAATACGTACCTTTAAGGTTTTGGTTGTAGATCCTAGTATGCTGGAATTTAATTAATGTAACAATTTCGACTATTTGAATAAGTATTTGTACTTAGACACTATTCTAAAATCAAATGATTTTAATATAAAGTGTTTTGGTTATCGTAAGGTAAAAACTCGTCGTGTTTATATGTGACGTGGTCTTATGAGTTACCTTTGTTTTCCAGAGGATTTTGATAACTTTAATAAGTTCAAATTGAGTGTGTTTTTCTCACGCTGGTTTTCCAGATTGACTCGGGTGTTATTTTATTATAATGCTCGGTTCAGATAGAGTATTACAGGTTCAGGTTAGGATGCTATGGAGCTCAGGAGATGAGCTGGATGATAGAAACGTATTCCACGTACTTGACTATATTCTGCTGTGTTTGTTAGGCTTTATGGTCAGCACTAGTGAGGTCATGTTGTTGTAACTGTCTAGTATTGAGTTGTTGATTTTTTTTATCCTAGTGATGATATGTATATATAATAGTTATAGCTCTTTTTGATATAAAGACATATTATTACTCCGCTGCGATTATGAGATTTTGTGATGTTGTTTCTTTTTCTTCTAATACAGTCGATGTATTAGTGTCGATTTTTGAGGGTCGAAAATCCCGGTTGTTACCATTAGTATCAAAGCTGAAGGTTAAGCGAAAACCTTGGCTTTGATGGTGTAACTCATTAGATATAGGGTCACTAATATCCTAGAATGAGTTTGAGCGTATTAATAAATATGAGCGCGTATTTGTTGGTGAATATAGAATTGTTATATTGTGTTGGTTGATCTATTGAGTGGCTTATGGATTCTGGTCAATACGAGTAATTAATGTTATTGATACAGATCTCTAAACACTTGAACAGAGCAACTCGACATGGTATTGGTTTGAAATTGGATAAATGAAATAATTTTACCCAGATTATTTTTATATATATAAAGAAATAATTTTCATAATATATTTTAGTTATATATGGTGTGCTTGGTTATTAGGAAATGATAATATTAAACCATTATCACTTGGTGTTATGGTGATTGAATAAATATTGGGATTATAATCAAAAGTTAAAAAAGTAATTCATATAACAAAATGAGATTTTGTAAATATGGTTTTGTAAATGTGATTTAAAAATTGATACGGTTTATAAAGGATTTAAAAGTTGAAAATTTAGGCATTTAAATTTCGCTGATTTTGAAAATAAATTTCAAAGCTGTGAAAATAATAATGGCATTATTTGAGAATATTTTTGAATTGGAAATAGTTAAAGGGAATTTTAAAGGAATAAAAGCACTGAACTCCCTTTTTCCACTGGAAAATGATTTCGGTGATGACAACAACATCGACGTTCATTTTCGAGTTTCCAAGGGAGGAATTGCTACAGTTGGAGTTTGTTAAGTAAAACTGATTTGATTTTGAAATGCAAAATTATGATTTGATATACCGAGGTATTTTGGGTATCTATGATTTCAAAAATGATTTGAAATACCTAGAACAAATTGTTCAAACTTTGGAATTTTGATTTTAAATGTTTATGGAATATGAATAAGTTTGATAACTTGTAAAAATTTGAAATTTGATTTTGGAATGGAATTTAACTTACTTAAGTTAAACAAGAGTGAATTATGAAAATTTAGCCTATGTTAGGCTGGATGGAGTAATTATTGAAAATAGAGTTTATTAAGGTTGGAAATAAATTGGTGGATGAACGAATTAACGTGATTAGTAAATTAAATGCAATTGAAATTGAATTTGAATAAAGATTGATATAAACTTAAGTTGTGAAGTGGTAATAAGCATAAGAACTTTTGTATAAAAGGTTTATAATTGATTTAATAAATTTAAAGAGGAATTCTTAAGAGATAATTAGTATTGAATGGATATACTAAGTAAATAAGGAAATGTGAGTAAGCAATGTGATGGTGATAGTGGATAAGTGAGTGTATATAAAATGAATGTGAATAAAAATAATTTGATATAGTAAAGAATTAGTTGAAATAAATACGTAAGTTGTGCGTATATTATTTTATTCTCATAACGATTTGATCCAGATTCGAGCACAGAATTTCGAGATATTTATATAGATCCGAGTTAGGATTTTTCACTCGATTTTCGACTGCGAACACTAGATGATTTTTGATTGATTTATTCTTTATCATAGTATACGGCTATGCAAGGAGAATGATGGTTTCTAATTAAGAAACCAGATCTGAGTCCACACAAGAGAGTTGTGTGAACAACACAAGTTCAGAAGGAAATTATATGATTGAGTGAGCGATCAGAGTTGATATTGCGTACGAATGGTATATGTACATCATATGGGTTTTGCTGAAATAATATTGGAAATTGAAAATGCTGAACAAAATGATTTTGAATTGTATGATTGGATATTATTGGTGAATAAGACGCAGGTACCTAAAATCAGGAAAAAAATTGGATTGCCGAACAAAAAGTTACATGTTTAAATTGTTGTTTGAAATTGATGATTTTATGATTGAGCCACTTGGCTTCTATTTTCTTTGGATGGTTTGAGCCTGAGAGGCAATTTGTATTTGTTTGGATATAGCCATGCAAAGGAGAGGCTGGCAAAAAAATTTGAAAATTTAAGGAGTTAGAAAATTTTTGAAGAAAGTTTTGATAACTAAACCCGACTTGGATTATAGCTTGAAATGGTTGAGTAAATAGTACTATCTGGAATCTATGGATGAATTTGGAAATTAGTAAAAGTGATAATGTGGTTTCAAAATATTGATTTGGGAAGTTGTTTTAAGTGATTGGTTTTGGAAAGTTAATGGGTTTTGGGCCATTCCTCTCACCTTGGTAATTTCAGGGACGAAATTCTTTTATGGGAGGAGGAATGTAACTGTAATATCCCGGAAATTTTGACAATATCAATTTAATAATCTGTTGAATAATTAAATTGATATGGATAATCTTTGATAATAAGATTTGAATTTAATTTAATAATCTGATTAAATTAGTATTAATTGATGATTTTATCTTTTAAAAGTTAATAAGATATTTCTATTTGGATATATATATATATATATATTTATTTATATATATTGTAAATAGAAGCTTTGGTAAATTGGAAATTTAGATTTAGTTTAATCTGGACTTTTCAAAGTTATTTAAATAAATAACATTTTAGTTTTAAATATACTTTAGATAAATCTTTTAATTGGTTTTATTTTCTTTAAAGAAATTTATATATATATATAGATAAGCATTTATAAAATAATAAATTAAGTAAAAGCCTTTATTAACATTTATATTAAATAAGTAGTAATTACTTAAATGACATGTGTAAATCTCTAAAGGCTTGTTTTACCAAGTGTTAACTAATAAAACAATATAGTGACAAATGTCATTTTTTTAAAATTAGTTTTCTTTTTATTTTAATAAATCATTTTACCATTATAAACATATGCCTTCTTCTCCTCATTTCTTTTGCTATTTCTCTTTTCTAATACAAAGAAAACTTCAGCCTGTAGACCATTCTCAAAACAAATCTGAAATCAATACTTCTCAAACCAAATCTAATTCAATAACCTGAAACCACTTCCTCAAACCCCTGTAAACACATTTCCAAATCAAGAGCCTGTAACATTTTCAAACATTCATCTCCTGTTTCAAAACTCTAAAGCCATCATTTCCAAATTAAAGCAAACTTGCACGTTTTCAAACAATGGCAACTGCATTCATTATCTTCAACCTGAGATGATTAGGATGCATTTTCTTTTAATCTGGAAGTATGCAAAGCAAATCTGAAGCCAGCATTTTCTTTCCAAAATCTGGAATCATCTCAAGCCTACCTGCAATTCTTTTCATCTCTGGAAGGAATTCATACTGTCTGCATTCATTCTTCAAACTGGAAGCAACATGCATGTGTTAAAATCAATTTAAAGCTTCAACAACTAAAGTTTAAAAATCAAATTCAAACAAGCATGCAAGTTTACAGCCTTCAGAAGCTAAACTGCCTCTGTTTCATCTTTGAACAGGTGAGTAACATTTTTACTTAAATTAACTTAGGTAATTATGATGCATGTTTAACTCTGTGATAAATATTGTTTGGATGTGAATGTTTGTAGATGATTTTGTATATACATGAATGTATATAAGTGTGCATGGATGATATTGTTCTCTGTTCTGTTTATTGCCAGACTCCAGAATCCTCTCTTAAAACTCTTACTACTTGATTTAGTTTTTATTAGGATTTAACTTATAAGTAAGTATTGTTTAATTATCATATACTAAGGTTTAAAAAGCCTAGTTAAGTCAAATTCATACCTGAGTGTCTCTGTAAACAAAAACAACAGAGACATGTTTTATAAAGTGAAAATTTGAACTCTGTAATTTATAAATTCAAATGTATAAATTGAAAACATAGATGATAATATGATTTTTAGCATGAATATCATAGTTTTTAGTTTAGTATTAAAAGAGCAGTTCTGGTTTAAGTCAAAAATGAAATTTTGGTGATTTTGATTATCTCAATGGAACTGGGATGTTGAATTTTTCAATGATGGTAGTGGGATGATCATGGATGATAGGAAAATTGTCAGGAGAATTTTTAAGGAAGTAAGGCAGAAATGATTTTGGTTTTAAATTTTTAAACCTAGTTTTAAGTAAGGCTACGAATTCGTTTCGTTTGTTTTCGTTGATGGATCGAGTGTTCCAAGCTTTTGGGAAATGGAAGATCAGATATAGGCGAAGGTATGGCCAGAGAATTAGCTTCTCTGATGGTCGGAACCGCGAGTACGAACTATGTTGACAGGCTTTGGAAATGTTGTCTGGTTCCTGGTTTTGGATTTTTGGCTCGATTTCGAGTTCGAGCAGTGATCGAAGTAGTGATGGTAGTTTTCTGGTAGGTGGATGATCGTCGATGGGTGGAGATACTCGGTGATGGCCGGAGGCGTCGATCTGGACTGTGCACGTGCACGCTTGAGTGTTTGTTCTGGTAGCAGTTTCTTTGGGGATGGAAGAAGCGAACTCGAGGATATTGTTGTTTGGCCCGGGAGATTGCTCGTGAAATTGAGGGATTGACTCGAAGTAGTTGGAGCTGGAGTGTTGGACTCAAGTGACAGAGAAGGACTCGAGATTTTCGAGTGTTTTTGCGGGTGAGACTCGGGGAATTTAGGGTTGCGACTCGAAGTGGTTAGTGGGACTCGAGTACTTTTAGTGTTGCCAGGTTTTATACCTGTCAGTTTGAAATTTAAATCTAATTTAAATTTTGAAGCAATAGTTAATCAGTAAATCAAAGTTTGATATATGAAGACAAGTTTAGTTTTAAACTTTAATATTAGATAAATAGTTTTATGAATTTAAATGTTTAAATAGGTTTAAATGTAGTTATGTTTAAATGTTTTAAATCTAAGAAGAAATTTGATTTAAGTTCTTTTAAAAACTTTTTAGAAAATATAAGGTTCTTTAACAGGTAAAGGTTTTTAAATTGGTTTTAAAAACTTTGTTAAAATTAAATTGGTATTTATTTCAAATACAGAATTTAAAATGAAATTTAAAAGTAGATTTGAAATGGATGTTTCAAATATAAATTGTAAATGATAACTTGTTTATCAATAAAAATAAATTTTATCTTAAATTAATTAAAGACTTGTGTTTATTTAATTTATTAAGAGATTTAATAGATAATTAATTTAATTTGATTAATTAATCATTTGGATTAATTAAATAGGTAATTAAAGGATTAAACTAATTTATTTATGATTAAGATAAATTAATTAGGAATGATAAATTTATAATTGAAAATTATAAATTAGAGTATTAATTAATGGTTAGGAATTAATTAATAAGTAATTAAATATTAATTAAGTTATGGTTAACACTTAATTAATTAAGTAATTAGAGATTAATTAATTGGTTATTAAGATTTATTAATTTAGAATTAATAATAATTAATATAAGTTAATTACTTAAGGAAAGTAATTAAATAATAGTTAATGAGGTCATTAACTATGGTTATTAAATAATTAATTAATGGTATTAATCTTGATAATTAATTAGTTTAATTAATTTAAAGATAAGCAATTATAGAATTTGTTTAAATGAATTACTTAATGGAAGTAATTAAGAATTAATTACTTATTGTAATTAATTGAAGTTAATTTGATTTAGTTTAAGTTAATTAATTAAGTTTAATTAATTTAGAATAATCAAGAGATGATTTGATAATAATTACTTAAAGTAATTATTAAGGTATGATTATTTAGGGAAGTAAATAATAAGATAATTACTGGAAGTAATTAGTTGAATAAATGATTTTATTAATAGAAGTAATTTGAGTTAATTACTTTGAATAATTAATCAAGAGATTAATTAAGGAATTAATTAAGGAGTAATTAATTTAGTTAATGAAAGTAATTAAGGGGAGTTAATTACTGATTGAAGATTAATCAAGAGTGATTAATAAATGTTGTTTAAATAAAGGTTAATTACTTAATGTAATTAATTTAATTAAGTAATTAAAAATTAAGTTGTAATTAAGGATCATTAATTAATATAATTAATGATGTAATTAAGAATTGATTAATTATGTAATAATTAATAAATGAAGTGATTAATTAATGTAATTAATTAAGGTTTAATATAATTAATTATAGTTGATTAACTTAATTAATTTTAGTTAATTAATTAATGATGTAATTAAAGGTTAATTACTATAAGTGGTTAAGTATAATTAATTTGAGTAATTAATTAAAGATAAATTACTTGGATGAAATTAAAAGATAATTAATCAAAGATGATTAATTAAAATGAATTATTAAAGGATAATTTATTAATTAATAAATGGTTAAGTAAGAAGGATTTATAAAATAAAGTAATTAATTTAATTCACTTTAAATTAATTAGAGACGATATAAATCATTACTTATGAATGGGTGTTAGTATTGAATACTTGGCATTGATTGATATCTCTGATGAGATATATGCTGTATGATATGGATGTTAGTTGAATTGTATGGATTATCTGATAATGTTAATTATCTGTTGTGAATTGTCTTTCTTTGTGTATAAAGATAATAAATTAAATTGTTTTAACCTTTAAAACAACTTGGCCTTAAAAGATACGCTTTGGATTTCGATGAGACCGGGATCGGGTTTCCGTATACCGGATTTCCAGGTCTGGAGACCCGAATACCACATCGATCCAAATTAACGATAGGTCGTGAATCAAGTGAAGATGAAGATTCAGAGTGCAAGGGTTATTGTCGTTAACTCTGAGGGTGATTCCAAAACGAGTGTAACGAGATAATGCCTTCGGTTTCGTTCGAACCCGGAACGAACTTGTATGGATTGAATGCTTTCAGAACATCGTCAGGTGGACGATGAGCATTCTAAGATAGATGTGTTCTATTTAAAGGTAATCGTGACCTCAAGCCTCACAAACCGGGAATGGCTAAAACAGGGGAGGTGCAGCAAGGTTAGTGGGTAGCACCCAAGTAGGACAAGGTTACCTCTGTCTAGATGTCCCTTTCTATTTTCGACTTAGTGGTGCGGTTGCTGATCCCAACCGTGAGGTATCTTGTGCGGGAATTATCCAGTAAGGGATGTTCCGACCTTGTGTTGCAGGGGATTGGGAGTGATCCTCGGTACGGTGATCTAGGCCACGTACTATGACGGGCGGTACCCCGGTAGCCCTGCCATTGTATGGAATCCAAAATCCAATAAGTGCCAACGGACTTGATTGTATAACCCACTTTGTGGCTAGTATGCTGGAATTTAATAATGTAACAATTTCAGCTATTTCATATTTATTTGAAAACCCTAGACCCTATTATAATACAATCGAATTTCCTATCAAATGTTTTGGTTAGCGTAAGGTAAAAACTTACCCATGTTTATGTGTGGGAAATCTTACGTGATACTTTTTCTTTCAAAAGGTTTTGAAGTTAAGCAAGTTTAACCTGTTACTCACACCAGACCCATGTCTGACCCAAGTTGTTTATTTCTGTTTTATAAACTCTTGGGTACTCAAATTTTTACGAGTAGCCAAGGGATTCAGGTTAGCCTTGACGAATTGTGGAGGAGCAATGGAGCAGGAGGCTTCAGCGTTGTAGATATAGATAGTAGTTTCCGCTGTGTTGATCTTGTTTAGATCTTTGTTTTGTATTGAGTTGTAATAACTAGACAGGTGTTTATAACTGTCTAGTATATGATGTGTAATCTGTGTAACTCTGATAGATGTATATGATATTATGTAATAGTTATATGATATATTATATTTTGTTCCGTTTCCGCTGTGAGTATTTGTGTTGTTTTCTTTCTCTTTCTCTTCTTTTCTATTTCTCACCCCTTTCTTTCTTATTAATGATTCGTCATTCTGTAGAATGAGTGTCGGGTCGTTACAGTGGTATCAGAGCATAGGTTGAGCGAATGCCTAAGCTTTTGGTTAAGTGAATATCAAAACACTAGGTTGAGTGAATACCTAGGTTCGAAAGGGTTGTTCATTAGAGATGGGATCTGTAGCAACCTGTTTGAGTGTATATATATATACGAGAGCGCGTATTTGTTAGTTATATAAAATGATTTTATATTGTGTTAATTGATCGGTTGGGTGGTATATGGATTCTGGTCAATACGAGTAGCTAACGTTATTGATAGGGATCTCTAAACACTTGAACCAGGCCAACGGACACAATATTGTTTTAAAGAGGTAGATGAAATAATTTTACCCAGAAATAATTTCTATATAAAAAAAAAATATATCATTTTAAATATATATATTTATGTATTTCTACCTATTTATTGGGTTACCTGTTCGGGTTTTCCAATATAAGTTATAAAGGTAGATAAGGTGGTAGTGTGTGTAACACAATTACCAATAGTTGGAGTTTGAATGTTTGAGGTTGGAAGTATATATCGAGACTGTAAACCCAATACCGTCTCGAGTAAGCTTTGCTGTGGTGAAGGATTTCATCGATCTCCGAAGGAAACTGTAATGGTTCGGAGTTTATCTTTGAAGTGTGGATGAGTAGAGTTGGATCTGTCGATGAGGCAGAAGTGAGTGATGGTACCTTGATACCTCAGGTAATAGTAGCTGTATGATGAGATGCAGTGACTATGGATGTTCCTGAAGATGTTTTCTTTGGAACAAGATTAAGGAAGTGTGTCTGTTTCGGTGTTGTCGCTGAGTTCAGCATGGTGTTTCTGCTTTGGTTTGGAGTTCGAGTTTCTCGAAGAGCTTTGGATAGGAGCATCAGTGTCAGCAGTGCTACTCGGAGTGTTCTGTGATGGCAAAAAGTTTTCTAGCTGAGCAGTTTTTCTGGAAGTGAAGTTCAGAAGCAGCAGAGTGGATCCATTTCTTCGATAAATTGGATAAATAAGTGTAAGCTGTTCTGATTGGTAAAGAGGAACAGTTTTTCTTTGGAATTAGGTTGGGTTGATCGCAAAAGTGACTTGCGATTGTCTGAGTGTTTTCTTGGGTTGTCAGAATCTTTCTGGATGTCTTCAGAGAAGTCAGAAGTTTGTCCGCATCTGAAGGTTGAGTTTTCTTATCGACTGGATTCCAGGAGTGATACCGGTGGTTCAGTCTAGTGGAAGGATGTTTCCTAGAGATAGAGTTTGGCGAAACAACTCAAGTTTTGATGGAGTATCTGAGTTTTCTTTATGGATCAGTGAACCTTATTTCTGGAATGAGTTGTCCAGTCTGTGTTTGTGTCCTACCTCAGATCAGAGTTGAGCAGCGAAAGCAGTTTGGAGTGTATCTCTGGATGGGAGAAGTAAGTTTGGAATCTACTGATGTTGTGAAGTAGAGTTATGTTTGGATCTCGTCTGTGTTCTGACTTGGATAAGTATTTGGTCTTCTGAATTGAATTGTCAGTTTGGATAACTGGAATTCATTGAGTTTTACGTATCTCTGAGGGAATACGTATTTATCTATCTCTTGTTTTAGAATCTGCAGTTTTGGGAAGTTTGGTAGTTGAGTCAGACTCGTCTGTAGTCTGATATTCTGTTTAGTTCTATAGATCTAGATGAGTAGGAGATCTATAGCTTAGTAGTTTAGATTGTTTGTAGAGCGAGTATCCCGATATATATATATATACTTGGGAAAACTCAAGGAATTTTATCTAGAATTTAGTCTAGATAGTTAGAATTGTTTGATTGGATGATTTGGTTGCTATGGTTGCTAGCATATGGATGATAGTATATGCTGGTGTTTTAAATTAAAATCTTTAATAAGATTATTAAATTACCTTTGTTTAAATTTCGGGGACGAAATTATTTTAAGGGGGGAGGAATGTAATATCCCGGAAATTTTGACAATATCAATTTAATAATCTGTTGAATAATTAAATTGATATGGATAATCTTTGATAATAAGATTTGAATTTAATTTAATAATCTGATTAAATTAGTATTAATTGATGATTTTATCTTTTAAAAGTTAATAAGATATTTCTATTTGGATATATATATATATATTTATTTATATATATTGTAAATAGAAGCTTTGGTAAATTGGAAATTTAGATTTAGTTTAATCTGGACTTTTCAAAGTTATTTAAATAAATAACATTTTAGTTTTAAATATACTTTAGATAAATCTTTTAATTGGTTTTATTTTCTTTAAAGAAATTTATATATATATATATATAGATAAGCATTTATAAAATAATAAATTAAGTAAAAGCCTTTATTAACATTTATATTAAATAAGTAGTAATTACTTAAATGACATGTGTAAATCTCTAAAGGCTTGTTTTACCAAGTGTTAACTAATAAAACAATATAGTGACAAATGTCATTTTTTTAAAATTAGTTTTCTTTTTATTTTAATAAATCATTTTACCATTATAAACATATGCCTTCTTCTCCTCATTTCTTTTGCTATTTCTCTTTTCTAATACAAAGAAAACTTCAGCCTGTAGACCATTCTCAAAACAAATCTGAAATCAATACTTCTCAAACCAAATCTAATTCAATAACCTGAAACCACTTCCTCAAACCCCTGTAAACACATTTCCAAATCAAGAGCCTGTAACATTTTCAAACATTCATCTCCTGTTTCAAAACTCTAAAGCCATCATTTCCAAATTAAAGCAAACTTGCACGTTTTCAAACAATGGCAACTGCATTCATTATCTTCAACCTGAGATGATTAGGATGCATTTTCTTTTAATCTGGAAGTATGCAAAGCAAATCTGAAGCCAGCATTTTCTTTCCAAAATCTGGAATCATCTCAAGCCTACCTGCAATTCTTTTCATCTCTGGAAGGAATTCATACTGTCTGCATTCATTCTTCAAACTGGAAGCAACATGCATGTGTTAAAATCAATTTAAAGCTTCAACAACTAAAGTTTAAAAATCAAATTCAAACAAGCATGCAAGTTTACAGCCTTCAGAAGCTAAACTGCCTCTGTTTCATCTTTGAACAGGTGAGTAACATTTTTACTTAAATTAACTTAGGTAATTATGATGCATGTTTAACTCTGTGATAAATATTGTTTGGATGTGAATGTTTGTAGATGATTTTGTATATACATGAATGTATATAAGTGTGCATGGATGATATTGTTCTCTGTTCTGTTTATTGCCAGACTCCAGAATCCTCTCTTAAAACTCTTACTACTTGATTTAGTTTTTATTAGGATTTAACTTATAAGTAAGTATTGTTTAATTATCATATACTAAGGTTTAAAAAGCCTAGTTAAGTCAAATTCATACCTGAGTGTCTCTGTAAACAAAAACAACAGAGACATGTTTTATAAAGTGAAAATTTGAACTCTGTAATTTATAAATTCAAATGTATAAATTGAAAACATAGATGATAATATGATTTTTAGCATGAATATCATAGTTTTTAGTTTAGTATTAAAAGAGCAGTTCTGGTTTAAGTCAAAAATGAAATTTTGGTGATTTTGATTATCTCAATGGAACTGGGATGTTGAATTTTTCAATGATGGTAGTGGGATGATCATGGATGATAGGAAAATTGTCAAGAGAATTTTTAAGGAAGTAAGGCAGAAATGATTTAGGTTTTAAATTTTTAAACCTAGTTTTAAGTAAGGCTACGAATTCGTTTCGTTTGTTTTCGTTGATGGATCGAGTGTTCCAAGCTTTTGGGAAATGGAAGATCAGATATAGGCGAAGGTATGGCCAGAGAATTAGCTTCTCTGATGGTCGGAATCGCGAGTACGAACTATGTTGACAGGCTTTGGAAATGTTGTCTGGTTCCTGGTTTTGGATTTTTGGCTCGATTTCGAGTTCGAGCAGTGATCGAAGTAGTGATGGTAGTTTTATGGTAGGTGGATGATCGTCGATGGGTGGAGATACTCGGTGATGGCCGGAGGCGTCGATCTGGACTGTGCACGTGCACGCTTGAGTGTTTGTTCTGGTAGCAGTTTCTTTGGGGATGGAAGAAGCGAACTCGAGGATATTGTTGTTTGGCCCGGGAGATTGCTCGTGAAATTGAGGGATTGACTCAAAGTAGTTGGAGCTGGAGTGTTGGACTCAAGTGACAGAGAAGGACTCGAGATTTTCGAGTGTTTTTGCGGGTGAGACTCGGGGAATTTAGGGTTGCGACTCGAAGTGGTTAGTGGGACTCGAGTACTTTTAGTGTTGCCAGGTTTTATACCTGTCAGTTTGAAATTTAAATCTAATTTAAATTTTGAAGCAATAGTTAATCAGTAAATCAAAGTTTGATATATGAAGACAAGTTTAGTTTTAAACTTTAATATTAGATAAATAGTTTTATGAATTTAAATGTTTAAATAGGTTTAAATGTAGTTATGTTTAAATGTTTTAAATCTAAGAAGAAATTTGATTTAAGTTCTTTTAAAAACTTTTTAGAAAATATAAGGTTCTTTAACAGGTAAAGGTTTTTAAATTGGTTTTAAAAACTTTGTTAAAATTAAATTGGTATTTATTTCAAATACAGAATTTAAAATGAAATTTAAAAGTAGATTTGAAATGGATGTTTCAAATATAAATTGTAAATGATAACTTGTTTATCAATAAAAATAAAGTTTATCTTAAATTAATTAAAGACTTGTGTTTATTTAATTTATTAGGAGATTTAATAGATAATTAATTTAATTTGATTAATTAATCATTTGGATTAATTAAATAGGTAATTAAAGGATTAAACTAATTTATTTATGATTAAGATAAATTAATTAGGAATGATAAATTTATAATTGAAAATTATAAATTAGAGTATTAATTAATGGTTAGGAATTAATTAATAAGTAATTAAATATTAATTAAGTTATGGTTAACACTTAATTAATTAAGTAATTAGAGATTAATTAATTGGTTATTAAGATTTATTAATTTAGAATTAATAATAATTAATATAAGTTAATTACTTAAGGAAAGTAATTAAATAATAGTTAATGAGGTCATTAACTATGGTTATTAAATAATTAATTAATGGTATTAATTTTGATAATTAATTAGTTTAATTAATTTAAAGATAAGCAATTATAGAATTTGTTTAAATGAATTACTTAATGGAAGTAATTAAGAATTAATTACTTATTGTAATTAATTGAAGTTAATTTGATTTAGTTTAAGTTAATTAATTAAGTTTAATTAATTTAGAATAATCAAGAGATGATTTGATAATAATTACTTAAAGTAATTATTAAGGTATGATTATTTAGGGAAGTAAATAATAAGATAATTACTGGAAGTAATTAGTTGAATAAATGATTTTATTAATAGAAGTAATTTGAGTTAATTACTTTGAATAATTAATCAAGAGATTAATTAAGGAATTAATTAAGGAGTAATTAATTTAGTTAATGAAAGTAATTAAGGGGAGTTAATTACTGATTGAAGATTAATCAAGAGTGATTAATAAATGTTGTTTAAATAAAGGTTAATTACTTAATGTAATTAATTTAATTAAGTAATTAAAAATTAAGTTGTAATTAAGGATCATTAATTAATATAATTAATGATGTAATTAAGAATTGATTAATTAAGTAATAATTAATAAATGAAGTGATTAATTAATGTAATTAATTAAGGTTTAATATAATTAATTATAGTTGATTAACTTAATTAATTTTAGTTAATTAATTAATGATGTAATTAAAGGTTAATTACTATAAGTGGTTAAGTATAATTAATTTGAGTAATTAATTAAAGATAAATTACTTGGATGAAATTAAAAGATAATTAATCAAAGATGATTAATTAAAATGAATTATTAAAGGATAATTTATTAATTAATAAATGGTTAAGTAAGAAGTATTTATAAAATAAAGTAATTAATTTAATTCACTTTAAATTAATTAGAGACGATATAAATCATTACTTATGAATGGGTGTTAGTATTGAATACTTGGCATTGATTGATATCTCTGATGAGATATATGCTGTATGATATGGATGTTAGTTGAATTGTATGGATTATCTGATAATGTTAATTATCTGTTGTGAATTATCTTTCTTTGTGTATAAAGATAATAAATTAAATTGTTTTAACCTTTAAAACAACTTGGCCTTAAAAGATACGCTTTGGATTTCGATGAGACCGGGATCGGGTTTCCGTATACCGGATTTCCAGGTCTGGAGACCCGAATACCACATCGATCCAAATTAACGATAGGTCGTGAATCAAGTGAAGATGAAGATTCAGAGTGCAAGGGTTATTGTCGTTAACTCTGAGGGTGATTCCAAAACGAGTGTAACGAGATAATGCCTTCGGTTTCGTTCGAACCCGGAACGAACTTGTATGGATTGAATGCTTTCAGAACATCGTCAGGTGGACGATGAGCATTCTAAGATAGATGTGTTCTATTTAAAGGTAATCGTGACCTCAAGCCTCACAAACCGGGAATGGCTAAAACAGGGGAGGTGCAGCAAGGTTAGTGGGTAGCACCCAAGTAGGACAAGGTTACCTCTGTCTAGATGTCCCTTTCTATTTTCGACTTAGTAGTGCGGTTGCTGATCCCAACCGTGAGGTATCTTGTGCGGGAATTATCCAGTAAGGGATGTTCCGACCTTGTGTTGCAGGGGATTGGGAGTGATCCTCGGTACGGTGATCTAGGCCACGTACTGTGACGGGCGGTACCCCGGTAGCCCTGCCATTGTATGGAATCCAAAATCCAATAAGTGCCAACGGACTTGATTGTATAACCCACTTTGTGGCTAGTATGCTGGAATTTAATAATGTAACAATTTCAGCTATTTCATATTTATTTGAAAACCCTAGACCCTATTATAATACAATCGAATTTCCTATCAAATGTTTTGGTTAGCGTAAGGTAAAAACTTACCCATGTTTATGTGTGGGAAGTCTTACGTGATACTTTTTCTTTCAAAAGGTTTTGAAGTTAAGCAAGTTTAACCTGTTACTCACACCAGACCCATGTCTGACCCAAGTTGTTTATTTCTGTTTTATAAACTCTTGGGTACTCAAATTTTTACGAGTAGCCAAGGGATTCAGGTTAGCCTTGACGAATTGTGGAGGAGCAATGGAGCAGGAGGCTTCAGCGTTGTAGATATAGATAGTAGTTTCCGCTGGGTTGATCTTGTTTAGATCTTTGTTTTGTATTGAGTTGTAATAACTAGACAGATGTTTATAACTGTCTAGTATATGATGTGTAATCTGTGTAACTCTGATAGATGTATATGATACTATCTAATAGTTATATGATATATTATATTTTGTTCCGTTTCCGCTGTGAGTATTTGTGTTGTTTTCTTTCTCTTTCTCTTCTTTTCTATTTCCCACCCCTTTCTTTCTTATTAATGATTCGTCATTCTGTAGAATGAGTGTCGGGTCGTTACAGTAACGCCCAAAATTTTGGTCATTTGAAAGTCGAATATTTGATTGATTTTGAATATTTAAAAGATAATGTTTAACTTGAATTTCAAATCTAATAATTTATAGGGCAATTTAACTGTTAATTTAATAATTGAAATTGCTCAAATAATTGAATCTTGAGTTTTAAGCTTGATAAAAATAATTAAAGGCTCATTAAATTTATATTAATCAGAATGAAGATAATAAATCTTTTTAAAATGAATTTAAAAGTGATTTGCTCGATTTTAAAAATAGCTCGTTTAAATTAATATACAAAAATAGTCTTCCAGGGTACAATCTCAGATTTCAACGGAACCAGTTCCATTGGATCTATAATATTGTATTATTATCTAATTTCAAATTTCGTAGCATTTAGAGTTATCATTTGGTTTACGGAGTAGAAACACGCTGAAATTAATATCAAAATTTAATATAATAATTGGATCCAAAAGCTATCTTCTCCATACGATCGAATTAGGACTTGAAATCTTTTCCATTATCTTCGAAATAGGAGTATAACATTTTAAATGCCTAGCGGCATGCCTCGATAAGGGTTCGATATTTTAAGTTACGTAAAATGAGACATTTTGGAATTTAATATATATATATATATATATATATATTCTAGTCAAATCTGTCTTATCCTCTGCAACTATTATCGTGACGTTACCTATTCATACATGCATCTTCTTCCTTTAAACCACATGCAACAGTTACAACCAAGCACAGTCAAAAAGAAAAAAAGACAACTTCAAAAATTTATTTCTCGCAATCCAATAAAAAGAAAAATTCGAAAACACTTCCTAAATTCTTGTTTTTTCATGGGCTTCATTTTGATATTGGTTTGGTGGAGATTCCTAAGGTTTGAATATTTATAGTAAGGCATAGGGGAAACTAGGGTTACAGTTTATAGGAAATTAGCTCATCGATTTGCCGAATGGAGTTGATATTTGGGTTCGTTATCGAAATCTACACCTAGGCCCTTGATTTGGTGAAGCTCAATTGTGGTTAGAGGAGTGTGACGTATGTACGTACACAAGGAGTAATGGGTTGTCGCGATTTATTTTAAGGCGTGGAGCTCGAATTTCACATGTAGAGAAAGAAGTACTCGTGAAGAGGGGCACATCGAAACCAGTTCGAGGTGATTTCGTGGAGGATTGAGCCTGGGAGAGGTAGGTGTAGTAGTGGCCATGGCGGTTTCGAGTGTAGGAGGCGATAATTTGAAATTTTAGGGAAGATGTTGTAGTTGGTGGGTCGGGTCTATGATGTTGGGTATGGGTTTCTTTTGTTTTAAGAAAAGTTTAATTATATATAATTAAATTATCGATTAACTTATAAAAGGTATATCTCTCTCATATGAGGTCTGTTTTGGACGAGACTTTTTGAATTGCGATCGTAATGACGAGAAATTCGAAATGAAATTGGTTTGGATGGGCTTGGAGACTGTAGAAATTTGGTCTAAAATCGGACGTTGTCTGGTTTTAGTTCCAAAATAGAACGTCTCGACGACGACTAAAAACCAAAGTGAGTAAAACTCACTCATCTTGAATAATTAGTTTATTTTAATAGTTTAAAATTTATTTATTGATTGATTAGTTGAATTGATAAATTATTATCAGTTGAATGTGATATTATATATAGTAGTACATATATTAGTAGTTGGATTGATTATTCCCGCATATTTTAGTGTAAGAGACCTTATACACCCCGCATAATAGTGGATGACCTTAAATTACCGCGATATCCCTTCACGGAGCAGGATTGGTATTTTATGTTATCTAATATCCATGGTTGTAGAAAAATAGGTTAGAGGGATCCAACTGGATTCCTCAAAATTGTTGAATTTAATTGCATATATAGGAAATATGGTATGTTGGAAAAATCTATGATGGATTATTGTGTGGTTTGAATTTATTGGATGTTGTGGTAGCACTAGCCTAGATTTTGGTTCTTTTAAAATACCATAAATATATGTTTGAATATAAAATGGAATTTATAAATGGATTTTGAAAAGTAAAATATTTATATAGAATTTGGATTAGTTAAAGAAAAACTGCTGGGATAAAATAAATGATTTTAAATCTATTTTAAATATTTCGTGATATTGTAAATAAAGATTTTGGAATATTATATATATATAGGATTTTAAATAATAATTCCTTAGTGATAATTGTTTTAAATATAAAAGGTTCTTAAATCAATATTTTAAATAGATTGGAGAAATAAAAGTGAATTTGGGAAAAAATATAAAATTGGTTATATTAAGTCTTAAATAAGATTTCAAAATTTACGAAATGGAAGTAGAATCGGTATTTGGTTGGTTTTGGAGTATGGTTTGGATTATTTAAGAAAATTGATTTATTATTGGAATTTAGTTTAAAATTTTATTTTTATTGGATTTAAGTGATGTAAAAGAACGTTGTGAACTGGAAATGAGACCATGAGATTTATAAACCATGTTTATAAATAAGTGAAATGATTATCATTTGGTAAATTGAAGATATAAATTCACGGTAAGAATTTATAATGAGATGGTTAAATCAGTTTAAATATAAATGATAGATTCTTGTTTTGGAACTATGGAAAGGGATTTATGAAAATTGGGGATGTAAATCGATTGGTGATAAATCGAGAGAGATTTATAAATATTAGATTACTTATATTGGACTTAAAAATATATTTCTATCAAGAAGTTTAGTTTTTAAAAAAGAGAATGTTTAAATTAGGTAATTTAAAAATGTTTTTAGCATAAAAATATTTTAGAAAGTTAGTTATTTAAATATTTTTAGAAATATCACAAAGAATTGTAAGTTTATAAATATGTCTTCTAAATCAATTAGAATTTATTAATAAATCAGAATTAATTATTGTTTCAAAGTTATGAATTTATTTTAAATTGTTTAAAAGCATATTTAATTATTAAATAAAGTTACCTTAAAATGATTTGTTAAAATTAATTAAGAATTAATCAGTATTATTGTTTAAAAAGAGAAATTATTCAATATTAATATTGTTTTATATAATAACTTTTATTTAAGAGTATTTGCCTAAGTTAAACTTGGAAAATCATTATAGAAACTTTATAAGCCTTATTTTGAGATAGTTATTAAATAAAGTTTTCGGTAAGTAATGGTATACTTTCATTGAGAAATCAGGAGGCAGAGATTGTCTACAGTTAACTTTGGATTTCTCTGGGATAGAGATGTAATCATTATTGAGCTACGAATCCATGGTTGATACCACATGGTGCTTTCCATATTTATAAAAAAAAGTTTTCAAATATTTTTAAAGGGAATGGTTTGTGAATAAACTTGTTTCGGTGAGATGAGCATATAGCTTTTGATAAAGAGATTTAGTTTTTTTAAATTTAAATTAAATAAGGTTTGGTGATTTCAGTAGGAAATGAACCCTTTGATTGAATGATAATTTATTTGATAGTTAAATAACCGACTATAAAATTTGGATTAAAGACATAACTTTGGATATATCTAGGAGAAACACAGGGATTATTTGGTACAGTTACCGTCAAAGGTGTTCTACTATACGTATAAACTCGTCTTGTTCTTCTAGGATGGTGATAAGGAAATTCGTCCACAAACTGTTAGGAAATGATCTCTGATCTTATTTTCTTCTGTTTATTTCCTAAAGAACCGGGGTTGAGTTTACTGGAAATATCAAACGTTGTTCCGAAGAGACCAGAATCAGATAAGTTATCCGAAAATCACTTCGATCCAACAAATACGTTTTTGAAGTAAAGACAAGTGTATGGAATTGAAGATGGAGCTTTAAAGTGCAAGGGCCAATCGCTACTAATCCTGAGGATGGTTTCAAATGGATGTAGAAGAGATAGTGCCTTCGGTTTCGTTCAGACCCAGAACAGACTTGTATGAATGAATGTTTTCAACACATTGTCATTAAAGGACAATAAGCATTCCAAGTATAAATTCCTTTTAAAAGGTAATCGTTGTCTCAAGCTTCATCAACCGGAATGACTAAAAATTAGGGGAGATACAGCAAGGCTAGATACCCAAATAGGGTATGTTTATCACCTTTCTAGATACCCTTGGATATTATAAATACGGCGCATGGGAAGGAGCTCGATAAGTGTGGGAACACCCGAGGTGATAGCATATTTGGTACTATCTAGGTTATGGATAGGTCGGTCTTGTGTTGTTGGGGATCCCGGTGAGGTCCTCCGTACATTTTTCTAGAAGTGTACTATGATAGGTGATACCCCAATGCTAGTCATTGTATAAAAATCCATTTCCAATACATGCCTTTACGGTTTTGGTTGTAGAGCCTAGTACGCTGGAATTTAATTAATGTAACAATTTCGGCTATTTGAATAAGTATTTGTACTTAGACACTATTACAATATCATATGATTTTGATATAAAGTGTTTTGGTTATCGTAAGATAAATACTCATCGTATTTATGTGTGACGTGGTCATACGAGATACCTTTGTTTTTCAAAGGATTTTGATAACTTTAATAAGTTCAAATTGAGTGTGTTTTTTTCACGCTAGTTTTCTAGACTAACTCGGGTGTTATTTTATTATAATGCTCGGGTCGGACAGAGTATTACAGGTTCAGGTTAGGATGCTATAGAGCTCAGGAGACAAGCTAGATGACAAAGACGTATTCCACATACTTGATTATATTCCCCTATGTGTGTTAAGCTGTATGGTCAGCACTAGTGAGGACAAGTTGTTGTAGCTGTCCAGTATTGAGTTGTTGATTTGTTGTACCCTAATGATGGTATGTATATATAATAGTTATAGCTCTTTTTGATATAAAGACATGTTATTATTTATTATATATTACTCGGCTGCGATTGTGAGATTTTGTGTTGTTTCTTTTTCTTCTACCTCTTCGTTTACTTTTTCCCTAACTATCAGGTTTTTTCCATCATTCGATTTTCTCGGCATGTAATACAATGGACGCATTAGTATTGATTTTCGAGTGTCGAAAATCCTGGTTGTTACAATTCAAATTATAAAATCTCTCTTAACAAACAATCATGCAAACAAATACCCTGCACCATTATAATCAGCAACCCTGCAAACAACAATCCTACAACATTCTTAGCCTAAACAAGTGCCTATAAAGAAAAACTATACAAAAATGAAAGAATAATAATTATATATGTTTATAAATAAAATTATATACATATATACATATATATATAATTTATATACATATATATATATGCAATAATCAAAATAAAATTAATAATACCAAAACTTGTACTATAAGGTAGCAATAAACATACAATTTATACTCGATTACTAATAAAGACAATCACATTAAGCAACCTTTAAATTATTTCTATGTTATGAAATAGTGATCATGTGGTTAAAAATCAGATATATATATATATATATATTTAAAGTATGTAGTTATATACTTATATATTTAAAACAAAAGTAAAAAATTAATATTAACGCTATGCTCTTGTAATCAAAAGTACGTGAGGATAATCCATAAGATCATCATTCGAATTTGAATAAATGCTAATGCAATAGTTATTACTTATTAAAAATTATGTGTTTTTGTTTAAATAAATTAATATTTTCTCTAACCAAATTAAGATATACTAAAAAATGATTATTTTTAGCCAAGTAATATTTTGGAGATCCAATTAAAAAAATAATGTGATTGTCATTACCAATTAATTTATGTGACTATTATTATTATTATTATTAAACAATCTCTAGTTTCTCTCAAACCAAATAAACCAACAAATTATAGTAAATAACGTGTTAAGTAAAAATCTATATCCACTTTAAATTTTAATCTTATATTATTCCAATAAATATCACAATCAAAAATTTAGTTGTAATATTAAAGTTAAATATTTTAAAAGTATTTTTAAGAATGTAATAAGTATCTTTACACTCGTAATATATATGATTAATAGTTCCTAGATATAATTTACAAAATATATATTTATTATCAATTTGCAAATTCTTTCTTTTTAAAAGTTCTATAGTATTTAGCTTCCCATATATGGTCAACCATATATGTCACTGAGCTTTTGGTGGTGCATTTTCTTTCCAAATAAGATTAAAAGTGTTATTAGTAACTCTCGAGTAATTGAGAAATTTATATAATGAATTAGAAGTGAATTTCTATCTTTTAACCCCATCCCAATTAATAATATCATTTTCATTACCAATATTAATTATATAGGTTGAATCTTGTACATAATTAGGCAAATTGTCTAAGAGTTGTTCCTTCGAAAATTCTATTGAAACTAAAGTTTCGAAGGAGATCATTATCCAAAGAAAAAACATCTTTAATTAAAGAATTTTTAAAGTTACAAATTTCAAAAAGTTCTTTAAATTCAATCCTAAGTGGAATGAAGATATTCAAGGATTATGCCAAAAGGTTTATTATTGCTGGAATGTATGATCGTACTCATACCAACGTTAAAAATATCATGACATTTTAAAATTGTTTTCCAAAATGTAGATAAGTTATTACTAACATTATGTATAATTTGATATAAATTATAACTGCCATTACAATAATTTAGACAATTTCTTTCCAAAAAGAATTATCATTTATATCCTTAAATTTCCTTAACCACTTCCCTAATAATATATATGCATGTTACATATATTAATAATACCTAGTCCTCTCTCCTTTTTCGATTTACAAACAAGGTCCCAGTTAACTATACATTTTAGACTACTGTCCGGATTATCACCATTTCAAAAAAAATCCCTTCTTATTTTATCAATTTTATCGATCACCCATTCTGGAAAAAGGTGCATAGACATCCAATATATCAGAAGTGTAGATTAAAAGCACTCGAATCCCACTCCATAAAAAAATCCCTTCTAGTGCTTGAAATTTCACTAAATCCCACAGTACCAACATTAGTTTTAATAATCAAATGCTCCATAACAGGTATAAACTCATGTATAGGTACATACTTTGTAACTTCAGCATTTTACTTATACGTGCTCACATACAAGAGCATGTGCCATATCCACTTCACCAATATCACAAGTTATTATATCAATGTGTATATCAGTCTAACTATTAGAGTCATTGTAATAATTCAAACCATTAACATCATCTCCCAAATTAGTAAGACAATAAACTTATTATAAAGTGATAAATCAATGTTAAGATCATTTTCTGAACTCATCTTATTCTCATCCAACAGAACATCATAGAGAATACCATGATCATAACTCCTCTTATCAACATCAAACTCCTACCCATAAGCCTTAATCTCATCAAAACTAGAACGATAGTCCATATCATTCATTATAAAATTACTCTAGTCTGTTATCTCATCTACGTCTGAAACATTCTGAGTAGTGTAATTATCCATATCGAATACTTTCATAGGGGAGCTACGTGGTTGAACCAATCATTATGCATATTAAGTATCTCAAAATCTTTGCAAATGTTAGTGGTCTCCAAAGATATTATATACGAGACTCCATTAATATTCAAGTTAATAACATTTGGTATGCAAGATTCCTTACTGATAATAATTTCAACAAGAAGAAATGAATAATCAAATTTTAAATTCATATCCTCTAATTTCAACAAAAAGTCAACCTCACTACGATAATGCCAATACATTCGATAAGAATAGTGCAGACCCTTAGCTTAATCCACACACTTTTATCGTAAACCCATTTCTTCATTCCATCATTAACAGCCCATTCCCAAATTCAAATAATAACCTTCTCCTGGCATAGAAATTTCAAACCCAAAGGTAAGAATTGTTTAGATGGAAAGTTTACTGAAAATTCATCACTAAATTTCTTAATCTCCCATTAAAGAAACCAAAATTTTCTACTAACAGTCTTGGAAGATTAATTAATTAATAATAATTAGTTATTTAATATTACTTCTTATTTATCAGTTATTACTTCTTAATTATTACTTGTTACCATTAATTATAATTGAATATTAGTTATCTAATAGTAACTACTAAGTATTAAATATTAATTATTTAATAGTAAGCTTTGCTACAAAAACATTGTAAAAAATAAGATTTTTACAAAGTTTGCTTCAAAACTACTATTTACAACGTTTACCTATATAAGCTTTCATTTATAAATTATTTATTACAAACCATCATCAATAAATTATTTAAGCAAGTATTAAATATTTGCTACTAATTATTAATTGTTACAATATTTTAAGCAATACCTAGCATATTCACCTGTGAATAAAACTTCTTTTAAAAAATAATTGTAATAAATTAATATCTATTTATTGAATTTTTTTTATAACCTTTTAAAAATGTGCTTAAAAGTGTACTGTGACAATATTTAAAAAAGTAGGGTTTTTACAATGTTTTTGGAGGAAACATTGTAGAAAGTCATGTTTTACAATTTTTTTTCTAAAAAAGTCATAAAAGAGGGTTTTTATAATGTTTTAAATACAAATATTGTAATAAGATGTATTTGTTGTAGTGTGTGGCAGAGGGAGCATCAATCAAGTTGTAACGACCGAGAATTTAATCGCTATTTAAATGATTATTTATTTATATTTTAAATAATTAATAAATTAATTTTTATTAACAAATAAAAATATTTTAAATAATAACCAATGTTGGTAAAATCGTTTTCAAATTTTTTTACCAAAATATATAGTTCATAGAGAAATTGAAAATGTGAACGGAAATTATTTTTCAAAATATTGATTTTTCATTGGTAAAATTTATTTATAACGTCATAACACTATTATAAACATACATTCACACATTACAAACCATTTTAACATGGTGTGTACATGGATATACATGTACATGTTTTCTCCTTAGGTATAGAAACAATTAATATTTTATTTATCAAATATATACATATATAAAAATATCTTTTTTCAACACATAGTAATAGATGCATGGCATGAATAATGCAAGGAAAGGGTGAACATGTCGTGGACGGAAATGATAAAGGGGAGAGGTTGGAGGTGCATGCATATACATATTTTATCATAAGCACTTACACATTTTTAAATAATTTCCTAAGCCTATATATACTACTCACTTTTATTTTTGAAGATTCATTTCAAACTAAGTAAGTAAGTCAAAAGTTTTGGTCTTAACTGTTTAATAGTTTATTTATTTAATTTATTAAATATGGTAATTATTATTTAATTAGTTAATTAAGTAATTAGGTTAAGTAATTAGATTTAAGAAAATATTAACTAAGTAAATTATTTTAATTAGGGAAGTTTTAAATAATGATTAATTAAGAAAGTGGAAATTAATTCTTGTTTAATCAAGTTTATTTACTTTAATTAATTATTAATTAGATTAGTTATTTAATGAGTTATAGCCCTAACACATGCCACTATTTTTTCATTTATTTAATCAAAGGTTAGTTATCCACTTAATTTGGAATTAATTCTTAAATGAAAGTTATTGTTAACTCCTCTTTTTGGATGCGACCTAAAACTCTAGCGACCTAAAACATCCAGCGACCTAACGACCTAATACCCCCAGCGACCTAACGACCTAAAGCTCCAGCGACCTAACATCACAAAGCAACCTAGCGACCTAAAGCTTCAGTGACCTAGCGATCTATAGGCCCGGCGACAACAACCAAGCGACTTAGCATAGGTCGAACCAATTTAAGTCGCTCCACCAAATATCTCAACACAGTTAGGTCGCCGACTACTCTATAGGTCGCCCACGACCTACAACTTACCACCTCGTTCAGATAGATCAAATACACCCCTGTTAAGCCGCAAACCATGCCCACTAGGTCGCCCACGACCTACGACCTACCCTTAGGTCACTCACGACCTACGACCTAACTCCAGATTCTCCCTATAAATACTGCACCAACTCCAACTTCAAGAGGAATTTTGGCTCACTTTTGGAACGCCTATACTCTGCTGTTTTCTCAACTCATCCGACACTTCAAACATAAAAGACACTTCAGTGAACTCCAAGAAGAGATCGAACACATTCAACATGAATTTGAAAGATTATTCTACATCAGAGTTCTAGTTACTTGTCGAAAGTGTGTTGTAATCAAAGTGCATTGTAAAGAATTGTAATCAAATCGTCAATAAAGAAGCTTAAAGTGGATGTAGGCTAAATCTTAAGCCGAACCACTATAAAACTGTTGTCTTTTTACTGTTTTTCTGTAATTTCTGCTTATATTCTGTTCCCGTACCAACGGGTGGTGCTTTCACTTTATATCTACTCACACTGGGGTGTTAGCGTTCAATTTTTAGTGTTAACATTTTTGGTGCTTTCACTGAGAATTGAACTCAGGAATATTTTCACCATTGCTCCGCGAAAATTTATTGAAAGAATCTCCCTAAAGACCAGAAGTCTGCCTGAAATCATGGCTCCTGGAAGAAAGAGCAGATCTACTAGATCTGGAAATGCTCATGAGGGGACCTCCGCTTCCCCAGCAGCAAACCAGGCTACTCCTACCGTTGGAGTCACAAGGGCTGAATTAGACGATGCAGTGTCCAGGTTATACCAACAAATTGAAGCTCAAAACGCTTTGATGATGGATTGATTAAACACTCTACTTGGGGCAAATCGACAACCAGAAAACAATGAAACAAACTTTGCCGAAGATGCCCATAATTCCCAAGAGAAAGGTATTCCTCAAAGAGCAACTGGCACCGCCGAAGCGCCACCTTCCCAAGCTGAAGGTTCAAGGCCGCAGCCAACTTTTCGCGAACATTTGCCCAGGCAAACTTCCGAAAGAACAGCTGACGTCTGCCCGGCGATGTCTCTGAACAATGAGGAGTACCTATTAGGGATGGTTCGCCGCATCATGAATGAGAGCATGCAGAGGAAATAAAATGAGAGCGACTGAGGATTTGCTCCGAGCAAAACTCCATTTACTGAAAGGATCCTAGAAGCAGAATTTCCAAGGAAATTCGTACCTCCTACTATCCCGGCCTATAATGGGACAAGTGACCCTAATCACTTCCTATATAAGTATGACTGGCATATGACCGGTGCAAGGGCATCAGATGAGATTAAATGCCGATATTTTCCAGTGTACTTGGAAGGAGTGGCTCTGTTGTGGTTCACAAAGCTACCAGTTCGATCCGTAGATCAATTCTCTGACATAACTCGAAAATTTAAAGATCAGTTCAAGTTGTATGCTTCAGAGGCCAAGGACATAATGTCACTGTCCAGCCTTGAACAAGCTCCCGGAGAATCTATCAAATCTTTTTGAACCGTTTCAATATAGCCTTGGCCGAAGTGGATAATGCAGAGCCCCGTATGATCCTGGTTTACTTGATGCAAGCCATCGACAAATCAAGTGAATAAGGAAGATGGTTAAAAATGAAGGAACCCAATTCACTTGAGAAGTTTTATAAAAGAGCCGATGAATTTATGCGTCTAGAAAGCCTTTCTGCATGAGCAAAAGTAGTTGTTGCCGAAGTCAAGAATAATGATGTTGTTTCTAACAAAAGAGAATCTGGAAACCAGAAAAGGGAAAATGACGAAGGAAAGAAGTAGAGGAATGAGAAGAAACCTCGCCACTTTAATCCTTCAGATTTTACTACCTTAACTGATACACCGGAAAACATCTTCTTCGCAACAAAGGATGTTGTCGAGTATCCCAAACCACCTGAAATGAGGAGAGGTGCAGTGCATAATGGGAAGTTCTTCCGATTTCGCAATCAACCTGGCCATGACACTAACCAATGTCGCCAGTTACATAATGTGATTGAAGAGTTGTTGAAACAGAATAAACTACAACAATAGGTGAAGAAAAACAGAATCGACCCAACCTCATCCATTCAGGGGCAACAAGTTCCTACCCATCAATCCGGCTCAGGCAACAAAACTGCAGTGCAGGAATCCGAGAAGCTTGTCATTGATGTTGTCACAGGGGGTCCTCACCCAGCAGGCAGAAGTTGGGACGAGTTGGAGAGATATGCTTACGCTTTGAAATGAAGTTAATCAAAGTGCTGCTAATTACCCACAAAACTGCAACTAGGCACCTTTCATTCTGTCTGGCATATGAATCCAAAACTATGAATCCAGCGGAAATAGGAGTCAACCCCGAGATTCTGGAACAACAATCACCTGCATCCATATTTTACTTAAAAAGCATTACTTAAATTTGTAAAATGATGATGGATGTATAACTCTTGTATTGTAATCCACTGAGAAATCAGTGCGAATCAATAATAAAGAACTATAAATCTTGTGTTCTTTAATACTATAAGAAGCCAGTCTCATTTCGATATGCAAATATATTAAAAATATTGCTAAAATGTCGATTTAATATTGCAGGCTATCGAAGCAAAGCTTACCTATTCAACACATCACGAAGCCAGGCAATTCCAACAAATCACTCGACACCGCAAAAGTTCCAAAATTCAATTCCTACAAGAGAAGTGCTCAAATAGTTGATGGTTCCACCAAAGCAGGCACCGTGCTTGCCCCATGGAATCACTTAACAATAAAGTACACTTCTCTGGCAAAAAAGAAAACAACTTGCAAAAGAATGGGACATGTACTTGAAGTGATAATGAGGAATCGCTAAGAAGCAGATGGTTGAAGGACACAAGCACCAAATGCTTCTCTTCGGAGACCAAATGCCTCTCTTCGGAGACCAAATGCCTCTCTTCAGAGACTAGATGCTTCTCTTCAGAGGCCAACAAAGACCTCTTCGGAGGCACAAGCCCTCTTCGGAGGCACGCCAAAAAATGAAAGTGCTCTTCTCAACAAAAAAGGTTAATGGAACCACCGGAGGGGCACCTTCCCAAGCTGAAGGCATAGAGCCCTTGTTAACTAGTTGCGATCGTTTGTGCGAACGAACATCCAATTAAGTAACTTGCGTTCGCCCCGTGGATCCATTTAACTGTGAGAAAGTAACTTCCAAGCAATCAAATAAAGACCTCTTCGGGGGCACAAGACCTCCTCGGAGGCAAAACGCTACTCTTCGGAGTCCAAATGCTACTCCTCGGAGTCCAAATGCTACTCCTCGGAGTCCAAATGCTACTCTACGGAGTCCAAATGCTCTACTTTGGAGTTCCAATCAAAGCCCTCTTCGGAGGCACACTTCACCAAGTTGGAGTGCTGATTAAAGCCCTCTTAGGAGGCACACTTCACTAAGTTGAAGTGCAAAAAGCCCTCTTCGAAGTCCAAATGCTACTCTTCGGAGTCCAAAAAGACCTCTTCGGAGGCACAAGACCTCCTCGGAGGCAAAACGCTACTCTTCGAAGTCCAAATGCTACTCCTCGGAGTCCAAATGCTACTCCTTGGAGTCCAAATGCTACTCTTCGAGTCCAAATGCTACTCTTTGGAGTCCAAATGCTACTCCTCGGAGTCCAAATGCTACTCTACGGAGTCCAAATGCTCCTCTTTGGAGTGCCAATCAAAGCCTTCTTCGGAGGCACACTTCACCAAGTTGGAGTGCTAATCAAATCCCTCTTCGGAAGCACACTTCACCAAGTTGAAGTCAAAAAGCCCTCTTCAGAGTCCAAATGCTACTCTTCGGAGTCCAAAAAGCCCTCTCCCGAGGCACAACAGAAAATCCCTCTCCCGAGGCACAACAAAAAGCCCTCTTCGGAGGCATAAGCCCTCTTCAAAGGCACATTACTACCTTCAACAGTAAAATGCCAAATAAAGCCCTCTAGCAAGGCACGTCCAAAAATAAAAGTTTTCTTCAAAAGTTCGCTTCACTACAAAAAGTAATCCACTTTTCAAAAAATAAAAAAGTGGCTATCTCCAAAAGTTGAAGTGTGTTAACTCTTTCTAAAAGGAGACAGAAAAGAAGAAAACTTCTCCAATACAAAACATAACTCTACTAAAACAGAATAATACTTCCTCAAAAATGGAACGATTATTCTCTAAAATAAGAGTACAAGTCTCCTTAAAATGAAGAATATTACAGTGAGCCGTGGTATAGGGGCAATATAGCTACATTAACAAAAGCAACCCTTAAACAACATACCACTAGCTCACTGCAATATTATACAAAGAAACTTATGCAGAAATAAGGAATAAATGCATTCTCAAATACAGATAGAAGTTTGTACAAACAAAAAGAATCATTCTATTCCATACTATAAATTTTTTTTATACATGTGCAGGTTTAAGAAAGCGAGGACCGGTACTCGCACAATCTCCGGTCAATACATGCAAAAAGAAAAAAAGAAAAACAAGAAGCGTAAAGTCAAGCTCATCACTCCTTCTTCCCGCCACCTTTAGAGCTCTTGCCCAGCCTGATGATTAATTTCTGAAGCCGGCGTGAACGGGTCGGAGAAGAAGGAGAAGGAGGTGCTGTCGGATCTGCTTCCACTTCTCCTTCACCAGCAGAAGCGCTTCTCATTTTCTTTTTCGAAGTTATGCGCTTCCCTTTCTTCCTTGAAGAAGACTCACTTCCCGGAGTAATTAATGCAGAAAGTTTCGTGTCATCGTCATAAAGTTGCTTCGGAGTCTTCTCACCTCCTTCAAGTTCCTCAGCCTTCTGCTCTTGCGAAGCAGGCGGATCATCCAAGCCTTGAAGGGCTTCTATTTGCTCTTCCTGCGACCCCGGTTGAGAAGCAGAAGGAGGAGTAACTTGAGAAGAAGGAGGAACAGCAGGTGGAGGAGGAGAAGTATGTACAGCACTTGGTGATCTCACTACAGAAGAAGAAAAGTTAAAATCAGTATTCCTCGTAAAGAGAGGAGAAAGTGGCTCATCGAGACTTAAGTAATAAGCGAGAAATTCATCAAGCTCAGGTGAAGCAAACGATTAATCCGCTTGACCTAGTTCAACGATGAAGTTACCTAGAGAAGTTGGCTTTATAATGTCAATCTCATAAGCTTGTACTCCGACGCTTTCTTCGCCTTTATCTCCGCCCTGTGTAGTTGCAATCTCGGTTTTGGCTTTAGCAGGAAGCGGAGAATGGGGACTGGAGCCTGTGATATCAAAGTCAGCCGAAATCGAAGTATGGGCAGGGGCAGGTGCTTCCTTCCCTAGACGCTCCTCTTCCATCGATCCGGCTCGCGCCTTAGCAAGTTGCTCCTTTCCTCTGGCGAGAGCGGCACGAGTTTCATCATCGAAATAATATGCCTCAAAGTCTGTTTCATCATAGCCAGCACCTCCGAGCATATCAATTGCGGCCTCCTACACTTCAGCCAAAGTGATCTTATACTTTGGGCCCAGGAATGAGAGGCTTCCGCGCCACAAAACACTATGAAGATAAAAATCAAATAAAGTAGAGCTGACATTGGCTTTTGTTGCTTCATGCGACTCTTCAGCTGCTTCCTTTCCAGCAATAGCCTCATCACGCTCTTTTTCAGTTTTTGACAGTTGAGCTCGCAACCGCATAATTTCCAAGTCCTGGGAACTTGCCTTCTCCCATAGCTGGGCAATGTCGGTGCGATAGATTTCTATCATCTTCTGTTCAGTTTCAAGTTGAGCCTCGGCATACCGTTGAGCAGCATGAGCATCGCGGACTTGTTTTTGAAGTACTTCTTCCTTTTGAGTATAGGAAGTAGAAGAAGTAACAAGATCATTTTTGAGTCTTTCAACTTCGGCCTCAAGTCTCTCATTATCCTTGGCAATGCTCCTCATTTCTGCATCGTGCTGGTCGAGAATTTTTTGCCACTCGGATTTATCATTCTCCATGGTCAACATGGCTTCGATATTGGCGCGATTTACTCTTTGAAGTTCATCAACAAGCTTCTGCCATCCCGACATTCTCTCGATATCAAGTTTAACGGCATCAAGATTTCGCAACATGGCTTGTTTGTCGATAGGGACTAAGTCGAGATCAAAACGCACTCCCTTTAAGCACCAGTGCGGGAACCGACCTTGAAGAGTAGCCGGACCTTGTTCAACTTGGTACTGAGGCCTGCTAATGATTGTCTGAATGTTAGTTTTCTTAAGGGCAGGAGAACCGGAGGGGATGTCAAGAGGGATAGAAGCAACGATCTTTTCAGAAATTGCAGACGCGTCGCTAAGTTTGGTCCGCTTGCTTAGATCTTCAACGATGTGACTCTTCCCTTTATCATCATAAGATTTTCTTTTATGAGAGTCATCATCTCTCTAGGATGAATCATGTCGTTCATCTCCTCTCCTGTGGCGCTCCTCATAGTCCCGCCTTTCACGAGCTTTTCTAGCGGCTCTTTCTTCATTGGTTTCCCTATGGACAGGGAGATAGCGCCTGTGATCATAAGTGTCATGCCCTCCATAGCGCTGGAATTCATCATAGTATGAGCTACTACGCCCCATCGAAGAATCTGAAAAAGAAAAAGATGCGAAACTTTAAAATCTTCAAAGAAAAGAAGCTAAGTGCGAATAAGTGCCGAAAATCCTAAGTGTGTGTGATGTGCAAACTACGCACGTCAAACTACAAACCACTCATTGGTTTAGGAGCGGTGACGGCTTTTGCAACCGGTGTCAACTCTTGAGCTGACGGAGCTTGTTGCAGGGCGGATGTCGCCTCAATTGCTAGAGAAATAACTTTAGCAGTAGTAATGTCATCTTTGAAGAGCTCCTGTGAAGTTATCATTAGATCGCTCAATTCACCATAAATATCATCACCACCGTGTCCAGCGGAGCTTTCTTTTTCAACCCCTTCTTCAATCACCGGGGAAAGTGTAAACTTGCCAGATGAACCCGCAACATCGGCAGAGGTGGAACACTTCACCAATGCAGCCTCAACAACAGGTTCCTTCGATGCAATCTCTTCTGCAGAAACTGGGGCAGCCGATGTCTCTGCTTGAGAATCAGAAACTTCATGAATCTGAGTAAATCGGGAGGGATGTAAAAGCCCGAATTGGTGTAGAAACTCGTCTTTCAGCAGAAAATTGATGCTTCTCTCCTCAGCTGCCATGGCACTTAGTGTTTCAAAAGTTGGCTTGTGGCTGGAATCTCTAGAAGGGGGAGGAAGTGCTACAAAAGTAAAGAATGAAGTTTAGTATTTGACAACTTGAACTTCGAAAAACTCAGAAATGAAAAGAATGAAGATAAGCATTCTTACTGCCTACTCTCCAAATGGCATAGAATCCCGGAGGACAGCGAATGAAGAAGAATTGGTTCAAGAATCCATGGGCACTATCGGGAAGATCAATGATCAGTTTCCGGTTCCGTGCGCCCCTCACAAGTATAATAGAGGGATGATCTTTATTCTTTGCAAATGTGCACAAGTAGCAGATTTCTTCAAAGCTCGGAGAACGGTTAAGTGTCCTCCTGAATAGCACACACAACCCTATCAAGATGGCGTAGCCATTAGGGTGAAGTTGGAAAGGAGAAATAGTCAATCGAAGAAGAAGCTGTTGAAGAAAATCATTAAAGGGCGGAATAGCTCCACTCAAGCACATCTGACGATTAACTGCGACAAAATCGAGAGGTGGCCTGTCAGCAGTATCGTTTACTCCGGGAAGTAAAGCATCTGTTTCAGCAATACCAAACTAAGTACATAGTTGGTTGAACGCCCGTTGATTCAGAGTAGTCGAAATTCTTTCTAGAGGACTATCTAAGAGATTAGCTATGGGGAAGACTTCTTCAGCTTGTCCAACTGTCTCTTCTTGTTGAGAAGACATTCTACACAAGGAACTGGACATTCAAATATAAAGGTGCACGTTTCCTAAAAGAGTGTGAAGTGTTGTGCGAAACAACTGAAATGACAGGTAAATAAAATTAAACTTGAAATAGTACTGATTGATGCACGTCAATTCAGAAAGTTTCGAGGCTTGTTATTAAATCAAAGTTAAGTGTAGTATCAATGCAGATGATATTTAGCAATATGTAGTTGTAACTGTATGAATTTTGCATTGACACTTCATTTAATCAGTTGAATCGCAATACTTCATCTTTAACCAAATTCATGCTGTTTTGCTTAAGTACAATATCAGTTCTTTAATCTAATCCATCACTCGATGTGGGCGGTCGATGATGAGTATATTCGTCCCATCTTTCTGCAAATGTTGTGTTTAACAAGTTGTTAGCTTAAAAGTTATTATAATCTGTAAGGAAGTGCAACAAAGTTCACACAGTTCAAAGTTCAAGCAAGTCCTTTCAAAATTGTACAAGTGCTCCAATTTTGTTCATCTCTTAGGTCGATCAGCGACCTAGCATAGGTCAGAGCTTTCTTAGGTCGCACTGTGCAAGTCGAAGAGTTCAAGGCTTCAAGTCAAGATAATGCCAATTTGTCTAAGTGTTAGGTCGCTCGTGACCTAAAACCTATGCCGCAAAAAGTTAGGTCGTTAATTTGTTAAGTCATAAGTCGTTCTGCTTGGAATTCATGTGCAAATCTAGCCAAGTCCTAGGTCGTTTGAATCCCGGCGCGACCTAAAAGTTAAGTCGCGGATGTGAAGGTCGTTCAGCTTTCTTTAGGTCGCAAGGATCCTTAGGTTGCGAGCGATCTTAGGTCGTTCAGATACACTAAATCACTAACTTCTTCTCCACTCAACAGCTCACTATCTCATTAACTCGCAAACCCGATAACCCATTATCACCTCTCACAATAAAATCCATCACTCTCTCAATGAAATCGATCACCCTCTCAGTGAAATCTGTTACCTCTCCATACCACTAAATCACCCAAAACTAATTCAAATCATCTCAGATCTGTGATTCGTCCAACATCCTGCCGTGTTCTCGTGCATCACGACAACGACACAGCTAATAGCGATCGAAAATTGATCGCAACATGACTCGAAAGAGAAACGCAACGTACGAGATTGGTCTGGGATTTGAAGATTGGAATTCGTGGTTCAATGAATGGATAAAGATCGAGTTTACTTACGTAATATGATGGTAAAGATGAATCGACGACTGGATAGGTTGAATTCGCCCTTGGAAGCTCGAAGATTCGTTAATGGCATAACAGGAAATCAAAGCAGTTAAGTGAGGAAGAAGCAGCGACCTAACAGTTTATATGGGGCAAAGAGAAGAAGGCGAACGGGCACGCGAGTTAGCACATGTTTTCGGTCGCTCACGACCTAGCAGAGTTAGATCGAAGCACACGACTTATGACATAGGCCTGTACTTCGAGGGGCAAGTGTTAACTCCTCTTTTTGGATACGACCTAAAACTCTAGCGACCTAAAACATCCAGCGACCTAACGACCTAATACCCCCAGCGACCTAACGACCTAAAGCTCCAGCGACCTAACATCACAAAGCAACCTAGCGACCTAAAGCTTCAGTGACCTAGCGATCTAGAGGCCCAGCGACTTAACAACCAAGCGACCTAGCATAGGTCGAACCAATTTAAGTCGCTCCACCAAATATCTCAACACAGTTAGGTCGCCGACTACTCTGTAGGTCGCCCACGACCTACAACTTACCACCTCGTTCAGACAGATCAAATACACCCCTGTTAAGCCGCAAACCATGCCCACTAGGTCGCCCACGACCTACGACCTACCCTTAGGTCACTCACGACCTACGACCTAACTCCAGATTCTCCCTATAAATACTGCACCAACTCCAACTTCAAGAGGACTTTTGGCTCACTTTTGGAATGCCTATACTCTGCTGTTTTCTCAACTCATCCGACACTTCAAACATAAAAGACACTTCAGTGAACTCCAAGAATAGATCGAACACATTCAACATGAATTCGAAAGATTTTTCTACATCGGAGTTCTAGTTACTTGTCGAAAGTGTGTTGTAATCAAAGTGCACTGTAAAGAATTGTAATCAAATCGTCAATAAAGAAGATTAAAGTGGATGTAGGCTAAATCTTAAGCCGAACCACTATAAAACTGTTGTCTTTTTACTGCTTTTCTGTAATTTCTGCTTATATTCTGTTCCCGTACCAACGGGTGGTGCTTTCACTTTATATCTACTCACACTGGGGTGTTAGCGTTCAATTTTTAGCGTTAACAGTTATTTAACTAAAATTTTATTATAAGTAAAATTAGGGTTATTTATGATCTAATTTTGATTTAATTAAGATTAATTTAAGGTTAATTGAGTTTTAAACTTACGATTTAATTAAGGTTTATTTATTTTTAAGTTTCTTTTAAAACTCTATCAATTATTTTATTTTAACCAACTTTCTTGTTTAAGCAAATTATTTTTAAACCAAAGGATATCTTGTCCATGCTATTAAGCAACCAAATAAATTAAAATAGTTATAATAAAATAATGACACATTTTATTGAAAGTAAGCCGGCTTGTGCTTATCATAAATACCCACTTCGAAAATATGATGAATACAAGGGGTCAATTTCGATAAGCACATCATGATAGTCTAAGAATAAGAAATGTTTTTTCATCTATAAGCCTTACACCCTGATAGTGGAAAAGTCCCCTGTAAACAACATGACCCATTAAAATAACGAATGTAGATTTGAAGAGACCGGAATTGGATATTAGTTGTTATTCGAAAATCACTTCGAACAACATAAACATTCAAATTAGAAATGGTAAAGGTAAATTCCAAGATGAAGACTTTAAAGTGCAAGGGCTATTTTCTACCAACCCTGAGGGTGATTCCAAAACGGGTGTAGTGGAAATGATACCTTTGGTTCGTTCATCTTCTGAACGACTTGCATGGATGAATGTTGACATTTTGTCAAGATATGGAAGGCAATATTAGTATTCCAAGTGGCAATTCTATAATAAAGGTAAATGTAGCCTCAAATCTCATCAACCAGGAATGACTGAAATAGGGGAAATGCAGCAAGGCTAAGTGGTTCGCTCCCATTAGGGTAAGGTTATTCTATATAGAGTCCTTACAATCAACTCATGTATGCTTGGGTACAGTTACTGGTCCCAATTGAGGGGTGATCTTATTCGGCACTATCCAATAAGAGGTAGGTCAGTCTTGTATTGGCAAAGGATCCAAGCGAGGTCCACGGTTTTATTTTATCTAGAGATGCACCGTGATGGTCGGTACCTCAGTAGGGCAGTCATTGTATGGAACCCACTCTCCAATAAGTACCGTACGAATTTAGTAGTATCCAAATATTTTGGAACGTGAGATGTAAGCATTTCAGTTATGTTCTATTTTACTTAAAAACCGTAGACATTATCATAATATCACTGGATTTTTATATAAGTGTTTTGGTTATCGTAAGGTAAAAACCCATTCTTGTTTATGTGCTGCGTGGTCTTATGAGATACCTTTGATTTCAAAGCGTTTTATAAAAATAAGAATTACATTGTTTTGATCTACTCACATCAGACCCATGTTTGACTTGAAGTTTTCTTTTCTTTTCCTAAAACACTTAAATTTGTATAAGTGGTCGAGTGACCTAGGTTTCCTACAGAAGCATTTGGAAGGAGCTGAAGTAGGTGGCTTCACAATTAGCTAGTTACTATCTTATTTTGCTATGTATTTTGTATGATCTATGTATTTTTGTATGGGCAGGTAGTTATAACTATCCAGTTGAAGTTGTAATTTAACGAGTCTGATATATTATTATTATGGAAATGACTATGTAATATCTTATGTTATCTATTATATTTATTTTGATTCGTGATGAGATTCTGTATTTGTGCAGTTTCTTCTTACCTTTTATTTTCTTCTACCATTAATGGCTTGTCTTTCAATGTAAGAAATTCAGTCATTACATTTTGGTATCAGAGCCAAGTTTAAGAGCACACTTAGGCTTTGGGTTAGGGTCAACTTCGAGAGTGCATATTTGTAAATTTTTATTCGTATATGTATATACTTAAATCTCTGATGGATAGATTGGCGTGATAGGTTTGAGTAGTACCCTTCTTTAAGGAATTATCTCGTCCAAGTAATTTAAGAGTTATCTTACTATGTCTAAGCAGTAAGACATGAGTGACAAAGGTAGACGAGGTAGGGGAGCAGGTAGCACTACGACTACAAATGGTCAAACCCCAAATCCTAGAGGAGTTAGGATTGCCAAAGAGTCAATGCCAGAGTAGGCAAGAGTGAATTTCACAAACTTTTGCAAGGATTACACCAAACTAGGAGGGAAACGATTAAAGAAACCGAGTAGTATGAAGGTACAAGCTTGATTAGGATCTTGTGAAAATATTTTTAAAGATCATGGTTTACCCATGAATAGAAAATGTTCTTAGCAGCATAACAATTGGAAGAGGGAGCAACAGCTTGGTGGGACTCCTTTATTGCAAATACTTCAAAAGAACCAGGATGTACCAGAACATCATGGACTTAAAGCAGGGGATCCATCTATAGCAGAATATAAGATGAAGTTCAACGAGCTATCTTGTTTTGGACCAAAATTGATAAACACCCCATTAAAAAAATGAGATTTTTATTTTGGGTATGAGAGAAGAGTACCATGAGAGAATAACTTCTCATGTTAAAGGTACTTTTGTGGATTTAGTTGATATGGCTATGAAGTACGAAGCCTTAGAAAAGAAGAGGCCTACTCTAGTGGCACCAACTAGTGGAAACGGTTCTAACAAGAGGATGTTCAATCCAAATTGCAAGGAACAATGAAAAGTCAAACTAGGAGAAGGCCAAGGAGGCAAGCCTAAAAATAGTGGTTTTTATTAAAAAAGCACATATTACAAGGCACTGTTTGAATCGTAAAGCTCCAAAGCAGCAAAGTGGGCACGTCTCCCTGATGGTCCAGAAGACACTTTGTTTTAACTTCCATCAACCCAGGCATATGGTGAAGGACTTCCCATTCATTGAAAAAGATGCAGCAGCCCAAGGTGTATGTCATTAAGGATGAACCGTCGATTTTAAAATACGTGAAGGGTAAAAATGTCCTTAAAGGTACCTTACTGATTAGTGGTGTAGCATTCCTATTTTTAAACAAATTTAAATTAGTAATTAATTTGATTCTTAGATTAAATTAAGAATTAATTTGGTAATTAATATGAAATTTTGGATTAAATTGTGAATTTAATTGTGAAATTAAATTGAAAATGTGGGAATAAAAATATATATATATATATATATATATATATTTTTGAAAAGATATTGTTTGTTTATTAATATAATTTTAAATATAGAATTTCTAATTGGAAATTCAGAAATAAATAGTTTGAATATTTTTTTAATTATAAGATTAATTATGGATTTATTTTAAAATTTGAGTAAATATATATCAAAAGATTGTAAATAAAGGAATTGATTTGAAAATTCAATAAATTGATTTTAAATAGAATTTTGATTTTGGAAAATTCAAAATGTAAATATTTATAAATAAATAAATTTTGAATTGGAATTTGGATTTGAAATTCAAATATAAATGTATTGCAATAAGTTTAATATTCCTTTTCTTTAAGATAATTAAAATATATAAATATAGTTTGAAAAAGACTCTATAATATAAAATTAATAAAAATCTGTTTGGAATTATAATATATGTGTATATCTATATTTTGAAAGTTATTTGAAAGTAAAACATTTACATATGTTAAGATATAAATATAAATAATTCAAGGGTTTAAAATACAAATTTCAAATTTAATGAAATAAGGGTTTGCAACAAAATTTATAAATAATATAAAGAAACAGTTTTGAACATAAATTTAGTTATTTTAACAAGTGTAAGATTTTTAAAATCATGTTGTGACAAATGTTTAATAAGGAACATCATTAATTAACAAGTGTTAGTTCCATTTTACAAGTGGAAAATGAATCAAATTTTCCTTTTTAAACAAAACTACATAAACATATAGGTAAGAAAGAAAGTTTGAAAACCAGGCTATTCTCAAACTTAGAACAGAGAAAAGAATAAATCAAAAACAAAATCAAAATTCAAACCTGAAAGCTTTCAATCTTAAACCATCAACCGGAAGCTTAAGGCCAGAAATGAAATCAGTGAGAATCAATTTCTAACAACAACCTATGTTCGAAAACTTCAATCTGATTCAACGAACAGAGCAGGGAAAAACAAAAACTTAGATCAAACAAAAGCCTCAGCTCATTAGCAATAAAATTCATATCAACAACTTCAGTTTCAAATACATTTTCTAGTTCAAGTTTCTAGATTTTCAAATCTGGACAGAGCCTGATCAAATAATCTTCATTTTGGATCAAGCAATCATATCAACAATTCCAGATCAAGGACAACAAAGCAATTTCCAGTTTGGAATTCTGGAAGTAATTCCAAACTTTGCCTCTCTGTTTAAAATCTATGCTCTTCTTTGACAAATTCCAGGTGAGCAAACTTTTAACTTTTAAGCCAGTTTCTTTTGAATCTTATGCCTGTGATGATAGTTTTGATGGATGTGAATTTATTTGCTAGTTTATGTGTGTTTAAATGATTAATTGTATGTCTGTGTATACATACATATATATCTCTGTCTAACAACAGTTTTTTAAAACCTGATAGGAAATTCAAAAATCATCCCATCTAAACCTTTTAAAGCTTTGATCTGTGAATGAAAAATACTTTTATATGTATAACACCATTTTTAAAAGAAAATTCGAATATTTAGATTAAACATTTATTTAGAAAAGGATATATATACAGTGATGATCTAAAATTAGCCCAGAATCAAATGTTTTAATTTCATAATTCGATCACATAAACAGTTTTAACTTGGAAAATGATGATTTTAAAGAATTGTTTCATAAATTTTAGTTTGGTAATTTGTGATAAATTGTATGTTGAACAAAATTTACATTTTGCCAATCTCTAGTGATCAATGATGAATTGTGGATCGTGATTAATGGTGAGGGTAGTTAGGCGGTCAGAGAGTTTGGGAAAAATGATCGATGAAATTACTGATCCTCGTGGTGATGGTGCGATCAGATTTTAGGGTTTAAACCTATATTTTGGTCGAGGTTGGTTTTTGAATTTCTGTGGTGACGTTAGAGCACCGGAGCTGATCGCTCTGGTGGGAACCGAAGCTGGGAAGGTTGACGAAGCTCCAGTTGGAATGGCGTGGATGATCGTGGACGAGGTCGTCGACAAGAGGTTGATCTAGGCAGTTGGTTTGGAGTTCCAGTTTTGATCGAATTACTCGATTTCAATTCGAGACAAAATTTTTGGATCTGGGTGGTCGGAAAGCTTGTAGAGATCTTCGGCGATGTGTCGATAGTCGTGGGGTAGGTCAGAGTTGGTCGGAGTTCTCATGCAGGTGCACGATGTACGATTGTGTCAGATGGGGATTAAAGTTTTGGAGAGGAAGAGTTGGACTCGGGTTCGACTCGAAGAATTTGGTGAAAAAACTCGAAGTATAGAGTGTTGATGGAAAAGTCGAAGTAAGGCTTTGGATTTCTCGAGTTTGTCTCGGGATTGTTTGGGTAGGTCTGATAACAGCTTCCAAATTTTAGACAAACTCAAATTTAAACATGTTTTAAACCATTTATTTTAAATAATAAATATTTTGTTTGAATTTGGGAGTAGTGAAGAGTTTTGAAAATTAATCATTTTGAAAATTATTAAGTTTAATATATTTTAAAAAAAATATCCTTTATTTCTAAAAAAGTTTATATTAAATAAACTTAAAAATAAAGTTCACCAAAATGTTTTCAAAATTTTAGCTTAAAAGCTTAAGTTAATTTGTTTATTAATAATGATTTATTACCAAGGTTTATTAATAATGATTTATTACCTAGGTTTATTAATTAAGAATAATTAATCCAATGGTAATTAATTAAGGGTTAATTTATTAATGAAATTAATTAAGGATAATTGATTAAATGGTAATAAATTAAGGGTTAATAAATGCAATTTATCAAAGGATAATTAAATAATTAAAGGTTAATTATTTAATGATTAAAGGTTAATTAATTTATTAATTAAGATAAATTAATTAATAATTAAAGGTTGATTTAAGGTTAATTAATAAATGATTAAAGGATAGTTAATTAGTTAAAATGATTTGTAATTAATTATTGTTAGTTAACCAGGATTAGTGACTAATCTGATTTAAATTAATCAAATAATTAATTGATCTTACTTATGGATGTTTGGATTTTATGTGAATGGTGAATTGTTTGATATCCCTGATGTGTGATGCTTTGTTTTTATTTGAGCTGTGAATTATGATGTAACTTATTCATCTTTGATGTAACTTATTTATCTGTGATGAATTGTATTATTTTATCTATGAATTTGTGAATGAAGATAAGTGTTATAGATTATACCGCTTATCGATATTGATATGATTGAATCTGCGATGATTGATGTTGTTCCACTATTGTGTAAAACCCCTGGACCACACTATACACACACAAATATGGATTTCATGAGGAAATTGGTTAAGTCATAGATTTTTGGAATGGTTTTAAAAATTGAATTTTGAATCCAAATAGTTTTTGGAAATGGAATTGGGTTAAATGTGAAAAGCTTTTGAAAATGAGTTTTAAAGACAAAAGTTATTTGAATAACTTGATAAAGTTTGGAATTTAAATAATTTGATTTGAATTTGAATTCAAGACTTGAAATTTAATTCTATGTTTTGAAATTATGGTTTAAAAAGGGTTTTACAAGTTATATAATGTGTTTATATGGGTTTTAAACCATTTTTAAAGTATTGTTTTGTGAATTTGAATTTAACCCTAATTTTATACTTGAAGGGCTTTAACTCATGCAAATGTAATGGGGTTTTTTTTCCGAAACGAAAACTATTTGTTTTCAAATAATAATATCTTTCATATAAAGGAAGGTTTTCCAAGTTGTATTGAAAAGATTTCAAGTTTTGAAATGAAAATGTTTTGAAAACTATAAATGAATCTTTCTGAAAGATTGTTGAAGCTTGTTTTGAAATTGAAGAGAATCTAAAAGGTGTATCTTTTGTATAAACGATTTAAAACAGAAATTGCTTTGAAAAGTTATGAATTGAATCTTTGATTTAAAGATTGGATGAATTAATCCAATTTGAAAGGGGAATTGTTTTTAAAGGCTATGAATTAATCTTTGTGAAAGATGGGTGAACTTTGTGAAGTATATCTTTTTGTTTAAAAGATTTGGAAATGGTAATTTGTTTAAACCATTTGAAAGAAAAGGTTTTGGGTAATAAGTTGTGACTTAACTGAGATCCCAATATCCATATGTTTTAAAATATTGCGCTCATTATTCGGTTTAGCCGGGAGAGGACTTTGTGTCATATAACCCATTCCGAATAGTGATACAACGAAATGGATAGCAATTGAAGACGGTGGTAAAGATTGGGTGTCTTCGAGAATGATATGATAACCTGTCGAATGACTCTGCACTAAGTTGCTTCGGTATAGAGATCTCCATATGTGATGGGGAGTCCGATCGGGATTGTGGATGCCCGGATTGCGAGGGCTTCTTTGGAAGTGCCTTCGGTTCTGTTCGAACCCGGAACAGACTTGTATGGATGTGTGTCTGACATTACACTTTGAGATGTAAAACCAGTTTCTATCAAATACAATTCTGTTTGGTGGCAGAGAATTTATTCTCTTAGCTTAACACCCTTCTCTGAGATGTACGAGCTCAGAGGTTATGTAGTTGATGGTAACTGGTGATACATTCCCAATTTGGTAATGTGGCGTACGAAGTGTTGCTGATCATTTGTTGATCGAAGCATGGCTTTGTGAAAAAACATAGCTTTGTAGATGAGACTTCATCGAGCCTCACAACCCGGTAATGGTCGAAACAGGATCATTGCAGCAAGATTATTTGGGGGTAGCGCCCCCTGAGGATATGTCATTTCCTTCTGGATTATGAGTGGTATCATGGTATGGAGTCCAAATACTTAACTTTGTGGATGCTACAAACTTATTGCTTTTTGGTTGTTGGTTGAGAGGTACCTCGGATAAAGGTTGGTAACGACTGGAGGATGGCATATTCGTGTAAGTAGTTACCTAGTTACAGAGGTAACCCGGCCTTGTGTTGGCAGAGATCCGATTAGGTTCTTGGGGGTGTCCCTCCAAAGGCATTCCATTTTGTGTAAGAAGTTCCTTTTCCTGACCATTTGTTGGAAATCCAATCATCCAATACGAGCCCTGTACGGTTTTAGTTGTATAACCTGCCATGCAGCATGGCGGTAACCTGCTACAAAACATGGTAGCTATAGTAGGCATACGACGAAATTTGGTATGCTGGCTAAGATTAATATTATACTTTCAAAATGTTTCCACTATGCACTAATAATAATATCAAAAAGATTTTTGCGTAGTAAGCATGTTTGACTATCATAAGAAGAAATCTCCTCCAAGTCTGCGATTGCATTGTGTGTGTGGTGGGAGGTCTTATGGTAGTTTCATTTTCCAAAAGCATAGCGAATTTCTTCAACTTTTTCTGTTGTTTGTTTTAAAAGATAAAACTGTTTTTTTTTTTGCTCATACCAGTCCCATGACTGACCTAGAGTTTATTGTTCCCTTCCTAAACTCTGGGTGCCCACAATTTTCCACACGGGTAGTCAGAGTTGGGTTTTTCAGATAGCCAAATAGTAGGTGTTGATTCGATAGCATCCATCTTTTGGATTTGGGCGATAGCATTTGTTTCTCTAGATCGGATTTGCTTAATACATCGTGATGGTGGTTCTAGCTTTCCGATATGGAGTTTGGAGTCTTTAGAGCTTTGGCAATGGAGTCGCAATATGTTGGATTCTCGCTTTCTCACTTGGAAATTCTATTGAAGATATTCTTTCAGCTGTATCTTGTATCTCTGATGTATATTGATATTTATTGTATCATTGTTGTATCGAATGTTGTATATCAATGATATATTCTTTTTTTTCCGCTGTGTTGTTGTACTTAATGTGTTATAAGCTCCGGTGAGCCAGATTCGGCGTTTGAATCTATGGCATTTGAGTACAAGTAAAGTACGGGTGCTGATTTTCGAAGGTCGAGTCAGGATCGTTATAGTGGTATCAGAGCTGAAGGTTGAAACTTTAGCTTAGGTGTATAACACATTAGGTTACTCATTAGAGATAGGGTGAAGTATACCCTAGAATGAGTATATCCCTAAGATATCTATCCAAATGCCTCAGTAAATTCTCTTGCTATCCACTGATAGTAAGTATGAGTGTGAGAAGAGGACGAGATTGGGGAACCACTACAAATAGTCAATACCTGCAACAACGGAAACAACTTTCTCTATCAATCTCCTTTGATCCAATTTCAAATTCTTTGATGTCTTTGTGGCAGCTCGAGGAAGAAGCTTCGATGTGGTGTTGGCCGTGCGAATCGTGTAGATAAGTCCCTAATTCGTATTCTCTTGATCATACTTCTATCAGCTTTTCATTTTTAACTTTAACGAAATTAAAATTTTTGGTAAATCAAGTATGAAGATTTGTATTGATAAAACGATTTCGATTAAAACCAAATTTGAAATTCTATTTTCTTGTGAAAATCAAAGTCCGAGGAAGGACAAGCCGGTGTATACTTTGGGATATTCCAACCTAAGTTGAGTATCCATTTGTCTGTTTTATTGGGTCCAGATATATTCTACGAACGGTTAATAATCCTGTGGACTAACCAATTGCCCCTGCATATTTTGTAGATCTGGATGACCCGAGTATCTTGTGAAGTAGTAAATAGATTCATTTTTGTATCTATTGTTGATATTCTGATTTGGTAAGCCAAATGCAGAATAGATGTAACGACCCGCCATTTTGTACCATTCGCATCCATTATAAGTGTATAGGTAGACACTCATGCCGGAGTTGAATTGCTCAAAATACCGCGTTGTTAATTTAAATTTGGCAAAACTGAACATATACAGTAAATAAATAATCACAGATCACAAACACAGAGTAATAAGTGCAGCGGAAATAAAAGAGATAGTAGTTCATGAAGCTACTATATAAATGTATAAGTTACATCAGAGTTTACAACAGAAGAGTAATACGATACATCAGATACAAATCAGAATACATCACTGGAATCATCGAATACTGAAAGCAGAATAGATGGCTGGATCTTCAAGCAAAGCTCCAACTCCAAAGGTGAGTCTCGAATACTGGTACACTCAGTCTGACCCGAGCGTAAAGCAAAAACACAAGACACTCGAGTCAGGATTAACATTCTTATATTAATAAATCCAACTCAAGTGAAATAGCAATTGAAATACAAGTAACTCAAAGGATGTTTGGAATAACCATCCTTTAAGGATCCGTTAAACTATCTACTATGTAGTAGTGTACGCTAAGTAGATAATGTCTATCAGTAATATGTAAAGATATCAAAATAGTGTTAAGTCATGGCCCATTCCACCCTTAACACATTTTTATTCCCAAAAGCATATACAAGACCGTAGTTTCCCCAAAACCGGAAGTCACCAGAGGGCAATCCATATACTAAAGGTACAAATCAAAATCGTAGTGGTCGCGCATAAATGGAATACAAGTATGACAAGGCACATGAGGCAATACCCAAGGTAGTGATACTACCGTTCGCCTGATCCGGACTGGTGAGAACGCAACGCCGTAGCGCCCGCAACACCGTGAAACAACACTCCCAAAATCAAGGGTGCACCAATCGACAACAAGTAATAAGTAGTTCGAAGAAGTGTGTCCACTTGAGGTAGCAAATCCTCCATTGGCCCGGCACAGCTCCTGTTTTAGTCATTTCCAATTTGACACAAGTGTCAAGGCTATCCATCATCGTTCTCTTTCTTTAGTCATCACGTACATCATTCCAACCACTTCATTCTGGATCATCACTCCGCGCATAGTTATTAAAGTGGTTTCGGTTCAGATAGAGAGTATATCCATTACCGATCCCGGTCTCTTTAATAACTTTCGTAATTATTACACCGATTGGTCGTTTATTTATTTCAAAACCAAATAAACTTCAATTTCAATAGAATTCGTAAATCAACATTTCATTTCTCTTTCGAAACCAATTTCCAAGATTTACGTTTCAAAACTTTCAAATTACCATTTCAAAATCTTATAATACCATTTCAATTCTATATAAAACAATTCAAATATTGTTCCAAGTTCGTATATAAGTTTCAATTCGAAATCATTTAAATTAACTTAATTTTAACATTCAAATCAATTTAAACTCATTTATCGATTTCATTCAATATTCGTTAAGTTACTTTATCCTTCAAAACAATTTCTATTCAATTTCCAATTCATTAAATCAATTTCTTAAGTTCAACTTCATTCAATCAAAACTTACAAATTTAATTAAATTAAATTCATCAAACCAAATTCTTTAAATTTCAAGTCTTACATTAATTCAATAGATCACATTTTATTTCTTGTTAAAGAAATTCAATTTCACTTATTTACTTACTTAAATAATTTCCAAAACTTAATTAATAAAGAAACTCAATTTCAATTATTTACGAAGTAAAATTCACTTATTCAAAAGTTCAATTTTTCTTATTTAAAGAAATCCAATTCAATTTAATCATTAAATAATTCAATCTTATTTAATTATTAAATAAATTCAAAACTTAATTATTAAATAATTTCAAGGTTTAATAAATTTCAAACTTAATCATACTTTCAAACTTAATTATTAAGTCATTTCAAACTTAAATTCAATCATTTCTCAAATTAAACAACATTCTTTTATCAATTACATTGTTAATATTTTGTTTCAGATTATTAAATATTAACATTTTCCTTTCATCAAAATTCAAATTTCAACTTCATTTCAAAACCATATTATTTATTCAAATAAAATCTTCATTTTATTTTTAAATCAAATTATTTGACCAATCGGGTTTTATTTAATTCTCTATCCTAGGTCAAAGTTCAATTTGGGTATTTATCATTTCAACCCGATTCCAATTCAATTCAAAATCAAAGCATAGCAAATGGAACTTGCAGTGTGATAAATGGGATGGTGTCAAAGTAAATAAACAAGCAATAACAATAACCAATATCAATCCAATAATCAATTCAAATAATCCCGAAATAATCGTATTAATTCACATTGTTGTTTGTGCAAATTAATATAATTATCTCTAGAATCTACACTATCATTTCATGTAGATTAAAGATTATTACACTAATATTTATACGGTTCTTCACTTGATATCTATTATTCAATTTTAAACTACAACAATTTATACAACATACATTCAATGGTTCAAGGTGTAGTTAACACTATTTCTACGTGTCAATTTATTTAACATTTAAAGGGGTCATATTATGCAAATGTCATTAATCAAATTAACACAGATATCAAATCTAACTATCCTACGTCAATTTCAATTTCAAATTATTTATCACTTACAACATTTACAAATTTAACATCCAATTGTAAACATCAACAATCAATCATTTAACAACCAAACTGGATTATCATTGCATATATAACGGATAATGGTGTCAGATGTCACAGGTGAACTGATACAGGTAATAACAGTGTAAATATCTAACAGCAGCATATTTCAATTGTCGTTTCAATTGAAATCAAATTTAATAAATAAAAAAACATTAATCGTGAGTGATTGCTCACCTTTCGAGGCTAGAGGGGACAGGAGATGTCACAGATACGCACACTGACACGAGCATTGAAATAGAGTTACGAATGCAAGCACGACTTCCAAAACAAGCTAGATTGGGACGAATCGACGAACGAAGCTGATAAATCAGATCGATGAAAATAGATGAGAAACTGCTTGATTTAGACCGAAACCAAATGTATGTATTATTATTTTCCTTAAACCCAGTATTCAATTTAAAATACATATACATTTTTAAATAATTCTAAAACATCATCCTTACATTACATAATATATAACTCATTAAATAACGTAAGTCATCAAAAAAAACAAAAACAATAATAATAATAATAACTATCATATAAATACGGGTATCATATGCATACTAAATAAACAACTATAGCTGACGTAAACTAATATATGGTAAACTATGACACATATTAATATAAACCCGTTTATACATCAAAACCAATAAATAACTTTTTAAGACAAATCCCAATATATATATACCACTGACGCCCTTTATTACACTTAGATCATATGTTGCCTCGCTGTAAATTGATCTATGGTTTTTTTGTTGTTATTTGGATTGTTAAATTTATGATGTAACGAAAAACAATTCTCATGGTTTAAATGAACACCGTGTTATATCACTTATTCTGATGGTTTAAAACAATGATCTATATAACTGAAATCAAAACAGCTACAACATTACACTATCATATTTCAATGATCTCAAAATGTATTAACTGAGAAAAATGTGAAGGCATAACGTGTAACACAATAACAAGGAAATGTTTATCTCAAACTACTATTTAATTGTCAATATTTCACTTTAAGACACTTATTAAAATAACATATATATAATTTTAAAATTATTGTTTATAGTAGACACAGATATAAAATCAAGATATAAACAATTACCAACGTGACCCAAACAGATCACATATGCTACCTATACAACAGGTTATACAATTATATATAAAACATCTATAAACAACTTTGCAAAATCAATCAGAAATCTCGGGCCTGCATCAAATAATATCATAAGGATCAAATGATGCCGCATAGAGCATCTGAATGTCTTTCAAGCATGTCAGTGACCTTGGACTAATTTCGGCCATGTCAGGGGATTCGAAAGTCAATGGAATCAAAAGTTAAAAGGCCTCAAAGTTTAAAGGTTTCATGCTTCATGTTGGGGTTAAAGTTTCAAGTCGAAGCTCAAAGCTCCATTCATGCCGAAGTTAATGGCAGCAGATGTTGAAGTTAAGGGATTTCAAAAAAAACTTTGCAAAATCAATACTATAGTACAAAACTGTGATCTATAATCAATTTATATGAACATACTTGTCTTATAATATACATAACTTTACTATAGACTCTTATATAACTAACGTAAACTTTATATTTTAATTCAAACATATACATACCTTTATCGAAAAGAATAAAGAAGCAGAGAGGAGGGAGACAAAGTGAAGGTAGCTCGGCCATGGAAGAGGTGGGCTGCTACTCGGGTTTGGATACGGTGGCCGATGGGGTAGTTTGCTTCGGCTGAAGGGTTGGTGGAATGTTTGGTATGGGAGTGGTTGTCATGGAAAAGAAGGGAAAGTGACAGTGGCGTGCTGAGCAGTAGGGTCGGGTCTCTCAACTGAGGGGGAGGAGCGGAGTACGAGCTTTTGGATGGCTGTGTTTGATTGATGAAGCGGTGGCCAGGCTTAGGCGCGGTTGATGGTGATACTTCGGCAGTAGGAAGGTCGGAGGTAAGGAATGTTGTGGGCTGTTGGGTTTGGGTGTTGCAAGCTGATATCTGGGTGGCCGTGACCAGGCTGAGTTGTGCTGGAGGCTAGATGAAGGGGTGGAAGGGAGTGCGTGCTGCGTAGGGTGGGAAGGTGATGGTTAACGAGGTTTGATGGAAACCGGTAGGCTGAGAAGAAGAAAAGGGAGGTGCAAGAGTGAGGGTGGCTTCGGAAAGTAGAAGGAGTGCAGGTTAATTGAAAGGAAATGAACAGGCTTGCAAATAACAACGATAATATACATTTCTTTTTGTTTCCAATGAGATGTTAGCGGAATTCAAAAAAAATGAATATTGGGAATAGTAAGGGCCGGTAGTACGTTGAATCCAGTAATTATGAAAGGCTATTGGTTTCACGTTGGATAGCGAATAGCCACGGGAAATCCAAAAGACTCAGTTGCGGAACCGATGCGCTGAGCGTTTCGCAGATTGCATCGCACACCGGACTCCGAAATACAGAAGTGAATACACTATTGAGATCAGAACGATGAGACGATCAAAACGGTATATAGATGTCAGTGGTATGATTGAATTATAAAAATTTGAATTTTCTAATAGCGGAAAATGCAAGAAAAACGCTGAAAAATAAGATCGACGGAGCCAAAGATGTCCGAATTTGGAAAAACGACAAACTGACATCTTGCTCAGAAGATGGTTTAGAATTTTTCTATGTAAAAATATTTATGTTTTGGAAACATTTTATTTTCATCGCTTTTTAACTGATTAAATTGAAGTAAATTTACGCGCGAAATAAACTTTCATATTTTCGGACGAAAATTTTCCAGTTGCTATGTTTAACTAAACGCATTCCAAATATCAAATTTTTATTTCAAATTTTTATCGTTTAAAATTTTACAAAATTTCAACTAATTACGTTATTAAAACAGTTGAAATTTACGGGTCGTTACACTCTCCCCCACTCAAAACTTTTCGTCCCCGAAAAGGAACGAGGTAAGTAAATAGAAACAACCAGAAAGAAAAACATATTTGAAATACAAAATAACAATTAATTTAAACCATATAAATTCAAATTTTAAATTAATTGATATTCAATAATTGATTTAATCCATTTGATTTCACTAAAATCAATCTCACTATTTCTAAATTCATTATCTTATTATCTCATTTTCTTCAATTTACAATTTCTAAAACCATAAATTTGAATAGTCTTTTATTATAATCATATTTTCTTCAACAATTTTAAATTCTTCTTTATTCCAAATTACTGTTAAATTTATTCTACTTAATATATCTACTCACATATATTTAACCCATATAAATTAATTTAAAACATAAAAGTTTTGATTTAAATTAATTTACATCTATTAATTTCTTTTAAATTCAAGGTATTTTCATATGTTGATCAAATTTCAATTTATTAATTCTTTCAAAACAAATTTACTAATTCTTTCAAAACAAATTTATGTCATTATTAACTGAGTTTACTTATTATCCTATCTAACTCTATTAACATCTTTATAATCAAAATTTTAGTGTATAACATTTATTATAAACACTCAAATTTTATTTATAAATTCAATTTATCTTATATATTATCCAATTACATATTCAACTTCTGAATGATTTAGGTAAGTTGTATTAGAATGCAGTTGAACAATATACAAATAAAATTTTCTCAATTCAATTATTCAAGTTTAAATATTTATTCCAAATTTTGGTTTTATTTATAATTAAAATCATCCTTTAACAAAATTTAAGAATTAGATTTCCGATTAACTTTTAAACCATTTAGAGATATATATAATATTTTTATATCAAATCAAATTAAATTTTAAAATAAGATACCTATATATATGTAAATCAAATTATACTAAAGAAATTTAAATCGAAATATTTTTCAAAACAAACCGTAGCAAAGCTACAGAATAGTATCTCCACTTCGAAACTCGAAAATGAATGTCGATGATGCGGCCGCCATCACCAAAACTATTTTCCAGCGACAAAGAGAAGAGCACTGGTTTCAACATTTTAAAATTCTTTGAAAATGGTTTCTATTTGAAAATACCTTCAATAATATATACTTTAAAATTTTAAAACAAAGTTCGAAATCATCGGAAACTAATTAAATTCACAAATTTCTGAATTAAATTCATTTCAAATTCCAAATCAATTTATAAACCATAATTATAAATTCATTTAGAATAATAATTGATAATCAAATATTATCGTTTTAAACAACCAATTTAATTAACCTATTAAATTTCAGAAAATTTTACTTATAAATATTTATAATATAATCATACAAATTTATTCCATTTACCAAATTTGAAAACGATATTAATTTACAAATACACTTCCTCGCTCGACTATATAAGAATAGATTTCAAAGCAAAGACAGAGATTCAAATTTGATGGACTCAAATCAAAGAGAATTTTGATTCGAAAATAAGTTTGAAACAGAAGATAAGATAATTCGATTACCACAATCAGGAGATGGATGAGTTTATTTAATTCACGGGCAACCTTAACCGGGTCGTCCGTAACTTCAAGAATAAGATCGATGCTGAATTCCGAGGTAAATCAATACTTGATCTCAAGAGATAGAATTCAGGTATAGCATGGAATAGATAGCATCGTAAACCAAGGATACAGAAATCTCCGGTAAATCGATGCCTATTATAAAGGAGTTTTGCTCCTTTACGAATCATTCGAAGATTGGCGAGACCGCCGATCTATTATAGATATCATTCGAATGGAGTTATAGGGTGCTCCAGAATTGAAAGAAGACGAATAGTGAAGGACACGAATGAATTTCGAAACCGAGGGGAACGTTCCAAAATTCAAAAGAATCGAGTCAAAAGGAAGGGACTGAAACTCGAATGAGAGTGATTCTGTAAATACATTTACCCTATATGCTTAGTTTTGCCTAGAGCTACCAAAGCTCTGATACCAACTGTAATGACCCGCCATTTTGTACCATTCGCATCCATTATAAGTGTATAGGTAGACACTCATGCCGGAGTTGAATTGCTCAAAATACCGCGTTGTTAATTTAAATTTGGCAAAACTGAACATATACAGTAAATAAATAATCACAGATCACAGATACAGAGTAATAAGTGCAGTGGAAATAAAAGAGATAGTAGTTCATGAAGCTACTATATAAATGTATAAGTTACATCAGAGTTTACAACAGAAGAGTAATACGATACATCAGATACAAATCAGAATACATCACTGGAATCATCGAATACTGAAAGCAGAATAGATGGCTGGATCTTCAAGCAAAGCTCCAACTCCAAAGGTGAGTCTCGAATACTGGTACACTCAGTCTGACCCGAGCGTAAAGCAAAAACACAAGACACTCGAGTCAGGATTAACATTCTTATATTAATAAATCCAACTCAAGTGAAATAGCAATTGAAATACAAGTAACTCAAAGGATGTTTGGAATAACCATCCTTTAAGGATCCGTTAAACTATCTACTATGTAGTAGTGTACGCTAAGTAGATAATGTCTATCAGTAATATGTAAAGATATCAAAATAGTGTTAAGTCATGGCCCATTCCACCCTTAACACATTTTTATTCCCAAAAGCATATACAAGACCGTAGTTTCCCCAAAACCGGAAGTCACCAGAGGGCAATCCATATACTAAAGGTACAAATCAAAATCGTAGTGGTCGCGCATAAATGGAATACAAGTATGACAAGGCACATGAGGCAATACCCAAGGTAGTGATACTACCGTTCACCTGATCCGGACTGGTGAGAACGCAACGCCGCAGCGCCCGCAACACCGTGAAACAACACTCCCAAAATCAAGGGTGCACCAATCGACAACAAGTAATAAGTAGTTCGAAGAAGTGTGTCCACTTGAGGTAGCAAATCCTCCATTGGCCCGGCACAGCTCCTGTTTTAGTCATTTCCAATTTGACACAAGTGTCAAGGCTATCCATCATCGTTCTCTTTCTTTAGTCATCACGTACATCATTCCAACCACTTCATTCTGGATCATCACTCCGCGCATAGTTATTAAAGTGGTTTCGGTTCAGATAGAGAGTATATCCATTACCGATCCCGGTCTCTTTAATAACTTTCGTAATTATTACACCGATTGGTCGTTTATTTATTTCAAAACCAAATAAACTTCAATTTCAATAGAATTCGTAAATCAACATTTCATTTCTCTTTCGAAACCAATTTCCAAGATTTACGTTTCAAAACTTTCAAATTACCATTTCAAAATCTTATAATACCATTTCAATTCTATTTAAAACAATTCAAATATTGTTCCAAGTTCGTATATAAGTTTCAATTCGAAATCATTTAAATTAACTTAATTTTAACATTCAAATCAATTTAAACTCATTTATCGATTTCATTCAATATTCGTTAAGTTACTTTATCCTTCAAAACAATTTCTATTCAATTTCCAATTCATTAAATCAATTTCTTAAGTTCAACTTCATTCAATCAAAACTTACAAATTTAATTAAATTAAATTCATCAAACCAAATTCTTTAAATTTCAAGTCTTACATTAATTCAATAGATCACATTTTATTTCTTGTTAAAGAAATTCAATTTCACTTATTTACTTACTTAAATAATTTCCAAAACTTAATTAATAAAGAAACTCAATTTCAATTATTTACGAAGTAAAATTCACTTATTCAAAAGTTCAATTTTTCTTATTTAAAGAAATCCAATTCAATTTAATCATTAAATAATTCAATCTTATTTAATTATTAAATAAATTCAAAACTTAATTATTAAATAATTTCAAGGTTTAATAAATTTCAAACTTAATCACACTTTCAAACTTAATTATTAAGTCATTTCAAACTTAAATTCAATCATTTCTCAAATTAAACAACATTCTTTTATCAATTACATTGTTAATATTTTGTTTCAGATTATTAAATATTAACATTTTCCTTTCATCAAAATTCAAATTTCAACTTCATTTCAAAACCATATTATTTATTCAAATAAAATCTTCATTTTATTTTTAAATCAAATTATTTGACCAATCGGGTTTTATTTAATTCTCTATCCTAGGTCAAAGTTCAATTTGGGTATTTATCATTTCAACCCGATTCCAATTCAATTCAAAATCAAAGCATAGCAAATGGAACTTGCAGTGTGATAAATGGGATGGTGTCAAAGTAAATAAACAAGCAATAACAATAACCAATATCAATCCAATAATCAATTCAAATAATCCCGAAATAATCGTATTAATTCACATTGTTGTTTGTGCAAATTAATATAATTATCTCTAGAATCTACACTATCATTTCATGTAGATTAAAGATTATTACACTAATATTTATACGGTTCTTCACTTGATATCTATTATTCAATTTTAAACTACAACAATTTATACAACATACATTCAATGGTTCAAGGTGTAGTTAACACTATTTCTACGTGTCAATTTATTTAACATTTAAAGGGGTCATATTATGCAAATGTCATTAATCAAATTAACACAAATATCAAATCTAACTATCCTACGTCAATTTCAATTTCAAATTATTTATCACTTACAACATTTACAAATTTAACGTCCAATTGTAAACATCAACAATCAATCATTTAACAACCAAACTGGATTATCATTGCATATATAACGGATAATGGTGTCAGATGTCACAGGTGAACTGATACAGGTAATAACAGTGTAAATATCTAACAGCAGCATATTTCAATTGTCGTTTCAATTGAAATCAAATTTAATAAATAAAAAAACATTAATCGTGAGTGATTGCTCACCTTTCGAGGCTAGAGGGGACAGGAGATGTCACAGATATGCACACTGACACGAGCATTGAAATAGAGTTACGAATGCAAGCACGACTTCCAAAACAAGCTAGATTGGGACGAATCGACGAACGAAGCTGATAAATCAGATCGATGAAAATAGATGAGAAACTGCTTGATTTAGACCGAAACCAAATGTATGTATTATTATTTTCCTTAAACCTAGTATTCAATTTAAAATACATATACATTTTTAAATAATTCTAAAACATCATCCTTACATTACATAATATATAACTCATTAAAATTTACATTAAATAACGTAAGTCATCAAAAAAAAAACAAAAATAATAATAATAATAATAACTATCATATAAATACGGGTATCATATGCATACTAAATAAACAACTATAGCTGACGTAAACTAATATATGGTAAACTATGACACATATTAATATAAACCCGTTTATACATCAAAACCAATAAATAACTTTTTAAGACAAATCCCAATATATATATACCACTGACGCCCTTTATTACACTTAGATCATATGTTGCCTCGCTGTAAATTGATCTATGGTTTTTTTGTTGTTATTTGGATTGTTAAATTTATGATGTAACGAAAAACAATTCTCATGGTTTAAATGAACACCGTGTTATATCACTTATTCTGATGGTTTAAAACAATGATCTATATAACTGAAATCAAAACAGCTACAACATTACACTATCATATTTCAATGATCTCAAAATGTATTAACTGAGAAAAATGTGAAGGCATAACGTGTAACACAATAACAAGGAAATGTTTATCTCAAACTACTATTTAATTGTCAATATTTCACTTTAAGACACTTATTAAAATAACATATATATAATTTTAAAATTATTGTTTATAGTAGACACAGATATAAAATCAAGATATAAACAATTACCAACGTGACCCAAACAGATCACATATGCTACCTATACAACAGGTTATACAATTATATATAAAACATCTATAAACAACTTTGCAAAATCAATCAGAAATCTCGGGCCTGCATCAAATAATATCATAAGGATCAAATGATGCCGCATAGAGCATCTGAATGTCTTTCAAGCATGTCAGTGACCTTGGACTAATTTCGGCCATGTCAGGGGATTCGAAAGTCAATGGAATCAAAAGTTAAAAGGCCTCAAAGTTTAAAGGTTTCATGCTTCATGTTGGGGTTAAAGTTTCAAGTCGAAGCTCAAAGCTCCATTCATGCCGAAGTTAATGGCAGCAGATGTTGAAGTTAAGGGATTTCAAAAAAAACTTTGCAAAATCAATACTATAGTACAAAACTGTGATCTATAATCAATTTATATGAACATACTTGTCTTATAATATACATAACTTTACTATAGACTCTTATATAACTAACGTAAACTTTATATTTTAATTCAAACATATACATACCTTTATCGAAAAGAATAAAGAAGCAGAGAGGAGGGAGACAAAGTGAAGGTAGCTCGGCCATGGAAGAGGTGGGCTGCTACTCGGGTTTGGATGCGGTGGCCGATGGGGTAGTTTGCTTCGGCTGAAGGGTTGGTGGAATGTTTGGTATGGGAGTGGTTGTCATGGCAAAGAAGGGAAAGTGGCAGTGGCGTGCTGAGCAGTGGGGTCGGGTCTCTCAACTGAGGGGGAGGAGCGGAGTACGAGCTTTTGGGTGGCTGTGTTTGATTGATGAAGCGGTGGCCAGGCTTAGGCGCGGTTGATGGTGATACTTCGGTAGTAGGAAGGTCGAAGGTAAGGAATGTTGTGGGCTGTTGGGTTTGGGTGTTGCAAGCTGATATCTAGGTGGCCGTGACCAGGCTGAATTGTGCTGGAGGCTAGATGAAGGGGTGGAAGGGAGTGCGTGCTGCGTAGGGTGGGAAGGTGATGGTTAACGAGGTTTGATGGAAACCGGTAGGCTGAGAAGAAGAAAAGGGAGGTGCAAGAGTGAGGGTGGCTTCGGAAAGTAGAAGGAGAGCAGGTTAATTGAAAGGAAATGAACAGGCTTGCAAATAACAACGATAATATACATTTCTTTTTGTTTCCAATGAGATGTTAGCGGAATTCAAAAAAAATGAATATTGGGAATAGTAAGGGCCGGTAGTACGTTGAATCCAGTAATTATGAAAGGCTATTGGTTTCACGTTGGATAGCGAATAGCCACGGGAAATCCAAAAGACTCAGTTGCGGAACCGATGCGCTAAGCGTTTCGCAGATTGCATCGCACACCGGACTCCGAAATACAGAAGTGAATACACTATTGTGATCAGAACGATGAGACGATCAAAACGGTATATAGATGTCAGTGGTATGATTGAATTATAAAAATTTGAATTTTCTAATAGCGGAAAATGCAAGAAAAACGCTGAAAAATAAGATCGACGGAGCCAAAGATGTCCGAATTTGGAAAAACGACAAACTGACATCTTGCTCAGAAGATGATTTAGAATTTTTCTATGTAAAAATATTTAGGTTTCGGAAACATTTTATTTTCATCGCTTTTTAACTGATTAAATTGAAGTAAATTTACGCGCGAAATAAACTTTCATATTTTCGGACGAAAATTTTCCAGTTGCTATGTTTAACTAAACGCATTCCAAATATCAAATTTTTATTTCAAATTTTTATCGTTTAAAATTTTACAAAATTTCAACTAATTACGTTATTAAAACAGTTGAAATTTACGGGTCGTTACAATAGATATTCAGTTTGATCTGAGAAACTGCTTCTCTATCTTTGTGTATCCATCCTTTGTTGTCTCCCTAGCAAATATCGAGGACGAAATTTTCTTAAGGGGGGAATCTGTAACATTCCTATTTTTAAACAAATTTAAATTAGTAATTAATTTGATTCCTAGATTAAATAAAGAATCAATTTGGTAATTAATATGAAATTTTGGATTAAATTGTGAATTTAATTGTGAAATTAAATTGAAAATGTGGGAATATATATATATATATATATATATATATATGAAAAGATATTGTTTGTTTATTAATATAAATGTATATAAATATGATTTTAAATATAGAATTTCTAATTGGAAATTCAGAAATAAATAGTTTGAATAATATTTTAATTATAAGATTAATTGTGGATTTATTTGAAAATTTGAGTAAATATATATCAAAATATTGTAAATAAAGGAATTGATTTGAAAATTCAATAAATTGATTTTAAATAGAATTTTGATTTTGGAAAATTCAAAATGTAAATATTTATAAATAAATTAATTTTAAATTGGAATTTGGATTTGAAATTCAAATATAAATTTACTGCAATAAGTTTAATATTCTTTTTCTTTAAGATTATACAAATATATAAATATAGTTTGAAAAAAACTCTATAATATAAAATTAATAAAAATCTGTTTCGAATTATAATACATGTGTATATCTATATTTTGAAAGTTATTTGAAAGTAAGACATTTAAATATGTTAAGATATAAATATAAATAATTAAAGGGTTTAAAATACAAATTTCAAATTTAATGAAATAAGGGTTTAAAACAAAATTTATAAATAAAATAAAGAAAAGGTTTTGAACATAAATTTACTTATTTTAACAAGTGTAAGATTTTTAAAATCATGTTGTGACAAATGTTTAATAAGGAACATCATTAATTAACAAGTGTTAGTTCCATTTTACAAGTGGCAAAAGAATCAAATTTTCCTTTTTTAACAAAACTACATAAACATATAGGTAAGAAAGAAAGTTTGAAAACCAGGCTATTCTCAAACCTGGAACAGAGAAAAGTATAAATAAAAAACAAAAGAAAAGTTCAAACCTGAAAGCTTTCGATCTTAAACCATCAACCTGGAAGCTTAAGGCCAGAAATGAAAATCAGTGAGAATCAATTTAAAACAACAACCTATGTTCAAAAACTTCAACCTGATTCAACGAACAGAGCAGGTAAAAACAAAAACTTAGATCAAACAAAAGCCTTAGCTCATTAGTAATAAAATTCAGATCAACAACTTCAGTTTCAAATACATTTTCCAGTTCAGGTTTCCAAATTTTCAAATCTGGACAGAGCCTGATCAAATAATCTTCATTCTGGATCAAGCAATCAGATCAACAATTCCAGATCAAGGACAACAAAGCAATTTCCAGTTTTGAATTCTGGAAGTAATTCTAGACTTTGCCTCTCTTTTTAAAATCTGTGCTCTTCTTTGACAAATTCCAGGTGAGCAAACTTTAAGGGTCCGTTTGGTTTGTTATTTTTAGTTTTGTATTTTCGTCTAAATAAAAATGCGCATTTCTTATGCATTGTTGGAAAACACACAATTTTGAAAAATGAAATTAACATAGAAAATAGAAAACAAGTTTATTTGATTTTTCGTGTTTTGAGACATAACAAAAGGACGGAAAACAATTCCTCTCCTCCATTTTCCGTCCATCGTTGTAATGGCTAAGAATTGTAAAAACATTTCTCATGTTTTCTTATATTTTGCAGTATATGTTGAAAATACAAAACAAAAACCTCAAAACGAAACCAAACGGACCCTAAACTTTTAAGCCAGTTTCTTTTGAATCTTATGCCTGTGATGATAGTGTTGATGGATTTGAATTTATCTGCTGGTTTATGTGTGTTTAAATAATTAATTGTATGTCTGTGTATACATACATATATATCTCGGCTAACAACAGTTTTATAAAACCTGATAGGAAATCCAAAAATCATCCCATTTAAACCTTTTAAAGCTTTGATCTACGAATGAAAAATACTTGTATATGTATAACATCATTTTTAAAAGAAAATTCGAGTATTTAAATTAAACATTTATTTAGAAAAGGATATATATGCAGTGATGATCTATTAGCCCAGAATCAAATGTTTTAATTTCATAATTCGATCACATAAACAGTTTTAACTTGGAAAATGATGATTTTAGAGAATCGTTTCATAAATTTTAGTTTGGTAATTTGTGAGAAATTGTATGTTGAAAAAAATTTACATTTTTTCCAATCTCTAGCGATCGACGAGGAATTGTGGATCGTGATTAATGGTGAGAGTAGTTGGGAGGTCAGAGAGTTTGGGAAAAATGATCGATGAAATTACTGATCCTCGTGGTGATGGCGCGATCAGATTTTAGGGTTTAAACCTATATTTTGGTCGAGGTTGGTTTTTGAATTTTTGTGGTGACTTCAGAGCACCGGAGCTGATCGCTCCGATGGGAATCGAAGCTGGGGAGGTTGACGAAGCTCCAGTTGGAATGGCGTGGATGATCGTGGACGAGGTCGTCGGCAAGAGGTTGATCTAGGCAGTTGGTTTGGAGTTGCAGTTTTGATCGAATTACTCGATTTCAATTCGAGATAGAATTGTTGGATCTGGGTGGTCGGAAAGCTTGTAGTGATCTTCGGCGATGTGTCGATGGTCGTGGGGTTGGTTAGGGTTGGTTGGAGTTCTCGTGCAGGTGCACGGTGCACGATTGTGTCAGATAGGGATTAAAGTTTTGGAGAGGAAGAGTTGGACTCAGGTTCGACTCGAAGAATTTTGTGAAAAAACTCGAAGTATAGAGTGTTGAGGGAAAAGTCGAAGTAAGGCTTTGGATTTCTCGAGTTTGTCTCGGGATTGTTTGGATAGGTGTGATAACAGCTTCCAAATTTTAGATGAACTCAAATTTAAACATGTTTTAAACCATTTATTTTAAATAATAAATATTTTTTTTAAATTTTGGAGTAGTGAAGAGTTTTGAAAATAAATCATTTTTAAAATTATTAAGTTTAATATATTTTAAATATATATATATATATATATATATATTTTTTTGAAAAAAGGTGAATTTTATTGATGCCCTAAAGGCTGATCCAAACTTACAAAGTCTTGAAACAAGACAAAGACAAGAACAAGAAGCCTAACCGGCAAAAATAAAACAAATAAAGCTAAAGGTAGGCTCAACTTCAAACTCATCCACGAAAGCTCAGTGACAAAAATCATGGCGGATCCACTTTCCAGTTTTGAAGGATGCTTCTCTCCAGCTCTGTCGCACAGGTAAAAAGCTTTCCTTTAATTCTTTTTACAAGAATCCTAACATCCTGTTCAATTGCAATCTGAATCTGGTGATGGTTCTTAGCAGTTTTCTGGAAGACACGTCGATTCCTTTCTTTCCAGAGATGATGAACAGTAGTTGTGAGGCAAATAAGCTGCAGTTGGGTCAACAAATCTTCTTTCTTGCGGGAACTCAGGTATAATAATTCATCTTCTAGGGAAGAAGTAGCATGCAAGACTTGATTTTTATTCTTAATTTGACTTAAAACACGAGTAGAGTATTCGCATTCAAAAAAAAGGTGTTTGTGAGATTCAGGGTGGGAATTACATAGTTGACAGTTGAGGTTGACTTCCATACCCCATCTGGCAAGTCTGTCAGCCGTGGGGAGTCTGAGATTAGTGGCTTTAAAAGTCGTAAACGCCATCTTTGGGTTGTTAGATCGAGACCATATAGGATCCGCCCAAAATCTGATAGTATGCTTAGTACGCAGAGCTTCCCAAGCACTATTAGTAGTAAAGGTACCATCTTTAGTGTAGTTCCAGGACCAAATATCATTAGATTCAGAAGAGTAGATAGGAACAAACTTAACATCCTCGGCAATAACATGGAGGCCTTTCTGATCCGGTATCCATTTATTATGCTGAAAAATGGATGCTACCAGATCATCATATTCACCAATACATGAAACCATACCCCAGCCATATTTGACAGCAAGTGAATTACCATTTATCCAAGGATCCCTCCAGAGGTAAGTATCCCTGCCATTTGCTATTTTCCTTGAGATGCATGTTTTCAAACTGTCTCTGCTTCTTAAAATGCATTTCCAAACCCCAGATGAGTTAATATCCTCATGCATGGTCCAAAAACTCCCTTTTAAATATCTACTCCTCATCCACCTAGCCCAGAGAGTGTTAGAGGTAGTAATTTTCCACCCATGTTTCACTTGATATGTCTTCCGTAGATCTTTCAGGTTGATAAGTCCAACACCTCCTTCAGCTTTTGGTCTGGAAAGTATATCATAACTAACTTTATGTAATCCCCCCCTCCAAATGAAGTTAACCAAATGTTTTTAAAATTTTTAATTTAAAAGCTTAAGTTAATTTGTTTATTAATAATGATTTATTACCAAGGTTTATTAATAATGATTTATTACCAAGGTTTATTAATAATGATTTATTACCAAGGTTTATTAATTAAAAATAATTAATCCAATGGTAATTAATTAAGGGTTAATTTATTAATGAAATTAATTAAGGATAATTAATTAAATGGTAATAAATTAAGGGTTAATAAATGCAATTAATTAAAGGATAATTAAATAATTAAAGGTTAATTATTTACTGATTAAAGGTTAATTAATTTATTAATTAAGATTAATTAATTAATAATTAAAGGTTGATTTAAGGTTAATTAATAAATGATTAAAGGATATTTAATTAATTAAAATGATTTGTAATTAATTATTGTTAGTTAACCAGGATTAGTGACTAATCTGATTTAAATTAATCACATAATTAATTGATCTTACTTATGGATGTTTGGATTCTATGTGAATGGTGAATTGTTCGATATTTTTGATGTGTGATGCTCTGTTTTTATTTGAGCTGTGAATTATGATGTAACTTATTCATCTATGATGTAACTTATTTCTCTGCGATGAATTATATTATTTTATATATGAATCTGTGAATGAAGATAAGCGTTATAGATTATACCGCTTATCGATATTGATATGATTGAATCTGTGATGATTGATGTCGTTGCACCATTGTGTAAATCCCCTGGACCACACTATACACACAAAAATATGGATTTCACGAGGAAATTAGTTAAGTCACAGATTTTTGGAATGGTTTTAAAAATTGAATTTTGAATCCAAATAGTTTTTGGAAATGGAATTGGGTTAAATGTGAAAAGCTTTTGAAAATGAGTTTTAAAGATAAAAGTTATTTGAATAACTTGATAAAGTTTGGAATTTAAATAATTTGAATTTGAATTTGAATTCAAGGCCTGAAATTGAATTCTATGTTTTGAAATTATGGTTTAAAAAGGGTTTTACAAGTTATATAATGTGTTTATATGGGTTTTAAACTATTTTAAACGTATTGTTTTGGGAATTTTGAATTTAACCCTAATTTTATACTTGAAGGGCTTTAACTCGTGCAAATGTAATAGGGTTTTTTTCCGAAATGAAAACTGTTTGTTTTCAAATAATAATAGCTTTCATTTAAAGGAAGGTTTTCCAAGTTGTATTGAAAAGGTTTCAAGTTTTGAAATGAAATTTTTTTGAAAGCTATAAATGAATCTTTGTGAAAAATTGTTGAAGCTTCTTTTGAAATTGAAGAGAATCTAAAAGGTGTATCTTTTGTATAAACGATTTAAAACAGAAATTGTTTTGAAAAGTTATGAATTGAATCTTTTATTTAAAGATTGGATGAATTAATTCAATTTGAAAGGGGAATTGTTTTGAAAGGCTATGAATTAATCTTTATGAAAGATGGGTGAACTTTGTGAAGTGAATCTTTTTGTTTAAAAGATTTGAAAATGGTAATTTGTTTAAATCATTTGAAAGAAAATGTTTTGGGTAATAAGTTGTGACTTAACTGAATCCCAATATCCATATGTTTTAAAATACTGCGCTCATTATTCGGTTTAGCCGGGAGAGGACTTTGTGTTATATTTCCCATTTCGAATAGTGATACGACGAAATGGAAAGCAATTGAAGACGGTGGTGAAGACCAAGTGTTTTCGAGAACGATAGGATAACCTGTCGAATGACACTACACTGAGTTGCTTCGGTATAGAGATCTCCATATGTGATAGGGAGTCCGATCGGGATTGTGGATGCCCGGATTGCAAGAGCTTCTTTGGAAGTGCCTTCGGCTCTGTTCGAACCCGGAACAGACTTGTATGGATGTGTGTCTGACATTACACTTTGAGATGTAAAACCAGTTTCTATCAAATACATTTCTGTTTGGTGGCGGAGAATTTATTCTCTTAGCTTAGCACCCTTCTCTGAGACGTACGAGCTCAGAGGTTATGTAGTTGATGGTAACTAGTGATACATTCCCAATTTGGTAATGTGGCGTACGAAGTGCTGCTGATCATTTGTTGATCGAAGCATGGCTTTATGAAAAAGCGTAGCTTTGTGGATGAGACTTCGTCGAGCCTCACAACCCGGTAATGGTCAAAACAGGATCGTTGCAGTAAGGTTATTTGGGGGTAGCGCCCTCTAAGGGTATGCCATTTTCTTCTGGATTATGAGTGGTATCATGGTATGGAGCCCAGATACTTAACTTTGTGGATGCTGCAAACTTATTGCTTTGTGGTTGTTGGTTGAGAGGTACCTCGGATAAAGGTTGGTAACGACTGGGGGATGGCATATTCATCTCAGTAGTTACCTAGTTACATTGGTAACCCGACCTTGTGTTGGAAGAGATCCGGTTAGGTTCTCAGGGGCATCCCTCCAGTGGCGTTCCATTTTGTGTGGGAAGTTCCTTTGCCTGACCATTTGTTGGAAATCCAATACGAGCCTTGTACGGTTTTAGTTGTATAACCTGCCATGCAGCATGGCGGTAACCTGCTACAAAACATGGTAGCTACAGTAGGCATACGACGAAATGTGGTATGCTAGCTAAGATTAATATTATACTTTCGAAATGTTTTCCACTATGCACTAATAATAATATCAAAAAGATTTTTGCGTAGTAAGAATGTTTGACTATCATAAGAAGAAATCTCCTCCAAGTCTACGATTGCATTGTGTGTGTGGTGGAAGGTCTTATGGTTGTTTCATTTTCCAAAAGCATAGCGAATTTCTTCAACTTCTTCTGTTGTTTGTTTTAAAAGATAAAACTGTTTTGTTTGCTTATACCAGTCCCATGACTGACCTGGAGTTTATTGTTCCCTTCCTAAACTTTGGGTGCCCACAATTTTCCACACGGGCAGTCTAGAGTTGGGTTTTTCAGATAGCCGAATAGTAGGTGATGATTCGATAGCATCCAGCTTTTGGATTTCGGCGATAGCATTTGTTTCTATGGATCAGATTTTCTTAATACATCATGATGGTGGTTCGAGCTTTTCGATATGGAGTTTGGAGTCTTTAGAGCTTTGGCAATGGAGTCACAATATGTTGGATTCTCTCTTTCTCACTTGGAAATTCTATTGAAGATATTCTTTCCGTTGTATCTTGTATCTCTGATGTATATTGATATTCATTGTATCATTATTGTATCGAATGTTGTATATCAATGATATATTCTTTTTCTTCCACTGGGTTGTTGTACTTAATGTGCTATAAGCTCCAGCGAGCCAGATTCGGTGTTTGAATCTACGGCATTTCAGTACAAGCGATGTATGGGTGCTGATTTTTGAAGGTCGAGTCAGGATCGTTACAAGTGGTATTTTTGTTCAAGCATTATTTGATACCGGTACCTCTCATAGTTTTATTTCCTGTGAATCAGTAGTTAAATTTCATCTTATTTTGAGTATTGTAGAAAACCCTGTGTATGTGTTTAAGCTCTTAGGCGGGGCAACCCATTTGAATATGATTTCTAAAGATGTGCTAGTTTCCTACCTTTCTCATCACTTTTGTTGTGACCCGTATGTTTTAAAATTTAAAGGGTTTGATGTTATTCTTGGTATGAATTGGTTATCAAAATATGAGCTACTTTAGATTATAATGAAAGAACTATATCATTAGTAATCAATTTAGGAAGATTTGCTAGAGTATCATGTGGGAAACCCAGTATCCACATGTGTAGTTTCTTGTATGCACTAGATGTATCCAAAGAAAATCCAAGGTCTATTTAAGTTGTTAATAATTTTCTTGATGTATTTGAAAAAGGTAGAAATTTACCCCTACACCAAGAGATAGAGTTCTACATTGATTTAGTCTGTGGTTCAAGGCCTGTAGTACAAACTAAGCGAAGATTGGCTCCGAGGGAGAGAGAGGAGTTGGTAAGTCAAACCCAGGACCTATTAAGGAGAGAATTGATTAGATTTAGTCATTCGAGTTGGTGGTCTACTATGGTGTTTGTGGCTAAGTCTGATGGATCCTTAAGGTAGTGAAAGGATTATAGGGAGTTGAATAACCTGACCACTAGGAACGAGTATCCCTTACCCCGCATCAATGATCTTTTTGATCAACTTCACAGAGCTGTGGTATTTTCTCAGATGAATCTAGCTACAAGATTCCTTTAGTTGAGGGTCATTGAAGATAGTATACCCTTAACCACTTTAGGGGCCCTGACTCTTTCTTTGAGTGCTTGGTTGCGCCTTTCGAGCTAACCAATGCACCGACATATTTTGTAGATCTCATGAACCATGTTTTCCGAGATGTTTTTAACAAGTTTGTGTTAGTTTTCATCGACGACATACTTATCTATTCCAAATTTGAGAAGGAGGATGAACATCATTTGGAAGTGGTGTTGGAAACATTAAGGAGACATGTCCTAAAGGCAAAAAATTTTAAGTGCCACATTTAGAAATCAAAGCTAAGATTTCTTAGGACATATTATGACAGGAGAAGTTATTTAAGTGGACCTAGTAAAAGTAAAAGTCATTCAAGAATGGAAGCCAATGTAGACACCTATCAAGGTTTGTAGTTTCTTAGGTTTAGCTAGATATTATAGGAGGTTTATTCAAGATCATTATAAGATTCCTCCTATTTGACTAAGCTGACTAAAAAAGGGGAGTAGTTAATATGGACTCCAAAGTGTGAAGAAGCATTTTTAGAATTAAAGAAGAGATTGACTGGCACACCAGTTTTGGCTATCCCATATGAAAACAATGGTTCACGGTTTACACAAATGCTTATGGAATGGGACTAGTTGTTGTTATGATGCAACATGGTAGAGTGATTGCATATACAAGCAGTCATTGAAGCGTCATGAGAAGAAATATACTACGCATGACCTGGAGTTGTTGGCTGTTGTTTTTGCATTAAAAATGTAGAGACGCTACTTGTTGGATAAGGATCCTTCTATTGCTCTTAATTTCTTTTCGGTCTTTAGAGATTTTAGGAGTAAGCTTTCATTCTTTAATTAGGTGAAAATTTTGAGCTATTCATGAATCATAAATTTTTGAAGTATCTTTTTACACAGAAGGATCTGAACCTAAGACAATAGAGGTGCTTGAGTTTCTGGCATCCTTCGACTTGGATAATTTTTACACGCCAGGGAAGACCAGTGTGGTGGCGAATGCCATAAGCAAGAATGCCGTTTTGACTCATTTGGAGGTTACCTCGACACTTTAGGAAAGGATTATGAGAAATCAGAGGAAGGATTAGATATTGGAAGGACTAATTCAAAGTGTTGAGGAGGGTAGATGTTCGGATTTTGTGATGGATGGTCGAGGTGCTTTAAGAATGAACGGATCATTGTGTGTTCTAATGTGGTTGGGCTGAGGTAGGAAGTTTTGTTAGAATGCCACAAGTTTACGTTATCCAGGAGTTCATAAGATGTATAAGGACATGAAAAGAGTATTTTGGTGGCCGGGAATGAAGAAGGACATTTTTGTCTATGTTATCTTATGTTTGTGCTGTCAACAAATCAAAGGTGATCTTTAGAAGGCAGCCGGATTATTGCAACCATTGGAAATACCTAATTGGAAATGGAAAATGATATCAATGGATTTTATCGACGGATTTCCCAGAACCAAAAAAGGAAATAAAGGAGTATGGATTATCGTGGATCGACTAATGAAGAGCGCACATTTTATCCTGGTAAAACCAACGGGAATCGTTGCTACTTTAGCTGAAATTTTTATGAGAGAGATAGTCATGTTGCATGGAGTTCCTTTGATTAAAGTAAGTGATCGAGACCCCCTATTTACTAGTCAATTTTGGGAAGCGCTGCAAACAACTCTTGGAACAAAGTTAAGCTTAAGCACAACATATCAACCCAAAATAGTCAACATATACAGTGAGTGAATCAGATTCTAAAGGATATCTGTGAGCACGTATTCTAGATTTTGGTGGATCATGAGGGGATCATTTGTATTTAGTTGAGTTCTTCTATGATAATAGCTTCCAAGCGAGCATCGGTATGACACCTTATAAAGCCCTAAGATTTCCAAAAGAGTTATGCTAATAAGAGGTGAAGGGATTTGGAATTTGTGGTTGGAGACTTGGTGTTCATAATGATTTCTCCAATAAGAGGAGCTGTTCGATTTGGAAAAGATGGAAAGTTAGCTCCAATGTATGCTAGACCTTTCTGTATTCTTAAGAGAAATGGATCGCCTTGCTTGTAGGGTCCAAAGGCTAGAGAGATTGGCAATAATTCATAGCCTGTTCCACATATCTCATTTGATAAAATATGTTCATGACCCATCTTTGATTGTGGAGCCATTGGTTCAAGAGGAATTGGAAATAAAACTGAACCCTATAGTGGTTAGACATCCAGTTTATGTTATGGATCAGGATCAAAAGAGGTTGTGTAACAAGGTGGTGCGACTTGTCAAGATTCAGTGGAATGGCGATCCAAGCGACTCCGCTTGGGAGATGGTGGATCGTATTAAAGAAGCCTATCCCTAGTAGATGTTAGGATGGTTAGTTATAGGTTGTATGTATTGTGTATGTTTATTTGCTACGGATGCTTAGTACATGTCTTTGTATATGTTTTATGATATTAATATATAGTTTTTGCATGGTTTGCATTATCTCCTTGTTTGCTAATTTCGAGACGAAATTCTTTTAAAAAGGGGAGAGTGTAATGACCCAGTATTTAATCACCATTTAAATGGATATTTAGTTATATTTTAAATAATTAATAAATGAATTTTTATTAACAATAAAGTAATTCTAAATAATAGTTAATGATGATAAAATCACTTAATTTTTTTTACCAATATATAGTTCATAGAGAAATAGAAAATGTGACCGAAAATTATTTTTCAAAATATTAATTTTTCAATAGTTAAAACTTATTTAAAATGTCATAGCACTATTGTAAACACACATGCACACATTACAAACCATTTTAACATGGTATGTACATGTATATTTTCAGGTACATGTTTTCTTCTTAAGTATGTAAACATATAAGATTTTAGTTATAAAATATATATATGTATATATATAAATATATATAAAAATATCATTTTCCAACACATTATACTAGATCCATGGCATAAATAGTGTTTGGGGGGAGTACATGTAGTGGACAGAAATGATGAGGGGGGGAGGATGGAGGTGCATGCATACACATATTTTATTTTAAGCAATTACGCATTTTAAATTAATTTCCTAAGACTATATATACCACTACTCTTTCATGTTCTCATTTTTACAACCCTCCTTTCCATCTCAAAATTTCTAAGAGTTTAAGAAAAAAATTCATGGCTTCCTCTTCATAATTTCTAATAAGAAAAATTCTTTTTGCAAAAATCTCTCCGTTAGTTCACAAAATGACTTCTACATCTTCTACAACACCTCTCTTTCAAAATACAAGCATCCATCCACCAAAACATTACATAGCCATATCAACAAGGCCCATGCCAAGCCAAAATCCCACCTGGCCGATCCCATTTTCAGTATTCGAGAAACAAAAGTTCCAATTTTTGCAAGTTTCTAAAATGTTTTCAAGTTTTGGTAAAAGTTTGTTTTTGAATTTAAAAATTTTTGGTCGGTAATACTCTTGTTTTAGGAAAAGAAAAATACTTGATTTTGATGAAATATATGTTGTGAAAATATAATTGTTGTTGTGTTGAATTATCATGTTATGTTGATGGCATACGATTATGAATTTACGCTTGCGATTGGATTTGTGATTTGGTTGTTAAATAAAATGTTTGGTTATGGATATATGAATGGTTCGTTATGATATGATGGTAGCATGTTTATGAAACCAAAACCAAGTGTATGTGATGAATTGTTGTGAAGACAACACCTTGAAAAGTTGCAAAGGAATTGAGATCCGATTTGAAAACAAAAGCTCTTTTTCTAGCTTTGGATTTTTGAAATGATTTTCCAAATTTTTGTACTTTATTTAAGTTTTCAAAACTCATCCATTTGTGTTTTCCAACATGTAGTAGCAAGAGTTGAAGTAAAGTTTTTCACCTATAAATCAATTCTAGCGAACTGTGATCGTAGCAATAGTCGATGTGGATTCGGTTTGGAAAATTTCATGGTTTAAAGTTTTAAAGTGTTTTCTTTCCAATTATTTTTGAAAACACAGTTCAAATTAATTAAGTCAAAAGTTTAAGTTTTATTTATTTAATAACATATATATTTAATATATTAATTAAGGTAATTATTGTTTAATTAATTAATTAATTAATTAAGCAATTAAGTTAAGTAATTAGAGTTTAATAAACTATTAACCAATTAATTTAATTAGTGCAGTTTTAAATAATGATTAATTAAGAAAAAGGAAATTAATTTATATTTAATCAAGTTTATTTACTTTAGTTAATTATTTAAATAGACTTAGTTATTTAATAAATTATTATTTAATTAAAGGTTAATTATTCGCTTAATTTGGAATTAATTCTTAAATAAATGTTATTTAATTAAAGTTTAATTATAAATAAAATTAGGGTTATTTATGATTTAATCTTGATTTACTAAAGATTAATTAAGTATTGTTGAGTTTTAAACTTATGTTTTAATTAAGTTTTGTGTTATCCCACCTTTTGGCCGGGCCTTGACACCAAAACATTAACTAGAAACCAAAGACAATTCGTCTTGAAGATCGGTTATACACATGTCTACTATGGATACTGGTAAATTTTTCCTAAGTCTAGATCGAGCTACAATTGATATGACACGACAAGCAAAGCTACGGAAGCGAACGTTCTAAACTTTAGGTCAATCGGAGTTCATGCCAGCAGCATTCCCCTTCGGTCAGAAACTGATGGTCTCATAATAGATTAGGTGGGTCTGTGACATGCTTATGTTGAAGTAGGTAGATAAGTAGTCGGTAATTATAAGCTCAAATCATGGGATTTGGGCGAGGTGCAGAACTAGATTTTTGTTTGTTAGGACTCGTACCGGTAGCATTCCCCTTTTAGACTAGGACTGGTAGAGATGGACCTCATGTCTGATGCAGCTAAGGAAGGAGAGTCTAAGGAGGTCCCTAAGTTGGAAAATTCGAAGAAGAAGTGGTGGAAAGATAAGAAGGACAAGGATAAGAAGAAAGGATGAGGACCTCAAAAGCAGATTAAGAAAGGCGAGAAATGCAAGTGCTGTGGATTGGTTGGTCATTTCGTAAGGGACAGCAAGAAGGATAGAATAAAGGGAAAGTGTTACACTTGTGGGAAGCCTGGTAATCTTAGTAGATTTTGTTCTTAAAGGACGGGGTAGGAAGTAGGCGCTCCTACAGTGAAGATACAACCCTTAGATGCAGCACCTTCTAGGAGTGGACCAGATAGAGATAGGAAAGACACCGTGTAAGGTTTGATATCTATTTCGGATTTTCCTATTCAGACTCTTTTTGATTCTAGAGCATCACATTCTTCCATTTCTAGTTCCTTGGTTGATTGTTTGCACTTAGATATCTCTTTAGTAGCAGAATCCATAGTTGTTTAAAACCCCATAGGAGGATCGACACATTTATCCACGATTTGTAGGGGTTTGAAATTTTTATCCTAGGCGTAGAGTTTGATTGTAACGAATATGTATTTGGATTTTCAGGATATGAAAGATTTTAGGGATGGATTGGTTATCCACTTATGGAGCGATATTGGACTACGAGAGGAGAGTCATTAGACTAGAGACATGTAGCGGGCGGACTCTTGAGGTTTCTTGCAATCCACAGGGATCAGTCATGTTGAGCTTCCTTTATTCCCTTGATTGTTCACTAGTAGAGTTAGGTTCAGTTCCAATCATCAAAGATTTTCTAGAGGAGGTCAGGGGACTACCCCCTAAGAGTGAGATCAACTTTAGGATCTATCTTAATGACAGTGCTAAGCTAGTGGCATTGCCCGTGAGACACATGGCACCTAGGGAGAGGAAGGAGTTAAGTAAGCAGGTCGGTGAGCTATTGGAGAAAGGCTTCATCAGACAGGGCATATTGGAGTAGAGAGCGCCGGTGGTCTTTGTTACAAAGGCAGATGGTTCCCTTTGACTTTGCATAGACTATAGAAAGTTGAATAAGCTCACGAAGAAGAACCATTATCCACTTCCCAGGATAGACGATCTTTTTGATAAGTTGGTTGAGTCTTCATTATTTTCTCAGTTTGATTTAGCCACTGGATTTCATCAGCTTAGAGTCGCTGATGATAGCATCGATAAGACAACATTTAGGACAATTGATAGGTTCTTTGAGTGGTTGTTATGCCGTCTGGGCTAACCAATGCCCCAGCCTATTTTGTAGATTTGATGAGCCATGTTTTTCAAGATGTCCTAGATAAGTTCATTGTAGTATTCATTGATGACATTTTGGTTTTTTCCAAGAGTATGGAAGAGCATGCGGTTCATTTAGAGGAGGTTCTTCATATGCTTTGCATTCATCAGTTGAAGGCAAAGTTTTCTAAGGGTTTGAGAAATGGTTTTGTACATTTAGGATCAGATTGTTTCAAATAAGTGGATTTAATGGTAGTGCCTTGGGATAAACATAGGCATAAAAGAGGAATAGAAATAAAAGACTTTAGTAAGGAAATGAGATTTCCAGGGTTTAGGAGGGTACTTCTAGGGTAGTAAGAAGAAAATCCACTTTATGTCTAGCCCAATAAAATAAAATTGTTGGAATTGAAAGGTTAAAAAATATAATTGTTAATATTTTCGAAGAAGTAGATATTGGGTTTTTGAAAAAAATGGTATGAAATTTAAATTAGTTTTTATATGATGTAAATTTTTTAAAAGTGAAATTCTTTATGAAGAATTATAGAGCATATATAGCTCGCTAATTTCTTTGTAGGTAAAGAAAGAATTTAAATATAAAAATGTAGAGTGTACTAAGTATTGAAAACGTAGGTTACAACATTTATTGTTGTAATAGATGTTTTTGTGGAAAATAAAGGGAGCATAGACTATAACATTATTGTTATAATTGGTGACTCCCTAAGGAAATGTTTTTACATAGTATATGAGATAAATGAATCCATACACTAGTATTTTTGGGTTGTAGTAACGGTGTTCTACGCAACATCTGTTTTGACCCAAATAAAAATGTGTTTTGAAGGTAATTTCTAAGTATAGAAATAAAGTGGTTTGTAAGTACACTTATTATTTTAATAAGTATAAGAAAATGTTTTCTGGTTATGAAAATATTAAAGCAGCTTTGAAAATGAGTTCTTCTGGAAAAAATGTGTAAGTTAAATATTAGGAAATTAATAAATTTCACAAAAAATGTTATCGCAAGAGAAAATAGATTAAACATACTTTAATCTATTGGAATGAAATGAATAATGATATAATTTTCTATGAAACTAAATCACAAATAAAGATGTTTTGTGCAAGTTATAAGGAATACGTGAAAGTGATTTACTAGGTATAGGAAGCACCATATTTTGTATAGTCCATTTCGAAAAATACAAAATTAGTTCCTTGTAATTTCACATAAATATGAAGTCCTCTTTTAAAGGATTCATAGAAGGTTTTAGCGTTAATAGTTTCTCATAAGAGAAAGTAGTTCTAATGCATTAAGGTATAAAATCATTAGGTGTAATAAGAAGTGTAATAATTAGGGACATTGTTATTTAGGAGAGATATTATAGAGTGTCTTTGTAGAATGTCCCGATTTGTGGTAAGTTAGAAACTACTCCAGTTTGTGCAAAGTTGAAAATCTATGAAAAGAAGATGTTTTGAAAATATGTGAGGAGGTTTTAAAGATATTTTAAAGAAAAATGGTTTGGTGAAAAGGTAAACAAGTTTATGGAAACAAAAAACTTAATAACTGTTAAATTTAAAGATCTAAATTTTTATGGAAATCTGAAAAGGTCTTTAAAAAAAGAGGAATAAGTTTTGAACTTCGAATTTGTAAGTTTTCCCCTCTAGGTTTGGGGAATAATGTAAATTCAAAAGGCTGTAAGGACGCAAGTCTAGGAAGTTAAAATGTTAAGTAACCAAGTACCTTTGAATTTAATAGAAATTTGAAAATAACACTTTTAAAGGTAACATTTTTGGGATTTAATGTTTTTAAATATTTACAAGCTTTAGTTTTTGAAATGAAATGATAAATACCAAACCAAACTTTAAAATGTGGAGTAGATAAGAATCATTTCCTAGGTGTGACGGAAAAACTGTAAGGCTTTGTAGAAGACAGCAGTGATTACTTTTGGAAGTAATAATAAAGGTTTCTGTAAAGTGTATAGGACACTAGTGAGAACCTAGGAATGTTGTTTCATGTGTGTAGACTAAAGAAGAATAGTAAAGTGGTATTAGTAAGTCACACGTAGTTGAGGATATGTGTTCTTGATTTTGGAGGAACTTGGAAGGAGCATCTTCCTCTAGTGGAATTCGCTTATAATAATAGTTTTCAAGCTAGCATTGGAATGGCACCTTTCAAAGCTCTTTATGGAAGACCGTGCAACTCACCTTCATGTTACTTAGAGTCTATAGGGAGATTTCTACTTGTTCCCAACATGGTTAGAGAGACTTCGGAGAAGAACGATTTGATTACGAGAAAATACGTACCTCTTATCCATATCTCTTTGATAGTAAATTTTGAATTTCTTATTTCCATCTTTAGTTTTGAATATCTTTTTTCCTTTATTATCCTTCGAGATGGTAGATCTTAGGATTTGACCTATGGATGGTAGGATTTGATTAAACATATTATTAGAACATGTTATGTATGATGAATGCTAGTGGTTGCTAGTGGATGCTAATGGATGCATACACTTACACTAGGCACTATTATATCTTAGGGATCAGCCTAACTAGGACACTAGGGCATAAGCATATGGATGTTTGTGCAATTACATTTTTATTTTATTTTATTCCAAGGTTGCTACAAATGGATGATTATCATATGATTGTTGCATTTGGGTGATGATTGTTGCATGCACATAGAACTTTCAGTTATCATTAGAAAACTTGCATTCATTTGGATACATGACACATACATGATTGCATAAAAAGGAGGTTGACCGTTCAGTAGACCGTCTAATCTTTTGCATTAGTTAGGGACGTTGACACTACACTATTTGCATATATATATATATATATATATATATATCATAAATTGCATTAGAAAAGCTTAAGGACAATGGATGCAATGGATGATGGTTGAATATTTGGTTGTAGAATTTGGATGAAAACATTTATTTCATTATTCTATCCTTGGAGATTTCAGTGTCGAAATCCTTTAAGGAGGAGTGAATGTAATAATCCGAAATTTAAGCTATAATAATTAATTAATGAATTAATTAAATAAATAATAAAATAACTTGGTGAAATTATTAGAATTGTGCCATTGGAGTTGCATCATTGTGCCGGTGGTAACTTTCTGGTCAATTTCTATATATAATTAGTCAAAATTCGAGCTAAAACGAAGAAGATATGAATTAAACAAGAAATGAAGAAGAAGAAAATATGGTCAGGTCGACCCTAGGGTCGACCCTCCCTTTAGCTAGGTCGACTTGTAGGTCGACCTAACACATGCATGGGTCGACCTGCATGTCGACCCACCTAGGCATGAAGACCTTGTTTCGTCCAGATTAAACTATGACGTGTTTTTCAATTCTTTTCCAACCTTGTGTGTTCGTGCTTCCATTTGACGGTTTCAAACAAGTCTATGACGTGGTTGCACTAGATTTAATCTACAAGTCCAATGGTCTAAGATCCCCAAGTAACCCAATAAATAGACCCCTTGGCATAGCTGTTTTTCTCATTCAAATTTTCTTCTATATGAGTTCATGCTAAAGGCTGGACCCTAGAAAGAATTTTTTTTCGAGAGAATCTTATTGAAAAAATTATTTACGCTCTAGGAGAGGATCAAGGAAGACCAAGGACTAGAGCTAAGGACCACAGGTGAGTGTTTAGGTAATTACTTTGTATTTTTAAGTAATTTAAAATAATAAGGTTTTCAATAGTTGAGTTTTCTACAATTTTGGAACAACCTTAATGCAAGTTTATTTACAGTTTATTTTTAAGTAAATTTTAGTCTTTCTCTCTAGTTTATTTTTAATTAGCTATTTAATTTCAGTTATTCGCAATAATTTACTGTTATTTATAGTTTTTCTCAATTATTTACAGTCATTTATTGTTATTTACATCTATTCCTTTTAGTTAAGGTTTAGCCTGTAAATATTAATTTCTTTTTATTCCTTTTTACGTGAATAAAATAATAAAAAGAGGATATTTTGCTAATATGGACTAAAATATAAGAACATTAAATTTACAGAAATTTGATGCAAATAAGAAGAACTGCAATAAAAAGGAGATAAACTGAAATAGGCAAATTCGAGACATTTGCAAGCAAGTTTATTACCAGTAGTTATAACTAAAAAGACAGGATAGAAGAACAATTATAACATGGGTTATAATTAAATAAAATGAACAGATAGAGGCTTATTTTAAAACTTAAAATAAGTTAATAAGCAAATAGTGCAGAATTAACAAAAGAGGCTTATTTTAAAGACTTACACTAAGTTAATAAGCAAAGATAGAAGTAGGACCCATACCGGCAGCATTCCCCTTCAGTCAGAAATTGATGGTCTTATAATAGATTAGGTGTGGCGGGGACACGCTTATGCTAAAGTAGGTAGATAAGTGATCAATAATTAGAAGCTTAAATCAGGGGATTTGTGCAAGGGACATAACTAGATTTTTGTTTGTTTTGACTCGTACCAGCAGCACTCCCCTTTCAGACTAGGGCTGATGGTCTCACAACACACTTATGTGAGGCTGGGCAGGACCCTGTCAGACTAGGACAAATGGTCTCACAATAGATTAGGAGAAGCTGGGCATGCTTATGCTGAAGTAAGTAGATAAGAGGTCAAAAGAGGGAGCAACAGATTGTAACGGCCCGCTATTTTGGACCATTCAAATCGACAATAAATCCACACATGTCGGACTTGAATAATTCAAAATATCAGATTGTTATTTAAATTTGGCAAAACTCAGCATATGCAGTAACCAAATCAATCACAGAATCACAGACACAGAGTAATACAATAATGCGCAGCGGAATAGATAAAATAGTTGTTCATGAAGCTACTATATAAACATCAGAGTTAGAAATAAAATACAACAGAATATCTCAATTGCAGTGAAGTCTCCAGTACAACAGATGACTTCTCTGAACAAATCAACTAGAAGAGCTAAAAGCTGAGGCGATAGTTGGATCTCCAAAGGAAGCTCCAAACTCCAAGGGTGAGTCTCAAATGCTGTATCACTCGGTCTGACCCGAGCGTAAAGCAAAACACAAAACACTCGAGTCAGGATTAACATTCTTATATAAATAAATCCAACTCAAGTGAAATATCAATTGAAATACGAGTAACTTAAAGGATGTTGGGATAACCATCCTCTAAGGATCTTCAGAACTATCTACAAGGTGGAAATATACATTTTAACACCGTGGTCATTTCAATTAAATTTATACTTCAAAACCCAAATATCATTTCATTTCAAATATATCCATTTTCCAAAATAGTATATATATATTAAATGATTTAAAAAGTAAAGTATTTAATTTCCTCAAGTCTAGCAAATCGATTCAAATCAACTTCAAATTCCAAATTCAAATTTATTCAAAGCTCAATTCATCAATTTAATTCATTTCTAAACAGATCATTTAAATTTTCAATATATTTCAAAGCTTTAATATTCAACATTTTCAAAGTTAAATTTAACAGTTTCATATAGCTCTTGATTTAACTTCATTATTATTTAATCAGGGAATATTCACTTAATAAATTCAATATCATTTAACTAGCCTTAAATTACATTTTTACTAAATATTTCCTTAAACTTTAGTTAAACAAAAAAAAATATTCATTAGATTACTTATAAATCAAACTCAAGTTATAAATCATATCTTACATCTCAGTTTCAATAAGTTTCAAATCGGTTTAATTAAATAAAATTCTTTATTGAATACAATTTCAACTACATTCAAATTATCTTTCTAACCTTAACTTATTCAAATTATTACCAAAATCTATTTTGAAATATATTTTAAACACTCAACATATTATATGTATTTAAATCAATCATTCCCATTTATATATAATAATTTAAGGCTCAACATTTATTAAAACCATATATTTCTTTCCAAAACCATAGAATTCATTTTTAAAATATTTATATATATGGACCAACGGTGTCTGTATATATATTTATCATATGGTTAAGTGATACAGATATTTATCATTTCAATCCGAAATTTAAATATATACGGGTAGATATCATTTCGACCCGTAATCCCAATTTCAATTCAAATGAAAATCGCTTGGGTTTATCATTTCAACCCATAACGAAATTCTCCTATTCTAAAGTCCGTTCGGGTATGTATCATTTCAACCCATAGTGAATTCTATACTAACAGGGAACTTGCATAGTGATAGCAGATACTAAAAATATATAACAGCAGGCATATATCATCAGTATAAATAACAGATACGGGTGTCAGATGTCACAGGTGAACAGATATAAATAATAGTAATAACAGGCATATAATACTAGATACTGGTGTTAGATGTCACAGGTGAACAGTTATAGATAATAGCATATATAACAATGTAAATAACTACAGCAGCATATTTCAATTGCTATTTCAATTGAAATCAAATTTAAATAATAAAAGAACGTTAATCGTGAGTGATTGCTCACCTTTCGAGGCTAGAGAAGAAAAGATAATGAAATGAGTTGAGATATGAGTCCAAGCACGGATTTCGAGGCAAAGCAAAATTGGCACGAATTCAACGGACAACTGATAAATTGGAAATCAAGAATCGAAATCAGATTTGATATAACAAAACAAAAATGTATATTGTATTTTTATTATTTCTTTAAAAAAACAAAATCAATATTAGAATAAATATATATGTGATTCAACTTATTATACTTAAAACAAATTAAGACTCAAAATATAAACAACTTAGATAAACTCATATATACGAAATTTTAGTTTAAAGTCTCTAAAAGTTTTCAGAGTTAAAATCACTGTATGTGAACAGTTTAAGATCAATAATTAAAACAAATACCCTATGCACAAATTATAGTATGAATGCAGACCTCAAGTATGTCATATAAATGTAAATCAACATACTTAAACATTTATATATACCACAATCGAACTATAATTACAAGTTAAGTATATAAATACTGTCATCAACATATAACTTATACGTGGATGTGACATAAATTTGCACATTGCTTAAGAAGAACTACTATATGAAAGACTCGCAACATATTATACATACAACCATTATATACCTGCAGACCCTTTATATAACATAAATATAAAATCAACTGATTATAAACTAGTATACTTCTTTAAATATCCTTACTATGAACATATATATGCAGACTGACTGTCCTATGATATACTTCATGTATATATGTATGATTTGAAACCCAAACTCAAGTTCACTTTAAAATAAAACATAATATAGTATGGTAGACATTAAAATACTGAACAACTGTAAATATATAATATGAACCAAGCCTATAACAGAACTTAGATAAATACATATACGAACCAAAATGCTTAAACTTTTATATAACTGATGTATAAAATACACGTTAAAAGCATATATATATTATATTTTAGAAATCGATATAACATTCCACATACATATTAACAACATCTGTATATATAGATATATATCTATTACCTTATCTATTTCTCAAAGCATAACCGAGAGGATGAAAAGCGAGGCAGTGGAGGCTGCTGGCGACGCTGCCAGGTGGAGCCGGGGAGGGACGAAGGGAAATCTGGGTGAAAAGATGATGGGTGAAGGAGTTGGTTGCTATTGAGGCGGAGCCGAGAGCGGTGGCCAGGTGAAGGTGCGGGTTTTGTCTATGGCGGAGTACGATGGATGTTCGGTACAGCAGTGGAGAGAGGGGAGGGCGAACGGATCATGGGTTCTCGGTCTGAGAAGGCACGGCTGGGATTGGATCGGGCGTGATCCGAGGTAGATCGCAGGGGAGAAGCTAGTGGAGGCAGTACAGTCGGTGGAGTGGAGGTGCTGATGCGAGCAGGCTAGGCTAGTGGGTTTGCCTGGTTGCTGGGCTATGGGGCGGCTGCAAAGTCGAGGCGGAGCAAGGTCAGACGTTGCCAGGGCGGATGGTGGAGCGCGGGGTTACGACATGGGTTCGGTGGTGGGGTTTTCGGCTGGAAGAAACCGAGAAAGAAGGAATATAGGTAAGCTTTGGTTCCCTTTATTTTATTTAGAAAGAACAAAAACGAAAGGTGGAAGAAGAATGAATAGTAACAGCAAGTTTAAAAATGAACGTGCTAGTTGAAGGGAAGAGATGTGTATGAAGAATAAAAGAATAGTTCTGGCAATCAGAAAATGAAACGGCTGAGGTTAATAAAGGCAAAAAAATAAATGCATTAAAAAGTGAACCGTTCAAATGAATACAACTTATACCAATTCATACGTTGAGATTTTCAAAAAAAAAATAAAAAAAAATATGGAACAGAAATGGTCACCCTGGAATTAAGCTGGAAGATTAAAGCAATAAATTCTGTTGTTTGGAAAGCACGGCTAAAGTTTGAAAGGCTATAGAAAACAAAAGGTCACGGATCCGGTACCGATACGGTGAACTGTTTTACTGATTTCGTTGTCCATCGGACGCCGAAACAAGCAAATGAATATACCATGGAGATCAGCATGACGTGACGATCAAAACGGTATACAATTACTAGCGGTACGATCATCCGATCGAAAATCGATAATCGGTACCAGAAATGCTGCTATTTTGCCAGAATTAAGATAAACGGAGCAGTAGAAGTCCAAATTTGGAAAAACAAATTTCGCAGTCTGATTCAGAATAGTCTGAATAAATTTTCTCCTGTTGACATATTTTGGTTTCGGAAAACTTTTAAATTCACTTTTATTAACCGGTTTGATTTGAAATGAAATTTCACAGGAAAACAAACTTCAATATTATCAAATAAAAATTTACCAGTTGCTATATTAAAATAGACGTATTCCAAATAATAAATTTTTTAATTTCAAATTTTATTGTTTAAAATTTCACAAATTTCCAGTTAAATATACTTTTAAAACCATTAAATTTTTACGGGTCGTTACACTCTCCCCCACTCAAAACTTTTCGTCCCCGAAAAGGAAGGAGGTAGAAGAATAGAAACACCCAGACAGAAAAGATAGATTGAAAGTCAAGATTAAACAATTAATTTAAACTATATAAATTTTACTTAAAATTTGAAAACTTCATTTGCAATTCAATTATCTTATATACTTTAAAACCTTTCAAAAATCCATCTGTAAAATTTCTTGCTTCCTTTATAAATACCATTTGAAAACAATTATTTACATTATTACTTATTTTTACAAAGAAAATATTAAATCCATAATTCATAAATTTATTAATTCTATCTAAAATACCTTTCAAATATTATTAATAAATCAATAATCATTTACTTTAAATATGTTTTATTTAATTAATAACTTCTAAAATATTTATAACACTAATTTTTTTTTTTTTTTGAAAATACCTTTATGATAAAATACTTTTATAACTCGATGTTTCAACAAGTTTATCCTCGTTCCTGTAGACTCTGGTAGTGCGTTGATCAGGCGCAAAACTAGAATTCTCCAGGTACTTAGTAGACCTGTTTCAACACCCAGTGAAAATACTGGAAAGCTTTTAAAACAGATATGGAAAGTACAATCCAATCAAAAAACGAATCAAATCATGGATCGCAGATACACAATGGTTACGCCTGGGTCCCCCAGGAAACATCCGTACCTTTTAAGCATTCGCTGCCTTGCGAATTTCGCCATGCAACAAAACGGTGGACCGCAGGATACATAAAAATGGTTACGCCTGGATCCCCCAGGAAACATCCATATCCCTTAAGCAATCTCTGCCTTGCGGATTACGCCACTAACACGACCATAGATCGCAGATACACAATGGTTACGCCTGGATCCCCCAGGAAACATCCGTACCTTTTAAGCATTCACTGCCTTACGAATTACGCTATGCAGTCGAGTTCGTAAGACCATGGGTAACGCCATGGAATTCGAAGGACACTCGAGTATCATATCCGGAAAACCAAAATCAGAGAGAATAATATCGATAGAATGAATCCAAGATGTGGCCACAAATCGGATATCAAGCAGAAGGCACTTTCCATATCTTTACTTCGAAAATATGTATCATATAGTACCTTTTCAAATCACTTTCAAATATCGTACTTATATAAGATCCATTATATATAAGATTTTAATTTTCAAATCAAATACTTTCCAAAATCAATAGTATATCAAATCATACTTATATAGACTTCAATTATATAAGATTTCACTTTCAAATTGAGTACCTTTTCAAATCTATAGTTTTCGGATCAATTTCATACTCATACAAATCAATTTTATATAAGTTCGACAACTCCCAAATCAAGTTTTTAGTAACATAAGGTTCTCAAATTTCAATTTGTTTCAATATCAGTTCAATTTCAAAATCATATACAATTTCACCAAATTATTTCTTCTCAAATTAAATATCTTTAGTTTCAGAGTTTCGAAAATAATAGATTTAGAAAAATAAATCCAAATTTCCAAATCAATATAATTTAAGTCAACCAATTCATTACCAAAATCAAATGTTTTCAAAATCATCTTATACTTACGTAAGGTCCATCTTGTATAAGGATCAAAATTTTCAAAATGAATTTCGCTGTATGAAGAGCCATATGGGATTGAATATCTTTGCTTTTATGGGTTATATATCTTTGTAATTTAAATTGGAAATTTTCTTTTAGTAAGCAAAGATATTCTCACTCGACAGCTTTCAATTTCAGCGTCAAAATATATCCATGATATTAGAATATAAGATGTACATACGTCATCATTTTGCAGAATCACATTTGATCGCTCGCTCGATCACAGAAGTTTGCTTTCGAACTAGTATTTTCCATTCGACTTCCCTAATGCGGACTTCGATGTGGTTTCTCGACTAGAAGCCATCAGTCTCCTTGCATAGCCATATACTATGATAGAGAATTCTAGAATCAAGCCCAAAATCCATATCAAATATTCGCCATCAAGAATCGAATGAAAAATCCTAACACGAAATGGTGTAATTCACCTCGAACTTGTGTACTCAAACTTGGATCAAATTAATTATGCGAATAAAACAGCATACGTACAACTTATATTTTTATTCCCACTTGTTAAATATATAGTTTCATAAAGATGTTACTAAGTTAAAACATTTAAATTTTATTTAAAATATTTTGAAGACCAAATTCTTTTCAAAACATTTCAAATCTAAATTTCATATTAGAAAATTTTAAAATTGCCTTATTCATTTACTTAACAAAACAGTTTCAACTTATTTATATCATATTACTACATACTTTAACATACATACCAAACTTATATACTTTATATTTTTTCAAAATTTCTCAGCTTTAAAAATTTAACCTTGATTTGGAAGTGCTCGAACCTTCAAAATAGTTGAAGAAATCATTTCAAATTCAAGAGTTGGAAATCAGCAACAAATCAGTAAATCAATTTTAATAGAAGGATTATATCAAATCCGAAACTCGAGGACTGAACACCGGTTCATACATTTTCATATATCTTTCGAATATCAAATCATACTTCAAAATTTTTTTGAAATCAAAATTGGTTTCGCAAAATCACTCGCGTAGCAATGCTACTAAAGTGGCCTCTCCCTCACTATGAAACTCGAAAATCAATGTCGATGATGCGTGCACTCATCACCGAAATTATTTTCCAGCGACATAAGTGAGTTCTGGACTTCTATTTTCTCAAACTTCTTTTGAAATTTCTTCGAAATCATTCGAAACTCATTAAAATCATTTGAAACATTTCTTATTCGGAAAATACTTTTAAATCATATTATAATTATATATTTCAAAATCTTAAACCAATTTCAAAATACCGGAGTTCAATTCTCGAATTTCAAATTTAAAATCCTTTAGTTATAAATCATTTTTATATAAATCAATTTCTTATATAACTTCAAAATTTCAAATCCTTTCAAAAATTCAAATTCATATTTTAAAAGGTATATATAGTCCTTATCAAAAACATTTCACATTTATATATATAATATAATCATACTTATAAAATTTTTGATATATAAATTTTTTTTTCCAAAATACGAATAAACTCGATTTTTCAAAAGGATGATTCAAGAATGGATTTCAAAATAAAGATAGAAATTCAAATTAGAGGGACTCTAATCAAATAGGATTCTGATTCGAAGATAAGTTCGAACGAAAATGAGATAATTGATTACAAAATAATTAGATGGATATACTTATATAAATCGCGGATGACCTTAGAGTCAACCGTGACTTCAGGAACAAGATCGATGCAAAATTCCAAGAAAAATCAACATTCGATCGCAAGAGATAGCGGCATCTAAACCAAAGATATAGAAATCTCCGGTGAATCAATGCCAATTGTGAAGGAGTTTCACCCCTTCACAAATCATTCAAAGATTTGCGGGATCGCCTATTCTTATAGAGATCATTCGAAGTGGAGTTATGGGATACTCCAGAATCCAAAGAATACCAAGAGAGGGACAAGAATGAATTTCGAAACCGTAGGGAACGTTCCAAAGTTCAACAGAAATCGAGTCAAAAGGAAGAGATTAAACTCGAATGAAAGAGATTCTGTAAATAAATTTACAATATATGCTAAGTTTTGCCTAGAGCCAAAGCTCTGATACCAACTGTAACGGCCCGCTATTTTGGACCATTCAAATCGACAATAAATCCACACATGTCGGACTTGAATAATTCAAAATATCAGATTGTTATTTAAATTTGGCAAAACTCAGCATATGCAGTAACCAAATCAATCACAGAATCACAGACACAGAGTAATACAATAATGCGCAGCGGAATAGATAAAATAGTTGTTCATGAAGCTACTATATAAACATCAGAGTTAGAAATAAAATACAACAGAATATCTCAATTGCAGTGAAGTCTCCAGTACAACAGATGACTTCTCTGAACAAATCAACTAGAAGAGCTGAAAGCTGAGGCGATAGTTGGATCTCCAAAGGAAGCTCCAAACTCCAAGGGTGAGTCTCAAATGCTGTATCACTCGGTCTGACCCGAGCGTAAAGCAAAACACAAAACACTCGAGTCAGGATTAACATTCTTATATAAATAAATCCAACTCAAGTGAAATATCAATTGAAATACGAGTAACTTAAAGGATGTTGGGATAACCATCCTCTAAGGATCTTCAGAACTATCTACAAGGTGGAAATATACATTTTAACACCGTGGTCATTTCAATTAAATTTATACTTCAAAACCCAAATATCATTTCATTTCAAATATATCCATTTTCCAAAATAGTATATATATATATATTAAATGATTTAAAAAGTAAAGTATTTAATTTCCTCAAGTCTAGCAAATCGATTCAAATCAACTTCAAATTCCAAATTCAAATTTATTCAAAGCTCAATTCATTAATTTAATTCATTTTTAAACAGATCATTTAAATTTTCAATATATTTCAAAGCTTTAATATTCAACATTTTCAAAGTTAAATTTAACAGTTTCATATAGCTCTTGATTTAACTTCATTATTATTTAATCAGGGAATATTCACTTAATAAATTCAATATCATTTAACTAGCCTTAAATTACATTTTTACTAAATATTTCCTTAAACTTTAGTTAAACAAAAAAAAAATATTCATTAGATTAGTTATAAATCAAACTCAAGTTATAAATCATATCTTACATCTCAGTTTCAATAAGTTTCAAATCGGTTTAATTAAATAAAATTCTTTATTGAATACAATTTCAACTACATTCAAATTATCTTTCTAACCTTAACTTATTCAAATTATTACCAAAATCTATTTTGAAATATATTTTAAACACTCAACATATTATATGTATTTAAATCAATCATTCCCATTTATATATAATAATTTAAGGCTCAACATTTATTAAAACCATATATTTCTTTCCAAAACCATAGAATTCATTTTTAAAATATTTATATATATGGACCAACGGTGTCTGTATATATATTTATCATATGGTTAAGTGATACAGATATTTATCATTTCAATCCAAAATTTAAATATATACGGGTAGATATCATTTCGACCCGTAATCCCAATTTCAATTCAAATGAAAATCGCTTGGGTTTATCATTTCAACCCATAACGAAATTCTCCTATTCTAAAGTCCGTTCGGGTATGTATCATTTCAACCCATAGTGAATTCTATACTAACAGGGAACTTGCATAGTGATAGCAGATACTAAAAATATATAACAGCAGGCATATATCATCAGTATAAATAACAGATACGGGTGTCAGATGTCACAGGTGGACAGATATAAATAATAGTAATAACAGGCATATAATACTAGATACTTGTGTTAGATGTCACAGGTGAACAGTTATAGATAATAGCATATATAACAATGTAAATAACTACAGCAGCATATTTCAATTGCTATTTCAATTGAAATCAAATTTAAATAATAAAAGAACATTAATCGTGAGTGATTGCTCACCTTTCGAGGCTAGAGAAGAAAAGACAATGAAATGAGTTGAGATATGAGTCCAAGCACGGATTTCGAGGCAAAGCAAAATTGGCACGAATTCAACGGACAATTGATAAATTGGAAATCAAGAATCGAAATCAGTTTTGATATAACAAAAAAAAATGTATATTGTATTTTTATTATTTCTTTAAAAAAACAAAATCAATATTAGAATAAATATATATGTGATTCAACTTATTATACTTAAAACAAATTAAGACTCAAAATATAAACAACTTAGATAAACTCATATATACGAAATTTTAGTTTAAAGTCTCTAAATGTTTCAGAGTTAAAATCACTGTATGTGAACAGTTTAAGATCAATAATTAAAACAAATACCCTATGCACAAATTATAGTATGAATGCAGACCTCAAGTATGTCATATAAATGTAAATCAACATACTTAAACATTTATATATACCACAATCGAACTATAATTACAAGTTAAGTATATAAATACTGTCATCAACATATAACTTATACGTGGATGTGACATAAATTTGCACATTGCTTAAAAAGAACTACTACATGAAAGACTCGCAACATATTATACATACAACCATTATATACCTGCAGACCCTTTATATAACATAAATATAAAATCAACTGATTATAAACTAGTATACTTCTTTAAATATCCTTACTATGAACATATATATGCAGACTGACTGTCCTATGATATACTTCATGTATATATGTATGATTTGAAACCCAAACTCAAGTTCACTTTAAAATAAAACATAATATAGTATGGTAGACATTAAAATACTGAACAACTGTAAATATATAATATGAACCAAGCCTATAACAGAACTTAGATAAATACATATACGAACCAAAATGCTTAAACTTTTATATAACCGATGTATAAAATACACGTTAAAAGCATATATATATTATATTTTAGAAATCGATATAACATTCCACATACATATTAACAACATCTGTATATATAGATATATATCTATTACCTTATCTATTTCTCAAAGCATAACCGAGAGGATGAAAAGCGAGGCAGTGGAGGCTGCTGGCGACGCTGCCAGGTGGAGCCGGGGAGGGACGAAGGGAAATCTAGGTGAAAAGATGATGGGTGAAGGAGTTGGTTGCTATTGAGGCAGAGCCGAGAGCGGTGGCCAGGTGAAGGTGCGGGTTTTGTCTATGGCGGAGTACGATGGATGTTCGGTACAGCAGTGGAGAGAGGGGAGGGCGAACGGATCATGGGTTCTCGGTCTGAGAAGGCACGGCTGGGATTGGATCGGGCGTGATCCGAGGTAGATCGCAGGGGAGAAGCTAGTGGAGGCAGTACAGTCGGTGGAGTGGAGGTGCTGATGCGAGCAGGCTAGGCTAGTGGGTTTGCCTGGTTGTTGGGCTATGGGGCGGCTGCAAAGTCGAGGCGGATCAAGGTCAGACGTTGCCAGGGCGGATGGCGGAGCGCGGGGTTACGGCGTGGGTTCGGTGGTGGGGTTTTCGGCTGGAAGAAACCGAGAAAGAAGGAATATAGGTAAGCTTTGGTTCCCTTTATTTTATTTAGAAAGAACAAAAATGAAAGGTGGAAGAAGAATGAATAGTAACAGCAAGTTTAAAAATGAACGTGCTAGTTGAAGGGAAGAGATGTGTATGAAGAATAAAAGAATAGTTCTGGCAATCAGAAAATGAAACGGCTGAGGTTAATAAAGGCAAAAAAATAAATGCATTAAAAAGTGAACCGTTCAAATGAATACAACTTATACCAATTCATACGTTGAGATTTTCAAAAAAAAAATAAAAAAAAATATGGAACAGAAATGGTCACCCTGGAATTAAGCTGGAAGATTAAAGCAATAAATTCTGTTGTTTGGAAAGCACGGCTAAAGTTTGAAAGGCTATAGAAAACAAAAGGTCACGGATCCGGTACCGATACGGTGAACTGTTTTACTGATTCCGTTATCCATCGGACGCCGAAACAAGCAAATGAATATACCATGGAGATCAGCATGACGTGACGATCAAAACGGTATACAATTACTAGCGGTACGATCATCCGATCGAAAATCGATAATCGGTACCAGAAATGCTGCTATTTTGCCAGAATTAAGATAAACGGAGCAGTAGAAGTCCAAATTTGGAAAAACGAATTTCGCAGTCTGATTCAGAATAGTCTGAATAAATTTTCTCCTGTTGACATATTTTGGTTTCGGAAAACTTTTAAATTCACTTTTATTAACCGGTTTGATTTGAAATGAAATTTCACAGGAAAACAAACTTCAATATTATCAAATAAAAATTTACCAGTTGCTATATTAAAATAGACGTATTCCAAATAATAAATTTTTTAATTTCAAATTTTATTGTTTAAAATTTCACAAATTTCCAGTTAAATATACTTTTAAAACCATTAAATTTTTACGGGTCGTTACACAGATAGTGCGAACAAGCGGTGACCGAGCATGCGGTCTCGAAGTAGGAAGATAATCGCTATTGAGTTCCAAAGTATTATAGGTGTCTTTCTGTTGTGGGATCCACAAGATGGGACTAGCACACAATGGCATAACGGGGATAGAAGGTCGATCAAATGGTAGAATTAGGACTTCAGCCTAATTAAAATAGGATTAGGATTTCAGCCTAATCAAATCAGCTATCTAAGACAAGTGCAAACAATCACAATCGAAATAATAAAAGCAAGCAGTTAAACAGTATTTTATTCCAGCTATCTTTTCCTTTATTTCCTTTTATACTAGAACTATTGCTAAGTTTATTATCTTTACCTTGCTTAAATATACTTGTAATTACTTCCATTCACCAGACTTTTAGTCTGAGTCGGTCCTCTATTTTCCCCTTTCCCCCTATGGGCCAGCAGAGGCATGGACATTAGATTTCAGCTTTCTTGGAGAGACATTCTTGTAGATTATTCATGTATTCTTCTTTTTTATTTTCATTTGACTTTTGGGATGTAATGATACTTGATGAGAGGGGTGATATTATTGTTTATATACTCTGATATTGTGACTGAGATGGTATTTTTCATAAGACATATGTATTTGGTATTTTGAGACATATTTTTTTATGACTTATTTCATGAAGTTTAATTTTTAAATGAATTATTGTTTAAATGTTTCCGCTATTTTTATTTATTTATCTTGTGAATCTTAGTCTTTGTAAAGTTCTAGTTATACCTACAACACACCACATCTTTTAGTGTGCCCTTTTTGGGTATACTAAGGTGTGTGAGGTGTTTCACTTGGTGTCAGAGCCTAAGGTTACAAGATTCCTAATAAAACTTATTTTAAAAGTACAGTATTTTTCAAAGAAAATATGTTTAAAAGTACTTTTTAGAAAGAAACTCTTATTAGAGGAATAGTTTTTCAAGTATAAAAGAGTTTTTATAAAAATCACCTCGGATTCTAGTTCAATCTTCTTTCGATTCTTTCAAGCCTAAATTATCTTTTTCTTTGCATAGTATGGAGGATGCCCCTAATCTTTCAGAGGGTGTCCAAGTCCTAAGCTAGTTTCATAAATACCTTCAAGCTATGACACCAGAGGTGCAAGGGCAAGCGCCCAATCCAACACCGATGGGTGGAAATCCCATTAATCCACCTGTAGCAACAACTTTCTCTAAGCTATGCAAAGACTTCACTCATCTAGGAGGCAAGACATTTTTGGGTACAGAAGATTTCGTGGAGGAACTGGCTTGGTTGAGAAGTATAGAGAGGATATTTAGGCTATTGGAATTTGAGGTCGGTAGAGAGTTCAGCTTGCATCTTGGTAGCTGATAGGGGAGGCTTCTTACTGGTGGGAGATTGTTGAGTTGGAAGGGAGAGATATTTGTTAGAATGGATTCCGAGAGAGATTTGAGAGGAAGTTTTTTTCACAAGCAAAAGAATGTGTGCAGTTGAAAAGGTTCATTAGTTTGAAGCAAGGAAGTCTTCCAGTAAAGGAGTATATCAATCAATTTAATGTGTTGTCGCGGTTTTGAATGAAGCTTGCAATACACCGCACAAAAAGGCCATTACGTTTTCTAAGGGATTGAATCAACCCCTCCAAGGGTTGTTATTGATGCCTATACCGATGGAAGCTACATAGGAGTCATTGGTAGAGATGGACCTCATGTCTGATGCAGATAAGGAAGGAGAGTCTAAGGAGGTCCCTATGTTGGAAGATTCTAAGAAAAAATGGTGGAAAGATAAGAAGGACAAGGATAAGAAGAAAGGATGAGGATCTCAAAAGAAGATTAAGAAAGGCGAGAAATGCAATTGTTGTGGATTGGTTGGTCATTTTGCAAGGGACAGTAAGAAGGATAGAATAAAGGGGTAGTGTTACACTTGTGCGAAGCCTGGTCAACTTAGTAGATTTTGTTCTCAAAGGACGGGGCAGGGAGTAGGCGCACCTACAGCGCAGGTGCAGGGCTTAGATGCAGCAGCTTCTAGCAGTGGACCAGATAGAGGTAGGAAAGTCACCGTGGAAGGTTTAATCTCTATTTTGGATTTTCCTATTCGGACACTTTTTGATTCTGGAGCATCACATTCTTTCATTTCTAGTTCCTTGGTTGATTGTTTACACTTAGATATCTCTTTAGTAGTAGAATCCATAGTTGTATCAAAACCCATTGGAGGATCAACACATTTATCCATGAATTGTAGGGGCTTGAAATTTTTATCCTAGGCATAGAGTTTGACTGTAAAGATTATGTATTGGGATTTTCAGGGTATAGGATGATTTTAGGGATGGATTGGTTATCCACTTATGGAGCGATATTGGACTACGAGAGGAGAGTCATTAGTCAAAGAGACATGGAGCGGGTGGATTCTTGAGGTTTCTTGGGATCCACAGGGATCAGTCATGCTAAGCTTCCTTTATTCCCTTGATTCATCGCTAGTAGAGTTAGGTTCAGTTCCAATCGTCAAAGGTTTCCTAGAGGAGGTCAGGGGACTACCCCCTAAGAGAGAGATCGACTTTAGGATCTATCTTAATGACAATGCTAAGCTAGTAGCATTGCCCATGAGACACATGGCACCTAGGAAGGGGAAGGAGTTAAGTAAGCAGGTCGGTGAGCTATTGGAGAAAGGCTTCATTAGACGGAGCATATTGGAGTGGAGAGCGCTAGTCGTCTTTGCTATGAAGGCAGATGGTTTTCTTCGACTTGGCATAGTCTGTAGAAAGTTGAATAAGCTCACAAAGATGAACCGTTACCCACTTCCCAGGATAGACGATCTTTTCGATAAGTTGGTTGGCTCTTTATTATTTTCTCAGTTTGATTTAGCCATTGGATTTAATCAGCTTAGAGTCGTTGACGATAGCATCGATAAGACAACATTTAGGACACTCGACAGATTCTTTGAGTGGTTGTTATGCCGTTTGGGCTAACCAATGCCCCGGCCTATTTTGTAGATTTATGAGTCGTGTTTTTCAAGATGTCCAAGATAAGTTCGTTGTAGTATTCATTGATTACATTTTGGTGTTTTCCAAGAGTATGGAAGAGCATGCGGTTCATCTAGAGGAGGTTCTTTGTACGCTTCGCATTCGTCAATTGAAGGCAAAGTTTTCTAAGTGTCACTTTTGGCGTAAGGAAGTGCGTTTCTTGGGGCATAGAGTAGGTTAACACATGGAAAGGGTTTGACAAACTATTTTGTACATTTAGGATCAGATTGTTTCAGATAAGTGGAGTTAAAGGTAGTGCCTTGGGATAAACATAAGCATAAAAGAGGAATAGAAATAAAATACTTTAGTAAGGAAATGAGATTTCTAGGGTTTAGGAAGGGTACTCCTAGGGTAGTAAGAAGAAAGTCCACTTATGTCTAGCTCAATAAAATGAAATTGTTGGAACTGAAAGGTTAAAAAATATAATTGTTAATATTTTCGAGGAAGTAAATATTGGGTTATTGAAAAAAAATGGTATGAAATTTAAATTGGTTTTTATATGATGTAAATTTTGTTAAAAGAGAAATTCTTTTTGAAGAATTAAAGAGCATATATAGCTCTCTAGTTTTTATGTAGGTAAACAAAGATTTTAAATATATAAACCTAGAGTGTACAAAGTATCGAAAATGTAGGTTATAACATTTATTGTTGTAATAGATGTTTTTTTGGAAAATAAAGGGAGCATAGACTATAACACTATTGTTATAATAGGTGACTCCCAAGGAAATGTTTATACAGTATATGAGATAATTGAATCCATACACTAGTATTTTTGGGTTGTAGTAACGGTGTTCTACGCAACATCTGTTTTGACCCAAATAAAAATGTGTTTTGAAGGTAATTTCTAAGTATAGAAATAAAGTGGTTTGTAAGTACACTTATTATTTAAATAAGTATAAGAAAATGTTTTCTGGTTATGAAAATATTAAAACAGCTTTGAAAATGAGTTCTTCTGGAAAAAATGTGTAAGTTAAATATTAGGAAATTAATAAATTTCACAGAAAATGTTATCGCAAGAGAAAATAGATTAAACATACTTTAATCTATTGGAATGAAATGAATAATGATATAATTTTCTATGAAACCAAATCACAAATAAAGATGTTTTGTGCAAGTTATAAGGAATACGTGAAAGAGATTTACTAGGTATAGGAAGCACCATATTTTGTATAGCCTATTTCGAAAAATATAAAATTGGTTTCTTGTAATTTCACATAAATATGAAGTCCGCTTTTAAAGGATTCATAGAAGGTTTTGGCATTAATAGTTTCTCATGAGAGAAAGTAGTTCCAATACATTAAGGTATAAAACCATTAGGTGTAATAAGAAGTGTAATAATTAGGGACAATGTTATTTAGGAGAGATATTATAGAGAGCCTTTGTAGAATGTCTTGATTTGTGGTAAGTTAGAAACTACTCCAGTTTTTGAAAAATTGAAAATCTATGAAAAAAGATGTTTTGAAAATATGTGAGGACATTTTAAAGATATTTTAAAGAAAAATGGTTTGGTGAAATGGTAAATTAGTTTTTGGAAATAAAAAACTTGATAACAATTAAATTTAAAGATCCAAATTTTTATGGAAATCTGAAAAGGTCTTTAGAAAAGAGGAATTATTTTTGAACTTAGAATTTGTATGTTTTCCCCTCAAGGTTTGGGGGATAATGTAAATTCAAAAAGCTGTAAAAACGCAAGTCCAGAAAGTTAAAATGTTAAGTAACCACGTACCTTTGAATTTAATAGAAATTTGACAATAACACTTTTAAAGACAAAAAATTTGGGATTTAATGTTTTTAAAAATTTAGAAGCTTTAGTTTTTGAAATGAAATGATAAATACCAAACCAAACTTTAAAATATGAAGTAGATAAGAATCATTTCTTAGGTGTGACGGAAAAAGTGTAAGGCTTTATAGAAGATAGCAGTGATTACTTTTGGAAGTAATAATAATGGTTTCTGTAAAGTGTACAGGACACAAGTGAGAACCTAAGAATGTTGTTTCATGTGTGTAGACTAAAGAAGAATAGTAAAGTGGTATTAGTAAGACACACGTAGTTGAGGATGTGTATTCTTGATTTTGGAGAAACTTGGAAGGAGCATCTTCCTCTAGTGGGATTCGCTTATAATAATAGTTTTCAAGCTAGCATTGGAATGGCACCTTTCAAAGCTCTTTATCGAAAACAGTGCAAGTCACCTACATGTTACTTAGAGTCCATAGGGAGATTTCTACTTGTTCCCAACATGGTTAGAGAGACTTCAGAGAAGATTGATTTGATTATGGGAAAATACGTACCTCTTATCCATATCTCTTTATTAGTAAATTTTAAATTTCTTATTTCCATCTTTAGTTTTGAATATCTTCTTTCCTTTATTATCCTATGGGATGGTAGATCTTAGGATTTGACCTATGGATGGTAGGATTAGATGTAAACATATTATTTGAACATGTTATGTATGATGAATGCTAGTGGTTGCTAGTGGATGCTAATGGACGCATATACTTACACTATGCACTATAATCTCTTAAGGATCGGCCTAACTAGGACACTAGGGCATATGCATATGGATGTGTGTGCATTTGCATTTTTATTTTATTTTATTCCAGGGTTGCTACAAATGGATGATTATCATATGATTGTTGCATTTGGGTGATGATTGTAGCATGCATATAGAACTATCAGTTATCATTAGGAAACTTGCATTCATTTGGATACATGACACGTACATGATTGCATAAAAAGGAGGTCGACCGATTCAGTAGACCGCCTAATCTTTTGCATTAGTTAGGGACGTTGACACTACACTATTTGCATATATATCATAAATTGCATTAGAAAAGCGTAAGGATAATGGATGTAATGGATGATGGTTGAATATTTGGTTGTAGAATTTGGATGAAAACATTTATTTCATTCATCTACCCTTGGAGATTTCGGGGTCGAAATCCTTTAAAGAGGAGTGAATATAATAACCCGAAATTTAAGCTGTAATAATTAATTAACGAATTAATTAAATAATAAAATAACTTGGTGAAATTATTAGAATTGAGCAATTGGAGTTGCATCATTGTGTCTGTGGTAACTGTCTGGTCAATTTCCATATATAATTAGTCAAAATTCGAGCTAAAACGAAGAAGATATGAATTAAACAAGAAATGAAGAAGAAAAAATATATGGTTAGGTCAACCCTCCCTTTAGCTAGGTCAACTTATAGGTCGACCTAACACATGTAAGGGTCGACCTGCATGTCGACCCACCCAGTCATGAAGACCTTGATTCGTCCAGATTAAATTATGACGTGTTTTTCAATTCTTTTCTGTTCCTGTGTGTCCATGCTTCCATCTGACGGTTCCAAGCAAGTATATGACGTGGTTGCACCAGATTTAATTTACAAATCCAACGGTCTAAGATCCCCAAGTAACCCTATATATAGACCCCTAGGCATAGCTGTTTTTCTCATTCAGATTTTCTCCTATATGGGTTCATGCCAAAGGCTGGCCCTAGAAAGAATTTTTTTCTAAAGAGAGAATAATTTTGAAAAAAATATTTACGCTCTAGGAGAGGATCAAGGAAGACCAAGGACTAGAGCTATGGACCACATGTGAGTGTTTAGGTAATTACTTTAGATTTTTAAGTAATTTAAAATAATAAGGTTTTCAATAGTTGAGTTTTTCTACAATTTTGGAACAATCTTTATGCAAGTTTATTTACAGTTTATTTTTAAGTAAATTTTAGACTTTCTCTCTAGTTTATTTTTATTTAGCTATTTAATTTCAGTTATTCGCAATAATTTACTGTTATTTATAGTGTTTCTCAATTATTTACTGTCATTTATTGTTATTTACATCTATTCCTTTTTAGTTAAGGCTTAGCCTGTAAATATTAATTTCTTTTCATTCCTTTTTACATGAATAAAATAATAAAAATAGGATATTTTGCTACTATGGACTAAAATATAAGAACATTAAATTTACAAAAATTTGATGTAAATAAGAAGAATTGCAATAAAAAGGAGATAGACTGAAATAGGAAAATTTAAGACATTTGCAAGCAAGTTTATAAATAGTAGTTATAACTAAAAAGACAGGATAGAAGAACAATTATAACATAGGTTATAATTAAATAAAAAGAACCGAAAGAGGCTTGTTTTAAAACTTAGAATAAGTTAATAAGCAAGTAGTGCAGAATTAACAGAATAGGCTTATTTTAAAGACTTACACTAAGTTAATAAGCAAAGATAGAAGTAGGACCCTTAACGGCAGCATTCCCCTTCAGTCAGAAACTGATGGTCTCACAATAGATTAGGTGGGGCTAGGACACGCTTATGCTAAAGTAGGTAGATAAGTGATCAATAATTAGAAGCTTAAATTAGGGGATTTGGACAAAGGACGCAACTAGATTTTTGTTTGTTTGGACCCGTACCAGCAGCATTCCCCTTCCAGACTATGGATGATGGTCTCACAATACACTTATATAAGGCTGGGCAGGACCCTGTCAGACTAAGACTAATGGTCTCACAACAGATCAGGTGAAACTGGACATGCTTATGCTGAAGTAGGTAGATAAGAGGTCAAAAGAGGGAGCAACAGATAGTGCGAACCGGCGGTGACCGATCGTGCGGTCTCGAAGTAGGAAGATAATCGCTATTGAGTTCCAAAGCGTTATAGGCGTCTTTCTGTTGTGGGGACCACAAGATGGGACTAGCACACAGTGGCACAACAGGGATAGAAGGCCCATCAAATGGTTGAATTAGGACTTCAGCCTAATTAAAATAGGATTATAATTTCAGCCTAATCAAAGCAGCTATCTAAGACAAGTGTAAACAATCATAATCGAAATAATAAAAGCAAGCAGTTAAACAGTATTTTATTCCCAGCTTTATCTTTTCCTTTATTTCCTTTTATGCTAGAACTATTGCTAAGTCTATTATCTTTACCTTGCTCAAAAATACTAGAAATTACATTCTTTCACCATACTTTTAGTCTGACCCACTCCTCAATTTTTCGATTTTACCCCCATAGGCCAGCAAAGGTAGGGATAATAGATTTCAGCTTTCTTGGAGAGGAATTCTTAGAGATTATTCATGTAATCTTCTTTTTTCTTTTCATTAGACTTTTGGGATGTACTGGTACTTGATGAGAGGGGTGATTTTATTGTTTATGTACTCTGCTATTATGACTGAGATGGTATTTTTCATACGACATTTGTATTTGGTATTTTGAAACATATTTTGGTTATGACTTATTTTATGAAGTTTAATTTTTAAATGATTTATTATTTAAATATTTATGTTGTTTTTATTTATTTTTCTTGTGAATCTTAATCTTTGTAAAGTTCTAGCTATACCTACAATGCACCACATCTTTTACTGTGCCTTTTTGCGTATACTAAGGGTTGTGGGGTGTTTCGAATTTAAAACATTAATCAGATGAACATTTATAACATGTCCCTTAATGATGTCTTTGGTAGGAAAGGCAGGTTCTTCTTTGTCTATGGTAGTGATGGAATAGGTAAATCACTTTTGTTGTGCACAATAATAACTTCAGAACATCCTTAGGGAAAATTATTCTTAGCCATTATCCTATCTGGGATAGCATCACTTCGTTTGGCTTGTGGTCGGATTGCCATTCCAAATTCAAATACTAATAGCACGGTTCGTTGTTGTATGCAACATCATAAGCTTAAAGATAGTGTGGCTTACTATAACCAACAGCATGGCTATTGCTACATGCAGCAACGCACAACCTAGTTAAAAAATTCCAATGGTGTCAGTTTAAGTTCAATCTTCACTTATTCAAGATTACTTGTTCAAACTAGTTTTTATTTATTACTATAACGACCTGTTTTTCCATACCCTTTGAATCGACAATAAACCACACATGTCTAACTCAAATTGCATGAAAAGATGGATCATAAAAGGTAGAAAGAAAATAAAGACAGAATAGAATCTCGCACAAATGGAATAACATATATTATTTCAATAATAATCTTTACAGCGGAAAATTTAAATACAATATCAGAGTCTAACCTAGATTCAGCTTGGACAGTTATAACATCTGCCCTTACAAATGCCGACAAACAACAAAATAAATGCAATAGATGCAGCGGATAATAGAATACGTCCATATGATGATAATGATCTCCAGCTCTCCTTTGGAAACTCCAACCATCTTCAATTCAACCTAAACTACTCGGATCTGACCCGAGTATTAAAAATACCTGGATCAGGCTTGATAAACTAGCGTTAGATACTCAAAATTTAAAATGACTATGTTATCAAAACCTTTGAAAAGAAGGGTATCTCATAAGACCACACCCACACATAAATACGGACGGGTTTTTACCTTACGATAACCAAAACACTTTTATACCAAAATAATTTGATATTATTTTTAATGACATTCTTTTGAAAACACTTTTCAAATAAACTTATTCAAATAAGGTATCAATACCCAGACTATGTCTAACGGAATATATCCGGACTGGGTCAACGGGATATATTGAACGGAATATATGATACCAAAAAGAGGTAGTTGAAATGTTTGCAAGTCATTATAGCTATTTTGGGAATACAATCAAAACCGTAAATCTCGTATTGGGATTGAATTTCCAACATGATAGGGAACTAGTGGCCTTTCCTCTGATCCATGCATAACAAATATAGTACCTACAGTACCTTAATCGTTTTTCTCAAACTAGTCACTTGGAACTATACTTGCTATACTGAAACTGATAACGGTAGTTCCCTGCTTTTATCAAGCTAACCACTTTATCCAAATGGGGAAATAAATGCCTTGAGGGACGTATTTCCTAAAGAGCCCAACGTATTGAACACCACCAACATACTCACTTATTCCGAATTTGTGTCTATCAAACCACATAATATCCCATATCATCTTCCAAGATGTGAGGCTAGTGAGGCTACGCTCAATTTCTTCAAAGCCACGCTTTTCATACAAAACCACACTTTGATCATAACATGTTCCACTTTTAATGCCACATTGGCATTCCTTTGATCACTATTTGACTCCCTTACAACCTCTGAGCTCGTATGTCTCAATGAAGGATGTTAAGCTAAGAGAAGTTGCATTCTCCACCACCAAGCAGATGTATATTTGTAAAAGTCAAATGTTTTGTCTTAGAAATACAATCTTAGACATTCGTCCATACAAGTTCGTTCTGTGACTGAACGAAACCGAAGGCACTTTCCTCGGCCATTACTAGGCGAGAAGCCCTTGCAATCCAAAAAAGTCTCCATATTGAGGTAACCACCGCTATATAAATAACTCTATAATGGGAGCAACCTAGAGCATATCAACAAGCAGTCCTTACGCTATGAAGATCCACGGTCTTCAATAATCATCATCTTCAACATGTCTTAACTTTCGAACGTATACATTGGTTCGAATTGGTTTTCGGGTAGGAATCACTCAAATCCGACTCCGGTTCCTTCAAAGCCAATCATCACTTTAAAAAGATGTTAAGTATATATATGGATATCAATCATCAATCAATTACTTCATCTTTTGTTTAAATCAAATATCTTTCTTAGATAAACTCTTTTCAATTTATTCCATTTTCTTTTCAAGAGTATATGGAATCATTAAGCCTCAATTATCAAGTCATTTGGTTTATTTAAATTTTTCTAAAATCCTAGAATAATTCCAAATCATTCTCTCTTTTACTTAAGAAAACCTTTGCAAATCATTCTTTTAATCTTAATCAATGATTTCTTATATTCAAGTTTTTACTTTTAACTTAGGGAAAATATTCCCAAATCATTCACTAAATATTAATCAAAGATTTCTCTCTTTACTTCAAATCATATTCTTGAAAATCGAAGATTTTCATAACAGAGTACTACTGCCACCTTAGATATTGTAAATTTCACCTCCAGGGATTAATGGTAAGTAATCCTACATCATGAAGATCTTTGTCATCAATGATCTTTGTCTTCGGTATGTTTTATTTCAAAAATTAGTTTGAAGGGGTTTTTGAAAAGGAATCACCCAAATCCGATCCTGGTTCCTTCGTGCTAGTCATCGATAAAAAGATGTTATATTCGTATGGGGTTTTGAAAATTAGTTTGAAGGGATTTTCAGATAGGAATCAACCAAATCCGATCTTGTTTTTCCGGATACGAATCATCCAAATCCGATCCCGATTCCTTCGTACCAATCATCAATAAAAAGATGTTAATTGTAGTTAACATTCTAAGAATTTATTTCTTTTCTTTTATTTTGGAAAAACTTGAATATGGTCTTTTTAGAGCATCCGGGCTTTCCTTTTGATCTGTTCCACCCCTCGCCTAAGAAAAGAAAATATAGACCAGGTATGTTCAGGGCACTAGTTGCTCCATCCCTAACCTTAGCTAAACACCTTATTTTATCTTCCTAGATCTCACAAGGCGGGACAAATGAACTAGTCGTTTCCGCATACTCAGTTATTAGCTTTATTTTGGAATTGATTATAAAATTCCAAATTATCTTTTAAACTCTTAATTTTCCTTTTTAAAACATTCATAATTGATTCTAGAAAGAATCATAATGTTTAAAATCATATTCAAAAGGTTATAGAATTCGCGGCATAAAAGTGCTACGGAAAGTGTTATATAAGCTTATTTGATTTAAATAACTTTTTAATATTTGAAAATTCATATTTTCCATTCTAATTCTCTTTTAAACCATTTTAATAGAATTATCAAATTTATTTCATATTTTTAATCATTTAAAAACATCATTTGTAAAGAAATTCCATTTTGGATTCCGAACTGCAAAACCGCGATGTTTTTAGAAAGTTGTTTTAGAAATATTTCAAACTCTACTTGTAACGACCCGAAATTTTCGATCCCCAAAATTCCAGATAGTTATGAAAAGAAGAAAGAGATAGAAGAACAAGAAGAAGATTAGGAACACCAACCTCTCACATTCGCAGCGGATCAAAATATAATATCAAATAATAACAGTTATAAAAGAATAATATTCTGTCGATTACATTTTTTTTACATCAGAGTTACACATCTATACAGATACTGAATATACACAATTACCATGTCATAGATCTACAACAATAAAATACAGCGGAAACACCCCATACGTTCCTGCCATCCAGCTCGCCTACTGAGCTCCAGAACGTCCTAACCTGGAAATCTGTAATACTCGGTCTGACCCGAGCATTACATCAAAGTAACACCGGGTCAGGCTGGAAACCAGCGTGAGTAAACCCATGCAATTCGAAATACTAAACTATAAACATAATTGAAATCCCGGGTAACTCGTACCTTACAACGAGTTCTTAACTTGTTAGATTCAATACTTAATTTACAATTCAACCTCTAAGCACCCGTACTTAGTTTCAATGGTCCAGTTCACTTAAATTATTTCATTCCAGCCCATTGATTACACATATCAATTCTATAAAGAATTATAGAATATTTCAAATCGAAGTGGTTTCGGGTATGTACTGATACCCGAAACCGGTCTCTTCGAATCCAATAACATCTTAACCCAGGTTATTTAAGTGAATACAATTCAAATTTAAATACAGGGTGTCACTTTACACAACAATTCATCTCGATAGATAACCACATTATCACTATCCAACTCAAACATATAAAAAAAACATTTCATATCAGAAATATCAAATAATCCAAGGCATTAAATATCATTCAATCTTTCATAAGCAAGATTAATTAGTCACACCCTTTCTAATTAATTTAAATAAACTAAATTAATTACTTTAATCACTTTTAATTCTGTTTACTTTAACATTAATTAATTACAAACCATTAATTAACCATCCTTTAATTATCCTCTTTAATTATCCTCTTTAATTACATTAAATAATTAGCCTTTAATTAATAACACAAATTAATTAACCTTCACCCAATTGCATTAATTAGCTTTATCTTTGATTAATTTCTCAGATTAATTATCCTATAATCACTTACATTGATTAATTATCCTTTAATTAATCACACTCATTAATTAACTAACCTTTAATTAATATCCTTAATTAATCGACCCTTTAATTAATTACACTAAGTAATTAATTCTTAATTACTTCCCTTAAGTAATTTAACTTTAATTTCTTTCATCAAGTAATTATCCATTTGGTTAATTATCCTTAATTAATTAACCTTGATCATTAATTAATTTAATCTTTAATTGCTAATTAAATTAATTAACTCTCAACAGATTAATCCTTAATTAATTAAACCAATTAATTATCTTAATTTAATTATATTAATTAATCATCTTAGTTAATTAAGTAATTATACTTTAGTTACTTTTATTTATAAGACATAAACCATTTTCTTTTAATTAATTACTTATTAATTACATCATTTCATTGTTTGAAACAATCAAATAGATAATTAGCCTAATACAAAATTATATAAACCAAGAAAAATTTAGAAAAACATTTAACTTTAAAATTTAAACTTGAAAACTTGTCTTAAAACACTAGTTTAATAATTTTCTTTCGAACTTTTATTTAAACTTGTTAATGTCTACCTGAAATCAGGTTGATTACTTTAAAAAAAACTCGGCCCAAACGATTCCCTGGCCCATCATCTTTCCTTTAGTTATTCTTATATTCTATATATCTTATTACCTCCTTCTACGGCCCATCTACTATCTTCGGCCCAAATTCCTTTCTTCCTTTTCTTTCTCCTAATTCCTTCCCATCTTCACACCGTTCTGCACCTAAATGTGCATGCTGCCATGCACATGTACAAGTAATTCCCAACCTAAACCTCGACACTGACCATCCCACCAAGTTGCCTCCCTTAATCACCTTCCGCCTTCATGCCCATGAACGTTGATGAACACTGGATCGAAATTTGGTTCACTCGAATTCCTAGAACAAACATCGTACCTACAGACCACCTCATCCTCGATACCCACGGCTGCCGATCTCGCCTGAACTTCGCCCAAAGCCTCGCCGGAGCATCCTCCTCCCTTTTTCCCAGACGCGCACACCCCTCTCTCACCCTTTTCCTTACCATCGACCGAGATCTGATACCATGACACCATTTACCTTGAACCCTACCTTGAGTTCGTCTGGGCAACCCACGGCCCTACAAACCACCGCACCATTTTTCCCGCCAATGCCAACTCCTAACGTACCTCCACTCCCAACCCTTCGCCTTGAAATCAACCCGGTTGCCAGAATTTGACCCGAGATTCAAAACCGTTCAACTAACAATTTCACATAAATTTTAACCCTAAAAATCACGAATCTTCCAACAAAAATCATCACTTGCTATTACGAATCAAACTATGAAATCCAAAACATGAAATTGTATACATCGATTTTCTGATTTGAACAGGTTCCATTGTAATTTCTTTGTTTTTGGAATATTTACTAAATATTTTCACTTGACACCATTATATAATGTTACATTCATATACACATTTCATCTTTAGTGATCTCAGCCTAACATTGAATATATGCAGAGGAATCAAAATGCTTCGAATGTCATGAACCTGTTATTCATACAGAGACACACACATATATATACACACTTTCACAGACATTCAAAGAATAAACCATATTTATATATATATCCAAACACTTAAGTTCATTCATGCAAACATTAATCACCCTTAACTTTAAGTAATTTCTGCATGTATAGTTTACTCACTGTTAAAATATGTTTGAACAGAGCTTGAAACTACTGCATAACAGAGGCATATGTGTTTATATAAAAACAGATATACACATATCCTTCACTAAATATTCATTAACATATGAATTTATCCATACCAACCTATATTCACACATCACCCAAAGACTATGCATCAGATCAAACATTAAAGTATGTAGTTTACTCACCTGAAAAATGATTGAACAGAGGACAAATTTCAGTTCCCAGATGAACACAGTGGATTTTGTTTTCCCAGCCTTAAAGTTGTTGATGATTTTGTAGTTATTGTTGATGATGTTGATTAAGTGCTGAGTTTAGTGTAGGTTGCAGCTTGCACTTCTTTTATTTATTTATTTTTTCTTTGGTGCATGAACGAAAACAGAAGATGATATATATAAAAGCAAGGTATGAACATGTTGGTTTTCTGGTACACGATTTGTATTGTACTGGAAAAAGATTTTTATGAGGGTTGATGCAAATTTTAGCAGCTGATATGATATATATTGTGGGCTGCATTAAATTCCATTGTCCTGTTCATAGATATTTATTCCTTTTTGTTCATACTTATTCTTTATTTTTGAATGTACTGGAATGTATATTTTTCCTTCTTTTGCAAGCTTATAAACATATATCTTGTTTCTTATGTTACATATATTTATTTTTATGTTAATATTATATGCTTGTGTTGTACTTAAAATTGTTTATAGTTATTTATACACTTGTTTTTATTCATATTCATTTCCATTTGTATTTTAGCCATCAACATTTAAATTATATACATAAGTTTTATTTATATTTAATATTTATATTTTATATTGATAGACTTTGATTTTATTTCAAACAATATCATTCATTTATATTTATTTATCAGATGTTAACAAGGTAAGCATTTAAATTCAATTATATAAGATAAATTTTATTATACATGTTATTAAGAGATTTTATTTAAAATTTTCAAATCAATTTCCTTTCGAAAAACAAATCCATACAAATAAATGGCAATTATTACGAAAGTCATATTCATTTTAAAATGATAAGTTTACTTTTTATTTAAATTAGATTAAATATCTATTAAAATAATACTGCTAAAATACCGGGTCGTCACATTCCTCCCCCCTTTGAATCTTTTCGTCCTCGAAAAGGAACGAAGCCAGATTTATTGAAAATGCTTAAAATCAGATAAATTTCCTTTGATCATTTTTAAACTACTTTAAAAATCTATATAATATTTCTAAAATGGTTTTTATAAAAATACCTTATAACTCGATGTTTCGACAAGTCTATCCTTGTTCTCATAGAAATTCGGTCATACGTTGATCAGGCGTAAGACTGAAAATCTATAAGTGCTTGGTAGACCCGTTTCCAACATCCAGTGAAAATATTTTAAAAATAATTCTATTGAAAATATAGAAAACAGTTTCGAAAATAGAGGAAATATCTTTGGTGAGAATGCTCTGGAAATAATCACCCCCATCCATGGTCGCAGTTAACCCGATGGTTACGTTGCCGTCCTGGCAAAATCCATAGATAACTGTAGGTCTCCGCACCACTCGATTACGCCATGGAACCCGCTACAGATCGCAGTTATACCCGGGCTATACGTTGCTATCACAGCAAAAACCCATATAACTGTAGGCATCAGCGCCACCGAATTTCACTGCCAAAAGAATGAAACTCCTCCACTTGACCATAGATCGCAGTCTACCGATGTTACGTTGCTATCCCGGCAAAATCAAGTGTAGACTGTTGGCACTCATCCTCCACACGATTTTCGCTATGGTCCCCACAGTAGATCACAGCGACATCGAGTTACATTGTCGTCACAGCATAACCCAAATGCCCCTGTAGGCATCAGCGCCCTCGACTTTCGCTACCAAATAATCCTCAGGAACTAGTTTGTCCGGACTCCTCAAAGGATCAACTTTAGAACCTCCCCCTTAGAGGCTCAAGGCAGTGCCACCCTGTGGCACTCCTGAGAAGTTCATTCAAGGGAGTGCTATTTTCTCCAGAGCCACTTTCAAAACACTTTATACTATACACATATAGTATTTTCCAAATCATACACCTAGTATGAATCACATATAAAGCTCTTTTCCTCAAAATCGATTCCCAAAATCGATAATTCTCAAATTCGGCTTTCCAAATTCCAATATTGATTTTTTCCTCAAAAATCAAAAGCCATTTTAGAAATCCATAGGTTCCCAAAACCTTTCCTCAAAATCATTTTCACAAATCCTTTTTATATATACATATATATAATAATCTTGGAAAATCTTTGGTTCAATTCATACTTATATAAATTCCCCTTTATACTTTAAATATTTTCAAAAACCCTTTTTCTTCTGGCTATAGATTCAACAAGGGAAGATTTATTTTTATATAACAAGATATATAATTTTATTTATCCCAAATCAAATATTCAAATTAAATTACTTATAAAATCACTTGCCAAATTACTTACCTTTATAAAGTAAATTTTAATCATAGAGATATTCAATCTCCACTTTACTTCATTATATATTTCTCAAAATATCCTTTCAATTTCAAAAATCATTTACAGTTCTTTATCCACAAATTTTCAATATTAATTTTATTCAAACCCGTACGATGTCCACATATCATTCGTACGCTATATCAATCCGATCGCTCACTCTATCACACAATTCCAGTTCCAAACTAGTATTGTCCACCCGACTTCCTAGTGCGGGCTCAGATTTGGTTTCTTGATCAGAAACCGTCATTCTCCTTGCATAGTCACAACTACGATAGAGAATGTCCAGAATCAATCAAAAATCCATATCCAGGTTTGCCGTCGAAAATCGAGCAAAAAATCCCAACTCGGATCGATAATATTATCTCGAAATTCTATGCTCGAATCTGGATCAAATCATTATGCAAATAGAATAATATACGCACATCCTACGTATCTATTTTCATTGATTATTAGTCAAATCAATTTTCCTTTCTATTCACATTCACTTTGATTTTCATTTTCATACTCACAATTGTTCCAATTCCATTGGATTATCACCTTAATCCTTACCCCAAATGGATATTCAATCATAAACAGTTTGAACTCTGTCCAGCTTAAATTCAGAAAATAGCTTGAAAAGTTTAAAATAAATAAGTTGTTGAAAAATAATTATTAGTTTGTAAAATAGTTGTAAAATAGTTAAGTAATTGTAAAATAGTTTGAAAATAGTAAAATAATTGCAAAAATAGTCACAAAATAGCAACTAGTTATAAAATAGTGGAAACAAAAGTATATTGTTTATAAAATAGTTGTAAAATAGTTAAACAGTTCCAAATGTAGCTATTAAATAAGTATAAGATAGTTTTGGAATTTTAAAGGAAAAAGTTGTTTAGTAATTAGTTAAGAAAATAGATGTAAAACAGTTTATATCAAAATGACTTATTTTAAAATAGTCCAGAGCCAAACTGTTCCATTTCTCATCAATTCAATTTAAATTTCCACTTCATTTAAATTGACTCCATTCTAATTTGAATAGCCTGATTTATTTCCAAATCAAATTGAATTTACCCCAATTTCTTTCCATATTCAAATCAAATTCCATTTGAATTTTTAAACATACCCACTTTAACTACAAATCCCAAATTATTCAAATTAATTTAGATGAATTTCAAATTTAAATCCACTTCAATTTCAGATCATTTCAATTTCTATGAATTAGTCCCAATTCCCATTTGAGTTTGAACTCATTAAATCTTCGATTTTATTTCAAATCAATCTAATTCAAATTTTCCATTTGAATTTTTATACTTATCCATCTCCAATTTCAAACTAAATTCGATTAGAACTAATGTAATTTAAATCTCAATTTTAACCCGTCTCGAATTATATAAATTCGAGTTAAATTTTCAAATGTGGATTTACCCTCTTAAATCAAATTAACCTTTATCTTTACATTAATAACCCAAATCTTTAAACAATTTAATTTAGAGTCAAATTCTCAAAATTCCATTTTAAATCATCTTTACTTAACTTATTTCAAAGTTCAATTAAGAGTTCAAACAATCTTACCTTAAAAATTCAATTTATTACCCAATTTCAATTTTGAAACCAATGCTTAACAATTTAAATTTCCAAGTTCTTTTTAAACATTTAAACCTTAAATTCAAAGTGGTTTCATCTCCTTAATTCCAAATTTTAATTTCCCTTTTAGCTAAATAATGGATATATCACCACAATCCATTTCTTCATTCATTTAAACAAATATAATTCACAATCTAAAGATTATTAATAACAATAGGATGATATCATCCAATTTATTTTAAAACATCCATCAGATTTCAAACCCATCTTGAGATCACACGATCTCCCAATTCAAATTAACCATTTAACTTTCCAAGTTAAATCTCAATTTCATCTTGAAATTTCCAATTTAGGTTGTTTGTTAACTTATTTAACTTACCCAAAATTTAATTCAATTTACTTAATCTAGCCAACCTTACCCAAATTTGAATTCCCATGTCGAATTTTAAACCTTACATTAATAATCTTATATGTTCAAAACTTATCACCTTGGGTATCACATCTCATTCCTAATTTTGAACTCAACAGTTAGAGTTTATTTCAGATCATCTTTGATATTATGTATATTCCTCATATATACATATTATTTCCTTTACATACCAAGTTATCCTTAAATTTTAAACCACCTTGGGTTTTTAATTCAAAACAAATTTCTTTAAATTTTCAAACAACTCCTGTTTGAATCAAGCTCTTTCATTCCATTCATATCATTTATTATTTCTTTATTACTTTGAAACAATTTTTAAAATTTGGGCTCAGATTTAAAACTTCACAATTTAGATCATTTTTCAATTATAACCTATAAGTCATACTTCCCTAAATGTTTTATTTCCCTAAAACATTTCATTTTGCTTACTTCTTAATACACATTTTATTATTAAACACAACAATCATTTATAATAATAACTAATTCATTATTTTCTTAGTTTGAACTCTTTCCCAAATTCAAGATTTAATTTCAGTTTGAATCCATTTCAAACTTACCTTTATTTAATTTCAATTTAGTTGTATTTCTATTACCTCTTAATTTAATTCCCATAATTTTACAACCAATTTCCTTAACATTTATTGGTAAGAAATATTGCTTTATATATATCAAAATATATTCTTATAGAGTCATTTAAAATCTTTATATAAGAAAATAACAAGTACGCTCTCATATATACATATACACTCAACCCATTCTAGGGTACTATTGACCCTATCCTTATGAGTACACCCACCAGAGCCAAGGTTCTCACTTAACCTTTCTGCTTTGATACCAAATGTAACGACCCGAAATTTTCGATCTCGAAAATTCCAGATAGTTATGAAAAGAAGAAAGAGATAGAAGAAGAAGAAGAAGATCAGGAACACCAACCTCTCACATTCGCAGCGGATCAAAATATAATATCAAATAATAACAGTTACAAAAGAATAATATTCTGCCGATTACATTTTTTTTACATCAGAGTTACACATCTATACAGATACTGAATATACACAATTACCATGTCACAGATCTACAACAATAAAATATAGCGGAAACACCCTATACGTTCCTGCCATCCAGCTCGCCTCCTGAGCTCCAGAACATCCTAACCTGGAAATCTGTAATACTCGGTCTGACTCGAGTATTACATCAAAGTAACACCGGGTCAGGCTGGAAACCAGCGTGAGTAAACCCATGCAATTCGAAATACTAAACTATAAACATAATTGAAATCCCGTGTAACTCATACCTTACAACGAGTTCTTAACTTGTTAGATTCAATACTTAATTTACAATTCAACCTCTAAGCACCCGTACTTAGTTTCAATGGTCCAGTTCACTTAAATTATTTCATTCCAGCCCATTGATTACACATATCAATTCTATAAAGAATTATAGAATATTTCAAATCGAAGTGGTTACGGGTATGTACTGATACCCAAAACCGGTCTCTTCGAATCCAATAACATCTTAACCCATATTATTTAAGTGAATACAATTCAAATTTAAATACAGGGTGTCACTTTACACAACAATTCATCTCGATAGATAACCACATTATCACTATCCAACTCAAACATATCACAAACATTTCATATCAGAAATATCAAATAATCCAAGGCATTAAATATCATCCAATCTTTCATAAGCAAGATTAATTAGTCACACCCTTTCTAATTAATTTAAATAAACTAAATTAATTACTTTAATCACTTTTAATTCTGTTTACTTTAACATTAATTAATTACAAACCATTAATTAACCATCCTTCAATTATCCTCTTTAATTATCCTCTTTAATTACATTAAATAATTAGCCTTTAATTAATAACACAAATTAATTAACCTTCACCCAATCGCATTAATTAGCTTTATCTTTGATTAATTTCTCAGATTAATTATCCTATAATCACTTACATTGATTAATTATCCTTTAATTAATCACACTCATTAATTGACTAACCTTTAATTAATTTCCTTAATTAATCGACCCTTTAATTAATTACACTAAGTAATTAATTTTTAATTACTTCCCTTAAGTAATTTAACTTTAATTTCTTTCATCAAGTAATTATCCATTTGGTTAATTATCCTTAATTAATTAACCTTGATCATTAATTAATTTAATCTTTAATTGCTAATTAAATTAATTAACTCTCAACAGATTGATCCTTAATTAATTAAACCAATTAATTATCTTAATTTAATTATATTAATCAATCATCTTAGTTAATTAAGTAATTATACTTTAGTTACTTTTATTTATAAGACATAAACCATTTTCTTTTAATTAATTACTTATTAATTACATCATTTCATTGTTTGAAACAATCAAAGAGATAATTAGCCTAATACAAAATTATATAAACCAAGACAAATTTAGAAAAACATTTAACTTTAAAATTTAAACTTGAAAACTTGTTTTAAAACACTAGTTTAATAATTTTCTTTCGAACTTTTATTTAGACTTGTTAATGTCTACCTGAAACCAGGTTGATTACTTTAAAAAAAACTCGGCCCAAACGATTCCCTGGCCCATCATCTTTCCTTTACTTATTCTTATATTCTATATATCTTATTACCTCCTTCTACGGCCCATCTACTATCTTCGGCCCAAATTCCTTTCTTCCTTTTCTTTCTCCTAATTCCTTCCCATCTTCACACCGTTCTGCACCTAAATGTGCATGCTGCCGTGCACATGTACAAGTAATTCCCAACATAAACCTTGACACTGACCATCCCACCAAGTTGCCTCCCTTAATCACCTTCCGCCTTCATGCCCATGAACGTTGATGAACACTGGATCGAAATTTGGTTCACTCGAATTCCTGGAACGAACGTCGTACCTACAGACCACCTCATCCTCGATACCCACGGCTGCCGATCTCGCCTGAACTTCGCCCAAAGCCTCGCCGGAGCCTCCTCCTCTCTTTTTCCCAGACGCGCACACCCCTCTCTCACCCTTTTCCTTACCATCGACCGAGATCTGATACCATGACACCATTTACCTTGAACCCTACCTTGAGTTCGTCTGGTTAACCCACGGCCCTACAAACCACCGCACCATTTTTCCCGCCAATACCAACTCCTAACGTACCTCCACTCCCAACCCTTCGCCTTGAAATCAACCTGGTTGCCAGAATTTGACCCGAGATTCAAAACCGTTCAACTAACAATTTCACATAAATTTTAACCCTAAAAATAATGAATCTTCCACCAAAAATCATCACTTGCTATTAAGAATCAAACTATGAAATCCAAAACATGAAATTGTGGACATCGATTTTCTGATTTGAACAGGTTCCATTGTAATTTCTTTGTTTTTGGAATATTTACTAAATATTTTCACTTGACACCATTTTTAAATATAATGTTACATTCATATACACATTTCATCTTTAGTGATCTCAGCCTAACATTGAATATATGTAGAGGAATCAAAATAATTCGAATGTCATGAACCTTTTATTCATACAGAGACACACACACACACATATATATATATATATACACACTTTCACAGACATTCAAAGAATAAACCATATTTATATATATATATATATATATTCAAACACTTAAGTTCATTCATGCAAACATTAATCACCCTTAACTTTAAGTAATTTCTGCATGTATAGTTTACTCACTGTTAAAATCTGTTTGAACAGAGCTTGAAACTGCTGCATAACAGTGGCATATGTGTTTATATAAAAACAGATATACACATATCCTTCACTAAATATTCATTAACATATGAATTTATCCATACCAACCTATATTCACACATCACCCAAAGACTATGCATCAAATCAAACATTAAAGTATGTAGTTTACTCACCTGAAAAATGATTGAACAGAGGACAAATTTCAGTTCCCAGATGAACACAGTGGATTTTGTTTTCCCGGTCTTAAAGTTGTTGATGATTTTGTAGTTATTGTTGATGATGTTGATTAAGTGCTGAGTTTAGTGTAGGTTGCAGCTTGCTCTTCTTTTATTTATTTATTTTTTTCTTTGATGCATGAACGAAAACAGAAGATGATATATATAAAAGCAAGGTATGAACATTTTGGTTTTCTGGTACACGATTTGTATTGTACTGGAAAAAGATTTTTATGAGGGTTGATGCAAATTTTAGTAGCTGATATGATATATATTGTGGGCTGCATTAAATTCCATTGTCCTGTTCATAGATATTTATTCCTTTTTGTTCATACTTATTCTTTATTTTTGAATGTACTGGAATGTATATTTTTCCTTCTTTTGCAAGCTTATAAACATATATCTTGTTTCTTATGTTACATATATTTATTTTTATGTTAATATTATATACTTGTGTTGTACTTAAAATTGTTTATAGTTATTTATACACTTGTTTTTATTCATATTCATTTCCATTTGTATTTTAGCCATCAACATTTAAATTATATACATAAGTTTTATTTATATTTAATATTTATATTTTATATTGATAGACTTTGATTTTATTTCAAACAATACCATTCATATATATTTATTTATCAGATGTTAACAAGGTAAGCGTTTAAATTCAATTATATAAGATAAATTTTATTATACATATTATTAAGAGATTTTATTTAAAATTTTCAAATCAATTACCTTTCAAAAATACAAATCCATACAAATAAATGGCAATTATTACGAAAGTCATATTCATTTTAAAATGATAAGTTTACTTTTTATTTAAATTAGATTAAATATCTATTAAAATAATACTGCTAAAATACCGGGTCGTCACACTACTTGATGAAAGTTTGATTTTCTTTTTTCATTGGGAAACCATGGATTTAATGGACCAGAAAATTCTTATCTTGGAGAATTCCGAGCTATATTCCACTTTGTATACTCATTTAACTTTTTGGTACGAAATCGCGAACTACCGTTACGCGACGGACATTGTTTTGACTTGTTTTTTTCAATTTCTTTTCAAACTTCTTGGAAACACTTTTAAATGTTTATAAAACATTTCTAAATCATTTTAAATCATTTTAAACAATGTTTTTATCATTCCAAACTCATTTTTCATTTCATTTCACTTTATAATATTATATCATCATAATATCATTTCTAACCTTTTAGATCATTTAAAGTCATTAAGAGGCTAAATAACTTTCATACACATATTTATATGGATTTAATTTCCATTAAATTAACTAAACCTACTAACCATTTCTCTTATCATTTATGAAACCAAGTTATCATCCATATCATAAACATATAATCAACCAAGTTATCAAACATTTAATCATCCAACATATTTAAACTTTCAAATCATTATACTTGAAATAATTTATGGATTAATTAGTAAATATGATTACTCACATTTAACCAAATTGTTTAGTTTTCTACCAACATTCATTTAATCCAACACTTCACTAACTCATCTTATCTTCACCAAACCATCACCTAAACTCTTCCACCACTCTTCAAAGTGCTCGACCACCACCTCCAAACATCCATAAAGCTCGGCCACAACAGGTTCTCCACCATCCTCCATTGCTTCTTTATATCTTAGATGATAAACCACGTTTTGATGATATTCTAAGGTCTTTGGCAAAGTTTGGTGGAGTTTTGGCTTTGTTTGATATGGTTTTGAAAAAGTTAGTAAGGAAAAGAGAGAAGAAGAAGCCATTGGAGAGTGGAAGAAAAGCTTGAAAAAGAAAGAAGAAGAAGTGAAAAAGTGGATTCTTATTTATAGAAATTTTTTTGGATTAAAATAATATCTTGTGAAAAGACCAAAATACTTTTTACTTACTTTTTAAGTAACCTTATTTTTTCAACACTTAATATCACATTTCAAATCATTACTTTATGTCAATTTCACTTAAGTATTAACTAAATAATATAATAATTATGTTTGGTTTGATTTGATGTTTTACTTTTTGACTTTTGTACTTTTTTGTCTTTTTATGCTTACTTTTTGTTAATTATATTCTAGAATTTTCTAAGTACGTTTAGTAAAAGAAAACTTGATTAGTGAATTAATTAATACTTACACTATTTGAATATATGTTCCAATATAAGAAAAATAAAGGTGCGACGATGTTGCGACAACTTTTAATCGACAAAACGTTGATTTTCGATAAAATGTTTTATGGTCACATTTTGACGTTTTAGTTAAACTATTTATTTATGTAAACTAAATTTAAAAATGAACTTTTTACTTCTTTAATAAATTAAAACATGTCTCTTTATATTTTGAAATCATATTTAAATAATATCAAAATCTCTAATTTTACAATGTATGTAAAACTGACAAAATGCAACAAAATTTGATTATTTTTATAAAATGATTATTAACATAATTTTAAATATTTTAATATACTTTTATCATCTTTATCAAATGTTTTCAATAAGATTTATCTTTTTAAATAAATATTTAAACTGATTTATTTAAGCATTTATTTATTTTTAATAAAATTTAACTTTTGTTGATTTGTTCTAAAATCCAAATTTATACTTTTTAATTTATTAACTATAAGAATAAGTAATTTCTCTATTATTATCTATTATATACAATTTATTTAAGTTTTAAACCTTTTATAATTTTAAAACAAACTAAATCTCTCATTTTCGAAGTAGCGAAATTACAGGTCGTGACAATTACTGAGTCGGTCTCATGAGTGTGCATATCAATTAATTTACTTAATAATACAATCCCTATTTTTTCCTTTTATTTGCACACTATCATCACTTTAAGTGACATCCAACTTTAGTTTGGATAGCTTAAATTATGATGTTGATAATTAGACTATACATACCCTTAAGCGATATATCTAGAATAACTGAAAAAATGTTGCATTTATTATTGTATCATTTTTTTCCTTTATTTTGTTAAATTTTAACAGTCTACTTTTCCTAAATGATTTTCTTAACATTCTATATTGCTGCAACAAAAGCAGCTTGAGCTGCTGCTTGTAGTAGCTTGCTGTTGATTGATACTTTAAATAATAGTGAATATACATAATAAAATAACAAATAAATCAACCGAATTATCCACATAATACCAGCAAATATTCCAGTCCTACCCCACATGCTAAATATATTGCCCTTACAACCACAAAAATATAATAAGCACTTGCAATTACTACAAAGTTGAAAGTAGGTATATTCATATTCATATAATAAAATAAAAAATGAACAAGATATATAACTTTGCCTTGGCTTGTGGATACTGCAACTAATAGTAGTTCTAAAAAACTATAAAAAATGTTGCATTATTGTTTTTTCATAGCTTTGTTCTAGTAGCCAATAACCCAATCACTCAAGACCTATGCTTCCATGATGTTAGCGTTTAGATAACACTGTTGACGCGATTCAGCTTCATATAGCAGCAGCTCAATATAACTACATCGTTCTTTTTTTCTAAAGAGCAACAAATATTATGATAGACTTTGATCAAAAATGATCAAACAGAGCAAATCTAACTTACAAAAGTGGTCAACAAATGTCCTTGGGATGCATTGATTTTTGTGATATGGTTATCTATTATGCCATGTTAGAAAATTAAATGACGCCACATATAAACTAACAATCTGAATAAAAAATGAAGTATATCGAAGTGATACCTGAATGGAACTCCACAACACAACTTTTAAATCATCACCAATATTCCACCAATCATCAATCGTGAATGGAGCATGCTCCCATACAAGCAGTCCTAAGTAAGAAGATAGTTTTATAGAACCTTCTCCTATTGGTACAACATTCTTATTAAATTCAACGTTAATCCGAGACACAAGATCTAAAGGAAGTCTTATCATTCTAGTTTGACCTCTAGCTTTTATCTTTTGAAACGGAATTTCATCTATGTGTGGAATATCAGTCTTATTTTCCATCGCATCATTTCCAATTTCAAATTCGTTGTTTTCAATATTTTCCTCACACTGCATCATATTATCTCTACATGCTTCAATTCCTTGCTCATTGGTTTCTAAATTTGCTTTATGTTTCTCATTGATTTCTAAATTTGGTTTGAGTTACTCATTGGCTTTGGTCTTTGCTCTAAGCTATTCATTTGTTTCCTTGGCTTGTTTTTGTTCGCGAGTAAGCTTGCTCTTCTTTGCCACATCCTGTAGTTAGTAAAAAAATATTAGTGAGCCAATGATAGGTAGTTAGTAAAAAGGTCAAGACATGTAAACAAACCAAAACAACTAAATTAAGAGCAATTAATAACGACAACAACTTTCCTCGCTTGTTAATCCTATTTTCAAAGTCATGTGTACTAAAATATCCAATAATTACTGAATGTCAACACATTCTTTAAATGGAAAAACAAAAATCTCATTCTTAAATTTCTCTCTACCTTATTTCATACAGATCAGAGACAAATATGATAATCAACCTATAGCCTAAAGGCAACGAATAATAATAGAATGGTGCCATATCCCCATGACAACAAATGGGAAAACTTTTTTTTACTTCAACACAAGCACTTAATAGGGAAATAATTATATGTATAGGAGTATCAGTCTCCCACATGCGTATGTAGTTAATTAAAAATGATTAATTGATTATCATCACACATATTTGAGAAGGAATCATACCATTCAATGATCCAGTCATTAAAACATATGGAAAATGAGAAACTTTAATGTAAATTTAATTAAACGTCTAAAATATGTGTTGTAATGTCGTTGGCAAATATAAAACCTTATCACTAGCCTGCTAACTACTCTAATTTAAAGCAAAGAATTAAAATATAGGTACATGGAGTTAAATAGTGAATTTTTTAATCTAATAACAAAAAATATGAATGTATTTTAGCTTTTTTTTAAGAGAGGAAGTCCCTGAACAAAATTGTGGAACATAGCATAGAAGAGTACTTCTGGGTAGGAGTTTAAGAAGCTACTCCTAATCTATACTATATTATTATTAGTGAGTTGAATTTCAAGCTCACACAGACCTCCTTGAAATTTGGCAACTGAACAGTCGCATTTTTAATTTCTTTATATTCCAAACTTTAAAATGTGATAACTTTTTCTACATTGATTGGATTTTAGAATCGTTTTCACTATTAAATCTCAAATTTAATTTGCTTTCCAATGATATCCATTGTTAATAGCTAACAATAAATTTTTTAAAATCATAATTTTATATAGCAGCTTTAATTGCACAATTATTTTGTGTCACCGCTGTGTACCGCGTTTCTGTAACAGCATTATTATGATGATCATAAACATTACATAGTAGTTTTACCTAGATTATTATAATGTATTTATTATCTTTTAACATATTTGAAAGGAATTTTTTTTTGAATTATACAATTATGGTTGCCTTTGAATATTGTAACTACATTATGTAATAAAGTAATAATCTTGATTGTGTTTGATAGTATTCAAACTTAGTGCAGTTATAATTTAACCCTATCAAAAAATGGTGAAATAATTTATAGGCATTTTTTGAATTAATTTAACTACGTTAGCATTTTTTTATTGCATTTACTATTGATGATTTTGACTATATTTGATAATTTTATTCAATTTTAAAACAGTTATAAATTAATGAAATTAAGAAAATGCAATTATAATTTACCAGCAAGTTTTGGGTAAATTTAACTATATTTGAAGATTTTTAACCACATTTATGTGATGAAGTAATAAATTTGGCTACATTTCAGGAATTTATTCAATCTTAATACAATTAAAATTTAACTACATTAATAAAATGCAGTTATAATTTAATGACAATTTTGAATTATGCATGGTAGAAATTGAATATTTTAGCTATATTTATGTGATGCAGTAATAATTTTGGTTGTACACGATGATTTATTCGAGCTAACTGTAGTTAAAATTTAAATGCATTAAGCAAAAGCGGTTATTATTTTGCAGTATTTTTGGAATTAAGCAATTATTGTTTTTGAATATTTTAACTGCATTTGTGTGATGCAATACTAATTTAGCTGTAGTAATAATTTTGTTTGATGTTAACGATAGTTATTTAACCGCATTATGAAAATATAATTGAAAAATGAATTTTGATTTTTGATAGCTTGAGATGATTAAATAATGACTTCACATAATTAATGCTTGATTCAACCGTGCAGCTCAGCGTTTAATACATTGCTTCCAGGTTTGATGACATAATTTGGCTAAGTTTACTCAATTTCGTTTACAATTACGATGATCAATAATACAATAAGCATATAAGTTGTTGTATTCGGGCTTAAGGTAGATGCACAATTTAAGTGCTGGGTCAAAACATGTGTTGTAGTGAGAATAATGTTGATAACCACCTAAAAGAGTTTATTTTTTATTTTTTGCAGTAAATTCTAAAATCACTTGCACCACCACCGTCGGAAAACTTCTAGAAAACAATTGATGAATGTATCTTTGTATAGATGATTATGTAGTCATGGTTTGATTATTAGATATAGTTAATAGGTCAGATGAGCAGTGAGAGAATTTAGTAATAATACTGCATCAATGACACTTTTTCCTTTTTTGGCTGCAGGTACAAATACCTTGTAACGACCCAGAATTTTTGATAATTAAAATTTGAATATTTAATTAATTTTAAATATTAATAAATGGAATTTAGAAGTCGAATGATTTATTTTTCGAATATTGGATTTAATTTGATAATTTAATCGATAAATTAAATAGTGAAATTCCAGAGATAATTGAAAATCGAGTTTAAAATGATTGAAAATGATTTGGAAAATTTTATTTAATCATACTGGAGTTATAGAAAGGTTATAGAACTTTTAAAGTTGAATTTGGAGTTAAATTGTGAAAATTGAATATTTTAATATTTAATTATCGACTGTAAAAATAGTCAATTTTCGAACAGTCTCAGAATTGAACGAGACCAGTTCCATTTGATCCGTAATAGTTAGTTATTATCGGATTTCAATTTTCGTATCAATCGGAGTTGTCGTTTGACCGTGGCAGCTCGAAACGCATCGATATCATTTTAATTTTAAATCGTCGAGTTTAAATAGTCATTTTTCAAACGGTCTCGGATTTCGACGAAACCAGTTTCATCGGATCCGTAATGTGAAATTATTGCATGGTTTCAAATTTCGTAATTTTTGGAATTACCGTTTGTCCGGTACGAATTAAAACGCCTCGAAATCAATTTAAATCGGTTTAAGTTAAATTGATCGTTTATTGTCATATCTCACACATACGATCGAATTAGCTTTCGAAACCTGTTCCATTGCGTTCGGAACGCGGGTTAAACCCTAGAAACGTCAGCCGGCACGCTCGAATCGGAGTTCGGAAAATTTCGATGAATAGTAAGTTGGGCAGTTTTCTATAAAAGCCCTTTCTCCCTTCATTTTGCAAAGAAACTGAACCCTAGGGTTCTAAGGCTTCAGCCGTCATTATCTTTATCAATGGCCAGAAAGTAATTAACTTCTCCCCTCCAAATCTCTTAATCCGTCGACTTTTAGCGAAAGTTATCAACTAAGAAATTGTAGAGCTACGTGAGTTCTATCAGATCAACGGTCGAGATCTGAAACGGAGCATTGATGGAGGCGCAACAGTCCAGGGAAGGCACCACGAACGGGCACGTTTCTCCACGCCTAGGTGCAGCCGAGTTCAACTATATTGGTGGTGAAGATGGAGCAGGCTATGGCCGTTCAAATGAAGTTGGCCGATCGTCGCGTAGTCAAGCGAGGGAAGAGCGGTTCGAAACCCTAGAGGCGGCCTTTGGGTTTAGGGTGCGTGCGACTTGCCTGGGAGAGGAAGATGAGAAGAGCGGTCCAGATTTCGTTTGCAAATCGAACGGCCTGAATTGTATAAGGTTAAAAAAATAAAAAAAATTAAAGTGTAAACTATTATATTTATAAATTCATGTAATATTTAAAGTGTTGTATCTTTGTCATACGAGGTCGAAAAATTACGAAACGACTTGCGTTGGAATCGTATGGTCGAATACTTCGCGATGGAACTGGATTGGAAGCGATCGGGATCAGTGAAAAATTTGGAGTGAAATTAAACGTCCGTTTAGTTTCATTCGAAATAAACGCTATAAATTGCTATCGGAAAATCAAGGTGAGATTTTTCTCACTCAAAAATGAAAGTGGAATTTTCAGTTATTTATTTATTGACTGATTGTTGCTATTGAATGTGCTATTAGATATGATAGGATATATCTATATATATAGCAGTATATACATATTGGCATATGTATATATTGGATTGATGATTTCCCGCCTCGTATAGCGGATGAGACCCTATTGCGCCGTTAGTAAGCGGATTTATAAAAACCTATATACCGCGATAATTCCGTACTGGAGCGGAATTGGTATTGTGCTAACATCTTTGGATGCAGGGAAACAGGTTGGAGGGATCCAACTGGATTCCTCAACTGTATTTACTTATTTACAGATATTGTGATATATTCTGCTATCATATGATGATATATGATATTGACTGTTGTGATGGACTAATCGATGCTGTTGCATCATCGGATTCAGTTTTGAAATGTAAAAATAACGACCGTTACTTTAAAAAGATTTTAAAGTGATTTTTGAAAATACACGTTTTATGGGATTTTTGAAGTGATTTATTTTAAATAAATAAACGTTCAAATTTTAAAGTTACAAAAATTTATAGATTTGGGAAATATAACCGAAAAGTTATTTTTGGAATAAATAGTTGACTGATTTATGAAATGGTTTAAATTGAGATTTTTAAATTTCTGTAAACGGTTTATATAAAAGATTTATGAAATTGATATCCACAAAATTAAGAATGGTGAAATTATAAAATGAGTTTTTATAAGTGTGAAAAATGAAATATTATGGAATCCGTAAGTGAATGAAATTTATAGACTTATAAATTGTGAAGTTGAAAATGAATGATAAGTTATTAACTTATAATATGGACTTGTGATATTTATATCGAGTTATAAATTGAATTTGTTAATAAAAGGAATTTATAAATCGAAGTTGTTAGAAGAATAGAATTGAAATTTATAAAAGTTGTTTATAAATCCGGAATCACTTATTTTGATGAGTTGAATATAGAAGTTAATAAAAGAAGATTTATAAGTCGAAGTTGTTATTAAAATGGAAATAGAATTTATAACCGTGTTTATAAATTCGGAATTGATTAAATTTGATAAGTGAATTATAGAAGGTTATTAAAGAAGATATATGCACGATTTTGGACAGTGAATATATTGTTAAGTAAAATGGATACGTTTTTGAAGAAGTGATATTAAAAATGAAGTTAAACATTTTAAAGACGTTTTAAAATGTATTATGAATCGAAAGCATAGATTTCCGCAGTTCTTGTTGAAATAGACGTTTTCGAGAAATTTAAGGAAATGGTGGACTATAACACTGTTGTTATAGTAAATGATTTCCGAAAGGAAATGTTTTGATGTAGTATTGGGATTTATATATCTATCTAAATCCGAATCCCTATACTAGTGATTTCGAGTCGTCGTAACGATGTTTTACGTAACATTCGTTTTGACTCAGATAAATATGTTTAAAGAGAATGATTTCCTTAAAGAATGAGTATATACTTAATTTGATTTAAGTATATCGAATATTTTCAAATGTTGAAAATAAATAGATTTGTGAAATACTTATTATTAAATAAGTATGGAAATGCTTTTCCAATATGAAATGAACTGTTTTGAGATTTTTATCTTCAAAGATAAAATGGAATGTGGAAAATTGATTTGAAATTGTTTTCAAATGGTTAAGTGTGGAAATTATATATCTAGTAAAAGATATTTTTGAAGATACAATAATTTGGAAAATTATTTGGAATCTGATGATGTTGCGCATCTTTATTGATAGTTAAATAACCGACTATCAATATTTACCTTTAGATAGGTATTTGTTGTGAATTGGATGAATTTGAATGCCACACTTATTTTTGAATAATCGCTCACTATTCGGATTAGCCGGGAAAGGACCATGGGGTCGTATAACCCATTCCGAATATGTGATACGTCGTTATGAATTGCATTCGAAGACCGGTGTTGAAGACCGGATATTTTTGAAAACGGAAGGATTACCGTCGAGTTACTCTACATCGACTGATCTTCGATTTAGAGGTTTTATCACCCTTAGTGACGGGAAGTCCTGACGTGATTGAAAATTATCCGGATATGCAAGGGCTTCGTGAGAAGTGCCTTCGGTTCTGTTCGATCCCGGAACAGACTTGTATGGATTGTGTGTCTGACGTTACAATTTGAGATATAAAGCTGATTTCTTTCAAATACATTTCTGTTGGTGGCGGAGAATTTATTCTCTTAGCTTAACACCCTTCTCTGAGACGTACGAGCTCAGAGGTTATGTAGTTGAAATTTATCAGCGATATATCCCAATTTGGTAACGTGGCATACTGAGTGTTGCTGTGAAATGATCAGTGTTTGATCATTTGTGATATGATCATTTGTTTGATCTTATATCTTTGTGATCATAGGTTGATCATTTTGTTTGACCCGAAGCAGGGCTTTTTGAGAAAGCGTAGCTTTGTGGACGAGACTTCGTCGAGCCTCACACCCCGGAAATGGTCGAAACAGGAAGGATGCAGCAAGGTTCTAGGGAGTAGCGCCCCTTAGTGTATGTCATTCCTTCTGGATAAAGGTGGTATCATGGTATGGAGCCCAGATACTTAACCTCTGTGGTTACTGCATTATTATTATCTATGTGGTTTGTTGGAAATCGGGGATCCTCGGGAAGATCGGTGACGATCGGGGGATGGCATACGCGTGTCAGTAGTTACCTATTTTTGCAGAGGTAACCCGGCCTTGTGTTGGCAGAGATCTAACCGTAACGTTAGATTCTCGGGTCGTCTATTTCAGGGACGTACCCATCGTGGATAGGAAGTTCCTTAGCCTGACCATTTGTTGGAAATCCAAAGAAACAATACGCGACTTGTACGGTTTTAGTTGTAGAACCTATCATTCACTTATGGTGGCGCCCCACTGTTTGGATGGTAGCTATAGTAGGCATAGTTCGAAATGTCTATGCTGGCTAAGATTTATATTCTACTTTCGAAATAATTTCTACACTATGCACTAATAATAATATCAAAAATGATTTGATTTTGCGTAGTAAGCATCTTTGACTATCATAAGAAGAAATCTCCTCCAATTCTGCGTTTGCATTGTGTGTGTGGTGGGAGGTCTTATGGTAGTTTCATTTTCCAAAAGCATTTCGAATTGACTTTAAAATTATTTTGTTGTTATATAAAGAATAACTGTTTTACGATCTCACACCAGTCACCATGACTGACTCGGAGTTTATTGTTTCCCTTCTAAACTCTGGGTGCCCACCAATTTCCACACGGGCAGTCTAGAGTTATGTTATCAGGATATTCTGGATATTCTGGAGCTTTGGAAGCAAGCTGAATGGCGAGACGTAGTATTTGTATCTGATAGTATTTATTCCGCTGTGTATTCTGTATGAGGACAAGTTATAAAACTGTCCATTGTTGTACTGAGTTGTATATTGACTCTGATGATTGATGTATGTATAAAATGATATAGTTCTTTGTTTAAAGATTATTCATTTATCTATTATATATTGTTCCACTGCGATGTGTAAGATTCTGATATTGTTTTCTGTTCTGCTCTTGTTCTGTTGTTGTTCTTCTTCTATCTTTTTCTTCTACCTTTTTCTTTTCTTTTTCTTAAAACCATAACTTTTCGGGTTTCCGGCATTCGATGGCTCAGCAGTCGATAAAGTGAGTATCGATGTTGAATTTTCGAAAGTCGAAAATTTTCGGGATGTTACAGTTGGTATCAGAGCATATGGTTAAGCGACAACCCTGCTCTGTTGGGTGTTACTCATTAGAGATAGAGTCAGTAGTACTCTAGAATGAGTTGAGTGTAATAATAGATACGAGTGCGTATTTGTTAGTGAATATAAAATTGTTTTATATTGTGATGATTGGTTTATTGAGTGGTATATGGATTCTGGTCGGTATTGTCCGTACAACTCTATCGATAGGGATCTCTAAACACTTATATAGAACAATTCGGCACAGTATCGTTTTAAATAGGGTAAATGAAATAATTTTGCCCAAAACTATTTTTATATAGAAAATAAAGGTTTTTCTATGAATTATCATAGTATATGGTTGCATGGTTGTTATATTGAAATTGAATTAAAGTAATAACCAAAGATTGAAGATAAATTCATTTAACAAGTGAAATTTATAATTGTGAATTGAAAGATAAGAAAATAAATCCATATACAAATGAAATTTGAGAATGTAAATTATAAATGTGATTTGTAATTTAAAACGGAATTCCAGAAAAGTTTTTGGAAATGTTTTGAAAAGAATTTGAAAATTTTGGAGATTTGGAAAGTTTAAATCATTTTTGATTTGAAAATGGATTTCAAAGCTTTTGAAAAGTATTTTAGAGAGATGAAAGCTCTAAACTCTTTTCGGTCGCTGGAAAATAACTTCGATGATGACCGCGGCATCGTTGGTGTTCATTTTCGGGTTTCCAAAAGAGGAAATTGCTGCCAGAATATTTTAAATAAAGGTTGATTGGGAAATTTTGGATTTTGTTTTGGGAATTCAAAAGATAAATTTGAACAGATTTCAAAATAGTTTTGAAAGATTGAAAAGATTCTGGAATTGAATGGATTGATAACTTATATAATTTAAATTCTGATAGAATAAATTTAACTTAAAGGATGAAGTTAAATTAAAGTAAGTATAAGTGAATCAATTAAATCTAAGTTGAGATTGTGGAATATGAAATCTGGATTTAATATGAATTTTGAATAAGTGAAGAAATTTGACCTTGGTAAAAGTTAAATAGGATTAAAATTTGAATTTGGATTTATAAGTGGAAACTTAAGTTAAGTTAAACAAATGATGTTTAATTGGAATATAACTTAAGTAATGTTGAACGAAGTTGATTTTGATATCAAAGTGAATTAATAAAGGGAATTTATTAAATGAATGTGAACTTGAGTTATATAAATGAAATTCAACTTTATTTGTTAAATGAATTAGTAATTGAATTGAATAAATGGATTGGATGTTAATCAATCTAATGTGAAGTATTGATATGAAATAATGAATATAAGTGTTAATTCATTAAAAGCTAATGAAGTTGAGAAATTAAATAAATTGAATGGAAGTCAATTTAATTTGAAAGTGTTGAACCAAATCGAATGTAAAACTTATAATTTGGTTGTGTTGAATATACATTGGTTGTTATTTGATTGTTAGTTGATTGTGTATGAAAATTCATTAAGTATTAATGAAATTGAATTAGCAAATTGGAAAGCTATGTGATTAAATTCAAATTGGAAGTGAACGAATGTGAATTAGTGAATGTAAACTAATTGAATTGAAAGAGAATGTTGATTAAATCCAATGTAAATGAATCGAATATGATTTAAAATTGAAAACCAATTCAATGAATGTTAATGAGAAGTGAATCTATATTGATTTGGTTATGAAGTTGTTGGATGATAGTTGAATGATTGTTTGATGGTTGCATTGTTGCTTTTGAATGCATTGTTATGTTGCTATACGATGTATATTGACTATATTTTCATATCTACATGTTCTCATATGGTTTGTTGAGTGTTTAGTAGGTGCGGATGGCGTTGCTTCGCATTTGGAGCTCGCTTTCGCGCTATATTAGCCGTATACGCTCGCTAAATAAATAATAAGGTACATATCTCGGATTAAATATCGTACTTTTACACTTTTTTCCCTACGGGATGCCTCATCACTTGATGGGATGTATATTTGTGATATATATACACTGTCATTTTTTTTCCGGATCGAGCCGCGCAAAGGAGACGCTGGCGAAATTTTTCGAAAATTTCGAGTGTTAGAAAAATTTTGAGAAAATTTGAAAGTTTAAAATTTGAATTTAAACTCAAATTTGAATTGAGAAGTTAAACAATGTTGTTTGAAACTTATAATTGAAGTTGGAAAACGAGTTGAATGATAAAGAATCTTTAGTAGAAAGATTTGTTTTGATAAATTGATAAAACTATTAGATTGTGAAAAACAGTAGACGAGTTAAGGACCTTTCTTCCTGACTTGTAATTTCGAGGACGAAATTCTTTTAAGGGGGGAAGTCTGTAACGACCCAGAATTTTTGATAATTAAAATTTGAATATTTAATTAATTTTAAATATTAATAAATGGAATTTAGAAGTCGAATGATTTATTTTTCGAATATTGGATTTAATTTGATAATTTAATCGATAAATTAAATAGTGAAATTCCAGAGATAATTGAAAATCGAGTTTAAAATGATTGAAAATGATTTGGAAAATTTTATTTAATCATACTGGAGTTATAGAAAGGTTATAGAACTTTTAAAGTTGAATTTGGAGTTAAATTGTGAAAATTGAATATTTTAATATTTAATTATCGACTGTAAAAATAGTCAATTTTCGAACAGTCTCAGAATTGAACGAGACCAGTTCCATTTGATCCGTAATAGTTAGTTATTATCGGATTTCAATTTTCGTATCAATCGGAGTTGTCGTTTGACCGTGGCAGCTCGAAACGCATCGATATCATTTTAATTTTAAATCGTCGAGTTTAAATAGTCATTTTTCAAACGGTCTCGGATTTCGACGAAACCAGTTTCATCGGATCCGTAATGTGAAATTATTGCATGGTTTCAAATTTCGTAATTTTTGGAATTACCGTTTGTCCGGTACGAATTAAAACGCCTCGAAATCAATTTAAATCGGTTTAAGTTAAATTGATCGTTTATTGTCATATCTCACACATACGATCGAATTAGCTTTCGAAACCTGTTCCATTGCGTTCGGAACGCGGGTTAAACCCTAGAAACGTCAGCCGGCACGCTCGAATCGGAGTTCGGAAAATTTCGATGAATAGTAAGTTGGGCAGTTTTCTATAAAAGCCCTTTCTCCCTTCATTTTGCAAAGAAACTGAACCCTAGGGTTCTAAGGCTTCAGCCGTCATTATCTTTATCAATGGCCAGAAAGTAATTAACTTCTCCCCTCCAAATCTCTTAATCCGTCGACTTTTAGCGAAAGTTATCAACTAAGAAATTGTAGAGCTACGTGAGTTCTATCAGATCAACGGTCGAGATCTGAAACGGAGCATTGATGGAGGCGCAACAGTCCAGGGAAGGCACCACGAACGGGCACGTTTCTCCACGCCTAGGTGCAGCCGAGTTCAACTATATTGGTGGTGAAGATGGAGCAGGCTATGGCCGTTCAAATGAAGTTGGCCGATCGTCGCGTAGTCAAGCGAGGGAAGAGCGGTTCGAAACCCTAGAGGCGGCCTTTGGGTTTAGGGTGCGTGCGACTTGCCTGGGAGAGGAAGATGAGAAGAGCGGTCCAGATTTCGTTTGCAAATCGAACGGCCTGAATTGTATAAGGTTAAAAAAATAAAAAAAATTAAAGTGTAAACTATTATATTTATAAATTCATGTAATATTTAAAGTGTTGTATCTTTGTCATACGAGGTCGAAAAATTACGAAACGACTTGCGTTGGAATCGTATGGTCGAATACTTCGCGATGGAACTGGATTGGAAGCGATCGGGATCAGTGAAAAATTTGGAGTGAAATTAAACGTCCGTTTAGTTTCATTCGAAATAAACGCTATAAATTGCTATCGGAAAATCAAGGTGAGATTTTTCTCACTCAAAAATGAAAGTGGAATTTTCAGTTATTTATTTATTGATTGATTGTTGCTATTGAATGTGCTATTAGATATGATAGGATATATCTATATATATAGCAGTTTATACATATTGGCATATGTATATATTGGATTGATGATTTCCCGCCTCGTATAGCGGATGAGACCCTATTGCGCCGTTAGTAAGCGGATTTATAAAAACCTATATACCGCGATAATTCCGTACTGGAGCGGAATTGGTATTGTGCTAACATCTTTGGATGCAGGGAAACAGGTTGGAGGGATCCAACTGGATTCCTCAACTGTATTTACTTATTTACAGATATTGTGATATATTCTGCTATCATATGATGATATATGATATTGACTGTTGTGATGGACTAATCGATGCTGTTGCATCATCGGATTCAGTTTTGAAATGTAAAAATAACGACTGTTACTTTAAAAAGATTTTAAAGTGATTTTTGAAAATACACGTTTTATGGGATTTTTGAAGTGATTTATTTTAAATAAATAAACGTTCAAATTTTAAAGTTACAAAAATTTATAGATTTGGGAAATATAACCGAAAAGTTATTTTTGGAATAAATAGTTGACTGATTTATGAAATGGTTTAAATTGAGATTTTTAAATTTCTGTAAACGGTTTATATAAAAGATTTATGAAATTGATATCCACAAAATTAAGAATGGTGAAATTATAAAATGAGTTTTTATAAGTGTGAAAAATGAAATATTATGGAATCCGTAAGTGAATGAAATTTATAGACTTATAAATTGTGAAGTTGAAAATGAATGATAAGTTATTAACTTATAATATGGACTTGTGATATTTATATCGAGTTATAAATTGAATTTGTTAATAAAAGGAATTTATAAATCGAAGTTGTTAGAAGAATAGAATTGAAATTTATAAAAGTTGTTTATAAATCCGGAATCACTTATTTTGATGAGTTGAATATAGAAGTTAATAAAAGAAGATTTATAAGTCGAAGTTGTTATTAAAATGGAAATAGAATTTATAACCGTGTTTATAAATTCGGAATTGATTAAATTTGATAAGTGAATTATAGAAGGTTATTAAAGAAGATATATGCACGATTTTGGACAGTGAATATATTGTTAAGTAAAATGGATACTTTTTGAAGAAGTGATATTAAAAATGAAGTTAAACATTTTAAAGACGTTTTAAAATGTATTATGAATCGAAAGCATAGATTTCCGCAGTTCTTGTTGAAATAGACGTTTTCGAGAAATTTAAGGAAATGGTGGACTATAACACTGTTGTTATAGTAAATGATTTCCGAAAGGAAATGTTTTGATGTAGTATTGGGATTTATATATCTATCTAAATCCGAATCCCTATACTAGTGATTTCGAGTCGTCGTAACGATGTTTTACGTAACATTCGTTTTGACTCAGATAAATATGTTTAAAGAGAATGATTTCCTTAAAGAATGAGTATATACTTAATTTGATTTAAGTATATCGAATATTTTCAAATGTTGAAAATAAATAGATTTGTGAAATACTTATTATTAAATAAGTATGGAAATGCTTTTCCAATATGAAATGAACTGTTTTGAGATTTTTATCTTCAAAGATAAAATGGAATGTGGAAAATTGATTTGAAATTGTTTTCAAATGGTTAAGTGTGGAAATTATATATCTAGTAAAAGATATTTTTGAAGATACAATAATTTGGAAAATTATTTGGAATCTGATGATGTTGCGCATCTTTATTGATAGTTAAATAACCGACTATCAATATTTACCTTTAGATAGGTATTTGTTGTGAATTGGATGAATTTGAATGCCACACTTATTTTTGAATAATCGCTCACTATTCGGATTAGCCGGGAAAGGACCATGGGGTCGTATAACCCATTCCGAATATGTGATACGTCGTTATGAATTGCATTCGAAGACCGGTGTTGAAGACCGGATATTTTTGAAAACGGAAGGATTACCGTCGAGTTACTCTACATCGACTGATCTTCGATTTAGAGGTTTTATCACCCTTAGTGACGGGAAGTCCTGACGTGATTGAAAATTATCCGGATATGCAAGGGCTTCGTGAGAAGTGCCTTCGGTTCTGTTCGATCCCGGAACAGACTTGTATGGATTGTGTGTCTGACGTTACAATTTGAGATATAAAGCTGATTTCTTTCAAATACATTTCTGTTGGTGGTGGAGAATTTATTCTCTTAGCTTAACACCCTTCTCTGAGACGTACGAGCTCAGAGGTTATGTAGTTGAAATTTATCAGTGATATATCCCAATTTGGTAACGTGGCATACTGAGTGTTGCTGTGAAATGATCAGTGTTTGATCATTTGTGATATGATCATTTGTTTGATCTTATATCTTTGTGATCATAGGTTGATCATTTTGTTTGACCCGAAGCAGGGCTTTTTGAGAAAGCGTAGCTTTGTGGACGAGACTTCGTCGAGCCTCACACCCCGGAAATGGTCGAAACAGGAAGGATGCAGCAAGGTTCTAGGGAGTAGCGCCCCTTAGTGTATGTCATTCCTTCTGGATAAAGGTGGTATCATGGTATGGAGCCCAGATACTTAACCTCTGTGGTTACTGCATTATTATTATCTATGTGGTTTGTTGGAAATCGGGGATCCTCGGGAAGATCGGTGACGATCGGGGGATGGCATACGCGTGTCAGTAGTTACCTATTTTTGCAGAGGTAACCCGGCCTTGTGTTGGCAGAGATCTAACCGTAACGTTAGATTCTCGGGTCGTCTATTCCAGGGACGTACCCATCGTGGATAGGAAGTTCCTTAGCCTGACCATTTGTTGGAAATCCAAAGAAACAATACGCGACTTGTACGGTTTTAGTTGTAGAACCTATCATTCACTTATGGTGGCGCCCCACTGTTTGGATGGTAGCTATAGTAGGCATAGTTCGAAATGTCTATGCTGGCTAAGATTTATATTCTACTTTCGAAATAATTTCTACACTATGCACTAATAATAATATCAAAAATGATTTGATTTTGCGTAGTAAGCATCTTTGACTATCATAAGAAGAAATCTCCTCCAATTCTGCGTTTGCATTGTGTGTGTGGTGGGAGGTCTTATGGTAGTTTCATTTTCCAAAAGCATTTCGAATTGACTTTAAAATTATTTTGTTGTTATATAAAGAATAACTGTTTTACGATCTCACACCAGTCACCATGACTGACTCGGAGTTTATTGTTTCCCTTCTAAACTCTGGGTGCCCACCAATTTCCACACGGGCAGTCTAGAGTTATGTTATCAGGATATTCTGGATATTCTGGAGCTTTGGAAGCAAGCTGAATGGCGAGACGTAGTATTTGTATCTGATAGTATTTATTCCGCTGTGTATTCTGTATGAGGACAAGTTATAAAACTGTCCATTGTTGTACTGAGTTGTATATTGACTCTGATGATTGATGTATGTATAAAATGATATAGTTCTTTGTTTAAAGATTATTCATTTATCTATTATATATTGTTCCGCTGCGATGTGTAAGATTCTGATATTGTTTTCTGTTCTGCTCTTGTTCTGTTGTTGTTCTTCTTCTATCTTTTTCTTCTACCTTTTTCTTTTCTTTTTCTTAAAACCATAACTTTTCGGGTTTCCGGCATTCGATGGCTCAGCAGTCGATAAAGTGAGTATCGATGTTGAATTTTCGAAAGTCGAAAATTTTCGGGATGTTACATACCTTCAATGGTTAAAATAATTGACTGATGTAATGCATCTATTAAGGCTAAGAAAACATCACCTATTTGCTCTCAAGCCAATATCATACACGCGTTGCTAGCAGTTATTTCTGAGGCTAAAAAATGAATGGACTTCTCATAATTGTTCTATTCTGTATGTTTTGGATATTTTCAAATATTGGTTACTACGACCAGCTATATGCCGTGTTTTGTACCCTGCATCGACATAGATCAGATTCGGTGAACAATAGTAATTTATATTGGAACCCATGTTATTTTCTTATTGCATCATCATTTCTATTTCAATTGAATCTTCTGTTTTACTACTTTTCCCTTGTACTACATTTGTTGCTTTTTTCTTTTGCTCCCTTTTTTCAGCTATTGACAAATACTTTTCCTGACTGTTTACAAATTTCATCCTATTACTATATTTCTCCCCATTGCAAAAAACTTTTGTTACTCTTATTTAATTGAATCGAATTGCACTGTGTCTTTGTGTCTGCAGTTCACAGTGAATACTTCAACTATATCTATGCACATTGAAGCAGCTGTGTAATTGCAAAAGCAACAACATTGGCATTATATGCCACAGTGAATATATCTATGCATTAGCGGATAAATTTTTAACACATTATCCTCTAAATAGTCTGTGAACTTTAACATATTCACTGTAATTGTTTTGTTCGATTTTAATTGTGATTATCATAACCAAATATATCTATGTATTCTTTATCCTACCAAATTGTTATTCATGATGTAACACTATCGTTCAACAATGTATTTTCATTACCACCATATTAAATTTCTTATACATTTGGATATGACCTATGCAACGATAATATTTTTTCAACATCCGTGTGCGAAGCACGGGTTCGCACTAGTATGTTATATAATTAACAGAATTCAACAGGTGAATGAATAGGTGGGAAACATTAAAAAAATATAATACCTATATATTTCAAACGGACGGGGGCTCTAAATCTGGAAGTGTTTTGGAACCACCTGGAGTGTTTCCATACCTTCAGAGCTGATTGCCAAGCATCTTAAGTCTTTCTACAAATAATGGTTCACACATGAAACACAAACCAGCATATAAACATGGTTATGCTTATAATAATCTACCTTACTGTAACAAATATACCGAATAACTCCACATATCAAAACTTGGTACTCATTGATTACATGAAGTCAGTGTAATCATAATCAATAATACTTATCAAAATAAACAGTAGTAATGCATTGATTATTATTAATTAGTAACTTTATGATCTACCAATATTATTAATTAGTTAGAAGTGTTAGAAAGAAAAAATGTTGTACTAAAATAATAGAATATAATAGTGTGGTGTAAAATATATGGAACTTTTGAAACCTGGTGGAATCAGTGGAAGCCCCAAATACTTGTCACTAAGAATGGTTGCACTTGCACAATTTGAATTAAACAAAACTTTGTAAATATGTTCTTATATCATAAAATTGATTTAAAAAAATTTGAGAACCTTTCAATATCTATGATATATACAGAATGTCAATTTAACATTGGCCACTGAATTTAATAATCAATCTAACGTATTATTTTGAGTATTTGAGAGTTAGTCAGACAAACTCAATTTCTCTAAATATAACTTCAAATGGTACAAGAATATACCTATAACACTTGGTTTCATTTTTAGTTGTATTAATTTAAAAATGTTGAGATGTCGTTTAAGAAGTTATATGTATGTGTAGATGTGACTGAATTTACATATAAACAAACATATGTAACAGATATAGAGACAATATTTAATGAGTGACACAATGGAGTCTAATGATTGAGGTTTATTGTATCACCTATCATGCCATATTTGTGTCTCAATAGTCTTTCCCATATAATATACACATAAGAGTATGAGTAAGTAATTATAAGACCATTTGTATCTTGTATAATGTTCACAAATATTTAGGGTCCTTGAATCATGATATATTATATGGTTTTTTGTACCAATCACTAACCATGACAGAGATGTTAGACTTAAATTCAATATTCCTATTGGACTTGCCCATCATTTTCCAAAACTTAGACAAAAATTTAACAAAATTGAATCAAATATTAGATGATTTTTATTTCATACATTGGAGAAAAGATAAATCTAATAAATGAACATTATGAAATTAAATCCAATATTACGAAATGGTTGAGTTAAAAAAAACAAAAAACCATACATACCAGCTTGTATATAAAAAACCGAATACCAAGAACCAATATAAAAGTCCAAAGAGAAAATACCAAATCTATAAAGAATTATTGCAATATCTATATATTGCCCACCCAGTCATATTTAGCATAATTATATGTTCCATGGTACTTAGATTGAAAACAGTACTGCTGGTAAGGTTACATTTTGGGGAAGAAGAAAAAATCATCAGAACTAAAACTCCTAAAACAAAATCGTTCCTTTAAAACAGTAACGACCCACCTTTTTACACAATTTAAATCGATAATAAACCACATATGTCAAACTCAAACCATTTAAAGAGGAGGATTGTTATGGGTAAATAAGAAAAAGCAGAGAAAGAAGGAAAAAAGATACAGAATCTCACAGTGGAATGACGAAATATAATAATCAAATAAACAGTTCATGAAGTTGTTTACAAATAACATTTGATTATACTTTTATTATATAGATTATACAATAGGAATAAATAAATAAATGCAGCGGAACAACATGATGCAGTGGACATAATGTAATAATAATAATAGTCCTAAATCCTCAACGTTGTCCTTTAGAAAGCAATCTTCAGTACACTGAAAAGCTCAGATTGACCCGAGCAAATAGAAAAGACAAAACACTCAAGTCAGAACTAAAAGATCTTATGTAAGTTAAATCAACAGTAACTAAGTATGTGTGTAACGGCATCGGAAATGTTTGTGGGATTTGACATCTCTTATCCAGTGTCTAACGTAAGTGCAATAACTTAAGAAATGTTCAGGATTTCCATCTCCTAAGGATCCGTTAAACTATCTACATATATAATATAATATGCTATTATAATAGTGTCTACAGTAAAGTATTAAAATAGCATTAAGGCATTACCCATATCTCCCTTAACACATTTTTATATATTCCCGTAGTCTATACAAATACTGTAAGCCCCACCAAACTAATGGGATACTCAAGGAGCAATCTATAGGTATGGTACAAACTAAACTCGTAAAAGGCACGATAAGGCATGTGTCACGGCAGGCGAGACAATTCCAGGGTATGATTCTACCATTTACACTCCTAGACTGGTGGTAACACATAGCAGCTACTACCGCCCACCTTAGTACACACTCCCATAATCAAAATCGAAGGGTGGCCACCAAATCAATCATAAAGTCATAATATGGTATTGAAGAAATGTGCCCGATCGGAGTTGCGACCTCACTTGGCACAGTATAGCTCCTGTTTTAGCCACATAAAGATGACTCATGGGAGTCGGGGCTATGTAAATACCTCATACAGAATTGTTTGCAAAACCATCCTACTTCATTCTGGAATCTCTGCCATGTACATAGTTGTTAAAGTGGTTTTCGGTATTGGCAGAGTGTATGACAATATCCGATCACGGTCTCTTTAACAACCAAACACTTATTTCACACCGGATGGTTCTTTTACATTTCCAAAAGTCGATTCATAATTGATATCAAAATATCATATTCTCAAATCCATATCATTAGAAATCATATTCACAAGCAGGTTAAACTCTCATTTCAAAATCATCATATTGACTCAAAATATGTCGTTTCACTAGAAAAATATCATTTCAAATTCCAATGAATGTTATAACATCATTTAACCATATTCTCTTTTAAATCAAGGATTTAAATATAATCACTTCAACTTTACATGGATTGGAATTTAAAAAAAAATAGTTTAGATAGTCATAAATAGTTTAAATAGCTTTAAAAATAGTTTAAATAGTTTAAATACTTTAAAATAGTTTAAATGGTTAAAATAGTTTAAAATGGATTAAAATAGATTAAAATAGTTAAATTAGTTTAAAATAGATTAAGTTAGTTTAAATATAGATAAAAATAGATAAATAGTTTAAATATAGATTAAAATAGCTAAATAGTTTAAAATAGGTTAAAATAATTTAAATATAGTTTAAAATAGTTAAATAGTTTAAAATAGGTTAAAATAGTTTAAAAATAGATTAAAGTAGTTAAATATTTTAAATAGGTTAAAATAGTTTAAAAATAGATTTGATATAGTTTTGATAGTTTAAAATAAAATGGTTTGATTATTGGAAAAGGTTTATATAGTAAATAGTTTGAAAATCTAAATAAAACTGAATTTAAAATAATAAATCTTTAAATAGTTTACATTAAAATAATTAATTTGAAATTAATATCAAATTAAACTATTTCTTCCATTTCAACAAGTCTGAACCATACCCAAATTTCAACAAAACTAAATTTTCTTTCAATACAAATTCCTAAAAATCATTTCAATTTATATCGATTTCAAATTCATGTTTGAACTACAATTTTAAAACACTTCAAATTCATAGATTTCAAAGTTTAAGTAATCAACATTTCAATAACTCAATTTCGATAAATTTCATTTATATTTCACAATTCAACTTTGAAATTTCAATTTAATTTCTTTAAACAATTCCATTAAACCAATTCTAATCTCAATAGTTAAAGCTTGGATTTTCGAAAATAATTCAGTTTATATGAATCCAATTTTATTTCAAAATATCATTTAACTTAATTGAAAATTTTAAAATTATTTTATTTAACCAATCCGGTGTCCGCATATAATTTTCTACCCTATGGTCAAGTGATATAGATATATATTATTTCAAACTGCAATAAAATTAAATTTACGGGTATATATCATTTCCACCCGCATTCCCGAATTAAAATTCGAAATCCATAAAATCACTGGAGTATATCATTTCAACCATAACGATTTTTTCTAATCTAGAAGATTGTTCGGGTATGTATCATTTCAACCCACAGTGATTTTCCTAACAACAACTAAAGGAACTTGTAGTGTGATAACATTATATAAAATAAACATTACATCCAGTCATTCAAATATCGACAACCAAACATCCATCGCAATCATCATTTAAAACAACCGATAAACAACAACAATTAACTAATTATCATTAACATGTATTTAACTGTTAGATTTAAAATTTAGTATTAAATTAAATGGCAATTATATTCAGTAAAATTCAGATTTAACTGTAGTTCAAAATGGCGTTTGTGATCTTTTTGAGTATAAACTTCGATATGTTTGGAGTTAGTAGAATTTTTCTATTTTTTTCACTTTGGGATTTAGTTTGGGTTTCAGCCCAATATCCTAACATAAGACCCTAGCTCTACCCCCTCTCCTCTTCATTACTTCACAACATTTCCTATTGCTCAAGCTCAACTGAAAATGGGGGAAAGGAAGGGGAAATAGAAACTCCAAGCCCTAGTTTACTTTGCAAACTCAAATTTTTGTTCCATAATTCAAGAGAAGCTATTGGTAAGCATCCTCTTCTTCTTCTCCAACTCATTCTCTCTTCAATCTCAGAAATTCCTAAACCTACCTTAGGAATGTTTCTCTTTCAAGCTTAGATTCAAGCTCCTTGGGTTGGAATTGAAGAGTGATTGTTCTTGCCTTGCTCTATAGCTTCTTCTTCTTTGTTTTTGAGTTAAAGGTGAGATTTTTATCTCACATCTATGTCTATAACCTTCATTGTTGTTAGGTATGAATTCCTAACTCTATTACATGTTCTTTTGCTTTGGATTGAATTGGTTTTATGAATGTTCCAATTTTTGGTGTTTTGAAGTCAAATCTTTAAAAATCCTAGCTTTGATGTTTGAACATGTTTTTGGCGATGTATCGAAGAGCCTATTGGGTTGGGTTGCCGATAGGCATAAACCCCTAGTGCCCATCGCTCGTCCGATTGCATTGTTTGGATTTTAGCCCCTCCTTAGGCTTGATGGAAAAGGCTAGAAAAGCCAGTTCAGTCGACTGAATTATATGGTCAGTCGACTGAACCTGGAAACAGAGAACTTCCTGTTTCTATGTCAGTCGACTGACCATATTATTCAGTCGACTGAACCTCTAACCCGAAGGTTTCCAGGTAAGTATCAGTCGACTGACCTATATGGTCCAGTAGACTGAATCTGGGGATGGTCTATTCTTGCCTATTTTAGGCAGTTTTGTGTGGGTCTCCAATTTTTATCGATTTTAGTCGATCCGATTTATTGTTATCATTTATTATTGATTTTGATGACTTCTTTTTAGATTTCGTACACGGGTTTTATAAATGGGTTTTTAAAATGTCTTTTAAGTAAATTGGTTTGGAACAATTAATATATTATTTCAAGTATAAAATTGCAAAAGCGATTTATAAAGTGATTTTTAAATTGCATTAAAAACTCGTTTCTCTAACTGATAATTTCTATATAAAATACACAATTTTGCACTCCGAGCGAAGAGGGAGGAGAATTAAATGATTAGATTAAACACGTGCTATGAACACGTGCGTTCATCTTTTCAGTTAATTTCTAATCTATTCGTTTGATCGTTTTGACCTTTGGGTCTCGTTTACCAATGAGATGAGGTAAACTTTGTACTGCTTTGAGTATGAAATTGACTAATGGATAGTAAACCATTTAGTGTGAGCGTGTGTTATGGGACTCACGTTAATTTTTCGGGTTACTTCCGAGGAGTTTGTGACACATATTGCCAGTTAGTGGTGTCCAGTACTAGGCCTCCGGACCTTCGCCACTACGGTTTGTTGCCTTCGGGTGTGTTGCCTTCGGGTTTACTCCTTCGGGTTTGTTGCCTTCGGGTGTGTTGCCTTCGGGTTTGCGCCTCCGGGTTTATTGCCCTATAGTATCGCTTTTGGAGTTGGTTTTTCATCACCGCTCGATAGATATTTGGGTTTGTGCCTTCGGGCTTGTGGATCCTTGTTTATACAGTACTGAGCACGTGCATCTTTTGTTTCATTGATATTTATATTTTCCTAGCGTATCGCCTTTCGGTGTTGGTCCTTTGAACCACACGATATATAGCGATTTCCTTGTGGAAACTTGTATTACCTTTATTGGTATTTGTTATTTGCCTTCTTGGCTTATTTTGGGATATTCATATCCTTTGTTTATTGAGTTGCCGATGATATGAGGCTTGTTATGATTCATCTTTTGTTTGATGATTGAGTTATCTCTTTTAGAGATATTTGTTATACTTTATGACCTTGCACGTTCATTATTGTTCAGTTTATCTAACTGATTTGTTTAACTAGATTGACCCATGTATTTTATACTCGGGTCAGACCGAGATGTTTTAGGTTAGGTACATTTGGACTTAGCCTGTTTTGCTTCCGCATGGACTATTCCGCTAACTCCTTTTTGTTATAGCTTTTTGTGTAGCCCTTTTTGGTTGTAACTTTGATATGTATTCTTTTGGACTCGACTGTACATTGTGGTTTGCTGTACCACTTGACATGTATCATTTTGTATATTCTGTTATGTATCCGTATATGTGTATGTGATGATCTACTGTCATGTGATGTGTATTACATTTGAGTTGTTATATTTCGTTCTGATAGATCCTTCAGCCACCTATGGCTTTGTATTAAGTATTTATTGGATATGTCGATCCTCTTGGTATGGCAATCGTCGATGTATTCAATAGATAGTTAAGGCAAGGCTATAGATGGTCGCTCTTATCCAGCTCTATTCTCCGTATTAGCAGACGATATTATCTAATTATACTCTTTGCTAATGTGGGTCTCTGAGTGGGGCGTTACAGCTTGGTATCAAAGCTGAGTTCAGAACAAAATATGATAAACACAGAATAGAAACACATATTACGGTACATCAAAGTGTAATAAGTGTTCAAATCTTTGAATCATCGTGCCTCTATTCCTTTTGTGCCTTTGGGGTAGATAGGATTTAGGAATACGTCTAGGAATGCATTTTTATTCCGTAATATTCCACATTTGAATAATTGATATCTACCTTGTGACTAATCTTTATCTTATCTTAACTTTTAGCTTATGGCTGGAAGAGGCAGAGGATGACGCTCGGATGCTGGGCAATCTATCGGCTCACATCCGGACGGCGTTTATATGTATGTCGATCAGTTTTTGGAGTTGTTTAGGAGCACTAAGCCTCCAGCTCCTATTTTAGCATCTCCTCCACGCAAGTCTGCCTTTGCACGCCTGTGCAGTGATTTTTCTCATCTTGGAGGAAAGCCGTTTAAAGGCTCCGAGTCTGTTCTTGAGGTCCAAGCTTGGATTCGCACGTGTGAGCGTATTTTCTCTCGCATGGATCTTTCTGACCGCGATTGAGTTCTTGTAACTTCTAGCTTATTGCAAGAGTGTTCCCTTGATTGGTACGAGCTCCTTATAGCCGAACTTGATGAGTCTGCTCTTTCTTGGACTCAGTTCCAGGAACGGTTCGAACATAAGTTCGTTCCTGAATCTGAGAAAGTTTTATTGGCCCGTCGCTTTCTTGAGTTGAAGCAAGGGGAGTCTTCCATTTTCTGAGTATGTTGCATCATTCGAGGCCTTATCTAAGTATGGTCTTGAATTCATTAGCACCTCTTATAAGAAGAATTTGAAGTTTGCCTCTGGTCTTAAGAAATGTCTTAAGAAGTCTTTAATGCTCCAGCTCCAGCTTAAGCTTTCTTTTGAAGAGTTGGTTGATTCGGCACTTCATCTCGAAGCCATCGAGAAGGAGTATGATAGTGGTGAAGGTGTTGAGGTTCGCAAGAACCCCAACAAGAAGGAGTTTCCATTTCATAAGCGGGAATTTTTCCCTTCCAAGAAGAAAAGGCCCGTTGAATCTGGTTCTAAGTCTCTATCTGCTGGAACACCTTCCATTCGGAAGTGTTTCAATTGTGGTTCTCCTGATCATATGATTCGAGCTTGTCCTAAGCCTCTCTTCTGTCGCTACTGCAAGAAGGAAGGCCATTGTATTCCCACTTGCCCCATTGCTCCGAATAATTCTCCATCTGGAAAGCTAAATATAGCGGATGCTACTGGAGGTTCTTCTCGGCCCAAAGGTATATCTCCATCTATTTTGGAAGATTCTATTTTATTTCATGACCATAGTATTCGAGTTCTTTTCGATACGGGTGCTTCACATTCCTTCGTATCGAAGAAGCTCGTTGATGGTTTATCTTTGGATGCTTCTTTTATGGTTACTTGGTTGAGGATTGCGAATCCTATTAGGGGATCCATGACCCTTAGCATGCATTGTGATGATGTTGAGATTGTTTTATGTGGCTTTTCTTTTCGTGCGAATCTGCACGCTATTTTTTATCTGGGATTCAACGTGATTTTGGGTATGGACTGGCTAGTGAGATACGATGCCAGGATTATTTATTCTAAAAGAATTTTATATCTTCGACATCCAGATTCATTTGCTCAGCTATCACTTGTTCTTCGGAATGTGGATAATTCCAAAATGGCTTTATATTTTCTTGACTCTCGAGATGATGATGATATATCTCATATTCCTATTGCTTGTGACTTCTCTGATGTTTTTGAGCCTGTTTTGGGTTTGCCACCCAAGCGGGCAATTGAGTTCCGCACTGATCTCATTCCAGACGCGCAGCCAATTAGTCGTCCTCCCACGAGGATGTCTACAAAGGAAAATGAGGAACTCAAGAAGCAGCTTTTAGAGCTTGAGTCCAAGCAGTTGTTTCAGTCCAGTTTTTCACTGTGGGGTGCCGCGGTCGTCGTCGTGAAGAAGTCCGATGGAACTCTTAGGCTTTGCATTGACTATCGCAAGCTTAGCGAGTTAACCATCAAGAGTAGGTATCCATTGCCTAAGAACGATGATATGTTCGATCTATTGGGTGGCGCTAAGGTCTTTTTAGCTCGACCTTACCACCGGTTTTCTTTTGGCTACGAGTTGCGGAAGTTAGCATTCCAAATTACCGCATTCCGCACTCATTATGATTTTTATGAATGACTTATTATGTCATTCAGTTTGTCCAGCTTAATTCATCCATTTTATGAATCGAGTATTCTACGAATATCTCGATGACTCCATTTTTGTATTTATTGATTTTGGATGAAAATAGCAATTTAAAATTTTGCAAATCTTTTTCATAAGATTTATTTATAAGTATAATTGGATTTTTGTTCTTGAAACGAACAAAGAATATTCGTAAAGTTTCTAAAAGACATTTTTATCATATAGAAGATGATTTTGTGATTGTATTGCCCATTGAGTGCTTTAAGAATTATGGTCGATGCGCTTGATCAACATTATCGATAGGAATCTCCTAAACGCTTTGATGAGACAATTTGACACAATAAATTGACTTATAAAAAGTAAAAAAATTCTAGAAAATGATTACATAAAGATAATTGTAATTTTGAAAGTTTTAGCTTATCGGGAAAGAAGATTATTTAAAAGAACTCTTTTCCGATACTCTTATCCTTGTGGTTCCCGAAGGGAACCAAGACTTCATTATTTATACCAATACTAGTTGTATTGGTTTGGGTGCCGTTCTCTTGCAAAATAGACCATGCTACCACTTATATTTCTAAACAATTTATGCCTATCGAGACTAGGTATGCCACTCATGATCTAGTGCTCGCGGCTATTGATTTCACTTTAGAGTTTGGCATCATTGTTTTTGGGGGAGAAATTTGTTCTCCACCTCGATCATAAAACTTTAGAATATTTATTTTCTTATAAGGAACTTAATTAGTGTCAACAATGTTGGCTTGAGTTCCTTGCATCTTGTGATCTTGATACATTTTTTTATACTCTCGAAAAGGGAAATCATGTTGCCAATGCCCTTAATTGTAAGCAACAAGTGGTTGTTTCTTTGATGATGTCCGAATGGAATGATCTTTTTACAAAGTTCATCGGATGTTTCGTTGTACTTTGTTCTGTTAAGCTTCGTCTCATTTCTTTTATGGACTAGCATCCGATGTTCTTCTATGATGTTCGGTTCATCGGTGTACCATTATTGTACTACATCGATGTCCCGGCTTTTCGGTCCATTTGACGTACCGTTTGTATTGCATCAGTGTTCCAAATTATTTGAGCTTAGGTTCATCTGGCGTACCGTCGTTGTACTACACTATTGCCCAGGTTCAATTTTCTGCTATTCATGACGTTTTCTACGTCTTTCAACTACGGAAATGCCTTGGGGATTCCGATTTATATTCTTGAGCCTGGTGTTATGGAAGAAATCAAAGTTTCATCTAATTTGACTTATGAGCAACATCCTATTCACATCCATGCTTCGGAGGTTGAGCGCCTTCGGAATAAAGATGTTCTTCTTGTGAAAGTTCAATGGTTCTCAAATCCTAAGGATTGCTCTTGGGAATCCTGAGAATTAATCGAGCGAACATGTTCGGACTTACTCTTTCATGCTCTTTATGGTGAGCTTCTTATTTCAAATTTTCTTTTGTGTTGATTTGCTTTTATGGTTGTTACTCTTTATTTTCTTCTTAAGTATTGCGAGGACGCAATTTCTTTAAGGAGGGGAGTCTGTAACAACCCGCATATTTATCGATTGTATATTTAAATATTTTACTTAAATATAGCATCGTTCGTCGGATTATAATCCGAAAAGCTACTTTTTGCAAACGGTCGAATTAGGACTCGAGACTACTTCCATTGAGTTCAAAATGGCATTTGTGATCTTTTTGAGTATAAACTTTGATATGTTTGGAGTTAGTAGAATTTTGCTATTTTTTTCACTTTGGGCTTGAGTTTGGGTTTCAACCCAATATCCTAACATAAGACCCTAGCTCCACCCCCTCTTCTCTTCATTACTTCACAACATTTCCTATTGCTCAAGCTCAACTGAAAATGGGGGAGAGGAATGGGAAATAGAACCTCCAAGCCCTAGTTTCCTTTGCAAACTCAAATTCTTGTTCCATAATTCAGGAGAAGCTATTGGTAAGCATCATCTTCTTCTTCTCCAACTCATTCTCTCTTCAATCTCAGAAATTCCTAAACCTAACTTAGGAATGTTTCTCTTTTAAGCTTAGATTCAAGCTCCTTGGGTTGGAATTGAAGAGTGATTGTTCTTGCCTTGCTCTATAGCTTCTTCTTCTTTGTTTTTGAGTTAAAGGTGAGATTTTTATCTCACATCTATATCTATAACCTTCATTGTTGTTAGGTATGAATTCCTAACTCTATTACATGTTCATTTGCTTTGGATTGAATTGGTTTTATGAATGTTCCAATTTTTGGTGTTTTGAAGTCAAATCTTTAAAAATCCTAGCTTTGATGTTTGAACATGTTTTTGGCGATGTATCGAAGAGCCTATTGGGTTGGGTTGCCGATAGACATAAACCCTTAGTGCCCATCGCTCGTCCGATTGCATTGTTTGGATTTTAGCCCCTCCTTAGGCTTGATGGAAAAGGCAGGAAAAGCCAGTTCAGTCGACTGAACCTGGAAACAGAAAACTTCCTGTTTTTGTTTCAGTAAACTAACCATATTATTCAGTCAATTGAACCTCGAACCCGAAGGTTTCCAAGTAAGTATCAGTCGACTGACCTATATGGTCCAGTCGACTAAATCTAGGGATGGTCTATTCTTGCCTATTTTAGGAAGTTTTGTGTGGGTCTCAATTTTTATCCATTTTAGTTGATCCGATTTGTTGTTATCATTTATTATTGACTTTGATGACTTCTTTTTAGATTTCTTATGGGTTTTATAAATGGGTTTTTGAAATGTCTTTTAAGTAAATTGGTTTGGAACAATTAATATATTATTTCAAGTATAAAATTGCAAAAGCGATTCATAAAGTGATTTTTAAATTGCATTAAAAAATCGTTTCTCTAACTGATAATTTCTAGATAAAATACACAATTTTGCACTCCGAGTGAAGAGGGAGGAGAATTAAATGATTAGATAAAACGCGTGCTATGAACAGGTGCGTTCAACTTTTCGGTTAATTCCTAATCTGTTCGTTTGACCGTTTTGACCTTTGGGTCTCGTTCACCGATGAGATGAGGTAAACTTTGTACTGCTTTGAGTGTGAAATTGACTAACGGATAGTAAACCGTTTAGTGCGAGCATGTGGTATGAGACTCACGTTAACATTTTTCGGGTTCCTTCCGAGGAGTTTGTGACACATATTGCCAGTTAGTGGTGTCCAGTACTGGACCTTCGCCACTACGGTTTGTTGCCTTCGGGTGTGTTGCCTTCGGGTTTGCGCCTTCGGGTTTGTTGCCTTCGGGTTTGCGCCTTTTGGTTTGTTGCCTTATAGTATTGCTTTTGGAGTTGGTTTTTTCATCACCGCTCAAGAGAAATTTGGGTTTGTGCCTTCGGGCTTGTGGATCCTTGTTTATACAGTACTGAGCACGTGCATCTTTTGTTTCATTGATATTTATATTTTCCTAGCGTATCGCCTTTCGGTGTTGGTCCTTTGAACCACACGATATATAGCGATTTCCTTGTAGAAACTTGTATTACCTTTATTGGTATTTGTTATTTGCCTTCTTGGCTTATTTTGGGATATTCATATCCTTTGTTTATTGAGTTGCTGATGATATGAGGCTTGTTATGATTCATCTTTTGTTTGATGATTGAGTTATCTCTTTTAGAGATATTTGTTATACTTTATGACCTTGCAGGTTCATTATTGTTCAGTTTATCTAACTGATTTGTTTAACTAGACTGACCCGTGTATTTTATACTCGGGTCAAACCGAGATGTTTCAGGTTAGGTACATTTGGACTTAGCCTATTTTGCTTCCGCATGGACTATTCCGCTAGCTCCTTTTTGTTATAGCTTTTTGTGTAGTCCTTTTTGGTTGTAACTCTGATATGTATTCTTTTGGACTCAACTGTATATTGTGGTTTGCTATACCACTTGACACGTATCATTTCGTATACTCTGTTATGTATCTGTATATGTGTATGTGATGATCTACTGTTCTGTGATGTGTATTACATTTGAGTTGTTATATTTCGTTCTGATAGATCCTTCAGCCACCTATGGCTTTGTATTAAGTATTTATTGGATATGTCGACCCTCTTGGTATGGCGATTGTCGATGTATTCAATAGATAGTTAAGGCAAGGCTATAGATGGTCACTCCTATCCAGCTCTATTCTCCGTATTAGCAGAAAGTATTATCTAATAATACTCTTTGCTAATGTGGGTCTCGGAGTGGGGCGTTACACATCACCTCAACCTCCTTCTATTGCTCATGGCCATGCTTTGCCACCTCTATATTGTTCACGGCCAAGAGCCATTAAGAAGAGAAGAGGAAGAAGTAGATTAAGAATAGGTTATAGAGTAATTAGCGGACAACTGCTTAAGCACTCCACTATTTTTAACATTCCCTTCCTACCTCTCTTAAAGAGGAGAAGCCATTAAAGAGCATTTAAGGAGCTTAATAATAGTGAAGAAGAAGAAGAATGAATTTGTGAAAAAAATGGAGGATATGGGTGGTTTTTACAGCCTTTTTCAAGCCTTAACCCTTAAGTAAAGTAGAAAGTATCTCTATACATCATCATGAATGCATCACCAACCCTTATGCCATCCAAAAGTACAATTTACATGTTGAAGCAAACTCCGCATGTGCCACAATCTTTTCACATCAAATCATGTCCAAATTGTTGACTTATGCAAGCTTAAGGGTGACGTTTTCATAAAATATCTTTGATATTTTATACAGACACACACTCATATACATGTTATATGAATGTACATATGAGTATGTGAGCTGTATACATGCATATAAATACGCGCTAGTGTTATTTTTAACATTGCAACAACTTGAAATGACTTTCGTTGGTTTAATCGTTGAAAATCGGGAAACCGATTCCCGGTCACATTTTAGCTTATAAATTAATATACATATACTTGTGGGTAAAATTGGGAAATAAATTAATTAATAAAAGTGATCTCATTTGAATTATAAAATTATATAAATCAATGATAATAATTATTTACAAAAATTGCTACTATACCGATGAAGTGATATTAGTTTTATTATATTTTCAAACTGATTATATATCTCTCTATAAAACTATTATAAATTATTTATTATCGCTTTATGTATATTTAGAATGAATTATTATCATTTACAAACAATTATATGAATAATTATAATAATTATTACATCACTAATTCTCAATTTAAAATCACAAATCAGTTATTAATATAAAGGCATCATTGAGGATGTCATACATACATTTAATGTCAAAAAAATAAATAAATTTTATTTCATATTCTTGTTCAATTATAAAAATAAATGTATATATCCAACTCCGTATGTTACATTTTACGGTTATAGAATTGCTTGTCTATAAAAGGTTTTCGGCCATTTTATCGCTATATTTCCAAAGGAAATATTTTTGTAAATATTTATTACCACTATTATTTATTGTTCAAAACATCATAACTTGTGTTATTAAACCTTATATTGTAATTTTTTAAAAAGAAAATATAATTTATCAAAATGATAAATTACGGGTCGTTACATAACTTATTCATATCAAACTCAAAAAATATCGTATAAACAAAACTATTAATTATGGTTTACATAAATAAGTGTAACAAGGCATTCATAAACAAGAACAACGTTCATAAACCAGGTTTACATAATATCCATAAACAAATATGACATCCATAATCAAATTCACACAATATTTATAAGCAAAGACACAATATCTATAGACAAAGAGATAGTATCCTCAAAGCTAATTTGCATAAAATACTAACGACAAAATGCTAAACCAGAAAGTCACATATACTTACTATGTCAAAATGAACTTTAGGAATTTGATTGTGTCATCCTATACATTTTTTGCACCCAAACATCTTTAGTTGCTTATAATGAAGAAATTCAAATTAGATATCTGTTACAATTTTAAAATAACACATCTTTGTAATTGAAACTAATGATAAATATGCATTTCTATTGTTGCATATTCCCTCGTTTTGTTCTTTTGTTTTAGTTGATAAATGAAATCATCTATATAGGGAGTAGGCTACCTCAATATACATGGGTAAAGGGGGTATGTGTTGGGTGTGTCATAAGGCATTGCAGAATTTAATGAACTTTTGGGCTTGGCTGATATATATGATTTCCTCTCTAAGCAAAAACTAATTGTCCCGGGAAAAAGAAAAGTCATCCTTTGTAGATACAAACCTTTCCCTGTATATAAAACTAAGAGATTATTAGAATGTGTAACATAACGGATTTTAACGAGATCCGAAGCTCGGCATTCTTATGTCCACTGTGTCAAATGCCGCATAATCGAATGCCGGAAAACCGAATTGTTAGGGTTAAAAGAAGAGGTAGAAGAAAAGATAGAAGGAAAGAAAGAAGAAACACAGAAACAATATCAGAATCTCACATATCGCAGCGGAACAACATATAATAGATAAATGAATAATCTTTAAAACAAATAATTATATCAGTTATTACATTACATCATCATCAGAGTTTACAACAACAAATATACAACACAACTGGGCAGTTATACCAACCTGTCCTTACAAGTGAATTTCTACAGCGGAAAAGATAATATCATATACAAGTGATACGTCTCGCCATCCAGCTCGCCTCTTGAGCTCCATAGCATCTCCTGAATATCCAGAATAACCTGATAACCAGACTCTATGCTGCCCATGTGGAAAATGATGGGCACCCAGAGTTTAGGAAGGGAACAATAAACTCCAAGTCAGTCATGGGACTGGTGTGAGAACTAAAACAGTTTATATCTTTTAAAACAACAACAACAAAGGAAGTGAAAAATATTCGCAATGCTTTTGGAAAATGAAACTACCATAAGGCCTCCCGCCACACACACAATGCAAACGCAGAATTGGAGGAGATTTCTCCTTATGATAGTCAAACATGCTTACTACACAAAATCATTTGATTTGATATTATTATTAGTGCATAGTGCAGAAACATTTCGAAAGTATAATATTAATCTTAGCCAACATTCAGCCATTATTGTATGCCTGCTATAGCTACCATCTAAACAGTGGTGACCACCATACGTAAATGGTAGGTTCTACAACTAATACCATACAAAGTTCGTATTGGAAGATGGATTTCCAACAAATGGTCAGGCTAAGGAACTTCCTACTGCCACATGGGAACGCCTCTGGATGGATGCCCCGAGAGTTAAACTGCTCTCTGCCAACACAAGGCCGGGTTACCTCTGTAACTAGGTAATTACTACACGAATATGCCACCCCCCGGTCCTTTGGGACCTTTATCCGAGGGCCCTCGATCGCAACAACAACAACCACATAGAAATGAGATTGGAGCAACCACATAGATTAAATATTAGGGCTCCATACCTGACACCACCTTTTTTCAGAAGGAGATGACATACCCTAAAGGGCGCGACCCTCATAACCTTACCGCATCATTCCTGTTTTGACCATTTCCGGGGTGTGAGGTCCAACTAAGTCTTGTCCACAAAGCTACGCTTTTTCACAAAGCCACGCTTTGATCAACAGATGATCAATAAATGATCACACACAGCAACACTCAGCATGCCACATTACCAAATTGGGAATATATCGCCGATAACCTTCAACTACATAACCTCTGAGCTCGTACGTCTTAGAGAAGGGTGTTAAGCTAAGAGAATAAATTCTCCTCCACCAACAGAAATGTATTTGAAAGAAATTTGATTTATATCTCAAAGTGTAATGTCAGACACGTAACCATACAAGTCTGTTCCGGGTTCGAACAGAACCGAAGGCACTTCCAAAGAAGCCCTTGCAATCCGGGTATTCACAATCCCGATCGAATTTCCCATCACAAAGGAAATCTCTATACCGTAGCTAATGGTGCAGAGACAATCGATAGGTCATCCTATCGTTTTCACAAATACCCGGTCTTCACCACCAGTCTTCACTGCGATCCATATCATCGTATCACTTATTCGGAATGGGTTATACGACACAAAGGTCCACTCCCGGCTAATCCGAATAGTGAACGCAATATTTTTAAAACATATGGATATTGGGATTTCAATTAAGTCACAACTTATTACCCAAACCCTTTCTTCCAAATGGTTTAAACAAATTACCATTTCAAATCTTTAAACAAAAAGATTTACTTCACAAAGTTTTCCCAGTTTCACAAAGATTCATTCATTGATTTCCAAATCAGTTTTCATCTCAATTGGATTAACCATTTAAATCTTTAAATTAAGATTTAATTTATAGCTTTCAAAACTATTCACAAATTCAAGACTTTTATAATATAAAAGATACACCATTCAAAATCTTCTTTGATTTCAAAATAAAGCTTAATCATCTTCACAAAGGTTAATTTATAGTTTTCTCAAACTATTTACAGTTTCATTTCACTTGAAATGTTTCGATACAAATTGGAAATCCTTTCTTTTTATGAAAGATATTATTAGCTGAAAACAGATAGTTTTCGTTTTGGGAAAACTGGTTACAATTACACAGGTTAAAACCATCCAAGTAAAAAACTTGAATTTAAATTTAAATTTCCAAAACTAAATTTTAGATGGTTAAAAACCCATATAAACACCTTTTATACTTATAAATCTCTTAGACCATAATTCTCAAATTTTTGAATTCAATTTCAAAATATTGAATTCAAATTTTTAAATCAAATTATTCAAATTCCAACTTTATTAAGTTATTTAAAATAACTCTATTTTTTTGAAAACTCATTTTCAAAAACTTTCAATTCCAATTCCAAAACTATTTTGGATTCAAAAACCTCAAATTACAAAATTGATAAAAATCTATGACTTAACCGATTTCCACGTGAAATCCACATTTGTGTGTGTATTGTGTAGTCTAGGGGTTTAACACAATAGTGCAACAACACTCAACCACGACAGATTCAGATATCACAATATATTTGATAAGCGGTATAAATTATAACGCTTATCTTTCATTCACAGATCACGGATATATAGATATCACAGATAAACAAATTACAGATCATAACACAAAACAGGATATATCACACAATATCACAAATCGGGAATATCAGACAATTCAACCATTCAATAAAATTCAAACATCCATAGATAGGATCAATTAAATTATCTAATTAATTTAAATCAAATAAATTTCTATAAATCAATTTTTACTAGTTATGGTAAATTAATAATCAATTGATTACTAAACATTTAATAAATTATCCTTTAATTTATCATTAATAAACCTTTAATTAATAATTAATACTTTATTAACTATCCTTAATTAATTACCAAAATCGATAAAAATTTCCTTATAAATTTCCAAAGTTATTTCCTTTTTAAATAAATTCCTTTTATCTCTTCAAATCTATTTTAAAATCAAAATTTTAAATAAATTATTTAACTTATAAGTAATATTTTCTGAAATTCATTTATTAAGCCTTTTTCCAAAACTTTGGAATTTAATTCAATATAATTTATAAAATAAAACTTTTACCCTTTAAAACTTCTTTTCAATTTATCAAATTCTCAAAAATAAGTTTTAAAAATAAATTTTCAACTTGAATTTTCAAAAATCCAATTTTATCTATTTCTGGTATCCAACGATACCAAAAATATATTCGGCTAAATTATAGCCGTCAACAATGATTCCCAACACAATTATAATCATACACAGATTATAATTAATCACACACAACATTGAAACAAATTCAAATATTTGAGGAATCCAGTTGGATCCCTCCAACTTGTTTCCCTGCATCCAAAGATGTTATCACAATACCAATTTCACTTTGAGATGAAATATCGCGGTATATGGGATTTATAAAAATATTATCCGCTATTATGCGGCGCAATAGGGTCTCATCCACTATATAATGTGGGAAATCAACTCCAAATACATATATAATACCAATTCCACTTTGAGGTGGAATATTCGCGGTATATGTTTTTAATAAATAACCTCCGCTTAATATACGGCGTATAGGGTCTATTTAATACAACTAATAACAATCATCATCCAATTCACACAATCAATCAAATTTGAAATCTATATATTTAAAATCAACAAAACAACGAAATTTCTGAGTGAGAAGTTCTCACCTTGAGTTCCGATAAAAGTTGTAGTGGTTTATTTCGAATAAAATTAAAACGCGTTTAATTTTACTCGAAATTATCACTAGCTCCAATCGACTCCAAACCAGCTCCATTGCGTAGTGCTTGACAAAACCGTTCCAACGCAACTTGTTTCGTAATTTTTCGACCTCGTATGAAAATGTTATGGTATTTTAAAGTTTGAACGAATTTATATAAATCAATTTCAATATTTATTTTATTTTTCAAACCCTGGAATCAATCTTAGCCGCCAATCGCATCCCCTCCCTCCCAGCTTCATACGAACGAACACAACCCAAATGCCGCCGCCGTTCAACGAATAATCGAGCCGCCTACACCCACTTCCACGATGATCGAGCAACGGCGATCGAACGGCCCCCATGTGCTCCCTCCATGGCCAAAGCCACGGCCAACTCGGTGGCCCAAGGCTCTCGAATGACGTGCATGAAATGGCAACGAATGTGAGCCAAAATATCCACCTGTGGTCGACGATAGCGAAGATCCATTGTTGGATGTGAAGTACTCGGCGAGCTCTTCGATTTGTTAGTTGGAAGTTTCAGCTAAATATTTACGGATTGGAAGATATTAAAGAAGAAAATTTCGAGCTTCCATGGCCTTCAGTTTCAAACGGCGGCTAGGGTTCTGTTCTAGGGTTTGAGCAAAAATCAAAGAGATAAGGTCCTTTTATAGAAAAATTCTCCAAACACTATTCATCTCCAAATTTCCGAACTCCAAATGAAGCATGCCGGCTGGCGTTTATAATGTTTTACCCACGTTCCGAACACAATGGAATGTGTTTCGGAGGCTAATTCGGTCGTATGTGCGAGTTACGAAAATAAACGATCAGTTTAAAATTAAATCGATTAAAACGATTTCGATGCGTTTTGGCTTGCCCCGGACAAACGGTAAATCCGATTGACACGAAATTTGAAACCATACAATAATATCACATTACAGATCTGATGAAACTGGTTTCATCGAAATCCAAAACTCTTTGAAAAATGATTATTTTTAGTCGTCAATTAAATATTAAAATATTCAATTTTCACAGATTTACTTTTAATTCAATTTTAAAAGTTTACAAACATCGTTCTAACTCCAATATGATTTATTATAACTTTATAAATCATTTTTATTCACATTTAACCCAATTTCCAATTATTTCTAGAATTACAATATTAATTATCGATTTAATTACATAATTAAATCACTATATTCGAATTTTAATTCATTTTTGCTTACAAAACTTACTTTTTAATATTTAAAATAAATTAAATATCTGAATTTCAAATGACGGAAATTCTGGGTCGTTACAATCTTCCCCCCTTAAAAGAATTTCGTCCTCGAAATTACCAAGTAAGAAAAATTCACAAAATTCATTAATTTTTCAAATCAAACCGTTTAAATTAGATTTTACAAATCTTTTAAGTGTTTAACTTTTCAACTAAAATCAAAATTATAGTTTTCAAAATTTCCAATTTTCTCAAAAATATTCTAACGCCTTAAATTTTCGGAAAATTTCGCCATAACCTCCTTTGCGCGGCTCGATCCGAAAAAATAACAACAATATATATATATATATATATATATATATATATATATCACAAATATACATCTCATCAAGTGATGAGGCATCCCGTAGGGAAAAAAGTGTAAAAGTATGATATTTAATCCGAGATATGTACCTTATTTATTATTAGCGAGCATATACGGCTAATATAGCGCGAAAGCAAGCTCCAAATGCGAAGCATAAGCCATCCACACCTACTAAACACTCAACAACAACATGAGAACATGTATATATGAAAATAATATCAATGTACAATATATATCACTACAACAACAACATATGCCAACATAGCAAATGCAACAAAACGACAAATGTAACCATCAACCAACTATCAATCAACAAATCCATAACCAAATCAATATACATTCACTAATTCACATTCACATTAGTTCACTTTCAATTCAAATCAAATACAATTCTATTTAAATTTACTTACTTCCATTCAATTTCCAATTTTTCAACTTCATTAGCTTCTAATGAATTACACTTACACTCATTATTCTATATCAATTTTTTTACATTCAATTGATTAACATTCAATCCATTTATTAATTCAATTGCTAATTCATTTTACAATTAAAGTTGAATTTCCTTTATATAACTCAAGTTCTTATTCATTTAATTCACTTTATTAATTTACTTTGATATCAAAATCAACTTTTATTCAACATTACTCAAGTTATGTTCCATTTTTAACTCACTTGTATTTATTTCCACTATGCAACTTAAGTTCACTTATTAGTTTAGTTCAAATTCTATTTCATTCAACTTTTACTTAAGTCCAATTCCATATCACTATTCAAATCCAGATTTTGTTTTGCTTAACAAAATTGTTTAACCATTTTATCACTTGGTTTCACTTACATTTTCTCACTTTTAATAAGTTATACAACTTATTATTCAACTTCCAAATTCATCTTATATGATCACTTATCAGTTTAAGCTTATATTTTCATTTTAATAAACTAAAATCCAATTCAATTTATTTAACTTTCCTTTTAGTTAAATTTCACATCATACATTAATTATGCTAACTCAAATTCCAGCTTTATTTAAATTCAATTGGATTTTATCTTCAATTTAATTCAACTTATAACAATTTGACAGCCATTCCTCTCTTGGAAGCTCGAAAATGAACACCGATGACGTCGCGATCATCATCGGAATTATTTCCCAGCGACACTAGTGAGTTCGGTGCATTTTGTTCTTTCAAAATTTTCCTTTTATTTATAAATCACATTTATAAATCCTTTTCTCATATAATTTCACTATTTAACTTTACTTATACAAAATTATTTCACAATTGTAAATCATTTTAATTATAATTCCATACTATATAATTCATTTGCTTATATACTTATTCTTTTACAATTGTGGTTTTTATTTAGATTATTCAAACAACTTTTATTAACTTATATCTATTCTTACATTTTCAACAACCAAACAATCAATTTTATATACACTTCAATAATTTCTAAAAAATTATTCCTTTATATACAAAATATAATCGAGGTAAAATTATTTCATTTACCCAATTTAAAAATGATACTATGTCGATTTATCTCGTTTAAGAGTTTAGAAACCCCTATCAATACAGTTAGCTAGACTGCACTGACCAGAATCTATAAACAATCAACCGATAAGTCAACACAATACAAAACATTTTCATATTCACCAACAAATACGCACTCATATCTATTATTACACTCAACTCATTCTAGAGTACTACTGACTCTATCTATAATGAGTAACACCCAACAGAGCTAAGGTTGTCGCTTAACCATATGCTCTGATACTAAATGTAACATAACAGATTTTATCGGGATCCGAAGGTCGGCATTCTTACGTCCACTGTGTCAAATGCCGCATAATCGAATGCCGGAAAACCGAATTGTTAGGGTTAAAAGAAGAGGTAGAAGAAAAGATAGAAGGAAAGAAAGAAGAAACACAGAAACAATATCAGAATCTCACATATCGCAGTGGAACAACATATAATAGATAAATGAATAATCTTTAAAACAAAGAATTATATTAGTTATTACATTACATCATCATCAGAGTTTACAACAACAAATATACAACACAACTGGGCAGTTATACCAACCTGTCCTTACAAGTGAATTTCTACAGCGGAAAAGATAATATCATATACAAGTGATACGTCTCGCCATCCAGCTCGCCTCTTTGAGCTCCTAGCATCTCCTGAATATCTAGAATAACCTGATAACCTGACTCTAGGCTGCCCATGTGGAAAATGATGGGCACCCAGAGTTTAGGAAGGGAACAATAAACTCCAGGTCATGGGACTGGTGTGAGAACTAAAACAGTTTATATCTTTTAAAACAACAACAACAAAGGAAGGGAAAAATATTCACAATGCTTTTGGAAAATGAAACTACCGTAAGGCCTCCCGCCACACACACAATGCAAACGCAGAATTGGAGGAGATTTCTCCTTATGATAGTCAAACATGCTTACTACGCAAAATCATTTGATTTGATATTATTATTCGTGCATAGTGCAGAAACATTTCGAAAGTATAATATTAATCTTAGCCAACATACAACCATTTTTGTATGCCTACTATAGCTACCATCTAAACAGTGGTGACCACCATACGTAAATGGCAGGTTCTACAACTAATTCCGTACAAAGTTCGTATTGGAAGATGGATTTCCAACAAATGGTCAGGCTAAGGAACTTCCTACTGCCACATGGGAACGCCTCTGGATGGATGCCCCGAGAGTCAAACTGCTCTCTGCCAACACAAGGCTGGGTTACCTCTGTAACTAGGCAACTACTACACGAATATGCCACCCCCCGTTCCTTTGGGACCTTTATCCGAGGGCCCTCGATTGCAACAACAACAACCACATAGAAATGAGATTGGAGCAACCACATAGGTTAAATATCAGCGCTCCATACCTGACACCACCTTTTTCCAAAAGGAGATGACATACCCTAAAGGGCGCGACCCTCATAACCTTGCCGCATCATTCCTATTTTGACCATTTCCGGGGTGTGAGGTCCGATGATGTCTCGTCCATAAAGCTACGCTTTTTCACAAAGCCACGCTTTGATCAACAGATGATCAATAAATGATCACACATAGCAACACTCAGCATGCCACATTACCAAATTGGGAATATATCGCTGATAACCTTTAACTACATAACCTCTGAGCTCGTACGTCTCAGAGAAGAGTGTTAAGCTAAGAGAATAAATTCTCCGCCACCAAGAGAAATGTATTTGAAAGAAATCTGCTTTATATCTCAAAGTGTAATGTCAGACACATAACCATACAAGTTTGTTCCAGGTTCGAACAGAACCGAAGGCACTTCCAAAGAAGCCTTTGCAATCTGGGTATTCACAATCCCGATCGAATTTCCCATCACAAAGGAAATCTCTATACCATAGCTAATGGTGCAGAGACAATCGATAGGTCATCCTATCATTTCCACAAATACCCGATCTTCACCACCGGTCTTCATTGCGATCCATATCGCCGTATCACTTATTCGAAATGGGTTATATGACACAAAGGTCCTCTCCCGGCTAATCCGAATAGTGAACGCAATATTTTTAAAACATATAGATATTGGGATTTCAATTAAGTCACAACTTATTACCCAAACCCTTTCTTCCAAATGGTTTAAACAAATTACCATTTCAAATCTTTAAACAAAAAGATTTACTTCACAAAGTTTGCCCAGTTTCACAAAGATTCATTCATAGATTTCCAAATTAATTTCCATCTCAATTGGATTAACCATTTAAATCTTTAAATTAAGATTTAATTTATAGCTTTCAAAACTATTCACAAATTCAAGTCTTTTATAATATAAAAGATACACCATTTAAAATCTTCTTTGATTTCAAAATAAAGCTTAATCATCTTCACAAAGGTTAATTTATAGTTTTCTCAAACTATTTACAGTTTCATTTCACTTGAAATGTTTCGATACAAATTGGAAATCCTTTCTTTTTATGAAAGCTATTATTAGCTGAAAACAGACAATTTTCGTTTTGGGAAAACTGGTTACAATTACACAGGTTAAAACCATTCAAGTATAAAACTTGAATTTAAATTTAAATTTCCAAAACTATATTTTTGATGGTTAAAAACCCATATAAACACCTTTTATACTTATAAATCTCTTAGACCATAATTCTCAAATTTTTGAATTCAATTTCAAAATATTGAATTCAAATTTTTAAATCAAATTATTCAAATTCCAACTTTATTAATTTATTTAAAATAACTCTATTTTTTTGAAAACTCATTTTCAAAAACTTTCAATTCCAATTCCAAAACTATTTTGGATTCAGAAACCTCAAATTACAAAATTGATAAAAATCTGTGACTTAACCGATTTTGTGACGCCCCACCTCTGTAACCACGCTAACCAAGAACACTACGATGTAGTGCTGTCAATTAGCACGGAGAATAAGGCTGTGGAGGAGTGACCATCCATGTAACTTCTTTGTGCGAGCACCGATACGCCAGATAGAGTAGAATGCATATCCTTTAAGGAGGAAATCCGACATACCGATACAAACACAAAGCTATCACACGGTGGCTATATATATAATCTTCGGAAACAAACATAGAAATAATCATAACATAAATCAGTCACAGACATCCATATCACAAAGGCGGAAGAAGATATGAATAAACATATAACACATGAAAGTGTACATCAGAGTAGTGGTCGGAAAGATCCACTATAATACAAAAGAATAGCATCACGTGCTATACAAAAGAATAGATACACAACATAGAGTCTATATCTCAAATGTGTACAACCAAAAACTACTAATCTAAGTAGTTAGCCAAAAGTCAGAGTAATCCAGAAGAGAAGTCAAGCAGAAGCACCTGTAACATCTCGGTCTGACCCGAGTATTATTTATAAGAAAATAATAAACGGATCAGTCTAACTATAAATATCAGATGACATGATATAGGATAAGGGGTATGGCATAAACATATAATAACCATGATGGCATACTACTATAAGTATGTAAATGATAATCAACAAGGGATTAATCAATGTCACAAGAATCTTCTCAAAGATCCAAACACATAAAAAGGGTAATGACACACAAATTCACCAATACACAAAAACTGATATCATATCAGTGAAAACCACAAAAGTTGGTGAAGCACTAAATCCAGAAATCAACACACGAAATCCAGAACAAATCCCAGAAATCAACACACGAAATCCAGAAATCACTAAAAGGGGGAAGTCCAAACACACGGACGAGAAGCTATCTCATGGAAGCTATCCATTTAATTTTTCCGAACACACGGATGGCCCGAAGGCAAGTCCGAACACACGGACGAAGAGACATCGCTCAATCGCTAGTCTAAATCACAAGAATGATCGTCATGATCATAAGGAAGTGTCAATCACACTAAGCTAGTAAATATATGAGTTTAGCTTCATGTCTCATAACCACTTGCTTAACTTAAATATTTACGAACAAACTGTAGATCTTCACTAGGAAATTGTCACAAAAGGGTTCAATCAAACAAGTCCAAGAGCTAACCGACGAAGTGAACGCAAGCGTTTCATACCACTCGTTTTACTAAGTCGTTTAAGTCGATTTCTCGTTCGAGTGAAGTAAAGGCTTATATATATTAGTAGATTGGAAATCGGTTTGAGAAAACGAACTTTTGATATTAAAAATAGTGTTGAAATCGATTTGATGAAAGGGTTTTGATATTTACTACTAGTATTAAAACCTTCATATCTTTAAAGTGACAAGTCATAAAACGATTGTTGGAACAATCTATCACAAAAATTCACATTCGGAGACGTGAATAAAATCCAAGGAAATCAGCTCAAAATGCATCAAAGTGGAAGTTCTGATGAATGCTTTTCAGATAAGATTGCCTACGCAGAGTAATACGGGGTTCGACCTGCCTGGTCAGGTCGCGGGGGTCCAGGGGGCAGCGCCCCCGGCGGGGTGCGGGGCAGCGCCCCATCACGGTACGACCTAGTGAAGGCAAGCGGTCCAGTGACCTAAGGAAAAATAGGTCATACGACCTAAGGAAATCGCGAACTAAAAAGACCAAGTGTAAGGTCGGCGACGACCTACGACTTACAGAGTCCTGCGACCTAAGTGGGATGCGACTTAGTGGGGCATAGGTCGGAGACGACCTACGACTTAAGGTCAAGCGACCTAAGGTAAATGGTCCAACGACCTAACTCGAACGACCTAGAAGGTCAAACGACTTAACTGGAGGATAAGTCGGAGACGACCTACGAGATATACTGGCCGACCTAACTCGAGCGACTTAAAGACTTAGCAGGGTCGAGCGACTTACGAGCTACGACCTAAGGTGACGAGGGGCGTTAGGTCGGAGACGACCTAACACTTGACTCGCGAACGACTTATGGAAAAGAAGCTTAGGTCGGAGACGACCTACGAGATAAGCCAGTGCGAGCGACCTAAAGTTTGCCTGGGGGATTATAGGTCGGCAACGACCTAACGTTTTGCCTAGAGATTATAGGTCGGCAACGACCTAAGACTTAAGGGCGAACGACTTTTGCCTGGGGATTATAGGTCGGCAACGACCTAAGACTTAAGGGCGAACGACTTTTGCCTGGGGATTATAGGTCGGCAACGACCTAACGTTTTGCCTGGACGACCTAAGGAGTTAACTCGTGGACGACCTAGCGATGGCCAGAAACGACTTAAGGCCAGAAACTCACCAAAACGCCAAAATTTGTAGTTTTTCGCCAATCCAATCCAAACCAAATGCAAACAAACATGCTAAAGTGATGAGGGATCATCCCCAACAGTCCAGTGATAATTATAGGCAAGATGTGAGATCAAAAATCTCACCTTTTCCACGAAATTGATGAAGATGAAGATTGAAAGCAAGGAGAAGCAATCCAAAGCTTGAATCCACAATCTTCTACTTGAATTTGATGTTGAATCTCGGATTTGCAATAGAATTTGAGTTGGGAGTTTTAATTTCTCTTTCCCACCACCATTTTTGACAAAGCTTGAAGTGTTTGAACAAATGAGAAAGAGGGTTGGGCTGAACTAAAGGGGTGCAGTCCAAACCAAAGTCAAAGGCGGGAAAAAGTGCCGAAAAGTTCACTATCTCCAAACATATCGAAGTTTACACTTAAAAAGATCACAAACGTCATTTTGAACTCAATGGAAGTGGTCTCGAGTCCTAATTTGATCGTATGCAAAAAGTAGCTTTTCGGACTAACATCCGACTAACGATAAAATATTTAAATAAAATATTTAAATATAAAATCGATAGATATGCGGGTTGTTACAGATTTCCACGTGAAATCCACATTTGTGTGTGTATTGTGTAGTCCAGGGGTTTAACACAATAGTGCAACAACATTCAACCATCACAGATTCAGATATCACAATATATTTGATAAGCGGTATAAATTATAACGCTTATCTTTCATTCACAGATCACAGATATATAGATATCACAGATAGACAAATTACAGATCATAACACAAAACATGATATATCACACAATATCACAAATCAGGAATATCAGACAATTCAACCATTCAATAAAATTCAAACATCCATAGATAGGATCAATTAAATTATCTTATTAATTTAAATCAAATAAATTTCTATAAATCAATTTTTACTAGTTATGGTAAATTAATAATCAATTGATTACAAAACATTTAATAAATTATCCTTTAATTTATCATTAATAAACCTTTAATTAATAATTAATACTTTATTAACTATCCTTAATTAATTACCAAAATCGATAAAAATTTCCTTATAAATTTCCAAAGTTATTTCCTTTTTAAATAAATTTCTTTTATCTCTTCAAATCTATTTTAAAATCCAAATTTTAAATAAATTATTTAACTTATAGATAATATTTTTCGAAATTCATTTATTAAGCCTTTTTCCAAAAATTTGGAATTTAATTCAATATAATTTAAAAATAAAACTTTTATCCTTTAAAACTCCTTTTCAATTTATCAAATTCTCAAAAATAAGTTTTAAAAATAAATTTTCAACTTGAATTTTCAAAAATCCAAATTTATCTATTTTTGGTTTTTAACGATGCCAAAAATATATTCGACTAAATTATAGCCGTCAACAATGATTCCCAACACAATTATAATCATACACAGATTATAATTAATCACACACAACATTGAAACAAATTCAAATATTTAAGGAATCCAGTTGGATCCCTCCAACCTATTTCCCTGCATCCAAAGATGTTAGCACAATACCAATTTCACTTCAAGATGAAATATCACGGTATATGGGATTTATAAAAATATTATCCGCTATTATGCGGCGCAATAGGGTCTTATCCACTATATAATGTAGGAAATCAACTCCAAATACATATATAATACCAATTCCACTTTGAGGTGGAATATTCGCGGTATATGTTTTTAATAAATAACCTCCGCTTAATATACGGCGTATAGGGTCTATTTAATACAACCAATAACAATCATCATCCAATTCACACAATCAATCAAATTTCAAATCTATATATTTAAAATCAACCAAACAACGAAATTTCTAAGTGAGAAGTTCTCACCTTGAGTTCCGATAAAAGTTGTAGTGGTTTATTTCGAATAAAATTAAACACGCGTTTAATTTTACCCAAAATTATCACTAGCTCCAATCGACTCCAAACCAGCTCCATTGCGTAGTACTCGACAAAACGGTTCCAACACAACTTGTTTCGTAATTTTTCAACCTCGTATGAAAAAGTTATGCTATTTTAACGTCTGAACGAATTTATATAAATCAATTTCCATGTTTATTTTATTTTTCAAACCCTGGAATCAATCTCAGCCGCCGATCGCATCCTCTCCCTCCCAGCTTCATACGAACGAACACAACCCAAATGCCACCGCCGTTCAATGAATAATTAAGCCGCCTACCCCCACTTCCATGATGATCGAGCAACGGTGATCGAACGGCCCCCACGTGCTCCCTCCACGGCCGAAGCCACGGCCAACTCGGTGGCCCCAGGCTCTCGAACGACGTGCGTGAAACGGCAATGAACACGAGCCAAAATCTCCACCTGTGGTCGACGATAACGAAGATCCACCATTGGATGTGAAGTACTTGGCGAGCTCTTCGATTTGTTAGTTGGAAGTTTCAGCTAAATATTTACGGATTGGAAGATATTAAAGAAGAAAATTTCGAGCTTCCATGGCCTTCAATTTCAAACGGCGGCTAGGGTTCTGTTCTAGGGTGTGACAACCCGCCTTTCTAAACCCAGAAAGACGTGTCATCATTAAGAAAGAAATAGGTAGAAAATAGAAAGAAAGAGAAAAGAACAACACAATATCAGAATCTCACAGCGGAATGGAACAAAATATAATACATCACATAACTATTACATAGTTTACATATAAGAGTCATATATCATACAATAAGACAGTCATACATATACATCTGTCACTACATATCCAAAATACATCACATACACTATCTACTACACCGGACAAAATATATAGATACGCCTGGGCTCCTGCTCCAAGCTACTCCAGATATCAGTCAATCCAACCTGACTACTTGGCTACTCATAAAAATTTGAGTACCCAAGAGTTTAAGAAAACAGAAATAAACTCCGGGTCAGACATGGGTCTGGTGTGAGTAAACGGGTTAAAGTCGTTTAACTTTGAAAATCATTTGAAAGAAAGGTATCACGTAAGACTCCCCACAAATAAATACGGGTAAGTTTTTACCTTATGCTAACCAAAACATTTATACGAAATCCAGTGATATTATGATAGTGTCTAAGGTTTTCAAGTAAAATAGAAAATAGCCGAAATTGTTACATTTATTAAATTCCAGCATACTAGGTCTACAAACAAAACCATAGGGTCTCGTAGGGAAAATGGATTTCCAACAATGGCTGGACTACTGGGGTACCGCCCGTCACAGTACCTGGCCTAGATCAGAGTACCGAGGACCCACCCTAAGTCCCCTGCAACACAAAGCCAGAACCATTCCTTACTGAACAGTTCCAAATAAGATAACCCCGCAATTGCGGCCAACAACTGCTCACATAGCCGAAATATAAAGGGACATCTAGACAGGGGTATATCCTACTCTCAAGTGGGTGCTACCCACGAAGCCTTGCTGCACCTCCCCTATTTTAGCCATTCCCGGTTGATGAAGCTTGAGGTCACGATTACCTTTATAGAACTCATCACTTAGAATGCTCATCGTCCGCCTGACGATGTTTTGAAAGCATTCGATCCATACAAGTTCGTTCCTGGTTCGAACGAAACCAAAGGCATTATCTCATTACACTCGTTTTGGAATCACCCTCAGAGTTAACAACGATAACCCTTGCATTCTGGAACACCATCTCGATCATCACTTGATAAGTCACGACCTATCGTTTAATTTGGATCGATGTGGTTTTCGGAAAATCAAAACTGATTAATTAATTCTTAATTATTAATTAATAACTTTAATTATTAATTAATAAAACTTAATTACCCATTTATTAATCACTAATTATTTAATTAATCATTAATTACCAATTTAATTAATCATTTATTCTAAATTAATTACTTAATTAGTTAACTACTATTTATTTATTAATTAACTTTAAATAGTTAAATAAATTCTTAAGTTCAAATTGATTAAACACAAGATTATTAATATCAATCTTTAATTACAAATTTATTTAACCTTAAACTACTTAGTTAATTACCATTATAAATTGACTTACACTTTAAATTAATTAAACATCTTACACTTGCAACCCTCCTTAATAAATTTTAAATTCAAATCTTAACTTACAACTTGTTACCACTATTTATTTTATTAATATTAAACTTAATATAACAAAATAATTTTAAAGTATTTAGGCAATTCACTAGGAACTGAACCAGAGGTGAACCATACGTTCACTCGAGTAAAACTCGAGTCTCCCTCTACTCTTTCCCGAGTTCCCCTCTCTTCTCACCTACTTCTTCTTCTACTTCATCTTTCTTCTTCTTTTTATTTTTAGCTTATATTCAAGTCTGAACAAAATCTTTTCCCATATACTCGAGCTCGACCCCGAGTTTAAACCCCTCAAGCTCGAGAACACCACAGAGTACCCAGCCCATCTTCCTACTGACACATACGCCAAGTCGTGCACGTGCACGGAGCGGCGACGCCTCTCTGGCGATCGAGGAAGCCTCCACCAAGTCGCAATTCACCTCGACTTCGATTACGTATCCACGAGCGTCTTCACTTCTTCGTCGATCAAAATCGAGCGAAGCTCGAGAAAACTCAACACAGACTCTTCCACGAACCTGTCTCGCCGCCCCACCTCCAACCACCTGAAGACCCCAAACTTCCGGCCATAGCCTCGTTACCCATCGTGCCACTTTCCCCCAAAGTCATGCCTCGCTCGACGTTACATCGAAGTCGCGGCGATTGAAAATTCGAGCTCCATTAAAACTAGGTTTAGAAAAAGGAAAATGACATCATCGTCGCCTCCGATGTCGAGGCCACCCCCGTCTATTTTTCCCATCACCCCGGTAAGCTCCTCCACCTTCTCACGTAACCCCGACTTCCAAAACCCCTCCGGCCGCCTGAATTTGACCATAATGCCCAAATCGAACACCCCCAAACTGCTCTCAAAACTCAATACTAAAAATCACCAAATTTACTTTAAAAATCATCGTTTGATGTAAGGATACAAACTACATGTTTGAATCAGGGTTTTATTGAATTCGGAAATTTCAGAGTTTTAAATATCCTCTGAAAAAATTAATCTTTCTTCCCGTATACGTTTTCACTTCTTGAAATTATTTTTAGAACAAAGTTCTTTCCTAATTACACCTTTTTACTTTAAACAACAAAGCTTGAAAGTAATTGGAAATAGAGGAATCGAATTTTAAATGATGGTTTCATCTAAACTAAAAACAGAGAAGCAAAGCCTGTCTCTGTATTGTCAAAAAGAGTTTCCCATATCCACAGTGTTTGAAAAAGACATCCAAACCATATTAACATAAATCATTCTCAGATCATATTTACATAGAATTTGAAATTATGTTTACTCACCTGAAATAAATTAACAGAGCACACTTGTATTTGAGAAGAACAGTCTTGTTTCTAGATGATCACAGCCTGATATTATGCTTCCAGACTTCCAGCCCTTAAAATTCCAGACTTCAACTTTTTCTCAGTTTTAAATTTTCAATCTTATGAACGAAAGTGAAAGTGTGAAATGATATATAGAGAAATATACAGGCTGAAGACATGATGCAAGATTTATTTTATGTACTAGAAATATATTTTTATGTTGACCAGAGAGATTTTTTTTTTAAAATTGTAGGCTGATAAGAATTTTCTTGCAACTTGAATTGACAAAATGTCATGCTAATTAAATGCATGTCTTCAAATATGTTTACATATAATTATGGTTTCTGATATTTACATATTTGTACAAGGATATTTGTATATGTAGGTAGCTTATCTTCTTTTGCATTGGTTATGTATATATTATACAGTAATGTAAATAGTTTGTCTTCATTTTAGTTTACATCTAAGTAATATTAGCTGATATTTGTATTTGATGTGAATACTTGTCTTCTTTGTATACATGATTACACAACAAACATTTGTTATTATCTTTGTTAAAGATTTCGTATTGTACAAATATATTTACAGGTCATTGTTTTCTTTGAATTGTTCACATATGAATAAAGGTTATCCTGTTTAGTTTATCTTCATTCCTAAACTTATTCTATATATGTATATGTAGAAATATTATAGTTATTGTTAGCATAGTATCTAAATTTTATTCTATTTGTAATTAAATTTTCAAACATTTGATTTAACATTGTATTTGTATTTATATATTTTATATTCCTATTTATCTCTTATGTTTATATTTATATTTTATACTTATGTCTTTATATTTATGTTTAATATTGATAAGGTTGTTTATTATTAAACATTAATATTAATGACTACAATTATATTCCTATTATATCAAATATTAATAATACGAAATCTTAATTTTTTTTATTGAATAAGGTAGAATTTATTTTAGATAGTTTGAAAGAATTTATTTTAGATTTTCAAATCAAAATTCCCTTTAATTACAAACACATATATAACTGACAAATGATCAAGATCTCATCAGTTTATAAATTTGAAAGGCTTGTATTTAATTAATTAGATTAAATATTTATTAAAATATATTGCCCAAAAATCCCGGGTCGTTACATAGGGTTTGAGCAAAAATCAAAGAGATAAGGTCCTTTTATAGAAAAATTCTCCAAAACACTATTCATCTTCAAATTTCCGAACTCCAAACGAAGCGTACCGGCTGACGTTTATAATGTTTTACCCGCATTCCGAACACAATGGAACGTGTTTCGAAGGCTAATTTGGTTGTATGTGTGAGTTACCGAAATAAACGATCAATTTAAAATTAAATCGATTAAAATGATTTCGATGCGTTTTGGCTTGCCCCGGACAAACTGTAAATCCGATTGACACGAAATTTGAAACCATATAATAATATCATATTACGGATCCGATGAAACTAGTTTCGTCGAAATCCGAGACTGATTGAAAAAAGACTATTTTTAGTCGTCAATTAAATATTAAAATATTCAATTTTCACAGATTTACTTTTAATTCAATTTTAAAAGTTTACAAACATCGTTCTAACTCCAATATGATTTATTATAACTTTATAAATCATTTTTATTCACATTTAACCCAATTTCCAATTATTTCTGGAATTACAATATTAATTATCGATTTAATTACACAATTAAATCACTATATTCGAATTTTAATTCATTTTTGCTTACAAAACTTACTTTTTAATATTTAAAATAAATTAAATATCTGAATTTCAAATGACGGAAATTCTGGATCGTTACAAAATGTATATATACAACCAATAATAATCCAAAACAATCAGCATTAAAATGGTTTTTTTTTAGAGCCAGAATTTATAAACATGTCACTATAGCATCTACCTAGGCTATGACAATCCAAAGTAAAATGAATCAACCTATAATTTTTATGTTGGACAAACGTTTATTTCCCTTTTTACCATCTACTTCTTCCATACAAAATTGCTTTGACTAAATATCATTTTATTCAAAACTTAAAAGTTACTTTATAATTAGTAAAGTCTCATTTGCATAAAATTTTGAATGTTATAGTCTAATTGTTCGATTATTTCAAGTTCACCTTCTCTGGTTGAAATGGTTTTCATCTAAAGATCATACGGCTCAGTAGATCAGATATATCTAATGCCCATATGCTTATTGAATTTTTAGCGGTTTCAATACTAGCCAAAATGCACTGATGACCATGGTCTCAAGCGTTAAGACTTAAGACTTCTAGTTTGAGTTCTCGTCAAAGGAAAAAATAATGCTGTTACATTCCACTATTTATCCAAAAAAACTTATTTTTAACCTAGAGGCCCATTTTTTTGGTTGCGCTTCCAATTTTAGAAAGGATAGGTTCGTGGATGTTACTCGTAACGTCAAAAAAACGTTACCAAATTGTTATACGATAAGGTTAGAAAAGTGTTACTAAATTTTAGACAGCAACGTCAAAAAAATATTACGAAACTGTATACATAAATTGTTAACAGTAGCGTTACAAAAAGCGTTATGAAACTGCTACAATTATGTTGCAAATTGCAACAAAAGCAAACAGTCACAAGTATGCTGCTAAATTATTATGGGTAGTACTTGTGCAGTTAACAATTAAGTAATAAAAAGTGTACTGATTAGATTGTCCGATTCCAATGTTTGCAAACGGTTTCCTTTGAAACAGTATTGCTCCCTCTACGACACATAAGGATTTTCATGCCATTGTTTAGGCGCTTGTTTAAGCTCATACAGTGAGCTTCTTAATCTACAAATCTTACTTTCATTAGCAGTTTTCAGGAAACCTTAAGATTGTTTCATGTATATTTCTTTTAGTTCTTCACTTAAAAATGTTGCCTTTACATCCATTTATGTATTTCTAAATCGAGTGTGGATACAATTTCTGCTAGCATTCTTATTGATGTTATTCTACTTACTGGAGGATATGTATCAAAATAGTCCAAGTCTTCCTTTTTTCTGAAACCTTGAACCACAAGTCAAGCTTTATACTTGTCTATTAAACCATCATGTTTCAATTTCTTCTTAAATATCCATTTATTACCCAATTTCTTGCATCCTTGAGGTAAATCAACTAATTCTCATGTATGGTTTACCATAATGGATTCGATTCCATGGTTAATAGCATCCTTCCTATAACAACCCAATATTTTATGATTATTTCTATTTGTTTATTTTAATTATTTTAAATTAAATGTCTGATTTAAAAACTTTATTTTATTTATTAAAATGAATCAATTATGTTATTTTAAATATAAATGTTGATTTTTATGTGAATTATAATTTCAAACCTGAATAAATTGAATATTTCCAGAAAATGTAGATTTTGGTCAATTTAGTCAAACTTTGAATTTTAAATTTTAAATTTAAATATTTGAGTTCTTGAATTTTATATTTTATTATGAAAATAAATTAAATTTCAAGAATACTGTTTTTCTTTTCGTTGAAATCTGATTTATATTGTGAAAGTTATGTTTTTTACAATATTGTATACAAATTGATTTATTTAATAAAATTGTCTATTTTAAATTATATAAATAATATTTTTATTTGTCATATCTTATTTTAATTTGTGTATATGTGTGTAATATGTCATACCATATATATATTTTATTTTTAAAACATTTTTAAAGTGTAGTTGTTATTTTTCCAAAACTAGTTATATTTTGTTTTCTATTTTCAATACTAGTTTATATATAATTAACTATATTCTTATATTTTTATATATTTTTCTAAAATTTATTTATTTATTTCATTTTCACTTTATTTTTTATTTAGTTTTATTATATTTACCTGGTTTTTATTTTGATTTATTTGAATAAATGAAAGGGAAATATCAAGAGACTTTAGCCTTTATAACTTTTGACTTTTCACTTTCCACCTCTTCAATCTTTGGGCCCGTCCTTTCTCTTGTCATAGCCGTGAGTTTCTTTTATGCAATTCACGAAAAAAAAACACTCTTTCTCACTTCATTTTTCACGAGCTTCAGATCTGAGAAAAAAAATGGTAATGTCTTCTTTTTTTTTTCACCTTTTCTTCTCATTTCTATTGATTTTTCCTTTGTAATTTGCCATGCCTGTCCATTGTCTTGTTCGGCCTTTGCTCCTCCACCACCTCCACCGTACAGCACCACCACATCCACAGCCACATCACCCTCCTCCCCTCTAGCCAGTGCAAGGCCGAGACCCCTCCTTGTTGCTAACTCCTCAAAATTTGCAAAATCCCCTTAAATATGCCATAGCCGAACCCCTTAATCACCTAGCCTTCATTTTTCCACCTTGGCACCTCCATAGCCGCCACCACCAGTCCCTCCACCATCTTTGGCTGCCACTCCAGACCCCACTTGACCTGTAGTATGAATTTCCAAGCCCAATTGTCCTTTGGCCGAACCCAAAGTGGCACTAAAACCCACCTATTTGCCTTAACACTTTGTATTTCCTACCCTTGTAACTTCCACTCCTTTATCACTTGCTAGCCGTGCCTTTATGGACCTATACCCAACCTTATGCACCACTTTGGCCGAGCACACCAGACCCTAGACCGAGCACATATGATGGTTGAGGCATGGGCAAGCCATGTTGTGATTTGTTGCCTTATTTCAAATTGTTTCCATAAGTATATTTGGTTTGACATTGTATTTATATTATCTTGTTTATGTGTTGACCACAAGACAACTACTTTGGCTCTCCGACACTTGATTCGTAGTCGTGCCTTCGTGCTTTCCGGGTATTTGTTTGCATGTCTGAATCGGTTATCTCCAACTTGTAGAGGTGAGTATTTCTCACCAGACATTTCGTACTTATATAATTAGTGAATTGACACCCTGTGAATCTGTAGATATTATTATCATGTTATAACTGCCTATGCTATGATCATATGATATTCACCCATGCGTATACACCTGTTATATCATCTGTTACTATTATATAATGCTATTCTATTTATTTATATCAGTTTATCACACTGCAAGTTCCATGTAGAATAGAATCACTATGGGTTGAAATGATACATATCCGAACGGACTTTAGAATACAGAAAAATCGTTATGGGCTGAAATGATAGGCCTGAACGATTTTTATTTATTTCATTTAACTTGGGATTACAGGTTTGAAATGATAAAACTCGGATATTTCCTTTGCAAATTACGGATTGAAATGATATATTATCCGTATCATTTTATTTAGGTTAGAAAATTTTATACAGACTGTGATTAAAACATTTTTTCTAAAATTTAAAATATTTGAAAAAAATGTAAATATTATGATATTTTTATTAAAATTTAATTAAAAAATGATTTTATAAAAATATTAGTGATTTTCTATAAATTAAATAAGTGGATTTAGTAAACGGTGAAGTGGAATTTGAAATATAAGTTAATTTTGGAAATTATGATTTTGTTTATAAATGGAATTTATGTAAAGTAAGAAAATATGACAATTTTGATTTAAAATGAAATTAAATGATTTTTATAAAGTGTTAATGATTTTTGTATAAATAAAATATGAAATAAATGGATATTTAAGTTGAATTTTGAAATGTAACTTAAATTGGAAATTTGTGAATTTTGTAAAAATGTTAATTTTTAGTTGAGCAAATAAAATGAAAATAAGTTATATTTTGAAATATAAACTTAAATATTAAGTTAAAATATTTAATTATAAAGAAAAGAAATTAATGCTTGAATTTAATAAGTAAAATTATTATTAAATTTGATTTTGAATGGAAATTTAACATTATAAAAATCATAAATATAACGGTATTTCAATGATTGTTTTAAAGTGTGAAATTATATGATTTTATAAGTTAAATGATTTAAACTAAAATTTAATTGGTTATTAAATTGTATTTAAATTCTTGAATTTTAATTGGCAGCCTTTTTGAAATGCTATCATTTCTAATATAAAGGATATTATAGCATTTTGTAAATGCTGTAATTGATATAAATGAACTAAATGGCTTAATTGAACTAAATAATAATATAACACTTTGTAAGTGCTATAGTTGTTAAATTTAACTAAAGTTTTACTTGAAACTAAATGAAACTTATTACAACATTTCATGTTGTTCTTTGTTAAATAAATTGTTTTAAAACATAACATTTAGTAGCATTTTCTTAGTGCTATGGAAGTTGAATTTTCATTGTTTAATAAATTTATATGAATAAAATGGTCTTTGAAAAGATTTAAATTTTGGAAATTAAATATTTAATTATTAAAAGAAATGACTTGACTTTAATTAGTTTAAATGGAAAGATTGATTTTAAAATATGAACTCTTTTGAAATGTGATTGAAATGGTATTTAAGTTAATAAAAATGAATGTGGTTTTGGAAAAATACGATATTTGGATATTTTTAAATAGATTGGAAATGATATTGAATTTTGAAATAATATTTGATTTATAAGTATAAAATACTTTTTTTAAATTTTTTAACCACGGGATGTATTTAATTTAGGGTTTAACTGATCCTTAGAGGATGGGCGATCCCAAGCATCCTTTAAGTTATTGTGTATTTCTATTACAGTTCACTTGAGTTGGTTTACATTATATAAGTATGTATGTGCTGACTCGAGTGTTTTGTGTTTTACTTTACGCTCGGGTCAGCCTGGGTATTTACAACTTAGCTTTGGATCTCTTTCTGGAGCTAGGAATCGCTGGAGATTCTAATTATCTAATTATCTATCCATTTCAGTTTCAGTTGTTCTATTTCAGCTCTGGTATTTATAAACTTTTATGTATTTGAGATTTCTATTGTATATGTTTTCAGAATGATATTAAGTATTTTGTTTTGAGAGTTTGTTATAGTAGCTTCATGAACTACTATGGTATTTTAATTTCCGCTGCGAGTTATTCTGATATTTCTGTGTCTGTGATTTTGTGATTGTTTTCATTTGCTTCAAATTTATTTACAATGCGGTATTTTGAGCAATTCAAGTCCGACATGTGCGGATGCGAATGGCTGAAAATATCGGGTTGTTACACTTCCAGTAAAGAGCATCGGTGGAGGACATAGCTTCTTTGCAGGTTAACGGGTCGTCTTCTAACATAAATGTGTAGAAGTCTGGACCAAAGGTTTTTGATGTCCTTGACCTTTTGCTTATCCTTGATTCCTCCTCTTGTTAATTAGAACTATTTTACTGATCATTTTCAATATTTTGCTTAATATTCTCAAGAGAATTAGATATTTTAGTTTTCCTTGGTTTCTTTTGAGAATAATTTTCGGCACCATGTTTTAAAGGGTATACATGTTCAAAAAATCTAGCATTTCTCGACTCGATTAATGTTATTTACGTGAATATAATCATTTTCGGATTTGTGTATCAAAAACCGATAAGTGGCACTGTTTTGTGCATATCCAATGAAAATACGATCAAATATTTTTGTCCATTTTTGACTTTCTTAGGGTTTAGGTACCTCTACTTTTGCAAGACACCCTCGCAGTTATAAGTATTTGTAGGGTGGTGGTCTACTTATTCAAAGTTCATGGGCAGGTTTAGATGTTTTCTTTCGTGGTATCTTATTCAAAATATAATTTGCAGAAAGAATAATTTCTCTCCAGAAGTTATCTGGCAATCCAGTACTAATTAGTAATGTATTCATCATTTCTTTAAGAGCTCTATTTTTCTGTTCGGTCATACTGTTGGTATGAGGTGAATACGAGGCTATAGTTTTTGTATAATACCATGCTCAGTGTAGAAAAGGAAAATTCATATTCTCCTCCTCTATCATTCTTAAAGCTTTTATTTCTTGTTGAGTATATTTTCAACTTCCACCACTACAATAAAATGTACCTATCAACGTTTTAAAAACGCTATAAAAACCTTTAAGGGCGTTTTTAAATACGTTGTATATTAACATGTCATTACAGGTCAGGCATGTACCATAGCAAGACAGTTTATGCTGCAGAATCCATGTATCTATAGCGTTTTTTGATGTCATTAATATGTTTTACAACATTTTTATTGATATATTCAATGGCGGTTATAATATGTTATGTTAACTTTTTATAGCATTCTTTTCATTGTTGTGTTTTATTTTTACAGTGTTTGTTTTGTTGCCATGATGTTTATTTATAGCGGTTTCTTAAATACTTGGGGTCCTATTTTATAGAGTTTCGAATAGGTTGTTAAAACTTTCTATAGCGTTTTGAAAACGCTATTCAATCTTTTGTATAGCGATTTAGAAACGTTGTTAAGTATTTTCGTAGCATTTTATACGTATTTTGCTCAGTTCCTAATCAATATATAACGGGTTCCAATTCAATATGCAACCACAATTTATGTGTAGCACAGTTTATGTAAACCCATATATTTTATAACAAACATATATTATATTAATCATACATTTTATAATCAATATATTATATTAATCACATGTCTTACAATTAACATGAAACAATACATAATAAACATATACAATATTCTTATATCAAAATAAATAAAAAGTTCATAATATTTCAATGTAGAACAAACAGCCACTGGTGACCAAAAGCAGTAATACATACAAGCATACAAACTAAAATGTATTTATGGCATCAAAATTAACTTCGAATCCATAACTTGCTGCGGTATGTTACTATTTTTTTCCATCAAATATATCTATCCACCTGTAAAGGAAAAGCTCTTTATTATACGTACTTGATTAGGATTAAAAAACGGAAACATTAATTAGTTAGTTCTCAAGTTACTTTACGTTTTATAAAACAAACATGTGAAAGAATGAGCTCGAAATTTTTCTTTATGCTTTTTTTTTGCTAGTATTAATTAAAAGGTCAGTTACAATATAAACTTGTACCGTTTGTATTTGATCATTATATAATTCAATGTGTATTGTTTTATCAGTTATCCATTGTACCACTAATGTAATTTTAGGATCTTAGACTTCGTGATAGTATCTATACACCAATCTAGAAATAAAGATTATGATTATCTTGTACATGTTCCATCCTAGTTGTTGTATATAATATGAGTCCAATGGTCCCTGCAATAAAGATAATAATTATCTTATCCTCCAAACAAATATCCACTTTTAAAAAATAGTTTACCATTCCTTAAAAAAAAATAGAGTTATCGTAACTTTCAACTCCAATTGTCGGAGCTTTACAATGAAAAGAAAATGGAGTAATGCAAATTAAAAGGTGGTTCTACATTTGCATCTGTACACCAATCTAGAATCATATAATAATACTATTTTAGTTTCCTTTTGCCCTTACCTTTTCTTGTTAAAAAAGAAGAAATAATACAATACGTATATTGTCCAGGAAACTCAATACATAATACAAAAATACCTTATTTATACTATAAACCATTGTTTAAGAATGCCTACTATAATAAAATTTACCAAGTACCAGAAAACATTTAATAAATTACAAACTGCAACAACTAATTTACAGTATGCTTTTGATATGCGAATTATAATTCTGTAACGTTAACTGTTAGAGATAATTATTACTTTTAACATGCTACTCACGCTTTCTATGATAATGAAGATAGGTAAATAGTTTTATATTGATTTGACAAAAAGAATATATGACTTCTTTTTTAAGGTTTATCAAATGATATAAGCCATGGATGGTAACATGTCTCTAGATTGATTACGTTGGCGTATAAGATTAGAATATTATCAACTTATTTAATCAATTTAGAATTTATAAAATAGTCAGCTTTTGTCTTTATTTTGTTGCACTATATAAGGCTAAGGAACCGTAAAAAGAAAAGAGTTAACAAAAGCTTAACAGGCTATGACAACTAGGCCTGGCCAGATAATCAGGCATTCACAAGTGGAAATATACAATCAGAATTAACCAATATGTTTTTCACATACTGTGGATTTCAATAACAAATTTAGCACTACTTACTCAACTGTAATTTTATTGACTAGAAAACCTTTTGACAGACTATAAATCTAAAAAATCAAACCAAGGTAAGATAACAGACACAATCTTAAAAATGTATTAAGGAAGAAAATACTTGGAGCTTCCGACACTTATTTGTGCATTCCACAATAGTAAAACAAACTATTATAGATTCCTCTAACGTATAACTCAGCAACGGTTTAATAGCCTACAATAAATCCAAATTTTTTAACTACCCATACATCACCAATTCTGATAGTGTGCCAGTGAAATTCTATTCCTAATTACAACTGAATAACAATAATCATTTCATCAGATAATACAACTCCTCGATATTTCGTAGGTGAGCTGCATTAACACTCTTTTTACTCTTAATTTCTTAGTCCACTCAAATGCTCTTTTGAAATACTTGGTTTAAGAAATTTTAATGCTTTAGTGCCGGTTTATGCTATTTCTATATTTTTTATATTAAAGAACAATACAAAAGGTAGACAAGCACCATTGTCCAAGTGGTTAAGTGATTCGACTTTGGTACGATAGGTCACAAATTCGAAACTTGCGTTCGAACGTTTATTGACCTGTGACATGTTGTCCTAGTGACATGTTGTATATAAAGCACCGTTTCAAAAAAATATACAAAAAGTACTTGGTAAACAGTATTCACAAATTCAGGTGCTCCAACCCCTTTGAAGAAAAAATTCCCCAAGCTTGTATTCCTGAAAACAACGCAGATCCTCTCATTATCACTACAGATAGAATAATTAAGTAAGGTGAACAATTAGAATAAGACAAATACATGTCTGTCATGCATGGAAGAGAAGAACATCAGAATAATTTGTATCCATATTTTTGAATACTCTGGAGGCAACAATTAAATCAACAGAACTTGAATAAACTTATAACAAAAAAAAAGATGTTACAAGGCTACATAGAATCACCTAATGTGTATTCACTAGAACTGCATTAACGGCAACATTCTCATCAACTAAATTAGTTTTGCTATCAATACCAGAACTTTTATCCTCCCTCTACCAAACCACATCAACTAAGTGCAACAGAAGAGAAAGAAAAAAGGATTATATATAACAAATAGTAAAAATACTAACCAAATTTGCTGGAAAGGGTGCTCCGAAACGCCATTCTAGAGAGCAAATATAGCATCATGATGTAGATCCATTAAGAAGCATTTTGTAATTTGAGATCTGAGATTTGTGAAGGTGGAGTTTTAGAACCATGGTTTCATGAACAATAAACAAGATGGCTGGTCATATTTTTAATAGTATTATTATCTAGATAAGTGCACATATGTATGTTCATACATACATTCATACATGTGTGTGTTCAATCTACCTTGTATTTTGAGAAAACTTTGCCCAGTTAATGTGGTTCTAATTGAATATGTCAATAAGCCATTTAAGAACGAATCATAAATAATTCCATTTTCAAACAGAGGGATGAACCTCAACAAAATAAATCCAACCTTAGTAAATTAATTCATGATGTGTAATCTCAATTACATCCTTGTTTGCATTGTCAATGTCTTCGTCAATATAACTTAGACGATGTGGTTTGTGATGCCCCACCACTATACCCACATTAGCAAAGAGTATTATTAGATAATGCCGTCTACTAATACGGAGAATAAGGCTGGATAGGAGCGACCATCTATAGCCTTGCTTTAACTATCTATTGAATACATCGACAATTGCCCTACCTAGCAAATCGACATGTCCAATGAATACTTAAAACAAAACTATAGGTGGCTAGAGGATCTATCAGAACAGAATATAACAACCAAATGTAATATACATCACAGAACAGTGGATCATCATAAACACATATACTGATACATAACAGAGTATACAAAATAATACTTGTCAAGTGATATAGCAAACCACAATATACAGGCGAATCCAAAAGAATACATATCAGAGTTACAACAAAATGGGACTACGCAAAAAGCTATGACAAAAAGAAGCTAGCAGAGTAGTCCATGCGGAAGCAAAATAGGCTAAGTCCAAAAGCACCTAACCTGAAACATCTCGGTCTGACCCGAGTATAAATACACGGGTCAGTCTAGCTAAACAAATCAGTTAGATAAGCTAAACAACAATAACCTGTAAGGTTACAAAGTATAACAAATATCTCTAAAAGAGATAACACAATCATCTAATCAAAAGATGAACATCGCAAAACAAGCCTCATATCATCGGCATCTCAAGTAAACAAAGGATAAGAATATCCCAAAGCAAGCAAAAAGGCAATAAACAAATACCCATAAGGTATACAAGTTCCACAAGGTAACTGCTATACATCATGCGGCTCAAAAAGACCAACACCGAAGTACGATACCAAGGGAATATAATATCAATGAAACATAAGATCGCTCGAGCTCAGTACTGTATAAACAAGGATCCATAAGCCTGAAGGCTCGAAACCCAATACCACTCGTGCGGCTCAAAAGGACCAACACCGAAGGCGATACTATAGGGCAACAAACTCGAAGGCACAAACCCGAAGGTACAAACCCGAAGGCAACAAACCGTAGTGGCGAAGGTCCGAAGGCCCAGTACTGGACACCACTAACTGGCGGAATGTGTCACAACTCTCGAAAAGGAATCCGAAAAGTGTTAACGTGAGTCCCATAACCACTCGTTCGCACTAAACGGTTTACTATCCGTCAGTCACTTTCACACTCAAAGCAGTACTAAGTTTACCTCTTCTCATCGATAAACCAGACCAAAGGTCAAAACGTTCAAACGAATAGATTGGGCATTAACTGAAAAGATGAACGCACGTTGTTAACGCTGAAAATTGAACGCTAACACCCTGGTGTGTGTGGTAATGTTGTGAAAGCACCACTCGCTTTTGGCGAGAATTGAAGTAAGCAAAAAATTAGCAGAAAACAGTAAAAGACAGCGATTTTATAGTGGTTCGGCTTAAGATCAAGCCTACGTCCACTTTGAATCCCTTTATTGTTGATTTCGGTTACAAGTTGATACAATATTCTCCAAAGTACAATACACTTTGATTACGGAAAACACTCTAGACTAATAGCTCAAACCTCGATGGTGAAACTTGTCGAATCCGTGTCGGATGTGCATGGTTTCTTTCGAAGCTTGTTGTAGTGTCTTGAATGTTTTAAGTTCTTCAAGTGTTGGGTGAGCAAAGAGTACTGCAGAGTAGTGATGCTTCAGAGAATGATCGGCCCAAAGTCCTCCTCACGTTCGGGGTAGGTTGGTATTTATAGAAGTGGTTCTGGCGGAGTTTGAGCATACAAGTCCTAGGTCGTGAGCGACCTAAGATATGTCGTAGGTCGTATGCGACTTAAGGTGCTCCCTCCGACTTATCAGTTGCGTTGTACTTTATCGTGATCATTCAAGTCATAGGTCGTGAACTGGTTAAGGAAGGTACTAAGTCGTTGGCGACCTAGTGGGCTGGTAAGTCGTGGGCGACTTAAGGGAAAGCGGCACAAGGAGTTATGTTGGCTTGTGTAAACTGGGTAGTGGAGATAGGTCGTGAGCGACCTAAGGTAGGTCGTAGGTCGCACTGCCTTTTGAACCAGTTAGGTCGCTTGCTTCTTTAGGTAGTAGGTCCTTTACGAAGTTAGGTCGTGACATTGCTAGGTCGCGAGGCCCAGAAGTCTTTAGGTCGTGGAGTTCCTTAGGTCATGAGGTTTCTTAAGTTGTGAGGTTTCTTAAGTCGTGAGGTTTCTTAGGTCGTGAGGTTTCTTAGGTCGTGAGGTTTCTTAGGTCGTGAGGTTTCTTAGGTCGCTAAGTCGTGGAGTTTTAGGTCGCTAAGTCGTGGAGTTTTAGGTCGCTAAGTCGTGGAGTTTTAGGTCGCTCAGAAATAGGAGTTAACACTTGCCCCTCGAAGTACAGGCCTATGTTGTAGGTCGTGTGCTTCGACTTAACTTTGCTAGGTCGTAAGCGACCTAAAAACTCATATTGACTAACGCGCCTATTCGTCTCCTTCCTGCCTCATATAAACTGTTAGGTCGCCCCTTCCTCCCTACCTTACTGCTCCATTCTCCCACTGCCATTGACGAATCTCCGAACTTCCAAAGGCGAATTCAATCCATTTAGTTGTTGATTCATCTCTACCAATATACTACGTAAGTGAATTCGATCTCTATTCCACCATAATCTCCGCTCAATCATGAATCCATGTTTTTCGACCCAAGTCCAATTTCATGTGTCGTGCTTCATTTCGATTGGTCATTTCAATCGATTCCTGATCGTCGTTTGATATGCTGTTGTGATTCATGAAGGCACGGTAACATTTATGATGGATTGGAGGGATTTGGAATCGATTTCCTGGGTGGTTTGGTGGTTTGTGGAGATGAATGAAATTCACGAAGTGTATGGTAGATTTCTTTGTAATGGTGTCATTGGGTCTATTAAGTGATTGCGTGGAGAGGAAGTCAGCGACCTATTAGATCTGAGCGACCTAAAAATTAGGTCGTGTTGGGACCTTTACGACCTAAATCTCTCAAGAATCCTGACCGACCTAAGGATTCCTGCGACCTAAATAAAGTTGAACAACCTTCTGCGACTTAACCCTTCACGGCCGAGCTAACACTTTGAACATTTCCTGCGACCTAAGAATTCCTGCGACCTAAACAAAGTCGAACATCTTCGACCTAATTTCTGCGGCATAAGCTCTAGGTCGCGACCGAGTTAGGACTTGACAAATTTACATTGCCTTGAACTTTTTGACTTGCACAGTATGACTTAAGGAATCTCTGACCTACGCTAGGTCGCTGGACGACCTAATACTTGTAGAATCTGGGCAGAACTTGACTGGACTGTTAAAACTTGAATTGCTTGAGCTGAACTGCCTAAACTCCTTTATAGATTATCTCTAATGCTAATAACCTGTTAAACACAATATTTGCAAAAAACTGGGACGAATATACTGCCATTGACTGCCCACATCGAATGACAGATTAGTTGACAAAGAATAATCAACTTATGTGAATGAAATGCCGTGAATTGACTAGTTTAAGTGAAATATTACAGCAAAACTAAAATAATCAACCAAAGCTGATTTGTTTGCTACAACACTGTACTTGTACTTACAATAACAAACCTTGAAACTCAATAATTGACAAGCATTAATCAATTTGATTTCAATTATATTTGTTTGTCATTTTTTCCTAGTTTTGCACAACACTTCACACTTTTAGGAAACGTGCACCTTCATATTTGAATATCCAGTTCCTTGTGTAGAATGACTTCTCAGCAAGAAGATACAGGACCAACTGGAGAAGCTTTTCCGATTGCTAACCCACTGATTGATCCTCCAGAAAGGACTTCTACCACCTTGAGCCATAAAGTTTTCAGACAATTGTGTATCCAGTTCAGCATTGCCGAAACAGATGCTTTATTTCCTGGAGAAAACGACACTGCTGACAGACCACCCCTTGGTTTTGTTGCAGTTAATCGTCAGATGTGCTTAAGCGGAGCTATTCCTCCCTTTAATGTTTTTCTCCGAGAACTTTTTCTTCGATTAGCTATCTCTCCCTTCCAGCTACACCCTAACGGCTATGCTATAATAATGGGGTTGTGTGTGCTGTTTAGAAGAACGCTTAACCGTCTTCCCAGTTTTGAGGAGCTTTGCTATTTGTGCACTTTTGCGAAGAACAAAGATCATCCTTCGATTATACTTGTGAGAGGCGCAAGAAACCGTAGATTGATTCTTGATTTGCCCGATAGTGCACATGGATTTTTGAGCCAATTCTTCGTTGTCCGCTGTCCTCCGGGATTTTATGCCGTCTGGAGAGTCGGAAGTAAGATTGACTTTCTCCGTTCTCTTCATTTTCTGAACTTTTCGGAACTTGAATTGCCAAATGCTTAACTTCGTTCTTTACTTTTTGCAGCACTTCCTCCTCCACTTCGAGATCCCAGCCTTAAGTCGACCTTAGATACTTTGAGTGCTGTGGATGCTGAAGAGAGAAGTGCCAAATTTTTGCTGAAAGATGAGTTTCTGCACCAGTACGGACTTCTGCACTCTTCCCGATCTACTCAGATTCACGAAGTTTCTGACTCCCAAGCAGAGACATCGGATGCCCCAGTTTCCGCAGAAGAGGTGGCTCCAAAAGAACCTACTGTTGACACTGCACTAGTGAAGTGTTCCAGTTCTGCTGATGTTGTGGGACTATCTAGTAAACTTTCGCTTTTCCCGATGATCGAAGAAGGAGTTGAAAGAGAAGGCTCTGCTGAGCACGACGGTGGAGATACTTTTGATGATCTAAGCGACTTAATGATAACTTCTCAAGAGCTTTTCAAGGATGACCCTATTACCACCAAAATTATTTCTTCAGCAATTGAGGCGACATCCGCCTTGCAGCAAACTCCATCAACCCAAGAGTTAATGCCAGCTGCAAAAGTCGACGTTACCCCCAAGCCGAAGAGTGGTTTGTAGCTCGACACGTATAGTTTACACGCCACACACACTTAGAATTTTTCGGCACTTATATGCACTCAAATTCCTTTTCTTCGAAGATTTTTAAGACTTGTCTCTTTTTCTTTTTCAGATTCTTCGATGGGACGAAGCGGCTCTTACTTCGACAAATTCCAGCGTCACGAAAGCTGCGATGCTTATGATTTTAGGCACTATCTCACTGCCCCGAGGGAAACTGATGAGGAAAGGGCTGCCAAAAAGGCTCATGAAAGGCGAGCTTATGAAGAGCGCCGCAGAAGAGAAAATGAACAGCAATACGGGAGTAGGGATGAGCGATACGACTCTTCCCGCAGAAGCGATGATTCTCACAAAAGGAAATCTCATGACGACAAGGGGAAGAGTCACATTGTCGATGACTCTAGCAAGCGGACCAAACTTAGCGAAAAGGACGCGTCTGCAATTTCGGAAAAGACCCCTGCTTCAATTCCTCATGATATCCCTTCTGATTCCCCTGTTCTTCAGACATCCGACATTCAAACGATTATCATCAGGCCTCAGTATCAAGTGAAGGATGCTCCTCCCACACTTTAGAACCGATTTCCGAATTGGTGTTTAAAAGGAGTTCGCTTTGACCTAGACTTGGTTCCTATTGACAAGCAGGCCATGCTTAAGAATCTTGATGCTGTTAAGCTTGACATTGAGAGGATGTCGGGATGGCAGAAACTGGTTGATGAGCTTCAGAGAGTTAATCACATGAACCTTGAAGCCATGCTGACTATGGAGAGTGATAAGTCAGAATGGGATAAGATTTGTAAGCAGCACGATGCTGAAATGAAGAGCATCGCTGATGATTATGAGAGACTTGAAGCCGAAGTTGAAAGACTGAAAAACGATCTTGCCACCTCTTCCACTTCTTATTCACAAAAGGAAGAAATGCTCCAAAAGCAAGTTCGAGATGCCCATGCTGCTCAGCGAGATGCTGAAGTAAAACTTGAAGGAGAGCAGCATGTTACTAGGAAATATCGCGATGACGCCGCTCAGCTTCGGGAAAAAGTTAGCTCTCAAGACTTAGAAATTACAAGGCTGCAGTCTCAGTTATTAAAGGTTGAAAGAGAGCGTGATGAAGCTCTCGCTGGCAAAGCTGCAGCTGAAGAATCCCATGAGGCAACCAGAGCCACCATTAACACGACTTTATTCGACTTTTATGTCCACTGCGTCTTGGGGCGTGGGGGCCTCTCATTTTTGGGACCGGAATATGAAGTCACCTTAGCTGAAGTATGGGAGGCGATTATTGATATGCTTGGTGGTGCCGGTTATTCCGAAGTAGATCTTGAAGCGACTTACTTAGATGAAAATGCCCGTGCTGCACTTGCTAAGGGCAAAGAGCAACTTGCCCAAGTGCGAGCCGAAGCGACGGGAGAGAGGCGTTCTTAAAAAGAAGTACTTCCTACTGCCCCTGTTCATACTTCAGCTTCAACTGATGTCGACATTATCGGCTCCAGTTCACACTCTTCGCCTCCTGCTAAAGTCGACAAAGAAATTGTGACCACTCCCACCGATGAAGAGGCCCTGAGAGATATTGCGGCTTAGAAATTCGAGATTGATTTTGCAAAGCCGACTTCTCCAGGTAATTTTGACGTCGACCCAAGTCAAGTAGATTGCTCGTTTGATTTGGCTGAGATCGATGAATTTCTTACTTATTACTTAAGTCCTGATGAGCCACTATCTTATCTTTTTTCGGAGAATACTGATTTTAACTTCTTTTCTTCTGTAGTGGAAGCACCGAAAGCTACGCTAACTTCTCCTTCTTCGGCTACCGTTCCTCCTTCTTCTCAAGTTACTCCTCTTCCTGCTTCTCAACCGAGATCGCAAGAAGAGAAAATAGAAGCCCTCAAAGACTTGGACGATCCGGTCGTTTCGCAAGAGCAAAGGACTGGGGAACTTGAAGAAGGCGAGAAGACCCCGGAGCAAAGCTATGATGACGACACAAAGCTTTCTGAGTTTTTTACTCCGGGCAGTGAGTCTTCTTCGAAAAAGAAGGGGAAACGCGTGGCTTCAAAGAAAGGGAAGAAAAGCACTTCTGCTGCTAGAGAAGAAGCGACAGTTGACCCAGCTGTGCCTCTTTCTTCTTCTTCCCCGACTCATTCACAGCGTCCTCCGAAACTGATCATCAGGCCGGGAGGAAGGAGAAATGAGCTTGATTTTGCCCTCTTCGTTTTGCTTTTTTAAGTGTATTGACCGGAGATTGTGCGGGTACCGGTCCTCGCTTGTTGAAACCTGCACATGTACAACAATTTTGTAGTTATGGAATAAGATTGTTCTTTGTACTTACACAACTTCTTGTTAGCATATGAGTGAACACATTTATTCCTTGTTTTTGCACAAGTTTTCTTTGTACGATATTGCAGTGAGCTAGTGGTATGATATTTGAGCGTTGTTTTTATTAATATAGTTATATGCCTCTATACCACGGCTTACTGCAATATTCTGAAAAGACTTGTATTCTTATGTTTAAAGAATAATCCTTCCGTTTTGAGGGAATATTATTCTGCTTTTATAGAATACGCTTTGTATTGGAGAAGTTTTTCTATCTTTCTCTTTCTGAAGAACACTTCATCTTTCGGGGATGATTACTTTTACTTTTTGAAAAGTGAATCCCCTACGCAGTGAAGTGAATTTCTAAAGAATGTTTCGATCCAATGGATGTGCCTCGTTAGAGGGCTTTGTTTGATATGCCTTTGGGAAGGGCTTTTTGTTGTGCCTCGGGAGAGGACTTCGTTTGTGTGCCTCTGAAGAGGGCTTGTGGGCTTTGAGGAGTAGCATTTGGACTCCGAAGAGTAGCACGTGAACTCGGAGGAGTGGCGTGGACTCTGTAGAGTAGCGTGGACTCTGTAGAGTAGCGTGGACTCTGTAGAGTAGCGTGGACTCTGTAGAGTAGCATGGACTCCGATGAGTAGCACGTGAACTCGGAGGAGTAGCGTGGACTCTGTAGAGTAGCGTGGACTCCGATGAGTAGCACGTGAACTCGGAGGAGTAGCGTGGACTCTGTAGAGTAGCGTGGACTCTGTAGAGTAGCATGGACTCCGATGAGTAGCACGTGAACTCGGAGGAGTAGCGTGGACTCTGTAGAGTAGCGTGGACTCCGATGAGTAGCACGTGAACTCGGAGGAGTAGCGTGGACTCTGTAGAGTAGCGTGGACTCTGTAGAGTAGCATGGACTTCGATGAGTAGCACGTGAACTCGGAGGAGTAGCGTGGACTCTGTAGAGTAGCGTGGACTCCGATGAGTAGCACGTGAACTCGGAGGAGTAGCGTGGACTCTGTAGAGTAGCGTGGACTCTATAGAGTAGCATGGACTCCGATGAGTAGCACGTGAACTCGGAGGAGTAGCGTGGATTCTGTAGAGTAGCGTGGACTCTATAGAGTAGCATGGACCCCGATGAGTAGCACGTGAACTCGGAGGAGTAGCGTGGACTCTGTAGAGTAGCGTGGACTCCGATGAGTAGCACGTGAACTCGGAGGAGTAGCGTGGACTCTGTAGAGTAGCGTGGACTCTATAGAGTAGCATGGACTCCGATGAGTAGCACGTGAACTCGGAGGAGTAGCGTGGACTTTGTAGAGTAGCATGGACCCCGATGAGTAGCACGTGAACTCGGAGGAGTAGCGTGGACTCTGTAGAGTAGCGTGGACTCTGTAGAGTAGCATGGACTCCGATGAGTAGCACGTGAACTCGGAGGAGTAGCGTTGTTGCTCGCGTTCTTCCACTATTTGCCTTTTAGCGATCCCTTGTCATCACTTCAGGTACATGTCCTATTTTTTTGCAAGTTGTTTGCCTTTTACCAGAGAAGTGTACTTGTTATTGAGTGATTCCACGGGGCAAGCATGGTGCCCGCTTCGGTGGAATCATCAGCGCTTCTTTTGTAGGCATTGAATTTTGGGACTTTTATGGCTTATCATTTGCTTGTAGAATGATTTGTGTGGATCACTTGGCTTTGTGATGTGTTGAACACGTCAGCTTTGCTTTATTTGCCTGCAATATTAAATCGACATTTTAGCAATATTTTAAAAATATTTGCATATCGAAACGAAACAGGCATTTCATAGCATTAGAAAACACAAGATGTATATTTCTCTACTATTGATTAACACTAATTTTGCAGTAGTTTTCAACACAAGAATGATACATCCATCGTAGTTTTACAGATTTAAGCAAAGCTATTTAAAAATGAAATGAGTGTTATTCTGGGATCTCGGGGTTGCTATTCATAATAGCTTCTGCCCGCTGGGTGAGGGTCCCCCGTGACCATATTAATGACAAGCTTCTCGGATTCCTGCATTGCAATTTCGTTGCCAGAGCTTGATTGATGGGTAGGACGTTGTTGCCCCTGAATGGATGAGGCTGGGTTGCCCTTGTTTTTCTTCACATACTGTTGCATTTTATTCTGTTTCAGCAACTCTTCAATCACATTCTGTAACTGGCGACATTGATTAGTGTCATGGCCAGGTTGATTGTGAAATCGACAGGACTTCCCATTGTGCATTGCACCTCTTTTCATTTCAGGTGGTTTAGGATACTCAACGACATCCTTTGTTGCGAAGAAGATGTTCTCTGGTGTATCAGTTAAGGGAGTGAGATCCGAAGGATTAAAGCGGCGAGGTTTCTTCTCATTTCTTTGCTTTGCTCCTCCGTCGTTTTCCTTTTTCTGATTCCCAGATTCTCTTCTATTAGGAGCAACAATGTCATTCTGGACTTCGGCAACAACTACTTTTGCTAGCGCAGAAAGGATTTCTAGGCGCATGAATTCGTTGGCCTTCTTATAGAATTTCTCAAGTGAATTTGGTTCTTTCATTTTTAGCCATTTTCCGAACTCACTTGATTTGTTGATGGCTCGCATCAGGTAAGTCAGAATCATACGAGGTTCTGCATTATCCACTTCGGCCAGGGCAATATTGAAACGGTTCAAGAACGACTTGATAGATTCTCCCGGAGCCTGTTCAAGGCTGGACAATGACATTATATCTTTGGCTTTTGAAGCATACAACCTGAACCGATCCTTGAATTTTCGAGTTAAATCAGAGAATTGATCTACGGACCGAGCCTGTAGCTTTGTGAACCAGAGTAACGCCACTCCTTCCAAATATACTGGAAAGTATCGGCATTTAATCTCATCTGATGCTCTCGCACCGGTCATATGCCAGCCATACTTGTATAGGAAATGATTAGGATCACTTGTTCCATTATAAGCCGGGATAGTGGGAGGTACAAATTTCCTTGGAAATTCTACTTTCAGGATTTTTTCAGTAAACGGCGTTTTGCTTGGAGCAAATCCCCAGTCGTTCTCACTTTCTTCCCTTTGCACGCTCTCTTTCATGATGCGGCGAACCATCCCTGATAGATACTCCTCACTGTTCAGTGGCATCATCGGGCAGAAGTCAGCTATCTTCTCGGAAGTTTGCATGGGCAAATTTTCGCGAAAAGTTGGCTGCGGCCTTGGACCTTCAGCTTGGGAAGGTGGTGCTTCGGCGGTGCCAGTTGCTCTTTGAGGAATATCTTTCTCTTGGGAATTATGGGCACCTTCGGCAAAGGTCGTTTCATTGTTTTCTGGTTGTCGGTTTGCCCCAAGCAGAGCGTTTAACCTGTCCATCATCAAAGCGTTTTGAGCTTCAATTTGCTGGTATAATCCGAATACTGCAGCATCTAACTCGGCTCTTGTGATCCCAGCACTAGGGGCCTTTTGACTTGGCGAGAGAGAAGTGGTAGTGTTGTCACGAGCATCATCAGATCCGATCGACTTGCGTTTTCTTCCAGGAGCCATTATATCTGACAGACTTCTGGTCTTGAAAGAAACCTTTTCAACAAACTTTCGTGAAGCAATGGTGAATGCAATCCTGAGTTGTATTCTCAGTGAAAGCACCAAATGTTAACACTGAAAATTGAATGCTAACACCCTGGTGTGTGTGGTAATGTTGTGAAAGCACCACCCGCTTTTGGCGAGAATTGAAGTAAGCAAAAAATTAGCAGAAAACAGTAAAAGACAGCGATTTTATAGTGGTTCGGCTTAAGATCAAGCCTACGTCCACTTTGAATCCCTTTATTGCTGATTTCGGTTACAAGTTGATACAGTATTCTCCAAAGTACAATACACTTTGATTACGGAAAACACTCTAGACTAATAGCTCAAACTTCGATGGTGAAACTTGTCGAATCCGTGTCGGATGTGCATGGTTTCTTTCGAAGCTTGTTGTAGTGTCTTGAATGTTTTAAGTTCTTCAAGTGTTGGGTGAGCAAAGAGTACTGCAGAGTAGTGATGCTTCAGAGAATGATCGGCCCAAAGTCCTCCTCACGTTCGGGGTAGGTTGGTATTTATAGAAGTGGTTCTGGCGGAGTTCGAGCATACAAGTCCTAGGTCGTGAGCGACCTAAGATATGTCGTAGGTCGTATGCGACTTAAGGTGCTCCCTCCGACTTATCAGTTGCGTTGTACTTTATCGTGATCATTCAAGTCATAGGTCGTGAACTGGTTAAGGAAGGTACTAAGTCGTTGGCGACCTAGTGGGCTGGTAAGTCATGGGCGACTTAAGGGAAAGCGGCACAAGGAGTTATGTTGGATTGTGTAAACTGGGTAGTGGAGATAGGTTGTGAGCGACCTAAGGTAGGTCGTAGGTCGCACTGCCTTTTGAACCAGTTAGGTCGCTTGCTTCTTTAGGTAGTAGGTCCTTTACGAAGTTAGGTCGTGACATTGCTAGGTCGCGAGGCCCAGAAGTCTTTAGGTCGTGGAGTTCCTTAGGTCGTGAGGTTTCTTAGGTCGTGAGGTTTCTTAGGTCGCTAAGTCGTGGAGTTTTAGGTCGCTAAGTCGTGGAGTTTTAGGTCGTTAAGTCGTGGAGTTTTAGGTCGCTCAGAAATAGGAGTTAACACACGTGTTCATTGCACGTGTTTTATCTAATCATTTAATTCTCCTCCCACATCGCTCGGAGTGCGAAGATGTGTGTGTTTTAATTAGAATTTTTGGAGAATTTTAATATGATTCAAAAGATTATTTTATAAAAACCCGTGAATGAAGTCAAGAATAAGTTATCAAATCCAAAGAGGCAATAACAACCACTAAGAACCAACATGAATCGATAAAATTCGGAAAACCAATCAAAATGAGCAAAAATAGGCAAAACAGGAAAACATGAGCATGTCAGTCGACTGAAATCCCTGTTCAGTCGACTGAACATTGTCCAGAAAATTTCGGACTTCAGCTCAGTCGACTGAATAGAGGATTCAGTCGACTGAACCCAATTTCCTGCAATTCCTATATAACAAATGAAGTGCAAACTCTTTCAAATTGCAACCGGACGACTAACGGCGCTAAGGGTTTACGCCAATCGACTACCCGGCCATATAAGCTCTTCGATTTATCACCAAAAACATGATCCAACATCAAAGCTATGATTTTTAGAGTTTTAGACTTCCAAAACACCAAAAATTGCAATGCTCACAAAACCCATCCGAATCAAAAGCAATTGCACATGGATAATTGTTAGGAATTCATACCCAACATCAATGATATCAAGAGGAGTAGATGTGAGTTCAAAACTCACCTTTAACCCAAAAACAAAGAATAAGGAGGTCAATTACAAGGAGAAGACCAACCAATCTCTACTTCAACTCAACAAGCTTCAATCTAAGATCAAAACAAGTATTTCCTAAGTTAGGTTTAGGAAACTTTTTGAAATTGAAGAGGAAAAGAGTTGGAGAAGATGAAGAGGAGGCTTACCAATAGCTTCTCTTTGATTTTGGAGTAAGAATTCAAGTTTGCAAAGTAAACTAGGGCTTGCAATTTCTATTTCCTCTTCCCTTCCACCATTTCAGTTTTAGATTGAGTTTTAGAAGTGAGAATGAGAGAATGGAGAGGAGAGGGCTGAGTTAGGGGGTTTAGTTAGCTAGTGGGCTGAACCCAAATCCAAAACCCAACTAGAAAAAGTAGCAAATTTCAACTTACCCCAAACATATCAAAGTTTATACTCAAAAAGATCGCAAACGCCATTTTGGACTCAATGAAAGTGGTTTCGAGCTCCAATTCGGCCGTTTGCAAAAAGTAACATTTTGGACCTAAAAATCCGACTAACGACGCTATATTTAAATAAAATATTTAATTATAAAATCGTTAAATATGCGGGTTGTTACAGATCTCTCCTCCTTACAAAATTGCGTCCACGCAATTCCTAGAGACGATATTTGTAACAACTACATACAACCAACATCCAAAAAGAAAAGGAATAAGCTTGAGATGAAAAAATATTCTCACCGTTACAAAGCAAGGATAGAAAACCCGGATAAGATCGCTCAATAAACTCTCTGGTTTCCCAAGTACAGTCATTGGGATTAGCGGACCATTGAACTTTAATGAGCGGCATGTCCTTGTTTCGAAGGTGTCGCTCCTCCGTATCAAGTACGCGAATAGGCTGCTGTACAATAGATAAGTCCGGTGAGACCTCAAGCTCTTGCAAATCAGGAGAATCGATAACAGAATCGGACTCTCGAAGACACTTCCGAAGTTGCGAGACGTGAAACACGTCATGAGTGCCAGATAAATGAGCAGGAAGTGAAACTTTATAAGCCACAGGGCCAATACGTTCAGTAATAGAAAATAGTCCTATATAACGAGGAGCCAGTTTCCCAGTCGTACTGAAGCGCATCACCCCTTTCAAAGGAGAAACACGAATAAAAACAAGATCACCAATCGAGAACTCGAGAGGCTTCCTACGGTTATCCGCATAGGATTTCTTGCGACTCTATGCCTCTTTCATTCTCAACCGGATAAGATCAATCTTCTCGGAAGAATCACGAACAAAATCTGGGCCAAGAACAAGCTTCTCCCCAGATTCCAACCAACAAGAAGGTGATCGACATGGCCTTCCGTACAAGGCCTCGAAAGGAGCCATACCGATACTAGACTGAAAACTATTGTTGTAGGAGAACTCTACAAGAGGTAGGTGATCCTCCCAACTACCACCAAAATCAAAAATACAAATACGGAGAAGATCTTCCAAGATACGATTCACCCGTTCAGTCTGCCCATCAGACTGCGGATGATAAGCTGTGCTGAAATTAAGCTTTGTTCCCAAAGCTTGCTGAAGACTCTTCCAAAAATGACTGGTGAATAAAGGATCACGGTCACTCACAATCAAACTAGGAACACCATGAAGTCTCACGATTTCCTTGATAAATAACTTAGCCAAATGCGAAGCAATCCTATTAGACTTAATAGGGACAAAATAAGCAGACTTGGTGAGGCGATCAACAACAACCCAGATACTAGAATGGCCCCATCTCGAACGAGGTAGGCCATCAATGAAATCCATAGAAATCTGATCCCATTTCCACAATGGAATCTCAAGAGGCTGAAGAAGACCAGAAGGACGCTGATGTTCGGCCTTAATACGTTGACAAGTTATGAAATTACTCACATAACTCGCTACATCGCGCTTCATGCCTTCCCAATAATAAAGGCGACTCATATCGGCATACATCTTGCTACTTCCGGGATGAATAATATACTTAGAACGGTGACAATCATCAAGAATGTCATGTCTAAGTGCAAAATCAGAAGGCACAAAAAGATGATTCTTCTTGCGAAGACACCCATGAGAATCAATGTTAAAATCCCGCAACGCCTCATCACAGGATTCAGACTCACAAAGCTGAATAAGATGAAACAAATCAGGATCACGCCGTTGAGCATCGACAATATGATCCAATAAAATGGGTCGAGCTCCCAAACTAAATAATAGAATAGGAGAATCAGAAGATGAACATCGATCATGAATTTCGCACAAAGATAGAGTCTCAAGAACATCCCATTCGGCAAGCATCATAGCAACAACAGCCGAATGTTTGCGACTAAGCGCATCAGCAACACGATTACCCTTACTAAGGGTATACTGGATATCAAAGTCATAAGAAGCAAGAAACTCGAGCCAACGCTGTTGCCTCATATTGAGTTCCTTTTGAGTGAACGAATACATCAAGGATTTATGATCGGTATAAAGAATGAAGCGCTCGCCTAATAAATAGTGTCACCAAATCTTCAAGGCGAAGACAATGGCGGCTAACTCAAGATAATGCGTGGCATAGCGAACTTCATTCGGACGCAGTTGCCTAGAAGCATAAGCAACTACCCGATCCTTCTGCATAAGAACAGCACCAAGACCACTACCACAAGCATCAGTGCAGACAATAAGATAATGATTCCCTTCGGGAACCACAAGAATAGGAGCATTAGTGAGAAGTTCCTTTAATGTTAGAAAGGAAGCTTCACACTTGTCAGACCAAATATAACGAATGCCTTTCCGAGTAAGGCTGGTGAGAGGAAGCACAACACGGGAAAAGTCCTTGATGAACCGACGGTAATAACCCGCAAATCCAAGGAAACTACGGATCTCATGCACATTCTCAGGCCTCTTCCAATTCTGGATGGCTTCGATCTTTGAAGGATCGACTGAAATGCCGTCGGAAGATACAACATGGCCTAAGAACTTAACCTTGTTCTCCCAAAAGTGGAACTTGGAGAATTTGGCTCTAAGATGATGATGATGGAGAGTGCTCAAGACAATTCTCAAGTGATTAGCATGCTCAGCTTCAGACTTAGAGTAAATAAGGATATCATCAATGAACACAAGGACGAATTTTTTGAGATATTCCCGGAATACCCAATTCATTAGATCAACAAAGAAAGTAGGAGCGTTCGTCAAACCGAACGGCATGACGAGCCACTCGAAAGAACCATATCGAGTGCGGAAAGCAGTAAGAGGTATGCTATCCTCCGCAACTCGTAGCTGATGAAAACCCGTGGCAAGGTCAAGTTGAGAAAAGACCTTAGCACCACTCAATAGATCGAACATATCATCGATCCTAGGCAATGGATACATGTTTTTGACAGTTAACTCGTTAAGCTTGCGATAATCAATGCAAAGCCTAAGAGTTCCATCGGACTTCTTCACAAAGACGACCGCGGATCCCCACGGAGAAAAACTAGACTGAATCAACTGCTTGGACTCAAGTTCTAGAAGCTACTTCTTGAGTTCCTTATTTTCTTTTGTAGACATCCTCGTGGGAGGACGGCTAACTGGCTGCATGCCTGGAATGAGATCAATGTGGAACTCAATTGCCCGCTTAGGTGGCAAACCCAAAACAGGTTCAAAAACATCAGAAAAGTCACAAGCAATAGGATTACGAGATATATTATCATCATCCTGCGAGTCAAGAGAATATAAAGCCATTTCGGAATTATCCACATCCCGAAGAACAAGAGATAGCTAAGTTGGCGAATCCGGATGTCGAAGATATATAATTCTCTCCGAACATATAATCCTGGCATCATGTCTCACTAGCCAGTCCATACCCAAAATCATATCAAATCCCAGATAAGAGATAACGTGTAGATTCGGACGAAAAGAAAAGCTACATAAAACAATCTCAACATTATCACAAAGCAAGCTAAGGGTCGCGGATCCCCCAATAGGATTCGCAATCCTCAATAAAGTAACCATACAAGAAACATCCAAAGATAAATCATCGACAAGCTTCTTCGATACGAAAGAATGTGAAGCGCCCGTATCGAAAAGAACTCGTATACTATGGTCATGAAACAAAATAGAACCTTCCAAAATAGATGGAGATATACCTTTGGGTTGAGAGGGACCTTCAGAAGCCTTGGCAGCATTAAGCTTGCCTGACTTAGCACCACCAGGAACAGTAGGACAGGTGGAAACATGATGACCTTCTTTCTTGCAGTAGCGACAGAAGAGAGGCTTAGGACAAGCTCGAATAATATGATCCGGAGAACCACAATTGAAACACTTCCAAAGGGAAGGTGTTCCAGCAGACTGGGACTGAGAATTGGCACTACCAGTCTTCTTCTTCTTAGAAGGAAAAGACTTTTTCTGAAATGGAAACTACTTCTTGTTGGGGCTCTTGGAAACCTCAACATCCTCACTACTATCACACTCTTTCTCGATAGTTTCGAGATGAAGTGCTGAATCAACCAATTCTTCAAAAGAAAGCTTAAGCTGGAGCAATAAAGACTTCTTAAGATATTTCTTAAGACCAGAGACAAACTTCAAATTCTTCTTATAATAAATGCTAATGAATTCAAGACCATACTTAGATAAAGCCTCGAATGATGCAACATACTCAGAAACAGAAGACTTCCCTTGTTTCAACTCAAGGAAGCGACGGGTCAATAAAACTTTTTCAGATTCAGGAACGAATTTGAGTTTGAAGCGTTACCGGAATTGAGTCCAAGAAAGAACAGACTCATCAAGCTCAGATATAAGAAGCTCGTACCAATCAAGGGCACGCTCTTGCAATAAGCTAGAAGTTACAAGAACTCGATCGTGGTCAGAAAGATCCATGCGAGAAAAGATACGTTCACAAGTGCGAATCCAAGCTTGGACTTCAAGAACGGATTCGGAGCCTTTAAACGGCTTTCCACCAAGATGAGCAAAATCACTGCACTGACGTGCAAAGGCAGACTTGCGAGGTGGAGACACTCGAGCAGGAACTGGAGGCTGAGTGCTCCTAAATAACTCCAAAAACTGATCAGCAGACATATAAACGCCGTTCGAATGCGAGCCACTGGATTGCCCAACATCCGAGCGTCGTCCTCTGCCTCTTCTGGCCATTAGCTGAAAGATAAGATAAGAAAAAGATTATTCCCAAGGTAGATATCATTAATTCAATCATGGAATACTACGGAATAAAAATGCATTCCTAGACGTATTCCCAAAATTCTATCTACCACAAAGGCACGGTGATTCAAAGATTCGTAACATTCGTACAACACTTTAATGTATCGTAATATGCATCTCTGTTCTATGTTTATCATATTTTGTTCTGAACCTGGCTCTGATACCAAGCTGTGACGCCCCACCTCTATACCCACATTAGCAAAGAGTATTATTAGATAATGCCGTCTGCTAATACGGAGAATAAGGCTGGATAGGAGCGACCATCTATAGCCTTGCTTTAACTATCTATTGAATACATCGACAATTGCCCTACCTAGCAGATCGACATGTCCAATGAATACTTAAAACAAAACCATAGGTGGCTAGAGGATCTATCAGAACAGAATATAATAACTCAAATGTAATATACATCACAGAACAGTGGATCATCATAAACACATATACTGATACATAACAGAGTATACAAAATAATACTTGTCAAGTGGTATAACAAACCACAATATACAGGCGAATCCAAAAGAATACGTATCAGAGTTACAACAAAATGGGACTACGCAAAAATCTATGACAAAAAGAAGCTAGCGGAGTAGTCCATGCGGAAGCAAAATAGGCTAAGTCCAAAAGCACCTAACCTGAAACATCTCGGTCTGACCCGAGTATAAATACACGGGTCAGTCTAGCTAAACAAATCAGTTAGATAAGCTAAACAACAATAACCTGTAAGGTTACAAAGTATAACAAATATCTCTAAAAGAGATAACACAATCATCTAATCAAAAGATGAACATCGCAAAACAAGCCTCATATCATCGGCATCTCAAGTAAACAAAGGATAAGAATATCCCAAAGCAAGCAAAAAGGCAATAAACAAATACCCATAAGGTATACAAGTTCCACAAGGTAACCGCTATACATCATGCGGCTCAAAAAGACCAACACCGAAGTACGATACCAAGGGAATATAATATCAATGAAACATAAGATTGCTCGAGCTCAGTACTGTATAAACAAGGATCCATAAGCCCAAAGGCTCGAAACCCAATATCACTCGTGCGGCTCAAAAGGACCAACACCGAAGGCGATACTATAGGGCAACAAACCCGAAGGCACAAACCCGAAGGTACAAACCCGAAGGCAACAAACCGTAGTGGCGAAGGTCCGGAGGTCCAGTACTGGACACCACTAACTGGCGGAATGTGTCACAACTCTCGAAAAGGAATCCGAAAAGTGTTAACGTGAGTCACATAACCACTCGTTCGCACTAAACAGTTTACTATCCGTCAGTCACTTTCACACTCAAAGTAGTACAAAGTTTACCTCTTCTCATCGGTAAACCAGACCAAAGGTCAAAACGTTCAAACGAATAGATTGGGAATTAACTGAAAAGATGAACGCACGTGTTCATTGCACGCGTTTTATCTAATCATTTAATTCTCCTCCCACATCGCTCGGAGTGCGAAGATGTGTGTGTGTTTTAATTAGAATTTTTGGAGAATTTTAATATGATTCGAAAGATTATTTTATAAAAACCCGTGAATGAAGTCAAGAATAAGTTATCAAAGCCAAAGAGGTAGTAACAACCACTAAGAACCAACATGAATCGATAAAATTCGAAAAACCAATCAAAATGAGCAAAAATAGGCAAAACAGGAAAACAGGAGCAGGTCAGTCGACTGAAATCCCTGTTCAGTCGACTGAACATTGTCCAGAAAGTTTCGGACTTCAGCTCAGTCGACTGAACAGAGGATTCAGTCGACTGAACCCAATTTCCTGCAATTCCTATCCTATAACAAATGAAGTGCAAACTCTTTCAAATTGCAACCAGACGACCAACGACGCTAAGGGTTTACGTCAATCGACTACCCCACCATATAAGCTCTTCGATTTATCACCAAAAACATGATCCAACATCAAAGCTATGATTTTAGAGTTTTAGACTTCCAAAACACAAAAAATTGCAATGCTCACAAAACCCATCCGAATCAAAAGCAATTGCACATGGATAATTGTTAGGAATTCATACCCAACATCAATGATATCAAGAGGAGTAGATGTGAGTTCAAAACTCACCTTTAACCCAAAAACAAAGAATAAGGAGGTCAATTACAAGGAGAAGACCAACCAATCTCTACTTCAACTCAACAAGCTTCAATCTAAGATCAAAACAAGTATTTCCTAAGTTAGGTTTAGGAAACTTTCTGAAATTGAAGAGGAAAAGAGTTGGAGAAGATGAAGAGGAGGCTTACCAATAGCTTCTCTTTGATTTTGGAGTAAGAATTCAAGTTTGCAAAGTAAACTAGGGCTTGCAATTTCTATTTCCTCTTCCCTTCTACCATTTCAGTTTTAGATTGAGTTTTAGAAGTGAGAATGAGAGAATGGAGAGGAGAGGGCTGAGTTAGGGGGTTTAGTTAGCTAGTGGGCTGAACCCAAACCCAAAACCCAACTAGAAAAAGTAGAAAATTTCAACTTACCCCAAACATATCAAAGTTTATACTCAAAAAGATCGCAAACGCCATTTTGGAATCAATGAAAGTGGTTTCGAGCTCCAATTCGGCCGTTTGCAAAAAGTAACATTTTGGACCTAAAAATCCGACTAACGACGCTATATTTAAATAAAATATTTAATTATAAAATTGTTAAATATGCGGGTTGTTACATGGTTTATGAGATATTCATGGACGCTGTCAATAAATTAGTTTACAGGTCTTCTAGGCCTTCAATTCAACCTTCTTTACCTATATTTCTTTCTACATTATACACTACTAGTAATATGTTAGATCACCTATGATCTTGTGATATTAATGAGAGACCAAATCTTTTCTGATAAAAATAATTGCATCAGACCTTGGTTGTGTGTTCACAGATGGTGGGCAACCACATTTTCAAATTGAAGTTATGTTTTCCAAAGTGACACCTAATACAAAACATTTTACATCTCATGAAAAACCACTATGAACATTTCATCATTTTAAAGTAAAATTTCCTATGACAACGGTGTATTCATTTTGAACATTACACTTGAATATAATTTGTTAGATTCACTTGCTTCCATTCCAAGCTTCAACAATAATGCATACTGAGGTGATAAGTATTTGTAGGTGCACATTTAATAAAATTGTTAATGGTTATTAATTAGCCTCACCTTTATCATAACCTAATATCAATAATGCTAACTATTGTGATTAATGCATACGCCAAGTGTTTTCATCAAGTACTGAGATTAGGCATTTCTAGTTATTTTTCAACTATAAATATATGTAGTGACTTTATTTACATTGGATGTACTAATGTTTTTTTTTGTTTTATAACCCAATTAAAATATAAGTCTAGAACATATTCAAGTATTTACTACGTACCAATATTTCTTTTCATATAATAAAATCCATCTTAAGTTTGAAATGATGTAATAAGATACTTTGTTAAGAATATGATATAATAATACACAAAAAATAAAATTACAGTGCAATTTTTGTTAATGCTTAAATATTCAAATACTCTTTTTATTTTCATAATGGCTATAAATAAATTTATCATCTCATAACAATAGTCCTCTTTGTCAACTGTAATAGATAAAAGAAAAAAACTAACATAAAAAAGTTGGTCATGAGCCAGTATTTGTTATCATTTAGTTCTCTCACAGTAAAAGTTACATCAAAACATTTATTCAACAATGGACATTGCGTAATATTATTTATGGTTCATAAATATATAATATATAGATGAATGAATTAATTGTAAGACATAAATTTAATTGAAGAGAGTTACAAGCATTGAAGAAAATTTAATATGAAATTAATGGTGGCATGTGACCACATGAAAATCATGACTTTCAGCAAACTATATGAGAAAAAAAGTGATTTAATCCATTTCACGATAAGCAGCACTAACAAAAGAAAACTCAATGACCCAATTGGAAGCTTTTGTCTTATAGAATACTAAAATTTGGTATGAAGCATAGTCCAAGAATGTTTATTTTAAAATTCAACTACATATTGAATATTTCAATTTTCAATCCTAGGTAATTTTTTTCTAAGCAAAACAATAAATGGTGAAAAAATGTCAGGTTTTAAGTCTAAAATGTACCATATTGACATCCTTGGTTTTAATCTATGTTTCGTCTTCCTAACAATTACTCAATCTTTTCTTCACTAAGAATATGTTTGCTAACATTGTAATTTTTCGAACTTATTATGTCAATTACCCACTACATATTGAAAAGAAAAATCAATTTTCGAATTAACACCAACTGTGTATCCTAAAAATCAACAACTTATGTTCTGAAATTTAGAATTCATTTGAGTACCTATAATGGAGATAGAGATGTTAAAATGAAAGCAATATTTACTTCAATGTGAAACTGCTTCATATAGATTCATCCTACTAAAATCTAAACATAAATTAGAAATCAAATGTTAAGAACGTAAAAGAATCATTTGTCTCTTCTATGAAAAAATAAGCTTATTTCACTAATTGAACTTGAAATATCCATTGAACTAATATATTAAAACTACTTAAATCGTTACTAAAATACACATGAAATAGTTTATGATAAAATAAGGTACTCGTTCAATTCATAGTTGAAAATGAGTTCAAGTTTAAGAAAATATGCTGTTTAGTTTCAATCAGATTCAAATGCACCTTAGGAAACTAAATAAATTTCAGAACAATATTAGACTTCAAATTCATTGTAGGTATAATATATTTGAATTACCAAATGAATACTTTGGAGTATTGAAAAGATGAAAAAGGCACCTAATATAACTAATAATTAATATTGAATTTAATTTAAGTTAGACAAAACTCTAAAGATTAAGTTTGAAATTTCAACCCATAAAAACACCTTTTGTTTTTTCTTTCAATTACTTAACATAGATAACATTATCCTAATGTTTGTAAATGTAATATTTTTCAAAAGGTAATCTTTAGCTACTAAAATTTGGAGTACGATTGTGAACTCACATTATATGCTTCTTTAAACCAGGAGGCTAGAATTATATAATTGCAGTTTAAACACATAAGCAACAAATTTCTATACTGAAATGACTCAATTTCTCTGTCACATAACAAATTTTAATGTTGATATAATACTACTACAATACTATTAATAGTTTGAGAAAAAGATGTGAATTTTGATGATTTAAACTACCACTTTGGCAAGTTCCATGTGCTGATATTCCTTACACGTCTTGGAGTGTAACTAATGCAGGTAACAAAATATGACCAATATCTATAACAGATGTAACAAATTTAAGTACAATATTGATTCCATATAGTAAGATTATGCCCATACAATATATTGCTATTACAAAATGTAAAATAATAAACTTCTAATCTCTTTTATTGAGAAAATTAAGAGACCAACATTTTAGTTGAACAATTAGTTAAGAAAAATATTGATTATGGAAGATAATCAATGTATATGTGAATAGTATTCATTGACAATTCACATACAATGATACTCACGAATTCATCCAATATTCAACATCCACTAAATACTTGCATTCAATTACAAATGCAGTGTAAATTCAGTTAGACTAAATTGTAATTGGCTAGAACCATATTTCTTGTATAGCGATTGATGTATATTGTATGTACAATTGGTTTTTTTGTCTTGTATGTCTTTTGTGCCACCGCACTAATCGGGATTATATGTTTCACATTAATATGAATTCGATTATTTAGGATAACATATTCAATAATCAAAATTTCTAGTTTTAGCCATTTCTATTGTGACTTGCATTTCTGATGTTTACTATAAATCTAGTGTAAATTCAATTACATATGGAATTTCCTTAAATGGATGTAAATTTTGTTTAAAATACTTTATTCAACAACTGCATGTATATACTGTTCTAAACTTATTAATTTTTATATAACTTAAATAAATTTTGTAGCGTATTTAATTTAAAAAAAACAGTTGGCTTATTTAATTATTATAAAACTTAATGAACTTAGTTACTTATTTTAAACTTAGTTAATTTGCTGTTGTTGTTATGCAAATAAAAATTAGTTAACCTTGAAAAGTGTTGATAGGGTACTATTGATCAATTATACACAAGTACTTGCTCCTGTATAAACTCTTATGCGTTACATGATCAAAGTTAATGTGCATTAGATAAATTGTGTTTGGTTAACCACAATATAACTAATGAAACACATGTTATTATCAGTTTAAACTGAAAGGAAAAAATACAAGAAAATGAAGATATGCAGCAGTAAGGATTCAGTAAGGGTAAAGAATATACGCTTGTGCAAAATTCTATACTAAACCAGTTGAAAAATAAAGTGCACCCTAACTGAACATATTATGTTGGAATGATATGGTTTTACAATTTATTCTCAATGTGGAGATGGTTTGACATAGACGTAAATCAAGGATATATGGTGAAAATATACATGTGACTTTCTGATGTGAAGAGGTCATCAAGATGTAAAAGATCATACGTTCGAGGGTATGTTGAAAATGGTTCGCACCTATAAAAGAGATATAATCAGTTATGGTAAATTTATTTACGGAAATATAAATACTACGATAAGTAGTACAACTATAGAATTAACATATGATGACTGATCGGGGATTTACTGTGCATTTGGAACTTTGAAGTATGCCATGATACAAAGATACAACATCAATTACATGAATCAAAAGTGCAACATGTAAACTTATGACAGTGAAAGTTGTCAAAATAATGAACAGATGATAGATTTCTACGTACATGCATGAAAAAGTTAACTTATGCATTACCTAAATGATAGACACCAAAATAAAGCTAATGGTTTTATGACCTTGTATGTACAAAAATGCACACTTGGTTGCATACCAATCTTGATAGGTACGGATTAAACCTCTATCGTAAACTGCGCCAAGCGAGTTTAGACCATAAGAAGAGACAACATTCATCACCCACAAAGGATTGTGGTCATGCTTTTTGCAAATATAATATAATTTAGATGGTTAATTGGATGCAACCATAGAAAATTACGGTAATACATTCTTTCAATTGAAACATTATGTGTGTGAATATTACAATCGTGTATTTGCATAAGGATAGAATTATCAAGTCAACTTTCTTGTTCTTCTACCTTATCACTTATGAATTGTTTTATAATATAACAGTAAAAGATGTTTATGAAATTTACCGAATTCAGTCCATGGGATGAGACACCTAGAGCAGTGAGCCATATCAAAAGAATTGGCTGGAAAAGGAAGATGGTGCATAGAAATGATGCCCAATATTGCTGGAATACCACGCTCTAACGCGAACTACACTTGAGCTTCATGGTTGTCTCTAGGAGCAAGAGATACAGTTAGAATTCCCCTATCCAGCAGATCACCTCCCCAACTTGCAACATGTAAAACAACACCTCAGTTTAAATGCAAGGAACATTACAGATAAAAACAAGTACACTCAGACTTTCTTCGTTCAAAATTTTTTGTTCTCTTGGAGAACTAAACCATATAATAATTTCCAAAGCATAATACACTTTGTTCTTTTTAAAAAGTGAAAAGGTACTTTACAAAAAGTGAAAGACTACATTTACTGGACACATGGAACGACTAATATAAGATCGATAAAATATCTCCGAATACAGAAGCCACAACCAGCTCAGTTGAATCACTATTTGCCAACCACACTCGAGCTACTTCAGCTTCATTCCTGAGTGCAAAGACTGGGCCGTTACTTTGTTTGATTCTCTTGATAATATATTTTGTTCAATTCATATCTTCGTCTCTTGGTTCTGAAATAGTGTGAAACAGTATCGAATTTAGTTATAAACAGCATGAAATAGACATTAATTTAAGCTATCATTTCTCGAGTTATTTCTTGTAAGTTCAAACATGAAAACACAGTGAGTTCACAGCTGAATAAGTATATTTCACAAGATATATAGGAGATCTAATCAGCTAATGAATCATCTCTTTGTTCTGAGACAGAGAGAAATACTTAAAAAATTCATTACCTAAATTCTAAAACACTTCAAAAGGAAGAAAAACCAAGATATATCAGAAAGCAATACAATTATTATCATTATGAGACATCGGTAGCATTTTTCAAAAAGATAGAAGAATACCTGAAACTCTAACCCGAGTATTCTGCAAATAAATTATCTCCTTAAATGCGTATATAAATGAAAACAGAGACACATAGCTGCTCAAATGAATGAAGAGAAAAAAATATAAGGAACAAATATGCATTATTTTAAATGAGCTACTGAATGTACAAGGTGAATTTCGTTGTAAATCTTGTCTTTTTTTAGTTTATGTAATAATTCATTTAGGTTCCACTGTACTGCTTGCCACTAGAGTTGGCATTATTCTGATGTAAGGTCAAGTATCTAAGCAACTTTGATTCATCGTTTGCACCTATGAACAACACAAATACATGTTATTACCAAACAACTGAAATAAAGTAATACTTACCTTAAGTGAAAAACTGTTAAATGGGTAATTGACAGATGTTTCAGATTCCAGGTCCGAAAGATGTCCATACTCATTTCCCTATTTTTGGCATAATGAAGTTACACAATTCTCATATTAGAGGATGGGACCGCAAAAAAATAGATCCATAGGAATAGTATAGCTCATACCTACTCCTCATCATGATAGTTAATGCAAGTACTACCCTCACTCATGCATTCATTATTGCTAGAATTTTCATACTCACTTGCTTCATTTATATATTCATCGAAAGGATTCCAATTATATCTACAAGTAGATGGTATCAATGCATCATCGGATGCGGGAATAAATGCAGCCTGCAAAGTTAGTAATTGGCATGAAATAAAAATAAGCATTGTTTTCTTCCTAAGAGAAATGTAATTCTACAGTATTTGCACCTTCTGCTTGGCAAGTGTATCCCAGTTATTGTTTTTAAAGAACTCGTGCTGCTTTATCTAGGAAACATAGAATAATTAGAAAAAATCTATGAAGTGAAACTTTCAAGTTAATATTTCCAAAGAGGGGAAACAGACAATTACTTCCGAAGCTCCCCTAGCTCCAAGTTTTTGGTTTGGATCTTCCATCAATAATTCGGAAATTTGGAGAAAACTAATATTTTAATGGCCTTATGTCTCCGATTTACTAATATATTCAAGGATGGATTTTGGATTAATTATGTTAACATGATATAACTCGTTATGATGGATAAAAAAAACTCTTGCACATAACAAAACATTAAAAGAATTAGCAACCTAGCTGCCTCAACATTTTAGACTATAAATAACACCAGAACTCTACTAATTGATTATGTTGTGTTAAACTCGGTGTTATTGATTACATTTGAAGTTATAGATCTTGGGGTTGAAATTCTACCAATTGACCAATAATATATACTCGGTAGCTGGTGCTCATATTATATCTTTCTAATAGCCAGGCTAAAACTAACAAATTTTCATCCGGTAAAATTCACCGACTGTAAGCTTATTCAGTCAGCAACATGATGTCAACTAGGGAAGAGAATATAATGACAATTTGTTTAGCGATAAATGTATTCAAAACACATACTATACATTGTCAATATATTAAAGATGGTGGATATTAAGCATGTTATTTCAATTGTTTTGATTGTTTTCTAACATGACATTATGAAGTGGGTTTGGAATAATGCCCCAAGTGCCATTACAAATTATGTGCATGGGCAATCGAGTCCATGGTCTTTATATTTCAGGTTTCAAGACTCTACAAGAATTATTCAGAAGTGTATTAATTTAAGGCCAGATGTTGCTGTGGTAAAAGTGAAAGATAAACCGATGACTAATTATCTTTACAATATGAGATGCTATTTTGTAAGCACTTAATTTGTTTACTGAGTACACTAAAAATTTCCCATGACCATACCGTATTAAAAGTGAAAATTAGATTTTTACTTTTTACATGATAAGAAGCTTGCATTATGAAGCTTTTGACAAGGTTGGCTAATACAAAGAGTCAAACAAAAATATGCAGCAAAGAACAGAATGTCAAAAACCCAACATATAACATAAATTTTATAATAACGGAAATTATTGATGCATGTACAAAGAGTTTTGGAAATTCCAATTCATCTACTAACATTATACTTCAAGTGCAAATTCGATGCAAAGAAATATTAAATAGTGGTATGCCTGACTATATCTGCACCAAACATACAAAATATAATAGTAGAAAGAATGAAATAAATGTTAACCGATGACATATAAAGAAATCGAGTTTCAAATGTCTCACTTGTCAATTAGATCGTATGCTCATAGCTCATTTCTTTCGGGACAGGAGGCAATGGAAGTGCAAGCGCCCATGCCATCAAATGACCATTCGTGGTACCACCAAATTGGGAATAAAACATAGCATCAAAATTGAATAAGCCAACTAAGATGAAGTTAAAATCAAACAGAATCCGAGAATGGAAATCAAATATGCATCAATATTGACCATAACTGAGCTGCATGAGTGAACAAAAGCAAACGACATAATAAATGAATAGGAACAAGCTAGTCGAAATTGAAGTAGAGGGGTGGATTTAGGGTTTTACCGAGATTTCAAGGTAGTGGGAGAGTAATTAAGGTTTTCTTATGAAATCGACGAAGTGGAAAGGGAGTAATTTAGGGTTCTGGAAAGGAATATAGATAAGAGAATATGCGGCCTTAACCCGCCAAGTAAAATAGAGCCCGCCTTCAGCTAAAATTCATCTTACAACATTGCAATCTGTTATTATTTTCCTTTTAAAATATTATTAAAAGCAAGTAGACAATCATGTTATAAGGCAGTGCAAGAGCTGACAAGTTTTCTTGTAGTGCGCTTTATACTATTAAATATGTCGAAAGCTTCGTCCTTACTTCTTGTGCAATCATCAATGAACATAATGAAATACATTTTTCCTCCTTTAGTTTGACACATTTTTGAGTCACATACATCAGTGTGTATTAGGTCTGGAGGTTCTGTTTCTCATTCAGCATGATGAAACGAGATTCTTATCAATTTTGCTTCTGCACAAACTTGACATTTATAATTGAAAGCTATGTTGCATTATGGTATAAAGTCTAGATTAACCAATTTTCATAAGGTATCGAAATTTACATGGCCTAATATAGAATGCCATATATTAAAGGAATCAACAATATAAGCAGAAGATACAATTTTATTCATTTATTGTTTGGAACAATAGTGATTACACTTGCCGTTAATAAGCCATCACAAACATATCCTCTTCTTGCATACACTCCATTCCTTGACGACACAAACTTATCTGACACAAAAATGAGTTTGAAGCCATGCTTGCTAAGTAGCAATCCAAAAATCAGGTTCTTGCAGATATTTAAAGCATGAGGAACATCTGCCAAAGTTAGTTCTTTTCTAGAAGTCGTTTTCCATACTATCTTTCATTTGCCTTCGACTTTTGATGTAGATGAATTACCCATAAAGAGTCATTCGTCTTCAGTACCAGTTTTATAGGTTGTAAACATCCACTTATTTACTCATATATGTCGTGTCTCTCTTGTGTCTACAAACCATTCCTTTGAGTCACCAACAAGGTTGCATTCGAACACTATTACAGATAAGTCCATATCAGACATGCCTTCTAAGATGTCAGTAATGTTTGCTTCTGATTTCTTTTTCGTGGGTGCGCAACATTCAATGGTTTCATGTCCTTTCTTCCCTTAATTTTGGCATGAAACCTAAAATTTCTTTGAATTCTTAGGAGCATGCCCACGTTTCCTTTTGTTGGGTTTCTCTGGCTCAACTACATTAGCTCTGACAATCATATTATGCAAAGTCTTCTTCTCAGATTTTCGGTTATTTTCCTCAATCCTCAATCAAATTACAAGTTCCTCCATAGTCATCTCCTCGCGCTTGTGCTTAAGGTAGTTTTTGAATTCCTTCCATAATGGAGGAAGCTTTTCAATTGCAGTGGCAACTTGAAAGAATTCGCCTAGAGTCATTCCTTCATCATGTACTTGGTGAATAATGGCTTATAACTCTTGAATCCAGTTGATAACAATCTTTGCATCAATCATTTTGAAGTCAAGGAATTTCCCTACTATGAACTTCTTCATGCCCTCATTTTCGATTTTATACTTTTTCTCTATTATCGTCCAAAGTTCTTTGGAAGTTCGAGGGGTACAACACATTGTATAAGCTGTTGTTGAACACATTTAATATGTAGCATTTCCACATAAAGTCGGAACTCTTCCAAACATTCAAGGCTTCAACTTTTGTTGCATCCGGTTTCGGTTCTTCGACTACAGGAGCATCTTCTGTAAGGAATTTTGTAAGGCCTAAAGTCATCAAATAAAACTGCATCTTTTGCTGCTAGCATTTGAAGTCCATCCCCAAGACTTTTTCGACAGTTCTTCGTGAGACAACGCCAGTGTTCGAACCATACATGTAGACTGAGCAGTAATCACAGTTTATGTTGGTGCAGAACTATTGCTTTCATGAGACATTTTCTTCTACAAAAAAAGCAAACAATGAATCTATATTGTTTCAAGATTTTTGTTCATAACGTCAGAAAAGCATTATGAAATTGTTACATAGTAATGCCAGAAAAGTTTTACTAAAATTTAGATAGTAATGTCAAAAAAGCGTTACAAAACTGTATACACAGATTATTAAAAGCAATGTTACAAAAAGCGTTACGAAATTGTTATAATTATGTTGCAAATTGCAACAGCAGTAAACCGTCACATGTATGTCGCAAAATTGTTACAAGTGGTACTTGTGCAGTTAAAAAATAAGCAATAAAAAGCGTATCGATTGTCCGAGTCCAGTGTTTGAGAACTGTTTCCTTGAAATAATATTGCTCCCTCGATGTCATTTAAGGATATCGCGCAATTGTTTTTCAACATAAAACAAACCTTATCCATGGTGTTGCGCAACATTCGTAGAGCAAAACGAACTCAAGAGAGTGTATTTTAAGAACAGAATTCTACGAGGAGAAAGAAATGTAGAAAAACCAAATTATATTGTCACTGTTTCTTTTCTGCCTATATATAAGCGTAGGGAGGTACACCTATTCGACAATAGGTGTTGTTCAAACGGATGCGACTGTTGAAAAGGTTGTGACCCTTTACCGGGCGGTGCGACCGTTTGAAATTGGACGGACAAAAATAAAAACTATTTGGTCTGAACAAGTGCCCCAAATACGCATCAAACGCCCACTCCCCCACATATGCGGGGGCGCACATGCGGGATGGTGCGTTGTACTATCCATCAAGACTTGTGTCTCTCTTTTCCTACAAGAATTATCATAGTGTCCACATCTTAATATACAAATGCAAATAGTTTATTTTATTTTAAGATGTGGGAATATTCATCTGCCAAAGCAATTAATGCCTCCACAATCCCCAATACTACGCATTCATTTCTAACAATAAACATGTCATTAATATTCTTATAACATCTACCTAGGCTACGACAATCCAAATTAAAATGAATCAAGCTATATTTTTTTATTCTAGACAAACGTTCATTTCAATTTTTACCATCCACCTCTTCCATATAGAATATCTTTGACTAAAATATCATTTTATTTGAAACTAATATTTTCATGATAATTAGTATAGTCTCATTTGCATAAAATTTTGAATGTAATAGTCTATACTAAAAGAAAATATCGATTTTGCAGCGGAAATATCTATCGCAAATTCGTCGCTAAACCCATGTTAGCGACGGATTTACGAAAAATACATATGGTCGGTAAATTTCAAGTTCAGTAATTTAGGGTCAATTTTGCGATGCAAATTATCTTAAACTCGCTGACATTTTTCCATCATTCATGTAGATATTAAAATTAATTTAAAGAATATTTTACCGACTGTAACATCTCGATATTTTCAACCATTCGCATCCACACATGTCGGACTTGAATTGCTCAAAATATCAGATTGTTAATTTTTATTTGGTAAAACTCAACATATACAGTAAATGAATAAGTCACAGAATCACAGACACAGAGTAATATGAAATAAGTAGCGAAAACAAATGAATAGTAGTTCATGAAGCTACCATATATATATAACAAAATCAAACAGAATACAACAGAAGTCTCGAATACAATAATCAATACAAAATCTGAATATATCAGTGGAGTCACCTAAATGACTAAAAGCTGTATAAATAGATGGATCGCCAAATCGAAGCTCCAACGCCAAAGGTGAGTCTCAAATGTTGTGACACTCAGTCTGACCCGAGCGTAAAGCAAAATACAAAACACTCGTGTCAGGATTAACATTCTTATATCAATAAATCCAACTCAAGTGAAATATCAATTGACATACATGTAACTTAAAGGATGTTGGCGTACCCATCCTCTAAGGATCCGCGGAGCTATCTACTATGTAGAAATATACGCTATTAACAACCAAACGTCATTATAACATCGTGGTCATTTCAAAATAATTTATACTTCCAAACCCAAATATCATATCCATTTCAAACCATACCAATACTATATCGTTTCCATCTCAAAACCATATCAATACAATATCATTTCCTAATTATAGCACTTTCAAAGTCATAACCCTTTCGAAGCCAAAACACTTTGAAATCATAATACCTTGGAAAACGATAACTTTGAAATCATAACACTTTGGAAATCATAACATTATGAGATCATAACATTTTGAAATCGTAGCACTTTAAAATCATAATACTTTGGAAAACCACAACACTTTCCACTTAACCGGTTTAAATATTTAAAATCATGTATATAATAAATTGGTTTCCTTAAATTTCACTAATCGATTCAAATCAACTCGAATTCCAAATTCAAATTTAATTCAAACTCAAACCATCAATTTTAATTCAATTCAGTTCCTGAATAAACCATTTCAAATTATATCGATTTCAAATACAAATTTGAACCACAAAATAAACCATTCCAATTTCAATATTTCAAAGCTCTAAATACTCAACATTTTCTAAAATAATTTGATAATTTCATATATATATATATATATATATATATCAAATTCACTTTAATATTATTTAGCTTTGGAATATTCACTTAATAAAATACAATATCATTTATATAAAACCCTAAATTTCAAATCACTAAATATTTCCTTAAATTTATTTAAACTTGAAATATTCATTTAAATCATCTTAAACCAAAACCAAGCTGTAAAATGGTGTCCTTTAAAAACCTCAAATTCCATAAGTTTTCGATCGATTTGATTAAATAAAATTCTTAATTAAATACCATTTCAAATCAATTTCAAATCTATCTTCTCAACCTTGATTTATTAAAGTCATTATAAACTCTATATTAAAATATAATTTAAATAAATACTTAACCATATTTTATTTTAATTAAATCAAACTTTATTATTAAACTTATTTTATATTAAACAAATTTGTACATAGCCTAAAATCTTGAATTTAACTATATATAAAATAACATTTATATAATTTCTAAAATCAATATTTATATAAAACCATCTAATTCTGTATATAATTTTCTATCCTATGGTCAACTGATACAGATATTTATCATTTCAATCCACAATTTAAATATATATATGAGTATATATCATTTCAACCCGCATTCCCAAATTTAGTTGAAATAAAAATCGCTTGGATTTATCATTTCAACCCATAACAATTTTCTCCGATTCTACAGATCGTTCGGGTATGTATCATTTCAACCCATAGTGAATTCTATACTGACAGGGAACTTGTAGAGTGATAACAAATATGATAAAATATAATAGGCATTTATCATTAATATAAATTACAGATAATGGTGTCAGGTGTCGTAGGTGAACAAATACAGATAATAGCATATATATAGCAACGTAAATAACTAACAACAACATATTTCAATTATCGTTTCAACTGAAATCAAATTTAATAAATATAAGAATGTTAATCGTGAGTGATTGCTCAACTTTCGAGGCTAGAGCTAATTTGACATGAAATGTAAGCACGACTTCCAAACAAAACTAGATTTGACATGAATTCGACAAATAAGCTGATAAATAGAATCGATGATAATTAATCAAATTGGCTTGATATAAACTAAAACTAATATATATATATATATATTATCTACATATATTTCAATAATCAATTTTAGAAATATATGTTCTTAAAATAAAATCTCTATATATAATTCAAGTAAATCTTTATACATAGTCTACATAGTTTAGAGTTATCAAATTAATCTATCATAAAATACTTACATAAATTGAAATAAATACTTAAAACATATTATACTAAAATCACAAATTTGATATATCATTAATTTAAAATATGTCCTTAAATATCAATATACAAATATGCCATATATATATATAACTTTTACAAACATTATATATATATATATAACATGACATATATAAACTTTTATATACAACAACATGCTATATAGTACTAAAATAAACTTATATAACAAAATTTACCGTAACACTATATATATCAAACAAATATATATATATATATATATATACACACACACAATACACAAATATAAGCCATGACCAAAACAAAATTTTGATAATATATATACACAATTCACCATACTACATTAATATGACATGACATGTATAACCCAAAGTTGAAAAAAAGATATGAAAAATAATACATATGTATATACTGATAGAAAAAGGATCTACAACAAAAGTTATATGACTAGATTCCAAAATCAGATATGTAAGAACTTTAAAAACATATATATACTGTATAAACCTTTATAACTTTATAAACTGTATAAACTGTATAACATATATACCACATACGTATAAAAAACAAATGTATTATACTAACATAAACATAATAAACTAATGCATAACTTTATAACAAAATATATATATATATACACATATACAAACTTCTTTCATAAAACAACAGCCAGAACATATGTATATAAACTAACTCATATAATAGTTCATATAACAGATTTTATATAACACTATATATATACCTTTAAATAAAATAACAAAATATAGCTTATCTATATAAATGTATCATAAACAGATTATACATACAACTAACATATAAATAAACTAATACTCTATAAACTTATATAAACTAATATATATAACTTACTATATATACATATAATTTAGAAGTAACAGCCTTTCATTTCACATATATATAACAACCAGGTTATACAAACTTAAATATAATAACAAAAATAATGCAGACTGACATAAACTTATATGAAAATATAACATACATTATTAATAAACATATTATGTTCATATATATAAACTTTACTTAGATCTGCCACTACAACACAATATTGCAGCAATCTTTATATATATACAGAATATATATATACGTACATAACTAAATATATTATTATATATTACATACATAATACTTACAGAGAAAGGAAAGAGAGGAGCACAACCGAGGAGGGGCGAAGTGAACACGAAGGGACGGTGGCTAAAGGGAGGGGTTGCGACTTGGCTGAGCTGTTGTGTGGTGAGCTTTTGGTGACTTAGAGATGGAGATGTGGTCGAGAGAGGAAGAGAGGGAAAGTCGATGTGTGGTGGCCAGTGAGCAAGGGTGGCATGCGATCTGGGTGTTCGGTGGTTTTGACTGGTAGGAGCAGAGCAGTGATGGATGATGGGTGGAAGGGAAGAGAGAAAGAGATGAAATGGAGACGGCTTCGAGTATAAGTAGGCGAAACTTCGGGAATAGGCATCGGAAACTTCGGGTTTGAATGGGTGAAAACAAAATGAAATGTTTGACAGAGAAAAAATATGAAGAAAGTTTGCAACAAAAAAAATTGATACATATTTCTCAAATAAGAATATGAACGAAAGGAATAGGAAAACAAAAGGACAATGGCTATTAGCTGTTTGTATTCGACAGGTAAGCAGCTAAATGATCAAAGAGAAACCAAAAGGCACAAACTGGTTACAGATACGGTTACCATTTACACGGATTCCACTACGTACTAGATTTCAAAACACAGAATTGAATATACCGCAGAGATCAACACGACGAGATGATCAAAACGGTATACAGATATCAACGGTACGATCATCCTATCAAAAGTCGATAATCGGTACAAAAAATGTTGCTAATATTCCAAAAATAAGGTAAACGGAGCAGCAGCAATCCAAATTTGAAGAAACGAAATATGGCATCTCACTTAGAAGATGATTTACAAATTTATTGTATAAAAATATTTAGGTTTTAAAAACATTTTATTATCTTCAATTATCAACTGATTTGAAATAAAATTACATAATAAAATAAACTTTCATATTATCAAATGAAAATTTTCCATTTGCTATGTTTAAATAGACGTATTCCAAATATTAAATTTCTATTTCAAAACTTTATTATTTAAAATTTCATAAAAATTCAATTAAATACGTTATAAAATAAATAAAAGTTTATGGGTCGTTACAATCTCCCCCACTCAAAACTTTTCATCCCCGAAAAGGAATGAGGTAGGAGAATAGAAACAACCAGAAGAAAATTAAATTGAAAAACGAGATTAAAAAATTAGTTAAACCATATAAATTTCAAATTAATTTATATTCAGCAATTGATTATAAATCCAAGGTATTTCATTAAGATGATTTAATTTCAATTTATAAATTCCTACAAAACAAAATTTATTTTTATTTATCTCATTTATTAGATCCATTTGATTTTACTTAAGTTAATTTCACTTGTAATTCAATCTTAACTATTTATTAATTCACTATCCTATTATTCAATTATCTCAATTAACATTTCTATAATCATAAAATTAAGAATAAATCATTTATTACAACTACTCAAATTTTATTTATAATTTCTTTTATCATTATTTACTTTGTAAATTATTCAATTACATATTCAACTTCTGAATGACTTAGGTAAGTTATATTGGAATGTAATTTGGATATTATACAAGTAAAATTTCCCAATTCAATTATTCAAATATAAATATTCATTCAAAATTTTAGCTTTATTTCACAATTGAAATCATCTTTTACATAAAATTTAAGAATTAAATTTTCGATCAACTTCAAACAATTTAGAGATAAATACACACACACACACACACACTATATATCAAATTAAATATAAAACATATATTTATATATATCATACATCAAGTCATATTTAATAAATTTAAATAAAATTTATCTTTCTTCCAAAACAAAATGTAGCAAGGCTACAAAGTGGTCTCTCCACTTTGAAACTCAAAAAATGAATGTCGATGATGCTGCAGTCATCACTGAGATTATTTTCCAACGACAAAATAGAAGAGTACTGATTTAAAACTTTAAAATTATTTGAAAACAATTTCTATTTAAAAATACTTTAAATAATATATATCTTAAAACTTTAAACCAAAGTTTGAAATCATTGGAAATTGAATTCTCAAATTCTTAATTTATATTCGTTTAAATTTCAAACCAATTTATAAACCATGTTGTACATATTTAGACAGTATTTAAAACATTTTAAAGTATTTAAAAAAATGATCAAAATATCCTTTATATAATACTTTATCAAAATATTTTTATAACTCGACGTTTTAACAGGTTTATCCTCGTTCTTGCAGACTCTAGCCATGCGTTGATCATACGCAAGGCTAGAATTCCCCAAGTACTTAGTAGACATGTTTCAACACCCAGTGAAAATACTTAAAAAGAGGTATGAGAAGTACCGCTCAAAATCTAATGTAAAATGATGATAATACGATAGTAGTGGCCCGCCGCTGATCCAATATTTACGCAATGGACATAAAACTTTCCAGAAGATCTTTCTACCTTCCAAATTCCAGAAAAATATCATAGCTAGTTAAAAAAATGGACCATCGACATCTGCTGCAGTGGTACGTTGCTAATTCAATGATTTACGCAATAGATGCACTTCCTTCCTAGAAAATCCATAAACAACATATCCCAGGATCAAAAGCACTTCCATTGGGTAAACAAAAGAATCATCTACCCTGAAAAAAAATCAAGGAACCCATGAGTTTAAGTCCGGACAACCATATCAGTTCGAATCCATTTCTGAATTCACCCAAGTCCATTAGGGTTTATTGGTCGAATCCATTCCTAGATTCCCTAAGTCCATCTGGGTCGAAGCATATCATATTATACTTCTTTACAGAGGGTACTTTCCCATACCTCTTACTTCAAAATATAACATACTATATATAGCACCCTTTCAAAATCACAACTTCAAATATCGCACTTATATAAATTCCATTATATATAAGATTTCACTTCAGATAAAGTACTTTCCAAAATCAATAATCTCAAATATATCCCATCATTCTTATATAAATTCCGTTATATATAAGATTTCCTTTTCAAATATAGTACTATCCAAAATTAACAGTTTCAAAGTCACTTGTACTTATATAAAGTCCATCTTATAAAAAAGTCAAAAAAAAATTCAAAATCAATTTCACTGTATGAAACGCCATACGAGATTCAAAATTAGAGGAGTCCTAATCGAAGAGAACTCAATTCATGAAAATAGACTTTGTAGGAAGATATGATACTTAAATTACAAATGAAGAAGATAGATAGTCTTATATTAATCGTGGGTGAACTTAGCCGGGTCAACCATTACTTCAAGAATAAGATCTATGCAGAATTCTGAGGCAAATAATCATTCGATCGCAAGAGAAAGAATTCGGGCATAGTAAAAGATAACAGCATCAAAACCGAGGATACAAAAATCTCCAGTGAATCAATGCCTATTCTAAAGGGTTTCACCTCTTTACAATCATTCAGTGGAGCTGTGGGATACTCCAGAATCAAAAGAACACGAATAGGGAGAGGAAAGAATAGATTTTGGAACCGAAGGGAAACGTTCCAAAATTCAAAGGAAACCGAGTCAAAGAGGAAGAGATTCAAACTCGAACGAAAGTGATTCTGTATATAAATTTACCATATATGCTAAGTTTTGCCTAGAGCCAAAGCTCTGATACCAACTGTAACATCCTGATATTTTCAACCATTCGCATCCATACATGTCGGACTTGAGTTGCTCAAAATATCATATTGTTAATTTTATTTGGCAAAACTCAACATATACAGTAAATGAATAAATCATAGAATCATAGACACAAAGTAATATGAAATAAGCAGCGGAAACAAATGAATAGTAGTTCATGAAGCTACTATATATATAACAAAATTAAACAGAATACAAAAGAAGTCTCGAATACAATAATCAATACAAAATTTGAATATATCAGTGGAGTCAACTGAATGGCTGAAAGCTGTATAGATAGAAGGATCTCCAAATCGAAGCTCCAACTCCAAAGGTGAGTCTCAAATGTTGTGACACTCAGTCTGACCCGAGCGTAAAGCAAAATACAAAATACTCGAGTCATGATTAACATTCTTATATCAATAAATCCAACTCAAGTGAAATATCAATTGAAATGCCAGTAACTTAACGGATGTTTGGGATACCCATCCTCTAAGGATCCATGGAACTATCTACTATGTAGAAATATATGCTATTAACAACCAGATATCATTATAACACCCTGGTCGTTTCAAAATAATTTATACTTCAAAACCCAAATATCATATCCATTTCAAACCATACCAATACTATATCGTTTCCATCTCAAAACCATATCAATACAATATCATTTCCTAATTATAGCACTTTCAAAGTCATAACCCTTCCAAAGCCAAAACGCTTTGAAATCACAATACATTGGAAAACCATAACTTTGAAATCATAACACTTTGAAAATCATAACATTCTGAAATCATAACACTTTGAAATCATAGCACTTTAAAATCATAATACTTTGGAAAACCACAACACTTTCCACTTAACCGGTTTAAATATTTAAAATAGTGTATATAATAAAATGGTTTCCTTAAATTTCACAAATCGATTCAAATCAACTCGAATTCAAAATTCAAATTCAATCCAAACTCAAACCATCAATTTCAGTTCAATTCAGTTCCTCAATAAACCATTTCAAATTATATCGATTTCAAATATAGATTTGAACCACAAAATAAACCATTTCAATTTCAATATTTCAAACCTCTAAATACTCAACATTTTCAAAACTAAATTTGATAATTTCATATATATATATATATATATATATATATCAAACTCACTTTAATATTATTTAGCTTTGGAATTTTCATTTAATAAAATACAATATCATTTATATAAAACCCTAAATTTCAAATCACTAAATATTTCCTTTAATTTATTTAAACTTGAATTATTCTTTTAAATCGTCTTAAACCAAAACCAAGTTATAAAATCATATCCTTTAAAAACCTCAAATTCCATAAGTTTCAGATCGATTTGATTAAATAAAATTCTTAATTAAATACCATTTCAAATCTATCTTCTCAACCTTGATTTATTAAAGTCATTACAAACTCTATACTAAAATATAATTTAAACAAATACATGACCATATTATATTTTAATTAAATCAAACTTTATTATTAAACTTATTTTATATTAAAAAAAATTGTACATAGCTTAAAATCAAGAATTTAACTATATATAAAATAACATTTATATAATATCTAAAATCAATATTTATATAAAACCATCTAATTCTTTCCAAAACTATAGAAATCATTTTCAAATATTTATATATAAACCAATGGTGTCTGTATATAATTTTCTATCATATGGTCAAGTTATATGAATATTTATCATTTCAATCCGCAATTTAAATATATACGGGTATATATCATTTCAACCCACAACCAAATTCAACTCAAATGAAAATCGCTTGGGTTTATCATTTCAACCCATAATGATTTTCTCCTATTCTACAGATCTTTCGGGTATGTATCATTTCAATACATAGTGAATTCTATACTAACTAGGAACTTGCATAGTGATAACAGATGTTGCCTGATTGTTTGACCATGTAACAAGAGGCCCGGAATAGGCATCGTTCGACGCACCTCCCCTCGCTTGGCATGAAACCTCGTTCGGCATACAAGAGGCTCGGCATAGGCATCGTTCAGCACACCTCCCCTTTCTCGGCATGAAACCTCATTCGGCACACAAGAGGCTCGGCACAGGCCTCATTTGGCATACCTCCCCTCGCTCAGCATGAAACCTCGCTCGGCATGAAACTTCATTCGGCATAGAAGGGTCGCTCAGCATAAAGCCTCGATCGACATAGGTGAGTCGTTCGGCATCTTGCCTCATTCGGTATAGATGTGTCTTTGACACAGGCCTCACTCGGTACACCTCCAATTGTTCGGTACAGCACCTCATTCTGCACTGAAGCCTCGCTCGGCATTCTCTGGTTTGACCAACCTCGCTCGGCAATTGTCGTTTGGCATCTATGGCTCGGTGTGCAGAAGTTACTTACCATGGGCCAAAGTACCTTGTTCCTAGGCCCATGAGGGAAGTCCAACTCATCTTCGTCTATAAATAGAGGGGTAGGGGCACAGTGAAAGGGACCTCTTTTTCAAGAACACTGGGGAGACACTGCCGCTTTCAAGACTTATTCTTTTCAGTTCAAACTTGTATTCAAGTCATTATTAAACAGGTTGTATCTGTATTCAAGTACTTGTGAAAGCAATAAAGATCAAAACTCAAAGTGGACGTAGGCAGTTACGCCGAACCACTATAAATCTGGTGTTCTTATTTTCTATAGTTAATTTAGTTTACATCCCTTTGTTATTAATTTATCTTCTTCATTAATCTCTCTACATAATCTTTATCAACAGGGTTAGTGACCAATTTTGGTGCTAACACTTTAGTGCTTTCACTGAGAATCGAATTCTCAGGCCGCAAGGATCTGCTTTGTAGCTACGGGATTGAAGAAATCCCCGAGAGGAGATCCAAGTCATTTACAGGAAGTCCATCTATTCTACTCAGAGTTCTAACCAATAACCCTACGATGGGAAGACCTCAAACCAGATCAGCCTTTCACAACGCTGACGTACATGAGACTGCTAGCGTTCAACAAATAGGGCCTAGCAATCAGCAAGAGAATCTAGGAGCAGGAACCATCGCCCAGAATCCAGCTGAAGTTGTCACTAGAACGGAGTTCAACGAGTGGATGAGATAACTCGTGAAAAGCAAAAGACAACTTAATGAATAGATCAAAGCCAATGCTAACCTTGTGACTCAGCTCACTCAGCAACAACATCAGAATGCTGGAGGTAGCTTCGTTCCTTACTCTTCCTTTGACAGCTCGACTTCATCCGATGAACCTCCCAGGTGTAGACGTCATAGAACTGAAACAACATAAGCACGTGTTGTCGATCGATCAACCATGGGTGGTTCAAATTACCAACCAAGCGGCGTAGCCCCTCACTTCCATCAAGGAAATCCAGCTCGAGCTGGGACAGGAAACTTAAGACTAGAAGAACAAGTCCAAGCTGGACGATTGACTCACCAAGGCCTTAATGAAGCTGATCCCCAGGATACACGTCAAGTAGGTCGCCAACAAAGGAGACACCAACTAGAACGATATCATAGGACATATACCAACCTACCATCCTCCATACAAACACCCGACCTATCGGCAATGGTAGACAGCTAATGAGAGAAAACCAAGGTTTGAATAACGACGATTGGGGGATATCCAGGAGTCATACTCCATTTACAGATTCTATTCTACATGTCGAGTACCCAAGGAAGTTCAACATGCCTACGATCTCGACCTAGGAAGGAAAGACTAATCCGCTATAGCATGTGATGAGATACGGATGGATGATGGATTCAGCCAGAGCGAATAATGCAACCAAGTGTAGATGCTTCCAGATAACACTGTCCGGGATCGCCACCATGTGGTTCACCCGACTTCCTCCACAGTCTATCTCTAATTTTGATGAACTAGCGACGAAATTTGTGGAATAATTCAAGATTCATGCCACTCGTCCCAAGGACGTGATGTTCTTATCCAGTGTGATTCAAGCTCCAGGGGAGTCACTGAAGGAGTATTTGGAAAGATTTCACGTTGCCGCTACCGAGGTTAGCAACACTAACAACCATGCTATTTTAATGGCCGTAATGCGTAGGGTAAATCCAGACTCAGAATTAGATGTCTAGCTAGCGGGAAAGCCTCCGACTACGTTGGAATCTTTTTATTTGAAGGCACATCAATTCATAAAAAGAGAGGAGGCCAGGTGGACAAGGAGAGACAGTGCACCCATACCTAGTAAGGATACTATACAGAGCAACATTGTTGTGAAGCAGTTAGGTGACAACTCTGGGAAAGTCCAAGTCAATGTTCAAAATAAGCCAGAACAATCTAAAGAGTCTGGAGGAGGAAATTCGGAAAGAAGAGGGAGTCAGGAAAGTGGAAACCGAGGATTCCGACTTACAATGAATACACTCCACTGAAGGCATCTTCAGAAAACATTTACCTATCGGCTTGTAATGCTTTTCAGTACCGAAAGCCACGTCCAAAAGAGTCTACGGAGGAACAAAAGAGAACCGAAAAGTATTGCCGCTTATATAAGATGTACGGGCATGGTACAGAGGAGTGCAAACACCTCCACGATGCCATAGAAAAGCTAATCTGACAGAAAAAGCTGCAGGAATTTGTCAAGAACCCACAGGATGGTAGACAGGGAACGTCAGACTTTGGACGTGGGCAAGCTCCACATCACCTAGAGGAACCTGCCCGAACTATAGGCAGACTAGTCATAAACACCATAGTTGGTGGACCTCATCCCGCAGACAAGAATTGGCAGGAAATGGAGAGGTATGCTAACTTCTTAAGGCATGTGGATTATGAATGCTATTCGAATGTGGAGGATGGGACCCCCGCTAAACAGCAACGCATGATGACAGACGACATAGTGTTTAGGAGCCGAGATGCTGACCAGGTGGAAGCTCCTACCATTGACCCGATGGTCATTTCCACGATAATCGGGCCAGCATTTGTGAAGAGAATTTTGATTGATTGCAGAAGTTCTGTTAACATCATCTTTAAGAAAGCGTATGATCAAATGAAGACGGAGACGAAGGATTTAAAGCCATCTAAAGCCCGTATCCATGGCTTTAATGGCGCAGCAACCGATGTAGTGGGTTACATTGAATTACCAGTTGAACTGGGGCAAGGTGAACGTAGAAGGGTCCGAATCTCACCTTTCATTGTTTTGGATGTTGATTCTCCATACAATGTGTTTTTGGGTCGGCCGACCCTGGCAGAATTTAGGGCAGCTTTGGCCCCATGGTGTTTAACTTTGAAGTTTCCGATAGACAAAGGAGTTTCTGTTGTGCATGGCGATCAGGCGACCGGTCATGCATGCTATATGGCTAAGCTGAGAGAGGCTTAGCGAAGAGAATAGAGAAGCTGATTCATTGGCCATATTCGCAAGTACCGACGACGCACAGCTAATGGGCTTAGTTCCCGTTGAAACCTTAAATGCTCTGACTATAAATATGATGAAGGTAGATCTCGTGTCAGAAACAGAAATCGAAAAGGAGACTTGGATAACCCCATTCAAGCAATACCTGTTAGATGGAATCTTGCCTGAAAAAAGAAGTGAAAGACGATAGGTCATCCGTAAAGCCTCGCGGTATGTGATGCAGGACGAAAAAAAGTATCGAAGGGGGTTCTCAGTTCCCTTACTCCGGTGCATTGCCCACGACGAGACAAAACGGGTCTTGAAATAAGTTCATGAAGGAGAATGTGGCGACCATTCTAGAAGGCAAACATTGGCAAAAAAGATCCTCCGCTATGGATATTATTGGCCAACCAAGAATCGGGATGCGGTAGACTATGTGAGAAGACTTGACAATTGTCAAAAGTATGCAAAAATCTCGAGAGCCCTGCCAACGGAACTCACACAAATGCTTAGTCCTTGGCCGTTTGCAATTTGGGGGATCGACATAATTGGCTCTTTGCCTATATCCAAAGGTGGTGCGAAATACGCAATAGTTGCAGTCGATTACTTTACCAAGTGGGCAAAGGCAGAGCCTTTAGCCACAATCACCACCAAGAAGGTCATTAATTTCGTTGTATGAAATATTATATGCCGTTTTGGCCTCTCGCGAACTCTCATAACAGACAATGAAACTCAGTTCGAAAGTAATGAATTCAAAGACTTTTGTCAAAAGTATGGCATTGAGAATTTTTTTTCCACAGTTGCTCATCCTAAAGCTAACGGACAAGTAGTGGTAGTGAACAAAATAATCAAGTCCATATTGAAGAAGCGCTTGGAAAAGGCTAGAGGCAAGTGGGTGGACGAGCTCCCAACATCATTATGGGATTATAGAACCACCCACAAGTCCATGACTGGCCACACTCCATTCGCATTGGCATACGTCATGGAGGCCGTAATACCCGTGGAACTTGAAGTTGCTTCTCATCGGGTAACCTATTATGACCATAAGACGAATCGAGATCTCTTGTTGGAATCAGTGGACCTCTTCGATGAAAAACATGAAGAAGCTGAGTTAAGGGCGGCATCATATAGACACCGAGTCATGCGATACTATAACGAAAGAGTCCGCCCGAGAATCTTTGATGTAGGTGATCTCATTTGAAACGAGTCTTTCCAGTACCCTAAGATATGAATGCCACCTAGGATGGTAAGTATGTCATTGAATGGAAGCTTGGAGAGGAAACTTTCAAGCTAGCGACTGTTGATGGCACTACACTCTCCCGAGCATGGAACAGTGAACATCTACGACGTTATTATGTTTAATCTATTCCTTTCGCATTTTAATTTTCAGTATATTTTCATTTCATTGATTCTTAGTCTTCAGCAATGTAATAAAGTAGTCTAGTTCGGTTTTGGTAATAAAGGCTTAAAGCTACCTTTTCCATAAATTACTGTTATTTCTGAATGTGATCACTTTATGATAGGAATTAAAATTACATTATACCGCCTGGCGTATGAACGCGAGGTAAACGATTTAAAATCTTCAAGTCCCCAGAGTGCGGACTGGAGTACTCTAAGTCCCCAAAGTGCGGACTAGAGTATAAGCGACTTAAAATCTCCAAGTCCCCAAAGTGCGGACTAGAGTACTCTAAGTCCCCAAAGTGCGGACTAGAGTATAAACGACTTGAAATCTCCAAGTCCCCAGAGTGCGGACTGGAGTACTCTAAGTCCCTAGAGTGTGGACTAGAGTATAAACGACTTAAAATCTCCAAGTCCCCTGAGTGCGGACTGGAGTACTCTAAGTCTCCAAAGTGCGGACTAGAGTATAAATGACTTAAAATCTCCAAGTCCCAGAGTGCGGACTGGAGTACTCTAAGTCCTTAGAGTGCGGACTAGAGTATAAACAACTTGAAATCTCCAAGTCCCCAAAGTGCGGACTGCAGTACTCTAAGTCCCCAGAGTGCGGACTAGAGTATAAACGACTTAAAATCTCCAAGTCCATAAAGTGCGGATTGGAGTACGCTAAGTCCCCAGAGTGTGGACTAGAGTATAAACGACATAAAATCTCCAAGTCTTTAGAGTGCGGACTGGAGTACTCTAAGTCCCCAAAGTGCGGACTAGAGTATAAACGACTTGAAATTTCCAAGTCCCTAGAGTGCGGACTGGAGTACTCTAAGTCCCAAAAGTGCGGGCTAGAGTATAAACAACTTAAAATCTCCAAGTTCCCAGAGTGCGGACTGGAAATTACTCTAAGTACCTGTTGTATGGAGAGGAGAATCTACGATTATCGAAGTATTTCAGAGTCACATGGAACTGAAATAAAGTTTGTATAACTCACTGAATTCCGAGTTATAGTGACAATCTAGAGCTGTAAAGTAAAGAGTTGACAGGAAACAAAGGAAGTAACTTTTATTCACAAGACCCAAAATGATGTTCCATTATAATTCATCCTAAAACTCGAAGCTTAAAACCTATTTACACTGACTATGAAAATATATAACGACAATTACAAAATTCTGGCCAGCCCTTGATTGAAGAAGTGTGATTGCTATTTCTTTGGCTTCTTCCCCTTCTTTGACTTCTCAGACAACCCCTCTCCCTCATGTTTTCTCTTGGACATTTTGCTCGCCAGTGAGATGGTGTCAGGAGAAGGAGAGGGAACATCCAGCGACTTGGCTCGGCTCGAAATAATAACTTTTAGAGGCTTTTTCAACGGGTTGTCAAGTTCTATTACCTGAGGCTCGACGTTGACCTCTACCTTCTTTTTCCTCTTGTTTTCAAGTCGCTACTTCATGCTTGGCTCCGAGGTCCGTTCAGAAGCGCCGGTGATTTCCACCTTATAATTTTCTTCGCCGGGTAATGGGCTTTCGGATTTGTCTTCATCAAGCGCTCCAATCACCTAGGCATTAGGGCCGGGAGTCTCTCTCGTTTCAGTCGCATCGCATCCTTTTTCCCATTTCTCCGTGGCATCATCGCTTCTAGGAGTTGGCTTGGGATTAGAACGACCTACATAAGAATAATGAGAGACAAGTGTTAGAATGTGTCAGTTATTCTCTAAAGACATTGACCCTTTGAACTTTAGAAAGAAAGTTATGTACCGGTTTTAGGCTGACTCTCAACCGTCCAAGGAGTATCACCCTCTGGAATTGGAGACAGGACATGAATTCCAAGACCGAGATCTTCAAGATCTTAGCCAATATGTTTCTCGAATGGGTCGAGCGGTTGGCGCTCAGTCGATTGAGTAGGGTGAAGAACTGTGGGCTCAGTTTCGGGCGGACCGGCGATGTTGCTTTTTTCTTTTGATGAAGATGAGTCTTTGCTAAAAAGAAGTTTCGCAGCAGACAAGTCCAAAGGTTCTTTCCCTCGAAGAAATTCCTTTATTAAAGCCCCTTCATCGACCTCTTCAGTTCCCAAATTGACTTTTTTGATCTTTATAAGGGTGTCCCATGCCTCAGCTAGAGATTCGAGGTAACCCTCACCGAGAAAAGTCAAATCCCGATGCATGAGGAGACGAGCATTGTATTCCTCAATTAGTGGGTCGAATAAACACTTAATCTCTTCCCTACTGGCTTCGGCAGCAGCCTCAAGGCTCAAATCAATATCAGAGAGAGTCGCCTTTTTGCCTTCGTCACAAGCTTTTTCTTCCAGTGCCTCGGCCCTAGAGAGCTCGTCATCTAGTTGTGTCTTGAAAAGTCGTGTGGCAATGATCTCATTGCAGTATTGTTGGGACTCCTCTTGCGCAGCTACCTTCTCCTCCGTCTCCTTAGCAAGTAGCGCTTCCAACTCCTTGATGCGTTGGGCAAAGACATCTCTTTCTTTCTGAACAGAATCATTCTCCAAAGATAAGGCCCCGCAGCGTTGGACCGCCTCGTCAATTTCTTTCTTATGAGTTACCTCTAGATAAGTAACGGCCTCCGCTGTATCTCTAGCATTCCTTTGGGCGGGTTCGAATTGAGACTTATATGAAGAGAGTTCCTCTTCCTGAGCCTTGATGATGTCTTTGTCGTGAATAGCCTCAAGCTTCAGGTGATCTATTTCGTGTTGGCGCTCAACAGACACTTCCAAGACCTTTTCAACTAAATGGACAAATGCGTCACGTTGAACATAAACGTCATTGTTGCATGCAATGGCGCTTTGCTTGACGTGTCTCAGAATGGAATGGATCGCCGGCAGGAACTTCAAACCATCAAAACATATCCTGGGAAACATAGCTTTGAGCTCAACTAACCTCTCTGATATCGAAGGATCTTGCGCGAGAGTAGAAGTTGACTTTGAGACTGCAGATTTCTTATGGGGTTCCCAGGATTGCCTTGTGCTGGACGACCCTGAGTGTTGATCTCGAAGAGCACCGGATTGAGACCCCTTATAGCCGGATTTTCCTTACCTTGCTCTGAAGGAGGGGAAGGATCATGATAATATGAAGGCTGGCAATGAGTTTTCCTGCGAGATGACGAATCTCGGGAATGATAATCTCTATCGCTGTCATCGTCTCTATCCCGACGCCTTCCGGAGTCTAAATCCTGTCCGGAGTAGTGTAAAATTAAAGACCTGCATAGGCAATTGAATCCGTGAGAGCGCCCTATGTCACCTGTACGGAGTCAAGTAAGTACGAGTTAGTTGAAGTCACATAATAGTTAAAGATTTGGTGCGAAGTGAAGTGCAAGTGTAGTTGCGTGTGTGTCCTACTGTTTCCCCTCGACGGACCAGTTTTTTTAGCTCTACTTATCAGAGTTTTATCTCCCTGGTGTTGGACTCGAGCGCCTTCATCACCCTTCACGGGTGAGTGGAGTTTAACGGCTTTCGGGTCGTCGAAGCCATAGTTCAACAGATCATCGGGGATAGTGAGGTCCGACAGGCCTTTCAAAGAACTCTCCAAGTGTTAGGAAGAAGACTCTCTTTCCATTGGGGTAATAGTAACCTTTGAGGTTCCACCCACTGTCTTCTTCCTTAATTTATAAGTTAGTTTCTTCTTTCCCTTCGAAGGGGGAGGTGTTGCTTTGATATCACGCACCTCAACTACCGGTTTCCGTACCGGGCTAATATTTTCACCCGGTGCTTCGAACATTTTAGCTTTTCTAATTTCCCCCTCCTCGGGTGTGTCAAGGACACCATGCGATGAAGGCTCAGCTGGATTTTTGCCTTTGTCCGAGGCAGGTCTAGATAAAGTGACACCGTGGTGGAGACTTATTCGACGAGCTTCCGCCAGTAGCTCGGAGTTGGAGTGAGATTCGTTGGAAATGATGGATCTAATGTCCCTGTCTCCCACAAGGACGGCTCGGATAGCTTCAACAACCTCAGAATACTCGGAGCCTTCGGGACGTAGGCTGGTACCTATAGAAAATCGAGAAAGGATTTAGGAATGATGCATTTCTCGGCACGTACGACTATTAATCTAGACAAGGAACTAACTCCCTTCAAGCCATCTCCTCACAAAGCCAGAGGGACAGCGCATGTAAAACCATTCTTGCTTGTAGTGGGCAAATTTGCTCCATGCCCTTGTAAGAATCTGGCACTGGCTGTGCAGCTCAAAGAATAAAAAAGATGGACTATCAAATCGTCTCTTGACGCTGTAGATGTAACGGATATCACCAAGAGTAGGAAACCTGTGCAGAATGCTCAAAAAGAGGATGCACGTGCCATATAAGAACGCATGGCTATTGGGATGAAGTTGTGCTGGAGCGATCTCAAAATATTGTAGCACATCGCATAGAAAAGAGTTGAATGGGGGCACACTACCAACCCAGCACATGAATTTGTTACAGGTGGTATATCCGGCTGGGGGCATGTGAGGATGATCATGCCCTGATGGGGCTAGTATGTCATCAAATGGGATGCTATGAATTGTACATAAGCGACATAAAGTGCTGTCGTTAATCCTCGAAGCTTGAGAGTCCACTGGATTATCTAAAAGGATCACCACATCCAAGGCATCGGGAGCTAATTCATCAGATGCCATTGTGGGACTTGGAATATCATGAAAAGGGACTGTTGATGGATTTGAAGTACCAACCACCTCTTGCCGAGAAGTTAACTCGGGTTGGTCCGAGACTATGGTGGAGCTTGATTTTCTATACATCTTTGGAGACTGCTGAACCTAATTAAGTGCCTGCCTGAACTATACTTAAACAATAATTGACATTAGACATAACAATAGGAATACTACCCCCATGTGGTGTGTGAACTTGTGTGGTCGTTTGAGTATAAGTGTCAAAGGATTTTATAGTTGTGGAACTGATGAGATAAAGTAAAATGCTGGTGTCCGATGATGGTTTTTAATTTTGAACTTGGAAGTTCATAATATATATCGAGACTATAGTCTGTTTTTATCGAGTTAAATTCATATTATAGTTCTTGAGACGGGGAGTTATCAGTCCGGAGTAGTTGATATGCTTATTTTCTTAAGATCTTGTCCTTCTCATTGTCATATGTTTAAGCATGATAAGTAAGTCAAGTCAACATGGACTATGTTTGAGTTAGAGTGTTTGTGGCTATTGCTATCTATTTCAAGACTTAATGCTGAACGATATTCGAGAGACACGACTAAGAAATCACCTAAACTCTCTACATTCCCTCTCCACCATTCGGCATGTGATAAGTCATGCCGAACCGCGGCCGTAACGAGCCGCATCGCTCAGTGCTTTGCCCTTAAATCCTACTTCTCCACCGCACTCCATATTACCTCGTTCGGCCTAAGGGAGTTATGTCGAGCCGTGGTTGTACCGAGCCGCATCACTCGGCGCGCTAAGCCCAACTTCAACTTCACTCCTACACTCCCTCTCCGTCGCTCGTCATACGAATGTCATACCGAGCCGTAGCCATGCATTTTCCTCCAACTCGCAGACCACACTCAACCAACACTTCTCAACCTCACCAAATCCTACTAAGCCAACCACTCTCCCTGTCACCTCGTTCGGCAAACAGACAAGAACCTACTTCATAAGGACCTCCAGCACCCTCTTCCTTTTACATCTAATCGTAAAGCATGCTTAAGTCTTATGTTCATCTTCCTCGTCTAGATGGCTCCTACCATTGTAGTTTTAAAAAATAAGGGGTAAAGGAGATCATTATGGATAATAGTCTCGAACAAAACCCTCGATCGAGAGTGTTCGGTAATCGAGAAATTCATACCTAAGGAATGGCTCGAAGCTTAGGGAATTCCGGATTTGGAATCGAAAATTGTTCGGGTTCGTCGATGGGAGAGGACGTGAGAAAACATATTAGATTCGGTAGGAAAAGGGCTGTTGAGGTGTTGGCAACAGTCTGGTGGAAGAAGAGTTCGAAAGCCTTGTAGAGTAGAGGTAAAAGTAGAAGGGGGAAAGAGAAGAAGTATTAGGTTATATAGGAAAGAGGGAAGGTGAATAGACAGTGACCGGTAGAACTGGTCAAGGCGCCTCGGTCTTTCGGCGTCAATATATCGTTTGGCATTAATGTCTCGTTCGCCATCACTATGTCGTTCGGCATCATGGCCTTGTTCGGCATCAATGCCCCATTCGGCATCTTGGAGATCGTAAGGAAACATTATCGTGAAGACAGAATAAGGGCTTAAAGAAAAACACAGAGTATTCATGGTTCAAAGCGCATCATGTTCATCCACATGATACACATTGGAGGGCAAGTGTTATCCGATTGTTTGACCGTGTAACAAGAGGCTCAGCATAGGCATCATTCGGCGCACCTCCCCTCGCTCGGAATGAAACCTCGTTCGGCATACAAGAGGCTCGGCATAGGCATCATTCGGCGCACCTCCCCTCGCTCGAAATGAAACCTCGTTCGGCATACAAGAGGCTCGACACAGGCCTCGTTCAGCATACCTCCCCTTGCTCAGCATGAAACCTCGTTCGACATACAAGAGGCTTGGCACAGGCCTCGTTCGGCATACCACCCCTCGCTCGGCATGAAACCTCGCTCGGCATGAAACCTCATTCGGCATAAAGCCTCGATCGACATAGGTGAGTCGTTCGGCATCTTGCCTAAAGGCCTCGCTCAGTACACCTCCACTTGTTCGATATAGCACCTCTTTCGGCACTGAGGCCTCGCTCGGCATTCTCTGGTTCGACCAACCTCGCTCGGAAATTGTCATTCGGCATCTATGGCTCGGTGCGTAGAAGTTACTTATCATGGGCCGAAGTACCTTGTTCCTAGGCCCATGAGGGAAGTCCAACTCATCTTCGTTTATAAACAGAGGGGCATGGGCATAGTGAAAGGGACCTCTTTTTCAAGAAAACTGAGGAGATACTACCGCTTTCAAGACTTGTTCTTTTCATTTCAAACTTGTATTCAAGTCATTAGTAAACGGATTGTATCTGTATTCAAGTACTTGTGAAAGCAATAAAGATCAAAACTCAAAGTGGACGTTGGCAGTTACGCTGAACCACTATAAATCTGGTGTTCTTGTTTTCTATAGTTAATTTAGTTTACATCCCTCTATTTTCAATTTATCTTCTTTATTAATCTCTCTACGTAATCTTTCTCAATGAGGTTAGTGACCAATTTTGGTGCTAACACTTTGGTGCTTTCATTGAGAATCGAATTCTCAGGCCGCAAGGATCTGCTTTGTAGCTATTGGATTGAAGAAATTCCCAGAGGAGATCCAAGTCATTTACGGGAAGTCCATCGATTCTACTCAGAGTTCTAACCAATAACTCTATGATGGGAAGACCTCGAACCAGATCAGCCTCTGACAACACTGACGTACATGAGACTGCTAGCGTTCAACAAATAGGGCCTAGCAATCAGCAAGCGAATCTAGACGCAGGAACCACCGCCCAGAATCAAGCTGAAGTTGTCACTAGAATGGAGTTCAATGAGTGGATGAGAGAACTCGTGAAAAGCAGAAGACAACTTAATGAACAGATCAAAGCCAATGCTAACCTCATGACTTTTACAAACATTATATATATAACAGCTTTTATATACAACAACATCTATATAGTACTAATATAAACTTATATAATAAAATTTATTTTAACACCATATATATCATATATATATATAGTACACAAATATAAGCATGACCAAAACAAAATTTTGATATTATATATACACAGTTCACCATACTACATTAATATAACATGACATGTATAAACTCAGACTTGAACAAAAGATGTGCAAAATAATACATATGTATACACTAATAGAAAAAGGATCTACAATAAAAGTTATATTACTAGATTCCAATATCAGACATGTAAGAACTTTAAAAACATATATATACTGTATAAACCTGTATAACATTATAAACTTTATAAACTATATAACATATATACCACATACGTATAAAACACAAATATATTATACTAATATAAACTTAATAAACTAACATGTACCTTTATAACAAAATATATATATACAAACTTCTTTTATAAAACAACAGCCAGAACATATGCATATAAACTAACTCATATAATAGTTCATATAGCATGCTTTATATAACACTATATATATACCTTTAAATAAAATAACAGAATATTGATTATCTATATAAATGTATCATATACAGATTATACATATAACTAACATATAAATAAACGGATATTCTATAAACTTATATAAACTAATATATATATATAATTTACTATATATACATATAATATAGAAGTAACAACCTTTCGTTTCATATATATATATATAACAACCAGGTTATACAAACTTAAATATAATAACAAAAATAATAATGAAGACTGACATAAACTTATATGAAAATATAACATACATTATTAATAAACATATTATGTAAATACTATAAACATATATATAAACTTTACTTATATCTGCCACTACAACACAATATAGCAGCAATCTTTATATATATATATATACTTATATAACTGAATGTATTATTATATATTATATATATAATACTTGCAGAGAGAGGCAAGTGAGGAGCACAGCTGAGGAGGCGGCGAAGTGAACATGAAGGGATGGTGGCTAAAGGGAGGGGTTGCGACTGGGCTGAGCTGCTGTGTGGTGAGCCTTCGGTGAGTTAGAGTTAGAGATGTGGCCAAGAGAGGAAGAGAGGGAAAGTCGATGTGTGGTGGCCAGTGAGCAAGGGTGGCACGCGATTTGGGGGTTCGGTGGTTTTAACTGGTAGGGGCGGAGCAGTGATGGATGGCGGGTGAAAGGGAATAGTGAAAGAGATGAAATGGAGACAGCTTCGAGTATGACTAGGTGAAACTTCGAGCATAGGCATCGGCAACTTCGAGTTTAAATGGGTGAAAACCAAAATGAAATGTTTGACAGAGAAAAAAATGAAGAAAGTTTGCAGCAAAAAAAATTGATACATATTTCTCAAATAAGAATGTGAACGAAAGGAATAGCAAAAAAAAGGAGAAATGGCTATTGGCTGTTTGTATTCGATTGGTAAGCAGCTAAATGATCAAAGAAAAACCAAAAGGCAAAAACTGGTTACCGATATGGTTACCATTTATGCGGATTCTGCTGCGCACCAAATTTCAAAACACAGAATTGAATATACCGCAGAGATCAGGACGACAAGATGATCAAAATGGTATACAGAATTCAGTGGTATGATCATCCTATCAAAAGTCGATAATTTGTACCGAAAATGCTGCTAATATGCCAGAAATAAGATAAACGGAGTAGCAGCACTCTAAATTTGATGAAACGAAATATGGCATCTCACTCAGAAGTTGATTTACAAATTTATTGTATAAATATATTCAGGTTTGAAAAAAAATTTATTATCATCAAATATTAACTAATTTGAATTAAATAAAATTACACAATAAAATAAACTTTCATATTATCAAATGAAAAGTTTCTATTTTCTATGTTTAAATAGACGTATTCCAAATATTAAATTTCTATTTCAAAACTTTATTATTTGAAATTTCACAAAAAATCGATTAAATACATTATAAAATAAATAAAAATTTACGGGTCGTTATACCGACGTTTTACCAAAGGATATATATTTACCCCAAATTCTTTGTAACGAATGGTTCATAAACCGTAGTTAAATCGCAAGGGATTAGCAACAGATAGTGTCCAGGTGCATACTTTAGGCTTGGATATCAGCCGATAATCCGTCGCTAATGCATAAGCTTTAGTATGGGTTTAGCGGCAAATATTTCTTATATCTGTCGCTAGTCACATGCTGATTTGCAAAGGTTTTGCAGCGGATTTCTTATTCAATTGCCGACATTTTATTGGTCTTTATGGTTGAAAATTCCATTGGTATTCTCTTTATATTCCGTCAGTAGGTATAATTTTTTATTTTTTATTAGAGCTTTGCCAACAATTACTGTTCGACATTCAATAGTAAAGCATCTACAGAAATATGTATGTAAATATATGCATTTTTATATAAAATGAATAGCTTAAACAAAAAATAAAATGCAATTATGAATTTTTCCATCATGCACAAACAAAATTATATTCTAACAAATAATGCTACTTAAGTAGTGCTAATATCCTATAGAAAAAACAATACCATTTATACATTCTTCGACCCATTTTATACACTAAGTTGAGTTATATACATCAAAACTATTCAATTATTGCTAGTGTTACCCGATATAGAAACATATTACCATCCATAGCCATAACACCCATAAAAAAACCACATAATATCGTGTTTAAACAAATTATGTCCAACTACCATACCCGAAGAGCTTATGAAGATGATGATGGCAAAGGGCTTTCATAATTAGATTCATCACGCCTCTAAAGCATTGTCATAACCTTTGTCATTTGTGCTTGAAAGTTCTCTCTATCTTCCTTTTGCTACTGTGCAAGTCTTGCTTGCTCTTCCTCGAGTATTTAGCATTTAACTCGCTTGTTTTCTCTCTCCTCCTCAATCGTACGTCGCTTTGCTTTTTCATTCTCAAGCTCTAAGCGCATTTCCTTAACATTTTTATAGCTTATAAACATCATCATCATTGCCAACACAATGTCATTTTGAACGTCGAGAAGATGAGGGAAGCTGCATGGTAAAAGTGAAATTACTACTTGCAATAATAAATTGAAAACACTAAACTAAGTTACGATTCATGTCCCTACAACTCAAATTTATAAATTAGATTATTACCCATGCCTTAATTTCAATATATTATATGCACGCCTATGTTTGCTTGTGACCTAATTTCTAGAAGAATAAAGAAAAACTAAATGTTAAACATGTACAAGAACCAGTACATTTATTTAGCTATGTTATCTACGCATGTATTCTATTCTACATTTTGTATTTAATTTTGCATGTTTCAACTATGAATGATTTTGTTGTATGTCAATATATGGTTGTAGGGAAGGATTTCAAAGATGCTCATTCGGTAATTTGCAAAAATAATACATATAAACAATATCAAATTAGAAATATGACGGGAAGATAATGAGTTGCAGCTTATAGGAGCTTAACTAATATCAAACTAGAAATATAAATAATATCAAATTAGAAAGACTAATCAAAAGAAAACATGTATAAAGCTAATTAAATTAGCTGAAGGGAGCAGGTAGCTTAAATAATGAGTGGTAGAACGTGATGGCAAACGTTTTAGTGACTGTTGCAATTTTTGGCTTCCCTGGCAAAGCACATGTAATGATCCGGATTTTATGACGTTGGTTAATTGGGTGATTAACTAAATTAAATTATTAGGATAATTTTGATCGATCAAATAAATAAATTTTCTGATGTAAAAAATACCTGTATCTATGAATTGATTAAAAACTATATTAAATATTGAATTGCAAATTCCTGAACCTGATAAATATTTTAGAAATGTGTATATATAAACTCCACCATTTAAAATTAAGATAAAACATCCAAATATATATATAAATATATACAAGCTTTATGATGTTGGTAATATATATGAGTATAAATATATATATCCCATATGAAGTAAAATATAGGAAAGTCTGTATAAATATGAATATATATATATAATATCAAGCAATGTATATGAGAATATGTATAAATATAAATGTATGAATATGATGGTAAAACATATGTAAATAAATGTATGTGTATAAAGATATGGTATATGTAAATAAATATACATGAATGTATGACTTTAAATGACATGAATATGTGCATATGTATAAAGACAATGCATACGCAAATATAGATAAATATGTAAAGAGGGAATAATATAAGAATATATATATATGTAATATGATGACAAATACAAGCAAATGTATATATATATATATTAAATAGTGAAAATGCAAGTATATATGTACATATATAATGATGACAATATATATAAATATATATATATATATATGTTCATAAAAATATATATATATATATATTTATATATGTTCATAAAAATATTCTATGTGTGAATATGTGTATATATGTTATGAAAACCTTGCATATACTCTAAGTTGTAGGAAATATATATATATATATATATATATATATGTATGTATTTATGTATGTATGGATAAGCCTAAGGGGACATTATAATGGCACATTTCATTTCAAGCTCACAAAATAGAAAATTAACAAATAAATCAAGTCAAGCTCTCATAATATAAAACCAGGTCATGTACACATATTAAATCAAATCCCCTTTTCAATTAATCAAATCACTTTTTTGAAAATATATATACATATATGAAAACCTGTACACAAATACCTCAGCCTAGCTTCTCCTGCACACTTCCACCCTATATATATATATATATATATATATATATATATACATATACAAATCACTTCTTTATGGCCTTCAAGTTTAACATCCTCACAAATAAAAATACATAAAGATTATCGAAACAAAAGAAGCTTTTTATCGTTAAAGAAATAAAAAAAGAAAAAATATATAAGTCGGTAAAGGCTTGAAGTAGGAAAAAGTTCACCCATCCTAGAATTGTGAGTAAATACAAAATTTAGCTTATTATAATTCTTATATACACCTATATACCTTTGGATTTGTAGGAACTGATGTATTTTGTCAAATATACCTAGGTTAATTAGTTTCTATGCTCTGTATATATGGGTAAAATAATGATTACATACTTGTGAACTCATAGTGACAGGTTTGGCTTCTCTGTTCTTTGAAAGTAGGATATTTCTCCCTTTAAAAATCATTATTTCTTTATTCATCAGATTTTAGACGATGGTTTCAACGGGAAACCTGTTTGATTTTGAGTGAAGTTCTTTTTAAAATTGGTTTCATTAAGTATAGTGAATCATAGAAGGAGGAAAATGGCAATTACAGTAGACAACCTTAAGGTGGACAAGATTCGAATATCATAACTTAAGTTTCTGGTTATATGGCTGTGTTTGTCTTCAAAAATCATGATTTTTAAAAGAGTTTTGATGATTTTTAGTTATGTAATTGGAGAGATAGAGGGAGTTGATCAATTTTGGGTGAAATGTCGATTTCCGATGGCATGGGTGATTTCGTGTCAAGGAGATCGGCGTGGAGGGGCGTCAATGGGTGGGGAACTCATGAAAAATGTTGCGGTGGTTTTCATGCCCGTGTGTTTTCTTATCAAAATCGATTTAGGATTTAAGGTTTTTTTTGGCCTCCGGTTTCGAGTCAAATGGCGAACCGGAGAGGATGAGAGAAGGTTGAGCACGTGGGGGAAACGGGGCAGGAGGAGGGGGCAAGTTTTTCGATGAAGTTTGATAGCGAATGGTGGTAGGAGTGGTCAGGGCGCGGTGATTGGATGAGAGTCTTTTTCGTTCTAGCATTTGACCGAAGGTCTATTTTTGAGTGGGGCAGTTTTCGTCGTCACTAAGGTGGTTGGATGTGGCATAGTGGTCGTGAGAGACTAGCGTAGATGGTCGGCGGCGTGGCGGAACGACCGGAGAGGGTGTGCACGGATACATGTACATGCATATTTATTTGCATCCAGGTGAAAAGAAAAAAAGAGGAGGAAAGGGCTGGGAAGAAAAGAAGAACGGGTCGAGTTGGGCCAAAGGGAAGTAAGTAAGGGAAAAGAGAAAGGGAAAAGGAAAAGGAAAAGGAAAAGGAAAAGAAATGAAAGAGAAAGGAAAAGAAAAGGAAGGGAAAAAGAAAGGAAGGAAAAAGAAAAAAAAAGAAAGGGGAGAGAAATGGGATTTTTATATATTATAATTTTTTTTATATTTTTACTAAAAATCTATTATTAATTTAAATCCGCGGTTTTTAAGTTCAATGGCATTTTAAAATTTAATGGGCAATTAATTATATTATTATTTGACTTTTAAAATTGATGGAAATTCACAAAGTTTGATATTAAATAATGTGTTTAATTTTAATTAACTAGAAATAATTTGTTATATAATTTCTTAATTTGTAATTAATTTGGATTAAGACATAATGGATTTTCAGTTAATTAAAGTTATTAAATCTTGATGTGAAATTGTTTGATATGGTTATAAATCATGAATTTGGTTAAAGATCTATATCTTGGTTAACCCTATTGGACATTTATTTCAATTATTCTTGCCTGTGCCATCAAGTGGTCAGGTGAGTTAAATAGTAGATTAAAACGATGATACGTTTTATTTGAAATAAACGTCTGTAATAAATTCCAACATTTGAATATTGTCACCCTAAATAACAAATTGTTATTTTAAACAATTTATCCTTTTAGATTTATTATTTGGATTCGAAGGGACCGGAATCAGATATCTGTGTTATTTGAAACCACATCAAATTAATAATAACTCTGAACTTTATGGGTTTGATTATAGAGTTAATATGCTGGAATTGGGTTAATTTCACAAATTTAACTATTTTGAATAAGTAACTATACTTAGACATCACTATAATATCGATGGATTTCTATTATAAGCATTGGTTTTAATCAGATAAAAACTGGACGTGTTGTATGAGTTACCTTGGTTTTCGAAAAAAATTGATAACTCAAGTATTTCAAATTTAAGTGGGTTTACCCACGCTGGTTTCTAGCCTGACTCGGGTGTTACTTTATTGTAATGCTCGGGTCAGACCGAGTGTTACAAAATTTTAGGTTAGGACACTATGGAGCTTGGATGGCAGGAATGTATTGTACGTATTGACTATATTCCGCTATGTATTGTAGGCTGTATAGACAGCAGTTGAGGATTAGTTATTATAACTGTCCAAATTTGTTGTACTCTGATATCTTGTATATATATTAACGGTTATAGCTTTTCTTTGAATAAAATACTGTTCTTGTATATTATATCTTGTTCCGCTGGGACTGTGAGATTCTGTGCTGTTGTTTCTGTTCTTCTTTTATCTCTTTTTCCTCTTAACCCTAAGAACTTAATATTTCCGACACTCGTTTCTCGGCACTCTATACAAGGGACGTATTAGTGTCGATTTTCGGGGGTTGAAAATCGCTCAGTCGTTACAGCACATTCATTATTTTTGGCTTCCCCGGCAAAGCACATTTCAGCCCTGGTGCACTTTATATTATATGTAATCATTTATATTATAATTTAGCAGTTCTTCTGTATACTGCATTTATATTAATATTATATAAGATTGTAATAGTCAATTATATTCCCTAGCAAACGTAAGTAGTCATTTATATGCAAGCATAGGTAGTCATTCAGCAGTTGTTCTGTATACTACATTTAAATGTTGTCATTTAGATTATATGTAATATATATGGTGCTACTGCACATTTCAATAGATGTTCTAATAAAATTTAGACCGACTATATAATGCTATTGCACATTAGTATCTATTATATATAGCGCTATTGAACATTAGTATATTGCAACAGCTGTTCTAATTTAAATGTAAGCTATAATATATAGTGCTACTGCACATTAGTATAGTGCAACTACACATTAGTAAAAGAATAATATATATAGTGCTGTTGCACATTAGCTGTTCTAATTTAAATGTAAGTTATAGTATACAGTTCTAGGCACATTAGTATAGTGCAACTGCACATTAATAAAAGAATCACAATAAAAACATGGATTCATATGTCCCCACTGTGGTTAATGCCAGAACATTATTTTTGGATTCATAGGTGTAGGATCATGTTTTACTTTGATAAATAGAAAACACATATTTATCAATTTTAGATTTTCAAAGTTAAGGGAAATTCACTCAACACGATTTCAGCAGTCTAACAAATTAAACAATAGTAATCCCACACAGCTTAGTGCCATGAAATTAGCAAAAACTCATCAATATAATTCAGTTCGTGCACTCAAAATCAGTCCATTCATGGAAAACAACAACTAAGTAGAACAACATGACACATTTGTGGTGGACGTTTGCTGATGATATTTTTTTTCTAGGTGTGGATTCATTTGAAAACCAAATAAAACAATCAATATATATTCCTATTGATTATAAAAATCCTTCTTTGCAATAATGCAGTCCATCAGATCAATGTTATTGAAATTATTATACACAATATTAAATGGCATATGCATTATCATATTCGTTGTTTTAGTAATTTGTAGCATGAGTGCATTGTTGATTAAACCATGATGATAAAGTTGGTGCTAAAGTTATTCAATCACAGTTGATACTTGATAAACATATGACAGATGGGGTAAAAATGTTTATTTGCATCCGTACATATTACTGATAGACATACACTTGATAAACATATTACCTTTAATACATTCGCATATAATCAAGTCAAAAGAGAATAGTAATTTAGTACCTCTAAATTCCCTATGGGGCAAAATGTTCTTTCGCATTCGGCACTATAAGTGATTTGAATATGGTATCGACTGTCTTTGGAGGCAACTCTACGGTGTCATCACCAATTGTGTCTCGAAGTTTGCAAGCTCTCATCAAATTGTCATGTTAAGAAATAATATATTTTTTAATTGTAAAAATTTATCTTTAACTGTTATTAATTTAGAAAAAATTATGACATATACAAAACTTCATCGCTTTAAGATCTATCCAAGTAGGTGGAGTAGAGTCATCCTTATTAAGTGCTGCAGCTTTGATACGAGTATGCTCAAATATCTTGAGTATATGAGCAGGCCTACCATACTCCTTACTCTAAATAATTTTATTTTCTTTAATATTCACAATTTTGAAAGTCAAAATAAATAAATAGAGTTATGAGAAACAAAACTATTACTAATCTTTTGGCATGCTCTTGTGTAGAAATAGGTCCACAACTGTGCAAAGTCGGATTATAGTTTGTATTTTTTGAAACTTTCTTTGATTTCTCTTTAAAATCTGAAAGATCTTAGTATTGGAGCCACTTGTCCCAAACAACTTGACTCATAAAGATATGTTTAGCATTCTTTTCCTTTATATCACTAACCATATCCAAATATCTTTTGCTAGCCTTTGTCTTCTAGTGTTTTCTTATAGTCTCTATTGGATAAGCATCATAACCATACACTTGATCCTATAATGTATGATACTTGTTACATAATAATGTGTTAAAACAATATATTCAAAGCTAACTGCAAGGGTTTTGATTTACCTATTGCTAGAGTACGTCATATAGATGTTCTTATCAAGAAATAGACCAATCAAGTAATAGCATCCTACATTTTTATAGTTGAAACTTACCAAAAAAATCTTCAAAAAGCAGATCCTTATAATTTGATGGTATCTTTCCAAAAGTGGGCCAAAAATCAGCTAAATCATTTTGAAATGATGCAGTAATCCTCTTCGAAATTTGACTGGAAGGATGCATTGAAAAAGTGCTGTATAGAATATTTATGTTATCAGAATAGAAAGTCAAACAAATATAAATATATATCATTATAAAGCACATACTTATCTTTTGTCTCTATAAGTCGAAGTTCGATGAGGCCAAATGTATTAATCGACTTTGTCATTGGAATCATTGCACCATCATGTTCTCTTTGCTGAGAAACAGAGTTGGATGCATTTGTAGAGGATTAGGCTGTGAAGAAAGCTACGAAGGTTGAGGTATAGATTGTGGAGCATGTTCGCTTTGCTGAGAAATAGAGTTAGATGTTTGTTGTAGAGGATTAGGATGTGGAGGAGCAGTATACAAAGGATTAGCTGTAAAGAAAGCTGCAAAGAAGTAGACAGTCGACTAGTCTGTAGGGGAATGAGTTAGGAAGGAGTAAGCTATGGAGGAGTAGACTTTCGACTAGTCTGTAGGGAATGGGTTGGGAAGGAGTAAGCTGTGAAGGAGTATGTTGGGAAGTAGTTGTGGCGACCCGCCTTTCATTCCATAGAAAGACGTACCATCATTAAGAAAGAAAGGGATAGAAAAGAGAGAAGATAGGAAAGAAAGAACTAAACAATATCAAAATCTCATAGTAGAATGAATAAAATATATTACATCACATAGTTATTACATAATACACAACATCTACTAGTGTCACTCGGCTTATACATAACAGATTAGACAGTCATAAGACCTGTCTATCATACATTACAACTCAAAATACAACACAAAGATCAACACAATGGAACCACACAATATATATATACGCTGAAGCCTCCTACTCCAAGTCTCCTCTAGAATTTGTCAAAGCTAACCTGAATCCCTTGGCTACTCGTAAAAATTTGAGTACCCAAGAGTTTAAGAAAACAGAAAATAAACTCTTGGTCAGACATGGCTTTGGTGTGAGTAAACGAGTTAAAGTTATTTAACTTTGAAAACCATTTGAAAACAAAGGTTTCTCGTAAGACCACGCCACAAATAAACTTGTCGGGTTTTTACCTTACAATAACCAAAACATTTAATAGCAAAACCAGCAATATTATAATAGTGTCAAGGGTTTTCAAGTAAAATAGAGAATAGCTGGAATGCTTACATCTCACGTTTCAATATAGTTGGGCACAATCAAAACGTACGACACTTATTGGAGATTGGATTCCATACAATGGCAGGGCTACTAGGGTACCGCCTGTCACGGTACCTGTTCTAGATCAGAGTACTAAGGATCCACCCTAAATCTACAGCAACAAAGGACCAGAACTATCCCTTACTGGATAATCCTGAACAAGACAACCCCGTAGTTGGCGCGACCAACCACCCACTAAGCCGAATAAAAAGAGACCTCTAGACAGGGGAAAATATCATCCTACTTGGGTGCTACCCACTTAGCCTTGCTGCACCTCTCCTATTTTAGCCATTCCCGGTTGATGAGGCTTGAGGGTACGATTACCTTTTTAGAACACATATCTTGGAATGCTCACCGTCCTCCAATGACAATGGTCTACAAGCATTCATCCATACAAGTCCGTTTTGGGTTCGAACGAAACTAAAGGCACTATCTCACTACACTCATTTTGGAATCACCCTCAGAGTTAACGACAATAACCCTTGCACTCTGAACCTCTATCTCGAAACTGAAAGCACTATCTCCGTTAAACTTGTTTTGGAATCACCCTCAAAGTTAACGACAAATAGTCCTTGCACTTCAAGTCTTCATCTTGATCTTCACTTGAGATTTCATGACCTATCGTTTAATTTGGATTGATGTGGTTTTCAGATAGCCAATTTGGAAATCTGATCCTAGTCTCATCGAAATCCAAATCGTCGTTTTAAAATCCAAGTTGTTTAAATTAAAATAATTTAATTTATATTTAGAGTAACATATTCACATAGATAGATAATTCACATTATCATAGATGGATAATCCATATTATCACAATTCAACCAGAGCATCTCATGTCATAGAGCAGCACATGTCAGAGATACCAAATAATCCAAGGCATTCAGTATCATTCAATCATCTATAAGCAAGATTAATTAGATGTACAATTCCTAATTAATTTAATTTAATCTCCAAATAAATTAAATTAATCACTCTAATTACCTTTAAATCGTGCTTTCTTAACACTAATTAATTACACACCAATTAATTAATCATCCTTTAATTATCCATCTTAATTAATCATCCTTAATTCATTATTCTTCAATTAAGTAATTAGCCTTAATCAATCACATAAATTATTTATCCTTTAACTATTCACATTTATTAACCTTAAATTACTTATATTAATTAACTAATCCTTTAATTGATTATATTCATTAATCCTTTAGTTAATTTCACCAAGCAATTGATCCTTAATTACTTCCATTAAGTAATTATCCTCTAATTACTTCCATTAAGTAATTTCCCTTAAATAATTACATTCAGTAATTATCCATTAATTACTCACACTAAGTAATTATACTTTATTAATTTCATAAGTGATTATCCTTAATTAATTAAAATAATTAATTAACATAAATTAATTACATTAATCAATTATCCATTAATTACTAGTTAATGATCCTTAAATTAATTACATTCATTAACTATCCATTAATTACTTTCATTAAGTAAATATACTTTGATTATTATCATTAATTAATTAACCCTTATTAATTACTTTAAGTGATTAACCTTTAATTAATTTCACTAATTAATTATTCTTAATTAATCACAAACTTAATTAATTAAAGATAAATTCTTTGTCTTAATTAAATACTTAATTATCATTAAACTTTATTAGAAAAACATTTAGGAATCAATTATCTAATTAAAAATATATAATTTACTTTTAAAAAATAATTTACATATTTAATTTTAACATTTAAAATCTTTGAAAACTTGTTCAAACTTGTTTAATAAATTTAATAAATACTTATTCTTTGAAAACTTTATTATCATTTCTTTTAAAACTTATTCACTTTAAATATATTTTAAAAACCTGGTTAAGCATTCCTTTTGAAACATATTCATTTGAAATACACTTTTAAACTTAGCTAAACATCTTGTTTTGAAAACTAATCATTTAATAACTTTTAAAAAAAACTAAAAACTTGTTTAAACATTTTACTTTGGAAACTTAATAAATACTTTAACTTGGAAACTTGTTTTTTTATTTTGCTTTTAAACTTGTACCTTTTTTGTATTAAAACTTGAGATTTCTTGCTTTATATAAAAACTATTCATGTTTTACTCTATTTTTAAAACTTGGTTGTGATTTTTATTTAAATTTTAAAACCTGGAAATGTGTCATCAAAATTTAAAAACTTTAAAACCAAAAATAATCAAACAGAGACAAACTCTCAAAATACTCGAGCCAAACCCCGAGAACCCACGCGAACAAACCCGAGAAAATGCTCATCTTCCCCAAAGCCCAAACCTATACCAGACTTCACCGTGCACATGCACGCCGCGCCCACCCTACTCTGACCATCGCTATGATCCTTGACAAGTTGACGACATCCTCGCCGTCCCACACGACCACCCAAATCACCGTATTCGCCCAAGAAACGAACTCGAACTATCGAGCACAACTGGAACCCATAGCTCGATCAACAAATCACCTCGCCGACGACAATCTGGTCCACCAGAACCCACATCCCTCCAACCAGAGCAACGCCATGACACCCAGCATCGATTCCCCCACTCGTGATCGCCTCCGGTCTCCCTACGGCGACGCAATCACCTCGAATACATCGACAACCTAATCTGATGACAAAACCCTACTTTGATGTCCTCTGGCCTCCATGGTCATCTTAAAATTACTTCACCATTTTTCCTGTGATCGTCAACCCTCAAGCTATCCTTGACAACGATCACGATGACAATCACCATGCCGAACGTCGGAATTCGACGATAAACCCAGACCCGATCAACTTAGAATATCTCCCTTATTACAATCTTAAAAATCTTGAATTGATTATCAAAATTCATAATTTTCCACTACGAATCTGGTGGTAAAATCCAAACTCGAAATTATGATCATCAATTTTTGACTTAAATTTGATTTTACTGTAATTTTCCTATTTTTGAATTAATTACTAAATATAAATTTTTGAAACCATTTTTAAACATAAATTTACATCAATGCAATCATTTTCCATTTAGAGATCATAGCCAGATAAAGATTGGGAAGTTAGGAAATGATTTTTGAACTTATTTTCTAGCTTGTGAAAACAAACAGAGAGAAGTTCTTCAATAGACAGGCATGCATACAGATACATACACATAGAACTTCACTATATTCAAATTTTATTCTAGTTAAAACATTCATGCACATTATAATTACAACACGATTTTATGAATTTAGCACATGCATTAAGGATTAAACATATATTTAGTTTTTAAAAAATGTTTACTCACTTGATATAATAAAACAGAGAACAGTTTCTCCCTCCTTGAAATGATCAGGAAATTGGTTTTGAAACTGAAGCTTGCTTGATCTGGAAATTGCTACTGATATTGATTTGATCTTGATATTTAATTTCATTTGAAACTGAAGCTTGCACCTTTGTTTTGATGTTTGATTGAATTGCAACTTGAAACTGGTTGAAACTGATGTTTGATTTTATTTCCTTTTTCTCCTGGTTTCAGGTTTTATTTAGAAGAAGACAGAAAGAATTTAGGAAATAGGAATGGATGAGAAGTCTAGCCTGGTTTCTTCTAATAACACTTATTTATAAACTTTAATTGATAAAGAAAATTGTTGCCACTTGTTAATTCAAGCTATATTAAGCTTCCAAATGTAAATGCATGATTTTACTATTTTACAAATGTCTAATGCTTGTATTATATGTTTACAAATGTTTAAATCCATTTTTATATTAATTACTCAAGTTTTTATATTAATATGTTATGTTTCTATTAATTTTTATATATATACAAATTTACTATGAGCTATCTAGAAAGAAAGAATATTTTAAACCTTTTATTAAATTCTATTTAAACTTAAGCTAAAATACTTTTAAATTAAATAAATATTTGGTTTTGAAAATATAGAATTAACTTTAACTAGCTTTGTAAATTATTAACTTGAATTTGAAACATAACTTCCAAATCACAATACATACATATATATATATATATATATATATATTACAATTTGAAAACATTTTTATTAAATCCAAACCAAAGCCTTCTATTCACAATGTATATATAGATATATACATTATAATTGGAAACATTTTTATTAGGTTTAAGATGATAAATTTGTTTTTGAAAATATAAATTTGACAAACTAAATATTATTAGCTTTAAAAAGAATAAACTTGCCAATTTTAAAATAATTATAAAAGAAAATTATTAAACCAATGTTGTCAAATTTAAATAATTATTAATGAAGATTATCAAATTGCTACTGCCAAAATTCCGGGTCATCACATTCCTCCCCCCTTAAGAGAATTTTTTCCCCAAAATTTAAAAGCAAAGATAATTTAATAATCCATCAAAGGTTTTTATTCAATCAACAAAGCATACATATCAGCCAGATACTAACAACCATAACAACCAATTCATTCAAACAAACAAATCTAATTATCCTGACACTATTCAGGATAGGCTTCCTAATACTATCTAAGGTTTCCCAGGTACAATCTCTGGAATCCTCGCTCCATTGAACCTTAACTAGCTACACCCCTTTGATCCTGAGCTCCTTCTCATCTTGATCTACAATCTAAACAGGATATCTGACCATTATCGAGTCTAGCTCAACTTCCAAATCCTCTTGAACTGTTGGTTCTACAACCAGAGATGGATCATACACTGTGAATCCCAGCCATCCGAACTGGCAATTCAATCCTTAGGCCCAAATTCAAATCCTTTTGAGATCATGGAAAAAGTCCAATATACCTTGGAGTTAACTTTCCAGTCTTATCAAATCTGATTGCTCCTTTGATCGAAGAAGCCTCAACAAAAACCAAATCTCCGACTTTGAATTCCAAAATCTTTCGTCTCTTATCCCATAACTCTTTTGACGACCCTGGGCTTCCTACATCCTTTCTTCAATCAGCTCAACCTCCACAGATGCTTCTCGAAACAAATATGGACCAAGAATAAGACAAATCTCCGGACTATACCCAACAAGATGGTCTTCCCAAGATCCGTCGAAATCTAGAACACAAGCTCTATTCCACAAGCATCAGTAAACTTCGAACTTACTTCTCCCATCCAGAATAGCCAGAACAGGTGCACTCGAAAATCTCCCCTTCTGATCCTGAAAAGCTTCTTCACACTTAGTGGTCCACTTGAACTTACTTCCTTCCTAGTCCGCTTGGTCAAGTGAAAAGAAATCTTAGAGTAATCCCAGATGAACTTCATGTAGGAGTCTGCGGTTGCTTCCACTCTAGAACAACTGCTACCTCGCTTCCGCTGCGCAACTCTGATTTGGAGTAAATGAGAATGTCGTCGATGAACACGAGCACAAACTTGATCAACACATCCCGGAAGACATGGCTCAACAAATCCACAAAATAAGCTGGAGTGTTGGTTAATCCAAAAGACATAACCAACCACTCAAAGAAATAGTTAGGTCCCTTAAATGTAAACAAAGGTACTGTCTTCAGCTACCCTTAGCTGGTGAAAACCCAAAACTAGATCCAATAGAGAAAACACAGAAGCACCAAGAAATACCGAGTCTACTTCACCAAATCTCTCTCTATGAGCCATCCTTCTACTGGGTTGAACCACTGATATTGCTCCTAGAACCAAGTCAATATGGAACTAAATCTCCTAATGCAGGCAACTTTTGACTCCTCGAAGTCATTCGGAAAAATCTCTGACAACTTCGATAGCTTCCACTTCCTCTTGAGATGCCTTGACTCCATGTAGAAGACTACTCAGATAAACTCCTGAATTATCGCAAGTCACTTTTGCAATCCTACCCAGTTCAGATTCCAAAGATATTGTTCTCTCTTCTCAAATCAGAACTGCATAAAGCTTATCTAACCAATCCATTCCAAAACAAGGTCAAATCCTTCAAAAATGCCTTTACCTTCAGAAGAAGCTGACGGTCCACCTTCAATAGTAAACATCTTGATCTGCTGAGCTTTCCTGAAGAAGTGGGTAAGCTTTCACCATATGCCCGAGCTGCTGACAGTTGAAATACAACAACTTCCAAACTATCGAAGAAATAGGTCCACTCTGCTGCTTCTGAACTCCACCTCTAGGACATTGCTGAGCCAGATGACCTTTCTACTGGCACACTTCCGAGCTGCACTGCTGCCACTGATGCCAAAGACTTCTTATTCATAAACTCCTCGGACCACAAAGCCATAAAAAATTCCACAAACGAGCCTTAGAGACGAGCAGCCATCTTCTCAAGAAATTCGGGCCTTAATCCAAGCACAAACATCTCATTCTTCTTAAGGGGTGACAATGAGACCATGTCCATAGCGAGGCAACTCATTGGCCTTAGTCTCAAACTCCGATACAGACAAACTCCCTAGCTTGAGATCAAGAAAATTCCTATACAGCCAAGTCTCCCCTGTAGTGGGTATAAACTGCTCCTCAAACACTTCCATAAACTTGTTCCAAGAGAAACATCTTCATGAACATCTATAGTTACTGCATCCCACCATGCAGCTACTCCTTCCTGAAGTTGCCAAGATGCCAAGACTCGCTTCTGCTCATCCGTCAGATCCAACTCTTGAAAATCCACTCACATGAGCACAACCAAGCTTGCACTTCAATGATGGACTCGGGACCTGGAAAAGGTTTCCCTCCGAGATTAATGAAATCCTTACACCATGCTGCACAGCTTAATCGAGGAGGTATTGGGTTTACAGCCTCGGCAGACACTCTTCTACCTCAACATTAGGGCCTCTTCCATTTGTGGTAGTCGTGCTACACACACCACTGCCCTTCTACCACTAGAACTCAAGCTGTCCAGCCTAACTTATGTGGGTAACCCATATAGGTAATCCAACAAATCAGGTAGGGGTGTGTGTGTGTGTGTGTGTGTATATATAAATACAAGTACGCTCTCTCAAGAAAGATATCACTCCAAAGCCTAGGTATTATCTCAACCTAGTGCTATGATACCACCTGTGACGATCTGCCTTTCATTCCATAGAAAGACGTACCATCATTAAGAAAAGAAGGGATAGAAAAGAGAAAAAATAGGAAAGAAAGAAATAAACATTATCAGAATCTCACAACGGAACGAAAAAAATATATTACATCACATAGTTATTACATAATATACAACATCTATCAGTGTCACTCAGCTTATACATAACACATTAGACAGTCATAAGACCTATCTATCATACATTACAACTCAAAATACTTCACAGAGATCAACATAGTGGAACCACACAATATTTATATACGCTGAAGCGTCCTGCTCCAAGTCTCCTATAGAATTCGTCAAAGCTAACCTGAATCCCTTGGCTACTCGTAAAAATTTGAGTACCCAAGAGTTTAAGAAAATAGAAAATGAACTATGGGTCAGACATGGGTCTGGCGTGAGTAAACGGGTTAAAGTTGTTTAATTTTGAAAACCATTTGAAAACAAAGTTATCTCGTAAGACCACGCCATAAATAAACATGTCAGGTTTTTACCTTACGATAACCAAAACGTTTGATAGGAAATCCAGTGATATTATAATAATGTCTAGGGTTTTCAAGTAAAATAGAAAATAGCTGGAATGCTTACATCTCACGTTCCAACATAGTTGGGCACAATCAAAACGTATGACACTTATTAGAGATTGGATTCCATACAATGGCAGGGCTACTGGGGTACCTCCCGTCACAGTACCCGGTCTAGATCAGAGTATCGAGAATCCATCCTTAATCCTCTGCAACACAAGACCAGAACTATCCCTTACTAGATAATCCCGAACAAGACAACCCCGCAGTTAGCGTGACCAACCGCCCACTAAGCCGAATAAAAAGGGACCTCTAGACAGGGGAAAATCCCGTCCTACTTGGGTGCTACCCACTTAGTCTTGCTGCACCTCCCCTGTTTTAAGCATTCCCGGTTGATGAAGCTTGAGGCTACGATTACCTTTTTAGAACACATATCTTGGAATGTTCACCGTCCTCCAATGACGATGGTCTGAAAGCATTCATCCATACAAGTCCGTTCCAGGTTCGAATGAAACCGAAGGCACTATCTCGCTACACTCATTTTGGAATCACCCTCAAAGTTAACGACAATAGCCCTTGCACTCTGAACCTCCTTCTCGAAACTAAAAGCACTATCTCCGTTAAACTCATTTTGGAATCACACTTAGAGTTAACGACAAATAGTCCTTGCACTTCGAGTCTTCATCTTGATCTTCACTTGAGATTTCATGAACTATCGTTTAATTTGGATCGATGTGGTTTTCAGATATACAATTTGGAAATCTGATCCCGGTCTCATCGAAATCCAAATTGCTGTTTTAAAATCCAAGTTGTTTAAGTTAAAATAATTTGATTTATATTTAGAGTAACATATTCACATAGATAGACAATTCACATTATCACTGATGGATAATCCATATTATCACAATTCAACCAGAGCATCTCATATCACAAAGAAGCACATGTCACATATTAGAGATACCAAATAATCCAAGGCATTCAATATCATTCAATCATCCATAAGCAAGATTAATTAGATGTACAATTCCTAATTGATTTAATTTAATCTCCAAATAAATTAAATTAATCACTCTATTTACCTTTAAATCCTGCTTTCTAAACATTAATTAATTACAAACCAATTAATTAATCATCCTTTAATTATCCATCTTAATTAATCATCCTTAATTGATTATTCTTTAATTAAGTAAATAGCCTTAATCAATCACATAAATTAATTTTCCTTTAACTATTCACATTAATTAACCTTAAATTACTTATATAAATTAAATAACCCTTAATTGATTATATTCATTAATCCTTTAATTAATTACACCAAGTAATTAATCCTTAATTACTTCCATTAAGTAATTATCCTCTAATTACTTCCATTAAGTAATTTTCTATAAATAATTACATTCAGTAATTATCCATTAATTACTTATACTAAGTAATTATACTTTATTAATTTCATAAGTGATTATCCTCAATTAACTAAACTAATTAATTATCTTAAATTAATTACATTAAGTAATTATCCCTTAATCACTAGTTAATGAACCTTAAATTAATTACATTCATTAACTATCCATTAATTCCTTTCATTAAGTAATTATGCTTTGATTATTATCATTAATTAATTAACCCCTATTAATTACATTAAGTGATTAACCTTTAATTAATTTCACTAATTAATTATTCTTAATTAATCACAACCTTAATTAATTAAAGATAAATTCTTTATCTTAATTAAATACTTAATTACATCATTAAACTTTATTAGAAAAACATTTAGGAATCAATTACATAATTAAAAATATATAATTTACTTTAAAATAAAACAATTTAAACATTTAATTTTAACATTTAAAATATTTGAAAACTTGTTCAAACTTGTTTAATAAATTTAATAAATATTAATTCTTTGAAAACTTAATAATCATTACTTTTAAAACTTATTCACTTTAAATATATTTTAAAACTTGGTTAAATATTCCTTTTGAAACATATTCATTTTAAATACACTTTTAAACTTAGCTAAACATCTTCTTTTGAAAACTAATCATTTAATAACTTTTAAAAAAACTAAAAACTTGTTTAAACATTTTACTTTGGAAACTTAATAAATAATTTAACTTGGAAAACTTGTTTTTATTTTGCTTTTAAACTTGTACCTTTTTTTATGTTTTAAAACTTGAAATTTCTTGCTTTATATAAAAAATATTCATGTTTTACTCTATTTTTAAAACCTGGTTATGACTTTTATTCAAATTTTAAAACCTGGAAATGTTTCATCCAAAATTTTAAAACCTGGAAATCTAAAATAATCAACCCGAGCCAAACTCTCAAATACTTGAGCCAAACCCTGAGAACCCACGCGAACAAACCCGAGAAAATGCTCATCTTCCCCAAAGCCCAAACCTATACCAAAATTCACCATGCACACGTGCACGCCACGCCCACCCTATTCCGACCATCGCCACGATACTCGACAAGTCAACGACATCCTCACCATCCCACACGACCACCTATATCGCCGTATTCGCCAGAGAAACGAAATCGAACTATCGAGCAACACTGGAACCCATAGCCCGATCAACAAATCACCTCGCCGACGACAATCCCATCCACCGGAACCCACGTCCTTCCGACCAGAGCAACATCATGACACCCAGTGTCGATTCCCCCACTCGCGTTCTCCTCTGGTCTCCCCACGGTGACACAATCGCCTCGAATACATCGACAACCCAAACTGATGACAAAACCCTACTTTGACGTCCCCTGGCCACCCGGCCATCTTAAAATTACTTCACCATTTTTCCTGTGATCGTCAACCCTCAAGCTATCCTCGATAACGATCACGACGACAATCACCATGCCGATCGTCGGAATTCAACGATAAACCCAAACCCGATCAACTCAGAATATCTCCCTTATTACAAACTTAAAAATCTTGAATTGATTATCAAAATTCATAATTTTCCACTACGAATCAGGTGGTAAAGTCCAAACTCGAAATTATGATCATCAATTTTTGACTTAAATTTGATTTTTACTGTAATTTTCCTATTTTTGAATTAATTACTAAATATAAATTTTTGAAACCATTTTTAAACATAAATTTACATCAATGAAATCATTTTCCTTTTAGAGATCATAGCCTGATAAAAATTAGGAAGATAGGAAATGATTTTTGAACTAATTTTCTAGCCTGTGAAAACAAAAAGAGAGAAGTTCTTCAATAGACCGGCATGCATATAGATATATACACATAGAACTTCACTATATTCAAACTTTATTCTAGTTAAAACATTCATAAACATCATAACTACAACATGACTTTATGAATTTAGCACATGCATTAAGGATTAAACATATATTTAGTTTTTAAAAGTGTTTACTCACTTGATATAATAAAACAAAGATGGTTTCTCCCTTTTTGAAATGATCAGGAATTTGGTTTTGAAACTGAAGCTTCCTTTGATCTGGAAATTGCAACTGATATTGATCAGATCTTGATATTTAATTTGATTTGAAACTGAAGCTTGCACCTTTGTTTTGATGTTTGATTGAATTGCAACTTGAAACAGGTTGAAAACTGATGTTTGATTTTATTTTCTTTTTCTTTTGGTTTTAGGTTTTGTTTAGAAGAAGAAAGAAAGAATTTAGGAAATAGTAATGGATGAGAAGTCTAGCATGGTTTCTTCTAATAACACTTATTTATAAAATTTAATTGATAAAGAAAATTGTTGCCACTTATTAATTCCACCTATATTAAGCTTCCAACTGTAAATGCATGATTTTACTATTTTACAAATGTCTAATGCTTGTATTAAATGTTTGCAAATGTTTAAATCCATTTTTATATTAAGTACTCAAGATTTTATATTAATATGTTATGTTTATATTAATTTAAATATATATATACAAATTTACTATGAGATATCTAAAAGGAAAGAATATTTTAAACCTTTTATTAAATATTATTTAAACTTAAGCTAAAATACTTTTAAATTAAATAAATATTTGGTTTTGAAAATATAGAATTAACTTTAACTAGCTTTGAAAATTATTAACTTGAATTTAAAACATAACTTCCAAATCACAATATATACATACATATACATATGTATATATATATATACACACGTATATATATATATATACACATATATATTACAATTTGAAAACATTTTTATTAAATCCAAAACAAAGCGTTCTATTCACAATGTATATATAGGTATATACATTATAATAAGGAACATTTTTATTAGCTTTAAGAAGATAAATTTGTTTTTAAAAATATAAATTTGCCAAATTAAATATTATTAGCTTTGAAAAGAATAAACTTGCCAATTTTAAAATAATAATAAAAGAAAATTATTAAACCAATGTTGTCAAATTTAATTAATTATTAATGAAGATTATCAAATTGCTACTGCCAAAATTTCGAGTCATCACAGTAGTATCATTGGGTGCTTCAGATATAATGGCTGGAAGAAATCATATAGTCGTGCAACGATGCAATGATGTTGACTGATTATTTTTGAATTCACTTTGAGATATTATTTAATAGTATGACTAAGTGGAAGAGTAGGCTAGATAGCAAGTTCCCATCCCCGACCTTTTACTTCTTTTTTTCCCTGTTCTTGGGAACCATGTAAGCGTCCATGTATAGCGCCAACCATACCTGTGAACCATGCATAACACTTCAATGGTTAGAATAAGAGTCATATTTCATTACTATGGGTATTACTATTGTCATAAGAACTCAATAGTACATGTGGGTAAATCTAAAATATCTTAGTAATTATAACAAGAATAAAATTGATAGCACACTATGAGAAACAATAGTAATAAGAAGAAAATAACATACTATGAGTCTACGAGTCTATAGTACAAAAAAGAATATCAAATTATGATTTATTCAAATCACACATTCACAAAACATGCACATTATCACTATTTCAACAAGGACTAGAAAACATTTGACATACTATTAAAATGCAAGCCTTCTTTGTATTATAAAATCCAAACATAATATTCCAAACATATAGCAGTTAAAAGACACAAATGCTTCCCAAGGAAATTAAAAACAAAATTCTTCATTATCTGTGCTTTCATTAACATCTAGTTCCTCATTGAATTAGCTGTCGAAGACTAGTGTCATTCTTCATTAACATCTAATTCTTCATTATCTATGCTTTCATTTTTATTCTCAAGGTCTTCCTCTATATTATCATCTTTTTCATCCATATCAAATACTTCTGTGACATGAACACCATCATTAAGAGGCTCGAAGTCAACTTCTTTGTCCATGATGAATTCACTGATTTGATCAAGGTCTTCTTGATAAGCTTGATCATTCAAAATATTTGTGTCAAATGTATGCCTAGCTTTTGTTTTACATACAGCCCACCAATAGTTTTTGTTACTCCTTTCAGATGGATATGTTGCATAATAGACTTGAATTGCTTGTGTTGCCAGCACAAATGGATCATAGGCCTTACACTTGAATTTATGATTTATTTCATTAAGATTGTACAAAAGATGCACATTAACTCCAATTTTAGGTGTATAGTAAAACCAATGACATCTGAATAGTAAAGTTTTTTGCTCTGGATCGATAGTGTAATTCAGCTCGTAAATTTCCTTTAAAACACCGTAATTGTCCTGCATATGCATTTCTATGGCATTGCTACCTTTAACACATACACCACTATTATAAGTTGATTTTCCATAACCATACTCTTCTGTTTGAAATTTATACCCATTAAAGAAAAATGTTTTGCATTTTCTCACTTCTTTTTTAGGCCCAAATGCTAGAAACTTTAATTGTTTATCCATCACTTTATTAATAGGGTCACATACCTATTAATAAAACAAACATAAATTATTATATACATAAATGTATGTAATGCATGATCAAATAAATGTTAGTTACAATTTATTATATTAATCTTACATAATTAAGAAACCAATCACTAAAATTGGAAGAAAGTGGAATATCAGGATTCACCTCCTTAATAATACTACAAGAGCATTAAAATGTGTGAGATGTTTATATTTTCAGAGTAAAATCATCCAATGAATTTAAATTTACCTTATAAAAGGTTCTACTTCTTTGTAGTTAAGAAGAATACAATTCGGGCAACATGGTATTCTTCATTGTCTAATCAATGTTTTTTCCAACAACCATAAGAACGTCCTTCTTTTTTAAACAAGGATAATGAGCAATCATTGGAAAATTCTTTCATGCTATGATTATTACGTAAAATAGATCAATTCATTTTCCTTACATGATCCTCAAAATAATGAGAAAAGAACATTGTCTTTTCTTCCATGATGTATGTAACGACCCGCTATTTTGAACCATTCGCATCCGTGCATGTTAGACTTGAGTTGCTCAAAGCAATAGATTGTTAATGTATATTTGGCAGAACTTAGCATATATAGTAAACAAATCAATCATAGAATCACAAACACAGAGTAATATAACAATAAGCAGCAGAATAGATAAATAGTAGTTCATGAAGCTACTATATAAACATCAGAGTCTGAAACTAAATACAACAGAATCTCAAATGCAAATGAGTCTCTAATACAAAAGCAACTGACAAGTCTGAACATAAATGATTGGAATATACTAAAATAACTGAAAGTTGGATATATAGATCCTTAAACAAAGCTCCATTCTAAAAAGGTGAGTCTTAAATGCTGTGACACTCAGTCTGACTCGAGCAAAATGCAAAATACAAAATACTCGAGTCGGAACTAACATTCTTATACTAGTAAATCAACTCAAGTGAACTGTCAACTGAAATACAAGTAACTTAAAGGATGTTTGGGATTTCCATCCTCTAAGGATCCATAGAACTATCTACTATGTAGTAATATACGCTATTATAATATGTCTATCAGTAAAGTAAAGTATTAAAATAGCATTAAGGCGTTACCCATATCCCCCTTAACACAATTTATATATTCCCGTAGTCTATACAATGCCATAAGCTCCACCAAACCAGTGGTTTACCCAGAGGACACCCCAAAGGTACGGTACAAAACAAACTCGTAGAAGGCGTGATCGGGCATGTGACAAGGCATGCGAAGCAATGCCATAGTAGATATATCATTTGCAGATCCGGACTGGTGGTAATGCATAGCAGCTACAACCGTCCACCTCAAAACATACTCCCACATCAATGGTGCACCCAATCAAATCACAAAGTAATAGAATGGTATAGAAGAAATGTGCCCGATAGGAGGAATGACCTCACTTGGTCCGGCGTGGGTCCTTTTTTAGCCACATCAAGCTGACTCACGGGAGTCTGGGCTGCGCTAATAACTCATATAGAATCATCACCAAACCATTCTACTTCGTTCTGGATCTTGGCGCAGCGGATATTCTGAAAATGTATGAAACGATGAAAGTAGCAATTGATGGAATGGAAGATACCGAAATGCCCAAATCCGTTGATCCAAAGATACTGGATTCTAGCTATCTCAAACACGTTGATAGCGCACTATACCGTGTTTAAAGATCTACGATTCTTCGTACGTTGATCTAGTGCACTAGATACCGTGGATCGGCTTCAAATCCGTTGATTCGAGTGCACTCGAATACCGCAAATGGAGATAGGAGATCACACTCAACTACCAATTTAAATGAAAGCACAAAGCTAACAAATGAAATTTTATTCAAAATCAACCACCCTTTTACAAATGACCCAACCCGCCTATTTATAGGCTTACAACTCAACATGCCAAAACAGACAACACATAGGTCGGTCACGACCTTAAGTAACACGACCTAACACACCAGCCGACTTAACTTGTGAACGACTCAACAGAACACCCTACGACTTAAGAACGAATTACAAGCACATTACAACATAGTTTCAACGACATACGACTTATAAAAGAACGACCTAAAAACATACGACTTATCAATATGTACAACGACTTAAAAACAGCAGCGGCATAAAGAACATAGCGACTCAATAACAACCCAACACATAGGTCGGTAGCGACCTAACTCATAAGTCGGCAGCGACCTAACACTTCAGCGACTTATCGATTAACTTTCGAGCGACTTAAGAAAACAGCTTCAGGAGTAACATTACGCGACTTATCTTCTTCAGCGATTTAACAGAGTTCACGACCTAAGGATTTCACGCGACCTAACTAGGTCGTAGGTCGTCGAACAACTTAACTTAGGTCGTGAGCGACCTAACTCCTTTTGAAAAACTCTGCGTGCATCCTTCGTTAGACCGTACACGACCTATCATAGGTCGTTGGTTTCCTTCTTCTGCATAACTCGCTTCACCACTTTGCTCCAGTACCTCGTTAGGTCGTGGCCGACCTAAAACTCCTCCCTTAGGTCGTGGCCGACCTAAACCTTTGATAAGCCGTAACTCCTTTTCTCTTGACTCGTTAGGTCATGGCCAACCTAAAACTTCTTCCTTAGGTCGTGGCCGACCTAACACTTGTGAAATTGTAGATCGTGCCGCATCATCCTCCCTGGGTTGAGAAAAATTCGACCTCGAATTTGAAAGCTCTTTCCAATCGGATTAGTCATTCCCATAATAAGGTACGAGATGCTTAACATTAAACACGTCAGACGTGTACACATCTTCCGGTAGCTTCAATCTATAAGCATTTTCATTGATCCGTTTCACAATTTTTACAGGACCGATTTTTCTGGCTTTCAACTTGTTATAAGCACCCACTGGAAAACGATCCTTTTTTAACACAGCATACACCAAATCTCCTTCATTAAATTTGACACTCCTTCGCTTCAGATCTGCAGATCATTTGTACTTCTCATTCGCCTTTCTCAATCGTTCTTGAACGATTCTACGACACTCTGTCAATCCTTCAACAAAATCAGCAGCTCGCTTGACTGTCCCCTTTGGTTGTGGTATTATCGTTAAATCCAGTGGTCCCTTTGGCAAACTAGAATATACAATCTGAAATGGGCTGAATCCAGTACTCCGGTTCCCTGCATGATTGTGTGCAAACTCTGCTTGACATAACTTCATATCCTAACTCTTCAGATTGTCTTGCAAAAGACATCTCAACAAATTCCCCAATGATCTGTTCACAACCTCGGTCTGTCCATCTGTCTACGGATGATAAGCGCTACTAAAGTTCAACTTCGTTCCCACCATCTTCCACAAACTTAGCCAAAAATGACTCAAAAATCTAGTATCCCTGTCTGAAACTATAGAATCTGGTAATCCACGAAGACGATAAACCTCTCTGAAGTATAACTGCGCCACATGAACTGCATCTGCCGTTCTCTTACAAGCAATAAAATGTACCATCTTTGAAAAATGATCCACCACAACATAAATAGAATCATTTTGACGCAGCGGATTAATCAAAACAAAATTAGATCGGTGAAAGTAGCAGTCGATGGATTGATGAATGCTGAATTGCCTGAATTCGTTGATCCAAAGATACCGAACTCTAGCTATCTCGAACTCGTTGATCGCGCACGATACCGGGTTCAAAGATCTTCAATTCTTCAAGCGTTGATCAAGCGCACTTGATTCCGCGAATCGGCTTCTACAATCGTTGAATCGAGCGCACTCGATTAACCGAAAGAGGAGATAGGAGATTACACTCAACTATCAATTTGGAATGAAAGCACAAAGCAATCAAAAGAGAATTTTATTCAAAAATCAACAACCTTTACAAATGAAGCAACTCGCCTATTTATAGGCTACAACACGCAAAGCAGAAAAAAAATACAACTCCTAAGTCGGCAACCGACTTAACAACATCTCCGACTTAACATAAGTCGTATACTACTTACAACACAAAGTTCAGAAAAAACTTAAAAATATTACAAGTACTTAGGTCGGTTCCGACTTAACAACAGACGACCTATGAACCCAGACGACCTACGACTTATAACAGCTTACAACACAGCGACACAACTTAAGTCGGCAGCGACTTAGTACAGCATACAATGACTTACAAACCAACGACATAGATTAACTCGTAGAAGAATCAACGCACCAGGCTTCAACGACTTAAAAAAAATCAACGGTCATCATATATCAGCGACTTAAAGAATGGACGGCATCCGTAGTTTGCGACCTAAAACAAAGCGGCATCAGGAATCAAAGGCAGAGATTAACTCGGTAGACACATCAATGGTATCCAGGACTTCGCGACTTAAGATAAAAGCGGCATCAGACCTTCGCGACCTAAGCTTTATGCGACCTAACTTAGGTCGTTCCATTTTAACTCGTAGCACCTTTAACTCGGTATGTCTTTCCAGCGTTCTACCTTCCAACTCGTTAGGTCGTAGGCATCCTTCCATAAGTCGTGAGCGACCTAAAAACCCCTTAGGTCGTGAGCGACTTAGAACTTCAGCTTTCAACAAATTAGGTCGTAGCGCTTTCCTTGGTGACACGGTAGGTCGTTCCCACGACTTATGCCTTAGTTCCTTAGGTCGTACGCATTTCTGAGCGTCGGTTCCGTTAGCTCGTAGCCCATCTTCAATAGGTCGTGAGCGACCTAAGAACCCATTAGGTCGTGAGCGACCTAAGACTTCAATTTTTAACAACTTAGCTCGTTCCAACGAGCTATCTCTTAGCTTCTTAGGTCGTACCCGAGTTAACTCGGTTGGTCGCTTGCATGCTTCAGACTTCCCCTCCTTAGGTCGTGAGCGACCTAAGACTTCTTCACTAGGTCGTGAACGACCTAAACCTTGTAAATTTATAACTCGCGCTGCATCATCCTCCCCAGGTTGAGAAAAATTCGACCTCGAATTTGTACTTTCTGCATCCACAACAAATCCATCCCCATGATATGGTACGAGATGTTTGACATTGAATACGTCAGACGTATACACATCATCTGGCAGTTTCAACTTGTAAGCATTTTCATTAATTCGTTTCATAACTTCCACCGGACCAATTTTCCTGGCTTTCAACTTGTTGTACGCGCCTACTGGAAAACGTTCTTTTGTTAACACTGCATAAACCATATCTCCTTCATTAAACTCAACATTTCGTCGTTTCAAATCTGCAGATTGTTTATATTTCTCATTTGCTTTCTCTAATCGTTCTTGAACGATTTTATGACACTCCGTCAGCCCTTCAACAAAATCAGCAGCTTTCTTAATTGTCCCCTTTGAGTGTGGTATCGTTGTTAGATCCAACGGTCCTTTCGGTAAGCTCGAATAGACAATCTGGAATGGATTGAACCCAGTACTTCGATTCACAGCATGATTATGGGCAAACTCTGCCTGGCATAACTTCACATCCCAACTCTTCAGATTATCTTGAACAAGACACCTCAACAAGTTTCCCAACGATCGATTAACCACCTCCGTTTGTCCATCAGTTTGCGGGTGATAAGCACTACTAAACTTCAGCTTTGTTCCCACCATTTTCCACAAACTCAACCAAAAGTGACTCAGAAATCGAGTATCTCTATCCGACACAATAGATTCTGGCAATCCATGAAGTCGATAGATCTCCTTGAAAAACAATTGAGCAACATGAACAGCATCCGCCGTCTTCTTACAAGCAATGAAATGTGCCATTTTCGAAAATCTGTCAACCACCACATAAATGGAATCATTACCACGCTGCGTTCTCGGCAACCCCAGCACAAAGTCCATACTCACATCAACCCATGGTTTATTTGGTACAGGTAATGGCATATATAAACCTGCATTAGTCGCAGTTCCTTTCGAAACCTGACAAATATGACAACGCTCCACAAACCTTTCCACCTCTTTCCTCATTGATGGCCAAAAGTAGGACTGTGAAATCAACTGTAAGGTACGGTCTCTTCCAACATGTCCTTCTTCATGTAACTCCTTGATAATCTTCATTCTCAAACTACCCTCCGGAATGCACAATCGATTTCCTTTGAACAGAAAACCATCTACCATCACGAAGTCATCCGTCTCTCCCTCCTTGACTTTATCAACAAATTTTGCAAAGTAAGGATCATCAGTAAATAATTCTGGCAATATTTCAAACCCCGTCACTTCAACCTTTAGTGTAGTCAACAAATGACTCCTTCTACTCAAAGCATCAGCCACACGATTTGTCACCCCTGACTTGTGTTTTACAACAAAAGTAAACTGTTGCAGATATGCAATCCACGATGCATGTCTCGCTGAAATCTTGTCTTGCCCTTGCAAATGCTTCAATGCTTCATGATCAGTATACAGAACAAACTCCTTCTGAAATAGATAGTGTCTCCAGTGTTTAATAGATTGTACAACAGCATAGAATTCCACATCATATGTGCTGTATCTCATCTTTGCTCCTGACAACTTCTCACTAAAGTATGCAATAGGACGCCCTTTCTGACTCAACACCCCTCCAATCCCAACCTTGGATGCATCAGTGTGTAGTTCAAACACCAACTGAAAATCAGGTAGCACTAGAATTGGTGCAGAGGTCAAAAGATCTTTGATTCGTTCAAAAGCAACCCCGGCTTCCTCCGTCCATGCAAACTGTTTACCTTTCATGCAATCTGTAACAGGCGCCATCACACTACTAAAGTATGGTATAAACCTTCGATAAAATGAAGCCAACCCATGAAAACTACGAACTTCCGTTATCGTCTTGGGCTGCGGCCAATTTCTGATCGCCTCAACTTTACTTTGGTCAACCTGTATTCCTTTCTCTGAAACAACATACCCCAGAAATAAAACACTGTGCGTCATGAACACGCACTTCTTCGTAGCAGCATAAAATTGTTCTTGTCTCAGTACCATCAGCACTTCTCTAAGATGATTCAAATGTTCCTCGGGACTCCCACTGTAAATTAGAATATCATCGAAATATACCACCACAAATTTCCCAATGAACGGTCGAAAAATCTGATTCATCACCCTCATAAAAGTACTCGGTGCATTTGATAAACCAAACGGCATGACCAACCATTCGTATAGACCCTCCCTGGTTTTAAAAGCAGTCTTCCACTCATCTCCTGGTCTGATACGAATTTGATGATATCCGCTCTTCAAATCAATCTTCGAAAATATAGTAGCTCCGCTTATTTGATCTAACAAGTCATCCAACCTCGGCATTGGAAATCTATATCTCACAGTAATCTTATTCAATGCTCGACTGTCAGTGCACATCCTCCACGTCCCATCCTTCTTGGGTACCAATAAAGCTGGTACAGCACAAGGACTCAGACTCTCCTGCACACGCCCCTGCTCAAGCAATTCCTCTACCTGCCTCCGCAACTCTTCATGTTCCTTCGGACTCATTCTATAATGTGGTCTGTGTGGCAACACAGCACCTGGAACAAGATCTATCTGATGTTGTATATCCCTCAACGGTGGCAACTCCGTTGGTAACTCTTCTGGAAATACATCGTCAAATTCTTTCAAAATTGGTTTAACTTCTTCTGGAATTTCAACTTCTTCACTGCTCTCACGCCCAATCAACAAGAATACTTCCGGCTCTTCTTCAACTTCTTTAACAAACTCCTTTAAAGTCAATAAAGTTTTCAGCTCTTCAATTTCTTCTGACTTACTTTCTTCTTGTGATCTCTTCTTTGGAACTAAGATAATCTTCGTGCCTTTAAACATAAAACTGTAACTATTGGTCCGACCGTCATGTTGTACTGCTCGATCATATTGCCATGGTCTTCCCAATAATAAGTGGCAAACATCCATCTCTACGACATCACACCAGATTTCGTCTTTGTATTTCTTCCCAATAGAGAATGGAACACGAACTCGTCTATCCACTTTCACTTCTCCTCCTTTTCTCAACCATGCTAACTTGTATGGACTCGGATGTTTCTCTGTTTTCAATTTCAACTTTGTCACAGCCTCGGTTGAAATAATATTATCACAGCTTCCTGCGTCAATCACGAATTTACACACCTTCCCCAGAATAGTACATGTTGACTGAAAGATATTACTCCTCAACCAACTAGCTTCTTCCTGCTTCGGTGTTAAACACGATCTCCTTAGCATTAGGTTACAACCTTCATCTCCTGACGCAATATCCTGCTCGTCCTCCTCAACTGGATTAGAACAATCTCCATCAACATCCTCATCGTCAACTTCTACAATCATGGTTCTCTTCTTTGGCTTTGGACACTCACTGCTTTTATGACCCAATTCTTGACAATTGTAACATTTAAACCCATTGTTAACTTTCGCCTTCTCAACCTCCTTCAACACTGGTCTATTGATAGTTTTAGAAATGTTAGAACCCCCACTAACACCCTTCATTTGATTGCTGGAATTAGTAAACACACCACCTCCTCGTCTACCCTGCTTCTCCCAAGCCAACGCTTTCTGATGTGCTTCCGCTACAGATCTTGGATCGAACATATTCACCATATCCTGAATCTGCATTCTCAATCCCCCAATGAACCTAGATGTCAGCTGCTCTTCTGTTTTCATAATATCATTCCTTGCAATAAGTTGATAGAATTCATCAGCATAGTCATTAACTGTCTTTGTGCCCTGCCTCAAGTTCTGCAAACGTTGATACATCAAAGATTGGTAATTGTAAGGTAAGAACGTTGCTTTCATCAATTTCTTCATCTTCTCCCAAGATTCAATTTTCGACTTTCCCATCCGATCACGTGTAAGTTTGGTCTGCTGCCACCATGCCAAAGCTCTACCCCTTAGTCTTGTAGCGACCAACTTCACTCTACGATATTCTGGTACTTCTTTGAAATCAAAAATCTCCTCAACATTAGCTACCCAATCTAGAAACTCCTCCGCTTGCATACCACCCTTGAATTCAGGAATTTCTGTCTTCATCCCCAACTCCCATTTGTGATCATACTCAGAATAGTTTCTTCCTTGACCTCTTCCTTGAATACTACCACCATCATACTCATCTTCAAAATCAGATGCACAACGATGTCGATTCTGACCACCAACATCTCTACTACCATTACGTCTTCCACCTTCATCCCTTCTATCAACGTTCCTCCGTTCACGATCATTCACGTTCCTCCCACGCCCTTGATCATTTTCAACACTTCTGTCTCGATTGGAATGTGGCGAGACTCTACTACCCCCATGGTTAGATTCTGGTGAAACCCTTCTCCGATTTTGATTCATTTCAAGCATCATTCTCTCTAATCGACCAATCCCTTCAGTAAGCTTCTCATTGAAATTCTCGTTGATTCGTTGCTCCATTTCATCGGCCTCTTCTCTTCCGTATAAAGCATTAATATTGCGATGACGTTGAACTCGTCTTGGCGGCATGATTGAATACTTCACAAACACTTCAACAAATTCACACTTCACGATTCAAACACCTTTCGAACTTTGATCCAAAATGAAATGGATCGAAACTCCAACTTTGTTGCAAAAATATGATGAACACGATGAACACAACTTCAACACTTCAAATTCTCGGCTCCAAGACTCGATTTAGTTATGATTGGCTAAAACAAGCTCCGATACCAAAACTGACGCAGCGGATTAATCAAAACAAAATTAGATCGGTGAAAGTAGCAGTCGATGGATTGATGAATGCTGAATTGCCCGAATTCGTTGATCCGAAGATACCGAACTCTAGCTATCTCGAACTCGTTGATCGCGCACGATACCGGGTTCAAAGATCTTCAATTCTTCAAGCGTTGATCAAGCGCACTTGATTCCGCGAATCGGCTTCTACAATCGTTGAATCGAGCGCACTCGATTAACCGAAAGAGGAGATAGGAGATTACACTCAACTATCAATTTGGAATGAAAGCACAAAGCAATCAAAAGAGAATTTTATTCAAAAATCAACAACCTTTACAAATGAAGCAACTCGCCTATTTATAGGCTACAACACGCAAAGCAGAAAAAAATACAACTCCTAAGTCGGCAACCGACTTAACAACATCTCCGACTTAACATAAGTCGTATACTACTTACAACACAAAGTTCAGAAAAAACTTAAAAATATTACAAGTACTTAGGTCGGTTCCGACTTAACAACAGACGACCTATGAACCCAGACGACCTACGACTTATAACAGCTTACAACACAGCGACACAACTTAAGTCGGCAGCGACTTAGTACAGCATACAATGACTTACAAACCAACGACATAGATTAACTCGTAGAAGAATCAACGCACCAGGCTTCAACGACTTAAAAAAAATCAACGGTCATCATATATCAGCGACTTAAAGAATGGACGGCATCCGTAGTTTGCGACCTAAAACAAAGCGGCATCAGGAATCAAAGGCAGAGATTAACTCGGCAGACACATCAATGGTATCCAGGACTTCGCGACTTAAGATAAAAGCGGCATCAGACCTTCGCGACCTAAGCTTTATGCGACCTAACTTAGGTCGTTCCATTTTAACTCGTAGCACCTTTAACTCGGTATGTCTTTCCAGCGTTCTACCTTCCAACTCGTTAGGTCGTAGGCATCCTTCCATAAGTCGTGAGCGACCTAAAAACCCCTTAGGTCGTGAGCGACTTAGAACTTCAGCTTTCAACAAATTAGGTCGTAGCGCTTTCCTTGGTGACACGGTAGGTCGTTCCCACGACTTATGCCTTAGTTCCTTAGGTCGTACGCATTTCTGAGCGTCGGTTCCGTTAGCTCGTAGCCCATCTTCAATAGGTCGTGAGCGACCTAAGAACCCATTAGGTCGTGAGCGACCTAAGACTTCAATTTTTAACAACTTAGCTCGTTCCAACGAGCTATCTCTCAGCTTCTTAGGTCGTACCCGAGTTAACTCGGTTGGTCGCTTGCATGCTTCAGACTTCCCCTCCTTAGGTCGTGAGCGACCTAAGACTTCTTCACTAGGTCGTGAACGACCTAAACCTTGTAAATTTATAACTCGCGCTGCATCACATTTACTCGTTGTGTCCTCGGCAAACCCAACACGAAATCCATGCTCACATCTACCCATGGTTTTGTCGGAACAGGTAAAGGCATATATAATCCTGCATTTGTAGCTGTTCCTTTTGAAACCTGACAAACATGACATCTTCGAACAAACCTTTCAACTTCTCGCCTCATCGATGGCCAATAATAAGATTGAGAAATTAAGTGCACAGTACGATCTCTACCCACGTGGCCTTCTTCATGTAGCTCCTTTACAATCTTCATTCTCAAACTACAATCAGGTATGCACAATCGATTTCCTTTGAACAAAAAACCATCTACCATCATAAACTCATCCGTCTCTCCCTTCTTCACTTCATCTACAAACTTCATAAACTATGAATCTTCAACAAATAATTCTGGAAGTATTTCAAACCCCGTCACTTCAATCTTCATTGTAGTTAACAAATGGTTTCTTCTGCTCAACGCATCCGCTACACGGTTTGTAACTCCAGATTTATGTTTCACAACAAACGTAAACTGTTGCAGGTATGCAATCCACGATGCATGCCTTGCTGAAATCTTCTCTTGCCCTTGTAGATGTTTCAAAGCCTCATGATCAGTGTATAGCACAAACTCCTTGTGAAATAAGTAATGTCTCCAATGTTTAATGGCTTGTACAACAACATAAAATTCCACATCGTATGTACTATATCTCATCTTTGCTCCTGATAACTTCTCACTGAAATATGCAATAGCACGTCCCCTCTGACTCAACACTCCTCCAATCCCAACCTTGGATGCATCAGTATGTAGTTCAAATACTAATTGAAAATCTGGTAATACTAGAATTGGTGCTGACGTCAAGAGTTCTTTAATTCGCTCAAAAGCAACCCCTTCTTCCTCCGTCCATGCAAACTGTTTACCCTTCATATAATCCGTAACAGGTGCCATCACACTACTAAAGTGTGGAATAAACCTTCGATAAAATGAAGCCAACCCGTGAAAACTACGAACTTCCGTTATCGTCTTGGGTTGTGGCCAATCTCTGATCGCTTCAATTTTACTTTGGTCTACCTGTATTCCTGCTTTCGAAACAACATACCCCAGAAATAAAACACTCCTCGCCATAAAAACACACTTCTTTGTAGCTGCATAGAATTGCTCTTCATGAAGAATAATTAACACTTTTCTCAAATGCTGAACATGCTCCTCTGTACTAGCACTGTAAATCAAAATCTCATCAAAGTAAACCACCACGAACTTCCCAATGTACGGCCTGAAAATTTGGTTCATCACCCTCATGAATGTACTCGGTGCATTCGATAGACCAAACGGCATGACCAGCCATTCATACAATCCTTCTCTCGTCTTGAATGCTATCTTCCATTCGTCCCCTGGTCTGATTCGAATTTGATGATAACCACTCTTCAAATCGATCTTCGAAAAGATAGTAGCCCCGCTCAACTGATCCAACAAATCATCAAGTCTCGGCATCAGAAATCTGTATCTCACAGTAATTTTATTCAATGCCCGACTATTAATGTACATCCTCCACGAACCATCCTTCTTCGGTACGAGTAATGCTGGTACAGCACACGGACTTAAACTCTCCTGTATTCGTCCCTGTTCAAGCAATTCCTCTACCTGCCTACGCAGCTCTTCATGTTCTTTCGGACTCATTCTATAGTGTGGTTTATGTGGCAACACATCACCTGGAACAAGATCTATCTGGTGTTGTATATCCCTCAACGGTGGTAACTCCGCTGGTAGCTCTTCAGGAAATACATCGTCAAATTCTTTCAGTACTGGTTTTACTTCTTCAGGTATCTCAACCACTTCACTGCTCTCACGCCCAATTAACAAAAACACTTCAGGCTCCTCTTCAACCTCCTTAACAAACTCCTTCAAGGATAATAAAGTTTTCAGCTCTTCAATCTCCTCCAGTTTGTTTTCTTCTTGTTGTCGCTTCTTTGGAACTAGAGTAATCTTCGTGCCTTCAAACATGAAACTGTAACTGTTGGTACGCCCATCATGTTGCACCGCCCTATCATACCACTACGGTCTTCCCAGCAACAAATGACAGACATCCATATCTACCACATCGCACCAAATTTCATCTTTATATTTCTTTCCAATTGAAAAATTAACACAAGCTCGACGTCCAACTTTCACCTCTCCTCCTTTCCTCAACCAAGCTAACTTGTACGGTTTCAGATGTTTCTCAATCTTCAATGCCAATTTCTTCACAGCTTCTGTAGAAATAATGTTATCACAGCTTTCCGCATCGATAACAAACTTGCAAACCTTCCCCATAATAGTGCATGTTGACTGAAAAATGTTGCTCCTCAACCAGCTAGAATCTTCCTCTTGTTTTGGTGTTAGACAAGACCTCCTCATCATCAAGTTACATCCCTCATCTCCGGACAACTCTTCTTCCTCCTCAACAAATGGTGAATTAGAACATTCAACTTCTACTTCCTCATCCTCAACCTCCGCTACCATAGCTCTCTTCTTCGGCTTTGGACATTCATTACTTTTGTGGCCCACTGCTTGGCAATTATAACACTTGAAACCATTATTGACTTTCGCCTTTACAACCTCATGCACAACTGGTTTACTAGCAGTTTTAGGAACATTGGAATTTCCACTAACACCCTTCACTTGATTGTTGGAATTTGTAAACACACCACCACCTCTCCTGCCTTGCTTCTCCCAAGCTAGAGCTTTTTGATGTGCTTCAGCGACAGATCTGGGATCAAACATATTCACCATATCCTGTATCTGCATTCTCAACCCTCCAACAAATCTAGCTGTCAATTGTTCCTCCGTCTCCATGATATCGTTCCTTACAACCAGTTAATAAAATTCATCAGCATAGTCATTAAAAGACTTCGTTCCTTGCCTCAAGTTCTGCAACCTCTGATACATAAGCGATTGATAATTATAAGGTAAGAATATAGCTTTCATCAATTTCTTCATCTTTTCCTATGATTCAACCTTTGACTTCCCCATCCGTTCACGTGTAAGTTTGGTTTGCTGCCACCATGCCAAAGCTCTACCCCTCAACCTTGTAGCAACCAACTTCACTCTACGATGTTCTGGAACCTCCTTGAAGTCAAAAATCTCCTCCACATTAGACAACCAGTCTAAAAACTCCTCAGCTTGCATACCACCCTTGAATTCTGGAATTTCAGTTTTCATCCCCGATTCCCAACGACGATCATCTTCAACAACCCGATATGTATTCCGTACTTGGTCTCGATCTCGTTAATGTGCACTGCATCTATCACCCTCTTCATCAAAAATAGATGTACTTCGATAACGATCTCGACCACCCATATCTCTATGATCACGCATATCTCTTCGGCTTTGTCTTTCTTCATCACGGTATGGTTCATAATCAAACTCACGTGGAGTTCTTCTCTCTTCATCTCTATACTCATGATGTTCTCTTCTCATTGAAACTGAAGATTCTCTACTGCCTCGATAAGATTGCGGCGACACCCTCCTCGCTTCCGTAACCGATGGCGAAACTCTGTTTCCTCCATGGTTCGAGACTGGCGACCTTCTCCTTTGATTCTGATTCAAATCATTCATCAGTTTCTCTAACTTCCCAATGCCTTCATCAAATTTCTCATTGATACGTTGTTCCATTTGCTCTGCTTCTTCTCTTCTATACAACGCTTCAATGTTTTGATGTCGATTTGCTCTTCTCGATGGCATTGTCAAACTTCACAAACACTTCAACAAATTCACACTTCAAATTTCAAAACTTCAAAAATTCACAACAACACTTAGCTCGGTTTGGCCTCGCACGACTTAACTCGTCTCGGCACTTCTCTTAACTCGGCTCCGACTTGCTCTAACTCGTCCACGACTCAACCGGCCTCGGCTCAATTCAAATTTTGGCGCGCAAAACAATCCCGCGCAATTCCAAACACTTTTCCAGCTTCGATCCAAAATAGAATGGATCAAAATCTTCCAACTCGTCGCAACTTTGCGATGAACACGATGAACACCAAACTCCTCAAACACTTCAATTCTCGGTTAGAACAATAAAATGATGCTCGATCTACACTCCTACTTAGCTCGGCTCAACACTTCATGCTCGGCTAACACTTCATCTTCGAAATTCTCGGCTCCAAGACTCGATTTAGCTATGATTGCCTAAAACAAGCTCTGATACCAAAACTGACGCAGCGGATATTCTGAAAATGTATGAAACGATGAAAGTAGCAATCGATGGAATGGAAGATACCGAAACGCCCAAACCCGTTGATCCAAAGATACCGGATTCTAGCTATCTCAAACACGTTGATAGCGCACTATACCGTGTTTAAAGATCTACGATTCTTCGTACGTTGATCTAGTGCACTAGATACCGTGAATCGACTTCAAATCCGTTGATTTGAGCGCACTCGAATACCGCAAATGCAGATAGGAGATCACACTCAACTACCAATTTAAATGAAAGCAAAAAGATAACAAACAAAATTTTATTCAAAATCAACCACCCTTTTACAAATGACCCAACCCACCTATTTATAGGCTTACAACTCAACATGCCAAAACAGACAACACATAGGTCGTTCACAACCTTAAGTAACACGACCTAACACACCAGCCAACTTAACTTGTGAACGACTCAACAAAACACCCTACGACTTAAGAACGAATTACAAGCACATTACAACATAGTTTAAACGACATACGACTTATAAAAGAACGACCTAAAAACATGCGACTTATCAATATGTACAACGACTTAAAAACAGCAGCGACATAAAGAACATAGTGACTCAATAACAACCCAACACATAGGTCGGTAGCGACCTAACTCATAAGTCGGCAGCGACCTAACACTTCAGCGACTTATCGATTAACTTTCGAGCGACTTAAGAAAACAGCTTCAGGAGTAACATTACGCGACTTATCTTCTTCAGCGATTTAACAGAGTTCATGACCTAAGGATTTCACGCGACCTAACTAGGTCGTAGGTCGTAGAACAACTTAACTTAGGTCGTGAGCGACCTAACTCCTTTTGAACAACTCTGCGTGCATCCTTCGTTAGACCGTACGCGACCTATCATAGGTCGTTGGTTTCCTTCTTCTGCATAACTCGCTTCACCACTTTGCTCCAGTACCTCGTTAGGTCATGACCGACCTAAAACTCCTCCCTTAGGTCGTGGCCGACCTAAACCTTTGATAAGCCGTAACTCCTTTTCTCTTGACTCGTTAGGTCGTGGCCGACCTAAAACTTCTTCCTTAGGTCGTGGCCGACCTAACACTTGTGAAATTGTAGATCGTGCCGCATCAAATCTCCACCATGTACACAATTGTTAAAGTGGTTTTCGTTACTAGCAGAGAGTATGACAATATTCGATCCCGGTCTCTTAAACGACCAAACGCTTATTTCACACTATGGTCATTTCATTTCAAATAGTTCATACTTCATATCAAAATATCATATTCATTTCAAAACCATAACAATTCAATATCATTATTCACTTTAAATGATATTCATTTCTAGAATTGTAACACTTTCAAAATCATAACACTTTCGAAATCATAACACTTCCGACTTAAACAGTTTAGATATTAAAAACAATATATATGTTAAAATAGTTATAAATTAATATAGTTTATATATTAAAATAATTTATACAATAAAATAGTTTATATATATTAAAAATACTTTATATAATAAAAATAGTTTCCCCTAATTTCACAAATCGATTCAAATCAACTTAAATTCCAAAATCAATTTAAATAAATCTTTGTTCAACACTTTCAATTTAAAAGGTTAAAGATTCAATTCAAATTCTCAATAAATCATTTCAATCTTTATTGATTTCAAATCTAGGTTTGAACTATTAATTCGATTCCATTAAGATTCAAGGTTTAAATATTCAAACAATTTCAATACAAGTTTCACTTATATTTCAACATTTAACTTTAATTACTCAATTTAGAAAATATTTACCTAATAATTTTAATAGCAATTAAATAAAATCTCCGATTACACCTAAATATCAAAAATTTAAATTATTTAAATTTGAAAATATTCATTTCGTCACCCTTTTTCAAAGTCAAGTTATAAAATCCTATCATTGAAAATCTCAAATTAATAGGTTTTAAATAAATTTCTATTTAAATACAATTCTTAAATAAATTAAGCAAATCGATTTCAATTTATCTTTCCAACCTTAATTTATTAAAGTTATTAACAAATCTATTTTTAAAAATATTAATATAAATTTAATTAAATATTTTATATATATTATATATATATTATGTAAATTAAATTTTATTAAACTAAATCTATTTTTAAATCTTACTTTATACATATTTGAAAATAATAAAATCATAAGTGAAAATCAATAATCTATACTTTCAAAACTAACTTATAAGTTTAAAAGTTCCAAACATATGCTTAAGAATCTAAATTTTACAAAATAAAATATCTTTACTTTATATTAACATAAATATTTATTAAAATCCATATGTGTCCTTCTAAACTCTAAAAATCATTTTTTTTCAAAATAGACTAATGGTGTGCGTATATAATTTTCTATCCTATGGTCAAGTGATACAGATATTTATCATTTCAATCCTCAGTTTAATATTTACTGATGTATATTATTTCAACCCGCAATCTCAAAATTCAAAATCAATGAAAATCGCTTGGGTTTATTATTTCAACTTATAATGATTTTCCCTTAATCTATAATATCGTTCGGGTATGTATCATTTCAACCCATAGGGATTTCTAAACTAACAGGGAACTTGCAAAGTGAGAACAAATATGGTAATAATATAACATATCAACAACAGGCATATATCATCAATAGAAAATTATTCCATAATATAAATACCGGGTTATGATGTTAGATGTCATAGGTGAATAGTTACGGATAATGGTATATCATATATAGCAATTAAATAATTAACAGTTCAAATTTAACAGCATATTTCGATTGTCGTTTCACTGTGAATTAAATTTATTAAATATAAAAATGTTAATCGTGAGTGATCGCTCACCTTTCAAGGCTTAGCGAACAACGATGGCGAAGATGGTGACAGGGAAACACACACGGATATAGACAAGAGCAAATCGAAAAGCTGCTGCAACCAATTTGGACATCGGCGAGACAAAAGCAAGGCGCGATGAAACTGGATTTGATGAAGATCAATTATATAAGTGAACTTGTATATATAAACTATATCTATATACATCAAAATCATAGTTTAAATGTAAACACATATTAGCATTTAACATAAAACCCATAAGTTATACTTGAAAATCACTCGTGTACATGCTTATATATATAGACTAATATATGGACTTATATACATATTATGTTTAAAATCAATATAATAAAACCAATATAAACTTACATTATTGTAATATATATATATATATATAACCAATCGAATGTATGAAGGAATTACTTTATTATGAAATCAATACTTTATTGTAATCAATATATATACTCAACAAGTCATATATAAACTTATAGAAACTTATATTTACATGTCTTATAAACTTATATATATATATGTATGTATATATATATATATGTATGTATATATATATAAACTACAGATTACACACAACAGTTGCTATATTATAAAAATATAGAGAAAATAAACATATATACCATCACATACATTTGAACTAGGCTACCAGATCATATGTGTGTACCTTTTGCATATAATATCATATTCCAACATATTGTATATACCTCTGTAACAAATATATTGTTGTAAATATATATATATATATATAATAATTTTGTTTTTTATAATATAACTTACTGTAACATATATATAATATCTACCTTCATATACATATAAGAGAGGAGAATAGCGGCAGCTTGCATGTGATAACCCGGATTTTTGGACATCCGGTAATTGAATAATTAACTAATTTTATTTGGTTGAACAAATAAAACTTTGATAATTAGAAAATATCTGGATGTATATAAATGGATTTGAACTATAATAAATGCTGAATTATAAATATCTGGAAATGATAAATCTTATAGTAAATTAACAAATATATAATTAGATATGTGCAAACTTTATAATGTTGAAAATTTAAGTGTGTTCATATAAGTATATAAGTATGTATATATATATATATATGTGTGTGTATATTGTGATTTGGAAGTTATGATTTGAATTTAATATAATAATTTTCAAAAGCTATTTCAAGTTAAATTTTAAAAACTCTAGAGATAAATATTTATTAAAAGTATGATAGTTAAATAGGATTCAATAAAAAGAGTTTATTATGCTTTCTTTTACATGTACTAATTATGATTTGTATATAAAGATATAAACATAGATTGATAAAAATAGATATAAAGACATGAGAAATATTAAATAAAGGTTTAAAACATTTTAAGCTTTGTAATACATGCATTTAAACATTTGTAACTTGAGATGACATGCAAATTAACAAGTGGCAATGTGTTCCTTTAAGATTGAATTATATGAATAAAAGGTTAGAGAAACCTGGCCACTTATTCTTTCAGTGGAAATTTTCGTTCTCTTCTCTAAATCCTTCATTCATCTTTAAACTAAAAAGAAAATAAGATCAAATCAGTTTAAAGGCAAATCCAGATCAGTAAGCAAATCAAAAATCAAGGGAAACTCAAATTTTCTGTTCAAGGGCAGAAGTATTTCAGGCTTCTCTGTTCTGCCAAGATTTGAATCAAGCAACCACTTTTTCAACCTGAATCATCAAGCTAAATCAAAACAAGATCAACTCAACTAAGAAAATTTACCAGTTTCCAGTTTTCAATTTCAAAAAGAGCTGCTCTCTTCAAACAAAATAGGTGAGTAAACATTTAATTTAAACTTAAGTAGATCTATGGTTGTTGCCTATGAATTTCTGAGATGATGTTGTCTGTATGTGTAGATATAAGTATAAAATATATATATATATATATATGAGTGTGTACAGAAGTGCATGACTGATTTTATTCTTGTTCTTCTCTGTCTTCATAATACAGAGTCTAAATATAAAAAAAAAACTTTTCCCCTGATTTCTTTTAAGGCTTAGTTTTCAAACATGAAATGTTTGTTTAGACATAAATTTAATTTTAAAAATGAATTTAAGTTAAAATATTTGAAGGTTTAAACTGCTAATTAAGAGTACAGTAGGAATTCTTTATATATGCTAAAAATCAATCACTCTAATCTGCTGTCTCAAGGTCATAACTTGAATCCATTTTAAGAATTATGATTTTTAAACAAATAACAAAAAAATTTAATGTTGAATTGAATGGGTATATGGGAAATGACCGGGATTTGGTTTCTGGACGAGTTCTGGTGGCCAGAGCTACTGGGGTGGTCGGGAACATTACTGGAGATGGAGGGAATATGGAAGGTTCAGGCAAAAATATCAGGAGGGTGATCAGTGATCGGTGGTGATGGTAGTTGGTCGATAAGATCTGTAGCCCTAGTTTTTGTTGGTCGGGAAAAATGCTCACCCCATTGCCTCTGTTGGATCGAGCTTCACCAAATTAAGGGGATCGATGGTGGGAAGGTCATGGAAGATAAGTCTGGAGGCGTAGGCGTTCTGGCGATTGACATTTCGAGTTCGAAGTTTTTACAGGTTTGGGTTTCTTGTTTGTATTCGTTCCAGGTTGGTTTTATTACTCAAATTCAAATTCGAGGAAGATTTGATGGGTTGTTGATCGAAATGAGGTGTGAGGATGACCGTTGATATAGGGAGATCGTCGTAGTTGGTCGGAGTCGGTTGCACTGGTGGTGCATGTTCACGGTGCACGATCTGTTCTGTGGAGTCTGGTTTGAAGTAGAAGAAGGGACTCTGGGCTGCTCGAGTATTTAGTGTAGGTTACTCGAAGTATGGAAAGGTTTTACTCGAAGCAACCAAGGGGTAGCTCGGGTGAAATATTGGTTACAGGTTTTCTTTAAAACTTGTTTGTTCAAGTTTAAAAATTTATTCAGTGATAAATTAAATTGTTTTGATAACTTTAAATATATATATATATATAATATAAAGAATTTTGAAATAATTTGAAGTTGAAATAAATTTGGTTTTAAACTCTTGTAAGATAAGTGAGTCTTTAACATATGACTTAAAGGTTTGTAAATAGTTTTATTTAAACTCTGTTAAAGTTAAAGTTTTTAACAGTAAGTTTTTACTAAAACAGATTTTATTTTTGAAGTCAAACTGTTTTTTTAAAAGGAAAAGATGATGTACTTAGTTCAAGTACACATGGGTTAAACCCAAAGTAAAATGTTTAACCAGTCTTTAAATTTGAAATAAAGTAAGTTTCAAATTTTAAATAATTAAGTTAAATAAATTTCTTGAATTTCATTTCTTTGAAATGAATTGTTTGTATAAATGGATTGTATGATTTGTTTTGAATATTTTAAGTTAGATCCTAAAAGTTATTTTCAAACTTAGTCTGAAATATAAAAGGAAATTATAAGGAAATGTTTTATCTTAAAACTTAATATAAGTTGATAACAAATGTAATAATTAAAGAGTGACTTATTAATTAAATTAGTTAATGAATAACGATTTATAAATTGACAATTAAAGTTTTCAAAATAAATTATTAACTTGAAACTAAGGATTGTTAATTTTATAAGTAAAGGAAAGTGAATTATATTTAAAACTTAATTAATGTTTTAATTTAGTAAAGTTAGTTGTTAAGATGCTAGATGATTTGATAATAATTACTTAGTGAAACTAATGGATTATAATTACTTAGGGAGGTAATTAATGGATAATTACCGAATATAATAAATTGAATAGGTGATTTATTAATGAAAGTAATTTAGATTAAATTACCTTATATAATTAATCAAGGGATTAATTAGAAATAATTAATTAAGGAGTAATTAAATTATTTGATAAAGTAATTAAGAGTAGTTAATTTCTGGATGTTATTAATCAAGGGTGATAAATAATTAGGATAAATAATTAATTAATGAAGTAATTAAAGGTTAATTACTGTATTTGGTTAAGGATAATTAATCGTGGAATTAATTAAGGGTTAATTACTTAAATGTAATTAAAGGATAAATAGAACGATATTGGAAGCCTTTGATAAATTGTTATCCCTAATATGAGGTTTGTACTGCTATGTGATATGATACGTTTGATTTAAAACTGTGATGATGTGGCTATCTATTAATGATGAATTACTGTGACATACTGTATTTAAAGTAGAATTGTATTTCACCTGAATAATTTAAGTTAAGTTGACATTGGTTTCGGAGAGACCGGAGTCGGGTATTAGTAAATACCCGAAACCACTTCGATTCTTTATAGATCGATATGTGAAGTAAGTATTGAGCATATCAAGTAATGAACTCGTAGTGAAGTACGAGTTACCCGGGATTTAAATAAGTAAATTTGCATTGGTACTTTCATATTAGATGGTTTACTCACGCTGGTTTCCAGCCTGACCCGGGTGTTACTTTGATGTAATGCTCGGGTCAGACCGAGTATTACAGATTTTTCAGGTAAGGACGTTCTGGAGCTCATGAGGCGAGCTGGATAGCAGGAACGTATAGAGAGTGATATATTGGTATTTATTGGGACGAGTTATTTTAACTGTCCAGTGATTGTGAGATGTTGTAACTCTGATATATTAAAATGTAATTGACTGATACAGTTTTCTTGTATAACTGATATTATTATTTGATATTGTATTTTAATCCGCTGCGAATGTGAGAATCTGTGTCTTGTTCTGTTTCTTTCTTCTATCTCTTTTCTTTTTCTTCTAACTATCTGGAATTTTCGGGTTCGAAAATTCCGGGTCGTTACATTTGGTATCAGAGCTGAAGGTTAAGCGAGAACCTTGGCTCTGTTGGGATTACTCGTTAAGGATAGGGTCAATGGTACCCTAGAACGAGTTGAGTGTATATATATATATATATATGAGAGCGTAATTGTTATTTTCTTATATAAGGATTTTAAATGATTTTATATAAGAATATATTTTGATATATAAAATGATATTTCTTTCTATTAAATATTAAGGTAATTGGTTGTTAAAATATTGGAATTAAATTAAGTGGTAATAGAAATAAAGCCAAATTAAAATTTAACAAAGATAAGTTTGAAATGAATCCAAACTGAAATTAAAATCTTGAATTTGTAGAAAAGATAATAACGAATTGGTTTCCAGATATGATAATCTTGGTTATTATCATAAATGGTTATTGTGTGTAAGAATGAAATGTTGTAAATGAGTAAGCAAAATACAATGTTTTAGGGAAGTAAACTTTTAGGTGGATATGACTTATAAATGGAAATTGAAGATAATTTAAAATTGTGAAGTTTTAAATCTAAGTCCAGGAAACTTGAGATTGTTTTAAAGAAATTTTTTTTGAAATTAAAAACCAAAAATGGTTTAAAAATTTAAGTATGACTTGAAGTGTAAAGAAAATAAATATGTATAGATGAGAATATACATTATATTAAAGATGTTTGAAATAAACTCTAAGTATTAAATTTTAAATTTTCCTTGGGATGTGATGTGAAACCCAAAGTAAAGTAAGTTTTTTTTTTAACTTAAAAAGGGAAAGACTATTAATCTGAAGTTTAAAATTTGAATGGGAATTCAAATTGTGAAAAGTTGACCGGATTAAGTAAATTTAACTTGGAGGAAGTTAAATAAGTTTGAATAAATAACTTGAATTGAAAATTTCAAGATGAAATTTAAATTTAACTTGGATAGTTAAATGGTTAATTTAAATGGGAGTTATGAGTGATCTCAAAATGGGTTTGAGATCTGGAAATTGTAAATGGTAAATTAGAATCTGAAGATTAAATTGTTTTTGAATTCTTATTTGAACTTTGTAATAAGTTAAGTAAAGATAATTTTAAAATGGAATTTTGAAATTTGAATTCAGAATTAAAAGGTTTAAAGATTTAATTTGTTAAAATTAAAAATAAAGGTTGAGTTAATTTAAAAGTAAAGGAATTGTGATTTAAGAAATTAAATCAACATTTAAAATTTTAACTCGAATTTATATAATTCGAGATAGTTTTAAATTGATATTTGAATAGAAGTAGTTCAAATTGAATTTGATTTGAATTAATTAGAATTGTGATTAAAGATGGTTAAGCATAAGTTTAAATGGAAAATTTGAATTTATATAATTTAAAGTGAAATTGAAGATGTATAAGTTTAAAAATTCAAATGGTAAATTAGAATTGAAATGATTTGAAATTGAAGTTGGTTCAATTTGAAATTAATCCAAATTGAATTGAAATAAATTGGAATTGTAATTTAAGTTGAATAAGTTTAAAAATCAAATGGAATTTGATTTGAATTTGGAAAGGAATTAAGGTTAATTCAACTTGAATTGGGAAATTAAACAGTTTGGCTCTGGATTGTTTTCAAAATAAATGGTTTTAATACAAATATATTTTTCCAAACTATTTACTATGCAATCTTTCTTCTTAAAATTCCAAACTATTTTATACTTATTTTACAATTATTTAGGAACTATTTAACTATTTTGAAACTGTTTTATAAACTAATTATTATTTTCCAGTTACTTATATCTAATCACTATTTTAAAACTATTTTGCAATTATCTAACTATTTTATACCTACTTAACTATTTTACAGCTACTTTACAAACTAATAACTATTTTTCAACTACTTATATATTTTAAACTTTTTCAAGCTATTTTTAAATTTAAATTGGTCAGAGTTCAAACTGTTTGTAATTGAAGTAATAACTCAATTGGAAATGGAAGCAATTGAGAATAAGTGAATGGAATTAAAGGAAATGTGAATAGAAAAGAGAATTGATTTGGCTAATAATCAATGAAGTTAAATACATAGGATGAACGTATATTATTCTATTCGCATAGTGATTTGATCCAGATTCGAACACAGAATTTCGAGATAGTATTATCGATCCGAGTTGGGATTTTTCGTTCGATTTTCGACGGCGAACCTGGATATGGATTGTTGATTGGTTCTGGATATTCTCTATCATAGTTGTGACTATGCAAGGAGAATGACGGTTTCTAATCAAGAAACCAGATCTGAGTCCGCACTAGGAAGTCGGGTGGACGATACTAGTTCGGAAGTGAAATTATGTGATCGAGTGAGCGATCAAATTGATATAGCGTACGGATGATATGTGTACATCGTACGGATTTGAATGAAATTGATATTGAAGATTTGTGGATAAGAACTGTAAAATGGTTTTTGAAAAGAAATATGGTTAATAACTTTATAAAAGATTTATCAAATGTGAATATTTGATTTAGAATAAAATAAAGTTATATATCTTTGTTATATAAGGTAAATCTTCCCTTGTTGAATCTATTGCCAGAAGAAAAGGGTTTTGAAATAATTGAAGTATAAAAGAGGTTTTATAAAAGTTTGAAATAATCCAAAGATTTTCAAAGTTATATATATATCTATATATATATAAAGGATTTTATGGGAATGATTTTGGAAAAGGTTTTTGGAACCTATGGATTTTGGAAAGGGCTTTTGATTTTTGACAAATCAATTTTGGATTTTGGAAAGCCTAGTTTGAGAATTATCGATTTTGGTAATCGATTTTGTGTAAAGGAGATTTTGATAAATCATAAAGGATATGATTTGAAGATACTATAAGTATATAGTATAAAATGTTTTGAGTATAGCTCTGGGGAAAAAGGCGCTCCCTTGAAATGAACTTCTCAAGAGTACCACTGGGTGGTACTGCCTTGAGCCCCAAGGGGGGTTTCTAAAGTTGATCCTGTGAGGAGTCCGGACAAAACTAGTTCCTGAGGATTATTTGTGTAGCGAAAGTCGAGGGGCTGATGCCCACAGAGGCATTTGGGTTATTCTGTGACGACAATGTAACTCGATGTCACTGCGATCTACTGCAGACCATAGCGAAAGTCATGTGTGCCGCTGAGAGCCAACTGTCTACGTTTGATTTTATATCGGTAGACTGTGACACTATGGTAACATAGCGAAAGTCGTGTGTGCCGCTGAGAGCCAACTGTCTACGTTTGATTTTATATCGGTAGACTGCGACCTATGTGGGAGAAGTTTCATTATTTGGCAGCGAAATTCGGTGGCGCTGATGCCTACAGTTATATGGGTTTGTGCTGTGATAGCAACGTAAGGCCCGGGTATAACTGCGATCTGTAGCGGGTTCCATGGCGTAATCGAGGAGCGCGGAGACCTATAGTTATCTGTGGATTTTGCCGGGACGGCAACGTAACCATCGGGTTAACTGCGACCATGGATGGGGGTGATGATTTCCAGAGCATTCTCACCAAAGATATTTCCTCTATTTTCAAAAATGTTTCCTATATTTTTAATAAAATTATTTTCCAATATTTTCACTGGGTGTTGAAAACGGGTTTGCTAAGTCCTTATAGATTTTCAGTCCTACGTCTGATCAACGTATGACCGAATTTCTGTGAGAACAAGGATGGACTTGTTGAAACATCGAGTTATAAAAAGTATTTTTATAAAACTATTTTTGAAAAAATTATATAGATTTTAAAGTGTTTAAAAAAAAATTATAAAAGGAGTTAAGAGTTAAAAAAAAAATATATTCAAAGAGTAATTTATCTGATAATAAGTATTGAATAAATTCTGACTTCGTTCCTTTTCGGGGACGAAAAGTTTTAAAGGGGGGAGGAATGTGATAACCCGGATTTTTGGACATCCGGTAATTGAATAATTAACTAATTTTATTTGGTTGAACAAATAAAACTTTGATAATTAGAAAATATCTGGATGTATATAAATGGATTTGAACTATAATAAATGCTGAATTATAAATATCTGGAAATGATAAATCTTATAGTAAATTAACAAATATATAATTAGATATGTGCAAACTTTATAATGTTGAAAATTTAAGTGTGTTCATATAAGTATATAAGTATGTATATATATATATATGTGTGTGTATATATTGTGATTTGGAAGTTATGATTTGAATTTAATATAATAATTTTCAAAAGCTATTTCAAGTTAAATTTTAAAAACTCTAGAGATAAATATTTATTAAAAGTATGATAGTTAAATAGGATTCAATAAAAAGAGTTTATTATGCTTTCTTTTACATGTACTAATTATGATTTGTATATAAAGATATAAACATAGATTGATAAAAATAGATATAAAGACATGAGAAATATTAAATAAAGGTTTAAAACATTTTAAGCTTTGTAATACATGCATTTAAACATTTGTAACTTGAGATGACATGCAAATTAACAAGTGGCAATGTGTTCCTTTAAGATTGAATTATATGAATAAAAGGTTAGAGAAACCTGGCCACTTATTCTTTCAGTGGAAATTTTCGTTCTCTTCTCTAAATCCTTCATTCATCTTTAAACTAAAAAGAAAATAAGATCAAATCAGTTTAAAGGCAAATCCAGATCAGTAAGCAAATCAAAAATCAAGGGAAACTCAAATTTTCTGTTCAAGGGCAGAAGTATTTCAGGCTTCTCTGTTCTGCCAAGATTTGAATCAAGCAACCACTTTTTCAACCTGAATCATCAAGCTAAATCAAAACAAGATCAACTCAACTAAGAAAATTTACCAGTTTCCAGTTTTCAATTTCAAAAAGAGCTGCTCTCTTCAAACAAAATAGGTGAGTAAACATTTAATTTAAACTTAAGTAGATCTATGGTTGTTGCCTATGAATTTCTGAGATGATGTTGTCTGTATGTGTAGATATAAGTATAAAATCTATATATATATATATATGAGTGTGTACAGAAGTGCATGACTGATTTTATTCTTGTTCTTCTCTGTCTTCATAATACAGAGTCTAAATATAAAAAAAAAACTTTTCCCCTGATTTCTTTTAAGGCTTAGTTTTCAAACATGAAATGTTTGTTTAGACATAAATTTAATTTTAAAAATGAATTTAAGTTAAAATATTTGAAGGTTTAAACTGCTAATTAAGAGTACAGTAGGAATTCTTTATATATGCTAAAAATCAATCACTCTAATCTGCTGTCTCAAGGTCATAACTTGAATCCATTTTAAGAATTATGATTTTTAAACAAATAACAAAAAAATTTAATGTTGAATTGAATGGGTATATGGGAAATGACCGGGATTTGGTTTCTGGACGAGTTCTGGTGGCCAGAGCTACTGGGGTGGTCGGGAACATTACTGGAGATGGAGGGAATATGGAAGGTTCAGGCAAAAATATCAGGAGGGTGATCAGTGATCGGTGGTGATGGTAGTTGGTCGATAAGATCTGTAGCCCTAGTTTTTGTTGGTCGGGAAAAATGCTCACCCCATTGCCTCTGTTGTATCGAGCTTCACCAAATTAAGGGGATCGATGGTGGGAAGGTCATGGAAGATAAGTCTGGAGGCGTAGGCGTTCTGGCGATTGACATTTCGAGTTCGAAGTTTTTACAGGTTTGGGTTTCTTGTTTGTATTCGTTCCAGGTTGGTTTTATTACTCAAATTCAAATTCGAGGAAGATTTGATGGGTTGTTGATCGAAATGAGGTGTGAGGATGACCGTTGATATAGGGAGATCGTCGTAGTTGGTCGGAGTCGGTTGCACTGGTGGTGCATGTGCACGGTGCACGATCTGTTCTGTGGAGTCTGGTTTGAAGTAGAAGAAGGGACTCTGGGCTGCTCGAGTATTTAGTGTAGGTTACTCGAAGTATGGAAAGGTTTTACTCGAAGCAACCAAGGGGTAGCTCGGGTGAAATATTGGTTACAGGTTTTCTTTAAAACTTGTTTGTTCAAGTTTAAAAATTTATTCAGTGATAAATTAAATTGTTTTGATAACTTTAAATATATATATATATAATATAAAGAATTTTGAAATAATTTGAAGTTGAAATAAATTTGGTTTTAAACTCTTGTAAGATAAGTGAGTCTTTAACATATGACTTAAAGGTTTGTAAATAGTTTTATTTAAACTCTGTTAAAGTTAAAGTTTTTAACAGTAAGTTTTTACTAAAACAGATTTTATTTTTGAAGTCAAACTGTTTTTTTAAAAGGAAAAGATGATGTACTTAGTTCAAGTACACATGGGTTAAACCCAAAGTAAAATGTTTAACCAGTCTTTAAATTTGAAATAAAGTAAGTTTCAAATTTTAAATAATTAAGTTAAATAAATTTCTTGAATTTCATTTCTTTGAAATGAATTGTTTGTATAAATGGATTGTATGATTTGTTTTGAATATTTTAAGTTAGATCCTAAAAGTTATTTTCAAACTTAGTCTGAAATATAAAAGGAAATTATAAGGAAATGTTTTATCTTAAAACTTAATATAAGTTGATAACAAATGTAATAATTAAAGAGTGACTTATTAATTAAATTAGTTAATGAATAACGATTTATAAATTGACAATTAAAGTTTTCAAAATAAATTATTAACTTGAAACTAAGGATTGTTAATTTTATAAGTAAAGGAAAGTGAATTATATTTAAAACTTAATTAATGTTTTAATTTAGTAAAGTTAGTTGTTAAGATGCTAGATGATTTGATAATAATTACTTAGTGAAACTAATGGATTATAATTACTTAGGGAGGTAATTAATGGATAATTACCGAATATAATAAATTGAATAGGTGATTTATTAATGAAAGTAATTTAGATTAAATTACCTTATATAATTAATCAAGGGATTAATTAGAAATAATTAATTAAGGAGTAATTAAATTATTTGATAAAGTAATTAAGAGTAGTTAATTTCTGGATGTTATTAATCAAGGGTGATAAATAATTAGGATAAATAATTAATTAATGAAGTAATTAAAGGTTAATTACTGTATTTGGTTAAGGATAATTAATCGTGGAATTAATTAAGGGTTAATTACTTAAATGTAATTAAAGGATAAATAGAACGATATTGGAAGCCTTTGATAAATTGTTATCCCTAATATGAGGTTTGTACTGCTATGTGATATGATACGTTTGATTTAAAACTGTGATGATGTGGCTATCTATTGATGATGAATTACTGTGACATACTGTATTTAAAGTAGAATTGTATTTCACCTGAATAATTTAAGTTAAGTTGACATTGGTTTCGGAGAGACCGGAGTCGGGTATTAGTAAATACCCGAAACCACTTCGATTCTTTATAGATCGATATGTGAAGTAAGTATTGAGCATATCAAGTAATGAACTCGTAGTGAAGTACGAGTTACCCGGGATTTAAATAAGTAAATTTGCATTGGTACTTTCATATTAGATGGTTTACTCACGCTGGTTTCCAGCCTGACCCGGGTGTTACTTTGATGTAATGCTCGGGTCAGACCGAGTATTACAGATTTTTCAGGTAAGGACGTTCTGGAGCTCATGAGGCGAGCTGGATAGCAGGAACGTATAGAGAGTGATATATTGGTATTTATTGGGACGAGTTATTTTAACTGTCCAGTGATTGTGAGATGTTGTAACTCTGATATATTAAAATGTAATTGACTAATACAGTTTTCTTGTATAATTGATATTATTATTTGATATTGTATTTTAATCCGCTGCGAATGTGAGGATCTGTGTCTTGTTCTGTTTCTTTCTTCTATCTCTTTTCTTTTTCTTCTAACTATCTGGAATTTTCGGGTTCGAAAATTCCGGGTCGTTACATTGCAAGGTGGAGATGTGGGTGGAGGAACAGTAGGCGTACAATGTTGGAAGTGTTCGTTTCTAGTGGCTGTTTGCAAGCGGGTGAAGGTGGAGCAATGGAGGCGGATGCGGTCTGTCAAGTGGCTGATGCGGCTGCTATTTGCGGTGGTTGTTGTCCGTGGGAAAAGAAGTGGAAGATTGTTGAGGCTTGCGGAGGCTCAGGTGTTAAACGTTGACATAGGTGGAAGCTTGGGTGGAGGGGAATGCTTTCATCAATGTTGTGGAGGCCCTTGTGCAGTCAGGTGGTTTGCTGCAAGAGGGTGTGGTGGTGGACCGATGTGAGTGCAGCCATGCTCGACAATGGACAATGGGTCATGGCGGAGGAAGAAAGGAGGTGGTCGGGCTGCTCTAGGTAAAGGGGAGCGCGTATGAGATTGGAGAGGGAGGACACTATGAATGGAGGGGAGTGGAGAAAAGGGTGGAGGAGAGGCTACGAGGATGGTAAGGCTCCAGAGGGATGGAGTATGAATCGGCAAGGAATATGAAAGAGTAGGAGAGAGGAAGGAACGAACAGGCAACAATTTATAAGTATATATATTGTAATATTTTTCTCAAATAACCAGAATATATATATATTTATATGCGTATGATCTCGAAGGTACTGAACAAAAAAGAGAAAAGAAAGAAAAGAAATGTACGAAGGGAAGGGGAAGAGAACAGGCTAATAAGTGAAAGCACTATATATATATATAAGAAATGACAGAACGAAGAATATGAAAAGCAATAGAAATAGACCATGTAACGACCCCAGATTTTAATTTAATTTAAATTAATAATTTATTGAATTTTTGAATTAAATTGAGTAATTAAATAAAATTTTGAATAAAAATAGTAAAATAAATCGATAAAGTGAAGCGAGTTTCCCCGAATTCAAGTATATTCTGTATAAATCATTTAAATTTAAATATTGTATACATAGGTGATTATATATGTATATATGATATATGAGTAAATTTGAAATTTTATATATATAAGTATATATTGATTTGAATTTAGATTTCAAGTAAATGAATTTTTAAAATAAATATATATAGAAATACAATATAATTAATATTTAAACTAAAAATAGAAAGTAAATACATTTGCTAAACTTTAACAATTAATTAAAAATAGAAGATTATTTATATTATTAGACAATAAGACAAGGCACAACAAATAAGGTAAGTATGAACACAAGAAACAAGCAAGTACATAATATTATCTCTAAGCACACAAAGTATATTTTCCCAATTAAGATAAATACATGAAGGACATAAGCATGTACAAGAATCATCATCTCAGCCGAGAGCAAGGAAAATAGTATTCATATATGTACACTTACCAAATAAACAAAGTACAAAACATATAAAAGCAAGATTCTTAGTACACTATCCTATATCTCATCAGCCACCAAAGTAATGTTGCAGCCCCCAAACTTCGTAAATATCTCTGGCCAAAGATTTATAAAAGGAAATCTTGTTCCTGCTTTGTATAAACAAATATTACCTGTACAAGATTTATACATCACCTTGTACTAACTATACCAGCCTGTAGCTTCATATATACATCAAACTTTAACCTGAAACAAAGATCAAATATGGGAAATTAATGGAAGCAAGCATAGATTCGACTGAGCTAAGGAAATCAAAGCTAAGAAATGACGAACAACGTCTTCAAATCTGAAGCAATTTTCAAAACCTGGAAAACAACAAATTCAATTTCCAGTTCATCCATCTAGTCCTCTGTTCTTTTTGTTAGGTGAGCAACTCTTCCTTTAAAACCCTGCTCTGTTCTTTCTTCTTGTCTAAGTGAGTAACATTCTAAAAAAAAATTTAAGTATATAAATTTTTGGTTGCATGATAAAATCTGAAATGACAGGCTATATATATATAGACATACTTTTTCGAGTATACATATGGGAAATTGGATATTTAGTATGAGGTTTCTCCCTGTTTTTTTTTATCACTGAGTTTAAATTAAATTTCAAACTTCACTTCTTTTACCTCTGATTCTCTGATAGGCCCCAAACTTCAAGTAAATTCAGTTGTTTAACAATGAACTAGGATCTAAAATCAGTATAAACTTGTATATCTCTGTATAGTGCCTCGAACCCAGATTTTTACAGTAACCTTATAATTATGCTAAAATTTATCTGGTACAATTCTCTGATCCAAATACATAACTGGTTTTGGCTTGGAATGTTATGATTTTTAAAATCAAAATCTCAATTTTTAAGTGAGGGTTTGGTGAGTTATCTCGAAATTACTTATTCTAGCATTTTCGTCAAATCCCATCCAACGACGAAGAGTGGGAGGTTGCGATTGATGGTGGAGGAGGCTAGTGTATGGGTGATTATCAGAAAAATGTTCGTTCGAATTTTAGTTCACCATGGAGACCAGGCAATGTCGATTTAGGGTTTTAGTTTAATTTGAACCCATGTCGAAAGATTTGAATCGTGTGGCGTCGTGGAAGAGATTAGGTCGATCGCACCTGGGGGAGAATGTGCGTGGAAGGCTTACGCGTCTTTAGGAATGATGGCCGGAGTTTTCGAGGTCGGAGGCGACGTAGAATGCGAGTTTTCTAATGTGCTGTGTTTTGGGTTGGTCGAGTATTTTGCTCGATTTCGTTCGGTTGGGGTTGCGTACGATCTGGGTACGATTTCGTGTTCGAAGGAGAACGTGGGGTCGTGGGACACCATCGCGACGATCGTCGGAGGACGGTGGCGTTGGGGCACGTGCACGTGCACGTATATTGGTTTGTGTCAGTAAAATGGTTGGGGAAGAAAGGCTCGAGTTTCCTCGAGTTGTTTTGTTTGGGGTCTCGAAGTTTTTTAGGCACTGGACTCGGGTTTCATTCGAAAAAGAAGGGGGTGGTCTCGAAGCAGTTAATGTTGGTCTCGGGTCTGAAGCCTTTAACAAAACAAGTTCTGAATTTTGAATAAAATAAGTTTTAAAACTTTATCCTTAAACAAATTTCTTTATAATAAAGGTGTAATTAAATTTTGATCAATAAAAGTTGTACAGCTATTTAACTTAAAATTATTTAATTTTGGGTTTCTAAAATCTACTTTGAAAATAAAAATTTAATAGTTAAATTAAGAATTTGATTTAAAAGTTAATGGTTTAACCTAAACAATGTTGTTGACTTGAAATTAACTTGAAGGTATTAAGTTAACTCGTATGTTGATGACAATCCACTTTTAAGATTATTTAAAATAAGATTTTAAATACAAATGGTTTATTTTGAGAATACGATTTTGATTATCAATTAATTTAAAAAGGGTTAAGTTAAATTTTATGAAATTAATTAAGATAAATGTGTTACTTTAAAAGATTATTAATCTTAATATCTGGTGATAATTACTTAATCGGAGTTTAATCGAATATAAATTTAAGGTTGATTAATTTGATGAGAGCTAAATTAACTTATGATTAATAATTAATTGATCAAATGATAATTAATTCGTGATTCAATAATATAAGTGATTAGGATAATCACTTATTGTAATTAATTAAGAATAGTTAATTAAAGGTTAATTAATTAATTAAAGGATAATTAATCAAAATGATTTGTAATTTATTAATGTTAATTAACCAGGATTCGTAATTCATAAGAAATTAATCTGATTTGAATTAATCAGATAATTTATTGATCTTACTTATGGATGCTTGGATTATATTGGATAATTTGAATTATTTGACATCCCTGATATATGATGCTCTGTGATGCGTCCTGGTTTATGTTGTGATCTGTAATTTACTTATCTGTGATGTATATATTGTTATATGAATATGCAACCCCTTTGCCCGTAAAATGGCACTTGAATTTCGATGCGACAGGGAGTCGGATTCCAGTTGGTTGTCCGAAACCCACATCGAATTGTAATTGTGAATCTTTGTGATTGATAAATTTATTTTATCTATGAATCTGTGAATGAAGATAAGCGTTATCGACTATACCGCTTATCGATATATCTGTGATGATTGATGTTGCACTATTGTGTGTTAAACCCCTGGACTACACTGTTACACACACAAATATGGATTTCACGTGGAAATCGGTTAAGTCACAGATAATTCAAATTGATATTTTTGAAATTGAAATTTTAATTTCAATTGATTTTGAAATTAGAAATTTGGGTTTAAATGTGAAAAGCTTTTGAAATGGAATTTCAAAGATAAAAGTTATTTTGAATAACTTAATCGAGTTTTGAAAATTTAAATAATTGGATTTGAATTCAAGTTTGAAATTGAATTCTAAAATTTGAAACTAGGGATTAAAGATGTTTATATATGGGTTAAACTATTTTAAAAAGTATTGATTTTGGAATGTGAATATAATTCAAGGACTTTAACCCGTGCAAATAAAATTGGATTTTTCTTAAATGAAAACTGTTTGTTTTCAAATGATAAAAGCTTTCATATATATATATAAGAAATGAAATTCCAATTTAAAGGAATTTCAAGTATGAATTGAAAGATGGTTTTCCAAGTTATAAATGAATTCTTTTGAAAGCTATGAATTGAATCTGTTTATTTTTAACAGATTTAAAATGATGATTTGTTTAAACCATTCGAAATGAAATTGTTTTGAAAGCTATAAGTTAAATCTTTGATTTAAAGACTTAACGAGTTAATCCAATTGAAACGGAAATTGTTTTGAAATCTGTGAATGGATTTTTATGAAACTGGGTGAACTTTGTGAAATAAATCTTTTGTTTAAAAGATTTGAAATGGTAATTTGTTAAACCATTTGAAGAAAAGAAGTTGAATTATTAAGTTGTGACTTAATTGAAATCCCATTATCCATTCGTTTTAAAGATTGCGCTCGTTATTCGGGTTAGCCGGGAAAAGACATTTGTGTCATATAACCCATTCCGAATAATGATACGTCGTATATGGATAGCATTTGAAGACCGGTGTTGAAGACCGGATATTTACGAAAACGAAAGGACAACTCGTCGAATGTCTCTGCACCGACTGGTCCCCGGTATAGAGATTTTATCACCCTTTGTGATGGGAAGTCCGGACGGGATTGTGAATACCCGGAATTGCAAGGGCTTCGTAAGAAGTGCCTTCGGTTCTGTTCGAACCCGGAACAGACTTGTATGGATACATGTCTGACATTACACTTTGAGATATAAAGCCGATTTCTTTCAAATACATTTCTGTTGGTGGCGGAGAATTTATTCTCTTAGCTTAACACCCTTCTCTGAGACGTACGAGCTCAGAGGTTATGTAGTTGGAATTTATCAGCGATATATCCCAATTTGGTAATGTGGCATGCCGAGTGTTGCTGTGTGATGATCAGTGTTTGATCATTTGCGATATGATCATTTGTTTGATCTTATATCTTTGTGATCATAGGTTGATCATTTGTTTGACCCGAAGCATGGCTTTATGAACAAAGCGTAGCTTTGTGGACGAGACTTCGTCGAGCCTCACACCCCGGAAATGGTCAAAACAGGAAAGATGCGGCAAGGTTCTAGGGAGTAGCGCCCCTTAGTGTATGTCATTCCTTCTGGATAAAGGTGGTATCATGGTATGGAGCCCAGATACTTAACCTCTGTGGTTGCTGCAAGTTTATTACTTTGTGGTTGTTGGAAATCGGGGATCCTCGGGAAGATCGGTGACGATCGGGGGATGGCATACGCGTGTCAGTAGTTACCTATTTTTGCAGAGGTAACCCGGCCTTGTGTTGGCAGAGATCTAACCGTAATGTTAGGTTATTTCTCGGGTCGTCTATTCCAGGGACGTACCCATCGTGGATAGGAAGTTCCTTGGCCTGACCATTTGTTGGAAATCCATCTTCCAATACGAACTTTGTACGGTATTAGTTGTAGAACCTGCCATTTACGTACGGTGGTCACCACTGTTTAGATGGTAGCTATAGTAGGCATACGATACTGGTCGTATGTTGGCTAAGATTAATATTATACTTTCGAAATGATTTCTACACTATGCACTAATAATAATATCAAAAATGATTTGATTTTTGCGTAGTAAGCATCTTTGACTATCATAAGAAGAAATCTCCTCCAATTCTGCGTTTGCATTGTGTGTGTGGTGGGAGGTCTTATGGTAGTTTCATTTTCAAAAAGCATTGCGAATTGACTTTAAAATTCTCTGCTATTTGTTTTAAAGATAAACTGTTTTTGTTGCTCACACCAGTCCCACGACTGACTCGGAGTTTATTGTTCATTTCCTAAACTCTGGGTGCTCATAATTTTTTACACGAGCAGTCTAGAGTTTGGTTTTTCAGATATTCAGATTTAGTAGATTATCTGGAGCTAGTTCAGTCTTTGGATCGGACTGCACTTGCTTATTCTTAGTGTATCGTTATTGGGAGTTCGAGCTACTGCTGGAGTTCTCTCTTGAAGACTATCTTAGAGTTATTTGTTCCGCTGCTGATATTAGTTATCTATATTTTTCTTTTCCGCTGCTATTTCTTGTATCATATCTCTGATGTATATTGATATTCATTGTATCACTCTATTGTATCAGATTTTGTATCTGTCATTGTATATCAATGTATTATTCATTTATTCCGCTGTGTTATTTACTTAATGTTGTTATAAGCTCCACAGAACCAGATTTGGCATTTGAATCTACGGCATTTTGAGTACCAGTGGAGTACGGGTGCCGATTTTCGAAGGCCAACTTTTGGGTCTTCACATTTGGTATCAGAGCTAAGGTTGAACTTTAGCTCAGGAGTATAACACATTAAGTAGCTCATTAGAGATAGAGTGAAGTAAACTCTAGAATGAGTATCCTCAGATATCCGTTCGAATGTCTCAGTAAATTTTCTTACTATCCACTGATAGTGAGTATGAGTGCGAGAAGAGGATGAGATAGGGGACAGGGAAATACGACTATAAATGGTCAATACCCTGTAACAGTGGAAACAACTTTCTTATCAATTTCCTTTGATTCGTTTCCAAATTCTTTTGATTTCTTCGTATCAGCTACAAGAAGAAGTTTCAGTATGATGATGGCTCTACGAATCGTTGTAGAAAATTTTTACTTCGTATTTCATCAGTTCTTATCAGTTTTTGATTTTAAACCTTAATGAATTTGAAATTTGAAATTTTTAATTAAGTTAAATTGATTAATAGAATATGAAGCTAAAATTTAAATTGAATTAAATCAATAAAACGATTTCGTTTGAAACCCAAATTTGAAATTTTATTCAAATTTCTTGTGAATACCAAAGTCCGAAGAGGGACAAATTGGTACGTGTTTTGAGATATTCCGACTTGAATTCGGAATCCATATCTGGTGTTTGAGAAATTATAGGAGATCGAATCTATCTATCTTTGTCGTTTTCGTGCCTGCGAATTTCGAGGACGAAATTCTTTTAAGGGGGGAAATTTGTAACGACCCCAGATTTTAATTTAATTTAAATTAATAATTTATTGAATTTTTGAATTAAATTGAGTAATTAAATAAAATTTTGAATAAAAATAGTAAAATAAATCGATAAAGTGAAGCGAGTTTCCCCGAATTCAAGTATATTCTGTATAAATCATTTAAATTTAAATATTGTATACATAGGTGATTATATATGTATATATGATATATGAGTAAATTTGAAATTTTATATATATAAGTATATATTGATTTGAATTTAGATTTCAAGTAAATGAATTTTTAAAATAAATATATATAGAAATACAATATAATTAATATTTAAACTAAAAATAGAAAGTAAATACATTTGCTAAACTTTAACAATTAATTAAAAATAGAAGATTATTTATATTATTAGACAATAAGACAAGGCACAACAAATAAGGTAAGTATGAACACAAGAAACAAGCAAGTACATAATATTATCTCTAAGCACACAAAGTATATTTTCCCAATTAAGATAAATACATGAAGGACATAAGCATGTACAAGAATCATCATCTCAGCCGAGAGCAAGGAAAATAGTATTCATATATGTACACTTACCAAATAAACAAAGTACAAAACATATAAAAGCAAGATTCTTAGTACACTATCCTATATCTCATCAGCCACCAAAGTAATGTTGCAGCCCCCAAACTTCGTAAATATCTCTGGCCAAAGATTTATAAAAGGAAATCTTGTTCCTGCTTTGTATAAACAAATATTACCTGTACAAGATTTATACATCACCTTGTACTAACTATACCAGCCTGTAGCTTCATATATACATCAAACTTTAACCTGAAACAAAGATCAAATATGGGAAATTAATGGAAGCAAGCATAGATTCGACTGAGCTAAGGAAATCAAAGCTAAGAAATGACGAACAATGTCTTCAAATCTGAAGCAATTTTCAAAACCTGGAAAACAACAAATTCAATTTCCAGTTCATCCATCTAGTCCTCTGTTCTTTTTGTTAGGTGAGCAACTCTTCCTTTAAAACCCTGCTCTGTTCTTTCTTCTTGTCTAAGTGAGTAACATTCTAAAAAAAAATTTAAGTATATAAATTTTTGGTTGCATGATAAAATCTGAAATGACAGGCTATATATATATAGACATACTTTTCCGAGTATACATATGGGAAATTGGATATTTAGTATGAGGTTTCTCCCTGTTTTTTTTATCACTGAGTTTAAATTAAATTTCAAACTTCACTTCTTTTACCTCTGATTCTCTGATAGGCCCCAAACTTCAAGTAAATTCAGTTGTTTAACAATGAACTAGGATCTAAAATCAGTATAAACTTGTATATCTCTGTATAGTGCCTCGAACCCAGATTTTTACAGTAACCTTATAATTATGCTAAAATTTATCTGGTACAATTCTCTGATCCAAATACATAACTGGTTTTGGCTTGGAATGTTATGATTTTTAAAATCAAAATCTCAATTTTTAAGTGAGGGTTTGGTGAGTTATCTCGAAATTACTAATTCTAGCATTTTCGTCAAATCCCATCCAACGACGAAGAGTGGGAGGTTGCGATTGATGGTGGAGGAGGCTAGTGTATGGGTGATTATCAGAAAAATGTTCGTTCGAATTTTAGTTCACCATGGAGACCAGGCAATGTCGATTTAGGGTTTTAGTTTAATTTGAACCCATGTCGAAAGATTTGAATCGTGTGGCGTCGTGGAAGAGATTAGGTCGATCGCACCTGGGGGAGAATGTGCGTGGAAGGCTTACGCGTCTTTAGGAATGATGGCCGGAGTTTTCGAGGTCGGAGGCGACGTAGAATGCGAGTTTTCTGATGTGCTGTGTTTTGGGTTGGTCGAGTATTTTGCTCGATTTCGTTCGGTTGGGGTTGCGTACGATCTGGGTACGATTTCGTGTTCGAAGGAGAACGTGGGGTCGTGGGACACCATCGCGACGATCGTCGGAGGACGGTGGCGTTGGGCACGTGCACGTGCACGTATATTGGTTTGTGTTAGTAAAATGGTTGGGGAAGAAAGGCTCGAGTTTCCTCGAGTTGTTTTGTTTGGGGTCTCGAAGTTTTTAGGCACTGGACTCGGGTTTCATTCGAAAAAGAAGGGGGTGGTCTCGAAGCAGTTAATGTTGGTCTCGGGTCTGAAGCCTTTAACAAAACAAGTTCTGAATTTTGAATAAAATAAGTTTTAAAACTTTATCCTTAAACAAATTTCTTTATAATAAAGGTGTAATTAAATTTTGATCAATAAAAGTTGTACAGCTATTTAACTTAAAATTATTTAATTTTGGGTTTCTAAAATCTACTTTGAAAATAAAAATTTAATAGTTAAATTAAGAATTTGATTTAAAAGTTAATGGTTTAACCTAAACAATGTTGTTGACTTGAAATTAACTTGAAGGTATTAAGTTAACTCGTATGTTGATGACAATCCACTTTTAAGATTATTTAAAATAAGATTTTAAATACAAATGGTTTATTTTGAGAATACGATTTTGATTATCAATTAATTTAAAAAGGGTTAAGTTAAATTTTATGAAATTAATTAAGATAAATGTGTTACTTTAAAAGATTATTAATCTTAATATCTGGTGATAATTACTTAATCGGAGTTTAATCGAATATAAATTTAAGGTTGATTAATTTGATGAGAGCTAAATTAACTTATGATTAATAATTAATTGATCAAATGATAATTAATTCGTGATTCAATAATATAAGTGATTAGGATAATCACTTATTGTAATTAATTAAGAATAGTTAATTAAAGGTTAATTAATTAATTAAAGGATAATTAATCAAAATGATTTGTAATTTATTAATGTTAATTAACCAGGATTCGTAATTCATAAGAAATTAATCTGATTTGAATTAATCAGATAATTTATTGATCTTACTTATGGATGCTTGGATTATATTGGATAATTTGAATTATTTGACATCCCTGATATATGATGCTCTGTGATGCGTCCTGGTTTATGTTGTGATCTGTAATTTACTTATCTGTGATGTATATATTGTTATATGAATATGCAACCCCTTTGCCCGTAAAATGGCACTTGAATTTCGATGCGACAGGGAGTCAGATTCCAGTTGGTTATCCGAAACCCACATCGAATTGTAATTGTGAATCTTTGTGATTGATAAATTTATTTTATCTATGAATCTGTGAATGAAGATAAGCGTTATCGACTATACCGCTTATCGATATATCTGTGATGATTGATGTTGCACTATTGTGTGTTAAACCCCTGGACTACACTGTTACACACACAAATATGGATTTCACGTGGAAATCGGTTAAGTCACAGATAATTCAAATTGATATTTTTGAAATTGAAATTTTAATTTCAATTGATTTTGAAATTAGAAATTTGGGTTTAAATGTGAAAAGCTTTTGAAATGGAATTTCAAAGATAAAAGTTATTTTGAATAACTTAATCGAGTTTTGAAAATTTAAATAATTGGATTTGAATTCAAGTTTGAAATTGAATTCTAAAATTTGAAACTAGGGATTAAAGATGTTTATATATGGGTTAAACTATTTTAAAAAGTATTGATTTTGGAATGTGAATATAATTCAAGGACTTTAACCCGTGCAAATAAAATTGGATTTTTCTTAAATGAAAACTGTTTGTTTTCAAATGATAAAAGCTTTCATATATATATAAGAAATGAAATTCCAATTTAAAGGAATTTCAAGTATGAATTGAAAGATGGTTTTCCAAGTTATAAATGAATTCTTTTGAAAGCTATGAATTGAATCTGTTTATTTTTAACAGATTTAAAATGATGATTTGTTTAAACCATTCGAAATGAAATTGTTTTGAAAGCTATAAGTTAAATCTTTGATTTAAAGACTTAACGAGTTAATCCAATTGAAACGGAAATTGTTTTGAAATCTGTGAATGGATTTTTATGAAACTGGGTGAACTTTGTGAAATAAATCTTTTGTTTAAAAGATTTGAAATGGTAATTTGTTAAACCATTTGAAGAAAAGAAGTTGAATTATTAAGTTGTGACTTAATTGAAATCCCATTATCCATTCGTTTTAAAGATTGCGCTCGTTATTCGGGTTAGCCGGGAAAAGACATTTGTGTCATATAACCCATTCCGAATAATGATACGTCGTATATGGATAGCATTTGAAGACCGGTGTTGAAGACCGGATATTTACGAAAACGAAAGGACAACTCGTCGAATGTCTCTGCACCGACTGGTCCCCGGTATAGAGATTTTATCACCCTTTGTGATGGGAAGTCCGGACGGGATTGTGAATACCCGGAATTGCAAGGGCTTCGTAAGAAGTGCCTTCGGTTCTGTTCGAACCCGGAACAGACTTGTATGGATACATGTCTGACATTACACTTTGAGATATAAAGCAGATTTCTTTCAAATACATTTCTGTTGGTGGCGGAGAATTTATTCTCTTAGCTTAACACCCTTCTCTGAGACGTACGAGCTTAGAGGTTATGTAGTTGGAATTTATCAGCGATATATCCCAATTTGGTAATGTGGCATGCCGAGTGTTGCTGTGTGATGATCAGTGTTTGATCATTTGCGATATGATCATTTGTTTGATCTTATATCTTTGTGATCATAGGTTGATCATTTGTTTGACCCGAAGCATGGCTTTGTGAACAAAGCGTAGCTTTGTGGACGAGACTTCGTCGAGCCTCACACCCCGGAAATGGTCAAAACAGGAAAGATGCGGCAAGGTTCTAGGGAGTAGCGCCCCTTAGTGTATGTCATTCCTTCTTGATAAAGGTGGTATCATGGTATGGAGCCCAGATACTTAACCTCTGTGGTTGCTGCAAGTTTATTACTTTGTGGTTGTTGGAAATCGGGGATCCTCGGGAAGATCGGTGACGATCGGGGGATGGCATACGCGTGTCAGTAGTTACCTATTTTTGCAGAGGTAACCCGGCCTTGTGTTGGCAGAGATCTAATCGTAATGTTAGGTTATTTCTCGGGTCGTCTATTCCAAGGACGTACCCATCGTGGATAGGAAGTTCCTTGGCCTGACCATTTGTTGGAAATCCATCTTCCAATACGAACTTTGTACGGTATTAGTTGTAGAACCTGCCATTTACGTACGGTGGTCACCACTGTTTAGATGGTAGCTATAGTAGGCATACGATACTGGTCGTATGTTGGCTAAGATTAATATTATACTTTCGAAATGATTTCTACACTATGCACTAATAATAATATCAAAAATGATTTGATTTTTGCGTAGTAAGCATCTTTGACTATCATAAGAAGAAATCTCCTCCAATTCTGCGTTTGCATTGTGTGTGTGGTGGGAGGTCTTATGGTAGTTTCATTTTCAAAAAGCATTGCGAATTGACTTTAAAATTCTCTGCTATTTGTTTTAAAGATAAACTGTTTTTGTTGCTCACACCAGTCCCACGACTGACTCGGAGTTTATTGTTCATTTCCTAAACTCTGGGTGCTCATAATTTTTTACACGAGCAGTCTAGAGTTTGGTTTTTCAAATATTCAGATTTAGTAGATTATCTGGAGCTAGTTCAGTCTTTGGATCGGACTGCACTTGCTTATTCTTGGTGTATCGTTATTGGGAGTTCGAGCTACTGCTGGAGTTCTCTCTTGAAGACTATCTTAGAGTTATTTGTTCCGCTGCTGATATTAGTTATCTATATTTTTCTTTTCCGCTGCTATTTCTTGTATCATATCTCTGATGTATATTGATATTCATTATATCACTCTATTGTATCAGATTTTGTATCTGTCATTGTATATCAATGTATTATTCATTTATTCCGCTGTGTTATTTACTTAATGTTGTTATAAGCTCCGGAGAACCAGATTTGGCATTTGAATCTACGGCATTTTGAGTACCAGTGGAGTACGGGTGCCGATTTTCGAAGGCCAACTTTTGGGTCTTCACAGACCAACAAATAAAAATAGTGGGAATAGAAAGGTCAACCATTGAATTCAAAAATTATAAATGCTAGAGCCTATTGGTTTACACGTGGATAAATTAATGGTCACTTGTAAACCAAAAGGCTCAAACAGTTACCGATTCGGCTAACCATTAGACAGATTTCACTGTGCACCGAACCCTGAAATGCACAACCGAATATACCTTAGAGATCAGCATGACGAGACAAATATAATAGTACACAGATATCAACGATACAATCATCCTATTAAAAGTCAATTTTTCGCCGCTAGAAATGCTGCTAAAACGCCGAAAACTAAGATAAACGGAGCTAGAGTAATCAAAATTTGGCGAAACGAAATATGACGCCCCACTCAGAAAATGATTTACAAATTTATTATATAAAAATATTCAGGTTTCGAAAATCTTTTATTTTTATCAATTTGATTGATTTAAATTTAAATAAAATTATACAACAAAACTAACTTGCATATTTATCAACGAAAATCTGCCATCTGTTATGTTTGAATAGACGCATACCAAATACCAAAATTTCATTGCTAAGTTTAATTATCTAATTTCAAGCAAAATTTCAGTTAATTATGTTATAAAACAGTAAAAATTTCTAGGTCGTTATACTCTCCCCCACTCAAAACTTTTCGTCCCCGAAAAGGAACGAGATAGGAGATTAGAAATAACTAGAAAGAAAGGATACATTGAAATACACAGTATTAGATAAAATAATTAATTTAATACCATATAAATTTCATTAGTTTTTAAATTGATTAATATTCAACAAATTTTGGTTTCAATCTATTTATTAAATCAATAAATATTCATTATATTCGCATTTAGTTGATTTGAATTCAAGGTATTTTCATTTACTTTATTTGTTTCAATTTACTAATATTTGTTACAAAAATTTCTTTGAAACAAAATTTATTATATTTAACTCATTTATTTAATCTATTTAATTAAACTATAGTTAATTCCACCTCAACATTCAACTTCAACTCTTCTTAGGTTCATATTTATGTATTTAGATAGCATTTCCTTTTTATTATTCGATTCATTTCACTAACATATCTTGCAATATAGATTAAGTGTATAACATTTATTATAATTACCTAAATTTTTATTTATAAATTCCCTAACAAAATTTGTTTGGACAACTAATTTATTATTGTATATTATTAAATTACATTCAAACCCTTCCAAATAAGTTTTATTAATGTTTCTGAATATAATTGAATAGTATACAAACTTTACCTTTTATTTACTACATTTTTATTAAGCAAGATTTTAATTTGAATAATTTATTACTTAAGTTTCTCTTGTATAACTTTCAATTACACATCTACGTTCATTTTTAACTTTTTGGATAATTCTGGTAAGTTATGTATGTTTTAGAAAGCAATTAAGTATTATACAAATTAATTTAATCCTAGTTTAACTATTTCAAGTTGTTTAAATTCCCTTTCTCATCTTTAAACCCCCCAAGTATTAATATTTTACTTCATTTCGATAATTGAAACCATCACTTAATATAGAATTTAAGAGTTAAATTTTCGGTTTCATTTCAAACCCTTTTGAGATAAATATGTACATATATTAATTTGTCATATTCAAAAAATTAAAATCAAATCCATTTTCCCAAAAAAAAAGTGCAGCGAAGTTACTAAGTGGTCTCTCCACTTTGAGACTCGAAAATGAATCTCGATGATAATATGGTCATCACCGAAATTATTTTTCAGCGATAAAAGAGGAGAGAGCTGTGACGCCCCACTCCGAGACCCCAATTACAAAAGAGTATTACTAGGTAATACCGTCTGCTAATGCGGAGAATAAAGCTGGTTAGGAGCGACCATCTATAGCCTTGTCTTAACTATCCATTGAGTACATCGACAATTACCACTCGACATATCCAATAAATACTTAATACAAAGCCATAGGTGGCTGAAGGATCTATCAGAATAGAATATAACAACTCAAATGTAATATACATCACAGAATAGTAAATCATCACATACACATATACAGATACATAATAGAGTATACAAAATGGTACATGGTCAGTGGTATACCAAACCACAATATAAAGGCGAATCCAAAAGAATACATATCAAAGTTACAACAAAAAGGACTACACAAAAGCTATAACAAAAAGGAGCAATCTGAATAGTCCATGTGGAAGTAAAAGAGGCTAAGTCCAAAGTACCTAACCTGAAATATCTCGGTCTGACCCGAGTATAAATACATGGGTCAGTCTAGCTAAAAAAATCGGTTAGATAAACTGAACAATAAGAAACTTGCAAGGTCACAAAGTATAACAAATATCTCTAAAGAGATATCACAATAATCTAACAAATTATGAATCATAACAAGACAAGCCTCATATCATCGGCAACTTAAATAAACAAAGGATATGAATATCCCAAATCAAGCCAAAAGGCAAATAACAAATACCAATAAAGGTATACAAGTTCCACAAGGTAACCGCTATATATCGTGTGACTCAAAAAGACCAACACCGAAGGGCGATACCTAGGGAATATACATATCAATGAAACAAAAGATTGCTCGAGCTCAGTACTGTATAAACAAGGATCCATAAGCCCGAAGGCTCCAAATCCAATATCACTCGAGCGGTGACGAATGACCAACTCCAAAAGCGATAATATTAGGGCAACAAACCCGAAGGCACACCCCGAAGGTACAAACCTGAAGGCAACATACCCGAAGGAAACGAACCTGAAGGAGACAGTCCGAAGACACTATCCCAAAGGCAACAGACCATAGTGGTGAAGGTCTGGAGGCATAGTACTGGACACCACTAACTGGCAAAATGTGTCACAACTCTCGAAAAGGAACCCGAAAAGTGTTAACGTGAGTTCCATAACCACCCGTTCGCACTAAATGGTTTACTATCCGTTAGTCAATTTCACACTCAAAGCAGTACAAAGTTTACCTCATCTCATCGGTAAACCAGACCCAAAGGTCAAAACGTTCAAAGGAATAGATTTGGAATTAACTGAAAAGATGAACGCACGTGTTCATAGCATGTGTTTTATCTAATCATTTAATTCTCCTCCCACTTCGCTCGGAGTGCGAAATTGTGTGTTTTAAATAGAATTTTATAAATTGGAGAAGCGAGCTTTTAATATGATTTGAAGAGAACATTTATAAAACCCGTGAATGAAATTAAAAAGGAATCACCAAACTCAAAAATGCAAAAACAACTAATTGGAACCAACACAAATCGATAAAAGTTGGAAATTCAAACCCAAAAGGCAAATTGGGAAAAAACAGCAGATTCAGTCGACTAGACCAGGGTGGTCAGTTGACTGACTCAGATCTCGGAAACTTTCTGTTTACAGCTTCAATCGACTGAACCAGAGGGGTCAGTCGACTAAATCATGGCTAGAAACTTTCGGTTTCCAAGCTCAGTCGACTGGCCCAGAGTGGTCAGTCGACTGACACTGGCCCAGGAAATTTCCTGGGTTCGGTTCAGTCGACTGACCCTTTGGTTCAGTCGACTGAACTGGAAATTCCACTGTATTCAGCCTAGCGTCCATGGGGGCAAAAATGCAAACGGAGTCGGTCGAGCGAGCACTTGCGACTAGGGATTTATGCCACGAGACAACCCAGCCCTATAGGCTCTTCGACTCACCCTAAAAACATGATCAAACATCAAAGTTATGATTTTTAAAGATTTGGCTTCAAACACTAAAAATTGAACTATTCGCAAAACCAATCTAAATCAAAAGCAATTGCACATGAATAAGTGTTAGGATTTCATACCTAACAATCAAAGATAGTTATAGACATAGATGTGAGATAAAAATCTCACCTTTTAACTCAAAAACAAGGATGAGAAGCCCAATTGCAAAGAAAAGACCAACCACTCTCCACTTCAACTCTACAAGCTTCAATCTAAGATCAAAACCAGAATTCCCTAAGTTAGGTTTCGGAAAATTTCTAAATTGAAGAGGAAATGAGTTGGAGAAAATGAAGAGGAGGCTTACCAATAGCTTCTCCTTGATTTTGGAGCAAGAATTCAAGTTTGCAAGAGGAAACTAGGGCTTGGAATTTCTAATTCTTCTTCCCTTCCCCCATTTTTAGTTTTAGGTTGAGTTTTAGAAATGAAAATGAGTGAATGGAAGGAGAGGGACTGAGTTAGAGAATTAAGTTAGCTAGTGGGTTGAACCCAACCCAAATAGAAAAAGTAGCAAAATTCTACTATCTTCCAACATATCAAAGTTTATACTCAAAAAGATTGCCAATGCCACTTTGGACTCAATGGAAGTGGTTTCGAGTCCTAATTCTGTCGTTTGCAAAAAGTGACATCTCAGACTTAAAAATCCGACTAACAACACTATATTTAAATAAAACATTTAAATATATAATCGTTAAATATGCTGGTTGTTACAGATCTCCCCTCCGAACAAAATTGCGTCCATGCAATTCCTAGAGACGATATTTGTAACAACTACATACATACAACATCCAAAAGAAAAGGAAATAAGTTTGAGATGAAGAGACATTCTCACCGTTTCAAAGCAAAGATGGAAAACCCGGGTAGGATCGCTCGATAAAGTCTCTGGTTTCCCAAGTACAGTCATTGGGATTAGTGGACTATTGAACTTTAATGAGCGGCACGTCCTTGTTTCGAAGGTGTCACACCTCCGTGGCAAGTACGCGAATAGGATGATGTACAATAGATAAGTCTGGTGAGATCTCAAGCTCTTGCAAATCAGGTGAATCGATAACAGAATCTGACTCTCGAAGACACATCCGAAGTTGAGAGACGTGAAACACGTCGTGAATGCCAGATAAGTGAGTAGGAAGTGAAACTCTATAAGCCACAGGGCCAATACGTTCAGTAATAGAAAATGGTCCTATAAAGCGAGGAGCCAATTTCCCAATCGTACTGAAACGCATCACCCCTTTCAAAGGAGAAACACGAATAAAAATGAGATCACCAATTGAGAACTCGAGAGGCTTCCTACGATTGTCCGTGTAGGATTTCTGGCGGCTCTGTGCCTCTTTCATTCTCAATCGAATAAGATCAATCTTCTCAAAAGAATCACAAACAAAATCTGGGCCGAGAATGAGCTTCTCCCCAGATTCCAACCAACAAGAAGGTGATCAGCATATCGATACTGGACTGAAAACTATTATTGTTGGAGAACTCTACAAGAGGCAGGTGATCCTCCCAACTACCACCGAAATCAAGAATACAAATACGGAGGAGATCTTACAAGATACGATTCACCCGTTCGGTCTGTCCATCAGACTGCAGATGGTAAGCTGTACTAAAATTAAGCTTTGTTCCCAAATCTTGCTAAAGACTCCGCCAAAAATGACTCGTGAATAAAGGATCACGGTCACTCACAATAGAACTAGAAACACCGTGAAGTCTCATGATTTCCTTGACATACAACTTAGCCAAATGAGAAGCAGTCCTATTAGACTTAATAGGAACAAAATGAGCAGACTTAGTGAGGAAATCGGTAATAACCCAGATGCTAAAATGGCCCAATCTCGAACGAGTTAGGCCATCAATGAAATCCATCGAAATCTGATCCTATTTCCACAATGGAATCTCAAGAGGCTGAAGAAGACCCGAAGGACGCTGATGTCCGGCCTTAATACGCTGACAGGTTATGCAATTACTCACATAACTCGCCACATCGCGCTTCATGCCCTCCCAATAATAAAGGCGACGCATATCGACATACATCTTACTACCACCAGGATGAATGGTATACTTAGAACGGTGACAGTCATCAAGAATGTCATGCCTAAGTGCAAAATCAGAAGGCACAATAATACGGTTCTTCTTGCGAAGACACCCATGCAAATCAATACTAAAATCTTGCAATGCCTCATCCTATGATTCAGTCTCACAAAGCTGAATAAGATGCAACAAATCAGGATCACGCCACTGAGCATCGGCAATACGATCCAATAAAATGGGTCGAGCTCCCATACTAAATAATATAATAGGAGAATCAGAAGATTAAGCTCGATCACTGATTTCATAAAAAGATAGAGTCTCAAGAACATCCCATTCGGCAAGCATCATAGAAATAACAGCCGAATGTTTGCAACTAAGCACATCAGCAACATGATTACCCTTACCAGGGGTATACTGGATATCAAAGTCATAGGAAGCAAGAAACTCGAGCCAACATTGTTGTCTCATATTGAGTTCCTTCTGAGTGAACAAATACCTCAAGGATTTGTGATCGGTATAGAGAATGAAGCGCTCGCCTAATAAATAGTGTCGCCAAATCTTCAAAGCGAAGACAATGGCGGCTAACTCAAGATCATGAGTGGCATAGCGAACTTCATTCGGACGCAGTTGCCTAGAAGCATAAGCAACCACCCGATCCTTCTGCATAAGAACAACACCGAGACCACTTCCACAAGCATCGGTGTAGACAACAAGATTATGATTCCCCTCGGGAACCACAAGAATAGGAGTGAGAAGTTCCTTTAATGTCAAAAAGGAAGCTTCACACTTGTCGGACCAAATATAACGAATGCCTTTCCGAGTAAGGCTGGTGAGAGGAAGCACAACACGGGAAAAATCCTTAATGAACCGACGATAATAACCCGCCAATCCAAGGAAACTACGAATCTCATGAACATTCTCAAGCCTCTTGCAATTCTGAATGGCTTCGATCTTTGAGGGATCGACTGAAATGCCGTCGAAAGATACAACATAGCCTAAGAACTTAACCTTATTCTCCCAAAAATGGCACTTGGCAAATTTGGCACTAAGCTGATGGTGATGGAGAGTACTCAAGACAATTCTCAAGTGATTAGCATGCTCAGCTTCAGACTTAGAGTAAATAAGGATATCATCAATGACTACAAGGACGAACTTGTCGAGATATTCCCGGAATACTCGAATCATTAGATCAACAAAGAAAGTAGGAGCGTTCATCAAACTGAATGGCATAACGAGCCACTCAAAAGAACCATATCGAGTGTGGAAAGTTGTAAGAGGTATGCTATCCTCTGCGGCTCATAACTGATGAAAACCTGTGGCAAGGTCGAGCTGAGAAAAGACCTTAGCACCACTCAATAGATCGAACATATCATCGATCCTAGGCAATGGATACCTATTCCTGATGGTTAACTCATTAAGCTTGCGATAGTCAATGCAAAGCCTAAGAGTTCCATCAGACTTCTTCACGAAGACGACCGCGGATCCCCATGGTGAAAAACTGGACTGAATCAACTACTTGGACTCAAGCTCTAAAAGCTGCTTCTTGAGTTCCTCATCATCATTAGAAAAGTCACAAGCAATAGGAATACGAGATATATCATCATCATCTCGCGAGTCAAGAGAATATAAAGCCATTTCGGAATTTTCCATATCCCGAAGAACAAGTGATAGCTGAGTAAACGAATCCGGATGTCGAAGATATAAAATCCTTTCAGAACAAATAATCCTGGCATCGTATTTCACTAGCCAGTCCTGCGACCATCATAGTCTTGCATTAGATAAGAGCTAAGTACGTCAATATTTATACTCTTTTTTTTCCATTGCGTATCGAGTATTCGACATACTTAATTCCTATCTGATACACTACTATGGTGGCTACAGGATTGATTCAGAAACAAAATATAATAACTATCAATTACAAGTCACAGAACAACAACACAGAAATGATACATATGAATACATACATCAAATGTAATACAACATGCCACTAGTAGTATACAACCACAATATATACATACATTCCCCACAAAAGATATATACATCAAAATTTCCCAACAGAAAGACTACTACACAAAAACTATGCCATATCCCAAGTCGATGGTGAAGACCCAAAATCATATCGAATCCCAGATTAGAAATAACGTGCAGATTCGCACGAAAAGAAAAGCCACACAAAATAATCACAACATCATCGCAAAGCATGCTAAGGGTCGCGGATCCCCCAATTGGATTCGCAATCCTTAAAGAAGTAACCATACAAGAAACATCCAAAGACAAATCATAACGAGCTTTTTCGATACGAAAGAATGTGAAGCACCCGTATCGAAAAGAATACTATGGTCATGAAACAAAATAGAACCCTCCAAAATAGATGGAGATATACCTTTGGGTGGAGAAGAACCTTCTGAAGCCTTGGCAGCAAAAAGCTTACTAGACTTGGCATTAGCAGGAACAGTAGGGCAGGTAGAAACATGATGACCTTCCTTCTTGCAATAGCGGCAGAAGAGAGGCTTAGGACAAGCTCGAATCATATGATTAGGAGAACCACAATTAAAACACTTCCGAATGGAAGGTGTTCCAGCAGACTGAGTCTAAGAGTTAGAACCACCAGTCTTCTTCTTCTTGGAAGGAAAAGACCTGGACTTCTGAAATGGAAACTGCTTCTTGTTAGGGTTCTTGGGAACCTCAACATCATCACCACTGTCACACTCCTTCTCGATGGCTTCGAGATGAAGTGCCGAATCTACCAATTCCTCAAAAGAAAGCTTAAGCTGGAGCAATAAAGACTTCTTAAGATATTTCTTAAGACCAGAGACAAACTTCAGATTCTTCTTATAAGTGGTGCTAATGAATTCAAGACCATACTTAGATAAAGCCTCGAATGATGCAACATACTCAGAAACATAAGACTTCCCCTGTTTCAACTCAAAAAGCAACGGGTCAATAAAACTTTTTCAGATTCAGGAACGAAATTAGGTTCGAATCGCTCCTGAAACTGAGTCTAAGGAAGAGCAGATTCATCAATTTCGGCTATAATAAGCTCATACCAATCAAGGGCACGCTCTTGCAATAAGCTAGAAGTTACTAGAACTCTATCATGATCAGAAAGATCCATTCTGGAGAAGATACGCTCGCACGTGCGAATCCAAGCTTGGACTTCAAGAATAGACTCGGAGCCTTTAAATGGCTTTCCTCCAAGATGAGCAAAATCACTGCACAGACGTGCAAAAGCAGACTTGCGAGGTGGAGATACACGAGTAGGAACTGGAGGCTGAGTGCTTCTAAACAACTCCAAAAACTGATCGGTAGACATATAAACGCCATCCGGATGTGTGCCACTAGATTGCCCAGCATCCGAACGTCGTCCCCTGCCTCTTCCAACCATACGCTAAAAGTTATGATAAGAACAAGATTATTCACAAGGTAGATATCATTAATACAAATGTGGAATACTACGGAATAAAATGCATTCCTAGACGTATTCCCAAATTCTATCTAGCCTTGTGACGCCCCAAAGGCACGGAAGGAATACAAAGGCATGATAATTCAAAGATTTGTATCACTTCTTACACTTTGATGTACCGGAATATGTGCTTCTATTCTGTGTTTATTATAACTTGTTCTGAACTCAACTCTGATACCAAGCTGTGACGCCCCACTCCGAGACCCCCATTAGCAAAGAGTATTACTAGGTAATACCGTCTGCTAATGCGGAGAATAGAGCTGGTTAGGAGCGACCATCTATAGCCTTGCCTTAACTATCCATTGAGTACATCGACAATTACCACTCGACATATCCAATAAATACTTAATACAAAGCCATAGGTGGCTGAAGGATCTATCAGAACAGAATATAACAACTCAAATGTAATATACATAACAGAACAGTAAATCATCACATACACATATACAGATACATAAAAGAGTATACAAATTGATACATGGTCAGTGGTATAGCAAACCACAATATACAGACGAATCCAAAAGAATACATATCAGAGTTACAACAAAAAGAACTACACAAAAGCTATAACAAAAAGGAGCAAGCTGAATAGTCCATGCGGAAGTAAAAGAAGCTAAGTCTAAAGTACCTAACCTGAAACATCTCGGTCTGACCCGAGTATAAATACATGGGTCAGTCTAGCTAAACAAATCAGTTAGATAAACTTAACAATAATAAACCTGCAAGGTCACAAAGTATAACAAATATCTCTAAAAGAGATATCACAATCATCTAACAAAAGATGAATCATAACAAGACAAGCCTCATATCATCGGCAACTCAAATAAACAAAGGATATGAATATCCCAAATCAAGCCAAAAGGCAAATAACAAATACCAATAAACGTATACAAGTTCCACATGGTAACCGCTATATATCGTGCGGCACAAAAATACCAACACCGAAGAGCGTTACCTAGGGAATATACATATCAATGAAACAAAAGTTTGCTCAAGCTCAGTATTGTATAAACAAGGATCCATAAGCCCAAAGGCTCCAAACCCAATATCACTCGAGCGGTGACGAATGACCAACTCCAAAAGCGATAATATTAGGGCAACAAACCCGAAGGCACACCCTGAAGTTACAAACCCGAAGGAAGCATACCCGAAGTCAACGAACCTGAAGGAGACAGTCCGAAGACACTATCCCAAAGCAACAAACCGTAGTGGTGAAGGTCCGGAGGCCCAGTACTGGACACCACTAATTGGCAAAATGTGTCACAACTCTCGAAAAGGAACCCGAAAAGTGTTTACGTGCCATAACCACCCGTTCGCACTAAACGGTTTACTATCCGTTAGTCAATTTCACACTTAAAGTAGTACAAAGTTTACCTTATCTCATCGGTAAACCAGACCCAAAGGTCAAAACATTCAAACGAATATATTGGGAATTAACTGAAAAGATGAGCACACGTGTTCATAGCACGCGTTTTATCTAATCATTTAATTCTCCTCCCACTTCGCTAGGTGTGCGAAATTGTGTATGTTTTAAATAGAATTTTATAAATTGGAGAAGCGAGCTTTTAATATGATTTGAAGAGATCATTTAAAAACCCGTGAATGAAATTAAAAAGGAATCACCAAAATCGAAAATGCAATAACAACTAATTGGAACCAACACAAATCGATAAAAGTTGGATATTCAAACCCAAAAGGAAAATTGGGCAAAAATAGCAGATTCAGTCGACTGGACCAGGGTGGTTAGTCAACTGACTCAGATCCTGGAAACTTTCTGTTTCCAGGTTCAGTCGACTGAACCAGAGGGGTCAGTCGACTGAATCATGCTTGGAATCTTTCGGTTTCTAGGCTCAGTCGACTGGCCCAGAGTGGTCAGTCGACTGACACTGGCCCAGAAAATTTCTTGGGTTCAGTTCAGTCGACTGACCCTCTGGTTCAGTCGACTGAACATGAAATTCCAATGTATTCAGCCTAGCCCCCAAGGGGGAAAAAATGCAAACGGAGTCGGTCGAGCGAGCACTTGCGACTAGGGATTTATGCCACGAGACAAACCAGCCCTATAGGTTCTTCGACTCACCCCAAACACATGATCAAACATCAAAATTATGATTTTTAAAGATTTGGCTTCAAACACTAAAAATTGAACTATTCGCAAAACCAATCCAAATCAAAAGCAATTGCACATGAATAAGTGTTAGGATTTCATACCTAACAATCAAAGATAGTTATAGACATAGATGTGAGATAAAAATCTCACCTTTTAACTCAAAATCAAGGATGAGAAGCCCAATTGCAAAGAAAAGACCAACCACTCTCCACTTCAACTCTACAAGCTTCAATCTAAGATCAAAACCAGTATTTCCTCAGTTAGGTTTCAGAAACTTTCTGAAATTGAAGAGGAAAAGAGTTGGAGAAGATGAAGAGGAGGCTTACCAATAGCTTCTCCTTGATTTTGGAGCAAGAATTCAAGTTTGCAAGAGGAAACTTAGGCTTGGAATTTCTAATTCTTCTTCCATTCCCCCATTTTCAGTTTTAGCTTGAGTTTTAGAAATGACAATGAGTGAATGGAAGGAGAGGGACTGAGTTAGGGTATTAAGTTATCTAGTGGGCTAAACCCAACCCAAAACACAAATAGAAAAAGTAGCAAAATTCTACTATCTCCCAACATATCAAAGTTTATACTCAAAAAGATCGCAAACGCCACTTTGGACTCAGTGGAAGTGGTTTCGAGTCCTAATTCTGCCATTTGCAAATAGTGACCTCTCGGACATAAAAATCCAACTAACGACGCTATATTTAAATAAAACATTTAAATATATAATCGTTAAATATGCGGATTGTTACAAGTACTGACTCGCTTCTTTTAAAATTCATTGAAAACAATCCCATTCGTAAATATTTTCAAATAAAAAATTTTCAAAACTTTGAAACTAAAATTTGGAAAACATCGAAAATTAAACTCTCAAATCCTTAATTTAAATTCGTTTCATTTGCAAATTAGATTTATAGACCATGTTTATACATTTCATCTTTTTATATACAACAATAGTCAATGGTTTTAGGAATGTTGACCAAATAATAAATGATAATCTAGTATCATCACTTTAAACAACCAATTCATACTATAAAATTTCAAAAATTATACTTATATATATAAAATATAATCACACAAAAAAATTTCATTTACCCAATTTGAAAACAATATTGTGTCAATTTTCCTGTTCAAGTGTGTTCGAAGTCCTATCAATAGCGTTGGCCAGACGAATCGATTGAAACCCAAAATGAAACTTAACAACTCAAACAACATAATATAAAACACTTTTATATTAATTACAAATACCCCCTCTCTTTTTAAGGACGATTCAAGACTGGATTTAGAACAAAGAAAGAGATTCAAATTTAAAGTGACCTTAACCAAAGAGAACTACGAAGATAGGTTCGAGAGAAAGATTCGATAATTAAAGTACAAAAGAGGAAAGATGGATAGACTAATATTAATCATGACGACCTTAACCCATCAACCGAGATTCCAGGAATAAGATCGATGCGGAAATTCAATTTCTCGCTTGAAGGGAAGAGAAGTTATTTTACTAAAACTTCAGGACAATCCCTGACTATCGAGGTGGAGTCAAGATCACTAGGCTGAAAATCAAGTGAGAAGATAAACCTGCCTATAAAATATGAGGCAATCGACATTCGATCATAAGAGAATTACCTACGTCGTCCACTAGAGAAGTGGTTCGGACTTGACAAGAGATAACAACATCATAACTGAGGGCATAGAAATCTCTAGTGAATCGACGCCTGTTGTAAAGGAGTTCACCCCTTTATAAATCGTATTAAGGTTGTCGAAACAGAAGTGGAGTTATGGGATGCTCCAGTACAAGAAGAACACGAATAGGGAGAGGCAAGAAGGGATTTCAGAACAACAGGGAAAGTTCCAAAATTCAAAAGAAATCCTAATCAAAGTGGAGAAATTCAAACTCGAATGAAGGTGATCCTGTAATTAATTTTTACTCCATATGTTAAGTTTTGCCTAAACGAGAGCTCCAATACAAACTATTATGACCTGCTATTTTGAACCAATCACATCCACACACGTAAGACTTGAGTTGCTCATAACAATAGATTGTTAATTTATATTTGGCAGAACTTAGCATATATAGTAAATAAATCAATCATAGAATCATAGACATAGAGTAATATAACAATTGTTAACGGTAAAAAGTGAACGCTAACACCCTGTGTGTGTAATAGAATCGTGAAAGCACCACCCGTTGGTACGGGAACAGAATATGAGCTGAGAATAGCAGAAAAGTAGTAAATGAACAACAGATTTATAGTGGTTCGGCCCGTAATTGAGCCTACATCCACTTTATAGTCTTTTATTGCTGATTTGATTACAATTTGATACAGTATCCCTCTAAACACAATACAATTTGATCATGAAATCATTCTTGACTACTAGCTCGATCTTTAATGATGAAACTCGACGAATCCGCGTTGGATGTTAGGAGCTCTTCTCGAAGATCGTTGTAGTGTCTCGAATGCTTGAAAATCTTTGATTGCTGAATGAGAGGAGGCTTCGACAGCGTAACGGCGCTTGGAGAAATGAATGGCCAAAAAGTCCTCTCCATGTTGGAGGTGATGGGGTATTTATAGAAGCTGATCTGGACTTAGGAAATTTCTCTAAGTCTTTAAGTCGTCGCCGACTTAGTATAGGTCGCTGCCGGTTTATGATAGGTCGCTGCCGGTTTATGAGTTCCAACACTTCCCTAGTAGTTCACCTCCTCTTCTGGTTTTACGTTTAAGTCCTAAGTCGCTGAAGACTTAAGGTAAGTCGGTGACGAGGTAAAGGTGTATAAGGTTAGATCGGCGACGAGCTAAGGGATTGGGTTGTTCTGGGCCCATCCTGTGGCTGTCTCTGACAAGTATTAAGTCGTAGCCGACTTATCAGACCTTAACTCGTAAGGCCTTAACTCGCAGCCTTTAAGTCGTAAACCTACTAAGTCGTAACTCGTTAGGTCGGAACCTCCTTAACTCGGAGCATTTCATAACTCGGAATCTTCCTTAGGTCGTAACCTTTAGTTCGCAGTACTACTAGGTCGCGGAGTCTTTAGGTCGCAAGCTTCCTTAGGTCGCGACTTCCCTTAGGTCGGCAATCTGTTAACTCGGCAGGCCTTGCTAACTCACAATTTGCTAGGTCGGTAGGCTTCTTTAAGTCGGCAAGCACCTTAAGTCAGCCAGCATCCTAAGTCGGCATACTTCTTAAGTCGGCAGGCTCCTAACTCGGCATCCTTCTTAACTCGGTCTTAACTCTTGAGTCACAGATTTCCTTAAGTCGGTTACGCCTTTAGCTTGTTAGGTCGTCTTCTGTTAAGTCGCGAATCAGAGGATTAACATTTGCCCCTCGAAGTGTGTGCCTAAGTCATAGGTCATATACTTCGATTTTCTTAACCTGCTCTTTGATTAGGTCGGAAGCGAATTAACAGAAGTCTTAGGTCGGCAGCGTACAAGTCGACTCACCTTCCTGCGAATAAATAGTTAAGTCATCCTTCCTCTTCCTCACTCATTCTCCTTCTCGATTCGGCCATTGACGCGATTTAGAGCCCTCAGAGATAAATTCCATCCATTCAATCGTCGATTATCCTCCTGTCATATATCGTAAGTTGATCTGATCCGAGCTTATCCATGCCTACTATCGAATCGATAACTCCTCAGTCTTCGACTTCCATTTGTTCTTAAATGCTGCGGTTCATTATGTATAACCCTTCGACTGTTTCGCAATTGCCATTGATCACGTTGCAGTTGTGGTGTGGCAATAATACGTCAGATTCGCAGCAAATCCGAGGCGATTCGAATTGGCTTTTCGGGGTGATTCAATGGTGTAATGGAATTAGGATCGTCATTGACTGCGAGGTCATTGGGCTAACGAGTTAAAAGTTATGGATGGAAGTGGTTGATGTACTGACTCGGTTATGACTTAGCAATTTCACTGATTTAAGTCGGAACCGACTCAGCGATTTTATGCAACCTAGGTTTTGAGTCGCCTCCGAGTTAGGACTTGGGATTTCCTGCTGCCTTGAACTAGTTTTTTGCTTCTTTATTCGACCTAAGACTCGGGGACTGCCGACCTAGACCCATAGGGAATCTCTTAAGTCGTCACCGAGTTAATACTTGGGTTTTCAGCAAACTAAGCAGATGACTTTTAAACTTTGCCTGGACTTTGAACTGTTGAACTATAAACCATGTTGCATGTATTTCTTTTTACGTATCGCTTCAATTTTGCAAACTAACAATCCTGCTTAAAACAACATTCACAGAATACTGGGTCGAATATACTGTCACTGACTGCCCATATCGAATGACAGATTAGTTGGTAAAGAGAAAGTTAAATTAAATGAATATGAATGAGATGCTGTACAATAACCAATTCAAGTGAAGTATTAAAACAAAATCATAATAGTCAAATGAAACTGACTTGTCTGTATTAACACTGCACTTGATCATTGACAAGTTCTGAAATTCTGTAATCGATTGATTGTCAACTAATTTAATTCCAGTTATGCTTGTCTTTTATTTTCATTAGTTTTTGCACAACACTTCACACTTTTAGGGAACGTGCACCTTCACATTTGAACATTCAGCTGATTGTGTAGAATGTCTTCTCCACAAGAAGGAACAGAGCAAGCTGAAGATGTATTTCCAGTTGCTATCCCGCTGAACGATCCTCCACAGAGGACGCCTACTACCTTGAGCCATAAAGCCTTTCGTCAACTATGCACCCAGTTTGGCATTGCTGAAGCTGACGCTTTGCTTCCCGAAACAAATGATACTGCTGACAGGCCGCCCCGTGGCTTCGTTGCAGTTAACCGCCAAATGTGCTTGAGCGGAGCTATCCCCCCATTCAATGACTGCATTCGAGAACTTCTTCTCCAACTATCTATCTCCCCCTTTCAGTTACATCCCAATGGCTACGCCATCTTGCTGGGACTATGCGTGCTTTTTAGGAGAACGCTGGGCCGCTTTCCTACCTTCGGAGAAATTCGCTATCTTTGTACCTTTGCCAAGAATAAAGATCATCCCTCCATCATAGTCGTAAGGAGTGCGAGGAATCGTAAGTTGATCACCGGTCTCCCTGAAAGTGTTCACAGTTTCCTGAGCCCGTTCTTTTATGTCCGCTGTCCTCCTGGGTTTTATGCTATTTGGAGAATAGGGAGTAAGATCACTTGCATTTGTCTCTTATGTTCTTTCAAACTTACCGAAGTTCGGATTATCAAGTGCTAACTTCGCTCTTTTTTCCTTTTCAGCACTTCCTCCTCCTTCTAAAAATCTCAGTCACAAAGTGACTTTCGAGAGGCTTATGGCGGTGCCTGTGGAGGAGAGGAGTATCCAGTTTCTATTAGATGATGAGCTTTTGCACCAATTTGGGCTTCTACACCCTTCCAGGTCGACTCGAATTCATGAAATTCCTAGCTTTGATGCAGAAACGACGGCTGCTTCGGGTTCTCAAGCAGAGGCGTCAAATGCCCCAGTTTCTGCGGAAGAAGCTGCATCAAAAACACTTGTCTTGGATGCTGCTTTGATAAAGTGTTCTGGATCCACTGATGTTGTAGGGTTAGCTGGCAAGTCGGCACTTCCCCCAATTATTGAGGAAGAAGAGAATCTTCGAGCTTCTGAAAAATCAACTGATGTGGAAGTTGAGAAGGAGAAATCTGCCGAACACTTGGGCGATGACACCTTTGATGGCTTGAGTGACATTATGATTACTTCTCAAGAGCTTTTCAAGGATAATATTCCAAAGGCAAACTCTCCTGTCATTGAAGCGACTTCCTCTTTGAAACAGATCTCGACGCCTTCGACACCTGTCGTCTCCGTTCCTGCACTGAAGCGTGGTTTGTAGTTTGACGCGCGTAGTTCGCACGCCGCACACACTTAGGATTTTTCTGCACTTATAAGCATTTACTTTTTCTTTCTGGAAATTTCTAAACTTTACTTCTTTCCTGTTTTCAGATTCTCCGATGGGACGCTCCGGCTCATATTATGACTCATTTCAGCGCCATGGAGGCCGTGGATCCTATGACTTCAGGAAATATCTTGGTGACCAGAGAGAGACAGATGAGGAACGGGCCCAAAGGAAGGCTCAAGAAAAATGGGATTATGAGCAGCGGCAGAGAAGAAGAGATGCTGATCGATACGATTCTTCTTACAAAACTTACGATTCTCATAAGCGAAAATCTTATGATGACAAAGGGAAGACTCAAATTACTGATGAATCGAGCAAACGGTCTAAGCCAAGTGACGCGTCTGCTATTTCTGAAAAGACCAACGCTCCCATTTCTTCTGACATTCCGGCCGGTTCTCCTCCTCTAAAGGAAACTGACATTCAAACCATCATTAACAGGCCACAATATCAAGTTAAAGACGGCCCTCCAACGCTTCAGAGCCGATTTCCGAATTGGTGTCTAAGAGGAGTCCGCTTTGACTTAGATTTGGTTCCCATTGATAAGCAGGCAATGCTGAGAAATGTCGACGCTGTCAAGCTTGATATTGAAAGAATGTCTGGATGGCAGAAGTTGGTTGATGAACTTCAAAGGGTCAACCATCTTAACCTTGAAGCGATGATGACGATGGAGAATGATAAAGCAGAATGGGACAAATGGCGTAAGCAGCATGACGCGGAAATGACGAGTATTGCAGATGACAATGCAAAGCTTGCGTCTGAAGTTAAGCAGCTTAAGGAAAATCTCGCTTCTTCTTCTGCATCATATACTCAAAAAGAAGAAGTCTTTCAGAAGCAAGTGCGGGACGCACACGCTGCACAAAGAGATGTAGAAATGAAGCTTGCCGCCGAACAGCACGTTAATGAGAAGTACCGCACAGAAAACACCGAACTACGGGAAAAGGTCACCTCCCAGAACACGGAGATTGAGTTACTAAAGTCTCGACTTGCTAAAGCTGAGACGGCTCGTGATGAGGCTATTACTGGTAGGGTCGCTGCCGTTGCCGACAAAGAAGCGGCTGAGCAATCACATGAGGCAACGAAAGCAAACATCAGTTCTACCTTATTCGACTTTTATTTACACTGCGTTCTGGGTCGTGGGAGCCTTGCTTTTCTGGGTCCAGATTATGAAATCACTCTGGCCGAAGTGTGGGAAGCCGCGCTTGATATGTTTAAAGGTGTCGGCTATGATGAAGCAAAATTTGAGGAAGCAAAATTTGAGGCTCGCTATCTTGATGATGAGGCTCGCGCCGCTCTGGTTAGAGGGAAGGAGCAGCTTGCTAGGGCACGGGCTGAATCATTGGGAGAAGAACTCTCAAAAGAGGAAGCTCTTTTAACTGCCCCTGTTCATGCTTCCACTTCGGCTGATGCAAACATTATGGATTCCAGCTCTCATCCTTCACCTCCAGTTGTGACCACTCCTACAGAAGAGGAGGCAATGAAGGACTTTCAGGCTCGGGAATTTGAGATTGATCTTGCCAAACCGGCTTCTCCAGGTAACTTTGACGATTCACGGTCTTCTTTTTTCTCGAGGAATACTAATTTTGATTTCTTTTATTATGCAGTAGTCGCGCCGGAAACTGCACCAATTCTTCCTTCTTCAGCTGCCATTCCTTCTTCTCAAGTTACTCCTCTTCCAGCTTCTCAACCAGGTTCACAGGAAGAACCGATAGCAGCCCTTCAAGGTTTGGACGAACCATCTGCTTCCGAGGAACAGGAAGCAGAAGATCTGGAAGATAGCGAGAAGACCCCGGAGCGGTCTTTCGATTACGACACAAAGCTTTCTACATTTCTTGCTCCGGGGAGTGAGTCTTCTTCCAAGAAGAAGGGGAAGCGTGTGGTTTCAAAGAAAGGAAAGAGGAGTTCTTCTGCTGCTGGAGATGAGGCAGAGATTGATCCGGCTGAGTCTCTTTCTCCTTCTTCTCCGACGCGGCCTACGAAGCTAATTACCAGGCCGGGTAAAAGTTCCAAGGGTGGGAAGAAGGGGAAATGAGTTTGATTTTGCATTTTCTGCTTTTTGTATTGATCGGGGATTGTGCGGATTCCGGTCTCCGCTTCTTTTTGTAACCTGTACAATGTAAAAATTTCTCATAGTGTTGAAATAAATAGATATTTTTCTTGTACAAATCCTTGTGTATGTAGGAATACATCTGTTTTTCATTTGAAGTGTAGAGTAAATGATTCTTTTCGCTTGTACAAATTTTTTGTCTGTGTTTCAAGAACGCACTTACTCCACATCTTTATTACGTGATATTGCAATGAACTTGTGGTATGTTGCTTGTATATTACTTTTATTAATGTAACTGAATTGTATAATGTTGCCCCCATACCACAAGTATATTGTAATATTTCTTGATTTCACAAGACCGATACTCTTATTTTAGAGAATAACTTTCCACTTTTTCAGGGAAGAATTATTCTGCTTTTAATAGAGTATATCTTGTCTTTGGAGAAATCTTTATTTTCCTTTTCTTCCTGAAGAACACTTCGACTTCTGGGAATGATCACTTTTTTTTTATTTGAAAGTGAATTTTCCTGTACAGTGAAATGAGCTTCTGAAGAAGGTTTTGATTTTCGTGCCCCGGTAAAGGGTTTATTTTTGGTACTTCAAGCAAGGTGAAGTACGCCTCTGAAGAGGTCTTTTGGTCTCCGAAGAGAAGCGATTTTGGTCTCCGAAGAGAAGCAGTTTTGGTCTCCGAAGAGAAGCAGTTTTGGTCTCCGAAGAGAAGCAGTTTTGGTCTCCGAAGAGAAGCAGTTTTGGTCTCCGAAGAGAAGCAGTTTTGGTCTCCAAAGAGAAGCAGTTTTGGCATTTCGTCTCTGGTGAAGTGGGTCTCCGAAGAGAAGCATTTTGCACTTCTACACGGGTGAAATGTGCCTCCGAAAAGGGCTTGTGCCTCCGAAGAGGGCTTGTGCCTCCGAAGAGGGCTTGTGCCTCCGAAGAGGGCTTGTGATTGCCTGGAAGTTACTTTCTCATGGTCGGAGGGGTCCACGGGACAAGCGTAAGTCATTCGATTGGATGTTTGTTTGTACAAACGATCGCAATCGATTAACAAGGTGCCCCTTTTTGGTAGTCCCACCGATCTTTTTGATTGAGGAAAGCTCTCCATTTATTGGCGTGCTTCGTTAGAGGGCTTTGTTGATCCTTGGGAAGGAGCATCAGTTGGTTGGCGTGCCAGGAAGGTTGCGTCTTAGGTGCAAGTAGATCCATGGGATGGACACAAGCTACCTGATTGGATGCATCACAATCAGCCAGCGAGGGCCTTACTCCTTCTGTTTGGGAAGTTATCCCTTTAGTGGATCTACCTGCTTTCCTGTTGAGAGGCATACCTTCCTTTGGCTGCTTCCATGTCTGCCTGCTCATGTTGTACCATCATCCACCAATCTGCGATCCTTTATCATCATTTCCAAGCGCGTGTTTCTTTCTTTTGCAAGTAAATTTCTTTATCCGAAGAAGTAGACTTCACTGTTGAATGACTCCACAGAGTAAACGCAAGTTATTTGGTTGGATGCCTTTTTATATCAACGATCGCAACCAGTTAACGAGGGCTTGACACAGTGGAGCCGTCAACTTTTTATGTGAAGTTCCTCTTGTGTGGGATTTGAGTTTGAAAATTTTTTTGTTGCTTGGAATTTGCTTTAATAAATGATTTGCAAGGCTCGCTTAGCTTTGCGATGGGTGAGCTTTGCTTTAATGACCTGCAGTATTAAATCGATATTTTAGCAATACATTTAGAGTATTTACTCATCGAAATATAACAGGCATTTTATAATAGAAAACACAATGCATGGTTTTTCATTATTGAATCACGCTGATTTCTCAGCGGTTTACAATGCAGAAGTTACACATCCATCATTATCTTTACAAATTTAAGCAATGCTGTTAAGTAAAAATGAATGCTAGTTATTGCTGTTTCAGAATCTCCAAGCTGGATTTCCATTTGTGCTTGATTCATAGCCTTTGGATTTTTATGCCAGAGAAAGTGAGAGATGCCCCAGTCGCAGTTTTGTGGGTAATTAGTAGTCATCCCAACTTCTGCTTGCTGGGTATGGTCCCCCTGTGATAGCATTAACGACAAGCTTTTCTGAATCTTGCACTGCAGTGTTGTTGTGAGAATCGGATTGATAGGTAGGGTGTTGTTGATCCCGAGTGGATGAGGTTGGATCGACCCCGCTTCTCTTAACGTATTGTTGGAGTTTACCCTGCTCTAGCAATTCTTCAATCACCTTCTTTAATTGGCGACATTGGTCAGTGTCATGGCCAGGTTGATTGTGAAATTGGCAGAATTTTCCATTACGCTTTGCCCCTCTTGTCATCTCAGGTGGCTTAGGATACCTGACAACGTCTTTTGTTGCAAAAAAGATATTTCTTGGTGTATCAGTTAAAGGAGTAAAGTCCGAAGGATTAAAGCGGCGAGGTTTCTTTTCATTTCTCTGGCTTTTTCCTCCTTCATTCTCCCTTTTCTGACTTTCAGATTCTCTTTTCTTAGGTGGGACATTGTCATTATCAGTCTGGGCAATAACCACTTTCGATGTTGCAGAAAGGCTCTCAAGGCGAATGAACTCATCGGCCTTTTTATAAAACTTATCAAGTGAGTTTGGTTCTTTCATCTTTAGCCATATCCTAAATTTACTCGATTTATCAATGGCTCTCATCAAATAAGTCAGGATCATGCGTGGTTCTGCATTTTCTACTTCGGCTAAAGCTATATTGAAACGGCTCAGGAAAGATTTGATTGATTCTCCGGGCGCTTGTTCAAGGTTAGACAGTGACATTATATCCTTAGCTTTTGAAGCATACAATCTGAACTGTTCTTTAAACTTTTGCGTTAAGTCGGAGAATTTATCTACAGACCGAACTGGAAGCTTTGTGAACCAAAGTAAAGCCACACCTTCTAGGTATACCGGAAAGTATCGACACTTGATCTCGTCTGATGCCCTTGCACCAGTCATATGCCAATCGTACTTGTAGAGGAAATGATTAGGGTCACTGGTTCCCCTATAGGCTTGGATAGTAGGAGGTGCAAATTTCCTTGGAAACTCCGCTCTTAGGATCCTTTCAGTAAACGGAGTTCTGCTTGGCGCAAATCCCCAGTCAGCCTCATCCTCTTCCCTTTGCATGCTCTCTTTCATGATGCGGCCAACCATTTCAGACAGGTACTCCTTATTGTTCAAAGACACCTCCGGGCAAGTATTAGTTCTTCCCTCGGAATTTTGCCCGAGCATCTGCTCATGACAAGTTGGTTGCGGCATAGAACCATCAGCTTGGAAAGGTGGCATTTCAGGAAGAGTAGTTCGACGGTTTTCTGGTTGACGATTTGCCCCGAGCAGAGCAGTTAATCTATCCATCATCAAAGCGTTTTGAGTTTCAATTTGTTGGTATAATCCAGAAACTGCGTCATCCAATTCAGCCCTGGTGACCCCAACGGTTGGAGTTGCTTGGTCTGTTATTGGGGAAGCGGAAGTTCCTTCGTGAGCGTTTCCGGATCTGATAGGTCTACCTCTTCTTCCAGGAGCCATTATTTCAGGTCTGGTTTTTAAAGAGAGGTTCTTTTTATGAATCTTTGCGAAGCAACGGTGGATGATCGCCTGAGTTGGGTTCTCAGTGAAAGCACCAAAATGTTAACGGTAAAAAGTGAACGCTAACACCCTGTGTGTGTAATAGAATCGTGAAAGCACCACCCGTTGGTACGGGAACAGAATATGAGCTGAGAATAGCAGAAAAGTAGTAAATGAACAACAGATTTATAGTGGTTCGGCCCGTAATTGAGCCTACATCCACTTTATAGTCTTTTATTGCTGATTTGATTACAATTTGATACAGTATCCCTCTAAACACAATACAATTTGATCATGAAATCATTCTTGACTACTAGCTCGATCTTTAATGATGAAACTCGACGAATCCGCGTTGGATGTTAGGAGCTCTTCTCGAAGATCGTTGTAGTGTCTCGAATGCTTGAAAATCTTTGATTGCTGAATGAGAGGAGGCTTCGACAGCGTAACGGCGCTTGGAGAAATGAATGGCCAAAAAGTCCTCTCCATGTTGGAGGTGATGGGGTATTTATAGAAGCTGATCTGGACTTAGGAAATTTCTCTAAGTCTTTAAGTCGTCGCCGACTTAGTATAGGTCGCTGCCGGTTTATGATAGGTCGCTGCCGGTTTATGAGTTCCAACACTTCCCTAGTAGTTCACCTCCTCTTCTGGTTTTACGTTTAAGTCCTAAGTCGCTGAAGACTTAAGGTAAGTCGGTGACGAGGTAAAGGTGTATAAGGTTAGATCGGCGACGAGCTAAGGGATTGGGTTGTTCTGGGCCCATCCTGTGGCTGTCTCTGACAAGTATTAAGTCGTAGCCGACTTATCAGACCTTAACTCGTAAGGCCTTAACTCGCAGCCTTTAAGTCGTAAACCTACTAAGTCGTAACTCGTTAGGTCGGAACCTCCTTAACTCGGAGCATTTCATAACTCGGAATCTTCCTTAGGTCGTAACCTTTAGTTCGCAGTACTACTAGGTCGCGGAGTCTTTAGGTCGCAAGCTTCCTTAGGTCGCGACTTCCCTTAGGTCGGCAATCTGTTAACTCGGCAGGCCTTGCTAACTCACAATTTGCTAGGTCGGTAGGCTTCTTTAAGTCGGCAAGCACCTTAAGTCAGCCAGCATCCTAAGTCGGCATACTTCTTAAGTCGGCAGGCTCCTAACTCGGCATCCTTCTTAACTCGGTCTTAACTCTTGAGTCACAGATTTCCTTAAGTCGGTTACGCCTTTAGCTTGTTAGGTCGTCTTCTGTTAAGTCGCGAATCAGAGGATTAACAACAATAAGCAGCAGAATAGATAAATAGTAGTTCATGAAGCTACTATATAAACATCAGAGTATGAAACCAAATACAACAGAATCTCAAATACAAATGAATCTCTAATACATAAGTAACTGACGAGTCCGAACATTAATGACTAGAATATACTGAAATAACCTAAAGCTGGATAGATAAATCTTTAAACAAAGCTCCATTCTCCAAAGGTGAGTCTCAAATGCTTTGACACTCAGTCTAACCCGAGCATAAAGAAAAACACAAAACACAAAACACTCGAGTCAGGACTAACATTCTTATACTAGTTAATCAACTCAAGTGAAATGTCAACTGAAATACAAGTAACTTAAAGGATGTTTTGGATTTTCATCCTCTAAGGTTCTGTGGAACTATCTACTATATAGTAATATACACTATTATAACATGTCTATCGGTAAAGTAAAGTATTAAAATAGCGTTAAGGTGTTACCCATATCCCCCTTAACACATTTTATATATTCCCGTAGTATATACAATGTCGTAAGCTCCACCAAACCGGTGGTTTACCCAGAGAACACCCCATAGGTACGGTACAAAACAAAGTCGTAGAAGGTGCGATAGGACATGTGACAGGTACGTGAGGCAATGCCAGTGTAGATATACCGTTTGCAGATCCAGACTGGTGGTAATGCATAGCAGCTACTACCCCCACCTCGAGACACACTCTCAAATCAAAGGTGCACCCAATCAAATCATAAAGTAATAGAATGTTATCGAAGAAATGTGCCCGATAGGAGGAATGACCTGTGACAACCCGGAATACTTGTATATTGGGAATTGAAATATTTAATGATTCCAAATATTTAAAAGTTAAATTTTGACATGAATTTCAAATATTGATATTTATTGGATGATTAAATATTGGATTTAACAATTAAAATTGGGTAAAATATTAAATCCAGATTTTTAAGCTTGTTAAAAATAAATTAAAGACTCAGAAAATTTATATTGATAATACTAAAGGTAATAGAACTTTTAAAATTGAATTTCAAATTTGTTTTGTTCAGTTTTTAGAATATATCGTTTAAATTGAATTTAAAAATGGTCTTCCGAGGCACAGTCTCGGAATTCGACGAAACTAGTTCCATCGGATCCATAATATTGTATTATTATCGGATTTCAATTTTCGTAGTGTTTGGAGTGATCGTTTGGTAGTACGATAAGCAAACGCGGTGAAATTAAATCGAAAATTCAATATTATAACTGGTCCAAAAAGCTATCTTCTCCATACGATCGAGTTAGGACTCGAAACCTTTTCCATTGGGTTCAGAATAGGGGTATAACATTACGAACGCCTAGCGGCATGCCTCGATAGAAGTTTGAAATTTTAAATTGCATTTGAATTTAAATTTGAACTTTATATATATATATATATATATATTAATGGTTAATTGACATCAGCTGCTTGCTTTATCATCAACTTACTGTAGCCAGATTTTTTAATGCGCTTCCTGCACCTTCTCGAACACGATTCCTTTCTTCAAAATAAAGCACGTATCTTTTCTTCCAGTTAGAAACGAAAAAAAATAGTGATGGCTGAAATTAAAAATTCCGTCTCCCTTCCACTTTTCAAAACCATTCGCGAATCAAATTCAAGCAGAGGGAATAGCTGAAATCGAATCCCACGTCTTCCCTTTCTTCTCGTTCATTAAATCGAATCAAAAAAAAGAAAAAGGGGCGAAACTGTAACGACCCGCCATTTTGGACCATTCGCATCCATTATAAGTGTATAGGTAGACACTCATGCCGGAGTTGAATTGCTCAAAATACCGCGTTGTTAATTTAAATTGGCAAAACTGAACATATACAGTAAATAAAATAATCACAGATCACAGACACAGAGTAATAATTGCAGCGGAAATAAAAGAGATAGTAGTTCATGAAGCTACTATATAAATGTATAAGTTACATCAGAGTTAAACCAGATACAACGGAAGTGTAATACGATACATCAGATACAAATCAGAATACATCACTGGAATCATCGAATATCTGAAAGCTGGATAGATAGCTGGATCTCCAAGCGAAGCTCCAACTCCAAAGGTGAGTCTCGAAAGCTGAACCACTCAGTCTGACCCGAGCGTAAAGCAAAAACACAAGACACTCGAGTCAGGATTAACATTCTTATATTAATAAATCCAACTCAAGTGAAATAGCAATTGAAATACAAGTAACTCAAAGGATGTTTGGAATAACCATCCTTCAAGGATCCGTTAAACTATCTACTAGGTAGTAATATACGCTAAGTAGATAATGTCTATCAGTAATATAAAAAGATATCAAAATAGCGTTAAGTCATGGCCCATTCCACCCTTAACACATTTTTATTCCCAAAAGCATATACAAGACCGTAGTTTCCCCAAAACCGGAAGTCACCAAAGGGCAATCCATATACTAAAGGTACAAAACAATTTCGTAGTGGTCGCGCATAAATGGAATACAAGTATGACAAGGCACATGAGGCAATACCCAAGGTAGTGATACTACCGTTCGCCTGATCCGGACTGGTGAGAACGCAACGCCGCAGCGCCCGCAACACCGTGAAACAACACTCCCAAAATCAAGGGTGCACCAATCGACAACAAGTATAAGTAGTTCGAAGAAGTGTGTCCACTTGAGGTAGCTAATCCTCCATTGGCCCGGCACAGCTCCTGTTTTAGTCATTTCCAATTTGACACAAGTGTCAAGGCTATCCATTATCGTTCTCTTTCTTCAGTCAACACGATCACCAGGTCAACCACTTCATTCTGGATCATCACTCCGCGTATAGTTATTAAAGTGGTTTTCGGTTTAGATAGAGAGTATATCCATAACCGAATTCCGGTCTCTTTAATAACTTCCGTAATTATTACACCGACTGGTCGTTTATTTATTTCAAAAACCAAATCAATTCCAATTTCAATTTCAATTCGTAAATCAACATTTCGTTTGTCTTTCAAAACCAATTCCATAAATTTACGTTTCAAAACTTCCAAATTATACATTCAAAGTCTTACAATTCAATTTCAATTTTATTTAAAACAATTCAAATATTGATTCAACTTCGAATATAAGTTTCATTTCAAATCATTTAAATAAATTTAATTTAACATTTAAATCAATTTAAATTCATTTATCAATTTCATTCAATATTTATTAGGTTAATTTGCCATTCAAAACAATTTCTATTAAATTTCCAATTCATTAAATCCATTATTTAAATTCAACTTACAAATTAAATTATATTCATCAAACCAAATTCTTTAAATTTCAAGTCTTACATTAATTTCAATAAATCACATTTTATTTCTTGTTAAAGAAATTCAATCTCACTTATTTACTTACTTAAATAATTTTCCAAAACTTAATTAATAAAGAAACTCAATTTCAATTATTTACGAAGTAAAATTCACTTATTCAAAAATTCAATTTCACTTATTAAAGAATTCAATTCAATTTAATCATTAAATAATTCAATCTTATTTAATTATTAAATAATTCAAAACTTAATTATTAAATAATTTCAAAGTTTAATAATTTCAAACTTAATTATAATTTCCAACTTAATTATTAAATCATTTCAAAGTTTAATAATTTCAAACTTAATCCAATCATTTCTCAAATTAAACAACATTCTTTCATCAATTGCATTGTTAATATTTTGTTTCAGATTATTCAATATTAACATTTCCTTTCATTAAAATTCAAATTTCAACTTCATTTCAAAACCATATTATTTATTCGAATAAAATCTTCATTTTATTTTTTTTATCAAATTATTGACCAATCGGGTTTTATTTAATTTTCTATCCTAGGTCAAAGTTCAATTTGGGTATTTATCATTTCAGCCCGATTCCAATTCAATTCAAAAATCAAAGAATAACAAAAGGAACTTGCAGTGTGATAACTGGGATGGTGTCAATGTAAATAAACAAGCAATCACAACAAACAATAACAATCCAATAATCAATTCAAATAATCCCAAAATAATCGTATTAATTCGCATTGTCATTTGTGCGAATTAATATAATTATTTCTAGAATCTACACTATCATTTCATGTAGATTAAAGATTATTACATTACGGTTTTCACTTGTCATTCAATTTACAATTTCATACATCATTAGTTTAACAACATACATTCAGTGGTTCAAAGTGTAATTAAACAAATCCTACGTGTCAATAAATTCAACAGTAAAAGGGGTCATATTATACAAATGTCGGTTAATCAAATTTAACATTTAATTATCCTATATCAAGTTCAATTTCATACTATTTATCATTTTAACATTAACAATTTAACGTCCAATATAAACATCAACAATCAATCAATTATCAGCCAAACTGTATTATCATTGTATAAATAATTAACAGATAATGGTGTCAGATGTCACAGGTGAACTGATACAGGCAATAACATATATAACAGTGTATTTAGCTAACAGCATCATATTTCAATTGTCGTTTCAATTGAAATCAAATTTAATAAATAAAAGAACGTTAATCGTGAGTGGTTGCTCACCTTTCGAAGCTAGATAGATAGACAATGAAGTGGGTTACGAATCCAAGCGTGTATTCCAAAGCAAAGTGAGATGGGCTCGAATTAGATGGACAAAGCTGGTAGATAAGAGACAAACGAAACCAAATCAGACTGGAACGATGCGAAAACAAAAAAAAACAAAATGGATATAAGAGAACTTAGATATAAATATCTATAACTATAGATATATAAATCATATTCAAATCCAAATACATTTATTCTTAAAAATATATAAGTATTTCAAAATCATTGTTTGAAACAAAACATGTATATAAATTTGAAATACTACCAATATGTATATATATGCCGAGATGCTTATAAAATTTCTAACTCATGTACTTACGTATAAAAGTAAATACATGACCAATCTATATATAATAGTTTACCTATCTCTATAGTACTTATACTAATATATAATATATTAATACAAACTCGACTCGTGCAATAAAATATATTTAAAATTTCATAGTAAACATACAGGTATATAACTATACATATAGCTACGTATTGTATATATTCTGTTATAATTTTCAGTAACAACTAGTATAAAATTACTTTTTAATAAAATCACAAAACATGATACTGTCTACTAAACTAATATGCAGAATGATTATATGTGAAAACCAATATATATAAATCAATATCCTACATAAACATATCTATTTACCCATACGCATCATTTTAAACAAGTTCCGTCATACATATATGCAAACAGCAAAGCGCTCAATATATATCATACATATTTTATATAATATACTTACTTAGTAACAGGTTGTACTAAACAGGACACAACAAAGCAAATCTAGATTTTATAATACCTTTTTATAAACCAAAGAAACAAACTGAGTAAGAGGAATGCACAGCAAAGAGGCAAGCAATGAATTGGGGTTGACGGAGCGGAGGTGGATGCGGCTCCAGGTCATTCGGAAGCTCACACGTGGGTTGCACTTGGCCGGCATGAGCAGGTGGGTTGCTGGAAGGCACGGAGGCGGAAGTGGGGAAGGTTGGTCAGGGCGTGGACTGTGGTAGGTGGCGATGAGGTCAGCGAGGTGATCTGAGTAGGTTCGGTCAGAGGTTGCATGGTGGAAGGAGAAGAGGTTGCTCGGGAAAGAAGGGTCGGAGAGAGGAATGGGTGGAGGATGGCTTCATGGCGGAGCTGAGGGGCTGTTCACAGTGGGGAAGGTGGGGAAGCTGCGGCCATGGATGGTGGAAGGGAACGTTGGCGAAGGTGAGATGTGGAGGGGCGTTGGGCGTGACTCGCCGCTGGTGGCAAAGGGGACGTGGAGAATGGGCACGGTGGTCGAGGCCGTAGTTGGATCGGAGTAAGCAAGGGCGGATGGTCGGTGGTCTGTGGTTATTGGGTGGTGGCTCAAGGCGAGATGAGGGGAGGAGGATTCGGCACGGGCTTTGGTGATAGGTGAAACGGAAGGTGGTGGTTCGGTGGGAGGCTTGGCCGAGCTGACGTGGTGATGGGAGCACCGAGACTGATGGAGGAAAGGCATGGTGAGGATTCAAAGCAGCATATTGTAGTATAATAAAACTTTATATTTATAAACTCTGCTGTAATTGTATATTTTTGAAGAGTAGAACAAGAGAGAGGAAGGGAGAGAAATGAACCGACAACCAGTATATATATTAAAAGTATGGGAATAGAAAAAGTAAAGCGCAAATTCGGGGAATACTAAGGATAGCAAAACGGCTGTTTTAGGTGAGGCCATAAAATACGAACCAGTGGGAATAGTGAAGGTTACGGGTTGAATTTATGGAAATAATAATGACAGTGGCCATTCATTTTTCTCGAAAAACAAACGAATGGGCACAGGAAATCCAAAAGACTCCAGAAATAGGTACCGATACAATTAACCGTTTCGCGGTTTTCACCCCGTACCGGGCACCGAAATGCACAAATGAATATACTACGGAGATCAGCATGGGAAGACGAACAAAATGGTACACAGATATCGGCGATACGACTGTCCTATCGAAAGTCGATATCGGTACCGAAATGCTGCAATATGTTAGAAATAAGATGAACGGAGCAATAGAAGTCAAAATTTGAAGAAATGAAATATGACGTCTTGCTCAGGAGATGGTTTAGAATTTTTCTATGTAAAAATATTTGGGTTTCGAAACATTTTATTTTCATCACTTTTTAACTGATTAAATTGAAGTAAGTTTACGCACGAAATAAACTTTCATATTTTCGGACGAAAATTTACCAGTTGCTATGTTTAACTAAACGTATTCCAAATATTAAATTTTTATTTCAAAATTTTATCGTTTAAAATTTCACAAAATTTCAACTAATTACGTTATTAAAACAGTTGAAATTTACGGTTCGTTACACTCTCCCCCACTCAAAACTTTTCGTCCCCGAAAAGGAACGAGGTAGGAGAATAGAAACAACCAGGAAGAAAAATAGATTTGAAATACAAAATAACAATTGATCTAAACCATATAAATTTAAATTTAAATTAATTGATATTCAATAATTGATTTAATCCATTTGATTTCACTAAAATCAATCTCAACTATTTCTAAATTCATTATCTTATTATCCCATTTCTTCAATTTACAATTTTCTAAAACCATAAATTTGAATAGTCTTTTATTATAATCATATTCTTTCTCAACAATCTAAATTCTTCTTTATTCCAAATTATTGTTAAATTTATTCTACTTAATATATCTAATCACATATATTTAACCCATATAAATTAATTTAAACCATAAAAGTTTCGATTTAAAATTAATTTATATTCTATTAATTTCTTTTAAATTCAAGGTATTTCCATAAGTTGATCTAATTTCAATTTATTAATTCTTTCAAACAAATTTATTAATTATTAACCGAGTTTTACTTATTATCCTATCTAACTCTATTAACATCTTTATAATCAAAATTTAGTGTATAACATTTATTATAAACACTCAAATTTTATTTATAAATTCAATTTATATTATATATTATCCAATTACATATTCAACTTCTGAATGATTTAGGTAAGTTGTATTAGAATGCAGTTGAACAATTATACAAATAAAATTTTCCAAATTCAATTATTCAAATTTAAATATTTATTCCAAATTTTGGTCTTATTTATAATTAAAATCATCCTTTAACAAAATTTAAGAATTAGGTTTCCGATTAACTTTAAACAATTTAGAGATATATATAATATATTTATATCAAATCGAATTAAATTTTAAAATAAGATACCTATATATATGTAAATCAAAATATACTGAAGAAATTCAAATCAAAATATTTTTCAAAACAACCATAGCAAAACTACAAAATAGTATCTCCACTTCGAAACTCGAAAATGAATGTCGATGATGCGGCCGCCATCACCGAAATTATTTTCCAACGACAAAGAGAAGAGCACTGATTTCAACATTTTAAAAATTCTTTGAAAACGATTTCTATTCGAAAAATACTTCCAATAATATATACTTTAAAATTTTAAAACCAAAGTTCGAAATCACCGGAAACTAAATTCTCAAATTTCTGAATCAAATTCATTTCAAATTTCAAATCAATTTATAACCAAGTTTATGAATTCATTTATTTATATTATGCAATAGTCAATGGTTTACAAAACAATAAATGAAAATCAAATATTATTATTTCAAACAACAAATTCATTAAAAAATTTATTTCAGAAAACTTATATTTATATATAATATAATCATTCAAAACTATTTTGTTTATCAAATTTGAAAACAACATTTTAATATAAATTTAGAAATACATTTCTTTGCTCGACGATACAGGAATGGATTTTCAAAATAAGGATAGGGATTCAAATTTGATGGACTTAAATCAAAGAGAAATTTTGATTCGAAAATAAGTTTGAAACAGAAGATAAGATAATTCAATTACCACAATCGGGAGATGGAGGAGTTTATTTAATTCACGGGCAACCTTAAACGGGTCGTCCGTAACTACAAGAATAAAATCGAGGCTGAATTCCAACGTAAATCAATACTTGATCTCAAGAGATGGAATTCAGGTATAGCAAGGAATAGATAGCATCGTAAACCGAGGATACAGAAATCTCCGGTAAATCGATGTCTATTATAAAGGAGGTTTTTGTTCCTTTACGAATCATTCGAAGATTGGCGAGACCGCCGATTCACTATAAGGGTCATTCGAAGTGGAGTAATGTGATGCTCCAGAATTTGAAAGGAGACGAATAGTGAGGGACACGAATAAAATTTGGAACCGTAGGGAACGGTCCAAAATTCTAAGAAATCGAGTCGAAAGGAAGAGATTGAAACTCGAATGAGAGTGATTCTGTAAATACATTTACCCTATATGTTGAGTTTTGCCTAGAGCTACCAAAGCTCTGATACCAACTTTAACAACCCGCCATTTTGGACCATTCGCATCCATTATAAGTGTATAGGTAGACACTCATGCCGAAGTTGAATTGCTCAAAATACCGCGTTGTTAATTAAAATTGGCAAAACTGAACATATACAGTAAATAAAATAATCACAGATCACAGACACAGAGTAATAATTGTAGCGGAAATAAAAGAGATAGTAGTTCATGAAGCTACTATATAAATGTATAAGTTACATCAGAGTTAAACCAGATACAACGAAAGTGTAATACGATACATCAGATACAAATCAGAATACATCACTGGAATCATCGAATATCTGAAAGCTGGATAGATAGCTAGATCTCCAAGCGAAGCTCCAACTCCAAAGGTGAGTCTCGAAAGCTGAACCACTCAGTCTGACCCGAGCGTAAAGCAAAAACACAAGACACTCGAGTCAGGATTAACATTCTTATATTAATAAATCCAACTCAAGTGAAATAGCAATTGAAATATAAGTAACTCAAAGGATGTTTGGAATAACCATCCTTCAAGGATCCGTTAAACTATCTACTAGGTAGTAATATACGCTAAGTAGATAATGTCTATCAGTAATATAAAAAGATATCAAAATAGCGTTAAGTCATGGCCCATTCCACCCTTAACACATTTTTATTCCCAAAAGCATATACAAGACCGTAGTTTCCCCAAAACCGGAAGTCACCAGAGGGCAATCCATATACTAAAGGTACAAAACAATTTCGTAGTGGTCGCGCATAAATGGAATACAAGTATGACAAGGCACATGAGGCAATACCCAAGGTAGTGATACTACCGTTCGCCTGATCCAGACTGGTGAGAACGCAACGCCGCAGCGCCCGCAACACCGTGAAACAACACTCCCAAAATCAAGGGTGCACCAATCGACAACAAGTATAAGTAGTTCGAAGAAGTGTGTCCACTTGAGGTAGCTAATCCTCCATTGGCCCGGCACAGCTCCTGTTTTAGTCATTTCCAATTTGACACAAGTGTCAAGGCTATCCATTATCGTTCTCTTTCTTCAGTCAACACGATCACCATTTCAACCACTTCATTCTGGATCATCACTCCGCGTATAGTTATTAAAGTGGTTTTCGGTTTAGATAGAGAGTATATCGATAACCGAATTCCGGTCTCTTTAATAACTTCCGTAATTATTACACCGACTGGTCGTTTATTTATTTCAAAAACCAAATCAATTCCAATTCCAATTTCAATTCGTAAATCAACATTTCGTTTGTCTTTCAAAACCAATTCCATAAATTTACGTTTCAAAACTTCCAAATTATACATTCAAAGTCTTACAATTCAATTTCAATTTTATTTAAAACAATTCAAATATTGATTCAACTTCGAATATAAGTTTCATTTCAAATCATTTAAATAAATTTAATTTAACATTTAAATCAATTTAAATTCATTTATCAATTTCATTCAATATTTATTAGGTTAATTTGCCATTCAAAAAAATTTCTATTAAATTTCCAATTCATTAAATCCATTATTTAAATTCAACTTACAAATTAAATTATATTCATCAAACCAAATTCTTTAAATTTCAAGTCTTACATTAATTTCAATAAATCACATTTTATTTCTTGTTAAAGAAATTCAATCTCACTTATTTACTTACTTAAATAATTTTCCAAAACTTAATTAATAAAGAAACTCAATTTCAATTATTTACGAAGTAAAATTCACTTATTCAAAAATTCAATTTCACTTATTAAAGAATTCAATTCAATTTAATCATTAAATAATTCAATCTTATTTAATTATTAAATAATTCAAAACTTAATTATTAAATAATTTCAAAGTTTAATAATTTCAAACTTAATTATAATTTCCAACTTAATTATTAAATCATTTCAAAGTTTAATAATTTCAAACTTAATTATAATTTCAAACTTAATCCAATCATTTCTCAAATTAAACAACATTCTTTCATCAATTGCATTGTTAATATTTTGTTTCAGATTATTCAATATTAACATTTCCTTTCATTAAAATTCAAATTTCAACTTCATTTCAAAACCATATTATTTATTAAAATAAAATCTTCATATTATTTTTTTTATCAAATTATTGACCAATCGGGTTTTATTTAATTTTCTATCCTAGGTCAAAGTTCAATTTGGGTATTTATCATTTCAACCCGATTCCAATTCAATTCAAAAATCAAAGAATAACAAAGGGAACTTGCAGTGTGATAACTGGGATGGTGTCAAAGTAAATAAACAAGCAATCACAACAAACAATAACAATCCAATAATCAATTCAAATAATCCCGAAATAATCGTATTAATTCGCATTGTCATTTGTGCGAATTAATATAATTATTTCTAGAATCTACACTATCATTTCATGTAGATTAAAGATTATTACATTACGGTTTTCACTTGTCATTCAATTTACAATTTCATACATCATCAGTTTAACAACATACATTCAGTGGTTCAAAGTGCAATTAAACAAATCCTACGTGTCAATAAATTCAACAGTAAAAGGGGTCATATTATACAAATGTCGGTTAATCAAATTTAACATTTAATTATCCTATATCAAGTTCAATTTCATACTATTTATCATTTTAACATTAACAATTTAACGTCCAATATAAACATCAACAATCAATCAATTATCAGCCAAACTGTATTATCATTGTATAAATAATTAACAGATAATGGTGTCAGATGTCACAGGTGAACTGATACAGGCAATAACATATATAACAGTGTATTTAACTAACAGCATCATATTTCAATTGTCGTTTCAATTGAAATCAAATTTAATAAATAAAAGAACGTTAATCGTGAGTGGTTGCTCACCTTTCGAAGCTAGATAGATAGACAATGAAGTGGGTTACGAATCCAAGCGTGTATTCCAAAGCAAAGTGAGATGGGCTCGAATTAGATGGACAAAGCTGGTAGATAAGAGACGGACGAAACCAAATCAGACTGGAACGATGCGAAAACAAAAAAAAAACAAAATGGATATAAGAGAACTTAGATATAACTATCTATAACTATAGATATATAAATCATATTCAAATCCAAATACATTTATTCTTAAAAATATATAAGTATTTCAAAATCATTGTTTGAAACAAAACACGTATATAAATTTGAAATACTACAAATATGTATATATATGCCGAGATGCTTATAAAATTTCTAACTCATGTACTTACGTATAAAAGTAAATACATAACCAATCTATATATAATAGTTTACCTATCTCTATAGTACTTATACTAATATATAATATATTAATACAAACTCGATTCATGCAATAAAATATATTTAAAATTTCACAGTAAACATACAGGTATATAACTATACATATAGCTACGTATTGTATATATTCTGTTATAATTTTCAGTAAAAACTAGTATAAAATTACTTTTTAATAAAATCACAAAACATGATACTGTCTACTAAACTAATATGCAGAATGATTATATGTGAAAACCAATATATGTAAATCAATATCCTACATATACATATCTATTTACCCATACGCATCATTTTAAACAAGTTCCGTCATACATATATGCAAACAGCAAAGCGCTCAATATATATCATACATATTTTATATAATATACTTACTTAGTAACAGGTTGTACTAAACAGGACACAACAGAGCAAATCTAGATTTTATAATACCTTTTTATAAACCAAAGAAACAAACTGAGTAAGAGGAATGCACAACAAAGAGGCAAGCAATGAATTGGGGTTGACAGAGCGGAGGTGGATGCGGCTCCAGGTCATTCGGAAGCTCACACGTGGGTTGCACTTGGCCGGCATGAGCAGGTGGGTTGCTGGAAGGCACGGAGGCGGAAGTGGGGAAGGTTGGTCAGGGCGTGGACTGTGGTAGGTGGCGATGAGGTCAGCGAGGTGATCTGAGTAGGTTCGGTCAGAGGTTGCGTGGTGGAAGGAGAAGAGGCTGCTCGGGAAAGAAGGGCCGGAGAGAGGAATGGGTGGAGGATGGCTTCATGGCGGAGCTGAGGGGCTGTTCACAGTGGGGAAGGTGGGGAAGCTGCGGCCATGGATGGTGGAAGGGAACGTTGGCGAAGGTGAGATGTGGAGGGGCGTTGGGCGTGACTCGCCGCTGGTGGCAGAGGGGACGTGGAGAATGGGCACGGTGGTCGAGGCCGTAGTTGGATCGGAGTAAGCAAGGGCGGATGGTCGGTGGTCTGTGGTTATTGGGTGGTGGCTCAAGGCGAGATGAGGGGAGGAGGATTCGGCACGGGCTTTGGTGATAGGTGAAACGGAAGGTGGTGGTTCGGTGGGAGGCTTGGCCGAGCTGACGTGGTGATGGGAGCACCGACACTGATGGAGGAAAGGCATGGTGAGGATTCAAAGCAGCATATTGTAGTATAATAAAACTTTATATTTATAAACTCTGCTGTAATTGTATATTTTTGAAGAGTAGAACAAGAGAGAGGAAGGGAGAGGAATGAACCGACAACCAGTATATATATTAAAAGTATGGGAATAGAAAAAGTAAAGCGCAAATTCGGGGAATACTAAGGATAGCAAAATGGTTGTTTTAGGTGAGGCCATAAAATACGAACCAGTGGGAATAGTGATGGTTACGGGTTGAATTTATGGAAATAATAATGACAGTGGCCATTCATTTTTCTCGGAAAACAAACGAATGGGCACAGGAAATCCAAAAGACTCCAGAAATAGGTACCGATACAATTAACCGTTTCGCGGTTTTCACCCCGTACCGGGCACCGAAATGCACAAATGAATATACTACGGAGATCAACACGGCAAGACGAACAAAATGGTACACAGATATCGGCGATACGACTGTCCTATCGAAAGTCGATATCGGTACCGAAATGCTGCAATATGTTAGAAATAAGATGAACGGAGCAATAGAAGTCAAAATTTGAAGAAATGAATATGACGTCTTGCTCAGGAGATGGTTTAGAATTTTTCTATGTAAAAATATTTGGGTTTCGAAACATTTTATTTTCATCACTTTTTAACTGATTAAATTGAAGTAAGTTTACGCACGAAATAAACTTTCATATTTTCGGACGAAAATTTACCAGTTGCTATGTTTAACTAAACATATTCCAAATATTAAATTTTTATTTCAAAATTTTATCGTTTAAAATTTCACAAAATTTCAACTAATTACGTTATTAAAACAGTTGAAATTTACGGGTCGTTACAGAAACCGAAGTCGATTTCGACTTCGACGAAGAGGGCAATGAGGCAAGCGGCTATGCGAGATGGTGGGCCGCATGTTCGCGTTTGTCGAGTCGAGCTTAGCATCTCACCGCGTCGTGATGGGGAGGAGGTGCACGGTGATGGTTCACGTGGTGGGAGTGGTTGGAGGTCGCACGAGCTCGACGAACGGAGATCGCGATTTCCCAGTCGAACTTGCTCTTGTGGATGGAGTTTCTGTTCGATCATGTGACGACCCAGAATTTTTGTATATTTGAAATGTGAATATTTAATTTATTTTAAATATCCGAAGGTTAAATTTTAACTTTAATTTCAAATATACAGTATTTCTTTGGATAATTAATTATTAAATTTAATTATCGGGATTGGGTAAAATATTGAATTTTGATTTTAAGCCTGTTAAAAATAGTTCAAAGGTTCAGAAAATTTATATTGTTAATACTGAAGATGATAGAACTTTTAAAATGGAATTTTAAAAGAGTTTTGTTCAGTTTTAAAAATATATCGTTGAAATTGAATTTAAAAATAGCCGTCCGAGGCACAGTCTCGGAATCCGACGAAACCAGTTCCATTGGGTCCGTAATATTGAATTATTACCGGATTTCAAATTTTGTAGCTTTCGGAATTAACGTGTGATCGTACGAGGTATAAACGCTTAAACGATAATTATCAATTTAATTTAAATATCATAATCTGAAGGAAAATCTAATCACAGCCAAAATTTATTTCTCATCTATCGTTTCTTTTCATCAGCTACGAGCCTTCTGGATCACGCTGTTTGTCCACGCGTTGAAACATCTGTACACGCGTCCTCTAAAAATCACTTCTTTCTCGTTCTAGTTAAAACCGAGACAATCTCGTTTTCTGTCTCCATTCCTTTAATTTCCTTCAGAGATAATAAGAATAAAAATCGAACAGAAAATGTTAATGGCTGAACATTTTGAATCGAGATTGACTTCACGAAATAGATATGGCAGTCGACCTCAAAAACCCTGACTCGTTTAGGTCGACGCGAGCAGTGAGATACGGAATCGCGTTTCGCGACCCAAAATTCGAGTTCAGTTCAACTAGAGGTGGGACGAGCAGTGGCAGCCGCGTTCAAGTGTAGCTCGAAGCTAGGGTTCCTCTGCATTGCTGGCGGGCAGCGTGGTCGTTTGGGGAAGCGCGCGTGGCAACTAGGGTTCTCGAACTCGAGTTGAAATCGAGAGATGGCAGCCTAGCTATATGATTCGAATCGAACTTGAGGGAGAGCAACTAGGGTTTCAGTTGGGAAGCAGGGGTAGCTGTGGCGACGCCGATTGACTGGCCTCGCGTTCGATAGAAAGGGGAGGTCGGGATCTCCAGTGTCACGAGTACATACGCGTCGAAGTCGAGTAGTTCGAAGGGTTTATTCAGGGAGGGTCGTACGATGGAAGCTCTAATCGAAGGCTGTGAGGTAGTGATCCTACCCTTATTTAATTCAATTAAATTTCGTCTTCAGATCAAGAATAAGAAACTGGATTAGGTTACTTTTAAACAGTGATTTTTAAAATTTGGCAATTGTATATATATTTTGTGTGACAGGTTAAACTGAAAAATAATATAGTTACAATAGAATATATGCGACAGTTCTGTTTCTAATTTAATTTGTATATACAAGACCTTGGGAAAATACATAAATTGAAATATGGTAGAGTTTATATAAAGAATTATATTTTTAAAAAAGTCTATAGGCTATTTTAGTATATGTAGTTTCACGAGGAAATTTAAAATATTAGTTTAAATTACATAAATAAGTAGTAATTAATTGTACAACCAATTCAAATGTTAATAAACTGTATAATGTTATTCAAGGTCTAAATCTTGAAGAAACAAGCTGGATTGGAGATGGGAAGCAAATGAAATAAAGGTGAGTTAATCTCACTCAGTTAGATTTAAATTTAAATGGTTAAATTTAAATAATTGATTGGATGATTGCATTGATTGATGTGCTATACTATATATAGTAGTATATAGCAATATATACATATTGGCATATGTATATATTTGAGTTGTTGATATTCCCGCATTTATATAGCGGATGAGACCCTATGCGCCGCATAATAGCGGATGATTTATACAAATCCCATATACCGCGATATTCCACTTTGAAGTGGAATTGGTATTGTGCTAACGTTTGTGGATGCAGGGAAACAGGTTGGAGGGATCCAACTGGATTCCTCAAAATTATTTAGATTATTTGATATTCTGTTCTATGAATATTGATATCCTGTGATGATTTTATTGATGATTGAAATATTGGATGATATGGTTGGATTGAATATTTCAATAAAAGGAGTTATCAAAATATATTGAATTGGATTTTGAAAGAAATAAAAGAGTAAAATTTAAGTAAATAATTCAAGTGAATTGGAATAAGGGAATTTCGAAATAACAAGGGAAATATTAACTTTAAACTAAAGTGATATTAAATTTAAAGAATAAAGGATTTATTTTGAATGTAAGGATTAAATTTAATTAAAGGCTAAAGAAGGAATTTTGGAAGTTTAAAAATTGGTATTTTCAGTTAAAAAGGGTTTTAACTCAAATAAAGGAATAAATCTAAAAGTTAATGTATTTTGAAATAAATGAAGTAGTAAAGGAAATTTATTTCAAAGTAAAGTAAAGTAAATTGGAAAATCAATTGGAAATTGATTTAGTTGTTTAAAATTGGAATTAAAAGAGAAGTGAGATTTTGGAGATATAAACTGGGTTTATAAAGTAAAATAAAATATCAGTGGATATTTGAATATAAATTCAAGGTGGAAATTTATAAAAAGATATGGTTTGGTTTAAAAATTAAATGTTGATTTATTTTTAAAAAAGATGGAAATGAGAAGTGTATTTCTCTGGATAGCCAAGTACGTTTTCAAAGCAATTTTAATATAAGTTAAAAGTTCTAATTGTATTTTTAAAAGCATATTTTAGAAAATTTATTATTTCTAAATGTTAATTTCCTAAGTAAGTATATTTTAGGAAACCTATTCTTTTTAAATATTTAAACTTTAAAGTAGTATTTTCAAAGATCTATTATTGTAGTAATTATATAAAAGTGATTTGGTATTATATTTTAAAAAGAGAAATTTAGTTTATATTTGTAAAGTGGTTTCATTTTAAATATTTATTAAGTATATATTTTGTTAAGGTATTAAAGTAGTTTTTAAATTTCAATATTATTAAGTATATTTATAGTAAAGTGTTTTAAGATTTATTTTAAATCTAAGTGTTTTGTACTTGGTGTTTCAGAGGAAATAAATATTTGGAAATGTATTCCGTAAGCGGAAACTGTTTGAAATTGTTTTCAAAAGGAGTTTGAAAATTGGAAATATATCTTGGAAAGATATTTGGGCAAATAAATAATGTGGGAAATTATTTAATTGTGTGATGGTTGCTATGGATGTGAATTGATAGTTAAATAACCGACTATCAATATTGGCCAATGCGCTGATCGTTTCGAAGAGACCGGGATCGAGTTTCCGTATACCGGGATTCTAGGTCTGGAGACTCGAATACCACTTCGATTCGGTTTGTACGTTTCGTGTAACGTGTTCAGAGTCGAAGATGGAGCAGTGAAGTGCAAGGGCTAGTCGCTACTAATCCTGAGGATATTTCCAAAATGGATGTAGTAGGAATAGTGCCTTCGGTTCCGTTCAAACCCAGGACGGACTGGTATGGACGAATGCTTGCGAAACATCGTCAGCGGACGATGGGCATTCTAAGGGATATGTTCTCTAAAAAGGTATCGTTTAGCCTCGAACCTCATCAACCGGGAATGACTGAAAATCAGGGGTTATGCAGCAAGGCTTCGTGGGTAGCTCCCACTGGAGGGTAAGGTCATCCCTGTCTAGATGTCCCTTTTTATTTCGGCTTAGTGGTGCGGTTGCTGATCCCAACCGTGGGGTGATTTTATTCGGGATCATCCAGTAAGGGATGGTTCCGGCCTTGTGTTGCAGAGGAGCGGGCGTACTCCTCGGTACGGTGATCTAGGCCACGTACTGTGACAGGTGGTACCCCAGTGCCTAGTCATTCGTTGGAAATCCATTCTCCCTACGTGCCTGTACGGTTTTGATTGTGCCCAACTATTGTTGAAATGTGAGATGCAAGCATTTCAGCTAGATTATATTTTACTTTCTGTAGACACTATTATAATATCAGAGGATTTTGATATAAAGTGTTTTAGCTATCGTAAGGTAAAAACCCGACATGTTTATTTGTGGCGTGGTCTTACGAGATGCTTTTGTTTCAAAGGACTTTGAAACTTTAATAATCAATTGAGTGTAATTTTCTCACGCTGGTTTTCCAGACTGACTCGGGTATTGTTTTATATGATGCTCGGGTCAGACCGAGTATTATAGGTTACAAGATATGATGATATGGAGCTCAGGAGACGAGCTGGATGACGATACGTACTCTCGTACTTGCTATTATTTTCCGCTGTGTATTCAGTTGTATGATATTGATGTGACGTACTCTGATGATGTATTTGGATGTATATATATAGATACAGATACAGTTTGATTTGTGTAAAGATCTGTTGATATATATATTATATTTTATTCCGCTGCGTATGTGAGATTCTGCTGTTGTTTTCTATTTTTCTTCTTCTACCTCTTCTTCTTAACTAAAATGGTCCGGTTTTTCGTGTTAGAAAAACTCGGGTTGTTACACTTGGTATCAGAGCTTAGGCTAGCGATAACCTTGGCTCTGGTGGGAATTTTGAGAGTATTAATAGATATGAGCGCGTATTTGTTAGTGAATATAAAATGGTTTTATATTATGTTGGTTGATTTATTGAGTGGCATATGAACCTTCGTCGGCACAGTCTGCGCAACTGTATCGAAGGGGTTTCTAAACACTCGAATAGAACAATTCGACACAATATTGTTTTGAAACGGGTAGATGAAATAATTTTACCCGAAAAATGTATTTTGATATAAAAGAAATATTTCTTTAAATTATTATATATTTGGATGTTTGGATGAAAATATTTTGACAAATTAAAATTGGAAAAAATATGGTAAGATTGTAAAATCGGAATGATTTACTTAACCAATGGAATAAGTGGAGATTTCAAAATGATTTGAAACTAAAAGCCGGGTACATAAGAATTCTAAATCTTTATTTGAATCAGATGGAGAAATAAAATTAAGTTGAGACAAATGAGCTTAAACTAAGTTTAATTTTGAGTTGGATTTGAAGCAAACTGAGAAAATAAATCCAGTTGTATTTGGATTGTTGGGATCGAATTGAAATAAATTGTGATGGAAATGATATTAAGAGAATAATATGATTTGACTGAAGTTAAGTTAAATAAAATTAAATTGTAATGAAATTCAGTTGAATTATAAATAATATTGAGTGAAATTAAAATCCTTACATTAACAAGTAAGAGTAAGATAAATAAGAGATGTGCAGTTTGGAATAGAGATTTGGGTTAAATTAAATTTAGCTTGGATAATGGTAAAGGAATTAAATTTATTGGAAAATTAAATTAATTGTGGCTTGAATGGGAAGTTATAGCTAAGTAAATAAATTTGTTTGGTATTTTAGGAATGAATAAGATCCAGTACTTGAATTATAAAACCCGAGGAGATTAACTAGGGTGATTTGTAAGGATAAAAATCAAATATTGTATTGGTTAAAATGGAAGTAAACTAATTTGGAATAAATTAGTAAATCAAATATGTTAATGGAATTTGGATTTGGTAATAAAAGTAAAAGTGTGAATGAATAATGGAGTTGAAGTATAATAGTGATAATTTGAATTGTAAATAATTGCAAGTAAGTAGAAATGGATTGAAGTAGACTTGTTAGTAATAAAATACAATTCAGAAATAAATTATCAAATGCGGATTAGAATTTATATTGGATTCAGTGAATTTACCAATTAAATTATAAGTGTAATGGAATTAAAATAAATTGAATTGGAATCAATTCAAATTGGTTGTAAAACTCAAATAATCATTTATTCATATGGATATGGAAGGAGCTGCATTAAATAAAGCGTCGTTTGACGTAAACAAGGGAGTTAAAATTCTATAAGTTGATAGAAGTTAAATAGATTAATTTTGAGATCAACTGAATTAAATATGAGGTTGTTTTACTAAAATGAATCGAATGTGAGAATTGGGTTGTAAACAATTTAAATTAAGGGTGGAACCCTATAAATTGCTTATAAGTGTTGTTTAACTTGCATTGCTTATTAAAACGCTTATGTTGCTAGTTAAATATGAAAAATGTTGTTAAGTTGCATGATTTTGGCACTTACATCTTTAAATTAAGTAAGTACAGGTTCGGGGAAGCCGTATAGCTGATTTTGGGTTGCACTAATTGCTAAATAATAAGCCGCTTGCTTTAAAATGCTAAAAATGAGGTACGCTTACGCAAAAGAATTTGAAATAGGAAATATGAACTGTTTATATTGATATATTGTGATTTCCGGCCTGAGGCCGATGTATATATGTATTTGTGCATCCTGCGATATCGCAGAAGTCCCTCCGTACAAGGGAGACTCTGCCAAAATTTTTCGTAAATTTTGGGAGTTAGAAAATTTTTGAAATTTTTGAAAATTTTCATTTAACGACAAATGATTTAAGTTGGTTAGCAAATGAAATTGGAACTGGATATTGGAATCTAATTCAAATGTAAATGTAAGGATAAGTGAAATTGAGGGAACTAAAGAAGTGAAGTTTGCGAATAAACTGTTAATTGAAATTTAAATTAATTAGTAGTGCAACTAATTAAATATTCGGGTGAAAGCCAAATTGAAATCAAATGGAATAAGTATTTATATTTGAAATGAAGTGGTAAATTGAAGTAAATTGAAATTCATATGAAATTGGAATTCGATTTGAATATATACACTTCAGTGGTGAAGAAGTAGATAAATATAAGAAAATTTATATTGAACTTAAAAATTGAAGAATGAAATTCTTAAGAAAATTGGTATTGGAAATATACTTAGTAATTTTGGAAAAGATATATATATATATACTAAGTGAATAGTTGAATGAAGACTAAAACTGAAGTTGTGAAATAGGATAGTTGTGAATAAGGTGATAACAATCAAAATGAATGTGAATAAAAGAAAATTGATATAATTGGTAATCAATTGGAATTTATACGTAAGAGGTACGTATATTATTTTATTCGCATAGCTATTTGGTCCAGATGTCGAACACAGAATTTCGAGATAGTTTTATCGATCCGAATCAGGATTTTTCACTCGATTTTCAACGGCGAACCTGGATATGGATTGTTGATTGATTTTGGATATTCTCTATCATAGTTTGTGGCTATGCAAGGAGAATGACGGTTTCTGATCAAGGAACCAGATCTGAGTCCGCACTAGAAAGTCGGGTGGACAATACTAGTTCGGAAGTGAAATTGTGTGATCGATTGAGCGATCGAATGTGATATTGCGTACGAATGATATATGTGCATCGTACGGGCTTAAGTAAAACAAATATTGGAAATTTGTAAAGGAAAGTATAGAATGGTTTTGAAATTGTGATCGAATATTATTGCTTAGTAGGATATACAGGTGTATAAAAGCAATGGATAATTTGGATTTTTGATTTTAGAAGATAAAATTTAATGGCCCGTCGAAAAGGTATGTATTTAAATTTCTATATGAAATTTGATTGGGTTTTGGATCAGCCACTTGGCTTTTTGTTTTCTTTTTGAGATTGGGAGGCCATAGAGCCATTTTGTAGTAGTACCGAGCTAGCCGCGCAAAGGAGACGCTGGCGAAATTTTTCGGAAATTTAGGGAGTTAGAAAAATTTTGGAAAATTTTGATAAGTTAAAATTTGAATTCAAATTTAAATTTGAATGGATAAGTAGGTGGTATGCGTTGAACTTATGAATAAGAGTGGGAAGTTAAAAGATGATTAGTGTATCATTAATAAAAGATTGTTTGGGTGTTGTTAAAACTGTTTGATTTTGGGAAATAGTTAACGGGGATTGAAACATTCTTCTTAACTGGTAATTTCGGGGACGAAATTCTTTTAAGGGGGGAGGAATGTGACGACCCAGAATTTTTGTATATTTGAAATGTGAATATTTAATTTATTTTAAATATCCGAAGGTTAAATTTTAACTTTAATTTCAAATATACAGTATTTCTTTGGATAATTAATTATTAAATTTAATTATCGGGATTGGGTAAAATATTGAATTTTGATTTTAAGCCTGTTAAAAATAGTTCAAAGGTTCAGAAAATTTATATTGTTAATACTGAAGATGATAGAACTTTTAAAATGGAATTTTAAAAGAGTTTTGTTCAGTTTTAAAAATATATCGTTGAAATTGAATTTAAAAATAGCCGTCCGAGGCACAGTCTCGGAATCCGACGAAACCAGTTCCATTGGGTCCGTAATATTGAATTATTACCGGATTTCAAATTTTGTAGCTTTCGGAATTAACGTGTGATCGTACGAGGTATAAACGCTTAAACGATAATTATCAATTTAATTTAAATATCATAATCTGAAGGAAAATCTAATCACAGCCAAAATTTATTTCTCATCTATCGTTTCTTTTCATCAGCTACGAGCCTTCTGGATCACGCTGTTTGTCCACGCGTTGAAACATCTGTACACGCGTCCTCTAAAAATCACTTCTTTCTCGTTCTAGTTAAAACCGAGACAATCTCGTTTTCTGTCTCCATTCCTTTAATTTCCTTCAGAGATAATAAGAATAAAAATCGAACAGAAAATGTTAATGGCTGAACATTTTGAATCGAGATTGACTTCACGAAATAGATATGGCAGTCGACCTCAAAAACCCTGACTCGTTTAGGTCGACGCGAGCAGTGAGATACGGAATCGCGTTTCGCGACCCAAAATTCGAGTTCAGTTCAACTAGAGGTGGGACGAGCAGTGGCAGCCGCGTTCAAGTGTAGCTCGAAGCTAGGGTTCCTCTGCATTGCTGGCGGGCAGCGTGGTCGTTTGGGGAAGCGCGCGTGGCAACTAGGGTTCTCGAACTCGAGTTGAAATCGAGAGATGGCAGCCTAGCTATATGATTCGAATCGAACTTGAGGGAGAGCAACTAGGGTTTCAGTTGGGAAGCAGGGGTAGCTGTGGCGACGCCGATTGACTGGCCTCGCGTTCGATAGAAAGGGGAGGTCGGGATCTCCAGTGTCACGAGTACATACGCGTCGAAGTCGAGTAGTTCGAAGGGTTTATTCAGGGAGGGTCGTACGATGGAAGCTCTAATCGAAGGCTGTGAGGTAGTGATCCTACCCTTATTTAATTCAATTAAATTTCGTCTTCAGATCAAGAATAAGAAACTGGATTAGGTTACTTTTAAACAGTGATTTTTAAAATTTGGCAATTGTATATATATTTTGTGTGACAGGTTAAACTGAAAAATAATATAGTTACAATAGAATATATGCGACAGTTCTGTTTCTAATTTAATTTGTATATACAAGACCTTGGGAAAATACATAAATTGAAATATGGTAGAGTTTATATAAAGAATTATATTTTTAAAAAAGTCTATAGGCTATTTTAGTATATGTAGTTTCACGAGGAAATTTAAAATATTAGTTTAAATTACATAAATAAGTAGTAATTAATTGTACAACCAATTCAAATGTTAATAAACTGTATAATGTTATTCAAGGTCTAAATCTTGAAGAAACAAGCTGGATTGGAGATGGGAAGCAAATGAAATAAAGGTGAGTTAATCTCACTCAGTTAGATTTAAATTTAAATGGTTAAATTTAAATAATTGATTGGATGATTGCATTGATTGATGTGCTATACTATATATAGTAGTATATAGCAATATATACATATTGGCATATGTATATATTTGAGTTGTTGATATTCCCGCATTTATATAGCGGATGAGACCCTATGCGCCGCATAATAGCGGATGATTTATACAAATCCCATATACCGCGATATTCCACTTTGAAGTGGAATTGGTATTGTGCTAACGTTTGTGGATGCAGGGAAACAGGTTGGAGGGATCCAACTGGATTCCTCAAAATTATTTAGATTATTTGATATTCTGTTCTATGAATATTGATATCCTGTGATGATTTTATTGATGATTGAAATATTGGATGATATGGTTGGATTGAATATTTCAATAAAAGGAGTTATCAAAATATATTGAATTGGATTTTGAAAGAAATAAAAGAGTAAAATTTAAGTAAATAATTCAAGTGAATTGGAATAAGGGAATTTCGAAATAACAAGGGAAATATTAACTTTAAACTAAAGTGATATTAAATTTAAAGAATAAAGGATTTATTTTGAATGTAAGGATTAAATTTAATTAAAGGCTAAAGAAGGAATTTTGGAAGTTTAAAAATTGGTATTTTCAGTTAAAAAGGGTTTTAACTCAAATAAAGGAATAAATCTAAAAGTTAATGTATTTTGAAATAAATGAAGTAGTAAAGGAAATTTATTTCAAAGTAAAGTAAAGTAAATTGGAAAATCAATTGGAAATTGATTTAGTTGTTTAAAATTGGAATTAAAAGAGAAGTGAGATTTTGGAGATATAAACTGGGTTTATAAAGTAAAATAAAATATCAGTGGATATTTGAATATAAATTCAAGGTGGAAATTTATAAAAAGATATGGTTTGGTTTAAAAATTAAATGTTGATTTATTTTTAAAAAAGATGGAAATGAGAAGTGTATTTCTCTGGATAGCCAAGTACGTTTTCAAAGCAATTTTAATATAAGTTAAAAGTTCTAATTGTATTTTTAAAAGCATATTTTAGAAAATTTATTATTTCTAAATGTTAATTTCCTAAGTAAGTATATTTTAGGAAACCTATTCTTTTTAAATATTTAAACTTTAAAGTAGTATTTTCAAAGATCTATTATTGTAGTAATTATATAAAAGTGATTTGGTATTATATTTTAAAAAGAGAAATTTAGTTTATATTTGTAAAGTGGTTTCATTTTAAATATTTATTAAGTATATATTTTGTTAAGGTATTAAAGTAGTTTTTAAATTTCAATATTATTAAGTATATTTATAGTAAAGTGTTTTAAGATTTATTTTAAATCTAAGTGTTTTGTACTTGGTGTTTCAGAGGAAATAAATATTTGGAAATGTATTCCGTAAGCGGAAACTGTTTGAAATTGTTTTCAAAAGGAGTTTGAAAATTGGAAATATATCTTGGAAAGATATTTGGGCAAATAAATAATGTGGGAAATTATTTAATTGTGTGATGGTTGCTATGGATGTGAATTGATAGTTAAATAACCGACTATCAATATTGGCCAATGCGCTGATCGTTTCGAAGAGACCGGGATCGAGTTTCCGTATACCGGGATTCTAGGTCTGGAGACTCGAATACCACTTCGATTCGGTTTGTACGTTTCGTGTAACGTGTTCAGAGTCGAAGATGGAGCAGTGAAGTGCAAGGGCTAGTCGCTACTAATCCTGAGGATATTTCCAAAATGGATGTAGTAGGAATAGTGCCTTCGGTTCCGTTCAAACCCAGGACGGACTGGTATGGACGAATGCTTGCGAAACATCGTCAGCGGACGATGGGCATTCTAAGGGATATGTTCTCTAAAAAGGTATCGTTTAGCCTCGAACCTCATCAACCGGGAATGACTGAAAATCAGGGGTTATGCAGCAAGGCTTCGTGGGTAGCTCCCACTGGAGGGTAAGGTCATCCCTGTCTAGATGTCCCTTTTTATTTCGGCTTAGTGGTGCGGTTGCTGATCCCAACCGTGGGGTGATTTTATTCGGGATCATCCAGTAAGGGATGGTTCCGGCCTTGTGTTGCAGAGGAGCGGGCGTACTCCTCGGTACGGTGATCTAGGCCACGTACTGTGACAGGTGGTACCCCAGTGCCTAGTCATTCGTTGGAAATCCATTCTCCCTACGTGCCTGTACGGTTTTGATTGTGCCCAACTATTGTTGAAATGTGAGATGCAAGCATTTCAGCTAGATTATATTTTACTTTCTGTAGACACTATTATAATATCAGAGGATTTTGATATAAAGTGTTTTAGCTATCGTAAGGTAAAAACCCGACATGTTTATTTGTGGCGTGGTCTTACGAGATGCTTTTGTTTCAAAGGACTTTGAAACTTTAATAATCAATTGAGTGTAATTTTCTCACGCTGGTTTTCCAGACTGACTCGGGTATTGTTTTATATGATGCTCGGGTCAGACCGAGTATTATAGGTTACAAGATATGATGATATGGAGCTCAGGAGACGAGCTGGATGACGATACGTACTCTCGTACTTGCTATTATTTTCCGCTGTGTATTCAGTTGTATGATATTGATGTGACGTACTCTGATGATGTATTTGGATGTATATATATAGATACAGATACAGTTTGATTTGTGTAAAGATCTGTTGATATATATATTATATTTTATTCCGCTGCGTATGTGAGATTCTGCTGTTGTTTTCTATTTTTCTTCTTCTACCTCTTCTTCTTAACTAAAATGGTCCGGTTTTTCGTGTTAGAAAAACTCGGGTTGTTACAGATCAACTGGAAGTCGACGTCGAAGCTTCGTGTTATCGGGCGGCATGGTCGTTTAGGAGTGTTGCGAGCTAGGGTTTCTGGCAGCGAGGTATTTATTTCAGTTTGTTTATTTTTCTCAATTTAATATTAATATAGGTATAAATATATATAAAGATAAACTTTTATTGACAATAAGTTATTTAAGACAATCCTGTTTTTAATTTAATAAATATATGTATTTTTGAAAACAGAAATTAGTTTATATTGAAAGGTTGAAAGAAGTAGGAATTTAAGAATTGTTATAGAGTTTATATAAAAAGCTAGATTTTTTTTAAATGTATATAGTTATTTATAGTATATGTAGTTTTAGGGGGGAATAATTATACACATTTTTATTTTACTAGTTATTTTAAACAATGGATTTGGTAATTAATTTATTTTATTAAACTATTTAATGAGTGGAAATAATTTTTTAAAAGGAAGTTAGTTAAATAAATTTATTAAAAGAAATAGGTTGAAATATAATCATCAGTTTAGAGTTAAATCACCAGTAATTAAATAAAAAGAAATTGGTGATTCGATTTGTTTCGGACATTAATCAACGGTATAAATATTTATACAAGGTTTGTAATCATGGAAACAAGCTGGTTGGTTTGGACTGCAAATTAAAAAGCAAAGGTGAGTTAATCTCACTCAGATGAATTTTATTTTAAATTTAAATAGTTAAATTTAAATAATTGATTAAATGGTTGAATTGATTTGGATGTGCTATATCACTTATAATAGCATATACCAATATATATATATATATATTGGCATATGTATATATTGGAGTTGTTATTCCCGCACTATATAGCGGATGAGACCCTATGCGCCGCATAATAGCGGATGATTTTATATAAACCCCATATACCGCGATATTCCACCTCGAAGTGGAATTGGTATTGTGCTAACGTCTGTGGATGCAGGGAAACAGGTTGGAGGGATCCAACTGGATTCCTCAAAATTATTTAGCTTATTTAATATTCTGTGTTCTTATTTGATATCCTGTGATGATTTTATATTGGATGATGTGGTTGATTTGGATTGTCCAGTATAATGAATTATAGAATCTATGGAATTGAATTTTTTGAAAGTAATAAAAGAAATAATATTTAAGTAAAATGTTACAAGTGAATTGGAATAGAATTAATAATGAATTGAAAATAAAATAAAATAAAGTGATTTGGAATTTTAACAAATATGAACAAGGGAATTTACAGGGGAGTAATAAATTTAAACTAAAGTGATATTATTTTAAAGAAATAAAAGAATTTATTTTTAAATTCAAGGATTTAAACTTAATAAATGGATAATTATGACGTTGGGAATTTGGAAGTGGTATTTTCAGTTAAAAAAAGGGATTTTAACTCGTAATAAAGAAATAAATCTAAAGGTTAATATATTTTGAAATAAATGAAGTAAGTAAAGAAAATTATTTCAAGTGAAGTGAGTTGGCAATCAATTGTAAATTGATTTAAGTATTTGGAATTAAAAATTTAAAGAGAAGTGAGATTTTGAAAATTTTAAACTGGGTTTTATGAAGTTGAATAAAATATCTGAGGATATTTGAAATATAAATACAAGGTGGAGAATTTATAAAGGGATATGAATTGGTTTAAAAATAAATGTTGATTTATTTTTAAAAAGATGTGAAGAGAAGTGTATTTCACTGGGCAGCCAAGTACATTTTCAAAGCAATTTTAAATATTGGTTAAAAGTTTTAATATGTTTTAAAAGCATGTTCCGGGAATTTATTATTTCTAAGCGTTAAATTTTAAAAGTAAGTATTTTTCAAATCTATTATTGGTATATATATATAAAGTGATTTAGTATTATGTTTAAAAGAGGAAATTAGTTTATATTTATAAAGTGGTTTTATTGTAATTATTCTTAAAGTATACATATTTAATAAAGTATTAAAGTAGCTCTAATTTTAATGTTATAAAATATATTTGAAATAAAGTGCTTTTAAAATTATTTTAAAATCTAAAATGGCTTTTATACTTAGTGTTTCAGAGGAAATAAATATTTGGGAAATGTTTTCCGTGAGAAGAAAACTGATTTGGAAACTGTTTTCAAAGGGGTTTGGAAATAGAAATAATAGCTTGTGAAGATATTTTTGTGATGAATAAAAAAATTGGGAAAATTATTTATTGTTTGATGGATGTTATGGATGTTAATTGATAGTTAAATCGCCGACTATCAATATTGGCCAAATACGTTGATCGTTTCGGAGAGTCCAGGATCGAGATTTATTTCTCGAAAACCACTTCGATCCGGTTTGTACGTTTCGTGGGGAAACGGGGTTGATATTGAAGTTGAAATGGTGTCTTTAGTTCCGTTCGGACCCGGAACGGACTTGTATGGACGGATGTTTTCGAAACATCGTCAGGGGACAATGGGCATCCAAAGTGAAACGTTCTATAAAGGTAACGTTTAGCCTCAAGCCTCATCAACCGGGAATGACTGAAAATCAGGGGATATGCAGCAAGGCTTCGTGGGTAGCGCCCACTGGAGAGTGTGGTCATCCCTGCCTAGAGGTCCCTTTTATTTCGGCTTAGTGGTGCGGTTGCTGATCCCAACCGTGGGGTGATCATATTCGGAATTACCCATAGGTGATTCCGGTCTTGTGTTGCAGGGGGTCGGGCGTGACCCTCGGTACTGTGATCTAGGCCACGTACTGTGACAGGTGGTACCCCAGTGCCTAGTCATTCGTTGGAAATCCATTCTCCCTACGTGCCTGTACGGTTTTGATTGTGCCCAACTATTGTTGAAATGTGAGATGCAAGCATTTCAGCTAGATTCTATTTTACTTTCTGTAGACACTATTATAATATCAGACGGATTTTGATAAAAATGTTTTAGTTATCGTAAGGTAAAAACCCGGCATGTTTATTTGTGGCGTGGTCTTACGAGATGCTTTTATTTTCAAAGGAATTTTTTAAACTTTAATAATAAATTTGAGTGTGATTTTCTCATGCTGGTATTCCAGACTGACTCGGGTATTGTTTATATAATGCTCAGGTTAGACCGAGATAAACAGGATTTGGGTTTTAGCTGTGGAGCTCAGGAGACGAGCCGGATGGCGGAACGTATCTTCCGTATTTGTGTTATATATTCCGCTGTGTATTCAGATTGTGAGGACAGGTTATGATTACTGTCCAGTTGTATGTTATTGATGCTGTTGAATTTTGATGTATACTCTGATGATGTATTATATAAACAGATATAATTTTTGATTTGTGTAAAGATCTGTTAATATATATTATATTTTATTTCACTGCGATGGTTAGATTCTAATGTTGTTTCCTATTTTCTTCTTCTACCTCTTCTTCTTTAACACAAATGGTTCGATTTTCCCAGGACTGGAAAGTCGGGTCATTTCACTTGGTATCAGAGCGAAGGTTGGCGATAACCTTGGCTCTGGTGGGAATTTTGAGTGTGTATTAATAGATATGAGCGCGTATTTGTTAGTGAATATAAAAATGGTTTTATATTGTGTTGACTTATCGGTTGGGTGTTTATAGATTCTGGTCGATGTGTGGGACGCCACAATATCGATAGGAATTTCTAAACTCTTAAGAAGATAAACCGACACAGTATTGTTTTAAAAATAGGGTAAATGAAATAATTTTACCCAAATTATTTTTGTATATAAAAGAAATGATTTTCAAAAAATTATTATAGTTATATATATTTGGTTGCTTGGCTGTTAAAGAGTGATTATATTAAATTATTATCACTATTATAAGGAAATCGAACAAGAAATCGAATTATAATTAAAAGTTAAGAAATAAATCTTGATAACCAAATAAAATATGTAAATGTAAATTGTAAATGTGATATATAATTTGAAATAGAATCCTAGAGAAATATTTGAAATTGGAATGAGATAAAATTTCAGAGTAATGTTTGAAATAAAATTGGATGGATTTCGAATTTGAAATTTTGGAAAAAAAAAGTTTAAATTCCATTGGATTTGAAAATGGTTTTCAAAGGTTTTGAAGGAATGATAGTGATATTATTTTGAAAATATTTAGAATTTGTTTGAAATCTGGGGAGATTTGAAATTAAAAATATTTGAAAATGTTTTTAAAGAGATAAAAGCACTAAACTCTTCTCGGTCACTGGAAAATAACTTCGGTGATGACTGCAGCATCATCGATGTCTATCTTCGAGTTTCTAGAAGAGGAATTGCTACCAAATTGTTTAAGTTGGAATTGTTTGTGAACTGGGTTTGGTTTTGAAATTTAAAGGAATAATTATTTCCAAAGAATTTTGTATATTATTGATTTCAAAGGAGATTTGAATTTTGGGACAATTGTTTTAACTCTGGAATCTTATTTTGGATGATTATGGAATAATAACAATATATATACTTAGCTAACTAAATTTTATAATCTTGAGTTAAGAAGTAAAATGTGGATGGACTCGATTTTAAATAGATGGAAGTATGGATATAAGGAAATTGTGAATTATAGAACTTAGGAATGGAATAAATAAGTCAAACAAAATTGTTTGTATTTTGAGGAAACGGATAAAAATCCAGAACTTGAATTATAAAATAGATGGGACTCAAATAAATAGTTAGAGTGATTTTTCTGAAATAAAAATTGAATATTGGGTATAAAATTTGGAAACAAACTATTTTGATAATAAATTAGTTAATGGAATTTAAAGTGGTTAAATTAAGATTAAACTGTGAGTTATTAATGGAGTTTGGAAATAAACTTGGGTTTCAAGTGAAACTTAACTTGAGGTATAAATAAATTAAATATGATTGAAGTGTTGCCAAATGGAATAGAGGGATTAGGATAGAAATGATCTGAATTGTGAATTAAATCCAAGGTGAGTAGAAATAAATTAAAATGGCCTTGTAATTAATAAAACGAATTCAGAAATAAATCATTTGAATGTGGAGTAAAATTTATATTGATTTAATGAACATACTAATTAAATTTAAATGGATGAAGTTGGAAATAAACTCGAGTTAAATAAAATAGAGTTGGAGTGAAATAGAGATGGTTCGAGTTTGCAGATAAAATCCAAGTGAGTATGAATAAGTTAAATGGCATTGTTATTTATAAATAAATTCAATAATAGATTGTGAATGAATTTAAAACGAACTTGAATGTAATGGGAAGAGAATATGTTAAAATGGAATGGAATTAATATACTTTGAATTAGAATCAATTTGAACAGTTATAAAATGAAGTGATTGTCTAAATTAATGAATACCCACAGATTTGCATAGAATATATATCGATCGATGGGGTCTCGCGTTCAACGGAGAAGTCGCGATGGCTCGCGCGCTAGGCTGTAACGAGGCAGCCCGCAATCAAATTGGGGTGGCTGGGAGTTCGTCGACAAAGTATGGATCGTATTTGCTATATTACATCATGATAGGGGGTTCTCGCTTCGCAGTTTGGTGGCAAACGAGAGACTCTTACTCCTACATGTCCCTGAGAGGGATGGGTTGGTTAGGCGAAGGCCGTGACAGTCGAGAGGCTGGCCGTACTAGCCAAGAACACTACGGTGTAGTGTTGTCAACTAGCACGGAGAATAAGGCTGTTGAGGAGCGACCATCTATGTAATTGCTTTGTGTGAGCACCGATATGTCAGATAGAATAACATTTTTATTTCAGGAGGAAATCCGACATACCGATACAAACTCAAAGCTACTACACAGTGGCTATAATAGTTTAGGACAATAGATATAAAAATAACACATATAACATAAATGCGGAATACAGATGGAACGAAAAGTCTCATATATATAATAACTGATATCAGTTACAATACATTTGACACAATACAAATGATACAACTACAACTGTCGACTCAAGAAGTTATATATACAAGTACATTATCGACTAATATACATGAATACATTATCATCTTAAAACAGACACACTGCCTACTACAATAAGACGAAGACCACTTCAAATGATATAAAAAGTCTTCATAGCTCTAGCAGCAACCCAAAGCTAAAAATCTACAACCTATAAATACTCGGTCTGACCCGAGTATTAAATTCAAAAGAAAATAATACACGGGTCAGTCTAATTCAAACTCAGTTATTAATGCACAGAAGCAATAATAATCAAATATCAAATAGACGAAAGTCATAGAAATTTCGTATACCCAACTTCTCGATAAGAGAACCGGATAACGGCAGATATAACACTAAACAGTGTTAATCCACAAAACAGTAAATCCAAATCGATACCACTTCAAAATATGGGATTGAACCCACGAAACAATTCAACATCGAAAATTCAATTAAAATCTGTCAAATTTGATAGGGCTGCAGTACACGCACGCGTGTACTGCCTCGCCACTATCGCACGAAATACACAAAAGCTCAGTGAAAGTCATAAATGATCACAAGGTCAAACCCCGAAATCGGGTTCAACTCAAGTGAATATGAAAACCAATCTAAGTGCATCAATGCCATGTCAACAAAACGAATAAATACAACTAATTCAAGTGCATGGCAACAAATGAAACCTCTGTACCGACAAAGCAGTAAAATGACAAACTGCACATGGAAAATGAATCAGGGGTACAAAGGTGAAACAGCTCAAATGACATCAAGTAAAGAACTCGAGTCACAGGTGATAGAATTACAGTGGTATGCAAATGTAACAGGTAAGTGATAATTCAAAGGCTACACCATATCATAGCGTAGGCAACAAAAATTAAAGAAATACAAAATGGTCAAGCTGTAAAACCAAGACTACAGGCACATGGTCAAGTGCACTAGTTCAAAAAGGCACAAGAGAGTCAAAGTGCGCAAGAGATACAAGTGCAGACACAACTGAACAAGTTCAAGTGACAAACAGAGGGAAGTAGTGAAGAACAACAGTGAAGCACTGCAATTCAAATAGCAGTACAACTGGAAGTGATCTAGAGAAAAATATCACAACAGATCAACATGGAAGAACTCAGAGATGGACAAGTATATCAATGCAAAGCTTCAACATACGAAACATCAACATGGATGCAGAGACTGTCACAAACAAATATGGACAGTGACACAGTGAAATGCCAACATCACAAACAAACTTATCAAGTTCAAGCCAACATTGATGAACATATGAAAGGTGCAACAGGGCTCCAATTCACAAACAAACATGGAACACTGCACTAAAAGAATGTATCAAGACTAGGATACAAAAGCAACAAAGTGATTACTGATATGTCAATGAAACTAACATTTGAACGCAACTACTACAAGGTGAAGACAACCTGGTATTCGAGGTAAATATAACTATCAAATGAAGACTCAACTGTCAATGGCACTACCTCAACAGCCAGAAAACAAACGAAACAACATTGCCACCAGATCACACTTGTGTACAGATACCCCAACAGTTCTCCTAAAGCAATAAGTCATAGTAGTTTCGAACAAAGATAGGGGGTTTCAACTAGCAGTGACAATGCCGAAGTCAACTAGAGCAAGTTCGAACAGTTTAAAGTCCACATTATCCCAAAATGCCAATCAAAGCCGTAAGTATTTGAACAGACTCGATGTCGAGTTGCTATTCTAAACACAGTAGCAATTTCTAGTTGAAACAGAAGTCAAGGACGAACACAACTGGCCAGAGACGAACTCAAGTAAAATAATATGAAGTTCACAATCAAAATCGAAGCCGGGTTCAAACCAAGGTCAGATGGCATAAGTCACAAAACAAGATTACTGAGAAAGTAATACCAGATAACCAGTAAAAAGAAAATCAAGGCAACAATTCACAGTGAAGTCAACAAGGCCAGAATAAATCACAAAAGCAAGAAATCACGGACGCACACTGAAAACAATAGACAAAGTCGAAAATCATCATAGGCATCGAAACAAAATCAAATGGCCGAAGCTCTATATATTCGAATCGAACAAAGCAGAGTTTAAATTAGATGTGGTGAATAAATCACTCACCATTTTCAAAGACCACGAATTTGAGCAGCCGAGTCGTCATCGACGAAAAGAACAAGCTAAAGCCGAAACCAAGCCAAGCTGATAATATTCTCAACTCGAATTCGCATAGCAAAGCATAAAGGAGAACAAAGCCCCAAATCAGAAAAACCCTAAATCTCGTAAGCCTCCACAAGCAAGCGGAAACGAGATCATCTCAAGGCAATCGAGAAGCACGAAGCTCCAAACAGCAAGAAAAATTGCAAGCCCTAATTTAATCGATCAAAGGAAGGAGTCGCCATTTTTTATCTCCAAAGAAAAATAAAACAAGCGGGCCGACATTATTTTGTTTATCTCGATTTTGGACCTAGGGTTAACGAATGGAGGAAGGGGTATTTGGGTGTTGAGTGAAATCACGGCTTCAAAACAAAAGAACATGGGCCGAGATTATTATTTAAACCCAAACTACACTTAACAAATTTTTAAAGCTCGTTTAACATTTAGAACTGCTTTAAAAATTCCAAATAGCGAATAACAAAATTTTATCCCTAAATTTCAATTTGATTAAAATGCCAGTAGTAATTAGCAACCAGATTAAATCGTCAAGAGACGATAATTAAATGGGTACGAAATGCCGGGTTGTTACAGACTCCCCTACTTAAAGAAATTGCGTCCTCGCAATCCTAAGGGATAGGTGGAAAAGAGGTAACAACCATAAGAGCATAACAATGTCGAATGCATAAGCAAAGCAAATGTCAGCAGGGGAAGTATTAGATATGAAGTCAAAAGGTTCGACTGATTCAAATCAAAAGAATCAACATTGTGGGGATCAAGGAATCAAAATCAGACGACTATCAAAAGCAAGAATCAATCGAGTTCCAGCATTTAAAAGACAAGGAAAACAGAGCAGAATTCACGTACTGCACGAATTGAATGTGAGTAAATCAAATTACTCACCTGAATCGCCAGAGAAAAAGACGAAGCTCGAATCTCAAAATCGTAAATATTCAATCATCAAAAACGATAATCGAATTTTCAAATCGCAAATATTTACTTATCAAAACGACAATTAGAATCTCAAATATCGAATTATCACAAGCGATAATTAGAAATCACAAATATTCGATTAATCAAATCGAAAAATATTTAATTATCTCAAACGATAATCAAATTTCACAAATATCTGATTATCAAAAACGATAGTCAGAAACACAAACATTCGATTAATCAAATCGAAAAATATTTAATTATCTCAAACGATAATCAAATTTCACAAATATCTGATTATCAAAAACGATAATCAGAAACACAAACATTTAATTATCACAAATGATAATCAAATCTCACAAATATCTGATTATCAAAAACGATAATCAGAAATCAGAAATACCCAATTATCAAAGGCGATAATCAGAGGTCATAAATATTCAATTAACGAGTCCGGAATTAACCGAAGTAGTAAAAGTATGGTTCCATACTCCGTACTTTTGCTAAATCGTTTAAATCTCTTTATCGTTTCCTTGAAAGTGCAGGATTGTGTGTTTTTAAAAATAACATTTCACATTCTCAAATGGACAAGTCCGGAATTAAGCGAACCAGTAAAAGAAAGGGGTCATAGTCCTCGATTTTGCTGAAACATTTAAATCGCTTCCTCATTCTTTTGAAAATGCAAACTGTAAGAATTTTGAAAACAATTTTAATTTATATTTTGAAACAACTTTTAAAAATAACGAATTTTGAAAATACGTGATTAAATTAGCAATATCAGTGTTGCGGGAGAACCGCTTGTAAATCCATTTCAAAATCGACGGTTACTGAAGTTAACACGTCAAAACCTAATCAAAATAACTGGCGTCAAAATATAATACCAATGAATTTTCATTCATCAAAAATGTCACAAGAATCTTCTCAAAGATAGAAAGGGATATCATACCCTAAACTTGTATTCATAACAAGTCAATAACACATGAATTCACCAATGCACAAAAACTGATATCATATCAATGAAAATCATTAAAATTGGTGAAGCATAAATTCCAGATTGCATCACAAGAAATCCAGAGAACACATTCTAGAAATCTACACACGAAATCCAGAAAACACAAATTCTAGAAATCTACACACGAAATCCAGAAAACACAAATTCTAGAAATCTACACACGAAATCCAGAAAACACAAATTCTAGAAATCTACACACGAAATCCAGAAAACACAAATTCTAGAAATCTACACACGAAATCCAGAAAACACAAATTCTAGGAATCTACACATGAAATCCAGAAAACACAAATTCTAGAAATCTACACACGAAATCCAGAAGACACAAAGAAGGGGAAAGTCCGAGCACACGGACGAGAAGCTATCTCATGGAAGCTATCCATTTAATTTTCCGAACACACGGATGGGAAGCTATCCATTTAATTTTCCGAACACACGGATGGGAAGCTATCCATTTAATTTTCCGAACACACGGATGGGAAGCTATCCATTTAATTTTCCGAACACACGGATGGGAAGCTATCCATTTAATTTTTCGAACACACGGATGGGAATCTATCCATTTAATTTTCCGAACACACGGACAAAGAGACATCGCACATTGCTAGTCTAAACCATAAAATGATCGTCATGATCAACGAGAAGTATCAATTACACTAAGCTAGTAAATATAAAAGTTTAGCTTCATGTCCCATAACCACTTGCTTAACTTAAATATTTACGAACAAACTGTAAATCTACACTAGAAAATTGTCACAAAAGGTTCAATTGAACAAGTCTAGGAGTTAACCGACGAAGTAAACGCAAGCGTTTCATACCACTTGTTTTACTAGGCCGTTTAATTCAATTTCTCATACGAGTGAAATAAAGGCTTGTATATACTAATAGATTGGAAAATGGTTTAGGAAAAGAGCTTTGTAATAAAATAGTTTTGAAATCGTTTGGAGGAAAGGATTTTAATATTTACTACTAGTATAGAAAACCTTTATATTTTTAAAGTGACAAATCACAAAAATGATTGTAGAAACAATCAATCACAAGAATTCACATACAAAGGTGTGAATAGAATCCAAAGAAATCGATACTGATTCCATCAAAACGTATGTTCACAAAAATCCCGAAGAAAATGTCATTAAAGTTGCTAATAAATGATAGCAACCAATCGGGGGAAATGATCACGAATCGATTAAATTTTGGAAACCAAATATATTCACTAAAATTTTACATTCGAAGACGTGAATAAAATCCAAAGAATTCGATTCCAAATTCATCAAGGTAGACATACCCAAAAATTCCGAAAGTAGAAGTTATCAAAGTCGACAAAAGTGATAACAACCAATGGGAAAAGAAGAATCGATTAACACTTGGGAAAACGAAGCGAAACGAGCATAGATGCAAAAATGACTTCAACAAAAAATAAAAATCAAGTCAATGTCGAAGTCAACAATTAATGGCCGCAGTCGAGTACAAAATGAATCAATCATTATCATCAAAGAATCCAACGGCAAACAGAATCAGAGTCTTGGAAATCAAGAAATCAGCAATTTCTCAAAAGCAAAGTGACCGAAGTCGAATGGAATCCAAGCCGAGGAAAACACAAAATATCAAGTTCAAAATCGCTGAGACTCAAACTAGATATGAATGAAAAATCAAAATCACTCAATTCGCAACTGGTCAAGCTATTTTTCATCACAGTGTAACAGGTACACAATGACACTCATAGCATAGCACAAAAGTGGAACAAAGTCCAAAAGTCAAAATAGCTTTAATTGGCCAAATTAAAACAAAATCAACATCGGCTAAATCAATTCAAAGCCGAAAACACAAGAACAAAATTCTCATCATCAAAAATCCAACTTGAGTTCGCAAAGCAAACGGAGGCAGAAGCCAAAATACTTTCACGAAATCAAAATCAAATGCACATGAATAAGCGTTAGGAATTCATACCTAACAGTAAAAAATAATCATATGTAAAGATGAGAGATAAAACATCGACAAATAGTTGTAACATATGCTCCATCTAAGTTATGTTTTATAATTGTCCTAAACCCCAGGCTCTGATACCAAGCTGTGACGCCCCACCTCTATACCCATGCTAGCCAAGAACACTACGGTGTAGTGTTGTCAACTAGCACGGAGAATAAGGCTGTTGAGGAGCGACCATCTATGTAATTGCTTTGTGTGAGCACCGATATGTCAGATAGAATAACATTTTTATTTCAGGAGGGAATCCGACATACCGATACAAACTCAAAGCTACTACACAGTGGCTATAATAGTTTAGGACAATAGATATAAAAATAACACAGATAACATAAATGCGGAATACAGATGGAACGAAAAGTCTCATATATATAATAACTGATATCAGTTACAATACATTTGACACAATACAAATGATACAACTACAACTGTCGACTCAAGAAGTTATATATACAAGTACATTATCGACTAATATACATGAATACATTATCATCTTAAAACAGACACACTGACTACTACAACAAGACGAAGACCACTTCAAATGATATAAAAAGTCTTCATAGCTCTAGCAGCAACCCAAAGCTAAAAATCTACAACCTGTAAATACTCGGTCTGACCCGAGTATTAAATTCAAAAGAAAATAATACACGGGTCAGTCTAATTCAAACTCAGTTATTAATGCACAGAAGCAATAATAATCAAATATCAAATAGACGAAAGTCACAGAAATCTCGTATACCCAACTTCTCGATAAGAGAACCGGATAACGGCAGATATAACACTAAACAGTGTTAATACACAAAACAGTAAATCCAAATCGATACCACTTCAAAATATGGGATTGAACCCACGAAACAATTCAACATCGAAAATTCAATTAAAATCTGTCAAATTTGATAGGGCTGCAGCACACGCACGCGTGTACTGCCTCGCCACTATCGCACGAAATACACAAAAGCTCAGTGAAAGTCATAAATGATCACAAGGTCAAACCCCGAAATCGGGTTCAACTCAAGTGAATATGAAAACCAATCTAAGTGCATCAATGCCATGTCAACAAAACGAATAAATACAACTAATTCAAGTGCATGGCAACAAATGAAACCTCTGTACCGACAAAGCAGTAAAATGACAAACTGCACATGGAAAATGAATCAGGGGTACAAAGGTGAAACAGCTCAAATGACATCAAGTAAAGAACTCGAGTCACAGGTGATAGAATTACAGTGGTATGCAAATGTAACAGGTAAGTGATAATTCAAAGGCTACACCATATCATAGTGCAGGCAACAAAAATTAAAGAAATACAAAATGGTCAAGCTGTAAAACCAAGACTACAGGCACATGGTCAAGTGCACTAGTTCAAAAAGGCACAAGAGAGTCAAAGTGCGCAAGAGATACAAGTGCAGACACAACTGAACAAGTTCAAGTGACAAACAGAGGGAAGTAGTGAAGCACAACAGTGAAGCACTGCAATTCAAATAGCAGTACAACTGGAAGTGATCTAGAGAACAATATCACAACAGATCAACATGGAAGAACTCAGAGATGGACAAGTATATCAATGCAAAACTTCAACATACGAAACATCAACATGGATGCAGAGACTGTCACAAACAAATATGGACAGTGACACAGTGAAATGCCAACATCACAAACAAACTTATCAAGTTCAAGCCAACATTGATGAACATATGAAAGGTGCAACAGGGCTCCAATTCACAAACAAACATGGAACACTGCACTAAAAGAATGTATCAAGACTAGGATACAAAAGCAACAAAGTGATTACTGATATGTCAATGAAACTAACATTTGAATGCAACTACTACAAGGTGAAGACAACCTGGTATTCGAGGTAAATATAACTATCAAATGAAGACTCAACTGTCAATGGCACTACCTCAACAGCCAGAAAACAAACGAAACAACATTGCCACCAGATCACACTTGTGTACAGATACCCCGACAGTTCTCCTAAAGCAATAAGTCATAGCAGTTTCGAACAAAGACAGGGGGGTTTCAACTAGCAGTGTCAATGCCGAAGTCAACTAGAGCAAGTTCGAACAGTTTAAAGTCCACATTATCCCAAAATTCCAATCAAAGCCGTAAGTATTTGAACAGACTCAATGTCGAGTTGCTGTTCTAAAACAAAGTAGCAATTTCTAGTTGAAACAGAAGTCAAGGACGAACACAACTGGCCAGAGACGAACTCAAGTAAAATAATATGAAGTTCACAATCAAAATCGAAGCCGGGTTCAAATCAAGGTCAGATGGCATAAGTCACAAAACAAGATTACTGAGAAAGTAATACCAGATAACCAGTAAAAAGAAAATCAAGGCAACAATTCACAGTGAATTCAACAAGGCCAGAATAAATCACAAAAGCAAGAAATCACGGACGCACATTGAAAACAATAGACAAAGTCGAAAATCATCACAGGCATCGAAACAAAATCAAATGGCCGAAGCTCTATATATTCGAATCGAACAAAGCAGAGTTTAAATTAGATGTGGTGAATAAATCACTCACCATTTTCGAAGACCACGAATTTGAGCAGCCGAGTCGTCATCGATGAAAAGAACAAGCTAAAGCTGAAACCAAGTCAAGCTGATAATATTCTCAACCCGAATTCGCATAGCAGAGCATAAAGGAGAACAAAGCCCCAAATCAGAAAAACCCTAAATCTCGTAAGCCTCCACAAGCAAGCGGAAATGAGATCATCTCAAGGCAATCGAGAAGCACGAAGCTCCAGACAGCAAGAAAAATTGCAAGCCCTAATTTAATCGATCAAAGGAAGGAGTCGCCATTTTTTATCTCCAAAGAAAAATAAAACAAGCGGGCCAACATTATTTTGTTTATCTCAATTTCGGACCTAGGGTTAACGAATGGAGGAAGGGGTATTTGGGTGTTGAGTGAAATCACGGCTTCAAAACAAAAGAACATGGGCCGAGATTATTATTTAAACCCAAACGACACTTAACAAATTTTTAAAGCTCGTTTAACATTTAGAACTGCTTTAAAATTTCCAAATAGCGAATAACAAAATTTTATCCCTGAATTTCAATTTGATTAAAATGCCAGTAGCAATTAGCAACCAGATTAAATCGTCAAGAGACGATAATTAAATGGGTACGAAATGCCGGGTTGTTACAAATAAATTGTCGTTCGACGTGAACGGAAAGAAATAAAATTCTATGAATTAATAGAAGTGAAATAAAAATTGATGTTTGAAATAAATTGAATTGAATATGGGCTTGTTTGGATTGAAAATAAATTGAATGTAGGAAATTAAATTGTAAACCATTGGAATTAAATGAAATGGCATCAGAATTTATTGAAAATTTCATCGGAAGCTTATAAATTTGCTTATGGAAGTGTTTAAGATATATTTCTTATGAAATGCACGTGTTTAGCTATTTAAATTAAGTGAAATGCTAATAAACTTTGTATATTTTGTCACTTACCTGTTTAAATTGAGTAAATACAGGGTTTGGAAGCCGTGTGGCTGGATTTGGCTACACTAATTGCTAAAATAAATAGTCGCTTGTTTAAAATGCTAAATAAGGTACGCCTACGCAAAAAAAAGGAAATATGAACTGCATATATTGATATATATTGTGATTTCCGGCCTGAGGCCAATGTATATATATATTTGTGTATCCTGCGATATCGCAGAAGTCCCTCCGTACAAAGGAGACTCTGCCAAAAATTTTCGAAAATTTTGGGAGTTAGAAATTTTTTGAAATTTTTGGAAATTTTCACTAACGACAAATGATATGAAATTAGACTTTGAGATAGTGGTGAATAGATTCAATATACAAAGCTTATAGAAAATTTAATTCAAAAGGAATTGTAAAGGCGCAATGAATAGAAATGAATATAAACTTCAGTAGTGAAATAAAGTAAAGTGCAATATAAGGAGAATATATTGAACTTAAAGAATGAAAGATAAAAATTCTTAAGTAAATCGGTATTGAGAAAATTTTCCTAAGTAAATAATTGAGTGGAGATTAAAACTGAAGTTGTGAAATGGGATAATGGTGGGAAAAGTGAATAACAATCAAAATGAATGAGAATAAAAGAAAATTGATATATGGATATCAATTGAAATTGTGTAACGAGCTGAATAAAACGATTTTGAAATTTGTAATTGGTTATTGTTACTTAGTAAGGTATAAGTGTTTTAAAGGCAGGAAGGGATTGATGTTTGATTTCAGAAGATAAATTTAAATGGCCCAACAAAAAGGTATGTATTTAAATTTTGGTATGAAATTTGATTGGGTTTTTGATCTAGCCACTTGGCTTTTGTTTTTTTTCTTTTGAAATCTGGGGCCCGTAGAGGCAGTTTTGTAGTCGTACCGAGCTAGCCGCGCAAAGAAGACGCTGGCAAAATTTTTTGGAAATTTAGAGAGTTAGAAAAATTTTGAGAAATTTTGATGATTCAAAATTTGGTTTCAAATTTAAATTTAAAGTGTTAAATGAGCAATGTTTTTTGAACTTACGATTAAGATTGGAAAGTTAAGAGGGTTAGCGAGCCTTTAATAAATAGATTGTTTGGAAAGATGTTAAAACCGTTGGGTTTTGGGAAATGGATTAACGGGAATTGAATCATTCTTCCTAACTGGTAATTTCGGGGACGAAATTCTTTTAAGGGGGGAGGAATGTGACGACCCGGAATACTTGTATATTGGGAATTGAAATATTTAATGATTCCAAATATTTAAAAGTTAAATTTTGACATGAATTTCAAATATTGATATTTATTGGATGATTAAATATTGGATTTAACAATTAAAATTGGGTAAAATATTAAATCCAGAATTTTAAGCTTGTTAAAAATAATTTAAAGACTCAAAAAATTTATATTGATAATACTAAAGGTAATAGAACTTTTAAAATTGAATTTCAAATTTGTTTTGTTCAGTTTTTAGAATATATCGTTTAAATTGAATTTAAAAATGGTCTTCCGAGGCACAGTCTCGGAATTCGACGAAACTAGTTCCATCGGATCCGTAATATTGTATTATTATCGGATTTCAATTTTCGTAGTGTTTGGAGTGATCGTTTGGCAGTACGATAAGCAAACGCGCTGAAATTAAATCGAAAATTCAATATTATAACTGGTCCAAAAGCTATCTTCTCCATATGATCGAGTTAGGACTAGAAACCTTTTCCATTGGGTTCGGAATAGGGGTATAATATTACGAACGCCTAGCGGTATGCCTCGATAGGAGTTTGAAATTTTAAATTGCATTTGAATTGAAATTTGAAATTTATAAATATATATATATATATATATATATATTAATGGTTAATTGACATCAGCTGCTTGCTTTATCATCAACTTACTGTAGCTAGATTTTTTAACGCGCTTCCTGCACCTTCTCGAACACGATTCCTTTATTTAAAATAAAGCATGTATCTTTTCTTCCAGTTAGAAACGAAAAAAAATAGTGATGGCTGAAATTAAAAATTCCGTCTCCCCTCCACTTTTCAAAACCATTCGCGAATCAAATTCAAGCAAAGGGAATAGCTGAAATCGAATCCCAAGTCTTCCCTTTCTTCCCATTCATTAAATCGAATCAAAAAAAGAAAGAAAAAGGGGCGAAACCGAAGTCGATTTCGACTTCGACGAAGAGGGCAATGAGGCGAGCGGCTATGCGAGATGGTGGGCCACATGTTTGCGTTTGTCGAGTCAAGCTTAGCATCTCGCCGCGTCGTGATGGGGAGGAGGCGCACGGTGATGGCTCGCGTGGTGGGAGTGGTTCGAGGTCGCTCGAGCTCGGCGAATGGAGATCGCGATTTCCCAGTCGAACTCGCTCGTGTGGATGGAGTTTTCGTTCGATCAACTAGAAGTCGACGTCGAAGCTTCGTGTTATCGAGCGACATGGTCGTTTGGGAGTGTCGCGAGCTAGGGTTTCTGGCAGTGAGGTATTTATTTCAGTTTGTTTATTTTTCTCAATTTAATATTAATATAGGTATAAATATATATACAGATAAACTTTTATTGACAATAAGTTATTTAAGACAATCCTGTTTTTAATTTAATAAATATATGTATTTTTGAAAACAGAAATTAGTTTATATTGCAAGGTTGAAAGAAGTAGGAATTTAAGAATTGTTATAGAGTTTATATAAAAAGCTAGATTTTTTTTAAATGTATATAGTTATTTATAGTATATGTAGTTTTAGGGGGGAATAATTATACACATTTTTATTTTACTAGTTATTTTAAACAATGGATTTGGTAATTAATTTATTTTATTAAACTATTTAATGAGTGGAAATAAATTATTAAAAGGAAGTTAGTTAAATAAATTTATTAAAAGAAATAGGTTGAAATATAATCATCAGTTTAGAGTTAAATCACCAGTAATTAAATAAAAAGAAAATTGGTGATTCGATTTGTTTCGGACATTAATCAACGGTATAAATATTTATACAAGGTTTGTAATCATGGAAACAAGCTGGTTGGTTTGGACTGCAAATTAAAAAGCAAAGGTGAGTTAATCTCACTCAGCTGAATTTTATTTTAAATTTAAATAGTTAAATTTAAATAATTGATTAAATGGTTGAATTGATTTGGATGTGCTATATCACTTATAGTAGTATATACCAATATATATATATATATATATATATATTGGCATATGTATATATTGGAGTTGTTATTCCCGCACTATATAGCGAATGAGACCCTATGTGCCGCATAATAGCGGATGATTTTATATAAACCCCATATACCGCGATATTCCCCCTCGAAGTGGAATTGGTATTGTGCTAACGTCGTGGATGCAGGGAAACAGGTTGGAGGGATCCAACTAGATTCCTCAAAATTATTTAGCTTATTTAATATTCTGTGTTATGAATATTTGATATCCTGTGATGATTTTATATTGGATGATGTGGTTGATTTGGATTGTCTAGTATAATGAATTATAGAATCTATGGAATTGAATTTTTTGAAAGTAATAAAAGAAATAAAATTTAAGTAAAATGTTACAAGTGAATTGGAATAGAATTAATAATGAATTGAAAATAAAATAAAATAAAGTGATTTGGAATTTTAACAAATATGAACAGGGGAATTTACAGGGGAGTAATAAATTTAAACTAAAGTGATATTATTTTAAAGAAATAAAAGAATTTATTTTTAAATTCAAGGATTTAAACTTAATAAATGGATAATTATGACATTGGGAATTTGGAAGTGGTATTTTTAGTTTTAAAAAAAGGGATTTTAACTCGTAATAAAGAAATAAATCTAAAGGTTAATATATTTTGAAATAAATGAAGTAAGTAAATAAAATTATTTCAAGTGAAGTGAGTTGGCAATCAATTGTAAATTGATTTAAGTATTTGGAATTAAAAATTTAAAGAGAAGTGAGATTTTGAAAATTTTAAACTTGGTTTTATGAAGTTGAATAAAATATCTGAGGATATTTGAAATATAAATACAAGGTGGAGAATTTATAAAGGGATATGAATTGGTTTAAAAATAAATGTTGATTTATTTTTAAAAAGATGTGAAGAGAAGTGTATATCCCTGGGCAGCCAAGTACATTTTCAAAGCAATTTTAAATATTGGTTAAAAGTTTTAATATGTTTTAAAAGCATGTTCCGGGAATTTATTATTTCTAAGCGTTAAATTTTAAAAGTAAGTATTTTTCAAATCTATTATTGGTATATATATATAAAGTGATTTAGTATTATGTTTAAAAGAGGAAATTAGTTTATATTTATAAAGTGGTTTTACTGTAATTATTCTTAAAGTATACATATTTAATAAAGTATTAAAGTAGCTCTAATTTCAATGTTATAAAATATATTTGAAATAAAGTGCTTTTAAAATTATTTTAAAATCTAAAATGGCTTTTGTACTTGGTGTTTCAGAGGAAATAAATATTTGGGAAATGTTTGCCGTGAGAAGAAAACTGATTTGGAAACTGTTTTCAAAGGGGTTTGGAAATAGAAATAATAGCTTGTGAAGATATTTTTGTGATGAATAAAAAAATTGGGAAAATTATTTATTGTTTGATGGATGTTATGGATGTTAATTGATAGTTAAATCACCGACTATCAATATTGGCCAAATACGTTGATCGTTTCGGAGAGTCCGGGATTGAGATTTATTTCTCGAAAACCACTTCGATCCGGTTTGTACGTTTCGTTGGGAAACGGGGTTGATATTGAAGTTGAAATGGTGTCTTTAGTTCCATTCGGACCCGGAACGGACTTGTATGAACGGATGTTTTCGAAACATCGTCAGGGGACGATGGGCATCCTAAGTGAAACGTTCTATAAAGGTAACGTTTAGCCTCAAGCCTCATCAACCGGGAATGATTGAAAATCAGGGGATATGCAGCAAGGCTTCATGGGTAGCGCCCACTGGAGAGTGTGGTCATCCCTGCCTAGAGGTCCCTTTTATTTCGGCTTAGTGGTGCGGTTGCTGATCCCAACCGTGGGGTGATCATATTCGGAATTACCCATAGGTGATTCCGGTCTTGTGTTGTAGGGGGTCGGGCGTGACCCTCGGTACTGTGATCTAGGCCACGTACTGTGACAGGTGGTACCCCAGTGCCTAGTCATTCGTTGGAAATCCATTCTCCCTACGTGCCTGTACAGTTTTGATTGTGCCCAAATATTGTTGAAATGTGAGATGCAAGCATTTCAGCTAGATTCTATTTTACTTTCTGTAGACACTATTATAATATCAGACGGATTTTGATAAAAATGTTTTAGCTATCGTAAGGTAAAAACCCGGCATGTTTATTTGTGGCGTGGTCTTACGAGATGCTTTTATTTTCAAATGAATTTTTGAAACTTTAATAATAAATTTGAGTGTGATTTTCTCACGCTGGTATTCCAGACTGACTCGGGTATTGTATATGTAATGCTCGGGTCAGACCGAGATAAACAGGATTTGGGTTTTAGCTGTGGAGCTCAGGAGACGAGCCGGATGGCGGGACATATCTTCTGTATTTGTGTTATATATTCCGCTGTGTATTCAGATTGTGAGGACAGGTTATGATTACTGTCCAGTTGTATTGTAACGACCCGATATTTTGGACCATTCGCATCCATTATAAGTGTATAGGTAGACACTCATGCCGGAGTTGAATTGCTCAAAATACCGCGTTGTTAATTTAAATTTGGCAAAACAGAACATATACAGTAAATAAATAATCACAGATCACAGAGTAATAAGTGCAGCGGAAATAAAAGAGATAGTAGTTCATGAAGCTACTATATGAATATATAAAATACATCAGAGTTTACAACAGAAGAATAATACAATACATCAGAGCTAAACCAGATACAACGGAAGAGTAACACGATGCATCAGATACAAATCAGAATGCATCACAGGAATCATCGAATATCTGAAAGCAGAATAGATGGCTGGATCTTCAAGCAAAGCTCCAACTCCAATGATGAGTCTCGAATACTGGATCACTCAGTCTGACCCGAGCGTAAAGCAAAAACACAAGACACTCGAGTCAGGATTAACATTCTTATATTAATAAATCCAACTCAAGTGAAATAGCAATTGAAATACAAGTAACTTAAAGGATGTTTGGAATAACCATCCTTTAAGGATCCGTTAAACTATCTACTAGGTAGTAATATACGCTAAGTAGATAATGTCTATCAGTAATATAAAGATATCAAAATAGCGTTAAGTCATGGCCCATTCCACCCTTAACACATTTTTATTCCCAAAAGCATATACAAGACCGTAGTTTCCCCAAAACCGGAAGTCACCAGAGGGCAATCCATATACTAAAGGTACAAAACAAATCGTAGTGGTCGCGAATAGGATAATCAGTATGACAAGGTACATGAGGCGATACCAACTAGGATACTAGTAGTTGCCTGATCCGGACTGATGTTGGGCATAGCAGCTACTACCCCAACACCACGAAACAACACTCCCAAATCGAGGGGTGCACCCAAATCGAATCACAAAAGTAATAGATATGGTATCGAAGAAGTGTGTCCGCTAGAGATGGCGATCCTCAATGGCCCGGCGCGGCTCCTGTTTTAGTCATGTCAGGGGTCATCCAAAATCGTTCTCTTTCTTCAGTCAACGCGTTCACCAAAACCATCCACTTCGTTCTGGATCAACACTCCGCGTATAGTTATTAAAGTGGTTTCGGTTCAGATAGAGAGTATATCCATTACCGATCCCGGTCTCTTTAATAACTTTCGTAATTATTACACCGATTGGTCGTTTATATATTTCAAAAACCAATCAATTTCAATTTCAAATAGAATTCGTAAATCAACATTTCATTTGTCTTTCTAAAACAATTTCCAAATTTTCGTTTCAAAACTTCCAATTTTCCGTTTCAAAATCTTATAATTCAATTTCAATTTCTATTTAAAACAATTCAAATATTGATTCAAGTTCGTATATAAGTTTCATTCCGAAATCATTTAAATAAATTCTATTTAACATTCAAATCAATTAAAACTCATTTATCGATTTCATTCAATATTCGTTAAGTTACTTTATCATTCAAAACAATTTCTATTAAATTTCCAATTCATTTAATCAATTTCTTAAGTTCAACTTCATTAGATCAAAACTTACAATTTTGAATTAAATTCAATTCGTCAAATCAATTCTTTCAATCACAAATCTTTCATTAATTCCAAAAATATCACATTTCATTTTTGTTAAAGAAATCCAATTTCACTTATTTACTTCCTTAAATAATTTTCCAAAACTTAATTAATAAAGAAACTCAATTTCAATTCTTTATGAAGTAAAATTCACTTATTCAAAAGTTCAATTTTTCTTATTAAAGAATTTCAATTCAATTTAATCATTTAATAATTCATTATTAAATAGTTCAAAACTTAATTATTAAATAATTTCAAAGTTTAATAATTTCAAACTTAATTATAATTTCAAACTTAATTATTAAATCATTTCAAACTTAATTCAATCATTTCTCAAATTAAACAACATTCTTTCATTGATTACATTGTTAATCTTTTGTTTCAGATTATTAAATATTACCATTTTCCTTTCATCAAAAATTCAAATGTCAACTTCATTTCAAGACCATATTCTTTATTCAAATAAAATCTTCGTTTATTTTCAAATCAAATTATTGACCAATCGGGTTTTTATTTAATTTTCTATCCTAAGTCAAAGTTCAATTTGGGTATTTATCATTTCAACCCGATTCCAATTCAATTCAAAATCAAAACATATCAAAGGGAACTTGCAGTGTGATAACTGGGATGGTGTCAAAGTAAATAAATAAGCAATAACAACAATCAATAACAATCCAATAATCAATTCAAATAATCCCGAAATAACCCTATTAATTCGCATTGTTATTTGTACGAATTAATATAATTATTTCTAGAATCTACACTATCATTTCATGTAGATTAAAGATTATTACATTACAGTTTTCACTTGTCATCTATTTACAATTTCATACATCATTAATTTAACATCATACATTCAGTGGTTCAAAGTATAATTAAACAAATTGTGACGACCCGACTTTCCACTCCCGGAAAATCGCATCGACAGTAAGAAAGAAAGGGGTGAGAAGTAGAAAAGAGAGGAAGAGAAAAGAAACAAACACAAATACTCACAGCGGAAACGAACAAAATATATTATATCACATAAATATTACATAGTATCATATACATCATCTATCAGAGTTACATAGATTACACATCACATACTAGACAGTTATAAACATCTGTCTAGTTATTACATCTCAACATAATACAGATCAATACAAAGATCAACACAGCGGAAACTACTAACTATATCTACAACGCTGAAGCCTCCTGCTCCATTGCTCCTCCACAATTCGTCAAGGCTAACCTGAATCCCTTGGCTACTCGTAAAAATTTGAGTACCCAAGAGTTTATAAAACAGAAATAAACAACTTGGGTCAGACATGGGTCTGGTGTGAGTAACAGGTTAAACTTGTTTAACTTCAAAACCTTTTTGAAAGAAAAGGTATCACGTAAGACTCCCCACCAATAAATATGGGTAAGTTTTTACCTTACGCTAACCAAAACATTTGATAGGAAATTCGATTGTATTATAATAGGTCTAGGGTTTTCAAATAAATATGAAATAGCCGAAATTGTTACATTCATTAAATTCCAGCATACATATGTATACAATCAAGTCCGTTATCACTTATTGGAAGTTGGATTACCATACAATGGCAGGGCTACCGGGGTACCGCCCGTCACAGTACGTGGCCTAGATCACCGTACCGAGGATCACTCCCAATCCCCTGCAACACAAGGCCGGAACATCCCTTACTGGATAATTCCCGCACAAGATACCTCACGGTTGGGATCAGCAACCGCACACACTAAGCCGAAATAAGAAGGGACTTCTAGACAGAGGTAATCTTGTCCTACTTGGGTGCTACCCACTAACCTTGCTGCACCTCCCCTGTTTTAGCCATTCCCGGTTTGTGAGGCTTGAGGTCACGACTACCTTTAAATAGAACACATCTATCTTAGAATGCTCATCGTCCACTTGACGATGTGCTGAAAGCATTCAATCCATATAAGTTCGTTCCGGGTTCGAACGAAACCGAAGGCATTATCTCGTTACACTCGTTTTGGAATCACCCTCAGAGTTAACGACAATAACCCTTGCACTCTGAATCTTCATCTTCACTTGATTTACGACCTATCGTTAATTTGGATCGATGTGGTATTCGGGTCTCCAGACCTGGAAATCCGGTATACGGAAACCCGATCCCGGTCTCATCGAAATCCAAAGCGTATCTTTTAAGGCCAAGTTGTTTTAAAGGTTAAAACAATTTAATTCAATTATCTTTATTCACATAGAAAGATAATTCACACCATTACAATAGATAATCAACATTATCAATATCATCAGATAATTCATATTATCATAATTCAACTAACCATCCATATCACACAGCATATATCTCATAAGAGATATCAATCAATGCAAAGCATTCAGTATTATCATCCATCTATAAGTAATGATTTATATCATCTCTAATTAATTTAAAGTTAATCAAATTAATTACTTTATTTTATAAATCCTGCTTACTTATATATTAATTAATTATAAATTAAATAATTATCCTCTAATTACCTTTTTCAATTAATCCTCTTTGATTAATTATCTCTTAATTACCTTTAAGTAATTTATCTTTAATTAATTACTCAAATTAATTAACCTTAACCACTTATAGTAATTAACCTTTAATTACATCATTAATTAATTAACTAAAATTAATTAAGTTAATCAACTATAATTAATTACATTAATTCTTAATTAATTTCATTGATTAATCACTTCATTTATTAATTATTACTTAATTAATCAATTCTTAATTACATCATTAATTATATTAATTAATGATCCTTAATTACCACTTAATAATTAATTACTTAATTAAATTAATTACATTAAGTAATTAACTTTTATTTAAACAACATTTATTAATCACCTTGATTAATCTCATCTAGTAATTAACTCCCCTTAATTACTTTCATCAACTAAATTAATTACTCCTTAATTAATTTCTTAATTAATCTCTTGATTAATTATTCAAAGTAATTAACTCAAATTACTTCTATTAATAAAATCATTTATTCAACTAATTACTTCCAGTAATTATCATATTATTTACTTCCCTAAATAATCTTATTTTAATAATTACATTAAGTAATTATTATCAAATCATCTCTTGATTTTTCTAAATTAATTAAACTTAATTAATTAACTTAACAAATCAAATTGACTTCAATTAATTACAATAAGTAATTAATTCTTAATTACTTCCATTAAGTAATTACATTTAAACAAATTCTAAAATTGATTATCTTCAAATTAATTAATCTAATTAATTATCAAAATTAACCCTATTAATTAATTATTTAATAATCCATAGTTAATGACTTCATTAACTATTATTTAATTACTTTCCTTAAGTAATTAACTTATATTAATTATTATTAATTCTAAATTAATAAATCTTAATAACCAATTTATTAATCTCTAATTACTAAATTAATTAAGTATTAACCATAACTTAATTATTTAATTACTCTATTAATTAATTCTTAACCATTAATTAATACTCTAATTTATAATCCTCAATTATAAATAAATCATCCCTAATTAATTAATCTTAATCATAAATAAATTAGTTTAAACCTTTAATTATTTATTTAATTAATCTAAATGATTAATTAATCAAACAATTTAATTATCCATTTAAATTTCCTAATAAACTATATAAACACAAGTCTTTAATTATTTTAAGATAAACTTTATTCTTATTGATAAACAAGTTATCATTTAATTTTTTTTTTTTTTTTTTTTTGAAACATCCATTTCAAATTTACTTTTAAAATTTCATTTTAAATTCTGTATTTAAAATGAATATCAATTTATTTTTAACTAAGTTTTTAAAACCAATTTAAAAACTTTTCTTATTAAAAATCTTATCTCTTATAAAAGAAATTTAAGAAGAGTTTAAACCAATTTCCCTTTTATTTTTAAACATTTAATTAAATCTAACTACCATTTAAAACCTATTTAAAATATATAAATTTATAACTTATTTATTTCAAATCTTTAAGATTCAAAACCAACTTGAATCTACATAGTTAAACTTGACTTAAATTCTTGTTTACAATCTTCTTTATAAATTTAAAACCAGTTTAAAACTTTAGAAACAGACAGTTTTTAAAAACCTGTCAACTAAAAGGTACTCGAGTCCTACCTAATCTGCTTCGAGTTCCCACCCTAGTTTCCCCGAGTCTCTCTCGCAAAAACACTCAAAAGTCTCGAGTCTTTCCTTGTCACTGAGTCCAACCTTCCAGCTCCAACAACTTCGAGTCGCACATCAAAATTCCCGAGACTCCCACGAGCAAACCCGAGACTTGCATTCGTCTTCTCCAGTAAACAGACTTCACCCAGATACCTTTCCGATCTCGTGCACGTGCACGGTCACCTACGGCAACTCCGGTCATCGACGAGTATCTCCACCAATCCACGTTCATCCACATACTAGAAAACGATCAACCTATCTTCGATTCCTACTCGAATTCAAATTCGAGCATTCATCCTACCTGGAACAAGAAACCATTACCACTGACCAACCTGGCAACACCGCTCGTGCTCGCGATTTCGACCATCAGAGAATCTAATTCTCTGGCCATGCCTTCGTCTATACCTAAACTTCCATTTCCCAAAGTCCTAGAACACTCGATCCATCCATGAAAACAAACGAAACGAATTCGTAGCCTATCTTAAAACTAGGTTTAAAAATTTCAAACCCAAATCATTTCTGCCTTACTTCCTTAAAAATTCTCCTGACAATTTTCCTATCATCCATGATCATTCCACTACCATTACTAAAGATTTCAAACTTCAAATTTCACTGAGATGATCAAAATCACCAGAACTTCATTTCTAACATAACCCAGAACTGCTCTTATTAAACTAAGCTAAAAACTATGATATTCATGCTAAAAATCATATTATCATCTATGTTTTCAATTTATAAGTCTGAATATATAAATTATAAAGTTCAAATTTTCACTTTATTATAACATATCTCTGTTGTTTTAGATTACAGGGGCACTCAGGTATGAATTTTGACTTAACTAAGCTTTTTAAAACCTTAGTATATGATAATTAAACAATACTTACTAATAAGTTAAATCCTAATAAAAACTAAATCAAGTAGAAAGAGATCTAAAGGAGAATTCTGGAGTTTGGCAAATAAACAGATCAGAGAAACTATATCATACATGCATACTTATATACATTCATGTATATACAAAATCATCAACAAACTTTCACATCCAAACAATATTTATCACCGGGTTAAACATGCATCATGATTTCCTAATTTAATTCAAGTAAAAATGTTACTCACCTGTAAAAAAAAAGAAACAGAGGCAGACTTAAGCTTTTGAAAACTTGAACAGGCTTTGACTTAAACTGGAAAATGATTTGATCTTTTTAAAACTTGAAACTGAAATGCTTTAAATCCCCAGAAGTTTTGCATGCTACTGAATCTTGCATGTTGCCTCTAGTTAGAAGAATGAATGCAAGCAGTTTTGAGTTGCTTTCCAGATTGAAAAGAAATATGCAGGAAGACAGATTTTTGAAAATGAAGGTTGCAGGCTGATTCTTTGATTTGAGAAAATGAATTTGGTTTTGAGGAAGATGTTTACTGATCTCAGTTTGAAGCATTTGATTTTGTTTGAGGAAGATTTCCAGATTTGAATATGAATTCATTTTCTTAAAAGATAATTACTGATTTAGATTAGAGGAAAAGTTTGAGAAGTGGTATTGATTTTCAGGCTTTTGAATTGGATTGAGGTATTAGATTTTTGAACATGAACAAGAAAGTTTACTGATCTGATTTTCAGATTTGTTTAGAGAAAGAGTTTCTTGTTTTTGAAGAGGAAAAATAGAAAGAATGAAATGAATATATGCAATTGTTTATATATATGTAATTTTGATTTTATAAAATAAAAGAAAAAGAAAATAAATAAGGACACTTGTCCTATACATTTGTTTATTTAATTACACATGTTTTTACAAAGCTTTAGATAAATGACACATGTCCTTTAAGTAATTACTCATAATTCTATTTATTTTAAAATTATTTAAAAAGCCTTTTCTTATTTATTTATACACTTATCTATATATATATCTTTTTAAAAAGAAAAAAAAAAAAAAGCTAATTATATTTATAAATAAAAATTCATACATATTAAAAATAATACATTATACTTATTATTTGAAAATAACATATCTTATATTTTAAACAAGAGATTATATTATCAAGAAATATTTAAAAGAAATAAAACAAACCATTTTTGTAAATCTTATTTAAACTTAAGTAAAAATATCTTAAACCAATTAAATATTTTCTTAAAGTATTTTAAAGCTATAAAATTACTTATTTAAATATCTTTGAAAATTCCGGATTAAATTAAATATAAATTCCCAATTTGCCAAAGCCTTCTATTTACAACATATACAAATAAATATATATATATTCAAATAGAAAATATCTTATTAACTTTTAAAAGATAAAATCATCAATTAATACTAATTTAATCAGATTATTAAATTAAATTCAAATCTTATTATCAAAGATTATCCATATCAATTTAATTATTCAACAGATTATTAAATTGATATTGTTAAAATTTCCGGGATATTACACAAATCCTACGTGTCAATAAATTCAACAGTTAAAGGGGTCATATTATACAAATGTCAGTTAATCAAATTTAACATTTAATTATCCTATATCAAGTTCAATTTCATACTATTTATCATTTTAACATTAACAATTTAACGTCCAATATAAACATCAGCAATCAATCAATTATCAGCCAAACTGTATTATCATCACATAAATAATTAACAGATAATGGTGTCAGGTGTCACAGGTGAACTAATACAGGCAATAGCATATATAACAGTGTAATTAACTAACAGCAGCATTTCAATTATCATTTCAATTGAAATCAAATTTATTAGATAAAAGAACGTTAATCGTGAGTGAGTGCTCACCTTTCGAGGCTAGAGAAATTTGACAACCGAACAAGCTACGAATTCCGAAGCAAAGCTAGATGGACGCGCTTCGATGGAGAAAATAGACACGACGGGTAAAGCTGATAGATAAGGAATCGATAAACGAATCAGAATCAGATTGATATAAACAACAATTATATTATCATCGTTACGAATCAATATTAATAATTTTTTAAATTTTTTTTTTAACAATGTTAAAATAACATATAAAATTTAAATCAATGTTTTAAGTAATAATATGTTTGAGATAAATACTCGTATAGATATAAGTATACCATAGGTATATATATAACATAAACAGCAATTTAATACTTATTATCTAAAACAGCAAGTATAGTATATGTACATTGCCCATACTATTCTAAACAAGCAAGCTAGGACTTATATACGTAGCAACAGAAACATTTCAAAACTGTACATATCAAAAACAGTACAATATAGCTTGTGAATACTATTATATAAACTAATGTATATGAACGTATATACAAACTGTAAAAATATATGAACCAACTGATATTTTCTAAAATCAATATATATATATATTAAAATACCCTTTGTTCAATTCAACACCTGATAAAACAAAATCCACACATATATACTTTTCTTATTATATTTTGAAGTACATAAACAAATATATTATAATATATGAGACATAAAAAAAATTCGCTGCTATCATATATATATTAACATACATAAACGTACGTTAAGGCATAACAACAAGAAAGACAGTACAACCAACGACTATATATATAGTACATAGTATACTTATTAGTTAATATAAGATATAATTTAAAATACCAATACTTAATTCATACTATATAGAATGGTAAGACATAACCAGATCATACTGTACAGCATACGCATCATATATTGACAGACTAAAATCTTAGCTAAACTAGCTAACATAATATACTTAAACAACATAATCTGTAACAAGATTTATATCACTAAAATATACATCTATATAACTAACAAATTTATAGTATATGTAAACTACATATACGTAACCGAGCCTTCACTTATATTGTGAATATAAGACAAAATAAAGTAACTAGTATAATAATATATACCAATCAAAAGAGTGAGGTGAGCAGCTATAGAGAGGCTCGGCAACCCGAGAAGGCAGCCATGAATGCACAGGTGGAAGTGGATGGAAGCAAGGCGGCAATGGCTGGATGGTTAAGCAGAGGTGGTGAGGTGTTGTTGTCGAACCCAAGATGGTTCAGGCGGAGGTGAACAGTACGGCGAGGGGAGCACGGACTGCGTGGGGTTCGACGCTTGGATGTCACGTGAATGCTTGCTGGTGGGGAGGCGAGGTTGTCGGCGATACTCGGTGGGTGCGATGGTGGCGGGCATGAGGTCGGAGGCGGTTGGGAAAGGTTTGACAGTGGGCGTGGGTGGTGAGCAGGTAATGAAACGGTGGAGGGTTGGTTTGCTGTGGAAAGGGAAAGGAAAGCATGCAAGAGTTTTCGGCTGGCAAGCAAAAGAACAGACATGATTATATTTTCAAAGCTTAGAAAAAGCACGAAGGCAGAAAGAAAAGCAAAAGACTTTAAGAAAATATGAATGGACCAATGGAAATTTATTGAACCGGTTGGAATGATAAAAGTCGGCATTGAATTCAGGAGATAAATAAAGGCAGCTGGCCATTGGTTGTCTCGAGAACACGAAAGGACACAATTTGGGTACCGTTACAACGGAGCGTTTTATCGTTCCGTCGCGTACCGGATCTCAAAATATTGAAATAAATATACCGCAGAGATCAGCACGACGAGACGATTACAACGGCATACAGATATCAGTGGTATGATTGAATTTTAAAAATTCGAATTTTTCTACTACGAAAAATGTAAGAAAAACGCTGAAAAATAAGATCGACGGAGCCAAAGATGTCCGAATTTGGAAAAACGACAAACTGACATCTTGCTCAGAAGATGGTTTAGAATTTTTCTATGTAAAAATATTTAGGTTTCGAAAACGTTTTATTTTCATCGCTTTTTAACTGGTTAGATTGAAGTGAATTTACGCGCGAAATAAACTTTCATATTTTCAGACGAAAATTTACCAGTTGCTATGTTTATCTAGACGTATTCCAAAAATCAAATTTTTATTTCAAAATTTTATCTTTTAAAATTTTGCAAAATTTCAACTAATTACGTTATAAAAATAGTTGAAATTTACGGGTCGTTACACTCTCCCCCACTCAAAACTTTTCGTCCCCGAAAAGGAACGAGGTAGGAGAATAGAAACAACCAGAAAGAAAAACAGATTTGAAATACAAAATAACAATTAATTTAAACCATATAAATTCAAATTTAAATTAATTGATATTCAATAATTGATTTAATCTATTTGATTTCACTAAAATCAATCTCAACTATTTCTAAATTCATTATCTTATTATCCAATTATCTTAAATTTACAATTTATAAAACCATAAATTTGAATAGTCTTTTATTATAATCATATATTTCAGAAATTTTAAATTCTACTTTATTCCAAATTATTGTTACATTTATTCTACTTAATATATCTTATTACATATATTTAAACCATATAAATTAATTTAAACTATATAAATTTCAATTTAAATTTAATTTATATTCATTAATTGATTTCAAATTCAAGGTATTTTCATAAGTAGATCAAATTTCAATTTATTAATTCTTTCAAAACAATTTATCTCATTATTAACTGTGTTTACTTATTATCCTATCTAACTCTACTAACATCTTTATAATCAAAATTTAGTGTATAACATTTATTATAACACTCAAATTTTATTTATAAATTCAATTTATCTTATATATTACCCAATTACATATTCAACTTCTGAATGATTTAGGTAAGTTGTATTAGATGCAGTTGAACAATATACAAATAAAATTTTCCAAATTCAATTATTCAAGTTTAAATTTTTATTCCAAGTTTTAGTTTTATTTATAATTTAAAATCATCCTTTATCAAAATTTAAGAATTAGATTTTCCGATTAACTTTAAACAATTTAGAGATATATATAATATATTTTATATCAAATCCAATTTAAATTTTAAAATAAGATACCTATATATATATATAAATCAAATTATACTGAAGAAATTCAAAATATTTTTCAAAACAAAACCGTAGCAAAGCTACAGAATGATTTCTCCACTTCGAAACTCGAAAATGAATGTCGATGATGCGGCCGCCATCACCGAAATTATTTTCCAGCGACAAAGAGAAGAGCACTGATTTCAACATTTTAAAAATCCTTTGAAAACGATTTCTATTCGAAAATACTTTCCATAATATATACTTTAAAATTTCAAAACCAAAGTTCGAAATCACCGGAAACTAATTTCTCAAATTTCTGAATTTAATTCATTTCAGATTCCAATCAATTTATAACCAAGTTTATAAATTCATTTATTTATATTATGCAATAGTCGATGGTTTACAAAACAATAAATGAAAATCACATATTATTATTTCAAGCAACAAATTCATTAACAATTTAATTTCAGAAAACTTATATTTATATATAATATAATCATTCAAAACTATTTTGTTTATCAAATTTGAAAACAACATTTTAATATAAATTTAGAAATACATTTCTTTGCTCGACGATACAGGAATGGATTTTCAAAATAAGGATAGGGATTCAAATTTGATGGACTTAAATCAAAGAGAAATTTGATTCGAAGATAGGTTTGAAACCAAGACGAGATAATTAAATAACAAAATAAGGCGATGGATCAATTTATATAAGCCGCGGGCAACCTTAACCGGGTCGACCGTGACTTCAAAATAAGATCGGTGTAGAATTCCGAGGTAAATCGACATTCGATCTCAAGAAATAGAATTCAGGTATAGCAGGAGATGGATAGCATCGTAAACCGAGGATACAGAAATCTCCGATAAATCAATGCCTATTGTAAAGGAGTTTTGCTCCTTTCCGAATCATTCGAAGATTGGCGAGACCGCCGACCAATTATAGATATCATTCAAAATGGAGTTATGGGGTGCTCCAGAATTGAAAGAAGACGAATAGTGAGGGACACGAATGAAATTTGGAACCGTAGGGAACGTTCCAAAATTCAAAGAAATCGAGTCGAAAGGAAGAGATTGAAACTCGAGTGGGAGTGATTCTGTAAATACATTTACCCTATATGTTGAGTTTTGCCTAGAGCTACCAAAGCTCTGATACCAACTGTAACGGACCGCGTCAGTGGGGTAACGCCCACCGTAGCATACAGCAGTACCTGTGTTCTGCCTTTACAGCCAGCCTCTCGACTGCACCAACCCCGCAGGGACATGTAGGAGTAAGAGTCATCCGCTCGCTACCAAACCAAATGCGAGAACCCCCTATCATGTTGCACCCTCTAAGTGCATAGGCAGACACACATGTCGGAGTTGAATTGCTCAAAATACCGCGTTGTTAATTTAAATTTGGCAAAACAGAACATATACAGTAAATAAATAATCACAGATCACAGAGTAATAAGTGCAGCGGAAATAAAAGAGATAGTAGTTCATGAAGCTACTATATGAATATATAAAATACATCAGAGTTTACAACAGAAGAATAATACAATACATCAAAGCTAAACCAGATACAACGGAAGAGTAACACGATGCATCAGATACAAATCAGAATGCATCACAGGAATCATCGAATATCTGAAAGCAAAATAGATGGCTGGATCTTCAAGCAAAGCTCCAACTCCAATGGTGAGTCTCGAATACTGGATCACTCAGTCTGACCCGAGCGTAAAGCAAAAACACAAGATACTCGAGTCAGGATTAACATTCTTATATTAATAAATCCAACTCAAGTGAAATAGCAATTGAAATACAAGTAACTCAAAGGATGTTTGGAATAACCATCCTTTAAGGATCCGTTAAACTATCTACTAGGTAGTAATATACGCTAAGTAGATAATGTCTATCAGTAATATAAAGATATCAAAATAGCGTTAAGTCATGGCCCATTCCACCCTTAACACATTTTTATTCCCAAAAGCATATACAAGACCGTAGTTTCCCCAAAACCGGAAGTCACCAGAGGGCAATCCATATACTAAAGGTACAAAACAAATCGTAGTGGTCGCGAATAGGATAATCAGTATGACAAGGTACATGAGGCGATACCAACTAGGATACTAGTAGTTGCCTGATCCGGACTGATGTTGGGCATAGCAGCTACTACCCCAACACCGCGAAACAACACTCCCAAATCGAGGGGTGCACCCAAATCGAATCACAAAAGTAATAGATATGGTATCGAAGAAGTGTGTCCGCTAGAGATAGCGATCCTCGATGGCCCGGCGCGGCTCCTGTTTTAGTCAGGTCAGGGGTCATCCAAAATCGTTCTCTTTCTTCAGTCAACGCGTTCACCAAAACCATCCACTTCGTTCTGGATCAACACTCCGCGTATAGTTATTAAAGTGGTTTCGGTTCAGATAGAGAGTATATCCATTACCGATCCCGGTCTCTTTAATAACTTTCGTAATTATTACACCGATTGGTCGTTTATATATTTCAAAAACCAATCAATTTCAATTTCAAATAGAATTCGTAAATCAACATTTCATTTGTCTTTCTAAAACAATTTCCAAATTTTCGTTTCAAAACTTCCAATTTTCCGTTTCAAAATCTTATAATTCAATTTCAATTTCTATTTAAAACAATTCAAATATTGATTCAAGTTCGTATATAAGTTTCATTCCAAAATCATTTAAATAAATTCTATTTAACATTCAAATCAATTAAAACTCATTTATCGATTTCATTCAATATTCGTTAAGTTACTTTATCATTCAAAACAATTTCTATTAAATTTCCAATTCATTTAATCAATTTCTTAAGTTCAACTTCATTAGATCAAAACTTACAATTTTGAATTAAATTCAATTCGTCAAATCAATTCTTTCAATCACAAATCTTTCATTAATTCCAAAAATATCACATTTCATTTTTGTTAAAGAAATCCAATTTCACTTATTTACTTCCTTAAATAATTTTCCAAAACTTAATTAATAAAGAAACTCAATTTCAATTCTTTACGAAGTAAAATTCACTTATTCAAAAGTTCAATTTTTCTTATTAAAGAATTTCAATTCAATTTAATCATTTAATAATTCATTATTAAATAGTTCAAAACTTAATTATTAAATAATTTCAAAGTTTAATAATTTCAAACTTAATTATAATTTCAAACTTAATTATTAAATCATTTCAAACTTAATTCAATCATTTCTCAAATTAAACAACATTCTTTCATTGATTACATTGTTAATCTTTTGTTTCAGATTATTAAATATTACCATTTTCCTTTCATCAAAAATTCAAATGTCAACTTCATTTCAAAACCATATTCTTTATTCAAATAAAATCTTCGTTTATTTTCAAATCAAATTATTGACCAATCGGGTTTTTATTTAATTTTCTATCCTAAGTCAAAGTTCAATTTGGGTATTTATCATTTCAACCCGATTCCAATTCAATTCAAAATCAAAACATATCAAAGGGAACTTGCAGTGTGATAACTGGGATGGTGTCAAAGTAAATAAACAAGCAATAACAACAATCAATAACAATCCAATAATCAATTCAAATAATCCCGAAATAACCCTATTAATTCGCATTGTTATTTGTACGAATTAATATAATTATTTCTAGAATCTACACTATCATTTCATGTAGATTAAAGATTATTACATTACAGTTTTTCACTTGTCATCTATTTACAATTTCATACATCATTAATTTAACATCATACATTCAGTGGTTCAAAGTATAATTAAACAAATCCTACGTGTCAATAAATTCAACAGTTAAAGGGGTCATATTATACAAATGTCAGTTAATCAAATTTAACATTTAATTATCCTATATCAAGTTCAATTTCATACTATTTATCATTTTAACATTAACAATTTAACGTCCAATATAAACATCAGCAATCAATCAATTATCAGCCAAACTGTATTATCATCACATAAATAATTAACAGATAATGGTGTCAGGTGTCACAGGTGAACTAATACAGGCAATAGCATATATAACAGTGTAATTAACTAACAGCAGCATTTCAATTGTCGTTTCAATTGAAATCAAATTTATTAGATAAAAGAACGTTAATCGTGAGTGAGTGCTCACCTTTCGAGGCTAGAGAAATTTGACAACCGAACAAGCTACGAATTCCGAAGCAAAGCTAGATGGACGCGCTTCGATGGAGAAAATAGACACGACGGGTAAAGCTGATAGATAAGGAATCGATAAACGAATCAGAATCAGATTGATATAAACAACAATTATATTATCATCGTTACGAATCAATATTAATAAATTTTTTTTTTAACAATGTTAAAATAACATATAAAATTTAAATCAATGTTTTAAGTAATAATATGTTTGAGATAAATACTCGTATAGATATAAGTATACCATAGGTATATATATAACATAAACAGCAATTTAATACTTATTATCTAAAATAGCAAGTATAGTATATGTACATTGCCCATACTATTCTAAACAAGCAAGCTAGGACTTATATACGTAGCAACAGAAACATTTCAAAACTGTACATATCAAAAACAGTACAATATAGCTTGTGAATACTATTATATAAACTAATGTATATGAACGTATATACAAACTGTAAAAATATATGAACCAACTGATATTTTCTAAAATCAAAATATATATATATTAAAATACCCTTTGTTCAATTCAACACCTGATAAAACAAAATCCACATATATATACTTTTCTTATTATATTTTGAAGTACATAAACAAATATATTATAATATATGAGACATAAAAAAAATTCGCTGCTATCATATATATATTAACATACATAAACGTACGTTAAGGCATAACAACAAGAAAGACAGTACAACCAACGACTATATATATATAGTACATAGTATACTTATTAGTTAATATAAGATATAATTTAAAATACCAATACTTAATTCATACTATATAGAATGGTAAGACATAACCAGATCATACTGTACAGCATACGCATCATATATTGACAGACTAAAATCTTAGCTAAACTAGCTAACATAATATACTTAAACAACATAATCTGTAACAAGATTTATATCACTAAAATATACATCTATATAACTAACAAATTTATAGTATATGTAAACTACATATACGTAACCGAGCCTTCACTTATATTGTGAATATAAGACAAAATAAAGTAACTAGTATAATAATATATACCAATCAAAAGAGTGAGGTGAGCAGCTATAGAGAGGCTCGGCAACCCGAGAAGGCAGCCATGAATGCACAGGTGGAAGTGGATGGAAGCAAGGCGGCAATGGCTGGATGGTTAAGCAGAGGTGGTGAGGTGTTGTTGTCGAACCCAAGATGGTTCAGGCGGAGGTGAACAGTACGGCGAGGGGAGCACGGACTGCGTGGGGTTCGACGCTTGGATGTCACGTGAATGCTTGCTGGTGGGGAGGCGAGGTTGTCGGCGATACTCGGTGGGTGCGATGGTGGCGGGCATGAGGTCGGAGGCGGTTGGGAAAGGTTTGACAGTGGGCGTGGGTGGTGAGCAGGTAATGAAACGGTGGAGGGTTGGTTTGCTGTGGAAAGGGAAAGGAAAGCATGCAAGAGTTTTCGGCTGGCAAGCAAAAGAACAGACATGATTATATTTTCAAAGCTTAGAAAAAGCACGAAGGCAGAAAGAAAAGCAAAAGACTTTAAGAAAATATGAATGGACCAATGGAAATTTATTGAACCGGTTGGAATGATAAAAGTCGGCATTGAATTCAGGAGATAAATAAAGGCAGCTGGCCATTGGTTGTCTCGAGAACACGAAAGGACACAATTTGGGTACCGTTACAACGGAGCGTTTTATCGTTCCGTCGCGTACCGGATCTCAAAATATTGAAATAAATATACCGCAGAGATCAGCACGACGAGACGATTACAACGACATACAGATATCAGTGGTATGATTGAATTTTAAAAATTCGAATTTTTCTACTACGAAAAATGTAAGAAAAACGCTGAAAAATAAGATCGACGGAGCCAAAGATGTCCGAATTTGGAAAAACGACAAACTGACATCTTGCTCAGAAGATGGTTTAGAATTTTTCTATGTAAAAATATTTAGGTTTCGAAAACGTTTTATTTTCATCGCTTTTTAACTGGTTAGATTGAAGTGAATTTACGCGCGAAATAAACTTTCATATTTTCAGACGAAAATTTACCAGTTGCTATGTTTAACTAGGCGTATTCCAAAAATCAAATTTTTATTTCAAAATTTTATCTTTTAAAATTTCGCAAAATTTCAACTAATTACGTTATAAAAATAGTTGAAATTTACGGGTCGTTACATGTATGTTATTGATGCTGTTGAATTTTGATGTATACTCTGATGATGTATTATATAAACAGATATAATTTTTGATTTGTGTAAAGATCTGTTAATATATATTTTATTTTATTTCGCTGCGATGGTTAGATTCTGATGTTGTTTCCTATTTTCTTCTTCTACCTCTTCTTCTTTAACACAAATGGTTCAATTTTCCCGGGACTGGAAAGTCGGGTCGTTTCATGACCTCACTTGGCTCGACGTGGCTCCTGTTTTAGCCACATCAAGCTAACACACGGAAGTCGGGGCTACGCTAATACCTCATATAGAATCATCGCCAAACCATCCTACTTTGTTCTAGAATCTCCACCATGTATATATTTGTTAACGTGGTTTCCGGTATTGGGAGAGAGTATGACAATGTCCGATCCCGGTCACTTTAACAACCAAACGCTTATTTCACACCGTGGTCATTTCATTTCAAATAGTTCATACTTCATCAAAATATCATTTCAATTCAAAACCATATCAATTCGATATAATTATTCACTTAATATTTATTTCCAGAATCATAACACTTTCAAAATCATAACACTTTTGAAATCATAACACTTCCAACTTAAACAGTTTAGATATTGAAAATAGTATATATGTAAAAGTAGTATATATGTAAAAGTAGTATAAATTAAAATAGTTTATATATTAAAATAATTTATATATTAAAATAGTTTATAGATATTAAAAATAGTTTCCTCTAATTTCACAAATCGATTCAAATCAGCTTAAATTCCAAAATTCAATTTAAAAAACCCATGTTCAACACTTCCAATTAAAAGGTTAAAGATTCAATTCAAATTCTCAATAAACCATTTCAATTTTTATCGATTTCAAATCCAGGTTTGAATTATCATTTCAATTCCAATAAAATTCAAGGTTTAAATATTCAAACTATTTCAATATAAGTTTCATTCATATTTCAACATTTAACTTTAATTTTATTCAAATTGGAAAATATTCACTTAATTATTTTAATAGAAGTTAAATAAAATCTCCAATTACATCTAAATATTAAAGTTTTAAATTATTTAAATTTGAAAATATTCATTTCCTTACCCTTTTTCAAAATCAAGTTACAGAATCCTATCTTTAAAAATCTCAAATTAATATGTTTCAAATTAAATATAATTCTTAAACAAATTATGTTACAAATCGATTTCAATTTATCTTTCCAACCTTAATTTATTAAAGTTATTACAAAATCTATTTTTAAAAATATTAATATAAATTCAATTAAATAATTTATATATATTATACATATTAAGTATATTAAATTTTATTAAATTAAATCTATTTTTAAATCTTATTTTATACATATATGAAAATAATAAAATTATAAGTGAAAATTAACAACCTATACTTTCAAAACTAACTTATAAGTTTAAAATTTCCAAACATATAATTAAGAATCTAAATTTTACAACCATATGTTTTCTTTCAAACTCTAAAAATCATTTATTTCAAAATAGACCAACGGTGTCCGTATATAATTTTCTATCATATGGTCAAGTGATACAGATATTTATCATTTCAATTCGCAATTTAATATTTACGGATGTATATCATTTCAATCTGCAATCCCAAAATTCAAAATCAATGAAAATGCTTGGGTTTATCATTTCAACCTATAACGATTTTCCCTTAATCTATAATAAAGTTCGGGTATGTATCATTTCAACTCATAGGGATTTCTAAATTAATATGGAACTTGTAGAGTGAGAACAAATATGATAATAATATAACATATCAACAATAAGCATATATCATCAATGACAAATTAAATCATAATATATATAATAGGTTATGGTGTCAGATGTCATAGGTGAATAGTTACGGATAATGGTATATCATATATCATATATAGTAATTAAATAATTAACAGTTCAAATATAACAACATATTTCAATTGTCATTTCAATGTGAATTAAATTTATTAAATATAAGAATGTTAATCGTGAGTGATTGCTCACCTTCCGAGGCTTAGAGAACAACGATAGCGAAGATGGTGACACAGACATGCACACGGGTACGGACACGAGCAAATCGAAAAGCTATTGTACCAATTTGGACATCGATGGGGCAAAAGCAAGGCACGATGAAATTGGATTTGATGAAGATCAATTATATAAGTGAACTTGTATATATAAACTATATATATCCAGATCAAAATCATATTTTAAATTTAAACACATATTAGCATTTAACATAAAACCCATAAGTTATACTTGAAAATCACTCGTGTATAGCTTATATATATAAGCTAATATATGGAATTATATACACAATATTTAAAACCAATATAAACTTACATTATTGTAATATATATATATATAACCAACCGAAAGTATGAAGAAATTACTTTATTATAAAATCAATACTTTATTGTAATCAATATATATACTCAATAGGTCATATATAAACTTATAGAAACTTATATTTACATCTCTTATAAACTTGTATATATATATATAAACTATAGATTACACACAACAGTTGCTGTATTATAAAAGTACAGAGAAAATAAACATATATACCATCACATACATTCGAACTAGGCTACCAGACCATATATTTGTACCTTTTACATATAATATCATATTCCAACATATTGTATATACCTCTGTAACAAATATACTACTGTAAATATATATAATACTTTTGTTTTTTAATAATATAATTTACTGTAACATATATATAATATCTACCTTCATATACATATAAGAGTGGAGAAGAGTAGCAGCTTGCAAGGTGGAGATGTGGACAGTGGGCGTAGAATGCTGGAAGTGTTCGGTTCTAGTAGCTGTTAGCAGTCGGGCGAAGGTGGAGCAATGGAGGCGGATGTGGTCTGTGAAGTGGCTGATGCGGCTGCTGTTGGTGGTGATTGTTGTCCATGGGAAAAGAAGTGGAAGACTGTCGAGGCTTGCAGAGTCTCTGGTGTTAGACGGTTGCATAGATAGGAGCTCGAGTGGAGGGGAATGCTTGCATCGGTGTTGTGGTGGTGCTTGCATAGTCAGGTAGTTCGATGGAAGTGGGTGTGGTGGTGGGCCGATGCGAGTGCAACCATGCTCGACAAAGGACAGTGGGTATTAGCGGAGGAAGAAAGGAGGTGGTTGGGCTGCTATGGGTAAAGGAGAGCGCGTATGAGATTGGAGAAGGAGGAGACTGTGAATGGCGGGGAGTGGAGTAAAAGTGGAGAAGAGGTTATGAGTTGGTGGATGTGGGACGGTGAGGCTCCATAGGGATGGAGTATGAATCGGCAAGGAATATGAAAGAGTAGGAGAGAGGAAGGAATGAACAAGCAACAATTTATAACTATATATTATATAATATTTTTCTCAAATAACAAGAAATATATATATATTTTTATATGCTTATGATCTCGAAGGTAATGAACAGAAAAGAGGAAAGAAAGAAAAGAAATGTATGGAGGGTAGGGGACGAGAACAGGCTAATATGTGAAAGCACTATACACTCACACACACAGATATATCTATATATATTTAAGAAATGACAGAACGAGGAATATGAAAAGCAATAGAAATGGACCAACAAATAAAAGAAGGGGGATAGAAAGGTCAACCGTTGAATTCAGAAATTATGAATGCTAGAGGCTATTGGTTTACACAGTAGACAAATTAAAGGTTACCGTAAACCAAAAGGCTCAAACGGTTACCGATTCGGCTAACCATTTCATAGATTTCACTGTGCCCCGAACCCCGAAATGCACAAATTAATATACTATGGAGATCAGCATGACGAGACGAACAGAATAGTACATAGATATCAATGATACAATCATCCTATTAAAAGTTGATTTTTCGCTGCTAGAAATGCTACTGAAACGCCGAAAATTAAGATAAACGGAGCTAGAGCAGTCAAAATTTGCAAAACGAAATATGACACCTCACTCAGAAAATGGTTTATAAATTTATTACATAAAAATATTCAGGTTTCAAAAATATTTTATTTTCATCAATTTGATTGATTTAAATTTAAATAAAATTACACGACAAAACTAACTTCTATATTTATCAACGAAAATCTGCCATTTGTTATGTTTGAATAGACGCATACCAAATACCAAATTTTCATTTCTAAATTTAATTAATTAATTCCAAGCAAAATTTCAGTTAATTACGTTATAAAATTGTTGAAATTTCCGGGTCGTTATAATGTAGGCATTACAAATTGATCCTTCCACACATGCCTTATCAGTCACTTTTTTCTTCAAGTGTCTTATGTATCCAAGGCAATATGTATAAGCGAACAAGAAAATTTATAATATGTATCAATATGATATGAGTTTTATAAATAACCTTTTGAAGGGATACATCCACCCATATTGATCAGGTCGCCACATTTTGGTTTCAAAAGGAAGATATATTGGAAGATGCTCCATCATATTAAAGAAAGTTAAAGGAAATATTCCCTTAACTTCTAGTTAAGTTCTGGTATGATCTTCTCAAACTTCTCAATTCATTCCAATTTTATTGTTATTAAGCATAACTCCTTGTAAAATAGACTAAGCTCCGTTATAACACACCAAAATTTACATGAAAGTAATTCATTGAAGCAACTGGAAACAGGTTCTCCAAAAAATAATGACAATCATGGGTTTTCACTCCGTTCATTCTCATACTATTTAAATCAATACATCTACGTAAATTTGAAGCAATAGCATCGATAATCGTAAGTTACCTTTATCTTCATTAAGCTCAAATTCGGGATGTTTGTAGTAAAGTCGTATATCATGTCTTGATCTCAAGTTATTTAGTTTTACCTTTCACATTTAGAACTGTATTGAATAAATTTTCAAAAACAATTTTTTGTTATGCCTAACATCAATATCATGACAAAGTAATAAATTTCTCTAATAATGAACTCCCAAAATATGCTTTGTTTACACCAATTATGACTCAAACCTTTGCCTTCAATTGTGAAATTTAACCTATTGGGTTTATTGTATATCTTTGGAAAATATTGCACACGGTCGTAAATTTCTTCACTAGACATCATCGATGTTGCTCCAATAGTTACTACTTTGTTTATTTGAAAATCTTTCTTGTGTTTTCTGCATGGATGTTCAAATCTAAACAACAACGGTGGCAATCAAACCAAGTCATTTTTCTTCCATTCGCTAAACGAAATGAAGATGTCCACTCCATGCAGTACATGCATGCCAATCTACAAGTCGTACTCCAACCAGAGAGCATACCATAAGCTGAAAAATCATTAATAGTCCATAATAAAGCTACACGCATAGTAAAATTATTCTTCTTTGACACATCATACATAAGAACTCCATCATTCCAAAGGAGATTCAACTCATCAGTTAGCGGTTGAAAATATAAGTCTATGCCTTGTTTAGGATCTTTAGGCCCAGAAATGATGAGAGTTAAGAACATGTAAGGACTTTTCATACGCATCCATGGTGGCGAATTATAAGGCATCAAAATAAATAGCTAAGAAGAATACTGTTTGCCAAATTGGTCAGATGGTGCAAATCCATCTGTACACATGCCTAATCTAACGTTGCGTACCACTTTTGCAAAGTCAGGGTATGTTTTATCAAAATGTTTCCATGCTTCTCTATTTGATGGATGGCATAAAAATCCCTCATTATAATCTTGAACGGCATGCCATCTCATGTGAGATGCAGGTGCCATAGATGCATACAGCCTTTGTAACCTAGGAATAAGCGGCAAGTAATGCGGCCTTTTGTGTGGAACTTCTTTGGTTTTATTTTTCTTTCCCTTGTATCTTTCAGCAGAACAATATTTGCAGCTTTTAAGTTCCATGTGACTTTTTCAAAACAACATGCAACCATTTCGAGATGTATCTATTTTCTGATATGGCAATCCAAATGCAGTCACCAAATTCTTCATCTTATAATAATTGTCCCCAAGACATTATCAGAAGGCAACATTTCCTTACTAGCTTTAAGATACTAATCGAATTCGTTTTGTGAACTATTATATTTTGCTTTAATTGCAATATATCTAGCAGTTGCAGATAACTCTATATGAGTTTCACAACCATTCCACAAAGGTCGATTCATAGAGTGTAATAAATCAAAAAAAATCACTTCTGGATTAGTAGGTTCCTCCACATCTGAACCTCTCTCCGACATATTGTGGAGGAGTGGATCTGCAGCATCATAAACAATGGTTTCCATCCTATTTTCTTCAATAGGGTTCTCATTATGATCAATAGTACTATTTTCATTGTTATTAGTGCTAGTTATAGTGGAAGTTCTCCTTGAAATGTCCATAACTCATAATCAACTATAAATCCATTTTTGCATAATGACATTTAATAGTATCACCATCCCAAAGAGCTTCCTTTTTACCTTTTTTTACAAGGATATCGAATTTCTTTATTTCCAAACTCACTAGAAGAGAAATTGATGCAGCCCAGATTGATGAAGACTTAGGTCGCCAACGACCTATCTTCCCTGAGCTATGACCTAACACTTTAATTCCTAAGTTGGGCCATTTTAGGTCGCCAACGAGCTATAAAGATCGACCAAGAAAGTTGATAAGCTGTCCAAGTGATCTACAACTTAACGAATTAAAGGACTTTTCCTTAGGTCATTCACGACCTAACGAGTCACGAGCTAAAGAGTTACGACCTAACTCTAACTGCCAGCTACGACCTAAAGAACCCCGACCTAAAGAGTTACGACCTAACTCTAACTGCCAGCTACTTCGACCTAAAGAGTTACGACCTAACTCTAACTACCAACTACGACCTGAAGAACCCCGACCTAAAGAGTTACGACCTAAAGATCTACGACCTAACGAGTTACGACCTAACAAAATAGGTCGCTCCAATATACAGATAGGTCGACAAAACATGCCGCTTGACTTAGGTCGCGAACGACCTTACATCCTTAGGTCGCGAGAAACTTTAAGTCGCTCAGGATATATGAGTGAGCTACGACCTATGTTAGGTCGCTCGCAGATGCCTTTTCATGTTAGGTTGCCGAAGATGCTATTCCTTAGGTCGTAGGAAGTTATGTCGTTCCTATTGACGATGCTATCTTTCTTAGGTCGCTGCCGTGTTACTTATGTCGCGCCTATCTTGAGTCACTCGACCAGAAGCCATTTCAATTTTAGGTCGCTCAAGTCCTTAAGCCACTCATCCTATAGGTCGCACAAGATATACCGAAAGATGATTCTCCTTATGTTGCTGAAGCTTATGCCGCGTGGAGTTGTACTGTTATATCGTCATGTTGTATTTCTTTATATCGTTTGTATGTTGTGTTGTAGCTCGTGTTGTAAATATGTTGAGTCGCTTTGTTGTAAGTCGTGTGATGTTTTTCTGTTTAGGTCGTTAACGACCTATCTTAAGTCGTGTCTTGTAATATTTGTGATGTGTTTTGTTTTAGGTCGTCTAGTTTTAAGTCGTAAGTCGTGTGTGTTAGGTCGCGGCCGACCTAAATGTTGTACAGTTTTGTGTTGTGGGTTGTAAGCCTATAAATAGGCAGGTGGTCTCATTTGTAAAAAGAGTTGATTTTTGAATAAAACTTTTGTTTGTTAGATTTGTGCTTTCAATTAAATTGGTAGTTGAGTGTAATCTCCTATCTCCACTCTCGGTTAATCGAGTGCGCTCGATTCAACGATTACTGAAGCCGATTCATGGAATCTAGTGCACTAGATCAACGTGTGAAGAATCATAGATCTTTAAACACAGTATAGTGCGCTATCAACGTGTTTGAGATAGCTAGAATTCGGTATCTTCGGATCAACGAATTTGAGCATTTCGGTATCTTCCATTCCATCGATTACTACTTTCATCGATTTATACATTTTGTTATTCCGCTGCTGCATCATTTGGTATCAGAGCGAGACTTAGCCAATCATAGCTAAGACGAGCCTGTTGGACCGAGCCAAGAAGAAGAGTAGAGTCAAGTCTTGAGCTAGAAGCGAACTTGTTCAAGTTTGTGAGAGATTTGTTCAAGTTCATTGGGCGTCAATTTTGAGATTTGAAGTTTTGGAGTTCAAATTAAGTTGTTTGTTTATTTGGGGTGTTCGTGAATTTCAAACAAGTTGGAAAGTTTGATTCGAAAATTTTGGATCAAAGTGAAGTTTATGTTTAGATCTGTTGAAGATTTGATCATGCCTCCGAGATATGTTAACCGTCATCATAGTGTTGCAGATTTGTATGGGAGAGAAGATCCTGAACAGATGAAGCAACGTATCGATGAAAGATTCAATAAAGATTTCAAAAGAGTGGAGAGAATGAAGTTTGACATGAATCGAAATCAAAGGAGAGTGTCGCCACGTTATGATAGAGAAAGAAGAGAATCATCTTTGACCATAAATCGAGATTGTGGAGTTCGAAACAATCATGATTATCAGAATGAAGAAAGAAGAGCTTATCGTGGATATGAGCATAAGCCATATGGTGATTATGAAAGAGGAAGTAGAAAGGATGTGCATGGTCTTAGAAGAGACAATGTTCAGAATCGACATCGAAGCTCACCTGATTTTGAAGAAGATCGTTATGGCGATAATATTCATTTTAGATATCGGGAATCAAGGGTGGATACAGAAATTCTAGAATTCCGAGGTGGTTTACGAGCAGAGGAATTCTTGGATTGGTTGTCAGAGGTTGAAAGGATTTTTGAGCTCAACTACGTTCCTGAGGATCGTCAAGTGAAGTTAGTTGCTGCAAGCTTGAGAGGAAGAGCTATGGACTGGTGGCAACAAACTAAATCAACCAGAGAAAGAATGAAGAAATCGAAAGTTGTCAAGTGGGATAAGATGAAGAGGATGATGAAAGCAAATTTCTTACCCTACAATTATCAAGCTCGTATTGATCAACAGTTGCAGAAGTGGAGTCAAAGGAGTCGAGGACAGGGTGTGGTTACAAGCTCCAACAATCAGAGTAAAGGTGTTTTTAAGAGAGTCAACGAACCAGTTGTATATGGAATCACGAAGGCAAGTGTTGATGACCGAGTTAAGCGCTATCATTATCAGGAGTTTGACCATCGAAGTTTTGAATGTACAAAGTCCCAGAAGAAACCCTTTGTTGTAGAAGATTGTGAAAGCGAGGATGTGGATGATTCTACTAAAAGCGAGACAGAAGAGGAAGAGGAACCAACTAGTCCATTATCTTTCGGCGAAAGTGCTGAAGAATCGGAAGGTAGTGCTGAAACATTGGTTAGGTATGAGGCAAGTAAAGAGCTTAAAAATCCTGAGGAGGTTAAACCAATGTTGGAAGAGCTTGAAGAGGTTGGTCCTACAGAATCATTCGCAGCCTTACCACTAAAGTTTGACAATGAAGATGAAGAATTTTTGTTAGGAGATGTAGAAGTTTTGTCAAGAGAGGAAGGAGGTAACTTGTTGAGGAGGACTGTTGAAATTGACTTTTACCAACCGCCGAAATTTGATGACAAAGAAGAAATTGAGTCAAAGTATGTGGAGGTAGAAGTTGATTACTCTTCATTGCCACAGTTTGATGTAGATAGTATGGAAGAAGAAGCTGTGTTCGAGGTGGAGGAAATTCATTTGACAATAGAGGATTCTTATTTAGCACCTGAGCTTTTGGATGAGAGTCGGCCAAGTATAAATTCCTTAGTTTCCGAGGAGCATGAACAAAGTGAGAGTGAAACAGAAGAGAAGGCAGAATCAGATCGTTTATTATTTTTGAAAGAATTTATCTATGAAATGGAAGATAATGATGATGATGAGTTATCAATGCTGATTGAGTCCGGAAAAAGTTTTGATGTTGAGAATCCTGAGGAGGATGAAGCATTTGAAGAATGCGAAGATGAGTTGTCTGAGGAACTTCTTGAAGAAACTAATCTTGTATTTTTTGAAGAGTATGTGGAAATGAGGAATGAACTGCTTGTGTTAACCGAGCAAGGAACGAGTGAAGATCTTGATGTTTTTGAGGAAGTCGGTTCAGAATTCGATGAATCTGAAATCGAATATCCTGCGGAACTACTCGAAGAATTACCACCACTACAGGACATACAACCTCACACTGAACTAGCACCAGATGCTATTCTACAACAGGGATCGTATGATCTTCAGAATATGAAAGAATAGGAAGAGTTGAAAAGACAGGATGAAGAGACTGATTGTCAAAGAGAATTGCCTGATCATGACCGCATTGCTGACGTTATCAACGTCAATGGATTGGAATCGTTTCATGAAAATAAACATGTTGGAGGAGAAGCGAGTAGGAATTCATTTCAGTCAGGGGAAATTGATGCAACACAGGGAAAGATTCTAAGGGAGGACACACCTGAACGAGATAAGGAAAGATGAAAGTCTGAGCATGAGTCCTCATGCCTTTTCAGTCGTGATTTCCTAAGTCGTTTCCATGATTTTAAACTTCCTTATAACGTCTCACATTTTCGACACGATGTGGTTCTATATCACATCTTCCTATTGGCACAAGCCATATGACAGACAACACTATTCTTATGAAGTTCTGTGCTACATGAATTGGAGATGGCACCTAGTGCTTAGATCATGCCACACTTTCTCATATGTCATCTCCCTCCGATCACTTCCTTATGCCGCATGTCTAAAGCCACGTCTGTTTTATGCAATACGTTCTTTATGTCGAGCCACATCATCAAAGAGTCAAGACAAGTTTAATCACGAGAGTGGTTATCACCAGAACCGCATCAAACCAGATAATGAATGGAAGACAGCGTCTCGAAGAAGAAAAGAAAATGAATTCGAGACAAATTCATTTCAATCAGAGGTCGATGATACCGCGTAATCTCACTCAAAGGACCTAGGTCGCTCACGACCTAATGAGAAGGATGATGAATCGCACATGCGATCTAAAGCGTTGGGGTTTAAATCGTTCAAAGGTTTGATTCCGTACCATGAACACAAATTTTTAAATTCGAGGACGAATTTTTTCAACCAGGGGAGGATGATGCAGCCCAGATTGACGAAGACTTAGGTCACCAACGACCTATCTTCCCTGAGCTACGACCTAACACTTTAATTCCTAAGTTGGGCCATTTTAGGTCGCCAACCAGCTATAAAGATCGACCAAGCAAGTTGATAAGCTGTCCAAGTGATCTACGACTTAACGAATTAAAGGACTTTTCCTTAGGTCATTCACGACCTAACGAGTCACGAGCTAAAGAGTTACGACCTAACTCTAATTGCTAGCTACGACTTAAAGAACCCCGACCTAACTCTAACTGCCAGCTACTTCGACCTAAAGAGTTACGACCTAACTCTAACTACCAGTTACGACCTGAAGAACCCCGACCTAAAGAGTTAGGACCTAAATATCTACGACCTAACGAGTTACGACCTAACAAAATAGGTCGCTCCAATATACAGATAGGTCGACACAACATGCCGCTTGACTTAGGTCGCGAACGACCTTACATCCTTAGGTCGCGAGAAACTTTAGGTCGCTCAGGATATATGAGCGAGCTACGACCTATGTTAGGTCGCTCGCAGATGCCTTTTCATGTTAGGTCGCTGAAGATGCTATTCCTTAGGTCGCAGGAAGTTATGTCGTTCCTATTGATGATGCTATCTTTCTTAGGTCGTTGCCGTGTTACTTATGTCGCGCCTATCTTGAGTCACTCGACCAGAAGCCATTTCAATTTTAGGTCGTTCAAGCCAAGGTCGCTCAAGTCCTTAAGCCACTCATCCTATAGGTCGCACAAGATATACCAGAAGATGATTCTCCTTATGTCGCTGAAGCTTATGCCGCGTGGAGTTGTACTATTATGTCGTTATGTTGTATTTCTTTATATCATTTGTATGTTGTGTTGTAGCTCGTGTTGTAAATATGTTGAGTCGCTTTGTTGTAAGTCGTGTGATGTTTTTCTGTTTAGGTCGTTAACGACCTATCTTAAGTCGTGTCTTGTAATATTTGTGATGTGTTTTGTTTTAGGTCGTCTAGTTTTAAGTCGTAAGTCGTGTGTGTTAGGTCGTGGCCGACCTAAATGTTGTACAGTTTTGTGTTGTGGGTTGTAAGCCTATAAATAGGCAGGTGGTCTCATTTGTAAAAAGAATTGATTTTTGAATAAAACTTTTGTTTGTTAGCTTTGTGCTTTCAATTAAATTGGTAGTTGAGTGTAATCTCCTATCTTCAATCTCGGTTAATCGAGTGCACTCGATTCAACGATTGCTGAAGCCAATTCACGGAATCTAGTGCGCTAGATCAACGTGTGAAGAATTGTAGATCTTTAAACACGGTATAGTGCGCTATCAATGTGTTTGAGATAGCTAGAATTCGGTATCTTCGGATCAACGAATTTGAGCATTTCGGTATCTTCCATTCCATCGATTACTACTTTCATCGATTTATACATTTTGTTATTCCGCTGCTGCATCAGAAATTAACAAAAACATCAATACCCTAGAAAAAATCCTCCAATATTACACCTTGTTAGTCTCTTCGCTTTTACATCCAAGTACGATCCCACATATAACCCATTTTAACTACATTGCATATTGTAGGCTCACATGTAAACAACCTTACATTTTTAATAGTGTATCAAACTACAAGCATAACTTACTAATTATAAAAAAATAATTATTAGAAACCATAACTCCTTCCCAATTAGTATATTACAGAATTAATTTTATTTAATTCAGTGATTACAATTATATTCAATTAAGTAAAGGTAGTATTATAGACAATAGCTTATTTATCTTGTTAGGTACCATAGCAACAAGATGCTTAATTTTTGGGGATGGAGTTTAACCATAAATAAATGTTGGAGATACTCCAATGCCTAAACCCATGACAAAAATATATTTATTTAAAGACTGAAAATTTTTGGTCTCTAATCAAAGACCGATTACTAACTAAAAAAACAGTCTTAAGATTTAAACTGTAAGGACTCATTGATTAATTAATCATACAAGTATCGAAAGTGTTCAATGAATAATATTTAGTGACTCGGTTGCCTTAGCTTTCATTTCAATCACCATAGATACTTAACAAAAACATGGCACGCTTTATGACTGGACCAAATTGTTATGATTTCTGTTCTAGTTTGAACGTTTTTCTATTGTTTCAATGAGTAAACATTATTACATCACTTTTGCTATGATTTCTTTTCTATTATCAATATTTTTCTGTTGTTATGATTTCTATCTCTACCAAAACTCATTTTAAAGTTTACTAACTGAAAATTTTGGGTCTTAAGATTACTAACAGAAAATTTTGGGTCTCTACCAAAACTTATAAAAACGGTCTTAAGATTACTAACTGAAAATTTTGGGTCTCTACCAAAACTCATTTCAAACAACCACCAAATAAATATTATTCATAGATTATTCCAATAGTTACAACCTCTCACCGATTATTCCAATAGTTTCATAAAGCCAACCCAAAATACATTGAGAGTTGTTATAACTATGAGAATAAGGATTCCTTTACACCAGCACTAGTGGCAAATAGATGTCGAATTCATTGGTTTGTAAAATTTATGTGTTATCAAACATGTAACATAAGTGTTCTTTGACCTAGTGCAGCTGCACTGAGTAGAAAACTGTACTGAGTCATTGACTGACTTAGTGCAGAAGCACAAGTCAAGAAACTCATTACAGCCGGAGTTGGTCCAAATAAAACTCAGTGCAGCTGCAGTTGGTCCACAAAAAACTAAGTGTAGTGATACAATTTCGATAACTCTTGATGATTGTGACATATATTCAATACTTAACAATTAGATTGGTTAAAAAATTAGGTAAATGTTCAATTGAAGCTTGCATTGAGCCAAGGTGAAGTACCATTATATTATATATCTTTTATTTTCTACTTAAATTTCATTTATATGTGAAGAATTAGAAAAACCACAGCCTTCCTTTTTTATATCATAGTTACTACAAATTGCATAAGTTTTAATGATAGCATAAATATGTGGGGTAAGAAATGTGCACATATTGAATTGACTGAAATTCCTTTAGGAGCATAAAGTGGGAAATGAACACATAGTGAAATGAGAGAATATGAGATGTGGAAAAAACACTTGTGGAACAAAGAGAAGATTGGATGTGAACTAATAAGGATGAATATATCGTACTTTTATTAGTTAATATAAGAGTTCCTTATTATTGTTAAATACTTTCTTAAGGATCAAAGATCAACTTCATTATATATTTATTCTTCTTTGAGATAAAAGGTTTTGTTACATATTTCTTGAAGACAAACAGTAATTTGTTGCTAACACCACTTCTAGGCACTATAACCTATATAAAAAATAATTATTACACTAATTCGCTTATTTTATTATTGCTAATCAAGGAAAACAAAAGTCCAATCACAACACAAATATATTAATTAGTCCAATGATATGGCTAGGAAATTGTAAGGGGTATCATACATGCCAATAAAGTAGTTAAAGAAATAAATTAATGCATTAACTTCTTATGGAATAGAAATCAATTAGTCAACAAGGAAGATTCATAAAAGATATAGTAATAAATCTATTTGTATGCATTAAATTAATTTCAATTTTATCTACCAGTTTATTGCTAATATTACTTCTAGGTATTATTTCCTTCAATAATATCATACATTCCATTATTTCTCATGTTATTTATGCAAATCTAGCAAAAAAGAACATTCAAGCATACACAAATATCTATATTAGCCCAAAAACGGCTTAGAAAATCAAAGGGTTACTACATATACCATTAATATGGTTTAAGGAAATAATTAATACATAAATTTTGTGAAATCAAAAAGCAATTAAGCATCTAAGAAGTAAAATATTAAATATATTTATATATAAAATAAAAAATTCCAGACTATAAAGCATGGTGTATATATATAAACGATTATAATATATTTTGTAAAGAATTTCGAACTTTTATCGAGAAATATCATGTTTTTAAGGTACAACTAGTAGAATAATTTGGCAAGCATATATAAGTTTCAAATTTGAATAACCTGTTATATAACTAATCAACTATGGTTATTTTATTTATGTACATAAACTAAATGTAACGACCCGTAAATTTCAACTGTTTTAATAACGTAATTAGTTGTAATTTTGTGAAATTTTACAACGATAAAATTTTGAAATATAAATTTGATATTTGGAATACGTCTAGTTAAACATAGCAACTGGTAAATTTTCGTCCAAAAATACGAAAGTTTATTTCGCGCGTAAATTCACTTCAATTTAATCAGTTAAAAAGCGTTGAAAATAAAATGTTTCCGAAACCTAAATATTTTTACATAGAAAAATTCTAAACCATCTTCTGAGCAAGATGTCAGTTTGTCGTTTTTCCAAATTCGGACATCTTTGGCTCCGTCGATCTTATTTTTCAGCGTCTTTCTTGCATTTTTCCACCGGTAGAAAAATTCGAAATTTTAAAATTCGATCATACCACCGATATCTGTATACCGTTTTGATCATCTCGTCGCACTGATCTTTACGGTATATTTGTTTGTGTATGCCGAAGTCCGGATGACGGCGAAATCTAAAGAACGATTTCCGTATCGGTTCCGCAATTGGACTTTTTAGCTTCCCATACTTTTCATATTCCACCGTTCGACTTTGAACAGCCATTAGCAATTATGATTTCTGCAAATACAACCGCTGGCTTTTACTTTTCCTCGGGTTTATTTATTGTGGCGTTCCATCTTTATTGGTTTAATAGCTTGTACTGTTCATTTTTCATTTGTCTGGTCTTCATTTTCTAAACAATACAATACAAAGCTATTCACTTTCTACCTGTCACCATTCCCACCAACAAACAATGGCCAAACGCACGCAACTCATCTCCTTCATTTTTCCATGCTTACCTCTCACCTTCGACCACATATCCCTCCTCCATCACCTCAGCCCGAGCTCTGTCCACCGAGTTCATCCAACACCCTGCAACCACGGCTTGCTTTGACCCGTCACCTCGCCACAACAGCCTTGCCGGCTCATCTCCGCCCACTTTGCTGAGCTGCCAATGCACCAATGCTTCGGCCACACCACAGCCGCATCGGCCCAAGCCAGATCCACATCCTCTCACTGCTGCTGTCCGACCCGCTCCTTCCCTAGCTCGCGTCAGTTATAAAAAAAACGCCCTTGCATCCGCTCTTCTCCTCCCTTGCTGCTCACGCTTGTGTTTCATCCACCAACCTCGGCCTCGACCCCGCCTCTTCTCATGTTCCTCCAGCCACCAATCACCGGCCGAAGCTCTCCACCAACCCGACCTCGTCAGCTTCCTCCTCCACCCAATGGCCGCAAGTTCCATCGCATCACCATCTTTCACTGTCGTTTCTTCCGCGCATGCTCTACTTCAGCCATCTTTGCCCTATTGTCTTGGCCATGCGTCTCTTGTATATATTAAGGTATAGATATGTTTATTCTCAGTAATATGTTTTTAAGTATATCATAAAACGTACATACAGTAGATTAGTGCACTTGTTTAAGCTGGTCGGTTATGGCCTTCTTTTGAAATGTGTAGTGTGATGTTATATATTTGTAGTTGTATTTTAATATTAGCGTCAGTTTTGTTTCAGGTACATATTACTTGTAAGTTCATTAACAGCTATTGTTTTAAAGTATTAGTTGTAATATATAGGCTGTTCTTCAAGACTGATAGTAATAGTTTATGAATGAGTTTTTTTTTTATATATTTTATTTTTATTTTATTTTATTTTTATTTTATTTTATTTTATTTTTGCAAAGGTATCTAATAATATATACTGTGTTATTTTCGGGAAGTCTTATTTGTTGGGCTTTGCATCTTAGTCTATATTTGTACACAATGTTTACAAAGTTTTAAATTATGAAGTTTGTATGGATTATAAGGTTATAAAGTTGCAAATTGCAAGCAACATGGCAGGTCAACATCCAAACAGTGGACGTTTGCTTGTTGGATAAAACTACAAATATTCATCGAGTTCATCCGCCTTTTTAAGTTTCAATCGTTTCAATTACAGTTAATATCATAATATATAATATCCAAATATACATCCATTTGAAAGAAAAAATATATATTTAGATTTGTAACCACTGTATATATATATAGATATATTTAATATTTTATACTTGTTGGTTATATATTAATTGTTTGGTTTCATACATACAGTCTGCAGCTTACATATTGTTATTTTACACGGGCTACATATTTTTGAGTAGCATGTATATAAGTGTATTTGGTTGTATATATGTTTAAATGTTGTTTTATATTAGATATGGATCTTAAAAGTATAATTTGTTAGTTTATATAAGTTTTAAAAATATCGGCTTTAAGAAAATAACTATAATAATAGTTTATATTTTTTTCTATTTTATTAAGCTAATTTGATTTATCCTTATCGATCCAATTCTGATTTTGTTTCGTCAATTTCAATTTATCAGCTTTGATCGTTGAATTCGTGTCGATCTAGTTTTGTTTGGAATTCGTGCTTGGATATTTCAGTGTCCATATCAGTGTGTGTATCTGCGTCGTCGACTATTCGTCTCTAGCCTCGGAAGGTGAGCACTCACTCACGATTAACGTTCTTTTATTTATTAAATTTGATTTCAATTGAAACGACAATTGAAATATGCTGCTGTTAGTTAATTACACTGTTATATATGCTATTACCTGTATCAGTTCACCTGTGACATCTGACACCATTATCTGTTAATTATTTATGTGATGATAATACAGTTTGGCTGATAATTGATTGATTGTTGATGTTTATATTGGACGTCAAATTGTTAGTGTTAAATGATAAATTGTATGCCAAATTGAAATGGATATAGGATAGTTAACGATTTTAAAACTGATTTATATGTTAAATTTGATTAGTTGAATATGACCCCTTTTAATTGTTAAATTAATTGACATGTAGAATAGTGATAATTACACTTTGAACCATTGAACGTATATTTGATTAATTGTTGTAATGTTAAAATTGAAATCGAATGACAATTGAAGAACCGTATAAATATTAGTGTAATAATCTTTAATCTGCATGAAATGATAGTGTGGATTCTAGAGATAATTATATTAATTCGTACAAATAACAATGCGAATTAATACGGTTATTTCGGGATTATTTGAATTGATTTTTCGATTGTTATTGATTGTTGTTATTGCTTGTTTATTTATCACACTGCAAGTTCCCTTTGTTATGTTTTGATTTTTGAATTGAATTGGAATCGGGTTGAAATGATAAATACCCAAATTGAACTTTGACCTAGGATAGGAAATTAAATAAAACCCGATTGGTCAATAATTTGATTTAAAAATAAGACGAAGATTTTATAAAAAATAAAATAAAAAAATGGTTTTGAAATGAAGTTGAAATTGGAATTTTTATGAAAGGAAAATGTTAATATTTAATAATTTGAAACAAAATATTAACAATGAAATTGATGAAAGAATGTTGTTTAATTTGAGAAATTATTGAATTAAGTTTGAAATTATTAAACTTTGAAATGGTTTAATAATTAAGTTTGAAATTATAACTAAGTTTGAAATTATTAAACTTTGAAATGATTAATAATTAAGTTTGAAATTATAATTAAGTTGAAATTATTAAACTTTGAAATGATTTAATAATTAAGTTTTGAATTATTTAATAATTAAATAAGGTTGAATCATTTAATGATTAAATTGAACTGAATTCTTTGATAAGAGAAATTGAACTTTTGAATAAGTGAATTTTACTTCGTAAATAATTGAAATTGAATTTCTTATTTAAGTAAGTTTTGGAAAATTATTTATGAAAGTAAATAACTGAAATTGAATTTCTTTAACAAGAAATAAATGTGATTTATTGAAATTAATGTAAGACTTGAAATTTAAAGAATTGGATTTGATGAATTTAATTTAATTCAAAATTGTAAGTTTTGATTTAATGAAGTTGAATTTAAATAATGGGTTTAATGAATTGGAAATTTAATAGAAATTGTTTTGAATGATAAGGTAACTTAACGAATATTGAATGAAATCAATAAATAAGTTTAAATTGATTCGAATGTTAAATTAAGTTAATTCAAATGATTTGGAAGGAAACTTATTTGCGAACTTGAATCGATATTTGGATTGTTTAAATCGAAATTGAAATTGAATTTTAAGATTTTGAAATTGTGAATTTGGAAGTTTGAAACGTAAATTATGGAAATTGATTTCGAAAGACAAATGAAATGTTGATTTACAAATTCTAATTTAAATTGAATTTGATTTGGTTTTGAAATGTATAAATGACCAATCGGTGAAATAATTACGGAGGTTATTAAAGAGACCGGAATTCGGTTATGGATATACTCTCTATCTAAACCGAAAACCACTTTAATAACTATACGCGGAGTGATGATCCAGAATGAAGTGGTTGGATTGATGTACGTGATGACTGAAGAAAGTGAACGATAATGGATAGCCTTGACACTTGTGTCAAATTGGAAATGACTAAAACAGGAGCTGTGCCGGGCCAATGGAGGATTGATACCTCAAGTGGACACACTTCTTCGAACTACTTATACTTGTTGTCGATTGGTGCACCCTTGATTTTGGGAGTGTTGTTTCACGGTGTTGCGGGCGCTACGGCGTTGCGTTCTCACCAGTCCGGATCAGGCGAACGGTAGTATCACTACCTTGGGTATAGCCTCATGTGCCTTGTCATACTTGTATTCCATTTATGCGCGACCACTACGATTTTGATTTGTACCTTTAGTATATGGATTGCCCTCTGGTGACTTCCGGTTTTGGGGAAACTACGGTCTTGTATATGCTTTTGGGAATAAAAATGTGTTAAGGGTGGAATGGGCCATGACTTAACGCTATTTTGATATCTTTTTATATTACTGATAGACATTATCTACTTAGCGTACATTACTACCTAGTAGATAGTTTAACGGATCCTTAAAGGATGGTTATTCCAAACATCCTTTGAGTTACTTGTATTTCAATTGCTATTTCACTTGAGTTGGATTTATTGATATAAGAATGTTAATCCTGACTCGAGTGTCTTGTGTTTTTGCTTTACGCTCGGGTCAGACTGAGTGGTTCAGCTTTCGATACTCACCTTTGGAGTTGGAGCTTCGCTTGGAGATCCAGCTATCTATCCAGCTTTCAGATATTCGATGATTCCAGTGATGTATTCTGCTTTGTATCTGATGTATCATATTACTCTTCCGTTGTATCTGGTTTAACTCTGATGTAACTTATATATTTATATAGTAGCTTCATGAACTACTATCTCTTTTATTTCCGCTGCACTTATTACTCTGTGTCTGTGATCTGTGATTATTTATTTACTGTATATGTTCAGTTTTGCCAAATTTAAATTAACAACGCGGCATTTTGAGCAATTCAACTCCGGCATGAGTGTCTACCTATTCACTTATAATGGATGCGAATGGTTCAAAAAGGGCGGGTCGTTACAGTTGGTATCAGAGCTTTTGGTAGCTCTAGGCAAAACTCAACATATAGGGTAAATGTATTTACAGAATCACTCTCATTCGAGTTTCAATCTCTTCTTTCCGACTCGATTTCTTTGGATTTTGGAACGTTCCCCTCGGTTCCGAAATTTATTCGTGTCCCTCACTATTCGTCTTCTTTCAATTCTGGAGCACCCCATAACTCCATTTTGAATGATATCTATAATAGATCGGCGGTCTCGCCAATCTTAGAATGATTCTTAAAGGAGCAAAACTCCTTTAAATAGGCATCGATTTACCGGAGATTTCTGTATCCTCGGTTTACGATGCTATATATTCCCTACTATACTTGAATCCCATCTCTTGAGATCGAGTGTTGATTTACCTCGGAATTCAGCATCGATCTTATTCTTGAAGTTACGGATGACCCGGTTAAGGTTGCCCGTGAATTAAATAAACTTACCATCTCCCGATTCTGTTATTGAATCATCTTATCTTTTCTTTCGAATTTGTCTTCGAATCGGAATTCTCTTTGATTTGAGTCCATCAAAATTTGAATCTCTATCCTTGCTTTGAATCCATTCTTGTATCGTCGAGTGAGAAGTGTATTTGTAAATTAATATTAAAATGTTTTATATATTGTGTGTTTGAGTTGTTGATGTTGATTTGGGTTTCCGATCGATACGTCTGATCAACGCTATCGATAGGATTTCCAAAACACTTGAACAGAGCAAACTGACATCATATTATTTTCAAATTGGAAAATGAAATAAATTGTTTGATTATATTGTGAAAATATAAGTAAAATTTTCTGGAATTTAATAGGTTAATTAAATTGTTTGTTTGAAATGATAATATTTGATTATCATTTACTGTTCTAAATAAATTTATAAATACGGTTTATAAATTGATTTGGAATTTGAAATGAATTTAATTCAGAAATTTGAGAATTTGGTTTTCGATGATTTCGAACTTTGGTTTTAAAATTTTAAAGTATATATTATTGAAAGTATTTTCGAATAGAAATCGTTTCCAAAGAATTTTAAAATGTTAGATTAGAGCTCTTCTCTTTGTCGCTGGAAAATAATTTCGATGATGGCGGCCGCATCATCGACATTCATTTTCGAGTTTCGAAGCGGAGATACTATTCTGTAGCTTTGCTACGGTTTTGTTTTGAAAAATATTTTGATTTGAATTTCTTCAGTATAATTTGATTTATATATATATGGGTATCTTATTTTAAATTTAATTTGATTTGATATAAATATATTATATATATCTCTAAGTTGTTTAAAGTTAATCGGAAATCAAATTCTTAAATTTTGTTAAAAGATGATTTTAATTATAAATAAAACCAAAATTTGGAATAAATATTTAAACTTGAATAATTGAATTGGAAAACTTTGTTTGTATATTGTTCAACTGCATTTTAATACAACTTACCTAAATCATTCAGAAGTTGAATATGTAATTAGATAATATATAAGATAAATTGAATTTATAAATAAATTTTGAGTGGTTATAATAAATGTTATACACTTAAATTTTAATTATAAAATGTTAATAGAGATAAAATAGAATAATAAGATAATTGAAAAATAAATTTTGTTTTGAAGGTTAATTAATAAATTAAATTTAGATCAACTTATGGAAATACCTTGAATTTGAAATCAATTAATGAATATAAATTAATTTAAATCGAAATTTTTATGGTTTAAATTTATTTATATGGGTTGAATATATGTGATTAGATATATTAAGTAGATTAAATTTAACAATAATTTGGAATAAAGAAGAATTTAAATTGTTGAAAAAATTATGATTATAATAAAAGATTATTCAAATTTATGGTTTTAGAAACTGTAAATTGAGGATAATTGGATAATAAGATAATGAATTTAGAAATAGTTGAGATTTATTTTAGTGAAATCAAATGGATTAAATCAATTATTGAATATCAATTAATTTAAAATTGAATTTATATGGTTTAAATTAATTGTTATTTTGTATTTCAAATCTGTTTTTCTTTCTGATTGTTTCTATTCTCCTACCTCGTTCCTTTTCGGGGACGAAAAGTTTTGAGTGGGGGAGAGTGTAACGACCCGTAAATTTCAACTGTTTTAATAACGTAATTAGTTGTAATTTTGTGAAATTTTAAAACGATAAAATTTTGAAATATAAATTTGATATTTGGAATACGTCTAGTTAAACATAGCAACTGGTAAATTTTCGTCCGAAAATACGAAAGTTTATTTCACGCGTAAATTCACTTTAATTTAATCAGTTAAAAAGCGTTGAAAATAAAATGTTTCCGAAACCTAAATATTTTTACATAGAAAAATTCTAAATCATCTTCTGAGCAAGATGTCAGTTTGTCGTTTTTCCAAATTCGGACATCTTTGGCTCCGTCGATCTTATTTTTCAGCGTCTTTCTTGCATTTTTCCACCGGTAGAAAAATTCGAAATTTTAAAATTCGATCATACCACCGATATCTGTATACCGTTTTGATCATCTCGTCGCACTGATCTTTACGGTATATTTGTTTGTGTATGCCGAAGTCCGGATGACGGCGAAATCTAAAGAACGATTTCCGTATCGGTTCCGCAATTGGACTTTTTAGCTTCCCATACTTTTCATATTCCACCGTTCGACTTTGAACAGCCATTAGCAATTATGATTTCTGCAAATACAACTGCTGGATTTTACTTTTCCTCGGGTTTATTTATTGTGGCGTTCCATCTTTATTGGTTTAATAGCTTGTACTGTTCATTTTTCATTTGTCTGGTCTTCATTTTCTAAACAATACAATACAAAGCTATTCACTTCCTACCTGTCACCATTCCCACCAACAAACAATGGCCAAACGCACGCAACTCATCTCCTTCATTTTTCCATGCTTACCTCTCACCTTCGACCACATATCCCTCCTCCATCACCTCAGCCCGAGCTCTGTCCACCGAGTTCATCCAACACCCTGCAACCACGGCTTGCTTTGACCCGTCACCTCGCCACAACAGCCTTGCCGGCTCATCTCCGCCCACTTTGCTGAGCTGCCAATGCACCAATGCTTCGGCCACACCACAGCCGCATCGGCCCAAGCCAGATCCACATCCTATCACTGCTGCTGTCCGACCCGCTCCTTCCCTAGCTCGCGTCAGTTATAAAAAAAACGCCCTTGCATCCGCTCTTCTCCTCCCTTGCTGCTCACGCTTGTGTTTCATCCACCAACCTCGGCCTCGACCCCGCCTCTTCTCATGTTCCTCCAGCCACCAATCACCGGCCGAAGCTCTCCACCAACCCGACCTCGTCAGCTTCCTCCTCCACCCAATGGCCGCAAGTTCCATCGCACCACCATCTTTCACTGTCGTTTCTTCCGCGCATGCTCTACTTCAGCCATCTTTGCCCTATTGTCTTGGCCATGCGTCTCTTGTATATATTAAGGTATAGATATGTTTATTCTCAGTAATATGTTTTTAAGTATATCATAAAACGTACATACAGTAGATTAGTGCACTTGTTTAAGCTGGTCGGTTATGGCCTTCTTTTGAAATGTGTAGTGTGATGTTATATATTTGTAGTTGTATTTTAATATTAGCGTCAGTTTTGTTTCAGGTACATATTACTTGTAAGTTCATTAACAGCTATTGTTTTAAAGTATTAGTTGTAATATATAGGCTGTTTTTCAAGACTGATAGTAATAGTTTATGAATGAGTTTATTATTATTTTTTTATATTTTATTTTTATTTTATTTTATTTTATTTTTGCAAAGGTATCTAATAATATATACTGTGTTATTTTCGGGAAGTCTTATTTGTTGGGCTTTGCATCTTAGTCTATATTTGTACACAATGTTTACAAAGTTTTAAATTATGAAGTTTATATGGATTATAAGGTTATAAAGTTGCAAATTGCAAGCAACATGGCAGGTCAACATCCAAACAGTGGACGTTTGCTTGTTGGATAAAACTACAAATATTCATCGAGTTCATCCGCCTTTTTAAGTTTCAATCGTTTCAATTACAGTTAATATCATAATATATAATATCCAAATATACATCCATTTGAAAGAAAAAATATATATTTAGATTTGTAACCACTGTATATATATATAGATATATTTAATATTTTATACTTGTTGGTTATATATTAATTGTTTGGTTTCATACATACAGTCTGCAGCTTACATATTGTTATTTTACACGGGCTACATATTTTTGAGTAGCATGTATATAAGTGTATTTGGTTGTATATATGTTTAAATGTTGTTTTATATTAGATATGGATCTTAAAAGTATAATTTGTTAGTTTATATAAGTTTTAAAAATATCGGCTTTAAGAAAATAACTATAATAATAGTTTATATTTTTTTCTATTTTATTAAGCTAATTTGATTTATCCTTATCGATCCAATTCTGATTTTGTTTCGTCAATTTCAATTTATCAGCTTTGATCGTTGAATTCGTGTCGATCTAGTTTTGTTTGGAATTCGTGCTTGGATATTTCAGTGTCCATATCAGTGTGTGTATCTGCGTCGTCGACTATTCGTCTCTAGCCTCGGAAGGTGAGCACTCACTCACGATTAACGTTCTTTTATTTATTAAATTTGATTTCAATTGAAACGACAATTGAAATATGCTGCTGTTAGTTAATTACACTGTTATATATGCTATTACCTGTATCAGTTCACCTGTGACATCTGACACCATTATCTGTTAATTATTTATGTGATGATAATACAGTTTGGCTGATAATTGATTGATTGTTGATGTTTATATTGGACGTCAAATTGTTAGTGTTAAATGATAAATTGTATGCCAAATTGAAATGGATATAGGATAGTTAACGATTTTAAAACTGATTTATATGTTAAATTTGATTAGTTGAATATGACCCCTTTTAATTGTTAAATTAATTGACATGTAGAATAGTGATAATTACACTTTGAACCATTGAACGTATATTTGATTAATTGTTGTAATGTTAAAATTGAAATCGAATGACAATTGAAGAACCGTATAAATATTAGTGTAATAATCTTTAATCTGCATGAAATGATAGTGTGGATTCTAGAGATAATTATATTAATTCGTACAAATAACAATGCGAATTAATACGGTTATTTCGGGATTATTTGAATTGATTTTTCGATTGTTATTGATTGTTGTTATTGCTTGTTTATTTACTTTGACACCATCCCAGTTATCACACTGCAAGTTCCCTTTGTTATGTTTTGATTTTTGAATTGAATTGGAATCGGGTTGAAATGATAAATACCCAAATTGAACTTTGACCTAGGATAGGAAATTAAATAAAACCCGATTGGTCAATAATTTGATTTAAAAATAAAACGAAGATTTTATAAAAAAAAATAAAAAAAATGGTTTTGAAATGAAGTTGAAATTGGAATTTTTATGAAAGGAAAATGTTAATATTTAATAATCTGAAACAAAATATTAACAATGAAATTGATGAAAGAATGTTGTTTAATTTGAGAAATTATTGAATTAAGTTTGAAATTATTAAACTTTGAAATGGTTTAATAATTAAGTTTGAAATTATAACTAAGTTTGAAATTATTAAACTTTGAAATGATTAATAATTAAGTTTGAAATTATAATTAAGTTGAAATTATTAAACTTTGAAATGATTTAATAATTAAGTTTTGAATTATTTAATAATTAAATAAGGTTGAATCATTTAATGATTAAATTGAACTGAATTCTTTGATAAGAGAAATTGAACTTTTGAATAAGTGAATTTTACTTCGTAAATAATTGAAATTGAATTTCTTATTTAAGTAAGTTTTGGAAAATTATTTATGAAAGTAAATAACTGAAATTGAATTTCTTTAACAAGAAATAAAATGTGATTTATTGAAATTAATGTAAGACTTGAAATTTAAAGAATTGGATTTGATGAATTTAATTTAATTCAAAATTGTAAGTTTTGATTTAATGAAGTTGAATTTAAATAATGGGTTTAATGAATTGGAAATTTAATAGAAATTGTTTTGAATGATAAGGTAACTTAACGAATATTGAATGAAATCGATAAATAAGTTTAAATTGATTCGAATGTTAAATTAAGTTAATTCAAATGATTTGGAAGGAAACTTATTTGCGAACTTGAATCGATATTTGGATTGTTTAAATTGAAATTGAAATTGAATTTTAAGATTTTGAAATTGTGAATTTGGAAGTTTGAAACGTAAATTATGGAAATTGATTTCGAAAGACAAATGAAATGTTGATTTACAAATTCTATGTATAAACGACCAATCGGTGAAATAATTACGGAGGTTATTAAAGAGACCGGAATTCGGTTATGGATATACTCTCTATCTAAACCGAAAACCACTTTAATAACTATACGCGGAGTGATGATCCAGAATGAAGTGGTTGGATTGATGTACGTGATGACTGAAGAAAGTGAACGATAATGGATAGCCTTGACACTTGTGTCAAATTGGAAATGACTAAAACAGGAGCTGTGCCGGGCCAATGGAGGATTGATACCTCAAGTGGACACACTTCTTCGAACTACTTATACTTGTTGTCGATTGGTGCACCCTTGATTTTGGGAGTGTTGTTTCACGGTGTTGCGGGCGCTGCGGCGTTGCGTTCTCACCAGTCCGGATCAGGCGAACGGTAGTATCACTACCTTGGGTATAGCCTCATGTGCCTTGTCATACTTGTATTCCATTTATGCGCGACCACTACGATTTTGATTTGTACCTTTAGTATATGGATTGCCCTCTGGTGACTTCCGGTTTTGGGGAAACTACGGTCTTGTATATGCTTTTGGGAATAAAAATGTGTTAAGGGTGGAATGGGCCATGACTTAACGCTATTTTGATATCTTTTTATATTACTGATAGACATTATCTACTTAGCGTACATTACTACCTAGTAGATAGTTTAACGGATCCTTAAAGGATGGTTATTCCAAACATCCTTTGAGTTACTTGTATTTCAATTGCTATTTCACTTGAGTTGGATTTATTGATATAAGAATGTTAATCCTGACTCGAGTGTCTTGTGTTTTTGCTTTACGCTCGGGTCAGACTGAGTGGTTCAGCTTTCGAGACTCACCTTTGGAGTTGGAGCTTCGCTTGGAGATCCAGCTATCTATCCAGCTTTCAGATATTCGATGATTCCAGTGATGTATTCTGCTTTGTATCTGATGTATCATATTACTCTTCCGTTGTATCTGGTTTAACTCTGATGTAACTTATATATTTATATAGTAGCTTCATGAACTACTATCTCTTTTATTTCCGCTGCACTTATTACTCTGTGTCTGTGATCTGTGATTATTTATTTACTGTATATGTTCAGTTTTGCCAAATTTAAATTAACAACGCGGCATTTTGAGCAATTCAACTCCGGCATGAGTGTCTACCTATTCACTTATAATGGATGCGAATGGTTCAAAAATGGCGGGTCGTTACACTAAACATCTATAGAATAGATAACCTTATTAGGTAAAATAATTAGTTTCCTCAAAATAATTGTAAAATAGGTTGGTAATTCAATAATACATAAAAATATCAATGCACTGTCAAATCTTTTTGTATCAGTGCACTGTCAATTGAGCACCAAAGTAAATAACAAAAAATACTGAATATATATCATAATTTAATTTATCATTAAGCTTCTTCTTAAAAGAACAGTAAAAATATTAAGAAAATGATTACTATAATTGAAGAGAAAGTTTAATATAAAGTAAATACAAGCATACAATTCCTATGTCTATATATGTCAATAAATTAGAATGAAAGGGAAATTTTTTAACTTGTACAAGTACATCAACTTAAACATGCCATGGATAGGATTGAAATTTGTATCGGATAACAGCCACAATCCTCAAATAACAAAACCCAATCCCCAAATATAAAATAACAACCGAGTTTGAAATGACTTTGCCATAATCCCCAAGTATAAAATAACAAAGCCCTAATTTTGAACTGACTTTAATAAAACGAAGCAGTCTATTACCTGACCAACGCAGTAGATGATGGAGAAGTCGTCGATAGCAGCCAAATCTAGCGTCGTCGATAGCAGTTGTCAACAACGAGAATGAATTGGGATATAGCATCATCGACGGCAAGAGTTGTCGATAGCAGCCCTTCGTCAACAAACAAAGGGTCGTTGAAATTAGAATTAGGAAGAACGATTTGGATTTAGGGTTTTAAAAAGACAAAATGTAACGACCCGGTATTTTGAACCGTTCGCATCCGCACATGTCGGACTTGAATTGCTCAAAATAACAGGTTGTTAATTTATATTTGGCAAAACTTAGATATACAGTAAATTAATCAATCACGGACACAAAGTATTGCAACAATAAGCAGCGGAATAGACAAATAGTAATTCATTAAGCTACTATAAAACACCAGAGTCTGAAACAAAATACAACAGAAACCTCAAATACAGAGTAGTCTCAAATACAAAAGTAACTACAAGATTGAACATAAATGACTGGAATAACTGAAATAACTGAAAGCTAGATAGATAGATCTTCAAACAAAGCTCCAATCTTCAAATGTGAGTCTCAAATGTTGAAACACTTAGTTTGACCCGAGAATAAAGCAAAACATAAAACACTGGAGTCAGGATTAACATTCTTATATCGATAAACTTAACTCAAGTGAAATGTCAACTGAAATATAAATAACTTAAAGGATATTTGAGATTTCCATCATCTAAGGATCCATGGAACTATCTACTATGTAGTAATATACGCTATTATAATAGTGTCTACAGTAAAGTAAAAATATTAAAATAGCATTAAGACGTTACCCATATCCCCTTTAACACATTTTATATATTCCAATAGTCTATACAGTACCGTAACTCATCCTTAAACTGGAGGCTATCAGAGGGCACTTCATAACTATGTACAAACCAAACTCGTAGAAGGCACGCTAGGGCATGTGAACATGACACTCGAATCAATGCTAGGGTAGATATACCAATTGCACTCCTAGACTGGTGGTAACGCATAATAGCTACTACCGCCCACCTCGTGACACACTCTCAATCAAAAGGTGCACCCTATCAAATCACAATAGCAATAGAATGGTATCAAAAAAATGTGCCCGATCGAGGGAATGACCCCACTTGGCCCTGTATAGCTTCTGTTTTAGCCACATCAACCTGACTCACGAGAGTCATGGCTACGTAAATACCATATAGAATTGTCATCAAACCATCCTACTTCATTCTGGAATCTCCACCATGTACACAGCAGTTAAAGTGGTTTTGGGTAATGGAAGAGAGTATGACAATATCCGATCCCGGTCTCTTTAACAACCAAACGCTTATTTCACACCATGGTCATTTCATTTCAAATAGTTCATACTTTATATCAAAATATCATATTCATTTCAAAACCATATCAATTCGATATCATAATTCGCTTTATATAATATTCATTTTTAGAATCGTAGCATTTTCAAAATCATAACACTTTCGTAATCATAACACTTTATAATCATAATAGTTCCAACTTAAACAGTTTAGATATTGAAAATTGCATATATATTAAAATAGTTATATACTAAAATAGTTTATATATTAAAATAATTTATATACTAAATTAGTTGTAATTTAAAAATAGTTTATTTTTTTTTAAAGAGATTATACTGAAATTGTTTCCAAATTGGAGTTGTTTCATCTAATTCCACAAATCAGTTCAAATAAACTTGAATTCCAAAATTCTATTTAAATCAATCCCAGTTCATCAATTATAATTCAATTCAAATTCTTAATCAACCATTTTTAATTTATATCGATTTCAAATACAGATTTGAATTACAAATTAAACCATTTCAATTTCAAATCAATTTCAATTTACTTTCCCAACCTTAAATTATTAAAGTTGCTACCAAATCTATTTTTAAAAATAAATTTTTAAATAAATACCTAAACATATTATATACGTACTAAATTAAATTTTATTATATTGAATCTTATAATTAAATTTATTTTATATTCAATCTATTTTTATGTATTTAAAAATAGTAAAATTATAAGTAAAATCTTAAATTATATTTCAAAATTAATTTATAAATTTAAAATTTTCAAAACATCTAATTTAAAAAATTTAAAGTTTAGACATATATAAAAATAACATTTATATATATTATATTTAAAAAAAATCAGTAACTATTAAAATCCATATATTTCCTTTCAAAACTTTGGAACTCATTTTCAAAATATAGACCAACAATGTCCGTATATAATTTTCTATCATATAGTCAAGTGATATGGATATTTATCATTTCAATCCGCAATTTAAATATCTATGGTTACATATCATTTCAACCCACAATCCCAAAATTCAAATCAATGAAAATCGCTTGGGTTTATTATTTCAACCCATAACAATTTTCCCCTGATCTTTTTTCAAAAAAAACAATTTTCCCCTGATCTATAATATCGTTCGGGTATATATCGTTTCAACCTATAGGGATTTCTGAACTAATAGGGAACTTATAGAGTAAGAACAAATATGATAATAATTTAACATATCAACTACAGACATATATCATCAATAATAAATTTGAATATAATATATACAACAGGGTTATGGTGTCATATATCATAGTTGAACAATTGTAGATAACAACATATCATATTTAACAAATTAAATAATTAACAATTCAATATTTAACAATATATTTCAATCGTCATTTCATGTGAATTGAATCTATTAAATATAAAAATGTTAATCGTGAGTGATTGCTCACCTTTCAAGGATAGAGAACAACGATGGCGAAGATGGTGATACGAACACGCATACGAATATGAATAGGAGCAAAGAAAATCAAAAGCTGTTGAGGTTTCCGGACAGAGATGACCAAAACAATAAACTGGATAGCGACGAAGTAAGATTTGAATTCAACGAAAAATAAAATATTTTATAATTTAAATTCATCATTCAATTTAAAACACAATAAAAATAAATTCTACACACACACACAAATATATATATATATTGAAATCAATATAAATTTAAAACACGTATTTTTCTCCACAAAAATATATATATTATCTTTTAGAACCAAATACTTAAATTTATATTTCCCAACACATATATTAAAACTGTTAAAACTGTAGTTAAATAAAGTATAATACAAAGGAACCGTAAAATAACAGCATATAAATTCCATAATAATATGAATAGCTTATAATATTATAACTTAAAAATATAAAACCAAAGAAACAAAAGAGATGCTGCTAACTGACATTCATATAAAATCTTATTTTACTAATATATATAAACAAATTGGCCAACTTCCACTATTTAAACTTACTACATAAATACTTACTATATATATACTATATAATACCGATCATAGTTATATAAAAGGATCATCAATTGCAGATTCATACCCTTAATATACATATATATATTCTATAAAACAGAAAAAATCGAATAGTATATACAATACTATATAAAAAGAAGACAATACCATATAATGTAGCTTGTATATTATATACGGAATGTATATATATGAAACTTAAGAAAAATTTATTTACTTTGTATTTATATAAAAGAGGGGAGAGGTGCACGGAAAAGATGGAGAGGGAACTGGCGATGGAGGGGAGGAAGGTCTGTTGGTCGGTGGTTGTCCTCGGGTTTGGGCTGAGGGCCGGGTGCTTGAAGCTTCGGGATGGAAGGTGGTGGCTGCTGCGGGTTCGTGTTGAGGTGGTGCAAGGGTCGGGTAGGCTGAGGGGTTGGCGGAGGCTGTCTCGGTGGTGAAGGTGGAGTGGAGGTGGCGGTCAGGTGGTTCCACTCAGAAAATGTTGCTAAACCGTCAAAAATAGTTTAAAATTGGTGAAACGAAATACGATGTCTCATTCAAAAAATAGTTTACAAATTTATTGTATAAAAATATTCAGATTCTGAAAACATTTTATTTCCATCAGTTTTAACTGATTAAATTGAAATAAGATTACACAACAAAACTGATTTTCATATTTACCAACGAAAATTTTCCATTTGCTATGTTTGAAAAGACGCATACCAAATATCAAATTTTCATTGCTGAATTTAATTGTTTAATTTGAAGAAAAATTTCAGTTAACTACGTTATAAAGGTTGTTAAAATTTCTGGGTCGTTACACAAAAAGAAGTTGGGCGGGGGAAACGAAAAATAGGAGGGCACAACACAACTTAACATTTTCGTAGGCGATTGATTTACGGGCAATGCACTAAATAGGGTAGTGATCATTAGTTATAATAAACGATCATTAAACGTAAGTTAGTATTAATTATTACCTATAAATGATCATTAGTTATAATAAAAATTATTTTAAATATATTAGTGGTAAAGTATGAATTATTAATTATAAATCATTACTAATAATAATTTACTGATTATGTACTATTAAATATGAAGTATATATTATTATATATTATATAATTATAATTTACGGTTTAATTGTGAAGTAGATGATTTAATTAGAATTCACATGTTTATGGCGTGCTTACAATAACCGGCACATAATATTGGACATCGAATTTTGTGTCGCGATGAGCCTTAATAATGCAACTATTCACCAATAATATCATTTGCAGGTTATGGTGAAGGAGTAAGAAGAGGCAGAAGTTGATGAATGTGAAGCCATGGGCCTGTAGATATCTACCTTGTAAATATCCTTGTAAATGTAAGCTTAATTTTGGAAAGTTTAACAAAGACGGAAGAGAATCTTTTTTTATTAAAGGAAATTTTAACGATTGATAGAAGAAAAAGGTAATGCAAAAATCAAAAGTAGAAAATATAGCAAACTTTCCTAAGTACAAAAGCTTAATTTAGGAAAAATATTTTGTATTCAAAGAATGATAATAATCTATAAATTCACAGACTTACACAAGGTAGATTTATAAAAAAACCAAACAATAAAAAAATAGGTAAAATGACATCTCCGTTTTTGGTGAAAACCTTTACAATAGAAAGGGACTTGTTATCAGTGGAAGAGCTCAAGATATATGATATAATTCAAAACGATCAGAGGCAAAGTTACATGCTGTCGAATAAGACGTCAAAGCTTGCGCTTCCCAGGTTCAGATTCAACGCTCGTTTAGCATCAATCAAGATCGAAAAAAGGTAGTCAATGGTAACTTAATTATATGATACATTGTTATTATTCGCTCCATGTTATTATCTTCGTTCATAGTTTACTTGTATTATAATGGATTTTAGATGTTTGTGCACGAGGTAGTAAACAATAGTATTGTTTGTATTGCAAATAATGTATTGGTTTATTTTTCTTCAACCAATTTTTTTTTCTACCTATTTTTTTATGTGCCCTTCTTCCCTTTTGTATTCTTTTTAATTGTAAGTGTCTATGGGTTGCTTCCATATGCATGGTTCTCTGCAAGCTTAAATGTTCGCTACATTCATCATCATTTAAAAATATAATTTTAATTTGCCTACGACGGATTCTTAATTGGCAACTCCTATTACTTGATTTATTTGTCAAGTGTTTATGATAAAATATCTTCATCCTTTATGTTTCATATCATTGCAAACTTGATGTTATTTGTGTTCCATGTTAATTTATGAGGTACAATTACAATATTTTCTGGTTTATGAATGTGACATCAATCAATGTTGTAACAACCCAGTTTTTAAACGGCAATTAATTTAAATTAATTATAGTAGTTTGATTAATTAAATAGAAATCTGGAATTTATTCGATAAATTAGTTTTGAAATTATTTTATAATAATGGAATTCCAATTGTGGAAATAATATTTTATAGAGGTGATGTAACCGGAAAATAAAATAAGTTTGAAAAGGAATTGATTTTTATGGAACTTTTATTTATTTAGATGAGATAAAAATTTAATCAAGAGTAAAAGCTAATAAATATATATTAGCTTGCTTTGCAACTTCAAAGCCTAATTTCTAGTACCAAGCCCAAAGCCAACATCCAGAATTTTCTTTTCTTTATCACTTAAAACATGCAGCCGTAATCATATATATCATCAATCTTCATTTTCCAGAAGCAACCCCACTAAACTGTTACAACTTCAAAAATTAAGAACAAATTATAAAAAATATTATAAATTCTCAAATTCTAGTATGCGGGTTACTGTTTCATTATGCATCTATGGTTGGACTTTTGAGTGTTGCATTGCTAGATGGGTTTGTGTTGCGTGCATAGCCTGGAGCAAGAAAAACAGGGGAAGTAGAAGACGTGGCTATCCTACGAGTACTCTAGCTCACAAACCTATGTTTAATCCCTTGATCTATGAAATACATAATGTTTGGGTACATGTTTTTCTATGTATTACTGTGTTTGTGCTTTAAGTTTTACTTATTTATGACTATTTTATAGTTACGACTCTCTCATCCTGAAGTTTAAATTGACAACTCGTGGTCATGCCGCCATGGCAATGACGTTCCTTTCGATGTCGGCCCCGTTGATGCAATGCACTATGTTGTTCAACAAAATTACGACGTTTTTCATAAAACGAATCTGACCAATAATTTTCAACTTCACAACTGGATCAAACGGAGCGGTATCCCATTAGTAGTTAAAATCGACGGTGCCTATCTGCAAGCTAACAAAACGGGGGGTGCGGGAATACTTCTCCGTACGGGGACTGGAAAGTGCTACTGTGCATGTTTGGTGCACTATGCACAGGGTTTGATTCACGACCCAACTGAATGCGAGGCTTTAGTCATATGCCACGCCATTCAGTTGGTCGACAACCTTGGTTTGATTGGGCACATAATCCTCGAGACCGACTCCCTGTTGGTTTCATCTCATCTGAGTGGATGAAAGAAGATAAACTTCGGAGTCCCTTTGTCTCCATCAACCAAATAAACACTGAATCATTCTGTTGCGGTAAGTTTCTATAATAATTAATTTAAATTTTTGAAATTTTAACATTATATCTAATTAATTTTGCTTTCTTTTTTTCTCCACAAAGGATATATCCAGGTTGAAGAAAAATCCCCTCCCTTGTCATATCCATGTGATCTTCTCATACAGGGAAAGCAATGAAGGAGCCGACAAGTTGTCGCGCAATGCAGCGTACGGTTGCAAAACCGCCATGTATCTTACCGTACCGCCACTTCTTGAAGTTCCCCTCTTCGAGGATGCCATTGGGATCAAGAGGGTTTGACCCAACAAAGTCACTTAAAATATTCATTTTCTGTATTCAAATTGCTCTTTGCATAAACAGGAACTTGTTAATGTTTTTAAAGTAGTTTACTTCTAATCTTATGCTAAATCAATGACTAATTTTTGTAGTTTAATAGCTGCTGGTTCAAAGTTAGATTTAAAAACCATTGCAAGCAAGGATTATTTACTTAATTTGTTACCGATTAGCCCTCAAATACTATAAATATGCACGTTAATTTACAGTTAAACATGCACAACAAATATTACATGATTTGACGCTCCTTGCATGAACAGGAAGTTAATTACCTGATTTACTATTGATAATCACTCAAATATTAAGAGCATGCATTTTAATTTACAGCTAAATGTGCATAACATTTTACATGCTAATATTATATGATTTGATGCTCTTTGCATAAACATGAATTTGTTAATGTTTTTAAAGTAATTTATTTCTAATTTAAAGCTAAACTAATGACTAATTTTTATAGTTTAGTAGCTGGTTCAAAGCTAGATTAAAACCACCATTGTAAGTAAAGATTAATTACTTAATTTTCTATTGATAAACACTAAAATATGATGAACATGCATGTTAATTTACAGCTAAATGTGCGTAGCATTTAGATGCTAATATTATGTGATTTGATGCTCTTTGCATAAACAGGAACTTGTTAATGTTTTAAAAGTAATTTACTTCTAATCTAAAGCTAAATTAATGACTAATTTTTATTGTTTAAGAGTTGTTGGTTCAAAGCTAGATTATATCACCATTGTAAGCAAAGATTAATTACTTATTTTGAAATTGATAAGATGAAAACCAACAAAGGAAGCTTTCTTTTTTAATTTTCTATAGGGTTGCCCGGGACTCGAATCCGGAACTAGTTGAATGAAGCAGATCTTTTTTCTTGTTGCAATAGAGGAAAAAGACCCCTCCCCAAATCGTGCGCCTAAATATTATGAAATGCATAATTTACAGCTAAATGTGCATAGCATTTTAGATGTTAATATTACATGACTTAATGCTCATTGCATAAATAGGAATTTTTTCATGTTTTTAAAGTAATTTATTTTTAACCTAAAACTAAATTAATGACTAATTTTTATATTTAATAGTTGCTAAGCTAGATTAAAATACCATTGTAAGCAAGAATTAATTATTAATTTGCTAATGATTAGCACTCAAATATTATGAATGTACATGTTGTAACAACCTAAAATTCTTGGTCATTTGATTTTAAATGTTTAATTAATTTTAAATATTTAAATAATTGGATTTTGGAATTTAATATCTTATAATTCAAATATAGGGAATGATTAAGTATTTGAATTACGAATTGATTGTTAATTAATTGGATTTAATAATTTTGTTTAACTACTTTAAATTATATTAGTGAATTCAATACGTAAATTTATTTATGAAAATAAATAGATCAGATAAATATCGATAACTGGATCGAAAATATAAAACCGTATTTAAATTTATGAAATTATCATCCTGGGGAACTTCTAGAATTTTGACAAAACCAGTCCCATTAGATCCAAAATAATAAATTATTGTATGCCGTTGAGTATGAGTATCATTACGATCAGATGCACTGTGTGGTCATGCGAGTTCGAAATGCCCTACGATTAATTTTAAAAATAATTTATTTAAAATGCTAACTTCCATATACTTTGGAATTGGATATTGAAAGTTGTTCCACTGTGTTCGAATAGGGTTATTTAGTATAGAATGTCAATCGACACGCATAGATAGGAATTCAAGAATTTTTGTTATGTAATGTCGGATATTTTCAAATAAAAAAATGTATACCCCATCAATTCAACTCCATACCCCATCAATTCAACTATACCCATACCATACTCCTTACGCATACTCCCATACCCATATCCTCTTATAATTTTAACCTATTAGCAATGAAAGGGGGCTTTTATTTTTAAGTACAATTTTAAAAATTGAAATCTTGTAATATAAGCAACAAAAAATCACAATTCTTGATTCATTTAACTTGTACAGTGATTGGCATCGATTCTATGGTTGTTTTCGTACTTACAGTAATGTTTGGTGATGGCCGAAATTGTTGACAGCAGCTAGGCCTCGAGTTGGTTGGAGATTAAGGCATTGATTTGAGAGTTGGAAGACATAGAAGAGTCGTTCATGTGGAGTATAGCACCTACGATCAAGATTTGGTGAAGAATGGCGCACGTTTGTGGGGTTTGACATTTTTGTGGACTGCTATGAACTCGTCAGGTCGTGACTTCAAGGGAGTAAGGCTTCGAATTCAAGGTGTCGGGTGGATGAAGATCGCCTACTTGAGTTGGCCAGTGGTGTCTGTTCGTCGAACGACTAAGCGTAGAGGAAAAAAAGAGGAGAGAGAAGGTTTGTAGTGGTGGGTTTGTGCATATCTAGTGCACGTCCTGTGCGTTTGTCGGGGGAAGATGGATTAACATTTTATTTTGGGGGTAATGGTAATTAAGGAATGTAATTAGTGATTTAATTTAATTATTTAAATTCGAAAGCTTATAAAATATGTGTCTCACTCATATGAGGTTGGATTCGAACGCTGCCTTCTGCATTGGTCTCGTAGTGACGATGGCTATGCAATGGAGTTAGTTTGATTGGATTTGGTGCTAATGGAATTTTTTGCTAAAATTGAACGCCCATTCGGTTTTAATCTAAACCGAAACACTTCGGAGAAAACTGGAATTAGTGTGAGTATAACTCTTATTAAATTTTATTATATCATATCTATGATGCTATAAACTATTATTGATTGCTTGGATGTTAGTTAAATTATTTGATTGATTATTTGATTGTATTTCCAATTGGAAACTGAATGACATATTATCTTAGTTGTTATGAACCCATATAATTATATATAATGTCCTTAACCATTGTTTCTAAGTAGAATTTGTGGAGAGACCCTGAGGGTTTTCTTACGAATGATTGTTTATTTACATCCTTATGTTGTTTTATTGATATTTAATTGAAATAAATCTTGATATTCCATTTAAATCGTTTAAGCGTCGTTATAGTGATTTTCGTTATATCTTCATTTATTGATTTTCATCACCAAAAACCTGTTATCTATGTTTTTAACTTGAGCTTGTGATTTCATTAAATAGAATTTCAAAATTCATTAATCATTTTAATTAATGGTATTTTAAATTATTCAACCATTTAATTAGTGGTTATTTAAATTAATTAATTGATTTAACTAAGGATGTTTAAAGCTAACTAATCAGGTTAGCTAATGATTTTGAAGTTATTTAACGAGTTTAATAAATGATGTTTTATACTTAATTAATCATTTTAACTAATAATTATTTGAGTTTAATTAATTGTTTCAATTAATGATAATGGAGTCTAATTAACCATTTTAATTAATGATATTTGAAACTAATAATAATTTTAATAAAATTATGTTCAAAACTAAGCAATCATTTTAAATTATTTTATTTAATTATTTTAATTAACGATGCTTAAAAAGTTAATTAATCTATTAGATTAATGAGATTTGAACTAATTAAGCAATTTCAATTAATTATATTAAACTTGAATTAATCATTTTAATTAATGGTCATTTAAAATTTAATTAATTGTTTTAACTAATGATTTTTGTAATCTAGTTATTCATTTTAATTAATGATGGATTATAGTTAATTAATCTATAGCAACCCGAAATTTTCACTCCTTTGATTTGTGATTATTTAACTAATTTTAAATATTCAATATATAGGTTTTATAATGAAAATAAAACTCTTTTAAATGATAAATAATGATGCTAAGATAGTTTTTAAAATTTGTTTACAAAAATATTTGGTTCGAAGAAAAATATAAAATGTTACCGGAATTCGCTTTCTTAATTTTTTGACTTTTTGTTGACTAAAAGCTGTCTAATGTTGTGATTAAACTAGATACATACATTCATAACTAAAGTTAGGATTTCATTCATACGTATACATATATATATTCACTTAAATATCATATTATATAAGTAAGATAAGTTTTCTTGATTTAAAATGTATATATTTATTTAAATGTAAAGATGCTTAGGAAAATATATGTACACATAAGTATATGCATTAAATGCATGTTGGTTTAGAAATGTAATGGAGGACAAGGTGGTGAGGTGGCACAAGTTAGGTGGAGGGCAAATGACAAGGGTGTTTAGTTAATTCCCTTTTTTCTCTTGTTTATAAATAGTCTTTCCTTCTTCATATTTTACCTCCTCTTCCTTCTATCCTATCTTCCTCAATTACACTCCAAAAAGAGATTTTCTTTTTTTCAAACAATATAAATTCCAATATCTACAATTTGTATTAGTACCACATTTTCAAATTTCGAGCGTAGCTATTTTAAAAATGCATTTTTTTCCAGACATGTTTTGGACTCAGAGATCCAAGTCTGAAAATGGTCCTTCTTGTTTGGGCCATATCATCCTCAGAAATAACTGTAATCGAGTTCTTTTAAAGTGTGTAGAAAATAATTTCTTAAAACTTTTCTGTTGACCACATTTCCAAATCTCTAGAATTACATGTCCAAAAATCGGGAGGAAGTTGACCTATTTTCAAGTGGATTTTATGCTTTTCCAAGCTTTTCGAATTCCAAAATGTAACAAGTTTTCAAAAGATTTCTGGTGAGTAAAATTATTTAACTTTTGGGAAAGCTTTACCTTTATATATATATTTAATATTGGATGGTAAAATAAGTTGGTTGTTTGGTTGGAATATTATATGGTCTGTATATGTATATGTTGCTAGTTGTGGTTTGGATATTGACTTGTGAATCGAAAGCTAAAAAGTTGTGTTTCATTATAAAGATGTGATTTTTGGGTTTGTGCTATGATAGTGATATGTTTATGGATGTTTAGACATATTCATGTAATATCATGCTAAGGAAGCGGACACGTTGATATGGTATTGACGATTGGATTTCTTTGTGGAAAACTAGTGTTTTGTTTAAAGGAAATTGAAAATCATTTCAAAGTTTTCAACTTTGTTTTCTTATGAAAAATCTCATGTTATTTTTATGATAAGTTTGTAAGTATTTAACTGTTGAGTTTTCAATGAGGAAAGTCAAAACATTTTCAGGTTGTGGTATCCATAGCGATAGTCGCTATGGTGCAGTTTCGACTAAAAAGTCTGATTTTTTCTAAATTTATTATTTATACTTAAAAGTGTCTTTAAAATTTTTTATAAACTTAAATGGTGTTCTATAAATATAATTAGCAATTTAATAATTAATTTTTAATTAATTAATGTAACGACCCGTAATTTTCGATAATTAAAATAGTTAGTTAAATTAGACTCTATGATTTAATATTTGAAGAAATAAAAATTTAGGATTTATTAATGGAATAATAACCAAGATGACAGATAATAATCTTATTTTAAGTTAACTATTAATAATTCGAATGGAATTCTAATTAATAGAAATAATATAAATGTTATACTTGGCTATAAATTGAATATAAGAAAACTAATGTAAATATTGAATTAACTAATGAGATAATATATATTAAATAGTAATTGAATAAAATTGGTATTATGTAAGTATTTATAACATTTGTTTGAAAGTAATAAACTTATAGATGTAATTAAACGCTAATGGTTATAATTATTATATGTTATCCATTTATTTAGTCTATTAAATTAAATTTGCAATCAATTACAATTCACTTAATTAGTGTAGTTAATATAGATTAAATTGATAATTGAAGAATGATAATTCAATAAGATGTAACCAATGTAAATTCTATTCACAATAGGATAATTGAGTGAACAAAAAGAATTGAAATCAAGCCTGATCAAATTATTAGAATTTAAGCTATAATAAATGGACTTATTGTAATTAAAAGAAATTAAATATTACGTTAATTGAAACTTAGATGAGATTATAAATTATTAATGTGCTAAGATAATCCAATGTAATTATACCAATAAGATGATAAATGATTGAATAACAAACTTAAAAAATTAAATAAATGGATTTATTGAAATTTGATCTTATAATTACTGAATTATCTGTAATGGAAATTAAATATTATAATTTGTACAATATTGGATATTAAATTGATATAGAAGTTTGTTTAAGATTTTAAATTACTAAGAAATTCATGGTGATAGAAATTGTAAGTTATTGAATCTGAATTGAAAATTTTGATTTAATTAATGTAATATTGATTTATTTAATTAACTTAAAAATATCCATTTTGGCAACTGTCTTAGATTTCGAAGAAACTAGTTTCATCGGATCCGTAACAGTGAATTATCAAAGGATTTCAAGATTCGTAATGATCGGACTTGTCGTTTGATCGTACGGACTTGAAATGCGTAGAAATTTATTTAATTAAAATCTATTTGAATTAAGCTGATTTTAACATAACTTGTTCATAGGATGGAATTAGGACTTGAAACATTTTCCATTGAGTTTAAAAATATTGAAAACATCTATTTTGATATATGGGTTGACCCATTTTCATTCCGGAGACAGAACGGGCTTTTCTGGTCGTTTATCGTTCAACTTCCAAATCAAATCCGATCCATTCATTTCTATTTCTGATCTGCCTATAAAATCCTATTATAAACCCAAGTTATTTCTTATTTCTTTTGTTTGTGCGTACATTTCCTTCTCAAATCCTCATTCCAATAGCAGACAAACCAAAACCAAAAACACTACAATCCTATTTCAAATTCAAATCAAAAATCAAACTCCTCCAAACCCAAACATATTATATATCATTTTGAAGCTCTCGACGAGCGTAATCCATTGCAATGATTCATTTTTCAATTTGAATTATCGTTTGACAAAAATTAACGAAGAATTTTCGATCATCCATTGATTAGGGTTTTGATCCTACGGTGGATCTTCATCCGATTAACGATCAGGAAGCGCCGTTGCATAGAGGATGGAGAGCAGGCTCTGTAGGAGTCGTCGTTCATCATAACATGCTCACGTTTCGCCAAAAATGGTGAACTATGCTTGCGTTGGCGGAGGGGGATTTTGGGCACTGGAGCATCGGCGTGGCTAGGGTGTAGGTGGCCGGAGGTGCGCATCCGGGTGGTGGCTTCAGATCTTACGATGGTCGAGCGAGGGCAGTGCTGTGACGCCCCACCTCTATACCCACGCTAGCCAAGAACACTACGATGTAGTGCTGTCAACTAGCACGGAGAATAAGGCTGTTGAGGAGCGACCATCCGCATAACTTCTTTGTGCGAGCACCGATATGTCAGATAGAATAGAATGCATATCTTTTAAAGAGGAAATCCAACATACCGATACAAACACAAAGCTATCACACGGTGGCTATATATAATCTTCGAAAACAAATATAGAAATAAACGTAACACAAATCAGTCACAGACAATTCATATCACAAAGGCGGAAGAAGATATGAATAAATATACAACACATGAAAGTGTACATCAGAGTAGTGGTCAAATAAGATCCACAATAACACAAAAGAATAGATACAAGTGCAGGACAATAGAATACGTATACATCAAGGAGTCTAATTTCAAATGCATACAACAAAAACTACAAAACTAGAGTAGTTAGCCAAAAGTCAGAAGATGGCTCCAGATAATAAGTCATGAGGAAGCACCTGTAAAATCTCAGTCTGACCCGAGTATTATTTAAGAAGAAAATAATAAACGGATCAGTCTAGCTATAATTATCAGATAAAATGATATAGAACAAGAGATATGGCATAAACATATAAGATATCCATAAAAGCATACTACTACAAGTATGAAAATGATAATCAACAAGAGATTAATCAATATCACAAGAATCTTCTCAAAGATTAAAAGAATGTCATATTCTTAATTTAATTCACCAAGCCTCAGTAAATGACCCACATATCAATGCCAACTGAAAAAGGTGGTGAAACATAAATTCCAGAAATCAATATCCAGAAATCACAAAAAGAGAAAGAAAGAGGCCTATCACATGACGGTCCGAAGACCATGGTGAGCTGTGACGACCGCCCATGACCCCTGCACCGAATCTAAACATAGAGCGCTGTAAGGTGTGCCAGGCGACCATGGACGATTGTCAAGGTAAGATTAAAACGACAGAATCTATCGTATTACTCACAGCGCATGGACAAAATACAATAGAACATATGTATAGTGAAGCTTTACAGAACAAAATGACATCATATAAAACTCCATAATAGTTGAATACAAGCATCCACATAGTCAATACATCAAGCCTCACTACATATCTCTCAGAGAATACAAAACAGCGGAATATCCAGTACATAATAAGAAGATAATATGCAACCCTCTAGCTCGTCTTCGATATCAGCATCGTGAGAAGAGAACAGCACCTGTCACCTGCTACCTAGTCTGCCCGTCCCAAAATGGACGAACAGCCAAAGGCAATAAGAATTAAAACATAAAGCCTTGAGTCAGACAACAGTCTTAGTGAGCAGTAAATTAACTAACAACATACCAAATGAGCATAAAGGAAAAGGAATAGGAATACAACCCTCCCACTCCAACCTCATTCTACAGTGATAGCCTCCAGACACACACTAAGCAGAAGCAAACATAGCAGAGCATACAATTTAAAGTAAAGCTAATATCACTCGAGTCAAGGGCGATGTTTTCCAAGTACCAAGGCCTAAATCAGATAAGCACCCAGAAAATACCGCTCTTGAGTCCGAATGACGATACAACCAAACATCCATGACTCTGGCTATCACTGTTATCATTGCTTCGATATCACCGTTAATTGAATGACCGGCACATTCTTTCAGCCGTCCGTCAAGGGCTAATGGAAACCCCGGTTCTAGACATAACTCCCGCACGTCGTCGCAGCCCGTGCCTAGGACTATCGAATCTGCCCAGAGTACTCGACCATCAACAGTTGGCCGTTGGGACTATCGAATCTGCCCAAACGTACTCTTGCTTAGAGCATGCTAGAACCTTCAACAACGATGCTATCCAAGCCTCCTAGTCATCCTCCTCGACGACTATTCTCATATCCATTCATTATCCTCAACTCGAATTATATCACCGAGTTATCAACATGCTTGGAATGATCCCGTCTGGATTAGACCAAGTCTTCATCACATGATTGCCTCGCTTCATTACATCCTCGCAAAGCCTCATTTCATCATCACATCATCAAATCTATGCATAAGAGCTTCATCATCCCACTATATATGCCACGAGCAGCTTTCCCAATTCAAGAGCCTTTCCCTTAGCTTTTGAATCACCTTCGATCTAAATCTAGTCATCAATCATCTAGTTCATAACAATCAATCAAATCAAACATCAATCCAAGCAATCAAGCATTCAAAAATGATCTAAGTAGACAATTATAACAATAATGGCATTTTCGTAATTAAAGAGTTGAAAGTCCAATAAGCATGAAAACATGGATTATATCTCTACAAACTTGATGAATGAACTTGCATAGGTTAACATATGATAAAATGGATGTAACATCATCATGAACAATGGATCTATATGGATCTACACTTAGGATGAAGAAAATGCATGGAAATCTCTATTTTAACACCAAATCGAGCCAACAATCCGATATACTCCTTTGGATCCGTGTGAGAGATAATCACCACTCACCAAATCACCTAAACAAACCCAAATCAACACGCTTCAGATCTGGACAGTAAAGGATCAAGCTTGATCTATCACGAATCCGCTTCAAATGATGAAATCTCCCTTGAAAAGATGAAGATCTTCAACTTAAGCTCTTGAATCTTCAATCTTGATCTTTGATTTGGATGGAAGGAAGCACTAGATTAGAGTGGAGAAAAGAAGTGAAGAAGTGTAGAAGTCGAGCTCTCAAAATGGCAGCACTTCGTCGCTTCAAAATCCGGATCCCAAAAAGTGAGAACAACCCCTCCTATTTATAGCTGAAAACTGCCCTTAAGTCGTAACTAGTCTATCTCCTAAGTCGTTTCCGACTCACGACTCAAGCCCCTACGACTCAACAACCCCCTACGACTTAACCAAGCTACGAGCCAACACACGCTCCTACGATTTAATCCTCATCTGTCTACGACTCACGACAAAACAGCCATCTCCTAAGTCGTATACGACTTATAGCATCTTCCGACTCAACACAAAGGCTACGACTCATCAGAAGATACGACTTAACAAAGAGTTCAACCTACGACTCATCAAATAACTGGTACGACTCATCAGTCAACATGAGTACGACTCATCAGACAACTTGAGTACGACTCATCACCTTAACTTGGGTATACGACTCAACCACTAAGTCGGTTGCGACTTAACACCTTCGTCTATATGACTTAACGACTTAACAACCTGCTGGGATACGACTTAGCTGGTTAGACGAGACAACTCATTCTACGACTTATTAGTTAACTCGGTCACGACTTATACTTGGCAGAAGATACGACTCATCACATCTATGCTTCTACGACTTATGACCGCTAACTCCTCAGTCGCTCACGACTCAACAGCTTACTGGAATACGACTCATCGAACAAACATTAAACTCGGCAACGACTTATGAATGCGTGTGACCTAACATATGACTCGGTCATGACTTAACCCCTTAGGTCGCCTACGACCTAACCAAAGCCAACAACTAGTCTTCCTTAAGTCGTCTAACGACCTAACTCCAAGCCCTGTGTCAACACTCCCATCTCCTAAGTCATATACGACTCATGACTTATGCTAAGTCGTGAACGACTTAGGACTTAGCCAAAAATTGCCTAAAATCTGAAATGGCTCAAAATGCTAAAACTCCAGATTCTGTCGAACTTATCGATCCGTTAAAAATACGGGTCGTTACATTCTCTCCCCCTTAGGAATTTCGCCCCCGAAATTCCAAACAAACAAAGCAATCGAAGACTATTCTGTACGCCTACCAACCATAACAATCAGCAAACCATGCATCCAATTCTAGCTTAGCGTACAGAATTCTAAGACTTAGAACAAGTTACAATGTTGTTAGATGATACGACACCTTAGGGCCATACCTTGAAGAGTTCAGGATGAGCTGCCTTCATCCTCTCTTCCACCTCCCACGTACAGTCGTTATCATCGTCACTCCATTGTATCTTGAGCAATTTAACTACCTTTCTCCTAAGCTGTTTCGTGTCGGTTTCAACAACACGAAGCGGCTTACGAGGTCTTCTATCGACTGGATCAACTTCGAAATCTTCACAGCTATCAGCAGAAACCACTGTATTCGAGTCGTGCACATACTTCCGTAGATATGATACATGAAAAACATTGTGCACACCCGACATCTTCTCAGGTAACTCCAACCTATAGGCGAGCTTTCCAATTCGCTCGATGATCGGGAATGGTCCAACAAATCTTGGAGTCAATTTTCCCTTCTTCCCGAATCGAATAACATTCTTTAGTGGAGAAATCTTCACAAAAACCATATCTCCTGCGTCGAATTCCAAATCCTTTCGACGCTTATCAGCATAACTCTTTTGACAGTCTTGGGCTGCCTTCATTCGTTGCCGAATGATTTCTATACAATCTGAAGTCTGACGAATCATCTCTGGCCCAAGCATCAGCTTTTCTCCAGTTTCCAACCAACATGTTGGAGAGTTACACGGTCTTCCATACAATGCCTCATACGGTGCCATACCAATGCTTGACTGGTAACTGTTGTTGTACGCAAACTCCACCAAATGAAGGTGATCTTCCCATGATCCTCCGAAGTCCAAAACACATGCTCTGAGAAGATCTTCCAAAACTCGGTTGACTCTCTCGGTCTGACCATCTTTTTGGGGATGATAAGCTGTACTCAAACACAACTCGGTTCCCAAGACTTCCTGGAAGCTCTTCCAAAATCCACTAGTGAACAATGGGTCTCGATCGCTCACTATACTCTTCGGAATACCATGGAAACGAACTATCCACTTAACATACAACTCAGCCAAATTTGATGCAGTCCTAGTCAATCGAACAGGAATGAATCGTGCACTCTTAGTCAGACGATCCACAATGACCCAAATCCCTTCATTTCCCGTTCTGGTTCTAGGCAATCCATAGATAAAATCCATCGACACTTGTTCCCACTTCCATGTAGGAACTTCTAATGGCTGAAGCAATCCACTTGGCTTCTTCTGTTCGGCTTTAACCAACTGGCAATTCATACACTTGGAAATAAAATTTCCAACATCCTTCTTCATACCTTCCCAGTAGTAGGTTCTCTTCATATCCCGATACATCTTATTCCCACCTGGATGAATTGTCAACTTCGAGTGATGACTTTCCTTCAGAACCTCACTCCTCAATTCATCTATATCGGGAACAACTAGTCGTCCTTGCTTCCGAAGCCAACCCTCTCGATCGACCTCGAATCCTTTATCCTTTTATGGATCCAATCCAGATCCCAATTCACGGATAATCTTGACAAGCTTATCATCTCGCTTTTGGCTCTCGCCAATCCTTTCCACAAGAGTGGGTCTTATTGATAAGTTTGCCAACATCTCAGGTTCCAATTCACATCTAGGCCTGAAGTCAAATCCAGCTAAATACTCGAGACTCTTCCATTCAGAAAACATGGCTCCCAATCCTGCATGTCTTCGACTTAACGCATCTGCCACTGCGTTACCTTTTCCCGGAGTATAAGCTATACCAAAATCATATGATGCCAAAAACTCTAGCCAACGTTGCTGCCGAAGATTCAAACCTTTTGGGAGAAAAGATACTTCAGCGACTTGTGATCCGTAAACAACTCGAATCGAACTCCCAACAGATAATGTCTCCACATCTTCAGAGCAAATACAATCGCCGCCAATTCCAAATCATGAGTTGGGTAATTCCTTTCATGCGGCTTCAGTTGTCGACTGGCATACGCAACAACTTTATCCTTCTGCATCAGCACTGCTCCAAGTCCAGTACCACATGCGTCGGTGTAAACCACCATCTCATCATTCCCACTTGGAATAGTCAAAACAGGAGCACTCGTCAATCGCTCTTTCAGGATTCCGAAAGCTTGCTCACACTTAGCATCCCAACTGAACACTTGGTTCTTTTTCGTCAATCCTGTTAACGGTGCAGCTACCTTGGAGAAGTCTTTGATAAACCGTCGATAATATCCTGCTAATCCAAGAAAACTTCTCACATCAGATGCATTCTTAGGTCTAATCCAATCCTGGATTGCTGCCACCTTAGCGGGATCAACCGCTATTCCACTTCCAGAAATCACATGGCCTAAGAACCTCACTTCACTCTTCCAGAAGTGACACTTCGAAAACTTAGCCTTCAGCTGATGTTTCCGCAAGATTTCCAAAACCATACGCAAGTGCGTCTTGTGCTCCTCTTCCGTTCTGGAATAAATCAGAATATCATCTACGAACACAAGTACGAACTTGTTCAACTGATCTCTGAACACTCTATTCATAAGATCCACAAAATATGCTGGCGCGTTAGTTAATCCAAACGGCATTACCAGCCACTCAAAGAAACCGGATGGTGTCCTAAAAGCGGTCTTCGGCACACTATCCTTAGCCACTCTCAACTGGTGAAATCCCGTTGCCAAATCCATCTGAGAAAACACCTTAGCTTCGTGAAGCTGATCAAACAAGTCATCTATTCTCGGCAATGGATACTTGTTCTTCTTAGTCACCTTATTCAGCTCACGATAATCGACGCACAATCTCAATGACCCATCTGCCTTGGTTGCAAACACAACTGGTGCACCCCACTCGGACACACTACGCCGAATGAATCCTTTCTGTAAAAGGTCATCAACTTGCACCCTCAACTCCTGCTGTTCCCTAGGCGCCATCCTCCTAAGAGGCATCACAACAGGTCTGGCTCCTTCAACTAGATCTATACGAAACTCGATCTCTCTATGCGGCGGCAACCCTTTGACTTCGTCAAAGACATCCTCGAATCCATTTGCGATTGGCACTAAAGACAGTCCATCCCGTGGAACAACTAGCGAATACATGAAGCTCATGAAGACGCCTTCCTCATGCTTACATCGTATCACAATCTTTCGCCCCTCCACATTCTCGACTGTCACCTCCAGCCTCTCACAATCAACCTTAGCCGCATACTTCCTAAGCCAGTCCATACCCAAGATAATTCCGAACCCCGCAAAGTTCAGAACAAAGCAATCACAAACAAAAGAGCAACCATGACTCGACACAATTAGACCACGGCATAACATACACAAACAAGACGAACCCCCAACTGGATTAGTCACAACCAATGGCCTATCAACAATATCCGGCTTCAAATCTAACCGGCCTACTAGTTCATTACAAACAAACGAATGCGATGCTCCAGTATCAAACAAAACTCTAACTGGAATACCACATAGGAAAAGAGTACCTTGAACCACCACACTCTTTCCGTTTTCTTCTGCAGTAGGAGCTTTCGAAGACGACGGAACAGCTCCCAAAGCATAAGCTTGCACAATCTGCTTGTCCCTCCTCGGCTCTGGACAATTCTTCCTGAAATGTCCCGGCTTGTCACAGTTGTGACACTTCATCGGCACCTTAGGATTCTTACAATCCTTCGAGAAATGGCCCTTCTGCTGACAGTTGTAGCAAGTCACCTCGCCTTTCGGCTTCTTCTGGCCATCCTTACCCTTCTGCTGCTGCTTCCTCTTCTTGTTTCCACCCTGCTGGGGTTTAGACTCTTCCCTGGTCACAGCAACAACGGATCCATCCTTAGGAAACAGACTCTCATGCCTGAGAGCTTTCTCCACAAGATTCTCAAATGAATCATCCAAATGGTCCACCAACTGCCTCCCAAGATAATTGTCCAAGCCTGTCACGAACTTCTCATTCTTCTGATAAGCAGATTCAATATATGACCGGGCATACTTGGACAAAGCTTCAAACTCAGAAACATACTCAAGAACAGATCTTCCATCCTGCTTGAGCTCTACAAACTTCTTGAACAGAACAGACTTCTGAGCTGTAGAAATGAACTTAGCTTCAAATCTGACTTGGAATTGCTCCCAAGTAATCTCTTCTTCCGGAGTAGTGATGGTAATAGAGTTCCACCAATCTGAAGCTCTCCCTTGAAGCTGCCTCGATGCCAACTTCCTCTTAGTTGCATCATCAATTCCCAAATCACCAAAGATCCTTCTACAAGCATCTATCCACCTCTGGACCTTAATGGTAGATTCTGTTCCCAAGAAAACCTTCCCTCCAAGAGCAGTATAATCCTTGCACAACTTAGCAAAATCCACTGGTTTCGAAGTTTGGACTTGAACTCCAACATCTACTGCTGCCCCTGGAACTGGTATCCTTCTCATGATCGAAGTCATCATAGCTTCGATCATGGCTGCATAATCAGCAGTCTCTTCAGTAGCACGGCCTTCCCTAGCAGCTGGTCTCCCTCTTCGACTCATTCTCAATATCTATAAAAAGGAATGATTAGAACATCTAGAGAAACAACTGCATAAAGGACTCAAACTCTACTAAGCTACTATATTATATATAGTATTCATCCATCAAAATACAATTACGTCTCTCATACGTAGTTACGACGGCGAGCGTTGGGTAAAATCGATTAACCAATGCTCTGATACCAAATGTGACGACCGCCCATGACCCCTGCACCGAATCTAAAGATAGAGCGCTGTAAGGTGTGCCAGGCGACCATGGACGATTGTCAAGGTAAGATTAAAACGACAGAATCTATCGTATTACTCACAGCGCATGGACAAAATACAATAGAACATATGTATAGTGAAGCTTTACAGAACAAAATGACATCATATAAAACTCCATAATAGTTGAATACAAGCATCCACATAGTCAATACATCAAGCCTCACTACATATCTCTCAGAGAATACAAAACAGCGGAATATCCAGTACATAATAAGAAGATAATATGCAACCCTCTAGCTCGTCTTCGATATCAGCATCGTGAGAAGAGAACAGCACCTGTCACCTGCTACCTAGTCTGCCCGTCCCAAAATGGACGAACAGCCCAAGGCAATAAGAATTAAAACATAAAGCCTTGAGTCAGACAACAGTCTTAGTGAGCAGTAAATTAACTAACAACATACCAAAAGAGCATAAAGGAAAAGGAATAGGAATACAACCCTCCCACTCCAACCTCATTCTACAGTGATAGCCTCCAGACACACACTAAGCAGAAGCAAACATAGCAGAGCATACAATTTAAAGTAAAGCTAATATCACTCGAGTCAAGGGCGATGTTTTCCAAGTACCAAGGCCTAAATCAGATAAGCACCCAAAAAATACCGCTCTTGAGTCTGAATGACGATACAACCAAACATCCATGACTCTGGCTATCACTGTTATCATTGCTTCGATATCACCGTTAATTGAATGACCGGCACATTCTTTCAGCCGTCCGTCAAGGGCTAATGGAAACCCCGGTTCTAGACATAACTCCCGCACGTCGTCGCAGCCCGTGCCTAGGACTATCGAATCTGCCCAGAGTACTCGACCATCAACAGTTGGCCGTTGGGACTATCGAATCTGCCCAAACGTACTCTTGCTTAGAGCATGCTAGAACCTTCAACAACGATGCTATCCAAGCCTCCTAGTCATCCTCCTCGACGACTATTCTCATATCCATTCATTATCCTCAACTCAAATTATATCACCGAGTTATCAACATGCTTGGAATGATCCCGTCTGGATTAGACCAAGTCTTCATCACATGATTGCCTCGCTTCATTACATCCTCGCAAAGCCTCATTTCATCATCACATCATCAAATCTATGCATAAGAGCTTCATCATCCCGCTACATATGCCACGAGCAGCTTTCCCAATTCAAGAGCCTTTCCCTTAGCTTTTGAATCACCTTCGATCTAAATCTAGTCATCAATCATCTAGTTCATAACAATCAATCAAATCAAACATCAATCCAAGCAATCAAGCATTCAAAAATGATCTAAGTAGAAAATTATAACAATAATGGCATTTTCGTAATTAAAGAGTTGAAAGTCCAATAAGCATGAAAACATGGATTATATCTCTACAAACTTGATGAATGAACTTGCATAGGTTAACATATGATAAAATGGATGTAACATCATCATGAACAATGGATCTATATGGATCTACACTTAGGATGAAGAAAATGCATGGAAATCTCTATTTTAACACCAAATCGAGCCAACAATCCGATATACTCCTTTGGATCCGTGTGAGAGATAATCACCACTCACCAAATCACCTAAACAAACCCAAATCAACACGCATCAGATCTGGACAGCAAAGGATCAAGCTTGATCTATCACGAATCCGCTTCAAATGATGAAATCTCCCTTGAAAAGATGAAGATCTTCAACTTAAGCTCTTGAATCTTCAATCTTGATCTTTGATTTGGATGGAAGGAAGCACTGGATTAGAGTGGAGAAAAGAAGTGAAGAAGTGTAGAAGTCGAGCTCTCAAAATGGCAGCACTTCGTCGCTTCAAAATCCGGATCCCAAAAAGTGAGAACAACCCCTCCTATTTATAGCTGAAAACTGCCCTTAAGTCGTAACTAGTCTATCTCCTAAGTCGTTTCCGACTCACGACTCAAGCCCCTACGACTCAACAACCCCCTACGACTTAACCAAGCTACGAGCCAACACACGCTCCTACGATTTAATCCTCATCTGTCTACGACTCATGACAAAACAGCCATCTCCTAAGTCGTATACGACTTATAGCATCTTCCGACTCAACACAAAGGCTACGACTCATCAGAAGATACGACTTAACAAAGAGTTCAACCTACGACTCATCAAATAACTGGTACGACTCATCAGTCAACATGAGTACGACTCATCAGACAACTTGAGTACGACTCATCACCTTAACTTGGGTATACGACTCAACCACTAAGTCGGTTGCGACTTAACACCTTCGTCTATATGACTTAACGACTTAACAACCTGCTGGGATACGACTTAGCTGGTTAGACGAGACAACTCATTCTACGACTTATTAGTTAACTCGGTCACGACTTATACTTGGCAGAAGATACGACTCATCACATCTATGCTTCTACGACTTATGACCGCTAACTCCTCAGTCGCTCACGACTCAACAGCTTACTGGAATACGACTCATCGAACAAACACTAAACTCGGCAACGACTTATGAATGCGTGTGACCTAACATATGACTCGGTCACGACTTAACCCCTTAGGTCGCCTACGACCTAACCAAAGCCAACAACTAGTCTTCCTTAAGTCGTCTAACGACCTAACTCCAAGCCATGTGTCAACACTCCCATCTCCTAAGTCGTATACGACTCACGACTTATGCTAAGTCGTGAACGACTTAGGACTTAGCCAAAAATTGCCTAAAATCTGAAATGGCTCAAAATGCTAAAACTCCAGATTCTGTCGAACTTATCGATCCGTTAAAAATACGGGTCGTTACATGAGCTACCCTATATGTGGGAGTCGGAATCACACAGATTGAGGTCTAGACTTACCAAAAAGCAAAAAGGTATGTGTGAGTGGAATCACACAAGTGGTGTCTAGTCTAACCTCGCAAACAAAAAGGTATGTGTGAGTGGAATCACACAAGTGGTGTCTAGACTAACCAAAAAGGTATGTGTGAGTGGAATCACACAAGTGGTGTCTAGTCTAACCTTGCAAACAAAAAGGTATGTGTGAGTGGAATCACACAAGTGGTGTCTAGACTAACCAAAAAGCAAAAAGGTATGTGTGAGTGGAATCACACAAGTGGTGTCTAGTCTAACCTTGAAAACAAAAAGGTATGTGTGAGTGGAATCACACAAGTGGTGTCTAGACTAACCAAAAAGAAAAAAGGTATGTGTGAGTGGAATCACACAAGTGGTGTTTAGTCTAACCTTGCAAACAAAAAGGTATGTGTGAGTGGAATCACACAAGTGGTGTCTAGACTAACCAAAAAGGTATGTGTGAGTGGAATCACACAAGTGGTGTCTAGTCTAACCAAAAAAAATGATCATCATCGATCACAAAGAAGTGTCGATTACACTAAGCTAGTAAATATAAGAGTTTAGCTTCATGTCCCATAACCACTTGCTTAACTCAAATATTTACGAACAGATTGTAGATCTACACTAGAAAATTATCACAAGAGTTTTAAATATGTGTGAATCGAAATCACACCAATGAGGTATAGACTAACCTTGAAGATAAAGAGATATGTGTGAATCGAAATCACACAAATGGTGTCTAGTCTAACCTCGCAAACAAAGAGACATCGCACAATTGCTAGTCTAAATCATAAAATGATCGTCATGATCAACGAGAAGTATCAATCACACCAAGCTAGTAAATATATGAGTTTAGCTTCATGTCCCATAACCACTTGCTTAACTTAAATATTTACGAACAAGCTGTAAATCTCCACTAGGAAATTGTCACAAAAGGGTTCAATCGAACAAGTCCAAGAGCTAACCGACGAAGTGAACGCAAGCGTTTCATACCACTTGTTTCACTAAGTCGTTTAAGTCGATTTCTCAACCGAGTGAAGTAAAGGCTTGTATATACTAGTAGATTAGAAAACGGTTTGATAAACGAGTTTGGTATTAAAAATAGAGTTGAAAACATTTTGATGAAAGGGTTTTGATATTTACTACTAGTATTAAAACATTCAAATCTTTAGAGTGACAAGTCACAAAACGATTGTTAAAACAAATCGAATCACATAAAATTCACATTCGAAGACGTGAGAATAATCCAAAGAAATCAATTCCCAAAACCATCAAAGTAAGAAGTTCTGTTAAATGTTTTTCGGATAAGATCGCCTACGCAGAGTTGTACAGGGTTCGACCTAGTGAAGACAAAATGAGGTCTAACGACCTAAGGGGGATAGGGTCGAGCGACCTAACGAGGTACCATCCCGAAAGAGGAGTCATCAAAGTCTTAAGAAATGATAACAACAAATAGGATCATCACAAATCGATTTAAATTGAAAATTCAATCCAAAAAGACAAACTGGACTGAAACAGCAGGTTCAGTCGACTGGACAGAGTTTTCAGTCGACTGACCCTGTGCCTGGAAATTTTCCAGGTTCAGGAACCTTTCTGTTTCCAGGTCCAGTCGACTGAACAGAGTTTTCAGTCGACTGAATCATGCCTGGAAACTTTCGGGTTCCAGGTTCAGTCGACTGAACAGAGAATTCAGTCGACTGAATCATGCCTGGGCTGTTTTTCAGCCTTTACAAAATGAAGAGAAAACTCTTCCGAAATGCAACCGGACGAACATTGGCTCTAAGGGTTTATGCCAAACAGCAACCCGGCCCTATATGCTCCTCGGTTCAACACCAAAAACATGATCAAAACATCAAAGTTAGGATTTTCAAAGAATTGAACTCAAAACACTAAAAATTGGAATATTCACCAAATCAATCCAAACCAAAAGCAATTGCACAAGAATAAGTGTTAGGAATTCATACCTAACAATCGAAGATAGATATAGACATAGATGTGAGATAAAAGTCTCACCTTTGAACCCAAACGAATGAAGAAGATGCTATGGAGCAATGGCAAGAGCAACTACTCTTATTCCAACTCAACAAGCTTGAATTCAAAGCTTAAAAAGAAGAACATTCCCAAAGTTAGGGTTAGGAATTTCTGAAATTGGAAGGAGAAAGAGTTGGAGAAGGAGAAGGAGATGCTTACCAATGGGTTCTCTTTGAATTTGGAGCTAGAATTCAACTTTGCAAATGAACTAGGGCTTGGAATTTCTAATTTCCAATCTTTTCCCCCATTATTTTCTTGAGCTTGAGAGAGTAAGGAAATGAGGAATGAATGAAGAGAAGTGGAGAGGGGTTGGGTTGATATAAACAGAATTGGGCAAGTGGGCTGAACCAAACCCAAAGTCCAAAGTGAAAAAGTAGCAAAATTCTACTAACTCCAAACATATCGAAGCTTATACTCAAAAAGGTCGCAAACGGCATTTTGAATTCAATGGAAGTGGTCTCGAGTCCTAATTCAACTGTTTGCAAAAAGTAGCTTTTCGGACTAAAATCCGACTAACGACGAAATATTTAAATATAAAATCGACAAATATGCGGGTTGTTACAAGCGCGGTGACTCGTGATATGGTGGCGTCTTTGTTCATCTGAGATCGAACTCATGGGCTAGGGTTTCACATGCTGAGAGGAGCACATATGATGACGTGTAAGGTTATTTTTTTTGTTCTTTAATTTAAATTTCAATTGTTTTTACCTTAATAACTTTTGCATATGAGGTCCAATTCACGCGCGGTTTGTTCCACTGGGTTGAAATGATATATACCCGAACGATCTATAGATTAGGGAAAAATCGTTATGGGTTGAAATGATAGATTCGAGCTATTTTATGAATTTATATTTAATTCAGGATTGCGGTTTGAAATGATATATACCCGTAAAATTTAAATTGCGGATTGAAATGATAAATATCCATATCACTTGACCCTAGATTAGAGAATTATATACGGACACAGGATTGGTTAAATTAAATGATTTTAAAATCTTTAATTTTTGAATTTAGTAAAATGATATTTTGAAATAAAATTTGATTTATATAAATTGGATTATTGTCGAAATTCAAGCTTTATATTAAAACGGGATTGGTTTAAAAGGAATTTGTTGAAGGAATTTAAATGGAAATTTTAAATTTGATTTTTGAAGTATAATTGAAATTTATCGAAATTGAATTATTAAAATTATTTGAAATATAACTTTGAAATGTATTGAAATTAAAGTAAATATAAATTGAGATTTCCAACATGGATTTGAACTGATATAAAATTTAATGGTCTATATAGAATTTAAATTGAAGATTTGGAATTAGGTTTTATCGGGAAATTGAAATGGTCTGATTTTTTTGAAATGAAATAAATAGTTTTAAATTGATATAAATTCCAAATTCATGTTTTCAAGTATAAACTGTTTTAAAATATATTATTTTTAAGATTCTAAATTTTAAGATTTTCTATTTTTTAAACTATTTTAACCTATATTAACTATATTAAATCAATTTTAACCTATTTTAAACCAATTTAATTTATTTTAAACTAATTTAACCATTTAATTTAATTTAAATCTAATTAATCTATTTTTAAGCTATTTAATCTATTTTAATTATATTTAATCTATTTTAAATCTATTCAACTATCTTAAATCAATTTAAAAACTATTTTAATCTATTTTAAATTATTTTAGAGTGTTTTAACTATTTCTAACTATTTAAAACTATTTAAAACTATCTAAACTATCTTTCTGAATTTCAAACTAAATAAAGTATACATTTTTATAATTTAGATCCTCAACTTTAAGGTGAATATGGTTACATGATATTATAACCTTAGTTGGATTTAAATTACATATTTGATTTGAATATGAAGTTCTGAAATGAGGATTTTAAACTATTTTGAAAATATGATTTTTGGAAGTGAATATAATTTCGAAAGCGATAAGGTTTGAATTGAATATGATATTTTGATATCAATATGAAATGATTTTGGAAATGTAAAAGAACCATCCGGTGTGAAATAAGAGTTTGGTTGTTAAAGAGACCGAGATTGGATATTGTCATACTCTCTGCCAATACCGAAAACCACTTTAGCAACTATGTACATGGTGGGGATTCCAGAAATGAAGTAGGATGGTTTGGTGAACGATTCCTGTATAAGGTTTGACGTGACCATGACTCTCATGAGTCGGCTTAGATGTGACTAAAACAGGAGCTATACTGGGCCAAGTGAGGTCATTCATCCTATCGAGCACATTTCTTCGATATTATACTTTGACTTTATGATTGATTTGGTGGCCACCCCTTGATTTTGATTATGGGAGTAGGTCCGAGGTGGGCGGCAATAGCTGCTATGCGTTACCACCAGTCGGGGAGTGCAATTGGTATATCTAACCTGGCATTACCTCGAGTGCCGTGTTCGCATGCCCTAGAGCGCCTTCTACGAGTTTTTTTGGTACCATACCTATGGAGTGCCCTCTGATAGCACTCCAGTATATGAGGGGAGTTACGGTACTGTATAGACTATAGGAATATATAAAATGTGTTAAGGGGGATATAGGTAATGCCTTAATGCTATTTTAATACTTTACTTTACTGTAGACATATTATAATAGTGTATTATAATATATAATAGATAGTTTAACGAATCCTTAGGAGATGGGAATCCTGAGCATCTCTTAAGTGACTGCATCTATGTTAGACACTGTATAGGAGATGTCAAACCCCGTAAACATCTCTGACTCTGCCACACGCATATTTACCATTGGTTTAACTTATATAAGATCTTTTACTTCTGACTCGAGTATTTTGTCTGTTTAATTCGCTTGGGTCAGCCTGAGCACTTCAGGATTTGAAGACCTTATTTCTAAGGGATGAAGACGAAGATTTTGTACTATTATTATTATTATTATTATTTCCATCTGCATCATACTATTCCGTTGCATCGTTATTTATCTCTGTGTATGTAACTCCGATTCTGTGTTGTATAAGTATAATCAATAGTTTTGTAAATAGCTTCATGAACTGTTATTTGATTATTATATTTTTTCATTCCACTATGAGATTCTGTTTTTTTTCTTTCTTTGCTTTTTCTTATTTACCCCAATAACAATTAACCTCTTCGTATGGTTTATGTTTGACATGTGTGTCTGCTTAAAACGTCCAAAAAGGCAGGTCGTTACAGTTGGTATTAGAGCTTTGGTTTAGCGATAACCTTAGCTGTAGGATCGATTTCATTCTAGAGGGGTGTTGAATAGGATGATACTAATAATTGTAAAAATTTAACGTGGAAGTATATAAAATAATTACAGCGCTAATAATAGCAGCATAATAGCAAAACAGATAATAGCAGAATATAAAAGGCAGAAAATAGAACACACAAATTTACCCATCTTCGGCACAACCTTACCTTTGTGCTACCCCAAGGTTTCTACTAAAATTAAGTAGTCAAACGCTTACACACGTAAACTTGTGACACCCGCTATCAAATAACCCAACTCTACGCTCAAAATCCTACCACAACTCAGCCATTGAGTTGCGAATTCTCGAACTACGCCACCGTAGTTCGTCCTCTAGTCACACGACTAGAAATTACAAAAGTTTAAAATAAAAATACAAATAAAAAACAATTTAAAGAACCAAAAACCCTAATATATAAAATAAATCCCAATATCTATTTATAATAACCGGTAATAAGTCCCCTTTTCTTTTTTTTATATTCTACCGGTATCTTTCTTCTTTGTGAAAATCGCTCGTTCGTTCCTCTTTTCCATCGAGGCAGATTATCTTGTTCAGTGTATAACTTCACTGTGTAAATGTGAGCATGTTGAAGTGTTGAGTCATGTGTATACCTATTTGCCTCCTTTATGTGTTGTTCACTACTTTTTGTACTTATTCATTTTTGATTTTGGACTGGTCGAGTTGTTTTAGTTGTCTTGACCATTTTATTGAACTTTTACATTTGGATTGCACCTGTGTGGAATTCAGCTTATAGCTCAGGTTTGACCTTGTGCTCGTGCTATGACTTTATTTGTATTGCACTTGAGTTGAACCCGACTTTTGATTGGGTTTGACCTTGTGCTCACCTGTCCCTTTAATTTTATCAAGTGTACATCGGTGTGCACGGCCTTGTGGCATGTATAGTGATATGCTGTGCATGTCACAAGTTGTTCGTGTTTGATGAATTCAAAATTAAATGATGACGAAAAACCCAAATAACCAAGGCAAATAATATTTTCAAATTAAACATTTTATTTTACACTGCAAAAATATTTCATTTTCAATTTTACTACGTTAGTATGTGTTTTTCAGATTGCTCAGATGCTAGATTCAATCTGGAATAGATTTGAAGATCAATTTTGAGTAAACGAGTGATATGTAATGAGGTGCTGATGTAAATGATAATTGTACAGTGTTGTGAACTATTGTATATATAGTAGAGCACAAATTTGTACTATTCAAAATTGTAATAAAATATTTGTTTGAATAAAATATCTGTTTGAGTTTAAATTCTGTGTTATTTATGTTATTCAACAAATATTTATTTAATTATGTGAAAAAAATAGTACATTAAAAAATACATTTAAATGAATATATATATATGTTTGTTATCATTAAACGAAAATCATATACTAGCATATTCAACAATCTCCCCCTTTTGATGATAACAAATATATATTTAAGATTTTAAATTTATTAAATGTATTTGATCGTTCAATTTTCTCCATTTATTTGAATGCTCCCTCTCTACGAAATTCTCCCCCTTCATATATGCATGAAAATAAATAAAATATACAAATGAACCTAGATTCAAGTAAAAAATACAAAAAAATATATTTGACTTTTATTTGTCAAAATCTTAACTTTTCTCTCCCTCTTTTGTTATCAGCAAAAGAGTAATAGTGTTAGAAAAATAGAGGTAAAGTGATAGATGTTGATACAACATTAATACTCAATCTAGTATAAATATTAATTTCAATAAAAAATCAAACAAAAATCATAAATACTCTTTTAGGCGCATATTCCACTTTCGAATGATAGGGATGATGTCGATATACAAAACCATATAGTTGTGTCTATTTATGGTATATTTATATCAGGAATTAGAATATCTACTAACCATGCATAACCGTTAGGACTTTTAAATGAGATTAATAGTATTCCCAATTTTTTGTAAAAAAATTGAATTCAAGTATCTTCTAACCATGCATAACCGTGAGGACTTTTAAATGGGATTAGAATCATCTTGTCTATTTAATAATCAATTTTGATATGTGTTTCATACATGCATAACCGTGAGGACTTTTAAATGAGCGTGAAAGCACATAATCAAAAATTCCAAGTAAGTCACCCATGCATAAGCGTGAGGACTTTTAAATGAGATTGAATACTTTGGATGTTTTTTTACTGCTAAAAATATAATAAAATGAAAGCGCATAATTTCTCATTTAAAATACCACATAGACATACTATATTTGATTTTGATGAGTGACGACCGAAGAAATATGACAGAATTAGAGATGGTCATGGAATTTTTTACCAACAAAAAGTTTTTATAACTCTTGTTTAAATTTCTAAAGAAATTTACTAACTATATTGTCTCAAGTTATAATAAATGATTAATATCAACACTCATCACTTTTTCAACCAGTATTTATCTTTTAGATAATCAGTAGGGAGTCAGATTAGTCAATGTAGTCATTTAAGATCAAATCCAAAAATAATTATAAAATCAAATTTTCTACGATGACTAATCTGTAACAAGGTCAACAAAAATGATTTTCTTGAAGGGGTTTTATAAGAAAAATGTTTGCTACTTAAAAAATTTTTGAAAAGAAAAATATGCAGATTCTTTGAAATTGTGATGCAGCTAATGAATGTCTCAACATAAATCATGTTCCACTAGTAATTTTTCTATCAACTGGATTACCAGTGTAATCTGCATCTGAATTTCTTGTTGACTCAAAATTATCATCAGTTGGATTTGATAGACCAGACCGTGAAGTGTGCAACACAGTGTCTTAAAACAGCTTTTAAATGAAATTGAATTGAAGCCGTGCAAATCAACAAATCAGTGAATGTAGTGACAGATCTCGAATCAGTAAAATAACCAAATATATCCATAAGTATCTTGAGAAATCATTAATCAATAAAACATCATCATTAGTCCAAACACATATATACGAACTAATTCAAAGTCTCTAGAAATACTTATAGTATTCATGGCATAAAAATACAATTGGCCAACAATTTTGAAAAAGTCAGAATCATAATCAACATTTATTATCACATAAGTGGCTGAATTAATTCAGATTATGGTGTAAATTATCACATTTAATATATCGTTCAAGATAAATATACTATTTCCTGTTTTACCTTTACGATAGTTTCGTTGTTGCCCATTGTATGTCTGGAACACCCTGAATTCTGATAACACTGTTGTTGTTCCTTAGCCAGCCACCATACCTACATGAGAAAAGATTTTTGAGACCTATTTGTTTTTATAGGTCCATGGTTGTTAGTGGCAAATGATTTTAAAAAATATAATTGTGTACACCCAAAACTATTTATATCTGTTCCTTTCGGCACACAGATTTGTTAACTTTGAGGGATTTTATATTCATGCCTTTTGGTTTGAAATAAATATTGATGTTGAATTCTGAAATAAATATTGATGTTGAATTCTGAAATCCCCTTGAAATGAGAAGTACAACCCAGAAGGAAAGTAAGTTTTTGAACTTATAAGTGGGAAAGTGATATTAATAAGAAATTTAAATTTAGGAGGTAAACATCTAAATTGAGAAGTCTAAATGGATTAAACAAATTGGAATTTAACTCTGGGAAAGTTAAATAAGTTTAGAACTTATAGCCTCAAATGGGAGATTTCAAGATGGAATTAAGATTTAACTTATGGAAGTTAAATGGATTAAATTGAAAAAGAAGTTATGCATGAATGATTTTAAAACGATATTTGAAATAAAAATGAGTCTCGAATTCTGGAAATTTAAAATGAACCAAATTAATGGAATTAATTATAAAAATAGCCAAGAACAAATAAAAGGATAATTAGAAATAAGAACAAAAGCTGAAAACTCGACTAATCGAAGTTTTAAATATAGGTTAAGAAGTCCTACTAGAATCTAGTCCAAGTGTAAGTGATGGCTAAAGGAGAAGAATGGAAGGCAAGACGTAGGGAGCGGAGAGCAGCTGCACGTAAGGCACGAGAAGAAGCAATACTAGAGCATTAGAAAAGGGTTAGGGGATGGGCTGGACCAAGTACTTATGATAATGTCACATGCTATAGATATTATAGTAAAGGGCATTACGCAGCTAAGTGTCGTAAACCAAGAATGGAACAGAATGAAGTAGTCAAACGGTTTTGCTTTGAGATTTTCTGCTTTAATTGTCAAAAGAAAGGACATTTTCTAAACCATTGCCTTAAAGTGAGGAAGGGGAAAACGTAAACTCATAATGCCAGTAGATGGATTAACTATTTGCTCCCATTGTAAAATGACGGGACACATCGCTAGAGATTGTCCTAAGAGACAGAAGAAATGGAAAGGTGTAAAACACCCTGTGGGAGACATGAAAATTGTCCATAAATATGGAAGTATAGAGACCTTTTGTGGAAAATGCTATAAGTGGGGACACTTTGTTGAAGATTGCATGGATGGGCTTGGCCTGTTCGTAGGAAGTCCGTAAGGATGTTTTTATGAAGGATGCTAAGGCTCTGTTCTTTTCTAAACCATAGGTTATGGTAAAGGCGTCTAGATTATAACCTTTTGTAAGGCTTTTATTATTAATAAATGGATGTAATGTTTGAACCTACTAGTGTTGTAGTCTATCGATGTTGTGAAATATTTTGTAGAAGTACGATCTAATATAAAATAACTTTTTATATTAATTTGAATGAAAAAATTGGAATTGCTTAATTATTAATGTTGGAATTGAATTGAATTAATTAGAATCGTAATCGAAATTAAACCAAATTGAAATCGAAAGGGAAATTGATTTGAATTGAAGTAGATATCGAAGTTAATTCGAATTGTAATCTGGATTGAATCAATTTAAATGGAAGTGAAAATTGAAAATTGATTTGAATTGGAGATTGGAAACTGAATCGGTTTGACTTTGAAACTATTTTTAAATAAATTATTCTAATATAAACTATCTTAAATCTATTTTCTTAAATATTCAAATTATTTTGGGTTTTCCAAGCTATTTAATATACAAACCATTCTTTTTACAATCGAAACTATCTTATTTTAACTATTTAACTATTTTAAAACTATTCAAGCTATTTTCTAATTCAAATTGGTCATAGTAGAAATTATTTATATTTAAACCATGGATTTAAGAACTAATTGGGACAAATTGAAGTTATAATCCAAATGGAATTCGAAGCAATTTTGAATCGGTACTGAAATTGAAATATTAAGGCAAAAATGATTTAAAGTGAAGAGTATATTTTGAGTAAAATAGGATGGGTTTAAAATGAACGTTGGATAGTACTAAAACTGAAACTTACTTTATAAAGAGAAAAAAAAGTAACAAATGACTTTGAAATAGGTAACCGAACTTGAAAAAAAAATTGATTTGGCATCAATGAGGTTATATATTTGTTATATATTAAAACTCCCCTTATTGAAAATATAACCTGAAGGAAATGATCTTTGAAGGATATTTGAAATACTAAATGGAGTTTATGTAAGTATGAAATTAACTCAAAAATTATTGATCTGGAAATTATTTGTGTTAAAAGGAATGATTTTATATGTATATAAGAATAAAACTGGAAAGGTTTTGGGAACCCTTTGATTTGAAAGGCTTTTGATTTCACAAAAAACAATTTTGGAAATTTGGTAAACCAAATTTGAGAACTTTCGATTTTGAAGATATCGATTTTGTATAGATGAAGTTTATATGTGATACTTATAAAGAGTATGATTTGAAAGGAACTATATATGTATATACCATGATATGTTTTGAGAAAGGTATGGAAAAAAGGCATCCCCATTGAGAGTCGAAACTTATAGTAGGAGATCCACTATGTGGTTGTGCTTAGAACCCTAAGGGTGGGTTCAATGAAATTGGGACCCCAGAGGACATTCGGACAAAACTTGAGTTCCTGATGATAATTTATTGGGTAGCGTAAGTCGAGGGGCGCTGATGCCTATAGTTACATAAGGGTTATGCTGTGACGGCAACGTAACCCTTGTGTAATTGCGATCTACTGCATTGCATAGCATAAGTCATGTTGTAATGAGTGCTTACAATCTACATTTGATTTTGCTGGGAGAGTGACGTAACATCGGTAGATTGCGATCTATGTGGTTCCTTAGTGGAATTCGTGCGACAGTGAGTGCCTACAGTCTACATTGGGTTTGGCTGGTGTAGCATGCGATCTATGTGGTGAAGTTTCGTTTGACTACGTAATTCGAGTAGTGTTGATGCCTACAGTTACGCGGGTTTTGCTATGATGGCAACACAATCCAAGTTGTAGCTGCGATCTGTTGCAGTTCCCATGGCGAAAGTCGAGAGGTGCGGATGCTTATAGTTTTCTTATGGATTTCGCCGGGAGGGTGAAGCAATCATCGTGCTAATTGTGATCCATTTGGGGGTGATGCTTTCCATAGCATTTTCGAAAAGAGGTTTTCAAGTATTTTCACTAGATATTGAAAACGGTCTGCTAAGTACTTATAGATTTTCAATCCTACGCCTGATCAACGTATGATTGAATTTTTGTGAGAACAAGGATGGACATATTAAGACATCGAGTTATAAAATGTATTTTTATATAATACTAGCTTAGTAATACTATATAATTTAAAGTGTTTTAAAAGGTACAGTAAAAGAGCAAGGAGTCAAAATGTTTGAAAAGAATGATTTAATTAATAATACACGTTGAAATTAAAATTCTCATTTCGTTCCTTTTCGAGGATGAAAAACTCTAAGAGGGAAGGAATGTAACGACCCAGGTTTTTGACGCTTGTTAATGAGAAAATTAACTGTTTTCAATTATTGAAATATTGATTTTTTAAGTCGAACAAATAAATTTCTGATATTTAAATATCTGAATAAATATAAAATTGATTTTGAAACTATATAAACCTTTAAATTAATAAATTTTTGAGGTATGATTGATTTAAAGCATATAAGATTTTAAATTGAAAAGTATCTAAATATGATAAATTTTATAGAAATATAAATAAACTCCACAATTTGAACTTAAGATAAATATCAATATATTTGTATATATAAAATATCCATTTATAGAAAAATATACATGTGTATGTATGTTATGAAAATATTGTATATGTAAATAAATATATATACAGGAACGTATAACTTCAAAATTGTAAGATTCCAAAACTTATGACCATGTATAAAAGTTATAAAAGAAATGCTTATGGAAATAATAAATATCTATACATATATGTGTAAGCATGTGTATATCTAAATATATAAAATAAAAGGTAAAGCATGACAAAGTAAAAATATATATTGTGTATGTACGCATATCCACACACAAATAGATATATATATATATACACACATACGTGTTTATGGTAAATAAATGTGTAAATGTGTATATGAATAAGTGTAAACATATATATATATATATATATATATATATATATGATGACAAATGTATATAGGTAAATGTATATATGAAGTATGCATGTATGTACAAAAGAGAACATCATCATAGCAATCTCAAATCACACATAAAACTTCAAATCACCCAAAACTTCAAATCATGCAAAAAGGAAAAATCAAATCAGGTCAAACATTTTCAAATCAAAATTAAAAGAAAAAAATGCAAAGCCTGTAACAAAGCTTCAACCCGCTCCTCCCATTCTCTGTTATATATATATATATATATACCATTGTATGCTTTGCATTTTTACATTCAAACAAGATAACAAGGAAAATAATAATATAGAAGGAAAATGTATACCTGGCTACAAAATCTTATACCTCACAAATCGTTTAGATTTAGCTTATGATGTCAAAGGAAAAACATTTGTTTTTGACTATACTTTATTTTAAAATTTGTTTTATAAATTATTATCAAGTATAAAAGAATAAAAATATAATTTGCAGTAAGTTAACCTAATTTTGGGAAAAATCGAATATCACGTTTTATGTTTTTACTTTTATAAATTTGATCGTCATTGGAAACAATGAATTTTTTAAGGTTGTTTCACGATTTTTACTTACATATGTGACGAGACAATTGGAGATGATCGTTTTTAGGTCTTGGACCAAATTCAGGCAAATGTGTCGATGTCGGGGGCCGGGTTTAGTCGAGAGGGAGCTGTGGAGATGGGGAGCGGGGGAAAAATGGAGCAGCGCTTTCTGCTGAAGCGAGGCATCGAGATGAGACAAAGGTAGGGTTTAAGGTGGGTGTTTTGGTGATCTTGGTTTCATAGCAAAAGAAAGGAAAATAGAGAGGTGGCAGGTTGCGCACTTGGGGGAGAAGGAAGATAAGGGTGTATCAATCGTTCGGGCATGGTTCGGTGGTTAATGGTGGTACATGGCGGCATTGAGAGGCGATCGAGTGGTGGTGGGTACTGCATTGCTTGGGGTTATCTATTCGATATTCGAGCAAGGAGTTTTGTGGAGTTTTTCGATGGTGGAGCATGGGGTAGGGGTCGGTGGTGGCTTGTAGGGATGATCGTCATCGAAGGGTGGCAGTGTGCACATGTATGTGCACAACTGTGTGAAATTGCCTGGATTTTGAATTGAAGAAGAATAGGTGGGAATTGGAAAGAAAAAGAAAGAAAGAGGGAAGGAGAGTGATGGGGCAGAAAGAAGAGTTTGCTGGATAAGAAAAGGAAAAGGAAAAGGAAAAAAGAAGGGAAAAAAGAAAAGAAGAAAGAAAAAGGAAAATAAGGAAGAAAATGAAAATAAGGAAAAGGAAAAAGAAAAAAGAAAAAGAAAGAAGGGAATAGAAAGAAAGGAAAGGAAGAGAGGGAATGTAATTTATACATATACATTTATAGGATAATTTATATTTTCTTTCTTTTAACTAAAAAGCTATTGTTATTTTAAAGCCGTAATTTAAAGTTAATGATATTTTATAAATTAAATGGTAATTAATTATATTATTAGTTGACTTAAAACTTATGTAAATTGATAAAAGTATACACTAAATAGAGTGTTTAATTTTATTTAACTAGAAATAAATTGTTATATAATTTCTTTAAATTGAAATTATTTTGGATTAAAAACATAAATGAATGCAGTTAATTAAAGTTATTAAATCCTGATGTGAAATTGTTTGATATTGTTATAGATCGTTAATTTGGTTAACAATCTATATCTTGGCTTAGTTCTATTGGATATTTAAATTAACTATTTTTCGTTGGTGCCATCTAGTGGTCAAACAAGTTAATAATAGATTAAAATAATGATTTCATTTTATTTGAAATAAAAATCTGTAATAAATTGCCATAATTGAATATTGTCACCCTAAATGATAAATTGTTTATTTTAAATAATTTACTTCCTTAAATTTATTACTTGGAATCGAAGAGACTGGGATCGAATATCAATGTTATCCGGAACCACTTCGATTTGAAAATCAGTACGAACCTTTACAGGTTTGATTGTAGAGTTTAATAGTCTGGAATTGGATAAATTTTGGAATTGGATTAATTTTTCACAAATTTAACTATTTTAAATAAGTATTGTACTTTAGACATCATCAAAGGATTCCTGTGAAAGTGTTTTTGGTTAAAATCAGATAAAACTCGTCATGTTGTATGAGTTACCTTGGTTTTAAAAAGGTTTTTACAACTTAAGTATTTCAAATTAAATGGGTTTACTCACACTGGTTTTCAGCCTGACTCGGCTGTTACATTATTATAATGCTCGGGTTAGATCGAGTATTACAGAATTTCAAGTTAAGACGCTTATGGAGTTCAGGAGACGAGCTGGATGGCAGAGACGTATTCCACGTATCTGATTATATTTCGCTGTGTATTGTAGGCTGTATTTTCAGCAATTAGGGACATGTTATTATAACTGTCCAAATTTATTGTACACTGATATCTTATATGCGTATTAGCAGTTACAGCTTTTCTTGTATAAATTGTTGTATTATATTTTGTTTCGCTGCGACTATGAGATTCTGTACTGTTATTTATGTTTCTTATTCTATCTTTTTTTATAAAAAACCTAACAACCAGATATTTCTAGTACTCGACTGCTCGGCACTTTATACAGTGGACGTATTAGTGTCGATTTTCGGGGGTCGAAAATCATCTAGTCGTTACAGAGTCTCTCTATAGATATTCTCTGTAGAATAATGATTACGAACTATATATATACACATATATATATGTATGTATGTATGTATATGTATATGTATATGTATATGTATGTATGTTCATAGGGGTTCGCTACAAATTAGATAATATGTCATCTGTTTTTCGAACAAATAATCAATCAAATAACAATATAAACTATCATCCAAGCATTGAACAATAATTTATAACATCAATATCTTATATAGTTTAATTAAATGTGAGTACACTCACTGAATTTCTAATTTTCGCCAAAGCATTTCAGTATGAACAAGCGTTCAGTTTCGTATAAAATTCTACAAGGTTTAAACTCCACCAATCTAATTCTATAGCAAATTAATGATCCCATGCATACAAAGGAACTCACTGCACTTGAATCCAACCACATATAAAATAGTTATTGGTTTTATAAGGAAATGAGTTAATTAAATTAATTAATTATATGGTTAACTAATTAATAATCTAATTAACTGATTGTAACCTTCTTCCCCACTTATACAAATTTCACTGCTTGTATACGATCCGGTTCCTAACCTCATGCACGCACACGACATCAGCCACCAAAGTTCGTTAGAGTTCCTCCATCCACCACTAACATCTTCCCCATCACAAACACTATGCAACCATCACCAAAACCTCGAACTCGGCACCTTAATAAAAATCGCGACTTAGAGCCTAAAGTAGCCACGATTCCCATCCTTCGGACCACCCAAACCTCTACCATACTCCAAATTGCAGCCACCTAATCACTAACTCACGACGAACCCAATACAAACATACCCAAGTCCTCACGTCACCCCAAATCCAAAAAATTGATGCAACGGATAATCACGATGATGACGAAATGAGGATTTCGTGTCAATCAAATCGATAAACGATTCGATGAAACAATATAAAAACGATGGATTGATGATGCCGAACGCCCAAATCCGTTGATCTCTCGAGATACCGGAATCTAGTTATCTCCAACATGTTGATCGCGCACGATACTGGGTTAAAAGATCTACGATTCTTCTACGTTGATCTTGCGCATAAGATTCCTTGAATCAGCTTCAAAATCGTTGATTCGAGCGCACTCAAATAACCGAAGATGGAGAAAGAAGCTCACACTCAACTTCCAATTTTAAGTGGCACAAAGCACACAAAAAAAAGTTTATTCAAAATCCACCCAACTACAAATGACCCAACATCCCTATTTATAGGGTTACATCACAACACTGGCGCACACAGGCGACCCATGACTTACGACCTACGACCTACGACCTAACAAAGGTCGTTAACGACCTAACAGACGCGACTTAAAAACAAACAAATACAACAGCTCATATGACTTAACAACATGCAAACGACTTAAGAAAATTTCAACTCAAAAGCAATGCGACCTAACAACTCGAATGACCTAAATAGATAACACATCTTCAGGTTGAACTTCGGCTTCATGAGCGACTTAAGAGATAAGGTCTTGCGACCTAAGAACTTTAGCATCGACTTAAGGTAGGTCGTTCGCGACCTAAAAATAGCAACATAAGTGGAGCGACTTAAAGCTTACTCGTTACCATCGTTAGGTCACTGGAGCGTCTTAAAACATAACTTGTTAGTCTTAGGACGAGACTTACTAGGTCGGAGCTCTTTAGGTCGTGGCTCGTTTTGCTTGACATAACTTGCTTCATAACTCGCAAGGTCGCTTGAGCGACTTATCAACTCGTTAGGTCACTCGCGACTTAAGGTAACACGCACTGAATGGTTTAGCTCGCTGGACCGGTTCCCATGATTCACTAGGTTGCTTGTAACATGTGAGCGACTTAAAACGATGAGCGATTTACCCTGCTGGGCTGCATCATCCTCCCCTGGTTGAGAAAAATTCATCCTTGAATTTACAATTTCTTCCCCATTGGATTGTTCATCTCCATAATAAGGTATAAGATGTTTAACATTAAACACGTCAGAAGTGTACACATCCTCCGGCAGCTTCAACCTATAAGCATTTTCATTGATCCGTTTCACAATCTTTACAGGACCAATCTTTCGAGCTTTAAGTTTATTGTATGCTCCCACTGGAAAACGATCCTTCGTTAGCACAGCATATACTAAATCTCCTGCATTAAATTCAACACTTCTTCGTTTCAGATCCGCAGATCATTTATACTTCTCATTCGTCTTCTCCAATCGTTCCTGAACGATTTTATAGCATTCTGTCAACCCATCAACAAAATCAACAGCCCGCTTAACTGTCCCCTTTGGTTGTGGCACTATCGTTAAATCCAACGGCCCCTTTGGTAATCTTGAATATACAATCTGAAATGGACTGAAACAAAATGTACCATCTTTGAGAAACGGTCCACCACAACATATATAGAGTCATTTCCCCGTTGAGTCCTCGGTAAGCCCAACACAAAATCCATGCTTACATTAACCCATGGTTTTGTAGGAACATGCAAAGGCATATACAAACCCACATTTGTAGCCGTCCCTTTCGAAACTTGACAAACATGACACCTTCGAACCAACTTTTCAACTTCCCTTCTCATTGACGGCCAATAATACGACTGAGAAATCAACTGCAATGTGCGATCCCGACCAACATGTCCTTCTTCATGCAACTCTTTTACAATTTTCATTCTCAAGCTGCAATCTGGTACGCACAATCGATTCCCCTTGAATAAGAATCCATCTACCAACACAAACTCATCAGTATTCCCATCCTGGACTTTCTCAACAATCTTTGCAAAGTAAGGATCTTCCTCAAACAACTCTGGCAATAGTTCAAATCCTGTCACTTCAACCTTCATCGTTGTCAACAAATGATTCCTCCTGCTCAAGGCATCAGCTACACGATTCGTCACCCCTGATTGGTGCTTTACAACAAAAGTAAACTGCTGCAGATACGCGACCCATGATGCGTGTCTAGCTGAAATTTTGTCCTGCCCTTGCAAATGTTTCAAAGCTTCATGATCCGTATAAAGAACAAACTCCTTTTGAAACAGATAATGTCTCCAGTGCTTCACAGCTTGAACAATTGCGTAAAACTCCACGTCATAAGTGCTATATCTCAACTTGGCTCCAGACAACTTCTCACTTAAATAAGCAACTGGTCTTCCATTCTGACTCAATACTCCACCAATCCCAACCTTCGAAGCATCCGTGTGTAACTCGAACAATATCTGAAAATCCGGCAGTACCAGAATGGGTGCTGTCGTCAAAAGTGTCTTGATCTTCTCAAAAGCTAACTCTGCTTCCTCTGTCCATACGAACTTCTTTCCTTTCATGCAATCGGTTACAGGTGCCATCACACTGCTAAAATGTGGAATGAATCTTCGATAAAAAGATACCAATCCATGAAAACTCCTTACTTCAGTAATTGTCTTGGGCTGTGTCCAACTCCTAACAGCTTCCACTTTGCTTTCATCCACTTGAATACCCTCCTTCGACAGAACATATCCCAGAACCAAAACACTGTGCGTCATGAACACACACTTCTTCGTTGCAGCATAGAATTACTCTTGTCGTAGAATCAACAGCACTTCTCGCAAATGCTGGATATGCTCTTCCATACTCCCACTATAGATCAAAATATCGTCAAAGTAAACTACTACGAACTTCCCAATAAATGGTCTGAAAATCTGATTCATTACTCTCATAAAAGTACTAGGAGCATTTGACAAGCCAAACGGCATAACCAGCCATTCGTATAGACCTTCCCTAGTTTTAAAAGCAGTCTTCCACTCATCACCTGGTCTAATACGAATCTGATGGTATCACCTCTTCAAGTAAATCTTTGAGAACACAACAGCCCCACTCAACTGATCAATTAAATCATCGAACCTCGGCATAGGAAACTTGTATCTCACAGTGATCTTGTTTAGAGCTCGACTGTCCGTACACATCCGCCAAGTCCCATCCTTCTTCGGTACCAATAAGGCTGGCATTGCACAAGGACTCAAGCTCTCCTGAACACGCCCTTGTTCTAACAACTCCTCCACCTGCCTTCTCAGTTCCTCATGCTCCTTAGGACTCATCCTGTAATGTGGCCTGTGAGGTAATGCCGCCGCTGGCACAAGATCAATCTGATGCTGAATATCTCTTAACGGTGGTAACTCCTTGGGCAACTCTTCAGGAAACACATCTCTGAATTCTTCCAACACTGGCTTTACTTCCTCTGGAACTTTAATAGATTCAGTAGCTTCATGTCCAATCAACAAAAACACCTCTGGACTCTCCTCTACTTGTTCAACAAACTCCTTCAAAGTCAACAAAGTCTTCAGCTCCTCAATCTCATCCGACTTGCTCTCTCCTTGTTGTCTCTTCTTCGGAACTAAAATGATCTTAGTACCCTCAAACATAAAGCTGTAGCTATTGGTTCGACCATCATGCTGCACTGCTCGGTCATACTGCCATGGTCTTTCCAAAAGCAAGTGACAAACATCCATCTCCACCACATCACACTAGATCTCATCTTTATATTTCTTCCCAATAGAAAATGGATTATGAACTCGCCTGTCCACCTTCACCTCTCCTCCTTTCCTTAACCACGCTAACTTGTAAGGATTTGGATGCTTCTCCGTCTTCAACTTCAACTTTCTCACAGCTTCGGTGGAAATGATATTGTCACAACTTCCCGCGTCAATCACAAATTTACACACCTTTCCCAATATAGTGCATATCGACTAAAAGATATTACTCCTCAACCAACTAGCCTCTTCTTCCTGCTAAGGTGTCAAACATGATCTCCTCAACATTAGATTACATCCTTCATCTCCTGACCCAATATCCTATTCATCCTCCTCAACTGGACTAGGATAACCTTCATTAATATCCTCACCTTACGCTTCAGCAATCATAGCTCGCCTCTTAGGTTTCGGGCATTCATTACTTTTGTGACCCACTTCCTAGCAATTATAACACTTGAAACTGTTGTTGATCTTCGCCTTCGCAACTTCATTCACAACTGGTTTATTGACAACTTTAGAAACATTGGAACTCCCACTAGCACCCTTGCTCTGAGTATTGTAACTTGGAAACACACCACCTCCTCGTCTTCCCTGCTTCTCCCAAGCCAACGCCTTCTGGTGCGCTTCAGCCACAGATCTAGGGTCAAACATATTTACCATATCCTGGATCTGGATCCTCAACCCCCCAACAAACCTAGCAGTCAATTGTTCCTCCGTCTCCATAATGTCATTTCGAGCAACCAGTTGATAAAACTCATCAGCATAATCATTAACAGTCTTCGTCCCTTGCCTCAAATTCTGCAACCTCTGATACATGAGTGATTGATAATTGTAAGGCAAGAATGTAGCCTTCATCATCTTCTTCATTTTCTCCCAAGTAACAATCTTCGACTTCCCCATCCGTTCTCGTGTAAGTTTAGTTTGCTACCACCATGCCATAGCTCTTCCTCTCAACCTAGTAGCAATCAACTTCACTCGACGATCTTCCGGAACCTCCTTGAAATCAAAGATCTCTTCAACATTAGATAACCAATCTAGAAATTCTTCAGCCTGCATACCACCCTTAAACTCTGGAATTTCAATTTTCATTCCGGACTCCCATTTTTGATCATACTCTGAATGATTTCTTCCTTGGCTTCGTTTTCGACCATGAACACTACCTCTGTTTGCACCAAAAATGGTCACAAACCCCGAATGTAGTGAAAGCACCAGCGTATGAATACGAATCAGCAATATTCAAACACAAATATCAGATCTAAGCAAGCAACAAACAACAATCCAGAAATAATGAACAGTGACATGCAATTTATAGTGGTTCAGCTATCTCCGGCCTACGTCCACTTCAAGGATTTTTATCTTTTATTGATGTTCTTCGCTGATTACAGATGATTACAGCAAATACAATGAATGAATCTGAATATGACAGCAATGGAAAGGAGTAGAGTTGAATCCGGCAGAGTTTGGACGTTGAATGGCCAAAAAAAGATCTTTTTTCTGTTGATTCTAGGGCTCTATTTATAGGCGTAGGAGGCTCAGATCTCACCTAAACTTTGGGAGACTTCTTCTGCCACGTGAGTGGGCCCACGCGACCGGTCCCACCAAGTTTCAACTCAATCTGTGATCGATTCGAATCAACTTCGTATCGATCAGGAAATGTTCCAATTGAGCTGAAACTTGGCAGGTGTGCTCTTTACCTTGCATGGAAGCTACTCTGAAAATTTCGTTGCATTTGGATCAGGGATTTGTGAGATATGATCGATACGAGATCAAGGCTCCATATGCGCTGCCCGGTTCGAATCCATGAATTCGTATCGATGACTTCGCATCGATACAGCACGTGGTTTTGCAGTGGCGTAGCGCGCATCCCTCGGGTAGATCCACCATTTACTCCGAGTCGACCGCGTCTCCCCTTAAACTTCGCCTTACTCGTATCAGAGACGTTGCCCGAATCCATCGATGCCAGCTGGATACGAAGACTAATGGATACGAAATCAAGGCTTCCCGATGGATTCGATCAAGCCTCCTTTCTTTCGATACGAACTAAGACTTATGGGTACGAAACCGACCGATTCGAAGCAAGGTGCACCAATGGATGCGAAGCAGCGTGGATTGATCGAGTCGAACGTCATGGATTCGAACATGCGGACACGAGAACACCTGATGGATTCGATCTACCCAAACATAATGGATACGAAATCTGATCGACTCGAACGGGTCTTTGATGGATACGAACATCGCACTTTATCTAACTTGTATCGATCATATCTCGTTCATATGAACTCCGATTTACCTGAAACTTGGAGCACTGGCTTTCATGGCTTTGCTTGTCATGTCTTGTCAATTACGGTCCGATCCGGACTCGGGCAAAATTCATCGATATCCATGATCATCCTGCAATGCATATTTAATATTCATGGCTGATTAATATTGACTTCAGTTAATTTTTGGGTATCCCAGCTTTGCCCAAAAGTGGGATAACAATTTGCCCCCCAAAACATGCCTTTTGGTAAAAGGTGTGTTTTGATTAGTCTCAATTCGGATGTAGTAAGCTCAGGTTTTATTCGAATCTTATGATATTTTCAATCGAGTTCATGGCCGTTCGAAGCCGAAGCGTTATCAATTTCTGCCAGTGGAAGTTAAGAATGAAATTCTACAGTCTCTCCGGACTGTTGACGATCGCTCCGGACCCTTGCGAAGCCCATTCTAGACTTAGCGGTTGAATAGAAAGATCCTATTGCACTCCGGCGTTGCTTTCTATTCCTTGCACTATGGCCCCAGTTAGGACGTGAAGCGATGTCTTGGCCGTTCTGAGCCGATCGTAGCCTCTCCGGGCTCCTACTGGATCCCATCCTGTCACTCTCCGGTGAAGGGGAAACAATGTTAAGTGGGTCGATCCTGTCGCTCTCCGGCGAAGCGACCCACTTCTTGCACTCCGGTTCAGTGTATCTGAACATTAAGCGATGTCTTGACCTGAATCGTCGGCCGATCATAGCCTATCCGGGCTCTTATCGAATCCTAATCGAATCACTCTCCGGTGAACAGGAAACGATGCTTAAGTGAGTCGATCCTGTCGCTCTCTGGCGAAGCAACTCACTTCTTGCACTCCGGACCCCGCCTCTCTGGGTAGGATCATAAAGCGATCATTTTTATATTGATATTTAATGTTTATCCTTTAACTCTCCGGTCAAAGGTTTATTTCAAGAAATTCAAATTTATTTATTAAATTCAGGTCCTAGATGTTCAATCTCAAACACCAGGAAATCTAGACATTGCCTCTCCGGGCAGATCGGTCTATCTCCATCTCAGAGCATGCCTGGGGATCTCTCCGGTTCCCGTACATGAGTAAGTGGGATAGCCGTTTATTCTAAAAGCAAATCTAATGAAATTATTTGGCCGAAGTCCAAATCTCGAACTTGGCCCTTGCCATCTTAATCAGTTGATGATGAGTCGTGATCCCGATCCAGGATCGTTTCTGTTAGGGTGAGGCGGTAGTTGTTCAGGCCTTACCGCCGTTGCTCGTTCTCTGACATATTGTGGCAGTTTACCACTCCTGGCATATTCTTCTACCTCATCCTTCAGGTGGCGACATTCGTCGGTTGCGTGCCCATCCAGCTCATGGAAGAGGCAATATTTTCCGGTTCTACGCTCCCGCTCTATGGGATCTCTCCTGGGTGGTTTTCGATAGGGGAGTTGCCCCCGAGTTTCAGTGTAAATCCTCTCTAGGCTTGCCATCAAATCTGTGTATTGCCTGAATCTAGGCTCTCGGAATTTCTTCCGTTTATCAGGACCATCATGTGCGTCATCCTGCTTTCTCTTTCCTTTGTCTGCCCTGGACGGTTCCGTGGCGGTTCCTTCGCCTTGTGCAGCATTTACTTCCTGCCTCTCGGCTCGTGATTCTTCTAATCGAATGAATTTCTCGGCTTCATGGTAAAATTCTCCAAGATCTTGTGGTGGATCTCTTGTCAACGAATCTTTGAATTCGGTGCCTTCTCCAACTCCTGCCACCGCCGCCATCAAAATCATCGATGGATCCGGGCGATCTACCGAAGCCACCGTTGCATTGAATCGCAGCAGAAAACCTTTTATGGACTCTCCGGTCCTTTGCTTTATCGAAGCTAAAGTCATCACAATCTTGGGTCTTGTAACATGGACCCTAAATTGTTCCATGAAGCAATCTACAAGCTCGCCCCATGTCCTGATCGATCCAGTCTTTAATTGCCTGAACCAAAGTGCAGCCAAGTCTGACAAAAATAAAGGGAAACATCGTGCCATCACTTCCTCGGATGCTCCCAGTATTTCCATGTGTCTAATGTATCTAGCAATGTGCATGGTCGGATCCGACTTTCCGTCATAAGGATTCAGCGTCAGCAGTTTGAACTTTGGAGGGTTCCTTGCATTCCTGATATTTGGAGTGAATGGACTCCGACTGACTTCCTCCAATCCTCCGCTAGACAATCCTCCTCTCATGAGTCGTCGGACTAACCCAGCCATCTTTTCATCTCCATCCTGGGGTTGCCCTCTTGGTCTTGAAGGGTATTCTGGTACGTATTCTTCGTGTGGCCCGTTAGCATCAGCATTGGCCCTAGCTTGTTGAGCTCCGTCTGTCGGCCTTCCAGCATCGGATCCTGAGGGTCTGCCCCCGAGTCCTTGTCGATTGTCCTCTGGATTTGCATTCTGTCCTTCATCAGGTTCCGCAATCCTAGCTCCTTGTTCCACATTCATAGCCGCTGTAGTTGGTCCTAGGCTCTGCATCCCTGCAGCTCTCATCTGTTCAAAGAAATTCTGCAGCATCTCTTGTTGACTTTTCATCATTCTTTCGTGCATCAGATTGGTCATGGTCTCCATTTCGTCTCTAGTGATGTAGATCGAAGCTGGTTCTTCTCCAGCACCAGAGGATGCCTCTTGACTTCCTCCTTGATGGCTTCTCTCGGCTCTTTGTCTCCTACTTGTTTGTCGAGTCATTGTCTTCAAATCTTCGAGTTTTCAAATCTGAACTTCGAATCTGGTGTAGCGGGTGCTAGTTCTTCTCAGTGAAAGCACCAAAGTGTTTGCACCAAAAATGGTCACAAACCCCGAATGTAGTGAAAGCATCAGCGTATGAATACGAATCAGCAATATTCAAGCACAAATATCAGATCTAAGCAAGCAACAAACAACAATCCAGAAATAATGAACAGTGACACGCAATTTATAGTGGTTCGGCTATCTCCGGCCTACGTCCACTTCAAGGATTTTTATCTTTTATTGATGTTCTTCGCTGATTACAGATGATTACAGCAAATACAATGAATGAATCTGAATATGACATCAATGGAAAGGAGTAGAGTTGAATCCGGCAGAGTCTGGACGTTGAATGGCCAAAAAAAGATCTTTTTTCTGTTGATTCTGGGGCTCTATTTATAGGCGTAGGAGGCTCAGATCTCGCCTAAACTTCGGGAGACTTCTTCTGCCACGTGAGTGGGCCCACGCGACCGGTCCCACCAAGTTTCAACTCAATCTGTGATCGATTCGAATCAACTTCGTATCGATCAGGAAATGTTCCAATTGAGCTGAAACTTGGCAGGTGTGCTCTTTACGTTGCATGGAAGCTACTCTAAAAATTTCGTTGCATTTGGATCAGGGATTTGTGAGATATGATCGATACGAGATCAAGGCTCCATATGCGCTGCCCGGTTCGAATCCATGAATTCGTATCGATGACTTCGCATCGATACAGCACGTGGTTTTGCAGTGGCGTAGCGCGCATCCCTCGGGTAGATCCACCATTTACTCCGAGTCGACCGCGTCTCCCCTTAAACTTCGCCTTACTCGTATCAGAGACGTTGCCCGAATCCATCGATGCCAGCTGGATACGAAGACTAATGGATACGAAATCAAGGCTTCCCGATGGATTCGATCAAGCCTCCTTTCTTTCGATACGAACTAAGACTTATGGGTACGAAACCGACCGATTCGAAGCAAGGTGCACCAATGGATGCGAAGCAGCGCGGATTGATCGAGTCGAACGTCATGGATTCGAACATGCGGACACGAGAACACCTGATGGATTCGATCTACGCAAAATAATGGATACGAAATCTGATCGATTCGAACGGGTCTTTGATGGATACGAACAGCGCACTTTATCTAACTTGTATCGATCATATCTCGTTCATATGAACTCCGATTTACCTGAAACTTGGAGCACTGGCTTTCATGGCTTTGCTTGTCATGTCTTGTCAATTACGGTCCGATCCGGACTCGGGAAAATTCATCGATATCCATGATCATCCTGCAATGCATATTTAATATTCATGGCTGATTAATATTGACTTCAGTTAATTTTTGGGTATCCCAGCTTTGCCAAAAAGTGGGATAACAACCTCTATCAAACTCCCCATCAAAATCTGATGCATATCGATGTCGATCATGACCACCAACATCTCTATGATTTCGATTATCAACACTCCTATCATGATCGTCAACATTTCTACGATCATGATCTTCTCTTCTCTCCCGAACTGAATGTGGTGAAACTCTATTTACCCCATGGCTCGATTCAGGTGAAAGCCTTCTCCTACTTTGATTCATTTCAAGCATCATTCTCTCTAATCGACCAATTCCCTCGTTCAACTTCTTATTGAAATTCTCATTGATTCGTTGCTCCATTTCATCAGCCTCTTCTCTCCCATACAAAGCATCAACATTGCAATTACGTTGAGCTCGTCTCGGTGGCATGATTAATCTTAAACAAATCCAAACACACTTTAACTCTCGGCCTTGATCAAACTCTATACTCGGTTCAAACTCTTCTCCTTGGCTCGGCTGAAATTGAACAAACACTTCAACTCGCTCCCCCTAGGCTCGGCTTAGCTATGATTGGCTAAGTCTAGCTCCGATACCAAAAATGACGCAGCGGATAATCACGATGACGACGAAATGAAGATTTCGTGTCAATCAAATCGATAAATGATTCTATGAAACAATATAAAAACGATGGATTGATGATGTCGAACGCCCAAATCCGTTGATCTCTCGAGATACCGGATTCTAGCTATCTCCAACACATTGATCGCGCACGATACCGTGTTAAAAGATCTACGATTCTTCTATGTTGATCTTGCGCACAAGATTCCGTGAATCGGCTTCAAAATCGTTGATTCGAGCGCACTCGAATAACCGAAGATGGAGAAAGGAGCTCACACTCAACTTCCAATTTTAAGTGGCACAAAGCACACAAACAAAAGTTTATTCAAAATCCACCTAGCTACAAATGACCCAACATCCCTATTTATAGGGTTACATCACAACACTGGCACACACAGGCGACCCATGACTTAACTGTAAACAACGACCTATCGAAGTTACAACACAACAAATTACAGTAGTACGACCTACGACCTACGACCTAACAAAGGTCATTAACGACCTAACAGACACAACTTAAAAACAAACAAATACAACAACTCATACGACTTAACAACAGCAAACGACTTAAGAAAATTACAACTCAAAAGCAATGCGACCTAACAACTCGAACGACCTAAATAGATAACACATCTTCAGGTTGAACTTCGGCTTCATGAGCGACTTAAGAGATAAGGTCTTGCGACCTAAGAACTTTAGCAGCGACTTAAGGTAGGTTGTTCGTGACCTAAAAATAGCAACATAAGTGGAGCGACTTAAAGCTTCCCCGTTACCATCGTTAGGTCGCTGGAGCGTCTTAAAACATAACTCGTTAGTCTTAGGTCGAGACTTACTAGGTCGGAGCTCTTTAGGTCGTGGCTCATTTTGCTTGACATAACTTGCTTAATAACTCGCAAGGTCGCTTGAGCGACTTATCAACTCGTTGGGTGACGCAGCGGATGTTCTGAAAATGTATGAAACGATGAAAGTAATGATTGATGGATTAAAAGATACCGAATGGCCCAAATCCATTGATCGAATGATACCGGATTCTAGCTATCCCAAACACGTTGATAGTGCACTATACCGTGTTTAAAGATCTACGATTCTTCAGACGTTGATTTAGCGCACTAGATACCGTGAATCGGCTTCAGCAATCGTTGAATCGAGCGCACTCGATTAACCGAGAGTGGAGATAGGAGATTACACTCAACTACCAATTTAATTGAAAGCACAAAGCTAACAAACAAAGTTTTTATTCAAAATCAACTAACTATTACAAATGACACTACCCCGCTATTTATAGAAGTTGCAACTCAACACGACTCAAAACATTACAACACTTAGGTCGGCACCGACTTAACACATAGCGACCTACGACTTAAAACAGACGCGACCTATCATTACAACATCACGCGACTTATCATATTTACAACACAAGACTTATTACAACATGATGACATAACAAAAGTACAACAACTTATATACAACATTACATCCCTTCACGCGACATAAAATCTTCATACGCCTTAAGCTTTAGCATCCAGTAGCGACCTAAGGAACCTCGGCAGCGACCTAAAATATAACTCGGTGAAGTTAGGTCGTTCAAGCGACCTAAAAATAAGGTGGCTTCTTGTTAGGTCGTTGGCGACCTAAAACCTTTGCGACATGTGAACTCCGCGACCTAACTGGTTGACTTAGCTCGGTAGCTCATGAGCGACCTAAGGTATGAAGTGGTATTGTTGAACGACCTAGTATAGGTCATAGCTCGTTCCTAGATTCTGAACGACCTAATGTTTCTCGCATATGTAAGCGACCTAGTATAGGTCATAGTCTTTTAGGTCGTACCCTTTAGGTCGCAGCTTGTAGATCGAGTTAGGTCGCAACTCCTTATCTCGTGACTCGTTAGGTCGTTGGCGACCTAAGTTAGGTCGTTGGGTTTCGTTTGAGCGACCTAAGTCTTCACGCGACCTAAGAATTATCTGGTTAGGTCGTAACTCATTTAGGTCATTGTTCCTGAACTTGTAACTTAGCTCGCATATCTCACTAGGTCGTAGTCCATTAGGTCGTGGCCCTTTAGGTCGTATCTCGCTTGCAGGCATCAATGGTGGCCATAACTCGCGTGCATGACCCGTTAGGTCGCTGGCGCGACTTAAAACCTTCTTAGGTCGTTGGCGACCTAGGAGACGTGAATATCGGGCTGCATCATCCTCCCCTTGTTGAAAGAAATTCGTCCTCGAATTAACACTTTCTTCGTCTTCGTTATACTTGTGAACTGGTACCAAATATCTGATACTGTCAACGTTCGAAATAGGAAGATGATTCGGCAAACTCAACTTACCATCATTTCCACAAATTTCCTTCACAATTTTCAAACGACCCATTCCTCCGGCATCCAGCTTGTTGTACGTACCAACAAAAGATCATCCAACTTTCAAGTAGATAGATTCGTCGCCTCTTTGCATCTTCATTAAATCCATTACAGGGTCCATACTGACGTCCACCCATGTTCTAGTATGTATAGATAATGTTGTGCATAATCCTAACTTCGTCGCGGTTTCCTTTGAAATTTGATAACTCTGATTCTTTTGAACAAACATTTTACTCCCTTTCCTTATTGACGGCCCCAAACAAAATGTTGTAACTAACCGCATGGTATGATCACGTGGTATATAGGGTACAATAGTCCTCGACACTGGATTAACATGATGTAAGTTCCTTAGTGGTAATAATTCTTTGAACCTTTCCGCAGGAACTACATCCTCACATTCACTTACTATTGGTTTAACCTCTCCGATAATTTCAACACTTTTGTTGGTTTCAATTTCATTCAACAAGAATACTTCTGTACTACCCTCCACTTCTTTAACAAACTTCCTTGTAGATTGTAGATTAGTCGAATCCACCTCCTTCATCAACAAATTACCCTCTTCTTTTTCTGGCTTACTTTCTTCCTCCTCATCTAATTTTGCTGATTGTGAATTTTCAACCTTATGTTCATTAGATTTCGTTGGTTGAAAATCATCAACTTCATCTCCGTCAAACTTCGATGATTGAAAACAATCGACTTCACCTTCCACATCAACAAATTCCTTTAAAGACAACAAAGTCTTTAGCTCCTCAATTTCCTCCAATTCGTTTTCACTCTGTTGACGCCTTTTAGGAACCAAAATGATTCGCGTATCCTCGAACATAAAACTGTAATTGTTTGTGCATCCATCATGTTGCACAGCTCTGTCGTATTGCCATGGTCTTCCCAACAATAGATGGCATACATCCATGTCAACTACATCACACCAAATTTCGTCTTTGTATTTCTTCCCAATGGAAAAATTAACACAAGTTCTTCGATTAACTCTCACCTCCCCTCCTTTCCTCAACCAAGCCAATTTGTAGGGAGTTGGATGTTTCTCTGTTTTCAATGACAATTTCTTTACAGCTTCTGAAGAAATGATATTATCACGACTTCCTGCATCAATCAAAAATTTACAAACCCTTCCCAAGATGGGGCATGTTGACTGAAAAATGTTATTCCTCAACCAACTTGAGTCATCTTCTTGCTTTGGTGTTAAACACGATCTTCTCATCAACAAACTACAACCCACATCTCCTGTCAAAAGTTCTTCTTCTTCATCTGGTAACGAATTGACACACTCTACCTCTGTTTCTTCATTCTCAATTCCTACAATCATTGTTCGCTTCTTTGGCTTTGTACACTCATTGCTTTTATGGCCCCACTCTTGACAGTTAAAACATTTGAGGTTGCTATTGACCTTTGCTTTGTTAACTTCATTCACAATCGGCTTACTAACAAGCTTGGAATCATTCGCACTACTACTAGCCTCCTTGTTCTGGTTGTTGGAATTTGTAAACATACCACCTCCTCTCCTTCCTTGTTTCTCCCAAGCAAGTGCTTTCTTATGTGCTTCGGCGATAGATCTTGGATCAAACATATTCACCATGTCTTGGATCTGTGTTCGCAATCCTCCAACATACCTAGCTGTTAGCTGCTCCTCTGTCTCCATGATATCATTCCTGGCAATAAGTTGATAAAATTCATCCGCATATTCATTCACTGTCCTCGTCCCTTGCCTTAAATTCTGCAATCGTTGATATATAAGAGACTGATAATTGTGCGGCAAGAAAGTGGCTTTCATCATCTTTCTCATCTTATCCCAAGTGACAATCTTTGACTTCCCCATCCTCTCCCGTGTAAGTTTTGTTTGTTGCCACCAAGCCATGGCTCTTCCTCTTAATCTCGTAGCAATTAACTTCACTCTTCGATTCTCGGGAATTTCCTTGAAGTCAAAAATTTCTTCAATATTTGAGACCCAATCCAAAAATTCCTCCGCTTCCATTCCACCCTTGAATTCTAGAATTTCAGTTTTCATTCCCGACTCCAATCGGCGATCATCCTCATCATCCCGATATGCATTCCGTCCTTGGTCTCGATCTCGATAATGGATATTACTTCTATCACTCTCTTCATCATACTCGCGTGTACTTCGATATCGATCTCGACCATTAACATCTCTTCGATCACGCATGTCTCTTCTACTATGTCGTTCTTCATCATGATATGGCTCATACTCAAACTCACGTTGAGTTCTTCTTCCTTCTTCTCGAAACTCATGGTGATCTCTTCTCATCGAAACTGATGATTCTCTTCTACCACGATCAGATTGTGGCGACACCCTTCTCGCTTCCGTAACCGATGGCGAAACTCGGTTTCCTCCATGGTTCGAGATTGGCGACCTTCTTCTTTGACTCTGATTCATGTCCATCATCAATTTCTCTAATCTCTCAATACCTTCATCTAACTTCTCATTGAACTTGTTACTTAGGCGTTGTTCCATTTGTTCGGCATCCTATCTCTTGTACAAATCTTCAACATTTTGATGTCGATTAGCTCTTCTTGGCGGCATTGTTGAATCTTCACAAAATGATACCAAATGACGTACGACCTTCAACTTCAAATGAACAAACTATGCATGGCTCAAACACTTCAATAGAATTGGCTCCAAGACTCGGCTTAGCTATGATTGGCTAAGTCTAGCTCCGATACCAAAAATGACGCAGCGGATGTTCTGAAAATGTATGAAACGATGAAAGTAACAATCGATGGATTAAAAGATACCGAATGGCCCAAATCCATTGATCGAATGATACTGGATTCTAGCTATCCCAAACACGTTGATAGCGCACTATACCGTGTTTAAAGAGCTAAGATTCTTAGTACGTTGATCTAGCGCACTAGATACCATGAATCGGCTTCAGCAATCGTTAAATCGAGCACACTCGATTAACCGAGAGTGGAGATAGGAGATTACACTCAACTACCAATTTAATTGAAAGCACAAAGCTAACAAACAAAGTTTTTATTCAAAATCAACTAACTATTACAAATGACACTACCCCGCTATTTATAGAAGTTGCAACTCAACACGACTCAAAACATTACAACACTTAGGTCGGCACCGACCTAACACATAGCGACCTACGACTTAAAACAGACGTGACCTATCATTACAACATCACACGACTTATCATATTTACAACACAAGACTTATTACAACATGACGACATAACAAAAGTACAACAACTTATATACAACATTACATCCCTTCACGCGAAATAAAATCTTCATATGCCTTAAGCTTTAGCATCCAGTAGCGACCTAAGGAACCTCGGCAACGACCTAAAATATAGCTCGATGAAGTTAGGTCGTTCAAGCAACCTAAAAATAAGGCGGCTTCTTGTTAGGTCGTTGGCGACCTAAAACCTTTGCGACATGTGAACTCTGCGACCTAACTGGTTGACTTAGCTCGGTAGCTCGTGAGCGACCTAAGGTATGAAGTGGTATTGTTGAACGACCTAGTATAGGTCGTAGCTCGTTCGTAGATTCTGAACGACCTAATGTTTCTCGCATATGTAAGCGACCTAGTATAGGTCGTAGTCTTTTAGGTCATACCCTTTTAGGTCGCAGCTTGTAGATCGAGTTAGGTCGCAACTCCTTATCTCGTGACTCATTAGGTCGTTGGCGACCTAAGTTAGGTCGTTGGGTTTCGTTTGAGCGACCTAAGTCTTCACGCGACCTAAGAATTATCTGGTTAGGTCGTAACTCATTTAGGTCATTGTTCCCAAACTTGTAACTTAGCTCGCATATCTCACTAGGTCGTAGTCCATTAGGCCGTGGCCCTTTAGGTCGTATCTCGCTTGCAGGCATCAATGGTGGCCATAACTCGCGTGCATGACCCGTTAGGTCGCTGGCGCGACTTAAAACCTTCTTAGGTCGTTGGCGACCTAGGAGACGTGAATATCGGGCTGCATCATCAAGTCGCTCGCGACTTAAGGTAACACGCACTGAATGGTTTAGCTCGCTGGACCGGTTCCCATGATTCACTAGGTCGCTTATAACATGTGAGCGACTTAAGACGATGAGCGATTTACCCTGCTGGGCTGCATCAAAAATACGAAGCTCTAGCACTGTAGTTCCTCTTAACAAAACCGTCGATCATCAAAGTTTGGAGCTGCACCCAACATCGAGTACTCAGATATGAAGATCTCTCTCAAAGGAAATCAAAGGACTAAACTTTATGATTTTTAGATGAGTTTAGGAATTGATTTTAAATTTTTGAAATTTTGACCATCTTTTCTCTTTTTCTTGAAGTAATTTACTAGAGATGAAGACATGAACGAATAGGAGGGGACCAAATGAAGTAAAGTCTGAATTCGTTTGATTTCATAACAAAAAAATGATGTTTTATAAAATATGTTTACATAAAAAATAGACATCATGTTTTGAGGGATTCTGTAAGTGTGTGTTAAATTTGGGTTTGAAAAGGTTAGTTTTAGGTTACTTCGCTGCACAATATTCCATTTGCTCACGAGCCATGAACAAGAGAAATGAAAATATGATCGCGCACATCAATGTGACATGACCATAAACTAACAATAAAATAAGTAGATTATCTTATTATGGGAAGTTTCAAAATACCAATGTATGTCGTAAAATGCGTCAAACGAAAATTTAATTATTTTCCAAGTTAAAAACTATGGAAAAATCTTATAATTAAATTAGAAATATGTCATCAAAATCAAGTCATTTTATTACAATTTGATTGTTCTTATTATTTAATGTGCGAACCATTTAGTATTGTAAATTGATTTATAAAATGGATTCACCATCATCATTTATTATCTAAAAGGAGTTAAGTAAGGTTATTAAATCCATTTAATTAACATTTAATTTCCAATCCAAATAATAAATGATCACTATATTTGAGTTTAAGTTATTTATATTTAAAACACCAATTATTTAGATATTTAAAATGAATTCAATATTCAAACTAAAATGTTAAAATTCCATGATGTTACAGTGTGTCTTGTAGCCTCACAATCAAGATTATATTTGAGTTCTCCTTCTACCTGGTTAGAGAGTGGCATTTAAAAGGAAATCTACATATGCAATTGTATGGGACTGAATGTAGGAGAAATCCGAACCAGTATAAAATCCATAATGTCATCTTTTTAACTCTTTACTTTCTTGCTTTTATCTTTATCTATGATTGCATCAATGACTAATTATTAGTATAATTTTAAGTTGTTAATCTATGAATTAATATCAAACTTGAAAGAAAAATAAAAAGATTTACATAAGTTAGAAAACGCTATTCACCCTCTAGTGTTTAATTAGCCTTAAGTTCCATAATTCCGCAACCTATAAGATCGTCAAGTAGTGTGCTTATTTTGTTTTGTAGTGCTTGTACTTCTATTGATTATATTGTTTCATGTAGTCTTTGTTATTAATAAAATCTGGTAATGGTTCAGTTAAGCCCGCTTGCCAGAAAAAATAGTTATCTTAATATTAAAAAATATATAAGTATAAACATATATTAGAATAATGTCTTCCTTGTTTCCAAATTATTATTATGTAAAAACATAATTTTATAAATTTTAATATGTTTATTATATGATTTAGATTTTTAAGATATAACTAACTAATAAAAATCACACGTGCTACTATTTAATTATAAAAAGTTCTTTTTTATTTGGTCATGAGCTTTAATACCAGCAAGCATACCAATATTATTTTTATAATCATATATGTGAACCAATATATATTCAACCATTTAGTATGTGGCAGAACATTGACACACGAGGTTCATAATATAATCTAACAACATATAGTACAATATGATAATTAATGGTCATATTAAATTAGTTAATGAACAAGACGAACCCTTCACCAAAGCCTAGGGTTTGCAAGTTAAGATGTTGAATGAACTCCTTAAATCCCGTCTCAATCCAGAATATGCTTCCTTTGAATTATTGACTACCGACTATCGTTTAGCTTTGATTTATTTGATTTAAGCCTGAAAATTTAGAGAAGGGGTTTTTATATTTTTGGTTAGCAAAGGGACTAATAGTGGCTCTATAAAATATTTTTTGAATAGGGGTCGAGGTGTTTATATAAGGGAGAAACTAAAGAGCAAATATAGGAGATAGATCCTTAGTTTGCTAATACTAATTCTCCACTTTTTTAACACTCCAAAACCACCTCATATGCCATCATATGTCCAACATCACCGTAATCAAATCATGGTCCAAAGCACCATGCCCTATAAGGATTTCAACCACTTCAAGCCCGTTGTAACGACCCGCCATTTTGGACCATTCGCATCCATTATAAGTGTATAGGTAGACACTCATGCCGGAGTTGAATTGCTCAAAATACCGCGTTGTTAATTTAAATTTGGCAAAACTGAACATATACAGTAAATAAATAATCACAGATCACAGACACAGAGTAATAAGTGCAGCGGAAATAAAAAAGATAGTAGTTCATGAAGCTACTATATGAATATATAAAATACATCAGAGTTTACAACAGAAGAGTAATACGATACATCAGATACAAATCAGAATACATCACTGGAATCATCGAATACTGGAAGCCGGACAGATAGCTGGATCTCCAAGCGAAGCTCAACTCCAAAGGTGAGTCTCGAAAGCTGAACCACTCAGTCTGACCCGAGCGTAAAGCAAAAACACAAGACACTCGAGTCAGGATTAACATTCTTATATTAATAAATCCAACTCAAGTGAAATAGCAATTGAAATACAAGTAACTCAAAGGATGTTTGGAATAACCATCCTTTAAGGATCCGTCAAAATATCTACTATGTAGTAATGTACGCTAAGTAGATAATGTCTATCAGTAATAATAAGATATCAAAATAGCGTTAAGTCATGGCCCATTCCACCCTTAACACATTTTTATTCCCAAAAGCATATACAAGACCGTAGTTTCCCCAAAACCGGAAGTCACCAGAGGGCAATCCATATACTAAAGGTACAAATCAAAGTCGTAGTGGTCGCGCATAAATGGAATACAAGTATGACAAGGCACATGAGGCTATACCCAAGGTAGTGATACTACCGTTCGCCTGATCCGGACTGGTGAGAACGCAACGCCGCAGCGCCCGCAACACCGTGAAACAACACTCCCAAAATCAAGGGTGCACCAATCGACAACAAGTATAAGTAGTTCGAAGAAGTGTGTCCACTTGAGGTAGCTAATCCTCCATTGGCCCGGCACAGCTCCTGTTTTAGTCATTTCCAATTTGACACAAGTGTCAAGGCTATCCATTATCGTTCTCTTTCTTCAGTCATCACGTACATCATTCCAACCACTTCATTCTGGATCATCACTCCGCGTATAGTTATTAAAGTGGTTTTCGGTTTAGATAGAGAGTATATCCATAACCGATTCCGGTCTCTTTAATAACTTCCGTAATTATTACACCGATTGGTCGTTTATATATTTCAAAAACCAAATCAATTTCAATTTCAATTTCAATTCGTAAACCAGCATTTCATTTGTCTTTCTAAACCAATTTCCAATATTTACGTTTCAAAACTTCCAAATCATAATTTCAAAATCTTATAATTCAACTTCAATCTTTATTCAAAACAAGTCAAATCCCAATTTAAATTTGTATATAAGATTCATTCCGAAATCATTTAAATCAATTTAATTTAACATTCAAATCAGTTTAACTTCATTTATCGTTTTTATTCAATATTCGATAAGTTACTTTATCATTCAGAACAATTTCTATTAAATTTCCAATTCATTAAATCAATTATTTAAATTCAACTTCCTTATATCAAAACTTACAATTTGAATTAAATTAAATTCATCAAATCAAATTCTTTAAATTTCAAGTCTTACATTTATTTCAATAATCACATTTTATTTTTGTTTCAGAAATTCAATTTCACTTATTTACTTACTTAAATAATTTTCCAAACTTAATTAATAAAGAAAACTCAATTTCAATTATTTACGAACTAAAATTCACTCATTCAAAGTTCAATTTAATTTAATCATTAAATAATTCAATCTTATTTAATTACTAAATAATTCAAAACTTAATTATTAAATAATTTCAAAGTTTACTAATTTCAAACTCAATTATAATTTCAAACTTAATTATTGAATCATTTCAAAGTTTAATAATTTCAAACTTAATTATAATTTCAAACTTAATTCAAAACTTAATTGTTAAATAATTTTAAAGTTTAATAATTTCAAACTTAATTATAATTTCAAACTTAATTATTAAATCATTTCTCAAATTAAACAACATTCTTTCATCAATTGCATTGTTAATATTTTGTTTCAGATTATTAAATATTAACCTTTTCCTTTCATTAAAAATTCAAATTTCAACTTCATTTCAAAACCATATTATTTATTCAAATAAAATCTTCGTTTTATTTTTAAATCAAGTTATTGACCAATCGGGTTTTATTAAATTTCCTATCCTAGGTCAAAGTTCAATTTGGGTATTTATCATTTCAACCCGATTCCAATTCAATTCAAAATCAAAGCATAACAAAGGGAACTTGCAGTGTGATAACTGGGATGGTGTCAAAGTAAATAAACAAGCAATAACAACAAACAATAACAATCCAATAATCAATTTAAATAATCCCGAAATAATCGTATTAATTCGCATTGTTATTTGTACGAATTAATATAATTATTTCTAGAATCTACACTATCATTTCATGTAGATTAAAGATTATTACATTACGGTTTTCACTTGTCATCTATTTACAATTTCATACATCATCAATTTAACAACATACATTCAGTGGTTCAAAGTGTAATCAAACAAATCCTATGTGTCAATAAATTTAACAGTTAAAGGGGTCATATTATACGAATGTCGGTTAATCAAATTTAACAATTAATTATCCTATATCAAGTTCAATTTCATACTATTTATCATTTTCACATTAACAATTTAACGTCCAATATAAACATTAACAATAAATCAATTATCAGCCAAACTGTATTATCATCGCATAAATAATTAACAGATAATGGTGTCAGATGTCACAGGTGAACTGATACAGGTAATAGCATATATAACAGTGTAATTAACTAACAGTTGCATATTTCAATTATCGTTTCAAATGAAATCAAATTTAATAAATAAAAGAACGTTAATCGTGAGTGATTGCTCACCTTTTGAGGCTAGAGATGAACGAGAATCGGATGAGTTACGAATCCAAAGCAAAGCTAGATTGAACACGAATTTGACAAGCAAAGCTGACAATAGAAATTGACGAAATCGAATCAGAGTTTTATCGATAAAATAATTTGTATCATGTTTAAATTTTAAACACACATTTAATTAAATATGTATTTTCAAAGTCATTGGTTTTAAAATAAACACATAAGAAACATATATGTTTCCAAATCATTTCTATATAAAACGAACCAATATCCGTTACCAAAATATATTGAAATATATACGTTACCAAGACCATTTACAAATTATATGTACATGCCGACAACATATGCAGACTAAAATAATTATGCAGACCCATATAAAATAACATACCTATGTATATAAACTAGAGTACCTATTATATGCAGACCAAACTTAGATAATATGTGTACTTAACTAAACATATTTCATTTATTTCAAATCTTCTATACGTACACAAATGATATACACCCACATCAAAATCAACACAGGTACTCCTTTACAACTCATTTTATAAATATGTGCATACATTATTTATATGAAGTCACGTAACCCTTAATGCAAACTGTATAAGCTTTATACCTTATACATTATTTTAATCCCAACAGAACATGTATAAACTATTGATATGCTGCAACTAATAACATATGAACTTCTTTGATCTGTATATACTCATGCACGCACTAATACATATATTATTACTAAAACTTGTGAAACTTTATAATATTTATAAAACACGTACATGCAAGCTTTGGTACAAAATGTAACTAGATTTCCCATTTGTATTTGTTCAAAATTTCAAAAGATGCATAAATCAAAATCATATAAAGTAAACCACTTATATAACTTATATATACAAAACAAAACACGGTCACAACTAAAATATATATATACTAACTTAACATATATTACATATGTGATACCTGTTTCATATTTCACTTTCTTTCTTTTTCGATCAAGAGAAGAGGAGGCAAGGAGGGGCTGCTGATAAGGCCGAAGTGGATCAAGAGGTGGATGTTAGGGCAGAGGTTGGCGGAGTGGAGGTGGAGGAAATAGAGGCCGCGGTAGGTTGGCGATGGCTTCACGTTGACGGTGGAACTAAACGGGAAAGGCAAGCAAGTGTAGAGGCGTTGAGCAGGTGAGGGTATCGGCAGAACTCAGGAAATGGTGTGACTGCGGATCTGGTCGTGGGACCAAGGTAGCGGGCTGTGGTGATTGGCTGGCCGTAAAAGCGGGTGGTCTAGAGATCTCGGCGCTTGGCCGAAGGGATGGGTGCATGGTCGTTGGTGTTTCGGCATTGAGGTGTGGGGTAGCTGGCGTGAACAATGGAGTGAAGGCTGTTATAAGGTAGGGTGGAGAGGATGTTCGGTTGTAGGTGAATAAAGGTTTGGGAAGCCGTGAGGGAGTCAGGTCGAGCGGAAGCCTGCCTGTGTGGTGATGGAGTGAGTGGAAGCAGATCAGGGAATGGGCGACAATGGGTAGGTGACGTGAGTAGAGGAGGAGGAGATTGAGGGATGCCAAGGAAGACGGCGTTCAGGGTGGTGTATGGCCATTCACGGCTGTTGTAAATATTCTCTCCTTCTTTTTTTATAAGAAGCATGCATGAAAAGAAGAGGAGGAGAGATGAGATGAGAAGGCAAAAGAAATACGTGCAACTAGGCAATATAATTAGATTCAACTTGTATACTTTCTCAAAGAGATGGAGCAACAAAAAAATGAGAGAGGGAGCACGAAAAGGGACGTATCATTAATTATGTTAAATTTGCAATGGGAACCGGAAAGGCAGAAAGAAATAGCCGATATAAAAGTGAATCAGCAAAATAATAAATTACTATGGGAAAAGCAACGATCAATTTGCTTTGATTTGGGCGAATAATTAAAGCGACTTATTTGATTCATTGGGCTGCACGTTTTAAATTTTGAAACTGAAGGAAAGTGTAAAGTCAAAATTTTCGGTACCGTTACAAGTGACAATTTATTATTTCCATTGCGCACCTCATCTTAAAACACAGAATAAATATACCGCATATATCAGCACGACGAGACGATCAAAATAGTACACAGATATCGGTGGTATGATTGAATTATAAAAATTCGAATTTTTCAACTGGCGGAAAATGCGAGAAAAACACTGAAAAATAAGATCGACGGAGCCAAAGATGTCCGAATTTGGAAAAACGATAAACTGACATCTTGCTCAGAAGATGGTTTAGAATTTTTCTATGTAAAAATATTTAGGTTTCGAAAACATTTTACTTTCATTACTTTTTTAACTGATTGAATTGAAGTGAATTTACGCGTGAAATAAACTTTCATATTTTCGGACGAAAATTTACCAGTTGCTATGTCTAACTAGACGCATTCCACATATCAAATTTATATTTCGAAATTTTATTGTTTAAAATTTCGTAAAATTTCAATTAATTACGTTATTAAAACGGTTAAAATTTACGGGTCGTTACACTCGCCCCCACTCAAAACTTTTCGTCCCCGAAAAGGAACGAGGTAGGAGAATAGAAACAACCAGAAAAAAACAGATTTGAAATACAAAATAACAATTAATTTAAACCATATAAATTCAAATTTAAATTAATTGATATTCAATAATTGATTTAATCCATTTGATTTCACTAAAATCAATCTCAACTAATTCTAAATTCATTACCTTATTATCCAATTATCTTCAATTTACAATTTCTAAACCATAAATTTGAATAGTCTTTTATTATAATCATATTTTTCTGCAATTTAAATTCTTCTTTTTCCAAATTATTGTTAAATTTATTCTACTTAATATTTCTACTCACATATATTTAACCCATATAAATTTATTTAAAACATAAAAGTTTTGATTTAAATTAAATTTACATCTATTAATTTCTTTTAAATTCAAGGTATTTTCATATGTTGATCAAATTTTAATTCATAATTAATTCTTTCCAAACAAATTTATTTCATTATTAACTAAGTTTTACTTATTATCCTTTCTAACTCTATTAATATCTTTATAATCAAAATTTAGTGTATAACATTTATTATAAACACTCAAATTTTATTTATTAATTCAATTTATCTTATATATTATCCAATTACATATTCAACTTCTGAATGATTTAGGTAAGTTGTATTAGAATGCAGTTGAACAATATACAAATAAAATTTTCCCAATCCAATTATTCAAGTTTAAATATTTATTCCAAATTTTGGTTTTATTGTAATTAAAATCATCCTTTAACAAAATTTAAGAATTAGATTTCCGATTAACTTTAAACAATTTAGAGATATATGTAATATATTTATATCAAATCAAATTAAATTTAAAATAAGATACCTATATTTATAAATCAAATTATACTGAAGAAATTCAAATCAAAATATTTTTCATAACAAACCGTAGCAAAGCTACAGAATAGTATCTCCACTTCGAAACTCGAAAATGAACGTCGATGATGCGGCCGCCATCACCGAAATTATTTTCCAGCGACAAAGAGAAGAGCACTGATTTCAACATTTTAAAATTCTTTGGAAACGGTTCCTATTTGAAAATACTTTAAATAATATACATTAAAATTTTAAAACCAAAGTTCGAAATCACCGGAAACTAAATTCTCAAATTTCTGAATTAAATTCATTTCAAATTCCAATCAATTTATAACCAAGTTTATAAATTCATTTATCAATATTATGCAATAGTCAATGTTTACAAAACAATAAATAAAATCAAATATTATTATTTCAGACAACAAAATTCATTAACTATTTAATTTTAGAAAACTTATATTTATATATAATATAATAATTCAAAACTATTTTGTTTATCAAATTTGAAAACAACATTTTTAATATAAATTTAGAAATACATTTCTTTGCTCGACAATACAGGAATGGATTTTCAAAATAAGGATAGGGATTCAAATTTTTGTTGACTCAAACCAAAGAGAATTTTGATTCGAAAATAAGTTTGAAATAGAAGATAAGATAATTCAATTACCACAATCGGAAGATGGATGAGTTTATTTAATTCACGGGCAACCTTAACTGGGTCGTCCGTAACTTCAAGAATAAGATCGATGTGGAATTCCAAGGTAAATCGACATTCGATCTCAAGAAATAGAATTCAGGTATAGCAGGAGATAGATAGCATCGTAAACCGAGGATACAGAAATCTCCGGTAAATCAATGCCTATTATAAAGGAGTTTTGCTCCTTTACGAATCATTCTAAGATTGGCGAGACCGCCGATCTATTATAGATAACATTCAGAATGGAGTTATGGGGTGCTCCATGATTGAAAGAAGACGAATGAATTTCGGAACCGAGGGGAACGTTCCAAAATTTCAAAGGAATTGAGTCAAAGGAAGAGATTGAAACTCTAATGAGAGTGATTCTGTAAATACATTTACCCTATATGTTAAGTTTTGCCTAGAGCAACCTGGCTCTGATACCAACTGTAACGACCCACCATTTTGGACCATTCGCATCCATTATAAGTGTATAGGTAGACACTCATGCCGGAGTTGAATTTCTCAAAATACCGCGTTGTTAATTTAAATTTGGCAAAATTGAACATATACAGTAAATAAATAATCACAGATCACAGACACAGAGTAATAAGTGCAGCGGAAATAAAAAAGATAGTAGTTCATGAAGCTACTATATGAATATATAAAATACATCAGAGTTTACAACAGAAGAGTAATATGATACATCAGATACAAATCAGAATACATCACTGGAATCATCGAATACTGGAAGCCAGACAGATAGCTGGATCTCCAAGCGAAGCTCCAACTCCAAAGGTGAGTCTCGAAAGCTGAACCACTCAGTCTGACCCGAGCGTAAAGCAAAAACACAAGACACTCAAGTCAGGATTAACATTCTTATATTAATAAATCCAACTCAAGTGAAATAGCAATTGAAATACAAGTAACTCAAAGGATGTTTGGAATAACCATCCTTTAAGGATCCGTCAAACTATCTACTATGTAGTAATGTACGCTAAGTAGATAATGTCTATCAGTAATAATAAGATATCAAAATAGCGTTAAGTCATGGCCCATTCCACCCTTAACACATTTTTATTCCCAAAAGCATATACAAGACCGTAGTTTCCCCAAAACCGGAAGTCACCAGAGGGCAATCCATATACTAAAGGTACAAATCAAAGTCGTAGTGGTCGCGCATAAATGGAATACAAGTATGACTAGGCACATGAGGCTATACCCAAGGTAGTGATACTACCGTTCGCCTGATCCGGACTGGTGAGAACGCAACGCCGTAGCGCCCGCAACACCGTGAAACAACACTCCCAAAATCAAGGGTGCACCAATCGACAACAAGTATAAGTAGTTCGAAGAAGTGTGTCCACTTGAGGTAGCTAATCCTCCATTGGCCCGGCACAGCTCCTGTTTTAGTCATTTCCAATTTGACACAAGTGTCAAGGCTATCCATTATCGTTCTCTTTCTTCAGTCATCACGTACATCATTCCAACCACTTCATTCTGGATCATCACTCCGCATATAGTTATTAAAGTGGTTTTCGGTTTAGATAGAGAGTATATCCATAACCGATCCCGGTCTCTTTAATAACTTCCGTAATTATTACACCGATTGGTCGTTTATATATTTCAAAAACCAAATCAATTTCAATTTCAATTCGTAAACCAGCATTTCATTTGTCTTTCTAAACCAATTTCCAATATTTACGTTTCAAAACTTCCAAATCATAATTTCAAAATCTTATAATTCAACTTCAATCTTTATTCAAAACAAGTCAAATCCCAATTTAAATTTGTATATAAGATTCATTCCGAAATCATTTAAATCAATTTAATTTAACATTCAAATCAGTTTAACTTCATTTATCGATTTTATTCAATATTCGATAAGTTACTTTATCATTCAGAACAATTTCTATTAAATTTCCAATTCATTAAATCAATTATTTATATTCAACTTCCTTATATCAAAACTTACAATTTGAATTAAATTAAATTCATCAAATCAAATTCTTTAAATTTCAAGTCTTACATTTATTTCAATAATCACATTTTATTTTTGTTTCAGAAATTCAATTTCACTTATTTACTTACTTAAATAATTTTCCAAACTTAATTAATAAAGAAAACTCAATTTCAATTATTTACGAAGTAAAATTCACTCATTCAAAGTTCAATTTAATTTAATCATTAAATAATTCAATCTTATTTAATTACTAAATAATTCAAAACTTAATTATTAAATAATTTCAAAGTTTACTAATTTCAAACTCAATTATAATTTCAAACTTAATTATTGAATCATTTCAAAGTTTAATAATTTCAAACTTAATTATAATTTCAAACTTAATTCAAAACTTAATTGTTAAATAATTTCAAAGTTTAATAATTCCAAACTCAATTATAATTTCAAACTTAATTATTAAATCATTTCTCAAATTAAACAACATTCTTTCATCAATTGCATTGTTAATATTTTGTTTCAGATTATTAAATATTAACCTTTTCCTTTCATTAAAAATTCAAATTTCAACTTCATTTCAAAACCATATTATTTATTCAAATAAAATCTTCGTTTTATTTTTAAATCAAGTTATTGACCAATCGGGTTTTATTAAATTTCCTATCCTAGGTCAAAGTTCAATTTGGGTATTTATCATTTCAACCCGATTCCAATTCAATTCAAAATCAAAGCATAGCAAAGGGAACTTGCAGTGTGATAACTGGGATGGTGTCAAAGTAAATAAACAAGCAATAACAACAAACAATAACAGTCCAAAAATCAATTTAAATAATCCCGAAATAATCGTACTAATTCGCATTGTTATTTGTACGAATTAATATAATTATTTCTAGAATCTACACTATCATTTCATGTAGATTAAAGATTATTACATTACAGTTTTCACTTGTCATCTATTTACAATTTCATACATCATCAATTTAACAACATACATTCAGTGGTTCAAAGTGTAATCAAACAAATCCTACGTGTCAATAAATTTAACAGTTAAAGGGGTCATATTATACGAATGTCAGTTAATCAAATTTAACAATTAATTATCCTATATCAAGTTCAATTTCATACTATTTATCATTTTCACATTAACAATTTAACGTCCAATATAAACATTAACAATAAATCAATTATCAGCCAAACTGTATTATCATCGCATAAATAATTAACAGATAATGGTGTCAGATGTCACAGGTGAACTGATACAGGTAATAGCATATATAACAGTGTAATTAACTAACAGTTGCATATTTCAATTATCGTTTCAATTGAAATCAAATTTAATAAATAAAAGAATGTTAATCGTGAGTGATTGCTCACCTTTCGAGGCTAGAGATGAACGAGAATCAGATGAGTTACGAATCCAAAGCAAAGCTAGATTGAACATGAATTTGACAAGCAAAGCTGACAATAGAAATTGACGAAATCGAATCAGAGTTTTATCGATAAAATAATTTGTATCATGTTTAAATTTTACACACACATTTAATTAAATATGTATTTTCAAAGTCATTGGTTTTAAAATAAACACATAAGAAACATATATGTTTCCAAATCATTTCTATATAAAACGAACCAATATCCGTTACCAAAATATATTGAAATATATACGTTACCAAGACCATTTACAAATTATATGTACATGCCGACAACATATGCAGACTAAAATAATTATGCAGACCCATATAAAATAACATACCTATGTATATAAACTAGAGTACCTATTATATGCAGACCAAACTTAGATAATATGTGTACTTAACTAAACATATTTCATTTATTTCAAATCTTCTATACGTACACAAATGATATACACCCACATCAAAATCAACACAGGTACTCCTTTACAACTCATTTTATAAATATGTGCATACATTATTTATATGAAGTCACGTAACCCTTAATGCAAACTGTATAAGCTTTATACCTTATACATTATTTTAAGGGACAGTTTGGCACAGGTCCCTAATAAGTTTCAAAATACACAAAAACCCCAGTAAAATAAAGTTTGTAAATTAGGTCCCTAGAATTAAGTTACTGAATAATGACATACACTTATGCAATTATTCAGTATCAAAAAATTGCGGAAAATTCTGCAATTATTCATCAAAAAAATTGCGGAAATTTACGCAATTTTTTCAAAAAATTGCGGAAATTTACGCAATTTTTTCAAAAAGTTGAGTAAAATTCCGCAATTATTCACCAAAAAAATTGCATAACTATATGCAATTACTTAGTAACTTAATTCTAGGGATCTAATTTACACACTTTTTTTTACTGGGGTTTTTGTGTATTTTGAAACTTACTAGGGACCTGAGCCTAATATTCACTTATTTTAATCCCAACAGAACATGTATAAACTATTGATATGCTGCAACTAATAACATATGAACTTCTTTGATCTGTATATACTCATACACGCACTAATACATATATTATTACTAAAACTTGTGAAACTTTATAATATTTATAAAACACGTACATGCAAGCTTTGGTACAAAATGTAACTAGATTTCCCATTTGTATTTGTTCAAAATTTCAAAAGATGCATAAATCAAAATCATATAAAGTAAACCACTTATATAACTTATATATACAAAACAAAACACGGTCACAACTAAAATATATATATACTAACTTAACATATATTACATATGTGATACCTGTTTCATATTTCACTTTCTTTCTTTTTCGATCAAGAGAAGAGGAGGCAAGGAGGGGCTGCTGATAAGGCCGAAGTGGATCAAGAGGTGGATGTTAGGGTAGAGGTTGGCGGAGTGGAGGTGGAGGAAATAGAGGCCGCGATAGGTTGGCGATGGCTTCACGTTGACGGTGGAACTAAACGGGAAAGGCAAGCAAGGGTAGAGGCGTTGAGCAGGTGAGGGTCTCGGCAGAACTCAGGAAATGGTGTGGCTGCGGATCTGGTCGTGGGACCAAGGTAGCGGGCTGTGGTGATTGGCTGGCCGTAGAAGCGGGTGGTCTAGAGATCTCGGCGCTTGGCCGAAGGGATGGGTGCATGGTCGTTGGTGGTTCGGCGTTGAGGTGTGGGGTAGCTGGCGTGAACAATGGAGTGAAGGCTGTCATAAGGTAGGGTGGAGAGGATGTTCGGTTGTAGGTGAATAAAGGTTTGGGAAGCCGTGAGGGAGTCAGGTCGAGCGGAAGCCTGCCTGTGTGGTGATGGAGTGAGTGGAAGCAGATCAGGGAATGGGCGACAATGGGTAGGTGACGTGAGTAGAGGAGGAGGAGATTGAGGGAGGCCAAGGAAGACGGCGTTCAGGGTGGTGTATGGCCATTCACGGCTGTTGTAAATATTCTCTCCTTTTTTTTATAAGAAGCATGCATGAAAAAGAAGAGGAGGAGAGATGAGATGAGAAGGCAAAAGAAATACGTGCAACTAGGCAATATAATTAGATTCAACTTGTATACTTTCTCAAAGAGATGGAGCAACAAAAAAATGAGAGAGGGAGCACGAAAAGGGACGTATCATTAATTATGTTAAATTTGCAATGGGAACCGGAAAGGCAGAAAGAAATAGCCGATATAAAAGTGAATCAGCAAAATAATAAATTACTATGGGAAAAGCAACGGTCAATTTGCTTTGATTTGGGCGAATAATTAAAGCGACTTATTTGATTCATTGGGCTGCACGTTTGAAATTTTGAAACTGAAGGAAAGTGTAAAGTCAAAATTTTCGGTACCGTTACAAGTGACAATTTATTATTTCTGTTGCGCACCGCATCTTAAAACACAGAATAAATATACCGCATATATCAGCACGACGAGACGATCAAAACAGTACACAGATATCGGTGGTATGATTGAATTATAAAAATTCGAATTTTTCAACTGGCGGAAAATGCGAGAAAAACACTGAAAAATAAGATCGACGGAGCCAAAGATGTCCGAATTTGGAAAAACGATAAACTGACATCTTGCTCAGAAGATGGTTTAGAATTTTTCTATGTAAAAATATTTAGGTTTCGAAAACATTTTATTTTCATTACTTTTTTAACTGATTGAATTGAAGTGAATTTACGCGCGAAATAAACTTTCATATTTTCGGACGAAAATTTACCAGTTGCTATGTCTAACTAGACGCATTCCAAATATCAAATTTATATTTCAAAATTTTATTATTTAAAATTTCAATTAATTACGTTATTAAAACGGTTAAAATTTACGGGTCGTTACACCCGTATAATATTTATTAAGTTTAAATCCAATTTAAATGCATATTGATATCGGTTTGTCAATTAATATATTTTTAGCTATTATAAACATAATTTTTAATATTGTTGTAATGACTCGTCTTTTCGACCATCGAAAGTCGACACTGAATACATTAATTGTATTTAAATACCGAACATCCAATCGCTAGAAAGGTAGATTGTTATGGTAAAATAAAGGAAAATAGAATCTCACAACGAAACTGACAACACATAATATAACAAAGATAATATTAACTCTCAATCCATAATATAGAGTACATCAAAGTTAAAAATAGACCTTATCACCTAGACAATTATAAAATCCTATCCTTACAATCATTGATAGTTGTACAATATAATATAGCGGAATTTAAAAAACTACGGAAGGTGAACATCCATCTCTTCTCAAAGAACTCCATATCACCGAAGCCAACTGGGAAAATACTCGGTCTAACCTGAGCATTATCATAAAAAAAAATACCTGTATCAGTCTGGAAAACTAGCTTGAGAAAGCTCAAGTAAAAAAGCTAACATTTAATACTTCTGTGAGACTGCACCGCTAAATGTGGGACGGGTTTTTATCTCAAAAGAACAATATCCACATATTAAGAATGAGAACAATCAAATAACAATCCAAACAAGAAAGGATGTACATAGATAACGTTAGAATCCAAACTTATAGAATGGAAAAATATAATTAGACATCGAGAAAAGCTTTAGACATTTATCACTGCAAATTACGAAATACAATTCAAGGATTTGAATTAAATAAAAAAAGGGAAAATTTTCAACAACCGACTAGGAGGTTGTGCCACCCTTGCCGAAAGTATACCTCTAGAAATATACTTAGAAGCTACGATGGCTCTCAGACAATTCCAAACAGGAACCTGTCAACGGTTATCGAGAATCAGAATATTTCACATCTCCAAATGCATACCACCAAATCCAATCTAAAGTAGACATGAAGATTAATGGAAATAATCCCACATAGCATGGCTTCCACTAGTGGTTTGGTTTAGTCAATTTCGACAAAGGACAACAACACTCGAATGAGTAACAAATTGTCTTGGATTAATGAAAAACAAAAGATGAAAAGATAATTTCCATGGTTCGAGATAGAAACAAGGAAAATGAATTCATCTAATGTAATTAGGAGGGTGCTCTCACTTTCAACAAAATTGTACCTCTAAATAAAGTGTACTTGAGAGCACATAGTCACTGTCGGAATTTTCCAAGCTAGACCCTGTGAAATCCACAGGCATCCAAATGTACTCACATTAATGCATGCATGCTATCAACTTCTTTGAACAAACGTGAATATGTTCTAATGGGTGCGACCTACATGGCTTGGCTCTCACTCATGCTTTGGTTTTAGTTTTTTCAGAGTTGGATTCAATTGCTCAAAATGAGCGAAAAATAGTCTTACAATGATGAAGCACAATAATGACTAGAATGGTGCACGCCCCATTTACACATGCTTTGGTGTTAGTCATTATGATAAAGGATATCAAGACTCGAAAATAGCAACACATCGTCTTAGAGTGACTAAATACAAAGAAAATAGTAGAATCAAAATTGATAGTCAATAATTCTACTATAGAGAATAACAAAGTGATTTGTGTGTGGGAATTAAATTATATATGCTTACCACTAATTAACAAATCAAACTTTTAAAACATTTGATTCACACTTAGGCTTTTTTTCACATTTCAAATATTATAAAACATTTTTTAAAATACTCTTTGAAATATTCTTTTAAGTGGGCAAATTATGATACTTAGTGTACTAAAATAAAGGTAAAAAACAAATGTCTTTAAACCTTGTTTACTATGAACCCAAAACAATTTACACTTGGCTTTATCTCTAGCAATTTCTATTAAAACATTTTGTAAACCAACATTTATGAATTTAAAACAACAATTATTTTCCTAAAAGATAATAAATTAATTTAAACACCATTATAAATTTAAAACAATGTTAATTTGTCCTAAAGGATAATTTATATACAACTATTTAATCTTTTTAATAAATTAGTTAATTAAATTTTAAAAACTTTTTAATTTAATTAGCTAATTAACTTTAAAAATTATTAACTAAAAATGATTAAGTAAATTCAAATGTTATGAATTAAATTAATTAATTAATCTAAACCTCGTTAAGCAAAATGATTTATTTGATTCAAATATTAATTATAATGATTAGTTAATTTTAAAGGTTTATTTTTATGAAAATACAAGTTCAAGCTCAATACATGCAAAGGAGCTAAGGAGGTAACAAGTGACGGTATAACGAAAAATCGCTATAATGATACCTAAACAATTTAAATAGAATGTCACAATTATTTTCAACCAAACATCAATATGGAAACATAAGGAAATAAATAAATAATTACTGGTGAAAACCATTAAGGTCTCTGTGACGACCCGCCTTTCCCGACCCACAAAAATCGACACAAAATACCCTACAGTATAATCTGCCGACAATCGAACGCCGGAAAAGACAGATGTTGAAGACAAAGAAAGGAGATAAAAGAAAGAAAGAATTAAGCAATATCAGAATCTCACAGTCGCAGCGGAATAAAGGATAATAGTCAATAACAGACCTTTACTCAAAATGAAAATTATATCTGTTTATATACAATACATCATTAGAGTCTATAACAATACAATCAACAATTACCAGACAGTCAATCTCAAACAACCCCAGCAGCGGAATATAAACAAGTATGGGTAATACGTCTTGGCTCCAGCTCCTCTCCTGCTCCATAGCAACCTATCCTGTAAATATACTCGGTCTGACCCGAGCATCATAAAGAAATAACACCCGAGTCAGTCTGGAATACCAGCGTGATATAAATACACCCAATTTGATTATTAAGTTTCAAAAATCCTTTGAAAATCAAAAGCATCTCGTAAGACCACGCCACAAATAAACATGTCGGGTTTTTCCCTTACGATAGCCAAAACATTTTATATCAAATCCTTTGATATTATAATAGTGTCTATAGAAAGTAAAATAGAATCTAGCTGAAATGCTTGCATCTCACATTTCAACAATATTTAGGCATAATCAAAACCGTACAGGCACGTAGGGAGAATGGATTTCCAACGAATGACTAGGCACTGGGGTACCACCTATCACAGTACGTGGCCTAGATCACAGTACCGAGGAGTACGCCCGCTCCCCTGCAACACAAGGCCGGAATCATCCCTTACTGGATAATTCCGAATAAGATCACCCCGCGGTTGGGATCAGCAACCGCACCACTAAGCCGAAATAAAAGGGACCTCTAGGCAGGGATGACCATACTCTCCAGTGGGGGCAACCCATGAAGCCTTGCTGCATAACCCCTGATTTTCAGTCATTCCCTGTTGATGAGGCTCGAGGCTAAATGTTACCTTTATAGCACATGTCCCTCAGAATGCCCATCGTCCGCCTGACGATGTATCGAAAGCATTCGTCCATACAAGTCCGTCCCGGGTCCGAACGGAACCGAAGGCACTACTCCTACTACATCCATTTTGGAAATATCCTCAGGATTAGTAGCGACTAGCCCTTGCACTTCACTGCACCATTTCGATATCAACTCATTTCCCCACGAAACGTACAAAATCGGATCGAAGTGGTTTTCGAGAATAAATCTCGATCCCGGACTCTTCGAAACGATCATCGCATTTGTCCAATATTGATAGTTGGTGATTTAACTATCAATTTACATTCACAAACATCCATCACCCAATAAATAATTTCCCATATTATTTATTTTCTCAAAAATATCTTTACAAGATATATTTCCATTTTCAAAATCCCCTTTGAAAACACTTTAAACCCAATTCTTTCATGGAATAGATTTCCAAATCTTTATTTCCTCTGAAAACATCCAAGTACCAATATTTAAGGTTTAAAATCATTTAAATACTTTATATTTTTTTTGAAAATACATTAAACATTCTTATTAAAACTTCTTAAATACTTGATTTGAAATATATATATATATATATATACTTATAAAAATCTCGAATAACTGCTTTATAAAATATAATTTATTTTCTTCAAAATAAAGACAAGCCATACTAATTTTAAATAAAACAATGTAATCCTTTACGAGCTTCAAATAATACTTTGATTTATTATCTTTAAAATAGTATAACTTAATAACGTATAAACAATAATAATATTCTTTAAACATAGTTCTAATTACCCTTTTGAAATAATTACCTCTATAACTACTTTGATAAATGTTTACCTTTAAATTCTTACAACTTAAAACATTTCTTGAAAACATTCTTTAATAAAACTTCATACATCAAACTTTTCAAAAATCAGCTTAAAGAACGTACTTAGCATCTCAGGGAAATACAATTCCATCTTAGAATAACCAAGGAATTCTTTTTATCAATCCAACACGATTTTTTCCCAATCAATTTTACGTTCATCCCGTAAAAATCTTGTCCATACTTTAAAAAATAGCTCCTTTATTTTAAACCCATTGCTATTTCCTGGAAATCATTTCAAATATACGTTTAAATATTTAAAATGAGCTCTAGAAATTATTTAATTGAAATTAATACTTAAGGAAATATATAGGGGTTTCCTAAGTATTTAAATAAAATTTAACTTCTAAAATAAGTTATTACATCAAATATCATATTAAAATTCCCTTTTGAAACTTAATACTACTATAATTAAATCCTATAATTACTAAATCAATGTCGGCTTTCACTTAAAACATTTTAAAATGATATTTCTTTCTAAATATATTCTAAACATATTTAAACTGCAAATTTGAAATCTTTCCTAAACAAAATGAAATTCCCAGGAAAAATCACACTTTCCATTCTTTAAAATAAATCTCTCTATTCTTTAAACAATTCACAATTCCCCTTTTAAAATCAAATTTCAAACACTTGAAATTTTCCAATCCCATTCCTTGGGTTTAATCTCCTTTAAAATTCTTTACTCAATAATTCCTTTTATATTCTTTAAACCCCATTTCATCTATTTATATTTAAAATTTTCAGGTTGTATTCATCCAATCACAACACAACACAATTTCAATTTAATTCATTACAGCATAAAAATAAAACGCAGCAGATCAAGATCTAAATAAATTATCACGAGATAATACATAAGATATATCACAGAATATAAATTAATTTCTATTTGTGAGGGGTCCAGTTGGATCCCTCCAACCTATTTTCCCAGCATCCACAAATATTAGCACAATAATATATCAATTCAATCATATTCAACCAATCAAGAAATCAATTGAATATTGACTATTTAAATTAACTATCATTCCAGATGTGAGTGAGTTAAACTCACCTTGAGTTTCGGCGAGCTTTCGAAATTTAAATTAAATCGAAGCATCCGATTTAGTCCAAAATTTCTACTCACTTGAATCGAATCCAGATCTGTGCCACAGCGTTCTTCCCGTCGCTACGATTCCAACGCTTCCTGTTTCGTCAAATTCCGATAACGTATGCAGAAGATATTAATTTTTAAACTTTGAATATAAATTTTAAACAATTCCTTTTATTTATTTTACCAGACAAATTCCTGGCCGCTCATCACGAAACAAGGACCACTCTTCGTTCTTCTCCCCCGCGACATCCCCAGGCGGCTCGAACCCATAGCACACCGACTAGGGTTTAAATCGCCGCCCTCTATGTTGCGCTCTACGACGATCAGGCAACGGCATCTCGAAGCCCATCGCCACCTCCTCCTTCCCCAGGCATGCGAGCAAGCTCGGTGGCCCTATGGCATGGGAAAACGCACGCTAGCAACGCACGAACGCGGCCCAAAATCGCCCCTCTGGTCGATGAAAACCCATCTCCACCGTACGGATGTGAAGCTGGCTTCATGCTCTTCGATCTTCACGTTGAAAGTTTTAAGAATTGTTGCGTGGATCACGAGCAAAACGAGGAAAAAGACGATGAGGTATCGGCCATTAGTTGAGATAGAACGGCGGCCCGATGATAATAGCTAGGGTTTAAGCAAAAATATTAATATATATACATATTTAAATATTAATTTAATCTCGTTCCAATCAATTTACCACTCACGCAAACGAACTCCAATTCCCACATTCCAACAGGCGTTCCTAGGGTTTTTCCACGTTCCGGACACAATGGAACAGGTTTCGTAAGCTAATTCGGTCATATATGCGAGTTACGGAATTAAACAATCAATTTAAAATTAAATCGGTTAAATCGATTTCTAAGCGTTTCGAGCTGTCACGTTCAAACGACAACTCCAATGACTACGAAAATTAAAATCTGATAATAACTTACTATTACGGATCCAATGGAACTAGTTTCGTCGAATTCCGAGACTGTGCCCCAGAAGGCTACTTTAACTCGTCTATTAAATCGAGCGATTTTCAAATTTGTCGAAAACGCTTAAAATTTCACTTTTTAAAATTTTACTAACTAAATAATAAATCATATAAAATTTATAATGACATTAAAAATCATTCTGACTCATTCCAGACCAAAATCTGATAAATTACATTTTATAATATTAAATCCATTATTAAATTAATATAAAATTCCAAAAAATAACTTATTGACTTAAAAATTCATCTAAAAATCCAACAACACTATTTAAATCCAAATAGACTTAAAATAATTTTTTAAAACCATTTTTATCACTATTTACATCCAGATTTCCAATTTAATCCCAGTCTAAATAATTAATTATTATTATTCAATCTCAAATTAAACCTCCACATTAGAAATTATAACTTGTTATTTTAATTTAAACCAATCCTTTTTAGTTCAAAATAAATCTTAAACCTACATTAAACATTTAAAATGAATTAAATGTTCACAAATCCCATTTCAAAAATTCCGGGATGTCACATTCCTCCCTCCTTATAAAAATTTCGTCCCCGAAATTTGCTAAGGTAAAGAATGTTACCCAACTTGCTTCGTTAAAAGCTTATATACACTTCCCAAAACCCTTTAGCTCAAGTCCAACTCATTTTCTTTATTTATTCTCTAAAGCTTTTATTTTAACATTATTTCAAAAATAACTTTCCAAATTAATTAAAAACTTCAAAATTCCAAAAAAATTCTAACTCCCAAAATTTCTGAAAATTTTGGCAGAGTCTCCCCTGCATGGAGGAGCTTTCGCGATATCACGATACAGATAAATATATATACATCGACCCACACGGTCGGAAACCAAAATATACCACACAATATATTCATTTCCTAATTATATTTGCATAGGCGTACCTTTTTAGCAAATTTGAAAAGCAAGCAGCTATTATATAGTGCATATACGCGCTCCCACTCTATCGATCGCCTCCCGTACCTGTACTATACTCAACAGACTCATCAGTTTCCAACAATATGAGCATTTAACAACATTCTTTTCATTAAACTAGCCCAAACACTTCAATTACAAAGTTTAAACAAGCAAATTTCATAATTATGCATGTTAACTTCCTTTATAAGCGATTTCACAATTCCGACATCATTTTAAATCCTCTTTACAAACCCCACTACATAGTTTAACAATGTTAACCATATTTACCAACAATTCAAAGATTTCAATCATCTTTTAATTTCTTATTCAAATCCAAACTTCATTTTTATTTCACTTGAATGATTTACATTCAAGTCCACTATATACAATCCATATTTATTTCAGCCATTTTATTTCCACTTCAATATGATTACATATGCCTTTCTTACATCTCTTTATTTCAACTTAAATTCCCAATTTGATTCACAATCATATTTTGTTTAAATTTGAAGCATTTGCATTACTTTTATGATCCACCTCCATTCATATGCAAAATCACTTAATTAGATTGCATTTACCTTATTAATTTAAAACCATCTTTATTTGCTTCTTCAAATCAATTCACTTGCATTCATATACAAACTCTTTAAATTGGATTCCAATCCATTTCAATTTATTCAAAATTCAATTTAAATTTGCTTAAGTTCTTTCAAGTGTTCACAATATTTACATTCCTTAAATCAATTTTATTTGATTTTCATTTGATTCTCATTCAATCAAATTCCAATTCATTTACAAATTGTAATGCACTTTGTTTATTTATTCAATCCATGTTAGATTTATTTTATTAACAAAAGACCACTTTAAATTATTTCACTCATTTGAATTGCTTTACACTTCAAACCACCACTTACCATAATCAAATTTCATTATTCATTGACACTTCCAATATTGATTACCAAAATTCTAAATATAATTCAAGTTTAACTAAATTTTATTTAGCCAAATTAAATTTATCCCACTTCTTTTACTACTTAAATAAGAATTGAATTTCACTCAATATTGTTTATAATGCAACTGAATTTCAAATTTCACTTCAATCCAATTTATTCCTCCATAAATAAGTTCAAAACTTATTTTCTAATTTACTTGGGTTTTACAATCAAATTTCCCATTCTTAGATTCCTCAAACTTATTTAAAAAAAATTTACATTGCTCATCTTAATCCATTTACATCTAATAATCACAATTCCAAATTTTACATATTTGTATCACTAAATTCTTAAGAATGCAAATTTTCTTCCAACATAATTCCTTGCAAAATTTTAAATCCACAAATTTAGATCATAAGTATAACACTTAATAGCTTATGGGTACAATTTGTTACACAATAACCCACAATTACAAAGTCATTTTACCCTTCACTTAACTCAAATCGATTTAATTCCAATTTTCAATTTTATTTAACTTATTCCAAGTTAAATTCAAATCTCTATGCACTTCAATATACTCAAATTAAATTTTAAATTTCAGGATTAAAATTACATTTTCCTTTCTTATTAATATTAACCTCTATTCTTATTTAAATCAACTTTATTTTATAAGTTATATAGTTGATTCATTTCAATTTTCACATTTTTATTTTCAATAGGGTTCCCAAAATTCAATCACTCGGTTTTATTTCAAAACCAAATTGAAACAAAAATCAACATATTCCCATTTGATATATCAAATCAAATCCTAAATTCCAAAACAACCTGCTTTAACCAAAACAATTTTCCCCTTTTTGAAATTGTTAAAACAACTTGTATATGAAACAGGTCTAAACAAAAATCATACCAAATCACCACGGAAGCAATCCATTACTTTAGAAACTTGAAAATGAATTCTTAGGATGTGGCCAGCATCATCAGGATTATTTTCCAACGACTGAAGTGAGTTCAGTGCTTCCTACTCCAACAAATTCATCTCAAAACAATTTCCATTCAAAAATTATGTTTTTCCAAATTAATACTTCATCCCTGCTTTCAAAAGCTTTGGAAAACATTTCAACATTCTCAAAATTTCAATTTTCCAAATCCTTTGTTTAAATCCATTTAAACACCTTTCAAAATTTCCGGGGCCAAAATTCTGGTTGAAATCAAATTTTAATTATACTTACTTTGATCAAATTATACTTAAAGAATTTTATTTGGTTATAACCCATTTTGATATTTTTAATTCTCATTTGCTTATACATCATTTCAAATTTTATATCAAATTTTAGATTCTTATTTAATTATTAATATTGTCAAGCAAACATCCAAATATACATAATAATTTAGGAAATCATTCCTTTTATATCAAAATATAATTTTTGTGTAAAATTATTTCATTTACCCGCTTTAAAAACAATACTATGTCGGTTTATCTTGTCTAAGAGTTTAGAAACACTTATCGATACGATTGTACTTCCCGCACCGACCAGAATTCATAAACACTCAACCGATAAGTCAACACGGTACAAAACAATTTTATATTCACTAACAAGTACGCTCTCATAGCTATTAATACTCTCAACTCATATAGAGTACTTCTGACTCTATTAATGAGTAATTTCCCCACCAAAGCCTAGGTTGTCGCCAACCTAAGCTCTGATACCAAGTGTGACGACCCGCCTTTCCCGACCCATGAAAATCGACACAAAATACCCTACAGTATAATCTGCCGACAATCGAACGCCGGAAAAGACAGATGTTGAAGACAAAGAAAGGAGATAGAAGAAAGAAAGAATTAAACAGTATCAGAATCTCACAGTCGCAGCAGAATAAAGTATAATAGTCAATAACAGACCTTTACTCAAAATGAAAACTATATCTGGTTATATACAATACATCATCAAAGTCTATCACAATACAATCAACAATTACCAGACAGTCAATCTTAAACAACCCCAGCAGCGGAATATAAACAAGTACGGGTAATACGTCTTGGCTCCAGCTCCTCTCCTGCTCCATAGTAACCTATCCTGTAAATATACTCGGTCTGACTCGAGCATCATAATGAAATAACACCCGAGTCAGTCTGGAATACCAGCGTGATATAAATACACCCAATTTGATTATTAAGTTTAAAAAATTCTTTGAAAATCAAAAGCATGTCGTAAGACCACGCCACAAATAAACATGTTAGGTTTTTCCCTTACGATAGCCAAAACATTTTATATCAAATCCTCTGATATTATAATAGTGTCTATAGAAAGTAAAATAGAATCTAGCTGAAATGCTTGCATCTCACATTTCAACAATATTTAGGCACAATCAAAACCGTACAGGCACGTAGGGAGAATGGATTTCCAACGAATGACTAGGCACTGGGGTACCACCTGTCACAGTACGTGGCCTAGATCATAGTACCAAGGAGTACGCCCGCTCCCCTGCAACACAAGGCCGGAATCATCCCTTACTGGATAATTCCGAATAAGATCACCCCGCGGTTGGGATCAGCAACCGCACCACTAAGCCGAAATAAAAGGGACCTCTAGGCAGGGAAGACCATACTCTCCAGCGGGGCTACCCACGAAGCCTTGCAGCATAACCCCTGATTTTCAGTCATTCCTGGTTGATGAGGCTCGAGGCTAAACGTTACCTTTATAGCACATGTCCCTTAGAATGCCCATCGTCCACCTGACGATGTATCTAAAGCATTCGTCCATACAAGTCCGTCCCGGGTCCGAACGGAACCGAAGGCACTACTCCTACTACAACCATTTTGGAAATATCCTCAGGATTAGTAGCGACTAGCCCTTGCACTTCACTGCACCATTTCGATGACAACTCGTTTCCCCACGAAACGAACAAAATCGGATCGAAGTGGTTTTCGAGAATAAATCTCGATCCCGGACTCTTCGAAACGATCATCGCATTTGTCCTATATTAATAGTCGGTGATTTAACTATCAATTTACATTCACAAACATCCATCACATAATAAATAATTTCCCACATTATTTATTTTCTCAAAAATATCTTCACAAGATATATTTCCATTTTCAAAATCCCCTTTGAAAACACTTTAAACCCAATTCTTTCATGGAATAGATTTAAATCTTTATTTCCTCTGAAAACATCCAAGTACCAATATTTAAGGTTTAAAATCATTTAAATACTTTATATTTTTTTTGAAAATACATTAAACATTCTTATTAAAAATTCTTACATACTTGATTTGAAATATATATGTATATATACTTCTAAAAATCTCGAATAACTGCTTTATAAAATATAATTTATTTTATTCAAAATAAAGACAAGCCATACTAATTTTAAATAAAACAATGTAATCCTTTACGAGCTTCAAATAATACTTTGATTTATTATCTTTAAAATCGTATAACTTAATAACGTATAAACAACAATAATATTCTTTAAACATAGTTCTAATTACCCTTTTGAAATAATTACTTCTATAACTACTTTGATAAATGTTTACCTTTAAATTCTTACAACTTAAAACATGTCTTGAAAACATTCTTTAATAAAACTTCATACTTCTAACTTTTCAAAAAATCAGCTTAAAGAACGTACTTAGCATCTCAGGGAAATACAATTCCATCTTAGAATAACCAAGGAATTCTTTTTATCAATCCAACACGATTTTTTTCCCAATCAATTTTACATTCATCCCGTAAAAACCCTGTCCATACTTTAAAAAATAACTCCTTTATTTTAAACCCATTGCTATTTCCTGGAAATCATTTCAAATATACGTTTAAATATTTAAAATGAGCTCTAGAAATTATTTAATTGAAATTAATAGTTAAGGAAATATATAGGGGTTTCCTAAGTATTTAAATAAAATTTAACTTCTAAAATAAGTTATTACATCAAATATCATATTAAAATTCCCTTTTGAAACTTAATACTACTATAATTAAATCCCATAATTACTAAATCAATGTCGGCTTTCACTTAAAACATTTTAAAATGATATTTCTTTCTAAATATATTCTAAACATATTTAAACTGCAAATTTAAAATTTGAAAGCTTTCCTAAACAAAATGAAATTCCCAGGAAAAATCACACTTTCCATTCTTTAAAATAAATCTCACTATTCTTTAAACAATTCACAATTCCCTTTTTAAAATCAAATTTCAAACACTTGAAATTTTCCAATCCCATTCCTTGGATTTAATCTCCTTTAAAATTCTTTACTCAATAATTTCTTTTATATTCTTTAAACCCCATTTCATCTATTTATATTTAAAATTTTCAGGTTGTATTCATCCAATCATAACACAACACAGTTTCAATTTAATTCATCACAGCATAAAAATAAAATGCAGCACATCAAGATCTAAATAAATTATCACGGGATAATACATAAGATATATCACAGAATATAAATTAATTTCTATTTGTGAGGGGTCCAGTTGGATCCCTCCAACCTGTTTTCCCTACATCCACAGATATTAGCACAATAATATATCAATTCAATCATATTTAACCAATCAAGCAATCAATTGAATATTGACTATTTAAATTAACTAACATTCCAGATGTGAGTGAGTTAAACTCACCTTGAGTTTCGGCGAGTGTTCGAAATTTAAATTAAATCGAAGCGTCCGATTTAGTCCGAAATTTCTACTCGCTTGAATCGAATCTAGATCTACGCCACAGCGTGCTTCCCGTCTCTACGATTCCAACGCTTCCTGTTTCGTCAAATTCCGATAACGTATGCAGAAGATATTAATTTTTAAACTTTGAATATAAATTTTAAACAATTCCTTTTATTTATTTTACCAGACAAAATCCTGGCCGCTCATCACGAAATAAGGACCTCTCTATGTTCTTCTCCCCCGCGACATCCCCAGGCGGCTCGAACCCATAGCACGCGGACTAAGGTTTAAATCGCCGCCCTCTACGTTGCGCTCTACGACGATCAGGCAACGGCATCTCGAAGCCCATCGCCACCTCCTCCTTCCCCACGCGTGCGAGCAAACTTGGTGGTCCCATGGCATGGGAAAATGCATTCAGGAAAGTGTTGGTTTTGTGAACGTTAGATGGTAGAATGGAATGAATTCAGGAAAGCTGGAGTCCGTTCTTAAAGAACAAATAAGACAAGTTGAAGCACTTGGCATTGTCATCCAACAATCTAGGTAGTTCCAGAAAGCCAAGGCAACTTCCGTGGACCAATCCGACTTTTAACATGCTTATTTTGTTGTGAACAAGCTCACAATTTTAATTCTACTATCATCATTCTTCTTTCAACTACTGTTCTACTTTCCTAAAAATACACCCTAAAACTAATTCAGATAGTAGACGTAGTTACTAATGTGAGCTTATGTTCCACGATAGCAACGTTCAATAAAACGGTGTATGCAGCGTTTGCGTACAAGGACCATATACCGGAAGAAATATCAACAAGATAATTTGATATAATTGTACAATCTACAAAAATCAAGGCAAAAGTCAATCATTAATGCCTAACGAAAAATAATTGTTGGCGGACCCATCTACGCCGAAGCAACATGATACTTTAGTTGGTCACTAGTTCAGTGGGTGGAAGTCGCTGTTCTCTTGATAAATCACTAATCCTTTAATTGTTTTATTTATGCCTTCACATATAAACTATTAAAATAGAAGCACATTGGTGTTGTATGTGAAGGCAATAAGTTAACAACATAGATCAATCTGCTTCTATTTTAATAGTTTATATGTGAAGGCATAAATAAAACAATTAAAGGATTAGTGATTTATCAAGATAACAACGACTTCCACCCACTGAACTAGTGACCAACTAAAGTATCATGTTGCTTCGGCGTAGATGGGTCCGCTAACAATTATTTTTCGTTAGGCATTAATGATTGACTTTTGCCTTGATTTTTGTAGATTGTACAATTATATCAAATTATCTTGTTGATATTTCTTCCGGTATATGGTCCTTGTACGCAAACGCTGCATAGGCCGTTTTATTGAACGTTGCTATCGTGGAACATAAGCTCACATTAGTAACTACGTCTACTGTCTGAATTAGTTTTAGGGTGTATTTTTAGGAAAGTAGAACAGTAGTTGAAATAATAATGATGATAGTAGAATTAAAATTGTGAGCTTGTTCACAACAAAATAAGCATGTTAAAAGTCGGATTGGTCCACGGAAGTTGCCTTGGCTTTCTGGAACTACCTGGATTGTTGGATGACAATGCCAAGTGCTTCAACTTGTCTTATTTGTTCTTTAAGAATGGACTCCAGCTTTCCTGAATTCATTCCATTCTACCATCTAACGTTCACAAAACTAACACTCCAGCGGCCCAAAATCATCCCCTCTGGTCGATGAAAACCCATCTCCACCGTACGGATGTGAAGCTGGCTTCATGCTCTTTGATCTTCACGTAGAAAGTTTTAAGAATCGTTGCGTGGATCACGAGCAAAACGAGGAAGAAGACGATGAGGTATCGACCATTGGTTGAGATAGAACGGTGGCCCGATGATAATAGCTAGGGTTTAAGCAAAAATATTAATATATATACATATTTAAATATTAATTTAATCTTGTGCCAATCAATTTACCACTCACGCAAACGAACTCCAATTCCCACGTTCCAATAGGCGTTCCTAGGGTTTTTTCGCGTTTTGGACACAATGGAACAGGTTTCGTAAGCTAATTCGGTCATATATGCGAGTTGCAGAATTAAACGATCAATTTGAAATTAAATCGGTTAAATCGATTTCTAAGCGTTTCGAGCTGTCACGGTCAAACGACAACTCCGATTGCTACGAAAATTGAAATCCGATAATAACTAACTATTACAGATCCAATGGAACTAGTTTCGCCGAATCCCGACACTGTGCCCCGGAAGGCTACTTTAACTCGTTTATTAAATCGAGCGATTTTCGAATTTGTCGAAAACGCTTAAAATTTCACTTTTTAAAATTTTACTACCTAAATAATAAATCATATAAAATTTATAATGACATTAAAAATCATTCTGACTCAGTCCAGACCAAAATCTGATAAATTACATTTTATAATATTAAATCCATTATTAAATTAATATAAAATTCCAAAAAATATCTTATTGACTTAAAAATTCATCTAAAAATCCAACAACACTATTTAAATCCAAATAGACTTAAAATAAATTTTTAAAACCATTTTTATCACTATTTACATCTAGATTTCCAATTTAATCCCAGTCCAAATAATTAATTATTATTATTCAATCTCAAATTAAACCTCCACATTAGAAATTATAACTTGTTATTTTAGTTTAAACCAATTCTTTTTAGTTCAAAATAAATCTTAAACCCATATTAAACATTTAAAATGAATTAAATGTTCACAAATTCCGTTTCAAAAATTCCGGGATGTCATAGTCTCTCTACAAATGTCACCTGCAAAACAATGGTTAAGATGGGTTCTCTATAATTTTGATGATATGTCATTAGGTTTCCTATTCATTTGAGGTTACTTAAAGATAATCGACAAAGAAATACCTTGGGTTTACAAAAACATTCTTGGAAAGAGAGTTGCTTTAATAAAAAAACCGGTCCCTAGAAATAAAGTAGTTCAAACTTAAAAACTTTTATTTAATAATAAAATAACATTTAAACTCTCCATTAAAAAATAATTAAAATTTAATTAAGTCATAATTATACCTTAATTAATCCTTCACTTATTAGTTAATTAATTAATTATTAAACCCTTTAATAAATAAACAACTGATTACAAATTTATCTTAATTAAATAAATAAGTAATAGTTAACCTTAATTAATAATTAATCTTTAATTAAATAACTTAATTGATTAACACTTAAATGCTAATTAGCTTTGTTAATTAATGATTAAGTACTAATTAACTTGCTTAATTAATTATTAATAATCCTTAAATAAATAATTAATTAATTAAAAAATTACTTATTCATACTTAAAGTAAGTTTTGAAAACACTTTCCTAAAATATCCTTAAGTAAAAACAATAAATTAGAAAAAGAGTTCATTTTTACAAACTGCGTCTATAGCGATTATGGCTATATCACCCATAATTTCAAAACTTGTTTTTATATCAAAATTACGTTAAATCTTTTTCTTTTCATACCGTAACCCATTTTTATAAATGTTGAATAAGCTTTTGGAAACCAAACAAAGTAAAGTTAAAAACTTCATAACTTCCTTTAAAATACATAAGTTTCACGTAAGGGATTCCGATGCCGTAACATAACCATAAGTTCGCATAATAATTTTCTTTAGTCTATAACACTGTATGTGCAGTTACAAACACATATATATAGGATATAACATCATAATGTAAGCAAAGGTCCAAACTTGAAAAACTTTGCTAACTTAAAATTCACTTTTCCAAGTTTAAACAACCATTACATTCAAACACGTATATATTCAAACAAAACAATATCATTCACCCAATAACCTAGTAAGCATTTATCAACATTAAAGTTTAAAACTTTAAGTAAAAAGGCGAGCATTTCTCACCTGAAGCTATCTAAATCAAACCGAATTTCCACTAAACTTGCATACACCTAGATCCATGCTTTTCTTTCACAAAAAAGATATTTTTAAGGCCTTAAGAGCCTAAGGGCATTTTTCATGAAGGGACAAGGCTCGACCTCGTGATTTTTTGAGGAGGCTTGGCTTGTTTTTGGAAAACTGGAGTTTTAGAAATGAAAGGAGAAGTTTTTAAGCAACGTTTCACGCATTATAAATAGGAAAAAAATGATTTTCAATCATTTGGAAATCCAAGAAAGCTATGAAGAGCTCAAGTGATTATGGGGGAAGAGAAAGCTTTTGAAATAATGAAAATAAGAATGAGAAGAAATTAGAAATTTTGTTTTGTACAAATTGAAATTACTAAACTACCAAAATAGTCTCATGTACTTTTCCCTCTATAAACCAAATGCCACCTCATCTTATCTCCCTTCCATATCACATCATAAGCCACCTTATTTCCAACATGCATTTAGTAAATGAGCACTAATGTTTAGTGATGTGATGTTTGCTTTTTCACATCTTTTCAATGTTTAATTTTTTTATTTAAGCTTTTTATATTAACATAACTAAACATACATTATCCTATATTACTACTAACCATTCTTATGTTATTTGTATATATATGCATATATGGATACCAAAATGTTTGCATAATTTCTGACAGCTTTTGAACGACGGAAAGTCGAAAATTTGAAAAACGAATTCTGGTCACATTTTCGATTTTTATTTGAACTAAATATTTTTGTAAACAAAGTTTAAAAAACTATTTAACCATCATTATTTATTACTTAATAGAGTTTTATTTTAATTATAAAACCCATTATTCAAATACTAAAGATAAATCCCTATATTTGAATAAAAAGAGTTTATATTTTAAAATCAATTATATAAATATTTAAAATTAATTAAATATTCAAATTCATGATGATGAAATTTTAGGATGTTACAATTGTTCAACGTATTAAATAAAAATTTATAATTGAAACATAAATATTAATTAATTCACTTAATTTATAACAATTATAAATTATTTAAGTTAGGTAGTCAAAGAGTATTCAATATCTCGGTTGCGCGACTCTTAAGAGTCAATTCAGTAAGAGATTAATATCGAATGATTCGAATGTTAACGTTTACAAATCACTTAGCAGGTGGCATGACATTTTGGTTAAATTTATCGCTTACTCGGTTTCAGTAAAATCTCATTTTACTTTGTTAAGTGTTACCAAGTAGTAACTATTATTTACTCCAATTTTATTCGTCAAAATTATATCACTTTGGACTTATGGAATTTGTAATTATCAAAATTCTAGTATCATCCATATTCAATTCTATAACTGAACATAAAGTCTTTGGTTTAACAATAACATTATAACTGAATGCTCTAGCTAAAGCCTTTGAATTTCAGTTGACTTTGGTACGAACCTCATATAACTGAGGAGCCGAATCCTCATTTGAATAGTGTTTCACTTTCAATGCTTCTACCGAACCCAACAATAGTGGTTTGATAGACGTTCTTCAACGATTTAACTATAATTAAAGCGAAGCTTCCACATTGAAGAACGATGGTATGCTCCAGTCAAGAAAATTGTATAAAATTTATCACAATGATATTTCTGTTTGATCTTAGTTATATTAACTAATAAAAAAATATCGAGTTAGTCATTCCATAGTTATCCAGTATCAATACGTAACCCCTCGGTGCCTTTAGCAATCATGAGTAATACACTTTCCAACTTTTAGAAAGCATTATGTACTTTAGTCTCGAAAGATACATCAGTGTCCAACCTCCATACATCTTAAATAAGAATATTTTAAAATGATTTGATTAGTTATTTATTTTATTTTATAAAAGTATGAACGAAAGAAATCACCTTTTATTTTAGACATTTAATTTTTTTAATAAGTGGTCTAATAGTTTATAATAATAATTAGTAACTAGCATTAGTATTCTTAAAGTGCATTTAAATAATTTAGTAAATATGAACAATAATAACAAGCATACCATTTCCAACTAAACTAAAGTATAGAAACAAACTATAATCTAACTATTGGTCTTTTTTAAAGAACATATATGTTTTTCTATATAAATTCGATAGAATACAACAAAAGTTAGTTTGTGGTATAATAACAGTTAACTATACTATTTCACAATACAACAATACAACGTAAGTTATATTCTTATCCTAACTAAGCAAACACGAAACTGAATTAAATATGCTTTATAGAAGTACTTGTTACTATGTTAGTATAGTTCAACAATGTTATTACTAAAATATGCATAATTGCAGTTGTTATTGGAGTCGACTGCTAGAAATGGCTAAGTCACGTACTTCATCACTTTCTTTAAGACGATTTGTGGCTAAGTCCCAAAGTGCAAGCCTAGCTATCAATTGCTCCATCCTTAGGATAAACAGCTTCTAAAATTTGATCAATTTGCTATTTGCATGACAGCAAATCGTTTTGAATTAAGCACTTCCTAATTTAATTATTTGGATAAATTCTACAGAGAAAGAAATGACAGAGGGAGAAGAAGAAGAAAGAAAATGTTTATTGTTATATGTTTTTCCTCCTGCTTATATTTTATTTATACTAGTGTGAACCCGTGCTTCGCATACAAGTGTTATGAAATTATGGCAGTTAAATTCACCGAGTTGTGTATGCATACGGGTTTCAAATTTTTTAGATATGCATCGATAGATCCATGTGTACATGGGAAAAATTCGATGATGTAAAACCAAGGGCAAAAGCTGTATTATTTAGTCAAAACAAATAAGTATTATATTGGAATCAGTTTGTAGATAATGCATCATAACAAATAAGTATTATATTGGTATCAGTTTGTAGATAACGCATCATGATGAAGAATGCTAGCTAACGTTAATAGTATTCAAAATTTCAAGAATCATATATAGTTGTGGAAAGCAAGTGGGAACAAATCATAACTTCTGATAAGTTGTTCCACACTGTTGAGAACTGGGCAAAAAATATTGAAATTATGGACAGAGTATTATAGCAGTAGATAGTATATAGTCCAGCCTGTAAAAAAGAAAAATCATTATTAAATGAGAGTACAAAGCGGCTGCAATTGCAGCAACAAAAATACAGTGCCTTAGGGAGGAAAAAAGAACTGTAGAGAAGCTGGACCGTGAGAAGTTATATTAACAAAGAAAATTCACACACACACACACTGATATACACATATACGTGTGTGTGGATGTATATATGCATGATCATGTGTTCTTATGGAAATTTTGTAATAGTTGCACATGCATTCTATGTTTCATCAACATTACTTTTGCAAAAATTAACAGACTTCAATTATCACAAAAAAGCACAAAACCGATCAGTTACAAAGCAAGAATACAAAAAGGATTGCCCATATATATAAATAAAAGATACACACAAAAAAACTCATACATACTTAATACATACATATTGTTTGAAAAAATAGAATGTTTTTATATTCCCTGAAACTATTAAAGCAAATATGTTTCACAGTAATCCTTGATGGAGCTACAATATGATTATTTTATCCAAACTAAATAATGGAATCAACATAAACAAAGAACAACATGAAATCTCTAAAGCTTCATTATTTTCTTATTCAAGCAGTTTCAGTCAAACAGGCTTATAATCCAAGTTTTGAAATATGGAACATCATCTATTTTTAGTACGGGAATGAGCACTAAAAGGGAGTGATTGTAATCACTAAGAGCTATGTAGTCCAAATCCACAAGATCCTCTTCTTCCCTATGATAATATTCCTTGATCACTTTCTTAAACAAAAGGTCATCTTTTGGAGGACTTGGGAATGCACCACTTGTCGTATTAATGAATAGGTGTGATGCCCCACCTCTATAACCACGCTAGCCAAGAACACTACGGTGTAATGCTGTCAACTAGCACGGAGAATAAGGCTGTTGAGGAGCGACCATTCATGTAATTGCTTTGTGCGAGCACCGATATGTCAGATAGAATAACATGCATAAGAGGGAGTCCGACATACCGATACAAACTCAAAGCTATCACGCGGTGGCTGTATATAATCCTCGGAAACAAATATAGAAATAAACATAACACAAATCAGTCACAGACATCCATATCACAAAGGTGGAAAAAGATATGAATAGATAACACATGAGAGTGTACATCAGAGTAGTGGTCAGAAAGATCCACGATAACACAAAAGAGTAGCTACAAGCTACATAAAAGAATAAGTATACATCATGGAGTTTATATCTCAAATGTATACAACAAAAACTACTAATCTAAGTAGTTAACCAAAAGTCCGAGTAATCCCAGAAGAGAAGTCAAGCAGAAGCACCTGTAACATCTCGGTCTGACCAGAGTATTATTTATAAGAAAATAATAAATGGATCAGTCTAGCTATAAATATTAGATGACATGATATAGAATAAAAGATATGGCATAAACACGTAATAACCATAACGACATACTACTATAAGTATGTAAATGATAATCAACAAGAGATTAATCAATATCACAAGAATCTTCTCAAAGATAAAATGGGGTATCATACCCTAAACTTGTATTCATAACAAGTTAATGACACACAAATTCACCAATGCACAAAAATTGATAAAACTTATCAATGGAAATCACGAAAATTGGTGAAGCGCAAAATTCCAGAAATCATCACAAGAAATCCAGAAATCACAAGAAGGGGGAGGCCTATCACAAAACGGGAGTATGAAAACTCACCAACACGTGTATCACAAAACGAGACACTATCTGATGGTAGCTAACCATTAATTTTGAGCCGAAGCTCCACAAGAATGGCCCGAAGACCGTGGGGCGCTACCCCACACATGTGATGGTGAAACATCACACAAACGGGGTTTAGTCTCCCTCGTAGACAAAGAGACATCGCACAGTTGCTAGTCTAAATAACAAAAATGATCGTCATGATCATCAGGAAGTGCCAATCACACCAAGCTAGTAAATATATGAGTTTAGCTTCATGTCCCATAACCACTTGCTTAACTTAAATATTTACGAACCAACTGTAGATCTTCACTAGAAAATTGTCACAAAAGGTTCAATCGAACAAGTCTAAGAATTAACCGACGAAGAAAATGCAAGCGTTTCATACCACTATTTTTACTAAGCCATTTAATTAGATTTCTCATCCGAGTAAGGTAAAGGCTTGTATATACTAATAGATTGGAAAACGGTTTAAGACAAAGAGTTTGGTAATAAAATAGTGTTGAAATCGCTTTGATGAAAGAGTTTTGATATTTACTACTAGTATTGAAACCTTCATGTTTTTAAAGTGACAAGTAACAAAAATGATTGTAAGAACAATCTATCACAAAAACTCACATTCGAAGATGTGAATAAAATCCAAGGAAATCAGCTCAAAATGCATCAAGTGCAAGTTCCCACGCGACCTAATCATAGCTGAGCTAACGTGCACGACCTAAAAAGGTTGCGACTTAAAGTAAAATAGGTCGAACGACCTAAGGACAGCATGTCGAGCGACCTAGGTGAGCGACCTAAGCATAATGTGCGACCTATAATGTATGAGCGACCTAACTAGGCGAGCGACCTAAGGGGTAAACAGGTCGAGCGACCTAGAAAATCAAGGCCATGCGACTTTAGGGGTCATGCGACCTAAAGAAAATAAGGTCAAACGACCTAATGGTGATCACGACCTAACTCAATCGAGCTAAGTAGTGGAACGGCAAACCAGGGGCGAGCGACCTAAGGGACTCACGACCTAAGGACTATTGAACGACCTAATGGTCAAACGACCTAAAAGCAAATAGGTCAAACGACCTAAAGGAGGAAGCGACCTAAGGCCAGCGACCTAACTGAGGCAGGCAACCTAAAGAAGGAAGCGACCTAAGGCCAGCGACCTAACAGTGAGGAGCCGAGCGACCTAACGAGGTTAATAAGGCCGAGCGACCTAACATAAAACAAGGTCATGCGACCTAAAGGGGTACGCGACCTAAAGGGTTCGCAACCTAACTGGGCACGCGACCTAACTGGGTACGCGACCTAAAGTAGTACGCGACCTAAAGGGTTCACGACCTAACAATCTGCCTATGCCGAGCGACCTAACGACTCAAGCGAGGCCCAGCGACCTAACAAAATATGGTCTAACGACCTATGGCCGAGCGACCTAAGGCAAAACGAGCTAAAGACGTGCGACCTAAGCCCAGAACGAAGTATATGCAGGCAAAGGCTTTTCCACACGAACGAGCTAGCTAGCCTGAGCGACCTAAGCCCAGGCAGAACGACCTAAGTGCAGTTTTTCACCAAAAACATTAAAAACTTGAGTTTTTCGCCAATCCAATCCAAACCAAATGCATATGTACATGCTAATGTGATAGGAATTCATTTCCAACAGTCCAAGATAGTTATAGACAAGAATGTGAGATAAAAATCTCACCTTTGCACCAAAATCAATGAAAATGAAAATTTAAAGCAAACAAGAATCAATCCCTAGCTTGAATCAATGTCTTCACTTGAATTTGGAGTAGATGTTGGATTAGAAATGAAGACTTGGCTTTTGGAATCTCGAATAAAATCTGGGCCTAAAACCAGCTTCTCACCGGCCTCAAGCCATCAAGAAGGAGATCGGCATGGCCTTCCATAGAGTGCCTCGAAAGGTGCCATACCAATACTAGATTGGAAGCTATTATTATAGGAAAAATCAACAAGAGAAATATGATCTTCCCAACTTCCACCGAAATCAAGAACACAAGCACGAAGAAGATCTTCAAGAGTTTGATTCACACGCTCGGTTTGTCCATCGGACTGGGGGTGATAAGCGGTGCTAAAATTAAGCTTCGTTCCTAAAGCTTTTTGAAGACTCTTCCAAAATCCACTAGTAAACAATGGATCACGATCACTAACAATAGAAGTAGGAACTCCATGTAATTTAACAATTTCTTTGATAAAGAGTTTGGCCAAAAGAGGAACGGTTCGATTGGACCGAACGGGAATAAAATAGGCGGATTTAGTCAGTCTATCAACAATCACCCATCAGCTATCATGACCCGAACGAGAACGGGGAAGGCCATCAATAAAATCCATGGAAATTTGATCTCACTTCCAAATTGGAATTTCTAAAGGTTGCAATAACCCACTAGGCCTTTGATGTTCGGCCTTGACAAGTTGGCAAGTCATGCAACGCTTAACAAAGTTAGCAATATCTGATTTCATTCCCTCCCAATAATAAAGTTGCTTCATATCAGCGTACATTTTACTACTACCGGGATGAATGGTAAATTTAGAATGATGAGAATCTTCTAAAATATCATTACGAAGATCACGAATATTTGGTACGATAAGTCTACCAAACTTTCGAATGCCGCCACGAGAATCAATATCAAAGTCTTTCAAGCCTTCAATATCAATTCCATCCCTAACATTTTGGCCAAGAAGAGCCAATTCGGGATCTAGCTTTTGAGCTTCAAGAATGCGGTCAAAAAGAGAAGGATGAGCCTCAAGGCTACATAAAACAAGAGATGAACATAAATCGGAAACACGATCTCGAATTTCACAAGTGGATAACACCTCGAGATCATTCCATTTGGATATCATCATAGAAACAACCGCTTGTTGCTTACGACTAAGAGCATCAGCAACTCGATTTCCCTTTCCGGGAGTATAAATAATATCAAGATCATAAGAGGCAAGGAATTCGAGCCAACGTTGTTGACGCAAATTAAGATCCTTTTGAGAAAATAAATACTTCAAAGACTTATGATCGGTATAAAGAATTGTAACGACCCAGAATTTTGAACAAATTAAATTGAGAATATTTAATTAATTTTAAATATTTGAACGATGATTTAATTTGAATTCCCGATATAACTTTGAATTTGGCAATTAAATTATAAAATTTAATCTGTTGAATGTTGAATAAAAATTTAAATCTTCAGTTTAAAGTTGAAGAAAAATATTTTGAAAAGTTTTTAAAATTCGTATTGATATTACTGAAGATGATAGAAGCTTTAGAATCGAATTTGGGAGTGAATTGTTCAGTTTGAAATTTATATCGTTCGAATTGATATTTAAAAATATCCTTCCGAGGCACAGTCTTGGAATTCAACGAAACCAGTTTCATTGGGTTCGTAATATTGTATTATTACCGGATTTCAAAATTCGTATTATTCGAAGTTGTTATGTGAGCATACGATAAGCAAACGCGTTGAGAATTAAATTGAAATTTAATTTAAAATTTTGTAAAATCAAATCACTGCCACCCTACTCCTGAGTAAGCAGACCTATTCTCTGCAGAATCACGTCGTTCTTTAATTTATAATGCCGATGTTTCTGCCCATCATTTTAACTCACGCAACCTCCTCAAATTCAAAACGAAATCTTCGTTCAACAAAATCATTAATGGTCGAAGCCCTCTCCCCTTTCAAAACAAACGACAGTTAATAAAAAAAATGAGAACAAAGCTGAGTTCTACTCGATTCCAAGTCGCGTTCGCGCGTTCGAATAGGCGAGGGGAGGCGATGTTCTCGACTAGGTTTGAGGAGCGACAATCGATTTCTGGGTACGAGAAATTGAAGTCATGTCGCGAGCTAGGGTTTCGTCGAGCTCGATTTCGACTGGGCGAAGTGGGTCGCGAGCAATTTTGTGGGGGTGGATTCACATCGATGGCGATGGGGTTTCGCGATGGTGGTTCGTGGAAGCTCGCAAGGGGATTAGGGTTCGTACGAGGTTCGGCGGCGAATTAGAGTTGGGCTCACGATGGCCTACTCGAGCAATCTCGTTCGATATACTGGCTTCGTCGAAGTGGTGAGGCAGCGCGAGAGAGGCGTTCACGATGGTTTAGGGGGTCGCGCTCGTACGACCTGCCGTGGCGCAGTGGTATCGCGAGTGTGGGGTTCGCATGGATCTGGAGCTAAGTCGTGATGGTCGACTTCGTGATGGTGGAGGCACTCTCGTGAACCAGTGCAGGTTGAAGGAGATGTTGACAGAAAAAGGGGTGAGCAACTTCTTGTTTTTTTTCTTCTTCTTTGAAAAAAAAAGGTATAATATTTATGTTTAGTTATAAACTGTTAAAACAGAGAAGTTATGAAATATAGGAAATTCATTAGTTTAAACTAAATGATTAGTTATTTAAATAATATATATTGGGGTAATTATTTGGGTTAATTAACTTGTTTAATTATTTCAGTTATTAAAAGTAATTTATTTAATAGGAAACTGATTAATAGACTAGTCCAAATTTTAGTGTTAATTAATAAAATCTTTTAAAGGAAAATAATTACAGTATATACATTTAAAGTGAGGTAAAGACAATTTGTTTTAGGTTAAACAAAGATATATTGTTAGAACAGTAAATATATATATGTAAGTATGATGTTGGGAAAATATATACATACATATTTATTTACTAGTATAATTTTAAAATAATTTATTGTTTAAAAATTATTTTTGGTTACTAAAGATTTTTCATGGAAAATTAGTTTAATTAAATTATTTGTTTAAACTAAATTATTAGATGGTAATGGATTATTCAAGTTAATTCGAGTGTTAATAAAATTATCAAATGTTTATACAAGGTCGAAATTGTGAAGAAAACAAAACTGGAATGGAAAATGGATTGCAAATTAAAAGCTAAGGTGAGATTTTTCTCACTCAAAATAAATTTTGTATTGCAGTTATTTGCTGATTGATTGCTTTTGGATGTGATATTAGATATAGTAGGATATATCTATATATATATATAGCAATATATACATATTGGCATATGTATATATTGGATTGATTGATTTCCCGCCTTGTATAGCGGATGAGACCCTATTGCGCCGATAGTAAGCGGATGATTTTTATAAAACCCATATACCGCGATATTCCACCTCGAAGTGGAATTGGTATTGTGCTAACATCTGTGGATGCAAGGAAACAGGTTGGAGGGATCCAACTGGATTCCTCACCAGTATTTATTTATTTACAGATATTGATGTATATTCTGTTATCATATTGATATGTGATGTTTGTTGTCGTGATTGACTAATTGGTGCGTTGCATCATCGGATTCAATTTTGAAATTTAAAAATAACGATTCTTACTTTAAAAGGATTTTAAAGTGATTTTTGAAAGTAGGCGTTTTATTGAAATTTTGAATTGATTTATTTCAAATAAATAAATGTTCAAATCTTAAAGTTATAAAAGTTAAGATTTTTGTGAATTATAACCAAAAGGTGATTTTTGAAATAAATAGTTAAGTAATTTATAAAATAGTTTAAATTTGGATTTTTGAGTTATTAAAAACGATGTATATAGAAGATGTACAAAATTGATATTTATCAATTAAAATTTATAGAATTATAAATGGTGAAGATATAAAATTTATAGAATTATAAATCGTGAAGATATGGAATTTATAGATTTATAAATTGTGAAGTTATAAAATGAATGAAATTGTAGAATAAAAGATCTATAAGAAATTTACTTATAAATTGGATTTTTGCCTTTAAATGGAATATCGATCGAATTGTTAATAAAGAAGATCTATAAATCGAAGTTGTTAGAAAATAGAAATAGAATTTATAAACGTTGTTTTATAAATTCGAAATCAATTGGATTTGATAAATTAAATATAGAAGGTTATTAAAGAAGATATATTCACGATTTTGGATAGCGAATTATTATTGAAATAAAATGTGTAGAAAAATATTGGAATGTGGTTAGTGAAGTATATTCACGATTTTGGACAGTGAATATATTTTTAAGTAAAATGAATATTATTTTGGGGAAGTGACATTTAAAAAAATGAAGTTAATTGTTTTAACGATGTTTTAAAAATGTTTTGAATATCGAAATCATAGATTTCAACATTTATTGTTGAAATAGACGTTTTCGAGGAAATAAGGAAATGGTGGACTATAACACTGTTGTTATAGTAAATGATTTCCGAAAGGAAATGTTTTTGTTTTATATAGTATTGGGATTTATACATCTGTCTTAATTTCGAATCCCTATACTAGTGATTTTGAGTCGTCGTAACAATGTTTAACGTAACATTCGTTTTGACTCAAATAAATGTGCTTAAGAGAATGATTTCCTTAAAGAATGAAATATATACTTAACATTTATTTAAGTATATCGAATATTTTCCAAGTGTTGAAAATAAATTGATTTGTGAATTACTTATAATTAAATAAGTATGGAAATGTTTTCCAAAACGAAATGAAACGTTTTTGAGAATTTATCTTTTAAAGATAAATTGAAATGTGAATATTTGAAATTTGTTTTCAAACGGTTAAGTGTGGAAATTTTATATCTAGTAAAGATATTTTTGAAAATAAATAATTTGGGAAAGTTATTTGGAATCTGATGATGTTGTACATCTTTATTGATAGTTAAATAACCGACTATCAATAATTACCTTGAATGGGTATTTGTTGTGAATTGGATGAATTTGAATGCCACACTTATTGAATAAGCGCTCACTATTCGGGTTAGCCGGGAAAGGACCATGGGGTCGTATAACCCATTCCGAATATGTGATACGTCGTAATGAATTGCATTTGATGACCGGTGTTGAAGACCGGATATTTTTGAAAACGGAAGGATTACCGTCGAGTTACTCTACATCGGCTGATCTCCGGTTTAGAGGTTTTATCACCCTTAGTGACGGGAAGTCCGGACGTGATTAGAAATTTATCCGGATGTGCAAGGGCTTCGTGAGAAGTGCCTTCGGTTCTGTTCGATCCCGGAACAGACTTGTATGGATTGTGTGTCTGACATTACAAATTGAGATATAAAGCCGATTTCTTTCAAATACATATCTGTTGGTGGCGGAGAATTTATTCTCTTAGCTTAACACCCTTCTCTGAGACGTACGAGCTCAGAGGTTATGTAGTTGAAATTTATCAGCAATATACTCCCAATTTGGTAACGTGGCATGCTGAGTGTTGCTGTGAAATGATCGTTGTTTGATCATTTATCTTTGTGATCAATTCTTTGATCATTTGTTTGACCCGAAGCATGGCTTTTGAAAAGCGTAGCTTTGTGGACGAGACTTCGTCGAGCCTCACACCCCGGAAATGGTCAAAACAGGAAGGATGCAGCAAGGTTCTAGGGAGTAGCGCCCCTTAGTGTATGTCATTCCTTCTGGATAGAGGTGGTATCATGGTATGGAGCCCAGATACTTAACCTATGTGGTTACTGCATTATTATTATTATGTGGTTGTTGCGAATCGAGGATCCTCGGGAAGATCGGTTACGATCGGGGGATGGCATACGCGTGTCAGTAGTTACCTATTTTTGCAGAGGTAACCCGGCCTTGTGTTGGCAGAGATCCGGTTAGGTTCTCGGGACGTCATTCCAGAGGCGTTCCTTCGTGGAATAGGAAGTTCCTTAGCCTGACCATTTGTTGGAAATCCAAAGAAACAATACGATCTTGTACGGTTTTAGTTGTAGAACCTATCATTCACTTATGGTGGTCACCACTGTTTGGATGGTAGCTATAGTAGGCATAAGTGCGGAATGCCTATGCTGGCTAAGATTTATATTATACTTTCGAAATGTTTTCTACACTATGCACTAATAATAATATCAAAAATGATTTGATTTTGCGTATCAAGCATCTTTGACTATCATAAGGAGAAATCTCCTCCGATTCTGCGTTTGCATTGTGTGTGTGTGCGGGAGGCCTTATGGTAGTCTCATTTTCCAAAAAAGCATTGCGAATCTATTTTAAAATATTCCTTTGTTTATTTTAAAGATAAACTGTTTTACGATCTCACACCAGTCACCATGACTGACTCGGAGTTTATTGTTTCCCTTCTAAACTCTGGGTGCCCATCAATTTCCACACGGGAAGTCTAGAGTTAGGTTATCAGGATATTCTGGATATTCTGGAGCTTTGGAGATAAGCTGGATGACGAGTCGTAGTATTTGTATCTGATATATTTATTCTGCTGTGTATTCTGTATGAGGACAAGTTTATATAACAGTCCATTGTTGTAAATTGACTCTGATTGATGTATGTATAAACTGATATAGCTCTTTGTTTTAAAAGACTAGTGATTACCTATTATATATTGTTCCGCTGCGATATGTGAGATTCTGATATGTTTCTGTTTCTGATGTTGTTCTGTTGTTCTTCTTTTCTTTTTCTTCTGTCTTTTCTTCTACCACTTTTTTTTTCTTTCAAAACATTAAAGTTCGCGTTTTCGCCATTCGACTTTTCGATAGTTGGTACAGTGAACGTATCGATGTCGAGTTTTCGGAAGACGGATTTGCGGGTCTTTACAAGAATGAATTTCTCTCCCAAAAGATAATGTCGCCAAATTCAAAGGGCGAAAACGATAGCCGCGAGTTCTAAATCATGTGTGGCATATCTAGTCTCAGCCGGCTTCAATTGCCTAGAAGCATAAGCAATAACACGTTCTTTTTGCATAAGAACGGCACCCAAACCAACGCGACTAGCATCGGTATAAACAACAAAATCTTGATTCCCTTCGGGAATAACAAGAATAGGAGCATCAGAAAGAAGTTCTTTTAATTTCTGGAAAGAAGTTTCACATTTGTCCGACCAAATGTATTTAACACCTTTATTGGTTAAGCCAGTAAGAGGAACGACAATCTTAGAAAAGTCTTTTATGAAACGGCGGTAATAACCAGCCAATCCGAGAAAGCAATGGATTTCAGTCATGCTTTCCGGTCTCTTCCAATTTTGAATCGCTTCAATCTTTGAAGGATCCACTGATATTCCGGATTCGGAAATAATATAACCGAGAAACTTCACACTAGACTGCCAAAAGTGGCATTTAGAAAATTTTGCTTTTAATTGATTACTCCTAAGAGTTTCCAATACAATCCAAAGATGTTTTTCATGTTCCTCCTCGGTTTTAGAATACACAAGAATATCATTAATAAAGATGAGAACAAATCGATCGAGGAAATCTTTGAAAACTCGATTCATAAGGTCAACGAAATAAGCCGGAGCATTCGTTAAACCAAATGGCATAACTAGCCATTCATAAGATCTATAACGAGTACGGAATGAAGTCAAAGGAATACTATCCTCTGCAATACGAAGCTGATGAAAACCGGTAGCCAAGTCCAATTGTGAGAAGACTCTAGCACCACTAAGTTGATCAAACAGATCATCAATCCGAGTTAAAGGATATTTATTCTTAATAGTAAGATCATTAAGCTTGCGGTAGTCAATGCAAAGCCTAAGTGTACCATTGGATTTCTTCACGAAAATAGCTGAAGCTCCCTAAGGTGAGGAACTAGAGCGAATAAATTGCTTCGTTTCCAATTCGGATAATTGTTTGCGCGTCTCTTTGTTTTCCTTATTAGACATGCGATAAGGAGAACGAGTAATAGGTTGAGCTCCAGGAATAAGATTAATTCTGAACTCAATTGCTCGTATAGGTGGTAGTCCTAAAATGGGCTCAAATATGTTGGAAAATTCACGAACGACGTGAATAAGAGAAATGACATCTTCCTCATCATCATTGTCATCATCAAGATGATTTAAAGAATATAAAGATGCAACCAAAGCGGAATCTGAATCTTTAAGATTAATAGAAATCTGATTAACAGATTGAGGATGTCGGAGATAAATAGTCCACTTAGGACATAGGATATGGGCTTCGTAACGGTTAAGCCAATCCATTCCCAAAATCATTCCAAAGCCTAAGTAACGCATAACATGCAAATCGGCTAGGAAAGAAAAATCACACAAAATAATCTCCACATCTTTACAAAGCAAACTAAGTGTTGCGGATCCACCAACGGGATTCGCAATTCTCAAAGAAGTCATTAAAGCAGCAACACTTAAAGAAAAGGTATCAACAAGTTCTTTTGATATAAAGGAATGGGATGCACCCGTATTAAAAAGAACTCGAATAGGTTGACCATGAAATATAATAATACCATCAAGGATAGAATGAGATGTACCTTGACCACGAGATGTGTTGCCAGGGGCTTGAGCCACATTAAGCTTTCCCTCCTTCTTGCCTTGAAGTCTGGGACATAAATGTATATAATGATCCGGGCTCTTACAATAACGACAAGAACGCGGTTTCGAACACTTGTTCGAAAAATGGTCCTTAGAACCACAGTTATAGCATTGCCCGTTACTAGAGGAAGGAGTCTTTGCAGCAGGAGTTGCTTGTTTACTCTTTTTGTTGGGATAAGGACCCTTGAATTTGTTTGACCTCTTCTTGTTGTTGTTGAAGTTTGGTTTAGGACCCACAACTTCAACGTCACTCTCCTTATCAGCCTCTTCCAGACGAAGAGCGATATCGATGAGCTGGTCAAAAGAAACTTCTAATTTTAGAAGTAATGGCTTCTTAAGATTTTTGTTTAAGCCATAAACAAATCTTTGGTTCTTTTTCAATGGGGTGTTGATGTATTCAACCCTATATTTAGACAGTGACTCGAAGGATGCGACATAATCTGTCACAGAGGATTCAGCTTGAACAAGGTCTATAAAACGACTAGCCAATGTCACTTTCTTAGCTTCTGGTACGAATTTCAATTTGAAGCGTTCTCGGAATTGCTCCCAAGTGAGATCCGCTTCATTAATTTCAGAAATTAGAAGCTCGTACCAGTCCAATGCTCTTTCTTGGAGCATAGAAGAAGCCACCTGTAACAACCGGGATTTTTGTAAATTTTAATTATCGACAGAATGACGATTTAATCTAGTTAACAATTGATATTGAATTTTAAATTGTATTTTAAATTCTTTAATAAAATTGTTATTCGCGGTTAGAGATTTAAATCAATCTGAAATTCATTTTTCTTTTGATTTGTATAATTCTCTATTAATCATTGTAGTGGAGTAAATAATGTTTGTGAAACGTTGTTTGGGAATTTAAAATCATGTTGAAATTCTTTTTTAAAAAAATTAGTGTCGTTCCCTTATACAAGTAAATCAACCCGCCCCTTTTTCATTCATTTTTTCGTAACCCTAAAGAAAATAAAAAATTTAGCGAGAAAGTTAATGGCGGCGAGTACGACTGCTTCGTTCTTCTCTCGTTCCTTCGGTTCGATCGAGGTTATGGCTTCAAGTATAGAAGCGATGCTTTATCAAATTGGAGGCGAAGATGCTCCAATTCATTTCTTTGTTCGCCACGGCCTCGATTCTAGAAATTTGGCAGTGGATCTATGTTCTTCAAATCTAAGGTGAGTGAATCTCGATCTCACTCACATCTAATTCACTCGATTTCTTTGATTTTCGTTCACTTATAATTGTTTGAAGTTGTCATTCGATTTGTGTTGGCCATTGATTTTGTGGTGATGTTTGAGATTTGTTCACTGATTTTTATTTCATGCGGTTTTGAACTGTGACTTGGTTCGATTTCTTGTCTCCTTATCACCACGGTTTCGAATGTAAATTGTTCGATTCCGATCTTTTTGGCTTCGGTTTGTGATGTCGTTTATGGGATGGTTTTGACTTTCGTGTTTGATCTTACAACTGATTTATGTCTTTTGCGACTTTGGTCATCTGAGCATTTAAATAGGTAATTGTATATTATCAGAATCCATCTCCTTATGGAGTTGTTTTGTGACTATTTACTTGTACCCTCTGCAAGTCGTAATTATATGTTAAAGTGTAAACTGAGTTTCATTCTTCCTGAAGTCACTTGTGTCCTTTATCAGTCGAGTGTGCTTGTCTCGATCTTTGGCTTCATATGTATGCACTATCCACCTGTAGCACAGCTAACCAAGTATCATACACTACTCGAGGCTTGCACTTAAATATCAGTTCCATTTGTACCTTAGTGTACTGTCTCAAGCTCGAGTCTGCATTGTCATGTGCCTTGAGTTGTAGATGCCTCATTGTACATGATCCCCACTTTGACCTTGGTCGTTTAGTTGTATGCATATGCACTGAATTGTCCTTCACGTTGCCTGACCCTGTATATATTCCAAGTCACTGTTTACATGTGTATTGGTCCAAGTATATGTGTAGTTTCTTGGTAGAGATGTTGTCGTGTATAATTGTACTTGCTCGGCTTTGGAATTATTCGAACTCGTCACCAGAGTTTGTTCACCCCTGTGTGATTTCCAGTTGTAATTAATTGCTGATCTGGTTTTGATATCAGTCTCTACTTTGTTTATTTATTTGATTTGAATTGTTTGGGGTTGGCACTATCCTGATATTGGTACTGCCATTCACTAAATTGCCTGTATCAGTTCTTGGCCATCCTTTGCTATGTTTTGAACCTGACTGTTTGGTTCGAGTTTCACTGAACTTTGCTATTATGTAACCTGGTCTGGACAATTTAGGTTCCAGTGTTGAACTTGACATTGCAGCCCTGTTTTCTTTCATGAGCATATCACAGCACTCGTTTGATCGAGGCTTGTTTCATTGTCTTGACTTCATTGGTGTGGGTTCACTTTGACCTGATTTGGTATTTAATTGCCGTCTTAGTCTGGAAAAGCATTATATTTTATTTGTTACATTGCTTCGAATTGTGCCTTGATCGAACATGTTTACAGTTACCCTCATTTGCATGCGTGTATATTTGTTGTTGCTGGGCATTTGTAGTGAATGGAGATTATTACTGCACTTGTTCTTTTGAAGTTCTGGGTTGAAACATTATCACTGCACTTGTTCTTTTGAAGTTCTGGGTTGAAACATTATCACTGCACTTGTTCTTTTGAAGTTCTGGGTGAATCCCTTGTATCAGACATTGTCCTACGGTGCATCGCTTGACATTATGTATGCATCGAGGCAGTTTGTATTTGTTGTAGCAGTGTTGAGTCACGATAGTCGTAACTTGACCTCCGTAGTTTCATGTTGTTGACCTACATTTGGTGTTGTGATGATTTTATACAATATTGTGGCGAGGCAGTACACGCGTGCGTGTACTGCAGCCGCACAGTTTTAACATTTTAATGTGGCGAGGCAGTGCACGCGAGCGTGTACTGCAGCCCAATCAGATTTGACAATTTTAATTGATATTTCACCTATCTTGGTTGATGAATTCAATCTGCTGATTTGTGGTTTAACACTGTTTAGTGTTACATCTACCGTTATCCGATTCTCTTATTGAAGAGTCGGATATACGAGATTTCTGTGACTGTCATCTATTTGAGATTGATTAATATTGCTTCTATGCACTAATAACTGAGTTTGAATTAGACTGACCCGTGTATTATTTTCTTTTGATTGTAATACTCGGGTCAGACCCGAGTAATTTCAGGTTGTAGATTTCTTTCTTTGAGTTGCTGTTCGGGATTTGAAGACTTTTCACATCTTCTGAAGTTGTCATTGTCCTTTTGTAGTAGTCGTGTCATTGTATAGAACGATATGTATTCATGTATATTAGTTGATAATGTACTTGTATATATAACTTCTAGAGTCGACAGTTGTAGTTGTATCATATGTATCGTGTCAACTATGTTGTAACTGACATCGGTTATATATATATATGAGATTTTTGTTAATCTGTGTTCCGCATTTATATTATCTGTGTTATTGTTATATCTAATGTCCTAAACTATTATGAACTATCGTAGTTTGTTTTATACTGATAATTGGGTGTGTCGATGGGAGTAAATAAATAATAGATGAAAAATAAAAAGTATATAACACTCCTATCGAGATAACCAATATTAGTGTAAGGCCAACTACGGATGGTCGCTCCTATCCAGCCTTATTCTTCGTAATAATAGACAGTATTTCTTTTAATACTCTTTGTTATTATGAGCATAGAGGTGGGGCGTTACACCACCTGAACTCGGTGAAGATCAATAAGGTTCATGCGAGAAAAGATTCAATCGCATGTTCTTAGCCAAGCTTGGACTTCAATAATAATTTCAGAGCCTTTGAATGGCTTCCCACCCAAGTTGGTGTAATCGTTGCACAAACGTGCAAATCCAGACTTAGGATGAGTAGGTTCCAGATTAGAACCAGCTGCTTGAGCATTCTTTACTAGATCAAGAAGCTGCTGAGCAGTCATAAAAACTCCATCCTGGGGAGCAACAGTAGATGGTCCGGCTCTAGGACGGCCTGGTCTAGACATTCTCTTCTTTAAGAAAGAGAGAAGAGAAAGAGGAAAAAGGTTATTCACCATATAAATATCAAACATTCTTGATAGGTGAAACAAAGGATCATAAAAGAAAATAGGATGAATCGGTTCGAAGACTCGAATTAATCCTAAGGCATGACTCCTAAGATGGACTTAGGACGATGATCCTTGTTACAATATTCTACCATGACCTCTATACCCACGCTAGCCAAGAACACTACGGTGTAATGCTGTCAACTAGCACGGAGAATAAGGCTGTTGAGGAGCGACCATCCATGTAATTGCTTTGTGAGAGCGTCGATATGTCAGATAGAATAACATGCATAAGAGGGAGTCCGACATACCGATACAAACTCAAAGCTATCACACGGTGGCTGTATATAATCCTCGGAAACAAATATAGAAATAAACATAACACAAATCAGTCACAGACATCCATATCACAAAGGCGGAAAAAGATATGAATAGATAACACATGAGAGTGTACATCAGAGTAGTGGTCAGAAAGATCCACAATAACACAAAAGAGTGGCTACAAGCTACACAAAAGAATAAGTATACATAATGGAGTCTATATCTCAAATGTATACAACAAAAACTACTAATCTAAGTGGTTAACCAAAAGTCAGAGTAATCCCAGAAGAGAAGTCAAGCAGAAGCACCTGTAACATCTCGGTCTGACCCGAGTATTATTTATAAGAAAATAATAAATGGATCAGTCTAGCTATAAATATCAGATGACATGATATAGAATAAAAGATATGACATAAACATGTAATAACCATAATGTCATACTACTATAAGTATGTAAATGATAATCAACAAGAGATTAATTAATATCACAAGAATCTTCTCAACGATAAAATGGGGTATCATACCCTAAACTTGTATTCATAACAAGTTAATGACACACAAATTCACCAATGCACAAAAATTGATTAAACTTATCAATGGAAATCATGAAAATTGGTGAAGCACAAAATTCTAGAAATCATCACAAGAAATCCAGAAATCACAAGAAGGGGGAGGCCTATCACAAAACGGGAGTATGAAAACTCACCAACACGTGTATCACAAAACAAGACGCTATCTCATGGTAGCTAACCATTAATTTTGAGCCGAAGCTCCACAAGAATGGCCCGAAGACCGTGGGGCGCTACCCCACACATGTGATGGTGAAACATCACACAAACGGGGTTTAGTCTCCCTCGTAGACAAAGAGACATCGCACAGTTGCTAGTTTAAATCACAAAAATGATCGTCATGATCATCAGGAAGTGCCAATCACACCAAGCTAGTAAATATATGAGTTTAGCTTCATGTTCCATAACCACTTGCTTAACTTAAATATTTACGAACCAACTGTAGATCTTCACTAGAAAATTGTCACAAAAGGTTCAATCGAACAAGTCCAAGAATTATCCGACGAAGCAAATGCAAGCGTTTCATACCACTTGTTTTACTAAGCCGTTTAATTAGATTTCTCATCCGAGTGAGGTAAAGGCTTGTATATACTAATAGATTGGAAAACGGTTTAAGACAAAGAGTTTGGTAATAAAATAATGTTGAAATCGCTTTAATGAAAGAATTTTGATATTTACTACTAGTATTGAAACCTTCATGTTTTTAAAGTGACAAGTAACAAAAATGATTGTAGGAATAATCTATCACAAAAACTCACATTCGAAGATGTGAATAAAATCCAAGGAAATCAGCTCAAAATACATCAAGTGGAAGTTCCGACCTAATCATAGCCGAGCTAACATGCACGACCTAAAAAGGTTGCGACTTAAAGTAAAATAGGTCGAACGACCTAAGGACAGCATGCCGAGCGACCTAGGTGAGCGACCTAAGCATAATGCGCGACCTATAATTTATGAGCGACCTAACTAGGCGAGCAACCTAAGGGGTAAACAGGTCGAGCGACCTAAAGAAATCAAGGCCATGCGACTTTAGGGGTCATGCGACCTAAAGAAAATAAGGTCAAACGACCTAATGGTGCTCACGACCTAACTCGGTCGAGCTAAGCAGTGGAACGGCAAACCAGGGGCGAGCGACCTAAGGGACTCGCGACCTAAGGACTATTGAACGACCTAATGGTCGAACGACCTAAAAGCAAATAGTTCAAACGACCTCAAGGAGGAAGCGACCTAAGGCAAGCGACCTAACTGAGGCAAGCGGCCTAAAGGAGGAAGCGACCTAAGGCCAGCGACCTAACAGTGAGGAGCCGAGCGACCTAACGAGGTTAATAAGGCCGAGCGACCTAACATAAAAAAAGGTCATGCGACCTAAAGGGGTATGCGACCTAAAGGGTTCGCGACCTAACTGGGCACGCGACCTAACTGGGTACGCGACCTAAGTAGTACGCGACCTAAAGGGTTCGCGACCTAACAATCTGCCTATGCCGAGTGACCTAACGACTCAAGCGAGGCCGAGCGACCTAACGAAATATGGTCTAACGACCTATGGCCGAGCGACGTAAGGCAAAACGAGCTAAAGACGTGCGACCTAAGCCCAGAATGAAGTATATGCAGGCAGAGGCTTTTCCACGCGAACGAGCTAGCTAGCCAGAGCGACCTAAGCCCAGGCAGAACGACCTAAGTGTAGTTTTTCACCAAAAACATTAAAAACTTGAGTTTTTCGCCAATCCAATCCAAACCAAATGCATTTGTACATGCTAATGTGATAGGAATTCATTTCCAACAGTCAAAGATAGTTATAGACAAGAATGTGAGATAAAAATATCACCTTTGCACCAAAATCAATGAAAATGAAGCTTTAAAGCAAACAAGAATCAATCCCTAGCTTGAATCAATGTCTTCACTTGAATTTGGAGTAGATGTTGGATTAGAAATGAAGACTTGGCTTTTGGAGTTTTAATTTCCCATTCCCTCCACCATTTTTGATGAAGCTTTTGTGTTAGGAAATGAGGAATGAGTTAATGAAGAGAAGGGATAAAGGTTGGGCCTAATAGGCTAAGTCCAAGCCAAAGACTCAAGCGGGAAAAAGTGGCAAAAATTCCACTAACTCCAAACATATCGAAGTTTATACTCAAAAAGATCGCAAACGTCATTTTGAACTCAATGGAGGTGGTCTCGAGTCCTAATTTGACCATACGAAAAAAGTAGTTTTTTGGACTAAAATCCAACTAACGATTAAAATTTTTAAATATAAAATCAATAAATATGCGGGTTGTTACAACGGGTCATTGTTTATAGTTGTTGTTTGATAGCTACCATTTACTAATGTATTCATTGGGTCCCAAACAGCTTCGATCTTTGGCCTTCCTTGTTTTGTTACTCTTAAACCCTTATTATCGATTGGATAATAGGAACAACTATATTTATGAGAAGTTTTCTTCTTCAACTCGGCCAATAGTGCATGTATATGGATATGCATGCTTCTGCAGCTTGTTTGAGTTCATCCATGGTGCTTTTACCTATGATCCAATTATGTGATAAAGCTACAGAAGTAATGCCATATAAAAATGCCTCTCGGGCAGTAGCAATTATACCTGAATAAACTACACGATCCCATGGTTGGTACCAGTATTGATGCCACTGACTACCTGCATAAGTGATAATGCCATCAAAAAGCACCTCGGATATTCCTAAAGATGAAAAGTCTACTGGAATCCTATAATTGGAAAAGAAGTAGCGCAATCAGTTTCAACATGCTTGGTAGAGGGAAGCACACACCTAGTAATTCCATGATCTATGTTGACTGGTTTTTGGTATGTCTATCTAGTCATGTCCACTAACCATATGCCAAGCAGCACATACATTTATGTGTGTATGCATATGGAAATTTCATAATTTTTGCATATCATTCTACGTATCATCGACATTATTTTTGAAACCAATGATCATAGATTCATAAACAGCACAAAAAGATCAGGCACAAAGAGAGAATACCAATAACATAGTCCATGTATAAATTAAAAATATGTAGTACATGTGTTTTACACCAGTATCAATGTAATCAAGGTAAATACGCGATTTCATACTAATAACGATGATATGGGTTCATAAATTAAATGTATTGCCAACAAAATGAAATCAAAATATTTCATTTTCAAAGCACACGCTAAAAAACAAATATGATAGCTGTTTATGCCCGGATTCTACCAGCGTGCACTTGAACATCTTCCAAAAAATTCATATAGCTGATAGACGATGTTCATTGTAACGTAATGCGGTAATTTCCATGAACTCATTAAATAAATATAGGTAAATAGCGATATTACAACCGTAGCCATACACCAAAATGTTAGTGTAACGATCCCAAAGACAGCGGCCACCGGTAGGCTTTGCAACCATCCCAGTCCCACCGTGGCTTACACTGGCACCTCGCATTTACTTTTACGGCCAGCCTCTCGACTGTCACGGCCTCCGCCTAACCAACCCATCCCTCTCAGGGACATGTAGGGGTAAGAGTCCCCCGTTCGCCACCAAACTGCGAAGCGAGAACCCCCTATCATGCTGTAATATAGCAAATGCGATCCATTTATTTTCTTCAAAATTCTCAATTATCATTATCATGAAATTAAACTTAAAACCTTTAAGTAAATCAAAACATTTATTTAAGATAACTAATTATCTTTAAGACCTTATTTAAATAACCTTAAAATTTGATTCCCATTTACTTATAGGTTATCTTGGGTTAATAATTTACAAACTGGTTTTACTAAATTTCAAAACGTGGTTATCACAACCTGACCCGAGCCAAATGCTTGAATACCCGAGTCTGTCTTCGAGTCCTCCATGACATTCATTTCCCCGAGCCACCACGCAAGTTACTTCGAGACGAACCCGAGATTTTTACTTCTTCCCCAAATCCACAACTACATCAGATATCATCACCCACGCGTGCACGTGCACGACGTACCAACGCCGCCGCCGCCACCAGCGACACCGCGCGCAAGTTTCCCATCAACCACTGACACGACTCCGACCCCTGACCATCCTCTTCTTACACTCATACTTACTATCAGTGGATAGCAAGAGAATTTACTGAGGCATTCGGACGGATATCTGAGAATTACTCATTCTAGAGTTTACTTCACTCTATCTCTAATGAGCTACTTAACGTGTTATACTCCTGAGCTAAAGTTCAACCTTAGCTCTGATACCACATGTAACGAGTCGGATTTTGCCCACTCGAAAATCAACATCCATACTTTACATCGTATTCGAATGCCGTAGATTCGACCGTTCAAGTCCGAGTCGCCGGAGCTTATAACAACATTAAGTAAACAACACAGCGGAAATAAAAGAATATAGATATACAATATCTGATACAATATCCAGATACAATGATGATACAATGAATATCTATATACATCAGAGATATGATACAAGAAATAGCAGCGGAAAAGAAAAGATAACAACAGCAGCAGATAATCTTCATCTCCAAAGCACGATCCAGAAATAGCTCGAACTCCCAATAACGAGGCACAAAGATAAGCAAGTGCAGTCTGATCCAAAGACTGAACCAACTCCAAAAAAATCTACTAAACCTGAATATCTGAAAACCCCAACTCTAGACTGCTCGTGTAGGAAATTATGAGCACCCAGAGTTTAGGAAAGGAACAATAAACTCTGGATCAGTCATGGGACTGGTGTGAGCAACAAAAACAGTTTATCTTTAAACAAACACAAAAGGTTTTAAACATTGAAATCCGCAATGCTTTTGGAAAATGAAACTACCATAAGACCTCCCACCACACACACAATGCAAACGCAGAATTGGAGGAGATTTCTTCTTATGATAGTCAAAGATGCTTACTACGCAAAATCAAATCATTTTGATATTATTATTAGTGCATAGTGTAGAAAACATTTCGAAAGTATAATATAAATCTTAGCCAGCATAGACATTTCGCACTTATGCCTACTATAGCTACCATGTTCAATAGCAGGTTACCACCACATTCCATGGCAGGTAATACAACTAAAACCGTTCAGGGCTCGTATTGTTTTGTTTGGATTTCCAACAAATGGTCAGGCTAAGGAACTTCCTATTCCACGAAAGAAACGCCTCTAGCGGGACGTTCCGAGAACCAACTGTTCTCTGCCAAACAAGGCCGGCAACCCCTTTTCCCAAGGGATAAAAGAAACCTCAGATATGCCACCCCCGGTCCTTTGGGACCTTTAACCGAGGTACCTCGAAACCAACATCACACGTCATAAATAAAGTGTGTCCACATGAGTAAGTATCTGGGCTCCATACCATGATACTACCCTTTTCCAGAAGGAATGGTCATACCCTAGGGGAGCTACCCCTGAAAACCTTGCCGCACAATTCCTGTTTTGACCATTACCGGGTTGTGAGGCTCGACGAAGTCTCGTCCACAAAGCTACGCTTTTTCAAAAAGCCACGCTTCGGGTCAAACAAATGATCAACCTATGATCACAAAGATATAAGATCAAACAAATGATCATATCGCAAATGATCAAACACTGATCATTTCACAGCATCACTCAGCATGCCACATTAACAAATTGGGATATATCGCTGATAAATTTCAACTACATAACCTCTGAGCTCGTACGTCTCAGAGAAGGGTGTTAAGCTAAGAGAATAAATTCTCCGCCACCAACAGATATGTATTTGAAAGAAATCGGCTTTATATCTCAAAGTGTAATGTCAGACATACAATCCATACAAGTCTGTTCCGGGTTCGAACAGAACCGAAGGCACTTCTCACGAAGCCCTTGCAATTCCGGATAATTTTCAATCACGTCCGGACTTCCCGTCACTAAGGGTGATAAAACCTCTATATCGGGGATCAGCCGATGCTGAGTAACTCGATGGTAATCCTTCCGTTTTCAAAAATATCCGGTCTTCAACACCGGTCTTCAAATGCTATCCATATACGTCGTATCACATATTCGGAATGGGTTATACGACCCAAAGGTCCTTTCCCGGCTAACCCGAATAGTGAGCGCAATTTAAAATCATATGGATATGGGATTTCAATTAAGTCACAACTTAAACCCAAATTTCTTTTCAACTGATTTAAGACCAATTACCATTTTTAAATCTTTAAACAAAAAGATTCAACCTTTACGGTTTAAACAGTTTCCACACTTTAATCTTTTAAACAAAAGATTCATTCACAGATTTTCCAAATTAATTTCCATTTCAATTTGATTAACTCGTTAAACCTTTAAATCAAATATTTAACTTATAGCTTTCAAAACAATCCCATTTCAAATGATTTAAACCAATCATTATTTTAAATCTGTTAAAAATAAACAGATTCAATTCATAGCTTTTCAAAACAATTTATTCATAACTTGGAAAACCATCTTCACTTCAATATTGAAATTCCTTTAATTAAACCGGAATTTCATTTCTTATCGGAAAGCTTTTATCCTTTGAAAACAAATAGTTTCATTTCAGAAAATCTGATTCATTCATACGAGTGGAAATCCTTGGGTTAAATCCAAATTCTCAAAATTACATTTTTAAATGGTTTAAATTTAGATAAACACATTTATAACATTTTCAATCCCTAGTTTCAATTCATAGGATTCAATTCCAAACTTGAATTCAAATTTAAATCAAATTATTTAAATTTCCAAAACTCGATTAAGTTATTCAAAATAACTTTTATCTTTGAAATTCCATTTCAAAAGCTTTCCACTTCAAACCCAAATTTCCAATTTCAAAATCAATTGAAATTAAAATTTCCATTTCAAAAACATCAAATTTAAATCATCTGTGACTTAACCGATTTCCACGTGAAATCCATATTTGTGTGTGTAAAAGTGTAGTCCAGGGGTTTTAAACACAATAGTGCAACATCAATCATCACATATCAGAATACAGAAATATAATTCGATAAGCGGTATAAGAACAACACTTATCGTTCATTCACAGATCATAAGTATATAAAGGTCACAGATAAGTAAACTACAGATCACAACATAAATCAGGATGTATCACAAAGCATCATATATCAGGAAATATCAAACAATTTAACATTCAATAGAATCTCATCCATAAGTAAGATCGATTAATCCTTTGATTAATTTTAAATCAGATTAGTTACTTATGAATAAATTACTAATTCTTGTTAATTAACATTAATTAAATACAAATCATTTTTATTAATTAACCTTTAATCATTTATTGATTAACTTTTAATAATAAATTAATTAGCCTCAATTAATAAATTAATTAATTTTCATTTAATTAATTATCCTTAATCAATTATTGCTTAATCACTTGATAAATCAATTTTAATCATAAATTAATTACCTTGATTAATCAATCCTTAATTATAGATCAATTATCTTAAATTATTCATATTAATTTAATTTTTCCTTGATCATTAGTTAATGACCCTTATACTAATTATACTCAATAATAATTCTTTAATTACTTTCCTTAGTAATCATACTTTTATTTTAACATAAATCAGTTAACTATTATTGGTTTTTATTAAGTAACTAACTCTTAATTTATTTCATTAATTAAGTTGTCTTGATAAATTGCTTAATTACATCATTAAAACTTAATTACATTTTTACCACCTAATAAAATTTCAACAGTCCCCTGCTCCTTTAACTGGTAAGAGATATTGTTTATTATCTAACTTGTTTTCAAGTTTTAAACAGACCCGAGCCTACACAATCTTTCCCCCGAGACACACGCGGGCAAATCCTCACAAAAAACTCGAGCACTCACGATCGCCCATTGCTTCAGGACGAACACACGACTTCTCGAATGACTTCGCTCTTCCCCAAAACAACTGTGCACGGAGACCTGGTGCACATGCACCCATCGCCAGCAATGCTCCGGCGTCTGCGACCACCCCCAACAAGTCGACTTTGACTTTCACAATCCATCGAGCCACCCAGAATCAAAAACTGTCACGAACTCGAAAATTTGGCAAATGGGTTCGACTAAAACAAAACTGGGTCATCTAAAACCGCCTCGAACTACCACCTCCGGTTGTCAGCGATCATACCACCGTGCTCGAAGCTTCTCTGATGGCCAATGCTTCGAATTCCCCAGGGCCGGTCGTCTGAAACACTGTGTCGACGACGAATTCTTCCCAAAACCCATCTCGACTAAATAAGGTCGTTAAACCCTAAATTCACATCATCCCAACACTCTGATCATTTATAAATTCGATTTATATTTTTCCCTTGACCCTTAATGCCCCGGCTATCTTCACCGATGATCACGATCTTCACTTCGCCGTGGGTCATCGGAAATTGATAGAAATAGGTTTTCTGATCATCATACAATTTTGCTTGAAATTCGAGCTTAAAAATCATGATTTTAAATTTAAAATTCATAGATTTTGATAACAAACCAATTTACATACTTGAAACAACAAATTATTCAAGTCAAGATTTTCGATATAGTTTAAATTTCACAGTAAATTCTTTCCCAGGTTAAACTATGTTAAATTTATCTCAAAAATAATTTTTGAAATTTGGTTATTAATTGAATCCACCTGTTTTCTTCAAATCCTAACTCTAACATAATTTGGAGCAAAAGTATTCGAAATTTTTTTTTTCTCAGGAATTTATACCCTGTAAATGATTGAAACAGAACATATGTCTGGAACCAGACATGCACACCACAACCATTCATATGCATATATATATATATATATATATATATATATATATCTACAGGTAATTTTAAAAACTAAGCAACATCTCATAGCATATTCAAATATTAACCACACATCAGAGAAAAGAACAGGTTTAAGTGGTTTTGCTCACAGTTGATTTTACTGTAATTCATAGGTTTTGAGTTAAATCCTAAATATATACATCTTTGAACCTATTTTTAATGTTTGCATTGCATTGTTAGAAACCTTTTTCATTTACATACTCAAGCTTAAAATCAAATGTAATATGAAGATAAAGAATTTTTTCTATCAACCCTTAAGCCTGAACAAAGGACAGAGACATATCTACATTTATCTACAGGCACATACATGCATACTACTACATATATACACATGCAGGGACAAACATTCAAGCATATACACATCATAGCTTCCAATACAAATCCAAACATCAAGATAAAAAATCAGGGTTAAGAGATTTGCCCACCTATCATGATTGAAGAACAGAGAAGAAAGAACAGAGTTTCTGTTTGGAGACAGGTTTGAATTCTTGCTAGCTGAAGCCCTCTTCTTTAATCTCTGGTTTTATTTAATTGTGGTGTTGTTTTTAACTTGAAGTTTTGTTTAGGTTTTAATGGAGTTTCAACTTAGTTTAGTTTGGCTCGAACTGGCAATGGAAAGTGATGTGAGAAAAATAGCTTACAGGTTATAATTCTCTTATGCAACAGTGTACAAGTTTGTACAATTTATCAGAGATTTTTTCAAAAGGATGGAGGCTGGAAGAAGTTTTATGCAATTCGTATAGATTATGTTTGCTGCTAGGATATGCACATTTAATGCTATTAGTACTTGATGTTCCCTTTGATACTTATCCATATTTTATACACTTGCCTTAGACTTAAACTACAAGCTATAGGTATAATATATTTTTACTTTGTATTTTGCTTTTGTTTCCTTTAGTTTTGCAGGCATATATCCTATTCGAACATCAGTTTATTATTTTCAAATTCACTCATATTTGTATCGGGGAAACTCGCTCCAATTTAATTATTCAATTTAATTCAAAAATTCATTTAATTATTAATTTAAATTAAATTAAAATCTAGGGTCGTTACAGTTAGGCTTCTCCTAACATTTCAAAATATGGTTTTGTAAAGCTATTAGTGCTTACCTCTGTAAGTTCTTTTCACATTAACAATTTTCCTAACTAAAAGCTTCATTAATAAAAATGGTTGAATGTGCCTTCTCTTATAAAATCATCTTACAGAATCAGACATTGCATTTTCAATCGCCGGCACTAAGGGAATATTGAATCTTTAATTTACAACATTGATGTAACCACTTCTTTTTCATATTCTAATTATAGTCATACCCTATTTTGGATTTATAATTTTATATTATGAAATATTATTAGAATGTTTTATGTAATCAGAAAAATTAAATTGAATTATAGTTTACAAATAATACAACTGATAAACTGAACAAACACTGACTTTGGCTAGACATCTTAAGTATCTTTACTCATGGATAATCTTTATATAGTATAATATATGTACGGTTATGCGTGTGCACAAATATGTAAGTGTGTGTGCGTGCGTATGTATGCATATATGTATGTGTTTGTGTTTATGTTTGCATATTAGTATATATGCAACCCCATTCTTTGTCATTAATAAGCCAAAATTTCAATTATTTATTCCTCCAAAATCAAATATTAAATTTAGAAAGATATTCTTCCAAACTGCATATTAATTGTGGTATTATATATTATATACTATTATAATTATTTTGTACTATTATTATTATATATGTGTGTGTGTGTGTGGCAATATCTATCCAAACCCGAATACAAATAAAAGGATGACCATATCCATTAATGTAGAAATTATAACATGGCTTAGAGTATGGAGCTTGGTGTTACAAATTAGAGAGCAAAAAAAGATGAATAAGCTTGTTATTATATGTATAGTACTTAATTGATTGTAAGAATGTCGTACTTATGTATCATTTTGAAATCTTTTTATAAAATAGACAACATCGGTGTTAGGGTCTTATAAAGCAGCCAAAACCATAGACATGATACAATGCGTAATAAAAGTAGTAAATATCTTTGATAAATAACCTTCAGTTATAGGCATAGTACTATAGATTATCAAGGGCAGATCCAAGGGAAAATCAAAGCAAACAATAGCCCATTCACAAACTCCAAGCGTGTACAATAGCAAATATGTAACATTAGATACAAAATTGAATAAATTGATTGGATTTCTTTTGTCTTGGAGAGCAAGAGGTAAAATAATAAGGTTAAGACAAATATCTCTAGATGATAAGGAAAGAAAAACATTGGTTTTGAAAATTCACCACAGTTAAGAATTTAAGCTCAAATTGATTAAGCATGATGATGAAGAAAGAAGGAAAAATTGATGTATGATTGACTGGCCTATACCAAAATAGCGGCTTTTTCCCTTTATTTAGTTAATCTATATGCGTAAATTTATAATAGCATCACAAATTCATGGAAATATTAACCTACGAATCTACCCATTCCTTTATTACCTGTTTTAGTTATGCAATAATGTTCACAATAAATATTTATCTTGGTTACACCTTGAATATATTTACATAAATGATAATTGTAGTTTTAACAAAAAAATGAACCATATTTTATCATTTTTCTCAGTATATTTCTAAAAAAATTCAACTGCGCCGTTAACATTTTGCTTTTCATCATAACATTTTTGTAACATTAGGTAAAAGTTTTTCATGAGTTCTTTCATTCTTTCTTTTATCGGCATTTTAACATTTTTCTTTCCATCATGATTTATTAAAGTTTTCTATTTTATATGTGAATTAAACCCAAATTCTCTAAATGTAATCATCTTACGCTTCCAGTTCTCCGTGCAACAGAAAGGACAGCCTATCAAAACTCGCCATAATAGAATAACCGATAGAGTATCCTTTAGACACATTTAATTCAAATCCGAAGCTCATTTGGATTTAAGAAGGGTGCAATACTTCAGCTTTTGAATGCAACAAAAGCCATAATAGGGATTTGTAGACCAATTCTTTAAAATTAATTATATTCAGAATATATCTTTTCAATGTTTTACATTTGATATTTCTTGTCATAAACAATGCTTATATCCAAAAAGGAAAATCAAAATCATTATATTTGTTATTTGCATTGTCACGAATTGCCCGTTCAACCCTCGAAAATTGACATAAATACGCCCATTATATAACATGCTAAATGATGGAGTGCCAGAAAGACAGATTGTTTAGGGAAAAGAAAGTACATAGAAGAGAGAAGAAACCAAAAAAACAGAATCTCATAGTAGACTGAATAACATATAATATAAACAGTTCTTTACACAAGTGAAAACTATAATATACATATCTCACATCAGAGTACATAAATCAATAATTACCAGCCTAGAAAGTCATAACAACCTGCCCTCACAATTGCTTATAATTTCAAATAAAATACTACACGGAAATAAACAAGTACGAGTAATACGTCTTCGCCATCCAGCTCGTCTCCTGAGCTCCATAGCATCCTAACTTGTACCTGAAATACTCGGTCTGACTCGAGCATTATAATAAAATAACACCCGAGTTAGTCTGGAAAACCAGCGTGAGAAAACATACTCAATTTGAATTATTAAAGTCTTCAAAAATACTTTGAAAATCAAGGGTATCTCGTAACACCACGGCACAAATAAACACGACTGGTATTTACCTTACGATAACCAAAACATTTCATATCAAAATCCTCTGATATTATAATAGTGTCTAAGTACAAATACTTATTCAAATAACTAAAATGCGTGCATCTCATGTTCCAGCATAGTTGGGCATAATAAAAACCGTACGACACTTATTGGAGAATGGATTCCATCTGAATGACTAGGCACTAGGGTACCACCTATCACAGTACACGTCTAGAACTGCATACCGAGGACCACGTAGAGATCCCTTACAATACAAGACCGATTATCCTTGACCTAGATAGACCGAATATGAAATCACCCCGAGTGTTCCCACCCTCTCTGAGCTCCTTCTATAACCGTAGTAATAATATTCGAGGGTATCTAGAAAGGTGATAAACATACCCTAACTGGGTGCTACCCACTTAGCCTTGCTGCATCTCCCCAGCTTTTCAGTCATTCTCAGTTGATGAGGGTAGATTCTACGATTACCTTTTTAGGAATTTCACTTAGAATGCTCATTGTCCTCTGGTGAAAATGTACTGATAGCATTCATCCATACAAGTATGTTCCCGGATCGAACGGATCTGAAGGCACGATTCCTACTACATCCATTGTGGAATCACCCTTGGGGTTAGTAGTGATTAGCCCTTGCAGTTCACTACTCCATCTTTGAATCCAAGCTCTTGTCTTCATTTCGAAAATGTACTTGTCAGATCGAAGTGGTTTTCGATTAACAAATCTAATCTCGGTCTCTTCGAAACAACGTTCGATATTTCTGGTAAACTCAACCCCGTTTCTCTAGGAAATAAACAAACGAAGATAAGATCGGAGATCACCTCATAACCATTAGTGGACGAATTTCCTTATAAACATTGTAGAAGAACGAAACAAGTTTAGACGTACAGTATGGCACCTCGAACGGTAATTGTACCATATAATCCCCGTACCTCCTCCAGATATTTCCAAAGTTGTATTTGGGTCCGGATTTTGATAGTCGTTTGTTTAACTATCAAATAAACAATCAATTCAACCAACACCTTATTTTCACTAAAAACACCAAGTCACTTTTTAATTTAATTTTAAATACATAAATCTCTTTATCTAAATTATACATACATATCTTATCGAATTAAGTAAATTTTACAAACTATCTTTTCAAAAAATATTCAAAAGAAACCTTTTAAAATAATATGGAAAGTACCACTGCGGTATCAAGCCATGGATCATAGCTCAATAATTACGTCTCTATCCCGAAGAAATCCAAAACTTAACTACAGGCACTCAATGCATCCGATTTACGCCACGCGAGTATACCATTACTTCCTAAAAACTTTATTTTAAAAATTATCTCAAAATAATGCTTGTAAGTTCTAAAATAAATTTCAAGCTAAATCTAGTCAAATATACTAAAATAAAAGTTATTATACAAAGCCATATCAATACTTGATAATTATATTTATAACAAAAAGGCTGACCAGTTCTTAGTTAACAATAAATCTTTAAAAATCATTATAAAGTAACTATTAATAATTAAATATGCTTTAAACGATTTAAAATGATTGAATAACTAATTTCCAAAATATTTTAACACTTTTGAATTTACCGTATTAATAATTTAAAAATCCTCTTTTAAAAACAAACCCAAATGTCACGATTCCAAATCCATTTTGTAAATTTGAAAATCTCACTTGAACTTCAATTTAACCAATTTTATTCTTATTTCCCAAATTCACTTATATTCTTCAAAATATTTAGAATTTAGATTTTCAAAAACCTTTTTTATTTAAACAAGTACCATTTAAGGATTTATTACTTAAATCCTTTTATATACTTTTATTCCAAAAATTCCTGTTTACTATATTCAGATTTAGTTAAGTAAAAATTTCAAAACCATTTATTTCATCCAATTGATTAACCCAATTTCCTTAATAAACATTTACTACAAAAATCCCTTTTACCTTTCTTTTCAATTTCAAACCATATATTATATTTTTGGTACTTTAAAATACCAAAATCAAGGCCAAAACAACAATAACATCCAATCAATGTAAATTTCACAGTAATCTATCATAGATTTATCCCAATAAAACATATATCACTATATATGAAATTAAATTCCAAATTTTTTAGGAATACATTTGGATTCCCCCAACCTGTTTCCCTACATCCACAGATGTTAGCACACCAATAAAAATACCAATTTCGCTTCGAGGCGGAATATCATGGTATTTAGAGCCATCCGCTATTATGCGGGGCGCATAGGGTCTCATCCGCTATATATATGCATGAATATCAATCACTCCAATATATATACACTATTATATATAATAACACATCCAACTGATAAAATGCATCAATTTTACCAACAATCATTTATTGCTTTTAACTATTTAAAATTAAAGCCAGCAGTCCAAAGTTGAGTGAGATTTACTCAACTTGATTTTAATTTGTCAAATGCTCCAATTTTGAATTAAGTCGAGCACGTTCGATTTAACCTAAAATTTTAGCTCATTACAAACGACTCCAAATCTGCTCCATGCGTAGTGCTCGTCGCTGTGATTTTGGCGTCGCTTGTTTCGTCCGTTTTCGACCTCGTATGAATGAGATGTTTAATTTTAATGATTGAGTTTAAATTTATATAAATAAATTCAAATTTCTTTTTTTTATCTTAGATCGGCCGTTCGTTATGCAAAAGAGCATCATGGCCGCTCGCTCTTTCCTTCCATCGTCTACCGTACTCGAGTTATAGGAAACCAAACCCAAGCACGTCGCCCTAACCCTTCGATCACTGCCGACTTCAGACGATCGAAACCTCATCCACCGAGCCCAAACGACGCGCCACGCTATGCCTCATCCACAGACAGATCCATGTCGAACTCGGATCTCCTATGGCCATGAATTTTATGCTTGAACTCATGACCCATTTCATCAATTTGCCGTTTCGTCGATGAATTTCAAACGATCTTGACCGTTGATCTGGTGGAGCTCGATGAGCTCTTCATCTTTCCGGTGGAAGGTTTTCGGTAATACTACTTGTAGGAGAATAAAATCGAGGAGAAAAGAAGAAGCTTTCGTCCATTGATTTGCTATGGCGGCGGCTCGTATTTCTATTAGGGTTTACTGCTTTCAACGTGTATATATGAGCGTGTATATATATTGTATTATTATTATTCCAGATTTTAACGTGCTTTTTCAAACGAACTCCAAACAAGACTTGCTGCCTAGCATTTGTAATTTTTTACCCCTATTCCAAACACAATGGAACATGGTTTATAGCCTAATTCGATCGTATGTGGAAGATAGCTTTTCGGATCGAATTAAAATATTAAATTTTCGATATTTAATTCAATGCGTTTTTATTTCGTACGACCAAACGTTAACTCCTAATGCTATGAAATTTGAAATCTGATAATAATACACTATTATGGATCTAATGGAACTGTTTTCATCGAATTCCGAGACTGTATCGCAGAAGGCAATTTTTACTAGTCGATTAAATCGAGTGATTTTCAAAATCATCGAAATCGCTTGAAATTTCGATTTTTAAACTTACTAACTCCATTATAATTCAAATAGAATATATATTCACATTAGAATCATTCCGATTCGTATTAAATCAAAATTCAGTTATTATACTATTACTATATATATTAAATTTCACTATTAAAATTAATATATAAAATTTCAAACTTTTAATTTATCGACTTTTAATCCCACTCAAAAGCCCAATATTATAATTTAATCCAAATAGAATTTAAATAAATTTTAGAAATCATTTTCCACTCCAATTTAACCGTAGATTCCCATATTTATCCAATTTCAAATATTAAATTTTATATTTACCAAATCCAATTAATCGCTATATTTAAAATTTTAACTCATTTAACTAATTCAACAAGAATCTTCATATTCAAAATTAATCAATAATTTAAATTCAACATTTAAAATAAATTAAATGTTCAAAACTAAACAACCGAAATTCTGGGTCGTTACATTCCTTCCCCTTATAAAAATTTCGTCCTCAAAATTGCTAAGGTAGGAAAAAATGCTTCCAAACCCCTTAACTTTTCCAAACCCACTTAGTAAAAATCCTACATTCATTTCTCTAACCCTCTTAGTTTTATCCATAATGATTGGATTTCATTTCTAACTCATAAACCTTTTATTTCTAATTCAATTAAAAAATCAACTTTTCTAGTTAATAATAATTTTCCAACCCTTTCAAAAAAATTCTACTCCCCTAAAATTTTGAATTTTTTTGACAGAGTCTACTAATATACGGAGAGCCTTTTACAATATCACAAGAGAGATAAATATATATATGTCGACCCATACGGTCAGAAAAAAAATATAACAATATATTATCATTTCTTTATTTTATTGCGTAGGCGTACCTTTGTTACCGTTTTTAAGCAGGCGGCTTATTTTATATGCATTTACGCAACCCAAACTCTATCCAATAGCTTTCTGTACTGCTACTTACTCGAAATAAGCACATAAGTTTCAAAAGCATGAATTTTAATAACATTTCATTTATTTAACTAGCGAAAGACATAAACTTCATAATCCAAATAGGCCAACCATATATTCACAAGCAACTATAAGGGTCCAACACTAATTCAATTTCTTCCATGGGTTTATATATCATTCAATTTAATTTGAAATGCTTCACAACCAAATTTATCGCATTAAGTTTCTATTTCCAACAAACAACTCATATATATTCCAATTTGATTTATATGTGCCTTATTTGCATAGATTCGCTTTTATTTAATTCCAAATTGATTCACAATCAACTTATTTGCATTCCTTTTGTTGTTGACTTTTAATATATGCTAGCCATTTTATTAAGCTTCCATTCATTTCTTTTTAAATTGATTTTAAATCAATCTATCTTTTTTTCCCTTTTGACTCCCATTCAAGTAATTCACCAACTTTGTTTGCTTTATGTCGTTTAAAAAAAAATTCCCATTCATGTTAATTTTATCTATGAATTCATTCCTTAAATAATCACTTAAGTTAAGTTTCCATTGCAACCAAATTTCTTTTCTCCTTTAACTTGATTTTTATTCAACTTATTTTCTTTGATTTACTTAGTTTATCCAATTTATACTATAACACTTTGGAAAAAAATTCATAAAATTATTTCAAATGTTTATTATAAACATTCCATATCGTTACTTAAGTTCACTGAAATGACCCACTTCTCTATTCATTTATTTATAGTGAATTTTCTGTTAGATTTTTTTTTTTACAATGCATATATATATACTTTTCAATGGATCACTTCTCTTAATTTGATTTCCCAAGATCCTGGATTTTACTAATATAAATATATCAGTATTTAAATAAATTCTATCATTTACATATATGAAGATATATAAATGGTTCTTTGCTTATCAGAGTGATTAAAATAGCAAAGCAACTCTTTCCCACATTATTTCTCATATTAGAGATTTGGTGTCACATAGCCTTTTCTATTTATCATATATATATTTCTTTTTAGAACTCCAGCTTGATTAACTTTAGGATTAAATATTACTGATTCTCTTATTTTCTTGTTCTACCTCACAAATTAATTGAGTCCTGAATTTACAAGCCATACCTTTTATTCCTGGGATTTTTGTGATTTGATACATATTGTTCTATATTAAGTAAAAAGTGTTCAACCTAACTCATGCTTATTAGGTTAGCTTGTTTTACTCATTTCAATTTCAAACAACTTTTATATCAGAGGGAATATCCATGCTTTGATTTATAAAGTTGCAATAATCATGTGGGTGTTTGAAATGACAAGCTAATTTTAAAGGCTAGCAGAGGAAAACAATACAGTCATATCAGAGTGCTAACTCAAACTATCATGCTAAACAGAGACTAAGGTCATGTGTGCAGTCAGTATACTTAAGGCAAAGTGAATGAAAAGAATCAGACAAAATGCAAGACTTCCAGGTGAACTTATGATGAAGACATTTGATATTTTGTAATGAAGAGAACAATGTTAGTGGTCACTATTCTATTGAATGGTGGAAATGCTCATTACAAACAAGACCATATGCATTTATAATTTATCACAGGTTTTGATCATGACCCAATTCTACCAGATTTGAATTAAGTATCTAAATAACAGGAATTAGTTAAGCATAAGTGCAGTGAAGTCTACAAATACTAAGCAGGTATATGAGCTTGTTACACCAAGCAATACATGTTTTCACCGGGAAAATCAAATGCCCAACCAGATTACAGGCTATGCCTTTCAGCCTTTGCATGGACTTATATCAATTATAAGTCATGGTTAAGCCTTACTGGTTAGCCAGTTTAGGTTCAACTCAACCTTTACAAGATTCATGGATTGTGCTCTATTCCTTTCTCCCTATGCTTGTTTCTACTCTACCATTTTTAAAAGTTCATCTGACATTACCAAAGGAGACATGAGCACATATCAAAGTTACATGACATGATCTCCTATATCTTACTTCACCAGAGACTATGTAGATTTAACTCCTTTAAAACAGTAACCCACATATGCAAATATGAATAATACTTAAAAATTCTTACAAGTTCCCATCTTAGAAAAACAAACACATATCAATCCAGAAAATACTTAAACCATAGTGATATTTTTAGTCTGGCCTAATTATTACAACATATCTGCCAAAAACTCCTTAAACATTCTAAATGCAAGTAAATCTTCAATTGTCCATGCACACAAGTTTCCTATGCTTCCTTTCCTGCAGCAACATCTTGAGCTGCCTCCATAGAAATGAGACACCCCAGATGTTACAAAGAAACAAATAGGGTCAGAATATAATTCTGGTATGAGTGAAATCAAAATATAATATCTTGTCATTCTTAAATTGTAGTGCAGAGTGTCAATATGCTTGAAGCAATTTGGATTCTTGATGAAACTGGATATATATATATATATATATGTATCTATCTAAGCTCCTACTACATTCATGCACACAAGCAACCATTCAATCATTCAATCCAGTATACATGTACACACATTCTTATGGAATTAACTCATTTTAATTTCCATAACTCAACTCTAAAACTTGATTTATCAATCCAATTTTTGGTCATATCTATTTGCCATTGAACACCATGTGTGCATTGCAAGGGACTCAATTCTGTTAACCCCTGCACAAAGGCCTATAAGACTTAAACAAGTCATGCACATACCCATCATACTCCTTATGATGAATAGATCAAGGCTTTTCTCCTAGATTAGTTTTATAATCTAGTGACTAGTCTCATTTCTTATTTCAGAAAGATTTATTAACTCTTGAATTGCTTTTACTTTCTTTCTTTTTCTATAAATCAGAGAGAGTTAATCTTACTCAGGGATTTCAACTGACCATACATTCATACATGATGATCATGTTTTTATTTCATTCTTCTTTCCAGTTGCCTCATTCAAAATTTTGTTTTATCACTTGTATACTCCTGTATTCCAGAATGTCATGATCTCTTAACAAATCCAGTAGAATTCCATTAAAATTCTCATGTTTAATTCTATTATGAACATAGGGTAGGGTTTTTAGAGAAAAACCTTTAAAACATTTTTAGCCTTAGATCTGAACAAATCAGCACATAAATAATTTATTGCATTGTTCATCCCTAATTTAAAACAAACTAGACATAAGCATAAACCTCCTTTGTTCACACTGCCTAGCTTATCTTTCAATATTACCCTACTTCATAATAAAATTGTGTTTATCTTACTATCATAACTACAAACTGATGGTTTATGGTATTGGATCCATCTCAGAGATCATGGCATTACTATTATCAAACAATCAATGAAACATATCAAAGCATCAACCAAAGATTTATCAATACACCAACCATGCTCAATATTCATTAATTCAGAGAAAGAAAAACAAGTTGATCAAGCACAAAAGAAAAATAAGATGGCTGCCCTTAACTTGGGTCTTAATGCCTTAGCCTCATGAGATTGATTAATCACTCACCTTTCCCTTCTTTTCCCCGAGATTGCCTAAGATTGCAAACAGTGTATGTTCTTCTCTTTTCTCTTTTTTTTTCAATATGTTTTCTGTTTTCTCCCAGAGAAAAACCTCTACTTCTACTCTTGGTTTAAATCATTTTACTAGGGTTTTGCTGAAGGGAAAAACCCATTTTATCCTCACATCACTCAAAGAATTTTGTGTGTGCTGTTATGGCTAAATGTGCCATTTTCCCTTGGTTTCTATTTCTGGTAAAAGTAGTTATCCACTACTTTCCCTGTGTGCATGCAATTTGCATGATTCACTTGTGTATTATTTTCATGGGCTAATATATTTTTAAGCATTTTAATTCATCAAAGAATATATCATTTTCTCTTTACTTAATTGTTGAAAACAATTTTCTCTTTACTGAATTATTTTATTTTCTTTATGTTAAGCTGTAATATATATATATATATGTATCCTCTTTATCAATTAACCTCTGGTTAATATTTCAAACTAGATGTTTTCTCTTGATATGTAAATGTATTAATATTTTTTAATTACTCTGGTGTTCTTTCCTTTTTACTTTATATTTATTCTTTTTGGGTATATATATTTAAATACAACATATGGTAATATATATTCCATGTATACACTTAGTTATACATCTTCTTCCCTCTGAAATACCATTTCTTCTTACTGTTTATATCCAAGATATATATATATATATATATATATATATATATATTACCTACATGTGCATATAAGTCTTACTCAATTTAACTATTATTGCTTTTTAACTCATTCTCAATATTTATCTTCAGACTATATATATATATATATTATTATTATTATTTTGAAAGTTTTCCTTTTTCTGATTTTTAATCTAATTATTCTCATCTCAATAATTTGGGTCTTCACATACTCTCCTCCTAAAAGGAATTGTGTCCCACAATTATTCTCTCTTACATTTCCATCCAAATGTATACAAAGCTTAATTTCTATTAAGTGAAATTTCAGGAATTATATTTATTCTTAATCAATCAAACATACATAAATAATTTTAAGGTCTCATAATAATTTTTAAGCATACCTTAAGCAGAAAACAACTTAGGATATTTATCCTTTATCCTCTCTTCAGCCTCCCAAGTGCAATCATTACCATCCAAACTCCATTGGATTTTAACTAGTTTAATTATTTTATTTCTCAGTTTCTTTTCTTCTCTAGCCACTATGCCCACTGGTTCCTTTTTATAAACTAGATTTTCTTGAATTTCAACATGTGTAGGAGATTCGAGAATGGACTCTTTATCATGCACCCATTTTCTCAATTGGGATACATGAAATACATCATGTATTTTGCTTAATTCCTCTGGTAACTTCAACCTATAAGCTAAAGCCCCTTTTCTTTGAACAATTTCATAGGGTCCTATATACCTTGGTGACAGTTTCCCTGCTTTGCCAAACCTCAATATTTTCCTCATTGGTGATACTTTGAGAAACACATAGTCTCCCACCTCAAATTCTACTGGCCTTCTTCTTTTGTCTGCATATGCTTTCTGTCTCTCTTGAGCTACTCTCATTCTTTGCCTTACTAGTTCAATTTTTGTAGAAGTTTCTTTTACATGGTCTGGGCCAAGCAACACCCTTTCACCAGCCTCCATCCAACATGCAGGAGATAAACAAGGCTTCCCATACAAAGCCTCAAATGGAGCCATTCCTATAGTGGACTGGTAGCTATTATTATAAGCAAACTCAGCTAAATAAATATGATCCTCCCAGTTGCCTCCAAAATCTAGTATGCATGCTCTCAGCAAATCCTCTAAAACTTTGTTAACTATCTCAGTTTGCCCATCTGTTTGTGGGTGGTAGGATGTGCTTAAGCTTAATTCTGTCCCCATGGCTTCTTGAAAGCTACTCCAAAACCTTGAAGTAAACAAAGTATCTCTATCACTAATGATAGTCTTGGGGATGCCATGCAATCTCACTATCTCTTTCACAAACAATTGAGCTAGCTTGTGAGCATTTCTGTTTGAACTTATTGGGATGAAGTGTGCTGTTTTTGTGAGTCTATCCACCACTACCCAAATACTATCATTGCCCCTTCTTGTTCTTGGCAAACCATCCACAAAATCCATTGATATACTTTCCCATTTCCAAGTAGGCACTTCCAAAGGTTGGAGTAAACCTGAGGGTCTTTGATAATCTGCCTTTACTTGTTGACATGTCAAGCAATTGGCCACATATTTTGTAACTGCTCCTTTCATCCCTGGCCACCAGTAATTTCTCTTGAGATCATGGTACATTTTTGTACCACCTGGATGGATAGTATATTTTTTTTTGTGATGCTCATCCATAATTTCTTGTTTCAGTTCCTCTACATTTGGTACGCAGAGTTTCCCCTTTTTCCTTAAATATTCTTTATCATCTACCTCATAGTTTTCCACTATCATGCCTTGTGATATCATGTTCTTTTTCTCCTTCAAATTTATATCTTGATTCTGCATTTGTCCTATTTTATCAACCAGTGTTGATTTTAAGGAGATGAGGCTTAATTTACCATATTCAATCATCTTACTGTGTGTCTTATCTGATACACTAGTTTCTTCTTTCACTTCCACCTCACTAAGAATTGCCAAATTCTTGAACTCTATCATCATTAAGCTTGCCAATTTGGCTTGATGTCTGCTTAATGCATCTGCTACTTTATTAGCTTTTCCAGGGGTATACAATATATCAAGATCATAGGCAGCTAGAAATTCTACCCACCTATGTTGCCTCATGTTCAAGTCTTTGTGGGAAAACAAATATTTAAGTGACTTGTGATCAGTAAACAATTCAAACTTAGCACCTAATAAATAATGTCTCCATAGTTTTAATGCATAAACCACAACAGCTAGTTCTAAGTCATGTGTAGCATACCTAGTTTCATTTGGCTTGAGTTGTCTTGATGCATATGCTATGACTCTACCATGTTGCATAAGCACTGCCCCCAACCCAGATCCACTAGCATCTGTGTAAACTACTAATTCTTCATTACCCTCTGGCACTTGCAAAATTGGAGCTTCTACCAGTGCCTTCTTTAGTGATATGAAAGCTTGTTCACACTTCTCTGTCCACACATAGGGTTGCTCCTTTTTAGTTAGCTTGGTCAATGGGATAGCTATCTTTGCAAAGTCTTTTATAAATCTCCTATAATAGCCTGCCATTCCCAAAAATGACCTCACCTCAGTCACTGATTTGGGCCTATTCCATGACTGCACTGCTATAACCTTGGTTGGATCTACACTAACCCCATGTTGTGATACAATGTGCCCCAAAAAATTTACCTCATTTTGCCAAAATGTACATTTAGAGAATTTGGCCTTTAAATCATGTGCCCTTAGTCTAGACAAAACCAGATGCAAGTGTTTTGCATGCTCTCCTTCTGATTTTGAGTATACTAATATGTCATCAATAAAGACAACCACAAATTTGTCTAGAAAATCTCTAAATGTTCTATTCATTAAATCTACAAAATATGATGGTGCATTTGTCAATCCAAAAGGCATCACCAAAAATTCATATAATCCATACCTTGTGTTGAAGGCAGTGTACTTAATACTTTCTTCCTCTACCTTCATTTGATGGAACCCAGAGGCTAAATCTAGCCTTGAGAAGATTCTTGCTCCATTCAACTGATCAAATAGATCATCAATTCTGGGGAGTGGGTATTTGTTTTTAATGGTGAATTTGTTTAATTCCCTATAATCAATGCACATCCTCAAAGTACCATCATGCTTCTTCACAAATACAACTGGAGAACCCCAGTTTGAACTACTAGGACTTATGAAGCCTTTCTGCTCCAGTTCTTCCAACTGATGCTTCAATTCCACTAATTCTTTAGGACCCATCCTAGTAGGCTTCTTGATGATTGGGCTTGCTCCTGGGATCAGCCTTATCTGAAATTCTACTTGCCTATTTTCTGGAACACCTATGACTTCACCAAAGACATCTCGGTATTCATTTATAATTTTTATGTCTTCCAGTTCTAATTCTTTCTAAATCATGTTGCATATTTGGTTACAATAATTGATTTTAGAAATTTCACTCATGACTATAATATTTTTACCATTTTCTGTTTTCAGGGAAATAGTGAAATTTTCCAAATTCAAAATTGCTTTGAATTTGCTCAACCAATCTATCCCTAAAATAATTCCTAGTCCAGGGTATTGTAGTACAAACAAATCAGATTTAAACACATTTCCTCCTATGTTTAATTCCACTCCCAAGCATTTTAACCCTAGCAAACAAGAGCTACCTAGTGGGCTCTGAATAAACAAGGGATTATCAACTAAATAGCATGTGAGAGTCAATTTATTCACTATGTCTTGGGATATTAATGAATGTGTTGCTCCAGTGTCATATATAACTGAGATGGGGTGATCTTTAATTAGAAGTATACCTTCCAATTGGCCAGAACTTCCTACTGCAGTTGCTTTTGTTTTGCCTTCAAGTGCTCCTATCTTTGCTCCCCTTTTGAATTCTGGGCAGTTCCTCTTAATATGGCCTTCCTTCCCACAGTTATAGCAGCTGAATGGTGCCTTCTTGGCTGCTTGACACTTATTACTCATGTGTCCTTCTTTGCCACAGTTGTAACAAGTGACCTTCTTCTTAGCTTCCCCAGTGGTTGCTCCTTCCATTTTCTTATCCATTTTCTTTTTGTCATAGGGATGTGCTCTATTTTTTCCTTTCTTTTGATTGTTGTTCCTCATGCTTGTCACGACCCGACCTTCCACTACCGGAAAATCGCATCGTTTTTAAGAAAGAAAGGGGTGAGAAAATAGAAAAGATAGAGAAGAAGAAAGAAAACAACATCAGAATCTCAACAGCGGAACGAATAAAATATAATATATCACATAAGAGATTACATAGTATCATATACATCAGAGTTACACAGATAATACAACACATACTAGACAGTTATAACACCTGTCTAGTTAATACAACTCGATACTACTCGATACATCACAGAGATATAACACAGCGGAAAAAAACACATAACACTAACACAGCGGAACCGATATATAGCTATACGCTGAAGCCTCCTGCTCCATTGCTCCTCCAGAATTCGTCCAAGCTAAACCTGAATCCCTTGGCTACCCGTAAAAATTTGGGTACCCGAGAGTTTAGGAAAAACAGAAATAAACTCCGGGTCAGACATGGGTCTGGTATGAGTAAACGGTTAAAGTTGCTTAACTTTGAAAATCCTTTGAAAACAAAAGGTATCACGTAAGACATCCCACACATAAACATGGAAATGTTTTTACCTTACGCTAACCAAAACTTTGATAGGAAATTCAGTGATATTATAATAGTGTCTAGGGTTTTCAAGTAAATAAGAAATAGCCGAAATTGTTACATTCATTAAATTCCAGCATACATAGGTATACAATCAAATCCGTAAGATCACGTAGGGAAAATGGGTTTCCATCAATGGCAGGGCTACTGGGGTACCGCCCGTCACAGTACGTGGCCTAGATCACCGTACCGAGGACCCACCCTAAGTCCCCTGCAACACAAGGCCGGACCCATCCCTTACTGGACAGTTCCGAATAAAATCACCCCACGGTTGTGATCATTCAACCGCACCACTAAGCCGAAATAAAAGGGGCATCTAGATAGGGATGACCTTACTCTCAAGTGGGTGCTACCCACGAAGCCTTGCTGCACCTCCCCTGTTTTAGCCATTCCCGGTTGATGAGGCTTGAGGTCACGATTACCTTTATCAGAACTCATCACTTAGAATGCTCATCGTCCGCCTGACGATGTTCTGAAAGCATTCAATCCATACAAGTTCGTTCCGGGTTCGAACGAAACCGAAGGCATTATCTCGTTACACTCATTTTGGAATCACCCTCAGAGTTAACGACAATAACCCTTGCACTCTGAATCTTCATCTTCACTTGAGATTCACGACCTATCGTTAATTTGGATCGATGTGGTTTTCGGATATCCAAATCTGGAAACCCGATCCCGGTCTCATCAAATCCAAACCGTGTCTTTTAAGGCCAAGTTGTTTTATAGTTAAAACAATTCAATTCATTATCTATATATACACAGATAGATAATACACAATATCACATATGGATAATCTACAATATCATCATAAATAGATAATCTATATCACATATCATCACTTATCTCGTATCCGAGATTTCAAATCATTCAAGGCAAAATATATCATCCATCCATACATAAGCAAGGATAAATAACCACACCATATATAATTAATTTAAAATGAATTAAATTAATTATCTCATTTCTAATTAATTTAAAATGAATTAAATTAATTACTTCATCTCTAATTCCTGCTTACAAAATCATTAATTAATTTCAAATCAATTAATTAATCGTTCTCCAATTTCCATTTTAATTAATCATTTTGATTAACTAACCTTTAATTACATTCCAGTAATTACAACTTTCATAAATTTCACAAATTTATTAACCTTAACCATTCACAGTAATTAACCATTTAAATGCTTCATTAATTACATTAATTAATGATCCTTAATAATTTATTTCCATTAATTAATTAACTAAAATTAATTACATTAAACCTTAATAAATCACATTAATTAATTAACTTCAAATATTCACTTCCATTTATCATCCTAAGTCATATACAGGAATTTCCCTCTTGAAATTACTTATCTCAATTAATTAATTAATTAACTCTCTTGATTTATTATACTAAATGATAAATCTTTAATTACTTCTCCTAAGTAATTACACTTTATTTTACTTCCATTAAGTAATCCCTTTAATTAATTACATCCTGTAATTATTCATTAATTACTTTGCCAAGTAATTACCCTATTCAACTTCATTAAGTATTTATACTTAATTTATCATCAAATGATTATCTTTAATTAATTATTAATTAATTATCTTAAATCAACATATTCATTTGATTTATTACAATTGTAATTCATTTCTAAATTGACTTAAAATAATTTATTAATCTTTCATTACAGATTAAATATTCTTTAATTATTAATTAATAAACCTTAATTATCAATTAATAACTTAATAACAAATTAATTCATCCTTAATTAATCTCTATAGATCAATTACTTCTTATTCATTAATTAATTAATAAAACCAAAATTATTAATCAATTTAAAACTCAATTTCAAACTAAGTACTTCTTAATTACAATTAATCAACCTTTAATTTTCTTAATTAATAAATTTCCAATTTATTAATCTCTAATTATTAGTTAATCAATTATAACCATTAATTAATTAAATTACTTAATTATTCTTACATTAACCATTTAATTAACCTTTATGTTTAATTAATTAAATTAACCAGTTATACTTAATTTCCTAATTAACTAAAGTAATTTCTAAGATAATAAAACTCCTTTAACTTAAGATAACATCATCTTATAAATACACTAATTACCATTTACATTTAAAACCTTTTTATCTTTAAAATTAACTTAAACAATTTTAGATTAAATAAATTTTAAAACACTTTATCAAATGTTAAGAAACCATTGGATTTTATTAAAGTAGTGTTTTTAAAAGAAAGTTTAAATACAGTTTGTTTAAAATGTCAAAAACTCTATTTTAAAACTTTTGTAAAACTGGCTTTTACCTTCACTTCGGGTCATACCCGACTGATACCCGGAACCATTCCCGAGTCTTCTCCCATTTCCCCGTTCCTTTTAAAACTTAGTTAATTTTTTTACAGTTTTAAAAAAAAACAGATTTGCCTGGTCATCTATAACCCGAGTCTTCCCCTATATTTACTCGAGCAATCACTCCAGTTTTTCCCCACATTCCCCGAGTCATTTCTTCCCTCTCGTACGTTACTCCATCTTCCTTTAACTTAGTTTAATTCTAATTGCTTAAAACTGCAGGCACAAAACCCACCACACACTCGAGTCTAACTCAGAAAAATCCCGAGTCACGCTGGAAAGTTCATCGTTCAAAAACCCAAACGTGCACACGCCCAGCTGTGCACGTGAACTCGCCGCCGACTAGCTCCGGCGATCTGCGCTTCCACTCGGCAAGTCGCGAACGACTCTTACATCAACCCCAGATCAACGACCACCTCTATCTCGTCACTATTCAAAATCGAGCCTTCTGATGGACCTAAACCCAAAACTCGACCAACTAATCTACCTCGTCGACGTCAACGAGTTCACCAGAAAATTCACGACTCCGGCTTCAGGTTGCCGACACCCCACTCTACGCCCTCTCTCAATTCCATGTCGCTCGATCACTCCAAGAAGACGCGATCTTCCATCCACTGAACACGTACAAAACTCAAGTTTTAACCCTAAATGGAACTCGTTCCTTTAATTTATACACTAGAAAATTCCTTTAGTATTTTTCCTGTTATCAACAAGTGTCAAGCAAGCTTCAACAAGAATTTCAACATTTTAAATGGGTTCGATCGTTCGAAAATGACAAAAATGCATCTTGGCTTCATTTTTGAACTGCTCCTTGAATACTCTCTTACAAATCCTCATTTCTATTTTAAAAATTCTATCTTTGTATACTAAATCAAGATATGGGTTCACATCTTTAAATTAAAACATTCGACTTCTGACTTTGATTTCCTTTTTATTGAATCTTAAATAAACAGTGGCTATTTTATACTGATATGCTTCAAAATAAACTACCAGGCTTATAAACTAAGTTAAACAACTTAATTAGCTTAAACTCTTAGGTTTAAATTATTTAGATGAAGAAATATTTAAAACTTCTCTGCTTTACTTGGTTCAGAACTTGAAATGTTGAAGAACACCACAAAACAGAGCTTCCAGTAAACAATCAATCATCACAGAGCATTTTATTTTCAATACATAGCAACATAAGATGATATGAACTAATTATCAAGTTTTAAAATTTTCAAGAAAGCATGTTTACTCACCTGACTAAAAAACAACAGAGGGCTTGCTTCTTTTGAAAACTGGAAGGGCTTGCAAACTGGAAATTTGAAAACTTGAATACTTGCATCTTTGTTGTTCTTGTTTTCCAGAGAACAATAATCTTGTATTGACTTAAAAACTGAAAGCCTTTAAAATAAAACTGGAACTTGATTCCAGGCCTTTGAGAAAAAGATAACAGAGCTTATTGTTTTTCTTTGAAATGCTTTGATTTTCTTTAAAAATGGAAATGCTTTGCTTAGCATTGTGATCGAAAAACGAATAAGAAACTTTGGTATATGGAAATAATGCAGAGGCTATAGATCAGAGATATTTTATTTTTGAAGGCTGAAATGTAGACATTTGGTACACAAGCATTAAATGAAAATGTCATACATATCTCTTTAGCTCAATTCGTATGTACTATATGTTATTTTGCCTCATTTCTTGCCTGCAAAGCTAGGTATTGCTAAAGTACAAATATCTCTTTACTTTACTTTGTAAATCTTTTACTTACCTTGGCTTACCAGATATAAGGTGATAGTGAGCATATATCCTTTCATTTCGTTTTAACTTGTAACATTTAAGTGTTTTACTTTGCAGGTACAACTTGTATCTTTTATTTTACTCTGACTTATTACTTTGCAAATGTATGGTGATAGTTTATCATATTACTGCCTTGGCTTTTGACTTAGTTCTTTGCATACATATGGTTAAAGCACAATTATTTCTTGTCTTACTTAACTTAAATAAGTTGTTATATTCATTTTCATAGCCATTTATTTATTTGAGACATTAAATTTCTATTTTACATAACTACTCATTTGTATTTCTATTTACAACTTAATGTATTTAATTAATACATATTTTCTATTTTAAACATATCTACCAAACACCCTATTATATTTATTTATTTATTACTTATGTTAGATATGTTTATAAGTTTATATAATAATATTTACATTAATGTCCATATATTAGTTTTATTCTCATATTTAATATTGACAAAATTTATTTTAATCTAAACATTACTACCAATATTACATCACAATATTATATATATACCAAAAGTGAATAAGCAGAATTTTATTTCAAATTTAAAATATATTTTATTGTAATTAAATTGAAACAATTAAATTCCCAAATCTTAATTTTCTTCTAAACACATAAATATCCACATTTATATAACACTTATCAAATTAGAATATATAGGACTATTTAAATCCATTTATACAATAACACAGATTAAATCTGTGACTAATTATTCTGATTTAAAAATCAATCTAAAATCCAATTTTAAAACATCCCATTATTAATTAATTGGTTATTTATATTTGAAAATAACAATTTAAATCAATTTAAAATACTTTAATTTAGAGATTATCGTATTTTAAATTCCTCGAAATTCCGGGATGTCACATTCCTTCCCCCTTAAAAGAATTTCGTCCTCGAAATTTAAAACAAGAGATAATCCAAAGTTTATTTTATTTTAAACCAATTCAACATACCTATCAGTCCTTCACAATCAATCAAACAATTTCAATCAACAAATAATCCAATCAATAAACAACACTAGCTATTCGGACACAGATCCGGATAAGCTTCCTAAAATTTCCGAGTTTCCCAGGTATAGATACTGGAATACTCGCTCTACTGAATCCAACTAGCTACACTACTGTGCTACTGAGCTCCTACTCAACTAGATCTATAAAACAAGATAGATATCAGACTACAGACAAGTCTGACTCAACAACCAAAACTCTCCGAACTGCTGGTTCCAAAACCAGTGATAGATCTAACACGTACTCCCTCAGAGATACGTGAAATACAATGAATTCCAGTTATCCAAACTGACAATTCACTCCTGAAATCCAAAACTCTTATCCTTACCAGAATACAGAAAGATCCAATATACTCCGGAGCTAACCTCACAGTCTTACCTAATCTTATTGCTCCCTTTACCGAAGAAATCCCAACAACAACGAAGTCTCGAACTTCAAATTCCAAATTCTTCCGTTCCTTATCCACAATACTCCTTTGACGATCCTGGACTGCCTACATCCCTTCCCGACCAGCTCAAACTTCGCTAATGCTTCAATAAACAAACTGGATCAAAATAACTCAACAAAAGATCCTTTCCAGATTTATCAAAAATCCAGAATATAACTCTACTCCACCATCATCAGTAGATTACCACTTACTTCTCCTATCTGGAAAAGACAAAACATATACACTGCCAAACTGGTCTCCCTCCAGAAAAATTCCCGTAGAAACTCTCTAATCTCAGAACACTGCAACCTCCAGTTTGTTCCACTCTAGAACAGCTGCCACCATGCTTTCGCTGCGCAACTCTATCTGAAGTAGATAAGAATGTCGAAGAACTCGAACAAAAACTCAACCAACACCTCCTGGACACACAATAACAGATCCACCACAAACGGAGACGAACTGCTCACAGAAACAGATGAGTCCTCAGTCAAGGGTACTGTCTTCAGCTACCCTTAGCTGGAAGAAACTCGAAACTAGATACAGAAGAGAAAACACAAATGCTCCGCCAAATCTCCTAAGCTGCACCACCGGTACCATCTCTGGAATCCAGTCGATACCAATCTCAATCTCCATATGCTGAAAAAACTCTAACCTCCTGAGAACATCCAGAAAATCTCGGACAAATCAAGAGAACACTCAGACTATCGCAAGTCACTTTTGCGATCAATCCGGCCTAATTCCAAAGAAAAATTGCTCTCTCTTTACCAATCAGAACAGCTTACGCCTATGAATCCAATCCGTCGAAGAAACGGAACCACTCTGCTGCTTCTGAAATTACCTCAAGAAAAACTGCCCAGCCAAAAGACTCCCTATCCAAACTCCTCGAGAAACTCGGACCTCAAACAACAGAAACACCCAGCTGAACACAGCCACAACACCGAAACAACCCCACTTCCTTAACTTGTTCCAAAGAAAACATCTTCGGAAAATATCCATAGTCACTATGTCTCATCACACAGCTACAACATCCTGATGTATCAAGATATCATGACTTACTTCTGTCTAACCGACAAATCCAAACTCTCAAAAACCCGCTCACATGAGCGCGATCAAACTTGCACTTCAACGATGAACTCCGAATCCTTAACCGGCTTCCTTCAGAGATCAACCAAATCTTTACATCAAGCAAAGCTCACTCGAGACGGTATTAGATCTACAGTCTCGGCAGAACACTTCCAATCTCAACAAACTCCAACCATCGGTAGTTGTGTTACTCACACCACTACCCTATCTACCTTTATAACTTATATTGGAAAACCCGAACAGGTAACCCAACAGATAGGTAGGAATGAATATATATATATATATATATAGATAAAAATTACAAGTACGCTCTCTCAAGAAGATACCACTCCAGAGCTTAGGTATTCGCTCAACCTATAGCTCTGATACCACTGTCACGACCCGACCTTCCACTACCGGAAAATCGCATCGTTTTTAAGAAAGAAAGGGGTGAGAAAATAGAAAAGATAGAGAAGAAGAAAGAAAACAACATCAGAATCTCAACAGCGGAACGAATAAAATATAATATATCACATAAGAGATTACATAGTATCATATACATCAGAGTTACACAGATAATACAACACATACTAGACAGTTATAACACCTGTCTAGTTAATACAACTCGATACTACTCGATACATCACAGAGATATAACACAGCGGAAAAAAACACATAACACTAACACAGCGGAACCGATATATAGCTATACGCTGAAGCCTCCTGCTCCATTGCTCCTCCAGAATTCGTCCAAGCTAAACCTGAATCCCTTGGCTACTCGTAAAAATTTGGGTACCCGAGAGTTTAGGAAAAACAGAAATAAACTCCGGGTCAGACATGGGTCTGGTATGAGTAAACGGTTAAAGTTGCTTAACTTTGAAAATCCTTTGAAAACAAAAGGTATCACGTAAGACATCCCACACATAAACATGGAAATGTTTTTACCTTACGCTAACCAAAACTTTGATAGGAAATTCAGTGATATTATAATAGTGTCTAGGGTTTTCAAGTAAATAAGAAATAGCCGAAATTGTTACATTCATTAAATTCCAGCATACATAGGTATACAATCAAATCCGTAAGATCACGTAGGGAAAATGGGTTTCCATCAATGGCAGGGCTACTGGGGTACCGCCCGTCACAGTACGTGGCCTAGATCACCGTACCGAGGACCCACCCTAAGTCCCCTGCAACACAAGGCCGGACCCATCCCTTACTGGACAGTTCCGAATAAAATCACCCCACGGTTGTGATCATTCAACCGCACCACTAAGCCGAAATAAAAGGGGCATCTAGACAGGGATGACCTTACTCTCAAGTGGGTGCTACCCACGAAGCCTTGCTGCACCTCCCCTGTTTTAGCCATTCCCGGTTGATGAGGCTTGAGGTCACGATTACCTTTATCAGAACTCATCACTTAGAATGCTCATCGTCCGCCTGACGATGTTCTGAAAGCATTCAATCCATACAAGTTCGTTCCGGGTTCGAACGAAACCGAAGGCATTATCTCGTTACACTCATTTTGGAATCACCCTCAGAGTTAACGACAATAACCCTTGCACTCTGAATCTTCATCTTCACTTGAGATTCACGACCTATCGTTAATTTGGATCGATGTGGTTTTCGGATATCCAAATCTGGAAACCCGATCCCGGTCTCATCAAATCCAAACCGTGTCTTTTAAGGCCAAGTTGTTTTATAGTTAAAACAATTCAATTCATTATCTATATATACACAGATAGATAATACACAATATCACATATGGATAATCTACAATATCATCATAAATAGATAATCTATATCACATATCATCACTTATCTCGTATCCGAGATTTCAAATCATTCAAGGCAAAATATATCATCCATCCATACATAAGCAAGGATAAATAACCACACCATATATAATTAATTTAAAATGAATTAAATTAATTATCTCATTTCTAATTAATTTAAAATGAATTAAATTAATTACTTCATCTCTAATTCCTGCTTACAAAATCATTAATTAATTTCAAATCAATTAATTAATCGTTCTCCAATTTCCATTTTAATTAATCATCTTGATTAACTAACCTTTAATTACATTCCAGTAATTACAACTTTCATAAATTTCACAAATTTATTAACCTTAACCATTCACAGTAATTAACCATTTAAATGCTTCATTAATTACATTAATTAATGATCCTTAATAATTTATTTCCATTAATTAATTAACTAAAATTAATTACATTAAACCTTAATAAATCACATTAATTAATTAACTTCAAATATTCACTTCCATTTATCATCCTAAGTCATATACAGGAATTTCCCTCTTGAAATTACTTATCTCAATTAATTAATTAATTAACTCTCTTGATTTATTATACTAAATGATAAATCTTTAATTACTTCTCCTAAGTAATTACACTTTATTTTACTTCCATTAAGTAATCCCTTTAATTAATTACATCCTGTAATTATTCATTAATTACTTTGCCAAGTAATTACCCTATTCAACTTCATTAAGTATTTATACTTAATTTATCATCAAATGATTATCTTTAATTAATTATTAATTAATTATCTTAAATCAACATATTCATTTGATTTATTACAATTGTAATTCATTTCTAAATTGACTTAAAATAATTTATTAATCTTTCATTACAGATTAAATATTCTTTAATTATTAATTAATAAACCTTAATTATCAATTAATAACTTAATAACAAATTAATTCATCCTTAATTAATCTCTATAGATCAATTACTTCTTATTCATTAATTAATTAATAAAACCAAAATTATTAATCAATTTAAAACTCAATTTCAAACTAAGTACTTCTTAATTACAATTAATCAACCTTTAATTTTCTTAATTAATAAATTTCCAATTTATTAATCTCTAATTATTAGTTAATCAATTATAACCATTAATTAATTAAATTACTTAATTATTCTTACATTAACCATTTAATTAACCTTTATGTTTAATTAATTAAATTAACCAGTTATACTTAATTTCCTAATTAACTAAAGTAATTTCTAAGATAATAAAACTCCTTTAACTTAAGATAACATCATCTTATAAATACACTAATTACCATTTACATTTAAAACCTTTTTATCTTTAAAATTAACTTAAACAATTTTAGATTAAATAAATTTTAAAACACTTTATCAAATGTTAAGAAACCATTGGATTTTATTAAAGTAGTGTTTTTAAAAGAAAGTTTAAATACAGTTTGTTTAAAATGTCAAAAACTCTATTTTAAAACTTTTGTAAAACTGGCTTTTACCTTCACTTCGGGTCATACCCGACTGATACCCGGAACCATTCCCGAGTCTTCTCCCATTTCCCCGTTCCTTTTAAAACTTAGTTAATTTTTTTACAGTTTTAAAAAAAAACAGATTTGCCTGGTCATCTATAACCCAAGTCTTCCCCTATATTTACTCGAGCAATCACTCCAGTTTTTCCCCACATTCCCCGAGTCATTTCTTCCCTCTCGTACGTTACTCCATCTTCCTTTAACTTAGTTTAATTCTAATTGCTTAAAACTGCAGGCACAAAACCCACCACACACTCGAGTCTAACTCAGAAAAATCCCGAGTCACGCTGGAAAGTTCATCGTTCAAAAACCCAAACGTGCACACGCCCAGCTGTGCACGTGAACTCGCCGCCGACTAGCTCCGGCGATCTGCGCTTCCACTCGGCAAGTCGTGAACGACTCTTACATCAACCCCAGATCAACGACCACCTCTATCTCGTCACTATTCAAAATCGAGCCTTCTGATGGACCTAAACCCAAAACTCGACCAACTAATCTACCTCGTCGACGTCAACGAGTTCACCAGAAAATTCACGACTCCGGCTTCAGGTTGCCGACACCCCACTCTACGCCCTCTCTCAATTCCATGTCGCTCGATCACTCCAAGAAGACGCGATCTTCCATCCACTGAACACGTACAAAACTCAAGTTTTAACCCTAAATGGAACTCGTTCCTTTAATTTATACACTAGAAAATTCCTTTAGTATTTTTCCTGTTATCAACAAGTGTCAAGCAAGCTTCAACAAGAATTTCAACATTTTAAATGGGTTCGATCGTTCGAAAATGACAAAAATGCATCTTGGCTTCATTTTTGAACTGCTCCTTGAATACTCTCTTACAAATCCTTATTTCTATTTTAAAAATTCTATCTTTGTATACTAAATCAAGATATGGGTTCACATCTTTAAATTAAAACATTCGACTTCTGACTTTGATTTCCTTTTTATTGAATCTTAAATAAACAGTGGCTATTTTATACTGATATGCTTCAAAATAAACTACCAGGCTTATAAACTAAGTTAAACAACTTAATTAGCTTAAACTCTTAGGTTTAAATTATTTAGATGAAGAAATATTTAAAACTTCTCTGCTTTACTTGGTTCAGAACTTGAAATGTTGAAGAACACCACAAAACAGAGCTTCCAGTAAACAATCAATCATCACAGAGCATTTTATTTTCAATACATAGCAACATAAGATGATATGAACTAATTATCAAGTTTTAAAATTTTCAAGAAAGCATGTTTACTCACCTGACTAAAAAACAACAGAGGGCTTGCTTCTTTTGAAAACTGGAAGGGCTTGCAAACTGGAAATTTGAAAACTTGAATACTTGCATCTTTGTTGTTCTTGTTTTCCAGAGAACAATAATCTTGTATTGACTTAAAAACTGAAAGCCTTTAAAATAAAACTGGAACTTGATTCCAGGCCTTTGAGAAAAAGATAACAGAGCTTATTGTTTTTCTTTGAAATGCTTTGATTTTCTTTAAAAATGGAAATGCTTTGCTTAGCATTGTGATCGAAAAACGAATAAGAAACTTTGGTATATGGAAATAATGCAGAGGCTATAGATCAGAGATATTTTATTTTTGAAGGCTGAAATGTAGACATTTGGTACACAAGCATTAAATGAAAATGTCATACATATCTCTTTAGCTCAATTCGTATGTACTATATGTTATTTTGCCTCATTTCTTGCCTGCAAAGCTAGGTATTGCTAAAGTACAAATATCTCTTTACTTTACTTTGTAAATCTTTTACTTACCTTGGCTTACCAGATATAAGGTGATAGTGAGCATATATCCTTTCATTTCGTTTTAACTTGTAACATTTAAGTGTTTTACTTTGCAGGTACAACTTGTATCTTTTATTTTACTCTGACTTATTACTTTGCAAATGTATGGTGATAGTTTATCATATTACTGCCTTGGCTTTTGACTTAGTTCTTTGCATACATATGGTTAAAGCACAATTATTTCTTGTCTTACTTAACTTAAATAAGTTGTTATATTCATTTTCATAGCCATTTATTTATTTGAGACATTAAATTTCTATTTTACATAACTACTCATTTGTATTTCTATTTACAACTTAATGTATTTAATTAATACATATTTTCTATTTTAAACATATCTACCAAACACCCTATTATATTTATTTATTTATTACTTATGTTAGATATGTTTATAAGTTTATATAATAATATTTACATTAATGTCCATATATTAGTTTTATTCTCATATTTAATATTGACAAAATTTATTTTAATCTAAACATTACTACCAATATTACATCACAATATTATATATATACCAAAAGTGAATAAGCAGAATTTTATTTCAAATTTAAAATATATTTTATTGTAATTAAATTGAAACAATTAAATTCCCAAATCTTAATTTTCTTCTAAACACATAAATATCCACATTTATATAACACTTATCAAATTAGAATATATAGGACTATTTAAATCCATTTATACAATAACACAGATTAAATCTGTGACTAATTATTCTGATTTAAAAATCAATCTAAAATCCAATTTTAAAACATCCCATTATTAATTAATTGGTTATTTATATTTGAAAATAACAATTTAAATCAATTTAAAATACTTTAATTTAGAGATTATCGTATTTTAAATTCCTCGAAATTCCGGGATGTCACAATGCTCCTAAATTTTTCCCTTTCATTGTCATGTTGTTCGAAAGAAAGAGCAAGGTCTATGACTTGATCAAATGTTTTATCCTTGTATGGTAACATTGCTCTACCCAGTCCTGCATTTAATCCTTGGATAAATCTTGAATTCTTTGATTCTTCATCTCCTATGAGCATAGTTCCATACTTGGATAAACTCTCAAATTTTTGAGTGTATTCAGTCACACTCATTGGTCCCTGCCTTAGCCTTATAAATTCCTCAAGCAATGTTGCCTTAGTTGTTGCTGGAATGAACCTTGCCTCAAGCATCTCCTTGAATTGATCCCATGTTATCTCATTTTCTGGCCTTCCTGTGATGATTACCTCCCACCAATCTAAAGCTGCTCCTTTGAGTCTCCTTAAAGCTATCTGCCTCTTCCTTTGGTCATTAATTTGCATATCTGCAAATATCCTTTCCAAAGTTCTCAGCCATGTCTACACTCCCATAACTCCCTCAATGCCTTCAAAATCCTTGCCTCCTAAATTTGAAAATGTCTTCAACAGTTTGGCTAGTTCCTCATGAGGATTCTCTTCCCTGTGCACTGCTCCCTCTCTGAATGCCCTCACCAAATCTTGCAAATTGACCATTGGTGTTGTATTGGAGGGTCCTGCTCCATGACTTGATGGTCTTCCTACCATGATTCACTATTCAATTGCATAGCTAGTTAGTCATTTTTCTAATTTAATTATTTTATCCAATTCATTTCTACTGTGGATATTTATTTCCATCATTATTGTATATATATTTATTTTTGTTTTGGAATTTTATCCCTTCAAGAAAATTGGATATATATTTGTGCTATGTTTTAACAACATAGCTCTGATACCAACTGAAGTGACCCACTTCTCTATTCATTTATTTATAGTGAATTTTCTGTTAGATTTTTTTTTACAATGCATATATATATATATACTTTTCAATGGATCACTTCTCTTAATTTGATTTCCCAAGATCCTAGATTTTACTAATATAAATATATCAGTATTTAAATAAATTCTATCATTTACATATATGAAGATATATAAATGGTTCTTTGCTTATCAGAGTGATTAAAACAACAAAGCAACTCTTTCCCACCTTATTTCTCATATTAGAGATTTGGTGTCACATAGCCTTTTCTATTTATCATATATATATATTTCTTTTTAGAACTCCAGCTTGATTAACTTTAGGATTAAATATTACTGATTCTCTTATTTTCTTGTTCTACCTCACAAATTAATTGAGTCCTGAATTTACAAGCCATACCTTTTATTCCTGGGATTTTTGTGATTTGATAGTATATTAAGTAAAAAGTGTTCAACCTAACTCATGCTTATTAGGTTAGCTTGTTTTACTCATTTCAATTTCAAACAACTTTTATATCAGAGGGAATATCCATGCTTTGATTTATAAAGTTGTAATAATCATGTGGGTGTTTGAAATGACAAGCTAATTTTAAAGGCTAGTAGAGGAAAACAATACAGTCATATCAGAGTGCTAACTCAAACTATCATGCTAAACAGAGACTAAGGTCATGTGTGCAGTCAGTATACTTAAGGCAAAGTGAATGAAAAGAATCAGACAAAATGCAAGACTTCCAGGTGAACTTATGATGAAGACATTTGATATTTTCTAATGAAGAGAACAATGTTAGTGGTCACTATTCTATCGAATGGTGGAAATGCTCATTACAAACAAGACCATATGCATTTATAATTTATCACAGGTTTTGATCATGACCCAATTCTACCAGATTTGAATTAAGTATCTAAATAACAGGAATTAGTTAAGCATAAGTGCAGTGAAGTCTACAAATACTAAGCAGGTATATGAGCTTGTTACACCAAGCAATACATGTTTTCACCGGGAAAATCAAATGCCCAACCAGATTACAGGCTATGCCTTTCAGCCTTTGCATGGACTTATATCAATTATAAGTCATGGTTAAGCCTTACTGGTTAGCCAGTTTAGGTTCAACTCAACCTTTACAAGATTCATGGATTGTGCTCTATTCCTTTCTCCCTATGCTTGTTTCTACTCAACCATTTTTAAAAGTTCATCTGACATTACCAAAGGAGACATGAGCACATATCAAAGTTACATGACATGATCTCCTATATCTTACTTCACCAGAGACTATGTAGATTTAACTCCTTTAAAACAGTAACCCACATATGCAAATATGAATAATACTTAAAAATTCTTACAAGTTCCCATCTTAGAAAAACAAACACATATCAATCCAGAAAATACTTAAACCATAGTGATATTTTTAGCCTGGCCTAATTATTACAACATATCTGCCAAAAACTCCTTAAACATTCTAAATCAAGTAAATCTTCAATTGTCCATGCACACAAGTTTCCTATGCTTCCTTTCCTGCAACAACATCTAGAGCTGCCTCCATAGAAATGAGACACCCCAGATGTTACAAAGCAACAAATAGGGTCAGAATATAATTCTGGTATGAGTGAAATCAAAATATAATATCTTGTCATTCTTAAATTTTAGTGCAGAGTGTCAATATGCTTGAAGCAATTTGGATTCTTGATGAAACTGGATATATATATATGTATGTATGTATGTATCTAAGCTCCTACTACAATCATGCACACAAGCAACCATTCAATCATTCAATCCAGTATACATGTACACACATTCTTATGGAATTAACTCATTTTAATTTCCATAACTCAACTCTAAAACTTGATTTATCAATCCAATTTTTGGTCATATCTATTTGCCATTGAACACCATGTGTGCATTGTAAGGGACTCTATTCTGTTAACCCCTGCACAAAGGCCTATAGGACTTAAACAAGTCATGCACATACCCATCATACTCCTTATGATGAATAGATCAAGGCTTTTCTCCTAGATTAGTTTTATAATCTAGTGACCAGTCTCATTTCTTATTTCAGAAAGATTTATTAACTCTTGAATTGCTTTTACTTTCTTTCTTTTTCTATAAATCAGAGAGAGTTAATCTTACTTAGGGATTTCAACTGACCATACATTCATACATGATGATCATGTTTTTATTTCATTCTTCTTTCCAGTTGCCTCATTCAAAATTTTGTTTTATCACTTGTATACTCCTGTATTCTAGAATGTCATGATCTCTTAACAAATCCAGTAGAATTCCATTAAAATTCTCATGTTTAATTCTATTATAAACATAGGGTAGGGTTTTTAGAGAAAAACCTTTAAAACATTTTTAGCCTTAGATCTGAACAAATCAGCACATAAATAATTTATTGCATTGTTCATCCCTAATTTAAAACAAACTAGACATAAGCATAAACCTCCTTTGTTCACACTGCCTAGCTTATCTTTCAATATTACCCTACTTCATAATAAAATTGTGTTTATCTTACTATCATAACTACAAACTGATGGTTCATGGTATTGGATCCATCTTAGAGATCATGGCATTACTATTATCAAACAATCAATGAAACATATCAAAGCATCAACCAAAGATTTATCAATACACCAACCATGCTCAATATTCATTAATTCAAAGAGAGAAAAACAAGTTGATCAAGCACAAAAGAAAAATAAGATGGCTGCCCTTAACTTGGGTCTTAATGCCTTAGCCTCATGAGATTGATTAATCACTCACCTTTCCCTTCTTTTCCCCGAGATTGCCTAAGATTGCAAACAGTGTATGTTCTTCTCTTTTCTCTTTTTTTTCAATATGTTTTCTGTTTTCTCCCAGAGAAAAACCTCTACTTCTACTCTTGGTTTAAATCATTTTACTAGGGTTTTGCTGAAGGGAAAAACCCATTTTATCCTCACATCACTCAAAGAATTTTGTGTGTGCTGTTATGGCTAAATGTGCCATTTTCCCTTGGTTTCTATTTCTGGTAAAAGTAGTTATCCACTACTTTCCCTGTGTGCATGCAATTTGCATGATTCACTTGTGTATTATTTTCATGGGCTAATATATTTTTAAGCATTTTAATTCATCAAAGAATATATCATTTTCTCTTTACTTGATTGTTGAAAACAATTTTCTCTTTACTGAATTATTTTATTTTCTTTATGTTAAGCTGTAATATATATATATATATATATATATATATATATATATATATATATGTGTGTGTGTGTGTATCCTCTTTATCAATTAACCTCTGGTTAATATTTCAAACTAGCTGTTTTCTCTTGATATGTAAATGTATTCATATTTTTTAATTACTCTGGTGTTCTTTCCTTTTTACTTTATATTTATTCTTTCTGGGTATATATATTTAAATACAACATATGGTAATATATATTCCATGTATACACTTAGTTATACATCTTCTTCCCTCTGAAATACCATTTCTTCTTACTGTTTATATCCAAGATATATATATATATATATTACCTACATGTGCATATAAGTCTTACTCAATTTAACTATTATTGCTTTTTAACTCATTCTCAATATTTATCTTCAGACTATATATATATATATATTATTATTTTTTTGAAAGTTTTCCTTTTTCTGATTTTTAATCTAATTATTCTCATCTCAATAATTTGGGTCTTCACATTCACATTCATTTTATAACTTAAGTTCTTACCCCATCTTACTCCAAATTCATATTTCAATTCATATTCAATTTATTTACTCTTAAATTGAATTCATTTCTTGTATCCAATACTTCACCATTTTAACTTGGTTATACTTTTCCACTTCCTTAGTTTAGTAAGTTATACCGGTTATCCCTAAAATTTTCCACTTAAGTTTATTCACATTCTATATTTATAAAATATAGTTATATAATCACTTCACAGTTTATATTTACTTCAATTTACTCCATTCTAATTCACTCCCCAATAAAATTCAAAATTTTGAATTTCTATTCTTTTACCACAATATCAAACCATCTTCATTTTGGTTTACTATTTTATCTCTCAATTCATAAGTTCAAAAACTTATTTACTTAAAATATCATCTTGCCTACTTGAGTCTATTTACATCTTATAATCATAACTCTGGATTATATATATCACTTTATAACTTAAGTATATCCATTTCATCCAATAATTATAACTTATAGTTATAAAATCATTTTACACTTCGAGCTTTACATTCACTTCAATTCATCTCCAATTCATTTTATTTAGCTTACCTTAAGTTAAATTACAACCTATCATGTTCACTTTAATTTACTCAAGTTAAATTGTAATTTCCAGGATTAAAATTTTCATTTTCCCTTCTTATCTATACCAACTCCAAATTATAAGTGCAATAAATGATTTTTCTTAAATTTTCAAACCTTTTAAATAGAAACCCCAGAATTCAATTACCCGGTTTTATTTTAAAACATTTTGAAATCAAAAATATACATATATTCCTTTGGTATATCAAATCATACTCTTGAAATCTCAAAGCCACTTGGTTTTTCCCCTAAAATAGTTCCCTTCGAAACTTCTAAAACAGAACTTGTTTATCAGACAAGTCCAAAACAAATAATCATAGTCAACCACTATGGTAGAAATACATCACTTAGAAATCTAAAAATGAATACAGATGAAGTGGTCATCATCACCAGGATTATTTTACAGCAACTGAAGTGAATTCAGTGCTTCCTTGCTCCCAAAAATTCATTTTAAAAAAAAATCTCTTTTCCAAAAACATCTCAAAATAATACTCTATTATTCCTCACAAACCATTTTGGAAAACATTTCCAAAATTCTCAAGATTTAAAAATTCCAACACTTGGTTCAAATTCATTTTAAAACATTTTCCTAAAATTTCCAAGGTTTAAATTCGGGTTTAAATCAAATTTTAGTTATACTCCCTTTGTATAAGTCATTCTTATACAATTTTTATTTGGTTATATATATATATAAAAACCATTCCAGGTTTATAATCTTGTTTGATTATAGTGTTAACAACCAAACATCCAAATATATACAATAATTTTCAAAAAATAATTTCTTTTATATCAAAATATAATTTCGGGTAAAATTACTTCATTCGCCCACTTTAAAACAATACTATGTTGGTTTACCTTGTTCAAGAGTTTAGAAACCCCTATCGATTGGTTGTACCTTTTGTACCGACCAAAATTCCTAAAAACTCAACCGATAAGTCAACACAATATAAAACATTTTTTATATACACTAACAATTACGCGCTCATAGCTATTAATACACTCAAACTTATTCTAGAGTACTTCTGACTCTATCTCTAATGAGTAATTCCCACCAAAGCCTAGGTATATCGCCAACCTAAGCTCTGATACCAACTTTCACTACCTGCCCTTTTGACCTTCGAAAATCGACATAAATACGCCCATTGCATAACATGCCAAATGATCGAGTGTTGAAAAGACGGATTGTTGAGGGAAAAGAAAATAGGTAGAAGAGAGAAGAAAAAAATAAAAATAGAATCTCACAGCGGACTGAATAACATATAACATAAACAATTCTTTACACAAATGAAAACTGTAATATACATATCTCACATCAGAGTATACAAATCAATAATTACCAGCCTGGACAGTTATAACATCATGCCCTCACAATTGCTGGTAATTTCAAATAGAACACTGCAGCGGAAATAAACAAGTATGAGTAATACGTCTTAGCCATCCGGCTCGTCTCCTAAGCTCCATAGCATCCTAATCTGAACCTAAAATACTCGGCCTGACTCGAGCATTATAATAAAATAACACCAGAGTCAGTCTGGAAAACCAGCGTGAGAAAACACACTCAATTTGAATTATTAAAGTATTCAAAATTCCTTTGAAAATCAAAGGTATCTCGTAAGACCACGCCACAAATAAGCACGACCGGTTTTTACCTTATGAAAACCAAAACATTTCATATCAAAATCCTTTTGTTATAATAGCGTCTAAGTACAAATACTTATTTAAATAGCTAAAATGCTTGCATCTCACGTTCCGGCATAGTTAGGCACAATCAAAAACGTATGTCGTTTATTGGAGAATTGATTCCATCTGAATGACTAGGCACTGGGGTACCACTTGTCATGGTACACGTCTAGAACAATGTACCGATGACCACGTCGGGATCCCTACAACACAAGACCGGACTATCCCTGATCTGGATAGACTGAATATGCTATCACCTCGAGTGCTCCCACCCTTTCTGAGCTCCTTCCATAACCATAGTAATAATAACCGAGGGTATCTGGAAAGGTGATAAACATACCCTAATTGGGTGCTACCCACTTAGCCTTTGCTGCATCTCCCCTGCTTTTCGGTCATTACCGGTTGATGAGGCTAGAGGCTACGATTAACTTTTTAGGAATTTCACTTAGAACATTATTCTCCGATGACAATATACTGATAGCATTCATCCATACAAGTCCGTCCCGGTCCGAACGGAACTGAAGGTACTATACTACATCCATTTTGGAATCACCCTCAGGATTAGTAGTGATTAGCCCTTGCACTTCACTACTCTATCTTCGACTCCAAGCTCTTGTCTTCATTTCGAAAATGTACTCGTCGAATCGAAGTGGTTTTCGAATAACAAATCTAATCTCGGTCTCTTTCAAACAACGTTCGATATTTCCAGTAAACTCAACCTGGTTCTCAAGGAAATAAACAGACGAAGATAAGATAAGAGATCACCTCCTAACCGTTAGTGGACGGATTTCCTTATAAACGTCCTAGAAGAACGAAACGAGTTTACACGTACAGTATAGCACCTCGAACGATAACTGTACCATATAATCCCCATATCTTTTCCAGATATTTCCAAAGTTGTATTTCGGTCCATATTTTGATAGTCGGTTGTTTAACTATTAATTATACAATCGATTCAACCAACACTTCATTTTCACTGAAAATAACAAGTCTCTTTTTAATTTAATTTTAAATACATAAATCTCTTTATCTAAATTATACATACTTATCTTATCGAATTTAGTAAATTTTATAAACTATCTTTTCAAAAAAAATTCAAAAGAAACCTTTTAAAATAATATGGAAAGTACCACTGCAGTATCAAACCATGGATCACAGCTCAATGGTTACGTCTCTATCTTGAAGAAATCCAAAATTTAACTACAGGAACTTACTGCCTTCGATTTATGCCACGCGAGCATACCATTATTTCCCAAAAACTTTATTTTAAAAATTATCTCAAAATAATGCTGGTAAGTTCTAAAATAAATTTCAAGTTAAATCTAGTTAAATATACTTAAATAAAAGTTATTATACAAAGCCATATCAATACTTAATAATTATCTTTAAAAACAAAAATGCTTACCAGTTCTTAATTAATAATAAATCTTTAAAAATCAATATAAAGTAACTATTAATAATTAAATTTGCTTTAAATGATTTAAAATGATTGAATAAGTAATTTCCAGAATATTTAAACACTTTTGAATTTACCGTATTAATAATTTAAAAATCCTCTTTTAAAAACAAACCCTAATGTCTTGATTCAAAATCCATTTCGTAAATTTGAAAATCTCACTTGAACTCCAATTTAACCAATTTTATTCTTATTTCCCAAATTCACTTCTATTCTTCAAAATATTTAAAATCTCAATTTTTAAAAACCTTTTTTATTTAAACCAGTACCATTTAAGGATTATTTATTATTTAAAATCCTTTTATATTCTTTTATTCCAAAAGTCCATGTTTACTGTATTCCGATTTAGTTAAATACAAATTTTGAAACCATTTATTTCATCTAATTGATTAACCTAATTTCCTTAATAAACATTTACTTCAAAAATCCCTTTTACTTTTCTTTTCAATTTCAAACCATATATTATATTATTGATATTTTAAAATACCAAAATCAAGGCCAAAACAACCATAGCATCCAATCAATGTAAATTTCACAGTACTCTATCACAGATTTATCCCAACAGAACATATATCAATATATATGAAATTAAATTCAACATTTTTTAGGAGTCTAGTTGGATCCCCCTAACTTATTTCCCTACATCCATAGATGTTAGCACAATAATAAAAATACTAATTCCGCTTTGAGGCGAAATATTATGGTATATAAGGCCATCCTATATTATGCGGGGCGCATAAAGTCGCATCCGCTATATATATGCGGGAATATCAATCACTCTAATATATATATATATACTACTATATACAATATCACATCTAACTAATAAAATGCATCAATTTTACCAATCAATCATTTATTAATTTTAACTATTTAGAATTAAAGCCAGCAGTCCAAAATTGACTGAAATTTACTCACCTTGATTTTAATTCGCCAAATGCTCCAATTTTAAATTAAATCGAGCACGTTCGATTTAACCAAAAAATTTAGATCGTTCCAAATGACTCCAAATTAGCTCCAGGCGTAGTTCTCATCGTTGCGATTCCGACACCGCTTTGTTTCGTCCGATTCCGACCTCGTATGAATGAGATATTCAATTTTAAAAACTGAGTATAAATTTATATAAATAAATTCCAATTTTTTTAAACCTAGATTGACCGTTCGTTATGCAAAAGAGGATAACGGCTGCCTGCTCTTTCCTTCCATCATCATCCATGCGCGAATTACAGGAAACCAAACCCAAGAACGTCGCCCAACCCTTCCATCACCGCCGACTTCGTATGACCGGAACCTCATCCACCAAGACCTAACGACGCGCCAAGCTATACCTTGTCCAAGGCCAGATCCACATCGAACTCGACTGTCCTATGGCCATGAATTTTGTGCTCGAACTCATGACCCATTTCATTGATTTGCCGCTTCATCAATGAACTCCAGACGATCTTGACCGTTTATCTGGTCAAGCTCGATGATCTCTTCATCTTTCCAGTAGAACGTTTTCGATAATACTGCTTGTAGGAGAAGAAAATCGAGGAGAAAGGAAGAAGCTTTCGGCCATTGATTTGCTATGGCCACTGATTTACCATCAAAAATTACAGAGGTAAATCAAAATTTCCAAGGAAAGACTCATCTTTCATTTGTATCCAAATTAAAACCTAGATATAAAAGAACTAAATAAGACATCATCAAAATTTTAATTGAAACCTAAAAAATTAAAAAAATCAAACTGAAATCGATGTCAAAAGTAAATTGAAGGAAGATCCATGTTGTACTTGTGCCGATAGTAGCCATTATACCCGAAGTCGGTAGTTAAGATATCTCTTGTGTGTAGCAGGATGAAGGTAGATCCATGCTGTAAAGATGCCGATAGCTTCCTAGAATTATACTCAAGTAATCATGGTGGAAGAATCTGGGTGGATGAATCGCCTGGAAATAGAGAACTTTTTATTTTAGTTTACGTAAAAAGGATGAAGCGGAGAGAAAGGTAGGGAAAGGGAAAAATATAAAACGCGGCTGTTCATTTCACAAATTATTAAGAAGGCTTGTGTCCTCTTGAAATGCAACTCGGTAATAATATAATAGTATAGATAGGCAGAATAGAAATTGTATGCACTGGGATTGTTAAATGGATCTGAAATAATTGCCATTCATTATGAATTTTATTATCATTAATTTTTACAACTGCTCAATAATAATAGCTCATGAATATGTTACCATTATACAACTCAGGAGATATATAATGGTTCAAAATTTGGTCCAAAAAATGTAAGCGCTACATCACACCAACTAGTCTAATCCAAGCAAAGCAGGGCCAGGCCTGGTCGAATCGTGTTGGTCGGTCGAATGGCGTCTGTGTGCATGTCTGGTAGTCGTGTATAACTCCCCTCCTCAGCACAAGGGAAAACGCTGGGTGCCCAAAGGGCCCAATTTAGGTTCTTCGAAATCTATATATATATATATATATATATATATATATATTTCTTTTAATGATTCCCACGATGTAGGATCTAGTGTTTACACCATTCCAAAGTAAGTGCACATGCTCTAACATTTAATTCATTTTATAAATTAGCTCACTTGAAATTCCAACAATCTGCTACTTGAATTATTGAAAAAGCATTTCCAGGCAATTTCTAAAAATATAGGATTATGCATAAATACAGGTGTCTTTAGATTTGAACCTTTGCATAGTGAGTAAGGTTCAGAATATATTAAAGTGACAAGCAGCCTTGAACTCTATCTTTGACATCAAACTACATACAACCTTTCTAAATTTCCTTCAATTAGCCCTTTTGTTAATGGTCATGCACATCTATTCTATTTTAGTGAAGGCTCTAGAAAACTTTTGCTTCAAAATTTTTGTAACGACCCGAAATTTTCGATCCACGAAAATTCCAGATAGTTAGGAAAAAAGAAAAGAGATATAATAAGAAACAGAAATGAAACACAGAATCTCACATTCGTAGCGGATCAAAATATAATATCAAATAAAATAACAGTTATACAAAGGAAAACTGTATCAGTTAATTTACATTAATACATCAGAGTTTCAACTATTACACAAATACTGGATAGTTAAAATCAACATGTCCCAGATAATCACTCTAATACACAACAGAATACTCCATACATTCCTATCATCCAACTCGCCACCTGAGCTCCAGAACGTCCTTACCTGAAAATCTATAATACTCGGTCTGACCCAAGCATTAAAACAAAGTAACACCCGGGTCAGGCTGGAAACCAGCGTGAGTAAACCCATATAATATGAAATACCAAACTATATGACTTATGTGATTACTAGGGTAACTCGTACCTTTCTACGAGTTCTTAACTTGTTAAAGTCAAACACATATTATAAAATGATATCTAAGAAATGTTACTCAGTTTAAATATCCATGATATTTACTTATTTCATTCCAGCCTGTTTGATTCCACACATCAAATTTATAAAGAATTTAGATTACTAATCAAAGTGGTTTCGGGTATTTGCTGATACCCGACCCAGGTCTCTTCGAATTCAATGTCATCTTAAATCCAGTTTAAGTGGATACAATCAATTTAAATACATGGTATCATAATTCACATAGCAATTCATTATCGATAGATAACCCACAATATCATTGTTCAATCCATCATATCATATCACAGTACATCACAACTAAACATCAGAGATATTCACAATCTAGGTCATCCAATATCATTCAATCATCCATAAGCTAGATTTATTAGATATATAATTCCTAATTAATTTAATTAATCGCCAATTAATTTAATCACCAACTTTAATCACTTAGATTACCTTTAAATCCAACTTACTTAACGTTAATTAATTTCAACCATTAATTAATCATCCTTTAATCATCCATCTAAATTAATTACCCATAATTACTTTCATTAAGTAATTATCCCACCGGTTAATTATCCTCAATTAATTAACCGTTAATTATTAATTAATTAGTTTTAATCTTTAATTACTAATTAAATAATTAACCCTTAGCAAATTAAAATTTAACAAATTAATCCTTTAATTACTTACATTAAGTAATTATCATTTAAGTAATTAATCTCTAATTTACCAATTAATTTATACCCCTTAATTATTAATTAATTAATCTTTAATTAATTACCTTAATTAATTAATCACATTAATTAATAAATCCTTTAATTAATTACCTTAAGTAATTCATCCTTCAATTAATGACATTTAGTAATTATTCCTTTTTGAAAACTTGTTTAATAAAACTTACTTAAAAACTCAATTAATACTTACTTAATTTTTTAAAACTTTGAGAATTTGTTAAACGTATCAAAGTATACCCGAGAAAATCAACTAATTTCCTGAGCCCAAACTCAAACAAAAATTCCCATCTTTCTTCGACAAAAACCTGCAAATGACTTGAGTTGGCCCCAAGTGACTTCCTTCTTCCCAGATTGCAACCCTTCCCTCTTCACCTTATTTACTTCTTCTTCTTCTAATATCTGCTCTGATATACACAAACACTACCTTGTGTACATGCACACGGCTCCGCCTCCTTGAATCACATTGCTGACCCTATGCACAAACCACCTCCGACCTCATAAACCACCTGACCACCTCAACATCCCATGACCATTTCTGCATTAGAATTAGAACACCAAAAACCCCCCTACAGGAGATAGAAGTGCCTTATTTCCATCTCGTTCTACCTTCTCTAGCCATCGAAACTTCCAAAAACTCACCAGCGCCATTTCCATTGTCCTCTTATCCTCTCCCCCCCATACCGCAAGCTTAACCACCCATCTCGATGCCGCAATTGCTAGGAAATTGACCTCGACCCAAAACCATTTCTAAACCCTAATCTCTCCTTAATCGGCCACCACCGGCATTACAAAAATACATCACCATTTTTATTGAACTACCCGACAACTGAGCCTTTTCCATGCCACCATTCTACTCGCGACACCTCCCGGGTCGTCGGAATTTAACAAACATCCAAATCTCGTTCAACTCAAAATTCCACTAAATCTACAAGCTTAAAATTTTTAGTTTTATTACCAAAAATCATAATTTCTAAAAATGAATCAGGTTATATAATCGACCATAAAATTTAAACAACTCATTTTCTGACATGAATTTGATTTTTCCCTGTAAACTCTTGTTTCCAAATAATTACTTAATAAATTCACTTACCTATATTTTTAAAAACAAGATGTCATGATTAAGATCAAAATCTATTTAAATATCAAAGCTTGAAAGCAATTTGAGTGAAGAGGTATAAATTTTTGAGAAGGTTCGAGTCTGTAAACTAAGAACGGAGACATACATATTCACAACAAACCAAATTTTTATACCAGGCAATTTATTTCATCCATGCAAGCAGAAATCAAGGCATTTTACGATCAAATCTTACATGCACACATATATAAGAAGGTTCAGTTTTCAAAAGATAAGTTTACTCACCTGCTTTGAACAGAGAGGCCTGTTTTTTTTATTTAAAACTAGAAACTTAGTTGGTCTTTTACTTTGAAAACTAGAGATTGCTGGCTGTTATTTGTTGAGTTGAATCTACTTTTGTTTTGAAAAGAATTTGGACTGAAGTTGTTATTTAGATGATCTGCTTGTCTATGTTGCTTCAGGTTTAATTGTTTCAGGTTTAAATGTTTTGATTTTGTTTTTGCTTGATTCAGATTCTTGGATTGAAAGAGTTGCTTTGGATTTTGAATAAAATTTTAAATGAAGGCAAAAATGAAAGATAGGAGTAGAGAGATAGGTATATATAACTTGTTTCCATTTTGATTTTATTTTTTTTAAATGAAGAAAATGATTAATGACACTTGTTATAATTATCTTGCCATTTGTAATTTGCATGTTATAATTGCCTTACATTGTTAAATTGTAAGAACCTATGTTTTTAAATATATTTGTATCATATTTTCTATTTAATTTAATATATATATATATGTTTTAAATCTATACATATTTTAAATTATTCTTATTCATATGTAATTTAAAAGAAAGAGTATTAATTCTTTATTTAAATCTTTTCTTATATTTTATACAAATTATGTAACATATGATTCAAACTTTTCTATATATATTTACAAACCATTTTAGATTAAGTAATTTTAAAAGATTAAATCTTGTTTTAACTATCATACTTTTAAATGAATAAATATTTATCTTCAGTGTTTTAAAATACATAATTAAATTTAAATAACTTTTGAAAATTTATTACATTGGATTCAAACCCATGCTTCAAATCACAATATATATATATATATACACACACACACACACACACATACACACACACACACACATACACACACACACTCATATTCTTGTAAACTTATAATTCCAACTTTATAGAGTTTTGCATGTATCTATTAATAATATACATCCAGATATTAGTATTGATTTGTTCAACTAAACAAAATCAGTATTTTAATAGTAAAAATCAGTTAATTTACCAATTAATCAGATATCCAAAATCTGGGACATCGCAGTTTTCATAGAAAACAGCCACATTCGGGCATTTACAAAGATAAGTCTATCAGGATTACTCCTATAGTTAGGTATTCCACTCAACATAGGGTATAGATTTCTTTAAAAGTGTGATATCCCGGAAATTTCAAGCAATAATAATAATAAAGTGTTGCTTTTTATAAATAGATTTTAAATAAAAATTATTATTTACAAACTGAATTTGTATTTGTTTAAAATATATTATATATGATTTCTTTTATTTATGAATATAGTTTGTTTTATATTATTTCTTTTATAGGATTTTTATTTATAAAATTAATTTAATTTGTGGATTTAAACTATAAACTAATTTAATTTTTCCAAATTAAACAAGGTATTTGTTTGTTTATATATGTATATGGATTAATTTGAAATTCAAAAGTAGATATTTTGGAAATATATTGGATTTGAAAAGAACTCTATATTTTAAAATATATAAAAAATTTGTTTTGTAATTATAATATGTATGTACATATATATACATTGTGATTTGGAAACGATATTATTAATTTGATATAATAAATTTTCCAAAAGCTATTTAAAGGTTTAATTATAACATATATACATGTTTATTTATTAATGTATAATTAATTTTAAAATCATATTCTTTAAGTTATAAATATATATAACATTTAAAACACATAATATAAATTTATTTCAATTATAATAGTTGAAAATGAATTAAAAGATTAAATAGTTTCTTTAATATTATATGTACATAAATAAAAGATAACATGTGTAAACATTTTAAAATATCACCCAACAAGTGTAACTATTCTAAATGTGTAGATTTACAAGTGTAGTCATTTTATATTATGAACTACAAGTGTCATTTATCATCCTTCATTTTAAATTATTAATAAAAGAAAAAGAAAGACAAGAATATAAAAATTCCACTATCTCCTATTCTCATCTTTTCTTCATCTTTCACTTTACATTTCTCAAATTTTCAAAACAAAGAAATCAAGATCAAAAATTAAAACCAGAAATTAAATTCAAAACAAAACTCAAAGCATTTCATTTAATATCAAGTTTCAGATCAAATAATCTCAAATCTGAAAGCAAAAGAAATCTGATGCAAATCAAAGTAAAAAGATCAGTTTAAAATCTCATAACCTGAGCAAAAAAACCTGAATCAAAGCAAAAAAGATCAACCTAAAATCCAAACAAAGTCAGGATCAAAATTCAACTATGCAAAGATCATATTCCAGAGTTCAAAGCAATTTCAGTTTCCAAAGCAAGTCTCAAAATCAAAACTTGGAAGCTTTGAAACTAGAAAGCAAATCTGGAAAGCAAGATCAGTTTCAGATTCAAATAAAACTTAATACAAATCAGGCATGCAAGATCAAATCAACTTAGTTTTCGAGCTTTAAAAAAATATCATTCAGGCTTTCTTCTCTGCTTCTCTATTTTACCTAGGTGAGAAACATTTACTTTCAAATTAGAATATGAAAGTGATTTCTCTATCGACAGTAAAAAAATATTGTTCATCCAGTTTCAAAACCCAATATCCCTCTATCTAGTTCATTTTTGATGATGATGTAAACTAGGGAAATATACATTTGCTAGTATAATTTAAGTTAAAATTAGTTTGTGAACGCATTTTTCTGTGTAGACTAATAAATGATTGGTTTTACAGTAAATAGCATATTTTAGTGAAAATTTAATGTTCTTAATTCAAGGATTCAAGCATTCAGTCTTGATCCTTGTATGAAAATATGAATTTTAGAGGTAAAATTGTAATTTTTAGTGATCTATATTTTCGGAAATAAGTAGATGAACGGAATTCGTTCAAAAATATATTTCTATCGACCTCGTCGACGAGAAATGATGCGGCTTGCACTAGAAGAGGCTGGTGATCAAGGAGTAGGTGATGACCGTAGCGGAATTTTTGATTGGGCCTTAGGTTGTGCGAGCGTGTTGTTTTTAGGGTTTAAGGGGTGCCGTCTTGGTATGAAGTCGCAAGTGTTTTGCTGCATGATAGTGCGACCGGAATTCTTGATGTTGGGCTTGAAGGTGGATGCATGGCCGAGCATTCATTAGAGGTCGGTGGTAGTCGAAGCAAGCGTCGAACGACGGCGAGGTACGTGGATTTGGAGAAAGGTCGTTTCTGGGTTTGGAAATGTGGTCGGGCTGCTAATCAAATTTCAATCGGGAAGGTCTTTTACTTGGGTGAAGTGGCAAATCGGACCTGGAGATGATGAGAGGTTGAACGGTGGCGTCGCGGCAGTGGGGTGGGCACGGGCGAAGTTGTGCATGTGCACCGTGTGCACGTGATTTTTTCTGGTGATGGGCGAATCGAGAGAGGATGGCATTGCTTCGTGTTTGTACCAAAAATGGGCACAACACTCTTCGGAAGTCTTTGAAGAGATAAACACGGAGATCGAAAATTAACGCTGTGGGTTATCTAACAAAAACTCCAAAATGACAGAAAGTAAAGTGCAAAGACAAGCGATTTAGAGTGGTTCGGCTTTGTAGCCTACGTCCACTATGAAGTTTGATGATTTTATTGCTCGACACTCGAAGATTACAATTCCTTACAACGCAGTACAACTGGTTTAGTGAGCTAAGTCTGAATTTAAGACAACCGTGGTGATTCTGAGTAAATCTGGCAGAGTCTGGGCGCTCTTTAGCTCTTAGAATTATCCAACCCCTTTTCTGAATGACCAAGGGCTCTATTTATAGGTGTAGGAGGCTGATATTTCGCCTAAACTGAAGGGAGACCAGTTCTGGTGCATCAGGGGGCCCACATGTCCGCTTTTTGGAAGTCCTGGCCCACTTTGGAATCGATTCGAAGCTATGTTCGAATCGATCAAGAAATTGTCCAATCGAGCTGAAATTTGGTGTGAACATTCTTCAACATGTGCTCAAGCTTCTGTGAAAATTTCATAACATTTGGACTTATAGATCTCAAGTTATGATCGATTCAAGATCGTGTTCTTCGTCCTATCGATTCGCTCGAATCGATATGGTTCGAATCCATAGGTTCGAATCCATGCTTCTGCACGTGAAGATGGTGACGTGGTGCATGTGCTTCGGGTCAATCCCCCTTTTTCTCCGAGTTTACTGGGTCTAATCCTTGGTTTTAGCTGTGTGGATTTGGTGGATTCGAGGTGATCGATTTGAAGACGCGCTTCCTTCGAATTGATTGGACCAGCGTTCGTTTGAATCGATCAGGGTATACCACCATTGATCGATTCGAATTTGCTTCAACAGGGTGGATTCGAAGACAGTTATCAGATGGAGTCGAAGTCCAACAACTGCATGGATTCGAAGGGTTTCTCCTTGATGGACTTGAAGATGGGAATACTCTGACGGATTCGAACTAAGGGAGGCTTTGGATGGATTCGAACGTTGAGGCTGCTTTGATGGAGTCGAAGCAATGGTACTTCTCATGGATTCGAAGTAATGCAGGGATGATGGATTCGGACCTAGGGCTTGGCTCTGATCGATTCGAATCATAACATATCTCTTTCATTTTATACTGGCGATAACTTGAGCATACGAACTCGGATTGTCTCGAAATCTGGAACGTTGACTTTCTCGGCCTTGCTCGACGTGTCTTATCAATTGTAGCCCGATCCGGACTCAGGAAAAATTCATCGACATCCATAGCAGACCTATGTGTAATCGGTTTTCAGGATGAACTGTCCCTGGTTTCCAGTCGAGTTCTTGGTGTCACGGCCTTGCCAAAAGGCGGGATAACATTTGCCCCCCAAAGTACGTCTTGTGTAATCATGACGTGCTTTAAATAACTGCAGTCTTTCGTGCTGGATATATCCGTTCAGTTGATCGCTTGACAGACGTCTTTTTTGCAATCTTCTCTTAGATAAACGTCCAACTGGTGTGCTTTGCTTTGGTCCTGCCCCCAGTCTTGGGGATGAGTATGGAATTGATGTATGTTTATACTCCGTCTCGCACTCTGGGAGTACGGAGTTAAGGTATGTTTATACTCCGTCTCGCACTCTGGGAGTACGGAGTTAAGGAATGTTTATACTCCGCCTCGCACTCTGGGAGTACGGAGTTAAGGAATGTTTATACTCCGCCTCGCACTTTGGGAGTACGGAGTTAAGGAATGTTTATACTCCGCCTCGCACTCTGGGAGTACGGAGTTAAGGAATGTTTATACTCCGCCTCGCACTCTAGGAGCCTCGCACTCTGGGAGTACGGAGTTAAGGAATGTTTATACTCCGCCTCGCACTCTGGGAGTACGGAGTTAAGGAATGTTTATACTCCGCCTCGCACTCTGGGAGTACGAAGTTAAGGAATGTTTATACTTCGCCTCGCACTCTGGGAGTACGGAGTTAAGGAATGTTTATACTCCGCCTCGCACTCTGGGAGTACGGAGTTAAGGAATGTTTATACTCCGTCTTGCACTCTGGGAGTACAGAGATAAGGAATGTTTATACTCCGTCTCGCACTCTGGGTGTACGGAGTTAAGGAATGTTTATACTCCGCCTCGCACTCTGGGAGTACAGAGTTAAGGAATGTTTATACTCCGCCTCGCACTCTGGAAGTACGGAGTTAAGGAATGTTTATACTCCGTCTCGTACTCTGGGAGTACGGAGTTAAGGAATGTTTATACTCTGCCTCGCACTCTGGGAGTACGGAGTTAGTTGATGGATTATCGTGTATTAACCCATTTCTAGCTTTTGACGGGATGGCTTGCCCCCGAGCTCGGGCTTTACTTAGCGGGTGGCCGACCGTATAACATCCACTTCTTTCTTGAATAAATCCCATTGCGTGATGGAATTTAGCTCTTCGTGCATCGTGATGTTGTACATTGTATTTAATGAATCACAGCTCTAGCTCGAAGAGATGGCATTTATTGTGTTATGTGTAATAGCGACGGAGACTCTCGCTGTTCCAGGCTCTTGGCAAATCAAAACCGTCAATGGTCGACAGTTTGAATGTGCCATCTCCGAGTCTTCGGGTAATCGCGTATGGCCCTTCCCAATTTGGTTTCATGTGTGAAGGAACCGGATAGATTCTTTTGAGAACGAGATCGCCGAGTTCAAAAGTTCGAGGTCGAACTTTGGCATTGTACAGTCAAGTGACTCGACCCCGATGCGCGGCTGCTCTCAAATCAGCCACTTCTCGCTTTTCATCTAGTAGATCCAAAGATTCAGCAAGCAATATAGCGTTTGTCTTCGGATCATAATAAGTCATGCGATGGGAAAAAACTTCTGTCTCGACTGGAATAACGGCTTCTGAGCCATAAGATAAGGAAAACGGGGTGTGTCCGGTTGCGGTCTTATGAGTCGTTCGATAAGCCCATAATGCCATAGGGAGTTCATCAACCCATTTGCCCCCGGCCTTTTCCAATCGCTTTTTCAGAATGGATTTTATAACTTTATTAATAGCTTCAACCTGTCCGTTTGCCTGAGGATGTGCAACTGCCGAGAACTTTTTATGAATATGAAACCATTGACAGAAACTTTTGAACTCTGCACTTTCGAATTGGGCTCCATTATCGGTGATGATGGTATGCGGGAGCCCAAATCGACAGATGATATTGCAAACTACGAAATTTATTACTTTCTTTGTCGTAATCGTTGCGAGGGTTTCGGCTTCAGCCCATTTTGTAAAGTAGTCAACGACGACAATGGCGTACTTCGCACCACCTCTCGCCAGAGGTAAAGCGCCGATGATATCGATGCCCCACATCGCGAATGGCCAAGGGCTGACCATTTGAGTGATCTTGGTAGGTGGGGCTCTTGGAATTCGGGCATGTTTCTGGCACCTATCGCACTTTCTAGCGTAGTTTGTTACATCTCGGTTTACTGTCGGCCAATAGTATCCATACCGGAGTATTTTCTTGGAGAGAGCTTGCCCACCGGTGTGATCACCACACTCTCCTTCGTGTATGTCATGTAACACTCGTTTAACTTCATCGTGTGCGATACACCAGAGGAGAGGAACAGAATAACCCCTTCTATACATGACTCCGTTTTGAATGATGAACCGTGAAGCTTTTCGTAGAATTTGTCTCTTCTCATTTCTACGCTAAGGCAATGCCCCATTCTCAATGTAGTTTCGATATGGAGTCATCCACGATTCTCTTTCGGGAGCGGTTTCAAATACAAAACTCGTCTCCATTTGATCGATGCTTGGGAAGGACAAAGTTTCGACGGGGACATGTCCCACTTGCTGTGCTTCACCTGTGTTGGCTAACTTTGCCAATGAATCGGCTTTTTGATTGCGTTCTCGAGGTATATAATAAATGGCATAATAATCAAAATGATCCAGTACTTTCTGAACTTGAGCCAAGTAAGCAGCCAGTCTTCGATCTCTTGCTTGATATTCTCCCCGTACTTGACATACCACTAACTGTGAATCACAATAAATTTCCACAGCGATAATCCTCAAATCTCTTGCAAGCTTTAGGCCGGTTAAGAGGGCTTCATACTCAGCTTCGTTATTAGTTGCGTGAAAATCGAACTTTAAAGCATAACATATAGATCGGCCCTCAGGCGTCTCAAGCACAACACCAGCGCCCGAACACCGGTCGTTTGATGCACCGTCAGTATGTAACTTCCAGATGTATTCGGGGGATTTACTGGTTTCGGGCAAGTCTTCTGAGACGGTAAATTCAGTTATGAAATCTGCCAGGACTTGTCCTTTAATGGCTCTCCGCGGAGTGTAAGTGATATCGAATTGGCTTAATTCAATGTTCCATTTAAGTAACCTGCCAGACGTTTCAGGCCGCGTGAGGACCTGTCGCAACGGCTGATCGGTGTACATAGTAAGAGGGTGAGCTTGGAAATAAGGTCGAAGTTTTCTTGAGGCAATGACCAAACAGTAAGCTAGCTTCTCTAATCTTGGGTAATTTCTTTCAGCTCCTGTTAGCCGTTTACTAACATAGTAGACCGGTTTCTGCACTTTGTCTTCCTCCCGAACTAAAGCAGCACTGATCGCATGCTCTGATACTGCCAGGTAGAGGTACAATTGCTCATGGTCAACTGGTTTTGACAAAATCGGTGGTGTGGAAAGATGTTGAACCAGCGATCGAAATGCGCCTTCACATTCCGCCATCCATTCAAAGTTTCGCTTTCCCTTTCGGATTAGATCAAAGAAAGGAATGCATTTATCAGTCGACTTCGAAATGAACCTGCTTAGTGCTGCTACTTTCCCGTTGAGACTCTGGACCTGTTTTATGGTTCTTGGAGTTTGTAAGTCCCTTATTGCCCAGATCTTTTCGGGATTTGCTTCTATCCCTCGAGCATTAACGATAAACCCGAGGAATTTTCCAAAGGCGACACCGAAATGACACTTTAATGGGTTGAGCTTCATTCCATACTTTCGAAGAATACTGAACATTGAATTTAGATCTCTGACGTGATCTGTAGAGAATCGAGACTTCACTAGCATGTCATCCATGTAAACCTCCATGGTCTTCCCGATCTGATCGGCGAACATCCGGTTGACCAAGCGTTGGTATGTTGCTCCAGCGTTCTTTAGTCCAAACGGCATGACTTTGTAACAGTAGAGTCCCAGATCAGTTACGAAGCTGGTATGTTCTTGGTCTGGCAAATGCATGGGTATTTGGTTGTAGCCAGAGTAAGCATCCATGAAAGATAGTAATTCATGTCCGACTGTCGAATCTACGAGCTGGTCAATCCGAGGAAGTGGAAAACTGTCTTTGGGACAAGCCTTGTTTAAGTCAGAATAGTCGATGCAAGTTCTCCACTTTCCATTTGGTTTTCGAACCAGTACGGGATTTGATACCCATTTGGGATACAAAGCATCTCGGATGAATCCATTCGATTGCAACTTATCAATCTCTTCTTTAAGGGCAGCAGATCTCTCTGGATCCATACCACGCCTTTTCTGCTTGACTGGAACGTGTCGCAGATCAATATTCAGGGAGTGACTCGCAATGTCTGGTGAGATTCCGCACATATCAGAGTGTGTCCAGGCGAAAACGTCGAGATTCGCTCGGAGAAACTCTACCAATTCTTGTTGTGTCTGTTTTCCCAGTTGAGATCCAACTTTTAGTACTTTTGAATTGTCATCTTCACTGACGGGAACGTCCATGGTCAGTTCGGCTGGGGAAGCTTGACTCTCTTTAGATTCGTTTTTATCTTCGTTATCTCTGGGGTCAAGATCTTTAAGGAATTGGTCGGGGTGCCCGGGCCGGGGCCCAGGCACTAATTGTCAACTATCCGCAAAACGGACGCAGAGTGATTCCTCTACGCCCTTTCCTTTCTCTTTCCTCTACGCCCCGCGCAGTTCAGCAACATAACAAGCTCTTCCTGCTGCCTGGTCTCCTTGGACGACTCCGATTCCATGATCAGTAGGGAACTTCAGAGTTAGACACCACGGGGCAATGGCTGCTCTGAACTCAGCAAGGGTCGGACGGCCCGGGAACGCATTGTAAGGTGAATCAATATCTAAAACGACAAACTGCAGCATCCGGAATCTCCGGCGTTCTCCCACTCCCAATTCCACCGCTAGTTCTGTTACTCCAATGGGTATCGTAGCACTCCCGTTGAAACCGTTGATTCGAGATTGGCAGGGTTAAATCCTTTGTTTCCATCTTCATTAAATCGTAGGCTCGTTTAAGCAAGATATTCACAGAACTCCCACTGTCCACCAGGATCCTCTTCATCCAAGCAGGACCTACCTGGGCAGATATGACTAGCGGGTCGATTGTAGGGGCTTCGACTTTATCAGCGTCTCGGCTTCTGAATATGATATCATCAGACATTATCTTTTGTAGTTTAGCCGGAGTTCCATCCTCACAATTACTGCAACATTCGAAGTCCGCATGCCTGATCGAACTAGCATACGACTCCATTTCCCCCCAGCTTCTATCTGCTGGGTGGGGACCACCACTTATCGTGTTGATAACTAGCCTTCCGACCGCATGAGCGGATTCCTCCTGTCTTTCTTGATTTTGTGCACGATTCTGATTTGAAGGGCCCGCTCCACCAGACTGCGGCGCTCATACATACTGGTCTAACTTTCTCTCCCTAATCAGTTTTTCAATGAGGTCCTGCAGATGTCGACACTCATTGGTGTTGTGGCCATAACTCTCATGAAATCTACAAAATTTTCCTGGTTGAATCTGTCTCTCTGACGATTGCTTCGGAGCAGGTTTATCATATCGCACAGTGTTGCAAGTTTGCAGATACACATTTTCCAGCGATGTATTCAGTGGCGTATAATTATCAAACATTGGGGTCCTACGCTGTGGGCCTCGATTCTGATCTCTTCTCCTGTCCTGAACATGGTTGCCCCTTGGCTGAGTTTGCTTGTTCTGTATGTTCAACTGAACTTTTTCGGAACTTTCACCGGACTGCTTAACCGCCATATTACTTTCTACTCCACTAGTCCTGGGTATTGCATCGTCCTATTTCCTAGACTGTTTTGCATCCTCTTGCCGTAGGAATTGAGCGGCTTTGGAGTAAAAGCGGTCCAATGACGCGGGTGGTTTCCCAGCTAACCAGTTTCCAAACTCAGAATCAGGATCAATCCCTTTTGTTAACGCCATCAAGATTGAGTTATCGTTGGGATTACTAATCTCGACACATGATGCGTGGAACCTTTACAAATAACGCCTGAGCGTTTCTCCACGTGCTTGGGTAACACTAGACAGGGTGTTAACGTCTTTCGGTCTGGCGACATGCATGCGAAATTGTTCGACAAATTTCTTAGCCAGCTGTTCGAACGATGAGATGGACCTTGGTGGCAACCTCGTGAACCACATTGTTGCAATTCCCCCAGAGAGATGGGGAAACTCCGACACTTTACTGCATCGTCAGCTCTTGCAGCACTCATCGACCATTCATATTTCAAAATATGCTGATTTGGGTCACTATTCCCTTCGTACATTGGGAGAGTTGGCATCCTGAATCGTCGAGGGGGTTCAGCGCGTAATATTTCGTCTGTAAAGGGGGTATGACCACGGGAGATTCCCCAATCATCAATAGTGAGCCATTGACTCTCGCGTATCATCTGTCGTATTACAGTCGCGATATCTGATGCTGGCACATTCTGGGCGTGCTGAGCTAAGGCGTGGTCGGGTCCCATGGCGCGAGTTTGGACCGGGCGCTGTCGATGGTCCGTATTTCGCCTCCTTGGCTCGGCATTTTCTAGGACATATGGTTCAGGAGTATGCCCGCGCTGTTGATTGTTTGGCTCGGACTGATTCCGGGTATCAGCCCTTACTTCTGCCGTGGCGGTTGCAGCGCGGTTGTCTGTGGTATATTGCGGAGTAGTGCCTCCTCGTGTTGACGGTCCTGTTTGGAAGCTAGTCGACGGCCCCGTCCTTAATTGTCCAACGACCAAAGCAGGTTGATATCCAGTAGTCTGTGCGTGACTCCCTTCTAACCAGGGACGGGTAGACCTGTGGTGATAATCAGACGAAGCGGAACTTCCAGTAGATGCGCGGGAAACATCATCCCTCCTGGACTTTCTATGGCTTTGGCGGTTTAGTTGGTTGGTTAGTTCAATGTTGACATGCAACTGTTCAGCCAACTGTTGCCGGCTTTGGGTCAGTTCCTAGAGTAATGCTTGGAACTCTTGTCTGGTTACTGGCCCAGACGGATCTGAGTGAGCAGTGTTGCCTTGGTTGGATGGAGGCAAATGCGCAGGATTCTATCGATCTCGACCTTCTTGGTCAGCAGCTGTAGAAGTGGTTCATGTACTAACCATTTTGAGTAGTGAATTCCTTTCCTAGATTTTATGCAAATCTGAATAGAGTGGAAGGATTTTGGAGTAGAGAAATGGATCTTCCTCTTGGATTTTACGCAATCCGGTATCGATGGTAGATCCGAAGAGCAGGAGAAAAACTGGTTCTCTCAAGGAAAGCACCAAAGTGTTTGTACCAAAAATGGGCACAACACTCTTCGGAAGTCTTTGAAGAGATAAACGCGGAGAACGAAAATTAACGTTGTGGGTTATCTAACAAAAACTCCAAAATGAAAGAAAGTAAAGTGCAAAGACCAGCGATTTAGAGTGGTTCGGCTTTGTAGCCTACGTCCACTATGAAGTTTGATGATTTTATTGCTCGACACTCGAAGATTACAATGTCTTAAAACGCAGTACAACTAGTTTAGTGAGCTAAGTCTGAATTTAAGACAACCGTGGTGATTCTGAGTAAATCTGGCAGAGTCTGGGTGCTCTTTAGCTCTTAGAATTATCCGACCCCTTTTCTAAATGATCAGGTGCTCTATTTATAGGTGTAGGAGGCTGATATTTCGCCTAAACTGAAGGGAGACCAGTTCTAGTGCTTCAGGGGGCTCACATGCCCGCTTTCTGGAAGTCCGAGCCCACTTTGGGATCGATTCGAAGCTATGTTCGAATCGATCAAGAAATTGTCCAATCGAGCTGAAATTTGGTGTGAACATTCTTCAACATGTGCTCAAGCTTCTGTGAAAATTTCATAACATTTGGACTTATAGATCTCAAGTTATGATCGATTCAAGATCGTGTTCTTCGTCCTATGGATTCGCTCGAATCGATATGGTTCGAATCCATAGGTTCGAATCCATGCTTCTGCACGTGAAGATGGTGACGTGGTGCATGTGCTTCGGGTCAATCCCCCTTTTTCTCCGAGTTTACTGGGTCTAATCCTTGGTTTTAGCTGTGTGGATTTGGTGGATTCGAGGTGATCGATTTGAAGACGCGCTTCCTTCGAATTGATTGGACCAGCATACGTTTGAATCGATCAGGGTATACCACCATTGATCGATTCGAATTTGCTTCAACAGGGTGGATTCGAAGACAGTTATCAGATGGAGTCGAAGTCCAACAACTGCATGGATTCGAAGGGTTTCTCCTTGATGGACTTGAAGATGGGAATACTCTGACGGATTCGAACTAAGGGAGGCTTTGGATGGATTCGAACGTTGAGGCTGCTTTGATGGAGTCGAAGCAATGGTACTTCTCGTGGATTCGAAGTAATGCAGGGATGATGGATTCGGACCTAGGGCTTGGCTCTGATCGATTCGAATCATAGCATATCTCTTTCATATTATACCGGCGATAACTTGAGCATACGAACTCGGATTGTCTCGAAATCTGGAACGTTGACTTTCTCAGCCTTGCTCGACGTGTCTTATCAATTGTAGCCCGATCCGGACTCGGGCAAAATTCATCGACATCCATAGCAGACCTATGTGTAATCGGTTTTCAGGATGAACTGTCCCTGGTTTCCAGTCGAGTTCTTGGTGTCACGGCCTTGGCAAAAGGCAGGATAACACTTCGATTTCAAGATAAATTCGTCATGTTCTTCGTTGATTCAAAAGGATTGTCTGTGAGTTGATCGGTGCAGTGTTCAATTCAGTTTCATGGTGACATTTGCGTGTGGATTTTGGGTTATAGTCTGGTAGGAAGATGATGAGGGAAGAAAATAAGGGAGAGTAGTTTAGTGATGGGTCTGGTTTTTGGGGCGTCTGATTTGTTCGAATTCAAGTGCAAGTTTTGTTTAAAATTTTGGGTTATGGGCTTTGGCCCATGAGTCTATGTTTATTTTAAAGAAGGATTTATTAAAAAAAGAGTTTGATTATAAAGCAAAACAAAATCCATAACCCAATTACTTTATAAAATTTTATAACAAAACTTATTGTTTTTTTAACAATTGTTGAGAAAACCAATGTCTTTAATATTAATGTTTATTTTTTTGGTAGAAGATTGCCTCGAGTTTTGTTCGAGTAAGTTTGTGTTGGGATCAGGTTTGACATTTGGAATAGGGTTTCAAATCTGAAGTAAAGTTGTACAAGTTTTAAAAATCTAATAGAATCTTAGACCAGGTTTTAAAGTTTACAAATAAGTTATGTTCAGTTTTTTTAAATTTTTTTAAGTGAATTTGAACTTGGTTTAAAAAGGCAAAGAAAATATTTTAGCCAAGTTTTAAAAGCTAAATAACTCTTTAATTAATTATATTATCTTATTTTAAGAATGAGATTTAATTAAAAGTTTAATTACTTGAGGGAAGTAATTTAGGATTAATTTCTTAGTGTAATTAATTAAAGGATTGATTAATTAAAGTAACTAATTAGGGAATAATTAATTATTAGAGAATAATAAATTGATGATTAAAGGTTAATTGATTAAGGTTAATTAACTAACGGATAATTACTTTTTGGAGGTAATTATGGATAATTTATTTTGATAGATAATTAAAGGGTGTTTAATTAATGGTTTGTAATTAATTAATATTAAGTAAGAAGGATTAAAGGTAATTAAAGTAAATAATTTAATTTATTTAAATTAATTAGAAATGGTGTAACTAATTAGTCTTGCTTATGGATGATTGGATTATATGGAATGCCTTGAATTGGTTGATATCTCTAATATAAAAATGTTTTGTAATATGATATGTTGGGTTGTATAGTGATAATGTGGTTATCTATCGATAATGAATTGATGTGTAAGTGACATCATGTATTTAAAAGTTTGAATTATATTTCAATTGAATAACTTGGGTAAGATGACATGGGACTCGAAGGTACCAGGATCGGGTATTAGTAAATACCCGAAACCACTTCGATTTGTAATCTGCAATAATTCTATATAGATTGGATATGTGAGATAAATGGGTTAGAATGGAATAATTTAAATAACTGGACCATTTAAAACTAAGTAAAGGGATTGATTAAGTGTTGACTATTACAAGTTGTGAACTTGTAGTGATGAACGAGTTACCCCAGGTTTTAAGTAAGATTTATACTCTTGTATTCCACGTTAAATGGGTTTACTCACGCTGGTTTCCAGCCTGACTCGGGTGTTACTTTGATGTAATGCTCGGGTCAGACTAAGTATTACAGATTTTCAAGCAAGGATGTTCTAGAGCTCAGGAGGTGAGCTGGATGGTAGGAATGTATGGAGAGTATTCCGCTGTGATATATTGCAGCTTATCCGGGGGCATGTTGAATTTAACTGTCCAATGTTTGTGTAAATGTTGTAACTCTAATGTATTGATGTAAATTAACTGTTACAGTTTTCCTTTCTATAACTGCTATTTATTTGATATTATATTTTGATCCGCTGCGAATTTGTGAATTTGTGTTTCTATTTCTTCTTCTTCTTCTATCTCTTTCTTCTTTTCCCTAACAATCTGTAATTTTTGGGATCGAAATTTTCGGGTCGTTGTATTTGGTATCAGAGCGAGGTTAAGCGAGAACCTTGGCTCTGTTGGGTTTACTCATTTAGGATAGGGTAAGTGATACCCTAAAATGAGTTGAGTGTATATAATATATGAGAGCGTACTTATTATTTTCTTATAAAATGATTTTAAAATGATTTTCACATAAGTTTATCTTTTGATATATAAAGATATTGGTTGTTGATTATTGGAATTAAAAAAATATAATGAGAATTAAGTGGTAATAGCAATACAACCAAATTTAAATTAAATGAAGATACGTTTGAAATGGATTCAAACTGAAATTAAAATCTTGAATTTGGAGAAGAGTTTTCAGAATAAGATAATAGTGAATTGGTTTCCAGTTGTAATAACCTTGGTTATTATCCTAAAATAATGAAAAGTTTTAAGGAAGTAACCATTAGAAAAGAATAACTAGTAAATTAGAAAGGATGTAAATTAAGAAGTTTTGAATTCTAAGTCTAGGAACATTTGAAATTGTTTTCAAATGTTAAGAGATAATAATAAATAGTATTATTCAGAATATTTAGAATGTGATCTTCTTTTAAAATAAGAGTTGTTTGAAAGTTTTAAGAAAACTGTTTTGAACTAAAACCAAAGAAGGTTTAAATTTTAAAATATGGCTTGGTGGGCTAAGAAATGAATATGTATATATGTATGGACATACATGATATCAAAGATGATTTAAAATAAACTCTAAGTGATAGAGATTTGATTTTCCCCTGAGATGTGATGTAAAAACCCAGAGTGAAATATGTCTTTGAACTTATAAGTAAGAAAGAATATTGATAGAAATTTGAAATTTGAAGTGAGGATTCAAAATTGGGTGAGTTTGATGAGATTAAATTGAATTTAACTTAGAAAAAGTTAAATAAGTTTAGGACAAGCAACCTGAATTGGAAATTTCAAGATGAAATTGATATTTAACTTGGAAAGTTAAATGGTTGATTTGAATTGAGAATTTATGTGATCTCAAAATGGGTTTGAGGTCTGGAAATTGAATATGGATGGATGTTTTTAACTTAAATTGGATGATGTCATCCTATTGTTATTAATAATCTTTAAACTATTAACTGAATTTGTTTAAAGGAATGAAGAAATGGATTGTGGTAATATATCCATTAGTGAGGGAAATTAAACTTTAATTTGAAATTAAGGATATGGAATTACTTTAAACTTAAGATTTGAATGTTAAGAATTGAACTCTTAAATTAAAATTGGTTAAGAATCGGTTTCAAAGTTGAAAGATAAAATTGGGTAATAAATTGAATTTTAAAATAAAATTGTTTTGAACTCTTATTTGAACTTTGAAATAAGTTAGGTAAAGATAATTTAAAATGGAATTTTGAAATTTGGACTCAAAATTAAATTATTTAAAGATTTAGATTGTTGATTGAAAAATAAAGGTTAGTTTGATTTAAGGGATTAAATCAACATTTAAAATTTTAATTCGAATTGATATATAATTCAAGATGGTTTAAAGTTGAGGTTTAAATTGAATTTGATTTGGATTAATTAGAATTGTGATTGAAGATGGATAAGTTTAAAATTCAAAATGAAAATTTTGAATTGGATTAATTTGAAATGAAATACAAATTGAATGAGTTTTAATTCAGATGGGAAGTTGATTTGAATGTGGGATGTGTATAGAAGTTAATTTAATTTGATTTGATATTGAGGGTAAAATTCAACTTGAATTGGGATTGAATCAATTCAAAAGGAAGTGGAAATTTAAATTAAGTTGATTGGAATGAAGATTGGAAAGTGGAACAGTTTGGCTCTGAACTATTTTCAAATAAATTGTTTTAATGTAAACTTTATTAAATCTATTTTTCCAAGCTATTTACTATATACAACCTTTCTTTTTAAAGCTAAACTATTTAACAATTTTACAATTGTTTTATAAACTGATTTCTATTTTATAACTATCTTATAACTAATTACAATTTTACAACTATTTTACAATTATCTAACTACTTTACAATTATTTTATAACTACTTAACTATATTACAACTATTTTACAAATAATAACTATTTTTCAACTACTTATCTATTTTAAACTTTTTCAAGCTATTTTTAAATTTAAGTTGGTCAGAGTGCAAACTGTTTATGATTGAAAATCCAATTGAGATAAGAATTTTAGTGATAATCCAAATGGGGGTTGAGGCAAATGTTAATAGGTGAATAGAAATCATAAGTGATGTGAATAGAAAAGAGAATTGATTTGGTTAATAATCAATGATGGTAAATACGTAGGGTGTACGTATATTGTTCTATTCGCATAACGATTTGATCCGGATTCGAGCACAGAATTTCGAGATTGTTTATCGATCCGAGTTGGGATTTTTCACTCGATTTTCGATGGCGAACCTGGATATGTATTTTTGATTAGTTTTGGAAATTCTCTATCATAGTTGTGACTATGCAAGGAGAATGACGGTTTCTGATCAAGAAACCAGATCTGAGTCCGCACTAGGAAGTCGGGTGGACGATACTAGTTCGAAAGAGAAATTGTGTGATCGAGTGAGCGATCAGATTGATATTTCGTACTGATGATATGTGTACATCATACAGGTTTGAATGAAATTATTGAAAATTTGTAGATTATAAATGTAAAATGATTTTTTTTAAATGAAGGTATATTTTGTGAAAATATGATGAAATAAAGTGGAAATTGGATATTTCTACGGTAGAAATTTACTTTATGAAAGTAAATAATATGGTAAGTGACTTTAAAAGAGTAATCAAATTTGAATATTTCATTTGGAATAAACAAGTTATATATCTTTGTTATATAATTGATAAACTCCCCTTGTTGAATCTATTGCCAGAAGAAAAGGGTTTTTGAAAAGTATTTGAAGTATAAAAAGGGAATTTATATAAGTACGATGTGATCCAAAGATTTTCAAAGTTATATATATATATATATATATATATCTGAAGGATCTTATGAGAATGATTTTTGGAGATAAGGTTTTTGGAACCTATGGATTTTGGAAAGGCTTTTGATTTTTGGGAAAAAATCAATTTTGGAAATTTGGAAAGCCTAGTTGAGAATTATCAATTTTGGGATAATCGATTTTGAGAAAGGGAGATTTATGTGGGATTCATACTAGGTGTATGATTTGGAAGATACTATATGTGTATAGTATAAAGTGTTTTGAAAATGGCTCTGGAGAAAAAGGCACTCCCTTAAAATGAACTTCTCAGGAGTACCATAGGTTGTTACTGCCTTGAGCCTCAAAGGGGGGAGGTTCTAAAGTGGATCCTGTGAGGAAGTCCGGACAAACTGAAGTTCTTGAGGATTAATGGTTAGCGAAAGTCGAGGGCGTTGATGCCTACAGAGGCATTTGGGTTATGCTATGACGACAGTGTAACTCGATGTCGCTACGATCTACTGTGAACCATAGCGGAAATCGTATGGAGGTGAGTGTCAATGGTCTACGCTTGATTTTGCCGAGAAGGCAACGTAACATCGGTAGACTACGATCTATGGTCGAGTGGAGTGGAGAAGTTCCATTTTATTTGGCAGCGAAATTCGAGGGCGCTGATGCCTACAGTTATATGGGTTTTTCTGTGATAGCAACGTAACCCAAGATGTAGCTTCCATTGCGTAATCGAGGGGCGTGGAATGCCTACATTTATCTATGGATTTTGCCGAGATGGCAACGTAACCATCGGGTTAACTGCCACCATGGATGGGGATGATGATTTCTAGAGCTTTCTCACCAAAGATGTTTCCTCTATTTTTGAAAATGTTTTCTATATTTTGAACAAAATATTTTTCAAGTATTTTCACTGGGTGTTGAAAATGAGTCTGCTAAGTACCGATAGATTTTTAGTCCTATGCCTGATCAAAGTATGACCGAATTTCTGTGAGAACAAGGATGGACTGGTTGAGACATCGAGTTATTAAAAAAAATTATAAAAACTATTTTATAATATTATGTGGATTTTAAAAGTGTTTTAAAAAAGATCAAAGAATAAATTATCTAATTTTAAGTACTAAATAAATTCTGGCTTCGTTCCTTTTCGAGGATGAAAAGATTCTAAGGGGGGAGGAATGTGATATCCCAGAAATTCCAAGAAATAATAATAATAAAGTGTTGCTTTTTATAAATAGATTTTAAATATAAATTATTATTTATAAACTGAATTTGTATTTGTTTAAAATATATTATATATGATTTCATTTATTTATGAATATAGTTCGTTTTATATTATTTCTTTTAAAGGATTTTTATTTCTAAAATTAATGTAATTTGTGGATTAATTTTTCCGAATTAAACAAGGTATTTGTTTGTTTATATATGTATATGGATTAATTTGAAATTCAAAAGTAGATATTTTGGAAATATATTGGATTTGAAAAGAACTCTATATTTTAAAATATATAAAAAATTTGTTTTCTAATTATAATATATATGTACATATATATACATTGTGATTTGGAAACGATATTATTAATTTGATATAATAAATTTTCCAAAAGCTATTTAAAGGTTTATTCATAACATATATACATGTTTATTTATTATTGTATAATTAATTTTAAAATCATGTTCTTTAAGTTATAAATATATATAACATTTAAAACACATAATATAAATTTATTTCAATTATAATAGTTGAAAATGAATTAAAAGATTAAATAGTTTCTTTAAGATTATATGTACATACATAAAAGATAACATGTGTAAACATTTTAAAATACCATCCAACAAGTGTAACTATTCTAAATGTGTAGATTTACAGGTGTAGTCATTTATTTTATGAATTACAAGTGTCATTTATCATCCTTCATTTTAAATTATTAATAAAAGAAAAAGAAAGAAAAGAATATAAAAATTCCACTATCTCCTATTCTCATCTTTTCTTCATCTTTCACTTTACATTTCTCAAATTTTCAAAACAAAGAAACCTGAGATAAAAGAAATCAAGATCAGAAACTAAAACCAGAAATTAAATTCAAAACAAAACTCAAAGCACTTCATTTAATATCAAGTTTCAGATCAAATAATCTCAAATCTGAAAGCAAAAGAAATCTGATGCAAATCAAACTAAAATAGATCAGTTTAAAATCTCATAACCTGAGCAAAACAACCTGAATCAAAGCAAACCATATCAACCTAAAATCCAAATAAGGTCAGGATAAAAATTCAACTATGCAAAGATCATATTCCAGAATTCAAAGCAATTTCAGTTTCAAAAGCAAGTCTCAAAATCAAAACCTGGAAGCTTTGAAACTAGAAAGCAAATCTAGAAAGCAAGATCAGTTTCAGATTCAAATACAACTTAATACAATTTAGGCATGCAAGATCAGATCAGCTTGGTCTTCAAGCTTTAAAAAAAATATCATTCAGGCTTTCTTCTCTGCTTCTCTATTTTACCCAGGTGAGAAACATTTACTTTCAAATTAGAAAATGAAAGTGATTTCTCTGTCGACAGTAAAAAAATATTGTTCATCCAATTTCAAAAACCAATATCCCTCTATCTAGTTCATTTTTGATGATGATGTAAACTAGGGAAATATACATTTGCTAGTATAGTTTAATTAAAATTAGTCTGTGAATGCATTTTGCTGTGTAGATTAATAAATGATGGGTTTTACAGTAAATAGCATATTTTAGTGAAAATTTAATGTTCTTAATTCAAGGATTCAAGCATGCAGTCTTGATCCTTGTATGAAAATATGAATTTTAGAGGTAAAATTGTAATTTTTAGTGATCAATATTTTGGGAAATAAGTAGATGAACGGATTTCATTCAAAAATATATTTATGTCGACCTCGTCGACGAGAAACGATGTGGCTTGCTCTAGAAGAGGCTGGTGATCATGGGATAAGTGATGACCGTGGCGGAATTTTCGATTGGGCCTTAGGTTGTGCGAGCGTGCTATTTTTAGGGTTTAAGGGGTGCCGTCTTGGGGAGAAGTCGCGATTGTTTTGCGGCACAATAGTGCGACCGGTATTCTTGAGGTTGGGCTTGACGGTGGATGCATGGCCGAGCTTTCGTCAAAGGTCGGTGGTAGTCGAAGTAGGGTTCGAACGACGATGAGATATGTTGATTTGGAGAAAGGTCGTTTCTGGGTTTGGAAATGTGGTCGGGCTGCTGACCAAATTTTGATCGGGAAGGTCTTTTGCTTGGGTGAAGTGGAAAATCAGACCTGGAGATGACGAGAGGTTGAACGGTGGTGTCGCGGCAGTGGGTTGGGCACGGGCGAAGTTGTGCACGTGCATCGTGTGCACATGATTTTTTCTGGTGATGGGCGAATCTAGTGAGGATGGCTAAGGTTCGATTTCAGGATAGATTCATCACGTGCTTCGTTGATTCGAAAGGATTGTCTGTGAGTTGATCGGTGCAGTGTTCACTCTGGTTTCGCAGTGACTTTTGCATGTGGATTTTGGGTTATAGTCTGGTAGGAAGATGATGAGGGAAGAAAGTAAGGGAGAGTAGTTTAGTGGTGGGTTTGGGGTTTGGGCTAGTGCAGCAGCGGAAATACAAATTGACGACATACGACTTAGCTTGGGTCGGTAACGAGTTAAGAGATCTTCAGGCCAATTTTTATGTGACTTAGCTTAAGTTGTAACTCGTTTGCGGTTTAAGGAAACAGCATCTTCATGCGACTTATAACATGGATGACTTAGGGAATAAGACTTCAACGACTTAACCTAGTTCACGACTTAAGGATTTCAGACGACTTAACTAAGTCGTAGGTCGTAGACGACTTATCTTAAGTCGTTGGTTTTCTTCTTCCGTATAACTCGCTTCACCGCCTTGTTCTAGTCTTTCGTTAGGTCGTTCCATATAAGTCGTACGCGACCTAACATGTTCCGACGCGCCTTGAATCTGTTACTCCCCTTGATTATTCTTGTTAAATCGTGGACGACTTACATCCGCTTCGTTAGGTCGTGGATGACCTAAAACTTCTACTTCAGCTTCGTTATGTCATGGACGACTTAGGCCTTGGAAAATTATGGGTTGCGCTGCATCATCCTCCCCAGGTTGAGAAAAATTCGTCCTCGAATTTGTAAGCTCTTCCCCATCGGATTGTTTATCCCCATGATAAGGTACGAGATGCTTAACATTGAATATGTCAAACGCGTACACATCCTCCGGCAGGTTCAACTTATAAGCATTTTCATTAATCCGTTTCACGACTTCTACAGGACCAATTTTTCTGGCTTTCAACTTGTTATAAGCGCCCACTGGAAAACGGTCCTTTGTTAACACAGCATATACCAAATCTCCTTCATTAAACTCAACACTTCTTCGCTTCAGATCTGCAGAGCGTTTATACTTCTCATTCGCCTTCTCCAATCGTTCCTGGACGATTTTATGACATTCAGTCAACTCATCAACAAAATCAACAGCTCGTTTAACCGTCCCCTTTGGTAGTGGTACTACCGTTAAGTCCAACGGTCCCCTTGGCAAACTGGAATATACAATCTGGAATGGACTAAAACCCGTACTACGATTCACTGCATGATTATGCGCAAACTCCGCTTGGCATAACTTCATGTCCCAACTCTTCAGATTGTCCTTCACAAGACATCGCAACAAATTCCCCAATGATCTATTCACAACCTCGGTCTGACCGTCTGTCTGGGGATGATAAGCGCTACTAAAGTTCAACTTTGTTCCCACCATCTTCCACTAACTTAGCCAAAAATGACTTAAAAATCTAGTATCCCTGTCAGAAACAATCGATTCAGGTAGCCCATGCAATCGATATACCTCCTTAAAGAATAACTGAGCGACTTGGACGGCATCCGCGGTCTTTTTACATGCGATGAAATGTGCCATTTTAGAAAACCTGTCCACCACAACGAATATAGAATCATTTCCCCTCTGAGTTCTCGGTAATCCCAAAACAAAATCCATACTGATATCAACCCATGGTCTAATTGGCACGGGTAACGGCATATACAATCCCGCATTCGTCGTTGTTCCTTTAGACACTTGACAAATATGGCATCTTTCCACAAACTTTCCAACCTCCCGCTTCATCGAAGGCCAATAATAAGACTGCAAAATCAACTGTAATGTACCGTCTCTCCCTACATGACCTTCCTCATGCAACTCCTTCACAATCTTCATTCTTAAACTACAATCAGGTATGCATAATCGATTTCCTTTGAACAGAAAACCGTCTACCATCATAAACTCATCCGTCTTTCCCTCCTTAACTTCATCAACAAACTTTGCAAAGTAAGGATCATCGACAAATAATTCTGGCAACACATCAAACACCGTTACTTCAACCTTCATTGTTGTTAACAAATGATTCCTTTGGCTCAACGCATCTGCCACACGGTTTGTAACTCCATATTTATGCTTCACCACAAATGAAAATTGTTGCAGGTACGCAATCCACGATTCATGTCTCGCTGAAATCTTGCCTTTCCCTTGTAAATGTTTCAACGCCTCATGATCAGTGTAAAGAACAAACTCTTTCTGAAATAGATAGTGTCTCCAGTGTTTAATAGTTTGCACAACAACATAAAATTCCACATCATATGTACTATATCTCATCCTCGCTCCCGATAGCTTCTCACTAAAATATGCAATAGGATGCCCCTTCTGACTCAACACCCCTCCAATCCCAACCTTTGACGCATCAGTGTGTAGCTCAAACAACGACTGAAAATCTGGTAATACTAGATTTGGTGCTGACGTCAAGAGTTCTTTAATTCGCTCAAAAGCAACCCCTGCTTCCTCCGTCCATGCAAACTGTTTACCCTTCATATAATCTGTAACAGGTGCCATCACACTACTAAAGTGTGGAATAAACCTTCGATAAAATGAAGCCAACCCGTGAAAACTATGAACTTCCGTTATCGTCTTGGGTTGTGGCCAATCCCTGATTGCTTCAATTTTACTTTGGTCCACCTGTATTCCTTCTCCCGATACAACATACCCCAGAAATAAGACACTATGCATCATGAACACGCATTTCTTCGTTGCAGCATAAAATTGTTCCTGTCGTAGTGCCATCAACACTTCTTTCAGATGTTGCAAGTGTTCCTCTGCGCTTCCACTGTATATCAGAATATCATCAAAATACACCACCACGAATTTCCCAATGAATGGTCTAAAAATCTGATTCATCACCCGCATGAATGTACTAGGTGCATTCGAAAGACCAAACGGCATCACCAGCCATTCATACAACCCTTTTCTTGTCTTGAATGTTGTCTTCCATTCGTCCCCTGGTCTGATTCGAATTTGATGATAACCGCTCTTCAAATCAATCTTTGAAAAGATAGTAGCTCCGCTCAATTGATCCAACAAATCATCAAGTCTCGACATCGGAAATCTATATCTCACAGTAATCTTATTCAATGCCCGACTATCCGTACACATTCTCCATGAACCATCCTTCTTCGGCACGAGTAATGCTAGTACAGCACACAGACTCAAACTCTCTTGTATTCGTCCCTGTTCAAGCAATTCCTCTACCTGCCCACGCAACTCTTCATGTTCTTTCGGACTCATTCTATAGTGTGGTTTATGTGGCAATACAGCACCTGGAACAAGATCTATCAGGTGTTGTATATCCCTCAACGGTGGTAACTCCGCTGGTAGCTCTTCAGGAAATACATCGTCAAATTCTTCAAGTACTGGTTTTACTTCTTCAGGTATCTCAACCACTTCACTGCTTTCACGCCCAATTAACAAGAACACTTCAGGCTCCTCTTCAACCTCCTTAACAAACTCCTTCAAGGATAATAAAGTTTTCAGCTCTTCAATCTCCTCCAGTTTGTTTTCTTCTTGTTGTCGCTTCTTCGGAACTAGAGTAATCTTCGTGCCTTCAAACATGAAACTGTAACTGTTGGTACATCCATCATGTTGCACTGCCCTATCATACTGCCACGGTCTTCCCAGCAACAAATGACAGACATCCATATCCACCACATCACACCAAATTTCATCTTTATATTTCTTCCCAATCGAAAAATTAACTCGAGCTCTTCGCCCAACTTTCACCTCCCCGCCTTTCCTTAACCAAGCCAACTTATACGGTTTCGGATGTTTCTCAGTCTTCAATGCCAACTTCCTCACAGCTTCTGAAGAAATTATATTATCACAGCTTCCAGCATCAATAACAAATTTGCAAACTTTCCCCAGAATAGTACACGTCGACTGAAAAATTTTGCTCCTCAACCAACTACAATCCTCCTCTTGCTTTGGTGTCAAACAAGACCTCCTCATCATCAGATTACAACCTTCGTCTCCCGACACTTTTTCTTCTTCCTCATCAGGTGGTGAATTGGAACATTCATCTTCTTCATCCTCATCCTCAACCTTCACTATCATAGCTCGTTTCTTCGGCTTTGGACATTCATTACTTTTGTGGCCCATTTCTTGGCAATTATAACACTTGAACCCATTATTGACTTTCGCCTTCGCAGCATCATGCACAACTGGTTTTGCAGCAGCTTTTGAAACATTGGAACTTCCACTAACACCCTTTACTTGATTGTTGGAATTTGTAAACACACCACCACCTCGTCTTCCCTGCTTCTCCCAAGCCAATGCCTTCTGGTGTGCTTCTGCTACAGATCTGGGATCAAACATGTTAACCATATCCTGTATCTGCATTCACAACCCTCCAACAAATCTAGCTGTCAATTGTTCCTCAATCTCCATGATATCGTTCCTTGCAATTAGTTGATAAAATTCATCAGCATAGTCATTAACAGTCTTCATTCCTTGCCTCAAGTTTTGCAGCCTCTGATACATAAGCGATTAATAGTTATAAGGTAAGAATGTAGCTCTCATCAATTTCCTCATCTTCTCCCAAGATTGAATCTTCGACTTCCCCATCCGTTCACGTGTAAGTTTGGTTTGCTGCCACCACGCCAAAGCTCTACCCCTCAACCTTGTAGCAACCAACTTCACTCTATGATGTTCTGGAACCTCCTTGAAGTCAAAAATCTCCTCCACATTAGACAACCAATCCAAAAATTCCTCAGCCTGCATACCTCCCTTGAATTCTGGAATTTCAGTTTTCATCCCGGACTCCCAACGTCGATCATCTTCAACATCCCGATATGCATTTCGTACTTGGTCTCGATCTCGATAATGAAAACTTCCTCTATCACCATCTTCATCATAAGCAGATGTACTTCGATAACGATCTCGACCACCCATATCTCTATGATCACGCATATCTCTTCGGTTACGTCTCTCTTCATCATAATAAGGTTCAAATTCATACTCCCGTGGAGTTCTTCTCTCTTCATCTCTATACTCATGATTCTCTCTCCTCAATGAAACTGAAGATTCTCTTCTGCCTCGATAAGATTGCGGCGACACCCTTCTCGCTTCCGTAACCGATGGCAAAACTCTGTTTCCTCCATGGTTCGAGACTGGCGATCTCCTCCTTTGACTTTGATTCAAATCATTCATCAGTTTCTCTAATTTCCCAATGCCTTCGTCAAATTTCTCATTGATGCGCTGTTCCATTTGTTCGGCTTCTTCTCGTCGATACAACGCTTCAACGTTTTGATGTCGATTCGCTCTTCTCGGTGGCATGATTGGTTTTCACAAACACTTCAATAAATTCAAACTTCGAAAACTTCAATTCAATTGGTTCGAATCAATGTGAAACGACCGAACTCGTTCACTCTTCTTAACTCGCGCAACTCTTTCCTTTAGGTCGGAAACAACAGTTCGCGACTTAACTCAGCTTAATTCAAATTGTGGCACGCAAAACAACCCCGTGCAAATCCAATCAACTTTCAACTTTTGATCCAAAAGTAAATGGATCGAAAACTCCCACTTTGTTGCAAATTTGCGATGAACACGATGAACAACAACTTCTCGGCCTTGATCAAAATGGCACGATCCAACTTCGACTTCAACTCGGCCTTGAATGATATAGCTCGGCTCGACTTGATCTCTTCAAACTTCTTTAAAAGAATTGGCTCCAAGACTCGATTTAGCTATGATTGGCTAAACCTTGCTCTGATATCAAATGGTGCAGCAGCGGAAATACAAATTGAATAAATCTGTGAAAGTAGCAATCGATGGAATGGAAGATACCGAAATGCCCAAATTCGTTGATCCGAAGATACCGAATTCTAGCTATCCCAAACACGTTGATAGCGCACTATACCATGTTTAAAGATCTACGATTCTTCACACGTTGATCTAGCGCACTAAATTCCGTGAATCGGCTTCTACGATCGTTGATTCGAGCGCACTCGAATGCCGAAAGAGGAGATAGGAGATCTCACTCAACTACCAATTTAATTGAAAGCACAAAGCTAACAAACAAAAGTTTTATTCAAAATCAACCTCTTTACAATATTACAACACACCCGCTATTTATAGCAATTTCACACAGTTCCTTAAGTCGTATACGACTTACGACTCATCATAGGTTGGCAGCGACCTATCAACAGTAGCGACTCAAACAGTTACACAACAAATATTTACAACACTTAGGTCGTATACGACCTAACTACTCACGACTTAAGAAATATACAACATATTACAACACAATATCACGACATACGACTTAGCTTGGGTCGGTAATGAGTTAAGAGATCTTCAGGCCAATTTTTATGTGACTTAGCTTAAGTCGTAACTCGTTTGCGGTTTAAGGAAACAACATCTTCATGCGACTTATAACATGGACGACTTAGGGAATAAGACTTCAACGACTTAACCCAGTTCACGACTTAAGGATTTCAGATGACTTAACTAAGTCGTAGGTCGTAGACGACTTATCTTAAGTCGTTGGTTTTCTTCTTCCATATAACTCGCTTCACCGCCTTGTTCTAGTCTTTCGTTAGGTCGTTCCATATAAGTCGTACGCGACCTAACATGTTCCGACGCGCCTTGAATCTGTTGCTCCCCTTTATTATTCTTGTTAAATCGTGGACGACTTACATCCGCTTCGTTAGGTCGTGGATGACCTAAAACTTCTACTTCAGCTTCGTTATGTCGTGGACGACTTAGGCTTTGGAAAATTATGGGTTGCGATGCATCATGGGCCGTCTGATTTGTTCAAATTCAAGTACGAGTTTTGTTTAAAATTTTGGGTTATGGGCTTCGGCCCATGAGTATATGTTTATTTTAAAGAAGGATTTATTAATAGAAGAGTTTGATTATAAAGCAAAACAAAATCCATAACCCAATTACTTTACAAAAGTTTGTAACAAAACTTATTTTTTAATAAATGTTGAGAAAACCAATGTCTTTAATATTAATGTTTATTTTTTTGGTAGATGATTGGCTTGAGTTTTGTTCGAGTAAGTTTGTGTGGGCTCGGGTTTGACAGTTGGAATACGGTTTCAAATCTGAAGTAAAGTTGTACAGGTTTTAAAAATCTAATAGAATCTTAGACCAGGTTTTAAAGTTTACAAATAAGTTATGTTCAGTTTTTCTAAAATTTTATAAATGAATTTGTACTTGGTTTAAAAATGCAAAGAGAATATTTTAGCCAAGTTTTAAAAGTTAAACAACTTTTTAATTAACTATATTATCTTATGTTAAGAATGAGATTTAAATTAAAGGTTAATTACTTAAGGGAAGTAATTTAGGATTAATTTCTTAGTGTATTTAATTAAAGGATTGATTAATTAAATAAATTAATTAGGGAATAATTAATTATTAGAGGATGATAAATTGATGACTAAAGTTTAATTAATTAAGGTTAATTAACCAATGGATAATTACTTAATGGAAGTAATTATGGATAATTAATTTAGAAAGATAATTAAAGGGTGTTTAATTAATGGTTTGTAATTAATTAATATTAAGTAAGCAGGATTAAAAGTAATTAATGTAATTAATTTTACTTATTTAAATTAATTAGAAATGGTGTAACTAATTAGTCTTGCTTATGGATGATTGGATTATATGAAATGCCTTGAATTGGTTGATATCTCTAATATAAAAATGTTTTGTAATATGATATGTTGGGTTGTACAGTGATAATGTGGTTATCTATCGATAATGAATTGTTGTGTAAGTGGCATCCTGTATTTCAAAGTTTGAATTATACTTGAATTGAATAACTTGGGTATGATGACATAGGACTCGAAGGGACTAGGATCGGGTATCAGTAAATACCCGAAACCACTTCGATTTGTAATCTACAATAATTCTATATAGATTGGATATGTGAGATAAATGGGTTAGAATGGAATAATTTAAATAACTGGACCATTTAAAACTAAGTAAAGGGATTGATTAAGTGTTGACTATAATAAGTTGTGAACTTGTAGTGATGAACGAGTTACCCCAGGTTTTAAGTAAGATTTATACTCTAGTATTCCATGTTAGATAGGTTTACTCACGCTGGTTTCCAGCTTGACCCGGGTGTTACTTTGATGTAATGCTCGGGTCACACTGAGTATTAAAAATTTTCAAGCAAGGAAGTTCTAGAGCTCAGGAGGCGAGCTGGATGGTAGGAACGTATAGAGAGTATTCCGCTGTGATATATTGTAGCTTATCTGGGGGAATGTTGAATTTAACTGTCCAATGTTTTTGTAAATGTTGTAACACTGATGTATTGATGTAAATTAACTATTACAGTTTTCCTTTGTATAACTGCAATTTATTTGATATTATATTTTGATCCGCTGCGAATGTGAGAATTTTTGTTTCTATTTCTTCTTCTTCTATCTCTTTCTTCTTTTCCCTAACTATCTGTAATTTTCGGGATCGAAATTTCTGGGTCGTTACATTTGGCATCAAAGCGAGGTTAAGCGGGAACCTTGGCTCTATTAGGTTTACTCATTTAGGATAGGGTAAGTGATACCCTAAATTGAGTTGAGTGTATATAATATATGAGTGCATACTTATTATTTTCTTATAAAATGATTTTAAAAATGATTTTCACATAAGTTTATCTTTTGATATGTAAAGAAATTGGTTGTTGATTATTGGAATTAGAAAAAAATGAGAATTAAGTGGTAACAACAATACAGCCAAATTGAAATTAAATGAAGATAATTTGAAATGGATTCAAACTGAAATTAAAATCTTGAATTTGGAGAAGAGTTTTCAGAATAAGATAATAGTGAATTGGTTTCCAGTTGTAATAACCTTGGTTATTATCCTAAAATAATGAAAAGTTTTAAGGAAGTAACCAGTAGAAAAGAATAACTAGCAAATTAGAAAGGATGTAAATTAAGAAGTTTGGAATTCTTAGTCTAGGAACATTTGAAATTGTTTTCAAAATGTTAAGAGAAAATAATAAATAGTATTATTCAGAATATTTTGAATGTGATCTTATTTTAAAATAAGATTTGTTTGAAAGCTTTAAAGAAAACTGTTTTGAATTAAAACCAAAGGAAGTTTAAATTTTAAAATATGGCTTGGTGGGCTAAGAAATAAATATGTATATATGTATGGATATACATGATATCAAAGATGATTTAAAATAAACTCTAAGTGATTGAGTTTAGATTTTCCCTTGAGATGTGATGTAAAATCCCAGAGTGAAATATGTCTTTGAACTTATAAGTAAGAAAGAATATTGATAGAAATTTGAAATTTGAAGTAAGGATTCAAATTGGGTAAGTTTGATGAGATTAAATTGAATTTAACTTAGAAAAGTTAAATAAGTTTAGGACAAGCAACCTGAATTGGAAATTTCAAGATGAAATTGAGATTTAACTTGGAAAGTTAAATGGTTGATTTGAATTGAGAATTTGTGTGATCTCAAAATAGGTTTGAGATCTAGAAATTGAATATGGGTGGATGTTTTTAAATTAAATTGGATGATGTCATCCTATTGTTATTAATAGACTTAAAACTGTGAATTGAATTTGTTTAAAGGAATGAAGAAATGGATTGTGGTAATATATCCATTAGTGGGGGAAATTAAACTTTAATTTGAAATTAAGGATATGGAATTACTTTAAACTTAAGATTTGAATGTTAAGAATTGAACTCTTAAATTAAAATTGTTTAAGAATCGGTTTCAAAGTTGGTAGAAAAAATTGGGTAATAAATTGAATTTTAAAATAAAATTGTTTTGAACTCTTATTTGAACTTTGAAATAAGTTAGGTAAAGATAATTTAAAATGGAATTTGGACTCAGAATTAAATTATTTAAAGCTTTTTATTATTGATTCAAAAATAAAGGTTAGTTTGATTTAAGGGATTAAATCAACATTTAAAATTTTAACTCGAATTGATATATAATTCGAGATGGTTTAAAGTTGAGGTTTAAGTTGAAGTAGTTTAAATTGATTTGATTTGAATTAATTAGAATTGCGATTGAAGATGGATAAGTTTAAAATTCAAATGAAAATTTTGAACTGGATTAATTTGAAACGAAATCAAAATTGAATGAGTTCTAATTCAGATGGGAATTTGATTTGAATGTGGGATGGGTATGGAAGTTAACTTAATTTGATTTGATATTGATTGTAAAATTCAACTTGAATTGGGATTGAATCAATTCAAAATGAAGTGGAAATTTAAATTAAGTTGATTGGAATGAAGATTGGAAAGTGGAACAATTTGGCTCTGAACTATTTTCAAATAAATTATTTTAATGTAAACTTTCTTAAATCTATTTTTCCAAGCTATTTATTATATACAACCTTTCTTTTTAAAGCTAAACTATTTAACAATTTTACAATTGTATAAACTGATTTCTATTTTATAACTATCTTATAACTAATTACTATTTTACAATTATCTAACTACTTTACAATTATTTTATAACTACTTAACTATTTTACAACTATTTTACAAAAAATGACTATTTTTCAACTACTTATCTATTCTAAACTTTTTCATGCTATTTTAAATTTAAGTTGGCCAGAGTGCAAACTGTTTATGATTGAAATTCCAATTGAGATAAGAATTTTAGTGATAATCCAAATGGGGGTTGAGGCAAATGTGAATAGGTGAATAGAAATCATAAGTGATGTGAATAGAAAAGAGAATTGATTCGGTTAATAACCAATGAAGGTAAATACGTAAGGTGTACGTATATTGTTCTATTCGCATAATGATTTGATCCAGATTCGGGCATAGAATTTCGAGATAGTTTATCGATTCGAGTTGGGATTTTTCACTCGATTTTCGACGGTGAACCTGGATATGAATTTTTGAGAATGACGGTTTCTAATCCAGAAACCAGATCTGAGTCCGCACCAGGAAGTCGGGTGGATGGTACTAGTTCGGAAGAGAAATTGTGTGATCGAGTGAGCGATCAGATTGATATTTCGTACTAATGATATGTGTACATCGAACGGTTTGAATGAAATTAATATTGAAATTTTGTAGATTAAAAATGTAAAATGATTTTTTTTGAAATGAAGGTTTATTTTGAGAAAATATGATGAAATAAAGTGGAAAATGGATATTTCTATGGTAGAAATTTACTTTATGAAAGTAAGTAATATGGTAAGTAACTTTAAAAGAGTAATCAAATTTGAATATTTGATTTGGAATAAACAAGTTATATATCTTTGTTATATAATTTATAAACTCCCCTTATTGAATCTATTGCCAGAAGAAAAGGGTTTTTGAAAAGTATTTGAAGTATAAAAAGGGAATTTATATAAGTATGATGTGATCCAAAGATTTTCAAAGTTATATATATAAAAAGGATCTTATGAGAATGATTTTGGAGATTAGATTTTGGAACCTATGGATTTTGGAAAAGCTTTTGATTTTTGGGAAAAAACAATTTTGGAAATTTGGAAAGCCTAGTTGAGAATTATCGATTTTGGGATAATCGATTTTGAGAAAAGGAGATTTATATGGGATTCATACTAGGTGTATGATTTGGAAGATACTATATGTGTATATTATAAAGTGTTTTTGAAAATGGCTTTGGAGAAAAAGGCGTTCCCTTGAAATGAACTTCTCAGGAGTACCATAGGTTGGTACTGCCTTGAGCCTCAAAGGTGGGAGGTTCTAAAGTGGATCCTGTAAGGAAGTCCGGACAAACTGAAGTTCTTGAGGATTAATGGGTAGCGAAAGTCGAGGGCGTTGATGCCTACAGAGGCATTTGGTTATGCTGTGACGACAGTGTAACTCGATGTCGCTGCAATCTACTGTGGACCATAGCGGAAATTGTGTGGAGGTGAGTGTCAACGGTCTATGCTTGTGTGATATCCCGGGATTTCGGGGAATTTAAAATGAGATAATCTTTTAAATTAATTATTAAATATTGGTAAAGGTTGTTGTTTTCAAACAATTTAATATTGAGTTGTTTTTAAATATAAGTAGAAATAGATTTTTTAATAGACATATAATTTCAAATTTAATAAGTATTGTTTAAATGTATATATATGTGTATTTAAATTGATTTTTAAATAGGATGATTATTTACAATTTATAATGTAATTGTTTAAAATGGATATCTATATTTATTTGAGTTGATTTTAAATTTAGATTTTAAATTAACTTTGAAATTGAATTTAAGAATTGAATTTAAAGAAATATATATATCTTAAATCTTAAAATAAAATAATAATATAGTTTGGATTTAAAATATATGAATAAAAGTTTTATTTAAAAATAAGATTTGTTTTGTATTATTCTCTTTAAAGAAATTTATTTATAGAAATTTGAAAGAGTATTTATTTAATAGGAATAAATACAAAAGCATTTGAATATTCATTTAAAAATGGATTAAATATAATATATATGATTTTATTAGAATATAATTGGTTTATATTCTATTTCCTTTTAAAGATTTTATTTACTTAAGGTTTAGGAAAGTATTTATAAATTAAGAAATGTATTAATCAATTAGGAAATTAATAATAAAAGCTTTTAAAATCTTTTAGAAATAATATAAAAAGTAATTAATTACAAGTGTTAACATCTAAATCATGCTAAGTAACATGTGTTAAGTAATTAGGTAAGGTTGAAGACAAGTGTCACATTTATTTTATTTTTCTTTTATTTTTAATTAAATCTAAATTTACTTATATAAACATATATCTTCCTCTTCATTTCCTTTTTTCTATCTTCTCATTTCAAAAGCAAAGAAAACTTCACCTCTAAACTAATTTACAAAACCAGAAAAAAAAAAAGGAAAAGAAAATCTGTAATCTTTTCAAACCAGAGAATCCAAGAATCAAGATCAAAATACTCCTCAAATTCAAGTTCAAAAATCTGTAACAAATTCTCCTGTAATCATTTTTCAAAACCCTGTAAAGCATTTTCCAAAGCTCTGTAATATCAAGCCTGTAACCATCCTTCAAGTATGCATGCAAGTATATCTGAAGCCAAAGAAAATTCTTTCCAGTTTCAAAGCATTTCAGAGATCTAAGCATATCAGTTTTCAAATTGTCAAAAGCTTCAGTTTTTCAAGCCTCTGTTTCTTTTTAAAACTGGTGAGTAAATCTAATTTTAAAAACAGTTTTAAAATTGTTATTATGTCTTGATATGCCTGATAAATGTCACAGTAAAATGATATGCAATGATTACTTGAATAATTGATGTGAATGGATGTTTAGATAAAAGTTTGTTATATCTGTGCATATTAATGTTCATGCTTTCTGTTATTTTCCTGTGAATAAAATTAAAACATAAATCAGTTTTAATCTGATATATATATATGAAGTATTGAGATGAATTTAGTAATGCATGTTTAAAATTATGTATGCATGCTTGTTAAAATCTGAATACCTGTCTATATGAATGTATATATTGGTATGTATGATTATGATCAACTCTGCTTACTTTCTAACAGACTAAATATTGAACGAAACTAAAAATTATCTTCAAGTATCTTTGTTAGGCTAAAGTATTCAAACAAATGTTGTTTGTTTGAGTATAATTAAGTTTTAAAATTTTAAATTATATAAATTGAGTTTGAAACTCTCTGGAAAATAAAAAAAATAATAACAGTGGAAGTTTAAAATTGGGTTAAAATTTAGTGAAATGATTTATTTATTTAAGTGTATAATCTGATTCATCTTTGAGAAATAGAATTTTTAAAACTAAAATCTCGATTTTTAGTTATATATAGAGGGTGCAGTTCACAGATGATCAGAATATGGTTTATGGGTTATTTCTGGTGATCGACTAGTTTTCGAAGGTTGAGATTTGGCATGGAGAGGCCGGTATGATCACTGATCATAGGAAAAATGGAGATCGTTTTTATAATTGACCGTGGCGGAGTCACGTTGTCGAACTAGGGTTGACTTTCTGTTTTTGGTCGATTTGGTTTAAGTGGCTGTAGTGTCGTCGTCAAGGCGTTTGGGGCAATCGGACCGAGGGGGATGTAATCGAGGCGTGGTGGCGAAGCGATGTACGAGGTGGTAGAGCTTCAGATCATCAGAGGCGATGGGGCGAGGCGTTTAAGTTGATCAGTTTTAGATTTCTTTTGTGTCGAATTGCTCGATTTTGTGTCAGTGAGTTTTCGAGTTTCCTGGGTTGTCGAGTGGGTTGATGATGTCGTCGCCGACTTGTTGAGGGTGGTCAGAGGTGCCAGAATTATCGCCGGCGTTAGTACACGTGCACGGTGTCCTGCCTATGTCAGTGGAGTGTTGTGGGAATTCGTCTCGAGGAAAGACTCGTGCAGTTTGGTATGTGACTCGAGTGTAAACTCGAGTGGTTCGGGTGAGTATGGTTTCAGGTTCAAAATTTTAAAAACTTAAGCTAAAACTAAACTAAATTTTGAAATTAAAGGGGACTCGGGTTAGACCCGAGTGATATTTGGGTTCGACCCGAAGCAAGTGTTAAGCATTTAAAAAAAAAAAAGGTTTTGAAGTTAAGCAATTTAAACCGTTTACTCACACCAGACCCATGTCTGACCCAAGTGTTTATTTTCTGTTTTATTAAACTCTTGGGTACTCAAATTTTTACGAGTAGCCAAGGGATTCAGGTTTGCTTTGACGAATCTTTGGAGGAGCAATGGAGCAGGAGGCTTCAGCGTTCGTAGATATAGTGTTCCGCTGTGTTAGTCTGTATGAGTCATTTGTTGAGTGTATTTGAGTTGTAATGACTAGACAGATGTTTATAACTGTCTAGTATGGGTTGTATAAGCTGTGTATCTCTGATGTATATGATACAATGTAATATCTTATTTGATTAATATAATTTATTCGTTCCGCTGTTTAGATTCTGATGTGTTTCTTTCTTTCTTCTCTATCTTTTCTCTTTTCTATCCCTTTCTTTCTTCTTGATGATACGACTTTTTGTGGAGAAAAAGCCGGGTCGTCACAGTTGGTATCAGAGCTGTAGGTTGAGTGAATACCTAGGCTTTGGAGTGATTTCTTTCTTGAGAGAGCGTATTTGTAATTTTTATATATAACTATATATATATTTATTCTACCTATCTATTGGGTTACCTGTTCGGGTTTTCCAATATAAGATATAAAGGTAGATAGGGTGGTGGTATGTGTAACACAACTACCAATGGTTGGAGTTTAAATGTTGAGGTTGGAAGTATCTGACGAGACTGTAGACCTAATACCGTCTCAAGTAAGCTTTGTTGTGGTATAGTATTTCATCGATCTCCGAAGGGAACTGTTAAAGTTCGGAGTTTATCTCTGAAGTTGAATGAGTAGAGTTGGATCTGTCGGATGTGCAGAAGCAAGTGATGGTAGCTTGGCAACCTCAAGGAGTAGTAGCTGCGTGAGGAGATGCAGTAACCATGGATTGTGTCCGAAAATGTTTTCTTTTGGAGCAAGTTTGAAGAAATGTGTCTGCTTCGGTGTTGTGGCTGAGTTCAGCAGAGTCTTTTCTGTTTGGTTTGGAGTCCGAGTTTCTCGAAGCTTTGGATAGGGAGTCTTGGCATCTGTGTCAACGATGCAGCTCGGAAGTGTTTTGTGTTCCAGCAGGAAGATCTTTTGGCTTTGTAGTTTTCTAGAGGTGGAGTTCAGAAGCTGCAGAGTGGATCCATTTCTTCGATGGATTGTCTAAGTCAAGCATAAACTGTTCTGATTGGTTAAGAGAGAACAATTTTCTTTGGATTTAGGCTGGGTTGATCGCAAAAGTGACTTGCGATAGTTTGAGTGTTCTCTTGAGTAGTCAGAGATTTTTCGGGATGTCTTCAGGGAAGTCAAAGGTTTGCCTTAGCATCTGTATATTTGAGTTTTCTTATCAACTAGGATTCCAGGATTGGAACCGGTGGTTCAACTAGTTGAAGGTTGATTCCTAGAGATAGGTTGGTGAAGCAGCTCAGTATTTCATGGAACTTCTGAGTTTTCTCTTTATGGATCTGTGGAACCATATTTCCAGGAAGTGTTGTCTAGTCTGTGCTCGAGTTCATCGACAGCTTTCTCATTTTCTCCAGATCAGAGTTGTGCAGCGGAAGCAAGGTGACAGCTGGAAGAACCTGGAAGTTGCAGTGTTGGGATTAAGAGTTGCTACAGGAAATTTTTCTGGATTTGAGTTCAGATTGGCAGTGCATCTGTTTTGTCTTTTCCGGATAAGAGAAGTAAGATGTAATCTTCTGATATTGAGGAGTAGAGTTTGTGTTTCTTGATTCTAGTTAATCTTGAGGAGATCATTTTGCTGAGTTGCTTGGTCTAGTCTGTTTCTAGAAGTATCAGCGAAGGTTGAGCTGATCGGAATGGATGTAGGCAGTCCAGAATTGTCAGAAAGTTCTGAAGATTAGAGATGGAGGAATTTGGAATTCGAAGTTGGAGACTTCGTTATTATTGAAGTTTTCTCTGGTAAAAGGGAGCTATAAGATTGGGTAAGTCTGGGAAGTCAGCTCCGAGTTGTTTTAGATCTCTTCTATATTCTGATTTGGATAAGTGTTTGATCTACAGGATTGAATGGCGAGTTTGGATAACTGGAATTCGGAGTATATCGCGTATCTTTGAGGAAGTACGTGTAGGATCCATCATTGGTTTTGGAACCAACAGTTCTGAAGGAATTGGTAGTTGAGTTAGACTTATCTGTGGTCTGATATTCTGATTAGTTTTATAGATCTAGTTGTGTAGGAGCTCTGTAGCTCAGTAGAATTGGTTGTTTGGATTCTGTTAAGCAAGTATCCCGGTATATATATATACTTGGGGAAACTCGAGGAAATTTTAGGAAGCTTATCCGGATCTGTGTCCGGGTAGCTAGTATAGTTGTTTGGATAAAATTGTTTGTTTGGATAAAATTGTTTGTTTGGATAAAATTGTTTGTTTGGATGAATAGTTGTTTGTTGATAGTGTATGGTTGATAAGTAGGCTTGAATTGTTTTAAAATTGGTTAAAATAAAATAAAAACTTTAGATTATCTTTTGTTTTAAATTTCGAGGACGAAATTCTTTTAAGGGGGAAGGAATGTGATATCCCGGGATTTCGGGGAATTTAAAATGAGATAATCTTTTAAATTAATTATTAAATATTGGTAAAGGTTGTTGTTTTCAAACAATTTAATATTGAGTTGTTTTTAAATATAAGTAGAAATAGATTTTTTAATAGACATATAATTTCAAATTTAATAAGTATTGTTTAAATGTATATATATGTGTATTTAAATTGATTTTTAAATAGGATGATTATTTACAATTTATAATGTAATTGTTTAAAATGGATATCTATATTTATTTGAGTTGATTTTAAATTTAGATTTTAAATTAACTTTGAAATTGAATTTAAGAATTGAATTTAAAGAAATATATATATCTTAAATCTTAAAATAAAATAATAATATAGTTTGGATTTAAAATATATGAATAAAAGTTTTATTTAAAAATAAGATTTGTTTTGTATTATTCTCTTTAAAGAAATTTATTTATAGAAATTTGAAAGAGTATTTATTTAATAGGAATAAATACAAAAGCATTTGAATATTCATTTAAAAATGGATTAAATATAATATATATGATTTTATTAGAATATAATTGGTTTATATTCTATTTCCTTTTAAAGATTTTATTTACTTAAGGTTTAGGAAAGTATTTATAAATTAAGAAATGTATTAATCAATTAGGAAATTAATAATAAAAGCTTTTAAAATCTTTTAGAAATAATATAAAAAGTAATTAATTACAAGTGTTAACATCTAAATCATGCTAAGTAACATGTGTTAAGTAATTAGGTAAGGTTGAAGACAAGTGTCACATTTATTTTATTTTTCTTTTATTTTTAATTAAATCTAAATTTACTTATATAAACATATATCTTCCTCTTCATTTCCTTTTTTCTATCTTCTCATTTCAAAAGCAAAGAAAACTTCACCTCTAAACTAATTTACAAAACCAGAAAAAAAAAAAAAAGGAAAAGAAAATCTGTAATCTTTTCAAACCAGAGAATCCAAGAATCAAGATCAAAATACTCCTCAAATTCAAGTTCAAAAATCTGTAACAAATTCTCCTGTAATCATTTTTCAAAACCCTGTAAAGCATTTTCCAAAGCTCTGTAATATCAAGCCTGTAACCATCCTTCAAGTATGCATGCAAGTATATCTGAAGCCAAAGAAAATTCTTTCCAGTTTCAAAGCATTTCAGAGATCTAAGCATATCAGTTTTCAAATTGTCAAAAGCTTCAGTTTTTCAAGCCTCTGTTTCTTTTTAAAACTGGTGAGTAAATCTAATTTTAAAAACAGTTTTAAAATTGTTATTATGTCTTGATATGCCTGATAAATGTCACAGTAAAATGATATGCAATGATTACTTGAATAATTGATGTGAATGGATGTTTAGATAAAAGTTTGTTATATCTGTGCATATTAATGTTCATGCTTTCTGTTATTTTCCTGTGAATAAAATTAAAACATAAATCAGTTTTAATCTGATATATATATATGAAGTATTGAGATGAATTTAGTAATGCATGTTTAAAATTATGTATGCATGCTTGTTAAAATCTGAATACCTGTCTATATGAATGTATATATTGGTATGTATGATTATGATCAACTCTGCTTACTTTCTAACAGACTAAATATTGAACGAAACTAAAAATTATCTTCAAGTATCTTTGTTAGGCTAAAGTATTCAAACAAATGTTGTTTGTTTGAGTATAATTAAGTTTTAAAATTTTAAATTATATAAATTGAGTTTGAAACTCTCTGGAAAATAAAAAAAATAATAACAGTGGAAGTTTAAAATTGGGTTAAAATTTAGTGAAATGATTTATTTATTTAAGTGTATAATCTGATTCATCTTTGAGAAATAGAATTTTTAAAACTAAAATCTCGATTTTTAGTTATATATAGAGGGTGCAGTTCACAGATGATCAGAATATGGTTTATGGGTTATTTCTGGTGATCGACTAGTTTTCGAAGGTTGAGATTTGGCATGGAGAGGCCGGTATGATCACTGATCATAGGAAAAATGGAGATCGTTTTTATAATTGACCGTGGCGGAGTCACGTTGTCGAACTAGGGTTGACTTTCTGTTTTTGGTCGATTTGGTTTAAGTGGTTGTAGTGTCGTCGTCAAGGCGTTTGGGGCAATCGGACCGAGGGGGATGTAATCGAGGCGTGGTGGCGAAGCGATGTACGAGGTGGTAGAGCTTCAGATCATCAGAGGCGATGGGGCGAGGCGTTTAAGTTGATCAGTTTTAGATTTCTTTTGTGTCGAATTGCTCGATTTTGTGTCAGTGAGTTTTCGAGTTTCCTGGGTTGTCGAGTGGGTTGATGATGTCGTCGCCGACTTGTTGAGGGTGGTCAGAGGTGCCAGAATTATCGCCGGCGTTAGTACACGTGCACGGTGTCCTGCCTATGTCAGTGGAGTGTTGTGGGAATTCGTCTCGAGGAAAGACTCGTGCAGTTTGGTATGTGACTCGAGTGTAAACTCGAGTGGTTCGGGTGAGTATGGTTTCGGGTTCAAAATTTTAAAAACTTAAGCTAAAACTAAACTAAATTTTGAAATTAAAGGGGACTCGGGTTAGACCCGAGTGATATTTGGGTTCGACCCGAAGCAAGTGTTAAGCATTTAAAAAAAAAAAAGGTTTTGAAGTTAAGCAATTTAAACCGTTTACTCACACCAGACCCATGTCTGACCCAAGTGTTTATTTTCTGTTTTATTAAACTCTTGGGTACTCAAATTTTTACGAGTAGCCAAGGGATTCAGGTTTGCTTTGACGAATCTTTGGAGGAGCAATGGAGCAGGAGGCTTCAGCGTTCGTAGATATAGTGTTCCGCTGTGTTAGTCTGTATGAGTCATTTGTTGAGTGTATTTGAGTTGTAATGACTAGACAGATGTTTATAACTGTCTAGTATGGGTTGTATAAGCTGTGTATCTCTGATGTATATGATACAATGTAATATCTTATTTGATTAATATAATTTATTCGTTCCGCTGTTTAGATTCTGATGTGTTTCTTTCTTTCTTCTCTATCTTTTCTCTTTTCTATCCCTTTCTTTCTTCTTGATGATACGACTTTTTGTGGAGAAAAAGCCGGGTCGTCACAGCTTGATTTTGCCGAGAAGGCAACGTAACATGGGTAGACTGTGATCTATGGTCAAGTGGAGTGGAGAAGTTCCATTTTATTTGGCAGTGAAATTCGAGGGCGCTGATGCCTACAGTTATATGGATTTTTGATGTGATTGCAACGTAACCCCAGATGTAGCTGCGATCTATAGCGGGTTCCATTGCGTAATCGAGGGGCACGGAGTGACTACCGTTATCTATGGATTTTTCCGAGATGGCAACGTAACCATCGGGTTAACTGCGACCATGGATGGGGGTGATGATTTCCAGAGCTTTCTCACCAAAGATGTTTCCTCTATTTTCGAAAATGTTTTCTATATTTTCAAAAAAATATTTTTCAAGTATTTTCACTGGGTGTTGAAAATGAGTCTGCTAAGTACTTATAGATTTTCAGTCCTACGCCTGATCAACCGTAAGACCGAATTTCTGTGAGAACAAGGATGGACTGGTTGAGACATCGAGTTATAAAAAAAATTTATAAAAACTATTTTATACTTTTATGTGGATTTTAAAAGTGTTTTAAAAATGATAAAAGAATAAATTATCTAATTTTAAGTACTAAATAAATTATGGCTTCGTTCCTTTTCGAGGACGAAAAGATTCTAAGGGGGGAGGAATGTGATATCCCGAAAATTCGAAGCAATAATAATAATAACGTGTTGCTTTTTATAAATAGATTTTTAAAAAAAATATAATTTACAAACTGAATTTGTATTTTTTTTAAATATATTATATATGATTTCTTTTATTTATGAATATAGTTTTATTATATTATTTCTTTTAAAGGATTTTTATATATGAAATTAATATAATTTGTGGATTTAAATTGTAAAATAATTTAATTTTTCCAAATTAAACAAGGTATTTGTTTGTTTATATATGTATATGGATTACTTTGAAATTCAAAAGTAGATATTTTGGAAATATATTAGATTTGAAAAGAACTCTATATTTTAAAATATATAAAAAATTTGTTTTGTAATTATAATATGTATGTACATATATATACATTGCGATTTGGAAACGATATTATTAATTTGATATAATAAATTTTCCAAAAGCTATTTAAAGGTTTATTCATAACATATATACATGTTTATTTATTAATGTATAGTTAATTTTAAAATCATATTCTTTAAGTTATAAATATATATAACATTTAAAACACATAATATAAATTTATTTCAATTATAATAGTTGAAAATGAATTAAAAGATTAAATAGTTTCTTTAAGATTATATGTACATAAATAAAAGATAACATGTGTAAACATTTTAAAATACCACCCAACAAGTGTAACTATTCTAAATGTGTAGATTTACAGGTGTAGTCATTTTATTTTATGAATTACAAGTGTCATTTATCATCTTTCATTTTAAATTATTAATAAAAGAAAACGAAAAACAAGAATATAAAAATTCCACCATCTCCTATTCTCATCTTTTCTTCATCTTTCACTTTACATTTCTCAAATTTTCAAAACAAAGAAACCTGAGATAAAAGAAATCAAGATCGGAAAATAAAACCAGAAATTAAATTCAAAACAAAACTCAAAGCACTTCATTTAATATCAAGTTTCAGATCAAATAATCTAAAATCTGAAAGCAAAAGAAATCTGATGCAAATCAAAGTAAAAAGATCAGTTCAAAATCTCATAACCTGAGTAAAACAACCTGAATAAAAGCAAACCAGATCAACCTGAAATCCAAACAAAGTAAGGGTCAAAATTCAACTATGCAAAGATCATATTCCAGAGTTCAAAGCAATTTCAGTTTCAAAAGCAAGTCTCAAAATAAAAACCTGGAAGCTTTGAAACTAGAAAGCAAATCTGGAAAGCAAGATCAGTTTCAGATTAAAATACAACTTAATACAAATCAAGCATGCAAGATCAGATCAGCTTGGTTTTCAAGCTTTAAAAAAAATATCATTCAGGCTTTCTTCTCTGCTTCTCTATTTTTTCCAGGTGAGAAACATTTACTTTCAAATTAGAAAATGAAAGTGATTTCTCTATCGACAGTAAAAAAATATTGTTCATCCAATTTCAAAAACCAATACCCCTCTATCTAGTTCATTTTTGATGATGATGTAAACTAGGGAAATATACATTTTCTAGTATATTTTAAGTTAAAATTAGTTTGTGAATGCATTTTGCTATGAAGATTAATAAATGATGGGTTTCACAGTAAATAGCATATTTTAGTGAAAATTTAATGTTCTTAATTCATGGATTCAAGCATGCAGTCTTGATCCTTGTATGAAAATATGAATTTTAGAGGTAAAATTGTAATTTTAGTGATCCATATTTTGGGAATAAGTAGATGAACAGATTTCGTTCAAAAATATATTTCTGTCGACCTCGTCGACGAGAAATGATGCGGCTTGCTCTAGAAGAGGTTGGTGATCATAGGGTAGGTGATGACCGTGGCGGAATTTTCGATTAGGCCTTAGGTTGTGCGAGCATGTTGTTTTTACGGTTTAAGGGGTGCCGTCTTAGGGTGAAGTCATGATTGTTTTGCGGCATGATAGTGCGACCGGAATTCTTAAGGTTGGGCTTGAAGGTGGATGCATGGTCGAGCTTTCGTCAGAGGTCGGTGGTAGTTGAAGCAAGGGTCGAACGATGGCGAGGTAAGTCAATTTGTAGAAAGGTCGTTTCTGGGTTTGGAAATGTGGTCGGGCTGCTGATAAAATTTCGATCGGGAAGTTCTTTTGCTTGGGTGAAGTGGCAAATCGGACCTAGAGATGATGAGAGGTTGAACGGTGGTGTCGCGGCAGTGCGTTGGGCATGGGCGAAGTTGTGCACGTGCACCGTGTGCACGTGATTTTTTTTGGTGATGGGCGAATCTAGTGAGGATGGCTAAGGTTCGATTTCAGGATAAATTCATCACGTGCTTCATTGATTCGAAAGGATTGTCTGTGAGTTGATCGGTGCAGTGTTCACTCCGGTTTCGTGGTGACTATTGCGTGTGGATTTTGGGTTATAGTCTGGTAGGAAGAAGATGAGGGAAGAAAGTAAGGGAGAGTAGTTTAGTGGTTGGTTTGGGTTTTGGGCCGTCTGATTTGTTCAAAATCAAGTGCGAGTTTTGGTTAAAATTTTGGGTTATGGGCTTCGGCCCATGAGTCTATGTTTATTTTAAAGAATGATTTATTAATAAATGAGTTTGATTATAAAGCAAAACAAAATCCATAACCCAATTACTTTACAAAAGTTTATAACAAAACTTGTTGTTTTTTAATAAATGTTGAGAAAACCAATGTCTTTAATATTAATGTTTATTTTTTTGGTAGAAGATTGGCTCAAGTTTTGTTCGAGTAAGTTTGTGGTGGGCACGGGTTTGATAGTTGGAATAGGGTTTCAAATCTGAATTAAAGTTGTACAGGTTTTAAAAATCTAATAGAATCATAGACCAGGTTTTAAAGTTTACAAATAAGTTATGTTCAGTTTTTTTAAAATTTTATAAGTGAATTTGTACTTGGTTTAGAAAGGTGAAGAAAATATTTTAGCCAAGTTTTAAAAATTAAACAACTTTTTAATTAATTATATTATCTTATTTTAAGAATGAGATTTAAATTAAAGGTTAATTACTTAAGGTAAGTAATTTAGGATTAATTTCTTTGTGTGATTAATTAAAGGATTCATTAATTAAAGAAATTAATTAGGGAATAATTAATTTTTAGAGGATAATAAATTGATGATTAAAGGTTAATTAATTAAGGTTAATTTACTAATGGATAATTACTTTTTGGAAGTAATTATGGATAATTAATTTAGATAGATAATTAAAGGGTGTTTAATTAATGGTTTGTAATTAATTAATATTAATTAAGCAGGATTAAAGGTAATTAATGTAATTAATTTAATTTATTTATATTAATTAGAAATGATGTAACTAATTAGTCTTGCTTATGGATGATTGGATTATATGGAATGCCTTGAATTGGTTGATATCTCTAATATAAAAATGTTTTGTAAAATGATATGTTGGGTTGTACAGTGATAATGTGGTTATCTATCAATAATGAATTGTTGTGCAAGTGACATCCTGTATTTAAATGTTTGAATTATATTTCAATTGAATAACTTAGGTAAGATGATATGGGACTCGAAGGGACCAGGATCGGGTATCAGTAAGTACCCGAAACCACTTCGATTTGTAATCTACAATAATTCTATATAGATTGATATGTGAGATAAATGAGTTAGACTGGAATAATTTAAATGACTGGACCATTTAAAACTAAGTAAAGGGATTGATTAAGTGTTGACTATAACAAGTTGTGAACTTGTAGTGATGAACGAGTTACCCCGGGTTTTAAGTAATATTTATACTCTTGTATTCCATGTTAGATGTGTTTACTCACGCTGGTTTCCAGTCTGACCCGGGTGTTAATTTGATGTAATGCTCGGGTCAGACAGAGTATTACAGATTTTCAGACAAGGACGTTCTGAAGCTCAAGAGGCAAGCTGGATGGCAGAAACGTATGGAGAGTATTCCGCTGTGATATATTGTAGCTTATCTAGGGTCATGTTGAATTTTACTGTCCAATGTTTGTGTAAATGTTGTAACTCTGATGTATTGATGTAAATTAACTAATACAGTTTTCCTTTGTATAACTGTTATTTATTTGATATTATATTTTGATCCGTTGCGAATGTGAGAATCTGTGTTTCTGTTTCTTCTTCTTCTTCTATCTCTTTCTTCTTTTCCTTAACTATCTGAAATTTTCTGGATCGAAATTTTTGGGTCGTTACAAAAAGTTTCTATTACCTCATCCTCTAATCGCTATAGGGATACATGCTTCTAAACATTTTATAATATAGCATCTTCACCTTTTATCATTTCACAACATGTTGTTTACCTATTGAACATAGTTCTTGGGATCTCTAGACATATAGATGTGGTAATCATTATGAGGTAATAGTCCAATTGGATGTTTTATGGACTTTCTCTCTAGCCAACCCTTTCAGTAAAGGATCTGCCAAACTTTCATTAATGCGAATCTGATCTAGTTTAACAGCATCTGAAGAGAGTAACTCTCTTACAGTATTATGCTTATGATGTATCTTCCATTGCTTACCATTGCAATAATGGTTCTATACGTTTGAAATAAACATGGTGCTATCATAATAAATCAACAAAGTTGGTATCAGTTTTTCCCATAAAGGTATCTCAACAAGAAGATTTCTTAAGTAATCCACTTCTGCACTAGCTATTGCTAGTGTTATCGTCTCATATTCCATAGCGAACTGAGCCAAAATAGTCTGTTTCATGGATTTCCAAGAAATAACCCCACCAGCTATGCTAAAAAAATAGCCACTGGCTGCTTCAGAACTATCGGATAAAGTATTCCAGTCCACATCGATATATCTTTCTAATACAACTGGAAATTTTTTATAATGTAATCCAAAGTTCTTGGTCCGTTTTAGGTATCTCATGACCCTTTCAATAGCATGCCAATGCTCAATACTATGCATACTAATAAATCTGCATAATAATCCCATGACATATGCTATGTCAGGTCTAGTATAAACAATGACTACTAAAGGCTGCCAATAATGCTTGCATAGTCGGGCTATTTTACACTTTCACCGGTGTTCGTATATAGTTTTTCATTTGGATTATATGGTGTACAAGCAGGTTTATAGTCAAAGTAATTGTATTTATTTAATATCTCCTTAATATAATAAGATTGATCTAAAGAAATTCCTTTATTTAAACTAGTGATCTTAATATCAAGGATTACACTTGCTTCTCTTAGGACTTTCGTATCAAAGTTTGCACTTAAAAGAGATTTAACCTATTAATAACATGAATGTTTGAACCTAAAATAAGTAGATTATCTACATACAAACATATAATAGTGCAAATGTCATTTTCATATTTATAATAAATACATTTGCCACTTTTATTAACTTTTAAACCTTATGATATAATCAAGTTTTCAAATTTTTTTATGCCACTGTTTAAGTGCTTGCTTTAGACTATATAAAAATTTAACTAACCTGCAAACCTTATATTCTTGTCTGTATATTACAAAACCTTAAGGTTGTCCGTATAAATTTCTGCTTCTAAATCACCATTTAAAAAGACAACTTTAACATCCATTTGATGTATTATCAAATCACGAATAGACGCAAGTGAAAGTTATACTTGAATAGATGTAATTCTAGTTATGAAAAGGTATCAAAAAGCCTACATTTTCTCTATGCTTGAAACTCATAGCTACTAGATGGGATTTACGTTTATCGACTGTTCCACCGGGTTTTAGTTTCTTTTTAAGTATCCATTTAAAGCCGGGATCTTACAGTAAGGTGGTAAAACAACAAAGTGCTAAGTCTAAGTAGATTCCAGAGAATACATCTGATCGTTTATAGTCTTTTTCCAAAAATCGGCATCTAATGAAGATAGGGCGTCTAGGAGGTTTAATGTGCCCTCCTCTAAAGTGTAAGCACAAAAATCTGAGCCATTACATTTTCGCTATTCTAGCTCATTTACTTCTCCTAGGTTCATTTTCAAAAGAGTCATTTTGTTCATTTCGTACGTGAATAATATTACTAGATGTACTCCCAATATTTTTTAATTTAAAAAGAAATTTAAGTTCATAAAAATCAACGTCATTAGATTCATTCTAGCATGTGCATTTAGATCATAAAATCTCTATGTTTTGCTATTAATAGCATATCGAATAAATGCACATACATATGCTCTATTTGCTAACTTAATTCTTTTAGAGCCAGAAATAAGAACATAGACCCCAACTTCTAAAATATGACACATTTTGTTTATGATTTTTCCAAATTTTCGTAAGGTGAAAATTTGTTTTTAGACGTAGGAATTCTATTTACTACTAGGAAGCACGTAGTTAGTAACATTTCCCCTCATCAATGTGATGCTATCTTAAATTAAGTAAAACAGCTATAACTAATTTAGTTAAACTCGTATTTTTTTTTCTTTCAACTTTACCATTTATTTCAGATGAATAAGGTGTAGTTCATTCATGTATCATACTAAGTTTCAATAAACATATTGGATTCATATTCAATTCCTCTATCACTACGTAATCTTTTAACTTTCTTAATAAACTAATTTTCAATTTCAATTATATAAGATTTAAACATTTCAAATGCATCACCTTTCATTTTTCATTTGGTACACATAAGTAAATCATAGTAGTCATCAATAAATGTGATAAAATAGCGATGTCCTTTTCTAGTCAAAATTCCATTTAATTCACATATATCATAATAAATCAACTCTAAAGTTTCAGATTCTCTAATTACGTATTTAAGTGGAGTTTTTGTAATTTAGGCTTGACTACAAAAATCATATTTTCAAAATCTTTCAATGATACGTTAGGAGTTAATCTTAAGCTACTCATATTCTTTACTATACGCTTGTTCACTGACACATTTTAACATGCTATATATTAAATGAACACAACATATAAGCAGAAGGAGATATTTATTACTTTCAACATTCAACTTTAACATACCCTCAGTAGCATAAGCCATACCCACAAACATATCATTCACAGTGATGGTGTACAGATCATCCCTTATAATTTGAGTAAAGCCAGCCTTATTAAGTGATAACTCGAAAGTAGGTTATTTCTCATCTTTGACTTTGCATCATATCCTTTTAGTATGATTGTCTTTCCATAGGCAAAGTTCAGCTCAACATTCCGATCTCAACAACAATAGCAGTGTGAGAGTCTCCTAGCATCATTTTCTTGTCCTCAACATCCGTGTACGTTTGAACATAGCACGGTCATAGCAGATATGGCGTGTAGCGCCAATTATCTACTCACCATCCTTTTGATCCCCAACTAAGGTCGATGTCATTAATTATAGCAGTTTGTGACTCCTCTTCAATCTGGTTCTCTTGAGGACCAGGACAAGGCATGTTCCTACACATTCATGCCTATGACCTAGTTTGCAATAGTTATAACAAAAAATTGACCAAAATTAGTCTTTAAGCATGGTATTTGATGTGGTGCAGTATGGTTCCTATGAAGGTTCTCATTCTTGTTGCAGTTCTAATTAGGCTTATGGTTCTGATTCTTAAAGTTTTTGGGTTTGGTTTCAGAATCGCAGCCTTGTTAATGTTGTTGGAAATAGAAAGCACTTCCTTTTTCAAATCTTATTTTTGGTATTTCTCTTCAATTTGTAGGCTAAGAATAAAATTTCAAATGAAAATTGTTTAGTTTTATGTCTAAACTTTTTTTTGAACTCTTTACAACTAGGGGCAATTTATCATTGGTATTGCAACTTAAAACTGCATGTCAATAGTCATAACTTCATAGACGATCTCATGAGCTATTTTCTGAAGCTCATGAGACTGTGTCTCTACTGACATGTCATCGGACCTCTGATGTTTGGGGTAATGATTGACTATGTATTCCTTTGCTCCAGCTTCCTCCATGTTATACTTCTTCCGCAGCACCTCCCAAATCTCCATAGCCAATTTTCCTCTGTGTTGTGGTAGTCATATATATTCAAAATGAAGTTTTTGCATAAGTATTCATGATCGATCCATGATTGTAACTCCTTGCTCTCTACCTTATATATATATATATATGTGTGTGTGTGTGTGTGTGTTCGACTGTTGTTCTGTGATCTGTTTACATTTGTTGTTATATTTTGTTCTGATAGATTCGTTAGCAACCAACGTTTTGTATTAAACATTTATTGAGTATGTCAATCCCCTTGAGAAAGATAAAAAAAAATTTGAGCACCCAATCGACGTATTCAATAGATGTTTAAGACAAAGCTTACAGATGGTCGTTCCTAACCAGCCCTATTCTCTACATTAGCAGACAGTATTACTCAGTAATACACTTTGTTAATGTAGGTTTCTAGGTAGGGCATCATAGAACGTATTTACATTTAGTAATTATTGGATAGTTTAGTACACATGACTTTGAAAATAGGATTAACATGCGAAGAAAGTTGTTATCGTTATTAATTGCTTTTAATTTAATTGTTTTGGTTTGTTTACATGTCTCGATCTTTTTACTAACTACCTATCATTGACTCACCGATATCTTTTTACTAACTACAGGATATGGTAAAGAAGCGGAAGCTTACTCGCAAGCAAAAACAAGCTGAAGATCCATATGAACAACTTGAAGCAAATATTGAACCCAATGACCAACCCGAACCAAATTTAGAAACCAATGAGCAACATGAAACAAATTTAGAAACTAATGGGTAAGGAATTAAAGCATGTAGAGACAATATGATGTAATGTGAAGAAATATTGAAAACAACGAATTTAAAATTGGAAACGATGCGATGGAGAAATAGATTGATATTCAACATATATATGAAAGTCTGATTCAAAAGAAAAGGCTAGAGGTCAAACTCGAACGAAAAGACTTCCTTCGGATCGTGTATCTCAGATTAACATTGAATTTAATGAGAATGTTGTACTAATAGGAGAAGGTTCTATAAAACTATCTTCTTACTTAGGACTGCTCGTATGGGAGCATGTTCCATTCATGATTGATGATAGGCGGAATATTGGCAATGATTTAAAACATGTGTTGTGGAGTTCCATTCAGGTATCACTTCAATATACTTCATTTTCTTTATTCAGATTATTAGTTTATACGCAGCGTCACTTAATTTTCTGACATGGCATATTGGATAACCACAGCACAAAAATCAATGCATACCAATGATATTTGTTGATCACTTTTGTAAATTAGATTTGCTCTGCTCTGCTTGATCATTTTTGATCAAAGTCTATCATAATATTTGTTGCTCTTTAGAATAAAAAAAGAATGATGCAGCCGCATTAAGCTATTGCTATATGCAGCTGAACTGCAGCAGTCGTGTTATCTAAATGTTAACATCATGGAAGCATAGGTCTTCAATGATTGGGTTATTAGCTACTAGAACAAAACTATGGAAAAAAAATAATGCTACATTAGTTACAGTTTTTTTAGAACTACTATTATTTGTATCCACTAGTCAAGGCAAGGATATATATTTTGTTCATTTTTTATTTTACTATATGAATATGAATATACCTACTACTTTGTAGTAATTGCAAGTGTTTTTTTTGTGGTTGTAAGGGCAATATATTTAGCATAAGGGGATTAGGATTGGAATATTTGCTGGTATTATGTGAATAATTTGGTTGGTTTATTTGTTATTTTATTATGTGAATATACTCACTATTATTTAAAGTATCAATCAACAACAAGCTACTATTTAGTAGTAGCTCAAATTGGTATTTTGTAGCAACATAGACTGTTAAGGAAAACATTAAGGAAAACATAGACTGTTAAAAGTTTAAGGAAAACGTTGACTAAATAACAAATGCAACATTTTTCAGTTATTCTAGATATATCACTTAAGGGTATGTACAGTCGAATTAGTAATGTCATACTTTAAGTGCTATCCAAACTAAAGTTGGATGTCACTTAAAGTGATGATAGTGTGTAAATAAAAAGAAATATTAGGGTTTTATTATTAAGTAAATTAACTGATATGCATACTCATGAGACCGGCTCGATAATTAATAAATAAAAACTAGTTTGAACAAGAAATCTTGAATGCAGAAACCATCAATTTGTGAATATAGCACCATATGCAAGCAACTAAAAAGATTTGAGATAGATTGATGATTGTTTCCACATACAAATTACACTCAGTAAAGAGTATGTAAAGGTGAAGATTAAATTTAAACTGACACTATTGAATTTTTTTTAACTAGGATGTGCACTGCTGCATGTAGCAATAGCCATGTTGTTGGTTATTATAGCAGCTACTTTGTCTTTGAGCTTACTATGTTGCAAACAACAACAAACTATGTTATTAGTATTTTGAGTTTGGAATGGCAGTCCGACCACCAGCAAGGCGAAGTGATGCTATCCCGGATGGGACAAAGGCTAAGACTAATTTCCCCTAAGGATGTTCTGAAATTATTTTGCACAACAAAAGCGTTTTACTTATTCCATCAATACCGTATACAAAAAAGAACCTGCCTTTCAAACCAATGACATCATCAAGGGCCATGTTATAAATGTTTATTTGATCGATGTTTTAAATTTTTGTTAATTCTTCGCTTTCATCTCCATAACCCTAATTTATTTTCTTTGTTCAGTTTTTAAAATGCTTAGACCTACTATAATACTCTTATATCAATAAAATTATTTGCTACCATTTTCAATTTCAATTTTACACAAATAATTAAATCGAAGCTTCTTGTATACTAATTTCATAGGCTGGATATTTTGAAATTGGTACCATTATATGTCTAATTATGACATTATGTCTCAAACCAAGACAAATATTTAATTATATTCATATTATTGTACTAATATGGAGCTAAAAGTACTATTCATGATTTGTTTGTCTTAAAAACAATTGGTAATAAATGCAAAAAGTATTCCCATTAAATATTACTACAATATGCAAGGATGTTATTTTGGATAGGCAAGATTATTGTTGTGGAGTTAAGATATTCTTTTTATTTATTTATTTTGCCTTTTTTGCATTTTGTAGGCTAGATTTAAAATGGACGAGGAGTGGCAGAAAGTGCCTTTTGTTAACTGATCAGAAGAAAAGAAAGCTCCTTTTGTCCTAACTGTAGGTTTAAAACTTTTTACAATTCTCTCTATTTTGTTAAACTTTTTTTAAGCCACTTTTTTATTTCATTTTATCATGAAACCTTTTGAAAACCTAGGTTGAAAAATTCAATCCATAAGAAACAAAATAATGAAAGTATAGAGCACTTAAAGGTTGATAAATCAATGGAAGTTAGAAGTACAAGTAATAATAGTCAGGATATGGGATTTGATTGGCAGTGCAGGGACATCATTTGGGATGTGATAGAAGTATTCCATTTGGTGGGTAATGTGAGCTGATATAACCATTTGATGTAATCAGGTTGTCTACAACTAAATCTAAATTATTAGATAACTGATAATAATGTACATGTAATAAACAAAACCATTCACTGACCCTAAATTTATAAAATTTGGTAGGTAATATGAACTGATAATAATGTACATGTAATAAACAAAACAATTCATCGACCTTAAATTTAAATGGCTTTTAAGATCAATTATTGGATCAAAAAAGCTTAACCATGCTGTCTACAACTCGGTAATATAAGAAATTGCTATATATGAAGTTATATGGTACATTAGAGGCTTGAATTCCCCTGCTAAACAACTTGATTTGATGCATATGTTAAGTGGTAATAGTTATTCTTTTATTGGTTTAATGAAAATAAGCTGTCATTAAACAAAGTCAGTAACTTAGTATATATGATAGGTCCTAAAATGGAAGTGAGTTTGATTCTATACAGTTGTTTATTGCTATAATTTAGTTGATCAAAGGTGGAAAATCCATAAAGAACTGGAAGAAATTTGGTTTTCAAGAAAATGGCAACAGAATCAATTCTTATCCTTTCGATTCCTATCCAGACTATAGAACTCCATATACATCTTTACGTCATGCGAATCCTGTTTGCGTCCCCTACCCAATTAACGGAGAAGCTAGATTTCCTCATGCTCAAAACTGATCTCATAAATATAACAACTCTAATCGAAAAAGGGGATTTCAATGTTATCAGTGTGGAGATAAAAACCACAAGATCAAAGACTGCTTAAATTCATTTCAATGTTTCAATTGTGGAGTGACTGGTCATAAGAGATCGTCGTGCCCCTTGTTTTTCAATCAATTTCTCAATTCTGAGCCGATCTTCCCTTATTCCGATCCTATTCACTCGAAGCCATTGAGTATGAAAGATCATCACTTTCATTTTGTTCTTGATTTCTTGAGATTCAGGGGTCTATTCATGGATTGTTGTGTTGGAAATATTGCTGAATGTAGCTATTTGTTCCACAAAGTATTTTGGCACTTTGATTGCTTGATTTCCGATAACATAGGTAAGTATTCGAATCTTGATAATCAGAATGGTTCTCAAGTTAAAGATTTTTCGAATAGTAATAATGCTTTTCATGATTTGGAGGATTTGCGTTGGATCGATATCGAGAAGTTTTATGTATCTGACTTGAATAACGATCTCCATGATGATATCTTTTTATTGGACCCTGGTGTCAGAGGTTGTTATTATCATCATTATCCTGAATCGGTGGATTTGTCGATTGGTGATTTTTCAGATTCAATGTTTTCGAGTTCAACCGTTATGGACGACTATGAGATCATAGATAGCTCTGCTTCTACTCAAAGTTTTTGCGCTTTAGGTTGTGACTTTATTGATGATTTTGGTCCTACTGTTAATCTTTGTGATGAGGCCGGAGACGTTTATGACCAGGTTAATAGGAGTGAAGAGAGATTTGGTCAATATTTTACCATAACCGATAGTGACATTTTTTTCAGATGAGGAAGGGAATAAGGTCAATGGTTGCGGTCAAGAGGAATTTTTCTCTGTTCATTCTTGTTTTGTGGGTCTTTGTTCATCTGAGTGGATAGAATTGCCAAGACTTGAAAGGAAGATGGATCCACTTTCAATGATGGTGAGTTGTTTGATTCTTTGCATAAGTCATTTAAGGATAATGTTGAGTTGAATTTGGTTAGTCTTGATGGTTTTAAAAAGCCTGTTAAATTTAAATGTGCACACGAGTTTGGTGTGTCACATTGTACACTCTGTTTTCAGAAGATGAAGCTATCCAGTGTTAATGTATTGATTGAAGGCTCGCAAGCTACTATGGTTGATTCAGATTCTGGAGGGGTTTCTGTTTTTTCTTTTACTATTTCTTCTGCATCTGATTTGAGGATAAGGGATTCTATTATGTTCAAGGATGGTCAATTCTATTTTGCCTATTCTTGTAAGTTGGTGCCTCAGTTAGTTATTCCCTAAGAGGTTTTCACTTTAAAGTTTTGTATTCTATTGTCTAATAGTGAAATGGATACTTGTTGAAGTCAAATGATCTTTTGTATAATATTGTTGAAGAAGAAACTGAATCAGCTTTTTGTAAAGAAGTGAGCGGTTCAGTAGGTGATTTTTCAGTAGATCAAGTTACAAGTGGTTTGGACAGCAATTTTATTGTTAGCAATGTGAGTGAAGATATGGTGAATTCCAAATTACAACAATCTGATGGAGTGGCCTATTATTGTACAGGAGGTTTCAAGTTTGTTATGTATTGTTTTCTTACGGTTTATGGTTGATTTCCTCGTTTTCCTGCCCATGCTAAAGAGTTACGTCGTGAAGCCAAATTAAGGAGAAGAAATTGTAAGAGACTTTTAGTTGGTAGTATTAGGAGAAGTCCTCATTTAAATCATAAAGTTACTTAGTCTTCTGATTGAGGATTGTCGTTTTTCTCGGGGAATTATTGTGTTTTTTTGTTATTTTAGAGTTTATTTATGGTTTGTGTAGATATTGTATTTGGTGATGTTTCAGCTTTGTTGTGGAGGTTGCATTTACAGCTGAGGACTATTTTCAGGTTGCTGCTGCTCTTTAGATGTCGCTCTTGACTGAAGTTCAGATTGGTATCGTCTCTTTAGGGTTGGTTTTTAGTTTTTTAGGGGTTTTTGTGGGTTTTTTTTTTCCTTTGTATGGGGGTTTCTTTTGCTACCTGCCAGGCTTGTTGGCAGCTCCTTACTATTGCTGTAATATATATATGCATGTGTGCTCTCCTCTCCTCTAGAGGACCACAAATTTTTCTCAAAAAAATTTAGTTGATCAAAGGTTGTATCTACATAAATACATTAGTGGTTTGTAATTTTCATATAAGATATAGCCTTTTTCCTTCAAACACACATGGAAAAAGCCATTATGATAATAGAGTGCGGTGGTGATGAATTGGTTTTTTGTGCCTATCTCATAGGTTGTCTAAGTTTAAGGTACGATCTTATCTATCTGTCATATTATAGCTGCTGTGGATTCACAAGACTTTCAATAATCATAATTTCATTACTATTTAATCTATATTAGTTATGATGGATTATTATATTCATTTATCTTTAGGTGAGGATGGTTAGCATTATACTGCCTCCGCCTAACAAATTTTTTCTAGAGCGAGTCCATTTGTTTATGGTTTCGTTGGTAATAATGCGCACAAATTATATATATATTTTGCAACTTATTTTTCAAAAATTCATCACTTGCATTTTTTACAGTGTAGATGTGTTGAGTAAGCTTGTAGAATTAATACATTATAATATTTAGCATTCACATAAGCATGATCCAACAATTTTCACTTTATATTAAATTTGATCGAACAAATTGCATTGACATTGGGTTTCCCTTTTGCACTGCACATGCAATTTTATTTTGCTGATTTCCTTACATGTCACGGTCTAAGATGCGTTTATATACATGCAGCTGTTCAGTCTATTGCTTTCCCAGCTGATAGTCATTTTCATTGTTGCACTTTAGCTGTAGTTCAGACTATCATTTCCCTACATGTATGCCTACTTGTTTTCCCACTATATCTACTATTGCTCTAGATTTAGCGATTCATGTGCTATGTTCTGGTCATTGTTTATATGTTGCACTCTCTTTTCCATGTGGATACTAGCTAATGAGTTTTAATATTTTGTTCTATTATGCCTATTCATGTTCTGGAATGTACAACAAATCATTTTTCACACTTCTGAGTTTGGCTTCTTTTTACTGCCATGCTCAAGGAAAAGTGTTGAGCACTAGAATTTAAAAAAATTCCAATATAGCCACATTGGGTCCTCTTTGGAAGTGGTCATAGCCGATGGTCGTATTCTTAGACTATTCTCCTCATGAAGATAACTGATGGGAAATGAATCTTTATTGATGTATAGATTTTCTACTTTATAGAGTTGTGTGCTATTAATTAGTTATTCATGGTTAATTCGGGGGTGGACAGTCTTCGAAATATTTGCAATGTTTACTTGAGTTTCTTAGTAATGTATTTGTTGAGTTTTAAAGAACAACCTGATGAAGTTTGAATTATATATATGAAATGCTTAGTGTGAATATGTGAAATTTTTTGATTGATCTGTATGAAATATTATGCTGCAATTTAACGTATTTGTTGTCTACGATAAGAGATGTGAAGATATATATATATATATAATAAAAAGATGAAATTGAAATTGATAAATGTTATAAATTAGCAATACATGGAATAGCGTTAGATAAACGCTATTGATTAACAAACGCTATAGAAACTGTGGATGGGATTTAAGAATTATGCTTAAAAATTGCTATAATATAACTTCATAAATGCTATATAAACATGAATAACTCTATACAAATATGATAAGAAACACCGTCGAAATAGAAATGAAACACTACATAAATATGATAAGAAATGCTATGAAAATAGAAACGTAATGCTATAAAAGTATGATAAGGAACGCTATTGAATATAACCTTAATGCTATAAAATAGTATGACAAAACACTATAAAATATGCCTAGCAAACGCTTTAGAAATCAACTACTGGATAATATTTCCGTAGCGTTTTGGTTTTGATAATAGAAGATAAACGCTGTAGAAAATATATTTTCATAGCTTTCTTGTTTATGCTATGTAAAGCTGAAGGCCTACCATGGCATGTCATTCCATAGCTCTCTCAGAAACACTATGGTATGTTATAATAGTGTTTTCTAAACGCTATGAAAGCCTCATTTTGTTGCAGTGATGGATTTATGATTGGCATACAACTCAAACCTCTCTCCTAAGAGATAATGTCTCCAGATTTTCAATGCGAAAATCACAGCTGCCAACTCCAAATCATGAGTAGGATATCTTACTTCATGCGGTCTAATCTGCTTGGATGCGTAGGCAATAACCTTACCATTCTGCATTAATATGGCTCCCAATCTAGTTCCACATGCATTAGCATATATACCACCAACCCTTGGTTCCCATTTGGAACTACTAACACGGGTGCATTGGTCAACAAATGCTTTAACTTAAGGATTGCTTTCTCACATTTTTAAAACCAAACAAACTTTACTTTCTTTCTGGCCAGCTTAGTTAAGGGTGCTGCTATCCGCAAGAAATCTTTAATGTGCTAGTAGTCAGCAAGTCTAGGAAAATTTTTGATCTCAGTCACCATCTCTTGTCTCTTCTAATTATTAAAAACTTCGATCTTATCTGGATCGACTGATAATCCTTTCTCTTAAACAACATGACCAAGGAATTTAACTTTCTTCTTCCCAAAATGACACTTGGTAAACTTCGCCTTTAGCTGATTCTACCTCAAAATCTCAAGCACCATACTAATATCAACTTCATGCTCCCTCTCATCCTTAGAGTATACTAGAATGTCATCTATGAATACGTGAACAAACCTATCCAAGTACTCTCGGTAAACTCAGTTCATCAAATCAACGAAGAAAGCAGGTGCATTTGTGAATCTAAACGGCAACACCAACCACTCATACAAACCTTCGAAAGGCTGTCAAAGGAATGCTATCCTCCGCCACTCTTAACCGATGGAAATCCGTCATTAAATCCAACTGGGAGAATACTCTGGCTCCATTCAACTGATCGAACAGATCATCTATTATGGGAAAAGTACATTTATTCTTAATTGTCCCTTCATTCAGCTTATGATAGTTAATGCACATCCTTAACGACCCATCTGGTTTCTTTATAAATATCAAGGCCGTTCCCCATGGAAAATTTCTTGGTTTGAAAAATTTCTTTCCTTATAGATCAACTAGATGCACCTTCAATTACTTCATCTCAGTTGGTGTCATTCTGCTAGGTGGTCTACTCACAGGTTCAGCTTCGGTTATAAGATCCATTCTAAACTCAATAGTTCTATTAGGGGGTAATCCAGCGATTGGCTCAAAGTCATTTGGAAACCCTCTTGCTACCCAAACCTGACTTAACTCATCACCTTTCTCCATAGCATTAAGCAAAGCACTACCACTCCTCTCAGTATTCTCTACTAAGAATATCACTCGGTTATGACTATCAAGGTGCCTCAGTGATATATCCCTATCATAGCAAAATACTCTAGCCTCATACCTGCTCAACCAATCCATTCCCAAAATGATCTCGAAATCTAGGACATCGATAACATACAAAATGCATGCAAATTTATGACATACAAATCAAGTTCTAAGTGGTCACATCTCAACCCCAGAGTTGCACACCCTCCTATAGGATTCGCAACCCTTAAGGAAGTAACAAGATATGTAGGTTCTAGGCATAATCTATCAACCAAACACCGAGATATAAATCAATTTGATGCACTGGTATCAAAAGGTACTCTAATTGAAATACCCTGAATAAAAAGCATACCTTCCATCACCGTCTTTCCCTTATCTGCTGCTGTAGGCCTAGCTGATCCAATAGCAAAGATCTTTCCTTTATCCTCCCTAACCGGCTCTGGACACTGATTCTTGTAATGCCCAACTTGATCACAGTTGAAGCATTTCACATTCTTCTTAACTGCAGCCTTCTTCCTATTTTCTGACCGACATTCGTGCGCAAAGTTACCTTCTTATCACACTTATAACATATTACCTCATCCTTTGACCTCTCAGCTATGTCTCCCTTCTACGCTACCTTCTTTTTAAAGAACTTCTTCCAATGAGAACCCTGAGTTTCCACAGACTTCTCTTTAGCTAGATCAACTAGCAACTCCTCATGGCGAATAGCCATCTCCACCACGATATTACAAGGATTCCAGAAATGTGTCATGGTCATCCTAGGAAGTTCGGGCATCAATTCTTGAATGAACTTCTCATCCTTTTGATGTCAGTATCTATAAGTGCATACCCATATCTAGACAGCACCTCAAACTTAGTAACATGCTCAACTACTGACATCTCCCCTTGCACTAAATCCATAAATTTCCTCATCAGCTCAAATTTGGCAAACTCTGATAGCTTCTGCACAAATCTTATCTTAAAATCAACCCAAGTTAACTACTCTTTCGGCTCCCCAATAGTAACATAGTTCCACCAATGTAGTGCTGACAGTCTAGAGGCTAAACTTTTCTTTTATCCACCATTCAGACCCATATTAGTAAATATTTTCTATAATGCAACAACCAATTCTGAAACCTCCATTGCACATGTTCCTAAGAATGGCTTCCCATCCAAACTAGTGTAATCTCTACTTAACAAAGTGATATTCCCAACTGGAGCCATATGATTAGCTCCTTCTATATTTCTAGCAACACCAGTAGCAGCTCCAGCTAGCACCACACCGATAAAGAACTGATACATCACCTCCGTGTCCACTGGTGGATTTGCAGCACTCACATTGACTTCAACATTTGGGTTACTAGTATTAGTTGATCGACTAAGGTTTCTCTTGGTAGTGGGTTGAGCATTTCCATTTGTTATGTTTTATCCTCCGTCGAGATTTCCTCTTCCATTTCCTTCTTCCATATCTCTTTCTCGTAAATCTGCATACAAGCCATAGTAAGGTACAGAAGAATAGTTAAAGAGAGCGGGTTACACATACTTATATATAAAACTAGATACATCAATTACAAGTACGTTATTATGATGTTAACCCAAACCCCAATCTTATTATCTGATTCATTAGATCATGTTTGAAAAAATATTTTAGGTTTAAGTTTCTTTTAAAGTTTCATAAACCATGCTCTGATACCAATTTGTAACATCCGCCTACTTGGATACTTAAACTAACAACTACGAATGCTGCAGCCATCCATAGTTATTAATTCTTGGCAACCAAATATGACGACATTAGTTACACTAATAATAGAAATACTAGAATATGGAAGAATTTTAAACAACAAATAAAATCACATTCCAATTCAAAATATTTCAATTTGATTACATAATCCCATTCGCAGACCATGTTCAGATAACATACAATAACAAAATACACCAGGAGCGACATATAAAGATGCCCCCTTGGTTGATCATATTACATACTAAGGCATTAAAATAGTTTACTTATACAATCAAGCATACATCGAAAATGAAATAACTATAGATAATTATCTGCCTCCTGCATGCCTTCGAAAGCTGTATTCGCCTAAACATAAAACTTAAAAACCTTTAACTCTCAACCTACTCAAAGTCAATTGAGTACCCGAGAGTTTAAGGGGAAAACAAAACTTCGAGTTAGACAAAAAGCCTGGTATGAATAACAATCTACCATCTCAAACCATTTGGATATCCAGTGAGACAACATCGCTAGTGGAATAGGTTTTCCTACATCCACAATGGTTAAAAACATAGTATTTCAAAACATTACGATGATATGAAATACAAATAAATCAATTATGGATTACCCATCCCCATCCATTCTGACTATCTATCTAAATTATTGTTTCTAGGGTTACTATTAATCTATTAAATGTTCATAGACTATCTATCCAATTATTGAGTTTTCATGAGATCACCAAGAACCTATTAATAACTCCAATATCATATCACTTATTGTGACGCCCCACCTCTATACCCACGCTAACCAAGAACACTACGATGTAGTGCTGTCAATTAGCACGGAGAATAAGTCTGTGGAGGAGCGACCATCCATGTAACTTCTTTGTGCGAGCACTGATACGTCAGATAGAATAGAATGCATATCTTTTAAGGAGGAAATCCGACATACCGATACAAACACAAAGCTATCACACGGTGGCTATATATAATCTTCGGAAACAAATATAGAAATAATCATAACATAAATCAGTCACAGACATCCATATCACAAAGGCGGAAGAAGATATGAATAAATATATAACACATGAAAGTGTACATCAGAGTAGTGGTCAGAAAGATCCACGATAATACAAAAGAATAGCATCACGTGCTATACAAAAGAATAGATACACAACATAGAGTCTATATCTCAACTGTGTACAACCAAAAACTACTAATCTAAGTAGTTAGCCAAAAGTCAGAATAATCCAGAAGAGAAGTCAAGCAGAAGCACCTGTAACATCTCGGTCTGACCCGAGTATTATTTATAAGAAAATAATAAACGGATCAGTCTAACTATAAATATCAGATGACATGATATAGGATAAGGGGTATGGCATAAACATATAATAACCATGATGGCATACTACTATAAGTATGTAAATGATAATCAACAAGGGATTAATCAATGTCACAAGAATCTTCTCAAAGATCCAAACACATAAAAAGGTAATGACACACAAATTCACCAATACACAAAAACTTATATCATATCAGTGAAAACCACAAAAGTTGGTGAAGCACTAAATCCAGAAATCAACACACGAAATCCAGAACAAATCCCAGAAATCAACACACGAAATCCAGAAATCACTAAAAGGGGGAAGTCCGAGCACACGGACGAGAAGCTATCTCATGGAAGCTATCCATTTTATTTTCCGAACACACGGATGGCCCGAAGGCAAGTCCGAACACACGGACGAAGAGACATCGCTCAATCGCTAGTCTAAATCACAAGAATGATCGTCATGATCATAAGGAAGTGTCAATCACACTAAGCTAGTAAATATATGAGTTTAGCTTCATGTCCCATAACCACTTGCTTAACTTAAATATTTACGAACAAACTGTAGATCTTCACTAGGAAATTGTCACAAAAGGGTTCAATCGAACAAGTCCAAGAGCTAACCGACGAAGTGAACGCAAGCGTTTCATACCACTCGTTTTACTAAGTCGTTTAAGTCGATTTCTCGTTCGAGTGAAGTAAAGGCTTATATATATTAGTAGATTGGAAATCGGTTTGAGAAAACGAACTTTTGATATTAAAAATAGTGTTGAAATCGATTTGATGAAAGAGTTTTGATATTTACTACTAGTATTAAAACCTTCATATCTTTAAAGTGACAAGTCATAAAACGATTGTTGGAACAATCTATCACAAAAATTCACATTTGGAGACGTGAATAAAATCCAAGGAAATCAGCTCAAAATGCATCAAAGTGGAAGTTCTGATGAATGCTTTTCAGATAAGATTGCCTACGCAGAGTAATACGGGGTTCAGCGACCTAAGGAAAAATAGGTCATACGACCTAACGAAATCGCGAACTAACAAGACCAAGTGTAAGGTCGGAGACGACCTACGACTTAACAGAGTCCTGCGACCTAAGTGGGATGCGACTTAGTGGGGCATAGGTCGGAGACGACCTACGACTTAAGGTCAAGCGACCTAATGAAATAGCAGTGGAAATATTAGGTCGGAGGCGACCTACGACTTAAGGTTTTAACTCGCGAACGACTTAGTACTTGCTTATCTCGCGAACGACTTACGACTTAAGAGGGTGTACAACCCAATGACTTAAAGTCGATACGACTTAACGACTTAAGCTCAAATACGAGCTACGAGCTAAGGTCTATACGACCTAACGACTTATCTCAGTACGACCTAAGCCAGGACGAGATAGCAGAAGGCATCGACTTAACTCTTAACTCGGGGAAGACCTAAGATGTTAACTCGTGGACGACTTAAGGGGTTAACTCGTGGACGACCTATGGCTTAACTCGTGAACGACTTAGCACAGGCGAACAGAAATACAAAGGCGGTGACTTTTCAACGCGCGCGACTTAAGCCCTTAACTCGCGAACGACTTAGCACACCTAGAACGACTTAAGGCCTGGAACGACTTATGCTCCGTGTGACTTTTCAAAGCGAACGACTTACGACTTAGGCTTAACTCGTGGACGACTTAGCGATGGCCAGAAACGACTTAAGGCCAGAAACTCACCAAAACGCCAAAATTTGTAGTTTTTCGCCAATCCAATCCAAACCAAATGCAAACAAACATGCAAAAGTGATGAGGGATCATCCCCAACAACCCAATGACAGTTATAGGCAAGATGTGAGATTAAAAATCTCACCTTTTCCACGAAATTGATGAAGATGAAGTGTAACGACCCGCCTTTTTTTGGACCGTTCAAATCGACAAATCAGACACACATGTCGATTCTAAACCATTCAAAAGGGCGGATGGTTATTGGGGTTAAATAAGAAAAGAAAAGAAAAGAAATAAAGGAAATGAAACAACACAGAATCTCACAGCGGAAGGCTAAAGTATGATAATAAAATAACAGTTCATGAAGCTGTTAATTAAATGAATACATTTGAAATGAATACATTTGATTATTATTATACAACATTTATCATAGTTACATACACAGCAAATATCATACAACAATGTAGTGGAATGGAATGAATATAATAGTAGTAGATAATATACCAAATCTTCGTCTCCGTCCTCCAAGGAAATGATCTTCAACCTAAACTGAAATGCTCAGGCTGACCCGAGCGAAATGAAAAGACAAAACACTCGAGTCAGGACTAAAATATCTCATGTAAGTCAAATCGAATAAGAAAATATGAGTGTGACGGCGTCAGAGATGTTTACGGGGTTTGACATCTCCTGTCCAGTGTCAACGTGAGTGCAATAACTTAAGAGATGTTACGGGATTTTCCATCTCTCAAGGATCCGTTAAACTATCTACTATGTAGTACAATACGCTATTATAATATGTCTACATTAAAGTAAAAGTATTAAAATAGCGTTAAGCCATGGCCCATTCCACCCTTAACACAGTTTATATTCCCAAGAGCATATACAAGACCGTAGTTTCCCCAAAACCGGAAGTCACCAGAGGGCAATCCATATACTAAAGGTACAAACCAAAATCGTAGTGGTCGCGAATAGGATAATCAGTATGACAAGGTACATGAGGCAATACCAACTAGGATACTAGTAGTTGCGTGATCCGGACTGATGTTGGGCATAGCAGCTACTACCCCAACACCGCGAAACAACACTCCCAAATCGCGGGGTGCACCCAAATCGAATCACAAAAGTAATAGACATGGTATCGAAGGAGTGTGTCCGCTAGAGATGGCGATCCTCAATGGCCCGGCGCGGCTCCTGTTTTAGTCATGTCAGGGGTCATCCAATATCGTTCTCTTTCTTCAGTCAACACGTTCACCAAACCATCCACTTCGTTCTGGATCAACACTCCGCGAATATAGTTATTAAAGTGGTTTTCGGTATCGACAGAGAGTATGTCCATATCCGATCCCGGTCTCTTTAATAACTACGTTATATTTTTCACACCGGTTGGATCTTTTACATTTTCAAAATCAATTCATAATTGATTATCAAAAATATCATATTCGCTTCAAAGATCAAATCCATTTCAAAATCATCATATCTACTCAAAATATACGATTTCGTTTCAAAAATCATTTTTCGCCTCAATATCTCATTTAAATTTCAAAATCATTTCGAATTTCAATTTAGGTTGCAACTTCATTTAACCCAATTCGTATTTAAATTCGAGATTTAAATATAAACAATTCACCTTATTGACCAGCTTGAAAATTTTAGAAAATAGTTTTAAGTAATTTAAAAGTAGTTTAAATAATTAAAATAGTTAAAATAGTTTAATAGAAAATATTTAAATAGTTTAATCGAAAATAATTTGAATATAAAAATGGTTTATATAGTAAAACAGTTTGAAAATCAAAATAATTTCAATATTTAAAGAATATAGATTTTAAATCAATTATACTAAAATATTCATTTAAAACAAATTCCAAAGTCAAACCGGTCAACTTCCCAATTTCCTACCCAAATCAATTCAAATTTCCATTTCGATTTAATCGATTCAATTCCGATTTCAACTCGAATAAATTTTGATTCCATATAAATTTCGATTCCAATAAACAAATTCCGTTCACTTTTAATTTCCAATTTCAAATTAATTTCTAATTCCAAATTAATTTCCAATTCCCAATTTATTTCCAATTTCAATCCCAATTCCAAATGAATTTAAATTTCAATTCCAAATTAATTTAAATTCCAATTTCCAATTAATTTCCAATTTCAGTTCCAAATCCAATTTCAAAATATCGATTTAAACATTAAATCAAATTTACTTTCAATACCAAATTTTTGAATCCAAATTTCAATTCTAAGCTCAAACCTAAAATATCATTTCATATAAGTTTTCTTAGAAATATTCAAAGTTTGAATAAAAGTCCAATCTTTAAAACAAATCAACTTCCGAAAATATATGCCGTATTTCAATTTTTAATTAAAAAAAAAAAAACTAAACTTCGATTAATTAAACAATTTCGTTTATCAAGTTTAAATTCCAACATTTCAAGCTCCAATTCAAAATAATTCATTTTCCATAATTTGGATTTTATTCTTAAAATCAATTCATTTAAATAATTTCAAAACAACTTTTAAAATCAATTAATTTAGCCAATCCGGTGTCCGTATATAATTTTCTAACCTATGGCCAAGTGGATAATTATTTCAATTAAATTTCAGGAATAGATATATCATTTCAATTCGAATCATAGTGTCATAGGTATATATCATTTCAACATATATCTCAATTTATTCAAAATGATTAAATTTACAACTGTAAATAATACGCAGGGTGATGACAGGATATATACAACAAATAAACATTCAAACATTCAACATCAATCAATAGCATTCATCGCAACCAATCATCCAGACAACAATATAATTCATGGAAATTTCATAGTTATCAATGTCAGGTAATTTAATCGCAATCAAATTCCTATTTAATTTAACTGTCAATTTTAATTTCTAACATTAAATTCAACGACGATCTAGATGACAATTAAATTTTTATCAACAACGACTAATAAAAATCATATCACTTCACAATATCAAATTTAACTAGCATCAGAATATTCTAGTACATTGTGAGCGTTATAAAACACTCACCTTGATTTTACGATTTTAAATCAAATCGAATGGCGTTCGATTTAACTCAAAATTTTCTCTAACTCCAAATGCTTCCAATCCAACTCCATAACGTAGTGCTCGTCAAAACGAAGCCAACGCAATTCGTTTCGTTGAATTCCGACCTCGTATGCAAAAGTTAGAGCATTTTAAAGATTGTACGAATTTATATATATATAAATCACAATTCTCTTTTTATTTTCTAACCCTATCAGATCTGAGCCATTGATCCCTATCCCTCCATCATCAGGCCGCATGCTTTGCTTCTCTTCCAAACGTGAAAATCACGTACCTTTGAACCCATATGCACGCACAACTCCTCCGTGTCGCGGCCACCACAAGCGTCGGGAAGTTGATCAGAGACCGCCGAATGGAAGCTCGTCTCGAGCTCGACCCATGCCATGACTGCAGTTGAACTCGGCCTCCCATCTCGCCTCGAAAAACGTGAAAAACGCAGCCACTTTGAACGCGATTTCCCGTTAATTCGTTGCTCCGTTTTCGATCATCTCCGTATGGATTTGAAGAGCTCGCCGAGATCTACAACTTTGCTTTTGGAATTTTTCGATTTCGTTGAACGGATTGAGAGATATTAAGAGAAGAAATTTCGAAATTTTTCAGCCATTGAAATCTAGGGCCGGCTGCTGTTGAAGACAAGGGCTTGAGTGCAAATGGAACGATAAAGGGTCCTTTTATAGAAATTTACCGAAAATCACTATTCACTCGATTTTCCGAACTCCGATTTACGCACGGTGACCGGCGTTTCTAGGGTTATCCCACGTTCCGGACACAATGGAATAGGTTTCGGAAGCTAATTCGATCGTATGTGTGAGTTATGGCAATAAACGATCGATTTAAATTAAACCGATTTAAACCGATTTCGATGCGTTTTAATTCGTACCGAACAAACGGTAAATCCAATCGACTTGAAATTTGAAACCTTACAATAATATGACATTACGGATCCGATGAAACTGGTTTCGTCGAAATCCGAGACTTTTGGAAAAATGACTATTTTAACTTGCCGAATTAATATTAAGAACAATTTGATGCGTTTAGAGCTGCCACGGTCAAACTATAACTCCGATTGCTACGAAAATTGAAATCCGGCAATAACAAACTATTACGGATCCAATGGAACTAGTTTCATTCAATTCTGAGACTGTTCGAAAAATGGCTATTTTTCAGTCGATAATTAAATATTAAAATATTCAATTTTCACAAATTAACTTTAAATTCAATTTTAAAAGTTCTATAACATTACTATAACTCCAATATGATAAGATAAAATTTTACAAATCATTTTCAATCATATTCAACTCGATTTCAATTATTTCTGAAATTTAACTTATTAGATTATCGATTTAATTGTCTAATTAAATCCAATATTCGAAAAATAAATTATTCGACTGTTTAATTTCAATATAAAATTCCCAATTTTAAATTATTAACTTTTTAAATCAAATTTCAATTGTTCACATATTCCATTTTTAATTTCACAGTAATTAACAATCTTTTACAATACAATTTTCCATTATAAATCCAATATAAAAGATTATATTAGATTCAGCGTTCAATTATATTATAATTCAAATTCAAGTTATTTAATTCCAAATGAATTCTTTTGTTTCGATTTACACTTTCATTATTGAATCAACTATTTACTTATACATTATTATCAATAGTTTATAATTCATTTACTTTCATTTTCTTCAGCTATCATCTTATTTAACTTCACAGTAATATTAAATTACATTCATTTACGTTGATTTCCCTATTATAACTTCAATATTAAATGCAACATTTTATTTATTTCGTTGCTTACAATCAAATTCAATTCAATTCAATTACTTGTTACATTCAAATTTAAATCTTTACTTACGTTCAATTACAAGTTAACATCTTTATTTAATTTACAAATAAGTTATTTCAGAATTCAGTTTTGTATTTTAACTTGTAATTCACATTTAACAACACAAAATTTTATTTCCTTCGGATTTTTATCAAAATTTTCATTTTAATTCGTATTTTTAAAGTGTTAAAAATACGGGTCGTTACATTCTCCCCCACTTAAAACTTTTCGTCCTCGAAAAGGAACGGAGAAGGGGAAAACATCATTTAGATATAATTCATTCAAAATATTCTACTTATTTGCAAAATTTAGTTATAGGATTTTTTTTCACAAAATTTTCTAACTCCCGGATTTTTGAAAAATTTTGGCAGCACCTCCTTTGCGCGGCTAGGACCGAAAAATTTCACAGTGGTAATAATTGCATGATATACATCTCATTACAAGAATGAGGCATCCCAAAACATGGGGAACACAATAATATACCACAACATAAACTGTAATCCGAGAACATACCTTTTATTAAGCGTTTATTAGCATTTTAACTTACATTTTGCATTTAGCGCAGAAGCGAGCTCCACAGGCGAAGCGCAACCCCTTTGCTACCTACTAAAGTGCTCAATAACCAAGTTAGAACCATGCATATAAAGATAGATCGATATACTTATCATAAACGACACACATATTACATGTTTAGCTTCAAAACTGAAATTCCAATTCCAGGACAGCAAACGAATCTCAGTTTTTGGTCACCTAAATTATAAAATTTGACAATGGAATCTAAACAAAAGTTGTTGCATTCGTTTCAGGCTTTCCGGAATGTCCAAAATCATTGAATTCGGACCTTCCGTTCAAAAGTTACGACCGTTTTACTACGAGAATACGTTTCAGGTCCGTGCAGGTCAGCGACCTTCACGCACACTTTCGACGTTCTAAACTTCAGCAAAATGCAAGGCTTCTAAAACAAAAGTTGGAGCATAGGTTCTGAGGTTTCCAGAAAGTACAAGATCATGAAAATCCGATAAACCAGTAAAAAGTTATGTCATAAATACTAAGATCAAATGCTATTGGTTTTGCTTATTCTTACACGGGACAGCGATAGACATTTACATTTTTAACCTAGTAAACGAATGAATTTTCTGAAATACTCTAAACAAAAGTCGTGCTACAGATTCTAAGCTTTCCGAAAAGTCCAAGATCATCAAATTCCGATTATTCATTTAAAAGTTATGGTACTTTTAGTTTCAGCACATACCGGACAATTTTAGATTTCCACATTTGTTTGTTATTACAAATACAAACTATCCAATTTAAAGTTTCCGGAAAATCAAGCATTAACACAAAGTTGTTAATTTCTTTTATATTTTTATGTAAGTTTACATTAAATTTGTTTTCCGGTTTATTCACTTTATTACATCCACATTTAACTCAAGACAATTTTCTTCAAATTAAATTGATTACAATTATATTCAACATCACCTTACTTCAAATTGAATTTAATTATTTAAATTTATATTCCATTTATTCAATTTATTAACAAAATGAATCATACTTAATCAATTAACATTCATCTAACAACCAATGCATATCAAACATTAACCTCCATCCAAATCTATAATAAATCAATTATACATTTCCAAGTCAAAATTTTAATTTCACACACTTCCAAGTTTATTGACATTTAGTTTTATTCAAATTTAATTAGTTTCCATTTACTAATTTTATATTTAATTAATTTTAAATTTAATTCATTTTACAACTTAAATTTGCTTTATATTTACAACTATCAATAGATCTTCACATTTTATTATTCGCAATCACACTTGTATATTATTCATTTACTTATCCATATTAGCATTTTAAACTTTTTAAGTATTTGGTAAGTTATAGCTATGCAAATAGAATGTAGTTAAACAATATACAACTTCTTTTCATTCAATTTGAGTGTTATACCTATTAAATAAATTTCCAATTTATTATTTTCCAAATTAAGGGTTACTCCTACAATTTTAATAATTTTTTTTTTGAACACTTAAATTCAATTTCACCTTTTTCAATTCATAAGTTTCTAACAATTCAAGATTTACTTTAGTTTAATAATTAAAATCATTCCTTATTAGAGAACTTAAGAATTTCAACACCGGATTCGATTAAACCCTTTTTTTTTTTAAATAAATATATATATATATATATATACTAATATCTTTATATCTCAAATCATACTTTTTAGAAAAATTTTAATCAGCATTGAAATATATATATATATATATACTTATTTTCATTACATACTTTAGAAAATTTCAGTTCAAGTTCTATTTAATCCAAAAGAGTACAGTTTCTAGTTTATTTCAATAGTTTAAAGTCATTAAATATTAAAGAACTTAAAATTTTCAACTCCGGTTTCATTTCAAATAAAGTTTGAAATAATATATACTTATATTAATATATATCAAGTCATACTATAGAGAATACAAAATAAAATTCAATTTTAATCAAAACAGGGTTTAGAAAAACTATTAAGTGATCTCCCCCACTTGGACTCTCGAAAATAAAGTCGATGATGCGTGCACTCATCACCGGAATCATTTTCTAGTGTCAAGAGGGGAGTATAACACTTACTTCATTTGAAAATCCTTTGAAAACAATTTCTAATCGAATAAACTATCATATAATACTTATATTATACATTTCAAATTTTTGATAATAAATTTTCAAAACACCGGAATTTAAATTCTCCATCTTAATTTAAATTCATTTTTATTTTATTTTATTTACCATTTATATTCATTGTCAATCATATTTACAAGTTTCATTTCTTAAAATCATTCAATAGTCAATAGTTAGAAATATTGACTAATCAACAATAAACGATGATAATCTAATATTATCATCTCTAACCAATACAATCAACATTTATAAATTTTCAAGATAAGTCTTTTATATATAGAATATAATCCAAAACAATATTATGTCAATCTGTCCTATTCGAGTGTTTAGAAATTCCTATCGATGCCTTGGCGTCCCAAGTACCAACCAGAATTCATAAATACTCAACGGAACAAATTAACACAATATAAAATCATTTTTATATCAAAATTACAAATACGCTCTCTCATATACACTCAACTCATTCATATAGTTTACCTCTATTTCAATGAGTTATTCCCCACTAGAGCCAAGGTTTATCGCTAAACCAAAGCTCTGATACCAACTGTAACGACCCGCCTTTTTTTGGACCGTTCAAATCGACAAATCAGACACACATGTCGATTCTAAACCATTCAAAAGGGCGGATGGTTATTGGGGTTAAATAAGAAAAGAAAAGAAAAGAAATAAAGGAAATGAAACAACACAGAATCTCACAGCGGAAGGCTAAAGTATGATAATAAAATAACAGTTCATGAAGCTGTTAATTAAATGAATACATTTGAAATGAATACATTTGATTATTATTATACAACATTTATCATAGTTACATACACAGCAAATATCATACAACAATGTAGTGGAATGGAATGAATATAATAGTAGTAGATAATATACCAAATCTTCGTCTCCGTCCTCCAAGGAAATGATCTTCAACCTAAACTGAAATGCTCAGGCTGACCCGAGCGAAATGAAAAGACAAAACACTCGAGTCAGGACTAAAATATCTCATGTAAGTCAAATCGAATAAGAAAATATGAGTGTGACGGCGTCAGAGATGTTTACGGGGTTTGACATCTCCTGTCCAGTGTCAACGTGAGTGCAATAACTTAAGAGATGTTACGGGATTTTCCATCTCTCAAGGATCCGTTAAACTATCTACTATGTAGTATAATACGCTATTATAATATGTCTACATTAAAGTAAAAGTATTAAAATAGCGTTAAGCCATGGCCCATTCCACCCTTAACACAGTTTATATTCCCAAGAGCATATACAAGACCGTAGTTTCCCCAAAACCGGAAGTCACCAGAGGGCAATCCATATACTAAAGGTACAAACCAAAATCGTAGTGGTCGCGAATAGGATAATCAGTATGACAAGGTACATGAGGCAATACCAACTAGGATACTAGTAGTTGCGTGATCCGGACTGATGTTGGGCATAGCAGCTACTACCCCAACACCGCGAAACAACACTCCCAAATCGCGGGGTGCACCCAAATCGAATCACAAAAGTAATAGACATGGTATCGAAGGAGTGTGTCCGCTAGAGATGGCGATCCTCAATGGCCCGGCGCGGCTCCTGTTTTAGTCATGTCAGGGGTCATCCAATATCGTTCTCTTTCTTCAGTCAACACGTTCACCAAACCATCCACTTCGTTCTGGATCAACACTCCGCGAATATAGTTATTAAAGTGGTTTTCGGTATCGACAGAGAGTATGTCCATATCCGATCCCGGTCTCTTTAATAACTACGTTATATTTTTCACACCGGTTGGATCTTTTACATTTTCAAAATCAATTCATAATTGATTATCAAAAATATCATATTCGCTTCAAAGATCAAATCCATTTCAAAATCATCATATCTACTCAAAATATACGATTTCGTTTCAAAAATCATTTTTCGCCTCAATATCTCATTTAAATTTCAAAATCATTTCGAATTTCAATTTAGGTTGCAACTTCATTTAACCCAATTCGTATTTAAATTCGAGATTTAAATATAAACAATTCACCTTATTGACCAGCTTGAAAATTTTAGAAAATAGTTTTAAGTAATTTAAAAGTAGTTTAAATAATTAAAATAGTTAAAATAGTTTAATAGAAAATATTTAAATAGTTTAATCGAAAATAATTTGAATATAAAAATGGTTTATATAGTAAAACAGTTTGAAAATCAAAATAATTTCAATATTTAAAGAATATAGATTTTAAATCAATTATACTAAAATATTCATTTAAAACAAATTCCAAAGTCAAACCGGTCAACTTCCCAATTTCCTACCCAAATCAATTCAAATTTCCATTTCGATTTAATCGATTCAATTCCGATTTCAACTCGAATAAATTTTGATTCCATATAAATTTCGATTCCAATAAACAAATTCCGTTCACTTTTAATTTCCAATTTCAAATTAATTTCTAATTCCAAATTAATTTCCAATTCCCAATTTATTTCCAATTTCAATCCCAATTCCAAATGAATTTAAATTTCAATTCCAAATTAATTTAAATTCCAATTTCCAATTAATTTCCAATTTCAGTTCCAAATCCAATTTCAAAATATCGATTTAAACATTAAATCAAATTTACTTTCAATACCAAATTTTTGAATCCAAATTTCAATTCTAAGCTCAAACCTAAAATATCATTTCATATAAGTTTTCTTAGAAATATTCAAAGTTTGAATAAAAGTCCAATCTTTAAAACAAATCAACTTCCGAAAATATATGCCGTATTTCAATTTTTAATTAAAAAAAAAAAAACTAAACTTCGATTAATTAAACAATTTCGTTTATCAAGTTTAAATTCCAACATTTCAAGCTCCAATTCAAAATAATTCATTTTCCATAATTTGGATTTTATTCTTAAAATCAATTCATTTAAATAATTTCAAAACAACTTTTAAAATCAATTAATTTAGCCAATCCGGTGTCCGTATATAATTTTCTAACCTATGGCCAAGTGGATAATTATTTCAATTAAATTTCAGGAATAGATATATCATTTCAATTCGAATCATAGTGTCATAGGTATATATCATTTCAACATATATCTCAATTTATTCAAAATGATTAAATTTACAACTGTAAATAATACGCAGGGTGATGACAGGATATATACAACAAATAAACATTCAAACATTCAACATCAATCAATAGCATTCATCGCAACCAATCATCCAGACAACAATATAATTCATGGAAATTTCATAGTTATCAATGTCAGGTAATTTAATCGCAATCAAATTCCTATTTAATTTAACTGTCAATTTTAATTTCTAACATTAAATTCAACGACGATCTAGATGACAATTAAATTTTTATCAACAACGACTAATAAAAATCATATCACTTCACAATATCAAATTTAACTAGCATCAGAATATTCTAGTACATTGTGAGCGTTATAAAACACTCACCTTGATTTTACGATTTTAAATCAAATCGAATGGCGTTCGATTTAACTCAAAATTTTCTCTAACTCCAAATGCTTCCAATCCAACTCCATAACGTAGTGCTCGTCAAAACGAAGCCAACGCAATTCGTTTCGTTGAATTCCGACCTCGTATGCAAAAGTTAGAGCATTTTAAAGATTGTACGAATTTATATATATATAAATCACAATTCTCTTTTTATTTTCTAACCCTATCAGATCTGAGCCATTGATCCCTATCCCTCCATCATCAGGCCGCATGCTTTGCTTCTCTTCCAAACGTGAAAATCACGTACCTTTGAACCCATATGCACGCACAACTCCTCCGTGTCGCGGCCACCACAAGCGTCGGGAAGTTGATCAGAGACCGCCGAATGGAAGCTCGTCTCGAGCTCGACCCATGCCATGACTGCAGTTGAACTCGGCCTCCCATCTCGCCTCGAAAAACGTGAAAAACGCAGCCACTTTGAACGCGATTTCCCGTTAATTCGTTGCTCCGTTTTCGATCATCTCCGTATGGATTTGAAGAGCTCGCCGAGATCTACAACTTTGCTTTTGGAATTTTTCGATTTCGTTGAACGGATTGAGAGATATTAAGAGAAGAAATTTCGAAATTTTTCAGCCATTGAAATCTAGGGCCGGCTGCTGTTGAAGACAAGGGCTTGAGTGCAAATGGAACGATAAAGGGTCCTTTTATAGAAATTTACCGAAAATCACTATTCACTCGATTTTCCGAACTCCGATTTACGCACGGTGACCGGCGTTTCTAGGGTTTATCCCACGTTCCGGACACAATGGAATAGGTTTCGGAAGCTAATTCGATCGTATGTGTGAGTTATGGCAATAAACGATCGATTTAAATTAAACCGATTTAAACCGATTTCGATGCGTTTTAATTCGTACCGAACAAACGGTAAATCCAATCGACTTGAAATTTGAAACCTTACAATAATATGACATTACGGATCCGATGAAACTGGTTTCGTCGAAATCCGAGACTTTTGGAAAAATGACTATTTTAACTCGCCGAATTAATATTAAGAACAATTTGATGCGTTTAGAGCTGCCACGGTCAAACTATAACTCCGATTGCTACGAAAATTGAAATCCGGCAATAACAAACTATTACGGATCCAATGGAACTAGTTTCATTCAATTCTGAGACTGTTCGAAAAATGGCTATTTTTCAGTCGATAATTAAATATTAAAATATTCAATTTTCACAAATTAACTTTAAATTCAATTTTAAAAGTTCTATAACATTACTATAACTCCAATATGATAAGATAAAATTTTACAAATCATTTTCAATCATATTCAACTCGATTTCAATTATTTCTGAAATTTAACTTATTAGATTATCGATTTAATTGTCTAATTAAATCCAATATTCGAAAAATAAATTATTCGACTGTTTAATTTCAATATAAAATTCCCAATTTTAAATTATTAACTTTTTAAATCAAATTTCAATTGTTCACATATTCCATTTTTAATTTCACAGTAATTAACAATCTTTTACAATACAATTTTCCATTATAAATCCAATATAAAAGATTATATTAGATTCAGCGTTCAATTATATTATAATTCAAATTCAAGTTATTTAATTCCAAATGAATTCTTTTGTTTCGATTTACACTTTCATTATTGAATCAACTATTTACTTATACATTATTATCAATAGTTTATAATTCATTTACTTTCATTTTCTTCAGCTATCATCTTATTTAACTTCACAGTAATATTAAATTACATTCATTTACGTTGATTTCCCTATTATAACTTCAATATTAAATGCAACATTTTATTTATTTCGTTGCTTACAATCAAATTCAATTCAATTCAATTACTTGTTACATTCAAATTTAAATCTTTACTTACGTTCAATTACAAGTTAACATCTTTATTTAATTTACAAATAAGTTATTTCAGAATTCAGTTTTGTATTTTAACTTGTAATTCACATTTAACAACACAAAATTTTATTTCCTTCGGATTTTTATCAAAATTTTCATTTTAATTCGTATTTTTAAAGTGTTAAAAATACGGGTCGTTACATGAAGATTGAAAGCAAGGAGAAGCAATCCAAAGCTTGAATCCACAATCTTCTACTTGAATTTGATGTTGAATCTCGGATTTGCAATAGAATTTGAGTTGGGAGTTTTAATTTCTCTTTCCCACCACCATTTTTGACAAAGCTTGAAGTGTTTGAACAAATGAGAAAGAGGGTTCGGCTGAACTAAAGGGGTGCAGTCCAAACCAAAGTCAAAGGCGGGAAAAAGTGCCGAAAAGTTCACTATCTCCAAACATATCGAAGTTTACACTTAAAAAGATCGCAAACGTCATTTTGAACTCAATGGAAGTGGTCTCGAGTCCTAATTTGACCGTATGCAAAAAGTAGCTTTTCGGACTAACATCCGACTAACGATAAAATATTTAAATATAAAATCGATAGATATGCGGGTTGTTACACTTATCCTGGTTTTCATGGGCTGAATATACATATTGGTTGACTGCCAATATCTTAATCCGGATATAGTTTTCATGGGCTAACTACAAACCTACTGGCCCCTACCAGTATAAAATCATAGGTTTCATTGATTGACTATTAACCTATTGCCCCTGCAAATATCTTTAAATTAAGGACTTAACATCTGTTAAGTTGTATTCACTACTGGGTTAATCTAAATGGTTATTCTGCGGTTTCCCAAGATTCAGTTATGGGTTAATAACAATGTGAAAAATATTTCTAAAACCTTTTTTTATGCCATGGTTTTTCCATAAAATTAGAATGGGTTATTATTTTTGAAACCTTAAAACATCATTTCCAAAATCCCAGGGTGACCTCCTACGAAAGCATAGAAAACCTCTTTCCAAAACTGTAAGTATATATACCTTATAAAACCAATAAGACCTTTCAATGGTATCAAGAAAAACGTTCTTTAAAACATAGGTTTCGAAACAAATGAAATGCCCTTTCGAAAGGATTGGGTTTTACTCTTAAAACGTTATTCGGATCAAAATGGTTGTATGCGAAAGTATCTTTTCCGAAACCAACAAAAACTAGTTTACGAAAAACTAATGGTGTCGGAACCACCTTAATCAAAAGAAAAGGACTTTAAAATCAATAATTCAAAGGTCTAGGTCGAAACCCCCTTCAGAATCCATCTTCTTCGAACATCAACCCCTTCCAAAAGCAATTAAGAAAAAGATTTGGTTTAAAGTAAAGTTAGGGAAACTATTCGAAAGTAATAATGGACAACATGGTCGAAAGGTAGAGTAGTTAGGCTTCGACTGGGTCGAAACCATCCCTTTCGAAAGCTTTTATTTATAGACAAGTAGAACTCCTTCGAAAGCAATGTTTCGAGTAAGTCATAAAAATTTTGGTAAAATAAGGCAAGGATTTTTATCTTATGAAAACAAGGTAGGGTTTCAACCCCTTCATAGACCTACCCTTCGACACCAATGCTTCCGCCTGTCTTCCAATCTATTACGTATCTTCTTGAAGATACCATGTGTATTGGTTTCGATTATGAAGTTTTTGACCATGATGGTTTCGACCATGAAGAGAAGGAATCAAAAGGGTCAGAAGGACCTTTCCATTAAAGGCGAAACACCTTTTTCTGATTAAAGGCTATATTATTACAATTTAAAGTAATTTCTTTTTAACAACTTGCTTTATTGTAAAATGCTACTTGCCTGCCATAAAACATTTTAATTACCTTACTTCTGAAGCCGCTGCATTAATTCAGATCCTAATTAAAGGAGTAAATGCTAAAATCTTGCGATATAGCATAAAACTGACATTTTCAGAAAAGCTCTTCCTTTAAAATAATTTGTTTCCCCAAATAAATCAACTGGGAAAAATCCTTAAAAATAAAAAAAAATTGAATTTATCATGTAATTAAACATATTAAAATTTTAGATCCAATTTCTTTCTGAAATTCACAAAATAAATATTTAACCCAATTTTAACATATTTTCCATCAAAAATTCATAATAAAATTTCCATAACTCAGAAAATTCTGAAAATTAAAACCCATCTAGAATTATGTTTTACTTAACATAAAAAATTTCCACGACATTTTAAAACCAATATCTAATGATTTTACCCTAAAACCATTCGGATTTCATTTAATTTTTATGGTTTAAATCAAACAATCCATAAATTCTAGCATATCATTATCCAATATATCATGGAAATAAATTAAATATTTAAATCTGAAATCGCATGATTATAAAAACAAAAGAGATGGTAAGAATTATTATTTACCTTAAAATTGATAAAGAACTTGAGATATGATGTTGGTTAATCCTTCCTTGCTTGATTCTTAGTTTTAAATTGAAATTTCTCCTTCTTCTTCCTTGGTAAAGGTTGTCTTTGATTTAGATTTTAGGTTTTGTGACCATAAGAAAAATGAAATGTGAATGGACATAGAGGGGAATTAATGCCGTGTAAAATAATAAGGAGGCTATTTTACTAATATTCCAATGTGTAACTAAATTACCCTTCAAACCAAACTAGAGCCTATTTATCTTATTAGTAAGCATGACCATATATTAATTTATTCAAATTTCAATCTCATTATCATCATTATTCTATTTAATTTTATCTAATTAAATTTCCCGAGTTATGTTGTCAAAAATTAAGGATGTTACATAGGACTCCTAAGCAAGGTGTGCACAATCCGCCTTACCAATGACTTCATGTATCTTCGAATTCTTGGGAACAAGGTTCTCAATGTAATGTTTAGTCTCCTATAAATCCATCACAAGATGTTACCAAAGTTGAACTAAGCTCAAACGAATCCAAGACTTCAGAGAACTACAATATATATTATTTTATATAAATGTTCATGAATTTAATGTTGTAATTTAAATATGTAACATGTTTATTGAAAGAAAAATTATATTGATTTTACCATGACAATAAAGCTAGAGAAAACAAATATATCGATTGTTGGTTAAACAATTTAAGAATGAACTACACATAAGTTGTACCCCGGAAAAACAACATTTTCAGCCGATTGAGAATTGGAGTTCAGCTGACTGAAAATTCATATGCATTTAAAAATCTTTCAGAATCCAGTCGACTCTATACCCCTAGTCAGCTGACTGAATATGCCAAATTTGAACTATATACTTACGGGTTGTATTTCTGACCACTTTAGCCGGCTGCTTCCATAGTTTCAATCGGCCTGTCCATCTGATATTTGTTTTTCTAATATAGTCTTGCACTAATTTCAATGCAAAAACCCAATCAAACCTACTTAGTATTCTCATCTACCCCTTCATTCTTAACTTACCTAACCATTCTCTACTCAAAGTAAACACAAAAAAACCCAAACTTCATTAAAATTTCAATTTTTCATCCAATTTCATAAACTAAATGGTTCCAAGATCATAGTGAGCATGAGAATCAACTACCGGACCTTCTGAAAGCCAAATTCGAGCATTGTTACATAATGAAACACTGATTACTAGATTCAGTAACATGAGAAATTCAAAGCTATTAGAAGGGGCATATGAAATTTCCCGACTTCAACGGCTACCTGGTTAGAGAAATAGCTGAAGCTCATGGATTTGATTCTCTTATATGGTATGATTCTAATAATATTAAGATCTATCCTCTTTTAATTAAGCTTTTCTATGCAAATATGAATCTCGACCATCAAGATCCCCAAAACAAAGGTGATTGTATATGGACATTGGTTTGTGGAGTAAAGATTTATTTACCCCTTCAACGTCTGGGCCATATTCTACGATGTCCATCTGAAGGGTTAGATATTAATGATGTTGATGTTGACATGAACAATTGTGATGAAGTAACCCATCTCTTCTCATCGGATGATTTAACCATTTTAAATCTAGTGCCTTACGTCTGAAGGCAAGAATCATTCATCGTGCACTTATTCAATCTTTACAACCCTGGACCGGAAGTTACTTAAAGGTCTACAAAAGGGATTTTCAAGAAACATTTGAACATATTTTTTTATGCATCTTATGGAAATAAGCTTGAAGAATATCATAACTTATGTGATTCACTGGGTAACTTAATGTAGTATAGAATTTACAGTATTTGTATTCTTCAACCTATTACATGAACTATGATTAATTACAAATAAATTGGATTTTAAAATTAATTTTCTTACTAGAATAGTGTTGATTTATATTCAAAAACATTTTAGTTCCTTAAGTAGTTAAATAAAAACCCAACGTCATAATATGCAAGTATTTTCTTAGTAATTTATTGAGTCATATATTTTTTGATTTTGTAGCTACAAACCAGAGGATATTGTCTTATTGATTACTTGTTTAAAACTAACTATATTGATCAGTACCACTGTCCCAAATTTTAGGTGTTTCAACTTTGATGCGAGAGGTCATGGTTTCGAAACATACCTTATATGATTCGAACATAAATTAACATGTAATATGTTGTATACTACCTAAGACTTGTAGTGAAAATATGTATTACCATCTATGTATCCAATTTCAAAAGAAGAAGAAAAACTAACTGTATATAATGTCAATATTACGCCATTAACTTCTTATCGTAATTAGTAGTGTATTAAAAGACAATTCGCAACATCATGTAATATACACAATCTTGTTTTCTTTTTATTATTCTCCAATTTAATATGATTATGACTTATTTTCCTTCATTTAATTGTAGAAGGCTGTTAGATTTGTTAATATATTGGTACCATAGAATCTTTAAGTGTTTGTTAAAATATATTGCATGTTAGATGATTTATTTTCTATTATCAACTTTTGTATCCATGACAACATCATTAGATTTTTGTTATATTAGCATGATTATGAATTTTATCTATCTATTTTATTTTGTAGGGCATAGTTCGTTTATTAATATATAGATACCATACATTTTCTAGCTATATAGTTAATCAGTGATAAAGTTTTTTTTCCATTCTTAAATATATGTACATAGAAAATCAAGTTGTCAAAAAAGTGAAGTAAATCAAGTGATAAATTCCATGCCATGTTTCATGAAAATGTATGGATGCATAAACATCCCATTTGTTTCGGTTGCAGTAGATAACTTTGGTTTTGAAAATGTGCTATATAAACTTGTAATTCTTACGTGATTGTTTTATGTGGACATACTTAACCAAAGCTTATTTTATATAGAATCTAATAATATCTATCGTAATTAATATATAAATTAATAGATATTTATATGGTGTTATTTTAGACCATCAAATATTTGTCGGTGAATTTCCATTAATTGCATGATTATTATCGATTTTTCGGATACCTCAAAAAATTGCAAGATAATTAATAGTGATTTCTTAAAAAGTATGTTTAATGTTGTTTTATTTTGAATCAATGTAGTTTAAAATATTTATAGATAATTATGGATTAAAGATTTACTTATTTGGAATGTTTATAAGATAACAAAATTTAAATGGGAAGGGTCATATCAAACTATATTGCCAGATAAAATAAAATTATTATTTGTTAAAAGAAATATAATTGAAATATTATCTTAAATACATCCTAAAATAGCATTTTAAATTAGTAGTTTAATGTCGGATGTCATATTAATGACCGCTATAAAAAACTATAACATGATGTCACGGCTATGGCCCGATTTCAAACGAGAAGTAACCGAAATCAATAAATGATGTCGAAATGATCTAAAATATTTTTATGAAAATATAAAGTATACGAGTGGTTTATGAATTTTCCATACGATAACTACGACATAAGTTAGTGTGTCGCGTAAAATTTGAACCACATCATTAAAAACAGTTACTGAAAGAGAATAATAACACATAGTGAGGAAATCAAACTCATACATAGCTTTTCAAACTAATTTCGAACTAATGAATGGTTCTTGCCCCATTGGTTAGTTACCGAAATGATAAAGGTCTCACATTATAATTTTTTCTAAGTTTTGAATGGGTTGTGGAGACAATAATAAAAAAGAGTAAGACCATTTGATGTCCAACATCACGTTGATGTTGTAAGGCAAGGACAATTGAATCAAATAAATTAATAACGGGTTCCAGGTTTAAATAAACTATTCATTTCGCGATGAAACTGGAAACTCCCAGGTAACTAAATCAATACTACCAGCTTCAATTAATTCATTAATCCCCCCAGCGACACGGTAGGTCGAAGCTTAATTCATTCATACGTGTAATAAATTTGTTATCCAACTTACCAATTCAAAGATTAATAACAAAAACCTAATTGATAAACCACAAGAATCGATTTGAAATCAAAAATACCCTAATTAAAAACCTTAGTAGCAATTCAAGCGTTAAATTTCCTAATTTAGCTTGTCGAATTAATCGATTAAATAAAAGACAAACCTCGATTTAAATGTAATGCTGAAAGATTAAAAATTGTTGAGTAATTTTGAGGATTTTAAATTGTTTTTCTTGAGCTTTGAGTTGCGGATAAAAGAAGAAAGAGTGAAGGAGCTCAAGTATCTATAGAGAAGAAGAAGAAATATAGTCATTGTTGGACCAAATTTAAATGAACAGTCCAATCTGGAAAGAATGCCAATAGGCGCCAAGCTCCAATATCGAGGCAATGACTTGAAAATTAACTGTTTCCTTCATACTAGAGGGGGAAAATGTTACAACCATTTATGATTCAAAAATTAGGAAGGCATTTCAACAAAAAGAGTACCAAAATCAAAGGATCTCGGAGTCGAAGATGAAAGGAATTTCGAACTAAAGGAGAGCATGTTGTCAAACATAAAGCATATCACACCACTGAAATCATCTCGTACCAACATACGAATGGTAATGTTGAACCTATTGCAAGCAATTCCATTTCTTAAGGGATATCACATGTCATCAATGGGATATGGAATGTGGGACATCAAACAATATCAAATGCCATCAATACACACGACAACAATATTGTATTACCGTCAACAAAAGTAAGAAGGTTATATGAAAATTGATGTCGTAGGTTAACTACAAGGTAGGATGACACACTCCATCAGCATGAAAGCTCACGCTGAAGACTAGCAAGTGAACAGATATCGAAAATCTACAGTGATATTGCATACCGTCGATTCCACACTTATTCAATGAAATAATGGATGATGTTGAAGGGAAACATATAGCAAGTCATCAGTGTGCTTGGGGATGTTATATTTCATTGATGACACATCTCACCTATATCGGATATCACCGACAATGATGTCATAGGAAGATAACATTGTACTACATCAAGACAAGGATTGATATCAAATTCTAGGTGATGCCGCCTCCCTTTGATATCGAAAGTTATCAGCCTCCAAATAATGTAGCAATGCGGAATGAATGTCGAAGATCATCAATATTTACAAAAGTTATCGTGTGTTACTGAAGTAGCACATCATCAAAGCAAGATGGATGTCATAATCCATTAAAGGAAAGCATATTTCACATGTCATAAGGCCGAGATATAAAATCAAGAGTTATCAAGAGAGGGTTGTTGTATTCAAACAAAACACAAAGGCTATCGCATGTTATCAATTCAACAAGGGATGTCATAAGCCTGCAACATTGAAAGGATGTCATATACCTTTACTTCTTGAGGTGATATCAGAAATCATTAAAAAATGTGATTCGTTAACCTAATATGATGCCCCATATCAATCTACCCTAAATGGATGTTGCAATTCAGCAACATTTATAGGATGCCGTAAATCTTCCATTTCCAAAGGATTGAGGCATGCCATCGAGATAGCTATTGATGCTGAAAGCCACGCATGCTAGTAGGGACATGTGGCACCTAGGCAGCACCTCTTAACCCATATCAATATAGACCTAAGGGCATGGAGTCAGGGATGATTAATTCTTCTGTCATTTCTTACTTTTCAAATTTGTAATCCTAAATCAATTTGGAGATTTTAATGCCAATTGTAATCTTACAACCCTTTTTGCAAAAAAGGGCTTGCACGTGTACAATCATATAGTATATTAAATCAGGAGACATGATTCCTTAACTTATGATTATCATGCACTTATGATTACAATATGGCCTTGAGTTTGCCATTGAACATGCACATTTCTAACAAGTTGATATAAATATTCCTCAGAGAGAAGAACTCTTGAATCATGATTTGTTTCTAATCCTCAAGCACTTGTGATTTCAATCATAACTTGTTTTGAATTTCCAAACACTCATGGTTTTAAGATTAATATAGATTCGACATTGGACATGTGCCTTCTTACCTAATAAGGCTAGGACTGCCTTAGTCTTTCCTCAACAAAGTTCCACTTTCCTCACACTTTTTGGTGTTAACGTAGAAATTCATTAATAAGAACCAATACATATAGACCAGAAGCCTACTAACTATAGGCATGGAGCTATATATCACTACGTAGCACCTCACCCTCTCCACTCTACTTCAGTCACTTCAGTGTCATCTACTTGCAATGGATAACCAAATAAATATCACCACAGCATCTCATACCACCGCGTGATACTTAAACATTTATTCATTACTTATAAACTCCACTCAACCTACTCACTATTCTATATAATGACTGGAAGGAATAACTGGAAAATATTACCAAATGCCCTATCCTAAAAGGTATTATAACTCTTTTTATTTAGATTTCCTGTTACATAGAATTTAATACCATGAGATAACATAGAAGGATATCATCACCGTATCAATTAAATCATCAATTAAATCAACATCAACGGTGAATTATTTATATGATTCAATACAATATTTATAAAGAAGAAAAATAAGATAAATTAGATTAATTAAAAAGACATGTATGAATAGAACAAAACAAATCAAAATTCAATAAAATATCAATTACGACATATATTTTTATATCTCGAAATTAATACTTAGAACTAATTAATAAATAATAAAAAAATATTCTAGACTTAATTAAATATTTAACTAAATCAATATCAATGGAATAAACAAAGAAAAGATGAGAAAGCAAAGAACATTGAAAATAATATAAGTGATTATTCCTAAATAAACAAATATATATATATATGATGAATTAATATTTAATATGGATTATTCACTTCCTAAAATTTTATTTAACAGAAATAAATATTTAAAAAGTAATAATTTTATATTCTAAAATTAAATCTATAGTTTACTAAATTAAAATACAACGTACTGGTACAGACTAACTTAGGCACAGCGGAAAAACATTGGATAGATAGATATCCCCATTGGGTGCTCCAGCTCCATGCTCCAAAAATCTCTTCCAGCATGCTCCTCCCCAAAATACTCTAAATAGAATTCTAACTACTTGGCTACCTGAAAATATAGGGCACCCGGAGTTTAAAGGAAAACAAAATAAACTCCGGATCAGTCATGGGACTGGTATAAGAACTCAAAATACGCTTTTTTAAAAACAAAAAGGTATCTCATAAGACCACACCGCACATAGACACGGATGAATTTTTACGTTATGATAACCAAAACATTCTTACATAATATGGGATATTATTTTTAATGACATATCTTTGAAGACATTTGCAAATAAACTTATTAATCTTAGCTGAAATTGTCACATTGATTGAATTCCAACAATACTAGCCATAACAACAAAATGGCAGGCACGTATTGAAGAATGAATTCCATACCAGGTGAAGGGACTACCTTCCAGCAGTACATCTCTAGAGGAATGTACCGAGATTAGCAGAACATCTACACCTTCGGGCAGCTCATAACTATATACTATAATTTAGTTTCCTTTTGAAATAAATTTTAACATTATTTCCCTTAGGATGGAAGCCATAAAGTGGAAGCAAAAATTTAAGAATATAAAGAAGAAATGAATGAAAAATAAGAGAAGATGGTAGGGAATTTATAGGAAAGGAAGAGTGTAAAAGTATCCATGAGCACATCATCACTATTTCAAGGCTTCTCCAACACACCTCCCCTCTTCCAATGCACGGCTAGAGCCTCCCTCCCATATGCACATCATTTCCATCTTCTCATGTATACATATGTTGAGTTATATAAGCTTAAGAAGTAAGTTTGCTTAAAATATCTTATATATTTTATGTTATATTCTTATACTTAATTATTTGTATATATGTATGTTTATGTACATGTCTTCATGTATGCACATGTATACGTGTATGTGTAGGTAACATATTCTCACAACGTTGCAAAAATTCCACACGTTGTATCGTTACAAATTCCGATTTCGATTTTCGGTCATATTTTCTCTTTTAAATTACTACGCATATTTTAAACAAATTTTGAAAATAAATTTTCCTATTGTTCTGAACTAATAAAAATGATCATATTTTATTTATAAAATCATAATAATTAATAATCACAATAGTTTATAAAATTGTTGTTATATTGATAGGCTAAACGACCATTTATTTAATGTGATATATTTACGAGTCGTTACAAACTTCCCTTCTTATAGAATTTCATCCTTGAAATTTAGATAAGAAGAAAATAGCTCAAAAGGGAATATATTCTATATGATGGATTATATACAAAAGTATGGATAAGTGACTACACCATAGGCGATGAGTACACTATAATGAAACTGTTCATTCTTCAATTCTAAACTTGAGATATGCCTTTTTAATTCTATCTTCCATTTCCCAAGTGCAATCCTCAGCATCTCCACTCTATCGAAATTTGAAAAAGCTTACGACCTTCCTCCTTAATAATTTATCATCATGATCAATGATTCAAATAGGTTGTTTGATAATTGCTAAATTCAGTTCCACCTCCAAGTCTTCCTAGGCAGTCGTTTCTATGATTTGCTCTGGGTCATGCACATGTTTCCTTAAATGAGACACAAGAAATACATTATGCATTCCTACCAACTTTTCTAGCAATTGCACTCGATAAGCTTGTGGGCCAATTCATTAAAGAATGGTAAATGGTCCAATATATCGAGGTGCTAATTTCCCAATTCTTCACAGCCTCCCCACTCCGCTCATCAGAGAGACATTCAAAAAGACTGAATCTCCAACTAAGGATTCCAGATTTCTTTGCCTTTGGTCTGCATAACTTTTCTGTCTACTCTGGGCTTCCTTTAGCTTCTTTCTAATATATCAACCTTCATTGAAGCTTCTCGTATCATATAAGGACCAAGTACTAACAGATCTTTGGTTTTGATCCAATATGTTGGTGACTTACACAGACAACCATATAGAGCTTCATACAGTGCCATGCCGATACTAGCTTCATAACTGTTGTTATAAGAAAACTCAACTAAATGCAAATGATTTTCCTAGGATCCTATAAAGTCCATAATATATGCCCTGAGAAGATTTCCAAAAAGGTTGACCCTTTACATTTGTCCACCAGTTTGAGGTTAATATACAGTGCTTATATTTGTCCTTATTCTCAAAGATGTCTGTAATGCCTTCCAAAACTAACTAGTAAACATTGGATCCCGATCGTTCACTATACTGCTTGGAACTCCATGCAATCGTACAATCTTCTTCTATATATCTGCAAGGCTTGCAGTGGTCTTGTTGGCTTAATTGGAATGAAGTGTGCACTTTTAGTTAATCAGTCTATGATAACCCAAATGCCTTCGTTCCCTTTTCCCATTCGAGGGAAGCCATCAATGAAATCCATTGATATTTGATCCCACTTCCAAACTGGAATCTTCAACGGCTTAAGTAACCTTGCACTGTTGGTCCTTTTGACTCGTTGATAATTCACGCATCGGCTAACATAAACAGATATTTCTCTTTTCATAACTCTCTAGTAAAATATACGCTTCATATCTCTATGCATTTTGTTAACTGCCCGATGAATGCTGAGTTCGGATGTGACATTTGGCAAACACATCTCGCCTAAGATTTTCGACATCTGGAACACAATTCACCCATTCAACCGCAATACTCCATGGCTATATATTTTAAAACTTGAATTCTCCCCTTTGTATATATTTTTAAAATCTTATTTAGGAACTTGTAACAGCCCAAAAATTTTAGCAATATTTTATTCTTTAATTTTAACTCTGGGGTTTTATTTTACGGAAGATGAATTTCTAAATTTAATTATAAATAATCACCCAAGATTTTTTTTATATAAGTAAATTCTATAATTCTTATTTTGGTTAAAACTCAACATTTATTGAAGTTATAAATCTTTAAATTTCTAATTTTCCAATCTTTTAGTTTAGTTGATATTCATAACAAAGTTTTATTTCACTTTTGTTCTTTAAAAATGGATTATATACTTTTAAATTTAATCATTTTTATTTTTCTTAGTTACGTTTAGTAATAGATTCTTAGTACATGGTAAATGAATAAAAACCCAATGTAAACAAATCATGTTTTATTAAGTAATAGATTGCAAAATTTATGTATAATTAAACTGTTAATTACGCGTTTAAAAAGGCACGTTATTTGATGGAATAAATAACGTATAAATAGGAAAGCGTATAAAATTTAAAACCGTTGTTTTGTTATATTTTGGGCATAAACTATTGCGTCTGTTGTACGCACTTTTAAATATATTCACTTTCCTTCTGATTTAATAGAAACGTTATCCTCAAATTTATAACCGTTCACATTCAAATTTTTGCCTTGTTACTAAATCAATTGCTTTGCACTTTTAAAGGAGGAAAATTCAACCATGCCTTGCCATTACATTTAAAGATATTTCACCTTCCTTTACTTCCATTTGTTTTGATAAGTATAAAATCTTTAAATTTCCATTTACTGCTCAAAGCAAAAATATAATGGCTTGTCGTTTCTCTCGCTAATAAATTCATGCCCGTTGCAATTAATTGCTCCAATCGTTCTTGCCATTCCGTTTTTATTTATCAACGCATTCTCTTCTTAATATTTTCAAACGAGTGCAAATACGTGCTAAATAAATTCCTGCCGTTTCTCCAAGCAATAAATTCTAGTTTTATTTAAATACTCAACCTTGTACGCAAATAATTTTCACCATCTTCCCATTTTATAATTATTTCTTGCGTTTTTAAATCAACGCATTTACTTCCTAATAAATTTTAAATGTGTATAAAATGTTTGCCAAAGATTTCTTGTCGTTTCCTTTTGCTAAATTCACGCAATCAATAACACTGTAAAGATTCGTTCAAATCTTTCTTAACTAGATTCTCACACCTAAATCAACGCAAGATATTCTCTTGAATATTTACCCGTTCGCACAAATTATTCTTTTGGTTAATTTTCCATTTCCGTTTTGAAGCAAATTGATTTCTTGCCGTTTTATGTTCTCCTTAATTACGAAACCCATGGCATAATTCCATCACAACAAGATTTCCTACCTATTGCTTATAATAGGAACAGAACTAAATGGCAGTGTATAACAAGTAATAAATCTGTGCTCAATCAACTCATGGCCTTTTTAAATATCAATATTTATATTTTTCTTGCCTATAACTTCTCATCTAAAATCAAAGCCTCCTCTATGATACGTTCAAAACAAAATATCTCTTGCCGTTTTATCACTTGAATCACGCAACGCTTATTTATAAATATACCAGTCACGAACACGTTTACTTCCTTACTTTAAAATTTACGTGTAAACTTTACACACTTTCCTTTTGCTTAAATTGATATAATTGGTATAAAATATTAATTTCCCTGCCGTTCAAATTCGTTTGTTGCATTGTCATTCACGCGCAACTTTCTACACTTGACTCTCCTATATATATGGAATAAAATCTTCCAATTGCTTCATACGTTTTTTTTTAAAAAAAAATCAATTATTCTTGACCGTTTTCTCCCACAAAATTTACGCAAATCATCCTTATAAATTAAAACTCACGTTCCAATTTCTTACCTCATCTGTTGCCTTCATTCTCTTCGCGCGTGGGCATCAACATAAGGTAATGGATGAACTTTTATCTTCTTCTTTCTTTAATTTTTTTCTCTTTCTTTTATTTCCATTTATCTACCCACTTTATTTCATATCATCTTATTCGATTTTGTTTCAGTGCTTTATCAAATTTTGATATGTTCGAATGTGAAATTCATACTTAGTTTATTTATTTTTCAAATTTTGAATCGGGATGTCACATCCGCTGAAGTTGATCGTGCCTCCTGTACGCATTCTGGTGTAGATATTCTTTATTTTGTATAAAAACTCCAGCATCTAGAGGTGAGTAATTCTCACCAGACAATGTGTACTTATATAGTTGATAAACTGACATCACTTGAATCTGTAAATGCATATCATCCTGTTGTAACTGCTATATTATAATCATATGATGTTCACACTTGTATTTACACCTGTTATACTATATGTTACTGTTATTTCATGTTTTTCTATTCATTTTTATCAGTTTATCACACTGCAAGTTCCCTGTAGATTAGGTTCACTATGGGTTGAAATGATACATACCCGAACGGACTTTAGAATAGGGAAAGATCGTTATGGGCTAAAATGATAAGCCTGAGCGACTTTTTATTTATTTTATTTAACTTGGGATTGCGGGTTTGAAATGATAGAACTCGGTTTTTCTTTGTAAACTGCGGATTGAAATGATACATATCCGTATCACTTGACCTAGGTTAGAAAATTTTATACAGACCCGTGGTTTATATATTTTTCTGAAAATTTTAAAATATTTTAAAAATGTAAATATTATGATATTTTGATTTAATTTTTTTTAAATGATTTCTATAAAATATTAGTGATTTTCTACAAATTAAACAAGTGAATTAAGTAAATGGTGAAGTAGAATTTGAAGTATAAGTAAATTTTGGAATTTATGATTTTGTTTATAAATGGAATTTATGTAAAGTAAGAAAATATGACAAATTGAATTTAAAAGATTAATTTAATGATTTTTATTAAGTAATAATAATTTTTAAAAGTGTTAATGATTTTGTATAAATTAAAATATGAAATACATGAATATTTAAGCTGAATTTGGAAATATAACTTAAATTGAATTGTGTGAAATTTTTTTAAAAGTGAAATTTTAATTAAGTGAAATAAATGGAAATAAGTTATATTTTGGAAACTTAAACTTAGTTGTTAAGTTAAGAATTTAATTAAAGAAATGAACATTTAATTGTTATTTAATTTGATTTGTGTATGGAAATTTGACTTTATAAAATCATAGAAATAAAGGTATTCAAATGATTGTTTTTAAAATATGAAAATATATGATTTTATAAGTTAAAAATGATTTATATTAAAAGTTAATTATGTGTGAAATTGTAAATAAAACTCTGAATTTGATTTGACATCATTTTGAAATGTAATGTAAAGATATTACAGCACTTTTAAAATGCTGTAGTTGTTTTAAATGAACTAAAAGTCTAATTTGAACTAAAGGTTATTATAACACTTTGTAAGTGCTATAGTTGTTAAATTTAACCAAAGTTTACTTGAAATTAAAAGAAACCTATTACAGCATTTAAGTGCTGTCTTTTGTTAATGAACTAATTTAAAACATAACATTTCGTAGCATTTTCTAATTGCCGCGAAAGTTGAATTTTCTTTGTTTAATAAATTCAAATGAATAAATGATATTTGAAAAAGATTAAATTTTGGAAATTAAATATTTAATTATTTAAAATAATGAATTGACTTTAAATGATTTAAATGGAATGGTTGATTTGGGAAATATAACTATTTTGAAATGTGATTTAATGGTATTTTAATTTTAATTAAATAAATGATGTTTGAAATGACATTTTGATATTTTAAAAATGAATTTGATATGATATTAAATCTTGGAATGAATAATTGAAGTTTATATTAGTATGAAAATATTTGGTTTACTTGTAATTTGAATCTATTTAAAAGATATTGGACTTATGAAATATAGGATAATAAAGCTTTGGAATTTATTTTATAATTTGAATAGTTATTTTGTGGATTAAATCTATATTTGAAATTTATAAGATTTGAAATGGTCTATGGAAATTTAATTGAAATAAATGATTGAATTGAATTGAAATATAATACTTACACTTTTAAAAGGTTTAGATGAATTATTTTGATTGAAATATAAACTATTTAAAAGGTGACTTGAAAGGATAATAAATGAATGATATCTTTGAATTTAAAAAGTATTTAAAGTTGAATATTTAGATTTGAACTCAAATGATATTTTGGTATATATAAAAATGATTTGAAATGAAGGTTTGGAAAGATTTGATATTTTGATATATTAAAATGATTTGAAATGAAGTTTTGGAAAGATATGATATTTTGATATATTGAAATGAAGTTTTGAAATGATATGATATTTTAAATATATTGAAATGGTTTGGAATTGATTTAATCTTTATTTTGATAAAGATTTGGATTTGAAATGATATTATATTTTGAAGTATAAACTGTTTTTAAATTTTAACCACGGGTTATAATAACGATTGGTTGTTAAAGAGACCGGGATCGGATATGGACATACTCTCTGTCAATACCGAAAACCACTTTGACAATTGTGTACGCAGTGGAGTTTCCAGAATGAAGAAGGATGGTGGCGATGATCCTAAGGTATATACGTGGACCTAACTCCCGTGAGTTGGCATAAGGTGGCTAAAACAGGAGCGATCTCGGACCAGTGAGGTAGCACCTCTTATCGGACGCACTTCTTCGATACCATTCTATTACTTTGTGATTTTTGGTGGCCACCCTTGATTTGGGAGTGTTGTTCGAGGTGGACGGTAGTGGCTGCTATGCGTTCCATCAGTCTGTGTGCGTAATTGGTATATCTACCCTGGCATTGCCTAGTTGTGCCGTGTCACCTACCTTATCGAGCTTTACTATGAGTTTCTATTTGTGTCGTACCTATGGAGTATCTTCTCGTAGCCTCTCGGGGTATGCATGTACTGTATAGACTATTGGCATTATTTTGTGTTAAGGGCTATATGGGTAACCCCTTAACGCTATTTAAAAGTATGTTTATTTTATATTAGACATTATTATAATAGCGAATATTACTACATAGTAGATAGTTTAACGGATCCTTAAAGAATGGGCGATCCCAAGCATTCTTTAAGTTACTTGTACCTTTATTACAGTTCACTTGAGTTGGTTTACATTATGTAAGTATATATTGTCCGGACTCGAGTGTTTTGTGTTTTGCTTTACGCTCGGGTCAGCCTGAGTTATTCACAGATTTGGATTTCCACTCTCTTGGAGATTTGAATCGCTGGAGATTATCGGCTTGTCTTGTCCTATCTATTTCAGTTCCGTTGTTCTACTCAGCTTGTACTTGGTTATTTTATTGAGACTTCTGTTGTACTCTATTTCTTCTGTTATATCTTATGTAACTTTGATATATTTATATAGTAGCTTCATGAACTACTATTTCTTTTACTTCCGCTGCATTATTTTACTCTGTGTCTGTGATCTGTGATTATTTATTTACTGTATATTCTGAGATTTGCCAAATTTTATTTACAACGCGGTATTTTGAGCAATTCAAGTCTGACATGTGAGGATGCGAATGGTTGAAAATATCGTGTCGTTACAGAACTGATTATCTTTTTTCTTACTGGTAATTCTTTCCATAAGTGTTGGAGTTACTACCAAACAAGAAATAACAGCATACGTCTTACATAATGCATCAGCTACTACATTGTCTTTCCAAGTGTATATAAAATATCTAGATTATAAGATGCGAGAAATTTCAACGTTGGTGCCTCATGTTTAAATCTTTTCGAGTGAAAGGATTCTGTAGAGATTTATGATCCATAAAGAGCTCAAAATTTTTATCTAGCTAAAAGAGGAATTTTATTTATTAAGGTCAATTCAAAGTTTTAATTGAAATAAACTATGAAAACTTCTTACCTAGCAAATGGTGCCTCCATATTTTAATGCAAACATCACCGTTAATAATTCTACGCCATGCATTGTATAATTTTTCTCACGAACCTTCAACTGTCTACCCACATAAGCAATCACCTTCCCTTTCTGCATCAGAACTGCACCAACTCCTTCTCCGCAAGCATCTATATAAATGGTTAACCCACTATTCCCATTTATAATTGCTAGAACCGGAGCGGTTATTAACCTCATCTTGAGGGCTTGGAATGCCGCTTCATGTTTAGGAGTCTAGATAACTTTGGCATCTTTCATGGTCATTTTGTTAAGCGGTGGAAATTTTTTGTGAAGTCTTGAATGAATCTTCCATAATACCTTGCCAAACCTAGAAGCTACGAACTTCCATAGGTGTTTGCGATTGCTTCTAGTTTAGAACAGTCGTAACCTTTACAGGATATACTAAAATCCCATCCTTCAATATTATATGCCCAAGGAATCTTACCTAATTTTCTAAGAAATTCCATTTTGAAAATTTATCTTAAAACACATTATTTATCAATATCTCCAACGCAATTTCTAGATGCCTTTCATGTTCTTCTTTGATGCAGCAGCGGAATAACAAAAATGTATGATTCTATGAAAGTAGCAATCGATGGAATAAAAGATACCGAATGGCCCAAATCCGTTGATCAAATGATACCAGATTTTAGCTATCCCAAACACGTTGATAGCGCACTATACCGTGTTTAAAGATCTACGATTCTTCGTACGTTGATCTAGCGCACTAGATACCGTGAATCGGCTTCAGCAATCGTTGAATCGAGTGCACTCGATTAACCGAGAGTGGAGATAGGAGATTACACTCAACTACCAATTTAATGAAAGAACAAAGCTAACAAACAAAAGTTTATTCAAAATCAACCTCCTTTTACAATGACCCGACTCGCCTATTTATAGGCTACAACCCACACTAGGTCGTTGCCGACCTAACAACACCACACGACTCAACTTAGGTCGAACGCGACCTAACAACAGCACCCCATGGTATCTCATATTTACAACACAACACTTAGGTCGTTGCCGACCTATCAACACCACACGACTCAACTTAGGTCGTACGCGACCTAACAACAGTAAATTCAAACATATTACAACATAATATCTATGACATACGACTTACGACCTAACTTAGGTCATCAATGACTTAACACTTCACGAGCTACAACATACACTACTCATATATCTTGCGACCTAAGTTGACCGACCTAAGGCCTCGCGACCTAAGGACACAACATCTTCACGCGACTTAAGAACATCAGCCTCTACAACCTCTTCACGCGACCTAACTAGGTCGTAGGTCATAGAGCGACTTAACTTAGGTCGTGAGCAACCTAAAACTCCTTCTGAACAACTCTGCGTGCATCCTTCGTTAGATCGTACGCGACCTATCATAGGTTGTTGGTTTCCTTCTTCGGCATAACTCGCTTCACCGCCTTGTTCCAGTACCTCGTTAGGTCGTGGCCGACCTAAAACTTCTCCCTTAGGTCGTGGCCGACCTAAACCTTTGATAAGCCGTAACTCCTTTTCTCTTGACTCGTTAGGTCGTGGCCGACCTAAAACTTCTTCCTTAGGTTGTGGCCGACCTAACACTTGTGAAATTGTAGATCGTGCCACATCATCCTCCCCGAGTTGAGAAAAATTCGACCTCGAATTTGAAAGCTCTTTCCCATCGGATTGGTCATCCCCATAATAAGGTACGAGATGCTTAACATTGAACACGTCAGACGTGTACACATCTTCCGGTAGCTTCAATCTATAAGCATTTTCATTGATCTGTTTCACAATTTTTACACGACCAATTTTTCTGGCTTTCAACTTGTTATAAGCACCCACTGGAAAACGATCCTTTGTTAACACAACATACACCAAATCTCCTTCATTAAATTTGACACTCCTTCGCTTCAGATCTGCAGATCGTTTGTACTTCTCATTCGCCTTTCCCAATCATTCTTGAACGATTCGATGACACTCTGTCAATCCTTCAACAAAATCAGTAGCTCCTTTAACCGTCTACTTTGGTTGTGGTATTACCGTTAAATCTAACGGCCCTTTTGGCAAACTAGAATATACAATCTGGAATGGGCTGAATCCAGTACTTCGGTTCACTGCATGGTTATGAGCAAATTCTGCTTGACATAGTTTCATATCCTAACTCTTTAGATTGTCTTGCACAAGACATCTTAACAAATTCCCTAATGATCTGTTTACAACCTCGGTCTGTCCATCCGTCTGCGGATGATAAGCGCTACTGAAGTTCAACTTCGTTCCCACCATCTTCCACAAACTTAGCCAAAAATGACTCAAAAATCTGGTATCCCTGTCTGAAACTATAGATTCAGGTAGCCCATGCAATCGATACACCTCCTTAAAGAATAACTGAGCAACTCGGACGGCATCCGTTGCCTTCTTACATGCGATGAAATGTGCCATTTTAGAAAACCTGTCCACCACAACGAATATAGAATCATTTCCCTTTGAGTTCTAGGCAATTTCTTACACAAAATCCATACTGATATCAACCCATGGTCTAACCGGCACAGGTAGCGGCATATATAATCCCGCATTCGTCACTGTTCCTTTGGAAACTTGGCATATATGACACCTTTCCACAAATCTTCCCACTTCTTTTCTCATTGACGGCCAAAAATACGATTGAGAAATCAGCTGTAATGTTCGGTCTCTACCCACATGACCTTCCTCATGCAACTCCTTCACAATCTTTATTCGTAAACTACACTCTGGTATACATAATCGACTCCCTTTAAAAAGAAAACCATCCACCATTACAAACTCATCCGTCTTCCCCTCTTTGACTTCATCAACAAACTTTGCAAAGTAAGGATCATCGACAAATAATTCTGGCAATACATCAAACCCTGTCACTTCGATCTTCATTGTAGTCAACACATGATTCCTTCTGCTCAATGCATCTGCCACTCGATTTGTAATTCCGGATTTATCCTTCACCACAAATGTAAATTGTTGTAAGTATGCAATCCACGAAGCATGCCTAGCTGCAATCTTATCCTGTCCCTGCATATGCTTCAACGCTTTATGATCGGTATATAAAAAAAATTCTTTATGAAACAAATAATGTCTCCAGTGTTTCATAGCTTGCACGATAGCATAAAACTCGACATCATATGTATTATATCTCATCTTTGCTCCCGATAACTTCTCACTGAAATATGCAATAGGACGTCCTTTCTGACTCAACACCCCTCCAATTCCAACCTTTGATGCATCAGTATGTAATTCAAACAACAACTGAAAATCTGGCAACACTAGAATTGGTGCTGTCGTCAAAAGCTCTTTAATCCGTTCAAAAGCGACCCCTGCTTCCTCCAATCATGAAAACTGTTTCCCCTTCATACAATCAGTAACTGGTGCCATCACGCTACTGAAGTGTGGAATGAACCTTCGATAGAATGATGCCAAACCATGGAAGCTTCTAACTTCTGTAATCGTCCCGGGTTGTGGCCAATTTCTGATTGCTTCAACTTTATTCTGATCCACCTGTATACCTCCTCCCGATATAACATACCCCAAAAATAAAACACTATGCGTCATGAACACGCATTTCTTCGTTGCAGCATAAAATTGTTCCTGTCGCAGTACCATCAACACTTCTCTCAGATGTTGCAAGTGTTCTTCTGGACTTCCACTGTATATCAGTATATCATCAAAATACACCACCACAAACTTCCTAATGAATGGTCTAAAAATCTGATTCATCACCCGCATAAATGTACTCGGTGCATTCGAAAGACCAAATGGCATCACCAGCCATTCATACAACCCTTCTCTTGTCTTGAATGTTGTCTTCCATTCGTCCCCTGGTCTGATTCGAATTTGATGATAACCACTCTTCAAATCAATTTTCGAAAAGATAGTAGCCCCGCTCAACTGATCCAACAAATCATCAAGCCTCGGCATCGGAAATCTATATCTGACAGTGATTTTATTGAGGGCCCTGCTATCCGTACACATTCTCCATGTCCCGTCCTTCTTCGGTACTAACAATGCTGGCACCACACATGGACTTAAACTTTCCTGCACACGCCCCTGTTCAAGCAATTCTTCCACCTGCCTTCGCAACTCCTCGTGCTCCTTTGGACTCATTCTGTAGTGTGGTCTATGAGGTAACACAGCTCCTGGAACAAGATCTATCTGGTGTTGTATATCCCTTAACGGTGGTAACTCCGCTGGTAGTTCTTCAGGAAATACATCATCAAATTCTTCCAGTACTGGTTTCACTTCTTCAGGGATCTCAACCACTTCATGACTCTCACGTCCAATTAACAAAAACACTTCAGGCTCCTCTTCAACCTCCTTAACAAACTCCTTCAAGGATAATAAAGTTTTCAGCTCTTCAATCTCCTCCAATTTGTTTTCTTCTTGTTGTCGCTTCTTTGGAACTAGAGTAATCTTCGTGCCTTCAAACATGAAACTATAACTGTTGGTACGCCCATCATGTTGCACCGCCCTATCATACTGCCTTGGTCTTCCCAGCAACAAATGACAGACATCCATATCTACCACATCGCACCAAATTTCGTCTTTGTATTTCTTCCCAATGGAGAAATTAACACAAGCTCTTCGATTAACCTTCACCTCCCCTCCTTTCCTCAACCAAGCTAGTTTGTAGGGTTTCGGATGTTTCTCAGTCTTCAATGCCAACTTCCTCACAGCTTCTGAAGAAATTATATTATCACAGCTTCCAGCATCAATAACAAATTTGCAAACTTTCCCCAGAATAGTACATGTCGACTGAAAAATATTGCTCCTCAACCAACTACAATCCTCCTCTTGCTTTGGTGTCAAACAAGACCTCCTCATCATCAGATTACAACCTTCGTCTCCCGACACTTCTTCTTCCTCCTCATCAGGTGGTGAATTGGAACATTCAGCTTCTTCATCCTCATCCTCAACCTCCGCTATCATAGCTCTCTTCTTCGGCTTTGGACATTCATTACTTTTGTGGCCCATTTCTTGGCAATTATAACACTTGAAACCATTATTGACTTTCGTCTTCCCAACCTCATTCACAACTGGTTTTGCAACAGCTTTTGAAACATTAGAACTTCCATTAACACCCTTCACTGGATTGTTGGAATTTGTAAACACACCGCCTCCTCGTCTTCCCTGTTTCTCCCAAGCCAACGCTTTCTGGTGTGCTTCCGCTACAGATCTGGGATCAAACATATTCACCATAACTTGTATTTGCATTCTTAACCCTCCAACAAATCTAGCTGTCAATTGCTCTTCTGTCTCCATAATGTCGTTCCTTCCAATCAGTTGATAAAATTCATCAGCATAGTCATTAACAGTCTTCGTTCCTTGCCTCAAGTTCTACAACCTCTGATACATAAGCGATTGATAATTATAAGATAAGAATGTAGCTTTCAATAACTTCTTTATCTTTTCCCACGATTCAACCTTTGACTTCCCCATCCGTTCTCGTGTAAGTTTGGTTTGCTGCCACCACGCCAAAGCTCTACCCGTCAACCTTGTAGCAACCAACTTCACTCTACGATGTTATGGAACCTCCTTGAAGTCAAAAATCTCCTCCACATTAGAAAACCAATCCAAAAACTCCTCAGCTTGCATACCACCCTTGAATTTAGGAATTTCAGTTTTCATCCCCGATTCCCAACGACGATCATCTTCAACAACCCGATATGCATTTCGTACTTGGTCTCGATCTCGGTAATATGCACTGCATCTATCACCCTCTTCATCAAAAACAGATGTACTTCGATAACGATCTCGACCACCCATATCTCTATGATCACGCATATCTCTTTGGCTTTGTCTTTCTTCATCACGGTATGGTTCATAATCAAGCTCACGTGGAGTTCTTCTCTCTTCATCTCTATACTCATGATGTTCTCTTCTCATTGAAACTGAAGATTCTCTTCTTCCTCGAAAAGATTGTGGCGACACCCTTCTCGCTTCCGTAACCGATGGTGAAACTCTGTTTCCTCTATGGTTCGAGATTGGCGACCTTCCCCTTTGACTCTGATTCAAATCATTCATCAGTTTCTCTAACTTCCCAATGCCTTCATCAAACTTCTCATTGATACGTTGTTCCTTTTGCTCGGCTTCTTCTCTTCTATACAATGCTTCAACGTTTTGATGTCGATTAGCTCTCCTTGGTGGCATGATTGATCTTCACAAATATTTCAACAAATTCAAACTTCAAAAATTCACAACACTTAGCTTGGTTCGGTCTTGAATGACTTAACTCGTTTCGGCGCTACTCTTAACTCGGTTCGAACGACTTAGCTTGGCTCGGCACTTCAATTCGCGCGACCACTTCACAAATTCAAATCCCCTTTAGGCGTGCAAAACTTCTACGCGCTAATTCAAACACTTTTCCAACTTCGATCCAAAACAAAATGGATCAAAATCTTCCAACTCGTTGCAACCTTGCGATGAACACGATGAACACCAAACTCCTCAAACACTTCAATTCTTGGTTAGAACAATAAAATGATGCTCGATCTACACTCCTACTTAGCTCGACTCAACACTTCAAGCTCGGCTAACACTTCAACTTTGAAATTCTCGGCTCCAAGACTCGATTTAGCTATGATTGGCTAAAACAAGCTCCGTTACGAAACTGACGCAACAGCGTAATAACAAAAATGTATGATTCTGTGAAAGTACCAATCGATGGAATAAAAGATACCGAATGGCCTAAATCCGTTGATCAAATGATACTGGATTTTAGCTATCCCAAACACGTTGATAGCGCACTATACCGTGTTTAAAGATCTACGATTCTTCGTACGTTGATCTAGCGCACTAGATACCGTGAATCGGCTTCAGCAATCGTTGAATCGAGCGCACTCGATTAACCGAGAGTGGAGATAGGAGATTACACTTAACTACCAATTTAATGAAAGCACAAAGCTAACAAACAAAATTTTTATTCAAAATCAACCTCCTTTTACAATGACCCGACTCGCCTATTTATAAGCTACAACCCACACTAGGTCGTTGCCGACCTAACAACACCACACGACTCAACTTAGGTCGAACGCGACCTAACAACAGTACCCCATGGTATCTCATATTTACAACACAACACTTAGGTTGTTGCCGACCTATCAACACCACATGACTCAACTTAGGTCGTACGCGACCTAACAACAGTAAATTCAAACATATTACAACATAATATCTACGACATACGACTTACGACCTAACTTAGGTCATCAACGACTTAACACTTCACGAGCTACAACATACACTACTCATATATCTTGCGACCTAAGTTGACCGACCTAAGGCCTCGTGACCTAAGGACACAACATCTTCACGCGACTTAAGAACATCAGCCTCTGCAACCTCTTCACGCGACCTAACTAGGTCGTAGGTCGTAGAGCGACTTAACTTAGGTCGTGAGCGACCTAAAACTCCTTCTGAACAACTCTGCGTGCATCCTTCGTTATATCGTACGCGACCTATCATAGGTCGTTGGTTTCCTTCTTCGGCATAACTCGCTTCACCGCCTTGTTCCAGTACCTCATTAGGTCGTGGCCGACCTAAAACTTCTCCCTTAGGTGGTGGCCGACCTAAACCTTTGATAAGCCGTAACTCCTTTTTTCTTGACTCGTTAGGTCGTGGCCGACCTAAAACTTCTTCCTTAGGTCGTGGCCGACCTAACACTTGTGAAATTGTAGATCGTGCCGCATCATTCTTCTATCTTAGAGTAGATAAGGACATCATTGTTATACTAACACGAATTTATTGAGTACATCCTAAATACTCTATTCATAAGGTCTACGAAATAAACATGTGAATTGTTTAGCCTAAAAGGCATAACCAATCGCTCAAAGAAAATGTTCAAAACTTTGAATGCAGTTCGATGGATACACTCTTCTGTGATTCTCAGCTAATGGAATCATGTAGGTAGATCCATTTTCAAGAATACACTATCCTCATATAGGTGATCAAACAAGTCATTTTATTGAGGTAGAGGATACTTGTTCTTAATCATTTATTCATTCATATCTCGATAATCTACGCACAATCTTAGAGTTCCATTTGACTTGGCAACAAAAACTACTATCAACCCCCTACTTGAATGACTCGGTCTTATCAAACCCTTCTTCAATAAATCTCGGGTTTGGTTATTTAGCACCTCTCTCTCCTTTATAGTCATCCTTCGATCTTTTTGTTTAATTGGTATTGCACCAGAAATTAAGTCAATATGAAATTCGATTTCCCGATGTAGGGGAAAACTTCTTACTTCTGCAAAAATGTCTGGGAATTCTTTAGCAACAGGTATGGTTCCTAATCCTTCTTGGGATGAGTCTAATGCATGTATAAAACTTCATCTTCTTAAAATAGGATCTTCACAATATATTTCTATAAACTTTCCGAAACTAGTCCATAATGTTATCATCCTACTAACATAATCAAGAACAGCTTTATACTTAGTCAACCAGTCCATATCAAGTAATATTTCAAATCCAATAAAATCTAGGGTAAATAGGTCAAAAGAAAATTTATGGGAATATTGGAAAATTTGGACCTTTTCACAATTCATACAAAGGTTAGTGGTACCGCCTATAAGATTTGTCACGCAAATAGGGGTATCAACTATCTTAGGTTCAAGTTTTAATTCTTCTACAATTTCCTTAGCAATAAAACTATGAGAAGCTCCTGTATTAAATAATACTCTAACTAAAACTTCTTCATTTAAAATATTACTTTCCAAATCTCCCTTACCCTTCATATCTTGAGAGTTTGAAGGCTCATCCTTTATTACATAAACTCTGGCTTTCTCTCCCTTCCTCATAATCGGACAATCCTTAATCATGTGCCCTGGTGGATAGCCATTATAGTAAGGGGTATTCGGGTCAGACTGAGTTGTAGGTTAGGTTATTTGGCTTTTGCTTAGGTGTTCCCTATAGGCTCTCCTATCGAGACTTTTGGATTTTATGCATAGTTTTTGTGTAGATTTTTTTGTAGTGTACCTTGGTTATGTATGTTATTTTGTGGGGACTTGATGTATGTATATATTATGGTTGTATCACCATGTACGACACTATGTATAGTATTTGATGTATATGTATATGACTGTATTTTCTATTCTATGATTAGTGTTTATTATTTCTGTTGAGTTTTGTTTGGAATAGATCCTGTAGCCACCATAGTATTGTATTAGATGAGAATTAAGTATGTCGAACCACATAAAATGTAAATGAAAAATGAAAAAAAAATGAGCATATTATCAGCATACTTAATGCTTAATTAATACAAGACTATGATGGTCGCTCCTAAACAGCCCTATTCTCTGCACTGGCAGACAATATTACCTAGTATTACTCTTTGTTAGTGTTAGTCTTGGGATGTTGCGTCATGGCTTGGTATCAGATCTGAGTTCAGAACAAAATGTAATAAACACAGAACAATATACATACTATAATACATCAAGTATGAAACAAGTGATCGTTCATAATCGAAGTTGTTCCAAATCTTGACCTTAACCTATTCGAGTCCTTTGGGGGTAGATAAGTAGGAATACGTCTAGGAATGTAATTTTAAAATTTTGTAGTATTCCTTATTAAATGACTTTAATTGATAATATTTGATGTGCACGTAAATGTGCATATTTTTATCACCATATTTAATCTATTTAAATTAAATAAATGATCATTTCGGGTATTTTAACTTGTTTTAACCAAAATCCATATTATTTCCAAATTGTCACATATTCATCTTTATCCAAGGGCAAAATAGTCATTTGTGTGCATATATTTCTTTGAGAAAAATTAATTGGAATTTTATATATATTTTTGCAGGAATTTTTTCTCAAATAGAAATGGTTTCATGAACATATGCATGCACAAAATCAATACAAAGGAATGAAGATGGAAATAATTCAAAGTGAAGAACATGGAGGACCCCACCTACCCACCTACCTTAATGTACAAATTAGAGGCTAATGCACATGCTTATGGAGTTAATGGCTTTACGTACACTTAAATGATGATCAGTAGAAGCTAATGATTACTTGGCCTCCACACTTTATCAAGGGTAGTTTGGGTATTCCCCAAAAAATGAATTAGGGTTTTAACACTTTTATAAATATCCTTTATGTTTCATGTAACCCTCTTCCCCTCTTCATTAGTTTATGCTCAAAATAAATCTCAAAGCTCTTTTTCTCTTTTCAGGGCTACTTAGCCATTTTTATTTCATGTAATTTTACTTTTCTTTCTTAAGTAATTCAATGCTCATTTCTTTTTATGTTGTAGTGTAGATTTCTTTTATTTTTCATGCAAGTAGAATAGTCCTTTTTCCATTAGCTTTCATTTTCCTTTCGTTTTGCTTTCATGTTGTTAGCTACATTTGTTAATCAAATGACAAATATGAAAGGCTAAACCCCTTCAATTTAGGGGTAATGAAGCTCTCTAATTATGTAGCTTCAATATTTTGTTAATTCATGCTCTCTTTTTGTGCTTAATGATGATGATAGAAGTGGTTTTAATTGTTGTTTTTGCTTTGAATTTGATAGTCTATATTGTTGACACCAAATAGGCTATGCTTAAACAATCACTAACACAAATGCCTCTTCATCAAAATTTGATTATGCCATAAGAAAGTGATTTGGAATTAAAATTTGATGGTCTATGTTTCTTATCAATAGTTAATAGGCCATGCTTAAAATTGATTTCATTTTCATTGTCAAGTTTCATAAAAGCTAGTAAGTGGTTTAAGGGGTGTGTTATAGTTTGATGGCTTATGTTTGCTAATCAATAGCACAAATATGCCATACTTATGATAAGCACATCAATTAGAGCACTAATGTCCATAAAAGAAAGATCATGATTTCATATGTGGTGAACTACATTATCTAGAGAGTGGAAATTACCTCTAAATTGTCTTTATACTCTCATATTTTCATCACTTTCCTTTTGTCATTTTTCTTATCTTTTTAGCTAATTATCCTCTAAATCTTTGGTTAATTTGATTGATTAGAAATTTAAAATCAACAATTCCCTACGGATCGACGGGTACTCGCCATGTACTTCAATAGTACGCCGTGTGCTTGCGGTTATTTTTAATTCAAATTTGTTCGACGGTTTACTAAACCGATAGAAAACTAGTTGATTAACAAGTTTTTGGCGCCGTTGCCGAGGAATCATTTTGATTTTAGTTTTCTACTCTTCGAATTATTTTTGTGTGTTTATATCTTGTGTTTATTTTTATTTGATTTTTGTGTGTTTGTTTGCATTTAAAAAAAAATGTTGTGTTTTGTGATTTTTGGTGACATTGTGTTGTGTGCTTGTTTTCTATTCTATTTTCCATTTGCATTGCATATCATACTTTATATAAAAAAAAACATTGCATTCATCTTCAATTTTTTTTACAAATTTTCAGTTGCATTTCAATTCATTTGCATTTTCATCGGTGTACACTCTTCATTACAAAAAAAGAAGTTTACATATGTGCACTGTTCACAGCCCTACACAATTACTACTCTCTATACACTGTTTCCTTCTCCTGCCTTTGCATTTCTCAGCAATTTCAACACTTCTGTAACCTTGCACTTGCCTCCTCTACTAACCATACATAACACATCCCATCCTTCCCACATATCACTGCCTAACCACCCTCTTCTTCTGCTGCTAACCTGCACATATATACTTTTGACTAGGCCTGTCAATGAGCAGAGTTCATTCCGAGTATTATAAAACCCGGATTCGAGTCCAATTACAATAATTAAAACCCAAGCCCGGCCCGAACCCGCAGGGTATTTCAACCCAATATTCAAGCCCGGTCCGTCGGGCTTTTTAAGCCCACTACCCACTGGGTAATAACTATATACCTAACTCAGAATATTTATGTTAAAATCATATTTTAAAACTGCAACTTTGGTAAAATTTATATACAAACAAAGTTAACATATAAATTGGAAGGTGATGTTGTTAAGCTCATAATAAAAGTATGCAAAAACATCGACATGTAAACAAATAAAATGGTAAATAAATAACATACACACTCATGGTTTGATACGATGAAAAAATAATAGTCGGATCGGGCCTAACCAGGGCGGGTTATGATAAAACCGTACCATACCCGGATCGGGCCTGAGTCGGGCTTAGGTAGTAAAATGCAATACCTGTACCCGCATAAATAGGGCGGGTTCGGGTCGGGCTCGGGCCGAAACCCGTACCATTGACAGGCCTACTCCTGACCACTTCACAGCCAAAACAGTGCACACAACCTGACCACAAAATCCTTGTGCACACACTCCTCATCAAACAAGCAAGTACACTCGTATCCTTCACAAAATGTTCAATGGGTACTTTTAGCACAGGTCCTTATTAAGGTTCAAAATACACGAAAAGTCCTTCAATAAATTTTGGTGTAAATTAGGTCCCTGTTTTTTATTCACGATTATTGTAGAGCATGATGCAACTTTTCATAAAAGTTGCTGATATTTCCGCAACTTTTCTGTACACTGTGAACGTAGTGTATGAAAGTTGCTGAAATATCAGCACTTATTTATAAAAGTTGCTGACATTTCAACAACATTTATGTACACTGTGAACACAGTGTATGAAAGTTGCTGAAATATCAGCACTTGTTTATAAAAGTTGCTGACATTTCAGCAATAATTTTTCCTTTGTTTCTAGAAAATAAGGACCAGATTTACAATTAAACTTTGACAGGGAAAGTTGTTGAAATATCAGCACTTATTTATAAAAGTTGCTGACATTTCAGGAATAATTTTTCTTTGTTTCTAGAAATTAAGGACCGGATTTACAATGAAACTTTGACAGGGACCCGCTTTACTATATGAAAGTATGGTAGGGATGCCTCCTAATTTCCACGTGTTCAATCATCCTTATAAAAACTGCTTCCATATTCGGCCTCTGTCACTGTACATACTTCACTCCCTCCTCATCAAACAAATAAACTCCCCATCACTGCAGCACGTACTTCACCACATCGCTGCTGCACCAGACTTAACCATCGCCAGTACCACAAACATCACCACATTCACCTCCTATTACTGCTGCACAGTGCAGCGCATTCATACCACTTCTTACAAAACCAATACACTCCTGCAACCAATCAAACTGCCTATATTACCATTCAGCATTTACAAACATTCAAACAACATACCCTTCACCATCATACAAAACCAAGCATCCCCTTCAACCATCCATTCTCACCATAAAACATTCCATATCATCACTTCTGATCAAATATCCACACACTACATCAACAACCAAGCAACACAATTCCATCTTCATTGTACTGCACATTCCACCTCCTCCAAAGCATCATCACAGTCCCTCTGCCACTGACATCTACCTCCACTTTCACATTCAACCGTACCACACACCCCTACCAGATCATCACCACTTCAACAGCAAGCTGCTGACAATAATTCACTGCATATTGCCATAAAACAGTGCTGCTCCACCATCATACATTACTGTGCCTCAAATATTCATCCTTCTAAAACCATCATTTCAAACTCCAAATAAAAATACAACATTACTTCCCTGCTGCAACGTGCCCCTTCTTACTCTTCTTGCCTACACTTCCACCAACCCCTGTGCACTGCCTCGGCTTCATCTACTTACAGCAACACAACCATTGTCATCAAAACCATACATACCAACCTACATTTCACATATCACTTCCTTCACAACCACTGTTTTGCTTGCCTTTGTGCCATATCTCTCCTCCAAACAAAAAAACTTCCTTCACATATCCCATCTCCAAACAAAAAAAGAGAGAAAAAAAACTTGCTGTCTTGCTTGCCTTCGCGACCACCAGACAACGAACCACCTTCCTCTCCTAATTCAACGACAGCACAACCCATACAACACTCCACCATCATGGAACACTGCCTCAACTACATCGCCCATACTACTTCATTCAACTATCATCACGAAACCCGCAATCTCCAATACTCGAAACCACGTGACCTCTTGAAAATCCCATTCAACAACAAACCACGAGACAATCATCACATCCTAATTCAACCAATCCCCAGAATCAAAAGTCGCAGTCGAACCTCATCACCAATGCCACCTTGAATCCACTTCGAACCCACTCGCGCTGCATATCCTCCCCCAATCGCCGACCACTTCGAACCTTTGAACCCAAGACAAACTTCTCCATCGTGAACTTCTCCAAATTCCTCTGCGCAAACCCACTATGCAAGCTTCTGAAATTTGAATTTGACTTTTATTTTAAACTCTGTTATTGGATTTCGAAAATTGTTGGAAACAAGAAGTTGGATTGAGGAATTAAAAGTTTCAATTTTATTCTGTTTAATTTGGTATTTCGTTCTCCAAAAAAAAAAAGAGCGTGTGTTTGAGTTGTTTAAGAAGGACGGAGACTTATATGTAGGCTTGTGAATTTTTTTTTAAGTATTTGTTAAATTCTCTTTTACTTTAATTTGTTTTAAAATTTTATTTTGTTTAACTCTTGATCTATAGAAAAAAAAAATTCCTTTTGCTTTCATTCTTCTTTGCTTAGGTTCAATTTTATTCAAAAAAAGAAGTTATTTTGGTTTCATTTGTTTTATTTCTTAATTAAAATTTCCAAATTTATTTGTTTAGGGTTTTGTTTTCTTAAAAATAATAATAATAATAATTTGTGTATATATCTTGTTTTTATTTTCAGGTTGCCAAAGTAGAAAATCGCAAAAGGAAGAAGTGCTTGCTAACATAAATTGCTTGCTTTATTGAACGTGTTAAAAAAATAATCGCTTGCTTGTTATTAATTCTCTTTTTGTTTGCCATGCATTGTATATATCTATTGTTTTTTTATGTCTTGCATTGTTGTTTGCTTGCAATTAACAAAAATTCAAAAAAAAACCAAAAATCCATTCGTAGTTGCATTGTTAATACACGTTTTATTTCTGCTTTGTATTTCATCCTAGAGTTCTGATTGATAATAACCGTTAGAAATCAATAACACATAATTGTATACTGACAATTTGTCCTTTTTTGACAATTTAATTGTCTGTATCAAAATTGGGCACAACACTCTTCGGAAGTTTTTAAAGAGATAAAAGTGAAGAAGAATAAATTAAAACTAAAGATTATCTAACAAAAACTCCAATAAACAGAAATATGAATACGCAGACAAGCAATTTAGAGTGGTTCGGCGTATTGCCTACGTCCACTATGAAGTTTTGTTGATTTTATTGAGCCTCTTTCAATGATTACAAGCGATTACAGCGCACAACAGCAAAGTACAGTATGAAATTTGAAATAAACAGCAAGAGTGGGATGCAAGTCTTGATCCGGCAGAGTCTGGGCGCTTGAGAATCAAAAAGATCCTTTTTCTGTTGGCTCTGGGGCTCTATTTATAGGCGTAGGAGGCTAAGATCACGCTCAAATCTCGGGAGACTTTTTCTGGCACGTGAGTGGGCCTATGCGACCAACCTTAGAAAGTTTCAAGTCGATCTGTGATCGATACGAAGTCATTTCGTATCGATCAAGATAATGTCCAATTGAGCTTAAATTTGGTGGAGACGTTCCTCAGGATGTGTGCAATCTCCAGTGAAAATTTCATGGCATTTGGATCAGTGGATTGAGAGATATCGTCGATACAAAGCGATGTTCTTTGCTAGGCTGTTTGGTTCGAATCCATCTTTTCGAACCGATGGTTTCGAATCGATGGTGTCACGCGCCTCTGTGATGACGTGGAGCGCACACTTCGCCTCGATCTGGTCTTCACTCCGAGTCGACCGCGTCGACTCCATATATCTCGGCACGTTCGCATCGATGGATGACACGTCACCTTGGCTTGCTGGCTTGATGGACTCGAATGAAGCCTCACTGATGGATTCGAACAAGGCTTCGTTGATGGAGACGAACAACTGATGGTCGATGGATACGAACAAGCCTTTCTCTGATGGATACGAGCCTTGTAGCTTCTCCATGGATACGAAGTCAATTGATACGAACTCGATGGATTCGAACACGGCCGTCCCTGATCGATACGAACTCATGGGAGTTGGCCGATACGAAGTAGGTGATCTTCCGATGGATTCGAATGAGACCGAGTCGGACCGAGATACTTCGATGGATTCGAAGTTGATCGATACGAAAGTGATCGATTCGAACCAGAGTTCGGTGATGGATACGAAATCACCCATAGTGATGGATACGAAATCCGGGCTTTTCCCTTCAATTTGAATCGATCATAACTTGAGCTTATGAACTCGGATTGACTTGAAATTTGAGGTGCTGACTTCTATGATCTTTCTTGTCATGTCCTATCAATTGTAGCTTAATCCGGACTTGGACAAAATTCATCGATATCCATGACGAGCGACATTTGGTTTTCAATCAACCTCTTGGTATCCTGGCCTTGCCAAAAGGCAGGATAACATTTGCCCCCCAAAGTACATCTTGTGGAAACATGATGTACTTTGACAAGCTGCAGTTTTCCTTTGAACAATTATCATATCTCTTGTTGTAAGCTGTACTCCGTATTGCTGTAATTGACTGCTGTGTGACAATGTTTAGCTGACTCTCGTTAACGTTGCATGTTTGCGAGCTGTTGTCGGTTTGGTATGTTATCGAACTCCGTATCGATCCTCTCCTGAACCGATCTAAAATTCGAGTTGAAACAACGCTTGATGGTTGTTTTTGACTATCCTCTTGTATCGATCCTCTCATGATTCGATGCAAAAAGTTGGAAAGTAGTTTTTCGTATCGATGCGGGTTGAATTGATGGATACGAAATGTTCATTCGCATCGATGGTCACAAATTGTGGTTGATTCTAGTTCGCATCGATGATCTCTGATGGATACGAAATGATTATTCGTATCGATGGATTCTGATGGATATGAAAACCATGTTCGTATCGATAGGTCTGCTCCGTTGTGAATCGATGGCTCATAAAATGGATGCTTCGAATCGATTGAGTCCATCATCTTTAGGTGGCTTCCTTGTGCGCTTCGAAACGATGAGGTCTGGTGGATTCGAAACGAGCATTCGTATCGATGCGTTGTTTGACTGGTTGCGACCGATCAGGTTGACTAGGAGACGAATCGACCCAGTTTAGCCCTAGGCTCCATATAAATACCTAGGGCTTTGTCACTTTTTCACTTTTACTTTTTACTGTTGCCTCATATTTTCTACACCTTCGTATCGATCTACGAACTCGAGAAGAAACATTGTTCCAGTCTTCGAATCGATCAAATATTATTCTTTAATCCTTTGAATTCCAACTTCAATCCAGGTAATTAACCAATCATGACTGAATTCGGGCGACGGAGTTCAAATCTCAAATCCATCATGTTCTTGTTGATAATTGATTATGGTAACGCCAAGTTCAGATCTGGGCCATAGCTTGGTCGAGGATGGCCATGGCGATGCTTGTGTTAATCATAGAAGAAGGAGGCGTGGAGGAATTGCTCTAGTTCGTGTCGATCCGGGATGAGAGGGTTCGAATCGATCAAGATTATATGACTCTGTATCGATTGAAAAGTTAAAGGGGATGAAGAGGTTCGCATCGATCGACGATAGTCGGGACTTGTATCGATCTGAAACGATCAATGTGAGTATTTGGCCTGTATGATCGATACGGAATTCTGCCTTCCACGATCGATACAAAGGCCAAGAGATTGATCGGCACAAAATCAACAGTTTTCGATCGATGCGAAACCAATGCATTTAGTTGATACGAAGTCATTAACCCTTGGTCGATGCGAAGTAAGCCTTTCTGATCGAGGTGAAATCCACTCCTCCGATCGATATGAAATGTCATCGATTCGAGGCCTATCGATACGAAAGGTATCGAGTCGACCTTGATCGATACGAAAGTATCGATTTGAACTGGATCGATACGAAAAATATTGCGCCTCCGACTCATCTTGAACTTGTGCTGCGATCGATTCCATACTGAAATTTGACGAACTTGGCAAATTCTTGCATATCTTGACACTTAATTCCGACGAGCTTCCACTTTGCATAACTAAACTTGAACACAGAATTGCATACTTGACTGCCTTTCGAAGCTCGTTGATGGAACTGCAACTTAACGATGCGATAACGGACTTGAACTTGAATCGATTGCGAGTATCTTGATGGTATGGTTGTGATGGTCAGCGATGATGGTCACTCCTACTGGACTTCGAAGTTTCGCCGTATGCAACCTTCTTTAACTCTACAGAATTTGTTCACGTCATGCACAACACTCGCACCGCACAACACACTCATACACTTTACACTGGGGGATGCACGGGCTTTTTTTCGTCTAACGATGATTTCTCATGAGTTAGTTAGTTATGGAATCATAAAGTTCACAGCAGCAAGAAACTCAGAGTCTAACCCCTCCTAGAATTGAAGTACCGGACATCGAGGCCGAGGTTATCGGTCCAGCCCCGGACGAATCACCTGACGCATCTCTCATCAATAGTTCGCCGGATTCTGTTCCATCCAATATCTCCGAAGATATGTTAAGGAGAATATGCCTAAGGCACGGTTTGTTAATAGATGATGCATTATTACCGGGGCCAGATGACAGACCACATAATCCTCCGGAGGGATTCACCGCATTTAATCGCCATGCATGTTCAGCCGGGACACTTCCCCTGTTCAATGATTACATAAGGGAAGTGTTGGATTTTGTGGGCATCGCCCCGTCTCAGCTACACCCGAATGGATACGCTTCGCTCAACGGCTTGTTCGTTGCATTTATGGAGTACCTCCATCGCCCTCCTCGCATGACCGATATAAGATATTTGTTCAACTTCAAAAGCCGAACTAATAGTCCATCCTTCACCTTCCTGGAGTCTGTAAGAAATTGTCAAGTGGTCACAGGGTCTTGGACTAGGCTGAGCTACTTTAAGAAGTATAATGCTTGATGGCGCATTACAGACTGTTTCCAGGGAAAAAGTCAAACGGAAGAAGCCCAAAGTCATTATTATCGAGGAAGCTGACTCCGAAAGGACTAACACCGATGAGGAACCATTGGTCGGGCCTGCCGATGCGACTCCAGAGTCGGAGGAGAAAAGAAGAGGCAAGGCGGTTGCTTTTCAACAACCTAAATCCGGAAGGCGGAAATCTGTGGTCGTGAACCGACCCCTTTCCGGAGTTAGAATCTCGGAGGCATCCTCCTTGCAGACGGAGAATCCCTTCGAAGGGCTCGCTGACCTTCCAATTCCGGACCTCGCGTTCACACAGCAGGATGTAGGATTGGATGAACTGCAGCATACCTTTGATGTTAGCGAGTCTCTTTCTACCAACATGGTCGACACCTCTGGTTGGTTTGGGGGGTTGCACACCCATACACCGTTCACGGCACTACATAATCTTTGACTGCAAACTGCTTATCATAAATGATTACTAATCCTTCTTGTTTTATTTTGCAGGTACAATGTCTGGTAGGGGCTCCATACTCGGCAGTTTGCGCAGCAGGCATCGAGCTTCCTCACACTACGAACTGCGCAGGAGGGAAGGAGATAGAGACTACGACCCAGGGTATTCTAGTCAGGATCGGTCTGACAGGGAAAGGGGATATGTTCGTCGATCCCGATCTCGCTCTCCCCCTCCTCCCACAGTCTCTGTACCGGCCCCGGCTATAGTTACACGCCCCCCGGAAACTTCGCGGGGCAAGCCATCTTCTCATGTCCCTAGATCCGAGCCTCCTTGCGGAACTGAAATAACCGTCTCCTCATCCACGACACCGGCCGTAGCTAACCCGACCGGGGAAGGAGCAGCTAAACTTGCACAGATGAGGAAGGAATTCCCTGACATTTGTTTTGATGGTTACGTCTTTCCCCCGCACTTAAGAAGAATTCCGCCAATGGTAGAGAACACCATTCACGATTACGTTGCGGACATATTTTTCAATACAAAGAGTGGTCGAGGGCTGCGAGAAAAGCCTCAAAAGTGGCATTTGATCGGGCAGCCACTATCGAAAAGCTGGAGAAAGAGCTGGGTAACAGAGACCATATTATCCAAGCGCTCAATGCTGAGGCCGAGTCTTCTCGGAAATCCGAGATAGAGGCTATCAAAAAGGCCGACGAGGCGAACTCGGCCATGATCAGAATGAAGCAAGAACACTACACTTTGATAGAAGACATGGGCCACATGAACACCACCATTACCGCCGAGCGAGACGCAGCCCTCAAAGAGCTCAATGAGCTTAAGTCTAAATTCTCTGAACTCGAGAAGGAGAAAGATGCTGCTAATGTCTTCGCACACAAAGCTTGTGATCACGCGGTGGTGCTTCGAAAAGAGAGGGACATGGCTATGGAAAGGGCTCACGAGGCCGAAGCCGGGGTGGACGAGAAGGTTCGACTAGCGGAGAGCAGGGTTGAGGCTGAAGTAGAGGAACTCCTCATCACTTATAATGCCTAGGTGTTAAGGCATAGAGATTTGACCTGGCTTGATGACTATCCAACAAATCTTCACAATGCCTGGAACTTGCTGGTTGAGGAAGAGAAGTCAGGGCACCCAGGCGAAGCCTTCGATGAGTTCGAATTGGAGAACTGTATACGTAATGACGACGAAAAGAAGGTTCTCCATGACTCTATTATCTCTCATGAGAGGGAGAGGCTTGGAGCTCAGCCTCAGGAGATTGGAGAAAGTTCGGGTGTTGAACATCATGCTTCGAGCTCCGAGATTATTATGCCATCTCAGTCTGGGCCAGCTTTGACGACTGACTCTCAAGCTATACCAGCCTATGATCCGGAGCAACCACATCTATCCCCTATAAGGGAGTATCCTTCCGAAGCTGTCCAGCCGGCTCCGAGCCAAACTGAGGAAGGTATTCTGCACTAATTCCTCGTTCATTTGGACTGGAAAACTCGTATATAAGTGTATACTAACAAATGCTTCTTTCCTTTAATCAGTGACCGAAGCTGCATTAACAATGCTTCCTGCAACCCAAAAACCATGTCAAGCACAGGAGGCGATTATCTTTGAAGCTACCTCTGTCGCAACGGTTGCGCCTGTCGGAGTAACCCAGGGGAGTTCGATTTCCTTCGATGAACAGATGATGAATGAGCTCCTCGGTCAGCAGAGCGACCCCTTCGTGGATTTACCATTCGTCTTAGGTGGATTTGCGTCTGCTTCTGATACTTTGACTCCGACCACCACGGTGCACAGTGAAGCCCGAGCCCTTAGAGAAGCGAGCATTCTGGCTGAAATCAATGCCGAGATAGAGGCAACGGCACACGGTGGTAGCTCTGAGGGCGGAGCGACGGCGCATGTCCCCACACCGCTTAGGATAGTATCTCCCGGGGGTACGTTTGTTGATGTTGGTGCACCAGTTCCTTCTCCGGCTGTGGACCCCGTTCCCCCGACTCCTCCTGTGGGAAGCATTTCCGTAGATTCCAGTTCGGAGGAGGTTGTTGACATAATGCCCCCATCTGAGGGTAGCCTATCAAGGGAAAAGGGTTCAAAGCGAAAAATCACTGGCGGTTCCGGTAGCTCTTCGAGGAAGAAGACGGAGTAGATGGACCTCTTGGGTACAAGTTTTCTTTTTTAGTTAGGAATTTTGTCATCTTTTTTGTAGGCGTGTATAGATGCGGGTTCGACCCTCGCTAGTAGGAATTCTTTTTGGGATAGACTGGTATATGGACCGTTGCTTTTGATTAGTTGCAATAAAATTTATCTTTTTGTTTCATCGTTCATCTCTTTTGTGCTTAAATATTGCAATGTTGAACCTCAGCTCTGTGTACTTGCATTATTGTAACTCTTAAGCATAGCTTGTTTTATCCGCCAAGTCTGATAATTACGAACTTAAGTCGTAGTTGAAGGTTGGGTTGGACTTGAATGTTATACCGTTTCAGGTAGTGATTAGCACTCGAATCTGCCCCCAGTTCTGGGGTTAAGTTATAAAGATCAGCTCACGATCTTAACAGGTGAGGATCGAACGGTCGAACCACACTTGTTTCCCTGTAAGTCGTTACACCCACACTCTGGGGGTTTGTACTTGCTTTCTTTCAATCAGTCATAGCTGTCGAGTGTTGTCAAGTGTTAGTCCACGCTCTGGGGACATAAATCATCTTGTAAAAGGTTGTTCATTCTCTGGGAACTTAGGGTTGACGCTAGCGCTCCAACCCGTATTCTAAGAATTTGGAGTTAGGGTTTACCTTCCAACTCGCACTCCGGGAGTTCGAAAGGTGTATCAGGATCATGAATAGTTAGATCACACCTATCCTGAGTCAACAAGTGAGATCGTCAGATGGACGGGTCCATCCCCCTCGAACTTGGTTAAATTGTGGTCGAAGTCGTTAGGCGAATGGATTCACCCTCTTCGAAGCTGTAGTTTAAAGTTTATACTCCACCTCGCACTCCGGGAGCGCGGAGTTGGCCGGTAAACGGTTAGTCACATTTGCTTGGGCACTTGAATTACGTTCGCACTCCAGGAACGGTGGGTTAATCAGGATCGTGGACGGTTCATTCGCATCCACCCCAAGTTGACAAGCGATGTCGTTAGATAGACGGATCTATCCTCCTCAAACTTGTTTAAGATACAGCCGAAGTCGTTAGGCGGACGGACTCACCCTCTTCAGAACTGCATTTAGTTATAGTACGGTCGAGGTCGTTAGGTGGACGGGTCCACCTTCCTCGAGACCGTATTTGTTTTACATTTATATTCCAGCTCACACCCTGGGAGTACGAAGTCGATTCATGTTTATATTCCGCCTCGCACTCTGGGAGAACGGAGTTGATTTATGTTTATACTCCGCCTCGCACTTTGGGAGAATGGAGTTGATTTATGTTTATACTCCGCCTCGCACTCTGGGAGGACGGAGTTGGTGTTGGGATCGTCATGTATCGATCCATTTTTAGCCTTGAGGTTATGGCTTGCCCCTGAGCTCAGGTTTCATTTAGCGAGTGGACGGTCATATCACAGCCACTCTCTACTTGAATAAATTCCGTTGCGTGGTGGAATTTAGCTCTCCGCGCATCATGATGTTGTACATTGTATTCAATGAATCACCTGGCTCGAAGAAATGGCATTTTATTGCTGAAATAAGAAAGCATGGCAAAGTCAGTTGCCTTATTACAGGTTCTAATTTCAAAAATGCAAAATTGAATTGCAAGAATGGAAAGATATAATGAAATAAATAAAGCTTGTCATGTGTAATAGCGACGGAGACTCTCGCTGTTCCAGGCTCTTGGTAAATCAAGACCGTCAACGGTCGATAGTTTGAATGTGCCATCTCCGAGCCTTTGTGTAATCACATACGTTCCTTCCCAGTTTGGTTTCATGTGTGAAGGGACCGGATAGATTCTTTTGAGAACGAGATCGCCGAGTTCAAAGGTTCGAGGTCGAACTCTGGCATTGTACAATCGGGTGACCCGACTTTGATATGCGGCTGCTCTCAAATCAGCCTCTTCTCGTTTCTCATCCAATAGATCCAAAGATTCTTCAAGCAGTATAGCATTCGTTTTTGGATCATAGTAAGTCACACGATGGGAAAACACTTCCATTTCAACTGGGATAACGGCTTCTGAGCCATAAGATAGGGAAAACGGGGTGTGTCCGGTTGCGGTCTTGTGGGTTATTCGATAAGCCCATAAGGCCATAGGAAGTTCATCGACCCACTTGCCCCCGGCCTTTTCCAGTCGTTTCTTTAGAATGGACTTTATGACTTTATTGACAGCTTCGACCTGTCCATTTGCCCGAGGATGTGCAACTGCCGAGATTTTTTTATGAATATGAAATCGTTGACAAAAATTCTTGAATTCCGCACTGTCGAATTGGGCTCCGTTATCAGTGACAATGTTATGTGGGAGTCCAAATCGACATATAATGTTGCGCACTACGAAATTGATTACTTTCTTTGTCGTAATGGTTGCGAGGGGTTCAGCTTTAGCCCACTTGGTGAAGTAGTCAACCGCGACGATAGCATATCTTGCCCCACCTCTGGTTAGCGGTAATGTGCCGATGATATCAATGCCCCTCATCGCAAATGGCCAAGGGCTGACCATTTGGGTTGTTTCGGTAGGTGGGGCTCTTGGAATTCGAGCGTGTTTCTGGCACCTATCGCATTTTCTGGCATAGTTTGCTACATCTCGGTTCACAGTCGGCCAGTAATACCCATATCGGAGTATCTTCTTAGCGAGAGCTTGCCCACCGATGTGATCGCCACATTCTCCTTCGTGTACATCATGTAACACTCGTTTGATTTCATCATGCGCGTTACACCGGAGGAGAGGAACAGAATACCCTCTTCTGTACATGACTCCGTTCTGGATAACGAATCGTGAAGCTTTCCGTAAAACTTGTCTTTTCTCATTTCTACGCTCAGGCAATGTCCCATTCTCGATGTAATTTCGATATGGAGTCATCCATGATTCTCTACTAGGGGCAGTTTCAAACACAAAACTTGTCTCTACTTGATCAATACTCGGAGAGGACAAAATTTCGATGGGGACGAGTCCCATCTGCTGTGCTTCTCCTGTACTTGCTAACTTTGCCAACGAGTCAGCCTTCTGATTATGCTCACGGGGTATATGGTAAATGACGTAGTAGTCGAATTGGTTTAGCGCCTCTTGAACTCGGGCTAGATAGGCAGCTAGTCGTCGATCCTTTGCCTGGTACTCGCCCCGGACTTGGTATACAACTAATTGGGAATCGCAATAAATTTCCACAGCAACAATCTTCAGATCATAGGCGAGTTTCAATCCGACAAGTAAAGCTTCGTATTCGGCTTCATTGTTGGTTGTGCGGAATTCGAATCTCAAAGCATAGCATATGGATCGGCCTTCGGGAGTTTCAAGCACTATTCCGGCGCCTGAACAACAATCGTTGGATGCGCCATCGGTGTGTAGATTCCAAATGTGCTGGGGAGGTATGCTGGTTTCAGGCAGATCCTCTAGAATAGTAAATTCGGCTATGAAATCCGCTAGGACTTGCCCTTAAATGGCTCTTCGTGGAGCATAGGTGATATCAAACTGACTCAATTCAATGTTCCACTTGAGTAACCTGCCAGACGTCTCAGGCCGCGTGAGAACCTGTCGTAACGGCTGATCGGTGTACACGGTAAGTGGGTGAGCTTGGAAGTAAGGACGGAGCTTTCTTGAGGCGATGACCAAACAATAAGCCAGTTTCTCCAGTCTCGGGTAATTTCTTTCAGCTCCCGTTAGCCATTTACTTACATAGTAGACCGGTTTCTGCACTCGGTCTTCTTCTCGAACTAAAGCAGCACTAATTGCATGTTATGATACTGCCAGGTAGAGGTACAATTGCTCGTGGTCAACTGGCTTTGACAAGATCGGTGGCGTGGAAAGATGTTGAACCAGCGATTGGAAGGCATCTTCACACTCCATGGTCCATTCAAAGTTTCGCTTTCCTTTCTGAATCAAGTCGAAGAAAGGGATGCATTTGTCGGTGGACTTTGAGATGAACCTGCTTAATGCTGCTACCTTTCCGTTGAGACTCTGGACTTGCTTTATGGTTCTTGGGGTTTGCAAGTTCCTTATCGCCCATATCTTTTCGGGATTTGCTTCTATTCCTCGGGCGTTGACGATGAATCCGAGGAACTTCCCAGATGCAACACCAAAGTGACACTTTAATGGATTGAGCTTCATCCCGTATTCCCGCAGGATGTCGAACATTGCCTCCAAATCTCTGACATGATCCGTGGAGAACCGAGATTTCACTAGCATGTCATCCACATAAACTTCCATGGTCTTCCCGATCTGGTTGGCGAACATCCGGTTGACCAAGCGTTAGTATGTTGATCCAGCGTTTTTCAAACCAAATGGCATGACTTTGTAGCAGTAAAGTCCCAGATAAGTTACGAAGCCGGTATGCTCTTGATCAGGCAAATGCATGGGTATTTGATTGTAGCCAGAGTAAGCATCCATAAAAGACAGTAATTCATGCCCGGATGTCGAATCTACGAGCTGGTCGATCCGAGGAAGCAGAAAACTATCCTTCGGACAAGCCTTGTTTAAGTCTGAGTAGTCGATGCAAGTTCTCCATTTCCCATTCGGCTTTCGAACTAGTACGGGATTGGATACCCATTCTGGATACAGAGCATCTCGGATGAACCGATTCGATTGTAACTTACCAACCTCCTCTTTAAGGGCGGCAGATCTCTCTGGATCCATACCGCGCCTTTTCTGCTTGACAGGAATATATCATGGATCAATATTCAGGGAATGACTCGCGATGTCAGGCAAGATCCCGCACATATCAAAGTGTGTCCAAGCGAAAACGTCGAGATTCGCCTGGAGAAATTCAACCAATTCCTGTGGTGTTTGCTAGCTCAGTTGAGACCCAATTTTTAGCATTCTCGAATCATCATCCTCACTGATTGGGGCGTCCACAGTCAGTTCGGCAAGGGAAGCTTGATTCTCTTTAGATTCATCTTTATCTTCATTGTCTCTGGGGTCAAGATCTTTCTGGAACTGGTTGTTGTGCCCGGGCCGGGGCCCAGGCATCAATTGTCAATTGTCGGCAAAACGGACGCAGAGAGATTCCTCTACGCTCTTTCCTTTCTCCTTTCTCTGCGCCTCGCGCAGTTCAGCAACATAGCAGGCTCTCCCTGCTGCCTGATCTCCTTGAATGACTCCGACCCCGCGATCAGTGGGGAATTTTAGAGTCAAACACCATGGGGAGATGGCCGCCCTGAATTCAGCAAGGGCCGGTCGGCCCAAAAATGCGTTGTAAGGTGAATCAATGTCTACAACGACGAACTGCAACATCCGGACTCTCCGGCGTTCTCCAACCCCCAACTCCACTGGCAATTCCACTACTCCAGTGGGTATTGTAGCACTTCCGTTGAAGCCGTGAACTCGAGACTGGCAGGGTTTCAAGTCCTTTGCTTCCATTTTCATCAAATCATAAGCTTGCTTGACCAAGATATTTACAAAACTTCCAATGTCAACCAGGATCCTCTTCATCCAAGCAGGACATACTTGGGCAGATATGACCGGTGGGTCGACCGTGGGGGCTTCGACCTTATCAGTGTCTCGGTTTCTAAATACAATATCATCAGTCATTGTTTTTTGTTGTTTGGCCGTAGCCCCATCTTCACAATTACTGCAACACTCGAAGTCTGCATGCCTGATAGAGCTAGCATACAACTCCATTTCCCTCCAGCTCCTGTCTGCTGGATGGGGACCACCACTTATTGTGTTTATAACTAGTCTCCCGCCCGTACGAGTGGGTTCTTCCTATCTTTCCCGGTTTTGTGCACGGTTTTGATTCGAAGGGCCCGCACCACCAGACTACGGCGCCCGTACAAACTGGTCTAACTTTCTCTCCCTGATCAATTTCTCAATGAGGTCCTGCAAATGTCGACACTCATTGGTATTGTGGCCGTAACTCTCGTGGAATCTACAAAACTTCCCTGTTTGAATCTGCCTCTCCGACGATTGCTTCGGAGCTGGCTTCTTATATTGCATTGTGTTGCAAGTCTGTAGATACACGTTTTCTAAGGACGTGTTCAATGGCATATAATTATCAAACATTGGAGCCCTACGCCATGGACCTCGGTTCTGATCTCTCTTCTTATTCTGACCACTATTGCCTCCCGGCTGAGTTTATTTGTTCTGTATATTTAATTGAACTTTTCCGGAACTTTCACCGGACTGCTTAACTGCCACGTTGCTTTGTATCCCCTCACTACTGGGCCCCACATCGTCCTGCTTCCTAGACTGTTTCGCGTCCTCTCGCCGTAAAAACTGAGCGGCTTTGGAGTAGAAACGGTCCAACGATGCGGGAGGTTTCCCAGCTAACCAATTTCTGAACTCAGAATCGGGGTCAATCCCCTTGGTTAATGCCATCAAAATCGAGTTATCGTTGGGATTACTAATCTCTGCGCACGCTGCATGAAACCTCTCCAAATAACGCCTGAGCATCTCTTCGGGAGCTTGAGTGACACTAGACAGGGTGTTCACATCTTTAGGTCTAGCAACATGCATACGAAATTGTTCTACAAATTTCTTAGCTAGCTGATCGAAAGAAGAGATAGATCTAGGTGGCAACCTTGTAAACCACATTGTTGCGATTCCCCCCAGAGATATGGGGAAACTTCGACATTTCACTGCGTCATCAGCTCTTGCAACACTCATTGACCATTCATACTTCAAAATATGTTGATTGGGGTCACCGTTTCCTTTATACATTGGGAGAGTGGGCATCCTGAATCGCCGAAAGGGTTCAGCGTATAATATCTCATCTGTAAAAGGGGTATGACTATGGGAGATTCCCCAGTCGTCATTGGTAAGCCCTTGACTCTCGCGAATCATCTGAAGTATCATGGTTGTAATGTCAGGTACTAGCATATTTTGCGCATTCTGAGCTAAGGTGTGGTCGGGTTCCACAGTGCGAGCTTGGACCGGACGCTGTCGACGGTCTACGTCTCGCCTCCTTGGCTCGACATCTTCGGGGACGTACGGCTCAGGGGTACGCCCACGTTGCTGATTGTTCAGATTTGACAGGTTTTGGGCAACTGCCCTTCTATCTACCGTAGCGGTTGTGGTGCGATTATCCATGGTGTACTGAGGAGCAGCACCTCCTCGAGATGAGGGCCCAGTCTGAAAGCTGGTTGATGGTCTTACCCTCAGTTGCCCAACAGTCAAAGCGGGTTGATACCCAGTGGCTTGTGTGTGACTCCCATCTAATCGAGGTCGGGTAGACCTGTGGTGATAGTCAGATGAGGCAGAACTTTCAGTAGATGAGTGAGAGACATCATCTCTCCTGGACCTCCTACGCCTTCTATGGCGCAGTTGGTTGGTCAATTCAGCGTTAGCGCGCAATTGTTCAGTCAATTGTTGCCGACTTTGGGTCAGCTCTTGGAGCAACGCTTGAAACTCTTGTCTGGTGACCGGTCCTGACGGCTTTGAGTGAACGGTGTTATCTGGATAGGATGGTGGCTGCTGTATAGGATTCTTCCTGTCTCGACCCTCTTGATCAGCAGCTGTAGAGGTGGTCCTTGTGCTAACCATCTTGAGTAACGAAGTCCCTTCCTAGACTTTACACAAATCTGAATAGAATGGAATGACTCTGGATTAGAGATCTGGATCTTCCTCTTGGATTTATGCAATCCGGCGTCGATGGTAGATCCAAGGAGCAGGAGAAAAAACTGGTTTTTCTCAGTGAAAGCACCAAAGTGTTTGTACCAAAATTGGGCACAACCCTCTTCGGAAGTTTTTGAAGAGATAAAAGTGAAGAAGAATAAATTAAAACTGAAGATTATCTAACAAAAACTCCAATAAACAGAAATATGAATACGCAGACAAGCAATTTAGAGTGGTTCGGCGTATTGCCTACGTCCACTATGAAGTTTTGTTGATTTTATTGAGCCTCTTTCAATGATTACAAGCGATTACAATGCACAACAGCAAAGTACAGTATGAAATCTGAAATAAACAGCAAGAGTGGGATGCAAGTCTTGATCCGGTAGAGTCTGGGCACTTGAGAATCAAAAAGATCCTTTTTCTGTTGGCTCTGGGGCTCTATTTATAGGCGTAGGAGGCTAATATCGCGCTCAAATCTCGGGAGACTTTTTCTAACACGTGAGTTGTCCCAAGCGACCAACCTCAGAAAGTTTCAAGTCGATCTGTGATCGATACGAAGTCATTTCGTATTGATCAAGATAATGTCCAATTGAGCTTAAATTTGGTGGAGACGTTCCTCAGGATGTGTGCAATATCCAGTGAAAATTTCATGGCATTTGGATCAGTGGATTGAGAGATATCGTCGATACGAAGCGATGTTCTTTGCTAGGGTGTTTGGTTCGAATCCATCTTTTCGAACCGATGGTTTCGAATTGATGGTGTCACGCGCCTTTGTGATGACGTGGAGCACACACTTCGCCTCGATCCGGTCTTCACTCCGAGTCGACCGCGTCGACTCCATATATCTCAGTGCGTTCGCATCGATGGATGACACGTCACCTTGGCTTGCTGGCTTGATGGACTCGAATGAAGCCTCACTGATGGATTCGAACAAGGCTTCGCTGATGGAGACGAACAATCGATGGTCGATGGATACAAACAAGACTTTCTCTGATGGATACGAGCCTTGTAGCTTCTCCATGGATACGAAGTCAATTGATACGAACTCGATGGATTCGAACACGGCCGTCCCTGATCGATACGAACTCATGGGAGTTGGCCGATACGAAGTAGGTGATCTTCCGATGGATTCGAATGAGAACGAGTCGGACCGAGATACTTCGATGGATTCGAAGTTGATTGATACGAAAGTGATCGATTCGAACCAGAGTTCGGTGATGGATACGAAATCACCCATAGTGATGGATACGAAATCTGGGCTTTTCCCTTCAATTTGAATCGATCATAACTTGAGCTTATGAACTCGGATTGACTTGAAATTTGTGTTGCTGACTTCTATGATCTTTCTTGTCATGTCCTATCAATTGTAGCTTAATCCAAACTTGGACAAAATTCATCGATATCCATGACGAGCGACATTTGGTTTTCAATCAACCTCTTGGTATCCTAGCCTTGCCAAAAGGCGGGATAACATTAATTACTTGGTGTCTAGGCTACGGCAGAGTAATAACCATTTATAAATATTACGGTGATTCATAAATATTATAGTGGTTGTTCCTATGAAAGTACTTAAACCTTCGGCTGCATTGCTATGGTGATTCGTGGTGCACCGATAACCCCTGCCCGTTACCTGGCTGAGAAATATTTTTGTTGATTTAAGACAAAATGTGATTATACAATTTTAGGTCAACTTAGGATAAATCATTTGTAACTAAACCTTGCATTCATTTAGTTGCATTAGTTCATGCATATTTTTTTAAAAAAAAAAAAAAAATCCAAAATCCAAAACTAAAAAATTGTAACTATTCCTTTTTACTTTCTTTGGAATTTTTAAATCCTTTTTCTTTAAAATTTCAAAAATCCAAAAAATTTAGAAAAACCAAATAAAAAATTATAAAACATTTTCAAAAACAAAGAAAAAAATTTGAAAAACAAAAAAAAAATCAATTTCCCTTTTGAAAAATAAATTCTATTTGTAAATATTATTCCTTTAAAAAATCCAAAAAACAGATTTTCTTGAAAATGTCCGAGTTTCCCCACTTACGTGAATTTTACACAATAGTTGCGAAAATCAATATAATCCATATGATTTCACTCCAAATTCGTATGGATATTTTAACAACAACTATTGTTTAAACGATTCAAGTTTTGAACCACAAAATTTTCAAAATGACGAACAACCCTCGAATCTCGAAAGTAGCATTGAAATGATTTCATCTTTTCTCGAACTCTCTACACAACAAAATTAAGAGATAAATGATTTTTTTAAGTCATATTTGTGCAATGATTCAAGACCAAGTTTTCAAAGTGATCAAAACTTGAATTCAATTCAAAATTCAAACAATTTCGATTATAATCCATGCCAATTCAATTTCAAACTCCAAAACGAATTTCAAAATGAAAATGTGATACACTTCTCAAATAATTTTGGCAATGAGAATAATCTCGATTACGATACGAGTGGAATTTTTGTTCTCAACAAATCCAAATCGAAAATTCTCAAGTCAATAACTATAAATTGGATTTTGTTGAGCAAATGAACGAAATTTACGATGATCACACGGATTCATTATTTGAAACTTATATGAAACAACGTGAAAAACAAAACCAAATCCAAATGTGTGACGAGTCAAACAATAATCCATCTTTAACCCAAATCGACGATTTTCAAATAACAACGTTTGAAATTGAAAACGAAAATCTTAACGAAGTTGTTGAAAACTCGGTAATTGAGTTGGATTTCAATTCTTTTGAGGGTGTTAAACTTGATTTAAATTTTGATCTTCCTTTTCTCAATTTCAGAAATTTAAATATAACAACTTTGGATTTTGAACTTGAGATACAAAATGAAGTTGTTGATAATCCAATAAAGGAAGACAAATTCAATGAACATGAATTTTTTGGACTTTTTGAAAATGAGTTGTCTAGTTCTGAAGGGGAAGATTTAAATCACCATTTTGATTTTGAAAGCAACAATTTTGTAGAAGTATTCAATGATAAATTTCAATTTCAATTTGGTGAAAATAAACTTGAATTTCAATCAATCGTTATATCTACCCCAAAATCATCGAAAATAAAACAACTCATTCGACTTTCAATAAAACGACATTCATTTTTCCAAATCAACGTTCAACTTTGAAATCTTTTATAATTTGGTTTTACGAGTTTAAGCTGTGTCTCGTATACTTGACGAGACAAATGAATCGGTCTTTGGAAGACCGTTTCGTTTACTTTTTGAAAATATACTTTCTGAACTCTTGTAATAATAATCTTTTCGTTTTTATGTAAATATAAGTCATCTTTTTATTTTTCTTTTATTTTTCTCCTTCCACTTGGGTTGACTGTGGGGACACAGTCAAAATCAAGTGTGGGGGAGGGAGACTCGTCATCATTTTCAATTTTTCATGATTTATTTTTACTTTTTCTTCCTAAAATAAAAAAATCTGAAAAATAATTTTATTTAAGCATATTTGGTTTATTTTTAATGAAACACTATAGGATAAATATATGGTTTTGGTTTTTTAAATTGAAATTTTTGAAAATTTATTCATCTTAACAAAAATAAAAAGGAAGTTTTATTTCAAATAACAATGGTTTAATTAGTATATAGGAAGGTTCATACGTGTTAATTATGAAATACATCCTAATTGAAAATCTTTGTTTTAAAAGTGGTTGATTTAAAGTAAAGATATAACATTTTTTTGTCTTCTAAGTTAAATGGTACTAAGATGATTTTGCAAAACTCTCTCTTGGAAAAAAAAAACAAAAATAAAAAAAAACAAATTTCTTGTATGCAAGTATATATTATTATTTTTAACACCTAGAGTCATGTGTTAACACTCATGTGTTCACTCGCCATGCTCGGTACCCTTCTCACGTAAGCCCGAAAGACATTGCACGATCGGTATATCTGGCCTCAATTTATCTAAGTTAGGTGTGTGTATATAAAACAAATTCTTTTATTAACAACGCCTACAGTCGATAAGTGTTCACACCTGTGTGTTCACTCGCCACGCTCTGTATTCCCCTCACATAAGTCCGCAAGGCAGCACATGGGTAATATATCTGGCCTCAATTTACCTGAGTTAGGCATATGTAAATATCAATAAAATTTTCAAAACAATAAAAAATAAAATAGAGGGAGTAAGCAAATATCCAATCACTATTTCAACTTGTTTGATTTGACTTGTTATTGAAAAGAAATGAAAATACCACTTTGATAAACTTTGAAAATCAACTAAGGATTCATTTCATAGTTACATTGTGTTATCAACCGAAACAACGAGTTAAACTATAGTCTATTTGCTATGATAACTTGATTTTTGTTGGAAATTTTGATGAGTAAATGACTTAAATTTTCAAGATAATGACCAAAACCTATATTTAACTTATTCGTGTTAATTTCAAAGTAAATCATTCATTTGTAAATATTTTCCAAAACCTGCATCCATATCATTGTAAATAAATCTTGCATTTAGGAATCTTGCATTTTGTAAATATTTTCATCCTACATTTGGATTTTGTGGGTAGTATCCACTGAAAACCCTCACGAGACAACACTCGTCCTACTGGGGACACCCAGAGGTTTAACAGCTTGTTGCATACGCTCAATGCAATCGTGCTCCCTACGAAAATGGATTTATCTTAGTTTTTTTCTTTCCTTTATTCGAGAACGAATAAAAAGATAAGTGTGTGGGTATTTGATGTGCACGTAAATGTGCATATTTTTACCACCATATTTAATCTATTTAAATTAAATAATGATCATATCGGGTATTTTAACTTGTTTTAACCAAAATCCATATTATTTCCAAATTGTCACATATTCATCTTTATCCAAGGGCAAAATAGTCATTTGTGTGCATATTTTTCTTTGAGAAAAATCAATTGGAATTATATATATATTTTTTTGTAGGAATCTGATCTCAAATAGAAGTGGTTTCATGAAGATGTGCATGCACAAAATCAATACAAAGGAATGAAGATGGAAATATTTCAAAGTGAAAAACATAGAGGACCCCACCTACCCACCTACCTTAATGTACAAATTAGAGGCTAACGCACATGCTTATGGAGTTAATGGCTTCATGCACACTTAAATGATAATTAGTAGAAGCTAATGATTACTTGGCCTCCACACTTTCTCAAGGGTAGTTTGGGCATTCCTCAAAAAATGAATTAGGGTTTTAACACTTGTATAAATACCCCTTATGTTTCATGTAACCGTCTTCCCCTCTTCATTAGTTTAGGCTCAAAATAAATCTAAAAGCTCTCTTTCTCTTTTCATGGCTACTTAGCCCTTTTTATTTCATGTAAAATTTCTTTTCTTTCTTATGTAATTCAATGCTCTTTTCTTTTTATGTTGTAGTGTAGATTTCTTTTATTTTTCATGCAAGTAGAATAGTCCATTTTCATTAGCTTTCATTTTCCTTTCATTTTGCTTTCATGTTGTTAGCTACATTTGTTAATCAAATGACAAATATGAGAGGCTAAACAACTTTGATTTAGGGGTAATGAAGCTCTCTAATTATGTAGCTTCAACATTTTATTAATTCATGCTCTCGTTTTGTGCTTAATGATGATGATAGAGGTGGCTTTAATTGTTGTTTTCGCTTTGAATTTGATAGTCTATATTGTTGATACCAAATAGGTTATGCTTAAACAATCAGTAACACAAATGCCTCTTCATCAAAATATGATTATGGTATTAGAAAGTGATTTGAAATTAAATCTGATGGTCGATGTTTCTAATCAATAGTTAATAGGCCATGCTTAAAATAGATTTCATTTTCATTGTCAAGTTTCATGAAAGCTAGCAAGAGGTTTAAGGGGTGTGTTATTTTGATGGCTTATGTTGGCTAATAAATAGCACAAATATGTCATACTTATGATAAGCACATCAATTAGAGCACTAATGTCCATAAAAGAAAGATCATTATTTCATATGTGGTGAACTACATGATTTAAAGAGTGGAAATTGCCTCTAAATTGTCTTTATACTCTCATACTTTCGTCACTTTCTTTTTATCATTTTTCTCATCTTTTTAGCTAATTACCCTCTAAATCTTTGGTTAATTTGATTGATTAGAAATTTAAAATCAACAATTCCCTAAGAATCAACCCATACTCACCACGTACTTCAATAGTATGTCGTGCGCTTGCGGTTATTTTTAATTCAAATTCGTTCGACGGTTTTCTAAACCGATAGAAAACTAGTCGATTAACAATATCTACCATGCGAATAATTAAATTTTATCTTAACTTTCAGCTAATGGCTGGAAGAGGAAGATGTCGCACTTCGGGGGAGTAGCCGTCCAGTGGCTTACATCCCGAAGGTGTATACATGTCGACTAATCTGGTTCTAGAGCTTATCTGGAGCACTCAGCCTCCAACTCCAACCCGTTCTTTTCCTCCTCAAAAATCCACATTTGTGCACATGTGTAGTGACTTCACTCATTTAGGAGGCAAGCCATTCAAAGGCTCAGAGTCAGTTTTAGAGGTCCAGGCATGGCTACATACATGCGAGCGCATTTTTACTCACATGGAGATTTCTAATCATCATTGAATTCTTGTTGCATTTAATACGTTGCAAGAGCATGCATTGGATTAGTATGAGTTGCTCATGGTATAGATTGATGAGTCTACCTTGGAGTGGGAGCAGTTCAAACAAAGATTCGAGCTTAAGTTCGTTCTTGAGTCTTAAAAGACTATTCTAGCTTGACGTTTTGTTGACCTTACACAAGGTAAGTCGATTGTTTCTGAGTATGTTGCATCTTTCGAGGCCTTGTCCAAATATGGTCTCGAGCATACTAGCACTTCATATAAGAAGAATCACAAGTTTGTTTCGGGCCTCAAGAAGTATTTGAAGAAATATCTTATGCTTCAGCTTAAGTTATCTTTTGAAGAGCTTGTAGATGCGGCTCTTCATCTCGAAGCGGCCGAGAATAAGAAGGATAGTGATGTTGAGACAGAGGTTGGGAGAAATCCAAACAAGAAGCAGTTTCCCTACCACAAATCCAAATCATTCTAGCCAAGTAAGAAGAAGAAGCAGGGCGGTTCTAGTTTGCACTCTCATGTAGCACCCCCTTATGCTAATGTTTTGGACTGTTATAACTTCGGCTCTCATGATCATCTTTTTAGAAATTGTCCTAATCCTTGGAGATGCCTTTTTTGTAAGTAATAAGGTCATTTAATCTCTTTGTATTCTAGGAGAAAAATGGGTTCTAGTTTAGGAAATCTTAATGTGGTGAAAGCATTTAGTGGTCCATCTCAAGCTCGAGGTACATCTTCTTCTATTTTGGAGGGTTCTATTTTATTCCATGACCGTTCTACTCGATTTCTATTCAATACGGGTGCGTCACATTCATTCGTATCAAAGGAACTTATTGATGTTATTCCTTTGGATTTTTCTTGCCTTATTACTTCTTTGAGGATTGGGAATCCTATCGGGGGATCTTCAACCCTTAACATGTTATGTGAAGATCTTTAGTTATTTATTTATGGTTTTCCTTTCCGTGCAAATCTTCAAGTGATCCATTTCCTTGGTTTTGAAATGATTTTGTGCATGGACTGGCTAGTTCGATACGAGGTCAGGATTCTTTATTCTGAGCAAGTTATATATCTACGACACATCGATTCGCCTACACATCTCTCTCTTATTCTTCGCAATGTCGATCATGATTCCAAGGTGTCTTTTTTTGCTCTTGAGTCCCAAGATGAGGAAGAAATATCTTGGATCCCAGTTGTGTGTGATTTTCTTGATTATTTTAGCATGTTTCGGGTTTGCCACCAAAGCAGGCTATTGAGTTCCGCATTGACCTCAATACTGGAGCACAACCAGTTAGTCGTCATCCTACTAGGATATCGACTAAAGAAAATGAGGAACTCATAAAGTAGCTTTTAGAAATTGAAGCAAAGCAATTTATTCGGTCTAGTTCTTCACTGTGGGAACCCAAAGTGGCATTCGTGAAGAAATCCGACGGGACTCGTAGGCTATGCGCCAATTACCGCAAGCTTAATGAGTTAACCATCAAGAATTGCTTTCCATTGTCTAGGATTGATGACATGTTCGATTAGTTGAGTGGCGCTAAGGTCTTCTCCTAGCTTGACCTCGCCATGGGATTTCATCAACTTCGAGTTGCGGAGGGCACCGTTCCTCTCACAGCATTCCGCACTCGATATGGTTCTTATGAGTGGCTCGTCATGTCGTTCGTTTGACGAATGCTCCCGCATACTTCATCGACCTTATGAATTGAGTATTCTGGGATATCTCTATAAGTTTGTTCTTGTATTCATCGACGACATTTTTGTTTATTCTAAGTCTAAAGTTGATCATGCCTATCATTTGAGAATTGTTATTAGTACATTTCGACAACATCAACTCAAAGCAAAATTTTCTAAGTGCCAATACTGAGAAAAGCAAGTCAAGTTCTTAGGCCATGTAGTATCCACTACGGGCACTGTAACATCCCAGAATTTATTAATTTGAATTTGGTAACTTATTTAAAAAATTTGGAAATTTAATTTGAAAAGTTAAATAAATAAAATATGTGTTGAGTTAAAATGAATAAAACTCCAGATTCTTTTGAATTTAAATCACTTGGATTTAACATCTTATATATGTGTGTGTATATATATATATATATTGAATTTGAATTTTAAGTTAAGAAATAAATATATACAAAGTGAAATAAAATATAAACGAAATATACTTACAAAATATAATACAAACAAAAATGTATATATGTTGTTCAACACTAGAAGTTATGAAATTTACGTAAGTAAAATGAATATATATAAGTTAGAAATAAAAACCAATACATAGGATAAATTTTAAAAATAATACATACACAAAATTCAAAACCATATGTTGATATGTAGAACATAGGAATAAATTAGCTAAATACAAACAACATATAATACAATGGAATAGGTATGAAAACAAAAGTGTAGGCAAGAAAAAGATCTACAAACAAAACAAAATTGTACTTATGGAAAAAAAAGTTCAAATAGTATAAGTGTGTAAACAAGAAGGGAAGCATAAGCATTAAATGCTTTCTTCTCAGCCACCATTGAAAGAAGGAAATAGTCTCTGGTTGTACAAAACCAATATAAAGAAAATGTACACAATAATTATACCCAGTACAACACAAAGAAAAAAAGTCTGATACCAATAAATACTTCCTTGTATACACCTCTTCCTTATATATACACATCCATATTAGTCTTGCTCGTTCAAAGCATAACATAGAAAATCAGAGGAAAGAAAAAAATATAAGTATCACTACAATTATAAACTCAAAAACAAATCTGCTGTACAAAAACAGGAAGTTCAAAACTGCAATTTTTTTCAACACAAAAGTGGTTCGGCATGAAAAGGCCTACGTCCACTGATTCTCTTTGTTAATTCACTTCATATGGGCAGTACAAGTTAAGAAAAGTATCGACGGAGGTGCTGGATGTTCCATGCCCTCTGGAACACCTCTCCGTCCACTGTTGACAAAATATAAGCTCCATTGTGGAGATCTTTATGAATTACATATGGTCCATCCCAGATTGGGTCTAGTGCTCCAGGGCGAGGGAAGATTCGCTTGAGGACAAGATCCCCTTCTTGTAAGGTACGATGCTTGACTTTGGAGTTGTATTGTGCTGCCACTTTCTGCTTGTGGGCTGCTGCTTTAAGGACTGCATCATTTCTTCTCTCCTCAACTAGATCCAAAGACATGTGGAGGAGTTCTTCATTCTCTTCTAGGTTATAGTGGATCCTACGGTGGGAAGGCACAATGGTTTCAACTGGGAGCATAGCCTCCGATCCGTATGCCAAAGAGAAAGGAGTGTGCCCTGTTGATGTTCTGAAAGATGTGCGGTAGGCCCATAGTGCCGTAGGGAATTCATCCACCCAAGCGCCCTTTGACTTTTCGAGCTTCTTTTTTATCAGAGTTTTCAGAATTTTGTTGACTGCTTCGACTTGTCCGTTTGCCTGGGGATATGCGACGGATGCTTTTATGAATTCCGTGTTCTCGGCACCAGTTGGCGAATTCCTCGCTGTCAAACTGAAGTCCATTGTCTGATATGATTTTGAGTGGGACTCCGTACCTGCATAGAACATTTTTGATTAAGAAGTTAATAACTTTTGCTGAAGATACTTTATTCAGAGGTTCCGCTTCCACCCATTTGGTGAAATAATCAACTGCCACTATAGCATATTTGGCCCCGCCTCGGCCCATCGGTAGCTCGCCGATTAAGTCAATTCCCCATATTGCGAAGGGCCAAGGGCTGGTCATTTGTGTAATCTCGGTTGTTGGTAGCCGCGGAATCTTAGCAAATTTTTGGCATCTGTCACACCTCTTGACGAAATCTAAGGCGTCCTTGCTTAAGGTGGGCCAGAAATATCCGTATCGGAGTATCTTTTTTGCTAACGTTTGCCCTCCGGTGTGATCTCCGCAGCTTCCCTGATAGATGTTGGATAAGATTTCCTTGGCTTCCCTCCCAGCGACACATCTTAATAACGGGTTAGAGAATCCGCGCCGATAGAGGATGTCTTCTTGTATTGTGTAGCGGGATGCTTTCCTCAAGATTTTCTTGACTTCGTTACGCACGTTGGGTAGTGTGCCACTCTGTAGGTAGTCTCACTTTCTTTCCGCTTCGGGTGGCGCTCTTCTATAACCGAATTGACACAGTCTTTACTGTCTCTAAGCGACTTTCCATATCTTTCCATCTCTTTCCAGCTTTTGTCTGCGATGTGCGGCCCTCCTGAGATGGTGTGGACCACTATCTTAGTCAAACACATCCCTCGGGAAGAGAACCAAGAGGCCGACGAATTGGCAAAGCAAGCAAGTGTTAGAGACGTCACCATCTTCGGGGCAGTAACCATCTCAAAGCAACTGGCCCCAAGTTTTGAACAAGTGAATCTGGTAGCTACAACCGAAGAAGCAACTTGGATGACTCCCATCCGAGACTACCTACAGAGTGGCACACTACCCAATGGGCGTAACGAAGTCAAGAAAATCTTGAGGAAAGCATCCTGCTACACAATACAAGAAGACATCCTCTATCGGCGCGCATTCTCTAACCCGTTATTAAGATGTGTCGCTGGGAGGGAAGCCAAGGAAATCTTATCCAACATCCATCAGGGAAGCTACGGAGATCACACCGGAGGGCAAACGTTAGCAAAAAAGATACTCCGATACGGATATTTCTGGCCCACCTTAAGCAAGGATGCCTTAGATTTCGTCAAGAGGTGTGACAGATGCCAAAAATTTGCTAAGATTCCGCGGCTACCAACAACCGAGATTACACAAATGACCAGCCCTTGGCCCTTCGCAATATGGGGAATTGACTTAATCGGCGAGCTACCGATGGGCCGAGGCGGGGCCAAATATGCTATAGTGGCAGTTGATTATTTCACCAAATGGGTGGAAGCAGAACCTCTGAATAAAGTATCTTCAGCAAAAGTTATTAACTTCTTAATCAAAAATGTTCTATGCAGGTACGGAGTCCCACTCAAAATCATATCAGACAATGGACTTCAGTTTGACAGCGAGGAATTCGCCAACTGGTGCCGAGAACACGGAATTCATAAAAGCTTCTCATCCGTAGCATATCCCCAGGCAAACGGACAAGTCGAAGCAGTCAACAAAATTCTGAAAATTCTGATCAAAAAGAAGCGCGAAAAGTCAAAGGGCGCTTGGGTGGATGAACTCCCTACGGCACTATGGGCCTACCGCACATCTTTCAGAACATCAACAGGGCACACTCCTTTCTCTTTGGCATACGGATCGGAGGCTATGCTCCCAGTTGAAACCATTGTGCCTTCCCACCGTAGGACCCACTATAACCCAGAAGAGAATGAAGAACTCCTCCACATGTCTTTGGATCTAGTTGAGGAGAGAAGAAATTATGCAGTCCTTAAAGCAGCAGCCCACAAGCAGAAAGTGGCAGCACAATACAACTCCAAAGTCAAGCATCGTACCTTACAAGAAGGGGATCTTGTCCTCAAGCGAATCTTCCCTCGCCCCGGAGCACTAGACCCAATCTGGGATGGACCATATGTAATTCATAAAGATCTCCACAATGGAGCTTATATTTTGTCAACAGTGGACAGAGAGGTGTTCCAGAGGGCATGGAACATCCAGCACCTCCGTCGATACTTTTCTTAACTTGTACTGCCCATATGAAGTGAATTAACAAAGAGAATCAGTGGACGTAGGCCTTTTCATGCCGAACCACTTTAAAAAACCTTGTCTCTTTTTAACTAGTTCCTTTATATCTTGGCTGCTTGTTAACATTATCCTTTTCTGTTGAACAAAATCCTATGCATATCGCATTTTCACTAGATGCACTCCACATCGCAACTTCACCTGGACAAGACCTAACAGGTACTACGCGAATCTATGCCCTCGCCAATGAGACACTTTTGCTCCAGCATCCCTCTGCTGCGGGTTAACTCATTGCTCGCGACAGCCCTTAAAGCCAACTGTAATGAGCCGATTATAAGCCACCGAGAAGGCCGACTATAGCCGAGGCAGCTCATTACGGCGTTCGGCTCACCGGCAACTGTGAACCGACTATAAGCCCCAACATAAGGTGTGGCCAGCCAGGGGCAGTTCATAGTTGACGATCGACACCCACGCTAGCCGGCCACAGTAAATCGAATAATACCCACGATTACGGGCCATAATGGCTCGGGTAGTTACTGTGCGCGATCTCGGCTCCGATGTGTCTTAAGTGCGGCTGTGGTAAAAAAGAATTAACTCCCCGCGGAGGCGTAAGATGGGTGACAAATGTCTCCAAGACCCACAGCTAGGGAAAGTGACTACAAAGCCCGTTTGCCACGAACTTAAGCACATCGAAGGCCTTCCGTGATTGGAAGTTTTACTATTTCACATATTTCAATTTTACTTAAAAAGCTTTCCTCCTATCCACTATAACAACCCCTAAAGTACAGGATACAGAGTAGGAGATACTCGCCAATGGGTGCAGGGACTCACAATCGGATGGCAGGGCATTCAACTACTTTCCATGCTCGGTCATACAAGATATTCAAAACTGCCAACTACAATTATAACATGAAAGGCGGTATTTTCTTCTTTTGTGTACAAATACATGACTATAATTTGTTCGCACCACACGCTAACATTGCAAGTCATGAAATTATGTTTTAAACCAGAACCCGACATCAAACACAATTTAATTACAAGAATATACATAGCTATATTTCTCATACGACATGTCAAAATAACAACAAACATTCAAAAGACGACAAAATCAGCTTAAGTTAAAGAATTACACGTCAAAAATAAGACTATTTATTACAAGTGGCAAAATATTACAACCTAAAGGCTACTTTACTGTTTTAAGACTAACATATACAACCCTGTCAAATCCACAAAAAGAGTTTTTCCAGGTATAATCAAGGGGCCGACTGCATTGGAATTTTATCCTTGTCCTGTTGACCACCTGTCCAGTCAGAGAAAGGATTCATTAGCAATAAGCAACCAAGTTAATGGAGAGACTAAAAAGGAAGACTTACCAGCATCTGCTTCTTGACTATCCTGATCGTCATCCTCTACTTGCACGCCTACCTCCTCAGCAGCAAGCAACCGCATACCTTCCTTCACCGCCACCTTCTCCTCCTTGGCAAACTGAGCAGTGACCGCATCCATGCTGAAGACCACGCCACCATCTTTATCCGCATCGGCCTTAGCCTCCTCCAGAGCCCGAAGATAGATCTTAGCCATGACCCTGGGATAATCATCCATCCAGGATAGGTTGCCCTGCTTCCAGGTTCGGAAGTACATGTCCTGAAGCATTTCGTCCATCATCCCCTCATTTTCCTCAAACTCCCTCATCCGGGCCTCGGAAGCCGACAACCTTTCAACGGCGGCATCTCTCTCCGATCGGTATCTCGAGCAGTCAGCCAGAAGGGATTTCCGCATTGCCTCCTCCATCTCCTCCCTCAACTTGGCTTGAGAAAGCTCTGCAGCCTCAAGTTTCCCGGATAGCTCCTCTATCTGCTCAAGATCCGCTTTCCGAACCTCGTCCACCGTGGCAATGGCCATGTCGATCCGTTCCCTGCAGGTAGCTTCCATTTTCCGTAGTTCAGCCCGGCTGGCCTCTTCCATGGTTTTCTTTAGTCGTCCAGAAGCAGCCTCATGTTGAGAAATCTGAATGGCCTGATCAGCAAGCTGTTTGGCCTGATCCGAAACCACCAATCGAAGTCGGATGTTGGCACTCCCAATCTCCTCTCCAGCCTTAACCAGCCGGGCATGATGCTCCATCAGCTTCCTAGTCTCCTCCGCCACCCGATCAATATTAGCCTTGGCCTCGTCTCCCATGGTAACTATCCGAGTAGTAAGTAGATCAAGATCTAAGGACTTAGCCTCATCAAGCACCCATACCATGGGATTGCGGGGAAGAAGGTGCTCACCAGTAACCTCGTCAAAGGTAATATCGTGGGAACTTGGATCCAGATCAGGATGACCCGCAAATGGATTACGAGCCAAGTCAGGACGGTCGATATGAATAACGGAAGGGTTTCCGAACGGGTGCGGAGAGAGTGCAAACTCGCTATCCTCCTCCGTGATATCATGAAGAGGCTGAGCCGAGAGCTGAGGACCAAGTGAAGGTTCGGATGAAGGATGACTCCTCTGTCTCTTTTGAATACCCTCTTCAATAACCCCGAGAAGAGGACGGTATCCGACTACATCCCCGGAGCGGTGGGTCGAAGGCTTCGGCTTGGTGGAAGTTTTGGAAAGCTTGTATTGCTCAAGCCTGTGCCGAAGATCTGAGGCCTTGGATGTCTTACCTGCTCCTGATATGAAGAACAAGTGTCACAACCTTACATCGATACATAATTCGAGAAACGCGGTAAATTAAAAGTTAAAAGAAGAAAGGAAGCACGTTTGTTATACAAACCCTGGGGAGAAGTAGGATACTGCAATGAGTCCTGGATTTCATTCCAGGACGGGAGCGGATCATAAAATATTCCTAAGTCCCTATCATTAATGAAGCATGCAGGAGTCAAGAGTTCACCTTGAGTCGTCGGAGCCACCTTGGCTGGAATAGTCTGAGAAGACTCGCTTGCACCGGTCCCGGCCTTGTCCGCTTTCCCGGTTTTCTCTGCCAAAGCCGGATCTTCGTCCAGCCCCTCGAAAGCCTGGTGGAATGCATCATCCGTCCACTCCTGAATCTCGCCCGCTTGCCCAGGAAGCAAGGCCCCGATGCCATCGCCGCCTTCATCACCTTCCCAACCATCTCCACCCTCACCTCTTTCCTCCTCCACGTCTTCCTCCCCCTGGGTAAGTGGACAATTGCTAGGGGAAGGACCGTCCGACCTCTTAAGTTTCTTACCTCCGACGGCTGGAGGTTTTGTGAAAGGTTTCCTCTTACCACTCTCTGCCGCGACACCTCCCCTAGCCTGAGCAGCCGTCCTCTCCTCCGCCGTTTCCCTCAGCTTGACTACTGACTGCTGTGGAAGGATCAAGTTATACTCCAGAAGGGTCACATTTCTGATCAGAAAGGCAGTTGATCTATCTCTTCCGGGGATAGCTTCTATCTCAGCCGCCGTCTGAACCAGGCGGTCAGTCTCCACAACCGCAAAGCCACCTGTCGCTAGCAAAAATGAAAAAGTATGAGAAGAAGCATCGCAATCAGAATGGAAATTATAAGTAAAGCATCAACTTACATCTAGAAGTAAAACGCCGAATAGAAACAGAGTCGTCCCTGACGAAGAACCACTCCTTCTTGAACATGCTAAATTTGGAATACAGATCCAAGACCGGCTTGAAGGTTACAGCCGACTCCAAGCTGATGTATGGGGACCCCTTCTTACAGCCCGTCAGATTATATAAGTACCGGATCTCCCGGTTGTAAGGAGCATGACCATACTTCCTCTGGAAAATGACGAAGAGGCTCACCAGTATAGCATAGGAGTTGGGTTGAAGCTGGAATGGGGCCACCATTAGATATGTGAGGAAGCTGGCTACCCAAGCGTTAAGAGGAGGAATGGCACCACACATGCAGTGGTATCTGCTGTAGGCAAAGTACCCTTCAGGAGGGTCATACGGCATAACTTCTCTCCCTGGCAACAGCAAGTGCGCCCTATCAATTCCGAAAGATCGGGAGATGACATCAAGCTGCTCCTCCTTGAGGGAGCTAGGAAAGCAATCGGACGGGGAGTTCAGAAGTTCCTGAGGGCCGTACCCGTCCACTAGTGATCTCGGGCGGGTCTGTGACGTTCTGGATTCGGCTGAGCTTGGGGCACGGCGGAGGAACCTCCTTTGCCCCCGGATTTCTTTTTATCTGATCGAGTTTCCGCTTTACGAGACATTATCTACAACACCGGAAAAACACATTGTTAGAACAGAAGATGTAAACAAGTAAGTGCGTAATATGAGATTTCACTCATAAAATCAAAAACGCTCAAACTCCGATTGTCATTCGGTAAAGTGGATATGAAATTTCATTCGGTGTCGGAGTCTCGAAAACCATTCGACACTCGGAATCCCCAAATTCATTCAGTAAATTCCAACCAAAAGCTCATTCGGCATCCCAATATGAGAGTTCATTCGGTCAGTAAATTCCAACCAAAAGCTCATTCAGCATCCCGATATGAGAGTTCATTCGTTCAGTAAATTCCAACCAAAAGCTCATTCGGCATCCCGATATGAGAGTTCATTCGGTCAGTAAATTCCAACCAAAAGCTCATTCGGCATCCCGATATGAGAGTTCATTCGGTTAGTTGGGAGTCCAAAGTTTCCGAGTTCATTCGGTAGCCTAGCCCTAGAAGTTCGTTCGGCAGAAAACAAGCTCACCTGATTCGGCAGTTCGAAAGATTGATTCGGTTATCGCGTTTGGTGAGGAAACACGAAGGTTTGAGGCTCCTATTTATAAAGAAAGGTTTGATAGCCGGACCAGATGGTTCGGTCCTCAGGCCGAATATGATGGCTCAGCTGAAACAAAGCAAGACATATGATAGGCATATGCCCTACTTTGGGGGGCAAATGATTGGGCGAATTCTCACCACCGAACACATGCCGAACCAATATTGCCGAATCGCTCAACCGGTCCACAACTCCCCACCGAATGGAAACCATCAACCGATCCACAAATCCCCACCGAATGAGAACCATCAACCGGTCCACAACTCCTCACCGGATGAAAACCATCAACCGGTCCACAACTCTCCACCGAATGAGAACCATCAACCGGTCCACAACTCCTCACCGGATGAAAACCATCAACCGGTCCACAACTCCCCACCGAATGGAAACCATCAACCGGTCCACAACTCCCCACCGGACGAGGACAGACGACCGGTCTACTACTCCCCACCGGGTGAAGACTATCAACCGGTCCAAATTTCACACCAGACCTACTCTATGCCGAACCAAGATACCGGACCGACACGTGCCAGGCCAGATTACATCAACCCAGGCCCGCCAGCTACCGTATACCTCCAAGACCCCTACCTCTAACCTCACTCTATAAATAGAGGGGCAGGGGTACAACAACGGGAAAAGTTTGAGAGCTCAAGCACGGATAGAACTTTCAAACGACTTTCTTTTACTTGTATCAAAGCTTTGTACTTGTAATCAAAACAAGAGAAGAGAAATAACATATAAAGTGGACGTAGGCACATTCTGGCTGAACCACTATAAATCTGCGTGTCTTTTTACAATTTAGCCCCTTCTTTTCATATATTTGCATAAATCTCCAAATTCACTAAGAACAACATAAGATCTACTAAATCATACGACTTTGAGGTGTTTGTCCATTTTTTGTGCAAACAGTTAGTGAACTTCTGTTTGAATCAAATTTCTTGTTGTCGTATGCATGCCTGGATAATGTTTAGAACCTTAACCTAGGAACAAGTTAGTGTGTATGTGTAATTTTGCCTGGGAATGTTTATATTCAGGATTTCATCTCTGTGTTCTTTTTCTTCTTCTCTCTGGTTTACAGAGCAAACCAATGGCAACTTAAATCATTTTTTTCTCTCTGTTTTCTTCTTAAATTGGATTGTAAACAAACCAAAGTGTTTGTTTTAATCATGTAGTGTGTTTAATAATAAATCAGAGCAAAGCAATGTTGTTGTTTTTTCTGGAACCTGTTAAACACAGCCACTATTCAAATCAAGTAAAAATTCGAATATGATGAACCATTAATTCAAGTATTTATTGTGAATTGTTATTTGAAAATATGATTTTTAAAATGAAAATTGTGATTTTTCATTGAGTATATTATTAGTAAATTGTAGATGAATGGAAAATGGGTTCTACCTAATTTCCAACGATCGGAAGTTTTTTTGATGTTGAAACTTTGCAGGGAGCAAGCCTAGTAATCGATGATATTGGGAAAAATGTCAAACAATTTTTCTATTAAAGGAGATGTCGAATCGAAGCAACTTTAGGGTTTAACAGTTGTTTGTAGTCAAGGTCGGGAATGAGGTGTTTTCTCCACCTCTGGTGGATCGAGCGGCGTAATATTGCAGGGGAGGGTAGTACGAGGGTTCGGCGAGATGAGGCCAGAGCTGTAGCACCTCCGTTGGTCGGAGCAAAGAGGGGCGAGGCAATATGTTGTAGGGTCATATGTTTTCAGTTCAAATGAAATGCCCATTTTCGATTTTTTGATTTTGGCGTCGAGTCGTGTTTCGATTTCAAGTAGTGGGACGGTTTGCAACTTGTCGAGGTTGGTGGTGTTCGCTAGAACGGCGGCGAGACGCCGTGCACGTGCACGGCATTGGTTTGGGTATCAGGAGGGCTTCACGGTAGGAACTCGAGTGGATACTCGGGGAAGATGGTGCTTGGCTTCGGGGTGGAACTCGCGTTCGCGAGTGTGCTTCCCGTTGCCTAGTTTGAACATTTAAGTTTAAAGAGGAAAAAAAGAGGAAGAAGAAGAAACGAATGAGAGGGAAGAAGAACAACTCGGGAAATAGGTGGGAGGAACTCGAGTTTAACTCGAGAAACCGCAGGGGGTTTCTCGGTGTAGTTTAAGACCTTCAGCAAAATAAACGAATTGAAGTTATATCACCTTAAACAATTTTAAATATTAATGACTTAAATTAATGTTTGACAAATTGAGCTAAGAAATTATTATAAGTTTTAAATTATATAAGTAAATACTTAACAAAGTTTTTTTATCTTAATTAATACTTTAATTAAATAGTTAACTTAAAGATAAGTATTAAATCTAATTAACACTAATGTTTTCTAGTTAGTAATAACAAATTAATTTCAAAGTTCAAGGAAGATTTTAAATATCAATTAAGATAAATAATCATTATTAATTAATTGTTTAAAAAGAGTAATTAAGAAGGGTTAACTAATTTATAATTTTAATGAATTAAGTAATTAGGGATTTATAAATTTGTAAAAAAAATAGTTACTTAGTTTAAATCACACTTACCTTGATTGAAAATAATTAACTATTGTTGTGCACCGAATTGGTATTTCTATTGTGATACTGTGTGATGTAGATTGCTATGTACTGCACTGTGATTTGTGAATTAATTCTGTGGGTATGTGAAAACCCTTTTTCCCGTAAAATGACATTTCAACTTCGATGCGATAGGGAGTCGGATTTCAGTTTGTTATCCGAAACCCACATCGAACCCTGAAAATAAATCTTTGTGATTGATATGCCCACGTGTTTTTAAATTTAGCGCTCACTATTCGATTTAGCCGGGAGAGGACCTTTGTGTCATTTAACCCATTCCAAATAGTGATACGACGCGAAGGGATTGTAATTGAAGACCGATGTTGAAGACCGGGTATTTGTGAAAACGATAGGATAATCTATCGATTGTCTCTGCACTGAGTTGCTCCGGTATAGAGATCTCCATATGTGATGGGGAGTCCGATCGGGATTGTGAATACCCGAATTGCAAGGACTTCTTCGGAAGTGCCTTCGGTTCTGTTCGAACTCGGAACAGACTTGTATGGTTACATGTCTGACATTACACTTTGAGATATAAAGCAGATTTCTTTCAAATATATTTCTTTTGATGGCGGAGAATTTATTCTCTTAGCTTAACACTCTTCTCTGAGACGTACGAGCTCAGAGGTTATGTAGTTGAAGGTTATCAGCGATATACTCCCAATTTGGTAATGTGGCATGCTGAGTGTTGCTGTGTGTTGATCAAAGCACGGCTTTGTGCCAAAGCGTAGCTTTGTGGACGAGACCTCATCGGACCTCACAATCCGGAAATGGTCGAAACAGGAAAGATGCGGCAAAGTTATGAGGGTCGCGCCCTTTAGGGTATGTCATTTCCTTCTAGAAAAGGGTGGTATCAGGTATGGAGCCCTGATATTTAACCTATGTGTTTGCTGCAATCTCATTTCTGTGTGGTTGTTGCTTTGTGATCGAGGGCCCTCGTATAAAGGTTCCAAAGGACCGGGAGATGACATATTCGTGTAGTAGTTACCTAGTTACAGAGGTAACCCGACCTTGTGTTGGCAGAGAGATGGTTAAGTTCTCGGGTCGTCCCTCCAAATGCGTACCCATGTGGCAGTAGGAAGTTCCTTAGCCTGACCATTTGTTGGAAATCCAATCCCCAATACGAACTCTATACGGTTTTAATTGTAGAACCTGCCATTTACTTATGGTGGTCACCACTGTTTAAATGGTAGCTATAGTAGGCATTCAATAATGGTTGTATGCTGGCTAAGATTAATATTATACCTTCGAAATGGTTTTTTACACTATGCACTAGTAATAATATTAAAAAGAATTTCTCGTATTAAGCATATTTGACTGTCATAAGAAGAAATCTCCTCCAATTCTGCGATTGCATTGTGTGTGTGGCGGGAGGTCTTATGGTAGTTTCATTTTCCAAAAGCATATCTGATTTCTCTTATGAACTGTTTATTTCAAATATCTGTTTTTGTTTACTCATACCAGTCCCATGACTGACCCGGAGTTTATTGTTTATTTTCTAAACTCTGGGTGCCCATTATTTTCACACGGACAGCCTAGTAGCAGGTTTTCGTGTTCTGGTGTCAACAGTATTTTGGAGTTGTTTACCTTGGAAATATTTGGATGCTTTTGGATTTTAGAGTGCTTAGCTTTTGGATTCACTATCACTTATTTCCTCGAAGACTTTTTGGCATGTGATCACTTGTTGTTCTATAATGATGTTCTATTTGGAGTTGTAACCTATGTATTATTATACTCTGATGTAGTGATGGATATTATGATCGATGTTGTATCTATAATGAAATGATTGATATTCAGTTTATTTCCGCTGTTTTATATTCATATTATGTTGTTATAAGCTCCACCGAACTAAAGTTTGACATTTGAATATCGGACAGTCGAATACAAGTGAGGTATTTAGTGTCGATTTTCGAATGATGGATTTCAGGGCGTGATAGGCACTTCGGGAGATCCATCTAAGATCAAAGCCATTCAAAACTGGAAGAGGCTTGAGAATGTCACTGAGATTCGTAGCTTCCTTTGATTGGTGGGTTATTACCAGCGGTTCATCAAAGATATTTCCCGCATCGTGCTTCCTCTGACTAGCCTTACTAGAAAAGGCATTCGTTTTATTTGGTCTGATAAGTGTGAAGCATCTTTTCAGAAATTGAAAGAATTTCTCACTAATGCTCCTATCCTAGTGGTTCCCAAAGGGAACCTAGATCTTATTGTCTATACGATTGCTAAACATTGTGGCCTTGGTGCTGTTCTTATGTAGAGGGACTGAGTAGTTGCCTATGCTTCAAGGCAATTACGTGCGAACAAGGTTCGGAATTCTACCCATTATTTATAGCTAGCGCCATCGTCTTCACATTGAAGATATGATGCCATTGTTTATTGGGCGAACACTTTATTCTCTACACCAACCACAAGTCACTTAAGTATTTATTCACCCACAAAGAGCTCAACATGCGACAACAACGTTGGCTTGAATTCCTTGCTTCTTATGACTTCGATATACAGTATACCCCGGGCAAGGGGAATCGAGTTGGTGATGCATTAAGTCGAAAGCAATCAACTATTGTTTCCATGATGCTTGCAGAATGGAAAGCTTTAGAGACTTTATCTATTTGTGATATCCGAGATCGTTCTTCTACTTCAGAATCTTCTATTTTATTATGTAGCATGGACGCTCATCCTAGCTTATTAAATCGAATTACCGAGGCACAGCTGCAAGATACCGATATTTCTTCTCTTATTCAGAAGTATAAGTCTGAATCCCACGATGATATTGAGATTAGGAATTGCAACATCGACAGCCATGGATGTATTCGTAATAAGAACAGATTAGTCATACCATCTATTCTAAATCTTTGGTTGGACATGCTAGTTGAGTGTCACCGTTATAAATAAACTATCCATCCAGGCAGCAGCAAGATGTATGCTGACATGCATTGCTTATATTATTGGGAAGGCATGAAGTGTGATGTGGCAAGTTATGTGAGTAAATGCATGATTTGTCAACTCATTAAGGTTGAACATCAACGACCCAATGGTCTCCTTCAGCCTTTGGAGGTCCCGTTGTGGAAGTGGGACCAAATCTCTATGGATTTTATTGATAGCTTACCTCGTTCGAGGTTAGGCCATTGCAGCATCTGGGTTATTGTGGATCATCTTACTAAGTCCGCACACTTTATTCCTATTAAATCTAATAAGATGACATCTTATCTTTTGAAGCTTTATATTAAAAAGATCGTGAAATTTCATGGTCTTCCTAGTTCTATAGTGTCCGACCGTGATCCACTCTTCACGAGTCACTTCTAGTAGAGTCTTCAGCAAGCTTTGGGCACAAAGCTTAATCTCAACATCGATAATCATCCGCAGTCTTATGGACAGACCGAACGGGTTAATCGTATTCTTAAGGACTTGCTCCGAGCCTACATTCTTGATTTTGGTGGTAGTTGGGAAGATCACATTCTCTGGTTGAGTTCACTTATAATAACATCTACCAATCTTATATCGACATGGCTCCTTTTAAGGCCTAATATGGAAGGCCGTGTCGTTCTCCTTCTTGTTGGCTCGAGTTTAGGAAAAATCTTATATTCAGCTTCGAATTTGTTCGAGAAGCATCTGAGAAGATCGTTCTTATTAGAGAAAGAATGAAAGAGGCAAAGAGTCACCAGAAATCCTACGTAAACAACCGTAGGAAGCCTCTTGAGTTTTTTGTTGGTGATCATATCTATATTTGAGCTTCTTCCTTGAAAGGAGTGGTATGCTTTAGCCAGACTGGGAAATTGACACCACGATATATATACCTATTACAAAGCATATCGGTCCTGTTGCTTATAGAGTAACACTTCCCGATCGGTTTTATGGAGTACATGTCATGTTTCACGTCTCTCGGTAGAGGAAGTGTTTACAAGATTCTGATTTGTGATTGATACTAGTGCATTATAGAAGCTTAAGGTCTCTCTTGACTTATCATTTGTGCAACACTCTGTGCGTGTTCTTGCTTCGGAGGTTATGTGCCTTCAAAAAAAGAATATGCCGCTTGTGAAGATTCAATGGTCAGATAATCCCAACGACTGCACTTGGAAAACCAGAGAATTTATCGAGCGATCTTATCTTGGTTTTCTATCTTTGTGTGTCGAAGCTAAAAATTTTAAACTCAAGCTATCTATTTCCTTTGCTTGATGAAATAAATCGTGTTGAATACAGCTCTTCTTTAGAAATTGCGAGGATGCACTTTTTATAAGGGAGGAGTATGCAAACAACCCTTGTTTTGGTGATTACCTGTAATATTAAATTATAACCGTGGTTATAATTTAATATTGGTAAAATAAAATAAATTAGAGATAGGAAATTGTTAAAAAAATTATTTTAAACAAACAATGAGTTTTGGAGAATAATTGAATTTAAGATTGTTTGGTTGAGAATTTAGTTTGAATAAATTGCGAACAATGGAAATATGATAATTTGGGGATTAATTAAATTAATTAAGTGAGATAAAAAAACTTAAATCATTATTAGTTTATTGAAATAAATGTAAATTGTTGAAAATAAAGTTTTAAAAACTTTATTACGTAAGTTTGGAGGAAAATGAGTACTTTATGATTTTAAATTGAGAAAATGCAATAATTTTGCAAATTATTGCCAAATGTGAATTTTAATTAATTTTAAATGAAGTATTTAAATTTATTATGATGTATTATATAAATAAAAAGGTGGACTTTAATTCTAAAATAACTTTTGAATGTAAAGATGAAGTTGATATGGTTTATTGTATTTAATTTGACAAGAAAATAATTTTTGTATAAATTTTAATGTTAAAAATAGTGTTTATGTAATTTATAGTGTAAATTGAAGTATTTAATTAAAAATAAGGTTTTAATAATGGGAAATAATTTTTATGGCTAAAATAATCCTTTATATGTTGTTAAAAAAATTTAGTTAGCATAAACGATTGTTGTATAACATTTATTTGGTTTAAAAATGTGAAAATATGGGTGAATAGGGTGAATAAAAGGTGAAAACATGAATTCACTTTGCCATTTTAACTAATTATTGCAAATAGGCTATTGGATATTGGGTTCAAACACAAAATCCATTTCTAGAATCATCTGAGAAAGAAAGTGTACGTTCTTTCTTTTCTCAGTTGTTTCAACCTCTCAACAACAAAATAGAAAGAAAATGGCCTCCCCTTATTAACTTGAAAATCTAGCTTCAAAATTAGCTGAAATCAAGAGATAAAATTATACAATCAAAGTGGAAACAGGTAATCAAAACCAAGACTACAAACTATTTCATCAAATTTTGATTTTTGAGTAGAGATTTGTCTATAACATTCTTTTTCCTTGTATGCTTGCTCTTTTCTTCTCAGTTATAGGTCAGTGAAGCCTGTTTGCTCTGGAAAGACATCATTTTGCATCACCAAATTGCTCTAAGGTGAGTATAGCTCATGAATTCTAACTTAAACAAGTTGTATGTTGATGTACATATCGATTTCTGTTTATGTAAACAAATTTTCTTGCTAGAATGTTTACAGTAAAAAATTTCTCTTAAGTGCTTCTTTGTATGATTAACATTCTCTGATTTTTTTTCATGAAATCATGCTGGATTTTCTCCGGATTATAGTTGGTGCATGCAAAATTTTACTGTCAAATTCATCTTTTAGATTCCTGAAATGACTACTCAAAATCAAGTTGAACAAGGTAGAAAACTTCCTGTTGAATTCGTGATGCACAGGTCGACCAAACACCCACATAGGTCGACCTATGCCATACAAGGGTCGTCCTGTACATTGAAATTTGCCTGCCTTATTTCCTTCATTCAACATTGTTTTGCTTCTTGATCCAGTGTCTTTTGCAACTTATTCTTGTGATGTTTTGAAATGTTTTTGAAAGGCTCTTACCTAGTAATAGGTAAGCCAATATTTCTGGTTGATTCCTACTCTGGCTTGACGAGTTTTCAAGTCGGTTTCATATGTTGATTTTCAACGTTTTCTATGTTTTCATTTTTTTCAATCCCTAGTTTTCTAAAACGATTTTGAAATAATCATTATAATTAAAAATGGCTTTTGTAATAAATATTTTACAATATTTATAAATTATTTTTAAAGATATTAAAGATATATATATATATATATATTCTATAATAAAGAGAACTTAAAGGAAATGTTTTCCAAACGATTTCTAAAGTTGTTTTGAAAACTATTTTTCCCTAAGCGAATTATTTTCTATGTAAAATACATGTTTTTGCACTTTTCATGAGGATGAGATTGTGATTGCCATTCTTTGGCGTAATTTGAGACTTATAGTCTCCTTTTAGGAGCTATTTGTGATTGCCATCTTTTGGCATTTATTTGAGATTTGTGATATCCTACTTAGGAGTTATGGATGATGAAGCCATTAAATTGGCTATCGTATATGCTGATGAAATGAGGCAATTATTGTGTTTTGAATGATTTTGTTTTCTAGTCTGGCATTGACTAACGGTTAGTAAACCATTCAGTGAGAACATGTGGTATGGGACACACTGTTAACACTTTTTTGGTTCCTATCTGAGAGCTTGTAACACATTAATGAGGTATTGCCAGTACTAGACCTTCGGTCACCACGAGGAATTTGTGACTTCAGTCACCACGAGGAATTTGTGACTTCGGTCACCACGAGATGGGTACCTATACATATATTAGTACTGGACACAATGTTTGCACGTGCTGCATAGCTTCGACTTGCAATCGGGGATTTGGATACAATTTGGGAATTTTCTGAGTTATGAGTTTTATTATGATTTCACCATTTTCTGGATGGCTATTTTATATATTTATAGCTTAGAGCTATATGAGAATTTATTCATATATGGTGATTTCATTTCTATGTATTGAACTCTTAATTGAGTTCCATGAATTATGAGATTTCTGAGATTTATGTGGTTTCCATCTATGATTTTATATGATTGTTTGTCATAATTTATATTACGAGTAATTTCATAAGAAGGAAATATTTATATTGAATGGGTGTTACTCATGAGTTAATTCTTTAGAAAATTTATGCGTTTCTGTCACTTGGAATTTGAGTAGAATTGTATTTATATCATTCCTTTTTGATTAAAGGAATGTTTCCCTTATGAGAAAATATATCCTTTTTATCATTTGCTAATCATCTTGTTCAAGTTAGACCTACCTATGCATTTATTACTCGGGTAAGACTGAGTTGCAGGTTAGGTTATTTGGCTTGTGCTCAGTTGTTCTCTATAGACTCTCATATCGACTCTTTTGGATTTTATGCGTAGTTTTTGTGTAGTTTATTTTGTAGTGTACCTCAGTTATATATATTCTTTTGTGGGGACCTGATGTATGTATATAGTGTGGTTATATCGCCATGTATGACACTATGTATTGTATTTGATGTATATCTATATGAATGTGTTTGCTATTCTGTGATCAGTATTTATTATTTTTATCATGTTTTGTTCTGAATAGATCCTATAGCCACCATAGTATTGTATTAAATGAGAATTAAGTATATCGAACCACTTAAAATGGAAATGTAAAATGAAAAAAAATGAGCAAATTATCGACATACTTAATGCTTATTTAATACAAGACTATGATGGTCGCTCCTATATAACCCTATTCCCTGCACTAGCAAACAGTATTACCTAGTAATACTCTTTGTTAGTGTAGGTCTTGGGGTGGGGAATCATAGTCTTCGTCCTCTATGAGTACTCATGTCTTGCTACCTGAATTTAGTAAGATAACTTTAGAATACAAAAACGAAATTATCTTACAGAATGTGTATACAACACAACTTTTGTTTGGATAAGGATACTAAATGCGAACTCTCAAAGATAAGCTCATTCTAGAACATTACTAACCCTATCTCTAATGAGTTATTCACCACCAAAGCCAAGGTTCTCGCTTAACCTTCAGCTCTGATATCAAATGTGAAGACTCGTCTCCTCGACTTTTGGGAATCGACACTAATACATTCACTATATTATAGTGCCATAAATCCAAGTGCCAGGGAGGCAAATTAAGGGTAAAGTAAAGTAGAAGATAGAAACACACATTCTCACATTACATTAAAATATATAAATAGTATATATAACCACCAACACTAAGGTACATCAAGGTTTTTGTATGAACTTACCCAGCCAGAAATAGTTATAACTGCCCGCTCCCACACTTGCTGGTATTAACTAACTTTGACAAAACAAAAAATAAATAAATATAGATAGATAGATATCCCCATCGGGTGCTCCAGCTCCATGCTCCAAAACCTCTTCCAGCATGCTCCTCCCTAAAATACTCCAAACAGAATCCTGACTACTTGGCTGCGCTGAAAAATAGGGCACACAAAGTTTAAGGGGAAAACAAAATAAACTCTGGGTCAGTTATAGGACTAGTGTGAGACCTCAAAATATGTGTTTTTTAAAATAAAAGAATATCTCAAAAGACCACGGCGCACATAAACACGGACGAGTTTTTACCTTATGATAACCAAAACATTCTTACACAAAAATAAGGTATATTATTTTTAATGACATATCATTGAATTTTTTTGCAAATAATAATCTTAGCCAAAATTATTACATTGATTAAATTCCAGCTATACTTGCCACAACAAACAAAATGTCATGCACTTATTAGAGAATGGATACCACACAATTGACCAGGTGAAGGGACTACCTTTGGATAATACAACCCTTGAGGAATGTACCGAGGTTAACAGAACGTCTCAACCTCTACTAACACAAGACCAGCTTACCTTTCTCACTAGATAGTATCGAATATATCATATCCCAGTAGTTACCGACCTATCTGAGATATTCTTAGCATACACCACAATAATTTGAACTTGAACGTCATAGTGGTTAGAAATTTATCTAGAAGGGGGTGATTATACCCTAATGGTTGCGAACCACATAGCTTTGCCGCATCTACCCTGTTTCGGCCATTTTCGGTGCGTGGCTCGAGGTAACAATTATCTTTATCATAGGACATCATCTTCATTCGAATGCTACATTGCCATTCCATCAACTTCTATTGATTTTCATGAACATAAAACCTCTAAGGTCATACATTTCAAAGAAGGGTGTTAAGCTATAAGAAGTTGCCTTCTCCGCCACCAAATAGATGTACATTTTTAAAAGTCGAAGATGAAATCTCAAGAATGAAATGTTAGACATCCATCCATACAAGTTTGTTTTGGGATTGAACGAAACAGAAGGCACTCTCATACCACATCCTGTTCGAAATTAACCCTAGGATTACTAGCGAGAAGTCCTTGTATCGAAGATCTTAAATGAAGAACTATTTCCATATAATATGATACGGGAAATTTCCCCCGAGGGTCAGTGACAAGTAGCCCTACATTCCATCTTCCACAATTATCTTAATGTCTTCACTTCGAATACATAAATAATATCGAAGTGGTCTTCAGACAAGAATTATCCAAATCCAACCCTAGTTCTCCTGAACTAATCATCGATAAAAGAGGTCAAGTGAATAAGAAGTCATTCTTTAATTGATTTAATTCTTTTATCAAAATCTCTTTTAGAGATGTATATTCATAAACATTCTTTCTGATATTATGGAAATATTAAACCTCTCTTGTATTATCCTTGGACAACTTTTTAAACTCCTTTTTTCTTAGAATAAATTCAAAATCGTTTCATTTTTCATTTAGAAAGATATTGATCTAGGTAAATCAAATTCACTATCTCCTTCGTTATGCCATTCCAAATAGCCAAGGAGAGCAGAAAACTGATTTTTCAACTCAAGCTTAAACATTATCTCTCTGACACCCATAAGGCTGTCAAGTTATTTGATCAACTCTATGTATTTAATCATTCCAAAAATCCTTCAAATCATCTTTAAAGAACTTCATAAATCATTTAAAAACATTTATAAAATAATTGGAAAAGAATCATTAAGTTTAACACTATACTTCAAAAGTTATAGAAAAGTGCATTTTAAGCTATATTGACCAAAACAGCTTTTTATTATTTGAAAATCCATTTTTAACACTCAAAAAACATTTATAAGATTTATTTCATATTTTTAAACTATTTTAATACATCATTTTAAAGAAATCCAGCTTTGGATTCCGAATTGTAAAATCAGGATTATTCCCAAAACTTGCTTTTAATCATATTTCAAAATATACTTGTCAAAATCTCGATTTTCTTTCTTTGTTGGAAAATTATGGATATAATAGTTTTAAAAATTATTATCTCAAAGAATTTTGAGCAATATACCAATTTTTATACTCGTTTGATTTTTTGGGGTGAAATCGCGAACTACCATTACTGACGTGCTTTTTTAAAACTAAATTTTCCATTCTCATTCAAACTTCACCAAAATACTTTTAAATATTTATAAAAGATTTCAAATATATTGTATACCATTTTTAAAGAGGTTTAATAATTCCATACAAACCATTTCATTAATTCAAGGAAAATGAACTTCTTTGTGCTTATCGACATGTATTTTCGTGGCTTGCATACATATTAAATATTCATATGAAAACAACCGAACTTGATGATCAAAACATATTAAAAATCCATTTGCAACATCATATCATCATCCAATATATAACATAATAGTTCAGGAGTTCTCGCCTTGAGTTTTAAACGATTTACTTAAAAAGTTGTTATAGCTCCACTACTCGAGTTCTAAAGCTCACTATTCTTTGGATTTTAGCTCCTAGTTGCCTCGACCAAGACATGAGAAGGCTAGGGAGTGCACGTACTAGGGTGTAGCTCAGTTTGTGCTCGGCCCATGTTGAATTGTGGTGGATTTTGTGAAGAACAAAGAGAAAATGAGGAGTTTTGGGACCGTTTTGAAGTGTTTTATTATATGTAACTATATATTATAATTTAATTTCTTTTTAAAATAAAATTTAACATTATTTCCCTTAGGATGGAAGCTATTAAAGTGAAAACAAAAGCTTAAGAATATGAAGATGAAGATGAATGAAAAAGAAGATAAGATGGTAGGATATTTATAGGAAATGAAGAGTGTAAAAGTATCCATGCACACATCATCATATTCATCACCATTTCAAGGCTTCTCCAACACACCTCCCCTCTTCCAATGCACGGCTAGAGCTTCTCCTTATGTGCACGTCACTTCCATCTTCTCATGTATACATATGTTGACTTATAAAAGCTTAAGGAGTATGTTTGCTTAAAGTATCTTTTATTTTCTATATTATATTCTTATACTTAATTATTTTTGTATATGTATGTTTATATGCATGTTTTCATCTATGCACGGTGTATGTGTATTTAACATATTCTCACAACGTTGCACAACTTCCATACATTGTATCATTATAAATTTCGATTTCGATTTTCGGTCATATTTTCTTTTTTAAATCACTATGCATATTTTTGTAAACAAATTTTGAAAATAAAATTTCCTATTTTTCTTAGTTAATAAAATGATCATACTTTTATTATAAAATCATACCGATTAATAATAATAATAATCGATTACAGAATTGTTGTCAAATCGATAAGGCTAAATGATCATATATTTAAAGCAATATATTTACGGGTTGTTATATATATATATATATATATATATATGTATGTATGTTTGTATGTATGTATGTATGTATGTATGTATGTATAATACCTAAGTTCATAAATATTTTTGAATTTAAGTTCATTTATTTTCAATTTACCTCAACATAAGTATACTAAATATGCATCTTAGCTATGAATTTCCAAGAAACAAGATATGAAAATAGAATAAATCTTAGTTCGATGTAATGCATTAACAGATTTGGGAATAGCAAAATAGCTAAACTAATGAGTCTCTAATCCAGAATATTGCATAACTATACTCATAATATTAATAGCTTTGGAAATAAAACACCAAACCTACATTTTATAATTTTTTTGTTCTCCCAAATTACAAATTTTGCCACTATCTTGGGAAACTAAGCTTATTGCAGCCATTCATTTAAACTGCTACTAAATGGTATATTTTATTTTATTTTACTACACACAAAAGTAAATTTTAATTGTAGCATTGGAAATATTTTTATCGACAATTTTCATAATACATTGATTAGTTACTGTTTCTAAACAACTTCTCTACCTAATAACTATATTTGGACATATGTATTAGTTCATTTAGCTTACTACGTCACATCAAACGCATATCACATAATTATGTAGATACACACTATCTCACCTAGTAGCACTCAAAACTTATATACTCACTCCCTAACAAGAAAGTAGTAGAACATACACAGAAGCATACAACAAATGCACATACTGTCACATATACACACTAAGAGACACAAACAACCTCATAAGCACACTAAAATTACACGAATATTGTAGAAAATCCCATAAATAGTATATACATAGTCATAGAAACACGGAATCAAGCTTGTACGAACACACATGGAGAAAAAACATAGGGGAGGAAGCACCACCGTTCGATCGATGGCACTCATAGGTTGATCGATCAATTGCAGCTTTCTTCATGGTGTATCTTTTGAGCTTTTTTATCCGTTATTGAAAATGATTAAACCCAAAGAGCGAGTGGGGGCCAAGCTATGTGGGGTTGCTCCCATTAGGATATTTTCACAACCACTCTAGATTTGATTCGGTTTTATGCATTGAAAATGTGAAGTACTCAGATTCTCAGTAATAGTTGGAGGGGTCCGGCTTGCTGGTTTCCGAGAGCCATCAAAGTTCTCAAGTATATTTCTAGAGATATACTTCCAGTAGGGGGGCACCAACCTAATCATTTGATAGAAAATTTCTCTATTCTTTCCTTTAATTCCATGTTTTTAAATTAACTTCTTTCTTAATTACATCGGCAAGGATTGAGAGCACTTAGCTATGTTCAATTGTTTGCATCAATGGTTGAGACTGGATATTTTAATAGTGAAAGGAAACCTGTTCCGCAGTTGGAAGCATGGTCCCACATATGTTGTGGGAAAAGTCCTTTTCTAGTCTTAATTAAACCATTGAATTGTTTCCTTTATTGCACCAAGAAGGGACTAAGGTTCTTCTTGATGTTTTATTGTTTGTGTTCATTCTTTAAGTCTTGATTTTTTACGTTGTCTATGCTCATTTATTCTTGTTTGGATTGTTGTTTTAATTTATTTCCTATTTCTTCATTTATGGATGATGATCTTGTAAGGTAAAAACCCATTTTGCGTTAGCGGCATGATCTCATAAAATTATTATATGTTTATGTCATTACTTGAGTTTTCTCATGCTGGTATTACCTGACTGAGCCAAGTGTTATTTTATTTTAACGGTCGGGTCACAAGGAGCATATTTTTCTGATTAGCTTTAGATTCTTTGGAGTTTATGAGATGAGCTGGATGCCTAAAACATATCTACATATTTCTTTATTTTTCCACTATATTGATTGTTGAATTTATCGACGCTTGTAAGGAAGGGCTGTTATAACTGTCCAAGACAATAAAGGGATAGTGTACTCTGATGATTGTTTACAATAAAGTTCTTTCTTTCTTAAACACTTGATTTATGTATTATATGTTACTCGTCATGTTTTTGTGAGATTCTATTCCATCTTCTTCTTTCGCCACCCCAAATGACCTGTTTGTTGCATATTTAAATGATCAGCACACGAATACCGAAGATGTGTTAACTTTCGTCTTTAGTTGTAAGAAAGATAGGCTGTTACAAAGTGGTATCAGAGCTTAGGTTGAGCGAACATCTAGGCTTTGGTGGGTCAACTTATTTGAGATAAGGTAAGTGAGACCCTAGAATGAGTATGATCACACACACACAAATATATATATATATATATATATATATACACACACATACATACACACATATAAAAGAACATATTTTTTTATTTTTATAAAAATATTTTATATTGTATTGATTGATATATTGAGTGGTTTATGGATTCGATAGGAATCTCTAAAACACTTAAACAAGGCCAACCAATACAGTATTGTTTTAACATTAGGTAAATGAAGTTTCTTTAACTAGATTACATTTTATAAATAAAAGAAGATTTTCAAAAAAATGTTATAGTTATGTAGGTAATGTTCATTGTTGGAGAATGATAATGTTTGATCTTTATCATTTGTTGTTGATTAGTCAGGCTTAGATAGTTTATGAGAAATTATTATTTTAGTTAAACTAAACACAAAACCTTGTGAATTTAGTTTCATCATTTGACTACGAGGCATTCAGTAATAGTATTGAGCTATAAACTTAAATTTAAATTTGACTGTAATAAGAGTTGTTTATTATAATCTAAACTAAGAATAAACATTGCGATATGTTTTTATAAAAAGGTAAAATTATCTGAGTATGATTTATTTATAGAGATTGTGAATAAAAGAAGATTCAAACCAAGAATTTAAGAATTTAAAACCCGGTGTTTTGGAAATTATTTTCAAAGTTTTAAAAAATATATACATATAATAATAAAGGTAATATTTTGAAAGTATGTACGAATGAAAATGTTTTGGAATTATATTAAAAGAAGTAGAAAGCACACTCAGTCTATTGCGAGAAAATAATTCAGATGATGACTACAACATCATTGGTGTTCATTTTTGAGTTTCTGAGTGGAAAAATGATACCATAGCAATTTTCTATAAGTTGGTTATGATAAAGTATTTTTTAATTAATTTCCAAAAGCATGAGTTGGTTTGAATACATACATACACAATTTTAAATGAATTTTGGAGAAAATAACAAATAGTATTTCTTGGAAGTTTTTATAAGTATAAATATGCTGGAAGGAGAAGTTTAATTAAGAAGTATGTACGTATTTTTATTTACAATATGGATTATGAATAAAAGAAGTATTTTTTGTTAACTAGTTCGAGTGGTCCGAAAACAAAAAATGGGAAAAAGATGTGTTTGAATGGTTGGCACTTCTCTTAAGTATAACCCTTCTTAGTAAAGGAATATATGATACTATTTGGTAGTACCCAGTTCCTTAGTGTCATTTTGGGGTTACTCGGGCTATATATCTTTTTTTATGATTAGAATGTATAAAATCATTTCAAGAAGAGTTTTGAATCAGCTAGTGGTATATACTCCCAGATTGTAATAAAATATTATAAAAGTTAAGCTTCAGTTAATTATATGAAATATTTTACATAAATAATTTCAGTAGAAATATAATTAGTATCAGTAAGAACCAATAAAATAAGTACGTATGTTGAATGTAGATCATTCACCTTTTCACAAAAGTTGGATCTATGATTCGAGTGCACGACTTTAAGGTGTCCCGCATCGTTTCGAATAAGGATGTATCACTTGGTTTTTGACAAAGAACACTTGGTGATGGTTCTTAATATGAAACCAAAATTTTCTATCATAGTACGTGGCTATGTCAAGAGGACAGAGGTTTCTAATTGAGAAGCCTTATTGGTGTCTACATCAGGAAGTCGTGTGAGTGGTACTAGTTCGAAAGCAAAGCTATGTATTCGTGTGAGTGATCAAATCAGATTTTGTACGAATGATCTTCATACATCATATGGACCAATGAACAGAGATAATTATTTCTGGCTTTTTTTATTTTCTAGGTTAGGATCATGATTAAATTTCGAGGTCGAAAGTCTTTTAAGGGGGGAAACTGTAACGAGCTGAAATATCACTACTTTAATTTGAGAATATTTAATTAATTTTATATATTCAATAATAGATTTTATAATTAAAATAAAAATATTTTAAATAATAAATAATAATGGTGAAATAGTTTATCAAATTTTTCTAAAAAATATTTAGTTTGAAAAATTTCGAAAATGTTATCAGAATTCCTTTTTCAAATTTTCGACTATTCGCCGAGTGAAAGTTGTCGGAAGCATTGTAAACGATAAAGAATAAATATACACATTTCATAATAAGTTAATATATATATATATATATGCATATTAGTGTATGTGCATATGTATTCATACCTAAGTATATAAATTTTAAAATAAAAATATAATTATCACATCACTCGAAACATTTTGGCAATACAAAACATGTTTAAACATGTTTTTTTATGAAATAGAGGAGGGGACCAAATGAGGGGTGAGGACATGAGTATATGAGATGGATAAGGCTAGGTGAGGTGGCAAGAGGATGGTGGAGCATAAAGGGCAAGGGCATTTAGGTAATTCACTTTGTTCTCTTGCTTATAAATACCCCTATCACTTCTTCAGTTTCACCTCTTTTACTTTTGCCATATCTTTCTCATAACTTAATCAAAAGGAGGATTTCTTTTTTTAAAACTATAGAAAATTTCAGTGGCTACAACTTTCGTATGTACCAATTCTTCATATTTTTAGTTTAACCATGTCCAAATCTCATTTCTTTACAGAGCATTTTCAGACCTAGATTTTCAAACTTGTTGTATGTGGTGATGATATGATTATATGTTGTGGTCATAAATCTAGGTTTGTGATCTTGCATATGATGTGCTATGCTAAGGAAGTTATTATTAAAGTGGTTAGTTTAGGACTTCGAGATCCTTTGGTTTAAACTTGTTTCACTTGTTTTATTCTCTAGAAAATGTTTTTATAAAAGGCTTTTAGAACACTACTTTTAGTTTCTAAAACTTTATGCTATGTTTATAAACTATGTTAAGAAAAAGTAAAAGTTTAAAGGGTGTATTTGAGATGTAAAACAAGTTTTAAAGATATATCTCCGTAGCGATAGCTGCTATGGATGCAGTTCGAGAAAAGTTAACGTTTTCTAAATTTAAAAATGTTTCTTTCTAAATGTTTTTGGGAAACTGTTTCAAATCATTAGTTAAGTATAAACGATAGTTATTAATTACTTAATTAAGTATGAGTTAATAAATTATCAATTTATTTATCAAGGATAATTAGTAATTAATTAATAGTAAGTTAAGTAACTAGTGATTATGTATTAATTAAGTAAGTTAATATAATTAGTTAATTAATTAAAGGATGTTTTTTAACTAATCATTTATTTAAGGATTAATTTGTATTTGATTGTTATTTAATGATTGATTATTTATTTATTAAATAAAGAGTTTAATTAATTACAAATTAAGTTAAGATTAATTTAAAACTAAATTAAGATTTAATTATTTTTAGTGGAGGTTCAATTATTATTTAAGTTTTGATTATTTAACTATTAATCGAGATTAATTAATGGATAATGATTTAGATTAAATATATTAAATAATATTTAATTATTACTTAATTATTTATTTGATAGTTAATTATTATTTAGTTAATAATTAAAGGGTTTAATTGTTATCAAATAAAGTGTTTAAATGTTATTTAATTATTAAAAAAAAGGTTTTGAAGTTTAAACCTTCTTTATTTCTAAAAAATCAGTTTTGTTTTGGAAGCAAACTCTCTTTTAAAGAATATTTTATCCAAAGGATTTTCTTTATCGATTATACTTAGGTACCCCAGTTGGACGTGAACCCAATGACATCTATTTAGTGGAATAAAAACACTGTTCTGCTAGTTAAATTGTATATGACATATATTTAGCAGAATAAAACTCCATTTTGTTATAACTTAATTGAATTAGATATTTTGGATATCTGGTTAGCAGAATAAATCCTCGTTCTATAGTAATTTAGTTAGATAAAATAAAAATGATGTTTGTTTAGCAGAATAAATCCCCGTTCTGCTATTATATTGTTTTGACATTGAATTATATGCTAATAGATTAATATTTGATAAGTGATTTTCTATATGCATATGGTTGTTAATTTCCTTTGCATTTTTGTTCACCTTTATGTTATGTACTTGTTTTACAAGTGTTGATCTATATGCTTGTAAGGTTTTTAGTTACTTTAGTACTTATGCCCATACTTATGTCAAGTGATGTTTGAATGAAAATGTTATCCCCATTGAAATATTTTTGTTAAATCTTGCATGGGGTTTTCCAAAGATAATTAATTATTTAGATAAAGTTGGTTTAAAATAAATAAATTATTTCAATAATAAGGTTTTAGATTAATTGATTATTTTAATAATAAGGATTTAAAATCAATTAATTATGTAACGACCCGGCTTTCTATGCCCAGAAAGACGCATCGTTATAAAGAAAGAAAGGGATAGAAGAAGAAAAGAAAAGAAGAAAGAACAACAACACATCAGAGATCTCACAGCGGAACGAGAAATATATTATATCACATAAGATATTACATAGTATCATATACATCAGAGTATACAATTTATACAACATAGAATAGACAGTTATAAACTTCTGTCTATTATACATCACAAGTACATCAGTACAATACAACATACACAGCGGAAACTCTATATATCTACACGCTGAAGCCTCCTGCTCCTCAGCTCCTCCAGTATTCGTCAAGACTAACCTGAATCCCTCGACTACTCAATACAATATTGAGTACCCAAGAGTTTAATAAAACAGAAAATAAACACTTGGGTCAGACATGGGTCTGGTGTGAGTAAACGGTTTAAATTGCTTAACTTTGAAAACCTTTGAAAACAAAAGTATCACGTAAGACTCCCCACACATAAACATGGGTAAGTTTTTACCTTACGCTAACTAAAACATTTGATAGGAAATCCAGTTATATTATAATAGGGTCTAGGGTTTCCAAGTAAAATACAGAAATAGCTGAAATGCTTACATCTCACATTCCAACATAGTTGGGCACAACTAATACGTACGGCACTTATTGGAGTTTGGATTCCATACAATGGCAGGGCTACTGGGGTACCGCCCGTCACAGTACGTGGCCTAGATCACCGTACCGAGGAGTACGCCCGCTCCCCTGCAACACAAAGCCGGAACCATCCCTTACTGGATAATTCCGAACAAGACAATCCCGTAGTTGGCACGACCAACCACACACACTAAGCCGAATAAAAGAAAAGGGACCTCTAGACAGGGATCTATCTTGCTCTCAGTGGGTGCTACCCACGAAGCCTTGCTGCACCTCCCCTGTTTTAGCCATTCCCGGTTGATGAGGCTTGAGGCTACGATTACCTTTAATCAGAACATATCACTTAGAATGCTCATCGTCCGCCTGACGATGTGCTGAAAGCATTCAATCCATACAAGTTCGTTCCGGGTTCGAACGAAACCGAAGGCATTATCTCGTTACACTCGTTTTGGAATCACCCTCAGAGTTAACGACAATAACCCTTGCACTCTGAATCTTCATCTTCACTTGAGATTCACGACCTATCGTAAATTTGGATCGATGTGGTATTCGGGTCTCCAGACCTGGAAATCCGGTATACGGAAACCCGATCCCGGTCTCATCGAAATCCAAAGCGTATCTTTTAAGGCCAAGTTGTTTTAAAGGTTAAACAAATTCAATTCATTATCTTTATACACAAAGAAAGATAATTCACAACAGATAATCAACATTATCAGATAATCCATACAATTCAACTAACATCCATATCATACAGCATATATCTCGTCAGAGATATCAATCAATGCCAAGTATTCAATACTATCACCCATTCATAAGTAATGATTTATATTATCTTTTAATTAATTTAAAGAATTAAATTAATTACTTCATTTTATAAATCCTGCTTACATAACCATTAATTAATTACAATTTAATTAATTAATCATCTTTTAATGATCTTCTTAATTAATCTTCCTTGATTAATTATACTTTAATTACATTCAAGTAATTATCCTTAACCATATACAGTAATTAACTTTTAATTACTATCATTAATTATAATAATTAATGAACCTTCATTAATTAATTAAGCATATAATTAAGCATACTTTAATTAATTACTTTCATTAATCAACCTTGATTAATTCATTAATTAAATAATCCTTACTAATTAATTAACCTTTTAATTAATTAAATAATTAATTTTAATCAACCACTTCATTAATTAGTCTTAATTAATCATAATCGGTAATTAACAATTTGTAATTGCTTATCTTAATTAATTACTTCTTAATTAATTATATTAACCTTGATTAATTAATCTAATTAATTAATCTTTAATTACTTCATTAAGTAATTATTAATCAATTTAAATTAACAAATAATCCTTAATTAATTACTTTATTAATTACTTTTTAATTAATTACACTTAGTAATTAATCTTAAATTAAACACATTTAATTAATCACATTAATTTATTAACTAAAATAATTAAATAATTAACTCTTAATTACTTACATAAGTAATTATCTTTTAATTACTTCCATTAATAATCTTGATTACTTTCTTAATTAATTACTTAACAAATAAGTAATTCCATTACTAAATAATCCTTAATTCATTTATTTAATTAACTACTCCATAATTAATTAATCTCAACAATTATATAAATCAACTTCTTAGATTAATAACATCAAGTGATTACCCTTTTATCACTTTAATTAATTACCCCATGAGTAATTATCCTATTAATTACTTCCATAAGTAATTTCATTCAATAATTAACCAATAATTACTTTATTAAGTAATTACACTTAATTAATCCATAATTAAGTGATTATTTAAAATTAAATAAATAATTAACTAATTATTTAAAATTAATTAAACAATTAATTAATTAACATTCTATATTTAAAAATCCTTAATTAATTATGAAACCATTATTCTTAATTAAACTTTACTTAAATTCTATTTAAATTAAGTATTCTTAAATTCATATTAATACTAATTTAACCTTATTATCCTTATAAATAAATTATTTGAATTATTTTAAATCTTATTATTCAAAGCAAATTATTTACAAATCATAATAATAATCTTACTTAGAGATAAAGCATTTATAAATTATTTCCAAATTTACCAAATACTTGAAAACTTGTTTATTCTTTAAATTTTAAAACCCAAATATGATTTCCTTTTAAAAACTCAAACCCAGGTTACTGGAATTAAACAACCCGAGTAAACCCACTAAAACCCCGAGTCTTTCCCCGAGTCTTTTCTCATTCTCGTTTTCTTCGAGTCGCACGCGATGAAACACGAACCCAGACTCAAGTTCAATTCGTCTTCCCCAACTTCCATTCACCTGTGCACACGAACGTGCACTGTGCACCTACCCAAACGTCTCCGGCCAACTAAGGTCGTTGTGACCATCGACGACGATCCCAAGAACCCACGCGAGCACGAATTCGAACCCAGATCCAAGAAATAACCCACAAATCGAAATTCGAACATTAGCTCGAAAAACTGCAGAACCATTCAACCCAATACCACCCACGGCCGATCACCACGACGCCGTTAGACCTCGCCGACCTCACCATCGAAACGCCACGTCACGAGCTCCAACTTTCCCCAAATGCGATCGACTCCGGTCGAATCTCCAAGTCACGACAGTCACGACATTCAAATCGAAACAAAAACTAGCTAAAACCCTAAATCATCAAATTCCCATCGCCTCGAACGTTGATAAAATGCCTGGACATTTTTCCTAGTATCTACAATACACCAACCACCTTTGGTTACAAGCCCGATGACCATCACCTCCTTGATCGTCGGAGATTGATAAAAGTACCCATAACGTTCATCTCGAAAATTCCCATTGTTTAACCATCTAAAAATTATGAAATGCATATTAAAATTCGTGATTCTCCAATTCGAATTCAGTTATATATTCAAAACACGAAATTCAATCCATCGATTTTCTTTTGTCTTATACATTTTTACTGCATTTTTTTCTAATTCCCAGTTAAACATTAATTAATTCCCCTAAAAATTATTTCTAAAAATAAGATCTAGTTAATCCAAACCTAATTCCTTTAGGGATCCTTGCCAGAAATTGTTTAGATTAAGAGATAATAATTTATTTTGATTGAACTGAACCTGTTAATTTAATCAGAGATGAATATGCATATACACAGATGTGCATATCAATATACAGAGTAATTTAGACTTAGTCCCAGTTCAAAGCATTCATGCAAACATATCTATAACAATACTTCAATCATTCATCACATTCATTAACATATCAAGGCTTAAAAATGAGGTTTGCTCACAGGTTACAAAACAGAGAACAGAGGCAATACATGCATCTACACATATGAACACATGCAACCATATCTACAGAGATTCATCACAATATTTTAGCCAAATCACAGATTTTAAAAGCTGTTTTTAAAAGAATGTTTACTCACCTATTTTCAGAGAATAAAACAGAGCAGTGTTTCCAGGCTTTTGTTTTCAATTTGAATTCTTGAACTTGTATTTGATTTTGTTTCTGGCAATACTTTTGATTTGAATTTTGCTTGCTGTTGAAATCCCTTGCATGTTTGTTTGATGTTGAGTTGAACTTCATTATGGTTTGCAGATTGATTTAGTGCTTGATTTAGTTGCTTGAACCCAGATTGAAGATGAGATAATTGTTTGATTTACTTTCTTTTGATTTCAGATTTTAGAAGAGAAAGAAAAACTGAGAAAACGTTTTGAACTGAAAGAAAATAGGAGCCAGGTTTCTCTACAACTACATTATTTATAAAATAAAATTTTAAATAAAGAAAATGTTGCCACTTGTATTTTCTTAAAACTTACATGTGTCCTTTTCCACCTAATTACCCTACACTTGTTACTACCAAGTGTTAATGTTTTTTACACATGTCCTTTTTAATATATTAAATAAAATTTTATTTAATTTAAATGTTAATATAACTTACATACTTAAACTCTCTTAATTTACATATGTATATATAAATTACTTTTAAAAGAAATTATTCTAAAACTAATTATAATTCAAATATATCTTATACATGTATTTTTATAACCTCTTAAATTTAAACACTTTAAAGAATACAAAATAAAACTTTATTTAAACCATTAAAACAAACAATTATTTTATATTTTGAAAACAAATGAATTAATCTTTAACTTTTGAAAGATATTAAATTTAAAACAAAGCTTTTTAAAATTACAATTCATACATATATAAATTATCAATAGATTAAAATAAATTCAAAACAATCCAAATTATAACATATACATTCATATATATTACAATTTGAAAATACAATCTTTTATTTAAAACAAAAGATATCCTATTCACAATATATATATTAATATATACATTATAAATAGAATCTATTTTTATTAGCTTTGGAAATAAATCTTATTAATTTTAAATTATTAGAAAAGATCAAGTATTACCAAATTAAATATTTATTAGCCTTTAAAAGATTGAATTACCAAATTAAATTAAAATTATAAAGAAAAATTATCAAATCAATTAAATTATTAATACAGATTATTAAATTTATATTGCCCAAAAACCTGGGATATCACATTCCTCCCCCCTTAAAAGAATTTCGTCCCCGAAATTTAAAAGCAAAGATAATTTAATAACCCAGCCAAAAATTTAATTTCAAACAACAAATCATCCTTAACAACCAGTAACTAACAACCATAGCAACCAATCAAACAATCAAACCTAACTAATTATCTTGACATATATCAGAATAAATCTTATAATACTATTTCGAGTTTCCCAAGTATAAATCACCGGGAGACTCGCTCTACAAAAGCTAAAACAGACTACACTACTATAACCCAGAGCTCCTCTCATCTCCAGATCCACCAATCTGAATAAAACATCCGACTATACTCAAGTCTAGCTTAACTTCCAAATCCAACAGAACTGTAGATTCAACACCCAATGATGAATCATACACGTACTCCCTCAGAGATACGTGAAATATAATGAGTTCCAGCTATCTAAACTAGCATCTCAATCTTATCCAAACTGCATTCTTAACCAGAGAAATCTTAACAACAATGAAGTCTCCAACTTCAAATTCCAATTCCTTATCTCATATCTTCATAACTCAACAGATAAATCTAAACTACAAACTTCTTCCTGATCAGCTCAATCTATGCTGATGCTTCCAGAAACAATCAAGACCAAAATAATAAGTTCCTGGGTCTACTCATTCAAGGTGGTTTCCCAAAACCCGTCAAAATCCAGAACACAAATTCTACTTCACAAGTAATAGAAGACTGAACTTCCTTCTTTCAGATTCCAGAAACTTCTATACACACTCAGAATGTTCACATAAACTTCCTGTAGAAATCTGAGGTTATTTCCTTTCTCGCACAGCTACTACTTTTTGCTTCCGCTGCACAACTCTGATCTTGAAATAGATGAGAATGTTGATGAACTCGAGCACACTAGATCCACAAACAAGCGGGAACATTGGTTATCTTAAAGACATAACCAACTACTCAAAGAATGGATGAGTCCTCGGTCAAGGGTACTGTCTTCAACTATCCTTAGCTAGAGGAAACTCGAAACTAGAAACAGAAGAGAAAACGCAGATACTCCATAAAATTCTAAGATGCTTCACCAATCCTTCTCTAGGAACAAATCGATATAAACTAAATCTTTACCTACGGGCAACCTTTGACCTCTTCGATAACTTTTACTTTCTCTTGAGATGTCTCAACTTCATACAAAAGATTACTCAAGATGAACTCTCAAACTAATCGCAAGTCACTTTTGCGATCCTACCTAGTTCGGATTCCAAAGATACTGTTCTCTCTTTACCAATTAAAACAGCCTTAAACTTTTCCAAACAAGGTTAACCCTTCAAGAAAAACTTCACCACCTACTCGGACTGCTGATAGAAGAACCGCAAAGATTCCGGGACCATCGAAGAAACAGACCACACTGCTGCTTCCAAACTCTATCTCGACAGCACACCGAACACTCCGAGCTGCACTGCTATCACAGCTAACCAAGAACTTCTAATCCAAAGGCTTCTCAAAACTAAAACCATCAACAAACCTCTCAACGAATCTCCGAGATGGCAGACATCCAAAAGAAACTCGGGCTCCAAACCAATCGCCAATAACTTACTCTTCTTATGGGAACAATGAGACCATGTCCGAAGAACAACTAATCGACCTTAGTCCCATACTTCAAAATAGACAAAACTCTCTTACTTGATATCAGAGAATTTCTATACAGTCGAGTCTTTCCTGCGGTAGACATCAACTGTTCCTCCAATACCTTCTTAATCTTGTTCCAAAAGAAAATCTCCTTCGGGAACATCCATAGATACTGCGTCTTATCACACAACTGCTCCTTCCTGAAATCGCCAAGCTACCATCACTTACTTCTGCACAACTGATAGATTCAACTCTAGAAAATCTGCTCACCCGAGCTCAACCAATCTTACATTCCAATAATGGACTCCGAATCTTGAAAAGGATTTTCTTCAGAGATCCGAGACATCCTTACTCCATACTGCCAACTTACTCGAGACGATATTGGGTTTACAGTCTCGATATATACTTCCAACCTCAAACATTCAAACTCCAACTATTGGTAATTGTGTTACACACTGTAACGACCCGGAATTTTCGATCCCGAAAATTCCAGATAGTTATGAAAAAGAAGAAGAGATAGAAGAAGAAACAGAAAATAAAACACAGAATCTCACATTCGCAGCGGATAAAATATAATAATAAATAAATAACAGTTTACAAAAAGATACTATATCTGTCGATTTCATTTTATACATCAGAGTTACACATTTATACAGACACTGGATATATACAATTATCATGTCTCAAATATACGATAATATAATACAGCGGAAACACTCCATACGTTCTTGTCATTCAGCTCGTCTTCCAAGCTCCAGAACGTCCTTACCTGAAAATCTGTAACACTCGGTCTGACCCGAGCATTACATAAAAGTAACACCCGAGTCAGGCTGGAAACCAGCGTGAGTAAATCCATCTAACAAAAGTACTATCACAAAAGGATTTCTTAAAACCCGGGGTAACTTGTCTAAATTTACAAATTCAATATTTGTTATAGACATTGCTTATTTTACACATCAATACCAAACTTAGATTAAAAGGGTTCACTTCACTTAACTCATTCTATTCCAGCCTAATTGATTTTCACATAGCAAGTCTATATAGAATCGATGTGGTTTCGGGTATTTACTAATACCTGACTCCGGTCTCTTCGAATTCAATATCATTTTATCACAATTGTTTAAGTGGATACATATCAATTTATATTCAGAATATTATACCATACTGGAATTCATCATTGATAGATTCCCATAATATTACTGTTCAACCCATTATATCACAGCACATTTAAATCGCCTCTTAATTACTTTATAAGCCAATTTATTAATCTCAAATTACAGATTAATCTTTTTCTTTATCTATTAATTAATAAGCCCTAATTATGAATTAATAAAACTCAATTATAAATTAAGTACTTCCTAATTACCCGTCAATTAACTTCTAATTACTTAATTTATTAATGCTTAATTTCAATTAAATTAATTCCACATTACTTAATTAATTAATCCATAATCATCAATTTATTGAATTAATTAATTAATTATACCTAAATTACTTTATCAACTTAATAAATTTCAAATCATTAAAACTTTAATTAGCTTTTAAGGTAATCCATTATCCTTATTGATGACTTAATTATCATTAACATTTTTAAACATTTTAACTTTCTTAATTAAATCAGTTAATTTAAGATTAACGATAACTTTAAAAATTTAACTTAACAAAATCAAGTTAAACGAACTTTTTTTTTTTACATTTACTTTAACATTTAAGTCTTTGGAAAGGCCTGTTTAAACATGTTTAAAACATATTTCTTGGAAAACTAATTTTCTTTAAATCTTTAACCTTGCTTTAAAACATTTTGTTCTATAAAACTTTATTTTAATCAAACCAAATTGTACAATCTAAACTTGAATTTATATATGTTTAAACTTTTATTTATAGACTCAGTTTAACTTTGAACTTAATTTAAAACTAATTTTATTTTACTTTTACTGCCAAACTGGTACAGGTTGAATCGCCAAACAAATTTCTACCCAGCTCATCAAATAGCTGCAATAGCAACTGAACCCGAGACAAAACCCTATTTTACTCGAGAAAAACATGCAGATTCCCCTAGAGTTCCCCGAGTTGCTCCCACTTCCTACCCGCGTCACTCTTTCTCTTCTATTTTTTTTATTTTCTCTGCTTTACGCTTAACTATTTAATACATATCCCCTGCGAACTCGAGGTGTACTCGCGTAAAACTTCCTCTTGCTCGAGTTTTAACTCGAGTCACCCCACGCTAACCAACTGACACCTAAATCATGCCGTGCACGTGCACGAGGCTACAGCGACCTCTTGGCGATCGGCAAGTGTTCAGACACGTCGCAATTGCTCCCTCCATCATCCTCAGATCATCCCCAAACTCAATCACATAGCTACTCGAAATCGAGTAAAACTCAAGAAGCTCGAACCCATCATTGATCCACAAATCTGCTTCGACTCATCAATGTCGTCCACCTGAAGCGATGGAACTCCGCCCATATCTCTGCCGTACCCTTCTCTACCTTCACCCAGAGTTTCAGACAGCTCGATCAATTCACGGCGTCGAAATAAATTTTTAAACAGAACATCAAGAAACTCTCGAACAAACCCTACTCTCGATTCGATCTCAAAACCTATGCATTCGAAAAAAATTTCTAACATTTTTCTGGTGATTACACATCAACATTCCAGCTTCACGTCAAATTCTATCCAAAATAATTCATTGAATCAACAGTTATTCACAAAAAAGTGTTTTAAGTTCATTATCAAACTGCTCTGTAGATAGTTGATTAAAAATTTTGATTTTCATCTTAAAAATCATAGCTTTGTATGTTGTTTCAACAATTAAATTCAAATTCACAAATCCAGTTATTCGAATTTTAACTTTTGATTCCTTTTTGCTGTAACTTGATTAAACAGTACTTGTATTATACGTTATGTTTTAATTAAATTTCCAGGCTTACGATTTAAGTTAAGCATACTTAATTAACTTAAATTCCTATGTTTAAATTGATTTAAGTGAAGAAGTATCAATATTTTTACACACTTCTTTGTTCAGAAGCTTAAAAAAAATGAAGAACATAAAGCTTCCAGTACAAAAATCAATACAGGTCCTCTTATTAACAATTTATAGCAACACAAACTTCAAAAACTAATTATCATGATTTAATATAAAAAAAATACGTTTACTCACAGGCATATAAAAACAGAGGAGATTGGGTTAAGATTACTCACCTGTTAAAAGAACAGAGGGACAAATTTTCAGATAATCACTGCTTTGATGATTTGTTTTTCCCAGACTTCCAGTTTGAAGTTTTCCAGTCTTTTGATTTTAAGGCTTAAGTTAGAATGTCTAGTTGTAGTTCCTTTGTTTTCTTTTTATCTCAGTTTTTAATTGCTGAACGAAAATGAAAAATTGAAATGATATGATATATAAGAAGGTATTCAGGCTGAGATGTAGAGCAAGATTTTCTTGCGTACTTTGGAAAAATTGTTCAGAGATTTTTATACAAATATTGTAGGCTGAAAAGATAAAGATGGTGGCTCATTTATTATGTTTGTCAATATGTATATTATCACTTGTACTATATGTATATTTATATATATAAATAGTTGCAGCCGGCTTGTTTTGCAAGTATGAGTATATGTAATTTTTCTTCATTTACTTCTAGTATAGCCTGACTTTGTGGTGTTGTTTATTTAACACTTGTATTACTTACATATTTCTAGTGATAACATGTGTTTTACATTTATTTTACAATTACATTTTGGATTTATTTACGATTTAATTTATTGATAGAAGATAGTTCATTTTATAATTCGCTTAACGATAATTTATTTGTGATGTTATTAATTTATCCACATATGTGATATTTACTTTTATTAATTAATTTATAAGATATATTTTCAATTTACTTTTATTCTTAACGATTGATAACGCATAGTTTTAATTACATTAACTACATACAAATATTTGTTTCAAACATTACCATTATATCAAATGTTATTAAATTCCATTTACGACACATAAATACGGATAAACGATCACGATCTCATCGGTTTATACTTTGAAAATCTCGTATTATATTTAAATTTAGATTTAATATTTATTAAAATATATTACCCAAAATTACGGGTCATTACATTCCTTCCCCCTTTGAATCTTTTCGTCCTCGAAAAGGAACGAAACCAGAATAATCAAAATGCTTAATATCAGATAAATTTCCTTTGATCATTTTTATAACACTTTTTAATATCTATATAATATTATTCTAAAGTCGTTTTATAAAAATACTTTAATAACTCGATGTTTCAACAAGTCCATCCTTGTTCTCATAGAAATTCGGTCATACGTTGATCAGGCGTAGGACTGAAAATCTATAAGTGCTTGGCAGACCCGTTTCCAACATCCAGTGAAAATACTCTGGAAAATAATTTTATTGAAAATATAGAAAACAGTTTTGAAAATAGAGAAAATATCTTTGGTGAGAATGCTCTGGAAATCATCACACCCATCCATGGTCGCAGTTAACCCGATGGTTACGTTGCCGTCCCGGCAAAATCCATAGATAACTGTAGGTCTCCGCGCCACTCGATTACGCCATGGAACCCGCTACAGATCGCAGCTACAACTGGGGTTACGTAGCTATCACAGCTAAAACCCGTATAACTGTAGGCATCAGCGCCACCGAATTTCGCTGCCAAAAGAATGAAACTCCTCCACTTGACCATAGATCACAGTCTACCGATGTTGCGTTGCCTTCCTGGCAAAATCAAGTGTAGGCTGCTGGCACTCATCCTCCACACGATTTTCGCTATGGTCCCCACACAGTAGATCGCAGCGACATCGAGTTACACTGTCGTCACAGCACAACTCAAATGCCCCTGTAGGCATCAACGCCACCGACTTTCGCTACCCAATAATCCCCAGGAACTAGTTTGTCCGGACTCCTCACAGGATCAACTTTATAACCTCCCTCTTAGAGGCTCAAGGCAGTGCCACCCTGTGACACTCCTGAGAAGTTCATTCCAAGGGAGCGCCTTTTTCCCCAGAGCCAATCTCAAATCAATTTATACTATACACATATAGTATTTTCTCAAAATCATACACCTAGTATGAATTTCATATAAGGCTCCTTTACACAAATCGATTTCCAAAATCGATAAATTTCAAAATAGGCTTTTCCAAATCTCAATATTGATTTTCCCAAAAATCAAAGTCTTTTCCAAATCCATAGGTTCTCAAAACCTTTCCTCAAAAATCATATTTTTTTCCAAAATCATTTTACAAAGTCCTTTTTATATAAATATATATACTAATCTTGAAAATTTTTGAATCAAATTTATACTTGTATAAGTTTACGTTTATACTCCAAATCTTTTCAAAAATCTTTTCTTCTGGCTATAGATTCATTCAAAGGTAGTTTTTATCTTATTTAACAAAGATATATAATTTAAATTTTCTTTTCCTTTCAAGACAAACATTTAATTTCAAAATTTACACTTGCCAAATTATTTACTTTTATTATAAAGTACAATTTTATTTTTAATCAAAGAGATATTCAATTTCCACTTTATTTCCATAAAATTAATTTCTGCCATAGAAATATCAAATTTTAATTTATTTATTTTAGTTTCTCATATATTCACAAATAATTTTTTTTTTCCATTTCAAAGATCATCGTATAACTTTTTATCTATACTTCAAAATCAAATTTCCACCTTTATTCATTGTTTATTTCTCAAAATATTCTTTCATTTCAAAAATCATTTACAGTTCTTATCCAAAAAATTTCAATATCACTTTTATTCAAAGCCCGTACAATGTCCACATATCATTCGTACGCAATATCAATCTGATCGTTCACTCGATCACATAATTTCACTTCCGAACTAGTATCGTCCACCCGACTATCTAGTGCGGACTCAGATCTAGTTTCCTGATCAGAAACCGTCATTCTCCTTGCATAGTCATAACTATGATAGAGAATATCCAGAACCAATCAAAAATCCATATCCAGGTTTGCCGTCGAAAATCGAGCGAAAAATCCCAACTCGTATCGATAATACTATCTCGAAATTCTGTGCTCGAATCTGGATCAAATCACTATGCGAATAGAATAATATACGTACATCCTACGTATTTATCTTCATTGATTATCAGTTAAATCAATTTCCTTTCTATTCATCCTCACTTTGATCTTATTCACCTATTCACATTTACCTTAATCCCCATTTGGATTATCACTCAATTCTTACCTCAATTGGGTATTTACTCATAAATAGTTTGAACTCCGACCTGCTTATATTTAGAAAATAGCTTGAAAATTTTCTTAAAACAGATAAGTAGTTGAAAATAATTATGAGTTTGCAAAATAGCCATAAAATAGTTATTAATTATAAAATAGTTGGAAAATAGTTGAATAGTGATAGAAATCTTAGATAATTGCAAAATAGTTGTAAAATAGTAATTAATTTATAAAACAGTTGAAAAATAGTAATTAGTTTAGAAAACAGTTGAAAATTGGTTAAATAGCTCCAAAAATATTTATAAAACAAATATAAAATAATTTGGCTTTAAAAGGAAAGGTTGTATATATTTAATAGCTTGGAAAAATAAGTTTATATCGAAGCAATTTATATTAAAATGGTCCAGAGTCAAAACTGTTAACTTTCCCAACAATTCAATTTAAATTTCCATTTAAATTGACCCAATTTCCGATTCAAATAACTCCAAATTCCATTGGACATGATTTATTCCCAATTCAAGTTGAATCAATCCTCAATTTCTCTCTAACCCAAATCAAATCCCATTTGATTTTTAACTTATTCAACTTTAATTATAACTTCAATTTATTCCCATCAATTCGGACTAATACCAATTGAACCCACTTCAATTTCAAATTATTTCAATTTAATCTACTCCAAATTTTCCATTTAAATTTGAAACTTATACCTCTTTAATCTTTAATCCAATTAATTCGAATCAGATTCAATTTGAATGAATTCAATTCCAATTTCAAAATTTAAACCATCTCAAATTATATAAATTCGAGTTAAATTTCCAAAGGTTGGTTTAACCCTTTAAACCAAATTAACTTTTATTTAAAGTTTTGAGACAATTTAATTTCTGAGTCCAATTCTTAAAATTCCATTTTAAATTATCTTTTACTTATGTATTTCAAAGTTCAAATAAGAGTTCAATACAATTTTATTTTAAAAATTTAATTTGTTACTCAATTTTTATCTTCCAGTTTGAAGCCAGTTCTTAAACAAAAATTAAAAAATTTAATTATTCAGATTTTCAATTTAAAGTAATTCCACATCCTTAATTTCAAATTAACGTTAGATTCCCTTTTTCTCATTAATGGATATATTACCACACTTCATTTCTTAATTTAATTAGAATAAATCCAATTCACAGTTTCATGGATTATTTATAACAAAAGGATGATATCGGGATAAGCCAAAGTAAATAAACATCCAGATTATTTAAAACAACATCCATCAACAACACACATTTCCCATTACTAGATCTCAAATCCGTTTGAGATCACACATAACTCCCATTCCAAAACAACCCATTTAACTTCACTAAGTAAAATTTTAATTTCATCTTGAAATTTCCAATTTAGGTTGTTCTTATTTAACTTCCCCTAAGTTAAATTCAATTCATTCATTCTGTCAACCTTACTCAATTTGAATTTCTACTTCAAATTTTCAAATTTCAAATAATATTCATTCTTACTCATTAGTTCAAAACTTATACCACTTTGGGTTTCACATCACTTTCCAAGGATTATTCAAAACTCAATCTTAGAGTTTATTTCAAATATACATATTTATTTCCTTTACACACCAAATTACTTTAATTTTTAAAGCACCTTTGGTTTTAAATTCAAAACATGTTCCTATAAATTTTCAAACAACTCTTGTTTGAATCAAGCTCTTTTATTCAAATAATACTATTTATTATTTCTTTCAAACACTTGGAACAAATTCCCATATTCTCTAGACTTAGATTTAATACTTCACCATTTAAACCCTTTTCAATTTCAATTCATAAGTCATACTCACTTAAATGTTTACTTCCATACACATTTTATTTTTGCTAAATCATTAACAAACACCTCATCATTTTAGGAAAATAACCAAGGTTATTGCAACTGGAAACCAATTCCAATTATCTATTTCTAAAAATTCTTCTTCGAATCTAAGATTTTAATTTCAGTTTGAATTTATTTCAAACCTATCTTTATTAAAATTTCAGTTTGGTTGTATTTATATTGTCACTTAGTTCTCATTGTTTCTATTTAATTCTAGTGATTTAACAACCAATTACTTAATATTAGGAAAATTATTGCTTTATATATTAAAATATAAGCTTGTATAAAATTATTTAAAATCTTTATATAAGAAAATAACAAGTACGCTCTCTCATATATATTACACTCAACTCATTCTAGGGTACTATTGACCCTATCTTTAATGAGCAATCCCAACAGAGCCAAGGTTCTCGCTTAACCTTCTGCTCTGATACCAACTGTAACGACCCGGAATTTTCGATCCCGAAAATTCCAGATAGTTATGAAAAAGAAGAAGAGATAGAAGAAGAAACAGAAAATAAAACACAGAATCTCACATTCGCAGCGGATAAAATATAATAATAAATAAATAACAGTTTACAAAAAGATACTATATCTGTCGATTTCATTTTATACATCAGAGTTACACATTTATACAGACACTGGATATATACAATTATCATGTCTCAAATATACGATAATATAATACAGCGGAAACACTCCATACGTTCTTGTCATTCAGCTCGTCTTCCAAGCTCCAGAACGTCCTTACCTGAAAATCTGTAACACTCGGTCTGACCCGAGCATTACATAAAAGTAACACCCGAGTCAGGCTGGAAACCAGCGTGAGTAAATCCATCTAACAAAAGTACTATCACAAAAGGATTTCTTAAAACCCGGGGTAACTTGTCTAAATTTACAAATTCAATATTTGTTATAGACATTGCTTATTTTACACATCAATACCAAACTTAGATTAAAAGGGTTCACTTCACTTAACTCATTCTATTCCAGCCTAATTGATTTTCACATAGCAAGTCTATATAGAATCGATGTGGTTTCGGGTATTTACTAATACCTGACTCCGGTCTCTTCGAATTCAATATCATTTTATCACAATTGTTTAAGTGGATACATATCAATTTATATTCAGAATATTATACCATACTGGAATTCATCATTGATAGATTCCCATAATATTACTGTTCAACCCATTATATCACAGCACATTTAAATCGCCTCTTAATTACTTTATAAGCCAATTTATTAATCTCAAATTACAGATTAATCTTTTTCTTTATCTATTAATTAATAAGCCCTAATTATGAATTAATAAAACTCAATTATAAATTAAGTACTTCCTAATTACCCGTCAATTAACTTCTAATTACTTAATTTATTAATGCTTAATTTCAATTAAATTAATTCCACATTACTTAATTAATTAATCCATAATCATCAATTTATTGAATTAATTAATTAATTATACCTAAATTACTTTATCAACTTAATAAATTTCAAATCATTAAAACTTTAATTAGCTTTTAAGGTAATCCATTATCCTTATTGATGACTTAATTATCATTAACATTTTTAAACATTTTAACTTTCTTAATTAAATCAGTTAATTTAAGATTAACGATAACTTTAAAAATTTAACTTAACAAAATCAAGTTAAACGAACTTTTTTTTTTTTACATTTACTTTAACATTTAAGTCTTTGGAAAGGCCTGTTTAAACATGTTTAAAACATATTTCTTGGAAAACTAATTTTCTTTAAATCTTTAACCTTGCTTTAAACATTTTGTTCTATAAAACTTTATTTTAATCAAACCAAATTGTACAATCTAAACTTGAATTTATATATGTTTAAACTTTTATTTATAGACTCAATTTAACTTTGAACTTAATTTAAAACTAATTTTATTTTACTTTTACTGCCAAACTGGTACAGGTTGAATCGCCAAACAAATTTCTACCCAGCTCATCAAATAGCTGCAATAGCAACTGAACCCGAGACAAAACCCTATTTTACTCGAGAAAAACATGCAGATTCCCCTAGAGTTCCCCGAGTTGCTCCCACTTCCTACCCGCGTCACTCTTTCTCTTCTATTTTTTTTATTTTCTCTGCTTTACGCTTAACTATTTAATACATATCCCCTGCGAACTCGAGGTGTACTCGCGTAAAACTTCCTCTTGCTCGAGTTTTAACTCGAGTCACCCCACGCTAACCAACTGACACCTAAATCATGCCGTGCACGTGCACGAGGCTACAGCGACCTCTTGGCGATCGGCAAGTGTTCAGACACGTCGCAATTGCTCCCTCCATCATCCTCAGATCATCCCCAAACTCAATCACATAGCTACTCGAAATCGAGTAAAACTCAAGAAGCTCGAACCCATCATTGATCCACAAATCTGCTTCGACTCATCAATGTCGTCCACCTGAAGCGATGGAACTCCGCCCATATCTCTGCCGTACCCTTCTCTACCTTCACCCAGAGTTTCAGACAGCTCGATCAATTCACGGCGTCGAAATAAATTTTTAAACAGAACATCAAGAAACTCTCGAACAAACCCTACTCTCGATTCGATCTCAAAACCTATGCATTCGAAAAAAATTTCTAACATTTTTCTGGTGATTACACATCAACATTCCAGCTTCACGTCAAATTCTATCCAAAATAATTCATTGAATCAACAGTTATTCACAAAAAAGTGTTTTAAGTTCATTATCAAACTGCTCTGTAGATAGTTGATTAAAAATTTTGATTTTCATCTTAAAAATCATAGCTTTGTATGTTGTTTCAACAATTAAATTCAAATTCACAAATCCAGTTATTCGAATTTTAACTTTTGATTCCTTTTTGCTGTAACTTGATTAAACAGTACTTGTATTATACGTTATGTTTTAATTAAATTTCCAGGCTTACGATTTAAGTTAAGCATACTTAATTAACTTAAATTCCTATGTTTAAATTGATTTAAGTGAAGAAGTATCAATATTTTTACACACTTCTTTGTTCAGAAGCTTAAAAAAAATGAAGAACATAAAGCTTCCAGTACAAAAATCAATACAGGTCCTCTTATTAACAATTTATAGCAACACAAACTTCAAAAACTAATTATCATGATTTAATATAAAAAAAATACGTTTACTCACAGGCATATAAAAACAGAGGAGATTGGGTTAAGATTACTCACCTGTTAAAAGAACAGAGGGACAAATTTTCAGATAATCACTGCTTTGATGATTTGTTTTTCCCAGACTTCCAGTTTGAAGTTTTCCAGTCTTTTGATTTTAAGGCTTAAGTTAGAATGTCTAGTTGTAGTTCCTTTGTTTTCTTTTTATCTCAGTTTTTAATTGCTGAACGAAAATGAAAAATTGAAATGATATGATATATAAGAAGGTATTCAGGCTGAGATGTAGAGCAAGATTTTCTTGCGTACTTTGGAAAAATTGTTCAGAGATTTTTATACAAATATTGTAGGCTGAAAAGATAAAGATGGTGGCTCATTTATTATGTTTGTCAATATGTATATTATCACTTGTACTATATGTATATTTATATATATAAATAGTTGCAGCCGGCTTGTTTTGCAAGTATGAGTATATGTAATTTTTCTTCATTTACTTCTAGTATAGCCTGACTTTGTGGTGTTGTTTATTTAACACTTGTATTACTTACATATTTCTAGTGATAACATGTGTTTTACATTTATTTTACAATTACATTTTGGATTTATTTACGATTTAATTTATTGATAGAAGATAGTTCATTTTATAATTCGCTTAACGATAATTTATTTGTGATGTTATTAATTTATCCACATATGTGATATTTACTTTTATTAATTAATTTATAAGATATATTTTCAATTTACTTTTATTCTTAACGATTGATAACGCATAGTTTTAATTACATTAACTACATACAAATATTTGTTTCAAACATTACCATTATATCAAATGTTATTAAATTCCATTTACGACACATAAATACGGATAAACGATCACGATCTCATCGGTTTATACTTTGAAAATCTCGTATTATATTTAAATTTAGATTTAATATTTATTAAAATATATTACCCAAAATTACGGGTCATTACACACACACTACCACCTTATCTACCTTTATAACTTATATTGGAAAACCCGAACAGGTAACCCAATAAATAGGTAGAAATACATAAATATATATATTTAAAATGATATTTTTTTTTTATATAGAAATTATTTCTGGGTAAAATTATTTCATCTACCTCTTTAAAACAATATTGTGTCCGTTGGCCTGGTTCAAGTGTTTAGAGATCCCTATCAATAACGTTAGCTACTCGTATTGACCAGAATCCATATACCACTCAACCGATCAATTAACACAATATAAAACCATTTTTATATAACTAACAATTACGCGCTCTCAAGATAGACACCACTTCAGAGCCTAGGTATTCACTCAACCTACTGCTCTGATACCAACTGTCACGTCCTCAAAACAACATTAATAAATCCTTAAATTAATTAGAGATGTTCAACTTACTCGAGACGATATTGGGTTTACAGTCTCGATATATACTTCCAACCTCAAACATTCAAACTCCAACTATTGGTAATTGTGTTACACACACTACCACCTTATCTACCTTTATAACTTATATTGGAAAACCCGAACAGGTAACCCAATAAATAGGTAGAAATACATAAATATATATATTTAAAATGATATTTTTTTTTATATAGAAATTATTTCTGGGTAAAATTATTTCATCTACCTCTTTAAAACAATATTGTGTCCGTTGGCCTGGTTCAAGTGTTTAGAGATCCATATCAATAACGTTAGCTACTCGTATTGACCAGAATCCATATACCACTCAACCGATCAATTAACACAATATAAAACCATTTTTATATAACTAACAATTACGCGCTCTCAAGATAGACACCACTTCAGAGCCTAGGTATTCACTCAACCTACTGCTCTGATACCAACTGTCACGTCCTCAAAACAACATTAATAAATCCTTAAATTAATAGCATATAACATCGTTTTAATATACTGTCTAGTAAGTTTAATAGAAAATAGATGTTACGTCCTCAAAACGACCCGCCTTCCATAGCCCAGAAAGTCGCATCGTTTTGAAGAAAGAAAGGGATAGAAAGAGAAAAGAAGAGAAGATAGAAAGAAACAACATCAGAATCTCACACAGCGGAACGAATAAATTATATTAATAACATAAACTATTACATAGTATACAACACTTATCAGAGTTACACAGCATATACATCACTTACTAGACAGTTATAAACATCTGTCTAGACATTACAACTCAAATACAAGACAAGACACTATCACAGATATCAACACAGCGGAATACTATATCTACGAACGCCGAAGCCTCCTGCTCCATTGCTCCTCCAGAATATTCGTCAAAGCTAAACCTGAATCCCTTGGCTACTCGTAAAAATTTGAGTACCCAAGAGTTTATAAAACAGAAATAAACACTTGGGTCAGACATGGGTCTGGTGTGAGTAACAGGTTAAACTTGCTTAACTTCAAAACCTTTAGAAAGAAAAGGTATCACGTAAGACTCCCTACAAATAAACATGGGTAAGTTTTTACCTTACGCTAACCAAAACATTTGATAGGAAATCTGATTTTATTATAATAGGGTCTAGGGTTTTCAAATAACATATAGAAATAGCTGAAATGCTTACATCTCACATTCCAACATAGTTGGGCACAACTAATACGTACGGCACTTATTGGAGTTTGGATTCCATACAATGGCAGGGCTACTGGGGTACCGCCCGTCACAGTACGTGGCCTAGATCACCGTACCGAGGAGTACGCCCGCTCCCCTGCAACACAAAGCCGGAACCATCCCTTACTGGATAATTCCGAACAAGATAACCCCGTAGTTGGCGCGACCAACCACACACTAAGCCGAATGAAAAGAAAAGGGACCTCTAGACAGGGATCTATCTTGCTCTCAGTGGGTGCTACCCACGAAGCCTTGCTGCACCTCCCCTGTTTTAGCCATTCCCGGTTGATGAGGCTTGAGGTTACGATTACCTTTAATCAGAACATATCACTTAGAATGCTCATCGTCCGCCTGACGATGTGCTGAAAGCATTCAATCCATACAAGTTCGTTCCGGGTTCGAACGAAACCGAAGGAATTATCTCGTTACACTCGTTTTGGAATCACCCTCAGAGTTAACGACAATAACCCTTGCACTCTGAATCTTCATCTTCACTTGAGATTCACGACCTATCGTTAATTTGGATCGATGTGGTATTCGGGTCTCCAGACCTGGAATTCCGGTATACGGAAACCCGATCCCGGTCTCATCGAAATCCAAAACGTATCTTTTAAGGGCCAAGTTGTTTTAAGGTTAAAACAATTCAATTCTTATCTATACTACACACAAATAGATAATTTACAATAGATAATCCATATTATCATCCAAACAGATAATTCATATTATCATTTCAATCCAACCAAACATCTATATCATAGATCAGCACATCTCTTATCAGAGATATCAACAATGTAAAGCATTCAATATCATTCATCCATTCTTAAGTAATGATTTATCATCTCTAATTAATTTAAAGTGAATTAAATTAATTACTTCATCCTATAAATCCTGCTTACTTAATTATTAATTAAACCAATTAATTAATCATTACTCTAAATATCCATCTTAATTAATCATTCCTGATTAATTATACTTTAATTACTTTAAGTAATTAATCCCTAATTAATTTCACAAATTAATTATCTTAAACCATTTCAGTAATTAATCTTAAATTACTTCATAAATTAATTAACCATACTTAATTACATTAATCCTTAATTAATTACAATTAATTAATTACTTTAATCACTTATTATTTATTAATTAATCTTAATTAATCAATTCTTAATTACATCATTAATTATATTAATTAATGATCCTTAATTTTTCTTAATTAATTATCTTATTTAAATTAATTATATTTAATAATTAATTCTTAATTAAACCACATTTATTAATCACCTTTGATTAATCACATTTAGTAATTAACTACCCTTAATTACTCTTCCATAAATTAATTACTCATTAATTAATTACCTTTTAATTAATCCCTTGATTAATTATTCAAAAGTAATTAAACTCAAATTACTTTCATTATTAAAATCATCTTTAGTTAATTATATCCATTAATTAACTTTAATTACTTTCCTAAGTAATTATACTTCACTAATTACATTTAAGTAATTATACTTATCACATAACCAAGTGATTATCTTAAATTAATTAAATTAATTAATTTAACTTATCAAATTATTTAGATAATTACCACTAAACCATTAATTAATCAAATTATTAAATTATTCTTTAATTATCTTATTAATTTAATGACTCCTATATCATTAAACCTTTATTAATCTCTAAATTAAATTATTAACCTTTAACCACTTTAATTATTATTAACAAAAGACTTTAAAACAATTTACTTTTAAATCTTCTTTTTAATTTATTTTCAAAATTAAAGATTTAAAATAATTACAATTTAACTTTAACAAATTTTGAAATCAAATTTACAAAATCTTCTTAAATTCAAATGTTAAGAACACTTAACATTTATAAAGGTAATTTATAAGATTTTTAAATTCAAACCTTTATAAAACTATACTTTTAACATTTTTCATTTTGTTAAAACATTATAATTTTATAAACTATTTATTTCAACTAGGATACAAATTGAATTTAAATCCATACTTTAACATTTTATTTTAAAACTTTGTTTTGAAAACTGCTTTTCAATTTAAACTCAATTTAAATTTTAAAAGAAAATGCTGTCAGGTTTTAAAATATGCAACCTCCCAACTGACCCGAGCCAAACATCAAAATACCCGAGAAAAAGTTGAAAACCCCCGAGTATCCCTTCGAGTTTTTTCTTCCTTCTTATATTTAAAACTTTGTTATGTTAAAAATTTAATACAGTTAATCCACGCGAGTGTTCCTTTGAACTAACCCGAGCCAGCACCCTGACTTTACGAGAATGGCTTCGAGCCAACCATCAACTTACTCGAGAACGTCTACTTCTTCCTCAAACTTAACATCTAACCAAACCCAAATGCACAGTTGACACTGTGCACATGCACGATGGAACAGATCGACGCCGACCAACTACGATGGCTTCTCCATGCCGACGATCAACTACATATCCCATTTCGACCATCAGAACCCCGATATCCACTCAAATTTTAAATCGAGCAGCCCAACACAATTACGAACAAGAACCCAAAGCCTGGAAATTGCTCGAACCCATTTCTCCGATCATCAGATCGTCGTTGAAACTTTGGTGAGAACTTCGTCAATCCACCATCTTCCAGTACCCAAAACCCCAGCCAACTCGATCACCAGAGGAAGTCGAACTCACGCAAAATTTTTAACCCAGTAAAACTAGGTTTCCAAAACTCAAATCAAAATCATCATCACCACAGTCATTTATAATTCCTACTGTTATTTTTCCGATCAACACTGATAGCTCCTCTTCCCCTAGAATGAACTACGATCCTCCAAACTAATGCGATCAACAGAAATTACCCAAAAAGTAAAAACTGTTCATCCTCGAACTGCTCCATAATCCCATTACTAAAAATTATGATTTTAGATTTAAAAATCATGTTTTTGGATGATGTTTTAGATCCTAAGCCTGAATCATTGAATTATGACGTTTGAATTTTCACTATTTCAAAATTTGATCAGTTGTTTATAATTTCCAGAGATAAACAAAGTTATTTTAACTTAGATAAAATTTTAAAATCTACTCTATGATCAAACAACAAGTTTTGTATTAAGACTTAAATCCTAACACAGATTAGATAATGAGATAATGGTTTTTGTTTGAATTCTTAGTTCTGAAACTAAGAATCATTAAGTCACTGATAAAACAGTCAAGTACACATCCATACATTCACATATATACACAAAAATGCACTAACATAGATACATACAAACATACCAATTCTAGATATGAACATGCAACAGTTTTCATATATTTAAATTTAAAAAAAAATGATGTTACTCACCTAATTTGAAGAAGACAGAGCTTCCAGATATGTTTTGAAAAGCTTTGAAAACTGAAATCCTTTTTGCTTCAAAACTTTAGTGCTTGATTTGGTCTGAAAACTGGAATGCTATTTGATTTTAAACTTGGTTGCTTGCTGCTTTATTTTGATTTAAAACTTGCATGTTAATTGATGTTTCTGGATCTTGCATGCAGACTGGAGTTTGATTCCAGATTAAAGAATTTGCAGTCTTTTTGATTTTGAAAAAAATGGTTAACAGGGATTTGATTTACAATTGAAGAATGTATTACAGGCTTTTGCTTTTAAAATGAATTACAGTTTGAAGAAGAAGTTTTTCAAAGGATTGATAATCTCTGGTTTTGAGGAATTTGGTTTGAGAGGAGAATTTTGTTACAGACTTTGTTTTTGGGAATTTTCAGGTTGAAAGTTTCTTTGTCTTTGAGTTGAAGAAAAATAGAAAAAGAGAATGGAATGAGAAGTCTATGTTTATATAAGTTAATTTGTGGTTTAATAAAAATAAAAGAAAACCAAAAATTTAAAAACTTGACATTTGTCATTTACATTGTTAATTAGTGTACACTTGTTACTATATAGCCTTAGGAAATTTACACATGTCTTTTTAGTAATTTGTATTTATTTTAAATGTAAATAAATAGCCTTTTCTTAATTTATAAATTACTTATCTATATATATATATAAATTTTAAAGAAAATAAACCATATATATATATATAAATAAGAGCTTATACATATATTTTAAAATCCAAAACTATTTAAAATATCACTCTTTTTGAATCCTAAATTTAAATTCAAATTAAATTTGAAAAATCCAATTTAAAGTCAATTTATATACATACATATATAACTACACATTTAATTTGAAAATAACAATCTTATTTTATTAAAGTCTATTTATATCTATAAATAAAACAATACACTATTAATATTGTATTTTAAACTTATCTATATATATATATATACTCTTAAATCTTATTTATTAAGCAATATTTCAAAAAGAAAATAAAATAACCTTATTATTAATCTTATTTAAAACCATATAGTTATTTTGTTTAAATAGCTTTGAAAAGCTTAATATCAAAATTTCCAAACTATCAAAGATGTATATTAGAAATTTTAAAACAAAAATTTATTTATTATTTAAATTTCAAACCCAAGCTTATCTATTTACAATATATACATATATATATATACATTATAAATAGAAATCATTTTATTAGTAAAATTCACTAATTAAATATTTATTTAATTAGATTATTAAACCAATTCAAATTTATTATCAAAGATCATCAAATCAATTTAATTATTTAGACAGATTATTAAATTGATATTGCCCCAAATTTCCGGGATATCACATTCCTTCCCCCTTAAAATAATTTCGTCCCCGAAATTTAAAACAAAGGTAATTTAATAATCTATTTAAATCACAAACAAATATTATTATCCATATGCTAACAACCATAGCAAACAATTCACCCAATCAAACAATTCTAATTATCCAGGCAAAATTCTAGATACAATTTCTTCGAGTTTCCCCAAGTATATTTATATACCCGGATACTCGCTCTACAGAATCCAAACAACCAATACTACTAAGCTATAGAGCTTCTACTCAACTAGACCTATAGAACTAAACAAGATATCAGACTACAGACGAGTCTGACTCAACAACCAAATATTCCAGAACTGCTGGTTCCAAAACCAGAGATAGATCATACACGTACTCTCTCAGAGATACGTAGAACACAATGAATTCCAGTTATCCAAACTGACAATTCAATCCAGTAGATCAAAGCACTTATCCAAATCAGAACATAGAAAAGATCCAAAACAACTTGGAGCTAACTTCCCAGACTTACCCAATCTTATAGCTCCCTTTAACCAGAGAAAAACCTCACAACAACGAAGTCTCCAACTTCGAATTTCAAATTCCTTCGTCTCTTATCCACAAAATCCTTCAGACGATCCTGGACTGCCTACAAATCCTTCCTGATCAACTCAACCTTCGCCGATGCTTCTAGAAACAAACAGGACCAAAAATAACTCAACCAATGATCCTCTCAAGATCTACCCAATCCAAAACACAACTCTACTACCATCAGTAGACTGAACTAACTTCTCCTATCTGGAAAAGACAAACAGGAGCACTCGCCAAACTGCTTCCGCTACACCACTCTGATCTGGAGTAGAATGAAAATACTGATGAAGAACACAAGCACAGACTGGACAATACATCCCAGAAAATATCGGATAATCTCAAAAGAATACTCAAACTATCGCAAGTCACTTTTGCGATCAACTCAGCCAAAATGCAAAGAAACTGTTCTCTCTTTACCAATCAGAACAGCTTACACTTAACTATCCAATCTATCGAAGAAATGGATCCACTCTACTGCTTCTGAACTTCACCTTCAGAAAACTGCTCAGCCAGAAAACTTACTGCCAACACATAGAATACTCCGAGCTGCATCGCTGCCACAGATGCCAAAACTTCCTTATCCAAAGCTTCTTCAAGAAACTCAGACCCAAACTAAACAGAATCACCATGCTGAACTCAGCCACAACACTGAAGCAGACATACTTCATTAACTTGTTCCAAAGAAAACACCTTCGAGAACATCCATATTCACTGCGTCTCATCACACAGCTACTTCTTCCAGAAGATACCAAGATACTATCACTCGCTTCTCTTCAACCAACAGATCTAAATTCTACTCATCCAAACTACAAAGATAAACTCCGAACCATAACAGTTTCCTTCGGAGATCGATGAAATCCCTCACCACAACAAAGTTTACTCGAGACGGTATTCGGTCTACAGTCTCGACAGATACTTCCAACCTTAACACTCAGACTCCTAATCCTAGATGATAAATTATTATCATCTCAACCAATCATTACAAATACCATATACATTTAAAATGATACTTTTTTTATGTAGAAAATATATCTGGGTAAAATTATTTCACCTTCCCCTTTTTAAAACAATATTGTGTCCGTTGGCCTGGTCCAAGTGTTTAGAGATCCTTATCAATAACGTTAGCTACTCGTATTGACCAGAATCCATATACCACTCAACCGATCAATTAACACAATATAAAATCATTTTATATAACTAACAAATACGCGCTCTCGTATATATATATACACTCAAACAGGTTGCTACAGATCCTATCTCTAATGAACAATCCTTCCGAACCTAGGTATTCACTCAACCTAGTGCTCTGATATTCACTTAACCAAACGCTTAGGCATTCGCTCAACCTATGCTCTGATACCACTGTAACGTCCTAGGCTTTTCAACCTTCAGCAACGGTTCACGACCGGTAGGCTTTTCAACCATCCCAGCCCCGCTGTGGCTCACAGTGATACCTCGGGTTTGCTTTTACGGCCACCCTCTCGAGTCGCAACCAACCCCAAAAGGCCTTATACTACCCCCGGGGACATGTAAGGGTAAGAGTCTCCCGTTCGCCACCTAACGCAAAGCGAGAACCCCCTATCACGCTGTAATGTAGCAAACCCGATCCCGGTCTCATCGAAATCCAAAGCGTATCTTTTAAGGCCAAGTTGTTTTAAAGGTTAAACAAATTCAATTCATTATCTTTATACACAAAGAAAGATAATTCACAACAGATAATCAACATTATCAGATAATCCATACAATTCAACTAACATCCATATCATACAGCATATATCTCGTCAGAGATATCAATCAATGCCAAGTATTCAATACTATCACCCATTCATAAGTAATGATTTATATTATCTTTTAATTAATTTAAAGAATTAAATTAATTACTTCATTTTATAAATCCTTCTTACATAACCATTAATTAATTACAATTTAATTAATTAATCATCTTTTAATGATCTTCTTAATTAATCTTCCTTGATTAATTATACTTTAATTACATTCAAGTAATTATCCTTAACCATATACAGTAATTAACTTTTAATTACTATCATTAATTATAATAATTAATGAACCTTCATTAATTAATTAAGCATATAATTAAGCATACTTTAATTAATTACTTTCATTAATCAACCTTGATTAATTCATTAATTAAATAATCCTTACTAATTAATTAACCTTTTAATTAATTAAATAATTAATTTTAATCAACCACTTCATTAATTAGTCTTAATTAATCATAAACGGTAATTAACAATTTGTAATTGCTTATCTTAATTAATTACTTCTTAATTAATTATATTAACCTTGATTAATTAATCTAATTAATTAATCTTTAATTACTTCATTAAGTAATTATTAATCAATTTAAATTAACAAATAATCCTTAATTAATTACTTTATTAATTACTTTTTAATTAATTACACTTAGTAATTAATCTTAAATTAAACACATTTAATTAATCACATTAATTTATTAACTAAAATAATTAAATAATTAACTCTTAATTACTTACATAAGTAATTATCTTTTAATTACTTCCATTAATAATCTTGATTACTTTCTTAATTAATTACTTAACAAATAAGTAATTCCATTACTAAATAATCCTTAATTCATTTATTTAATTAACTACTCCATAATTAATTAATCTCAACAATTATATAAATCAACTTCTTAGATTAATAACATCAAGTGATTACCCTTTTATCACTTTAATTAATTACCCCATGAGTAATTATCCTATTAATTACTTCCATAAGTAATTTCATTCAATAATTAACCAATAATTACTTTATTAAGTAATTACACTTAATTAATCCATAATTAAGTGATTATTTAAAATTAAATAAATAATTAACTAATTATTTAAAATTAATTAAACAATTAATTAATTAACATTCTATATTTAAAAATCCTTAATTAATTATGAAACCATTATTCTTAATTAAACTTTACTTAAATTCTATTTAAATTAAGTATTCTTAAATTCATATTAATACTAATTTAACCTTATTATCCTTATAAATAAATTATTTGAATTATTTTAAATCTTATTATTCAAAGCAAATTATTTACAAATCATAATAATAATCTTACTTAGAGATAAAGCATTTATAAATTATTTCCAAATTTACCAAATACTTGAAAACTTGTTTATTCTTTAAATTTTAAAACCCAAATATGATTTCCTTTTAAAAACTCAAACCCAGGTTACTGGAATTAAACAACCCGAGTAAACCCACTAAAACCCCGAGTCTTTCCTCGATTCTTTTCTCATTCTCGTTTTCTTCGAGTCGCACGCGATGAAACACGAACCCAGACTCGAGTTCAATTCGTCTTCCCCAACTTCCATTCACCTGTGCACACGAACGTGCACTGTGCACCTACCCAAACGTCTCCGGCCAACTAAGGTCGTCGTGACCATCGACGACGATCCCAAGAACCCACGCGAGCACGAATTCGAACCCAGATCCAAGAAATAACCCACAAATCGAAATTCGAACATTAGCTCGAAAAACTGCAGAACCATTCAACCCAATACCACCCACGGCCGATCACCACGACGCCGTTAGACCTCGCCGACCTCACCATCGAAACGCCACGTCACGAGCTCCAACTTTCCCCAAATGCGATCGACTCCGGTCGAATCTCCAAGTCGCGACAGTCACGACATTCAAATCGAAACAAAAACTAGCTAAAACCCTAAATCATCAAATTCCCATCGCCTCGAACGTTGATAAAATGCCTGGACATTTTTCCTAGTATCTACAATACACCAACCACCTTTGGTTACAAGCCCGATGACCATCACCTCCTTGATCGTCGGAGATTGATAAAAGTACCCATAACGTTCATCTCGAAAATTCTCATTGTTTAACCATCTAAAAATTATGAAATGCATATTAAAATTCGTGATTCTCCAATTCGAATTCAGTTATATATTCAAAACACGAAATTCAATCCATCGATTTTCTTTTGTCTTATACATTTTTACTGCATTTTTTTCTAATTCCCAGTTAAACATTAATTAATTCCCCTAAAAATTATTTCTAAAAATAAGATCTAGTTAATCCAAACCTAATTCCTTTAGGGATCCTTGCCAGAAATTGTTTAGATTAAGAGATAATAATTTATTTTGATTGAACTGAACCTGTTAATTTAATCAGAGATGAATATGCATATACACAGATGTGCATATCAATATACAGAGTAATTTAGACTTAGTCCCAGTTCAAAGCATTCATGCAAACATATCTATAACAATACTTCAATCATTCATCACATTCATTAACATATCAAGGCTTAAAAATGAGGTTTGCTCACAGGTTACAAAACAGAGAACAGAGGCAATGCATGCATCTACACATATGAACACATGCAACCATATCTACAGAGATTCATCACAATATTTTAGCCAAATCACAGATTTTAAAAGCTGTTTTTAAAAGAATGTTTACTCACCTATTTTCAGAGAATAAAACAGAGCAGTGTTTCCAGGCTTTTGTTTTCAATTTGAATTCTTGAACTTGTATTTGATTTTGTTTCTGGCAATACTTTTGATTTGAATTTTGCTTGCTGTTGAAATCCCTTGCATGTTTGTTTGATGTTGAGTTGAACTTCATTATGGTTTGCAGATTGATTTAGTGCTTGATTTAGTTGCTTGAACCCAGATTGAAGATGAGATAATTGTTTGATTTACTTTCTTTTGATTTCAGATTTTAGAAGAGAAAGAAAAACTGAGAAAACGTTTTGAACTGAAAGAAAATAGGAGCCAGGTTTCTCTACAACTACATTATTTATAAAATAAAATTTTAAATAAAGAAAATGTTGCCACTTGTATTTTCTTAAAACTTACATGTGTCCTTTACCACCTAATTACCCTACACTTGTTACTACCAAGTGTTAATGTTTTTTACACATGTCCTTTTTAATATATTAAATAAAATTTTATTTAATTTAAATGTTAATATAACTTACATACTTAAACTCTCTTAATTTACATATGTATATATAAATTACTTTTAAAAGAAATTATTCTAAAACTAATTATAATTCAAATATATCTTATACATGTATTTTTATAACCTCTTAAATTTAAACACTTTAAAGAATACAAAATAAAACTTTATTTAAACCATTAAAACAAACAATTATTTTATATTTTGAAAACAAATGAATTAATCTTTAACTTTTGAAAGATATTAAATTTAAAACAAAGCTTTTTAAAATTACAATTCATACATATATAAATTATCAATAGATTAAAATAAATTCAAAACAATCCAAATTATAACATATACATTCATATATATTACAATTTGAAAATACAATCTTTTATTTAAAACAAAAGATATCCTATTCACAATATATATATTAATATATACATTATAAATAGAATCTATTTTTATTAGCTTTGGAAATAAATCTAATTAATTTTAAATTATTAGAAAAGATCATGTATTACCAAATTAAATATTTATTAGCCTTTAAAAGATTGAATTACCAAATTAAATTAAAATTATAAAGAAAAATTATCAAATCAATTAAATTATTAATACAGATTATTAAATTTATATTGCCCAAAAACCTGGGATATCACAAATTATTTTAATAAAGGTGTTTTAAAATAAATGAATCATTTTGCTAAAACTATTTTAAGATTAATTATTCTAATAATAATGTTTTAAATTTAATTAATCATTTTAATAATTATGTTTAAGGGTTAATTAATCATTCTAATAATAATATTTTAAAGTTAATTAATCATTTTATATAGAATTGTTTTGAAGCACAAGATTAAAGTTAATTGATTATTTTAAACAAAGTTGCTTTGGAAAAATAAATAATTGATTTAAGGTTAATTAATCATTGTAAAAAATGATATTGAAATAATAATTTGGGTTTTGAAGTTAATCACTCATTTTGATAAAGTTATTATTTAAAATGTGAAATCCTAACACAAGTTTGGTTTTAAAAGTAAAAGCTTTGAGTTGTTGAAGTTTTGGTAATCAGATATCGCTTATATGGAAAGGGTTTATTCATTTTTTTAAGACTAAACGTTGGGACTGGGACTCGTTTCTCTCTTGAAAGTTAAAAATATAGTCAAGACAATGCCTAGAGGTAGCACTACATGAACTTGGCATGTTTCATTTTCAATCAAGGGATATCACTTGTTTGGTGCTCTACAGTATGCAACAACTAGTAGACCAGATATTTCGTTTAGTGTTAACAAAGTGTGTCAATTTATGCAGGAACCATTGGATAGGCATGGGAAAGTAGTGAAACGATTCTCTATTTATATAATTCTAAATCATTTATAAACTCCGTTATAAATCCACAAAACCATTTATAAAATTCCTTCTGTAAATCTATAAACCCACTTCCAAAATTCTTTTATAATCTAAAACCATTTATAATACTCTTTTATCTTTTAACCAATCTTCCTTTGCGTTTTCCAAAACACGTTGTAAGATTTCTCTTACAATACACATCTACTTGATAAACCATATTTTTAAATCTCGGAAACATTTATAATATAGATTCTAATTATTTACTCAAAACACTATTATATAATTGTAAATATTATAATTAGATAAATATTAACTTTAAGCCATTTTTATAAATATTAATAATTAGTTTCTAAACTTTGTTGATAAATAATTATATTTAGTTTCTTTCAAATAATTAGATTTCCAAAATATTAAAATATTGATAAACCACTTTAAAACAACATTAATATAAATAAACAACTCTTAAAACATTATTAGATTTCCTTGGTAAAAATCCATACTTAATTTCCAAAATATTCAATTCCATATTTAAAAACTATATTTATAGATCTCCCCTATTTTATGAAACCTCCTTTCGTAAAGTCCTTTTATTTATGAATCCCATTTATAACTCCATCCCTTTATAAACCTCACTTATTCATAAAATCCATTCAAAACATCATTTCAACCGTTTAGGTAAATTGTTTTTATAAATTTCTTAACTATCATTTAACAATCCAAAATTTATACTCACTTTCAATTTCCAAAATAGAATCGACTATTTTCTAAAATACCATTCCACATCATATAGCAAATCCAACGTTTAATTTTTTTTAATCTATCCAGTGATAATAGTTTCCTTTTATTTATAAACATTTTTTATAAATCCATATTTTACCGACGAAATACGATTTTATAGATCTTCACTTTCTTTGTAAAATATCACTTTTGTAAATTATCATATTTATAAATTTCACATTCATAAATTAATTATAATGTATGTACCAAAATATACATTACTTTATATAAAATGGTTAATAAATATTTATATACCAAAATTTCTATTTTCTTTTTAAAACTATATCCTTTATTTTAAATGATGGGCTTATTTTCCAAGATTTTCAAAATCTTTACTCACGGTTTAAAAACTCTATTTAAGTTTTATAAACCATTAAATTATAATATCAACAAAAACTATACCTTTGGTTTTAAAATAAATTACTTCTTCAAATAATTCAAGAAAATTATTTAAAACATATTTAGTTTTCAAAAATCATTTCAAAATCCACTTTTAAAATCAATCACTATTTTATGGTATTTTAAAATATAAAAATATAAGGCCTACTTCTAATAAAGCAATAAATAAGCAAAGTCATGTCCTTCTCATCAGTTATAACATCCAGCATATCATATATCAATTTATATAAAACCAAAATCAACAGTATGAGGAATCCCGTTGGTTCCCTTCAACATGTCTCCCTACATCACATACACTATAAAATTATACAAATATAAATCAACTGCTTCGAGTTGGGATTCATGTACAAATGGTCATGCACACTTACACCACAATGTTGAAAGTGTCCATGTTTTGATACCAAATGAAAGTGCACTATGGATCGTGTAATATGGAAATACGATAATGCAGAGTATACTGATGATAGTTATATAGTAAGTAATGCAGAATATAAATGTAGTATAATAAAAGATAACACCAGAGATTTTTATACTGGTTCGGAGCACCGTCCTATGTCCAATCCCAGACTCCTTCTAGAATTTCACTAATAACCCTCACTTAACCTGGAGGAATAGGTATATACAACCTCTGTGCAGTCGAACAGGGACCTGAGCAGCAGAACATGATTTCGCCTCAGCAGCCGAAGAGGACTTTACATGCCTGAGCAGCAGAACAGGATTTCAATAAATACAAAAGATTGTTTTGCCTTTGTGTGTTCTAATAACACGGATTTGTCACTTGTAGTACACCCTTCCTATAATCTTCTCCTCGAGTATAAATATATATATTTGAAGTTTTATGAAGAATAGAAAGGTATAAGAATGCTTTAATGCAGAATATTTGGAAGTATAGTTGCAAATAGATTCCAGAGAGTTAGATAAGAAAGATAAGAAAATTCGGTTAATTCGATGTTTTGGATTCAAGTTAGGATATGTATTTATAGTTGTTCAAAAGCAGCGACCATTGACAAAGTGTTCCGGTTGAAGTGTTGCATCCAAATATCTTCGTAGAGATTCGTAACTCTTCATGAATGGTCATGTCTTTTCAAAAATATAGCAGTTGTAGAAATTCAGTCAACTGAGCCTCTGGGTCAGTCGACTGATCTGGTATTATCTTTGCAATTTGTACAGTTTACACAGGTATAATATATATATATATATATATTATAATGATTCTAATTTTAAAAACTTGTATAATATATATATTTTATACGCTTATATATGTATAAATCATTTGGAAATAAGAAGATTAAATATAGAAGCTAATGTATACGTAAACGAGGAGAGATCTTAACAATATTGGCCTAAGACTCAAAACAAAATAACATAAAAGTTGATGCATCGATTTTGATGTCTTATCTCCATGTAGTATATATTCTCTTTTTAGTGATAGCTTCGTGTCATGAATCAAAACCAAGTCTCAACATTCTCCCTTTTTTGATTGATGACAACCTATAAATAGATATAGATTTTGACTGTATATAATATAATATGAATACTTACTCCCCCTGAATCTTGATGCTCGATATCCTGCATTCTTAATGTTAGTAATAATATTTCTCCCCCTTTGTCATCGAAAAAAAAGAATAAATAACATGAATAATCATACGATGCATGTACAGATATTCAAATTATAGCAATCAAACCTATGATCCAACATTCTTTCCCCCTTAATCTATGCTTGCATCGTTTATTCCTACAAATAGTGTTAGAGCAATATCTTCCTCCCCCTTTGTCATCGACAAAAAGAAGAGTTTATATGATGATATAAATTATATTCCACATAAGTGTTAACATAGAATAATATAAAACAAAATAACTACTACTTATAACGTAAGGTATTAGAAAAAATTAACATTTATAGCATGTGATACGTATGATTCTTATAATTTCCTATATTTTAGGAAGCCATACCCATTTGGGTGTGGTTGAAACTTTATAAATATAATTTTCATTATTAACTACCATAGCAAAATAATTATCAATTTATATTTCTCTATTTTTCCAATTAACAGAAACCCAAATATTTAGATAATTTTTATTCATATTTCTCGTCAATGATCTTGTACTTCTAGAGAAATTATCAATAGCAGTATTTGAATTTCTATAAAAATTGGGTTTAGACTTTACTCGAAATTTAGTACTAGCACCAACATTTTTAATATACATGTAAGCATATCTAGTGTTATTTCTACGATTAGTTTTATTATATCATAAACCACTTTTATCGTGTAAGGTCTAGAACTAGATAAAATCATGTTTAAATGGTTTTGACCTTTATTAAATTTTGTGAATTCATTGTCAAGTTTATAAAATCTGGCTTTAAAGTCACAATTATTATTTTCAAAAGAAATATCACTGTTTTGCAAAATATCAATTTTCTCATTTAATTCAGAGTTCTCCTTTTTTAATTTACACTTCTCATTTTTGAGAAGAAAATTTTGAGATTCTGAATTATCTAAAGAGGATTGTAATAAATCATTTTGTCTTTTCAAATCAAAAATTTCTTTTGAAAATTTCTCTCTCTTTTTCAAATATGGTGTTTTGTTCATTTAAAACACCAAGTTGATTTTCTAAATTTAACTCTCATTTTCAATTTCTCATTTTCACATTCTACAGATTTCATCTTTTCTAAAATAATAAAATTGAGCTTTGAAATCTTATCGCTTATACTAACTAATTCATTATTATCTTTTACTGAAATTTGTAAATTAGAAAGTACCTTTTTGTAGTCCTCGCTGGTGGCTTTGATAGGGATTTTTCCCATTGTATTTTGATTTCATCATTTTTTGGCCATTATTCTATGATGTTGTGACGATCAATAGAATTCCAGGCTCTGATACCAAATGAAAGTGTCTACGCTTTGATACCAAATGAAAGTGCGCTATGGATCGTGTAGTATGAAAATATGATAATGCAGAGTGGCGCAGCAGCGGAATACAAAAATTGATGATACGATGATAGTAGCGATCGATGGATTAAAAGATACCGAATGCCAAATTCGTTGATCCGAAGATACCGAATTCAAGCTATCTCAAACACGTTGATAGCGCACTATACCGTGTTTAAAGATCTACGATTCTTCACACGTTGATCTAGCGCACTAGATTCCGTGAATCGGCTTCTACGATCGTTGATTCGAGCGCACTCGAATACCGAAGGAGGAGATAGGAGATTACACTCAACTACCAATTTAAATGAAAGCACAAAGCAATCAAACAAGAAATTTTATTCAAAATCAACCAAAGTTACAAAATGACCCAACTGGCCTATTTATAGGCATTACAACTCATCATACACAAAAACTGTACAACTCTTAAGTCGGCACCGACTCAACACAACCAGCGACTTATGACTTACGACCTAAACAGGCGACCTAAAAACATACGACTTAAAAACAACGTACAATTACAACACAACGACATAAGAACAAACATATTACAACAACACATAGGTCGGCCGCATCATATGACCTAAAATACAACCCATTACGACATACGACTTATAAAAAGAACGACCTAAAAACATACGAGTTACGACATAAGAACATACACCAGACGACTTAACAAATAACGACCTTAGATATAGGTTGGCAGCGACTTAAGACCTGGCTTCAGAACTTCTTCATGCGACTTAGCTTAGGTCGTAGCTCGGTGGCGACCTATCACCTTCCAAAGAAACAGCCTGTATGTTGGGTCGTTTGCGACCTAAGAAGCGCAGGAGTTAGGTCGTGGCCGACCTGAAGATCTGGAGCGACTTAAAATCTTGCGACCTAAGCAGTTAAGTCGTAACTCGTTAGCTATGAGTCCCGAATTATCATAGGTCGCTGATCCACCTTCTCCCGCATAACTCGTATCCTTATCTCCCCTGTTAGGTCGTGGTCGACCTAAAGCTTCCCCCTTAGGTCGTACCCGACTTAATTCATGTTGCTTGTTAGCTCGCAATCCATCTTCGTTAGGTCGTGGATGACCTAAAAGTTCTTCCTTAGGTCGTGGACGACCTAAGTCTTGTGAGTTTAAAAACTGCTTGCCTTCCTTACCTCTGTTCTCATTAACTCGCGTACGATCTTCCTTAGGTCGAGAACGACCTAAAAATCCACTAGGTCGTGAGCGACCTAAAATTCCATTAGGTCGTGAGCGACCTAAAAATGTACCACGACTTAAATCTGTTGAATTGCCAGATTGCACTGCATCATCCTCCCCCGGTTGACAAAAATTCGCCCTCGAATTTTCAACTTCCTCCTCTACAACACACTCATCCCCATGATACGGAACTAAGTATTTAACGTTAAACACATCAGAAGTATGAACATTATCCAGCAGTTCTAATTGATACGCGTTTTTATTGATTTTCTTCAAATTTTTTACTAGACCAATCTTCCGCGCTTTCAATTTATTGTACGTTCCCATCGGAAAACGATCCTTCGTTAACACTGCATAAACCAAATCACCTTCATTAAATTCAACACTCCTTCGCTTCAGATCTGTAGATCGTTTGTACTTCTCATTCGCCTTTTCCAATCGTTCTTGAACGATTCTATGACATTCAGTCAACCCATCAACAAAATCAACAGCTCGTTTAACCGCCCACTTCGGTTGGGGTATTACCGTTAAATCCAACGGCCCCTTCGGCATACTAGAATATACAATCTGAAATGGGCTGATCCAGTACTCCGGTTCACTGCATGATTGTGCGCAAACTCTTCTTGACATACCTTCATATCCCAACTCTTCAGATTGTCTTGCACAAGACATCTCAACAAATTTCCCAATGATCTGTTCACAACTTCGGTCTGTCCATTCGTTTGCGGATGATAAGCGCTACTAAAGTTCAATTTCGTTCCCACCATCTTCCACAAACTCAGCCAAAAATGACTTAGAAATCTAGTATCCCTGTCTGAAACAATCGATTCAGGTAGCCCATGCAATCGATACACCTCCTTGAAGAATAACTGAGCGACTCGGACGGCATCCGTTGTCTTCTTACATGCGATGAAATGTGCCATTTTCGAAAACCTGTCCACCACAACATATATAGAATCATTTCCCCTTTGAGTTCTAGGCAAACCCAAAACAAAATCCATGCTCACATCCACCCATGGTTTAGTCGGTACTGGTAACGGCATATATAATCCTGCGTTTGTAGCGGTTCCTTTCGAAACTTGACAGATATGACACCTCTCAACAAACCTCTCCACTTCTTTCCTCATCGACGGCCAAAAATAAGATTGAGAAATCAGCTGTAATGTACGGTCTCTACCCATGTGGCCTTCTTCATGTAGCTCCTTCACAATTTTCATTCTCAAACTACAATCAGGTATGCACAATCGAGTTCCTTTGAATAGAAAACCGTCTACCATTATAAACTCATCCGTTTTCCCCTCCTTGACTTCATCATCAAACTTCGCAAAGTAAGGATCATCGACAAATAATTCTGGTAACACATCAAACACTGTCACTTCAACTTTCATCGTTGTTAATAAATGACTCCTCTTACTCAAAGCATCAGCTACACGATTCGTCACTCCTGACTTGTGTTTGACAACAAAAGTAAACTGTTGTAGATATGCAATCCATGATGCATGTCTCGCAGAAATCTTGTCTTGCCCTTGTAAATGCTTCAATGCCTCATGATCAGTGTAGAGAACAAACTCTTTCTAAAACAGATAATGTCTCCAGTGTTTAATAGCTTGCACAAAAACATAAAATTCCACATCATATGTACTGTATCTCATCTTCGCTCCTGACAACTTTTCACTGAAATATGCAATTGGACGTCCCCTTTGACTCAACACTCCTCCAATCCCAACCTTTGATGCATCAGTGTGTAGCTCAAATAACAACTGAAAATCTGGTAATACTAGAATTGGTGCTGAAGTCAAGAGTTCTTTGATTTGCTCAAAAGCAATCCCTGCTTCCTCTGTCCAAGCAAACTGTTTACCCTTCATACAATCAGTAACAGGCGCCATCACACTACTAAAGTGTGGTATAAACCTTCTATAAAATGAAGCCAACCCGTGAAAACTACGAACTTCCGTTACCGTCTTGGGTTGAGGCCAATTTCTAATTGCTTCAATTTTACTTTGGTCCACCTGTATACCTTCCTCCGAAACAACATATCCCAAGAATAAAACACTATGCGTCATGAACACGCATTTCTTCGTAGCAGCATAAAATTGTTCCTGTCGTAGGACCATCAACACTTCTTTCAGATGATTCAAATGTTCCTTTGGACTTCTGCTATATATCAGTATATCATCAAAATACACCACCACAAACTTCCCAATGAATGGTCTAAAAATATGATTCATTACCCGCATAAATGTACTTGGTGCATTTGATAAGCCAAATGGCATTACCAACCATTCGTATAGACCCTCCCTGGTTTTAAAAGCAGTCTTCCACTCATCACCTGGTCTGATATGAATTTGATGATATTCGCTCTTCAAATCAATCTTCGAAAAGATAGTAGCTCTGCTCAATTGATCTAGTAAGTCATCCAACCTCGGCATTGGAAATCGATATCTCATAGTAATCTTATTCAATGCTCGGCTGTTAGTGCACATTCTCCACGTCCCGTCCTTCTTTGGTACAAGTAATGCTGGTCCAACACATGGACTCAAACTCTCCTGTATACGCCCTTGTTCAAGCAATTCTTCCACTTGCCTTCGCAACTCCTCGTGTTCCTTCGGACTCATTCGATAATGTGGTCTGTGCGGCAACACTGCTCCCGGAACAAGATCGATTTGATGTTGAATGTCTCTTAGTGGTGGTAACTCCTTTGGTAATTCATCTGGGAATACATCTTCAAACTCTTTCAATACTGGTTTCACTTTCTCTGGAATCTCAACCACTTCTTGAATCTCTCGCCCAACCAACAAGAATACTTCCGGCTCCTTCTCGACCTCCTTAACAAACTCCTTCAAAGATAGCAATGTTTTCAACTCTTCAATCTCCTCCAGCTTGTTTTCTTCTAGTTGTCACTTCTTTGGAACTAGAGTAATCTTCGTGCCTTCAAACATGAAACTGTAACTGTTGGTACGCCCATCATGTTGCACTGCCCTATCATACTGCCACGGTCTCCCCAGCAACAAATGACAGACATCCATATCAACAACATCACACCAGATTTCATCTTTGTACTTCTTTCCAATCGAAAAAGTAACTCGAGCTCTTCGTCCAACCTTCACCTCACCTCCTTTTCTCAACCAAGCCAACTTGTACGGTTTCGGATGTTTCTCAGTCTTCAATGCCAACTTCCTCACAGCTTATGTAGAGATTATATTATCACAACTTCCAGCATCAATAACAAACTTGCAAACCTTCCCCAGAATAGTACATGTCGACTGAAAAATATTGCTCCTCAACCAACTACAATCCTCTTCTTGCTTTGGTGTCAAACAGGACCTCCTCATCATCAGATTACATCCCTCGTCTCCTGACACTTCTTCTTCCTCCTCATCAAGTGAATTGGAACATTCAGCTTCTACCTCCTCATCCTCAACCTCTGCTATCATAGCTCTCTTCTTCGGCTTTGGACACTCATTTTTTTATGACCCATCTCCTGACAATTGTAACATTTGAAACCATTGTTAACCTTTACCTTCTCAGCCTCCTTCACCACTGGTTTACTGATAGGTTTAGAAACATTAGAACTTCCACTAACACCCTTCACTTGATTATTGGAATTAGTAAACACACCACCTCCTCATCGTCCCTGTTTCTCCCAAGCCAACGCCTTATGATGTGCTTCCGCCACCGATCTAGGATCGAACATATTCACCATATCCTGAATCTGCATTCGCAACCCTCCAACAAATCTAGCTGTCAGTTGTTCCTCCGTCTCCATAATATCATTCCTAGCAATGAGTTGGTAGAATTCATCTGCATAATCATTAACTGACTTCGTCCCCTGCCTTAGATTTTGCAACCTCTGGTACACAAGCGATTGATAGTTATAAGGTAAGAATGTAGTTCTTATCGGTTTCTTCATCTTCTCCCATGATTCAATCTTCGACTTCCCCATCCGTTCTCGAGTAAGTTTAGTTTGCTGCCACCACGCTAAAGATCCACCCCTTAATCTTGTAGCAACCAACTTCACTCTTCGATGCTCTGGAACTTCCTTGAAGTCAAAAATCTCCTCGACATTAGACAACCAATCCAAAAACTCCTCAGCCTGCATCCCACCTTTGAATTCTGGAATTTCAGTCTTCATTCCTGACTCCCAACGTCGATCATCTTCAACACCCCGATATGCACTTCGTCCTTGGTCTCGATCTCGAAAATGAAAACTTCCTCTATCACCATCTTCATCATAAACCGACGTACTTCGATAACGATCTCGACCACCCACCTCTCTATGATCTCGCATATCTCTTCTACTCTGCCTTTCTTCATCATGATAAGGTTCAAATTCATACTCCCGTGGAGTTCTCCTCTCTTCATCTCTATACTCGTGATGTTCTCTTCTCATTGAAACTGACGATTCTCTTCTACCTTGATAAGATTGTGGCGATACCCTTCTCGCTTCCGTAACCGATGGCGAAACTCGGTTTCCTCCATGGTTCGAGACTGGCGATCTCCTCCTCTGATTTTGATTTAAATCATTCATCAGCTTCTCTAACTTTCCAATTCCTTCATCAAATTTTTCATTGATACGTTGTTCCATTTGTTCTGCTTCTTCTCTTCGATACAACGTTTCAACGTTTTGATGTCGATTAGCCCTTCTCGGTGGCATTGTCAAAATTTCATAAACACTTCAAACAAATTCACACTTCAAACTTCAAAACGCAACACTTAGCTCGCACTTCAATTCACGACTTACTTAGCTTGCGCAACTCTTGGCTCGGTTCGGCAACAATGGATCGCGACCTAACACGGTTAGCTCGCTCGAATGATTTGAATTGGGCGCGCTCACAACTTCCCGCCAAAATTCAAACTCCTTTCTTCTTTCGATCCAAAATGATATGGATCAAGACTTCACTCTTGTTGCAATCGACGATGAACATGATGAACACAACTTCTCCCAAAAGATATAGATCCGATCTTCAAACTTCAATACAAATGCGAACAACTTCAAGTACTTGCTCTCTGCCTTGATCAAATCTACATTTCGTCTTCAAATTCTTCAAGATGATTGGCTCCAAGACTCGATTTAGCTATGATTGGCAAAAACAAGATCTGATACCAAAAATGGCGCAGTAGCGGAATACAAAAATTGATGATACGATGATAGTAGCAATCGATGGATTAAAAGATACCGAATGCCAAATTCGTTGATCGGAAGATACCGAATTCAAGCTATCTCAAACACGTTGATAGCGCACTATACCGTGTTTAAAGATCTACGATTCTTCACACATTGATCTAGCGTAGTAGATTCCGTGAATCGGCTTCTACGATCGTTGATTCGAGCGCACTCAAATACCGAAGGAGGAGATAGGAGATTACACTCAACTACCCATTTAAATGAAAGCACAAAGCAATCAGACAAGAAATTTTATTCAAAATCAACCAAAGTTACAAAATGATCCAACCGGCATATTTATAGGCGTTACAACTCATCATACACAAAAACTGTACAACTCTTAAGTCGGTACCGACTCAACACAACCAGCGACTTATGACTTACGACCTAAACAGGCGACCTAAAAACATACGACTTAAAAACAACGTACAATTACAACACAACGACATAAGAACAAACATATTACAACAACACATAGGTCGGCCGCGTCATACGACCTAAAATACAACCCATTACGACATACGACTTATAAAAAGAACGACCTAAAAACATACGAGTTACGACATAAGAACATACACCGGACGACTTAACAAATAACGACCTAACATATAAGTCGGCAGCGACTTAATACCTGGCTTCAGAACTTCTTCATGCGACTTAGCTTAGGTCGTAGCTCGGTGGCGACCTATCACCTTCCAAAGAAACAGCCTGTATGTTGGGTCGTTTGCGACCTAAGAAGCGCAGGAGTTAGGTCGTGGCCGACCTAAAGATCTGGAGCGACTTAAAATCTTGCGACCTAACCAGTTAAGTCGTAACTCGTTAGCTATGAGTCGCAAATTATCATAGGTCGCTGATCCACCTTCTCCCGCATAACTCGTATCCTTATCTCCCCTGTTAGGTCGTGGTCGACCTAAAGCTTCCCCCTTAGGCCGTACCCGACTTAATTCACGTTTCTTGTTAGCTCGCAATCCATCTTCGTTAGGTCGTGGATGACCTAAAAGTTCTTCCTTAGGTTGTGGACGACCTAAGTCTTGTGAGTTTAAAAACTGCTTGCCTTCCTTACCTCTGTTCTCATTAACTCGCGTACGATCTTCCTTAGGTCGAGAATGACCTAAAAATCCACTAGGTCGTGAGCGACCTAAAATTCCATTAGGTCGTGAGCGACCTAAAAATGTACCACGACTTAAATCTGTTGAATTGCCAGATTGCGATGCATCACAGAGTATACTGATGATAGTTATATAGTAAGTAATGTAGAATATAAATGTAGTATAATAAAAGATAAAACCAGAGATTTTTATACTGGTCGAAGCACCGTCCTACGTCCAATCCAAGACTCCTTTTGGAACTCCACTAATAACTCTCACTTAACCTGGAGGAACATGTATATACAACCTCTGAGTAGCCGAACAGGGACCTGAGCAGCAGAACAAGTTTTCGCCTCAGCAGCCGAAGAGGACTTTACATGCCTGAGCAGCAGAACAGGACATCAATAAATACAAAAGATTGTTTTGACCTTGTGTGTTCTAATAACACGGATTTGTCACTTGTAGTACACCCTTCCTATAATCTTCTCCTCGAGTATAAATATATATATTTGAAGTTTTATGAAGAATAGAAAGGTATAAGAATGCTTTAATGTAGAATATTTGGAAGTATAGTTGCAAATAGATTCCAAAGAGTTAGATAAGAAAGATAAGAAAATTCAGTTAACTCGATGATCTGGATTCAAGTTAGGATATGTATTTATAGTTGTTAAAAAGCAGCAACCATTGATGAAGAGTTTCGGTTGAAGTGTTGCATACAAATCTTTTTGTAGAGATTCGTAACTCTTCATGAATGATCGTGTCTTTCAAAAATATAGCAGTTGTAGAAATTTAGTCAACTGAACCTCTGGGTCCGTCGATTGAATATTCAAATGAATTTTTAAATATATATTTGTATATTTGTGCACCTGTGCGTGTTGCATAGAAATTTCTGGGTCAGTCGACTGAGCCTCTAGGTCAGTCGACTGACCTTGTAATATCTGTGCAATTTGCACAGTTTACATAGGTATAATAATATATATATTATATAATGAATCTAACTTTAAAAACTTTATAATATATATATATACATTTTATATGCTTATATATGTATAAATCATTTGGAAATAAGAAGATTAAATATATAAGCTAATATATACGAAAACGAGGAGAGAGCTTAACAGTATTAGCCTAAGACTCAAAAAAATATAAAGGTTGATGCACCGATTTTGATGTCTTGTATCCATGTAGTATATATTCTCTTTTGTCATAACATTCGTCGAATCTATATGTTGTAGTGATATATTCGTGTCATGAATCAAAACCAAGTCTCAAAAAATGTAATAGGATCTCATCTGATCTAGGGGTGGGAATATATCCAAATCAACAATAAAATTATAAATTATCCAAACATTCAACCATCAATTTAAATCAACTATATAACATAACAAGTTAACCAAAAATGTAAGGACCCGTTTCTTCGACTTCCGAAAATCGACATCAATACGTCCACTGTATCAACTGCCAAGCAATCGAATGTCGGAAAACCGGATTCTTAGGGTTTAAGAAGAAGAGGTAGAAGAAAAAGATAGAAGAAAAGAAGAAAACAACAGAAACAATATCAGAATCTCACAGTCGCAGCGGAACAACATATAATAGATAAATGAATAATCTTTAATAAAAAGAACTATATCAGTTATTACATCACATCACATCATCAGAGTCAATATACAACACAATACATCAATACATCATCAGAGTCAATATACAACACAATACTCCAAAATCCCGAATAACCTGATAACCTAACTCTAGACTGCCCGTGTGGAAATTGGTGGGCACTCAGAGTTTAGGAAGGGAACAATAAACTCTAGGTCAGTCATGGGACTGGTGTGAGAACTCAAAACAGTTATTTATCTTTAAAACAAACAACAAGATAATTTTAAAGTCAATTCGCAATGCTTTTGGAAAATGAAACTACCATAAGGCCTCCCGCCACACACACAATGCAAACGCAGAATTTGGAGGAGATTTCTCCTTATGATAGTCAAAGATGCTTACTACGCAAAACAAATCATTTTGGATATTATTATTAGTGCATAGTGGAAAACATTTCGAAAGTATAATATAAATCTTAGCCAACATACGACAAGTATTGTATGCCTACTATAGCTACCATCTAAACGGTGAGGCGCCACCATAAGTAAATGGCAGGTTCTACAACTAATACCGTACAAGGTGTGTATTGTTTTGTTTGGATTTCCAACAAATGGTCGGGCAAAGGAACTTCCCATATAAAATAGAACGCCTCTGGAGCGACGTTCCCGGATCCTAACCGGATCTCTGCTACACAAGGCCGGGTTACCCCTAACTGGGTAACTACTGACATGAGTATGCCACCTCCCAGTCGGTAGCGACCTTTATCCGAGGTACCTCTAATCCAACAACCACAAAGAAATCACAAAGTAATAGATTCGAAGCAACCACAAAGTAAATATCTGCGCTCCATATCATGATACCACTCATAATCCAGAAGGAAATGACATACCCTCAGAGGGAGCTACCCTCAAATAACCTTGCTGCCACGATTCCTGTTTCGACCATACCGGGTCATGAGGTTCAACGAAGTCTCATCCACAAAGCCACGCTTTGGTACAAAGCCATGCTTTGGGTCAACAAATGATCAAAGTAATGATCACAAAGACAAATGATCAAACAAATGATCATATCACAAATGATCAAACAATGATCATTACACATCAACACTCAGCATGTCACATTACCAAATTGGGAATATATCACTGATAACTTCAACTACATAACCTCTGAGCTCGTACGTCTCAGAGAAGGGTGTTAAGCTAAGAGAATAAATTCTCCGCCACCAACAGAAATGTATTTGAAAGAAATCGGCTTTATATCTCAAGGTGTAATGTCAGACATGTAACCATACAAGTCTGTTCCGGGTTCGAACAGAACCGAAGGCACTTCTTATGAAGACCTTGCAAATCCGGGTATTCACAATACCGACCGAACTTCCCATCACAAAGGAAATCTCTATACCAGAGTAACCCGATGCAGAGACAATCAATAAGTCATCCCATCGCTTTCAAAAATATCCGGTCTTCACCACCGGTCTTCAATGCAATCCATATCGACATATCACTATTCGGAATGGGTTATACGACACAAAGGTCCTCTCCCGGCTAACCCGAATAATGAGCGTAATATTTTGAAAATAAGTGTGGCATTCAAATTCAAGCAAATCACAACAATTACCTATTCAAGGTAATTATTGATATTCGGTTATTTAACTATCAATAGGTCTACACAGCATCATCAGATTCCAAATAATTTCCCAAATTATTTATTTTCCAAAAAAATCTTTACAAGATATATAATTTCCACACTTCAACCATTTGAAAACAAATTTCAAATATTCATTTTTCAATTTATCTTTAAAAGATAAAATCTCAAACCTTTCATTTCATATTGAAAAATATTCCCATACTTATTTAATAATAGGTTATTCACAAATCCATTTATTTTCAACAGTTGGAAAATATCCAATATACTTAAATCATAATTAGGTATATATTTCATTCTTTAAGGAAAACATCCTCTTCAAACACATTCAATTGAGTCAAAACGAATGTTACATAAAACATCGTTACGACAACTCAAAATCACTAGTATAAGGATTCGAAATTTAGATAGATATATAAATCCCAATACTATATAAAACATTTCCTTTCGGAAACCATTTACTATAACAACAGTGTTATAGTCCACCATTTCCTTATTCCTCGAAACGTCTATTTCAACAATGAATGTTGAAATCTATGTATTCGATACTTAATGCATTTTAAAAACATCTTTAAAACAATTAACTTCGTTTTAATTCTATTTAAAGTATCACTTCAAAATATTTCTTAAATATATTATTCACTGTCCAAAATCGTGAATATACTTCGTTATCCAAATTCAACATTTCTACACATTTTATTTAAAGAATTATCCACTGTCCAAAATCGTGAATAAAATTCCCAACCAAACCCTTATTTTTTTACAACATTTAACTTAAAAGATAATTCGCTGTCCAAAATCACGAATATATCTCCCTTAATAACCTTCTATATTTCATTTGTCAAATTCAATTGATTTCGGATTTATAAAACAATGTTTATAAATTCACTTTTATATATTTTATAACAATTTCAACTTATAAAATCATTTTATTAGCAAACTCTATTTATATCCCATTTAAGTGCCAAAATCTAATTTATAAGTAAACTACTTATAAATCTTTTATTTTACAACATCTTTTCATTTTATAACTTCACATTATAAATCCATTAATTTCATTCACTTATGAAATCCATTTATACTTCCTTTTAACACTTATAAAAACTCATTTTATAATTCCAATATTTTAATTTATAAATATCAATTTTATAAATCTTTTATATAAATCGTTTATAATTATTCAAAAATCCCAATTTAAACCATTTTATAAATCAATCAATTATTTATTTCAAAAATCACACTTTGGTTATATTTCACAAAAATCCTAATTTTTATAACTTTAAAATTTTAACGTTTATTTATTTAAGATGAATCAATTCAAAATTTTAATAAAACGTATAATCTCAAAAATCACTTTAAAAATCCCTTTAAAATTAAAACCATTATTTTTAAACTTCAAAAATGGATCCAATGATGCAACAGCACCAAATAATCAATCACGGCATCCAAACATCATATATCGATATGACAACAGAATATATATAACAATATCTGTAAATAAATCAATACAGTTGAGGAATCCAGTTGGATCCCTCCAACCTGTTTTCCTGCATCCACAAATGTTAGCACAATACCAATTCCGTTCCAATATGGAATATCGCGGTATATGGGATTTATAAAATATTATCCGCTATTATGCGGCGCAATAGGGTCCCATCCGCTATATAATGCGAGAAATCAACCCCAAGTACATATATAATACCAATTTCACTTACGGTGAAATATTCGCGGTATATGTTTTTAATAAATAACCTCCGCTTAATATACGGCGTATAATGTCTATTTAACACAATAGTCAACAATTTATCATCTAATCACACAATCAACAATTTTAAATCTAACTATTTAATATATAAATCGAAACAATTTCGATTGAGTGAGAAGTTCTCACCTTGAATTTTACGATAACAGTTGCAGCGTTTTATTTCGAATAAAATTAAACGGACGTTTAATTTTACTCAAAACTTTCACTGACTCCAATCGACTCCAAACCAGCTCCATTGCGTAGTGCTCGACAAAACGTAGCCAACGCAATTCGTTTCATCGAAATCCGACCTCGTATGAAGAAGTTACACTATTTTAAAGTTTGAACGAATTAATATAAACAAATTTACAAAATTTATTTTCAATTTAAAACCTAGTTAATCACGGCCGTTCATCTCAACATCTCCAAATCAGGGCCGTCGCACGCATCTTCCTCCATGCGACATTTCCAGGCCACACGAACCCAATAGCCGCCATATATCACGAATTAACGCCACCACCATGATCAATTTCATTCCGATCAAACACCACCGTACGAAAGGCGACGACGAGCTTCCCCTTCAGCTTGAATGTTGTTGAACTCGGTCCTCACCATGCATAGAAAAACGCGTGTGAATGATGGGGCTTCAAGGCAGAAATTCGAGCATCACGACATTCTATAGATGATCATCACCGTATGGATTGAAAGCCCTTCCAATGCTCTTCAACTTTGTAGTTGATGATTTCTGATGAAGGTGAGCGGATTAGAAGAGATTGAGGGAAGAAGTATTGAACGTTTCTGGCCATTGAATAGATTTAGGGCCAGCTGGAAGAAGAGAGAGTGTTTGAGTGCAAATGTGAATGTTGAGGTGCTTTTATAGAAAACCAACGAAAACACTATTCATCGAAATTTTCCGAACTCCAAATCGAGCATGCCGGCTGGCGTTTCTAAGGTTTACCCCGCGTTCCGAACATAATGGAACGTGTTTCGGGAGCTAATTTGGTCGTATGTGTGAGTTACGGAATTAAACGATCAATTTTAAATTAAACTGATTAAACCGATTTTCTAGGCGTTTTGGCTTGCCCCGGACAAACGGTAAATCCAATTGACACAAAATTTGAAACCATACAACAATATCACATTACGGATCTGATGAAACTGGTTTTGTCGAAATCTGAGACTTTTTGAAAAATGACTATTTTAACTCGCCAAATTAATATTAAAACAATTTCGATGCGTTTCGAGCTGCCACGGTCAAACGACAACTCTGATTGCTACGAAAATTGAAATCCGATAATAACAAACTATTACGGATCCAATGGAACTATTTCGTCCAATTCTGAGACTGTTCGAAAAATGGCTAATTTCACCAGTCGATTAAATATTAAAATATTCAATTTTCACAATTTAACTTTTAATTCGATTTTAAAAGTTCTATAACATCACTATTACTCCAATATGATTTAATATAACTTTATAAATCATTTTTAATCACATTTAATCCAGATTCTAAATTTTCTGGAATTTCAACAATTAAATTATCGATTTAATTATCCAATTAAATCCAGATATTCGAAATTAAATTTTTTTGACTTATTAATTCTACTTATTAATATTTAAAATCAGTTAAATATTCGAATTTCAAATGTCAAAAATTCTGGGTCGTTACAAAAAAGGTGAGTCTAACTCACATTGATTTTAATAGTAGCCAAAACATTATAATTTGGATTAAAATTGAATTGATGTTCAATCTAACCAAAAAAAATTACTTGCTCTAAATCCATCAAATTCAATTCCATAGCATGGTATTCGCAGATACGAAAGCAACGCAACTTGTCGCTGCCGAAACCGACATCGTACGAGAAAGTTATGAACTGACGATTGAAACAATTTATTAAATTAAAATTAACTTAAACTTAATTAAATTTTTAAATAGTTGACCTATCCTCTTCTTCCCTTCAATGTGACATTCCCAGGTCAATGTTCTTGTCTTTTTTCTCATTCATGTTAATCGAGCAACCTTATATCGTCGACCTTCCACTACCTCTACCGCGACGACGCCATAGCTGCCTGTCGCCTACGTTCACCTTGTGCATGCACGCACGCTAAATTGCATGAAAATACTTATTTGCTGCTTGGGATCGGAGGCCTCTAGCCACCATTTCATTCCATTGATTGACGATATAACCAGTGATTTGCTTCGTATCGCCGTGCTCTACATTTTCTTAATTGAAGTCGAAGGCTAATTCGGCCATTAGAGGCTTCGATTGATGTTGGTCGTTGATTGGTTTAGTTTCCTTGGTGGCCAAAGAAAATTAGGTTTAGGGTTTGCTAAATGAAAGGAATGGATGGCCTTGTATAGAAAATTTTCGCAGCACTGTTCATCTGTGAAACTTTCGAAATCTAAACGAAGCATGCCGCCTAGCATTCCACATGTTATACCCCTATTCCGAACACAATGAAACTAGTCCCGAGCCCTAATTCGATCATATGCAGAGGATAGCTTTTCAAACTCAATTATTATATAAATTTCTAAAATTAATTTCTACGCGTTTTAATCTCGCACGCCCAAACTGTATGCCCTTTTGCCACGAAAATCGACGGCATACTATAATATACTATTACAGATCCAATGGAACTGATTTCGTCGAAATCCGGGACAGTGCCTCGAATGGCTCGGTTTTTATGTTAATTAAATCAAGTTACTGTTAAAACCAAATAAATCACTTTTAAACCTATATCAAAATTTCACTGCATTCATTCCTATCAAAATAGAATTTACATCAATTTCTAAAATCATTTATTCATTTCAAATACAAGATTTAATCATTTTAAACATTTTCAAATATTAAATTCAATAATTTAATTATCAAATAAATCGAAATATTTAAAATTCGTGTTATTTAACTTATAAAATTAACTTTTCAATATCCGAAATCAATTAATAATTCCAAATCCAAAATGACTAAATTTCTGGGTCGTTACATCCTTCCTAAAAGAATTTCGTCCTCGAAATTAGCAAGTAAGAAAATGGCCCAAACCTATTAATTTTTCTAAAACAATTCGTAATAGATTTTCAAATCCTTTTAAGTCTTTAACTTCATTCACCAATTCCAACCATTATCATCCACTCATTCATTCTAAATTATAATTCAAAATCAAATTTTAGTTAACAATTTTTTTTCTCAAAAAGTTTCTAACTTCTTAAATTTTCGGAAAATTTCGCCAGCGTCTCTTTTGCTTGACTCGATCGTAAAAGTTTACAATATATAATAAAAAATATATGTCTGCTCTTGAGGATGAGGCATCCCTTAGGGAAAAAATGGATGAAATACGGTATGTAATCCGAGATGTATGCTTTATTTTAGTATTCGCAAGCATATACAACCAATAAAATGCTAAAGCAAGCTCCAACTGCAAAACATACGCCATACACACATACTAATCACTCAACAACCAATGAGAATATGTACATAGAAATAGTATCACTATATAACATAGATTATACCATAACTACATGCAATTTTAGTGAATGTAACAAGAGAACTATTAAACAAATAACATCCATCCAATTTATTTGCCATCGTATAAATTTGCATTTTCAAATGTCAATATTGTACCTATACACTTTCATCTCTTATAACATTCAAATATATTCCCATTCAATTGATTGACATTTGCTTCATTTCATTCACTTTGAATTCAATTAAATTTCGTTTATGAATTATTTCATAAAGTCGTTACATTTTTAACCTTTGCTAAGTTAAATATTATTTCACTATCACTTAGTATATTCTTCAATACTAATATTGTTACGAACAATTCCATCGATAATTACTTAAGTTTATTTCAAATATTTTATACAACACTTCTTATTTTTATTTCCACTTCAAAACTTAAGTTCAAATCCAATTCTATCAAACACCTTAAAAAATTCAATTCATTCATGCTCAATTAATTTTTCATCCAATTGATTCACATTCAGTTAATCTATATTCCATTAATCCACATTGAATTATTCACATTCTGTATTGCAATATTTTATTCCATACTTAATTCATGTCACAATTATATTATCTCGAACCATTATCATTTCATTTCTAATAATCATTTGAGGTGGATTATTCTCTCTCGACGGTAGCTTGAACTTTTCAATATCTTCAAGATAATAGGGATAAAATCAAGATCATCATCAAATGTTACAAAGTTGCCATCTCCACTATTGTGACTTTGTATGAAGTTGTGAATAGCCATTGTACACAACCACTCATGCTTGAATTGGAAATTGAAAAGAAAACATATTACTTAAGTTGAAATATCCATTGGAGTATTTCCTTACTTAAGTCCAATAAGAAATTCTATGCGACCAACAACATAATTTATTTTTATAATAATAGAATCAGCATCGAACATTGTGTTTGCAAGAAGGGGTGTGAGGATAAGGAGAACCACGGAGGAATTTAATGGGGTATCTAGCAATTGGTGGCTGACTCCTCGGCCAATGCTTTGGATGCCAATAGTGCATCCCTTCCCCGCATCCCGCAATTGAACTGGGCTTGGTCGTTGTAACCCAGTTTAGACGTTTGACGTGTTTGAAACATCTGATCGAAAAAGCCTACGAATGCACCTTTAACTACATTGAGTTTGGGAATTCCAAATGTTAGAATATTTATTATCAGTCCAAAGATGATTTTTCTAGCATAACTAATTAAAGCTTAGTTTTCTTTTTTATCACTTTATTTTTATTATGGTACAATTGTCTAATTTCTAACTACAATATATGTGGTGCAATATATATGGTACTGGGTGAAGTAGTGCTTCATAACTGTAGTAATAAGAAATCATATACGTCACTGCATGCTTTTGTTGATAATATGTTTCACTTAACTTCAATTGATGAGCATGTTAGTATATTATGAAGTTAACTGTAATAATGTACAAGCTATGCATATTTGTTGCGATCTAACGATTAGCTGCAAATATCTCAAGATCGAAACCCAAATCGAGGGTTAGAATGACAATTCCACTCTTTGGGAGGTACCAAATAAACGACAAGAAAAACTAGGGGTTTCAGCATAAAATATTTACAAATCACACTCATTTTAAATAGTTAAGAAAACATTCACGATATAGGCTCTTAATCTCACAAACATTTTGAATTTCTCCTATCATCTGATGTGAAACAAACATTAAAACTAATATAGTTTTGGACTACATATATTATATCATACAGTTTCCATGACTCTAAAAATTGTTTTAAGAGAAGGGAAAAAATTACCAAAGGGAAGACTCCAATCTGAAACAGGCTGCAGTTCAACAGCATCCGAACTCGAATTATAACCATTAGTCACAGACAAATGCTTAATTCCCAAGGATTTGCTTCTACGAGAATTTGGGACATATGCAACCTTCCTAAAATCCACGCTCTCTTAGTAGCTTAATCCTGAACATCTACTCTTAAGAATTGGAAAAGAAAAAGGAGTGGTTCCAAAAGCTATTTCCAACGCTGCAACAGTGAAATCAAGCTTATCAAAATTACATGTTGTAGACAATGACTGATTATGAAACCGAATTACGTCAATTCTTCGTTTTACCCCCAAAAGATTAAAAACAAAAATGGTAGATGGAAAGGAATAGAATTGGCCATTAGATGAAGTAGTTTTCTAATTTGAAACTTAAAATAAATAACATTCAAACCAAATAGAAACAACTTGAAACAACTCTAGAATTTGAAATTTTCAGCTCAAGTTCAAATCATTCGCAAAAAGAATGAAATTTTTAGATCGTAACAATGAAGAAACTCACCAAAAATATAAAGGGAGAAGTCAGAAGAGATTGATAAGAAGATAATAAGACTGAAGACCGAGCTCTATCTATAAAATCACATGAGAATTTATTATTAAACATCAGTTATTCATTTATTAAAGATGAATTATTAATTGCTTCTCACGTTAATTTATTGTTCTTAAAGATGAGTTATATATCAAAGACGAGTTATTCATTTTCAAATATATGGTAAATTCTTAGTTAATTCACGTTATTTCTTTGCCATTATTGCTATTAAAGGCGAGTTATTCATTTACTAAGAGCGAGGCTAAATGATCCCCAAAAATATCTCTTTTTTAACCCTGTCATCAATTGGCACCACTTCACTGAACACTGCCACATCTTCCAGTGAACCCCTACTGACCAAGCTCAAAAATAGTGATTTCGATATTGTTTCGACACTATGATACCACGATATGTGTAAGTTGGTTGACCATGATCCGTCAATCGGTAGGGTAGGTAAAATAAGGTCGATTTTGGGGTTCATATAGCAGGGCTCTTTATTAAAGATGATTCAAAGACGAACCTTTTCATTTTATCTCTCTGTTCTTTCTTTATTAGGTAAATCCATTGTGGCTTATGTTAATTATATTGGTAATTAAATTCTAAAAACATGAAAAGGTTTCATCTGTTCTTCTTGTATTCGTGTATTATTTGTTATATATTAAAAAAACATTTATTTTTGTTTCTTCACCCTCTTTTGTTTCTTATTTCTTTTATGTTCATGCAACTTTATTAACGCTGCTTGGCCTTCTCTTTATTCTTTTGCTGCACATAACCACTATCTTTGGTTTCTACCAAATTTATTTTTTTTAACTAAAAATTCCAGCCTTAATTAAACCAAAACATCCATATTCATGTCCTAAGATTATATCTTAGCTTCATTTCTGATTATTTTATGTCGTATACCTAAAACATAAATCCAATACCAACCTCATGTCTTTTAAATTCGATCTTTGTACCCTCAATGTTATTTCACAAAGACGCCGATCAATGGTCTTCTTCCAAACCTCCATGAAAAGAGGACCGTGACTTCATTTTCCAAACCATTTTAGTTAGACTTTACCATGTTCTAGGCACAACAGAATCACAAAGGAGATAGTGGCAAATGCACTTTCTTAGCTCTGTGTTTGCTAATCGGATTTCTATGATTTTTATCTGTAACTTTCTTATTTGATAACAATACATGTACGTAAATTTGTTTGTTATCGATTGAAAATTTGACTAATTCGTAAATTAAATATTTTGTAATGATTGTTTTTTTCGATTGAGTAAGCCAAACTTATCGTATTTGTACGAACATAGTGTTTAATATTCCATAACCAGGATTTTATAAAAATATACTAACTAATTTACATGATTAAACTGACTGTGCAAAATTAATCAATTAATTTAACTATTAAATATTTATGGAAATAAATTTGTAACCTTAAAATTTTATTGGCTTTGATTTAATTAATTATATCAGTTATACCACTTTTCATAATACTGTGAAATATTATTATTTATAAGAACATCATTTCGGTACTAATGGGAAAGTAAAAGATTGACTGGTTAAACTTTGCTTTGTGAAATCAATAGTATTTCGTTGTATATAACATTTATAAGAATATCTCAATATCTTTTTACAGGAATATATGCAAATACAAAGGAATGTGATAGACATCATAGTTCATAAAATAAATATCTCAATAAGTGTATCGGGAATATAAATCAATATGGATAATGAAATGTGTGTAGTGACTCTTTGTTTTCAATTCCATCATTTTCCATTTTCTCTAATAACGTTAAGTATCACCCACTTCGTACATTTATATTTCATATTTTTATGTAGTATTATTATTTGTCCATGTGTATTATAAAATTTTTATCTATAAAAATAGATGGTAAGCTACTCAAATTGAGTTCAAATTTCTCCCTTAGAAAAATAATATAACTAATAGATAATAGGTTCAATCTCTATGGGTACAAATCTAATTCCACTCTTTCACAATGAATAATGACACTAATTTAGCAATTGATGTTTTATGCATCTTTCATCTATAATTTAAAATCTAAAAAACCTTTACATGTATATTAAAAAATAAATTTGATCAACATTGATCATTTCTTTATGTTTCTGTTTCTTACTGAAATTACTTAACATCCTTCCATATACAACATTTGTTAGAAGCTTGAATTTTGATATTTTGGTTGTCCAACTATATAAGTAAATGTTATATGAACTAACCATACTTGTAGGACAATATATTGGTTTACTCAAGAAATAATCTAACAGATTGCAGACTAGATTCCAAATAGAAGCTTCAGTAATATATTTAGTCTATGGTCTGATTCTTTTAGTGAATTCATGTTAAAATTTCTTCGAAGTGGTATATACACGTGCACAAAATTAAAAGATTTTCACAACATTGTTCATATGCTAATTTCTTCAAAACATTGTTCATATACTAAATTTTTTCAAAGCATTCCTTTATTTGCCAGAAAACAAGCAATTCATCACACTAAACAGTTTAGTTCAGTTGACTGAATGCTATACATGTGCACAACTTATCTTGAATATTCAAATGGCTGAAATTGATGATTCACCCTGCTGGATTGGGTCAATTTTTGAACTATTTTCTTACTGCATCAATTTTTAATCCATTCAACTGGCTCATCGAGCTATTCAGAGGGCTAAATCTTCATAACGACTATATTTTGAAAAGAAACTTCAATTCAACGAAGAGAAACGACTCTTCATTCAAGATTTGTTTCCATATTCTTTCATGGATACCTTTCATGAATAATTGCAACTTTAATCACTATATATAGCATTGTAATCCATTGTTTTAATCACCAATTCTGATTTTAATTATCATTCTTATATTCTAAACTATTCGGCTATCTAAATATTCAATACTTCATTCTAATCACTTGTTCATTTAAGCAAACTTAATTTGTCATTAAATATCTCCATGAATTACAAAATATACCACAAAGGAGAAGATTATAAGAAGGGTGTATATTCCTGATTTATTAGTGCTATTTGTATTGGAAGTCCTGTTGTTTCCTTAGGCGGTTGAAGTCCTATTTTGTTGCTTAGGCATTTTAGGTCTTGTTCGGTTGCTTAAGCGGTGTAATACATGTTCCTTCGGGCTAACTAAGAGTTGATAGTTAAATTCAAAAAGGAGTCTGGGACTGGGCGTAGAATGGGAAGTTCGAACTAGTATAAAAATTTCTTATGTCGTTTACTTTCTTAGTTTACTTTTATACTAATATTCTAGACAAGAAAGTAGTTAAGTTAATATTCCATATCACACGATCCTTAGTCATTTCACTTGGTATCAGAGCAAGGACATCATAAAATGAGAACATAACGTGAAATAAATTTTTATACGTGAATTTCAACTTGATATGCACGACTATGAATGAAGTGAATGGCTAGGGTAAGGAAGAAACAGCTAGAAAATTAATAAAGAGGGTAGGTAAGTAAAAGAGCAAGAATTAAAACAAAGTAACGCATGTCTCCTTGATTTTTTCCAAGCCATTTATGAAAAGATATACACACAAGTAAAATCCAATAAATAAAGTTTAGATAAAAAAATAGAAAAATAAAATAACTTAGAAAATAAAAATATAGAAATGAACATGAAAAAATTGAAATTGAAATACAGAAAATAACTACGTGTAAAACGCTGTAATTTATCTAATTTAAAAAGTATAACTCAGAATTTAACGAAACGAAAAGCAGAACGGATATCATAAATATATTCTGATTTAAGGAAAAAGATTAAAATTTAAAAATTCAAATTTTTAAAAATTTAAACCAAAAATTCAAATTTTGACCAAAATATAAAAATTTCGGAAATTGTTTATTTATTGCATTTAGTAAATAAATTACAAACAAATTCCAAACTTACATTGGAAAAATTCTAAAAATTCACTTTTAAATGATTTAAAAATCAAAATTTCAAATAAAAATTTAATTAAAAATATTCACAAAATTATGAGTTGTTACACTCTCCCCCACTCAGAACTTTTTGTCCCCGAAAAGGAACGAGGCATGAAAAACAGAGGCAACAGATAGAATGAGATAGAATTAAGACAAGATAAAAAGAAGATTGAAATTATACCTGGTAACAGTCGTTATAGGTAAATTCAACAAGATGGAGATGATCTTTCCAAGATCCTCCGTAATCAAGGACACAAGCACGAAGAAGATTCTTGAAAAGTTTTCCAAAACAGTCTGGTAAAGGTATTCTGGGAGGAAGAACTACATATTGAACTTTAGGAAATAAGATCAATTTGGAATTCAATTCCCCGCTTAGGATGCAGGAGAATAGGAACAACCGAAGGAAAAGAGATAGGAAAACAAAATAAGATAATCAATTTTAAAACCATGAAAGTTTCAACTTAAATTAATAATTGATTTCATCCATTTGATTTTTCCTAAGTTAATTAAATCTTATATATTTATAATTTCATTATCTTATCACCCAATTAACAATTTCTAAAATCATGAATTTGAAATCATTTATTATACTCATAATTTTATTTAATAAGTTTCATTCTTCTTTATTCCAGATGGTTATTACATTTATTCCACTTGATATATGTCTAATTACATATATTAAGTATACTTACACTTATTATGACTTACTCAAATTTATTTATAAATTCCTTTAACATCACTTTATATTGTATATTATTCAATTAACTTTTTATTCTATTTACACCTACTAATCTTTATAACTAAAATTTAAGTGTATAAAATTTATTATACCCACTTAAATTTTTGTTTATAAAATCTTATTATATTGTATATTATTCAATTACATAATTAACTTCTGAATGATTAAGGTAAGTTATATTGGAATGCAATTGAATGCTATACAATAAAATTTTCTAGTTCAATTATCTCAAGTTCAAACATTTGTTCAAAATTTTGGTTTCATTTTATAATTGAAAACATTCTTTAAGGTAAATTTAAGAATTACATTTTCGATTGACTTCAAACCATTTAGAGGTAAATAAATATATATATAATATATATCAAATCAAATTTAAATCATATATCCATACATATATTATAAATCAGGTCATATTTTTGAAATTCAAATCAATTAAATTTCCAAAGAAAAACAGTAGCAAAGCTACATAATGGTCTCTTCCTTTCGAAACTCGAAAATGAATGTCAACGATGCTGCAGTCATCACCAAAATTATTTTCCAATGATAAGAGAAAAGCACTGATTTAAACATTTAAAATTCTTTGAAAACAATCTCTATTTGGAAATCCTATCGATAGCGTTGATCAGACGAACTGATCGAAAACCCAAATCAACATCAACAACTCAAACAACACCATATGCAAACATTTTAAATATTAGATTTACAAATACAGGAATAAATTTCAAAACAAGGATAGGGATTCAAATTTGATGGACTCAAATTAAGAGGATTCTGATTTGAAGATAAGTTGGAAACAAAAGGATAAGATGATTGAATAACAGAATAAGGGAAATGGATAAGCTTATATAAATCGGAGGCAATCTTAACCGGGTCAATCGTGACTTAAAAGAAAAAGATCGATGTTGAATTCTGGGGCAAATCTACACTTGATCTCAAGAGATAGAATTTGGGGATAACATGAGCTATTAGCGTCTAAACCGAGGATATATATAGATCTCCGGTAAATGAATGCCTATTGTAAAGAAGTTTCACCCCTTTACAAGTCATTAGAATATTGGCGAGAGCACCAATTCATTATAAAAATCATTAGAAGTGGAGTTATGGGATACTCCAGAATCAAAAGAAGACGAATAGTGAGGGACAAAAATGAATTTCGGAACCGTGGGATGTCCCAAAATTCAAAGAAAATTCAAATCAAAGAGGAAAAAATTCAAGCTCGAACGAAAGTGATTCCGTAATTAAATTTACCATATATGGTAAGTTTGCCTAGAGCCAAAGCTCTAATACCACGTTGTAAATAAAAATTTGGCATATCTCAGAATATACAGTAAATAAATAATCACAGACATAGAGTATTATAATAATGCAGCGGAAGCAAAGAGATAGTAGTTCATGAAGCTACTATATAAATACATCAGAGTTAAGCAAGATACAAAAGAAATAACAAGATACAACAGAAGTAACCATATGAAAATCAAGTACAAAGCTGAATACATCACTGGAATCAACTGAATATCTGAAAGTGGAAAGATAGCTAGATCTTCAAGCAAAGCTCCTACTCCGAAGGTGAGTCTCAAATGTTGTATCATTCAGTCTAACCCGAGCGTAAAGTACACAAAACACTCGAGTCAGGACATACATACTTATACAATGTAAACCAACTCAAGTGAACTGTAACATAAAAGTACAAGTAACTTAAAGGATGCTTGGGATAGCCCATCCTCTAAGGATTCGTTAAATTATTTACTATGTAGTAATATTTCGCTATTATAATAATGTCTACAGTAAAGTAAACTTACTTTTAAATAGCGTTAAGGAGTGAACCAAAATTCCCCTTAACACATAAATAGTCCCAATAGTCCATACTGTACCAATGCATCTCCATATCGGGAGACTACCCTAAATACTCCACAGGCTACGGGAGAAAACCAAACTCATACAAGGCTCGCTAGGGTAGGTGACACGGCACAACTAGGCAATGCCAGGGCAGATATACCAATTACGCATCCGGGCTGGTGGTAACGCATAGCAGCCACTACCGCCCACCTCGGAACACACTTCCAAAATCAAAGGTGCACCCAATCAATCACAAAGTAATAGAATGGCATCGAAGAAATGCGTCCGATCAGAGGTGCTACCTCACTTGGCTCGTCGATCGTTCCTGTTTTAGCCACCTTATGCCAACTCACGAGAGTCGGGTCCACGTTCATACCTCAATAGGATCGTCGCCACCATCCGACTTCATTCTGGAATCTCCACCGCGTACATGGTTATCAAAGTCATTTTCGGTATCGATAGAGAGTAAGCCCATATCCGATCCCGGTCTCTTTACCAACCAAACATTATTATTATTGCCCATGGTTATGTGTTCAAAAATGCTATATATTCACTTCAAAACATATTCATTTAAACCATTAAATTCAATGTCAAACCATATTCATTGCCAAGTTAAAACATTTCACAGTTCATTCATTAAATTATAAAATTTCCAAAACACTGAAAATTTCAGCTACAACAGCATTTATAAAGTGTTACGGTAGATATATTAGTTCTTCAAAAACATTGTTAAATTCAAAAACTGCAGCACTTATAAAGTGCTTCAGTAGGTATTTAGTTATTTCAAAACAGCTAATTTAAAACAGCAAACAACAACACTTACAAAGTGCCAATAGCCTTTATTACTTCAAAACAGTTTAATTTTAAAAACAGCAACCAGCAGCACTTACCAAGTGCTACAGTAGGTATTTAGTTATTTCAAAACAGCTTAATTTAAAGCAGCAAATAGCAGCACTTACAAAGTGCTACAATATCCTTTATTACTTCAAAACAGTTTAATTTTAAAAACAGCCACCAACAGCACTTACCAAGTGCTACAGTAGCCCCTTTTAGTTATTTTTGAATATTATTTAGCTTCAGCAACCACAGCACTTACCAAGTGCTGTACTAGCTCTTTATTATTTCTAGGTTTAGTTTACTTACAGCAACGACAGCATTTCATAAATGTTGTCTTAAAACCATAGCATTTCTGAAGTGTTATCAATGCTAATTCCAACTTTTATTAAAAATTCTAGAAACATTAACTTCCTATTTTTAACCATTTAAAACCTAAAAAATCATATTTCACAAATAAAACTCACTTTCCATTAACTTAAATTTCTTATATTAAAACCCCAAATTTCAATTAACGTATTAAGTCTTAATTTTTTTATACAATTTAACCATTAATTTCTCATACAATTCATTTACAAAAATCACTATAAAGTTTATTTAAATCAATTAAATCCAAATTTAAGTAAAATTTCATATTTCCATATTTTAAAATACTTATACTTTCCAGAAAATTATTTATACAAATAATCACGGGTCTGTATAATATTTTCTACCCTAGGTCAAGTGATACGGATAATATATCATTTCAATCCGTAATTGAAAAGGAAAAATACGGGTTCTATCCTTTCAAACCCGCAATCCCAAGTAAATTAATAAAAATAAAAATCACTCGAGCCTATCATTTCATCCCATAATGATTTTTCCTTATTCTAAAGCCCGTTCGGGTATGTATCATTTCAACCTATAGTGATTCTATTCTACAGGGAACTTGCAGTGTGAGAAGCAATAATTAAATAAACAGTAAAACATATAAAATTATAACAGATGATGTAACATATATAAAATAGCATTTATCATCATATAAATATATCCCAATCATGTATGAATATAGCATATAAATCACTACATATTCACTTGTCATCGATTCACAATTATACAATTACATATGTCAAGAGTGAATCACTCACCTTTTTGAGCTAAAGATCAATCCATAAAAAAAATATCTACACTCCACAAAGCACGAGAAGGCACGATAAGATTTAAGAAGAAGTAACAACCAAATTCAATCTTGAAATTTTAAAATAAATATAAGTATAAGGTTTAGCGCAACAAGCTATAAATTGAACAATGAAAGATATGAACAAATTTGAAACAAAATAGATTAAATTAACAAGTGGCTTGGCCACTCTACTTGTAGGCTCAACCACCATCATACATGGCTTGACCATTATGGGTTTGAGTCATGTAGGCTCGGGTATGGGCAAGTACTCATAGTTATGGCTTGAGGAAGGTGGAAAAAGGGTAGGCTACACATGGAAATGAACAAGGCAAGCAAATTTAGGAGTTTTGGGCTCGACCCTAGATCTGCATGGTTCGGCGATGGTTAGACATGGTCACATCAGATCTGAAACATGGCTAAGAGAAGGAAATAGTCACGACCAAAGCAAGGTGGAGGTGGTTGGTGTTGTGGCCGGGACTAATAAAAAGAATTTGGTGAATATATAGGTTTTTGATGGAAAATTTTGATGCTTTTGGTGATGGATCTTCATCTCTGGTCACGGCATGGTCATAGGATGATGAATAGAAGTTGTTGGCCGTGGAAGGTGGTGGTGGAGGAGGAGTTATGGTCGGCAATTCATGGTGGCCTCGCTTATTTGTTGAAACAAAAGAAGAACAAAATAAAAATAGAAGAAAAAATAGAAAAACAATAGGAAAAGAAGCCATTACTTACAGGAAAATTCCTACGTGAAGATGCAAATGAAAAGAGATGTGGGAAAATGTTTTGTACGTGAATTAATATTTACTAGAGGAGTTATTCATGGCCTAATCAAGTGCAAAGAATTGGCAAGTAATTAAATGCTTAAATGGCTAGAGATTTGAAAGGATTTATTTCCTATTAACTAAAAAGAAACAATGGAACAAAATGAGGTGAGATACTTGCTTTTTCACGTGAATTGATAGGGTATAAATCGCTAAAATTTTAGGTAAGAATGGATAGAAAGTAATTAAGGAGGTAGGAAATAAAAGATATGCAAATAAAGAGGCAAGAAATAAAACAAATGTGACGTATGCCAATTAAAGCAAAGTAACATACGCCTAATTAATTTGTTTCCTTGCCATTAATTAAAAGATATATACAAAAGAACATTCAGTAAACAAAATAAATAAAAGATATACACAAGAAACATTTAATAAATAAATTTTTAAAAAGATATGCCTTTAAGGCAATATAACGTATATCCATTGAAATTCTTTTCCAAGAAATAAATAAGAAATATATACACATAACGATTCAATTAATAAAATGAATGTCTAAATAAATAAAATAGAAAGACAAAATAGATATGGATATTATGAAATATATATATATATACAGAAATTATTTATTTTATTATATTTGGAAAAGAAATTGCATACAAAAATCCACTTCATTGGAAAAAATTTGATTTCAAACAAGAAAATTTATATATTAAAATAATCTTTGAAAGTGGAAGTGAATGTTAAGAAACGGGAAAGGCATGAATTAAGGAAAAAGAAACACACACACACACACACACACACACATATATATATATATATATATATATATATATATATATATATATATATATATATTTTATTCTTAAATGCAAATGAAAAATGAGAACATAATGGGAAATAAATTTTGTATGTGAATGGCAAAAGGAAATACACGGCTAAAATGGTTGTTTGGATGGCAAGAAAGTAGAAGTGAATGTTAAGAAACGGAAAAGGCATGAATTAAGGAAAAACGAAACATATAATATATATATATATATATAATTCTTAAATCAAATGAAAAATGAGAACATAATTGGAAATAAATTTTTGTACGTGAATTTCAACTTGATATGCACGGTTATGAATGAGGTGAATGGCTAGGGTAAGAAGGAAACGGCTAGAAAATTAATAAAGAGGGTAGGTAAGTAAAAGAGCAAGAATTAAAACAAAGTAACGCATGTCTCCTTGATTTCTTCCAAGCCATTTATGAAAAGATATACGCACAACTAAAATCCAATAAATAAAGTTTACATAAACAGTATAGAAAAATAAAATAACCTAGAAAATAAAAATATAGAAATGAACATGGAAAATAGAAATTGAAATACAGAAAATAATTGCGTGTAAAACGTTGTAATTTATCTAATTCAAAAAGTATAACTCAGAATTTAACGAAACGAAAAGCAGAACGGATATCATAAATATATTCTGCTTCAAAGAAAAAGATTATAATTTAAAAATTCAAATTTTTTAAAATTTTAACTGAAAATTCAAATTTTGACCAAAATATAAAAATTTTAGAAATTGTTTATTTATTGCATTTGGAAAATAAATTACAAACAAATTCCAAACTTACATTAGAAAAATTCTAAAAATTCACTTTTAAATGATTTAAAAATCAAAATTTCAAATAAAAAATTAATTAAAAATATTCACAAAATTATAGGTTGTTACAAACAGCGGAACAAAATGTAATATATAATAACAGATTTTTATATAAAAGAAACTGTATGTAATGACCCATAATTTTTGATCGTTGATTTTTTAATATTCAATTGGTTTAAATATTGCAATGATTGGTTTAAAAGGTTCGATAATTCAAAATTCCAAATATGGTGATTTTACCATAGTTGATAAAATAGAAATTCAAATACATTGATTTTTAATATATTTGAATTAGGGAATCTAATATTGAATAATGATTCAAATAACTAGATTTTAAATCGACAATTCAATTAATTTAATGGACTAATTTTACTCATTTTAAATGAATAGATAATAACGATGAATTCAACCTTTAATTCAGTTGCAGTTATAAAAGTTCGAACAAATAATCAGGAAATAAATTTTTATTTTTACAAGTTGATATCTTTTGTTGTATTTTTAATTTAGTTAATGTATTTTCTCCATAATATTCAATTTGGAAAATATTGAAATATCTGCTTGACGTTTTACAGGCAAATTGTAGGATTTTTATGATTTTTCAGAACTCAATAACCGGTGTATATTATCGATTTGGAATCGTGACGTTGTTCTGAGCGCGATTGTATTTTTGTTTTGTCGATTCGAAGTCCGTACGTGAATGGAAAATGGTGCAATGAGATACCATTATGTTTAAAATCTATAATCTATACTATTATATTATTGGTGAGTTGCATTTCAAGAGCACAGAAGCCTTCTTGGCTTTTTGTCAACTCAATAGTCACGTTTAATATTTTCCCCTTCTACCAGATCTTCGCTTTCTCCTTCATCCGTCAGCTATGAACAAAACGGCTAGGGTTTTCCATGCTGCAACAGCGCAAAAGCCTTTTCAGTGAATTTTAAACTCAAGGGTCGCAGCTCCCTTTCCTACTTTTTCTCAGGCTGTCGAATTTGGTTTTCCTCCTCTTCAACCGTGCATTTCCCCATCTTCCTTTTCCATACCTAAACAATGTTGGAATTCCTTTTAGATGGTGAATGAGATATATCCCACATCACCAAAAATATGCCCGGTTATATTTTTAGTAAATAAAAGTGAACAGTTTTACTGTTTGAATATGAATAGATGCGATGAAGAGACGCGATGTTTTAAATAGAACCGGTTCTCGAGCGTTGCAACTGAACGGACGCGACTGTTGCAAACAGCAACGGTTCTGGAGTGTTGCAACTGAACGGACGCGACTGTTGCAAACAGCAACAGTTCTGGAGTGTTGCAACTGAACGGACGCGACTGTTGCAAACAACAACAGTTCTGAAGCGTTGCAAATGAAAGGAAGTGACTGTTGCGAACAGTAACGCTTTTTGACATTGCAAATGAAGAGATGCGGCTTTTCTCAACGGATGCAGCCGTTGGGAATTTGGCTATAAATAAGGAGGAAACCTGATCACTTTCCTCACTCATTTTTCAAACCGAATTATCTCTTCTATCTCTTCATCTCTTAAATCATATTCAGTCCTATCACACAGAAGATCATACACATCACGATCTCGTGCAGATTACGTCTGTTGTATCTTGGGAGAATTTTGAAATAAAATTCTTAAGGAAATCGTTACGACGAGCCTCAAACATATTTCGGTTAGAATTCTTCATTCTATCCTTTATTTTGGTTATACTATTTATTCAAAATAGCATAACGCTGTTGTTGTAATTTATTTACAACATTCATATTGTTATTATAATTAATACAGAATTCCAGTGTAGTGGAAATCTGAGTTATAAACTTGTGCGACGAGTTTATATTTGATTATTCTCTATTTTTGTATACTAGACATAAAACATCTTAAGAATTTTGCTGTTTTCACTAAAACAGAGATGACAACAGTTGAACTATCAACAAAAGCTGAGGTAGAAAATCAGTTAAATAAAAAGATCAAGATATTGAGATCTGATCGAGGTGGAGAATATGAATCAGCATTTGAACAGTTCTGTGCCGAAAATGGTATAATTCATCAAACAACAGCTCCATATTCACCACAACAAAATGGTGTAGCCGAGAGGAAGAACAGAACGTTAAAAGACATGATTACTGCCATGCTTTTAACTTCTGGTCTACCGACTAACTTATGGGGGGAAGCTTTAAATATGTCTAATCACATATTAAACAATGTCCCTCATAATAAAACAGGAACAATTCCATATGAGATATGGAAAGGACACAAACCAAGTTTTAAATACCTCAAAGTGTGGGGGTGCTTGGCAAAAGTTCCAGTTCCGCCTCCCAAGAAAGTCAAACTTGGACCAAAAACAGTAGATAGTTACTGAAAAATTCCAAGACTATGGAATTAAAGGAGTGAGAACACCTTTTAATCCATCAGAAGTACTACATGAAAACACTAATGAGAGTGTAATGCAACTGGAATACTCTCGTGTAATAGGATGTCTCATGTATCTCATGAATTGCACAAGACCAGATATAGCTTATGCAGTAAGTCGACTGAGCAGGTATACAAGCAATCCAGGAAAGGAACACTGGAAAGCAATAATGAGAGTGCTTGGATATTTAAAAAATACCACAAATTATTCCTTACATTATGGAAAATATCCTGCCGTCTTAGAAGGATATAGTGATGCAAATTGGATTGCTGATTCAGAGGAATCAAAATCAACTAGTAGTTATGTATTTACCTTAGCAGGGGCAGCAGTGTCATGGAAATCTACCAAACAAACATGCATAGCTAGATCCACTATGGAATCAGAGTTCATCGCTTTAGATAAAGCAGGCGAAGAAGCAGAATGGCTTCGTCACTTTTTGGAAGATATTCCATTCTGGCCTAAACCTGTACCGGCCATATGCATACACTGCGATAACCAAGCAGCGCTAAGCAGAGCGCACAACTTTGTGTATAATGGAAAGTCACGACATATTCGACGACGCCATAACACAGTTAGGCAGTTACTCTCTAATGGAACTATTTCCATTGATTATGTGAGAACAAATGATAACCTAGCGGATCCATTTACTAAAGGTTTATCAAGAGAGAAAATTGACTGCGCATCGAGGGGAATGGGTTTAAAAGCCTAAACCACCAAGAGTTATCTTATACGAAAACCTATCCTAGCGACTGGAGATCCCACGGACTAGGATCAATAGGCAAACCAGTTCTGAATAACTCAAGACGTAATGCATTTGCGTGGACATAGTCCAACTCCATTCCTATGGTGCACAATATAAATGCATGCTTACAGAAGTATTTAAAGGTTAAAACTATGTTTTTTAATGATGACCATATCTTGAAAATAACAAGCGGGGTATATGTAGGATACTCTTAATGGTTGCGATCACCTATGTTAGTGTGAGTTGGGTCGGCTCTATGAGAATATTAAAAAGCTTTTATTCTCTAAAAACACTCGCAGAACCAAAAATTGTTCAGGACCAAAATGAACACAACCAAGAGATTGGATGTGAAGGGAAATAATGCTTTGTAAAGCTTATTGTCTGGTTATACAATAACGGCTGACGGTTCAAGATGAAATAATTCACCGATTAGCCAAGTATATCCGATAAGTTTTAACTAGGGAAAGTTCAAAGTGAAATATCTACTTATCCTCGATATAGCATTATTTTCATATGAACTGTGTGATATTACACTTTGTGTGGGGGAGAGATATATCATCATTCATGTGGGGGGTTGTTGGAATTCCTTTTAGACGGTGAATGAGATATATCCCACATCACCAAAAATATGCTCGGTTATATTTTTGGTAAATAAAAGTGAACAGTTTTACTGTTTGAATATGAATAGATGCGATGAAGAGACGCGATGTTTTAAATAGCAATGGTTCTGGAACGTTGCAACTGAACGGATGCGACTGTTGCAAACAGCAACGGTTCTGGAGTGTTGCAACTGAACGGACGCGACTGTTGCAAACAACAACAGTTCTGGAGTGTTGCAACTGAATGGACGCGACTGTTGCAAACAACAACAGTTCTGAAGCGTTGCAAATGAAAGGAAGTGACTGTTTCGAACAGTAACGCTTTTTGACATTGCAAATGAAGAGATGCGGCTTTTCTCAACGGATGCAGCCGTTGGGAATTTGGCTATAAATATGGAGGAAACCTGATCACTTTCCTCACTCATTTTTCAAACCGAATTATCTCTTCTATCTCTTCATCTCTTAAATCATATTCAGTCCTATCACACAGAAGATCATACACATCACAATCTCGTGCAGATTACGTCTGTTGTATCTTGGGAGAATTTTGAAATAAAATTCTTAAGGAAATCGTTACGACGAGCCTCAGACATATTTCGGTTAGAATTCTTCATTCTATCCTTTATTTTGGTTATACTATTTATTCAAAATAGCATAACGCTATTGTTGTAATTTATTTACAACATTCATATTGTTATTATAATTAATATAGAATTCCAGTGTAGTGGAAATCTGAGTTATAAACTTGTGCGACGAGTTTATATTTGATTATTCTCTGTTTTTGTATACTAGACATATAACAAACAATAATGTCCAGCTTGATTTAATTCTTATCCTCTCTACCCCCGTTGTTGACGGTTCCAGTCAAAGTCGCCTGCCAAATTGCAGGTGGTCGGGATTGGTTCATCAAAGGGTTATCTTTAAGGTTTCTAGCTCTTCTCTTGATGTAAGCACCTGTTCTTCTTCTTCTTAGCAACCAATTGTAAATTAGTTAGGTTCCTCTTCATAGTGATTCTCTTTGATTAAGGTTGTGGAATTCATGAATATTTCCATGTTGTGTAAGTGGGAAATTAGTTTGTTTCAGCTATAGGCAACTTTGATTCTGGTTAAGTTGTTTTATGTTTGTTTATCATGTAATCTCCTTTCCATCTTCCGATTTGCTTTAAGTCAACCTTATCATGTATTGTTTTCTATTTTTTACTTCTTCCTTATTACCTTGATTGGCAAATTACCTTTATTCAAAATTTTAACTTTCTCTTTTATAGGGTATGAAACTACTGTTTTACAAAACTGCTTGAATTTGTTTTAGAAATGAGAACTATTTATATAATGAATCAGTATAACTTTGTATTTATTTTCCCAGCATTTGACCCAAAGCACTACATGTATCATAGAAGGTGAGTTTATTAGAGGGACCTGTTATTAGCAAAGACATGCATTAACTATGACCTGTAATTTTCTTTTACCATTTTATATATCTCATTAGGAAGTATTTGTACATAGTCATGCTTTATAAAAATTTCTCTTTGTGCTTTATTCGAGTGGTCAATTAGAGGGTTTACACGATGGAGTTAATGCTGATAATGAAAAATAATAGTTGAATATATTTTTTACCGTTCAGGAAAACCTTAAATTGATAAGTTTTCTCATGTTTATTCAACTATATGAAGCTTTAATGAAATCCTTTTGGGCATTGATCCAAAATATATATTGTCCATTTCTGCAGATTCAAGTTGTAGCTACTTTGTAGTTTTTATTTGAGCGCAAATGGAGAACTATTCAAAAAAGGATGGCCCCACCCCCTTTGGTAAGCTGGAATACTTATGGACAAAATTCTTTATCATTTGACTTTTAGATCATAATTGATATGAGACCAGTCACTTGAATTGACATCTTATCTTGATGGATAGTTTTATGATTACAGGGGTAACATGGCAGTTTTCGTTCCTCTGTATTATTTCCTCTAAGGTACTTCTTCTCCATGCATTTCTTACCATAGAATATAAAAATAAAAATTTATCGCAGCGATTTAGCACTACAAACATCAAATATAAACTTCGAGATACATCACATGTAATAATTTAAATTTTATTTCACATTTTGTACTCATATGCTTTAAATTTTACAGAAGTGTTAAATATGTGTAACTGACCAGGAGAATAATTTATTTTATAATTCTGCTCCTGTTATTGCTCACAGTAGTATTTCTGTGCTGGTTTGATAATTGTTTATGTTTTGCAAGTTTGGCCTAAATTGTTTCCTTATTTGGAATAATTTAGGTGGAGCAACTAATATTTTTTATTGTAAAACATGTACAGTTGAGAGAAAGTCAAATATGTTATGACAAGAGAAGTTTAGCAAGATAATGGCGACACTGTAGTAGGATAAAAAGGTATGAAATCTCAATTAAACTGTGCATGGTTACATTTATTTTTATCCCCCCCCTCGATATGAAGTTTTATTCATTATTATGCTTTCACACTAATTATGTTCACTTTATGCTTTTAATTATTAGATTGTTAGTTGTATTTCTTATGAACCTGCCAACGAAAAACGTTCTTTACTGCATGTTGAATTTTCCATCCTTTAATTATTTTGTCCAAAGGACATATGACATTATAAAAATATAATAAATTATAGCCTTTGTTATTATTATTTTATACATTTACATGGATAAAGAAATTAACAAGTTTGAACGAACGGATAAACATATTTTTGTGATATAATTTAAGTTATGTGGAATATCCCAAGGACATTATAATAGCAAATTAAATGCATTATCTTAATGTGTGTAATTTATTTCTTACACAGACAAGTTGCTTAAATATAAGTAAATTTCAATACACTACTTGAGGACAAAACAATCAATAGTAGCATTATTTTATCGTATTAAAATTACTTGAAAAATAATAATGTAAATGTACTTAACAATGTCATTTCTCCACAAAGCTTCTTATTGTTTTTATTATCGTTATTTTCGATTTACAAGTTCTAAATAAATTATTGTGATGTAATGGAGAAATCTGTATATTTGGTGTTAAATGACTGCACTAAAGTGATTGGGTTGGTTGGTATTTCTATTTCGATGAGAAGCAACAATAAATGTTTGATGTAGCAATCCATACACTATCTATGTTGTGATTTTTGTCCCAACTGACTATGAGTAAATAAGATTCAATGTTTCATTGTGATGGGTCGGTTTGATTGAGTACTTTGAAACCAATTTTACATAGCTATATATTATAACATTTGTTTTATATTTTCTTCAACACTAGAAAAAATAGTGCAGTGTGGTTAAACTATCCTAAGACCATTTTAAATAATCAACCATCATCCAAAAATTAAACTACATGACCTACTGTCTAATGCCTTCATCCTTAATGGCTTAGTAATTAAAGATTTAATTCGAATCTGGAAACCAATTTTATTGTTGTATGAAATGTTATATTGTAGGTAACATTCATTTTTCATTACAGTAATCAATTTAATCTCGATTTATTTGTATCTTTTAGTGAGGGGAAACACACATTGGTCATCCATCTCTTCAAGGGTTGAGAAGAGACTAATCTAAGCAATAACATTATTGTGAGATCTATATCTTATGGTAACAGAGTGTATATGTGTTACTACAAAACATTTAAACATATATAGAAATGCAAACGTTGAAATGGATAGGGTAAGATCGGTTAATAGAGTGAGGTTGGCTAATATTTTTGTTTGACTTTTCATATTTCCTATATGTAATAATGTTCGCATATTTATCTAATGAGAGAAAATTACTTTATCCTGTAAGTAGTGTATGACCAAGGTTATTATATAACTCAAAATAATTGACAACCGCCAGTTTCTTCATAATATATCATATAGATTACTTTGAGACCAAGGTTATTATATGCATTATATGCAAAAAAAATTGATTTTGATCCTAAAAGAACGAGAATTTTGCATAAAAAAGGGAAAAAAAGGGTAAGAGTGAAGTTATACGAACATGGTTGTTTTTTCAACTTAATTTTTCATTCAGTTTTCTTAGCTTATTTTAATTATGAGCTATGGAGCCATGTTAGACATAAGAAACAGTGGTTGAACTGCATGTGAAGCAAGATATCGAGATTGTTACATTTTTTTATTGCATTCTTCGAGTAATATTATTATCATTTAGTCTTTCATTTAACCCAAGCTTCGGTTACTGTATGTATTTAACTTAGATGATTACTTCAATATTATGCAACTACTGATGTGAGATTCTAATTTTTTCCATATACATTTTGGATAAAACTCTACTGGGGAATATGCTTCAAAATTTGGTTACTTTAGACTTAGGAGCAGGATCGGCTATCTATTAGATTCCATGGTCAATATGTTGAACTTGAAATTTGTGTTTTGAACTATTGATATTAAAATACAAATTCTGTCATTGATATTTTGATAACAGTTGGTTTATTGATTTTTATATGGTTGAATTCATATTGTCCAATTATTACTCAACCTTGAATTTTACTGCAAGTTGTTATACTACATGATGTGCGATTGTGGTACTTTGGTAAAAAAATATTTGGTTATAAATTTCTTTCATTGTAAGCAGTGAGTTTACTACTTTAATTTACAGTTTTGAACTCATTATTAAGTTACTTGGCTTTTCTATAGACTTACTATATATAACTGGAGTGATCGGTAAAAGTAGGCGGCATTGCTATTATATGTACTGAAACCTAAGCCATTGTGTGCCAACAAAATGCAACTAATAACACACTTATTTTATAAGCTTGATGCTGTAATTCGCTACAACGCTACCGACTTCATACTAATATACAACTTCTTTCACTAGCCCGTGTGTGAAGCATGGGTTCGCACAAGTATTATATTATTACCGAGGTTCAATTCTAGGGCGCACAAGCGACAATAGTATTTTGTGAAATGAACCGTCCGTTTTTTCCTTTCCCCTTCTTCTATCTAGCTATTTCCTTCCTCTTTCATTTTCATAGTTTATTTTCAAGTAAGAAATCCAAATCTTTTTCATTCATAGGTCCAACAGTCTCTTCTTCCCCAAACCCTACCTAACCCATTTCCTCCAAGAAGCGACCAAATCCATCGTTAGCTTAATACAATCATGAATTAGGAAGTGTCCTCCTTCCAGCCCTAGATCCACTTGCTAATTTCAACGAATTGCTGATTTGGTCTGCCCCAATGGCCGATAATCACTGTTGTTTCTCCTGTTGCCATCAAATTCCCAGCGATTTTTTCCTTTAAATTTGCTCCCATTCGAGCGCAACGTTCCTTTGCCATATGTTGTCTTCTACGTCGATTTGGCTTCCCTTTCCATTCGTTGGCCCGGTTACTTCTCCCGTTCACCCGACCTACGCCCATCGTCCCTTCCGCGTCTGGAGCAAAAACCGGGTATGTATATTCACTATTGTGGTTTCCATTGATTAAATGCACTCGATATTTGTTCAGCAATTAACAAAAGGAATATGGATAAATGTTTTCGTCTTTCCTAATTAAATGATTTTCATAATGCGTTATATCCAAATTCCATTTTAGGGATATTTTGATTTGCAATTGCTGCTGTATAGCTTCACTTTTATTTCCTGCACTTTAGGTTGGTTTTCTTGGTCGAATATGTTGTGGTTAGGTAGTGATTGGTTTATCTATGATATCAATTTGTCTAATTAAATGCATAGTATTTGTTCACCGTTTAAAAAAGGGAACTGAGTAACTATTTGAATCTACCATAATTAAATAATTTTCATGATGCATTATATCTAAATTCCATTTTTAGGATATTTTGTTTTGTAGTTGCTCGTGTATAGCTTCAATTTTTGTTCTTGCACTTTAGGTTGGTTTGCTTGCTCGATATGTTGTGGTTAGGTAGTGGTTAGTTGATCAATGATATCAATTTGTTAAACTAATATTTCAAATTCCATTAATATCTGTGTACAACATAGGATGCATAGGACATAGGATATAGTAAGTCTATGATATCAATTTCTTAAATTAATACTTCAAATTCCATGAATACCTGTGTATGACATAGGACGCATAGTGATCAGTTGATATATGATATCAATTAGTTAAAGATAGACATATTTCTTTTGTAACGAAATATGTGTACATAACATGATTGATTTAAGGTGTGTGTATATATATGTATATATATAGACACACACACAGATGTGTGTGTGTGTGTGTATATATATATTATACGTAGACCTGTGTACGAGTTGTTTCAATAGGAGTATGGTTTTTAAATGCATATGTTTGTAGTAAAGATTAAAGATAAATGAGTGGAAATCAAAATTAGTAATCATGGTTCTCATTTCCAATATTCAGTTCGTCACATGTCTTTGCTTTATGTATATTTTGTTATATGATGTTTTAGTGTCATGAAATAAGGTACGTCAGGATTCTTATCTTTCATAATAATGCTTCAAAATTCAACAAATATATTCAAATAATGGGCAAGAGTTGTACATTTTACTTCTTATGTCTCATTTCAATGACCAACCTCATATTATTTGCAGTGATCCTAAAAATTTGCAACCAACGAACAGTTGTATTTTACTTCAAGTAAGGCTTTTAGGATACAATGATGATACATATGTCTACCTTGAGATCCATTTATAATATCATCAACATTAGCTTTCTATGGAAGTAAGGCTTATTATCCCTTTTGTGGTTACTAATTTCCCGCATATGTATCAAATATGTTTGTGTTTCCAACATCTACGTTTATGCTTCATTTTAAACTCTAGCTTTTGTTTTTACTTTTGTTTGCAATTTCCTCTTTTTATCTTTTCTTTCTTTTCATGCTTTTTCCAAATGGTTTTTCTTTCGGTAAATATGTCATACTTTGGTTATATGTTTGTTTCAATTGAAATATGATATTAAAATACATTACATATACATGATTGGGTTTTATACAATGTAGCTTAGGCAAATCTTGCATGTGTGTATTATCATTTTAAATGCTTTATTTGGGTATCAAATAGTTGGAATATAGTACAAATTGGATGTCAAATAGTTTTGGATATCAATATGTACTACAATTTTATGGAACTCTTTGGATATTAAATAGTTTGCAGTGAGTGCACCTTTCGTCTGCTTCATGTTATTCTTTTCTACACTCAATGCATCTGTCCTCGGATTGAGTTTCCACTCCTCCTTTTCTATTGTATTCCTTAATTTGCATTGAGAGCCGTGATGCGTAACGAAAAATGGAACCATCATCAATCTTCATGAACGACGATCTGTCCTCCGTTTGAGTTTTCACTCCTCCTTTTCTATTGTATTCCTTAGTTTGCATTGAGAGTCGTGCCGGGCAACGGAAAAAGGGAACCATTCATTGATCCAATCTTCATGAATGACGAACATTCAAATTGTACCGCTGAGGGTACTGATCCACTGCCTTCTTTACACATCGACAACGGGATTAGTTTTCTATCATTGATGTTTCTGAACAACAGAGGGGCCCTGTACAAGTTATGTAAGGCTATTGAGGTTTAATCCTTTTTATATGGATCAGTGGCACATTGCCCCTATTCTCTTATTTATTCTCTATTTTTATAGAATTTAGGTACTTCGGTTCTATCCTGTCTGCCTCGAGCTGTGAAAAGAAAGTACACAAATTCAAATGCAAAGTCGTTCACCGCCAATCTTAAGGACCTTACTAATGCTATTAACCCTTTTGCATCATGTTAACCAACGAAAAGTTGAGAAACTTTGACCAATGTGCAAAGTACGTTTTCCTCCATCGATTTGAGACCGTCTTCTCAACATTTACCTTCTGCTATCGTCAATTCATCTACTTCCATTGTTGAAACATGGTCCATCGGGAAAACTGATCAAACGTACTTTCTAGGAATGAACGACACACTTGATGTTTTTTGGTTTATTAATATAATGTCATCAGGTTGAGTGATTTTTTATATATACATACGTACATACATACATATATATATTCCTGTAGATAAACGGCTGAAAAGGATGAGCAAAAGCTAGGTTATATGAAAAAGTGACCTTTACTCCCTTGAAGTTTGTAGACATGGTACGTCATTGCGTTAAATTTGTACCCTATTTTCAACACATGCATAGTTTTATTCCATTCTCTCATGTAAATATTAATTATAAACTTCGTCTACAATTCCAGTCATCAACTAATGTCATCTATGGTGGGTTCTCCACAACTTAATTTTATTACAGAAACTCAAATGAAATTGTAAGAATTTCCTGATTGCTTTCCATTCATTACTTCGTCAATCACCATAGGGATCAAATAATAATTTATTAGCTATGTTCTGTTTACTCCGGTTGTACAATATAGGTTCATACTAAGAGGGAATTAATTTTTTTCCTTACAGTTCAGGCCTATAATTAACTTATAATGTTTTTTGAGGGGATGTTTATTACAATAACACTTATGTTTTTTGAGGAGATGTTCATTGGTAGCTTGCTGTTCATGTTTGAACTCATTGCTTCAGTGATCTAGACGGTAAATTTAGGTAATTGAAGGTACTATTACTTTTGGTGCTTGGTCTAAATAACTCAAATGAGTGCTTTAGCGAGCAATATAGTAGTCATGAAAACAATTTTAATTAGAAATATATGTATGTCTACATATGTATATTTACCCATTTATGCATCAGCAAATGTCTTTCTATTTTCAAAAATAAAATCTTTGTAGTTTCGCCAATTTTCTTTATGCACATAGGATGCTCAAAATTGCTTTAGTTTTGCATGATGATGGCACAACCAATGGCCATTGTTGTGCAATCTCCCACTGTCCATGTCCTAAGTGCTCCTATCTTATAAGATTTTTCTCCTTCTCCTAGATCAGGTAAATTATTTTGGATTTCCCATTGTTTTTCTCTATGAGATTTAGTTATTTCTCATCTTTTTTGTTGCTGTTGTTTTTGCATAATTGTATGGTTTATACTTTATTGCTTTTCAAACATAACTACACATTTCAATTCATAAAAAATTTCCATATTAGAATGCAAATAGTTTGCACTAATCTTCTGCTCAATTTAATTTGGAATGTCATAGTTTTTTAGATTATTTAATTAGAAATTAATAATACCCAATGGATAACTAAATGTCAGACATTACCTATGCTACAATTGTATAATAAACACACAACCTGCTACAGACTTCACATATGTACAATGTCAGTAGTAAAAAAAACCTTCCCATATTACCACAATATCAGGTATTCATCTCCACAATAGTTTTTTCATAGTCGACACACAATCATAACTCAAACTTGATGTCATTTCCTTCTGTAACAGTAGATAATCACCAATAGAGATCGAACATACACCACTCAACTCACTAACAGTTGATAACATGGGAGCAATGGTAAGGTTATGGGTAGCCAGGATTTAGGACTCCATCAACTTCAGAAGCAACGATGTTTTTGGGTTTAACTTGAAACTATTAGATAACGAGGTATGATTATCCAAATAAATTGATTTACCACAAACAAAATATCCATGTATTCAATTGCCATGGTAACAAGTTTACTTCAAATTATATCAATATGATATTAAACATATCAACATTGTTCAAAAAATTGATAATTATAGTGCACATTTTATATACTGTAATTATCAATGATTACTATTCGTCAATACTCACTGTTTATTTTAAAATTTAACAATCTGCACACACCGTCAGGCATAAAACTATGACATATAGGTGTAAAATTTACATGTTTATTTGGTTTTCTAATATGGCGTTGTCTTTAAATTTCTATTAACTTCAGCCTAGGATCAATGATTTAACATTAGTCCAATTGCAATCCACTCATGCACAAAATGATACAAAACTTGATCATAATCGGTTTATTATAGTAAATTTTAATTTATGTAAAGTCTAGGTAAACAATTGCAAACTTTTATTTTTCAAGTTTGATAACAAGCTTGAGTCACCTTTAGAAGTAAACATGATGATTTTTCTAATGCGTTGGATTGTGGTATCGTGTTATAGTTAATCTTCCACTAAATGAGACCAATGAATATGCTAAAATGAGTTAAGATGCACACAAATGAAACATAATTTTTAAAATTAAAACTATTTTTACTTACTTTGAACATCATTTCATGATGATTCCAGTACTTATATATACTATTATACCAATGTTTCTAATTCTTTCCTGTAAATAGTATATTTGTTATTTTCAAAATAATTTAAATTTTCTAACTAAAATAAATATATTTTTGCCATAGCCATCACTAATAAAATAATGTAACTCAACCAACATCTCGTACAAAACAATCCAACACCTTTTTCGTTGTCTGTCCTTTCTTGGACAAATCGATGGCTGAAGCACTCTGTCTTATTTTTAAATTTAGAAAAGTATTTACTGATAAAAAAGAAAAAGAAAACATCACTTCTTCGTGACAACCAAAGACAGAAGGAAAATTTCCCTCTTTATACTAGTATAAATTGCACGATACGTGCATCTGATAGCTAAAGATATTTGGTTTTTATTAAAAAAAATTAATGGATGGATATGTGATATGTGATATAAGTGCAAAATCTTTGATGGTCCCAATGCTTTTATTACAAATAGTTATTGGTGGCGTTGGTTGCAAATTGATAGTGAAATCCGTTGATGGATGGTCGCAAAGAGGACGGTGGTAGAGATAGTTCATCGACAATGAGATTTCGTTGATAAAAAGGGTATTTTTGGAATTTCAAAAAGACACCGTGAAAATTCTATTTATTGAATTCTCTTTATTAATAGTAGAGATATGTGCTATTCGATATTGTAGATTATGTGCAGCATCCAAAATTTGAGATGAAGCAATGCGTTGGCTCAGCAATCCACCTGTGTTACAAATTTTGATCACCCGATTTTTGGTCCCGCGTTAAAAAAAACATGTGTATATTATAGTATCTAAAATTTCATTCTAACTGCTATTTCAGTAAAGACAGGTTATTATCATACGTGCAAATTTTAAGAAGAGAATACTATATGTTGCAAAACTGGAAAATGAAGAAGCGGATGGTTCAGAAACCCATACTAATTCATAGAAACATAATTATGTTGCATTGCTAATCATCCGATGGCAACAGAAGCATATAATAATAACACAACAGTATATTAATTAATTAATTACAAATTGTAATGGATGCGGCTCGTTGGAGAAGACGTAGAAATCGCCATCGGTGTTGAATTGATTTCGGTTAGTGGACAATCGACTAATGTAGTTGCAGTAGTGGAGGATTGCATCGATGTAGTTGAAGTAGTGGAGAATTAGGAAATGCGGCTGACATTGTTTTCGTGGGCTAGCAAACGGATGGCAAAAAGAGCGACATGTGAAGGGTAGTTTAGGGATTTCAAAAAGACATGGTTGATCCTAGTTCATTGAATTATCATTATTAGTAGTAAAGATGTTATCAGTTCAAGGCAGTACTCCTCTCTCTTCTTTCACCGCCTTATTCATGGAAATCGAAACAAGAAAAAAATCAAGCTTATTTACCTTCAAAAATTTGTAACTCGACTTATACTCGATAATAAATTGCAAAAAATGAAATCTTTGAGCTTATGGGATGGAGATCTTTATGAAGCTATGTTTGTTATAGTGTGCGATGGAACAATTGGGTTCGGTAGTTTTAGAATTTGGGTATATTGGCCTGGGGTTTGGATCGTGGAGGATTAAGTCGATGTTTGGCAAAATAGAGATAGATTTTGGATATGTATGCTCAAATAGCAATGTTTCTCTAACTCTCATGGTAACCGACGCTTCATAGAAGAAAGCGACTTGTCGGGTCGTGGAATTGCTTACCAACTCGCGATGTATATAGTGCAGTCGAGCCTAAACCGAGGGTGTTTATATTATGTGGATATAGGGGTGAAACGTGGATACGTACAGACGTGCATGGATATATATATATATATATATATATGTATGTATGTATGTATGTATGTATGTGTTGCATGAAGAATGGAATATAGGGTTGTTTATATTATGTGCAGTAAGAAAAGAGAAAGGAGGGGAGGGAAGTATGTTCAGGCAAGAGAAGAAGAGGATAAGACTTTCGGTTCTTGATAGTCTGGGCTAAGCCCAATAGAAGTGTGGTGAGGTCAAATTTGGACATCATATGCCATGTTGGAATCCTGTCGTCGTCCTCTATGTGATGGAGCCGAATTAATTGCATTTGGAACTCGCTGAATCTGGAGCTATATTCAAACATCGTTCGACTATAGACCAAACTGAATGCGTAAGCGACCTTTGGAATAATGGTGAGTTAAACTCACCTTTTTAATTTACCAATTTAATGTTATGTAGAATAAATTTATTTCTATCCGCTTGAATTGATTGAATTGGCTGATTGATTGACTATGATCCAAGATGACGATATAGCATCTTGAAATGCTATTAGATTATTGAACTTGATCTAAGATCACGATTTAGCATCTTGAAATGCTATTAAATCTTGTTTGAGTTTATTTTTAAACTTATTCCAAGTATTGAACCATGTATGGAATTGATAAATAAAATCGATTTAAGTACGTTGTTTAATTATAACTTAATTGAAACTAAATAGAATGGGAGTTATCTATTTGGTCAAATGGACACCGTTGAGTAATAAGTGAAAGATTTTTATGTCGAATGACTTTTGTTAGCAGAATCAATCCATGTTCTGCTATTAGATTAATTTGGACTTTATTTAAAGTGGTAATTGATTATACTAGATAATTTATGTGTTAAAAAATTGATTGTTAATTATGGATCAGATTTATATATAGGCTTGTTATGTAAATGCATGTAATTTAACTTGGAAAGTTAAATTGGAATTAAATGGTAGCTTGTTAAGTACCATTGTGATCGTTAACCCTTTTTTGGATTTGGAAAGTTGCGAATGTTGTTTATTTTCATATTTTATAATTTAAAGTAAAAGGTTTTATTTAATTATTATATATACAAATTGTTTTGTTTAATAATTTTTTACAATTGTTTTGTAAAATTATTTATTTAATAATGATTAGATGTTTTAAAATTAATTGTTTGTTTGATTTTGTTTAAAGATAATAAATAAGTTATTATTAAATATTAAAACTAAATAATTATATCATTAATAATAATAATATTTAAAAGCTAATTAATTTTATTTTAAAGTTGATTAAATTTATTTTATTATATTAAGATCTTTAAAATGTTAAAGGTTAAATAATGATACTATTAATAAATGTTTTAAAACTATTTTTATATTATAAAAAAATGGTTAGTATATTTTGTGACATTTAAAATCTTATTTACTATAATTATATAATAAGTTGTTTATAAAGAAATCTTTTATGTAAAAGAATTGGTTAAAGGAGTGTATAAATTTAAAGGAGATATGAAATATTAAAAGGGATGGTTTACAAATGGTTTGAGATTTTAAAAGAATATTTATCTAAATTAAACTTTGAAATATACATATAGATTTTAGAGATATTTATAAAATAAAGAGATTTTGGAAAGAAATGCTTAAATTTCATAGCGTAATTCGAGGGGCAGAGATTGCCTACCACTTATTATGGATTTGCAGGGATAACGACGTAACCATTGTACAAATTGCGATCTTGAAATTTCATGGCGTAATTCAAGAGACAGAGATTACCTGTAGCTAAGTTTGGATTTCTCTGGGATAGAGATGTAACCATTGAGATGTGATCTATGGTCGATACCGAATAGTGCTTTCCATATTTAATTTAAAAAAAAATCAAATATTTTTTAAAGGAATGGTTTGTGAATATACTTATTCCGATGAGATAAGTATGTGACTGTTTTTGATAAAGAGATTTAACTTGTTGAAATTAAATTAAATGAGGCTGAGTGATTTCAGTGGAAAAATGAAATCTTTGTTTGAATGTTTGTTTATTTGATAGTTAAATAACCGACTATCAAATCCCGACCTAAATATGTAATCCTTCTTAATTTTGGACGTACAGAAATATTCCCTACTTAACATCGAAGAATTTTAACTCTGTAAATATCTAAGGGAAATGCAAGAATTATGCGGTACGATTACCATCAGTTTACTATACTGTACGTATAAACTTATGGATCTTCTAGGACAAACGATAAGGAGATTCGTCCACTTAAATGGTTAGGGGGTGATCCTCGATCTTATGTATTGTCTGATTATTTCCTAAAAAGCTGGTCTTGAGCATTCCGAAAATCAATGAATGGTTTATGGAGCACCTAGGAAATGGAGAGTGTACTCATAAGAGATGACTCGAAACCCATGAACTACTCCGAAACCATATACGGTAAAATAGAGGAGAAGCGTTATATTTTGGGATGTTGAAATCCATGTGTGGTTCCGTGACTTGTTGGAGTGTGGGAATCTGTGTGAGATTCCAAGATCTATTGAGATGTGGGAATCTATATGTGATTTTGAGGCCATTGTGGTGTGGAAATCCATATTGGATTCCGTGATCTATTTTTGGAGCAGTGCATAAGCTGGAACATCAGACGTAGCCTCATTAGAGGAAAGGACTAAAACCAGAGACAGGAGGCTTGGCCAGTAGGATTGGAAAACCCATAGGGTGTACTCGGATCCTTTTCTAGCAATACGGATACCTTTAGTTGTTTTTGCATGCCGGAGCGATGCGGTCTTAGAAAGACCAGTTATGTTTTTCCTTTAATACCATGGCTAGAAGGGTATGATGCTTTGGAAGGATAACTTTGATCCTTGTACACGAGGACCGTTCTCGAAGTACTGAGGCACCTCTGTGGAAATCCTACATAATTAGCGAACGAGCTTTATTGATTTTTGATTTTTATGACTAGTATTGTTGTGATGTACACAACACATGCATCACAGCTACTTGTCATTATTACTTTGGCGATTAGACACTATTATAATATCAGATAATTTTCAATAAAAAAAGTTTTCGTTTATCGTAAGGTAAAAACCCATCCGTGTTTGTTTGCGGTAAGGTCTTACGAGGCACCTTTGTTTGAAAGGGTTATAAAAATTTAAGAATCAAGTTGGTTGTGTTTTCTCACGCTGGTTTTACCAGACCGACCCGGGCGTGGTTTTTTCTAAATGCTCGGGTCATAGATGGATATTTTGGAGCTTTAGGAGAGGAGATGGAAGCCCAGAGACATATCCACATAGATGGTTATATTTTCCGTTTCTTACATTGTTGTATATTATTCAGCAATTGTAAGGACATGTTGTTATAACTGTCCGTGCTGAGATAGGTTGGTCTACCTTGATTGATGTCTACATATATATATATTACAGTTTTGATTTTATGTAAAAGATTGTTATATATTATAAATTATTCGTTCCACTGTGAGATTCTATGTTGTTTAGTTCTTCTGTCTTCCTTCTTATTTCTTTTCCCTAAAAATCCTTCTTTCTGTTCGATTTGGGCTAGATATGTGTGGTTTATTGTCAGATTAAATCTTACGGAAAAAGTGGGTCGTTACACTATATCTGTTAGTATACATAAAATCATTAGAGTATAACAATCAATAATCAATCTGGACAGTTATAATAACTTGTCCTCACTAGTGTTGACTATACAGTCTACAGACACGATGGAATATAAACAAGTACGTGATATACGTCTTCAATCCTCCAACTTGTCTCCTGAGCTTCATAACATCCTAAGCTGAATCTGTAATACTCGGTCTGACCTGAGAATTATAATAAAATAATACCCGAGTCAGTCTGGAAAACGTACGTGAAAGAACACACTCAATTTGAATTATTACAATTTTCAAAATCCTTTGAAAAACAAAGGTATCTTGTAAGACCATGTCACACATAAAAAAGATGGGTTTTTACCTTACGTTAACCAAAACATTTTATATCAAAATCATCTGATATTATAATAATGTGTATAGAAAGTAAATTAGAAAATAGCCGAATGCTTGCATCTTACGTTTCAGTAATATTTTATATACAATCAAAACCATACAGGCTCGTAATGGATATTGGATTCCATACTATAACGAGGTAAGGAACTATTTCGATGAGTGCATCTCTAGAACAATGCACTCAGGTCTGACAAGGACATCTTGTATCCTGCCACACAGGACCGGCCTAGCACTTGACTACTAGTACTGAATATGTTATCACCCCGGGTGTTCCCACCCTAATCGAGATCTCTCTTTCCATGCACAACCATATCCATAATTAAATATAATATATCCGAGGGTATCTAGAAAGGTGATAACATACCCTACTTGGGTACAACCTACTTAGCCCTGCGGCATGCCCTGTTTTAGTCATTTCTCGGTTGATGAGACTTGAGGCTACGTTTACCTTTTAGAATAACATTCATACTTGGAATGCTAACACAGCCTTATAGTCAAGGAATGAAATGATAACATTTATCCATACAATTTGTTCTAGATCTGGACAAACCAAATCTTCAAAATCACTATCTCATTGGCTTCACAGTATCATAATTCATAATGCAAAAATCAGATCGAAGTAGTTTTCGGATAATCAAATCCAATCTCGGTCTCTTTGAAATGATTAACGAACTTGGCCAAATTAGATAGTCGATTATTTAACTATCAAATAACATCCAGAAGTAGTCAATAGGCCTTATTATGTAAACTTTCAAAAACATTTCTTCAAAATGTCTTTCCAAAGATATATATATATATATGTATGTATGTATGTATGTATGTCCAGTATTTCCAACATTTGAAAACAATTTCATACCCTTATATACTTAATGAGATAATTTAGATTCATATCGACAATTAGAAATATTTCCAAACTCCATTTTTCTATTCAACACTTGAAAAATATTTCTATAATAAAATCTCATAGTTAAAATATTTTAAATTCTTCCAGTTCAATACTTAGGAAATATTTATAAGTATATATTTTCACAAAATCATTTTATTTCCAATACTTCGGAAGTATTCTATTTATTTCATACTTCTAAAAATTCTTTTCAATTTAACTGTAATTTCCTTAACCTAACGAATTCCATAAGTTTCCGAAATTCATAAATTAAATTCCTTTAAATTTCCAAATCGATTATACTCATTTATAATCACAACTACCCATTTCTAACTTCCTTTGTAAATTATAATTTATTTCTGAAGTTTCACTATAACATTTCTCTTATAAAAGACATATCCGTTAAATAACTCCATTTACAATTCTCAAGAGGATTTATAAATAAATTTCAATCATTCAAAAACTATATATATAAAATAAGTATTTTTAAATAATAATTCATTTGAAAGTATATTTAAGTAATTATTTAAAATAAATAAACATTTTTAAATAAACATTGATAATTCATTTCTAATTCACTTTTAAATAGACTAATGGATTTATAAAGCTAATTATGAAAAATCATAATTTATTTCAATAAATACTAAATATTTGAATAACTGACTTTTCCAAAATATTTTAATCTAAATTATATTTTATAAACTACATAGTTCAATAAATAAAAATCTCATTTAAAATAATTTAAAATTCCTCGACAAAAATTAATTTTAAAATCCCATATTCCAATTTCAATTTATAAATCCCTCTCGATTCATATCACATCGATTACATCTCAATTTCATAATCATTCTCACATTCAAAAATAGATTCCACTATTTCTTTTCCAAAAAAAATTTTCATAACTCGATATAAATTCATATTGTAAATTTATATTTATAGTTCATCAACTCATATTATTTTCTTAATTTGTAAACATGGTTTATAAATTAATAAACCCCTTCGAGTTTCACTTGTTTATAAAACTAATCCCATTTATGAAATCTCATTTTATAAATCCATTTCTTAACAAATTCAATTTATATTTTCAAATCTATTTTAAAATATCGATTTCAACTTCTTTTCATATATTTTCTTGGAAATATCCTTTAAAAGTTCATTGTTAAAAATTCTATATGTATTATTTTAAAATCTCTATTTAAAATATTTTTCGAATAATTAAGTATAACCCAAAATCAAATATTTTCTTTTATCCAACTGAATTTCCTTTAAAATAATCCAAATTTCGATATATATAATTTTTATATTCAAAACCTCCTTTTACATCCTTTCAAATTCCAAAAATAATATTTATGGTATTTAAAATACCTAAGGTTAGGCCAGTGCTACAATAGCATCCAAATAAACAAATCATACAACAATCCATAACAGATTATCAATTCACATCATATATCATTATATATGAAAACAATCAACATATATTTGAGGAATTCAATGGGACCTCTCCAATCTGTTTTTCTCCATCCATAGATGTTAATACAACATAAAAATATCAATCCCATTTCGAGAGGGATATCGCAGTATATAGGGTCATCCATTATTATACGGAGCGCATAGCGTCTCATGCGCTCCAATGGCGGGAAATATATCCAGCTACTAATATATATACTACTATATATAATATAACATCCAAACTTATAATAATTTATAAATTCAACCAAAGATCCAATAATTAATTTTAACATTTTAAAATTTATTGTAGTAATCCAAATGGGTGAGAATTTTACTCACCTTGATTTTTATTTTGAAATTGTTAATCGTTCCAACTAAATTCTTTTGCATAGATTCCATAGCTCTATACCCCACAAGACTGATATCGTTCTATTTAAACCTCATATAAATGAATTATGAGTTTATTAAAAAAATTGAGGTTACATAATTTATTTAATAACTTAATAAAAATTAAATTATCGTAATTACGGTTATTAAGCTTTACCCTGCAATTATATTCCTCATCATGTCTAGATAGCATGCTTGATTGCGAATTTCTATACACGTCGCCATGCTCATCGAAGCACTGCCACACGTCACCATGGCCCCGGTAGGCTCCACTCCAGTCACCACGAATCGAGCATGCTCTCCCCTAGTGCATCGCGACTCCCTGATGCTCGATTGCTGCATCTCAATTCGAACGCCTCATCACCTTCCAGGACCACGCGACCATCACAACAAGAAATGCCTTCTACTCTAATCACCAACGCTCGAATGGTTTCCCTACCCATCACGCGAAACTCTCTAGGTCGCTGCCTCCTTCCTCTAGGCTTTCACGATTTCGTCGAATTAGACGTCGATCGCGATTTGCATTATGTTTTCTCTTTATATATATATATATATATAAAATTTGGTGAACCGATGTGATGGAAATAGGGAACTTATTTAAACGAGAAGGGGAGATAAGGTAGGTCGGCTCGATCAGTTTTTAGGCATCTCGAGCAAGATATAGGGTTTGACTAAAAATATATGTATATAATATTATTAAATTTTCAAAATAGGTTGCTATGCATAACTCGTAATCCTGAACCCCTATTGAGGCATGTCTCCAGGTGTTCCTAATGTTATACCCCTATTTCGAACCCAATGGAACAAGTTTCATAGCCTAATTAAATCGTATGTGGAAGATAGCTTTTTAAATTTACTATTTAAATTAACGTCAATTAAATTATTTCTAGGCGTTTTCAGATCGCATGACCAAACGATGAATTTAAAAGTTACGAAATTTGAAATCTGATAATAATACACTATTATGTATCCAATGGAATGGTTTCGCTGAATTCTAAGATTATGCCGCGGATTGCAATTTTAACGCGTCGATTAAATCGATAATTTCAAAAATTAACGAAATCACTTGAAATTATAGTTTTAAAAACTTATTAACTCAATTCGAATTCGAATAGAATTTATATTAACATTAGAAATCATTTTGATTCACATTCAATTTAGATTTCAATTATTCATTATTTTTGTATTACAATAAATCGTTATATTTGAAATTTTAATTCATTCTAAAATTTTCAACCAAATCTTCATATTTTAAATCAATTCATATTCCAAACCTAATATTTAAAACCATTTAAATATTTAAATTTTAAATGTCGGGAAATCTGGGTCGTTATAGATCAAAATAAGAATCTAATCTTTGTAGGAACTACAGAACGTAATACATATAGATTAAATATGAAAGTTAATCATAACACAAATATGTGTCTAGTAGCCAAAGAAAATATTCCTTCATTATGGAAAAAAAGATTTTGTCAAATAAACTTTCAAGCAATATTCAAATTATCTAGAAATAATTTAGTAAAAGGTTTACCAAAAGTGAATTTTAAAATAAATAGTATTTGTTATGCTTGTTAGTTAGGAAAATTAACCAAATCTACTTTTAAACCAAAGAAAATTATTTCTACATTACAACCACTTGAGTTATTAGATTTAGATCTTTTTGGACCAATTCAAGTTCAATCTATAAATCATAATAGTATGTTTTTGTAACTATTGATGATTTGTCAAGAAACACATGGACAATGTTTTTGAAAAATAAAAGTGATACCTTTGAAAATTTTAAAATCTTTGCTAAGTAAATTCAAAATATTAAGAATATAAAAAAAAATATTCAAAGCAGTCACGGTGGCGAATTCGATAATGATACTTTTGAAAAATATTGTAAAAAGATAGGAATTGTCCATAATTTTTCATTTCTCGGAACTACACAACAAAACGGAGTTGTAGAAAGGAAAAAATAACACTTCATGAATGCGCTAGAACTTTATTAAATGGAAGCACTCTACCATAACATTTTTTGGCATATGTTGCAGCATTTACTTATTATGTTTTAAATCGAGTCTCCATTAGGCCATTAACAAAACTTACCCCGTATGAACATTTTAATAGAAGAAATCCCAATATATTATATTTTAAAGTTTTCGGTTCAGAATGTTTTCTACTAAATACAAAAGACCAAATTGGTAAATTCGATCCAAAATCCAATAAAGGAATATTCATTGGATACTCGGAATGAAGAAAGGCATTAGAATGTATAATAAAAGAACTAAAATAATCGACGAAATACTTAATGTCTCATTCGATGAAAATTTCAAATTTAATAATAGAAATGAAGATGAAGAAATAATTCCAAAATCAAATATCACAGAAGATGATATTGAAAATAATGTTGAAATTGAAAACAATAATTTACCAAATGAAAATGAAATTTGAATTCCCAAGACTTTTAAGAAATCACCCAATATAAAATGTTATTGGAGAAATTAAACATAAGAACTCAAAATCAATTAAATCAATTGGGTCATATAGCTTTCCTATCGAATATTGAACCCAAAAATGCTAAAGAAACCTCAACTATTGATTTCTGTATTATACATATGTGAGAAGAGCTAAATCAATTTTAACGAAACAAAGTTTGGGACATAATTCCTAGACCTAGTAATCAAACAGTTTTTGGTACTAAGTGGGTTTACAAAGATATAGCCAATGAGCAAGGAAATGTTATTCGAGGCAAAGCTAGATTAGTTGCTCAAGGTTACGATCAAGAAGAAGTGTAACGACCCGACTTTCCAGACCCGGAAAGTCGAAACATTTGTGTTAAAGAAGAAGAGGTAGAGGAAGAAAGTAGAAAATCAACACCAGAATCTCACATCGCAGCGGAATAAAATATAATAAACAATAACAGATCTTTACACAAATCAAAACTATATCTGTTTTATACAATACATCATTAGAGTATACTTATATACAACTGGGCAATAATCATATCATATCCTCAATACAACAGAGTACAGCAAACCAACACAGTGGAATATATATATATAACAAGTACGGAAGATACGTCTCGCCACCCAGCTCGTCTCCTGAGCTTCACAGCTAAAATCCGAACCCGTTTATCTCGGTCTGACCCGAGCATCATATAAAACAATACCCGAGTCAGTTTGGAATACCAGCATGAGAAAATTGCACTCAAATTGATTATTAAAGTTTCAAAATCCTTTGAAATCAAAAGCATCTCGTAAGCCAACGCCACAAATAAACATGTCGGGTTTTTACCTTACGATAGCTAAAACACTTTTTATAAAATCCTCTGATATTATAATAGTGTCTATATACAAATACTTATTCAAATAGCTTAAATTGTTACATTATTAAATTCCAGCATACTAGCCACACCGTGGGTAATACAAACAAAACTCATACAAGGCACATAGGGAGAATGGATTTTCAACGAATGACTAGGCACTGGGGTACCACCTGTTACAGTACGTGGCCTAGATCACAGTACCGAGGAGTACGCCCGCTCCCCTACAACACAAGGCCGGAATCACCTATGGGCAATTCCGAATATGATCACCCCACGGTTGGGATCAGCAACCGCACCACTAAGCCGAAATAAAGGGACATCTAGGCAGGGATGACCATACTCTCCAGTGGCCGCTACCCACGAAGCCTTGCTGCATAACCCTTGATTTTCAGTCATTCCCGGTTGATGAGGCTAGAGGCTAAATGTTACCTTTATAGAACGTTTCACTTAGAATGTCCATCGTACCCTAACGATGTTTCGCAAGCATTCGTCCATACAAGTCCGTCCCCGGGTCCGAACGGAACTGAAAACCCCATTTTATCTTCAATATCAAACTCGTTTTCCCATGAAACGTACAAACCGGATCGAAGTGGTTTTCGAGAAATAAATCTCAATCTCGGTCTCTTTGAAACGATCAGCGCATTTGGCCAATATTGATAGTCGGTTATTTAACTATCAATTAACATCCATAACATCCATCAACAAATAAATAATTTATCCCCAAATTATTTATTAATCCTTAAAATATCCTCACAAGATATCATTTCCATTTCCACCCCTTTGGAAACAATTTCAAATATATTCCTCACAGTAAATAATTTCCAAATATTTATTTCCACTAAAACACCAAGTACAAAAGATCTTTAGATTTTAAAATAATAATAAAAAAACTTTATTATAGACATACTTTATAAAATACTTTAATACTTTATCAAATATATACTCTTAAAAATTTAAAAATAAACCACTTTGTAAATGTAAACTAAACCTTCTCTTTTTAAACATAATATCAATCACTTTTTAAATAATTATTACAATGATAGATTGAAAAATGAACACTTACTTTAGAATTTAATTTAAAATATATAAATTTTCTAAAACATGTTGTTAACGTTAAAATATGAACGATAACACCCGGTGTGTGTAATAAGATCGTGAAAGCACCACCCGTGTGACGGGAACAGAAATTAAGCAGGAAAATAGCAGAAATGCAGTAAATGAACAACGGATTTATAGTGGTTCGGCCCGTAATTGAGCCTACGTCCACTTTATAGTCTCTTATTGCTAATTCGGTTACAATTCGATACAATATCCTTCAAAATGCAATACAACTTGATTATGAAAGCGCTCTTGACTACCAGCTCAATCTTTGATGATGAAACTCGACGAATCCATGTAGGATGTTAGGAGCTCTTCTCGAAGATTGTTGTAGTGTCTCGAATGCTTGAGGATCTTAGATTACTGAATGAGAGGAGGCTTCGACAGCGTAACGGCGCTTGGAGAAATGAATTGCCAAAAGTCCTCTTCATGTTGGAAGTGGTGGGGTATTTATAGGAGCTGATTTGGACTCTGGAATTTTCCCCAAGTCCTAAGTCGTCGCCGACTTAGTATAAGTCGCGGCCGACTTATGGTAGGTCGCAGCCGGCTCATCAATACTTCCACAGTAGTTCGTCTCCTTTTCTGGTTTTATGCTCAAGTCCTAAGTCGTCGAAGATCTAAGGTAAGTCGGTGACCAGGTGAAGATGTAGGGTGTTCTGAGATTACATACGACTCAGTATAAGTCGTAAGTCGGCGACGACTTAAGAGATAGGTCGTAGGTCTTTAAGTCGAGGACTTCTTTAGGTCGGAGCCCCTCCTTATCTCGCGAACTGCTAAGTCAGAGGCCTTTCGTAACTTGCTAACCGGTTAAGTCAAACTACTCCTTAACTCGTACACTGTTATGTCGGAGCATTGCTTAACTCGGAATCTTTCTTAACTTGGTCTCAGCCCTTGAGTCACCAATTACCTTAAGTCATGACCTGTTGAGTCGGCACATGTCTTAAGTTGGCGTCTTCCTTGAGTCGGCTACTGTTAAGTCGGTCCTGTAGCTTAGGTCGAATGTTGCTTTAAATCAATTTGTTAGGTCGGTCTTCGTCCTGAGTCGGTGGCGCTTTTAACTCATTAGGTTATGAACTAAAAGAGGGTTAACACATGTGTTTAAAAAAAACAACATTAGAACCTTAACGAATATAGACAATTTCTTTGAAAATGTATTTGGATATCTAGAGAAATACACTTCTCTTCCACATTCTTTTTAAAATAAATTACTATTTATTTTTAAACAAATTCGAATCTCTTTTAAATTCCCGGCTTGAATTTATATTTTCAAATATCCATCGATATTTTATTTCACTTTATAAACCCAGTTTATAAAAAAAAATCTCACTTCATAACGGTTAAATCAATTTACACTAAATTTCAGATTTATTTCACTGTTGAAATAATTTCTTATTTACTTCGTTATTTCAAATATATTAACTTCCAGATTTTTATTTCCCAATTTCGAGTTAAACCCCTTTTTACTAAAATACAAATTTTCGGATTTCCGAAATTCCTCAATTTATACTTTAATTAAATTAAATCTTTGAACTTCCAAAGATAATAAATTCTTTTATACTTTAAATCCATATCACTTTAGATTAAAATGTATTATCCCCCTATGAATTTAAAAATTCTCTTATTCCATATTTGTTAAAATTCAAATCACTTTATTTTATTTTCAATTCATTATTAATTTTATTCTAATTCCCTTGAATTATTTTACTTAAAATTTTACTCTTTGATTTCTTTTCAAAAATTCGATTTTGTAGATTTTGATAATTCATTATACTGAGAAATTCAATCCGATCATATTATCCAATATACATCATCACAGGATATCAAATATTCATAATCACAGAATATTAAATAAGCTAAATAATTTTGAGGAAACTAGTTGGATCCTTCCAACTTGTTTCCCTGCATCCACAGACGTTAGCACAATACCAATTCCACTTCGAGGTGGAATATCGCGGTATATGGGATTTAAATAAAAATCATCCGCTATTATGCGACGCATAGGGTCTCATCCGCTATATAATGCGGGAATATCAACTCCAATATATACATATGCCAATATATATATATTGGTATATACTACTATATATAATATAGCACATCCATCAATGCAAACATTCAATCAAATATTTAAATTTAACTATTTAAATTTAAATTAAAGCCAGATGAGTGAGATTAACTCACCTTTGATCTTTGATTTGCAACCCATCTCCATTCCCGCTTGTTTTTCTCCACAGTTTTGAACCTTGTATAAGTATTGTACGGTTTATAAATATTTAAAATAACCTAACAATTTATTTTTATCTTTTAATAAATTTTGATTAACTAGTTTTAAATAATAGTTAACCTAACCTAATTTACATTTGGAATAAATACCCTTTGAAATAATAGTTTATACAATTGATTTAACAAAAAAATCATAGCTGATAATGATTCTCATTCATTCTCTTTTTTTTATATAAGTCTATTGGGTTAATAAAATTCCAAATTTTACTTTATTATTAGATTTTGATAAACAACTGATTAAAAGTTTTAAACCTGCTTATCATTAAATTAAAATGATATAAAAATTAAATTTCCTTAAGATATATATATATATATATCCCTTTTCCCTAATCTATATATATATATATATATATATATATACTAAACTTGGTTATCATCAGATAAGTGAAATAACATAACTTCTACTTTATATAAAGCTGAATGTTTTTAAACAAAGCTATGTTATATCCTACTACTAAATTTCTATTAAGTGATGATAACCAATAGTTTATTTACAAGCTTAACTTGAGTAAGCATTGAATTTAAAATGTTTCAAAAATTAATTTACCTACATACGAACAGTAAAACAACTGGCGAGCTTCCCCGATCGACCCCACTCCCAAACATCGAACCCCTTCAGCAGCTAACGCGCCTCCCAACGCGACACCCCTCCTCGCGAATGCCATCGCATGCTCGTCAAGCAGATGTCGGCATCTTGGTAAAACTCCAGATCGCTGATGCTTCCTCCAAATCGCGAGCACGAAAACCCACATCGCCCTTCGAGCTCTATCTCCAGCAAATTCGAGCGCATGCCTCGAGGATACCAGACCATCCAACGACAGCGACCTCAAATCGAATTGCCTCGCCCACTCTCGTTTCCACTATCGCGATGTCGATTGCGGTTGTGAAGAAATGCGAATGCCTTATTATTTTCTCGAATTATTAGCTTGCCGGACGAATCGTTCCTCTAGAGGAGAAAAGGGATGGGGTCTCATTACTGAAGAGAGAAGGGAAATCGGTGAATTCGTTTTCAACATTGTTTGTTTTTGAAATGTTCGGCCATTATTTGATTTTGTATTGAACGGTGATTAGAGAAAATTTTCTCGTTTTGTTTGCGGCCCTATTATCATATATCTGTAACGACCCAGAATTTTGAACAAATTAAATTGAGAATATTAAATTAATTTTAAATATTTGAACGATGATTTAATTTGAATCCCGAATGTAACTTTGAAAATTTGCAATTAAACTTTAAAATTTAATCTATTGATAGTCGAATAAAACTTTGAATCTTCAATTGTAAGTTGAAGAAAAAATTATTTCGAAAGCTTTTAAAATTCGTATTGATAATACCGAAGATAATCGAATTTTCAGAATTGAATTTTTAAACTGTTTTGCTCAGTTTTGAATTTAATTGTTTGAACCGATATTTAAAAATAGTCGTTTTTCAAACAGTCTCGGAATTGGACGAAACCAGTTTCGTTGGGTCCGTAATGTTGAATTTGTCGGATTTCAAGTTTCGTATTTATCAGAGTTGTTTTGTGACCGTACGGTTACAAAACGCGTTGAAGTTTTAAAACGAATTCAAATTTAAATTTAAAATTTTAATATAGTCAACAACAGCACATTCTCCTCCTTTAATCACGCCTAGGATCTCGTTCAAAATCACGACAATGATCGTGTGACCCATCCCTTTTCGTTTTGAAATGCCTCCGTTCAGTTCAAATTTAAAGGAAATGAAACCATTTCTCGTTCAAATGGAAATTGAACTCGCCTAAAATAAAAATGGCAGAGGGACGAAGGAAGAAAAAATAAACAGGCATAAATCGCGAGTTTCCCCCTTCAACCTCATTCACAAATTCTGTTCCCTCTCCCTCTTCAAAAATCAAACGGCCGAAGTCAATGGCCGCGACAACAATGGTATCGCGATCGGAAATCATGATGGGGTGTAACGACCCTGAATTTCGAACAAATTAAATTGGAAATATTTAATTAATTTTAAATATTTGAACGATGATTTAATTTGAATTCCCGATATAAGTTTAAAATTGGCGATTAAATTTTATAATTTAATCTATTGAACTGGATAAAAATTTAAATCTTCTATTTTAAGCCGAAGAAAAATATTTCAAAAGCTTTTAAAATTCGTATTGATAACACTGAAGATAATAGAAGTTTCAGAATCTAATTTCAAAGTATTTCGTTCAGTTTTGAAATTTAATCGTTTAAATTGAATTTAAAAATAGCCGTCCGAGGCGTAGTCTCGGAATTCGACGAAACCAGTTCCATTGGGTCCGGAATGTTGTATTATTGCCGGATTTCAATTTTCGTAATTTTCGGGGTTGTTGTGTGACCATACGATAGTTAAACGCGTTGAAATAAAATGAAATTCAATTTAAAAATTTAAATTTAAATTTGAAAACTAGTCAACACAACATGTTATCTCCCTTTAATCACATGCGTGAATCACGCCTACAATCACGAACGCATCGTGCAATCCTTACCTCGATCATTTCTAAGTATCTCGTCCCCATCCCTTATCATCCAGATTTTCAAATCGAACGAAACAAGAAAGAAAATTTAAATGGCCGAAGGAAATAAATCGATCTCTTCTTCTCACTTCCAATCGAAATACAAACGGAATCACTTTCGTTCGTTGCCTCTCTCCCTCCTCTTCTATTCCTCTTCCCCAAATTAAAACCGATAGTAGTTTAAAATAAAAAAAAAGGAAAGGGGGATTTCATTCTTGAGTGAGCGTTGGCGATCGAGGCGCGCGCGTTTGGGTTGTCGCGCTATGGCGGCTGCGAGCACTCGCGTGAGGGTGGCGGTGGCATCCAGATATTGGTCGCGATTTTTGAAGCTAGCAGTGGCGTTCGATTTGAGGAACGGCGGCGAGGCGAAGGCGGCATCTTGAGTTCAGCTTTGTCGAGCTTGGGGTGACAGATGCAGGCGACCAATGTGAGCACGATTCATGATAGCGTCGCGAAGTCGATTGAGGGGACGGAAGGGGGTTCTCGATTCGATCGAAAACAGATGGAGCGTCGATGATGGTGATGATCGACGTTGGGCAGTTAGCTAGCTCGAAAGGATGGTCACGAGGTGGCTGGAGTTCATATTCGACAGTGAGGTAATTTTATTTTCAAATGTTTGAATATTTATATATGCAGAAAAAAATAATAATAATGATAACAAAAATAATAGCTATGGTGATTTATTTATTTTATTAACTTGTTTAATTTTTAGTTACCAAAGATTAGTATTAAAGAGAAAGTTTACTGTGAAAAAATGTATATACAACAAAACAGAAAAATAGTTTACATATATAAGATTTAGAAAGTAATAAATATACTTATTGAATTGGTAATTTAAGTTATTTTTGATACCAAAAGATTTTATTTAAAAGGAAATTCGATTCAATTAAAAATAAATTGGTAGGAGAAAATTTGTCACTTAAAATAATTTGTTAAAGGAAATTTAGTCTTAAATTTAATTTTTTGTTAAACAGATTCATTTAAAAGAAATTTGGTTGAATAAAATTATCTAAAGAAAACCGGGTTAAAATAAAATTTCTGGTGAATAAAAAATAAAATTGTCAAAATGGAAATTTATTATTCGATTATTTCGAATATTGATAAACTGTATAAAACTGTTTGATACAAGGTTCAAAAATCTTGAAGAAATGACTGGAATGGAAATGGAATGGCAAATAAAAAAATAAAAGCTAAGGTGAGATTTTTCTCACTCAAATTGAATGTGGAATTATTGCAGTTATTGATTGATTTGTTTGAATGTGCTATTAGATATGATAGGATATATCTATATATATAGCAATATATACATATTGGCATATGTATATATTGGATTGATGATTTCCCGCCTCGTATAGCGGATGAGACCCTATTGCGCCGTTAGTAAGCGGATTTTTATAAAAACCCATATACCGCGATATTCCACCTCGAAGTGGAATTGGTATTGTGCTAACGTCTGTGGATGCAGGGAAACAGGTTGGAGGGATCCAACTGGATTCCTCACCAGTAGTTATTTATTTACAGATATTGTGATGTATTCTGTTATCATATGTTGAGATATGATATTGACTGTTGTGATTGACTAATTGATGCGTTGCATCATCGGATTCAAATTTTGAAGTTTAAAAATAACGATTTTTAACTTTAAAAAGAGATTTTTAAAGTGATTATTTGAAAGTATACGTTTTATTTGAATCTTTGAATTGGTTTACTTTAAATAAATAAATGTTATAAATTTAAAGTTATGAAAATTTTAAATTGTGAAATATAACTGAAAGGTGATTTTGAAATAAATAGTCAAGTAATTTATAAAATAGTTTAAGTTTGGATTTCTTTTGAATTACTAAAAATGATGTATATAAAAGATGTACAGAATTGATATTTATCAATTTAAAGTATTGGAATTTTAAAACGAGTGTTTATAAGTGTTAGAGATTTATAGAATTATAAATTGTGAAGACATGAGATTTATAGAATTATAAATTGTGAAAATATGAAGTTTATAGATTTATAAAGTATGAAGTTATAAAATGAATGAAATTGTATAATAAAAGATTTATAAGAGATTCACTTATGAATTGGATTTTTGACCTTAAGTGGAATATTGATCGAATTGTTAATAAAGAAGATTTATAAGTCGGGGTTGTTATTAAAATAGAAATAGAAGTTATAACCGTGTTTATAAATTCGAAATCGATTGAATTTGATAAATTTAATATAGAAGATTTCTAAAGAAGATATATTCGCGATTTTGGATAGCGAATCTCTATTGAAATAAAATGTGTAGAAAGGGCTGAAATGTGGTTAGTGAAGTATATTCACGATTTTGGACAGTGAATATTATTTTTTTTTAAATAAAATGGATAGGGTTTTGGGAAAGCGATATTATAAATGAAGTTAATTGTTTTAAAAGATGTTTTAAAACGTGTGAACTATCGAAATCATAGATTTCAACATTTATTGTTGAAATAGACGTTTTCGAAGATATAAGGAAATGATGGACTATAACACTGTTGTTATAGTAAATGATTTTCGAAAGAAAATGTTTTATGTAGTATTGGGATTTATATATCTATCTTAAATCCGAATCCCTATACTAGTGATTTTGAGTCGTCGTAACGATGTTTTACGCAACATTCGTTTTGACTCAAATAGATGTTAAAAATTAATGATTTCCTTAAAGAATGAAATATATACTTAATTTGATTTAAGTATATTGAATATTTTCAAGTGTTGAAAATAAATAGATTTGTGAATTACTTATTATTATATAAGTATGGAATTGCTTTTCCAGTATGAAATGAAATGTTTTTGAGAATTTATCTTCTTAAAGATAAATTGAAATTGAATATTGAAATCGATTTGAAAATCGTATATCAGTAGATATTTTGAAATATAAATCCACTATGGAATTTATGAAGGAAAGGGAAACTGTTTAGAAAAATAAATATTGATTTATTTTAGAAGTGTGGAATTTTATATCTAGTAAAAGATATTTTTGGAAGATGAAATAATTTGGAAAATTATTTGGAATCTGATGATGTTGCGCATCTTTATTGATAGTTAAATAACCGACTATCAATAATTACCTTGAGTAGGTATTTGTTGTGAATTGGATGAATTTGAATGCCACACTTGTTTTTAAATAAACGCTCACTATTCGGGTTAGCCGGGAAAGGACCATGGGGTCGTATAACCCATTCCGAATATGTGATACGTCGTTATGAATCGCATTTGAAGACCGGTGTTGAAGACCGGATATTTTTGAAAACAGAAGGATTACCGTCGAGTTACTCTACATCGGCTGATCTCCGATTTAGAGGTTTTATCACCCTTAGTGACGGGAAGTCCTGACGTGATTGAAATTATCCGGATTTGCAAGGGCTTCGTGAGAAGTGCCTTCGGTTCTGTTCGATCCCGGAACAGACTTTTATGGATTGTGTGTCTGACGTTACAATTTGAGATATAAAGCTGATTTCTTTCAAATACATTTCTGTTGGTGGCGGAGAATTTATTCTCTTAGCTTAACACCCTTCTCTGAGACGTACAAGCTCAGAGGTTATGTAGTTGAAATTCATCAGCGATATATCCCAATTTGGTAACGTGGCATACTGAGTGTTGCTGTGAAATGATCAGTGTTTGATCATTTGCGATATGATCATTTGTTTGATCTTATATCTTTGTGATCATAGGTTGATCATTTTGTTTGACCCGAAGCAGGGCTTTTTGAGAAAGCGTAGCTTTGTGGACGAGACTTCATCGAGCCTCACACCCCGGAAATGGTCGAAACAGGAAGGATGCGGCAAGGTTCTAGGGAGTAGCGCCCCTTAGTGTATGTCATTCCTTCTGGATAAAGGTGGTATCATGGTATGGAGCCCAGATACTTAACCTCTGTGGTTGCTGCAAAATTTATTTCTTTGTGGTTGTTGCGAATCGGGGATCCTCGGGAAGATCGGTGACGATCGGGGGATGGCATACGCGTGTCAGTAGTTACCTATTTTTGCAGAGGTAACCCGGCCTTGTGTTGGCAGAGATCCGGTTAGGTTCTCGGGTCGTCTATTCCAGGGACGTACCCATCGTGGATAGGAAGTTCCTTAGCCTGACCATTTGTTGGAAATCCAAAGAAACAATACGCGACTTGTACGGTTTTAGTTGTAGAACCTGCCATCTAATATGGCAGCTATAGCAAGCATACTATAATGGTACCTATACTGGCTAAGATTTATATTCTACTTTCGAAATGTTTTCTACACTATGCACTAATAATAATATAAAAAAGAATTTGATTTTCGCGTAGTAAGCATCTTTGACTATCATAAGAAGAAATCTCCTCCAAGTCTGCGTTTGCATTGTGTGTGTGGCGGGAGGTCTTATGGTAGTTTCATTTTCCAAAAGCATTGCGAATTGACTTTAAAATTCTTCTGTTGTTTATTTTAAAGAAGAATAACTGTTTTACGATCTCACATTAGTCACCATGACTGACTCGGAGTTTATTGTTCCCTTCTAAACTCTGGGTGCCCACCATTTTCCACACGGGCAGCCTAGAGTTATGTTATCAGGATATTCTGGATATTCTGGAGCTTTGGAAGCAAGCTGGATGGCGAGACGTAGTATTTATATCTGATAGTGTTTATTCCGCTGTGTATTCTGTATGAGGACAAGTTATATAACTGTCCATTGATGTGTTGTGTTGTATTGAGTCGTATATTGACTCTGATTGATGTATGTATAACTGATATAGTTCTTTGTTTTAAAAGACTAGTAATTATCTATTGTATATTGTTCCGCTGCGATGTGTAAGATTCTGATATTGTTTTCTGTTCTGATGTTCTTCTTTCTTTCTTCTCTTTTTCTTCTATCTTCTTCTTCTTCTACTTTTTCTTTTTCTTAAAACCCTCACTATTGGAGTTTCCGGCAGTCGATTGCTCGGCAGTCGATAAAGTGAGTATCGATGTCGAATTTTCGAAAGTCGAAAAATCCGGTATGTGACAATGTGGTATCAGAGCATATGGTTAAGCGACAACCCTGCTCTGTTGGGTGTTACTCATTAGAGATAGAGTCAGCAGTACTCTAGAATGAGTTGAGTGTAATAATAGATATGAGCGCGTATTTGTTATTGAATATAAAATTGTTTTGTATTGTGATGATTGGTTTATTGAGTGGTATATGAACCTTCGTCGACACAGTCTGCAAAACTGTATCGAAGGGGTTTCTAAACGCTCGAATAGAACAGTTCGACACAGTATTGTTTTAAAAAGGGTAAATGAAATAATTTTACCCAAAGCTATTTTTGTATATAAAAGAAATGTTTTTCTGTAAATTATTACAGTATATGGATGAATGGTTGTTATAAAATAATAATATTGAAATGTTATCATTGTTATATGAAATGGAATGAGAAATTAAAATAATAACCAAGGATGTGGAGATAAATTCAATTAACAAATGAAATTTATAAATGCGAATTGAAGCATAAAGAAATTAATTCACATACAAATGAAATTTGAGAATGTAAATTATAAATGTGAATTGTAAATTAAAACGGAATTCCAGAGAAGTTTTGGAAAAGTTTTGGAAAGGAGTTTGAAAATTTTGGAGATTTGGAAAGTTTAATTCCTTTTTGATTTGAAAATGAATTTCAAAGGTTTGAAAAGTGTTTTAGAAAGATGAAAAGCTCTAAACTCTTTTCGGTCGCTGGAAAATAACTTCGATGATGACCGCGGCATCATTGGTGTTCATTTTCGGGTTTCCAAAAGAGGAATTGCTGCCAAATTGTTTTAAAACGGAAGTTGTTTGAAAAAAATTGAAATTTGTTTAGAAATTCAAAGGATAATTTGAATTGTTCTCAAAAAATGATTTTTTGAAATGTTGAAAAAACTCTGGAATGCTATATGAAAATGTTTATGAAATATTATGAAGTCGATAACTTGTAAAGTTTAAGTTTAAATAAAAATCTAACTTAAAAGAAATGAATTCATATATGAATAGAATTTGTGAATATGAAATATTAATGTGATATATAGTTTGAAATAAAGTTCCAGAAAAATATTTGAAGATAAAATTCATAAAGGAATGAAATTAGTAATATGAATGTACAAATGACTTTATAAATCAAATTGTAAATAAGTCGAAGACTTATCAAGTATTTGAAATTCGATTGAAATGAGAATTCGAATTGAAAATGGATAAAATTACAAATGAATAAATGAATTTGCAATAGCAAATGCAAGAAAACGAAATTTAATGTAAAACTTCATTTTGAATTGGTAAGTAAGACTGAATTGAATTTAGATTTGTGGAAAACAAAGTGAACTATTAAACTAAAAATTGGTAAGTGAAGCTAATTGAATGAAGTGAATGAGATTAAAACTGAATGTTAAACTTCTTTTGAATTTGGTAGTAAATGAAGTTGAAACCGAATTTGAATAAATAAATTGGAGTAGTAACAAATGAATTGGAATGAGAGTTCAAATTGAATGAAATAGATATATAACTTCAATAGTGAAGTAAAGATGATATAAGCAGTTTATATTGAAAATTTTGTAATCAAATTTGCAAAATGATTTGAATGTTGTAACTAGATATCATGGCTAGTAGATATACAGGTATAAAGGGATTGGAAAATTTATTTCACAGATAATTTGAATTGCTCGACAAAAGGTACGTATTTGAATTATAATATGAGTTTTTGATGATTTCTGGTCTAGCCGCTTGGCTTTTTCTTTTTCTTTTTGAAATCTGAGAGTCCGTAGGGACGTTTTGTAGTAGTGCCGTATTAGCCGCGCAAAGGAGACGCTGGCGAAATTTTTCGGAAATTTAGGGCGTTAGAAAATTTTTGAGAAAATTTTGAAAGTTTAAATTTGAATTTGAATTTGAATTTGAATTTTGAAGAAAACAATGTTGTTTGAAAATTATGAAAATGTTTGGAAATTTAGTTGAAATGATAACGAGTCTTTAGTAGGAAGATTTGTTTTGATAAATTGATAAAACTATTAGATTGTGAAAAATAGTAGACGAGTTAAGGACCTTTCTTCCTAACTTGAAATTTCGAGGACGAAATTCTTTTAAGGGGGGAAGGCTGTAACGACCCTGAATTTCGAACAAATTAAATTGGAAATATTTTATTAATTTTAAATATTTTAACGATGATTTAATTTGAATTCCCGATATAAGTTTAAAATTGGCGATTAAATTTTATAATTTAATCTATTGAACTGGATAAAAATTTAAATCTTCTATTTTAAGCCGAAGAAAAATATTTCAAAAGCTTTTAAAATTCGTATTGATAACACTGAAGATAATAGAAGTTTTAGAATCTAATTTCAAAGTATTTCGTTCAGTTTTGAAATTTAATCGTTTAAATTGAATTTAAAAATAGCCGTCCGAGGCGTAGTCTCGGAATTCGACGAAACCAGTTCCATTGGGTCCGGAATGTTGTATTATTGTCGGATTTCAATTTTCGTAATTTTCGGGGTTGTTGTGTGACCATACGATAGTTAAACGCGTTGAAATAAAATGAAATTCAATTTAAAAATTTAAATTTAAATTTGAAAACTGGTCAACACAACATGTTATCTCCCTTTAATCACGTGCGTGAATCACGCCTACAATCACGAACGCATCGTGCAATCCTTACCTCGATCGTTTCTAAGTATCTCGTCCCCATCCCTTATCATCCAGATTTTCAAATCGAACGAAACAAGAAAGAAAATTTAAATGGCCGAAGGAAATAAATCGATCTCTTCTTCTCACTTCCAATCGAAATACAAACGGAATCACTTTCGTTCGTTGCCTCTCTCCCTCCTCTTCTATTCCTCTTCCCCAAATTAAAACCGATAGCAGTTTAAAATAAAAAAAAATAAAAAGGAAAGGGGGATTTCATTCTTGAGTGAGCGTTGGCGATCGAGGCGCGCGCGTTTGGGTTGTCGCGCTATGGCGGCTGCGAGCACTCGCGTGAGGGTGGCGGTGGCATCCAGATATTGGTCGCGATTTTTGAAGCTAGCAGTGGCGTTCGATTTGAGGAACGGCGGCGAGGCGAAGGCGGCATCTTGAGTTCAGCTTTGTCGAGCTTGGGGTGACAGATGCAGGCGACCAATGTGAGCACGATTCATGATAGCGTCGCGAAGTCGATTGAGGGGACGGAAGGGGGTTCTCGATTCGATCGAAAACAGATGGAGCGTCGATGATGGTGATGATCGACGTTGGGCAGTTAGCTAGCTCGAAAGGATGGTCACGAGGTGGCTGGAGTTCATATTCGACAGTGAGGTAATTTTATTTTCAAATGTTTGAATATTTATATATGCAGAAAAAAATAATAATAATGATAACAAAAATAATAGCTATGGTGATTTATTTATTTTATTAACTTGTTTAATTTTTAGTTACCAAAGATTAGTATTAAAGAGAAAGTTTACTGTGAAAAAATGTATATACAGCAAAACAGAAAAATAGTTTACATATATAAGATTTAGAAAGTAATAAATATACTTATTGAATTGGTAATTTAAGTTATTTTTGATACCAAAAGATTTTATTTAAAAGGAAATTCGATTCAATTAAAAATAAATTGGTAGGAGAAAATTTGTCACTTAAAATAATTTGTTAAAGGAAATTTAGTCTTAAATTTAATTTTTTGTTAAACAGATTCATTTAAAAGAAATTTGGTTGAATAAAATTATCTAAAGAAAACCGGGTTAAAATAAAATTTCTGGTGAATAAAAAATAAAATTGTCAAAATGGAAATTTATTATTCGATTATTTCGAATATTGATAAACTGTATAAAACTGTTTGATACAAGGTTCAAAAATCTTGAAGAAATGACTGGAATGGAAATGGAATGGCAAATAAAAAAATAAAAGCTAAGGTGAGATTTTTCTCACTCAAATTGAATGTGGAATTATTGCAGTTATTGATTGATTTGTTTGAATGTGCTATTAGATATGATAGGATATATCTATATATATAGCAATATATACATATTGGCATATGTATATATTGGATTGATGATTTCCCGCCTCGTATAGCGAATGAGACCCTATTGCGCCGTTAGTAAGCGGATTTTTATAAAAACCCATATACCGCGATATTCCACCTCGAAGTGGAATTGGTATTGTGCTAACGTCTGTGGATGCAGGGAAACAGGTTGGAGGGATCCAACTGGATTCCTCACCAGTAGTTATTTATTTACAGATATTGTAATGTATTCTGTTATCATATGTTGAGATATGATATTGACTGTTGTGATTGACTAATTGATGCGTTGCATCATCGGATTCAAATTTTGAAGTTTAAAAATAACGATTTTTAACTTTAAAAAGAGATTTTTAAAGTGATTATTTGAAAGTATACGTTTTATTTGAATCTTTGAATTGGTTTACTTTAAATAAATAAATGTTATAAATTTAAAGTTATGAAAATTTTAAATTGTGAAATATAACTGAAAGGTGATTTTGAAATAAATAGTCAAGTAATTTATAAAATAGTTTAAGTTTGGATTTCTTTTGAATTACTAAAAATGATGTATATAAAAGATGTACAGAATTGATATTTATCAATTTAAAGTATTGGAATTTTAAAACGAGTGTTTATAAGTGTTAGAGATTTATAGAATTATAAATTGTGAAGACATGAGATTTATAGAATTATAAATTGTGAAAATATGAAGTTTATAGATTTATAAAGTATGAAGTTATAAAATGAATGAAATTGTATAATAAAAGATTTATAAGAGATTCACTTATGAATTGGATTTTTGACCTTAAGTGGAATATTGATCGAATTGTTAATAAAGAAGATTTATAAGTCGGGGTTGTTATTAAAATAGAAATAGAAGTTATAACCGTGTTTATAAATTCGAAATCGATTGAATTTGATAAATTTAATATAGAAGATTTCTAAAGAAGATATATTCGCGATTTTGGATAGCGAATCTCTATTGAAATAAAATGTGTAGAAAGGGCTGAAATGTGGTTAGTGAAGTATATTCACGATTTTGGACAGTGAATATTATTTTTTTTTAAATAAAATGGATAGGGTTTTGGGAAAGCGATATTATAAATGAAGTTAATTGTTTTAAAAGATGTTTTAAAACGTGTGAACTATCGAAATCATAGATTTCAACATTTATTGTTGAAATAGACGTTTTCGAAGATATAAGGAAATGATGGACTATAACACTGTTGTTATAGTAAATGATTTTCGAAAGAAAATGTTTTATGTAGTATTGGGATTTATATATCTATCTTAAATCCGAATCCCTATACTAGTGATTTTGAGTCGTCGTAACGATGTTTTACGCAACATTCGTTTTGACTCAAATAGATGTTAAAAATTAATGATTTCCTTAAAGAATGAAATATATACTTAATTTGATTTAAGTATATTGAATATTTTCAAGTGTTGAAAATAAATAGATTTGTGAATTACTTATTATTATATAAGTATGGAATTGCTTTTCCAGTATGAAATGAAATGTTTTTGAGAATTTATCTTCTTAAAGATAAATTGAAATTGAATATTGAAATCGATTTGAAAATCGTATATCAGTAGATATTTTGAAATATAAATCCACTATGGAATTTATGAAGGAAAGGGAAACTGTTTAGAAAAATAAATATTGATTTATTTTAGAAGTGTGGAATTTTATATCTAGTAAAAGATATTTTTGGAAGATGAAATAATTTGGAAAATTATTTGGAATCTGATGATGTTGCATATCTTTATTGATAGTTAAATAACCGACTATCAATAATTACCTTGAGTAGGTATTTGTTGTGAATTGGATGAATTTGAATGCCACACTTGTTTTTAAATAAACGCTCACTATTCGGGTTAGCCGGGAAAGGACCATGGGGTCGTATAACCCATTCCGAATATGTGATACGTCGTTATGAATCGCATTTGAAGACCGGTGTTGAAGACCGGATATTTTTGAAAACGGAAGGATTACTGTCGAGTTACTCTACATCGGCTGATCTCCGATTTAGAGGTTTTATCACCCTTAGTGACGGGAAGTCCTGACGTGATTGAAATTATCCGGATTTGCAAGGGCTTCGTGAGAAGTGCCTTCGGTTCTGTTCGATCCCGGAACAGACTTTTATGGATTGTGTGTCTGACGTTACAATTTGAGATATAAAGCTGATTTCTTTCAAATACATTTCTGTTGGTGGCGGAGAATTTATTCTCTTAGCTTAACACCCTTCTCTGAGACGTACGAGCTCAGAGGTTATGTAGTTGAAATTCATCAGCGATATATCCCAATTTGGTAACGTGGCATACTGAGTGTTGCTGTGAAATGATCAGTGTTTGATCATTTGCGATATGATCATTTGTTTGATCTTATATCTTTGTGATCATAGGTTGATCATTTTGTTTGACCCGAAGCAGGGCTTTTTGAGAAAGCGTAGCTTTGTGGACGAGACTTCATCGAGCCTCACACCCCGGAAATGGTCGAAACAGGAAGGATGCGGCAAGGTTCTAGGGAGTAGCGCCCCTTAGTGTATGTCATTCCTTCTGGATAAAGGTGGTATCATGGTATGGAGCCCAGATACTTAACCTCTGTGGTTGCTGCAAAATTTATTTCTTTGTGGTTGTTGCGAATCGGGGATCCTCGGGAAGATCGGTGACGATCGGGGGATGGCATACGCGTGTCAGTAGTTACCTATTTTTGCAGAGGTAACCCGGCCTTGTGTTGGCAGAGATCCGGTTAGGTTCTCGGGTCGTCTATTCCAGGGACGTACCCATCGTGGATAGGAAGTTCCTTAGCCTGACCATTTGTTGGAAATCCAAAGAAACAATACGCGACTTGTACGGTTTTAGTTGTAGAACCTGCCATCTAATATGGCAGCTATAGCAAGCATACTATAATGGTACCTATGCTGGCTAAGATTTATATTCTACTTTCGAAATGTTTTCTACACTATGCACTAATAATAATATCAAAAAGAATTTGATTTTCGCGTAGTAAGCATCTTTGACTATCATAAGAAGAAATCTCCTCCAAGTCTGCGTTTGCATTGTGTGTGTGGCGGGAGGTCTTATGGTAGTTTCATTTTCCAAAAGCATTGCGAATTGACTTTAAAATTCTTCTGTTGTTTATTTTAAAGAAGAATAACTGTTTTACGATCTCACACCAGTCACCATGACTGACTCGGAGTTTATTGTTCCCTTCTAAACTCTGGGTGCCCACCATTTTCCACACGGGCAGCCTAGAGTTATGTTATCAGGATATTCTGGATATTCTGGAGCTTTGGAAGCAAGCTGGATGGCGAGACATAGTATTTATATCTGATAGTATTTATTCCGCTGTGTATTCTGTATGAGGACAAGTTATATAACTGTCCATTGATGTGCTGTGTTGTATTGAGTCGTATATTGACTCTGATTGATGTATGTATAACTGATATAGTTCTTTGTTTTAAAAGACTAGTAATTATCTATTGTATATTGTTCCGCTGCGATGTGTAAGATTCTGATATTGTTTTCTGTTCTGATGTTCTTCTTTCTTTCTTCTCTTTTTCTTCTATCTTCTTCTTCTTCTACTTTTTCTTTTTCTTAAAACCCTCACTATTGGAGTTTCCGGCAGTCGATTGCTCGGCAGTCGATAAAGTGAGTATCGATGTCGAATTTTCGAAAGTCGAAAAATCCGATATGTGACATGGGGCGTCTCAGGTTCGCGGTCGATGAGCGGCGGCTAGGGCAGCGACGCGCTTGTGGGAATTCATGGCGAAGCGGAGCAGTGTGATGGCGAGGGACGCGATGTAGGGTTCATCGCGACTGGGCATTCGATGGTTCGGCGGCAATTACTAAACGAGGCTCGAACGCGAGCATCTGGAATCTCGCGATGTTCTCGAGCACGAGCATGTGGCGTGCGCAGTGGGGATCTGACCCTAGTTCTTGGCGAGGGAAGGTGATGGCAGCGATGTCGATCGGTTGGGGATTGCGAAGTCGACTCAGGTGGAAGCTGGGTGTTTGCGAGACAATGTTCGCAAAGTTGAAGTCGCCGATGGAGATGGCGGCGAGGCGATGATCTCGAGAGTTGGTGGTCGCGATTTGTTGAATCAATCTGGGTTCACCTTTTACAGCGAAGGTATAATTTATTTTCAAATTTAAATTTATACGTGAAGATTTAACAGTGAGATTTTAACAAAGAAAATTTGTTTTAATTTATATATGTATGTATACAGCAGAAGGATATGAAATAATTTATATATAGATAAAAAAATAGATGTTTACGGTAAAGAAATTTAGTTTTAAATTTTATTTGTAGTTAGATAAATTTTTAAGTATAGAAGTTATAAAGAGAAATTGGTTTAAATAAAACTATTAGTTAATTAAACAATCAAAAACGAAAATTTGGTTATCAGATTGGTTCGAGTGTTAATTAATTTGTATAAATTATTTATACAAGGTCAAAACGAGAAATCAAGAAACAACCGAAATTGGAAATGGATGCTAATAAAGCTAAGGTGAGATTTTTCTCACTCAAAATATATTTGGTATTGCAGTTATTTATTGATTGATGATTGCTATTGGATGTGATATTAGATATAGTAGGATATATCTATATATATAGCAATATATACATATTGGCATATGTATATATTGGATTGATGATTTCCCGCCTCGTATAGCGGATGAGACCCTATTGCGCCGTTAGTAAGCGGATATTTTTATAAAACCCATATACCGCGATATTCCACCTCGAAGTGGAATTGATATTGTGCTAACGTCTGTGGATGCAGGGAAACAGGTTGGAGGGATCCAACTGGATTCCTCACCAGTATTTATTTATTTATAGATATTGATGTATATTCTGTTATCATATGTTGATATATGATGTTTGATGTTGTGATTGACTAATTGGTGATGTTGCATCATCGGATTCAAGTTTTAAAAATAACGACTTTTACTTTAAAAGGATTTTTAAAGTGATTTTTGAAAATAGACGTTTAATTGAATTTTTGAATTGATTTATTTCAAATAAATAAGCGTCTAAAATTTTAAAGTTATAAAAGTTAAGATTTTTGGTGAAATTTAACCAAAGTGTGATTTTTGAAATAAATAGTTGATTTATTTACAAAATGGTTTAAGTTGGGATTTTTGAAAAACTATAAACGATTTGTATAAAAAGATTTATAAAAATTGATATTTATAAATCAAAATATTGGAATTGTAAAACGAGTTTTTATAAGTGCTAAAATGAAATATTTATGAAATTCGTAAGTAAATGAAATTTATAGATTATAAATTGTGAAGTTATAAAATGGATGAAAATGTCGAATAGGAGATTTATAAGAAATTAACTTATAAATTGGATTTTTGCCTTTAAAGGGAATATTGATCGAATTTGTCAATAAAGGAGATTTATTAAATCAAAGTTGTTATGAAATATAAAAAGGTGAATTTATAAACGTTGTTTTACAAATTCGAAAATCAATCAAATTTGATGAATTTAATATAGAAGGTTATTAAGGGAATTTTATCCACGATTTTGGCTAGTGGATAATTCTTGAAGTAAAATGTGTAGAAAATAGTAAATTTGGTTAAGTGAATTATATTCACGATTTTGGACAGTGAATATATTATTGAATAAAATGGATATTGTTTTGGGAAAGTGATATTTGAAATAAAGTTAATTGTTTTAAAGATGTTTTCAAATATATTGAATATCGAAATCATAGATTTCAACATTCATTGTTGAAATAGACGTTTTCGAGGAATAAGGAAATGATGGACTATAACACTGTTGTTATAGTAAATGATTTCCGAAAGGAAATGTTTTATGCAGTATTGGGATTTATATATCTATCTTAAAATCCGAATCCCTATACTAGTGATTTTGAGTCGTCGTAACGATGTTTTACGTAACATTTGTTTTGACTCAGATAAATGTGTTATAGAATAGATTTCCTTAAAGAATGAATATATACTTAATATTGTTTTTAAGTATATCGAATATTTTCAAATGTTGAAACTAAATAGATTTGTGAAATACTTATTATTAAATAAGTATGGAAACGCTTTTCCAAAATAAAATGAAACGTTGTTGAGAATTTATCCTTTAAAGATAAATTGGAAAATGAATATTTGGAATTTGTTTTTCAAACGGTTAAGTGTGGAAATTGTATATCTTGTAAAGATATTTTGGAAAAAATTATTTGGGAAAATTATTTGGAATCTGATGATGTTGCGCATCTTTATTGATAGTTAAATAACCGACTATCAATAATTACCTTTAGATAGGTATTTGTTGTGGATTGGATGAATTTGAATGCCACACTTATTTTTGAATAATCGCCCACTATTCGGGTTAGCCGGGAAAGGACCATGGGATCGTATAACCCATTCCGAATATGTGATACGTCGTTATGAATTGCATTCGAAGACCGGTGTTGAAGACCGGATATTTTTGAAAACGGAAGGATTACCGTCGAGTTACTCTACATCGGCTGATCTCCGATTTAGAGGTTTTATCACCCTTAGTGACGGGAAGTCCGGACGTGATTAGAAAATTATCCGGATTTGCAAGGGCTTCGTGAGAAGTGCCTTCGGTTCTGTTCGATCCCGGAACAGACTTGTATGGATTGTGTGTCTGACGTTACAATTTGAGATATAAAGCTGATTTCTTTCAAATACATATCTGTTGGTGGCGGAGAATTTATTCTCTTAGCTTAACACCCTTCTCTGAGACGTACGAGCTCAGAGGTTATGTAGTTGAAATTTATCAGCAATATACTCCCAATTTGGTAACGTGGCATACTGAGTGTTGCTGTGAAATGATCAGTGTTTGATCATTTGCGATATGATCATTTGTTTGATCTTATATCTTTGTGATCATAGGTTGATCATTTGTTTGACCTGAAGCATGGCTTTTGAAAAGCGTAGCTTTGTGGACGAGACTTCGTCGAGCCTCACACCCCGGAAATGGTCAAAACAGGAAGGATGCGGCAAGGTTCTAGGGAGTAGCGCCCCTTAGTGTATGTCATTCCTTCTGGATAGAGGTGGTATCATGGTATGGAGCCCAGATACTTAACCTATGTGGTTGCTGCATTATTATTATTATGTGGTTTGTTGGAAATCGGGGATCCTCGGGAAGATCGGTTACGATCGGGGGATGACATACGCGTGTCAGTAGTTACCTATTTTTGCAGAGGTAACCCGGCCTTGTGTTGGCAGAGATCTAACCGTAATGTTAGGTTATTTCTCGGGTCGTCTATTCCAGGGACGTACCCATCGTGGCATAGGAAGTTCCTTAGCCTGACCATTTGTTGGAAATCCAAAGAAACAATACGCGACGTGTACGGTTTTAGTTGTATTACCTGCTATGGAATGTGGCGGTAACCTGCTATTGAACATAGTAGCTATAGTAGGCATAAGTGCGGAATGCCTATGCTGGCTAAGATTAATATTATACTTTCGAAATGTTTTCTACACTATGCACTAATAATAATATCAAAAATGATTTGATTTTGCATAGTAAGCATCTTAGACTATCATAAGAAGAAATCTCCTCCAATTCTGCGCTTGCATTGTGTGTGTGGCGGGAGGTCTTATGGTAGTTTCATTTTCCAAAAGCATTGCGAATTTGTTTTATTTTCTTTGTGAAAGAATAACTGTTTTACGATCTCACACCAGTCACCATGACTGACTCGGAGTTTATTGTTTCCCTTCTAAACTCTGGGTTCCCACCAATTTCCACACGGGAACCCTAGAGTTATATTATCAGGATATTCTGGATATTCTGGAGCTGTGGAAGCAAGCTGGATGGCGAGACGTAGTATTTGTATCTGATATATTTATTCTGCTGTGTATTCTGTATGAGGACAAGTTTATATAACTGTCCATTGTTGTATTGAGTTGTATATTGACTCTGATTGATGTATGTATAAACTGATATAGTTCTTTGTTTTAAAGATTATTCATTTATCTATTATATATTGTTCCGCTGCGATGTGTAAGATTCTGATATTGTTTTCTGTTCTGATGTTGTTCTGTTGTTCTTCTTTCTTCTCTTTTTTTCTTCTATCTTCTTCTTCTTCTGCCTTTTCCTTTTTCTTAAACCCCTCAGGGTTCGTATTTCCGTGCATCTTGAGTTAATCAATGGAATTTAGTGTTTAATCAAGGGTACGGATTTGCGGGTCTTGACAGCGTGGTATTAGAGCATATGGTTAAGCGACAACCCTGCTCTGTTGGGTGTTACTCATTATAGATAGAGTCAGCAGTACTCTAGAATGAGTTTGAGTGTAATAATAGATACGAGTGCGTATTTTTTAGTGAATATGAAATTGTTTTGTATTGTGTTGACTTATCGGTTGATTGTTTATGAATTCTGGTCGGTGCAGTCTAGCTAACTGTAATCGATAGGGGTTTCTAAACTCTTAAACAAGATAAACCGACACAGTATTGTTTTAAATAGGGTAAATGAAATAATTTTACCCAAAACTATTTTCGTATATAAAAGAAATGATTTTCTATGAATTATCATAGTATATGGATGCTTGATTGTTAGAAGTGATAATATTAATCTATTATCATTGAAATTAAATGAGAAATTGGAATTATAAACTCCAAAGTTAAGAAATAAATCCATATATTTAAAGAATGTAAATTATAAATGTGATTTGTAATTTAAAATGGAATTCCAAAGAAGTATTTGGAAATGTTTTGAAAAGAATTTGAAAATTTTGGAGATTTGGAAGTTTAAATCTTTTTAGAGTTGAAAATGAATTTCAAAGGATTTTGGAAAAATGTTTTGAAGTAATGAAAAGCTCTAAACTCTTTTCGGTCGCTGGAAAATAACTTCGGTAATGACTGCAGCATTATCGATGTTCATTTTCGGGTTTCCAGAAGAGGAATTGCTGCTAAATTGTTTTAAATGGAAGTGTTTGAAAAATTTGGGTTTTGTTTTGGAAATTCAAAGGATGATTTGAATTGTTTTCAAAATGATTTTGAAAAGGTTGAAAAAAACTCTGGAATACTATATAAAAATATTTGTGAAATATTATTAAGTTGATAACTTGTAAAGTTTAAATAAAAATCTAACTTAAAGAGATGAATTCATATATGAATAAAATTGTGAATATAAATTGTAAATGAATTTATGATTTGGAATGGAATTCCAAGAAGATAATTGAAATTGAAAGTCGTTAATGAAATGAGACTTGAATCAAGTGAAATAAAATCCAAACCTGAGAAAACTGAAATGGATTGAATCCGAATAAACTACTTTGATAATAAATTAATTCATGAAATGGAAGTTGAATTAGTTAAATTGAAACTTGAATTGTGAGCTAAATGAAAAGAGATGGTTCGAATTTAAAGATAAATTCAAGTAAGTAGAAATAAATTTTCAATGAATGGAATTCACAATTGTAAGTGAATAAAATTGAAACTGATTGTTGAAAGCAAATTTGAATAAAGTGATGATGGATTAGTAAATGAAACTAATCTAAAATAGTGCAGTTGAATAAAAGATAGCTGATAATAAATTCAATATTCAAAAGTAAATTGAATCCAAACTAAATTGAAATTGTGAATTGAATTCAAATGAGAAATTGAAATGTAAAATTGAATGAAAATAGATATGTAACTTCAATAGTGAAGTAAAAATGTATAAGTAGTTTATATTGAAAATTTTGTAATAGAATTTGCAAAATGGTTTGAATGTGTAACTAGATATTATGGCTAGTAGGACATACAGGTGTATAAAGGAAATTGGAATTTTGATTTCAAAGATAAAAGTGAATTTCTCGACAAAAGGTAAGTATTTAAATTTGTATATGAGATTTGATGACTTTCTTGTTCCGCCGCTTGGCTTTTTCTTTTCTTTTTGAAATCTGAGAGTCCGTAGGGACGTTTTGTAGTCGTGCCGTATTAGCCGCGCAAAGGAGACACTGGCGAAATTTTTTCGAAAATTTAGGGCGTTAGAAAATTTTTGAGAAAATTTTGAAAGTTTAAATTTGAATTTGAATTTAAATTTGAATTTTGAAGTAAACAATGTTGTTTGGAAACTTATAATTTGAGTTGGAAAATTTATTGAATTGATAACGAATCTTTAGTAGAAAGATTTGTTTTGAAATTTGATAAAACTATTAGATGTTGAAAGATAGTAGACGAGTTAAGGGCTTTTTCTTCCAGACTTGTAATTTCGGGACGAAATTCTTTTAAGGAGGGAAGTTTGTAACGACCCAGAATTTTGAACAAATTAAATTGAGAATATTTAATTAATTTTAAATATTTGAACGATGATTTAATTTGAATCCCGAATGTAACTTTGAAAATTTGCAATTAAACTTTAAAATTTAATCTATTGATAGTCGAATAAAACTTTGAATCTTCAATTGTAAGTTGAAGAAAAAATTATTTCGAAAGCTTTTAAAATTCGTATTGATAATACCGAAGATAATCGAATTTTCAGAATTGAATTTTTAAACTGTTTTGCTCAGTTTTGAATTTAATTGTTTGAACCGATATTTAAAAATAGTCGTTTTTCAAACAGTCTCGGAATTGGACGAAACCAGTTTCGTTGGGTCCGTAATGTTGAATTTGTCGGATTTCAAGTTTCGTATTTATCAGAGTTGTTTTGTGACCGTACGGTTACAAAACGCGTTGAAGTTTTAAAACGAATTCAAATTTAAATTTAAATTTTTAATATAGTCAACAGCAGCACGTTCTCCTCCTTTAATCACGCCTAGGATCTCGTTCAAAATCACGACAATGATCGTGTGACCCATCCCTTTTCGTTTTTAAATGCCTCCGTTCAGTTCAAATTTAAAGGAAATGAAACCATTTCTCGTTCAAATGGAAATTAAACTCGCCTAAAATAAAAATGGCAGAGGGACGAAGGAAGAAAAAATAAACAGGCATAAATCGCGAGTTTCCCCCTTCAACCTCATTCACAAATTCTGTTCCCTCTCCCTCTTCAAAAATCAAACGGCCGAAGTCAATGGCCGCGACAACAATGGTATCACGATCGGAAATCATGATGGGGCGTCTGAGGTTCGCGGTCGATGAGCGGCGGCTAGGGCAGCGGCGCGCTCGTGGGAATTCATGGCGAAGTGGAGCAGTGTGATGGCGAGGGACGCGATGTAGGGTTCATCGCGACTGGGCATTCGATGGTTCGGCGGCAATTACTAAACGAGGCTCGAACGCGAGCATCTGGAATCTCGCGATGTTCTCGAGCACGAGCATGTGGCGTGAGCAGTGGGGATCTGACCGTAGTTCTTGGCGAGGGAAGGTGATGGCAGCGATGTCGATCGGTTGGGGATTGCGAAGTCGACTCAGGTGGAAGCTGGGTGTTTGCGAGACAATGTTCGCAAAGTTGAAGTCGCCGATGGAGATGGCGGCGAGGCGATGATCTCGAGAGTTGGTGGTCGCGATTTGTTGAATCAATCTGGGTTCACCTTTTACAGCGAAGGTATAATTTAGTTTCAAATTTAAATTTATACGTGAAGATTTAACAGTGAGATTTTAACAAAGAAAATTTGTTTTAATTTATATATGTATGTATACAGCAGAAGGATATGAAATAATTTATATACAGATAAAAAAAAATAGATGTTTACGGTAAAGAAATTTAGTTTTAAATTTTATTTGTAGTTAGATAAATTTTTAAGTATAGAAGTTATAAAGAGAAATTGGTTTAAATAAAACTATTAGTTAATTAAACAATCAAAAACGAAAATTTGGTTATCTGATTGGTTCGAGTGTTAATTAATTTGTATAAATTATTTATACAAGGTCAAAACGAGAAATCAAGAAACAACCGAAATTGGAAATGGATGCTAATAAAGCTAAGGTGAGATTTTTCTCACTCAAAATATATTTGGTATTGCAGTTATTTATTGATTGATGATTGCTATTGGATGTGATATTAGATATAGTAGGATATATCTATATATATATAGCAATATATACATATTGGCATATGTATATATTGGATTGATGATTTCCCGCCTCGTATAGCGGATGAGACCCTATTGCGCCATTAGTAAGCGGATATTTTTATAAAACCCATATACCGCGATATTCCACCTCGAAGTGGAATTGGTATTGTGCTAACGTCTGTGGATGCAGGGAAACAGGTTGGAGGGATCCAACTGGATTCCTCACCAGTATTTATTTATTTACAGATATTGATGTATATTCTGTTATCATATGTTGATATATGATGTTCGATGTTGTGATTGACTAATTGGTGATGTTGCATCATCGGATTCAAGTTTTAAAAATAACGACTTTTACTTTAAAAGGATTTTTAAAGTGATTTTTGAAAATAGACGTTTTATTGAATTTTTGAATTGATTTATTTCAAATAAATAAGCGTCTAAAATTTTAAAGTTATAAAAGTTAAGATTTTTGGTGAAATTTAACCAAAGTGTGATTTTTGAAATAAATAGTTGATTTATTTACAAAATGGTTTAAGTTGGGATTTTTGAAAAACTATAAACGATTTGTATAAAAAGATTTATAAAAATTGATATTTATAAATCAAAATATTGGAATTGTAAAACGAGTTTTTATAAGTGCTAAAATGAAATATTTATGAAATTCGTAAGTAAATGAAATTTATAGATTATAAATTGTGAAGTTATAAAATGGATGAAAATGTCGAATAGGAGATTTATAAGAAATTAACTTATAAATTAGATTTTTGCCTTTAAAGGGAATATTGATCGAATTTGTCAATAAAGGAGATTTATTAAATCAAAGTTGTTATGAAATATAAAAAGGTGAATTTATAAACATTGTTTTATAAATTCGAAAATCAATCAAATTTGATGAATTTAATATAGAAGGTTATTAAGGGAATTTTATCCACGATTTTGGATAGTGGATAATTCTTGAAATAAAATGTGTAGAAAATAGTAAATTTGGTTAAGTGAATTATATTCACGATTTTGGACAGTGAATATATTATTGAATAAAATGGATATTGTTTTGGGAAAGTGATATTTGAAATAAAGTTAATTGTTTTAAAGATGTTTTCAAATATATTGAATATCGAAATCATAGATTTCAACATTCATTGTTGAAATAGACGTTTTCGAGGAAAAAGGAAATGATGGACTATAACACTGTTGTTATAGTAAATGATTTCCGAAAGGAAATGTTTTATGCAGTATTGGGATTTATATATCTATCTTAAAATCTGAATCCTTATACTAGTGATTTTGAGTCGTCGTAACGATGTTTTACGTAACATTTGTTTTGACTCAGATAAATGTGTTATAGAATAGATTTCCTTAAAGAATGAATATATACTTAATATTGTTTTTAAGTATATCGAATATTTTCAAATGTTGAAAATAAATAGATTTGTGAAATACTTATTATTAAATAAGTATGGAAATGCTTTACCAAAATAAAATGAAACGTTGTTGAGAATTTATCCTTTAAAGATAAATTGGAAAATGAATATTTGGAATTTGTTTTTCAAACGGTTAAGTGTGGAAATTGTATATCTTGTAAAGATATTTTGGAAAAAATAATTTGGGAAAATTATTTGGAATCTGATGATGTTGCGCATCTTTATTGATAGTTAAATAACCCACTATCAATAATTACCTTTAGATAGGTATTTGTTGTGGATTGGATGAATTTGAATGCCACACTTATTTTTGAATAATCGCCCACTATTCGGGTTAGCCGGGAAAGGACCATGGGGTCGTATAACCCATTCCGAATATGTGATACGTCGTTATGAATTGCATTCGAAGACCGGTGTTGAAGACCGGATATTTTTGAAAACGGAAGGATTACCGTCGAGTTACTCTACATCGGCTGATCTCCGATTTAGAGGTTTTATCACCCTTAGTGACTGGAAGTCCGGACGTGATTAGAAAATTATCCGGATTTGCAAGGGCTTCATGAGAAGTGCCTTCGGTTCTGTTCGATCCCGGAACAGACTTGTATGGATTGTGTGTCTGACGTTACAATTTGAGATATAAAGCTGATTTCTTTCAAATACATATCTGTTGGTGGCGGAGAATTTATTCTCTTAGCTTAACACCCTTCTCTGAGACGTACGAGCTCAGAGGTTATGTAGTTGAAATTTATCAGCAATATACTCCCAATTTGGTAACGTGGCATACTGAGTGTTGCTGTGAAATGATCAGTGTTTGATCATTTGCGATATGATCATTTGTTTGATCTTATATCTTTGTGATCATAGGTTGATCATTTGTTTGACCCGAAGCATGGCTTTTGAAAAGCGTAGCTTTGTGGACGAGACTTCGTCGAGCCTCACACCCCGGAAATGGTCAAAACAGGAAGGATGCGGGAAGGTTCTAGGGAGTAGCGCCCCTTAGTGTATGTCATTCCTTCTGGATAGAGGTGGTATCATGGTATGGAGCCCAGATACTTAACCTATGTGGTTGCTGCATTATTATTATTATGTGGTTTGTTGGAAATCGGGGATCCTCGGGAAGATCGGTTACGATCGGGGGATGACATACGCGTGTCATTAGTTACCTATTTTTGCAGAGGTAACCCGGCCTTGTGTTGGCAGAGATCTAACCGTAATGTTAGGTTATTTCTCGGGTCGTCTATTCCAGGGACGTACCCATCGTGGCATAGGAAGTTCCTTAGCCTGACCATTTGTTGGAAATCCAAAGAAACAATACGCGACGTGTACGGTTTTAGTTGTATTATCTGCTATGGAATGTGGCGGTAACCTACTATTGAATATAGTAGCTATAGTAGGCATAAGTGCGGAATGCCTACGCTGGCTAAGATTAATATTATACTTTCGAAATGTTTTCTACACTATGCACTAATAATAATATCAAAAATGATTTGATTTTGCATAGTAAGCATCTTAGACTATCATAAGAAGAAATCTCCTCCAATTCTGCGCTTGCATTGTGTGTGTGGCGGGAGGTCTTATGGTAGTTTCATTTTCCAAAAGCATTGCGAATTTGTTTTATTTTCTTTGTGAAAGAATAACTGTTTTACGATCTCACACCAGTCACCATGACTGACTCGGAGTTTATTGTTTCCCTTCTAAACTCTGGGTTCCCACCAATTTCCACACGGGCAGCCTAGAGTTATATTATCAGGATATTCTGGATATTCTGGAGCTGTGGAAGCAAGCTGGATGGCGAGACGTAGTATTTGTATCTGATATATTTATTCCGCTGTGTATTCTGTATGAGGACAAGTTTATATAACTGTCCATTGTTGTATTGAGTTGTATATTGACTCTGATTGATGTATGTATAAACTGATATAGTTCTTTGTTTTAAAGATTATTCATTTATCTATTATATATTGTTCCGCTGCGATGTGTAAGATTCTGATATTGTTTTCTATTCTGATGTTGTTCTGTTGTTCTTCTTTCTTCTCTTTTTTTCTTCTATCTTCTTCTTCTTCTTCTGCCTTTTCCTTTTTCTTAAACCCCTCAGGGTTCGTATTTCCGTGCATCTTGAGTTAATCAATGGAATTTAGTGTTTAATCAAGGGTACGGATTTGCGGGTCTTGACAATATCTGAAGATCTGCTACGTGCTTTAAAGAAAAAGGGAGACAAGAAGTGATGGAGGCGTGCTTGAGTAAGATTACATGTTGGGAGATGTTTACAGTGATTTGAAACAAAACGGCTGATGCGAAAATATTTGTCTAGTCAAATATGCAATAATTATATTAAATTTTCAATTCGAATTCCAGTGCGTTTACCTACCGTACGATCAAACGATCACTCCAAAAGCTATGAAAATTTGAAATTCGATAACAATATAGTATTACAGATCCAATGAAACTTGTTTCGCCGAAATTCGAGACTGTGCCTCGAAAGGCTATTTTTAATTTCAATTTTAAACGATGAAATTTCAAAACTGAACAAATCACTGTTAAATTTAATTTTAACAGTTTCATCACCTTCAGTATTATTAATATGAATTTTATAAGCCTTCCAATTATTTTTAATCGGCTTAAAAATCAAGATTCAATATTTTACCCTATCCCGATAATTAAATTCAACAATTAATCATCTAATAAATACTGTATATTTGAAATTAAAGTTAAAATTTATCCTTCGAAAATTTAAAATAAATTAAATATTCCCATTTCAAATATACAAAAATTCCGGGTCGTCACATTCTTCCCCCCTTAAAAGAATTTCGTCCTCGAAATTACCAGTTAGGAAGAATGGTCCGTTACCCTTTAACTATTTTCTCAATCCAAATAGTTTCAACAACTTTCCATAACAATCTTTTAATAAAAGACACACTAACCTTCTTTCTAACTTTTTTAAACCTATTAATAATCCCAGACAATATCACTTACTTATCAATTCAAATTTAAATTTGAATTCAAATTTTAAATTATCAAAGTTTTCTCAAAATTTTTCTAACTCCCTAAATCCCCGAAAAATTTCGCCAGCGTCCCCTTTGCGCGGCTAGCTCGGAACAACTACAAAATGGCTCTACGGCCTCCCAATCTCGAAAAGAAAACAAAATGCCAAGTGGCTCGATCAAAAACCCAAACAAATATCATACAGAAATTTTAAACACATACCTTTTTGTCGGGCCATTAAAATTTATCTTCTAAAATCAAAATCCCAATTTATCCATTGCTTTTGTTCACCTGTATATCCTACTAAGCAATAACATCCAATTTCAGCTTCAACCACTTTATACAATTCCTTACAAATTTTCAATATTTGTTTTACTTAAGCCCGTACGATGCACATATATCATTCGTACGCAAAACCAAATTTGATCGCTCACTCGATCATACAATTCCACTTCCGAACTAGTATCGTTCACCCGATTCTCTAGTGCGGACTCAGATCTGGTTTCTTGATCAGAAACCACCATTCTCCTTGCATAGTCATAACTATGATAGAGAATTTTCAGAACCAATCAACAATCCATATCCAAGTTCGCCGTCGAAAATCGAGTGAAAAATCCTAACTTGGATCGATATAACTATCTCGAAATTCTGTGCTCAAATTCTGGATCAAATCGTTATGCGGATAAAATAATATAAGTACATCCAACGTATTTATTTCAATTGATTACCAATTATATCAATTCTCTTTTTATTCACATTCAGTTTGATTACATTCACTTATCCCCAATTTTCCCAATTCACAACTGTCAGTTTCGATTTTCATTCAATTATTCTCTTAGCACTTTCAATACCAAATTTACTTAAGAATTCCTTATTCGTCTCTTAAGTTCAATATAAACATTTTATATACTTCTTGGATTTGTTTTACTTCATTTTTGAAGTTTATATTTATTTTCACTCCACCATTGAAGTTTATTTTTATTACTATTTATTTAGCCCTTTCAATTTCATTTAAACTCAAATTGGCTTCCATTTTGAATATTGGATTAGTTTCACTTACTATTTAATTTAAATTTCAAATAACAGTTTATTTACAAACTTTACTTCCTTTAGTTCCTTTGATTTCTCTTGCTTTACATTCACATTTCAAATAGGTTTCAATTATTCAGTTTCAATTCCATTTGGTTAGCAAATTTAAATTGCTTGTTGTTAGCGAAATTTCAAAGATTTCAAAAAATTTCTAACTCCCAAAATTTACGGAAAATTTTGGCAGAGTCTCCCTTGTACGGAGGGACTTCTGCGATATCGCAGGATGCACAAATATATATATACATCGGCCTCAGGCCGGAAATCACAATATATATCAATATATGCAGTTCATATCTCCTATTTTGAATTTTTGCGTAGGCGTACCTTATTTTAGCATTTTTAAGCAAAGCGGAGATTTATTTTAGCATTTATCGCTGTCAAAATTAGCCAAGCGGCTTTCCTGAACCTGTACTAACTTAATATAAATATGTGAGTGACAAATATACGAAGTTTATAGCATTTCACTTAAATATAAATAGCTAAAACATAGATTCTAAAAACAATGCACTTTATATGCTTCCATAAGCACATATGAAATATTACGACACTTACTTTAAAGGCTTTCAATCAATATTCAAACCATTTTATTCAATTCCAATGATTTACAATTTATTTCACTCAAACAATTCATACCCAATTTAATCGATTCCAATTCAATTTCTTGCATTCAGTTTATTTTAATTCAAACAAACTTATATTTATTACAATTGATTCCAAAAATCAATTTATATTGCTTATATTTCCTTATATAATTCTACAAAATCTCGTTTACGTCAACGACAGGATATATTTTTTTTCCAAATTCGGTGATATTTACCTAAAGAATATCCAATCCAGTTTATAATTACTTTAAATTGATACCAATACAATCTATATTGAATTCGCTCTCATTTTAATTGATTTCGTTCAATTTATTTTACATTCCATATTTCATTAACCAATTAATTATCTATTGGCTTATTCCAAATTTTATACCCAGTATTAGATTTTCATTTCAAAATCACCTAACTACTTTACCGTCGTTAAATCTGTTTTGTAATTCAAGTGTTAGATGTTATTCATTTCCAATACAATAAATTTTGTTTGACTTATTTATGCCACATCGAAATTTTATAAGTCACAAATTTATTTATATTCTGGTTTCATCTAGTTACAATCAATTCCATTCACGTTTTACTTTTAACTCGGAATTATAGATTTAATTTAGTCAAGTATATATTCTTTCTTTTATTATTCTATAAACATTTAAAATATGGTTCCAAGGTTTAAACATTTTTTCTTTTTTCCAAAATTTCAAAATCACTTTTGAAATCAACCACATCCCTTTGAATTTCAAAACCAACTCAGTTCCCAATCATTTCCACTTTAAAACGATTTGGTAGCAATTTCTCTTTGGAAACTCGAAAATGAACATCGATGATGCTGCAGTCATCACCGAAATTATTTTCCAGCGACCGAAAGAGAATTAAATGCTTTTATCTCTTTAAAACATTTCAAATATTTAACTCTTCAAATCTCTCCATATTCAATTCCAATTCAAAGGTATTCCCGAAATAATATCACTATCATTTCTCCAAAACCCTTTGAAAACCATTTTCAAATCCCAAGGGAATTTATTTCCAAACTTACTAATTCCCGATTTTTTTTTTCAATTCATATTCACATATTACTCTGGAATTTTATATCATTATAAATCACATTTACAAATTTACATCTACCAATTTCACATGAGATTATTACTTAGTTTTATTTATGAATTCAATTCCCTATTCATTTATAATCTCATTTACAAATTTTATTCGTTTATGAATTTATTTCCTTAACCTTTAGTTATAATTTGATTTCTTATTCAATTCCATTATAATAGTGATAATAATTTAATTTTATCACTTCTTAACAATCAACAACCAATATATAATAATTTACAAAAATTATTTCCTTTTTATACAAAATAATTTGGGCAAAATTATTTCATTTACCCATTTAAAACAATATTGTGTCGAATTGTCCTATTCAAGTGTTTAGAGATCCCTATCAATAATGTTAATTACTCGTATTGACCAGAATCCATAAACTACTTAATAATCCAACCAACACAATATAAAATTATTTATATCCACTAACAAATACGCGCTCATATCTATTAATACTCTCAAAATTCCCACCAGAGCCAAGGTTATCGCTAACCTTCGCTCTGATACCAATTGTAACGACCCGACTTTCCAGACCCGAAAAGTCGAAACATTTGTGTTAAAGAAGAAGAGGTAAAGGAAGAAAGTAGAAAATCAACACCAGAATCTCACATCGAAGCGGAATAAAATATAATAAACAATAACAGATCTTTACACAAATCAAAACTATATCTGTTTTATACAATACATCATTAGAGTATACTTATATACAACTGGGCAATAATCATATCATATCCTCAATACAACAGAGTACAGCACACCAACACAGCAGAATATATATATAACAAGTACGGAAGATACGTCTCGCCACCCAGCTCATCTCCTGAGCTTCACAGCTAAAATTTGAACTTGTTTATCTCGGTCTGACCCGAGCATCATATAAAACAATACCCGAGTCATTCTGGAATACCGGCGTGAGAAAATCACACTCAAATTGATTATTAAAGTTTCAAAATCCTTTGAAATCAAAAGCATCTCGTAAGACCACGCCGCAAATAAACATGCCGGGTTTTTACCTTACGATAGCTAAAACACTTTTTATAAAATCCTCTGATATTATAATAGTGTATATATACAAATACTTATTCAAATAGCTGAAATTGTTACATTATTAAATTCCAGCATACTAGCCACACCGTGGGTAATACAAACAAAACTCGTACAAGGCACGTAGGGAGAATGGATTTCCAACGAATGACTAGGCACTGGGGTACCACCTGTCACAGTACGTGGCCTAGATCACAGTACCAAGGAGTACGCCTGCTCCCCTGCAACACAAGGCCGGAATCACCTATGGGCAATTCCGAATATGATCACCCCACGGTTGGGATCAACAACCGCACCACTAAGCCGAAATAAAGGGACATCTAGGCAGGGATGACCATACTCTCCAGTGGGCGCTACCTACGAAGCCTTGCTGCATAACCCCTGATTTTCAGTCATTCCCGGTTGATGAGGCTAGAGGCTAAACGTTACCTTTATAGAACGTTTCACTTAGAATGTCCATCGTCCCCTAACGATGTTTCGCAAGCATTCGTCCATACAAGTCCGTCCCGGGTCCGAACGGAACTGAAAACCCCATTTTATCTTCAATATCAAACTCGTTTTCCCACGAAACGTACAAACCGGATCGAAGTGGTTTTCGAGAAATAAATTTCGATCCCGGTCTCTTTGAAACGATCAGCGCATTTGGCCAATATTGATAGTCGGTTATTTAACTATCAATTAACATCCATAACATCCATCAACAAATAAATAATTTATCGCCAAATTATTTATTAATCCTTAAAATATCCTCACAAGATATCATTTCCATTTCCACCCCTTTGGAAACAATTTCAAATATATTCCTCACAGTAAATAAATTTCCAAATATTTATTTCCATTGAAACACCAAGTACAAAAGATCTTTAGATTTTAAAATAATAAAAAAAAATTATTATAGACATACTTTATAAAATACTTTAATACTTTATCAAATATATACTCTTAAAAATTTAAAAATAAACCACTTTGTAAATGTAAACTAAACCTTCTCTTTTTAAACATAATATCAATCACTTTTTAAATAATTATTACAATGATAGATTGAAAAATGAACACTTACTTTAGAATTTAATTTAAAATATATAAATTTTCAAAAACATGTGTTTAAAAAAACAACATTAGAACCTTAACGAATATAGACAATTTCTTTCAAAATGTACTTGGCTATCCAGAGAAATACACTTCTCTTCCACATTCTTTTTAAAATAAATTACTATTTATTTTTAAACAAATTCGAATCTCTTTTAAATTCCCGGCTTGAATTTAAATTTTCAAATATCCATCGATATTTTATTTCACTTTATAAACCCAGTTTATAAAAAAAAATCTCACTTCATAACGCTTAAATCAATTTACACTAAATTTCAGATTTATTTCACTGTTGAAATAATTTCTTATTTACTTCGTTATTTCAAATATATTAACTTCCAGATTTTTATTTCCCAATTTCGAGTTAAACCCCTTTTTACTAAAATACAAATTTCCGGATTTCCGAAATTCCTCAATTTATACTTTAATTAAATTAAATCTTTGAACTTCCAAAGATAATAAATTCTTTTATACTTTAAATCCATATCACTTTAGACTAAAATGTATTATCCCCCTATGAATTTAAAAATTCTCTTATTCCATATTTGTTAAAATTCAAATCACTTTATTTTATTTTCAATTCGTTATTAATTTTACTCTAATTCCCTTGAATTATTTTACTTAAAATTTTACTCTTTGATTTCATTTCAAAAATTCGATTCTGTAGATTTTGATAATTCATTATACTGAGAAATTCCATCCGATCATATTATCCAATATACATCATCACAGGATATCAAATATTCATAATCACAGAATATTAAATAAGCTAAATAATTTTGAGGAATCCAGTTGGATCCCTCCAACCTGTTTCCCTGCATCCACAGACGTTAGAACAATACCAATTCCACTTCGAGGTGGATTATCGCGGTATATGGGATTTAAATAAAAATCATCCGCTATTATGCGGCGCATAGGGTCTCATCCACTATATAATGCAGGAATATCAACTCCAATATATACATATGCCAATATATATATATATATATATTGGTATATACTACTATATATAATATAGCACATCCATCAATGCAAACATTCAATCAAATATTTAAATTTAACTATTTAAATTTAAATTAAAGCCAGATGAGTGAGATTAACTCACCTTTGATCTTTGATTTGCAACCCATCTCCATTCTCGCTTGTTTTTCTCCACAGTTTTGAACCTTGTATAAGTATTGTACGGTTTATAAATATTTAAAATAACCTAACAATTTATTTTTATCTTTTAATAAATTTTGATTAACTAGTTTTAAATAATAGTTAACCTAACCTAATTTACATTTGGAATAAATACGCTTTGAAATAATAGTTTATACAATTGATTTTAAAAAAATAAAAAATAAATCATAGCTGATAATGATTCTCATTCATTCTCTTTTTTTTATATAAGTCTATTGGGTTAATAAAATTCCAAATTTTACTTTACTATTAGATTTTGATAAACAACTGATTAAAAGTTTTAAACATGCTTATCATTAAATTAAAATGATACAAAAATTAAGTTTTCTTAAGATATATATATCCCTTTTCCCTAATCTATATATATATATACTAAGTTTGGTTATCATCAGATAAGTTAAATAACATAACTTCTACTTTATATAAAGCTGAATGTTTTTAAACAAAGCTATGTTATATCCTACTGCTAAATTTCTATTAAGTGATGATAACCAATAGTTTATTTACAAGCTTAACTTGAGTAAGCATTGAATTTAAAATATTACAAAAATTAATTTACCTAAATACGAACAGTAAAACAACTGGCGAGCTTCCCCGATCGACCCCACTCCCAAACATCGAACCCCTTCAGCAGCCAACATGCCTCCCAACGCGACACCCCTCCTCGTGAATGCCATCGCATGCTCATCAAGCAGATGTCGGCATCTTGGTCGAACTCCAGATCGCTGATGCTTCCTCCAAATCGCGAGCATGAAAACCCACATCGCCCTTCGAGCTCTATCTCCAGCAAATTCGAGCGCATGCCTCGAGGATACCAGACCATCCAACAACAGCGACCTCAAATCGAATCGCCTCGCCCACTCTCGTTTCCACTATCGCGATGTCGATTGCGGTTGTGAAGACATGTGAATGCCTTATTATTTTCTCGAATTATTAGCTTGCCGGACGAATCGTTCCTCTAGAGGAGAAAAGGGATGGGGTCTCGTTACTGAAGAGAGAAGGGAAATCGGTGAATTCGTTTTCAACATTGTTTGTTTTTGAACCGTTCGGCCATTATTTGATTTTGAATTGAACGGTGATTAGAGAAAATTTTCTCCTTTTGTTTGCGGCCCTATTATCATATATCTGAAGATCTGCTGCGTGCTTTAAAGAAAAAGGGAGACAAGAAGTGATGGAGGCGTGCTTGAGTAAGATTACATGTTGGGAGATGTTTACAGTGATTTGAAACAAAACGGCTGATGCGAAAATATTTGTCTAGTCAAATATGCAATAATTATATTAAATTTTCAATTCGAATTCCAGTGCGTTTACCTACCGTACGATCAAACGATCACTCCGAAAGCTATGAAAATTTGAAATCCGATAATAATACAGTATTACGGATCCAATGAAACTTGTTTCGCCGAAATCCGAGACTATGCCTCGAAAGGCTATTTTTAATTTCAATTTTAAACGATGAAATTTCAAAACTGAACAAATCACTGTTAAATTTAATTTTAACAGTTTCATCACCTTCAGTATTATTAATATGAATTTTATAAGCCTTCCAATTATTTTTAATTGGCTTAAAAATCAAGATTCAATATTTTACCCAATCCCGATAATTAAATTCAACAATTAATCATCTAATAAATACTGTATATTTGAAATTAAAGTTAAAATTTATCCTTCGAATATTTAAAATAAATTAAATATTCTCATTTCAAATATACAAAAATTCCGGGTCTTCACAAGAAGGAATATACCACGATAAAATATTTGCTCCTGTAGCTAGACTAGAGGTTATACGTATTTTATTAGCTTATGTATGTTTTCATAACTTTAAACTATATCAAATGTATGTAAAAAGTGCTTTTCTAAACGGTTTTATAAAAGAAAATGTGTACGTAGGACAACTACCTCTATTTGCAAAAGAAAATTCTCATCCAATGTTTATAAGTTAAAGAAAGCTTTATACAGTTTAAAACAAGCACCTCATGCTTGGTATGATTGTCTTAAAAGTTATCTTATAAATTTTAGTTTAAAAATTTGAAAAATAAATCAAACATTTTTTATAAAACAAGATAAAAATGATGTTTTAATAATACAAATTTATGAAGATGACATCATTTTTGGACCGCAAACAAGAAATTATGTCAAGAGTTTTTAAATACTATGACAAGAGAATTTGAAATGTTTCAAATGGGAGAACTTTCATATTTTCTTGGATTACAAATTAAACAATTAAATAATGGGATTTTTATTAATTAACTAAAATATTTTAATAATCTTATGAAACATTTTGGTATGGAAAATAGTTCTGCTAAACCAACACCTATGAGCACTACGGTACACTTCAATCGAGATGAAAATGGTAAAGTGTTGACCAAAAACTATATCGAAGTATGATCGGTTTGTTACTTTATTTAATTGCTAGTCATCTTGTAAGGACCCGCAAATTTAACTGGTTTTAATAACGTTATTAATTGGAATTTTATGGAATTTTAAACGATAAATTTTGAAATAAAAATTTTACATTTGAAATGCGTCTAATTAAACATAGCAAACTGTATATTTTCATCCGAAAATATGGAAGTTTATTTCGTGCGTCAATTTAGTTCAATTTAATCAGTTAAAAAACGATGAAAATAAAATGTTTTCGAAACTTAAATATTTTTACATAGAAAAATTCTAAACCATCTTCTGAGTAAGACGTCATTTTTCGTTTTTCAAAATTCGGACTTTTTTGGCTCCGTCGATCTTATTTTTCTGCGTTTTTCTTGCATTTTCGATAGTAGAAGATTCGAATTTTATAATTCAATCACACCACTGATATCTGTATACCGTTTTGATTGTCTCGTCGTGCTGATCTCTACGGTATATTCAATTCTGTGTGTTGAAGTCTGGAACGTAGCCGGATCCGTAGAAAATGGTAATCGTATCCGTTCCGCACCTTGCTTTTTATTTGTCGTGACCATTCATTTTTCCACAATATAAACGGAATAGCTATTTGCTTTTATTACTTCTTGAATTCATGCGTGTGACTTTTACCATTCCCATATTTAATTTATGGTTTTGGATTCGTTACCCTCATTGGTTCTGTCTTCTCTTCTAGACTAAAAAAACACAACAAAGCCTCCTCATTTCTTTTTTTAGTTCCACTGCCTTATCAACCCAACCCAGTTCCTCATTTTCTTCCTCACGCACGCAACCCATGGACGAAGCCAACTCCAACCTGTCCGCCTTCCCTCCGGCCGCGCACTTTCCTCCCTCGAACATGAGACCCCAGCCACTTCCTGCTTCCCTCCAAACACGTGTAGCAGCCAACTTCGCATCGGCCAGCGTCGCCCCGACCGCCTAGCTCTGCGTCGCACCCAGACTCTGCCCCGCTTCTCACCTACTTCCAGCTCCGCATGTTCCGCCGCCCACTGTATATCTCCCTCCACGTTGACAACCGCCTTCACCCTCTTTCTCTCTCCGCATCACCTCCATAGCCATCGACCTTGCTTCGCCACAGCCATGCTTGGCCATCCCGTTCTTCTCGGCCTTCCCCTCACCACCGATGTCGCATCAACTCATCTTTCTCAACAACAGCCGTAACCCCAAGCTTCCTCCTCCTACTTCTCTTTTGCCAAGCATCTTTTATCTTCTATAATAGGTAAGAGATTATATATTAACTATGTTATATATATGTTTAGCTGTTATATTAATTTATATGCGAGTGTACAAAATATTTGCATAGTATAAATACTAGTTTCCGAATTTGATTTCTTGAACAATAAATATAAAGTATTTTTTTTGGGTCTGTTTTGTGGATCTATTCTAAAGGTTTATATTAGGTTGTATATCAAAGTTTATAACTTGTTTATAATACATTCTGTTTTATATGTGTATTTGATTTTTGTGGACCTTTATGTATGCTATGCGTGTGTGTGTATATATAGTTCCATTCTTTGTATTAGTGTTGTGCCTTACTTTATTCTACTGTCATAGCTTTATTTACACATATATATATATATATATATATATATTGTATGTTTTACATGTTTAAGGGTACATATTATATGTTTTGAATGTTCTACAGATTGTTTTATATATTATACAGATTTTGTATTTACATATATTATATAAATTATATGTTGTGTATTTATATATAAGTTAAGTATGTTCAAGTGTCATACCATAAAAGTTCTATATATATTAGTGTATAGATTATATTCTGTCGGGTTGAGTTATAACAGTGTTATGTATATAGATTTTAACCTGTTTGTTTACATATATAAAAGGCTTTACAATTTAAAAAAAAATATTGCATGTTTATTTTTGGTCTGAACAACAGTTAGACTTCATGTTCACGATATCATATCTCACTCATGTTTTATCGGAATAGGTTGATTCTATTTTTTAAAAAGAGTCGAAGTTACCTAGTTTATGCATGTCAAATTCCAGCAAAATCCGACATCGTTTGATTAGTGGTCGAGGATCTGGAAGTTAGACCCAGGCAGCTGTTCTTTTGTACTTGAAATTATTTTACACTGCTGCAAACACGACCTGAGTTCATGTTTGACGCATCGTATCTCTTCTGTCTTACGTCGGAATACAGTGATTCCTTTTTTGTTTAAAAGATAAAGTTTTTTAATTTCTGTATATAAAATTTTAGCTTTATACGAGGTGGTTCAGTCATCTGTTTCTTACCTGAAAGTCAGACCCAGAGGGGTTTTCAGACCTGAACATTTGACAGTCGCAACATGGCCTGAGTCTATGTTCGTGACATCGTAACTTTTCTCGTCTCTTGTCCAAATCAAGTGATTCTTTTGCAGTTTGAAATACAAGTTTTGATCTTTGTTCATACCAAATTTCAGACCATTTCGATCTCGGTAGCACATAGAATTATATTGTTAAACTTTGATGCATGACATGTTTTTATTTGTTGCTATGTTGAATGTTATGATCTGATTTCGGCAATTCCTATTTAACAGCGTAGCTCGTCGATTCGTGCCAATCTGGTTTATTTCGGAAGTCGCGCTTCCAATTCGTAACTCAACTTCGTTGTCTATTCTCGCTCCCTAGCCTCAAAAGGTGAGCAATAACTCACGATTAACGTTCTTTTATTTATTAAATTTGATTTCAATTGAAACGACAATTGAAATATGCTGCTGTTAGATATTTACACTGTTATTACCTGTATTCAGTTCACCTGTGATATCTGACACCATTATCTGTTATATATGCAATGATAATCCAGTTTGGTTGTTAAATGATTGATTGTTTGATGTTTACAATTGGACGTTAAAATTGTAATGTATAAAGTGATAAATAGTATGCAATTGAATTTGACGTAGGATAGTTAGCGATTTGAAATTGAAATATATGTTGAATTTAATTAGACTAACTTGTATAATATGACCCCTTTAAATGTTTAAATTAATTGACACGTCGAAAATAGTTAATTACCCTTGAACCATTTGAATTTATGTTGTATTAATTTATGTAGTAGAAAATTGGGTAATTGATGTCAAGTGTAGAATTGCATAGAATAATAAGTGTAATAATCTTTAATCTACATGAAATGATAGTGTAGATTCTAGAAATAGTTATATTAATTTGCACAAACAATAATGTGAATTAATACGATTATTTCGGGATTATTTGAATTAATTACTGGATTGTTATTGATTGTTGTTCTTGCTTGTTTATTTACTTTGACACCATCCCAGTTATCACAATGCAAGTTCCCTTTGCTACGTTTTGATTTTGAATTGAATTGGAATCGGGTTGAAATGATAAATACCCAAATGAACTTGACCTAGAATAGAGAATTAAATAAAACCCGATTGGTCAATAATTTGATTTAAAAATAAAATGAAGATTTTATTTGAATAAATAATATGTTTTGAAACGAAGTTGGAATTTGAATTTTAATGAAAGGAAATGTTAATATTTAATAATCTGAATCAAAATATCAACATAGTAGATGATGAATGAACGTTGTTTTAAAATTTGGAATTATTAATAATTAAGTTTGAAATTATTTAATAATTAAGTTTTAAAATTATTAAGTAATTAAATAAGATTGAATTATTTCATAATTAAATAAATTGAATTCTTTGATAAGTGGAATTGAACTTCTTGAATAATTGAAATTGAGTTTCTTTCTTAATTAAGTTTGGAAAATTATTTAAGTAAGTAAATAAGTGAAATTGAATTTCTTTAACAAGAAATAAAATGTGATTTATTGAATTTAATGTAAGACTTGAAATTTAAAGAATTTGATTTGATGATTTTAATTTAATTCAATTTGTAAGTTTTGATATAAGGAAGTTGAATTTAAATAATGGATTTAATGAATTGGAAATTTAATAGAAATTGTTTTGAATGGCAAATTTACTTAATGAATATTTAATGAAATCGATAAATGAATTTAAATTGATTTAAATGTCAAATTAAATTAATTTAAATGATTTCGGAACGAAACTTATATACGAACTTGAATCAATATTTGAATTGTTTAAAATAGAAATTGAAATTGAATTATAAGATTTTGAAATCATGAATTTGGAAGTTTTGAAACGTGAATTTGGAAATTGATGTAGAAAGACGACTGAAATGTTGGTTTACAAATTCTAATTGAAATTGAAATTGATTTGGTTTTGAAATTTATTAAACGACCAATCGGTGTAATAATCACGAAAGTTATTAAAAAGACCGGAATCGGTTAGGGACATACTCACTATCTAAACCGAAAACCACTTTAATAACTATACGCGGAGTGTGATACAGAATGAAGTGGTTGGAATGATGTACGTGATGACTGAAGAAAGAGAACGATAATGGATAGCCTTGACACTTGTGTCGAATTGGAAATGACTAAAACAGGAGCCGTGCCGGGCCAAATGGGGGTTAGCTACCTCGAGCGAACACACTTCTTCGAAAACTACTCATTACTTGTTGTCGATTGGTGCACCCTTGATTTTGGGAGTGTTGTTTCGCGGTGTTGCGATCGCTGCGGCGATGCGTTCTCACCAGTCCAGATCAGGCAAACGGTAGTTTCACTACCTTGGGTATTGCCTCTTGTGCCTTGTCATACTTGTATCCCTGTATACGCGACCACTACGATTTGTTTTGTGTTATACCTATGGAGTACTCTCTGATATCCCACTAGTTTACGGTGGAGTTTACAGTGCTGTATAGACTATGGCGCTTATATAAAATGTGTTAAGGGGGATAATGGTAATGCCTTAACACTATTTTGATATCTTATATTACTGATAGGCATTATCTACTTATCGTACACTACTACATAGTAGATAGTTTAACGGATCCTTAAAGGATGGTTATTCCAAACATCCTTTGAGTTACTTGTATTTCAATTGCTATTTCACTTGAGTTGGATTTATTGATATAAGAATGTTAATCCTGACTCGAGTGTTTTGTGTTTTGCTTTACGCTCGGGTCAGACTGAGTGTACCAGTATTCGAGACTCACCTTTGGAGTTGGAGCTTTGCTTGAAGATCCAGCCATCTATTCTGCTTTCAGTATTCGATGATTGCAGTGATGTATTCTGATTTGTATCTGATATATCGTGTTACTCTTCCACTGTATCTGGTTTAACTCTGATGTAACTTATATATTTATATAGTAGCTTCATGAACTACTATCTCTTTTATTTCCGCTGCATTTATTACTCTGTGTCTGTGATCTGTGATTATTTATTTACTGTATATGTTCAGTTTTGCCAAATTTAAATTAACAATTCGGTATTTTGAATTATTCAAATCCGACATGTGCGGATGCGAATGGTCCAAAATATCGGGTCGTTATAGTTGGTATCTGAGCTTTGGTAGCTCTAGGCAAAACTTAGCATATAGGGTAAATGTATTTACAGAATCACACTCATTCGAGTTTCAATCTCTTCCTTTGACTCAATTCCTTTGAATTTTGGAATGTTCCCCTCGGTTCCAAAATTCATTCGTGTCCTTCACTATTCGTCTTCTTTCAATCCTGGAGCACCCCATAACTCCATTCTGAATGTTATCTATAATAGATCGGCGGTCTCGCCAAACTTCGAATGATTTGAAAAGGGGTGAAACTCCTTTATAATAGGCATTGATTTACCGGAGATTTCTGTATCCTCGCTTTACGTTGCTATCTATCTCCTGCTACACCTGAATTCTATTTCTTGAGATCGAATGTCAGTTTTCCTCGAAATTCTGCATCGATCCTATTCTTGAAGTCACGGTCGACCGGTTAAGGTTGCCGCGATTTATATAAACTTATTTATCTTCTTATTTCGTTATTTAATCATCCTATCTTCGGTTTCAAACCTATCTTCGAATCAAAATTCTATTTGATTTGAGTCCATCAAAAATAGAATCTCTATATTCTTTCTTTGAAATCCATGCTTGTATCGTTGAACGAAGAAGTGTAATTGTGAATTAATATTTAAAAATGTTATATATATATATATATTGTGTTGTTTGAGTTGTTGATGTTGATTTGGATTTTTGATCGATTCGTCTGATCAACGCTATCGATAGGATTTCCAAAGCACTTTAATAGAGAAAATCGACACAATATCGTTTCAAATTTGGTAAGTAAAGTTTTGTATGATTATATTATATATAAATATAAGTTTTCTAAAATTAAACTGTTAATGAATTTGTTGTCTGAAATAATAATATTTGATTTTCATTTGTTGTTTTGTAAACCATTGACTATTGCATAATATAAATAAATGAATTTATAAACTTGGTTATAAATTGATTAGAATTTGAAATGAATTTAATTCAGAAATTTGAGAATTTATTAGTTTCCGGTGATTTCGAACTTTGTTTAAAATTTTAAAGTATATATTACTGAAAGTATTTTCGAATAGAAATCGTTTTCAAAGAATTTTTAAAATGTTGAAATCAGTGCTCTTCTCTTTGTCGTTGGAAAATAATTTCGGTGATGGCGGCCGCATCATCGACATTCATTTTCGAGTTTCGAAGTGGAGAGACTATTCTGTAGCATTGATACGGTCTTATTTTGAGAAAAAATATTTTGATTTGAATTTCTTCAGTATAATTTGATTTATATATATATATAGGTATCTTATTTAAAAAAAATTAATTTGATTTGATATAAATATATAGATATATCTCTAAATTGTTTGAAGTAAATCGGAGATTTAAATTCTTAAATTTTAGGTTAAAGATGATTTAAATTATAAACTAAAGTCAAAATTCTTGGATAAGTATTTAACTTGAAATAACTGGATTGTGAAGAAAAAAAGAAGAATTTTTTTTATTTGTATAATACTCAATTTCATTTCAATATAACTTACTTAAATTATTCAGAAGATAAAATGTAATTGGATAATGTACAATAAAAAAATGTCTTTATAAATAAAATTTGAGTGTTTATAATAAATGTTATACACTAAATTTTGATTATAAAGATGTTAATAGAGTTAGATTGGATAATAAGTAAAACTCAGTTAATAATGAAATAAATTTGTTTTGAAAGAATTAATAAATTGAAATTTGATCAACTTATGAAAATACCTTGAATTTAAAAGCAATTAGTAAATATAAATTAATTTAAATCGAAACTTTTATGGTTTAAATTAATTTATATGGGTTAAATATATGTGATTAGATATGTTAAGTAGAATAAATTTAACAATAATTTGGAATAAAGAAGAATTTAAATTGTTGAAAAAATATGATTATAATAAAAGACTATTCAAATTTATGGTTTTAGAAATTGTAAATTGAAGGTAATTGGATAATAAGATAATGAATTTAGAAATAGTTGCGATTGATTTTAGTGAAATCAAATGGATTAAATCAATTATTGAATATCAATTAATTTAAATTTGAATTTATATGGTTTAAATTAATTGTTATTTTATATTTCAAATCTGTTTTTCTTTCTGGTTGGTTCAATTCTTCTACCTCCTTCCTTTTCGGGGACGAAAAGTTTTGACTGGGGGAGAATGTAACGACCCGCAAATTTAACTGGTTTTAATAACGTTATTAATTGGAATTTTATGGAATTTTAAACGATAAATTTTGAAATAAAAATTTTACATTTGAAATGCGTCTAATTAAACATAGCAAACTGTAAATTTTCATCCGAAAATATGGAAGTTTATTTCGTGCGTCAATTTAGTTCATTTTAATCAGTTAAAAAACGATGAAAATAAAATGTTTTCGAAACTTAAATATTTTTACATAGAAAAATTCTAAACCATCTTCTGAGAAAGACGTCATTTTTCGTTTTCAAAATTCGCACTTCTTTGGCTCCGTCGATCTTATTTTTCTGCGTTTTTCTTGCATTTTCGATAGTAGAAGATTCGAATTTTATAATTCAATCATACCACTGATATTTGTATACCGTTTTGATTGTCTCGTCGTGCTGATCTCTGCGGTATATTCAATTCTGTGTGTTGAAGTCTGGAACGTAGCGGGATCCATAGAAAATGGTAATCGTATCTGTTCCACACCTTGCTTTTTGTTTGCCGTGACCATTCATTTTTCCACAATATAAACGGAATAGCTATTTGCTTTTATTACTTCTTGAATTCATGCGCGTGACTTTTAGCGTTCCCATATTTAATTTATGGTTTTGGATTCGTTACCCTCATTGGTTCTGTCATTCTCTTCTAGACTAAAAAAACACAACAAAGCTTCCTCATTTCTTTTTTTAGTTCCACTGCCTTATCAACCCAACCCAGTTCCTCATTTTCTTCCTCACGCACTGATGCAGCACAGCAAATGATAGGTCGTTTACGACTTAACATGCTAGTAAGTAGGGTACGACCTAAAGAAGATGCTAACGAGTCAAGGCATCTGAGGGAAGTTGAAGTTTTAGGTCGAGTGCGACCTAACGAGGTTTGTAAGTCGTTCCAGCAAACTGGGGAAGGTCGGCAACGACTTAGTGGAGATGGCCGAATTAACGAACTAGGACTTGGAAATAAGTCGCGGAAAATTGATGAAGTCTTAGGTCGTTCACGACCTAGTGAAGGTCGCTCACGACCTAAGGAGGATGGTATACGACCTAGTGAAGGTCACTCACGACCTAAGGAAGTGCGTACACGAGTTACTGGATTCAGTGTGAAGGAGTGCGAACGTGCTGGAAGAATACGACCTAAGTTAGGTCGCGGAGTTTTGATTCGACCTAAGTTAGGTCGCGTGAATGAGTTACGACTTAAGATAAGTCGTTGGGTGAACTGGGAGTTAAGTCGCGAAGTTTCTGGAACCGCTTATCTTTTAGGTCGCAAAGCTCTGGATGTCGTTGATTCTTATGCCGCATTGATCTCCGCCGTTGATTCTTAAGTCGCTGAAGGAAGCAGATGTATTGAAGTTAGGTCGCGTCTGTTTTTAAGTCGTAGGTCGTTCACGACCTAAGAGTTGTTGTAATTACCATTTGTTAAGTCGTAGGTCGAAGGTTTTAGGTCGTTTGTTGTATGTCGTATGCGTTGTAAGTCGTGTATTTTTTTAGGTCGCTCCATTATAGGTCGTAGGTCGTTCACGACCTAAGTACTTGTAATTTTTTTGAAGTTTTTGTGTGTTGAGTTGTAACTACTATAAATAGTGCATGAGTCTCATTTGTAAAAAGGTTGTTGAATATTGAATAAAATTCTCTTTTGTTAGCTTTGTGCTTTCAATTTCAATTGGTAGTCGAGTGAATCTCCTATCTCCACCTTCGACATTCGAGTGCGCTCGAATCTTCGATTGTTGAAGCCGATTCGCGGAATCAAGTGCGCTTGATCAACGCGTGAAGAATCGTAGATCCTTGAACCCGGTATCGTGCGCGATCAACGAGTTCGGGATAGCTAGAATTCGGTATCTTCGGATCAACGAATTCGGGCATTTCAGTATCCATCAATCCATCGATTGCTACTTTCACCGATTGAAGTTTGTTTTGATTAATCCGCTGCGTCAGTTTTGGTATCAGAGCTTGTTCTAGCCAATCATAGCTAGATCGAGACTTGGAGCCTAATCATTTTGGAGTTTTGGAGTATTGATTTGATCACGGCCGAGAGCAAGTTGAAGTGTGCGACTTTGTATTGAAGTTGTTTGATCGGATTTGAGTGGAAGGCCGAAACTTTGTCCATCGTGTTCATCGCGATTTGCAACAAAGTGGAAGTTTTCGATCCATTTCATTTTGGATCAAAGTTCGAAAAGTGTTTGAATTTTGAAGTGTTGAAGAGTTTGTGAAGATTCCAAGCATGCCGCCAAGAAGAGCTAATCGTCACCAAAACGTAGAAGCTTTGTATCGAAGAGAAGAAGCTGATGAGATGGAGCAAAGAATCAATGAAAACTTTAGTGAAAAGCTTAACGAAGGAATTGGCCGGTTAGAGAAGCTTATGACGGAGATGAATCAAAATCGGAGAAGGGTTTCACTTGAATCTAACCATGGGGGTAGTAGAGTCTCACCACAATCCAATCGAGACAGGAGTGTTGATGATGATCAAAGGCATAGGAGGAACGTGAATGATCGCGAATGGAGGAACGTAGATAGAAGGGATGATGGTGGTAGATGTGATGGTAGTAGAGATGTTGGTGGTCAGAATCGACATCGATATGCATCTGATTTTGAAGAAGAGCATGATGGTGGTAGTAGTCACGAACGAGGTCAAGGAAGAAATTACTCTGAGTATGATCACAAATGGGAGTCGGGGATGAAGACTGAAATTCCTGAATTCAAAGGTGGTATGCAAGCGGAGGAGTTTCTAGATTGGGTAGCTAATGTTAAAGAAATTTTTGATTTCAAAGAAGTTCCAGAACGTCGTAGAGTGAAGTTGGTTGCTACAAGGTTGAGGGGTAGAGCTTTGGCATGGTGGCAGCAAACCAAACTTACACGTGAACGCATGGGGAAGTCAAAAGTTGAATCTTGGGAGAAGATGAAGAAATTGATGAAAGCAACGTTCTTACCTTACAATTATCAGTCACTGATGTATCAACGATTGCAGAACTTGAGGCAGGGCACAAAGACTGTTAATGACTACGCAGATGAGTTTTATCAGCTTATTGCGAGAAATGATATTATGGAAACGGAAGAGCATCTGACATCTAGATTCCTTGGGGGATTGAGAATACAGATCCAGGATATGGTTAATATGTTCGATCCAAGATCTGTGGCAGAGGCACATCAGAAAGCGTTGGCTTGGGAGAAGCAAGGTAGACGAGGAGGTGGTGTGTTTACTAGTTCCAACAATCAAGTGAAGGGTGTTAGTGGGAGTTCTAATAGTTCTAAACCTATCAGTAAACCGGTGGTGAAGGAGGCTGAGAAGGCGAAAGTTAACAATGGTTTCAAATGTTACAATTGTCAGGAGCAATGAGTGTCCAAAGACAAAGAAGAGAACCATGATTGCAGAAGTTGAGGATGAGGATGTTGATGGAGATTGTTCTAGTCCAGTTGAGGAGGATGAGCAGGATATTGCATCAGGAGATGAAGGTTGTAATCTAATGCTGAGGAGATCGTGTTTAACACCGAAGCAGGAGGAAGCTAGTTGGTTGAGGAGTAATATCTTTCAGTCGACGTGCACTATACTGGGGAAGGTGTGTAAATTTGTGATTGACGCCGGAAGCTGTGACAATATCATTTCAACGGAGGCTGTGACAAAATTGAAGTTGAAAACAGAGAAACATCCAAACCCATACAAGTTAGCATGGTTGAGAAAAGGAGGAGAAGTGAAAGTGGATAGACGAGTTCGTGTTCCATTCTCTATTGGGAAGAAATACAAAGACGAGATCTGGTGTGATGTAGTAGAGATGGATGTTTGCCACTTATTATTGGGAAGACCATGGCAGTATGATCGAGCAGTACAACATGACGGTCGGACCAATAGCTACAGCTTTATGTTTGAAGGCACGAAGATTACCTTAGTTCCAAAGAAGAGACAACAGGGGGATAGTAAGTCCGAAGAGATTGAAGAGCTGAAAACTTTGCTATCTTTGAAGGAGTTTGTTAAGGAGGTTGAGGAAGAGCCGGAAGTATTTTTGCTAATTGGACGAGAGAGCGGTTAAGAGGTTGAAATTCCAGAAGAAGCAAAGCCTATTTTGAAAGAATTTGAAGATGTCTTTCCAGAGGAATTACCAAAGGAGTTACCGCCTTTGAGAGACATTCAACATCAAATTGATCTGGTTCCGGGAGTAATGTTGCCACATAGACCACATTATCGAATGAGTCCGAAGGAACATGAAGAATTGAGAAGGCAAGTGGAAGAATTACTTGAACAGGGGCGTGTGCAGGAGAGTTTGAGTCCTTGTGTTGTACCAGCTTTATTGGTACCCAAGAAGGATGGGACGTGGAGGATGTGCACTGACAGCCGAGCATTGAATAAGATTACTGTGAGATATAGATTTCCAATGCTAAGGTTGGATGACTTGCTAGATCAATTAAGCGGAGCTAATATCTTTTCGAAGATTGACTTGAAGAGCGGATATCATCAAATTCGTATTAGACCAGGTGATGAGTGGAAGACTGCTTTTAAAACCCGGGAGGGTCTATACGAATGGTTGGTTATGCCATTTGGCTTATCAAATGCACCGAGTACTTTCATGAGGGTGATGAACCGGATTTTAAGACCATTCATTGGGAAGTCTGTGGTGGTGTATTTCGATGATATTCTGATATATAGCAGGAGTATGGAAGAGCATGTTCAACACTTGAGGGAAGTGCTGATTATTCTACGTGAAGAACAATTTTATGCTGCTACAAAGAAATGCGTGTTCATGACGCGTAGTGTGTTATTTTTGGGGTATGTTATTTCAGAGAAAGGTATACAGGTGGACCAAAGTAAAGTCGAAGCTATCAGAGACTGGCCGCAACCCAAGACGATAACGGAAGTTCGTAGTTTTCACGGGTTGGCTTCATTTTATCGAAGGTTCATTCCACACTTTAGTAGTGTGATGGAGCCTGTTACAGATTGCATGAAAGGTAAACAGTTTGCATGGACAAAGGAAGCAGGGAGTGCTTTTGAGAAGATCAAGGAGTTGCTGACATCTGCGCCGATTCTAGTGTTACCAGATTTTCAGTTATTGTTTGAATTACATACTGACGCATCGAAGGTTGGGATTGGAGGAGTGCTAAGTCAGAACGGACGTCCAATTGCATACTTTAGCGAGAAGTTGTCAGGAGCGAAGATAAGATACAGTACATATGATGTGGAATTCTATGTTGTTGTGCAATCTATCAAACACTGGAGACATTATCTATTTCAGAAAGAGTTTGTTCTTTACACTGATCATGAGGCATTGAAGCACCTACAAGGACAAGACAAGATTTCAGCAAGACATGCATCGTGGATTGCATATCTGCAACAGTTTACTTTTGTTGTGAAACACAAATCGGGAGTGACGAATCGAGTGGCTGATGCTTTGAGTAGGAGGAATCATTTTTTGACAACAATGAAGGTTGAAGTGACGGGGTTTGACATTTTGCCTGAATTATTTGTGGAAGATCCTTACTTTATGAAGTTTGTTGATAAAGTCAAGAATGGGGAGACGAATGAGTTCGTGATGGTAGATGGTTTTCTGTTCAAGGGAAATCGATTGTGCATACCTGATTGCAGTTTGAGAATGAAAATTGTGAAAGAGCTACATGAAGAAGGACATGTTGGGAGAGACCGTACATTACAGTTGATTTCACAATCTTACTTTTGGCCATCAATGAGGAAAGAGGTAGAGAGGTTTGTGGAGCGTTGTCATATTTGTCAGGTTTCGAAAGGAACTGCGACTAATGCTGGTTTATATATGCCGTTACCCGTGCCTATAAAACCATGGGTGGATATCAGTATGGATTTTGTTTTGGGTTTGCCCAGAACTCAAAGGGGAAATGATTCTATATTCGTTGTGGTGGACAGATTTTCGAAAATGGCACATTTTATTGCTTGTAAAAGGACGGCGGATGCTGTTCATGTTGCTCAGTTGTTTTTCAAGGAGATCTATCGACTTCATGGATTGCCAGAATCTATTGTGTCGGATAGAGATACTCGATTTCTGAGTCACTTTTGGTTGAGTTTGTGGAAAATGGTGGGAACGAAGCTGAAATTTAGTAGTGCTTATCATCCACAAACGGATGGACAGACCGAGGTTGTGAACAGATCGTTGGGAAACTTGTTGAGGTGTCTTGTTCAAGACAATCTAAAAAGTTGGGATGTGAAGTTATGCCAGGCAGAGTTTGCCCATAATCATGCTGTAAATCGAAGTACTGGGTTCAGTCCATTCCAGATTGTTTATTCGAGCTTACCGAAAGGGCCGTTGGATTTAACGGTAATACCACACTCTAAGGGGACAATTAAGAAAGCTGCTGATTTTGTTGAAGGGTTGACGGAATGTCATAAAATCGTTCAGGAACGATTGGAGAAAACAAATGAGAAGTATAAACAATCTGCAGATTTGAAACGAAGAAATGTTGAGTTTAATGAAGGAGACATGGTTTATGCAGTGTTAACAAAAGATCGTTTTCCAATAGGCGCTTATAACAAGTTGAAAGCCAGGAAAATTGGTCCGGTGGAAGTTGTGAAACGAATCAATGAAAATGCTTATAAATTGAAGCTGCCAGATGATGTGTATACGTCTGACGTATTCAATGTTAAGCATCTCGTACCATATCATGGGGATGAACGAACTGATGTGAGAGAATTTATAAATTCGAGGTCGAATTTTTCTCAACCTGGGGAGGATGATGCAGCACAGCAAATGATAGGTCGTTTACGACTTAACATGCTAGTAAGAAGGGTACGACCTAAAGAAGATGCTAATGAGTCAAGGCATCTGAGGGAAGTTGAAGTTTTAGGTCGAGTGCGACCTAACGAGGTTTATAAGTCGTTCCAGCAAACTGGGGAAGGTCGGCAACGACTTAGTGGAGATGGCCGAATTAACGAACTAGGACTTGGAAATAAGTCGCGGAAAATTGATGAAGTCTTAGGTCGTTCACGACCTAGTGAAGGTAGCTCACGACCTAAGGAGGATGGTATACGACCTAGTGAAGGTCACTCACGACCTAAGGAAGTGCGTACACGAGTTACTGGATTCAGTGTGAAGGAGTGCGAACGTGCTGGAAGAATACGACCTAAGTTAGGTCGTGGAGTTTTGATTCGACCTAAGTTAGGTCGCGTGAATGAGTTACGACTTAAGATAAGTCACTGGGTGAACTGGGAGTTAAGTCGCGAGGGCTTAGGTCGCGAAGTTTCTGGAACCGCTTATCTTTTAGGTCGCAAAGCTCTGGATGTCGTTGATTCTTATGCCGCATTGATCTCCGCCGTTGATTCTTAAGTCGCTGAAGGAAGCAGATGTATTGAAGTTAGGTCGCGTCTGTTTTTAAGTCGTAGGTCGTTCATGACCTAAGAGTTGTTGTAATTACCATTTGTTAAGTCGTAGGTCGAAGGTTTTAGGTCGTTTGTTGTATGTCGTATGCGTTGTAAGTCGTGTATTTTTTAGGTCGCTCCATTATAGGTCGTAGGTTGTTCACGACCTAAGTACTTGTAATTTTTTTGAAGTTTTTGTGTGTTGAGTTGTAACTACTATAAATAGTGCGTGAGTCTCATTTGTAAAAAGGTTGTTGAATATTGAATAAAATTCTCTTTTGTTAGCTTTGTGCTTTCAATTTCAATTGGCAGTCGAGTGAATCTCCTATCTCCACCTTCGACATTCGAGTGCGCTCGAATCATCGATTGTTGAAGCCGATTCGCGGAATCAAGTGCGCTTGATCAACGCGTGAAGAATCGCAGATCCTTGAACCCGGTATCGTGCGCGATCAACGAGTTCGGGATAGCTAGAATTCGGTATCTTCGGATCAACGAATTCGGGCATTTCAGTATCCATCAATCCATCGATTGCTACTTTCACCGATTGAAGTTTGTTTTGATTAATCCGCTGCGTCACGCACGCAACCCATGGACGAAGCCAACTCTGACCAGTCCGCCTTCCCTCATGCCGCGCACTTTCCTCCCTCGAACATGAGACCCCAGCCACTTCCTGCTTCCCTCCAAACACGTGTAGCAGCCGACTTCGCATCGGCCAGCGTCGCCCCGACCACCTAGCTCTGCGTCACACCCAGACTCTGCCCCGCTTCTCTCCTACTTCCAGCTCCGCATGTTCTGCCGCCCACTGTACATCTCCCTCCACGTTGACAGCCGCCTTCCCCCTCTTTCTCTCTCCGCATCACCTCCATACCCATCGACCTTGCTTCGCCACAGCCATGCTTGGCCATCCCGTTCTTCTCGGCCTTCCGCTCACCACCGACGTCCCATCAACTCATCTTTCTCAACAACAGCCGTAACCCCAAGCTTCCTCCTCCTACTTCTCTTTTGCCGAGCATCTTTTATCTTCTATAATAGGTAAGAGATTATATATTAACTATGTTATATATATGTTTAGCTTTATATTAATTTATATGCGAGTGTACAAAATATTCGCATAGTATAAATACTAGTTTCCGAATTTGATTTCTTGAGCAGTAAATATAAAGTATATTTTTTTTTGGTTTTTTTTGTGGATCTATTCTAAAGGTTTATATTAGGTTGTATATCTAAGTTAATAACTTGTTTATAATACGTTCTGTTTTATATGTGCATTTGACTGGGTTTGATTTTTGTGGACCTTTATGTATGCTATGCGTGTGTGTATATATATAGTTCCATTCTTTGTATTAGTGTTGTAACTTACTTTATTCTACTATCACAGCTTTATTTACATATATATATTGTATGTTTTACATGTTTAAGGGTACATATTATATGTTTTGAATGTTCTACAGATTGTTTTATATATTATACAGATTTTGTATTTACATATATTATATAAATTATATGTTGTGTATTTATATATAAGTTAAGTATGTTCAAGTGTCATACCATAAAATTTCTATATATATTAGTGTATAGATTATATTCTGTCGGGTTGAGTTATAACAGTGTTATGTATATAGATTTTAACCTGTTTATTTACATATATAAAAGGCTTTACAATTAAAAAAAAATTGCATGTTTATTTTTTGTCTGAACAGCAGTTAGACTTTATGTTCACGATATCATATCTCACTCATGTTTTATCGGAATGGGTTGATTCTATTTTTAAAAAAGAGTCGAAGTTACCTAGTTTATGCATGTCAAATTCCAGCAAAATCCGACATCGTTTGATTAGTGGTCGAGGATCTGGAAGTTACACCCAAGCAGCTGTTCTTTTGTACTTGAAATTAGGGCTGTTATGGTAATGGTTACCGTTACCATTTCACAAATACCGTTACCGTACCATTTTTACTGGTAAGCGAAAATTGCTTACCGTTACCGATAAGCTGGTATACCGAAGACTGGTATACCGATAATCTGGTAACCATTACACTGGTAATGGTAAATTACCGTTTTTCTAAAAAAGGTTAGTAACATAACACGTACTCACACCATAACGGTGCTTCATTATACAATTTATAGTGTTACTTAATAAAAGACATAAATGAGAAAGAAGTGAAGTGTATTTAACATTATTTCACCTTGTTAATAAACTAAATTTAATTATTTGCTTGGTTCTAAATTCCTATAATAAAGCATGTTACATGAATATACATGTGTTATAAATTGACTGGTAAAATTACCGTTACCGTTGGTATTGAAGAAATGTTACCGACGATTTACCGTAGAAAATGGTAAATTTACCGTTACCATACCGATTAAACTGGTATACCGATTTCACTCGAAAATGGTAACCGATTGGCTGGTAATGGTATGGTAATGGTAAATTTACCGTTACCATAACAGCCATACTTGAAATTATTTTACACTGCTGCAAACACGACCTGAGTTCATGTTTGACGCATCGTATCTCTTCTGTCTTACGTCGGAATACAGTGATTCCTTTTTTGTTTAAAAGATAAAGTTTTTTAATTTCTGTATATAAAATTTTAGCTTTATACGAGGTGGTTCAGTCCTCTGTTTCTTACCTGAAAGTCAGACCCAGAGGGGTTTTCAGACCTGAACATTTGACAGTCGCAACATGGCCTGAGTCTATGTTCGTGACATCGTAACTTTTCTCGTCTCTTGTCCAAATCAAGTGATTCTTTTGCAGTTTGAAATACAAGTTTTGATCTTTGTTCATACCAAATTTCAGACCATTTCGATCTCGGTAGCACATAGAATTATATTGTTAAACTTTGATGCAGGACATGTTTTTATTTGTTGCTATGTTGAATGTTATGATCTGATTTTGGCAATTCCTATTTAACAGCTTTGCTCGTCGATTCGTGCCAAATTGGTTTATTTCGGAAGTCGCGCTTGCAATTCGTAACTCAACTTCGTTGTCTATTCTCGCTCCCTAGCCTCAAAAGGTGAGCAATCACTCACGATTAACGTTCTTTTATTTATTAAATTTGATTTCAATTGAAACGACAATTGAAATATGCTACTGTTAGATATTTACACTGTTATTACCTGTATCAGTTCACCTGTGACATCTGACATTATTATCTGTTATATATGCAATGATAATCCAGTTTGGTTGTTAAATGATTGATTGTTTGATGTTTACAATTGGACGTTAAAATTGTAATGTATAAAGTGATAAATAGTATGCAGTTGAATTTGACGTAGGATAGTTAGCAATTTGAAATTGATATATATGTTGAATTTAATTAGATGAACTTGTATAATATGACCACTTTAAATGTTTAAATTAATTGACACGTCGAAAATAGTTAATTACCCTTGAACCATTTGAATTTATGTTGTATTAATTTATGTAGTAGAAAATTGGGTAATTGACGTCAAGTGTAGAATTGCATAGAATAATAAGTGTAATAATCTTTAATTTACATGAAATGATAGTGTAGATTCTAGAAATAGTTATATTAATTTGCACAAACAACAATGTGAATTAATACGATTATTTCGGGATTATTTGAATTAATTACTGGATTGTTATTGATTGTTGTTCTTGCTTGTTTATTTACTTTGACACCATCCCAGTTATCACAATGCAAGTTCCTTTTGCTACGTTTTGATTTTGAATTGAATTGGAATAGGGTTGAAATGATAAATACCCAAATGAACTTGACCTAGAATAGAGAATTAAATAAAACCCGATTGGTTAATAATTGATTTAAAAATAAAATGAAGATTTTATTTGAATAAATAATATGTTTTGAAACGAAGTTGGAATTTGAATTTTAATGAAAGGAAATGTTAATATTTAATAATCTAAATCAAAATATTAACATAGTAGATGATGAATGAACGTTGTTTTAAAATTTGGAATTATTAATAATTAAGTTTGAAATTATTTAATAATTAAGTTTTGAAATTATTAAGTAATTAAATAAGATTGAATTATTTAATAATTAAATAAATTGAATTCTTTGATAAGTGGAATTGAACTTCTTGAATAATTGAAATTGATTTTCTTTCTTAATTAATTTTTGAAAATTATTTAAGTAAGTAAATAAGTGAAATTGAATTTCTTTAACAAGAAATAAAATGTGATTTATTGAATTTAATGTAAGACTTGAAATTTAAAGAATTTGATTTGATGATTTTAATTTAATTCAATTTGTAAGTTTTGATATAAGGAAGTTGAATTTAAATAATAGATTTAATGAATTGGAAATTTAATAGAAATTGTTTTGAATGGCAAATTTACTTAATGAATATTTAATGAAATCGATAAATGAATTTAAATTGATTTAAATGTTAAATTAAATTAATTTAAATGATTTTGGAATGAAACTTATATACGAACTTGAATCAATATTTGAATTGTTTAAAATAGAAATTGAATTATAAGATTTTGAAATCATGAATTTGGAAGTTTTGAAACGTGAATTTGGAAATTGATGTAGAAAGACGACAGAAATGTTGGTTTACAAATTCTAATTGAAATTGAAATTGAAATTGATTTGGTTTTGAAATTTATTAAAGGACCAATCGGTGTAATAATCACAAAAGTTATTAAAGAGACCAGAATCGGTTAGGGACATACTCACTATCTAAACCGAAAACCACTTTAATAACTATACGCGGAGTGTGATCCAGAATGAAGTGGTTGGAATGATGTACGTGATGACTGAAGAAAGAGAATGATAATGGATAGCCTTGACACTTGTGTCGAATTGGAAATGACTAAAATAGGAGCCATGCCGGGCCAAATGGGGGTTAGCTACCTCGAGCGAAGATACTTCTTCGAAAACTACTCATTACTTGTTGTCGATTGGTGCACCCTTGATTTTGGGAGTGTTGTTTCGCGGTGTTGCGATCGCTGCGGCGATGCGTTCTCACCAGTCCGGATCAGGCAAACGGTAGTTTCACTACCTTGGGTATTGCCTCTTGTGCCTTGTCATACTTGTATCCCTGTATACGCGACCACTACGATTTGTTTTGTGTTATACCTATGGAGTACTCTCTGATATCCCACTAGTTTACGGTGGAGTTTACAGTGCTGTATAGACTATGATGCTTATATAAAATGTGTTAAGGGGGATAATGGTAACGCCTTAACACTATTTTGATATCTTATATTACTGATAGGCATTATCTACTTATCGTACACTACTACATAGTAGATAGTTTAACGGATCCATAAAGGATGGTTATTCCAAACATCCTTTGAGTTACTTGTATTTCAATTGCTATTTCACTTGAGTTGGATTTATTGATATAAGAATGTTAATCCTGACTCGAGTGTTTTGTGTTTTTCTTTACGCTCGGGTCAGACTGGGTGTACCAGTATTCGAGACTCACCTTTGGAGTTGGAGCTTTGCTTGAAGATCCAGCCATCTATTCCGCTTTCAGTATTCGATGATTCCAGTGATGTATTCTGATTTGTATCTGATGTATCGTGTTACTCTTCCGCTGTATCTGGTTTAACTCTGATGTAACTTATATATTTATATAGTAGCTTCATGAACTACAATCTCTTTTATTTCGGCTACATTTATTACTCTGTGTCTATGATCTGTGATTATTTATTTACTGTATATTTTCAGTTTTTCCAAATTTAAATTAACAATTCGGTATTTTGAATTATTCAAATCCGACATGTGCGGATGCGAATGGTCCAAAATATCGGGTCGTTACACATCTAGATATAATGATGAGTATATGCTTGTATGCACGGGTTCAAGAAATCCCAAAAAAGCACATTTGCGGGCAGTGAAATGATTATTTGTATGCACGGGTTCAAATAATCCTTTAAGTGAAAATATTTTCATTGAATTAAAATCTAAACTAGGAATTATGTCGTTACATTATTTATAATTTGATTTTAAAGTGTAGAAAAATTATAAAATAAATAAAAATTTAATAGAACAAAAATTAGAGATGTGGGACTCAAACTCTGCACTCATGGGAGGAAGTCATATGTCTTTCCAATGTTCTATTGTGTTACCTGACTTAAGATCTTACATCTCTTTTATTTATATACATCTAAAATCCTTTCACATTTTTTCACCTTACATTCTTTCTCTTGGCTGAATTTTTCTAAAGAATGTTAACTATAAAATAAAAACCTTTAAATAGAAAATCAAAACAATATATATACGTGAATAGAATTTTTTAATTTATATAAAAACTTTATATATACATTATCCTTACAACATGTCATATCAAGAAAGTTCTGATCTGTCATCGATCGTTTTCAGCACTCCTATTACGGATTCATCAAACAAATCCACACCTATTTTGTAACGACCCGTATTTTAAACACTTTAAAAATGCGAATTAAAATAAAAAATTTTGGATAAAAATCCGAAGGAATTAAAATTTTGTGTTGTTAAATGTGAATTACAAGTTAAAATACAAAACTGAATTCTGAAATAACTTATTTGTAAATTAAATATGGATGTTAACTTGTATTGAATGTAAATAATGAATTGAATTTGATTGTAAACCAAATTGGTTATGATTGTAAACAAAGAATAAATAAAATGGTAGATTGAATAGTGGAAGTTTATGTTATTGAAACTAATATAAATAAACGAACTTAATATTACAGTTGATTGAAATCAGATAATAACTGAAACTGTAATTTGATAAGGATGTTAACTTGTAATTGAACGTAAGTAAAGATTTAAATTTGAGTGTAACAAGTAATTGAAACGAATTGAATTTGATTGTAAACAACGAAATAAATAAAATGTTACATTTAATATTGAAGTTATAATATTGAAATCAACGTAAATGAATGTAATTTAATATTACTGTGAATTTAAATAAGATGATAGCTGAAGAAAATGAAAGTAAATGAATTATAAACTATTGATAATAATGTATAAGTAAATGGTTGAGTCAATAATGAAAGTGTAAATCGAAATAAAAGAATTCAATTGGAATTAAATAACTTGAATTTGAATTACAATATAATTGAACACTGAATCTAATGTAATCTTTTATACTGGATTTATAATGGAAAACTGCATTGTAAAAGATTATTAATTACTGTGAAATTAAAAATGAAATTTGTGAACAATTGAAATTTGATTTAAAAGTTAATAATTTAAAATTGAGAATTTTATATTGAAATTAAACAGTAGAAATAGCCATTTTTACAACTGTCTCGGATTTCGACGAAACTAGTTTCATCGGATCCGTAACAGTGAATTATTGTAAGGTTTCAATTTTCGTAGAAATCGGACTTGTCGTTTGATCGTACGGACTTGAAACGCCTTAAAATTTATGCAATTGAAATCAAATTGGAAATTATTATTTTTAGCATAACTTCTTTGTGCGATGCAGTTTGAACCCGAAACCTTTTCCATTGCGTTTAAAATATTTTAAAACATCTATTTGGATATATGGGTTTAACAAATTTCGTTCCAAGGTCAGAACGTGCTTTTTGGGCCACGTTAGCGGTAGCACATATATCTATCAACCCGATCCATTTATTTTCTCAACATGCCTTTAAATATCCCGCTATAAACCCTAGCCTCCACCTATTCTCATTTATCTGCGTGTATATTTCATCAGCTCCTCTTCTTCTTCAATGGATGCAAACCCTAGATCCAATCACAATTCAAAAAAATCAAATGAAAATTTAAAGTCCTCAGAAAAATTCAAAAAAATTATAGAATCGAAGATCTCATCAATACGAATCTACGCGTAGTTTCTGTTTTTGCAATTGGAGCTCGAACCAACGGCAAATCACGGTCAAAGGTCAAAATTTCGAAACCCATATGGTGATTTGGGCGTTTTTGATTCGGGCAGCAATCGAGAAATTCCTTTCTGGGTATAGCTCGACAAGGGGAAGCAAACACCAGTAGTCTGGAGGGCTAATTCGATCGGAGGTGCTCGAATTTGGCGATTTAGGGTTTTGAAAACCCTAAACGGCGGCGGCGGAGGAGGCGACCTTGGGATGCCGCGGTGGGGTCAGTCGGTAGACGGAGAGATGGGGGTCTCGTCGATGGCGGCAGCTCGATTATAAGTGGTCGGAGGGTCGTCGAAATCTCGGTCAAAGCCTTGGTCAAAGGCACGGTATTTGGGTTCACGGCCTGGAAGCAAAAACACGTGAGAAAGGGAGGGAAGAAAGGAGATGACGTGGAGAAATTTTTAGGCAAGTTTATTTTGTCTTGTTTTAAAATTTAATTTTGTTTTCAAGCGATTTAAATCGAATAACTTTCACATACGAACTCCGATTTACACGCGGTTTCTTTTGTTAGGATCGTATTGAAATTCCGGACCTGATGACGCTTGTTTGGACGAATTCTGAGAATGTCAGATTTTTGAGTTTAAATTGAATTTAAATTCAAAAGGTGAGTGTTTATACGCTCACAATTGACTAAAATAATTTATGGTAGTTAAATTTGATATTATGAAGTGATATGAATTTTATTTGTCATTGTTTGATAAAATTTAATTGTCATATAGATTGTCATTTGAATTCACCGTTGAAAATTAAATTGACAGTCAAAATTGAAATTAAAATTGAATTGCGATTAAATTACCTGACATTGATAACTCTGAAATTGCCGTGAATATTTCATTCACGACTCAATCTATTATGCTATGATAATCAAGTGATAGAGGTTATTGATATTAATTTGAATGTTAAAATGGTTGATGTTAAATTGTGATTTGAAGTTAGATATGAAAATAATTATGACATTAAATTTGTTATGTGATGTTGGATTTGGTTGTTAATATAAGTGATAATTAATATGAAATTGGAATTGATATAGGATAGTCTAAAATTCAAAATAGATTATATATGTTGAACTTGTCCCTTTAAATGTTAAATAAATCGACACGTAGAAATAGGATTAGTTATACTTTGAACCATTGAATGTATGATTGCTGTAATAATTTGATAATAAACGCCAAGTGAAAACCTATAATGTAATAATCTTTAATCCGCATGAAATGATAGTGTGGATTCTAGGAATAATTTTATTTAATTTACATAAATAACAAATGTAAATTAAATACGATTATTTCGGGATTATTTAAATAAACGGTTAAATTGTTCTGTATGGTTGCTATTGATTGTTTATTTACTTTGACACCATCCCAGTTATCACACTACAAGTTCCCTTTGCTATGCTTTGTTTTATTTAATTATATTGGTTTGAAATGATAAATACCCAAATTGAACAACTTTGGCCTAGGATAGATAATTAAAATAAGAAACCCGATTGGTCAACAAAATCATTTTGGAATTGAAATCCATTTGAAATTAAGAAATGAACTTAAAAATTTGTTGGAAAGTAAGTAACGAAATGAATAGATTTAATTGTAATAAATCAATAGATTTAATTGTAATAAATGAATGGATTTAATTGTAATAAAACAATAGATTTAATTGTAGTAAATGAATAGATTTAATTGTAATGAATGAATGGATTTAATTGTAATAAAACAATAGATTTAATTGTAGTAAATGAATAGATTTAATTGGAATGAATGAATGGATTTAATTGTAATAAAACAATAGATTTAATTGTAGTAAATGAATAGATTTAATTGTAATAAATGAATGGATTTAATTGTAATAAATGAATGGATTTAATTGTAATAAATGAATGGATTTAATTGAAATAAATCAATGGATTTAATGGTATTAAATTAATAGGATTATTTGTAATAAATTAATGGACTTAATTGTAATAAATTAATGGATTTAATTGTAATGAATTAATAAGTGGACCTAATTGAAATAAATTAATGGATTAAATTGAAACGGATTAATAAATCTATTTAATTAGATAAACGGATTGACACATTTAATTGAAATGAGATTTGAATAAGTAAGTTTTAGAATCTAATAAATTGAATTTATTAGATTCGGAATTAAATCTAATTTGGATAAATTAAATTTGGAATTTGTTATAAATTAATTTGAGATTAAGTAACAAAGTGACTAAAGGGAAATGCAAAACCAACTAAAGTTAAGGATTTGATTTAGCTGTTGAAATTGATTAAATCAAAAGTTTTGATTAAATTTAATGTAACGATGAATGGGAATAGGAATAAAATTGAACTTGAATACTTAAGCATTGTTAACTCAAGGGCTTGAACTAAAACTCCATTTGGAAATATGATTTTTAAACGTTCGAAATAAATTGAATTGTGAAGTGTCAAATTTTGAAGGTCAAACTTGCAACTTGACTTTTGGACTTTGATTTGTTTAAACTTTAATATTAAATGACCATCGGGTAATTAATGCGTAGTTATTAAAGAGACCGGGATCGGATATTGACATACTCTCTGTCGATACCGAAAACCACTTTAATAACTAATATACGCGGAGTGTTGATCCAGAACGAAGTGGATGGTTTGGTGAACGCGTTGACTGAAGAAAGAGAACGATTTTGGATGACCCCTGACATGACTAAAACAGGAGCCGCGCCGGGCCATTGAGGATCGCCATCTCTAGCGGACGCACTTCTTCGATACCATATCTATTACTTTTGTGATTCGATTTGGGTGCACCCCTTGATTTAGGAGTGTTGTTTCACGGTGTTGGGATAGTAGCTGCTATGCCCAACATCAGTCTGGATCAGGCAACTACTAGTATCCTAGTTGGTATCGCCTCATGTACCTTGTCATACTGATTATCCTATTCGCGACCACTACGTTTTGGTTTGTACCTTTAGTATATGGATTGCCCTCTGGTGACTTCCGGTTTTGGTGAAACTACGGTCTTGTATATACTCTTGGGAATAAAAATGTGTTAAGGGTGGAATGGGCCATGGATTAACGCTAGTTTGATATTTTTCTTTATGATAGACATTATTGTATATAGCGTATTCTATTATATAGTAGATAGTTTAACAGATCCTTAGGAGATGGAAATCCCGAACATCTCTTAAGTTAATGCACACACATTAAACACTGGATAGGAGGTGTCTAAAACCCGTAAACATCTCCGACGCCGTCACACTCATATTTACTTTTACGATTTAACTTACATGAGATATTTTAGTCCTGACTCGAGTGTTTTGTCTCTTCATTACGCTCGGGTCAGCCTGAGCATTTCAGATAAGGTTGAAGATCTATTTTGGAGGACGAAGACGGAGTTTGGTATTACATCATTGTATTCTACTACTGTATTATTTTCCGCTGCATTGTTGTATTATCTCTGATATGTATGTAACTCTGATTTATGATGTATAATAATAATCAAATTTATTTATTTAACAGCTTCATGAACTGTTATTTTATTATTATATCTTGTTCCTTCCGCTGCGAGATTCTGAGTTGTTTCTGTTCTTTCCTTTCTTTTCTTATTTAACCCCAATAACTATCTGTATTTTGGATTGTTTGCGTCGGCACGTGTGTATGTTTTGTCGACTTGAACGGTCAAAAAAAGTGGGTCGTTACATATTAATATTCCACTGAAGATTACTTCATCTTCGAATCATCATACTGGATATACACTGAACGGAAAATGAGCTAAGAAGAACATAGACTTCGGCTCAGCTTCTACTAAAGAAAAAATCGATGATATTCATCACTATGAACGTGAGACATTAAGTTTACAACGTGAGATGTATTATGAACAAAAACACCATGGGAGACATTCAAATTTAATTGAGAAATTCGCTTTAAAGTTCTGTGGAACGATGTAACATCCCCCTACTTGGAGGCCCAAAGCTAATGGCTACTGATGATGCAGTCAACCATAGTTATTAATTCTTGATGACCAAATACAGTGATATTAGGTAAATTGATACACAGAAACAAAAGAATATGGAAGAATTTTAAACAACAAATAAAATCCACATTCCAATTCAAAATATTTCAATTTGATTACATAATCCCACTCCCAGACCATGTTTAGATAACATATAATAAAAAAATATGCCAAGAGCGAAAAGAGAAAATGCCTCTATGGTTGATCAAAGTACATACTAAGGCATCAAAATAGTTTGCCTTTATAATCAAGCATACAGCAAAAATGAAATAACTATAGATAACTATCTGCATCCTACACGCCTCCGGAAGCTTTATTCGTCTAAACAAAAAACCCGAAAACCTTTAACTCTTAACCTACTTAAAGTCAATTAAGTACCTGAGAGTTTAAGAGGAAAACAAAAACTTCGAGTCAGAAAAAAATCCTGGTATGAATAACAATCTACAATCTCAAACCATTTGGATATCTAGTGTGACCACGCCACATAGTGGAATGGATTTTTCCCTCACTAGTATCCTAAAACATTTGCAAAACCATATGATCTGCTTCCTGCATCCACAATGGTTAAAACAAAGTATTTCAAAATATATGATGATATGCAATATAAATAAATCAATTCTTGATTACCCATCCCCATTCATTCTGACTATCTATCTAAATTATAACTTATAGGGTTACTATTAACTTGTTAAATGTTCATAGACTATCTGTCCAATTACTTAATTTTTATGGGATCGCTAAGAACCTATTGGTAATTCCAATATCATATCACTTATCCTAGTTTTCATGAGCTAACCAGGAACCTACTGGCTGACTGCCAATATCTTAATCTGGATATAGTTTTCATCGTCTAACTACAAACCTACTGTCCCCTGCTGGTATCAAATCATAGTTTCCATGGACTGACTATGAACCTATTTGCCCCTGCCAATATCATACAACTTTCATGGGCTCATTGTAAAACCATTGGCCCCTGCCAATATCTTTAAATTAAGAATTTAACATCTGTTTAGTTGTATTCACTACTAGGTCAACCTAACTGGTTATTCTGCCCTTCCCTAAAATTCAATTATGGATTAAAAACAATGTGAACACTATTTCTAAAACCTTTTATTTATGCCTAGGTTTTTCCTTAAAAATGAGAATGGATTATTAGTTTTGATACTTAAAATATCACTTTTGAAACCTCTAGGCGCCTCCTTCGAAAGCATAGAAAACCTCTTTCCAAAACTCAGTATATATACCGTATGAAACCATTATGACCTTTCAATGGTATCAAAAACACTACACTAAACAACCCATTTTGTAACACTTTTCCACTTTCAATTTACAAAACTAATAACCGTACAAATTTATAACGGTTATATCCGTTACAACCGTTTACAATGGTTATTACCGTTAGTAAATATGGTTATTTCATAAATAATTAAGAGTTGTATGGATAAAAGTGTAAATTCATATTCTCTCAATCGTTTTCTCATTTCTGATGATAACTGTTCCTTTCTCACTCTCTCACGTTTCAGTTCTCTTCCGTTCGTACCGGCTTTTGTCTACCGCTGCCTCCACCGTCTACCACTGCCTCCGCCGTCTGCCACCGCCTCCATCTTCTGTCACTGCCTCCTCCCTTTGTCCTATCAAATCGATGAAGATGAACGAAGATCTAGGTTGCAAACTACAAATCTAGGGTTTCGCTTTTCCACTTCTGTCTACTCAGGTATGAATTTTTTTTTTCAAATTCATATCAATTTCTTACATACGAATTCATATCAATTTAGGGTTTCTTAACAATTTTAGTTTTAACAAATTCTAGATTCAGATTAACATAGTAGCGGAGCCAGAAATATTTGCTGAGTGGGTCAAGCAAATTTAAAAATGAGTAGCATAGGAATGAGAACCAGAGCAGTCACGCATAAAAATAAGAACACCCAAATCTTATTCTGCACTTTACCTGTTAAAGTAGAAGATATTTGTTAGTAAGCTAAAAATGAAATGAAAAATAAACATAGAGTACTTGTCAATGTAGTACAAATTCAAATATAAACCTAGTATATTTGTGTTGGATATCCAAGAATAGATGTAGACTGGAATGAGTAGATATTTATGAGATTTGATGACTTTTCGCCATACATAAAAGGTATAATGCCGGTTGTCTACAATAAGGTACTTGTGTTTTATGCTGCATTAACAAATAGAATCTCATTAGCTTGAGTCTATAGTCAATCATCCACGTGCAATACCAGGTGTGGTTTCAAAACGAATAAGAATATTTATGTGCATGTACAAAGGAATGTAACAGCATATAAAACATCTTAAGAATAATATACAAAAGACTTGGTGGCTGTTTCTAAAACAAAAATAATTTGTAGAGCTGTTCTATATGTCCAATGATGGGCGTTGAACATTGTTTATTTGAGAAGTAGCGTACTGGCATAAGAACTACATTGCATTGAATTTATCATTTAGTACATTTATTGTAAGCAAATGAACACACACTGATATACAGAAGTTTTTCAGTTTCACATCTTTCGAATTTAAGAACAAATGAAGTATTGCTATATTTCTTAGAACCATTACTGATTAGCAGAGAAGTTGTTATGCATTCAAATTAGTGATCCAACAATGTTGAATAGGGGATGAACTATGCTATTAACTGATTACGAAGAAAATTAGAAGAAGATTCCAATAAGTCGCACTCAACTTGAACTGGCAATGAACAAAAAAGGAGTGGGAAGGTTGATAAGTCTTATTGTTCTTATTTCACCAGTAACTCCTGTAAAAGAAATTTTGACAATTTCTGGCTGTGGATATTTTCCCCGTTCTCCACATGTTCGCGGTGTATTCGGATAAATTTTAATATTCGACATTGTAGAAGAACTTATTTTGAACTTCAAACCTACTCAAAAACTCACTTGAAAAATAAATGTGTTTTTTACTTTATCAACGTTTTGTACTTGCGACCTATACTTGTACTAATAACTGACCTTATAAAGTATTTAGCTTTCAGATCTTGCAAGCCATACGACCATGTTCATAAATAATATTTTTAATAGTACTTGCAAATAAGTGAATGTATTGAAGTAAAACTGAAAATATTATGCAGAAGACTTGCTCATATAACTCCAAATTAATTGAAATGAACAGTCTGTATCCAATGATTTTCAACATTCTACGCGTAATTTGATCATTTTTAAGAGCTAAGCTAACTGAAAGTACACCATACCTGATGATGCAACATGGACATCAAAATCATACATCAGGTTTTTGGTATTTGCCTCAATCAATATCAGGGTGCCGTTCTCTGCCTCAATCAATAGCTGGGTTTCGCTACATGTCTCGATCAATATCTTAGGTAGTTATTTCTTAAATCAAATAGTTTTGCAGTAGTTGAATTCATATGTTGTTTTAGAGAGCGATTTATGTATGTAAAACTAAGCAAAATGAAAACAGTATCATTCAATGGAGGAAAATTTCCCAATAGGGGTACGTGTTACTATCATTTCATTATCTAAAGCATATTGCATCATTTTTTTAATTGTTTTAAAGTAATTTTAGTGGTGCTATTATTATTAACTTTTTTTATTATGTGTAGCTTGCGATGGTGAGATTACTACAAGGCTATTCTTTTTCATTAACATATTAGTTATAGTATAAATAATTATTGTTAAGCTCAATTATTATACATCATAGACTTCATAAAGATATCCTGAATTTGTTAAGCTCCTAAAACTGATATTAAACAATGGTGAATTTCATGCAAATAGAAGTAGTATGATGGCAGTAGCCTAAGAACGTTGTGAAACTAAACAACTAAAGTCAGGAAATGTTTAAAGTCGGATGACACATTGTTGGGAAAATGTGAGCAGAATTATGGTAGAAAGGGTTAGAGGCACCATCCTCCATTATAAGCCACAGTTCTAAACATGTATATGTTCGTAATGCATTGGTACCAATGTATATTTATTATTATAATAGAGTTTAGTCTCCCATTAGGCTATATACGAAGAAAATATGATATTAAAGATTGAATTTGTTGAGACTTTTGCAGTGTTGAGCCTTCATTTATCATGATTTTGGCTGAAAATTTAAATATTGTGAAAAAGGAAAATACAGTGACGGATTGGTACTCAAGTGATATCTCTTTCAAAATTAACACATGCTGCTTTTACTTTTGAATATTTGTGTCAGTGTTGAATTTTTCCTTTTTTAATAGAGTGGGCCTTGTGGTAATTGTAAATCCAAGATTAGTAATATTGTGTGTGAATTGTTATGGGCTCATTTATCTTGTTTTATAGAATTGGCTAACATGTATGCTTTACATAATTGGTTAAATGACAAGTTCAATGCATCAGCACTTTGCCATGCAGATTCATGAATCATATACTCATAGTGATAAATGCACATAATACTTGCTATTAGTTATCATATGACCCATTTGTAATATAATATAAATTAATTTTATCTGGCAGTGGCTAGGATCCTTCCATGCTTATTAAAGTTGATATACCATACATTGAATTGATGCGATGATATCTTATCTTATGCTGTTCAAGACATCATAAGGTTGAATTTTGACCATTAATGCTTTAAACCTCTAAAAACATTAGAACATAGGCACAACCAAAGAGGCTCAAATATTCTACGAGAAGATTAGTCTAACCATTACCTTATTCATAACAGTTAATATTTATTTCTAATTAACATCACATAAATATGGTGGTGAAATGACTTGGTGGGACACTAGTCGGAGCTTATCCTGGGTGTGGACTGAGTTTTGTTTGCAAGAAAAATGGTCTTGACTCCCCTAAGGTCATTCTCTATATCTTTTATTATTATTATTATTACTTGACAAAAAAAGAGTTTCTAACAAAAATTAGGCACATGTTTTGATTTAAGAATCTTCCCTTTTCTACAGCTACTGGGCTACCCAAGCAAACCAGTTGGCCAATTCATAAGAAGATAAGTCATTTTCAGATCGGATTCCAACTGTGGATGATTTATAAGGTTAGTTGGTGCTGGTCTATACGATAGGTTTGCTGCATTCTATAAAAAATGTTGGTGTCATTCATTTCAGAATGTATACTTCCTATCATTTACAATGGTGAATGCAAACTATACAAATGTGTAGGTACTACTGCAGAATTTTGTTGCTAACTATCAATAGCCACGACGAAGAATTAGAGATTACTAATCCATGTGCGAGAATTCCTGCTTCTGGTAAGACCTTTACATTTATGAAAGTGGTTTTTACCAATGCATGTAGATAGTACTTGTGTAGCATCACTAATTTATTTATGTTATGCTGCAGTAGCTGTAAATTAAACATATTTAGCCAACGAATTAAAATGAAAGTATATATTGATCACTTAACATATGGTTTAGGTTACTCAAATGAATTTTAGACCATTATTTGATTTTTTTCAGTGCTTTAGCCAGATGAGCTGTTGTCTGTTGCTTCTTGTGGCAGTCACAGTCTCAGGTAATTTTTTCCAGTGCTTTAGCCAGATGATCGTCGACATCCTTGAAAATTTTATTTATATTAACTAATAGTAACTATTTTTCCAACTAATAAAAAATGAAATTTACACCTTTTTGAATGCTGACGAAATGTAATCATTGTTGCTTGAGTTTAAGTAATGTTTAGTTAGCACTTTTTTGAATTTGTGACAATGACTACATTTCAAGGTGTGACACAATGATAAGCGTGTAACTCTAGAATAAAATGGAAATGTAATGAGCAATTTAGATTTTGAATAATTTCTTTACCACCTGATGAAATAATCATCGTCATATTAGTCTTAGTTTGAATGATTAGCATTAGCAAACAACTTATTATATGTAGCTAAATAAGATAAAACATGTATAATGCATTATCACACGGCCAACCACTGATTTATGGCCTCTATATAAATGGTTCCCATAGCCTATCAAGACTTCCGCTAAAATAAAACGTTAACTATGGACCTATAAAAGCTTAGTTAGCTTGCAGTTTTTGGGATCATGCATTTTCTTGAACATGATACTGAATGATGCTGTGTATGCACAGATATACATTTCTAATGATGAAATAAATAAAACATGATACAGAAATCCTTACGGAGAGAACACTTCAGGTTTTCCAGAAATAACAAATGAATCTGCAGGCACTTATGCCCAGGCTTGCATTTCAATTGCTAAGGATTTGGGTATTCCAGTAATAGATATATGGTCCAAAATGCAGCAATTTCCTAATTGGGAGAAGTCATTTTCAAGGTATGATTATGAAGAATCGTTAACTAAATACTTATCAAGTGCTTTCAAGTATTAATTAATTTCAGTACTTCATGTACAATAACCCTCTTGTTATGTTAACAATTGATTTTTGTCTACAGGAAAAAGGTAGTTGAATTTTATACCCTTTGATTACTATTTTGACTTTGTTGCAAATTTTTCCAGGCTTTTTTTTATCTTTTCATTCTTAATAATTTGTTTATAATGTGATAGCATTAAATCATCTTAAATACTAAGTTTTCATATGGGTATATGTTTATATGTTGTAATATCTGCAATTGTACAATCACTAGTAAGTCACTAGCCAGCCAAAACTAAATTATCTCAAGACATCGGATATGATTATATGTTGATATCAAAAAGTAAAGATTTTTCTACAAATAGTTTGGTCCAATTCTACAAAGTTATCACACATTTAACCATGTTCTAAATCATATTACATATACAGTCAACTTTCTACCAGCGTGGCAATTGCAAAAATTGACTATTTGTATTGCACTATCTCAAATAACGCAAATACAAAATGAAAGCAGTGTTAATTTAAATTGCAACCGCCACACAGTTTTACTTTCATGAAAAATAATGAACTGATGTTATTTTATATAGCTTCAGTGCTTTTTGAACAAAAATTGATGTATCTTAATCCTTAACCACTTCAAATGGTTTCGGTCACTGTTAGAAAGTCGATTATGTCTGTAGTTAATTCACAAGCTTGTCTAAATTTGTTATAATTTATAAAAATGGTTACATTTATACTTTAAAACGTATAGGTTTCTTATCACGCTGATCTATTGGAGTGCAAAAGATTTGTCATGGTAGAAAGGTTGGAAATGGAGAAAAGGTTGTTTGAGTGGAGGATGTTCTTAATCCAGACGAGCCACTTTTTAATGTGCCTCAAAATGGTCATTATACATTGTCCGAGTTGGTTGATGGTGGTTTTGTAGTTTGGTCGGAGTGTCGTATTCGTTGTTTGTAAGCTTCTAGATATGTTGTAGTAGTGAAGTTTGAAGTTGTCACAATGAACTTTGTAGAAGTTGATATGTACTATTTCGTACGTTTGATGCTTTTTAACAATTTGATGATATGTTAGTTTTGAATTTTAGTTTCATGTTTTCTATTGTTATATATTCGTATAGATATAGTTGAATGAAATATTATTAGATGCTAAATAAGATGGTTCTGCTATACCAAATTTGTAACACTTATAAGTGTTGGTAATTTTGCTATTTACTTATACAAGGAATTCCTAACGCTTATAACCGTTGGAAATTGAAAAATTCCCAACGGTTATAACCGTTCGGAATGTGAAGTAATTCCCAACGGTTATAACCGTTGGGAATGACCAAAATTTGTAACGGTTATAACCGTTGGGAATGACCAAAATTCCCAACGGTTATAACCGTTACAAAATATGTAAAAATAATTGTAATGTACCTGCTACCAACGGTTATAACCGTTGGGAATTAGATTACCAACGGTTATAACTGTTACAAAATGACAGTTCTGGTGTTGTGAAAAATGTTCTTTAAAACATAGATTTCCAATAAAATGAAATACCTTTTCGAAAGCATTGGGTTTTACCCTAGAAACATTATTTGGGTCAAGATGGTTGTATGCGAAAGTATCTCTTTCAAAACCAACAAAAACTAGTTTGGGAAAAAATTGATGGTGTCGGAACCATCTTAGTCAAAAGCAAAGACTTTACAATCAAAACTTCGAAGGTCTAAGTCGAAACCCCCTTTCGAATCCATCTCCTTCAAAACCCCAAACCCTTTTGAAAGCAATTAAGAAAAATGTTTGATTTAAAGTAAAGTAAGGGCAACTATTCAAAAGAAATAATAGACAACATTGTCGAAAGATAGAGTGGTTAGACTTCGACTAAGTCGAAACCATCCCCTTTCGACAGATTTTATTTAAAAAAAAGTGGAATTCCTTCGAAAGCTAATATCTTTAGTATAACATGGCAACCTTCTTTGATAGTTAAACATACACTCTTTCGGAAATAATGTTTTGACTAAGTTGCAAACTTTCAGGTAAATCAAGGCAAGGATTTTTATCCTATGAAAACAAGGCAGGATTTCGACCCCTTTAGAGGCTTACCCTTCGACACCAATGATTCCGCCTGTCTTCCAATCCGTTACGTATCTTCCCGAAGATACCATGTGTATTGGTTTCGATTATAAGGTTTCAACCATCATGGTTTCGACCATGATGAGGTGAAATTAAAGGGGTCGGAAGGTCCTTTCCATTAAAGGCGAAACACCTTTTTCTGATTAAAGTCTGTACTATAACAATTTAAAGTAATTTCTTTTTAGTAGCTTTCCTTGTTGTGATACGCTGATTGGCTGCCATAAAACTTTATAATTACTTTACTTCTAAAACAGTTACATTAATTTAGAACCTAAACTAAAGGATTAAATACTAAAACCTTACCATATAGCATAAAATCGACATTTTTAGAAAAGCCTTTCTTTTAAAATAATTTATTTCCCCAAATAATGAACTGGGAAAAATTGTCCAAAATCATAAAAATTTGAATTTATCATGTAACTAAACATATTAAAATTTTAGACCCAATTTCTTCCTGAAATTCACCAAATAAATATTTAACCCAATTTTAACATATTTTTCGTCAAAAATCCAAAATAAAATTTACATAACTCGAAAAAATCTGAAAATTAAAATACATCTACAAAATTATGTTTTACTTAGCACAAAAATTTCCATGGCATTATAAAACCAATATCTTATGATTTCCTCTCCTCCAGCAAATATTCGTTCTTTCATTTTATCACCTCTAAGAAACATTAATCGCCGTCATCAATACCTCCAGAAATCCCGATCACGTAACACTAATAGTCGACCAATGTTGTAACAGCTCTCTACACAGCCAATCTAGATCCCTAAATCTAGACTAGATTCTCCGTATATCCATTGCGAACATGATTGATATGCTGTGTGAACAAGCGTCTCCAAAAACCCGAAACGAACTCTGGTGAGAGTTATTATTATATATTTTTCATATAATTTTAATTATTATTACCGTATGAACATGATTGGTATGCTAGATTTGATAACATTATATATATGCTGGAATTTGATAACATGTTTGATTTATGTTGTTTGGTAATGAAAAAGTAATGGTTCAAAAGCTCCGAAAGGGGAAAAATAAGAGGAATGGATATGGTGAAAGAATTGTATTTCACATTAGTTATTCTGACTAGATCATGGGAGAATTTCTTATTATAGTTAAAAAAAATTGATTTAAAGTTTTTAGGATATGTTTAAATAGTCAAATAATTGTGAAAGCAATGTATCATATTAAATCGTCATTGAAACAGTATCCCCAATGACTGTTCCACATCTAGTTCTTGATTTAGCACTCGATGGTTGGTCAGTTTCGTTGGATTCATTTTCAAAATCAATGTTAATCTGGAAGGATAACTATTATAAGTATAATAAGTTTGGTAAAATAAAGCTAAATCTTCGTGACTGTGTTATGTTAGACAAACCTACTCCACTTTCTGTTTTGCCTTAATTTGGAATTAAGTTGCTATTTTAGGAATTTCAGTTTATGTGAATATAACTAATTTAATATGGTTTGGGTATTTTGATTTATGTAGATGGAAATATGGTTTGGGTATTTTGATTTATGTAGATGAAGAATAGTTTAGAAAAGCATAATATGTTGCACCTACCCTTTGCAGTTATTATATGGCTCGCTTTCAATTAATATGAAAATCGCTACAAGTTACAACTTGCACCTATAGCATAGATTGCCTTGAAAATTGTTGGATGTTGCACAATTTTATTTTTCCTATAGTACAATGCTTTTCAGGTGATAAATTACGGAACAAAACATGTGGAGGCATTTGTTGATAGGGAATGACATTTTTGTTGATTTATTGAATTTGGTACATGTGTATCAAAAATTAATACCAGTACATTATTCTTCATTTTGTTTTACTTCGAATATTATCAGTCCTTGATGCTAGTTACATCACGGAACCCTGTAATTGCTTGTTCACATCATTACTTGAAGATTTTATTAGACTATATTTGCTCTTTATCTAATCCATAGTAAGTTTCAATGTTGTACTTATATTATTCATGTGGTTGTATAAAATTAGTTATGATAGGGCTGTAGAAATTGCTAAGAAAGTTCCTAAGTAAGGAACAACTTTAAGGTAAAGATGCAAACTTCCAAGATTTGGTAAAATATTTAGCATATCATATTTTATACTCTCATGTAGTTACATCTGTTGTCTACAAGGTAGATAGCTAAAATTACATTTCGTTTATAAACTGGTTTGATGTTTGTGAGAACCAAGTAAATCTATGGTTTGCTCAATGAGAATTAATTAGCCCACACTTACATGTTATAGTTATGTTACATAATCTTGAGAATGGTCGGTAACATTTCTTAAATTGACGGGGGTACATCTAAATCAATAAATGGAATTAACTACATGTAATACACTAGGAAACCCTTTGATATTATGTTAATGAATCAAGTTTTTGACATGGTCGTAACTTATTGATTTTGATGGGTATACATAGTTTACTATTTAGTTTTGGTGGAGATGTGTGCTCCTTTAGCTGCATAAGTGTAAGTATATTGTGTGTGTATTACTAGAGCTATTGTGCCTTGTTTTTCCCAATGTGTTAGGTGTTTGAAAGTATGTATGTCTGTGATATTTTGTGTGTGTACTTTATCAGCTGCAGTCGAGATGAATGTGTAGTACGCGCGTATATGTGGGTGTTTGGTGTTTGCGAACGTGGGTTATAGCAAGGAATAGGAATGACAGTGTGCGCGCACGTTATATAAGTATTCTTTTGTTACAGCTGTAATTACTATGAAATACATTCAATCAACATGTAACGGTTACCTCATTCTTCTGACTTTCAGTTTCCTATCCGTACTTTTATTCATCGCCATCTCCATAGTTGTAGTCAGCAAGTGATGAGTTTTAGAAGGAGTAGCAGCAACCGCCCCCTCCGCCATTGTTCCACTATTTGCTTTATCCAAATAAGTCTGACTCTTCGGCCCCAGCGGCTCTTTAACAAAACAAATCCAATAAAACCAGTTTACTATTCAAAGAAGAAGAAAAAATCAACTAACATAAATCATTATTTTTTGCTTACTTATATGATTGTATATGGGTATAGGCAATTTCAACTTGTTTTCTTTCTTTAAAGTCTAGAATAAAGATCTCAAGTCATATGAAAATGCTATGAAGTTGTAGTTTCTCGATATCAAAACCTTGTTAATATTGGTAGTTACGTTTTTAGTTCCTTTATAAAACTCCTTATCACTTTATAGAATTGAAAGAAAGTTCTCAATTTTACAGGCAGGCTTCATGCGCCTAGTACTTTTCTAAGGACTTACATATCTGACGCAGCGGCGGAATACAAAAATTGATGATACGATGAACGTAGCAATCGGTGGATTGAGAAATACTGAAATGCCCAAATCCGTTGATCGAACGATACCGGATTCTAGCTATCTCTGACACGTTGATCGCGCACGATACCGTGAAGAGAGATCTACAATTCTTCGAGCGTTGATCAAGCGCACTTGATTCCGCGAATTGGCTTCAACGATCGAAGATTCGAGCGCACTCGAATGTCGAAGGTGGAGATAGGAGATACACTCGACTACCAATTAGATGAAAGCACAAAGCTAACAAAGGAAATTTTATTCAAAAATCAACAACCATTTACAATGACATTACATCCCTATTTATAGGGTTTACAACACAACACAAATGACTTAAGAAAATTACAACACACAACAACACATTACAATTCACGACTTAATAGAGTATACGACTTAAGATAGGTCGTTAACGACCTAAAAATTAAAGTTTGCGACCTAGTTGCTTGCGATATTGCCTCGTTCACGACTTAAGCTATCTTCGGTAGTGACTTATGGAAGGAATTTCGCGACTTACTTAGGTCGTCCACGATCTACTGGGTTTTCCTCAACGACTCAAGGCATCGCGACTTAGGGTTAGAGAGGAACGACTTACTGGAATCGGCAGATTTAAGTCGAGGAAGGGTTTAAGTCGCGGTGGCGACTTAGGTTTAGGTCGTGGAATTGAATCGTTGTGGATTTTAGGTCGCGGTGGAGTTGATTCGATGTGGAGTTTAGGTCGCGGTGGAGTTGGTCGCTGCTCGCTGCCTGCTAAGTCGTCTTCGCTAGGTCGTCGCTCGCCAAATCGTAGCTCGCTGAGTCGGAGCTTGCTAAGTCGGAGCTCGTTGGGTCGTAACTGGTTAAGTCGGGGGCGATTCAAGGTAAGCGTCGTTGCATCATCCTCCCCTTGTTGGAAAGAATTCGTCCTCGAATTCACACTCTCGTCATCTTCGACAAGTTCCTCCCCATAATACGGAATTAAATGTTTGACATTGAAAACATTAGCCATAAGGAGCTGATTCGGCAATTTCAACTTACAATTATTCTTACCAATTTCCTTCACAATTTCCAAATGACCCATTCCACCGGCATCTAGCTTGTTGTATGTACCAACAAGAAATCGTTCAACCATCAAGTAGATAGATTCGTTGTCCCTTTGCGTCTTCATCAAATCCGATACAGAGTCCATACTTTTGTCCACCCATGAACTAGTATGTATAGGTAATGACATACATAATTCTGACTTCGTCGCAGTCTCTTTTGAAATTTGATAACTCTGACTCTTCTGAACAAGCCTTTCGACCACTTTTCTGATTGACGGTCCAAAACAAAACATTGTCACCAACTGCTTGGTATGATAACTGTCCACGTGTCTTTCTACACGCACATCTTTGATAACTTTTATTCGCCAACTGTGATCAGGAGTATACAATTGCTTTCCTTCGAACAAAAACCCATCAATCAATCTTCTCAATTCTACCTGCTCTGTCGGACACATATGCCTACATGGCATACACGGTACAATAGCACTTGACATTTTATTAACATAATGTACGTTCCTTAGTGGCAGTAATTCTTTGAACATTTCTGCAGAAACTACATCTTTACATTCATTCACCATTGGCTTAACCTCTTTGATAATTTCAACACGTTTGCTGGTTTCAATTTCATTCAACAAGAATACTTCTGCACTACCCTCCACTTCTTTAACAAGCTCTTTTGTAGATTGTAGACTAGTCGAATCCACCTCCTTCATCAACAAATTACCCTCTTCATCTCCGGACTTACTTTTTTCACCTCCAACTTTGCTGACTGTGAATTTTCAACCTCATGTTCATCGGATTTTGTTGGTTGAAAATCAACAACTTCATCTCCGTCAAACTTTGGTGATTGAACACTATCGACTTCATCCTCCACATCAACAAATTCCTTTAAAGACAACAAAGTTTTTAGCTTCTCGATTTCCTCCAATTTGTTTTCATTCTGTTGACGTCTTTTAGGAACCAAAATGATTCGTGTATCCTCGAACATAAAACTGTAGCTGTTTGTGCGTCCATCGTGTTGCACAGCTCTATCGTATTGCCATGGTCTTCCCAACAATAGATGGCATACGTCCATGTCAACCACATCACACCAAATTTCGTCTTTGTATTTCTTCCCAATGGAAAAATTAATACAAGCTCTTCGATTAACCTTCACTTCCCCTCCTTTCCTCAACCAAGCTAATTTGTAGGGTTTAGGATGCTTCTCTGTTTTCAATAACAACTTCTTTACAGCTTCTGAAGAAATGATATTATCACAGCTTCCTGCATCGATGACAAATTTACAAACTCTTCCCAAGATAGTGCACGTTGACTGGAAAATGTTACTCCTCAACCAACTTGAATCATCCTCTTGCTTTGGTGTCAAACACGATCTCCTCATCAATAAACTACAACCCTCATCTCCAGACAATAATTCTTCGTCTTCAACTGGTATTGAATCGACACATTCTACCTCTACATTTTCATTCTCAATCTCCGCAATCATTGCTCGTTTCTTTGGCTTTGGACATTCATTGCTTTTATGGCCCAACTCTTGACAATTAAAGCATTTGAGATTATTATTGACCTTTGCTTTGCTGGCTTCATTCACATTCGACTTACTGACGACTTTGGAAACATCCGCACTATTACTAACATCCTTGTTCTAGTTGTTGGAATTTGTAAACACACCACCTCCTCGTCTTCCCTGTTTTTCCCAAGCCAACACTTTCTGGTGTGCTTCCGCTACAGATCTGGGATCAAACATGTTAACCATATCTTGAATCTGCATTCGCAACCCTCCAACAAATCTAGCTGTTAATTGTTCCTCTGTCTCCATAATATCGTTCCTTGCAATCAGTTGATAAAATTCGTCAGCATAGTCATTCACAGATTTCGTCCCCTGTCTCAAGTTTTGCAACCTCTGATACATAAGCGATTGATAATTATAAGGTAAGAACGTTGCTTTCATCAATTTCTTCATCTTTTCCCATGATTCAACCTTTGACTTCCCCATCCGTTCACGTGTAAGTTTGGTTTGCTGCCACCATGCCAAAGCTCTACCCCTCAACCTTGTAGCAACCAACTTCACTCTACGATGTTTTGGAACTTCCTTGAAGTCAAAAATTTCTTCAACATTAGCCACCCAATCCAAAAACTCCTCAGCTTGCATACCACCTTTGAATTCTGGAATTTCAGTCTTCATCCCAGATTCCCACTTGTGATCGTACTCCGACTGATTTCTTCCTCGTCCACGTCCTCGTCCATGAACACTACCACCATCATACTCTTCTTCACAATCCGATGTATATCGATGTCGATCCTGACCACCAACATCTCTACCACCACCATTTCTTCCACCAACATTCCTACGATCTACATTCCTTCGATCACGATCATTCACATTTCTATCACGATTTCAATCATCAATATTTCTATCACAATCTCGATCTACACTTCTATGATCACTATCAACACTTCTCTCTCGATTTGAATGTGGTGAGTCTCTACTTCCCCCATGGTTAGATTCAGGTGAAACCCTTCTTTGATTTTGACTCATCTCCAACATCATCCTCTAATCGACCAATCCCTTCATTAAGCTTCTCATTGAAATTCTCGTTGATTCGTTGCTCCATTTCATCGGCCTCCTCTCTTCCGTACAAAGAATTAATATTGCGATGACGTTGAACTCGTCTCGGTGGCATGATTACTCTTCAACAAATTCCAACAAAAACTTCACTTCGATCTAAAAATCTTCAAATCAAAACTACCCACTTGTTGAAATCTTCAAAAATCTCCAAACGAACAAATATCTTCAAAATCTCGATAACCCACTTCTCCAAATGATGTAAATCTCGCACAACTCCAAAAATCTACGCAAACTCCTTGCGTTCTAGCTCTGATACCAAATGACGCAGCGGCGGAATACAAAAATTGATGATACGATGAACGTAGCAATCGGTGGATTGAGAAATACTGAAATGCCCAAATCCGTTGATCAAACAATATCGGATTATAGCTATCTCTGGCACGTTGATCGCGCACGATACCGTGAAGAGAGATCTACAATTCTTCGAGCGTTGATCAAGCGCACTTGATTCCGCGAATTGGCTTCAACGATCGAAGATTCGAGCGCACTCGAATGTCGAAGGTGGAGATAGGAGATACACTCGACTACCAATTAGATGAAAGCACAAAGCTAACAAAGGAAATTTTATTCAAAAATCAACAACCATTTACAATGACATTTCATCCCTATTTATAGGGTTTACAACACAACACAAATGACTTAAGAAAATTACAACACACAACAACACATTACAATTCACGACTTAATAGAGTATACGACTTAAGATAGGTCATTAACGACCTAAAAAATAAAGTTTGCGACCTAGTTGCTTGCGATATTGCCTCGTTCACGACTTAAGCTATCTTCGGCAGCGACTTATGGAAGGAATTTCGCGACTTACTTAGGTCGTCCACGATCTACTGGGTTTTCCTCAACGACTCAAGGCATCGCGACTTAGGGTTAGAGAGGAACGACTTACTGGAATCGGCAGATTTAAGTCGGGGAAGGGTTTAAGTCGCGGTGGCGACTTAGGTTTAGGTCGTGGAATTGAATCGTTGTGGATTTTAGGTCGCGGTGGAGTTGATTCGATGTGGAGTTTAGGTCGCGGTGGAGTAGGTTACTGCTCGCTGCCTGCTAAGTCGTCTTCGCTAGGTCGTCGCTCGCCAAATCGTAGCTCGCTGAGTCGGAGCTTGCTAAGTCAGAGCTCGTTGGGTCGTAACTGGTTAAGTCGGGGGTGATTCAAGGTAAGCGTCGCTGCATCAATATCCAATAGGGCATAGGTGTAACTCTTATATTTTTATTTATTTTCAATTGCAACGAATCTCTACCCTATGTACCCATTATTAGATATATGTATGATATTATTAATAAGTAATTAGATGGAGGAATGAACGCTCTTGAAAAAACAGGCTACATACCAAAATTAGTATAAGGCCGTATACCAACCTACAATGTAGTCGAGTTGCTTTTTAGTATAAATTGTTAAAAGAAGGATGCTTTATAAACCATGCCAATCATACAATATGCTTATTTTCTTTTTATTAAACAGTCACTAACCATTTACAATGTCGTGCATCTAACATCTCCTCGTATAATTGCTCTCAGGGTCATTATCAACTACTAACTCTAATACAACTAAATCTTTCTCAACATTATCCAGGTAGCCATTATATCTAGCTCCTGATTTATTCCATAGTTTTACTTCATGCTTGCATGCTTGTAATTTGTGTTGAAATTGGTAACAAGGAAAACCCCAATGTGAAGACCCAAAATTTTTTAGATAAAAATAATTCTGAAATGAAAATAAAATTAAATTAGTTAATAGAAAATAATTGAAGAATAAAATAATTTGAAAATGAATATCAAAAGGGAATGAGAGAAACAAGTAAGGGAATAATTATTTCAATAGATAATGATGAGAAGCAAAATAGCTAAGGTATGAATGAATTCTAAAATTCACATATCTCATGAATATCACATACATATGTAGTCAGAAAAATATAAAAGTGATAAAATAACTCCTTTTGATAATTAAAATGCATAAAAACCAGTTAAGTAATATTTATGAGTATAAATGCATTTTTGAAATAAATCAAGAAAGAAGCAAATGGTAAATTATGTTAGTTAAAAATCAAGTTTATAGAAAGAAACATGAGAAATAACCTAGGTATAATAAAATACATTGTGAAGTTGAGTCATATGAAAATAATGTGTAGATAAAAATCATGCAAATAGCATGTATCCAGAAAAGAGAAAAGCAAACTGTTTTACCAGAAATAGAAATCAAGAGAAAATGGCACATTTAGCCATAACTACACACACATAATTCTCTGAGTAATGTAAGGATAAAATGGGTTTTTCCTCTAGTAAAACCCTAGTTAAATGGTTTAAATCAAAGGGGGGAGCAGAGGTTTTTCTCTGGGGGGAAAACAGAAACATATTAAAAAAAAAGAACTCACATTGTCTTCAAGCCTAGATATTCTCAGGGAAAAGAAGAGGAAGGTGAGTGATAATCATATATGAGGTTTGAGGCATTAAGACCCATGCGAAGGGCAGCCAAGTAGTTTTTCTTATATAAAAATTATAATATGATTTTCTGTTAATTTTTCTGAATGAATATTTATTGAACATGGATGATTTTCTGGTTGATCTTTTGGTTGAGACTTTAATTTATTTTGGTCTGTTATGATGGTTTTAACTTTTGTTTTGAAAGATATTTGATCTAACACCTTGATCATAGAAAAGGATTTTATAATCCAGTCCTTATTAGAAGATGAGTTAAACATTTTTTTTCTGAGAAGTAGGGTATCAAAGAAATAAAGGAAATAGGCAGTGTGAATAAGGAGGTTCATGCTCATGTCTAGTTCAATAAAAATTGATATGAACAAAGCAATATTACATATGTGCTGATTTGTTCAGATCATAATCCAATATGTTTTATGGGTTTTTCTCAAAAACCATGCCCTATGTGTTGATACACGAAGATTTTGATCAATGACAATGTGCTTCAACAAAAAGGAAGAGATATATGCAAACTCAGAGGAAGATCAATGAAGACCAAAGTGTAAAATGAGTATGATTTTTATAGGTCTAAAGTTTAGTTATTTGTTAAAATCTATCGTCAAGAGATTTGCATGAACATTAAAACACATCCTTAAAACTTCATTTTTATGCACACATTCATTGTGCAGGTTTTTATAGTTCAGTCGATTGAACAAACATGGCCAGTCGACTGAAACTGGCACAGGATTACAAATATGCACAGTTTCAGTTGACTGAATTTTCTGTGCAGTCGACTAAAAGCATTCCTGAAAATTTTCCTTTATATTTTCAGTCGACTGAATATCCTGCTCAGTCGACTGAATTTGTAACTGCGCATTTTTTATGAAAGGACACTTTCCTTCTTCCAAGAGTTGCAACCATTCTCCAATGGAAATGGAAGCATCTCTTCCTTGCACCTCTAGTAAACAAATGCAACTCTTCTACAAGTATAAATACATGGTTTTAACATTTGCAAATCACCAATTCTAATTGCTTTAATCTTTCCATTCTCTTGAACATACTTTTAGATTTCTTAAGTATTCAAAAGCAATCACAAACCATTTCAATTGCGTGAATCTCTGTTTTAACTATTACACTTTTTGATTCATAGCAATTCACATTTCCTAAATCTTCACAAACACTTTGTATACTCTCGAGGATAAGATTATAGGAAAGTTGTACTCAATTTGACTCATTAGTGTTATCAAGAACACAACAAGTCAGAAAATACTTTTAGTATCTAGTTGAAGTCCTCTTCGGTAGTTGAGGCAAGAAATCCCGTTCGGTTGTTCGGATAAGTTGTAAACCTATTCCTCCGGGTTAAGTGAGGGCTGTTAGTTAGTTAAATTCCTAAGAGGAGCTTAGGGACTGGACGTAGGACAAGAGATCCGAACCAGTATAAAATCTTGGTGTCTACTTTACTTACTGCTTATTACTATCTACCTAGACCATTTTACTATTCCATATTATACGATCCTACCGCATAGACTCTTTCAATTGGTATCAGAGCAAGGCCGTCCTATAACCATAACACCGTTATTAGATATATTGATAATATGGAAAATAACGCAAGTACAAGCACAACATCTGCCTACAGTTCTACATTTGCCGAAGGCCAATCTACTCAAAGACCCCCTCTTTTCAATGGACTTAACTATAACTATTAGGCTACAAGAATGAGGATTTATATGCAAGCAACTAGTTTCGAAGCATGGAACGCTACTCAAGTTGAATTCATTGTACCCACTACTGATTATCCTACATGGACACAAACACAGAAGAATGAAGCTAGTGCAAATGCCAAAGTTATGAATATGCTATTTTGCGCCCTGGATAGAAATGAATTCAACCGTGTTAGCATATGTACTACTGCACATCAGATATGGGATACACTTAGAACCATACACGAAGGAACAAACAAGGTCAAACAAACAAAGATCTCCATGCTAAAGAACCAATTCCAAAACTTTAGAATGCGACAGAATGAATCTATCAATGACATGTACTCAAGATTTCAAGACATTCATCATGCCTTAATAGGATTAGGAGAAAAATTTACGGATTTTGATATTGTATCTAAAGTTCTAAATTCACTCACTGATGAATGGGAAAGAAAGGTACTAGCAATTGAGGAAGCAAATGATCTATCTACAATGAAACCAGAGGAATTAATTGGAAATCTTATGTCATGTGAAGTAAATATGCAAGCCAAGAAAGATCAAGCTCAAGAAAGAAAGAATGTTGCTTTTCATGCAGAAAAGGAAGAATCAGAGTCCGAAGATGAGGATCTAGCATTTATTGCCAAAAATTTCAAGAAATTCTTAAAGTATAGAAAAGGAAATAAAAACGGTCTCAAAAAGAATTTCTTAAACAAACCTTCATCTTCAAATATAGAATGCTTCAATTGTCACAAGAAAGGACACATGCAAAAGGATTGTCAAGAACAAAAGAAGTAAAATCAGAAAAACTTCAACAACAAAAACAAAAAGGACAAAATCAAAAAGAAGGCATTTTCTGTAACATGGGACGATTCAGATTCTTCTTCATCTGAAAATGAAAATGATAGCGACAATGAACAGGCAAATGTATGCTTCATGGCTCAAGAATCTGAGGTCCCACTCAAAAAGAAGAAATGGATACTAGACAGTGGTTGCTCAAAACACATGACCGGCGACAAAGATATGCTTACAAACATCACATACTTTGATGGTGGCTCGGTTACCTTCGGAGACAATTCAAAAGGCTATATCATTGGCAAAGGAGATGTGAGCAATTACGGTACATCAAATTTACCTTTTATTACAAATGTTTCATTAGTTAAAAATCTAAAACATAATCTTCTAAGCATAAGTCAACTTTGTGACAAAGGTTTTAAAATAACTTTTTCGGAAAACAAATGTAGTATTTTCGATCAAAACCAAAATCTTATTTTTGAAGGAAATAGAGATAGGAATATTTATGTTTTAAATATGAAAATTAATCATAATACTTATATGTGTTTACTAGCCAAAGATAATGATCCTTGGTTATGGCACAAAAGATTTTGTCATATTAATTTCAAAACTATTAGAAAACTTTCTAAAAATGAATTAGTAAGAGGATTACCTAAGATAAACTTTAAGATAAAAAATCTTTGTGATGATTGTCAAATAGGAAAATTAACGAAATCATCTTTCAAATCTAAGAAAAATATTTCAACTTTACAACCACTAGAATTACTTCATATGGATCTTTTTGGACCAACACAAGTTCAATCCATTAATCATAATCGATATGTATTTGTAATAGTTGATGATTTTTCAAGATATACATGGACCATTTTTATGAAAAATAAAAGTGATACATTTGAACATTTTAAAACATTTGTCAAAAGAATTCAAAATACTAAAGATTTGAAAATTTAAAAATATACGAAGCGATCATGGAGGAGAGTTCGAAAATGAAGCTTTTGAAACTTTCTGTAAAAAGAAAGAAATAAATCATAATTTTTCATTTCCTAGAACTCCTCAACAAAATGGAGTTGTAGAAAGAAAAAATAGAACATTACAAGAATGCGCTAGGACATTATTAAATGGAAGTTTTCTACCAAAACATTTTTGGGCAGAAGCCATAGCTACTGCATGTTATGTATTGAATAGAATATCAATTAGACCGTTAACTAAAAATACTTCATATGAACTATTCAACAACAAAAAACCAAATATATCTTATTTTAAAATATTTGGATCAAAATGTTTTATTTTAAATACAAAAGACCAAATGGGAAAATTTGATCCGAAAGCTGACGAAGGAATTTTTGTAGGATATTCAGAACGAAGTAAGGCATATCGAGTATTTAACAAACGAACAAACGTAATCGAAGAAACCTTACATGTATCTTTTGATGAAAACTTTAATAAAAACTTGAGTATAAAAGATGATGATGAACTTATAATAAATACAGACAATACAAATCTTGAAAATATAAATAATACCGAACTTAGATCTCCACTTAGAATTTTACGAGATCATCCAGTACAAAACATAATCGGTGAAATTGATTCTCAAGTTAAAGCTAGAAGTCAGCTAAACCAAATGGGACATGTTGCTTTTATTTCTATAATAGAACCTAAAAATCCTAAAGAAGCATCAACAGATGACTACTGGATTATTGTTATGCAAGAAGAATTAAATCAATTCGAACGTAACGATGTTTGGGATTTAGTTCCTCGTCCTAATAATCAATCTGTTATAGGAACAAAATGGGTTTATAAAAATAAAGTAGACGAACAAGGAAATATAACTAGGAATAAAGCTAGACTAGTAGCACAAGGATATAATCAAGAAGAAGGTATTGACTTTGAAGAAACATTTGCTCCCGTTGCACGACTTGAAGCAATACGTATTATATTAGCCTTCGCTTGTTTTCACAATTTTAAACTTTATCAAATGGATGTTAAAAGTGCTTTTCTAAATGGCTTTATAAAAGAAAATGTGTACGTAGAACAACCCCCTTTATTCATACATGAAAAATATCCGGATCATGTATATAAATTAAAGAAAGCTCTATATGGTCTTAAACAAGCACCTCGTGCTTGGTATGAGAGACTTAAAAGCTATCTACTAGATTCGGGATTTCAAATTGGAAAAGTAGATCAAACTCTGTTGATTAAAAACACTACAAATGACATTCTAATAATTCAAATATATGTAGATGATATTATATTTGGTTCAACTAATGAAAACTTATGTAAAGAATTTTCAAATATAATGACTAAAGAGTTTGAAATGTCTCATATGGGAGAATTATCATATTTTCTCGGACTTCAAATAAAACAATTAACAAATGGAATTTTTGTAAATCAAGAAAAATATTGTGCTAATCTAATTAAACGTTTCGGAATGGAAAACACTTCTGCTAAACGTACTCCAATGAGTACCACTACTCATCTTGATCGAGATGAAAATGGCAAAAGTGTAGATCAAAAATTGTTTAGAAGTATGATAGGTTCCTTACTTTACTTAACCGCTAGTAGACCAGACATAATGATGAGTGTATGTTTATGTGCACGATTTCAATCTAATCTTAAAGAATCACATTTAAGAGCGGTAAAATGAATTATACGATATCTTAACAATACTAAAGATTTTGGGCTTTTCTTTCCAAAAGAGTGCTCATTTGAGTTAGTATCATTCAGTGATGCTGATTTTGGTGGATCTCGAACAGATAGAAAAAGTACAAGTGGTACGTGCCATTTCATTGGAAAATCACTTGTATCTTGGTTTAGTAAGAAACAAAATTATGTCTCACTTTCAACCTGTGAAGCAGAGTATATATCAGCCGCTTTAGCTTGCACTCAAGTTATCTACATGCAACAAACACTCAAAGATTTTAATGTAAATTTAACAAACTCTACGATATACTGTGATAATACAAGTACAATAAACTTATCCAAAAATCCGGTTAATCACTCTCGAACAAAACATATAGATATTCGTCACCATTTTCTACGTGACAATATCGAAAAAGGAATAATTAATTTAGAACATATTTCTACCGAAAATCAAATTGCCGATATATTTACTAAACCCCTATTAGAAAACTCCTTTATAAAATTACGACGAGAATTAGGGATATTGTCGTTTAAAGACATCATATAAAGAAAATTAAAAGAAAAAATCTACACAATTTTATCAACTAACATTATATGGGGATTTCAATTTACTCTTAGATATATTACATATAATAAAAGTTATTTACCATACATTCTTAACTAACTTATATTAACCATTAAATCATTAAGTGGATGAAAAACGTTTAAACATTATAACTACTATATGTTTAGAAAATTCCTACTATAAATATACCCTTAAACACAATTCTTTTCAACAAATCATTTCACATATAAAAGAATTAAAATTTTAATTTGTATATAAAATGTCTTACGACAGCTCAAATTCTCATATCAACATCACCTCCTCGGTAGATAACTCTCCAACGACTCCAAAACTTCCTACTCCAACACCGACGAATGAGCCAGTTTACAAATGGAACAACTATCGTACTGGCTACACACCTGAGTCTAAGAAAGCTAAGCGTGGACTTTTTATATCCCTCGATACAAAAAGAAAGATTGATGATATTCATCACTTTCAACAACAACAAATAGATCTTCAACGCGAATTATATTTCGAGCAAAAAGTCACGGCTAAACGACTAAGTTTCTTGGAGCAAATTGGTTTACGCTTCTATGGATCAAAGAAGAACGAAGTTGCTGAGCCCCTACCTCGACCCGTTAGCTCATTTGATCCTTCTTCATCATACCGTACACCAAATGATCCCTCAAATCCTTGGATGTCTCCTAAGACTCCTTAGTACAGTCCAAATTCATGGGATATAAATTATATGAAGAATGAAGGAAAAAAGACTCCAAGTCCATCCCCGAAGAAATAGTCAAGTTTAATATAATTTTCATAATGTTACATCTATATAATTGTAACTATTTTATATATATATATAAATTATTTACTTTTAAATTAGGAGAAACAACAACAATTCATGTGTCAGTCGACTGAAACCCACTGTTTAGTCGACTGAACTACAGATAGAAAACAATATATATACATAGCTCAGTCGACTGGAACCATCTACACAGTCGACTGAATATTCAACAGAAAATTTCAGCTAAAACATTCAGTCGACTAAATATACTATTCAGTCGACTGAATCTAACACAGAAAAATTTCGTTCCTTCGATTCAGTCGACTGAACGCCAATTCCCAGACAGCCTTTTCCTTTTTAACCATCAGTTTTTTACCTATCCATTCATTTTTTACCTACAACTACATCTTCTTCCCCAAATAGTTTCAAAACCCTAGCTCTCAAATTGCTCCAATCTCAATCAAATTATATTCAAATGGCTCTAAAGAGATCTAGAGCTTCTTCTTCTTCATCCTCCGAGCCAATTGACGCTCAAATAGCACAATTGAGTAGCCGCCACTAGATGGAATAAGATGAAGAATTCCCGTATCTTCGAGCATTCTTTTGTTGATTTTCAAAGTCTTCAGGCATACAACATCCAAGCGTTAACGGATCGAGCAGGTCTAACTTCTCTCTTAGATTTAAAAAGAAACGATCATGCAATAAATCACATTATGGTAAAATTATTTTATGCTAACCTAAATCTTGGACACCAAACTCCAAGAAATCCAAATGACAGTGTTTGGAGTATGGTATGTGGAAAGAAAGTTTGGTTCTCTCTCGACCGCATTTCACACATTTTAGGCTCTCCAAACTTTGGTAGCAAACTTGAAGAAATTGACTTTAAACCTCATATTCGTGACAACATCAATCATCAATTTTTGGATCATAACATCAACATTGCAGATCTTAAATCCACTTCCTTACGTCCTAGAGCAAGAATTCTCCACAAAGCTCTTATGAGAACAATCACCCCAAGAATGGGTTCATATGAACTTTTATACCCTAACAACTATCACGCACTCTATGCAATTTGGGGTAATTACCAAGTTAATTGGGTTCAATTGATTCTTGACGAATTCCTTACATTCAATAATGGAAGAATGAGGACAATCTATTTCGGTGAGTATATCATGCGATTACTTCTTAATGTTGACACGCCATTACCTGAGTCCGAGAATACAGTGGTCCACCAAATAACCCATCGGACCATAAGTCTAATGCAACTTCCGGCAAGACCGCCTCGTATCATTTCTCTTGCCGAATGGGAAGCTAGGAATCAAGGACCACAACAACCTCCACAAGTTCCACATGAACAACCTTCTGACCAAGAAGAAGAAATTAGGATTATTGGGCCGAGCTATACTACCAATCAATCTTTAGGAATTTTATCAAGAAATCAACAACTTCTTGATAATCGCCTCAAGAAGGTAGACCACAAGCTTGACAAAATTAAAGGATTCTTCAACAAGCTATGGGATGCAATCTCGTGTTCAAGCACTACTACCGCTTCAACATCACGTGGAAAACGTCCGGCACCTACTTTTACATGGACGACATCCGAAGAACATACAAGTAGCAGCACAAGCGGAACTAGTTGTGGTCAAGGAGGAAGAGGTTATAGACCACCAATAGGAGGACTAGTCATTCGAGAACCTAGAGAGAGAGAGAAGGGTCTTACGATAGGGATAAAGATGAGTAATTTTTAATGGTTTGTTGTTCTATGTTTCTAATTTGTTAAAACCTTGTATCTATTCTACTTATGCAACTCTGTTTTATCATTTGACTATGCTATTCTCTGATAATCATAGAATTCTATTGTTCAAGTGGTTGTTATATATATATATATATATATATATATATATGATTCTTACTTCCTTTTTGTCGATGACAAAGGGGGAGAAATCTATGTAGCTAACTTTGTTTTGTAGGAAAGATAAGTGCATAAATTCAGGGGGAGAAAATTAGTAAATACATCTCTATAACACATTAGTGTTGTCATCAATCAAAAAGGGGGAGAATGTTGATACACGAAGATTTTGATCAATGACAATGTGCTTCAACAAAAAGGAAGAGATATATGCAAACTTAGAGGAAGATCGATGAAGACCAAAGTGTAAAATGAGTATGATTTTTATAGGTCTAAAGTTTAGTTATTTGTTAAAATCTATCCTCAAGAGATTTTCACGAACATTAAAACACATCCTTAAAACTTCATTTTTATGCACACATTCATTGTGCAGGTTTTTATAGTTCAGTCGACTGAACAGACATGGCCAGTCGACTGAAACTGGCATAGGATTACAAATATGCACAGTTTCAGTCGACTAAATTTCCTGTGCAGTCGACTGAAAGCATTCCTGAAAATTTTCCTTTATATTTTCAGTCGACTGAATATCCTGCTCAGTCGACTGAATTTGTAACTGTGAATTTTTTATGAAAGGACACTTTCCTTCTTCCAAGAGTTGCAACCATTCTCCAATGGAAATGGAAGCATCTCTTCCTTGCACCTCTAGCAAACAAATGCAACTCTTCTACAAGTATAAATACATGGTTTTAACATTTGAAAATCACCAATTCTAAATGCTTTAATCTTTCCATTCTCTTGAACATACTTTCAGATTTATTAAGTATTCAAAAGCAATCACAAACCATTTCAATTGCGTGAATCTCTGTTTTAACTATTACACTTTTTGATTCATAGCAATTCACATTTCCTAAATCTTCACAAACACTTTGTATACTCTCGAGGATAAGATTATAGGAAAGTTGTACTCAATTTGACTCATTAGTGTTATCAAGAACACAACAAGTCAAAAATACTTTTAGTATCTAGTTGAAGTCCTCTTCGGTAGTTGAGGCAAGAAATCCCGTTCGGTTGTTCGGGTAAGTTGTAAACCTATTCCTCCAGGTTAAGTGAGGGCTGTTAGTTAGTTAAATTCCTAAGAGGAGCTTAGGGACTGAACGTAGGACAAGAGGTCCGAACCAGTATAAAATCTTGGTGTCTACTTTACTTACTGCTTATTACTATCTACCTAGACCATTTTACTATTCCATATTATACGATCCTACCACATAGACTCTTTCACTATGTTCACAGAAGAATAAATCTAGACTTTTATATGATTTTATCAAATTTAAGCAAGCACTGGAAAATTACTAGAAAAAAATTTGCATGAGCAGATTTTGGAAGATTTGATTAAGTATAAATTCTTGTTATAAGCAGTGGAATTTTATATGAATGCTTGTATGTTTGGATGTACTCTTTGAGTGAGATCAAAGATTTTTGATTTATAAAATGAAGAAAAGAGCACAAGCATTTCTGGAAATTAAAAGAAAAAAAATTTCCTTATAAAATAAATACTCATGGTCTTTAAATCATAATATGATTTAGGAGTATTGCCTTGATCTGCTCATCATCAGGAGGATGATGGGTATGTGCAGACTTGCTTAAGTCCTATAGGCCTCTGTGTAAAGGGTTAACAGAACTGAGCCCCTTTACAATGCACACATGGTGTTCAATGGCAAGGAGTTAGACCACACCAAAAATGTAATGAGATTGATCAGTCAAGCTATGGAAATTAGAAATTAATCCATAGGAGCAAATACATGAAAGTCTGAATGAAGTGAATGAATGGTTGTTTGGGTGTATGATTGATAGATAAACTTACCCATGCTCAGAATTTAGTATGAATTAGTATATCATTAAACTGATATGTTCTCTATGCAGCTTTAAGAATTTTACAAAATATTTAATATGTGATTTCACTCATACCAGAAATTTATTTCTGACCCTATTTGTTGCTTTGTAACATTTGGAGTGTCTCATTTTTATTGAGGCAGCTCTAGATGTTGCTGCAGGAAAGGAAGCATGAGAGATTTGCTTGCATGGATATTTGATGATTTACTTGAATTTAAAATTCTTAAGGAATATGGCATAAATATTATAATAAATAAGCTAGGAAAAACTTCATTATGTTCTAAGTATTTCCAGGATTGATATTTGCTAATTTTTCTGTGTAAAGAATATGTAAAAACTTTAGTACTATATGTGTGTTTGTGAGTTTCTGTTTTAAGCAACTGATCTGGATAATCTCTGGTATGGTATAGGAGATCATGCTATATAATTTGATATGTGGTCATATCTTCCTTGGAAATGTCTGATGAACTTTTAATTGTAAAGTAGATATAGTTTTAGAAAGAAAAAAACATGTAATAAATCTTTTAAAGGTTGAGTTGAACCTAGACCTGGCTAACCAGAATAGCATGATCATGACTTGTAATTGATATAAGTATATGTCAAGCTTAAAAATGAAGCCTATAATTCTTAATCTGGGCATTTGATTTACAGTAGGAATTTGCATTGCTTTGTGTAGTAGGTCCATATGCATTTTTAGTACTTGTAGGTCTCACAGCAACTATACTTAACACATCTTACTATCTAGATACATGACTCAAGTCTGGATGCATTTGGTCATGACCAACCTGAGGCAGTTTAAAGTAACTTGTAGTCTTGTTTGTAATAGGCATGACCATCACTTCACAACACCTTTGTCACTACCACTTATTACTTAGAGAACATCAGCTGTCTACCTAATAAGTTCACTTAAGAATTTTGTATTAATTTGATTTGTAACATAGCTTTGATTATCTTGTCCTCAGATATATGCTAAGCCTCCATTTGATATGATAGATTGAGTCTGCATTTTTGTTCAAATGTATTATCTTCAATGCCTGGTTTTTGAACTAAGTTCCTACCATGATATCTATCGGATCATATCATATTCTGAGCATTTTTCTTAACATAAAAGATTGCTTGAGTTTAAAAGTAGAACCCCGGGCAAAACAAATATGTATGAATTGATCTAACACCCTGTATCAGTCAAAATATCTAGTATTAAATCACTAAATTCTATGGATCAAATAGCTAGGTTGTAAATCCAGAAATTAATTAATCTTAATTATAGCACAAGCTAGGGAATTAGATAAGAAAATGGTGTGATCATTTTAGGATTTAAAAATCAAGTCTGAGTTCAAAAAAATAGATAGAATGGCTATGTGACACAAAAGTCTCTCAAATATGAGAAACATTGTGTGAATGAGTTTCTTTGCTATTTTAATTACTCTGATAAGCAAAGAACCATTTATATATCTTCATATATATAAATGACATGATTTAGTTATACACTGATATGTTTATATTGGTAAGATTCTGGATCTTGGGAGAATGAATTAATAAAAGTGATCCATTGCATTGTAAAAAAAAAACTCAACTGAAACTCACTAAAATAGACATAGATAGAAGTGGGTCACTTCACCCAAGTACTACTACTTAAGCCTTTTGATATGCATGCTTGATATCTTTCTTTTAAATACCAGTCATTGACGTATCTAAATGGAAACCGTTTTTCCTTGTGCAGTAGAATTGCTGTACTATTTTTTGTCGGTGATCACTAGTGGTAATTGTTGTACTATTATTAGGTTCCTCTTCAACCTCATCCTTTTTTTCATTTCTAATATAGCACTATCAATAACTTCATAAAATTGTAAATATTAACTAGTTTATGCTTATGTACATAAAGTATGATAATGGCTGATGTTTTTATTATATTTGATTTGGTGACTTGCTTTCATCAAATTTGATTTAGACTCGGTGTCAAGAGTGTTTACTGTTCATAAATCTGATACATTTTCCATTTGAAAAGACAAGAAATGATGGATAAAGACTGGGTACATCTAAGCAGGTAATTATATGGTACCTAAGCATAATATTGAATTTAAAAGATATTTTAATATCTAAGGTTATTATTTGTTTTTATTTTTTACATAAAATTACTAAAGAGTACGAGCGAGCAGCTTGGAATTTTGTAAACGATGCAAAGCTAAAGCTGAGAAAAGTGGAAAAAAAATTATGCCCTTGTTTAGATTGTAGTAATCTTACCTGTCTTCATGGTGAAGTTATTATCGAGTATTTGATTGTAAGAGGAATGGATCCTAAGTATGTTGAAAGTGAGTGGTACAATCATGGCTGGCGAATAAATAAAAGTAAGAATGCAAAGTCGGGTGATGCATATGATTTGCTTAACGCCATTATCTATAAAGATGAAGATTTTATTAGTCATACTTTCTTTAATGATGATAAATTTGAAGATGATGCACAAAGACGAGAGGATGAATTACAGAAATATTTATAAGCCATAGAGACTCCATTTTATCCTGGTTGCAAGGATTAAACAAAGTTATCTACTATCTTTGCCTTGTATAATCTTAAATGTGAGACTGGATTGTTTGATAATGGTTTCGATAAGCTTCTAAATGTGCAATAGTTGTTGTTGCCAAAAAATAACGTACTTCCCAAGTCATTATATTAATTAAAAAAATTCCTTAAAATATTTGACATGGGTTTCGAGAAGATTCATGCATGTGAGAACGATTGTTGTCTTTTTATGAATGAATATAAAGATTTGAATAATTGTCCCAAATGTGGATTTTCGAGGTGGAAGGTAAATCAGCAAACAAAAGAGATTATGCATGGCATTTCAGTTAAAGTGTTTTTTTTATTTTCCACTAACTCTAAGGTTTAGAAGAACGTTCAGATCCAAAAGGATGGCAGAAGATTTACCGTGGCATATTAATAACAAAAGCACCGATGGAAAAATGCTACATCCAGTAGATTCTATAACATGGAATGTAGTGGATGAGAAATGGAAACCATTTTTAGCAGATCCATGCAATCTTAGGCTTGGCCTTGCAACAAATGGTTTCAATCCTTTTTCCATGTTAAGTTCCAAATATAGTTGTTGGCCTGTAATGCTCGTGACGTATAATCTTTTGCCTATGTTGTGCATGAAGAAAGATAGTATTATGTTAACATTGTCGATTCCTGGTCCGAAGCAACCAGGAAATGACATTGGTGTATATTTAGCACCATTGGTAGAAGATTCATATAATTTATGGAATACCTGAGTTATGGTTTATGATGCATATAGTTAGTCCATCTTTAATATGAAAGCAATTGTGCTTTTGACAATAAATTACTTTCCGTTTATGGTAGTCTTGTTGGATGCTGTGTAAAATGCACATTATGCGGCGTCAACACTCATCGTCGATGGCTAGATCACAGTTAGAAAGACTGTCTACATGGGCTATAGAAGATTTCTATCTTCTTCAAACCCTTTAAGAAATCAGAAGGCCTTGTTTGATAACACCATGGAGGAAGGGTGCAGGCCTAGGATTCAAAATGAAAGAAAATTTTCTATTATTTTAAAAGATTTTTCGAATAATTTTGGAAATGTAAAAAATAACCAAAAAAAGAATAACAGAAAAGGTAAAAATAAAGGAATGAGCAAAATGAAATAAGGAATAAAAGAAGAATTGAGTTTACAAGCAAACGTTGGTTCTTCAGGTGTTAAAAAAAAGAATAATTGAGCATAGCAAGAAAAATGAAGATGATAAGGACAAAGATCCTATGAGAATGGAGCTATTAAAGTGGAAAAAAAGTCCATCTTTTTTCAATTGCCATATTGGGAGGTTAGTGCATATGTTCTGTTTTATTCTATTAGACTAACATTATGGAATTATACAACTAAAATGTTCCATTATTGATTTTTATAGGAACTTCCACTACGTCATAATGTAGATGTAATGCATGTCGAGAAAGATGTTAGTGAAAGTCTACTAGGCACAATGTTGCATAACAAGAAATCAAAAGATGGAGTTAGCTCTAGGAAGGATAGATTATGGGATTCGACATGGTCTTCATATACAACCCTGTGGGAACAAAAAACATCTTCCACCAGCTCCATATACATTATCAAAAGTAGAAAAAATACTTTACAAAAGGTTGTATGATTTTAGAGGACCTGATGGTTATTGTTCAAACTTTAAAGGTTGTGTATCATTGGAGGACTACAAAATTAGTGATTTGAAGTCTCATGATTATCATGTTTTAATGCAATAATTATTACCCGTTTTAATAAGAGATTGCTTCAAAAGAAGCTGTAACAACCCGCACCTCACTTAACGCAGATATTGTTCCCAATTTAGTCACCTTCGCCTCATTGGCCAGGCCAAGGTATGGGTTTTTGTTCCTCAAAAGGCCTCAAGGTTGTTATGAGGTGAAGGCTTTGGTATATAAGCACCCGATTTGTAGTATTATCCATGATGTGGTGCTATTATTCCCACTTTGAAGGGGTGCTACAATCTCCCCCCTTTAGAGCCCAACACCCTCGTTGGCTCATGAACACAGCACCATCCAGGCGTTGTGGCGGTAACACGTACAACCACAATTCTGGCTGGGTATGGCTCTGATACCATTGTAACAGCCCGCACCTCACTTAACGTAAATATTGTCCCCAATTTAGTCACCTCTACCTCATGGGTCGAGCCAAGGTATGGGGTTTTGTTCCTCAAAAAGCCTCGATGTTGTTATAAGGTGAAGGCTTTGGTATATAAGCATCCACTTTATAGTATAATCCAGGATGTGGGACTATTATTCTCTTTTTGAAGGGGTGTTACAGAAGCCAAGGGAAACAATCACTCATTTATGTTCATCCTTTAATAAATTATGTCATCGTATTATCGACAGAGGGAAACTACATTAACTTGATGATGAGATTATTTTAACTTTGTGCAAGCTTGAAAAATACTTTCAACATTTTTTTAATATAATGGTACATTTGACAGTTCATCTTGCAAGAGAAGCATGATTGTGTGGGCTAGTCCATTTTCTTTGGTTGTACCCCTTTGAAAGGTACATGAAGACACTTAAAGGTTATGTAAGAAATTATGCTCGTCCTGAGGGGTGTATTACAGAATCTTATCTTGTAGAAGAATGCATGAGATTCTTTAGTGAATTTTTAAGAAAATCACAGGAGAAAGAAGTTAGAAACTAAGATTACCAAAGCAACGTAATACTTGAAAGACATCTAATATCAGCATGTAAGAGAATCACATTGTCTTCTAATAAGAAAGAATCTACTCATTTGGCTATGCTAATGAATATGACAGTGGTGGAACCTTTTTTAGAGTAAGTGCATATTCTCTCTTTTTCATTGTTTGATTGTTTGTAATTTTAAATATAACATAATATCTCTTGTTATATGCTAGTTTGCATTTGGAGGAGTTACAAAATTTAGACAAGCACATGGAAAGAAATGCAATGTTACTTTGGAAAAATCATATAGCAACATTCTCCAATTCAATGAAAAAGAAAGTCAAACGAATCCTTAAGTGTTACTAATTAATTTAAAACCGTATCACGAGTATCTTTATTAAATGAAATTATTTTTCATAGGTATCTATTAGCTCCAAAGATCACGACGACATGTTAAAATGAATTGCTTATGGTCCAAAGAATGATGCTTTGTCCTACACATGATACATCATTAATGGACAACGTTTTCACATAAAAATGTTGGAAGAGAAACCCAAAACAGTGGAGTGATTTATGATGCAACAACAATGTGTAGAGCAAGCCCAAAAGATATTTCTCATGTGGTTGATCTTTTCATATATTATTACTTACCGATATAATTTTGTTAGATTATAATGTTTTTTATGTTCTGATGTTTAAGTGTCATTGGGCAATAATAAGAAATGGTGTGAAGGATGAGGATGGATTTACGCTTGTCAATTTACATCAAAGTCAAGCTTCATTTTCAAAAGATCAATATATACATGCTTCTCATGCAAAAAAAAAAATATTTAAGAGAGAATGATTCTTCTAATTGGTATGTGGTAATGAAAGCGCCTTCGAGTTTTTTTGACGATCTAGAGATCCACAACTCCTTTGAGGAAGTAAGTCATGTTGAGGAAGATTACCAAGAAATCAATATGGATGTTGATTTTTTTGTTGAGGATGCTTCTTTTGTTAGAGAAGATTGTGAAGGCATACTTTAGTAGTTTTGAGATTTGTTACTGTCAAAAATATATATTGTCATCAGTTGCATCTACCATACTGTTTTCTGATTTTGTAAGCTTTTTGCTAAGATCTGTTACTATCAAAATCCTATCTTCAAATCTATTTGATATTGAATAAAACTTCCAACGGTGCTTTGTTGTCGTTAGTCTGAATTATAGCGTTGTGTCCGATGACTTCTTTACATTTCCCCTTACCCATTCATTTTAGTACTAAAAAGGAAGAATTTTGCATTTGGTTTACTGCGCATGAATAATGTGTTGGTTGAAAAATTAAATGAATAACTTTTATATTTGCTTCTATGTAGACTTTCCAATCAACTAAATTTCATACTTTCATAATTCTATTCTATGAGTTTTATTACCGATTATGAGACATCCCATACTTAATTGTCAAGTTGGAGATTACTTACTAAAAAATAGAGTTGTGGCACTTTTTTGTTGTTGCTTTTTTCTCCTTTTAAATTCTCATAACTGAAACCTATACATTGACATATTAACTTAAACATATTAACTAAAACCTGTGCATGACAATTAGGCTATTTAACTATACATGAGAATTAGTCGCCTTAATTTTCAAGCTAGTGATTACAATATTGTTAGAATAAGCTATTGTGGAATATGTTAACGGTCGACATTTGAGCATTTAAATTTCAAATTATATTCTTTTGTCTTTCATGCCCAAAACAAATGTCATTTGTAGTAATTATTTTTCCTTTTTTACAGGTATAACATGTATTGATTGGACTAATTATTTTGCTTTTAACAAGTAAAGAAAGCGTCTTTATGCTAATTGTCTTGCTTCTGTGACATTTGTAATCGGATTTTGTAATGATCCTCAATTTCCAATAATTAAATTATTGAACTTAATAAGATTTTGTAATTTAATACTGGAAGAAATAAAAATTTGTGATTTATTAAAAAGAGAAATAACTAGGAAGAGATGTAATAGTGTTAATATAAGGTACTTGATAACTACTTTTAATGTAATTCCAATTTATTGAAATGATTGAAAGGTTAATGTGGTTATAAATTGTAATTAAGAAAATAAATTAAATGTTATATTAATTGGTGAAATAATATGTAAATAATTGTAATTGGATAAAAAAAGTGTTATGTCAGGGTTTATAACATTTTTTTGCAGATAATAAACTTATAAATGTGATTAAATTAAGTAAAAGGTGAAAATTGTTATTTGTTACCCATTTATTCAATCTGTTGAATTAAAATGGAAATCAATTGCAATTAAATGAAATTAAATATTACGTTAATATGAATTAAGATGATAACTGTAGAATATTAGCGTAATAAGATATAAACTAATGATAACTATGTCCATAGAGTAATGATTGAATAAATAAAAAGATTGATATCAAATTAAATCAATTTATTGTAATTAATATATAATTAATTGAATTTTATTTACAGTTGAAACTGAACATTGTAATTAGAGCAATATTTAACACTGAATTAATATAAAATTTTGTTTTAAATTATTGTAAATATTTAAGTAATAAAAAAACCGATAAAATTTATTTGTTATAAAATTTGAAAATGAAAAGTGATTTAATTAATTTAATAATAATTTATTTAATTAACGTGATAATAGCCGTTTTGGCCACTGTCTTGGATTTCTATGAAATCAATTTCATCGGATCCGTAATGGTGAATACTGTAAGGTTTCAAGTTTCGTAGCGATCGAACTTGTCGTTTGATCGTGCGGGCTCGTAACGCGTTGAAATCAATTTAATTAAACCAAATTGAAATAAGCTGATTTAAAAGCTAATTTCTTCATACAATGGAATTAGGACTTGAAACCTGTTTCATTGAATTTAAAAGTATTGAAAACCTATATTTTGATATGTGAGATGTTCTACTTTCGTTTCGGAGGCAGGACGGGCTTTTCGGGTCGTTATTGTTGTTTGTACAAATTCGATACGTGTTCATTTTTTCTTATCGGGCTTTATTCATATAAAAAGTTCTATTCAAACCCTAGCAACCTTTTTATTTCTCATTACTGTACATACAATTCTCTCTGGCTTTTACTTCTCAATGGTAGAAAGTCTATTTTTCCCAAATCCGAATTCAATTTCAAAAAGTCAAACTCCTCCAAACCCTAACATATTATATACCGTTGGAAAGCCCTCGACAAGCGTAATCTACTAGTGTAATTCGTTTTTGCAACCGAATCTCCATTTGTGCAAAAATCCATGATTTTTCTTGGCCGTACATAAGTCATCGCCTCGTTTAACAGTGGATTTGCGACGAGGTGGCGATCGGGTGGTGTTGGTGTGTAAAGGATGTCAAGACAAGCTCATCCATATGGTTACTTCATGTCGAAGGTGTTGAAAATCGCCGCGATTGGCCATAGAGGGAAAAAGGCGGTGGCATCATTTTTGGTGGCCGGAGGCTCACGTGAGATAGTGGGTGGTGCGGCCAGAGATGAATGAGGTGGTGGCGCTACTTGATCGTGGTGGTTTTAGCCGTAGATGCGTGCGTTTGTGGTTGAACGGTGGCGGCTCTGTTTTGAATGAAGAGGATGGCAATCTATGGTTGAATCGTATGGTCCAGGACTAGTTACGTGGTAGGTAAGCGAACGTATGTTTATTTTATTTTTATTTTCTTTAATTTAAATCGTGTAATCTTCTAACTACTATAACTTGCGCATACGAGGTCGAATTTACACGCGGTTTGTTCCATTGGGATCGTATCGAAATTCCGAACAACATGAAACTGGTTTGGATGAACTCTGAGATAGTGGAATTTTGGGCCTTATTTTGGAGTTCAAACCAATTTAAAATCAAAGGTGAGTGTTTTAACCCACTTACAACTACTAAGTTGTCTTATGTTAGTTAAATTGAATTTATGATGTGATTAGAAGTTGATTGATTGATTTTTGATATCTTTAAATCGTCATTCCAGTTAAATCTGAATTGTACTGAATATAATTGCCATTTAATTTAATACTAAATTTTTAAATTTAACAGTTAAATACATGTTAATGATAATCAGTTAATTGTTGTTGTTTATCGGTTGTTTTGAATGATGATTGCGATGGATGTTTGGTTGTCGATATTTGAATGACTGGATGTTATGTTTATTTTATATAATGTTATCACACTGCAAGTTCCCTTACTTGTTGCTAGGAAAATCACTGTAGGTTGAAATGATACATACTCGAACGATCTTCTAGATTAGAAAAAATCATTATGGTTGAAATGATATACTCCAACAATTTTATGGATTTTGAATTTTAATTCGGGAATGCGAGTGGAAATGATATATACCCGTAAATTTAATTTTATTGCAGTTTGAAATGATATATATCTATATCACTTGACCATAGGGTAGAAAATTATATACGGACACCGGATTGGTTAAATTAAATAATTTTAAAATTTTCAATTAAGTTAAATGATATTTTGAAATAAAATTGGATTCATATAAACTGAATTATTTTCGAAAATCCAAGCTTTAAAAGTTGAGATTAGAATTGGTTTAACGGAATTGTTTAAAGAAATTAAATTGAAATGTGACACCCCACCTCTATACCCATGCTAGCCAAGAACACTACGAAGTAATGCTGTCAACTAGCACGGAGGATAAGGCTGTTGAGGAGCGACCATCTGTGTAATTGCTTTGTGCGAGCACCGATGTGTCAGATAATATAACATGCATTTGACTTCAAGAGGAAATCTGACACACCGATACAAACTCAAAGCTATCACTCAGTGGCTATATATAATCTTCGGAAACAAATATAGAAATAAACATAACACAAATTAGTCACAGACATCCATATCACAAAGGCGGAAAAAAGATATGAATATATAACACATTAATGTGTACATCAGAGTGGTGGTCTGAAAGATCCACAATACACAAAAGAATAGCTACAAGCTACACAAAAGAATAAGTATACATCACGGAGTCTTTATCTCAAATGTATACAACCAAAAATTACTAATCTAAGTGGTTAGCCAAAAGTCAGAGAAATCCCAGAAGAGAAGTCAAGTAGAAGCACCTGTAACATCTCGGTCTGACCCGAGTATTATTTATAAGAAAATAATAAACGGATCGGTCTACCTATAAATATCAGATGATATGTTATAGAATAAAAGATATGGCATGAACATATAATAACCATAATGACATACTACTATAAGTATGTAAATGATAATCAATAAGAGATTAATCAATATCACAAAAATCTTCTCAAAGATAAAATGGGGTATCATACCCTAATCTTGTATTCATAACAAGTCAATGACACACAAATTCACCAATGCACAAAAATTGATAAAACCTATCAATGGAAATCACGAAAATTGGTGAAGCACAAAGTTCCAGAAATCATCACAAGAAATCTAGAAATCACAAGAAGGGGGAGGCCTATCAGAAAACGGGAGTATGAAAACTCACCAACACGTGTATCACAAGACGAGATGCTATCTCATGGTAGCTAACCATTAATTTTGAGCTGAAGCTCCAAAAGAATGGCCCGAAGACCGTGGGGCGCTACCCCACACATGTGATCATGAAACATCACACAAACGGGGTTTAGTCTCCCTCATAGACAAAGAGACATCGCACAATTGCTAGTCTAAATCACAAAAATGATCGTCATGATCATCAAGAAGTGTCAATCACACCAAGCTAGTAAATAAATGAGTTTAGCTTCATGTCCCATAACCACTTGCTTAACTTAAATATTTACGAACAAACTGTAGATCTTCACTAGAAAATTGTCACAAGAGGTTCAATCGAACAAGTCCAAGAATTAACCGACGAAGCAAACGCAAGCGTTTCATACCACTTGTTTTACTAAGCCGTTTAATTAGATTTCTCATCCGAGTGAGATAAAGGCTTGTATATACTAATAGATTGGAAAACGGTTTAAGAAAAAGAGTTTTTGTAATAAAATAGTGTTGAAATTGCTTTGATGAAGAGTTTTGATATTTACTATTAGTATTGAAACCTTCATGCTTTTAAAGTGACAAATCACCACAAATTCACATACGAAGACGCGAATTAAATCCAATGAATTTGATACCAAATCCATCAAAATGGATATTCCCTAAAATCCATAGAAAGAACTCATCAAAGTCGATAAAAGTGATGACAACTAATCGGATTGATAAAAATCGATTAGCATTGGAAGTTTTACCCAAAATTACGTAAATAGGCAAAACCAGGAATTTCCAGACGTCTGAGGGGTTGGTCTAGACGTCTGGATTTAGTCTCTGGAAATATTCCAGAAAACTATCCAGACGTCTGAAACCAAAAATCCGACGTCTAAAAGATTCAGACATCTGGGGAAAAGTCCAGACGTTTGGATTTGGTCTCTGGAAATATTCCAGAAAACCAACCAGACGTCTGAGAACACATATCAGACGTCTGGCCCATTTTCAGACGTCTGGAATAATAGTTCAGACGTCTGAAATTAGTCACTGCCTAGAATATTTTCCTGCCGTATGTTATTTTTCACCTGGAGGCAAAACCAGACGTTTGGAATTGATCTCCAAACGTCTGATCAATTTAAACTGGGCAGAAATTCGCCTAGGCCAAGATGGCCAAAACGTTTTCAGAAGCGATCGAGCGAGCAACGACAACTAAGGATTTACGTCAAGCGACAACTCGGTCTTATAGGCTCTTCGATACACCCCGAATATCAATGTCCAAATGTCCATAGAAGGATTTTCATATAATTGGACCAAAACACCAAAAATTGGAATATTCACAAAACCAATCCAAACAACCAAGGATAGTTATAGACATAGATGTGAGATAAAAATCTCACCTTTTACACAAAAATAATGAAGAAGAAGCTATAGAGCAATGGCTAGGACAAACACACTTCAATTCCAACCCAACAAGCTTGAATCTAAGCTTAAAAGAGAAACATTTCCTAAATTAGGTTTAGGAATTTTCTGAAATTGAAAGGAGAAAGAGTTGGAGAAGATGAAGGAGTTGCTTACCAAAGCTTCCTCTTTGAATTTGGAGCTAGACTTTGATTTGCAAAAGAAAACTAGAGCTTAGAGTTTTAATTTCCCATTCCCTCCACCATTTTTGCAAAAGCTTGAGTATTAGGAAAAAGAAATGAAGTAATGAAGAGAAGAGGGGTGAAGCTTGGGTGTAATAGGCTGAAACACAAACCAAAGCCCTAAGTGAAAAAGTAGCAAAATTCCACTAACTCCAAATATATCTATGTTTATACTCAAAAAGATCGCAAACATCATTTTGAACTTAATGGGGGTGGTCTCGAGTCCTAATTTGACCGTATGCAAAAAGTAGCTTTTTGGACTAAAATCCGACTAACGATTAAAATATTTAAATAAAATATTTAAATATAAAATCGATAAATATGCGGGTTGTTACATGAAATTTCAAAGTTGAATTGTGAAATATAAATTAAATTTATCGAAATTGAGTTATTGAAATGTTTGAATATTTAAACTTTGAAATCTATGAATTTGAAGTGTTTTCAAATTGTAGTTCAAACATGAATTTGAAATCGATATGAATTGAAATGATTTTTGGGAATTTGTATTGAAAGAAAATTTACTTTTGTTGAAATATGGGTATGGTTTAGACTTGTCGAAATGGATGAATTAGTTTAATTTGATATTAATTTCAAATTAATTATTTTAATGTAAACTATTTGAAGATTTATTATTTTAAATTCAGTTTTATTTAGATTTTCAAACTATTTACTATATAAACCTTTTCCGATAATCAAACCATTTTATTTTAAACTATCTAAACTATATCAAATCTATTTTTAAACTATTTTAACCTATTTAAAACTATTTAACTATTTTTTTTTGGAATAGACAGCGAGGTTGACTGGACCCCTACCAGATTTATTGAAACAGGGAAAAAGAGAAAACGACAGCAACATAAACAAATAGGAACTAGAAAAAGAAAGAAAAGAAAGAAAAAAAACGAACAACATAAACAGAAAACAGAGAAAAGAGAGAAAACCACACAAAGGAAGCAAATCCACAACAGAAACAAGAACAGGCCAAGCACAAGAAATGCCAAGCACAACTGCAGCGGGCTAACACCACAGGTCAACCTGATGTGGGGAGAAACAATGGCCAGAAACACATAAACCAAACTTGATCTCTCTCATCAACGTGTGCCATAAATTCGAACCCGGCAGAAACACGGATTGGAAGCATCGCTTATTTCTTTCCATCCAAACATTGCGTATGTATAATTTCAGAACGAAGAAAACAATATCCCATCGACTGGATCTCCATCTAGCTGCTTTGCGAAGAACAGACCAATCAGCAGTGGAGACACCATGAATACCATCAACCCCAACTTTATTCATTAATGATAACCACATATTAACAAGATAGCTGCACTCAAATAGAATATGATCAACAGATTCAGGGGATATATTGCAAAACACACATAGGTTGACCACATTCATACCAACAGCCACAAGCTTATCCCTTGTCATCAAAGCTTTGTTAATTGCCTTCCAGAACAACACATTATCAGAGCAAGTCGAATAATTTGTCCAAGCCACTTTGGCCCATAAGGAATCAGGCAACTCCCCATCATTGGCAAGGAGGTAGTAGACCAAACTGATGCTATGAGGTTTACCCCTCCAGGAAAGAGCATGTTCATTAGCAGTAATAACAGTGAAATTAGCCATATTTCTCCACAAGTTGTTAACAGTTTGATTACTAGTATGCGGAGCCTTCAATTTCCCATCTGCTATATAATTAATAGCGCTAGCATTGGAACCAATCCCGGATTGCTCTTGCTCATGAGATGACAACAGAGAAGATAAGACACAACCATATTTAACACATGGATCCTTCCAAAAGCTCACAGTACTATTAGGGGATAAATTGTATTTTAGCAGGGGAAGTAATAAAGGTCTAATGCACATAATTTTCCGCCATATCCAACTACTACCTTGAGCAACTTCCATGGTCCAAAAATCTTTATCCTTAATCTGATATCTCAAGGTCCACTTCACCCACTGACTATCCTTCTTGACTAAGATGTCATCAGGCTTTTAAATCTCCCCGAGATGGCCGAGATGAAAAATCCGAGATATCAGCCAAAATCCGAGATTTGGCAGCCTATTTAGTTATAAGTGTTTTAAATATCGCCCGAGATAGCCGAGATATTTTCCTGAGATATTGGCCAAAATCCGAGATTTAAAACACTGGATGTCATTGACATGAGTACTAATAGCAGCAATATTCCAAAGCTTGATATTTTTGATTCCAAGGCCACCTTTTCGTATTGGCCTTTCCAAAGCAGAATAGGGAGCAAGAATAATCTTCCCATTATGAATGGAACCAGTCCAAAGGAATCTCATCATGGCAGCTCTGATCATGTGAAGGAGCTTGGAAGGAAGAATGAAGCATCTGGCCCAGTAAACAGTCATCGAAAAACAAACAGCTTTAATCAACACAAGTCTTCCAGCCATAGATAGAAAATTCGTTGACCAAGAAGACAACCGTTTTGTGATTCTATCAAAGAGAGGAAGGCAAGCAGATTTGGTAACTCGCGAGGTGCACAAAGGAAGGCCTAGATATGTCATATTATTACTCATAGGTTGAAGACCAGACAAAACCTCAATTCTTATCCTATCAACGCTGTTCATACCGGCAATAAGAATCTAGGATTTGGAGGTGTTCAGATTAAGGCCAGTGGCTCTGTAGAATGAGTTCAAAATATCTAGAATTTGTTGAATGGATTGATCAGTAGGCTTGGTGAAGATCATTATGTCATCAGCAAAAAAAAGAGATGAAATGTGAAGGGGTTGGCATTTAGGATGATACAAAACACTTCTATCATCATACTTGGAGGATAGCATGCTGGTGAGAGCCTCCATGACAATGATAAATAAATATGATGATATTGGGTCCCCCTGCCTCACACCTTGTTTCCCTCTAAAGTATCCATTTGTTAACCCATTGTAACAAAGTGAGTAAGTAGGACTGGAAATGCACACATACACTCAGGCCACAAAGACTTTTGGAAATCCCATTGCTGACATAATTCGAACAATGGAAGACCATTGCAAACTATCATAGGCTTTACTTAAATCAAGCTTCATCATGGCACGAGGGGAAATCTGACTTCTACCATAGCCATTAATTAATTCATGAGCTAACATCACATTATCAAGAATGATTCTTGTAGGAATGAAGGCAGATTGGTTTGGCGATATAATTGTTGACAGAACTTGGACAAGCCGAGAAGCAAGGATTTTTGATATGCATTTATAAACAATGTTACAGCACGATATAGGTCTAAAAGATGCTGCAGTAATAGTGGGTCTAACCTTAGGGACAAGGACGAGGTTAGTTTCAATAACTTCTCGCAACAACTTAAATTTTTCAAAGAAATTATGAACAGCCGCCAAAAAATCAGTTTTAACAACTTCCCAGCTACTCCTGTAGAACATGATGTTAAAACCATCTGGCCCACCACAGGAGCTCGATTTCATGGAAAACAAAGCTTTTTTAATTTCAAGGTCAGTAACTTTGGCAACAAGCATGACCCTCATGTCATCTTGTAACTTGGGAAGGGGGATATTATTGTGATCATCAAGATTAGGCTTAAAGTCAGAGCTGTTACCAAGAAGATCAGAGAAGGACTGAAGGAGATAACTGTCAATCTCCCCAGTAGAATTAAGAAGATTCCCAGCTTCATCCCATAGCATGGTAATACGGTCTCTAGCACGCTTGTCTTTGATAGAAGCATGAAATTTTTTTGTATTTCTATCCCCCTCAGCAACCCACCTCTGGTGAAACTGTTGCTTCCTCATACTTGCCACAGTATTAAGAGCTTCATTGAGCCGGAGAAAAAGATTGGATTCATTCTGAGCAAGGATAAGGTTGGATGGATCTTCAATAAGCATGTCTTGAGCATGTTTCAACTGAGCTTTGATATTCTTGATTTGATTTGTACCATCCCCATATTTTTCATGAGCCCATTGTTGGAGAGCTTTCCTTGTTGCTTTCAACTTCCTGCATAGAACAAACATTGGATTGCCATATACATTATTAGACCAAGCAGATGTTATAATATTATTATACTCAGGGTCAGAAACCCATGCATTATAAAATTTAAAAGCCCTCTTTCCTCCATTAGCCATACAAGAAAGTGAAAGAATGAGGGGGGAATGGTCAGATAAGATAGGGTGAGGCATGAAAGAAGAAAGTGAAGACCAAAGAGAGAAGGCAGCTGAATTGAAAAATGTGTGATCAATATTGGAGAAGGTACGAGCACCAGAACGACTTCTGTTATTCCAAGAAAATGGAACACCAGTGCGTACAACAGGTTGAAGTTCAGAGTTAGAAAGAGATATGTTTAATGGGGCAATGTCCCTAGGCAACAGCGACAGACCACCAAACTTATCAGAGAGGTTCAAGCAGCAATTAAAATCCCCTAACACAAGCCAAGGATGGGTGCTATGACGTAATGAAGGGAGATTGTTGAGAAGAGGTTGCCTGGAGACAACGACATTATGCGCATAAATAAAGGTTATATAAAAGGATAGCTGAGAAGGTAGATAGATAGCATGGAAGTGGATCATTTGCGTGGAGGAGAGAATTTGATTGAGGGAGAAAACAGAAGGATCATGAACAACAAGGATACGACCATATGGGGCTTCATTCAAGTTGTGATTGTAATCCCAGGAAGGATTAATGTAGTTTGCTGCTCTGATGGATAAAGGAAGAGAGAGCTTGGTTTCCAAAATGGCAAACATTTTGATGTTATGGTCACGGATGATGGATTTGACGTGGTCAAGTTTCTCAGAGTTATGAGCACCCCTAATATTCCAAGCAGCAATTTTGTTCAACATGGAAAACTACAGGGAGAGATGAGACACACCTGCCCTACTCCTTGTCAAAGGAGGATCAATTCTAGCTGATTTTAGCTTAGCAGAGAGAGAGGGAGACTTAGAGGATTTGAGGTTGACTGAGGGTGGTTCACCAGGAGGAGAGACCCAACCAGGTATTGTGCCCTTGAAAATGTAAGGGGAGGAAACGGGAATGGGCAGTGAAGGCAAAGGGGCAGATACGAGAAGAGGGGACAGATTTGTTGATGATGGCGGAAAGAGAGAAAGGATGGACTCTTCAATGGATTGCATGAAATCATGCTCAAGACACTGCAGGGGAACTATAGTAGAAATCATCGTTGCATGTGTTTCATGTAAGTTTGAGGGTGGTTGTTCAGAAGTACATCCAGTTTCAATTGCTTTTCCTTCACTACACTTAGTACTTGTAAACGTAATTCCAATACTTGATACTATATCAGATTTCGAGTGTAACTAGGGTGACTTATTTTTATTTGCCATTAATACTGAGGTACTCATTGAAACTTCCCCAGCTTCAGAACAGTGTAATGCATTAAAGGGGTTAGAGGTCAAAATTGCTTCGGAAAAATCAACAAACTGCTCAGTACCTACACGAGGAATTAATGGATCGGCATTTGCCACAACATCAGTATTTACCATTGAATCTTCTGGCTTGTCCTCCTCAGCAATATTCCCATCCACTGGAAGAACTTTACTTTTAATCATTCTATTTTCTTTTTCAACCACATTTCTTTTGACATTGTTACTAGACCTATCCTTCCTGAATGGAACCCTTCTCCACCCACTCTTCCTTCCTAATTTAACATTGTCATCATCAATTGTAGCTTCCTTCTTATTCAGGTTATCAGTCTTTTTTTCCTCAGTAAGATCTTTATTGAGTGCTTCTTCCATCCTATCACTTAAACTATTTCGAACAAAACAGTCCTGCTTATCATGCCCGAATTCCTTGCAAGACCCACAGATCTTTGGTTTCCATAAGTAATCAACCTTAACTACTTGCGATGAGCCATCTAACAACTTTACTGAAAACGTCTCTGGTAATTCAAACATAGCAGAAACCTCAACCATACACTTTGCATACCCAATCCTGTCTAACCTTTCAGTTGCTTCGTCCATACAGAGAAATCTTCCTAGTCTTGTTGCTAACCAGTTTATGCCTAAATGTGACCAACAATAAAGGGGGATATTGGACAGTTTTATCCACACTGGTACAGATTTGATTGTACCGACACTATTTCCAATGGAGGGATCCCATTCCTTCACTATAAACAACTTGTTCCTCATTACTAACGGGTCTGACTGGATAATCTTCCTTCTATCCTCATCAGAGGACAGATTGAAGAGGAACAAGTTCCCATCAGACTTGACTTGAATTGAACCTTTGAGTTTCCAAACCCTCTTAAGATGATTCAACACTACAAGGTAGGGTAGAGGCTTATCTAGGAAGAAACCAACTAGGTACTGACCCCACACTTCATTACCTGCCTGGATAACTTCAGTTGGAGGAACAATGGCTTCCCCATCATACACTAGAGGAAAGTTCACAGGGACGAAATTACCAGCATTGTGCGGCCTAGACTTGAAAAGAGAACACCAAGGTAAGGCTAGAGAAGATGGTGAAGGCAAGGAAGGGGAGGTAGAAGAAGATGAAGGAATAGAAACTGGGACAAGGGGGGAGATGGTAGGATAGGAGGAGCGATGACAGGACAAGGAAGACAGTTGACAAGACGAGGAGGAAAAGGCGGAGGGTTTGGAGGACGATGATTGAAGGATGAGATGGTTGAAATGCACGGACGGTACGAAGGGATGATGGTGTAAGAGAGAAGCGGGAAAGAAGGAGAGAAAGGACGGGGGGAGAGGCCATGAGAGGAAAAAGGGGAGAGGGAATCTTACCAATGTATATTAGTTTATTTATGACTATTTAACTATTTTAATCTATTTTTAAACTATTTTAACCTATTTTAAACTATTTAACTATTTTAACTATATTTAAACTATTTTAACCTATTTTAAACTATTTAGCTATTTTAATCTATATTTAAACTATTTAGCTATTTTAATCTATATTTAAACTAACTTAATCTATTTTAAACTAATTTAACTATTTAAACTATTTTAATCTATTTTAAACTATTTCAACCATTTAAACTATTTTAAAGTATTTTAACTATTTTAAACTATTTTTAAAGCTATTTAAACTATTTATGACTATCTAAACTATTTTTTTTAAATTCCAATCTGTATAAAGTTGAAGTGATTATATTTAAATCCTTGATTTAAAAAAGAATATGGTTAAATGATGTTATAACATTCATTGGAATTTGAAATGATATTTTCTAGTGAAACGACATATTTTGAGTCAATATGATGATTTTGAAATGAGAGTTTAACCTGCTTGTGAATATGATTTCAAAAGTAATATGGATTTGAGAATATGATATTTTGATATCAATTATGAATTGACTTTTGGAAATGTAAAAGAACCATCCGGTGTGAAATAAGCGTTTGGTTGTTAAAGAGACCGTGATCGGATATTATCATACACTCTGCCAATACCGAAAACCACTTTAACAACTATGTACATGGTGGAGATTCCAGAATGAAGTAGGATGGTTTTGCAAACAATTCTGTATGAGGTATTTACGTAGCCCCGACTCCCATGAGTCAGCTTGATGTGGCTAAAACAGGAGGTATAACGGGCAAAGTGAGGTTGCAACTCTGATCAGGCACATTTCTTCGATACCATATTATGACTTTATGATTGATTTGGTGGCCACCCTTCGATTTTGATTATGGGAGGGTGTACTGCGGTGGACGGTAGTAGCTGCTATGTGTTACCACCAGTCCAGGAGTGCAAATGGTAAGACCATACCCTGGAATTGTCTCGCCTGCCGTGTCACATGCCTTATCGCGCCTTTTACGAGTTTGGTTTGTACCGTACCTATAGATTGCTCCTTGAGTATCCCATCAGTTTGGTGGGGCTTACAGTATCTGTATAGACTATGGAAATATATAAAAATGTGTTAAGGGGGATATGGGTAATGCCTTAACGCTATTTTAATACTATACTGTAGACACTATTATAATGGTGTATTATACTATATATGTAGATAGTTTAACGGATCCTTAGGATATGGAAATCCTGAACATCTCTTAAGTTATTGCACTTACGTTAGACACTGGATAAGAGATGTCAAATCCGATAAACATCTCCGACACCATTACACACATACTTAATTACTGTTGATTTAACTTACATAAGATCTTTTAGTTCTGACTTGAGTGTTTTGTCTTTTCTATTTGCTCGGGTCAATCTGAGCTTTTCAGTGTACTGAAGACTGCTTTCTGAAGGACAATGTTGAGGATTTAGGACTATTATTATTATTACATTATGTCCACTACACCATGTGGTTCCGCTACATTTATTTATTCCTATTGTATAATCTATATAATAAAAGTATAATCAAATGTTATTTGTAAACAACTTCATGAACTATTTATTTGATTATTATATTTTGTCATTCCACTGTGAGATTCTTTATCTTTTTTCCTTTTTTCTCTGCTTTTTCTTATTTACCCATAACAATCCTCCTCTTTGAATGATTTTTGTTTGACATATGTGGTTTATTGTCGATTTAAATTGTCTAAAAAGGTGGGTCGTTACAGTTTTAAAGGAACGATTTTGTTTTAGGAGTTTTAGTTCTGATGATTTTTTCTTCTTCCCCGAAATGTAACCTTACCAGCAGTATATTTGATCAAATATGAGGGATATAATGTTTTCAATCGAACTACCATGGAACATATAATTGTGCTAAATATAACTGGATGGCAATATAAATATTGCAATAATTCTTTATAGATTTGGTATTTTCTCTTTGGACTTTTATATTTGTTCTTGGTATTCAGTTTTTATATACAAGCTGTATAGTATGTATGGTTTTTTTGTCTTTTTTTTATTTTTTTTAACTCAACCATTTTGTAATATTGGATTTAATTTCACAATGTTCATTTATTAGATTTATCTTTTATCCAATGTATGAAATAAAAATCATATAATATTTGATTCAATTTGTTAAATTTTGGTCTAAGTTTTGGAAAATGATGGGTAAGTCCAATAGGAATATTGAATTTAAGTCTAACATCTCTGTCATGGTTAGTGATTGGTACAAAAAACCATGTAATATATCATGATTCAAGGACCCTAAATATTTGTGAACATTATACAAGATATAAATGGTCTTCTAATTACTTACTCATACTCTTATGTGTGTATTATATGGGAAAGACTATTCAGACACAAATATGACATGATAGATGATACAATAAATCTCAGTCATTAGACTCCATTGTGTCACTCATTAAATATTGTCTCTATATTTGTTACATACGTTTGTTTATATGTAAATTCAATCACATATACACATACATATAACTTCTTAAACGACATCTCAACATTTTTAAATTAATACAACTAAAAATGAAACCAAGTGTTATAGGTATATTCTTGTACATTTGAAGTTATATTTAGAGAAATTGAGTTTGTCTGACTAACTCTCAAATACTCAAAATAATACGTTAGATTGATGATTAAATTCAGTGGCCAATGTTAAATTGACATTCTGTATATATCATAGATATTAAAAGGTTCTCAAAATTTTTTAAATCAATTTTATGATATAAGAACATATTTACAAAGTTTGGCTTAATTCAAATTGTGCAAGTGCAACCATTCTTAGTGACAAGTATTTGGGGCTTCCACTGATTCCACCAGGTTTCAAAATTTTCATATATTTTACACCACACTATTATATTCTATTATTTTAGTATACATTTTTTCTTTCTAACACTTCTGACTAATTAATAATATTGGTAGATCATAAAATTACTAATTAATAATAATCAATGCATTACTACTGTTTATTTTGATAAGTATTATTGATTATGATTACACTGACTTCATGTAATCAATGAGTACCAAGTTTTGATACGTGGAGTTATTCGGTATATTTTTTACAGTAAGGTAGATTATTATAAGCATAACCATGTTTATATGCTGGTTTTTGTTTCATATGTGAACCATTATTTGTAGAAAGACTTAAGATGCTTGGCAATCAGCTCTGAAGGTATAGAAACACTCCTGGTGGTTCCAAAACACTTCCAGATTTAGAGGCCCCGTCCGTTTGAAATATACAGGTATCAGATTTTTTTAATGTTTCCCACCTATTCATTCACTTGTTGAATTCTGTTAATTATATAACATATTAGGAGTAGCTTCTTAAACTCCTACCCAGAAGTACTCTTCTATGCTATGTTCCACAATTTTGTTCAGGGACTTCCTCTCTTCAAAAAAAACTAAAATACATTCATATTTTTTGTTATTAGATTAAAAAATTCACTATTTAACTCCATGTACCTATATTTTAATTCTTTGCTTTAAATTGGAGTAGTTAGCAGGCTTTATATTTGCCAACGACATTACAACACATATTTTAGATGTTTAATTAAATTGACATTAAAGTTTCTCATTTTCCGTATGTTTTACTGACAGGATCATTGAATGTATGATTCCCTCTCAAATATGTGTGATGATAATCAATTATTCATTTTTTAATTAACTACATACACATGTGGGAGACTGATCCTCCTATACATATAATTATTTCTATATTAAGTGCTTGTGTTAAAGTAAAAAATAGTTTTCCCATTTGTTGTCATGGGGATATGGCACCATTCTATTATTATTTGTTGCCTTTAGGCTATAGTTTGATTACAATATTTGTCTCTGATCTGTATGAAATAAGGTAGAGAGAAATTTAAGAATGAGATTTTTGTTTTTCCATTTAAAGAATGTATTGACATTCAGTAATTATTGGATATTTTAGTACATATGACTTGAAAATAGGATTAACATGCGAGGAATGTTGTTATCGTTTTTAATTGCTCTTAATTTAGTTGTTTTGGTTTGTTTACATGTCTTGAACTTTTACTAACTACCTATCATTGGCTCGCTAATATTTTTTTACTAACTACAGGATGTGGCAAAGAAGAGCAAGCTTACTCGTAAATAAAAACAAGCCAAGGAAACAAATGAATAGCTTAAGGCAAATACCGAAGCCAATGAGCAACTCGAACCAAATTTAGAAATCAATGAGAAACGTGAAGCAAATTTAGAAACCAATGAGCAAGGAGTTGAAGCATGTAGAGATAATATGATGAAGTGTGAGGAAAATATTGAAAACAACGAATTTGAAATTGGAAATGATGCGATGGAAAATGAGACTGATATTCCACACATAGATGAAATTCCGATTCAAAAGAAAAAAGCTAGAGGTCAAACTAGAATGATAAGACTTCCTTTAGATCTTATGTCTCAGATTAACATTGAATTTAATAAGAATGTTGTACCAATAGGAGAAGGTTCTATAAAACTATCTTCTTACTTAGGACTGCTTGTATGGGAGCATGCTCCATTCACGATTGATGATTGGTGGAATATTGGTGATGATTTAAAAGCTGTGTTGTGGAGTTCCATTCAGGTATCACTTCGATATACTTCATTTTCTATTCAAATTGTTAGTTTATATGTGGCGTCATTTAATTTTCTAACATGGCATAATAGATAACCATATCACAAAAATCAATGCATCCCAAGGATATTTATTGATCACTTTTGTAAGTTAGATTTGCTCTGTTTGATCATTTTTGATCAAAGTCTATCATAATATTTGTTGCTCTTTAGAAAAAAAGAACGATGTAGTAATATTGAGTTGCTGCTATATGAAGCTGAACCGCGTCAACAGTGTTATCTAAACGCTAACATCATGGAAGCATAAGTCTTGAATGATTGGGTTATTGGCTACTAGAAAAAAGCTATGAAAAAACAATAATGCTACATTTTTTATAGTTTTTAGAACTACTATTATTTGCAGTATCCAAAAGCCAAGGCAAAGTTATATATCATGTTCATTTTTTATTTTATTATATGAATATGAATATACCTACTTTCGACTTTGTAGTAATTGCAAGTGCTTATTATATTTTTGTGGTTGTAAGGGCAATATATTTAGCATGTGGGGTAGGATTGGAATATTTGCTGGTATTATGTGGATAATTTGGTTGATTTATTTGTTATTTTATTATGTATATTCACTATTATTTAAAGTATCAATCAACAACAAGCTACTACAAGCAGCAGCTCAAGCTGCTTTTTTGCAGCAATATAGACTGTTAAGAAAATCATTTAGGAAAAGTAGACTGTTAAAAGTTAACAAAATAAAGGAAAAAATTGATACAATAATAAATGCAACATTTTTTCAGTTATTCTAGATATATCATTTAAGGGTATGTATAGTCTAATTATCAATGTCATAATTTAAGCTATCCAAACTAAAGTTGGATGTCACTTAAAGTGATGATAGTGTGCAAATAAAAGGAAAAAATAGGGATTGTATTATTAAGTAAATTAATTGATATGCACACTTATGAGACCGACTCAGTAATTGTACCAACTCATAATTTCGCTACTTCGAAAATGAGAGAATTAGTTTGTTTTAAAATTAAAAAAGGTTTAAAACATAAATAAATAAATTGTATATAATAGATAATAATAGAGAAATTACTTATTCTTATAGTTAATAAATTAAAAAGTATAATTTTGGATTTTAGAACAAATCAACAAAAGTTAAATTTTGTTAAAATAAATAAATGCTTAAATAAATCGGTTTAAATATTTATTTAAAAAGATAAATCTTATTGAAAACATTTGATAAAGATAATAAAAGTATATTAAAATATTTAAAAGTATGGTAATAATCATTTTATAAAAATAATCAAATTTTGTCGCATTTTGTCAGTTTTACATACACTGTAAATTAGAGATTTTGATATTGTTTAAATATGATTTCAAAATATAAAGAGACATGTTTTAATTTATTAAAGAAGTAAAAATTTCATTTTTAAATTTAGTTTACATAAATAAATAGTTTAACTAAAACGTCAAAATGTGATCGTAAAACATTTTGTCGAAAATCAGCGTTTTGTGGATTAAAAGTTGTCGCAACATCGTCGCACCTTTATTTTTCTTATATTGGAACATATATTCAAATAGCGTAAGTATTAATTAATTTACTAATAAAGTTTTCTTTTACTAAACATACTTAGAAAATTCTAGAATTTAATTAACAAAAAGTAAGCATAAAAAGACAAAAAAGTACAAAAGTTAAAAAGTAAAACATCAAATCAAACCAAACATAATTATTATATTCTTTAGTTAATACTTATGTGAAACTGACATAAAGTAATGATTTGAAATGTGATGTTAAGTGTTGAAAAAATAAGGTTACTTAAAAAGTAAGTAAAAAGTATTTTGGTATTTTCACAAAATATTATTTTAATCCAAAAAAATTTCTATAAATAAGAATCCACTTTTTCACTTCTTCTTCTTTCTTTTTCAAGGTTTTCTTCCACTCTCTAATGGCTTCTTCTTCTCTCTTTTCCTTACTAATTTTTTCAAAACCATATCAAACAAAGCCAAAACTCCACCAAACTTTGCCAAAGACCTTAGAATATCATCAAAACGTGGTTTATCATATAAGATATGAAGAAGCAATGGAGGATGGTGGAGAACCTATTATGGCTGAGCTTTATGGATGTTTGGAGGTGGTGGTCGAGCACTTTGAAGTGTGGTGGAAGAGTTTAGGTGATGGTTTGGTGAAGATAAGATGAGTTAGTGAAGTGTTGGATTAAATGAATGTTGGTAGAAAGTTAAACAATTTGGTTAAATGTGAGTAATCATATTTACTAATTAATCCATAAATTATTTCAAGTATAATGATTTGAAAGTTTAAATATGTTGGATGATTATATGTTTATGATATGGATGATAACTCGGTTTCATAAATGATAAAAGAAATGGTTAGTAAATTTAGTTAATTTAATGGAAATTAAATCCATATAAATATGTGTATGAAAGTTATTTAGCCTCTTAATGATTTTAAATGATCCAAAAAGGTTAGAAATGATATTATGATGATATAATATTATAAAGTGAAATGAAATGAAAATGAGTTTGGAATGATAAAAACATTGTTTAAAATGAGTTAAAATGATTTAGAAATGTTTTATAAACATTTAAAAGTGTTTCCAAGAAGTTTGAAAAGAAATTGAAAAAAACAAGTCAAAACAATGTGCGTCGCGTAACGATAGTTCGCGATTTCGTACCAAAAAGTTAAATGAGTATACAAAGTGGAATATACCTCAGAATTCTCCAACGTAATAATTTTTCGGTCCATTAAATCCATGGTTTCCCAACGAAAAAAGAAAATCAAACTTTCATCAAGTAGAGTTTGAAATATTTCTAAAACAACTTTCTAAAAACATCGCGGTTTTGCAGTTCGGAATCCAAAATGGAATTTCTTTACAAATGATGTTTTTAAATGATTAAAAATATGAAATAAATTTGATAGTTCTATTAAAATGGTTTAAAAGAGAATTAGAATGGGAAATATGAATTTTCAAATATTGAAAAGTTATTTAAATCAAATAAGCTTATATAGCACTTTCCGTAGCACTTTTATGCCACGAATTCTATAACCTTTTGAATATGAGTTTAAAGATATTGATTCTTCCTAGAATCAATTATGAATGTTTTAAAAAGGAAAATTAAGAGTTTAAAAGATAATTTGGAATTTTATAATCAATTACAAAATAAAGCTAATAACTGAGTATGCGGAAACGACTAGTTCATTTGTCCCGCCTTGTGAGATCTAGGAAGATAAAACAAGGTGTTTAGCTAAGGTTAAGGATGGAGCAACTAGTGCCCTGAACTTACCTAGCCTATATTTTCTTTTCTTAGGCGAGGGGTGGAACAGATCAAAAGGAAAGCCCGGATGCTCTAAAAAGACCATATTCAAGTTTTTCCAAGATAAAAGAAAAGAAATAAATTCTTAGAATGTTAACTACACTTAACATCTTTTTATTGATGATTGGTACGAAGGATTCGGGATCGGATTTGGGTGATTCCTATCCAAAAAAACAGGATCGGATTTGGTTGATTCCTATCTGAAAATCCCTTCAAACTAATTTTCAAAACCCCATACGAACATAACATCTTTTTATCGATGACTAGCACGAAGGAACCGGGATCGGATTTGGGTGATTCCTATTCGAAAACCCCTTCAAACTAATTTTTGAAATAAAACATACTGAAGAAAAAGATTGTGACGTCCCAACTTTCTACTACCAGAAAATTGCATCATCTTTAAGAAAGAAAGGGGTGAGAAAATAGAAAAGATAGAGAAGAAGAAGAAGAACATCAGAATCTCAACAGCGGAACGAAATAAATATAATATGTCACATAAGAGAATACATAATATCATATACATCAGAGTTACACAGATAATACAACACATACTAGACAGTTATAAACACCTGTCTAGTTAATACAACTCACTATAATACATCTCAGAGATACCAACACAGCGGAAAACTATACATATCTAAAGCGCTGAAGCCTCCTGCTCCATTGCTCCTCCACAGTTCGTCAAAGCTAACCTGAATCCCTTGGCTACCCGTAAAAATTTGGGTACCCGAGAGTTTAAGAAAAACAGAAATAAACTCCGGGTCAGACATGGGTCTGGTATGAGTAACAGGTTAAAGTTGCTTAACTTTGAAAATCATTTGAAAACAAAAGGTATCACGTAAGACTTCCCACACATAAACATGGAAAAGTTTTTACCTTACGCTAACCAAAACATTTGATAGGAAATCCAGTGATATTATAATAGTGTCTAGGGTTTTCAAGTAAATAGAAAATAGCCGAAATTGTTACATTCATTAAATTCCAGCATACTAGGTATACAATCAAAACCGTAAGGTCTCGTAGGAAGAATGGGTTTCCATCAATGGCAGGGCTACTGGGGTACCGCCCGTCACAGTACGTGGCCTAGATCACCGTACCGAGGACCCACCCTAAGTCCCCTGCAACACAAGGCCGGAACCATTCCTTACTGAACAGTTCCGAACGAAACAACCCCAGCAGTTGTCGCGAATCAACTGCCCACTAAGCCGAATATAAAGGGACATCTAGACAGGGGTATATCTCGCTCTCAAGTGGGGGCTACCCACGAAGCCTTGCTGCACCTCCCCTGTTTTAGCCATTCCCGGTTGATGAGGCTTGAGGTCACGATTACCTTTTAACAGAACTCATCACTTAGAATGCTCATCGCCCACCTGACGATGTTCTGAAAGCATTCAATCCATACAAGTTCGTTCCGGGTTCGAACGAAACCGAAGGCATTATCTCGTTACACTCATTTTGGAATCACCCTCAGAGTTAACGACAATAACCCTTGCACTCTGAATCTTCATCTTCACTTGAGATTCACGACCTATCGTTAATTTGGATCGATGTGGTATTCGGGTCTCCAGACCTAGAATCCCGGTATACGGAAACCCGATCCCGGTCTCATCGAAATCCAAACCGTGTCTTTTAAGGCCAAGTTGTTTTTAAAGGTTTAAAACAATTCAATTTCAATTATCTATATCAACAGAGATAGTTAAATCACAATATCACAATGGATAATAACATCATCATCATAAACAGATAATCCATATTATCTACTCAAACAGATAATCAATATCATCATACTTAAAACAAGCATCCATATCACAATAGATATTACTCATCTCATATCTGAGATCACAATCAATCAAGGAAATCAATATCATCCATCATAAGCAATGATTAATAATCACACCATTTATAATTAATTTAAAATGAATTAAATTAATTACAAATCTCTAATTAATTTAAAGTAAATTAAATTAATTACTTCATTCTATAAATCATGCTTACTTAACCATTGATTAATTACAAATCAATTAATTAATCATTCTCTAGATTTCCATCTTAATTAATCATCCTAGATTAATTATCTTTTAATTACATTCGATTAATTATTCTTTAATTAATTTCACAAATTAATTATTTATAACCAAATACAGTAATTAATCTTTAATTACCCTATTTATTAATTAACCATAATTAATTACATTTATCCTTAATTAATTACAATTAATTAATTGCTTATAACACTTATTATTGATTAATTAATCTTACTAAAACAATCCTTTAAATTTATCATTAATCATATAATTAATGATTCCTAATACATTTTTTTTTGAATTAATTATTCCATTTAAATTAATTACATTGAGTTATTAACTTTTACTTAACCATAATTATTAATCATCCTTGATTAATCCCATTCAGTAATTAACTACCCTTAATTACTTCACTTAATAAATTAATTACTCCTTAATTAATTTTCTAAATTAATCCCTTGATTAATTTTTCAAAGTAATTTAATCCAAATTACTATTATACTCAAAACATCTTCAATCAATTACATATAGTAAATATTATCAATTACTTCATTAAGTAATTTCACTTCATTAATTACATTTAAGTAATTATACTTATCAAATAATCCAATGATTTATTTACATTAATTAAACTCGATAAATTAATCTAAACAAATCATATTAAACTCAATAATTTTATTAAGTAATAAACTCAATAATTCTTTAATTAATTTATCTAATTAATTATTAAAATTAATCACATAAATATACCAATTAATCAACTTAGATAATTCAAATTTATTTAATTAATTATCTTGAGTAATTAATTCCTTTAATTACACTTAAACAATTCCACAATTGATTTTCTTTAATTAATCAATCTAATTAATTATTTGAATTTCATATTGATTAATTATAAAACAAATCTTGAGTTAATGACCATTATTACTATTAACAGTCCTAAATTTCTTTTCTTAAGAAATTTAACTTAGATAAACCCTTATTAATTTTCAAATTAATTTATCCTTAACCAAATATTAATTAACCACTAATTATTTAATTAATTCAATTTTTTAACCGTAACTTAATTAACCTTTAATTTCTTGATTAATTAACATTAACCATTAGTTTAAAATCTAATTTATTCAAATTAATGATCTTAACTCCAATTTAATTATTTCTAATTAATTTACTTAAAACTTAATTAACGAGTTTAAAACTCATAATTACTTAATTAATCCAGTTATCAATCTATTTAATTAACTTATTAATTTAATGAATCCAATCACTAAATTCCACTTTACAGATTTTAAACTAAATTTCTTTTTAAATTTTCAAATTATTAAAGTATACTTTACCTTTAAACTTATTTACATCATTTAAAATTATATACATTATTTATTTTCAAAACCTAAGATTCAAATTCAGTTTAAATTCAGATTAAAATTTCAAATCAAACTTGGTTTTAAATTCTATTTCAAATTTTATATTAAATTCAAAAATCCAGAACTGCCAGGCTTTACTTTCTCAAAAGCCTGGAACCATCATACTCGAACGAACAAAATATACTTCGAGTCGTTCTTTTCCTACCCCGAGAAAATCACTAGAAAACTCGAGTACAACCCGAGATAAAATTCGTCTTCCCCAAAAATTACCAGAGATGATAAAAACGTGCTCGTGCACGTGCACGATCGATGCCACCAACTCTGATCGCCAGCGATGATCTCCTCACATCGGAAAACCCCTCTACAACCAACTACGTTCATCAATTCACTTCCAACAGCCAACAATCAAAATCGAGCTTCCTATATCAAAACCTAGAACAAACAGGACGACACCAATCCAAACCCTGAAATCACCTCGTCTTCGATCCTCCGACCATCGTAAACGCTGAAACTCCGGCCACATCCTCGTCATGAACCCCGCTAGCATTCCCCAAAGCCGCTTAACACTCGAACAACCATAGAGACAGATATGATCGAATTCATACTTGATCATAAACTAGGGTTACAGATAAGAAATCAACCTCACTGCTTCCATGGTGATTTGCATCACCACCACTCATTTTCCCATCAACTACGCTTGCTCCTCCATCATCAGGGAGAATCCCCGACCACCACTATCCATTAGATCGCCAGAAATCACCTCATAACCATTTTCTGGTTAAACCTGACTTGCTATCAATTTCCTCTACTAAAAACTTCCATTTTAGTTTCAAAAATCAATTTTTGTTTTAAGCATTTGATTCATATACTTGAATCAAAGATTCTTGATAGTTTATATTTTGACTTATTTTTAGTTTTGATCAATAAACCTGGTTTCCAGAGTCAAAAATAAATGTTATTTGACTTAAGTACAAATTTAAACTAAAGCTTAAATTTAAACAATCAAGTTTTGATTTGCATATTAAGTTAAACAGAGACAAGATCAAAGATTTGAATTTTATTTCTTTTAAACCAAAACTGGAAAACTGGAAGATAAAAGCAGAGAGTAACCAGATGAAACCATACATGCATATCATACATTCATACATATACAGAGAAAAACACTAATATATTCAAGCATTCAAACATGATAGTTCCAGAGATTTCATGCAACCAGATTACTACTTAAGTTATTTTAATAAAAATGTTACTCACCGGAAAATAAACAGAGAGCAACTTTGAAACTGGAAATGGTATTTGCATGCTTTTGTTTTGAGTCCAGAAAACTTGAAACTTTGTCTAGCTTCGATTTCTTTAAACCGGAAAGCTTTAATATTTGAATGTGGAATGTTTAGGACTTTGGAATTTTGAGGAAGTTGTTCAAGATTGCAGCTTTGTTTAGTTGAATAATGTTTGAGTTGAAACTAAGCTTTAGTTTGTATGTCTTTGAAAACTTAAAAATGAAAAAATGCTAAGTTTTCTTTGAACGAATTGAAATGAAATAGGTTGATATATGGAAAAGAGATCACAGGATGGCATCATTTTACTTGTACAAAATGACCAGAGATTTTTTTCTCTTTAGCTTATCAGGTAGGTTTTGAGGCTGAGATGATTTTTTCCAACAATTCGAATAGACTAAAGTGTTGCTAGCATTTAATGCTTGGTCCTTTATGTCTACAACTCATCTTTTATTTTACATTTTCGTATGTACTTATGTTTCATATTTGCTTCTAGTTAGTTCACTTGTATATATTTATTTTTTTCTTTTGCCTTATTGTTTTGCAACTTATATTTCCAGAGTTGTCTAAATGTCTTAGTATATTCTTGTCTGGCATATATACTTTTTGGTCTCGTTTCTTTTGCCAGGCATTGCAAAGTTATGCTTCCAAAATTGTCTAAGTGTTCCTACCCATTTATCTGTACAACATGAGGGTACTCTTTCCCTTTTACACTTTGTTTATTTTATTCTATCAAGTGTACATAATCATTTAATACCACCTGCAAGAATACATGTTTGTTTCATTTTAGTTTTACACATTTGTGCTTTAAATTTCCAGTTTCTATTGTATACATACTTTAATTACTTATTCCATGTTTCCATTTATATTTGTATATATAACAATACATTAATAATGTTATTAGAAAATAACAATTTGTCAAATTTAATTAATTTATAAAAGAGATTATAACTTCCTATTATTATTTAATAAACTCATATCTCATATTTACTAAACAATATTTTAAAATAAACCTTTTATTTATCTTACCATAAGCTAAGATATAATTTAAATCAATCAAACATTTATCTTAACTATTTTAAAACCATATGGTTACTTATTTAATAGCTTAATATTATTTTAAATCAAATTTCCAAATTATCAAAAATATTTGAATTATAAAACAAGATTTACTTATTTCTTATATTTTAAACAAAGCTTATCAATTTACAATATATATAAACTTATATACATTATAAATAGAAAACAGTTTATTTAGCTTCTTAAAAAGATAAATTCACAATTTAAATGTTTATTAAAAGAAGAATTATCAAATCAATTCAAATTTACCAACAAAATCATCAAATCAATTTAATTTTAAATGCAGATTATTAAATTGATATTGTCAGAAATTCCGGGATGTCACATTCCTCCCCTCTTAAAAGAATTTCGTCCCCGAAATTTAAAACAAAGGTAATTTAATAATCTAATTAAAGATTTAATTTTAAAACACAAGCATATATTAATTATATGCTTACAACCATAGCAACCAACTCAACCAATCAAACAAATCTAACTATCCAGACAAAATTCTGGATAGAGCTACCTAGAGTTTCCCAAGTAAAAATACCGGGGTACTCGCTCTACAGAATCCAAACAATCACTACTAAGCTACAGAGCTCCTACTCATCTAGATCTACAAACTAGACAAGATATCAGACTACAGACAAGTCTGACTCAACAACCAAACCCTCTAGAACTGCTGGTTCCAAAACCAGAGATAGATCCTACACGTACTCCCTCAGAGATACGCGGAACACATCGAATTTCAGTTGTCCAAACTGACAATTCACTCCAGAAGATCAAACTCTTATCCTTACCAGAACAAGATAAAATCCAAGATACCTCGGTGCTGACTTCCCAGTCTTACCAACTTGAAACCCCTTCGATCTGAGAGAACTTACTCAAAACCAAATCCTCGACTTCGAAATCCAAATTCCTCCATCTTATATCCACAAAACTCATCTGACGATCCAGGCTGCCTCTATCCCTACTAATGGGCTCAACCTTCACTGATGCCTCAAAACAACTCATCACAATGATCGACACACAAACAATCCAAGAACACAGCCTCTACTATCATCAGTAGGAAACAACTTCTCCTATCCGGAAAAGAAAAACAGATGCACTCCCAACTGCTTCTGCTGCACAACTCTGATCTGAGTAGAAGAAATGCTGATGGTACACCCGAGCACAAACCGGACAACACATCCCAAAAATATGGTTCAACAGATCCATAAAGAAGAAAACTCAGAAATCCCGAAAGATATCTGACAAGCCAAGAGAACACTCCACTATCGCAAGTCACTTTTGCGATCAATCCAACCCAATATCCAAAGAAAAACTGCTCTCTCTTTACCAATCAGAACAGCTTAAGCTTATCTAGCCAATCCATCGAAGAAACGGATCCACTCTGCTGCTCCTGAACTTCACTTCCAGAAAACTGCTGACAGACGACCTCCTGCCTACCCACAGAACAATCAGAACTACAAATGCTGCCACTGCTGCCAAGGACATCCTAAAGCAAACACCTCGAAAAACTCAGGCCTCAAAGCCAAACACAAACACCCGGCTAACACAGCCTCAACACCGAAGCAGAAATACTTTTTTAAACTGTTCCAAAGAAAATATTCGGAGACATCCATAGTCACTCTGTCTCATCACACAGCTACTACATCCTGAGGTATCAAAATATCATAACTCGCTTCTGTCCAATCGGCAGATCCAAACTCTACTCATCCAAACTATACACTTCAAAAAGGGACTCCGAACCCTAACAGATATCCTACAGAGATTGGTGAAATCCTTATACCACAACAAAGCTCACTCGAGACAGTATTGGGTCTACGGTCTCGGCAGATACACTTCCAACCCCAATAAACTCCAACCATTGGTAGTCGTGTTACACACACCACTACCCTATCTACCTTTATAATTTATATTGGAAAACCCGAACAGGTAACCCAACAGAGAGGTAGAAATAAATAAATAAATATATATATCAAAATACAAATACGCTATCTCAAGATAGATACCACTCCAGAGCTTAGGTATTCGCTCAACCTATGCTCTGATACCACGTGTGACGTCCCAACTTTCTACTACCAGAAAATTGCATCATCTTTAAGAAAGAAAGGGGTGAGAAAATAGAAAAGATAGAGAAGAAGAAGAAGAACATCAGAATCTCAACAGCGGAACGAAATAAATATAATATGTCACATAAGAGAATACATAATATCATATACATCAGAGTTACACAGATAATACAACACATACTAGACAGTTATAAACACCTGTCTAGTTAATACAACTCACTATAATACATCTCAGAGATACCAACACAGCGGAAAACTATACATATCTAAAGCGCTGAAGCCTCCTGCTCCATTGCTCCTCCACAGTTCGTCAAAGCTAACCTGAATCCCTTGGCTACCCATAAAAATTTGGGTACCCGAGAGTTTAAGAAAAACAGAAATAAACTCCGGGTCAGACATGGGTCTGGTATGAGTAACAGGTTAAAGTTGCTTAACTTTGAAAATCATTTGAAAACAAAAGGTATCACGTAAGACTTCCTACACATAAACATGGAAAAGTTTTTACCTTACGCTAACCAAAACATTTGATAGGAAATCCAGTGATATTATAATAGTGTCTAGGGTTTTCAAGTAAATAGAAAATAGCCGAAATTGTTGCATTCATTAAATTCCAGCATACTAGGTATACAATCAAAACCGTAAGGTCTCGTAGGAAGAATGGGTTTCCATCAATGGCAGGGCTACTGGGGTACCGCCCGTCACAGTACGTGGCCTAGATCACCGTACCGAGGACCCACCCTAAGTCCCCTGCAACACAAGGCCGGAACCATTCCTTACTGAACAGTTCCGAACGAAACAACCCCAGCAGTTATCGCGAATCAACTGCCCACTAAGCCGAATATAAAGGGACATCTAGACAGGGGTATATCTCGCTCTCAAGTGGGGGCTACCCACGAAGCCTTGCTGCACCTCCCCTGTTTTAGCCATTCCCGGTTGATGAGGCTTGAGGTCACGATTACCTTTTAACAGAACTCATCACTTAGAATGCTCATCGCCCACCTGACGATGTTCTGAAAGCATTCAATCCATACAAGTTCGTTCCGGGTTCGAACGAAACCGAAGGCATTATCTCGTTACACTCATTTTGGAATCACCCTCAGAGTTAACGACAATAACCCTTGCACTCTGAATCTTCATCTTCACTTGAGATTCACGACCTATCGTTAATTTGGATCGATGTGGTATTCGGGTCTCCAGACCTAGAATCCCGGTATACGGAAACCCGATCCCGGTCTCATCGAAATCCAAACCGTGTCTTTTAAGGCCAAGTTGTTTTTAAAGGTTTAAAACAATTCAATTTCAATTATCTATATCAACAGAGATAGTTAAATCACAATATCACAATGGATAATAACGTCATCATCATAAACAGATAATCCATATTATCTACTCAAACAGATAATCAATATCATCATACTTAAAACAAGCATCCATATCACAATAGATATTACTCATCTCATATCTGAGATCACAATCAATCAAGGAAATCAATATCATCCATCATAAGCAATGATTAATAATCACACCATTTATAATTAATTTAAAATGAATTAAATTAATTACAAATCTCTAATTAATTTAAAGTAAATTAAATTAATTACTTCATTCTATAAATCATGCTTACTTAACCATTGATTAATTACAAATCAATTAATTAATCATTCTCTAGATTTCCATCTTAATTAATCATCCTAGATTAATTATCTTTTAATTACATTCGAGTAATTATTCTTTAATTAATTTCACAAATTAATTATTTATAACCAAATACAGTAATTAATCTTTAATTACCCTATTTATTAATTAACCATAATTAATTACATTTATCCTTAATTAATTACAATTAATTAATTGCTTATAACACTTATTATTGATTAATTAATCTTACTAAAACAATCCTTTAAATTTATCATTAATCATATAATTAATGATTCCTAATACATTTTTTTTTGAATTAATTATTCCATTTAAATTAATTACATTGAGTTATTAACTTTTACTTAACTTTAATTATTAATCATCCTTGATTAATCCCATTCAGTAATTAACTACCCTTAATTACTTCACTTAATAAATTAATTACTCCTTAATTAATTTTCTAAATTAATCCCTTGATTAATTTTTCAAAGTAATTTAATCCAAATTACTATTATACTCAAAACATCTTCAATCAATTACATATAGTAATTATTATCAATTACTTCATTAAGTAATTTCACTTCATTAATTACATTTAAGTAATTATACTTATCAAATAATCCAATGATTTATTTACATTAATTAAACTCGATAAATTAATCTAAACAAATCATATTAAACTCAATAATTTTATTAAGTAATAAACTCAATAATTCTTTAATTAATTTATCTAATTAATTATTAAAATTAATCACATAAATATACCAATTAATCAACTTAGATAATTCAAATTTATTTAATTAATTATCTTGAGTAATTAATTCCTTTAATTACACTTAAACAATTCCACAATTGATTTTCTTTAATTAATCAATCTAATTAATTATTTGAATTTCATATTGATTAATTATAAAACAAATCTTGAGTTAATGACCATTATTACTATTAACAGTCCTAAATTTCTTTTCTTAAGAAATTTAATTTAGATAAACCCTTATTAATTTTCAAATTAATTTATCCTTAACCAAATATTAATTAACCACTAATTATTTAATTAATTCAATTTTTTAACCGTAACTTAATTAACCTTTAATTTCTTGATTAATTAACATTAAACATTAGTTTAAAATCTAATTTATTCAAATTAATGATCTTAACTCCAATTTAATTATTTCTAATTAATTTACTTAAAACTTAATTAACGAGTTTAAAACTCATAATTGCTTAATTAATCCAGTTATCAATCTATTTAATTAACTTATTAATTTAATGAATCCAATCACTAAATTCCACTTTACAGATTTTAAACTAAATTTCTTTTTAAATTTTCAAATTATTAAAGTATACTTTACCTTTAAACTTATTTACATCATTTAAAATTATATACATTATTTATTTTCAAAACCTAAGATTCAAATTCAGTTTAAATTCAGATTAAAATTTCAAATCAAACTTGGTTTTAAATTCTATTTCAAATTTTATATTAAATTCAAAAATCCAGAACTACCAGGCTTTACTTTCTCAAAAGCCTGGAACCATCATACTCGAACGAACAAAATATACTTCGAGTCGTTCTTTTCCTACCCCGAGAAAATCACTAGAAAACTCGAGTACAACCCGAGATAAAATTCATCTTTCCCAAAAATTACCAGAGATGATAAAAACGTGCTCGTGCACGTGCACGATCGATGCCACCAACTCCGATCGCCAGCGATGATCTCCTCACATCGGAAAACCCCTCTACAACCAACTACGTTCATCAATTCACTTCCAACAGCCAACAATCAAAATCGAGCTTCCTATATCAAAACCTGGAACAAACAGGACGACACCAATCCAAACCCTGAAATCACCTCGTCTTCGATCCTTCGACCATCGTAAACGCTGAAACTCCGGCCACATCCTCGTCATGAACCCCGCTAGCATTCCCCAAAGCCGCTTAACACTCGAACAACCATAGAGACAGATATGATCGAATTCATACTTGATCATAAACTAGGGTTACAGATAAGAAATCAACCTCACTGCTTCCATGGTGATTTGCATCACCACCACTCATTTTTCCCCTCAACTACGCTTGCTCCTCCATCATCAGGGAGAATCCCCGACCACCACTATCCATTAGATCGCCAGAAATCACCTCATAACCATTTTCTGGTTAAACCAGACTTGCTATCAATTTCCTCTACTAAAAACTTCCATTTTAGTTTCAAAAATCAATTTTTGTTTTAAGCATTTGATTCATATACTTGAATCAAGGATTCTTGATAGTTTATATTTTGACTTATTTTTAGTTTTGATCAATAAACCTGGTTTCCAGAGTCAAAAATAAATGTTATTTGACTTAAGTACAAATTTAAACTAAAGCTTAAATTTAAACAATCAAGTTTTGATTTGCATATTAAGTTAAACAGAGACAAGATCAAAGATTTGAATTTTATTTCTTTTAAACCAAAACTGGAAAACTGGAAGATAAAAGCAGAGAGTAACCAGATGAAACCATACATGCATATCATACATTCATACATATACAGAGAAAAACACTAATATATTCAAGCATTCAAACATGATAGTTCTAGAGATTTCATGCAACCAGATTACTACTTAAGTTATTTTAATAAAAATGTTACTCACCGGAAAATAAACAGAGAGCAACTTTGAAACTGGAAATGGTATTTGCATGCTTTTGTTTTGAGTCCAGAAAACTTGAAACTTTGTCTAGCTTCGATTTCTTTAAACTGGAAAGCTTTAATATTTGAATCTGGAATGTTTAGGACTTTGGAATTTTGAGGAAGTTGTTCAAGATTGCAGCTTTGTTTAGTTGAATAATGTTTGAGTTGAAACTAAGCTTTAGTTTGTATGTCTTTGAAAACTTAAAAATGAAAAAATGCTAAGTTTTCTTTGAACGAATTGAAATGAAATAGGTTGATATATGGAAAAGAGTTCACAGTATGGCATCATTTTACTTGTACAAAATGACCAGAGATTTTTTTCTCTTTAGCTTATCAGGTAGGTTTTGGGGCTGAGATGATTTTTTCCAACCATTCAAATAGACTAAAGTGTTGCTAGCATTTAATGCTTGGTCCTTTATGTCTACAACTCATCTTTTATTTTACATTTTCGTATGTACTTATGTTTCATATTTGCTTCTAGTTAGTTCACTTATATATATTTATTTTTTTCTTTTGCCTTATTGTTTTGCAACTTATATTTCCAGAGTTGTCTAAATGTCTTAGTATATTCTTGTCTGGCATATATACTTTTTGGTCTCGTTTCTTTTGCCAGGCATTGCAAAGTTATGCTTCCAAAATTGTCTTAGTGTTCCTACCCATTTATCTGTACAACATGAGGGTACTCTTTCCCTTTTACACTTTGTTTATTTTATTCTATCAAGTGTACATAATCATTTAATACCACCTGCAAGAATACATGTTTGTTTCATTTTAGTTTTACACATTTGTGCTTTAAATTTCCAGTTTCTATTGTATACATACTTTAATTACTTAGTCCATGTTTCCATTTATATTTGTATATATAACAATACATTAATAATGTTATTAGAAAATAACAATTTGTCAAATTTAATTAATTTATAAAAGAGATTATAACTTCCTATTATTATTTAATAAACTCATATCTCATATTTACTAAACAATATTTTAAAATAAACCTTTTATTTATCTTACCATAAGCTAAGATATAATTTAAATCAATCAAACATTTATCTTAACTATTTTAAAACCATATGGTTACTTATTTAATGGCTTAATATTAAATTAAATCAAATTTCCAAATTATCAAAAATATTTGAATTATAAAACAAGATTTACTTATTTCTTATATTTTAAACAAAGCTTATCAATTTACAATATATATAAACTTATATACATTATAAATAGAAAACAGTTTATTTAGCTTCTTAAAAAGATAAATTCACAATTTAAATGTTTATTAAAAGAAGAATTATCAAATCAATTCAAATTTACCAACAAAATCATCAAATCAATTTAATTTTAAATGCAGATTATTAAATTGATATTGTCAGAAATTCCGGGATGTCACAAGGATCATTGATGACAAAGATCTTCATGATGTAGGATTACTTACCATTAATCTCTGGAGGTGAAATTTACAATATCTAAGGTGGTAGTAGTACTTTGTTATGAAAATCTTCGATTTTCAAGAATATGATTTGAAGTAAAGGAAGAAATCTTTGATTAATATTTAGTGAATGATTTGGGAATATTTTCCCTAAGTTAAAAGTAAAAACTTGAATATAAGAAATCATTGATTAAGATTAAAAGAATGATTTGCAAAGGTTTTCCTAAGTAAAAGAGAGAATGATTTGGAATTATTCTAGGATTTAAGAAAAATTTAAATAAACCAAATGACTTGATAAATGAGGCTTAATGATTCCATATACTCTTGAAAAGAAAATGGAATAAATTGAAAAGACTTTATCTAAGAAAGATATTTGATTTAAGTAAAAGATGAAGTAATTGATTGATGATTGATATCCATATATAAACTTAACATCTTTTTAAAGTGATGATTGGCTTTGAAGGAACCGAAGTCGGATTTGAGTGATTCATATCTGAAAACCACTTCGAACCAATGTATACGTTCGAAAGTTAAGACATGTTGAAGATGATGATTATTGAAGACCGTGGATCTTCATAGCGTAAGGACTGCTTGTTGATATGCTCTAGGTCGCTCCCAGTATAGATTTATTTATATAGCGGTGGTCACCTCGTTATGGAGACTTTTTCGGATTGCAAGGGCTTCTAGCCTAGTAATGGCCGAGGAAAGTGCCTTCGGTTTCGTTCAGTCACAGAACGAACTTGTATGGACGAATGTCTAATATTGTATTTCTAAGACACAACATTTGACTTTTACAAATATACATCTTCTTGGTGGTGGAGAAGGCAACTTCTCTTAGCTTAACACCCTTCTTTGAGACATACGAGCTCAGAGGTTGTAAGGGAGTCCAATAGTGATCAAAGGAATGCCAATGTGGCATTAAAAGTGGAACATGTTATGATCAAAGTGTGGTTTTGTATGAAAAGTGTGGCTTTGAAGAAATTGAGCGTAGTCTCACTAGCCTCACATCTCGGAAGATGATATGGGATACTATGTGGTCTGATAGACACAAATTCGGAATAAGTTAGTATGTTGGTGGTGTTCAATACGTTGGGCTCTTTGGGGGATACGTCCCTCAAGGCATTTATTGCCCCATTTGGATAAAGTGGTTAGCTTGAGAAAAGCAGGGAACTACCGGTTATCAGTTGTAGTATAGCAAGTATAGTTCCAAGTGACTAGTTTGAGAAAAACGATTAAGGTACTGTAGGTACTATATTTGTTATGCATGGATCAGAGGAAAGGCCACTAGTTCCCTATCATGTTGGAAATTCAATTCCAATACGAGATTTACGGTTTCGATTGTATTCCCAAAATAGCTATAATGACTTGCAAACATTTCAACTACTCCTTTTTGGTATCATATATTCCGTTCGATATATCCCGTTGACCCAGTCTGGATATATTCTGTTAGACATAGTCCGGGTATTGATACCTTATTTGAATAAGTTATTTGAAAAGTGTTTTCAAAAGAATGTCATAAAAAATAATATCAAATTATTTTGGTATAAAAGTGTTTTGGTTATCGTAAGGTAAAAACCTGTCCGTATTTATGTGTGGGTGTGGTCTTATGAGATAACCTTCTTTTCAAAGGTTTTGATAACATAGTCATTTTAAATTTTGAGTATCTAACGCTAGTTTATCAAGCCTGATCCAAGTATTTTTAATACTCGGGTCAAATCCGAGTAGTTTTAGGTTGAATTGAAGATGGTTAGAGTTTCCAAAGGAGAGCTGGAGATCATCATCATATGGACGTATTCTATTATCCGCTGCATCTATTGCATTTATTTTGTTGTTTGTCAGCATTTGTAAGGGCAGATGTTATAACTGTCCAAGCTGAATCTAGGTTAGACTCTGATATTGTATTTAAATTTTCCGCTGTAAAGATTATTATTGAAATAATATATGTTATTCCATTTGTGCGAGTTCTATTCTGTCTTTATTTTCTTTCTACCCTTTATGATCCATCTTTTCGTGCAATTTGACTTAGACATGTGTGGTTTATTGTCGATTCAAAGGGTATGGAAAAATAGGTCGATATAGTAATAAATAAATAAAAACTAGTTTGAACAAGTAATCTTGAATAGGTGAAGATTGAACTTAAATCGACACCATTGGAATTTTTTTAACTAGGCTGTGTGTTGCTGCATGTAGCAATAGCCATGCTGTTGGTTATAGTAAGCCACACTATCTTTAAGCTTATGATGTTGCATACAACAACGAACTGTGCTATTAGTATTTTGAATTTGGAATGGCAATCCGACCACAAGCCAAACGAAGTGATGCTATCCCAGATGGGATAATGGCTAAGAATAATTTTCCCTAAGGATGTTCTGAAGTTATTATTATGCACAACAAAAGTGATTTACCTATTCCATCACTACCATAGACAAAGAAGAACCTGCCTTTCCTACCAAAGACATCATTAAGGGACATGTTATAAATGTTCATCTGATTAATGTTTTAAATTCGAAACACCCCGCGCCCCTTAGTATACCCAAAAAGGCACACTAAAAGATATGGTGCATTGTAGGTATAGCTAGAACTTTACAAAGACTAAGATTCATAAGACAAATAAATAAAAACAACAGAAATATTTAAACAATAAATCATATAGAAATTAAACTTCATAAAATAAGTCATAACCAAAATATGTTTCAAAATACCAAATACAAATGTCTTATGAAAAATACCATCTCAGTCATAATATCAGAGTACATAAACAATAAAATCACCCCTCTCATCAAGTACCAGTACATCCCAAAAGTCTAATGAAAAGAAAAAAGAAGATTACATGAAGAATCTCCAAGAATGCGTCTCCAAGAAAGCTAAAATCTATTATCCCTACCTTTGCTGGCCTATGGGGGTAAAAGAGGAAAATTGAGGAGTGAGTCAGACTAAAAGTATGGTGAATGAAAGTAATTTCTAGTATTTTTAAGCAAGGTAAAGATAATAGACTTAGCAATAGTTCTAGCATAAAAGAAAATAAAGAAAAAGATAAAGCTGGGAATAAAATACTGTTTAACTGCTTGCTTTTATTATTTCGATTGTGATTGTTTGCACTTGTCTTAGATAGCTGCTTTGATTAGGCTGAAATTCTAATCCTATTTTAATTAGGCTAAAGTCCTAATTCAACCATTTGATCGACCTTTTATCCCTATTGTGCCACTGTGTGCTAGTCCTATCTTATGGGCCCCACAACAGAAAGACACCTATAACGCTTTGGAACTCAATAGCGATTATCTTCCTACTTTGAGACCGCACGCTCCGTCACCGACCGTTCGCACTATCTGTTGCTCCCTCTTTTGACCTCTTATCTACCTACTTCAACATAAGCGTGTCCAGTTTCACCTGATCTGTTGTGAGACCATTAGTCTTAGTCTAACAGGGTACTGCCCAGCCTTATATAAGTGTATTGTGAGACCATCATCCATAGTCTGGAAGGGGAATGCTGCTGGTACGGGTCCAAACAAACAAAAATCTAGTTGCGTCCCTTGTCCAAATCCCCTGATTCAAGCTTCTAATTATTGATCACTTATCTACCTACTTTAGCATAAGCGTGTCCCAGCCCCACCTAATCTATTGTGAGACCATCAGTTTCTGACTGAAGGGGAATGCTCTCGGTAAGGGTCCTACTTCTATCTTTGCTTATTAACTTAGTGTAAGTCTTTAAAATAAGCCTCTTCTGTTAATTCTGCACTATTTGCTTATTAACTTATTCTAAGTTTTAAAACTAGCCTCTTTCTGTTCTTTTTATTTAATTATAACCTATGTTATAATTGTTCTTCTCTCTTGTCTTTTTAGTTATAACTACTATTTATAAACTTACTTGCAAATGTCTCAAATTTTCCTATTTCAGTCTATCTCCTTTTTATTGCAATTCTTCTTATTTACATCAAATTTCTGTAAATTTAATGTTCTTATATTTTAGTCCATAGTAGCGAAATATCCTCTTTTTATTATTTTATTTGCGTAAAAAGGAATAAAAAGAAATTAATATTTATAGGCTAAGTCTCAACTAAAAAGGAATAGATGTAAATAACAATAAATGACTGTAAATAATTGAGAAACACTATAAATAACAGTAAATTATTGCGAATAACTGAAATTAAATAGCTAAATAAAAATAAACTGGAGAGAAAGTCTAAAATTTACTTAAAAATAAACTGTAAATAAACTTGCATAAAGGTTGTTCCAAAATTGTAGAAAAACTCAACTATTGAAAACCTTATTATTTTAAATTACTTAAAAATCCAAAGTAATTACCTAAACACTCACATGTGGTCCTTAGCTCTAGTCCTTGGTCTTCCTTGATCCTCTCCTAGAGCATAAATATTTTTTTCAAAAAGATTCTCTCTTTATAAAAAATTTCTTTCTAGGGCCAGCCTTTGGAATGAACCCATATAGGAGAAAATCTGAATGAGAAAAACAGCTATGCCTAGGGGTTTATATATAGGGTTACTTGGGGATCTAAGACTGTTGGATTTGTAAATTAAATCTGGTGCAACCATGTCATAGACTTGCTTGGAACCGTCGGATGGAAGCATGGACACACAGGAATAGAAAAGAATTGAAAAACACGTCATAATTTAATCTGGACGAATCAAGGTCTTCATGCCTGGGCGGGTCGACATGTAGGTCGACCCTTACATGTGTTAGGTCCACCTATAAGTCGACCTAGCTAAGGGGAGGGTCGACCTGACCATATTTTTCTTCTTCTTCATTTCTTGTTTAATTCATATCTTCTTCGTTTTAGCTCGAATTTTGAATAATTATATATGGAAATTGACCAGACAGTTACCACAGACACAATGATGCAACTCCAATTTCTCAACTCTAATAAGTTCACCAAGTTATTTTATTATTTAATTAATTCGTTAATTAATTATTATAGGTTAAATTTCGGGTTATTATATTCACTCCTCTTTAAAGGATTTCGACCCCGAAATCTCCAAGGATAGAAGAATGAAATAAATGTTTTCATCTAAATTTTACAACCAAATATTCAACCATCATCCATTACATCCATTGTCCTTAAGCTTTTCTAATGTAATTTATGATATATATGCAAATAGTGTAGTGTCAACGTCCCTAACTAATGCAAAAGATTAGGCGGTCTATTGAATCGATCGGCCTTCTTTTTATGCAATCATGTCCGTGTCATGTATCCAAATGAATGCAAGTTTCCTAATGATAACTGCTAGTTCTATGTGCATGCTACAATCATCACCCAAATGCAACAATCATATGATAATCATCCATTTGTAGCAACCCTGGAATAAAATAAAATAAAAATGCAAATGCACACGCATCCATATGCATATGCCATAGTGTCCTAGTTAGGCCGATCCCCAAGAGATTATAGTGCCTAGCGTAAGTATATGCGTCCATTAGCATCCACTAGCAACCACTTGCAACCACTAGCATTCATCATACATAACATGTTCTAATAATATGTTTACATCTAATCCTACCATCCATAGGTCAAATCCTAAGATCTACCATCCCAAAGGAAAATAAAGGAAAGAAGATATTCAAAACTAAAGATGGAAATAAGAAATTCAAAATTTACTAATAAAGAGATATGGATAAGAGGTACGTATTTTCCCGTAATCAAATCAATCTTCTCTGAAGTCTCTCTAACCATGTTGGGAACAAGTAGAAATCTCCCTGTTGACTCTAAGTAACATGTAGGTGACTTGCAATGTTTTTGATAGAGAGCTTTGAAAGGTGCCATTCCAATGCTAGCTTGAAAACTATTATTATAAGAGAATTCCACTAGAGGAAGATGCTCTTTCCAAGTTCCTCCAAAATCAAGAATACACATCCTCAACTACGTGTGTCTTACTAATACCACTTTACTATTCTTCTTTAGTCTACACACATGAAACAACATTCTTAGGTTATCACTAGTGTCCTATACACTTTACAGAAACCTTTATTATTACTTCCAAAACTAAACAATGCTATCTTCTACAAAGCCTTACACTTTTTTCGTCACACCTAGGAAATGATTCTTATCTACTCCATATTTTAAAGTTTGGTTTGGTATTTATCATTTCATTTCAAAAACTAAAGCTTCTAAATTTTTAAAAACATTAAATCCCAAATTTTATGCCTTTAAAAGTGTTATTTTCAATTTTTTTATTAAATTCAAAGGTACTTGGTTACTTAACATTTTAACTTTCTAGACTTGCGTCTTTACAGCTTTTTGAATTTACATTATCCCCCAAACCTTGAGGGGAAAACATACAAATTCTAAGTTCAAAACTTATTCCTCTTTTTTTTAAAGACCTTTATAGATTTCCATAAAAATTTGGATCTTTAAATTTAATTGTTATCAAGTTTTTTATTTCCAAAAACTAATTTTCCTTTTCACCAAACCATTTTTCTTTAAAATATCTTTAAAACTTCCTCACATATTTTCAAAACATCTTTTTTCATAGATTTTAAATTTTGCAAAAACTGGAGTAGTTTCTAACTTACCACAAATCAGGACATTCTACAAAGGCTCTCTATAATATCTCTCCTAAATAACACTGTCCCTAATTATTACACTTCTTATTACACCTAATGGTTTTATATCTTAATGTATTGGAACTACTTTCTCTTATGAGAAACTATTAACGCCAAAACCTTCTATGAACCCTTTAAAAGCGGACTTCATATTTATGTGAAATTACAAGGAACCAATTTTATATTTTTCGAAATAGGCTATACAAAATATGGTGCTTCCTATAGCTAGTAAATCTCTTTCACGTATTCCTTATAACTTGCACAAAACATCTTTATTTGAGATTTGGTTTCATAGAAAATTATATCATTATTCATTTCATTCCAATAGATTAAAGTATGTTTAATCTATTTTCTCTTGCGATAACATTTTCTATGAAATTTATTAATTTCCTAATATTTAACTTACACATTTTTTCCAGAAGAACTCATTTTCAAAGATGTTTTAATATTTTCTTAACCAGAAAACATTTTCTTATACTTATTTAAATAATAAGTGTACTTACAAACCACTTTATTTCTATACTTAGAAATTACCTTCAAAACACATTTTTATTTGGTTCAAAATAGATGTTGTGTAGAACACCGTTACTACAACCCAAAAATACTAGTATATGGATTCAATTATCTCATATACTATGTAAAAACATTTCCTTTGGGAGTCACCTATTATAACAATAGTGTTATAGTCTATGCTCCCTTTATTTTCCAAAAAAACATCTATTACAACAATAAATGTTGTAACCTACATTTTCGATACTGAGTACACTCTAGGTTTATATATTTAAAATCTTTGTTTACCTACAAAGAAACTAGAGAGCTATATGTGCTCTATAATTCTTCAAAAAGAATTTCACTTTTAACAAAATTTACATCATATAAAAACCAATTTAAATTTCATACCATTTTTTTTCAAAAACCCAATATTTACTTCCTCGAAAATATTAACAATTATTATTTAACCTGTTAGTTCCTACAATTTCATTTTATTGAGCTAGACATAAAGTGGATTTTCTTCTTACTACCCTAGGAGTACCCTTCCTAAACCCTGGAAATCTCATTTCCTTACTAAAGTATTTTATTTCTATTCCTCTTTTATGCTTATGTTTATCCCAAGGCGCTAACTTTAAGTCCACTTATCTGAAACAATCCAATACTAAATGTACAAAACAGTTTGTCAAACCCTTTCCATGTGTTAACCTACTTTATGCCCTAAGAAACGCACTTCCTTACGCCAAAAGTGAGACTTAGAAAACTTTGCCTTCAACTGACGAATGCAAAGCGTACAAAGAACCTCCTCTAGATGAACCGCATGCTCTTCCATACTCTTGGAAAACACCAAAATGTAATTAATGAATACTACAACGAACTTATTTTGGACATCTTGAAAAACACGGCTCATCAAATCTACAAAATAGGCTGGGGCATTGGTTAGCCCAAACGGCATAACAACCACTCAAAGAATATGTCGAGTGTCCTAAATGTTGTCTTATCGATGATATCGTCAACGACTCTAAGCTGATTAAATCCCATGGCTAAATCAAACTTAGAAAATAATGAAGAGCCAACCAACTTATCGAAAAGATCGTCTATCTTGGGAAGTGGGTAACGGTTCATCTTCGTGAGCTTATTCAACTTTCTATAGACTATGCAAAGTCAAAGAGAACCATCTGCCTTTGTAGCAAAGACGACCAGCGATCTCCACTCCAATATGCTCCGTCTGATGAAGCCTTTCTCCAATAGCTCATCGACCTGCTTACTTAACTCCTTCCTCTTCCTAGGTGCCTTGTGTCTCATGGGAAATGCCACTAGCTTAGCATTATCATTAAGATAGATCCTAAAGTCGATCTCTCTCTTAGGGGGTAGTCCCTGACCTCCTCTAGGAAACCTTTGACGACTGGAACTGAACCTAACTCTACCAGCGATGAATTAAGGGAATAAAGGAAGATCAACATGACTGATCCCTGTGGATCCCAAGAAACCTCAAGAGTCCGCCCGCTACATGTCTCTTTTACTAATGACTCTCCTCTCGTAGTCCAATATCGCTCCATAAGTGGATAACCAATCCATCCCTAAAATCATCCTATACCCCGAAAATCCCAATACATAATCTTTACAGTCAAACTCTACGCCTAGGATAAAAATTTCAAGCCCCTACAATTCATGGATAAATGTGTCGATCCTCCAATGGGATTTGATACAACTATGGATTCTACTACTAAAGAGATATCTAAGTGTAAACAATCAACCAAGGAACTAGAAATGAAAGAATGTGATGCTCCATAATCAAAAAGAGTCCGAATAGGAAAATCCAAAATAGAGATCAAACCTTCCACGGTGACTTTCCTACCTCTATCCGGTCCACTACTAGAAGGTGCTGCATCTAAGCCCTACACCTGCGCTGTAGGTGCGCCTACTCCCTGCCCCATCCTCTGAGAACAAAATCTACTAAGTTGACCAGGCTGCCCACAAGTGTAACACTATCCCTTTATTCTATCCTTCTTGTTGTCCCTTGCGAAATGACCAACCAATCCACAACAATTACATTTCTCGCCTTTCTTAATCTGCTTTTGAGGTCCTCATCCTTTCTTCTTATCCTTGTCCTTCTTATCTTTCAACAACTTCTTCTTAGAATTTTCCAACATAGGGACCTCCTTAGACTCTCCTTCCTTAGCTGCATCAGACATGAGGTCCATCTCTACCATTGACTCCTATGTAGCTCCCATCGGTATAGGCGTCAATAACAACCCTTGGAGGGGTTGATTCAATCCCTTAGAAAACGTAATGGCCTTTTTGTGCGGTGCATTGACAAGCTTCATTCAAAACCGCGACAACACATTAAATTGATTGATATACTCCTTTACTGAAAGACTTCCTTACTTCAAACTAATGAACTTTTTCAACTGCACACATTCTTTTGCTTGTGAAAAAAACTTCCTCTCAAATCTCTCTCGGGATCCATTCTAACAAATATCTCTCCCTTCCAACTCAACAATCTCCCACCAGTAAGAAGCCTCCCCTATCAGCTTCCAAGATGCAAGCTGAACTCTCTGCCGATCCGCCAATCCTAATAGCCTTAATATCCTCTCTATACTTCTCAACCAAGCTCGTTCCTCCACGAAATCTTCTGTACCCAAAAATGTCTTGCCTCCTAGATGAGTGAAGTCTTTGCATAGCTTAGAGAAATTTGTTGCTACAGGTGGATTAATGGGATTTCCACCCACCGGTGTTGGATTGGGCGCTTGCCCTTGCACCTCTGGTGTCATAGCTTGAAGGTATTTATGAAACTAGCTTAGGACTTGGACGCCCTCTGAAAGATTAGGGACATCCGCCATACTATGCAAAGAAAAAGATAATTTAGGCTCGAAAGAATCTAAAGAAGATTGAACTGGAATTCGAGGTGATTTTTATAAAAACTCTTTTATAATTGAAAAACTATTCCTCTAATAAGAGTTTCTTTCTAAAAATTACTTTTAAACATATTTTCTTTCACAAATACTGTACTTTTAAAATAAGTTTGATTAGGAATCCTGTAACCTTAGGCTCTGACACCAAGTGAAACACCTCACACCCTTTAGTATACTCAAAAAGGGCACACTAAAAGATGTGGTGTGTTGTAGGTATAACTAGAACTTTACAAAGACTAAGATTCATAAGATAAATAAATAAAAACAGCGGAAACATTTAGACAATAATTCATTTAAAAATTAAACTTCATAAAATAAGTCATAAAAAATATGTCTCAAAATACCAAATACACATGTCTTATGAAAAATACCATCTCAGTCACAATATCAGAGTATATAAACAATAAAATCACACCTCTCATCAAGTACCATTACATCCCAAAAGTCAAATGAAAATAAAAAAGAAGAATACATGAATAATCTCCAAGAATGTCTCTCCAAGAAAGCTGAAATCTAATGTCCCTGCCTCTGCTGGCCCATGGGGGGAAAGGAAAAAATAGAGGACCGACTCAGACTAAAAGTCTGGTGAATGGAAGTAATTAAAAGTATATTTAAGCAAGGTAAAGATAATAGACTTAGCAATAGTTTCAGTATAAAAGGAAATAAAGGAAAAGATAGCTGGAATAAAATACTGTTTAACTGCTTGCTTTTATTATTTCGATTGTGATTGTTTGCACTTGTCTTAGATAGCTGCTTTGATTAGCTGAAATCCTAATCCTATTTTAATTAGGCTGAAGACCTAATTCTACCATTTGATCGGCCTTCTATCCCTGTTGTGCCACTGTGTGCTAGTCCCATCTTATGGATCCCACAACAGAAAGACACCTATAACACTTTAAAACTCAATAGCGATTATCTTCCTACTTCGAGACCGCACGCTCGGTCACCGCTGGTTCGCACTATCTGTTGCTCCCTCTTTTGACCTCTTATCTACTTACTTCAGCATAAGCATGCCCATCTTCTCCTAATCTGTTGTGAGACCATTAGTCCTAGTCTGATAGGGTCCTGCCCAGCCTCACATAAGTGTGTTGTGAGACCATCAACCCTAGTCTGATAGGGGAGTACTGCTGGTACGGGTCAAAACTGTAACGTATGGGAATTTTTGACTTTCGAAAATCGAGATCGATACTCACTTTATCGAATGTCACCCATTCGAATGCCGGAAAACTCAACCGTTATGGTTTAAGAAAGAAGAGGTAGAATAAAAAGTAGAAGAAAAGAAAAGAAGAACAACAGAACAACATCAGAATCTCACATATCGCAGCGGAACAACATATAATAGATAAATGAATAATCTTTAAACAAAGAACTATATCAGTTATTTCATCACATCTCATCATTAGAGTCAATATACAACACAATATATCTATGGATAGTTATATAAACTTGTCCTCATACAGAATACACAGCGGAATAAAATAGTATCATGTACAAGTAGTACGTTTAGCCATCCTGCTCATCACTTGAGCTCCATAGCTCTCCAACATCCAGAATAACCTGATAACCTAACTCTAGACTGCCCGTGTGGAAATTGGTGGGAACTCAGAGTTTAGGAAGGGAACAATAAACTCCAGGTCAGTCATGTGACTGCTGTAAGATCGTAAAACAGTTATTTATCTTTAAACAACAACAGAATTTTTTTTAAAGTCAATTCGCAATGCTTTTTGGAAAATGAGACTACCATAAGGCCTCCCGCACACACACACAATGCAAATGTAGAATCGGTGGAGATTTCTCCTTATGATAGTCAAAGATGCTTGATATGCAAAATCAAATCATTTTTGATATTATTATTAGTGCATAGTGTAGAAAACATTTTGAAAGTATAATATAAATCTTAGCCAACATACGACCAGTATCGTATGCTTACTATAGCTACCATCTAAACAATGGTGACCACCATACGTAAATGGCAGGTTCTACAACTAAAACCGTACAAGATTCGTATTGGAGTTGGGATTTCCAACAAATGGTCAGGCCAAGGAACTTCCCATTGCCACATAGGTATGCCTCTGGAAAGACAACCCGAGAACCTAACCGGATCTCTGCCAACACAAGGCCGGGTTACCTCTGCAAAAATAGGTAACTACTGACATGCATATGTCATCCCCTGATCGTAACCGATCTTCCCGAGGATCATCGATTTCCAACAACCACAATGTAATTTGCAGCAACAACATAGGTTAAATATCTGGGCTCCATACCATGATACCACCTCTATCCAGAAGGAATGACATACACTAAGGGGCGCTACTCCCTAGAACCCTGCTGCATCCTTCCAGTTTTGACCATTTCCGAGGTGTGAGGTCCGACGAAGTCTCGTCCACAAAGCCACGCTTTATACAAAGCCATGCTTTGGGTCAACAAATGATCAAAGCAATGATCACAAAGATAAATGATCAAACAAATGATCATATCACAAATGATCAAACAATGATCATTACACAGCAACACTCAGCATGTCACGCTACCAATTCGGGAGTATATCACTAATAACCATCAACTACATAACCTCTGAGCTCGTACGTCTCAGAGAAGGGTGTTAAGCTAAGAGAATAAATTCTCCGCCACCAACAGATATGTATTTGAAAGAAATCCGCTTTATATCTCAATTTGTAACGTCAGACACACAATCCATACAAGTTTGTTCCGGGCTCGAACAGAACCGAAGGCACTTCCAAAGAAGTCCTTGCAATCCAAATATTCACTAATCACGTCTGGACTTCCCGTCACTAAGGGTGATAAAACTTCTATATCGGAGATCAGCCGATGCAGAGTAACTCGACGGTAATCCTTCCGTTTTCAAAAATATCTGGTCTTCAACACCGGTCATCAATTGCAATCCATTACGACGTATCACATATTCAGAATGGATTATACGACCCAAAGGTCCTTTCCCGGCTAACCCGAATAGTGAGCGCTTATTTTAGAAATAAGTGTAGCATTCAAAATCAAGCAATTCACAACAAATACCTATTTAAAGGTCAATATTGATAGTCGATTATTTAACTATTAATAGGCATGCATAACATCACCATATTCCAAATAATTTTCCAAGTTATTTATTTTTTTCAAAAATATCTTTATAAGATATAAATTGCCACGCTTCAAAAATAAATCAACGTTTATTTTTAACAAATTCTATAGTGAATTTACACTTTGCAAAATATCTATGAATATACGATTTTCAAATCGATTTTCAATATTCATTTTCAATTTATCTTTAAAAAGATAATTCTCAAAACATTCATTTCATATTGGAAAAACATTTCCATATTTATCAAATAATAAGTACTTCATAAGTCTTATTTATTTTCAACATTTGAAAATATTCAATATACTTAAATCAAAATTTAGTATATAAAAATATTCAATATACTTAAATCAAAATTTAGTATATATTTCATTCTTTAAGGAAATCATCTTCTTCAAACACATTCTTTGAGTCAAAACGAATGCTACGTAAAACATCGTTACGACAACTCACAATCACTAGTATAGGGATTAGAAATTTAGATAGATATATAAATCCCAATACTATATAAAACATTTCCTTTCGGAAATCATTTACTATAACAACAGTGTTATAGTCCACCATTTCCTTATTCCTCGAAACGTCTATTTCAACAATGAATGTTGAAATCTATAGTTTCGATATTTAACACATTTTAATACATCTTGAAACCATTAACTTCATTTTAAAATATCACTTCCCCAGAACATTTCTTTAATATTTTTCACTGTCCAAAATCGTGAATATACTTCATTAATCCAAATTCAACATTTTCTACCCATTCTATTTAAAGGATAATTCGCTATCCAAAAATCACGAATATATTCCTTTAATAAATTTTTATATTTAATTTATCAAATTCAATTAATTTCGGATTTATAAAACAATGTATTATAAATTCCATCTCTATTTATAAAAACTTCAATTTATAAATCTCCTTTATCAAATTTTTATATTTAATTTACATGTCGAAATCCAATTTATAAGTAAATTACTTATAATCCATTTATCCACTAATTCATTCTTTTATATCACTATCAGTTTATAAATCCAAATCCTTATTTATTTATAAATTCATGTTTATTTCATTTTACCACTTATATAAAAAAAGAACTCATTTTATAATTCTAATATTTTTATTTTGTCAATCACAATTTCATAAATCTTTTATATAAATCTCTTTATTCCATCCAACCCCTTTAAATTTTTTTTTTATAAATTTTCAACCTTTAAACAATATTTCTAAAAATTCTTTTATTTAAAATCCTTTGCCATATTTTGGAAATTTCTTCGATAAGATTACTAAAAATCCTATTTTATATTTTAATTCCTTATTTTCAAAAATTCCAACTTTAAATTCAAAAAATCCAATTTTATTTAATTTTGTATTCAGCAATACAAAAAATTCACAGATATAATCATACACAGATTATAAATAATTAATCACACAACATGTGAACAAATTCATATAATTTGAGGATTCCAGTTGGATCCCTCCAACCTGTTTCCCTGCATCCACAGATGCTAGCACAATACCAATCCCACTTTGAGGTGGAATATCGCGGTATAGGAGATTTATAAAATATCAATCCGCTATTATGCGGCGCATAGGCTCTCATCCGCTATATAATGCGGGAAATCAATCAGGTGCAATATATACATATGCCAATATATATATATATATATATATATTGTTATATAATACTATATATATACTATCACATCCAAATAGCAATCAATAAATAACTGCAATACAAAATTTTATTTTGAGTGAGAAGGTCTCACCTTTGATTTTATTTTGCAATCCATGTTCATTCTCGGCTTGATTCCTTTGCAATTTTAAACCTTGTATCAATAATTATACGACTTTATTAATATTTGAATCAATTTAATTTCAAACAAATTTCCTTTTTTAAAAATTTAATTAATTTATAAATCCTTTTGAGATTACCTATATATATTTAAATTAAATTTAGAACTACTTAAAAAAAATCCTGAAAACTCCTTAACATTCAAATTTTCTTTTTACAAAAATTTCTCAAATCATTAAATAAACTAATTAAACAAATATATTACTTTAAAATTTAAATAGTAAATAAAGATAGGTATATATGTATATTCATTTCAGTTTATTATTATTTTTAAACCTCACTGTGAATATTTTTCTACATGTATATCTTTATATAAATTTTAAAACTGCATATAAATTTTCTTCAGTTTACACAGAATTTTAACATATATTAAATCGAATAGAATTTATACCTTATTGCTTTCGATTCTTGAAACCACGACCTGCTCACGAAGCCCTAGCTTTGCCGAAGACCCCGATCCACACCCTTTCCAGAAAACAGTCACCATCACTCGACTATCCCATGTTGCCAACCGCCACAACCCCAAGCCAACAGCCATCGCGACACCTCAAAATCATCACCGAACAACTTCCCATCACCGAACAACCATTTCGACAACCAAGCGAACAACTTTCCACGTACTCGAGCCAGAAATCAACGCAGTTGTCATCACGCTCCACGCGCGAAACCCTTCCCAAAAATCGAACGCGAATCCCCTATACTTGCTCAACTTCGATCGAGATCGTTTGATTTTGTTTTTTTTCTGAAGAGGGGCTTCGGTTTTGAAAATGAAGTAGGAGGGGAAGAAACCGATCGATTCGATTTAAGGGAAATTGGAAGAGGGAAGAAATCTGGGTTTCGATTTCTTTTAAACAGAAGGGCTGCGGCCATTTTTTTCTTTTTTTTTCCTTGAATTGATTTTTGAACTGAGGAATCGAATGAGGGAGGAAGTGTTTTAAACGAGCACAGCCATGCTTGCACGATTTTTGTATCGTGAATTTAGGTGTGATCTCAAGCGTAATTTCAGGGAGGTAACATACTCATGTTAACTAATATAATTATTCAATTTAAATTCAAATTCAAACCGTTCAATAAATGCAACTAAAATTTTTAACTTCCTATCAAGGCATGCCGCTAGGCGTTCATAATGTTATACGCCTATTCCGAACATAATGGAAAAGGTTTCGAGTCCAAATTCGATCGTATGGAGAAGATAGCTTTTTGGACCAATTATAATATTAAATTTTCGATTTAATTTCAGCGCGTTTGCTTATCGTACAGCCAAACGATCACTCCAAATATTACGAAAATTGAAATCCGATAATAATTCAATATTACGGACCCAATGGAACTGGTTTCGTCGAATTCCGAGACTGTGCCTCGGAAAACTATATTTTAAATATCGATTTAAACTATAAATTTCAAAACAGAACAAAGCAGTTTCAAATTCAATTCTGAGGCTTCTATTATCTTCATTATTATCACTATAAATTTTATAAGCCTTCATATTATTTTTAACAGGCTTAAAACTGAAAATTCAAATTTTTACCCAGTTTCAATAATTAAATTTTAATAATTTAATCGCCAAATTCATTCTGATAATTGGGAATTCAAGTCAAACTATCATTCAAATATTTAAAACAAATTAAATATTTCATTTTCAAATGTTCAAAAATTCTGGGTCGTTACAATCTTCCCCCCATAAAAGAATTTCATCCCGAAATTACAAGTTAAGAAGAATGATCCAACTCCCGTTTATCATTTTCCCAATTCAAACAGTTTTTATCAACTCATCAAAACAAATCTTTTATTAAAGATTCATTATCATTTCAACTAGCTTTCCAACTTCAATTCTAAGTTTCAAAAAACATTGCTTTCCTAACAATTCAAATTTAAATTTAAATTCAAAATTTTGAATTCAAAATTTTCTCAAAATTTCTAACTCTCTAAATTTTCAAAAAATTTCGCCAGCGTCTCCTTTGCATGGCTAGCTCGGCACTACTACAAAATGTCCCTACGGACTCCCAATTTCCAAAAGAAAACAAAATGCCAAGTGGCAAAATCAGAAACTCATCAAATTTCATACTGAAATTTAAAATACATACCTTATTGTCGAGCAATTTAATTTTATCTTCAAAATCAAAATCCAATTTCCAAATACCCTGTATGCTTCACTTAACAACAATATCTAAATCCACTTTCATTTCCATATACAATCAATTTGCTTCAATAACAAAGTTATATATTCATTTCCATTCAACTTTTCCCTTTTCAATTTCATTTGAATTCAATTACAATTTCAATTCTATTTGAATTCATTTTATCTTCAATTTTAAAATTTCACTTTTTTTAGTTCAATTTCTACATTTCCATTACAATTTGCAAATAAATTTTCCGTTAACAAAATTTTTCTAACTCCCAAAATTTTCGGAAAATTTTGTCAGAGTCTCCTTTGTACGGAGGAGCTTTTGCAATTTGACAAAAGATATAAATATATATACATCGACCCACTCGGTCGGAAAAGCAGAAAAATAGTTCATATTTCCTATTTTGTATTGCGTAGGCGTACCTTTTAGCATTTTAAGCAAAGCGGTTTATTATTAGCAATTTGCGCAACCCAAAATGCAGCCAAACGGCTTCCTAAAACCTGTACTTACTCAAATTAAACACGTAAGTGACAAATATAAGAAATCTATTTAACAGTTCATTCATTTTCAATAACAAATATATAGATTTCATCAGTAAAACATTCAAAATAAATTCCATTGGAAATTCATATGGTTTTAATACAAATTAAATTGCTTCCATCTAATTCACATTCAATTTCTATTTAATTCAAGTGATTAACAACTCACTTTCTTTCATTCAATTCATTTTTAAGTGAAACGAATTCATACCATTTCAATTTATTCAAAAATCAATTTTATTTGCTTTCATTAACTCATATAATTTTTATATAAACTCGTTTGCGTCAAACGGCAATCATTTTTTATTTAATTCAACGATATTCACTTACTTGAATATCCACTCTAGTTTATAACTAATTCAAATTGATACCAATTCAATTTATTTTAATTCCACTTCATTTGCAATTGATTCCATTCAATTTAATTTACATCCCATATTTCACATTCATTCTGAATTTACTTCATCAATAACACGGAAATTTTCAATTAATTTCTATCTACTTACTTGAATTCATTTGCAAATCCAAACCATTTTTATTTTACTCACCATTGAATTTTAATTCAACTAATTCAACTTCCAATTCATTTATTTACAAATGTAGCTTCATTTGTTCATTCATCGTTTTATTTCATCTCAATAAATTTTATTCCATATATTTGAATCTCATTCCATTAATGAATTTATTCTCAAATACTTTTCCTGGAATTCTATTTCCAATTATAAATCTCATTTACAATTTATATTTACAAATCTATTTGTATATGGATTTATTTCTTAGCTTTCAATTCATATTTATAAATTTCATTTGTCAAATGAATTTATTTCCAATCTTTGGTTATACATTTTATTTCTTATTAAATTTTCATATAAGGATTGATAATATTTCAATTTTATCACTTCATAACAACCAAGCATCCATATACTATAATAATTCATAGAAAATCATTTCTTTTCTATACAAAAATAGTTTTGGGCAAAATTATTTCATTTACCCCATTTAAAACAATACTGTGTCAGTTTATCTTGTTTAAGAGTTTAGAAACCCCTATCGATTTCAGTTAGCTAGACTGCACCGACCAGAATCCATAAACAATCAACCGATAAGTCAACACAATACAAAATAATTTCATATTCACTAACAAATACGTGCTCATATCTATTATTACACTCAGACTCATTCTAGAGTACTACTGACTCTATCTCTAATGAGTAGCACCCAACAGAGCCATGGTTGTTGGTTAACCATATGCTCTGATACCAAATGTAACGTATGGTAATTTTCGACTTTCGAAAATCGACATCAATACTCACTTTATTGAATGTCGCCCAGTCGAATGCCGGAAATCTAAACCGTTATGGTTAAAGAAAGAAGAGGTAGAAGAAAAAGATAGAAGAAAAGAAAAGAAGAACAACAGAACAACATCAGAATCTCACATATCGCAGTGGAACAATTTATAATAGATAAATGAATAATCTTTAAACAAAGAACTATATCAGTTATTTCATCACATCTCATCATCAGAGTCAATATACAACACAATACATCTATGGACAGTTATATAAACTTGTCCTCATACAGAATACACAGTGGAATAAAATAGTATCATGTACAAGTAGTACGTCTCGCCATCCAGCTCGTCACTTGAGCTCCATAGCTCTCCAACATCCAGAATAACCTGATAACCTAACTCTAGACTGCCCGTGTGGAAATTAGTGGGCACCCAGAGTTTAGGAAGGGAACAATAAACTCCAGGTCAGTCATGTGACTGGTGTGAGATCGTAAAACGGTTATTTATCTTTAAACAACAACAGAAATTTCTTTAAAGTCAATTCGCAATGCTTTTTGGAAAATGAGACTACCATAAGGCCTCCCGCACACATACACAATGCAAACGCAGAATCGGAGGAGAATTCTCCTTATGATAGTCAAAGATGCTTGATACGCTAAATCAAATCATTTTTGATATTATTATTAGTGCATAGTGTAGAAAACATTTTGAAAGTATAATATAAATCTTAGCCAACATACGACCAGTATCGTATGCCTATTATAGCTACCATCTAAATAGTGGTGACCACCGTACGTAAATGGCAGGTTCTACAACTAAAACCGTACAAGATTCGTATTGGAGTTTGGATTTCCAACAAATGGTCAGGCCAAGGAACTTCCCATTGCCACATAGGTACGCCCCTGGAAAGACAACCCGAGAACCTAACCGGATCTCTGCCAACACAAGGCCGGGTTACCTCTGCAAAAATAGGTAACTACTGAAACGCATATGTCATCCCCCGATCGTAACCGATCTTCCAGAGGATCCTCGATTTCCAACAACCACAATGTAATTTGCAGCAACAACATAGGTTAAATATCTGGGCTCCATACCATGATACCACCTCTATCCAGAAGGAATGACATACACTAAGGGGCGCTACTCCCTAGAACCCTGCTGCATCCTTCCTGTTTTGACCATTTCCGAGGTGTGAGGTCCGACGAAGTCTCGTCCACAAAGCCACACTTTATACAAAGCCATGCTTTGGGTCAACAAACGATCAAAGCAATGATCACAAAGATAAATGATCAAACAAATGATCATATCACAAATGATCAAACAATGATCATTACACAGCAACACTCAGCATGTCACGCTACCAATTCGGGAGTATATCACTAATAACCATCAACTACATAACCTCTGAGCTCGTACGTCTCAGAGAAGGGTGTTAAGCTAAGAGAATAAATTCTCCGCCACCAACATATATGTATTTGAAAAAAATCCGCTTTATATCTCAATTTGTAACGTCAGACACACAATCCATACAAGTCTGTTCCGGGCTCGAACAGAACCGAAGGCACTTCCAATGAAGTCCTTGCAATCCAGATATTCACTAATCACGTCTGGACTTCCCGTCACTAAGGGTGATAAAACCTCTATATCGGAGATCAGCCGATGTAGAATAACTCGACGGTAATCCTTCCGTTTTCAAAAATATTCGGTCTTCAACACCGATCATCAATTGCAATCCATTACGACATATCACATATTCGGAATGGGTTATACGACCCAAAGGTCCTTTCTCGGCTAACCCGAATAGTGAGCGCTTATTTTAGAAATAAGTGTAGCATTCAAAATCAAGCAATTCACAACAAATACCTATTTAAAGGTCAATATTGATAGTCGGTTATTTAACAATTAATAGGCATGCATAACATCACCATATTCCAAATTATTTTCCAAGTTATTTATTTTTTTCAAAAATATCTTTATAAGATCTAAATTGCCAGGCTTCAAAAATAAATCAACGTTTATTTTTAACAAATTCCCTTTCTGTAACGACCCAGAATTTTGAACAAATTAAATTGAGGATATTTAATTAATTTTAAATATTTGAACGATGATTTAATTTGAATCCCCGATATAACTTTGAAATTTGCGGTTAAACTTTAAAATTTAATCAATTGAATGCCGAATAAAAATTTGAATCTTCAATTTTAAGTTGAAGAAAAATATTTCGAAAGCTTGAAAAATTCGTATTGATAATACTGAAGGTAATTGAAGTTTCAGAATCGAATTTGAAAGTGTTTGTTCAGTTTTGAAATTATATTGTTCGAATCGATATTTAAAAATAGCCGTCTGAGGTGCAGTCTCGGAATTCGACGAAACCAATTCCATTGGGTCCGTAATATTGAATTATTGTCGGATTTCAAATTTCGTATTTATCGGAGTTGTTATGTGAGCACACGGTGAGTAAACGCATTGAAATTAAATCAAATTCAAATTTAAAATTTAAAATTTGTCAACGCGGCAGAGATTCTTTCTTCAGTCTGCCTTCTTTCAACATCGATACTTTTTCTCTGCAATGTCGCGTACCCTTGTCTCCCCTTCCTTCTCTGTTAAAATACACGAAAGAAAATCATTTCGTTTGCAGGTTAAAACAAAAACAAATAATGGCCGAAAGAAAAAAAATAAAACGAGAATCACGAAATCATCTCGTTCAAATCGAAATTCCCCCTTCCCCTCAGTTTAAATCTACACGAATTCTTCCTTCCTCAAATCATTTTTGAAACAAAATCAAGTAAACAATGGCCGCTGGTCTCTCTCTCCCTCTCTCTCTCATTCCTCTCCTCCATCTCTTTTAAATCATCACGCAATCGAAATCGCGTACGAATTCGCGACGGCGGCGCGTCAGCAGGCACGCGCGAAGGGCATGGGTCACAACGTCAAGAAGGTGCTGCTATGGCAGCGTATGGTGGTCTCGGGATCGGCAATTCAAAGCAGGTAGGCGCGTATGGAAGGGGAGGCGATCTGGAGCATCGCGAGTTCATCGATGAGGGTTTGGTTGCGAGGTCGATCTCGCGTAAGCTTGAAGTCGACGCCGCGATGGTGTTCAGTCGCGATTTTGGGCGAAGCGGCATGATCGATGGGTTTCGTGATGACTGGAGGCAGGTGGCATTCGCGTTGGCTTGGAGTCATGGGTTAGGGAGAAGATAGGGCTCGAAGTCGAAGGGTGGTGGCGGAGGCAGTTCATTTTTTTCGGGGAAGTTTTCGCGAGTTGCAGTGAGTATTCGATCTCTATTTATAATTTGTTAAGCTAAGTCTATTTTAAATTCCTCGAATAATGAAAATGATAATAGCAGTAAGTTTATAAAACAATTTATCTCAATTTAAAGATTTATATACGATTGTGTATATACAGTAAAAAGAAATTTGGTTATTTTAAAAAGGGGTTTTAAAGGGAAAATTTATTAAAAATCAAATTATTTGTTTAAACTAATTATTAGTTAAGTCAAATTATAAAATGAAATGAATTGTTCGAATTTTTCGAATATTAATAAAATCATCTAATATTTATACAAGGTATAAAACAGGAGAAAACAAGTCAAGATGGAAAATGGATGGCAAATTAGAAGCGAAGGTGAGAATTTTCTCACTCAAAATGAATTGCAGTTATTTATTGATTGATATGATTTCTATTTGGATGTGATATTAGATATAGTAGGATATATCTATATATATGTAGCAATATATACATATTGGCATATGTATATATTGGATTGATTGATTTCCCGCCTCGTATAGCGGATGAGACCCTATTGCGCCGTTAGTAAGCGGATATTTTTATAAAACCCATATACCGCGATATTCCACCTCGAAGTGGAATTGGTATTGTGCTAACATCTTTGGATGCAGGGAAACAGGTTGGAGGGATCCAACTGGATTCCTCACCAGTATTTATTTATTTACAGATATTGATGTATATTCTGTTATCATATGTTGATATATGATGTTTGATGTTGTGATTGACTAATTGGTGCTGTTGCATCATCGGATTCAAGTTTTAAAAATAACGACTTTTAATTTAAAAGGATTTTTAAAGTGATCTTTGAAATTATACGTTTTATTAAATTTTTGAATTGATTTATTTCAAATAAATAAACGTCTAAAATTATAAAGTTATAAAAGTTAAGATTTTTGTGAAATAAAATCAAAGTGTGATTTTTGAAATAAAAGTTAAGAAATTTATGAAATGGTTTAAATTGGGATTTCTAGTATTATAAACGGTTTATTTAAAAGATGTACAAAAATGGATATTCATAAATTTGAAATATTGGGATTATAAGACAAGTTTCTATAAGTGTTAAAATGAAGTGTAAATGGGATTTCATAAGTTAATGAAATCTGAAAGTTTTAAATTTTGTAGAGTTTAAAAGAACGATTTCTTTTAAAATAAATGAATTATAAGTTATATTAACTTATAAATTGAATGGGTCATTAAAGAAGATGTATAAATCGAAGTTGTTATAAAATGGAAATAGAATTTATAAACGTTGTTTTTTTATAAATTCGAAAATAAATCAAATTTGATTGATTTTAAATATAGAGATTATTAAGGGAATTTTATCCACGATTTTGGACAGTGGATAATTCTTGAAATAAATGTGTAGAAAAGATTGAAATGTGGTTAGTGAAGTATATTCACGATTTTGGACAGTGAATATATTTTTAAGTAAAATGGATATGGTTTTGGGAAAGTGATATTTGAAATGAAGTTAATTGTTTTAAAGATGTTTTCAAATATAATGAATATCGAAATCATAGATTTCAACATTCATTGTTGAAATAGACGTTTTCGAGGAATAAGGAAATGATGGACTATAATACTGTTGTTATAGTAAATGATTTCCGAAAGGAAATGTTTTTATGTAGTATTGGGATTTATATATCTATCTAAATCCGAATCCCTATACTAGTGATTTTGAGTCGTCGTAACGATGTTTTACGTAACATTCGTTTTGACTCAAATAAATGTTGTCAAAGAAAATGATTTCCTTAAAGAATGAAATATATACTTAATTTTGATTCAAGTATATAGAATATTTTCCAAGTGTTGAAAATAAATGATTTGTGAAATACTTATTATTAAATAAGTATGGAATTACTTTTCCAATATGATATGAAATGTTTGTTAAGAATTTATCTTTGTAAAGATAAATTGAAAGTGAATATTGAAATCGATTTGAAAATCGTATATCAGAAGGTATTTTGAAATATAAATTCAATAGGGAATTTATAAAAGAAAGGGAAGTTGTTTAAAAATAAACGTTGATTTATTTTTGAAGTGGAAATTTTATATCTAGTAAAGATATTTTTGAAGATGAAATAATTTGGAAAATTATTTGGAATCTGATGATGTTGCGCATCTTTATTGATAGTTAAATAACCGACTATCAATAATTACCTTTAGATAGGTATTAGTTGTGAATTGGATGAATTTGAATGCCACACTTATTTTTGAATAAGCGCTCACTATTCGGGTTAGCCGGGAAAGGACCCTGGGGTCGTATAACCCATTCCGAATATGTGATACGTCGTTATGAATTGCATTCGAAGACCGGTGTTGAAGACCAGATATTTTTGAAAACGGAAGGATTACCGTCGAGTTACTCTACATCGGCTGATCTCCGATTTAGAGGTTTTATCACCCTTACTGACGGGAAGTCCGGACGTGATTAGAAAATTATCCGGATTTGCAAGGGCTTCGTGAGAAGTGCCTTCGGTTCTGTTCGATCCCGGAACAGACTTGTATGGATTGTGTGTCTGACGTTACAATTTGAGATATAAAGCTGATTTCTTTCAAATACATATCTGTTGGTGGCGGAGAATTTATTCTCTTAGCTTAACACCCTTCTCTGAGACGTACGAGCTCAGAGGTTATGTAGTTGAAATTTATCAGCGATATACTCCCAATTTGGTAACGTGGCATACTGAGTGTTGCTGTGAAATGATCAGTGTTTGATCATTTGTGATATGATCATTTGTTTGATCTTATATCTTTGTGATCATAGGTTGATCATTTGTTTGACCCGAAGCATGGCTTTGTAGAAAGCGTAGCTTTGTGGACGAGACTTCGTCGAGCCTCACACCCCGGAAATGGTCGAAACAGGAAGGATGCAGCAAGGTTCTAGGGAGTAGCGCCCCTTAGTGTATGTCATTCCTTCTGGATAGAGGTGGTATCATGGTATGGAGCCCAGATACTTAACCTATGTGGTTGCTGCATTATTATTTTGATGTGGTTTGTTGGAAATCGGGGATCCTCGGGAAGATCGGTTACGATCGGGGGATGACATACGCGTGTCAGTAGTTACCTATTTTTGTAGAGGTAACCCGGCCTTGTGTTGGCAGAGATCTAACCGTAATGTTAGGTTATTTCTCGGGTTGTCTATTCCAGGGACGTACCCATCATGGCATAGGAAGTTCCTTAGCCTGACCATTTGTTGGAAATCCAAAGAAACAATACGAGCCTTGTACGGTTTTAGTTGTAGAACCTATCATTCACTTATGGTGGTCACCACTGTTTGGATGGTAGCTATAGTAGGCATAGTTCGGAATGTCTATGCTGGCTAAGATTAATATTATACTTTCGAAATGTTTTCTACACTATGCACTAATAATAATATCAAAAAAATGATTTGATTTTGCGTAGTAAGCATCTTTGACTATCATAAGGAGAAATCTCCTCCAATTCTGCGTTTGCATTGTGTGTGTGGTGGGAGGTCTTATGGTAGTTTCATTTTCCAAAAGCAATGCGAATTTGTTTTATTTTCTTTGTGAAAAATAACTGTTTTACGATCTCACACCAGTCACCATGACTGACTCGGAGTTTATTGTTCCCTCCTAAACTCTGGGTGCCCACAAATTTCCACACGGGCAGTCTAGTGTTATGTTATCAGGATATTCTGGATATTCTGGAGCTTTGGAAGCAAGCTGGATGGCGAGACGTAGTATTTATATCTGATATTATTTATTCCGTTGTGTATTCTGTATGAGGACAAGTTTATATAACTGTCCATTGTTGTATATTGACTCTGATGATTGATGTATGTATAAAATTATATAGTTCTTTGTTTTAAAGATTATTCATTTATCTATTATATATTGTTCCGCTGCGATATGTGAGATTCTGATATTGTTTCTGTTCTGATGTGGTTCTGTTGTTCTTCTTTCTTTCTCTTCTCTATTTTCTTCTTTCTTCTTCTGCTTTCTTCTTCTTCTCTTTTTCTTCTATCTTTTCTTCTATTTCTTTTTCTTAAAACCCCTCAGGGTTCGTATTTCCGTGCATCTTGAGTTAATCAATGGAATTTAGTGTTTAATCAGGAGTACGGATTTGCGGGTCTTGACAGCGTGGTATCAGAGCATATGGTTAAGCGACAACCCTGCTCTGTTGGGTGTTACTCATTAGAGATAGAGTCAGTAGTACTCTAGAATGAGTTGAGTGTAATAATAGATACGAGCGCGTATTTGTTAGTGAATATAAAAATGTTTTATATTGTGTTTGCTTATCCGTTGAGATGTTTGTGAATTTTGGTCGGTATGTGGGACGCCATATTATCGATAGGGATTTCTAAACACTTAAACGAGGCAAGACGACATAGTATTGTTTTAAAATAGGGTGAATGAAATAATTTTACCCAAAACTATTTTTTGTATAGAAAAGAAATAATTTTCTGTAAATTATTACAGTATATGGTTGCATGGTCGTTAGGAAAGTGATAATATTGAAATGTTATCATTATTATATGAAATTGAATACGAAATGGAAATTGTAACTCCAAAGTTAAGAAATGAATTCATATATGAATAAAAATTTGTGAATATAAATTGTAAATGAATTTATAAATGAAACGAAATTCTAGAGAAGTATTTGAAAATGTTTTGAAAAGAATTTAAAAATTTTGGGGATTTGGAAAGTTTAAATTCCTGTTTGATTTGAAAATGAATTTCAAAGTATTTTGGAAAAATGTTTTGAAGGAATGAAAAGCTCTAAACTCTTTTCGATCGCTGCAAAATAATTCCGATGATGATCGCGACATCACCGGTGTTCATTTTCGGGTTTCCAAAAGAGGAATTGCTGTTAAATTGTTTTAAATGAAAGTTGTTTGAAAATTTGGGTTTTGTTTTGGAAATTAAAAGGGGAATTTGAATTGTTTTCAAAATGATTTTGAAAAAAGTTGGAAAGACTCTGGAATCCTATTTAAAATATTTATGGGAATAATAAATGAGCTGATAACTTATACAATTTAAATTTTGATAGAATAAATTTAACTTAAAGGATGGAGTTAAATTAAAGAAAGTATAAGTGAATAAATTTGAATAAATGAATTGAATCCAAATAAGCTACTTTGATAATTTATTAATTCACGAAATACAGAAATAGAAGTTGAATTAGTAAAATTGAAACTGAATGTTGAAAACAAATTTGAATAAAATGATTTTGTGATGAATTAGTAAATGAAACTAATTTAAAATAGTGTAGTTATGAACTAAAGATAATTGATAAATTCAATATTCAGAAGTTAAATAGAATTCAAATTGAATTGAAATTGTGAATTGAATTCAAATGAATGTGAAATGTAAAATTGAATGAAAATAGATAAATAACTTTAATAGTGAAGTAAAGATGATATCAAGAGTAAGTATCAAAATTTTGTAATAGAATTTGCAAAATGGTTTGAATATGTAACTAGATATTATGGCTAGTAGGATATACAGGGTTATAAAGAAATTGGGATTTTGATTTCAAAGATAAATTTGAATTGCTCGACAAAACGTAAGTATTTCAATTTCAATATGAATTTTGATGATTTCTTGTCTAGCCGCTTGGTTTCTTCTTTTCTTTTTGAAATCTGAGAGTCCGTAGGGACGTTTTGTAGTCGTACCATATTAGTCGCGCAAAGGAGACGCTGGCGAAATTTTTCGAAAATTTAGAGTGTTAGAAAATTTTTGAGAAATTTTGAAAGTTTAAAATTTGAATTTAAACTTAAATTTGAATTGTTAAGTAAACATTGTTGTCTGGAACTTATAATTTGAGTTGGAAAATTTAGTTGAATTGATAACGAATCTTTAGTAGGAAGATTTGTTTTGATAAAATTGATAAAACTATTGGATTGTGAAAAATAGTAGACGAGTTAAGGACCATTTTTCCTAACTTGTAATTTCGAGGACGAAATTCTTTTAAGGAGGGAAGTTTGTAACGACCCAGAATTTTGAACAAATTAAATTGATAATATTTAATTAATTTTAAATATTTGAACGATGATTTAATTTGAATCCCCGATATAACTTTGAAATTTGCGGTTAAACTTTAAAATTTAATCGATTGAATGCCGAATAAAAATTTGAATCTTCAATTTTAAGTTGAAGAAAAATATTTCGAAAGCTTGAAAAATTCGTATTGATAATACTGAAGGTAATTGAAGTTTCAGAATCGAATTTGAAAGTGTTTGTTCAGTTTTGAAATTATATTGTTCGAATCGATATTTAAAAATAGCCGTCCGAGGTGCAGTCTCGAAATTCGACGAAACCAATTCCATTGGGTCCGTAATATTGAATTATTGTCGGATTTCAAATTTCGTATTTATCGGAGTTGTTATGTGAGCACACGGTGAGTAAACGCATTGAAATTAAATCAAATTCAAATTTAAAATTTAAAATTTGTCAACGCGGCAGAGATTCTTTCTTCAGTCTGCCTTCTTTCAACATCGATACTTTTTCTCTGCAATGTCGCGTACCCTTGTCTCCCCTTCCTTCTCTGTTAAAATACACGAAAGAAAATCATTTCGTTTGCAGGTTAAAACAAAAACAAATAATGGCCGAAAGAAAAAAAATAAAACGAGAATCACGAAATCATCTTGTTCAAATCGAAATTCCCCCTTCCCCTCAGTTTAAATCTACACAAACTCTTCCTTCCTCAAATCATTTTTGAAACAAAATCAAGTAAACAATGGCCGCTGGTCTCTCTCTCCCTCTCTCTCTCGTTCCTCTCCTCCATCTCTTTTAAATCATCACGCAATCGAAATCGCGTACGAATTCGCGACGGCGGCGCGTCAGCAGGCACGCGCGAAGGGCATGGGTCACAACGTCAAGAAGGTGCTGCTATGGCAGCGTATGGTGGTCTCGGGATCGGCAATTCAAAGCAGGTAGGCGCGTATGGAAGGGGAGGCGATCTGGAGCATCGCGAGTTCATCGATGAGGGTTTGGTTGCGAGGTCGATCTCGCGTAAGCTTGAAGTCGACGCCGCGATGGTGTTCAGTCGCGATTTTGGGCGAAGCGGCATGATCGATGGGTTTCGCGATGACTGGAGGCAGGTGGCATTCGCGTTGGCTTGGAGTCATGGGTTAGGGAGAAGATAGGGCTCGAAGTCGAAGGGTGGTGGCAGAGGCAGTTCGTTTTTTTCGGGGAAGTTTTCGCGAGTTGCAGTGAGTATTCGATCTCTATTTATAATTTGTTAAGCTAAGTCTATTTTAAATTCCTCGAATAATGAAAATGATAATAGCAGTAAGTTTATAAAACAATTTATCTCAATTTAAAGATTTATATACGATTGTGTATATACAGTAAAAAGAAATTTGGTTATTTTAAAAAGGGGTTTTAAAGGGAAAATTTATTAAAAATCAAATTATTTGTTTAAACTAATTATTAGTTAAGTCGAATTATAAAATGAAATGAATTGTTCGAATTTTTCGAATATTAATAAAATCATCTAATATTTATACAAGGTATAAAACAGGAGAAAACAAGTCAAGATGGAAAATGGATGGCAAATTAGAAGCGAAGGTGAGAATTTTCTCACTCAAAATGAATTACAGTTATTTATTGATTGATATGATTGCTATTTGGATGTGATATTAGATATAGTAGGATATATCTATATATATGTAGCAATATATACATATTGGCATATGTATATATTGGATTGATTGATTTCCCGCCTCGTATAGCGGATGAGACCCTATTGCGCCGTTAGTAAGCGGATATTTTTATAAAACCCATATACCGCGATATTCCACCTCGAAGTGGAATTGGTATTGTGCTAACATCTTTGGATGAAGGGAAACAGGTTGGAGGGATCCAACTGGATTCCTCACCAGTATTTATTTATTTACAGATATTGATGTATATTCTGTTATCATATGTTGATATATGATGTTTGATGTTGTGATTGACTAATTGGTGCTGTTGCATCATCGGATTCAAGTTTTAAAAATAACGACTTTTAATTTAAAAGGATTTTTAAAGTGATCTTTGAAATTATACGTTTTATTAAATTTTTGAATTGATTTATTTCAAATAAATAAACGTCTAAAATTATAAAGTTATAAAAGTTAAGATTTTTGTGAAATAAAATCAAAGTGTGATTTTGAAATAAAAGTTAAGAAATTTATGAAATGGTTTAAATTGGGATTTCTAGTATTATAAACGGTTTATTTAAAAGATGTACAAAAATGGATATTCATAAATTTGAAATATTGGGATTATAAGACAAGTTTCTATAAGTGTTAAAATGAAGTGTAAATGGGATTTCATAAGTTAATGAAATCTGAAAGTTTTAAATTTTGTAGAGTTTAAAAGAACGATTTCTTTTAAAATAAATGAATTATAAGTTATATTAACTTATAAATTGAATGGGTCATTAAACAAGATGTATAAATCGAAGTTGTTATAAAATGGAAATAGAATTTATAAACGTTGTTTTTTTATAAATTCGAAAATAAATCAAATTTGATTGATTTTAAATATAGAGATTATTAAGGGAATTTTATCCACGATTTTGGACAGTGGATAATTCTTGAAATAAATGTGTAGAAAAGATTGAAATGTGGTTAGTGAAGTATATTCACGATTTTGGACAGTGAATATATTTTTAAGTAAAATGGATATGGTTTTGGGAAAGTGATATTTGAAATGAAGTTAATTGTTTTAAAGATGTTTTCAAATATAATGAATATCGAAATCATAGATTTCAACATTCATTGTTGAAATAGACGTTTTCGAGGAATAAGGAAATGATGGACTATAATACTGTTGTTATAGTAAATGATTTCCGAAAGGAAATGTTTTTATGTAGTATTGGGATTTATATATCTATCTAAATCCGAATCCCTATACTAGTGATTTTGAGTCGTCGTAACGATGTTTTACGTAACATTCGTTTTGACTCAAATAAATGTTGTCAAAGAAAATGATTTCCTTAAAGAATGAAATATATACTTAATTTTGATTCAAGTATATAGAATATTTTCCAAGTGTTGAAAATAAATGATTTGTGAAATACTTATTATTAAATAAGTATGGAATTACTTTTCCAATATGATATGAAATGTTTGTTAAGAATTTATCTTTGTAAAGATAAATTGAAAGTGAATATTGAAATCGATTTGAAAATCGTATATCAGAAGGTATTTTGAAATATAAATTCAATAGGGAATTTATAAAAGAAAGGGAAGTTGTTTAAAAATAAACGTTGATTTATTTTTGAAGTGGAAATTTTATATCTAGTAAAGATATTTTTGAAGATGAAATAATTTGGAAAATTATTTGGAATCTGATGATGTTGCGCATCTTTATTGATAGTTAAATAACCGACTATCAATAATTACCTTTAGATAGGTATTTGTTGTGAATTGGATGAATTTGAATGCCACACTTATTTTTGAATAAGCGCTCACTATTCGGGTTAGCCGGGAAAGGACCCTGGGGTCGTATAACCCATTCTGAATATGTGATACGTCGTTATGAATTGCATTCGAAGACCGGTGTTGAAGACCGGATATTTTTGAAAACGGAAGGATTACCGTCGAGTTACTCTACATCGACTGATCTCCGATTTAGAGGTTTTATCACCCTTAGTGACGGGAAGTCCGGACGTGATTAGAAAATTATCCGGATTTGCAAGGGCTTCGTGAGAAGTGCCTTCGGTTCTGTTCAAACCCGGAACAGACTTGTATGGATTGTGTGTCTGACGTTACAATTTGAGATATAAAGCTGATTTCTTTCAAATACATATCTGTTGGTGGCGGAGAATTTATTCTCTTAGCTTAACACCCTTCTCTGAGACGTACGAGCTCAGAGGTTATGTAGTTGAAATTTATCAGCGATATACTCCCAATTTGGTAACGTGGCATACTGAGTGTTGCTGTGAAATGATCAGTGTTTGATCATTTGTGATATGATCATTTGTTTGATCTTATATCTTTGTGATCATAGGTTGATCATTTGTTTGACCCGAAGCATGGCTTTGTAGAAAGCGTAGCTTTGTGGACGAGACTTCGTCGAGCCTCACACCCCGGAAATGGTCGAAACAGGAAGGATGCAGCAAGGTTCTAGGGAGTAGCTCCCCTTAGTGTATGTCATTCCTTCTGGATAGAGGTGGTATCATGGTATGGAGCCCAAATACTTAACATATGTGGTTGCTGCATTATTATTTTGATGTGGTTTGTTGGAAATCGGGGATCCTCGGGAAGATCGGTTACGATCGGGGGATGACATACGCGTGTCAGTAGTTACCTATTTTTGCAGAGGTAACCCGGCCTTGTGTTGGCAGAGATCTAACCGTAATGTTAGGTTATTTCTTGGGTCGTCTATTCCAGGGACGTACCCATCGTGGCATAGGAAGTTCCTTAGCCTGACCATTTGTTGGAAATCCAACGAAACAATACGAGCCTTGTACGGTTTTAGTTGTAGAACCTATCATTCACTTATGGTGGTCACCACTGTTTGGATGGTAGCTATAGTAGGCATAGTTCGGAATGTCTATGCTGGCTAAGATTAATATTATACTTTCGAAATGTTTTCTACACTATGCACTAATAATAATATCAAAAAAATGATTTGATTTTGCGTAGTAAGCATCTTTGACTATCATAAGGAGAAATCTCCTCCAATTCTGCATTTGCATTGTGTGTGTGGTGGGAGGTCTTATGGTAGTTTCATTTTCCAAAAGCATTGCGAATTTGTTTTATTTTCTTTGTGAAAAATAACTGTTTTACGATCTCACACCAGTCACCATGACTGACTCGGAGTTTATTGTTCCCTCCTAAACTCTGGGTGCCCACAAATTTCCACACGGGCAGTCTAGAGTTATGTTATTAGGATATTCTGGATATTCTGGAGCTTTGGAAGCAAGCTGGATGGCGAGACGTAGTATTTATATCTGATATTATTTATTCCGTTGTGTATTCTGTATGAGGACAAGTTTATATAACTGTCCATTGTTGTATATTGACTCTGATGATTGATGTATGTATAAAATTATATAGTTCTTTGTTTTAAAGATTATTCATTTATCTATTATATATTGTTCCGCTGCGATATGTGAGATTCTGATATTGTTTCTGTTCTGATGTGGTTCTGTTGTTCTTCTTTCTTTCTCTTCTCTATTTTCTTCTTTCTTCTTCTGCTTTCTTCTTCTTCTCTTTTTCTTCTATCTTTTCTTCTATTTCTTTTTCTTAAAACCCCTCAGGGTTCGTATTTCCGTGCATCTTGAGTTAATCAATGGAATTTAGTGTTTAATCAGGAGTACAGATTTGCGGGTCTTGACACTTTCCTTTATAAATTCCATAGTGAATTTACACTTTCCAAAATATCTATGAATATACGATTTTCAAATCGAAGTCCATAGTGAATTTACACTTTCCAAAATATCTATGAATATACGATTTTCAAATCGATTTTCAATATTTATTTTCAATTTATCTTTAAAAAGATAATTCTCAAAACGTTCATTTCATATTGGAAATTTTTTTCCATATTTATCAAATAATAAGTATTTCATAAGTCTTATTTATTTTCAACATTTGAAAATATTCAATATACTTAAATCAAAATTTAGTATATAAAAATATTCAATATACTTAAATCAAAATTTAGTATATAAAAATATTCAATATACTTAAATCAAAATTTAGTATATATTTCATTCTTTAAGGAAATCATCTTCTTCAAACACATTCATTTGAGTCAAAACGAATGTTACGTAAAACATCGTTACGGCAACTCACAATCACTAGTATAGGGATTCGAAATTTAGATAGATATATAAATCCCAATCCTATATAAAACATTTCCTTTCGGAAATCATTTACTATAACAACAGTGTTATAGTCCACCATTTCCTTATTCCTCGAAACGTCTATTTCAACAATGAATGTTGAAATCTATGGTTTCGATATTTAACACATTTTAATACATCTTAAAACCATTAACTTCATTTTAAAATATCACTTCCCCAGAACATTTCTTTAATATTTTTCACTGTCCAAAATCGTGAATATACTTCGTTAATCCAAATTTAACATTTTCTACCCATTCTATTTAAAGGATAATTTGCTATCCAAAAATCGTGAATATATCTCCTTTAATAAATTTTTATATTTAATTTATCAAATTCAATTAATTTCGAATTTATAAAACAATGTATTATAAATTCCATCTCTATTTATAAAAACTTCAATTTATAAATCTCCTTTATTAAATTTTTATATTTAATTTACATGTCGAAATCCAATTTTTAAGTAAATTACTTATAATCCATTTATCCACTAATTCATTCTTTTATATCACTATCAATTTATAAACCCAAATCCTTATTTATTTATAAATTCATGTTTATTTCATTTTACCACTTATATAAAAAAGAACTCATTTTATAATTCCAATTTTTTTATTTTGTCAATCATAATTTCATAAATCTTTTATATAAATACCTTTATTCCATCCAACCCCTTTAAATTTTTTTTTATAAAGTTTCAACCTTTAAACAATATTTCTAAAAATTCTTTTATTTAAAATCCTTTGCCATATTTTGGAAATTTATTCGATAAGATTACTAAAAATCCTATTTTATATTTTAATTCCTTATTTTCAAAAATTCCAACTTTAAATTCAAAAAATCCAATTTTATTTAATTTTGGTATTCATTGATACCAAAAATTCATTCGGGTAAATTATAGCCTTCAACACATTCAATCACAGATATAATCATACATAGATTATAAATAATTAATCACACAACATGTGAACAAATTCATATAATTTGAGGAATCCAGTTGGATCCCTCCAACCTGTTTCCCTGCATCCACAGATGTTAGCACAATACCAATCCCACTTCGAGGTGGAATATCACGGTATATGGGATTTATAAAATATCAATCCGCTATTATGCGGCGCTTAGGGTCTCATCCGCTATAAAATGCGGGAAATCAATCAACTGCAATATATACATATGCCAATATATATATATATATATATATTGCTATATAATACTATATATATACTATCACATCCAAATAGCAATCAATAAATAACTGCAATACAAAATTTTATTTTGAGTGAGAAGATCTCACCTTTGATTTTATTTTGCAATCCATGTTCATTCTCGGCTTGATTCCTTTGAAATTTTAAACCTTGTATCAATAATTATACGATTTTATTAATATTTGAATCAATTTAATTTCAAACAAATTTCCTTTTTTAAAAATTTAATTAATTTATAAATCCTTTTGAGATTACCTATATATTTAAATTAAATTTAGAACTACTTAAAAAAAATCCAGAAAACTCCTTAACATTCAAATTTTCTTTTTACAAAAATTTCTCAAATCATTAAATAAACTAATTAAACAAATATATTACTTTAAAATTTAACTAGTAAATAAAGATAGGTATATATGTATATTCATTCAGTTTATTCTTATTTTTAAACCTCACTGTGAATATTTTTCTACATGTATATCTTTATATAAATTTTAAAACTGCATATAAATTTTCTTCAGTTTACACAGAATTTTAACATATAGTAAATCATATAGAATTTATACCTTATTGCTCTCGACTCTTGAAACCACGACCTGCTCGCGAAGCCCTAGCTTCGCCGAAGACCCCAATCCACACCCTTTCCAGAAAACAGTCACCATCACTCGACCATCCCTTATTGCCAACCGCCACAACCCCAAGCCAACAGCCATCACGACACCTCAAAATCATCACCGAACAACTTCCCATCACCGAACAACCATTTCGACAGCCAAGCGAACAACTTTCCACATACTCGATCCAGAAATCGATGTTGTTGTCATCACCCTCCACGCGTGAAACCCTTCCCAAAAATCGAACGTGAATCCCCTATACTTGCTCGACTTCGATCGAGATTGTTTGATTTTGTTTTTTTTTCTGAAGAGGGGCTTCGGTTTTGAAAATGAAGGAGGAGGGGAAGAAACCGATCGATTCGATTTAAGGGAAACTGAGGAATCGAATGAGGGAGGAAGTGTTTTAAACGAGCACAGCCATGCTTGCACGATTTTTGTATCGTGAATTTTGGCGTGATCTCAGGCGTAATTTCAGGGAGGTAACATACTCATGTTAACTAATATAATTATTCAATTTAAATTCAAATTCAAACCGTTCAATAAATGCAACTAAAATTTTTGACTTCCTATCGAGGCGTGCCGCTAGGCGTTCATAATGTTATACGCCTATTCCGAACACAATGAAAAAGGTTTCGAGTCCAAATTCGATCGTATGGAGAAGATAGCTTTTTGGACCAGTTATAATATTTAAATTTTGATTTAATTTCAGCGCGTTTGCTTATCATACGGCCAAACGATCACTCCAAATATTACAAAAATTGAAATTCGATAATAATTCAATATTACGGACCCAATGGAACTGGTTTCGTCGAATTCCGAGACTGTGCCTCGGAACACTATATTTTAAATATCGATTTAAACTATAAATTTCAAAACTGAACAAAGCAGTTTCAAATTCAATTCTGAGGCTTCGATTATCTTCAGTATTATCAATACAAATTTTATAAGCCTTCATATTATTTTTAACAGGCTTAAAACTGAAGATTCAAATTTTTACCTAGTTTCAATAATTAAATTTTAATAATTTAATCGCCAAATTCATTCTGATAATTAGGAATTCAAGTCAAACTATCATTCAAATAATTAAAACAAATTAAATATTTCATTTTCAAATGTTCAAAAATTCTGGGTCGTTACAAAAACAAACAAAAATCTAGTTATGTCCCTTGCGCGAATCCCCTTATTTTAGCTTCTAATTATTGATCACTTATCTACCTACTTTAGCATAAGCGTGTCCCCGCCATACCTAATGTATTGTGAGACGATCAGTTTCTGACTGAAGGGGAATACTTCCGGTATGGGTCCTACTTCTATTTTTGCTTATTAACTTAGTGTAAGTCTTTAAAATAAGCCTCTTTTATAAATTATGCACTATTTGCTTATTAACTTATTTTAGTTTTAAAATAAGCCTCTATCTGTTCATTTTATTTAATTATAACCCATGTTATAATTGTTCTTCTATCCTGTCTTTTTAGTTATAACTACTGGTAATAAACTTGCTTGCAAATGTCTCAAATTTGCCTATTTCAGTCTATCTCCTTTTTATTGCAGTTCTTCTTATTTACATCAAATTTTTGTAAATTTAATGTTCTTATATTTTAGTCCATATTAGCAAAATATCCTCTTTTTATTATTTTATACGAGTAAAAAGGAATAAAAAGAAATTAATATTTACAGGCTAAATCTCAACTAAAGAGGAATAGATGTAAATAACAATAAATGATTGTAAATAATTGAGAAACACTATAAATAACAGTAAATTATTGCGAATAACTGAAATTAAATAGCTAAATAAAAATAAACTTGAGAGAAAGTCTAAAATTTACTTAAAAATAAACTGTAAATAAACTTGCATAAAGGTTGTTCCAGAATTGTAGAAAACTCAACTATTGAAAACCTTATTATTTTAAATTACTTAAAAATCTAAAGTAATTACCTAAACACTCACCTATGGTCCTTAGCTCTAGTCCTTGGTCTTCCTTGATCCTCTCCTAGAGCGTAAATAATTTTTTCAAAAAGATTCTCTCTGAAAATTTTTCTTTCTAGGGTCCAGCCTTTAGCATGAACCCATATAGAAGAAAATTTGAATGAGAAAAACAGCTATGCCAAGGGGTCTATTTATAGGGTTACTTGGGGATCTTAGACCGTTGGACTTGTAGATTAAATCTGGTACTACCACGTTATAGACTTGTTTGGAACTGTCGAATGGAAGCACGGACACACAGGGTTGGAAAAGAATTGAAAAACACGCCATAGTTTAATCTGGACGAAACAAGGTCTTCATGCCTAGGCAGGTCGACATGTAGGTCGACCCATGCATGTGTTAGGTCGACCTATAAGTCGACCTAGCTAAGGGGAGGGTCGACCCTAGGGTCCACCTGACCATATTTTCTTCTTCTTCAATTCTTGTTTAATTCATATCTTCTTCATTTTAGCTCGAATTTTGACTAATTATATATGGAAATTGACCAGAAAGTTACCACGGGCACAATGACGCAACTCCAATGGCACAATTCTAATAATTTCACCAACTTATTTTATTATTTAATTAATTCATTAATTAATTATTATAGCTTAAATTTCGGATTATTACATTTACTCCTCCTTAAAGGATTTCGACCCCGAAATCTCCAAGGATAGAATAATGAAATAAATGTTTTCATCCAAATTCTACAACCAAATATTCAACCATCATCCATTGCATCCATTGTCCTTAAGCTTTTCTAATGCAATTTATGATATATATGCAAATAGTGTAGTGTCAACGTCCCTAACTAATGCAAAAGATTAGGCGGTCTACTAAACGGTCGACCTCCTTTTTATGTAATCATGTATGTGTCATGTATCCAAATGAATGCAAGTTTTCTAATGATAACTAATAGTTCTATGTGCATGCTACAATCATCACCCAAATGCAAAAATCATATGATAATCATCCATTTGTAGCAACCCTGGAATAAAATAAAATAAAAATGCAAATGCGCACACATCCATATGCTTATGCCCTAAAGTCCTAGTTAGGCCGATCCATAAGATATAATAGTGCCTAGTGTAAGTGTATGCATCCATTCGCATCCACTAGCAACCACTTGCAACCACTAGCATTCGTCATACATAACTTGTTCTAATAAAATGTTTAATCAAATTCTACCATCCATAGGTCAAATCCTAAGATCTACCATCCCGAAGGATAAAAAAAGTAAGAAGATATTCAAAACTAAAGATGGAAATAAGAAATTCAAAATTTACTATCAAAGAGATATGGATAAGAGGTACGTATTTTCTCGTAATCAAATCAATCTTCTCCGAAGCCTCTCTAACCATGTTGGGAACAAGTAGAAATCTCCCTGTAGACTCTAAGTAACATGAAGGTGACTTGCACGGTCTTCCATAAAGAGCTTTGAAAGGTTCCATTCCAATGCTAGCTTGAAAACTATTATTATAAGCGAATTCCACTAGAGGAAGATGCTCCTTCCAAGTTCCTCCAAAATCAAGAACACACATCCTCAACTACGTGTGTCTTACCAGTACCACTTTACTATTCTTCTTCAGTCTACACACATGAAACAACATTCCTAGGTTCTCGCTAGTGTCCTATACACTATACAGAAACCTTTATTATTACTTCCAAAAGAAATCACTGCTATCTTCCACAAAGCCTTACACCTTTTCCGTCACACCTAGGAAATGATTCCTATCTACTCCACATTTTAAAATTTGGTTTGGTATTTATAATTTCATTTCAAAAACTAAAGCTTGTAAATTTTTAAAAACATTAAATCCCAAAAATGTTTCCTTTAAAAGTGTTATTTTCAAATTTCTATTAAATTCAAAGGTACTTGGTTACTTAACATTTTAACTTTCTAGACTTGCGTCCTTACAGCCTTTTGATTTTACATTATTCCCCAAACCTAGAGGGGAAAACTTACAAATTCGAAGTTCAAAACTTATTCCTCTTTTTTTTAAAGACCTTTACAGATTTCTATAAAAATTTGGATCCTTAAATTTAATTATTATTAAGTTTTTCGTTTCCATAAACTTATTTACCTTTTCACCAAACCATTTTTCTTTAAAATATCTTTAAAACCTCCTCACATATTTTCAAAACATCTTCTTTTCATAGATTTTCAATTTTGCACAAACTGGAGTAGTTTCTAACTTACCACAAATCGGGACATTCTACAAAGGCTCTCTATAATATCTCTCTTAAATAACACTGTCCCTAATTATTACACTTCTTATTACATCTAATGATTTTATACCTTAATGCATTGGAACTACATTCTCTTATGAGAAACTATTAATGCTAAAACCTTTTATGAATCCTTTAAAAGAGGACTTCATATTTATGTGAAATTACAAGGAACTAATTTTATATTTTTCGAAATAGGCTATACAAAATATGGTGCTTCCTATACCTAGTAAATCACTTTCACGTATTCCTTATAACTTGCACAAAACATCTTTATTTGTGATTTGGTTTCATAGAAAATTATATCATTATTCATTTCATTCCAATAGATTAAAGTATGTTTAATCTATTTTCTCTTGCGATAACATTTTCTATGAAATTTATTAATTTCCTAATATTTAACTTACACATTTTTTCCAAAAGAACTCATTTTCAAAGCTGCTTTAATATTTTCATAACCAAAAAACATTTTCTTATACTTATTAAAATAATAAGTGTACTTACAAACCACTTTATTTCTATACTTAGAAATTACCTTCAAAACACATTTTTATTTGGGTCAAAACAGATGTTGCGTAGAACACCGTTACTACAACCCAAAAATACTAGTGTATGGATTCAATTATCTCATATACTATGTAAAAACATTTCCTTTGGGAGTCACCTATTATAACAATAGTGTTATAGTCTATGCTCCCTTTATTTTCCACAAAAACATCTATTACAACAATAAATGTTGTAACCTACGTTTTCGATACTTAGTACACTTTACGTTTTTATATTTAAAATATTTGTTGACCTACAAAGAAATTAGCGAGCTATATATGCTCTATAATTCTTCATAAAGAATTTCACTTTTAACAAAATTTACGTCATATAAAAACCAATTTAAATTTCATACCATTTTTTTTCAAAAACCCAATATTTACTTCCTCGAAAATATTAATAATTATATTTTTTTAACCTTTCAATTCCAATAATTTTATTTTATAGGGCTAGACATAAAGTGGACTTTCTTTTTACTACCCTAGGAGTAACCTTCCTAAACCCTAGAAATCTCATTTCCTTACTATAGTCTTTTATTTCTATTCCTCTTTTATGCTTATGTTTATCCCAAGGCACTACCATTAAATCCACTTATTTGAAATAATCTGATCCTAAATGTACAAAACCATTTCTCAAACCCTTTTCATGTGTTAAACTACTCTATGTCCCAAGAAACGCACTTCCTTACACCAAAAGTGACACTTAGAAAACTTTGCCTTCAACTGATGAATGCAAAGCATATGAAGACCCTCCTCTATATGAACCGCATGCTCTTCCATACTCTTGGAAAACACCAAAATGTCATCAATGAATACTACAATGAACTTATCTAGGACAACTTGAAAAACACGGCTCATCAAATCTACAAAATAGGCCAGGGCACTGGTTAGCCCAGACGTCATAACAACCACTCAAAGAATCTATCAAGTATCCTAAATGTTTTCTTATCGATGCTATCATCCGCGACTCTAAGCTGATGAAATCCAGTGGCTAAATCAAACTGAGAAAATAATGAAGAGCCAACCAATTTATCGAAAAGATCGTCTATCTTGGGAAGTGGATAATGGTTCTTCTTCGTGAAGCCTTTCTCCAATAGCTCAACGACCTGCTTACTTAACTCCTTCCTCTCCCTAGGTGCTATGTGTCTCACGAGCAATGCCACTAGCTTAGCACTGTCATTAAGATAGATCCTAAAGTCGATCTCTCTCTTAGGGGGTATTACCCTGACCTCCTCTAGAAAATCTTTGACGATTGGAACTGAACCTAACTCTACTAGCGATGAATCAAGGGAATAAAGAAAGCTCAACATGACTGATCCCTGTGGATCGCAAGAAACCTCAAGAGTCCGCCCGCTACATGTCTCTAGTCTAATGACTCTCCTCTCGTAGTCCAATATGGCTCCATAAGTGGATAACCAATCCATCCCTAAAATCATTCTATATCCCAAAAATCCCAATACATAATCGTTACAGTCAAACTCTACGCCTAGGATAAAAATTTCAAACCCCTACAAATCATGGATAAATGTGTCGATCCTCCTATGGGTTTTAAACAACTATGGATTCTGCTACTAAAGAGATATCTAAGTGCAAACAATCAACCAAGGAACTAGAAATGAAAGAATGTGATGCTCTAGAATCAAAAAGAGTCCGAATAGGAAAATCCGAAATAGAGATCAAACCTTACACGGTGTCTTTCCTATCTCTATGTGGTCCACTGCTAGAAGTTGCTGCATCTAAGGGCTGTACCTTCGCTGTAGGAGCGCCTACTTCCTGCCCCGTCCTTTGGGAACAAAATCTACCAAGATGACCAGGCTGCCCACAAGTGTAACACTTTCCCTTTATTCTATCCTTCTTGTTATCCCTTGCGAAATGACCAACCAATCCACAGCACTTGCATTTCTCGCCTTTCTTAATCTGCTTTTGAGGTCCTCATCCTTTCTTCTTATCCTTGTCCTTCTTATCTTTCCACCACTTCTTCTTAGAATTTTCTAACTTACGGACCTCCTTAGACTCTCCTTCCTTAGCTGCATCAGACATGAGGTCCATCTCTACCAGTCCTATTATAAAAGGGGAATGCTACCGGTACGAGTCCTAACAAACAAAAATCTAGTTCCGCACCTCGCCCAAATCCCATGATTTGAGCTTCTAATTACCGACTACTTATCTATCTACTTCAGCATAAGCATGTCACAGCCCCACCTAATCTATTATGAGACCATCAGTTTCTGACTGAAGGGTAGTGCTCCTGGCACGAACTCCGATTGACCTGAACTTTAGAACGTTCGCTTCCGTAGCTTTGCTTGTCATGTCATATCAATTATAGATCGATCTAGACTTAGGAAAAATTTACCAGTATCCATAGTAGACATGTGTATAACCGATCTTCAGGACGAACTATCTTTGGTTTCCAGTTAATGTTTTGGTGTCAAGGCCCGGCCAAAAGGTGGGATAACACAAAACTTAATTAAAACATAAGTTTAAAACTCAACAATACTTAATTAATCTTTAGTAAATCAAGATTAAATCATAAATAACCCTAATTTTATTTATAATTAAGCTTTAATTAAATAACATTTATTTAAGAATTAATTCCAAATTAAGTGAATAACTAACCTTTAATTAAATAATAATTTATTAAATAAATAACTCTATTTAAATAAGTAACTAAAGTCAATAAACTTGATTAAATAAAAATTAATTTCCTTTTTCTTAATTATTCATTATTTAAAACTGCACTAATTAAATTAATTGGTTAATAGTTTATTAAACTCTAATTACTTAACTTAATTGCTTAATTAATTAATTAATTAATTAATTAATTAAACAATAATTACCATAATTAATAAATTAAATATATACATTATTAAATAATTAAAACTTAAACTTTTGACTTACTTAATTAATTTGAACTGTGTTTTCAAAAATAATTGAAAAGAAAACACTTTAAAACTTGAAATCATGAAATTTTCCAAACCGAATCCATATCGACTATTGCTATGAGCATAGTAAGCTAGAATTGATTTCTAGGTGAAAAACTTTACTTAAACTCTTGATACTACATGTTTGAAAACACAAATGGATGAGTTTGAAAACTTAAATAAAGTGCAAAAATTTGGAAAATCATTTCAAAAATCCAAAGCTAGAAAAGAGCTTTTGTTTTCAAATCGGATCTCAATTCCTTTGCGAATTTTCAAGGTGTTGTCTTCACAACAATTCATCACATACACTTGGTTTTGGTTTCATAAACATGCTACCATCATATCATAAACAACCATTCATATATCCATAACCAAACATTTTAATTAACAACCAAATCACAAATCCAATCGCAAGCGTAAATTCATAATCATATGCCATCAACATAACATGATAATTCAACACAACAACAATTATATTTTCACAACATATATTTCATCAAAATCAAGTATTTTTATTTTCCTAAAACAAGAGTATTACTGACCAAAAATTTTTAAATTCAAAAACGAACTTTTACCAAAACTTGAAAACATTTTAGAAACTTGCAAAAATTGGAACTTTTGTTTCTCGAATACTCAAAATGGGATCGGCCAGGTGGGTTTTTGGCTTGGCGTGGGCCTTGTTGGTATGGCCATGTGATGTTTTGGTGGATGGATGCTTGTATTTTGAAAGAGAGGTGTTGTAGAAGATGTAAAGGTGATTTTGTGAACTAACGGAGAGATTTTTGCAAAAATAATTTTTCTTATTAGAAATTATGAAGAGGAAGCCATGAATTTTTTTCTTAAACTCTTAGGAATTTTGAGATGGAAAGGAGGGTTGTAAAAATGAGAACATGAAAGAGTAGTGGTATATATAGTCTTAGGAAATTATTTAAAAATGCGTAATTGCTTAAAATAAAATATGTGTATGCATGCACCTCCATCCTCTCCCCCTCATCATTTCTGTCCACTACATGTACCCCCCCCCCAAACACTATTTATGCCATGTATCTAGTATAATGTGTTGGAAAATGATATTTTTATATATGTTTATATATGTACATATATATATTTTATAACTAAAATCTTATATGTTTACATACTTAAGAAGAAAACATGTACCTGAAAATATACATGTACACACCATGTTAAAATGGTTTGTAATGTGTGTATGTGTGTTTACAATAGTGCTATGACATTTTAAATAAGTTTTAAATATTGAAAAATTAATATTTTGGAAAATAATTTCCGGTCACATTTTCTATTTTTCAATGAACTATATATTGGTAAAAAAAATTAAGTGATTTTATCATCATTAATTATTATTTAGAATTATTTTGTTGTTAATAAAAATTCATTTATTAATTATTTAAAATATAACTAAATATCCATTTAAATGGTGATTAAATCCTGGGTCATTACACTCTCCTCTTTTTAAAAGAATTTCGTCTCGAAATTAGCAAACAAGGAGATAATGCAAACCATGCAAAAACTATATATTAATATCATAAAACATATACAAAGACATGTACTAAGCATCCGTAGCAAATAAACATACACAATACATACAACCTATGACTAGCCATCCTAACATCTACTAGGGATAGGCTTCTTTCAAACGATCCACCATCTCCTAAGCGGAGTCGCTTGGATCGCCATTCCACTGAATCTTGATAAGTCGCACCACCTTGTTACACCACCTCTTTTGATCCTGATCCATAACATAAACTGGATGTCTAACCACTGTAGGGTTCAGTTTTATTTCCAATTCCTCTTGAACCCATGGCTCCACAATCAAAGATGGGTCATGAACATATTTTCTCAAATGAGATACGTGAAACACGCCATGAATTGTTGCCAATCTCTCTAGCCACTGGACCCTACAAGCAAGGCGATCCATTTCTCTTAAGAATATAGAAAGGTCTAGCATACATTGGAGCTAACTTTCCATCTTTTCCAAATCGAACAGCTCCTCTTTTTGGAGAAATCTTTATGAACACCAAGTCTCCAACCACAAATTCCAAATCCCTTCACCTCTTATTAGCATAACTCTTTTAGAAATATTAGGGCTTCATAAGGTGCCATACCGATGCTCGCTTGAAACCTATTATCATAGAAGAACTCAACTAACTACAAATGATCCCCTCATGATCCACAAAAATCTAGAATACGTGCTCACAGATATCCTTCAGAATCTGATTCACTCACTGTATATGTTGACTATTTTAGGTTGATATGTTGTGCTTAAGCTTAACTTTGTTCCAAGAGTTGTTTGCAGCGCTTCCCAAAATTGACTAGTAAATAGGGGGTCTCGATCACTTACTATACTCATAGGAACTCCATGCAACATGACTATCTCTCTCATAAAAAAGTAGCAGCGATTCCCGTTGGTTTTACCAGGATAAAAAGTGCGCTCTTCATTAGTCGATCCACGATAATCGATACTCCTTTATTTCCTTTTCTGGTTCTGGGCAATCCGTCGATAAAATCCATTGATATCATTTTCCATTTCCAATCAGGTATATCCAATGGTTGCAATAATCCGGCTGCCTTCTTAAGATCACCTTTGATTTGTTGACAGCACAAACATATGATAACATAGACAAAAATGTCCTTCTTCATTCCCGGCCACCAAAATACTCTTTTCATGTCCTTATACATCTTATGAACTCCTAGATAACTTAAACTTGTGGCATTCTAACAAAACTTCCTACCTCAGCCCAACCATATTAGATCACACAATGATCCGTTCATTCTTAAAGCACCTCGACTATCCGTCACAAAATCCGAACATCTACCCTCCTCAACACTTTGAATTAGCCCTTCCAATATCTAATCCTTCCTCTGATTTCTCATAATCCTTTCCTAAAGTGTCAAGGTAACCTCTAAATTAGTCAAAACGACATTCTTGCTTATGGAATTCGCCACAACACTGGTCTTCCCTGGCGTGTAAAGATTATCCAAGTCGAAGGATGCCAGAAACTCAAAGCACCTCTATTGTCTTAGGTTTAGATCCTTCTGTGTAAAAAGATACTTCAAAAATTTATGATTCATGAATAGCACAAAATTTTCACCTAATTAAAGAAAGAAAGCTTACTCCTAAAATCTCTAAAGACCGAAAAGAAATTAAGAGCAATAGAAGGACCCTTACCCAACAAGTAGCGTCTCTACATTTTTAATGCAAAAACAATAGCCAACAACTCCATGTCATGCGTAGTATATTTCTTCTCATGACGCTTCAACCGACTGCTTGTATATGCAATCACTCTACCATGTTGCATCATAACAGCAGTTAGTCCCATTCCACAAGCATCTGTGTAAACCGTGAACCATTGTTTTCAGATGGGATAGCAAGAACTGGTGCGCCAGTCAATCTCTTCTTTAATTCTAGAAATGCTTCTTCACACTTTGGAGTCCATATTAACTGCTCCCCTTTTTTAGTCAGCTTAGTCAAATAGGAGGAATATTAGAATAATCTTGAATAAACCTCCTATAATATCTAGCTAAACCTAAGAAACTACAAACCTTAATAGGTCTGCAGTGGCTTCCATTCTTGAATGGCTTTTACTTTTACTAGGTCCACTTAAATAACTTCTCCTGTCATAATATGTCCTAAGAAATCTTACCTTTGATTTCTAAATGTGGCACTTAGAAAATTTCGCCTTTAGGACATGTCTCCTTAATGTTTCCAACACCACTTCCAAATGATGTTCATCCTCCTTCTCAAATATGGAATAGATAAGTATATCGTCGATGAAAACTAACACAAACTTGTTAACACATCTCGGAAAACATGGTTCATGAGATCTACTAAATATGTCGGTGCATTGGTTAGCTCGAAAGGCGCAACCAAGCACTCAAAGAAAGAGTCAGGGCCTCTAAAGTAGTTAAGGGTATACTATCTTCAGTGACCCTCAATTAAAGGAATCTTGTAGCTAGATTCATCTGAGAAAATACCACAGCTCTGTGAAGTTGATCAGAAAGATCATTGTTGCTGGGTAAGGGATACTCGTTCCTAGTGGTCAGGTTATTCAACTCCCTATAATCCATTCACTACCTTAAGGATCCATCAGACTTAGACACAAACACCACAGTAGACCACCAACTCGAATGACTAAATCTAATCAATTCTCTCCTTAATAGGTCATGGGTTTGACTTACCAAATCCTCTCTCTCCCTCGGAGCCAATCTTCGCTTAGTTTGTACTACAGGCATTGCACCACAGACTAAATCAATGCAGAACTCTATCTCTTGGTGCAAGGGTAAATTTCTACCCTTTTCAAATACATCAAGAAAATTCTTAACAACTTCAATAGACCTTGGATTTTCTTTTGATGCATCTAGTGCATACAAGAAACTACACATATGGATACTGGGTTTCCCACATGATACTCTAGCAAATCTTCCTAAATTGATTACTAATGATATATTTCTTTCATTATAATCTAAAGTAGCTCCACATTTTAATAACCAATCCATACCAAGAATAACGTCAAACCCTTTAAAGTTTAAAACATACGGGTCATAACAAAAGTGATGAGAAAGGTAGGAAACTAGCACATCTTTAGAAATCATATTCAAATGGGTTGCCCCGCCTATGAGCTTAAACACATACATAGGGTTTTTTACAATACTCAAAATAAGATGAAATTTAACTACTGATTAAGAGGAGATAAAACTATGAGAGGTACCGGTATCAAATAATGCTTGAACAAAAATACCACTTGTAATGATCCTAACTCGACCTTCGAAAATCGGCACCCGTACTTCACTTGTACTGAAATGCCATAGATTCAAACGCCGAATCTGGCTCGCCGGAGCTTATAACACATTAAGTACAACAACACAGCGGAAGAAAAAGAATATATCATTGATATACAACATTCGATACAACAATGATACAATGAATATCAATATACATCAGAGATACAAGATACAGTGGAAAGAATATCTTCAATAGAATTTCCAAGTGAGAAAGCAAGAATCCAACATATTGCGACTCCATTGCCAAAGCTCTAAAGACTCCAAACTCCATATCGGAAAGTTTGAACCACCATCACGATGTATTAAGCAAATCCGATCTAGAGAAATAAATGCTATCGCCAAAATCCAAAAGCTGGATGCTATCGAATCAACACCTACTATTTGGCTATCTGAAAAGCCCAACTCTAGACTGCCCGGGTGGAAAATTGTGGGCACCCAGAGTTTAAGAAGGGAACAATAAACACCAGGTCAGTCATGGGACTGGTATGAGCAAACAAAACAGTTTTATCTTTTAAAACAAACAACAGAAGAAGTAGAAGAAATTCTCTATGCTTTTGGAAAATGAAACTACCATATGACCTCCCACCACACACACAATGCAATCACAGACTTGGTGGAGATTTCTTCTTATGATACTGAAACATTCTTACTACGCAAAAATATTTTTGATATTATTATTAGTGCATAGTGGAAAAGATTTCGAAAGTATAATATTAATCTTAGCCAGCATACCACATTTCGTCGTATGCCTACTATAGCTACCATGTTTTGTAGCAGGTTACCGCCACGTTGCATGGCAGGTTATACAACTAAAACCGTACAGGGCTCGTATTGGATGATTGGATTTCCAACAAATGGTCGGGCAAAGGAACTTCCCACACAAAATGGAACACCTCAGAAGGGATGCCTCTGAGAACCTAACCGGATCTCTGCCAACACAAGGTTGGGTTACCTCTGTAACTAGGTAACTACTGACATGAATATGCCATCCCCCAGTCGTTACCAACCTTTATCAGAGGTACCTCTCAACCAACAACCATAAAGAAATAAGTTTGTAGCATCCACAAAGTTAAGTATCTGGGCTCCATACCATGATAGCACTCATAATCCAAAAGGAAATGACATACCCTCAGAGGGCGCTACCCCAAATAACCTTGCTGCAACGATCCTGTTTCGACCATTACCGGGTTGTGAAGCTCGACGAAGTCTCATCCACAAAGCTACGCTTTTTCACAAAGCCATGCTTCGATCAACAAATGATCAGCAGCACTTCGTATGCCACATTAACAAATTGGGAATGTGTCACTAGTTACCATCAACTACATAACCTCTGAGCTCGTACATCTCATAGAAGGGTTTTAAGCTAAGAGAATAAATTCTCCGCCACCAAACAGAAATGTATTTGATAGAAACTGGTTTTACATCTCAAAGTGTAATGTCACACACACATCCATACAAGTTTGTTCTGGGTTCGAACAGAACCGAAGGCACTTCCAAAGAAGCCCTTGCAATCCGGGCATCCACAATCCCGATCGGACTCCCCATCACATATGGAGATCTCTATACTGGAGCAACTCAGTGTAGAGTCATTCGACAAGTTATCATATCGTTCTCGAAGACACCTGGTCTTCACCACCATCTTCAATTGCTTTCCATTTCGTCGTATCACTATTCGAAATGGAAAATATGACACAAAGTCCTCTCCCGGCTAAACCGAATAATGAGCGTAGTATTTTAAAACATATGGATATTGGGATCTCAGTTAAGTCACAACTTATTACCCAAAACCTTTTCTTTCAAATGGTTTAAACAAATCACCATTTCCAAATCTTTTAAACAAAAAGATTCACTTCACAAAGTTCACCCATCTTTCACAAAGATTAATTCATAGCCTTTCAAAACAATTCCCCTTTTAAATTGAATTAATTCATCCAATCTTTAAATCAAAGATTCAATTCATAACTTTTCAAAACAATTTCTGTTTTAAATCGTTTATACAAAAGATACACCTTTTAGATTCTCTTCAATTTCAAAACAAGGTTCAACAATCTTTCACAAAGATTCATTTATAGCTTTCAAAACATTTTCATTTCAAAACTTGAAATCTTTTCAATACAACTTGGAAAACCTTCCTTTATATGAAAGCTATTATTATTTGAAAACAAACAGTTTTCGTTTCGGAAAAAAAAACCATTACATTTGCACGAGTTAAAGCCCTTCAAGTATAAAATTAGGGTTAAATTCAAAATTCCCAAAACAATAAGTTAAAAATAGTTTAAAACCAATATAAACACATTATATAACTTGTAAAACCCTTTTTAAACCATAATTTCAAAACATAGAACTCAATTTCAAGTCTTGAATTCAAATTCAAATAAAATTATTTAAATTCCAAACTTTATCAAGTTATTCAAATAACTTTTGTCTTTAAAACTCATTTTCAAAAGCTTTTCACATTTGACCCAATTCCATTTCCAAAAACTATTTGGATTCAAAATTCAATTTTTAAAACCATTCAAAAAATCTGTGACTTAACTAATTTCCTCGTGAAATCCATATTTTTGTATGTATAGTGTGGTCTAATGGTTTTACACAATAGTGCAACAACATCAATCATCACAGATTCAATCATATCAATATCGATAAGCGGTATAATCTATAACGCTTATCTTCATTCACAGATTCATAGATAAAATAATATAATTCAACGCAGATAAATAAGTTACATCATAGATGAACAAGTTACATCACAATTCACAACCCAAATAAAAACAGAGCATCACACATCAAGGATATCAAACAATTCACCATTCACATAGAATCCAAACATCCATAAGTAAGATCAATTAATTATTTGATTAATTTAAATCAGATTAGTCACTAATCCTGGTTAACTAACAATAATTAATTACAAATCATTTTAATTAATTAACTATCCTTTAATCATTTATTAATTAACCTTAAATCAACCTTTAATTATTAATTAATTAATCTTAATTAATAAATAAATTAACCTTTAATCATTAAATAATTAACCTTTAATTATTTAATTATCCTTTAATTAATTGCATTAATTAACCCTTAATTTATTACCATTTAATTAATTATCCTTAATTAATTTCATTAATAAATGAACCATTAATTAATTACCCTTGGATTAATTATTCTTAATTAATAAACCTTAGTAATAAATCATTATTAATAAACCTTGGTAATAAATCATTATAATAAACAAATTAACTTAAGCTTTTAAGTTAAAAATTTTAAAAACATTTGGTTAACTTCATTTTTAAGTTTATTTAATATAAACTTTTTTAGAAATAAAGGATATATATATTTTTAAAATATATTAAACTTAATAATTTTCAAAATGATTTATTTTCAAAACTCTTCACTACTCCCAAATTTAAACAAAATATTTATTATTTAAAATAAATGGTTTAAAACATGTTTAAATTTGAGTTCATCTAAAATTTGGAAGCTGTTATCACACCTACCTAAACAATCCCGAGACAAAATCGAGAAATCCAAAGCCTTACTTTGACTTTTCCCTCAACACTCTATACTTCGAGTTTTTTTACCAAATTCTTCGAGTCGAACCTGAGTCCAACTCTTCCTCTCCAAAACTTTAATCCCCATCTGACACAATCGTGCACCTGCACGAGAACTCCGACCAACTCTGACCAACCCCACGACCATCGACACATCGCCGAAGATCTCTACAAGCTTGCCGACACCCAGATCCAAAATTTTGTCTTGAATTGAAATCGAGTAATTCGATCAAAACCGCAAATCCAAACCAACTGCCTAGATCAACCTCTTGTCGATGCCTCGTCCACGATCATCCGCGCCATTCCAACTGGAGCTTCGTCAACCTTCCCAGCTTTGATTCCCACCAGAGCGATCAGCTCCGGTGCTTTGACGTCACCACAGAAATTCAAAAACCAACCTCGACCAAAATATAGGTTTAAACCCTAAAATCTGATCGCGCCATCACCACGAGGATCAGTAATTTCATCGATCATTTTTCCAAATTCTCTGACCTCCCAACTACCCTCACCATTAATCACGATCCACAATTCATCGTTGATCGCCAGAGATTGGAAAAATGTAAATTTTGTTCAACATACAATTTCTCACAAATTACCAAACTAAAATTTATGAAACAATTCTTTAAAATCATCATTTTCCAAGTTAAAACTGTTTATGTGATCAAATTATGAAATTAAAACATTTGATTCTAGGCTAATTTTAGATCATCACTGTAAATATATCCTTTTCTAAATAATGTTTAATTTAAATATTCGAATTTTCTTTTAAAAATGGTGTTATACATATACAAGTATTTTGCATTCACAACTCAAAGCTTTAAAAGGTTTAGATGGGTTGATTTTTGAATTTCCTATCAGGTTTTAAAAACTGTTGTTAGATAGAGATATATATGTATGTATACACATACATACAATTAATCATTTAAACACACCTAAACCAGCAAATAAATTCACATCCATCAAAACTATCATCACAGGCATAAGATTCAAAAGAAACTGGCTTAAAAGTTAAAAGTTTGCTCACCTGGAATTTGTCAAAGAAGAGCATAGATTTTAAACAGAGAGGCAAAGTTTGGAATTACTTCTAGAATTCCAAACTAGAAATTGCTTTGTTGTCCTTGATCTGGAATTGTTGAAATGATTGCTTGATCCAGAATGAAGATTATTTGGTCAGGCTCTGTCCAGATTTGAAAATCTGGAAACTTGAACTAGAAAATGTATTTGAAACTGAAGTTGTTGATCTGAATTTTATTGCTAATGAGCTAAGGCTTTTGTTTGATCTATGTTTTTGTTTTTCCTTGCTCTGTTCGTTGAATCAGGTTGAAGCTTTCGAACATAGGTTGTTGTTTGAAATTGATTCTCACTGATTTTCATTTCTGGCCTTAAGCTTCCAGGTTGATGGTTTAAGATTGAAAGCTTTCATGTTTGAACTTTGCTTTTGTTTTTGATTTATTCTTTTATCTGTTCCAAGTATGAGAATAGCCTGGTTTTCAAACTTTCTTTCTTACCTATACGTTTATGTAGTTTTTTTTAAAAAGGAAAATTTGATTCTTTTGCCACTTGTAAAATGGAACTAACACTTGTTAATTAATGATGTTCCTTATTAAACATTTGTCACAACATGATTTTAAAAATCTTACACTTGTTAAAATAACTAAATTTATGTTCAAAACCGTTTCTTTATTTTATTTATAAATTTTGTTTCAAACCCTTATTCATTAAATTTGAAATTTGTATTTTAAACCCTTTAATTATTTATATTTATATCTTAACATATGTAAATGTTTTACTTTCAAATAACTTTCAAAATATAGATATACACATGTATTATAATTCCAAACAGATTTTTATTAATTTTATATTATAAAGTTTTTTTCAAACTATATTTATATATTTGTATTATCTTAAAGAAAAAGAATATTAAACTTATTGCAGTACATTTATATTTGAATTTCAAATTCAAATTCCAATTTAAAATTAATTTATTTATAAATATTTACATTTCGAATTTTCCAAAATCAAAATTCTATTTAAAATCAATTTATTGAATTTTCAAATCAATTCCTTTATTTACAATATTTTGATATATATTTACCCAAATTTTCAAATAAATCCACAATTAATCTTTTAATTAAAATATTATTTAAACTATTTATTTCTGAATTTCCAATTAGAAATTCTATATTTAAAATCATATTTATATACATTTATATAAATAAACAAACAATATCTTTTCATAAATAAATATATATACGTATATATATTTTTATTCCCACATTTTCAATTTAATTTCACAATTAAATTCACAATTTAATCCAAAATTTCATATTAATTACCAAATTAATTCTTAACTTAATCTAGGAATCAAATTAATTACTAATTTAAATTTGTTTAAAAACAGGAATGTTACAGATCCCCCCCTTAAGAAAATTTCATCCTCGAAATTTGCTAGGGAGACAACAAAGGATGGATACACAAAGATAGATAAGCAGTTTCTCATATCAAACTGAATATCTATTCTTCATTTGGCTTGCCAAATCAGAATATCAACAATAGATACAAAAACAAATCTATTTACTACTTCACAAGATACTCGGGTCATCCAAATCTACAAAATATGCAGGGGCAATTGGTTAGTCCGAAGGATTACTAACCGTTCGTAGAATATATCTGGACCCAATAAAACAGACAAATGGATACTCAACTTAGGTCAGAATATCCCAAAGTATACACCAGCTTGTCCTTCCTCGGACTTTGATTCACACAAGAAAATAGAATTTCAAATTTGGTTTTAATCGAAATCGTTTTATCAATACAAATCTTCATACTTGAATTACCAAAAATTTTAATTTCGTTAAAGTTAAAAACGAAAAGCTGATAGAAGTATGATGAAGAGAATACGAATTAGGGACTTATCTACACGATTCGCAGGGCCAACACCACATCGAAGCTTCTTTCTCGAGCTACCACGAATACATCAAAGAATTTGAAATTGGATCAAAGGAGATTGATAGAGAAAGTTGTTTCCGTTGCTGCAGGTATTGACTATTTGTAGTGGTTCCCCTATCTCGTCCTCTTCTCGCACTCATACTTACTATCAGTGGATAGCAAGAGAATTTACTGAGGCATTTGGACTGATATCAATATACATCAGAGATACCAGATACAACGGAAAGAATATCTTCAATAGAATTTCCAAGTGAGAAAGCGAGAATCCAACATATTGCGACTCCATTGCCAAAGCTCTAAAGACTCCAAACTCCATATCGGAAAGTTTGAACCACCATCACGATGTATTAAGCAAATCCGATCCAGAGAAACAAATGCTATCACCGAAATCTAAAAGCAGGATGCTATCGAATCAACACCTACTATTTGGCTATCTGAAAAACCCAACTCTAGACTGCCCGGGTGGAAAATTGTGGGCACCCAGAGTATAGGAAGGGAACAATAAACTCCAGGTCAGTCATGGGACTGGTATGAGCAAACAAAACAGTTTTATCTTTTAACAAACAACGGAAGAAGTTGAAGAAATTCGCTATGCTTTTGGAAAATGAAACTACCATAAGACCTCCCACCACACACATAATGCAATCGCAGACTTGGAGGAGATTTCTTCTTATGATAGTCAAACATGCTTACTACGCAAAAATCTTTTTGATATTATTATTAGTGCTTAGTGGAAAACATTTCGAAAGTATAATATTAATCTTAGCCAGCATACCACATTTCATCGTATGCTTACTATAGCTACCATGTTTTGTAGCAGGTTACCGCCACGCTGCATGGGAGGTTATACAACTAAAACCATACAGGGCTCGTATTGGATGATTGGATTTCCAACAAATGGTCAGGCAAAGGAAATTCCTACACAAAATGGAACGCCTTTGGAGGGACGCCCCCGAGATCCTAACCAGATCTCTGCCAACACAAGGCTGGGTTACCTCTGTAACTAGGTAACTACTGACACGAGTATGCCATCCCCCGGTCGTTACCAACCTTTATCCAAGTTACCTCTCAACCAACAACCACAAAGCAATAAGTTTGTAGTATCCACAAAGTCAAGTATCTAGGCTCCATACCATGATACCACTCATAATCCAGAAGGAAATGACATACCCTTAGGGGGCGCTACCCCCAAATAACCTTGCTACAATGATCCTGTTTCGACCATTACCGGGTTGTGAGGCTCGATGAAGTCTCATCTACAAAGCTACGCTTTTTCACAAAGCCATGCTTCGATCAACAAATGATCGGCAACACTTCGTATGCCACATTACCAAATTGGGAACGTATCACTAGTTACCATCAACTACATAATCTCTAAGCTTGTACGTCTCAGAGAAGAGTGTTAAGCTAAGAGAATAAATTCTCCGCCACCAAACAGAAATGTATTTGATAGAAAATGATTTTACATCTCAAAGTGTAATGTCAGACACACATCCATACAAGTCTGTTCCGGGTTCGAACAGAACCAAAGGCACCCGGAGCAACTCAGTGCAGAGTCATTCGACAGGTTATCCTATCGTTCTCAAAGACACCTGGTCATTACCACCATCTTCAATTGCTATCCATTTCGTCGTATCACTATTCGGAATGGGTTATATGACACAAAATCCTCTCCTGGCCAAACCAAATAATGAGCACAATATTTTAAAACATATGGATATTGGGATCTCAGTTAAGTCACAACTTATTACCCAAAACCTTTTCTTTCAAATGGTTTAAACAAATTACCATTTCCAAATCTTTTAAACAAAAAGATATACATCACAAAGTTCACACATCTTTCATAATGATTAATTCATAGCCTTTAAAAACAATTCCCCTTTCAAATTGGATTAATTCATCCAATCTTTAAATCAAAGATTCAATTCATAACTTTTCAAAGAAATTTCTGTTTTAAATCGTTTATACAAAAGATACACCTTTTAGATTCTCTTCAATTTCAAAACAAGGTTCAATCTTTCAGAAAGATTCATTTATAGCTTTCAAAACATTTTCATTTCAAAACTTGAAATCTTTTCAATACAACTTGGAAAACCTTCCTTTATATGAAAGCTATTATTATTTGAAAACAAACAGTTTTCATTTCGGAAAAAAAATCCCATTACATTTGCACGAGTTAAAGCCCTTCAAGTATAAAATTAGGGTTAAATTCAAATTCCCAAAACAATACTTTTAAAATGGTTTAAAACCCATATAAACACATTATATAACTTGTAAAACCCTTTTTAAACCATAATTTCAAAACATAGAATTAAATTTCAAGTCCTGAATTCAAATTCAAATCAAATTATTTAAATTCTAAACTTTATCAAGTTATTCAAATAACTTTTGTCTTTAAAACTCATTTTCAAAAACTTTGTACATTTAACCCAATTCCATTTCCAAAAACTATTTGGATTCAAAATTCAATTTTTAAAACCATTCAAAAAATCTGTGACTTAACCAATTTCCTCGTGAAATCCATATTTTTTTGTGTATAGTGTGGTCCAGGGGTTTTACACAATAGTGCAACAACATCAATCATCACATATTCAATCATATCAATATCGATAAGCGGTATAATCTATAACGCTTATCTTCATTCACTGATTCATAGATAAAATAATATAATTCATCGCAGATAAATAAGTTACATCACAGATGAATAAGTTACATCACAATTCACAGCTCAAGTCAAAACAGAGCATCACACATCAGGGATATCAAACAATTCACCATTCACAAAGAATCCAAACATCCATAAGTAAGATCAATTAATTATCTGATTAATTTAAATCAGATTAGTCACTAATCCTGGTTAACTAACAATAATTAATTACAAATCATTTTAATTAATTAACTATCCTTTAATCATTTATTAATTAACCTTAAATCAACCTTTAATTATTAATTAATTAATCTTAATTAATAAATTAATTAACCTTTAATAATTAAATAATTAACCTTTAATTATTTAATTATCCTTTGATAAATTGCATTTATTAACCCTTAATTTATTACCATTTAATTAATTATCCTTAATTAATTTCATTAATAAATTAACCCTTAATTAATTACCATTAGATTAATTATTCTTAATTAATAATCCTTGGTAATAAATCATTATTAATAAACCTTGGTAATAAATCATTATTAATAAACCTTGATAATAAATCATTATTAATAAACAAATTAACTTAAGCTTTTAAGTTAATTTTTTTTAAAACATTTGGTTAACTTCATTTTTAAGTTTATTTAATGTAAACCTTTTTTGAAATAAAGGATATATATATTTTAAAATATATTAAACTTAATAATTTTCAAAATGATTTATTTTTAAAACTCTTCACTACTCCTAAATTTAAAATAAATATTTATTATTTAAAATAAATGGTTTAAAACATGTTTAAATTTGAGTTCGTCTAAAATTTGGAAGCTCTTATCATACCTACTTAAACAATCCCGAGACAAACTCGAGAAATCCAAAGCCTTACTTCGACTTTTCCCTCAACACTCTATACTTCGAGTTTTTTCACCAAATTCTTCGAGTCGAACCCGAGTCCAACTCTTCCTCTCCAAAACTTTAATCCCCATCTGACACAATCATTCACTGTGCACCTGCACGAGGACTCCGACCAACTCTGACCAACCCCACGACCATCGACGCATCGCCGAAGATCTCTACAAGCTTTCCGACCACCTAGATCCAAAAAATTTGTCTCGAATTGAAATCGAGTAATTCGATCAAAACTGCAAATCCAAACCAACTACCTACATCAACCTCTTGTCGACGACCTCGTTCACGATCATCCACGCCATTCCAACTGGAGCTTCGTCAACCTTCCCAACTTCGATTCCCACCAGAGCAATCAGCTCCAGTGCTCTGACGTCACAACAGAAATTCAAAAACCAACCTCGACCAAAATATAGGTTTAAACCCTAAAATCGTCATCACCACGAGGATCGGTAATTTCATCGATCATTTTTCCCAAACTCTCTGACCTCCCAACTACCCTCACCATTAATCACGATCCATAATTCATCGTTGATCGCCAGAGATTGGCAAAATGTAAATTTTGTTCAACATACAATTTCTCACAAATTACCAAACTAAAATTTATGAAACAATTCTTTAAAATCATCATTTTCCAAGTTAAAACTGTTTATGTGATCGAATTATGAAATTAAAACATTTGATTCTGGGCTAATTTTAGATCATCACTGTATATATATCCTTTTCTAAATAAATGTTTAATTTAAATATTCGAATTTTCTTAAAAAAGTGGTGTTATACATATAGTATTTTTCATTCATAGATCAAAGCTTTAAAAGGTTTAGATGGGATGATTTTTGAATTTCCTATCAGGTTTTAAAAAACTGTTGTTAGACAGAGATATATATGTATGTATACAAAGACATACTATTAATCATTTAAACACATATAAACCAGCAAATAAATTCACATCCATCAAAACTATCATCACATGCATAAGATTCAAAAGAAACTGGCTTAAAAGTTAAAAGTTTGCTCACTTGGAATTTGTCAAAGAAGAGCACAGATTTTAAACAGAGAGGCAAAGTTTGGAATTACTTCCAGAATTCCAAACTGGAAATTGCTTTGTTGTCCTTGATCTGGAATTGTTGATATGATTAATTGATCCAAAATGAAGATTATTTGATCAGGCTCTGTCCAGATTTAAAATCTGGAAACTTGAACTAGAAAATGTATTTGAAACTGAAGTTGTTGATCTGAATTTTATTGCTAATGAGCTGAGGCTTTTGTTTGATCTAAGTTTTATTTTTTCCCTGCTCTGTTCATTGAATCAGGTTGAAGTTTTCAAACATAGGTTGTTGTTTGAAATTAATTCTCACTGATTTTCATTTCTGGCCTTAAGCTTCCAGGTTGATGGTTTAAGATTGAAAGCTTTCAGGTTTGTACTTTGCTTTTGTTTTTGATTTATTCTTTTCTTTGTTCCAGGTTTGAGAATAGCCTGGTTTTCAAACTTTCTTTCTTGCATATATGTTTATGTAGTTTTGTTTAAAAAGGAAAATTTGATTCTTTTGCCACTTGTAAAATGGAACTAACACTTGTTAATTAATGATGTTCCTTATTAAACATTTGTCACAACATGATTTTAAAAATCTTACACTTGTTAAAATAACTAAATTTATGTTCAAAACCGTTTCTTTTTTTTATTTATAAATTTTGTTTCAAACCCTTATTTCATTAAATTTGAAATTTTTATTTTAAACCCTTTAATTATTTATATTTATATCTTAAAATATGTAAATGTTTTACTTTCAAATAACTTTCAAAATATAGATATACACATGTATTATAATTCAGATTTTTATTAATTTTATATTATAGAGTCTTTATCAAACTATATTTATATATTTGTATTATCTTAAAGAAAAAGAATATTAAACATATTGCAATACATTTATATTTGAATTTCAAATCCAAATTCCAATTTAAAATTAATTAATTTATAAATATTTACATTTTGAATTTTCCAAAATCAAAATTCTATTTAAAATCAATTTATTGAATTTTCAAATCAATTCCTTTATTTACAATCTTTTGATATATATTTACTCAAATTTTCAAATAAATCCATAATTAATCTTATAATTAAAATAATATTCAAACTATTTATTTTTGAATTTCCAATTAGAAATTCTATATTTAAAATCATATTAATATACATTTATAGTAATAAACAAACAATATCGTTTCATAAATATATATATATATTTATTCCCATATTTTCAATTTAATTTCACAATTAAATTCACAATTTAATCCAAAATTTCATATTAATTACCAAATTAATTCTTAATTTAATCTAAGAATCAAATTAATTACTAATTTAAATTTGTTTAAAAACAGGAATGTTACACCACTAATTAGTAAGGTACCTTCAAGGACGCTTTTACCCTTCACATATTTTAAAATCGATGGTTCATCCTTAATGACATACACCTTGGGCTTCTGCATCTTTTTCAATGAATGGGAAGTCCTTCACCATATGCTTGGGTTGATGGCAGTTAAAACAAAGTGTCTTCTGGATCATCGGGGAGACGTGCCCACTTTGTTGCTTTGGAGCTTTACGATTCGGACAGTGCCTTGTAATATGTGCTTTTTTCATAAAAACCACTATTTTTAGGCTTGCCACCTTGGCCTTCTCCTAGTTTGACTTTTCATTGTTCCTTGCAATTTGGATTGAACATCCTCTTGTTAGAACCATTTCCACTAGTATTTCCACTAGTTGGTGCCACTGGAGTAGGCCTCTTCTTTTCTAAGCCTCGTACTTCAGAGCCATATCAACTAAATCCACAAAAGTACCTTTAACATGAGCAGTTATTCTCTCATGGTACTCTTCTATCATACCCAAAATAAAATTCTCATTTTTTAATGGGGTGTTGATCAATTTCGGTCCAAAACAAGATAGCTCGTTGAACTTCGTCTTATATTCTGCTATAGATGGTGTAACGACCCGTATTTTTACGGATCGACAAGTTCGTCAAAATCTGGAAAATTTAGCATTTTAAGTCATTTCAGATTTTGGGCATGATTTTTCTAAGTCCTAGGTCGTGAACGACCTAAGAAAATAAGTCGTAACCGACTTATAGATTGAACGACTTAAGAGAGCGTTTGGAAGTTTAAGTCGTATAGGAATTAAGTCGTGGTGGCTTAGGTCGTAGGGTATTGGAGCGATCTAAAGTCGTGACCGAGTTAGAGATAGGTCGTAGGCGATTTAAGGAAAGTTGGCGACATATGAGTTTTGGCAAAATTGCTAAGTCCTAAGTCATTCACGACTTAGTATAGGTCGTAAGTCGTATACGACTTAGGAGAGGAGTGACCCAGTAGTTACCGACTTATGGTATTGACCGACTTATAGAAGATAGTGGTTGGCCGACCTAGTGGAGTTAGCGACCTGGTGGTTCCGAGTTAGCATTGTTAGGTCGGCAACGACCTAAGGAGTTTGGACTTAGCTGTGTGGCGACCTAGTGTCTTGGTATGACCTATAGGTTAGCGACTTAGGGAGTATACGACCTATGGGAGTTAAGTCGTACGAGTTAAGTTGTAAGTCGTAACATGTTTTAGGTCGCGTGAAGACTTAAGGTGTTAGGTCGCTGGGGTTTCTGCCTGAGTGTTAGGTCGTGAGCGACTTAGTAGTTGGTAAGTCGCGAGCGACTTAAGAGTTGATCTGTTTTAAGTCGTAGACGGCTTAGTAGTTGAGTCGTAGCCCCAGTTATGTGTTAAGTCGTAAGTTTGTTAGGTCGCGAGGGAGTGTATCTGTTAAGTCGTAGGATGGGTTATCTCGCTAACTCGTCTAACTAGTTAAGTCGTGGACGAGTTAAGGTTTTGAGTCGTAGGATGTGTTGAGTTGCTAAGTCGTTAAGTCGTCCAGGCGACTTAGGAGGGAACGCGTACATGTTAGGTCGCGTGTAAGCTTCAGGAGTTAAGTCGCGCAAATGGTTAAGTCGAAGGTCTTAAGTCGTAGGTCGGAATGAGAGATGAGTCGGCAACGACTTAGGAGATAACCGAGTTACGACTTAGTGGATTTTCAGCTATAAATAGGAGGGGTTTTTCTCACTTTTTGGGATCCGGATTTCGAAGCGACGAAGTGCTGCCATTTTGAGAGCTCGACTTCTACACTTCTTCACTTCTTTTCTCCACTCTAATCTAGTGATTCCATCCATCCAAATCGAAGATCAAGATTGAAGATCCAAGAGCTAAAGTTGAAGATCTTCATCCGTTGAAGTGAGATTTCTTCGTTTGAAACGGATTCGTGATAGATCAAGCTTGATCCTTCACTGTCCAGATCTGAAGCGTGTTGATTTGGGGTTGTTTAGGTGATTTGGTGAGTGGTGATTATCTCTCACACGTATCCAAAGGAGTAGATCAGATTGTTGGCTTGATTTGGTGTTAAAATAGTGATTTCTATGCATTTTTGTAAACCTAAGTGTAGATCCATGTAGATCCATTGTTCATGACGATTTGACAACCATTTTTGTATATGATTAACCTATGCAAGTTCATTCATCAGGTTGTAGAGATAATTCTCATGTTTTCATGCTTGTTAGACTTTCAACTCCTTAATTACGAAATTGCCATTATTGTTATAATTGTCCATTTTGCTTATATTTGAATGCTTGGTTACTTGGATTGATGTTTGACATGATTGGTTGCTGTGAATTAGATGATTGTTGATTGGTTTTAGACAAGTTGGTCGAAGATGATTCAAAAGCTAAGGGAAAGGCTCTTGAATTAGGAAAGCTGCTCGTGGCATATGTAGCGGGATGATGAAGCTCTTATGCATAGATTTAATGATGTGATGTTGAGATGAGGCTTTGCGAGGATGTAATGAAGCGAGGCATCATGTAATGAAGACTTGGTCTAATCCAGACGGGATCATTCCAAGCATGTTAATAACTCGGTGATATGATTCGAGTTGAGGATAATGAATGGATATGAGAATAGTCGTCGAGGAGGATGACTAGGAGGCTTGGATAGCATCGTTGTTGAAGGTTCTAGCATGCTCTAAGCAAGAGTACGTTTGGGCAGATTCGATAGTCCCAACGACTAACTGTTGATGGTCGAGTACTCTGGGCAGATTCGATAGTCCTAGGCACGAGCTGCGACGACGTGCGGGAGTTATGTCTAGAACCGGGGTTTCCATTAGCCCTTGACGGACGGCTGAAAGAATGTGCCGGTCATTCAATTAACGGTGATATCGAAGCAATGATAACAGTGATAGCCAGAGTCATGGATGTTTGGTTGTATCGTCATTCGGACTCAAGAGCGGTATTTTCTGGGTGCTTATCTGATTTAGGCCTTGGTACTTGGAAAACATCGCCCTTGACTCGAATGATTATTACTTTACTTTAAATTGTATGCTCTACTATGTTGCTTCTGCTTAGTGTGTGTCTGGGGGCTATCACTGTAGAATGAGGTTGGAGTGGGAGGGTTGTATTCCTATTCCTTTTCCTTTATGCTCTTTTGGTATGTTGTTAGTTAATTTACTGCTCACTAAGACTATTGTCTGACTCGAGGCTTTATGTTTTAATTCTTATTGCCTTGGGCTGTTCGTCCATTTTTGGGACGGGCAGACTAGGTAGCAGGTGACAGGTGCTGTTCTCTTCTCACAATGCTGATATCGAAGACGAGCTAGAGGGTTGCATATTATCTTCTTATGTACTGGATGTTCCGCTGTTTTGTATTCTCTGAGTGTTATGTAGTGAGGCTTGATGTATTGGCTATTTGGATGTTTGTATTCAACTATTATGAAGTTTTATATGATGGCATTTTATTCTGTAAAGCTTCACTATATATATGTTCTATTGTATTTTGTCCATGCGCTGTGAGTAATACGATAGATCCTGTTATTTTGATCTACCCTGACAATCGTCCATGGTTGCCTGGCACACTTTACAGCGCACTATATCTAGATTCGGTGCAGGGGTCATGGGCGGTCGTCACATTTGGTATCGGAGCGAGGTTAATCGATTTTACCCAACGCTCGCTGACATAACTACGTATGAGAGACGTAATTGTAATTTTGATGGATGACTACTATATATAATATAGTAGCTTAGTAGAGTTTGAGTCCTTTATGCATTTGTTTCTCTAGAAGTTCTAATCATTCCTTTTTATAGATATTGAGAATGAGTCGAAGAGGGAGACCAGCTGCTAGGGAAGGCCGTGCTACTAAGGGGGCTGCTGATTATGCGGCTATGTTCGAAGCTATGATGACTTCGATCATGAGGAGGATACCAGTTCCGGGGGCAGCAGTAGATGTTGGAGTTCAAGTCCAAACTCCGAAACCAGTGGATTTTGCTAAGTTGTGCAAGGATTATACTGCTCTTGGAGGGAAGGTTTTCTTGGGAACAGAATCTACCATTGAGGTCCAGAGATGGATAGATGCTTGTAGAAGGATCTTTGGTGATTTAGGAATTGAGGATGCAACTAAGAGGAAGTTGGCATCAAGACAACTTCAAGGGAGAGCTTCTGATTGGTGGAACTCTATTACCATCAATACTCCGGAGGAAGAGATTACTTGGGAGAAATTCCAAGTCAGATTTGAAGCCAAGTTCATTTCTACAGCTCAAAAGTCTGTTCTGTTCAAGAAGTTCGTGGAGCTCAAGCAGGGTGGAAGATCAGTTCTTGAGTATGTTTCTGAGTTTGAAGCATTGTCCAAGTATGCCCGATCATATATTGAGTCTGCATATCAGAAGAATGAGAAGTTTGTGACAGGCCTGGACAGTTATCTTGGGAGACAGTTGGTGGATCATTTGGACGATTCATTTGAGAAGCTTGTGGAGAAAGCTCTCAGGCATGAGAGTCTGTTTCCTAAGGAAGGATCTGTTGTTGCTGTGACCAGGGAAGAGTCTAAACCCCAGCAGGGTGGAAACAAGAAGAGGAAGCAGCAGCAGCAGAAGGGTAAGGATGGCCAGAAGAAGCCGAAAGGCGAGGTGACTTGCTACAATTGTCAGCAGAAGGGCCATTTCTCGAAGGATTGTAAGAATCCGAAGGTGCCGATGAAGTGTCACAACTGTGACAAGCCGGGGCATTTCAGGAAGAATTGTCCAGAACCGAGGAGGGACAAGCAGATTGTGCAAGCTTATGCTTTGGGAGTTGTTCCGTCGTCTTCAAAAGCTCCTACCGCTGAAGAGAAAGGAAAGAGTGTGGTGGTTCAAGGTACTCTTTTCCTATGTGGTGTTCCAGTTAGAGTTCTGTTTGATACTGGAGCGTCGCATTCGTTTGTTTGTAGCGAACTCGTAGGCCGGTTAGGTTTGGAACCGGATATTGTTGATAGGCCATTGGTTGTGACTAATCCAGTTGGGGGTTCGTCTTGTTTGTGTATGTTATGCCGTGGTCTAGTTGTATCGAGTCATGGTTGCTCTTTTGCTTGTGATTGTTTTATTCTGAACTTTGCGGGGTTCGGAATTATTTTGGGTATGGACTGGCTTAGGAAGTATGCGGCAAAGGTTGACTGCGAGAGGTTGGAAGTGACAGTCGAGAATGTGGAGGGGCGAAAGGTTGTGATACGATGTAAGCATGAGGAAGGCGTCTTCATGAGCTTCATGTATTCGCTGGTTGTTCCACGGGATGGACTGTCATCGGTGCCAATCGCTAATGGGTTCGAGGATGTCTTTGACGAAGTCAAAGGGTTGCCGCCGCATAGAGAGATCGAGTTTCGTATAGATCTAGTTGAAGGAGCCAGACCTGTTGTGATGCCTCTTAGGCGGATGGCGCCTAAGGAACAGCAAGAGTTGAGGGTGCAAGTTGATGATCTTTTGCAGAAAGGATTCATTCGGCGTAGTGTGTCCGAGTGGGGTGCACCATTTGTGTTTGCAACCAAGGTAGATGGGTCGTTGAGATTGTGTGTGGATTATCGTGAGATGAATAAGGTGACAAAGAAGAACAAGTATCCATTGCCGAGAATAGATGACTTGTTTGATCAGCTTCACGAGGCTAAGGTGTTTTCTCAGATGGATTTGGCAACGGGATTTCACCAGTTGAGAGTGGCTAAGGATAGTGTGCCGAAGACTGCTTTTAGGACACCATCCGGTTTCTTTGAGTGGCTGGTAATGCCGTTTGGATTGACTAACGCGCCAGCATATTTTGTGGATCTTATGAATAGAGTGTTCAGAGATCAGTTGAACAAGTTCGTACTTGTGTTCGTGGATGATATTCTGATTTATTCCAGAACTGAGGAAGAACACAAGACGCACTTGCGTATTGTTTTGGAGATCTTGCGGAAACATCAGCTGAAGGCTAAGTTTTCGAAGTGTCACTTCTGGAAGAGTGAAGTGAGGTTCTTAGGCCATGTGATTTCTGGAAGTGGAATAGCGGTTGATCCCGCTAAGGTGGCAGCAATCCAGGATTGGGTTAGACCTAAGAATGCATCTGATGTGAGAAGTTTTCTTGGATTAGCAGGATATTATCGACGGTTTATCAAAGACTTCTCCAAGGTAGCTGCACCGTTAACAGGATTGACGAAAAAGAACCAAGTGTTCAGTTGGGATGCTAAGTGTGAGCAAGCTTTCGGAATCCTGAAAGAGAGATTGACGAGTGCTCATGTTTTGACTATTCCTTGTGGGAATGATGAGATGGTGGTTTACACCGACGCATGTGGTACTGGACATGGAGCGGTGCTGATGCAGAAGGATAAAGTTGTTGCGTATGCCAGTCGACAACTGAAGCCGCATGAAAGGAATTACCCGACTCATGATTTGGAGTTAGCGGCGATTGTTTTTGCTCTGAAGATGTGGAGACATTATCTATTGGGAGTTCGATTTGAGTTGTTTACCGATCATAAGTCGTTGAAGTATCTTTTCTCCCAAAAGGATTTGAATCTTCGGCAGCAACGTTGGCTAGAGTTTTTGGCATCATATGATTTTGGTATAGCTTATACTCTGGGAAAAGGTAACGCAGTGGCAGATGCGTTAAGTCGAAGACATGCAGGATTGGGAGCCATGTTTTCAGAATGGAAGAATCTCGAGTATTTAGCTGGATTTGACTTCAGGCCTAGATGTGAATTGGAACCTGAGATGTTGGCAAACTTATCGATAAGACCTTCTCTTGTGGAAAGGATTGGCGAAAGCCAAAAGCGAGACGATAACCTTGTCAAGATTATTCGTGATTTGGAATCTGGGTTCGATCCAGAAAAGGATAAAGGGTTTGAGGTCGATCGAGAGGGTTGGCTTCGGAAGCAAGGACGACTAGTTGTTCCCGATATAGATGAATTGAGGAGTGAAGTTTTGAAGGAAAGTCATCACTCGAAGTTGACAATTCATCCAGGTGGAAATAAGATGTATCGGGATATGAAGAGAACCTACTACTGGGAAGGCATGAAGAAGGATGTTGGAAATTTTATTTCCAAGTGTATGAACTGCCAGTTGGTAAAAGCCGAACAAAAGAAGCCAAGTGGATTGCTTCAGCCATTAGAAGTTCCTACATGGAAGTGGGAGCAGGTGTCGATGGATTTTATTGATGGACTACCTAGAACAAGAACGGGAAATGAAGGGATTTGGGTCATTGTAGATCGTTTGACTAAGAGTGCAAGATTCATTCTTGTTCGATCGACTAGGACTGCATCAAAGTTGGCTGAGTTGTATGTTAAGTGGATAGTCCGATTCCATGGTATTCCGAAGAGTATAGTGAGCGATCGAGATCCATTGTTCACTAGTGGGTTTTGGAAGAGTTTCCAGGAGGTTTTGGGAACCGAGTTGTGTTTGAGTACAGCTTATCATCCTCAAACAGATGGTCAGACCGAGAGAGTCAACCGAGTTTTGGAAGATCTCCTCAGAGCTTGTGTTTTGGACTTCGGAGGATCATGGGAAGATCACCTTCATTTGGTGGAGTTTTCGTATAACAACAGTTACCAGTCAAGCATTGGTATGGCACCGTATGAGGCATTGTATGGAAGACCGTGTAACTCTCCGACATGTTGGATAGAGACTGGAGAAAAGCTGATGCTTGGGCCACAGATGATTCGACAGACTACGGAGTGCATAGAGATCATTCGGCAACGAATGAAGGCAGCCCAAGACCGTCAGAAGGGTTATGCCGATAAGCGTCGAAAGGATTTGGAATTCGACATAGGAGATATGGTTTTTGTGAAGATTTCTCCACTGAAGAATGTTATTCGATCCGGGAAGAAAGGAAAATTGACTCCGAGATTTGTTGGACCATTCCTGATCATCGAGCGAATTGGAAAGCTCGCCTATAGATTGGAGTTACCAGAGAAGATGTCGAGTGTGCACAATGTTTTTCACGTATCGTATCTACGGAAGTACGTGCACGACTCGAATATGGTGGTTTCTGCTGATAGCTGTGAAGATTTTGAAGTTGATCCAGTTGATAGAAGACCTCGTAAGCCGCTTCGTGTTGGGGAAACCGACACGAAACAGCTTAGGAGGAAGGTAGTTAAGTTACTCAAGATACAATGGAGTGATGATGATAACGACTGTACGTGGGAGGTGGAAGAGAGGATGAAGGCAGCTCATCCTGAATCTTCAAGGTATGGCCCTAAGGTGTCGTGTCATCTCACGATATTGTAACTTGTTCTAAGTTTTAGAATTTCTGTACGCTAAGCTAGAATTGGATGTATGGTTTGTTGATTGCTATGGATGGTAGGCGTACAGAATAGTCTTTGATTGCTTTGTTTGCTTGGAATTTCGGGGGCGAAATTCCTAAGGGGGAGAGAATGTAACGACCCATATTTTTACGGATCGACAAGTTCGTCAAAATCTGGAAAATTTAGCATTTTAAGTCATTTCAGATTTTGGGCATGATTTTTCTAAGTCCTAGGTCGTGAACGACCTAAGAAAATAAGTCGTAACCGACTTATAGATTGAACGACTTAAGAGAGCGTTTGGAAGTTTAAGTCGTATAGGAATTAAGTCGTGGTGGCTTAGGTCGTAGGGTATTGGAGCGATCTAAAGTCGTGACCGAGTTAGAGATAGGTCGTAGGCGATTTAAGGAAAGTTGGCGACATATGAGTTTTGGCAAAATTGCTAAGTCCTAAGTCATTCACGACTTAGTATAGGTCGTAAGTCGTATACGACTTAGGAGAGGAGTGACCTAGTAGTTACCGACTTATGGTATTGACCGACTTATAGAAGATAGTGGTTGGCCGACCTAGTGGAGTTAGCGACCTGGTGGTTCCGAGTTAGCATTGTTAGGTCGGCAACGACCTAAGGAGTTTGGACTTAGCTGTGTGGCGACCTAGTGTCTTGGTATGACCTATAGGTTAGCGACTTAGGGAGTATACGACCTATGGGAGTTAAGTCGTACGAGTTAAGTTGTAAGTCGTAACATGTTTTAGGTCGCGTGAAGACTTAAGGTGTTAGGTCGCTGGGGTTTCTGCCTGAGTGTTAGGTCGTGAGCGACTTAGTAGTTGTTAAGTCGCGAGCGACTTAAGAGTTGATCTGTTTTAAGTCGTAGACGGCTTAGTAGTTGAGTCGTAGCCCCAGTTATGTGTTAAGTCATAAGTTTGTTAGGTCGCGAGGGAGTGTATCTGTTAAGTCGTAGGATGGGTTATCTCGCTAACTCGTCTAACTAGTTAAGTCGTGGACGAGTTAAGGTTTTGAGTCGTAGGATGTGTTGAGTTGCTAAGTCGTTAAGTCGTCCAGGCGACTTAGGAGGGAACGCGTACATGTTAGGTCGCGTGTAAGCTTCAGGAGTTAAGTCGCGCAAATGGTTAAGTCGAAGGACTTAAGTCGTAGGTCGGAATGAGAGATGAGTCGGCAACGACTTAGGAGATAACCGAGTTACAACTTAGTGGATTTTCAGCTATAAATAGGAGGGGTTTTTCTCACTTTTTGGGATCCGGATTTCGAAGCGACGAAGTGCTGCCATTTTGAGAGCTCGACTTCTACACTTCTTCACTTCTTTTCTCCACTCTAATCTAGTGATTCCATCCATCCAAATCGAAGATCAAGATTGAAGATCCAAGAGCTAAAGTTGAAGATCTTCATCCGTTGAAGTGAGATTTCTTCGTTTGAAATGGATTCGTGATAGATCAAGCTTGATCCTTCGCTGTCCAGATCTGAAGCGTGTTGATTTGGGGTTGTTTAGGTGATTTGGTGAGTGGTGATTATCTCTCACACGGATCCAAAGGAGTAGATCGGATTGTTGGCTTGATTTGGTGTTAACATAGTAATTTCTATGCATTTTTGTAAACCTAAGTGTAGACCCATGTAGATCCATTGTTCATGATGATTTGACAACCATTTTTTATATGATTAACCTATGCAAGTTCATTCATCAAGTTGTAGAGATAATTCTCATGTTTTCATGCTTGTTAGACTTTCAACTCCTTAATTACGAAATTGCCATTATTGTTATAATTGTCCATTTTGCTTATATTTGAATGCTTGGTTACTTGGATTGATGTTTGACATGATTGGTTGCTGTGAATTAGATGATTGTTGATTGGTTTTAGACAAGGTGATCGAAGATGATTCAAAAGCTAAGGGAAAGGCTCTTAAATTAGGAAAGCTGCTCGTGGCATATGTAGCGGGATGATGAAGCTCTTATGCATAGATTTAATGATGTGATGTTGAGATGAGGCTTTGCGAGGATGTAATGAAGCGAGGCATCCTGTAATGAAGACTTGGTCTAATCCAGACGGGATCATTCCAAGCATGTTGATAACTCGGTGATATGATTCGAGTTGAGGATAATGAATGGATATGAGAATAGTCATCGAGGAGGATGACTAGGAGGCTTGGATAGCATCGTTGTTGAAGGTTCTAGCATGCTCTAAGCAAGAGTACGTTTGGGCAGATTCGATAGTCCCAACGACTAACTGTTGATGGTCGAGTACTCTGGGCAGATTCGATAGTCCTAGACACGGGCTGCGACGACGTGCGGGAGTTATGTCTAGAACCGGGGTTTCCATTAGCCCTTGACGGATGGCTGAAAGAATGTGCCGGTCATTCAATTAACGGTGATATCGAAGCAATGATAACAGTGATAGCCAGAGTCATGGATGTTTGGTTGTATCGTCATTCGGACTCAAGAGCGGTATTTTCTGGGTGCTTATCTGATTTAGGCCTTGGTACTTGGAAAACATCGCCCTTGACTCGAATGATTATTACTTTACTTTAAATTGTATGCTCTGCTATGTTGCTTCTGCTTAGTGTGTGTCTGGGGGCTATCATTGTAGAATGAGGTTGGAGTGGGAGGGTTGTATTCCTATTCCTTTTCCTTTATGCTCTTTTGGTATGTTGTTTGTTAATTTACTGCTCACTAAGACTATTGTCTGACTCAAGGCTTTATGTTTTAATTCTTATTGCCTTGGGCTGTTCGTCCATTTTTGGGACGGGCAGACTAGGTAGTAGGTGACAGGTGCTGTTCTCTTCTCAAGATGCTGATATTGAAGACGAGCTAGAGGGTTGCATATTATCTTCTTATGTACTGGATGTTCCGCTGTTTTGTATTCTCTGAGTGTTATGTAGTGAGGCTTGATGTATTGGCTATTTGGATGTTTGTATTCAACTATTATGAAGTTTTATATGATGGCATTTTATTCTGTAAAGCTTCACTATATATATGTTCTATTGTATTTTGTTCATGCGCTGTGAGTAATACGATAGATCCTGTTATTTTGATCTACCCTGACAATCGTCCATGGTTGCCTGGCACACTTTACAGCGCACTATCTCTAGATTCGGTGCAGGGGTCATGGGCGGTCGTCACAGATGGTTCCCCTGCTTTAAGTCCATGATGTTCTGGTACATCCTGGTTCTTCCTACTATTGGCAAGAATTGGTGCTCAATAACTTCTTTAAATTGGGCCTATGAGAAATCTTCCTTTGAATTATTTGCAATAAAGGAGTCCCACCAAGCTGTTGCTCCCTCTTCCAATTGTTATGCTGCTAAGAACATTTTCTATTCATGGATAAACCATGATCTTTAAAAATATTTTCACAAGATCCTAATCAAGCTTGTACCTTCATACTACTCGGTTTCTTTAATCGTTTCCCTCCTAGTTTGGTGTAATCCTTGCAAAGGTTTTGAAATTCACTCTTGCCTACTCTGGCACTGACTCTTTGGCAATCCTGACTCCTCTAGGATTTAGGGTTTGACCATTTGTAGTCATAGTGCTACCTGCTCCCCTACCTCGTCTACCTTTGTAACTCATGTCTTACTACTTAGACATAGTAAGATAACTCTTAAATTACTTGGACGAGATAATTTCTGAAAGAAGGGTACTGCTCAAACCTATCAAGCCAATCTATCCATCAGAGATTTAAATATATACATATACGAATAAAAATTTACAAATATGCACTCTAACCCAAAGCCTAAGTGTACTCTTAATCTTGGCTCTAATACCAAAATGTAATGACTGAATTTCTTGCATTGAAAGACAAGCCAATAATGGTAGAAGAAAATAAAAGATAAGAAGAAACTGCACAAATACAGAATCTCATCACGAATCAAAATACATATAATAGATAACATAAGATATTACATAGTCATTTCCATAATAATAATACATCAGAGTCATTAAATTACAACTTCAACTGGATAGTTATAACTACATGCCCATACAAAAATACATAGATTATACAAAATACATAGCGAAATAAGATAGTAACTAGCTAATTGTGAAGCCACTTACTTCAGCTCCTTCCAAATGCTTCTGTAGGAAACCTAGGTCACTCAACTACTCATACAAATTTAAGTGTTTTAGGAACAGAAAAGAAAACTCCAAGTCAAACATGGGTCTGATGTGAGTAGATCAAAACAATGTAATTCTTATTTTTATAAAACGCTTTGAAATCAAAGGTATCTCATAAGACCACGCCACACATAAACAAGAATGGGTTTTTACCTTACCATAACCAAAACACTTATATAAAAATCCAGTGATATTATGATAATGTCTAGGGTTTTTAAGTAAAATAGAACATAACTGAAATGCTTGCATCTCACGTTCCAAAATATTTTGATACTACTAAATTGTATGGTACTTATTGGAGAATGGGTTCCATACAATGACTGTCCTACTGGGGTACCGACCATCACGGTGCATCTCTAGATAAAATAAAACCATGGACCTCGCTTGGATCCTTTTCCAATACAAGACTGACCTACCCCTTATTGGATAGTGCCGAATAAGATATCCCTCAATTGGGACCAGCAATTGTACCGAAGCATACATGAGTTGATTATAGGGACTCTATATAGAATAACCTTACCCTAATTGGAGCGAACCACATAGCCTTGCTGCATTTCCCCTGTTTCAGTCATTCCTGGTTGATGAGATTTGAGGCTACGTTTACCTTTATTATAGAATTTCCACTTGGAATACTAATATTGCCTTCCATATCTTGACAAAATGTCAACATTCATCCATGAAAGTCATTCAGAAGATGAATGAACCAAAGGCATCATTTCCACTACACCTGTTTTGGAATCACCCTCAGGGTTGGTAGAAAATAGCCCTTGAACTTTAAAGTCTTCATCTTGGAATTTACCTTTACCATTTCTAACTCGAATGTTTATGTTCTTCGAAGTGATTTTCGAATAACAACTAATATCCAATCCCGGTCTCTTTAAATCAACATTCGTTATTTTAATGGGTAAAGTTGTTTACAGGGGACTGTTCCACTATCAGGGTGTAAGGCTTATAGATGAAAAAACATTTCTTATGCTTAGACTATCATGATGTGCTTATCGAAATTGATCCCTTTGTATTCATCATATTTTCGAAGTGGGTGTTTATGATAAGCACAAGTCGGCTTACTTTCAATAATATGTGTCATTATTTTATTATAACTATTTTAATTTATTTGGTTGCTTAATAGCATGGACAAGATATCCTTTGGTTTAAAAATAATTTTCTTAAACAAGAAAGTTGGTTAAAATAAAATAATTGATAGAGTTTTAAAAGAAACTTTAAAATAAATAAACCTTAATTAAATCGTAAGTTTAAAACTCAATTAACCTTTAATTAATCTTAATTAAATCAAAATTAGATCATAAATAACCCTAATTTTACTTATAATAAAAATTTAGTTAAATAACTTTCATTTAAGAATTAATTCCAAATTAAGTGGATAACTGACCTTTGATTAAATAACTGAAAAAATAGTGGCATGTGTTAGGGCTATAACTCATTAAATAACTAACTCTAATTAAATACTCAATTAAAGTAAATAAACTTGATTAAATAAGAATTAATTTCCACTTTCTTAATTAATCATTATTTAAAACTTCCCTAATTAAAATAATTTACTTAGTTAATATTTTCTTAAATATAATTACTTAACCTAATTACTTAATTAACTAATTAAATAATAATTACCATATTAAATAAATAAAATATTAAACAATTAAGACTAGAACTTTTGACTTACTTACTTAGTTTGAAATGAATCTTCAAAAATAAAAGTGAGTAGTACACATAGGCTTAGGAAATAATTTAAAAACGTGTAAGTGCTTATGATTAAATATGTATATGCATGCACCTCCATCCTCTCCCCTTTATCATTTCCGTCCACGACATGTTCACCCTTTCCTTGCATTATTCATGCCATGCTCTAGTACTATGTGTTGAAAAAAGATATTTTTATATATGTATATATTTGATAAATAAAATATTAATTGTTTCTATACCTAAGGAGAAAACATGTACATGTATATCCATGTACACACCATGTTAAAATGGTTTGTAATGTGTGAATGTATGTTTATAATAGTGTTATGACATTATAAATAAATTTTACCAATGAAAAATCAGTATTTTGAAAAATAATTTCCGTTCACATTTTCAATTTCTCTATGAACTATATATTTTGGTAAAAAAATTTTGAAAACGATTTTATCATCATTGGTTATTATTTAAAATATTTTTATTTGTTAATAAAAATTAATTTATTAATTATTTAAAATATAAATAAATAATCATTTAAATATAAATTCTCGGTCGTTACAACTTGATTGATGCTTCCTCTGCCACACACTACAACAAATACATCTTATTACAATATTTGTATTTAAAACATTATAAAAACCCTATTTTATGACTTTTTTAGAAAAAATTGTAAAACATGACTTTCTACAATGTTTCCTCTAAAAACATTGTAAAAACCCAACTTTTTTTAAATATTGTCACAGTACACTTTTAAGCACAGTTTTAAAAGGTTGTAAAAAAATTCTACAAATAAATATTAATTTATTACAATTATTTTTTAAAAGTAGTTTTATTCACAGGTGAATATGCTAGGTATTGCTTAAAATATTGTAACAATTAATAATTAGTAGCAAATATTTAATACTTGCTTAAATAATTTATTGATGTTGGTTTGTAATAAATAATTTATAAATGAAAGCTTATATAGGTAAACGTTATAATATTAGTTTTGAAGCAAACTTTGTAAAAATCTTATTTTTTACAATGTTTTTGTAGCAAAGCTTGCTATTAAATAATTAATATTTAATAGTTAGTAGTTACTATTAGATAACTAATATTCAATTATAATTAATGGTAACAAGTAATAATTAAGAAGTAATAACTAATAAATAAGAATTAATATTAAATAACTAATTTTTATTAATTAATTAATCTTCCAAGACTATTAGTAGAAAATTTTGGTTTCTTTAATGGGAGATTAAAAAATTTAGTGATGAATTTTCAGTAAACTTTCCATCTAAACAATTCTTACCTTTGGGTTTGAAATTTCTATACAAGGAGAAGGTTATTATTGGGATTTGGGAATGGGCTGTTAATGATGGAATGAAGCAATGGGTTTACGATAAAAGTGTGTGGATTAAACTAAGGGTCTGCACTATTCTTATCGAATGTATAGGCATTATCTTAGTAAGGTTGACTTTTTATTGAAATTAGAGGATATGAATTTAAAATTTGATTATTCATTTCTTCTTGTTGAAATTATTATCAGTAAGGAATCTTACATTTGGACCACTAACATTTGCAAAGATTTTGAGATACTTAATATGCATAATGATTGGTTCGACCACGTATCTCCCCTATGAAAGTATTCGATATGGATAATTACACTACTCAGAATGTTTCACACGTAGATAAGATAACAGACCAGGGTAATTTTATAATGAATGATATGGACTATCGTTCTAGTTTTGATGAGATTAAGGCTTATGGGTAGGAGTCTGATGTTGATAAGAGGAGTTATGATCATGGTATTCTCTATGATGTTATGTTGGATGAGAATAAGATGAGTTCAGAAAATGATCTTAACATTGATTTATCACTTTATAATAAGTTTATTGTCTTACTAATTTGGGAGATGATGTTAATGGTCTGAATTATTACAATGACTCTAATAGTTGCAGTGATACACACATTGATATAATAACTTGTGATATTGGTGAAGTGGATATGGCGCATGCTCTTGTATGTGAGCACGTATAAGTAAAATGCTGAAGTTACAAAGTACGTACCTATACATGAGTTTACACCTGTTATGGAGCATTTGATTATTAAAACTAACGTTGGTGTTGTGGGATTTAGTGAAATTTCAAGCACTAGAAGGGATTTTTTATGGAGTGGGATTCGAGTGCTTTTAATCTACACTTCTGATATATTGGATGTCTATGCACCTTTTTCCAGAATGGGTGATCGATAAAATTGATAAAATAAGAAGGGATTTTTGTTGAAATGGTGATAATCCGGACAGTAGTCTAAAATGTATAGTTAACTGGGACCTTTTTTGTGAATCGAAAAAGGAGAGAGGACTAGGTATTATTAATATATGTAACATGCATATATATTATTAGGGAAGTGGTTAAGGAAATTTAAGGATATAAATGATAAGTCTTTTTGGAAAGAAATTGTCTAAATTATTGTAATGGCAGTTATAATTTATATCAAATTATACATAATGTTAGTAATAACTTGTCTACATTTTGGAAAACAATTTTAAAATGTCATGATATTTTTAACGTTGGTATGAGTACGATCATACATTCCATCAATAATAAACCTTTTGGCATAATCCTTGAATATCTTCATTCCACTTAGGATTGAATTTAAAGAACTTTTTGAAATTTGTAACTTTAAAAATGCTTTAATTAAAGATGTTTTTTCTTCGGATAATGATCTCCTTCGAAACTTTAGTTTCAGTAGAATTTTCGAAGGAACAACTCTTGGACAATTTGCCTAATTATGTACAAGATTGAACCTATATAATTAATATTGGTAATGAAAATGGTATTATTAATTGGGATGGGGTTAAAAGATAGAAATTCACTTCTAATTCATTGTATAAATTTATCAATTACTCGAGAGTTACTAATAACACTTTTAATCTTATTTGGAAAGCAAATGCACCACCAAAAGCTCAATGACATATATGGTTGACCATATATAGGAAGCTAAATACTATAGAACTTTTAAAAAGAAAGAATTTGCAAATTGATAATAAATATATATTTTGTAAATTATATCTAGGAAATATTAATCATATATATTACGAGTGTAAAGATACTTATTACATTCTTAAAAATACTTTTAAAATATTTAACTTTAATATTACAACTAAATTTTTGATTGTGATATTTATTGGAATAATATAAGATTAAAATTTAAAGTGGATATAGATTTTTACTTAACACGTTATTTACTATAATTTGTTGGTTTATTTGGTTTGAGAGAAACTAGAGATTGTTTAATAATAATAATAATAATAGTCACACAAATAAATTGGTAATGACAATCATATTATTTTTTTAATTGGATCTCCAAAATATTACTTGGCTAAAAATAATCATTTTTTAGTATATCTTAATTTGATTAGAGAAAATATTAATTTATTTAAGCAAAAATGTAATATCTCGGAAATTTGGGGCAATATCAATTTAATAATCTGTTTAAATAATTAAATTGATTTGATAATCTTTGATAATAAATGTTTGAATTGATTTAATAATCTAATTAAATAAAATATTTAATTAGTGATTTATCTTTTAAAAGTTTAATAAAATATTTTCTATTTATAATATATATGTATAATTGTATATATTGTAAATAGTTGGTTTGAATTTAACAAATGAAATTATGTTTTCAAATTTCTAATATATATATTTGGTAATTTGGAAATTATGATTTAAATTAATATTAAGCTTTCCAAAGATATTTAATAAATAACTATATAGTTTTAAAATACATAATATAAATGTTTAATTGTTTAAAAATAGAATTTAGCTTAAGTTCAAATTTAAATAAAAGGTTTGTTTATTTCTTTTTAAATATTACTAGATTTGTATGTATTAAAAATAGAAGTTTAAATACAATTTACATATGGTATTAATTCATTGAATAATAGAAGTAATTTATAATCTCTTTTATAAATTATTTAAAATTGTCAAATTTGATATTTTCAAATAATAATTATAATACTTTGTTTTTATAAATATAAATAGACTTTGATAAAATAGAATTGTTATTTTAAATGGTAGTTATATATGCATATATATAACTTGATTTTAAAATTGGATTTTTAAATTTAATTTGAATTTGAATTAAATGTTGAAATTCAAAAGAATAAACAATTTTAAAATATTTGGATAAGTTTTCATTTATATATATTTTGTTATAACATTTTCTTTAAAAGAAATTCAAATATATACATTTAAATAAAGTATAAAAACTATTATTTACATTTAAAAATAAATAAAAATATGTATTAAATACTTAAAAGACAAATGTCACCATATTAAGGCTTGATAAAACATGTGTAAATTAAATAGCTAATGTATATGACAAGTGTCACCTTTAATTTAATTTTTCTTTTATTTTTATTTAAATTATTTCAGCATTTATACATATGTTTCCCCTCTTTATTTTTTTTCTATCTTTTTTTTTCAATTCAAAACCAAGAAGAACTCAAACCAAAAATCTCAGAACAAAAATCTGAAACTCAATCATCTCATAAACAAAAGATTTATCAAAATCAAAAGCTTCTGCACCATTTTCCTGGAATCTGTAAACAAATCATGTTCAAAACAAATCAATTAGCAAAACTCTTCAAATACAAAATCAAACCCCTCGTTATCAAAAAGGCCTGCATCATATTTATCAAATCTGGAAAAATGATTTCTGCATGCACCTGGAAATGAAGCAAATCTGCATCATTTTTCTCTGCAACCTGGAATCAACTTTGAAAATCAAAGAGCCTGCATGCATGTAATTTGGAAAGGGAGCAAAAGCATTTTAGTCTCTGAACATCTCAGCACTCAAGTTTTAAAAGTTTAAAGCTTTTCAAAAAAATAAATTAAAGAGGCTGCCTCTGTTTGAATCAGGTGAGTAACAATTTTTGATAACTACTTAAGTTAAATCATGGTTGCCTAATTTAGTATGATTTCTGTTGCCTGGTTTGCTCTGGAAATAAGATTTGCCTGTGTGAATATTTGCAAGTATATTTGTGGATGAATGATATATGAATGTATGCTGTAGTCTGCAATGACTCTGTTCCCTGATTCAAGCCCATTTTTTTTACTTAAATTCCCTATCACCTGATCTAATCATTATTATCAATTGAGATATAAACAAAAACTGTTTGTGTGATCATAAGTTTAAGCTTAAAATTTTAATTAAGTTAAAATGAATACAAACTTCCTCTGGAAACCAAAATGGTCTGGAAACATGAGTTTTGTTCAAAACTTAAATTCTTTAATTTATTAAATTAAGATTGTAATCTGAAACCTTAAAAGAAAATATGATTTTTAAATCAGAAAACAAAATTTTTAGTTTGGAATTTGGGAAGCAGTTCTGTGATGAACTAAAAAGAGGAATTTGGGGTTTTCTGGTGATCTCGGGGTGCTGGAGGGTTGAAGTTTCTTCTGGAGGAAGAGGAGCGAATGGTGAGGCCGGGAAAAATTCCAGAAAGATGGTCAGAGACCAGTGGTGGCGATGGTTGTCTGTTTTTGTTTGTAGACCTAGTTTTGACGATGGCTGGAAGTTTGATCATCTCGAGTCCTAGAATTGATCGAGTGTCACTATACTTAGGGAAATGATAGCATGGGTGTTAGCGAAGGCGAGGCCGGAAGTTCAGCAACTCCGATGGTCGGAGGAGCAAGGAGGAAGTTGTTCCAGGCTTTATTTTCTGTTCCAGGATGGGTTGAATGCTCGATTCGATTTCGAGTTCGTAGTGATGCTGTTGGTGGTCGGGATATAGTTCTCAGGTGATCGCCGATGTGAAGAAGTCGTCGTGGTTGACCAGGATGGTCGGAGGATGGTGGTTGACTGTGCACGTGCACGGTTGCGAGTATCTGAGGTTGTTTTGGGGAAACGATGTACTCGGGGTTTTCTCGAGTAAATTTAGTTTTTGCTCGGAGTAAATAGGGTTTGGACTCGAAGTTTTAAAGTAAAAAGGCTCGAGTAAAATTTGATGTTGCCAGGTTTTAAAAATTGTTTGTTTTTAAATTTTAAATGAATTTAAAATTTGAAAACAAGATTTTAAACCAAGTTTAAAATCACAATTTTAAATAGGGATTCAAAACTGAATCTGTGATATAGTTTTAAAAATTAAATCAAATTTTATAAAATGAAAGGTTTTAACAACTTTAAAATGTTAAAGTATTTTATAAAATGGTTTTTAAAATCTGGGAATAAAAATTTAAACAGGATTTTAAATTTAAGTTTAAATCTGGATTCAAAATTGAATTTGAATCTTAGTTTGAAATAAAAGAAAGTTTTTAAATTTTAAAATGTTTTTAAAACAACTTTGAAGGATAAGCATATTTAAAATCACAATTAGTATTTTCTTTATCATGTAATTTAAAAGGTTTTTGAATTGATTTTAAAACATTGTTAAAGTTTTTAATTATTTTCATTTTAAATTCTTAAATTTAAAATGAAATTGAAAGTAAATTTTAAACAAATTGTTGTTAAAATGTTTTGCTAATGATAATTTAATCATTAATGAGATTAAGGTTTATCTTAAATTATTTAGAACTTAATGATTTATAATTCAATAAATTATTAAGGAAATTAAAGGATAATTTATCAATTTAATTAATTAATGATTTGGGTTAATGAATTTAGTAATTATGGGTTTAAAATTGATTAATTAAGGTTTAATTAAATTAATTAAAGGTTAATTAATTTGGAATTAAGGATCATTAATTAGAATAAGCTAAGATTATTAATTAATGGTTAGGAATAAATTAATCAAGTAATTAAGGATGAATTAAGTTGTTGTTAGGTACTTAATTAATTAAAGATTAATTTATTGGTGATTAGAATTAATTAATTTGAAATGAATAATGGTTAATTAAAGTTTAATTATTTAAGAAAAATAATTAAAGAATAATTAATAGTTAATGTAGATCATTAATTTGGGTTAAATAAGTAATTAATTAATGTGATTAATTTTGATAATTAAATAGATTAATTAATTAAGGTTAATCATTTGTGAAATTGTTTAATTAAATATAATTTCTTAATGGAAGTAATTTAAGGAATAAATTACTCATTGTAATTAATTGAGTTTAAATTAATTAGTTAAGTTAATTAATTAAGTTTAATTAATTTAAGATAATAATTTAATGATTTGTGAAGTATAATTACTTAATGTAATTTAATGAAGTATAATTACTTATGAAAGTAATTAATAGATAATTACTGATGTAATTAATGGAGTAATTAAGGGTAGTTAATTACTTAATGGAATTAATCAAGGGATTAATTAAGAAATTAATTAAGTAATAATTAATTTATTTTAAGAAGTAATTAAGGGTAGTTAATTACTGAATGAGATTAATCAAAAGGTGATTGATAATTATGATTTAATTGAAGATTAATTACTTAATGTAATTTAAATAAAGTAATTAATGATAAAATGTAATTAAGGATCATTAATTAATATAATTAATGATGTAATTAAGAATTGATTAATTAAGGAAATTAATAAATAAAGTGATTAATTAATGTAATTAATTAAGGAGTAAGGTAATTAATTATAGTTAATTAATAAATGAAGTAATTAAAGGTTAATTACTATAAGTGGTTAAGAGTAATTAATTTGTGAAATTAATTTAAATGCTAATTACCTGAATGTAATTAAATGTTAATTAATCAAGGATGATTAATTAAAATAATTGGATAATGGTTGATTAATTAAGTGATAATTAATTAATAGTGATTTAAGCAAGATTGATAATGATGGAAGTAATTAATTTAATTTACTTTAAATTAATTAGAGATGAAGTATTTAATTTAATTCATTTTAAATTAATTATAGATGGTTATTAATAAATCATTGCTTATGTATGGATGATATTGATTTGTCTTGAATGGTTTGAGATCTCAGATATGAGATAGTATCAATTGATACTGTATTATTTGGATGCTTTGGTTGCATAGTGATGATGATATGGATTATCTGCTTATAATGATTATCTATTGTGAATCTGTGAATTATCTATCTGTGTGTATATAGATAATAGAATGGAATTGTTTTAACCTTAAAACAACTTGGCCCTTAAAAGATACGTTTTGGATTTCGATGAGACCGGGATCGGGTTTCCGTATACCGGAATTCCAGGTCTGGAGACCCGAATACCACATCGATCCAAATTTACGATAGGTCGTGAATCTCAAGTTAAGATGAAGATTCAGAGTGCAAGGGTTATTGTCGTTAACTCTGAGGGTGATTCCAAAACGAGTGTAACGAGATAATGCCTTCGGTTTCGTTCGAACCCGGAACGAACTTGTATGGATTGAATGCTTTCAGCACATCGTCAGGCGGACGATGAGCATTCTAAGTGATATGTTCTGATTAAAGGTAATCGTAACCTCAAGCCTCATCAACCGGGAATGGCTAAAATAGGGGAGGTGCAGCAAGGCTTCGTGGGTAGCACCCACTGAGAGCAAGATAGATCCCTGTCTAGAGGTCCCTTTTCTTTTATTCGGCTTAGTGTGTGGTTGGTCGCGCCAACTACGGGATTATCTTGTTCGGGATTATCCAGTAAGGGATGGTTCCAGCTTTGTGTTGCAGGGGAGCGGGCGTACTCCTCGGTACGGTGATCTAGGCCACGTACTGTGACGGGCGGTACCCCAGTAGCCCTGCCATTGTATGGAATCCAAACTCCAATAAGTGCCGTACGTATTAGTTGTGCCCAACTATGTTGGAATGTGAGATGTAAGCATTTCAGCTATTTCTATATTTTACTTGAAAACCCTAGACCCTATTATAATAAAATCAGATTTCCTATCAAATGTTTTGGTTAGCGTAAGGTAAAAACTTACCCATGTTTATTTGTGGGGAGTCTTACGTGATACCTTTTCTTTCTAAAGGTTTTGAAGTTAAGCAAGTTTAACCTGTTACTCACACCAGACCCATGTCTGACCCAAGTGTTTATTTCTGTTTTATAAACTCTTGGGTACTCAAATTTTTACGAGTAGCCAAGGGATTCAGGTTTAGCTTTGACGAATATTCTGGAGGAGCAATGGAGCAGGAGGCTTCGGCGTTCGTAGATATAGTATTCCGCTGTGTTGATATCTGTGATAGTGTCTTGTCTTGTATTTGAGTTGTAATGTCTAGACAGATGATTATAACTGTCTAGTAAGTGATGTATATGCTGTGTAACTCTGTAAATTGTTGTATACTATGTAATAGTTTATGTTATTAATATAATTTATTCGTTCCGCTGTGAGATTGTTGTTGTTGTTTCTTTCTTTCTTCTCTTCTTTTCTATTTTCTACCCCTTTCTTTCTTATTAACGATGCGACTTTCTGTGGAGAGAAAGTCGTGGTCGTCACACGTGGTATCAGAGCATAGGTTGAGCGAATGCCTAAGCTTTTGGTTAAGTGAATATCAGAACACTAGGTTGAGTGAATACCTAGGTTCGGAAGGATTGTTCATTAGAGATAGGATCTGTAGCAACCTGTTTGAGTGTATATATATATATACGAGAGCGTGTATTTGTTAGTTATATAAAATGGTTTTATATTGTGTTAATTGATCGGTTGAGTGGTATATGGATTCTGGTCAATACGAGTAGCTAACGTTATTGATAGGGATCTCTAAACACTTGACCAGGCCAACGGACACAATATTGTTTTAAAAAGGTAAATGAAATAATTTTACCCAGATATAATTTCTATATAAAAAAGTATCATTTTAAATGTATATGGTATTTATAATGATTGGTTGAGATGATAACAATTTATCATCTAGGAGTCTGAGTATTGAGGTTGGAAGAGTATCTGGCGAGACTGTAAACCTAATACCGTCTCGAGTGAACTTTACAGTTGTGTAAGGATTTCACAATCTCTGAAGGAAACCTGTTAAGGTTCGGAGTTTATCTTAGGAGTTGGATATGTCAGTGAGGCAGAAGCGAGTGATGGTATCTTGATACTTCTGGAAGAAGTAGCTGCGTGATGAGATGCAGTGACTATGGATGTTCCCGAAGATGTTTTCTTTGGAACAAGTTTAAGGAAGTGTTTCTGCTTCGGTGTGATGGCTGAGTTCAGCATGGTGATTCTGTTTGAGGTCCGAGTTTCTCGAAGAGCTTTGGATTGAGAAGTCTTTGGCATCTGTGGCAGCAGTGCAGCTTGGAGTGTTCTGTGCATTGGCAGGAAGTTTTCTGGCTGAGCAGTTTTTCTGAAGGTAGAGTTCAGAAGCAGCAGAGTGGATCCATTTCTTCGATAGATTGGATAGTTAAGTATAAGCTGTTCTGATTGGTAAAGAGAGAACAGTTTTCTTTGCAGTTAGGCTGGGTTGATCGCAAAAGTGACTTGCGATTGCTGAGTGTTCTCTTGAGTTATCTGAGATTTTCTGGGATGTGTTGTCCAGTTTGTGCTTGTGTTCTTCATCAGCATTCTACTCCAGATCAGAGTGGTGCAGCAGAAGCAGTTTAGGAGTGCATTTCTGGATAGAATAAGTAAGTTTGGAATCTACTGATGGAGTAGAGTTGTGTTTTGGATTATGGGTAGATCTTGGAGAGATCATTCTATTGAGTTATCTTTGGTCCTGTTTGTTTCAAGAAGCATCAGCGAAGGTTGAGTTGATCAGGAAGGATTTGTAGTCAACACAGGATCGTCTGAAGGATTTTGTAGATAAGAGACGGAGGAATTTGGAATTCGAAGTTGGAGACTTCGTTGTTGTGAAGTTTTTCTCTGGTAAAAGGGAGCTATAAGATGGGTAAGTCTGGGAAGTCAGCTCCGAGGAATATTGGATCTTTTCTATATTCTGTTTTGGATAAGAGTTTGGTCTACTGGATTGAATTGTCAGTTTGGATAACTAGAATTTGATATGTATTTTACGTATCTCTGAGGGAATACGTGTTTGATCTATCTCTGGTTTAGAACCAGCAGTTCTGGAGGAATTGGTTGTTGAGTCAGACTCGTCTGTAGTCTGATATTCTGTTTAGTTTTGTAGATCTAGAGAGTAGAAGCTCTATAGCTTAGTAGTATTGGTTGTTTGGATTGTTTGTAGAGCGAGTATCCCGGTATATATATATACTTGGGGAAACTCGAGGAAATTCTATTCAGAATTTTTCGCTGGATAGTTAGAATTGTTTGTTTGGATGATTGGTTGCTATGATTGTTAGCATATGGACGATAATACATCCTTGTGATTTAAAAAGATTATTAAATTACCTTTGTTTTAAATTTCGGGGACGAAATTATTTTAAGGGGGGAGGAATGTAATATCCCGGAAATTTGGGGCAATATCAATTTAATAATCTGTTTAAATAATTAAATTGATTTGATAATCTTTGATAATAAATGTTTGAATTGATTTAATAATCTAATTAAATAAAATATTTAATTAGTGATTTATCTTTTAAAAGTTTAATAAAATATTTTCTATTTATAATATATATGTATAATTGTATATATTGTAAATAGTTGGTTTGAATTTAACAAATGAAATTATGTTTTCAAATTTCTAATATATATATTTGGTAATTTGGAAATTATGATTTAAATTAATATTAAGCTTTCCAAAGATATTTAATAAATAACTATATAGTTTTAAAATACATAATATAAATGTTTAATTGTTTAAAAATAGAATTTAGCTTAAGTTCAAATTTAAATAAAAGGTTTGTTTATTTCTTTTTAAATATTACTAGATTTGTATGTATTAAAAATAGAAGTTTAAATACAATTTACATATGGTATTAATTCATTGAATAATAGAAGTAATTTATAATCTCTTTTATAAATTATTTAAAATTGTCAAATTTGATATTTTCAAATAATAATTATAATACTTTGTTTTTATAAATATAAATAGACTTTGATAAAATAGAATTGTTATTTTAAATGGTAGTTATATATGCATATATATAACTTGATTTTAAAATTGGATTTTTAAATTTAATTTGAATTTGAATTAAATGTTGAAATTCAAAAGAATAAACAATTTTAAAATATTTGGATAAGTTTTCATTTATATATATTTTGTTATAACATTTTCTTTAAAAGAAATTCAAATATATACATTTAAATAAAGTATAAAAACTATTATTTACATTTAAAAATAAATAAAAATATGTATTAAATACTTAAAAGACAAATGTCACCATATTAAGGCTTGATAAAACATGTGTAAATTAAATAGCTAATGTATATGACAAGTGTCACCTTTAATTTAATTTTTCTTTTATTTTTATTTAAATTATTTCAGCATTTATACATATGTTTCCCCTCTTTATTTTTTTTTCTATCTTTTTTTTTCAATTCAAAACCAAGAAGAACTCAAACCAAAAATCTCAGAACAAAAATCTGAAACTCAATCATCTCATAAACAAAAGATTTATCAAAATCAAAAGCTTCTGCACCATTTTCCTGGAATCTGTAAACAAATCATGTTCAAAACAAATCAATTAGCAAAACTCTTCAAATACAAAATCAAACCCCTCGTTATCAAAAAGGCCTGCATCATATTTATCAAATCTGGAAAAATGATTTCTGCATGCACCTGGAAATGAAGCAAATCTACATCATTTTTCTCTGCAACCTGGAATCAACTTTGAAAATCAAAGAGCCTGCATGCATGTAATTTGGAAAGGGAGCAAAAGCATTTTAGTCTCTGAACATCTCAGCACTCAAGTTTTAAAAGTTTAAAGCTTTTCAAAAAAATAAATTAAAGAGGCTGCCTCTGTTTGAATCAGGTGAGTAACAATTTTTGATAACTACTTAAGTTAAATCATGGTTGCCTAATTTAGTATGATTTCTGTTGCCTGGTTTGCTCTGGAAATAAGATTTGCCTGTGTGAATATTTACAAGTATATTTGTGGATGAATGATATATGAATGTATGCTGTAGTCTGCAATGACTCTGTTCCCTGATTCAAGCCCATTTTTTTTACTTAAATTCCCTATCACCTGATCTAATCATTATTATCAATTGAGATATAAACAAAAACTGTTTGTGTGATCATAAGTTTAAGCTTAAAATTTTAATTAAGTTAAAATGAATACAAACTTCCTCTGGAAACCAAAATGGTCTGGAAACATGAGTTTTGTTCAAAACTTAAATTCTTTAATTTATTAAATTAAGATTGTAATCTGAAACCTTAAAAGAAAATATGATTTTTAAATCAGAAAACAAAATTTTTAGTTTGGAATTTGGGAAGCAGTTCTGTGATGAACTAAAAAGAGGAATTTGGGGTTTTCTGGTGATCTCGGGGTGCTGGAGGGTTGAAGTTTCTTCTGGAGGAAGAGGAGCGAATGGTGAGGCCGGGAAAAATTCCAGAAAGATGGTCAGAGACCAGTGGTGGCGATGGTTGTCTGTTTTTGTTTGTAGACCTAGTTTTGACGATGGCTGGAAGTTTGATCATCTCGAGTCCTAGAATTGATCGAGTGTCACTATACTTAGGGAAATGATAGCATGGGTGTTAGCGAAGGCGAGGCCGGAAGTTCAGCAACTCCGATGGTCGGAGGAGCAAGGAGGAAGTTGTTCCAGGCTTTATTTTCTGTTCCAGGATGGGTTGAATGCTCGATTCGATTTCGAGTTCGTAGTGATGCTGTTGGTGGTCGGGATATAGTTCTCAGGTGATCGCCGATGTGAAGAAGTCGTCGTGGTTGACCAGGATGGTCGGAGGATGGTGGTTGACTGTGCACGTGCACGGTTGCGAGTATCTGAGGTTGTTTTGGGGAAACGATGTACTCGGGGTTTTCTCGAGTAAATTTAGTTTTTGCTCGGAGTAAATAGGGTTTGGACTCGAAGTTTTAAAGTAAAAAGGCTCGAGTAAAATTTGATGTTGCCAGGTTTTAAAAACTGTTTGTTTTTAAATTTTAAATGAATTTAAAATTTGAAAACAAGATTTTAAACCAAGTTTAAAATCACAATTTTAAATAGGGATTCAAAACTGAATCTGTGATCTAGTTTTAAAAATTAAATCAAATTTTATAAAATGAAAGGTTTTAACAACTTTAAAATGTTAAAGTATTTTATAAAATGGTTTTTAAAATCTGGGAATAAAAATTTAAACAGGATTTTAAATTTAAGTTTAAATCTGGATTCAAAATTGAATTTGAATCTTAGTTTGAAATAAAAGAAAGTTTTTAAATTTTAAAATGTTTTTAAAACAACTTTGAAGGATAAGCATATTTAAAATCACAATTAGTATTTTCTTTATCATGTAATTTAAAAGGTTTTTGAATTGATTTTAAAACATTGTTAAAGTTTTAAATTATTTTCATTTTAAATTCTTAAATTTAAAATGAAATTGAAAGTAAATTTTAAACAAATTGTTGTTAAAATGTTTTGCTAATGATAATTTAATCATTAATGAGATTAAGGTTTATCTTAAATTATTTAGAACTTAATGATTTATAATTCAATAAATTATTAAGGAAATTAAAGGATAATTTATCAATTTAATTAATTAATGATTTGGGTTAATGAATTTAGTAATTATGGGTTTAAAATTGATTAATTAAGGTTTAATTAAATTAATTAAAGGTTAATTAATTTGGAATTAAGGATCACTAATTAGAATAAGCTAAGATTATTAATTAATGGTTAGGAATAAATTAATCAAGTAATTAAGGATGAATTAAGTTGTTGTTAGGTACTTAATTAATTAAAGATTAATTTATTGGTGATTAGAATTAATTAATTTGAAATTAATAATGGTTAATTAAAGTTTAATTATTTAAGAAAAATAATTAAAGAATAATTAATAGTTAATGTAGATCATTAATTTGGGTTAAATAAGTAATTAATTAATGTGATTAATTTTGATAATTAAATAGATTAATTAATTAAGGTTAATCATTTGTGAAATTGTTTAATTAAATATAATTTCTTAATGGAAGTAATTTAAGGAATAAATTACTCATTGTAATTAATTGAGTTTAAATTAATTAGTTAAGTTAATTAATTAAGTTTAATTAATTTAAGATAATAATTTAATGATTTGTGAAGTATAATTACTTAATGTAATTTAATGAAGTATAATTACTTATGAAAGTAATTAATAGATAATTACTGATGTAATTAATGGAGTAATTAAGGGTAGTTAATTACTTAATGGAATTAATCAAGGGATTAATTAAGAAATTAATTAAGTAATAATTAATTTATTTTAAGAAGTAATTAAGGGTAGTTAATTACTGAATGAGATTAATCAAAAGGTGATTGATAATTATGATTTAATTGAAGATTAATTACTTAATGTAATTTAAATAAAGTAATTAATGATAAAATGTAATTAAGGATCATTAATTAATATAATTAATGATGTAATTAAGAATTGATTAATTAAGGAAATTAATAAATAAAGTGATTAATTAATGTAATTAATTAAGGAGTAAGGTAATTAATTATAGTTAATTAATAAATGAAGTAATTAAAGGTTAATTACTATAAGTGGTTAAGAGTAATTAATTTGTGAAATTAATTTAAATGCTAATTACCTGAATGTAATTAAATGTTAATTAATCAAGGATGATTAATTAAAATAATTGGATAATGGTTGATTAATTAAGTGATAATTAATTAATAGTGATTTAAGCAAGATTGATAATGATGGAAGTAATTAATTTAATTTACTTTAAATTAATTAGAGATGAAGTATTTAATTTAATTCATTTTAAATTAATTATAGATGGTTATTAATAAATCATTGCTTATGTATGGATGATATTGATTTGTCTTGAATGGTTTGAGATCTCAGATATGAGATAGTATCAATTGATACTGTATTATTTGGATGCTTTGGTTGCATAGTGATGATGATATGGATTATCTGCTTATAATGATTATCTATTGTGAATCTGTGAATTATCTATCTGTGTGTATATAGATAATAGAATTGAATTGTTTTAACCTTAAAACAACTTGGCCCTTAAAAGATACGTTTTGGATTTCGATGAGACCGGGATCGGGTTTCCGTATACCGGAATTCCAGGTCTGGAGACCCGAATACCACATCGATCCAAATTTACGATAGGTCGTGAATCTCAAGTGAAGATGAAGATTCAGAGTGCAAGGATTATTGTCGTTAACTCTGAGGGTGATTCCAAAACGAGTGTAACGAGATAATGCCTTCGGTTTCGTTCGAACCCGGAACGAACTTGTATGGATTGAATGCTTTCAGCACATCGTCAGGCGGACGATGAGCATTCTAAGTGATATGTTCTGATTAAAGGTAATCGTAACCTCAAGCCTCATCAACCGGGAATGGCTAAAACAGGGGAGGTGCAGCAAGGCTTCGTGGGTAGCACCCACTGAGAGCAAGATAGATCCCTGTCTAGAGGTCCCTTTTCTTTTATTCGGCTTAGTGTGTGGTTGGTCGCGCCAACTACGGGATTATCTTGTTCGGGATTATCCAGTAAGGGATGGTTCCGGCTTTGTGTTGCAGGGGAGCGGGCGTACTCCTCGGTACGGTGATCTAGGCCACGTACTGTGACGGGCGGTACCCCAGTAGCCCTGCCATTGTATGGAATCCAAACTCCAATAAGTGCCGTACGTATTAGTTGTGCCCAACTATGTTGGAATGTGAGATGTAAGCATTTCAGCTATTTCTATATTTTACTTGAAAACCCTAGACCCTATTATAATAAAATCAGATTTCCTATCAAATGTTTTGGTTAGCGTAAGGTAAAAACTTACCCATGTTTATTTGTGGGGAGTCTTACGTGATACCTTTTCTTTCTAAAGGTTTTGAAGTTAAGCAAGTTTAACCTGTTACTCACACCAGACCCATGTCTGACCCAAGTGTTTATTTCTGTTTTATAAACTCTTGGGTACTCAAATTTTTACGAGTAGCCAAGGGATTCAGGTTTAGCTTTGACGAATATTCTGGAGGAGCAATGGAGCAGGAGGCTTCGGCGTTCGTAGATATAGTATTCCGCTGTGTTGATATCTGTGATAGTGTCTTGTCTTGTATTTGAGTTGTAATGTCTAGACAGATGATTATAACTGTCTAGTAAGTGATGTATATGCTGTGTAACTCTGTAAATTGTTGTATACTATGTAATAGTTTATGTTATTAATATAATTTATTCGTTCCGCTGTGAGATTGTTGTTGTTGTTTCTTTCTTTCTTCTCTTCTTTTCTATTTTCTACCCCTTTCTTTCTTATTAACGATGCGACTTTCTGTGGAGAGAAAGTCGTGGTCGTCACAAAAAACACATAATTTTTAATAAGTAATAAGTATTGCATTAGCATTTATTCAAATTCGAATGATGATCTTATGGATTATCCTCACGTACTTTTGATTACGAGAGCATAGCGTTAATATTAATTTTTTACTTTTGTTTGAAATATATAAGTATATAACTACATACTTTATATATATATATATATCTGATTTTTAACCACATGATCACTATCTCATAACATAGAAATAATTTAGAGGTTGCTTAATGTGATTGTCTTTATTAGTAATCGAGTATATATTGTACGTTTATTGCTACCTTATAGTACAAGTTTTGGTATTATCAATTTTATTTTGATTATTGCATATATATATATATATGTATATAAATTATATATATTTGTATATAATTTTATTTATAAACATATATAAGTATTATTCTTTCCTTTTTGTATAGTTTTTCTCTACAGGCACTTGTTTAGGCTAAGAATGTTGTAGGATTGTTGTTTGTAGGGTTGCTGATTACAAGGGTGCAGGGTATTTGTTTGCATGATTGTTTGTTAAGAGAGATTTCATAATTTGAATTGTAACAACCGGGATTTTTGACACTCAAAAATCAATACTAATGCGTCCATTGTATTACATACCGATAAAATCGAATGGTGGAAAAAACCTGATAGTTAGGGAAAAGTAAACGAAGAGGTAGAAGAAAAAGAAACAACACAAAATCTCACAATCGCAACCGAGCAATATATAATAAATAATAACATGTCTTTATATCAAAAATAGCTATAACTTGTGAAGACCCAAATTATTGAGATTAGAATAATTAAAAAAAAAAGAGAAAACTTTCAGAAAACCAAAAATATATATATATATATATATGTAGTCTGGAGATAAATATTGAGAATGAGTTAAAAGTAATAATAGTTGAATTGAGTGAGTCTTATATTCACATGTAAACATATACATATATGTATCTTGAATATAAACAGTAATAAGAAATGGAATTTCAGAGGGAAGAGGATATATAACTGAGTGTATATATGGATATATGTTGCCATATGTTGTATTTATATATATATACCCAGAAAGAATAAACATAAGATAAGTAAAGAAAGAACACCAGAGTAATTAAGATTATGTATACCTTTACATATCCAGAGAAAACAGATGGTTTGAGATATTGACTAGAGGTTAATTGATAAAGAGGATATACATGTATATATTACAGTTTAACATAAAGAAAATAAAAATAATCCTGTAAAGAGAAAATTGTTTTCAACAATTAGGTAAGGAAAAAGATGATATATTCTTTGATAAATTAAAATGCTTTAAAAACCAGTTTTATATTAGTTATACATAAGTAAAATTTTGAAAGATAAGCCACATGAAAATAATATACAAATGAAACATGCAAATTGCATGTACACCGGGAAAAGCAGTGGATAACTGCTTTTACCAGAAATAGAAACCAGGGGAAAATGGCACATTTAGCCATAACAGCACACACAAAATTTGTAACAACCCGGGAGTTCGTACCGGTTCGTAATGTTTAATTATCGTCTTTAGACGGTCACTATTCTTAGCTATTTGTTTTGGGATTTTAAATCAGCTTGAAATTCCTTGAGAAAAAAATTGGTTAGGTATTGTTGGGCTTCAAAAGTTTAATGATCCACTTCTTTTGTGGACGAGATAATCTTGTATAACCGTTTCTCCCCTTCAATTTCGAAGACCCGACCCATTCATTTTCGACTTCAGCCCTAAACAAAAGAAGAAAAACATGGCGGCTTCATCTTCATTCTCTAAAATCTGAGATTAGGGCTTGCTCGAAGTTCCGCTTTTAATTCAATCGAATCGGTGGATATTCACGTGAAGCTTTGTCGATCGTCAATCCACTCGAGTGCGTTCGACTACTTCGATTCATTGAAGAGAGATTCGCTGCTTCGGTTCGATTTGCAAAGGTGAGTGATATTTATCGCTCACATCTAATTCAAGTAATTGATGACTTCTGACATGATTTTTGACTTGGTTCGACTCCGTTTCGACGTCGACTTTGAACTGTTCGTTTTCCTTGGAAATTTTGTCGATGTTGCCGATTCTTGTTTCCTGGTTATCACGTCACTACTTTATCTCTGATTTTATTTAATCGTGTGATCTGTTGGTTTGATATTGAAGGTGCCCTTCCTATTATCTATGGTGATTTTGTGTGAGTGTTTTCCCCTCACATTCTAATTCTATTCCCGTTCCTTACTGTGGCTGTTAATTATGTTTGATGCTGGAGTTTTCTCTGATTCAAGCAAAATTCATAGAAAAATGATACTGCTCTTTCATTTATACGGCCTTGGTAACTTTTGAATAGTTCAAATTTATGAATTTGGTTGTGATGATCGATGATTTCGTCGACTGATTCAAGTCGTTCTTTTCGGGTTGCTTGATTTCTATGGTTTTGGTTTTGCTAGTGACTTTTGTTTGGATGTTCATCCTAGTAGTATACTTTGCATATGTTGTTAAATATTTGTACATGTTATTTTGACTCTTGATTGGATACTGATTTTGGGGATTTCTAAATTTCCTCGATCATTTTAAAACTGGCATACCACTGTTTACAACCTGATGGTTCTACTGTGTTTGAACCTTTACTTGTGTATTACTGCACCATGTATAAATCCCTTGAATCTTAACTAGCACCTGATTACCTTGTATATACGATTGTTGTTTACCCTGTTGTTATGTCAGTGAGCATTTGCTCTAGTCTGGTTAATTTGCATTGTTGTTTCCTAGTCTGGAGTGTATATGTTTGGTTGCACTTATGTTCACCATGTTCTGGTCCACCTGAGTGCCTGCATGCCTTAGTCATTCATGAATGTTATATGTGCACCAATATATGTGTACATGTGTATTCGTGAACCAAGCATATTTAAAATACTGAAGCACTTGTCGACTTTGTTCGCTACCTAGTCGACCTGTATGAATGCGTGGACTTTACTGAATTGAGGTTGCCTATGACTTTTGTACTGCTGTTCCACCTGCTTTTGCTGTCCCTTCTATTTTGTGATCTCACATTTATGCGTACTGCCTTGAGTTAGGTTTACTTAAGGGCACTTGGTATTTCTTTAAGTTACAGTTCAGTTGCAAGGGTTTAGTTGTTTTCAGGTATAAATTGGTACCACTGCTGTTTGTTATTTAGCTCGGTTGTCTCGAGCACCTGTGCACCTCTGTCTATGGTTTCACTGACCTTGTTTTGATCGAAATTGCCATTTGATTGGTTTTGTACACATGTTGGAAATTAGTCCAGCCTTAGTTGCAAATGCAATCATATATTTTGACACTGAGTGGTATACATGCATCCAGATGTGTATACGTACATGAAGTACTTGTCGACCTTACTTACTGTCTGGTTGACATGTATGGACTGTTTAGTTTATTTGGTTTGACTTGAATTTTGTGCGTTTAAGTGGGCTTATCTGTTCTGGAGTTCACCAAGTGCATGCTTGTTTTCTTTTGGTTGCAGTAGGGTTGAGCCACGATAGTCGTAACTGCAGTTTTGATGTTCGGTATTGGCGAGGCAGTGCACGCGTGCGTGCACTGCAGCCACCCAGAATTGACAATTTTGAACCGATATTTTCTTTGTGTCGTGATGTATTGATCTTCTATGCCGTATTGGCGAGGCCGTACACGCGTGCGTGTACGGCAGCCAATCGAACTTTGATGGTTTTTAAAGTGACAATTTCAATGGCTTTAAATTGATTTAGTCGATTTGATAAATTGTTATTTATCTCTGTTCATAATTTAAATCTGCTGATTTTTGGTTAAACACTGTTAAGTGTTATATTGACCGTTATCCGGTTCCTTTGTTTAAAGAATCGGATAGACGGGAATTATTGTGACTGTCGCCTATTTAAATTATCACTGCCTATATGCACTAATAAACTGGTTTGAATTAGACTGACCTGGGTATTATTTTCTTTTGAATGTAATACTCGGGTCAGACCCGAGTATTTCAGGTTGTAGATTTCTTTCTTTGGGTTGCTGTTCGGGATTGAAGACTTTTCACATCTTCTGAAGTTGTCAGAGTCATTTTGTAGTAGTCGTGTCATTGTATAGAATGATATGTATTCATGTATATTAGTCGATAATGTACTTGTATATATAACTTCTAGAGTCGACAGTTGTAGTTGTATCATATGTATCGTGTCAACTATATTGTAACTGACATCGGTTATATATATATGAGATTTTTGTTAATCTGTGTTCCGCAATTATATTATCTATGTTATTGTTATATCTAATGTCCTAAACTATTATGAACTATCGTAGTTTGTTTTATACTGATAATTGGATATGTCGATGGGAGTAAATAAATAATAGATGAAAAATAAAAAGCATATACCACTCCTATCGAGATAACCAACATTAGTGTAAGGCCAACTACGGATGGTCACTCCTATCCAGCCTTATTCTTCGTAATAATAGACGGTATTTCTTTTAATACTCTTTGTTATTATGAGCATAGAGGTGGGGCGTCACAGTTGGTATCAGAGCTTGGGGTTTATGGACATAATATAAAACATAACTTGGATGGAACATATGTTACAACTATTGGTCGATGTTTTATCTGTGATTTGAGTCAAAACTAATGTTTTGAAATTTTGATGAAATTTTTAAATAACTTTATTTAAAAATAATAGTGAAATTATGTTCTGATGATTTGATTGATTTGTGTTCTGTTTATCAGAGTGCGCAGCGGTAACAGTGAAACTGTCTTCGCTGAGTACAACTGATAATCTTTTTGATTTAAGAATCAAAATACGAAATTGATATGAATTCCAATTGTTGTTTACATAGCTGTAATTATTTGTTTCTTTGAGAATTTCGAATCCAAATTGAGGATTCGAAGAAATTGCAGATATGTGATTTTTGTTGAAATTTCCGCTGGCTTTCTTTTGTACTAATCAACTATTGATTAGATTTTGCTGTTTTGAATTGTCTTCATTGAAGATACCTTCGAATGGTTTCTTTGTTCATTCTGTAGTACGCGCAAAAATTTGAATTGCGCGTTACTGCATTTATTTTTACGTTGAACCAATGCTTGGTTATGAAACGTATTTTGTTGCCGTTATTTTTATAACGGGATTTTTACACCAATGCAGAATTTTTGAGGCACGGTGTTTTGTTGACAATTTTAATGAATGAAAATTCACTGATGTCACATTTTGATGTGAATTCTTTTGATGAGATATTTGATGTTTTAAAATTACTGTCGCCTTGACTTCAGTAACAGCCCAATTTTTAAAAGTGGATTTTCAAGCGGTTATTCCGCAATACTGATGTGTAACCGTTTTACGGTATTTTTAGAAGCACAATTTCCTTATCGAAATTGTTACTGATTTGCTGCTTTAATCACGTGATTGGAAAAATCGTTTTAAAATGAAAATTGTTTTATAAATTTTTAATAGTTTGCGTTTTCAAAAGAATGAGAAAGCGACTTAAACGATTCAGCAAAATCGAGGATTATGACCCCTTTCTTTTACTGTTTCGCTTAACTCCGGACTTGTCCAGTTGAGAATGCGAATTGTTATTTTTACAAAATAAATAAAATTGTTTTCAAAAATTTTACAGTTTGCGATTTCAAAAGAATGAGGAAGCGATTTAAACGTTTCAGCAAAATCGAGGACTATGACCCCTTTCTTTTACTGATTCGCTTAATTCCGGACTTGTCCGTTTGAGAATGTGAAATGTATTTTTACAAAATACACAATTTTACACTTTCAAGGAAACGATGAAGAGAATCAAACGATTTAGTAAAACACGTGGTATGGGACATGTGCGTTTGCTATTTCGGTTAATTCCGGACTCGTTAATTGAAATATTTGATGATTTTGTGTGCTTTCGAGCCACTATGAGGACCTTCGGGTCATTTGTTGGGCTTTCGGCCCACTCTGCGGACCTTCGGGTCATTTGTTGGGCTTTCGGGCCACTCTGCGGACCTTCGGGTCAAATACCAGTACTAGACCTTCGGGTCACTCTGCGGACCTCCGGGTCAATCTGATGGGCGCCAAAATTATGTTGAGTACTTGGTAGGCTTCGGCCACTCTGAGATGCACGTGCGGCGAATTAAAAACTCGCCATCTGATGGGATCGATCCAAGCTTTTATGTTGATTTTCTAGTCTTCTTAATTGATTTCTAGATATTTGTTGTTTCTAATTATCTGCATGTAATTAGATATCTGATGTTATGAGATTTAATTATCGTATCGATAATTAAATATTTGTTGTTCTAATTATCGCTTGTGATAATTAGATATTTGTTGATATGAGTTCTGATTATCGTTTTTGATGATCAGATATTTGTTGTTTCTAATTATCGCTTGTGATAATTAGATATTTGTTGATATGAGTTCTGATTATCGTTTTTGATGATCAGATATTTGCTGTTTCTAATTATCGCTTGTGGTAATTAGATATTTGTTGATATGAGTTCTGATTATCGTTTTTGATGATCAGATAATTGTTGTTTATAATTATCGCTTGTGATAATTAGATATTTGTTGATATGAGTTCTGATTATCGTTTTTGATGATCAGATAATTGTTGTTTCTAATTATCGCTTGTGATAATTAGATATTTGTTGATATGAGTTCTGATTATCGTTTTTGATGATCAGATATTTGTTGTTTCTAATTATCGCTTGTGATAATTAGACATTTGTTGATATGAGTTCTGATTATCGTTTTTGATGATCAGATATTTGCTGTTTCTAATTATCGCTTGTGATAATTAGATATTTGTTGATATGAGTTCTGATTATCGTTTTTGATGATCAGATAATTGTTGTTTCTAATTATCGCTTGTGATAATTAGATATTTGTTGATATGAGTTCTGATTATCGTTTTTGATGATCAGATAATTGTTGTTTCTAATTATCGCTTGTGATAATTAGATATTTGTTGATATGAGTTCTGATTATCGTTTTTGATGATCAGATATTTGTTGTTTCTAATTATCGCTTGTGATAATTAGATATTTGTTGATATGAGTTCTGATTATCGTTTTTGATGATCAGATATTTGTTGTTTCTAATTATCGCTTGTGATAATTAGATATTTGTAGATATGAGTTCTGATTATCGTTTTTGATGATCGGATAATTGTTGTTTTTAATTATCGCTTTTGATAATTAAATATTTGATGATTTGAGATTTAATTATCATCTTTGATAATTAAATATTTGATGATTTGAGATTTAATTATCATCTTTGATAATTAAATATTTGCTGATTTGAGATTTAATTATCGTCTTTGATAATTAAATATTTGTTGATTTTAGATTTAATTATCGCTGTTAGATAATTAAATAATTGTTGATTCGAGATTTAATTATCGTCTTTGATAATTAAATATTTGTTGATTTTAGATTTAATTATCGCTGTTAGATAATTAAATATTTGTTGATTCGAGATTTAATTATCGTCTTTGATAATTAAATATTTATTGATTTTAGAAATTCGATTATCGTTTTTGATAATTGAATACTTGTGATTTAAGAAATTTGATTATCATTTTTGATAATCGGATAATTGTTGAATTTGAAATTTGATTATCGTTTTGATAATCGAATATTTGTTGATTTGTGAAATTTGATTATCGTTTTGATAATCGAATATTTGTTGATTTGAGAAATTTGATTATCGTTTTTGATAATCGAATAATTGTTGATTTGAGAAATTTGATTATCGTTTTGATAATCGAATATTTGTTGATTTGTGAAATTTGATTATCGTTTTGATAATCGAATATTTGTTGATTTGAGATTTAATTATCGCTTTAGATAATTAAATATTTGTTGATTTGAGATTTAATTATCGCTTTAGATAATTAAATATATGTTGAATTTGAAATTTGATTATCGCTTGTGATAATCGAATATTTGTTGATTTGAGAAATTTGATTATCGTTTTTGATAATCGAATAATTGTTGATTTGAGAAATTTGATTATCGTTTTTGGTAATCGAATAATTGTTGATTTGAGAAATTTGATTATCGTTTTGATAATCGAATATTTGTTGATTTGAAATTTGATTATCGTTTTTGATAATCGAATATTTGTTGATTTGAGAAAATTTGATTATCGTTTTTGATAATCGAATATTTATCGATTTGAAATTTGATCACCGTTTGTGATAATTAGATATTGCTGTTTCGTGATTTCTGTATTCTAATTATTTATTGGTAATTGAATATTGCTGATGATTGCATCTATTCTGCTTTGTAGTCTTCTGATTATCTATTGATAATTAGATTTTTGTTGAGAATTTGTGAATTTCTCTTATTGAAGATAAAAGATTTCCGTGGTATTCGAATTAGCGACTCTTATTTTTCTAGCTTAACCAGTTTATGTTAGGAGAATAATAGTTGTTGATGACCTTCATTATGAAAATTGCGGGGACGCAATTTTTATAAGGAGGGGAGTCTGTAACAACCCGGGAGTTCGTACCGGTTCGTAATGTTTAATTATCGTCTTTAGACGGTCACTATTCTTAGCTATTTGTTTTGGGATTTTAAATCAGCTTGAAATTCCTTGAGAAAAAAATTGGTTAGGTATTGTTGGGCTTCAAAAGTTTAATGATCCACTTCTTTTGTGGACGAGATAATCTTGTATAACCGTTTCTCCCCTTCAATTTCGAAGACCCGACCCATTCATTTTCGACTTCAGCCCTAAACAAAAGAAGAAAAACATGGCGGCTTCATCTTCATTCTCTAAAATCTGAGATTAGGGCTTGCTCGAAGTTCCGCTTTTAATTCAATCGAATCGGTGGATATTCACGTGAAGCTTTGTCGATCGTCAATCCACTCGAGTGCGTTCGACTACTTCGATTCATTGAAGAGAGATTCGCTGCTTCGGTTCGATTTGCAAAGGTGAGTGATATTTATCGCTCACATCTAATTCAAGTAATTGATGACTTCTGACATGATTTTTGACTTGGTTCGACTCCGTTTCGACGTCGACTTTGAACTGTTCGTTTTCCTTGGAAATTTTGTCGATGTTGCCGATTCTTGTTTCCTGGTTATCACGTCACTACTTTATCTCTGATTTTATTTAATCGTGTGATCTGTTGGTTTGATATTGAGGGTGCCCTTCCTATTATCTATGGTGATTTGTGTGAGTGTTTTCCCCTCACATTCTAATTCTATTCCCGTTCCTTACTGTGGCTGTTAATTATGTTTGATGCTGGAGTTTTCTCTGATTCAAGCAAAATTCATAGAAAATTGATACTGCTCGTTCATTTATACGGCCTTGGTAACTTTTGAATAGTTCAAATTTATGAATTTGGTTGTGATGATCGATGATTTCGTCGACTGATTCAAGTCGTTCTTTTCGGGTTGCTTGATTTCTATGGTTTTGGTTTTGCTAGTGACTTTTGTTTGGATGTTCATCCTAGTAGTATACTTTGCATATGTTGTTAAATATTTGTACATGTTATTTTGACTCTTGATTGGATACTGATTTTGGGGATTTCTAAATTTCCTCGATCATTTTAAAACTGGCATACCACTGCTTACAACCTGATGGTTCTACTGTGTTTGAACCTTTACTTGTGTATTACTGCACCATGTATAAATCCCTTGAATCTTAACTAGCACCTGATTACCTTGTATATACGATTGTTGTTTACCCTGTTGTTATGTCAGTGAGCATTTGCTCTAGTCTGGTTAATTTGCATTGTTGTTTCCTAGTCCGGAGTGTATATGTTTGGTTGCACTTATGTTCACCATGTTCTGGTCCACCCGAGTGCCTGCATGCCTTAGTCATTCATGAATGTTATATGTGCACCAATATATGTGTACATGTGTATTCGTGAACCAAGCATATTTAAAATACTGAAGCACTTGTCGACTTTGTTCGCTACCTAGTCGACCTGTATGAATGCGTGGACTTTACTGAATTGAGGTTGCCTATGACTTTTGTACTGCTGTTCCACCTGCTTTTGCTGTCCCTTCTATTTTGTGATCTCACATTTATGCGTACTGCCTTGAGTTAGGTTTACTTAAGGGCACTTGGTATTTCTTTAAGTTACAGTTCAGTTGCAAGGGTTTAGTTGTTTTCAGGTATAAATTGGTACCACTGCTGTTTGTTATTTAGCTCGGTTGTCTCGAGCACCTATGCACCTCTGTCTATGGTTTCACTGACCTTGTTTTGATCGAAATTGCCATTTGATTGGTTTTGTACACATGTTGGAAATTAGTCCAGCCTTAGTTGCAAATGCAATCATATATTTTGACACTGAGTGGTATACATGCATCCAGATGTGTATACGTACATGAAGTACTTGTCGACCTTACTTACTGTCTGGTTGACATGTATGGACTGTTTAGTTTATTTGGTTTGACTTGAATTTTGTGCGTTTAAGTGGGCTTATCTGTTCTGGAGTTCACCAAGTGCATGCTTGTTTTCTTTTGGTTGCAGTAGGGTTGAGCCACGATAGTCGTAACTGCAGTTTTGATGTTCGGTATTGGCGAGGCAGTGCACGCGTGCGTGCACTGCAGCCACCTAGAATTGACAATTTTGAACCGATATTTTCTTTGTGTCGTGATGTATTGATCTTCTATGCCGTATTGGCGAGGCCGTACACGCGTGCGTGTACGGCAGCCAATCGAACTTTGATGGTTTTTAAAGTGACAATTTCAATGGCTTTAAATTGATTTAGTCGATTTGATAAATTGTTATTTATCTCTGTTCATAATTTAAATCTGCTGATTTTTGGTTAAACACTGTTAAGTGTTATATTGACCGTTATCCGGTTCCTTTGTTTAAAGAATCGGATAGACGGGAATTATTGTGACTGTCGCCTATTTAAATTATCACTGCCTATATGCACTAATAAACTGGTTTGAATTAGACTGACCTGGGTATTATTTTCTTTTGAATGTAATACTCGGGTCAGACCCGAGTATTTCAGGTTGTAGATTTCTTTCTTTGGGTTGCTGTTCGGGATTGAAGACTTTTCACATCTTCTGAAGTTGTCAGAGTCATTTTGTAGTAGTCGTGTCATTGTATAGAATGATATGTATTCATGTATATTAGTCGATAATGTACTTGTATATATAACTTCTAGAGTCGACAGTTGTAGTTGTATCATATGTATCGTGTCAACTATATTGTAACTGACATCGGTTATATATATATATGAGATTTTTGTTAATCTGTGTTCCGCAATTATATTATCTGTGTTATTGTTATATCTAATGTCCTAAACTATTATGAACTATCGTAGTTTGTTTTATACTGATAATTGGATATGTCGATGGGAGTAAATAAATAATAGATGAAAAATAAAAAGCATATACCACTCCTATCGAGATAACCAACATTAGTGTAAGGCCAACTACGGATGGTCGCTCCTATCCAGCCTTATTCTTCGTAATAATAGACAGTATTTCTTTTAATACTCTTTGTTATTATGAGCATAGAGGTGGGGCGTCACAAAATTCTTGAGAGATGTGAGGATAAAAGGGGTTTTTCCCTTCAGTAAAACCCTAGTGAAAATGATTTAAATCAAGAAAAGAAGCAGAGGTTTTTCTCTGAGGAAAAACAGAAACATATTAAAAAAAAAGAAGAACATACACTATTTGCAAGCTTAGGCAATCTCGGGGAAAAGAAGGGAAAGGTGAGTGATTAATCAATCTCATGAGGCTAAGGCATTAAGACCCAAGTTAAGGGCAGCCATTTTATTTCTTTTGTGCTTGATCAACTTGTTTTACTTTCTCTGAATTAATGAATACTGAGCATGGTTGGTGTATTGATAGATTTTTGGGTTGATGCTTTGATATGCTTCATTTGATTGTTTGATAATAGTAATGCCATGATCTCTGGGATGGATCCAGTATCATAAACCATCAGTTTGTATTTATGATAGTAAGATAAATACAATTTTATTATGAAGTAGGGTAAAAATTGAAAGATAAGCCAGGCAGTGTGAACAAAGGAGGTTCATGCTTATGTCTAGTTTGTTTTAAATTAGAAATGAACAATGCAATAAATTATTTATGTGCTGATTTGTTCAGATCTAAGGCTAAAAATGTTTTTGGGGTTTTTCTCTAAAAACCTTACCCTATGTTCACAATAGAATTAAGCATAAGAATTTTTAATGGAACTCTACTGGATTTGTTAAGAGATCATGACATTCTGGAATATAGAAGTATACAAGTGATAAAACAAATTTTGAATGAGACAACTGGAAAGAAAAATGAAATGAAAACATGATTTTCATGAATGAATGTAGGGTCAGTTGTAATCCCTGAGTAAGATTAACTCTCTCTCTCTGATTCATAGAAAAGAAAGAAAGTAAAAGCAATCAAGAAATTAATAAAATCTTTCTGAAATAAGAAATGAGACTGGTCACTAGATTATAAAACTAATCTAGGAGAAAAGCCTTGATCTATTCATCATAAGGAGTATGATGGGTATGTGCATGACTTGTTTAAGTCTTATAGGCCTTTGTGCAGGGGTTAACAGAATTGAGTCCCTTGCAATGCACACATGGTGTTCAATGGCAAAAGAGATATGACCAAATTAAATTGATAAATCAAGTTTTAATGTTGAGTTATGGAAATTAAAATGAGTTAATTCCATAAGAATGGGTGTACATGTATACTGGATTGAATGATTGAATGGTTGCTTGTGTGCATGAATGTGGTAGGAGCTTAGATACAAATATTTATCCAGTTATATCATGAATTCAAATATCTTCAAGTATTTTAATATCCTGCACTGAAATTTAAAAATGACAAAATATTGCATTTTGATTTCACTCATACCAGAATTATATTCTGACCCTATTTGTTGCTTTGTAACATCTGGGGTGTCTCATTTCTATGGAGGCAGCTCTAGATGTTGCTGCAGGAAAGGATGCATAGGAAACTTGTGTGCATGGGCAATTGAAGATTACTTGCATTTAGAATGTTTAAGGAGTTTTTGGCAGATATGTTGTAATAATTAGGCCAGGCCAAAAAAATATCATTATGGTTTAAGTATTATCTGGACTGATATGTGTTTGTTTTTCTGAGAAGTGAACTTGTAGGAATCCTTAAGTATTATTCATACTTGCATATGTGGGTTGCTATTTTAAAAGAGTTAAATCTGCATAGTCTCTGGTGGAGAAAGATTTTGGAGACCATGTCATGTAATTTTGATATGTGCTCATGTCTCCTGTAGAAATGTTTGATGAACCTTAAAAAAAAATGATAAAGCAGAAACATCATAGGAAGAAAAGAATAGAGTAAAAATCAATGAATTTGTAAAGGTTGAGTTGAATCTAAACTGGCTAACCAGTAGGCTTAACCATGACTTATAATTGATATAGGTCCATGCAAGGCTGAAAGGCATAGCCTGAATCTGGTGGGGCATTTGATTTCCCCGGTGAAAACATGTATTGCTTGGAGTAATAAGCTCATTTACTTACTTAGTAATTGTAGACTCTACTGCACCTATGCTTAGCTAATTTCTACTATTTTGATACTTAATTCAAATCTGGTAGTATTGGGTCATAATCAAAACCTTTGATAAATTATAAATGCATATGGTCTTGTTTGTAATGAGCATTTCCACCATTCAATAGAACAATGACCACAACATTGTTCTCTTCATTAGGAAATATCAAATATCTTCATCATAAGTTCACCTGGAAGTCTTGCATTTTGTCTGATTCTTTTTATTCACTTTGCCTTGAGTTTACTGACTGCACACATGACCTTAGTCTCTGTTTAGCATGATAGTTTGAGTTAGCATTTTGATATGACTGTATTGTTTTCCTCTGCTAGCCTTAAAAATTAGCTTGTCATTACAAACACCCACATGATTATTGCAACTTATAAATCAAAACATGGATATTCCCTCTGATATAAAAGCTGTTTGGAATTGAAATGAGTAAAACAAGCTAACCTAATAAACATGAGTTAGGTTGAACACTTTTTACTTAATATAGAATAATATGTATCAAATCACAAAAATCCCAGGATTAAAAGGGTATGGCTTGTAAATTCAGGAGTCAATTAATTTGTGAGGTAGAACAAGAAAATAAGAGAACCAGTAATATTTAATCCTAAAGTTAATCAAGCTGGAGTTCTAAAAAGAAATATATATATATGTTAAATAGAAAAAGCTATGTGACACCAAATCTCTAATATGAGAATTAAGGTGGGAAAGAGTTTCTTTGCTGTTTAATCACTCTAAAAAGCAAAGAACCATTTATATATCTTCATATATGTAAATGATAGGATTTACTTAAATACTGATATATTTATATTAGTAAAATTCAGGATCTTGGGGAATCAAATTAAGGGAAGTAATCCATTGTAAAGTATATTTATATGAAAAAAAAATTCTAACAGAAAATTCTATATAAATATATGATAAGAGAAGTGGGTCACTTCATAACTATTATATATACATACCATCATTAGGGTACAACAAATCAACAACTCAATACTGGACAACTACAACAACTTGTCCTCACTGGTGCTGACCATACAGCTTCACATACATAGGGGAATATAATAAAGTACGTGGAATACGTCTTTGTCATCTAGCTTGTCTCCTGAGATCTATAACATCCTAACCTGAACCTGTAATACTCTATCTGACCCGAGCATTATAACAAAATAACACCTGAGTTAGTCTAGAAAACTAGTGTGAAAAAAACACACTCAATTTGAACTTATTAAAGTTATCAAAATCCTTTGAAAAACAAAGGTATCTCGTATGACCACGTCACGCATAAATACGATGAGTATTTATCTTACGATAACCAAAACACTTTATATCAAAATTATACGATATTGTAATAGTGTCTAAGTACAAATACTTATTCAAATAGCCGAAATTGTTACATTAATTAAATTCCAGCATACTAGGCTCTACAACCAAAACCGTAAAGGTATGTATTGGAGAATGGATTTCCATACAATGACTAGCACTGGGGTACCACTTATCACAGTACACTTCTAGAAAAACGTACGGAGGACCTCACCGGGATCCCCTACAACACAAGACCAACCTATCCATAACCTGGATAGTACCAAATATGCTATCACCTCGGTTGTTCCCACCCTTATCGAGCTCCTTCCCATCCGCCGTATTTATAATATCCAAGGGTATCTAGAAAGGTGATAAACATACCATAGTTACGGTTGACCCACTTAGCCTTGCTGTATCTCCCCTAATTTTCAGTCATTCCGGTTGATGAGGCTTAAGACAATGATTACCTTTTAAAAGGAATTTATACTTGGAATGCTTATTGTCCTTTAATGACAATGTGTTGAAAACATTCATTCATACAATTCTGTTCTGGGTCTGAACGAAACCGAAGGCACTATCTCTTCTACATCCGTTTGGAACCATCCTCGGAATTAGTAGCGATTGGCCCTTGCACTTTAAAGCTCCATCTTCAATTCCATGCTCTTGTCTTTACTTCAAAAACGAATTCATTGGATCGAAGTGGTTTTCGGATAACTTATCTGATTCTGGTCTCTTCGAAACAACGTTCGATATTTCTAGTAAACTCAACCCCGTTTCTTTAGGAAATAAACAGATGAAAATAAGATCAGAGATCATCTCCTAACCGTTTGTGGACGAATTTCCTTATCATCATCCTAGAAGAACAAGACGAGTTTATATGTATAGTATAGCACCTTTGACGGTAACTGTACCATATAATCCCCGTGTTTCTCCTAGATATTTCCAAAGTTATGTCTTTAGTCCAAATTTTATAGTCGGTTATTTAACTATCAAATAAATTATCATTCAATCAAAGGGTTCATTTCCTACTGAAATCACCAAACCTTATTTAATTTAAATTTAAATAAATTAAATCTCTTTATCAAAAGCTATATGCTCATCTCACCGAAACAAGTTTATTCACAAACCATTCCCTTTAAAAATATTTGAAAACTTTTTTTTATAAATATAGAAAGCACCATGTGGCATCAATCATGGATTTGTAGCTCAATAATGATTACATCTCTATCCCAGAGAAATCCAAAGTTAACTGTAGACAATATCTGCCTTCTGATTTCGCAATGAAAGTATACCATTACTTACTGAAAACTTTATTTAATAACTATCTCAAAATAAGGCTTATAAAGTTTCTATAATGATTTTCCAAGTTTAACTTAGGCAAATACTCTTCAAATAAAAGTTATTATATAAAACAATATTAATATTGAATAATTTCTCTTTTTAAACAATAATACTGATTAATTCTTAATTAATTTTAACAAATCATTTTAAGGTAACTTTATTTAATAATTAAATATGCTTTTAAATAATTTAAAATAAATTCATAACTTTGAAACAATAATTAATTCCGATTTATTAATAAAATTCTAATTGATTTAGAAGACATATTTATAAACTTACAATTCTTTGTGATATTTCTAAAAATTTTTAAATAACAAACTTTCTAAAATATTCTTATGCTAAAAACAGTTTTAAATTACCTAGTTAAATAATTTAAACATTCTCTTTTTAAAAAACTAAACTTCTTGATAGAAATATATTTTTAAGTCAAATATAAATAATATAATATTTATAAATCTCTCTCGATTTATCACTAATCAATTTACATCTTTCATAAATCCCTTTCCATAATTCCAAAACAAGAATCTATCATTTTATTTTTAAACAGATTTACCCATCTCATTATAAATTCTTACGTGAATTTATATCTTCAATTCACCAAATGATAATCATTTCACTTTATTTATAAACATGGTTTATAAATCTCATGGTCTCATTTCCAGTTCACAACGTTCTTTTACATCACTTAAATCCAATAAAAATAAAATTTTAAACTAAATTCCATTAATAAATCAATTTTCTTAAATAATCCAAACCATACTCCAAAACCAACCAAATACCGATTCTACTTCCATTTCGTAAATTTTGAAATCTTATTTAAGACTCAATATAACCAATTTTATATTTTTTCCCAAATTCACTTTTATTTCTCCAATCTATTTAAAATCTTGATTTAAGAACCTTTTATATTTAAAACAATTATCACTAAGGAATTATTATTTAAAATCCTATATATATATATATATATAATATTCCAAAATCTTTATTTACAATATCACGAAATAGTTAAGATAGATTTAAAATCATTTATTTCATCCTAACAGTTTTTCTTTAACTAATCCAAATTCTATATAAATATTTTACTTTTCAAAATCCATTTATAATTCCATTTCATATTCAAACATATATTTATGGTATTTTAAAAAAACCAAAATCTAGGCTAGTGCTACCACAACATCCAATAAATTCAAACCACACAATAATCCATCACAGATTTTTCCAACATATCATATTTCCTATATATGCAATTAAATTCAACAATTTTGAGGAATCTAGTTGGATCCCTCTAACCTATTTTGCTACAACCACAGATATTAGATAACATAAAATACCAATCTTGCACCGAGGAGGGATACCGCGGTAATATAAGGTCATCCGCTATTATGCGGGGTGTATAAGGTCTCTTACACTAAAATATGCAGGAATAATCAATCCAACTACTAATATATGTACTACTATATATAATATCACATTCAACTGATAATAATTTATCAATTCAACTAATCAATCAATAAATAAATTTTAAATTATTAAAATAAACTAATTATTCAAGATGAGTGAGTTTTACTCACTTTGGTTTTTAGTCGTCATCGAGACGTTATGTTTTTGGAACTAAAACCGGACAACGCCCGATTTTAGACCAAATTTCCACAGTCTCCAAGCCCATCCAAACCAATTTTATTTCGAATTTCTCGTCATTACGATCGCAATTCAAAAAGTCTTGTCCAAAACGGACCTCATATGAGAGAGATATACCTTTTATAAGTTAATCGATAATTTAATTATATATAATTAAACTTTTCTTAAAACAAAAGAAACCCATACCCAACATCATAGACCCGACCCACCAACTACAACATCTTCCCTAAAATTTCAAATTATCGCCTCCTACACTCGAACTCGCCATGGCCACAGCTTCACCTACTTCTCCCAGGCTCAATCCTCCACGAAATCATCTCGAACTGGCTTCGATGTGACCCTCTTTTCGAGTACTTCTTTCTCTACATGTGAAATTCAAGCTCCATGCCTTAAAATAAATCGCGACAACCCATTACTCCTTGTGTACATACAGACGTCACACTCCTCTAACCACAAAAGAGCTTCACCAAATCAAGGACCTAGGTGCGGATTTTGATAACGAACCCAAATATCAACACCATTCGGCAAATCGATGAGCTAATTTCCTATAAACTGTAACCCTAGTTTCCCCTATGCCTTACTATAAGTATTCAAACCTTAGGAATCTCCACCAAACCTATATCAAAATAAAGCCCATGAAAAAACATGAATTTAGGAACTGTTTTCGAATTTTTCTTTTGAGTGGATTGCGTGAAATAAATTTTTGAAGTTGATTTTTTTTCTTTTTGACTGTTCTTGGTTGTAACTTTTTCATGTGGTTTAAAGAAAGAAGATGCATGTATGAATAGGTAACGTCACGATAATAGTTGCAGAGGATAAGACAAATTTGACTAAAATATATATATATATATATTAAATTTCAAAATGTCTCATTTTGCGTAACATAAAATATCGAACCCCTATCGAGGCATGGCGCTAGACATTTAAAATGTTATACCCCTATTTCGAAGACAATGGAAAAGATTTCAAGTCCTAATTTGATCGTATGGAGAAGATAGCTTTTGAACCCAATTATTATATTAAATTTTGATATTAATTTCAGCGTGTTTCTACTCCATAAACCAAATGATAACTCTAAATGCTACGAAATTTGATAATAATATAGTATTATAGATCCAATGGAACTGGTTTCGTTGAAATATGAGATTGTACCCTGGAAGGCTATTTTTGTATATTAATTTAAACGAGCTATTTTTAAAATCGAGCAAATCATTTTTAAATTCATTTTAAAAAGTTTTATTATCTTCATTCTTATTAATATAAATTTAATGAGCCTTTAAATTATTTTTCTCAAGCTTAAAACTCAAGATTCAATTATTTGAGCAATTTCAATTATTAAATTAACAGTTAAACTGCCTTATAAATTATTAGATTTGAAATTCAAGTTAAACATTATCTTTTAAATATTCAAAATCAATCAAATATTCCACTTTCAAATGACCAAAATTTTGGGCGTTACATTCCTCCTCCCTTAAAAGAATTTCGTCCTTGAAATTACCAAGGTGAGAGGAATGGCCCAAAACCCATTAACTTTCCAAAACCAATCAGTTGAAACAACTTCCCAAATCAATATTTTGAAACCACATTATCACTTTTACTAATTTCCAAATTCAACCATAGATTTCAGATAGTACTATTTACTCAACCATTTCAAGCTATAATCCAAATCGGGTTTTAGTTATCAAAAATTTCTTCAAAATTTTTCCAACTCCTTAAATTTTCAAAACAATTTGCCAGCCTTTCCTTTGCACGGCTATATCCAAACAACTACAAATCGCCTCTCAGGCTCAAACCATCCAAAGAAAATAGAAGCCAAGTGGCTCAATCATAAAATCATCAATTTCAAACAACAATTTAAACATGTAACTTTTTGTTGGGCAATCCAATTTTCTTCCTGATTTTAGGTACCTGCGTCTTATTCACCAATAATATCTAATCATATAATTCAAAATCATTTTATTCAGCATTTTCAATTTCCAATATTACTTCACCAAAACCCATATGACGTACATATACCATTCATACGCAATATCAACTCTGATCGCTCACTCGATCACATAATTTCCTTCCGAACTTGCGTTGTTCACACGACTCTCTTGTGCGGACTCGGATCTGATTTCTTAATTAGAAACCATCATTCTCCTTGCATAGCTGTATACTATGATAGAGAATAAATCAATCAAAAATCCATATCTAGTGTTCGCAGCCGAAAATCGAGTGAAAAATCCTAACTCGAATCGATATAAATTATCTCGAAATTCTATGCTCGAATCTGTATCAAATCGTTATGCGAATAAAACAATATACGCACAACTTACGTATTTATTTCAACTAATTCTTTACTATATAAAATTATTTTTATTCACATTCATTTTATATACACTCACTTATCCACTATCACCATCACATTGCTTACTCACATTTCCTTATTTACTTAGTATATCCATTCAATATTAATTATCTCTTAAGAATTTCCTCTTTAAATTTATTAAATCAATTATAGACCTTTTATTCAAAAGTTCTTATGCTTATTACCACTTCACAACTTAAGTTTATATCAATCTTTATTCAAATTCAATTTCAATTCCATTTAATTTACTAATCACATTAATTCGTTCATCCACCAATTCGTTCATCCACCAATTTATTTCCAATCTTAATAAACTCTATTTTCAATAATTACTCCATCCAGCCTAACATAGGCTAAATTTTCATAGTTCACTCATGTTTAACTTAAGTAAGTTAAATTCCATTGCAAAATCAAATTTCAAATTTTTATAAGTTATCAAACTTATTCATATTCCATAAACATTTAAAATCAAAATTCTAAAGTTTGAACAATTTGTTCTAGGTATTTCAAATCATTTTTGAAATCATAGATACCTAAAATCCTCGGTATATCAAATCATACTTTTGCATTTCAAAATCAAATCAGTTTTACTAAACAAACTGCAATTGTAGTAATTCCTCTCTTGGAAACTCGAAAATGAACGTCGTTGATGTTGTCATCACCGAAATCATTTTCTAGCGACAAAAGGGAGTTCAATGCTTTTATTCCTTTGAAATTCCTTTTAACTATTTCCAATTCAAAAATATTCTCAAATAATGCCATTATTATTTTCACAACTTTGAAATTTATTTTCAAAATCCACGGAATTTAAATTCCTATATTTTCAACTTTTAAATCCTTTATACACCGTATCAATTTTTAAATCACATTTACAAAACCATATTTACAAAATCCCAATTTGTTATATGAATTACTTTTTTAACTTTTGATTATAATCCCAATATTTATTCAATCACCACAACACCAAGTGATAATGGTTTAATATTATCATTTCCTAATAACCAAGCACACCATATATAACTAAAATTATTTATGAAAATTATTTCTTTATATATAAAAATAGTCTGGGTAAAATTATTTCATTTACCCTATTTCAAACCAATACCATGTCGAGTTGCTCTGTTCAAGTGTTTAGAGATCTGTATCAATAACATTAATTACTCGTATTGACCAGAATCCATAAGCCACTCAATAGATCTACCAACACAATATAAACAATTCCATATTCACCAACAAATATGCGCTCATATTTATTAATACGCTCAAACTCAGTCTAGGATATTAGTGACCCTATCTCTAATGAGTTACACCATCAAAGCCAACGTTTTCACTTAACCTTCAGCTTTGATACTAATGGTAACAACCGGGATTTTCGACCCTAAAAAATCGACACTAATACATCGACTGTATTAGAAGAAAAAGAAACAACATCACCAAATCTCATAATCGTAGCGGAGTAATATATAATAGCTAATAACATGTCTTTATATCAAAAAGAGCTATAACTATTATATATACATACCATCACTAGGATACAAAAAATCACAACTCAATACTACACAGTTACAACAACATGTCCTCACTAGTGCTGACCATAAAGCCTAACACACACAGCGGAATATAGCCAAGTACGTGGAATATGTCTCTATCATCCAGCTCGTCTCCTGAGCTCCATAGCATCCTAACCCGAACCTGTAATACTCTATCTGAATCGAGCATTATAATAAAATAACACTCGAGTCAATCTGGAAAACCAGCGTGAGAAAAACACACTCAATTTGAACTTATTAAAGTTATCAAAATCCTCTGGAAAACAAAGATAACTCATAAGACCACGTCACATATAAACACGACGAGTTTTTACCTTACGATAACCAAAACACTTTATATTAAAATCATTTGATTTTAGAATAGTGTCTAAGTACAAATACTTATTCAAATAGTTGAAATTGTTACATTAATTAAATACCAGCATACCAGGATCTACAACCAAAACCTTAAAGGTACGTATTGAAGAATGGATTTCCATAAAATGGATAGGCACTGGGATACCACCTATCATAGTACACTTCTAGAAAAATGTACCGAGGACCTCGCCGGGATCCCCTACAACACAAGAGCAGTCTATCCCTAACCTAGGTAGTACCGAATATGTTATCACCTGGGTGTTCCCACCTTTATCGAGCTCCTCCCCATGCACCGTATTTATAATATCTGAGGGTATCTAGAAAGGTGATAAACATACCCTAATTAGGTGTGCCTACTTGTAGGATCAATTTCACCCTAGAGAGGGGGGTGAATGGAGTGATACTATTAATTATAAAATTTAATGCGGAAGTGTATAAAATAATTTCAACATAGTTAATAGCAGAATGATAGCAGCACAGATAATAGCAGAATAATAAAAACAGAAATAGAACAACACAGATTTACACAGCTTCAACAAAATCATGTCTACGTGTTGCCCCCAAGGTTTCTACTAGAAATTAAGTAGTCAGACGCTTACACACATAAACTCGCGACATCTGCTATCGACTAACCTAACTCTACACAAAACCCTGCCACAACTCAACCACTGAGTTGCGAGTTCTCGAACTACACCACCGTAGTTCATCCCCTAGTCACACGACTAGAAATTACAAAAGATTAAAGACAAATACAAAATATAAAAATAATTTAAACACAAAACCCTAATTTAAATTAAAGCCCACTAGAAACCAGCCTAAACAAAAGTTTCCCCTTTTTTCTTTTATATTATTTGGCCTATTCCTTTGCATTTGTGATAATGGCTGTCTCGTTTCTTTACTCGTTCATTCCTCTTCCTTCAAAAATTAAGGCTTCATGATTTTAAAGCCGCCGCTTGGATGGTTGATCGACTGATGTTCTTGCATTGCTCTGTTGATCGAACTTTCGTTACTTAGCTTCGGCTGCTTCAAATTCGATCGAGTTCGAATAGAATTTGGTTTGTGTTTTATGCTCTTTGCTTTTCTGGTTAATTTTCTTGAACTCGATGATTTTATGCCAATGATGTTAAAGGGTTTAAATAGGGTTCAATTCCCTAAATATTCGATCATCTGATAATTTGTTTTGCCTTTCGATTTTGCTTGTATGCTTGAGATTTCTCTGACTTTTTCAATTCGTATGTTTTTGTTAGCTTGATTAACACAGCTTTGATTTGCTTTGGAATTTAATTCCGTGCCTTGGTCACCACGGCTCTGACTTTCATATTGTGATAATCTGGACTTTGGATTTTGATTCCATTCTTTAAGCTGTTGACTTCGATCATTTGTAATTTATGATAATTTGAACTTGTTCGATTTATCACCTGGTTTTGGCTCTGACTTGTTTGATTCCTGTTATCAATCATGTGTGTTCATGTAGCTTGCACTATGCATCTCCATTTGTATACTTGAATCATGTTGTAGCTAAAACTCTAAACTGTTACATATATGTACTTGACCATGGTTTCATATGAATATTGTCTTGAAATTGATTCCATATGATCCATGTATGTGTGCACGTGTTGGTGATACCTTGATTTAATCTTGAAACTGTAGCCTTATCCAGTTCATCTCTGTAGCATTGACTCATGTGTTCATTTGTTGGTATTTTACTTTGATTGTGCAGTCTGCTATGCACTGTCTATTGGCTCTGGTCATTTTCTTGAATCTAAACACTCGAGCTGTTTGCATTTTTGTGAACTTAGTCATTTTCACTTGCATACATACATTTATGTATGGATATATGTTGTTGTGATCATTTGTTGTGTATAGTTGGTGCCTGGATTTATTTTATGCCTCTATTGCATTTGTAGTTGCATCGGTCTTCGATTCATCTCTGTTGAACTACTTTGGAGCTGTATTCTTGCTTGAATATTGAACTGCTTCATATTGCCATTTTATTTACTGCTCTGGTCGTCTGCACTACTGCTTGTTTTGATACATGTCCTTATGCATATATATATTGCATTACTGTATCTTGTGAAGCTTTGCTTGACTTGATACTCTGTTGCTTGACCATATGCATTTTGCTGTTAAACTTGGTAGTCTTGCATTTGTTATATTGTGTGTTGTTTCATGGGCTTGTTCCTTCAAGTCAGTTTGCATTTGCTTCCATAGTATCTTATATTTCCCACTTCATATGTACTTGTAAACATTGAAGCTTGTGCACCCTCGAGTTTGTATTGGTCATCATGTCATTGCAGTCAAGTCTGCACTGTTTTATGATGAACTGAAATGTTTTGCACTACATACACACACACACACACATATATATGTGTATACATGTGTGTGTATATATATATGTATGTTTGTTGCACCCTGTAGTTTGATATTGCATTTCTTTTAAATTTGCACTGCCTTGGTTTGAGTCACTTGTATCAGTCCATTGCCGTGTTGCTTTGAGATAGTTTGCATTTTGATGATGAGTTGCTTATGAGCTGGTTCATGAATCTTCATGTTAGTCTGGTGGCTTCGCTTTGGTTGTAGCTGCAAGTATATGTATACATGTTGTCATGTCAGCATTGATTCATTTCTAAATGCTTTCATACTCCAACATGCATTGTATATTTCCATTTAAAGTTTATTGCTATATTCTAGTTATTGCAATTTGGTTTCTCTGACCGGTTTGGGTTCAAGTGTACAATTGAATTTTTCGGTCGAGGCTTGTTCGAGTCGCTAAAAACTTGACCCATTGATTTGTATTACATGCGCCTGAGTTGAAACTAGCTTTGGCTCGGGTTTGACCTTGTGCTCATTTTGTGACTTTATTTGTATCGCACTTGAGTTGAACCCGACTTTTGATTGGGTTTGACCTTGTGCTCACATGTCCTTGTAATTTTATCAAGTGTATATCGGTGTACAAGGCCTTATGGCATGTATAGTGATACGATGTGCATGTTACAAGCTATTCGTGTACGATGAATTCAAATTTAAATGATGACGAACAACCCAAATAACTAGGCAAATAATATTTTCAAAAATATAGATTTAATTTTTGTTTGCACTGCAAAAATTATTTCCTTTTCAATTTTACTGCTTCTGTATTTATTTTGCAGATTGCTCAGATGTTGGATTCAATCTGGAATAGAGTTGAAGGCAAATACGAGTGAATGAGTGATATGTAATAAGGTGCAAATGTAAATTGAAAATTGTAATGTAATCGAATTAGTATTATAATTGAAATTGTGTATATATAGTGAGAGCTCAACTTTGTACTATTCAAAATTGTAATAAAATATTTGTTTGAATTTAAATTCTATGTTATTTATTTTATTCAACAAATATTTAATTAATTATGTGAAAATAAAATAGTACATAAAAATACATTTAAATGAATATTTATATATATATATATATGTTTATTATCATCAAACAAAAATCATATACTAGCATATTCAACAATCTTCCCCTTTTGATGATAATAAACATATATTAAGATTTTGAATTTATTAAATGAATTTGATCATTTAATTGGCTCCCACTATTTGAATGCTCCCTCTCTACAACAAAGCTCCATCTTCATATACGCATGAAAATGAATAAAAATGTGCAAATTAACCTAGATGAAAGTAGGAAATACAAAATAAAATATTTGACCTTTATTTGTCAAAATCTTAACTTTTCTCTCCCCGATTTGTTATCAGCAAAAGAGTAATAGTGTTAGAAAAAATAGAGATAAAGTAATAGACATTAATACAATATTAATACCCAACCAAGTATAAATATTAAATTTCAATAAAAAATCAAACAAAAATCATAAATACTCTGTTAAACGCATATTCCACTTTTGACGCAGCGGATATTCTAAAATGGATACGACGATGAAAGTAGCAATCGATGGAATAGAAGATACCGAATGGCCCTAATCTATTGATCCAAAGATAACGGATTCTAGCTATCCCAAACACGTTGATAGGGCACTATACCGTGTTTAAAGATCTACGATTCTTCGTACGTTGATCTAGCGCACTAGATACCGTAAATCGGCTTCAGCAATCGTTGAATCGAGCGCACTCGATTAACCGAGAGTGGAGATAGGAGATTACACTCAACTACTAATTTAATGAAAGCACAAAGCTAACAAACAAAAGTTTTATTCAAAATCAACCGTCTTTACAATGACCCGACTCGCCTATTTATAGGATACAACCCACACTAGGTCGTTGCCGACCTAACAACACCACACGACTCAACTTAGGTCGAACGCGACCTAACAACAGTACCCCATGGTATCTCACATTTACAACACAACACTTAGGTCGTTGCCGACCTAACAACACCACACGACTCAACTTAGGTCCAACGCGACCTAACAACAGTACCCCATGGTATCTCACATTTACAACACAACACTTAGGTCGTTGCCGACCTAACAACACCACACGACTCAACTTAGGTCGTACACGACCTAATAATAGTAAATTCAAACATATTACAACATAATATCTTCGACATACGACTTACGACCTAACTTAGGTCGTCAACGACTTAACACTTCACGAGCTACAACATACACTACTCATATATCTTGCGACCTAAGCTTGACCGACCTAAGGCCTCGCGACCTAAGGACACAACATCTTCACGCGACTTAAGAACATCAGCCTCTGAAACCTCTTCACGTGACCTAACTAGGTTGTAGGTCTTAGAGCGACTTAACTTAGGTCGTGAGCGACCTAAAACTCCTTCTGAACAACTCTGCGTGCATCCTTCGTTAGATCGTACACGACCTATCATAGGTCGTTGGTTTCCTTCTTCGACATAACTCGCTTCACCGCCTTGTTCCAGTACCTCATTAGGTCGAGGCCGACCTAAAACATCTCCCTTAGGTCGTGGCCGACCTAACACTTGTGAAATTGTAGATCGTGCCGCATCATCCTCTCCGGGTTGAGAAAAATTCGACCTCGAATTTGAAAGCTCTTTCCCATCGGATTGGTCATCCCCATAATAAGGTACGAGATGCTTAACATTGAACATGTCAGACGTGTACACATCTTCCGGTAGCTTCAATCTATACGCATTTTCATCGATCCGTTTCACAATTTTTACAGGACCGATTTTTCTGGCTTTCAACTTGTTATAAGCACCCACTGGAAAACGATCCTTTGTTAACACAGCATACACCAAATCTCCTTCATTATATTTGACACTACTTCACTTCAGATCTGCAGATCGTTTGTACTTCTCATTCGCCTTTCCCAATCGTTCTTGAACGATTCTATGACACTCTGTCAATCCTTCAACAAAATCAGCAGCTCGTTTGACTGTCCCCTTTGGTTGTGGTATTATCGTTAAATCCAATGATCCCTTTGGCAAACTAGAATATACAATCTGAAATTGGCTGAATCCAGTACTCCGGTTCACTGCATGATTGTGTGCAAACTCTGCTTGACAAAACTTCATATCCCAACTCTTCAGATTGTCTTGCACAAGACATCTCAACAAATTTCCCAATGATCTGTTCACAACCTCGGTCTGTCCATCTGTCTGCGGATGATAAGCGCTACTAAAGTTCAACTTCGTTCCCACCATCTTCCACAAACTTAGCCAAAAATGACTCAAAATCTGGTATCCCTGTCTGAAACTATAGACTCTGGTAATCCATGAAGACGATAAACCTCTCTGAAGTATAACTGCCCCACATGAACTGCATCTGCCGTTCTCTTACAAGCAATAAAATGTACCATCTTTGAAAAACAATCCACCACAACATAAATAGAATCATTTCCTCGTTGTGTCCTCGGCAAACCCAACACGAAATCCATGCTCACATCTACCCATGGTTTTGTCGGAACAGGTAAAGGCATATATAATCCTGCGTTTGTAGCTGTTCCTTTTGAAACTTGACAAACATGACATCTTCGAACAAACCTTTCAACTTCTCGCCTCATCGATGGCCAATAATAAGATTGAGAAATTAACTGCACAGTACGATCTCTACTGTAACGACCCGTAAAATTTAACTGGTTTTAATAACGTTATTAATTGAAATTTTGCAAAATTTTAAATGATAAAATTTTGAAATATAAAATTGATATTTGGAATGAGTCTAGTTAAACATAGCAACTGGTAAATTTTCGTTCGAAAATACGAAAGTTTATTTCGTGCGTAAATTTACTTCAATTTAATCAGTTAAAAAGCGATGAAAATAAAATATTTTCAGAACCTAAATATTTTTACATAAAAAAATTCTAAAACATCTTCTGAGCAAATGCTATTTTTCGTTTTTCCAAATTCGGACATCTTTAGCTCCGTCGATCTTATTTTTCTGCGTTTTTCTTGCATTTTTCGCTAGTAGAAAATTCGAATTTTTAAAATTCAATCGTACCACCGATATCTGTGTACCGTTTTGATCATCCCATTGTGTCGATCTCTGCAGTATATTTATTTCAGTGTTTCAGAGTCTGATATGCGTCAACATCCACGAAACGATTTCGTATCGGTCCCTCATTCAATTTGTTTACTTCCCCTACCTTTCATATTCCACCATATAACCAATAGCCGCTTGATATTAATATTTCCTGGCTCAATACTTGTTCTTTGTGATTCCCAATGGCTTCAATACAAAGTGATGCTCTCATTCATTCTGGTTCTTGGAAATAGACTATTTGTTTTATATTATCAATATTGCATTCATTTTTTTTTTCACCAGCACGTTTACTGCTTCTTGAATACAAAATGCCACTTTCCTTCTTTTATTACACAGTGGCACGTTTCTCTGTCTGATGCCTCTCTCACTCCTTTACTCTCTTTTTTATACTTTTGAAAGGCAAGTGGATGCATTTTATATATAAAGTTTGCAAATTGTAAGCCTGCTCAACTTCTGTTCAATTTTTTTTTTTGAATTCCCTTCCTCTTCCAGTCACCTTTCCCCCTCAATCTTCCCACTGATATCTCATGCTTGGCCTCCATCCTCTCCGTCTCTCTCTCATCTTCGACATCGCCATCCACGACCGCATCTACTTCATCCCTCTCCCTCCAGTTCAACCAACCTGAAACCCGTCGCTCCTCGCCAAGATCCACCAACAAACCCGATGCCTACACACCCTAGCGGCCGAAGTTCCACCTCATCAACCCCACGCACACCTCCGTCACCCACAGCTCGAACCACCGCCTGTCTGCACCTCCGAACCACAACCCCTTCCCCTCAACCATGTCGAACCCACCACCATCAAAACCCTCTTACCGAGCCACCTGATCTTCCTCTCTCTCCTCGTGCTTAGCTCCTCCTTCCGCTCCCTCTTGTTCATAAGGTATAAATATGATTTAAAGTATATTTTTAATATGTCTACATATGTTGTTTTGGTTCCTGTTCTATATTGCTGAAAGGAAGTTATTTAAAACGTGTGTTTAAAAGTAATTTTGTGCAGCGTGTATATTCATATAAGCTGTTTTGCTTTGTCTTGAAAAAATGCAGTAAAGTATTTGTTTTATATTAGTTTGTAAAGTTAAATATATAGTTTGGTTGCATATATTGGGTGATGCATATATTGTACGTAAGTGTGCATGTTGATATATTTAGATATCTAAGTAAATTGTATGTTATATATATATTAAAGTATATAAAGTTTTGCAATTGAGTGGTGACAGTGGGTGAAATAGTAGATGAAGGTAGTTTAAGTATATCTATATTTAATACATTCTATTTTAGTTATTGAAAATTTCAAATGTATATGGCACGGTTGTCTTCTTCTATTGATAATTGAAATGTGTATTCAGGTTATAGCTGTGGTTCCTTGTGAGCTTATTTTTAACAGAGATCTATTTATTTACAATAATAGTAGAGTCTACATATGTTGTATATATACAGCTTATATGCTACAGTATTCTAGTCTTTATAATGAATGGTATGTTGATTTTAAATAGTATATATGATTTATTTAAAACTATATGGTTTTATATGGAAAGTATACTGTACTGGATATTTACTATAAAAGTAAGTCTCACATTTATGAATTGAAAGCACAGCCGAGCCTCCATTTTGTGCAGTTTCATATGTATACAATATGATTTTATACTACATTATATTATACTGGACTGATTTATTTGTATATTGTATAATGTAAATAGTATTTGAAAAAGTTTTGTGGTTTGCAGCTCATATAGATATTTTTAGATTCAATGACCGTGCCTTTTAGTATATTGCATATAACTGTCTATAAGTCTACATGAGTTGTTTCTTAACATATGTTATTTTAAATTTTTGAATGTATAAAGGAAAAGAAATGTATGAAAGTTAAATGTTGATTTTAATATATATTTAAAGATTTTATTTTATGGGTAATATTAGATTTAAAATTTATATATATATCTGTTCTCATCAATTTCTTACCTACCAGCTTCGATCGACGCATCGTATCCATTGTGCTTTACTTTGGAATCCGTGCTTGAAATCGTAACTCACTCTATCGTCGAATATCTCTCTAACCCCGAAAGGTGAGCAATCACTCACGATTAATGTTCTTTTATTTATTAAATCTGATTTCAATTGAAACGACAATTGAAATATGCTGCTGTTAGTTAATTACACTGTTATATATGCTATTGCCTGTATCAGTTCACCTGTGACATTTGACACCATTATCTGTTAATTATTTATGTGATGATAATGTAGTTTGGCTGATAATTGATTGATTGTTGATGTTTATATTGGACGTTAAATTGTAGTGTTAAATGATAAATAGTATGCAAAATTGAAATGGATATAGGATAGTTAAAAAATTTAAAACTGATTTATATGTTAAATTTGATTAGTGAATATGACCCCTTTTAATTGTTAAATTAATTGACATATATAATAACGATAATTACACTTTGAACCATCGACGTATATTGGATTAATTATTGTAGTGTAAAAATTAAAATTGAATGACAAGTGAAAACCGTAATGTAATAATCTTTAATCTACATGAAATGATAGTGTAGATTCTAGAAATAATTATATTAATTCGTACGAATAACAATGCGAATTAATACGGTTATTTCGGGATTATTTGAATTGATTATTGGATTGTTATTGTTCGTTGTTATTGCTTGTTTATTTACTTTGACACCATCCCAGCTATCACACTGCAAGTTCACTTTATTATGCTTTGATTTTGAATTGAATTGGAATCGGGTTGAAATGATAAATACCCAAATTGAACTTTGACCTAGGATAGAGAATTAAATAAAAACCCGATTGGTCAATAATTTGATTTGAAAATAAATTGAAGATTTTATTTGAATAAATAATATGGTTTTGAAATGAAGTTGAAATTTGAATTTTAATGGAAGGAAAATGTTAATATATAATAATCTGAAACAAAATATTAACAATGTAACTGATGAAAGAATGTTGTTTAATTTGAGAAATTATTGAATTAAGTTTGAAATTATAATTAAGTTTGAAATTATTAAACTTTGAAATGATTTAATAATTAAGTTTGAAATTATAATTAAGTTTGAAATTATTAAACTTTGAAATTATTTAATAATTAAATAAGATTGGATTATTTAATGATTAAATTGAATTGAACTCTTTAATAAGTAAAATTGAACTTTTGAATAAGTGAATTTTACTTCGTAAATAATTGAAATTGAGTTTTCTTGATTAAGTAAGTTTTTGGAAAATTATTTAAGAAAGTAAATAAGTGAAATGGAATTTCTTTAACAAGAAATAAAAATGTGATATTTTTGAAATTAATGTAAGACTTGTAATTGAAAGAATTGATTTGACGAATTTAGTTTAATTCAAAATTGTAAGTTTTGATATAATGAAGTTGAAATTAAGAAATTGATTTAATGAATTGGAAATTAAATAGAATTGTTTTGAATGATAAATTTCCTTAACGAATATTGAATAAAATCGATAAATGAAGGTAAACTGATTTGAATGTTAAATTAAATTAATTTAAATGATTTCGGAATGAAACTTATATACGAACTTGAATCAATATTTGAATTGTTTTAAATAAAAATTAAAATTGTATTATAAGATTTTGAAATGGTAATTTGGAAGTTTTGAAACGTAAATTATGGAAATTGGTTTAGAAAGACAAACGAAATGTTGATTTATAAACTCTGATTGAAATTGAAATTGATTTGGTTTTGAAATAAATAAACGACCAATCGGTGAAATAATCACGAAGGTTATTAAAGGAACCGGAATCGGTTATGGATATACTCTCTATCTAAACCGAAAACCACTTTAATAACTATACGCGGAGTGATGATCCAGAATGAAGTGGTTCGAATGATGTACGTGTTGACTGAAGAAAGTGAACGATAATGGATAGCCTTGACACTTGTGTCAAATTGGAAATGACTAAAACAGAAGCCGTGCCGGGCCAATGGAGGTCAGCTACCTCAAGTGAACACACTTCTTCGAACTACTCATTACTCGTTGTCGATTGGTGCACCCTTGATTTTGGGAGTGTTGTTTCGCGGTGTTGCGATCGATGCGGCGATGCGTTCTCACCAGTCCGGATCAGGCAAACGGTAGTTTCACTACCTTGGGTATTGCCTCATGTGCCTTGTCATACTTGTCCCTATACGCGACCACTACGAATTTGTTTTGTGTTATACCTATGGAGTACTCCCTGATAGCCCACTAGTTTACGGTGGAGTTTATAGTGCTGTATAGTCTATAACGCTTTTATAAAATGTGTTAAGGGGGATAATGGTAACGCCTTAACACTATTTTGATACCTTATATTACTAATAGACATTATCTACTTATTCTACACTACTATATAGTAGATAGTTTAACAGATCCTTAAAGGATGGTTATTCCAAACATCCTTTGAGTTACTTGTATTTCAATTGCTATTTCACTTGAGTTGGATTTATTGATAAAAGAATGTTAATCCTAACTCGTGTGTTTTGTGTTTTCTTTACGCTCGGGTCAGACTGAGTGTACCAGTATTCGAGACTCACCTTTGGAGTTGGAGCTTTGCTTGAAGATCCAGCCATCTATTCTGCTTTCAGTATTCGATGATTCCAGTGATGTATTCTGATTTGTATCTGATGTATCATATTACTCCTCCGTTGTATTTGGTTTAACTCTGATGTAACTTATACATTTATATAGTAGCTTCATGAACTACTATCTCTTTTATTTCCGCTGCATTTATTACTCTGTGTCTGTGATCTGTGATTATTTATTTATTTACTGTATATATTCAGTTTTGCCAAATTTAAATTAACAACGCGGTATTTTGAGCAATTCAATTCCGGCATGAGTGTCTGCCTATACACTTATAATGGATGCGAATGGTCCAAAATATCGGGTCGTTACAGTTGGTATCAGAGCTTTGGTAGCTCTAGGCAAAACTTAGCATATAGGGTAAATGTATTTACAGAATCACTCTCATTCGAGTTTCAATCTCTCCCTTGACTAAATTCCTTTGAATTTTGGAATGTTCCCCTCGGTTCCGAAATTCATTCGTGTCCTTCACTATTTGTCTTCTTTCAATCCTGGAGCACCCCATAACTCCATTCTGAATGTTATCTATAATAGATCGGCGGTCTCGCCAATCTTCGAATGATTCGTAAAGGATTAAACTCCTTTATAAATTGGCATTGATTTACCGTAGATTTCTGTATCCTCGGTTTACGATGCTATCTATCTCCTGCTATACCTGAATTCTATTTCCTGAGATCGAATGTCGATTTACCTCGGAATTTCACATCGATCTTATTCTTGAAGTCACGGTCGACCCAGTTATGGTTGCTCGCGATTTGTATAAGATTATCTATTTCCTTATTCGGTTAAATAATCATCTTATCTTTCGTTCCAACTTATTCTCAAATCAAAAATTTCTTTGATTGAATTAATCAAATTTGAATCCCTATCCTTGCTTTGAAATCCATTCCTGTATCGTCAAGCAAAGAAGTGTATTTGTAAATTAATATTTAAAATGTTTATATATATATATTGTGTTGTTTGAGTTGTTGATGTTGATTTGGATTTTCAATCGATTCGTCTGATCAACTGTTATCGATAGGATTTCCAAAAAACTTGAGCAGAGCAAACTGACACAATATTGTTTTCAAACTTGGTAAATGAAATAATTTTGTATGATTATATTATAGATATATAAGAAAAGTTTTCTAGAAAAAAAAAGAGGTTAATTAATTCGTTGTTTGAAATAATAATATTTGATTTTCATCTATTGTTCGATAAATGACTTTATAAACTTGGTTTATAATCTGATTTAGAATTTGAAATTAAATTAAATTAAGAACTTGAGAATTTAATTTCCAATGATTTCGAACTATGGTTTTAAAGGTTTAAAATGCACATTATTCAAAGGTATTTTGACTATAATTTGTTTCTAAAGAATTTTAATGTATATTATTTAAAAGTATTTTCAAATAGGAACCGTTTTCAAAGAATTTTAATGTTGAAATCAGTGCTCTTCTCTTTGTCGCTGGAAAATAATTTCGGTGATGGCGGCTGCATCATCAACATTCATTTTCGAGTTTCGAAGTGGAGAAACCATTCTGTAGCTTTGCTACGGTTTTGTTTGGGAAATACTTTAATTTGAATTTCTTAAGTATGACTTGATTTATATATATATATATAGGAATATTATTTTAAAATTTAATTTGATTTAATATATATAGTATATACATAATTATCTCTAAAGGGTTTGAAATTAAACGGAAAATTAATTCTCAAAATTATGTTAAAGGATGTTTCAATTATAAATAAAGCTAAATTTTGAATAAGTATTTAAACTTGAAATAATTAAATTTGAAAATTATAATGGCTCTGGCGTCTCCTCTCACCGGGTCAGTTCATCTGGAAAGACTGGATCCTGCCCTATCACTATAATGCGGACCCTTTTCATGCCCTCCACTTCGCTCCACTCTCCAAGCCCTCACCTTTTTGGTCAGGTGTTCTCGCATCAGTTGATCGCATCAAACCGCTCCTACATGTGAAACTTGGTGCTGGCACCAATTGCCTTTTCTGGTTCGACTACTGGCACAGCCTCTCCCCACTTCACCGCTCCCTCCCATCCCTCTTCTCCTCCTCCAATCGACCTCTCTTATCAGTGGAGGATGCTGTCAACCTTGGCCTACCCAGCCTCTGCCCCCCGTCTTTTTTCGATGCCGACACTCTCACTGAGCTCCTCTCCGCTCTCAACATCTTACGTTCGACTGTCCTTACCCCTACCCTGCCAGATCATCACTCCTGGGCCCTTGCTCCCTCCAGTGGCTTCACCGTCTCCCAATGCTACTCCTTCCTAAACCATCCCGGTAGACTATTTGCCTTCCCCCGTGTCTGGAAATACCATATCCCTCTCCGAATTAAATTCTTCCAGTGGTGCCTCATACATGGCCGGAGTAATACCAAGGATCGCCTCTCCCGCTTTAACATCACTTCAGACCAGATTTGCGTCTTCTGCAACTCTGAAATCGAATCTATCCGACATCTTTTCCTCGACTGCGATTTATCTTTCTACATTTGGGTTTCAGTCTGCGTCCATAATCTTGGGAAAATCTACTCAATTGAGGATTTCTTTGAGCACTGGCAGTATAGCTCACCTAACCCCCATCTTGACTCTCTTCTGGCTATCTTCTGCTGGGTCATCTGGAAAGAGAGAAACGCCATCATCTTCGACAAACCCACTAGCTCGCGTCTTGCATTATGCATTAAAATTTCTAATCTTTTTGATTATTGGGCAGGTCCCTCATCTTCGGTGCCTTTCAGATTTCACCTTACCTCGGCAAGGTCCCCCTCGGAAGAATCGGTGGGTAGCGCATCCTCTGCCGCACCGACAGGACAGCATGCTGCAGACTAAGGGATCGACTGACTTCTCTCCCTCTCATGAATTTGCTTTTACTCTTCGCTGCAGTTCTTCTGATAATCACTGGCTTAGTATGTATATTAATCTTTATTTATAATCTGACGCAATGACTGTAATCTAAACACTTTTTTGTTGTAGTGCTGCTTTAGCTATCGATCAGGCATGTTGATCGAACTAACACTATCTATATATATTTAGCCTAATCGGCTGTGTAGTTCCCTGCTACACAACCGTTCTACTCAAAAAATTAAATTTGAAAATTTTATTTGTATAGTACTAAATTGCATTTCAAAATAACTTACCTAAATTATTTAGAAGTTAAAATGTAATTGGATGATATACAATATAAAATAATTTTATAAATAAAATTTGAGTGTTTATAATGTTATGCACCTAGATTTTAATTATAAAAATGCTAATAACGATGATAGAATAATAAGTTAATTGAATGTGATAAATAAAGTAAATTTTGTTCTGAAAGAATTAACAAATTGAATTGAAACAGCTTAATGAAATACCTTGAATTAAGATCAATTATTGAAAATTAATTGATTTAAAATGAAATTTATATGATTAGAATTAACAGTTGAACTAACAAATTTAAATCGAATGACTATTTATTGCTTTTATAAATGGATTTAACCAAATTGAAAAAAAAAAATTAATTTAAATTGGAATTTATATGGTTTAAATTAATTTATATGGTTTAAATATATGTAATAAGATATATTAAGTGAAATAAACTTAATAATAATTTGGAATAAAGAAGAATTAAATTTGTTGAATAAATATGATTTTATTAAATGACTATTCTAATTTATGATTTTAGAAATTTGTTAATTAAACATAATTGGATAATAGGATAATAAATTTAGAAATAATTAAGATTGATTTCACTTAAGTGAAATCAAATGGATTAAATCAAATTATTGAATATTAATTAATTTAAGTTGAAAATTTATATGGCTTTAAATTAGTTGTTTATTTTGTTTTCAAAACCATTTTTCTTTCTGGTTGTTTCTATTCTCCTACCTCGTTCCTTTTCGGGGACGAAAAGTTTTGAGTGGGGGAGAGTGTAACGACCCGTAAAATTTAACTGGTTTTAATAACGTTATTAATTGAAATTTTGTGAAATTTTAAATGATAAAATTTTGAAATATAAATTTGATATTTGGAATGCGTCTAGTTAAACATAGCAACTGGTAAATTTTCGTCCGAAATTACGAAAGTTTATTTCGCGCGTAAATTTACTTCAATTTAATCAGTTAAAAAGCGATGAAAATAAAATATTTTCGGAACATAAATATTTTTACATAGAAAAATTCTAAACCATCTTCTAAGCCAATGCTATTTTTCGTTTTTCCAAATTCGGACATCTTTAGCTCCGTCGATCTTATTTTTCTGTGTTTTTCTTGCATTTTTCGCTAGTAGAAAATTCGAATTTTTAAAATTCAATCGTACCACCGATATCTGTGTACCGTTTTGATCGTCCCATTGTGCCGATCTCTACAGTATATTTATTTCAGTGTTTCAGAGTCTGATATGCGTCAACATCCACGAAACGATTTCGTATCGGTCCCTCATTCAATTTGTTTACTTCCCCTACCTTTCATATTCCACCATATAACCAATAGCCACTTGATATTAATATTTCCTGGCTCAATACTTTTTCTTTGTGATTCCCAATGGCTTCAATACAAAGTGATGCTCTCATTCATTCTGGTTCTTGGAAATAGACCATTTGTTTTATATTATCAATATTGCATTCATTTTTTTTTCACCTGCACGTTTACTGCTTCTTGAATACAAAATGCCACTTTCCTTCTTTTATTACACAGTGGCACGTTTCTCTGTCTGATGCCTCTCTCACTCCCTTACTCTCTGTTTATACTTTTGAAAGGCAAGTGGATGCATTTTATATATAAAGTTTGCAAATTGTAAGCCTGCTCAACTTCTGTTCAATTTTTTTTTTGAATTCCCTTCCTCTTCCAGTCACCTTTCCCCCTCAATCTTCCCACTGACATCTCATGCTTGGCCTCCGTCCTCTCCACCTCTCTCTCATCTTCGACATCGCCATCCACGACCGCATCTACTTCATCCCTCGCCCTCCAGTTCAACCAACCCGAAACCTGTTGCTCCTTGCCAAGATCCACCAACAAACCCGATGCCTACACACCCTAGCGGCCGAAGTTCCACCTCGTCAACCCCACGCGCACCTCCGTCACCCACAGCTCGAACCACCGCCTGTCTGCACCTCCGAACCACCACCCCTTCCCTTCAACCATGTCGAACCCACCACCATCAAAACCCTCTTGCCGAGCCACCTGATCTTCCTCTCTCTCCTCGTGCTTAGCTCCTCCTTCCGCTCCCTCTTGTTCATAAGGTATAAATATGATTTAAAGTATATTTTTAATATGTCTACATATGTTGTTTTGGTTCCTGTTCTATATTGCTGAAAGGAAGTTATTTAAAACGTGTGTTTAAAAGTAATTTTGTGCAGCGTGTATATTCATATAAGCTGTTTTGCTTTGTCTTGAAAAAATGCAGTAAAGTATTTGTTTTATATTAGTTTGTAAAGTTAAATATATAGTTTGGTTGCATATATTGGGTGGTGCATATATTGTACGTAAGTGTGCATGTTGATATATTTAGATATCTAAGTAAATTGTATGTTATATATATATTAAAGTATATAAAGTTTTGCAATTGAGTGGTGACAGTGGGTGAAATAGTAGATGAAGGTAGTTTAAGTATATCTATATTTAATACATTCTATTTTAGTTATTGAAAATTTCAAATTTATATGGCACGGTTGTCTTCTTCTATTTATAATTGAAATGTGTATTCAGGTTATAGCTGTGGTTCCTTGTGAGCTTATTTTTAACAGAGATCTATTTATTTACTATAATAGTAGAGTCTACATATGTTGTATATATACAGCTTATATGCTACAGTATTCTAGTCTTTATAATGAATGGTATGTTGATTTTAAATAGTATATATGATTTATTTAAAACTATATGGTTTTATATGGAAAGTATACTGTACTGGAAATTTACTATAAAAGTAAGTCTCACATTTATGAATTGAAAGCACAGCCGAGCCTCCTTTTTGTGCAGTTTCATATGTATACAATATGATTTTATACTACATTATATTATACTGGACTGATTTATATGTATATTGTATAATGTAAATAGTATTTGAAAAAGTTTTGTGGTTTGCAGCTCATATAGATATTTTTAGATTCAATGACCGTGCCTTTTAGTATATTGCATATAACTGTCTATAAGTCTACATGAGTTGTTTATTAACATATGTTATTTTAAAATTTTGAATGTATAAAGGAAAAGAAATGTATGAAAGTTAAATGTTGATTTTAATATATATTTAAAGATTTTATTTTATGAGTAATATTAGATTTAAAATTTATATATATATCCGTTCTCATCAATTTCTTTCCTACCAGCTTCGATCGACGCATCGTATCAATTGTGCTTTACTTTGGAATCTGTGCTTGAAATCGTAACTCACTCTATCGTCGAATATCTCTCTAACCCCGAAAGGTGAGCAATCACTCACGATTAATGTTCTTTTATTTATTAAATCTGATTTCAATTGAAACGACAATTGAAATATGTTGTTGTTAGTTAATTACACTGTTATATATGCTATTGCCTGTATCAGTTCACCTGTGACATTTGACACCATTATCTGTTAATTATTTATGTGATGATAATGCAGTTTGGCTGATAATTGATTGATTGTTGATGTTTATATTGGACGTTAAATTGTAGTGTTAAATGATAAATAGTATTCAAAATTGAAATGGATATAGGATAGTTAAAAATTTTAAAACTGATTTATATGTTAAATTTGATTAGTGAATATGACCCCTTTTAATTGTTAAATTAATTGACATATAGAATAGCGATAATTACACTTTGAACCATCGACGTATATTGGATTAATTGTTGTAGTGTAAAAATTGAAATTGAACGACAAGTTAAAACCGTAATGTAATAATCTTTAATCTACATGAAATGATAGTGTAGATTCTAGAAATAATTATATTAATTCGTACGAATAACAATGCGAATTAATACGGTTATTTCGGGATTATTTGAATTGATTATTGGATTGTTATTGTTCGTTGTTATGGCTTTTTTATTTACTTTGACACCATCCCAGCTATCACACTGCAAGTTCCCTTTGTTAAGCTTTGATTTTGAATTGAATTGGAATCGGGTTGAAATGATAAATACCCAAATTGAACTTTGACCTAGGATAGAGAATTAAATAAAAACCTGATTGGTCAATAATTTGATTTGAAAATAAATTGAAGATTTTATTTGAATAAATAATATGGTTTTGAAATGAAGTTGAAATTTGAATTTTAATGGGAGGAAAATGTTAATATATAATAATCTGAAACAAAATATTAACAATGTAATTGATGAAAGAATGTTGTTTAATTTGAGAAATTATTGAATTAAGTTTGAAATTATAATTAAGTTTGAAATTATTAAACTTTGAAATGATTTAATAATTAAGTTTGAAATTATAATTAAGTTTGAAATTATTAAACTTTGAAATTATTTAAAAATTAAGTTTTGAATTATTTAATAATTAAATAAGATTGGATTATTTAATGATTAAATTGAATTGAACTCTTTAATAAGTAAAATTGAACTTTTGAATAAGTGAATTTTACTTCGTAAATAATTGAAATTGAGTTTTCTTGATTAAGTAAGTTTTTGGAAAATTATTTAAGAAAGTAAATAAGTGAAATGGAATTTCTTTAACAAGAAATGAAAATGTGATATTTTTGGAATTAATGTAAGACTTGTAATTGAAAGGATTGATTTGACGAATTTAGTTTAATTCAAAATTGTAAGTTTTGATATAATGAAGTTGAACTTAAGAAATTGATTTAATGAATTGGAAATTAAATAGAATTGTTTTGAATGATAAATTTACTTAACGAATATTGAATAAAATCGATAAATGAAGGTAAACTGATTTGAATGTTAAATTATGTAACGACCCGTATTTTCACGGATCGAAAAGTTCGTCAAATCTGGAGTTTTAGTGTTTTGGGCCATTTCAGATTTTTGGCAAAATTTTCCTAAGTCCTAAGTCGTTCACGACTTAGCATGAGTCGTGAGTCGTATACGACTTAGGAGATGGGAGTTCTGGACGAGTTAGTGAGGAGTCTGGGCGAGTTAAGGACTCAAGGGGTGAGTCGGCGACGACCTAAGGAGATAAGTCGTAGCTGGGCTAGGTTAGTAGGTTGAAGTTAACTCGGCAAGTGTTAAGTCGTAGGTTGTAAGTCGTCGTCGAGTTAAGGGATAGACAACCTAAGGAAGTGACCGACTTATGTTATTGTAGACGACTTAAGGTTTTGAGCTAAGTGTTAAGTCGGCTGACGAGTTAAGGTAGTGGTCGACTTAAGACTTGGACGAATTAGGAGTTGAGTCGTGGCTGAGTTAAGGTGATGAGTCGTATCCGAGTCATCTCATGAGTCGTACCCCAAGTCATCCGATGAGTCGTACCCCAAGTCATCCGATGAGTCGTATCCGAGTCATCTCATGAGTCGTACCTTCTGGTGAGTCGTAGGTGCCTGTGATGAGTCGCAAGGAGCTATAAGTCGGAGACGACTTAGGAGATAGTTGTTAAGTCTTGAGTCGTAGGGGTCTGCGTGTTGAGTCGGAATTAGGCTTAAGTCGGAGACCGTTGAGTCGTGGTGATCTGATGAGTCGTAGACGACTCATGGAGGCAGTCGAATCATCGATTTCAGCTATAAATAGGAGAGCTTCTCTTCATTTTTGGGATCCGGATTTTGAAGCGACGAAGTGCTGCCATTTTGAGAGCTCGACTTCTACACTTCTTCACTTCTTTTCTCCACTCTAATCTAGTGCTTCCTTCCATCCAAATCATAGATCAAGGTTGAAGATTCAAGAGCTAAAGTTGAAGATCTTCATCTTTTCAAGAGAGATTTCTTCGTTTGAAGCGGATTCGTGATAGATCAAGCTTGATCCTTCGCTGTCCAGATCTAAAGCGTGTTGATTTGAGGTTGTTTAGGTGATTTGGTGAGTGGTGATTATCTCTCACACGGATCCAAAGGAGTATATCGGATTGTTGGCTCGATTTGGTGTTAAAATAGAGATTTCTATGCATTTTCTTCATCCTAAGTGTAGATCCATATAGATCCATTGTTCATGATGATGTTACATCCATTTTATCATATGTTAACCTATGCAAGTTCATTCATCAAGTTTGTAGAGATATAATCCATGTTTTCATGCTTATTGGACTTTCAACTCTTTAATTACGAAAATGCCATTATTGTTATAATTGTCTACTTAGATCATATTTGAATGCTTGATTGCTTGGATTGATGTTTGATTTGATTGCTTGTTATGAACTAGATGATTGATGATTAGATTTAGATCGAAGATGATTCAAAAGCTAAGGGAAAGGCTCTTGAATTGGAAAAGCTGCTCGTGGCATATGTAGCAGGATGATGAAGCTCTTATGCATAGATTTGATGATGTGATGATGAGATGAGGCTTTGCGAGGATGTAATGAAGCGAGGCAATCATGTGATGAAGACTTGGTCTAATCCAGACGGGATCATTCCAAGCATGTTGATAACTCGGTGATATGATTCGAGTTGAGGATAATGAATGGATATGAGAATAGTCGTCGAGGAGGATGACTAGGAGGCTTGGATAGCATCGTTGTTGAAGGTTCTAGCATGCTCTAAGCAAGAGTACGTTTGGGCAGATTCGATAGTCCCAACGGCCAACTGTTGATGGTCGAGTACTCTGGGCAGATTCGATAGTCCTAGGCACGGGCTGCGACGACGTGCGGGAGTTATGTCTAGAACCGGGGTTTTCATTAGCCCTTGACGGACGGCTGAAAGAATGTGCCGGTCATTCAATTAACGGTGATATCGAAGCAATGATCACAGTGATAGCCAGAGTCATGGATGTTTGGTTGTATCGTCATTCGGACTCAAGAGCGGTATTTTCTGGGTGCTTATCTGATTTAGGCCTTGGTACTTGGAAAACATCGCCCTTGATTCGAGTGATAGTAGCTTTACTTTAAATTGTATGCTCTGCTATGTTTGCTTCTGCTTAGTGTGTGTCTGGGGGCTATCACTGTAGAATGAGGTTGGAGTGGGAGGGTTGTATTCCTATTCCTTTTTCCTTTATGTTCTTTTGGTATGTTGTTAGTTAATTTACTGCTCACTAAGACTGTTGTCTGACTCAAGGCTTTATGTTTTTAATTCTTATTGCCTTGTGCTGTTCGTCCATTTTGGGACGGGCAGACTAGGTAGCAGGTGACAGGTGCTGTTCTCTTCTCACGATGCTGATATCGAGACGAGCTGGAGGGTTGCATATTATCTTCTTATTATATGTACTGGATATTCCGCTGTTTTGTATTCTCTGAGAGATATGTAGTGAGGCTTGATGTATTGACTATTTGGATGCTTGTATTCAACTATTATGAAGTTTTATATGATGTCATTTTGTTATGAAAAGCTTCACTATACATATGTTCTATTGTATTTTATCCATGCGCTGTGAGTAATACGATAGATTCTGTTGTTTTAAATCTTACCTTGACAATCGTCCATGGTCGCCTGGCACACTTTACAGCGCTCTATCTCTAGATTCGGTGCAGGGGTCATGGGCGGTCGTCACATTTGGTATCAGAGCATTGGTTAATCGATTTTACCCAACGCTCGCCGTCGTAACTACGTATGAGAGACGTAATTGTATTTTGATGGATGATTACTATATATAATATAGTAGCTTAGTAGAGTTTGGGTCCTTTATGCAGTTGTTTCTCTAGATGTTCTAATCATTCCTTTTTATAGATATTGAGAATGAGTCGAAGAGGGAGACCAGCTGCTAGGGAAGGCCGTGCTACTGAAGAGACTGCTGATTATGCAGCCATGTTCGAAGCTATGATGACTTCGATCATGAGAAGGATACCAGTTCCGGGGGCAGCAGTTGATGTTGGAATTCAAGTCCAAACTCCGAAACCAGTGGATTTTGCTAAGCTGTGCAAGGATTATACTGCTCTTGGAGGGAAGGTTTTCTTGGGGACAGAATCTACCATTGAGGTCCAGAGGTGGATAGATGCTTGTAGAAGGATCTTTGGTGATTTGGGAATTGATGATGCAACTAAGAGGAAGTTGGCATCGAGGCAGCTTCAAGGGAGAGCTTCTGATTGGTGGAACTCTATTACCATCACTACTCCGGAAGAAGAGATTACTTGGGAGCAATTCCAAGTCAGATTTGAAGCTAAGTTCATTTCTACAGCTCAGAAGTCTGTTCTGTTCAAGAAGTTTGTAGAGCTCAAGCAGGGTGGAAGATCTGTTCTTGAGTATGTTTCTGAGTTTGAAGCTTTGTCCAAGTATGCCCGGTCATATATTGAGTCTGCTTACCAGAAGAATGAGAAGTTTGTGACCGGCTTGGATAGTTATCTTGGGAGACAGTTGGTGGATCATTTGGACGATTCATTTGAGAAGCTTGTGGAGAAAGCTCTTAGGCATGAGAGTCTGTTTCCTAAGGAAGGACCTGTTGTTGCTGTTACCAAGGGAGAATCTAAACCACAGCAGGGTGGAAACCAGAAGAGGAAGCAGCAGCAGCAGAAGGGTAAGGATGGCCAGAAGAAGCCGAAAGGCGAGGTGACTTGCTACAATTGTCAGCAAAAGGGCCATTTCTCGAAGGATTGTAAGAATCCTAAGGTGCCGATGAAGTGTCACAACTGTGATAAGCCGGGGCATTTCAGAAAGAATTGTCCAGAACCGAGGAAGGACAGGCAGATTGTGCAAGCCTATGCTTTAGGAGCTGTTCCATCGTCTTCGAAAGCTCCTACTTGTAACATCCCAGATTTTGGCTGCTAGATTTTTGGACATTTAATTCGTTTTAAATGTTTAATGTGGATTCTTAATTGATGTTGGAATGAATGGATTTGGGTTCAATCAATGAAAATGAGCTATAATTTTAATTTATAGCAATTCTGGTTGAATTTGATTAATGGAAAAATAATAATTAAATATTCGGGATTAGGATAAAAAGGTGAATCTGGATGTAAATAGCTGTAAAATGATGTTTAAATGTATTTTTAGGTTCGATTGGTTATAAACAATAATGTTGGATTTTTAGATGAATTTTAAAGTGAATAAATTATTATTTGGGATTTTATATTAATTTAAAAATGAATTTAATATTATTAAAATGCAAATAATCAGATTTGAGTCTGGGATGAGCCAGAATGATTTTTAATGTTGTTATAAATTTTATATGATTTATTGTTAAGTTAATAAAATTTTAAAAGTGAAATTTTAAGCGTTTTCGTCAATTTTGAAAATCGCTCGATTTAATAGACGAGTTAAAATAGTCTTCCGAGGCATAGTATCGGAATTCGACGAAACCAGTTCCATTGGATCCGTAATAGTTAGTTATTATCGGATTTCAATTTTCGTAGCGATCGGAGTTGTCGTTTGACCGTGGCAGCTCGAAACGCCTAGAAATCGATTTAACCGATTTAATTTTAAATTGATCGTTTTATTCCGTATCTCGCGCATACGATCAAATCAGCTTACGAAACTTGTTCCATTATGTCCGGAACGCGGAAAAACCCCAGGATAGCCTGTCGGAATGCGTAGTTTGGAGTTCGTTTGCGTTTGTGGTTAACTTGGGATATTTTATTAATAAAATATTATTAAAATTTATATAAATTCACAATTTTTTTCCTCTAAACCCTAGCATCAACAGCCGTGGCCTCCACGAGATATACCAATGGCCGAAATTGATTTCGTTTCTTCCTCTCAAATCTCCAAGTCCAAGCATCTATTCGAAATTCTTCCAACTGGAAAATCGTAGAGAGCAAGGGGAACTTCAGATCTAACGGCTGATTTCGTGTAAAACGATCGTTTAGAAGTGCTATGGGGTCGTCATCGCTGGCCGTTCTTTGGCGTTTCGTGGCAGCTAGGGTGTGCCGGGCTTGTGCGCGTGCATGGTAGGGGTGGAGGCGGTGCAGGGCTTCGTGTCGATGTGCTTCGATTTGGTTCCGGTCGCGAGTAGGAGATGCGACGGCTAACCCTAATCGTTGATGATGGGTTCGTGCGTTCTGGGTAGGTCGCGTACGAGAAGGAGCACGCGTGAGGAACGAGCGGCCTTGATTCGTGCTTCCCAGATCTGCAGCTGTGATGGTTTGTTTAAAAAAAAAAAAAAAGAGTTTGTTATAAATTATAGTCAAACTTTATAAATTTGTAACTATTTCATACGATCTCAGATTTCGTCAAATTTGGTACCGTTGGGATCGCAGAGAGACGTACTTCGCGATGGTGCAGATCCGGAGTCATTCCGGGAAAGTAGAAATTTGGGTTAAATCGGACGTCGTCCGGTTTAGTTCAAAATTTCGAACGCTCGCCGAACTCAAGGTGAGTTTTTCTCACTCACATCTGGATGCTAGACATTATAAATAATTGACATTTAAATATCTGAATGATTGGTTGATTATAACTGTTGTTATAAGTTTGGATTGATACTTATATTGTGATGTGCTAATATTTGTGGATGCAGGGAAAAACAGGTTGGAGGGATCCAACTGGATTCCTCACAATGTAGCAATTATTTTATAATTGATAGTGATACCTGTTATATGTTGTGATTGATAAATCTGGAATTTTAAATTGTTCTGTGAAATTGTTGTATAAATTATAATTCCAGAATTAAATTATAAATGAATAGATTGGGATTTAAAAGGAATTAAAGAAATTGTTAAATAAGGAATTTAAAGGAATATAAAAGTTGGATTCTGTTTTGGAATGGAAAATGAAAATTGGTAAATTGGGATTTTAAATATTGTGGAAAATTTATCAATCGTTAAATGTCAAATATAATTTTCTGGAAATGAATTCTATGAAATTATAAATTGAGTAAAATAACAGTGGTTTATTTTAATAATGAATAGTGATATCCGGAAAAGTAAAATATGTTCAAATGAAGCTTCCGAATATAAATGTACAAATTTTAAGTGTTAATAGAATATTTTAAAATACCGTTTTCTCTATTGGGATTTTATTTAAGTAAATGGGAAATCTGGCTTTCATTGAAGAATTCACCAAAATGTTTTATTAAAAATGTTTTAAAACTATATTTTAAAATTTTGATTTCCGGATATGGGAAATTGAGTGTGAACTTCGGATGAAGTTATAGATAAGTATGGAATTGGGAATTTATGTTGTAAACATAAATTGAATTTGAAATAAATCGTTTGGATTTATATAAAGGATACTTTGGAATGTTTGAACGGGATAGTGTTTCCCTGGGAAAACCAAGTTAAAGTTTTAAAGGTTTTATTTAATAAAAAGTTAAAGTTTTAAATTGTTTAAAGAGTAATTTAAGAAAAGTATTACTTTGAAAGAAGAAATTTCAAGTTTGTTTTAAAGTTATATGATTAAGTTATTGGTAAAGGCTAGTATTATTCTTTTAAACTCCACCTTTAAATTTAGTAAACTAAACCTTTATTTAAATCGAATTTAAATCTTATTAAATAATAGTATTTAAAATAGTTTTGAAATTTATATTTTGAGTAAATAGAAGAAAGTTACATATTTTAAGCATATTTCAGTATAAAGTATTTTAACTGTTTTTAAATGCAAAAAGGTTTTATACTTGGTTTTTCCAAATGGGAATAAATGGTAAGACTTTACCGTGTAAGGAAGAAATTTGGGAATTCGTTTCAAAATGAGTTTTGAAATGTGGAAATATATCTTTTAAAGATATTAAAGGGAAAGAATAAATAATATGGGAATTATTTATTGTGTGATGGATGCTTATGGATGCTTGTGAATGTGAATTGATAGTTAAATCACCGACTATCAATATTGGCCAAAAGCGCTGATCGTTTCGAAGAGACCGGGATCGAGATTTATTTCTCGAATACCACTTCGATCCGGTTTATACGTTTCGTGTAACGTGTTCGGAGTCGAAGATGGAGCTGTGAAGTGCAAGGGCTAGTCGCTACTAATCCTGAGGATATTTCCAAAATGGATGTAGTAGGAATAGTGCCTTCGGTTCCGTTCGGACCTGGGACGGACTTGTATGGACGAATGCTTTCGTGACATCATCAGGTGGGCGATGGGCATTCAAAGGGATATGTGCTATAAAGGTAACGTTTAGCCTCAAGCCTCATCAACCGGGAATGACTGAAAATCAGGGGTTATGCAGCAAGGCTTCGTGGGTAGCGCCCACTGGAGAGTATGGTCATCCCTGTCTAGATGTCCCTTTTATTTCGGCTTAGTGGTGCGGTTGCTGATCACAACCGTGGGGTGATTATATTCGGAATTGCCCATAGGTGATTCCGGCCTTGTGTTGCAGGGGACTTAGGGTGGGTCCTCGGTACTGTGATCTAGGCCACGTACTGTGATAGGTGGTACCCCAGTGCCTAGTCATTCGTTGGAAATCCATTTTCCCTACGTGCCTTGTACGTGTTTTGTTTGTATACCTAGTATGCTGGAATTTAATGAATGTAACAATTTCAACTATTTTAATAAGTATTTGTATATAGACACTATTATAATATCAGAGGATTTTTATAAAAAGTGTTTTAGCTATCGTAAGGTAAAAACCCGACATGTTTATTTGTGGCGTGGTCTTACGAGATGCTTTAGTTTTCAAAGGATTTTTGAAACTTTAATAATCGGTTTGGATGTATTTATGATGCGCTGGTATTCCAGACTGACTCGGGTGTTATTTTATTATAATGCTCGGGTCAGACCGAGTATATTTACAGGATAGGTTGCTATGGAGCTCAGGAGAGGAGCTGGAGTCCGAGACGTATTTCTCGTACTTGTATTATTCCGCTGCTGTGATTGTTGTATTGACTGATTGACTGGATATTGATGATTGTTTTATGATATACTCTGATGATGATGTATTGTATATAAACAGATATTGTTTTGATTTGTGTAAAGTTCTGTTCTATATATTATATTTTATTCCGCTGCGACTGTGAGGGTTTGATGTTGTTTAGTTCATTCTTCTTCTTCTTCTACCTTCTTTCTTTTCCTACAATCTATCTTTTCCGGCGTTCGATCGTCGGCATATTATACTGTTGAGTATTTTGTGTCGATTTTCGAGGGTCGAGAAGGGCGGGTCGTCACACTTGGTATCAGAGCATAGGTTGGCGACAACCTAGGCTTTGGTGGGAAAATTACTCATTTTAAATAGAGTCAGAAGTACTCTATGATGAGTTGAGTGTAATAATAGCTATGAGAGCGTACTTGTTAGTGAATATAAAATTGTTTTTATACTATGTTGACTTATCGGTTGAGCGTTTATGAATTCTGGTCGGTGCGGGAAGTACAACCGTATCGATAGGGGTTTCTAAACTCTTAAACAAGGTAAACCGACATAGTATTGTTTTTAAAGTGGGTAAATGAAATAATTTACCCAAAATTATATTTTGATATAAAGAGATAGTTTTCTAAATTATATATATTGGATGTTTGTTTGGTTGTTTCTTCTGTAATCGAATAAGAAATTAAAATATGATCTAAAATTCGAAATGATTTCTAAGCAAATAAGAAGTTAAAATATTAAAATGGTTTATAACCAAATAGAGTTAACTCAATATGGTTTAAGTAAGAAGAAGCATAATTAAAATTTGATTTAAACCAGAATTTTGATTCCGGAAATTTTGGGAAGGGTTTTTAATTGAATTTGATTGAAATTTTGGGAATGTTGAAATGTTTTCCAAAGGTTTTGAAGTCAACAATGGAGTATATTTTGGAAAATATTTTTGAATAGAAATGGTTTTGAGGTGAATTTTGGAAGTGGAAAGCACTGAACTCACTGCAGTCGCTGGAAAATAATCCTGATGATGCTGGCCACATCATCAGAATTCATTTTCGAGTTTCTAAAGTGATGGATTGCTACCAAAATAGTTAGTTATGGTATTTGTTTGGACTTGTTTAGAAAACAAGTGATTTTAGAATTTTCCAAAAGGAAATTTTTGTTAAAAGCATATTGTTTTGGAATTTGGTATTTGATTTGGATATCAAATGGAAATGTGTTGATTTATATTTCAAATTGGTTTTGAAATAAATCCGGGTAAATTCAATTTTGGGAATTCTGTTTAAAATAAAAAGCTAAAATTTGGAATAAATCAACTATAATCTTGAAAGTAAAGTTGATTTAAGTGAGAAAGGAAGGATGGAAATTTTAATCCTGAAATTAAAATTAAATTTGGGTAAATGGAAGTAAATGAAGTTATTGAAGAGAATAGAAAATTTTTGGGATTTTGGAAAAATTTATTAACTTGGGATAAGTTAAATAAAATTGGGAACTGGAATTAAATTGATTTGAGTTAAGTTGAAAAGCAAAATGACTTTGAAATTATGGGTCGTTGTGTAATAAATTGTACCCATAAGCTATTAGGTATTATACTTACAATCTAAAATTTGTGAATTCAAAATGGTGCAAATAACTTCATATTCTTAAGTTATAAAGTGTTATAATTTGAAGTTGTGATTAAATGGAAATGGACTTAAAAGAGCAATATAAACCCTTAAATAGAAGTGAAATTGAAGTTCATTAATGGAAATAGCTGGATGGTGAGGCAAATTCAAACTCAATCCTAAATGAAATGTAAAGTAAGATAAGGTAAGGTGAGATATAAAAGATGTGAATAAACTTAAAATGGTAAATGAGTTTTAAACTTATGTATGGAGGAATAAAATGGATCGAAGTGAAATTCAAAATATCAGATGCATCATAAACAATATTGAATGAAATTCAATTCTTATTTAAGTAGAAAAGAAGTGGGATAAATTTAATTTTGGCTAAATAAAATTTAGTGAACTTGGAATAAATTTGGATAAGAACCAAATTGAAAGGAAATTTAGTTTAGTTGAGGTGATGTTGGATGCAGTAAATGCTTACTCAATTAAATCCAAAATGATTGTTTGGAAATAAATCTTGTGTAAGCTAAATTAAATGGAATTTGTATTGAAATAAATAGAATTTTGATAGTTTGGTCAAAATTTGAAAGGTAAATAAAACGCCTGATTTGGATTGGGGTTTAATTTTGATAATAAATGTTAAGAGTGTGAATGAATAATGGAATTAGCTTATAATAGTGATGGTTTGAATTGTAAAGGAAATTCAAATGAGTGAAATAATTTAAATGGTCTCTTTGTTAATAAAATAAATTTGTACATGGATTGGATAAATAAACAAAGAGCATTAAAGTTGTAAATGAATTGAAATTTGATTGAATGAGAATCAAATGGAAAATGAAATAAAATTGATATAAGAAGATAATGAATCTATTGTGAAAGAACTTAAGTAACTTGAAAGAAAAACAAAGTGATTTTGAATGGGCTTTATTAAGTAATCTTGAGTGCAATTTGTTAGATAATAAAACTGGAAAACAAGTGAAATGAGTTTTAATTAATTATTGAGATGAAATAAGGATGTATGGGTTGTAAACAATCCAAAATGGAATGATATTAATATAAACTTGAGTTGGTTAATGAAATAAAGGTGTAAGGGAAATTTAATTAACAAATTGCATTGGAATAAAAATATTGGGATTGTGAACCATGCAAACGGGATAAAATTAATATAAATCTAAGTTGAAATTAATTTTAATTGGTTATAAGCTTAAGTGGTGATTATTTTGCTTGAATGACATGGAAATTTGCATGTATTTGCAATTGAGTGTTTAAAAGCAATTGGAATTGAATTGTGAATAAATTGATATGAATGGGAACCCAATTCAAAGAGTTTTGTATATGAATGCAAGTGAATTGGTTAAGAATAGCGAATGAAATTGATTTTAAATCAATAGGAATGAATTGATCTTTTTATGAGTAATGTTTGCATATGAATGGAAATGGATCATAAAAGAAATGCAAATGCTTCAAATTGAAAATAAGAATTGGTTGGTAAATCAGATTGGAAATGTAAGTTAAAATAAAGAAATGTAAGTAAGACATATGTTAATCATATTGGAATAGAAATGAATTGGTGGTAATAAATATGAATGGTATATAGTAAACTTGAATGTAAATCATTCAAGTGAAATAAAATCAAGTTGGACTTGAATAAGTAATTTGAAAAGTGATTGAAATCTTTGAATTGTTGATAAAATATGGTTGACATTGTTAATGATAAAGTTTGCTTGGTTTGGTTATGAAATGGATATGTTTGGCTTGCATTTATATTGGAAATGTTATTAAAATGCTCGTATCTTTGAAAACTGATGAGTTTGTTGAGTAAGTACAGGTACGGGAGGCGTTCGAGAGTGTTGGAGCGCGTATGTGCGATATATTAGCCGCTCGCTATTAAAAATTTGCTACAAGGTACGCCTACGCAAATATAATTGGGAAAATGATATATATATTGTGTTATATTTTGGTTTCCGGCCGTGTGAGCCGATGTATATATATTTGTGTATCCTGCGATATCGCAGAAGCTCCTCCGTACAAAGGAGACTCCGCCAAAATTTTCCAGAAATTTTGGAAGTTAGAATTTTTTTGGGGTTTTGGGGAAATTTTTAATAACTAGTAAAGTTATTTTGAAGGCGAGTGTTAAAATAGAGGCTTTAGAGTAAAGAAAGCAAAAGGGTTTTGAAATGGAGCTGAAACTTTTTGGGAAAGTGAATATAAGCTTTTAACTAAGCAAATTGGGTAAGTAAATGGGTTGGGAAGTATGTTCCTACCTTAGCAAATTTCGGGGACGAAATTTTTATAAGGGGGAAGGAATGTAACATCCCAGATTTTGGCTGCTAGATTTTTGGACATTTAATTCGTTTTAAATGTTTAATGTGGATTCTTAATTGATGTTGGAATGAATGGATTTGGGTTCAATCAATGAAAATGAGCTATAATTTTAATTTATAGCAATTCTGGTTGAATTTGATTAATGGAAAAATAATAATTAAATATTCGGGATTAGGATAAAAAGGTGAATCTGGATGTAAATAGCTGTAAAATGATGTTTAAATGTATTTTTAGGTTCGATTGGTTATAAACAATAATGTTGGATTTTTAGATGAATTTTAAAGTGAATAAATTATTATTTGGGATTTTATATTAATTTAAAAATGAATTTAATATTATTAAAATGCAAATAATCAGATTTGAGTCTGGGATGAGCCAGAATGATTTTTAATGTTGTTATAAATTTTATATGATTTATTGTTAAGTTAATAAAATTTTAAAAGTGAAATTTTAAGCGTTTTCGTCAATTTTGAAAATCGCTCGATTTAATAGACGAGTTAAAATAGTCTTCCGAGGCATAGTATCGGAATTCGACGAAACCAGTTCCATTGGATCCGTAATAGTTAGTTATTATCGGATTTCAATTTTCGTAGCGATCGGAGTTGTCGTTTGACCGTGGCAGCTCGAAACGCCTAGAAATCGATTTAACCGATTTAATTTTAAATTGATCGTTTTATTCCGTATCTCGCGCATACGATCAAATCAGCTTACGAAACTTGTTCCATTATGTCCGGAACGCGGAAAAACCCCAGGATAGCCTGTCGGAATGCGTAGTTTGGAGTTCGTTTGCGTTTGTGGTTAACTTGGGATATTTTATTAATAAAATATTATTAAAATTTATATAAATTCACAATTTTTTTCCTCTAAACCCTAGCATCAACAGCCGTGGCCTCCACGAGATATACCAATGGCCGAAATTGATTTCGTTTCTTCCTCTCAAATCTCCAAGTCCAAGCATCTATTCGAAATTCTTCCAACTGGAAAATCGTAGAGAGCAAGGGGAACTTCAGATCTAACGGCTGATTTCGTGTAAAACGATCGTTTAGAAGTGCTATGGGGTCGTCATCGCTGGCCGTTCTTTGGCGTTTCGTGGCAGCTAGGGTGTGCCGGGCTTGTGCGCGTGCATGGTAGGGGTGGAGGCGGTGCAGGGCTTCGTGTCGATGTGCTTCGATTTGGTTCCGGTCGCGAGTAGGAGATGCGACGGCTAACCCTAATCGTTGATGATGGGTTCGTGCGTTCTGGGTAGGTCGCGTACAAGAAGGAGCACGCGTGAGGAACGAGCGGCCTTGATTCGTGCTTCCCAGATCTGCAGCTGTGATGGTTTGTTTAAAAAAAAAAAAAAGAGTTTGTTATAAATTATAGTCAAACTTTATAAATTTGTAACTATTTCATACGATCTCAGATTTCGTCAAATTTGGTACCGTTGGGATCGCAGAGAGACGTACTTCGCGATGGTGCAGATCCGGAGTCATTCCGGGAAAGTAGAAATTTGGGTTAAATCGGACGTCGTCCGGTTTAGTTCAAAATTTCGAACGCTCGCCGAACTCAAGGTGAGTTTTTCTCACTCACATCTGGATGCTAGACATTATAAATAATTGACATTTAAATATCTGAATGATTGGTTGATTATAACTGTTGTTATAAGTTTGGATTGATACTTATATTGTGATGTGCTAATATTTGTGGATGCAGGGAAAAACAGGTTGGAGGGATCCAACTGGATTCCTCACAATGTAGCAATTATTTTATAATTGATAGTGATACCTGTTATATGTTGTGATTGATAAATCTGGAATTTTAAATTGTTTTGTGAAATTGTTGTATAAATTATAATTCCAGAATTAAATTATAAATGAATAGATTGAGATTTAAAAGGAATTAAAGAAATTGTTAAATAAGGAATTTAAAGGAATATAAAAGTTGGATTCTGTTTTGGAATGGAAAATGTAAATTGGTAAATTGGGATTTTAAATATTGTGGAAAATTTATCAATCGTTAAATGTGAAATATAATTTTCTGGAAATGAATTCTATGAAATTATAAATTGAGTAAAATAACAGTGGTTTATTTTAATAATGAATAGTGATATCCGGAAAAGTAAAATATGTTCAAATGAAGCTTCCGAATATAAATGTACAAATTTTAAGTGTTAATAGAATATTTTAAAATACCATTTTCTCTATTGGGATTTTATTTAAGTAAATGGGAAATCTGGCTTTCATTGAAGAATTCACCAAAATGTTTTATTAAAAATGTTTTAAAACTATATTTTAAAATTTTGATTTCCGGATATGGGAAATTGAGTGTGAACTTCGGATGAAGTTATAGATAAGTATGGAATTGGGAATTTATGTTGTAAACATAAATTGAATTTGAAATAAATCGTTTGGATTTATATAAAGGATACTTTGGAATGTTTGAACGGGATAGTGTTTCCCTGGGAAAACCAAGTTAAAGTTTTAAAGGTTTTATTTAATAAAAAGTTAAAGTTTTAAATTGTTTAAAGAGTAATTTAAGAAAAGTATTACTTTGAAAGAAGAAATTTCAAGTTTGTTTTAAAGTTATATGATTAAGTTATTGGTAAAGGCTAGTATTATTCTTTTAAACTCCACCTTTAAATTTAGTAAACTAAACCTTTATTTAAATCGAATTTAAATCTTATTAAATAATAGTATTTAAAATAGTTTTGAAATTTATATTTTGAGTAAATAGAAGAAAGTTACATATTTTAAGCATATTTCAGTATAAAGTATTTTAACTGTTTTTAAATGCAAAAAGGTTTTATACTTGGTTTTTCCAAATGGGAATAAATGGTAAGACTTTACCGTGTAAGGAAGAAATTTGGGAATTCGTTTCAAAATGAGTTTTGAAATGTGGAAATATATCTTTTAAAGATATTAAAGGGAAAGAATAAATAATATGGGAATTATTTATTGTGTGATGGATGCTTATGGATGCTTGTGAATGTGAATTGATAGTTAAATCACCGACTATCAATATTGGCCAAAAGCGCTGATCGTTTCGAAGAGACCGGGATCGAGATTTATTTCTCGAATACCACTTCGATCCGGTTTATACGTTTCGTGTAACGTGTTCGGAGTCGAAGATGGAGCTGTGAAGTGCAAGGGCTAGTCGCTACTAATCCTGAGGATATTTCCAAAATGGATGTAGTAGGAATAGTGCCTTCGGTTCCGTTCGGACCTGGGACGGACTTGTATGGACGAATGCTTTCGTGACATCGTCAGGTGGGCGATGGGCATTCAAAGGGATATGTGCTATAAAGGTAACGTTTAGCCTCAAGCCTCATCAACCGGGAATGACTGAAAATCAGGGGTTATGCAGCAAGGCTTCGTGGGTAGCGCCCACTGGAGAGTATGGTCATCCCTGTCTAGATGTCCCTTTTATTTCGGCTTAGTGGTGCGGTTGCTGATCACAACCGTGGGGTGATTATATTCGGAATTGCCCATAGGTGATTCCGGCCTTGTGTTGCAGGGGACTTAGGGTGGGTCCTCGGTACTGTGATCTAGGCCACGTACTGTGATAGGTGGTACCCCAGTGCCTAGTCATTCGTTGGAAATCCATTTTCCCTACGTGCCTTGTACGTGTTTTGTTTGTATACCTAGTATGCTGGAATTTAATGAATGTAACAATTTCAGCTATTTTAATAAGTATTTGTATATAGACACTATTATAATATCAGAGGATTTTTATAAAAAGTGTTTTAGCTATCGTAAGGTAAAAACCCGACATGTTTATTTGTGGCGTGGTCTTACGAGATGCTTTAGTTTTCAAAGGATTTTTGAAACTTTAATAATCGGTTTGGATGTATTTATGATGCGCTGGTATTCCAGACTGACTCGGGTGTTATTTTATTATAATGCTCGGGTCAGACCGAGTATATTTACAGGATAGGTTGCTATGGAGCTCAGGAGAGGAGCTGGAGTCCGAGACGTATTTCTCGTACTTGTATTATTCCGCTGCTGTGATTGTTGTATTGACTGATTGACTGGATATTGATGATTGTTTTATGATATACTCTGATGATGATGTATTGTATATAAACAGATATTGTTTTGATTTGTGTAAAGTTCTGTTCTATATATTATATTTTATTCCGCTGCGACTGTGAGGGTTTGATGTTGTTTAGTTCATTCTTCTTCTTCTTCTACCTTCTTTCTTTTCCTACAATCTATCTTTTCCGGCGTTCGATCGTCGGCATATTATACTGTTGAGTATTTTGTGTCGATTTTCGAGGGTCGAGAAGGGCGGGTCGTCACACTACTGCTGAAGAGAAGGGAAAGAGTGTGGTTGTTCAAGGTACTCTTTTCCTATGTGGTGTTCCAGTTAGAGTTCTGTTTGATACTGGAGCGTCGCATTCGTTTGTTTGTAATGAACTCGTAGGCCGGTTAGGTTTGGCACCGGATATTGTTGATAGGCCATTGGTTGTGACTAATCCGGTTGGGGGTTCGTCTTGTTTGTGTATGTTATGCCGTGGTCTAGTTGTGTCGAGTCATGGTTGCTCTTTTGTTTGTGATTGCTTTGTTCTGAACGTTGCGGGGTTCGGAATTATTTTGGGTATGGACTGGCTTAGGAAGTATGCGGCTAAGGTTGATTGTGAGAGGTTGGAGGTGACAGTCGAGAATGTGGAAGGACGAAAGATTGTGATACGATGTAAGCATGAGGAAGGCGTCTTCATGAGCTTCATGTATTCGCTAGTTGTTCCACGGGATGGACTGTCTCTAGTGCCAATCGCAAATGGATTCGAGGATGTCTTTGACGAAGTCAAAGGGTTGCCGCCGCATAGAGAGATCGAGTTTCGTATAGATCTAGTTGAAGGAGCCAGACCTGTTGTGATGCCTCTTAGGCGGATGGCGCCTAGGGAACAGCAAGAGTTGAGGGTGCAAGTTGATGATCTTTTACAGAAAGGATTCATTCGGCGTAGTGTGTCCGAGTGGGGTGCACCAGTTGTGTTCGCAACCAAGGCAGATGGATCATTGAGATTGTGTGTGGATTATCGTGAGCTGAATAAGGTGACAAAGAAGAACAAGTATCCATTGCCGAGAATAGATGACTTGTTTGATCAGCTTCACGAAGCTAAGGTGTTTTCTCAGATGGATTTGGCAACGGGATTTCACCAGTTGAGAGTGGCTAAGGATAGTGTGCCGAAGACTGCTTTTAGGACACCATCCGGTTTCTTTGAGTGGCTGGTAATGCCGTTTGGATTGACTAACGCGCCATCATATTTTGTGGATCTTATGAATAGAGTGTTCAGAGATCAGTTGAACAAGTTCGTACTTGTGTTCGTGGATGATATTCTGATTTATTCCAGAACTGAAGAAGAGCACAAGACGCACTTGTGTATTGTTTTGGAAATCTTGCGGAAACATCAGCTGAAGGCTAAGTTTTCGAAATGTCACTTCTGGAAGAGTGAAGTGAGGTTCTTAGGCCATGTGATTTCTGGAAATGGAATAGCGGTTGATCCCGCTAAGGTGGCAGCAATCCAGGATTGGGTTAGACCTAAGAATGCATCAGATGTGAGAAGTTTTCTTGGATTAGCAGGATATTATCGACGGTTTATCAAAGACTTCTCCAAGGTAGCTGCACCGTTAACGGGATTGACGAAAAAGAACCAAGTGTTCAGTTGGGATGCTAAGTGTGAGCAAGCTTTCGGAATCCTGAAAGAGAGATTGACGAGTGCTCCTGTTTTGACTATTCCTAGTGGGAATGATGAGATGGTGGTTTACACCGACGCATGTGGTACTGGACTTGGAGCAGTGCTGATGCAGAAGGATAAAGTTGTTGCGTATGCCAGTCGACAACTGAAGCCGCATGAAAGGAATTACCCAACTCATGATTTGGAATTAGCGGCGATTGTATTTGCTCTGAAGATGTGGAGGCATTATCTGTTGGGAGTTCGATTCGAGTTGTTTACGGATCACAAGTCGTTGAAGTATCTTTTCTCCCAAAAGGATTTGAACCTTCGGCAGCAACGTTGGCTAGAGTTTTTGGCATCATATGATTTTGGTATAGCTTATACTCCGGGAAAAGGTAACGCAGTGGCAGATGCGTTAAGTCGAAGACATGCAGGATTGGGAGCCATGTTTTCAGAATGGAAGAGTCTCGAGTATTTAGTTGGATTCGACTTCAGGCCTAGATGTGAATTGGAGCCTGAGATGTTGGCAAACTTATCGATAAGACCCACTCTTGTGGAAAGGATTGGCGAGGGCCAAAAGCGAGATGATAAGCTTGTCAAGATTATCCATGATTTGGAATCTGGATTGGATCCAGAAAAGGATAAAGGATTCGAGGTCGATCGAGAGGGTTGGCTTCGGAAGCAAGGACGACTAGTTGTTCCCGATATAGATGAATTGAGGAGTGAAGTTCTGAAGGAAAGTCATCACTCGAAGCTGACAATTCATCCAGGTGGAAATAAGATGTATCGGGATATGAAGAGAACCTACTACTGGGAAGGTATGAAGAAGGATGTTGGAAATTTTATTTCCAAGTGTATGAACTGCCAGTTGGTTAAAGCCGAACAGAAGAAGCCAAGTGGATTGCTTCAACCATTAGAAGTTCCTACATGGAAGTGGGAACAAGTGTCGATGGATTGCCTAGAACCAGAACGGGAAATGAAGGGATTTGGGTCATTGTAGATCGTCTGACTAAGAGTGCACGATTCATTCCTGTTCGATCGACTAGGACTGCATCAAAGTTGGCTGAGTTGTATGTTAAGTGGATAGTTCCATTCCATGGTATTCCGAAGAGTATAGTGAGCGATCGAGACCCATTGTTCACTAGTGGATTTTGGAAGAGCTTCCAAGAAGTTTTGGGAACCGAGTTGTGTTTGAGTACAGCTTATCACCCTCAAACAGATGGTCAGACCGAGAGAGTCAACCGAGTTTTGGAAGATCTCCTCAGAGCTTGTGTTTTGGATTTCGGAGGATCATGGGAAGATCACCTTCATTTGGTGGAGTTTGCGTACAACAACAGTTACCAGTCAAGCATTGGTATGGCACCGTATGAGGCATTGTATGGAAGACCGTGTAACTCTCCGACATGTTGGTTGGAAACTGGAGAGAAGCTGATACTTGGGCCAGAGATGATTCGACAGACTTCAGATTGTATAGAGGTCATTCGGCAACGAATGAAGGCAGCCCAAGACCGCCAGAAGAGTTATGCTGATAAGCGTCGTAAGGATTTGGAGTTCGACGTAGGAGATATGGTTTTTGTGAAGATTTCTCCACTGAAGAATGTTGTTCGATTCGGGAAGAAGGGAAAATTGACTCCGAGATTTGTTGGACCATTCCCGATTATCGAGCGAATTGGAAAGCTCGCTTACAGATTAGAGTTACCAGAGAAGATGTCGAGTGTGCACAATGTTTTTCATGTATCATATCTACGGAAGTATGTGCACGACTCAAATGCAGTAGTTTCTGAAGATAGCTATGAAGATTTTGAAGTTGATCCAGTTGATAGAAGACCTCGTAAACCGCTTCGTGTTGTTGAAACCGACACGAAACAGCTTAGGAGGAAGGTAGTTAAGTTGCTCAAGATACAATGGAGTGATGATGATAACGACTGTACGTGGGAGGTGGAAGAGAGGATGAAGGCAGCTCATCCTGAACTCTTCAAGGTATGGCCCTAAGGTGTAGTCTCATCTCGCGATATTGTAACTTGTTCTAAGTCTTCGAATTCTGTACGCTAAGCTAGAATTGGATGCATGGTTTGTTGATTGCTATGGATGGTAGGTGTACAGAATAGTCTTTGATTGCTATGATTGTTTGGGATTTCGGGGGCGAAATTCCTAAGGGGGAGAGAATGTAACGACCCGTATTTTCACGGATCGAAAAGTTCATCAAATCTGGAGTTTTAGTGTTTTGGGCCATTTCAGATTTTTGGCAAATTTTTCCTAAGTCCTAAGTCGTTCACGACTTAGCATGAGTCGTGAGTCGTATACGACTTAGGAGATGGGAGTTCTGGACGAGTTAGTGAGGAGTCTGGCCGAGTTAAGGACTCAAGGGGTGAGTCGGCGACGACCTAAGGAGATAAGTCGTAGCTGGGCTAGGTTAGTAGGTTGAAGTTAACTTGGCAAGTGTTAAGTCGTAGGTTGTAAGTCGTCGCTGAGTTAAGGGATAGACAACCTAAGGAAGTGACCGACTTATGTTATTGTAGACGACTTAAGATTTTGAGCTAAGTGTTAAGTCGGCTGACGAGTTAAGGTAGTGGTCGACTTAAGACTTGGACGAATTAGGAGTTGAGTCGTGGCTGAGTTAAGGTGATGAGTCGTATCCGAGTCATCTCATGAGTCGTACCCCAAGTCATCCGATGAGTCGTACCCCAAGTCATCCGATGAGTCGTATCCGAGTCATCTCATGAGTCGTACCTTCTGGTGAGTCGTAGGTGCCTGTGATGAGTCGCAAGGAGCTATAAGTCGGAGACGACTTAGGAGATAGTTGTTAAGTCTTGAGTCGTAGGGGTCTGCGTGTTGAGTCGGAATTAGGCTTAAGTCGGAGACCGTTGAGTCGTGGTGATCTGATGAGTCGTAGACGACTCATGGAGGCAGTCGAATCATGGATTTCAGCTATAAATAGGAGAGCTTCTCTTCATTTTTGGGATCCGGATTTTGAAGCGACGAAGTGCTGCCATTTTGAGAGCTCGACTTCTACACTTCTTCACTTCTTTTCTCCACTCTAATCTAGTGCTTCCTTCCATCCAAATCATAGATCAAGGTTGAAGATTCAAGAGCTAAAGTTGAAGATCTTCATCTTTTCAAGAGAGATTTCTTCGTTTGAAGCGGATTCGTGATAGATCAAGCTTGATCCTTCGCTGTCCAGATCTGAAGCGTGTTGATTTGAGGTTGTTTAGGTGATTTGGTGAGTGGTGATTATCTCTCACACGGATCCAAAGGAGTATTTCGGATTGTTGGCTCGATTTGGTGTTAAAATAGAGATTTCCATGCATTTTCTTCATCCTAAGTGTAGATCCATATAGATCCATTGTTCATGATGATGTTACATCCATTTTATCATATGTTAACCTATGCAAGTTCATTCATCAAGTTTGTAGAGATATAATCCATGTTTTCATGCTTATTGGACTTTCAACTCTTTAATTACGAAAATGCCATTATTGTTATAATTGTCTACTTAGATCATATTTGAATGCTTGATTGCTTGGATTGATGTTTGATTTGATTGCTTGTTATGAACTAGATGATTGATGATTAGATTTAGATCGAAGATGATTCAAAAGCTAAGGGAAAGGCTCTTGAATTGGAAAAGCTGCTCGTGGCATATGTAGCAGGATGATGAAGCTCTTATGCATAGATTTGATGATGTGATGATGAGATGAGGCTTTGCGAGGATGTAATGAAGCGAGGCAATCATGTGATGAAGACTTGGTCTGATCCAGACGGGATCATTCCAAGCATGTTGATAACTCGGTGATATGATTCGAGTTGAGGATAATGAATGGATATGAGAATAGTCGTCGAGGAGGATGACTAGGAGGCTTGGATAGCATCGTTGTTGAAGGTTCTAGCATGCTCTAAGCAAGAGTACGTTTGGGCAGATTCGATAGTCCCAACGGCCAACTGTTGATGGTCGAGTACTCTGGGCAGATTCGATAGTCCTAGGCACGGGCTGCGACGACGTGCGGGAGTTATGTCTAGAACCGGGGTTTTCATTAGCCCTTGACGGACGGCTGAAAGAATGTGCCGGTCATTCAATTAACGGTGATATCGAAGCAATGATCACAGTGATAGCCAGAGTCATGGATGTTTGGTTGTATCGTCATTCGGACTCAAGAGCGGTATTTTCTGGGTGCTTATCTGATTTAGGCCTTGGTACTTGGAAAACATCGCCCTTGATTCGAGTGATAGTAGCTTTACTTTAAATTGTATGCTCTGCTATGTTTGCTTCTGCTAAGTGTGTGTCTGGGGGCTATCACTGTAGAATGAGGTTGGAGTGAGAGGGTTGTATTCCTATTCCTTTTTCCTTTATGTTCTTTTGGTATGTTGTTAGTTAATTTACTGCTCACTAAGACTGTTGTCTGACTCAAGGCTTTATGTTTTTAATTCTTATTGCCTTGGGCTGTTCGTCCATTTTGGGACGGGCAGACTAGGTAGCAGGTGACAGGTGCTGTTCTCTTCTCACGATGCTGATATCGAAGACGAGCTGGAGGGTTGCATATTATCTTCTTATTATATGTACTGGATATTCCGCTGTTTTGTATTCTCTGAGAGATATGTAGTGAGGCTTGATGTATTGACTATTTGGATGCTTGTATTCAACTATTATGAAGTTTTATATGATGTCATTTTGTTATGAAAAGCTTCACTATACATATGTTCTATTGTATTTTATCCATGCGCTGTGAGTAATACGATAGATTCTGTTGTTTTAAATCTTACCTTGACAATCGTCCATGGTCGCCTGGCACACTTTACAGCGCTCTATCTCTAGATTCGGTGCAGGGGTCATGGGCGGTCGTCACAAATTAAATTAATTTAAATGATTTCGGAATGAAAATTATATACGAACTTGAATCATTATTTGAATTGTTTTAAATAAAATTTGAAATTTTATTATAAGATTTTGAAATGGTAATTTGGAAGTTTTGAAACGTAAATTATGGAAATTGGTTTAGAAAGACAAACGAAATGTTGATTTATAAACTCTGATTGAAATTGAAATTGATTTGGTTTTGAAATAAATAAATGACCAATCGGTGAAATAATCACGAAGGTTATTAAAGGAACTGGAATCGGTTATGGATATACTCTCTATCTAAACCGAAAACCACTTTAATAACTATACGCGGAGTGATGATCCAGAATGAAGTGGTTGGAATGATGTACGTGTTGATTGAAGAAAGAGAACGATAATGGATAGCCTTGACACTTGTGTCAAATTGGAAATGACTAAAACAGGAGCCGTGCCGGGCCAATGGAGGTCAGCTACCTCAAGCGAACACACTTCTTCGAACTACTCATTACTTGTTGTCGATTGGTGCACCCTTGATTTTGGGAGTGTTGTTTCGCGGTGTTGCGATCGCTGCAGCGATGCGTTCTCACCAGTCCGGATCAGGCAAATGGTAGTTTCACTACCTTGGGTATTGCCTCATGTGCCTTGTCATACTTATATCCCTATACGCGACCACTACGAATTTGTTTTGTGTTATACCTATGGAGTACTCCCTGATAGCCCACTAGTTTACGGTGGAGTTTACAGTGATGTATAGTCTATAACGCTTTTATAAAATGTGTTAAGGGGGATAATGGTAACGCCTTAACACTATTTTGATACCTTATATTACTAATAGACATTATCTACTTATTGTACACTACTACATAGTAGATAGTTTAACGGATCCTTAAAGGATGGTTATTCCAAACATCCTTTGAGTTACTTGTATTTCAATTGCTATTTCACTTGAGTTGGATTTATTGATAAAAGAATGTTAATCCTGACTCAAGTGTTTTGTGTTTTCTTTACGCTCGGGTCAGACTGAGTGTACCAGTATTCGAGACTCACCTTTGGAGTTGGAGCTTTGCTTGAAGATCCAGCCATCTATTTTGCTTTCAGTATTCGATGATTCCAGTGATGTATTATGATTTGTATCTGATGTATCATATTACTCCTCCGTTGTATTTGGTTTAACTCTGATGTAACTTATACATTTATATAGTAGCTTCATGAACTACTATCTCTTTTATTTCCGCTGCATTTATTACTCTGTGTCTGTGATCTGTGATTATTTATTTATTTACTGTATATGTTCAGTTTTGCCAAATTTAAATTAACAACGCGGTATTTTGAGCAATTCAATTCCGGCATGAGTGTCTGCCTATACCCACGTGGCCTTCTTCATGTAGCTTCTTTACAATCTTCATTCTCAAACTACAATCAGGTATGCACAATCGATTTCCTTTGAAAAGAAAACCATCTACCATCATAAACTCATCCGTCTCTCCCTTCTTCACTTCATCTACAAACTTCATAAAGTATGAATCTTCAACAAATAATTCTAGAAGTATTTCAAACCCCGTCACTTCAATCTTCATTGTAGTTAACAAATGGTTTCTTCTGCTCAACGCATCCGCTACACGGTTTGTAACTCCAGATTTATGTTTCACAACAAACGTGAACTGCTGCAGATATGCAATCCACGATGCATGCCTTAAATTTACAATTCCTGAAACCATAAATTTGAATAGTCTTTTATTATAATCTTATTTTTTTTTCACAATTTAAATTCTTCTTTATTCCAAATTATTGTTAAATTTATTCTACTCAATATATCTTATCACATATGTTTAACCCATATAAATTAAATTAAACCATATAAATTTCAATTTAAATTAATTCATATTCAATAATTGATTTTAAATTCAAGGTATTTCCATAAGTTAATCAAATTTCAATCTATTAATTCCTTTAAACAAATTTATTTGCCTTATCTAATATTCAATTAACCTATTATCATATTTATCTCTATTAACATCTTTATAATAAAATTTAAGTATATAACATTTATTATAACACTCAAATTTTATTCATAAACATTTTATATTGTATATTATCCAATTACATTTTAACTTATGAATAATTTAGGTAAGTTGTATTAGAATGCAGTTGAACAATATACAAATAAAATTTTCCAAATTCAATTATTCAAGTTTAAATATTTATTCCAAATTTTGGTTTTATTTATAATTAAAATCATCCTTTAACAAAATTTAAGAATTAGATTTCCAATTAACTTTAAACAATTTAGAGATATATATAATATATTATATCAAATCAAATTAAATTTTAAAATAAGATACCTATATATATGTAAATCAAAATATACTGAAAAATTCAAATCAAAATATTTTTTTCTCAAAACAAAACCGTAGCAAAGCTACAAAATAGTATCTCCACTTCGAAACTCGAAAATGAATGTCGATGATGCGGCCGCCATCACCGAGATTATTTTCCAGCGACAAAGAGAAGAGCACTGATTTCAACATTTTAAAAGTTCTTTGAAAACGATTTCTATTCGAAAATACGTTCAATAATATACATTTTAAAATTTTAAAACCAAAGCTTGAAATTTTAGGAATTTAAATTCTCAAATTCTAAATTTTAAATTCATTTTAATTTCAACCTTGTTTATAACCCATGTTTAAAAATTCATTTATAGAACAATAAGTGATTATCAATTATTATCATTTCAACAACCAATTTAATTAACTTATTAAATTTTAGGAAAATTTTTACTTATATATATTTATAATGTAATCATACAAATTTATTTCATTTACAAGAATTTGAAAATAATATTGTGTCAGTTTGCTCTGTTCAAGTGTTTTGGAAATCCTATCGATAGCGTTGATCAGACGAATCAATCGAAAACCCAAATCAACATCAACAACTCAAACAACACAGCATATATTAAAACATTTATATATTAGTTTACAAATACATTTCTTTGTTTGACGATACAGGAATGAATTTTCAAAATAAGGATAGGGTTTCAAATTTGATGGACTCAAATCAAAAAAAATTCTGATTCGAAGACAAATTCATAAGAAAAGATAAGATGATTCAATAACAGAATCGGGAGATGGGTAAGTTTATTTAATTCACAGGCAACCTTAACCGGGTCGTCCGTAACTTCAAGAATAAGATCGATGCTGAATTCCGAGGTAAATCAACACTCGATCTCAAGAGATGGAATTCAGGTATAGCATGGAATAGATAGCATCGTAAACCGAGGACACAGAAATCTCCGGTAAATCGATGCATATTATAAAGGAGTTTTGCTCATTTACGAATCATTCGAAGATTGGCGAGACCGCCGATTCACTATAAGGGTCATTCGAGGTGGAGTTATGTGATGCTCCAGAATTTTGAAAGAAGACGAATAGTGAGGGACACGAATGAAATTTCAGAACCGAGGGGAACGTTCCAAAATTCAAAGGAATTGAGTCAAAAGGAAGAGATTGAAACTCGAATGGGAGTGATTCTGTAAATACATTTACCCTATATGTTGAGTTTTGCCTAGAGCTACCAAAGCTCTGATACCAACTGTAACGGACCACGTCAGTGGGGTAACGCCCACCGTAGCATACAGTAGAACCTGTGTTCTGCCTTTACGGCTAGCCTCTCGACTGCACCAACCCCGCAGGGACATGTAGGAGTAAGAGTCATCTGCTCGCTACCAAACCAAATGCGAGAACCCCCTATCATGCTGCACCCGCCAAGTGCATAGGCAGACACACATGTCAGAATTGAATTGCTCAAAATACCGCATTGTTATTTTAAATTTGGCAAAACTGAACATATACAGTAAATAAATAATCACAGATCACAAACACAGAGTAATAAATGCAGCGGAAATAAAAGAGGTAGTAGTTCATGAAGCTACTATATGAATATACAAGATACATCAGAGTTTACAACAGAAGAGTAATACGATACATCAGAGTTAAACCAGATACAACGGAAGAGTAACACGATACATCAGATACAAATCAGAATACATCACTGGAATCATCGAGTACTAAAAGCAGAATAGATGGCTGGATCTTCAAGCAAAGCTCCAACTCCAAAGGTGAGCATCAAATACTGGTGCACTCAGTCTGACCCGAGCGTAAAGCAAAAACACAAGACACTCGAGTCGGGATTAACATTCTTATATTAATAAATCCAACTCAAGTGAAATAGCAATTGAAATACAAGTAACTCAAAGGATGTTTGGAATAACCATCCTTTAAGGATCCGTTAAACTATCTACTAGGTAGTAGTGTACGATAAGTAGATAATGTCTATCAGTAATATAAAGATATCAAAATAGTGTTAAGTCATGGCCCATTCCACCCTTAACACATTTTTATTCCCAAAAGCATATACAAGACCGTAGTTTCCCCAAAACCGGAAGTCACCAGAGGGCAATCCATATACTAAAGGTACAAAACAGATTCGTAGTGGTCGCGAATAGGGAATACAAGTATGACAAGGCACATGAGGCAATACCCAAGGTAGTGATACTACCGTTTGCCTGATCCGGACTGGTGAGAATGCATCACCGCAGCGACCGCAACACCGTGAAACAACACTCCCAAAATCAAGGGTGCACCAATCGACAACAAGTAATGAGTAGTTCGAAGAAGTGTGTCCACTTGAGGTAGCTAATCCTCCATTGGCCCGGCACGGCTCCTGTTTTAGTCATTTCCAATTTGACACAAGTGTCAAGGCTATCCATCATCGTTCTCTTTCTTCAGTCAACACGTACATCATTCCAGCCACTTCATTCTGGATCATCACTCCGCGTATAGTTATTAAAGTGGTTTTCGGTTTAGATAGAGAGTATATCCATAACCGACTCCGGTCTCTTTAATAACTTTCGTAATTATAACACCGATTGGTTGTTTATATATTTCAAAACCAAATCAAATTCAGTTTCAATCAGAGTTTATAAATCAACATTTCGTTTTTCTTTCTAAACCAATTTCCAAATTTCCGTTTCAAAACTTCCAAATTACCATTTCAAAATTTTATAATTCAATTTCAAATTTTATTTAAAACCATTCGAATATTGATTCAAGTTCGTATATCAGTTTCATTCCGAAATCATTTAAATTAATTTAATTTAACATTCAAATTAACTTAAACTCATTTATCGATTTCATTCAATATTCGTTAAGTTACTTTATCATTCAAAACAATTTCTATTAAATTTCCAAATCATTAAATCAATTTCTTAAGTTCAACTTCATTAAATCAAAACTTACAATTTTGAATTAAATTCAATTCGTCAAATCAATTCTTTCAATTACAAGTCTTACATTAATTCCAAAAATATCACATTTTCATTTCTTGTTAAAGAAATTCAATCTCACTTATTTACTTCCTTAAACAATTTTCCAAAACTTACTTAATAAAGAAAACTCAATTTCAATTATTTACGAAGTAAAATTCACTTATTCAAAAGTTCAATTTTCTTATTAAAGAATTTCAATTCAATTTAATCATTAAATAATTTAATCTTATTTAAGTATTAAATAATTCAAAACTTAATTATTCAATAATTTCAAAGTTTAATAATTTCAAACTCAATTATAATTTCAAACTTAATTATTAAATCAATTCAAAGTTTAATAATTTCAAACTTAATTATAATTTCAAACTTAATTCAATCATTTCTCAAATTAAACAACATTCTTTCATAAATTACATTGTTAATATTTTGTTTCAGATTATTAAATATTAACATTTTTCTTTTCATTAAAATTCAAATTTCAACTTCATTTCAAAACCATATTATTTATTCAAATAAAATCTTCAAGTTATTTTCAAATCAAAATATTGACCAATCGGGTTTTTATTAAATTTTCTATCCTAGGTCAAAGTACTGGGATGGTGTCAAAGTAAATAAACAAGCAATAACAACGAACAATAACAATCCAATAATCAATTCAAATAATCCCGAAATAACCGTATTAATTCGCATTGTTATTTGTATGAATTAATATAATTATTTCTAGAATCTACACTATCATTTCATGTAGATTAAAGTTTATTACATTACGGTTTTCACTTGTCATCTATTACAATTTCATCCATCATCAATTTAACAACATACATTCAGTGGTTCAAAGTGTAATTAAACAAATCCTACGTGTCAATAAATTTAACAGTTAAAGGGGTCATATTATACAATGTCATTAAATCAAATTTAACATTTAACTATCCTATATCAAGTTCAATTGCATACTATTTATCATTTTAACATTAACAATTTAACGTCCAATATAAACATCAACAATCAATCAATTATCAATCAAACAGGATTATCATCGTATAATTAACAAATAATGGTGTCAGATGTCAAAGGTGGACTGATACAGTTAATAGCATAAATAACAGTAGCATATTTCAATTGTCGTTTCAATTGAAATCAGATTTAATAAATAAAAGAACGTTAATCGTGAGTGGTTGCTCACCTTTCGAGGCTAGAGAATACAGAAGGTGACGCGGATACGCACATGGATACAGACACTGAATTTGAATTGCGAATCCAAGCAGAGCAAGATCGACACAAATTTAACGATCAAAGATGAAAAATCGAAATTGACGAAACAAATCAGAATCGAATTGATGAGGATAACTCAAAATAGCTCGATAAGTTAGGAAATATATAAACTATCATCATTATTCTTATTCTAAAAGTCGGCATTTTAAAAAAAAAATAACTTGTATAAACTAACAGATTATACTTTAGGATCCATAAAACATATAATTTACTGTTTTCAACAAATATACACTTTTATATTCGTTAAACTAAATATGCTAAAGTAACATAAACTTTTATATTTGAAAACTGACATATAACTGCACTAACAAAACTCATACACTACACATCATCAACAGGAAAAAACGATAGAATGAAATTGTGCATGGCTTGTAAACATAAATAATTTACTTTAAACCAACATCCGTTACTGTAACCGACATGCGTGTTAATACTATGTATATATTATTTTACATAAACAGTATAGCCTATATAGAGGTTAACATCACGGTAAGATTCTTTTTATTATTAAATAAATTTACTCAAAAATGTAACTCATTACTTGTCCATGTTTGTAAATATATTGGAGGTTGAAGAACCAAAATATAATATGTGCATTATTGCATCAGCTTGGAACAATTTGATTTTTCCATAGACTACAATGGTCCTAGGCGTTCTACATTTTTTTTATGCACTAAGAGAAAGTTTCTTTCAAAAAAAGGCACAATATTCACTGCTCAATTATGAATAAACTAACTTACTTTTATATACATACAACATAAGTAATGATATGGTTTCAGTAGTTTAGAATCAACTATCTTCTTATCATACTTTTCTTCTATAATAATGTTCTCCCATTTCATTTCTTAAAAGCGTTGTTCCTCTGCCTTAGCTCCTTTCAATTCACCTTGGCTTTCTTTAAGAACACTAATACGTTGGACCCATTCTACATCTTTATATACATGCACTATAAAACCAACAAACTCTTCTATGATATTATTTCCAAAACCAAGATAACCTTTCACAACTTAAATATAGTCTTTATATAAAACAACATATTTCTAAAACTTATGTATACTATCCAAAGACTAATATATAATCATATATTTAAACTCACTCATCAACAGACCACGCACAAACTGATATATATTTAAAATGAAATATTAATAACTGACATATAAATTTAAACATAAAATTCATATATATATATACATATACTACCGAGTATCTTATATTTACATACCCAAATAAATAAAGCTGCTCAATGTAGGCTAGAAAGGAATCAACAAAGGTGGTGGCTCGGCTCATGTAGGATGCTGTCGACGAGCTAATACGGTGATCGGCACGAGGAAGGTTGCGAACATTGGTGGAGTGTAGTGCGGCCATGGAATGCGAGCATGAAGGGAGAGAAGGGGATGGGCTGACCGACCACTTGAGTGAGTAGAGACAGGGAGGCTGCATGGTGGATCTGGGAGAGAGAAGCGGTCGCCTTCGGTGAGGAGGTCGAGTATAGGTCTCGGAAGTTGGAGGTGATGAGGCGTGGCGGAGATTGGCCGTATGGGTAGTGGGAAGAGGGAAGAAAAGGGGTGGTTGAGCATGAATTCGCATGGGAGTGTGGAGTTGCGGCCATGTCGAGCATGGGGAGGACACGAATGAGATGGAAAAGGGGAAGAACGAAAGAAGAAAAGGAAAAAATGGCCAAGTTTGTTTGTTTGTTTTTTTTTGAAACGGTAGCCGAAAAGAAACGGAGAAAAATGAATTCTTTTGGGCACAGGATTATGATATGCAAACTAAAATATTTTATTTGCAATGAAACCAGAGAGTAGGCAATGAACCGGATAAAATGTGAACGGGTAATTACAAAGGGAATGACCAAAGTCAGTATTGATTTCTGTAAAAATTAAAAGCAAAAGCTACTGGTATTACACAGTGATAAATGAACAGACAAATCATATTGAGAATAGAGAAAGTCAGGAATTCAATTTCTGGGAATATAAAAGACTGGTGGCTATTGATTAATACTGTGGAAAATAAAAAGGCACCAGAAACGAAAAGATTATAAAACCGGTACCGATACGAAATCGTTTTGCAAAGTGCAACGTACGCCGGACTCCGAATTTGAAAATCGAATATACCGTAGAGATCGGCACGACGAGACGATCAAAACGGTATACGGATATCAGTGGTACGATCGAATTATAAAAATTCAAAATTTCTAATAGCGGAAAATGCAAGAAAAACGCTGAAAAATAAGATCGACGGATCCAAAGATGTCCGAATTTGGAAAAACGACAAACTGACCTCTTGCTCAGAAGATGGTTTAGAATTTTTCTATGTAAAAATATTTAGGTTTCGGAAACATTTTATTTTCATCGCTTTTTAACTGATTAAATTGAAGTAAATTTACGCGCGAAATAAACTTTCATATTTTCGGACGAAAATTTACCAGTTGCCATGTTTAACTAAACGCATTCCAAATATCAAATTTATATTTCAAAATTTTATCGTTTAAAATTTCACAAAAGTTTAACTAATTACGTTATTAAAACAGTTGAAATTTACGGGTCGTTACATTAGTGTAATAATCTTTAATCTACATGAAATAATAGTGTAGATTCTAGAAATAATTATATTAATTTGAATAAACAACAATATAAATTAATACGATTATTCCAGGATTATTTAAATAAATTATTGGGTTGTTCTTGATGTCTGCTATTGCTTGTTTATTTACTTTGACACCATCCCAGTTATCACACTGCAAGTTCTCTTTGCTATGCTTGGGTTGAAATGATAAATACCCAAATTAAACGTTGACTTAGGATAGAGAATCAAATAAAAAAACGATTGGTCAATAATTTGATTTAAAAATAAAAATAAAGATTTTATTTGAATAAAATAATAAGGGTTTTAAATGAATTTGGAATTTGAATTCTAGTGAAATTTAAACATTAATATTTAATAATCTGAAACAAAATAGTTAATAAAGTAATTGATGAAAGAACGTTGTTAATTTAGGAAATGATTAAATTAAGTTTTGAAATTATTTAATAATTAAGTTTTGAAATTATTTAATAATTTAATGAGATTTAATTGCTTAATAATTAAATAAAATTGAATTCTTTGATAAGCGAAATTGAACTTCTTTAATAAGTGAAATTGAGTTCTATAATAAATTAAGTTTTGGAAATTTGTTTAAAGTAAATAAGTAAATAAGTGAAATCGAATTTCTTCAACAAGAAATAAGATGTGATTTATTGAATTCAATATAAGACTTGAAATTTAAAGAAGTTGATTTGACGAATTTAATTTAATTAAATTTGGAAGTTTGATATGATATACGAAAACTTAAATTGATTTAATGAATTGGAATGTAAATAGAAATTGTTTTGAATGATAAGTTTACTTATCGAACATTGAATAAAATTTGATTTTTGAAACGTAAATTATAGAACTTGATTTAGAAAGACAAATGAAATGTTGGTTTACAAATTCTAATTGAACTTGAATTTGATTTGGTTTTGAAATATATTAAACGACCAATCGGTGTAATAATTATGAAAGTTATTAAAGAGACCGGAATCGGTTAAGGACATACTCACTGTTTAAACCGAAAACCACTTTAATTACTATACGCGGAGTGTGATCCAGAATGAAGTGGTTGGAATGATGTACGTGATGACTGAAGAAAGAGAACGATAATGGATAGCCTTGACACTTGTGTCAAACTGGAAATTGTTAGTCCCTAAGGAGTTGGTTTTGATGACAATAACCTTATAATAGATTATAAAATATAAATACTAACATTACAAGTTTAGATATATATGTATATGCAGGATCTAACCATGCATGTATCAAGAATGAAGACTGTACAATATAGAGATTCAAGATATAGAAATAGAAGACTCATGAGTATCAAGATTATCAAGATGATCAAGTTTTCAAGATAAGTATTGAGTCTAGAATTTTGTTAAAACTTCATAATAGCACTGAAATCTTCACTCCATTTTTCTTTTGGGATGGAACCCATTTTACCATTTTAGTGGCTTACAATCCCACGACAAGTAGCTTACAAACCTACGACAAGTGGCTTACAAACTCACGAACATCCTGTTTTTTACAAGTTCTCGAGTCCTAATATGATGAGATATTCTGCAGAAAGAAGCTTGCAAAACTACTTCAAAATGATTTTCAAAACTACTTCAAAATGATTTTCAAAACTGATTTTCAAAATGTTTTAGCCTGAAAAAATATATTTTCAAATGATTTTCAAAAGGATGTTTTAGCCTTAAAATATTCTTTGTTTTTAAACTTCGTTTTTTTTAAACTATCTTTTAATTATAATATATTTACTTAGATTTAAATACAAAATTATAGTTAAAATATGTATACATTGTTCTTTATATTTACTAACGTATTTCAACTATATTCAAGTATATTTATAAAGTTTTAAATAGTTTTTATATAAGATAAAATATTATTTTTATAGAAATTAAAAACACCAAAAATCCTTTGCGATGTCGACATACCCATATACCCCATGTCGACATGGTGACAGTTGAAATTCAAAATTCAAATTTCAAAAGAAGTGTCTATTCGCCATAACTCTTCATAAATGGTCATGGCTGTTGATTTTCTATAAATAGGGGTCAGTTTCAACGAATTTTTAATCACTTTTTTCTGGTTTTCACTCCACTTCTTCTTCCACATTTCTTAATAAAAAATCATACCATTACTCTGCCGAAATCAACATCGAATCATACTCGATTATTTCTAGTGTGATTCTCCATCATTATCTCTACAAGATCCAAGTGCTATTCAGAGTTATAGGCTTCTTTGTAATCTATCTAGCGAGAAAAGGTGTGATTGTAACCTTGGAAATCAATCAAGCAAGAAAAGGTGTGATTGTAGCCTTGGGAAATCAATTGGGTGAACTTGTTGCCCGTAAAATCAAGTATCTCTACCCAGAGGATTGTTATTCTAGAGGGTATACCTCGTAGCCTTGAAACCGAGGGTTGTAATTGTTGAATTGCTTTTGAAAGGAAATCCGTACTTAGTTGTGCGGGACTAGATGTAGGGTAACTCCGAACCAGTATAAAATCCGGTGTGTTCTTTCCTATACTTCTTTTACTTTATATTTGCATCTGTGTTTGTTTCTGTGTTCATATCTGTGTCTGATTAGTGCATACATCGTTAACAAATTAAGATAAACTCAAAAAGATTAATAGATTTCTTAAAACACTATTCACTCCCCCTCTAGTGTTAATTCTGGCCTTAAGATCCTTAATCCGCATTTCGCACATTTGGTATCAGAGCTTTGTTTTCAAAAAGTTTCATAATCTGAATTTTGAAAAGTTTAAAAATGGCTACTAACACTAGTACTGCTATTTCCACCATCACTAGTTCATTTGTAGAAGGTTAGTCTACTGCCAGACCGCGACTTTTTAATGGCAGTAACTATGCATATTGGGCATGTAGGATGAAAATATATTTACAATCTGTAGGATTAGATACATGGAATATCACACAAACTGAGTATTCTGAACCCACAACTAATTTTGCACAATGGACTGGTGGACAAAAGACTGTTGCACAAAATAACTCTAAGGCAATGAATATTCTGTTTTGTTCACTAGATAGAAATGAATTCAATAGAGTGTCAGTTTGTAAGTCTGCATATGAAATCTGAAAAACTTTGCAAGTTACTCATGAAGGTACAAACAAAGTTAAACAGACCAAAATTTCCATGCTCACAAATCAGTTTCAATTATTTCAAATGAATACTAATGAGTATATCTCAGATATGTATAGTAGATTTCAGGATATTGTGCATTCTCTAATATCCTTGGGAAAGGAATTTTCGGAAGAAGATCAAGTCATAAAAATTTTGAATCCTCTCACTCCAGAATGGGATCAAAAGACACTTGTGATTGAAGAGGCAAATAACATCAGTACTTTAAAGATAGAAGAATTGATTGGAAATCTAATGTCATTTGAAGTTCAAATGGTCGGGAGAAGAGAAAGCAAAGCATCTGAGAAGAAATCAATGGCATTCAATGCATTAACCGATGGATCAGATTCAAACAGTGATAATGATGAAGAGATAGCATTTATGACCAGAAATTTTCGGAAATTTCTGAAATACAGAAAGATGAATAATCTCAAGAGAAACAACTTTAAGAATTTCGGTAATCAGACTACAGTACCAAACTTTGTCAAATGCTTCAATTGTGACGAACCAAGGCATATCAAAAAGGACTGTCCGTATCCAGATAGACAGAATCCTCCTATGAAAAATGAACCAGCAAAGAAACGGAAACATGCATTTACTGCTACTCTAGATGACTCAGACTCGTCCTCAAGTGATGATGATCAAAAGACGGATAATTCGAATTTGTGTTTCACTACAGTTCACGACTCCGACGAATTCAAAGAAATGGACTCAGAAAAAGGTACACGTTTACAATACAATTGGTTGAAATTGCTTGCATAGAATTAGTTGCTTGATCGTGTGATTGATTGATTTTGAATTAATATGTTGTTTGAATTTTAAAATTTATTTTTTCTATTTTTTATTATTATTTTATTATTTTATTATTATTTTATTATTATTTTTGTTATTATTTTTACACATTTTGAAATATATTATAATTAGAAAAATATTTCAGAAATATAGACATTAATAATAATATTTATATATATGTATATTAGATAACTTAAGAAAAATTGTGTCATGAAAATTCAAAGGCACATGTCGACATGGCCCCTACCATGATGTCGACATGCCTACCAGAATTTGAATTTCAAATTTTGAATTCAAATGTTTGAATTTTCCTCCACCTTTTCACTTCATTCAATTCTCTGAAAAGATACCTTCTGACCAGAGAATATGTTCTTTGAAAGTCTATTTATTCACTATCTTTTATCATATCTTTTCACTTTCATTTTAAAATTCAAACTCTCTCTTCATATCTTCAAGCTCTCTACTCTCTACTCTAATGGCTTCTTCAAGCAACCCCTCAACTATGAGAATTTCCAGAAAAATCAAAGAGCAATTACTCAATGATCCGGAGGCAATTAAAGCATACAATAATTATGCTAATTATGCCAAAGTCCATCCTGGAAAATTTGCTATTTTTAAAGATTTTTCTTCTTATGAAATTGATTCTCTTTTTGCAAACAATGATGTTTTAAGTCTTATTGACTCTTCTCAAAATGATTTTGTTTGCTATCCTAATCTTGTCAAAATTTTCTATGCGAATTTAAACCGTGGATTTTATGTGGGAAATGAAGATGAAATTTGGAGTAGTGTTAAAGGCATTAGAATTGTTTTGAATTGTGATCTTTTGGGTACCATACTTAATTGCAAAAACACTGGAATGGATCTTTCAAGTTTTCAAATTGATGAACGTGATCGTGAGACATTTCATCATATTTTTGAAGGAAATGAAAACATTGATTTTAAAAACTGAAACTTTCGTCCAAAAGCTAGAATTGTAAACCTTCTTTTACAACATACTTTGACCCCAAGATCGGGAAATTTTAACAACCCTACTTCAAAAGTTTGCAAAGCACATTTTGCTATTTTCGGAAATTATGACATCAATTGGGCGCAAGTTATTTTGGATGAACTTCGTCCTAAAAATTTTGAAATGGAAGAAAACACTTTATACCATGGGATGTACCTTACTCGGATTTTCAACTATTTTGGAGTAGATTTCAAAGGGGAAGAATTTATTTCAAGGAAAGTTTTTAATATTTCAAACATTTCTCTCATGAAAATCCCTTATGTTTTTCAACCCTATGAGACACTTACCGAAAAGGAAGTAAGATTAGCTCATGAGGAAATGGAAGAGGAAGAAGAAGAAAGGGATGAAATGGAAATTGAAGAAGAAGAAGAAGAAGGTGAAACATCCCTTGAAAGTATTGAATATCCTTCCAATCCTACCAACAAAACCCTTCTCAAAAACCAAAAGATAATTGTGGAGAATCAACGGATTTTAAAACAATCCATTAGTAAGAAGTTGGATAACATGTCTTCGAAGATGAACAAGTTCTTTTCAAAAGTCAGCAAGAAACTTGGATTATCTTCATCATCCTCATCTTCTAACTAGTTTTATCTTTTCGTATCTTGTTGTATGCATCTTAGTTTGTTTTTATTTCGAATGTTCATTATGCTTAATCTTTGTATTATCGTAATGTTCAATGAAATGAAATTTCCTTTCTGTTATCTACCTTATCTTATCTTTAGAATAAATGTTAGTATATTATATTAAAATATATATATATATACACACAATTATTCACAAAATCAAAATTGTCATAAATTTTCACTAACCTTTGTCGACATCCCCTAGAAGATCATGTCGACATGTACTGGTCAGAAGTGATTATTGATTTTGAATTTGAAATTTGAATAACTACCAAATGTCTATTCATTTCAAACGAATTTCTACACATATATATACCTTTTTCTTCTAGAAATCTTCACTGAAATTTATTTCTAATTATCTATATCCTCCATTTATTTCTCTAATTCAATTATGGCCAATCCTATTCACAATCTATCTGAAAATCTTGAAGAAACACTCAATTCATTCAAGACTATTCTCTCTTTTATTCTATAAAACCAGCGTCACTTAGAATTAAGTCAAATGCAGACGATCAAGGAACAAGAAAGGCACTTCGATGCGATACGATGGATGATCTCTTCTCTACACAAGGATGATAACGAAGCACATCCTCCTGTCTCTATCACAAATGACAAGGACAATTGGGATGCGATTAAAGCAGACCCTATATTTGGAGAAGAAGGATGGGTGGAAGTTCCTCGTAATGTTTAATTTGTTTTGTTTGGTTTGATTTATTTGCATTGATTTGTTTGCTTTGTTTGATTTAATTTGGATTGATAATCTATGTGGATTGATTTTATAATACTAGTTTGAAGTTTGTTAAAACATATATATATTGCAATTCATAATCTTTGATTAGTTACCACGTTCATTAGTATAAATTATTCCTTAATCTATATATTATATATTCTGTTGTATAGTTTATCAATGCAGGTACTAAAGTCCAAGAATAAGGGAGAGTAAATTTTTGTTGATGACAAAGGGGGAGAAGCATAAAATAGGATAGTTAGGCATAGATTAAGGGAGAGTTAATTAGAGTTATTAGGATAGAAGGAATATTTTATAAACAAAGGTTGTCATCATCAAAAAGGGGGAGATTTTTAGTCCCTGAGGAGTTGGTTTTGATGACAACAACCTTAGAATAGATTATAAATATAAATACTAACATTACAAGTTTAGATATATATGTATATGCAGGATCTAACCATGCAGGTATCAAGAATGAAGACTGTACAGTATAGAGATTCAAGATATAGAGATAGAAGACTCATGAGTATCAAGATTATCAAGATGATCAAGTTTTCAAGATAAATATCGAGTCTAGAATTTTGTTAAAACTTCATAATAGCACTGAAATCTTCACTCCATTTTTCTTTTGGGATGGAACCCATTTCTACCTTTTTAGTGGCTTACAATCCCACGACAAGTAGCTTACAAACCTACGACAAGTGGCTTACAAACCCACGAACATCCTGTTTTTTACAAGTTCTTGAGTCCTGATATGATGAGATATTCTGCAGGAAGAAGCTTGCAAAACTACTTCAAAATGATTTTCAAAACTACTTCAAAATGATTTTCAAAACTGATTTTCAAAATGTTTTAGCCTGAAAAAATATATTTTCAAATGATTTTCAAAAAGATGTTTTAGCCTTAAAATATTCTTTGTTTTTAAACTTCGTTTGTTTTAAACTATCTTTTAATTATAATATATTTACTTAGAGTTAAATACAAAATTATAGTTAAAATATGTATATATTGTTCTTTATATTTACTAACGTATTTCAACTATATTCAAGTATATTTATAAAGTTTTAAATAGTTTTTATATAAGATAAAATATTATTTTTATAGAAATTAAAAACACCAAAAATCCTTTGGGATGTCGACATACCCATATACCCCACGTCGACATTGTGACAGTTGAAGTTCAAAATTCAAATTTCAAAAGAAGTGTCTATTCGCCATAACTCTTCATAAATGGCCATGGCTGTTGATTTTCTATAAATAGGGGTTAGTTTCAACGAATTTTAATCACTTTTTTCTGGTTTTCACTCCTCTTCTTCTTCCACATTTCTTAATAAAAAATCATACCATTACTCTGTCGAAATCTACATCGAATCATACTCGATTATTTCTAGTGTGATTCTCCATCATTATCTCTACAAGATCCAAGTGCTATTCAGAGTTATAGGCTTCTTTGTAATCTATCTAGCGAGAAAAGGTGTGATTGTAACCTTGGAAATCAATCAAGCGAGAAAAGGTGTGATTGTAGCCTTCGGAAATCAATTGGGTGAACTTGTTGCCCATAAAATCAAGTATCTCTACCCAGAGGATTGTTATTCTAGAGGGTATACCTCATATCCTTGAAACCGAGGGTTGTAATTGTGGAATTTCTTTTGAAAGGAAATCCATACTTAGTTGTGCGGGACTAGATGTAGGGTAACTCCGAACCACTATAAAATCCGGTGTGTTCTTTCCTTTACTGCTTTTACTTTATATTTGCATCTTTGTTTGTTTCTGTGTTCATATCTGTGTTTGATTAGTGCATACATCGTTAACAAATTTAGATAAACTCAAAAAGATTAACAGGTTTCTTAAAACACTATTCAGCCTTAAGATCCTTAATCCGCATTTCTCACAGAAATGACTAAAACAGGAGCCGTGCCGGGCCAAATGGGGTTAGCCACCTCGAGCGAACACACTTCTTCGTAAACTACTCATTACTTGTTATTGATTGGTGCGCACCCTCGAAATTTTGGGAGTGTTGCTTCACGGTGTTGCGATCGTTGCGGCGATGCGTTCTCACTAGTCCGGATCAGGCAAACGGTAGTTTCACTGCCTTGGGTATTGCCTCATGTGCCTTGTCATACTAGTATCCCTATACGCGACCACTACGATTTGTTTTGTGTTATACCTATGGAGTACACCCTGATATCCCACTAGTTTACGGTGGAGTTTACAGTGTTGTATAGACTATGACACTTATATAAAATGTGTTAAGGGGGATAATGGTAACGCCTTAACAATATTTTGATACTTTATATTACTGATAGGCATTATCTACTTAGCGTACACTAATACATAGTAGATAGTTCAACGGATCCTTAGAGGATGGTTATCCCAAACTTCTTTTAAGTTACTTGTATTTCAGTTGCTATTTCACTTGAGTTGGATTTATTGATATAAGAATGTTAATCCTGACTCGAGTGTTTTGTGTTTTGCTTTACGCTCGGGTCTGACTAAGTGTACCAGTATTCGAGACTCATATTTGGAGTTAGAGCTTCGCTTGGAGATCCAGCTATCTATTCAGCTTTCAGATATTCAATGATTCCAGTGATGTATTCTGATATTGTATTCAAGACATCTGTTGTACCTTATTTAACTCTGATATGTATATAGTAACTTCATGAACTACTATCTTTTGTTTCCGTTGCAATTATTACTCTGTATCTGTGATCTGTGATTATTTTATTTACTGTTTATGCTCAATTTTGCCAAATTTAAATTAACAATTCGGTATTTTGAATTATTCAAGTCCGACATGTGCGGATGCGAATAGTCTAAAATAGCGGGTCGTTATAGTTGGTATCAGAGCTTTGGTAGCTCTAGGCAAAACTTAGCAAATATGGTAAATGTATTTACAGAATCACTTTCATTCGAGTTTGAATCTCTTCCTTTTCGACTCGATTCCTTTGAATTTTGGAACGTTCCCTCGGTTCCGAAATTCATTCTTGTCCCTCACTATTCGTATTCTTCTGAATTCTGGAGTATCCCATAACTCCACTTCGAATGATCTTTATAATGAACCGGAGATCTCGCAAATCTTCAAATGATTTGTAAAAGGATGAAACTCCTTTACAATAGACATCGATTTACTGGAGATTTCTGTATCCTCGGTTTACGATGCTATCTTTCTCCTGTTATGCCTGAATTTTATTTCTTAAGATCAAATGTCGATTTGCCTCGGAATTCTTCATTGATCTTATTCTTGAAGTCACGGTCGACCCGGTTAAGGTTGCCCGCGATTTATATAAACTTATCAATCTTCCTACTTTGTTATTAAATCATCATATCTTTGTTTCGAACCTATCTTCGAATCAAAATTCTCTTTGATTTGAGTGCCTCAAATTTGAATCTCTATCCTTGCTTTGAAATCCATTCTTGTATCGTCGAGCGAGGATGTGTATTTGTAAATTAACATTAAAAATGTTTTATGCATTGTGTTGTTTGAGTTGTTGATGTTGATTTGGGTTTTCGATCGATTCGTCTGATCAACGCTATCGATAGGATTTCCAAAACACTTGAGCAGAGCAAACTGACAAAATATTGTTTTCAAATTTGATAAATAAAATAAAGTTTGTATGATTATATTATATATATATATAAGTATGAATTTTATGTAACTAAATTGTTAGTAAATTGATTATTGAAATGGTAATATTTGATTTTCATTTATTATTTCGTAAACCATTGGCTTTTGTCTCATATATATAAATAATTGAAATATAGAATATGGTTTAAATTTTGATTAGAAATTGAAATGGATTTAAATTAGAATTTGAGAATTTAATTTTCGAAAATTTCAAACCTTGGTTTTAAAGATTTTAAAATGTATTATCTAAAGTATTTTCAAATAGAAATCATTTCATTGAAGTTTTAGATGTTCAATCAAGTGCTCTTCTCTTTGTCGCTGGAAAATAATTTCGGTGATGACGGCCGCGTCATCGACATTCATTTTCGAGTTTCGAAGTGGAGAGACCATTCTGTATCTTTGCCACACTTTTGGTTTGGAAATTTAATTGATTTGAATTTCTAAGTATGACTCGATTTAAAATATATATATATTGGTATTTTATTTAGATTTGACTTGGATATATTGTATGTATATAATTATCTCTAAATTGTTTGAAGTTAATCGGAAATTTAATTCTTAAAGTTTAGGAAAAAGACGATTTCATTTATAAATAAAACCAAAATTTTGAATTAATATTTAAACTTGGGAGAATTGAATAAGAAATTTACTTGTATAATACTGAATTGCATTCAAAATAACTTACCTAAATTGCTCAAAAAGTTAACTATGTAATTGGATAGTATACAATATAAATTGTCTTTATAAATAAAATTTGAGTGCGTATAAAAATGTTATACACTTAAAGTTTAATTATAAAGTGGTTAATAGAATACTAGGTTAGTTGAATAATAAATGGATTAATAAAATAAATTGTTGTTTGAAATAAATTTTGTAACAAACAATGATAAATTGAAAATAAACCAAGTTAATGAAATTCCTTGAGTTTAAAGTCAATTGTTTAATATAAATTAATTGAAATTGAAATTTATATGGTTTGAACTAATTGTTTTGCTTTGGTTTCAATATATTTTCTTTCTGGTTGTTCTATTCTCCTACCCCTTCCTTTTCGGGGACGAAAAGTTTTGAGTGGGGGAGAGTGTAACGACCCGTAAATTTTAGTCGGTTTATTTATTTAATTTATTAAATTTTATATAATTTTAAATAATAAAATTTTGAAATAAAAATTTAATATTTGTAATGCGTCTAGTTAAACATAGCAACTGGTAAATTTTCATCCGAAAATATGAAAGTTTATTTTCGTATGTAATTTTATTTCAATTTAATCAGTTAGAAATTGATGAAAATAAAATGTTTTCGAAACCTAAATATCTTTACATAGAAAAATTGTAAATCATCTTCTGAGCAAGACGTCATTTTTCATTTTTCTAAATTCGGACTTGTTTAGCTCCGTCGATCTTATTTTTTTACGTTTTTGCTGCATTTTCCACTAGTAGAAATTCGAATTTTTATAATTCAATCATACCACTGTTATCTATACACCGTTTTGATCGTCTCATCGTGTTGATTCCCGTGGTATATTCGTTTGTCTATTTCAATCTCCAGGAGATGGCAAATCTACGGGAACGATTTCCGTATCGGTTCCATATTTAACCTTTTGTTTCCAAATGAACATTCGTTTAACTATTGTGCAAAAAAAACTAAATGGGCACTAGCTTTTATTGAGTCGCTGAATTCAATTCAATTGGGTTTTATAATTCCCAAAGCACAAAGCTGTCGTCCATAACTTCAATTTATTTTCCGTCGGCACGTTCAATTCAATGTCTATTCATTTATTCACTGTTCAAATTCCTTTATATAATTTTGCACACTTACTTGAAAGTTGAAACAAATTCAGCCTGTAGCCATTGACTCTTCTCTCCTCCTCACATTTTCTTTAGCCAATTCCAGTTCCCTTCTTCCCCTCATGCTCCACCCTCCACTTTGGCATGGCCGCATGCAGTCATCCATCCCCGGCCGCACCACCCTCAACACCGTGCACCACCACTTCGTCACCCTTTCCAGCCTCGGACCTCCTTCCCAGATCCCTAACCACCGTCTCTACCACCTGACTTTGGCGCCGCCACCATCCAGACCCATCACAGCTCCTCCGCCACAAAACCTGGTCGAGCAATACACCGCAGCTCCGCCACTACCAAAAACCGAGCAAGCCCTCCTCCACCTTCACTTCCTTGCTGAGACCGTCTTTCCCTTACCGATACCCTTAGCTTGACTCCGACCCACTGCTCTCTACCTTGGCCTCCTTGTTTTCCTTTGCTTCCACCGTGATCGGCAACGGCCTTCCACCACGTCGAACACCACGGCGGCAGCGGCCAGCTCCTCCACTGCTTGGCCTTCACCTCCTCCACATGAGCACACCACACCCGAACTACCATAGCAAATCCTCCTGAGCCATGCCCACGACTCCACCAGTGGTCGAGTTTCACCCTCCCTGATCTAACAGCGGCATCTCCTCTTCTGTCTTTGTGTGTTACAGTAAGTTGTTCCAACCTATTTTGCCTGGGTGTATTCACGTTACATTAGTGATTTTTATACATATATTTATATCAGTATGCATGTTTAAAGACTTTATATATATTTAACAAAGAGAGTATACTAGACTTGGTTTTAGATACATATATACATATATCTATTTATTTTATAACAGTATATATTTACCCGGTTTTCATAAATTGAACATTAGCTCTGTTTATACAAAGATTTGGCTAAAATTTTTATGTATGTTATATGTTAAGTTTTGGTTGGAGTATACAAATCTTTGTAAAAAGTTTTATTTATAATCTTTTATAGTAAATACAAACTTATGTTTGTACATGTGTTTTCAAAGTGCTGCATAAGGATTGCCGTGCCATACATATACAGTAATTTAACAATATTTACTTGGATTTTAATAAGTGTAATGTATAAAAGTTTACAAAGTATCAGCTTGGGTATATGTTCTTTTATTATATCGGTTATTTATATACATTGGTTTTCGAATCTTAGCACAGTTAAATGAATACGTAAGGAACTGATTTTTTTTGTATAATAATAAGAGTGTGTTTCAGGTTGCATGCCGATCTATTTTATTGCACATATATCATATAAAATATATGGGCAGCCTGCATATATTTCATAGTTAGGTCTGCATATATTTATATATTAGTGTCCACTTATACCAATTATCTTCATCGATCCTGATAGATTTGTTTCACCAATTCCTATTTATCAGCTTCGTCAGTCGGATTCGTGCCAATTTAGCTTTGTTTTGGGATTCGTGCTTGGATTCATAACTCGTTTCATTTGTCAAATCTCCTTTAGCCTCGAAAGGTGAGCAATCACTCACGATTAATGTTCTTTTATTTGCTAAATTTGATTTCAATTGAAACGACAATTGAAATATGCGGCTGTTAGTTATTTACACTGTTATATATATGTTATTATCTGTATCAGTTCACCTGTGACATCGGACACCATTATTTGTTATTTATACGATGATAATCCAGTTTGGTTGATAAATGATTGATTGTTTGATGTTGACATTGGACGTTAAATTGTTAATGAAGTAATTGATAAATAATTTGAAATTGAAATTGACGTAGGATAGTTAGATTTGGTATATGTGTTAAATTTGATTTGATGACATTTGCATAATATGACCCCTTTAATGTTTAAATAAATTGACATGTAGAAATATGGAATTACACCTTGAACCATTTAATTGCATGTTGTTTAAATCGATGTAGTATGAAATTGAATAATAGATATCAATTGAAGAACCGTATATAAATTAGTGTAATAATCTTTAATCTACATGAAATGATAGTGTAGATTCTAGAAATAATTATATTAATTTGCAAAACAACAATATAAATTAATACGATTATTCCAAGATTATTTAAATAAATTATTGGGTTGTTATTGATGTCTGTTATTGCTTGTTTATTTACTTTGACACCATCCCAGTTATCACACAGCAAGTTCCCTTTTTATGTTCGGGTTGAAATGATAAATACCCAAATTAAACTTTGACTTAGGATAGAGAATCAAATAAAAAAACCGATTGGTCAATAATTTGATTTAATAATAAAAATAAAGATTTTATTTGAATAAAGTAATAAGGGTTTTAAATGAAGTTGGAATTTGAATTCTAGTGAAATTTAAACATTAATATTTAATAATTTGAAACAAAATATTTAACAAAGTAATTGACGAAAGAACTTTGTTAATTTAAGAAATGATTGAATTAAGTTTTGAAATTATTTAATAATTAAGTTGTGAAATTATTTATTGAACTTCTTTAATAAGTGAAATTGAGTTCTGTAATAAATTAAGTTTTGGAAATTTGTTTAAATTAAATAAGTAAATAAGTGAAATCGAATTTCTTCAACAAGAAATAAGATGTGATTTATTGAATTCAATATAAGACTTGAAATTTAAAAAATTTGATTTGACGAATTTAATTTAATTAAATTTGGAAGTTTGATTGATATAGGAAAACTTAAATTGATTTAATGAATCAGAATTCAAGTAGAAATTATTTTGAATGATAAATTTACTTAATGAACATTGAATAAAATTTGATCAATGGATTTAAATTGATTTGAATGTTAAATTATATTAATTTAAATGATTTTGGAATGAAACTTATATGCGAATTTAAATCAATATTTGAATTGTTTAAATAAAAATTGAAATTGAATCATAAGATTTTGAAATGGTAATTTGGAAGTTTTGAAACGTAAATTATAGAAATTGATTTAGAAAGACAAATGAAATGTTGGTTTACAAATTCTAATTGAACTTGAATTTGATTTGGTTTTGAAATATATTAAACGACCAATCGGTGTAATAATTACGAAAGTTATTAAAGAGACCGGAATCGGTTAGGGACATACTCACTGTCTAAACCGAAAACCACTTTAATAACTATACGCGGAGTGTGATCTAGAATGAAGTGGTCGGAATGATGTACGTGATGACTGAAGAAATAGAACGATAATGGATAGCCTTGACACTTGTGTCAAATTGGAAATGACTAAAACAGGAGTTGTGTCGGGCGAATGGGGTTAGCAACCTCGAGCGAAAACACTTCTTCGTAAACTACTCATTACTTGTTATTGATTGGTGCGCACCCTCGAAATTTTGGGAGTGTTGTTTCGCGGTGTTGCGATCGTTGCGGCGATGCGTTCTCACTAGTCCGGATCAGGAAAACGGTAGTTTCACTACCTTGGGTATTGCCTCATGTGCCTTGTCATACTTGTATCCCTATACACGACCACTACGATTTGTTTTGTGTTATACCTATGGAGTACACCCTGATATCCCACAAGTTTACGGTGGAGTTTACAGTGCCGTATAGACTATGACTTTTATATAAAATGTGTTAAGGGGGATAATGGTAATGCCTTAACACTATTTTGATACTTTATATTACTGATAGGCATTATCTACTTGGCGTACACTACTACATAGTAGATAGTTTAATGGATCCTTAGAGGATGGTTATCCCAATCATCTTTTGAGTTACTTGTATTTCAGTTGCTATTTCACTTGAGTTAGATTTATTGATATAAGAATGTTAATCCTGACTCGAGTGTTTTGTGTTTTGCTTTACGCTCGGGTCAGACTGAGTGTACCAGTATTCGAGACTCACCTTTGGAGTTAGAGCTTCGCTTGGAGATCCAGCTATCTATTCAGCTTTCAGATATTCAGTGATTCCAGTGATGTATTCTGATATTGTATTTGACTATGGTATTCAAGACATCTGGTGTACCTTATTTAACTCTGATAAGTATATAGTAGCTTCATGAACTACTATCTTTTGTTTCCGCTGCAATTATTTCTCTGTATCTGTGATCTGTGATTATTTATTTACTGTTTATGCTCAATTTTGCCAAATTTAAATTAACAATTCGGTATTTTGAATTATTCAAATTCGACATGTGCGGATGCGGATAGTCCACAATAGCGGGTCGTTATAGTTGGTATCAAAGCTTTGGTAGCTCTAGGAAAAACTTAGCATATATGGTAAACGTATTTACAGAATCACTTTCATTAGAGTTTGAATCTTTTCCTTTTCGACTCGATTCCTTTTAATTTTGGAACGTTCCCTCGGTTCCGAAATTCATTCTTGTCCATCACTATTCGTATTTTTCTGAATTCTGGAGTATCCCATAACTCCACTTCGAATGATCTTTATAATGAACCGGAGATCTCGCAAATCTTCAAATGATTTGTAAAAAGGTGAAACTCCTTTACAATAGACATCGATTTACCGGAGATTTCTATATCCTCGGTTTACGATGTCATCTATCTCCTGTTATGCCTGAGTTCTATTTCTTGAGATCAAATGTCGATTTGCCTCGGAATTCTGCATTGATCTTATTCTTGAAGTCACGGTCGACCCGGTTAAGGTTGCCCACGATTTATATAAACTTATCAATCTTCCTACTTTGTTATTTAATCATCATATGTTTATTTCGAACCTATCTTCGAATCAAAATTCTCTTTGATTTGAGTCCCTCAAATTTGAATCTCTATCCTTGTTTTGAAATCCATTCTTGTATCGTCGAGCGAGGAAGTGTATTTGTAAATTAATATTAAAAATGTTTTATGCATTGTGTTGTTAGAGTTGTTGATGTTGACTTGGCTTTTCGATCGATTTGTCTGATCAACGCTATCGATAGGATTTCCAAAACACTTGAGAAGAGCAATCTGACAAAATATTGTTTTCAAATTTGGTAAATAAAATAAAGTTTGTATGATTATATTATATATATAAGTATGAATTTTGTGTAACTAAATTGTTTGTAAATTGATTATTGAAATGATAATATTTGATTTTCATTTATTGTTTCGTAAACCATTGGCTTTTGTCTCATATATATAAATAATTGAAATACAGAACATGGTTTAAATTTTGATTAGAAATTGAAATGGATTTAAATTAGAATTTGAGAATTTAATTTCTGAAAATTTCAAACCTTGGTTTCAAAGGTTTCAAAATGTATTATCTAAAGTATTTTCGAATAGTAATCATTTCATAGAAATTTTAGATGTTTAATAAAGTGCTCTTCTCTTTGTCGCTGGAAAATAATTTCGGTGACGACGGCCGCATCATCGACATTCATTTTCGAGTTTCAAAGTGGAGAGAACATTCTGTAGCTTTGCTACACTTTTGTTTTGGAAATTTAATTGATTTGAATTTCTAAGCATGACTCGATTTAAAATATATATATATATATATTAGTATTTGATTTGGATTTGACTTGGGTATATTGTATGTATATAATTATCTCTAAATTATTTGAAGTTAATCGGAAATTTAATTCTTAAAATTTGGGTAAAAGACGATTTCATATATATATAAAACCAAAATTTTGAATTAATATTTAAACTTGGGAGAATTGAATTAGAAATTTACTTGTATAATACTCAATTGCATTCAAAATAACTTACTTAAATTGCTCAAAAAGTTAACTATGTAATTGGATAGTATACAATATAAATTGTCTTTATAAATAAAATTTGAGTGCGTATAAAAATGTTATACACTTAAAGTTTAATTATAAAATGGTTAATAGAATACTAGGTTAGTTGAATAATAAATGGATTAATAAAATAAACTGTCGTTTGAAATAAATTTTGTAACAAACATTGATAAATTGAAAATAAACCAAGTTAATGAAATTTCTTGAGTTTAAAGTCAATTGTTTAATATAAATTAATTTAAATTCAAATTTATATGGTTTGAACTAATTGTTTTGCTTTGTTTTCAATCTATTTTCTTTTTGGTTGTTCTATTCTCCTACCCCTTCCTTTTCGGGGACGAAAAGTTTTGAGTGGGGGAGAGTGTAACGACCCGTAAATTTTAGTCGGTTTATTTATTTAATTTATTAAATTTTGTGTAATTTTAAATAATAAAATTTTGAAATAAAAATTTAATATTTGTAATGCGTCTAGTTAAACATAGCAACTGGTAAATTTTTATCAAAAAATATGAAAGTTTATTTTCGTGTGTAATTTTATTTCAATTTAATCAGTTAGAAATTGATGAAAATAAAATATTTTCGAAACCTAAATATCTTTACATAGAAAAATTGTAAATCATCTTCTGAGCAAGACGTCATTTTTCGTTTTTCTAAAGTCGGACTTGTTTAGCTCCGTCGATCTTATTTTTTTGCGTTTTTGCTACATTTTCCGCTAGTAGAAATTCGAATTTTTATAATTCAGTCATACCACTGTTATCTATATACCGTTTTGATCGTCTCATCGTACTGATTTCCGCGGTATATTCGGTTGTCTATTTCTAACTTCGGGAGATGGCAAATTGTGGCAACCTGGAGTTTTATAACGATTTATTTTCGTCCAATGACGATAAAAATTGTTGTTAATTGCTATTTGGAGTTTTAATTCGAGTTGAAATCCTTTTCAAAAATTTGGTTAAGAGTTTATGGGCTTTAAATTTAATCTCGGCCCATGGTGTTTCTTTGTTTTGATGCCGTGATAATCCAAGACCTGACCCCCATTTCACTTTGATTCAAAAACCCTAAACCTAAACTAACGAACGAAAATGGCGGCCTCCTTTCGTTCGTTCCTCTTTTCGAAATTTAGGCTTTGCAATCCGCAGTCGCCGCTTTCAGAGTTTGTCGATCGTTCGTCTTGAGCTCAGCTCGGTTGCTCCTTCTTCGTGGAAAAGGTGAGTGAATTATCACTCACATCTCTTTCAATCTTAGGTCGCTCGACTTCGTTAAGATGTTAATGCTTTTCTTGCTGACTTGGTTCGATTTCTGTATACCACGGCACTTATTTTGTTTGAAATCTGCAAACATGATTTTGGGAAATTATAATTTTGATGAGGATTCAATTTGATTTTGAGTTTGATGATTTTTACTTCACTCTCTGGCTTCATGAGTTTGCTGGCTTCGGCTTTGTCTTGAGATTTCGCTTAACTGTACTTCGGTACTCGATTTAAATTCGAGAATGATGTTTTCTCTTATTTTAACAAGATTTGAAGAAAAGAATTTGATACTTGATGTTCTCGGTTTTGATTTTGAGCTGGTTAATATCCTTGGCTATCAGCTTTGACTTTGATCTATTACTTAACCTTGGCCATGTGTTCATCTGAGAGTTGTTAGCATTGCATCACCACTGTTGACCTTATCTGAGCATTGTTCATTTTTGATGGAGTCTGGATTTACATATTATGTCCCTGGCCATTCTTTGTACAACCTGTCCTGGATTACCATATTGTTGTGATGAGCTCGGGTAGTCTTCATTTAGGGTAGTCTGCACTGCTTCATGTTGTTGCTTGACCTGTTCCACTATGGTTCCATGCCTTGTGGTTGCATTTCATTCGTGTTTGCTGTCACATTGGGCTTGTAGTTGGTGTAGCTCGCTGTCTTTGAACTTTGCTCGGTCATTTGAGGAGTTGGATCTGCATTTTTGTTGTATCTGTACCTGTAGTTGTCTTCGGCTGCACAATCGATTTTGTGATGTTGGCCTGGTTCGACTTTTGCCATGTTATCAACTGCCTCTAGTAGCACTTTGATATTGTGTAGCTTTTGAATCATCCCTTACCTGTTGCATTTGCATATCACTGTAATTCCATCACTACACTGTTTATCTGCATATAAACTTGAGTTCTGACTTGATTAGATTTCGTGACTCCCTGGTTAATTGGTATAGTTCGAACTTGGTTCTGGTTATCTTCGACATTGGTTTAGATATTGAACTGTACTTCATTTGATATTCGGCTTCGATCATTTTGGACTTGTCTGTATATCATTACTTTGAAACTGTTTCGACTTGATCATTTAACATCACCTGACTTTGACACGCTTTCTGTCATCGCCTTACTTTGATCTTATCTGACTATTGTTTGGTGATGATCACTATTTTAATCTGGTCATTTGAACTGTAGCTTTTGTGTAGTCTAGTGTCACCTGTGACTTGAGTTCCTTGCTATGTCTTTTGTGCATTAGTCACTTGAACTTGTTTCTCTATCTTGTAGCCTCTTTACATTCATGTAGTATGGTTTCACATGCATACTGCCTATACATGCTTGGTTCTTGATTTCGGGACTGATGTACATGCTTTCACTTGATCATGGTTTCATTGTGGTAGCTTCACTGTAGTATGTTATCTGACATCACCTTGTAGTCTTCACCTATGATATTTTCATATAGTCTGTTGGTCTTCATGCACTTGGTAGCTTCACTACGGGTCTCTGTTCATGTTGACACTGGATTTTGCTGCAATCTTCACTTCGAGTTATATACTTCCTGCAGTCTATTTGGTCACGGTAGTTGCATTCACTTCACGTTTGCACTGTTATGATGTATTGAGTTTGCTAGCCTGTCTGCACATGCTTGAATGCATTTGAGTCTGGTATATTTGCATTTGTATTGGAGTTGCACATTTTTGCTGGCACTTTACTTGTAGTCTTCAGTAAGCATTGCCTTGCCTTTGATCTTGTTGTGGGTGCATGTATTATTTGAGTCTGTTGGCACTGGTCTGTGATGTTCAGGTCATTTTGAATTGAGAGCCTTTATGTTGATTTGGACTTGCAGTTTTTAACTTGTACCATTTGAGACAGTTTGCTTGTGCTTGTCTTTCCTGGTCACTGCATGATTATGTGGTTTGGTTCCTTTTTGGTAATTTGTACCATTGCCTTCGTGCACTTGGTCATTCGAGCCTTTGTGTTCTGCATTCGAGTTGAATCAGTGTCTTGACCCTGGTAGACTCGACGTACGGTAGTGGCGAGGCAGTGCACGCGTGCGTGTACTGCAGCCACACCGAGATCTAATTTGGTTTGATGTCATCTGTTTCTGATTCTTTGAGTTTTTGGATATTTCATAGGCGGTATTGGCGAGGCAGTACACGTTAGCGTATACTGCAGCCAATCAACATTGATGTTTTTAAATTTACATTTCAATTGTTTAAATTGATTTGGATTGTTAATTGTTGTTTAACACTGTTTAGTGTTATACCTACTGTTATCTGATTCTTTTATCGAGGAGTCAAATATACAAGATTTCTGTAATTGTCGCCTATTTGACTATCTGATTATTATTGCTTCTGTGCATTAATAACTGAGTTTGAATTAGACTGACCTGTGTATTATTTTCTTTTGAATTTAATACTCGGGTCAGACCCGAGTTATTTCAGGTTGTAGATTTCCTGCTTTGAGTTGTTGTTTGAGCTATGAAGACTTTTCACATCTTTTGGAGTAATCGTGTCATAGTATAGGTTGATATGTATTCATGTATATTAGTTGATAATGTATGTGTATATATAACTTCCAGAGTCGACAATTGTAGTTGTATCATATGTATTGTATCAACTGTATTGTAACTGACATCAGTTATATATATATGAGACATTTGTTTTTATCTGTGTTCTGCATTCTTTGTGTATCTGTGTTGTTTTTATATATATTGTCCTAAACCATTATGAACCATCGTAGTTCGTTTTATACTGGAATTGGATATGTCGATGGGAGTGAATAAATAAGAGATGAAAAATTTAAAATATACACCACTCTTATCGATGTAACCAATACTAGTGTAAGGCCAACTACGGATGGCCGCTCCTATCCAGCCTTATTCTTCATAATAACAGACAGTATTTCTTTTAATACTCTTTGTTATTGTGAGTATAGAGGTGGGGCGTTACAGTTGGTATCAGAGCTTGGGGTTTATGGACATAATATAAAACATAACTTAGATGGAACATGTGTTACAACTATTTGTCGATGTTTTCTTTGTGTTTTGAGTCAAAACTAAAGTTTTGAAATTATGATGAAATTTTTAAATATCTTTATTTAAAAATAAAAGTGAAACTGTGTTTTGTTGATTTGATTAAATTGTGTTCTGTTTATCAAAGTGCGCAGCGGAAACAGTGAAACTGTCTTCGCTGAGTACAACTGATAATCTTTTTGATTTAAAAAAATCAAAATATGAAATTGAAATAAATTTCATTTGCTGTTTACATAGCTGTGTTTATTTTGTTTCTTTGAGAATTTCGAATCCGAATTGAGGATTCGAAACGATTGCAGTTATGTGATTCTTGTTGAGATTTTTGCTGATTTTCTTTTATGCTAATCACATGATGATTAGATTTTTGCTGTTTTGAATTATCTTCATTGAAGATATATTCGAATGATTTCTTTGTTCATTTTGTACGTGCAAATTTGAGTTGCACGTTACTGCATTAATTTTACGTTGAACCGATGCTTGGTTATGAAACGTATTTTATTGCCGTTACCTTTATAATGGGATTTTTACACTAGTGCTATATTTTGAAGCACGATGTTTAGTTGAAATTTTTTATGAATGAAAATTCACTGGTGTTACATTGTGGTGTAAATTATTTTGATGAGATTTTGACGTTTAAAAATTACTGTCGCTTTGGCTTCAGTAACCGTCAAATTTTAAAAGTGGATTTTCAAGCGGTTATACCGCAATGCTGATTTGTGACCCGTTTTTACGGTATTTGAGAAGTACAATTTCCTTATCGAAATTATTACTAATATTGCTGCTTTAATCACGTAATTGGGAAATCGTTTTAAAATGAAAATTGTTTTATAAAATTTCTAACAGTTTGCACTTTCAAAGAAGAGGAAAGTAAGTGATAATCACTTATGAGATTTATGGCATTAAGACCCAAGTAAGGGCAGCCAATTATTTTATATGAAAATCATATTATGATTTTTGTTAATCTTTATTTCTCTGAATAAATATATGATGATCATGAATGGCATTTTGATTGAATTTTGGTTGCTGTTTTGATTTGTTTTTGGCATTGGCTAATTTTGTTTTGAGAATTGTTTAATCAATCATATAACCTGATTACAGAAATGAGTTTATGACTCAGTTTTTATAAGAAAATAATTTGATTAATTTACTGAGAAATATGGTATTGAATAATAATAATGGATTAGGCAGTATGAACAAAGAGGTTTATGCTCATGTCTAGTTCATTTAAAAATTGATATGAACAAAGCAATATTGAAAAACAAATGTGATCAAGCAGAAATGACTTTGAAATGGGTTGTAAAATTTGGCATGAATGTTGGTATGTTTAGATATGATTTTCTTTTAAGGAAATTAAATTCCCTACTTATGAAATGAAGAAAGGATTACAAGAGTATTTCTGGAGTTAAAAAAAAGAGGAAAAATTATTCCTTAAATGAATAAATATGTATGGTCTCTAAATTACCAAGTAATTTAGGAGAGGTGCCTTGATCTACTCATCATCAGGTGGATGATGGGTATGTGCATGACTTGTTCAAGTCCTGAAGGCCTCTGTGCAAAGGTTAACAGAATTGAGTCCTTTGCAATGCACACTTTGTGTTCAAAGGCAAGAGTTTGGACCATATAAAAATGTAAGATGGAACTGGAAAATAACCTAGGCAATGTGAACAAAGGAGGTTCATGCTTATGTCTGATTGTTTTAAATTGGAGATGAACAATGCAATAAATTATTTATGTGCTGATTTGTTCAGATCTAAAGCTAAAATGTTTTATGGGTTTTTCTCTAAAAACCTTACCCTATGTTCACAATAGAATTGAGTATAAGAATTTTTATAGAATTCTACTGGATTTGTTTAAGAGATCATGACATTCTTGAATATAGGAGATATGCAAGTGATAAAATAAATTTTGAATGAGACAACTGGAAAAAAAATATGAAATAAAACATTATTTTCATGGATGAAGTCATGGTCAGTGAAATCCATGAGAGAGTTTAATTCTCTCTGATTGAGGGAAAAAGGGAAAGAAGGAATGTAAAAGCATTCCATGAGTTAATAAATCTTTCTGAAATAAGAGATGAGACTGGTCACTAGATTATAAAACTAATCTAGGAGAGAAGCCTTGATCTATTCATCATAAGGAGTATGATGGGTATGTGCATGACTTGTTTAAGTCCTATAGGCCTTTGTGTAGGGGTTAACAGAATTGAGTCCCTTACAATGCACACATGGTGTTCAATGGCAAAGAGATATGACCAAATTAAATTGATAAATCGAGATTTAAAGCTAAACTATGGAATTAAAATGAGTTAATTCCATGAGAGTATGTGTACATGTATACTGTATTGAATATTTGTTAATTTGAGATTCGATTATCGTTTTTGATAATTGAATATTTGTTGATTTGAGATTCGATTATCGTTTTTGATAATTGAATATTTGTTGATTTGAGATTCGATTATCGTTTTTGATAATTGAATATTTGTTGATTTGAGATTCGATTATCGCTTTTGATAATTGAATATTTGTTGATTTGAGATTCGATTATCGCTTTTGATAATTGAATATTTGTTGATTTGAGATTCGATTATCGCTTTTGATAATTGAATATTTGTTGATTTGAGATTCGATTATCGTTTTTGATAATTGAATATTTGTTGATTTGAGATTCGATTATCGTTTTTGATAATTGAATATTTGTATTGAGTATTTGTTGATTTGAGATTCGATTATCGTTTTTGATAATTGAATATTTGTTAATTTGAGATTCGATTATCGTTTTTGATAATTGAATAATTGTTGATTTGAGATTTAATTATCGTTTTTGATAATTGAATAATTGTTGATTTGGGATTTCTGATTATCGTTTTGATAATTAGGCAGTTGCTAATTTTGCTGATTGTAAGATTTTCTAGTTTCTAACTGATTCTAGATTATGTTGATTATATTAAATTGATGTTTTGTGATATCTGTATTCTAATTATCTAATTGATAATTGAATATTGCTGACAATTGCATTTATCCAGTTTTGATGTTTTCTGATTATCTATTTGATGATTAGATTTTGTGAGAATTTGTAAATTTCTTTTATGGAATTAAAAGTTTTCTTCGGTTTTGGTGTTCTCGATCTTTATTTTTCTAGCTTAACCAGTTTATGTTAGAAAAAAATAATAATTGTTATTGACAACCTTAATTATGAAAATTGCGGGGACGCAATTTCTATAAGGAGGAGAGTCTGTGGCAACCTGGAGTTTTATAACGATTTATTTTCGTCCAATGACGATAAAAATTGTTGTTAATTGTTATTTGGAGTTTTAATTCGAGTTGAAATCCTTTTCAAAAATTTGGTTAAGAGTTTATGGGCTTTAAATTTAATCTCGGCCCATGGTGTTTCTTTGTTTTGATGCCGTGATAATCCAAGACCTGACCCCCATTTCACTTTGATTCAAAAACCCTAAACCTAAACCTAAACTAACGAATGAAAATGGCGGCCTCCTTTCGTTCGTTCCTCTTTTCGAAATTTAGGCTTTGCAATCCACAGTCGCCGCTTTCAGAGTTTGTCGATCGTTCGTCTTGAGCTCAGCTCGGTTGCTCCTTCTTCGTGGAAAAGGTGAGTGAATTATCACTCACATCTCTTTCAATCTTAGGTCGCTCGACTTCGTTAAGATGTTAATGCTTTTCTTGCTGACTTGGTTCGATTTCTGTATACCACGGCACTTATTTTGTTTGAAATCTGCAAACATGATTTTGGGAAATTATAATTTTGATGAGGATTCAATTTGATTTTGAGTTTGATGATTTTTACTTCACTCTCTGGCTTCATGAGTTTGCTGGCTTCGGCTTTGGCTTGAGATTTCGCTTAACTGTACTTCGGTACTCGATTTTAATTCGAGAATGATGTCTTCTATTATTTTAACAAGATTTGAAGAAAAGAATTTGATACTTGATGTTCTCGGTTTTGATTTTGAGCTGGTTAATATCCTTGGCTATCAGCTTTGACTTTGATCTGTTACTTAACCTTGGCCATGTGTTCATCTGAGAGTTGTTAGCATTGCATCACCACTATTGACCTTATCTGAGCATTGTTCATTTTTGATGGAGTCTGGATTTACATATTATGTCCCTGGCCATTCTTTGTACAACCTGTCCTGGATTACCATATTGTTTTGATGAGCTCGGGTAGTCTTCATTTAGGGTAGTCTGCACTGCTTCATGTTGTTGCTTGACCTGTTCCACTATGGTTCCATGCCTTGTGGTTGCATTTCATTCGTGTTTGCTATCACATTGGGCTTGTAGTTGGTGTAGCTCGCTGTCTTTGAACTTTGCTCGGTCATTTGAGGAGTTGGATCTGCATTTTTGTTGTATCTGTACCTGTAGTTGTCTTCGGCTGCACACTCGATTTTGTGATGTTGGCCTGGTTCGACTTTTGCCATGTTATCAACTGCCTCTAGTAGCACTTTGATATTGTGTAGCTTTTGAATCATCCCTTACCTGTTGCATTTGCATATCACTGTAATTCCATCACTACACTGTTTATCTGCATATAAACTTGAGTTCTGACTTGATTAGATTTCGTGACTCCCTGGTTAATTGGTATAGTTCGAACTTGGTTCTGGTTATCTTCGACATTGGTTTAGATATTGAACTGTACTTCATTTGATATTCGGCTTCGATCATTTTGGACTTGTCTGTATATCATTACTTTGAAACTGTTTTGACTTGATCATTTAACATCACCTGACTTTGACACGCTTTCTGTCATCGCCTTACTTTGATCTTATCTGACTATTGTTTGGTGATGATCACTATTTTAATCTGGTCATTTGAACTGTAGCTTTTGTGTTGTCTAGTATCACCTGAGACTTGAGTTCCTTGCTTTGTCTTTTGTACATTAGTCACTTGAACTTGTTTCTCTATCTTGTAGCCTCTGTACATTCATGTAGTATGGTTTCACATGCATACTGCCTATACATGCTTGGTTCTTGATTTCGGGACTGATGTACATGCGTTCACTTGATCATGGTTTCATTGTGGTAGCTTCACTATAGTATGTTATCTGACATCACCTTGTAGTCTTCACCTATGATATTTTCATATAGTCTGTTGGTCTTCATGCACTTGGTTGCTTCACTACGGGTCTCTGTTCATGTTGACACTGGATTTTGCTGCAATCTTCACTTCGAGTTATATACTTCCTGCAGTCTATTTGGTCACGGTAGTTACATTCACTTCACGTTTGCACTGTCATGATGTATTGAGTTTGCTAGCCTGTCTGCACATGCTTGAATGCATTTGAGTCTGGTATATTTGCATTTGTATTGGAGTTGCACATTTTTGCTGGCACTTTACTTGTAGTCTTCAGTAAGCATTGCCTTGCCTTTGATCTTGTTGTGGGTGCATGTATTATTTGAGTCTGTTGGCACTGGTCTGTGATGTTCAGGTCATTTTGAATTGAGAGCCTTTATGTTGATTTGGACTTGCAGTTTTTAACTTGTACCATTTGAGACAGTTTGCTTGTGCTTGTCTTTCCTGGTCACTGCATGATTATGTGGTTTGGTTCCTTTTTGGTAATTTGTACCATTGCCTTCGTGCACTTGGTCATTCGAGCCTTTGTGTTCTGCATTCGAGTTGAATCAGTGTCTTGATCCTGGTAGACTCGACGTACGGTAGTGGCGAGGCAGTGCACGCGTGCGTGTACTGCAGCCACACCGAGATCTAATTTGGTTTGATGTCATCTGTTTCTGATTCTTTGAGTTTTTGGATATTTCATAGGCGGTATTGGCGAGGCAGTACACGTTAGCGTATACTGCAGCCAATCAACATTGATGTTTTTAAATTTACATTTCAATTGTTTAAATTGATTTGGATTGTTAATTGTTGTTTAACACTGTTTAGTGTTATACCTACTGTTATCTGATTCTTTTATCGAGGAGTCAGATATACAAGATTTCTGTAATTGTCGCCTATTTGACTATCTGATAATTATTGCTTCTGTGCATTAATAACTGAGTTTGAATTAGACTGACCCGTGTATTATTTTCTTTTGAATTTAATACTCGGGTCAGACCCGAGTTATTTCAGGTTGTAGATTTCCTGCTTTGAGTTGCTGTTTGAGCTATGAAGACTTTTCACATCTTTTGGAGTAATCGTGTCATAGTATAGGTTGATATGTATTCATGTATATTAGTTGATAATGTACGTGTATATATAACTTCCAGAGTCGACAATTGTAGTTGTATCATATGTATTGTATCAACTGTATTGTAACTGACATCAGTTATATATATATGAGACATTTGTTTTTATCTGTGTTCCGCATTCTTTGTGTATCTGTGTTGTTTTTATATATATTGTCCTAAACCATTATGAACCATCGTAGTTCGTTTTATACTGGAATTGGATATGTCGATGGGAGTGAATAAATAAGAGATGAAAAATTTAAAATATACACCACTCTTATCGAGGTAACCAATACTAGTGTAAGGCCAACTACGGATGGCCGCTCCTATCCAGCCTTATTCTTCATAATAACAGACAGTGTTTCTTTTAATACTCTTTGTTATTGTGAGTATAGAGGTGGGGCGTTACACAAATCTACGGGAACGATTTTCGTATCGTTTCCATATTTAACCTTTTGTTTCCAAATAACCATTCGTTTAACTATTGTGCAAAAAAAAAACTGAATGGGCACTAGCTTTTATTGAGTCACTGAATTCAATTCAATTGGCTTTTATAATTCCCAAAGCACATCTGTCGTCCATAACTTCAATTTATTTTCCGTCAGCTCTTTCATTTCAATGTCTATTCATTTATTCACTGTTCAAATTCCTTTGTATAATGTTGCACACTAACTTGAAAGTTGATACAAATTCAGCCTGTAGCCATTTACTCTTCTCTCCTACTCGCATTTACTTTAGCCAATTCCAGTTCCCTTCTTCCCCTCATGCTCCACCCTCCACTTTGGCATGGCCGCATGCAATCATCCATCCCCAGCCGCACCGCCCTCAACACCGTGCACCACCACTTCGTCACCCTTTCCAGCCTCGGACCTCCTTCCCAGATCCCTAACCACCGTCTCTGCCACCTGACTTCGGCGCCGCCACCATCCAGACCCACCATAGATCCTCCGCCACAAAACCCGGTCGAGCAATACACCGCAGCTCCGCCACTAACCAAAGCCGAGCAAGCCCTCCTCCACCTTCACTTCCTTGCCAAGACCGTCTTTCCCTTACCGATACCCTTAGCTCGACTCTGACCCACTGCTCTCTCTACCTCGGCTGCCTTGTTTTCCTTTGCTTCCACCGTGATTGACAACGGCCTTCTACCACGTCAAACACCACGGCGGCAGCGGCCAGCTCCTCCACTGCCCGACCTTCACCTCCTCCACGTGAGCACACCACACCCGAACTACCATAGCAAACCCTCCCGAGCCATGCCCACGTCTCCACCAGTGGCCGAGTTTCTCCCTCCCTGATCTAACTGCGGCATCTCCTCTTCTGTCTTTGTGTGTTACAGTAAGTTGTTCCAACCTATTTTTCCTGGGTGTGTTCACGTTACATTAGTGATTTTTATACATATATTTATATCAGTATGCATGTTTAAAGACTTTATATATATTTAACAAAAAGAGTATACTAGACTTGGTTTTAGATACATATATACATATATCTATTTATTTTATAATAGTATATATTTACTCGGTTTTCATAAATTGAACATTAGCTCTGTTTATACAAAGATTGGGCTAAAAAATATATGTATATTATATGTTAAGTTTTGGTTGCAGTATACAAATCTTTGTAAAAAGTTGTATTCATAATCATTTATAGTTAATAAAAATTTATGTTTATACATGTGTTTTCAAAGTGCTGCATAAGGATTGTCGTGCCATACACATACAATAATTTAAAAATATTTACTTGGATTTTAATAAGTGTAGTTTATAAAAGTTTACAAAGTATCAGTCTGGGTATATGTTCTTTTACGAATATTATATCGGTTATTTATATACATTGGTTTTCGAATCTTAGCACATTTAAATGAATATGTAAGGAACTGATTTTTTTTGTATAATAATAAGAGTGTGTTTCAGGTTGCATGCCGATCTATTTTATTCACATATATCATATAAAATATATGGGCAGGCTTCATATATTTCATAGTTAGGTCTGCATATATTTCATAGTTAGGTCTGCATATATTTATATATTAGTGTCCACTTATACCAATTATCTTCATCGATCCTGATAGATTTGTTTCACCGATTCCTATTTATCAGCTTCGTCAGTCGGATTCGTGCCAATTTGGCTTTGTTTTGGGATTCGTGCTTGGATTCATAACTCGTTTCATTTGTCAAATCTCCTCTAGCCTCGAAAGGTGAGCAATCACTCACGATTAATGTTCTTTTATTTACTAAATTTGATTTCAATTGAAACGACAATTGAAATATGCGGCTGTTAGTTATTTACACTGTTATATATATGTTATTACCTATATCAGTTCACATGTGACATCTGACACCATTATTTGTTATTTATACAATGATAATCCAGTTTGGTTGATAAATGATTGATTGTTTGATGTTGACATTGGACGTTAAATTGTTAATGAAGTAATTGATAAATAATTTGAAATTGAAATTGACGTAGGATAGTTAGAGTTGGTATATGTGTTAAATTTGGTTTGATGACATTTGCATAATATGACCCCTTTAATGTTTAAATAAATTGACATGTAGAAATATGGAATTACACCTTGAACCATTTAATTATATGGTGTTTAAATCGATGCAGTATGAAATTGAATAATAGATATCAACTGAAGAACCATATTGATATTGATTACGTTCTTTAAGCTGTTGACTTCGGTCATTTGTAATTTGTGATAATTTTTTGACTTCGGTCATTTGTAATTTGTGATAATTTGAACTTGTTTGATTTATCACCTGGTTTAGGCTTTGACTTGTTTGATTCCTATTATCAATCATGTGTGTTCATGTTGTAGCCGAAACTCTAAACTATTACATATATGTACTTGGCCATGGTTTCATATGAATGTGGTCTTGAAATTGATTCCATATGCTTGCATTCAAACTCCATGTATGTGTGAAGGTGTTGGTGATAACTTGATTTAATCTTAAAACTGTAGCCTTATCTAGTTCATCTCTGTAGCATTAACTCATGTGTTAATTTGTTGGTATTTTACTTTGATTGTGCAGTCTGTTGTGCACTGTCTACTGGCTTTGGTCATTTTCTTGAATCCGAATACTCGAGTTGTTTGCATTTTTGTAAGATTAGTCATTTTCACTTGTATACATACGTTTATGTATGTATATATGTTGTTGTGATCATTTGTTGTGTATAGTTGGTGTCTGGATTTATTTCATGCCCCTGTTGCGTTTGTAGTTGCGTCAGTCTTCGATTCATCTCTATTGAACTACTTTGGAGCTGTATTCTTGCTTGAAGATCGAACTACTTCATATTTCCATTTTATTTACTGCTTTGGTTGTCTGCAATATTGCTTTTTTGATACATGTCCTTATGCATATGTATATTGCATCACTGTATCTTCTGAAGCTTCGCTCAACTTGATATTTTGTTGCTTGACTATATGCATTTTGCTGTTAAAATTGGTAGCTTTGCATTTGTTATATTGTGTGTTGTTTCATGGGCTTGTTCCTTCGAGTCAGTTTGCATTTGCTCCATTGTATCTCATATTTCCTACTTCATATGTACTTGTAAAAGTTGAAGCTTGTGCACCCTTGAGTTTGTGTTGGTCATCATGTCGTTGTAGTTAAGTCTGCACTGTTTCATGATGAACTGAAATGTTGTGCACTACATGCATATATATACATGTGTGTATACATGTTTATATATATATATATATATATATATTAAGTTGCACCATGTAGTTTCATATTGTATTTCTTTGAACTATGCACTGCCCTGGTTTGAGTCACTTGTATCAGTCCATTGCCGTGTTGCTTTGAGCTAGTTTGCATTTTGATGATGAGTTGCTTATGAGCCGGTTCATGAAATCTTCATGTTAGTTTGGTGGCTTCACTTTTGTTGTAGCTGCAGGTGTATGTATACATGTTGTCATGTCAGCATTGATTCATTTCTAAATGCTTGCATACTCTAGTGTGCATTGTATATTTCCATTTAAAGTTTATTGTTATATTCTGGTCATTTCATTATGGTTTCTTTGAGCAGTCTGGGTTCAAGTGTACATTTGAATTTTTGGTCAAGGCTTGTTCGATTCATTAAAAACCTGACTCGTTGATTTGTATTGCATGCACTTGAGTTGAACCTAGCTTTGGCTCGGGTTTGACCTTATGCTCATATTGTGACATTATTTGTATCACACTTGAGTTGAACCCAGCTTTTGATTGGGTTTGACCATGTGCTCACCTGTCCCTGTAATTTTATCAAGTGCATATTGGTGTGCACGGCCGTATGGCATGTACAATGATACACTGTGCATGTCACAAGCTGTTCGTGTATGATGAATTAAAATTTAAATGATGACGAACAACCCAAAAGACTGAGGTAAATAATATTTTCAAAAATACATATTTAATTTTTTTTTACACTGGAAAAATTATTTCGTTTTCAATTTTACTACTTCAGTGTCTATTTGCATATCGCTTAGATGCTAGATTCAATCTGGAATAGAGTTGAAGATAAATACGAGTGAATGAATGATATGTAGTGAGGTGCAAATGTTAATTGAAAATTGTAATGTAATCGAATTTGTATTGTAATTGAAATTGTGTATATATAGTGAGTGCTTAACTTTGTAGTATTCAAAATTGTAATAAAATATTTGTTTGAATTTAAATTCAGTGTTATTTATTTTATTCAGCAAATATTTAATTAATTATGTGAAAATAAAATAGTACATAACAAATACATTTAAATTAAAATATATATATATATATATATATATATATATGTTTATTATCATCAAACTAAAATCATATGCTAGCATATTCTACACTACTTAGCCTTGTAGCATCTCCCCTAATTTTCAGTCATTTCGGTTGATGAGGTTTGAGGCTAAAATTACCTTTTAAAAAGAATTTATACTGGGAATGCTCACTATCCTCCAATGACAATGTGTTGAAAACATTCATCCATACAAGTCCGTTCTGGATCTGAACGAATCTGAAGGCACTACTCTTCTACATCTGTTTGGAATCATCCTCAGGATTACTACCCTTGCACTTCAAAGCTCCATCATCAATTCCATGCTTTTGTCTTTACTTTGAAAACGTATTCGTTGGATCGAAGTGGTTTTTAGATAACTTATCTGATTCCGGTCTCTTCGAAACAACATTCGATATTTCCAGTAAACTCAGCCCTAGTTATTTAGGAAATAAATAGACAAAAATAAATCGGAGATCATCTTCTAACCGTTAGTGAGTGGATTTTCTTATCATCATCCTAAAAGAACGAAATGAGTTTATACGTACAGTATAGCACTTTCGACGGGAACTGTACTATATAATCCCTATGTTTCTCCTAGATATTTCCAAAGTTATGTTTTTAGTCCAGATTTGATAGTCGGTTATCTAACTAACAAATAAACAATCATTCCACCAAAGGGTTCATTTCCTACTGAAATCACCAAAATTATTTAATTTAAATTTAAATAAATTAAATCTCTTTATCAAAAGCTATATGCTATCTCACCGAAACAAGTTTATTCACAAACCATTCCCTTTAAAATATTTGAAAACTTTCTTTTTTTTATAAATATGGAAAGCACCATATGATATCAACCATGGATTCATAGCTCAATGGTTACGTCTCTATCCTAGAGAAATCCAAAGTTAACTACAGGCAATCCCTATCTCCCGATCTCGCCATAAAAGTATACCATTACTTTTCGAAAACTTTATTTAATAATTATCTCAAAATAAGACTTATAAAATTTCTATAATAATTTTCCAAGTTTAATTTAGGCAAATACTCTTAGATAAAAGTTATTATATAAAATAGTATTAATATTGAATAATTTCGCTTTTAAAATAATAATACAGATTAATTCTTAAATAATTTTAACAAATCATTTTAAGGTAATTTTATTTAATAATTAAATATACTTCTAAACAATTTAAAATAAATTCATAACTTTGACACAATAATTAATTCTAATTTATTAATAAAATTCTAATCGATTTACAAGATTTATTTATAAATTTTTTTTTTATATAATTCTAAAAATATTTAAATAACTAACTTTCTAAAATATTCTTATGTTAAAAACATTTTTTAATTACCTTTTTTAATAATTTAAATATTCTCTTTTTAACAAACTCAAACTTCTCGATAAAAATATATTTTTAATCCAATATAAATAATCTAATATTTATAAATCTCTCTTGATTTATTACTAATCGATTTACGTCCTAATTTTCATAAATCCCTTTCCATAATTCCAAAAGAAGAATCTATCATTTCTTTTTAAACTGATTTACCCATCTCATTATAAATTCTTACCGTGAATTTATATCTTCAATTTACCAAATGATAATCATTTCGCTTTATTCATAAACATGGTTTATAAATGTCTTAGTCTCATTTCCAGTTCACAACGTTCTTTTACATCACTTAAATCCAATATAAATAAATTTCTAAATTAAATTCCATTTACAAATCAATTTTCTTAAATAACCCAAACCATACTCCAAAACCAACCAAATCCTAATTCTACTTCCGTTTCATAAATTTTGAAATCTTATTTAAGATTCAGTATAACCAATTTGATATTTATTCCCAAATTCACTTTTATTTCTCCAATCTATTTAAAATCTTGATTTAAAAACATTTCATATTTAAAACATGTATCACATAGGAATTATTATTTAAAATCATATTGTTAGGCGTATTTTCACCCAGAAGATCTCGAGACCGAGAAGCACCAGTCTCGTCCAGGTTCACCCGTTCCGTCCAAGTTTTATTCGGTACCCGTACCACTGCCGAACCGGATTCACAACCATGGAAGACCGAACCAACTCATTTCCAAAGCCTAGCCGAGCCAAGGTAAACACTACCGAACTAATCCTCTACTACCGAACTAATCCTCTACTACCGGTCCAGACCTCAACAAACAAACCAGACGCATGCTACCGGACCAGATCTCAACTCCACTCACCACCGGACCAAGACGCCACCGGACCAAGGCACTACCGGACCAAGACACTACCGAACCAAGATGAAGAAGGCATTACCGAACCAACATTGCCAGGCCAGATCACATCAGCCCAGGCCCACTAACAGCTATATACATCTGAGACCCCTACCCCCAGCCTCACTCTATAAATAGAGGGGTAAGGGTATGACAATGGAGGACAAGTTAGAGAGCTCAAGCACGGACAGAACTTTCTAACCACTTTCACACACTTGTAATCAAAGCCTTGTACTTGTAATCTGAACAATAAAAGAGAATAACATATGAAGTGGATGTAGGCACATTCTGGCCGAACCACTATAAACTTATGTGTCTTTTACAGTTTAGTCCCTGCTTTTTACATATTTGCATAAAGTATCCAAATCATTAAGAACAACATAGAATCGACTAAATCATACGGCTTGGAGGTATTTGCCCGTTTTTTATGCAAACATTTTTGGTGCTTTCACTAAGAACGTGAACTCAAGACTTCAGCTTCTCCCACTTAACCTTCTTCCTAACAGCGTCGCTCATTGCTTGGAAGACATGCCTCCCAAGCAGAAGAAAGATGTTAACAAAGAAAAAACATCGCAACCAGCAGTATTCCAGATCCGTTGGTCACAGATCAAGTGAATCGTCCCATTACAACAGCAGTACAAAATGGAGATCAAGCAAATCCGACAGCCCCTGCCATGAGACAGCCAGCAGCAATTACTAGGGCAGATCCAGACAAGGTTGTGGCTGAAGTAACTAACCACTTCACATCCCAACAAGAAGCCTTGGTGAACCAACTCGTGTCACGCTTAAGGGATGCCGAAGAATCCAACCGCAACACCGAATCATGGGGTGAGTCCCAATCTAGGGGATCTCGGAGGCGACAAAGGTCTTCCTTCTTCGAAGAAGCCAACGACAGAAACAGCCATGGTAGGAGCCAAGACCAAACTCAGCCCGAACTCCGACCCGAGGAAACACTTGGAACCAAACCCAACGGGGGAGGTACCAGGTGGGGGTCGGTTGTAGCTGAGCCTGTCATGCTGCCTAACCATGGAAACACTAATGAACGGGGCCGAGCTAGAGTCCAGCCCGAAGTTGGACCCGAGGAAGTGCTTAGAACAGAGCCCAGCATGGGAAGATCAAGGCAAGGGCCAACTGTAGCTGACCCTAGCATGCTCCCAGAAGACCAAAGACAGCCATTGGAAAATATTAGGAGTGATAGATGATACCATCCCTACAGGTCATCTAGACACAACCAATCCCGTAGAGAAGAACCAAGCTCATTTCTATCTGCTCCAAATTCTGATGAAAGGATGGCACGCTTGTTTAGAGAATGCGTCCAACGGGATCAAAGAGATCGAGGGATAGGCGCTAGGGTAACCAGCCCTTTCGCCCGTAATATCGAAATTGCCATCACCCCCCGAGAATGGAAAATGCCAACAATGGAACCTTACAAGGGAACCTCTAACCCTGTTGTACACTTGCAGAGATACACACAGCATGTGCTCATGAGCGGAGCAACAGAAGGAGTATTGTGCAAATGCTTTCCACTATTCTTGGCAGATCTAGCCACGTCCTGGTTCTGCCATCTACCCCAAGGATCCATCAGCTCATGGGAGATGTTGAAAGAAAAGTTCATCAACCAGTTCCGCATTCATGTGGAACAACCCAAGGACGCTTATTCCTTATCCAGTATCAAACAGAAGCCTGGAGAGACAGTGCAGCAATATCTAACCCGATTCAATGCCGCAGCGGTCGCAGTCCAAGATGCCGATGAGAAGCTTATCTTAATGGCCCTCTGTAGTGGTGTGCATCCGGATACTAAATTTGCTAGAAGATTGACAAAAGAAAAACCAGCTACTTTACCCGATTTCTTCCATGAAGCCGGGAAGTATATGAGACTTGAAGACGTTGCCACTGAAAGGCAGACATGGCAACAAAATAAGGCAGCTCACGGCAACACGCCCGCTGTAGCAAAGGACGTTCGAAGAAATGACTCTAGAGACAATGCTGGGGGCAAAAAGGGAGAAAAGCGTCTATATCGGCCAGGACCGAGATTTGACGCTTACACCCCTTTGAATGAAACGATCGAAAACATCTTCCTGGCCACCTAAGACGAAGTTAAATATAAACGCCCCCCGTATAAGAAGGAATCAAATAACGCAATTAATTCTGGAAAGTTCTGCCACTTCCACGAATCTCATGGGCATGATACCAATGAATGCCATCATCTCCGAGACTTAATTGAAGAACACATCAGAAGAAAGAGACTAGAACGCTATGTAAAAGGTCAGAACAGGACTCTAGCTCCTTCCAATGAGAACCCAAGGCTACCTTCCCCAGAAATAGGCAGAGGAAATCGCAACACCAGCGGCTCCAGTCGAGAGAAGATAGTGGTCCATACCATCTCGGGAGGGACACACATCGCCGACAGAAGCTGGGCAGAGATGGAAAGATATGGAAAGTCACTTAGAAACAATGAAGACTGCATTAATTCGGTTATATAAGAACGCCACCCGAAGCGGATAGAGAAGAACGACATCACATTCAGTAGGCGTGACCTGGAGGGAAGACAGTACCCTCACATGGATCCCATGGTTATCTCTGCCCAGCTCGGTCTAGTTGAAGTTTTCCGAATTAGTAGACACTGGAAGCTCAGTGAATATCCTATTTAAGCACGCATTCGACAAAATGAAGCTGTCAATAAAGGATGTTTTTCCCTGCAATAAACCACTACACGGTTTCACTGGAGATGCGAAGATGCCCCTCGGGCAACTGGACCTCTTTGTTGAAATTGGAAGTCATCCCCGCTCGGTTGTGTGGAAACAAACATTTGTGCTAATAGAAAACCACTCGGCCAATAACGCCTTCTTGGGAAGACCAGCCTTGTCTGACTTCCAAATTGTGTTGGCCCCATGGTGCCTGAAGATGAAATTTCCAACGGACAATGGAGTAGGAGAAGTAGAGGGAGATCAGGACACCGCTCGAGATTGCTACGTAACTGAACTTCGCAATAACCACAGGAAGGATAAAGGGAAGAGTGCAGAGACTACCCTCTGCACGAAAAACTTGGAAGCATAGCAACTAAAGAAAGCCCCTCCTCTTCGATATACCAGTGATCCTTTCAATGAATTAGACCCCAGGAATAAAGAGGAGGAGGCCACCGCCGAGCCTGCAGAGGCTATGGAATTTGTATCTATGGACAGACATGACTCAAGTAGACTATTGAAAGTCGGATCTCAGCTAAAAGCAGAATTGAAGGAACAACTCATTGATTTTCTCCACCACAACTTGGATGTATTCGCATGGACGCACGCTGACATGACCGGAATCTCCCCAGACATAGCACGTCATGTGCTAAACATCGATCCTACCATGGTGCCAGTAAAGAAGAAAAAGAGAAGTATGGGGGCAGAACGATCAGCAGCCCTCGATGAAGAAGTAAAGAACCTACTTGCCAATAACTTCATACGAGAAGCCATCTACCCCGAGTGGATCGCTAACCCGGTACTAGTAAAGAAGGCTAATGGGAAGTGGTGAAGATGCATTGACTTCTCCAACCTAAATGACGCGTGCCCAAAGGATTGCTTCCCACTTCCCCGAATCGATCAGCTTGTGGACAGCACAGCCGGGCACGAACTCTTATCTTTTATGGATGCGTACTCAAGATATAACCAAATTCCTATGCATACTCCCGATCAAGACCACACCAGTTTCATCACTGACCGGGGATTGTACTGCTACATAGTAATGCCTTTTGGACTTAAAAACACCGGAGCCACTTATCAGCGCCTCGTCAACAAGATGTTTGCGGAGCAAATAGGACGAACTATGGAAGTTTATGTGGATGACATGCTGGTATAGTCAAGGAAAGCCGACGATCACGTAAGCCACCTGGGCGAGATGTTTCAAGTACTTCGCCGATATGGAATGAAGCTGAATCCTCTAAAGTGCTCCTTCGGAGTATCGTCAGGAAAGTTCCTAGGATTCATCGTCCATGCCATAGGAATTAAAGCAAACCCTGAAAAAGTCCGATCTCTGAAAGATATCAAGATACCTTCTACCCGAAAAGAAATGCAAAGCCTAAATGGGAAGGTGGCCGCCCTAAGCAGATTCATCTCTAAAGCAACTGACAAGTGCATCCCCTTCTTCGAAGCTCTAAAGAAAGACAAAGGAAAGTGCGAATGGACTAACGAATGCTTAACAACTTTCCTTAACTAATCGAACACCTCCAAAGACCGCCAGTACTCTCAACTCAGAACGAAGGCGAAGAGCTATACCTATACCTTGCTGTGTCATCTCATGCTCTAAGCGCCGCTTTGGTAAGAGAAGACAAACGCACGCAGCGGCCAATATACTTTGTAAGTAAGAGGTTTACAGGGGCGGAAGCCATATATCCTAAACTTGAGAAACTAGCGTACTGTTTACGAATTGCATCACGGAAACTGCGACACTATTTCCAATCTCATTCCATCAGAGTTCTGACCGATCAACCGCTAAGACAAGTACTCCATCGTCCCGACACTTCTGGGCGTCTACTTAAATGGTGCATTGAACTAAGTCAATATGATATCACCTACCATCCTTGCACCGCCATCAAGGGACAAGCCATGGCCGATTTCATCGCCGAATTCACTACCAACGAAGGTAAGGAGCAATCTGAAGTAGCAGAAGACATCAAGTGGAATCTCTTTGTGGATGGAGCGTCAAACGAGCAAGGCTCGGGGGCAGGTGTGGTAATAATCACTCCAAGGGGAAGTAAGCTACACTATGCTCTAAGGTTGGAATTCGCTGCCACCAACAACGATGCAGAGTATGAAGCAGTGATAGTTGGATTAGAACTTGCCTTAGAGATTGGAGCCAGTTCTTTATGTCTTCATAGTGATTCTCAACTTATTGTAAATCAAATACTAGGAGAATTTCAGGCTCGAGAAGAACGACTCACAGCGTATCTAAAGAAGACCAAGCTGCTTCTCAATCGATTGGATCACTATTTAATCAAACACATCCCTCGGGAAGAGAACCAAGAGGCCGACGAATTGGCAAAGCAAGCTAGCATGAAAAATGGCACTATTTCCGGAACAGTAGCCATCTCAAAGCAACTGACCCCGAGTTTCGAACAAGTGAATCTGGTAGCTGCAATCGAGGAGGAAACTTGGATGACTCCCATCTAAAAATACTTACAAGATGGCACACTTCCCGACGAGTGTAATGAAGTCAAGAAAATCTTGAGGAGAGCTTCCCGCTACACAATACGAGAAGACATTCTCTATCGACGCGGCTTCTCTAACCCCTTATTAAGGTGTGTCGTTGGAAGGGAAGCCAAGGAGATCTTATCCAACATCCACCAAGGAAGCTGCGGGGATCACACTGGAGAGCAGACTCTGGCAAAGAAGATACTCCGATATGGATATTTCTGGCCCACCTTAAACAAAGACGCCTTAGACTTCGTCAAAAAATGTGACAGATGTCCGAAATGTGCTAAGATTCCTCGACTACCAACCAAAGAGATTACTCAAATGACCAGCCCTTGGCCCTTTGCAGTATGGGGAATTGACCTGATTAGCGAACTGCCAATGGGCCGAGGCGGATCCAAATATGCTATAGTGGCAGTTGACTATTTCACCAAATGGGTGGAAACGGAACCTCTAAATAAAATATCTTCGGCAAAAGTCATTAACTTCTTGATCAAAAACGTTTTATGCAGGTACGGAGTCCCACTCAAAATCATATCGGACAACGGACTTCAGTTTGACAGCGAGGTGTTCGCCGACTGGTGCCAAGAGCACAGAATTCACAAAAGCTTCTCATTTGTAGCTTATCCCCAGGCAAATGGACAGGTCGGAGCAGTCAATAAAATTCTCAAAACTCTAATAAAAAAGAAACTTGAAAAGTCAAAAGGCGCTTGGGTGGATGAACTTCCTACGACACTTTGGGCCTACCGCACATCTTTCAGAACATCAACAGGGCATACTCCTTTCTCTTTGGCATACGGATCGGAGGCCATGCTCCAAGCCGAAACTATAGTGCCTTCCCACCGTAGGATCCACTATAACCCAGAAGAAAACGAAGAACCCTTCACATGTCTTTGGATCTAATTGAGGAGAGAAGAAATGATGCAGCCCTCAAAGCAGCAGCTCACAAACAAAAAGTGGCAGCGCAATACAATTCCAAAGTCAAGCATCATAGCTTACAAGAAGGAGACCTTGTCCTTAAGCGAATCTTCCCACGCCCTGGAGCACTAGATCCAATCTGGGACGGACCATATGTAATTCATAGAGATCTCCACAACGGAGCTTATATTTTATCAACAGTGGACGGAGAGGTGTTCCAGAGGGCATGGATCATCCAACACCTTCGTCGATACTTCTCTTAACTTGTACTGCCCATATGAAGTGAATTGACAAAGAGAATCAGTGGACGTAGGCATTTTCGTGCTGAACCATATTAAAAACTTGTCTCTTTTTAACTTGTTCCTTTATATCTTGGCTGCTTGTTAACCTTATCCTTTTCTGTTGAACAAAATCCTGTGTAGCGACATTCCCATTCAAGACACATCACGGCGCGACTTCACATGGACAGGACCTAACAGGTACTATGCGAATTTATGCCCTCGCCAATGAGACACTTTTGCTCCAGCATCCCTCTACTGCGGGTTAACTCATTGCTCGCGATCGGCCCTTAAAGCCAACTGTAATGAGCCGATTATAAGCCACCGAGTAGGCCGACCATAGCCTAGGCAGCTCATTACGGTGTTCGGCTCGCCGGCAACCGTGAACCTACTTTAAGCCCCAACATAAGGTGTGGCCAGCCAGGGGTAGTTCACAGTTGACGATCGACACCCACGCTAGCCGGCCACGGTAAATCGAATAATACCCACGATTACGGGCCATAATGGCCCGGGTAATTACTGTGCGCGATCTCGGCTCCGAGTGCCTTAAGTACAGCTGTGGTAAAAAAAAGAGAGAAAGAAAAACTCCCCGCGGAGGCGTAAGATGGGTGACAAATGTCTCCAAGGCCCACAGCTAGGGAAAGTGACTACAAAACCCGTTTGCCATGAACTTAAGCACATCGCAGGCCTTCTGTGATTGGAAGTTTTACTATTTCTTATATTTCTATTTTTTTAAAATAAAAACTTTCCTCCTATCCTCTATAACGATCCCTAAAGTACAGGACATAAAATAAGAGAGGCTCACTAATGGGGATAGGAAATCACAACTGGATGACGGGTCACTCAGCTGCATTTCATACTCAGGCATACAAGACATTCAAAGCAACCATCTACAACCAAAACATGAAGGGCGGTATTTTCTTCTTTTGTACATGAATACGTAGCTACAATTTATTCGCATTCACACTAACATTGCAAGATATGAAATTATATTAAGCAAGAAACACGATTGAATCGTAGACATGTGTACAACTATATTTCTTATGCAACACACAAAAATAACAAAAGCATTCAAATATGACAGAACCAGCGTGAGTTAAAAAATACATGCTAATAATAAAGTCATTTATCACCAATAACACACTTACAGCCTAAAAAGTTACATGAATATTTAGAGACTAACATAGACAACAATGTGCAAAAACAAGCCAAAAGATATCCAGCTCAAGTCAAGGAGTCGGCTGCACCGGAGCTTTACCTCTATCCGGCTAGCGCTCCGAAATCTCCTTAACTGCGGGATTGGAACTCTCAGCATGTTGACCAGAAGTAGTTGGTGCTCCAGAGGTCCCACCTGTCAAATCCGAAAGAGAATCCATTAATAGTCATAGACAATAAGCAATCGAGTTTCGAAAAGCTAAAGGGAAAAACTTACCAGCATCTGCTCCTTGATCGTCATCCTCTAACTAAACACCAACCTCCTCGGCAGTAAGCAGTCGCATACCCTCCTTCACCGCCGCTCTCTCCTCCTTGGTGAATTGAGTCGTGACCACATCCATTCCAAAAGCCACGCCACCCTCCTTATCTGCATTGGCCTTAGCCTCCTCCAGGGCGCTGAGATAAATCCTGGCCATGACTCGGGGATAATCGTCCATCTAAGATAAGCCGCCCTGTTTCCAAGTGCGAAAGTACATGTCCTGAAGCATCTCATCCATTATCCCCTCATTCTCCTCAAACTCCATTATTCGATCCTCGAAAGCCAACAACTTTGCAGTAGCAGCATCCCTCTCCGATTGGTATCGCAAGCAGTTAGCCTGGAAGGACTTCCTCATCACCTCCATCTCCTCCTTCACCTTGGTTTGAATAAGCTCTACGTCTTCAAGTCTCCCGGATAGCTCCTGTACCCGCTCGAGATCTGCTTTCCGAACCTCTTCCACCATTTCAATAGCCATATCAATCCGTCCCTTGCAAGCAGCCTCCATTTTCCGTAACTCCGCTCTGCTGGCCTTTTCCATGGTCTTCTTTAGTTGTCTTGAGGTGCCTCATGTTGAGAGATTTGGATGGCTTAACCAGCAAGTTGTCTGGCCTGATCGGAAACTATTAACCGCAGCCGAATGTTAGCACTCCCAATTTCTTCCCTATCCTTGACCAGTCGGGCATGATGTCCCATCAGCTTTCTGGTTTCCTTAGCAACCCGATCAATATTTGCCTTAGCTTCGTCCCCCAAAGTTACAACCCGAGTGGTAAGCAAATCAAGGTCCAGGGACTTAGCTTCATCCAGCACTCTTACCATAGGATTACGGGGAAGAAAGTACTCATCGGTAGCCTCATCAAAGGTAATATCGCGAGAACCCGGATCCAGATCCGGATGACCTGCAAACAAATTACGAGCCAAGTCGGGACGACCTACCCGGGTAATGGTAGGATTTTCAAACGAGTGCGGAGAAGGTATAAATTTAGTATTCTCCTCCGTGGTATCCCGAGGAAGCTCAGTTGGGGACTAAGGGCCAGGCGAGGATTCAAATAAGGAACGACTCATCTTTCTCCTTTGAACATCCTCTTCGATAACTCCAAGAAGAGGGTGGTAGCCAACTACATCTCCAGGGCGGTTAGTCGGAGGCTTTAGTTTAATAGAAGCCCTGAGAAGTTTGTATTGTTCAAGACGGTGTCGAACATCTGATGCCTTGACCGCTTTACCCGCTTCTGAAATAAAAACCAAGTGTTACAAGCTTACGTTGAACTATAATTCAAGAAATGTATCAAGTTAAGAAGAGTGAAGAGATGCTTTGTTATAAAAACCCTGGGGAGGAATAGGATACTGCAATATGTCCTGGATTTCATTCCAGGACGAGAGCTGGCCATAAAATGTTCCTAAATCCTTATCATAAATGAAGTCTGCAAGAGTCAAAAATTCACCTTGAGTCGCAAGAGTTGCCTCAGCCGAAGCGCTCTTGGAAGATGAACCGGCGCTGGTCTCGGCTTTGTCGGCTTTCTTGGGCTTCTCTACTAAAGCCGGACCTTCCTCCAACCCCTCAAAAGCTAGGTGGAAAGCATCGTCTGTCCACTCCTGGATCACACCTGCTTGCTTTGTAGACAAAGCCCCAGTGTCATCACCACTTTGTCCGTCGCCACCACCACCGCTATGACCATCACCATCACCTTCTCCACCGCTTCCGCTCTCCTCCTCATCCTCACCTCTCTCATCCTCACCTCTTTCCTCCTCCATATCTTCTTCCTCCGGGATGTCTGGACATGTGCTGGGAGAGGGTCCATCGCACTTCTTGAGTTTCTTCCCCCCGGCAACTGGATGTTTCGAGAAGGGTTTCCTTTTGCTGCTCCTCGCCGTAGCCCCTCCTTTAGGTTTAGCAGCCTTCTCCTCAGCTGTGTCTCTTTACTTGAACACAGACTGGCGTGGCAGAATCAAGTTGAGCCCCAGAAGAGTAGCATTCCTGATCAAATAAGAAGCTGCCCTCTCATTTTCCGGAATGGCCTCTATTTCCTCAGCCATTTGAACCAAACGATCATCCTCTACAACCGCAAAGCCACCTGTCGCTAGCAAGAAACAAAGCACATAAGAAGGGGCATTGTAGTCAGAACGGGACTTATAAATAAGATTCAACTTACAGCCAGAGGTGAAGCGGCGGCAAGAAACAGAGTCATCTCTGACAAAGAACCATTCCTTCTTGAACATGATGAATTTTGAATATAAGTCCAGGACTGGCTTGAAGGACACGGCCGATTCTAAGCTAATATATGGAGACCCCTTCTTGTAGCCTCTCAAGTTGTACAGGTACCGGATCTCTCGGTTGGAAGAGGGACACCCGTATTTTCTCTGGAAGATAACGAACAAGCTCACCAAGATGGCATAGGAGTTGGGTTGAAGCTGGAAAGGGGCCACCTTCGAGTATGTAATGAAGCTAGCTATCCAAGCGTTGATCGGAGGGATGGCTCCGCACATGCAGTGATACCTGCTGTAAGCAAAATACCCTTCCGGGGGGTCATACGGCATCACTCCTTTCCCTGGCAGCATCATGTGCGCTCTATCAATCCCAAAAGATCTAGATATAACGTCAAGCTGCTCCTCTTTGAGGGAGCTGGGAAAGCAGTCAAGCGGTGAGTTCAAGAGCTCTTGAGGACCGTACCCGTCTACTAACGATCTCGGGGTTGGTCTATGTCGTTCTGGTTCTGCCTGAACTGGGGGCAGTATGGGGGACTCTCCTTTGTCCATGGATTTCTTCTTGTCAGAACGAGTTTCTACTTTATGAGACATTGTCTACAACACAAGAAAACATATTATTAGAGCAAGGAATGTAGAGATATAAACAAACAGATACCTACAGTCTAGAATCTCATTCATAAACATAAAGGTTTCATTTGGAGTTCGAGTCTAAGAGTCCATTCGGCACTCACACTCCCTCAGTTCATTCGGTAGTCCAAACATAAAAGTTTCATTCGGTAGTTCGAGTCTAAGGGTCCATTCGGCACTCACACTCCCTCAGTTCATTCGGTAGTCCAAGCATAAAATTCATTCGGCAGAGGAAAGCCTCACCTAATTCGGCAGTCAAATCTGGTTCGGAGACAAGGTCGATTCGGCAGACGAATATTTGGTTCGGCTATCTCAAACGGTGAGGAGACGGAGGCGTGAGGCCCATACTTATAGGCAAACGTAGGGTAACCGGACCAACTGGTTCGGCATTTGGGCTGAATGAGAGTGTCCAAACTGAAGTCATAAACATAGGAATCACAGCAAGCCAGAAGACAGGCGAGAAGGAGGACTGATCTAAAACAAAGCGCGACATATGCAAGCATATGCCCCCACTTTGGGGTGCAAATGTTGGGCGTATTTTCACCCAGAAGATCTCGAGACCGAGAAGCACCAGTCTCGTCCAGGTTCACCTGTTCCGTCCAAGTTTTATTCGGTAACCGTACCACTGCCGAACCGGATTCACAACCATGGAAGACCGAACCAACTCATTTCCAAAGCCTACCCGAGCCAAGGTAAACACTACCGAACCAATCCTCTACTACCGAACCAATCCTCTACTACCGGTCCAGACCTCAACAAACAAACTAGAAGCATGCTACCGGACCAGATCTCAACTCCACTCACCACCGGACTAAGACGCCACCGGACCAAGGCACTACCGGACCAAGACACTACCGAACCAAGATGAAGAAGGCATTACCGAACCAACATTGCCATGCCAGATCACATCAGCCCAGGCCCACTAACAACTATATACATCCCAGACCCCTACCCCCAGCCTCACTCTATAAATAGAGGGGTAAGGGTACAACAATAGGGGACGAGTTAGAGAGCTCAAGCATAGACAGAACGTTCTAACCACTTTCATACACTTGTAATCAAAGCCTTGTATTTGTAATCTGAACAATAAAAGAGAATAACATATAAAGTGGACGTAGGTACATTCTGGCCGAACCACTATAAACCTGTGTGTCTTTTACAGTTTAGTCCCTGCTTTTTACATATTTGCATAAAGTATCCAAATCATTAAGAACAACATAGAATCGACTAAATCATACGACTTGGAGGTGTTTGCCTGTTTTTTGTGCAAACACACACACACACACACACACACACACACACACACACATATATATATGAAATATTCCAAAATCTTTATTTACAATATCATGAAATAATTAAGATAGATTTAAAATCATTTATTTTATCCCAACAATTTCTTTTTAACTAATACAAATTCTATATAAATATTTTTCTTTTCAAAAATCCCTTTTTGAATTCCTTTTCAAAATTTAACATATATTTATGGTATTTTAAAATACTAAAATCTAGGGTAGTGCCACCATAGCATCGAATAAATTCAAATCACACAATAATCTATCAAAGATTTTTTCCAACATATCATATATCACTATATATGCAATTAAATTTAACATTTTTGAGGAATCCAGTTGGATCCCTCTAACCCATTTTCTTACAAACACAGATATTAGATAACATAAAATACCAATCCCACTTCGAGACGGGATAAAGCGGTAATATAGGGTTATCCACTATTATGTAGAGGCGCATATGGTCTCATCTGCTAAAATATGCAGGAATAATCAATCCAACTACTAATATATGTACTACTATATATAATATCACATTGAATTGATAATAATTTATCAATTCAACCAATAAATAAATAAATAAATTTTTAACTATTAAAATAAACTAATTACCAAGATGAGTGAGTTTTACTCACTTTGGTTTTTATTTTCGCCGAGACATTCCATTTTGGAACTAAAACCGATCAACGTCCGATTTTAGCCCAAATTTCCACAGTCTCCAAACCCATCCAAAAAAAATTTTTTCGAAGATCTCGCCATTACGATTGCAATGCAAAAAGTGTCATCCAAATCGGACCTGGTATGAGAGAGATGTACCTTTTATAAGTTAATCGATAATTTAATTAATATACAATTTAACTTTTCTTAAAACAAAAGAAACACATACCCAACATCATAGACCTGGCCCACCATCTACAGTATCTTTCCCAAATTTCAAATTGCCGCCTCCCACACTTGAATCCACCATGGCCACAACTTCACCTACCACTCCCATCCCCAATCCACCACGTAATCACCTCAAACAAGCTTTGACGTGCCTCTCTTATCGAGTACTTCCTTCTCCACCTGAAAAATTCGAGCTCTATGCCTTAAAATAAATTATGACAACCCATTGCTCATTGCGTACGTACAGACATCGCATGCCCCTAACCACAACCGAGCTTCACCAAATCAAGGGCCTAGGTGCGGTTTTTGGTGACGAACCCAAATATCAACTCTATTTGGCAAATCGACGAGCCAATTTCCTGTAAATTGTAACCTTAGTTTCGCTTATGCCTTACTGTAAATATTCGAACCTCAGGAATCTTTATAGAGCTCCATCAAACCCATATCAAAATGAAGCCATGGAAAAACACGAATTTAGGAAGTGTTTTCGAATTTTTCTATTGAGTGGATAAATTTTTGAAGTTGATTTTTTTCTATTTGACTGTGCTTGGTTGTTACTGTTGCGTGTGGTTTACAGGAAGAAGATGCATTTTATGAATAGGTAAAGTCACGATCATAGTTGTACACGATAAGACAGATTTGACTAGAATATATATATATATATATATATATATATATGTAAATTAAATTTTAAAATGTCACGTTTTATGTAACTTAGAATCTCAAACCCCTATCGAGGCATGTCGCTAGGTATTTATAATGTTATGCCCCTATTTCAAATGCAATAAAAAAAGGTTTCAAGTCCTAACTTGATCGTACGGAGAAGATAGTTTTTTGGACCCAATTATTATATTGAATTTTCAATATTAATTTCAACGCGTTTTTACTCCGTATGACCAAACGATAACTCTAAACACTATAAAATTTGAAATCCGATAATAATACACTATTACGGATCTAATGGAACTAGATTCGTCGAAATCCGAGACTGTGCCTCGGAAGGCTATTTTTATATGTTTATTTAAAAGAGCTATTTTTAAAATCGAACAAATCGCTTTTAAATTCATTTCAAAAAGTTTTATTATCTTCATTCTTATTAATATAAATTTGATAATCCTTAAAATTATTTTTATCAAGCTTAAAACTCAAGATTTAATTATTTGAGCAATTTCAATTATTAAATTAACAATTAAATTACCCTATAAATTATTAGACTTAAATTCAAGTTAAAAATGATCTTTTAAATATTCTACTTTCAAATAACTAAAATTCTTGGTAGTTACATGGATATAGATCGTCCGCGCTAGCTGTGTAGCATTCATTCACTAGCGGTGTTGCTTGTTGTTCTCACTTGTGCATTTGGATACACAATTTCTTATTTTAGTTGCTTCTAACACTTCACTATCAGGCATTGGCCTTGTTGGAGTTCGATGCTGAAATGAAAAAGGTAGTGGCATTGCCGAAGCTCATTTGAGAAGTTACCTTATGTACTAGAGTTTTTATTTTTGATATTGTCGTTGTTATATGTTATGATTTGTTACCTGCCAAACATGTTGGCGGCTTCTTTATTCTTGATGATATATATTCATAATTATGCTTTCCTCTACTGTAGAGGATAACACATTTCTTTCAAAAAAACAATTAACTAATAAATTAATGATTAATATTTGATAATTAAGAAGACCTATCTACCATTTCATATTTAATATTTAATGATTGTAATTAATAATTATATTTAATATTAATATTTCAAAAAGTCTAAAATTTTGAAATTCTATAAATTAAATTTAAAAATATTTATAAAATTTAAAAACAAATCATAAAATTCAAAATAAAAGGGTACGTTTTAAATTAATTTAAAATTCTATAAAATATATAAAAAAATTAGAAATTTTAAAAATGTTAATAAAATTTAGGCATGTGTATGATCTAAATTATTGCAACTTATATATGATATGAAGTATTACTTTTATATACATTTACAGATTTTTTTTCTAACATTCTTCTTTGATATAAGTAAGTTTTTATTTTGATTCCAACTCATAAACTTTTGGCTTCAAATCAAAATATGTCAACCATGAATTAAGAAATAAACGCTCTTCCTACATCTGTTAAATCCCGTCGATGCACAAAACGATGTACACCGAACTGTAGAGAGTACCGCACTAGAAACTCTCAACAAATTCTGTTAAACTATTATAGACGTCTGTGGCACTAAGTACCAAAAACCTCTGAACGAGGATGATGTTTTGCAGATTAGAGAAACATATGAAAGCAGAAGATAACATGGCATGCTAAGAAGTCTCGACTATATGCATTAGGAATGGAAGAACTGCCTTCAAAGCATATCATGGAGCTTACAACAGTAAAGAAAGATGACAACTATAAGTTTGGAAATGGTTACTTCTTATGATTTGTGGATTTGACATGCTTTCTTCGGAATTTTTGGATCTAATAATGACTTAAATTTTATTGAGAGGTCAAACTTATTTAATGATCCGACACTTGGCTAAGTAACTTTGGTGGCAATTACTGTTGAGAAAAACACTTAAGACTATGGATATTACATAGGCATTGAGATTTATCCAAAGTGGAGCACTTTTGTGAAAATAGGCCTAAATCTGATAATAGAAAACCAAGCAAAGTTTGTTGTGATGGAAGAGGACAAAGTAAAGATGTGGAAAGAGCTTTTGGTGTCCCTCAATCAAGATTTGCAATGATTAGTAATCCTTGTCGATTGTGGTCTTGAGAAAAGATGTCCATAATCATGTTTACGTGTATTAGTCTACATAATATGAGTATTGAAGACGAACGATATGATGAAGAACATCATCACTACAAATATGATGGTGCAACGCAAATGCTAGATATATTCTGAGATGACATTCTTATAATTGAAGAAGCTTTCAACATTCATGTGGAATGACAACATATATTTCAAGACGCACAACTTCAGAATAAGTTACGAAAAGACCTTATAAATCATATGTGGAATTACTTGCGAGATTGTTAGTTCAACTTTACATATGTGTTTATGAATTTATGATGTACTCGTACTTTAGTTAATGTATCAATTGTATTGCATTTCCTTCAAAATGTTATTTAACTTGGATACGCACTTTGTATGAATGGAAACAAAAATAGTGCAATAGTAACTAATAACCAAATTCAACAGATTTATAAAAACAAAACGTACTCTAAAAATAATACAAATAAAAAAATGCTAAGATTAAAACAGACTACAGTTGAGGGAACCTAGATATAACTATTTGTCTTTTACACTCCATCCAATATTGCATTTAAACTTCATCCATCCACATCAAATCTTTATCAATAATCAATTGTTCTTGTTTTTGTCATTCAATATCCAACTTTTGTTGCTCAATATCCGCAAACTTACGCATTACATCAATCTTCTCCTTTACTTGTGTTCTTCTATCTAGATGTCTTCTTTCATGAACTTTATGAGCGACGTTCACTTTAACATTCAAACTAGCTTCACGCATATTCTTTTCCTTTGTGCTTTGGCGTCCATTGGTCTATAACATTAACCGGGACTCTGGATGAGCACATCCATCTTATTTTCTCCCTCGAATGGGGCTTCTCTACCTAATGAATCTCTCAGATTAGACGAGTATGTTGATGTTAATGCTTTAATCTTTCCCTTCCTCTTTGTTTCAATGTCTCTAAGGCACTTTGTATTATCAGAGTTTCGCTTCGGTTGGCTCATCAGCAACTCATACTAATTCGGGAATTCATAATAGTGTAGTTTTTTAGCATTGCAATCCCTTGTGAAAAGTATTATGAATTCCTTATTCGCCATTCTTTTCTGATAACAAAAAAAATCAATAATAAAATTATATACTATGATTACTAATAGAATCAAGAAATATACCTAATGCTCCTCGTCTATCATTCCACTAGGATTCACTTTCTTATATTTATAAGTCTATGATTCATAAAATTGATTTTGCCAATTGATTTTTCCACATTGTCCTTGAATTGCCGACAAAGAACATGTGTTTTTTGGGTGCTTTGTGTTATAGATATTCATTATTTTCTTCAAATACTTCTCGTCGTTGTGGTTAATGCTCATTATCAAGTCTTTGGTGTAATGATAGTAAATGTTGTAGAAGTCGAAGTCCCCATCGCTTTGCCATGGGCTAGATGAATGCTACCTCGTACGAGTACTGAGTTGTTGCTCGTTATCATCTTGAAAACATAGTTTTGAGAGTGCAAAGTATGCGTAAAATCTTCGAATGGTGAAAATATTATGGTGATCGATTTTTTATATAAATAATATGGCTTAGAAGAGTAAGATTGAAGAACTTGGTCTAATTATTGAAGCTTGGAAGTGTGATTTTTATAGAGTTGGGGAGCAAACATAGTCGTTGTGGATTGCTATTGGTTTGGAACCGTTAAGAATTGAACACCTATTTAATAGTGCTAGACGCCTTTTACACAGGTACCATAGACAATTCCTAGCACTAAATTGACCATCAAATATTACTCTTGATATTCATGGAGTTGGCTGACATCTCCCCTGCCTTCGCTGACAATCCCCGAACCTCCTTCTTTTGCAGTAAGCCGCCAATAGCTGCATCCGTCTCTAGTCGTCATAGCCCATGTCCAGTTATTGCAAGCCGGCCATTTCCGTATCCGTAATGCTGCCTTCGCAAGTCGCGTTATTCCTTTTTGATACGGCCTCTTCAAAATTAGGGATTTGGAGAAGCTTACTAATGAGTTGCTGCTTCAGCTACAGGAGGTAAGTGTGGTGCTGTAAAAACTGATTATCACTATTGTTCTCGTCACTTCAAAGTCTCTCGGTATTTTAGCAATATTGTATTACTGGTGTTGAGCCAGTGGTTTGATATAATGTAATAAGTGAAGTAGTCACTGCTGTTGAAGAACCAAGCTCAGTCTTGGCAACTTCAGGTTTGCATTTTGTAGCACCATGATTCGAGTTCTCTTCATTAAATGAAATTGAAGAGTTATTGAAATTCAAATGTCAGCTATAAGTAACAGCACATAAGGTATAAATGGCATGTTAAATAGAAAGATACATTATAATAGGAACATGACTTAAGTACATGCTTTTTTGTCATGATAAAGATAATAGACACAGCTGGTATGTTTCAAAGTTCCAAAATTACAAAATTGGACTTGTCATATGCATTTCTTTCTTATGAATGATACTACAAGTTGCATTATGAAATAAACCACAACCAAAATCAAAGTGCAGTTTAATAAACTGAAATCACCTGATTTCGGTATGAGTAAAAATCACTGCTGGCTAAGGTAGTAATATCAAGAAATATTAAGGATCTATGTACAACTTGCCATTTGAAATTATTTTGGAGATTTCTTAATTCAGACTCTTTGTGGGCTAGATGGATGAGATCCAAGTATTTGAAACAAAATTTTTTTTGGACTTATGTGTACAACAGTAATCAATCAAATACTTGGAAGCAAATTCTAAATTTTAGAGAAATTGGCAAGTCATTAACTGAAAGAAAATTTAAAAGTGGTAAAGAAACCAGTTTGTGGTTTGATCCATGGTTTAAAAATGAAGCCTTTATAAATAAGGTTGGGTGGAATAGTTTAGTTATATGTGGAGGATCAAATGATAAAGTATCTGATATTATTGTTAATAATCAATGGCAACCACAATTACACCCAATTACTAACCCACATAAAGATGAAATATGCAATATTCAGTTTGATATCTATGCAGAGAATGACTATTGGGAATGGAAAGCAAGCAACAGAGGGAAGTTTTCTTTTAAAACAACTTGGGATTTTATAAGAAACAAATTTCCAACAGAAGAATGGTAGTATTGCATATGGAATAGAGTGAACTGTCCTAAGATGGCATTTTGTACATATTTTGAAATTAGGAACAGATTGCCAACTTGGGATAGACTTAATAAATGGGGAAACAATACAAATTCACTCTGTTCCTTGTGCAATTTATGTGCTGAAAATGCTAATCACCTATTTTTTGAATGCAGCTATTCCTACTTCATCTGGAATCAAATTAAAGTCATTTTGGGTGTTGATGACAACAAGCAAATGGATCTGACAAATATTATCAAAATGATCAACAACAAATTCAGATCTAAATCTAAGGAAACTGATTTTGCTTACATTTTATTGACTACTGCAGTGTTCAACCTGTGGAAAGAAAGAAACTTGCGTGTGCACAACAAAGGCAGCAGAAGTAAAGAACAAGTTTGGCTAATGATTAGTATGGATAGCAAAATAATTCTGCAAAAATCAAAGAAAATCTTGAAAAATCAAACCGAATTTGCTTCCCTTGCTAGTGACTGGAAATCTGAAGCTGGTAGTAAACATTTGGAAGCTTATCTATTGCATTCGAAAAGCTTTTAGAATGACAATCATGTTCGTAAGTCGTGCTTTGGAAACCAACAAGAGCTAGTTGATGAAACCGATAAGATCTACTTACATGAGGCTCAAAACAACTGCCTTAACCAACACCAATCAAATAGCAGAGCCAATTTGGGTAGACATAGCAATTCGCGGGGGACAAAGTTAGATCTAGGTAGTGATGACACTAGATCTAATAATTATTTCAAAGCAGATTCTTATAAGGCCGAGAGCAACCCACAGCAAGCTACAGCTATCAATTTCTCGAGCGTTAGAGCTAATTTGGCAAATAATTGCATCTCGAAGAAGACACAGTTAGATCTAGGTCGCGATGACGCTAGATCTAACAACAAGCAGTATGACAACAACATCTGTAAAGCTACGAACAAGGATGAGAGTGGAAGGGGTATGAGAGATAGTTTTAACAAAGCTCTTTCATACTGGGAACGTGGTGAAACAAGCGGAACAAAGAAAGAAGGCGAATCGGCGAAGTTTTGATTCGATCGCCATTTTTTTTGTCGCCATTTTTTCTGCTTGCTTCATAGAGTAGAGAAAAGAGTTTATGTCGGCAACCCTAAACCTAGGAGTGTTTGAAGAGTTGTGTGGCTTTGGGTTGGTTTTAAACCCGTTCTTTTTGTATCTGGGCTGGGCCCAATTTAATTATTTTCAAAAAAAAACATAAATTTATTGCATCGAAAGCTTGAGGCTATGAACAAATCCTTTATTAACACAAATCAAGGCAGAAGTCTTTAAGACAAAGATGGTAATCATTTGTCCCCTCATAACTTTGTTGTTTATAACAAGAAATTTAGTTTAACATAAATTACTCTTCACTCATAAAGAAACTACTCATTTTAGTTAAAGTATCATTTTGCATGTTCGGTTACTTGCATGAAATCAACCAAGTTACATGTTTCTAATTTTTTATTGTATTTATATTGTATAGTATATACTCAAGCATGCATGAATTCTTTCTTTGTGCAAGTTTTCCCAATAGGATCAAAACTAGTCCTTGACATATGAAGAAAAATTCAAAAGTAAGAGAAAGTCAGAGTGTGGCCATTTCCAAAAAAGAACTATACAAAAAAGTAGCCTCAAATTCCATATCTTCTGGGGTTTGTTTATCATAATTGGAGCAACATCTACATCATCAACATCTGCATACGGTCTCTTGGTACACAATATTCAAGTTTGGCACTCGACGCAACTAGGAAAAAACATCAGTATTCATAGAAAGCATTTCAAAAATAAAATAACTTTCCTTTCGGACGTGCACTAAAGAGATGAATTTTTAAGTGATAGCTAGCTTGTGTGTCACTTCCCTCGAAAGCTGGGGAGATATAATTCGTACAGACGTCCATAACTGCAAAATTAAGGTACGAGAATGCGTACGCTGAAACTTCTCTTAAATAAGTTAACCTAGTTATAGTTTCTCTTCATCAGAGCATATAATATAGCAATTTTCAAATATTAATTAAATATTTTGATATGGCTGTTAAAGCATACAGTTATGTAGATATAGATGTCCACTCCTTCCATCTTATAGTAAATAATACAACCAATTTACTGGTGTTGTGCATCATTATGGGGTGAATGCTAGATTAATAAAAAAATCCACCATTTTTATAGAACTATAGGTGAACGCCTTAACACTTAGGAATGTCCTTTACAAATATGTAACTTACCTCATCCTAACTTACTAGCCAGCAATTTCAATATTGCGTGTAATAATCATAATTGTATTTTGAGATGTTTGTTTGTACACTTTTTCCACTACAACTCTTATAATATTGACATTGGCGACACTATATGGAGAATTGTAGAGGTTGGAAGTAGCTTGATAATAGAAAAAATGGTTCACAAATCGAAGCTCGAAGGTGGAAGTTATGACGAAAAATGTGGAGTGGTACTGAAGTGACAATGATAGACGTATGAGGTTTCAGCAAACCTGTGTAGAACTATTCCAGAGACTCAGAACAGACGTCTGAAGTATTGGTCAGACGTTTGAGTCTATTGCGGGTTTTTTCCAAAGAACAAGAACAGTCGTTTGCTACTTTGGACAGACATCTATTGTCTGAGCGAAAAATTTTCCGAGACCTTGGACGGACATCGTCCTATTATGACAGACGTCTATGATGACTTCTGCCTGTTTTTGGTCTGGGCTTGACGTGAAGATTTATAATATTTGAAGGGGCAATTTTGGAACTTTGCCTTGGTTTTCTATTCTCCTATATAAACCAGCTTCATGTTTCATATTTCGATGTAACAAAAAGAGACGGTAAGGGTTTTAGCCTCCACTAATTAGGGTTTATCAAAACCTAATTTTTCTTCAATTCTCTTCTCTACAAATCAATTCTATTAGAATTTTGATCATTGTAATCAATCTCTTATACTCTTATCATTGATATTAATAAAAGCTCTCTATTAAAGTGGATGTACACTAACACAATGTTAGTGGAACCACTATAAATCGCTGTGTGATTTATTTTTCGTTATTGCTTTGATTTCTGTATTACTTGTTTGGGAATTCTGATCAGATTTGGATTGATTGAGATTTAGATTGAGACATTGATTGGTTGTTTTTACACTTCTTACCACGATCTCATTTTTTCACTGTGCATTGGGGTTTTCATTTAAGTGACCTCGAGTTGGAATCCGTCACAACATTTGGTATCAGAGCATTAGTGTTGGTAGGTGGTTGTGGAAATGCCTGAATAAGATAATACCTCAAGTACTTCCTTAATGGGTATTACAAGTGGAGTAGCACCTTATGAACATGTTTCGTATGCACCTTCGGGAACCCAATTGGTAATCGACAAGTGGAATGGCGATACTGATTTTGAAAAATGGCAATTGAAGATGAAAGCGGTTCTAAGGAGGAATCGGTGCATCGGGTAGTGTTTAACACACATTTGTTGCCAGCAGACATCTTGGATGTTGAGAGAGAGGAAATGGAAATGTGGACATTCACTTAACTTTAATTTGCTATGGAGAGAATGTTATCTTCGAAATTAGTGGTGAGACTACCGCTAAGGATATTTGGACAAATTGGAGAAGTTATATATGAAGTAATCAATGACTAATCGTTTGATCTTATTGCGAATGTTCTTCACTTATAAGATGAAGGACTTCGCTAAAGGCGCACTTGAACACTTTTGATGATTTGCTAACGAAGATGAAGGCGGTGGATTTGAAAATTGAGGAAGAGAAAAAGGCGATGATATTATTGTGTTCGTTTTCGGATTGCTATATAGGTTTCTCAATTAGTTTGATTTATAGCCGGGATACATTGACTCTTGATGATGTCAAAACATGTCTTCTTAGCGAGAAGTTGCGAGATCAAATGAATGAGTTTGGTGGTTGAAGTAGTGATGCTAGTAATTGTCATGGTTTGTTTATGGAGAAGGAAAGGTATGTGAAGAAGGAGAACATGGGGCGTTCTAAATCAAGAAATCCCAGTTGGAGAGGAAAGAAAAGGCAAGTGCTATATTTGTAAGAAGCTCGGTCATTGGAAGAATGAGTGTCCGGACAAGGAGAAGGAAACGAAGGAAGTAGCATCTTCATTGGTGGCGGTGGAGAGTGGAGTTGGTGAGGGAGACTTAGATGTGTTGTCGACGGTAACATCGGATGTTTCGGGTAGTGAATGAGTGCTCGATTCGGGGGCGTCTTATCATATGAGGTCAAATATGAATTGTTTTTCTTTTTACATCGACAAAGAAGGAATTTCAATTGTTATGGGAAACAGTGCTATATGTAAGTCAAAAGGTATTGGTCCCATGCAAATATGGATGTTTAACGAAGTGGTTTTACTCTCACTAGTGTGCGCTATGTTGCGGGACTTCGAAAGTCTCTTATCTCTTTGGGGCAGTTGGATTCTTTAGGTTGTAAGATCACAATTGAGAGTGATAACTTGCAGGTTTCGAAGGGTGCGCTTGTGGTGATGAAGGGTGCTAGGACTCATGGTATTTATTTGCTTCAAGGAGTGACTGTAGAAGGTGAAACTTGTGTAGGAGTTGATAGTTCTCGTGGCTTAGATGCGACTAGATTGTGGAATTTGAGGATAGGTCATGTCTCGAAAAGGAGTTTGTATATTTTTTGGAAGAGGAGATGATCGGTGGAGAGAGTTTCAACAAATTAGAGTTTTGCGAGGAATGTGTCGTGGGGAAGAAAATTAAAATTTTATTCGATGAGGGAAAAAACATGATTCGAGAAGGATTTTTGAGTATGTTCACATAGATGTTTGGGGAACGGCACCGGTAGCTTCTTTGGGTGGAGCTCGCTATTATATTTCTTTCGTAGATGATTTTTCTTAGAAATTATGAGTGTATGTAATGAAGGCCAAGTCGAAGGCATTTGCAAAGTTCAAAGCATAGAAATCACTTGTTGAGAATGAGAGTGGCAAGTCTTTGAAGAACTTAAGCTCCAACAATGGTGGAGAGTATGTTTCCGGAGAATTTTTGGAGTTTTGCAAGCATCATGGTATTCAGAGGCATTTTACTACATTGAGAGATCCACAGTTGAATGGTATTGCAGAGAGGATGAATCATACTCTACTTGAGAAAGCTTGATGCTTGAGATTGACATCGGGTTTGGCTAATGGATTTTGGACTGAAGCTTTGTCAATCGCATTGCATATTATTAATCGAATGCCATGCTCAATTATTGGTAACTAAATTCCAGAGGAAGTGTGAAAGGGAAAGAGCATTGACATCAGCTATCTTCATGTGTTTGGTAGTCTAGTTTATGTGCATGATCCTGGAAATGATAAGGTTGAACCTAGAGATTTCAAGGGGATTTTGCTTGGTTATACGGATGGAGTAAAAGGCTATCGGATTTGGAATCCAAAAATGAAGAAGGTAGTGAATTATCATTATGTTACTTTTGATGAGTCAACATTGTTCAAGAGAATAAAAGCTCATCGAAAGATTTGGATTTGGTTTATGGTGAATCAAAGGAGAAGGAAGTTATTTCCGCATTTTGTCCAAGGAGTAGAGAGAGTAGAGTTGTTGGAGATGTTTGCGAGGAGGTAGCGGTTGATGTTACATAACATAGTCCACAAGGCGCCTCTAGTAGTGTTGGTGATGTGTATAATTCTAGAGAAGTTTCGGTTCAAGGTGGAGCTGAAGGGAGTTTGGGTGATGGTATTACTACTCGGGTTCGTCGTCGTACTATAAGGCCACTCGAAAGATATGGTGATTGGAACTATCTTAACTTTTGTGATAATTTAGACCATGCTCATTATGTAGTCCAAGATGAGCCAATGGACCTTGATGACGTCATGGAATCGAGTGATAGCTCAAAATGGATTTGTACCATGGAGGAAAAGATGCAATCATTATTGAAGAATCAAACATAGGATTTGGTTCCACTTGCTAAAGGAAACCGTGCTATTGGTTGCAAATGGATATACAAGGTGAAGGACGATTGAAGGTCAAGCCAGGCTAGTGGCTAAGGGATATGCACAAAGGAAGAGGAAGAAGTATGATGAGATAATTGCACCGATTATGCGCCATACTTTTATCCGGATATTACTTGCCATAGTTGTTATTCACGACTTGGAGTTGGAGAAACATGATGTGAAAACCATTTTCTTGCATGGAGACATATATAAAGACATCTACATTGAGCAACCAGAAGTTTTTTTGTGGATGGTAAGTCAAATTTGGTTTGCAAGCTAAAGAAATCACTATATGGTTTAAAGCAATCACCTAGACAATGGTACAAGAGATTTGAGCATTTTATGCTTGAAAATGGTTTTGATAGAAGCATTAAGGATGCTTGTATTTATTTTAAGAAGTTGAAAAATTATTGTTGGGTGTATTTACTCTTACACGTGGACAACATGCTTATTGCTTCTAAAGATAAGAATGAAATCAACTAGCTAAAACTAAGTTTGAAATAAGAGTTTGAAATGAAGGATCTTGGAGAAGCAAGAAGGATACTGGGCATGGAAATAGAAAGAGATTGAAAGCGTTTTGAGTTGAAACTAACTCAAAAGAAGTACATAGAGAAAGTGTTTTGCCGGTTTAGCATGTAGAATGCAAAGGCGTCAAATACACCTTTACGTTTGCATATGAAGCTTTCGAGTAAGGGGTCATCTATCTTGGAGAAAGACAAGACTTATATGGCAAATGTGTCATATGCTAGTGCAGTTGAAAGTCTGATGTATGCTATGATGTGTAAAAGGACCGATATTGCAAATGTTGTAGGGATGGTTAATCGATATATGGCTAATCCGGGAAAATCACATTGGGAAGCTGTGAAGCTTATATTGAGATACCTTATAGGCACATCTTCTCCTGGTTTTGTTTTTGGCGGTAGTAAGGCGATGGATTGCAAATTGGTTGGTTATTGTGATTCGAACTATGCCGATGATAGGGATCGAAGAAAATAAACTTCCAGATATGTCTTCGCACTTGGGGGTACAACCATATGTTGGAGATCGAGATTGCAGACCGTAGTTGCTTTCTCTACTATGGAGGCCGAGTTGATAGCCGCGGTGGAGGCGGCTAAGGAGGCACTTTATTTGAGGCGATTCTTATGTGGCTTGGGATTCGAGCATGATAGCATTAATGTTCCATGTGATAGCCAAAGTATTATTCACTTGGCGAAGAATTTGGCATTTTGCTCATGGATTAAGCATATTGAGATGAGAGAGTCATTTCTAGTAGCCATAGATGAGGATAAGCAACTAAATCTTCGGAAAGTGCACACAAAGGATAACACGGTAGATATGTTCACTAAGGCATTGCCGGTTGGAAAGTTAGAGCATTGCTCAAACTTGATTTGCTTGGATAATTACTAGGTGCCACGGGCTGGCACGGTTGAGGGAGGTGCCTGGTTATGGATGAGAAAGAGTATTGGTGAGAGATTGAGGTTCTATCTTATTGGTAAGTGCTAGTTTACACTCCTCAGCACTTTAGTCTTTGGTGAGAGGGTTTGAGATTTGGATGTTTTCAAAACACTTCATTAGCGGGTGAGGGATTTGCTTGAGCTCGTTGGTGGAGTGTAATGGGCGATGGCTTTGTCAAAGCTCATTGGGAAAGCATTCATTTTGACTGAAGGTGGAAGTGGTGATAGCTGGTGCTATCGGTTGTTATTGATGGTGTGGTACCATTGGAGTTGGAGATAGATATAGTGTTAGGGTGGAGTGTTAAATTTTGACAATACTATATAGGGAATCGTAGAGGTCGGAAGTAGGTTAATAACAGAGAAAACGTTTCGCAAACCGGAGCTTGGAGGTGGAAGTTATGGCCAGAAAGGTGGAGTGGTACTAAAGTGACAGTGATAGACGTTTGAGGATATGGTCAGACGTCTGAGGCTTCGGCAAACATGCAGTAGACCTGTTCCAGAGACTCAAGACAGACATCTGAAGTTTTGGTCAGACGTCTGATTCTACTGCAGATTTTTTTGGAGAATAAGAACAGACGATTATCACTTTCGACAGACGTATGATGTTTCAGGGAAAATTTTCCCAAGACCTTGAACATACGTCGTCCTATTATGACAGACGTCTATGGCGACTTCTACTAGATTTTGGCCTGAGTTTGACGTGAAGATTTATGATATTTAAAGGGGAAAATTTGGAACTTTTCCTAGGTTTTCCTTTCTCCTATTTAAGCTAGCATCAGGTTTCAGATCTCGATGTAACGAAAAGCAACTGCAAGGGTTTTAGCCTCCACTAATTAGGGTTTATCAAACTAATTTTTCTTCAATTCTCTTCTCCATAAATCAGTTCTATTAGAATTTTGATTATTGTAATCAATCTCTTGCACTCTTCTCATCGATATTAATAAAAGCTCTCTTTTAAAGTAGATATACACTAACACAATGTTAGTGGAACCACTATAAATCACTATGTGATTTATTTTTCGTTATTTCTTTGATTTCTATATTGCTTGTTTGAGAATTGTGATCAGATTTGGATTGGTTGAGATTTAGATTGAGACATCGATTGGTTATTTTTACACTTCTTACTACGATCTTGTTTTTCCGCTGTGCATTGGGGTTTTGATTTGTGTGGTCTCGAGGTGGAACCCGTCACAACAGACATAACACGCATGTTGAAATTTTTCTTCAGTCTTACCTCAAAGATGCACATTAGTACTACCTCTAATGTGGATGCCAGGTGTGGAAATTTTAAATGATAGTCGTGATTTTCTGACTTGTTTTTTACACACTCATAATCTGATCCAAACTTACAGTTCATGCTCTCTTTCTCCTCTAATATGAGTCAAAGGAAGCACTTTGTTTTTTAGAAAACTTTTGACTACTTTAAAACATCTAACTCCTAAGCTAAAAGAAGAGAGGGCAATGCTTCTAGAAGAATGGATCAATATGGAAAGTGTATTGGGAGCCTTAGTGACATCAGTACTGTTCTAGAAGAATGTGCAGATATGAGGAATATACTGATTACATATTCTCTGATGAAATGGAGCTAAATTTGAATGTTAAAATTGTTGATTGCATTGGTAGAGAATTTATGTAAATGTAAGGTTCTTTGTTAATGGTGGATGAGATATAGTGTGAGCATTGTGGCATCATTTTTTGAAAATTATATGTAAAGTGAATTGTATATTGTATATAAAGTATTATTATTTTAATTGATGAATTTTATGTATATCAATTTCTAAAATTTTAATTCTATAGTATTATTTAGGATAAAGTTTCTAATTGAAATATCTATTTAAATTTTATTTTTTTAATTTTTTAAAGTTGCACATATTTCACAACAGTTAAAAAAGGTTGTAAAAAAATATTCTGCAATATTATAAAAAAGCTGTAAATCACATTTCGCAACATTTAAAAACAGTTGTAATTGTAACTATTATAAGATTATTTGCAACATAAAAAAACGTTGTGAAAGATGCTAGCCCTTTACAACTTCGTGTATTGCTAAGGGTGAGCAAATTGTTGGCTCGATTTGAAATTGATCAAAAATATTAAAACCAAAATAACCATTCAAGAAAAGTAAACCAAACCAAACTAAATCGCTATTTTTTAAACCGAAACCAACCAAACCGATAATATTTACTTTGGTTTTGTTGGTTTATTTGGTTTATCTTAAAATAAATTAGATGTTTTGGTTGTTGATATAATATAAGAATAAAACAATTAATTAAGTCCATATGGTGCAAATGTTTTGAAAAACAAACTTCTCTTCTAAAAAGATTAACATAAGTTATAAGAAAAACAATACTATCATGAAAATATTATAAATAATAGCGCTGTCAGTAGTAATTTTGTTACTTTTAAATAACTTAATTTTTAAATTTGGTTTAATCGGTTGGTTCGGTTTTCATAGGTTTGGTTTTCAAATATTGAAAACCAAACCCAACTAATAAACCAAAGAAATATGAAAACGGAAACTAAAACCAACCAATTAATTAACAAAACCAAACCAAACCAGCCAAACTTAGTTGGCTTGGTTGGTTTATTTGGTTTTAATCAATAAATGCTCATCCCCACCTATTACTATGTTTGCAAAAACTTTATGAAACCCCTGTTACGATGTTTTTTTTGATGTTATAATATGGTATGTTTGTTGTGGTGACACCCTTTGTTTTTATGGATTTTGTTCTACCACAAGATTGCATCATTCCAGCACCATCTATATGAGTATGAGATCTTAGTGTAAAGGTGACACTCTACCGCTGAGTTATATCCCTTCCCGGCCACATCGAGAAATAGAATTAACTAATCCTAAGGCAAATGGTCGAGAAACTCAATGCCACTATTCCTGAACAACTTGGAGCCGGGCCTTCTTTTCACACTATTATGGACAAATTCCTTTTCTAAGGAACACATACAAGAAAAAAAATAATGGTAACCCCACCACTAACTACTGTACATCATATTCATATGGCTATACAATTCACCTCCACTTACAAATAGTTTTGATTACTATACAATATCAAGAGAAAATCCAAATCATCTTCCTTTTTCTAATTCAAAGAATGTAATAACTTCAATCCCATTAAAGACCTTTATTCAAAACACAACATGTTCAAACATGAGTTCTTTTAATTTAAGACCTATCAATTCACTTGCTTTTGTAAATGGCATTCGGGATGTGAATATCTATTGCTCTTGTTATCTATTCTACCTTTTCATAGTGTTCTATTTGCTGACTTAATATGTTTCTTTGAGTATCATCAAGGTTGATATTGGGGGTGACTTGACTGAAATGCTTAATATATTAAGGCAAGTTTCTCTTGAGGAAAAGAAGGATTATGAGCTTCTCAACAATGAACTCCTTCTGAAATTTAGGCTTATTACTACTGGAAAGTCCCAGTCGAGTGATAGCCTCCCTTCCTTGTGGCCACAAAGGAAGAGAAAAGGCACAAGTACCAAAGAGAGAGAATTTAGTTAAGCCAAAATTTCATGAGGACTAGCCTCATGGCTAAATCAGACCTTCCAAAGTCTAAATATTTAAGCAACCTTGGAGATTGGGAAGATATGGAACTTTAGAAAATTGTTGTATTTGTTGGTACATCATTGCCCAAGGACACCGGTGCCACCAAATGCCTTAGGATCGCCTCTTCTAATAGTGTTATAGTGGACAAAATAAGGGCTGGAGTTGATATTGTACTCTTTTTATGGCAATTTTAAATCTGGACCTGACATTATACATTTCAAGCTCCATATCCCACTTCCTAACTATCTTAGGAATATTGACATGTCGATTAGGAGAAATGATAGTATTAGCTCTTTCCTTATATCTAAAGAGCCCAAGTGCACCTATTTTGGTTAGCATGAATAGCTTAATGATCTGTTATTCTTTTCGTACACATTACACTACATCTCAAACATGACACACATTAATCGTCGTCACACTTATTCAACTATAAGTTGATCTAACATCCAACCTCCCTTCTTTATATACCATAGCTAGTAGGAGATGCGTTGTTCAACTAAATCATAAATGCATCCAAAAGTTGGCAAAAAGCACATCTTTTCATACCTTTCGTGGAGCTCGATATCAGTGCCAAATGTTCTAGGAATGGTTTTTTTTTTCATATCATCCTTTTGAAGAGCTTCATTGACTATTTTCCAAATTTTATTCCGTATTAGTTCCCCTTTTAGGGATTTAAATTCAAGGTCCTCAGAATTCATTTGTAACTTTGGAAGGCTCTTGTCCGTTCTCTGATTCTAATAGAGGAAGCTAGGTGATTATAACGTTGTGATCTTTGCCCATCCTCGGCCTTTGTTGCACAATCTTCCACCATTTGCACTTTTATGTTCTAATATGATGGCCCCAATGGCTTCAACTTAAAGTGCATCTCGGAAAAATTCGGTATTTTTTCTTTCATATTATAGTAACTTATCATGCCAACTCGGAATCAAGTGAGACATTGACCAATGACATCGCCTCTATATTACAGGGAATTTGGAATGCGCGGATACTTTTAATTCTAAACGCATACTATAGTTCTTCATGATGATTAATGGTTGTACTTGATAATAACAAACTACATCCCCATATCTAAACTCTGGCTAGGTAGAAGTCACTACTTTATTCTTTCAAACTAATGCAACTTCCTCATATTGACTTGGAATATAGGGGAGACTTTAACTAATGAACTTGCATCTATATTAAAGACAATATGCGATGCTAAGATATTTTATATTTTGGACGTATGTTGTAGTTTTCTATGGTGATTAAACTTTGTACCAAGGAAATAATAGGCTACATTGATATATCTAAAATTTGATTCGAACAATAATTCAAATGCTCATGTCTCCGAAGTATTAAAAATATGTGGAAATTTAATAATATTTTAAATTAAAAATTTTGGATTATGAAAAGTTGATAAGTTGTAGCTTAATAAAAAAAGTTGGAGCAACCGATTGGAACAAGGGAACATCATGCAAATTGAGGAGATTTCTAACTTTTTCCGTTAATTTTTTGAAAGAATTAGTTTGAAAACTATTTTTCAAAAATTTCCAAAAATAGAAATTTAAGAAAAGTTCAAAAATTATAAAAACTAAAAAGAGAAAACTGGTCCTACAATAAATACTTATAGATTTTTGAGCTCACTTAATGAAATCTCCTATCAATTGGGACAATACTAGTGCAATTAATATGTTTAAGAATCCAATTAACCATTTAAGAATAAATATATTGATATTAGACATTACTTTTACAAGACCACATTTGTAAGAAAACAATCACCATGGATATTGTAAATACTGAAAATCAAAATGTAAATATATTTACTAAACCCTTATGTGAACCATTTTTTATAAAATTAAGGTGGAACTTATTTGGAACATCGGGATTTATACGAAGTGGTTCAAGGGTATTACATATTATTATCTGGTCTTTAGACCAAATGGCTTCCAAACGAATTTGGAACGTCGGGATGAATACAAAGTGGTTCAAGGATTTGAAGGCATGCTTGGAAGGATAATGGGAAAGGTTTTAAGAGTTTGAGGTGTATGAATACACAAGGAATCAGATTGGAACCGACCACTTTTCAGGTTGGTAACAACCTATTTTATTGCACAAACGTTAACTTTAGGATGATGATCAGTGAGTAGCAAGATAGAGTGATTGTCAGGGGGGGTCCATTTTTGAAGGATAAGCCGAACAACTCTAGGAAGTTATTAAGTAAACAATAAGCACTAAAGGTGTCAAAACTTCTTTGCAATGACTTGTTTTCTAAGACAAAAGTGCTCAGAACTCGATGGATCAAAGCAAGAAGACCAAGTAGAAGAAGAAAACACGATTCGCAATCGATGAATCAGATCGTTATACATAACTTATGAGTCCCCAGGACTTCATCTCTGCTCCTACTTTCTTAGATATGAAATTTGAACTGGCATTTCATGATTCGACGACTTCATTGGGCGATTTCTTTATAAATAACAAGCATATAATGACTTAGAGGACACTTTTGGCATTTTATCTTCTTTACTCTCACTCTACTCTACCTTGTCACAAAGGTAGCTAATTATTTCTATTCTAGGTTGCTAGAGCTGTAAATCCCTTTTCCTTGTGAGAAAAACTCAAAATATTAACATTAAAGTGGATATAAGCCTTAGGTTTGCTGAACCACTATAAAAATCCTAACACCTCCAGCTTTTATTTACTCTTTATAACTAGACCTCTAAACTTTAATTCAGTTTTTGGGTTTTGTGCCACCTTTTAGCTGAATAATTTTGGTGCTTTCACTGAAAACAAACTTCTTAGGCATAGATCTAGCTATGTATTATGGATTAGAGTGTGCAGGAGTTAGATCCAGGAGGGTTTTATCTAAAGGATTGAATAAATTTCATATTGGAAATAATGGCACCAATAAGGATGTCTAGAAGATCTGGAGTGGTTTCTGGTGGAGATAAGCTTCCCACCATGATGTGATAACAAACCAACCGATAGCAATGTTACCAGGACCATGCCCTCAAGAGATAGTCACAAGGGTGGAATTTCTAAGATAATTACGAAGCTGAATTAAAAGATGACAAACAATTGAAAGACTCTCCTTGACAAGGTGGATGCTAGCATAGCGTTATTGAACTAGTGGTCTTAAAGAAATAGGAGTAAGAGATAAGCATCACTTGCTGACCTAACGATCTCAATGATCCAGGAGGAGCCAGAGCAGGAGAGGAGAACTCATTTTCTTCTTGTTAAAACAGAAGGGATAGAAAGAAAAAATGGAAGGAATGGACTATAGAAGCACCAAGGAGGAATGTTTGCGGAAGTGGAAGAGTCCCTACTAAGGGAATTTAGATAGGTACCAACTGGAATTAGGCCAATACTGACATTAATTAGTTTGATTTTAAGGACGATTTATAGGATTCTAGAAATAAGGATGGACCAAAGATGGAATTTAGGATTTTGATGTTCGACCAACCTATATGGAGCCATTTAGATTTTAAAGAAGAAGCGAAGGAGTGATTCTCCAAGAGACTGAAGAAACCAGATGTCAACAAGAAAATATAGACCATTTGAAGAGTTGAACACTCAACACATCTCATGATAGTCGTCTAGATTACCAGGTTAGTGCGGATCATATTATAGATATGATTATGTTGTTGTTGAAAGAAAACAAATGAAGAAAGAATAAAGATTAGGCTCTTCGTCTAGTAGAACTCCATCCATGGAAAATATATTGAGGAAAGAGTATCCTAGGAAGTTTACGATACTTTTAATGTCATTATATAACGGGACTACTGACCATAAGCAACATTTATTCAAGTATGAGTGGCACATGGAAGGTTCTAAGGCAACAGATGTAGTTCAATGTAGTTGTTTCCCTCTCTTTTTAAACAGGGTTGCCTCGATGCGGTTTGCTCGGCATGCATCGAAATCCATTTCAACTTTTGATAAGTTAGCTTAAGTTATTGGAGCAATTCAGGCTCCATGCTACTTAGCCTAAGGATGTGACGTCCTCATTGAGCCTTTCTCAAGAACCCAATGGATTAGTTAAAGGATTCGTTAACAGGTTTAAAGTTGTAGTTACTGAAGTTAACAATCCAAATGAAGGTATAATGTTGATGGCTTTGGTCTGGGGGATATATTTGGGCGCAAAATTTAGAAAGTGGTTGAAGATGAAGCAACCAACTGTTGTGGCGGAGTTCCATCGGAAGGCTAACAAATTCTTGCGATTGGAAGAGGCAAGCCAGGTGCCGGAAAGACCGATGGTATATAGTAGAAGGAAGTTATTCAACATAATATAGTTACCAAATATATCATTGAGAGCACGGGTAATGTAGCTATGAAAGTTGGTAATTCTAGTAATCAAAGGAAGAGAAATCAAGGCGTTGAGACATGCGAAATGATGCCGAAAAGCATTGACGGTAAATGTGACTATATGAGTATACACCTTTGAATGATACGCTTGAAAAATTATACCTTGCCACACTAGGCATAGAAAGGTATAAGAAGCCACTGAGGAAAGAGACAACTGAGGCAGAAAAGTGCTCTAGGAAGTTTTTTCAATTCCACGAAACTCATAGACATAACACGAATGAGTGCAGGCATCTTAGAGATTTCATTAAAGAGTTGATACAAAAAAATAAATTGTAGTAGTATGTCAGAGAGAGCCATAGGATGGCGGATAGAATGTTGAGCCCCAAGGGGTGAATGTCCAAGGGAACCAGCCTGGACCCTATAGATAGAGGCCCAAGTAGCTAGATGGAAGGATTGTTATGAACACAATGGTTAGAGGACCTTAACCAGTAGAGAAAAGCAGTAATGAGATAGAGCGGTTTGTGATTTTTTTGAGGAAAGTACTATAGGAAAGCTACTTCACCAATGAGGATGAATCTCTTGCTAAGCGGTAAATGTTAATAATCGATGACACTGTTTTTCGGAATAGTGGTGCAGATGGGGTTAAAGCGCTAGCTTTTGATCCTATGGTAACAATAGCCTTTGTAGGCCCTGCAACTCTACACCAAATCATGGTGGTTTGTGGAAACTTGGTGAATATTCTTTTCAAAAGAACTTTCAATCAAATGAGGATATGGTTGAAGGACGTCAAGCCTTGTATATCAAGAATTTAAGGATTTATCGATGAGGCAAACGAACCCAATTGGCCTATTGATTTACCCGTGGAATTGGGAGATGAAGACCATAAGATTTTGTTGGTTTAAAAGTTCATGATTATGGATGAATATTCAGCGGAACATTATTTTGGGCCGACTGGCCCTTAAGAATAGCACTAGCTCATTGGCTCTTAACGATGAAGTTTCCTATGAGGAATGGGTTGGATCGATTCAAAGTGACCAAAGCGCTAGTCAAGAATGTTACATTACTGGGCTTAAAGAGGCAAAGCGACGAGATAATGTGAAAATGTAACCGTGCTAACGATCAACGTTCCCTTTGATATAAATATTACTACTCAAGTCCTTAAGATCAGATCTCAACTCAAAGCCAGATTGAGAAAGCAATTGGTCGGTATTCTTTAAGTAAGCTTGGATATATTTACTTGGATGCGTTTAAATATACGATATTACTGGAGATAGAGTGCTATGAACTAAATATGGAATAGAAATATCCATATGAAAAATATAAAAGACGTAGTCTGAGTCTAGAGTGACCCGTTGCGTTGAAGACGGAAGTGGATAAGCTGATGGAAAATGGCTTTATCCACTATGCTTTGTACCCCCAATGGGTATTTAACCCCGTGTCAGTCAAGATAGAAAACGAAAAGTGGTGAACATGTATTGACTACTTGGACTTGAATAAAGCATGCTTGAATTATAGCTTTCCATTATTCAAGATTGGCCAACTGGTAGACTGCAATACCATACACGAGTTACTCTCTTTTTTGGATGCTTTCTTTGGCTATAATCATATACCAGTGCACATCCTAGACAAGGAGCACATAAGTATTATACTAGATTAGGATTGTACCATTACCAAATCATGTCATTCGGTTTGAAGAACACATCAGCTACTTCAAGAGTTTGGTGAATTCCAAGTTCAGGAATCAAATTGGATAGAAGATGGAAGTGAATATGGATGATAAGGCTCGTAAAGTTGTAGCTACCAATGAATTACGTGGGTGACCTCTTATAACGACCCAGATTTTTGACGTCTGTTATTGGGGTAATTAACTGATTTTAATTATTGAAATATTGATTTTTATAAGTCGAATAGATGAGTTTTCTAATATTTAAAATGTATGAATCTATATATTGATTAAAAACTATATTTGATTTTAAATTATAACTTTCTAGATATGATTGATTTAATTGATATATGTATATAAGCTCAGTCAATAAAAATTAAGATGGAATATCCATATAAGTATGTACATATAAGTTTTATGATGTTTGATAATATATATAATATATATGTATACATATATGTGTCTGTATATATATATATATATATGTCCATATGAAGTAATGTATATGTAAATAGGGAATAATGTGTAAATATATATATGATGGTAAAATATACATAAGTATATGTGTGTGTGTGTGTATCTAAATGTTATATGGAATAGTGAAGGTGTTAAATGTAAATATATATATATATATATGACGACAAAATATACATAAATATATGTATATGTATATATGTTATATAAAATAGTGTATATGTAAATGTAAACAAATGTGTAAATATATATACATATAAGTGAAAAACATCATCAGGAAAATATGTTTGTAAATTAGTATGAAAAATAATTGAATATGTAAATATGTAAACATATACATAAGGGAACATCATCATGACAAGCATTTAATTCAAGCTTACAAAACATTTAATCAAGTAATATAAAATCAAACCCACAAAAGAAATCAGGTCAAAGGTGAAATCAAATCATCAAATCAAGAAAAGAAAATAAAATAAAAGGAGAAAATGAAATAAAGGGTTGTACATAGTCCTATTCTCTTCTATATATACACAGTTCATACCTATTCATACTCATTCATATTCACGCAAAAGAAAAAATAATAATAACAATCTGCCATTTAAAAATTAAAGAAGGGAAATCAAGTTAGAGTCAAAAGCTTGAAGCTAGAACAAAAGAAAAGAGAAGCGGTAGTTCATCCTTTTTGTTAACTGTGAGTACAACACTCTGTTTTGTCTACTGGTTACCACAGATATTTGGATATAAATCGTGTTTTTGGATGAAGAAGTGATTTATGACAAGTGTACATGTGATTTTCTATGAGTATGTACATGTATATGTGGGTTCAACATGGTTAGACCTAAACAAACACTGTATTTCTTCTCTATTATTATTTTAGCTAGGAACTGTTAAACCTTAAAACTTTGAAAATGGATATCTCAGCGTCTATTGTGTCTTAAACCTCGATTTCAAAACGAAAGTTATTTGTTTTTGACCATAGAATATTTTAAAATTTATTCTATTCGATTCGATTTAGCAAAGGGAGAGAAATCACCATATCACAGTGAATGGGTAAAGTGTAGTCAAAATTCAATGATCTTAGCATTATAAACAGATAATACAATCATGGTCTCAATTGAAAAACTTGATCTTTAAGATAGGTTTAGTGATTTTTAGGTTTGTGGGTGGTTAGGATTTTGGAGTTGATCAGAAATTGGATTTCGTCGAAATTGTGGCAACGTGGTTGATGTCGTGCCTCGACGTTGGTCGTGGAGGAGGTTTGGGTGATTGGGCATCTAAGAAAAATGGTGCAGCGATTTTCTAGTGCAGTGTGGAGGCGAGATGAGGCTGGAGTAGGGATTTATGTTGTCGTTGTGTGATCTCGTATTTCGTGGGAATGGCGAGCTGTATGGGAAGACAGGAAGGTGTGGGGGAAAAGATGGAGGTGGTTGTGGCAGTTTGGGACGAAGTCTGGTGGGTATTGGTGGTCGGAAGTGGTGTGGCAAGGTGGTTAAGCAGGCAGGTCTTGTTTCTAATTGGGTTTGAAAGTTCGAATTTTCGAACTGGGTCGCATAGAGGTTTCCATGGGAGTAAGCAAGACATTGGTATCAAGGGTGACCGAAGAGGATGGTCGGCGGCGGTTCTCGATAGCCAGGGAATGTGTGCACGTGCACACGTTGTTGCATAGACTTGTAATCTTGAAGGAAAGAGAGGAGAAGAGGGGTAAAGGAGCAGGGAGGGAAGTAGAAGTTGGTCATTCGTTTTCCTTTGGGTTTTGGGCCGAGCATAATATGTTTGGGCTAGGAGAAATTGTTTTTTTTAAAAGAAAAAAAGAATTTTGATAAAAATAATATTTTGAAATCCTTTAATTTAAAACATATATCCTCACTCATTTAGAATCAAATCATCATGAAGATTTTTTGCAAGGTGATCCTATTACATGGTATTATAAATTTATGTTATTGATTTTCCGTAATTTAAATTTTATTATATCATCAATATTTAAATAAGTAATTAATTATATTCTTATTTGACTTAAATCTTTTGTTAATTAAATTAGTTATTAAATAGAATGTTTAATTCTTAATTAACTAATTATAAATCGTTTATAATTTCTCTAAATTACCATTAACTTGGATTAAAAACGTAAGTAGATCCAATTTAATATAAGTTGATTAAATCTTGATTGTGAATTAGTTAATATTAATTATTTATTGTTAAATTAAGTTAACGATATATGTTTAGTTTTATTACTCTTGAATACTTATTTCAAGTATTCTTGTCTGTGCCATTAAGTAACCAAACGAATTTAAATAATTGGAACAAAACGCTTACACGTTTTATTGAAATAAACATATGTAATAAATTCTCATATGTGTATATTGACACCCTGGATATGAATTGTTTATTTTAAACAATCTGCCTTTTAAAATTTATCATTTAGATTCGAAAAGACCGGGATCGGATATCAGTTTTATTCCAAAACCACTTCGATTTGATAATCATTGCGAACCTTTACGGTTTCGATTATAGAGTACAATATTTTGAAATTTAATTATTTAATAAATTCGACTATTGTAAATAAGTATTATATAGACACTATTATAATACCACTGGACTTTCTATAAAAGTGTTTTGGTTATAATAAGATAAAAACTCGTCATGTTTGTACGAGTTACCTTGGTTTTTCAAAAGATTTTGATAACTTAATTATTTCAAATTCAGTGTCTTTTACTCACGCTGGTTTCCAGCCCGACTCGGGTGTTACTTTATTGTAATGCTCAAGTCAGACCGAGTATTACAAATTCAGGTTAGGTTGCTTTGGAGCTCAGGAGACGAGCTAGATGGCAGAGACGTATTGCACGTATTTAATTATATTCCGCTGTGTATTGTAGGCTGTATATTCAGCATTTAGGGATAAGTTATTATAACTGTCCAGATTGTATATATGATGATTGTACTTATCTCTACTGTTAATAAAGAAAATTGGTTGAACTAATTTACTTGGTGTCCTTTTGAAATTCCAAAAATGTCCTTTCTTTCCGTTTACATGTTTGCACTCAAACAAAATATCAACGTATACAATAATACAAACAGCCCGTGTGCGAAGCACGGGTCCATACTAGTGTTAATAGTTACAGTTTTCCTTTGTATAAATGTTGTTATTGTATATTATGTTCGATTGTGAGACTCTGTGTTGTTGTTATTTCCGTTTCTTCTTCTATCTCTTTTCTTCTTAAACCCTAACAACCTGGTATTTTCGGCACTCGATTGCCTGTACTTTATACAGTGAACGTATTAGCGTCGATTTTCGGGGGTTCTAAAACCGTCCAGTCGTTACACGTGGTATCAGAGCTAAAGGTTAAGTGAGAACCTTGGCTCTAGTGAGGATTACTCATTAGAGATTGCATCAGTAGTGCCCTAGAATGAGTTGACTGTATTATACATGAGGGCGTACTTGTTATTTTCTTATATAATGATTTTAAAGACGATTTTAAAATAACATTATATAAGATTATATTTTGATATAAAATGAAATAATATTTCTGAATTATTATAGTATATTTAGGAGATTGGTTGTTGTTATTACAATCAAATAAGATTATAAAATTTAAGTGGTAATATATACATAACAAATAGAAAATTGGGTAAGAATGAACTATACAAATGGGTTAAGCTAAAATAGACTTAAAGACTAGAATTTAAATCCCGAAAATTTCGGAAGAGTTTTTCAAAGTGTTTTGGAATGAAATAAATTACCTTGATTATATTTTTATATATATAGAAATAATTTTTTTCATGAAATTACTATGGAATATAAAGTGTGTTTAGTTTCTAGATATGATAACATTGATTATTATCATATATTGGTTGTTGTGTCTTAATAAAGGATGTTTATTACATAATAAACAATGATAAAACATTGTGAAATGTTTTAAGGAAGTGGAATTATATAAGCACAATTTTTAAATATGACTTATAAACTAAAAATGAATCTAAATTGTGAGGTTTTGAATCTAACTTTAGGAATTTGAAATGTGTTTCAAATTGTTTTGAAGGAAATAATGAGTAATATTATTTGGAATATTTTTGATATAGAAAATTGTGTTTAAAAACAAGAGTTGTTTTGAAAATCCTGAAGAATTTGTTATGGATAAAAACCAAGGTTGGTTTAAATTTAAAAAGTGTGATTTGGTATACAAATGGGATATATATATATATATAAATAGTTTCAAGGTGAATTGAAATAAATGCAGGGTGTTAGAATTCTAGGATTTCCATTGAAATGGGGAGTATAACCAAAAAGAAACCAAGTTATTGAACATGTAAGTGGGAAGTGATATTAATAAAAATTTAAGTTTTAGAATGTAAAATTTTTAATTGGGTAGGTTTAACTGGATTGAACGAATTGGGAAATAACTTAGGCCAAGTTAAATAAGTTTTGAACTTATAAACTGAATTGGAAATTTCAAGGTGAAATTAAAATTTAACTTATGGAGGTTAAGTGAATTAAATTGTGAAAGAAAAGATATAGATTTGATAAGAGGTGCAAAAGAAGTGATGTATGTATAAATGATTTCAAAACGATTTTTGAAATAAAATGAGTTTTGAATTCTGGGAATTTGTGATGGATGCTATTGATTGATGTTTAGATGATTTGGATGTTTATTATTTGATATATCCTGCTATCATCATGTATGTTATTTACAGCATATAAAACTATAAACCGAACTAATTCGAATAAATTAAGAAATAGGTTGAAATGACATAAATCCATTCCTGAAATTAAATAGAAATAAAACTTTGGTTTGAAACTTTTAAATGATTTTGATTTGAAGGAATAAAATCGAATTAATGGAAATGGAATCATTTTGAACTTAAGATTGAAATGTTAAAAATGAACTTGTCAACCGGAATTGTTTAAAGAATCGAGTTTAAAATTTTGAAGTTATAATTGGGAAATCAATTGAATTTCGAAAATTGATTTGTTTTAAAGAGATTTGAACTCTTACTCGAACCTTAAAATAAATCCAAGTAGAAGTAATTTAAATGAACATTTCGAAAATTTTAGGCTCGGGATTGAATTATTTTTAAAGACTTGGATTTTTAAACTAAATATTGAAGGTTAATTTGATTTAAATCGAGATGGTTTAAAATTGAGAAATGAATTGAAATTAATTCAAATTGGAATTGGATTGAATAAATTGGAATTGTAATCGAAACTCAATTAATTTGAAAATCGAAATGGGAATTGATTTGAATTAGAATGGGAATCGAAGTTAATTCGAATTGAAATCGAAATTGAATCAATTTAAATGGAAATTGATATTGATTTGAATTGGAAGATTAGGAATTGAATTAGTTTGACTTTGGAATTATATTAATACAAACTGTTTTAAATCTATCTTCTTAAATATTCAGATTATTTGATTTTCCTAGCTATTTTACTATATAAACCAATCTTTTTAAAACTCAAACTATCTTATATTAATTATTTAACTACTTTAAAACAATTCAAGCTATTTTCTAAATTCAAACTACTCAAGAGTGGAATTTTTTTATATTTAAATCATGGATTTAAATACGAATTGGGATAAAATTAAAGTATTAACCCAAATGGAAATTTGAAGCAATTTTGAATTGGAACCAAAATCGGGATATTAAGGCAAAAATGGTTTTTGAAGAGAAATAGTATATTTTGAGTAAATGGGATGATTTTAAAATGATTTTTGAATAGTTACTAAAACTAAAATTTATTTTATAAGAAGTAAGAGATGTTACCAATAACTTTGAAAAGAAATCGAACTTGGAAATTTGATTTGGCATAAATAAGGTTATATATATTAGTTATATATTCAAACTCCCCTTATTGAATTTATAACCCGAAAGATATGATTTTTGAAAGATATTTGAAATACTAAATAGATTTTATATAAGTATAAGGTGGACTCAGAATTATTGATTTGAAATTATTCTAGTTGAAAGTAATGATCTTATATGTATATGAGGATGAAACAGAAATAGTTTTGGAACCCATTGATTTTTAAAGGCTTTTGACTTTGACAACAAGTCAATTTTGGAAATTGGGTAAACCAAAATTGAAAACTATTGATTTTGAAGATATCGATTTTGTGTAGATAAAATTTATATGTGATACATATAAAGAGTATGATGTGTTTTGAGACAAAAGTATGGAAAGGCACCCCTATGAAAGTTGAAACTTAGAGTAGGATATCCACTGGGTGGTTCTGCCCAGGAATCCACAGGGTGCGTTCAATGAGAATTGGGATCCTAGAGGATGTCCAGACAAAACTCATGAGTTCCTGCTGATCATTTGTTGGGTAGCGTAAGTTGAGAGGTGCTGATACCTACAGTTACATTGGGTTTTGCTGTGATAGCAACGTAACCTTTGGGTAACTGTGATCTTTCGCAATTCCATAGCGTAATTCAGGTGGTAGTGATTGCCTACAATCTACATTTGATTTCGCTAGATAGCGACATAACATCGGTAGATTGCGATCTATGTGGTTTGGTTCCATAGCATAATTCAGGAGGCAGCAAGTGCCTACAGTCTACATTGAAATTCTCTGGGATAGTGACGCAACCTTTGTGTAGCCTGCGATCTATGTGGTATAGTTTCATTTGATAGCATTATTCGAGGGGCAGCGATTGCCTACATACAACTTGCGGTTTTGCTACGATAGCAACGAAACCTTTGTGTAGCTACGGACTATGGTGTTCCCATGGTGTAAGTCGAGAGGTGTGGATGCCTACAGTTTTTTTATGGTTTCGCCAGGATGGCAACGCAATCATCGGGTTAACTGCAATCCATGGTGGGAAAGGGAGGTGATACTTTCCATATCATTTTTGAAAAAGGTTTTTTATGACACCCCACCTCTATACCCACGCTAGCCAAGAACACTACGGTGTAATGCTGTCAACTAGCATGGAGAATAAGGCTATTGAGGAGCGACCATCCGTGTAATTTCTTTGTACGAGCACCGATATGTCAGAGAGAATAGCATGCCTTAAGAAATCCGACATACCGACACAAACTCAAAGCTATCACACAGTGGCTGTATATAATCCTCGGAAACAAATATAGAAATAAGCATAACATAAATCAGTCACAGACATCCATATCACAAAGGCGGAAAAAGATATGAATATAACACATGAAAGTGTATATCAGAGTAGTGGTCAAACATGATCCACACTATCACAAAAGAATAGCTACAAGTGCTACACAAAAGGATAAGTATACATCATAGAGTCTATATCTCAAATGTATACATCAAAATGAACTACTAATCTAAGTAGCTAGCCAAAAGTGAGGATGATAATCCCAGATGAGAAGTCAAGCAGAAGCACCTGTAACATCTCGGTCTGACCCGAGTATTACTTAATAAGAAAATAATAAACGGATCAGTCTAGCTATAAATATCAGATGATATGACATAGAATAAGAGATATGGCATAAACATGTAACAACCATAATGGCATACTACTATAAGTATGTAATTGAAAATCAACAAAGGACTAATCAATATTACAAGAATCTTCTCAAAGATAAAAGGGGGTATCATACCCTATATTTATTCACAAGGAATCAATGACACATGAATTCACCAATGCACCTAAATTGATAAAACTTATCAATAGAAATCACGAAAATTGGTGAAGCACAAATTCTAGAAATCATCACAAGAAATCCAGAAATCACAAAAAGGGGGAGGCCTATCACAAAACGGGAGTATGAAAACTCACCAACACCTGTAACACAAAACGAGACGCTATCTCATGGTAGCTAACCATTAATTTTGAGCCGAAGCTCCACAAGAATGGCCCGAAGACCGTGGGGCGCTACCCCACATATGTGATGTAGAAACATCACACAAACGGGGTTTAATCTCCCTCGTAGACAAAGAGACATCGCACAATTGCTAGTCTAAATTACAAAAATGATCGTCATTGATCATCAAGAAAGTGTCAATTACACTAAGTTAGTAAATATATGAGTTTAGCTTCATGTCCCATAACCACTAGCTTAACTTAAATATTTACGAACAAACTGTAGATCTTCACTAGAAAATTGTCATAAAAGGTTCAATCGAACAAGTCCAAGAATTAACCAACAAAGTAAACGCGAGCGTTTCATACCACTCGTTTTACTAAGTTGTTTAATTAGATTTCTCGTACGAGTGAAGTAAAGGTTTGCATATACTTGTAGATTGGAAAACGGTTTGAGAAAACGAACTTTATAATTGAAATAGTGTTGAAATCGTTTGGAAGAAAGGGGTTTTGATATTTACTACTAGTATTAAAACCTTCATATTTTTAAAGTGACAAACCACAAAACGATTGTTGAAACAAATCGAATCACAAAAATTCACATTCGAAGACGTGAGTAAAGTCCAAAGAAATCAATTCCAAAACCATCAAAGTAGGAATGCCCGTGAGAACGAACATGGCCGAGCTAGAGTGCAACGACCAAAGGAGCAATGAAATAGAGGCACGACCTAAGGAGTAAGCAGGCCGAGCGACCTAAAGCAGGGATTGGCGCGACCTATAAGTGGCATGAACAAAAAAGGCGCGACCTAGCAGAGGCCAACCTAATGTGGAACGAGCTAAGTGGTGCGAGCGACCTAGCAGAAGGCGCGACTTAATGGCGCGACCTAGCGTGTTAACGACCTATTGGTAAAATGGGTCGAGCGACCTAAAGGAAGCGAGCTAGGCGTGCGACCTAACTAGTGAGAGACCTAGTGGTAAAACAGGTCGAGCGACCTATAGGAAGCGAGCTAGGCAATGGCGCGACCTAGGACGTAACGACCTAACTGGTCTTGAGATGCCTCAATGGTCAAGCGACTTTAATGAACGAACGACCTAAGGTACGAACGACCTAAGGAGACCGACCTATTGATGGTGAGCTTGGGAACGACCTAGCGAAGTAAGACAGAACGACCTAATCGATCGCGAGCTAGGAAACTACCTAGCGAAGGAAGACAGAGTGACCTAATCGATCGCGACCTAGTGTGTTAACGAACTAGGCAAGCGACCTAGCGATGTTTTAGATCGCCGAGCGACCTAAGGGATAAACGAGCTAAGGGGCAAACGACCTAAGCCCAGAATGAGCTATATGCAGGCAGAGACTTTTCCACGCGAGCGAGCTAGCAAGGCAGAACGACCTAAGGCCAGATTTTTGCCAAAAACACTAAAAATTGGGGTTTTTCACCAATCCAATCCAAACCAAATGCAAATGCACATGCACAAGTGATAGGAATTCATTCCCAACAATCAAAGATAGTTATAGACAAGAATGTGAGATAAAAATATCACCTTTTCATGGAAATTGATGGAGATGAAGTTTGAAAGCTAAGCAAGAACAATCACAAGCTTGAATCAATATCTTCTCTTGAATTTGGAGTATATGTTGGATTAGCAATGAAGACTAAGCCTTTGGAGTTTTAATTTCCCATTCCTCTCCCCATTTTTGATGAAGCTTGAAGTGTTAGGAAATGAAGAATGAATTAATGAAGAGGAGAGGGGGTTGGGCTAAGTTAGTAAGTGACAAAAAGGGTTCAGCCAAACCAAAGCCATAAGCGAAAAAGTGGCGAAAATTCCACTAACTCCAAACATATCAAAGTTTATACTCAAAAAGATCGCAAACGTCATTTTGAACTCAATGGAGGTGGTTTCGAGTCCTAATTTGACCGTATGCAAAAGTAGCTTTTCGGACTAAGATCCGATTAACGATTAAAATATTTAAATAAGATATTCAAATACATAATCGTCAAATATGCGGGTTGTTACAGACTCCCCTCCTTAAAAAAATTGCATCCTTGCAATATATATAAAAGATGGAAATAAAAATTAACAACCATAAAAGAATATTAACACAAAAGAAATTTTGAAATAAGAAGTTCACCTTAAAGAGCATGAGAAAGTAAGTCCGGATGTGTACGCTCGATGAATTCTCTAGATTCCCAAGAGCAATCCTTAGGATTTAAGGACCATTGAACTTTAACAAGCGGAACTTCTTTATTTCGAAGTCGTTTGACCTCCGAAGCAATAATTCGAATAGGATGCTGCTCATAAGTTAAATTAGGCGAAACTTCAATCTCTTCCACAACACCGGGCTCAAGAATAGAATCGGAATTCCGAAGGCACTTCCGTAATTGAGAAACGTGAAACACGTCATGAATAGCAGAAAATTGAGCCGGTAACAAAAGGCGATAAGCCATGGAACCAATACGTTCAATGATAGGAAATGGCCCAATATATCGAGGCGCTAATTTTCCCGATCGACTGAAGCGTACAACACCTTTCATAGGTGAAACACGAACAAATACAAGATTTCCCACAGAAAATTCTAATTTCCTTCTCCGGTTATCGGCATAGGATTTTTATCTACTCTGGGCTTCTTTCATCCTATGACAAATAAGGTCAATCTTTTCTGTGGAATCACGAATAAAATCTGGACCTAAAACCAGCTTCTCACCGGCCTCAAACCAACAAGAAGGGGATCGGCATGGCCTTCCATAGAGTGCCTCGAAAGGTGCCATACCAATACTAGATTAGAAGCTATTATTATAGGAAAAATCAACAAGAGAAATATGATCTTCCCAACTTCCACCGAAATCAAGCACACAAGCACGAAGAAAATCTTCAAGTGTTTGATTCACACGCTCAGTTTGTCCATCGGACTGGGGGTGATAAGCGGTGCTAAAATTAAGCTTCATTCCTAAAGCTTTATGAAGACTCTTCCAAAATCCACTAGTAAACAATGGATCATGATCACTAACAATAGAAGTAGGAACTCCATGCAATTTAACAATCTCTTTGATAAAGAGTTTGGCCAAAAGAGGCACGGTTCGATTGGACCGAACGGGAATAAAAAGGGCGGATTTAGTAAGTCTATCGACTATCACCCATAAGCTATCATGACCCGAACGAGAACGGGGAAGTCCATCAATAAAATCCATGGAAATTTGGTCCCACTTCCAAATTGGAATTTCTAAAAGTTGCAATAACCCATCGGGCCTTTGATGTTCGGCCTTGACAAGTTGGCAAGTCATGCAACACTTAACAAAGCTAGCAATATTAGACTTCATTCCCTCCCAATAATAAAGTTGCTTCATATCCGCGTACATTTTACTACTACCGGGATGAATGGTAAAATTAGAATGATGAGAATCTTCTAAAATATCTTTACGAAGATCACGAATATTTGGCACGATAAGTCTACCAAATTTTCGAATGCCGCCACGAGAACCAATATCAAAGTCTTTCAAACCTTCAATATCAATTTTATCCTTAAAATTTTGGCTAAGAAGAACCAATTCGGGATCTAGCCTTTGAGCTTCAAGAATACGGTCAAAAAGAGAAGGATGAGCCTCAAGGCTACATAGAACAAGAGATGAACATAAATCGGAAACACGATCTCGAATTTCACATGTGGATAAAACCTCGAGATCATTCCATTCGGATATCATCATTGAAACAACCGCTTGTTGCTTGCGACTAAGTGCATCGGCAACACGGTTTCCCTTTCCGGGAGTATAAAGAATATCAAGATCATAAGATGCAAGGAACTCAAGCCAACGTTGTTGACGCAAATTAAGTTCCTTTTGAGAAAATAGATACTTCAAAGACTTATGATCGGTATAAAGAATAAATTTCTCTCCCAAAAGATAATGATGCGAAATTCGAAGGGCGAAAACAATAGCCGCGAGCTCTAAATCATGTGTGGCATATCTAGTCTCAGCCGGCTTCAATTGCCTAGAAGCATAAGCAATAACACGTTCTTTTTGCATAAGAACGGCACCCAAACCAACGTGACTAGCATCGGTATAAACAACAAAATCTTGATTCCCTTCGGGAATAATAAGAATAGGATCATCGGAAAGGAGTTCTTTTAATTTCTGGAAAGAAGCTTCACATTTGTCGGACCAAATGTATTTAACTCCTTTCTTGGTCAAACTAGTAAGAGGCACGGAAATTTTAGAAAAGTCTTTTATGAAACGGCGGTAGTAGCCCGTCAATCCAAGGAAGCTACAGATTTCCGTCACACTCTCCGGTCTCTTCCAATTCTTAATCACTTCAATCTTTGAAGGATCCATGGAAATTCCGGATTCGGAAATAATATGACCAAGAAACTTCACACGAGATTTCCAAAAGTGGCATTTAGAAAATTTTGCTTTTAATTGATTACTCCTTGAGTTTCCAACACAATTCAAAGATGCTTTTCATGTTCTTCCTCGGTTTTTGAATACATAAGAATATCATCGATAAAGATGAGAACAAATCGATCGAGGAAATTTTGAAAACTCGATTCATAGGGTCGACAAAATAAGCTAGAGCATTTGTTAGACCAAATGGCATAACAAGCCATTCATAAGAGCTATAACGAGTACGGAACGATGTCAAAGGAATGCTATCCTCTGCAATACGAAGCTGATGGAAACCGGTTGCCAAGTCCAACTGTGAAAAGACTCTAGCACCGCTAAGTTGATCAAATAGATCATCAATCCGAGGTAAAGGATATTTATTTTTAACAGTAAGATCATTAAGCTTGCGGTAGTCAACGCAAAGCCTAAGTGTACCATCGGATTTCTTCACAAAAATAGCTAAAGCTCCCCAAGGTGAGGAGCTAGAGCGAATAAATTGCTTCGTTTCCAATTCGGATAATTGTTTGCGCATCTCTTCATTTTCCTTAGTAGACATGCGATAAGGGGGACGAGTAATTGGTTGAGCTCCAGGGATAAGATTAATTTTGAACTCAATTGCTCGCTTAGGTGGTAATCCTAAAACGGGCTCAAATAAGTCGGAGAATTCACGGACGACGTGAATAAGAGAAATGACATCTTCCTCATCATCATTGTCATCATCAAGAGGATTTAGAGAATATAAAGATGCCGTCAAAGTGGAATCCGAATCTTTAAGAACAATAGAAATCTGCTTAACATATAGTGGATGTCGAAGATAAATAGTCCGCTCAAGACATAGGATATGAGCTTCATAACGGTTAAGCCAATCCATACTCAAAATCATTCCAAAGCCTAAGTAACGCATGACATGCAAATCGGCTAGGAAAGAAAAATTACACAAAATAATCTCGACATCTTTACAAAGCAAACTGAGTGTTGCGGATCTACCAACGGGATTCGCAATTCTCAAAGAAGTCATTAAAGCGACAACACTTAAAGAAAAGGTATCAACAAGTTCCTTTGATATAAAAGAATGGGATGCACCCGTATCAAAAAGAACTCGAATAGGTTGATCATGAAATATAATAATTCCATCAAGGATAGAATGAGACATACCTTGATCGCGAGATGTGTTGCCAGGGGCTTGAGCCACATTAAGCTTTCCCTCCTTCTTGCCTTGAAGTCTGGGGCATAAATGTATATAATGATCCAGGCTCTTACAATAGCGACAAGAACGCGGCTTCGAACACTTATTCGCAAAATGGTCCTTAGAACCACAGTTATAGCATTGCCCGCTACTAGGGGAAGGAGTCTTTGCAGCAGGAGTTGCTTGTTTCCCCTTTTTATTGGGATAAGGGCCTTTGGACTTATTAGGCCTTTTCTTGTTGTTGTTGAAGTTTGGTTTAGGACCCACAACTTCAACGTCACTTTCCCTATCCGCCTCTTCAAGACAAAAAGCGATATCAATGAGTTGATCAAAAGAAACTTCCAATTTTAGAAGTAATGGCTTTTTGAGATTTTTGTTCAAGCCATAAACAAATCTTTGGTTCTTCTTCAACGGAGTGTTTATGTATTCAACCCCATATTTAGAAAGCGACTCGAAGGATGCGACATAATCTGTTACAGAGGATTCACCTTGAACAAGGTCTATAAAACGTCGAGCCAGTGTCACATTCTCAGCTTCTGGCACGAATTTTAATTCGAAGCGTCCCCGGAATTGCTCCCAGGTGAGATCCGCTTCATTAATTTCAGAAATGAGAAGCTCGTACCAGTCCAATGCTCTTTCTTGGAGCATAGAAGAAGCCACCTGAACTCGGTGAAGATCAATCAGATTCATGCGAGAAAAGATTCGATCGCAAGTTCTTAGCTAAGCCTGGACTTCTATAATAGTTTCAGAACCTTTGAATGGCTTCCCACCCAAGTTGGTATAATCGTTGCACAAACGTGCAAATCCAGACTTAGGGTGAGTAGGTTCCGGATTAGAACCAGCTGGTTGAGCATTCTTTACTAGATCAAGAAGCTGCTGAGCAGTCATAAAAACTCCATCCTGAGGAGCAACACAAGATTGACCGACGTTGGGATGGCCTGGTCTAACCATTTCTCTTCTGTAAGAAAGGAAGAAGAGAAAGAAGAAAAAGGTTATTCACCAAATAAATATCAAACATTCTTGATAGGTGAAACAAGGAATCATAAAGAAAATAGGATGAATCGGTACGAAGACTCGAATTAATCCTAAGGCATGACTCCTAAGATGGACTTAGGACGATGATCCTTGTTACAATATTCTACATTGTTCCGAAGTTTGGCTCTGATACCAAGCTGGGATGCCCCACCTCTATACCCACGCTAGCCAAGAACACTACGGTGTAATGCTGTCAACTAGCACGGAGAATAAGGCTGTTGAGGAGCGACCATCCGTGTAATTTCTTTATGCAAGCACCGATATGTCAGAGAGAATAGCATGCATGTGGAGATCCGACATACCGACACAAACTCAAAGCTATCACACAATGGTTGTATATAATCCTCGGAAACAAATACAGAAATAAGCATAACATAAATCAGTCACAGACATCCATATCACAAAGGCGGAAAAAGATATGAATATAACACATGAAAGTGTATATCAGAGTAGTGGTCAAACATGATCCACACTATCACAAAAGAATAGCTACAAGTGCTACACAAAAGTATAAGTATACATCATAGAGTCTATATCTCAAATGTATACATCAAAATGAACTACTAATCTAAGTAGCTAGCCAAAAGTGAGGATGATAATCCCAGATGAGAAGTCAAGCAGAAGCACCTGTAACATCTCGGTCTGACCCGAGTATTACTTAATAAGAAAATAATAAACGGATCAGTCTAGCTATAAATATCAGATGATATGACATAGAATAAGAGATATGGCATAAACATGTAACAACCATAATGGCATACTACTATAAGTATGTAATTGAAAATCAACAAAGGACTAATCAATATTACAAGAATCTTCTCAAAGATAAAAGGGGGTATCATACCCTATATTTATTCACAAGGAATCAATGACACATGAATTCACCAATGCACCTAAATTGATAAAACTTATCAATAGAAATCACGAAAATTGGTGAAGCACAAATTCTAGAAATCATCACAAGAAATCCAGAAATCACAAAAAGGGGGAGGCCTATCACAAAACGGGAGTATGAAAACTCACCAACACCTGTAACACAAAACGAGACGCTATCTCATGGTAGCTAACCATTAATTTTGAACCGAAGCTCCACAAGAATGGCCCGAAGACCGTGGGGCGCTACCCCACATATGTGATGTAGAAAAATCACACAAACGGGGTTTAGTCTCCCTCGTAGACAAAGAGACATCGCACAATTGCTAGTCTACATCACAAAAATGATCGTCATTGATCATCAAGAAAGTGTCAATTACACTAAGTTAGTAAATATATGAGTTTAGCTTCATGTCCCATAACCACTAACTTAACTTAAATATTTACGAACAAACTGTAGATCTTCACTAGAAAATTGTCACAAAAGGTTTAATCGAACAAATCCAAGAATTAACCAACGAAGTGAACGTGAGCGTTTCATACCACTCGTTTTACTAAGTCATTTAATTAGATTTCTCGTACGAGTTAAGTGAAGGTTTGCATATACTAGTAGATTGGAAAACGGTTTGAGAAAACGAACTTTATAATTAAAATAGTGTTGAAATCGTTTGGAAGAAAGGGGTTTTGGTATTTACTACTAGTATTAAAACCTTCATATTTTTAAAGTGACAAACCACAAAACGATTGTTGAAACAAATCGAATCACAAAAATTCACATTCGAAGACGTGAGTAAAGTCCAAAGAAATCAATTCCAAAACCATCAAAGTAGGAATGCCCGTGAGAACGAACATGGCCGAGCTAGAGTGCAACGACCAAAGGAGCAATGGTACAGAGGCGCGACCTAAGGAGTAAGCATGCCGAGCGACCTAAAGCAGGGATTGGCGCGACCTATAAGTGGCACGACCAAACAAAGGCGCGACCTAGCAGAGGTCGACCTAATGTGGAACGAGCTAAGTGGTGCGAGTGACCTAGGAGAAGGCGCGACTTAATGGCGCGACCTAGCATGTTAACGACCTAGTGGTAAAACGGGTCGAGCGACCTAAAGGAAGCGAGCTAGGCGTGCGACCTAACTAGTGAGAGACCTAGTGGTAAAACAGGTCGAGCAACCTATAGGAAGCGAGCTAGGCGATGGCGCGACCTAAGACGTAACGACCTAACTTGTCTCGAGATGCCTCAATGGTCAAGCGACCTAAATGAACGAACGACCTAAGGAGACCAACCTATTGATGGCGAGCTAGGGAACGACCTAGCGAAGTAAGACAGAACGACCTAATCGATCGCGAGCTAGGAAACGACCTAGCGAAGGAAGACAGAGCGACCTAATCGATCACGACCTAGTGTGTTAACGAACTAGGCAAGCGACCTAGCGATGTTTTAGATCGCCGAGCGACATAAGGGATAAACGAGCAAAGGGTTGAACGACCTAAGCCCAGAACGAGCTATATGCAGGTAGAGACTTTTCCACGTGAGCGAGCTAGCAAGGCAGAACGACCTAAGGCCAGATTTTTGCCAAAAACACTAAAAATTGGGGTTTTTCACCAATCCAATCACAATCAAATGCAAATGCACATGCACAAGTGATAGGAATTCATTCCCAACAATCAAAGATAGTTATAGACAAGAATGTGAGATAAAAATCTCACCTTTTCATGGAAATTGATGGAGATGAAGTTTGAAAGCAAAGCAAGAACAATCACAAGCTTGAATCAATGTCTTCTCTTGAATTTGGAGTAGATGTTGGATTAGCAATGAAGACTAAGGCTTTGGAGTTTTAATTTCCCATTCCTCTCACCATTTTTGATGAAGCTTGAAGTGTTAGGAAATGAAGAATGAATTAATGAAGAGGAGAGGGGGTTGGGCTGAGTTAGTAAGTGACAAAATGGGTTCAGCCCAAACCAAAGCCATAAGCGAAAAAGTGGCGAAAATTCCACTAACTCCAAACATATCAAAGTTTATACTCAAAAAGATCGCAAACGTCATTTTGAACTCAATTGAAGTGGTTTCGAGTCCTAATTTGACCGTATGCAAAAAGTAGCTTTTCGGACTAAGATCCGATTAACGATTAAAATATTTAAATAAGATATTCAAATACATAATCGTCAAATATGCAGGTTGTTACATTTTTCAAGTATTTTCACTGGGTGTTGAAACGAGTCTACTAAGTACTTATATATTTTCAGTCCTACGCCTGATCGACGTATGACTAAATTTCTGTAAGAACAAGGATGGACTTGTTAAGACATCGAGTTATGATAATGTTATAATATAAAATTAGCTTGGTAATACTATGTGATTTAAAGTGTATGTATTTTTAAATTATATAGTAAAGGAGTAAGGAGTTTAAAATGTTTAAAGATGACTATCTAATAATATACATCAAAATTTATTTCTCTTTTAGCTTCTTTTCAAGGACGAAAGGTTCTAAGGGGGGAGGAATGTAACAACCCAGATTTTTAAAGTCTTTTATTGGGGTAATTAACCGATTTTAATTATTGAATTATTGATTTTTATAAGTCAGATAGATGAGTTTTCTGATATTTAAAATATCTGAATCAATAAATTGATTAAAAACTATATTTAATTTTAAATTATAACTTTCTGGATATGATTGATTTTATTGATATATGTATATAAACTCCACCAATAAAAATTAAGATGGAATATCCATATAATTATATATATATATAAGTTTTATGATGTTTGATAATATATATAAGTATATATGTATAAATATATGTATATATATGTCCATATGAAGTAATGTATATGTAAATAAGGAATAATATTATATATATATATATGATGGTAAAATATACATAAGCATATGTATACATATATATGTTATATGGAATAATGAAGGTGTTAAATGTAAATATATATATATATATATATGATGACAAAATATACGTAAGTATATGTATATATATATATATATATATATGTATATATATGTTATGTAAAATAGTGTATACGTAAATGTAAACAAATGTGTAAATATATATACATATAAGAGAAAAACCTTATGAGGAAAATATGTGTGTAACTTAGTATGAAAAACAATTGAATATGAATGTAAACATATACATTTACATAGGGGAACATCATCATGACAAGCATTTAATACAAGCATATAAAACATTTAATCAAGTCAAATAAAATGAATTCCACAAAATAAATCAAATCATCAAATCAAGAAAAGAAAAATAAAATAAAAGGAGAAAATGAAATAAATGAAAAAAGGCTGTACACAGTCCCATTCTCTTCTATATATACACAGTTCATACCTATCCATACTCGTTCAAATTCATGCAAAAGAAAAAAATATAATAACAATCTGCCATTTATAAATTAAAGAAGGTAAATCATGTTAGAGTCAAAAGCTTGAAGCTAGAACAAAAAAAGAGAAGCAGCAGTTCATCCCTTTTGTTAACTGTGAGTACAATACTCCATTTTGTCTACTGATTACCATAGATATTTGGATATAAATCATGTTTCTTGATGAAGAAGTGATTTATAACAAGTGTACATGTGATTTTCTATGAGTATGTACATGTATATGTCGGTTCAACATGGTCAGACCTAACCAAACACTGTATTTCTTCTCTGTTATTGTTTTAGCTACGAACTGTTAAACCTTAAAACTTTGAAAATGGATATCTCAGTGTCTGTTGAGTCTTAACCTTGATTTCGAAAAGAAATTTATTTGATTTTTAACATAGAATATTTTAAAATTTATTTCATTCGATTCCATTTAGCAGAGGGAGAGAAATCACCATATTACAGTGAATGGGTAAAGTATAGTCGAAATTCGACTATCTTAATATTACAAACAGATCATACAATCATGATCGCAATTGAAAAACTTGATTTTCAAGATAGGTTCGGTGATTTTTAGGTTTGTGGGTGGGTAGGATTTTGGAGTTGATCGGAAATTGAATTTCATCTCAATGTCGGAAATTGGGTGGGTGACGGGGCATCCAAGAAAAATGGTGCGGCAATTTTCTGGTGGAGTGTGGAGGTAAGACGAAGCTGGAGTAGGGTTTTAGGCTGTCGTTTTATGTTCTCGTATTTCATGGGAATGGCGAACTGCATGGGAAGAAAGGAAGGTGCGTATATCGAGGAAAAGATGGAGGTGGTTGTGGCGAAGTTATGGACGAAGTCTGGTGGGTGTTAATGGTCGGAGGTGGCGTGGCAAGGTGGTTAAGCAGGCACGTCTTGTTTCTAGTTGGGTTTGAAAGTTTGAATTTTTGAACCGGGCCGCGTAGAGGTTTCCATGGGCGTAGGCGACAAATGGGTATCAAGGGTGATCGAAGAGGATGTTCGGCGGCGGTTCTTGATAGCCTAGGAATGTGTGCATGTGCACACGTTGTTGCACAAACTTGTAGTCTCGTAGGAAAGAAAGGAGAAGAGAGGTAAAGAAGCAGGGAGGAAAGGAGAAGTTGGTTATTCGTGTTTCCTTTGGGTTTTGGGCGGAGCATATTATGTTTGGGCTGGGAGAAATTGTTTTTTTTCAAAAAAGAAAAAAATAATTTTGATAAAAGTTATATTTTAAAATCCTTTAATTTAAAACATATACCCTAACTCATTCAAAATCAAATCATCATGAAGATTTTTGCAAGGTGATCCCATTACCCGATATTATAAATTTATGTTATCAATTTTCCGTAATTTAAAATTTTATTATATCATCATCATTTAAATGAGTAAATAATTATATTCTTATTTGACTTAATTCTTTTGTTAATTAAATTAGTTACTAAATAGATTGTTTAAATTTTAATTAACTAACAATAAATCGTTTATAATTTCTCTAAATTATCATTAACTTGGATTAAAAACGTAAGTCGATTCAGTTTAATTTAAGTTGATTAAATCCTGATTGTGAATTAATTAATATTAATTATTTATCATTAAATTAAGTTAACGATATGTGTTTGGCTTTATTACTCTTGAATACTTATTTCAAGTATTCTTGTCTGTGCCATTAAGTAATCAAACGAATTTAAATAATTGGAATAAAATGCTTACACGTTTTATTGAAAATAAACATATGTAATAAATTCCCATATGTGTATATTGACACCATGGATATGAATTGTTTATTTTAAACAGTCTGCCTTTTAAAATTAATCAATTAGGTTCGAAGAGACTGGGATCGGATATCAGTGTTATTTCGGAACCCCTTCGATTTGGTAGTCACTGCGAACCTTTACGGTTTCGATTATATAGAATCCAATATGCTGAAATTTAATTAATTTAACAAATTCGACTATTGTAAATAAGTATTATACTTAGACACTATTATAATGCCATCGGACTTTTTGTAAAAGTGTTTTTATTATAATAAGATAAAAACTCATCATATTTGTACGAGTTGTCTTGGTTTTTCGAAAGATTTTGATAACTTAAGTATTTCAAATTTAGTGTGTTTTACTCACGCTGGTTTCCAGCCTGACTCGGGTGTTACTTTATTGTAATGCTCGGGTCAGACCGAGTATTACAGATTTAGGTTAGGTTGCTTTGGAGCTTAGGAGACGAGCTAGATGGCAGAGACGTATTGCACGTATTTGATTATATTCCGTTGTGTATTGTAGGCTGTATATTCAGCATTTAGGGACAAATTATTATAACTGTCCAGATTATATATGTGATGATTGTACTCTCATAACATGTATGTATATTAACAGTAACAGTTTTCCTTTGTATAAAATGTTGTTATTGTATACTCTATTCGATTGTGAGATTATGTGTTGTTATTTCTGTTTCTTCTTCTATCTCTTTCCTTTTTAAACCCTAACAACCTGGTATTTCCAGCACTCGATTGCTCGGCACTCTATACAGTGAACGTATTAGTGTCGATTTTCGAGGGTCGAAAACAGTTTGGTCGTTACACCTTTCGAGGATGTTTGAACTAGTATAAAGGTGTGAGATGAAGTTAAATCCATTGAAGTGGCATTTCGGAATTGTACCGGGAAGATTTCTAGGAGTTATCATGAAGGGCATTAAAGCTAGTCGGGATTAGATTGATGGCTTGAAGAATGCGGGTACCACATCCACGAGGAAGGAGATGCAAAGCTTGAATGGAAAAGTTGCTGCACTGAGTTGGTTCGTTTCGAAGGATATTGATAAGTGTATACCATTCTTCAATGACCTCGAAAAGGAGAAAGGAAAATTTATATGAAAAAAGGTATATCAGCACACGTTCGAGGAAATACACTAAGAAATATTTGTTCAAACATTTGGATGAAGAATATTTGTTCATCTATCCAACAGTGTTTGCTCATACACTAAGTGCGACACTAGTACATGAGGAGGTGAGGATTCATAGGCCCATTATTTAATCCCCAAGCAGTTTACCAAAGCTAAAAAGTACTATCCAATGCTGGAAAAACTTGCTTATTACCTGCAGATTGCATCGAGGAAGTTGGGACCATACTTCAAGGTACAATTGATAAAGGTGTTGATGGATCAACGTTTAAAGCAATTATTGTACCTGTCCAAGATACAAAGTTTTTTGAAGTGGAGTATTGAGATGAGCAAGTATGACATCATGTGACGGCCCACATTTTGGAAGGTTTAAATCGACAAAAATCCACACATGTCTAGCTTAAACGATCTGGAACATAGATAATCAACGGGGTTAATTAAGAAAAATAAGAAAAGAAGAAGAAAAACAAATATAGAATCTCGCAGCGGAATGGTAGAATATAATAATCAAATAAACAGTTTATGAAGCTATTTACTATACATTTGATTATAATTTATACAATATTTATCAGAGCAATATATATAATATAAAAAATATAATGCAGCAGAACAACATGATGCATGAAATAATAATAGTAATAATATACCAATTCTTCGTCTTCATCCTCCAAAAATGATCTTAAATGTGCTGAAAAACTCAGGGCTGACCCGAGCGTAATGAAAAAGAAAAACACTCGAGTTGTGAATAAAACATTTTTATGTAAGTCAAATTAATATCGTTTAACATGAATGTGGTGGCATCAGAGATGTTTACGGGTTTCACATCTCCTATTTAGTGTAAAACATGCGTGCAATAACTCAATAGATGTTATGTGTTTTTTCATCTCTTATGGATCTGTCAAAATATTTATATATAGCAGAATACCCTATATATAATGTCTAATCAATAAAATAATAGTTTTCTTAGCGTTAACGTTTTACATTAATCCTCCTTATCGCATTTTAAAGCATCATCGTACAGTTTGCATGTAATGCCCCAGTAGCACGTTAGGGGATAGGGATCCGCCATGATACAGCAACACTACACCAAAATCGCAGGTGTCTCGTATGGGGATAAAAGTATATCAAGGTATATGAAGTAATGCTCAAGGTAGGATACTACCAGTTCGGGTCGCAGGGCTGGTGGTAACGCATCATAGCCATGATCGCCCACCATGTACATCCATCCCATATCGAGTCAAATGGATGCTATTCAAAAAATCAAGGTGCACCAATCGAAACCAAGAACAAGAGTAATAATATGGACCAAGTCCAAGAAAATCGAAGAACGGATGTTCGCGAGGGGTAGCTTGCCGCTTGGCCCTGTCAAACCATCCTGTTTTAATCATTTCAAATTGGCATAAGTGCCAGGGTCTATCCATCATTGTTCTCTTTCTTCAAATCCAGCAAACGACGCCAAGTCCAACCACTTCGTTTTGGAGTCTCCACGCGTACACATTTGTTAAAGTGGTTTCAATATTGACAAAGAGTATGCCAATAAAAGGCCCCGGTCTCTTTAACAACCAAACATCGTTTTACATACCGGTTGGTTCTTTTTCATTTCACAAAAGGACTCATATTTGATATTAAATATCCTATTCTCTTCAAAATCAATTCTATTTTGAAATATCATATTTACTTCAAATATGTTAATTTTCGCTTGAAAGTCATTTTCATTTCAGAATTCGATTCAGATTACAGTTTAGGTTATAACTTCATTTTAACTTAATTCGCATTTAAATCCACAATTTAAGTATAAACATTCTCACTTTGACCAATTTGAATTTTTAGTAAATAATTTGAATAGTTTTAAATAGTTGAAAAATTAAAATAGTTTGATATAAAATGGTTTGAGTATTGAAAATGGTTTATATAGTAAAATAGCTTGGAAAATCAAAATAATATGAATATTTAAAAGATAGGTTTTAAACAGTTTATATTAAAATAATTTATTTGAAAATTATTTCATAATCAAAATGATTCAATTCCAAATCTTCCAATTCAAGTCAATTTCAATTTCTGTTACAATTTAAATCGATTCAATTCAAATTCCAATTCGTATCAACTTCAATTCAAATTTCAATTCAAATCAATTTCGATTTGAACTTAATTCAATTCCGATTTCAAATTAATTCAATTTCGTTTTAAATTAATTCAATTTCGATATCAATTCTAGTTTGAATTCAATTCTCAATTTAAAACCATTTCAATTTATATCAATTTCGAGCTCAATTACGAAAAATCGATTTAAATCACTTAAATAAAATGTTAAACTTCAATATTTAATTCAAGGTTCAACTGTTTAAAATAATTCAATTCCGAGCCAAATTTACAAATATCCATTTAAATTATTTTTACTTGGATTTATTTCAAAGTTCGAATAAAAGTTCAAATCTTTTAAACAAATCACTTTCCATCATTTAAATCATATTTCAATTATAGCTTCAAATTTCACTTCGATTATTTAAACAATTCCTATTAATAAATTTTAGTCTCTACATTTGGATCTGAAGTTTGAAAATAACTCGATTTCCATAAATTCGATTTTTTTTCTTTAAATCAAAATCATTTAAATAATTTCAAGAACCATGAATTTTAAAATCATTTAATTTAACCAATCCGATGTTTGTTTATAATTTTCTATCCTATAGCCAAGTGAATAGTTATTTCAGTTTAATCCTAGGGATTGATATATATCATTTCAATCCAAAACAAAGTGTCATGGGTATATATTATTTCAACCTATTTCTTAATTTATTTGAAATAAATCACAAGGTAGTAACATGATATATAAAAATAAATAAACATCCAATCATCCAAAATATCAACCACTGACATCCATCACAATCAATCATCCAAGCAGTCAAATATCACAGCAATTTACCAATTATCAATAATCAAGAATTTTACATGCAGTATAATTCTAATTTCAATTTAACTGTTAATTAAAATTTCTATCATAAAAATTTCTATATCGATTTTCATGTCAGTTAAATTTACTAAACAACGATCAATAAATTTAAATCACTTCTGGATTGCAATCTAACTAACATAAAAATATTATAGTACTTCTCAACGTTATAAAACACTCACCTTTTATTTGAAACGGAAAATATTTCAGCATAAAATAAACTCCACTTCCACTACATGTTGTAGACAACGTCAATACGGTTGCAATGCGACTCGTATGGTTCGTATCAGACCTCGTATGAACAAGATACGATTTATTAGCTAAATGAATAATGAATTATGAAGTAAATAAATTAATTAACTTTAACTAATTTACCTAATCCTCTCTCAAGTTAATTATCCTCCTGGTCGCACGCGTTCTCGTGCACAGAACCCAAACCTAGCGACAGTAAACACGAGATGCTCCACCACCACGACCACCAGACCTCCATCCGAGCACGCCACCACTCGTGCCCATCTCCAAGCCACCGCAGCTGTTCTCCACTATCGCACCCGCACGTGTCTATCCCAAACCAAAACCCTAACATCTACAGTCAAACCCTACGCTAGTGCCACCCTCGCCTTCATCTTCCCCATGCACGCACTCACACTAGCGCACGCGACCTTTGCAGTTTTGTCTGATTTTTTTATCTTCGTTCGCTGAATTTTGAAACAAGAGAAAGAAAAAAGGGGTACGAGGGAGAAAAATTTATAGGCAGGGTGTATGATATGTTGGAGGAAAATGTAAATATATTATTTAATTAGAAAATATCTCATCCGATCGACCTACGAAATCACGAACTTCAAACGAAGCGTGTCGTCTTACATTCAATATATTATACTCCTATTCGGAATGCAATAGAACTAGCCTTGAGGCCTGATTCGATCGTATGCAAAATATAGCGTTTCCAATCAAATTATTTTAATTAAATTCCTTCAATTAATTTCTATGTGTTTCAAGTCGCAAGGCCAAACGACAAGTCCGATCGCTATGAACTTGAAATCCTACAATTGTTCACTATTACGGATCTAATGAAACTAGTTTCGTCGAAATCCGAAACAGTGGCCAAAATGGTAATCAAAATATAAAATTTTCATTTTTTACTTATTCACCTTTAAATTCAATTTTAAAAGTAAATAATCTTCATTCTTGTTTAAATAAAATTTAAATCAACTTTTTAAATCATTTTCATTTACATTAAATTCAGAATCCAATTATTTAAATAACTCGAATATTAAATTTAAACAATTTAATTGTCCGATAAATTACATTAATAATCATAAATTTCAATTGAACTTTTGTTATCAATAATTAATTTATTTTCATCTAAATAATTAAACATTTATTATTCAACTCCAGTTATTGATTATAAATACAGTCAATATCGAGAATTTCATTTCAATACATGTTGCCAAAATCATCGAAATTGGTTATTTGAATATTTTATTCAAGTTCAATTTCAATAACTTACATAAATAAAACATTAATTTTTTATTTCCAACCATTTTTATTCAATAATCATATTAAATTTAATAATTTAAAATAGTTAAAAATACGGGTCGTTACATTCTTCCCCACTCAAAACTTTTCGTCCTCGAAAAGGGGTTAAGTAAGGAATTTAACTTAAAATATATTTTATTCAAAATAATCAACTTATAAAACTGTAAAATCTTATTAGAAAACCTTTACTACGCTTCTACTGTGCTTGATGGGCTTATGGAAATTACAAGTTAGTTATCAAAACGAGTTATAAAATTTTAAAACCTCCAACTTTTTATAACACCCGAATTTAATGGAAAATTTCGACAGATCTCCTTTACGCGGTTCGGTCGGAAATTTTTACAACTCAATATATAACACAAATATATACTGAATATATCAAATATACATTGAATCTCAATAATGAGGCATCTTGTAGGGAAAAATATAAAAGTGTGGTATATAATCCAAGATACGTACCTTATTATTGTTAATTCGAGCGAGTTCGCTCATATTAAGCAAGCAAAAGCATAACAAATCCATGTATACATCCAAACGATTTTGGTATGTATCTATCTGAAGTCAAATTTGAAATATTAGTTGCATATAAAGGTATAGAACATGTATGAGTAAAATAGAACCACATTGCATGATTTTGAACCTAAATCGTAAGTATGAGCACAAATACACAACATACGACAATCGTATGCAATCAAACAGTTATAATGATGGTTTGCAACAAAAGAAACCATTCAACCATCAATATTCATCCAATTAATCCCATTAATTCATAACTATGTGAATTTACATTATCCAATATCAATATTTAATTTGTATACTTCATTTCTTATTAACATCCAATTTTTATTAACATTTAATCGGTTTGCTTCAAATTTATTCACATCTATTTCATTCACGTTCAACTTATTCAATTTAATTTGTTAAATTCTAATTGTTTCACATTTTGTTTAACATATTTCATATGAATTCATTTATGAACCATTTTATAAAATTATTCCATTTAACCTTTTTTAAGTTAAATTTTATTTTATTACCACTTAGTGTATTCGCTTTAATACTAATATCATCATAAATCATTTCATAAAATCATTTAAGTTTATTACAACCATTTTATAAAATGCAATTCATGTTTTTTATTGCTTCATAACTTAAGTTCATTTTAATTCATTTTAATTCATTGATTCACCTCGTTAGTTTATTCTATTAATTCAAATTCATATTTATAATTTACTTAAGTAAATTTTATTTTAAAATTAAAATTCATATTAATAAAGTTTTCTTTTTATCACAATCAATTTTATTCAACTTTTCTTAAGTCAACTTTAATCTTATAATTTAATTCATCAAATTATTTCATCAATTTATTCCATTCAAGTTGACTTAAATAGAATTTCATTTAATAATTCAAATTTCAACTTTCTAATTTCATTAATCATTTCTTAAGTTCATAATTATTTAATATAGATGTATCTTCTTTTACACAACATTATTTAAATTATAATTATCTCAAAGAGTTATAATTAAATCTTAAACATCCTTTGCATATTTATTTATTTTATTTTACAAACAATTTACAATGATATGATTTGATTTATTATATGTTTACCATCTCTTAAATTCATATCTAAATAGTATTTTTTTTCTTTCTTACTACTCAAATTATTCATTTAGCATTTCTTAGAATATTAACAAAGTTTATAACTTTTATTTATAACAACTTAATTTAAATTTATAAACATTTCTTTAAACAATTTGGAATATTTCTTTAAACATTTCATATTATTCAAGTTCAAACTTGTATGATATTCTATTACCATTCATATTTAACATTTCAACTTTTTAAACATTTCTGGTAAGTTTTTTATATGTTTTTAGAATGTAATTGAATGTTATACAAATTTATCTTATTTATCTTAGTTAATAAGAATGTTCAATAATTTATACAGGTTTAAATTTACATTGTCTAGAAATTTTAGAGTTATAATTTAATTTCTCAAATTTCATTTAAACGTTTAGCTTTAATTATTATCTCCTATTTTAGAAGTTTCCAATTATTCAAAATAATTCACTTTATTTCTACAACTGAAAATCATTAATTGATAGAACTTAAGAATTCAAATACCGGGTTTATTTCAAATGATTCTGGAAAAATATATATACTCATATCCTTTATATATATCAAATCATATTTAGGAATTTTTAGATCAAAAACTGTTTGTTGAATCAAAAGCGTAGCAAAGCTACTAAGTGACCTTCCTCACATTGAGAGACTTAAAAAATGAATGTCGATGATACGGCCTTCATCATCAAAATTATTTTCTAACAATAGAAGAATGGAGCATGAGATTTATTTCCTTTTTAATTTCTTTTGAAACAATTTCTATTTGTAAATATTTTTAAATAATACCAATATTATTTTCAAAATCATAGAAACAATTTCAAAAGCACCGAAATTTAAATTCTCGGTTTAAATTCATTATTTTAACTTAAACTAAGATTAGATTTTTATTTCATAACTCGTCACTTGAGCTTATAAGCATCCATAGCTCAAATTAGTTAAGTTAATATTTCCAAACTTGGTTTTACAACCTATTTTCTTCATATTCAATTTATTTTATAATGTATTTGTTTCATGACTTAACTTATAGTTCTTACCTCTTAGACTTAAATGTATCAATGTTTCTTTATTTAAATCCACTTATTTCATTTCCAATTAGTTAACATTGAATTTATTTATAACCAATTTAAATACAATTTAAATCAAATTCAATTACTCACATTAATTTCATTTGCTCATTCATTCTCATTCAATTTCTTTATATATGTATAATATAATTTAGGTAAATCATTTACCTTATCTTAAAACAATATTATGTCGATTTGCCTCGTTTAAGTGTTTTGAAACCCCTATCGATAACATGGCGTCCTACGCACCGATCAAAATTCATAAACAGCTCAAAGGAAGAGTAAACACAGTATAAAACATTTTATAGCACTAACAAGTACGTGCTCATACACACACACGCTCAAATAGACTCATTCTAGGGTATTACTACCCTATCTCTAATGAGTCAAACCCTCACAAAGCTAAGGTTATCGCTAAACCAAATGCAACAACCCGCATATTTATCGATTTTATATTTAAATATTTTATTTGAATATAACATCGTTCGTCGGATTTTAGTCCGAGAAGCTACTTTTTGCCAACAGTCGAATTAGGACTCGAGACCCAAGTTCAAAATGCCTTTTGCGACCTTTTTGAGTATAAACTTCGATATGTTTGGAGCTGAGTGGAATTTTGACATTTTTCACTTAGGGCTTTGGGTTTGGGTTTAGCCCATTTGCCCAATTCTGGTTATATCAACCCAACCCCTCTCCACTTCTCTTCATTCATTCCTCATTTCCTAACTCTCTCAAGCTCAAGAGAATAATGGGGGAAAGGATTGGAAATTAGAATTCCTAAGCCCTTGCTCCTTCGCAAATTCAAGCTCTGGCTCCAAACTCAAAAGAGAAGCTTAGGTAAGCATCCTCTTCTTCTTCTCCAACTCTTTCTCCTTTCAATTTCAGAAAATTCCTAAACCTAATTTCGGAAATGTTTCTCTTTTAAGCTTAGATACAAGCTTCTTGTGTTGAGATTGAGGTGTGGTTGATCTTCCCTTGTCTTCAAGCTTCTCATTCATTGTCTTGGGTTCAAAGGTGAGATTTTTATCTCACATCTATAACTATAATTATCTTTGGTTGTTAGGTATGAATTCCTAACACTTTTTCATGTGCATTTGCCCTTGATTTGGATTGGTTTTGTGAATATTCCAATTTTTGGTTTTTGAAGTCAAATTTGTGTGAAAATCCTTTTATGGATGTTTGATCATGTTTTTTGTGATGCATCAAAGAGCTTATAGGGCCGGGTCATCTATTGGCATAAACCCTTAGCCCCCATTGCTCGTCTGGTTGTATTTGCAAATAGATTTGCATCTTTATTTTTTTAGGCTGAAAATATTGGAAATCCTAGTTCAGTCGACTGAAATCTCTGTTCAGTCGACTGAACTTGGAACCCGAATGTTTCCAGGCATGATTCAGTCGACTGAAATATCTGTTCAGTCGACTGAACCTGGAAACAGAAAGTTTCTAGGCATGATCAGTCGACTGAAATCTCTGTTCATTCCACTGAACCTGAAACAGAAAGTTTTCAGGCAGAATTCAGTCAACTGAAAATCTCTATTCAGTCAACTGAATTTGCTGTTTCAGCCCACTTTGCCTTTTTGGTTTGAATTTCCAATTTAAATCGATTCGTGATGATCCTATTTGTTGTTATCATTTATTATTGATTTTGATGACCTTTTCTTCGAGATTTTTGAGAATGTCCATTTTGATGGATTCGATATCGATTTCTATGGATTTGTTTCACATCTTCGAATGTGCATTTTTGGTGATTGATTGTTTTTACAATCGTTTTTGTGATTTGTCACTTTAAAATATACAAAGGTTTCTATACTAGTAGTAAATATTCAAACTCTATCACAAAGATGATTTCAACTCTATTTTCAAATATCAAACTTGTTTATCAAAACCATTTTCCAACCTATTAGTATACACAAACCTTTACCTCACTCGTATGAGAAATCTAATTAAACAACTTAGTAAAACAAGTGGTATGAAACGCTTGCGTTTACTTCGTCGGTTAATTCTTGGACTTGTTCGATTGAATCTATTGTGACAATTTTCTAGTGGAGATCTACAATTTGTTCGTAAATATTTAAGTTAAGCTAGTGGTTATGGGACATGAAGCTAAACTCATATATTTACTGGCTTAGTGTAATTGACACTTCTTGATGATCAATGACGATCATTTTATGGTTTAGACTAGCATTGTGCGATGTCTCTTTGTCCATATGGAGGACTGTACTTCGTTTTATTGAGCTTCGTCTCACTTTACACATGGGTCGTACCTATATAGGTGCGGCGATGTTTGTTTACTTCGTGGAGCAATCAGCTCAATAAGTCGGGGCATGGGGCGTATCTTTCTAGGTGTGTCGATGTTCATCTATGCATGGGGCGTATCTTTCTAGGTGCGTCGATGTTCGACTTTGCATGGGGTGTATCTTTCTAGGTGCATCGATGTTAGACATTACATGGGGCGTATCTTTCTAGGTGCGTCGATGTTTCTTTATGCATGGGTAGTATCTTTCTAGGTGCGTCGATGCTAGAGCACGGGGCGTATCTTTCTAGATGCGTCGATGTTCATTTTATGGGATTGGCCATCCCCTTTTTCTTATGATTTCTGGATTTCTAATTATTGATTTCTAGAATTTATGTTTCACTAGCTTTTACCATTGGCATTGATATGTATGTCATTTTTGTGGCTTGGTGAATTAAATAAAGAACATGACTTTCTTTTTGATGCTATGAGATTTTTGAGATATTGTATGACTTTTGTGGGTTTTCTAATGTGTACATTTCATAGTATGGCATCTTTTTGTTATCATACGTTTTTAATTATACCTCTTTTTATATCTCATTTTATCTGATAATCATAGCTAGACTGATTTGTTTATTATTTTCTTCTTAAATAATACTCGGGTCAAACTGAGATTTTACAGGTGCTACTTCTTGACTTTCTGTCTGGAACCATCATCTAACTTTTGGCTAACTACTCTAGTTCAATAGTTTTTGTTGTATACATTTGAGATTTAGACTCCTTGATGTACATATATTCTTTTGTCTTGCACTTGTATCTATTCTTTTGTGTTATTGTGGATCTTATTTGACCACTACTCTGATGTACACTTTCATGTGTTATATTCATATCTATTTCCGCCTTTGTGATATGAACTGTCTGTGACTGATTTGTGTGATGTTTATTTCTATATTTGTTTCCGAAGATAATATAGCCACCATGTAGTAGCTTTGAGTTTGTATCGGTATGTCGGATTTCCTCTTGAGATGAAAAGTTATATCTTTATCTGACATATCGGTGCTCGCACAAAGCAATTACACGGATGGTCGCTCCTCAACAGCCTTATTATCCACGCTAGTTGACGGCATTACTCCATAGTGTCCTTGGCTAGCGTGGGTATAGAGGTGGGGCGTCACAGCTTGGTATCAGAGCCAAACTTCAGAACAATGTAGAATAATCTAGCAAGGATCATTGTCCTAAGTCTTTCTTAAGAGTCGTGCCTTAGGATTTATCCGAGTCTTAAGACCCGTTCTATCCTATTTTCTTTATGATTCCTTGTTTTATCAATCAATATTGTTTGATATTCATTTCGAGAATAACGTTTTCTTCTTCTTTTCTTTCTTTCTTAAAGAAGAGAAATGGTTAGATCTGGCCGTACCAACGTCGGTCAATCCAGTGCTACTCCTTAGGAGGGAGTATTTATGTCTGCCCAGCAGCTTCTAGATCTTGTTAAGAATGCTCAAGCTATCGGACCCATTCCGGAGCCAACTCATCCTAGATCCGGTTTTGTACGCTTGTGTAGAGATTATACCGATTTGGGTGGAAGGCCATTCCGGGGATCCGAGAGTGTCATTGAAATCCAAGCTTAGCTTAGATCATGCGACCGCATCTTTTCTCGCATGAATCTTGTTGATCTCCACCGAGTCCAAGTGGCTTCTAGCATGCTCCAAGAAAGAGCATTGGATTGGTATGAGCTTTTCATTTCTGAAATCGTTGAAGCGGATCTCACTTGGGAGCAATTTCGGGAAAGATTCGAATTGAAATTTGTGCCGGAGGCTGAAAAAGTAACTTTGGTCGGACGTTTTATCGACCTTGTTCAAGGTGAATCTTCTGTGACGGACTACGTCGCATCTTTCGAATCTCTTTCTATATACGGGGTTGAATACATTAATACCTCATTGAAGAAAAATCAGAGATTTGTTTATGGCTTAAACAAGAACCTCAAAAGGCCATTACTTCTGAAATTAGAAGTTTCTTTCGATCTGCTTATTGATATCGCTCTTCGTCTTGAAGAGGTTGATAAAGAGAGTATTGTTGAAGTTGTGAGTGCCAAACAGAACTTCAACAACAACTTGAAGTGGCCTATTATGTTCAAGGGCCCCAATCCCAATAAGAAAGGGAAGCAAGAAACTTCGATAGCAAAGTCTCCTACCTCTAGTTGTGGACGATGCTATAATTGTGGTTCTACAGACCACTATGCAAATAAGTGTTCGGAACCCCTTTATTGTCGCTATTGCAAAATTTCGGGGCACCATATATCTGCGTGTCCCATACTTCAAAGCAAGAAGGAGGGAAAGCCCTAGTAACTCTTCTCTTGATCAAGGTATCCATTCTATCCTTGATGACATTTATTTTGTGATTATTTTATTCGAATTCTTTTTGATATGGGTTTCATCTCATTATTTTATATCAAAAGAACTTGTTGATTCCTTTTATTTAAACATTTTTGGGCTTGTTGACTTCTTTGAGGATTGCGAATCCGGTTTGTGGATCCGCAACACTCGGTTTGTTTCTTTTAAAAGATGTCGAAATTATTTTATGTGATTTTTCTTTCCGAGCCGATTAGCATGTTGTGCGTTACTTAGGCTTCGGAATTTATTTTTGTGAAAGGGTTGGCTTAATCATTGTGAAGCCATAACCTATCCCCCGAGTGGACTATTCATCTTTGACATTTAATCTGTTAAGCAGATTTCTATTTTTCCTTTGTGATTTCGATTCCAATTTGATGGCATCATTTTATCTTTAAGCCCTCATGATGAGGAAAGTGTTATTTCTCTCATTCATGTAGTTTGAGGATTTTCCGGTATTTTTGAGTTTGTCTTAGACACCTAAGAAATATCTTGAGTGGTGTTAAGGTCTTTTTAGCTCGACCTTACCACCGGTTTTCTTTAGCTACGAGTTGCGGAAGTTAGCATCCACTTACCGCATTCCGCACTCATTATGATTCTTATGAATGACTTATTATGTCATTCAGTTTATCCAGTTTATTTCATCCATTTTGTAAATCGAGTATTCTATGAATATTTCGATGAGACCATTCTTGTATTCATTGATTTTGGATGAAAATAGAGATTTAAATTTTGCAAATCTTTTTCATAAGATATTTACAAGTACAATTGGATTTTTGTTCTTAAAACGAGCAAAGAATATTCTTAAAACTTTTAAGAGATATTTTAATCGTATGGAAGATGATTTTGTGATTGTATTGCCCATTGAGTGCTTTAAGAATTCTGGTCGATGCACTTGATCAACGTTATCGATAGGAATCTCCTAAATGCTTTGATGAGACAATCTGACATAGTAAATTGATTTGGAATAAGTAATTTTTTTTCTAGATAAATTATTACATAAAAATAATTGTAATTTTGAAAATCTTAGCTTTTCGGAAAAGAGGATCAATTGACAGAACTCTTTCATTTCGATACTCCTATTCTTGTGATTCCCGAAGGGGAACCAAGACATCACTATTTGTACCGATACTAGTCGTATTGGTTTGGATGTCGTTCCCTTGCAAAAGAGAACGTGCTATCACTTATGTTTCTAAACCATTAAAGCCTATCAAGACTAGGTATGCCACTCATGATCTAGTGCTCGTGACTTTTGATTTCACTTTTAGAGTTTGCATCATTGTTTTTGGCGGAGAAAGTTGTTCTCCACCTCGATCATAAATCTTTGGAATATTTATTTCTCATAAAGAACTTAATTTGCGTCAACCTTGTTGGCTCGAGTTCCTTGAGTCTTATGATCTTTTTACCAAGTTCATCGGACGTTTTGATGTACTTTGTTTTGTTGAGCTTCGTCCCATTTCTTTTATGGACTAGCGTCCGATGTTCTTTTATGGTGTTCGGTTCATTTGATGTACCGTTTGTACTGCATCAGTGTTCCGAATTATTTGAGCTTTGGTTCATCTGGCGTACCGTTATTGTACTACGCCATTGTTCCAAATTATTCGAGTTTCTAGTTTCTCGGGCGTACCGTTTTTGTACTACGCCGTTGCACCAGTTCAATTTTCTATTATTCATGACGTTTTCCACATCTTTTATTTTGCGAAAATGTTTTTGGGATTCTGATTTTTATTCTTGAGCCCGGTGTTATTGAGGAAATTTAAGTTTCACCTGATTTGACTTTTGAGCAACATTATATTCGCATCATTACTTCGAAGGTTGAGCGCCTTCGAAATAAAGATGATCTTCTTTTGAAATTTCAATGGTTCTCAAATCCTAAGGACTGTTCTTGGGAATCCAGAGAATTCATCGAGCAAACGCGTTTGGGCTAACTCTTTCGTGCTCTTTTATGGTGAACTTCTTATTTCAATTTTTTTTTGTGTTGATATGCTTTTATGGTTGTTACTATTTATTTTCTTCTTAAGTATTGCGAGGACGCAATTTTTTTAAGGAGGGGAGTCTGTAACAACTCGCATATTTATCGATTTTATATTTAAATATTTTATTTAAATATAACATCGTTCGTCGGATTTTAGTCCGAAAAGATAATTTTTGCAAACAGTCGAATTAGGACTCGAGACCCCTTCCATTGAGTTCAAAATGCCATTTGCGACCTTTTTGAGTATAAACTTCGATATGTTTGGAGCTGAGTGGAATTTTGACATTTTTCACTTAGGGCTTTGGGTTTGGGTTCAGCCCATTTGCCCAATTCTGGTTATATCAACCCAACCCCTCTCCACTTCTCTTCATTCATTCCTCATTTCCTAACTCTCTCAAGCTCAAGAGAATAATGGGGGAAAGGATTGGAAATTAGAATTCCTAAGCCCTTGCTCCTTTGCAAATTCAAGCTCTAGCTCCAAACTCAAAAGTGAAGCTTAGGAAAGCATCCTCTTCTTCTTCTCCAACTCTTTCTCCTTTCAATTTCAGAAAATTCCTAAACCTAATTTGGGAAATGTTTCTCTTTTAAGCTTAGATTCAAGCTTCATATGTTGAGATTGAGGTGTGGTTTATCTTCCCTTGTCTTCAAGCTTCTCATTCATTGTTTTGGGTTCAAAGGTGAGATTTTTATCTCGCATCTATAACTATAATTATCTTTGGTTGTTAGGTATGAATTCCTAACACTTCTTCATGTGCATTTGCCCTTGATTTGGATTGGTTTTGTTAATATTCCAATTTTTGGTTTTTGAAGTCAAATTTGTGTGAAAATACTTTTATGGATGTTTGATCTTGTTTTTGGTGATGCATCAAAGAGCTTATAGGGCTGGGTCGTCTATTGGCATAAACCCTTAGCGCCCATTGCTCGTCCGGTTGCATTTGCAAATAGATTTGCATCTTCATTTTTTAGGCTGGAAATCCCAATTCAGTCAACTGAAATCTCTGTTCAGTCGACTGAACCTGGAACCCGAATGTTTCCAGGCATGATTCAGTCAACTGAAATCTCTGTTCAGTCGACTGAACCTGGAACCCGAATGTTTCCAGGCATGATTCAGTCGACTGAAATCTCTGTTCAGTCGACTGAACCTAGAAACAGAAAGTTTCTAGGCATGATTCAGTCGACTAAAATCTCTGTTCAGTCGACTGAACCTGGAAACAGAAAGTTTCCAGGCAGAATTCAATCAATTGAAAATCTCTGTTCAGTCAACTGAATTTGCTATTTCAGCCCACTTTTCCTTTTAGGATTGAATTTCCAATTTAAATCGATTCATGATGATCCTATTTGTTATTATCATTTATTATTGATTTTGATGACCTTTTCTTCGGGATTTTTGACAATGTCCATTTTGATGGATTCGTTATCGATTTCTATGGATTTGTTTCACATCTTCGAATGTGCATTTTTGGTGATTGATTGTTTTTACAATCGTTTTTGTGATTTGTCACTTTAAAATATACAAAGGTTTCTATACTAGTAGTAAATATTCAAACTCTATCACAAAGATGATTTCAACTCTATTTTCAAATATCAAACTCGTTTATCAAAACCGTTTTCCAACCTATTAGTATACACAAACCTTTACCTCACTCGTATGAGAAATCTAATTAAACAACTTAGTAAAACAAGTGGTATGAAATGCTTGTGTTTACTTCGTCGGTTAATTCTTGTACTTGTTCGATTGAATCTATTGTGACAATTTTCTAGTGGAGATCTACAATTTGTTCGTAAATATTTAAGTTAAGCTAGTGGTTATGGGACATGAACCTAAACTCATATATTTACTAGCTTAGTGTAATTGACACTTCTTGATGATCAATGACGATCATTTTATGGTTTAGACTAGCATTGTGCGATGTCTCTTTGTCCATGTGGAGGACTGTACTTCGTTTTATTGAGCTTCGTCTCACTTTACGCATGGGTCGTACCTATATAGGTGCGGTGATGTTTGTTTACTTCGTGAAGCAATCGGCTCAATAAGTCGAGGCATGGGGTGTATCTTTCTAGGTGCGTCGATTTTCGTCTATGCATGGGGCATATCTTTCTAGGTGCGTTGATGTTCGACTTTGCATGGGGTGTATCTTTCTAGATGCATCGATGTTAGACATTACATGGGGCGTATCTTTCTAGGTGCGTCAATGTTTATTTATGCATGGGGCGTATCTTTCTAGGTGCGTCGATGCTAGAGCATGGGGCGTATCTTTCTAGGTGCGTCGATGTTCGACTTTGCATGGGGTGCATCTTTCTAGGTGTATCGATGCTAGAATTTACATGGGGCGTATCTTTCTAGGTGCGTCGATGTTCCGTTTATGGGATTGGTCATCCCCTTTTTCTTGTGATTTCTGAATTTCTAATTATTGATTTCTAGAATTTATGTTTCACCAGCTTTTACCATTTGCATTGATATGTATGTCATTTTTGTGGCTTGGTGAATTAAATAAAGAACATGACATTCTTTTTGATGCTATGAGATTTTTGAGATATTGTATGACTTTTGTGGGTTTTCTAATGTATACTTTTCATAGTATGGCATCTTTTTGTTATCATACGTCTTTAATTATATCTCTTCTTATATCTCATTTTATCTGATAATTATAGATAGACTGATCCATTTATTATTTTCTTCTTAAATAATACTCGGATCAGACTGAGATTTTACAGGTGCTACTTCTTGACTTTCTGTCTGGAACCATCATCTGACTTTTGGCTAACTACTCTAGTTTAGTAGTTTTTGTTATATACATTTGAGATTTAGACTCCTTGATGTACACATATTCTTTTGTCTTGCACTTGTATCTATTCTTTTGTGTTATTGTGGATCTTATGTGACCACTACTTTGATGTACACTTTCATGTGTTATATTCATATCTATTTCCGCCTTTGTGATATGAACTCTCTGTGACTGATTTGCGTGATGTTTATTTCTATATTTGTTTCCGAAGATAATATAGCCACCATGTAGTAGCCTTGAGTTTGTATCGGTATGTCGGATTTCCTCTTGAGATGAAAAGTTATATCTTTATCTAACATATCGGTGCTCGCACAAAGCAATTACATGGATGGTCGCTCCTCAGCAGCCTTATTCTCCGCGCTAGTTGACGGCATTACCCCATAGTGTCCTTGGCCAACGTGGGTATAGAGGTGGGGCGTCACACCAAAGTTCTGGTACCAACTACGACGGCCACATTTCAGAAGGTTTAAATTGAAAATAATCCACACATGTCCAACAGAAACAATCTGGAACATCGATAATGTGACGACCATGAATTTTGAACATTTGAAATTGAAATATTTAATTGATTTGTAAATATTTGAAAGTTAGTTTAACTTGCTTTTCGAATGTCACTATGAACTTGGCAATTAAATTATTGAATTTAATTTACTGAAGTTGGGTAAAAATTTGAATCTTTAGTTTTAAGCCGATTAAAAATAATTTAAAGGCTTAGAAAATTTATATTGATAATACTGAAGATAATGGAAGCTTCAAAATTGAATTCGGAATGGGCATATAACATTATAAATGCCTGGCGGCACGTCCTGATTGGGGTTCGAGATTGTTAGTTGCATTTATCGAGGCAATTTCAATTTGAATTTGAATTTAAATATTTTTTTCCAATTGATAATTTTTACGCATTTACACTTGGCAAAAGAATTGCAACACGTGTTCCATCTTCTCTGTTTAAATTTAACATGCTTCTTTAAACGTTTCAGAAGGAAAAATAAAACAAGACTTTTATCTTCAAACGGAAAAAAAAGAAAATGAAAATCAAAGGTTCAAAAGAAAAAAAATGGCCACCATCTCTCCCTGTTAATTCAAAATCAAAAACTATAAAAGAAAATGGCGAAAGCAAGCATCGGGCGGCAAGGGGTTCGATATTGCGCTGGTCGTTTGGATCGATGGCACGCATGTAGACCGATGTAGGTGGGAGGTAGCGCAACGACGTGGGTCGCGAGTGCGGCACGACCAAAGGCGACGACAGCTTGGGGGACGCTAGGAAACTCGATGATAGGCGCTCGCGTGCGATGGTTTGGAGCTTGGTTAGGGTTGCGGCAACACGATGGAGGCTGGGGTGTGCGCGCATTTGGGGTTTGGAGGAGCTCGGTGGAGCATAGGACTGTGCGTCGTCGTGCGATGAAAATCAAGGTCGAGTGGTTGTCGCGATCTTGTTCTGGTGACAGACCGACTCTGGTGGGGTCTGGGTTTCTGTTTAACAGTAAGGTAAATTTACAATTTATATTTTCAATTTAACATATGTATAAATATATATACACAGAAAAGAGAAAAAAAAACTCAGTATGTGATTTTACAATAAAGTATACATATATACTATTTATCCTATAATCCTAAAGAAAATAAATATGCATGCATATATTTTGATGTATTCAGTTATGTTAAAAATAATTTATTAAAGGAAATTTTGTTTTAAAATTTAATTTTTAGTTAAACAAATTTATTAAAAGAAATTGGTTTAAAATAAATTCATTGGATAATTAAAATTATCAAACGAAAATTGATTTTTCGATTATTTCGAATATTAATGAATTATATAAATGTTTATACAAGGTCTAAAATGGAGAAAACAATCTGGAATGAAAATGGATTGCATGCAAAGTAAAGGTGAGAACTTCTCACTCAATCGAATTTTTTCGATTTAATTTTAAATTGTTAAATTTTAAATTGTTGATTGTATGCTTGGATGATAATTATTATCAGTTGTATTGAAATAGATCCTATGCGCCGCATAATAGCGGATGATATTATATGTAAACTCATATACCGTGATATTCCACCTCGAAGTGGAATTGGTATTATATATGTATTTGGAGTGATTGATTTCCTGCATTATATAGCGGATGAGACCCTATGCGTTGATGAAATTTTATAAATCTCATATACCGTGATATTCCAACTCGAAGTGGAATTGGTATTTAATTGTTGTGCTAAAGTCTATGGATGCAGGGAAACAGGTTGGAGGGATCTAACTGGATTCCTTAAATATTTGAATTTGTTTCAATGTTGTGTGTGATTATTTATAATCTGTGTATGATTATATTTGTGATTGAAATTATTGAAGGCTATGGTCTAGCCGAATATACTTTTGGTATCGTAGGATACCAGAAATATGAAATTGAACTTTTGGAAATCAAAGTAGAAGTTTTAAGCAAATTCATGTAAAGAATTGGGTGAATTTAAAAGAAGAAATTTAAATAGATAAAGTTTTATTGTTGAAAACTTATTGAATAAATTCCAAAATATGGGAAAAGATTTTTATAAATGGGTTTTGAATAATATTGTTTAATAGTTGAAGAATTTGTTTAAAATTTGGATTTTAAATGAATTGGAAGAGATAAAGGAATTTATTTTAAAAGAAATTTATTTTAAAAGGAAATAAATTTAGAAATCAATTTGGAAATTGATTTGGGTGTTTTGAAATAAATTTGGGAAATCAATTTGGAATTGATTTGGTGTTTTAAAATAAATTGGGAAATCAATTTGAAAATTGATTTGGTATTTGAAAATAAAGCTTTGGGAAATCCATTAGGAAATTGATTTTGGTGATTGAAAATAAATCTTTGGGAAATCCATTTGGAAATTGATTTGGTGTTTTGAAATGAATTTGGAAAATCAATATGGAATTTGATTTGGGTGTTTTGAAATAAATTTGGGAAATTGATTTGAAATTGATTTGGTATTTGAAAATAAATTTGGAAATCAATTGAAATTTGATTTGGTGTTGAAAGTGAATATTTGAAAATTGATTTGAAAATCGTATATCAATGGATATTTTGAAATTTAAATTCATAATGGGAATTTATAAAGGAAAGGGAAATTTGTTTTAAAAATAAATATTGATTTATTTTTAAAAGTGTGGAAAGGAATTTACGGATTTGGAATGTAAATTTGAAATAAATCGAGAAGGGTTTATTAATTGGTTTAAATGGACCATTTTGAAATGAAACTGTATTTTCCCTGGAAAGTCGAGTATATTTTCAAAGTAGCTTTTAAAGTATAAATTAGAAGTTCTAAAGTTGGTTTTAAAAGAATATTTTGGAGAAATTATTTTCTTAAGTTATTTTGAAAATCTTTAGAGTAAAGATTTATTTAATAAATAATAGAAGTGGTTTATTAAAGATTTAATTGATAATTGTTTAGAAAATGGTTATTTAAATAATTGTACTCTATCTACTAATTTTATTTTGAAAATTTGTTTGGACTTAAAGTTTATATGTAATATTAATATAATGTTTTCATAACTAATATTTAAGTAAGTGTGTAAAAATAGTTTTAATTTAAAATATTTCCAAACATATATTTGGATAAGAGATTTAAATTATTTTAAAGTATTCGGACTTGGCAGATTTTCAGTGGAAATAAATAATATCGGGAATTTTATTCCGCGAGTGAAAAATGATTTGAAATTTGTTTTCAAAGAGTTGAAATGTGAAAATATATCTTGTGAAGATATTCTGAAAATAAATAATTTGGGAAAATTATTTGAATTTGATGATTGTTGTGAATGTTGTTAATAGTTAAATAACCGACTATCAATGTTGCCCTTTGAAATGACACTTGAATTTGTTTTCAAACCAAGCGCTCATTATTCGGTTAAGCTGGGAGAGGACTTTATGTCATAAAACCCATTCTGAATAATGATACGACGAAATGGGATGGCATTTGAAGATGGTGTTGAAGACCGAGTATTTTCGAAAGCGAAAGGATTACCTATCGAATGTCTCTGCACCGAGTTACTCCGGTATAGAGATTTGATCACCCTTTGTGATGGGTAGTCCGAACGTGATTAGTGAATATCCGGATGTGCAAGGGCTTCTTTGGAAGTGCCTTTGGTTCCGTTCAATCCCGGAACGGACTTGTATGGATGTATGTCTGACGTTACACTTTGAGATGTAAAGCTAGTTTCTATCAAATACATTTCTGTTGGTGGCGGAGAATTTATTCTCTTAGCTTAACACCCTTCTCTGAGACGTACAAGCTCAGAGGTTATGTAGGTGATGGTTACTAGTGATACATTCCCAATTTGGTAATGTGGCATACGAAGTGCTGCTGATCATTTGTTGATCGAAGCATGGCTTTTGTGAAAAGCATATATTTGTGGACAAGACTGCATCAGGACCTCACAACCCGATAATGGTCAAAACAGGAGGAATGCAGCAAGACAATTTAGGGGTAGCGCCCTCAGGGTATGTCCATTTTCTTCTGGATAAAAAGTAGTATCATGGTATGGAGCCCAGATATTTACTTATGTTGATTTTGAAAGTGGTATCATGGTATGGAGCCCAGATACTGTACTTATGTGATTGTTGGTTGTCGGGATCCCGGGATAAAGGTCGGTAACGATTGGGGATGGCATACTTGTGGTAGTTACTCATGTGATAGTTGTATTACAGCACAGGGTAACTCGGCCTTGTGTTAGCAGAGAACTAAGGGATAGTTCTGGGGGGCGTCCTTCCAGAGGCGTTCCATTCGGTAAGAAAGTTCCTTAACCTGACCTTTTGTTGGAAATCCAAAGAAACAATACGATCCCTTTACGGTTTTAGTTGTATAACCTGCCCTTTACTATGATGGTCACCACTATTTTGATGGTAGCTATAGTAGGCATACAATAATGTTTGTATACCGGCTAAGATTAATGTTATACTTTCGAAATGTTTTCCACACTATGGACTAATGATAATATTAGAAAGATTTTGCATATCAAGCATGTTTAACTATCATAAGGAGAAATCTCCTCCAATTCTGCATTTGCATTGTGTGTGTAGTGGGAGGCCTTATGGTAGTTTCATTTTCCAAAAGCATAGCGGATTTGTTTTATTTTCTTTATGAAAATAACTATTTTAAGTTCTCACACCAGTCCCATGACTGACCTAGAGTTTATTATTCCCTTTCTAAACTCTGGGTGCCTATAATTTTCCACACGGGCAACATAGAGTCAGGTTATCAGGTCATTTTGGAATTCAGGATTTGCTGTGGAGCTCAAGAGACGAGCTGGATGGCGAGACGTACTTCAGTATACTATTATCCTTTCCGCTGTGTATTCAATTGTAGGGACAAGTTTATATAATTGTCCGGTTGCATGCTATGTAAGTTGTTGTACCCAGATGATGTTGTGATGTAAAACATATACATTCCTTTTGTTTTAAAGATTATTCATTTATCTATTATATGTTGTTCCACTGTGAAATGTGAGATTCTATTATTGTTTATGTTTCTTCTTTTATCTTCTTCTTCTTAAACCCTATTGGTTCGTTTTTTCGGCATTCGATCGTTCGGCAGTTGATACAGTGGGCGTATTGATGTCGACTTTCGGAAGTCTTAAAATCGGGTCGTTACAGATAATCAATGGGTTAATTAAGAAAAATAAGAAAAGAAGAAGAAAAACAAACACAAAATCTCACAGCGGAATGACAAAATATAATAATCAAATAACCAGTTCATGAAGCTGTTTTCTATACATTTGTTTATAATTTATACAATATTTATCAGAGTTATATATACAGCAAAAATAAAATATAAGGGAGTAGAACAACATGAAGCAGGGAATAATAATGGTAGTAACATACCAAATCTTCGTCCTCCAAAAATGATCTTCAATACGCTGAAATACTCAAGGCTGATCGAAGCATAATGAAAAGACAAAACACTCAAGTTAGGATTAAAATATTCTTATGTAAGTCAAATCGCTATCGTATGATATGAGTGTAGTGGCATCAGAGATGTTTACGTGGTTTCACATCTCCCATCCAATGTGTAATGTGCATGCAATAATCCAAGAGATGCTACGGGATTTTCAATCTCTTAAGGATTCGCCAAAATATTTATATAAAGTAGAATACGCTAAATATAGTGTCTAATTAGTAAAATAATGTTATAAACTAAAAAGAGATAAGATGCTGTTAGAAAAGAGGAGAGAGAAGAAAATGTTATTCACATTGATATCAGTTACATAGAGATTGATTGATTCAATTACATTACATAGGTTCATTTATATATAGGCCTTGGAGCATAAGATTGAATATATCCCATGATGTTGGACTAAATATAAAAACACAAATGCATATTCACTTTTATATTTACATATATTATAACATTCTCCCATGAATATGCGTCTTCAAAATCTTGGATGCTCATATGGTAGCTAGAAATTGTTCCTTTTGAAACGTCCATGACAATTGCTCCCCCTCATTATTATCTTGCTTTCATACATCCATTCAGTCGTTATGAATATTGTCTGTTGCTTCATTAAAAACGTCTGTTAGGAAAACCTAATGGAAAAACCTTGAATGAGGAAAATAGTACAACTTGAAATCATAGATATCATACAATGATATTCCTTTTAAAGAGTTTAATACTTCGGCATCAAAATAATGCATCATTAAAACCTTACTGAGAAAACCCCAATGAGAAAAATCTTAGTGAAGGAAAAAGAGTATAACGACATATTTTATTTTCATATTTCTTCAAATAAAGCTTGATACTTCTGGATCATACTAATGCCTCGTTAAAACCTTAATAAGAAAAACAGATGGAAAAAATCATAGTTAAGGACAAAAATATAATTTAACTTAAATAACATATTTGAGATGTTATTTCTTGAAGACACATTTGATTCTTCTAGATCAAGATAATGCCTCGTTAAAACCTTTGTAAGCAAAACCCAGTGTGAAAAATCTTAAATAAGGAAAAAGAGTACATTATAACTTACTTTCAAATGTTACTAGGGAGTTTATATTCTGGATCAATATAATGCCTCATTAAAACCTTACTAATAAAAACCCAGTTGGAAAAATCTTAGTTAAGGAAAAAGATTGCATTATAAAATACTTATGGATGCTCCCCTTAATTTAAAATTTTCCTCCGAATTCATATTTGTCTTTCGATAACTTAAATTGGTCATAGATACTTCTGAATCCATAAATTTGAATCTCATTAATAATACAATTTATTAATAATTTTCTTCGATACAATCAAATTTTCTAAGATTGTTTCTTCCAAATATAATTTGCATTTTATGCATTTTGTATGCTACTTTTACAAAAAACACTTCATGTGCTTTCATTTTTGTGCTTCAAATCAGTTTTGCGTATTACAACTATACATCTTTCATGAATATTAAAAATTTCATTACAACATTACTAAAAAGCAGGAAGTAATCTACTCACCTTGAAGTATATAAGGATTTTTATTATAATAATACTTAGAAGAAGGTTGTAATCTACACTTCATGTCTTTTGCATTCTTTATAACTACAAAAGTTATATATATTCTTCAGGAATTTGTATACTTTAATAAGTATTTGCATATCGCAACTACCACTTCAATAGATTCAATTGATATTTCTTATTAGAGTTTGTTCTCATTCATTGGTCTAGTCAATTAGAGGAATTTACTTGTTTTGTAGATCATTTGAATACATACATGAATTCAAGTCATCCAACATTTATGTTGAGTGAATTTTAAATCACTAAATAATATCTATGCATAATCTATATGATGAGCTTATAACAAACTTCAACTTGTTAGCTGAATATTTACATATATAGATGTATATGTGTGTCCACGTATTACACATATATTATAAATTTTCATATTCTTTCTCATTTGAATTAGTGATTTTTTTAGAACAAACTACATTCAAATGATATTTCTTATTAGAGTTTGTTCTCATTCATTGATATAGTCAATAAGAAGAATTTACTTGTTGTGTAGATCATTTGAATACATACATGACTTCAAGTCATCCAACATTTATGCTGAGTGAATTTTAAATCACTAAATAATATATATGCATAGTCTATATAATGAGCTTATAACAAACTTCAGGTTGTTAGCTGAATATTTACATATATGGATGTATACTTGTGTCCACATATTACACATATATTATAAATTTTCATATTCTTTCTCATTTGAATTAGTGATTTTTTTAGAACAAACTATTATAAGGATCCAAACTATTAATTTCTATTTATAAATAAATGTCAACATGAATTTGTCAAAACCGCATGATAATGTTCAAAATATTTGATTTGGAACCATATCGAACTTCTGGTTCGAACAAAATATACACACAACTTCAAGTTGTTAAGTTTTATTCCTCAATTATATCTCAAATATTAGTTTTGAACATTAATTATGATTACTTATCATAGAATAATTTATAATTGCATATAGACATTTCTACACATCTCTTTTGAGAGTTCTGCAAAAACAATTACAGCAAAAATAATAATAATAATATCTTCTAGATACTTGGAATGTTAGAGATACAAATCTCCTCAAGACCGTATGTATAGCTTGTAATAAAATTATGATATGAAATATAGACTATCTCTTCAGAAGAATATTTAAAGATATTTCTTCAAGAAATGATTATCCATGTAATATCTTATGAAATAATAACTAGGAACATGACATTTATGATATAATTAGACATATGAACATAGAGCAATATATTCTAGAGATAATTTAGTTTCTTACCTATTGGGAAGTTTGATATAATTATAATGAAATATATGATACACGTTGCATAGCTCCCAAACTTTTAGGATCTAATCTTAACTAAATTAGGATCCTTCATAATCAAATTTCTATGCATTTATTTGGTTTAATAAAATTACCAAATATATAAACAAATCTCTTCTAGAGATATGTTATCATTTCCTAATTTATTAGTCTCTTTTAGGGATATTTTATTATCCCCACTCCTAGAGTGAATTTATCTCTTCTAGAGATATATATGCACTATTGGAGTGCCATATCGATGTACAATATTTCTTTTGTATAAATTATATACTTACTATCTTTACAATAACATAAAACATCTCTATTGGAGATTTTTGTTGTAACTGTCTTTGAAATGACATATCAAACTTTAAATACAATAATAAAATTAGATGCACCAAATGAAAGTAAGATGCAAAAATAAAACCACTGCTTCTGGAGTGTAATATTGGTATACACTTCCCTTTTTCTTTTCTAGGTATAAATTATTGTTATTACTTCGAAAATTTTATATGATATTCCTTCAAGGAATATAGTGTTTCCTTTTAAGGAATTGCAATGTAACAAAAATAAAATTCCTATAACATCTTTTCTGGGATGTTGGATTTTGCAATATAAATTTAAATAAATCTCTAAAACATCTCTTTAGGAGATTAATACACACACACATTCGTGTATATAAATAGTATGGCATTTAAATTATCTATTATAGAATGTTAAAATGTATTTCTATAACTAAATAGCTAGTCGTATGTAAATAGAAGTAATTTGTCAGACCATTAGGATTTTTTTTCATGATTAGAAAAAACCAGATCTACAAATTATTTTACAGTACTTATCAAACTTCAAGTTTGAGTTATCATAGATTTATCAATGAGAAAGCAACAAAGAGAATAATTAAATTACAGTTACTCATAAATGAAATTAGACTTTGCATTGCGCAAAACCTGTTAATTGATCATGCATACTTTTCCATAATTGGAAGTAAATAATTGGGAAAAATAATTTAAACTGACCACAACATATAAATTGAAATGTTATTTGTATTCATACCAAATAATAAACATCCCTTTTCCAAGACTAAACTAATAGTTACATTTTCAATCCAGTGATGTTTGAAATATCATGTAACATAATACCTTCAGGATAATATAATGTAAGTGTGAAGATATAAGGTAAGGCATAACTCATTTGGAGATTTTTGTAATCTCTTGAACGCGACATCATTATCTTATATGATGATTTATTAATTTCCTTTAACTTCTTGAAGAAGTACAACTTTTCCATTTTACACAATTTCAATAGAGCTTCGGGCTTCTAATTCACAAACTTCAAGTTCATTAATTTTTTATGAACTTCGGGTTCTCAAATTTTGTGTAAACTTCTCCTTTTTTTGGAAGCTTGTACATTTTGACAAATTAAAAAAAATACCAATAAGAATTCGAACTTGTAAACTTTATGTAACGACCCGATATTTTCAACCATTCGCATCCATTATAAGTGTATAGGTAGACACTCATGCCGAAATTGAATTGCTCAAAATACCGCGTTGTAAATAAAATTTGGCAAATCTTAGAATATACAGTAAATAAATATAATCACAGATCACAAACACAAAGTAAAATAATGCAGCGGAAGTAAAAGAAATAGTAGTTTATGAAGCTACTATATAAATATAACAGAGTTACATCAGATACAACAGAAGAAATAGAGTACAACAGAAGTCTAAATACAATAACCAAGTACAAGCTGAGTAGAACAACAGAACTGAAATAGATAGGACAAGACAAGCAGATAATCTCCATTGATTCAAATCTCCAAGAGTGTGGAAATCCAAATCTGTGAATAACTCAGGCTGACCCGAGCGTAAATAAAAATAAAACACTCGAGTCAGGACATACATACTTATACAATGTAAACCAACTCAAGTGAACTGTAGCAAAGGTACAAGTAACTTAAAGAATGCTTGGGATCGCCCATTCTTTAAGGATCCGTTAAACTATTTACTATGTAGTAATATACGCTATATACAGTAGTGTCTAATTAGTAAAGTATAATCATATAGAAAATAGCGTTAAGGGGATGGTGAACCTTAACACGGTCGTATCTTTAAACCAAAATCGTAGTGGGCTCGATATGGTAGGTGACACGGCACACAAGGCAATTCCAGGGTAGATATACCAATTACGCACACGGACTGATGGAAACGCATAGCAGCCACTACCGCTCCACCTCGAACAACACTCCCAAATCAAGGGTGCGCACCAAATCAATCACAAGTAATAGAATGGTATCGAAGAAGTGTGTCCGATAAGAGGTGCTACCTCACTGGTCCGAGATCGCTCCTGTTTTAGCCACCTTATGCCAACTCACGGGAGTTGGGTCCATGTATATATACCTTAGGATCGTCGTCACCATCCTACTTCATTCTGGAAACTCCACCGCGTACATGGTTGTCAAAGTGGTTTTCGGTATCGACAGAGAGTATGTCTATATCCGATCCCGGTCTCTTTAACAACCAATCGTTATTATAACCCATGGTTATAAAATTAAAAACAGTTTATACTTCAAACTAGAATATCATTTCAAATCCAAATCTTTATCAAAATAAAGATTAAATCAATTCCAAACCATTTCAATATATTTAAAATATCATATCATTTCAAACCTTCATTTCAAATCATTTCAATATATCAAAATATCATATCTTTCCAAAACTTCATTTCAAATCATTTTTATATACCAAAATATCATTTGAGTTCAAATCTAAATATTCAAATTTAAATAGTTTTTAAATTCAAAGATATCATTCATTTATTATCATTTCAAGTCACCTTTTAAATAGTTTTTATTTCAATCAAAATAATTCATCTAAACCATTTAAAAGTGTAAATATTATACTTTCAAATCAAGTATTAAAATTTTCAAAGTTTCAATTCAATTCAATCATTTATTTCAATTAAATTTCCAAAGACCATTTCAAATCTTATAAATTTCAGATATAGTTTTAATCCACAAAATAACTATTCAAATTATAAAAATAAATTCCAAAGCTTTATTATCCTATATTTCATAAGTCCAATATCATTTAAATAGATTCAGATTACAAGTAAACCAAATATTTTTCATACTAATATAAACTTCAATTATTTATTCCAAGATTTAATATCATTTCAAATTCATTATATTTAATAATTACATATTTAATATCCAAATTTAATCTTTTCCAAAGATCATTTATTCATTGGAATTTATTAAACAAAGAAAATTCAACTTTCGCAGCACTTAGAAAATGCTACGAAATGTTATGTTTAAAAAAAACAATTCATTAACAAAAGACAACATTTAAAATGTTGTAATATCTTAATTTAGTTTCAATTAGAATTTTAGTTAAATTTAACAACTATAGCATTAACAAAGTGTTATAATAACCCTTAGTTCAAATTTGCTATTTGGTTCATTTAAAACAACTACAGCATTTTCCAATGCTGTAATATCTTTACATTACATTTCAAAGATGCTGTCAAATCAAATTCAGAGTTTTAATTTATAATTTCACACATAATTAACTTTTAATATAAATCATTTTAACTTATAAAATCATATATTTTTGACATTTAAAAACAATCATTTAGATACCTTTATTTCTATGATTTTTTAAAGTCAAATTTCCATACAAAAAATCAAGTTAAATAACAATTAAATTTTTATTTCTTTAATTAAATTCTTAACTTAACAACTAAGTTTAAATTTTCAAAATATAACTTTTTTTCCATTTATTTTACTTAATTAAAAATTCACTTTTAAACAAATTTCACAAAATTCAATTTAAGTTATATTTCCAAATTCATATTAAATATTCATTTATTTCATATTTTAATTTATACAAAATCATTAACACTTTTAAAAAAAATATTATTTTTTTATAAAATCGTTAAAGTCATCTATTAAATCAAACTTGTCATATTTTCTTACTTTACATAAATTCCATTTATAAACAAAATCATAAATTCCAAAATTAGCTTATATTTCAAATTCTACTTCACCATTTACTTAATTCACTTATTTAACTTGTAGAAAATCACAATTTTTTTTATAGAAATCATTTTAATAAAGTTTAAATCAAAATATAATAATATTTACATTTTTAAAATATTTTAAAAATTTTAGAAAAAAATATAAACCACGGGTCTGTATATAACTTTCTAGCCTAGGTCAGGTGATACGGATATGTATCATTTCAATCCGCAGTTTACAAAGAAAAACCGGGTTTTATCATTTCAAACCCGCAATCCCAAGTAATATAATAAATAAATAAAAACTGTTCAGGCCTATCATTTCAGCACATAATGATTTTTCCCTATTCTAAAGTCCGTTCGGGTATTTATCATTTCAACCCATAATGATTCTAACCTACAGAGAACTTGCAGTGTGATAAACTGATATAAATAAATAGTATACAATATATAACAGTAACAGATGATATAACATGTGTATAAACAGGGATGAACATCGTATAAACATAATATAATAGTTATAACAGGATGATATAAATTTACAGATTCAAGTGATGTTAGTTTTTCAATTATATAAGTACATATTAGTCTGGTGAGATTTACTCACTTGTATAAGCTGGAGAAAACGATCAAAAGCACAAACTGAGATCCTCAAAAGCACAATGGCATGACAACATGGATATGACAAGAGAGTGGAGAGAGCCAAAGCTATACACCTTGAATTCATTTACATAAAACAATGCATATATACATAAGATTTCAACCCAAAATCAATAAACAATGCTAGAACGATTGTATAAAACGACTCCAAAAACATTGCACTTGCTTTCAACCTCCTATACTTTAGTTACAGGTCTAAAATGTACTGTTAAGGGTTGAATTTGGATCTAGTCTTGGGTCTATATGGTCGTCCTAACATGGTTTAAAAGATGGTGCAATATATAGGTGCTTGGATCTACAACTACAAGGCAACAATCAACATTTTCAAGCCAAAATGGGTTCGGTCAAGGGGTCCTATGGGTTTGTCCTAGTGCTCAGATGGTGGTGGGTGGTGTGGCAGTGGGTGGTGGTCAGGTCAGAGAAATGGGTGGCGGAGGAGGTGGTGGCAAAGGTGGTGGAAGTGGTGAATGAGGAAGGGTGTGCTCGGTTTTGACATAAGGTGATGGTTTGAGTAAATAGGGGGTGGTGCTCTAGCCTAGGGATGGTCGGCCTGATGGGATGGTGATCTGGAGTTGGTGGTGGCTAGTTGTGGTGGTGGTGGGGTCAGCCTAGCTGCTGGAGGAGGTGGGGCCGGTTACATATAGTTGAAAGCAATGGTAATGGTTAGTAGAAAATCAAAGTAAAACAAGAGAAGAAGAAGAAAACATTACCAAATTTTTGATCAAGGAAGAAAAATTTTGCCGTGAATTTTTTTGTGGTTAGAGGAATGTTAGAGTAAGTGAAAAATGATTAAGATGTGGCTTGAAAAGAAAAGTATTGTATGGCCAAATGTTTTTTTTAATGAGATGTAGGTTGGAAAATGAAAAGGGGGAAGAGGAAAAGTCAAAAGGAGATAAAGAGTTTCAAGTCTTTTCAAATTTCCACAAATTCATTTTAATTTTATAAATACATAAAAAGGCTGATAATAAAGATAAATAAACTCAGAAAATAAAATAAATAAGAAAATAAAATAAATAAATTAAGTAAAAATCAAATAAATAAAGAAAATGGCAATATATACATAACTAGGCTTTATAAATTTGAAACAAATTCAAATGAACTTTAGAAAATTTTTATGTACTTGAAAAATATTTATAAATAAAGATAAGAACACAAAATAAAAATGAATTCACAAAAATGAATAAATATATTTTAATTAAATATAATTAAATGAAGAAAATAGCAGAAAAATGGAAATTAGGCTTTATAAATTGAAATAAATTCAAGTATACTTTAGAAAAATTATATTATCATTTTAAAAATATTAAAAGACATAAAATAACCTATTAACACATATTAAAACAAAATATGACAATAAAAATATAATTTATATGATTTAAAATAAATAATATTGCAAAATAAACAGTTTATACACAAATTGAAAATTACATAACTTCTACAATATAAGTCTGTTTTCAACGAAACGAAAAGCAGTATTTATGGAATTAAGTCTATTTTCATAATAAAAGATAAAATTTAAGAATTTGAAATATTTAAATTTAAAGTTCAAAAGTCAAAGTTTGACCAGTTTGAATAGAAATTCACTTTTCAGTGAAATATCCAATTTATACTAGTTTGAACTATAAATCGCTTAATAATCAACATTTATATTTAAAATGAAATGTTTGAAATAGAACAAGTTTAAATAATTTTAAAATAAAAAAAATAAAGTCAAAATTAAAATATATTCAAAATCTAGGGTTGTTACACTCTCCCCCACTCAAAACTTTTCGTCCCCGAAAAGGAATGAAGTACGGGAAAGCACAGAAAAAAATAGAGTGAAATAAGATTAAGGCAGGATGACAAGGAGATTGAGATTATACCTGACGACTATTGTTATATGTAAGTTTAACAAGGTGGATGGCAAGCAATGCCCAGATTAAAATAAGTACCAAAGATTATTAAAGATTATAGAAAGATTTCTAAATAGAAAGATTATAAAAGATGCCTATACCAGTCTATGGCAAGATGAGGAAAATAAGAATAACCAAAAGACAGTTTGAAAACAAAACAAGATAATAAGTTTGAAAAACAAAATAAGATAATAGGTTTGAAATTTCCATGATTTCAGCTTAAATTGATAATTAATTTTACACAAGTTAAATAAACCTTAACTATCTCTAATTTCATTATCTTATCATCAAATTCTCTTAAACTAACAATTTCAAAAATCATGGATTTGATTAAAATTAAGTGTATAACATTCAATAAATTTAATTCTTCTTTATTCCTAATTAAAATTAAATTTATTCCTCTCAATATTTTTATCATCTATGTTAGATATACTTACACTTATTATAACTGTTTTAATTTATTTTTAGTTCCTTTAACATCATTTATATTGTAGATTATTCAATTAACCTTTTTTTCTATTTACCTCTGTTAGTCTTTTTATAACTAAAATTTAAGTGTATAATATTTATTATAACCACTCAAATTTTATTTATAAAATCTTTTTATATTGTATATTATCCAATTACATTGTTAACTTCTAAAATTTAGGTAAGTTATACTGGAATGCAATGGTGTATTATACAAATAAAACTTTCTAAAATTAATATACAATATAAACATTCTAATTCAATCCTTTCAAGCTTGAATATTTATTCAAAATTTTGGTTTTCTTTTTATACTTGAAGTTATTATTTAAGATAGAATTTAAGAATAAAATTTCTGATTCCTTTCAAACCATTTAGAAATAAATAAATGTATGTACATAATTTGTCAAATCAAATTTAAATCATATATCTATATATATTATAAATCAAATCATATTTTAGAAATTCAAATCAATTAAATTTCCCAAAACAAAGCTGTAGCAAGACTACAGAATGGTCTCTTTACTTCGAAACTCGAAAATGAACGTCGATCATGTCGCGGTCATCACCGAAATTATTTTCCAGCGACAAAGAGAAGAGCATTAAAATTTTAAAACTTTAAAATTTTTTGGAAACAAATTTCTATTCAAAAATACTTTAAATAATATATCCTTTTAAAACTTTAAACACATGGTTTGAAACAATCGGAAATTAAATTCTCAAATTCTTGATTTAAATTCATTTCAGTTTCCAAAATCAATTTATAAACATCTATTTATAAATTCATTTATAGAATGATAAATCAAGTATTATCATTTTAAATAACCAATTTAAATCAATTTATTAAGTTCCATAATATTTACTTATATCAAAATTTATTTCATTAACCAAATTTTAATGTAATATTGTGTCAGTTTGTTTTGTCAAAGTGTTTTAGAAATCCTATCGATAGCATTGATCAGATGAATCGATCGGAAGCCCAAATCAACATCAACAACTCAAACAACACAATATAAAATAAAATATAGATTTAAAAGTACAATTCCAAAGTGTTGGAGATAGTTTAGAAACAAAAGACAAGATGGTTAAATAGAGTAGAGAGATGGGTAAGCTTAGATAAATCGCGGACAACCTTAACCAGGTCACCGTGACTTAATGAATAAGATCAATGTGGATTTTTCTACGGTAAATCTACATTCGATCTCAAGAGATAGAGTTTGGAGTAATAAAAGATATTAGCATCTAAACCAAGGATAGATATAAATCTCTGGTGAATCGATCCAAATTTGTAAAGGAGTTTCCCCCTTTACCAGAAAATTAGAATATTGGCGAGACCGCCAATTCACTATAAAGATCATTCGAAGTGGAGTTATGGGATACTCCAGAATCAAAAGAAGATGAATAGTGAGGGACACGAATGGATTTTGGAACCGCAAGGAACATTCCAAAATTCAAAGGAAATCGAGTCAAAAAGGAAGAGATTCAAACTCGAACGAAAGTGATTCTGTAAATAAATTTACCCTATATTCTAAATTTTTCCTCAAAGCCAAAGTTCTGATACCAACTGTAACGACCCGATATTTTCAACCATTCGCATCCATTATAAGTGTATAGGTAGACACTCATGCCAAAATTGAATTGCTCAAAATACCACGTTGTAAATAAAATTTGGCAAATCTCAGAATATACAGTAAATAAATATAATCATAGATCACAGACGCAGAGTAAAATAATGCAGCGGAATTAAAAGAAATAGTAGTTCATGAAGCTACTATATAAATATAACAGAGTTACATAAGATACAACAGAAGAAATAGAGTACAACAGAAGTCTAAATACAATAACCAAGTACAAGCTGAGTAGAACAACAGAACTGAAATAGATAGGACAAGACAAGTAGGTAATCTCCAGCGATTCAAATCTCCAAGAGTGTGGAAATCCAAATCTGTGAATAACTCAGGCTGACCCGAGCGTAAATAAAAATAAAACACTCGAGTCAGGACATACATACTTATACAATGTAAACCAACTCAAGTGAACTGTAGCAAAGGTACAAGTAACTTAAAGAATGCTTGGGATCGCCCATTCTTTAAGGATCCGTTAAACTATTTACTATGTAGTAATATACGCTATATACAGTAGTGTCTAATTAGTAAAGTATAATCATATAGAAAATAGCGTTAAGGGGATGGTGAACCTTAACACGGTCGTATCTTTAAACCAAAATCGTAGTGGGCTCGATATGGTAGGTGACACGGCACACAAGGCAATTCCAGGGTAGATATACCAATTACGCACACGGACTGATGGAAACGCATAGCAGCCACTACCGCTCCACCTCGAACAACACTCCCAAATCAAGGGTGCGCACCAAATCAATCACAAGTAATAGAATGGTATCGAAGAAGTGTGTCCGATAAGAGGTGCTACCTCACTGGTCCGAGATCGCTCCTGTTTTAGCCACCTTATGCCAACTCACGGGAGTTGGGTCCATGTATATATACCTTAGGATCGTCGTCACCATCCTACTTCATTCTGGAAACTCCACCGCGTACACAGTTGTCAAAGTGGTTTTCGGTATCGACAAAGAGTATGTCCAAATCCGATCCCGGTCTCTTTAACAACCAATCGTTATTATAACCCATGGTTATAAAATTAAAAACAGTTTATACTTCAAAATAGAATATCATTTCAAATCCAAATCTTTATCAAAATAAAGATTAAATCAATTCCAAACCATTTCAATATATTTAAAATATCATATCATTTCAAAACTTCATTTCAAATCATTTCAATATATCAAAATATCATATCTTTCCAAAACTTCATTTCAAATCATTTTTATATACCAAAATATCATTTGAGTTCAAATCTAAATATTCAAATTTAAATACTTTTTAAATTCAAAGATATCATTCATTTATTATCATTTCAAGTCGCCTTTTAAATAGTTTATATTTCAATCAAAATAATTCATCTAACATTTAAAAGTGTAAATATTATACTTTCAAATCAAGTATTAAAATTTTCAAAGTTTCAATTCAATTCAATCATTTATTTCAATTAAATTTCCAAAGACCATTTCAAATCTTATAAATTTCAGATATAGATTTAATCCATAAAATAACTATTCAAATTATAAAAATAAATTCCAAAGCTTTATTATCCTATATTTCATAAGTCCAATATCTTTTAAATAGATTCAGATTACAAGTAAACCAAATATTTTTCATACTAATATAAACTTCAATTATTTATTCCAAGATTTAATATCATTTCAAATTCATTATATTTAATAATTACATATTTAATTTCCAAATTTAATCTTTTTCAAAGATCATTTATTCATTGGATTTAATTAAACAAAGAAAATTCAACTTTCGCAGCACTTAGAAAATGCAACGAAATGTTATGTTTAAAAAAACAATTCATTAACAAAAGACAACATTTAAAATGCTGTAATAACTTAATTTAGTGTCAATTAGAATTTTAGTTAAATTTAACAACTATAGCACTAACAAAGTGCTATAATAACCCTTAGTTCAAATTTGCTATTTGGTTCATTTAAAACAACTACAGCATTTTCCAATGGTGTAATATCTTTACATTACATTTCAAAGATGCCGTCAAATCAAATTCAGAGTTTTAATTTATAATTTCACACATAATTAACTTTTAATATAAATCATTTTAAATTATAAAATCATATATTTTCACATTTAAAAACAATCATTTAAATACCTTTATTTCTATGATTTTTTAAAGTCAAATTTCCATACAAAAAATCAAGTTAAATAACAATTAAATTTTCATTTCTTTAATTAAATTCTTAACTTAACAACTAAGTTTAAATTTTCAAAATATAACTTTTTTTCCATTTATTTTACTTAATTAAAAATTCACTTTTAAACAAATTTCACAAAATTCAATTTAAGTTATATTTCCAAATTCAGCTTAAATATTCATTTATTTCATATTTTAATTTATACAAAATCATTAACACTTTTAAAAAAAATATTATTCTTTAATAAAATCATTAAATTCATCTTTTAAATCAAACTTGTCATATTTTCTTACTTTACATAAATTCCATTTATAAACAAAATCATAAATTCCAAAATTAGCTTATATTTCAAATTCTACTTCACCATTTACTTAATTCACTTATTTAACTTGTAGAAAATCACAATTTTTTTTATAGAAATCATTTTAATAAATTTTAAATCAAAATATCATAATATTTACATTTTTAAAATATTTTCAAATTTTTAGAAAAATATATAAACCACCGGTCCATATATAACTTTCTAGCCTAGGTCAGGTGATACGGATATGTATCATTTCAATCCGCAGTTTACAAAGAAAAACCGGGTTTTATCATTTCAAACCCGCAATCCCAAGTAATATAATAAATAAATAAAAACCGTTCAGGCATATCATTTCAGCCCATAACAATTTTTCCCTATTCTAAAGTCCGTTCAGGTATTTATCATTTCAGCCCATAGTGATTCTAACCTACAGGGAACTTGTAGTGTGATAAACTGATATAAATAAATAGTATACAATATATAACAGTAACAGATGATATAACATGTGTATAAACAGGGATGAACATCATATAATCATAATATAACAATTATAACAGGATGATATAAATTTATAGATTCAAGTGATGTTAGTTTATCAATTATATAAGTACATATTAGTCTGGTGAGATTTACTCACTTGTATAAGCTGGAGAAAACGATCAAAAGCACAAACTGAGATCCTCAAAAGCACAATGGCACGACAACATGGATATGACAAGAGAGTGGAGAGAGCCAAAGATATACACCTTGAATTCATTTACATAAAACAATGCATATATACATAAGATTTCAACCCAAAATCAATAAACAATGCTAGAACGATTGTATAAACGACTCCAAAAACAATGCACTTGCTTTCAACCTCCTATACTTCAGTTATAGGTCTGAAATGTACTGTTAAGGGTTGAATTTGGATCTAGTCTTGGGTCTATATGGTCGTCCTAACATGGTTTAAAAGATGGTGCAATATATAGGTGCTTCGATCTACAACTACAAGGCAACAATCAACATTTTCAAGCCAAAATGGGTTCGGTCAAGGGGTCCTATGGGTTTGGCCTGGTGCTCAGGTTGTGGTGGGTGGTGGTCAGGTCAGAGCAATGGGTGGCGGAGGAGGTGGTGGCAAAGGTGGTGGAAGTGGTGAATGAGGAAGGGTGTGCTCGGTTTTGACATAAGGTGATGGTTTGAGTAAATAAGGGGTGGTGCTCTAGCCTAGGGATGATCGGCCTGATGGGATGGTGATCTGGAGTTGGTGGTGGCTGGTTGTGGTGGTGGTGGGGTCGGCCTAGCTGCTGGAGGAGGTGGGGTCGGTTACATATAGTTGAAAGAAATGGCAATGGTTAGTAGAAAATCAAAGTAAAACAAGAGAAGAAGAAGAAGAAAACATTACCAAATTTTTGATCAAGGAAGAAAAAATTTTCCGTGAATTTTTTTGTGGTTAGAGGAATGTTAGAGTACATGAAAAAAGAGGAAGATGTGGCTGGAAAAGAAAAGTATTGTATGGTCAAAATTTTTTTTAATGAGATGTAGGTTGGAAAATGAAATGGCGGAAGAGGAAAAGTCAAAAGGAGATAAAGACTTTCAAGTCTTTTCAAATTTCCACAAATTCATTTTAATTTTATAAATACATAACAAGGCTGATAATAAAGATAAATAAACTCAGAAAGCAAAATAAATAAGAAAATAAAATAAATAAATTTAAATAAAAATCAAATAAATAAAGAAAATGGCAATATATACATAACTAGGCTTTATTAATTTGAAACAAATTCAAATGAACTTTAGAAAATCTTTATGTACTTGAAAAATATTTATAAATAAAGATAAGAACACAAAATAAAAACAAATTTACAAAAATGAATAAATATATTTTAATTAAATATAATTAAATGAAGAAAATAGTAGACAAATGGAAACTAGGCTTTATAAATTGAAATAAATTCAAGTATACTTTAGAAAAATTATATTATCATTTTAAAAATATTAAAAGACATAAAATAACCTATTAACACATATTAAAACAAAATATGACAATAAAAATATAATTTATATGATTTAAAATAAATTATATTGCAAAATAAACAGTTTATACACAAATTGAAAATTACATAACTTCTACAATATAAGTCTGTTTTCAACGAAACGAAAAGCAGTATTCATGGAATTAAGTCTATTTTCATAATAAAAGATAAAATTTAAGAATTTGAAATATTTAAATTTAAAGTTCAAAAGTCAAAGTTTGACCAGTTTGAATAGAAATTCACTTTTCAGTGAAATATCCAATTTATACTAGTTTGAACTATAAATCACTTAATAATCAACATTTATATTTAAAATGAAATGTTTGAAATAGAACAAGTTTAAATAATTTTAAAATAAAAAAAATAAAGTCAAAATTAAAATATATGCAAAATCTAGGGTTGTTACACTTTATCAGAAAGTCTTATCATAATTCATGACTTCGGGTCTTCGATTTTGAGTTATACAACTGCTATTAAAATAATTTCTTTGCACAACTTCAGGTTGTTGTCAAAACCTATTTTCATTTGACGATTAAATTTTATGATCCTCTTTTTTTTAGTTAGAAGTTCTAGTTCTTCATTTTAAGGAAACTTGTAATTCACTGATTCATGGAAACTCAACCTTTTATCGTTATGGAAACTACAGGTTCTCAATTATTATTTCCTTTTTTTAAGGAAAAATTGGAAGATATTAAGCATACATGTAAGCTTTTATTAATGTTTCCATTCACTTCAAATGAGCTAAATCATGATCAATATTAGATCTAAACTTAATATGATTTTCTAGATACGTATTATCTTTATATTGTTTCTCTAAGGAACAATAAAATACTTCTTTTGGAAACTCAAATCCATATCCAAACTAAATACAATCAAATTCAATAAATTTTCTTGAATCAACAATATCAAATTTTATCAAGTTCAAACATGCTTTCCAAAATAAATGAACCCAAAAATATAAAAATAAGCATGATATTAAGATCTATAATATAGTAAGATCAGAAAAATAACAAAAAAATAGATCTATAGTAGAATGAGATCAAAAATATAATAACTAACAAAATAAGAATGAGATCTCAAAGTTTATATCTATATGAGATCTAAAATTATAAGAGTAATATAATAAAATCTAAAAGATAAATAGATTCAGATCTGAAGGAGTAGATCTAGAATGAAATGACATCTATAAAAGAAAATGAAAAAATGATTTGGCAGATTAGATCAATCAGACCAGAAAAATGACTTACCGCTTTGAGATTTATAATTGGATCTGGAAAAGAATAGATCCGATTTCATAAATTATCACAATTGTAGATCTATATTTTTTTTATAGAGATTGTGTTGATAACGTGTTATAAACTAAAAAGAGATAAGATGCCATTAGAAAAGAGGAGAGAGGAGAAACTATTATTCACACTGATATCAGTTACATAGAAATTGATTGATTCAATTACATTACATAGGCTCCTTTATATATAGGCCTTGGAACATGAGATTAAACATATCACATGATGTGGGACTAAACAGAAAAAAACAAAAGAATATTCACTTTTATATTTACATATATTATACAAATAAATATTTTTGTTAGTGTTAAGGCGTCACATTAACCCCCCTTAATGCATTTTTAAGCATTATCATACAGTTTGTATATAACGCTCCAGTAGCACGTCGGGGGATAGGGATGTGTTGTGATACGACAATACTCAACCAAAACCGTATAGGTTTCGCATAGGGATAAAAATATGATAAGGTACGTGAGGCAACACCCAAGGTAGGATACTACTAGTTCGGGTTGTAGGGCTGGTACTAATGCATCGTAGCCACAGTCGCCCACCGCGTATATCCATCAAATATCGAGTCAAAGGGAGGTTATCCCAAAAATCAAGGTGCACCAATCGAAACCAAAAACAATGGTAATAATATGGATCAAGTATAAGAAAATCGAAGAGTGGATGTCTGCTAGGGGTAGCTAGCCCGCTTAGCCTTGTCAAGCCGCCCTGTTTTAGTCATTTCAAATTGGCACACGGAGTCTATCCATCATCATTCTCTTTCTTCAAAGCCAGCAAACGACGCCCAAACCAACCGCTTCGTTCTAGAGTCCCTTCTGCGTACAAATTTTTTAAAGTGGTTCCAATATTGACAGAGAGTATGCAATTAAGAGGGCCCGGTCTCTTTAACAACTACACGTCGTTTTACATACCAGTTTTACATTTCGAAACACGATTCATACTTGATATTGAAAAATCATATTCGCTTCGAAATCAATTACATTTCGAAATATCAAACTTACTTCTAATATGTTAATTTTCGCTTTAAAATCATATTCACTTCAGAATTCGATTTGGATTACAATTTAGGTTATAATTTCATTTTAACCCAATTTGCATTTAAACCTATAATTTGAATATAAACAATTCCCACTTTGACCAGTTTGAATTTTTAGAAAATAGTTTGAATAGGTTTAAGTAGTTTAAAAAGTAAAATAGTTTGATATAAAATGGTTTGAGTATTGAAATGATTTATATAGTAAAATAGCTTAGAAAATCAAAATAATTTGAGTATTCAAAAAATAGTTTTAAACAGTTTATATTAAAATAATTTATTTGACAATAATTTCAAAGTCAAACTGATTCAATGCCAAATCTTCCAATTAAAGTCAATTTCAATTTCCATTACAATTTAAATCGATTCAATTCTAATTCCAACTAGAATTAACTTCGATTCCAATTTCAATTCAAATCAATTTCAATTTCGATTTGAAATTAATTCAGTTCCATTTTCAAATTAATTCGATTTTGATTTCAAATTAATTCAATTCAATTTCAGTTCCAGATTGAATTAATTTCTATTCAATTCTCAATTTTAAACCATTTCAATTTATATCAATTTTAAGCTCAATTACAAAATATCCATAATTAAATTTTAAACTTCAATACTTGATTAGAGGTTCAACTCTTTAAAATAATTCAATTCCAAGCCAAATTTGGAAATATCCATTTAAATTATTTCTACCGGATTCATTTCAAAGTCCAAATAAATGTTCAAATCTTTTAAACAAACACTTTCCATAATTTAAATCATATTTCAATTATAGCTTCAAACTTCAATTTGATTATTTAAACAATTCCTGTTAACAAATTTCAATCTCAACATTTCGATCCCAAGTTCGAAAATAATTCGATTTCCATAAATTTGATTTTTTATTTCTTTAAATCAAAATCATTTAAATAATTTCAAGACCAAGAATTTAAAATCATTTAATTTAACCAATCAGGTGTCCGTATATAATTTTCTATCCTATGGCCAAGTGAATAGTTATTTCAGTTTAATTCAAGGGATGTATATATATCATTTCAATCCAAATCAAAATGTCATAGATATATATCATTTAAACCTATTTCTTAATTTATTTGAAATAGTTCAATTTACAGTCTTATATACTATAAATAATTAACGGGGTGATAACAAGATATATATAAAAATAAATAAACATCCAATCATCCAAAATATTAACCAATTGGCATCCATCATAATCTATCATCCAAACAGCCAAATATCACTACAATTAACCCATTATCAATAATCGGGAATTTTACTAGCAGTTTAATTCTAATTTCAATTTAACTATTAATTCAAAATTTCTACCATATAAATTTCTATATCGATTTCCATGTAAGTTAAATTTACCAAACAACAATCAATAGATTTAAATCACTTTAGGATTGCAATCTAACTAACATAAAAATATTATAGTACTTCATAAGCATTATAAAACACTTGCCTTTTATTTGAAATCGAAAATATTTCATCTTCAAATAAATTCCACTTCCACTCCATGTTGTAGACGATGTCAATACGGTCGCAACGCGACTCGTTTCGCTCGAATCGGACCTCGTAAGAACAAAATACGATTTTATTATCTAAATGAATAGGAATTAACTAAATTAATTATCTTAAACTAATATACCAAGTCCTCTCCCACGTTAATTATCCTCTTGGCGTACGCGTTCTTGTGCATAGAACCCAAACCTAGTGACAGAAAACATGACACACTCCACCACCACAGCCACCGGACCTCTATCCAAGCATGCCATCACTCGCGCCCATCTCCAAGCCACCATCGCCGCTCTCCACTGTCGTGCACGCACGCGCCTATCCCAAAGCAAAACCCTAACATTTGTAGTCGAACCCTACGCCAATGCCACCCTCGCCTTTGTCTTCCCCACATGCGCACTCGCGCTGGCGCTTGTGACATTTGCAGTTTTGTTTGACTTTTTTATCTTCATTCGTTGAATTTTTAAACGAGAGAAAGTAAACGAGGGACAGGGAGACAAATTTGTAGGCGGGGTATATGATATATTGGAGGGGGAAGTAAATATATTATTTAATTAGAAAATATCTCGTTTGATCGACCCGTGAAATCCCAAACTCCAAATGAAGCGTGTCGCCTGGTGTTCTTTATGTTATACCTTATTCGAAACGTAATGGAACCAGTCCTGAGGCCTAATTCGATCATATGCAGAAGATAGCTTTTCAAATCAATTTTTTTAATTAAATTCCTTAAATTAATTTTTACGCGTTTCAAGCTCACGACAAGTCTGATCACTATAAAACATGAAATCCTACAATAATTCACTATTACGGATTCGATGAAACTGATTTCGTCGAAATCCGAGCAGTGGCCAAAATGGCTATTTTTATTCGTTAATTTGAGAAAAATGAGTGATCCTCTAGAATAGAGCAAAGCACACACGTAAATATGTATATATCACAAAAGACAAGGTGCTGCCAACATGCTTGATAGGTAGTTAAACATAGTACAAATAACAAAGATAAGAACTTTTGTACACCTACAATGAGCTCCGGCAAGGCCACCGCCCATTACGCCCAATATCGAGCTCCGGCAAGGCCACCACCCGGTATTGAGGTGGTAGAAGTACCTAAAAAACCTATGAAGAAGCTCACCACCAATGATACTAGAAGACAGCTCCATCGAAGAAGGAAACCCCACGCTGTAGACTTGGAAGAATTGGAAATGCAAATGATCTGGAATGAAAATGCCACTTTGTAGACTTGGAAGAACGGGAGAGAGCGCCTTGCTGAAAAGTGAATCATCTAGAAAGTAGAACGTCACACTGAAGATGTAGAAGAACTGAGAAGAACTCCTCACTACAAACTGCAATCCTTTCATCAGCAATCCTGTACACCTGTAAAAAGAATCTAATACCATTTCTGGCCAAAACCTATATCTGTAAAAGGACTAAAGCAAATTATAAGAATAATACACATATATGTATATAAATGAAATCTATATACATATGTATGTATTAATGAAATAAAAGAAAAGATATAAAACCTGAGATAATAGGAAATAAAATAATAAAAATTAGAAAACAGACTAAAAAGAATCCATGATTAAAAAAAGTTAAAAATCTATAACCTAAAACAGAAACAAACTAAAACTAAAACAAATTAAAACTTATCCTTATGTTCCTTTGATCAAAGGATAAGATAATCAATGAAATCATCATTTAAGTTTGAGAATATGTTAATGCTATAGTTATTAATGCCAAAAATATTGTTTTTATGTTTAAATAACTTAATATTATTACTAATCTTATTAAGATATTCTTTAAAATGATTATTTTTAGCTAATTTATATTTAGGATTTGAGATCCAATTAAAACAAAATAAAGATATTATATAAATCAATTTATTAAAATGACTATTAATATTATTAAAAATTCTTGGATTTCTCTCAAACCCAATATATCAAAAAATTATAATAAAGAAAGTATCGGATAAAAATCTATTTTCCATTATAAACTTAAATCTAAAATTATTCCAATAGTAGTCATAATCAGTGGCATTAGTTGTAAGATCAAAGTTAAATATTTTGAGAGTATTATTCAGAATTAGTAAGTATCCATGCAATCATAGTATATATGCTCAATATCTTCAAAATACAGATTAAAAAATAACATTTATTATCAATTTGCATATTGTTTCTTTTTGAAACTTCTACAGTATTTAATTTTCCATGCATTATTAACCATATATGAATTTTAGATTTAGGAGGAGCATTTGTTTTTCAAATAAATTTAAAAGAGTTATTAGCTACACACGAGAAATTAACAAATTTATAGAAATGAATTGGAAATTTTCTTACTCTTATCCCATTCCCAGCTAATATTATCATTTTCGGTATCAATATTATATAAATTCAATCTAGCATAAAATAAAGAAATTTACCTAAGAGTTGTATCTACTAAAATTCTATTAAAACTAAAATTCCAAGGAATTCATTTTCAGGAGAAAAAGCATCTATAATTAAAGAATTCTTAAAGTTACAAATTTCATAAATCTCTTTAAATTCTATCCTAAGAGGGATAACAGAAATCCAAGGTCATGCCAAAAAGAAGTACTATTTCCTGAATGAACTATTATATTAGTACCAAGGTTCAATATCTCATGACATTTAAAAATTGGTTTCCAAAAATTAGACAATTTAGTTATAACCGTAAGAGTGATTTGATGTAAATTATCACTACAATTATAGTAATGATTGGTAATAATTTTTTTCCAAATAGAATTATCATTTATATCCTTAAATTTCCATAACCACTTTCCTAGTAAAGATGAATTCATGTTACGTAAATTAATAACTCTTAAACCACCTTCCTTTTTGGATTCACAAACAGTTTCCTAATTGGCTAAACATTTAAGTCCACTATTGGAATTATCACCACTCCATAAAATGTTCCTTCTTATTCTATCGATTTTATCAATCACCTAATCCGAAAAAAGATGCATAAACATTCAATATATCAGGAGAGCTGATAAAACAGAGTTTACAAGAACTAATCTACTGCTCTCGATAAAAACCATCTGTTCCAATTTGAAATTCTATTTTTAATCTTATCTATTATAACTAACCAATCATCATGTTTAAGTTTAGTTCGTCTAATCAAAAAACCAGGGTAATCAAAAGGGAAAGTCATGATTTTACAATTAAGCGTATTGGTAACTAAATCTTCAACCTTATTAACGTCATTTAATACTAAAACAGAACTTTTCTCAAAATTGAGTTAGATTTACTTTTAGCCCTGAAAGAATTTCAAAACTGTATAATATAAATTTAAGAGTAATGACATGATTAGGCAAATGAGAGGTAAATAGTAAGGTATCATTACAAACTGAAGCTCTGAGATACCATCACCAGAAACTCACCGCCTACACTCCCCAAAGATCCATTACCAATCGCTTTTTTAATTATCACAGCAAAAACATATGTGGTTAGGTTAAAAAAAGAGGCTATAAAGGATCACCCTGCCTTAATTGTAACGATCCCAGTTTTAAAGACAAATTTAAATTACTAATTTAATTGAATTTTTGGATTAAATTATGGATTTATTTAAAATTTTCAAATTTAATAAGGTATATATATTTATTTATTTGCTTTTGAAATTGGATTGAAACTCAAAATAGATATTTTCAGTTAAGTTAAATTATATGAATAAATTTTTGATTTAGGAATTCAGAAATGTATTGAATTTAAAGATTCCACTTTGGAAAAAAAAATATGTATGATTATCTATTTAAGGTATAAATTGTGTTTTGATTTATTTTCTTTAATAGGTTATAAAAAGTATAAGATAAATTACAAAATAAGAAGTAAAATAAATTTTAACAACATATTAATTTTAGAATGTCATTTAAATTACAAAGTAAAACTATAAAATAATAACAAAAGAAATACAAATGGATTTGCTGTAAATAAAATGAGAAACACAAAAGGGAAAGCAAGAAAATATGACTATGTACAAAAGCTTGCAAATGAAAATAATAAAAACAAAACCCAAATGTATGCAGGCAAGAAGCAACCTGGGAAAGCAAAACAAGAAATAATAAAACAATTGTCTACAACACAAAACTGCAAACATACAAAAAAAATATAATCAAATGGATTTTAATATAGGCAAAAGTACACATGTACTAGGGGTGGGCGCGGTCGGTTAACCGATTCAATCGGTTAAAATTTTCGGTTAACCACTAAAGAAGGTTCGGTTCGGTTAACCGGTTTCGGTTAATTTCGATTCTAGTCTACCGACCGAACCGGTTAAAATTAACCGCGGTTAACCGGTTTATTTAACCGGTTAACCGACTAATTTGAACGGTTCGGTTAACCATTCAAATTAGTTGGTTAACCGGTTAAATAAACCGGTTAACCGACCAAAACAACATATTATCCTAATTTAATCTTTTAAATAGTGATGATTACACAGTCACAACATAGAATTACATACGTTCAGTTACACAAACATTAGACATTATACAGTATACACACATACAATAATAATACAGTACGCGCCCAAAGCAATGATGCACAGTTGCTTCATACATTAACAGTTACAATGCAATAAAACACTGAATCAATCACTACCAGGCTACCACTATATACTTAAGTTCTCACTCAGTCACTCTCAGATCATAGTTGCTTCATACATTAATATTTCATAGTTGCTTCATTACAATAGCAACTCAAATTCAAATTACATTACAATAATACAAAATGTCAAGTGTCAACAACTACAAATTCAAACTCCTAGTCTACAGTCTCCAGTCTTCATTCTTCAACTTCACTACTTTAATTTCCAGTCTCCACTTTCTATTCTCCTAGTCTGTTCAAATAAAAGTAACTATTTATATTAGCATACCTGCACTGCAACTGAATATGAATTTCAACCTATCGATGAACATGAATATTGACCTGAATATGAATATTAATGAACTGAATATGAATATAATTATTTGTATTAGCAAGTTAGTCCAAGATCAAATATTGACCTAACAATAAACATGAATAGTTAAATACAAGTTATAACTTATAAGGGTATTCACATGGAATAAAACAAGATATAATACTGACTTCATCAATAATTCTACATCTTATATACCAAAGACAATCACATCTTATATACATTGTTAATAACAAGAGATGGAAGCATCCAAATAAAAGAGTTTGCAACAAACGATTACTATTGCAACAAGCAGTTATCTATTTGTCTTCCATTTCACACACATTTTCATATCTCAAAAATGGTATTTTACCGTCATGCCTTATTACAACATGAAGATAACTTTTTTAAATGTCATTATTTTATATTTTAGTATGTTTATCTATCCTCATCTATTGATTCCCTCTTATCATAGACATGTAATTTTCAATTAATAGTCTTGTGGCAGATAACTTAAAATGATGATAGTGTAAAATAGCATTACATGATAATTTTGTTAATATAGCACTCTACTGAAACAATTTTTAAATTCACATCCTTTTCTAAAAGAAAGAAAAGTTTTCTCATATTGATATTTGTTTCCCAATTTGAGTCTTTGGATTTATGGTTTTCTCAGTTTTATTGACCAAGTTAATTAATAGTAAATTTAACTAAATATGCATAATATGTATTGGATTTGTGCTCAAATTATTGTTTGATAATTGATGTTGTACTATTTGTTGTCTCTGGCTATTTTATGACTAAGATAGTGTCTGCTAATTTATTCTTAGTTATTGTCTGTACAAATTCAATAAAGCAAGTTGCAGTAAACATGTAAATATGCCCCAAACTAATCATATTTGAAGTTGCAGTAAACATGTAAATAAAATACAAGTTCTGCATGCACCAAGAGTCTCAGTTATAAAATATTAACAGCAAGTTAACTTCCTATCATCAATTACACAGTTGCTTATCATCAATTACACAGATATAATAATAGTTGGCATTTAACAATTGACTATAAGGATTAGGTAGTAACCGTTTTATCGGAGTGTACTTGGGGTTCTGCAATCTAGAAATTCATGATTAAACTTAAAAGAATAAAACAAAATATGAAACCATGGAACAAGACAAGACATATGGCTTCAGATGTATTGGCAAATTTGGAATCAAATTACAATGATAAATTATTAGCTGCAATCCAGAGGATGTCTTACTATACGATGAATTGATACATGCAGGCAATGCTTTGAAAAAGAAAATGCATGAAAAGTATGTTAAAGAAGTGCAGAAGTAAACAATTAATTGGCTCAATTAAGGCGATTCCAATTCAAAGTTCCTTCGTGCCAAAATGACCATGAGAAAGTACAAAAACATCATAAAGTCACTATATAACGACAGAGGAGAATTGGTCTTTGATGTAGTTCAAAACTTCAAATCAAAGATCAGGCAGTCCACTATTATACTGATTTATTCAATGGAGAACAAGTACATAATTTTTATTCTGGAAATATACAGTGTAGAAAAGTAATAAATGAACAAGGTGAAGAGTGAAGACTAATACAACCAATATCAGAAAAAGAAGTACACTCTGCATAATTCTCAATTAAGGATGAGAAATCTCCAGGACCTAATGGTTTCTCATCTAAGTTCTACAAGCTCCATCGGACACAAATAAAGATGAGTTAACTCTAGCCGTGAATTATATTTACGTATCTGTTGATATACCAGAGGGTGTAGATCATACTTTTATCATATTAGTTCCAAAAAATAAAGAAATTATGTATTAAGGTGGACTTGCAAAAAGCATATGACAGAATAAACAGAAATTTTATATGTCATATGTTAGCAAGAATGCATTTCCCATCTCAGATTATTTAAATACAACTACAACTAACTATTAAACTGTATTGGTTGTTGTTATAGTTAGTTCACATAACAGTTTTGTCTTTCATTTCCAATATCAGTTGCTGTTATAGTTAGTTCATATAATCATTTATTCTGTTCATCTTATACAGTTTAATAGTTAGTTTATCTTATCATCTCAATTATTCAGCAGCAAGCTAACTTCAAAATTGATAACAATTAACATTTTAAATACAATTCAAACTGTTTAATTAAATGTAAATAACAATTACACAGTTTAATTACACTTAGTTTCAAGTATAGAAATATATAATAATTGCACAGTTTAATTGAACTTAATATCAACTATAAATAAATATAGTTTTGGTCATATTTTCAGTTTATTGGGAGTATAACGAATTATACAGTCCATAAAACTAAATAAAACGTATACAAACTAAAAATAAACATAATCAAATGATTAATACAAACTTACGTTTTTCCCTTTCCTGCTAGCATTCACCATATCTGAATTTGTAGATCGATCTGAATTCGTGTTGATCAACGGCTAGGTAATTGATGGGTAGCGAGGCTTAGTGTTGATCTGGGTTTTTCTAAGAATGATCAGGGAATGAGAAATTTGTAGGTTTGAGAAATTTGGGAACGAGATCAATAAGCTCTGAGTCAATGAATTGATAATTGAAAGCGGCGGACACGATAAAATCTAGGGTTTGCAGTTATATTGTTGTTATGTGGTGATATTAATGGGTCGGGTGGCTTCGTAGTGCAGCCGTTAATTTAAGGGGGCAAAATTATTTTCGGTTAACGGTTAACCGATATATGTCATATGGTTAACCGTTAACCGAACCGATTTTTATCGGTTAACATCGGTCGGTTAACCGAATGTTCGGTTAACCGAATTTATCGGTTAATGCGGTTCGGTTAAGATCGGTTGAGTCGGTTAAGTCGGTTAGGTCGGTTAAATGCCCACCCCTAACATGTACAAGCTTATACAAAGCAAAGACTGCACATAAATAATTCAAACAGCATGGCTTGTAAATAAAAATTAGGATTTGCATTTAATGCAACATACCTCTAATACATCTCAGCCACTATACAAAATAAAAAGAGGACAAATGACTGTTAATGCCTACCCTATGTAAAAGTTTTCTTCTTTATATATGCTAGCTCCTTCTTGTTCATAATTAAGCAAAACCAGAAAGAAAGAAAAAAGAAGAAGAAGATTCAATCTGCACTCTCAAAACAAGAAGTTTGTCTCTGTCCTTCCATTTCAAGTGAGCTAACCTCTAATTCGAAACCTGAATTTGTTTATTAAGTTGATGCTTGTGATGACCATTGAGATATAATGTGAAAATGTTTGCATGAATGATTTTTTTTTTCTTTCTGGGATTAAGTTTGAATGACCCTGTATATAGAAGAGCATGTCTGTCACTAAAATAATTCCATTCCTCTTCATATCATCAATGATAGGTCTTGATCTCCAAATAAACATTTGTTGTTAAACTATAACATCAGGGTTAAAAATGATTTCAAGGATTTATATTAAGAACTTATTATAAAAAATATGAATTTACAGTAAGAAAACAACTCAAGGCATTAAATAAATTATTTGGAAATCATGTTTTTACTTTACAACCTGATTCGTATTTCAAGTTTATAATTTTTAAGACAAAATTCTAGATTTTTAATTCATTATCAAGTGAGAAATCTTGAGATGAATAGAATTGTTGTTTTCACCTAGTTCTGGTGGTCGGCAGTGTGATGGGACTCGTGATCGGGTTTGAAGCTTGGTGGATAGTCTGGGATCATTAGAAAATTACTAAATGAATTTTTAAATCAACATGGTGTTGCAAATCATCGAATTGGGTTTTAAACCCTAAATTTTGAGTTGGTCAGAATACTTATCACTGCGTCACTGTTAGACGATCGGAATCGATCGCAATAGGGCCAATCGAAGCATCAGACGTCGGCAAGGCTTTGGCTACGATCGCGTGATTTTCTGATGGTCTGAGGATAGAGAGCGAGGCGATTTCTTGGGAAATAGTTTGTTCCAGGTGGAAGCTGGTGTGCTCAAATTCGCATTCACGAATGTTGGTGGTTTTGGTGGTCGAAATCGAGTATGGGGATCGAAGCGGACTTGCCAGCGTTGGCGACGATGGCCGGAGTTGATCGCGGCAGTGGTGCACGTGTACGACAGCGAATGGTGTCAGAAAAACTCTAAGTGATGTTCGACGCGAGTTGATTTTCGAGTGGAAAGGATGATTACTTCAGGTTCACACTCAAGTACACGAGTTTGGGTTACCTGATACATTCATTAAACTTAAACTTAAGCTAACTGGAAGAAAAAAAGGAGAAGACGGGTTAAGCCCTACAAAAGTTTAAAATTAATAATGTTGAATAAGTTTTAGTGTTAACCAGGTAATTCATGTTAGACTATTTTGAGTTAAGAATTGGTTTCAAATTTAAATCATTTAAGTAAATACTTAACATTGTTTTTAATCTTAATTAATATTTTAATTGAATGGTTAACTTAAAGATAAGGGTTAAGGTAAATTAACATTAATTTTTTTTTATAATTGTAATAAATTGATTTTCAAAGTGAAAAGAAGATTTTTAAAGCGTTAATTAAGATAAACGATTACTATTAATTAATTGTTTGGAAATTAATTAAAAAGGATTTATTTCTAGTTGTAATTAAAGATTTGGTTAATTAACAATTAAATATTTAATTTATTTGTAATTAAGAATTATTAATTAGATAATTTAAGCTAATTAATTTATAATAGTAGTCAATTTAGATAATTGATTAAGGAATAATTAATAAAAAAATTAATTAATTTATCATTAACAATAGTTAATCATTGATTTGAATAAATCAGTAAAAATTAGTGATGTGGTTAATTCTTTTTACCTTCACCTTAAATTGAAGATGATTGACTATCATCAAGTGTTGTATACTGGATTGATATTTCTATTTGTGATTATGATACTATGTGATGTGAATTGCCTTATGCTGAACTGTGATTGTAATCTGTTTCTGTACGTATATGAAAACCCCTTTTTGCCCGTAAAACGGCATTTGAATTTCGATGCGAAATGAATTTCAAATTGTATTTAAGGGATTTCAAGTTAAACAGAAAATAGTTTTCCAAGTTATGTATGAATCTTTGGAAACAGTTTTGAAAGCTATGAGATAAATCTTGATTTTTAGATTTAAATGAGTTAATCCAATTGAAATGAATATTATTTTAAAATCCGTAAATGGATCTTTGTGAAACTAAGGGAACTTTGTGAAATAAATCTTTTTGTTTAAAAGAGTTGAAATGGTAATTGGTTTAAACCAGTTGAAAGAAAGTTTGGAATCATTAAGTTGTGACTTATTTGTAATCCCATATCCATATGTTTTTAAATAGTGCGCTCATTATTCGGTTTAGCCGGAAAAGGACCGAATAAATGATACGTCGGTATGGATAGCATTTGAAGAACGGTGGTGAAGACCGAGTATTCGCGAGAACGATAGGATGACCTATCGATTGTCTCTACACTGAGTTGCTCAGGTATAGAGATTCCCTAAGTGATGGGAAGTCCGATCGGGATTGTGAATACCCGGATTTCAAGGGCTTCTTTGGAAGTGCCTTCGGTTCTGTTCGAACCCAGAACAGACTAGTATGGATTGTGTGTCTGACACTACATTTGAGATATAAAGCAGATTTCTTTCAAATACATTTCTGTTGGTGGCGGAGAATTTATTCTCTTAGCTTAACACCCTTCTCTGAGATGTACGAGCTCAGAGGTTATGTAGTTAATGGTTATCAGTGATATACTCTCAATTTGGTAATGTGGCATGCTGAGTGTTGCTGATCATTTGTTGATCGAAGCATGGCTTTGTGAAAAGCGTAGCATTGTGGACGAGACTTCGTCGGACCTCACACCCCAGAAATGGTCAAAACAGGAAGGATGCGGCAAGGTTATTAGGGGGTAGCGCCCCTTTAGTGTATGTCATTCCTTCTGGATAGAAGTTGTATCATGGTATGGAGCCCAGATATTTAACCTATGTTGTTGCGGCAAATTTATTACTTTGTGGTTGTTGGTATTGAGGATCCTCATATGAAGGTCGGTTACGACTAGGGGATGGCATATTCATGTCAGTAGTTACCCAGTTAGGGGTAACCCGGCCTTGTGTTGGCAGAGATCCGGTTAGGTTCTCGGGGCGTCTTTCCAGAGGCGTTTCCATGTGGCAATGGGAAGTTCCTTGGCCTGACCATTTGTTGGAAATCCAAACTCCAATACGAACTGTGTACGGTATTAGTTGTAGAACCTGCCATTTACGTACGGTGGTCACCACTGTTTAGATGGTAGCTATAGTAGGCATACGATAATGGTCGTATGTTGGCTAAGATTTATATTATACTTTCGAAAAGTTTTCTACACTGTGCACTAATAATAATAATATTAACAGATTTTGCGTAGTAAGCATCTTTGACTATCATAAGAAGAAATCTCCTCCAATTCTGCGTTTGCATTGTGTGTGTGGCGGGAGGTCTTATGGTAGTTTCATTTTCCAAAAGCATTGCGAATTGACTTTAAAATTCTTTGCTATTTGTTTTTAAAAGATAAATTGTTTTTGTTACTCATACCAGTCTCATGACTGATCCAGAGTTTATTGTTTCTTTCCTAAACTCTGGGTGCTCAAAATTTTTTTGTACACGAGCAGTCTAGAGTTGGGTTTTTCAGATAGTCAGATTTGTAGATCATCTGGAGTTAGTTCAGTCTTTGAGATCACACCAGTCTTGCTCATCTTGGTGCATCGTTATTGGGAGTTCGAACTATTTCTGGATTGTTGCTTTGAAGATGGAGATTATCCGCTGCTGGTGTCATCTATTTTCTTTTCCGCTGCTATTTCTTTTATCATATCTCTGATGTATATTGATATTCATTGTATCATTCTATTGTAACAGATATTGTATATCAATGTATTATTCTTTTTCTTCCGCTGTGTTATTTACTTAATTGTGTTATAAGCTCCGACGACTCGGATTTGAACGGTAGAATCTATGGCATTCGAGTACGATGTAAGTATGGATATCGATTTTCGAACGCGAAAATTCGTATCATCACATTTGGTATCAGAGCTGAAGGTTGAGTAAGAACTTTAGCTACGGAGTGTAACACCTTAGATGGCTCATTAGAGATAGGGTGAAGTATACCCTAGAATGAGTACAACCAGTGGAACCAAAACCCAAATTTCTTAATCTATTCTCTTTATCTATTGTTATTCTCTAAGATATTTCGTCTGAATGCCTAAATCGGTTTTCTTACTATTTACAGATAGTAAGAATGAGTGGAAGAAGAGGACGAAATAGGAGATAGGAAAGTACCACTTCAGCTTGTCAAAATCCTACAACGACAGATATTCCTATTCAATCTCAACCAAATGTGGCTGATTTATATCGATGTTTTTCTAGACTTGGTGGAAAGCCATTCACTGGCAAAGAATCTGTTATCGAAGCGCAAGCTTGGATTCAATCGTGTGAAAGGATTTTCGAAGGACTAAAACTAGAAGATGATCAGGTGCGATTAATAGCTTCTTGGCAATTCCAAGAAGAGGCTTTAGCTTGGTGGGAAACAGTTACCGTGAATGAGTCGGCAGATGAATTTACTTGGAGTCATTTCAAGGAAGTGTTTGAGCAGCGATATATTCCATCTGCTGGTATCTCTAGAATGAACCAGGAGTTTATGGATTTGAAGCAAGAAAGTTTATCATTTGAGGAATACTTGAACAAATTTATTGAATTGTCTCGATTTGGTCCAGAATTGGTGAATACACCGTTAAAGAAGAATGAAAAGTTTATTCGAGGGATGAACAAGGAGTTTCAGGAACGGATGACTACTCACGTTAAGGAATCTTTTTCTGAATTAATTAATATGGGCTATCGATACGATACTCTGGAAAAGCAAAAAGATCCGGAGGAGAATGGAGAAACAAGTAATCTGAATTGGAGAAAAAGGAAGTTTGGTGGAAAGAGACCAAGGAAAGATAAAAGAAAGAAGGATATACAGAAGAAAAAGAAGGATGTTACTTGTCTCAATTTCTTGGAGAAAGGCCACTACTCGGATAAATGCAAGAATCCTTGGAAGCCAGGAATGAGAGAGCCATTTATGAGGCCAGAGCAGGAATCTAGGAAATGCTATAAATGCCGCAAGCCGGGACATAGGATAAACGACTGTCCAGCTCATGAGAAAACTTTAGTGAAGAAAGTGTATGCAATTAGAGACGATTCTTCAACCTCAAAAAAAAACTGATTAAGGAAATGAATTTTATAAGGTAACCTATCTCGTTTACGATTAAATTGTTCGATTTTGTTCGACATGAGAACTATCCTTAGTTTTATTTTCAACAAATCGTAAATGAGTTAAATCTTGAATCTGAGATCGTAATCGAATCTATTTCTATCTATTTCGTTGGGTTTCGATATATTCTACGAATAATTGGTTATCCCTCCGAACTAACCAATACCCTGTATACTTCATAGATCAGATAACCCAATTGTTGCGAAATTAATTGAGTTTGTTCTCACATCTATTGTTGATATTTTGATTTGGTAAGCCAAATGCAGAATTGATATTCGGTTTGATCTGAAAAAATATTTCTCTATCTTTCATCTATCTTTGTTATCTCTCTCTGGCGAATTTCGAGGACGAAATTCCTTTTAAGGGGGGAAGTCTGTAACGATCCTAGTTTTAAAGACGAATTTAAATTTATAATTTAATTGAATTTTTGGATTAAATTATGGATTTATTTAAAATTTTCAAATTTAATAAGGTATATATATTTATTTATTTGCTTTTGAAATTGGATTGAAACTCAAAATAGATATTTTCAGTTAAGTTAAATTATATGAATAAATTTTTGATTTGGGAATTCAGAAATGTATTGAATTTAAAGATTCCACTTTGGAAAAAAAATATGTATCATTATCTATTTAAGGTATAAATTGTGTTTTGATTTATTTTCTTTAAAAGGTTATAAAAAAGTATAAGATAAATTACAAAATAAGAAGTAAAATAAATTTTAACAACATATTAATTTTAGAATGTCATTTAAATTACAAAGTAAAACTATAAAATAATAACAAAAGAAATACAAATGGATTTGCTGTAAATAAAATGAGAAACACAAAAGGGCAAGCAAGAAAATATGTCTATGTACAAAAGATTGCAAATGAAGATAATAAAACAAAACCCAAATGTATGCAGGCAAGAAGCAACCTGGGAAAGAAAAACAAGAAATAATAAAACAATTGTCTACAACACAAAACTGCAAACATACAAAAAAAAATATAATCAAATGGATTTTAATATAGGCAAAAGTACACATGTACAAGCTTATACAAAGCAAAGACTGCGCATAAATAATTCAAACAGCATGGCTTGTAAATAAAAATTAGGATTTGCATTTAATGGAACATACCTCTAATACATCTCAGCCACTATACAAAATAAAAAGAGGACAAATGACTGTTAATGCCTACCCTATGTAAAAGTTTTCTTCTTTATATATGCTAGCTCCTGCTTGTTCATAATTAAGCAAAACCAGAAAGAAAAAAAAAGAAGAAGAATATTCAATCTGCACTCTCAAAACAAGAAGTTTGTCTCTGTCCTTCCATTTCAAGTGAGCTAACCTCTAATTCGAAACCTGAATTTGTTTATTAACTTGATGCTTGTGATGCCCATTGAGATATAATGTGAAAATGTTTGCATGAATAGTGTAACAACCCTAGATTTTTGTATATTATTTAAATTTGACTTTATTTTATTTTAAATTATTTTAAACTTATTTTATTTCAAACATTTCATTTTTAAATATAAATGTTGATTATTAAGTGATTTATAGTTCAAACTAGCATAATTTGAATATTTTACTGTAAGTGAATTTCTGGTCAAACTGTTCAAACTTTGACTTTTAAACTTCAAATTCAAATTATTTAAAATCTTAAATGTTATCTTTTATTATGAAGATAGATGAAATAACTTGAACACTGCTTTTGTTTCGTTGAAAACGGAGTTAAACTGCAAAAGATATGTACATTTCAATTTTGAGTATAAATTGTTTATTTTGCAATTTTGTTATTTTAAATTGTATAAATTATATTTTCTTTGTCATATTTTATTTTAATATGTTTAATATGCTATATTATGTATATTTTGACTTTTAAATATTTTAAATTGATAATAGAATTTTTCCAATGTTTAGGCCCTGTTTGGTTTCGTTTTGAGTATTGTGTTTTGCGTTTTCAACATACACTGCAAAATACAAGAAAATGTGGAAAAAAATTTACAATTCTTAGCCATCGCGATGATGGACGGGAAATGGAGGAGATGAATTGTTTTCCATCCTTTTGTTATGTCCCAAAACGCGAAAAATCAAATAAACTTGTTTTCTATTTTCTATGTTAGTTTCATTTTTCAAAATGGTATGTTTTTGAACAATACATAATAAATGCAAATTTTTGTTTAGACGAAAACACAAAACTAAAAATAGCAAACCAAACGGGGCCTTACTGTGTTGATTTCCTATTTTTAAAGGTTGTTTTCTTATTTTCTGCTATTTTCTTCATTAAAATTATATTTAAATTAAATTTTATATATTTATTTTGTGAATATATTTTTATTTTATGTTATTATTTATGTTTAAAAATTATATTACAAGCTCATATGAATTTTCTAATGTTTATACCATTTATTTTCAAATTTTCTAGCCTAGTTGACAATTTTTGCTATTTTCTTGATTTAATTATTTATAATTAATATTTATTTATTTATATTTTTTTTTATTCGTTACATTTTCGAATTTTAACTGAAATTATATGTATTTTCACATATTTAAACTTATTAAAAAGAAATAGAGGAAATTTGAAAAGTTTTAAACTCTTGAAACTCCTAAGGCTTTCCATCTCCCAACCTTTCATTTTCCCAACTCTTCTCTTAATTGTTTTGGGCGTGTAATCTACTCATTTTAGCTGCATTTTTGTTTCACTTTCACGAAATTCATTTCTCCTCCTCTCACAAAAAAATCACGGCTATTCTCCTTGTGAAGCTTAGGTAAAAAATTCTATCTTCTTCTTGTCTTTTTATGATTTTCTACATGAATTTGCACATGATTTCTACCTTCATAGCTGTATTCCCCTTCCTCCAAGCTATGGCTGACCACCACCACCACTTTTCTCTGACCATCACACAACCTAACACCTCTCCTCCTCAAGCCAAGCCAAGCCATGATGAAGATCATCACAAAAATCCATCTAAACTAGCACTAGCCATCACCTGTACCAAACCTAGTCTAGAATTGCCATCTCCTTCTTCCACCACCCATAGCCGCCACCAACACCACCTCCAGCACCACCTGGACCCTCTGACACATCATCACCTTGGACTCCACTCCTCTGGCCGTGCCCCATGAGCCTTGGCCGAGCCTTGAATTGCCTTGAATCCATGTTAAAGTGACATTGTTTTGCCTTGTTGTGTTGTTTCATGCATACTCGCCTTTTGCTATCCTCTAAACATGTTTGGCCGACCCTTAGGCAACCAAAACCTGGTCCAAATCTTGCCTTAGACCTGTAGTACACCATATGGCTGAACCTGAAGGTTGCTGGAAGCAAGTGCAAAGTAATTCTACTTTGATTCGTGTAGTTGATTCTATATTATTCTATCGTATTGTGCATTTGAAAACTTATATTGTTTGTATTGTTTTGTCTTATGTATTCGAGGAAGTTAACCTTGTCTCTCCCACACTCATCATCATCATGGCTGAGAAAATGAACCTCCTGTTCGAGCTTTTGAATGGTTAAAGCACAGTCAAGTAATCTATTCCGTTGTTGCTTCTTATCTTCATTGTTTCAACATCGTTTGCGTTGAATATTTATGTGTATATTGTCTTGTTTGGTTATTGTTTACAAGATAAATATCAAGGCTCTCCATTCATTCAAATTAGAAGTCATGCTATATCGTGCTTGTTGTGCTTTATGGAATCTATTCTGTGTGTTTTGATCGCTAATCTCCAGCTTTAACAGGTGAGTTATTCTCACCAGACAATATGTACCTATATAACTAGTAAATTGACACCCTGTGAATCTGTAGAAATATATTATCATGTTATACTTGACTATGTTATGATCATATGATGTTTATACACCTGTTATATCATCTGTTACTGTTATATAACGTATTTTGTTCATTTATATCTGTTTATCACACTGCAAGTTCCCTGTAGACTAGAATCACTATGGGTTGAAATGATACATACCCGAACGGACTTTAGAATAGAGAAAAATCATTATGGGATGAAATGATAGGCCTGAATGGTTTTTTATTTAATTTATTTTAACTTGGGATTGCGGGTTTGAAATTGATAGAACCCGGATTTTTCGTAAGACCTCATTATTAATAATAAGGCGGCGACAAAATTCTTTTAAACCGCGGATTGAAATGATACATATCTGTATCACTTGACCTAGGCTAGAAAACTATATACAGGCCCGTGGTTATTTTATAAAGTGTTTTGGATATTTTTAAGTATTTTAAAAATATAAATTTAGGAAATTTGATTTAAACTGATTTTGAAATATTTTGAATTAAAGAAATTATGATTTTTCTATGTGTTAAAAATGTAATTAATGAATGGTTTAACTGGATTTTTGAAATATAACTTAAGTTTGGAAATTTGGAATTTTGGTTAAAAATGATATTTTAGTTATATAAATAAAATGGAAAATTAATTATATTTGGAAAATGGTAAAATATGATAATTTGATTAAATTTTAATTTAAGTGATTTATTAAAGTATTATTGATTTTTCTATGAATTTAAGTGGTTAAATAAATGAATGTTCAAAAGTGATCTTTTAAAATAAAATTTGACTTGGAAATGTGAAATTTGGTTTTAATTAAAGATTTAAGTTAATTAAATGAAATTGGAAATTTAGTAAAATTTGTGAAATGGTAATTAAGCTCTAAATTTGATTTGACAGCATTTTTGAAATGTATGTAAAAGATATTATAGTATTTTGTAAATGCTGTAGTTGTTTAAATGAACTAAAGAGTTAATTTGAATAAAGGCTATTATAGCACTTTGTAAGTGCTGTAGTGGTTAAACTAAACATTTAAGTTTATTTTTAATTTAATGGAAATATATTACATCATTTAAGTGTTGTCGTTTTGTTAAATGAACTATTTTAAACTATAACTTTACGTAGCATTTTGTAAGTGCTACGGAAACTATATTTTGTTGTTTAATAAATTTTAATGAAAAATAATCTTTGGAAAATGATGTAATTTTGGAAATTAAATGTTAAAATTCTAAAGATAATGAAGGGACATTTAAATGGTTTTGAATGGAAGAATTTGATTTTAATGTGAGTTTAAAATGGTATTTAAATTTAATAAAAAGAATGGATTCAAATGGTATTTAAATGAAATATAAACGAATGATGTTTTGAATAATATTTTGATATTTTGAAATGTATATAAATGATTTTGAATTTATGAAATGTGGGATATTTAAGCTTTGAAATATACTAAAGATTGAATATTGTATTTTGTGAATTAAACCTATATTTGAAATTTATAAGATTTGAAATGGTTTGTTAGTAAACTGAATTTGAGTTGAAAATGATGGTTTGAAATAAATTTAAATTAAAATTTGGAATTTGGGTTTAATTTAATAAATTTGTAAATATGTAGAATTAAAAGATGATTTCAAATATATGTTTTTGAAATGTTGTGATTTTCAAAGTATAATGATTTCAAATGTTTTAGTTTCAAAAGAATTATAACTTTGAAAGTATAGACTATTTGAAAGGTGAATATATGTTTGAAATGGAAATGATATTGTTTTGAAATGGATATAGTTTTGAAATAAAAATGATTTTGGTTTCGAAGTATAACTATCAAAGATATGATATTTTGATATTGGGATGATTTGAAATTGAAGTTTTGGAAGATATGATATTTTGATATATTGAAATGATTTGAAAAGAAGTTTGAAAGGATACGATATTTTGGAATATTGAAATGATTTGGAAATGATAAATCTTTATTTTGATAAAGATATGGTTTGAAATGATATTTTATTTTGAAGTAAAGTATTGTTTTTAAAAGTTATAACCACGGGTTATAATAACGATTGGTTGGCAAAGAGACCGGGATCGGATATGGACATACTCTCTGTCGATACCGAAAACCACTTTGACAACTATGTACGCGGTGGAGTTTCCAGAATGAAGTAGGATGGTGACGACGATCCTAAGGTATATACGTGGACCCAACTCCCGTGAGTTGGCATAAGGTGGCTAAAACAGGAGCGATCTCGGACCAGTGAGGTAGCACCTCTTATCGGACACACTTCTTCGATACCATTCTATTACTTGTGATTGATTTGGTGCGCACCCTTGATTTGGGAGTGTTGTTCGAGGTGGAGCGGTAGTGGTTGCTATGCGTTTACATCAGTCCGTGTGCGTAATTGGTATATCTACCCTAGCATTGCCTTGTGTGCCGTGTCACCTACCATATCGAGCCCACTACGATTTTGGTTTAAAGATCCGACCGCGTTAAGGTTCACCATCCCCTTAACGCTATTTTCTATATGATTATACTTTATGATTAGACATTATTATAATAGCGAATATTACTACATAGTAGATAGTTTAATGGATCCTTAAAGAATGGGCGATCCCAAGCATTCTTTAAGTTACTTGTACTTTATTACAGTTCACTTGAGTTGGTTTACATTATATAAGTATATATTGTCCTGCCTCGAGTGTTTTGTGTTTTGCTTTATGCTCGGGTCAGCCTGAGTTATTCACAGATTTGGATTTCCACTTTCTAGAGATTGGAATCGCTGGAGATTATCTGCTTGTCTAGTTTTATCCTTTCAGTCTGTTGGTCCTTTCCAGCTCTTGTATTAGTAGATTTCTATGTATTGAGACTTCTCTTGTACTTTATTTCTTCTGTTGTATCTTATGTAACTCTGATATATTTATATAGTAGCTTCATGAACTACTATTTCTTTTACTTCCGCTGCATTATTTTACTCTGTGTCTATGATCTGTGATCTGTGATTATATTTATTTACTGTATACTCTAAGATTTGCCAAATTTTATTTACAACGCAGTTTTTTAAGCAATTCAATTCCGGCATGAGTGTCTACCTATACACTTATAATGGATGTGAATGGTTGAAAATATTGGGTCGTTACATGTGGTATCAGAGCTTTGGCTTTGAGGCAAAACTTAGAATGTATAGTTAATTTAGTTACAGAATCACTTTCATTCGAGCTTGAATCTTTCCTCCTTGATTCGAATTTCCTTTGAATTTTGGAACGTTCCTGTAACGACCCGTATTTTTACGGATCAAAAGATTGTAAAACTATTGTTATTAGGTCGTGTAGTAGTTAAGTCGTTCGGAGCTTGGGTCGTGTAGTAGTTAAGTCGTGGAGCGACTTAAGGGAGTTGGCTACCTAAGGAGTTTGGTCGAGTCGAGACTTAGGTCGTAAAGAAGGCTAGGTCGTGGGCGACTTAAGGATTTGGACGACTTAAGAAATTGGAGCGACTTGAGGAAAGACAGCGACCTAAGTAGTGAGCGACTTAAGAATTAGCGGCAACGACTTAGTAGGCTGTGCGAGTTAGCGACCTAAAGAGGCTAAGTCAGTTGAGCGACCTAAGGAGTAAATGACCTAAGGGGTTTAGCGACCTAGGGGTTGAGTGAGTTAACGACCTAAGGAAGTTAGGTCGTGGACGAGTTAAGGATAGGTCGTTGAGTCGCTATGCCATGTCTAGTTAGGTCGTAGACGACCTATGTTAGTATGCTGGGTGAAGTTAGGTCGTGGGACGACCTAGTTAGGTCGCGTGAGGGCTTAGGAAGTTAAGTCGTAGTATTTGCTAACTCGTTAGGTCGCGTGTGTGTTAGGTCGGCATCTCAGTTAGGTTGCGCACTTGCGTTGTTGTTAGGTCGCGTGATTGTTAAGTCGTAAGGTCATTAAGGCATGAGTCGTTAGGTCGCGTAGGTGTTAAGTCACACAAGTGTTAGGTCGTAGGTCGGAAGAGTTAGGTCGGCGACGACTTAAGGAGGCGGACGACTTAAGAAACTGCCTATAAATACATGGGTTTGCTTCATTTTTGGGATCCGGATTTTGAAGCGACGAAGTGCTGCCATTTTGAGAGCTCGAGTTCTACACTTCTTCACTTCTTTTCTCCACTCTAATCTTGTGATTCCTTCCATTCAAAATCGAAGATCCAAGAGCTTAGATTTAAGATCTACATTCTTCGAAGAGAGATTTCATCATTTGAAGCGGAATTTTGGCGGATCAATCTAGATCCTTCGCTGTCCCGATCTGAAGTGTGTTGCTTTTGAAGTGTTTAGGTGATTCGGTGAGTGGTGGTTATCTCTCACACGGATCCAAAGAAGTATATCAGATTGGTGGCTTGATTTTGTGTTAAAATAGTGATTTCCATGCATTTTCTTAAACTTAAGTATAGATCTATTGGTCATGATAATTTGACATCCATTTTACTACATGTTAATCTATGCAAGTTCATTCATCAAGTTGTAGAGATGTTGCTCATATTTCATGCTTGTTAGATTTGGACTCTTTATTTACAAAATTGCCATTTTAGTTATAATTGCTCTTAGATCTTGTTTGCATGATTGATTTCTTAGCTTAATGATTGATTTGATTGATTGTTATGAATTAGTTGATTAGTTGTTGGATTTAGATAAGATGGTCGAAGATGATTCAAAAGCTAAGGGAAAGGCACTTGAATTGGAAAAGCTGCTCGTGGCATATGTGGCGGATGATGAAGCTCATATGGATGGATTGGATGATGATGTGAGATAGCCTTGGTTTAATCTAGACAGGATCATTCCAAGCATGTTGATAACTCGATGAAATGGTTCGGGTTGAGGATAATGGTTGGCTCGAGAGGCACTTGAGCTAGTATGAGAATAGTCGTCGAGGAGGATGACTAGAAGGCTGAGATTTCATCGTTGTTGAAGGTTCTAGCAGGCTCAAAGAAAGAGTACGCTGGGCAGATTCGATAGTCCCAAAAGACTATAGTTGGTGGTCGAGTACTCTGGGTAGATTCGATAGTCCTAGGCACGGGCTGCGACGACGTGTGGAGTTCTGTCTAGAACCGAGGTTACCATTAGCCCTTGACGGACGGCTGAAAGAATGTGTCGGTCATTCAATTAACGGTGTTATCGAAGCAATGATAACAGTGATAGCCAGAGTCATGGATGTTTGGTTGTATCGTCATTCGGTCTCAAGAGCGATATTTTCTGGGTGCTTATCTGTCACGTAACGAAATTTTCGACTTTCGAAAATTCGACATTGATACCCACTTTATCGACTGCCGAGCAATCGAGTGCCGGAAACTCCAATAGTGAGGGTTTTAGAAAGAAGAAAACAGAAGAAAAGATAGAAGAAGAAGAAAGAAGGAACAGAAAGAAAAAGAACAACAGAACAACACGATCAGAAACAGAAGCAATATCAGAATCTCACATATCGCAGCGGAACAATATATAATAGATAAACACTAGTCTTTTAAAACAAAGAATTATATCAGTTTTTATACATACATCAATCAGAGTCAATATACAACAATGGACAGTTATATAAACTTGTCCTCATACAGAATACACAGCGGAATAAATACTATCAGATACAAATACTACGTCTCGTCATCCAGCTTATCTCCAAGCTCCAGAATATCCTGATAACATAACTCTAGGCTGCCCGTGTGGAAATTGGTGGGCACCCAGAGTTTAGAAGGGAAACAATAAACTCCGAGTCAGTCATGGTGACTGGTGTGAGATCGTAAAACAGTTATTTTTCACAAAGAAAATAAAACAAATTCGCAATGCTTTTGGAAAAAGAAACTACCATAAGACCTCCCACCACACACACAATGCAAACGCAGAATTGGAGGAGATTTCTTCTTATGATAGTCAAAGATGCTTACTACACAAAATCAAATCATTTTTGATATTATTATTAGTGCATAGTGTAGAAAACATTTCGAAAGTATAATATTAATCTTAGCCAGCATAGGCATTCCGCACTTATGCCTACTATAGCTACTATGTTCAATAGCAGGTTACCGCCACATTCCATAGCAGGTAATACAACTAAAACCGTACACGTCACGTATTGTTTCTTTGGATTTCCAACAAATGGTCAGGCTAAGGAACTTCCTATCCACGATGGGTACGTCCCTGGAATAGACGACCCGAGAACCTAACCGGATCTCTGCCAACACAAGGCCGGGTTACCTCTGCAAAAATAGGTAACTACTGACACGCGTATGTCATCCCCCGATCGTAACCGATCTTCCCGAGGATCCCTGATTTCCAACAAACCACATCAAAATAATAATGCAGCAACCACATAGGTTAAGTATCTGGGCTCCATACCATGATACCACCTCTATCCAGAAGGAATGACATACACTAAGGGGCGCTACTCCCTAGAACCTTGCTGCATCCTTCCTGTTTTGACCATTTCCGGGGTGTGAGGCTCGACGAAGTCTCGTCCACAAAGCTACGCTTTCTACAAAGCCCTGCTTCGGGTCAAACAAAAATGATCAACCTATGATCACAAAGATATAAGATCAAACAAATGATCATATCGCAAATGATCAAACACTGATCATTTCACAGCAACACTCAGTATGCCATGTTACCAAATTGGGAGTATATCGCTGATAAATTTCAACTACATAACCTCTGAGCTCGTACGTCTCAGAGAAGGGTGTTAAGCTAAGAGAATAAATTCTCCGCCACCAACAGATATGTATTTGAAAGAAATCAGCTTTATATCTCAAATTGTAACGTCAGACACACAATCCATACAAGTCTGTTCCGAGATCGAACAGAACCGAAGGCACTTCTCACGAAGCCCTTGCACATCCGGATAAATTTCTAATCACGTCCGGACTTCCCGTCACTAAGGGTGATAAAACCTCTGAATCGGAGATCAGTCGATGTAGAGTAACTCGACGGTAATCCTTCCGTTTTCAAAAATATCTGGTCTTCAACACCGGTCTTCAAATGCAATTCATAACGACGTATCACATATTCGGAATGGGTTATACGACCCCATGGTCCTTTCCCGGCTAACCCGAATAGTGAGCGATTATTCAAAAACAAGTGTGGCATTCAAATTCATCCAATTCACAACAAATACCTATCTAAAGGTAATTATTGATAGTAGGTTATTTAACTATCAATAAAGATGCGCAACATCATCAGATTCCAAATAATTTTCCCAAATTATTTTTATCTTCCAAAATATCTTTACTAGATATAAAGTTTCCACACTTCAAAAATAAATCAACATTTATTTTTAAACCGAATTATCATTTCTTTTATAAATTCCATAGTGAATTTATATTTCAAAATATCTACTGATATACGATTTTCAAATCGATTCCAATATTCATTTTCAATTTATCTTTAAGAAGATAAAATCTCAAAACGTTTCATTTCATTTTGGAAATGCATTTCCCTACTTATTTAATAATAAGTATTTCACAAATCATTTATTTTCAACACTTGGAAAATATTCTATATACTTAAATCAAAATTAAGTATATATTTCATTCTTTAAGGAAATCATTTACTTTGACAACATTTATTTGAGTCAAAACGAATGTTACGTAAAACATCGTTACGACGACTCAAAATCACTAGTATAGGGATTCGGATTTAGATAGATATATAAATCCCAATACTACATAAAAACATTTCCTTTTGGAAATCATTTACTATAACAACAGTGTTACAGTCCACCATTTCCTTATTTTTCGAAAACGTCTATTTCAACAATAAAAATGTTGAAATCTATGTATTCGATATTCATTATATTGAAAACATCTTTAAAACAATTAACTTCATTTCAAATATCACTTTCCCAAAACCATATCCATTTTACTTAAAAATATATTCACTGTCCAAAATCGTGAATATACTTCACTACCCACATTTCAATCTTTTCTACACATTTATTTCAAGAATTTATCCCCTATCCAAAATCGTGGATAAAATTCCCTTAATAACCTTCTATATTCAATTCATCAAATTTGATTTATTTTCGAATTTATGAAACAACGTTCATAAATTCCATTTCTATTTTGTAACAACTTCAACTTAATAAATCCCCTTTATTAACAATTCGATTCATAACTCAAATCTTATACCAACAATCCATATTATAAGTTAAATACTTATAATTCCTTTATTTTACAAAATCATTTCCATTTATAAGTTCGCGATTTATAAATTTCATTTATTTATAAATTCTTAAAAATTCATTTTAACGCTTATAAAAACTCGTTTTATAATACCAACACTTTAAAGTTATAAATATCAATCTTGTACATCTTTTACATACATCGTTTTAATAATTCAAAAATTCCCATTTAAAACCATTTTATAAATTTCTTAACTATTTATTTCAAAAGAAATTACCTTTTGGTTATAATTCACAAATCTTAACTTTTATAACTTTAAAGTTTGAACGTTTATTTATTTAAAATAAGTCACTTCAAAAATTTAATAAAACGTATAATTTCAAAGATCACTTTAAAAATCCTTTTAAATTAAAAGTCGTTATTTTTAAAACTTGAGTCTGATGATGCAACAGCACCAATTAGTCAATCACAACATCAAACATCATATATCAACATATGATAACAGAATATACATCAATATCTGTAAATAAATAAATACTGGTGAGGAATCCAGTTGGATCCCTCCAACCTGTTTCCCTGCATCCACAGACGTTAGCACAATACCAATTCCACTTCGAGGTGGAATATCGCGGTACATGGGTTTTTATAATATATCCGCTTACTAACGGCGCAATAGGGTATCATCCGCTATACGAGGCGGGAAATCAATCAAATCCAATATATACATATGCCAATATGTATATATTGCTATATATAGATATATATCCTACTATATCTAATATCACATCCAATAGCAATCAAACAATAACTGAAAATTCCACTTTTCAATTTTGAGTGAGAAAAATCTCACCGTGATTTTCTCGATAGCAATTCGTAGCGTTTTATTTCGAATAAAATTAAACGGGCGTTTAATTTTACCCGAATTTTTCGCTAGCCCAAATAAATTCCAATCCAGCTCCATAGCGTAGTATTCGACGATACGAACGCAACGAAATTCGTTTCGTTCGATTCCGACCTCGCAGCAAAAAGATATGCAATTTTTAAGTTACACGAATTTTAAATATAATAATTTACATTTTCTCTTTATTTATTCTATACCAAAACAGATCTGGGCCTTTGATTTTGAATGGAGAAAATCGTGGCTGCATACACCTTTTCTTCCTCACGTATGCTCCCAGTAAAACAAACGAACGAGCCAAAACCCATTGCCGTTCGATCACTTCAAACCGCACCTCCCCACGTTGATCTCGCACACGATCAGACACTTCCATTAGAAAGCCCACGTCCCCATCCTCCACCGCGCCAAGACCGGCCCCACATACTGCCATTCTCGTCGAGAAAAATGCCCTCAAAGTCGCGACGTTCACGGCCCTTTATCCCACGATCTACTCGCCCATATTCGATCACAGCCGTTCACATTAGAGATCTCACTGCCCTCTACCTTTTGCTGGTTGAAAGTTTTTGAAATTACTGAGTGGATTGGAAGATAATTGGAGGGGAAAGGTAGAAGACGTTGGCCATTGATATCATAACTGGCGGCTACGTTTCAAAACCCTAGGGTTAATATTTTCTTTGCAAAATGAAGAGAAGAGGGGCTTTTATAGAAAATTTAACGAACACTATTCATCTCGGAATTTCCGAACTCCAAATCGAGCGTGCCGACCGACGTTCCTAAGGTTTACCCCACGTTCCGAACACAATGGAACAGGTTTCGGAAGCTAATTCGATCGTATGTGTGAGATATGACAACAAACGATCAATTTAAATTAAACCGATTTAAATCGATTTCGAGGCGTTTTCGCTTGCCCCGGACAAACGACAACTCCGATTGATACGAAAATTGAAATCCGATAATAACAAACTATTACGGATCCAATGGAATTGGTTTCGTTTAATTCTGAGACTGTTCGAAAATTGGCTATTTTTACAGTCGATAATTAAATATTAAAATATTCAATTTTCATAGATTAACTCCAAATTAAATTTTAAAAGTTCTATAACCTTTCTATAACTCTAGTATGATTAAATAAAATTCTACAAATCATTTTCAATCATTTTAAACTCGATTTACAATTATTTCTGGAATTTCAATTATTAATTTATCGATTTAATTATCAAATTAAATCCAATATCCTTTAAATAAATTATTCGACTTATTAAATTCATTTATTAATATTTAAAATTAATTAAATATTCGAATTTTAATTATCAAAAATTCTGGGTCGTTACAAACTTCCCCCCTTAAAAGAATTTCGTCCTCGAAATTACCAAGTAAGGAAAAATGGTCCTTAACTCGTCTACTATCTTTCTCAAATTCAATAATTTTATCAATTTATCAAAACAAATCTTTATACTAAAGATTCGTTATTATTTCAACTAACTTCCAACTTCAATTATAAGTTTCAAACAACATCGTTTAACTTCTCAATTCAAACTCGAGTTTAAATTCAAATTTTAAACTTCCAAATTTTCTCAAAATTTTTTTAACACTCGAGATTTTCGAAAAATTTTGCCAGCGTCTCCTTTGCGCAGCTAATACGGTACGACTACAAAACGTCCCTACGGACTCTCAGATTTCAAAAAGAAAAAGAAAAAGCCAAGCGGCTAGAGAAGAAATCAGCAAATCTCATATTGAAATTTAAAATACATACCTTTTTCGAGCAATTCAAATTATCTTCGAAATCAAAATTCCAATTCCTTTTATAACACCTGTATGTCCTACTAGCCATAATATCTAGTTACACATTCAAACCATTTTGCAAATTCTATTACAAAATTTTCAATATAAACTACTTATACATTTTTACTTCACTATTGAAGTTACATATTCAGTTTCTTTCAATTTTGCATTTCACGTTCTCATTTAAATTCAATTTACAATTTCAATCTAATTTGGATTCAGTTTACAATTTCAATTCTATTTGAATTCAATTTTATCTTCTATTCTGAATATTGAATTATCTTTAGTTCACTTCATTTGCAATTGATTCCATTCAATTTATTCATTCATTAATTCATTTACATTAGACTGATTCAACATTCAATTAGTTCAATAGCTTAATTCATTTATCAATCCAATTCAGATTCTCAATTTAATTTAACTTTACCAAGGTCAAATTTCATCACTTAATCAAAATCACATTTTATTTTGCTTAATAAAATTGTTTAACCACTTTCTAACAATTCGTTTCACTTCTATTTTTTTCATTTTATAAGTTATATAACTTATATTCAAAAATTACCACTTGGATTTTTATTGATTCACTTATACTTACTTTAATTCAACTTAAAATTTCTTAAGTTAAATTTATTCAATCAAAATTCAAATTGTATAAGTTATCAACTCATTTATTATTCTCATAAATATTTTAATATAGCATTCCAGAGTCTTACCAACATTTCAAAATCATTTTGAAAACAATTCAAATTATCCTTTGAATTTTCAAAAACCAAACCCAAATTTTCAAACAACTTCCATTTAAAACAATTTGGCAGCAATTCCTCTTTTGGAAACCCGAAAATGAACACCAACGATGCCGCGGTCATCATCGGAATTATTTTCCAGCGACCGAAAAGAGTTTAGAGCTTTTCATTCCTTCAAAACATTTTTCCAAAATCCTTTGAAATTCATTTTCAAATCAAAAATGATTTAACCTTCCAAATCTCCAAAATTTTCAGATTCTTTTCAAAACATTTCCAAAAACTTCTCTGGAATTCCATTTCATTTATAAATTCATTTATAATTTATATTCTTAAATTTCATTTGTATATGGATTTATTTCTTAACTTTGGAGTTATGATTTTAATTTCTTATTCAATTTCAGTGATGATAATTCACTATTATTACTCCCTAACATCCATGCAACCATATACTATAGTACTTTATAGTAAAACATTTCTTTTTTTTATACAAAAATAGTTTTGGGCAAAATTATCTCATTCACCCTATTTTAAAACAATACTGTGTCGAATTGTTCTATTCGAGTGTTTAGAAACCCCTTCGATCCAGTTGCGCAGACTGTGCCGACGAAGGTTCATATGCCACTCAATAAACCAATCATCACAATATAAAACAATTTTTATTCATTAACAAATACGCGCTCATATCTATTATTACACTCAAACTCATTCTAGAGTACTACTGACTCTATCTCTAATGAGTAACACCCAACAGAGCAGGGTTGTCGCTTAACCATATGCTCTGATGCCACTTTGTCATGTACCGAAGTAAGCGGCCATCGGTAGGCTTTGCAACCATCCCAGTCCCACCGTGGCTGACAATGGTACCCCAAACTTGCTTTTACGGCCAGCCTTTCGACTGTCACGGCCTCTGCCTAACCAACCCATCCCTCTCAGGGACATGTAGGGGTAAGAGTCTCCTGTTCGCCACCAAACTGCGAAGCGAGAATCCCCTATCATGCTGTAATATAGCAAGACTGGTGTGAGATCGTAAAACAGTTATTTTTCACAAAGAAAATAAAACAAATTCGCAATGCTTTTGGAAAATGAAACTACCATAAGACCTCCCACCACACACACAATGCAAACGCAGAATTGGAAGAGATTTCTTCTGATGATAGTCAAAGATGCTTACTACGCAAAATCAAATCATTTTTGATATTATTATTAGTGCATAGTGTAGAAAACATTTCGAAAGTATAATATTAATCTTAGCCAGCATAGGCATTCCGCACTTATGCCTACTATAGCTACTATGTTCAATAGCAGGTTACCGCCACATTCCATAGCAGGTAATACAACTAAAACCGTACACGTCACGTATTGTTTCTTTGGATTTCCAACAAATGGTCAGGCTAAGGAACTTCCTAACCACGATGGGTACGTCCCTGGAATAGACGACCCGAGAACCTAACCGGATCTCTGCCAACACAAGGCCGGGTTACCTCTGCAAAAATAGGTAACTACTGACACGTGTATATCATCCCCCGATCGTAACCGATCTTCCCGAGGATCCCCGATTTCCAACAAACCACATCAAAATAATAATGCAGCAACCACATAGGTTAAGTATCTGGGCTCCATACCATGATACCACCTCTATCCAGAAGGAATGACATACACTAAGGGGCGCTACTCCCTAGAACCTTGCTGCATCCTTCCTGTTTTGACCATTTCCGGGGTGTGAGGCTCGACGAAGTCTCGTCCACAAAGCTACGCTTTCTACAAAGCCCTGCTTCGGGTCAAACAAAAATGATCAACCTATGATCACAAAGATATAAGATCAAACAAATGATCATATCGCAAATGATCAAACACTGATCATTTCACAGCAACACTCAGTATGCCACGTTACCAAATTGGGAGTATATCGCTGATAAATTTCAACTACATAACCTCTGAGCTCGTACGTCTCAGAGAAGGGTGTTAAGCTAAGAGAATAAATTCTCCGCCACCAACAGATATGTATTTGAAAGAAATCAGCTTTATATCTCAAATTGTAACGTCAGACACACAATCCATACAAGTCTGTTTCGGGATCGAACAGAACCGAAGGCACTTCTCACGAAGCCCTTGCACATCCGGATAAATTTCTAATCACGTCCGGACTTCCCGTCACTAAGGGTGATAAAACCTCTAAATCGGAGATCAGCCGATGTAGAGTAACTCGACGGTAATCCTTCCGTTTTCAAAAATATCCGGTCTTCAACACCGGTCTTCAAATGCAATTCATAACGACGTATCACATATTCGGAATGGGTTATACGACCCCATGGTCCTTTCCCGGCTAACCCGAATAGTGAGCGATTATTCAAAAACAAGTGTGGCATTCAAATTCATCCAATTCACAACAAATACCTATCTAAAGGTAATTATTGATAGTAGGTTATTTAACTATCAATAAAGATGCGCAACATCATCAGATTCCAAATAATTTTCCCAAATTATTTTTATCTTCCAAAATATCTTTACTAGATATAAAGTTTCCACACTTCAAAAATAAATCAACATTTATTTTTAAACCGAATTATCATTTCTTTTATAAATTCCATAGTGAATTTATATTTCAAAATATCTACTGATATACGATTTTCAAATCGATTCCAATATTCATTTTCAATTTATCTTTAAGAAGATAAAATCTCAAAACGTTTCATTTCATTTTGGAAATGCATTTCCCTACTTATTTAATAATAAGTATTTCACAAATCATTTATTTTCAACACTTGGAAAATATTCTATATACTTAAATCAAAATTAAGTATATATTTCATTCTTTAAGGAAATCATTTACTTTGACAACATTTATTTGAGTCAAAACGAATGTTACGTAAAACATCGTTACGACGACTCAAAATCACTAGTATAGGGATTCAGATTTAGATAGATATATAAATCCCAATACTACATAAAAACATTTCCTTTTGGAAATCATTTACTATAACAACAGTGTTACAGTCCACCATTTCCTTATTTTTCGAAAACGTCTATTTCAACAATAAAAATGTTGAAATCTATGTATTCGATATTCATTATATTGAAAACATCTTTAAAACAATTAACTTCATTTCAAATATCACTTTCCCAAAACCATATCCATTTTACTTAAAAATATATTCACTGTCCAAAATCGTGAATATACTTCACTACCCACATTTCAATCTTTTCTACACATTTATTTCAAGAATTTATCCCCTATCCAAAATCGTGGATAAAATTCCCTTAATAACCTTCTATATTCAATTCATCAAATTTGATTTATTTTCGAATTTATGAAACAACGTTCATAAATTCCATTTCTATTTTGTAACAACTTCAACTTAATAAATCCCCTTTATTAACAATTCGATTCATAACTCAAATCTTATACCAACAATCCATATTATAAGTTAAATACTTATAATTCCTTTATTTTACAAAATCATTTCCATTTATAAGTTCGCGATTTATAAATTTCATTTATTTATAAATTCTTAAAAATTCATTTTAACGCTTATAAAAACTCGTTTTATAATACCAACACTTTAAAGTTATAAATATCAATCTTGTACATCTTTTACATACATCGTTTTAATAATTCAAAAATTCCCATTTAAAACCATTTTATAAATTTCTTAACTATTTATTTCAAAAGAAATTACCTTTTGGTTATAATTCACAAATCTTAACTTTTATAACTTTAAAGTTTGAACGTTTATTTATTTAAAATAAGTCACTTCAAAAATTTAATAAAACGTATAATTTCAAAGATCACTTTAAAAATCCTTTTAAATTAAAAGTTGTTATTTTTAAAACTTGAATCCGATGATGCAACAGCACCAATTAGTCAATCACAACATCAAACATCATATATCAACATATGATAACAGAATATACATCAATATCTGTAAATAAATAAATACTTGTGAGGAATCCAGTTGGATCCCTCCAACCTGTTTCCCTGCATCCACAGACGTTAGCACAATACCAATTCCACTTCGAGGTGGAATATCGCGGTACATGAGTTTTTATAATATATCCGCTTACTAACGGCGCAATAGGGTCTCATCCGCTATACGAGGCGGGAAATCAATCAAATCCAATATATACATATGCCAATATGTATATATTGCTATATATAGATATATATCCTACTATATCTAATATCACATCCAATAGCAATCAAACAATAACTGAAAATTCCACTTTTCAATTTTGAGTGAGAAAAATCTCACCGTGATTTTCTCGATAGCAATTCGTAGCGTTTTATTTCGAATAAAATTAAACGGGCGTTTAATTTTACCCGAATTTTTTGCTAGCCCAAATAAATTCCAATCCAGCTCCATAGCGTAGTATTCGACGATACGAACGCAACGAAGTTCGTTTCGTTCGATTCCGACCTCGCAGCAAAAAGATATGCAATTTTTAAGTTACACGAATTTTAAATATAATAATTTACATTTTCTCTTTATTTATTCTATACCAAAACAGATCTGGGCCTTTGATTTCGAATGGAGAAAATCGTGGCCGCATACACCTTTTCTTCCTCATGTATGCTCCCAGTAAAATAAACGAACGAGCCAAAATCCATTGTCGTTCGATCACTTCAAACCGCACCTCCCCACGTTGATCTCGCACACGATCAGACACTTCCATTAGAAAGCCCACGTCCCCATCCTCCACCGCGCCAAGATCGGCCCCACATACTGCCATTCTCGTCGAGAAAAATGCCCTCAAAGTCGCGACGTTCACGGCCCTTTATCCCACGATCTACTCGCCCATATTCGATCACAGCCGTTCACATTAGAGATCTCACTGCCCTCTACCTTTTGCTGGTTGAAAGTTTTTGAAATTACTGAGTGGATTGGAAGATAATTGGAGGGGAAAGGTAGAAGACGTTGGCCATTGATATCATAACTGGCGGCTACGTTTCAAAACCCTAGGGTTAATATTTTCTTTGCAAAATGAAGAGAAGAGGGGCTTTTATAGAAAATTTAACGAACACTATTCATCTCGGAATTTCCGAACTCCAAATCGAGCGTGCCGACCGACGTTCCTAAGGTTTACCCCACGTTCCGAACACAATGGAACAGGTTTCGGAAGCTAATTCGATCGTATGTGTGAGATATGACAACAAACGATCAATTTAAATTAAACCGATTTAAATCGATTTCGAGGCGTTGTCGCTTGCCCCGGACAAACGACAACTCCGATTGATACGAAAATTGAAATTCGATAATAACAAACTATTACGGATCCAATGGAACTGGTTTCGTTCAATTTTGAGACTGTTCGAAAATTGGCTATTTTTACAGTCGATAATTAAATATTAAAATATTCAATTTTCATAGATTAACTCCAAATTAAATTTTAAAAGTTCTATAACCTTTATATAACTCCAGTATGATTAAATAAAATTCTACAAATCATTTTCAATCATTTTAAACTCGATTTACAATTATTTCTGGAATTTCAACTATTAATTTATCGATTTAATTATCAAATTAAATCCAATATCCTTTAAATAAATTATTCGACTTATTAAATTCATTTATTAATATTTAAAATTAATTAAATATTCGAATTTTAATTATCAAAAATTCTGGGTCGTTACATTATCTGATCTTGGTTTAGGCCTTGGGGGTTTGTACTTGGAAAACATCAACCTTGACTCAAGTGATAATTACTTTACTCTAAATGTTTGCTTTGCTATGTTTACTTCTGCTTAGTGTGTCTGGGGGCTATCACTGTAGGAAGAGGTGGAGTGGGAGGGTTGGATTCCTATTCCTTTTTCCTTTATGCTCTTTTGGTATGTTGTTAGTTAATTTACCGCTCACTAAGACTGTTGTCTGACTCAAGGCTTTATGTTTAACTCTTATTGCCTTGGGCTGTTCATCCATTTTGGGATGGGCAGACTAGGTAGAAGGTGACAGGTGCTGTTCTTAGTAACCGACGATGCTAATGACGAAGACGAGCTAGAGGCTTACATATCATTTTCTTATTATATGTACTGGATGTTCCACTGCTTGTATAATTCTCTGAGTGATATGTAGTGAGGCTTGATGTATTGACTATTCAGATGTTTGTATTCAACTATTATGAAGCTTAATTGATGAGATTCCATTTTGTGAAGCTTCACTATATATATTCTCTATTGTATTTTATCCACGCGCTGTGAGTAATACGATAGATTTTGCTATTTTAGTTTTACCCTTGACGATCGTCCATGGCTGCCTGGCACACTTTACAACGCACTATTTCCTAGTTCAGTGCAGGGGTCATGGGCGGTCGTCACATTTGGTATCAGAGCCTTGGTTAATCGATTTTAGCCAACGCTCGCTGACGTAACTACGTATGAGAGACGTAATTGTATTTTGATGGATGATTACTATATATAATATAGTAGCTTAGAAGGATTTGAACCCCTTATGTAGTTGTTCTCAAGGTGAATTAATCATTCCTTTTTATAGATATTGAGAATGAGTCGAAGAGGGAGACTAGCTGCTAGGGAAGGCCGTGCTACTGAGGGGGCTGCTGATTATGCTGCTATGTTCGAGGCTATGATGACTTCGATCATGAGAAGGATGCCAGCTACGGGGTCATCAGTAGATGTTGGAGTTCAAGTTCAAACTCCAAAACCGGTGGATTTTGCTAAGCCGTGTAAAGATTATACTGCTCTTGGAGGAAAGGTTTTCTTGGGAACAGAGTCAACCATTGAAGTCCAGAGATGGATAGATGCTTGTAGAAGGATCTTTGGTGATTTGGGAATCGAGGATGCAACCAAAAGGAAGCTAGCATCAAGACAGCTTCAAGGAAGAGCTTATGATTGGTGGAACTCTATCACCATTGATACTCCGGAGGAAGAAATTACTTGGGTGCAATTCCAAGCCAGATTTGAAGCTAAGTTCATTTCTACCGCTCAGAAATCTATTCTGTTCAAGAAGTTTGTGGAGTTCAAGCAAGGTGGAAGACCAATTCTTGAGTATGTTTCTGAGTTTGAGCTTTGTCCAAGTATGCCAGGTCGTATATTGAATCTCCTTATCAGAAGAACGAGAAGTTTGTGACAGGCTTGGACAATTATCTTGGGAGACAGTTGGTGGATCATCTGGACGATCCATTTGAGAAGCTTGTGGAGAAAGCTCTCAGGCATGAGAATCTGTTTCCTAAAGAGGGATCTGTTGTTGCTGTAATCAAGGAGGAGTCTAAACCACAGCAGGGTGGAAACAAGAAGAGGAAGCAGCAGCAGAAGGGTAAGGATGGCCAGAAGAAGCCGAAGGGCGAAGTGACCTGCTACAATTGTCAGCAGAAGGGCCATTTCTCCAGAGATTGCAAGAATCCTAAGGTGCCGATGAAATGCCACAACTGTGACAAGCCGGGGCATATCAAGAGGAATTGTCCAGAACCGCGAAAGGACAAGCAGATTGTGCAAGCTTATGCTTTGGGGGCTGTTCCATCATCTTCAAAAGCTCCTACTGCGGAAGAGAAAGGAAAGACTGTGGTGGTTCAAGGTACTCTTTCCATTTGTGGTGTTCCAGTTAGAGTGCTATTTGATACTGGGGCATCGCATTCTTTTGTTTGTAATGAACTTGTAGGCCGGTTGGGTTTAAAACCGGACATTGTTGATAGACCATTGGTTGTGACTAATCCAGTTGGGGGTTCGTCCTACCTGTGTATGCTATGCCATGGTTTGGTTGTATCGAGACATGATTTCTCTTTTGTTTGTGATTGTTTTGTTCTGAACTTTGCGGGGTTTGGAATTATTTTGGGTATGGACTGGCTTAGGAAGTATGCGGCAAAGGTTGATTGTGAAAGGTTGGAAGTGATAATCGAGAATGTGGAGGGGCGAAAGGTTGTGATACGATGTAAGCATGAGGAAGGCGTCTTCATGAGCTTCATGTACTCGCTGGTTGTTCCACGGGATGGACTGTCATCGGTGCCAATCGCTAATGGATTTGAGGATGTCTTTGATGAGGTCAAAGGGTTACCGCCGCATAGGGAGATCGAGTTTCGTATCGATCTAGTTGAAGGAGCCAGACCTGTTGTGATGCCTCTTAGACGGATGGCGCCTAGGGAACAGAAAGAGTTGAAGGTGCAAGTTGATGATCTTTTGCAGAAAGGATTCATTCGGCGTAGTGTGTCCGAATGGGGTGCACCAGTTGTGTTTGGAACCAAAGCAGACGGATTGTTGAGGTTATGTGTGGACTATCGTGAGCTGAATAAAGTGACTAAGAAGAACAAGTATCCATTGCCGAGAATAGATGACTTGTTTGATCAGCTTCACGAAGCTAAGGTGTTTTCTCAGATGGATTTGGCAACGGGATTTCACCAGTTAAGAGTGGCTAAGGATAGTGTGCCGAAGACTGCTTTCAGGACACCATCCGGTTTCTTTGAGTGGCTGGTAATGTCGTTTGGATTGACTAATGCGCCAGCATATTTTATGGATCTTATGAATAGAGTGTACAGAGATCAGTTGAACAAGTTCGTGCTAGTGTTCGTGGATGATATTTTGATTTACTCCAGAACTGAAGAAGAGCACGAGACGCACTTGCGTATTGTTTTGGAAATCTTACGAAAACATCAGCTGAAGGCTAAGTTTTCGAAGTGTCACTTCTGGAAGAGCGAAGTGAGGTTCTTAGGCCATATTATCTCTGGAAGCGGAATAGCGGTTGATCCCGCCAAGATAGTAGCAATCCAGGTTGGGGTAGACCTAAGAATGCATCTGATGTGAGAAGTTTTCTTGGATTAGCAGGATACTATCGTCGATTTATCAAAGACTTTTCCAAGATAGCTGCACCATTAATAGGATTGACGAAAAAGAATCAAGTATTCAGATGGGATGCTAAGTGTGAGCAAACTTTCAGAATTCTGAAAGAGCGATTGACAAGTGCTCCTGTTTTGACTATTCCAAGTGGAAATGATGAGATGGTGGTTTACACCGACGCATGTGGTACTGGACTTGGAGCAGTGCTGATGCAGAAGGGTAAACTTGTTGCATATGAAAGTCGACAACTAAAGCCGCATGAAAGGAATTATCCGACTCATGATTTGGAGTTAGCGGCGATTGTTTTTGCCCTGAAGATGTGGAGACATTATCTATTGGGAGTTCGATTCGAGTTGTTTACAGATCATAAGTCGCTGAAGTATCTTTTCTCCCAAAGGGATTTAAATCTTAGGCAGCAACGATGGCTAGAGTTTTTGGCATCATATGATTTTAGTATAGCCTATACTCCGGGAAAGGGTAACGCAGTGGCAGATGCGTTAAGTCGAAGACATGCAGGATTGGGAGCCATGTTTTCAGAATGGAAGAGTCTCGAGTATTTGGCTGGATTTGACTTCGGTCCCAGATGTGAATTGGAACCTGAGATGTTGGCAAACTTATCTATAAGACCGACTCTTGTGGAAAGAATTGGCGAGAGCCAAAAGCGAGACGATAAGCTTGTAACAGCCCGGTAATTCGTAGCAATTAATTATCGACACTAGGTGATTAAATCGTTCGCCAATTTTTATTGGAATTTTATCGAGTTAATATTCTTTTGAAAAATGGTTGAGAAATTATTTGGGCTTTAAATAAATATATTTCTTTTATTTTTATTTTTATTTTAAATGGTCGGCCCTATTTTCTTTTGTTATTTGCCCTAACATGTCGGTCCGCTTCATTTGGTAACTTCAACCCCCTTTTCTTTTCGTTCCAGCCCGATTCTTTGAGAGATTAAAAATGGCGACTCGATGGAATTAGGGTTTCAGCGATTTTTGCTTTCTTGTATCTCTGGCCCGATGGCGATCGATTCTCTGGCGAATTGAAGGTGAGGAATTTTATTTCTCACATCTAATTCCTATCTCTAGCTTATTAGTAATTAAATTTGTCAAATTCTTTGTTTCGGCCGTATGATTTTGCTTGAGTGGTTTGGATGATTTCTGACCTTTTCCTATTTGTATATATTTGCTTTTATATTACTTGATAATCACGGTATTGATATTTCTTGACTTGGTTTGATACCGTGACTCTGACTTGTTCAATTGCTCTTGGTTTCGACTTGAATTTTGCAAATTCCTGACTTGATTTCGAACTGCGAAAATACTTGTTAGTCACGGTATTGTTTTCTCAATGACTTCGGCGTTGACTTTGACTTGGTTATACCTTAGTGCTTTGGTTTGCACTGTCATTGATCATCTTGATGCTTCGGCATTGTTTTTCTGGTGACATTGATTTCTGTTCTTTACTTTTACCTGTTCATTCATTCTGGTCTTTGCATTATGTAGTTGTCATTGTATGTTTTCTGACGACACCAGTGTACATGCTTCACTACATCTTGAACTTGAGTCATTGACTTTGAGCAACTTTAGTCTCTTGAGTCTGTTGCCTTCACCTGTGTACTTTGTTGACCTTGTTAACTTGTACCTGACTTTGTCATACTTGATGCCTTGTTTGATTCATGTTACTATTTGGTCGTCTGCACCTCTGTAAGCTTGAGTTTGCATATTATTGTGGTTGTGAATCTATGTTGACTCGTTCGACTTGTGCACTACTTTGATTCCATGTTATTGTTGGTCATTATGGTTGTTGTTTTAGTGTTGCTTTAAGCTCTGGTCAACATGTTTGGTCATCATCATGTTGTTGCCTCTTGTCATTGATACTGTCTGGTCTGAAGCTTGGTTACTTGTTCATGTTACATGATGCTTCCTTGACATCTGGTCTGGATATGTTCTCTCGGTCTCGAGTTATTTGGTTTGTGCATTATGTTGTTCAGCCTGGTAGTTGTGTTGAATCATGACAGTTGTGATTTGACCTTTGCCTTTTGTAATTGTTGATAGCATGCTTATGTATTCATGTTTATGCAGCTTGCATTTGAGTTGTAGTCTTGAGTTTATTTTCCGGTAGTGCTTCATTCCTTTGAGTTATGTGTTCATGCACTAGAACTACTCCCAGATTTCTATTTGCTGTCTTATACGCTGGCACTTGACTTACAGTCTATCTTGTTTTAATGATGTATTCATTGTACATCCCTTGCTGCCTCTTTTACTGGATACACTGTTTCATTTCACTGTCGCAGTCTTGCCCTTAAATATTTGTGGTGGCTGCAGTGCTTTATTGTTGAGATTTTGTCCTTGTTGGGTTTCATTGCATTGATGCACTGATTTTATTTGCAGTTTTCCCCTGTTGGGATTTGTTTTCGAATTCACTTGAGTTGAATCCGGTACTTCGGGGTTTGACCTGGTGATCATTTGTGACTTTCACTGAGCTTTTGTGTATCTCCTGCGATAGTGGTGAGGCAGTACACGCGTGCGTGTACTGCAGCCCTATCAGATTTGACAGTTTTAAATTGATGTTTCGAATTGTTGAATTGTTTCGTTGGTTAATTTCAATATTTTGGAGTTGTATTCTGATTTGGATTGTTGATTTGTCGTTTAACACTACTTAGTGTTATATCTGCCGTTATCCGATTCTCTTATCGAGAAGTTGGATATACGAGATTTCTGTGACTGTCATATATTTGTGATTGATTATTATTGCTTTTATGCACTAATAGCTGAGTTTGAATTAGACTGACCCGTGTATTATTTTCTTTTGAATGTAATACTCAGGTCAGACCCGAGTTATTTCAGGTTGTAGATTTCCTGCTTTGAGTTGTTGTTGAGCTATAGAGACTTTTCATATCATTTGAAGTGGTCTACGTTTTTAGTAGTATTCAGTGTGTCTGTTTTAAGCTGATATGTATTCATGTATATTAGTCGATAATGTACTTATATATATAACTTCTTGAGTCGACAGTTATAGTTGTATCATATGTATTGTGTCAACTATATTGTAACTGACATCAGTTATATATATATATGAGACTTTTGTTTCTATCTGTGTTCCGCATTTATATTATCTGTGTTATTATTATATCTAATGTCCTAAACTATTATGAACCATCATAGTTTGTTTTATACTGATAATTGGGTATGTCGATGGGAGTAAATAAATAAGATGAAAAATGAAAAGTATATACTACTCCTATCGAGGTAACCAATATTAGCGTAAGGCCAACAACGGATGGCCGCTCCTATCCATCCTTATTCTTCGTAATAATAGACAGTATTTCTTTTAATACTCTTTGTTATTATGGGCATAGAGATGGGGCGTAACAGTTGGTATCAGAGCTTGGGGTTTATGGACATAATATAAAACATAACTTGGATGGAACATATGTTACAACTATTGGTCGATGTTGTATTGTGCTTTGAGTCAAAACTAAAGTTTTGAAATTTTGATGAAATTTTTAAATATCTTTATTTGAAAATAAAAGTGGAATTGTGCTTTGTTGTTTTGATTAAATTGAGTACTGTTTGTCAGAGTGCGCAGCAGAAACAGTGAAACTGTCTTCGCTGAGTACCACTGATAATCTATTTGATTTAAAATATGAAATTGAAATAAATTTCATAGGTTGTTTACATAGCTGTAATTATTTTGTTTCTTTGAGAATTTCGAATCCGAATTGAGGATTCGAAGAAATTACAGTTATGTGATTTTTGTTGAAATTTCCGTTGGCTTTCTTTTGTACTAATCATCTATTGATTAGATTTTGCTGTTTTGAATTGTCTTCATTGAAGATACATTCGAATGATTTCTTTATTTATATTGTAATGTGCATGCAAATATGAATTGCACGTTATTGCATTAATTTTACGTTGAACCGATGCTTGGTTATGAAACGTATTTTGTTGCCGTTATTTTATAATGGGATTTTTACACCAGTGCTATATTTTTGAAGCACGGTGTTTTGTGGCGTTTTTGATGAATGAAAATTCACCGACATTACATTTTGATGTAAATTGTTTTGATGTGATTTTAACGTTTTAAAATTACTGTCGCTTTGGCTTCAGTAACCGTCAAATTTTAAAAGTGGATTTTCAAGCGGTTATTCCGCAATGCTGATTTTGAGATTCGTTTTACGATGTTTTGAGAAGTACAATTTCCTTTTCGAAATTGTTACTAATATTGCTGCTTTAATCACGTGATTGGAAAATCGTTTTAAAATGAAAATTGTTTTATAAATTTCTAACAGTTTTCGCTTTCAAAAGGATGAGAAAGCGACTTAAACGATTCAACAAAATCGAGGATTATGACCCCTTTCTTTTACTGATTCGCTTAACTCTGGACTTGTCCAGTTGAGAATGTGAATTGTTATTTTTATAAAATAAATAAAAATTGTTTTCAGAAATTTTACAGTTTGCGCTTTCAAAAGAATGAGGAAGCGATTTAAACGTTTCAGCAAAATCGAGGACTATGACCCCTTTCTTTTAATGATTCGTTTAATTCCGGACTTGTCCGTTTGAGAATGTAAAGTGTAATTTTACAAAATACACAATTTTGCACTTTCAAGGAAACGATGAAGAGATTTAAACGATTTAGCAAAAGTGCGGAGTATGGAACCACACTTTTACTATTTCGGTTAATTCCAGACTCGTTAATTGAATATCTGTTGTTTTGATGATTTTGATGAATTTGCACTTTCAAGGAAACGATGAAGAGAATCAAACGATTTAGTAAAACACGTGGTATGGGACATGTGCGTTTTCTATTTCGGTTAATTCCGGACTCGTTAATTGAAATATTTGATGCTTCGTGTGCTTTCGAGCCACTATGTTGGACCTTCGGGTCATATGATGGACCTTTGGGTCAAATACCAGTACTAGACCTTCGGGTCATTTGTTGGGCGCCAAAATTATGTTGAGTACTTGGTAGGCTTTGGCCATTTGTTGATGCACGTGCGGCGAATTAAAAACTCGCCATCTGATGGGATCGATCCAAGCTTTTATGTTGATTTTCTAGTCTTCTTAATTGATTTCTAGATATTTGTTTTTTCTAATTATCTGCAGCTAATTAGATATCTGATGTTATGAGGTTTAATTATCGTATCGATAATTAAATATTTGAGATTCTGATTATCGTTTTTGATAATCAGATATTTGTTGTTTCTAATTATCGCTTGTGATAATTAGATATTTGTTGATATGAGTTCTGATTATCGTTTTTGATAATCGGATATTTGTTGTTTCTAATTATCGCTTGGGATAATTAGATATTTGTTGATATGAGTTCTGATTATAGTTTTTGATAATCAGATATTTGTTGTTTCTAATTATTGCTTGTGATAATTTGATATTTGTTGATATGGGTTTTGATTATCGTTTTTGATAATCGAATATTTTTGAATTGAAATTTGATTATCATTTGTGATAATCGAATATTTATTGATTTGAAATTTGATTATCGCTTTTGATAATCGAATAATTGTTGATTTGAAATTTGATTATCATTTGTGATAATCGAATATTTATTGATTTGAAATTTGATTATCGCTTTTGATAATTAAATATTTGCTGATTTGAGATTTAATTATCGTTTTTGATAATCGAATAATTGTTGATTTGAAATTTGATTATCATTTGTGATAATCGAATATTTATTGATTTAAAATTTAATTATCGCTTTTGATAATTAAATATTTGTTGATTTGAGGTTTAATTATCGCTTTTGATAATTAAATATTTGTTGATTTGAGGTTTAATTATCGCTTTTGATAATTAAATATTTGTTGATTTGAGATTTAATTATCGCTTTTGATAATCGAATAATTGTTGAATTGAAATTTGATTATCATTTGTGATAATCGAATATTTATTGATTTGAAATTTGATTATCGCTTTTGATAATTAAATATTTGTTGATTTGAGATTTAATTATCGCTTTTGATAATTAAATATTTGTTGATTTGAGGTTTAATTATCACTTTTGATAATTAAATATTTGCTGATTTGAGATTTAATTATCGCTTTTGATAATTAAATATTTGCTGATTTGAGATTTGATTATCGCTTTTGATAATCGAATATTTGTTGATTTGATACTTGATTATCGTCTTAGATAATTTGATATTTGTTGATTTGTTTTCTGAGTACCATTTGGATAATTGGATATTTGCTAATTTTGCTGATTATGTGATTCTCTAGTCCCTAATTGATTCTAGAGTATGCTGATTTTGTTGAATTGCTATTTTCTATCTATTTCTGTAATAGTTAGAGTTTGTTGATTATGAAGTTTATGTTTTAGTTATTTGATGGATAACTAGATATTGCAGTTTTGCGATTCGTGATTGTGTTTTCTAATTATCCTTGTTGATAATTAGACTTTTGCTGTTTTCTAATTATCGTATCGATAATTGGATATTGCTGTTTTAAGATTTCTGTATTTCTGAATATCTAATTGGTAATTGAATATTGTTGAAGATTGCATTTATTCAGTTTTGTTGTTTTCTGATTATCTTTTGATAGTTAGATTTTGTTGAGAATTTGTGAATTTCGCTTATTGAAAATAAAAGATTTCTTTGGCATTTGTATTCCCGACTTTTATCTTCTAGCTTAACCAGTTTATGTTAGAGAAATAATTGTTAATGACGACCTTAATTATGAAAATTGCGGCGACGCAATTTCTATAAGGAGGGGAGTCTGTAACAGCCCGGTAATACGTAGCAATTAATTATCGACACTAGGTGATTAAATCGTTCGCCAATTTTTATTGGAATTTTATTGAGTTAATATTCTTTTGGAAAATGGTTGAGAAATTATTTGGGCTTTAAATAAATATATTTCTTTTATTTTTATTTTTATTTTAAATGGCCGGCCCTATTTTCTTTTGTTATTTGCCCTAACATGTCGGTCCGCTTCATTTGGTAACTTCGACCCCCTTTCCTTTTCGTTCTAGCCCGATTCTTTGAGAGATTAAAAATGGTGACTCGATGGAATTAGGGTTTCAGCGATTTTTGCTTTCTTGTATCTCTGGCCCGATGGCGATCGATTCTCTGGCGAATTGAAGGTGAGGAATTTTATTTCTCACAGCTAATTCCTATCTCTAGCTTATTAGTAATTAAATTTGTCAAATTCTTTGTTTCGGCCGTATGATTTTGCTTGAGTGGTTTGGATGATTTCTGACCTTTTCCTATTTGTATATATTTGCTTTTATATTACTTGATAATCACGGTATTGATATTTCTTGACTTGGTTTGATACTGTGACTCCGACTTGTTCAATTGCTCTTGGTTTCGACTTGAATTTTGCAAATTCCTGACTTGATTTCGAACTGCGAAAATACTTGTTAGTCACGGTATTGTTTTCTCAATGACTTCGGCATTGACTTTGACTTGGTTATACCTTAGTGCTTTGGTTTGCACTGTCATTGATCATCTTGATGCTTCGGCATTGTTTTTCTGGTGACATTGATTTCTGTTCTTTACTTTTACCTGTTCATTCATTCTGGTCTTTGCATTATGTAGTTGTCATTGTATGTTTTCTGACGACACCAGTGTACATGCTTCACTGCATCTTGAACTTGAGTCATTGACTTTGAGTAACTTTAGTCTCTTGAGTCTGTTGCCTTCACCTGTGTACTTTGTTGACCTTGTTAACTTGTACCTGACTTTGTCATACTTGATGCCTTGTTTGATTCATGTTACTGTTTGGTCGTCTGCATCTCTGTAAGCTTGAGTTTGCATATTATTGTGGTTGTGAATCTATGTTGACTCGGTCGACTTGTGCATTACTTTGATTCCATGTTACTGTTGGTCATTATGGTTGTTGTTTTAGTGTTGCTTTAAGCTCTGGTCAACATGTTTGGTCATCATCCTGTTGTTGCCTCTTGTCATTGATACTGTCTGGTCTGAAGCTTGGTTACTTGTTCATGTTACATGATGCTTCCTTGACATCTGGTCTGGATATGTTCTCTCGGTCTCGAGTTATTTGGTTTGTGCATTATGTTGTTCAGCCTGGTAGTTGTGTTGAATCATGACAGTTGTGATTTGACCTTTGCCTTTTGTAATTGTTGATAGCATGCTTATGTATTCATGTTTATGCAGCTTGCATTTGAGTTGTAGTCTTGAGTTTATTTTCCGATAGTGCTTCATTCCTTTGAGTTATGTGTTCATGCACTAGAACTACTCCCAGATTTCTATTTGCTGTCTTATACGCTGGCACTTGACTTACAGTCTATCTTGTTTTAATGATGTATTCATTGTACATCCCTTGCTGCCTCTTTTACTGGATACACTGTTTCATTTCACTGTCGCAGTCTTGCCTTTAAATATTTGTGGTGGCTGCAGTGCTTTATTGTTGAGATTTTGTCCTTGTTGGGTTTTATTGCATTGATGCACTGATTTTATTTGCAGTTTTCCCCTGTTGGGATTTGTTTTCGAATTCACTTGAGTTGAATCCGGTACTTCGGGGTTTGACTTGGTGATCATTTGTGACTTTCACTGAGCTTTTGTGTATCTCCTGCGATAGTGGTGAGGCAGTACACGCGTGCGTGTACTGCAGCCCTATCAGATTTGACAGTTTTAAATTGATGTTTCGAATTGTTGAATTATTTCGTTGGTTAATTTCAATATTTTGGAGTTGTATTCTGATTTGGATTGTTGATTTGTCGTTTAACACTGCTTAGTGTTATATCTGCCGTTATCCGATTCTCTTATCGAGAAGTTGGATATACGAGATTTCTATGACTGTCATCTATTTGCGATTGATTATTATTGCTTTTATGCACTAATAACCGAGTTTGAATTAGACTGACCCGTGTATTATTTTCTTTTGAATGTAATACTCGGGTCAGACCCGAGTTATTTCAGGTTGTAGATTTCCTGCTTTGAGTTGTTGTTGAGCTATGGAGACTTTTCATATCATTTGAAGTGGTCTACGTTTTTAGTAGTAGTCAGTGTGTATGTTTTAAGCTGATATGTATTCATGTATATTAGTCGATAATGTACTTGTATATATATAACTTCTTGAGTCGACAGTTGTAGTTGTATCATATGTATTGTGTCAACTATATTGTAACTGACATCTGTTATATATATATGAGACTTTTGTTTCTATCTGTGTTCCGCATTTATATTATTTGTGTTATTATTATATCTAATGTCCTAAACTATTATGAACCATCGTAGTTTGTTTTATACTGATAATTGGGTATGTCGATGGGAGTAAATAAATAAGATGAAAAATGAAAAGTATATACCACTCCTATCGAGGTAACCAATATTAGCGTAAGGCCAACTACGGATGGCCGCTCCTATCCAGCCTTATTCTTCGTAATAATAGATAGTATTTCTTTTAATACTCTTTGTTATTATGGGCATAGAGGTGGGGCGTCACAAAGCTTGTCAAGATTATCCGTGATTTGGAATCTGGATTGAACCTAGAAAAAGATAAAGGATTCGAGGTCGATCGAGAAGGTTGGCTTCGGAAGCAAGGACGACTAGTTGTTCCCGATATAGATTAATTAAGAAATGAAGTTCTGAAGGAAAGTCATCACTCAAAGTGGACAATTCATCCAGGTGGAAATAAGATGTATTGGGATATGAAGAGAATCTATTACTGGGAAGGTATGAAGAAGGATGTTGGAAATTTCATTTCCAGGTGCATGAACTGCCAGTTGGTAAAAGCTGAGCAAAAGAAGCCCAGTGGATTGCTTCAGCCATTAGAAGTTCCTACATGGAAGTGGGAGCAAATATCAATGGATTTTGTTGATGGGCTACCTAGAACAAGAACGGGAAATGAAGGGATTTGGGTCATCGTAGATCGTTTGACTAAGAGTGCAAGATTCATTCCTGTTCGATCAACCAGGATTGCATCAAAATTGGCTGAGCTGTATGTTAAGTGGATAGTTCGATTCCATGGTATTCCAAAGAGTATAGTGAGCGATCGAGACCCATTGTTCACTAGTGGATTTTGGAAGAGCTTTCAGGAAGTTCTGGGAATTGAGTTGTGTTTGAGTACAGCTTATCATCCCCAAACAGATGGTCAGACTGAGAGAGTTAACCGAGTTTTGGAAGATCTCCTCAGAGCATGTGTTTTAGATTTCGGAGGATCATGGGAAGATCTCCTTCATTTGGTGGAATTTTCGTATAATAACAGTTACCAGTCAAGTATTGGTATGGCACCGTATGAAGCATTGTATGGAAGGCCGTGTAACTTTCCGACATGCTGGTTAGAAACAGGAGAAAAGCTGATACTTGGGCCAGAAATGATTCGACAGACTTCGGATTGCATAAAGATCATTCGGCAACGAATGAAGGCAGCCCAAGACCGACAGAAAAGTTATGCTGAAAAGCGTCATAAGGATTTGGAATTCGACGTAGGTGATATGGTTTTTGTAAAGATTTCTCCACTAAAGAATGTTATTCGATTCGGGAAGAAAGGAAAATTGACTCTGAGATTTGTTGGACCATTTCCGATCATCGAGCGAATTAGAAAACTCGCTTATAAATTGGAGTTACCAGAAAAGATGGCGGGTGTGCACAATGTTTTTCATGTATCGTATATACGGAAGTGTGTGCACGACTCGAATACGGTGGTTTCTGCTGATAGCTGTGAAGATTTTGAAGTTGACCTAGTTGATAAGAGACCTCGTAAACCACATCGTGTTGTGGGAACCGACACGAAACAGCTTAGGAGGAAAGTAGTCAAGTTGCTCAAAATACAATGGAGTGATGATGATAACGACTATACATGGGAGGTGGAAGAGAGGATGAAGGCAGCTCATCCTGAACTCTTCGAGGTATGGCCATAAGGTGTCGTGTCATCTCACGACATTGTAACTTGTTCTAGTTTTAGAATTCTGCATGTTAGGCTAGTAATTGGACGCATAGTTGGTTGATTGCTATGGATGGTAGGCATGCAGAATAATTTTTGATTGCTCTTGTTTGTTTGGAATTTCGGGGACGAAATTCCTAAGGGGGAGAGAATGTAACGACCCGTATTTTTACGGATCAAAAGATTGTAAAACTATTGTTATTAGGTCGTGTAGTAGTTAAGTCGTTCGGTGCTTGGGTCATGTAGTAGTTAAGTCGTGGAGCGACTTAAGGGAGTTGGCGACCTAAGGAGTTTGGTCGAGTCGAGACTTAGGTCGTAAAGAAGGCTAGGTCGTGGGCGACTTAAGGATTTGGACGACTTAAGAAATTGGAGCGACTTAAGGAAAGACAGCGACCTAAGTAGTGAGCGACTTAAGAATTAGCGGCAATGACTTAGTAGGCTGTGCGAGTTAGCGACCTAAAGAGGCTAAGTCGGTTGAGCGACCTAAGGAGTAGACGACCTAAGGGGTTTAGCGACCTAGGGGTTGAGTGAGTTAACGACCTAAGGAAGTTAGGTCGTGGACGAGTTAAGGATAGGTCGTTGAGTCACTATGCCGTGTCTAGTTAGGTCGTAGACGACCTATGTTAGTATGCTGGGTGAAGTTAGGTCGTGGGACGACCTAGTTAGGTCGCGTGAGGGCTTAGGAAGTTAAGTCGTAGTATTTGCTAACTCGTTAGGTCGCGTGTGTGTTAGGTCGGCATCTCAGTTAGGTCGCGCACTTGCGTTGTTGTTAGGTCGCGTGATTGTTAAGTAGTAAGGTCGTTAAGGCGTGAGTCATTAGGTCGCGTAGGTGTTAAGTCGCACAAGTGTTAGGTCGTAGGTCGGAAGAGTTAGGTCGGCGACGACTTAAGGAGGCGGACGACTTAAGAAACTGCCTATAAATACACGGGTTTGCTTCATTTTTGGGATCCAGATTTTGAAGCGACGAAGTGCTGCCATTTTGAGAGATCGAGTTCTACACTTCTTCACTTCTTTTCTCCACCCTAATCTTGTGATTCCTTCCATTCAAAATCGAAGATCAAATCGAAGATCCAAGAGCTTAAATTTAAGATCTACATTCTTCGAAGAGAGATTTCATCGTTTGAAGCGGAATTTTGGCGGATCAATCTAGATCCTTCGCTGTCCAGATCTAAAGTGTGTTGCTTTTAAAGTGTTTAGGTGATTCGGTGAGTGGTGGTTATCTCTCACACGGATCCAAAGGAGTATATCGGATTGGTGGCTTGATTTTGTGTTAAAATGGTGATTTCCATGCATTTTCTTAAACTTAAGTATAGATCTATTGTTCATGATAATTTGACATCCATTTTACTACATGTTAGTCTATGCAAGTTCATTCATCAAGTTGTAGAGATGTTGCTCATATTTCATGCTTGTTAGATTTGGACTCTTTATTTACAAAATTGCCATTTTAGTTATAATTGCTCTTAGATCTTGTTTGCATGATTGATTTCTTGGATTAATGATTGATTTAATTGATTGTTATGAATTAGTTGATTAGTTGTTGGATTTAGACAAGATGGTCGAAGATGATTCAAAAGCTAAGGGAAAGGCTATTGAATTGGAAAAGCTGCTCGTGGCATATGTGGCGGATGATGAAGCTCATATGGATGGATAGGATGATGATGTGAGATAGCCTTGGTTTAATCTAGACGGGATCATTCCAAGCATGTTGATAACTCGGTGAAATGGTTCGGGTTGAGGATAATGGTTGGCTCGAGAGGCGCTTGAGCTAGTATGAGAATAGTCGTCGAGGAGGATGACTAGAAAGCTGAGATTTCATCGTTGTTGAAGGTTCTAGCAGGCTCAAAGCAAGAGTACACTGGGCAGATTCGATAGTCCCAAAAGACTACAGTTGGTGGTCGAGTACTCTGGGCAGATTCGATAGTCCTAAGCACGGGCTACGACGACGTGTGGAGTTCTGTCTAGAACCGGGGTTACCATTAGCCCTTGACGGACGGCTGAAAGAATGTGCCGGTCATTCAATTAACGGTGTTATCGAAGCAATGATAACAGTGATAGCCAGAGTCATGGATGTTTGGTTGTATCGTTATTCGGTCTCAAGAGCGATATTTTCTGGGTGCTTATCTGATCTTGGTTTAGGCCTTGGGGGTTTGTACTTGGAAAACATCGACCTTGACTCGAGTGATAATTACTTTACTCTAAATGTTTGCTTTGCTATGTTTACTTCTGCTTAGTGTGTCTGGGGGCTATCACTGTAGGAAGAGGTGGAGTGGGAGGGTTGGATTCCTATTCCTTTTTCCTTTATGCTCTTTTGGTATGTTGTTAGTTAATTTACCGCTCACTAAGACTGTTGTCTGACTCAAGGCTTTATGTTTAACTCTTATTGCCTTGGGCTGTTCATCCATTTTGGGATGGGCAGACTAGGTAGCAGGTGACAGGTGCTGTTCTTAGTAACCGACGATGCTGATGACGAAGACGAGCTGGAGGCTTACATATCATTTTCTTATTATATGTACTGGATGTTCCACTGCTTGTATAATTCTCTGAGTGATATGTAGTGAGGCTTGATGTATTGACTATTCAGATGTTTGTATTCAACTATTATGAAGCTTAATTGATGAGATTCCATTTTGTGAAGCTTCACTATATATATTCTCTATTGTATTTTATCCACGCGCTGTGAGTAATACGATAGATTCTGCTGTTTTAATTTTACCCTTGATGATCGTCCATGGCTGCCTGGCACACTTTACAGCGCACTATTTCCTAGTTTAGTGTGGGGGTCATGGGCGGTCGTCACAGTTCCCTACTGTTCCAAAATTCATTCGTGTCCTCCCCTATTCGTGTCTTCTTGATTCTAGAGTGTCCCATAACTCCACTCCGAATAATCTTTCTAATGAATTGGAGGTCCCGCCAATATTCTAATGAATTGTAAAGGGGTGAAACTTCTTTACAAAAAGCATTGATTCACCGAAGACTCCTGTATCCTCTGTTTACGATGCTACTATCTCTTGCTATGCCTGAATTCCATCTCTTGAGAACGAAGGTAGATTTGCTTCAGAATCCTGCATCGCTCTTTTCGTTAAGTCACGGTTGACCTGGTTAAGGTGCCCGTGATTTATACAAGCTTATCCATACTCCCTATTCTGTTGTTTAATCATCTTATCTTTTGTCTCCAACTTATATTCAAATCAGAGTTCTCTTTGATTTGATTCCATCAATTTGAATCCCTATTCTTATTTTGAAATATTAATCTTGTATTTGGAAATTTTATATTTTAAAGATGTTTTATATTGTGTTGTTTGAGTTGTTGATGTTGATTTGGGTTTCCGATCGGTTCGTCTGATCAACGCTATCGATAGGATCTCCAAAACACTCGAACATAGCAAGCTGACATAATATGGGTTTCAAATTTAGTAGATAGATAAATTTTGTATAATTATAATATGTATAAGGTTAATTTTCTAAATTTTGATAATTAATGGAATTGGGTGTTAAAAAATAATATTTAACTTTGTATGTATTGGCTTTAGTTTCTTATCTAAATAATTAAACATGGTTATAAATTAATTTGGAAATTTAAATGGATTTAAATTAAGAATGTGAGAATTTAATTTCCCATGATTTCGGACTTTGTTTTGAAAGTTTGAAAGGATATATTAATTAAAGGTATTTCTAGTAGAAATTGTTTCAAAGGATTTTTAATTTGTAAATCGGTGCTCTTTTCTTTGTCACTGGAAAATAATTTCCATGATGACTACAGCATCATCGACATTCATTTTCGATTTTCGAAGTGAAGAGACTATTCTGTAGCTTTGATACAGTTTTGCTTTGAAATTTAATTGATTTGAATTTCTAAATTTGACTTGACTTATATTATATAGATATATGATTTAAATTTGATTTGATATATATTGTGTATGTACATATATATTTATTTCTAAATAGTTTGAAGTTAATCAGAAATTTAATTCTTAAATTTTATCTTAAAGGATAATTTCAATTATAAAAGGAAATCAAGGTTTGAATAAATATGTAAACTTGAATAATTGAAATTGGAGAATTTATTTGTATAATATTCTATTACATTCCAATATAACTTACCTTAATTATTTAGAAATTAACAATGTAATTGGATAATATACAATATAGAAAGGATTTTATAAATAAAATTTGAGTGGTTATAATAAATGTTATACACTTAAATTTTAGTTATAAAAGATTAACAGAGGTAAATAGTGAAAAAGGAATTTAAAGAGATTTTATTTAAATAACTTAATAATCAAATTTGATTTAATATGGAACCTTAAGTCTAACCTAGGAATTTTAATAAAGGTTATTTCCTGAAATGAATATGTTGTATAATAAATAATGTATCTTTGAATAGATAAAATAAAATACATTTGAATTGGACTTTTGGTAATAAAGTTTATTTAACTTGAATTCATAGTTTAATTGATGTCTAAATGAATAAATGTGTAAAGAAATTTGATTGTTATATTTGCTATGATAAATATTTTATTTATGAAATTGATATGTCTTGAAAAATGAATAATTATGATTTAAATAGTTAAAATGTATTTTAACATCACTAAAACTTGATAATTGAGAATTTGGTTTTCAAATGGAAATTTTAAGTGTAACTTATTAAATGAATATCTATTTATGAAATGTGTATTTTAAATAAAGTGTTAGGTTATGTGTTAAATTAAGAGCTAACTAAAATAGTGAACTTTTGACTTAATAAATGAAGTATAGTTTAATTTGGATATTCCATTCATAAAAGTTTGTTTAATAAGTCATAAGTTAAATGATATCCAAATGAATATTTCTGAAATTAAACAGATTTGAAATATTAATATATCTACTGTAGCATTTTATAAGTGCTGCTGTTTTGAAAATACAATGTTTTGGAAATTTTTATAATTGAATGAACTTAGAAATGTTACAACTTTAAAATGAATACTGTTTGACCTTGAATTAAAATGGTTTAAATAAAGATATTTTTTTAAGGGTGTTATGATTTTCTAAGTATTATGTTTTTTTTAAAAGAATAACATTTCCAAAGTGTTATGATTTTAGTAGTATGATTTCCAAATGATAAACATCCCTAAACTGTTATGATTTCAAAGCATTATGGTTTCAAACTTATTATTTTGTTTTTGTTTTTCAAACTATCTTTTGGATGTCCTTATTTCCCTTATCTTGTTACAGAATGGGAAGGCTATTGCTTATACCAGTCTGTTTAGAAATATTTCTATAATCTTTGATAATTTTTGGTACTCATTTTTGAATCTGAGCACTGCTTTCCATCCACAGACCGGCGGTCAAGCGGAAAGAGTGAATCAGATTCTAGAGGATATTTTCGTGCTTGTGTTCCTGATTCTGGAGAATCTTAGGAAGATCACCTCCACCTGGTTAAACTTACCTATAGAAATTGTCATCAGGTATAATTTTAATCTAATTGTCATCTTGTCTAAAACCTATTTCACTCTATCTTTTTCTGTGCTTTCCCGTACCTCATTCCTTTTCGGGGACGAAAAGTTTTTAGTGGGGGAGAGTGTAACAACCCTAGATTTTTGTATATTATTTATATTTGACTTTATTTTATTTTAAATTATTTTAAACTTATTTTATTTCAAACATTTCATTTTTAAATATAAATGTTGATTATTAAGTGATTTATAGTTCAAACTAGCATAATTTGAATATTTTACTGTAAAGTGAATTTCTGGTCAAACTGTTCAAACTTTGACTTTTAAACTTCAAATTCAAATTATTTAAAATCTTAAATTTTATCTTTTATTATGAAGATATATGAAATAACTTGAACACTGCTTTTGTTTCATTGAAAACGGAGTTAAACTGCAAAAGATATGTACATTTCAATTTTGAGTATAAATTGTTTATTTTGCAATTTTGTTATTTTAAATTGTATAAATTATATTTTCTTTGTCATATTTTATTTTAATATGTTTAATATGTTATATTATGTATGTTTTGACTTTTAAATATTTTAAATTGATAATAGAATTTTTCCAATGTTTACTGTGTTGATTTCCTATTTTTAAAGGCTGTTTTCTTATTTTCTGCTATTTTCTTCATTAAAATTATATTTAAATTAAATTTTATATATTTATTTTGTAAATGTATTTTTATTTTATGTTATTATTTATGTTTAAAAATTATATTACAAGCTCATATGAATTTTCTAAAGTTTATACCATTTATTTTCAAATTTTCTAGCCTAGTTGACAATTTTTGCTATTTTCTTGATTTAATTATTTATAATTAATATTTATTTATTTATATTTTTTTTATTTGTTACATTTTCGAATTTTAACTGAAATTATATGTATTTTCAGATATTTAAACTTATTAAAAAGAAATAGAGGAAATTTGAAAAGTTTTAAAATCTTGAAACTCTTAAGGCTTTCCATCTCTCGACCTTTCATTTTCCCAACTCTTCTCTTAATTGTTTTGGGCGTGTAATCTACTCATTTCAGCTGTATTTTTTTTTCACTTTCACGAAATTCATTTCTCCTCCTCTCACAAAAAAACACGGCTGTTCTCCTTGTGAAACTTAGGTAAAAAATTCTATCTTCTTCATTGTCTTTTTATGATTTTCTACTTGAATTTGCACATGCTCTCCACCTTCATAGCTGTATTCCCCTTCCTCCAAGCTGTGGCTGACCACCACCACCACTTTTCTCTGACCATCAAACAGCCTAACACCTCTCCTCCTCAGGCCAAGCCAAGCCATGATGAAGATCATCACAAAAATCCATCTAAACTAGCACTAGCCATCACCTGTACCAAACCTAGTCTAGAATTGCCATCTCCTTCTTCCACCACCCATGGCCGCCACCAACACCACCTCCAGCACCACCTGGACCCTCTGCCACGTCATCACCTTGGACTCCACTCCTCTGGCCGTGCCCCATGAGCCTTGGCCGAGCCTTGAATTACCTTGAATCCATGTTAAAGTGACATTGTTTTGCCTTGTTGTGTTGTTTCATGCATACTCACCTTTTGCTATCCTCTAAACATGTTTGGCCGACCCTTAGGCAACCAAAACCTGATCTAAATCTTGCCTTAGACCTATAGTACACCATATGGCTGAACCTGAAGGTTGCTGGAAGCAAGTGCAAAGCAATTCTACTTTGATTCGTGCAGTTGATTCTCTATTATTCTATCGTATTGTGCATTTGAAAATTTATATTATTTTATTGTTTTGTCTTATGTATTCGAGGAAGTTAACCTTGTCTCTCCCACACTCATCATCATCATGGCTGAGAAAATGAACCCCTTGTTCGAGCTTTTGAATAGTTAAAGCACAGTCAAGTAATCTATTCCGTTGTTGCTTCTTATCTTCATTGTTTCAACATCGTTTGCGTTGAATATTTATGTGTATATTGTCTTGTTTGGTTATTGTTTACAAGATAAATATCAAGGCTCTCCATTCATTCAAATCAAAAGTCATGCTATATCGTGCTTGTTGTGCTTTCTGGAATCTTGTAACGACCCGTATTTTTATGGATCAAAAGATTGTAAAACTGTTGTCATTAGGTCGTGTAGTAGTTAAGTCGTTCGGAGCTTGGGTCGTGTAGTAGTTAAGTCGTTCAGAGCTTGGGTCATGTAGTAGTTAGGTCGTGGGGCGACTTAAGGGAGTTGGCTACCTAAGGAGTTTGGTCGTGTCAAGACTTAGGTCGTGGAGAAGGCTAGGTCGTGGGTGACTTAAGGATTGGTGCGACTTAAGGAAAGACAGCGACCTAAGTTAGTGAGCGACCTATGGAAGTTAGTAGTAGAAGTGAACGACTTAGGAGTTAACGACTTAAGTTAGTAAGCGACTTAAGAATTAGCGGCAATGACCTAGTAGGCTGTGCGAGTTAACGACCTAAAGAGGATAAGTCGGTTGAGCGACCTAAGGAAGTTGACGACCTAAGGAGTAGGTGACTTAAGGGGTTTAGCGACCTAGGGGTTGTGTGAGTTAACGACCTAAGGAAGTTAGGTCGTGGACGAGTTAAGGATAGGTCGTTGAGTCGCTATGCCGTGTTTAGTTAGGTCGTAGACGACCTATGTTAGTATGCTGGGTGAAGTTAGGTCGTGAAACGACCTAGTTAGGTCGCGTGAGGGCTTAGGAAGTTAAGTCGTGGTATTTGCTAACTCGTTAGGTCGCGTGTGTGTTAGGTCGGCATCTCAGTTAGGTCGCACACTAGCGTTGTTGTTAGGTCGCGTGATTGTTAAGTTGTAGGTCGTGGGGTTTCATAAGTCGTGGACGACTTAAGGGGGCGGACGACCTAAGGATTTTCAGCCATAAATACACGGTTCTACTTCACTTTTTGGGATCCGGATTTTTAAGCGACGAAGTGCTGCCATTTTGAGAGCTCGAGAACTACACTTCTTCACTTCTTTTCTCCACTTTAATTTTGTGCTTCCTTCCATCTAAATCGAAGATCAAATCGAAGATCCAAGAGCTTAGATTGAAGATCTACATTCTTCGAAGAGAGATTTCATCGTTTGAAGCGGAATTTTGGAGGATCAATCTAGATCCTTCGCTGTCCAGATCTGAAGTGTGTTGCTTTTGAAGTGTTTAGGTGATTTGGTGAGTGGTGGTTATCTCTCACACGGATCCAAAAGAGTATATCGGATTAGTGGCTTGATTGTGTTAAAATAGTGATTTTCATGCATTTTTGTAAACTTAAGTATAGACCCATTGTTCATGATGATTTGACATCCATTTTACCATACGTTAATCTATGCAAGTTCATTCATAAAGTTGTAGAGATATTGCTCATGTTTCATGCTTGTTAGATTTGGACTCTTTATTTACAAAATTGCCATTTTAGTTATAATTGCTCTTAGATCTTGTTTGCATGATTGATTTCTTGGATTAATGATTGATTTGATTGATTGTTATGAATTAGTTGATTAGCTGTTGGATTTAGACAAGATGGTCGAAGATGATTCAAAATCTAAGGGAAATGCTCTTGGATTGGAAAAGCTGCTCGTGGCATATGTGGCGGATGATGAAGCTCATATGGATAGATTTGATGATGATGTTGAAATGAGGCTTTGCTATGATAAGATGAAGCGAGGCATGATGTGAGATAGCCTTGGTTTAGTCCAGACGGGGTCATTCCAAGCATGTTGATGACTCGGTGAAGTGGTTCGAGTTTGAGGATAATGGTTGGCTCAAGAGGCGCTTGAGCTAGTATGAGAATAGTCGTCGAGGAGGATGACTAGAAGGCTGAGATTTCATCGTTGTTGAAGGTTCTAGTAGGCTCAAAGCAAGAGTACGCTGGGCAGATTCGATAGTCCCAAAAGACTACTGTTGGTGGTCGAGTACTCTGGGAAAATTCGATAGTCCTAGGCACGGGCTGCGACGACGTGCAGAGTTCTGTCTAGAACCGGGGTTTCCATTAGCCCTTGACGGACGGCTGAAAGAATGTGCCAGTCATTCAATTAACGGTGGTATCAAAGCAATGATAACAGTGATAGCCAGAGTCATGGATGTTTGGTTGTATCGGCATTCGGTCTCAAGAGCGATATTTTCTGGGTGCTTATCTGATCTTGCTTTAGGCCTTGGGGGTTAGTACTTGGAAAACATCGACCTTGACTCGAGTGATTTTATAAAGTGTTTTGGATATTTTTAAGTATTTTTAAAATATAAATTTAGGAAATTTGATTTAAACTGATTTTGAAATATTTTGAATTAAAGAAATTATGATTTTTCTATAAAAATGTAATTAATGAATGGTTTAACTGGATTTTTGAAATATAACTTAAGTTTGGAAATTTGGAATTTTGGTTAAAAATGATCTTTTAGTTATATAAATAAAATGGAAATTTAATTATATTTGGAAAATGGTAAAATATGATAATTTGATTAAATTTGAATTTAAGTGATTTATTAAAGTATTATTGATTTTTCTATGAATTTAAGTGGTTAAATAAATGAATGTTCAAAAGTGATCTTTTAAAATAAAATTTGACTTGGAAATGTGAAATTTGGTTTTAATTAAAGGTTTAAGTTAATTAAATGAAATTGGAAATTTAGTAAAATTTGTGAAATGGTAATTAAGCTCTAAATTTGATTTGACAGCATTTTTGAAATGTATGTAAAAGATATTATAGCATTTTGTAAATGCTGTAGTTGTTTAAATGAACTAAAGAGTTAATTTGGAATAAAGGCTATTATAGCACTTTGTAAGTGCTGTAGTGGTTAAACTAAACATTTAAGTTTATTTTAAATTTAATGGAAATATATTACAGCATTTAAGTGCTGTCGTTTTGTTAAATGAACTATTTTAAACTATAACTTTACGTAGCATTTTGTAAGTGCTACGGAAACTATATTTTGTTGTTTAATAAATTTTAATGAAAAATAATCTTTGGAAAGTGATATAATTTTGGAAATTAAATGTTAAAATTCTAAAGATAATGAAGAGACATTTAAATGGTTTAAAATGGAAGAATTTGATTTTAATATGTGTTTAAAATGGTATTTAAATTTAATAAAAAGAATGGATTCAAATGGTATTTAAATGAAATATAAACGAATGATGTTTTGAATAATATTTTGATATTTTGAAATGTATATAAATGATTTTGAATTTATGAAATGTGGGATATTTAAGCTTTGAAATATATTAAAGATTGAATATTGTATTTTGTGAATTAAACCTATATTTGAAATTTATAAGATTTGAAATGGTTTGTTAGTAAACTGAATTTGAGTTGAAAATGATGGTTTGAAATAAATTTAAATTAAAATTTGGAATTTGGGTTTAATTTAATAAATTTGTAAATATGCAGAATTAAAAGATGATTTCAAATATATGTTTTCGAAATGTTGTGATTTTCAAAGTATAATGATTTCAAATGTTTTAGTTTCAAAAGAATTATAACTTTGAAAGTATAGACTATTTGAAAGGTGAATATATGTTTGAAATGGAAATGATATTGTTTTGAAATGGATATAGTTTTGAAATAAAAATGATTTTGGTTTCGAAGTATAACTATCAAAGATATGATATTTTGATATTGGGATGATTTGAAATTGAAGTTTTGGAAGATATGATATTTTGATATATTGAAATGATTTGAAAAGAAGTTTGAAAGGATACGATATTTTGGAATATTGAAATGATTTGGAAATGATAAATCTTTATTTTGATAAAGATATGGTTTGAAATGATATTTTATTTTGAAGTAAAGAATTGTTTTTAAAAGTTATAACCACTGGTTATAATAACGATTGGTTGGCAAAGAGACCGGGATCGGATATGGACATACTCTCTATCGATACCGAAAACCACTTTGACAACTGTGTATGCGGTGGAGTTTCCAGAATGAAGTAGGATGGTGACGACGATCCTAAGGTATATACGTGGACCCAACTCCCGTGAGTTGGCATAAGGTGGCTAAAACAGGAGCGATCTCGGACCAGTGAGGTAGCACCTCTTATCGGACACACTTCTTCGATACCATTCTATTACTTGTGATTGATTTGGTGCGCACCCTTGATTTGGGAGTGTTGTTCGAGGTGGAGCGGTAGTGGTTGCTATGCGTTTCTATCAGTCCGTGTGCGTAATTGGTATATCTACCCTAGCATTGCCTTGTGTGCCGTGTCACCTACCATATCGAGCCCACTACGATTTTGGTTTAAAGATCCGACCGCGTTAAGGTTCACCATCCCCTTAACGCTATTTTCTATATGATTATACTTTATGATTAGACATTATTATAATACCAAATATTACTACATAGTAGATAGTTTAATGGATCCTTAAAGAATGGGCGATCCCAAGCATTCTTTAAGTTACTTGTACTTTATTACAGTTCACTTGAGTTGGTTTACATTATATAAGTATATATTGTCCTGACTCGAGTGTTTTGTGTTTTGCTTTATGCTCGGGTCAGCCTGAGTTATTCACAGATTTGGATTTCCACTTTCTGGAAGTTACGAGTAATAAATATTATCATAAAACAACCAAAATCACATTCGAAAAGACTAAAAGCTAGAGTCATAAAATTCCAAGATATTCCAAAAAGTTAGATAAGTTTACATTGACATAGTTCTAATATACACTATTTTTCATTTATTTAGTTCTCTACCTAGTTCTCTGCACCATTTCACATTTACAAACAAACCACCCACCACAATCAAGCTTCTTCTTCTTCTTTACGGTCCTTCCTTGCTGCATGCTTCTTCTGAAAGTTTATTAATGCATTGGCAAATATAAGAAACTTATTGAGACCGTAAATATATTCTAATTGATTAGCTATACACCTGGGCGTCAAATTTTAGAGAGAAGCTTCCAGATGACTTTTTGGATTCTAATCCACCCAAGTACTTCATGTTATTTACAGTATTCATATCTTCAGGAGATAATTTTGCAAGCTGAAACAAAAACAACATTAACATAATAACTTCAATTTGATATGCATTTCAATGCTGAAAATGGTATAACATCAGTTATTTCAAGGATTTGAGTCATTTGACAACTGAATACTCGCAATATATACTTGCATTATAATTGCTATAAAATATATGCATTTACTTTTCAAGTGTAGAACTGATAAGCATGCTCCTTCAAAATGAATATATCAAAGTAACCAACGGTGACAACATAAACAACAATTTAAAAAAAATAAACAATCACTCAAAGTTACCTCTAACCAAACCAGCCTCTAAATATAACCACATCGAACTGAAGCAAATATCAAAAACGCCCTCAACTTACCTCTAACCAAACTAGCCTCTAAATATAACCAACACTTAGCTCTACGTAAGAGATGTCTAGTAACACACTCCCACACTTGTAACATTAATCCAGTTAAAAGTGCAGTGCCTAGTTGGTTAGAGAATAACAAGAAAATGGATAAAGATATGCTATGATTGCTAATCAACCCCATTGCCCAGGAATAAACGATGGCTGCAGTCTAAGACCATAGCCAAACTGGAATAGACTACCTCCTGTTATCAAAAAAATGTTTGGATTACATTCCATATGTCATGTTGACTGTAATAGTGTAGCATACAAATATATGAAAAATCAGACAATGTTCTATGCAAATATGATTTCATGTTAATTTTTTCCTTAATAGATGAACTGAATCAATTATACACATATATACTAGATATCATTGTGGCTACTTAAAGCCTTATAATTATGTCTATTTGCAAATCCATAATCAGATCATACGTTTCATTGCCTTAAATATGGAAAAGGGAGCTTACACCTTTCTATCAATCTGAACATGCTTAGCTGAGAGTCACTTATGAGGCAAAGATTAACGAGCATAGCAACGGGCGACAACATCCCCAAAGTGACATGGTTGGTCGACTTGCCGATTATATTTCTACCAGGGGTCGTTAAAAATGGAGATATAGGGATCAGCTTTTGACAGAGGTTGAACAAGTTAGGAACAATGCGATAAAACACATACGTGCACTTACTAACAAAGTTGACTAGTGGAAAGCATGAGCTCCTTGGTAGACCACTTCCATTTATACTGAGATTGCTGGTGAACCATGGAATGCTAAGGTTCAAAAAACAATGACAAAGATCAGGCTTGCTCATTGTATTGACATAATAGTGGCTTTGTGCCTTAACATGGATCTTTCATTTCTTAAAAATAGGCCAGGTTTATCCTCCCAAAATGTCGATGTGCTTGTACTTAGCAGCACTTAACAGATTAAATACACTAGATAAAGTTAAACAGTGGTCCAATATCCAAACGATGGTCCGCAAACTATGTGATAACGGAGATGAAACAATAAACCATCTATTTTTTCAATGTTATTATTTTAACCAAATCTGGAATAACATCAAACAGAAATTGCAAATATAGGCTAACAACACAGATACTATTCAAACAAGTCTGGAGTACACTGCATGTAATTTCAAGAATAATAACTTTCATGCAGATTTTGTAAATATAGCAATAAGTGCAACAGTGTGGCACATTTGGGTAGAGTGTAACCAAAGAAAATTCCAGAACAAACAATTTCTAGCTAATGTCAGGTTAGAGTTAGTAGCAGAGGATTGAAGAATACTAGTATCTGAATTCTTTCAAGATGCATGTAATAAAATAAGCGAGCTTTGCAAAGCTTTTGGGCTTATCTAAATACGAAGGATTAGATCCGGCTTTTGGTGGTCAGCAGCAGTCTCGAGACAGTGTCCAACTTCCAGATCCACTTCTGAATACGAAGGTTTATCCTCCCAAAAAATCGTTTGAAGGTCTTCTTCAGTGAACCACGATGGCAGAGGAGTAGCCGAATCTACAAGATCCATTATCACTTGATTTGCATCTGTCGCGATGGGGATCTCAGAGCTCGAAAATAAGATGTAAATGTTGCGTATAACAGTCTTCACACGAAAGCGACCAAAATTTTCCTCTGCTCTTCCAGGTTCCTACATGTCTTCACATCAAAGCGGCGACAAAACCCTAATTTACTGAAGAGGAACGAACGAACATCAAATCTTTTAGTTTATTGAAGAGGAACGAACAAATCCCTAGTTGGGCCGGCTCCTTTATATTATAAACTGTGCTTTTAGTTTTACAACGGGCGTAATATGTGTTGTAAAATTGGTACCTTTTACAACGGGCACTTTGTGACCGTTGTAAAGTTGGCATCTATTACAACGGGCATTTTGTGACCGTTGTAATAGCCTTCTATTACAACGGGCAACCAATGCCCGTTGTAAAAAGGGCATTGTGTATGACATCTTTCACAACGGGCATTTTGTGACTGTTGTAATAGCCTTCTATTACAACGGGCAATCAATGCCCGTTGTAAAAAGGGCGTTGTAATAGGGTATTTTTGTTGTAGTGACCTCTTATCGGACACACTTCTTCGATACCATTCTATTACTTGTGATTGATTTGGTGCGCACCCTTGATTTGGGAGTGTTGTTCGAGGTGGAGCGGTAGTGGCTGCTATGCGTTTCCATCAGTCCGTGTGCGTAATTGGTATATCTACCCTGGCATTGCCTTGTGTGCCGTGTCACCTACCATATCGAGCCCACTACGATTTTGGTTTAAAGATCCAACCGCGTTAAGGTTCACCATCCCCTTAACGCTATTTTCTATATGATTATACTTTATGATTAGACATTATTATAATAGCGAATATTACTACATAGTAGATAGTTTAACGGATCCTTAAAGAATGGGCGATCCCAAGCATTCTTTAAGTTACTTGTACTTTATTACAGTTCACTTGAGTTGGTTTACATTATATAAGTATAAATTGTCCTGACTCGAGTGTTTTGTGTTTTGCTTTACGCTTGGGTCAGCCTGAGTTATTCACAGATTTGGATTTCCACTTTCTGGAGATTGGAATCGCTGGAGATTATCTGCTTGTCTAGTTTTATCCTTTCAGTCTGTTGGTCCTTTCCAGCTCTTGTATTAGTAGATTTCTATGTATTGAGACTTCTCTTGTACTTTATTTCTTCTATTGTATCTTATGTAACTCTGATATATTTATATAGTAGCTTCATGAACTACTATTTCTTTTACTTCCGCTGCATTATTTTACTTTGTGTCTGTGATATGTGATTATATTTATTTACTGTATACTCTAAGATTTGCTAAATTTTATTTACAACGCAGTATTTTGAGCAATTCAATTCCGGCATGAGTGTCTACCTATACACTTATAATGGATGCGAATGGTTGAAAATATCGGGTCGTTACAAATGATTTTTTTTCTTTCTGGGATTAAGTTTGAATGACCCTGTATATAGAAGGGCATGTCTGTCACCAAATTAATTCCATTCCTCTTCATATCATCAATGATAGGTCGTGATCTCCAAATAAACATTTGTTGCTAAACTATAAAATCAGGGTTAAAAATGATTTCAAGGATTTATATTAAGAACTTATTATAAAAAATATAAATTTACAGTAAGAAAACAACTCAAGGCATTAAATCAATTATTTGGGAATCATGTTTTTACTTTACAACCTGATTCGTATTTCAAGTTTATAATTTTTAAGATAAAATTCTAGATTTTTAATTCATTATCAAGTGAGAAATCTTGAGATGAATAGAATTGTTGTTTTCACCTAGTTCTGGTGGTCGGTAGTGTGATGGGACTCGTGATCGGGTTTGAAGCTTGGTGGATGGTCGGAGATCATTAGAAAATTACTAAATGAATTTTTAAATCAACATGGTGTTGTAGATCATCGAATTGGGTTTTAAACCCTAAATTTTGAGTTGGTCAGAATACTTATCACTGCGTCACTGTTAGACGATCAGAATCGATCGCAATAGGGCCAATCGAAGCATCAGACGTCGGCAAGGCTTTGGCTACGATCGCGTGATTTTCTAATGGTCTGAGGATAGAGGGCGAGGCGATTTCTTGGGAAACAGTTTGTTCCAGGTGGAAGCTGGTGTGCTCAAATTTGCATTCGTGAATGTCTGGTGGTTTTGGTGGTCGAAATCGAGTATGGGGATCGAAGCGGACTTGCCAGCGTTGGCGACGATGGCCGGAGTTGATCGCGACAGTGGTGCACATGTACGACAGCGAATGGTGTCAGCAAAACTCTAAGTGATGTTCGACGCGAGTTGATTTTCGAGTGGAAAGGGTGATTACTTCGGGTTCACACTCAAGTACACGAGTTTGGGTTACCTGATACATTCGTTAAACTTAAACTTAAGCTAACTGGAAAAAAAAGGAGAAGACGGGTTAGGCCCTACAAAAGTTAAAAATTAATAATGTTGAATAAGTTTTAGTGTTAACCAAGTAATTCATGTTTGACTATTTTGAGTTAAGAATTGGTTTCAAATTTAAATCATTTAAGTAAATACTTAACATTGTTTTTAATCTTAATTAATATTTTAATTGAATGGTTAACTTAAAGATAAGGGTTAAGGTAAATTAACATTAATTTTTTTTATATAATTGTAATAAATTGATTTTCAAAGTGAAAAGAAGATTTTTAAAGCGTTAATTAAGATAAACGATTACTATTAATTAATTGTTTGGAAATTAATTAAGAAGGATTTATTTCTAGTTGTAATTAAAGATTTGGTTAATTAACAATTAAATATTTAATTTATTTGTAATTAAGAATTGTTAATCGGATAATTTAAGCTAATTAATTTATAATTAGTAGTCAATTTAGATAATTGATTAAGGAATAATTAATAAAAAAATTAATTAATTTATCATTAACAATAGTTAATCATTGATTTGAATAAATCAATAAAAATTAGTGATGTGGTTAATTCTTTTTACCTTCACCTTAAATTGAAGATGATTGACTATCATCAAGTGTTGTATACTGGATTGATATTTCTGTTTGTGATTATGATACTATGTGATGTGAATTGCCTTATGCTGAACTATGATTGTAATATGTTTCTGTATGTATATGAAAACCCCCTTTTTGCCCGTAAAATGGCATTTGAATTTCGATGCGACAGGGAGTCGGATTCCAGTTGGTTATCTGAAACCCACATCGAATCGTAATAGTGAATCTTTGTGAATGATAAATTTACTTTATCTATGAATCTGTGAATGAAGATAAGCGTTATGGATTTTGCCGCTTATCGATATTGATTGAATCTTTGGTGATTGATGTTGTGCACTATTGTGTAAAAACCCTAGACTACACTCATACACACACAAATATGGATTTCACATGGAAATCGGTTAAGTCACAGATTTTTAAATAGTTTTGAATTTGAAATTTTAAATTCAAATAGTTTGGAAATAAATTAAGTTTAATATGAAAAGCTTTTGAAAAAGGGTGTTTAAGAATGAAAGTTATTTTGAATAACTAATAGAGATTTGGAATTTGAATAATTCGATTTAAATTGGAATTCAATATTTGAAATTGAATTCTGTATTCGGTATATTTATGATTTTAAAAAAAAGGTATATAAGCTTATATCGATTTAAACCATTTTTTTTAAACGTTGTTTTGGGAATTTAAATTAAACCAAAGATTGTAACTTGTATAAATGGAATCGGGTTTTTCCGAAATAAAACTGTTGTTTCTAAATGATAAAAAGCTTTCATATGAGAAATGAATTTCAAATTGTATTTAAGGGATTTCAAGTTAAACAAAAAATAGTTTTCCAAGATATGAATGAATCTTTGGAAACAGTTTTGAAAGCTATGAGATAAATCTTGATTTTTAGATTTAAATGAGTTAATCCAATTGAAATGAATATTATTTTGAAATCCGTAAATGGATCTTTGTGAAACTAAGGGAACTTTGTGAAATAAATCTTTTTGTTTAAAAGATTTGAAATGGTAATTGGTTTAAACCATTTGAAAGAAAGTTTGGAATCATTAATTTGTGACTTAATTGTAATCCCATATCCATATGTTTTTAAATATTGCGCTCATTATTCGGTTTAGCCGGAAAAGGACCGAATAAATGATACGTCGGTATGGATAGCATTTGAAGACCGGTGGTGAAGACCGAGTATTGGCGAGAACGATAGGATGACCTATCGATTGTCTCTGCACTGAGTTGCTCCGGTATAGAGATTCCCTAAGTGATGGGAAGTCCGATCGGGATTGTGAATACCCGAATTTCAAGGGCTTCTTTGGAAGTGCCTTCGGTTCTGTTCAAACCCAGAACAGATTAGTATGGATTGTGTGTCTGACATTACATTTGAGATATAAAGCAGATTTCTTTCAGATACATTTCTATTGGTGGCAGAGAATTTATTCTCTTAGCTTAACACCCTTCTCTAAGACGTATGAGCTCAGAGGTTATGTAGTTGATGGTTATCAGTGATATACTCTCAATTTGGTAATGTGGCATGCTGAGTGTTGCTGATCATTTGTTGATCGAAGCATGGCTTTGTGAAAAGCGTAGCTTTGTGGACGAGACTTCTTCGGACCTCACACCCCGGAAATGGTCAAAACAGGAAGGATGCGGTAAGGTTATTAGGGGGTAGCGCCCCTTTAGTGTATGTCATTCCTTCTGGATAGAGGTTGTATCATGGTATGGAGCCCAGATATTTAACCTATGTTGTTGCTGCAAATTTATTACTTTGTGGTTGTTGGTATTGAGGATCCTCATATGAAGGTCGATTACGACCGGGGGATGGCATATTCGTGTCAGTAGTTATCCAGTTAAGGGTAACCCAGCCTTGTGTTGGCAGAGATCCGGTTAGGTTCTCGGGGCGTATTTCCAGAGGCGTTTCCATGTGGCAATGGGAAGTTCCTTGGCCTGACCATTTGTTGGAAATCCAAACTCCAATACGAACTGTGTACGGTATTAGTTGTATAACCTGCCATTTACGTACGATGGTCACCACTGTTTAGATGGTAGCTATAGTAGGCATACGATAATGGTCGTATGTTGGCTAAGATTTATATTATACTTTCGAAAAGTTTTCTGCACTGTGCACTAATAATAATAATATTAACAGATTTTGCGTAGTAAGCATCTTTGACTATCATAAGAAGAAATCTCCTCCACTTCTGCGTTTGCATTGTATGTGTGGCGGGAGGTCTTATGGTAGTTTCATTTTCCAAAAGCATTGTGAATTGACTTTAAAATTCTTTACTATTTGTTTTTAAAAGATAAATTGTTTTTGTTACTCATACCAGTCCCATGACTGATCCAGAGTTTATTGTTTCTTTCCTAAACTCTAGGTGCTCAAAAATTTTCTACACGAGCAGTCTAGAGTTGGGTTTTCAGATAGTCAGATTTGTAGATCATCTGGAGTTAGTTCAGTCTTTGAGATCACACCAGTCTTGCTCATCTTGGTGCATCATTATTGGGAGTTCGAACTATTTCTGGATTGTTGCTTTGAAGATGGAGATTATCCGCTGCTGGTGTCATCTATTTTCTTTTCCGCTGTTATTTCTTTTATCATATCTCTGATGTATATTGATATTCATTGTATCATTCTATTATAACAGATATTGTATATCAATGTATAATTCCTTTTTCTTCCGCTGTGTTATTTACTTAATTGTGTTATAAGCTCCGGTGACTCCGATTCTAATGGTCGAATCTATGGCATTCGAGTACGATGTAAAGTATGGATGTCGATTTTCGAACGTGAAAATTCGTATATTCACATTAATCCTCATTTGGATTGAATTTAATTCCCTAAAATATTATTAACCATTATGCTAGAATTACTCGTTTTAAGTAAAATCATAATCCAGTATCCAGTTGTGACAAAACCTCTAGCATGTAACATATCAACTAGAAAACCCCAGTCCACCAAACCAAAGGCTTTTGCAAAGTCCATTTTTATAATCGCATAAGTAATATTATTCTTACAACAGTGACTAATGTATTTTTGAACAGGAGCCACACCACCGGTGATATTTCTACCCTTAATGGAAGGAGTTTTGTGAATAATCAATTAAATCATTCATTCTTTTACTAAGTCTATTAGGTAAAAAATTTGAAAAAAAATTAATGGAATAGTTAATTAAGGAAATAGTTCTAGAATCTTTTAAATTATTAGCTTCGATTTTTGTATAATAAAATTACATTTGCAAAATTAAATCTTCCTAATTGTAATTTTCCATCATATTCGTTAAACATGTTAATTAATCGAATTTTAAAACATCTCAAAATAATTTGTAAAAGAAAATAGGGAACCCATCAGGACCCAGGGCTTTATCATTAGGCAAACCATTAATGAAGTTTAAAATTTTCTCTTTAGAAAAAGGATTATCAAACTCAGAAAGGTCAATTCTGGATTCAGTAGGATAAAATTCATTCCATCTAGCGTTAATTCTATGATTATTTTTACTACCAAAAATATCTCTATAATAATAGGTAAAAGCCTTATTAAGATCTCTTTGATCGACCAATTCTACATTATTCACAAATATAGAATTAACCGTGTTACTGCATATTCTACCATTAGCCATATTATGAAAAAAAATTGCATTATTATCACCTTCATTAGTCCATTGAATTCTAGATCTCTACTTCCACATAAGCTCTTCTTTGTCTAAAATCGGACTAAGCTCCTCTTTTAAATTAGCAAGAACGTTATGCACACCTAAATTTAGTTGTCTATTTTCTTCTATCTTATTTATTTTAAGCATTTTGGAAAGAATATTTTCCTTTTTAATTTTAATGCTACCAAAGACATTCTTACTCCACTTTTTAAGAAAAATCCTAAGACCCCTAAGTTTTAAAACAAATTTTTTACAGAATTATCCATATTTTTGATATTATAGTAATTAATTGAAGCTCATTTATTCATAATCAGATTTGAGAAATTGGATTCTAATAATCACATTTTTTCGAATTTAAAAGATATATTAATTATCTTATGTTGATTGCACGTAAGAATAATAGGGCAATGATCAGAATAAGTGTAAGGCAAACCCAAATTTCTACAAATAGGATATTTATCCCTGATTTCATCACTGAAAAAAAATCTATCTAGAAGGGCATTAAAGGGGATTCTCTAGTATACTCTAAGTGAACTTTCTATTAGAAAGAGGAATCTCAACAAAATTAGAATTAATGATAAATTGATCGAATTCTTCCATGGAAGAGAAATCACCTTCTCGTGGTGAATAATCTACTAGAAAACGCATAACATTGAAATCACCCCCCATAATCCAAGAACCAAAGCTACAGATCTAAATTCTAAACATTCATTTTATAGAACCCTATGACCGATTTTTAGTTTGTCCCATAAGCATTAGAGATATCTAAAATTGAATTGTCATTAAGACTGATGAGAATAATGTGTAAAGAATGTTGCTTAGAAATACACTGAAGCAATTTAAAAGAATTTTCCCGCCACCCTATAAGTAAACCCCTAGATTTTCAAACAAAAGGTAAACAAGCCCAACATCTAAAATGATAACTCCCTAATCTTTTATAAAAACGAATGTCTAGACACATAATTTTAGTTTCTTGTAATAATGCAATATCAATAGAATAATCTTAAAAAGGCTTTAATTTTATCACATTTATTTGAATCGTTCAAACCTCTAATATTCCAACTAATAATCCTCATAAACCAAGAGATCTAGCCCTCTCAATTTCTTTACTTCTAATAAAATCAGTATCTAATTCAACATTAGAAAAGACAAAATCGGGGTATCCCTAACTGACTGAAAAAACTCAGTGAATGGCAAACTACCTAGAGCATAAGAAGAATAAATACTGCCAAATCAGAAATCATACCTAAGCCTGAATTTGGAGCACCGCTCATGGCGCTCGAATCAAGAAACTCATCTATCAACTGAAACTGACTACTATGTATCCTGGCACTACGTCGAACATACCCTGTAGTAACATAATTCCTACGTTTACCTATCATTTGAGTGTTCACTTGCTTTAGTTGTATCATTACTATGAGAACATGTAAAAACATCCAATGCCATGCAATCCCTCTTTATCTCAGCACATTTAGATCTACCATTAATATCAAATTGAGTGAAATAGTTACCTCTTTACCAAACTTACTTCCCACAAGAACATCAATATGATCAGTTAAAGCCTCAACATTCTAAACCACAAAATCATTGGAAACATCAGCATTAACAATTTGAGATTCCATATTAGCATTCCCTTGTGTTATTTCTATTTCATATCCAACACAAGATGGAAAGACGTCACCATCCATTCCAGAATTAACAACTGCCTCATCTTTTATAATATCTCTGGTCAACCCCATCTCACCATTAACTACAACAAACCCAACAATGCCATAATCTCTATTCAATCTACCCTTTAATTCACACGTATGTAGCTCATGAACAGAGAATTCCTCCCCTGTATCAATTATATCAACCATAGCAGATGATCCCCATATGAAACAAGCCCACCTTCACAACTAACATTAACAATTTCTTTCTGATTTCCAGAAGTAGTTTTAAAATCATTAGAAGCTTTCCCATAAACATCTTTTATACACTTAACATTACTATTTATGGTAACACATTTATCAACCCATTGTTTATCTACTTCTTCCACTCGATCGGATAAAACAATCTTTCCAACAACACCTTGATCAGCAGCATATTGTCTTAGACATTCATCATCTACAAGGAACATCTTTCCATATTCGAAATTATTTCCATATGTCACTAAAGCACCGTTAAATATCTGCATTTTATCCTTTATTTGTTCACCTAAACATCTTCAACTGATAGTGTAACAACCCGGTAATTCGTACCGATTAATTATCGTCTTTGCACGATTTCTTTTCCTAGCTAATTGCTGTTTGAAATTTTTTAATTAGTTTGAAATTCCTATGATAAAAATCTGTTAATTGTTAGTGGGCTTTAAAAATCATATTGGCCCACGTTTCCTTTGTTGATGCCGTGATAATCCAAAGCTCGTTCCCCTTTTTAATTCTTTCGTTCATTTGAAACATAATTCACGAACAACATCGATCGAGAGAAACGAAAATGGCAGCTTCGTCCTCCTTCCTCTTCGTTCAATAATTAGGGCTCTATAAAAATCGAAAAGGGTCGACTTCAATTGCTCGGGTTAACTCGATTCATTGCTCTATCGGTTGCGTGTCTTTGGGATGCTTCGACACTGGGTTCGAGTTCGTCTTCGTTGCGATTTGGGGTTCTTCGAATAAGGTGAGTGGTTTCTCCCCCACTCACATCTAATTCAAGTACTCTGTTTCGTGACTTGAGATTTAAGTGTTTTAGTAATTGATGATTCACTTAATTAGGGTTTGAACCCCTTGTTTTCGTTCGTATATGATTTTTGAACTGTGATGATTTGAGTGTTCGATTTCGATTTTATCGGGATGTCGCCTTCGACCACTTGAATCCGTTAACTCATATCTGGACCACCTTGGGTCTGACACTTAAATTTCATTGTTTTCGTTGTTTTCGATTTAGTTATGGGATAATAAGAGGAATCGATACCGGTCTTGATTTTCTGGAGATTTTTGTTCTGTAAACTTTTGTTGGCCTTGGCCATCACTTTTGCTTCGGCATTGAATTGATTTTTAGACTGCAGTTTGAGTTGTGATTTCTTTGACTTTGACTTTGAATTGTCTTACTCACCACAGTTTTGATTTTTGGTTAGCTCAATTTTAACTGATGCTCCATTGATTGAATTGCATTGAGCTATATGAAGCTAATTGGATTTCTTGACTTTGTATGCTCTGCATACACTTTTTGATATATGCATATATGTTGAACTGCACACTGCCATGTTTTATTGTGATAGTCTTCACTGTATATTATTGGTGGTCTTTATTTATGTGTCGTCTGCATTTTTCATTGCCTTTGACCTTTGAGGCACATAGGCTACATGTTGTTCACTTGTGCCTTTGGGACCATTGCAGATCGTTTACAGGCAGTTTTGAGTTCACACCACGTTTGATCATTTATGGCAGCTGTCTTGACCATTTGAGACAGTTTGCCTACCTGTTTTTGAAATATTGAGTATATGTAAGGCAGTTTGCATTTGTTTGATGTAAGCATTGTTTCTGGTATTGATTTCGAACTTGTCTGGGTTGAACTGTGGCATTAACTTGATAACGTCTTCAAGTTCATGATTGACGTACTGGAGTCTGCATCCTCGATCATGTATCTGTTGCATGGTCGACATATGCGGTCTATGTAGTTGTAGTATTTGTGTCTGCATTCACATCTGTTGTCTATATGTTGCATTTTCATGTAGTCTAGTTCATGTGCATTGATGAACTTGATTACATTGCTTCGGCCTTGACTTGGAACTTCATTGACCTTGGTACTGATTTGTTCGACTTCTTTGATTTGTTTGCATTGAAGTTGTATGTAGTTGTGTTCATGTTGTTACTGCAATATGTTTTCAGTCTGATAGCACTATGCCCTAGCCTTGCTCTTTGTTGTTGTAGCATGCACTCGAGTCATGGTAGCATTTGCCTCTGTACTGATACATACATTTGTAATCTTCACTGCACCCTGTGGTTGCATTCACCTCATGTTTGCATTTTTTTGGCCCTGTTGCATTTGGTATACTTCATATGCATACTTTGTTTGCTATTTGGTCGCCTATACCTCTGTAAGCTTGAGTTTGCATAGTTTCATCATGGTTTGCATTTTGATGCTCTTTGAGTATCACTGAGTCTTTGGCATTTGGTCATTCTTTGTACTACCTGATCCTTCTGGAGTTTCAGTTTGTACATTCGATTGTTGTATGTTGGCAACTTGTATTTGTGATGCCTGTTTCATTAAGCTTGATAGGTTTGTCTTCACTGTATTCATTTGATTTGGTCATTGTTTGTAGTTGGCCTTGTTTAGTTTCTGGGTTTCACCATAATTTTGTTTGCATATATCAGTTGCTTGTACACGTGTCTGTGGTCTTCATATATGTGTCCTTTGCATTTGTGTACATGTATACCATATATTTGAGTCTGGTTCTTGTTGCACTTCACCTGCTATGTCTTTGTTCATGTTGGTTTAGTGTATGTGAATGTCTACTGTCTCATTTCTAGTTTGCATTGCCTTTGTGATCTTCACTTATGTGTAGTCTGCACTTTGATAATCATGTAGCCAGGCATGTGTATAGATATGTACATATTCTATATTACTTCGACATTAAATCAGATTTTGAGCCTGGTCCTTGATGATGTTTGACTACTTGTTGCATCGAGAGTACATCTGAAATTTTGGCGAGCCAGTGCACGCGAGCGTGTACTGCAGCCACACTTTTTAAATGTGGCGAGGCCGTACACGTTAGCGTGTACTACAGCCACTCAGTATTAATTTTAATTGATATTTCTTTCGTTTTGATTCATTGATTCGTTTCATATTTCGTATGTCGTATTGGCGAGGCCGTACATGCGTGCGTGTACGGCAGCTAATCAAACTTTGATGTTTTTTTAAGTGACAATTTCGATTGTTTTAAATTGATTTAGTCAATTTGATAAATTGTTTGCTTATCTCTGTTGATGATTTAAATTTGCTGATATGTCGTTTAACACTGTTTAGTGTTATACCTGCCGTTATCCGATTCTTTTATCGAGGAGTCGGATATACGAGATTTCTGAGACTGTCGTCTATTTGGTATTTGATTATTACTGCTTCTGTGCATTAATAACTGAGTTTGAATTAGACTGACCCGTGTATTATTTTCTTTTGAATTTAATACTCGGGTCAGACCGAGTATTTACAGGTTGTAGATTTTTAGCTTTGGGATGCTGCTAGTGCTATGAAGATTTTTCATATCATTTGAAGCGTTTTGCGTCTTTTTGTAGTAGTCAGTGTACTGATTAGGAGGATGTGTATTCATGTACATTAGATCATAATGTATTTGTGTATATAACTTCCAGTGTCGACAGTTGTAGTTGTATCATATGTACCGTGTCAAATGTATTGTAACTGACATCAGTTATTATATATATGAGACTTTTCTGTTTAATCTGTGTTCCGCATTTATCTATATTATCTGTGTCATTATTATATATTTTGTCCTAAACTAATATAGCCACTGTGTAGTAGCTTTGTGTTTGTATCGGTATGTCGGATTTCCTCTTGAAATAAAAATGCATATTATATTATCTGACATATCGGTGCTCGCACAAAGCAATTACACGGATGGTCGCTCCTCAACAGCCTTATTCTCCGTGCTAGTTGACAGCATTACACCGTAGTGTTCTTGGCTAGCGTGGGTATAGAGGTGGGGTGTCACAGCTTGGTATCAAAGCCTGGGGTTTAGGACAGTTATAAAATATAACTTAGATGGAACATGTATTACAACTATTTGTCGATGTTTTATCTCTCATCTTTACATATGATTATCTTTGATTGTTAGGTATGAATTCCTAACGCTTATTCATGTGCATTTGATTTTGATTCGTGAAAGTATTTTGGCTTTTGCCTCCGTTTTCTTTGCGAACTCAAGTTGGGTTTTTGATGATGAGGATTTTGTTCTTGTGTTTTCGGCTTTGAATTGATTTAGCAGACGTTGATTTTGTTCGAATTTGGCCAATTAAAACTATTTTGACCTCTGGACTTTGTTCCACTTTTGTACTATGCTATGACTGTCATTGTGTACCGGTTACACTATGATGAATCATGGCTCGACCATTTGCAAATTGAGTGATTTTGATTTTCATTCATATCTAGTTTGAGTCTCAGCGATTTTGAACTTGATATTTTGTGTTTTTCCTCGGCTTGATTTCCATTCGACTTCGGTCACTTTGTTTTTGTGTAGTGGCTAATTTCTTGATTTCCAAGACTCTAACTTTGTTTGCCGTTGGATTCTTTGATGATGATGTTGATTCATTTTGTACTTGACAGTGACCATTAATTGTTGACTTCGGCATTGACTTGATTCTTACTTTTGTTGAAGTCATTTATGCATTTCTGCTCGTTTTGCTTTGTTTTTCCAATTGATAATCGATTCTTCTTTTCCAATTAGTTGTTATCACCTTTGTCGACTTTGATAACTTCTATTTCCGGAATTTTTGGGTATTTCCACTCTGATAAATTTGGAATCGAATTCTTTGGATTTCATTCACGTCTTCGAATGTGAGTTTTAGTGAATTGATTTGGTTTCCAAAATTTAAACGATTTGTGATCATTTCCCCGATTTGTTGCTATCATTTATTAGCAACTTTAATGACATTTTCTTTGGGATTTTTGTGAACATACGTTTTGATGGAATCAGTATCGATTTCTTTGGATTCTATTCACATCTTTGTATGTGAATTCTTGTGATTGATTGTTTCTACAATCATTTTTGTGATTTGTCACTTTGAAAATATAAAGGTTTTCTATACTAGTAGTAAATATTAAAATCCTTTTCTCCAAACGATTTCAAAACTGTTTTACTACAAAGCCCTTTTTTCCTAAACCATTTTTCCAATCTATTAGTATATACAAACCTTTATTTCACTCATATGAGAAATTGAATTAAACGGCTTAGTAAAACAAGTGGTATGAAACGCTTGCGTTTACTTCGTCAGTTAACTCCTGGACTTGTTCGATTGAACCTTTTGTGACAACTTTCTAGTGAAGATCTACAGTTTGTTCGTAAATATTTGAGTTAAACAAGTGGTTATGGGACATGAAGTTTAACTCTTATATTCACTAACTTAGTGTAATTGACACTCCTTGATGATCATGACGATCATTTTTGTGATTTAGACTAGCGATTGAGCGATGTCTCTTTGTCTGCGAGGGAGACTAGTCCCCGCTTGTGTGATGTTTCTACTCACATATATGGGGTAGCGCCCCATGGTCTCCGGGCCATTCGTGTGTTCGATGGTTTCCGGGCCGTTCGTGTGTCAAAGGCCTCTGGGCCATCCGTGTGTTCGGAAAATTAAATGGATAGCTTCCATGAGATAGCTTCTCGTCCGTGTGCTTGGAATTCCCCCCTTTTAGTGATTTCTGGATTTCGTGTGTTGAATTCTGGAATTTCTAGTTTCTGGATTTTGTGTGTTGAATTCTGGAATTTGTGGTTTCTGGATTTCGTGTGTTGATTTCTGGAGTTTGTTCTGGATTTCGTGTGTTGATTTCTAGAGTTTGTTCTGGATTTCGTGTGTTGATTTCTGGAGTTTTTTATGGATTCCGTGTGTTGATTTCTGGAATTTGTGCTTCACCAATTTTCGTGATTTTCATTGATATGCTTTATCAATTGTTGTGCATTGGTGAATTTGTGTGTCATTGACTTGTTATGAATACAAGTTTAGGGTATGGTATCCCTTTCTATCTTTGAGAAGATTCTTGTAACATTTTTGATGAATGAAAATTCATTGGTATTATATTTTGATGCCAGTTATTTTGATGAGATTTTGACGTGTTGACTTCATTAACCGTCAATTTTGAAATGGATTTACATGCGGTTCCCCAGCAATGCTGATTTTGTTGTCTGTTTTTACGGTATTTTAAGAAGTGCAACTTCCTTATCAAAGTTACTACTGATATTGCTAATTTAATCACGTGTTTTCAAAATTCTTTATTTAAAAAAAAAGTTGTTTCAAAAATATAAATTGAAATTGTTTTCAAAATTTTTACAGTTTACATTTTCAAAAGAACGAGGAAGCGATTTAAACGTTTCAGAAAAATCGAGGACTATGACCCCTTTCTTTTACTGATTCGCTTAATTCCGGACTTGTCCATTTGAGAATGTGAAATGTTATTTTTTAAAACACACAATCTTGCACTTTCAAGGAAACGATAAAGAGATTTAAACGATTAGCAAAAGTACGGAGTATGGAACCATACTTTTACTACTTCGGTTAATTCCAGACTCGTTAATTGAATATTTCTGATTTCTGATTATCGTTTTTGATAATCGGATATTTCTGTTTTCTGATTATCGTTTTTGATAATCAGATATTTGTGAGATTTGATTATCATTTGTGATAATTAAATATTTGTGTTTCTGATTATCGTTTTTTGATAATCAGATATTTGTGAGATTCAATTATCATTGGTGATAATTGAATATTTGTGTTTCTGATTATCGCTTTTGATAATCGGATATTTGTGTTTCTGATTATCATTTTTGATAATCAGATATTTCTGATTTCTGATTATCGTTTTTGATAATCAGATATTTGTGAGATTTGATTATCATTTGTGATAATTAAATATTTGTGTTTCTGATTATCGCTTTTGATAATCGGATATTTCTGTTCTCTGATTATCGTTTGAGATAATTAGATATTTGATTTGTTTTCTGATTATCGTTTGAGATAATTAGATATTTGATTTGTTTTCTGATTATCGTTTGAGATAATTAGATATTTGATTTGTTTTCTGATTATTGTTTGAGGTAATTAGATATTTGATTTGTCTTTTGATTATCGTTTGAGATAATTAGATATTTGATTTGTTTTCTGATTATCGTTTGAGATAATTAGATATTTGATTTGTTTTCTGATTATCGTTTGAGATAATTAGATATTTGATTTGTCTTCTGATTATCGTTTGAGATAAGTAAATATTTGCGATTTGAAAATTCGATTATCGTTTTTGATGATTGAATATTTTCGATTCTGAGATGTGAGCTTCGTCTTTTTCTCTGGCGATTCAGGTGAGTAATTTGATTTACTCACATTCAATTCGTGCTCAGGATGTGATTTCTGCTCTGTTTTCCTTTTCTTTTAACTGCTGGAACTCGATTGTTCTCGCTTTTGTTAGTCGATGATGATGTTTGGGGTTGTTTATATAGTCGTCTGATTTTGATTCCTTGATCCCCACGATGTTGATTCTTTTGATTTGAAGCAGTCGAACCTTTTGATTTTATTTCCAATACTTCCCCTGCTGACATTTGCTTTGCTTATGCATTCGACATTGCCATGCTCTTTTGGTTGTTACCTTTTGTCCATTTATTCCTTATGATTGCAAGGACGCAATTTCTTTAAGGAGGGGAGTCTGTAACAATCCGGTATTTCGTACCGATTAATTATCGTCTTTGCACGATTTCTTTTCCTAGCTAATTGTTGTTTGAAATTTTTTAATCAGTTTGAAATTCCTTTGATAAAAATCTGTTAATTGTTAGTGGGCTTTAAAAATCATATTGGCCCACGTTTCCTTTGTTGATGCCGTGATAATCCAAAGCCCGTTCCCCTTTTTAATTCTTTCGTTCATTCGAAACCTAATTCACGAACAACATTGATCGAGAGAAACGAAAATGGCGGCTTCGTCCTCCTTCCTCTTCGTTCAATAATTAGGGCTCTATAAAAATCGAAAAGGGTCGACTTCAACTGCTCGGGTTAACTCGATTCATTGCTCTATCGGTTGCGTGTCTCTGGGATGCTTCGACACTGGGTTCGAGTTCGTCTTCGTTGCGATTTGGGGTTCTTCGAATAAGGTGAGGGGTTTCTCCCCCACTCACATCTAATTCAAGTACTCTGTTTCGTGACTTGAGATTTAAGTGTTTTAGTAATTGATGATTCGCTTAATTAGGGTTTGAACCCCTTGTTTTCGTTCGTATATGATTTTTGAACTGTGATGATTTGAGTGTTCGATTTAGATTTTATCGGGATGTCGCCTTCGACCACTTGAATCCGTTAACTCATATCTGGACCACCTTGGGTCTGACACTTAAATTTCATTGTTTTCGTTGTTTTTGATTTAGTTATGGGATAATAAGAGGAATTGATACCGGTCTTGATTTTCTAGAGATTTTTGTTCTGTAAACTTTTGTTGGCCTTGGCCATCACTTTTGCTTCGGCATTGAATTGATTTTTACACTGCAGTTTGAGTTGTGATTTCTTTGACTTTGACTTTGAATTGTCTTACTCACCACAGTTTTGATTTTTGGTTAGCTCGATTTTAACTGCTGCTCCATTGATTGAATTGCATTGAGCTATATGAAGCTAATTGGATTTCTTGACTTTGTATGCTCTGCATACACTTTTTGATATATGCATATATGTTGAACTACACACTGCCATGTTTTATTGTGATAGTCTTCACGGTATATTATTGGTGGTCTTTATTTATGTGTCGTCTGCATTTTTCATTGCCTTTGACCTTTGAGGCACATAGGCTACATGTTGTTCACTTGTGCCTTTGGGACCATTGCAGATCGTTTACAGGCAGTTTTGAGTTCACACCACGTTTGATCATTTATGGCAGCTGTCTTGACCATTTGAGACAGTTTGCCTACCTGTTTTTGAAATATTGAGTATATGTAAGGGAGTTTGCATTTGTTTGATGTAAGCACTGTTTCTGGTATTGATTTCGAACTTGTCTGGGTTGAATTGTGGCATTAACTTGATAACGTCTTCAAGTTCATGATTGACGTACTGGAGTCTGCATCCTCGATCATGTATCTGTTGCATGGTCAACATATGTGGTCTATGTAGTTGTAGTATTTGTGTCTGCATTCACATCTGTTGTCTATATGTTGCATTTTAATGTAGTGTAGTTCATGTGCATTGATGAACTTGATTACATTGCTTCGGCCTTGACTTGGAACTTCATTGACCTTGGTACTGATTTGTTCGACTTCTTTGATTTGTTTGCATTGAAGTTGTATGTAGTTGTGTTCATGTTGTTACTGCAATATGTTTTCAGTCTGATAGCACTATGCCCTAGCCTTGCTCTTTGTTGCTGTATCATGCACTAGAGTCATGGTAGCATTTGCCTCTGTACTGATACATACATTTGTAATCTTCACTGCACCCTGTGGTTGCATTCACCTCATGTCTGCATTTTTTTGGCCCTGTTGCATTTGGTATACTTCATATGCATACTTTGTTTGCTATTTGGTCGCCTATACCTCTGTAAGCTTGAGTTTGCATAGTTTCATCATGGTTTGCATTTTGATGCTCTTTGAGTATCACTGAGTCTTTGGCATTTGGTCATTCTTTGTACTACCTGATCCTTCTGGAGTTTCAGTTTGTACATTCGATTGTTGTATGTTGGCAACTTGTATTTGTGATGCCTGTTTCATTAAGCTTGATAGGTTTGTCTTCACTGTATTCATTTGATTTGGTCATTGTTTGTAGTTGGCCTTGTTTAGTTTCTGGGTTTCACCATATTTTTGTTTGCATATTTCAGTTGCTTGTACACGTGTCTGTGGTCTTCATATATGTGTCCTTTGCATTTGTGTACATGTATACCATATATTTGAGTCTGGTTCTTGTTGCACTTCACCTGCTATGTCTTTGTTCATGTTGGTTTAATGTACGTGAATGCTACTGTCTCATTTCTAGTTTGCATTGCCTTTGTGATCTTCACTTATGTGTAGTCTACACTTTGATAATCATGTAGCCAGGCATGTGTATAGATATGTACATATTCTATATTACTTCGGCATTAAATCAGATTTTGAGCCTGGTCCTTGATGATGTTTGACTACTTGTTGCATCGAGAGTACATCTGAAATTTTGGCGAGCCAGTGCACGCGAGCGTGTACTGCAGCCACACGTTTTAAATGTGGCGAGGCCGTACACGTTAGCGTGTACTACAGCCACTCAGTATTAATTTTAATTGATATTTCTTTCGTTTTGATTCATTGATTCGTTTCATATTTCGTATGTCGTATTGGCGAGGCCGTACATGTGTGCGTGTACGGCAGCTAATCAAACTTTGATGTTTTTTTAAGTGACAATTTCGATTGTTTTAAATTGATTTAGTCAATTTGATAAATTGTTTGCTTATCTCTGTTGATGATTTAAATTTGCTGATATGTCGTTTAACACTGTTTAGTGTTATACCTGCCGTTATCCGATTCTTTTATCGAGGAGTCGGATATACGAGATTTCTGAGACTGTCGTCTATTTGGTATTTGATTATTACTGCTTCTGTGCATTAATAACTGAGTTTGAATTAGACTGACCCGTGTATTATTTTCTTTTGAATTTAATACTCGGGTCAGACCGAGTATTTACAGATTGTAGATTTTTAGCTTTGGGATGCTGCTAGTGCTATGAAGATTTTTCATATCATTTGAAGCGTTTTGCGTCTTTTTGTAGTAGTCAGTGTACTGATTAGGAGGATGTGTATTCATGTACATTAGATCATAATGTATTTGTGTATATAACTTCCAGTGTCGACAGTTGTAGTTGTATCATATGTACCGTGTCAAATGTATTGTAACTGACATCAGTTATTATATATATGAGACTTTTCTGTTTAATCTGTGTTCCGCATTTATCTATATTATCTGTGTCATTATTATATATTTTGTCCTAAACTAATATAGCCACTGTGTAGTAGCTTTGTGTTTGTATCGGTATGTCGGATCTCCTCTTGAAATAAAAATGCATATTATATTATCTGACATATCGGTGCTCGCACAAAGCAATTACACGGATGGTCGCTCCTCAACAGCCTTATTCTCCGTGCTAGTTGACAACGTTACACCGTAGTGTTCTTGGCTAGCGTGGGTATAGAGGTGGGGCATCACAGACAGACTTTCTATATTTTCACTGAATCCAAACATCTTGTTAATGCTTTTATCCATACACTTCTCTATAAGACTGAGAGACTCGACTTTGTTTTCAGTCAAAAGATCATCGGATGGTGAATCCATATTATTAATATCATAACCCAAAAAATTTATTTCATCTTCTACTAGCAAGGCTAAACTCAAGTCACTATCTTCTATTATAGCATTCAGACAATCAAACATGTTATTGGTGATTAGATCAAACTTTCCCATATCAAAAGATTTTATCTTGAAATTTTTATTACGAACTAATATAAACTTCTTATCTCCTTCACACAAATTAACTGCTTAGTTAGTATTTCTCCCTGTGAGATCATCTTGCTTAAAAACAGATTCGAAATCATTGTCTCTTATAGAATTTAAATCAAGATTATACTGCATCACAACTAGATCCAATAATAATGGATAAGAGATATAAGATTCATCACTATGAATAAAAATTGAAGAACCAGGGTCAACAGTAGCATCAGCAACCAAATTCAAGGCTTCATTATTTTCTCCCTAAAATGGCAGTTGTAACGACCCGTAAATTTTGATTTATAAATTTGTTAGTTTAATTTAAAATTTTGCAATTTAATTTAGGAAGAAATTAAAATTCTAGTAGTTATAATGAAGAAGATGTTAGAAATTTAAATGTAGCAATTGAAATTAAGATTTACAAATTCAGAATGTAATTACAATCAATTGAAATTGTGAATCTTTGTCATACTTGGTTATAAGTTAATATAAGAAACAAACGAGAATACTTAATTTATTAATGAAATGTTATAATCAGAAGTATAATGGAAATGCTACTAATTTAATTTAATAAGAAGGTAAGTAATAAATAAAAGATTGTAAACTTTAGTAAATGAATTAATGTGCAAAGAAATTGAATTAAACATGAATAGCATTAATATAAATAAATGGAATTATGCAATAATTGGTAAATGATGGCATTAATGAACGAAATAAGATTGGTAAGTAATTAGAATTTAATTCTATAAAATTTGGAAATTGAATGTAATATAATGTAATAAGGTTAGTGTAATACCAATTGACTGGCATTCAAATTTATATTAAATAAAATTTCTATAGTAATTGAAATTTACTATTTTGCAATTTAGATGAGAAATCAAATTTAATAAAATCAAGAAATGTAATATAATTCCATGTAAATTTTACCCATAAAGTGTCAATTTATTTAATAGCAAGATTTTAATTAAATAAACGGTTTTATTTAGGTTTCAATTGATAATTAATGAAGTTTAATGTGAGATCAAATTGTAACTAATTTTCTTAATTTGTGTAGTTAGGGTAGGTTAATTTCTCATTGAAGATAGTTAATCCTATAAGATGAAATAAAGGTTAATTTTGATTATAATATGAAGATTTGTTGATTTAAGTAGTGAAACCCAAGATTTATTAATTTATTTGAAATTGAAATTTAATAAGTGGATAAATCGCAAATAACTGGGATATATATTAAAATATTCATAAATGAGGATTTAGATGAAGGTGAGAATGTTAAATATGTTAATAGAATAATTGGAAATTTGATTTACAATTTATAATTTAATAAAATTGAGGTTAATATTGAAATTTATAAATTATTCACCTCTAAATCGACATTTAAATTTGATTGATCATTGTAAATGATTGAGAAATCGTAAGTGATGAAATTTGGCAAATTTTCGAAGTGAAATTTAAAAAGTGATTTAATTAATTTAATTTTAATTTATTTAATTAACTAGAAAATAGCCATTTTGGCGACTGACTCGGATTTCGACGAAACAAGTTTCATCGGATTCTTAATGGTGAATTATTATAGGATTTCAAGTTTCGTAGCGATCGGACTTGTCGTGTGATCGTACGGACTCGAAACGCCTTGAAATCGATAAATTGGAATCAATTGAAATCAATTTGAAAATATTGTTTGTAGCATAACTTCTCCATACGATGGAATTTGAACCTGAAACCTTTTTCATCGCGTTTAAAATATTTTAAAACACCTATTTTGATATATGGGTTTACCGAATTTCGTTCCGGAGTCAGAACGGGCTTTTTGGGCCAATTATTGTTCAGCATGTTTATTTATCTGGTCCATCTACTCTATTTCAACCCTATCTATAAATACCCTGCTAAACCCTAGCCTCCGCCTATTCTCAATTATCTGTGCGTAAAATTTCTTCAGCTCCTCTTCTTCGTCAATGGCTGCAAACCCTAGATCAAATAACAATTCTAAAATCAAACTCAAAATTTCAAACTGCTCAGAAAAATCTGAAAAATATATATATCAAACATCTCGATGATATGAATCAGCGTCTGCTATTTGTTTTTCGAAATTACGCTTCGATCAGCGGGAAATCGTGGTCAAAGTTCTAAATCACGTAACCCATAACGTCGATTTGGGGGTTTTCGATTTTGGCCTCAATCGGAGAAATCAAGATATGGGTTTTGTGGGAAATTGAATTTGGAGTTGAATGATGGTGGTTGCAAGGCCTAAATCAAGGTGTGGTGGCCGGAAATCTGAGATTAGGGTTTCGAAACCCTAGAAAAGCACGGCGGCGGCGCGGCACCGTGGGGGACCGGAGGAGGTGCGTTCTGTAGAGGAAGGGAAGGCGAGTGCAATAGAGGCTCTTTGGTCGACGGCGGTGGCCGGTAGGTGGCGAATTCGGCGGTCAAAGTTGGCGTTTTGGGTTTCGGTCCGTGTTCTGGTTCTTGCACGTGCGCGCTTCCTGGGCTGGGAAAAGATGCGTCCTTTGACGGTGACATGGCGTGTACTTTTGGGTAGGTGAGTTGTTTCTATTTTATTTTTTTGTTTTAATTTAATTTAGATTTCAGCTAGTTTAAATCGAATAACTTTAGCATACGTTGTCCGTTTTAAGCGAAATTTTTTTTGTTAGGATCGTATTGAAATTCCGGACTTGATGATGCTGGTTTGGACAAATTCTGAAATGGTCAAATTTTTGGGTTTAAATTGGATTTAAATTCAATTTAAATTCAAAAGGTGAGTGTTTTAACCCACTCACAACATCTAAAAGTTCTTATGTTTGTTAAATTGATTTATGATGTATTTAAAAATTTATTTATAGCTGTTTGGCATATGTTTCATCATTATCTCAGTTAATTTGCATTTGTTTAACTTAACTTGTTATTTAATTCATTATTGCAAATAAATCGCTAGTCAAATTTTTAGTTAAATTTATTAATTGCATATAAACTGCTAGTTAAACAGTTATAATTTATTTTGAATATAAACTGATAGTTGATACTAGTTATTTATCACCTGTTATATATGGATGTATTGTTTGAATTTGAATGATGTTGTGATAAATAGATGTATGGTTTTGATGGATGAATTGATATTTATTTATATTAACTACAAGTTGTTATGCATTTCATTTCATTCGGTATTGCGGTTTGAAATGATATATAACCGTAATTTTTATTTTAAATTGCGGATTGAAATGATAAATATCCGTATCACTTGACCGTAGGATAGAAAATTTTATACAGGCACCGCGGTATATATATATAAAATTATTTTTGAAATGATTTTTATGGTTTGGATAGGATACGGTTTAATAAATATTAAGTTTTGATATTTCTAAATATTTTTATATACATATATAGTTAAATTGTTGAATTTAAGCTGAGTATAAATCTGTTAAATAAAAATTGAATAAGTTGAAAAATGGAGTTTGATAATTCATATTATATGTTTAAGTACAGGTTTAAGATGTTGTATATATATAGAGTTTTAAATGTTTCAACTCAATTTAAGATTTGAAAGATAAATTGGAAATTTATTTGGAATTGAGCTATTTGAAAATTAAACTCCATAAGTTGATGTAAACTTGTTAAACTTGGAGATTTTAAAGGTATGATATTTATAACTGGATTTTTTTTATTCAAGATAAATTAAGTGAATATTTCTAGTATAAATAAATTGAAGGAAATATTTAGTTGTTAGTAATTTGAGTTTATTTTTAATGATTTAGGATTCATTATGTAAATATTTCAAAACAAAAAAAAAGGGACAATAAATTGTTGAATAGAAATTTTCAACCTTAGTTTTGAAATGGTTAAATACGCAAAGTTTAAAATATATTAAAATCGAAGTGTTTTATTGGAACTGAAAGTGAATCTAAAATTTATGGGTTTAGACTTAATTTAAAGTGAATAAAATTGTAAAGGCATGGAAATTATTTACCTTATAAAGTAATTTAAATTCAACTATTGTCTTTATATACTGTTGAATATCCAAACCATTTAAGTTTTAGAAGTTATGGTTTTAAAGCTATGAATTTCAAAGTATTATGTTTTGAAAGTTATAATTTAAATGTTGGTTTCCAGATATTATTAATTTAAAAGCAGTATGAGTTTGGAAAATAAATATATTTGAAATAAAAATGATATTATTGATTTGGGTTTTATAAAAATAATATCAAAAATGAGCACTACGCCATAAATGACCTACTGCAACACAAAAAAAATGTTGGCTCAGGCCCGAAAAATGTTGCCATAGGTCTATGGCAACACTTTTAGGGTGATGCAATTTTTGCCGTTGCCTTAGACCTCAAAGACAACATTTTGACTATCTAAGGCAACATAAGTAATATTGTTGCAATAGAACCCTATTTGGATCTATGGCAACACCCATAGGTATCTGTAGCAACATTCCAAAATGTTGCTATAGATATTAACTTTCTGAATTTGTGGGGCCCACAATGTAGAGCATATTTGATTTTTTTTAATAAAAATAAATTTTTATTTAATAAAATGCTATTGCATAGAATTTGATATTTAAACAGTAATTTATTTAAATAAATATTTTATTTCAACATTTGAAATAGTACAAATTCCTGACTCCACTATTTTACAATTCAATGATATATAACACTGATATTCACATATACAGATATTCCTCACTACATCACTCAGTTCACTCATTACATATGCAGTTTCAATTTATACAGACACCGACACTAAGAAATATATGCCGAGCCGAAGGCGAGCCGAGTGCCGAGCCGAAGGCGAGCCGAGAAGCGGGTCCGGGCGCAGCGCCGGCGGGGGTCCGGGGCACCGCAGTGGGCACCGCCCGATTCATCCGATTTCGGAAGATCGAGCCTTCTTTGAAACGACGTAAAATGATGCACCACACATACTTCTAAACCACCAGCCTCCATCCTCTAATTGCCTCACCAACAAACTATTTCAGCTGCCAAATTCGACTTCAGGTTGCCAAATCGCCTAATCACCTAATCACAATCGCTGATTACCCATTCCGACAACCCAAACATCATCAAACTTTCACACTGCAAATTCGCAACAAAACCAAGCACCACCCTTGGCTGATAGCAAACAACATTGCTTCTCACATTGCTTCTAGGTCAGTTCATACATGTACATTAGTTCAAAGCACCAAGCTATATATCTTCAGATTTGGACCATCATTAGCCTACAAAAGAAAAACCAAACTCGTTTACTCAATGTGAAAGAACAAACTGCAGTGAAAAATTTGAAGTATATCAATGTGGAACTACAGGAAACCGGACATTTTGATAACAATACCATTCACACAAAGTATCGAACACTTTTAGTGCATTACAAAATAGCTCTTCCAGTCATTCTCTATTCTATCTTCAAGTTGCAATATGGAAGACCACTCCAATCCAAATTCAACAATAGACCTCAAAATACATAAAGCAAGATGAAATTTGAAACTTACCATTCAGATACAGAAAATGCATAAAATCCACAGTATCAAATATCACAAAATGAAAAAAAAGGTCAAAACAAACCGGAAATTAGACAGCCTGCTCTTCATTGGACTGCAGTGGTATCTCAAGCAACTCAAGAGGCACAGTCTCGACGCTCTTAGGTGTGTTCCTGGCAGCAGCAGCAACAGCAAGAATCGTGTGCCCTAATTTTCACATAGAGAGGAACGAGAAAGAAGAGCTGATGGCGACGACAGCGGTGGCAAAAGGGGTTTGAACGGAAAACTTTGTTTGGCTTCGGGTTTTGGTGTCGTGACGGGGCTCTGGTTGGAGCTAGATGGTGGTGATGGGTCAGGGGGTAGCTGGGGGCGATGGGTCAGGATTTGGTGGCGATGGGTCAGGGGGTAGCTGGGGGCGATGGGTCAGGATTTGGTGGCGATGGGTCAGGGGGTAGCTGGGGGCGATGCGTCAGGGGGTAGTTGGGGGTGAGGAACGAAAATATGATTTGGAAATTAGGGATTTGGAAATTGGGGGTGAGAACGAAAATGATCTGAAAAGTAAAGCGGGAAAACAAAAATTTGCAGCAAATTGTAGCGGTGATCCAGTTTAACAATCGGATTAAATGTAGACCGTTGGATCGTATTCACGTGGATTGCTAATTTTATTAATTTTTTAATCTGAATACATCTATAGCAACACTATATAAAAATGTTGCATCGTGTTACACTTTTTTAGCTAGAGCAACACATTTTTATGGCTAAGGTAACACCATAAATACAACGTTGCAGTAGGACCAAAATTTTATATCTATCGCAACATTTTAGCTGGCAACACCTTGCAAAAATGTTGCAGAAGGTCATTTATGGCGTAGTGTGAGTTTGTTATGGAAATGGAAATGATATCGTATTTATGGGTTTGAAATGGATAATTATATTCTGGTTTTTAAAGTACAAACTATTTTAAAGACCTCGGTGGTATAATAACGTTTGGTTGTTGAAGAGACCGGGATCTGAAGTTGTCATACTCTCTGCCAACTCCGAAAACCACTTTAACAATTGTGTACGTGGTGGAGATTCCAGAATGAAGTAGGTTGGTGGCGGCATTTCCTCTAAGGTAAATACATAGACCCAACTTCCATGAGTTGTCATAAGGTGGCTAAAACAGGAGCGATCTACGGGTTAATGAGGTAGCACCTCTGAACGGACACTTCCCTTCGATACTAAACTCTGACTTTGGATTGATTCGGTGGCCACCTTCACTTTTGATTTCTTTGATTTGGGGGAGTTTGTCCGAGGTGGGCGGTAGTAGCAGCTACGCGTTTCCACTGACCCGGAAGCGTAATTGGTATATCTACCCTGGCATTGCCTAGTTGTGCCGTGTCACCTACCATACCGAGCCTTGTACGAGTTTGGATTTCTCCCGTAGCCCATGTGGTATCCTCTGGTGGCTTCCCGATCAGGAGGGACTATGATATTGGATGGACTACTGGGCTATTACGTGTTAAGGTGGAAAATGTAAAGCCTTAATTCTATTTAAAAGTATGTTTATTTTACTATTAGACACTATTATTATAGCGAAATATACTACATAGTAAATAGTTTAACGAATCCTTAAGAGAAGTAAATCCCGAGCATCTTTTAAGTTACTGCACTCATATTTATTTCTGTTGACTTAACTTACATAAGATCTTTTAGTTCTGACTCGAGTGTTTTGTCTTTTCAATTCGCTCGGGTCAGTCCGAGCGTTTCAGGATCGAAGACTTTAGCTCTGGATGACGAAGACGGAGATTTCTATTATTTTTATTAATTATATTTCACTACACTCATATTGATCCACTGCATTGTCATATGGTATGTGTACTCTGATATGTATTGTATAAATATAATCAAAGGTTTTGTAAAACAACTTCATGAACTGTATATTTGATTATTATATTTTATCCTTCCGTTGTGAGATTCTATTTTTGTTTTATTTCTTGCTTATTTTTCTTATCTTCCCATAACAATCCGCCCTTCCGTATGGTTTGAATTGGCACGTGTGTCGATTTAAAACGTTCGAAAAGGCGGTCCGTTACAATTGGTATCAGAGCTTTGGTTTAGCGATAAACCTTAGCTTGTGGGGTTTGACTCTTTACTAATAGGGTAGTAATACCCTATGGGAGTCGCTGGGTGTATATATATGAGAGAGCGTATTTGTTAGTGTTATAAAAGGTTTTGATATTGTGTTAATTTGTTTCGTTTCGTATTTATAAATTCTGGTTGATGCATGGGACGCTGTGACATCAATAGGGGTTTCTAAACACTTAATAGGACAGACCGACACAATATTTGTTTTTAATATAGGTGAATGAAAATTTTTTGCCTATTATATTTTCTATATATAAAATAATTTTTTTAAAGATTATATTTAGTTGTATTATATTGGTTGTTAGGTAATGAAATTTATAAATAATATTTGAAATAAGATTGAAATAAAATAAATGAAAGTTGGAGATTTTAGAACTTAAGTTCTGGGGCTTTTGAAAATTTCTTTCAAATAATTTTGGTATATAATAATATTGTTTATAAGTATTTTCTGATATAAAAATATTTTCAGTATAATTTGAAAGAAATGTTTTAAAAGAAACTTTGAAAAGAAATAAATTTTGTACTACCCTCTCTGTCGCTGGAAAATAATTTCGTTGTTGAGTGCACGCATCATCGACATTCATTTTCGAGTTTCGTAGTGGGAAAGCCACTGTAGTAGTTTTACTACAGATTTATTTTGATAACCAAAAGTGAAATTTTAGTTTACTTTAAATATACTTGGATATAGATAAGTGGTAAGTATATCTATCTACTAGTTTAAAATAATTTGAAATTAAACCCGGTATTTAATTCTTAAGTTTCCATTTATTAATAGATTAATTAATGTAGTGAAACGGAATTTAACTAATAATTGAAACCCTAAATGAAATAAGAGATTTAATGCTAGGTTATTAATGGTATTAAAGGAAATTTAAAATTGGTAACATAGGAAACAAAGAGTGATATTATTGAACATTAAATTTAATTAAAGAATGAGATAAAACTTGTATAAGTTCATTTGCATTTTTCTTTAACATATATAACTTACCAATATAAAAAGTTGAAATGCTAATAAGAATTGTGATAGATATTATACAAATAATAAACTCGAGATAATGAAAGTATTCCATGAATTTGCTGTTATAAATGAGAATTTAATGTTATAAACTTAAGTTATAATTGAAACTTTATTATAAGTAAATACAATTAAAGATAAGCATTATAAATAGAAGATGATAAATTTAAGTAAATAAAATGGAATGTTATTATAATAAAATACGATAAAGAGTGAGTATTGTAAGTAAGCAACTAGGAACTTAAGTATATGGTTGAAGCTATTGTGAATAAATAAGTAGAAAGGATGAATGCAGTAAATATATATTTGTAGACTTAAATTATTGTATTAATGTGATAAGAAATTGATCTGCACATGAATACTATAAACAAATAAAGCTATGCAATATGAAAGTAAAAGAGAGAAATGAATTTTATACATATAAGTATGAGTGCAAACAAGTGTAATAAACACTAAATTAATGGATGGAAATAAAAGTTGTAAGAAATAAATGTAAAGTAAAAAGATAAACCATATATGAAATAAAAGGAGAAAATCAAACAACAAAGGTATGAAATGAAATATATAATAAGTAAAGTTGATTGTTGTTTGGATTTGTTGTTGTTTTGGGTCATGGTTCTTTGGGTAAGATACTTTAAAATTTGGATTGGATGAATGAATAATCTATTTAGTTTATCTAAGGCTATTGAGTAAATGATGCGCTAGTAGTTATTCTTCATTCCAGACAATTTAAAAGTTTTGAACCCGAACAACTATTTGGTTGTTTGATTGAATGGTTGTTTTGTAATGGTTGTGTATGATGTTTGTTGGAATTGATGGTTGTTGTTCGTACTGATTTGTCGATTATGGTTGAACCACTTTAAACCTTTCGTTTTATATATAATTATTAACTCTTTTAGGTTGTATAAGTGGAATACAGGTTATGGAAGCAATTGCTACTGTTTTAGGTTCCATAAAATAAGCGTAAATTGCCCGACAAATAGGTACATTTTCGGATTACGGTTTATAGCGTTATTATATTATATTTGCCCGAGTTGGGATATATTATTTTGAAAAATATATGTGGTATATTGTATATTTAATATTATATTTTCTCCCGAGCCTCCCCGTACAAAGGAGACTCTGCCAAAATTTTCCGTAAATTTTGGACTTAGAAAATATTTTGAAAATGTTTTCCAAACTTTATAAATTTAAGTATAAGAAGATTTAATGGTTATAAATTGGTATATTTTATCTAAATTAATTAATTTTGTAAAATTAAATTTTTAATAAAGTTAATGTTGTGAATACGATATATTGATTTCTAAATTTTTCTTTTCCCTTCTTTTCCTTTTTTGGGACGAAAAGTTTTGAGTGGGGAGAGTGTAACGACCCGTAAATTTTGATTTATAAATATGTTAGTTTAATTTAAAATTTTGCAATTTAATTTAGGAAGAAAATAAAATTCTAGTAGTTATAATGAAGAAGATGTTAGAAATTTAAATGTAGCAATTGAAATTAAGATTTACAAATTCAGAATGTAATTGCAATCAATTGAAATTGTGAATCTTTGTCATACTTGGTTATAAGTTAATATAAGAAACAAAGGAGAATATTTAATTTACTAATGAAATGTTATAATCAGAAGTATAATGGAAATGCTACTAATTTAATTTAATAAGAAGGTAAGTAATAAATAAAAGATTGTAAACTTTAGTAAATGAATTAATGTGCAAAGAAATTAAATTAAACAGGAATAGCATGAATATAAATAAATGGAATTATGCAATAATTGGTAAATGATGGCATTAATGAATGAAATAAGATTGGTAAGTAATTAGAATTTAATTCTATAAAATTTGGAAACTGAATGTAATTTAATGTAATAAGGTTAGTGTAATACCAATTGATTGGCATTCAAATTTATATTAAATAAAATTTCTATAGTAATTGAAATTTACTATTTTGTAATTTAGATGAGAAATCGAATTTAATAAAATCAAGAAATGTAATATAATTCCATGTAAATTTTACCCATAAAGTGTCAATTTATTTAATAGCCAGATTTTAATTAAATAAACGGTTTTATTTAGGTTTCTATTGATAATTAATGAAGTTTAACGTGAGATCAAATTGCAATTAATTTTCTTAATTTGTGCAGTTAGGGTAGGTTAATTTGTCATTGAAGATAGTTAATCCTATAAGATGAAATAAAGGTTAATTTTGATTATAATATGAAGATTTGTTGATTTAAGTAGTGAAACCCAAGATTTATTAATTTATTTGAAATTGAAATTTAATAAGTGGATAAACCGCAAATAACTGGGATATATATTAAAATATTCATAAATGAGTATTTAATTGAAGGTGAGAATGTTAAATATGTTAATAGAATAATTGGAAATTTGATTTACAATTTATAATTTAATAAAATTGAGGTTAATATTGAAATTTATAAATTATTCACCTCTAAATTGACATTTAAATTTGGTTGATCATTGTAAATGATTGAGAAATCGTAAGTGATGAAATTTGGTAAATTTTCGAAGTGAAATTTAAAAAGTGATTTAATTAATTTAATTTTAATTTATTTAATTAACTAGAAAATAGCCATTTTGGCCACTGACTCGGATTTCGACGAAACAAGTTTCATCTGATTCGTAATGGTGAATTATTGTAGGATTTCAAGTTTCGTAGCGATCGGACTTGTCGTGTGATCGTACGGACTCGAAACGCCTTGAAATCGATAAATTGGAATCAATTGAAATCAATTTGAAAATATTGTTTGTAGCATAACTTCTCCATATGATGGAATTTGAACCTGAAACCTTTTCCATCGCGTTTAAAATATTTTAAAACACCTATTTTGATATATGGGTTTATCTAATTTCGTTTCGGAGTCAAAACGGGCTTTTTGGTCCAATTATTGTTCAACACGTTTATTTATCTGGTCCATCTACTCTATTTCAACCTATCTATAAATACCCTGCTAAACCCTAGCCTCCGCCTATTCTCAATTGTCTGCACGTAAAATTTCTTCAGCCCTTCTTCTTTGTCAATGACTGCAAACCCTAAATCAAATAACAATTCAAAAATCAAACTCAAAATTTCAAACTGCTCAGAAAAATCTGAAAAAAATATATATCGAACATCTCGACGATACGAATCAGCGTCTGCTGTTTGTTTTTCGAAATTACGCTTCGATCGGCGGGAAATCGTGGTCAAAGTTCTAAATCACGTAACCCATAACGTCGATTTGGGGGTTTTCGATTTTGGCCTCAATCAGAGAAATCAAGATATGGGTTTTGTGGGAAATTGAATTTGGAGTTGAATGGTGGTGGTTGCAAGGCCTAAATCGAGGTGTGGTGGTCGGAAATCTGAGATTAGGGTTTCGAAACCGTAGAAAAGCACGGCGGCGGCGCGGCACCGTGGGGGACCGGAGGAGGTCGGTTCTGTAGAGGAAGGGAAGGCGAGTGCAATGGAGGCTCTTTGGTCGACGGTGGTGGCCGGTAGGTGGCGAATTCCCCGGTCAAAGTTGGCGTTTTGGGTTTCGGTCCGTGTTTTGGTTCTTGCGTGTGCGTGCTTCCTGGGCTGGGAGAAGATGCGTCCTTTGATGGTGACGTGGCGTGTACTTTTGGGAAGGTGAGTTGTTTCTATTTTATTTTTTTGTTTTAATTTAATTTAGATTTCAACTAGTTTAAATCGAATAACTTTAGCATACGTTGTCCGTTTTACGCGAAATTTTTTTTGTTAGGATCGTATTGAAATTCCGGACTTGATGACGCTGGTTTGGACAAATTCTGAAACGGTCAAATTTTTGGGTTTAAATTGGATTTAAATTCAATTTAAATTCAAAAGGTGAGTGTTTTGGCATATGTTTCATCATTATCTCAGTTAATTTTCATTTATTTAACTTAACTTGTTATTTAATTCATTATTGCAAATAAACCGCTCGTCAAATTTTTAGTTAAATTTATTAATTGCATATAAACTGCCAGTTAAACAGTTATAATTTATTTTGAATATAAACTGATAGTTGATACCAGTTATTTATCACCTGTTATATATGGATGTATTGTTTGAATTTGAATGATGTTGTGATAAATAGATGTATGATTTTGATGGATGAATTGATATTTATTTGTATTAACTGCAAGTTGTTATGCATTTCATTTCATTCGGGATTGGAGTTTGAAATGATATGTAACCGTAATTTTTATTTTAAATTGCGGATTGAAATGATAAATATCCGTATCACTGGACCGTAGGATAGAAAATTTTATACAGGCACCGCGGTATATATATATATATATATATAAAATTATTTTTGAAATGATTTTTATGGTTTGGATAGGATACGGTTTAATAAATATTAAGTTTTGATATTTTTAAATATTTTTATATACATATATAGTTAAATTGTTGAATTTAAGCTGAGTATAAATCTGTTAAATAAAAATTGAATAAGTTGAAAAATGGAGTTTGATAATTCATATTATATGTTTAAGTAACGGTTTAAGATGTTGTGTATATATATATATATATATATATATATATATATATAGTTTTAAATGTTTCAACTCAATTTAAGATTTGAAAGATAAATTGGAAATTTATTTGGAATTGAGCTTTTTGAAAATTAAACTCCATAAGTTGATGTAAACTTATTAAACTTGGAGATTTTAAAGGTATGATATTTATAACTGGATTTTTTTTATTCAAGATAAATTAAATGAATATTTCTAGTATAAATAAATTGAAGGAAATATTTAGTTGTTAGTAATTTGAGTTTATTTTTAATGATTTAGGATTCATTATATAAATATTTCAAAACAAAAAAAATGGGACAATAAATTGTTGAATAGGAATTTTCAACCTTAGTTTTGAAATGGTTAAATACTCAAAGTTTGAAATATATTAAAATCGAAGTGTTTTATTGGAACTGAAAGTGAATCTAAAATTTATGGGTTTAGACTTAATTTAAAGTGAATAAAATTGCAAAGGCATGGAAATTATTTACCTTATAAAGTAATTTAAATTCAACTATTGTCTTTATATACTGTTGAATATCCAAACCATTTAAGTTTTAGAAGTTATGGTTTTAAAGCTATGAATTTCAAAGTATTATGTTTTGAAAGTTATAATTTAAATGTTGGTTTCTAGATATTATTAATTTTAAAGCAGTATGAGTTTGGAAAAGAAATATATTTGAAATAAAAATGATATTATTGATTTGGGTTTTATAAAAATAATATCAAAAATGAGTTTGTTTTGGAAATGGAAATGATATCGTATTTATAGGTCTGAAATGGATAATTATATTCTGGTTTTTAAAATACAAACTATTTTAATGACCGCGGTGTAATAATAACGTTTGGTTGTTGAAGAGACCGGGATCGAAAGTTGTCATACTCTCTGCCAACTCCGAAAACCCCTTTAACAATCGTGTACGCGGTGGAGATTCCAGAATGAAGTAGGTTGGTGGCGGCGTTTCCTCTGAGGTAAATACGTAGACCCAACTCCCGTGACTTGGCATAAGGTGGCTAAAACAGGAGCGATTGACGGGTTAATGAGGTAGCACCTCTGATCGGACACTTCCTTTTGATACTAAACTCTGACTTTGGATTGATTCGGTGGCCACCTTCACTTTTGATTTCTTTGATTTGGGGGAGTTTGTCCGAGGTGGGCGGTAGTAGCAGCTACGCGTTTCCACTGACCCGGAAGCGTAATTGGTATATCTACCCTGGCATTGCCTAGTTCTGCCGTGTCACCTACCATACCGAGCCTTGTACGAGTTTGGATTTCTCCCATAGCCCGTGTGGTATCCTCTGGTGGCTTCCCGATCAGGAGGGACTATGATATTGGATGGACTACTGGGCTATTACATGTTAAGGTGGAAAATGTAAAGCCTTAATGCTATTTAAAAGTATGTTTATTTTACTATTAGACACTATTATAATAGCGAAATATACTACATAGTAAATAATTTAACGGATCCTTAAGAGATGTAAATCCCGAACATCTTTTAAGTTACTGCACTCATATTTATTTTTGTTGACTTAACTTACATAAGATCTTTTAGTTCTGACTCGATTGTTTTATCTTTTCAATTCGCTCGGGTCAGTCCGAGCATTTCAGGATCAAAGACTTTAGCTCTAGAGGACGAAGACGGAGATTTCTATTATTTTTATTAATTATATTCCACTACACTCATATTATTCCGCTGCATTGTCATATGGTATGTGTACTATGATATGTATTGTATAAATATAATCAAAGGTTCAAAAACTCTCTGCGTTTAACTGAAGAAAATTCTAATTTTGTAATGACCCAAAACTTTAAATTTATTTAAATTGATAATTAATTGAATTTTTGAATAAAAAATTATAAAATTGATTTTTAAATGGAAGCGAGTTTCCCCGATTCAAATAGTATAAAATCATTTAAAATTTAATAATATTGTAAATATTGTATATATATGTGTATATATGTATTTGGGCATATATGAGTGAATTTGAAAATAATAAATATATAGATATATATTTGACTTGAATTTAAATTGTAAATAAATGGTTTAATAATAATAAATAATAATAAAGATTAGGATTGATGGTTAATAATAATTTGAATTTATAAATTCAAAATATAAGACGATAAATAAAATAAAATAAAATGAATACATAGATAAATTCAAATAACATGTTAATAAACTTTGTAAAATATAAAATAAACACATTAGCAAATTCTAACAACATAACAACTATAGGATTTCATTTATATTACAAAAACAAAGTAGTAATGCAAAAGAAATATTATAAAACAAGACAAAGACAAAATAAAATACACTTGAAAACATAACAATATATAGTATATGTAAGTAAACAAAAGATAAAATAAAATATCTACAAGTTTGCAAAATAAACAAAGTAAATAAAATGCATCAACCAGGAAAAGCAAACAAGACAAAAGAAACAAAATATATTAACTGATATTACATCACCACAAAGTAATAAAGCTTAAGACAAAGAAAAATAAAATAAAATAAGGCAAAATAAGTAAACAAGTTAACTGTTTCCATCTTTGCCAGGCAAGTAAAAATGCAGCATCACTTTAGCCACCAAAATATGTAAGTGTAACTTGCAAAATAGGTAAGGTGGAAAAGCATAAGGTACATAGGCATTAAATGCAAGTATCTCTAGCCCATAACTAACATCATCTTCAGCCATGCCCTGTACAAAAAAATTAATACATCACCTTGTACAAGTGTTATATACTGTAAACTTTCTTTTATGTATATCAACCTCATTCATTCGTTCATTCGAAACTGAGAAACAAAAAAAAATGTGAAATAAAAACATCATCTTAAACAAATTTCACAACTTAAATAAATTCAACCAGAAGTTAATCAAGTAATCAAACAAGCTTCAACCCGAAACATAGCAACATCATCAATAAAAGACTGGAAAACAAGATCATAGCTTCATTCTCTGTTCTTTCTTCTGGAAACTACGGTGAGTAACATAAAATTTAAATAGCTTAAGTATATCTTTATGTTGCTTGTTCATCTCTGAAAAGTATGTTTGTGAATGTGTTTTAAGATAGTTTTGTGTAAATACATATGAATACACTGGTATGCATGATATATTTTGATTCTGTTTCTCTGATTCAAATTCCAGGCTAAAATTTATATTTAAAATCTACCTGCTCTTGATCCCAGTTTTGTTAAGGCTTAAGTCCTGAAACAAATATGTTAGTTATACCATAGTTTTAGGTTAAGAACTTTTTTAGGTAAAAACGAATTGAAGTTGTCTCTGTAAATTTAAAACATCAGAGCATGTTAGATAAAGGTAAAAACTCAAACATAATAATTTTTAAATTTAGTATTATAAATTGAAAACTTAAACAAAAATATGATTTTTAAAACTAGAATCATAAATTTTAGTTGGGAATTGAAGCGGCAGTTTTTGTTTAAACAAAAATTGGGTTATAGCTGATTTCTGGTGATCTGAGTATCTGGGAATGCCAGAGATTCTCGAGAAGGTGGAGGAGCCTACGGGGTGTCGGAGAAAAATAGTTGGACGGTGGTCAGGTGATCAGGGAGGTGTCGGCGATCGTATGAAGTTCGTAACCCTAGTTTTAGCTAGGCTTAGTATTTTGATCATCTCGGCATCCCTGGTTGATCGAGTTCAACTAAACTCGAGGGGGTGGAAGCGTAGACGTTGGCGATCGTGTGGTCGAAGTTTCATGACCTCTGGTGGTCTGAGGCGCCGGAACGAGGTGATGTTGTTATTCGAGTTGGGTTCCAGTGTTCATAGAGTGGCTCGATTTTGATTTTGGTCGAGATAGGCGGAGCTGGGTGGTCGTGTTGATTGTCGAAGTTGTCGGCAACTTGTGGATGGTCGGAGACTTGGTCGAAGGTGCTCTGGCGATCGTGCACGTGCACGAGTGGTGATGTGTACCTGTGTTGCATGAATGGTTGAGGAGTAGGGGAATTCTTGAAGTCGATCTCGAGGAAATGGGGTGCAGACTCGAGCTCGAGCTCGAGTATTTTTGGTTTGTCCCGGGTTAACACTTAGAAAAAAAATTAAGTTTAAAGAGGAAAATGGTATCGGGTTAGTTTAGGGGAAAACTCGAAGCATATGGGAGATGGTCTCGGGGGTGACTCGGAGCAGGTCTCGAGCCTGATTTATAAAACAGTTTTACTTTAAAAAAAAATCAAACTTTTAAACCCATTTAAACTATGTTTCCAGATGATGATTTGATTTAAGTTTTAAATTAATTCAGGACTAAATTAAGATGTTTTTTTAGGAATTAAATTTTAGTTTATTTAATTTTGATACAACATTTTTATAAAGTTATTTATAAATAATGTAATTTAAAAAGGAATTAAGATTTAATATTGTTTAAACCAATCTTAACCTTTTAAGGCAACTAATGTATAAGGATTATGATTTAACAAGGTTTAAAAGGAAAATCAAGGTAATTAATTTATCTTTTGATTTGATTTAAAATCTTAGGTGTTTCAGAGATCAATTATTTGGTTTAAGTAATTAGGGATAACTTACTTAAAGATTAAAGTTAATTTATTAATTTGATTAATTAATTAAAGCAATTAATTTAAAGATAATTAATAAAAGATTAATTAATCAATGTAAGAGGTTAGGGATGATCACTGATTAAATTTTTATTAATTTAATGGTAATTAATTAATTAAGGGTTAATTTATTAATTAAAGATAATTTATTTAAATGATGAATTAAATAATTAAAGGTTAATTATTTAATAATTAAAGGTTGATGAATTATAATTAAAGGTTAATCAATTTATTATTAATGGTTAATTAATAAATGATTAAAGAATAATTAATCAAAATAATTTGTAATTTATCGATATTAATTAACCAGGATTAGTGATTTATTCATAAGAAATTTATCTGATTTGGATTAATCAGACAATTAATTGACCTTACCTATGGATGTTTGAATTGTATTGAACGTGAATTGTTTGATATCCCTGATATGTGATGCTTTGTGATACACCCTGATTTATGTTGTGATCTGTAATTTACTTATCTGTGATACATACATCTGTGATCTGTGAATGAACGATAAGCGTTATAGTTAATATCGCTTATCAACTATATTTCTGTATTTTGATCTGTGATGATTTATTGATGTTGCACTATTGTGTGTGAAACCCCTGGACCACACTCTTACACAGACAAATATGGATTTCACGTGGAAATCGGTTAAGTCACAGATAATTTAAATTTGATGTTTTTGAAATTGAAATTTTAATTTCAATTGATTTTGAAATTGGAAATTTGGGTTTAAAGTGAAAAACTTTTGAAATAGAATTTCAAAGATAAAAGTTATTTTGAATAACTTAATCGAGTTTTGAAATTTTAAATAATTTGATTTAAATTTTGAATTCAAGTTTGAAATTGAATCCTATAATTTGAAACTAGGGATTAAAGATGTTATACCAGTTATATATGGGTTAAACTATTTTAAATGTATTGATTTGGGAATTTGAATTTAATTCAAGGGTTTTAACTCGTGTAAATATAATTGGATTTTTCCAAAACGAAAACTACTTGTTTTCAAATAATAATAGCTTTCTTTTTAAGAAATGAATTTCCAAATTGTGTTGAAAGGTTTCAAGTTTGAAATAAAATTGAAATGTTTTGAAAACTATGAAATGAGTCTTTGATTCAAAGACCGAATGAGTTAATCCAACTTAAAATAAAATTGTTTTTTGAAAGCTATAAGTTAAATCTTGACTTAATGATTTAACAAGTTGATTTATTTGAAATAGAAATTGTTTTGAAATCCATAAATGAATCTTTGTGAATAGGGTTAACTTGGTGAATTGAATCTTTTTGTTTAAAAGATTGGAAATGGTAATTTGTTTTAACCATTCGAATGAAAAGTTTTGGGTTTTAAACTGTGATTTAACTGAGACCCCAGTATCCATATGATTTTTAAATATTTCGCTCAGTATTCGGGTTAGCCGGGAAAGGACCTTTGGGTCGTATAACCCATTCCGAATGTGTGATACGTCGTAATGGATGGCATTTGATGACCGGTGTTGAAGACCAGATATTTTCGAAAACGAAAGGACAACTCGTCGAATGTCTCTGCATCGACTGGTCCCCGCTATAGAGATTTGATCATCCTTTGTGATGGGAAGTCCGGATGTGATTAGAAAATTATCCGGATTTGCAAGGGCTTCGTAAGAAGTGCCTTCGGTTCTGTTCGAACCCGGAACAGACTTGTATGGTTACATGTCTGACATTACACTTTGAGATATAAAGCCGATTTCTTTCAAATACATTTCTGTTTGGTGGCGGAGAATTTATTCTCTTAGCTTAACACCCTTCTCTGAGACGTACGAGCTCAGAGGTTATGTAGTTGAAATTTATCAGCAATATACTCCCAATTTGGTAATGTGTCATGCTGAGTGTTGCTGTATGATGATCATTGTCTGATCATTTGTGATATGATCATTTGTTTGATCGTTTATCTTTGTGATCATTACTTTGATCATCTGTTGACCCAAAGCATGGCTTTGTGAAAAGCGTAGCTTTGTGGACGAGACTTCGTCGAACCTCACACCCCGGAATGGTCAAAACAGGAAAGTTGCAGCAAGGTTATTGGGGGTAGCACCCCTTAGGGTATGTACATTTCCTTCTGGATAGAGGTGGTACCATGGTATGGAGCCCAGGTACTTAACCTATGTGGTTGCTGCAAATTTATTTCTTTGTGGTTGTTGGTTGACGGGATCCCGGATAAAAGTTGGTTACAACCGGGGGATGGCATACTCGTGTTAGTAGTTACCCAGTTAGGGGTAACCCGGCCTTGTGTTGGCAGAGATCCGGTTAGGTTCTCGGGACGTCCTTCCAGAGGCGTTTCCATGTGGCAATGGGAAGTTCCTTGGCCTGACCATTTGTTGGAAATCCAAAGAAACAACACGAGCCCTGTACGGTTTTAGTTGTAGAACCTACCATCTAATATGGTAGCTATAGTAGGCATACTATAATGATACCTATGCTGGCTAAGATTTATATTCTACTTTTCGAAATGTTTCTACACTATGCACTAATAATAATATCAAAAAATGATTTGATTTTGCGTAGTAAGCATCTTTGACTATCATAAGAAGAAATCTTCTCCAAGTCTGCGTTTGCATTGTGTGTGTGGCGGGAGGTCTTATGGTAGTTTCATTTTCCAAAAGCATTGCGAATTGACTTTAAATTCTTTTGTTGTTCGTTTTTAAAAATAAACTGTTTTTGTTGCTCACACCAGTCCCATGACTGATCCGGAGTTTATTGTTTCTTTCCTAAACTCTGGATGCTCAAAATTTTTCTACACGGGCAGTCTAGAGTTGGGTTTTTCAGATAGTCAAGGTTAGTAGATTTTCTGAAGCTAGTTCAGTCTTTGGATATGGACTGCACTTGCTTATCTTTGTGCATCGTTATTGAGAGTTCAAGCTATTTCTGGATTAGCGCTTTGGAGATGGAGATTATCCGTTGCTGGTGTTATCTATTTTCTTTTCCGCTGCTATTTCTTTTATCATATCTCTAATGTATATTGATATTCATTGTATCACTCTGTTGTATCAGATATTGTATCGGATATTGTATATCAATGTATTATTCATTTCTTCCGTTGTGTTGTTTACTTGATTGTGTTATAAGCTCCGGCGACTCGGATTTGAACGGTCGAATCTATGGCATTCGAGTACGATGTAGAGTATGGATGTCGATTTTCGAGCGGGCAAAATTCCGGGACGTTACAAATTTCATTGAACATGCAGACTTCTTAGGTCCAAAAACTCCACACTTAAAACAACGAACTAGATCTCGGCATTCCATAGCAATATGACAATCCCCCACATCTATATCAAATCTTCTTCCCTTTTCTAGAATATAACCAATTTTCTGCTTTAGAACTTCTATGCAAAGAGTGTTGAACGGAAGATTTGCCTTCTAAAACCACTTGGCATATCAGCAATTATAGAAAGAATCACGACTGTAATTGGGATAGGGTAATTTAGCATATGAAGAAGAATTTCTTGATGAAGAAGAGAAGAAAAAGAAGACAGAAATTGTAGAAACGAAGAAGTATCTATCGCCATTTTTACTCGGTCAAAGGTCTTTTCATTTTTACTCGTTAATTAAAATATAAAATTTTCGATTTCTATTTGTTCACCTTTAAATTCAATATTAAAGGTAAACGATCTTCATTCTTGTTTAAATAAACTTTTAAAATCATTTTAATTTACCTTAAATTTAGAATTCAATTATATAGATAATTTGAATATTAAATTTAAACAATTTAATTATCCGATATTTACATTAATAATCATAAATTTCAAATAATTCAACATTTATTATTTAACTCCAGTTATTAATTATAAACATAGTCAATACATAGAATTTAATTTCAATACCTATTATGGCCAGAATCTTCGAAATTGATTATTTCAAAATTTTATTCAAGTTCATTTTCTTACATAAATAAAACATTAAATTTTTAATTCCAACCATTTTTATTCAATAATCTTATTAAACTTAATAATTTAAAATAATTGAAATACGAGTCATTGCACATAACTTACCATCCAAGGAGGGTGATAAGAGGATAAGCATTGGTGAATTTCAACTTTGAGTTTACCATCCAGGATAGGGAAGAGGAAGATGATATGGTTACACTTTCTCAGTACAAACTACTTGTAGACGGAGCTTCTAATGAATGTATTCCTAGGCCAGGGCGGTACTCATGACTCTAGAAGGACGATCGATTTGCTACGCATAAAATCAAGAGTTTCTCGTGGTAAACGACAAGGCTGAGTACTAAGCGTTAATAGCGGACTCAGGATAACATAGAAACTAGGGGTAATAACATTGCATATACTCCATGACTACGTTTGGTGATTTACCCGACGAAGAAGGAACTCTAGGCCAAGGGTGCGAGACTCACTCCTTACCTAATAAAGACACTGGGAATACCGAATGTATAGAGCATTATACGATAACGCACATCCCTAAAGAGGAGTATATGAAGGCTTATTAACTAATCAAGCTGGCTTACTGTGGAGACAAGCTATATTATCCCCTACTTCAAGGCTTATAAATAGATGCCAACGATGTTGTAGTCATCAGCAGAATCATTTTCTAGTGACAAAATGAGTTCGATATTATATCGCACAACATAAGTAAAAAAAAAGCTAAATGATTTTTTTTCATTACATCAATTTGGTTTACATAATTCATTACATATTCTTTAACCCAAATCACTAGCACGTTATGGTAAATATAAACAAAATATGGATAGAGTATTGATGTGTTCAACATTGAAGATGCGAACACAATATATAACCACTTAAATATCCTGGTTTTACACAATGAAGTTTCAAGATAACTTTTATTAAATAACAAGCCCTCTTCTTCATCTTCAAAATTTATATTCGTCCTTCAAAAGATATCTGTCTAATCTATAAACTCAGCCTACTCGAATGAATAACCATGAGTTTATGAGAAGTAATAAAAACACGGATCAAACATAAAGCCTAGTATGAATAAAATCTTTATCCTAAACATCCATGGTGAGACCATGCCACTAAAACGGGATGGGTTTTCCCCTCACTTCAATGCTAAAGTAAAATACATCACATCAAACAACCAAGCTTAATTATCAATCCATTATAGGTGTGAGAATTCTTCCATACGTACATGACTAACTATTGTATTCTTGTTTTAGATTACAACACAGACCCAACTTTACCGATTCAACATCCAGTTCTTAACACTATAGGTTATTCATAAGTGTGATATCTTTATTATATCATAAACATATAATTTGGTTACCTAAAAAGCTTTACGCATCGCTATTGCAATTTGTCATGAACAAATAACTAGATGTTATCACTACATAAGAAAAGGCTTTTCGTAGGGTTGAAAAAATGCTGCAAAAATTTTTAGTAACGTTTTGGTAAACGCAGCGATACGACATACAACTAAAAGTCTGAATTTTTTTCTAGCGTTACAGGAAATGCTACCAAAATTTGACATATTGTAGGGTTTTAGAAACGCTATAAAATGTTTCAAACTTTTAGTCGCATGTCGTTTTTAAATGTTTACTGAAACGCTACTAGAAGTTTTGGTAGCCTTTTTTCAACGCTACTAAAGTCGTATTGCACCTATTCACATTTATTTCTTAGCGTTTTTGAAATGCTATTAAAAGTAATTACCCATTTTGCTACATACTTTACACGCTATCGTTTTCCATTAATGGCTTGTATCATTTTCAACTGTCATCTGCATAATAGTCTTATTAAAACTAACAATCAACCACATAATCATTGTACTCAAACCAACAATCAATTAATCACATAATCATCATACTCAAACAATTGAAAAAATACATTAATCACATAATCAAATATGATATCCATAACCATTTTGATAATAGTTTTTTTTTGGCAAAATGGGTAAATTCATATAAATTCCATAACCATTCATAAACAAGTTTACATAACCAGTAATAACAAAATGTTATAATATATAACAATTAAAACCATATTCATTACTTGATTATCGCCAATTCTTTGCTGTGGCTGATCTTTATTCCAAAAAAGCCAATTACCTAAAGACAAGTGTAACGATCAACTAATGATTATGAAATTGTTTTTCATATTTAAAGTATATCACATCCTTAGTTAAACTTTCATTAAATTTAAATATTTTTTTATAAAACTTAGTTAATTTAGTTAATTTTTTTAATTTGGTTAATTTTAAAATGAACTTAGTTAGTTTTTGTAACGACCCGTATTTTTACGGATCGAAACATCGTAAAACAGTTGACATTTGGTTGCATTGTTGATAAGTCGTCTAGAGTCTAAGTCTCAGGTCGTATGGGAGTTTGGAGCATCCTAAGGAAGATGCCGAGTTAAGGATTGGAACGACCTAGGAAGTTAGGTCGTATAGAAGATAGGTCGTGTGGTGGCTTAGGTCGTGGGATAGGTTAGGTCGAGTGAGCGACCTAGGAGATTAGAGCGACCTAAGGTTTGAGCGACTTAAGGACAGGCAATGACCTAAGAGGGTTAGCGACCTATAGAATTTGGCAACCTATAGGAGTTAGCGACCTATAGAAGTTAGCGACCTAAGGGTTAGTAACCTTCAGTATTTAGCGACCTAGTGGTGAGCGAGTTAGCATAGTTAGGTCGTATCCTGGCTAAGTTAGTTAGGTCGCATGTGTGTGTTAGGACGCAGGTTTGTTAGGTCGTAGGTCGCGGATGCGCGTAGGCCGTTGGATCTGTTAGGTCGCATGGATGCGCATTGTCTTAGGTCGTGGCATTGTTAGGTCGCGGAAGCACATTGTCTAGGGTCGTAAGCTGTTAGGTCGCATCGTGTTGAGTCGTTAGGTCGTAGAAGCGCATCTGGTTAGGTTGTAGAGGCTTGGGGCTGTTAGGTCGAAGGTTTTTAGGTCGTAGGGTTTTAGTTCGTAAGGTTTTTAGGTCGTGGACGACCTAACTCCGAGCGAGCGACCTAAGAAGATTTCAACCTATAAATAGGAGGGTTCTACTTCATTTTTTGGGATCCGGATTTTGAAGCGACGAAGTGCTGCCATTTTGAGAGCTCGACTTCTACATTTCTTCACTTCTTTTCTCCACTCTAATCTAGTGATTCCTTCCATCCAAATCGAAGATCAAATTGAAGATCCAAGGGCTTAGGTTGAAGATCTACATCCATCGAAGAGAGATTTCATCGTTTGAAGCAGATTTGTGATAGATCGAGTTAGATCCTTCGCTGTCCAGATCTGAAGTGTGTTGCTTTTAGGGTGTTTAGGTGATTTGGTGAGTGGTGATTATCTCTCACACGGATCCAAAGGAGTATGTCGGATCGTTGGCTTGATTTTGTGCTAAAGTAGAGATTTCTATGCATTTTCTTAATCCTAAGTATAGATCCATATAGATCCATTGTTCATGATGATTTGACAACCATTTTACTACATGTTAACCTATGCAAGTTCATTCATCAAGATTATAGAGATATTGCTCATGTTTTCATGCTTATTAGACTTTTGACTCTTTATTTACGAAATTACCATTATTGCTATAATTGTCTATTTAGATCATATTTGAATGCTTGATTACTTGGATTAATGTTGACTTGATTGATTGCTATGAATTAGATGATTGATGATTTGATTTAGACCGAAGATGATTCAAAAGCTAAGGGAAAGGCTCTTGAATTGGGAAAGCTGCTTGTGGCATATGTGGCGGATGAGGAAGCTCATTTGGATAGATTTGATGATGATGTTGAGATGAAGCTTTGCTATGATGATGATGAGGCGAAGCATGATATGAGATAGTCTTGGTCTAATCCAGACAGGATCATTCCAAGCAGATTGACAACTCGGTGAAATGGTTCGAGTTTGAGGATAATGGTTTGCTCGAGAGGCGCTTGGGCTAGTATGGAAATAGTCGTCGAGGAGGATGACTAGAAGGCTGAGATCTCATCGTTGTTGAAGGTTCTAGCATGCTCAAAGCAAGAGTACATTGGGCAGATTTGATAGTCCCTGAAGGCTACTGATTGGTAGTCAAGTACTCTGGGCAGATTCGATAGTCCTAGGCATGGGTCACGACGACGTGCGGAGTTATGTCTAGAACCGGGGTTTCCATTAGCCCTTGACGGACGGATGAAAGAATGAGCCGGTCATTCAATTAACGATGATATTAAAACAATGATAGCAGTGATAGTCAGAGTCATGGATGTTTGGTTGTATCGTCATTCGGTCTCAAGAGCAGTGTTTTCTGGGTGCTTATCTGATCTTGGTTTAGGCCTTGGGGGTTTGTACTTGGAAAACATCGCCCTTGACTCGAATGATAATTGCTTTACTTTAAATTGCATGCTTTGCTATGTTTGCTTCTGCTTAGTGTGTGTCTGGGGGCTATAACTGTAGAAAGAGGTGGAGTGGGAGGGTTGTATTCCTATTCCTTTTCCTTTATGCTCTTTTGGTATGATGTTAGTTAATTTACCGCTCACTAAGACTGTTGTCTGACTCAAGGCTTTATGTTTTAACTCTTATCGCCTTGGGCTGTTCGTCCATTTTGGGACGGGCAGACTAGGTAGCAGGTGACAGGTGCTGTTCTTGCTTTTCCACGATGCTGATGACGAAGACGAGCTGGAGGATTGCATTTTACTTTCTTACTATATGTACTGGATGTTCCGCTGCTTGTATATTCTCTGAGTGATATGTAGTGAGGCTTGATGTATTGACTATTCAGATGCTTGTATTCAACTATTATGAAGTTTTATTGATGAAATTCTATTCTGTGAAGCTTCACTATATATATATATATTCTATTGTATTTTGTCCATGCGATGTGAGTAATACGATAGATTCTGCTGTTTTAAATTACCCTGGCAATCGCCCATGGTCGCCTGGCACACTTTACAGTGCATAATCTCTAGGTTCGGTGCAGGGGTCATGGGCGGTCGTCACATTTGGTATCAGAGCTTTGGTTAATCGATTTTACCCAACGCTCGCTGTCGTAACTACGTATGAGAGACGTAATTGTATATTGATGGATGATTACTATATATAATATAGTAGCTTAGTAGAGTTTGAGTCCTTTATGCAGTTGTTTCTCAAGGTGTGCTGACCATTCCTTTTTATAGATATTAAGGATGAGTCGAAGGGGGAGACCAGCTGCTAGGGAAGACCGTGCTACTGAAGGGGCCGCAGATTATGCAGTAATGTTCGAAGCTATGATGACTTCGATCATGAGAAGGATACCAGTTCCGGGAACTGCAGTTGATGTTGGAGTTCAGTTCCAAACTCCAAAACCGGTGGATTTTGCTAAGTTGTGTAAAGACTATGCTGCTCTTAGAGGGAAGGTTTTCTTGGGAACATAATCAACAATTGAAGTCCAGAGATGGATAGATGCTTGTAGAAGGATTTTTGGAGATTTGGGAATTGAGGATGCAACTAAGAGGAAGTTAGCATCAAGACAGCTTCAAGGAAGAGCTTCTGATTGGTGGAACTCTATCACCATTAATACTCCGGAGGAAGAGATTACTTGGGAGCAATTCCAAACTAGATTTGAAGCTAAGTTCATTTCTACAGCTCAGAAGTTTGTTCTGTTCAAGAAGTTTGTGGAGCTCAAGCAAGGAGGAAGACTAGTTCTTGAGTATGTTTCTGAGTTTGAAGCTTTGTCCAAGTATGCCCGGTCGTATATTGAATCTTCGTACCAGAAGAACGAGAAGTGTGTGACAGGCTTGGACAGTTATCTTAGGAGACAGTTGGTGGATCATTTGGACGATTCGTTCGAGAATCTTGTGGAGAAAGCTCTCAGGCATGAGAATCTGTTTCCTAAAGAGGGGTCTGTTGTTGCTGTAACCAAGGAGGAGTCTAGACCACAGCAGGGTGGAAACAAAAAGAGGAAGCAGTAGCAGAAAAAGGGTAAGGATGGCCAGAAGAAGCCGAAGGGCGAAGTGACCTGCTACAATTGTCAGCAAAAGGGCCATTTCTCTAGAGATTGCAAGAATCCGAAGGTGCCAGTGAAGTGTCACAACTGTGACAAGCTGGGGCATGTTAAGAAGAATTGTCCAGAACCGCGAAGGGACAAGCAGATTGTGCAAGCTTATGCTTTGGGAGCTGTTCCATCGTCTTCGAAAGCTCCTACCGTTGAAGAGAAAGGAAAGAGTGTGGTGGTTCAAGGTACTCTTTCCATATGTGGTGTTCCAGTTAGAGTGTTATTTGATACTGGGGCGTCGCATTCTTTTGTTTGTAATGAACTTGTAGGCCGGTTAGGTTTAGAACCGGATATTGTTGATAGGCCATTGGTTGTGACTAATCCAGTTGGGGGTTCATCTTGTTTGTGTATGATATGCCGTGGTTTGATTGTATCGAGTCATGATTGCTCTTTTGTTTGTGATTGCTTTGTTCTGAACTTTGCGGGGTTCGGAATTATTTTGGGTATGGACTGGCTTAGGAAGTATGCGGCAAAGGTTGATTGTGAAAGGTTGGAGGTGACAGTCGAGAATGTGGAGGGGCGAAAGATTGTGATACGATGTAAGCATGAAGAAGGTGTCTTCATGAGCTTCATGTATTCGTTGGTTGTTCCACGGGATGGACTGTCATCTGTGCCAATCGCTAATGGATTTGAGGATGTCTTTGACGAGGTCAAAGGGTTACCGCCGCATAGAGAGATCGAGTTTCGTATAGATCTAGTTGAAGGAGCCAGACCTGTTGTGATGCCTCTTAGGCGGATGGCGTCTAGGGAACAGCAGAGTTGAAGGTGCAGGTTGATGATCTTTTACAGAAAGGATTCATTCGGCGTAGTGTGTCCGAATGGGGTGCACCAGTTGTGTTCGCAACCAAAGCGGATGGATCGTTGAGGTTGTGTGTGGATTATCGTGAGCTGAATAAGGTGACTAAGAAGAACAAGTATCCATTGCCAAGAATAGATGACTTGTTTGATCAGCTTCACGAAGCGAAGGTGTTTTCTCAGATGGATTTGGCAACGGGATTTCACCAGTTAAGAGTGGCTAAGGATAGTGTGCCGAAGACTGCTTTTAGGACACCATCCGGTTTCTTTGAGTGGCTGGTAATGCCGTTTGGATTGACTAACGCGCCAGCATATTTTGTGGATCTTATGAATAGAGTGTTCAGAGATCAGTTGAGTAAGTTCGTGCTAGTGTTCGTGGATGATATTTTGATTTATTCCAGAACTGAAGAAGAGCACAAGACGCACTTGCGTATTGTTTTGGAAATCTTGCGAAAACATCAACTGAGGGCTAAGTTTTCGAAGTGTCACTTCTGGAAGAGTGAAGTGAGGTTCTTAGGTCATATTATCTCAGGAAATGGAATAGCGGTTGATCCCGCTAAAGTGGCAGCAATCCAGGATTGGGTTAGGCCTAAGAATGCATCTGATGTGAGAAGTTTTCTTGGATTAGCAGGATATTATCGACGGTTTATCAAAGACTTCTCCAAGGTGGCCGCACCGTTAACAGGATTGACGAAAAAGAACCAAGTGTTCAGATGGGATGACAAGTGTGAGCAAGCTTTTAGAATCCTGAAAGAGCGATTGACTAGTGCTTCTGTTTGACTATTCCAAGTGGGAATGATGAGATGGTGGTTTACACCGACGCATGTGGTACTGGACTTGGAGCAGTACTGATGCAGAAAGATAGAGTTGTTGCGTATGCAAGTCGACAACTGAAGCCGCATGAAAGGAATTACCCGACTCATGATTTGGAATTAGCGGCGATTGTTTTTGCTCTGAAGATGTGGAGAAATTATCTATTGGGAGTTCGATTCGAGTTGTTTACAGATCATAAGTCGTTGAAGTATCTTTTGTCACAAAAGGATTTGAATCTTCGGCAGCAACGATGGTTAGAGTTTCTGGCATCGTATGATTTTGGTATAGCCTATACTCCGGGAAAGGGTAATGCAGTGGTAGATGCGTTAAGTCGAAGACATGCAGGATTGGGAGCCATGTTTTCAGAATGGAAGAATCTCGAGTATTTAGCTGGTTTTGACTTCAGGCCCAGATGTGACTTGGAACCTGAGATGTTGGCAAACTTATCGATAAGGCCGACTCTTGTGGAAAGGATTGGCGAGAGCCAAAAGCGAGACGATAAGCTAGTCAAGATTATCCGTGATTTGGAATCTGGATTGGATCCAGAAAAGGATAAAGGATTCGAGGTGGATCGAGAAGGTTGGCTTCGGAAACAAGGACGACTAGTTGTTCCCGATATAGATGAATTGAGGAATGAAGTTCTGAAGGAAAGTCATCACTCGAAGCTGACAATTCATCCAGGTGGAAATAAGATGTATCGGGATATGAAGAGAACCTATTACTGGGAAGGTATGAAGAAGGATATTGGAGATTTTATTTCCAAATGCATGAACTGCCAGTTGGTAAAGGCCAAACAGAAGAAGCCAAGTGGGTTGCTTCAGCCATTAGAAGTTCCTGCATGGAAGTGGGAGTAGATATCGATGGATTTTATTGATGGTCTACCTAGAACAAGAACGGGGAGTGAAGGGATTTGGGTCATCGTAGATCGTCTGACTAAGAGTGCAAGATTCATTCCTGTTCGATCGACTAGGACTGCATCAAAGTTGGCTGAGTTGTATGTTAAGTGGATAGTTCGATTCTATGGTATTCCGAGGAGTATAGTGAGCGATCGAGACCCATTGTTCACTAGTGGATTTTGGAAGAGTTTCCAGGAAGTTTTGGGAACCGAGTTGTGTTTGAGTATAGCTTATCACCCTCAAACAGATGGTCAGACCGAAAGAGTCAACCGAGTTTTGGAAGATCTCCTCAGAGCTTGTGTTTTAGATTTCGGAGGATCATGGGAAGATCACCTTCATTTGGTGGAATTTTCATATAACAACAGTTACCAGTCAAGCATTGGTATGGCATCATATGAGGCATTGTATGGAAGACCGTGTAACTCTCCGACATGTTGGTTAGAGACCGGAGAAAAACTGATACTTGGGCCAGAGATGATTCGACAGACTTCGGAATGCATAGAGATCATTCGGCAACGAATGAAGGCAGCCCAAGACCGTTAGAAAAGTTATGCTGATAAGCGTCGTAAGGATTTGGAATTCGACGTTGGTGATATGGTTTTTGTGAAGATTTCTCCACTGCAGAATGTTATTCGATTCGGGAAGAAAGGAAAATTGACTCCGAGATTTGTTGGACCATTCCCGATCATCGAGCGAATTGGAAAGCTCGCCTACAGATTGGAGTTACTAGAGAAGATGTCGGGTGTGCACAATGTTTTTGATGTATCGTATCTACGGAAGTATGTGCACGACTGGAATACAGTGGTTTCTCCTGATAGCTGTGAAGATTTCGAATTTGATCCAGTCGATAAGAGACCTCGTAAGCCGCTTCGTGTTGTGGAAACCGACACAAAACAGCTTAGGAGGAAGGTAGTTAAGTTGCTCAAGATACAATGGAGTGATGATGATAACGACTGTACATGGGAGGTGGAAGAGAGGATGAAAGCAGCTCATCCTGAACTCTTCAAGGTATGGCCCTAAGGTGTCGTGTCATCTAACGACATTGTAACTTGTTATAAGTTTTAGAATTCTGCATGCTAAGCTAGAATTGGATGCATGGTTTGTTGATTGCTATGGATGGTAGGCATGCAGAATAGTCTTTGTTTTCTTTGTTTGTTTGGAATTTCGGGGGTGAAATTCCTAAGGGGGGAAGAATGTAACGACCCGTATTTTTACGGATCGAAACATCGTAAAACAGTTGACATTTGGTTGCATTGTTGATAAGTCGTCTAGAGTCTAAGTCTTAGGTCGTATGGGAGTTTGGAGCGACCTAAGGAAGATGCCGAGTTAAGGATTGGAACGACCTAGGAAGTTAGGTCGTATAGAAGATAGGTCGTGTGGTGGCTTAGGTCGTGGGATAGGTTAGGTTGAGTGGGCGACCTAGGAGATTAGAGCGACCTAAGGTTTGAGCGACTTAAGGACAGGCAGCGACCTAAGAGGGTTAGCGACCTATAGAATTTGGCAACCTATAGGAGTTAGCAACCTATAGAAGTTAGCGACCTAAGGGTTAGTAACCTTCAGTATTTAGCGACCTAGTGGTGAGCGACCTAGTGGTGAGCGAGTTAGCATAGTTAGGTCGTTAGACGACCTAAGGAGTTAGGTCATATCCTGGCTAAGTTAGTTAGGTCGCGTGTGTGTGTTAGGACGCAGGTTTGTTAGGTCGTAGGTCGTGGATGCGCGTAGGCCGTTGGATCTGTTAGGTCGCATGGATGCGCATTGTCTTAGGTCGTGGCATTGTTAGGTCGCGGAAGCGCATTGTCTAGGGTCGTAAGCTGTTAGGTCGCATCGTGTTGAGTCGTTAGGTCATAGAAGCGCATCTGGTTAGGTTGTAGAGGCTTGGGGCTGTTAGGTCGAAGGTTTTTAGGTCGTAGGGTTTTAGGTCGTAAGGTTTTTAGGTCGTGGACGACCTAACTCCGAGCGAGCGACCTAAGAAGATTTCAGCCTATAAATAGGAGGGTTCTACTTCATTTTTTGGGATCCGGATTTTGAAGCGACGAAGTGCTGCCATTTTGAGAGCTCGACTTCTACACTTCTTCACTTCTTTTCTCCACTCTAATCTAGTGATTCCTTCCATCTAAATCGAAGATCAAATTGAAGATCCAAGGGCTTAGGTTGAAGATCTACATCCATCGAAGAGAGATTTCATCGTTTGAAGCGGATTTGTGATAGATTGAGTTAGATCCTTCGCTGTCCAGATCTGAAGTGTGTTGCTTTTAGGGTGTTTAGGTGATTTGGTGAGTGGTGATTATCTCTCACACGGATCCAAAGGAGTATATCAGATCGTTGGCTTGATTTTGTGCTAAAGTAGAGTTCAATGCATTTTCTTAATCCTAAGTATAGATCCATATAGATCCATTGTTCATGATGATTTGACAACCATTTTACTACATGTTAACCTATGCAAGTTCATTCATCAAGATTATAGAGATATTGCTCATGTTTTCATGCTTATTAGACTTTTGACTCTTTATTTACGAAATTGCCATTATTGCTATAATTGTCTATTTAGATCATATTTGAATGCTTGATTACTTGGATTAATGTTGACTTGATTGATTGCTATGAATTAGATGATTGATGATTTGATTTAGACCGAAGATGATTCAAAAGCTAAGGGAAAGGCTCTTGAATTGGGAAAGCTGCTTGTAGCATATGTGGCGGATGAGGAAGCTCATATGGATAGATTTGATGATGATGTTGAGATGAAGCTTTGCTATGATGATGATGAGGCGAAGCATGATATGAGATAGTCTTGGTCTAATCCAGACGGGATCATTCCAAGCAGATTGACAACTCGGTGAAATGTTTCGAGTTTGAGGATAATGGTTTGCTCGAGAGGCGCTTGGGCTAGTATGGAAATAGTCATCGAGGAGGATGACTAGAAGGCTGAGATCTCATCGTTGTTGAAGGTTCTAGCATGCTCAAAGCTAGAGAACGTTGGGCAGATTCGATAGTCCCTGAAGGCTACTGATTGGTAGTCAAGTACTCTGTGTAGATTCGATAGTCCTAGGCACGGGTCACGACGACGTGCAGAGTTATGTCTAGAACCGGGGTTTCCATTAGCCCTTGACGGACGGATGAAAGAATGAGCTGGTCATTCAATTAACGATGATATCAAAGCAATGATAACAGTGATAGCCAGAGTCATGGATGTTTGGTTGTATCGTCATTCGGTCTCAAGAGCAGTGTTTTCTGGGTGCTTATCTGATCTTGGTTTAGGCCTTGGGGGTTTGTACTTAGAAAACATCGCCCTTGACTCGAGTGATAATTGCTTTACTTTAAATTGTATGCTTTGCTATGTTTGCTTCTGCTTAGTGTGTGTCTGGGGGCTATCACTGTAGAAAGAGGTGGAGTGGGAGGGTTGTATTCCTATTCCTTTTCCTTTATGCTCTTTTGGTATGATGTTAGTTAATTTACCGCTCACTAAGACTGTTGTCTGACTCAAGGCTTTATGTTTTAACTCTTATCGCCTTGGGCTGTTCGTCCATTTTGGGACGGGCAGACTAGGTAGCAGGTGACAGGTGATGTTCTTGCTTTTCCACGATGCTGATGACGAAGACGAGCTGGAGGATTGCATATTACTTTCTTACTATATGTACTGGATGTTCCGCTGCTTGTATATTCTCTGAGTGATATGTAGTGAGGCTTGATGTATTGACTATTCAGATGCTTGTATTCAACTATTATAAAGTTTTATTGATGAAATTCTATTCTGTGAAGCTTCACTATATATATATTCTATTGTATTTTGTCAACGCGCTGTGAGTAATACGATAGATTCTGTTGTTTTAAATTACCCTGACAATCGCCCATGGTCGCTTGGCACACTTTACAGCGCACTATCTCTAGGTTCGGTGTAGGGGTCATGGGCGGTCGTCACAGTTTTTGTAAAACTTATTAACTTAGTTAAATTCTAATAAACTTCACTAATTTGTATAAAGTCATTTAGTTTTTATAAAACTTAGTTAACTTTAAATTTCGGTTAATTTTTATAAAAATTAGTTTAATTTCTATAAGAGTCGATTAACTTATTATCAAACTTAATTAATTTTATCAAATTTAGTTTACTATTATTGTTATTACAACAAATTTGTTAATTTTTATAATACTTAGTTAATTATTATAAAAATATTTATTTTTGTAAAACTTAGTTAATTTATTAAAACCGCTGTTTAATATTATTATTATTAAAATTATCAATTTCTAAAAGTTAAAATGGCATAATTTATATTTTAATTAACTTAAACTTATAAACTATTTCAAACTTAAATTTTAATAACTTAGTTAATTTTTATAAATTATCTCAAACTTGTAAATTTTTCATAAACTTAGTTATATTATGATTATTATTATAATTATTGTATACTTAGTTATTTTATTATTATTAATATAAACTTTATTGATTATTATAAACTCATCTAATTTTTATAAAACCTAGTTAATTTTTATAAACTTGATTTTTGTTATTATTGTTGTTATTATTACTATTCATTATAAAACATATTTGACTTAGTTAATTTATTATTATTATTATAAACTTAATTAATTTTTATCAAATTATAGTTTATTATTGCTATTATAATTATTATTAGAAACTTAATTAATTTTTATCAAATGATATTTTATTATTGCTATTATTATCATTATAAACTTACTTGATTTTTTATCAAGCTTAATTTATCATTATCATTATTATTATAAACTTATTAACTCATATAATACTTAGTTTTTATAAACATGTTTAATTTTTATAAAACTTAGTTAATTTATTCAAACTATTGTTGTTTATTATTATTATTATTAAACTTATACATTATCTCAATTGTTAAACCTTAAAATATCATAACTTATATTTTAGTTAACTCAAATTTATAAATTATCTCAAATTTAAACTTTATTGACTAGCTTGGTTACTTTATTATTGTTGTTGTAGTAAACCTAATTAATTTTTTATTATTAATATAAACTTAGTTATTTTTTATAAACTTATTTAATTTTTATAAAACTTTATTAACTTATTTAATTTTTACAAACTTAATTTTGTTATTATTGTTGTTATTATTATTAATTATAAAACATAGTTGACTTAGTTTATTGTTATTGCTATAAATTTGGTTAATTTTTTATCAAATTGTAGTTTATTATCACTATTTTATAGATTTTTTATCAAACTTAGTTATTATTATTATTATAAACTTGTTAATTTTTATAATACTTAGTTAACTTCTATAAAATTAAATACAATGTCGATTTTACAATAACCAGATAAACAATGTGATAAGACCAAACAAAGAATAACCTCTCAATCTAATATAAAATTGGTTACGCACTCAACCTCATGTATGCAAGCTTCCATACTCAAACTCCTATTATTGAATTACTGAGTTGATTGAGAAAATAAATACCTGTAATGGAGCCAACAATGATGAGGCACTTAAAAGGATAAGAAGACTCCTTCAAGCTATAAAGAAGCGAGCGAGCGAGCACAAAGTGACTAAGATGGTTAACCCCAACGCTCATCTTAAACTCATATGCAGGTCAAATTATGTAATCATTGTATTAGCAGCTCTATGTATATACCAAAAGTGAAAGCACAATCGACATATTTAAATAGGAAAAATCAAACTTAACAATGAAGAATTTCTCAGGAAAACCAAACAATTTATAAGCTCTTAATCTATCATAGACATGACATATTTTAGTCTAGCAAAAAACTGAATCATTATACATAACGAACAACGCATTACAAATGCCATACATTATAGTAAATGACAGACTAAAAACTTCCGAAGGTTGATTTGTTCTCTGTTCACGTAAATAGAGCTTAAAGAATGATACATAATAAGTATAACTGCGAAATCCTACAAAAAAATATTCTCGGCCTCGTTTGTTTGTTGTATGTTCTATTTGGCAACAATAAGTAACTACTAACTTGAACATAAATTACACCCTTCTATGATGTTTACATGTATACTTTTTGTTAAAATGTCTACACTTCTTTATATTTAGTGTGATATTGTAATTCTCATAATTTTCTTTATATTAGTAACTGGTTTGAGCTCATTCTTGTTTCTAGATAAGTACAAACTCATTTATGGTTTCACAAGAGCCTCCATTGGCCAATTGCCATGCATAGAGATATCATCCATTGTTACAAGCAATGGTAAGCATTCCATGATTTAGAGTTATACAATATCTAATTACTTGAGTGTACCATAGGAGATTATTTACAGCTTTTTACTTAAACATAAAGCCTAATTACAAATGATGTTTCTTATATATGAATCGTTGTTTAATTTCTTCATGACAAAACAGGAGCAGTTCATCCATCCGTTAAAATCAAACACTATTAGGATTCTAAATCATATTGTTATAGTTTTATATATAAATCACTTTTTCTCACATTATTTATGAATGTTATATTCAATAAAAATAAAAATCGGATAGCTTATACAATTCTTAGTCTAATTGCTAGACTATAAAATATACATAGACAAAAATGAAAGATCGCAGACCCAAAGTACAAACTAATATTATAAGGGGAAAAATAATGGAATTCTAATCATGTTATTGCATATGATAATGTTGATTCAAATTTATAAAGTTTATTCTATAGTTGTTAGAGAATGACCCATTGTTATTTTCATATGGTAATACAAGGTGGCATCTTGATGCATTAAGATTCCATGCTAACAAATCGATAAGTTTGGAAAGTAAATGGCTAGAAACATAGCTTTTACCTGATTGTATAGATGCCACTACACAAAAGCTTTAGAGCTCATCCTAATCAAATGAGTAGCTAAGTAAACATACTTCATTAATCCATTGGTCTAATCTAACATAAAAAATAGTTTACTTGGTCAATTTAGCTGCTCCAAATATCCATGTGTACAATGTTAACTTAATACAATAAAACATAAAACTTGTGAAAGCTATATGTTATATAAATATCATGGTGTTATATGAAAAACATTAGCTACTCCAAATTCTAACTTATGACTTATGAAAAAAAGTCAGAACACATAATTCATGAAAAGGAGGCAAAAGTTTTGGCAACATAGTAAAAGAGAAAAAAGCATTAGCTGCTCTAAATTTCTGCACTACCCATGAAAACTTCATTGATATGACTACCTTAAAGCAACGAGCACATGTCATATATAGTCACTGAGTTGGACCAAACATTTTCCATGGGACAATACTGAAAGCACTACTAGCAGAATATCAATTCGCATATTTTCAAGTTGAGGATGAGCTGAAATTTAGTGTTTGACTACGATAAATGAAAGATAGCAAAAATTTTGCTTGTAGAATCACACTAATGACTTGATCGAACAGAATTTGTAAAAAAAGCAAAAAACTTTAACTAATAACATTATAGTTCTGTATTTCAAGATAATGAACATATATATTAAACTTATAGCTTTGCACTTATAGTTATTATTTAGCATGAATTGTATATAGTATATTAATGTAAATCAATATTTCACTCGTAATATATCATAATATTTTAGTAATATTTTTTAGTTCTGGTCATTGAGAGAAGAACTATCTCCGCAATTAGAAGACTATAAATCTGTAAAGTTGTAAAAATAAAATGAAAATTTACGAAGTACCAAATTATGCTAGAGCTCTTCATTTGATAAATTAAAGTTATAAATATTTTAGTGGTTGTAGATAACAGATCAAAAATAAAAAATTGCATTACTAGGTCACCTAGTGAATTGAAGAAGATTATTAGACATCGATTATGCATGAGGCATGACCAAAGATAATGCATCGACAAGCACCATTGTCTCAATGGTTAAGTGCTTCTACTTTGATGCAAGAGGTCATAAGTTCGAAACTTATGTAGCGTGATTCAAACATTTATTGACAAAATATGATTTGTGATATGTTGTATCTAAGTACCATTTCAAAAAAAAGATAATGATGATTTGTGTTTCCAGGCATTTCAGTACTTGAGATCGATTGACACGGTAAAGGAGTGGATTGAAAATGGTTATTAAGGATAAGACAATGATTTATAGCTGGAGCGAAAGAAGGGAGGACATTAATATAAAGTTATTTCAAAGAGGAATAAGCGAAAATAAATTTGTAAACTCAAGTATAGTCAAAATCACTGTTGAATCCCGTGTAACTAAGTTATTAATAGCAAAGAAGTAAAGATTTTAGAACCAAAGTAGGAGAAACATTGGGAATAAAAAACTACTTACCTATTTTAAAGCTTACTGGTTTTGCATCCAAAAGGGCACTTGCAAAAGCTCCAATATTTTCATGTAAAGCCACATTCAGGAAAATGTGCCTACAAACATACAAGCGAAGAGAATCAGAATTAGTTATTAGAATTATAGTGAAGTCAAAATTAATATCAATAAAGAGAATAAATATGTTTTATAACTAATTACACAATTTGAGAGTGCAAAAAGCAACTATATTGGCATCTTTGTAAAGTGTTTATCCTGCAATCGGCAATGTGATGTTTATATATCTTGCAAATAACTGATATAATATTTCTCATATAAAAAATAATCTTATTTAACGGATACCTTCTACTTTAGTTGTGATTATTTAAGTGGAAAGAAATACATCTTACATATACAATCGATAAAATGCATATTATGACTAAAATATTCTGCAATTTTTTTTTTGAAATAGTACTTAGATACAACATGTTACTAAGACAACAAACCACAAATCATGTGTCAATAAATATTCAAATCATGCTATGCAAGTTTTGAATCTGTGAGCTCTCGCACCAAAGTCGAATCACTTAACCACTGGGACAATGGTGCTTGTCTACTCTGCAAATATTCACCAAAAGGTTGGCAAATTTAACAATATGTTGTAAACAGTCTAAAAGAATAGCGATGCTTGAGGATGAATTATTAATGTATTAATGTAATTTTGTAAATATTTAGCAAATTTAACAATATATTGTAAACATATACCTACTGTTAAGACCCAAAAGTCGACCTTCGAAAATCGGCACCCGTACTTCACTTGTACTCAAAATGCCGTAGATTCAAATGCCGAATCTGGTTCTTGGGAGCTTATAACACAGTTAAGTAAATAACACAGCGGAATAAAAGAATAATACATTGATATACAATATCGGATACAATATCTGATACAACAGAGTGATACAATGAATATCAATATACATCAGAGATATGATACAACAAATAGCAGCGGAAAAGAAAACGATAACATCAGCAGCGGATAATCTCCATCTTCAAAGCACTAATCCAGAAATAGCTTGAACTCCCAATAACGAGGCACAAAGATAAGCAAGTGCAGTCCGATCCAAAGACTGAACTAGCTCCAGAAAATCTACTAATCTGAATATCTGAAAAACCAAACTCTAGACTGCCCGTGTGGAAAATGGTGGGCACCCAGAGTTTAGGAAGGGAACAATAAACTCCGGATCAGTCATGGGACTGGTGTGAGCAAAAAAATAGTTTATCTTTAAAACAAATAGCAGAGAATTTTAAAGTCAATTCGCAATGCTTTTGGAAAATGAAACTACCATAAGACCTCCCACCACACACACAATGCAAACGCAGAATTGGAGGAGATTTCTTCTTATGATAGTCAAAGATGCTTACTATGCAAAATCAAATCATTTGATATTATTACTAGTGCATAGTGTAGAAAACAATTTCGAAAGTAGAATATAAATCTTAGCCAGCATAGACATTTCGCACTTATGCCTACTATAGCTACCATGTTCAATAGCAGGTTACCACCACATTCTATGGCAGGTAATACAACTAAAACCGTACAGGGCTCGTATTGTTTTGTTTGGATTTCCAACAAATGGTCAGGCTAAGGAACTTCCTATTCCACGTAAGAAACGCCTCTGGCGGGACGTTCCGAGAACCAACTGTTCTCTGCCAAACAAGGCCGGCAACCCCTTTTCCCAAGGGATAAAAGAAACCTCAGATATGCCACCCCCGGTCCTTTGGGACCTTTATCCGAGCGCTCGATAACCAACATCACACATCATAAAGAAAGTGTATCCACATGAGTAAGTATATGGGCTCCATACCATGATACTACCCTTTTCCAGAAGGAATGGTCATACCCTAGGGAAGCTACCCCTGAAAACCTTGCCGCACAATTCCTGTTTCGACCCTTACCGGGTTGTGAGGCTCGACGAAGTCTCGTCCACAAAGCTACGCTTTTTCAAAAAGCCACGCTTTGGGTCAACAGATGATCAACCTATGATCACAAAGATAAATGATCAAACAAAAGATCATATCACAAATGATCAAACATTGATCATCACACAGCAACACTCAGCATGCCACATTACCAAATTGGGATATATCGCTGATAAATTTCAACTACATAACCTCTGAGCTCGTACGTCTCAGAGAAGGGTGTTAAGCTAAGAGAATAAATTCTCCGCCACCAACAGAAATGTATTTGAAAGAAATCGGCTTTATATCTCAAAGTGTAATGTCAGACATGTATCCATACAAGTCTGTTCCGGGTTCGAACAGAACCGAAGGCACTTCTCACGAAGCCCTTGCAATTCCGGATAATTCTCAATCACGTCCGGACTTCCCGTCACAAAAGAGTGATATAAATCTCTATACCGGCGCGACTCAGTACAGAGACATTCGACAGGTTGTCCTTTCATTTTTCGAAAAATATCCGGTCTTCAACACCGGTCTTCAAATGCTATCCATATACGACGTATCACTATTCAGAATGAGTTATACGACCCAAAGGTCCTTTCCCGGCTAACCCGAATAGTGAGCGAAATATTTAAAAACATACGGATCTTGGGATTTCAATTAAGTCACAACTTAAACCCAAACTTTCTTTTCAAATGGTTTAACAAATTACCATTTCAAATCTTTTAAACAAAAAGATTCATTTTAACAACCTTCAACGGTTTAAAACAATTTCCACACTTTAATCTTTTAAACAAAAGATTCATTCACAGATTTTCCAAAACCAGTTTCCATTTCAATTGGATTAACTCCTTAAATCTTGAAAACAAAGATTTAACTGATAGTTTTCAAAGACACGTTTCAAAGATTTATTCGTAATTTGGAAAATCATCTTCAATTCAAACTTAAAAATCCTTTATTTCAAATTGGAAATCCATTTCTTGTATAAGAGCATTTATCAGTTGGAAAACAATTAGTTTTCCAAATCATTGAATTCAATTCTAAATATTGAATTCGAATCTAAATCAAATTATTTAAATTTCAAATTTTATTAAGTTATTTAAAAAATAACTTTTACATTCAAAACTCATTTTAAAGCTCTTAATTTCAAATTTCCAAAACCATTTAGATTCAAGAATTCGATCTTTCAAATTGTCAAAAATCTGCGACTTAACTGATTTCCACGTGAAATCCATATTTGTGTGTGTAAGAGTGTGGTCCAGGGGTTTCACACAATAGTGCACAACATCAATCATCACAGATATATCGATAAGCGGTAAAATCAATAACGCTTATCTTCATTCACGGATTCATAGATAAGGTAAATTTATCAGTCATAAAGATTCACTATTACAATTCGATGTGGGTTTCGGATAACCAACTGGAATCCGACTCCCTGTCGCATCGAAATTCAAATGCCGTTTTACGGGCCAAGGGTTTCATATTCACATAGTAATATATCACAGAAACAGAAATCACATATCACGTCAAAACAATTCATAGCACAAAGCATAATATCAAACAGTTCGACAATCAATAGAATTCAACCATCCGTCAGTAAGCTCAATAAATTATCTGATTAATTCAAATCAGATGGGTCAACCATCATCAATTAATTTTCAAATCATTGGATTAATTGTCCTTTAATCATTTTTTTTAAATTAATCAACTTTTAATTAATTATCATTTAATTTATTATTCTTAATTAATTACCATAAGTGATTATTCATAATCACTTATATTAATAAATTCCAAATTAATTTCAATCACTTGATTAATCAATTTTAATCATTAATTACCTTTGATTAAGTAATTTTCTTTAAGTGATTAAATACCCCTAATTTATTATCCTTAATTTATTACACTCAGTAATTAGCTTTTAAATCAATTACGCAAGTAATTAAATTTAATTTAATCACACAAAGTAATTATCTTTTAAATCAATTACATCAATAAATTAACCATAAATTAATCACATTAACACATTATTCTTTAAGTAATTAAGCAAGTAACCTTAAATTAATTACCTTAATTTAATCAATCAATAAATCAACCTATCTTGAATTATCCACCTTAATTAATTGAAGATAAGCCATTTTATCTTAATTCATTACTTAATTTCATCATCTAAATTTAATGCTTTAAATTATTTTATACAAAAATATTGATTTATTAAAGTTCAATACGCTTACCCTAATCACCTTTTTATTCAAACATTATTAAACTCCATTTGAAAATACTTATAAATTTATTCATTAGCATCATATCATTTCTAAATCAATTTATTTTTCAAAACAATTTAAAACATTTAGTCTTAACATTTAACCCTTGAATCTTGTTTTAAAATCTTATTCAATAATTCTAGTTTGGAAACTTATTTGATTTCTTATACTTTAAAATCTTGAATAGAAATTGCTTGAAACTTTGTACATTTTATATTGCCATTAAAACTGAACAAAATTTACGTCATAACTTTAAAACTTCGTGTATTTTAAAATGCCTGTATAATCACACAAAATTCCCGAGCCTCTCTCGTTCCACTCACGCGTTACAACTCGAGTGCTTCGAGTCCATTCCCCATTCGCACGCACTCGACTCCGAGCCTCTTCTTCTTCTCCAAAGCACATACCTTCCAGGTGAACAAACGTACACGCGTGCACCTACCCCATCGACTCCAGCCACTGTAGGCCATCGCGAACATCGTCAACGACCACACAAACGCACGCGAGCCTCCTCGAACTCTCAGATCACCCAACCACCACACGAATCAAAATCGAGGAGATAACCCCAAACCTGGAAACAAACTGTAACCCACCATCCGCCTATCAACGCCTCGTTCTCGATGCCTCGGCCACCAGCGTTCATGAAATTCCGGCTACGTCTTCCGCTACCAGTCCACCTCCATTACCCAAAACCCGATAGAACTCGATCGTCTCAGTGAGCCATGGTGATCGATTATTTACGTATAGTAAAAATTAGGTTTAGGAAATTAAATTGCCAACCGCTTCCACCACCATGCTCAGACCATCCACCAGTCATTTTTCCTCGCATCTCCGTTTGCTCCTCTACCACCCCTGGGAACCACGACCTTCCCCATCGACGAGATCGCCTGCAGCAACTCGAAACGCACAAATTCGAACAAACTCAACTACTCTTACATCCCTCATCTAAAAATCATGATTTAAGCTTCAAAAATCATGTTTTAGTATAAAGATTCGACTTGCATACCTGGATTCACAAATTAAAAGATTCGAATTTTGATCAATTCGAGGTTGTATTCAAACGTATTGCTTTCTAGAGATGCTGCCAAGTTAATTTAAGTTGAATTTATTTTTAAAATTCAGTTCAAGGTTAAACAAACACAATTTATTTTAACTCTAAGTCAAAAATATCAAATAGATTGGGTAGAAATGATTTTTGAAGACAAGGCTTGTGATAAAATTCAAAGAAAGGGAAAACAACAGAGAATATTATACAGCCTGCACATCAAACTTTCTTCACATACTCAGTGAATTTCTTCTACATAAACACATATGTTCATAGCTAATACATACCTCAGATTCATATTTAAAGATGTTTCAAATGAAAGTTACTCACCTGGAAATGTTTGAAAACAGAGACTAAATTTGTTTAGCAGCCACAGTTTGATCCTTCTCCTCTTTTTCTTTCTTCAGTAATTTGTTTTCAACTTTGAAATATATAGTGATGTCTTCTTTTCTTTTTTTAGTTTCCTGTTCTTTGTTGGGTTTTACTTTGAACTTGAAGGATATTTGAATTAGTTGCTTTTATTTGGTTTGAACGAACAAGAACTGATATGAATGTATATATGAAGAAGACATATACACAGTGTGTATAGGGGAAGGCTATCAAGCATAGGCTTACTCCTTTTAGTCAGAGATGTTTCTTCTTTTGTTGACTAAAGACATTATGTTATAAACTGAAATGAAGTTTACATTTCAGCTGAGATGAAACCAGTTCGTGCTGAGGAGATGGGCATTAAATGCAAATCCTATTTTGGTTGTATAAGCTTGTACTAGTGTACTTTTTCCTATATTAAAAATCCATTTGATTTTATCATTTTCGTATGTTTGCAGTTTTATGTTGTAGATGTTATATATATTTTCATTCTTTTATCCACTGAGATGACTTTTAACTTGCTTGCTTCCTCTCTTGTTCACAACTTATGTTATTTAATTATGTTTATACAGTTTTCTTTGCTTTGAATATAAACACTTTTACAGGCTTTGTTTATGTTTGCTCAGACCTGATACTTGATTTGTATCAACTAACATCAGGTTTGATAGCTTCCAGGCTACACTTGTTATATTTACTTGTGCAGTTTGTTTTGTACGCAAATGTTTCATGTTTCTATGTATTTTATTTTCTCTTACATTTGTTTTTAGTATTTACTTTATATTTTGTATGTACTTAGATTTTCATTGGTATATAGATTTTCTTTTGTTCATTTACTAGCTAACGTGTTGATTTTTTTATTCAATTCAATTGAAAATATTTAACTTTGAGTTTCAAATCAAATTCAAAAACAAATAAGTAAATACATTTTATTAAATTTGAAAAATCCAAACAAATCCATAATTTAATCCAAAAATTAAATTTTAATTACAAAATTAAATTCGTCTTTAAATCGGGATCGTTACAGACTTCCCCCCTTAAAAAGAATTTCGTCCTCGAAATTCGCCAGAGAGAGATAACAAAGATAGATGAAAAATGTTTCATCAATTCAAATTGAACATCTATTCTGCATTTGGCTTACCAAATCAGAATATCAATAGTAGATACAAGAACGAATCTGTTGAATTCTTTCACACGATACTCGGGTTATCCAGGTCTACGAAATATACAGTGGCATCGGTCAGTTTGAAGGAATAACTAACCATTCGTAGAACATATCGGGACCCAAAGAATAGACAGATATATGGATACAATTTCAAAATTTTCAGTTTAGAACTAAAGCATACCTATCAACCATAGCAATCAAAGCAAACAATTCATCCAAACAAACAATTTTGGTCCACCCGGAGTTTACGTCACATTTTAATATATCGAATCTCCTTCCTGGATCTACCACAAATCATCGAAGAATTGAGGAAAAAATGCTGAACAAAAAAGATTGATAGAGAAAAGATTACTTCCTTGTTGTTACAGAGTATTGACCATTTATAATCGTATTTCCCTGTCCCCTATCTCGTCCTCTTCTTGCATTCATACTTACTATCATTAGATAGTAAGAAAATTTACTGAGACGTTCAGACGGATATCTTAGGAATTACTCATTCTAGAGTTTATTTCACTCTATCTCTAATGAGCTACTTAACGTGTTATACTCCTGAGCTAAAGTTCAACCTTAGCTCTGATACCACTTGTCAAGACCCAAAAGTCGACCTTTGAAAATCGGCACCCGTACTTCACTTGTACTCAAAATGCCGTAGATTCAAATGCAGAATCTGGTTCTTGGGAGCTTATAACACAGTTAAGTAAATAACACAGCGGAATAAAAGAATAATACATTGATATACAATATCGGATACAATATCTGATACAACAGAGTGATACAATGAATATCAATATACATCAGAGATATGATACAACAAATAGCAGCGGAAAAGAAAACGATAACATCAGCAGCGGATAATCTCCATCTTCAAAGCACTAATCCAGAAATAGCTTGAACTCCCAATAACGAGGCACAAAGATAAGCAAGTGCAGTCCGATCCAAAGACTGAACTAGCTCCAGAAAATCTACTAATCTGAATATCTGAAAAACCAAACTCTAGACTGCCCGTGTGGAAAATGGTGGGCACCCAGAGTTTAGGAAGGGAACAATAAACTCCGGATCAGTCATGAGACTGGTGTGAGCAACAAAAACAGTTTATCTTTAAAACAAATAGCAGAGAATTTTAAAGTCAATTCGCAATGCTTTTGGAAAATGAAACTACCATAAGACCTCCCACCACACACACAATGCAAACGCAGAATTGGAGGAGATTTCTTCTTATGATAGTCAAAGATGCTTACTATGCAAAATCAAATCATTTGATATTATTACTAGTGCATAGTGTAGAAAACAATTTCGAAAGTAGAATATAAATCTTAGCCAGCATAGACATTTCGCACTTATGCCTACTATAGCTACCATGTTCAATAGCAGGTTACCACCACATTCCATGGCAGGTAATACAACTAAAACCGTACAGGGCTCGTATTGTTTTGTTTGGATTTCCAACAAATGGTCAGGCTAAGGAACTTCCTATTCCACGAAAGAAACGCCTCTGGCGGGACGTTCCGAGAACCAACTGTTCTCTGCCAAACAAGGCCGGCAACCCCTTTTCCCAAGGGATAAAAGAAACCTCAGATATGCCACCCCCGGTCCTTTGGGACCTTTATCCGAGCGCTCGATAACCAACATCACACATCATAAAGAAAGTGTATCCACATGAGTAAGTATCTGGGCTCCATACCATGATACTACCCTTTTCCAGAAGGAATGGTCATACCCTAGGGAAGCTACCCCTGAAAACCTTGCCGCACAATTCCTGTTTCGACCCTTACCGGGTTGTGAGGCTCGACGAAGTCTCGTCCACAAAGCCACGCTTTTTCAAAAAGCCACGCTTTGGGTCAACAGATGATCAACCTATGATCACAAAGATAAATGATCAAACAAAAGATCATATCACAAATGATCAAACATTGATCATCACACAGCAACACTCAGCATGCCACATTACCAAATTGGGATATATCGCTGATAAATTTCAACTACATAACCTCTGAGCTCGTACGTCTCAGAGAAGGGTGTTAAGCTAAGAGAATAAATTCTCCGCCACCAACAGAAATGTATTTGAAAGAAATCGGCTTTATATCTCAAAGTGTAATGTCAGACATGTATCCATACAAGTCTGTTCCGGGTTCGAACAGAACCGAAGGCACTTCTCACGAAGCCCTTGCAATTCCGGATAATTCTCAATCACGTCCGGACTTCCCGTCACAAAAGAGTGATATAAATCTCTATACCGGCGCGACTCAGTGCAGAGACATTCGACAGGTTGTCCTTTCATTTTTCGAAAAATATCCGGTCTTCAACACCGGTCTTCAAATGCTATCCATATACGACGTATCACTATTCGGAATGAGTTATACGACCCAAAGGTCCTTTCCCGGCTAACCCGAATAGTGAGCGAAATATTTAAAAACATACGGATCTTGGGATTTCAATTAAGTCACAACTTAAACCCAAACTTTCTTTTCAAATGGTTTAACAAATTACCATTTCAAATCTTTTAAACAAAAAGATTCATTTTAACAACCTTCAACGGTTTAAAACAATTTCCACACTTTAATCTTTTAAACAAAAGATTCATTCACAGATTTTCCAAAACCAGTTTCCATTTCAATTGGATTAACTCCTTAAATCTTGAAAACAAAGATTTAACTGATAGTTTTCAAAGACACGTTTCAAAGATTTATTCGTAATTTGGAAAATCATCTTCAATTCAAACTTAAAAATCCTTTATTTCAAATTGGAAATCCATTTCTTGTATAAGAGCATTTATCAGTTGGAAAACAATTAGTTTTCCAAATCATTGAATTCAATTCTAAATATTGAATTCGAATCTAAATCAAATTATTTAAATTTCAAATTTTATTAAGTTATTTAAAAAATAACTTTTACATTCAAAACTCATTTTAAAGCTCTTAATTTCAAATTTCCAAAACCATTTAGATTCAAGAATTCGATCTTTCAAATTGTCAAAAATCTGCGACTTAACTGATTTCCACGTGAAATCCATATTTGTGTGTGTAAGAGTGTGGTCCAGGGGTTTCACACAATAGTGCACAACATCAATCATCACAGATATATCGATAAGCGGTAAAATCAATAACGCTTATCTTCATTCACGGATTCATGGATAAGGTAAATTTATCAGTCACAAAGATTCACTATTACAATTCGATGTGGGTTTCGGATAACCAACTGGAATCCGACTCCCTGTCGCATCGAAATTCAAATGCCGTTTTACGGGCCAAGGGTTTCATATTCACATAGTAATATATCACAGAAACAGAAATCACATATCACGTCAAAACAATTCATAGCACAAAGCATAATATCAAACAGTTCGACAATCAATAGAATTCAACCATCCGTCAGTAAGCTCAATAAATTATCTGATTAATTCAAATCAGATGGGTCAACCATCATCAATTAATTTTCAAATCATTGGATTAATTGTCCTTTAATCATCTTTTTTAAATTAATCAACTTTTAATTAATTATCATTTAATTTATTATTCTTAATTAATTACCATAAGTGATTATTCATAATCACTTATATTAATAAATTCCAAATTAATTTCAATCACTTGATTAATCAATTTTAATCATTAATTACCTTTGATTAAGTAATTTTCTTTAAGTGATTAAATACCCCTAATTTATTATCCTTAATTTATTACACTCAGTAATTAGCTTTTAAATCAATTACGCAAGTAATTAAATTTAATTTAATCACACAAAGTAATTATCTTTTAAATCAATTACATCAATAAATTAACCATAAATTAATCACATTAACACATTATTCTTTAAGTAGTTAAGCAAGTAACCTTAAATTAATTACCTTAATTTAATCAATCAATAAATCAACCTATCTTGAATTATCCACCTTAATTAATTGAAGATAAGCCATTTTATCTTAATTCATTACTTAATTTCATCATCTAAATTTAATGCTTTAAATTATTTTATACAAAAATATTGATTTATTAAAGTTCAATACGCTTACCCTAATCACCTTTTTAATTCAAACATTATTAAACTCCATTTGAAAATACTTATAAATTTATTCATTAGCATCATATCATTTCTAAATCAATTTATTTTTCAAAACAATTTAAAACATTTAGTCTTAACATTTAACCCTTGAATCTTGTTTTAAAATCTTATTCAATAATTCTAGTTTGGAAACTTATTTGATTTCTTATACTTTAAAATCTTGAATAGAAATTGCTTGAAACTTTGTACATTTTATATTGCCATTAAAACTGAACAAAATTTACGTCATAACTTTAAAACTTCGTGTATTTTAAAATGCCTGTATAATCACACAAAATTCCCGAGCCTCTCTCGTTCCACTCACGCGTTTTAACTCGAGTGCTTCGAGTCCATTCCCCATTCGCACGCACTCGACTCCGAGCCTCTTCTTCTTCTCCAAAGCACATACCTTCCAGGTGCACAAACGTACACGCGTGCACCTACCCCATCGACTCTAGCCACTGTAGGCCATCGCGAACATCGTCAACGACCACACAAACGCACGCGAGCCTCCTCGAACTCTCAGATCACCCAACCACCACGCGAATCAAAATCGAGGAGATAACCCCAAACCTGGAAACAAACTGTAACCCACCATCCGCCTATCAACGCCTCGTTCTCGACGCCTCGGCCACCAGCGTTCATGAAATTCCGGCTACGTCTTCCGCTACCAGTCCACCTCCATTACCCAAAACCCGATAGAACTCGATCGTCTCAGTGAGCCATGGTGATCGATTATTTACGTATAGTAAAAATTAGGTTTAGGAAATTAAATTGCCAACCGCTTCCACCACCATGCTCAGACCATCCACCAGTCATTTTTCCTCGCATCTCCGTTTGCTCCTCTACCACCCCTGGGAACCACAACCTTCCCCATCGACGAGATCGCCTGCAGCAACTCGAAACGCACAAATTCGAACAAACTCAACTACTCTTACATCCCTCATCTAAAAATCATGATTTAAGCTTCAAAAATCATGTTTTAGTATAATGATTCGACTTGCATACCTGGATTCACAAATTAAAAGATTCGAATTTTGATCAATTCGAGGTTGTATTCAAACGTATTGCTTTCTAGAGATGCTGCCAAGTTAATTTAAGTTGAATTTATTTTTAAAATTCAGTTCAAGGTTAAACAAACACAATTTTATTTTAACTCTAAGTCAAAAATATCAAATAGATTGGGTAGAAATGATTTTTGAAGACAAGGCTTGTGATAAAATTCAAAGAAAGGGAAAAGAACAGAGAATATTATACAGCCTGCACATCAAACTTTCTTCACATACTCAGTGAATTTCTTCTACATAAACACATATGTTCATAGCTAATACATACCTCAGATTCATATTTAAAGATGTTTCAAATGAAAGTTACTCACCTGGAAATGTTTGAAAACAGAGACTAAATTTGTTTAGCAGCCACAGTTTGATCCTTCTCCTCTTTTTCTTTCTTCAGTAATTTGTTTTCAACTTTGAAATATATAGTGATGTCTTCTTTTCTTTTTTTAGTTTCCTGTTCTTTGTTGGGTTTTACTTTGAACTTGAAGGATATTTGAATTAGTTGCTTTTATTTGGTTTGAACGAACAAGAACTGATATGAATGTATATATGAAGAAGACATATACACAGTGTGTATAGGGGAAGGCTATCAAGCATAGGCTTACTCCTTTTAGTCAGAGATGTTTCTTCTTTTGTTGACTAAAGACATTATGTTATAAACTGAAATGAAGTTTACATTTCAGCTGAGATGAAACCAGTTCGTGCTGAGGAGATGGGCATTAAATGCAAATCCTATTTTGGTTGTATAAGCTTGTACTAGTGTACTTTTTCCTATATTAAAAATCCATTTGATTTTATCATTTTCGTATGTTTGCAGTTTTATGTTGTAGATGTTATATATATTTTCATTCTTTTATCCACTGAGATGACTTTTAACTTGCTTGCTTCCTCTCTTGTTCACAACTTATGTTATTTAATTATGTTTATACAGTTTTCTTTGCTTTGAATATAAACACTTTTACAGGCTTTGTTTATGTTTGCTCAGACCTGATACTTGATTTGTATCAGCTAACATCAGGTTTGATAGCTTCCAGGCTGCACTTGTTATATTTACTTGTGCAGTTTGTTTTGTACGCAAATGTTTCATGTTTCTATGTATTTTATTTTCTCTTACATTTGTTTTTAGTATTTACTTTATATTTTGTATGTACTTAGATTTTCATTGGTATATAGATTTTCTTTTGTTCATTTACTAGCTAATGTGTTGATTTTTTTATTCAATTCAATTGAAAATATTTAATTTTGAGTTTCAAATCAAATTCAAAAACAAATAAGTAAATACATTTTATTAAATTTGAAAAATCCAAACAAATCCATAATTTAATCCAAAAATTAAATTTTAATTACAAAATTAAATTCGTCTTTAAATCAGGATCGTTACACCTACTAAACTCATCATTTCCGTATCAGTTTTCCTTATTATGCTTCCTTGAGGTCCATCAGCTCTCTTCCACACTATACCAGAAAAGGTCTTTTGTAGTGTTGAAAAAATGCTGCCAAAACTTTTAGCATTCGATAAACGCTGCGATACGGCATGCAACTAAAAATCTAAATTTTTTTAGAGCGTTGTAGTAAATGCTACCAAAACTTGACCTAACGCAGGTATTAGAAACACTACAAAAAGTTTCATACTTTTAGTAGCATGTCGTATCGTAGTGTTTACTAAAACACTACTAAAATTTTTGGTAGCTTTTTTCCAACGCTTCAAATGTCGTATCACATCTATTTACATTTATTTTAGTAGCGTTTTTAAAACGCTGCTAAAAATTATTAGCTGTTTTGTAGCGTACTGTACATGCTACTATTTCATTTTAATGGCCTGTACACTTTCCAGCCATCGCTTGCATAATAGTCTTATTACAACCAAAAATCAATCACATAATCATCGTATTCAAACAATCGATCAATCACATAATCATCGTATTCAAACAATTAAAAAACACATAAATCACATAATCAAATATAATATCCATAACCATTTCGTTAATTGTTTTTCGACAAACCGAGCAAATTCATAGAAAATCCATAATCATTCATAAACAAGTTTACACAACAAGTAATAAAAAAATGTTATAGTATATATGACAATTAAAGACATGTTCATTACTTGATTACCCACAATTTTTTGCTGCAACTGGTCTTTATTCCTAAAATGCTAACTACATGTAGACAAGTTTAACAAACAACAAATGATTATAAAACTGTTTCATATTTAAAATATATCAAACATCCTTAGTTGAACTTTTCTTAAATTTAAGTATTTTAATAAAACTTAGTTAAATTTTTATAAAACTTGGTTAATTTTTCTAATAAACTTATTTATAGTTAAATTCTAATAAAATTTAATTAGATTTGAATAAATTTATTTAATATTATTAAACATAGTTAAGTTATATAACTCTTAGTTAATTTTTAAAAATTTGATTAATTATAAAAATTAGTTAAATTTTTATAAAACTCGGTTAACTTATTTATAAATTTATTTATATTAACTCAACCTTAATAAATTATCTCAATAGTAAAACTTAAATGTCATGACTTATATTCAATTAACTTAAACTTATAAACTATCTCAAACTTAAATTTTATTAATTTGGTTAATTTTTATAAATTATCTCAAACTTATAAATTTTTCATGAACTTAGTTAATTTATTATTATTGTTGTAAACTTAGTTAATTTATTATTATTATTATTATTATAAACTTAATCAATTCTTATAAGCTTATTTATTTTTTATAAAACTTAGTTTACTTAGTTAATTTGTATAAACTTAGTTTTAGTTATTGTCGTCATTGTCATCATCGTCGTCGTCGTTGTTGTTATTATAAACTTATTTAATTTTCATCACACTATAGTTTTTTATTATTATTATAAACCTAGTTAATTTTTTATCAATCTTAGTTTATTATTATTAATATTATAAACTTGTTAATTTTTATAATACTTAGTTAATTTATATAAATGTATTTAATTTTTATAAACTTATTAGTTTATTCAAACTATTATTTATTATTATTATCATTATTACTATTATTAAATTAATAAATTATCTCGAAGTTTATTCAAACTATTATTTATTATTATTATCATTATCTTTATTATTGTTATTAAATTTATAAATTATCTCAATTGCTAAAACATAAAATGTCATAACTTATATTTTAATTAACTTAACCTATAAATTATCTCATATTTAAACTCTATTATTTTAGTTAATTTTTATACATTATCTCAAACTTATAATTTTTCATAAACTTAGCTAATTTATTATTATTACTCTTATTATTATAAAATTAGTTCATTTTTATAAACTTATTTAATTTTTATAAAACTTAGTTAACTTAGTTAATTTTTATAGACATGGTTATTTAATCATGATGGATGCCTCTTCTCCAAGTCCCTTTCCATGGCTACACTAACACTTAAAAATTATTTCATATTGTGATGAAAGAATAAAAATTATGCAACTTTTGACTATCATTAAGTATCTAGATTCCAAATGAGAATATCAAGCAAATTTGCAATATTTATCGTTAATTGTGGCACATATCTAATATTTTTGGTTAAATAGTTAAACGTATATTTTCAGAATAATTTGTACCAGTTGCTTTGAAAGATAAATTAATCATTATCTTATTATTGTTTTGAACACAGGAGTAAGCCAAAGCAGTTGTTCATTAAGGACTCAGAACAATATTAATCATTTCCTTATCTATAAATATGATTTCTGATTTGATTGTTTATTTATATTCTGACATTTCATTATAATAAGTTTAAAATTCAGTTCCCATTCGTACATGGCTTTTTAATACAACCCAGATTTACTTTTATCCATCTTCTTGTACAACCAAATGAGGATGAAATCATAATATAATAATAATGCAAACAATTAATTAAAATGTATTTTGTAGAATGTTATTGTTCATCCATTATGAGCAAAATGAAATATGCCATTATTTCTTCAACCTACCTCGAAGTTGTTGTAGAAATGATTTGAGATTTGTTTAGGTTTATCAGTTAGAAATAGAAACTCATTTATGTCAGGTGAACTCAAATTCAATCAAACAGTATAGGTCATTGTGAAAACCTTCAACATAGCGACTTGTGCTTATTGAACCTTAACAAACTTCCCATTGTTTAAACTAACTAAATTTAATAATAAACACCAACTTTCATTTATTTTGCCCGATGTCTCAAAAATAAAGCAAATGTCAACTTGCTCAATCACGTTGATAAACACAGCCAACCCTGTTAGATGAATGACAGCATGCAGTAAATTCTAAGGCGTTAGAAGTGAAAAATACATGAATCATGATGCGACCATATAACAACTTCTAACGTTCAAAAGTAGGAACAGAAATTAACCTCAACATTATGTTTTGCTCCATATACGTATGTGCTCATTCCACATGTTCCGAATTAGTTCTCTTCTTCCATCAGCAATAGGATTGCCAATTGGTAAAGTACAGTAATTGATGACCTGCAAAGCTATAAAGAAGTAACTCAAACCATTTACTGTAGGTGCTTAAAACCACATTAATAGAGCATCTCCAATAGTTATGTCTAATTCTGCATTTTGACAAAACGGAGAATCAAGTACAACTGTATCTTCAATTGTTCGTCCTATTAATTGCAGAGCTCACTCTCCATATTTAATGAAATAGAGTGGCGTTGGCCAAAATGAAGAATCCTATTTTCTTATCCAATTTGGTAAAAGGAAAAACAACTGGTGCTCAAATTTACTGTATTGTCCATTTTTGTTAGAATAAATTACACAAAAAGAGATGCTCTTAGGACTATATAAATGAACATTTAGTGTTATATGAGATTGACCTCCTCTATTTCTGACAACTGCTGAACTCGAACCATGTTCGTAGCTTTCAAGTACCTATGTAAAATCAAAGAAGCAACAGATTATGCAATTGAAAGTATTAGTCAAACAATTATCAATTATCATTTTCTTGTTTACCCATTTACTCTTTATGAGTATACAAAATTCGATAAAATTGATAGTTACCCAATTTATGTTATTTTTCATTTCGATTGCAAGAAAATATCTTAACCAAGCTAACGAATGTTCTAAGAAATTGATTGTCGACTTATTAACTTCACAAAATCAAAAGGCTTTTTTAATAAAAGAAAAACTGTTATTAAAATCGTCTAATTAAATTATCAAACTAATGCGCATAGTTATTAACTTGACAGCCAATATCCTAGAGCGGATGCACTGGTCGTATAGGCTCTTTCCTTTAAGCATGTTGAGTAGGGGTTGGGTAGATATTTTATCGCCATAGTATTGAATGAGAAGGGGTAAAATAAAAATAAGTTGAATTTTGTTACAAAATATTTGCTTTGACAAACCATTTAATCACCATATAATAATAGTTCTATTAGCATTAATTAAATATTCATAAACTGGTTAGAACCATATAATATACGAAAAGATTAGTAAGAAAAATGAATTTTTGACGTGTAAGAAAGTGAACAAGAAAAGGGCAGTATTCATAAACTACATGAATTTTTATGTAATGACCTGTGTTTTTGGCTATTTTAAAATTTTAAATTTAATGTAATTATTGGATAAATTTGGATAAAAATAAAAATTTAATGATTTATTAATATTTTGATTTGATAATTAAATTGTTTAAAATTTAATATTGAAAAGTATTTGAATAATTTAATTTTGGATTTAAGATGATTAAAAATGATATCGGAAATTGATTTAAATTTTATTCAAAATATGAACGAAGATGGTTAACATTTAAAATTGGATTTAAACGTGGATAATAAAAAAAACTCGGTCAAACCATGGTTTCCTTTTCTCTAGCCGTATTTAACTCTCCCTCCCCTTTCTTCTATTCGCACGCACTCTTTAAAAAAAAGGGAAGGCCGATCTGTAAAAAAAACAGAGGAGGAATCGATTTTGGGCCGTACGCGATGGATTCGTACAGGGCTCATACGCGCGCTAGAGGGAGAAAGCACGCGAGCCTAAGGCTCGAACTCGATCCTCATAGCATCGCGTTGGTTGGTGTTGGCGATAGAGGGGAGCAGATGGCAACAAGGTGGGCACTGGAAGATCGGCAGCGAACGGCGATGGCATGAGGAGAATGATCGAGCGACGATTAGGGTTTGGAGTTGGGTTCTTTCGCGTTCGTGCTGCGTGCGCGATAGCATGGGGGTCTGGACGATAGCATCGGTTGGCGATCGTGATCAATCACCGGTTGCTAAAAAATAATAATAATAATTTCACGTACGAAGGTGGAAGTCGTGATCGAAGACGTGGCCTGGTAGCTGTAGATTTGCATAAAGAATGGTAATAGGTCTAGTTTTTTTTTCTTTGATTAATTTAGTTGTAAACTAATATTAATTAAAGACGCTATACTAATTATTTCGTAAATTCTTCTATACGAGGTCTGATTGCGGATGAACGATTTGCATTAGAATCATATCAACACGATCTGCAGTATGGAGCTGGATTCGTGTCTATTTGAATCTATGAAATTTTCCGATTCAAACAGGTGAGTGTTCTACACTCACAATTGATTAAAATAATTTTTGTGTAGTTAATTTATATCGTAAAGTGATTGAAATTTATTGGTTGTGGTTTAATAAGTTTAATCAACATTTAAATTGAAATATGAATCGATTGATAAAAAATTTAATGGACAGTTAAAAAATGAATTACAATTTAACTGCCCGTAAAACAATACACTAATAATTAGGAAAATTGTATGAATTTTATTGACTGTTTGGATGTTTGTTGGTGATGGATGTTATTGGTTGATATTTGAATGTTATTTAATTTTGATATGTCATATTATCTTCCTGTATGTTATTTACTGTGACGCCCCACCTCTATACCCACGCTAGCCAAGAACACTACGGTGTAGTGCTGTCAACTAGCGCGGAGAATAAGGCTGTTGAGGAGCGACCATCTATGTAATTGCCTTGTGCGAGCACCGATATGTCAGATAATAAAACATTGCATTTCATTACTGGAGGAAATCCGCCATACCGATGCAAACTCAAAGCTACTACACAGTGGCTATAATAGTTTAGGACAATAGATATAAAAATAACACAGATAACATAAATGCAGAATAAAGATGGAACAAAAAGTCTCATATATATAATAACTGAAATCAGTTACAATACATTTGACACAATACAAATGATACAACTACAACTGTCGACTCAAGAAGTTATATATACAAGTACATTATCGACTAATATACATGAATACATTATCATCTTAAAACAGACACACTGACTACTACAACAAGACGAAGACCACTTCAAATGATATAAAAAGTCTTCATAGCTCTAGCAGCAACCCAAAGCTAAAAATCTACAACCTGTAAATACTCGGTCTGACCCGAGTATTACATTCAAAAGAAAATAATACCCGGATCAGTCTAATTCAAACTCAGTTATTAGCGCATAGAAGCAATAATAATCAATCTCAGTATAGATGACAGTCACAGAAATCTCGTATATCCAACTCTCGATACGAGAATTGGATAACGACAGATATAACACTAAACAGTGTTAATCCACAAAACAGAAATCCAAAGCAGTTTAAGCAATTGAAATGTCAATTTAAATACATCAAGGCTAATTGGCTGCAGTACACGCTAACGTGTACTGCCTCGCCAATACAGCCTACGAATTACGCAACAGGTCGATGAATTAAGAACAAAAGAGATATCGATTAAAATCTGTCAATTCGGTGTGGCTGCAGTGCACACACGCGTGCACTGCCTCGCCACAACAGAATATAAAGTCACCACAAGGGACAAGGATATAACTGCTATGAAAATGCAGTCACCACTTGTATTTAAGGGCAAGTCTGCATCAGTGAAATGAAACAGTGTACCCAGTGAAAGAGACAACAAGTGAAACAAGTTCAACATGTCGCAAAGCAAGGCACAGGGAAATAGCAAACTGCAGGCGAGAGCACCAAAGATATGGCACTACAACACTCAACAGAAAAGACGCAAATCAGCCTCATTAGAAGATAAGGTCATTAGTGAAGCAAAATGACAAAAATGCAAATGATACAAGGCATCAATGCAATGTATCCGATTCGAGAACAAGGCAGTGCAGCAGGTCAGCAAGTGCTCAGGGATGAACAGATGCAAGTGAAGAATGACACATGAATATGTAGTGTATACCCAGGTACCACTAAAATAGAAACTGCCAAATTCCAAGAAAAAGGAAATACAGCATGTATATAACACGTAATGACCAGTGAAATAGAACTAGTCAAAATCAACGCATGTACACAGCAACCTTCAAGTGTACAAGACAAGTATGCACAGAGCAACATGAAGACTGGAATGAAGGACCCAATTTGTTCGACTACACAGTTGCAATGTCAACAAAGTAAACAGGGAAGTCAAATGTACAACTGCAACTACAAAAGAATGCAACTACAAGCTACAAGTATGCAGCAGGTACAAGTGACTCAGGCAATGTACAGAATCATACAGTTTCAAAATCCAGAAATCAGAACAGACTACATGAAATACATTGGAGCAATGCAACAGTGAACCACTAATTGAAACCGGACAGTGCCAGCACAATAAAAATAATAATTGTACATCCATAGTGTAGCAGTGTAAGGCATTTACATGAACAAGGCTCGAGAATATACATGCGTGAAGACCAACACTAAGTGGGGCTTGCATCACGAATTCGACATAATGTAACCAGACCTTGAGGCTAAACAGACCAACACTAAGGCTCAGGTGATATTAAGACTCAGTGCAACTAAATCTAAGCGGATAAAGCCAATGAATCTCGAATTGAACAGCCAGAGTAAAGACTATAAGATAATCCAAAACAAGGCTACACATCAAATAAATTAGGTGAAGCAACTAGATTTCAAAGCAGCAGCTCAATTTAAATGGCCAAAAATATTATCAATACAATGGTGATACTACAGAGACATGGGTGATACTACAGAGACATGGCATCACTACTCAAATCAAGTGACCGAAGTCACACAAATCGGAACCGTGATGGTCACGAGATACTGAACAACTCAAAATCACAAACGAGTGAACCAAGTAACACAAAAATATGGGAATTCGAGCAAAGCCCAAGTCAGGAAAACAAACATCAACATCGAAATAAACTCGAACGCCCTAAGAGTGAAGTAGATGTGAGTGATAGTTCACTCACCTTGTTTGAAGCGGAGACGAACTCGAGAGAAGGAGTCGCAAGCACCAACATCACATTCGGCATAGATCAATCGAGTTCAAGTAAGCCAAAATCAGCAAAGCAAAAGGAGCAAAGCACATACCGAAATCACAGAGGAACTCGATCCAAATTGAAGAGCCGTGAGCAAATCAGAGAATATTGAAGTCTACTATCGAGCGGCGCTTCAATTTGTACAAGCCTCAATTCCAGATTCGAAGGCAACAGAGGAACGAAAGCTTTAGCAAGCATCGAAAGAACGAGCGAGGCCAAGCCCTAAATTTCTCAGATCGAAGAAAAATAATCACCGCCATTTTCTTTTCAGAGCAAAAAGGAACGAGTTAGGGAACAAAAGAAATAGGGCCGGCTGGTCTAGATGATTATCACGGCAACAAAGAGTATGGGCCACAATAGTTCTCTTTAAAGCCCGTTTCCATAATTACGAAATTTTATTAAAAGAATTTCTACTCGATATAGAAACTCCACCAACCATTTTATAAAAGAATTTCAAATTGATTTTTAATTTCAATAAAAATTTACGAACGATTTAATCACCTAATGGCGATAATTAAATGCTACGAATTTGCGGGTTGTTACAGACTTCCCTCCTTAAAGAAATTGCGTCCTCGCAATCATAAGGAATAAATGGATAAAAGGTAACAACCATAAGAGCATGGCCATGTTGAATGCATAAGCAAAGCAAATGCCACAGGGAAACATTAGAATTATGGAAGTATCAGATAAAAATCAAAAGGTTCGATTGCTTAAAATCAAAAGAATCAACATCGAGGGGATCAAGGAATCAAAATCAGACGACTATCAAAAGCAAGAATCAATCGAGTTCTAGCAATTGAAAGAAAGGAATCAGAGCAGAAATCACGTACTGCACGAATTGAATGTGAGTAAATCAAATTACTCACCTGAATCGTCAGAGAAAAAGACGAAGCTCGAATCTCAAAATCGCAAATATTCAATCATCTAAAACGATAATCGAATTTCACAAATATCTGATTATCAAAAACGATAATCAGAAACACAAACATTCGATTAATCAAATCGAAAAATATTTAATTATCTCAGACGATAATTAAATTGGAAAATATTTAATTATCACAAATGATAATCAAATTTCACAAATATCTGATTATCAAAAACGATAATCAGAAACACAAATATTCGATTAATCAAATCGAAAAATATTTAATTATCTCAGACGATAATTAAATTGGAAAATATTTAATTATCACAAATGATAATCAAATTTCACAAATATCTGATTATCAAAAACGATAATCAGAAACACAAATATTCGATTAATCAAATCGAAAAATATTTAATTATCTCAGACGATAATTAAATTTCACAAATATCTGATTATCAAAAACGATAATCAGAAACACAAACATTTGATTATCAAAACGATAATCAGAAGTCATAAATATTCAATTAACGAGTCCGAAATTAACCGAAGTAGTAAAAGTATGGTTTCATACTCCGTACTTTTGCTAAATCGTTTAAATCTCTTTATCGTTTCCTTGAAAGTGCAGAATTGTGTGTTTTAAAAATAACATTTCACATTCTCAAACGGACAAGTCCGGAATTAAGCGAATCAGTAAAAGAAAGGGGTCATAGTCCTCGATTTTTCTGAAATGTTTAAATCGCTTCCTCGTTCTTTTGAAAATGTAAGCTGTAAAAATTTTGAAAACAATTTTAATTTATATTTTTGAAACAACTTTTAAAAATAAAGAATTTTGAAAACACGTGATTAAATTAGCAATATCAGTATTGCGGGAGAACCGCTTGTAAATCCATTTCAAAATTGACGAATACTGAAGTTAACACGTCAAAATCTCATCAAAATAACTGGCATCAAAATATAATGCCAAATGAATTTTCATTCATCAAAAATGTCACAAGAATCTTCTCAAAGATAGAAAGGGATATCATACCCTAAACTTGTATTCATAACAAGTCAATAACACATGAATTCACCAATACACAAAAATTGACAAAACTTGTCAATAGAAATCACGAAAATTGGTGAAGCACAAATTCTAGAAATCATCACAAGAAATCCAGAAATCATAAAAAGAGGGGGAAAAGAGCCTATCAGAAAACGGGAGTATGAAAACTCCAAAACACCGGTTTCACAAGACGAGACGCTATCTCATGGTGGCTAACCATTAAAGTTTCACACAGGAATGGTCCGAAGACCGTGGGTCGCTATCCCACGCGTGTGAGTCGGAATCACACAGATTGAGGTCTAGGCTAACCTCGCAGAGAAAGAGACATCGCACATTTGCTAGTCTAAACCATAAAAAGGAAAAGGGAAATGCCTATCACAAAATGGGAGCATGAAAACTCCAAAATACCGGTATCACAAGATGAGACGCTATCTCATGGAAGCCATCCATTAAAGTTTCACACAGGAATGGTCCGAAAACCGTGGGTCGCTATCCCACGCGTGTGAGTCGGAATCACACAGATTGAGGTCTAGGTTAACCTCGCAGAGAAAAAGACATGGGTGAGTGGAATCACCCAAATTAAGGTCCAGACTAACCAAAAAGCAAAAAGGTATGTGTGAATGGAATCACACAAGTGGTGTCTAGTCTAACCTTGCAAACAAAAAGACATGTGTGAGTCGAAATCACACTAATTAAGGTCCAGACTAACCAAAAAGCAAAAAGGTATGTGTGAATGGAATCACACAAGTGGTGTCTAGTCTAACCTTGCAAACAAAAAGGTATGTGTGAGTCGGAATCACACTACTGCGGTCTAGTCTAACCTTGGAAACAAAAAGATATGTGTGAGTCGGAATCACACTACTGCGGTCTAGACTAACCTTGCGGACAAAGAGATATGTGTGAGTCGGAATCACACTACTGCGGTCTAGTCTAACCTTGGAAACAAAAAGATATGTGTGAGTCGGAATCACACTACTGCGGTCTAGACTAACCTTGCGAACAAAGAGACATCGCACAATTGCTAGTCTAAATCATAAAATGATCGTCATGATCAACGAGAAGTGTCAATTACACTAAGCTAGTAAATATAAAAGTTTAGCTTCATGTCCCATAACCACTTGCTTAACTTAAATATTTACGAACAAACTGTAAATCTACACTAGAAAATTGTCACAAAAGGGTTCAATCGAACAAGTCCAGGAATCAACCGACGAAGTAAACGCAAGCGTTTCATACCACTTGTTTTACTAGGCCGTTTAATTCAATTTCTCATACGAGTGAAATAAAGGCTTGTATATACTAATAGATTGGAAAACGGTTTAAGAAAAAGAGCTTTGTAGTAAAATAGTTTTGAAATCGTTTGGAGAAAAGGAATTTGATATTTACTATTAGTATAGAAAACCTTTATATTTTTAAAGTGACAAATCACAAAAATGATTGTAGAAACAATCAATCACAAGAATTCACATACGGAGATGTGAATCGAATCCAAAGAAATTGATACTGAATCCATCAGAAAGTATGTTCACAAAAATCCCGAAGAAAATGTCATCAAAGTTGCTAATAAATGATAGCAACTAATCGGGGAAATGATCAAGAATCGATTAAATTAGGAAACAAAGTCAATTCACTAAAATTTCACATTTGAAGACGTGAATAAAATCCAAAGAATTCGATTCCAAATTCATCAAAGTAGGAATACCAAAAATTCCAGAAATAGAAGTTATCAAAATCGACAAAGGTGATAACAACTAATTAGAAAAGAAGAATCGATCATCAACTGGAAAGACAAAGCAAATCGAGCAGAAATGCATAAATGACTTCAACAAAAGTAAGAATCAAGTTAATGTCGAAGCCAACAATTAATAGCCGCAGTCGAGTACAAAATGAATCAATTATCATTATCAAAGAAACCAACGGCAAACAAAATCAGAGTCTTGAAAATCAAGAAATTAGCAATTTCTCAAAAACAAAGTGATCGAAGTCGAAGGGAAATCCAGATGAGGAAAACACAAAATATCAAGTTCAAAATCGCTGAGATTCAAACTAGATGTGAATGAGAAATCAAAATCACTCAATTTGCAACTGGTCCAGCTATTTTTCATCACAGTGTAACAGGTACACAATGACACTCATAGCATAGAACAAAAGTGGAACAAAGTCCAAAAGTCAAAATGGCTTTAATTTGCCAAATTAAAACAAAATCAACATCAGCTAAATCAATTCAAAGCCGAAAACACAAGCATAAGCGTTAGGATTTCATACCTAACAGTCAAAAATAGTCATATGTAAAGATGAGAGATAAAACATCGACAAATAGTTGTAACACATGTTCCATCTAAGTTATGTTTTATAATTGCCCTAAACCCCAGGCTCTGATACCAAGCTGTGACGCCCCACCTCTATACCCACGCTAGCCAAGAACACTACGGTGTAGTGCTGTCAACTAGCGCGGAGAATAAGGCTGTTGAGGAGCGACCATCTATGTAATTGCCTTGTGCGAGCACCGATATGTCAGATAATAAAACATTGCATTTCATTACTGGAGGAAATCCGCCATACCGATGCAAACTCAAAGCTACTACACAGTGGCTATAATAGTTTAGGACAATAGATATAAAAATAACACAGATAACATAAATGCGGAATAAAGATGGAACAAAAAGTCTCATATATATAATAACTGAAATCAGTTACAATACATTTGACACAATACAAATGATACAACTACAACTGTCGACTCAAGAAGTTATATATACAAGTACATTATCGACTAATATACATGAATACATTATCATCTTAAAACAGACACACTGACTACTACAACAAGACGAAGACCACTTCAAATGATATAAAAAGTCTTCATAGCTCTAGCAGCAACCCAAAGCTAAAAATCTACAACCTGTAAATACTCGGTCTGACCCGAGTATTACATTCAAAAGAAAATAATACCCGGATCAGTCTAATTCAAACTCAGTTATTAGCGCATAGAAGCAATAATAATCAATCTCAGTATAGATGACAGTCACAGAAATCTCGTATATCCAACTCTCGATACGAGAATTGGATAACGACAGATATAACACTAAACAGTGTTAATCCACAAAACAGAAATCCAAAGCAGTTTAAGCAATTGAAATGTCAATTTAAATACATCAAGGCTAATTGGCTGCAGTACACGCTAACGTGTACTGCCTCGCCAATACAGTCTACGAATTACGCAACAGGTCGATGAATTAAGAACAAAAGAGATATCGATTAAAATCTGTCAATTCGGTATGGCTGCAGTGCACACACGCGTGCACTGCCTCGCCACAACAGAATATAAAGTCACCACAAGGGACAAGGATATAACTGCTACGAAAATGCAGTCACCACTTGTATTTAAGGGCAAGTCTGCATCAGTGAAATGAAACAGTGTACCCAGTGAAAGAGACAACAAGTGAAACAAGTTCAACATGTCGCAAAGCAAGGCACAGGGAAATAGCAAACTGCAGGCGAGAGCACCAAAGATATGGCACTACAACACTCAACAGAAAAGACGCAAATCAGCCTCATTAGAAGATAAGGTCATTAGTGAAGCAAAATGACAAAAATGCAAATGATACAAGGCATCAATGCAATGTATCCGATTCGAGAACAAGGCAGTGCAGCAGGTCAGCAAGTGCTCAGGGATGAACAGATGCAAGTGAAGAATGACACATGAATATGTAGTGTATACCCAGGTACCACTAAAATAGAAACTGCCAAATTCCAAGAAAAAGGAAATACAGCATGTATATAACACGTAATGACCAGTGAAATAGAACTAGTCAAAATCAACGCATGTACACAGCAACCTTCAAGTGTACAAGACAAGTATGCACAGAGCAACATGAAGACTGGAATGAAGGACCCAATTTGTTCGACTACATAGTTGCAATGTCAACAAAGTAAACAGGGAAGTCAAATGTACAACTGCAACTACAAAAGAATGCAACTACAAGCTACAAGTATGCAGCAGGTACAAGTGACTCAGGCAATGTACAGAATCATACAGTTTCAAAATCCAGAAATCAGAACAGACTACATGAAATACATTGGAGCAATGCAACAGTGAACCACTAATTGAAACCGGACAGTGCCAGCACAATAAAAATAATAATTGTACATCCATAGTGTAGCAGTGTAAGGCATTTACATGAACAAGGCTCGAGAATATACATGCGTGAAGACCAACACTAAGTGGGGCTTGCATCACGAATTCGACATAATGTAACCAGACCTTGAGGCTAAACAGACCAACACTAAGGCTCAGGTGATATTAAGACTCAGTGCAACTAAATCTAAGCGGATAAAGCCAATGAATCTCGAATTGAACAGCCAGAGTAAAGACTATAAGATAATCCAAAACAAGGCTACACATCAAATAAATTAGGTGAAGCAACTAGATTTCAAAGCAGCAGCTCAATTTAAATGGCCAAAAATATTATCAATACAATGGTGATACTACAGAGACATGGGTGATACTACAGAGACATGGCATCACTACTCAAATCAAGTGACCGAAGTCACACAAATCGGAACCGTGATGGTCACGAGATACTGAACAACTCAAAATCACAAACGAGTGAACCAAGTAACACAAAAATATGGGAATTCGAGCAAAGCCCAAGTCAGGAAAACAAACATCAACATCGAAATAAACTCGAACGCCCTAAGAGTGAAGTAGATGTGAGTGATAGTTCACTCACCTTGTTTGAAGCGGAGACGAACTCGAGAGAAGGAGTCGCAAGCACCAACATCACATTCGGCATAGATCAATCGAGTTCAAGTAAGCCAAAATCAGCAAAGCAAAAGGAGCAAAGCACATACCGAAATCACAGAGGAACTCGATCCAAATTGAAGAGCCGTGAGCAAATCAGAGAATATTGAAGTCTACTATCGAGCGGCGCTTCAATTTGTACAAGCCTCAATTCCAGATTCGAAGGCAACAGAGGAACGAAAGCTTTAGCAAGCATCGAAAGAACGAGCGAGGCCAAGCCCTAAATTTCTCAGATCGAAGAAAAATAATCACCGCCATTTTCTTTTCAGAGCAAAAAGGAACGAGTTAGGGAACAAAAGAAATAGGGCCGGCTGGTCTAGATGATTATCACGGCAACAAAGAGTATGGGCCACAATAGTTCTCTTTAAAGCCCGTTTCCATAATTACGAAATTTTATTAAAAGAATTTCTACTCGATATAGAAACTCCACCAACCATTTTATAAAAGAATTTCAAATTGATTTTTAATTTCAATATAAATTTACGAACGATTTAATCACCTAATGGCGATAATTAAATGCTACGAATTTGCGGGTTGTTACATTTACAGTATATAAAACTGTAAATTTCGAACAAATTAAGAAATAGGTTGAAATGAAATATACCTATGACATTTATTTTTGGATTGAAATGATATATATATATATATATATCCTTGGAATTAAACTGAAATAATTGCTTCACTTGGCCATAAGGTAGAAAATTATATACGGACACCGGATTGGTTAAATTAAATGAAATTAAAAGTTGTTTGAAATTATTTAAATGAATTGATTTTTAAGAATAAAAATCAAATTTATTAAAATTGAATTATTTTAAATTAAAGCTCAAAATGTTGGAATTTAAACTTAATAAACGAAATTGTTTAATTAATCGAAGTTTAGAATTTTAAGTTAAAATTTGAAATACGGCTTAAATTTTCGAAGTCAATTTGTTTTAAAAGATTGGTCTTTTATTCGAACTTTGAATATTTCTAAGAGAAATTGATATAAAATGATATTTCAAATTTGAGTTTGGAATTGGAAATTTGGATTTAAAATTTGGTATTGAAAGTAAATTTGATTTAAGTGTTTAAATCGATATTTTGAAATTGAATTTGGAATTAGAACTAAAATTGGAAATTTATTTGAAATTAAAATTTGAATTAATTGAAATTGGAAATTAATTTGAAATTGAAAATTTAAATTAATTTGGAATTGGAAATTAATTTGAAAATTATGATTTAAATTAATTTGAAAATGGAAATAGAAAGTGAAAGAAATTTATGGATTGAAATTGAAATTTATAGGGAATCAAATTTATTCGAGTTGAAATCAGAATTGAATCAATTAAATCGAAATGGAATTGACTTGGGTAGGGAATTGGGAAGTTAATCGGTTTGACTTTGGAATTATTTTTAAATGAATATTTAGTTGAAATGATTTAAAATTCTATATTCTTTAAATATTCAGATTATTTTGATTTTCCAAACTATTTTACTATATAAACCATTTTTATATTCAAATTATTTCCATTAAACTATTTTTAACTATTTAACTATTTTAAATTATTTTCAAAAATTCAAACTGGTTAAAGGGTAAATTGTTTATATTTAAATCTTGGATTTAAATACGAACTAGGTTAAAGGGAAGATTATAACTTAAACTGAATTCAAATCAAATTTTGGAAGTGAAATTGATTTATCGGACAAAATTGATAATTTTGAATATATGATGATTTCGAAATGGATTTGATTTTAAAACGAATATATGATGATTTCGAAATGGATTTGATTTTTGAAACGAATATGATATTTTGATATCAAGTGCAAATTGTTTCGAAATGTAAAAAAACCAACCGGTGTGTAAAATGATGATTGGTTGTTAAAGAGACCGGGGCCTCTTATTGGCATACTCTCTGTCAATATTGGAACCACTTTGACAACCGTGTATGCGGTGGATGGTATCCAGAATGTAGTGGTTGAATTGGCAACGTTTACTGGAATGAAGTAAGAGACCGATGATGGATAGCCTTGACATTCGTGTCATAATTAATATGACTAAAACAGGAGCCTACGTCTGGCCATTGAAGTTAGCTACCTCTAGCGACGTTGATCTCTCGTATTACTATTGTGGTTTCGGATTCGATGGGTGCACCTTATTTGTCGTTTGGTTTGATTGTCGCGGTCGGCCACGGATGGGTTACGACCAGCCAGAAAGGGTAAACTGGTAGAATCCTACCTTGGGCATTGCCTCACGTGCCTTGTCATATTTATCCATATACGAGCCCATTACGACTTTGGTTTAAAACTTAAAAACGTGTTAAGGTGGATCAATGTAAAGCCTTAACGCTATTTTGATATTAATTTTACTGATAGACATTATATATTATAGCGTATACTATTATATATAAATAGTTTAACGGATCCTTAGGAGATGGAAAATCCCATAATCTCTCTTAAGTTATTGCACTCATATTTGTGATATTGATTTGACTTACATAAGAGTATTTTAGTCCTGACTCGAGTGTTTTGTTTTTCTCATTACGCTCAGGTCAGTCCTAAGTTTTTTTTCCAGTGTATTGAAGACTATTCTCTGGAGGACGAAGACGGAGTTTGGTATGTTGCTATTATTATTATACCCTATATCATGTTATGTTACTGCATTGATTATTTCTTCTTGCTGTATATTTATAACTCTTATAAATGTGTATAGATTACAATTAAATATATAGTAAATAACTTTATGACTTGTTTATTTGATTATTATATTTTATCGTTTCTGCTGTAAGATTCTGTGTTTTGTTTTCTTATTCTCTTCTTATTTTTCTTATTTAACCCTATTGATTATCCACGTTCCGGATTGTTTAAGTCGAACATGTGTGGATTATTGTCAATTTAAACTTCCCAAAATGTGGGTCGTCACAGTAGGTATCAAAGCGAAGGTTTAGCGATAACCTTGGCTTTGTGGGGTTTGACTCATTAGAGATAGGGTAGTAATACCCTAGAATGAGTCTGTTTGAGTGTGTGTGTGTGTATATATATATATATATGAGAGAGCGTACTTGTTAATGTTATAAATTGTTTTATATTGTGTTTACTTATCCGTTGAGTTGTTTATGAATTCTGGTCGATGTGCGGGACACCGTGATATCGATAGGGGTTTCTAAACACTTAAACGAGGCAAGTCGACATAATATTGTTAAAAATAATCGAGTAAATAAAATAATTTTGGTTAAACTATGTTATATATAAAGTGATTTTTAATGAAATTGTTGTTAGGAAATGATAATATTTAATTGTAACAACCCGACATTTCGTACCCATTTAATTATCACCTCTTGACGATCTAATCTGGTTGCTAATAAGCTATTGGCATTTTGATCGAATTGAAATTCTCTTCTTATCCGGTTTGAATTCTTTTCAAATTGGATTGAAATTCAATTATAAGATTTTTGTTAAAAGGATTGTGGGCTTAACAAATCATCTGGGTCCATTCTTTCTTGGTGCCGTATTCACCAAAGACAACCCATCCCCATTCCCCTCTTCGTTCAATTGCGTTTCTAACCCTAACCAAAAACAAAGCAAACGAAAAAATGGCGACGATCTCCTATTCGTTTTCTCGATCAGACTAGGGCTTGGCCTCGTTCGTTCTTTCGATGCTTGCTAGGGCTTTCGTTCCTCTTGCGCTCTGGTTTGTGGGCTTTGTATGTCGAAGCGCGTGATTGGTTCGATCGATTTCGAGATGATCCTTGTTGCTTGCTCCTCCGATCAAGCGTGCTCTTCACTTCGAACAAGGTGAGTGTTCATCACTCACATCTAATTCATACGAAAGTCTGGATTTCGTTTATCTGGGTTCAATCCCCTCCATTTCGTTCGTATATATTATTTGAACTCGTCAATCAAATTATTATGGCCATTGATTTTCGTATTGATGAATGAGATGATTTACGACTTGTTCAAAATCGTATATATTCGTATATTTGATACTTGTTCTCCACGACTTTGAATCTGGACTTGGTTTTGGGATTTATCTCTGACCTTTTCATATGCTTTGTTCGATCATGACACACTTGATTTTGACCTGGTTAACACTTGCATTGACACGGCTTCGGCCATCTTTGTGTTCATCCCTGTCTTCATCTCTGGCCATCTTCTCTGGTCTCCACTTGAACATTGCATTCGTGAATATGATGTTGTCTGGTTGTTCGAACTTGTTCATGCGATTTCATGTATCACTGTACTGATTTTCTTCCATTCTCTGACCTCTGCATTCATTGTCGTGCACCCTGGTTTGAACTATACTTGTTTCGATCTGTTGCATTTGCTTGATTTCCTGATTCATACATGTTCATCCCTGAATACTTTCTCGACCTGCTGTAGTTGTTCATATGCCAGTTAGCTTGCCATTGTATGTATTTATGTTGTAGATTTTAGTTCAAACTATGATCTTGTTTGAAGTTATACTTTAGACTTAAATCACTTCACTGCCTTGACTTGTTTACTGGTGATCCTGATGGGAGCTTCATCTGACATTAATCTTCACTGCTACAGTTGTTTATATCCCTCTGGTCTTTAACTTGAAATCACATAGCTTTGAATGTGATCATTTTTTGTTCTGCACTTGTCTTGCTGCCTTTGCCTATGTCTGTTCACTTGACACCATACATGTATGTTTATTTTGCCTTAGTTCAGTAGCACTTGCTTTTGTTCTCTGAGTTGACATTGGGTTGATTTTTACTTGCAGCTTGACCATTTGTTTGTGCATGTTGTTTCAGTGTACATTGATGCTTTAACTTGTTTGTAGCCTTTGTAGTTGCAGTTCACACTATGATAATTGTAGCTTCTGTCTTTGAATGATCATGGTTGCAGTTCTCATTTATTCTTCAACATACCATGTTGTCCCGACCTTTGCATACCTTCTCTAAATTGTTGAGCCTGGACACATATTGTTCATGTGTACATATTTCGTATTCTCTTAGTTGAAGCTTTATGCTGCTGCACTGCCTTGTTCTCGAATCTGATACATTGCATTGATGCCTTGTATCATTTGCATTTTGTCATTTTGCTTCACTGATGACCTTATCTTCTAATGAGGCTGATCTGCGTCTTTTCTGTTGTGTGTTGTAGTGCCATATCTTTGGTGCTCTCGCCTTCAGTTTGCTATTTCCCTATGCCTTGCTTTGCGACATGTTGAACTTGTTCCACTTGTTGCCTCTTTCACTGGGTACACTGTTTCATTTCACTGATGCAGCCTTGCCCTTAAATACAAGTGGTGGCTGCATTTTCGTAGCAGTTTTACCCTTGTCCCTTGTGGTGACTTTATATTCTGTTGTGGCGAGGCAGTGCACGCGTGCGTGCACTGCAGCCACACCGAATTGACAGATTTTAATCGATATCTCTTTTATTCTTAATTCATCGACCTGTTGCGTAATTCGTAGGCTGTATTGGCGAGGCAGTACACGTTAGCGTGTACTGCAGCCAATTAGCATTGATATTTTTAAATTGACATTTCAATTGCTTAAACTGCTTTGGATTTCTGTTTTGTGGAGAAACACTGTTTAGTGTTATATCTGCCGTTATCCAATTCTCGTATCGAGAGTTGGATATACGAGATTTCTGTGACTGTCATCTATATTGAGATTGATTATTATTGCTTCTATGCTCTAATAACTGATTTTGAATTAGACTGATCCGAGTATTATTTTCTTTTGAATGTAATACTCGGGTCAGACCGAGTATTTACAGGTTGTAGATTTCTAGCTTTGAGTTGCTGCTAGAGCTATGAAGACTTTTTATATCATTTGAAGTGGTCTTCGTCCTGTTGAAGTAGTCAGTGTGTCTGTTTTAAGATGATAATGTATTCATGTATATTAGTCGATAATGTACTTGTATATATAACTTCTTGAGTCGACAATTGTAGTTGTATCATTTGTATTGTGTCAAATGTATTGTAACTGATATCAGTTATTGTATATATGAGACTTTTCGTTCCATCTTTATTCCGCATTTATGTTATCTGTGTTATTTTTTTATATCTATTGTCCTAAACTATTATAGCCACTGTGTAGTAGCTTTGAGTTTGTATCGGTATGTCGGGTTTCCTCTAAAAATGAAATGCAATGTTTTATTATCTGACATATCGGTGCTCGCACAAGGCAATTACATAGATGGTCGCTCCTCAACAGCCTTATTCTCCGTGCTAGTTGACAGCACTACACCGTAGTATTCTTGGCTAGCGTGGGTATAGAGGTGGGGCGTCACAGCTTGGTATCAAAGCCTGGGGTTTAGGACAATTATAAAACATAACTTAGATGGAACATGTGTTACAACTATTTGTCGATGTTTTATCTCTCATCTTTACATATGACTATTTTTGACTGTTAGGTATGAATTCCTAACGCTTATTCTTGTGTTTTCGGCTTTGAATTGATTTAGCCGATGTTGATTTTGTTTTAATTTGGCAAATTAAAGCCATTTTGACTTTTGGACTTTGTTCCACTTTTGTTCTATGCTATGAGTGTCATTGTGTACCCGTTACACTGTGATGAAAAATAGCTGGACCAGTTGCAAATTGAGTGATTTTGATTTCTCATTCACATCTAGTTTGAATCTCAGCGATTTTGAACTTGGTATTTTGTGTTTTCCTCATCTGGATTCCCCTTCGACTTCGGTCACTTTGTTTTTGAGAAATTGCTAATTTCTTGATTTTCAAGACTCTGATTTTGTTTGCCGTTGGTTTCTTTGATAATGATGATTGATTCATTTTGTACTCGACTGCGGCTATTAATTGTTGGCTTCGACATTAACTTGATTCTTACTTTTGTTGAAGTCATTTATGCATTTCCGCTCGATTTGCTTTGTTTTTCCAGTTGATGATCGATTCTTCTTTTCTAATTAGTTGTTATCACCTTTGTCTATTTTGATAACTTCTATTTCTAGAATTTTTGGTATTCCTACTTTGATGAATTTGGAATCGAATTCTTTGGATTCTATTCACATCTTCGTATGTGAATTCTTGTGATTGATTGTTTCTACAATCATTTTTGTGATTTGTCACTTTAAAAATATAAAGGTTTTCTATACTAGTAGTAAATATTAAAATCCTTTTTCCAAACGATTTCAAAACTATTTTACTACAAAGCTCTTTTTCCTAAACCGTTTTCCAATCTATTAGTATATACAAGCCTTTATTTCACTCGTATGAGAAATTGAATTAAACGGCTTAGTAAAACAAGTGGTATGAAACGCTTGCGTTTACTTCGTCGGTTAACTCCTGGACTTGTTCGATTGAACTTTTTGTGACAATTTTCTAGTGTAATTGACACTTCTCGTTGATCATGACGATCATTTTAAGGTTAGTCTAGACCGCAGTAGTGTGATTCCGACTCACACATATTTCTTTGTTCGCAAGGTTAGACTAGACCGCAGTAGTGTGATTCCGACTCACACATATCTCTTCGTCCGCAAGGTTAGTCTAGACCGCAGTAGTGTGATTCCGACTCACACATATCTCTTTGTTTGCAAGGTTAGTCTAGACCGCCGTAGTGTGATTCCGACTCACACATATCTCTTTGTTCGCAAGGTTAGACTAGACCGCAGTAGTGTGATTCCGACTCACACATATCTCTTTGTTTGCAAGGTTAGACTAGACACCACTTGTGTGATTCCATTCACACATACCTTTTTGCTTTTTGGTTAGTCTGGACCTTAATTAGTGTGATTCCGACTCACACATGTCTTTTTGTTTGCAAGGTTAGACTAGACACCACTTGTGTGATTCCATTCACACATACCTTTTTGCTTTTTGGTTAGTCTGGACCTTAATTTGTGTGATTCCACTCACCCATGTCTTTTTTTTCTGCGAGGTTAGCCTAGACCTCAATCTGTGTGATTCCGACTCACACGCGTGGGATAGCGACCCACGGTCTTCGGACCATTCCTATGTGAAACTTTAATGGATGGCTTCCATGAGATAGCGTCTCATCTTGTGATACCGGTATTTTGGAGTTTTCATGCTCCCATTTTGTGATAGGCATTTCCCTTTTCCTTTATATGGTTTAGACTAGCAAATGTGCGATGTCTCTTTCTCTGCGAGGTTAGCCTAGACCTCAATCTGTGTGATTCCGACTCACACGCGTGGGATAGCGACCCACGGTCTTCGGACCATTCCTGTGTGAAACTTTAATGGTTAGCCACCATGAGATAGCGTCTCGTCTTGTGAAACCGGTGTTTTGGAGTTTTCATACTCCCGTTTTCTGATAGGCTTTTTCCCCCCTTTTTATGATTTCTGGATTTCTTGTGATGATTTCTAGAATTTGTGCTTCACCAATTTTCGTGATTTCTATTGACAAGTTTTGTCAATTTTTGTGTATTGGTGAATTCATGTGTTATTGACTTGTTATGAATACAAGTTTAGGGTATGATATCCCTTTCTATCTTTGAGAAGATTCTTGTGACATTTTTGATGAATGAAAATTCATTTGGCATTATATTTTGATGTCAGTTATTTTGATGAGATTTTGACGTGTTAACTTCAGTACTCGTCAATTTTGAAATGGATTTACAAGCGGTTCTCCCGCAATACTGATATTGCTAATTTAATCACGTGTTTTCAAAATTCTTTATTTTTTTTTAAAAAAAAAGTTGTTTCAAAAATATAAATTAAAATTGTTTTCAAAATTTTTACAGCTTACATTTTCAAAAGAACGAGGAAGCGATTTAAACATTTCAGAAAAATCGAGGACTATGACCCCTTTCTTTTACTGATTCGCTTAATTCCGGACTTGTCCGTTTGAGAATGTGAAATGTTATTTTTAAAACACACGATTCTGCACTTTCAAGGAAACGATAAAGAGATTTAAACGATTTAGCAAAAGTACGGAGTATGAAACCATACTTTTACTACTTCGGTTAATTCCGGACTCGTTAATTGAATATTTATGACTTCTGATTATCGTTTTTGATAAGCAGATGTTTGTGAAATTTGATTATCGTTTGAGATAATTAAATATTTTTCGATTTGATAATCGAATGTTTGTGATTTCTGATTATCGTTTTTGATAATCAGATATTTGTGAAATTTGATTATCGTTTGAGATAATTAAATATTTTTCGATTTGATAATCGAATCTTTGTGATTTCTGATTATCGTTTTTGATAATCAGATATTTGTGAAATTTGATTATCGTTTGAGATAATTAAATATTTTTCGATTTGATAATCGAATGTTTGTGATTTCTGATTATCGTTTTTGATAATCAGATATTTGTGAAATTTGATTATCGTTTGAGATAATTAAATATTTTTCGATTTGATAATCGAATCTTTGTGATTTCTGATTATCGTTTTTGATAATCAGATATTTGTGAAATTTGATTATCGTTTGAGATAATTAAATATTTTTCGATTTGATAATCGAATCTTTGTGATTTCTGATTATCGTTTTTGATAATCAGATATTTGTGAAATTTGATTATCGTTTGAGATAATTAAATATTTCTCGATTTGATAATTAAATAATTTTTCGATTTGATAATCGAATCTTTGTGATTTCTGATTATCGTTTTTGATAATCAGATATTTGTGAAAATTCGATTATCGTTTTAGATGATTGAATATTTGCGATTTTGAGATTCGAGCTTCGTCTTTTTCTCTGACGATTCAGGTGAGTAATTTGATTTACTCACATTCAATTCGTGCAGTACGTGATTTCTGCTCTGATTCCTTTTCTTTTAAATGCTGGAACTCGATTGATTCTTGCTTTTTGATAGTCGTCTGATTTTGATTCCTTGATCCCCACGATGTTGATCCTTTTGACTTGAAGCAGTCGAACCTTTTTGATTCTATGTATGATACTTCCATAATTCCTATACTTCCCTGTTGATCTTTGCTTTGCTTATGCATTCGACATTGTTATGTCCCTATGGTTGTTACCTCTTTCCCACTTATCTCTTAGGATTGCGAGGACGCAATTTCTTTAAGGAGGGGAGTCTGTAACAACCCGACATTTCGTACCCATTTAATTATCGCCTCTTGACGATCTAATCTGGTTGCTAATAAGCTATTGGCATTTTGATCGAATTGAAATTCTCTTCTTATCCGGTTTGAATTCTTTTCAAATTGGATTGAAATTCAATTATAAGATTTTTGTTAAAAGGATTGTGGGCTTAACAAATCATCTGGTTCCATTCTTTCTTGGTGCCGTATTCACCAAAGACAACCCATCCCCATTCCCCTCTTCGTTCAATTGCGTTTCTAACCCTAACCAAAAACAAAGCAAACGAAAAAATGGCGATGATCTCCTCTTCGTTTTCTCGATCAGACTAGGGCTTGGCCTCGTTCGTTCTTTCGATGCTTGCTAGGGCTTTCGTTCCTCTTGCGCTCTGGTTTGTGGGCTTTGTATGTCGAAGCGCGTGATTGGTTCGATCGATTTCGAGATGATCCTTGTTGCTTGCTCCTCCGATCAAGCGTGCTCTTCACTTCGAACAAGGTGAGTGTTCATCACTCACATCTAATTCATACGAAAGTCTGGATTTCGTTTATCTGGGTTCAATCCCCTCCATTTCGTTCGTATATATTATTTGAATTCGTCAATCAAATTATTATGGCCATTGATTTTCGTATTGATGAATGAGATGATTTACGACTTGTTCAAAATCGTATATATTCGTATATTTGATACTTGTTCTCCACGACTTTGAATCTGGACTTGGTTTTGGGATTTATCTCTGACCTTTTCATATGCTTTGTTCGATCATGACACACTTGATTTTGACCTGGTTAACACTTGCATTGACACGGCTTCGGCCATCTTTGTGTTCATCCCTGTCTTCATCTCTGGCCATCTTCTCTGGTCTCCACTTGAACATTGCATTCGTGAATATGATGTTGTCTGGTTGTTCGAACTTGTTCATGCGATTTCATGTATCACTGTACTGATTTTCTTCCATTCTCTGACCTCTGCATTCATTGTCGTGCACCCTGGTTTGAACTATACTTGTTTCGATCTGTTGCATTTGCTTGATTTCCTAATTCATACATGTTCATCCCTGAATACTTTCTCGACCTGCTGTAGTTGTTCATATGCCAGTTAGCTTGCCATTGTATGTATTTATGTTGTAGCTTTTAGTTCAAACTATGATCTTGTTTGAAGTTATACTTTAGACTTAAATCACTTCACTGCCTTGACTTGTTTACTGGTGATCCTGATGGGAGCTTCATCTGACATTAATCTTCACTGCTACAGTTGTTTATATCCCTCTGGTCTTTAACTTGAAATCACATAGCTTTGAATGTGATCATTTTTTGTTCTGCACTTGTCTTGCTGCCTTTGCCTATGTCTGTTCACTTGACACCATACATGTATGTTTATTTTGCCTTAGTTCAGTAGCACTTGCTTTTGTTCTCTGAGTTGACATTGGGTTGATTTTTACTTGCAGCTTGACCATTTGTTTGTGCATGTTGTTTCAGTGTACATTGATGCTTTAACTTGTTTGTAGCCTTTGTAGTTGCAGTTCACACTATGATAATTGTAGCTTCTGTCTTTGAATGATCATGGTTGCAGTTCTCATTTATTCTTCAACATACCATGTTGTCCCGACCTTTGCATACCTTCTCTAAATTGTTGAGCCTGGACACATATTGTTCATGTGTACATATTTCGTATTCTCTTAGTTGAAGCTTTATGCTGCTGCACTGCCTTGTTCTCGAATCTGATACATTGCATTGATGCCTTGTATCATTTGCATTTTGTCATTTTGCTTCACTGATGACCTTATCTTCTAATGAGGCTGATCTGCGTCTTTTCTGTTGTGTGTTGTAGTGCCATATCTTTGGTGCTCTCGCCTTCAGTTTGCTATTTCCCTGTGCCTTGCTTTGCGACATGTTGAACTTGTTCCACTTGTTGCCTCTTTCACTGGGTACACTGTTTCATTTCACTGATGCAGCCTTGCCCTTAAATACAAGTGGTGGCTGCATTTTCGTAGCAGTTTTACCCTTGTCCCTTGTGGTGACTTTATATTCTGTTGTGGCGAGGCAGTGCACGCGTGCGTGCACTGCAGCCACACCGAATTGACAGATTTTAATCGATATCTCTTTTATTCTTAATTCATCGACCTGTTGCGTAATTCGTAGGCTGTATTGGCGAGGCAGTACACGTTAGCGTGTACTGCAGCCAATTAGCATTGATATTTTTAAATTGACATTTCAATTGCTTAAACTGCTTTGGATTTCTGTTTTGTGGAGAAACACTGTTTAGTGTTATATCTGCCGTTATCCAATTCTCGTATCGAGAGTTGGATATACGAGATTTCTGTGACTGTCATCTATATTGAGATTGATTATTATTGCTTCTATGCTCTAATAACTGATTTTGAATTAGACTGATCCGAGTATTATTTTCTTTTGAATGTAATACTCGGGTCAGACCGAGTATTTACAGGTTGTAGATTTCTAGCTTTGAGTTGCTGCTAGAGCTATGAAGACTTTTTATATCATTTGAAGTGGTCTTCGTCCTGTTGAAGTAGTCAGTGTGTCTGTTTTAAGATGATAATGTATTCATGTATATTAGTCGATAATGTACTTGTATATATAACTTCTTGAGTCGACAATTGTAGTTGTATCATTTGTATTGTGTCAAATGTATTGTAACTGATATCAGTTATTGTATATATGAGACTTTTCGTTCCATCTTTATTCCGCATTTATGTTATCTGTGTTATTTTTTTATATCTATTGTCCTAAACTATTATAGCCACTGTGTAGTAGCTTTGAGTTTGTATCGGTATGTCGGGTTTCCTCTAAAAATGAAATGCAATGTTTTATTATCTGACATATCGGTGCTCGCACAAGGCAATTACATAGATGGTCGCTCCTCAACAGCCTTATTCTCCGTGCTAGTTGACAGCACTACACCGTAGTGTTCTTGGCTAGCGTGGGTATAGAGGTGGGGCGTCACATTAATTATCATCGATTATTGATTGAATTAAAAATAAAACTAATACTTAGTGAATTTTATTTTATAAAGCATTGATAATTAAATTGAATTGAAATATAATTGCAATAAGAATTGTTTAAAATGACCAACTAGTAAATTAATGGAATATTTCGATAATAAGCTATGGAAATTTGTTCATATTTATAATATAGCTTATATATAGAAATGATTATATAAATTTGAGAATTTTGAATTAAAAATTCTTTTGTTATCAACATTGTTTTCACGCCTTAAAATTTTAATAATAGTATTATATGAAAGAGTCTTTACTAGAAATATATTAAAAAGATTTTTGAAAAAAAACATTAAACTCGCTTGGTTGTTGAGAAATAATTCTGGAGATGACTGCAACATCGCCAGTATTCATTTCCGGGTTTCAGGGTGAGAATTGCTACTAGAAGAAATTTATTATAAATTAAAACCTTTTTGATTATGAAAGAAAAATACATATTCTTAGTGTGATTTAATAAGTATATGAAAATAATTTTGAACTTAAAATTGGAAATTGTATATAAGAAATAAGTTACAACTTATAAATTTGAGTAGGAAAATAAACCAAATTTAAAATAGTTAAATTTTTTGGTTAAGCAAAAATAATTGAATTAAGAAATATTAAATTGATTGAGTTAGTGAAATGAAATAAATAAAATATAGTTTATCTCGTGAAAGCTAAAATAAAAAAATAATTTGAATTGCATTTGAAATGAAGCAGATAAATTGACAAAATGAAATTATGAATGAATAAATTATATAGTTTATAGGTTTGTGAATATTAAGCTAAACAAATTTAAATTGTTAAATGTGGATGATAAGAAATTTTACTTGAATAAAAAAAGAGCAATAGATTGAAATAAAATAAAGTTTAACTTAATAAATTGAATTGGATATTAAATGAAATTAGATAAACTAGTAAAGTGGATTAATTTCATTTGGGCTATAGAATGAATAAGGACTTGAATTTTTAAAGTGAAATGTAATTTAAGTGTGAAAGAATAAATAAAATAAATAAATTTAAGTAAAATTAATATGGTTAATTGAATTTAATCTACATTGGATATAAATAAATAAAAGGCAAGTGGAGTAGTTAAAAAAAATTGAACGTTAAATAATATAATATGGAATAAGTTATTAAAATAAATTATAAATTGAATTCAACTTTAAAGAGGTTAAATGAATTGATCGTGGAAGGAAATTATATATTTCTTAATATGAATTGAGTTATAAATCAAATTTACTTTAGTAAATTAATAATATGAATTCGAATAAATGAAGTAAAATCGATGAGTTAATAATATCTTAAAATATGAAGTACTAATAATAAACGTGATTGTGTAATATAAAATATTTATAATGAATTTAGATAAGTTATAAATGATGTTAGTATAATAAAAGGAGAAAGATATACCATGTGGAAATAAAACAAATTTAACTTAATCATGGTTAAGTGGAATAATTTTATAAATGATTCACCAATGAATTTATATGAAATAAGTAAACAAAATGGAAAACTACTGGAATTTCACAAATTAAATTGAATAAAATTGAACATAATGAATTTATAATGAATATTAATAAATTGGAAGAAATAAATGGAATGTAAATCAATTAAATGTGGAGGAAACAAATGTAAATAATTGAAACATATAGTTTAAATGTGAATATATCTAATTGTAGTCAATCAAGTGTGAATGCAATGAATATTGGTTGATTGAATAAAAATGGATTGAAACTAAATTAGTTAATGTAAATCAATTAAATGAGAATAGATTGAATATAAATCCTTGGTTTGATTAACGAAATGAATATTAATAAATGAATGTGAATCAATTTTAAATATATGGAATGCGGTATGGAATTAAATTACTTCTTAAGTATAGTTAAGTACACGAATTATTGAAATGAAATAATAGAAGAGAAAAAAACAGTGTAATTATAAACGAGTGTAAATTAATAGAATGTAAATTTATTAATGTTGATAAGTGCATGAAAATCAATCGGAAGTAAATAAATTGAATGAAAATTAATTAAACCTGAATCTAATTGAATAAAAGTTTGTTGAATGTAATAAATTGAATTGAATCAATTAAAATGTTAATGAAATGAATGTTAATAAGGAATGAATGGAATAGATTAAAGTTGACATTGGATAATACTATTCACATGGTTATAAATTAAATTGGATAAATTGGACGGATATTGATAGTTCGATGGTTTCTTTTGTTGCAAACCATTATTATTACCGTTTGATTGCATATGATTGTTGTATGTTATGTATTCATGATTATTTGTGTTGTTTGGATTCAAAATCCATATTAAATGCTTATGTTAGACTTATACATGTTTGTGTATCATTATAAGTAACTAACATTCCAAATTGAGTTGAGATAGGTACATACGAAGAATGTTGGACGTATACGTGGATTATTATATTCTTTGCTTGCTTAATACGAGCGAACTCGCTCGTATTATAAATAATAAGGTACGTATCTCGGATTAAATACCGCGATTTTATATTTTTGCCCTGCGGGATGCCCCATCATTGAGATGAGATGTATATTTGATATATATGGTTATATTTGTGTTATATATTGAATTGTAAAAAATTTCCGATCGAGCCGCACAAAGGAGACTCTGTCGAAATTTTCCGTAATTCCGGGAGTTAGAAAAATTTTGAAGTTTTAAATTTTTTATGACTTATTTCCATATATAAGTATATTTTTCGTAAAAGCATAGTAAAGATTTTCTGATAAGATTGTGAAAATATAAGTGATTATTTGAATAAAATTCATTGTACATTAAATTCTTTACCTAACACCTTTTCGAGGACGAAAAGTTTTGAGTTAGGGAGTATGTAACGACCCGTGTTTTTGGTTATTTTAAAATTTTAAATTCAATGTAATTGTTGGATAAATTTGGATAGAAATAAAAATTGAATGATTTATTAATATTTTGATTTGATAATTAAATTGTTTAAAATTTAATATTGGAAAGTATTTGAATAATTTAATTTTGGATTTAAGATGATTAAAAATGATATTAGAAATTGATTTAAATTTTATTCAAAATATGAACGAAGATGGTTAACATTTAAAATTGGATTCAAAATGTGGATAATAAAAAAAACTCGGCCAAACCACGGTTTCCTTTTCTCGAGCCGTATTTAACTCGCCCTCCCCTTTCTTCTAATTGCGCGCACTCTATAAAAAAGGAAGGTCGATCTGTAAAAAAAAGGAGGAATCGATTTAGGGTCGTACACGATGGATTCGTAGAGGGCTCATGCGCGCGTTAGGGGGAGAAAGCACACGAGCCTAAGGCTCGAACTCGATCCACACAGCATCGCGTTGGTTGGTGTTGGCGATAGAGGGGAGCAGATGGCGACGAGGTGGGCACTGGAAGGTCGGCAGCGAACGGCGATGGCGTGAGGGGATTGATCGAGTGGCGATTAGGGTTTGGAGTTGGATTCTTTCGCGTACGTGCTGCGTGCGCGATGGCGTAGGGGGTCTGGACGGTGGCATCGGCTGGCGATCATGATCGATCACCGGTTGCTAAAAAATAATAATAATAATTTCACGTACGAAGGTGGATGTCGTGATCGAAGACGTGGCCTGGTAGCTGTAGATTTGCGTAAAGAATGGTAATAGGTCTGGTTTTTTTTTCTTTGATTAATTTAGTTGTAAATTAATATTAATTAAAGAGGCTATATTAATTATTTCGTAAATTCTTCTATACGAGGTCTGATTGCGGATGAACGATTTGCATTAGAATCATATCAACACGATCTGCAGTATGGAGCTGGATTCGTGTCTATTTGAATCAAGGAAATTTTCTGATTCAAACAAGTGAGTGTTCTATGTTCACAATTGATTAAAATTATTTTTGTGTAGTTAATTTATACTGTAAAGTGATTGAAATTTATTGGTTGCGGTTTAATAAGTTTAATCGACATTTAAATTGAAATATGAATCGATTGATAAAAATTTAATGGACAGCTAAAAAAATAAATTAAAATTTAACTGCCCGTAAAACACCCGACACTAATAATTAGGAAAATTGTGTGAATTTTATTGACTGTTTGGATGTTTGTTGGTGATGGATGCTATTGGTTGATATTTGAATGTTATTTAATTTTGATATATCATATTATCTTCCTGTATGTTATTTACAGTATATAAAACTGTAAATTGAATTATTTTGAATAAATTAAGAAATATGTTGCAATGACATATACCTATGACATTTATTTTTGGATTGAAATGATATATATCTATCCTTGGAATTAAACTGAAATAATTGCTTCACTTTGCCATAGGATAGGAAATTATATATAGACACCGGATTGGTTAAATTAAATGATTTTAAAAGTTGTTTGAAATTATTTAAATGAATTGATTTTTAAGAATAAAAATTGAATTTATGAAAATTGAATTATTTTGAATTGGAGCTCGAAATGTTGGAATTTAAACTTAATAAACAAAATTGTTTAATTAATCGAAGTTTAGAATTTTAAGTTAAAATTTGAAATACGGCTTAAATTTTCGAAGTTAATTTGTTTTAAAAGATTGGTCTTTTATTCGAACTTTGAATATTTCTAAGAGAAATTGATATGAAATGATATTTCAAATTTGAGTTTGGAATTGGAAATTTGGATTCAAAATTTGGTATTGAAAGTAAATTTGATTTAAGTGTTTAAATCGATATTTTGAAATCGAATTTGGAATTAGAACTGAAATTGGAAATTTATTTGAAATTAAAATTTGAATTAATTGAAATTGGAAATTAATTTGAAATTGGAAATTTAAATTAATTTGGAATTGGAAATTAATTTAAAAATTTGGATTTAAATTAATTTGGAAATGGAAATTGAAAGTGAAAGAAATTTATGGATTGAAATCGAAATTTATAAGGAATCATATTTATTCGAGTTGGAATCGGAATTGAACCAATTAAATCGAAATGGAATTGATTTGGGTAGGGAATTGGGAAGTTGATCGTTTTGACTTTGGAATTATTTTTAAATGAACATTTAGTTGAAATGATTTAAAATTCTATATTCTTTAAATATTCAGATTATTTTGATTTTTCAAACTATTTTACTATATAAACCATTTTTATATTCAAATTATTTCCATTAAACTATTTTTAGCTATTTAACTATTTTAAATTATTTTCAAAAATTCAAACTGGTTAAAGGGTAAATTGTTTATATTTAAATCTTAGATTTAAATACGAACTAGGTTAAAGTGAAGATTATAACCTAAATTGAATTCAAATCAAAATTTGGAAGTGAAATTGATTTATCGGACAAAATTAATAATTTTGAATATATGATGATTTCGAAATGGATTTGATTTTTGAAACGAATATGATATTTTGATATCAAGTGCAAATTGTTTCGAAATATAAAAGAACCAACCGGTGTGTAAAATGACGATTGGTTGTTAAAGAGACCGGGGCATCTTATTGGCATACTTTCTGTCAATACTGGAACCACTTTGACAACCATGTACGCAGTGAATGATATCCAAAATGTAGTGGTTGAATTGGCGACGTTTGCCGGAATGAAGTAAGAGAACGATGATGGATAGCCTTGACATTCGTGTCATAATTAAAATGACTAAAATAGGAGCCTATGTCTGGCCATTGAGGTTAGCTACCTCTAGCGACGTTGATCCCTCATATTACTATTGTGGTTTCGGATTCGATGGGTGCACCTTATTTGTCGTTTGGATTGATTGTCGCGGTCGGCCACGGATGAGTTACGACCAGCCAGAAAGGGTAAACTGGTAGAATTATACCTTGGGCATTGCCTAACGTGCCTTTTCATATTTATCCATATACGAGCCCATTACGATTTTGGTTTAAAAATGTAAAAACGTGTTAAGGTGGATCAATGTAAAGCCTTAACGCTATTTTGATATTAATTTTACTGATAGACATTATATATTATAGCGTATACTATTATATATAAATAGTTTAACGGATCCTTAGGAGATGGAAAATCCCGTAACCTCTCTTAAGTTATTGCACTCATATTTGTGATATTGATTTGACTTACATAAGAGTATTTTAATCCTGACTCGAGTGTTTTGTTTTTCTCATTACGCCCGGGTCAGTCCTGAATTTTTTTTCAGTGGTATATTACTATTATTATTATACCCTGTATCATGATATGTTATTGCATTGATTATTTCTCCTTGATGTATATTTATAACTTTGATAAATGTGTATAGATTACAATTAAATATAAAGTAAACAGCTTTATGAATTGTTTATTTGATTATTATATTTTATCGTTTCCGCTGTAAAATTCTGTGTTTTGTTTTCTTCTTCTCTTTTTATTTTTCTTATTTAACCCTACTGATTATCCACGTTTCGGATTGTTTAAGTCGAACATGTGTGGATTATTGTCGATTTAAACTTTACAAAATGCGGGTCTTCACATTTTACCACTGTTGCAAATGTGCCACTAGCACGATATTTTTACTACCCGTACAAATTTTCATCTTCACGTTTATTGGACTTCCTCCTATGGTATAACAACAAACATTAAACTCAGCATTTATAAGTAATATCTCATATAAAACTTGACTTGCAAAAAATTCATGAGATTCATGTATATAAGTTGCAATACCAGAAGACAATTTTTGCATCAATGAATCAAAGAAGTAGGAGACGCAGCAAGTGGCATGGTCATGATGGTGATGTTAGTTCTTTTAGCATAGGTAACATGACGGTGATGTTAGTTCTTTTAGCATAGGTTGGACTGGATCAAAGCTAATAAAACATGATGCAGTCAGCCTAGGATATATATATATATATATTAAGAAGATTCAATTAAAAATAAATAAACATGCAGTAAAGACTTGATAACCAATGCAGTCAGATCTTGTTGATTGTCGAATATACAGACTGTTTAAGGTTCTAACCAATGCAGCCAGATCAACTGCCAAACATTTCCTTGCTCTCTCTACATACGCACGTGCTTCATCATACTGAGAAAACAACAGTACTATTAGTTCAACTGTGAAAAAACCTACACCGGACGTTTCATTTTAAAGAAGTGATACCTTATGGGGACGAACTGAAAGAACAGCTCTAAAGAAGGCACCATTGCTGCTACCATCACCACTTGTAGTGGTATTACCAACAGTTCTAAGTTTTCTTTCGTCTCTATCATCCAATTTAGAAACATATTCAGACATTTGATCCCACTCACCCATGTTCCAAGCAGCATTGGCAGGATAAGTTGAAGAAAATAAATCACTAAAGCGTATTAGTTATAACAAAATGTTTATGTGTGTTGACTGTGGATGCCAATGCATTTGAAACAAAACATTGGTGCCATTTCAAGTCGAGCAGCTGGTTCAGCAGCATTCCATTGCTCCTTTCAAAGATCATTTAGTTCCTCCCAGCGATCTGGTTCCATCACTATACAATCAAGTTCCTTTTCTAGTGCATACTAGCAGGTGATCTCAAGGCCCACTTCAAATATACAATAACGTGATGAAGATGGACTTACCACAATGTACTCATAGTTGAAACTTCTAGATCTTTGGCTTGATGTTCTTTGCCACTTGATATTGTTCGCATTAACAAGTGTCTCTTCATTAAATTTTACACTTTCCTCAATTGAAAGTTTGTTGAATCTCTTCTTATCGTGTTTGATACTTCTTTTCACTTCCACCTTATTTTAAGAAGCATATGAAATTCAATGTTAACATCAAAGTTATGGTATTCATTAAGACAAATGAGCATAGGAGTATTATGGCTGTTTATTCAAAGAGTTTACTTAAATCTTTAACAATGCATTAGGGTGAAAGTAAAATATCATATTAGGCTTGGAAGCATCAATGATTATATGATTAAAGAAATGCAGAAAGTGCATGAAATAAATATATGATTTAATGATTTGCATCAATATTTCATCTAGAACCATCAATTGTTTACAAGGAGATAATAAAATGTCATCTGGCATGAAAGATAACATAGTTTGATTCAAACATTTACACCTAATATAAAAACTTTTAAAGTTTTCTTAGCTTAACATGGACGAAACAAGTCGTTCTTATAATAACAGCTGAAATGACAATAAAGAACATAAACGATGTATAAACCAATACATGCAGTGGCATGAGAAAAGGACAATGCTCATGCACAATGTGATTCCCTGTTTATACGCTTTTACACTATCTCATTTTACTTTCATCTCATTTTACTTTCCTCGCTGACATTTACTACTGATTGGCTGACAAACTAACGCTGCCAAGGATTGAAACTCTACGTTGGAGATTATGTATATGAATCTTCTATTGGAAGCATATGTAGCACCTCAACTTAGTGTAGAGTACACATGGACAACCTTTTAGAGGCCACCAAATCAAGAAAATATCTAGGTGTTATAGGTAAGCTAGTCTAACTTGACCACATCCCAGCAACTAAAAAAAGAATAGCATTTTCAAAATCTTTGTTTGAAGTAGACATACCTACAAGACGAAGTAGAAATGGAGATCTATATAGGTGAAATTATTAAAGTATCGGTTAAGTTACTGACATCCATCCTCATTCCACTCATTAAATTGCCAAACATCAGCTGTATTTTCTCACAACTCTTCACAGGCTGATAAAAAATAAATATACTAACATTAACATTGAAAAATTTAACTTACTTTAAACATCCAATACTTAAATCAGCAAACCAATGGTCTCACCTCTGACTTTAACACCTCTACAGCACTCATAAAATCCTTCATAAATTCTCCCAAATCCTGACAATCCAAATTAACAATTAACGATTAAACCACTGTAATCATATAATTACAGTTGCAAAACAATTATTTATTTAAAAAATAACAAAGAAAGAAAGTTGACCTCTTCCTTGTCAATTCGAATTTTGAACTCTAATGTCATTTAAATTTGAACAAAATTGAAAAACTAATGAATCTTTAAAAAGCTCACCGAAGCATGGCATGGGAGGCTGAGAAGTGAAGCGATGTTGTGAAACCATTGGTTGAGTGGGATGAGCTGAAGACGAAGGAGGTATGTGTTTTTTATTAATCATATTTAAGAGATTTTTTTTATTTCCTGTTGACAGAAGTTTAATTTAGGGATTTGGGTGGTTTTCACTATAGATGAGTTAATGAAAAAATAAAAAGTGAAGCGGGGAAGGAGAAAGATTTTGCGTAAACTGAAAATGTTGAAGGGATTACACTTTAGCAGCGTTTTTTTTAATTTTTTAATGGATGCACCTAATTAAACGCTACTATATATTGCTACCAATAACATATTTTCTTGTAGTGCTAGTTTATGGCAACAACGCATTGCATCTTGCTCTTTCTATTGTCAGCTTGCTATCAACTCTGGTTGTCATGCTGCATCACCTGCTTTCTGGTGCACACATGTGAAACATTGGCTAATGTCTGTATCTCACCTGCTCCAATAGAGAAGCATTGTCTACCGCCTGCTTGTTGGTCCAATTCATATCACAACATCAAGGTTTGCAGCATCAGAAATTTAAATAAATACATCAGCAGCCTCATATCCATGTTGAAAAACAAAAAAACAAAAATGATTTTGTTCTTGTTTAATTAGGTCCTCAATTATTTTAACTGAACTCTACTTTCATGATGTAAAATAATAAAATCAAGTATCAGGGTAGTTACAAAATATAAATGGCAGTCAGGGAATTGATCACATCACATAGTCAAATGCAGCCAAGATTAATATTCCATATTATGTTCAAGCTTTTATTTATTTATAAGGGACCAAAGCCAAGCTAACGCAAACAACCTACTATATCCATGGCTTATTTCTTCTTGATGTACATAGCCATAGACAATGATCACAGTTGCATACCATTGTATACTGACCATTTGAAAGATAAAAACAAAAATAATGTTCATTATTATGTTCATGTCTTGCTAGCATTTATGTATAAAAATATTGTCTTCTAAGAACTATGCAAGTGTATAAAAATAATGATGTTCATGTCTTGCTTAGATTATAAGATAAAACAACATAATATATTATTAAATAAATAGTGTCTTATAGCTAGTTATTAATAAGATGTTAACTTTATTATGCAATGCAACAATTAAATGACAAACATGTAAAAACAAAATTGGTACGCCATTATCACATTGTTAATTCACTTGCTGCTATATTATAAGATAGACAATAAATGAGAAATTCTTTAAAAAATTTAAATTAATTTTTCCTTACTTCAACATGGTAAATTGCTAACACACAAGACCAATTTATAAGGAAAAACATTTCTGGTGGATGAGAACTAAAGTATAAGTTGAAAAAAAAATTATCTAGCTATAAAAATAGATTATTGTTAGAGCATTTTCCAAACTCTAGACGTGTTATTATGATGAAGCCAACTAAACACCAATGTCTTAGTTTAGAGCATCGCATATATCCCCAAGACTATAAAATGGAAGTAAAAAGGGGTAAAACTACAATGCTCAATGTTAAGATCACATAAACATAATATGGTTTGGTACATAAAGGCAGATAAAGAAAAGAAAATTCCTCCTTAATGATTTTTTTCCTCCTTACTACATGCTTGACATGAGTAGGCCTATCAATGGTACGGGGTTTGGCCCGAACCCGGCCTGAACCCGCCCTATTTATGCGGGTATGGGTTTTGCCATTTACTACCCAAGCCCGACTCAGGCCCGATTCGGGTAGGCTATGGTTTTATCAAAACCCGGACCGGTTAGGCCCGACCCGACTATTATTTTTCCATCATATCAGACCATGAGTGTGTATGTTATTTATTTACCATTTTATTTGTTTACATGTAAATGTTTTTGATATTTTGTTATGAGCTTGACTACATCACCTTCCAATTTATATGTCAACTTTGTTTGTATACCAATTTTACCAAAGTTGTAGTTTTAAAATATGGTTTTAACATAAATATTTTGAGTTAGGTATATAGTTATTATCCAGTGGGCTTAAAAAGCCCGACGGGCCGGGCTCGGATATTGGGTTGAAATATCCTGCGGGTTCGGGCCGGGCTCGGGTTTTAATTATTGTAATTGGACTTGGGTCCGGGTTTTATAATACCCAGATCCAACCCTGCCCATTGACAGGCCTAGTCATGTGTGCTATAGAGTTAGATGAAAATTTTGGTATGCTAGCACAAATATGCTAATCTTCCAATTTCCAACACAATATTATTACAATAAACATAATTCCTTTATAACTGACAATAATTAAGAAAAATACTCAATTTACAGGAAGGTGATAGCTTGCACACATAAGAAAAGTTCTGATATAGATTCAGGTGTGTAAATAACACCAAACAGTTAACACTGAGTATAGAACTAAAAGAAAGTAAAAGATGTGTTTACTCTTAAAGCTTTTAGATATTGAACCCCTCTCTCAGTATCAAATTCAGTGAGGCATTCTCTTCAAAACAAGTTATAACCTAAATAGGTAATTGAACATGGAATCAGAGTAACAATTAACCAAGATGATTTTACTGATGACAAAATAACCAAATATAAGAAAATAAAATAAAACCTAACAAAAAAAAGATACATAAGAACCTAAATTACAAGAAGTTTGTGTGCAAGTGAGAGCGGTATTATTTTTCTTACTGAATACTCAAATTTTAATTTGATTTTCTGTATTAGATTAAAATATATCATATTCTCTTCTTCTGATAAAGCTACAAATCCTAATAAATAGGTTAATTTGCATATCTGATGGTTTAAAGAGAAATTTTCATTTAGTCATCAGCCGACACAATACCGATGTACAATCTTGCAGGTGCTGCTGCAATGAGGACAAAGTAACTATCTACGATATTATAAGTAAAATTAAACAATGATTTCCACTTACGATTTTATATTTCTCGTAGGCAAATTAGCCGATAGATCGCGGCCAAGTAGATCGACAAAAATTGATTTAGGGTTTCCATGAATTATTAGAACGATGGTGATATAGATGCTTCTGAATAATGGGTTTGAATGTGAGGTAGATCGATGATGTGGTTGTTGCGTTATTGTTTGAAGGTTGAGTAAGAAATGGAGATTTGGGGTTTTTGGATGATAACACCGCGAAGTGGAAACAAGAGAGATGTGAGAATGAGAGTTGACGTATTGATTTTTTCACGAATAGTTTAGGCGGGCTACCCAAAAAATAACGCAGCGTTTTGCTGCCTTGGGAAAGAAATTCTAAAAATCTATGGTTGCACTTGGTGTACAAATGAAGCTAATAGGTGCTACTAAAATTAAATTTTCTTTTAGTGTATGCAAGCCTTACTCCACCGTACTCTTTTATTTGTTATGAACAGGAAATATGCCACTAAGGACTTTCATTAATGATACCAATTAGCCACACGGGATTTCATCAATGATACCAATTATAATGTCGTGGGTTTGACATTTGGTAGCCACACAGGCCTTTCATCAACGACACCAATTCTACTATTGTATTTTGATATGTAATTGCCACAAAGACCTTACATCACTCATCATAAAATAGGAAGTTGGGTTATACCTTTTATTGCTATAAAGGCCTTCCACTTGCATTTATATCCTTTTAAACGGTTTCATTCATCATCATATAGTTTAATCAAGTTTTATATCTTCTTTACTCTTTATTTAAGTTACTAATTCTTAACTTATAGTTTCCTAAGTTCATTTCATACTTAAGATTAATCATCACTTTGCATGAAGCCTACATTCTTAATTTATTGTTCAAACTAATGTTTCGAAGTCATAACATACTAACCAACATAGAGTTATCGTGCGCTAACACTCGCATATTAACCTCAAGTTGCAACCTTAGGGAGGCTTCCCTATAACCATCGCATAGCAACTCCTCCTTAGTCATTATGACGATCCACATTTTGAAAGGTTTAAATCGACAATAAACCGCACATGTCCAACTTAAAAAATCCAGAATATAGATAATCAATGGGGATAATTAAGAAAAACAAGGAAAGAAGAAGAAATCGCATAATCTCACAACGGAATGATAAAATATAATAATCAAATAATAGTTCATGAAGCTGCTTATATCATACATTTGATTATAATTTATACAACATTATCAGAGTTATATATATACATCAGGTATAAATAATCAACGCGGCAGAATAGCATAATGTAGGGAATAATAATAATAGTAATATACCAAATCTTCATCTTCATCCTCTAGAGAATAACCTTCAATATGTTGAAAAAACTCAGGACTGACCCGAGCATGATGGAAAACAAAACAAAACACTTTGTCCTCCATGGATTCGGAGTCATGCATATCATTTAGCTATGTTTGCTATGGTAATAGTTTATCTGTGTCAATACTGGTTATTGCCTCCTTGTGAGTTGCTGGTCTTGCATCGTTGGTTGCAAATGTCATGTTTTATTATGTTAGTTAGTGGTGACCTTTTGCGGTTGTTGTCATGTTTTCACCCGGCATGGTATGTTAATTAGCTTGTATGTGAGTCTCTCATGTGTTATGTTCACCCTGCGTGGTGATGCCGTAAGTTTGTAATATTAGTTTAGTGAGTTTGTCTTAGGTGAGTTGATAGTGGTCGGTCCACTATAAAAACCATATCTGTAGTTTAGGCGTGTGGCCTAACTCTTATGCTATAAGCTAGATTAGTCTCAACTGGTAGTTTAGGCAATCGGTCTAACTCCTGTTTCTTATATGTATTTATTACTTTGTTGTAATAAAAGTGGATGATCCACTATAAAATCAGGTTGGTCTTGCCAAAAAAGGATATCATGAAATATGAGGGTAAATAACTTAAGAGATGTTACGGGATTTTCCATCTCCTAAGGATCCATTAAACAATTTATATATAATAGTATACGCTATAATAGGTCATGTCTATTAGTAAAATAAATATCAAAATAGCGTTAACGCTTTACATTGATCCACCTTAACACATTTTATAGTAGATAGTCTATGTCGGTCTTGTAATACAACCAGTAACATCGGTAGCCAGTGAATCCCTTATAGGTACAATACTAAACCAAAGTCGTAATGAGTTTGTATAAGGATAAAGATGACAAGGCACGTGGGGCAATGCCCAAGATTGGATTCTGCCAGTTTACCCTTTCTGGTTGGTTGTAACACATCCGTGGCCGACCACGACAATCAATCTAAACAAAAAGGTGCACTCATCGAGTCAAAATCACAATAGCAATATCAGGGATCAACTTCACTAGAGGTAGCTAACCTCAATGGCTAGACATAGGCTCATGTTTTAGTCATCCTAATTATGACACAAGTGTCATAGCTATCCATCATCGTTTTCTTACTTCATTCCAGTAAACGTTTGCCAATTCAACCACTACATTCTGGATGTTATCCACCGCGTACACGGTTATCAAAGTGGTTCCAATATTGACAGAGAGTAGGCCAATAAAAGGTCCAGGTCTCTTTAACAACCAAATGACATTTTACACACTGGTTGGTACTTTTACATTTCGGAAACAATTCGTATTTGATATCAAAATATCATATTTGCTTCAAAATCAACTCCATTTCGAAATCATCATATTTATTAAAAATATACCATATCATTTTTACCTTAATATCTTGATATCGCTTTCAAATTTTTTTCGAATTCCAATTTAGGTTATAACTTAATTTTAACCTCATTCGCATTTAAATACAGGATTTAAATAAAAACATTCCACTCTTTTGACCAGTTTGAATTTTAGTAAAATAATTAAATAGTTAAAATAGTTTAATAGAAAATAGTTTGAGTATAAAAAAATGGTTTATATACAAAAATAGTTTGAAAAAATCAAAATAATTTGAATATTTAAAGAAGATAGATTTTAAACAATTTATACTAGAATAATTCATTTGAAAATAGTTTCAAAATCAAACCGGTACACTTCCCAAATTTTCCAATTCAGATCGGTTACAATTTCCATTTCAATTCAATTCCGATTTCAAGTCGAATTTTCCTTCGATTCCAATTTCAATTCAACTAATTTCGATTTCGAATCAATTCGATTTCGCTTTCAATTCTAATTTGATTTCAATCTCAATCCTAAATTAATTTCAATTTCAACTATCTGATTCAATGATTAAATTTTCAACTTAATTCTCAAATTTTAACCATTTTGATTTATATCAATTTCGAGTTCGATCTTTAAAATATCGATTCAAATCACTTAAATCAAATTAAACTTCAATATCCAAATTTAAAATCCAAACCTTCAAATATAATTAAATTCCGAGCTCCATTTTGGATTATCGTTTTATATTACTTTTCTTAGTAATATCCAAAGTTTGAATAAAAGTCCAATCTTTTAAAATGGATCAATTTTTGAAATTCAAATCATATTTCGGTTTTAACTTCAAAATCTCAACTTCGATTATTTAAACAATTCATGTTTTCAAATTTAGATTTCAACATTCCAAGCTGAAGTGAATAGTTCAATTTCAAAAAATTCGATTTTTATTTCTTTAAATCAAATCATTTGAATAATTTCAAATCAAAATTTAAAATCATTTAATTTAACCAACCCGGTGTCTGTATATAATTCTATATTCTATGACCAAGTGAATCAATTATTGTAATTTAATTTAGGGATGGATATATATCGTCTCAATCCAAAATAAATGTCATAGGTATATCATTTCAACATATTTCTTAATTTATTCGAAATAGTTCAATTTACAGTTTTATATACTATAAATAATATACATGATGATAACATGATATATTAAAAATAAATAAACATTCAAATCATCCAAATCTTAATCAATAGCATCCATCACAATCAACATCCAAACAATCAATAAGTCATTACAATTCACTAGTTATTAGAAATCGAGAATTTAACTAACAATTTAATTTTCATTTCAAATTTTAACTGTTAATTCAAATTCCTATCATTTTAATTCATATCAATTTAAATGCCAGCTAAATTTTACCAAACAACAGTCAATAAATTTAAATCACTTCACGATATAAATTTAATTAACATAAAAATTATTTCAGTCAATTGTGAGCATATAAAACACTCACTTTTTTATTTGAAACTAAAAAAATTCAGCTTCAAATAAATGCCACTTCGATCCCAAGCTGCAGCTACATCGATATGGATCCACTGCAATTTGTTTCGTCCAAAATGGGCCTCAAACGCAAAAGATATTGATTTTATTAATATTGATATACTTAAACTAATTAACCAATTAATTAAAATTAACTCCTTGTCCTATCATTCACTGTCATCGACCATCTCCAGATCGAGATGTCGCTGCCCACTTTACAACTGAAATCGCGACCTCAACATTTTTTTATACTAAATGTATGCCCTCCATTACCAGGCCAACCACCAACGTCGTCTCGCCTGCCATCGAGTGTAAAGACCCGCAAATCCGTACTCCTTGATTTAACACTATTCTCCATTGATTAACTCAAAATGCACGGAAATACGAACCCTTATGGTTTAAAAGAAGAAAAAGGTAGAAGAAGAAGAAGATAGAAGAGAAAGAAAAGAAGAACAACAGAACAACATCAGGAAGAACAACTGAAAACAATAACAGAATCTCACATATCGCAGCGGAACAACATATAGTAGATAAATAAATATCATTAAAACAAAAGAATTATATCTGTTATTACATCACATTTTATACATTATCAGAGTTTACAACAACAGAGTAAATACATCAATGGACAGTTATATAAACTTGTCCTCATACAGAATACACAACGGAATAATACATAGTATAATTGATACGTCTCGACATCCAGCTCTTCACTTGAGCTCCAGAGCGCTCCAATCCAATATGACCTGATAACTAAACTCTAGACTGCCCGTGTAGAAATTGGTGGGCACCTAGAGTTTAGGAAGGGAACAATAAACTCCAGGTCAGTCATGTGACTGGTGTGAGAACTTAAAAACAGTTTATCTTTAAAACAAAGAACAGGATAATTTTTAAAGTCAATTCGCAATGCTTTTGAAAATGTAACTACCATAAGACCTCCCGCCACACACACAATACAAACGCAGACTTGGAGGAGATTTCTTCTTATGATAGTCAAAGATGCTTACTACGCAAAAAAAAATCAAATCGTTTTTGATATTATTATTAGTGCATAGTGGAAAACATTTTTGAAAGTAGAATATAAATCTTAGCCAGCATAGGTACCCATATATTATGCCCGCTATAGCTGCCATATTAGATGGCAGGTTCTACAACTAAAACCGTACAAGGTTCATATTGTTTCTTTGGATTTCCAACAAATGGTCAGGCCAAGGAACTTCCCATTGCCACATGGGTACGCCTCTGGAAAGACGACCCGAGAACCAAACCGGATCTCTGCCAACACAAGGCCGGGTTACCTCTGCAAAAATAGGTAACTACTGACGCGCATATGCCATCCCCCGATCGTAACCGACCTTCCCGAGGATCCTCGATTTCCAACAACCACATAAGAGTAATAATAATGCAGCAACAATATAGGTTAAATATCTGGGCTCCATACCATGATACCACCTCTATCCAGAAGAAATGACATACACTAAGGGGCGCTACTCCCTAGAACCTTGCTGCATCCTTCCTGTTTTGATCATTTCCGGAGTGTGAGGTCCGACGAAGTCTCGTCCACAAAGCCACGCTTTATACAAAGCCATGCTTTGGGTCAACAAATGATCATAGAAATGATCACAAAGATAAATTATCAAATAAATGATCATATCACAAATGATCAGACAATGATCATCACAGCAACACTTAGCATGTCACACTACCAAATTGGGAGTATATCACTAATAACCATCAATACATAACCTCTGAGCTCGTACGTCTCAGAGAAGGGTGTTAAGCTAAGAGAATAAATTCTCCGCCACCAACATATATGTATTTGAAAGAAATCAGCTTTATATCTCAATTTGTAATGTCAAACATACAATCCATTCAAGTCTGTTCCGGGCTCGAACAGAACCGAAGGCACTTCTTACGAAGCCCTTGCAAATCCGGATAATTTTCTAATCACGTCAGGACTTCCCGTCACTAAAGGTGATAAAACTCTATATCGGAGATCAGCCGATGCAGAGTAACTCGACGGTAATCCTTTCGTTTTCAAAAATATTTGGTCTTCAACACCGGTCTTCGATTGCAATCCATTTCGACATATCACATATTCGGAATGAGTTATACGACCCCATGGTCCTTTCCCGGTTAACCCGAATAGTGAGCGCTTATTTAAAAATAAGTGTGGCATTTAAATTCAACAAATCACAACAAATACCCATTCAAGGTAATTATTGATAGTCGGTTATTTAACTATCAATAAAGATGTGCAACATCATTAGATTTCAAATAATTTTCCGAATTATTTAATTTCCAAAAATATCATTACTAGATATATGTAACAACCCGTATTTTTACGGATCGACAAGTTTGTCAAAATCTGGAATTCTTAGCGTTGTTAAGTCATTTCAGATTTTAGGCAGAATTTTGCTCAAGTCCTAGGTCGTGAACGACCTAAGTGATAAGTCGTGACCGACTTAAGAGGTAGAGGCGACCTAAGGAAGTGAATTTGGCAACCTAGGTATTTTGATTTAGGTCGTAGGATGGTTTGGGGCGACCTATAGAACCTAACCGAGTTAAACAGTACGAGTTAGCGACTTATAGGAGTAGGCGACTTATAGCAGTTAAGTCGTGAACGAGTTAAGGAAGATAAGTCGCTAGGAGATAGGTCGCGAGATTGATAAGTCGCGTGAGTTTTAGGTTGCGTGCCTAGCATTGTTGAGTCGCTGGGGCGCGCTAAGTCGTAAGTCGCTAAGTCGCGCATAGGCTAAGTCGTTAAGTCGAAGGCTGTTATGTCGCGCGCTATGTTAAAGTCAGAGACCCGGTTGAGTCATAAGTCGTAGGACTGCTAAGCCGTTAGGTCGTGGGTTACTGTGTGTTAAGTCGCGAGCGACCTAGGAGTTAGATGGTAAGTCGTATCTCGCTGAGACCTGGTTCGTTAAGTCGCGCGCATTGTTTTAGGTCGAAGGACTGGTAGGTCGTAGAAGCGTAGACACGTTAAGTCGTTGGATCTGTGAGTCGCGCGTTTGCGCTAGGTCGTAGGTCGTAAGGTTTGGATAAGTCGAAGTCTTTAGGTCGGTGGGTTTTAGGTCGTAAGTCGTGGACGACCTAACTCCGAGGCGACGACTTAAGGGAATTTCAGCTATAAATAGGAAGGTTGTTCTCACTTTTTGGGATCCGGATCTCGAAGCGACGAAGTGCTGCCATTTTGAGAGCTCGACTTCTACACTTCTTTTCTCCACTCTAATCTAGTGCTTCCATCCATCCAATTTGAAGATCAAATTGAAGATTCAAGAGCTTAGATTGAAGATCTACATCCATTGAAGTGAGATTTCATCGTTTGAAGCGGATTGGTGATAGATCAAGTTAGATCCTTCGCTGTCCAGATCTGAAGCGTGTTGATTTGGGTTTGTTTAGGTGTTTTGGTGAGTGGTGATTATCTCTCACATGGATCCAAAGGAGTATATCGGATTGTTGGCTCGATTTGGTGTTAAAATAGTGATTTCCATGCATTTTCTTCATCCTAAGTGTAGATCCATACAGATTCATTGTTCATGATGATGTTACATCCATTTTATCACATGTTAACCTATGCAAGTTCATTCATCAAGTTTATAAAGATATTGTTCATGTTTTCATGCTTGTTGGACTTTCAACTCTTTAATTACGAAAATGCCATTATTGTTATAATTGTCTACTTAGATCATATTTGAATGCTTGATTGCCTGGATTAATGTTTGGTTTGATTGATTGTTATGAATTAGATGATTGATGATTTGGTTTAGACCGAAGATGATTCAAAAGCTAAGAGAAAGGCTCTTGAATTGGGAAAGCTGCTCGTGGCATATGTAGCGGGATAATGGAGCTCTTATGCATAGATTTGATGATGTGATGTTGAGATGAGGCTTTGCGAGGATGTGATGAAGCGAGGCAATCATGTGATGAAGACTTGGTTTAATCCAGACGGGATCATTCCAAGCATGTTGATAACTCGGTGAAATGGATCGAGTTGAGGATAATGGATGGATATGAGAATAGTCGTCAAGGAGGATGACTAGGAGGCTTGGGTCTCATCGTTGTTGAAGGTTCTAGCATGCTCAAAGCAAGAGTACGTTTGGGCAGATTCGATAGTCCCAACGACCAACTGTTGATGGTCGAGTACTCTGGGCAGATTCGATAGTCCTAGGCACGGGTCACGATGACGTGCGGAGTTATATCTAGAACCGGGGTTACCATTAGCCCTTGACGGACGACTGAAAGAATGTGCCGGTCATTCAATTAACGGTGAAATCGAAGCAATGATAACAGTGATAGCCAGAGTCATGGATGTTTGGTTGTATCATCATTCAGTCTCAAGAGCAGTGTTATCTGGGTGCTTATCTGATCTTGGTTTAGGCCTTGGGGGTTTGTGCTTGGAAAACATCGCCCTTGACTCGAGTGATAATTACTTTACTTTAAATTGTATGTTCTGCTATGGTTGCTTCTGCTTAGTGTGTGTCTGGGGGCTATCACTGTAGAAAGAGGTTGGAGTGGGAGGGTTGTATTCCTATTCCTTTTTCCTTTGTACTCTTTTGGTATGTTGTTAGTTAATTTACTACTCACTAAGACTGTTGTCTGACTCAAGGCTTTATGTTTTAACTCTTATTGCCTTGGGCTGTTCGTCCATTTTGGGACGGGCAGACTAGGTAGCAGGTGATAGGTGTTGTTCTTGCTTTCCACGATGCTGATATCGAAGACGAGTTGAAGGGTTGCATATTATCTTCTTACTATATGTACTGGGTGTTCCGCTGTTTGTATTTTCTCTAAGTGTTGTAGTGAGGCTTGATGTATTTTGATGACTTGACTATTCAGATGCTTGTATTCAACTATTATGAAGTTTTATTGATGAGATTCTATTCTGTGAAGCTTTACTATATACATATGTTCTATTGTATTTTGTCCATGCGCTGTGAGTAATACGACAGATTCTGTTGATTTTATTTTACCTTGGCAATCGTCCATGGTCGCCTGGCACACTTTACAGCGCACTACCTCTACGTTCGGTGCAGGGGTCATGGGCGGTCATCACATTTGGTATCAGAGCTTTGGTTAATCGATTCTACCCAACGCTCGCTGACGTAACTACGTATGAGAGACGTAATTGTATTTTGGTGGATGATTACTATATATAATATAGTAGTTTAGAAGTAAGTTAGTCCTTTATGCAGTTATTTCTCCAGATGTGCTAATCATTCCTTTTTATAGATATTGAGAATGAGTCTAAGAGGGAGACCAGCTGCTAGGGAAGACCGAGCTACTGAGGGAACTGCTGATTATGCAGCTATGTTCGAAGCTATGATGACTTTGATCATGAGAAGGATACCAGTTCCAGGGACAGCAGTTGATGTTGGAGTTCAGGTTCAGACTCCAAAGCCGGTGGATTTTGCTAAGTTGTGTAAGGACTATACTGCTCTTGGAGGGAAGGTTTTCTTGGGGACAGAACCAACCATTGAAGTCCAGAGGTGGATAGATACTTGTAGAAGGATCTTTGGTGATTTGGGAATTGGGGATGCAACTAAGAGGAAGTTGGCATCAAGACAGCTTCAAGGGAGAGCTTCTGATTGGTGGAACTCTATGACCATCAATACTCCGGAGGAAGAGATTACTTGGGAGCAATTCCAAGTCAGATTTGAAGCTAAGTTCATTTCTACAGCTCAGAAGTCTGTTCTGTTCAAGAAGTTTGTGGAGCTCAAGCAGGGAGGAAGACCAGTTCTTGAGTATGTTTCTGAGTTTGAAGCTATGTCCAAGTATGCCCGGTCATATATTGAGTCTGCATACCAGAAGAATGAGAAGTTTGTGACAGGCTTGGACAGTTATCTTGGGAGACAGTTGGTGGATCATTTGGACGATTCATTTGAGAAGCTGGTGGAGAAAGCTCTCAGGCATGAGAGTGTTTCCTAAGGAGGGATCTATTGTTGCTGTGACCAGGGGAGAATCTAAACCACAGCAGGGTGGAAACAAGAAGAGGAAGCAGCAGCAGCAGAAGGGTAAGGATGGCCAGAAGAAGCCGAAAGGCGAAGTGACTTGCTACAATTGTCAGCAGAAGGGCCATTTCTCTAGGGATTGCAAGAACCCGAAGGTGCCAGTGAAGTGCCACAACTGCGATAAGCTAGGACACTTTAAGAAGGGTTGTCCAGAACCGCGAAGGGACAAGCAGATTGTGCAGGCTTATGCTTTGGGAGCTGTTCCATCGTCTTCGAAAGCTCCTACCGTTCAAGAGAAAGGAAAGAGTGTGGTGGTTCAAGGTACTCTTTTCCTATGTGGTGTTCCAGTGAGAGTGTTGTTTGATACTGGAGCGTCGCATTCGTTTGTTTGTAGTGAACTTGTAGGCCGGTTAGGTTTGGAACCGGATATTGTTGATAGGCCATTGGTTGTGACTAATCCAGTTGGGGGTTCGTCTTGTTTGTGTATGTTATGCCGTGGTCTGATTGTGTCGAGTCATGGTTGCTCTTTTGTTTGTGATTGTTTTTTTCTGAACTTTGCGGGGTTCGGAATTATATTGGGTATGGACTGGCTTAGGAAGTATGTGGCAAAGGTTGATTGTGAGAGGTTGGAAGTGACAGTCGAGAATGTGGAGGGGCGAAAGATTATGATACGATGTAAGCATGAAGAAGGCGTCTTCATGAGCTTCATGTATTCGCTTGTTGTTCCACGGGATGGACTGTCATCTGTGCCAATCGCTAATGGATTTGAGGATGTCTTTGACGAGGTCAAAGGATTACCGCCGCATAGAGAGATCGAGTTTCGTATAGATCTAGTTGAAGGAGCCAGACCCGTTGTGATGCCTCTTAGGCGGATGGCGCCTAGGGAACAGCATGAGTTGAAGGTGCAGGTTGATGATCTTTTACAGAAAGAATTCATTCGGCGTAGTGTGTCCGAGTGGGGTGCACCAGTTGTGTTCGCAACCAAAGCGGATGGATCGTTGAGGTTGTGTGTGGATTATCATGAGCTGAATAAGGTGACTAAGAAGAACAAGTATCCATTGCCGAGAATAGATGACTTGTTTGAACAGCTTCACGAAGCTAAGGTGTTTTCTCAGATGGATTTGGCAACGGGATTTCACCAGTTGAGAGTGGCTAAGGATAGTGTGCCGAAGACTGCTTTTCGGACACCATCTGGTTTCTTTGAGTGGCTGGTAATGCCGTTTGGATTGACCAACGCGCCAGCATATTTTGTGGATCTTATAAATAGAGTGTTCAGAGATCAGTTGAACAAGTTTGTGCTATTGTTCGTGGATGATATTCTAATTTATTCCAGAACTGAAGAAGAGCACAAGACACACTTGCGTATTGTTTTGGAAACCTTGCGGAAACATCAGCTGAAGGCTAAGTTTTCGAAGTGTCACTTCTGGAAGAGTGAAGTGAGGTTCTTAGGCCATGTTATTTCTAGAGACGGAATAGCGGTTGATCCCGCTAAGGTGGCAGCAATCCAGGATTGGGTTAGACCTAAGAATGCATCAGATGTGAGAAGTTTTCTCGGATTAGCAGGATATTATCGACGGTTTATCAAAGACTTCTCTAAGGTGGCTGCACCGTTAATAGGATTGACGAAGAAGAACCAAGTGTTCAGATGGGAAGATAAGTGTGAGCAAGCCTTCAGAATCCTGAAAGAGAGATTGACGAGTGCTCCTGTTTTGACTATTCCAAGTGGGAATGATGAGATGGTGGTTTACACCGACGCATGTGGTACTGGACTTGGAGCAGTGCTAATGTAGAAGGATAAAGTTGTTGCGTATGCAAGTTGACAACTGAAGCCGCATGAAAGGAATTACCCAACTCATGATTTGGAATTAGCGGCGATTGTATTTGCTCTGAAGATGTGGAGACATTATCTATTGGGAGTTCGATTCGAGGTGTTTACGGATCATAAGTCGTTGAAGTATCTTTTCTCCCAAAAGGATTTGAATCTTCGGCAGCAACGATGGCTAGAGTTTTTAGCATCATATGATTTTGGTATAGCTTATACTCCGGGAAAAGGTAACGCAGTGGTAGATGCGTTAAGTCGAAGACATGCTGGATTGGGAGCCATGTTTTCAAAATGGAAGAATCTCGAGTATTTAGCTGGATTTGACTTCAGGCCCAGATGCGAATTGGAACCTGAGATGTTGGCAAACTTATCGATAAGACCGACTCTTGTGGAGAGGATTGGCGAGAGCCAAAAGCGAGATGTTAAACTTGTCAAGATTATCCGAGATTTGGAATCTGGAGTGGACCCAGAAAAGGATAAAGGATTCGAGGTCGATAGAGAGGGTTGGCTTCGAAAGCAAGGACGACTAGTTGTTCCCGATATAGATGAATTGAGGAGTGAAGTTCTGAAGGAAAGTCATCACTCGAAGTTGACAATTCATCCAGGTGGAAATAAGATGTACCGGGATATGAAGAGAACCTACTACTGGGAAGGTATGAAGAAGGATGTTGGAAATTTTATTTCTAAGTGTATGAACTGTCAATTGGTAAAGGCTGAACAGAAGAAGCCAAGTGGATTGCTTCAGCCATTAGAAGTTCCTACATGGAATGGGAGCAAATATCGATGGACTTTATTGATGGACTACCTAGAATAAGAACGGGAAATGAAGGGATTTGGGTCATCGTAGATCGTCTGACTAAGAGTGCAAGATTCATTCCTGTTCGATCGACTAGGACTGCATCAAAGTTGGCTGAGTTATATGTTAAGTGGATAGTCCGATTCCATGGTATTCCGAAGAGTATAGTGAGCGATCGAGATCCATTGTTCACTAGTGGATTTTGGAAGAGTTTTTAGGAAGTTTTGGGGACTGAGTTATGTTTGAGTACAGCTTATCACCCTCAAACAGATGGTCAGACCGAGAGAGTCAACCGAGTTTTGGAAGATCTCCTCAGAGCTTGTGTTTTGGATTTCGGGGGATCATGGGAAGATCATCTTCATTTGGTGGAGTTTTCATACAACAACAGTTACCAGTCAAGCATTGGTATGGCACCGTATGAGGCATTGTATGGAAGACCGTGTAATTCTTCGACATGTTGGATAGAGACAGGAGAAAAGCTAATGCTTGGGCCAGAAATGATTCGACAGACTTCGGATTGTATAGAGATCATTCGGCAACGAATGAAGGCAGCCCAAGACCGTCAGAAGAGTTATGCTGATAGGCGTCGTAAGGATTTAGAATTCGACGTTGGAGATTTGGTTTTTGTGAAGATTTCTCCACTGAAGAATGTTATTCGATTCGGGAAGAAAGGAAAATTGACTCCGAGATTTGTTGGACCATTCCCGATTATCAAGCGAATTGGAAAGCTCGCTTATAGATTGGAATTACCAGAGAAGATGTCGGGTGTGCACAATGTTTTTCACGTATCGTATCTACGGAAGTATGTGCACGACTCGAATACCGTGATTCCTGCTGATAGCTGTGAAGATTTCGAAGTTGATCTAGTCGATAGAAGACCTCGTAAGCCGCTTCGTGTTGTGGAAACCGACACGAAACGGCTTAGGAGGAAGGTAGTTAAGTTGCTCAAGATACAATGGAGTGACAATGATAACGACTGTACATGGGAGGTGGAAGAGAGGATGAAAGCAGCTCATCCCGAACTCTTCAAGGTATGGCCCTAAGGTCTCGTATCATCTAACAACATTGTAACTTGTTCTAGTTTTAGAATTCTGCATGCTAAGCTAGAATTGGATGCATGGTTTGCTGATTGTTATAGATGGTAGGCATGCAGAATAGTCTTTGATTGCTTTGTTTGTTTGGAATTTCGGGGGCGAAATTCCTAAGGGGGAGAGAATGTAACGACCCGTATTTTTACGGATCGACAAGTTCGTCAAAATCTGGAATTCTTAGCGTTGTTAAGTCATTTCAGATTTTAGGCAGAATTTTGCTCAAGTCCTAGGTCGTGAACGACCTAAGTGATAAGTCGTGACCGACTTAAGAGGTAGAGGCGACCTAAGGAAGTGAAGTTGGCGACCTAGGTATTTTGATTTAGGTCGTAGGATGGTTTGGGGCGACCTATAGAACCTAACCGAGTTAAACAGTACGAGTTAGCGGCTTATAGGAGTAGGCGACTTATAGCAGTTAAGTCGTGGACGAGTTAAGGAAGATAAGTCGCTAGGAGATAGGTCGCGAGATTGATAAGTCGCGTGAGTTTTAGGTTGCGTGCCTAGCATTGTTGAGTCACTGGGGCGCGCTAAGTCGTAAGTCGCTAAGTCGCGCATAGGCTAAGTCGTTAAGTCGAAGGCAGTTATGTCGCGCGCTATGTTAAAGTCAGAGACCCGGTTGAGTCATAAGTCGTAGGACTGCTAAGCCGTTAGGTCGTGGGTTACTGTGTGTTAAGTCGCGAGCGACCTAGGAGTTAGATGGTAAGTCGTATCTCGCTGAGACCTGGTTCGTTAAGTCGCGCGCATTGTTTTAGGTCGAAGGACTGGTAGGTCGTAGAAGCGTAGACACGTTAAGTCGTTGGATCTGTGAGTCGCGCGTTTGCGCTAGGTCGTAGGTTGTAAGGTTTGGATAAGTCGAAGTCTTTAGGTCGGTGGGTTTTAGGTCGTAAGTCGTGGACGACCTAACTCCGAGGCGACGACTTAAGGGAATTTCAGCTATAAATAGGAAGGTTGTTCTCACTTTTTGGGATCCGGATCTCGAAGCGACGAAGTGCTGCCATTTTGAGAGCTCGACTTCTACACTTCTTCACTTCTTTTCTCCACTCTAATCTAGTGCTTCCATCCATCCAAGTTGAAGATCAAATTGAAGATTCAAGAGCTTAGATTGAAGATCTACATCCATTGAAGTGAGATTTCATCGTTTGAAGCGGATTGGTGATAGATCAAGTTAGATCCTTCGCTGTCCAGATCTAAAGCGTGTTGATTTGGGTTTGTTTAGGTGTTTTGGTGAGTGGTGATTATCTCTCACACGGATCCAAAGGAGTATATCGGATTGTTGGCTCGATTTGGTGTTAAAATAGTGATTTCCATGCATTTTCTTCATCCTAAGTGTAGATCCATACAGATTCATTGTTCATGATGATGTTACATCCATTTTATCACATGTTAACCTATGCAAGTTCATTCATCAAGTTTATAAAGATATTGTTCATGTTTTCATGCTTGTTGGACTTTCAACTCTTTAATTACGAAAATGCCATTATTGTTATAATTTTCTACTTAGATCATATTTGAATGCTTGATTGCCTGGATTAATGTTTGGTTTGATTGATTGTTATGAATTAGATGATTGATGATTTGGTTTAGACCGAAGATGATTCAAAAGCTAAAAGAAAGGCTCTTGAATTGGGAAAGCTGCTCGTGGCTTATGTAATGGGATGATGGAGCTCTTTTGCATAGATTTGATGATGTGATGTTGAGATGAGGCTTTGCGAGGATGTGATGAAGCAAGGCAATCATGTGATGAAGACTTGGTTTAATCCAGACGGGATCATTCCAAGCATGTTGATAACTCGGTGAAATGGTTCGAGTTGAGGATAATGGATGGATATGAGAATAGTCGTCAAGGAGGATGACTAGGAGGCTTGGGTCTCATTGTTGTTGAAGGTTCTAGCATGCTCAAAGCAAGAGTACGTTTGGGTAGATTCGATAGTCCCAACGACCAACTGTTGATGGTCGAGTACTTTGGGCAGATTCGATAGTCCTAGGCACGGGTCACGATGACATGCAGAGTTATGTCTAGAACCGGGGTTACCATTAGCCCTTGACGGACGACTGAAAGAATGTGCCGGTCATTCAATTAACGGTGAAATCGAAGCAATGATAACAATGATAGCCAGAGTCATGGATGTTTGGTTGTATCGTCATTCGGTCTCAAGAGCAGTGTTATCTGGGTGCTTATCTGATCTTGGTTTAGGCCTTAGGGGTTTGTGCTTGGAAAACATCGCCCTTGACTCGAGTGATAATTACTTTACTATAAATTGTATGTTCTGCTATGGTTGCTTCTGCTTAGTGTGTGTCTGGGGGCTATCAATGTAGAAAGAGGTTGGAGTGGGAGGGTTGTATTCCTATTCCTTTTTCCTTTGTACTCTTTTGGTATGTTGTTAGTTAATTTACTGCTCACTAAGACTGTTGTCTGACTCAAGGCTTTATGTTTTAACTCTTATTGCCTTGGGATGTTCGTCCATTTTGGGACGGGCAGACTAGGTAGCAGGTGACAGGTGCTGTTCTTGCTTTCCACGATGCTGATATCGAAGACGAGTTAAAGGGTTGCATATTATCTTCTTACTATATGTACTGGGTGTTCCGCTGTTTGTATTTTCTCTGAGTGTTGTAGTGAGGCTTGATGTATTTTGATGACTTGACTATTCAGATGCTTGTATTCAACTATTATGAAGTTTTATTGATGAGATTCTATTCTGTGAAGCTTCACTATATACATATGTTCTATTGTATTTTGTCCATGCGCTGTGAGTAATACGACAGATTCTGTTGATTTTATTTTACCTTGGTAATCGTCCATGGTCGCCTGGCACACTTTACAGCGCACTACCTCTAGGTTCGGTGCAGGGGTCATGGGCGGTCGTCACAATATAATTTTCCACACTTCTAAAATAAAATCAGTATTTATTTATAAACAAATTCCCATTTCTTTTATAAATTCCATAGTGAATTTATATTTCAAATATCTACTGATATTCGATTTTCAATCGAATTCAAATATTCACTTTCAATTTATCTTTACAAAGATAAATTCTAAAACGTTCATTTCATATTGGAAAAGCATTTCCACACTTATTTTAAAAATAAGTATTTCACAAATCTATTTATTTTCAACATTTGAAAATATTCGATATACTTAAATCAAAAATTAAGTATATATTCATTCTTTAAGGAAATCATTTACTATAACAACATCTTTTTGAGTCAAAACGAATGTTACGTAAAACATCGTTACGACAACTCAGAATCACTAGTATAGGGATCCGAAAAATTAAGATAGATATATAAATCCCAATACTATATAAAACATTTCCTTTCGGAAATCATTTACTATAACAACAGTGTTATAGTCCACCATTTCCTTATTTTTCGAAAACGTCTATTTCAACAATAAATGTTGAAATCTATGGTTTCGATATTTAACCCATTTTAAAACATCATTACAACAATTAATTTCATTTTTAATATCACTTCTCCAAAACATATCCATTTTATTTAATGATATATTCAATGTCCAAAATCGTGAATATACTTTCTTTAACAAACTATAATAACATACTTATCAAAATAAGTCAAATTTCGAATTTATAAAACAACGTTTATAAATTCTATTTATATTCATTTTCAATATTAACAAAATTCCTTTAAAATTTCATCACTTTGATTTATAAAAATCAAATTTTATAAATCTTCTATATAATGCTTTTATTTCAAAATGGTCCATTTAAACCAATTAAATAAATCCTTATCGATTTATTTAAATCTTCATTCCAAATTCGTAAATTTATTTCCATAATTTAAAAATAAATCAATATTTATTTTTTAAACCAATTTTCCTTATTTCAATTAAATTCATTTTCCAAATATTCACTTTCAACCCCAAAATCAAATTCCAAATTGATTTCTAATTTTATTTCAATACCAAATCAATTACAAATTGATTTCTAAATTTACTTTCAACTCCAAATAAATGTCCATATTGATTTCTCAAAGATTCATTTCCAAATGCTAAGTCAATTACAATTTGATTTCCAAATATTTACCACTTCTAAATAAATTCCTTATTCTTTCTAAATTATTCGATATTCTATTTTTAAATGAATTCTTCAATTTGAAATTATTTTACATTGATTTCCCCAAATCATTTCAATTTACCAATTAAATTTCTAATTGGATTTTCAACTTATTTCTCTTTAAATAAATTCCTTTTAAACAAATTTTCTTTGTCTCTTTCAATCTATTTAAAAATCCAAATTTTAATTAAATTCTTCAATTTATAATCACTATTGTACAAAATCCATTTATTTAACATTTTCACCGTATTTCTGGAATTAATTCGATAATATCATAAAAATCAGCTTTTTTATACTTTAAATTCTTTTCTTCAAATTTATTCAATTTCTAAAATTAATTCACTTAAAAATTTCTACTTGAATTTCAAAAGTTCAATTTCAATTATTTTTGGAATCCAATGATACCAAAATTCTATTCGGCTAAATCTATAGCTTCAAACAATTTCCAAACATCAATATTATCGATTATATTAATATAATCATTCACAGATTATAATATCACAATGTAAATAAATTCAATCAATATGAGGGGTCCAGTTGGATCCCTCCAACCTGTTTTCCTGCATCCAAAGATGTTAGCACAATACCAATTCCACTTCAAGGTGGAATATCGCGGTATATGGGATTTATAAATATCATCCGCTTACTAATGGCGCAATAGGGTCTCATCCGCTATATAATGTGGGAAATCAATCAACTGCAATATATACATATGCCAATATATATATATTGCTATATACTACTATATATAAACTATATCAGATATCACAACCAAATAGCCATCAATCAACACATTCAATAATTTTAAATATAACTATTTAAAATTTAAACAAAATCCTTCGAGTGAGAAATTCTCACCTTAGCTTTCATTTTGCAGTCCATTTTTTTTTGTTCCAGTTTGTTTCCTCCAAATTTTGACCTTGTATAAATAATTATACAATTCGTTAATATTCGAAATAAATCGAATAATAAATTTTCTTTTCAATAGATTTATTAAACTAAGTATTTCAATTTCAAACTAATTCTCTTTAACAAATTTATTTAATTAGGAATTTTAAAACTAAATTTCCTTCAATAATTTTAATTAACCAAAAATAAACTAAATTTCCTTTCCATAATATAACATATATATTTTTATAAAAACAAAACTACTGCTTATCTTTCCTTTGCATACATAAAAATTGAAAACTGCATTTTTTTTCTTACTGTATATATATTCATATATATATAAATTTCAAATCTGAAGAATATTAAAATGCTAAAAATTTAAACTACCTCACAAAACAGGCGACCCCAAACCCACGACGTCGCCGACCTCCGATGATCGCTGCCGCCTTCCCGCGCAATCGCGACCCAGATCCCACTCGAGAAATCCCACTGGATGAAACTCGACACACTCGACATCCCCTTTCACATCGCGTGCGCCTCCCAATCGATCGTCATCGCCGCTCCAAAAACTCCACCAGCTCCGCTCGCGAATCAATCGAATGCGAATCCTACCATGGCCCTTCGCCGCTGTCGCCTAACTTGATTCGCGATACCCTAAAATCACGAAACCCTAGCCGTCGTTTGGTTTGAGCCCTGACCAGCATCGAGCACTCGAGCTCGATCGAATGACTGAGACGAGGCAACCATGATTTTCGAAGTAGCCGCGTTTTTTCTCTTTTTTTTAAATAGAGCGTCCATTTTTTTTATTTTGATTTGAACGAGTATGGGTTTTGATTGAAGAAGAAACTATTTTAAAACACTTGGTAGTATGCTCTACACGATTTCATATCCATGATTGTAGGCATAATCTCTGGCTGAAAGGAAGGAGAAGAACGTGCTGATATTGATAAATTTAAATTTCAAATTTAAATTGAATATCGATAAAACTTCAATGCGTTTATATATCGTGTGCTCACATATAAATTCCGAAAAATACAAAATTTGAAATCCGACAATAATTCCATATTACGGACCCAATGGAACTGGTTTCGTCGAATTCCGAGGCTGTGTGAAAAATGACTATTTTAAATATCGATTCGAACGATAAAATTTCAAAACTGAACAAATCACTTTGAAATTTAATTCTGAAGCTTCTATTATTTTCAGTATAATCAATATGAATTTTACAAGCCTTTGAAATATTTTTAATCAGCTCAAAATTGAAGATTCAAATTTTTATTCAACTATCAACAGATTAAATTTTATAATTTAATCGCCGATTTATTATGATAATTTAGAAATTCAAGTCAAACTATCATTAAAATATTTAAAATTAATTAAATATTTTCAAATTAAATTTTTCAAAATTCTGGGTCGTTACAATTTTCCCCCCTTAAAAAAATTTCGTCCCGAAATTAAAAGTAAGAAGAATGCCCTTATCCTGATTTATTATCTTTCCAAAACTAAACAGTTTTATCAAATTCTCAAAACAAATCTTTCTATTTAAAGATTCATTTCACTTCAACTAATTTTTCCAACTCCAATTCTAGGTTCCAAACAACTTCATTTACTTCACAATTCAAATTTAAATTTAAATTTCAAATTTCCAATTTTCAAAATTTTCTCAAAAATTTTCTAACACCCGAAATTTTCGAAAAATTTCGCCAGCGTCTCCTTTGCGCGGCTAGCTCGATACGACTACAAAACGTCCCTACGGACTCCCAATTTCAAAAAAAAAACAAAATGCCAAGTGGCGGAACAAGAAAGTCATCAAATTTCATATTGAAATTCAAATACGTACCTTTTGTCGAGCAATTCAAATTTTATCTTCAAAATCAAAATCAATCCCTTTATAATACCTGTATGCTATTTGACAATCATATCTACTCTCCACGTTTCAAAACCATTTTGCACATTTCCATTTCAAAATTTCCAATATATACTTCTTATACATTTTTACTTCACTATTGAAGTTACATATTCGTTTTCATTCAAGCTTGCATTTCAATTTGAATTTAATTCACAACTTCAATTATATTCGAATTCAATTCATTTTATTATTCCTTTCCAAGTTAGGAATTTTTTCTACTCAATGTGATTTAAATCAAATCTCATTCAATTATTGAATTTTACGTCAAATATTTTTCTGAAACTTTATTTCAGATTATATATCACATTTACAATTTATATTCACAAATTCTATTTGTATATGGATTTTATTTCTTGGTTCTTTGTTTATTATCTCAATATCTTATTCAACAACCAATGATAATCTAATATTATCATCTCCTAGCAACCATGCATCCATATGTCACAAAAATTCACAGAAAATCATTTCTTTTTCAATACAAAAATAGCTTTGGGAAAATTATTTCATTCACCGGTTTAAAAATCAATACTGTGTCAGTTTATCTTGTTTAGAGTTTAGAAACCCCTATCGATTTCAGCTAGCTAGACTGCACCGACCAGAATCCATAAACAATCAACCGATAAGTCAACGCAATACAAAACAAATTTATATTCACTAACAAATACGCGCTCATATCTATTATTACACTCAAACTCATTCTAGAGTACTACTGACTCTATCTCTAATGAGTAACACCCAACAGAGCCATTGTTGTCGCTTAACCATATGCTTTGATACCAAATGTAAAGGCCCGCAAATCTGTACTCCTTGATTTAACACTAATCTCCATTGATTAACTCAAAATGCACGGAAATACGAACCCTTATGGTTTAAAAGAAGAAAAAGGTAGAAGAAGAAGAAGATAGAAGAGAAAGAAAAGAAGAACAACAGAACAACATCAGGAAGAACAACTAAAAACAATAACAGAATCTCACATATCACAGCGGAACAACATATAGTAGATAAATGAATATCATTAAAACAAAAGAATTATATCTGTTATTACATCACATTTCATACATTATCAGAGTTTACAACAACAGAGTAAATACATCAATGGACAGTTATATAAACTTGTCCTCATACAGAATACACAGCGGAATAATACATAGTATAATTGATACGTCTCGACATCTAGCTCTTCACTTGAGCTCCATAGCGCTCCAATCCAATATGACCTGATAACTAAACTCTAGACTGCCCGTGTAGAAATTGGTGGGCACCCAGAGTTTAGGAAGGGAACACTAAACTCCAGGTCAGTCATGTGACTGGTGTGAGAACTTAAAAATAGTTTATCTTTAAAACAAAGAACAGGATAATTTTTGAAGTCAATTCGCAATGCTTTTGAAATTGTAACTACCATAAGACCTCCCGCCACACACACAATGCAAACGCAGACTTGGAGGAGATTTCTTCTTATGATAGTCAAAGATGCTTACTACGCAAAAAAAATCAAATCATTTTTGATATTATTATTAGTGCATAGTGGAAAACATTTTCGAAAGTAGAATATAAATCTTAGCCAGCATAGGTACCCATATATTATGCCCGCTATAGCTGCCATATTAGATGGCAAGTTCTACAACTAAAACCGTACAAGGCTCGTATTGTTTCTTTGGATTTCCAACAAATGGTCAGGCCAAGGAACTTCCCATTGCCACATGGGTACGCCTCTGGAAAGACGACCCGAGAACCTAACCGGATCTCTGCCAACACAAGGTCGGGTTACCTCTGCAAAAATAGGTAACTACTGACGCACATATGCCATCCCCCGATCGTAACCGATCTTCCCGAGGATCCTCGATTTCCAACAACTACATAAGAGTAATAATAATGCAGCAACAACATAGGTTAAATATCTGGGCTCCATACCATGATATCACCTCTATCCAGAAGAAATGACATAAACTAAAGGGCGCTACTCCCTAGAACCTTGCTGCATCCTTCCTGTTTTGACAATTTCCGGGGTGTGAGGTCCGACGAAGTCTCGTCCACAAAGCCACGCTTTATACAAAGCCATGCTTTGGGTTAACAAATGATCATAGAAATGATCACAAAGATAAATGATCAAATAAATGATCATATCACAAATGATCAGACAATGATCATCATAGCAACACTTAGCATGTCACACTACCAAATTGGGAGTATATCACTAATAACCATCAACTACATAACCTCTGAGCTCGTACGTCTCAGAGAAGGGTGTTAAGCTAAGAGAATAAATTCTCCGCCGCCAACAGATATGTATTTGAAAGAAATCAGCTTTATATCTCAATTTGTAATGTCAGACATACAATCCATTCAACTCTGTTCCGGGCTCGAACAGAACCGAAGGCACTTCTCATGAAGCCCTTGCGAATCCGGATAATTTTCTAATCACGTCCGGACTTCCCGTCACTAAGGGTGATAAAACTCTATATCAGAGATCAGCCGATGTAGAGTAACTCGACGGTAATCCTTTCTTTTTCAAAAATATTCGGTCTTCAACACCGGTCTTCGATTGCAATCCATTTCGACGTATCACATATTCGGAATGGGTTATACGACCCCATGGTCCTTTCCCGATTAACCCGAATAGTGAGCACTTATTTAAAAATAAGTGTGGCATTTAAATTCAACAAATCACAACAAATACCCATTCAAGGTAATTATTGATAGTCGGTTATTTAACTATCAATAAAGATGCGCAACATCATTAAATTCCAAATAATTTTCCGAATTATTTAATTTCCAAAAATATCTTTACTAGATATAATTTTCTACACTTCTAAAATAAAATCAGTATTTATTTATAAACAAATTCCCATTTCTTTTATAAATTCCATAGTGAATTTATATTTCAAATATCTACTGATATACGATTTTCAATCGAATTCAAATATTCACTTTCAATTTATCTTTACAAAGATAAATTCTAAAACGTTCATTTCATATTCGAAAAGCATTTCCATACTTATTTTAGAAATAAGTATTTCACAAATCTATTTATTTTCAACGTTTGAAAATATTCGATATACTTATATCAAAAATTAAGTATATATTCATTCTTTAAGGAAATCATTTACTATAACAACATCTTTTTGAGTCAAAACGAATGTTACGTAAAACATCGTTACGACAACTCAGAATCACTAGTATAGGGATCCGAAAAATTAAGATAGATATATAAATCCCAATACTATATAAAACATTTCCTTTCGGAAATCATTTACTATAACAACAGTGTTATAGTCCACCATTTCCTTATTTTTCGAAAACGTCTATTTCAACAATAAATGTTGAAATCTATGGTTTCGATATTTAACCCATTTTAAAACATCGTTACAACAATTAATTTCATTTTTAATATCACTTCTCCAAAACATATCCATTTTATTTAATGATATATTCAGTGTCCAAAATCGTGAATATACTTTCTTAACAAACTATAATAACTTACTTATCAAAATAAGTCAAATTTTGGATTTATAAAACAACGTTTATAAATTCTATTTATATTCATTTTCAATATTAACAAAATTCCTTTAAAATTTAATCACTTTGATTTATAAAAACCAAATTTTATAAATCTTCTATATAATGCTTTTATTTCAAAATGGTCCATTTAAACCAATTAAATAAATCCTTATCGATTTATTTAAATCTTCATTCCAAATTCGTAAATTTATTTCCATAATTTAAAAATAAATCAATATTTATTTTTTAAACCAATTTTCCTTATTTCAATTAAATTCATTTTCCAAATATTCACTTTTAACCCCAAAATCAAATTCCAAATTGATTTCTAATTTTATTTCAATACCAAATCAATTACAAATTGATTTCTAAATTTACTTTTAACTCCAAATAAATGTCCGTATTGATTTCTCAAAGATTCATTTCCAAATGCTAAGTCAATTACAATTTGATTTCCAAATATTTATCACTTCTAAATAAATTCCTTATTCTTTCTAAATTATTTGATATTCTATTTTTAAATGAATTCTTCAATTTGAAATTATTTTACATTGATTTCCCCAAATCATTTCAATTTACCAATTAAATTTCTAATTGGATTTTCAACTTATTTCTCTTTAAATAAATTCCTTTTAAACAAATTTTCTTTATCTCTTTCAATATATTTAAAAATCCAAATTTTAATTAAATTCTTCAATTTATAATCACTATTATACAAAATCCATTTATTTAACATTTTCACCGTATTTCTGGAATTAATTCGATAATATCATAAAAATCAGCTTTTTTATACTTTAAATTCTTTTCTTCAAATTTATTCAATTTCTAAAATTAATTCACTTAAAAATTTCTACTTGAATTTCAAAAATTCAATTTCAATTATTTTTGGAATCCAATGATACCAAAATTCTATTCGGCTAAATCTATAGCTTCAAACAATTTCCAAACATCAATATTATCGATCATATCAATATAATCATTCACAGATTATAATATCACAATGTAAATAAATTCAATCAATACGAGGGGTCCAGTTGGATCCCTCCAACCTGTTTTCCTACATCCAAAGATGTTAGCACAATACCAATTCCACTTCAACGTGGAATATCGCGGTATATGGGATTTATGAATATCATCCGCTTACTAACGGCGCAATAGGGTCTCATCCGCTATATAATGCGGGAAATCAATCAACTGCAATATATACATATGCCAATATATATATTGCTATATATTACTATATATATATATACTATATCAGATATCATAACCAATTAGCCATCAATCAACACATTCAATAATTTTAAATATAACTATTTAAAATTTAAACAAAATCCTTCGAGTGAGAAATTCTCACCTTAGCTTTCATTTTGCAGTCCATTTTTTTTTTGTTCCAGTTTGTTTCCTCCAAATTTTGACCTTGTATAAATAATTATACAATTCGTTAATATTCGAAATAAATCGAATAATAAATTTTCTTTTCAATAGATTTATTAAACTAAGTATTTCAATTTCAAACTAATTCTCTTTAACAAATTTAAATAATTAGGAATTTTAAAACTAAATTTCCTTTAATAATTTTAATTAACCAAAAATAAACTAATTTTCCTTTCCATAATATAACATATATATTTTTATAAAAACAAAACTGTTGCTTATCTTTCCTTTGCATACATAAAAATTGAAAACTGCATTTTTTTCTTACTGTATATATATTCATATATATATACAAATTTCAAATCTGAAGAATATTAAAATCCTAAAAATTTAAACTACCTCACAAAACAGGCGACCCCAAACCCACGACGTCGCCGAGCTCCGATGATCGTTGCCGCCTTCCCGTGCAATCGCGACCCAGATCCCACTCGAGAAATCCATCTGGATGAAACTCGATGCACTCGACATCCCCTTTCACATCGCGTGCGCCTCCCAATCGATCGTCATCGCCGCTCCAAAAACTCCACCAGCTCCGCTCGCGAATCAATCGAATGCGAATACTACCATGGCCCTTCGCCGCCGTCGCCTAACTTTATTCGCGATACCCTAAAAACGCGAAACCCTAGCCGTCGTTTGGTTTGAGCCCTGACCAGCATCGAGCACTCGAGCTCGATCGAATGACTGAGACGAGGCGACCATGATTTTCGAAGCAGTCGCGTTTTTTTCTCTTTTTTTTTAAATAGAGCGGCCATTTTTTTTGATTTGAACGAGTATGGGTTTTGATTGAAGAAGAAACTGTTTTAAAACACTCGTTAGTATGCTCTGCACGATTTCATATCCATGATTGTAGGCGTAATCTCTGGCTGAAAGGAAGGAGAAGAACGTGCTGATATTGATAAATTTTAATTTCAAATTTTAATTGAATATCGATAAAACTTCAACGCGTTTATATATCGTGTGCTCACATATAAACTCCGAAAAATACGAAATTTGAAATCCGGCAATAATTCCATATTACGGACCCAATGGAACTGGTTTCGTCGAATTCCGAGGCTGTGTGAAAAATGACTATTTTTAAATATCGATTCGAACGATAAAATTTCAAAACTGAACAAATCACTTTGAAATTTAATTCTTAAGCTTCTATTATTTTCAGTATAATCAATATGAATTTTACAAGCCTTTGAAATATTTTTAATCAGCTCAAAATTGAAGATTCAAATTTTTATTCAACTATCAATAGATTAAATTTTATAATTTAATCGCCGATTTATTCTGATAATTTAGAAATTCAAGTCAAACTATCATTAAAATATTTAAAATTAATTAAATATTTTCAAATTAAATTGTTCAAAATTCTGGGTCGTTACATCGAGCCACGCCTCCGGCCTCTCATGCGCTCAGCCTACGCGCTCGAATCCAATCTCCCTAGCATACGCTTGTGACTCAAAACCTAGAACGACGACAAAGCAACCCATCGACAAACCCCATCGCGCCACCTCATGTCTCCACCCCTCGTGTGTGCGGCCGCGCCCCTTAGTCGAACACGATTTGATCGTGTCTTGCTTCTTCTTTTCTGTGGATTTGAGGCAATTTGAAATGAGAGATGAAAGGAGGGGCAACGTGCGATGGGAGATAAGGTTGAGGCAGAATGTTCGATGTTGACCTAAATGGATATATATATATATATTATTAAAATTAGAAAACATTTCGCTTATATATGTCTGATATTTCGAACTCCAAATGAAGCATGCCGCTAGGCGTTAATATTGTTTTATCCTCATTTCGAATACAATAGAACTAGTTTCGTGGCCTGATTCAATCATATGCAGAAGATAGCATTTCAAAATCAATTTATTTTAATTAAATTCTGAAATTAATTTTTACACGTTTCAACCTCGCACGGCCAAACGACAAGTCCGGTCGCTATGAAGTTTCAAATCCTATAATAATTTACTATTACGGATCCGATGAAACTGGTTTCATTAAAATTCGAGGCAGTGGCCAAAATGGATATTTTTACACGTTAATTAAAATATAAAATTTCTAATTTCTAATTATTTCACTTTAAATCCAATTTCAAACGTTAACAGTCTTCATCATTGTTTAAATAAAACTTAAATCAACTTCTGGTATCATTCTTAATCGTATTAAATCCAAAATTCAACTATTCAAATAATTTCCAATATTAAACTTATATAATTTAATCCTCCAATAAATCACATTAATAATCATTAAATATTTATTTCTAACCATTTTTGTCACGTACGGGAATTTTCGACTTTCGAAAATTCGACATCGATACTCACTTTATCGACTGCCGAGCAATCGAGTGCCGGAAACTCCAATAGTGAGGGTTTTAAAAAGAAGAAAAAGTAGAAGAAGAAGAAAGCAGAAGGAAGAGAGTAGAAAAAGAAAAGAAGAACAACACATCAGAACAGAAACAGAAAACAATATCAGAATCTCACATATCGCAGCGGAACAATATATAATAGATAATCACTAGTCTTTTAAAACAAAGAACTATATCAGTTTATACATACATCAATCAGAGTCATATACAACAATGGACAGTTATATAACTTGTCCTCATACAAAATACACAGTGGAATAATACAAAAATATAGGTGATACGTTTCGCCATCCAGCTTGCTTCCAAAGCTCCAGAATATCCAGAATATCCTGATAACATAACTCTAGACTGCCCGTGTGGAAATTTGTGGGCACCCAGAGTTTAGAAGGGAAACAATAAACTCCGAGTCAGTCATGGTGACTGGTGTGAGATCGTAAAACAGTTTATCTTTAAATTAAACAACAGAAAATTTTTAAAGTCAATTCGCAATGCTTTTGGAAAATGAAACTACCATAAGACCTCCCACCACACACACAATGCAAACGCAGAATTGGAGGAGATTTCTTCTTATGTTAGTCAAAGATGCTTACTACGCAAAAACCAAATCATTTTTGATATTATTATTAGTGCATAGTGGAAAACATTTCGAAAGTAGAATATAAATCTTAGCCAGCATAGGTACCATTATATTATGCCTGCTATAGCTGCCTCCTGAGGAGACAGGTTATACAATTGAAATCGTAAAGGCTCGTATTGTTTCTTTGGATTTCCAACAAATGGTCAGGCTAAGGAACTTCCTTTTCCACGATGGGTACGTCCTTGGAATAGACGACCCGAGAAATAACCTAACATTACGGTTAGATCTCTGCCAACACAAGGCCGGGTTACCTCTGCAAAAATAGGTAACTACTGACACGCATATGCCATCCCCCGATCGTCACCGATCTTCCCGAGGATCCCCGATTCGCAACAACCACAAAGTAATAAATTTGCAGCAACCACAGAGGTTAAGTATCTGGGCTCCATACCATGATACCACCTTTATCCAGAAGGAATGACATACACTAAGGGGCGCTACTCCCTAGAACCTTGCTGCATCCTTCCTGTTTTGACCATTTCTGGGGTGTGAGGCTCGATGAAGTCTCGTCCACAAAGCTACGCTTTCTACAAAGCCATGCTTCGGGTCAAACAAAATGATCAACCTATGATCACAAAGATATAAGATCAAACAAATGATCATATCGCAAATGATCAAACACTGATCATTTCACAGCAACACTCAGTATGCCACGTTACCAAATTGGGATATATCGCTGATGAATTTCAACTACATAACCTCTGAGCTCGTACGTCTCAGAGAAGGGTGTTAAGCTAAGAGAATAAATTCTCCGCCACCAACAGAAATGTATTTGAAATAAATCAGCTTTTTATCTCAAATTGTAACGTCAGACACACAATCCATACAAGTCTGTTCCAGGATCAAACAGAACCGAAGGCACTTCTCATGAAGCCCTTGCATATCCGGATAAATTTCTAATCACGTCCGGACTTCCCGTCACTAAGGGTGATAAAACCTCTAAATCGGAGATCAGCCGATGTAGAGTAACTCGACGGTAATCCTTCCGTTTTCAAAAATATCCGGTCTTCAACACCGGTCTTCGAATGCAATTCATAACGACGTATCACATATTCGGAATGGGTTATACGACCCCATGGTCCTTTCCCGGCTAACCCGAATAGTGAGCGATTATTCAAAAATAAGTGTGGCATTCAAATTCATCCAATTCACAACAAATACCTACTCAAGGTAATTATTGATAGTCAGTTATTTAACTATCAATAAAGATGCGCAACATCATCAGATTCCAAATGATTTTCCAAATTATTTCATCTTCCAAAATATTTTTTTCTAGATATAAAATTTCCACACTTAATCATTTGAAAACAAATTTCAAATATTCACATTTCAATTTATCTTTGAAGATAAAATCTCAAAACAATTCATTTCATATTGGAAAAACATTTCCATACTTATTTAAAAATAAGTATTTCACAAATCTATTTATTTTCAACATTTGAAAATATTCAATATACTTAAATCAATAATAAGTATACATTTCATTCTTTAAGGAAATCATAAATTTTAACATCTATTTGAGTTAAAACGAATGTTGCGTAAAACATCGTTACGACGACTCGAAATCAATAGTATAGGGATTCGAAATTAAAATAGATATATAAATCCCAATACTATATAAAATATTTCCTTTTGGAAATCATTTACTATAACAACAGTGTTATAGTCCACCATTTCCTTATATTTCTCGAAAACGTCTATTTCAACAATAAATGTTGAAATCTATGATTTCGATAGTTCACACGTTTTAAAACATCTTTTAAAACAATTAACTTCATTTCCAATATCACTTTTCCAAAACCATATCCATTTTACTTAACAATATATTCACTGTTCAAAATCGTGAATATACTTCACTAATTACATTTCACTATTTTCTACACGTTTTATTTCAATGATAATTCGCTATCCAAAATCGCGAATATATCTCCTTTAATAATCTTCTATATTTAATTTATCAAATTCAATCGATTTCGAATTTATAAACACGGTTATAAATTCTATTTCTATTTTAATAACAACCTCGACTTATAAATCTTCTTTTTATCAACTTCTATATTTTTACTTATCAAAATAAGTGATTTCGGATTTATAAACAACTTTTATAAATTTCAATTCTATTTATAAAAACTTAAATCCCAAATCAATTTCGATATTGATTTAAAAATTTATTTATCACTACTAAGTAAATTCCTCATTTCCTTCTCAAATTATTCAATATTCTGTTTTAAAATGGATTCTTCAAATTGAAATCATTTTACATTGATTTCCCAATTTATTTCAATTTACCAATTAAATTTCTAGTTGGATTTCCAGCTTATCTTCTTTTAATAAATTCCTTTTTAAGGAAACAAATTTCAATCGTTTCTTTCAATCTATTTAAAAATCCAAATTCTTAAATTAAATTCTTCAAATTATAATCACTATTTTTCGAAATCCATTTATTTAACATTTTCACTTGATTCTGGAATTAATTCGATAAGATTATAAAAATTAACTTTTTATACTTTAAAAATTCTTTTCTTCAAAATTTATTCAATTTCTAAAATTAATTCACTTAGAAATTTCTATTTTGATTTCAAAAATTCAATTTCGTTTATTTTTGGAATCCAATGATATCAAACATCTATTCAGCTAAATTTTAGCTTTCAAACAATTTCCAGACATCAATTCAATAACATCAATAATCATTCACAGATTATCACATCACAGTAGAAATAAATTCAATCAATGTGAGGGGTCCAGTTGGATCCCTCCAACCTGTTTCCCTGCATCCAAAGACGTTAGCACAATACCAATTCCACTTCGAGGTGGAATATCGCGGTATGTAGGTTTTATAAAAATAATCCGCTTACTAACGGCGCAATAGGGTCTCATCCGCTATACGAGGCGGGAAATCAATCAATCCAATATATACATATGCCAATATGTATATATTGCTATATATATATATATAGATATATCCTACTATATCTAATATCACATCCAAATAGCAATCAATAACTGCAATCCAAATTTAAATCTGAGTGAGAAGATCTCACCTTTGCTTTTAAATTTGCCAATCCATTTCCATTTTGACTCGATTTCTTGATTTATACCTTGTATAAATATTTACACAGTTTATCAATATTCGAATTAAATCGAACTTTTAAATTATCGTTCTATTTATTTACTTAGCCAAAATTTTATATTTAAAAATAACCCCCTTTATATAAATTTTTCTCTAGTAATCCTAATAGTTTTAGATAAATCAATTTAAACAATACATTTATACTTTACTTTCTGTAAATAAACAAGCAGCAACATTTGCTTATTCCATGATTTTATTTTAAACTGTATATATGCATCCTTTAAACTAAAACTTATTTACTGTAACAATGTCCTCTTAGAAATCAAATTTTCTCTAAATTACTTTTCTTCCTTTCTATAAACTTCGGAAAAAATGAAATTTATTTTATTCCACTGTAAATCCAATTTTTATTCGATAATTAAATTAACTTATAATTTTATCTAAACCAATTTCTTAAATTAACTAAGATAGGCATGAGTATATATTTTTCTTTTATTACATATATATATTTAAATAGAAATCTGATTTTATGTAACTTTCAAACCTCATTAAAAATCCATATATATATATACTTACTGTGAAGATATAAATTTATATACACATATTCCTATATACACTGTCTTCAAATTATTTATTGTAAACTGCATATTGAAAATAAAATAAATTATAATAAAGAAAATATACCTTACTGGCGAAAATCGTGATCGAATGAACACTCTCGCGATTGGAAAAAAAACACTGAACCCTAAGGCCCTAACCTCCTCCATCGACATCTTCCTAGAACGACGTGCACGCCTCGCTCTCGAAGTCGCTCGCGAATCAGACAACGCGCCGCCGAGAATGCCTCCTGACCTTCAGCCCTAGCATCGCGATGAAGTCGCGCGTGCCTTCGACATTCGCCATCACCTGCTTCGCGACCGCCGACCTTGCCCTTGAAAACTCGAGCCGCCATGCTCGCGAATGCCGATCCCAGATGCCCTATGTAATACCCCAAGATTTTGAGGAAAATTCTTTTAAATAAATGATTAAAATTCTGGGGGAAAATCAGAATTATTATATAGGTGGGATTTTCAATGGTGCAAGGTTGTGTGCATGTGTGCACGTGCACACTAGTTATGGCACTAAGAGAAAATCCACAATTCCTGAATAATAAAACAAGGAAGGAAAACATTTAGATAAAATGTTTTAAATAAAGGAAATATAGGCCTAGACATGAATATTAAAATTCCTGAGGATGTGTGTATATATATATATATTACTTGTCTGAAAATTAAGACAGAAGAGAACATTGATTTACAATGAATAAGTGGAATTTTATTTGAATAATAGGTGTAGAAATGCACATAAGTATGCACATGTTTTCTGCAAATAAAAGGTTAAGTTAAATTAACACCCATAGTTGTATAAATGTATATATATATATATCCAGATATTATTTGAGCAGAATATTAATAAAGGAATCACTAAAATGGTAAGAACCAAAGTGCAAGAAAGCAAATGTACATAGGCAGAAAATAGAAAGTCACACCATTATCATGTTTGAGGTAAGTATAATAAAAATACTTAAAGTAATCATTTTCTGAAAAGAAAAGAAAATGGGCACAATTTAGCCTTGTTTTAAAATATTGGCCGGGACATTAAGGGTTGGGAGGGAAGGAATATGCAATGCCAAATGCATGATTCTGGTCTGGGCTAAAATAGGGATTTTGCATCACCCAAAACCCTAGATAGAACCCTTATTTAAACCAAGAACCTAACCAGAAAACTGCTCTCTCACTAATTAATTAACCTAAGGAAGAAGAGGAAGATAAGGCTAAAGATTTGAGGGGTTCTCTGGATTAAGCTTGTGTAAGCATTTAGGTGAGTATCCTCACTCATACACATGGCATTAAGACCTGGGATTAGGCAGCCAAGCTTTTATATGCTATATTTTGTATGTTTTGATTTACAAACTATGTTGGCTACTGATGGTTTCATGAATGCTTGATGAGATATGATCTGCTATGCTGGATATATAACTTTGTTGTTCTATTTTCATCTCTGTATGTTATACCAAAACCTTAAAGAACATATAATAGAGTATTTGTAACTAGTCTGAATCATGGCTTAAGACAAAGAATGAAAAAAACTATGAGCTGCATATACATTGGTATGGTGCTGAGGCTTGAAATAATTGGTTAAGGGTGCAATGGAGTCTTTCTCTTTAAGTGCTGAGCCCTAAACCAAACAGAAATTTACAAGCCTAAAAACTATGTTTAAACAAGATTAAAAATCTGGCAAAACATAGTTGCTTGCAAAATCAAAATAAACCCAATAGAGCCATGCATTTATTCTCAGTTGCAAACATTCTGGTATATGCTTGAATAGGGTGTTTATATGCTAAATAATGTGAGATGGAATGACTGGGGTGTTATACCTCCAGAAAGTAACCTTTAACTTGCTTGCAATATTATGTCTGCAAGGTAACTAGTATGCTTCATGTGTACAGGTGGTTTGTACACCTAGCTATCATTGATAGAATGAACATAAATACACTTAGTAATATAACTAAGGATTTTGTGCCAAGAAGGCTGCTGGAATGCTTGTCCTATTTGAAGTAGACAAGTTGGCACATGGCTTGTTTAAGTCCTGAGATCTTTGTGCCATGATGTTAATTAGTTCATGGCAATGTGTCCCTTTGATTCCTTATAGCAGATGAGGCCAGGAATTTATAAGAAAAAGAAAAGGCAACCTTAGTAGTTCCAGATAAAAGTTGTTTTAATGCATATGTTTGCTCTTATGTATTGTACATGATAATACCTGTTAAGTATGCAAAGTATATTCATGCTGTATCCTTAGCTTAATATCATGGATATGTTAGAAATGCTCACACCAGATCATAGATCTGACCCTTATTGCTCATGGCACATGGGGGTGTCTCATTTATAATGGGGCAGCCACTAATGCTTTTGCAGGTTGTGATGGAGCTAAGTAAGCAAGATTAAAAAGATATGGAATAGAGGATGCTAAGATAATTAGAAATAAAAGCTAGAATGTGTTAATTCATGCATGTATTCCCTGATTGATATGGCTATCTAAATGTATTAAGTAGGAAGAACTTGTAAGAGACATATGCTATGTTGTTTCTGGTTTGGTATGTATTAAGGATATTGATGTTAAACTGATTTGAAAACCTATTTGCTAAAGTTGTTTTGATTTAGGGGGAAAAATCTGGATTTTATAAGCATAATCATTTTATGATGATTTCAGTTAATCCTGAGTTCTTTCAAAAAGAACATAGATATACAGAAAATTATATTGGGAAAACCCAGAAAAGAATTAAACTGCTATATTTTCAATTTATGATATTGATATAAGTCCAAATGCAAGAAAAAGTGTTTATACCCTGAAGATGTATTTTTAAAAGAGAAGTATGGTTAGGAAGAATGATATATATCTGATCACAAGGTGTCTGATTCATACAAATATATATATACATGCTTTTGAAAAGGAGAGGTACCAAAGTTTGTGTATATTCTGGGTTGTAAAATGCAAACAAGAGAATGGTCAGATTAACCACATGGTTAGACCATAGGTTAGGCCAAATGATTCACTTCAAATCAATGAAGCAAGGGAACATTTGAGCTCAGTTTTCTGGAAAATGAGCCAAGACATTGACATGTACATGTATATCTGTGTACATGTTGATATTTGGGCAAAAACATAATTATAAATTCCTAGAACAGTTGTAGGAAAGGATTTCAAAAATAATAAAGCAAGAAATATTGTTTGGTATGATAGATTATATGTAAAAATTGAGTATATATGGGCAGATATAGGTAAGTATCAGATTCCAAACCACACAGGAGAAAATAAAAAGAAAAACAAAAATTGTGTTTGAACCGACCAGCATAGTACTCGAACTCGTGACCTCTCATGTATAAGTTAGGCGCGTTTCCATTACGCCTAGATGTTGCTTGTGTTCACTTATGATCCACTTTCTTTTAACCTGAGTTTGATACTATCCAGACTTTAAGAAAATCATCTATATTATAAGCTTGCTTTCCACTGATTATTGCCTGATCATTTCTTAATTATAATAACAGCCTAAAGTACAATATTTCCAGAGGACACTATAGTCAAAAATCTGGATACAATAAGTAATCTTTTGAAAAGGGAATTTATCACATTTTAATATAGATTTAAAAGGATTTCTACTTATTATCATACTCTGATTCAAGTAGATTATAACATAGATATCTTCATATATGTATGTTAAGAATGATTTAGAATTAAAACAATATTTTTATATTGTGAAAGATCCTGGATATATTTTGTTTATTAGAGAAAGAAAATGACACTGGGAAATATATTTGTAATGGATGATATATCTATATATCATCTCTAAAAAAAAAAAATCACCAATTAAATTAGTGTGTAAATAGGAGGGTCATTTCACCCTAGCTCGCGTTCGCCCAAACCCGATTCGCGATTTCCATTTCCAAAATGCTCAGTCGCCCTTTTCTGTTTTGAGTGGAGTTCGATTGAAAGAAACTAAAGAGGGAAGTTCGATTGAGAGGGAGAACGAGATAAGGGAAAAGATGTCGCCATTTATTTGTTCTGTTTTTTTTTCTTCGTTTGAACTGAGGAATGAAGGAGAGGGAATTTTGATTCGAACGAGTTGATTTCGTGATTCTCGGCTTGATTTTGGGCTGAAACAAAGGGCGTGATTCTCTGCGTGATTAAAGGAAGAGAACGTGCTGCAGTTGACCAAGTTAAATAAATTTAAATTTAGATTTAAATTGAATTCAATTTAAATTTCAATGCGTTTACCCGCCGTACGGTCACGTATCAACTCCGATTAATACAAAATTTGAAATCCGACAATAACTCAATATTACGGATCCAATGGAACTGGTTTCGTTGAATTCCGAGACTGCGCCTCGGACGGCTATTTTTAAATATCGGTTGAACGATATAAATTTCAAAACTGATCAAAACAGTTTAAATTTCAATTCTGAAAGTTCGATTATCTTCGGTATTATCAATATGAATTTTAAAAGCTTTTGAAATATTTTTCTCCAGCTTAAAATTGAAGATTCAAATTTTTATTCAACATTCAAAAGATTAAATTTTATAATTTAATCGTCAAAATCAAAGTTATATTCGGAATTCAAATTAAATTACCGTTCAAATATTTAAAATTAATTAAATATTTCCAATTTAATTTGTTCAAAATTCTGGGTCGTTACAGACTTCCCCCCTTAAAAGAATTTCGTCCTCGAAATTACAAGTTAGGAAAAAAAAGTCCTTAACTCGTCTACTATTTTCAACATCTAATAGTTTTATCAATTTTCAAAACAAATCTTTCTATTAAAGATTCGTTATCATTTCAACTAAATTTTCCAACTCAAATTATAAGTTTCAAACAACATTGTTTACTTCAAAATTCAAATTTTATTTTAAATTCAAATTTTAACTTTCAAAATATTCTCAAAAATTTTCTAACGCCCTAAATTTCCGAAAAATTTCGCCAGCGTCTCCTTTGCGCGGCTAATACGGCACGACTACAAAACGTCCCTACGGACTCTCAGATTTCAAAAAGAAAAAGAAAAAGCCAAGCGGCTAGACAAGAAATCATCAAAAACTCATATTATAATTGAAATACTTACCTTTTTGTCGAGCAATTCAAATTTATCTTTGAAAGTCAAATCCAAATTCCTTTATAATACCTGTATATCCTACTAGCCATAATATCTAGTTACATATTCAAACCATTTTGCAAATTCTATTACAAAATTTCCAATATTGCTTCTTATACATTTTCACTTCACTATTGCAGTTACATATTCAATTTCGTTCAATTTTACATTTCACATTCATTTGAATTTAATTCACAATTTCAATCTTATTTAAATTCAATTCAACTTCTGAATATTGAATTTCATCGATTAACTTTCATTTACAACTGCTTATTTTAGATTAGTTTCAGTTACTAATTCATCACAAATCCAATTCTCTCTATTCAAATTTGTGTCAACATTCAGTTTGAATTTCATTTACTACCAAATGCAAAACAAGTTTAACATTCAGTTTTAATCTCATTCACTTCATTCAATTAGCTTCACTTACAAATTTTTAGTTTAATACTTCTCAAATTAAATTCAATTCCAGTTTTTATTTACTTACAAATTCAAAATAGATTTCAACTTTCAATCTCACTCTCATTTAATTGGTTCACTTGTACTTACATTTATTTAACTTCATTCTTTTAAGTTAAATTTATTCTATTAAAATTCAAATTGTATAAGTTATCAACTTAATAATATTTCATAATTATCTTTATATAGTATTCCAGAGTCTTACCATCATTCCAAAGCCATTTTGAAAACAATTAAAATCATCCTTTGAATTTCCAAAACAAAAACCCAAATTTTTCAAACAACTTGGCAGCAATTCCTCTTTTGGAAACCCGAAAATGAACACCAACGATGCCGCGGTCATCATCGAAGTTATTTTCCTGCGAGCGAAAAGAGTTTAGAGCTTTCTACTCTCCAAAATACTTTTCAAAACCTTCGAAATTCATTTTTAAATCAAAAAGGATTTAAACTTTCCAAATCTCAAAATTTTCAAATTCTTTTCAAAACATTTCCAAATACTTCTCTGGAATTCCGTTTCAAATTACAAATCACATTTATAATTTATATTCTCAAATTTTCGTTCGTATATGAATTCATTTCCTTAACTTTGGAGTTACGATTCCAATTTCTTATTTAATTTCAATGATAATAGATTAATATTATCACTTCTAACAACCATGCAACCATATACTATAGTAATTCATAGAAAAACATTTCTTTTATATACAAAAATAGTTTTGGGCAAAATTATCTCATTCACCCTATTCAAAACAATACTGTGCCGAATTGTTCTATTCAAGTGTTTAGAGATTTCTATCGATAGGGTTGTCCAGACCATACCGACCAAAATCCATATACCACTCAATAAATCAAACATCACAATATAAAACAATTTTTATATTCAATAACAAATACGCGCTCATATCTATTATTACACTCAACTCATTCTAGAGTACTACTGACTCTATCTCTAATGAGTACCACCCAACAGAGCAGGGTTGTCGCTTAACCATATGCTCTGATACCAGCTGTCACGTACGGAAGTAAGCGGCCACTGGTAGGATTTGCAACCATCCCAGTCCCACCGTGGCTGACAATGGTACCCCAAACTTGCTTTTACGGCTAGCCTCTCGACTGTCACGGCCTCTGCCTAACCAACCCATCCCTCTCAGGGACATGTAGGGGTAAGAGTCTCCCGTTCGCCACCAAACCGCGAAGCGAGAATCCCCTATCATGCTGTAATATAGCAAGACTGGTGTGAGATCGTAAAACAGTTTATCTTTAAATTAAACAACAGAAAAATTTTAAAGTCAATTCGCAATGCTTTTGGAAAATGAAACTACCATAAAACCTCCCACCACACACACAATGCAAACGCAGACTTGGAGGAGATTTCTTCTTATGTTAGTCAAAGATGCTTACTACGCAAAAATCAAATCATTTTTGATATTATTATTAGTGCATAGTGGAAAACATTTCGAAAGTAGAATATAAATCTTAGCCAGCATAGGTACCATTATATTATGCCTGCTATAGCTGCCTCCTGAGGAGACAGGTTATACAATTGAAATCGTAAAGGCTCGTATTGTTTCTTTGGATTTCCAACAAATGGTCAGGCTAAGGAACTTCCTTTTCCACGATGGGTACGTCCTTGGAATAGACGACCCGAGAAATAACCTAACATTACGGTTAGATCTCTGCCAACACAAGGCCAGGTTACCTCTGCAAAAATAGGTAACTACTGACACGCGTATGCCATCCCCCGATCGTCACCGATCTTCCCGAGGATCCCCGATTCGCAACAACCACAAAGTAATAAATTTGCAGCAACCACAGAGGTTAAGTATCTGGGCTCCATACCATGATACCACCTTTATCCAGAAGGAATGACATACACTAAGGGGCGCTACTCCCTAGAACCTTGCTGCATCCTTCCTGTTTTGACCATTTCTGGGGTGTGAGGCTCAATGAAGTCTCATCCACAAAGCTACGCTTTCTACAAAGCCATGCTTCGGGTCAAACAAAATGATCAACCTATGATCACAAAGATATAAGATCAAACAAATGATCATATCGCAAATGATCAAACACTGATCATTTCACAGCAACACTCAGTATGCCACGTTACCAAATTGGGATATATCGCTGATGAATTTCAACTACATAACCTCTGAGCTCGTACGTCTTAGAGAAGGGTGTTAAGCTAAGAGAATAAATTCTCCGCCACCAACAGAAATGTATTTGAAAGAAATCAGCTTTATATCTCAAATTGTAACGTCAGACACACAATCCATACAAGTCTGTTCCGGGATCGAACAGAACCGAAGGCACTTCTCACGAAGCCCTTGCATATCCGGATAAATTTCTAATCACGTCCGGACTTCCCGTCACTAAGGGTGATAAAACCTCTAAATCGGAGATCAGCCGATGTAGAGTAACTCGACGATAATCCTTCCGTTTTCAAAAATATCTGGTCTTCAACACCGGTCTTCGAATGCAATTCATAACGACGTATCACATATTCGGAATGGGTTATACGACCCCATGGTCCTTTCCCGGCTAACCCGAATAGTGAGCGATTATTCAAAAATAAGTGTGGCATTCAAATTCATCCAATTCACAACAAATACCTACTCAAGGTAATTATTGATAGTCGGTTATTTAACTATCAATAAAGATGCGCAACATCATCAGATTCCAAATGATTTTCCAAATTATTTCATCTTCCAAAATATTTTTTTCTAGATATAAAATTTCCACACTTAATCATTTGAAAACAAATTTCAAATATTCACATTTCAATTTATCTTTGAAGATAAAATCTCAAAACAGTTCATTTCATATTGGAAAAACATTTCCATACTTATTTAAAAATAAGTATTTCACAAATCTATTTATTTTCAACATTTGAAAATATTCAATATACTTAAATCAATATTAAGTATACATTTCATTCTTTAAGGAAATCATAAATTTTAACATCTATTTGAGTCAAAACGAATGTTGCGTAAAACATCGTTACGACGACTCGAAATCAATAGTATAGGGATTCGAAATTAAAATAGATATATAAATCCCAATACTATATAAAACATTTCCTTTTGGAAATCATTTACTATAACAACAGTGTTATAGTCCACCATTTCCTTATATTTCTCGAAAACGTCTATTTCAACAATAAATGTTGAAATCTATGATTTCGATAGTTCACACGTTTTAAAACATCTTTTAAAACAATTAACTTCATTTCCAATATCACTTTTCCAAAACCATATCCATTTTACTTAACAATATATTCACTGTTCAAAATCGTGAATATACTTCACTAATTACATTTCACTATTTTCTACACGTTTTATTTCAATAATAATTCGCTATCCAAAATCGCGAATATATCTCCTTTAATAATCTTCTATATTTAATTTATCAAATTCAATCGATTTCGAATTTATAAACACGGTTATAAATTCTATTTCTATTTTAATAACAACCTCGACTTATAAATCTTCTTTTTATCAACTTCTATATTTTTACTTATCAAAATAAGTGATTTCGGATTTATAAACAACTTTTATAAATTTCAATTCTATTTATAAAAACTTAAATCCCAAATCAATTTCGATATTGATTTAAAAATTTATTTATCACTACTAAGTAAATTCCTCATTTCCTTCTCAAATTATTCAATATTCTGTTTTAAAATGGATTCTTCAAATTGAAATCATTTTACATTGATTTCCCAATTTATTGCAATTTACCAATTATATTTCTAGTTGGATTTCCAGCTTATCTTCTTTTAATAAATTCCTTTTTAAGGAAACAAATTTCAATCGTTTCTTTCAATCTATTTAAAAATCCAAATTCTTAAATTAAATTCTTCAAATTATAATCACTATTTTTCGAAATCCATTTATTTAACATTTTCACTTGATTCTGGAATTAATTCGATAAGATTATAAAAATTAACTTTTTATACTTTAAAAATTCTTTTCTTCAAAATTTATTCAATTTCTAAAATTAATTCACTTAGAAATTTCTATTTTGATTTCAAAAATTCAATTTCGTTTATTTTTGGAATCCAATGATATCAAACATCTATTCAGCTAAATTTTAGCTTTCAAACAATTTCCAGACATCAATTCAATAACATCAATAATCATTCACAGATTATCACATCACAGTAGAAATAAATTCAATCAATGTGAGGGGTCCAGTTGGATCCCTCCAACCTGTTTCCCTGCATCCAAAGACGTTAGCACAATACCAATTCCACTTCGAGGTGGAATATCGCGGTATGTAGGTTTTATAAAAATAATCCGCTTACTAACGGCGCAATAGGGTCTCATCCGCTATACGAGGCGGGAAATCAATCAATCCAATATATACATATGCCAATATGTATATATTGCTATATATATATATATAGATATTTCCTACTATATCTAATATCACATCCAAATAGCAATCAATAACTGCAATCCAAATTTAAATCTGAGTGAGAAGATCTCACCTTTGCTTTTAAATTTGCCAATCCATTTCCATTTTGACTCGATTTCTTGATTTATACCTTGTATAAATATTTACACAGTTTATCAATATTCGAATTAAATCGAACTTTTAAATTATCGTTCAATTTATTTACTTAGCCAAAATTTTATATTTAAAAATAACCCCCTTTATATAAATTTTTCTCTAGTAATCCTAATAGTTTTAGATAAATCAATTTAAACAATACATTTATACTTTACTTTCTGTAAATAAACAAACAGCAACATTTGCTTATTCCATGATTTTATTTTAAACTGTATATATGCATCCTTTAAACTAAAACTTATTTACTGTAACAATGTCCTCTTTGAAATCAAATTTTCTCTAAATTACTTTTCTTCCTTTCTGTAAACTTCGGAAAAAATGAAATTTATTTTATTCCACTGTAAATCCAATTTTTATTCGATAATTAAATTAACTTATAATTTTATCTAAACCAATTTCTTAAATTAACTAAGATAGGCATGAGTATATATTTTTCTTTTATTACATATATATATTTAAATAGAAATATGATTTTATGTAACTTTCAAACCTCATTAAAAATCCATATATATATATACTTACTGTGAAGATATAAATTTATATACACATATTCCTATGCACTGTCTTCAAATTATTTATTGTAAACTGCATATTGAAAATAAAATAAATTATAATAAAGAAAATATACCTTACTGGCGAAAATCGTGATCGAATGAACACTCTCGCGATTGGAAAAAAAACACTGAACCCTAAGGCCCTGACCTCCTCCATCGACATCTTCCTAGAACGACGTGCACGCCTCGCTCTCGAAGTCGCTCGCGAATCAGACAACGCGCCGCCGAGAATGCCTCCTGACCTTCAGCCCTAGCATCGCGATGAAGTCGCGCGTGCCTTCGACATTCGCCATCACCTGCTTCACGACCGCCGACCTTGCCCTTGAAAACTCGAGCCGCCATGCTCGCGAATGCCGATCCCAGATGCCCTAGCTCGCGTTCGCCCAAACCCGATTCGCGATTTCCATTTCCAAAATGCTCAGTCGCCCTTTTCTGTTTTGAGTGGAGTTCGATTGAAAGAAACTAAAGAGGGAAGTTCGATTGAGAGGGAGAACGAGATAAGGGAAAAGATGTGTAACAACCCTGGGATTTTTATAACAATAAATTATCGTCCAATAACGAATAATTTGGGGGTTAAGTGCTATTGGAAATTATCAGTTGAAAATCCTTTTAAATGTTGTTCTAACGGTTATGCGGGCTTTAGAGTTGAAGTAGTAGCCCACGCTTTCATTGGTTGTTCTAAGGCCGAGATGATAATAATACCTCGTTTCCCCATTTTCGTTCAATTTCTCATTTCGAAACCCTTATCAAAATAAATCGAACGAGAGAAAAAAAAGGGAAAAAAATGGTGGCGGATCGATCTTCCTTTCAATCATCTTCCTCTTCGCTCCGAAGCTAGGGGTAGTTAAATCAAGGGTTTCGACTTCAGTAATTCGATCGCTCTATTCGCGGCTGCTTCAAACTGTCGAATGCCTCCAAGTGAGCGAGTCCTTCCTTGCTTCGAGAAAAAAAAGGTGAGTAATCGTATTACTCACATCTAGTTCACTCTTCGTATGATGCTTCTGTAATTTGAGTTAGATTCGACCTTGTTTTATCTCGGTCCTTTTGTTTTCACCTGATATTGGTAATCGATGTTGCTTGGAATTTACTGCTTCGTGAATTTCTTGTTTTGATTTGTTTGATTCACGACTTGTTTTCGTGATGGCCACGGCTCTATTCGTTTTCATTTGTTTTGGTTGGCTTCGACTTTGAATTGATCACTGTTACTTGCTTATGCTTGATGTGGTGATTCTGATACTTCTAACTTGAACTTGTTATTTTTGCCAACTTACCTGCACACAACGTTCAAAACATTTTAGCCCAAAATTGATTTCGTGCTTCCTATTTTGACACGCAAATGAAAAACTGGGCAACACCATTCGCAAGCATTGAATGAGTCAATAAGAATATCCGGACATCAAGTTCTCGTGTGTACATGAATATTCAGGTATAAATTGAAAAATAGAGGGTGGTCTGGACTGAATCACCTTGCACGCGTACTTGCAGTTTATTAACGAAGTAAACAGCTAATAAACCTGGAACTCAATTTTTTTCCACGCGTGCAGAACAATGGTCTAGACTAACGTTGAAATAACACACAGACAACAAGATTTTTTAAATTAGAAATGTGAGTGCTGTTGGCATTGTTTGAGTTGTAGCTGATCATCTTGAACTTGTTGCATTCCATTTTTATGTGTACATCTCTCTGACTTTTACATGCAGTCTGGTTTTTTTGCTTCAAGTCCATATATATGCTCCTGTGTTGAAACCATTTGCACATGACTCTTGTACCTGTAGTGTTGACATTATGTGCATTCCAGTTTAGCACTCATGTTTTGATTCAAGTTAACTGTGCATGCCAGGGTACCATATTTTCCCAATCATCATTTGCGAGTTCACGCTTATGCATATAGTTACTGTACGATTTTAGTCAGGGTTGTTATTTCACTAATATGTGAATTTTACTGGGTTTGAAATTGCTAATGTGCTTTACTCGAACTAGCTACTGATCGCGGTGGTTTTACCGGACATTAATTATTGTGAGTCACTAGTTTCTTGTTCCATAGAGCCACCTGAGTGTGGTCGACTGGAGAACTTTTTGTTCATTGTATTCTGATTGCACACTGCGGTCAGTGTCACTGCATTGTCTTTGGCTTCAAGTATTGTTGCATGGTCTCTCTTAATTGTTTCAGGTGCACTAGAGTATTATGTTGTACCCTCTGGTGCATCCCTGTACATGATTTCCTTCCCTTTGACATCTCTGGTCATGGTTGTCATCTGCACTATCATTTTGTTGCTCCTTTATAGTTTAGTTCCACTATATGCTGTACCATTCGAGTCAGTTGGTAATGTGTGTTGAAGTCACCTGACTTCAACATCCTTGGGCATTTGATTACTTGTGGCCTCGACTTGGTTATACACTGCATATTCATGTGTCATTGTTGCTCGCATCTGCTCATCCCTGTCATACTTGTTGTCATGGTGGCTGCCTCTGTATGTACGTGCAGTCCCACCTGAGCCTTGTTGTATGTTCTTCACTATTTGCCAGTTGTATTTGGGTGCAGTTTTACCCTCGCAGTTCTTTGGTCTATTAGTCGAGTTTGTGTGTATTATTTTAGTGGCGAGGCAGTACACGCGTGCGTGTACTGCAGCCCTAGCAGGATTGACGAATTTAGTTGATATTTCGATTGTTAAATTATTTCGTGGTTCAATTAAATATTTTGAAGTTGTATTTTGAAATGGTTCATTTTGATTTGAGTTGGATCCGTTGGCTTTAGGATTCATTGATCTTCTGAGTATTTCATAGACTGTATTGGTGAGGCAGTACACGTTAGCGTGTACTGCAGCCAATCAGCATTGTTGTTTTTAAAGTGACATTTCAATTGTTTAAATTGATTTGGATTGTTTATTTGCTGTTAAACACTGTTTAGTGTTATATCTGCCGTTATCCGATTCTTTTATCGAGGAGTCGGATATACGAGATTTCTGTGATTATCGTCTATTTGACTATCTGATTATTATTGCTGCTATGCACTAATAAACTGGTTTGAATTAGACTGACCTGGGTATTATTTTCTTTTGAATGTAATACTCGGGTCAGACCCGAGTTATTTCAGGTTGTAGATTTCTTTCTTTGAGTTGCTGTTCGGGATTTGAAGACTTTTCACACCTTCTGAAGTTGTCAGCGTCATTTTGTAGTAGTCGTGTCATTGTATAGAACGATATGTATTCATGTATATTAGTCGATAATGTACTTGTATATATAACTTCTAGAGTCGACAGTTGTAGTTGTATCATATGTATCGTGTCAACTATGTATTAACTATCATCAGTTATATATATATGAGACTTTTGTTTTTATCTGTGTTCCGCAATTATATTATCTGTGTTATTGTTATATCTAATGTCCTAAACTATTATGAACTATCGTGGTTTGTTTTATACTGATAATTGGGTGTGTCGATGGGAGTAAATAAATAATAGATGAAAAATAAAAAGTATATACCACTCCTATCGAGATAACCAATATTAGTGTAAGGCCAACTACGGATGGTCGCTCCTATCCAGCCTTATTCTTCGTAATAATAGACAGTATTTCTTTTAATACTCTTTGTTATTATGACCATAGAGGTGGGGCGTCACAGTTGGTATCAGAGCTTGGGGTTTATGGACATAATATAAAACATAACTTGGATGGAACATATGTTACAACTATTAGTCGACGTTTTATCTGTGATTTGAGTCAAAACTAAAGTTTTGAAATTTTGATGAAATTTTTAAATATCGTTATTTAAAAGTGGAATTGTGTTTTGTTGTTTGGTTGAAATTGTGTTCTGATGATTTGATTGATTTGTGTTCTATTTATCAGAGTGCGCAGCGAAAACAGTGAAACTGTCTTCGCTGAGTACAACTGATAATCTTTTTGATTTAAGAATCAAAATAAGAAATTGATATGAATTCCAATTGTTGTTTACATAGCTGTAATTATTTGTTTCTTTGAGAACTTCGAATCCAAATTGAGGATTCGAAGAAATTACAGATATGTGATTTTTGTTGAAATTTCCGCTGACTTTCTTTTGTACTAATCATCTATTGATTAGATTTTTGCTGTTTTGAATTATCTTCATTGAAGATACATTTGAATGATTTCTTTGTTCATTTTGTAGTACGTGCAAAAATTTAAATTGCACGTTATTGCATTTATTTTACGTTGAACCGATGCTTGGTTATGATACGTATTTTGTTGTCGTTATTTTTATAACGGACTTATTACACCAATGCTGAATTTTTGAGGCACGGTGTTTTGTTGACAATTTTAATAAATGAAAATTCACTGATGTCACATTTTGATGTGAATCCTTTGATGAGATATTTGTTGTTTTAAAATTACTGTTGCTTTGACTTCAGTAACAATCAAACTTTTAAAAGTGGGTTTTCAAGCGGTTATACCGCAATGCTGATTTGTAACCGTTTTTACGGTATTTTGAGAAGTACAATTTCCTTATCGAAATTGTTACTGATTTGCTGCTTTAATCACGTGATTGGAAAATCGTTTTAAAATGAAAATTGTTTTATAAATCTTTAACAGTTTACGTTTTCAAAAGAATGAGAAAGCGACTTAAACGATTCAGCAAAATCGAGGATTATGACCCCTTTCTTTTACTGTTTCGCTTAACTCCGGACTTGTCCAGTTGAGAATGTGAATTGTTATTTTTACAAAATAAATAAAATTGTTTTCAGAAATTTTAACAGTTTACGCTTTCAAAAGAATGAGGAAGCGACTTAAACGTTTCAGCAAAATCGAGGACTATGACCCCTTTCTTTTACTGATTCGCTTAATTCCGGACTTGTCCGTTTGAGAATGTGAAATGTATTTTTACAAAATACACAATTTTGCACTTTCAAGGAAACGATGAAGAGAATCAAACGATTTAGTAAAACACGTGGTATGGGACATGTGCGTTTGCTATTTCGGTTAATTCCGGACTCGTTAATTGAAATATTTGATGATTTCGTGTGCTTTCGAGCCACTATGAGGACCTTCGGGTCATTTGTTGGGCTTTCGGGCCACTCTGCGGACCTTCGGGTCAAATACCAGTACTAGACCTTCGGGTCACTCTGCGGACCTCCGGGTCAATCTGATGGGCGCCAAAAATTATGTTGAGTACTTGGTAGGCTTCGGCCATTTGTTGTTGCACGTGCGGCGAATTAAAAACTCGCCATCTGATGGGATCGATCCAAGCTTTTATGTTGATTTTCTAGTCTTCTTAATTGATTTCTAGATATTTGTTGCTTCCAATTATCTGCAGGTAATTGGATATTTGTTGATATGAGTTCTGATTATCGTTTTTGATAATCAGATATTTGTTGTTTCTAATTATCGCTTGTGATAATTAGATATTTGTTGATATGAGTTCTGATTATCGTTTTTGATAATCAGATATTTGTTGTTTCTAATTATCGCTTGTGATAATTAGATATTTGTTGATATGAGTTCTGATTATCGTTTTTGATAATCAGATATTTGTTGTTTTTAATTATCGCTTTTGATAATTAAATATTTGCTGATTTGAGATTTAATTATCGCTTTAGATAATTAAATATTTGTTGATTTGAGATTTAATTATCGCTTTAGATAATTAAATATTTGTTGATTTGAGATTTAATTATCGCTTTTGATAATTAAATATTTGCTGATTTGAGATTTAATTATCGCTTTAGATAATTAAATATTTGTTGATTTGAGATTTAATTATCGCTTTAGATAATTAAATATTTGTTGATTTGAGATTTAATTATCGCTTTTGATAATTAAATATTTGCTGATTTGAGATTTAATTATCGCTTTAGATAATTAAATATTTGTTGATTTGAGATTTAATTATCGCTTTTGATAATTAAATATTTGCTGATTTGAGATTTAATTATCGCTTTAGATAATTAAATATTTGCTGATTTGAGATTTAATTATCGCTTTTGATAATTAAATATTTGCTGATTTGAGATTTAATTATCGCTTTAGATAATTAAATATTTGCTGATTTGAGATTTAATTATCGCTTTAGATAATTAAATATTTGTTGATTTGAGATTTAATTATCGCTTTAGATAATTAAATATTTGTTGATTTGAGATTTAATTATCGCTTTAGATAGTTAAATATTTGTTGATTTGAGATTTAATTATCGCTTTAGATAATTAAATATTTGCTGATTTGAGATTTAATTATCGCTTTTGATAATTAAATATTTGCTGATTTGAGATTTAATTATCGCTTTAGATAATTAAATATTTGTTGATTTGAGATTTAATTATCGCTTTAGATAATTAAATATTTGTTGATTTGAGATTCAATTATCGCTGTTAGATAATTAAATATTTGTTGAAAACAAAAATTTGATTATCGTTTTTGGTAATCGAATATTTGTTTTCTGATTATCGTTTGAGATACTCAGATATTTGATTTGTTTTCTGATTATCGTTTGAGATACTCAGATATTTGATTTGTCTTCTGATTATCGTTTGAGATAAGTGAAAATTTGCGATTTTTGAGATTTGAGTTTCGTCTTTTTCTCTGGAGATTCAAGTGAGTAATTTGATTTACTCACATTCAATTCGTGCTCTGTAGGGGATTTCTGCTCTGTTTTCCTTCTCTTTTAGTTGCTGGAACTCGATTGTTCTTGCTTTTGTTAGTCGTCTGATTTTGATCCCTGATTCCCACGATGTTGACTCTTTTGATTTGAATCAGTCGAACCTTTCGATTTCTTATCTAATACTTCCCCTGCTGACACTTGCTCTGCTTATACATTCGACATTGCCATGCTCTTTTGGTTGTTATCTTCTATCCATTTATTCCCTATGATTGCGTGGACGCAATTTCTTTAAGGAGGGGAGTCTGTAACAACCCTGGGATTTTTATAACAATAAATTATCGTCCAATAACGAATAATTTGGGGGTTAAGTGCTATTGGAAATTATCAGTTGAAAATCCTTTTAAATGTTGTTCTAACGGTTATGCGGGCTTTAGAGTTGAAGTAGTAGCCCACGCTTTCATTGGTTGTTCTAAGGCCGAGATGATAATAATACATCGTTTCCCCATTTTCGTTCAATTTCTCATTTCGAAACCCTTATCAAAATAAATCGAACGAGAGAAAAAAAAGGGAAAAAAATGGTGGCGGCTCGATCTTCCTTTCAATCATCTTCCTCTTCGCTCCGAAGCTAGGGGTAGTTAAATCAAGGGTTTCGACTTCAGTAATTCGATCGCTCTATTCGCGGCTGCTTCAAACTGTCGAATGCCTCCAAGTGAGCGAGTCCTTCCTTGCTTCGAGAAAAAAAAGGTGAGTAATCGTATTACTCACATCTAGTTCACTCTTCGTATGATGCTTCTGTAATTTGAGTTAGATTCGACCTTGTTTTATCTCGGTCCTTTTGTTTTCACCTGATATTGGTAATCGATGTTGCTTGGAATTTACTGCTTCGTGAATTTCTTGTTTTGATTTGTTTGATTCACGACTTGTTTTCGTGATGGCCACGGCTCTATTCGTTTTCATTTGTTTTGGTTGGCTTCGACTTTGAATTGATCACTGTTACTTGCTTATGCTTGATGTGGTGATTCTGATACTTCTAACTTGAACTTGTTATTTTTGCCAACTTACCTGCACACAACGTTCAAAACATTTTAGCCCAAAATTGATTTCGTGCTTCCTATTTTGACACGCAAATGAAAAACTGGGCAACACCATTCGCAAGCATTGAATGAGTCAATAAGAATATCCGGACATCAAGTTCTCGTGTGTACATGAATATTCAGGTATAAATTGAAAAATAGAGGGTGGTCTGGACTGAATCACCTTGCACGCGTACTTGCAGTTTATTAACGAAGTAAACAGCTAATAAACCTGGGACTCAATTTTTTTCCACGCGTGCAGAACAATGGTCTAGACTAACGTTGAAATAACACACAGACAACAAGATTTTTTAAATTAGAAATGTGAGTGCTGTTGGCATTGTTTGAGTTGTAGCTGATCATCTTGAACTTGTTGCATTCCATTTTTATGTGTACATCTCTCTGACTTTTACATGCAGTCTGGTTTTTTTGCTTCAAGTCCATATATATGCTCCTGTGTTGAAACCATTTGCACATGACTCTTGTACCTGTAGTGTTGACATTATGTGCATTCCAGTTTAGCACTCATGTTTTGATTCAAGTTAACTGTGCATGCCAGGGTACCATATTTTCCCAATCATCATTTGCGAGTTCACGCTTATGCATATAGTTACTGTACGATTTTAGTCAGGGTTGTTATTTCACTAATATGTGAATTTTACTGGGTTTGAAATTGCTAATGTGCTTTACTCGAACTAGCTACTGATCGCGGTGGTTTTACCGGACATTAATTATTGTGAGTCACTAGTTTCTTGTTCCATAGAGCCACCTGAGTGTGGTCGACTGGAGAACTTTTTGTTCATTGTATTCTGATTGCACACTGCGGTCAGCGTCACTGCATTGTCTTTGGCTTCAAGTATTGTTGCATGGTCTCTCTTAATTGTTTCAGGTGCACTAGAGTATTATGTTGTACCCTCTGGTGCATCCCTGTACATGATTTCCTTCCCTTTGACATCTCTGGTCATGGTTGTCATCTGCACTATCATTTTGTTGCTCCTTTATAGTTTAGTTCCACTATATGCTGTACCATTCGAGTCAGTTGGTAATGTGTGTTGAAGTCACCTGACTTCAACATCCTTGGGCATTTGATTACTTGTGGCCTCGACTTGGTTATACACTGCATATTCATGTGTCATTGTTGCTCGCATCTGCTCATCCCTGTCATACTTGTTGTCATGGTGGCTGCCTCTGTATGTACGTGCAGTCCCACCTGAGCCTTGTTGTATGTTCTTCACTATTTGCCAGTTGTATTTAGGTGCAGTTTTACCCTCGCAGTTCTTTGGTCTATTAGTCGAGTTTGTGTGTATTATTTTAGTGGCGAGGCAGTACACGCGTGCGTGTACTGCAGCCCTAGCAGGATTGACGAATTTAGTTGATATTTCGATTGTTAAATTATTTCGTGGTTCAATTAAATATTTTGAAGTTGTATTTTGAAATGGTTCATTTTGATTTGAGTTGGATCCGTTGGCTTTAGGATTCATTGATCTTCTGAGTATTTCATAGACTGTATTGGTGAGGCAGTACACGTTAGCGTGTACTGCAGCCAATCAGCATTGTTGTTTTTAAAGTGACATTTCAATTGTTTAAATTGATTTGGATTGTTTATTTGCTGTTAAACACTGTTTAGTGTTATATCTGCCGTTATCCGATTCTTTTATCGAGGAGTCGGATATACGAGATTTCTGTGATTATCGTCTATTTGACTATCTGATTATTATTGCTGCTATGCACTAATAAACTGGTTTGAATTAGACTGACCTGGGTATTATTTTCTTTTGAATGTAATACTCGGGTCAGACCCGAGTTATTTCAGGTTGTAGATTTCTTTCTTTGAGTTGCTGTTCGGGATTTGAAGACTTTTCACACCTTCTGAAGTTGTCAGCGTCATTTTGTAGTAGTCGTGTCATTGTATAGAACGATATGTATTCATGTATATTAGTCGATAATGTACTTGTATATATAACTTCTAGAGTCGACAGTTGTAGTTGTATCATATGTATCGTGTCAACTATGTATTAACTATCATCAGTTATATATATATGAGACTTTTGTTTTTATCTGTGTTCCGCAATTATATTATCTGTGTTATTGTTATATCTAATGTCCTAAACTATTATGAACTATCGTGGTTTGTTTTATACTGATAATTGGGTGTGTCGATGGGAGTAAATAAATAATAGATGAAAAATAAAAAGTATATACCACTCCTATCGAGATAACCAATATTAGTGTAAGGCCAACTACGGATGGTCGCTCCTATCCAGCCTTATTCTTCGTAATAATAGACAGTATTTCTTTTAATACTCTTTGTTATTATGACCATAGAGGTGGGGCGTCACAAGATGTCGCCATTTATTTGTTTTGTTTTTTTTCTTCGTTTGAACTGAGGAATGAAGGAGAGGGAATTTTGATTCGAACGAGATGATTTCGTGATTCTCGGCTTGATTTTGGGCTGAAACAAAGGGCGTGATTCTCTGCGTGATTAAAGGAAGAGAACGTGCTGCAGTTGACCAAGTTAAATAAATTTAAATTTAGATTTAAATTGAATTCAATTTAAATTTCAATGCGTTTACCCGCCGTACGGTCACGTATCAACTCCGATTAATACAAAATTTGAAATCCGACAATAACTCAATATTACGGATCCAATGGAACTGGTTTCGTTGAATTCCGAGACTGCGCCTCGGACGGCTATTTTTAAATATCGGTTGAACGATATAAATTTCAAAACTGATCAAAACAGTTTAAATTTCAATTCTGAAAGTTCGATTATCTTCGGTATTATCAATATGAATTTTAAAAGCTTTTGAAATATTTTTCTCCAGCTTAAAATTGAAGATTCAAATTTTTATTTAACATTCAAAAGATTAAATTTTATAATTTAATCGTCAAATTCAAAGTTATATTCGGAATTCAAATTAAATTACCGTTCAAATATTTAAAATTAATTAAATATTTCCAATTTAATTTGTTCAAAATTCTGGGTCGTTACAATTTTCATCCAACAATCATATTAAATTTTATAATTTAGAATAATTAAGAATACGGGTTGTTACAGCCATCGTGTAATATCACGCCTACAGCCATCATATGCTATTTTACCCTTAGATATCGCATGCTATCACACAATAGCCATCGTGCGTATTCCATATAAATCCATCGTGCCTAATTCAACCTGAGCCATCATGCCTAATCCATTCAAAGCCATTGCTTCTAATCCATAATAGTCATCATTCCTTATCCTTCCAAAGCCATTGCGAGCTATGATATTCATAGCCATCGCATGCTAATTCTATTTAAGCTATCGCATGATAAGTTCTATACTGAGCCTTCGTGATTAGATGGCTTCAACTGCCATAGCCTATAAACAATTTACGGTCGTCGCTTATATTCCTTAATTAGTTTACATGAGAAAGGTATAAATAGGGCTTTCGTATGTTACATGACACACTCGTAATTATTTTGAAAACTGATTTAATTCCTTATGAAATAATCACTATACACCAACTCTCATTTAGTGTCAAATTTTCAGTGGTCAACTCCTTATTTTTCAGTTTTCTTTTCAAAAAAATTTAACCACCTAATTAATTAGTAGTTAAATTTACCTTAATTTTTTACTCACCAAATAATTCACAAAAAAACAAAAACTTATGGCAAAAAGTCAAAAAATTCATCAAAATCAGTTTTATAATACTTTCATTTTTTCTACAACTTTAGATCAAAATAATTAATTTTATTATTTTTAATAATTAATTTACCTAAAATTAACTATATTCCCAACTTAGAAAATATATAAAGTTCCCATGTTAACTCTAAAAATTATGAAACTTGAAATTCATTTTTATTTCATTCTTATGAATGTCATAAAAACTTCATGGTATTTAAATGCAATTTAATAATATTTTGGCCTAAAACATGAAATAGTTCACCTTAATTAAATTCTACACCATAATTAAAGTAAGGATCAATCATCCAAACACGTTAACATCATCAAAGTATGCATTCTCATTGAAATCTAAATTTAAACATGCTAGAGAAGGTTTTAGAGAAAGATTTTTACTCACCTAGATTAGGAAAACTTGTTAATCTTCTTTTCCTTAAAGTTGAAAATATGGATTCCTTATCTCTTAGTTCTTCTCTTTCTTGGCGAGCCTAAGCATCATATTATTGTTTTGTGAATAAGGGGAGAATGAATACTAGTTTGGGAATGTAAGGAGTTATTAATTTTGGCCTTGGGCTAAATTCCCATTTCCCATTTCTAACCTAATATTAATAAACCCTTAATTCATCTTCCTTCATTCCTTCATTCTTTCTTAGGTGCTTTGCTTTCATTTTATTTTGTTATTCAATTAGTTTACTTATTTTTCCATATTTTAACCCTAATATGTTCAATTACATGAGTAATTGATAGGATTGGGGTCCAGTGAAGGATTTATCGGCCCCAAGGATCAACCAGATGGATGTTGACTAGACTTTGGAAACTACGGAGGAAAAGGAGTCATGGATGACTTCGTTAAAGGATTAAATGTTGAAGGGACTCTCTCAAAAGGAATAAATAAGGGTTACAATGCAACAAGATATGCAATACAGTAAAGGTTTCTCAATCCCTTGCTTTAGTGTCTAACTAAGAATAAAGCTAGAAAAATCCTCATGGAAATCCATAATAGGGGTTATGGTAACCACACTAGGAGGCATGTATCAACAAAGGTGATACTTCACCATATATACTTCTGACTAGAAACAAATCGGGATACTGCTGATTACACCAAATGATGCGACTGATGCTTAAGGTTTGTGAAAATTACAAAAGCCATATACATAAAGCAAAAAATGGTTAGCTCATGGCCATTTGCAATTTTAAGAATTGATATAATTAATGTGCTACAGATGTCGAAAGGAGGAGCTAAGTATCCTATTATTTCGATGGACTTTTTCACAAAGTGGGCTGAAGCGAAACTGCTTGCCACGATCACAATAAGGAAAGTGATCAGCTTTGTTACGAATAAAATTGACTGTAGATTTAGAGTACCCTAAAAAATTATAACATGTAACGGAACTTAGTTCAAAGATATCAAGTCCGAGGATTTCTACAACCAATATAAGATCGAGAAAAGATTTTCAATGGACGCACACCCACAGGCAAATGGATAGGTGGAGATGGTCAATAAAATCATCAAATCCATCTTGGAGAAATGTTTAACTAAAACCAAAGGCAACCAGGTCGATGAGCTTCCACTTGCACTGTGGGCTTACACGACGACCCACGAGTCAACAAATGGGCATATACCATTCGCTTTGGCCTACTGACCAGAGGCTAGGACTCTGATTGAATTGGAAATCCCTTCTCATTAAAAAAATACTACGACCCTAAGATCACCAGGAACTTTTGCTAGAGCCCTTCAATTTTATTGATGAAAAGAGAGTAGATGCCAAATTAAGGGTAGCAGCTCGCTAGAAAAGAGTAGCATGACATTTTAACACCAAGGTCCGAAGCCGCACCTTCTAAGTGTGGGACCACTTGTTGAAATAAGTACCACCGAGTATATGGGTTCTTGGTCCAAATTGGGCAGGTGTAACGTCCGCGAATTTTCGACTTTCGAAAATTCGACATCGATACTCACTTTATCGACTGCCGAACAATCAAATGCCGGAAATCCGAAATGTTATGGTTTAAAAAGAAGAAAAAGGTAGAAGAAGAAGAAAATAGAAGAGAAAGAAAGAAGAACAACAGAACAACATTAGAAAGAACAACTGAACATTATCAGAATCTCACATATCGCAGCGGAACAACATATAATAAATAAATGAATAATCTTTAAACAAAAGAACTATATCAGTTTATTACATTACATCACATCATCAGAGTCAATATACAATACAATACATCAATGGACAGTTATATAAACTTGCCCTCATACAGAATACACAGCGGAATAATACATAGTACAATTGATACGTCTCGGCATCCAGCTCGTCACTTTGAGCTCCATAGCACTCCAGTATCCAGAATAACCTGATAACCAAACTCTAGACTGCCCGTGTGAAAATTGGTGGGCACCCAGAGTTTAGGAAGGGAACAATATACTCCAGGTCAGTCATGGAGACTGGTGTGAGAACTAAAACAATTATTTTATCTTTAAAACAACAACGGGAAAATTTTAAAGTCAATTTCGCAATGCTTTTGGAAAATGAGACTACCATAAGGCCTCCCGCACACACACACAACGCAAACGCAGAATCGGAGGAGATTTCTCCTTATGATAGTCAAAGATGCTTGATACGCATTAAAAAGAAACATTTGATATTATTACTAGTGCATAGTGGAAAACATTTTGAAAGTATAATATAAATCTTAGCCGACATACGACCATTATCGTATGCCTACTGTAGCTACCATCTAAATAGTGGTGACCACCGTACGTAAATGGCAGGTTCTACAACTAAAACCGTACAAGATTCGTATTGGAGTTTGGATTTCCAACAAATGGTCAGGCCAAGGAACTTCCCATTGCCACATAGGTATGCCTCTGGAAAGACGACCCGAGAACCTAACCGGATCTCTGCCAACACAAGGTCGGGTTACCCCTAACTGGGTAACTACTGACACGAATATGTCATCCCCCGATCGTAACCGATCTTCCCAAGGATCCTCGATTTCCAACAACCACATAAGAGTAATGATAATGCAGCAACAACATAGGTTAAATATCTGGGCTCCATACCATGATACCACCTCTATCCAGAAGGAATGACATACACTAAAAGGGCGCTACCCCCTAATAACCTTGCTGCATCCTTCCTGTTTTGACCATTTCTGGGGTGTGAGGCTCGACGAAGTCTCGTCCACAAAGCCACGCTTTATACAAAGCCATGCTTTGGGTCAACAAATGATCATAGAAATGATCACAAAGATAAATGATCAAACAAATGATCATATCACAAATGATCAAACAATGATCATTTCACAGCAACACTCAGTATGCCACACTACCAAATTGGGAGTATATCACTAATAACCATGAACTACATAACCTCTGAGCTCGTACGTCTCAGAGAATGGTGTTAAGCTAAAAGAATAAATTCTCTTCCACCAACAGATATGTATTTGAAAGAAATCAGCTTTATATCTCAATTTTGTAATGTCAGACATATAATCCATAAAAGTCTGTTCCGGGCTCGAACAGAACCGAAGGCACTTCCAAAGAAGTCCTTGCAATCCAGATATTCACTAATCACGTTTGGACTTCCCGTAACTAAGGGTGATAAAACCTCTATATCGGAGATCAGCCGATGCAGAGTAACTCGACGGTAATCCTTCCGTTTTCAAAAATATCCGGTCTTCAACACCGGTCATCAAATGCAATCCATTACAATGTATCACACATTCGGAATGGGTTATACGACCCAAAGGTCCTTTCCCGGCTAACCCGAATAGTGAGGGCTTATTCAAAAATAAGTGTGGCATTCAAATTCAAGCAATTCACAACAAATAACCATCCAAGGTAAACATTGATAGTCGGTTATTTAACCATCAATAGAGATGCGCAACATCATCAGATTCCAAAATAATTTTCCAAATTATTCATTTCCCAAAAATATCTTTACATGATATATAATTTCACACTTCAACTATTTGAAAACAATTTCAAATCAATTTTCACATTTCGAATCCTTTGAAAACCAATTTCAAATCAAATTCCCACATTTCAATTTATCTTTGAAGATAAAATCTCAAAACAATTCATTTTATATTGGAAAAGCATTTCCATACTTATTTAATCATAAGTAATTCACAAATTCTATTTATTTCCAACATTTGGAAAATATTCAATATACTTAAATCAAGATTTAGTATACATTTCATTCTTTAAGGAAAACGTTCTCTTAAACACATTTATTTGAGTCAAAACGAATGTTACGTAAAACATCGTTACGATGACTCAAAACCACTAGTATAGGGATTCGAAATTTAGATAGATATATAAATCCCAATACTATATAAAACATTTCCTTTCGGAAACCATTTACTATAACAACAGTGTTATAGTCCACCATTTCCTTAAATTTCTCGAAAACGTCTATTCCAACAATAAGTGTTGAATCTATGTATTCGATATTTTATACATTTTAAAATGCCTTCAAAACAATTAACTTCGTTTTAAAACATCACTTTCCCAAAAATATCCATTTTATTCAATAATATATATTCACTGTCCAAAATCGTGAATATAATCACTAACCCAATTTCAACAATTTCTACACAATTTATTTCAACAATAATTCGCTATCCGAAATTGCGAATATACTTCCTTAAATAAATTTCTATATTCAATTTATCAAATTCCATTGATTTCGAATTTATAAACAATGTCTATAAATTCTATCCCTATTTATAAATTTCGATTTATAAAAAATCCCTAAATTAACAAATTTAATTCATAACTCGATTTTATACCAAAAATCTAACTTATAAGTCAATTACTTATAAATCTTTTATTTTACAAAATCTATTTATTCTATAACTTCACAATTTATAAATTTTATTCACTTGAAAAATCCATTTCTACTTCATTTTAACATTTAATAAAACTTGTTTAATAATTCCAATATTTTTAATTTATAAAATATCGATTATAGAAACTTTTATATAAATTGTTTATAATAATTCAAAAATTCCAATTTAAACTATTTTATAAATAAATCAACTATTTATTTCAAAAAATAACATTTTGGTCATTTTTCAAAAAAATCACAATTTTTAGTACATTAAAAATTATAACATTTATTTATTTAAAATAAACAAATTCAAAAATTTAATAAAACGTATATTTCTACAAATCACTTTAAAATTCTTTTAAAATCCAAAATCGTTATTTTTAAACTTCAAAAATGAATCTGATGATGCAACAACACCAAATAATCAATCACGGAAATCAAACATCATATATCAATATGATAACCAACAAATATCAAAATATTTGTAATCAACCAATATTGTTGAGGAATCCAGTTGGATCCCTCCAACCTGTCCCCCTGCATCCAAAGATGTTAGCACAATACCAATTCCGCTCCAGTATGGAATATCGCGGTATAAAGGATTTATAAAATATTATCCGTTATTATACGGTGCAATAGGGTCCCATCCGCTATATAATGCAGGAAAATCAACTCCAAATACAATAATAATACCAATTCCACATACGGTGAAATATTTGCGGTATATGTTTTTAATAAATAACCTCCGCTTAATAACGGCGTATAATGTCTATTTCAATCAATAACAGACAAAATTTATCATCCAGGCATACAATCAATAATTTTAAATCTAACTATTTAAAATTAAAATCGAAACTGTTCGATTGAGTGAGAAATTCTCACCTTGATTTTCTGATAGCAATTTGTAGCGTTTTATTTTGAATAAAATTAAACGGACGTTTAATTTTACCCAAAATTTTTGCTAGCTCCAAACGACTTCAATCTAGTTGCATCGCGAAGAGCTCGTCAATACGATCCCATCGAAAAAAATCTCGTCCGAAATGGACCTCGTATGAAAGAGATACATCGTTTTAAAGATACACGAATTAATAATATAAATAATTATACAATTATATTTTATTTTAAAACCCTATCTAATCCAGGCCGTTCGATTTCCAGAGAATAAATCTCGGCCATGTTTCTTTTTCCTCCCAGGTTCGTCATCATGCAAGAACCCATCACCGTGCGATTTTCGTTGAATGCCGCGGCCACCACGTCGATATCTACGACGATCGGCCATAGCCAAACTGTTCGCCTACGCAAGCTCCGCCGTCGACCACGATTTCGTTGAACTCGGTGCCTCCATCACATGAGAAAATGCGTCGAAACGCTTGACGTTCACAAGCTAATTGCCGACGATCCGCCTCTCTATTTTCGATCAACTCCGTAGGGATTTAAAGTTCTCGAGATGCTCTACAATATTCTAGTTGATAATTTCTTGAATTGGTTAGTGGATTTGAAGAAAAAACGAGGTGAAGTCGGTGATTTCCTGGCCATTGATAATAGGGAACGGCGGCTAGGGTTTCAAAACCCTAATTTCTTTTTTTCTTTCTTTTTTTGTGATAATGGGCCTATTTATAGAAGTTTGAACGAACACTATTCATTTCGATTTTTCCGAACTCCGATTTACGCGCGGTGACTTGCGTTTCTGGGGTTTATCCCGCGTTCCGGACACAATGGAATGGGTTTCGGAAGCTAATTCGATCGTTTGTGCGAGTTATGAATTTAAACGATCAATTTAAATTAAACCGATTTAAATCGATTTTGAGGCGTTTTGGCTTGCCTCGGACAAACAGTAAATCCAATTGACACAAAATTTGAAACCATACAATAATATCACATTACGGATCCGATGAAACTGGTTTCGTCGAAATCCGAGACTTTTTGAAAAATGGCTATTTTAACTCGCCAAATTAAAATTAAAATAATTTCGATGCGTTTCGAGCTGCCAGGGTCAAACGATAACTCCGTTAGCTACGAAATTGGAAATCCAATAATAACTAACTATTACGGATCCAATGGAACTAGTTTCGTCCATTTCTGAGACTGTTCGAAAATTGGCTATTTTTCAATCGATAATTAAATATTAAAATATTCAATTTTCACAGATTAACTCTAAATTCAATTTTAAAAGTTCTATAATATTTATATAACTCTAGTATGATTAAATAAAATTTTACAAATCATTTTAATCATTTTCAACCCAATTTTCAATTATTTCTATAATTTAAATTATTAAATTATCAATTTAATTGTCCAAAATAAATCCAATATTCAAAAAATAAATTATTCGACTTATAAATTCCACTTATAAAGATTTAAAATTAATTAAATATTCAAATTTAAATTATCAGAAATTCTGGGTCGTTACAAACTTCCCCCCTTAAAAGAATTTCGTCCTCGAAATTACCAAGTAAGAAAGAGTTATGGAATCGATTAATTTTCCCAAAACAAATCGCTCAAATTAGATTTTACAAATCTGTTAAGTGTTTAACTTCTCCAAAATTCATAGTTAAACTTCTTTCAACACTTCACTAAGTTTTCAAATCATACTTAGTTTTCAAAATTTTCAAATTTCTCAAAAATATTCTAACGCCTTAAATTTTCGGAAAAATTCGCCATAGTCTCCTTTGCGCGGCTCGATCCGAAAAAAAAATGACAGTGTATATATATCACAAATATACATCTCATCAAGTGATGAGGCATCCCGCAGGGAAAAAAGTGTAAAAGTACGATATTTAATCCGAGATATGTACCTTATATATTTTTAGCGAGCGTATACGGCTAATATAGCACGAAAGCGAGCTCAAATGCGAAGCAAACGCCATCTGCACCTACTAAACACTCAAAAACAACATGAGAAACATGTATACAGAGAGTAATATCAATATACTACATATAGCAACATAACGACTACATATGTGTCAATATAGCAAATGCAACAAACAACAAATGCAACCATCAAAACAACTATCATCCAATAAACATCCAAAAAATCCATAACCAAATCAATATTCTCATTAATATTCAATGAATTTGGTTTTCAATTTAAATCACATTTGATTTATTAACATTGGATTTTACTAATCATTCATTTTCAATTCAAATCAAACTCTATTCTGTTTAAATTTACATTCAAGTTAGTCTACTTTCGATTCGAATCAAATTCAATTATATTCAAATTTATTTACTTTCAATTTGAATTCAATTACATAGCTTCCAATTTCGCTAATTCAATTTCATTAACACTTAATGAATTATACACAATCAACCAACATCCATATAACAACCAATGTATATTTAACATAACCAAATTATTTCACTTTGCATTCAATTTGGTTCAACCCTTTAAATTAAATTGACTTCCATTCCATTTATTTAATTAGCTTTAATGAATTTACACTTCATCCATTATTCCATATCAATTCTTTTACATTTGATTGATTAACATTCAATCCATTGATTAATTCAATTGCTAATTCATTTTACATTTCAAGTTGAATTTCACTTATATAACTAAAGTTCACATTCATTTAATTCACTTGATTATTTTACTTCGATACCAAAATCAATTCCATTCAACAACACTTAAGTTATATTCCAATTTCAAACATCATTTGTTTAAATTTAACTTAAATTAAACTTCCACTTATAAGTCCAATTCAGATTCCAATTCTGAAATAAAATTTATTTAACTTTTACTAAAGTCAAATTTTATCACTTAATCAAAATCACAATTCATTTTGCTTAACAAAATTGTTTAACCACTTTAATAATTGGTTTTACTTACATTTCCACATTTAATAAGTTATACAACCTATATTCACTTCCAAATATGACTTAATTTTATTTAACTTCCTTTTAGTTAAATTTCCCACCACATATCTCATAATATAAGTTCAAAACTTATTTCACTTTTATTTATCAACTTCAACTTGGATTTTAAATCAAATCTGCTTATCACAACAAAACTTCAATTTCATTTTATTATGGTAGCAAATCCATCACATAGAAACTCGAAAATGATACTGATGATGCTGTAGTCATCACCGTACTATTTCCCAGCAACAATAGTGAAATCAGTGCTAAATATTCTTTCAAGAAATTTCTTTCTATTATTTATAAATCACATTTACAAACCTTTTCTCACAAAATTTCACTTCTTATATATATAAGATTATTTTACCATTGTAAATCATTTAATTATAACTTCATAATTATAATTCATTTTCTTATACAATTATTCTTTCACAAGTGTTGTTTTTATTTAACTTATTCAACAACCCAAAAATCAATCAATCCATATACGCTTAATAATTCTGAAAAATTATTCCTTTATATACAAAATATAATCCAGGTAAAATTATTTCATTTATCCAATTCAAAACAATACTGTGTCGAATTATTCTATTCAAGTGTTTAGAAACCCCTTCGATACAGTTTTGCAAACTGTGCCGATGAAGGTTCATATACCACTCAATAAACCAATCATCATAATATAAAACAATTTTATATTCACTAACAAATACGCACTCATATCTATGATTACACTCAAACTCATTCTAGAGTACTACTGACTATATCTCTAATGAGTAACACCCAACAGAGCCATGGTTATCGCTTAACCATATGCTCTGATACCAAATGTAACGTCCACGAATTTTCGACTTTCGAAAATTCGACATCGATACTCACTTTATCGACTGCCGAACAATCAAATGCCGGAAATCCGAAATGTTATGGTTTAAAAAGAAGAAAAAGGTAGAAGAAGAAGAAAATAGAAGAGAAAGAAAGAAGAACAACAGAACAACATTAGAAAGAACAACTGAACATTATCATAATCTCACATATCGCAGCGGAACAACATATAATAAATAAATGAATAATCTTTAAACAAAAGAACTATATCAGTTTATTACATTACATCACATCATCAGAGTCAATATACAATACAATACATCAATGGACAGTTATATAAACTTGCCCTCATACAGAATACACAGCGGAATAATACATAGTACAATTGATACGTCTCGGCATCCAGCTCGTCACTTGAGCTCCATAGCACTCCAGTATCCAGAATAACCTGATAACCAAACTCTAGACTGCCCGTGTGAAAATTTGTGGGCACCCAGAGTTTAGGAAGGGACCAATAAACTCCAGGTCAGTCATGGAGACTGGTGTGAGAACTAAAACAGTTATTTTATCTTTAAAACAACAATGGAAAAATTTTAAAGTCAATTTCGCAATGCTTTTGGAAAATGAGACTACCATAAGGCCTCCAACACACACACACAATGCAAACGCAGAATCGGAGGAGATTTCTCCTTATGATAGTCAAAGATGCTTGATACGCATTAAAAAGAAACATTTGATATTATTACTAGTGCATAGTGGAAAACATTTCGAAAGTATAATATAAATCTTAGCCAACATACGACCATAATCGTATGCCTACTATAGCTACCATCTAAACAATGGTGACCACCGTACATAAATGGCAGGTTCTACAACTAAAACCGTACAAGATTCGTATTGGAGTTTGGATTTCCAACAAATGGTCAAGCCAAGGAACTTCCCATTGCCACATAGGTACGCCTCTAGAAAGACGACCCGAGAACCTAACCGGATCTCTGCCAACACAAGGCCGGGTTACACCTAACTGGGTAACTACTGACACGAATATGTCATCCCCCAATCGTAACCAATCTTCCCGAAGATCCTCGATTTCCAACAACCACATAAGAGTAATAATAATGCAGCAACAACATAGGTTAAATATCTGGGCTCCATACCATGATACCACCTTTATCCAGAAGGAATGACATACACTAAAGGGGTGCTACCCCCTAATAACCTTGCTGCATCCTTCCTGTTTTGACCATTTCCGGGGTGTGAGGCTCGACGAAGTCTCGTTCACAAAGCCACGCTTTATACAAAGCCATGCTTTGGGTCAACAAATGATCATAGAAATGATCACAAAGATAAATGATCAAACAAATGATCATATCACAAATGATCAAACAATGATCATTTCACAGCAACACTTAGTATGCCACACTACCAAATTGGGAGTATATCACTAATAACCATCAACTACATAACCTCTGAGCTCGTACATCTCAGAGAAGGGTGTTAAGCTAAAAGAATAAATTCTCCGCCACCAACAGATATGTATTTAAAAGAAATCAGCTTTATATTTCAATTTTGTAATGTCAGACATACAATCCATACAAGTCTGTTTCGGGCTCGAACAGAACCGAAGGCACTTCCAAAGAAGTCCTTGCAATCCAGATATTCACTAATCACGTTCGGACTTCCCGTCACTAAGGGTGATAAAACCTCTATATCGGAGATCAGCCGATGCAGAGTAACTCGACGGTAATCCTTCCGTTTTCAAAAATATCCGGTCTTCTACACCGATCATCAAATGCAATCCATTACGATGTATCACATATTCGGAATGGGTTATACGACCCAAAGGTCCTTTCCCGGCTAATCCGAATAGTGAGTGCTTATTCAAAAATAAGTGTGGCATTCAAATTCAAGCAATTCACCACAAATACCCATCCAAGGTAAATATTGATAGTCGGTTATTTAACCATCAATAGAGATGCGCAACATCATCAGATTCCAAAATAATTTTCCAAATTATTCATTTCCAAAAAATATCTTTACACGATATATAATTTCACACTTCAACTATTTGAAAACAATTTCAAATCAATTTCCCCATTTCGAATCCTTTGAAAACCAATTTCAAATCAACTTCCCACATTTCAATTTATCTTTGAAGATAAAATCTCAAAACAATTCATTTTATATTGGAAAAGCATTTCCATACTTATTTAATCATAAGTAATTCACAAATTCTATTTATTTCCAACATTTGGAAAATATTCAATATACTTAAATCAAGATTTAGTATACATTTCATTCTTTAAGGAAAACGTTCTCTTAAACACATTTATTTGAGTCAAAACGAATGTTACGTAAAACATCGTTACGACGACTCAAAACCACTAGTATAGGGATTCGAAATTTAGATAGATTTATAAATCCCAATACTATATAAAACATTTCCTTTCGGAAACCATTTACTATAACAACAGTGTTATAGTCCACCATTTCCTTAAATTTCTCGAAAATGTCTATTCCAACAATAAGTGTTGAAATCTATGTATTCGATATTTTATACATTTTAAAATGCCTTCAAAACAATTAACTTCGTTTTAAAACATCACTTTCCCAAAAATATCCATTTTATTCAATAATATATATTCACTGTCCAAAATCGTGAATATAATCACTAACCCAATTTCAACAATTTCTACATAATTTATTTCAACAATAATTCGCTATCCGAAATCGCGAATATACTTCCTTAAATAAATTTCTATATTCAATTTATCAAATTCCATTGATTTCGAATTTATAAACAATGTCTATAAATTCTATCCCTATTTATAAATTTCGATTTATAAAAAACCTCTGAATTAACAAATTTAATTCATAACTCGATTTTATAACAAAAATATAACTTATACGTCAATTACTTATAAATCTTTTATTTTACAAAATCTATTTATTCTATAAGTTCACAATTTATAAATTTTATTCACTTGAAAAATCCATTTCTACTTCATTTTAACATTTAATAAAACTTGTTAATAATTCCAATATTTTTAATTTATAAAATATCAATTATAGAAACTTTTATATAAATTGTTTATAATAATTCAAAAATTCCAATTTAAACTATTTTATAAATAAATCAACTATTTATTTCAAAAAATAACATTTTGGTCATATTTCACAAAAATCATAATTTTTAATACATTAAAAATTATAACATTTATTTATTTAAAATAAAAAAATTCAAAAATTTAATAAAATGTATATTTCTACAAATCACTTTAAAATTCTTTTAAAATCCAAAATCGTTATTTTTAAACTTCAATAATGAATCCGATGATGCAACAGCACCAAATAATCAATCACGGAAATCAAACATCATATATCAATATGATAACCAACAACTATCAAAATATTTGTAATCAACCAATATTGTTGAGGAATCCAGTTGGATCCCTCCAACCTGTCCCCCTGCATCCAAAGATGTTAGCACAATACCAATTCCGCTCCAGTACGGAATATCGCGGTATATAGGATTTATAAAATATTATCCGTTATTATACGGCGCAATAGGGTCTCATCCGCTATATAATGTGGGAAAATCAACTCCAAATACAATAATAATACCAATTCCATATACGGTGAAATATTCGCGGTATATGTTTTTAATAAATAACCTCCGCTTAATAACGGCGTATAATGTCTATTTCAATCAATAACAGACAAAATTTATCATCCAGGCATACAATCAATAATTTTAAATCTAACTATTTAAAATTAAAATCGAAACTGTTCGATTGAGTGAGAAATTCTCACCTTGATTTTCTGATAGCAATTTGTAGCGTTTTATTTCGAATAAAATTAAACGGACGTTTAATTTTACCCGAAATTTTCGCTAGCTCCAAACGACTTCAATCTAGTTGCATCGCAAAGAGCTCATCAATACGATCCCATCACAAAAAATCTCATCCAAAACGGACCTCGTATGAAAGATATACATCGTTTTAAAGATAAACGAATTAATAATATAAATAATTATACAATTATATTTTATTTTAAAACCCTATCTAATCCAGGCCGTTCGATTTCCAGAGAATAAATCTCGACCACATTTCTTTTTCCTCCCAGGTTCATCATCACGCAAGAACCCATCACCGTGCGATTTTCGTTGAATGCCGCGGCCACCACGTCGATATCTACGACGATCGGCCATAGCCAAACTGTTCGCCTACGCAAGCTCCGCCGTCGACCACGATTTCGTTGACCTCGGTGCCTCCATCACGTAGGAAAACGCGTCGAAATGCTTGACGTTCAAAAGATAATTGCCGACGATCCGCCTCTCTATTTCCGATCAACTCCGTAGGGATTTAAAGCTCTCGAGATGCTCTACAATATTCTAGTTGATAATTTCTTGAATTGGTTAGTGGATTTGAAGAAAAAACGAGGTGAAGTCGGTGATTTCCTGGCCATTGATAATAGGGAACGGTGGCTAGGGTTTCAAAACCCTAATTTTTTTTTGTGAAAATGGGCATATTTATAAAAGTTTGAACGAACACTATTCATTCCGGTTTTTCCGAACTCCGATTTACGCACGGTGACCGGCATTTTTGGGGTTTATCCCACGTTCCAGACACAATGGAACAGGTTTCGGAAGCTAATTCGATCGTTTGTGCGAGTTATGAATTTAAACGATCAATTTAAATTAAATCGATTTAAATCGATTTCGAGGCTTTTTGGCTTGTCCCGGACAAATGGTAAATCCAATTGACACGTAATTTGAAACCATATAATAATATCACATTACGGATCCGATGAAACTGGTTTCGTCGAAATCTGAGACTTTTTGAAAAATGGCTATTTTAACTCGCCAAATTAAAATTAAAATAATTTCGATGCGTTTCGAGCTGCCAGGGTCAAAGGATAACTCCGTTTGCTACGAAATTTGAAATCCAATAATAACTAACTATTAAGGATCCAATGGAACTAGTTTCGTCCAATTCTGAGACTGTTCAAAAATTGGCTATTTTTCAATTGATAATTAAATATTAAAATATTCAATTTTCACAGATTAACTCTAAATTCAATTTTAAAAGTTCTATAACATTTCTATAACTCCAGTATGATTAATTAAAATTTTACAAATCATTTTAATCATTTTAAACCCAATTTTCAATTATTTCTATAATTTAAATTATTAAATTATCAATTTAATTGTCCAAATTAAATCCAATATTCGAAAAATAAATTATTCGACTTATAAATTCCACTTATAAATATTTAAAATTAATTAAATATTAAAATTTAAATTATCAGAAATTCTGGGTCGTTACAGCAGGTCCTTACGCAATCAAACAAAAGCTTAGAATTAGAACTTTGAAGCTAGATATTGTTGATGGAATGTCGATTCCATGGGCATGGATTGTTGACTTTTAGTGATGCTATTTCACTAAGGTTTACTTACTTTATTTTCTACAAATATGCAACCATAGAGAAATTATGGAAATATAATAAGAAAGGACTTTCCACATTTTCATTTATAAATAAATATATCTTCTTGAACTAATAAAACTGTGTTCTTATAAGCTAAACCATTTGTTGCATGATTAGAAGTACAATCAGGTATCCGAAGATGGGTAATGACTTCTTCGGTCCAGGATTAGGACAAAGAAGTATAATCAACAGTCAATCAGACAATTCGAATATATCCCTCTGTTATTGACTAATACCCAAAGATAGGCAAAGTCAATGAGCGATGCCTAAAATCAAGAACATAAAGCAGCAATTTCAAGAGATAAGCGAGGACAATCAAAGGATACTCTCAATCAATGCATGGTGATAAGTGACACGAGAGCGGATGCTCAAAGATAGCATTTGAAGCACCAATTCTCGGAGATAGGAATTAGTATATGGAAAGGATTTTCAATGAACGCACTTACATCCTAGCAGGAATTTTCTAACCATGGATAAGAAAGGATGGTCAATGGATGTTTTCATTCTACGCCCAAACATACGTGAGACTGAGAACCGGTACCCAGAAGTTGGTACGCTAGACTCCTTCAGTCTAGGATCAAGATCATGAGAGTATAAACAGTTTAGGGACTATCAAACAATTTATCCCATGTTATCAACCTTCCATCGATGCTCAAAGAAAGCCAAGGTGAAGGAGTGATGTCCATATTCTAGCATTTAGAATGCCGAGTCTCGTAGGCAGGTGTAATGACTCGTGAATTCAGTCAAATTTTAAAAGAAATTTTAGTTGAATTTTGAGTTATTTATTTTAAAATTTAAATAAATGTGCATTTAAATAATGATTTTGGGACATTGAGTAATATACTTTCCAATTCAATAAAATGGAAATAATTTGTCAAATTTCAAATTTTGGTCAAGATTAGTCAAAGTTCGACTTTTGGTTGAAAATTTAAATTTATTCTTTTTTTCTAATTCTTGACTAGATTTTTATATGGTCTCCATATTTCATTTCGTTAAAATCCGATTTCTATAGCTTTAAATCCGCAATTTACAGCTTTAAAACCTTGTATATTTTTGTGTATTTTCCCTGTTTTTCTTTAATTTGGGTTTTGGGGTTTGGATTGATTTATTGGGCTTGATATTTGGGCTTGAATACTAAGGTCGCCTAAATGGATACGTACCTTTCCTGAATGGACATGTCTGTTAAGAAAGGAAATGTACGTACTTTTATTCCTGGTTCCTCTTTTTTCTCATTCTTTCTGCCTGAAACAATTTACAGAACTTCATCCCCTTCCTCCTCCATGTCCATCTCCAATCCAATTCCTTAAAAACCCTAGCCTCCTTTTCCCTAGCCTCTCTCTCCCCCCTTAGCCTTGCCGTCGCCTAACAACCCTCCACCCCCTACCCCTCTCAGCCGTACACCCCTTACCGCCAAGCATCCACCTTCTTTCGGTTGAGCCTACCCCATCCATACACATACCCTCCACCTCCTCTCGACCACACACCACACCTACACGACCAAACCACTCAGCCGTGCACATACACCATACACCCCTACCCACCTTCGGACTCCACCCCACATGCCACCCCAAGCCACAACCTCATACTTACCTTTGGCTGCACCCTTGCACCAATAGGCCGAGTGCACCAAGACTAAGGCCGAACCCCCTTTGCATTTTCTCTTCTTCATTTTATAAAAAATATTATTTTCAAAATTTTTGATTTGTCATACTCGCATCATTTTAAGTTTGGATCGTTGTTGCTTGGCTTGTGGTCTCCATCTCTGTGTTGTATGCGCTTCGTGTTTGTTCGTTGTAGTTGTCACCGTCATTAGCCACAAAAGGTGAGAACCACTCACAACTAACTTCTTATGACTAAGTGAATGGATATCTTGTGAAATGTCAATTGAAATGTTGTTATAATTAGATTTTCTTAGTTAATATTATATGATATGATATGATGCTCACCTATGACATGATATGATTTATTATATGATATGTTCTGTGATATGTACTAATATGTTGCGTTATTCATTTATTTATATCACACTACAAGTTCCCTAACTATGGGTTGAAATGATACATACCCCAACGATCTTATAGATTAGAAAAAATAATTATGGGTGGAAATGATAAATCCAAACGATTTTATTGATTTGAAATTATTAAATTTGGGATATGGGTTGAAATGATATACATCCGAAAATTTAATTATATATACCCAATCGCTTGACCATAGGGTTGAAAATTATATATAGACACGGTTGGTCCGTTTTAAATTATTTTATAAATTATAAAGTATGTTTGATTTAATAAATTAAAATTTTAAATTTAATTAAAAATTTATATTTGGAAAATAATAATATTCTATGTGTTTTATAAAGTTAAATTATAAGCTAAATATGGTGTTACATGTAAGATTTTTAACTTATAATTTTATTTAAGTTTTAAAATATATTTTTAGTTTAATTTAATATAATAAATAAATATATATATATATATATATTAAATTTAATTTAATATAATAAATATAGTTTTAATTTAATATAATAAATAAAGTTTTATTTTAATATAATATACATAGTTTTAATTTAATATAATAAATATATTTTATTTTAATATAATAAATATATTTTTAATTTAATATAATAAATATAGATTTTATATAATAACTATGATAAATAAATTTAAGAAGTTATGTAGGGAATATTTTGTAATTAAATTTTATTTAAAGGATTTAAATTCAAATAAGACTTTATTTAAGTTTAAAGATGTGAGTTTGGAATGTAATAATTTGACTTAATGTGAATTGTAAAATAAATGTTTTAAATCTAAAATATAACTGATTAAATTTATAATTTGGGATTTATTATTTAAATGTTTTATAAAATGACCACGGTGTGAAATAAGTGTTTGATTGTTAAAAGCACCGGGTCGGATATTGTCATACTACCTGCCGATTTCGAAATCACTTTAACAACTGTGCATGTGGTGGAGAATGCAAAACAAAGTAGGATAGTCTGGCGGACGCTATTGGTATGAGGTATGAAACGCAGCCCCGACCTTCTAATCAGCTTGATATGACTAAAATAGAAGCTATACCAGGCCAAGTGAGGTCGCTCCTCCGATCGAGCACACTTCTTCGAAATCATCTCTATTACTTTGTGATTTGATTTGATTTGATGCGCATCTTTGATTATGGGAGTGTGTCTCGAGGTGGGTGACAATAGCTGCTATGTGTTACCACTAGTCCGGGAGTGCAAGACAGTAGAATCCTACCCTGAGCATAGCCTCGGGTGCCTTGTCATATGCCTTATCAAGCCCACTGCTATTTTGGTTTGTATCGTACGTATAGGGTGCTCCTTGATAGCCCATCGGGTGGTGGAGTTTACAGTACTCTATAGACTACGGCACACATAAAAATGTGTTAAGGGGGATATGGGTAACACCTTAACGCTATTTTCAATATTATACTTTACTACTAGACATAACATATATAGCGTATATTACTACATATGTAAATAGCTTAATGGATCCTTAAAGGATGAGAATCCCAAACATCCTTTGAGTTATTGTTGCATTTCATTTGTTACATTTCACTTAAATTGATTTACTTACATGAGAATGTTAGTCCTGACTCGAGTGCTTTGCTTTACTTTATGCTCAGGTCAGTCTGAATTTTATAGCATTCAAGACTCACCTTTTGGCGCTGGATACTATGCTAGAGATATATCTATCTATCTACTTAGCTATTTCAGTTATTTCTATTCAGACATTTGTCATTTGCTTATGTATTAGCGAACTTCTTTGTATTTGGATATCTGTCGTATTTGCTTCTGACTCTGTTGTTCTATAATAGCTTCATAAACTACTCTGTTTTGTTTATTCCACTGCATATTTTGTGTCTGTGATTCTATGTTCGATTTTATTTCATAAATATATAACAATCTGTTGTTTTGAATGATTCAAGTTGGACATGTGTGGTTTTATTGTCGACTTGAATAGTTTGGATTAGCGAGTCATTGCAGTTGGTATCAGTCCCTTGGTTTTAGACAAACCTTAGCTTATGGCGTAAAAAAAACTCATTAGAGATAGGGTATTAATATCCTAGAATGAGTAGAATTAATTACAGAATCACTCTAGTTTCTACTTGATTCTTAGTTAGAGCTCTATTTGATTAAAATTTCTTTGAATTTGAATCTCTTCCTTTGTTCTAAAGTCCATCCTTGAATCTTCTGAATGAATCGTAGGAATGCCAGCGATAAGGGTCGAGGGATTGCCCAGCACCAAAACCCGTTCGACCAGTCAGATTCACTACTTTTGTAAGGAGTACACTCAGCTTGGTGGTACTAAGTTTACTAGAGCAGAGAGCATCATTGAGGCTCGGCAATGGATAAGGAGTTTAGAAAGGATTTTCTTAGGTCTTGAAATCATCGATGCTCAGAAGCATCAATTAGCCACTTGGCAGTTGCAGGAGGCTACCCAAGACTGGTGGGAGTCTGTTACAGCCCACGCTATTGAGGCAAATGTCACTTGGGATCAGTGTAGGTATAAATCTTGAGTTAGATTCAAATTTGGCTAAGTAATCTCTTTGGAATCTACCCTAAATATTGAATACCATATTTTCAGGGATGCTTTTATTGCTAAATGGATGCCCAAAGCTAGGAAATCTCAATTATATAGAGAATTCATGGGCCTTAAGCAGGGGGATATGTTATTTTCTCAGTATGAGAGGAAGTTCAAAGAACTGTCCAAGTTTGGTCCTAGCTTGACTGATACACCTCTTAAGAAGAATGAGAAGTTTATAGTTGGAGCTCACTTGAAGTATTATGATCGTTTGATTGCTCATGTGCATAGCCATTTTACTGGATTGATGGGTATGGCTATTAGATATAAGAACCCACTTCTAAGGAAGCAACTGTTGTTCACACACCTCCATCTCAGCCTTCTTCTAGCAGCTCCAAGAAGAGGAAGTCCAACTTCCTTCAGTAGAAGAAGAATAGAAGACTCAGGGTATTGGATATTCTTCTCAAAGGCATCCTATCGACTTATCTTCCATCACCTACTTCAAGTGCTACCAGAAGGGGCATTATGCTAAAATTTGTCCATCTAGGGCCACTATACCTTCAGCCCACATGACTAAGAACAATCTTTGCCACATTTGCTTACATCCTGGCCACTTCAAGAAGGATTGTCCCACTCAGTTGAAGGGCAAGGCATATGGAATCTTAGCAGTGACCTCTTCCACTTCGCCTACTCCTAGTGATACCCAAGTTACTCTCCATGGCACATTTTCTTTGCTTGATTTTCCTGTTTGTGTTCTATTTGACACTGGAGCATCTCATAGCTTCATTTTTGTTGATCTTTGTAATAAGTTTGAGTATATCTTGCAACCTCAGTGTGCATATGTACCCTTTTGTGCATCTAATCCTATCGGCGATCTGACCAACCTCAATATGATTTATAAAGGGTTTAAACTCCTTTACAATAAGCATCGATTCACAGGGAATTTCTGTGTCCTTGGTTTTGATGCATTTAATCTCTTGCTCGAAGGTGATTGGTTAAAGAGATTTGATGAAGTTGTCTCTTGCAAAGCCTGAACCATTTCCTTAGTATACAGCCAGGGTAATTCTTTGGTGATTGCATTCCGAATGCCTTAAGATTATGTTGACAGCTTTATATTTTCTCTTGATTCTCATCCTAGTGACCTTGACTCCACTCCTATTGTCAAACTCTTTACTGATGTTTTTGGTGAAGTCTCTTCACTTCCTCCTAGGTGGGAAATTGAATTCCACATTGATCTTATTCCTGGATCCTAACCAGTAGTTCTTCCTCCCAGAAGGATGGTACCCAGGGAGAAAGTCGAGTTGAGGAAGAAAATAGAAGACTTATTTTCTAAGGTTTTGATTAGGCTAATTCATTCGGAAGGGGAACAACTGTGGTACTTGTCACTAAATCTGATGGTTCTTTGAGGATGTGTGTTGATTACAGGGAGCTGAATAAGCTCACTATGAAAAATAGATATCCTATCCCACGAATCAACAATATGTTCGATCTGCTCTACGGAGCTAAATTTTTCTCTCAGCTTGATCTTGCCACCGGTTTTCACCAGCTCAGAGTTGCTGAGGAGAGCATTCCCAAAACAACTTTCCATACTGAAAATGGTTTTTGTGAGTAATTAGTTATGCCTTTTGGTTCGACTGATGCACCACCCTTCTTCGGTGATCTTATGAATCGTGTTTTCCATGATGTTTTCAACAAGTTCGTTCTTGTCTTCCTCGATGATATCCTTGTCTTTTCTAAGTCAGAGAGGAAGCATGAATCGCACTAGAGTTTTATTCTTAAGACCCTTAGGATTCATCGATTGAAAGATAAGTTTTTCCAAATGTCATTTCTGGAACAATGAAGTCTGATGCTTGGGCATATTGTTTCGAAAAATGGGGTTTAGGTCGATCCTTTTAAGGTCGCTGCAATTAATGTAAGTCTATCCACCTTTCTTCCTTTGTAATTTGATTATCTTATATTTCTTTGAATTCAAACACCCTATTCCGTTTTAGGATTGGGAAAGACCTAAAATTCCTTCAAATGTTAATAGTTTCTTAGGCCTAGCTGGTTATTATTGAAGATTTATTGAGAATTTTGCTCGGGTTGCTACACCTATCACTGCTTTGACTCATAAAAATACTAATTGTAATTTGGAATGATAAGTGTGAAGCTGCATTTAATGAGTTAAAGTGAAAACTTACTTCCGCACCAGTTCTTATCATTCCAAATGGAAGTGCAGGATTAACTATATACACTAATGTTGTCCAGAAGGTTTGCGAGCTATCTTTTATGTAGAATGGGAAGGTTATTGTTTATGCCAGTCGTCAGTGGAAGACTCATGAAGCCAATTATGCAACTGGAATTGCTTACTGTAGTGTTTTCTCTGAAGTTATGGAGGCACCATCTTTTAGGAACTAAGTTTGAGCTCTTACGGATCATCAGTCGCTGAAGTATATTTTCACCCAGAAGGATTTGAACCAAAGGCAAGTTAGACGGGACGAATTCTGAGTAGCTTATTACCTTGACATCAACTACACTCCAGGGAAGGCTAATATGGTAGTTGATGCCTTAAGTCGGAAAAAGGCAAAGTTTTGTCAGATTATGGTTTCTTCGTCTGTTTTGGATCGTATTGCGACCAAGAAAGATGAAGACAAGATTCTTAAGGTCATGAAAGATAATTTTTGTAATCGGTAAGGTGGTAGACAAGGTGAATTAAGAGCATAAATCAATCAAAATGGAATTCAAAGGATTAATTATCGAATTTGTGTTTCGAATGTCGATGGATTAGGGCAAGAAATGATTAAGGAAAATCATCATTCCAGACTCTCTATTCATCTAGGGTTTATGAAGATGTATTAGAATATAAAGAAGATGTCTTGGTGAAGTGGTATGAAGCAAGATATCTCCTTTTATGTTAGTAGATATTCCACTTGTCAATAGGTTAAGGCTGATCATCAGAACACTGATGTATTATTGCAACCCCTTAAGATTCCCAATTGGAAGTGGAAATAGGTTTCTACAGATTTTATAGATGGGTTACTGAGGACGAGAAGGGGTAATGAGAGTATATGGGTAGTTTTTGACAGACTGACCAAGTCGGCCTATTTCATTCTGGTCGGGTCTAATGGCACTTACTTCGAGTTTAGCTGAGATTTATATATGAGATATTGTCAGGCCTCATGGTGTTCCATCCAGCATATTTTATGATCGAGATCCTATCTTTACTATCCAGTTTTTGAAAACATTTCAGGAAGCTTTTAGTACTTGTCTGGATCTGAGCACAAGTTATCATCCACAGACCGATGGTAGACGGAAAGAGTTAATCAGATTATGGAAGATCTTCTTAGTGCATGTGTTATTGATTATGAAGGATCTTAGGAAGATCATCTCTAACTCGTTGAATTCACTCACAATAAAAACTATCAGATATAATCTTATTTTTTTTAATTAATGGTACTGTAAGCATCTATCTATTTAATCCCTTCCTTTGAATTCAGGCTAGTATCGCAATGTCTTCGTTTGTCGCTCTTTACGGACGACCTTGCAAATCTCCATCTTACTGGATTGAATCCAATGATCGTTTGGTTCTTAGACCTGATATGATTCTAGAAGCTTCCTGTAACGACCCGCCATCCTACGTCCAGGAAGACGCATCGTTTTGAAGAAAAGAAAGAGGTGAGAAAGTAGAAAAGAAAGAGAAGAAGAAGAACAACAACAGAATCTCAAACAGCGGAACGAATAAATTATATTAATAACAAAAGTATTACATAATATACAACACTTATCAGAGTTATACAACATATACATCACATACTAGACAGTTATAAACATCTGTCTAGACATTACAACTCAAATACAATACAAACACTATCACAGAGATCTACACAGCGGAATACTATATCTACGAACGCCGAAGCCTCCTGCTCCATTGCTCCTCCAGAATAACTTGTCAAAGCTAAACCTGAATCCCTTGGCTACTCGTAAAAATTTGAGTACCCAAGAGTTTATAAAACAGAAATAAACAACTTGGGTCAGACATGGGTCTGGTGTGAGTAACAGGTTAAACTTGTTTAACTTCAAAACCTTTTGAAAGAAAAGGTATCACGTAAGACTTCCCACAAATAAACATGGGTAAGTTTTTACCTTACGCTAACCAAAACATTTGATAGGAAATTCGATTGTATTATAATAGGGTCTAGGGTTTTCAAGTAAAATACAGAAATAGCTGAAATGCTTACATCTCACATTCCAACATAGTTGGGCACAACTAATACGTACGGCACTTATTGGATTTTGGATTCCATACAATGGCAGGGCTACCGGGGTACCGCCCGTCACAGTACGTGGCCTAGATCACCGTACCGAGGATCACTCCCAATCCCCTGCAACACAAGGCCGGAACATCCCTTACTGGATAATTCCCGCACAAGATATCCCAGCAGTTGTTGCAATCAACTGCCCACACAACCGAATAATAAGAAGGGACCTCTAGACAGGGATAATCTTGTCCTACTTGGGTGCTACCCACTAACCTTGCTGCACCTCCCCTGTTTTAGCCATTCCCGGTTTGATGAGGCTTGAGGCTACGATTACCTTTAATCAGAACACATCACTTAGAATGCTCATCGTCCACCTGACGATGTTTTGAAAGCATTCAATCCATACAAGTTCGTTCCGGGTTCGAACGAAACCGAAGGCATTATCTCGTTACACTCGTATTGGAATCACCCTCAGAGTTAACGACCATAACCCTTGCACTCTGAATCTTCATCTTCACTTGAGATTCACGACCTATCGTTAATTTGGATCGATGTGGTATTCGGGTCTCCAGACCTGGAAATCCGGTATACGGAAACCCGATCCCGGTCTCATCGAAATCCAAAGCGTATCTTTTAAGGCCAAGTTGTTTTAAAGGTTAAAACAATTTAATTCTACTATCTATTAACACACAGATAGATAATTCACAGATTCATAATAGATAATCAACATTATCATTATAAGCAGATAATTCTTATCATCTTTACTATGCAACCAATGCATCCAAATCATACAGTATCAATTATCTCATATCTGAGATTTCAAACCATTCAAGGTACACAATATCATCCATTCATAAGCAATGATTTATTTATCACCATCTATAATTAATTTAAAATGAATTAAATTAATTATTTCATCTTTATTTAATTTAAAGTAAATTAAATTAATTACTACATCTATAAATCCTGCTTAAATCATTATTAATTAATTATCAATCAATTAATCAATCATCATCCAATTATTCAATTTAATTAATCATCCTTGATTAATTATTTAATTACATTCAAGTAATTAGTATTAAATTAATTATACAAATTAATTATTCTTAACCACTTATAGTAATTAACCTTTAATTACTTCTTTTATTAATTAACTATAATTAATTACATTACTCCTTAATCCTTAATTAATTACATTAATTAATCACTCAGTTATTAATTATTCCTTAATTAATTAATTCTTAATTACATCATTAATTATATTAATTAATGATCCTTAATTACATTTTATCATTACTTAATTACATTAAGTAATTGATCTTTAATTAAACCAAAACTTATTTAATCACTATTGATTAATCACATTCAGTAATTAACTAACCTTAATTACTTCTTAAAATAAATTAATTATTCCTTAATTAATTTCTTAATTAATCCCTTGATTAACTTCCATTAAGTAATTAACTACCCTTAATTACTTTATTAATTACATCAGTAATTATCCATTAATTACTTTCCTAAGTAATTATACCTCCTTAAATTACATTAAGTAATTATACAAATCATTAAATGATTATCTTAAATTAATTAAACTTAATTAATTAACTTAACTAATCAATTCAACCTCAATTAATTACAATGAGTAATTAATTTCCTAATTACTTCCATTAAGTAAAACAATTCACAAATGATTAACCTTAATTAATCTATTTAATAAATAAAATTAATCATATTAATTAATTATTTAATAACCCTTAGTTAATGATCCATATTAACTATTCTTTAATTATTTTTCTTAAATAATTAAACTTTATTTAACCATTATTGATTACAATTTAATCAATTCCAATTACCAATAAATTAATCTTTCATTTCTTAATTAATTAAGTACCTAACAATAACTTAATTAATCCTTAATTACTTAAATAATTTATTCCTAACTATTAATTAACAATCTTAACTTATCAATTAATGATTCTTAATTTCAAATTAATTACCCTTTAATTAATTTAATTAAATCTTAATTAATCAATTTAACCCTTAATTACTAATTTATAAATCCAAATCATAAATTAATTAAATTGATTAATTATCTTTTAATTACCTTACTAATTTATTTTATATCATTAAATCTTAATTATCTTTAAGATAACACTTTATTCCTATTAATGATTAAAATATCATTAATAAAGTATTTAAACCAATTTAAAAACTTCTTTTTATTTCAAAATTGAAATGCATATTAACTTTGATTCCAGATTAATCTCTAGATTTAGAAACCTATCTTCAATTTAAAACTTTATTTTTAAAATTCAAACTACTTAACCCTTTTTAAAGTAGTTAAATAAATTCAAATTTAAAAATATTATCTTATTTAAAAACTGAGATTTTAACTTAAACTTCAGATAACAACTAGATTTAAACTTATTTAAAAATTTACTTTTAGATTTAAACATCAGTTTTAAATTTCATTTTAAATTTTAAAAACTGGAAACAGTTCTCTGTTAAAACCTGTTATAAATAATATACCCGAGACATTCCTTCAAATCCTCGAGTGTTACTTCGAATCTTCCACCCAAAATTCACGAGTCTCCTTCGAGTCTCTTCTTCCCCAAAACACCCAGATACCCAGACATATACGTGCACGTGCACGGTCGATGAAACGAACGCCGACCATCACCGAGGTTCCCCACACGTCACCGATGATCTCCTAATGCCATCTCCCTTCACGCGATTTCGAAATCGATAAAGGAACGAAATCGAGCATCCCCACCTTTAACACAAACTAACCCAGTCACCATTCACGACCTCGAACTCAACGCCTCGACCATCTGAAACTCCCTAACTCCGGCCGATGGTTCGTCATCCACCCAGCCTCCTTCTCCCAGGACCATGCGTCGCTCGATCACCTGTAGAGGTTGAACGAATCGCACAAAGACAGTGGGCCAAAAACTAGGTTTCCCTACTTCATTCGCTACCCACCGCCGCCACGACCATCTTCAGACCTCCGCACCATTTTTCCTAGATACCCCTCAAGCTCCTCTACCCTCTCGCGAAAACCCGGCCTCCCTAGCGCCTCCGGCCATCTCGAATTGACCAAAAACCTATTTCCAATCAGCCACAAACTGCTCTCGAATCGCTTGCTTAAAAATCATGATTCGATTACTAAAATTCATCAATTTACAATATGAAACTGTTTATGCAATCGAATCATATAATTATGAACATTGATTTTTTTGACATATATTTGTTTGTTATTGTAATTTCCTGATCTCGAAATAAATGCAAACTTTTAACTCTTGAAACTATTTTTGAAATTGATATTACATTGTTATACTCATTTTTATTTAAAGATCTTAGCCTAAAATTGACTAGATGAAGAGCAATTGAATTTTTCTTTAAGGGAGTTGAGCCTGTAATCCAAACAGAACTTATATATACATATATTCACAGGCATATCATATTTATATACAAGCATTCACATCCATACACTCATGCAACCATTATTCACTATATTTCTACAGAAATTCATCACATACATCAAAATATATACCCAGATTTAAGCTTTTAAATTTGTTTGCTTATATGAAAACAGGAACAGAGGAATTTCAGGCATGCATACATTATACATAATAAATTCACAAACATACTTCACAAATCAATATCGATCACAGCAATAACATGCAACCAAAATTTACTTTTAAGTTTAAAAGTGAAGTTACTCACCTTATTTTTGAAGAAGACAGAGCCTTCATTTTTGAAAATAGCTTGAATCTTTAAAAGTTGAGTTGCTGGCATATCTTTTGCTTATGAAAATCTTAAACTTGAATTACTGGAAAGATGCTTGCAAGCTTTTGAATTTGCTTTCAGATTCTACAATTTGCTTTCATGTTTCCAGGTGAAAAATGCAGGCATGGATGAAGTGCCGTTGCATGTTTGCAGAAATTGCTTTTCAGGTTACTGATTTTTGAAGAGAGCTTCAGACAATTTCAGAGTTGAAGAAGATTACAGGCTAATGAAAATTTGAATAGATATTTGTTTGAGGAGGAGGTAAATTACAGATTATAGAATTTATTTCTGGTTTGGAAGTATTGATTTCCAGATTTGTTGTTTTGAGGAATTTGTTTGAGGAAATATGATTATCAGATTTTGGTTTGAGTTATTCTTGGCTTTGAATTGGAAAATATAGGAAAGAAATGAATTAAGATCTGTTTTGAGATTTTATACGGCTGAAACTTTTTCTTAGTTTTGGCAAAAGAAATAGAAAAAGAAAGGAAGGGTTGAAGCAATGTTTATATAAGTGAAAATGTGATTTATCAAAATAAAAGAAAAATAAAATTAAAGATGACATTTGTCATCATATTCACTTATCAATTAACACTTGTCTCATTGCTTAATTCATGACTTAACACATGTTATATTAGGGTGTTAAGAGGCTTACACATGTAATTTAAGTATTTCATTTTAATTTAAATTATTTACAAAAGCTTTTAAACCTTAATTTATTATTTCTTATGTATAAATAAATGAATTTCTTTATTTTTCTTTTATAGAAAAATAAAACAAAACAAATTATAAATAAAAGCCTATTTAAATACTTTAAGTATTTATTCTTTTAAATTTCACAACATCAAATTCAAATTCAAATTTAAATTAAATTAAAACTCCAATTAAAAATCAAGTTATATATATGCATATATAATTACCATTTAAAATAACAATTCTATTTTATCAAAGTCTATTCATATTTATAAAAACAAAGTATTATAATTATTATTTGAAAATATCAAATTTGACTATTTTAAATAATTTATAAAGGAGATTATAAATTACTTCTATTTTAAAATCATATATATCAAGTAAAGAAATAAAACAAATCTTTTATTTAAATTTGAACTTAAGCTAAAAATCTATTTTAACAATTAAACATTTATAATATGTATTTTAAACTATATAGTTATTTATTAAATGTCTTTGGAAAGCTTAATATTAATTTAAATCATAATTTCCAAATTACCAAATATTTGAAAACATAATTTCATTTGTTAAATTCAAACCAACTCATCTATTTACAATATATACAATTATACATATATATTATAAATAGAAAATATTTTATTAAACTTTTAAAAGATAAATCACTAATTAAATATTTATTTAATTGGATTATTAAATTAATTCAATTTATTACAAAGATCATCAAATCAATTTAATTTTAAATACAGATTATTAAATTGATATTGTCCAAATTCCCGGGATATCACACTTCCGAGAAGGTTGAGGAGATCAGGAGGAAGATGAAGATTTCTTAGGACAAGCAGAAGAAGCATGTTGATAGGTGGAGAAGGGATTTGGAATTTTCTGTAGGCGATCAGGATTTTCTTAGGATCTCACTGCTGAAGAATGTGATTCGCTTTGGTAGGAAAGGGAAGCTTTCTCCTACATTGGTCTTTTCCTCATCTTATGGAGAGTTGGTCCTTTAGCTTATCGACTGGATTTGCCAGAGAAGCTATTTGGAGCGCATAAGTATCTTCATAATCCATCTTTTATTATCCATCCTGCTTTACTTGAGAGTTTGAATGTTGAGCCAAACCTCACTGTCGAGAGGAAGCCACTTCATATTGTTGATAAAGGTATGAAGCAGTTAAGGGGAAAATCTATCAACCTGGTCAAAGTACAATGGAGTATAGATGATCGGAATTGTACCTAGGAAATGGAGGAGAGCATGCGTGCTTCAAATCCTAAACTGGTTGCATTAGGTACTATTCATTTCGAATCTATCTTATCTTTTGTACCTATTCTATTCTCCTTTTTCATTTCTTTTTGGGGATGAAAAGTTTTGAGTGGGGGAGAATATAATGACCCGTGAATTTAGTTAAATTTTAAAGAAAATTTATTTGAATTTTTGAGTTAGATATTTTAAAATTTAAATAAATGTGAATTTAAATAACGATTTTTGGACATTGAGTAATATACTTTTCCAAATTCAATAAAATGAAAATTTTGGTGAAATTTCAAATTTTGGTCAAAAATAGTCAAAGTTTGACTTTTGGTTGAAAATTTAAACGTTTTAAAATTTAAATTTATTCTTTTTTTCTAATTCTTGATTGAATTTTTATATGGTCTCTACTTTTCGTTTCGTTAAAATCCGATTTCTATACCTTAAATTTTGCAATTTACTGCGAAAACGGGCGTATATTTGTGTGTATTTTGCCCATTTTCCTTTTATTTGGGTTTTGGACTTTGGATTGATTTATTGAGCTTGGTTGTTGGGCTTGGATACTAAAGCTTACCTAAATGGGTACTTACCATTTCTAAACGGACATGTCTGTTGATAAATGAAATGTACGTACTTTTATTCCTATTTCCTCTTCTTTCTTGTTCATTCTGCCTGAAACAATTTACAGAACTTCATCTCTTTTCTCCTCCATCTCCATCTCCGATCCAATTCCTAAAAAACCCTAGCCTCCTTTTCCCTAGTCTCTCTCTCCCTTTAGCCTTGCCGCCGCCTACCAAGCCTCCACCCCCCTACACCTCTCGGTCGTACACCCCTCACCACCAAGCCTCCACCTTCTTTTGGTCGAGCCTACCCCATTCACACACGCCTCCACACACACACACACCCTCCACCTCTCGACCACACACCACACCCACATACCCAAAACCACTCGGTCGAGCATGCACACGCACCACACACCCCTGCCTACCTTCATACTCCACCCCACACGCCACCCCAATCCACACCTTCCTACCTACCTTCGACCGCACCTTTGCACCTATAGGCGGAGCCCACCAAGCCTAAGGCCAAACTCCCTTTGCATTTTTCCCTCTTTATTTCATAAAAAAATTATTATTATCAAAAGTTTTGATTTGTCGTACCTGCATCGTTTTGAGTTTGGATCGTTGTTGCTTGGCTTGTGGTCTCCATCTCCATGTCGAATCCTCTTCATGTCTGTTCATTGTTGTTGTCGCCGTCATTAGCCACGAAAGGTGAGAACCACTCATGACTAACTTCTTATGATTAAATGAATGGACGTCATTTGAAATGTCAATTGAAATGTTGTTATTGTTAAATTTGCGTAGTTAATATTATATGATATGATATGATCCTCATTTGTGACACGATATGATTTGTTATATGATATGTCTGTGATATGTACTGATATGTTGCATTATTTATTTATTTTTTATATCACACTATAAGTTTCCTAACTATGGATTGAAATGATACATACCCAAACGATCTTATATAGATTAGAAAAAATTGTTATAGGTTGAAATGATAAACGCAAGCGATTTTATTTATTTGAAACTATTAAATTTGGGATACGAGTTGTAACGACCGGGATTTTCGACCCTTGAAAATCGACACTAATACGTCCACTGTATTACATGCCGAGGAATCGAATGCCGAAAAACCCGATCGTTAGGTGAAGAAGAAGAAGAAGAAGAGATAGAAGAAGAAACAGAAACAACAATACAGAATCTCACCATCACAGCGGAACAAAATATAATATATAATAATAGATCTTTATATAAAGGAACCATAACTATAATATATATAATCATCAAAGTACAATAGTCGACAATCAATCTTGACAGTTATAATAACTTACCCTCAAATGTACTGAATATATAGAACAACACACAGCAGAAATAAATAAGTACGTGTAATATGCCTGAAATCCTCCAGCTCGTCTCCTAAGCTCCGTGGCATCCTAACCTGAATCTGCAATACTCGGTCTGACCTAAGCATTACAATAAAATAATACCCCAGTCAGTCTGAAAAACCAACGTGAGAAAACACACTCAATTTTGAATTTAATTATTTTCAAAAATCCTTTTGAAATCAAAGTTATCTCGTAAGACCACGCCACACATAAACACGACGGGTTTTTGCCTTATGATAACCAAAACACATTTTTTATAAAAATCATCTGATGTTATAATAGTGTCTAAGTACAACTACTTATTAAAATAGCCGTTACATTAATTAAATTCCAGCATACCAGGCTCTACAATCAAAACTGTAAACACAAGTATTGGAGAATGGATTCCATACAATGACTAGACATTGGGGTGCCACCTATCACAGTACACGTTTAGAAAATGTATTAAGGACCTCGCTGAGATCCCCTGCCAATACAAGACCAACCTATCCGTAACTTGGATAGTACCGAATATCTCATCACCCCGGTTGCTTTGCAATCATTTTGAGATCTCATGCACAACCAATCCATAAATATGTAGATGTAGGATATTTAGAAAGGTGACAACATACCCTAATGGGCGCGACCCACTTAACCTTGCTGCTCTCCCCTGATTTTTAGTCATTCCCGGGTAATGAGGCTTGAGGCTACGATTACCTTTCAACAAAATTTACACTTAGAAAGCTCATTGCCCTCCAATGACAATGTGCTGATAGCATTCATTCATACAAGTTATTCTAGGTCTGAACAAAATAAATCTCTAAAATCACCATCTTCATTATCTTCATGATATCACAATTTGCAACACTACAATCGGATCAAAGAGGTTTTCAGATAATCAATCTGATTTCGGTCTCTTTGAAACGATCAACGAATTTGGTCAGATTTGATATTTGGTTACTTAACTATCAAATTACACACATAAACAATCACTAGGCCATATTATAAATCTTTCAAATATTTATCTCAAAATATCTTTACAATTTATATATTCAATATCTTCCGACATTTCAGTATTTGAAATAATTTCAAATACTTAATTCCATAATAGGATATTTCAACCCATATCATCACTTAGAAATATTTCAAATTTCCAATGTGTAATTCATTACTTAGAAAATTATTTCTATATAAATCATTTCTTCGCTAAAATATCTCCAAAATATTTCATTCCAATACTTAGGAAAATATTATAATTCCTTTTCCCAAAATCATTCCTAATATCCATGCTTAGGAAATATTCAGTACTTATCTCATAAATCTCCGAATTTATATTAATTCCTTTTTACAATTTCCAAAAATTATCGATTATACTTATTTATAATTAAACTAACAATTTATAACTCCTTTAATGAATTCAGATTCATTTTCAAAGTTCCCATATCTAAATAATTTGGAAATTTCCAATTCTTAAAATTTCTTAAGTTCCCAAATTCCATTACAAGATTTTCTCTTATAAAATCACATCCACTAAATAAAAACCCAGTTCAAAAATCTCAAGAGCATTTATAAATAAATTTCAATCACTTACATTTAAACTATATATATATATAATAATTTCAAAAAACAGTAAATAATTATTTAAAACGTCAAAGCACTTTTTAAAATAAACGTCAATAATTAATTCCAATTCATTTATAAAATTCCTAATCGATTTACAAAACTTGTTTATAAACTTAGAATTCATTCCAACAAATTCAAATATTTAAATAAATAACTTTCTGAAATATTTTAATCTAATTAATAGTTTTTAAAACTTCATAGTTTAATAAATAAAAATCCTTTTATGAAATAAACCTTAACTTCTTATGAAACCCATTTTTGAAATTCAACATACCCATTTTTATACTTATAAATCTCTCTCAATTTATCAATAATCGATTTACGTTTCCAGTTTCATGACTATTTCCAATTTCCAAAATAGAATTTACTATTTCTTCCTAAACCGATTTCCATATCTCATTATAAATTCATGCTATGAATTTATATTCCCAATATATCGAATGATAATTATTCCACTTTATTTATAAACATTGTTTATAAATTTCATAAACTCATTCCTAGTTATACAAGTTTATGTTACAAAAATCTATTTATAAATTGATTTCTAATTAAAATTCCATTTATAAATTTATTTCTTAAATAATTCAAACCATATTCCAAAACCATTCAAATCTCGAGTTCGACTTCCATTTCATATTTTAAGAATTTTATTTAAAATCCATTGTTTGAAAATCCTCAATTTAAATTCTCTATTTGAAACCATTTTATGAAATAGCTAAATAAATATCCAAAATCCAATCATTTATTTTATCCAATTCAATCCCTTTATAAATAATCCCAGAATTGAATATAAATATTTGCACTTCCAAAATTGCCTTTGAAATTCCTTTTCAAATTCAAAATATTATTTGTGGTATTTATAATACCAAAATTAAGGCCAGTGCTACTGCAGCATCCAATAAATCAGTCCACATAATATCTATAATAGATTATTCTAACACATCATATATCAGTATATATGAAATTAAATTCAACATTTTTTAGCAATCCAGTTGGATCCCTCCAACCTATTTCCCTGGAACCACAGATATTATATGATCACAAAAATATAAGCACTGCTTCGAGGCGGGACATCACAATAAAAAAGGGTCATCCGCTATAATGCGGGGCACATAATGTCTCAACGAAAATCCTCTATACACGTACGAATAACCAAAATTTGTCGTGCACGATCTTCAAGCGATACAGAGCTAGACACAACGAAAATCGACTCCGTTTTCGACAATAGTCTTCTCTCGACGAACCACACCTACCTATGCCTGAAAATCAAAGTTGGAATGCCCTTGTAAGTCGCGACCTACTCAAGCATTCCCAGGCAGTACGATGTGTCACGAACCCCTATTGTTGACCGAGCACCACCAATAATCAACCGCAAGTGCTACTCGCCTTCCCGAAACCAAATATGATATCCAAAACTCGAACCGAGCACTAAATCATCAGATTTTCCAAACCCTAGTTTGGTGCTCACAAACGCCCACTTCCAAAACGCGATCAGGCCACACCAAACCCATACCAACATAAAGCCCTCGACGAATCACGATTTTTAAAGCTGGTTTCATTTTTTTTGTAGAGTAAAAGTGGTGATATAAATTTTTTGAAGTTTGAATTCCATTTTTTTTCTTTCTTGGGTGTGCTTTGTTAGCTGCAGTATTTAAAAGAAAGAGGGACGATAGGGTGGCTTGTAGGATGGGCTGGAATGAAGAGTAGAGTGGCTAAAACGAAAGAATGTAGGTTTCTAGTCAAATTAATGCAAATAAATTATTTAAATATCAAAAATATCAAGATATAAATTATGGATCCCAGTCGAGGCATGCTGCCTAGCATTCCTAATGTTATACCCCTATTCTGAATGCAATGGAATAAGTTTCGAGACCTAACTCGATCATATGTAGAAGATAGCCTTTTGAACCCAATTATTATATTAAATTTTCGATATTAATTTCAACGCATTTCTATTCCATACGACCAAACAGTAAGTCAAAACGCTATGAAATTTGAAATCTTACTAGAATCTGAGACTGTGCCTCAAAAAGCTATTTATACTCGTTAATTAAAACGGGTTATTTTAAAATCAGTTAAATCATTTTTGAATCAAATTTAAAAGTTTGCATATCCTCATTTTCATTAAATAGATTTCAAATCAACTTTGACTTATTTTTATCAAGCTTAAAACCCAAGTTTTAATTATTTCAGCAATTTCAATTATTAAATTTAACGATTAAATTATTTAATAAATCATTATATTTGAAATTCAAGTTATTAAATCTATAAAATTAACTTTTCAATATTAAAATATTCAAATTTCAAACCACTAAAATTTGGGTCGTTACACGGGTTGAAATCATTTATACCCGAAAATTTAATTATAATTTTAGGTTGAAATAGTATATACCCAATCAATTGACCATAGGGTAGAAAATTATATATAGACACTGTTGGTCAGTTTTAAATTATTTTAGATTATTTTAAATTATTTTCTAAATTATTAAGTATGTTTGATTTAATAAATTAAAATTTTAAATTTAATCTAATTTAATGATTTTAATTAAAAACTTATATTTGGAAAATAATAATATTTTATGTGTTTTAAATAGTGTTACATGTAAGATTTTTAACTTAGGATTTTATTTAAGTTTCGAAATATATTTTTAATTTAATTTAGTATAATAAATATAATATATTTTTTAAATTTAATTTTATATAAATAAATATAGTTTTAATCAAATATAATAAATATAGTTTTCTTTTAATATAATAAATATAGTTTTAATTTAATATAATAAATATAGTTTTATTTTAATATAATAAATATAGTTTTAATTTAATATAATAAATATATATTTTATATAATAATTTTTGTAAAAAAATTTATGAAGTTGAGTAGAGAATAGTTTGTAATTAAATTTTATTTAAAGGATTTAAATTTAAACAAGACTTTATTTAAGTTTAAAGATGTGATTTTGGAATGTAATAATTTGATTTAATATGAATTTTAAAATAAATGTTTTAAATCTAAAATATAATTGAGTTAAATATATTAGTATTGAATTAATTCATAATTTGGGATTTGATATTTAAATATTTTATTAAATGACCATGGTGTGAAACAAATGTTTGGTTGTTAAAGAGATCGGGATCAGATATTGTCATACTCTCTGCTAATTCTGAAACAACTTTAACAACTGTGCATGTGGTGGAGAATCTAGGACGAAGTAGGATAGTCTAATGAACGCTATTGGTATGAGGTAAGAAACGCAGTCCTGACCTTCTGGTCAGCTTGATATGACTAAAACAGGAGCTATACTGGGCCAAGTGAGGTCGCTCCTCCAATCGAGCATGCTTCTTCGAAACCATCTCTTTACTTTATGATTTAATTTGGTGCGCACCTTTGATTATAGGAGTGTGTCTTGAGGTGGGTAGTAGTAGCTGCTGCGGGTTACCGTTGGTCCGGGAGTGAAAAATAGTAGAATCCTACCCTACGCATAGCCTCCTATGCCTTGTCATATGCCTTATCAAGCCCACTACAATTTTAGTTTGTGTCGTACCTATGGAGTACCTCATGGTAGCCCGTCGGATGTTTACAGTATTGTACAGACTATGATACTTTTAAAAATGTGTTAATTGGGATATGGGTAACGCCTTAACACTATTTTCAATAATATACTTTACTGCTAAACATTACATATATAGCGTATATTACTACACATGTAAATAGTTTAACGGATCCTTAAAGGATGGGAATCCCAAACGTCCTTTGAGTTATTGTTGCATTTCTTTTGTTACATTCACTTGATTTGATTTAACTAAATGAGAACATTATTTCTGACTCGTGTGTGTTTTTTTTACTTTATGGTCAGGTCAGTCTAAGTTTCACAGCATTGAGGACTCACCTTTTGAAGTTGGAGACTTTGCTGGAGATCTATCTATCTATCTGCTTAGCTATTTCAGTTATTTCAATTATTTCTGTTTGGATATTTTTCATTTGCTTATGTATTAGCGAACTTCTTTGTGTTCTGATTTCTGTTGTATTTGCTTCTGACTATGTTGTTCTGCAATAGCTTCATGAACTACTATGTTTTATTTATTCCGCTGCATATTCTGTGTCTGTGATTCTGTGATTGATTCTATTTACCCTAAAAATATATAACAATCTATTGTTTTGAATGATTCGAGGTGGACATGTGTGGTTTTATTGTCAACTTTAATGGTTCCAAAATAGCGATTCGTTACAGCAGAACTTATTGTGTAATGGAATTACAAGAAAGTACAACCTCACTCGTGGCCCAATGGGATGGGCTTGATCGAGGTAAAATGGAGAAGGTCGATGGATAATATCGATCAAACCTGGTTATTGTTAAGGTCGAAGATGTTAGGATATAGACTTCCAAGCTATTATTTCTTGAAGATAGGAAACGACATAGAACTCAATTTATTCACAAATGAGTAAAGGAATTTCGATCAAGGGTAAATAGGAATAACCAAAGAGTTGGTCAATTATTAGTTTTGTTTAGCTAATAGGAAACTCTTTGGTAGCAGTAAACAAATTAAATAATGAACGATAACTAAAGCAACAATAGGAATTATAAATTCATGAGTTGTATTAAGTAAAAGCAGTGCACAGACATAAGCATGTATAATATGGATGAATTGCAATATAAGAATTTATATTATATATGTAGGAAGGTTTATATGGCATGGAATATACACACACATATATATAATTCGGACTTGTAAAATAGTTTAGAGATTGAAACAAAAAAAGCAATAGTTCGTTGCATTCATTTTTGTGTACATCGGCTATAATGGCCCGTCTCGCACAAGCATGGTATATACAAAAGGAAAAGAAAAGGTAGGAAAAATGAGACAACAAAGGATTGTCTAATCATCACTAAAGGCTAAGTGAAACTTAATTCTTCAACACCTTCTTCTTCTTCTTGCTCTTGCTAGCTTTTCCACCCAAACTATTAGGAGGTCTCTTTGAGCCCTTGTTACGCTTGAGTGTGATGCATTCGAAGGGAGTAGTATCTCCTTTGGTAATTCTAATGGTCAGATCCTTGGGAACGGGAGGCTCGGATGCCTCTGTAGTGGTGTCGACGCTTCTACCTTTAGAGGCTTAATGGTAATAGGAAGGATTCTTGGAGAAGGCTTTGGCTCTTCGGTGCTACTTGATTTTCTAATTCGAGTTTGATCTTGATATTCACCTTTGAAGCATCTTCAACCTATACACAAAGAAATAGGACCCATTGTGCCTAAAATGCTAGTAATGGAAATATCTTCCTCTAAGGACTTCAAAGTATCATCCAATCCCACCAGAGCTTCCATTTTCTCTGAGTTAGGATAAGGGATGGTTTGGAGCTAAGGATTGGAGCAACCCAACCCATGGAAATGGAGGTAGACTTGGTTGAGATAGTAGTAGTACCTAACATTTGTGCAAGTGGCGAAGAAGGAGGTGGAAGAGATAGGTGATCTATGAGTTCGCAAACAGAGAAGTATAGATTAGAATGCTCTCAAGTGAGAATTGATGTTTCTCGAATGTAGGAGAAATATGGGAGATACCTTCTCTAGGAGGAGTTTATTGAACACGGGTCTTGTAAATCTCCCCCTCTTTGAATGCGAGCTACATCACTTAATTAAAAATGGAGGAATATATGGTTCAATGAAGGTGACCACTGCAAAAACCAGGATATTTTTTAGGTGGCCTCAGACTTGGCCCTTTCGGATGTTGTATGTTCACTACAAGCTCTTATGTTTTAGGATATTATTCTATGTATCCCGATGTGCTTGGGCCAGTAGGAGCTCTAGTGGAAACTTCAGCAGCAATGGTGTCCTGTGCAGCTAAATTGCCTTTCCCTCTTCTAGCTTTATAATGTCGTCAGCATCAAGATACTTAACTTTTAATTCTTCTTAAGCGAGGCCTTCAATGAACACAACCATGTGATATACTAACTCTTCTCAAGAATCGGCAAGAGTGATAGAATGTGTACTTCATAATCACTTCAGGTACTTGAATTAGACAACATTCATGAAGAATTGTCGAAGGGTGGAATTCAAGTCTTCTTTTTCTTTAGTTACCTTCTCTTTTAACTCAATCATCTCACTTGCTATAGTAGAGTGTTAAATTAAAGCCTCAAATTTCTCCCCTTTTCTAGTAGTAAAGTGGAATAAAGCTTCTCGATTTTGGCTTACAGTTTCTTAATATTGGCTTCCTTAGCCTGATGCGCCATGTCCTTTTCTTAGAGAGCCAGGTATTTGCTCTTAGTCTGCATATTTAGATGAGAAATTCTTTGAGATTTTGGTCTTTCATAATAATTTTGAGCTTATTTTAGCAATTTATCTCTCATTGATAAGATCTTTGGAGTTCTTAGCTAATGTATGTGTTGTATCTCGTCCTTCTATATCTTTAACCAACTTCTTGTGTTTATTTGTAATTCTATCGTAGCTCTTCTTCTCTAACTCAAATGATTATATGTTTGTCTAGTGGATTTTATAAATGTTAGAGAGGGTGAACCAAGTTACCTCCACTCAAACCCTTAGACTATCTGGTTCTGGATTCCTCCGACCCTGCAATTTGCCTCATCCTTATAAATGTTTTTAAAGTCACGGTCGAATAGGACCCTAGTCAGGAGCATATTTAGGAAGGTGTCTTGCATTGTTCTTATCAGGAATAGAGGAGAAGATAGGTGAATAGAGACCCCTTTGGATCGATAGGGGAAAGGAACAGGGGTGACCAAAGAGAGCGATGCTAGAAGTTGTTGGAGGGAAAGATGTTGTTGAGATCAAGGTAAGGGAAGGCTAGAGGAGGAACCATGGCGGTCATGCTAGTCTTTGTGCCTTTTCCCTTGGTTGTAGGATTCTTTGTCCTCTACATGCCTTTTTCTATATCTCTTTCCACCTGGCAGTTGCTTTCCATTTGGCATTCTTTGTCCTTCCTCCATGCACTCTCTTCTTTTATTTCTCTTTCTCTGTAAGAACTAGTTGGATATGAGTATAGATCTGGAGTACATCTCCTTTGCTCGGATAAATTGGAGTGAAGGTAGTTGAATTGCTCTTATTCCTTCATACCAGAAAAGAATGAAAGAATTGGATCGGTTTTAGAATAATGAAATAAGAGCTAATGCAAGTGAGTTTTAGTGATCGTAGAAGTATGTGGAGTGTTGATGTTGCCCTAAGTACTCTATAGACCATGTTTAGAAGGTAGTAAAGATGGAGTCCCACCTCCATCAGTTAGGATGCCCTTAGACGATAAGCAAAATCTAGGAGAGCACCCCTTAAGTAGATCATCGATTGGAATGTCGAGATCACTCACTAAGCCAATGATGTTTTCAAAGAGATCGGTTGGAGGAGTCACCTCAACTATTAGTGCTATGCTCGATTCTGCAGACTATTGGGAAGTCTTAATGACTATTTGGTTTAAACATAATAAGACAATTTTTTAGTACCTTTTCAAGAAGTCTCTTCGTACGAATCATCTTCTCCTTGACCGAAGTCCTCATCATCATCATTCTCTTCATCACCTTCTATCCTTCTTTCTCTAATTCTCCTCCTCTTATTCCTTCTCCTCCCTCGTGTATTGCCTCCATCTCAATTCTTTCTTCTCCTTTCCCTTATAACTCACGGGTTGTATTTTCTTCCACTGCTCTATCAAAAATTTCATTGACATTTGCTGTCCATGATCGGCCTCTATTACCAGTTTGGATATCCTTTTTAGAGCTGGAAATGAGGGTAGAAGACCTGGTAGGCATCCTAAAACCTCTTGGTGGATCTTCAGCGAGAACGACGAAGAATTCTGGATGTAAAAGGCCATCATTTGTCAATAAGTAAAAGGTGGCACAAAACCTAATACTGATTCTTTTAAGGGTCTAAAAATTCTTAGAGTGCACTTCGCTCCTGCCTTGAGTAGGAAGATCTATAAAGAGAGTGGGAAAAGAACTAGATACCCGGATGATAAGTGTCCAAGTATACGAAGAGTGGAAAGGAATAAGTTTTACTTCTGGGGATCCAGATCCAATCGAAGCCATATGGACATCGAACGAAGAAATATTCGTTCTTGAATTATGGGAGCTTGTTGTCGAGCACATCGATAACTCTACATCGGCACCAAGCTTCTATGATCATGGAAGAGTGTGATTCTCTCTTCTATTTATAGCTCAGTAGGTGTGTTAGCTCCTTAAAGCTTGAAGGAATTGAAATTGATTCATGAATATAATGTGCAAAGAGCTCAACAAGGCTAACCATTGTGGTAGACTTGAGTAGGAGCAAGCCCAAGCTCCTAAAGTTACATGTAGAGGAATGTATCGAATGGTGGTACAACACTGCCTAGGCACATGTACTTGTTGCAAGTTGTGTATCTTAGTAGAGGATTATGCACCCATTGGTTAGTTGTCGAGAACATGACATCGCTCTTTTGCAATCCATGTTGGAAGCATATAGTAAAGAGCGACTTAGTAGTTAGAATTGTTGGCATTTGTTCGGGAGGATCATCTAGGATTCTTAGGCTAACTTGTTCATTAAGAGGAGGAGGTTGTTTCTGGACTAGAGCTGATTGACCTCCCATAGGTCGACTATAATTGAGCGTCTGGTTTCAGTGGGCATGGATATCAAAGTTTGAGCCGAAAGAGACTTGACATTAGGAGGAGTTGATAGCCCAATGTAAATGTTTAATCTAGATGGACATGTCATTCTAGATTGGAAAGCTTAATATTAAACATGGAAAGGCATGTTTTGTTTTGAAGTTCTATTTTAAATGTAATCCCGTGTGACCGAAGCTTTGAATCCAATGGATGCACATATGTGTTGACAAATCGGACTCTGAATGCTGAATAGAGAAATTGGAAGTGTCAATCTGTAGTGTATCATAGGTTCTTGGAATGAACCATTTTGTGTAGGTAGCTCACTCATGTTGGAAAATGAGCCCCATCGCATGATGGAGCTATGTGTTAGATCTTACTTGTTCTCATCGAAAAATGATAATGGAACCACTATCGAGAGCAACGCAGGGCATTCTTTTATAGGAACACTGAATTATGCAACAACTGAGAGGAGCTATGCAATGGAATTGTTCGAATGCCATAGTGCGTTCGACGCGACCATTGGAAGAAAACCAATGCAATAAAAACTTAAATCAATGAAGAGTGATAGACCAATCTTGGTAAGAATCAATTCATGCATTTTAAGAGCAAATTATTTTGGTTATGGTAAGGCTTTGAGTCCTATTATTCAACCCGAAGTGGAATGAGAGTCGATGCCAAGTAAACCTAAGGCAAGTAAATATTTTAGCATTATGAGTGTCTACTTCGGGTCAAGCTTGTGTCTAACCTAGGAGAAACCTAGTACAAGTTGCAACCAAGAAATTTTATGGAAGGTCAATCATGAATCAAAACTAGTAACAACTCATCAGCCATTCAATGGCTGTGGGTGACCTCAGGCCATAACCCATGATAGGTCTCGCCACCATAGCAATAAACTTCGGTAACACACCATGGTCAATAGATAAGGACTTAAGCTTGGGTGCACTCAGGGTCACCTTCTTTCAAGAAGGCAGGGATGGGCAAATTGGAGGTCTGGAGATGGAAGCTGCGAGGAGAAGGCGGTGGCAGCTTTGGGTGGCCAATGATGATTGGTTTGGGCTTGGACATTCAAGTCATAAGGGGTCGACATCGGAAAACTAAAAGAGAAGAGAGTAGGAAGATGAAGGCACATAAAATTGACTAAGTGTTGGTCTTATAGGAAGTTCTAATTTAGATGAATAGTTTGGTACCGACTTGATCGGATTGATATCGACATGAAATTTCCATCAAAACTGAGTAGAAAAATGAGAGAAATGGGAAAAATAGGTTCTCATGTGGCTAGGGCATGAACAATCTTCAGGATAATGTGGATCTTGACCTTGGCATGGAAGGTGATAAAACTACTATTTAAAGTAATGGAGCATATGTTTTTGGAATGGAGATGACATTTGGAAACAACTCTTGGATGATCAATGGACTTGCTTGGATAATGGTATATGCTTGCCTTGTTCAAAGCTTGCTCTATTTCTAATAGAGGCATGCCTTAAGTGGCAAGTGTTTTTTGGTTTTTAGACCAATCGGCTTTCAGATATCTAGACGTCGGGACGAAGACGAAGTGTTTCAGGGACCTAAAGGCATGCTTGTAAGGATAATTGGAGAGATTCCAATAGTTTGGGGTGCATGAATACACAAGGAATTAGATCGGTATTGACCTCATTTTAAGTCGATACCTTCCTGTTTTATTGCACCATGGTTAACTCTGGGATGATAGTTAGTGAGTAGCAGGCTCGGTGATTGTCCTAAGGCCTATATTTGAAGCGGTAGGTGAAAAACTCAAAATAAGCTCTAAAGAAATGGAAATTGTCAAACCCTCTCAACAACAACTTGTTTTCTAAGAAAAAATGCATGGAACTTGATGGATCAAAGCTAAAAGACCAAGTAGAAGAAGATAATACGATTTGTAATTGATAAATCAGATCGGTACCGATCACTTTTGATCGGTAGCGATCTAATTTTATATTCTTAAGGACTTCATATCCCCTCCTAATTTCTTGTATCTGAAGTTTGAATTGGTATTTCATGATCCGACGACGTTGTTGGGAAATTTCTCTACAATTATCAAGCATATGGAAAATTACAGAGGACTTTCAACATTTCATCTTCTTCAATCCCTCTCTCGTTATTTTGGCTTGTCATAACGGAAGCAAATTTTTGCTGTTCTATGTTGTTAGAACCGTAAATCCCATATATTTATGACAAAAACTCTAAATAATAACAAGTATACATAGGTCTCTCTTTATTTTTGTGTCTCTCTGTTTATTAGTTTATTTATACTAGATCTCTCTACTTTAATTTGGATTTGGGACGCTGTGCAATTTTTGGCCCAACACATGTTTGTTTTTTGATACCTATATATGTACATTTAAGGCTATATAAGTCTTCAGCAAAAACTTCTCTTTATATGTCTATATAATTATATAAAAACTGAGATGCTTTTGGCTTCGCAGATGGATGAGATTTGACCAGTTAATTTGAGGGAAAAGTACTTTTACCTGTTTTCATATATGGAAAATAATAAAATGGTCTTGCATAATGGATGGTCGGATTTCTGAGTTGAAACTTCTCCTTTGGTAATGTTGATAGTCAAATCCTTAAATTTGTCAGTGAAAAGCTCAGATGCATCCATGGAGGCGCTCGCGCTATTGCCGCTTGGAGGCTTAATGGTAATAGAAAGGATTCTTGGAAAAGACTTTGGGTATTTGGTGCTAATTGATTTTCAAATCCAAGATCTATCTTCATATTCACTTTTGAAACTTTAATCTTCAACCTATGCACCATAGAAAGAAGACCCATTGGCCTAAAGAGTAATGTCTCCCCCTAAGGACTGAGAAGTGTCATCCAATCCCTCTAGAGCTTCCATTTTCTCCGAGTTAGGACTAAGGATGGAGTCGAAGGCAAGGATTGGAGCAATTGCTCCTATGGAAATAGAGGTGGACTCGATAAAGATAGTAGTGGGACCTAACCTTTGTGTAGGTCGTGATGGAGGAGGTGGAAGATATGCGTGACCTCTGAGTTCACAAACAGAGAAATATGGGTTAGTAACACTCTTAGTGAGAGTTGAAGTTCCTTGAAGAAGGAGAAACAAGATAGATACCTTCTCTAGGAGGATTTTGTTGAATACGAGTCTTGTAAATCACCCCATCTTTGAGTGCGGGCTACAGCAATTTATCAAAAAGAGGGGATATACGGCTCCAAGAAGGAGATTGTTATAGAAGCTAGGATGATTGTTTAGGTGGCCTCGGAGCTAGCCATCTCGAATGTTTGTATGTTTGTTGCAAGCTCTTAGATTTTAGGAGATAATGATTCTACGTGGCTGAATGCGGTCGGCCTAATAGGAGCTTTAGTTGCAACTTTAGTAGTAGCAGCGTCATGTGCAACAAGAATCGCCTTCCCTCCTCTAGATTTAGAATGTCATTGATGTCGGCCTTCATTAGATGCAGCATTGCAACATACTAACTCTTCCTAGGCATCGATAAGAGTGACCGAATGTGTACTTCCTGAATACTTTAGGTTCTTGAATTGGACAACAGTCATAAAAGAACTGGCAAGGGTGGAAAGTCTTCTTTTTCTTTGCCTGCCTATTTTTTAACTCAATTAGCTCGCTTGCTACTATAGAATGGTCAACCTAAGCCTGCAATTTCTTAACTTTTAAGTGGACTCAAACTTCTCGATTTCGAGCCAGAGTTTCTTAATATCGGATTCCTTGGCCTGAAGCGCCCTATTCTTTTCTTGAAGAGCCAGTACTTGGTCTAAATATTCATCTTCAGATGGGCATTTTCTTCATGATCATTTTTAACTTGGTCTTTCATAACAACCATGAGCTGATTGCAGGATTTTATCGACTCATCGATAAGATCTCTAGAGTTCTTAGCTAATTTTTGGGTTGCATCTCTATCTTTTATAGCTTTGACCAACTCCTTGTATTCATCTATAATTCTATCATATATATTCTTCTATAACTAAAATGATTAAATATCAATTTGGTGGATCTTATAAATGTTAAATAAGGTGAAGGCGAGTTTCTTCTACTCGAACCCTTGACCAGCGATTGGCCTCTTCCTTATAAATATCTTTAATGTCATTATCGAATATGACCATAGTTAGGGAAATATTTGGGAAGGCAGCTTGCATTCTAATCAGGATTAGAGGTGGAGCTGAGTGAATAGAAACCCCTTTGTATTGATGGGGAAAAGGAACAGTGGTGGCCGAAGAGGGTGACGCTAGAAGTTGTTGGGAGGAAAGATGTTGTCTAGATCAAGGTGGGTTAAGACTAGGCGAGGATCCATGGCTATCGCGTGAGTCTTTGTGCCCTTTCCCTTAGTCATAATATTCTTTCTCCTCTGCGTGCCATTTTTCACTCTTTCCACCCGGCGGTCGCTTTTTGCTTGGCGTTCATTGCTCTTCCTCCATGCATGCTCTTCATTTATTTATCTTTCTATAACTAGTAGGAGATAGGTATAAATCAGAAGTTTGACTCCTTCGCTCGAAGACACTGGAGTGAAGGTAGCTGAATTGGTCTCTTCCCATCGTACCTCAAATAAAAGAAAGGATTGTATCGATTTTAGGACAATGAAATAAGGGCGAATGCATGGTGTAAGTGTTCGTGATCCTCGAAGTGTGTGGAGTGTTGTTGCTGCCTTAAGTACTCTACAGACCGTGTTTAAAAGGCAGTAAAGATGGAGTCTCGCCTCCATCTATTAGGATGCCCTTAGATGGAAAGCTGAATCCAGGAGAGCACTCCTTGAGAAGATCACTGATTGGAATGTCTATTGGATCTTGAGTTTTGATTGCTGACATGATACAACAATACATGAATCTGCGACTACTACAATAACTGGACTCAATGACTTAATATATGGTTCATATATTCTATGTATTTTAACTGGAGTCATGAATTATGTGTTAGAGTCTAGTTTAGTTGCTTTGTTAATATCTTTCCTTAAGAATCATCACTCTCATTCATATACTCACATAAACTTGCACTCGATTGAAATATAATCACTTTCTAACTCAAATGCACCAAAGTTTCATGAACTGCACAGTTCAGTTGACTGAACTGATGCCCTCGGTCAACAGAACCTCTACATCATGTTTTTTTTAAATATACACGGACCAGTCGATTGACGGCATCATTTAGTCGACTGAGTCTGTGCATTTTAACATATATGTGCATGTTTTTGAATTCAGTCAACTGAATGATCAAAGTCAGTTGACTAAATCCTGCAACTGTCATTTTTTTATGAAAAGACACTTCTTTTCTGGATAATTTCTTCCTCCCCAATGGTTGCAGCCATTGCTGTTCATAGAGAACTCTTCACCATTAGTTACAACTCATTATTTACTATAAATATACTTCAGTTTTATTGATCAACTAACTTAATTTTCTTCTCTCTCTTGATCTAATGTGAATAAAATTTTTCGAATCTATTGCTTACACAAGTTCATACATTATTTTCTTACAATTTCACTTCCATATCTTATGAGCAATTCCAATCTTCATACACGCACAATCATACACATTATTCTTGAGGAAAAGATCATAGGAAGGGTGTACATTATTGACTTATCTGTGCTATTCAAGAGCATACTCAGTCAGAAACAACTTTACTATTTGTATTAGAAGTCATGTTCGGTTGCTCAGTCGGTAAAAGTCCTATTGATTGTCTAGGGGGTAGAAGTGTTGTTCAATTGTTCAAGTGGAGTAATACCTATTCCTCTGGGTTAAGTGAGGGCTGCTAGTTTTAATTCGAAAAGGAGTCTGGGACTGGACGTAGAATGAGAAGTTCAAACTAGTATAAAAATCCCTGATATCATCTTTACTTTACTTCTTTTTACTATTATATTTTATTCCGCACATATATATTGTATTTGCTTATATTCCATATTGCACGATCCTATAGAATAGTCACTTTCATTTGGTATCAGAGCAAGGTCATCATATAACCGTAACATAGTTATCTGATATTTTTTAAGTATGGAAAACAACACTACCACCATTATTAACACTAGCTTTCTTGAAGGTCAATCTACTGCACGACCACTATTTAATGGAATGAATTATAACTATTGGGCTACTAGGTTGAGAATTTATATACAAGCTAATAGTTATGAAACTTGGAATATTATGCAAAATGAATATACCATACCTACCACTGAATGTTCGCAATGGTCTAACACACAAAAACGGGATGCTACTGCAAATGCTAAAGCTATGAATATGTTATATTGTGCACTAGACAAGAATGAGTTTAATAGTATAAGCATGTGTAAAACTGCTTATGAAATTTGGCGTACACTAAAAATTACACATGAAGGCATTAACAAAGTAAAATAGAGTAAAATCTCTATGCTCAAAAATTAGTTTCGGAATTTCAAGATGAAGCAAGACGAAACTATAACTTAAATGTACTCTAGATTTCAAGATATATATATATATATATATATATATATATACATCATTCTCGTTTAGACTTAGGAGAAAATATATAAACTTTGATATTGTTTCAAAAATCCTCAACTCTCAAACGGATGAGTGGGAACAAAAAGTCTTAGCTATCGAAGAAGCTAACAACATTTCAATCGTTAAACTAGAAGAGTTAATAAGAAATCTAATGTCTTATGAAGTTAATCTCTAAGCAGAATGAGCACAGACTCAAGATAAGAAGAATATAGCATTCCAAGCAGAAAAAGATGATTCAGATGAAGAAGATATGGCTTTCATTGCTAAAAGTTTCAAAAAGATTTTGAAATATAGAAAGAGCAACAAATTTAGAAACAATAAGAATAGCTCCAACAACAATAACAACAACAAATCATCAGCTTCTACTCTAGAATGTTATGAATATCACAAGAAATGCCGCATAAAGAAAGACTATAATGATTGATAGAAAGACAAATTTAAATACAAGAAAGACAGATTCAAAAAGAAAGCCTTCTCTGTCACTTGGGACGATTCAGAATCATCTTCCTCATGAGATAGTAACTCAGACAGTGATAGAAACAAGCCAATATATGTTTTAATGGCCACAAATGATGAGGTGAATGATCTAACTTTTGATGATTTATTGGAAATAAGCTCAGAATTACTTGAAAAACTAAAAGACATCAAAAGAAAGTGCAAAGAATCTCTTGAAAAACTAGATAGAACTAAAACTGAAGTAGATATGTTAAGAGATGAGAAACAAATCTTAGAAGAAGAACTTGAAGTCACTCAAGAATCTTGTTCTAATATGGCATCTCAACTCTCTATGTTAATTCAGGAGATAGAAACTCAGAAAGAAAAGAATGATGCTCTATTAAGTGAAAATCATGATCTTAAAGCTAATTTTAAAATATTGGAATTAGATAATTATAGTCTTGAAAAAGAATTAGATGATATTACTAAAAATGTTTCTAATTTTAACAAAGGTAGAGAAAATATTTCTAAAATTATAGAAAATTCTCATACTGTTTCAAATAAAAGAGGACTATGACATAAGCATGCTTCTAAAGTTATTCCAAAGAAAAAGAGTTCATCATATAACAATTTTAAAAGGAATAATAATAAAATTGAAAAGCCTAGTTTAAAAGTTACAAATATTTTTAGATCAATTAAGATTTGGGTTCCTAAAACAAATAATTCTTTAATGAGAGATAAATATATAAATACTTTATAAAAATTGTTCATAAAAACAAAGATTTTATTTTCAAAAGGAATTCTAAACCCTTGTGGGTTTGGCTTCCTAAGACCTAACTCTTAGGACCCAAATAAAATGGTGGGTACCAATGTTAATTCTATATTTTTTGCAAGTACCACCTTAAAAGAGAGGAAAATTTATGTTAGACAGTGGTTGCTCAAAACACATGACAGGAAACAAAGAGATGCTAACGAACATCACCTACTTAGATGGAGGTTCTGTCATATTTGGAGACAATTCCGAAGGACATATCATCGGCAAAGGCAATGTGAGCAATAATGGTATATCTAATTTGCCTCTTATTACAAATGTTTTATTAGTTAAAAATTTAAAACATAATTTACTTAGTATTAGCCAACTATGTGACAAAAGGTACAATATTTTTTTTTCTGAAATTAAGCGTATCATTTTTGATCAAAATAAAATTTTTATTTTTGAATGTTTTGGAGATAAAAATATATATGTTTTGAATATGAATATAAATTACAATACTAATATGTGTTTAATAGCCAAAGAAAATGATCCTTGGCTATGGCACAAGAGATTTTGTCATATAAATTTCAAAGCTATAAACAAATTATCTAAAAATGAATTAGTAAAAGGTTTACCAAAAATGAATTTTAAAGTAAACATGATGCTTTTCAATTAGGAAAACTATCAAAATCATCCTTTAAATCAAAGAAAAATATTTCTACCATACAACCACTTGAACTATTGCATTTGGATCTCTTTGGTCCAACTCAAGTTCAATCTATAAACCATAGCAAATATGTATTTATTATAGTAGATAATTTATCGAGATATAATTGGACTATTTTTTTGAAAAATAAAAGCGATAATTTTGAAAATTTCAAAATTTTGCTAAAAGAATTCAAAATCTCAAAAAACTTTAAGATTAAAAATATTAGAAGTGATCATAAAGGAGAACTCAAAAATGAAGTTTTCGAACATTTTTGTTATTATAATTTTTCTTTTCCTAGAACACACAACAAAATGGAGTTGTAGAAAGGAAAAAGAGAACTTTACAATAATGTGCAAGAAATTTATTAAATGGAAGTACTTTACCAAAACATTTTTGGCCAGAAGTTGTAGCAGCTGCCTATTATGTTATGAATAGTGTTTCCATTCGATCACTAATAAAACATACTCCATATGAACTATTTCATGAAAGAAAACCAAATATTTCATATTTTAAAGTTTTGGTTCAAAATGTTTTATTTTAAACACAAAAGATCAGCTAGGAAAATTCGATCCAAAATCCGATGAAGGAATTTTCATTGGATATTCGGAACGAAGCAAAGCTTATCGAATTTTTAATAAAAGAACTAAGAAGGATATTTTAATTATGCAAATTTATGCAGATGATATTAATTTTGGTTCTAAAAATGAAAAATTATGTCAAGAGTTTTCATATATAATGACCAAAGAATTTGAAATGTCATATATTGGAGAGTTATCTTATTTTCTTGTTTTACAAATTAAACAATTAGAAAATGGAATTTTTATTAATCAAGAAAAATATTGTAATGATCTAATTAAACGCTTTGGTATGGAAAATACTGCTGCCAAACCAACTCCAATGAGTACAACAATACTTCTCGGTAGAGATGAAGATGGCAAGAGTGTTGACCAAAAATTATATCGAAGTATAATTGGACCGTTACTCTATCTAACTACTAGTAGACCTGACATAATGATGAGTGTTTGTTTATGTGCTAGATTTCAAGAAAATCTTAAAGAATCACATATGCGAGTAGTGAAACGAATATTGCGTTATCTAAACAAAACCAAAGATTTCGGACTTTTCTATCTGAAAGAATGTCCTTTCGAGTTAGTATCATATAGTAACGCTGACTTTGGAGGATGTCGGACGGATCGAAGAAGTACTAGCGAGACTTGTCACTTCATTAGACAATCCTTAGTCTCTTGGTTTAGAAAGAAACAAAATTGTGTTTCACTATCGACGTGTGAAGCAGAATACATTTCTGCTGCTTTAGCATGTGCTCAAGTCATTTATATGCAACAAATACTCCAAGATTTTGGTATAAGTTTATCTACATCAACTATTTTCTATGATAATACAAGTGCTATAAACTTATCTAAAAATCCTCTCAATCAGTCACAAACTAAACATATTGACATACGTCATCATTTTCTTCGTGATACTATTGAAAAGGATTTAGTCAGATTGGAATTTGTATCCTCTGAAAATCAACTGGCTGATATATTTACAAACCCGCTAAATGAAAATATTTTCATAAAATTAAGAAGTGAATTAGGAATTGTATCATTAAAAGATCTATAATTATTTTTATAAAAAAAATTCAAAAATATAATTTTTTTACAAAAATTGAAGTTTGCAAGACTCAAACTCGAGACCTCTTACTTGATAATCTAGTGCAATACCACTACACTACACTTTACTTCACACCTACACTTGTTTTTCAGTTCATATCATATTTCGATTATTGTCTGTTTGATTTTTCACGTTCCATTTGTTTTAACTCTTTAGAACCTATCCTTATTTTTCTATGGTTTGATATTTATTTTCTTTCCAACTTTACTTTGTTGTCTAGTCTCCATTCTCTAGTTATTTATAATCCCTTGTTTACATCTTTTTTTAGCTTTGCTCTTTCCTATTAATTCAGCTTTACTTATGACTTTTATCACCATCTCCTAATCTTCAAAGTTAACAAAAAAATTCCACATCCTCCAATATTTTTAAACATATTTACCATGGCATCCTAAGAAAACTCTTAATCCTCCTCTCTTTCTTACACATCACCAAGCTCAAACTATGTTAATTTATCTACACCCACACCAATTTACGAACCAGTTCCGATCGTACCACCTTCAACTCACACCGGCTACACTCCTCCTGGAAAAAGAGCTAAATGCTCTTTATTCTTTGAGTCGATATCTATAAAAGAAAAGATAGATTGTCTACCACTATCAACAGGAAACGCTAGAGTTACGCGTGAACTGTATTACGAACAGAAGGTTAACGCTAAGCGTTTAAGCTTTTTGGATAAGGTCGCTTAAAAATTCTTCGTCTCCTCATCCCGAAACACGGTTCATCAACCGAATCTTGTCCATTCCCCTTCCCAACATAATCCTTAGGAGCTTCCAACGCAGCATCCACCAGTATCTCTGAACTTGTGGGAATGTGGCAATGGATGGTCGCCACTCAGGCCACTTCAAGAGAATACAAAAATAGAGCCGGATGAATATCACACTCCAAGCTCCTCATCCAAATCTGTTTTTTTATATTATCCGTTGTATTCTATATCTTCTTGTTTATGCATATATGTATGCTCTTCCTTCAATAATAATATTATTTGCTATTTGTTTATTTTCTATACTTGATAAAAAATACATTTAGAATTCTACATTTTTTCAACACTGACTCACACTATCAACCCAAGAACAGAAAGCTATGAAAAGATGTACAGACAAGATTTCCAGTCTCTATATTCCATATGGGGAGGACGTCATGTTTTCTAAGATGATTTTGGAAGAATTTCAAACTTTCAATGAAGGACGAATGCGAACAATCCATTATGGTGCATAGATTATGAGGATACTAAAGCATTTTGATGTTCCATTCCTCGACTTGGAATTCTCTACAATTGGATCACTGAACACCAAAACACTAAGTTTGATGAATCTGCCGAAATAATATAGTAATCACACGATTATCACCTACGAGCATTAGCTAGAGAAACCAAACTTTCGAACAACCACAACCATCCTCTAGACCACAAGCTCCCTATATAGAAGCTTCAACTTCTTCTCGACCTCCACCACCGCAAAGAGAAGTTAGCGAGATATGAGAGATCGGTTTGCAAGCTCAATCTCAAGAAGCCTTAACCATTATTTCCAGAAATCAAAGGCTTCTAGATCAATGTCTTTCTCATGTCGAGTCGAAGGTCTCCCGTGTTGAGAAACTTGTAACAAAGGTGAACAAAAAGCTCAATCATATCAAAGGTTTCCTTAAAAATATTTGGGAAGCAATCTCGTGCCCAACCCACTTCTACATCTGTTCATGTGCCAACATCTCAAGGAAAAGGACCTGCAGAACATTTTACTTAGTCGACCTCTAACAAATAACAAGAAGAAGAAGAAGAGAAGGAGAAGTAGGAAATCAAGGTGGAGATTCTATTGGCGAAGGAGAAACCGAGGGAGATGATGAAGGAGATAACTCCGATGAAGAAGGTGATGGTAATGAGTAGGTTTTTTTCTTTCTATCTTCATTATTTTGAAAAATTGATATGTTATTATGTGGAAAACAATGGTCGGTATTATGTTTTAGTTTGACAACGTAATATTTGTTGGACAATGGTTATGTAGTAGTGACTTGTACTTTGATTTTCTATTATTGCTATCATTGTCCATTATTATCAATATTGTTCATAGACTATAAATATTATTTGTTTTGAAAATACTCCTTTTTATCGATGACAAAAGGGGAGAAAATATATTTCTCAATTACTATTTACAGGGAAATATAAGCATAGATTCAGAGGGAGAAACAATGAGCATAATAGAAAGTATAAATATAGAGGGAGATATAGATCAACAAAGCTTGTCGAGATTCATTTATAACAAATGGAGTTGTCATCATCAAGAAAGGGGAGAATGTTGGATCTTGAGTTTTGATTGCTGACATGAATCTCCGACTACTCCAACAAACGGACTCAACGACATGACATATGGTTCGTATAGTCTATATATTTTAACTAGAGTCAATAATTATGTATATAGAGTCTAGTCTAGTTGTTTTGTTAAGATCTTTCCTCAAGAATCATCACTCTCATTCATATACTCACATACACTTGCTCTCGATTTAGATATAATCACTTTCCAACTCAAATGCACTCAGGTTTCATGAACTACACAGTTCAGTCGACTGACCCGATGCCCTCAGTTGACTAAACCTATGCATATTGTTTTTTTAATGACCAGTCGACGGACGGCATCATTCAATCATCTGAGTCTGTGCATTTTAACATATATGTGCATGTTTTTGAATTCAATCGACTGAATGATCAAAGTCAGTCGACTGAATCTTACAACTATTTTTTTTTTAAAAGACACTTCTTTTCTGAATAGTTTCTTCCTCCCCAAGGGTTGCAGCAATTGATGTTCATAGAGAGCTCTTCACCGGTAGTTGCAACTCATTATATACTATAAATATACTTGAGTTTTATTGATCAACTAACTTAATTTTCTTTTCTCTCTTGATCTAAGGTAGATAGCATTCTTTGAATCCATTGCTTACATAAGTTCATACGTTCATTGCCTACAATCCCACTTCCATATCTTATAAGCAATTCTAATCTTCCTATTCTTCATACACGCACAATCATACACTATTAGAACCAAAATTGGTCACTAACACCCAAATCCAGATGAAAGCACCAAATCACAGTCACAAATCACAGATAGAATGTATGTATAGAGTATGAATGTGAAGAACAGTAAAAATTAAAAAGAAAGCACCAATAACACAGGATTTATGGTGGTTCGGCTAACTTCAGCCAACGTCCACTCCATAAATTTCCTTTCTATTGATATAAGAATCAATTACAGTTACAATCCAAGTTTTTAAAGAAATAATGGTAGAGTAGCCTTAGTGGGGAAGAAGGAGGAAATTAGAATCCAGATCCCCTTTTCTAAACCCCCACATGCTGTATTTATAAGCAAACCCTGAGTCATTAGGATTCCAGAGTGGTCCGAGCCCACAAGACCATAGCCGATCCAAACCCCAAACATCATAACCGACCCTGAGTTCAGAATACATCGACCTGATATCCCCTAGGCATGACCGAAGCATGCCTACTCATGACTCGGAGTAAACTAGACTAGAACTCGAAGCAAGATGATGCCGATCCCATCCTTTAACATGCCGACCCAGGGATGCCAACCCGATCCATTCCCTTCCATGCCGATCCCATCTCAGAATACTTGTCGACCCGAGCACTCTTCGATGCCGACCTGATCTATTTCCTTCCATGCTGATCCAAGAATGAGACATCGATCCAAGACCAACCACTCCATGGCCCGAAGCGTATTAGGTGCCGACCCAAAATCCTTATCGATCCGAGGCGAATATGCCAATCCATTCCATCATAACCGAACCACCTTTCTACCGACCCAAAGCATTCCGATCCACTCCGTCATTACCAAACCACCTTCACAACACTGATCCTAAAACCAAACTGTCGATCACTAAGAAACCTGAAGTAAAGCCTGGAATGACCCGAAGTATGTGCTTCCCTGACCCGAAGCAATCCCTTCAATGACTCCAAGTATCCCTTCAAACTCTACCGAACCATAGTTAGCAGATCCATATTACCTAGACCCAAGTTATAGCCGACCCAACTTTATCCAGTCCAATATCCATCTTCCAAGCGCTCTCCATCATCTATCCATCCATTCGACTCAAACCTATCATATATATCCTCAATAACCGAGCAATCGATTTAGTTAAATCTGCCTGCTTACAGCCTTGCCAAAAGGCGGGTTAACATTTGCCCCTCAAAACATGCCTTGCGGTAGGAAGGCGTGTTTTGAATAGCTTTTAGTCTGTCATCCAAAGTCCATATATGTTATCCATAGCCATACCATCCGAATCATAATTCGGTCCATTTTATCCAAGTACCATCATCGTATCCTCATCCAAACCCACGACTACTCCGAGTCGATATCCAATCCATATCCAGTAACCAAACCCTGATCCAATTCCACATCCATCCGAACCTAATAACTGAGTTCTAATCCATCCATATCCAATAACCAATAACTAAATCCATGACCTTTTCGGGTCAATATCCAAATCTAAGACTGCTCCGGGTCCATACTCAAATCCTTAGCTGTGCATAGCCAATATCCAAATCTGTAACCTCTTTGAGTTCTTACCAAGCATAATCCATACTCGGCGACCAGTGTTTAGCGATGCCTTGGTGTTCTTGGTCCAATGTCCCTGAACAGTGAGTAATGCCATGGCTTAAGTCCTAAGCTAAATCCCGATTGCTTCAAACTTTTGTCGAGCATAATCCATGCTCGATGACCTGTATAGTAGATAATATGGGGCCTAAGTCCTAGGCCAAATCCTGGTCTCTCCGGATCCTTGTCGAGCATAGTCCATGCTCAACGACCTTTTGGCCAAAACCAGACAAAAAGTTAATCAAAATCCATCTGAAATCCAAATCAAACCAGAAATCCATATCAAAAGTCCAAATAAAAATCCAAATCAAAGATCAAGCATTCAAACCAAAATCCAAACCAGAAAACCCAGCAAAACTGGGAGATCAAACCGAATTTCAAAACCAAAGCAGAAAAAGAAAGTGTCTAAGCCAAAAATAAAAAACAGATTTCATAAACCAGAGCATCATGGTCTATCATCATCTTAGAGCATGTCTAAGGGTTATCTTCGTCCCCTTACATGAGTAAGTGATTTAGCCATTTTCCCAAAGCCTGTTAAAACCATCACGATTAGTTGATGACCAACCGACCACCATTCCTAGGGCTCACGCCATCGTCATTTAAGGTAGGCGGTGGCTGCTCATGTTCCACCGCCGCATTTCTAGTTTTGACATATTGCCATAACTAACCATTCCTTACATGCTCCTCGATTATATCCTTTAGATGCCTGAAGCAGTTAGTATCATGCCCCTCTAGGTCATGAAAGAGACAGTGCCTTCCCGATGCACTTTCACGTTCTAATGGTTCCCTCCTTGCTGGTGTTCGATAAGGGAGGGATCCCGAATATCCAAGTATATCCGTTCCAATGTCTCATTCAGTCCTATATAAGTGGAGAATTTTTGTTCTCCCCAGCGCTTCCTCTTCCCTTTATCCTTATTTTACCTGAGCTTTCACCGGACGGTTCTCCATCCTTAACCATGTTTACTTCCTTTGACTTCATATCCAAACATGCATCCTCTTATCGAAGAAATCTCTCAGCTTCATGAAAGAATTCCCCGAGATCCATTGGTGAACCCGTATCAATGATACTTTGAAATTTGAATCATCCCTGACCCCTAACACTACCGCCATCAGAACCATTGATGGATCCGGTGGATCCACCGAAGCAACTGCTGCATTAAACCGAGTTAAGAAAGTCCAGAGTGATTTTTCATCCCTCTACTTAATTGACGTCAGTTTCATCACATTCTTCAGCCTTTTTATGTGAACTCGAAACTGCTTCAAGAACATATCCACCAGTTCTGTTCATGTTCTAATAGATTCGTCTTCCAGCTGTCTGAACAACATAGAAGCTATATCAATCAAGTACAAGGGAAAACACCTGGCCATAACCTCTTCTAATGCCCCCAGAACTTCCATATTTCTTGTGTACCTCATCAAGTGGTCAGTGGGATCCATTTTACTGTTGTATACTTCCAGATTGGGTAGCTTGAAATCGGGTGGATTCCTAGCTATCCTGACGTTACGAGTAAACAGACTTTTGTTGACTCCCTCCAAATCTATGTTTGTCAGACCTCCACGAATCGTTTTCCTGATAATGTCGGCTAGTCCAGTATTACCTACCAAGAGTTGCCCCCCATCCACATTTCCTAACTGCCCTCCAAATCCATGAGGAAATTCAGGCACATACTCCTCATCATGTACTCCTGTATTCCTGTTGCCGCCAGGCTGCACAGTGTCATCTGGTATCCCTCCATGGATTGGTCCATCATTATCTGGTGGTGTGTCCTCGAGTTTAAGTCCATCCAGATTAATAGTTGTTTGTTGATTGGTGGCTGGCCCTGTTGAACCGCTCCATCTGCTTGCTTGTTGAGTCCTTCGGATCCAGCTCCATGGATCTGAGCTCCTGCAGTTCCTGCTTGTCCAAATTATCTGAAAAGTGTCTACACCATTTTCTCTTGCTTTTTCATCAATTTCTCCTGCATATAATTCATTATGACCTGCATCTCGTCCCTAGCGATGTAGACTGAGGCTTGATTAGCTCTAGAGGAAGCCTCCCGACTTCCCTCTTGCTGACTCCTTTCTATCCTCTGTCCTCCAGTTGATTGCTTTGCCATAGTCTCTAGAATCCAAGTTCCAAAGCCTTTAAATCCAAAATCCAAGCTTTTGAATCCCTGAGTGCTAGCTTTCTCAATGAAAGCACCAAAATGTTAGCGCCAAAATTGGTCACTAATACACAAATCCAGATGAAAGCACCAAAATGTTAGCGCCAAAATTGGTCACTAATACACAAATCCAGATGAAAGCACCAAAATGTTAGCACCAAAATTGGTCACTAATACACAAATCCAGATGAAAGCACCAAATCACAGATAGAATGTATGTATAGATTATGAATGTGAAGAACAGTAAAAATTAAAAAGAAAACAGTAATAACACCGGATTTATAGTGGTTCGGCTAACTCCAGCCTATGTCCACTCCAGAAATTTCCTTTCTATTGATATAAGAATCAATTACAGTTATAATCCAGAGTTTTTAAGGCAATAATGGCAGAGTAGCCTTAGTGTGGAAAAAGGAGGAAAAAAGAATCCAGATCCCCATTTCTGAACCCCCACATACTATATTTATAGGCAAACCCTGAGTTATTAGGATTCCAGAGTGGTCTGGGCCCACCAAAACCACAGCCGATCCAAACCCTAAACACCACGACCGACCCCGAGTTCAGAATATGCCGACTCGATATCCCCTAGGCATGACCCAAAGCGTGCCTACTCATGACTCGGAGTAAACTAGACAGAACTCGAAGCAAGATGATGTCGATCCCATCCTTTAACATATCGGCCCAAGGATGTCGACCCGATCGATTCCCTTCCATGTCAATCCCATCTCCAAATACTTGCCGACACCAAGCACTCCTCGATGTCGACCCAATCCATTTCCTTCCATGCCGATCCCAAAATGAGACACTGATCCAAGACCAACCACTCCATGGACCGAAGCGTATTAGGTGACAACCCAAAATCCTTACCGATCCCAAGTGAATATGCCGATCCATTCCATCATAACCAAATCACCTTCCTACCGACCCAAAACCTTCACAACACTGATATAGTTTATATGCCCGTCCGACCCAAAGCATGCCGATCCACTCCATCATAACTGAACCACCTTCCTACCGACCCAGAACCTTTACAACACCGATCTTAAAACCAAACCGCCGATCGCTTAGAAATCCAAATTAAAGCCTAGAGTGACCCAAAGTATGTTCTTCACTGACCCGAAGCAATCCCTTCAACGACTCCAAGTAGCCCTTCAAACTATACAGAACCATAGTTAGCCGATCCATATTTCATAGACCCAATTTATACCCGACCCAGCTTTATCCAATCCAATATCCATCTTCCAAGCATGCTGCATCATCTATCCATCCATTCGACTCAAACCTATCATATCCATCCTCGATAACTGAGTAATCGATTTATTTAAACCCACCTTCTTACGGCCTTGCCAAAAGGCGGGTTAACATACACATTATTCTTAAGGAAAAGATTATAGGAAGGGTGTATATTACTGACTTATCTGTGTTATTCGAGAGCATACTCGGTCAGAAACAACTTTACTATTTGTATTGAAAGTCATGTTCGGTTGCTCAGGCGGTAGTGGTCCTATTCGGTTGTCTAGGAGGTAGAAGTCCTGATTGATTGTTCAAGCGGCATTATACATGTTCCTCCGGGTTAAGTGAAGGCTGCTAGTTTTAATTCCAGCAGGAGTTTAGGAATGGACATTGAATGAGAAGTTTGAACCAGTATAAAAACGCTGGTGTCATATTTACTTTACTGCTTTTTAATATTATATTTTATTCCTCGTATACACATAGTATTAGCTTATATTCCATATTGCATGATCTTATAACATAATCACTTTCAATGTCAAGATCACAGTGAGCCGAAGACATTTTCTAAGTAACTGGTTGGACGAGTCACCTTGTTTGTTAGTGTCATGCTCGATTCTATAGATTGTTGGGAGATCTTGATGACTATTTGGTTCAGACATGATAGGACAAGATTTTTGGTACCCTTTCTAGATGTCTCTCCATATGACTTGTCTTCTCATTGATCGAAGTCCTCATCATCATCGTCCTCTTTATCTTCTGCATCTTTTTGTGTATATAGCCCACTCATGTTGGAAAATGAGCCTCATCGCATAATGAACTATGTGTCAGAGCTTACCCTTTATCATCGGATATTGATTATGAAACCTCTATCGAAAGCAACGCAGAGCGTTTTTTATAAGAACAATGGATTGTGCATCGACTGGGAGTGTTGTGCAATAGAATTGTTCGAATGTAGTAGTGCATTCGACCCAACCATTCTTTGAAAGAAAACCATATCGGCAAAAATGTATATCAATGACTAGTGATTAAGCAACTTTGGTAGGAAGTAATTCTTGCATTTTAAAGAGCAATGTATTTTGGTTGTGACAAGGCTTTGAGTCCCATTGTTCAACTTGAAGTGGAATGAGAGTCGACACCAAGTCGGCCTAATTTTGAGCATTATGGGTGTCTACTTTGGATAAAGCATGTGTCTAACCTAAGAGAAAACTAAGACAATTTGCAACCAATAAATTGTTTGGAAGGTCGGTCATTAAATAGAAGCCCATTACAACTATCACCATTCGTATATTATGGGTGACCTTAGGCCATAGCCTACAAGAGATCCCACCACCATGGCAATGAACTTCGATAACCCAACTCGGTTACTAGATCTAGACTTACACTTGGGTGTACCGAGGGTCGACTTCTTTCAAGAAGGAAAAAATGGTCAAAGTGAAGGTTTGTTGATGGTAGCTATAGGAAACACTGGCTTTGGGAGGTCAGTGACGATTGGTTTAGGCTTGGAAGTTGAAATTGAAAGGGGTTCGGCACCAGAAAGATGAAAGAGAAGTGAGTAGGAAAATGTAGGCACTAAAATGGCTAAGTGCTAGTCATGTAGGAAGTTCTTACCCAGCTAAACAGTTCGGTATCGACTTAATCGGGTTTGTATCGACATGAAATTTCGACCAAAACTAAGTAGAAAACAAGAGAAATGGGAAAAGGAGGTTATCACCTGGCTAGAGCATGCAACGATCTTTAGGATAGAGTGGATCTTGACCTTGGCATGGAAGGTGATAAAACTATTATTTGAAGCTATGGAACATATATTCTTGGAATGGAGATGGCATTACAAAGCAACTCTTTGATGATTAACGGACTTGCATGGGTAACGTATATGCTTCTCATGCTTCAAAGCATGCTTTGTTTCTAACAGAGGAGTACTTTTAGATGCAAGTGTTATCTAGCTTTTAGACCAAGCATCTCTCAAACGAATATGGACGTCGGGATGAAGGCAGAGTGATTTAGGGACCTAATGCAATGCTTGTAAGGATAATGGGAGAAGTTTCAATATTTTGGGGTGCATGCATATGAAAGGAATTAGATCAATATCGGCCTCAGTTTATTTCGATGCCTTCTGATTTTATTGCACCAAGGTTAACTTTGGATGATGGTCAGTGAGTAGCTAGCTAGGGTGATTGTCCTAAGGCCGTATTTGAAGTCGTAAGTGAATAACTCTAAGAAGCTCTAAAGAAAAGGACAAGTGATGAAGGAGTCAAAACCTCTCGACAATAACTTGTTTTCTAAGATAAAAGTGAACGGAACTCGATGGATTGAAGCTAGAAGATTAAGTCGAAGAAGACAAAATGATTTGCAATCGACAAATCGGATCGGTACCGATCACTTTTGATCGATACAGATCTGATTTTATCGTCTTGGGGACTTCATCTTTCCTACTATTTTCCCATATCTGAAGTTTGAATTGGTACTTCATGATCAGATGACTTTGTTGGAAGATTTCTCTATAAATATCAAGCATATGGATAATTAGAGAGGACTTTTGACACTTCATCTTCTTTACACTCTATCTTTATTTTACCTTGTCATGATGGAAGCTACCTTTTGTTCTTCTAGATTGTTAGAGCCGTAAATCCCTTATACTTATGACAAAAACTGAAAATAATAACATTAAAGTATACGTAGGACTTAGAATTACCAAACCATTATAAAAATTCTTATATCTCTCACTTTATTTTTTTTATTTATAGCCAGATCTCTCTACTTTAGTTTGGATTTGAGGCGTTTGGCTAAAATGTGCCATTTTTAGTCCATTTTAGCCATTTTTAGTCCAACGCATATCTATTTTTTCATTCATACATACATACATATACAAACAAACACACACACACACACACACACACACACACATATATATATATATATATATAACAATATATATATAAGTCTCCAACAAAAACTTCTCTTTATATGTCTATATGATTATATAGAAACTGAGATGTTTTTGGCTTGGTAGACAAATGAAATTCGATCAGTCGATTTGAGGGAAATAAATTTCCTTGTTTTCATACATGGAAAATGATAAGATGGTCTCTCGTAAAATAGGACTCTTTCGAAAATATAAACCAGTTTTACACTATTTTTCTAAGTGGAACATATTTTACAAAAATTGGCTAAGTTAAATATGTACAACTCTTATCCTTTTAATTATTTTCGTCCTTTTTATTAATGACAAATGGGAAAAAAATTAAGCATATTGATAAGGGGAGTATATGATCTGAGGGTAGGGGGTAAACATTAAGGGAAGAAATATGATATAAAGTTTAATTATATAAAGTCGTGTAGTTGTCATCATTAAAATGGTTAGGAACATATACCTCTTGTTTTGATTATAACAACCATATGACAATGATGCTAATGATTCCACCATGTTTTTCAGGTACACCAGACAGGGGAATGCGACTATGACTTCATAATTCAAAGAAAAAATGTTAGGTATTTCAAGACAAACAAGTTATCAAACTAATGGGGTATAAGGACAAGCTATAAATGATCTAGTGGAGTTTAAAAAGTATTAATGGTATGCAATGACATAAGAAGAAGAAGAGCATTGAAGACAAAATGCAAAGAGTATGTCACTTTTGTTATAATCAGTTATGCATAGAGTTTAAGTAGTAAACTATTATCAAAACCATGCAAACGATCTCCATATCATTTCAAATGTGGCTACAATCTCCATCACATGTTATAGTATTTTCTATGAAAATATTGAGAATTTTCAAAGGCTCGAAGATGGATGAAAAACCATAGTATCAATAGCCCCAAGTCTATTATGACTGAAGTAGGCCCACTAGTCGACCATGGCAAGTCGATCGATGGACCTACTACTGGTCGACTCTGATGGTCGTGCGTTAGGCCTAATAAAAAAATGTGTAAAAAATATAGTTTTACATTCAAATTTTCAATCATGTTGCTCTTCCATTCGAAGGTCGTATCTCTTTGTTTTCTTTCGGAGGTCATGTCTATTTATTAATGGTTGAAATGAAAAGGAAACAACTCCTAGTCACACCTATTCACCTCTTATATAAACCAAGTCCCTCTACATTTGCAAATCACCTTTCTAAGCTTCTATTCTATAAATTCTAAAAGTAATTTGTGCATTCAATTTCTTAAAACATAGCATTCGATTTGTGCATTCAATTGCATATTCTTTGCTAAAAATACAATCTTAAACCTACCCCTTCAATTCCTTAATTATCGAAGCGATTATAGGATTTTTATAAAAAGTCCAAAGAATACAATTAGTTTGTGTTGAAAAAAAGGTGCAAAAAAGAAATTTTGATCGAAAAAGAGAAGTCCTATGTTAGTCAGATAGTGTGTTGAAGACATATTCAAAGTTTAGGCGGAGCCTATTTACCTATTCTCCGGATTAGGAAGGGTTGTTTTAGTGAAAATCTAGATGGGTAGATCTGGGACTAGTGTAAGAAGGTGCACAAATCTATGTAAAAATTCTGCTTTGCATTACTCTACAACATTTATTTATATTTTAGGCTTAGTTCAAACACATGCACATGCACACACATATATATATATATATACATATAATGTGTATGTATGTACATATGCACACAAATATACTTATACATATACATACACACACGCGCGCGCGCACACACACAGATACATACATACATACATATATATATTTGCAATACACACTATAAGTCATTACCTAGATTGTTGTAGCAACTTTAGTTTATTTGGATATAATGCTTGTACTCTTATGACTCCTTATTTTCCAAAAATAAATTAACCGCTTAAAAGAAAGATCCCTAGGCCTTCACATTACTCAATCTCAACTTTTACACCTCTTGACTGCTCAAATTGCGCCCCAAACTTGATATATATGGAAATAAATATATTAATGAAAACTTCCTAACAAATGCCAAAGCACATATAAAGGAAATATTTTGACATCATCTGTAAAATAAGGGGCCAACAGATGCAGAAATGAAGAGGTTTAAAGATATGCCGAAACCACATGATTTTCCCCTAAATTGTTTACATATATTCTTCTTCTCCATTAAAAATCTCTTATACCTCTGAATACTTTGAATTAAGAAGTTATAGTACAAACAAATAATGAAGCCAATAGTAAATTTAGGAAAAAAAATAGTCAAACCACTATAAAAATATCTTCTTCCTTTCCATTATGTTTCTCTATCTCTCTCTATGATGTGTTTTTATTTACTTAGTATTTGAATTTTATTTTTCATATATTTGCCTAAGCATAACAAAATCAAGTGGAAATCCAATGTAATAGCCTTTGAATTTGAAAATAACTTTAGGACAGACAATTTTCTATCGATGCCAAAAACAAAAGTAAACCGTGATGCTCACCCTTTTTTCTTTCATGGTGTTTTTACTATTATACTATATTTTCTCTCGATTCCATCTTTAGTGCAAGGACATTTGACCAATTCTTTACTTTTTTATCATAATTTCTATATCTATCAATTTCTCTTCTTATAAATATTAAGTTTATACAATGTATAATTTTCTTAGAATAATTATGGTACTTTATTCAAGTAAAGAGCTTATTTAGACGTCTCAATGGTTCAAACTCTTGATACTTAGAACCATAGTCTAGAGTTTCATACCACTTACTTGACTAGTGGTCCTTAAGATATATATAATGTATATTTTTTATCTTGATTATTCACAAGCGACAAAAGAAGACCTTCAAAAAGCATATAACAGGATAAAAGGAAATTCATAACACAAGTCATGGAAAAATTGGGATTTACCCCTCAACTTGTAGCCCCCATTAATTGGTGTGAATCGATATCCACTTTTTCTATCATCATCAATGGCACTCCTAGTGGTTTTATTTAGAGTGATCGAGGAATCAAAAAAAGTGTCCCCATACTTATTTGCTATAGCGATGGAATATATATCAGCAAGGTCGGAAGGTGAACGACTATAAGGTATTTAAGCCCATCATACAACATAGATCTAGTGCTAAATCACTTGATTTATGTTGATGATCTGCTTATGTTTTCAAAAACAACTATAGAAAGCACAACTTCTTTAAAAAAAAGTGTTAAATGACATAGAGATTGTAACAACCTGAAATTTAAGCTATAATAATTAATTAACGAATTAATTAAATAATAAAATAACTTTGTGAAATTGCCAGAATCGATACACAGGAGTTGTACCAATGTGTTCGTGGTAATTTTTAGGTCAATTTTCATATATAACTTGTTATCCTATACAGTATGAAAAAGATACGAAAGAAATAAGAAATCAAAGGAAAAAAATATAAAGGTTAGGTCGATCCTAATATGCATAAGTCAACCTATTGGTCGACCTTCAACATATATAGGTCGACCCCCAAGAAACCTAGGTCGACCCTCCTTTTTACTTGGATTTAAATTCGTCCACATTAGAGCCAATCTTCGTATTTTGCAAATTTCTTCGAATCATATGTGTTCGTGCTTCCATCCGATGGTTCCAAACGAGCCTATGACATGGTTGCACCAGATTTAATCTTCAAATCCAATGGTCTGAGATCTCTAAGTAACCTAAAATAGAACCTTAGGCCTAGCTATTTTTTTCATTTAGATTTTCTCCTAATTGGGTTCATTTCCAGTGGCTGGACCCTAAATAGAAATTTTTTCTAAGGAGGAAACCTTTTTGGTAAAAACATTCTATGTTATAGAATGGACCAAGGAAGACCAACAACTAGAAATAAGGACCACAGGTGAGTGTTTAGTAATTATTTTAGATTTTTAAGTAATTTAAATAATAAGGTTCTCAATAGTTGTAGTTTTTCTTCAATTTTGAGGCAACTTTTATATAAGTTTATTTACAGTCTATTTTTAAAAAAAGTTTAGACTTTCTTTTCAGTTTATTTTTATTTAGCTACCTTTATTCAGTTAATTATAGTTAAATACAGTTATTTACAGTTCTTTACAATTTTTACATCTATTTTTAAGTTAAAATTTATCTTGTAAATATTAGTTTCTTTTTATTCCTTTTTACGTGAATAAAATAATTAAAAAGAGAAGAATTTGCAAACTATGGATTAAATTAGAAGACATTAAATTTACAGAAATTAACTGTAAAATAAGAAAAACTGTAATAAAATGAACATATACTGAAATAGGCAAATTTGAGACATTTGCAAGCATAATTATAACAAGTAGTTATAACTAAAAAGAGAAAATAAAAGAGGCTTATTTTAAGACTTAAATTAAGTTAATAAGCAAGTTATAACACATAGGTTATAATTAGAAATGAAAGAAAAGAGGATTATTTTAAAACTTAGAATAAGTTAATAAGAAAAATAGCAGAAATAATAAAAGAGGCTTATTTTAAAACTTACATTAAGTTAATAACCAAAACATAGAACTAGGTCCCGTACCAACAACATTCCCTTTTAGTCAAGAACTGATGGTATCACAATAGTTATGTGAGGTCATGCTTATGCCGATTAGGGTAAATAAGTGCCGATAGTTAAAGGCTCAAGTCTAGGGATTTGGGAAAGGGGCAAAAATTAGAAATTGTTTGTTAGGACCAGTACCGCCAGCTTCCCCTTTCAGGTCTAGGACTGATGGTCTCACAACACTTAGGTGAGGCTGGACAGCATTCCCTTTTAGGACTAGGTTTAATGGTTTCACAATAGATTAGGTGAGACTGGGTACGCCTATGCTGATTAGGGTAAATAAGAGGTCACAATATGGGTGACAATTAGCATGTCCCAGCGATGGCTGAGCGTGCGACATTGATTAGGGTAAATAATTCACTACTGTGTTCCACGCGCTACGGAGTTGTCTTCTACTGTAACCAGCACGATTGGTTCATAGTGGCACAACAGAGACATAAGGCCGATCAATGGGTAGAATTAGGGTTTCAGTCTAATTAAACTAGGATTAGGATTTCAGCCTGATAACAGCAATTTCAGACAAGTGCAAACAATCCAGACAATCAAGTCAACCAAAGCAGATAATCAAACAAATAGTCAAACAATATTTTATACCATTTTTATCTTTCCTTTATTTCTCTTTTATACTAGAACTGTTGCTAAGTCTATTATCTTTATCTTGCTTAAAAATGCTAGTAATTACTTTCACTCACCAGAGTTATAGTCTAACCCACTCCTCTCTTTCCCCTTTTCCCCCATAGGCTAGCAGATGCAAGGACAGTAGATTCAGACCGCTTGGAGATATACTCTTGGAGTTTTCCATATATTCTTCTTCTTTTCAGTTTTCTTTCATTTGACTTTAGATGTACTGGTACTTTATAAGATGGATGATTTTATTGTTTATGTACTCTGATGATGTGACTGAGATTGTATTTTTCACGAGACATGTGTATTTGGTATTTGAGACATATTTTGTTTTTATGACACTATTTTATGAAGTTTTATTTTGAATAATGAGTTTCTATTTAAAATTTTTATGCTATTTATTTATTTGTCATGTGAATCTTAGTCTCTGTTAAGTTTAGCTATACCTATAATGCACCACATTCTTTAGTGTGCCTATTTGGGTATACTAAGGGGTGTGGGGTGTTTCAGTTGTTATCAGAGCCTAAGGTTACAGGATTCCTAAAAACTAGTTTTAAAAGTAAAATATTTTTCAAAAGTAACATATTTTTAAAAGTATTTTTTAGAAAGAAACTCTTATTATAGAAATAGCTTTCAAGTATAAGAGAGTTTTTATAAAAATACCCTCAAAGTCCAGTTCAACCTTCTTTTGATACTTTCGAACCTAAATTCTCTTTTCTTTGCATAGAATGGCCGATGCTCCAAATATTCTAGAGTGTATCCAAGTCCCTAGCTGGTTTCGTAGATACCTCTAAGCTAGAACAACAGAGGTGCAAGGGAAAGCACCCAATGCAGCACCAGTGGGTGGAAACCCATTAATCCACCTACAGCAGCCAATTTTTTTTGAGCAATGCAAGGACTTCACTAATTTAGGAGGCAAGACCCTTTTTAGCATTGAGGATTTTATGGAGGCACGAGCTTGGTTGAGGAATACGGGGCGGATATTTTGGCTGTTAGGATTGGGAGACTAATAGAGAGTTCAGCTTGCATCTTGGCAGCTGAAGGGAGAGGCTTCTTTCTGGTGGGATATTGTTGAGATGAAAGGTAGAGACATTTGTTAGAGTAGATTTCGAGAAAGGTTTAGGAGAAATTTCTTGTCACAAGCTAAGGAAAGCATGCAGTTGGAGAAGTTCATTAGTTTGAAGCAATGGAGTCTTTCAGTGAAGGAGTGTATTAATCAGTTTAATAAGTTATCTCGGTTCGAGATAGATCTTGTCAATACACCACATAAGAAGGCCATTAAGTTTGCTAAGGGTATGAATTAGCCCCTCCAAGGGTTGGCATTGACACATGTACCTATGGGAGCGATGTATGAGTCACTTATGGAGATAGCCCTCACGTCGGATGCTGCTAAGGAAGGAGAGCTTGAGGAAGTTCCCAGGTCAGAAAGCTCTAAGAAGCAGTGGTGGAACAACAATAAGGGTAAGGATAAAAGGAAAGGAGGAGGACCTCAAAAGGGACAGACCAAGAAGGGCGAGAAGTGCCACAGTTGTGGATTACTTGGTTATTACATAAAGGACTGCAAGAAGGACATAATGAAGGGAAGGTGTTACAGTTGTTGACAGCCTAGTCACCTTAGTCGAGCTTGTCCTCAGAGGATGGGGTAGAGAGCAGGCGTACCTATAATGCTAGTATAGGATTTGGATGCAGCACCTTTGAGTAGTGGACCGAATCGAGGTAGGAAAATCTCTGTAAAAGGTATGATATCTGTTTCGGATTTTCCTATTCGAACTCTCTTTGACTCTGGAGCATCACATTCATTCATTTCTAGTTCCTTGGTTGATTGTTTGCCCTTAGATATTTCTCTAGTAGTAGACCCTATAGTTGTTTCAAACCCCATAGGAGGATCAACACATTTATCCATGATTTGTAGGGGTTTGAAATTTCTTATACTAGGCATAGATTTTTATTGCGATGCCTATGTATTAGGATTTTCGAGGTATGAGATGATTTTGGGGATGGATTAGTTATCCACTTATGGAGTAATACTGGACTGCAAGAGGAGAGTTGTTAGACTAAAGACATGTAGCAGACAAACTCTCAAGGTTTCTTGCGACCCACAGGGGTCAGTCTTGTTGAGCTTCCTTTATTCCCTTGATTCATCACTAGGAGAGTTAGATTCAATTACAGTCGTCAGAGATTTCCCACACGTCTTTGAAGAGATTAGGGGACTACCCCTTAAGATAGAGATCGACCTTAGGATCTATTTGAATGACAATGCTAAGCCAGTGGCATTTCCCATAAGACATATGGCTCCTAAGGAGAGGAAGGAGTTAAGTAAACAGATTGCTAAGCTACTGGAGAAAGGCTTCATCAAACGAAACATATCTAAGTGGGGAGCGCCAGTCGTCTTTGCTAAAAAGGCAGATGGTTTCCTTCGACTTTGCGTAGACTATAGGAAGTTGAATAAGCTCACGAAGAAGAACCATTACCCACTTTCTAGGATAGATGATCTTTTCAATCAGTTGGTTGGCTCTTCAGTGTTTTCTTAGCTTGACTTAGCCACTGGATTTCATCATCCAAGGGTCGCTGACGATTGCATCAATAAGACAACATTTAGGACATCCAATGGATTCTTTGAGTGGTTGGTTATGCCATATGGGATGACCAATGCCCCAGCCTATTTTGTAGATTTGATGAGGTGTGTTTTTCGAGATGTCCTAAATAAATTTGTGGTAGTGTTCATGGACGACATCTTGGTGTTTTCCAAGAGTATGGAAGAGCATGTTATTCATCTTGAGGAGGTTCTTCTTACACTTCGCATTCATCGATTAAAGGCAAAGTTTTCGACGTGTCACTTTTGGCGTACGGAGGTGCGTTTCTTAGGGCATGTAGTCTCAAGAGAGGGTTTAGATATTGATCCATCTAAGGTAGTAGTAGTACAAGATTGGAAGGCCTCTAAGAATGCTACCGAAATTAGAAGCTTTCTAGGTTTGGCTAGCTATTATAGGAAGTTTATCAGAGATTTCGCTAAGATTTCAGCACCGCTTACTTGCCTCACTAAGAAGAATGCGGCATTCATGTGGGACGTAGATTGTGAGGATTCCTTCACGATGCTAAAGAGGGCCCTTACTAGTGCACTAGTAATAGTTTTACCCAATGGAGCTAAGCCTTTTACATCATACACTGATGCATGTAAGACGGATCTTGGACTCGTATTGATGCAAGAAGGGAGGGTAGTATGCTATGGAAGTAGACAGTTGAGAACTCATGATAAGAACTACCCTACCCATGATTTGGAGTTAGCTGCTATTGTTTTCGCTCTCAAATCTTGGAGACATTACTTATTAGGAGAGAGGTTCAAGCTTTTCACTGACCATAAATCATTGAAGTACCTATTCTCACGAAAGGATTTGAACTTGAGGCACTAGCGTTGGATGGAGTTTTTGGCATCATATGAACTTGAGATAGCTTACACCCCTCGTAAAGGAAACGTGGTTGCAGATGCACTAAGTAGGAAGAAAGAAACTCTTAGTCCAATGTTCGTCGGGTGGAAAAGCCTAGAGTTTATTTCCACTTTTGATTTTAAGCCCTCTACGGACATTGCCCCTAGATTATTGGCAGCACTTGAGGTTAAGCCTACCCTCATAGATTAGGTTGGCTCAAGGCAGTGAGAGGATTCAAAGCTTGTGGATATTTTGGATATGATTAGCATAGGAAAGGTCTTTAGACATCTCCATTGATATTCCATTGATAGTAAAGGGTCGCTAAGGAGAGATGGAACCGCACTAGTGATTTGACGAGAGTCGTTTTAACGAAAGCACACCATTCTCGAATTACTATTCATCCGGATGGTGATAAGATATATAGGAACATGAAGAGAATGTTTTATTGGAGTGACATGAAGAAGGAATAGCAGAGTTTGTAGCTAGGTGTCTTGTATGCCAAAGGGTTAAAATAGAGCAGCAGAAGCCTGGCGGATTACTTAAGCCGTTGGATGTACCCAAATGGAAATGGATAGTGTTTTGATGGACTTCATAGATGGTTTACCCCGATCTAGGAATAGGAATACTAGTATTTGGGTGATTGTAGATTGTTTGACTAAGAGCGCCCACTTTATTCCAGTCAAGAGTAAGAGGATGGCACCTTATTTGGTATCCTTATATGTTCGTGAGATAGTCTGAATTCACGGAGTTCCCTCTAGCATAGTGAGCGACAGAGACCCTATCTTTACTAGCGAGTTTTGTAGAAGCTTGCAGGAGGCTTTAAGTAAATAGCTTTGATTAAGCACGATCTATCACCCTCAGACGGATGGCCAAATGGAGAGAGTTAATAGAATTCTTGGGGATTTGTTGGGGATGTGCATTCTTGATTTTGGAGGAACTTGGGAGGAGCATCGTGGAGTTCGCATATAATAATAGCTTTCAGACTAGCATTAGGATAGCACCTTTTGAAGCACTTTATGGAAGACCGTGCAAGTCGCCTTCATGTTGGCTGGAGTCTTCAGAAAAATTGATACTTGGTCTCGACATGATTAGAGAGACTTCGAAAAAGATTGATTTGATTAGAAGAAGAATAAAGACGATCCAAGATAGATAGAAATCTTATGCAGATAAGCAGAGAAGGGATTTTGAGTTCAAGGTAGGAGATTTGGTTTTCAATAAGGTATCTCCGCTAATAAAGGTAGTGAGATTTGGATCGAGTTGAAAACTAGCCCCTAAATTCGTAAGACCGTTCCCCATTGTAGAAAGAATAGGGAAGATGGTGTATCAGATAAAGCTGGCTCAGGGGAGTTCCTAATGTTTTTCATGTTTTTTACTTGAGAAAGTGCTTACATGATTCAGCAGAGGTAGTAAATACTAGCCAACTTGAGGAAGTGGAAGTGGAGAGAGAAGCATTAGTTCGTTGTATTTCTAGCAAGATCATTGGACATGATATCCTGAAGCTTAAGAATAAGGAAGTCCCTTTGGTTAATGTGCAATGGGAAAGTATTATTGAGGACACTGCATGGGAGGCTGAGTAGAAAATACGTATCTCTTATCTACATATCTTCGATGGTACCTCTTGAATTTCCTATTTCCACCTTTAGTTTTGAATAGGTTCTTTCCTTTAGTACCCTTTGGGAGGGTAGATCTTAGGATTTAACCTATGGATGATAGGACTGAATGTAAACATGTTACTAAAACATGTTATGTATGTTTGACGCAAGTGGTTGCAAGTGTTTGCTGTGGATGCTAATGGACGCATATACACACATTAGGAACTAATATCTCTTAGAGATCGGTCTAACTAGGTCACTAAAGCATATGCATATGGATGTGTGTGCACTTCCATTTTTATTTCATGGTTGCTATGAATGGGTGATTATCATATGATTATTGTATTTGGATGATGATTGTAGCACGCATATAGAACTCTCAGTTGTCATTAGGAAATTTGCATTTATTTAGATACATGGCACGGACATGAGTGCATAAAATGAGGTCGATTAAATTAGTAGACCTCGTAATCTTTTGCATTAGTTAGGTACATTAACACTACATTATTACATATATATCATAAATTGCATGAGCGCGTAAAAAAAAGTTCATGATGTTTTTCATGTTTCGCACTTGAGAAAGTGCTTGCACGATTCAGCAGAAGTAGTGGAGCCTAGTCAACTTGAAGAAGTTGAAGTGGAGAAAGAAGTATCGGTTCGTTGCATTCCTACCAAGATTGTTGGACGTGATATCAAGAAGCTTAGGAATAAAGAAGTCCATTTGGTTAAAGTGCAGTGGGGAGACAGTATTGAAGATGCTACGTGGGAGGCTGAAGAGAAGATACATACCTCTTATCTGCATCTCTTTGAAGTAAGTCTTGAATTTTCTATTTCCATCTTTAGTTTTGAATAGGTTTTTTCCTTTAGTATCCTTTGGGAGGGTAGATCTTAGGATTTAACCTATGGATGGTAGGATTGAATGTAAACATGCTACTAGAACGTGTTATGTATGATGGACGCTAGTGGTTGCAAGTGTTTGCTAGTGGATGTTGATGGACGCATAAACATAAACTAGGCACTATTATCTCTTAGAGATCAGCATAACTAAGTCACTAAAGCATATGCATATGGATTTGTGCGCATTTGCATTTTTATTTTATTTCCATGGTTGCTATTAATGGATGATTATCATACGATTGTTGCATTTGGATGATGATTGTAGCATGCATATAGAACTATCAGTTATCATTAAGGAAATTGCATTCATTTGGATACTTGGCACAAACATGAACGCATAAACAGGAGATCGATTGAATCATTAGACCATCTAATTTTTTTGCATTAGTTAGGGACATTGACACTACATTATTGCATATATATATATATATATCATAAATTGCATTGAAAAGCCTAAGGACAATGGACGTAATGGATGATCGTTGAATATTTGGTTGTAGAATTTGGATGAAAATATTTATTTCATTCTTATGTCCTTGGAGATTTCGGGGACGAAATCATTTAAGGAGGGGAGAATGTAACAACCCAAAATTTAAGCTATAATAATTAATTAACAAACTAATTAAATAATAAAATAAGTTTGTGAAATTTTCTGAATCCATTGTGTTAGTGGTAATTTTCTGATAAATTTCCATATATAATTTGTCAAAATCCGAGACAGTATGAAGAAGATACGAAAGAAATAAGAAATCAAAGGAAAAATATATATAAAGGTCAGGTCAATCTTAGGGTCGGCCTTTAATATGCATAGGTCGACCTATAGGTCGACCTTCAACATATATGGGTCGACCCCCAAGCAACCTAGGTCGAGTCGCCTTTTTACTTGGACGTAAATTCGTCCAGATTCGAGCTGATCTTCGTATTTTGCAAATTTCTTTGAACCATGTGCGTTTGTGCTTCCATTGGACGGTTCCAAGCAAGCCTATGACGTGTTGCACCAAATTTAATCTACAAATCCAACGGTCTATGATCTCCAAGTAACCCTATAAATAGAACCCTATGCCTAGCTATTTTCTCACTCAGATTTTCTCCTAATTGGGTTCATTGCCAGAGGTTGGACCTTAAATAAAAAAAATTCTAAGGAGGAAATCTTTTTGGTAAAAATATTCAATGCTCTAGGAGTGGATCAAGGAAGACCAAGGACTAAAGCTAAGGACCATAGGTGAGTGTTTAGTAATTAACTTACATTTTAAGTAATTTAAAATAATAGGGTTCTCAATAGTTGTAGTTTTTCTATAATTTTGGGACAATTTTTATATAAGTTTATTTACAGTCTATTTTTAAGTAAATTTTAGACTTTCTTTTCAGTTTGTTTTCATTTATCTATCTTTATTCAGTTATTTATATTTCTTTACAGTTTTTACATCTGTTTTTAAGTTAATTTATCCTATAAATGTTAATTTCTTTATATTTCTTTTTATGTGAACATAATAATTAAAAAAGAAGAATTCACAAATATGGATTAAATTAGAAAACGCTAAATTTACAGAAATTAGATGTAAAATAAGAAAAACTATAATAAAATGAACATAGACTGAAATAGGCAAATTTAAGACATTTGCAAGCATAATCATAACAAGTAGTTATAATTAAAAAGAGAAAATAGAAGAGGCTTACTTTAATACTTAAATTAAGTTAATAAGCAAGTTATCACACATAGGTTATAATTAGAAAAGAAAGAAAAGAGGCTTATTTTAAAACTTAGAATAAGTTAATAAGCAAATATAGATGAAATAACAAAAGAGGCTTATTTTACAACTTACACTGAGTAAATAAGCAAAACATAGAAGTAGGGCCCGTGCCAACAGCATTCTCTTTGAATCGGGAACTGATGGTCTCACAATAGTTAGGTGAGGCTGGGACATGCTTATGTTGATTAAGTTAAATATGTGGCAAATAGATAAAGGCTCAAATCTTAGGATTTAGGCAAGGAGTGCAAATTATAATTTATTTGTTAGGACCAATACCGGCAGCATCCTCTTTCAGGTCTAGGACTGATGGTCTCACAACACTTAGTGAGGCTGGGCAGCATTCCTTTTTAGGACTAGGTCTGATGGTCTTATAACAGATTAGATGAGGCTGGGCATGCTTATACTGATTAGGGTAAATAAGAGGTCACAATAGGGGGCGACAGTTAGCGTGTACCGGCGATGACCAAGCGTGCGGCATTGATTAGGGTAAATAGTTCGCTACTACGTTCCACGCGCTACAGAGTTGTCTTTTGCTATGACCAACAGGATTGGTTCACAATGGCACAACAGAGACAGAAGGCCAATCAATGGGTAGAATTAGGATTTCAGCCTAATTAAACTAGGATTAGGATTTCAACCTAATCACAGCAATTTCAAACAAGTGCAAACAATTCAAACAATCAAGTCAACCAAAGTAGATAATCAAAGCAAACAGTCAAACAGTATTTTATAGTAGTGTTATCTTTCCTTTATGTCCCTTTTATACTACAACTATTGTAAATCTATTATCTTTATCTTGCTTAAAAATGCTAGTAAGTACTTTCACTCATTAGACTTATATTCTGACCCATTCCTCTATTTCCCCTTTTCCTCCGTAGGCCAACAGAGGCAAGAACAATAGATTTAGACCGCTTAATATATTCTTGGAGTTTTTCATGTACTCTTCTTCGTTTCAGTTTTCTTTTCATTTGACTTTGGATGTACTAGTACTTTATGAGAGGGAGGATTTTTATTGTTTATGTATTTTGATGGTGTGACTAAGATTGTATTTTTCACGAGACATGTGTATTTGGTATTTGAGATATATTTTGTTTTTATGACACTATTTTATGAAGTTTTATTTTGAATAATAAGTTACTAATTAAATGTTTCCGCTATTTTATTTATTTATCATGTGAATCTTATTCTCTGTTAAGTTTTAGCTATACTTATAACGCACCACATTCTTTAGTGTGCCTTTTTGGATATACTAAGGGATGTGGGTGTGTTTTAGAGATATTTATAAACCTAACTGCTAACACCTCCAAAACTAGAATACTTTTATGGGAAGAAGTAATAGTTGAGGAGAAAATTATATAATTACTTGGTGTACAAAGTGGTAGCCCACCCATTAAGTATCTAGGAATCCCCTTATCACTAAATAAATAAAAAATAACAGATTTTTGGGCCTTAATTAATAAAATTAATGGTTGGCTAGACTCATGGAGTAGCAAGTTTCTTAAAACTAGAGGTTGATTGGAGCTTATTCAGACTACAACTTACCTTATCATGTAGTTTTGGATGTAAATTTATCAAATTCCTAAAACCATTCTACATAAAATTGAGCAACATGCTAGGTGTGGCTTGCATTTGAGAGTACGTAGGTTGAATATTAAGTCCTGCATAAGGAATATGGCACATAATGTGGTATATATGTGGGTTGGTGACACATAACATTGGGAATTCCTTTTGTTACAAGCAAGTGTGGCTAAGACCACGTATATGTCCATTTTGAGAGGCGATGGAGGGATGTACAATCGGGATGTCAGAACATCGAAAGCTTCATTAAGATGGAGCCGTTACGGATCAATGAAGCCCACGTCCATGGAGACATGTTGATGTGCCGAAACACAACATATCAGAGCTGATAGTTTGATGGATAATTATACAATGTGAGATTGACCGAAACAAACACTCCTTGAGGCTTGGAGATATATAAGCAGCCTGACCTCACTGCTAGATACGCAGCTTGCTCTCTTGTGTGGTTGATGCTCCAAGATGGCTTTAGCGGAAGTACTCACCTTAAGGTGGAGATTTGGTAATGTAGCCTCTTCAATTGTGCAAAGAAGTGGAAGTGGCTTCGCCAACTGCAGAGCTGTTTTAGTATGCTCTAAATGAAGGTTATACATCGGAAGGTTCATTAAGATGGTGCCATTACGGATCAATGAAGCCGGCGTTGGAGTGTCAACTAACAACACAATAATGCTCCAATTTATTATGGAATTGAAAATAACACAATGAAACTAGGCAACCATCTGCAAATAAAAATTAGAAGATAGATTAGGCTTAAGAAATATGGAGGAGCTTCAACAATTATTCGCTATAAAATTAGTATAGTGCTATAAAATTCAAAACTCGTTATGGGAAAGATGGATTCAGAATGGATATTGCATGAACAAAATAATTTTAGCAAACAAACTAGATAACAATGCCTTGTTCACATGGAAATTAATAGTAAGAAATAGGGAATTGTGCACCAAAATAATGTATAGAAAAATCGCAAATGTCGGAAACACAAGTATATGGTTTAACCCCTGGATAGATGGGAAATCTCTAACTCAATCCGAAAAATTAGTATTCACGGTGGTAATAACTACGAGTAATGGGTATGGAAAGTAAACAAAGGAAAATCTTCGCTCAAATCGTATGGAAAGTAAACAAAGGAAAAATCTTCGCTCAAATTGGCTTGAAAGGCAACCATAATTAGGAGGAAGCATTTTCAGTAGTGTGAAAAGGTATAAAATCAAAACTGCTTTATAAAAATGTCCATAACTACATATTTCATAGTTCTAAATAGACTTCCTACAAAAGACCATCGCCAACACAAGATAAATATAGAAAATGAAACATGTAACTTAAGTAACAAGGTGGAAAAGTCAAGTATGCAACTGTTTTTTAATTGTAAATATTTAAAATATATATTGGGCAAGATGGATTCCAAGCCGAAACTAAAGTTATAAACACAAATAACTACGACACGCTATCACTATTTGAAATTATGCCAACTCCAATCCACAATGGAGTATCCAAAATAATGTAAGAGACATCCCCATTAATATGTACTTTGGCATCTATAGTAAGAATGAAATCTTAGAATTTTCAAGCTGTAAATTTTATTAGAGCAGACCAGATACAAACTGATTCTAATGGACAACAAAATCTTCCAGTTAAGAGATCAAATGAAGGTTTCGCCACAATTTGCTTCAACTGTCAATAAGATTGAGGACAAGCTAAAAGGTTGTGTAGTTGTAGATAATATAGATTAGGGTAGTAATGTAGCATAGTTATGATAAGTGGAAGAGCACAACATCAATTGTAAGAGAAGAATGAATCACTTCCAGTCGTCATAGTAGCTAATGCAGTTCCGAGGTTTAATGAAATGTGGTGGGAGTTAATGTAGTAGTTAGTTTAATAATATGTGGGTCTTGTTGGGTCAGGTAGTGGATAGATTAACATCCATATGAGAATTAGTTTTACTTGTAGTAGAATGTGGTGTTTTCTTTCTTGTTTTGGGTGTTACTATCTCTTGTACCCAACAACTTGATCTCTTGTTTGTTAATAAAGTATCTCTTTCTAAAAAAATCTTCTATCCCATGGTAGTCTATTCGAGTCCTTAGAGAAACTTCTATTGTTCGGTTAGCCATATACTTCGCATGTTTTCTAGAAATTCACATGGTATCATCATGATTTATCGAAATTGGACTTCAAAATCAGAAAGAAATAGATACAAAACTCACAGGCGATCATGTGCATGGCAGTACAAGAGAAAAAGAAAGAAAATATGCTAAGTACATTGATCAATAAAGACCCATAACATGAAACAATACGAAATAATAAAGTATGCTCCAAATGAAGATTGGAGGAAATGCTCGCCAACATGGAGATCTATTAGGTGTGGCTTTTGAGATTGTGTGGGTTGAAAGTTAAGTCCTGTATCATAAGAAATATAGTGCATAACATGGTGTATATATATGGATTAGTGGTACATAACATTGGGAATTCCTTTTGTTACAAGCAAGTGTTGCCAAGACCACGTATGTGCCTATTCTGCCAGGCGATGGAGGGATGTTCAATCGAGACGCTGACACATCGAAAGCTTCATTAAGATGGCGCTGTTACGGAATGAAGTCCGCATTCATGGGGACACATTGGGGTGTCGAATAACAACACAATAATGCTCAAATTTATTATGGAATGGAAAACATCACAAATAAACTAGGCAACCGTTTGCAAACAAAAAGCAGAAGATAGATTAGGCTCGACTAATATGGAGGATCTTCAATAATCATTATAAAATTAGAATGGTGCTATAAAATGCAAAACTAATTGTGAGAAAAGTGGATTCACAACAGAATTGCATGAACAAAAAATTTTGAACAGACAAACTAGACAACAATGCCTCGTTCACATGGAAATTAATAGTAAAAAATTAAAGAATTGTGCACCAAGATAATGTATAGAAAAATCGCAAATGTCAAAAACACAAGTATATGGTTTTACCCCCTGGATAGATGGGAAATCTCTAACTTAATCCAGCAAATTAGTATTCACGGTGATAATAATTATAACGAATGGGTATGGAAAGTAAACAAAGGAAAATCTTCGCTCAAATCGGCTTGAGAGGCAACCATAATTAGGAGGAAGCATTTTTTGTAGTGTGAAAAGGTATAAAATCAGAACTACTCTATAAAAATGTCCATAACTACATATTTCGTAGTTCTAAATAGACTTCCTACAAAAGACCATCTCCAACACAAGATAGATATAGAAAATGAAACATGTAACTTAAGTAACGAGTTGGAAAAGTCAAGTATGCAACTGCATTTTAATTGTCAATATTAAATAAATATTAGGCAAGATGGATTCCAAGCCGAAACTACAAGTTATAAACACAAATAACTACGACATGCTATCAATATTTGAAATTATGCCAACTCCAATCCACAATGGAGTATCTAAAATAATGTAAGAGACATCTCCATTACTATGGAATTTGGAATCTACGGCAAGAACGAAATATTAGAATTTTCAAGTTGTAGATTCTATTAGAGCGGACCGGATACAAACTGATTCTAATGGACATCAAAATCTTCCAGTTAAGAGATTAAATGGAGGTTTAGCCATAATTTTCTTCAACCGTCAACAACATTGAGGACAAGCTGAAAGGTTGTGTGGATGTAGATAATATATATCATGTTAATGATGTAGCATAGTTATGATAAGTGGAAGAGCACAACATCAATTGTAAGAGAAGAAAGAATCACTTCTATAGTAGTTAATGCAGTTCTGAGGTATAATGAAGTGCGGTGTGAGTTAATGTAGCAATTAGTATATTAATATGTGGGTCTTGTTGAGTCGGGTAGTGGATAGATTAACCATATTGTCACGACCCAAAATTCATCGTTCGAAAATAGACATCAAATACTTCACTTGTATTCGACTGCCAAATTTCAAAACGTCAAATTTTAGTTCGGATGGAGCTTATAACAACAATTAGATGAATATAAAACAGCGGAACAGAATCAATATCATAAATATCATCACAGATACAACATCGACATAATTCATACTTCATCAGAGTATTTAATACATATACTACAACTCCAAATACAACATCATGATAATACAACAGTAATCATATATCCAAAAGTCTCCAGATGAAAGAAGTGATAACGGACTCCCAAAAGCTAAACACCTGATATCTCCAAAAAGCTCCTAAGAATATCTCCAAGATAAGAGCTCCAAATATAGCTAACTCCAAAATACGGAAAACCTGCTACTAGGCTGCCCGTGTGGAAATAATGGGCACCCAGAGTTTAGGAAAGAAAACAATAAACTCCGGATCAGTCATGGGACTGGTGTGAGTAAACAAAACAGTTGTCTTTACATAAACTAGATTTTCTAAAAGAATTTTCGGTATGCTTTTGAAAATGGAACTACCATAAGACCTCCCACCACACACACACAATGCAAACGCAGAATTGGAGGAGATTTCTTCTTATGATAGTTAAATATGCTTGATACGAGAAAATTTCTTTGATATTATTACTAGTGCATAGTGTAGAAAACCTTTCAAACGTAGAATATTAATCTTAGCCAACATAGACATTCCGAACTATGCCTACTATAGCTACCATCTAAACAGTGGTGACCACCATAAGTAAATGGCAGGTTCTACAACTAAAACCGTACAGGGTTTCGTATTGGTAATTGGATTTCCAACAAATGGTCAGGCCAAGGAACTTCCCATTGCCACATGGAAACGCCTCTGGAAGGACGTCCCGAGAACCTAACCGGATCTCTGCCAACACAAGGCCGGGTTACCTCTGCAAAAATAGGTAACTACTGACACGAGTATGCCATCTCCCGGTTGTAACCAACCTTTAACCGGGGCCCCGAGCAACAAATCACAAAGATAATAAATGTATATCTGCGATACCCACATAAGTAAAGTATCTGGGCTCCATACCATGATACCACTTCTATCCAGAAGGAAATGAACATACACTAAGGGGCGCTACTCCCTATAACCTTGCCGCATCTTTCCTGTTTTGACCATTCCGGGGTGTGAGGCTCGACGAAGTCTCGTCCACAAAGCTACGCTTTGTCATAAAGCCATGCTTTGGGTCAACAGATGATCAACCTATGATCACAAAGATAAATGATCAAACAAATGATCATATCACAAATGATCAAACACTGATCATCACACAGCAACACTCAGCATGTCACATTACCAAATTGGGATATATCGCTAATAAATTTCAACTACATAACCTCTGAGCTCGTACGTCTCAGAGAAGGGTGTTAAGCTAAGAGAATAAATTCTCCGCCACCAACAGAAATGTATTTGAAAGAAATCGGCTTTATATCTCAAAGTGTAATGTCGGACATGTATCCATACAAGTCTGTTCCGGGTTCGAACAGAACCGAAGGCACTTCCAAAGAAGTCCTTGCAATCCGGATAATTTTCTAATCACGTCCGGACTTCCCGTCACAAAAGAGTGATATAAATCTCTATACCGGAGCAACTCGGTGTAGAGACATTCGACAGGTTGTCCTTTCATTTTTGAAAATATCCGGTCTTCAACACCGGTCTTCAAATGCCATCCATATACGACGTATCACTATTCGGAATGGGTAACCCGAATAGTGAGCGTTAATTTCAAACGTGTGGATATGTTGTTCACAAAAAAATTCATAAATTCGATGTGGGTTTCGGATAACTACTGAAATCCGATCCCCTGTCGCATCGAGGTTTAAGTGCCGTTTTACGGGCAAACAGGATTTTCACACCAATACAGAACAAACCATAATCACAATACAGTACATGGCAATATATATCACACAGTATCACTATCAGAACAGAAATATCAATACAGTGAACAGCAATAGTTAATTATTTTCCAATGTGGTTTAAATATATTTACCACAAAATTATTCGTAGTGATGTTCAAAATCAAGGGTTAAAATTTTGATAAAGAAATTAAATCTTGATTAACTCGATTAATTGTTTTCATAATTATTATTTAATCATCCGTCAACTTTGATTAGTCGATTTTTAAATTATCTGCATAACAATTTCTTAATTTACAAATGAATTTTGAACTCTTAATTGTTTATAAATCGATTGAATTAAAAATTGTTAATCATTTATTAATATAATTATTTACTTTAATTATCATTTGAAGATCTGCTTTACAGTTTGGAAATCAATTTATTTTAATTATAAAAAGTTTTAAGGTTAATTTACTAAAAATTAAATGCTAAATTTAAATATTAGTTAAGGTTTTTATAAGCATTTATATTTATACTTAGTCGATAACTTAAACAAATTCTCAACTTAAAAATGGTCAACTTTATTAAATTTGACATTATAAACTTTAATAATTTGGGCTTAACCCAATTTCAAGCCAACCCGAGTAAAATGATAATTGACACGAGTAAAACTCGAGTGTTCCCAGCAATATTCCCGCGTCTTCCTCTCCTCCCCTCGTCCCTGTTTCCTTTCTCTTTTTTTTTCTTAGTTTAAATTAAGCTAAAACTTAAAACTGTAGCACTATACCACAAACACACGCAGGCACCCAGTCTACTTCGAAGCATCCCCTCCATTTTCTCGAGTTTCCTTCGAGTCGAAGCGCCCTCCCATATCGCTGACACACTCACGCCACCGTGCACGTGCACGGTGGTTCGTCGCGACTCCGATGATCATTACGATCATCGGCAAGTCGGAAATCCCCCATCAACACGTAAACCAAAACCCAAATCGCCTTCAACAATCCAAATCGAATTTTAGCCTCCTGGTCGAAACTGAAGTTCAACCAAAACGAGCATATCCCCCTCGCCATCGCCGCACAGATCACCTGCGACGCCGTAACTTCGGCCATGTCTTGTCAACACCCCACGCTACCTTCCCCCATCGTTGCGTGTCACTCGGTCACTCCTAGGTGATGAAATCACCTCACTTTCGACCCACTGCAAAACTCCATCTTAAACCCTACTTTGGGTTCGAACGGCAATTTCATCCATACGAAAAATCATTTGTTATTTTTCTCATCATTATTGAGGTTCAAACTAGCTTCAATTCAAATTTCAACATTTATCATTAACTAAATTAGTGGTAATTCGAAAAAGTGTTATTTTTGTTCAAAAACCAAATACTCTGTGAATACTCAACTAAAAATCACTATCTTTATTTCAAAAATCTTATTTCTTTATGTTTATTCAAGTTATACAATCTATTCAACAAATTAAAGTATTCGAGTTTCTCATAAAAATTTCTTTTTACAGTAAATTTGAAGTTTACAGTGATGACAACTTACTGTATGTCTAATTAACCTTACAAAATCTTGTTTGAGGATTAAAACAACTTGATTTATTTGAAAAACCCAAACTTGTCAGTGATTAAAGCAAATAAACTTTAGTTTTGAAACAATTATAATTCCTGTATAAATGTTTACAGGGAACACAGAGCATTACTGGGATATTATCACACTGAAACATGAATAAGTAGTTTATAATTAAAGTTCAAACTGTTTTAAATAAACTTGAAATTCTTTACCAAATCATGTTTACTCACTTGTAGATCTGGAAACAGAGAGTTGCTTGTTATTTCTTTTGAAAGCCTGCAGTTTGAAGTCTGTCTTTGTTTTGCTTAGGAGATGATAATACCTTGACCTCCTTGGTTGCTGATAATATTAGTGTACTTAGTTTTTTTTTTCTTTTTCTTTGTTGAGTTGTTTTGAACGAAAATAAACCAAAGCTTTATGAATGTGTATGTATATATGGGGAAGGTTGTGTACAGGGAGTACAAAAATTTCTTTTATTTGGTCAGAGGATTTTGAAATTTGGAGGCTGAAAATCTTGCTTGATGTACTAAAGGCAATGGCATTAAATGCCTTGGTCTCTTCTTATGTTTACATATAAATTTTTTCTTCTTGCAAGTACATTTCGTATATAATCTTTTCTTCCTTCCTTGCTATTTGCTGTTTTGTTCCTTCTTATATATATGTACTTACTTTTTATTTGGTTACTTTATCCCCTTAGTTTATTTTGTTTCAGCAAATTTCTTGAAGTTTGAACACTTTTGTTATCTTGTTGTTTTGCTAAATGAAAAGGTTTTGCCTTAGTTTCTTATTTATGTGATCATTTGTATAGGCCTGGTATGTATTTTTCTCTTACAACTTGTTTTAATTTCTTTGCTAAAAGAAAAGTGGTTTTAATTATAGTCCTTAACATTTTATAACTAGGTAAATTTTTATCACAAAATTTGTTTTAGTTCTATTTAAAAGTTTTAACTAAAGAGATTAAATTTATTCATATTTTATTTTATAACTCATAAATTTTTTTTTTATAATATAAATCTTAACAATATCTTCATTGCTTTCGGAATCCTCAAATTTAAATCCAAAAATTCAAACAATTTAACGAATTAAATTATTTCAAAATTCCGGGATGTTACAATATCCCCTCCTTAAGAAAATTTCGTCCTCGAAATTGAAAGAGAGAGAATGCAACAAAGAATACGCGAATTCAGAAACAAGGAAATGACTTACAGTTTAAGCCGAGATGTCAATTCTGCAGTTGGGATATGATTTCTTCATATTATCTTCAGTCTCCCAAGTACAGTCCTTTGGATTGCCACTCCATTGAACTTTGACTAGCTTCACAATTTTGTTTCGCAATCGCTTTTCCTCACGATCAACAATTTTTATCGGTTCCCTCCTTACTGCCAAATTAGGAGTGATTTCTAGATCCTGCTGAGCAGCTTCTTCAATAATATCATCTGGGTCGTGCACATACTTCCGAAGATTAGAAATGTGAAACACATTATGCACGCCAGACAACCAGTTGGGTAGCTGGACTCGATATGCTAGAGGACCAATCCTTTCCAGAATAGGAAAAGGACCAATATACCGCGGTGCTAGCTTTCCAGTTTTCCCGAATCTTAATACACCCCTCATCGGAGATACTTTCAGAAATACAGAATCTCCAACTTGAAATTCCAAAAATCTTCTTCGGCGGTCATAATAACTCTTATGACGGCTTTGGGCAGTTAATAACTTCTTGCGAATAAAATCTACCTTCTCAGTGGCTTCTTTGATCATATCCGGTCCTAAGACAAGTCTGTCACCTGATTCTATCCAGCATATAGGTGATCGACACGGACGACAATATAAAACTTCGAAAGGAGCCATTTCCAGACTGGCCTGATAGCTGTTATTATATGAGAATTCAACCAGATGCAAATGGTCCTCCCATGAACCACCAAAATCATGAACACAAGAACGTAATAAGTCTTCTAGAATTCGGTTGACCCTTTCAGTCTGTCCATCTGTTTGCGGGTGATAAGCAGTACTAAAATTTAATTTCGTTCCCAAAGCATCCTGAAATGCCTCCCAAAATCTACTAGTGAAGATCGGGTCACGATCACTCACTATACTACTGGGAATACCATGGAGGCGAACAATTTCTTTTACGTATATACCTGCTAAGCTTTCTGCAGTTCGAGTGGATTTTACTGGAATAAAGTGAGCAGTTTTGGTTAAACGATCCACTATAACCCAAATCGCTTCATTTCCTTTCTTGGTTCGTGGCAATCCGTCGATGAAATCCATCGATACCTGATCCCACTTCCATTTCGGTACTTCCAAAGGTTGAAGTAAACCGGCCACTTTCCTTTGATCGCTTTTGATTTGCTGACAAGTAGCACAGCGACTCACATATATCGATATGTCTCTCTTCATCGTCTTCCACCAGAATGTTCTTTTAATATCTCGATACATTTTATTTATTCCTGGATGGATACTGAATTTGGATTTGTGACATTCATCTAAAACTTCATGCTTCAGATCAGGGAAATCTGGAACACAAATCCTGCCTTTCAATCTTATAACTCCTCTATCATCCATCCCAAAACTTGTATCTTCTCCTTGGCAAATTCTTTTATAAATTCCCCGAAGAAACTCATCCTCGTATTGCTTGCTCGCGATCTTCTTAAGAAGAGTAGGAGTGATAATTAGATGAGCAAGAATAGCGTGCTTTCTACTTAAGGCATCAGCAACTACATTGGCTTTTCCCGGAGTGTATAGAATATCCAAGTCATAGGATGCCAGAAATTCCAACCAACGTTGTTGTCGCAAATTCAGATCCTTCTGGGTGAAAAGATATTTCAAGGATTTATGGTCGGTGAATAATTCAAATTTTTCACCTAAAACAAGAAGAGTTTATTAAGTATATTTATTTAGTTAATTTCGTAAATTGTTAAGAAGCTGAAAAGATTCTTACCCAGAAGATAGTGTCGCCAGATTTTTAAAGCAAAAACAACAACCAAAAGCTCCAAATTATGTGTTGGGTAGTTTTTCTCGTGCGGACGTAATTGTCTACTCGCGTAGGCAACTACCTTTCCATTCTGCATTAATACTGCACCTACCCCATCACCACACGCATCAGTATAGACAGATAAGCCTTGGTTCCCATTAATAATAACGAGAACAGGAGCAGTAGTCAATCTCTTTTTCAATTCCTGGAAAACTTCATCACATCTTGAAGTCCAATCAAATTTAGCATTCTTCATTGTCAGCTTAGTCAATGGGCTAGCCAACTTAGAAAAATCCTGTACAAACTTTCTATAATATCCCGCTAAACCGAGAAAACTTCGAACTTCTCTAGGAGTAGTGGGTTGCTTCCAGTCCAGGATTGTAGAAATCTTGCTTGGATCAACAGAAATTCCTTCTTCATTAATAATATGACCGAGAAATTTGACCTCTTTGACCCAAAAGTGACACTTAGAAAATTTAGCGAATAAGACATTCGTCTTCAATATTTCCAAAACGATTCTGAGATGTTCAGAATGCTCCTCTTCAGTTTTGGAGAAAATTAAGATATCATCAATAAATACAAGGACAAATTTGTTCAACACTTCTCGAAATACTCGGGTCATTAAATCCACGAAGTACGCAGGAGCGTTGGTCAGTCCGAAAGGCATAACTAACCACTCGTAGAACATATCTGGACCTCTAAAAGCAGTAAAATGAACACAATCCTCAGCTATTCGCAGTTGATGGAATCCCTGAGCTAGATCCATCTTAGAAAAGAATCGAGCGCCATGAAGTTGATCAAATAGATCGTCAATTCTAGGTAAAGGGAATTTGTTCTTGAGAGTTTGTTTATTGAGATCACGGTAATCTACACACAATCTCAAAGATCCGTCTGATTTAGCTACAAATACGACGGCTGAACCCCATTCGGAAACACTAGGGCGAATCAATCCTTTCTTCAGCAAATCTCGAGTTTGATTGACTAATTCAATTTTCTCCTTAGGTGCCATCCTGCGACTTGCGTGAACAACAGGACGAGCATTGGGTATTAAGTCAATTCGGAATGCTATTTCTCTGTGCGGAGGTAAGGAATTTACTTCTTCAAATACGTCGGAAAATTCCCGAACAACAGGTATAGACAGCAAAGTGGGTTCAGGATATCCCAAAGTATACATCAATCCCTCTCTTCTTGGACTCGGATTCTCACAAGAGATTTCAATAAAATTTCCAAAGTCCGTTTTGACCAAAGCGGTCCGATCATTACACTCCAATATAGCTTCGTATTTCGATAACCAATTCATTCCGAGTATGATTTCAAATTCATTAAATTCGAGGATATAAAGGTTGATAGGAAATCGATAACTATCATATGAAATAGGAACTTTCTTGCAATATAAACAAAGATTTGCGGGACCTCCAACCGGATTTTTCACGCAAATAGGATCGACAGAAAATCTAGCTTTAAGTCCTAATTCTTTTACGGTTTGTTGGGAGATAAAACTATGTGAAGCTCCCGAGTCAAATAAAACTCTAACAGTTCTACCATTAATAGTAAGGTTACCTTCCAGAACACCTTTTCCTTTATCAGCTTTCGAAGTGGAAGGATCTTTCTTTATCGCGTAAACATTTGCCACCTGTGCTTGCTTCATCATTGGGCAGTTTTTGATAACATGTCCCTCTCCCTGACAGGCGTAACATTTCCTGGGCTTATATTGCTCATTCTTCACCGGTTGTTCCTTGTTAACTTGCTTCTTTGGTTTTGTGCAGCTGTTTGAATAATGGCCCTTCTCATTGCAATTGTAACAAGTTATGTTGCTAGCCGAATTTCCTTGATTGCTCTTTTTATCATTGCCTTGCTGTGGCTTCTTGCCCCCAAACTTTCTTTTCTTCCAGTTCTGATTATTTGAATTTCCTCCTTCCTTTGGAATCTCCTGCATATCCAATGTGGCATACCTGTATCCCATATCAATAAGATCCGAAAAAGATTCCTTGACGTGAGCTGTCATCCTTTCGTGATACTTCTGGTTCATTCCCCGGATAAACCTTTCATTCTTCTTAAGAGGCGTGCTTAACAATTCTGGACCAAAATGGGATAGTTCGTTGAACTTGTTTAAGTATTCTTCAAATGTCAGGCTTCCTTGCTTTAAATCCAAAAATTCTTGATACATTCTGGAAATTCCCGCCGAAGGCATATAACGCTTTTCGAACACCTCCTTAAAACGATCCCAAGAAAACTCTTCCTCGGATTCATCAACAATGACTATTTCCCACCAGGCTGAAGCTTCCTCTTGGAGTTGCCAAGAAGCTATAAGTCTCTTCTGCTCGTCTTGCAGCTTAAGCCCTTTAAAAATTTTCTCACATAATCTGACCCAAGCTTGAGCCTCAATAATTGACTCTTTTCCAGTGAATGGTTTGCCACCAAGCCTTTCGAATTTCTTATTCAAATCAGCTAGATCAGGCTGCTGCTGGATATCCATTGCTGCCACTACTGCTGGAGAACCTTGATTTGGTGCTGCGGCATTTACTTGACCCCTTGATCTTCCTCTGCGTCCGCTCATTCTTACTTATCTGAAATTAGTAAGAAAATTGATTTAGATATACGGACGAATATCTTAAGGAATATCAGCAGTAAAAGAAATAGACTAACAAATTTTTGAGTTACAGTCTTGGTTATACTCATTCTAGGATATACTTCACCCTATCTCTAATGAGCCATCTAATGTGTTATACTCCGTAGCTTAAGTTCTTACTCAACCAAAAGCTCTGATACCAATTTGTCACGACCCAAAATTCATCGTTCGAAAATAGACATCAAATACTTCACTTGTATTCGACTGCCAAATTTCAAAACGTCAAATTTTAGTTCGGATGGAGCTTATAACAACAATTAGATGAATATAAAACAGCGGAACAGAATCAATATCATAAATATCATCACAGATACAACATCGACATAATCCATACTTCATCAGAGTATTTAATACATATACTACAACTCCAAATACAACATCATGATAATACAACAGTAATCATATATCCAAAAGTCTCCAGATGAAAGAAGTGATAACGGACTCCCAAAAGCTAAACACCTGATATCTCCAAAAAGCTCCTAAGAATATCTCCAAGATAAGAGCTCCAAATATAGCTAACTCCAAAATACGGAAAACCTGCTACTAGGCTGCCCGTGTGGAAATAATGGGCACCCAGAGTTTAGGAAAGAAAACAATAAACTCCGGATCAGTCATGGGACTGGTGTGAGTAAACAAAACAGTTGTCTTTACATAAACTAGATTTTCTAAAAGAATTTTCGGTATGCTTTTGAAAATGGAACTACCATAAGACCTCCCACCACACACACAATGCAAACGCAGAATTGGAGGAGATTTCTTCTTATGATAGTTAAATATGCTTGATACGAGAAAATTTCTTTGATATTATTACTAGTGCATAGTGTAGAAAACCTTTCAAACGTAGAATATTAATCTTAGCCAACATAGACATTCCGAACTATGCCTACTATAGCTACCATCTAAACAGTGGTGACCACCATAAGTAAATGGCAGGTTCTACAACTAAAACCGTACAGGGTTTCGTATTGGTAATTGGATTTCCAACAAATGGTCAGGCCAAGGAACTTCCCATTGCCACATGGAAACGCCTCTGGAAGGACGTCCCGAGAACCTAACCGGATCTCTGCCAACACAAGGCCGGGTTACCTCTGCAAAAATAGGTAACTACTGACACGAGTATGCCATCTCCCGGTTGTAACCAACCTTTAACCGGGGCCCCGAGCAACAAATCACAAAGATAATAAATGTATATCTGCGATATCCACATAAGTAAAGTATCTGGGCTCCATACCATGATACCACTTCTATCCAGAAGGAAATGAACATACACTAAGGGGCGCTACTCCCTATAACCTTGCCGCATCTTTCCTGTTTTGACCATTTCGGGGTGTGAGGCTCGACGAAGTCTCGTCCACAAAGCTACGCTTTGTCATAAAGCCATGCTTTGAGTCAACAGATGATCAACCTATGATCACAAAGATAAATGATCAAACAAATGATCATATCACAAATGATCAAACACTGATCATCACACAGCAACACTCAGCATGTCACATTACCAAATTGGGATATATCGCTGATAAATTTCAACTACATAACCTCTGAGCTCGTACGTCTCAGAGAAGGGTGTTAAGCTAAGAGAATAAATTCTCCGCCACCAACAGAAATGTATTTGAAAGAAATCGGCTTTATATCTCAAAGTGTAATGTCGGACATGTATCCATACAAGTCTGTTCCGGGTTCGAACAGAACCGAAGGCACTTCCAAAGAAGTCCTTGCAATCCGGATAATTTTCTAATCACGTCCGGACTTCCCGTCACAAAAGAGTGATATAAATCTCTATACCGGAGCAACTCGGTGCAGAGACATTCGACAGGTTGTCCTTTCATTTTTGAAAATATCCGGTCTTCAACACCGGTCTTCAAATGCCATCCATATACGACGTATCACTATTCGGAATGGGTAACCCGAATAGTGAGCGTTAATTTCAAACGTGTGGATATGTTGTTCACAAAAAAATTCATAAATTCGATGTGGGTTTCGGATAACTACTGAAATCCGATCCCCTGTCGCATCGAGGTTTAAGTGCCGTTTTACGGGCAAACAGGATTTTCACACCAATACAGAACAAACCATAATCACAATACAGTACATGGCAATATATATCACACAGTATCACTATCAGAACAGAAATATCAATACAGTGAACAGCAATAGTTAATTATTTTCCAATGTGGTTTAAATATATTTACCACAAAATTATTTGTAGTGATGTTCAAAATCAAGGGTTAAAATTTTGATAAAGAAATTAAATCTTGATTAACTCGATTAATTGTTTTCATAATTATTATTTAATCATCCGTCAACTTTGATTAGTCGATTTTTAAATTATCTGCATAACAATTTCTTAATTTACAAATGAATTTTGAACTCTTAATTGTTTATAAATCGATTGAATTAAAAATTGTTAATCATTTATTAATATAATTATTTACTTTAATTATCATTTGAAGATCTGCTTTACAGTTTGGAAATCAATTTATTTTAATTATAAAAAGTTTTAAGGTTAATTTACTAAAAATTAAATGCTAAATTTAAATATTAGTTAAGGTTTTTATAAGCATTTATATTTATACTTAGTCGATAACTTAAACAAATTCTCAACTTAAAAATGGTCAACTTTATTAAATTTGACATTATAAACTTTAATAATTTGGGCTTAACCCAATTTCAAGCCAACCCGAGTAAAATGATAATTGACACGAGTAAAACTCGAGTGTTCCCAGCAATATTCCCGCGTCTTCCTCTCCTCCCCTCGTCCCTGTTTCCTTTCTCTTTTTTTTTCTTAGTTTAAATTAAGCTAAAACTTAAAACTGCAGCACTATACCACAAACACACGCAGGCACCCAGTCTACTTCGAAGCATCCCCTCCATTTTCTCGAGTTTCCTTCGAGTCGAAGCGCCCTCCCATATCGCTGACACACTCACGCCACCGTGCACGTGCACGGTGGTTCGTCGCGACTCCGATGATCATTACGATCATCGGCAAGTCGGAAATCCCCCATCAACACGTAAACCAAAACCCAAATCGCCTTCAACAATCCAAATCGAATTTTAGCCTCCTGGTCGAAACTGAAGTTCAACCAAAACGAGCATATCCCCCTCGCCATCGCCGCACAGATCACCTGCGACGCCGTAACTTCGGCCATGTCTTGTCAACACCCCACGCTACCTTCCCCCATCGTCGCGTGTCACTCGGTCACTCCTAGGTGATGAAATCACCTCACTTTCGACCCACTGCAAAACTCCATCTTAAACCCTACTTTGGGTTCGAACGGCAATTTCATCCATACGAAAAATCATTTGTTATTTTTCTCATCATTATTGAGGTTCAAACTAGCTTCAATTCAAATTTCAACATTTATCATTAACTAAATTAGTGGTAATTCGAAAAAGTGTTATTTTTGTTCAAAAACCAAATACTCTGTGAATACTCAACTAAAAATCACTATCTTTATTTCAAAAATCTTATTTCTTTATGTTTATTCAAGTTATACAATCTATTCAACAAATTAAAGTATTCGAGTTTCTCATAAAAATTTCTTTTTACAGTAAATTTGAAGTTTACAGTAAATTTGAAGTTTACAGTGATGACAACTTACTGTATGTCTAATTAACCTTACAAAATCTTGTTTGAGGATTAAAACAACTTGATTTATTTGAAAAACCCAAACTTGTCAGTGATTAAAGCAAATAAACTTTAGTTTTGAAACAATTATAATTCCTGTATAAATGTTTACAGGGAACACAGAGCATTACTGGGATATTATCACACTGAAACATGAATAAGTAGTTTATAATTAAAGTTCAAACTGTTTTAAATAAACTTGAAATTCTTTACCAAATCATGTTTACTCACTTGTAGATCTGGAAACAGAGAGTTGCTTGTTATTTCTTTTGAAAGCCTGCAGTTTGAAGTCTGTCTTTGTTTTGCTTAGGAGATGATAATACCTTGACCTCCTTGGTTGCTGATAATATTAGTGTACTTAGTTTTTTTTTTCTTTTTCTTTGTTGAGTTGTTTTGAACGAAAATAAACCAAAGCTTTATGAATGTGTATGTATATATGGGGAAGGTTGTGTACAGGGAGTACAAAAATTTCTTTTATTTGGTCAGAGGATTTTGAAATTTGGAGGCTGAAAATCTTGCTTGATGTACTAAAGGCAATGGCATTAAATGCCTTGGTCTCTTCTTATGTTTACATATAAATTTTTTCTTCTTGCAAGTACATTTCGTATATAATCTTTTCTTCCTTCCTTGCTATTTGCTGTTTTGTTCCTTCTTATATATATGTACTTACTTTTTATTTGGTTACTTTATCCCCTTAGTTTATTTTGTTTCAGCAAATTTCTTTAAGTTTGAACACTTTTGTTATCTTGTTGTTTTGCTAAATGAAAAGGTTTTGCCTTAGTTTCTTATTTATGTGATCATTTGTATAGGCCTGGTATGTATTTTTCTCTTACAACTTGTTTTAATTTCTTTGCTAAAAGAAAAGCGGTTTTAATTAATAGTCCTTAACATTTTATAACTAGGTAAATTTTTATCACAAAATTTGTTTTAGTTCTATTTAAAAGTTTTAACTAAAGAGATTAAATTTATTCATATTTTATTTTATAACTCATAAATTTTTTTTTTATAATATAAATCTTAACAATATCTTCATTGCTTTCGGAATCCTCAAATTTAAATCCAAAAATTCAAACAATTTAACGAATTAAATTATTTCAAAATTCCGGGATGTTACACATATGATATTTATTTTTACTTGTAGTAGAATGTGGTGTTTTCTTTCTTATTTTGGGTGTTACTATATCTTATACCCAACAATTTGATCTCAGGTTTGTTAATAAAGTACCTCTTTTCTAAAAAAATCTTTTCTCCCATGGTAGTCTACTCGAGTCCTAGAGAAGCTTCTGCTGTCCGGTTAGCCATATACTTCGCATGTTTTCTAGAAATTCACATTGTATCATCGTGATATTTTGAAATTGGACTTCAAAGTAAGGATGAAATAGATACAAAACTCACAAGCGATCATGTTCATGGCAGTACAAGAGAAAAAGAAAGAAAATATGCTAAGTACATTGATCAACAAAGACCCATAGCATGGAACAATATTGATTCATAAAGTGTTCAAATCTCAGCGAACCTTTCTGAGTCCAACTTTGCATGAGGAACAAGGTCAAAACATTATGTGTTGATGCATAGATGGACAAAATGAAACAAAACATAAGAAACTGCACAAGTCTGTCCATCAGTACCTATCCATAGGCAAAGTCAAAACCATCGCTAATATTTCTAAAACGAATTTGGATCAAGAAGGGCCTATTTTGTTCAACTTTTTAGTGGGAAGATGTCGACTTTGAGGCCAAAATGTAATATTCTATGTCAATAAATATTGGGATACATTCAGGTATATGATTAAAGTACTTTCACAACATGAGTTTCTTTTATTTTCTTATCTTAAACCAGGCTTTGATTTAAGGATTTGTATTATAAATACCTTTGAATATCAGTGAAAAAACATAATAAAATCATATTAAAGTTTTCGTAGGCACATGCTAAAATAATATAAGTTATTTTCTTGTTTTATTCTAACTTCTCCACGTATTTATTATTTTTTATGTATTTTCCTTATTTTATCAATCTAGATTTGAGTTTCAAAAGTTAGAAGTCGCAAATTATGTAGGATGGAGACCAAATCCACACTATACTAGGGCTTTCAATGGGTACCCATAAAATCCAAAGACTAATTCTATTCATGCACATATAATATCTTAATGTAGATCAGAAAATATAATAAACTAGCATACAATAAAAATTTATTTACATAAACATTGGCTTTACAGTATTACCCTTCTTTTCATTTTCATCACCTTCGCTCTCTAAACCTTAAAATTCATTTACACAAAACTAGGAATTCCTAGAAATAAATTTAGTTAAAATTTGATAAAATAAACTTTAATTTTTTCTAAGAATACTATAAACCCTTTAATTATTTAGAAAAACTAATATCATCAAATTAATTGTTATTTTGGAAGAAAAATATTTAAACATTTTTTGAATTAGAGTAATTAGTTATAAAAGTTGTCTTAACTGATATTTTAGATTTCATTGACTTTATAAGAGTTGTATAAATTTGATCAAATGTCATTAGTTTTAATGTTTTTATTATATGAATTATAAGAAAAAGAATAAATATGCAATTAAGAAGAAGAATAACTTAATCATAGATTTCCTTGGCAAAATAATACTGAATGTTATGTTATTTTTGGTGTATGAATAAAATTTGACACTCAAAATATATCTGCATCTGTATTTGAAAATTAAAAAAATAGTCAAAAATTCAAAAAATGTATGCAAATATAGATACGATAGTATCCGAGTCCAAAAACTACTTATTTGATTTTATCATGATAATAGTTGATATTATGCATATTTCACTCCATAAAATGACTGATATATAATATTTTACCATGGTAATAATTCATATTACGCATATATATAAATGAATATTTGATACAAAAAATTGATTATTATCATTGTATTTTTATTTTTTATATTTATGTTAGCATTATTATTGAAAAGAATTTTTGTTAAATCGATAATTTTCATTTATTTTATTACTCTATTAATCAGATAATCTGATATCCTTTTGTATTTGCAAATACAGATATCTGGTATTCAAAAATGATTTCGGATGAGGATACAGATATGACGGACCTAAGTTATATTATAATCAACAACAACATAATGAATCATTGGTTCTTCATAGTCTCCTTAGGCCAGTTTGACCAATTTTTGGTGTAGATATATCTATATATATAGCAAGGTTCATTTTCAAAAAAATATAACAAGAATTGGCTACGCTTCACTTTTGTTATAATTCAAATCCCCCTGATTTCAACCATATTTTCTAATTTAAATAATTATACTTTCTCTCTCTTGTCACTTCATTCTATTATTTAATTTGAAACATGTGGTTGAAATCAGAATAAATTTTAGGTGTAGCAAAAATGAGGAATAGCCAGTCCATGCCATTATATATTTATTTATTTGTATGTGCGTGTGTGTGGGTGCTGGATATTTTGTGAAACGCCATTCATAAGTTTCAAAATTTGTTTTCGTCCATTTCTAGAAATATGTTCCACGAAAAACCCCTATGGATATTTTTAGCAAAAATGCGCGGTCTACACAATAAATATTTATAGTCTACACTGTAAATATTTTTCTTTATAAAAGATTATAGTCGGAACTGTAAATATTTGTCGTTCTAATCGCAAATATTTAAAATATAAACTACACATTTTCGCTAAAAATTAATTGCACGGATATTTCGTGAAACAAACTTTGGAGAAGGGTTTTTATGTATTAAGTTTGAAAATAAAAGACAAATCTTAATTTCCTATACTTACACAAACACACATACATACATGCATACATACATACATACATACATACGTACGTATACATGATTTGAAATTATTTAGGGATCAAGGAGTGATGTCCCTCAATTTTTTGTCTTGCAAATTATTAAATGTTATTTATGTTCGAATGTCGATACTAATACATGCACCATGTTCACATTTCGAGCACCCAAGTGCCGAAAAGACCGATTGTTAGGGTAAAAGAAAAGGAACAAGAAAGAGAAGAACAAAAATATTAGAATCTTATAGCAAAATGAAAACATATAATATCAAAAGATAGTACAAAGTATTACTCTAATGTACATAACAATTCAGAGTTACTAATCTAAGTACTATCATCAGCCTATATAGTTATAACAACGTGTCCTTATAATTGCTAATATATACATACATAACATAATGCTGCAGAAATAAATACTATGGGAGGTAATAATCCTGCCTGTCTCTATAAGTTCCAAAGCGTTCGATCAACTATTATTAAATAAAATTCGTTTATATATAGATGATTTTCGTTTACATTATCGATATTTCTTAGAACTACTTATTATTGTTAAAAAAATCAAAATTAATTTTTCCTTCATTAGTTATTGGTCCATAAGTTTATAAATTCATACTTATTCACCTTAACTCATAGATAGAAATATTTAAATAATTCAGATATTTAGATACGAAGTGTTCGAAATTCAGGGTCCTTACATTCTTCCCCTATAATATTTCATCCTCGAAATTTCTACACGAGCAATCAAACAAAAAATGATACAACTATACTTAACAGTATTAATTTACTAGCAAACATAAATTAAGTAATTAAGTTTTCCTTAGTTCGAAATTTCTCTTATAGCACAAGATGAAAAACAATCTACTAAGCATACATTTCGCTCAACAGCCTTAGATTATTACTTAATCGACTATTCATGCTACCTTAGAACAAATTAAAGATTCTTTCCTAGAACTCTACATAAGCAAACAAACATAGTATAAAAATGTACTAAAAGCCTGTACGATGTTGTGAAGTTAAAACACTTGGCAGTTCTATAATGATGGAGGTGCAAAAAGTAATAAGGGGGATACAGCGGATGTGCAAAAAACTTCATTGTATATAAATCAAATATTTAAAGTTAATTTATTTTCATTCTCACATCATTTTTGTTGGAAAAATAAACACTTTTTTAATCTTATATAACAAAACTGAAGAATATGATCGTTTATGGAAAATAGATTTGGTGACTACAATGGATATCTAACTTATATAAAGCCCTTATGCCTTAAAATTAGGTCTTTAACCTAGCTGTGTTGATTCAATTTAAAAAGACCATTCAAATCAACCTTTGTATATTAATGTTGCTAAAGTGAATGCTAAAATGCCTTGATTTAGCGGATATATCGGAATATTATAGGGCTTAAACGGATCTACTATTTAACAGCACTAAACTGAGATAGCTAGCGGTTGAAGAGTACTATACACTACAGCGGGAATTTTATAAGGCTTTAACTGCATATATATGATGTACATATGTCATCCGTATGCAATATCATACTTGATCACTTGCCCCATCACATGGATTTCACTTCCAAACTAGCATAGTCTACTTGATCTCTTTAGTGCAGACTCTGATTAGGTTTCTTGATTAAAGACATTTGTTCATTTTACATAGCCATATATTATGATAGAAAACCTCGAAATCATACCAAGAATCTATATCAAGTGTTCGCCTTCAAGAATTGAGTGAAAAAAATTCCTAGCTCGGACCGATGTATATCACCTCAAAATCATGTACTCGAACCCTAGATCAAAAACTATCATGCAAATAAAATGATCTACATATGACTTATGTACTTTATCCTATTGATTTCTTAACCAAGCTAGTGTATTTTCAATTCACGTTTACTTTCATATATAATATTTCTTATTTAATTATTAAAATCATTTATGAGCCATTTTATAGAACATTACTTAAGTTTTTTAAATATTTTATTAGGTCATATCTTTAGTTATAAAGCATTTCATTAAAACACAATTTCATTTTAAAACTTTTCAAGATATAATTTCATTACTTATAATACTCCACTACGTCTTAAGCGTATATACTAAACATTTATATTTATCTACTTAATAAGGGTTATAAATTTAAAACTTATTTTAGATTAGTACCTTCTCGATTTAAGAGCTATATAAACTTATCCTTTATATTTTAAAAAACATTTAAATTTTTATACCAGTTCAGAAGTTTTCGACTATCCAAAATTGTCAAAAGTTCCACCTTTTATTTCGACAATTGAAAACTACTAAATAACTTATCATAAAAAGAACCATAAAACAAAATACCGTAATGCATAGGATACATGAATGTAATAAAACTTAACATTAAATTTTAAAATTAAATATCGGGTTTCACTTCAAATCATCTTGAAATAATATGTTCATATAATTTTTTATACAAAATCATAATTTAGAGATTTAAATCAAAATCTATTTTACCAAACAACTTGTAGAAAATTACTATAGTAGCTTTCTCCACTTTAAAACTCAAAAATGAATGCCAATGATTCTACAGTCATCACCAGAATTACTTTTCAACGATGGAAGTGTATTCAGTACTTTCTATCTCTTTCAAAATCATTTTATTCAAATATTTATATTCATAAATACTTTTAAATACTACTATTTTTATTTTCACCAAAACCTTGGATTTTTTTTCTTGAAACATCGGTATTTGAGTTCTCAAATTTTTTGTTTGAAATCCTTTTTATTTATAATTTTTTTTATATAAAGTAATTTCCTTATCTAAATCATTTCACAAATGTATATCTTTGTTTAGATTATAATTTTTTTTATCAAAATTGAATTTTAACCCAACGTTATCATCGAAATCTTATAGTCAAACTCTGAAACCTAATTCACAAGGTGTTTATTTCAAAGTTTCTATAATTACTATCTATCCAACCCATGCAGTGAAAAGATAGAACTGCTTATAAATTGGTCGAACTCAACTAATCAAATAATATTTGAATATTATCATCTCCCAATAAAAAAATACATCATAAATAATTATATTAATTTTGAAAATTATTCTTTTATACATAAAATATAGTCCTAGATAAAATTATTCCATTTACCAATTCCAACATAATATTATGTTGGTTTGTCTTGTTCAAGTATTTAGAAATATCTATCAATAACATTAGCAACTCGTATTGATCAGAATCCTTATATAACTCAACAAAACAAATAACATAATATAAAATATATTTATAACAATAACAAATGCTCACTCTCATATATAGAATACACTCACCTCATAGTTGGAGATTTCATTCCACTATCTCTTAATGAATCATACCCAACCAAAGCCAAGGTGTTCGCTTAACCTCCAGCTTTGATACCAACAGTAATGATCACCCTTTTCAACCCTAAATGTCCACACAAATACATCCATGTATTCAGGCATTGAGCGCCTAAGGGCCAGAAAGACCGATAGAGTAAAATAAAAAGTAGAAAAGAAAATGAAAAAGAAAGAGGAGAACTTAAATATCAGAATCTCAAAATAGAGTGATAACATATAATATCAAAAGATAGTACAAAATGTTGCTCTAATATACAATTTCGAAGTTACTAATTGGAGCAGTATCATCAGCTTGGACTGTTATAACAGCATATCCTTATAATTTTATATATATATATATACATAAAGTAATGGAACAAAAATAAATACTATGGCAGGTAATCATCCAATCCGTCTTCATAAGTTCCAAAGCGTTCGAACAACTTTTTTAAATAAAAAGTCATATTTCGATAAAACGATTTTCGATCACATAATCGATATTTCTTCAAGTTATATAATTTTTTATAAATAAAATTCAAAAATATGTTTTTATTCATTAGTTATTGGTTCATAAGGTAATAAAATCATATTTATTCCCATTAAATCCTAGATACACATATTTAAATAATTCAGATATATAAATACGAAGTGTTCAAAATTCCGGATCGTTACATATTTCATCTATTAGTATAGATCATGTTTTTTCGTTCATTATAACAAATGACTTTGCATAAGTACTGCCTAACCCTGAAGATAAAATTGAACTAATTCATGCTAGGATAATGGAAATAGGGATGGGCGGGTCTAGGGTCTAAATCTGGTAGAGCCACCCCTATGTTGATGCCTAAGACCCGCTCCATCGAGTCATCGAGGCTGGTAAACCCATGACCCGTTTTTGGGAGCTTCGGGTCTAGGGTCGGGTTGGGGCTTGGTTGAGCCGCCCTAACTCGACCCGCACTACTAATATATCATAGAGTCGCTTTATTACTACCAATATTTATGGCATGGGTAACGACCCGATTTCTCGACGCCCGAAAATCGACATCGATACGTCCACTGTATCAATTGCCGAACAATAGAATGCCAGAAAACCGAACCATTAGGCTTAAAGAAGAAGGAGGTAGAAGAAGAAATAGAAAACAATATCAGAATCTCGCAAATGCAGCAGAATAATATATAATAGATAAATGACTAATCTTTGAAACAAAGAATTATATCTGTTTTATACATTACATCATCAGAGTATAATATCAAACAGTAACACAACATAATTCAGGACATATAATATCTTGTCCTTCCAAAGCTGAATATACAACTTACACTGCACAGCAGAAATATAAATCTACCAAAATACGCCTCATCATCCAGCTCGTCTCCTGAGCTCCACAACAGTCCACCCAAAATCTGTACACTATAATGCTCGGTTTTCTACGCTCGAAAATCGAGTCGTTATAGAATGTTAGTTGGACGTATCCAAAAAAATGTGAGTTAATTATCTTTTAGTGCAATATATGTACAAACTACCTAAAACTCAATGTATCAAATATATGCATAAATTTAGTTATTGTGTAAACACAATGGAAAAAAAATATTATGCATAAAATTAATAAAATAATCAAAATACATGTCAATGTGGTCATGAGAAACATGAATATTTAGAATAAGTTAACGAAAATAAAACATCCATCGTCTAGCATATATAAATGATGGCAAATGGCAATCCATTGCCACATTTATTTTTTCTTTTAAAAATTTGGTTTCCGTTATTAGTACATGGCCATATGATACGAAGGAGGTCGACAGTATAATATCATTCAAACGTCGGGTATTAGGAAGTACGTACTTGGAGGTAAATAACATGATTCTTTCAAAAAAATTATGTATGTACGATCCTTTCATCCATTGTTAAAAATCATTTTTAAACCATATCACCAAAATCCTAAAGCATGAAATGCTACTGAAAAACATGTTGGATGCTTTCCTCCAGTGTTTGGTTTTCCTTGTTCATGAAGATATTCACCTTTAAAAGGAATATTATCAAACAAAACGATAAACCATATATTATACTCTTTGGACCATGGTAATGGAAGCTCACATAATGCATGTATCAAATATATTCATATTGAAATCATAATGGATAATTATATTAACTTTCATGCTTTAAATTCTTAGTAGGAAATAATAGGTTTCTTAACGTAGCTACACTTTATTTCTAAAAACAAAAGTGTAACGACCCTAGATTTTAAATTAATTTAAATTAATAATTTATTGAATTTTCGAATTAAATTTGTATAATTTATTATAAATGGAAGCGAGTTTCCCAGATTCAAATAGAATCTATATTAAGTCATATGATTTAAAAAATTGTATATGTGTGTATATATTGGATTTGAAATTAAAATTTTAAATAAGCGACTTACAAAAAAAATTGTTGATGGTTAAGACTTTAAAACAAAGTATCGTTATACAAAATAAATTTTTGTTAATAGTATTTTCTTTTAAAATAATGTGTATAGGGTAATAATAAGAAAGATAAAATATAAATACCTTTTGCTTACAAAATAAATAAAGTAGAAATAAACAAAACCCATAAATAAATATCACTTATATTTAATATAGGACTTTATTCATATCACAAGAAACAAAATACATTTTTAAAAAAATGTATAGTGTGAAACATAACAAAGAGGCAACTAGTTACATAGTATAATAAAAAGACTAAAACAAACATAATAAAAGCAGCCACCACTTTAAAAACAAAAGAAATAAAATATACTCAAGTATATAAACAAAACCTTTCAGCCGAGACAAGCTTGTAAAGCAAGTACAAATAAAAAACCTTTTAGCCGAGACAAACAAAGTAGTAATGCAAGACAACATATATTTTTCAAAACATGATAAGTATAAACAAATCAAACAAGACAGCAAACTATCTCCATGCTTTGTATAGCTGAAATGTAGTATGGGAAGAAAGTATACATGGTACAAGTAATAAATGCAAGCATGGCCAAACTTGTAAACAAAATAAAATTTGCTGTACATTTCTTTTCTTATATGTACAAGCCTAATTTATGCAGCACGAATTGGTATCTCATCAGCCACTCTATGGAAAGAAAATTACTGATCCTATATTGTATAAAAATAAATCAATGTTACCTGATGTACAAACATAAAATATATATATAACCGTGAAACAAATTTGTACATCCTGTAAACCTGTCTACTTCTCTTTTCTTTTATATATACCAATTTCCCCATCTTATTTCGTTCATAAGCTTAGAAAAGGATCTGAAATGATATCATCTTAAAACATCAAAACAAATCATTTACAACCAGAGCATCAAGGTAGGAGTTTCCAGGCAAAACATTTTATCTCTGCCTTTCTCTGTTCTTTCTAAACTTCAGGTGAGTAACTTTCTTTTAAAATAAATAAAAATTTTAAGTATCTTGATATCTGACTACATATGAATTACTGGAAATAAAATAGTATTGTGTGGATGTATTTGAGTTAATTCACTGTGTATATACATGAATGTATGATGGCATGCTTACTGATTGTGATTTATCCTTGCCTATTCTTAGTTTCCAGTCTTAAAATCTGATCAATAATCATTACCTCCAAATCTAATCTATGTTAAGGTTTAAATTTCAAACAAAATGTGTTAGATGTATTATAGATTATGGTTTTAAATTTTATTCAAGTTAAATAAATTAGTAATACTTCTGGAAATCAAGAAAAACCTGAGCAAATCAAATATGGGCCAAATTTCAAACATCTTGATTCCTGAATCCAGGAATGTGAACTGAATTTTTAAATCAAAAGATGATTTTTAAAACTGAAATCATGATTTTTAGAGATAGATTGAGGTTGTAGTTCTCGGTTGAACAAAAAGTGGGGTAGAGGCAATTTTTGGTGATTTTTGGGTTTGGAGTGGTCGGGGTTCTCTGATGTGATGGAGGGATGATCAGAGGGCTTGGGAAAAATATTGGATGACGGTGTAGTTGGTCGTGGTGGTGGTGGCATTCATTTGAAGTGTGTAAACCTAATTTTGGCATGGCTAAGAAATTTGACTCGTTCTTCGTCGGTGTTAACCCCTAAATTTCTACGACTTATGGCCTCACGACTTACGAGCTGTACGACTCATGGTCTTACGAGTCATGAAGTAAACGACTCATGGACTTTACGACTCATCAGACTTGGAAACATACGACTCATGGTGCGTACGACTCATCAGGTTCAACGAGTTATGAAGTATACGACTCATGGTCTTACGAGTCATGGAGTAAACGACTCATGGACTTTACGACTCATCAGACTTGGAAACATACGACTCATAAGGTCTTACGACTTATGGTGCGTACGACTCATCAGGCTTACGACTTAAAGGCTATCGAAACTAGAATCCAAGGCCCGGGCCTGTACTATTTTGATCTAATGAGTCGTCTACGACTTAACACGTCTTCCAACTAAGCCGCAAGATGGACCATAAGGCGCCCACGAGACATCATGAGTCGAATACGAGTCACGACTTACCATGAGTCGGATACGACTCATGACTTGGTCAGATTGAAAGCTCAGGAATCAGCTCCTATAAATACCCCGTCACTTCCAACATTGAGGGGACTTTTGGCAAATCATTTCTACAGCACTGTTACTCCGTCGAACTCTTCATTCATTCAGTAATCAAGGATCCTTCAAGCATTCGCGACACTACAACAAGCTTCGAGAGAAATTCCTCACATCCGACATGGATTCATCGAGTTTCACCGTCGAAGATTGAGCTAGTAGTCTAGATTGTTTCTTGTGATCAAATTGTACTGTTTCCTGAAGAGATTTGTATCAAATTGTAATCAAATCAGCAATAAGAGACTATAAAGTGGACGTAGGCTCAATTACGGGCCGAACCACTATAAATCTGTTGTTCATTTACTGCATTTCGGCTATTTTCCTGCTTATTTTCTGTTCCCGTCACACGGGTGGTGCTTTCACGATCTTATTACACACACTGGGTGTTATCGTTCGTATTTTAACGTTAACATTTTGGTGCTTTCACTGAGAACCCAACTCAGGCTACCATCCATCATTGCTTCGCACAAGTTTGTTGAAAAGATTTCCTACAGAACTAGAAGTCTATCAGACATAATGGCTCCTGGAAGGAAACGAAAGGTTGTCAGATCTGAAAATGTTCATGATGATACCGCCACCTCTGCTTCACCAAGTCAAGCAGCTCCAAGCGTTGGGGTGACGCGAGAGGAGCTAGACGCTGCTGTATCCGGACTATACCAGCAGATTGAGACTCAAAACAATCTGATGATGGAAAAACTGAACGCTTTGCTTGGCGCCAACCAAAGACCAGTGGGTAATGAAGAAAACACCGCTGATGCCCTTCACAACTCCGAAGGGAGGAATATTCCTCAGGGGGGATCAGGTGCTGCTGAAGGGGCACCCCTCCGAGCTGAAGGATCTAGACCATCGCCAATTTTCCACGAAAATCTGCCCGGGCAAACGTCTGAGAAAATGGCAGAAGTCTACTCTGCAAAATCTTTGAACAATGAGGAATATCTTTCTGGCATGATCAAGCAAATAATGAAAGAGAGCATGCAGAGAGGTGAAGATGAGAGTGAATGGGGATTCGCGCCAAGCAAGACTCCATTTACCAAGAAGATTCTAAAGGCTGAATTTCCTAGAAAATTTGTTCCCCCTACCATTCCTGCTTATCGGGGAACAAGTGATCCAAACCAATTCTTGTATAAGTATGATTGGCACATGACCGGTGCGAGGGCAACTGAAGAAATCAAGTGCCGGTATTTCCCAGTATATTTGGAAGGAGTGGCACTTCTCTGGTTCACCAAACTTCCTGTCCGATCAGTAGATCAGTTTTCCGATCTGACTAGAAAGTTTAAAGAGCAATTCAGGCTATACGCTTCAAAGGCAAAGGACATAATGTCATTATCCAGTCTTGAACAGAATCCGGGAGAACCTATTAAATCATTCCTGAACCGTTTCAATATAGCTCTGGCGGAAGTTGATAACGCAGAGCCACGGATGATCTTGACCTATTTGATGCGTGCTATCGACAAATCGAGCGAATTTGGAAAATGGCTGAAGATGAAAGAGCCAAATTCTCTCGAGAAATTCTACAAGAAAGCCGATGAATTCATACGCTTGGAAAATCTTCCAGCATCAATGAAGGTGGTAGCAACAAAGGTGGAAAATAATATTGCCGCTTCGGAAAAGAAAGATTCCGGAGGTCAGAAAAGGGAAAATCACGAGGGGAAGAAACAAAAGGATATAAAGAAACCTCGCTTCTTCAAACCCTCAGATTTCACTCCATTGACCGACACTCTGGAAAATATCTTCTTCGCCACCAAAGATGCCGTGGATTATCCCAAACCGGCTGAGATAAAACCAGGAAAGGGCGCTATGAGAAATGGAAAGTTCTGTCGTTTTCACAACCAACCTGGTCATGATACCAATGACTGTCGTCACTTAAAGAGCTTAATTGAAGAATTATTGAGAGAAAACAAGCTGCAACAATATGTCAAGAAAAACAGGAGTGATCCATCTTCGTCTACTCAGAGACAACAACCCTCTAATCAGCCGTCAGACTCAAGTAAAGGTGCTGCGGCACAAGAATCTGAGAGGCCCGTTATCAACGTCATTTCAGGGGGCCCACACCCAGCAGGCAAAAGCTGGGGTGAGATGGAACGATATGCTCACGCTTTGAAGTATATCCCGGCAGAAGAAGATGTTTTTGCTGTAGAAAACACAGTACCCTTAAAACAGCAAAAGATTTCAGATAATGATATTTTGTTCAAGGCTCGGGATTCTATTGGTATTGAAGCTCCGACCATTGACCCCTTAGTTATCTCTGCAGGAATTGGGCCAGCAATAGTAAGACGAGTACTCATTGATTGCGGTGCTTCCTGCAATATACTTTTCAAGAAAACATTTGACCAGATGAAGATCCCAATGGCCGACGTTCAGGCTTCATCACAAAAGATCGTTGGTTTTACTGGGGAACCACAACAACCAATCGGAACTGTCGATTTGTTCGTGGAACTTGGTGAAGGGCAGAAAAGGGTAACTCGAAGACAAACCTTTGTGATTGTCGATGGATTTTCTGCCTACAATGCTTTCCTAGGCAGGCCAGCTCTAGCTGCATTCAAGGCCATTTTGGCCCCGTGGTGCTTAACTATGAAGTTTCCCACAGAAAATGGTGTTGGTGTCATCAAGGGAGATCAAAATGCTGGACGTGAATGTTATCTTATAGAGCTTCGAGAAGCCAGAAAGAGAGAGATGGGTAAAGATGCGGCAGCTCCCCTCCGCATCAAAAACCCAACCTTATAGCAAATACAGAGTGGCCCCTGCACTGGAGAGCATAGTGGTGCAAGGCGGGAAATGGACCCCAGAAAATCCAGTGCAGAGGAAAATAGAGTGGTGCCTGTGGAAGTTACGGTACCAATACCTGTCGACTCCAAAGACCCAAATAAAGTGCTTAATGTGGGTTCGCAACTAAGTACAACAGTTCAAAATACACTGATATCATTTCTAAAAGCAAATCTGGACGTGTTCGCTTGGTGTCATGCTGATATGTGCGGAATCTCTCCAACAATTGCTGTTCATACTCTGAATATTGATCCGAAATTCACACCGGTAAAACAGAAAAGAAGAACTCAAGGTCCAGAAAGATCAGCAGCTTTAAAGGAAGAAGTAGATCGCCTCTTAGAGAATAATTTCATCAAAGAATCCACTTATCCAAATTGGGTTTCGAATCCAGTACTGGTTAAGAAGGCAAATGGAAAGTGGAGAGTATGCATTGATTTCTCAGATCTGAACAAAGCTTGCCCCAAAAACTGCTTCCCGTTGCCTAGAATCGATCAACTAGTAGATGGGACGGCTGGACATGAGTTGTTATCTTTTATGGATGCCTATTCCGGATACAATCAGATTATGATGAATGAACCAGATCAGGAGGACACAAGCTTTATCACAGATGTGGGACTCTACTGTTACAAAGTCATGCCATTCGGGTTAAAGAATGCAGGGGCAACATACCAAAGACTTGTCAACGCTATGTTCAAGCCACAGATCGGCAAAACAATGGAAGTCTATGTTGATGATATGTTAGTAAAGTCAAAGAAGGCAGTAGACCACATGGATCACTTGGCAGAGATGTTCTCAATTCTTCGGAAGTACGGAATGAAGCTCAATCCATTGAAATGTTCATTCGGAGTAGAGTCTGGGAAATTCCTGGGTTTCATTGTGAGCGCTAGGGGCATCGAGGCCAATCCTGCTCAAATCACAGCTCTAAGAGAAGTTAAAGCCCCTAGAACAAAGAAAGAACTGCAAAGTCTCAATGGAAAGGTTGCCGCTCTTAGTCGCTTCATTTCCAAGGCCACAGACAAATGCATTCCCTTCTTTGATGCTCTAAAGAAAGGAAAGAAAAATTTCGAATGGACTCCTGAATGTCAGAATGCTTTCGATCAACTGATTCATCATATGAGAACTCCTCCGGTCCTCTCCAAGCCTAGTGATGGCGAAGACCTCTTCATCTATTTAGCAATTTCATCCCATGCTTTAAGTGCAGCACTTGTACGAGAAGATATGAAAATACAACGTCCAGTTTACTACATCAGCAAACGGTTCGCTGGAGCTGAAATGAATTATTCAAAGATAGAAAAACTTGCTTATTGTCTGCTAATCGCTTCCAGGAAGTTGAGACCTTATTTCCAATCTCATCCTATCAAGGTCCTGACTGATCAACCTTTGAAGCAAGTCATGTATCGTCCTGAAACTTCGGGTCGTCTCTTGAAGTGGAACATAGAGCTCAGTCAATATGACATCACTTACCATCCTCGAAGAGCAATTAACGGACAAGCCTTAGCAGATTTCATTGCAGAATCCACTGATAAAGGTGACAGTAAGGAAGAAACAACTGACTGCATTCCGATACAGTGGAAGTTGTATGTTGATGGCTCGAGAAATGACTATTGTTCTGGGGCAGGAGTTGTGTTCGAAACTCCCGAAGGACGATCACTATGTTATGCATTGAGACTGGAATTTCCTTCGACAAACAATGAGGCAGAATATGAAGCCCTTATTGTCGGATTGAAGATCGCCAAGGAATTGAATATCAAAGTAATACAGATTTTCAGTGATTCTCAGCTTATTGTCTGCCAGGTGAAGAAGGAATTCCAAGCCAAAGGAGGGAATTTGCCTGCATATTTGACAAAAACTTCCGAACTCCTCAATGATTTAGATCACTACTCAATAAGCCACATACCCCGAGAGGAAAATATGAAGGCGGATTCTTTGGCAAAGTACTCAAGTTCCGGAGAAGCTCAATTGCTGGGATTAGTTCCTGTAGAAGTTCTGTCAGCTCCAAGCATTGATGAAATGGATATTGATTGGGTTATGACTACGTCTCAAGAGCATGAATCGTGGATGAGTCCAATCAAAGAATACTTACTCAGTGGTTCTCTGCCAGAAGATTCTAAGGAACGTCGAAAATTATTGAGAAAAGCGTCAAGATATGTGATTCAAGACGGCCGATTATACAGGCGAGGATTTTCAATCCCACTACTCCGATGTGTAACTAAAGAAGAAGCCAAGACAATCTTAGCAGAGGTGCACGGAGGAGAATGTGGAGACCATTCAGGTGGTCAAACACTTGCAAAGAAAATTCTCCGATATGGGTATTTCTGGCCGGATATTAATCGAGATGCTGCAGCTTACTCCAGGAAGTGTGACAAATGCCAAAGATTTGCAAAAATCCCAAGAGCACCTTCCACCGAACTCACACAAATGGTCAGCCCATGGCCATTTGCCATTTGGGGAATAGACCTAATTGGACCATTACCGATCGCTAAATCAGGAATTAAATATGCTATTGTCGCCGTTGACTATTTCACCAAATGGGCCGAAGCTGAACCTTTGGCCACCATCACTTCTAAAAAGATGATAAATTTTGTAACAAAGAATATCATTTGCAGATATGGTGTGCCACAGAAGATAATCACCGACAATGGCACTCAATTTGAAAGTGAAGAATTCCAGGATTTTTGCAAACGGTTCAGAATTCGAAAAAGCTTCTCAGCAGTGGCTCATCCGCAGGCAAACAGGCAAGTGGAAGCAGTTAACAAGATCATCAAGTCAACTATCAAAAAGCAACTTGAAAGAGCAAAAGGTGGTTGGGTTGATAAACTTCCATTAGCACTATGGGCGTACAGAACTACTCACAAAACTGCAACTGGGCACACTCCATTTTCACTGGCATACGGATCTGAGGCAATGATTCCAGTAGAAGTAGAGGTTCCTTCGCATAGAAGAGTTCATTTCAATGAAACCGAAAATGAAAAACTGCAACTTGAAGCGCTTGATTTTCTCGATGAGAAAAGAGAGGAAGCTAGGCTCAGAGTTTCAGCTCATCAGCAAAGAATAGCCAGGCATTTCAACTCCAAAGTTCGCCAACGCAGCTTTGAAATCGGAGACTTGGTTTTGAAAAGGATCATGACAGCAACTGGTGTGTTTGGGCCAAACTGGGAAGGGCCATATGTTATAGGCACTAAACTTCTTGATGGCACTTTCAAACTCATAACTGTTGAAGGAGATCCAATTCCAAGGGCCTGGAACAGCAATCATTTGCGCCCTTATTTTACTTGAAAGGAGCTCTGCTCAAAATTGTAAAATGATGATAAATGTATCAGTTGTATTGTGAAACATTGTAAATCAGTGTAAATGAATGAAAGCTATAAAGTGGACGTAGGCCCGATTCTTGGCCGAACCACTATAAATCTTGTGTTCTTTACTATTTCATAATGCCTGTTTTATTTCGATATGTAAATACTTTAAATGTATCGCTAAAATATCGATTCAAAATTGCAGGACATTATAACAAGGCTTGCTCATCACAAAGCTAAGCGACCTCTATAAATCAGCTAATGCACAAAGCAAACAACAAAAATTCCAAACTCAAATCCTACGCAAGGAAAACTTCACATAAAGAGTTGGCGACTTTACCGGGACAAACCTTCGTTCACTAGTTGAGATTGTCGTTATGAACGGGCATCCAACTAGATAACTCGCGTTTGTCTCGTGAAGTCATTTAACGGTGAAGAACACTCCTTCGGATGAAGTAATTTACTCGCAAAAGGAAAAAAGATGTGCTTGGAAATGATGATAAGAGATCCCTAATGGGCAAATGATGAGAGAAAATTGCCAAGCAAACAAAGAAGCAGACAAAGGGAGGTATGCCTCTCAACAGGAAGGCCGAGAGATCCACTAAAGGGACGCCTTTCCAATCGGAAGGAACAAGACCCTCGCTAACTGGTCGTGATGCATCCGACCAGATAGCGTATGTCCGCCCCATGGATCCACTCGCCCCTGAGACGCAACCTACCTGGCACACCAACAGACCAAAGCCCTCTAACAAGGCACGCCAATAAATGGGAATGCTTTACTCAATCAAAAAGATCGGTGGGACTACCAAAGGGGCACCTTGTTAGTTAATTGCGATCGTTTGTGCAAGCAAACATCCAATCAAGCAACTTGCGTTCGCCCCGTAGACCTCTGACCATGAGAAAGTAGCTTCCAGGCAATCACAAGCCCTCTTCGGAGGCACAAGCCCTCTTCGGAGGCACAAGCCCTCTTCGGAGGCACAAGCCATCTTCGGAGGCAAAAGCCCTTTTCGGAGGCACAAGCCCTCTTCGGAGGCACAAGCCCTCTTCGGAGGCACAAGCCATCTTCGGAGGTAAAAGCCCTTTTCGGAGGCACATTTCATCAGGGTAAAAGTGCAAAATGCTTCTCTTCGGAGACCCACTTCACCCGGGTAGAAATACAAAAAATTGCTTCTCTTCGGAGACCAAAATCAAGACTTCTTTGGAAGCACAAGACCTCTTCGGAGGCACACCAATACCCCACAAAGCATAATGCTACTCTTCGGAGTCCACATGCTACTCCTCAAAAATACCAAAATAAAGCCCTCCTTAGAGGCACACTTCGGTTCTTAAGGAAGATCTACTTGTTCATCTAAAAAAAAAAACTCTTCCCCAGAAATCGAAGTGCTAAGTAATATCTTCTTCTGAGATTCGCTTTACCGCGTAGGAGAATTCACTTCTCAAAAACATGAAGTAAACATCTCCGAAGGTTGAAGTGTGAAAACTTATCTGAAAATGAGACACACTCCGTTTAAGTAGAATAATCATTCCCTCAAAGATGGAATAGTTATTCTATGGAAAATAAGAGTACGGGTCTCGCTAAAAGCGAAAGATATTGTAAAGCACTTGTGGTATAGGGGCAATATCATATGATACGGCTACAACAATAAAAAGCAGTATTCAAGCAACATACCACAAGCACATAACAATATCACGCGAAAAAGCTGTGGAATAAATGCATTCTTAAACACAAACAAAAAGTTTGTACAAGTGAAAAGAATCGTTTGTTCTACATTAAAAATAAAAAACAAATGCATTCTCACATACACAAGAGTTTGTACAGGTAAAATAATTGATTTATTTAGCACTACAAAAATTCTTTACATGTGCAGATATCTCGAACAAGCAAAAGCGGGGACCGGTACCCGCACAATCCCCGGTCAATACATGCAAAGAGAAAAAATAATAAGTAGAAAATCCAGCTTGATTATTCCTTCTTCTCACCACCCTTGGAGCTCTTTCCCGGCCTAATGATTAGCTTTTGAAGTCGTTGCGAACGGGCAGGGGCAGAAGGAGAAAGTGGTACAGCCGGATCAACTACTGCTTCCTCTTCAGTGGAAGTCTTCTTCTTTTTCCTTACAGCACGCTTCCCCTTCCTCTTTGAAGAAGACTCGCTCCCCGGAGTAGCAAGCAATGTTGAAAGCTTCGTATCGTCGTCAAGAGACCGCTTCGGGGTCTTCTCGATGTCTTCAAAATCCTCCGCCTTCTGTTCCTGAGAAGCAGCTGGATCATCCAAGCCTTGAAGAGCTTCGATTTTCTCTGCCTGTGATCCCGGTTGGGAAGCAGAAGGAGGAGTAATTTGGGAAGACGGAGGAACGGCAATCGAAGGAGTGAAAGCTTGTGTAGTGCTTGGTGCCTCCGCTGTAGAAGAAAAGAAGTTAAAATCAGCATCCCCCAAAAATAAAGAAGGCATTGGTTCATCAAAGTTTAAGTAACAAGTAAGAAGGTCATCGAATTCAGCTAAGTCAAATGACTGGTTCATTAGACCCGAGACGACATCAAGAGTACCTGGAGGAGTTGGCTTTGCAAGATCCACCTCAAACTTCTCGGCTTCAATATCATCCAGTGCCTCATCTTCAGTAGGAGTAGTTGCAGTTTCCTGGGCAACTTTAGCTAGTTGTAAAGAATGAGAGCTGGAATCTATAATATTAACGTCGGCTGAAGTGGAAGTTAGAACGGGGGCAGTTAAAGGAGTTTCTTCTTTTGGAGGCTCTTCTCCCATTGTTTCAGCTCGTATTTTGGCAAGTTGCTCCTTCCCCCTAACAAGAGCGGCACGAGCCTCATCATCGAGATAGCGCTCCTCAAGTTCCAACTCATTATAGCCAGCCCCGCCAAGCATATCCATTGCGACTTCCCACACTTCAGCCAATGTAATTTCATAACCGGGACCAAGAAAAGAGAGGCTCCCACGACCCAGAACGCTGTGTAAGTAAAAGTCGAATAAAGTAGAGCTGATGTCTGCTTTCGTCGCCTCATGTGATTGCTCAGCCGCTTCCTTTTCGGCAATGGCAGCAACCCGACCAGCGGTAGCCTCATCACGCTCTACCTCAGCTTTAGCGAGTCGAGACTTTAGTAACTCAATCTCTACGTTCTGGGAAGTGACTTTTTCCCGCAAATCGGCGTTTTCTGTGCGGTATTTCTCAGTAATATGCTGTTCAGCGGCAAGCTTCATTTCAACATCTCTCTGTGCAGCATGGGCATCCCGCACTTGTTTTTGAAAGACCTCTTCTTTTTGGATATGAGATGCAGAAGAAGAGGCAAGATCTTCTTTAAGTTTCTTAACCTCGGACTCAAGTTTTGCATAACCATCAGCAATATTTGTCATCTCGAGATTATGCTGTTTGCAAACTTTGTCCCACTCCGCCTTGTCGTTTTCCATAGTCAGCATTGCCTCAAGGTTTGCACGATTAACCCTTTGGAGTTCATCGACAAGCTTCTGCCACTGCGACATCCTCTCGATATTAAGCCTGACTGCGTCAAGACTGCTAAGCATGTCTGATTTATCAATCGGAACTATGTCCAAGTCAAAGCGCACCCCTTTTAGGCACCAATTCGGAAAACAGCTCTGAAGTGTTGGGGGGCCGTCCTTGACTTGATATTGCGGTCTGTTAATGATAGTCTAAATGTCAGATTTCTTCAGAGGAGGAGAGCTAGCCAGAATATCGGAAGGAATGGGAGCGTCAGTCTTTTCAGAGATTTCAGACGCGTCGATCGGTTTAGATCGTTTGCTCGGTTCGTCGGCAATCTGAGTTTTTCCCTTATCATCGTAAGACTTCCGCTTATGAGAGTAGTCACTCCTGTGCGAAGAGTCATATCGCTCGGCATCTTTCCTTCTTTGCCACTGATCATAATCCCGTTTCTCCTGGGCTTTCCTTCGAGCCCTCTCTTCATCTGTTTCTTTTGGAGTATCAAGGTACTTTCTAAAGTCATAGGTGCCGCGGCCACCACGGTACTTGAATGAGTCATAATATGAACCTGTACGTCCCATTGGAGAACCTGAAAGCAAAAAAGGAGTAAAGTTTAGAGATTTCCAGGAGAAAGAGGATAAAAGTTTATAAGTGCTGAAAAATCCTAAGTGTGTGTGGCGTGCAAGCTACATGCATCAAACTACAGACCACGCTTTAGTGTGGAAACAGAGACGACTGGCGTAGTAGGCGTCTGGGTTTCTTTAAAGGTAGAAGTCGCCTCGACAACGGAAGAAGTTGCTTTTGGATTGTTATCCCCAAAAAGCTCTCGAGAAGTTATCATGATATCGCTCAAGCCATCAAAGGTGTCATCACCCAGGAGTTCAGCAGACTTCTCTTTCTCAACCTCTGTATCAATGGATTTCTCAGGAACTCGAAGATTCTCTTCCTCCTCAGTAATTGGGGTAAGCGCCGACTTGCTGACTAACCCTACGACATTGATGGATGCGGAACATTTTACCAAAGCAGCCTCCGTGACGGGTGCTTCTGATGCAGTTTCTTCTACAAAAGCTGGGGCATTCAAGTCCTCCGCTTGGGAACCTGAGACAGCTAACGTTTCCGCATCAGAACTCGAGATTTCATGAATTTGAGTCGATCTAGAAGGATGTAAAAGTCCAAACTGGTGGAGAAACTCATCTTTCAACAAGAATTTCACATCTCGTTCTTCAGTCGGAACAGCCATGAGCTTCTCCAGAGTTTGCTTATGACTAGGATCCCTAGAGGGAGACAGGAGCGTTGAAATGAGAAAGCAAAGTTAAAACACTTGGTGATTCGGACTGCAAGATACTCAGAGAACAAGGAGAAGAAAGGATAGGCATTCTTACTTCCTTCTCTCCACACGGCATAAAAACCAGGGGGACAGCGAACATAAAAATACTGAGTCAAAAACCCGTGAGCAGTATCAGGGAGGCCGACAACCAGTTTGCGATTCCTGGCACTTCTTATAACAATGATCGAAGGATGATCTTTGATTCTGACGAAAGAGCATAGATAACAGATTTCGTCAACACTAGGGAGACGGTCAAGCGTTCTGCCAAATAGTACGCATAGCCCCATTAGAACAGCATAACCATTGGGGTGTAATTGGAATGGAGCGATTGCCAGTTGGCGGAGAAGGTGTTGAAGAAAGTTGTTGAAAGGAGGAATGGCTCCGCACGAGCACATTTGTCGGTTGACTGCTACAAAGCCAGAAGGCGTTACATCAGCAGTGTTGTTCTTCTCAGGAAGGATAGCGTCGTCCTCAGCAATGCCAAATTGAGTGCATAACTGCCGAAAAGTTTTGTATACTAGGGTGGAAGATGCTCTCTCTGGGGGATTGACTAAAGGAGCTGGAATGAGAATGGATTCTCCAGTCTGAACTGTTACATCTCTTCGTTGAGAAGCCATTCTACACAAGCAACTGGATATTCAAATATGAAGGTGCACGTTTCCTAAATAGTGTGAAGTGTTGTGCAAAACTAATAAACATAACAAATAAATACAAGCTGGAATTAAGATAGTCGGTAATTGATCGATTATCAAATTTCAGGAATTGTTAATTTAAAAGTTCAGGTACGGCATTAGTGCAAACCAGACATTTTCAGTTGATTAGTTCAATGTTGCTTTAATACTTTGCTTGAACTTATTGATTTAAAGCACTTCGTTCACACAATCTATTTATGTTAACTATCTTTTATTGACTAATCTGTCACTTGATGTGGGCAGTCGGTGACAGTATATTTGTCCCAATTTTCTGTGGATATTGTATTAGGCAGGTTATTAGTTTGCAAGCTAGAATGATCTGTGGGAAAATGCAGCAGTTCAAAGTTCATGAAAAGCTTAAGGCATGAGTCGTTCACGACTTATATTCAAAGTTCATCCATGGCAGTTCAAAACTCATACAAAGTCTAAGTCATGAGTCGCCCACGACTTATGTTATGACTCGTCTACGACTTAAAGGTTACAGGGCAGGTTAGCAGTACTTCAGGTCTTAAGTCGTGAGAAAATAAGAGAGGCTACAGTCCAAAGCGGCATAAAATCCTAAGTCCTGAGTCGTCCACGACTCAAGAATTATGTCTTAGGGGGCTTGACTCGTGAATCGTACAAAGTTACTGAACCATGGCCATGCCAGCACCTCCCTCGATTTGAACCCATTGACTTTTCTTCTAACCCATCTTCATCCAAACCCGATAACCCTATAATCAAACTACTATCCTTATCCCCATTCCAAGACACCATTAAGCCATCCATTGAGTTAAGTTCAGATCCTCAAAACCTCGCCAACCTAGTCCATTAACGCCTGAAGCGCAATAACCTTACATCTCCATCGCCCTATTCATCTAAAAGATGAAATCGAGCAAAAATCAAGCTCATGAACTACCGGTATGGAAGAATTCACAACAGAGCATTGCACGAGGGGATGGGTTAGGTATAGGGGGAGAGTTCACGAATCAATGACGATTAAAGGTCGAGGATGGGTCAGAGGCACTTACGCAATGAAGAATCGAGAATCGAATTGGTTGACTGACAAAAAAGGATGAAATTGCCTTGAGAAAGCTTGAAGAAACAGCAATGGCGAGTACGACTCAGAATATGGGTAATGGATAGAGGAAACGACTCAAGCATTTTATACCATTGGGCAGCGGAACACGAAGAGGTGTATACGAGTTAAGATGAGTCGAAGCACACGACCCGCGACTTAGGCGTGTACTTCGAGGGGCAAATGTTAACCCCTAAATTTCTACGACTTATGGCCTCACGACTTACGAGCTGTACGACTCATGGTCTTACGAGTCATGAAGTAAACGACTCATGGACTTTACGACTCATCAGACTTGGAAACATACGACTCATGGTGCGTACGACTCATCAGGTTCAACGAGTTATGAAGTATACGACTCATGGTCTTACGAGTCATGGAGTAAACGACTCATGGACTTTACGACTCATCAGACTTGGAAACATACGACTCATAAGGTCTTACGACTTATGGTGCGTACGACTCATCAGGCTTACGACTTAAAGGCTATCGAAACTAGAATCCAAGGCCCGAGCCTGTACTATTTTGATCTAATGAGTCGTTTACGACTTAACACGTCTTCCAACTAAGCCGCAAGATGGACCATAAGGCGCCCACGAGACATCATGAGTCGAATACGAGTCACGACTTACCATGAGTCGGATACGACTCATGACTTGGTCAGATTGAAAGCTCAGGAATCAGCTCCTATAAATACCCCGTCACTTCCAACATTGAGGGGACTTTTGGCAAATCATTTCTACAGCACTGTTACTCCGTCGAACTCTTCATTCATTCAGTAATCAAGGATCCTTCAAGCATTCGCGACACTACAACAAGCTTCGAGAGAAATTCCTCACATCCGACATGGATTCATCGAGTTTCACCGTCGAAGATTGAGGTAGTAGTCTAGATTGTTTCTTGTGATCAAATTGTACTGTTTCCTGAAGAGATTTGTATCAAATTGTAATCAAATCAGCAATAAGAGACTATAAAGTGGACGTAGGCTCAATTACGGGCCGAACCACTATAAATCTGTTGTTCATTTACTGCATTTCGGCTATTTTCCTGCTTATTTTCTGTTCCCGTCACACGGGTGGTGCTTTCACGATCTTATTACACACACTGGGTGTTATCGTTCGTATTTTAACGTTAACAGTCGGCGAGTGATCGAGTGTTACGAAACTCGAGGGGATGGACATAGGGAAGTAGACGAGGTGGTGGCCGAAGTTTCGCACGTTCAGATGGTCTGAGCTGCGTGAACGTGGAATTGCCAGGTTTTGTGGTGGGGTCGCTGTCGAGTGTTCCAGGTTTCCGGGTTTTGATTTATACTCGAATTCGAGTTCGAGTCGAATCGGAGGGGTTTGGATGGTCGTTGTTAGATCGGGGGATGATAGTCGACTTGTTGATGACGTCGGCGATGACCGGAGTTGGCCTGAGGGGCTGTGCACGTGCACCGTGAAATTGTTTGGAGGTCTGGAAAATATTTGGAAGTGGGGAAGAAGCTAGGTAAACTCTCGTGTGTTGACTCGAGTGTTTACTTGAGATTTTTGGGGTTGAACTCGAAGAAAGAATGGGTAGGGCTCGGGTATGTCTGGGTAGTAGGTTTTAAGAACCTGATTTGTTTCTAAATTTAAAAACAAAAAAAAACTGAATTTAATTATTAAGCAAAGTTTAAATCTAAATTTGAATTTGAATTAAAGATAGTTTGAATCTGAGTTAAAAAAAAGTTTTTTTTTAACAACCTTAAATGTTTAAAAAGTTTAAATTGTTTAAATAGTTTAAAATTGAAAATAATGTTTTCAAACACATTGTAAATAATAATTTAATCATAAGTATGAATGAGCTATACTTTATGTAATAAAGATTTAAATGATATATAATTAAGTTAATTAAAATGAATAATTTAATTATTTAATTTATTAATGATTGGATTAATTGAAGAAGTAATTTAAGGGTTGAAGAAATTAATCGGTGATTGAGGGTTATAAATTAAATATTAATTAATGATTAAAATTGATTAATCAAGTGATTAAGCAAAAATTAATGTAAGGATAACGTGATAAATTTATTTGGTAATAAATTTGAGAATAATTAATTTATTAAAGAAATTAATTTATTTAAAGGATAATTAATCAATGGAAGTGATAAATAAATAAGTATTAATTATGGAGTAATTAACTAGTTATTGAAATTAATAAATTCAGGTAATTGGTAAATTAGTTTATCTCAAATGACCTGGAATTAATAAATCAGAATTGGATAATAAATTCATAAGTAAATAAATTTGATTGGAAATAAATTGAATCAATTAGGATAAAACGATTAATTAATCCTGCTTATAAATGATTATTAAATACTTGACCTTACTTATGGATGATCGTATTATATGTGATGCCTTGAATTGATTTCCCTAGCTGATTCGTGATATTTTGTTCTGTGGATTGAGCTGTGTATAATTTATCCATTCATTTACATTGATATACATATCTGTGATTTGTACGATAAGCGTTATAGTTTATATCGCTTATCAACTATACTTCTGTGTTTTAATCTATGATGGTCGAATGATGTTGCACTATTGTGTTAAACCCCTGGACCACACTCATACACACACAAATATGGATTTCACGAGGAAATCGATTAAGTCATAGATTTTGAAACGATTTTAAATAGACAATTTGAATTCAAATGTTTTGGAAATAGATTGGGTTTAAATGTGAAAAGCTTCTGAAATGGAATTTCAAAGATGGAATTTATTTTGAATAACTCGATAAAATATGAAGTTGGATAATTTGATTTAAATTTGAATTCAATATTTGATATTGAATCCTATGATTTGAAAATCTGGGACATTACATTTGGTATCAGAGCTACGGTAAAACTTTAGCTCAGGAGTGTAACACATTAAGTAACTCATTAGAGATAGGGTGAAGTATCCCTAGAATGAGTGTATCCCTAAAATATCAGTTTGAACGCCTCAGTAAATTATCTTAATATCCACTGATAGTGAGTGTGAGTGCAAGAAGAGGACGAGATAGGGGACAGGGGAATACGACTATAAATGGTCAATACCCTACAACAGTGGAAATAATTTTCTCTATCAATTTTCTTTGATTCGATCTCAAATTCTTTAGATTTCTTCGTACCAGCTACAAGAAGAAGTTTCAGTGTAATGATGGCTCTACGAATCATTGTAGGAAATCCTTACTTCGTATTTCACCGGTTTCTTATCAGTTTTTGATTTAAACTCTAATGAATATGAATTTGAAATTGGAAATTTTAAATTGAGTTAAATTGAATAATAGAATATGAAGCTAAATTTGAATTGAATCGATAAAATGATTTCGTTTAAAACCAAATTTGAAATTCTATTATAATTTCACGGGTTAATTGAAGTCCGAAGAAGGACAAATTAGTATATATATTTTGAGATATTCCGACTTGAATTTGGAATCCATATCCTGTGTTTGAGGAATTATAGGAGATCGAATTTGTCTATCTCTGTCTTGTTTTCGTGCCTGCGAATTTCGAGGACGAAATTCTTTTAAGGGGGGAAGTTTGTAACGACCCTAGATTTTAAATTAATTTAAATTAATAATTTATTGAATTTTCGAATTAAAATTGTATAATTTATTATAAATGGAAGCTAGTTTCCCAGATTCAAATAGAATCTATATTAAGTCATATGATTTAAAAAATTGTATATGTGTGTATATATTGGATTTGAAATTAAAATTTTAAATAAGCGACTTACAAAAAAAAATTGTTGATGGTTAAGACTTTAAAACAAAGTATCGTTATACAAAATAAATTTTTGTTAATAGTATTTTCTTTTAAAATAATGTGTATAGGGTAATAATAAGAAAGATAAAATATAAATACCTTTTGCTTACAAAATAAATAAAGTAGAAATAAACAAAACCCATAAATAAATATCACTTATATTTAATATAAGACTTTATTCATATCACAAGAAACAAAATACATTTTAAAAAAATGTATAGTGTGAAACATAACAAAGAGGCAACTAGTTACATAGTATAATAAAAAGACTAAAACAAACATAATAAAAGTAGCCACCACTTTAAAAACAAAAGAAATAAAATATACTCAAGTATATAAACAAAACCTTTCAGCCGAGACAAGCTTGTAAAGCAAGTACAAATAAAAAACCTTTTAGCCGAGATAAACAAAGTAGTAATGCAAGACAACATATATTTTTCAAAACATGATAAGTATAAACAAATCAAACAAGACAGCAAACTATCTCCATGCTTTGTACAGCTGAAATGGAGTATGGGAAGAAAGTATGCATGGTACAAGTAATAAATGCAAGCATGGCCAAACTTGTAAACAAAATAAAATTTGCTGTACATTTCTTTTCTTATATGTACAAGCCTAATTTATGCAGCACGAATTGGTATCTCATCAGCCACCCTATGGAAAGAAAATTACTGATCCTATATTGTATAAAAATAAATCAATGTTACCTGATGTACAAACATAAAATATATATAACAGTGAAACAAATTTGTACATCCTGTAAACCTGTCTACTTCTCTTTTCTTTTATATATACCAATTTCCCCATCTTATTTCGTTCATAAGCTTAGAAAAGGATCTGAAATGATATCATCTTAAAACATCAAAACAAATCATTTACAACCAGAGCATCAAGGTAGGAGTTTCCAGGCAAAACATTTTGTCTCTGCCTTTCTCTGTTCTTTCTAAACTTCAGGTGAGTAAATTTCTTTTAAATTAAAAAAAATTTAAGTATCTTGATATCTGACTGCATATGAATTACTGGAAATAAAATAGTATTGTGTGGATGTATTTGAGTTAATTCACTGTGTATATACATGAATGTATGATGGCATGCTTACTGATTGTGATTTATCCTTGCCTGTTCTTAGTTTCCAGTCTTAAAATCTGATCAATAATCATTACCTCAAAATCTAGTTGTAACGACCCGAAAATTTCAGTGGTTTTATTTATTTAATTAATTGAATTTTTTGAAATTTTAAACAGTAAAATTTTGAAATATAAATTTGATTTTTGGAATGCGTCTAATTAAACATAGCAACTGGTAAATTTTCATCCGAAAATATGAAAATTTATTTCGCGCGTAAATTTACTTCAATTTAATCAGTTAAAAATTGGTGATAATAAAATGTTTTCCAAACCTAAATATTTTACATAGAAAATTTGTAAATCATCTTCTGAGTGAGACGTCATCTTTCGTTTCGTCAAATTTGGACATCTATTGCTCCGTTTATCTTAATTCTGGCTGAATAGCAGCATTTTCGGTACCGATTATCGACTTTTGATCGGATGATCGTACCACAAATATCTGTGTACCGTTTTGATCGTCTCGTCATGCTAATCTCCACGGTATATTCAACTCTGTATTTTGAGGTCCGGTACGCGACAGAAACAATAAAACAGTGCGTCGTACCGGTACCCTGAATTGTAAACGTATAAAGTTGAACGGGTCCTTTTTTCTTCTCCTAGCATTTATTATAGCATTCAAACTTTATACGTTTTTTTCTCATCAAACTGAACAGCTACTTTATTTACCTTTTGAACTGTTCAATATTTAATTTATAATAAGTGGCTTCAGTACCTTACCTTCTTTTGCAAACAATTCTCCTCTGCGTCTCTTCTCCTCTGTCAAGAGCCACGTGAGCCAATGAACAACTTGCCTTCTCCTCTTCCTTTACCTACTCCTTTATTTCTTTTCCGCACCCTTCACTTTTCCCACTGCATCTCGCTCGAAACTCCACCCAGGCAACCTCCGCCGTGAAACGCCTCCCACTCATCCAACCATGTTCATCTTCACCCTTCCCTTCGCCCATGCTCTTCGTCCCACCGCCACCATAACGACCACCCAACGCCTGCTGACCATCTCCCTCTGAGCCTCCACCGAACAGCAGATCCGTGCCTCTACCTTCCTCTTCGTGCACAAACACCCCACCGAAGCCATCATCACCTTGGCCTCTGCGTGCTGTTCCAGATCTCCGCCCTATTAAATCCCTCCCCACCGCATGCAACCTTGCCTTCCGACGCACGCAAACCAAGGCCGGAGCCTTCCCACGCAAGCAACACTCCAACCTCGCCAGGCCTTGCTCCTCCTCTGTGCTTATATAAGTGAGTATATATTAATATATTGTTATAAAGTAAGGTTATTAAGGGTTATATTAGCTTTACAGTTGGATTTGTATGTATATAATCTGTTAACAAATATGTATATCTAACTAAGTTATATATTTTATCTGTTTATATATGAGTTGGGCAAATGATTGTTATCAATATTTTTTATATACCTTACATATATATATGCAAAGTATGCCATTTTATCTCAGCCGAAAGAAATGGTTTATATATATATTATATATGTTGTAAAAACTAGTTGTTTACTAAGTATTTTTCTGTTGGATATATATATTAAGGATTTATGCTTTCCGTCCTGTTTATAGAATATTTATATGTATGGTTTACTAAGTTTTCGAAATCTTATATAGATATGTATATAATATAAGGATAGCTTTCGTGTATATATGTTGAAGTAACAGCCAGTTTTATTTAGCTTGTTAAAGTCATAGTAGATCTACATATATATAAGCCTCAACAGCAAATTTTGTAATGGAATATATGTATACATATATAGTTTCTATGTATGTTTAGCTTTAGTTATATATTTACTATTTTGACAGATATATTAATATATATATACGAATGTTTATATATTTATATAGTAATTGCTTGTTATGAAAGTATATAAGTATGTTATATGTATAAGTTTAAAATCAGTTGTCTTATTTTATATATTGTATATATAAGCAGGTAGTCGCATATGTTCTTTTCAATCTGAAAGCAACTTTATTCTTTGTTTTACATTTTTCAGTTTTATTTGTGTAATATACACTTATTTTGAAATGAAGATAGATTTCGTAACCACTGTGTGTATATATATAAATTGTTGCTTATATATTGGTTCTTATATATGTATATTTGTTACATTTGTATTCTCTTCAATCTGACAATGTTTTCCAACTTTTTCTTTATAGTATACTAGTGTAGTGATGCATGCTTTATATATAGACTATTTTATAATATAGGACATAAAGTCAAGCCTGCATAATTGTTTATACATCTTTAATTGTTCGCATATACATCATGCCTGCATTTTTATGTAGTGTCTGAAATTGTATATTGTTTATATATAGGTCTTAGTGTATATATTATGGCAGTATGGTTTTAAAAGTATGTTAAACAATATTAAAATTTTAGATTTTAACATGCATGTAAGTTTGGATATACATTAGTTTATATATTTGAAAATTTGTTTTTTTTTTACGAATATTTTTATATGTTGGGATTAAATATTGATTTGAAATTTAATATGTGTTGAAATTTGAAAAGAGTGATTGTGTATATATATATATATATAGTTATATATGGTTATATATATTCAATTATATCATTTATCTTCATCGATCCGATTCTGATTTTATTTCGTTAATTTCTATCTATCAGCTTTGTCTGTCGTATTCGTGTCAATCTAGCTTTGCTTGGGAATTCGTACTTGGATTCGTAACTCATCTCATCCTAGTTCGTCTCTAACCACGAAAGGTGAGCAATCACTCACGATTAATGTTCTTATATTTATTAGATTTAATTTCAATTGAAACGTCAATTGAAATATGCTACTGTTAGTTGTTCACATTGTTATATATATATGTCATTAACTGTATCTGTTCACCTGTGACATCTGACACCATTATATATATTGTTGATATATGCCTGTTTCTGTTGTTATTTTATTTTCTTATCTGTTATCACTCTGCAAGTTCCCTGTTAGTATAGAATCACTATGGGTTGAAATGATACATACCCGAACGATCTGTAGAATAGGAGAAAATCGTTATGGGTTGAAATGATAAACCCAAGCGATTTTCATTGAATTGAATTTGGGATTTCGGGTTGAAAAGATATATACCCGAATATGTTTTAAATTGCGGATTGAAATGATAAATATCCGTATCACTTGACCATAGGATAGAAAATTATATACAGGCACCGTTGGTCTATATATAAACGTTTGAAAATGATTTCTATGGTTTTGAAAAGAATATAGGGTTTTGATAAATATTGATTTAAAAGATTTATTAAAGTTGATTTAATAAAGTTGATAAATAATATGTTTAAGTATTTATTTAATGTCTATATTTTCAAATATAGAATTTGTAATGATTTGAAATTTGATTGAAATTGTATTTAAGAATTATACTTAAATAAGTTTGATTTGAAATGTATTGAATTTGAAATTTAAAGAAGTGATTTACAACTTGATTTGAGAAGGTAACTTAAATGGATATTTCAAACGTATAAATATTTAAATGAGATATTTGTTTATTTAAATTGTAAAATTGAAATTGTATTCAAATGTTATGGAAATGTTAAGCTAATATTTCAAACTAAATAATTGTAAAGTGAATCTGATATGTATATAAATTTACCGAACTTAGTTTTGAAATGATGAATATTTAAAGCTTTGATATATATTAAAATTGATATGGCTTATTTTATGGTTCAGATATGTATTTGAAATCGATAATTTGAAATGGTTTATTTAGAAGCTAAATCGAGTTGAAACGGATGATTTGAGATTTGATTAAAATAAATTAAATTTTTGGAATTCGAGTTAATTTGAATCGATTTTTGAAATTTGAGGAAACTAATTTATTTTATAACGAAATTTTATTATCTAAACCGTTTAAAAAGGAAAGTGTTATGATTGCCAAAATACTGTGATTTCCAGACTATGTGTGACGTCCTAGGCTTTTTAACCTTCAGCAACGGTTCACGACCGGTAGGCTTTTCAACCATCCCAGCCCCGCTGTGGCTCACAGTGATACCTCGGGTTTGCTTTTACGGCCACCCTCTCGAGTCGCAACCAACCCCAAAAGGCCTTATACTACCCCCGGGGGCATGTAGGGGTAAGAGTCTCCCGTTCGCCACCTAACGCAAAGCGAGAACCCCCTATCACGCTGTAATGTAGCAAACCCGATCCCCGTTAAAATAATTTCGTCCCCGAAATTTAAACAAAAGTAATTTAATAATCTTAATTTTAATTAATCCAAATGATTAATTAATCAAATTAAATTAATTATCTATTAAATTTCCTTATAAATTTAATGAACATAAATCTTTAAATTCTAATTTACTTTAAGATAAAACTTTGTTCTTATTAATAATCAAGTTATCACTTACAAAGTATTTTAAATCAATTTACTTTAATTTTACCTTCAAAATTTCATTTTAAATTTAAAGATTTTAAAATGAAAACAAATTATCTTAAACAACGTTTTAAACAACATTTCTAAAACTCTTTTATTTTACAAGTTAAAGAAATACTCATTCAATAAAGAAATTTAAAAAGGGTTCTAAACAAATTCATATTTAAATTTATAAAACTTATTTATTTCCAATCTAAAATTCAAAACCAAACTTGAATTCATATATTAAAAACTTTGATTTCAAATCCTGTCTTAATATTTCTTCATAATTTAAATTCAGTTTAAATTTAAACTGACAGGCTTTTAAAAACCTGGCAACACATAATTACCCGAGACCTTACAAAATTACTTCGAGTTTTCTTCCGTCCCTACTCCTTCGAGTCGAACGCAAAGAAACATCGAGCCAAACCTGTTAAGGTTCGGAGTTCATCTTTGAAGTTTGGATGGGTAGAGTTGGATCTGTCGGAGAACAGAAGCGAGTGATGGTATCTCAGGTAATAGTAGCTCTGTGATGAGATGCAGTGACTATGGATGTTCCACAGAAGATTTTATTATAACTCGGGTGAGTATCGGGTGAGTATTTGATAGTATATGCTTGTGATTTAAAATTAAAATCTTTAATAAGATTATTAAATTACCTTTGTTTAAATTTCGGGGACGAAATTATTTTAAGGGGGATCGGGTTTGCTACATTACAGCGTGATAGGGGGTTCTCGCTTTGCGTTAGGTGGCGAACGGGAGACTCTTACCCCTACATGCCCCCGGGGGTAGTATAAGGCCTTTTGGGGTTGGTTGCGACTCGAGAGGGTGGCCGTAAAAGCAAACCCGAGGTATCACTGTGAGCCACAGCGGGGCTGGGATGGTTGAAAAGCCTACCGGTCGTGAACCGTTGCTGAAGGTTGAAAAGCCTAGGACGTCACACTATGATTTCGAAAGCATTATAACTTTGGAAAGTAATATGATTTTGAAAATGGATATTTGAAGTGAAATGATATCGTATTAAATTGGGTTTTGAAATGATAATGATTTTGGTTTAAAGTATAAACTATTTTTGAAACGACCACGGTGTTATAATAACGATTAGTTGGCAAAGAGACCGGGATCGGATATGGACATACTCTCTGTCGATACCGAAAACCACTTTGACAACCGTGTACGCGGTGGAGATTCCAGAATGAAGTAGGATGGTGGCGGCGTTCTTAAGGTATGTTACGTGGACCCAACTCCCGTGAGTTGGCATAAGGTGGCTAAAACAGGAGCGATCTCGGACCAGTGACGTAGCACCTCTTCTCGGACGCATTTCTTCGATATTATACTCTTACTTGTGATTTGACTAGATGGCCATCCTCCGATTGGGAATGTTGTTCGAGGTGGAACGGTAGTGGCTGCTATGCGTATCCATCAGTCCGTGTGCGTAATTGGTATATCTACCCTGGCATTGCCTAGTTGTGCCGTGTCACCTACCATATCGAGCTTTACTACGATTATGATTTTAAGATCCGACCGCGTTAAGGTTCTCCATCCCCTTAACGCTATTTTCCGATATGATTATACTTTACTTATTTAGACACTACTGTATATAGCGTATATTACTACATAGTAAATAGTTTAACAGACCCTTAGAGGATGGTTATCCCAAACATCCTTTAAGTTACTTGTATTTCAGTTGATATTTCACTTGAGTTGGATTTATTAATATAAGAATGTTAATCCTGACTTGAGTGTTTTGTGTTTTGCTTTACGCTCGGGTCAGACTGAGTGATACAACATTGGAGACTCACCTTTAGAGTTGGAGCTTCGCTTGGAGATCCAGCTATCTATCGATCCTGCTTTCAGTTATTCCGTCGATCTAGTGATGTATTCAGATCTGATATTTGATTATTATATTAAGACATCTATTGTATTCGAGACCTCTGTTGTATCTGTTTAACTCTATTATATATATAGTAGCTTCATGAACTACTATCCTTTTGTTTCCGCTGCATTATCATTATTGTTATATTACTCTGTGTCTGTGATCAGTAATTATTTTATTTACTGTATATGCTGAGTTTTGCCAAATTTTATTTACAACACGGTATTTTGAGCAATTCAACTCCGGCATGAGTGTCTACCTATACACTTATAATGGATGCGAATGGTTAAAAATACTGGGTCGTTACACTAATCAATGTTAAGGTTTAAATTTCAAACAAAATGTGTTAGATGTATTATAGATTATGGTTTTAAATTTTATTCAAGTTAAATAAATTAGTAATACTTCTGGAAATCAAGAAAAACCTGAGCAAATCAAATATGGGCCAAATTTCAAACATCTTGATTCCTGAATCCAGGAATGTGAACTGAATTTGTAAATCAAAAGATGATTTTTAAAACTGAAATCATGATTTTTAGAGATAGATTGAGGCTGTAGTTCTCGGTTGAACAAAAAGTGGGGTAGAGGCAATTTCTGGTGATTTTTGGGTTTGGAGTGGTCGGGGTTCTCTGAGTTGATGGAGCGATGATCAGAGGGCTTGGGAAAAATATTGGATGGTGGTGTAGTTGGTCGTGGTGGTGGAGGAATTCATTTGAAGTGTGTAAACCTAATTTTGGCGTGGCTAAGAAATTTGACTCGTTCTTCGTCGGCGAGTGATCGAGTGTTACGAAACTCGAGGGGATGGACATAGGGAAGTAGACGAGGTGGTGGCCGAAGTTTCGCACGTTCAGATGGTCGGAGCTGCGTGAACATGGCGTTGCCAGGTTTTGTGGTGGGGTCGCTGTCGAGTGTTCCAGGTTTCCGGGTTTTGATTTATACTCGAATTCGAGTTCGAGTCGAATCAGAGGGGTTTGGATGGTCGTTGTCAGATCGGGGGATGATAGTCGACTTGTTGATGACATCGGCGATGACCGGAGTTGGCCTGAGGGGCTGTGCACGTGCACCGTGAAATTGTTTGGAGGTCTGGAAAATATTTGGAAGTGGGGAAGAAGCTGGGTAAACTCTCGTGTGTTGACTCGAGTGTTTACTCGATATTTTTGGGGGTTGAACTCGAAGAAAGAATGGGTAGGGCTCGGGTATGTCTGGGTAGCAGGTTTTAAGAACCTGATTTGTTTCTAAACTTAAAAACAAAAAAAAACTGAATTTAATTATTGAGCAAAGTTTAAATCTAAATTTGAATTTGAATTAAAGATAGTTTGAATCTGAGTTGAAAAAAAGTTTTTTTTTAATAACCTTAAATGTTTAAAAGTTTAAATAGTTTAAATAGTTTGAAATTGAAAACAATGTTTTCAAACACATTGTAAATAATAATTTAATCATAAGTATGAATGAGCTCTACTTTATGTAATAAAGATTTAAATGATATATAATTAAGTTAATTAAAATGAATAATTTAATTATTTAATTTATTAATGATTGGATTAATTGAAGAAGTAATTTAAGGGTTGAAGAAATTAATTGGTGATTGAGGATTATCAATTAAATATTAATTAATGATTAAAATTGATTAATCAAGTGATTAAGCAAAAATTAATGTAAGGATAACGTGATAAATTGATTTGGTAATAAATTTGAGAATAATTAATTTATTAAAGAAATTAATTTATTTAAAGGATAATTAATCAATGGAAGTGATAAATAAATAATTATTAATTATGGAGTAATTAACTAGTTATTGAAATTAATAAATTCAGGTAATTGGTATATTAGTTTATCTCAAATGACCTGGAATTAATAAATCAGAATTGGATAATAAATTCATAAGTAAATAAATTTGATTGGAAATAAATTGAATCAATTAGGATAAAACGATTAATTAATCCTGCTTATAAATGATTATTAAATACTTGACCTTACTTATGGATGATCGTATTATATGTGATGCCTTGAATTGATTGCCCTAGCTGATTCGTGATATTTTGTTCTGTGGATTGAGCTGTGTATAATTTATCCATTCATTTACATTGATATACATATATGTAATCTGTACGATAAGCGTTATAGTTTATATCGCTTATCAACTATACTTCTGTGTTTTAATCTATGATGGTTGAATGATGTTGCACTATTGTGTTAAACCCCTGGACCACACTCATACACACACAAATATGGATTTCATGAGGAAATCGATTAAGTCACAGATTTTTGAAACGATTTTAAATAGACAATTTGAATTCAAATGTTTTGGAAATGGATTGGGTTTAAATGTGAAAAGCTTCTGAAATGGAATTTCAAAGATGGAATTTATTTTGAATAACTCGATAAAATATGAAGTTGAATAATTTGATTTAAATTTGAATTCAATATTTGAAATTGAATCCTATGATTTGAAAATCTGGGACGTTACAAAAAGAGTAAATGACATATTGTTACATGCATCTTTGTTTGCTTTAACAAAATGTACAATATCCTTCAATTCATTTCATTTTATGAAAACGACCTTTGTTAATTATATTCCATTTTCTTGTTGAGAAGGATAACTTTATGAATTTCAAAGCCTCGATACAAAGTATCTCATGTTTTTTCATAAATGTATATTTTTTGTAAAAAAGTGACTAAATTGGTAGCAACATATTAAGTAAGAACTAATTTGGGAAAAAGTTAGAACTAATTTTATAATCACATCAAAAACTGCACATCCATATTGTATAACATATCAATTCTTTCGAAATCAAAAACCATGCTATCTACTAAAATGAAACCAACAGATATTTAAGTACTATGAAAGCATGCTATAGGTGGAAAAATAACATGCTTTGGCATAACATAGAATTGTTTAGTACTGCCTTTGGTACTAAACAAAATAACATGGACAAAGTAGTGGGAAAATATTTATCTTGCTTCTTAGAAATTCTAGTAAGTTCACATCACTTTTTATTAAAGAATCACATAAGCAAATGTTGTATAAATATGCTATATATAAACTTAAATACCATATTTTTATTATTTAGTATTAATATGAGACTATAGAGAACTAAATCTAAAGTGCGCATGATAATATTTAAATTAATTAACCAACCTCTTCATTGAATACCATAATTTATTATATATAATAAAATACAATAGCAGTTATGATTGGCAAGGACCACAATTTGTTAAATTAGGTATACAATCCTAATAATAGTACGTGTTGCGATGAAACAAAAGCTGTGAGAAGCAAAACATATATTAGTATAAATTTATTTTGAATGCTCTTTTAATTATATTATACAACTTTTGACATAAATGAGATCACTTCTTTTCAATAATACAACTTCTAACATTTATTCTAAATGCCTATTTAATTGTATATCATATGCATTAACTCTAGTTATCAATTGGATGTGGAAACATATACTCAAGCAACAAACAAATAAACAAAGGATTGCACCAAAAATTGAATTTCCAGTCGACACTAAGACCATTCCCAACCATGGGTTGGTTGGGAAGGAACCGACCCCCAACGGGGGTCGGTTGGCCACTTCAGGGTTGCTTTGGCAAACCTAAAGGTTGCCAAAGCAACCCTGAAGGTTGCTTCTTAGCCGGTCAAAATAAGGTCGGCTAAGTATAGCCAGCCTTATTTTGGCCAGCTAAGCCAACGGCTACTTTATAGCCGTTAGGCAATTGTCAGCCAAAAAATAGCCCGCTAACTTTGCTCAGGTGACCGTTGCTTCTCCCCCTATATAATATTTTCATTCAATCATTCTGTTTACACCATTTCCACTTCAATTTTCTCTCTTGTCAACACATTTTCTTCAATCAATATTAGCAATGTCAAAAAATTCTAAAGGAAAATCACAGAAGTCTTCATCTCCTAGATTTCTACCTCTGCAAAGGCCAGATAATCAAAATCCAGTGCAATTCAGTCGACATATGTATAATTCTCAGCACGGTCAGAATCAATTTCATTGTCAACAGGAGCTAATTTCATATCAACCTCAATAAAATCAGATTATCTACCATTCTCAACAAGACTCGAATCGGTACCAAAATTCTCAAAATGCAAATTATTCGCTAAATAGTTCTTTTCAACAAAACTATCGGTATGATCAAAACTACGTGTCTCCCGATAGCTAAAGACGGTCAGTAATGCCTTATCGCTCACAAAATATATCGAGAAATCTCACTACTCATTTGGAGGAAACAGATATAAAAATCAGGAAATGCAATTTGATATCAATGAAATATCCGATGAAGAAGACAATTGCAGGATTCCTACTTTGTCTTCTGGTCAAACTTAGGGAATCAAGCATCAAGAATCAATATTTCAGAATCTGGAACCATGGAACTAAAAGGTGGGAAGATGGTAAAATGGTCACTAGATGAGCAAGCTGAATTAGCATTCTGCTGGGTTGAATGCTCTAGAGATAATAAGAAAGGTATGAGCTAAAGCGAATCCTCGTTTTGGACTACTGTACGCAATATGTTCAACCTTCGAACTCCAAACAGCCCCCCGAGATCGATGGATTATTTGAAGCATTTGTGGAAAAGAATAAACACCGCTTGTCAACGTTGGAAAGAAATAATGGCTGGCCTGCATTCTAGACAGCAAAGCAGTGCAAACGACTTGGATTTGGTAAATTTTTTGAATTTTGGACTTTGAAATGACAAGTTTTAAGTTTAATTCATCTAATAGTACTTCTTCCTCTACAACTAAATCAAGCAAATGCATTGTATATGTCAAAACATAACAATCAACCTTTCAACTTTCAACATTGCTACGACATACAAGAAAAGGAAGGAAAATGGAGCCGGGTGCGATAAGAACATTTAGCGCTGTGCATTCTTCCTAGAAAGATGAGCGATGAATCCAGCCTCAGTAGTTCTGATCCACATGAGGACAACCCCTTCACAACTAGTTCAGGTGGTCGGCCTCCTGGAAAGTTTAAGGGGAAGAAAAAACCGCCCTCCATTACAGCGCACATTACGAAAATGTTGGACAGCGTATGGCGGCCGCGATAGATGCAAAAAAATTATATCTAGAAACAAAAGAAATAAAGAGAAAGGGCAATGGAAAAAAATGGTGGCACGATGAAAAACTGAAGTTAAGAAATGATGAGCTAGAGTTAAGAAAATAAGAACTAGCTCGACAACAAAGAGCTGATGATATTGCTCTTTTAACTTGCAACTTAAACAAACTCAATCCAGTTCAGATGATGTTTATGGAAAAGCAAGTTGAGGAGCACCATAGACGTCAAGGGGGGATGTAGTTTTGGTTATAGTTGCTATTGTTATTGCTAATGTAAGTGTTGGTTGCAGTAATCGTAAGCGTTGGTTGTAAAAGTGTTGGTTGTACTAATGTAAGTGTTGATTGTAACAATAATAGTAAATTAAGTTGTTATTGCTATTGTTACTCTTGAATACTCGTAATTTTTCAAAATCAACTTGGTAAAGTAGACATAATAAATTCAAACACAAATAATAATACAAACTGGATATAACCACTTAATATTACAATAGATAAGCTTGTGGACAACCACTTAATAATACAAACTGCCAACAACCACTTAATAATACAAACTATCAACATCAACAATCATTACTTCTACTAATTGTTTCCTATATGTTCCCTATAGTGTTCCACTAATTCTTCTCTTAAACCAAAATGAGCTTGTGGATCTCGAATATCTTGTACTTTACGCAAGTATTCAGCAAAATTATTTAGGTCCTTATAAGCTTTTTTTGAAACGCTACAGTAATGTCTGGATAGCTTCTCATTTGAAGTTCGTACCCACCTCGTTCTTCTTCGACAGTCATGTTATGTAAAATTATACAGCAGTACATGATATCCAATAGTACCACGGATCATGGTAGTATACCTCTTTTCGTAAAATATGAAACCTACCTTGAAGCACTCCAAATGCTCGTTCTACATCTTTTCTCAAGCTTTCTTGTTGTTTGATGAACCTAGCTTCTTTTCTGTTATTTGGCCTTTTGTAAGCTTGCATAAGTGTTTTCCATTTTGGGCAGATTCCATCTACCAGATAATAACATACTGAATGATCTTTGTCTTTGATTTTGTAATTTCATGGAGGTGAGATGTCATTACCTAAGTCGTTAAATAAATATGACTGTCGTAGAACGTTAATATCATTAAGTGAACCTGGCTGTAACGACCCGATATTTTGGACCATTCGCGTCCATTATAAGTGTATAGGTAGACACTCATGCCGGAGTTGAATTGCTCAAAATACCGCGTTGTTAATTTAAATTTGGCAAAACTGAACATATACAGTAAATAAATATAATCACAGATCACAGACACAGAGTAATAAATGTAGCGGAAATAAAAGAGATAGTAGTTCATGAAGCTACTATATGAATATATAAAAATACATCAGAGTTTACAATAGAAGGGAATACGATACATCAGATACAAATCAGAATACATCACTGGAATCATCGAATACTGAAAGCAGAATAGATGGCTGGATCTTCAAGCAAAGCTCCAACTCCAAAGGTGAGTCTCGAATACTGGTACACTCAGTCTGACCCGAGCGTAAAGCAAAAACACAAGACACTCAAGTCAGGATTAACATTCTTATATTAATAAATCCAACTCAAGTGAAATAGCAATTGAAATACAAGTAACTCAAAGGATGTTTGGAATAACCATCCTTTAAGGATCCGTTAAACTATCTACTAGGTAGTAATGTACGCTAAGTAGATAATGTCTATCAGTAATATAAAGATATCAAAGTAGGGTTAAGCAGGGCCCATACACCTCTTAACCTGTTTATTCCCAAAAGCATATACAAGACCGTAGTTTCCCCAAAACCGGAAGTCACCAGAGGGCAATCCATATACTAAAGGTACAAATCAAAATCGTAGTGGTCGCGAATAGGATAATCAGTATGACAAGGTACATGAGGCAATACCAACTAGGATACTAGTAGTTGCGTGATCCGGACTGATGTTGGGCATAGCAGCTACTATCCCAACACCGCGAAACAACACTCCCAAATCAAGGGGTGCACCCAAATCGAATCACAATAGTAATAGATATGGTATCGAAGAAGTGTGTCCGCTAGAGATGGCGATCCTCAATGGCCCGGCGCGGCTCCTGTTTTAGTCATGTCAAGGGTCATCCAAAATCGTTCTCTTTCTTCAGTCAACGCGTACATCATTCCATCCACTTCATTCTGGATCATCACTCCGCGTATAGTTATTAAAGTGGTTTTCGGTTTAGATAGAGAATATATCCATAACCGAATTCCGGTCTCTTTAATAACTTTCGAAATTATTACACCGATTGGTCGTTTATATATTTCAAAAACCAAATCAATTCAATTTCAATTTCAATTCGTAAATCAACATTTCACTTGTTTTTCAAAAACCAATTTCCATACTTTACGTTTCAAAACTTCCAAATCATAATTTCCAAATCTTATAATTCAATTTCAAATTTCTATTTAAAACGATTCAAATATTTATCCAAGTACATATATAAGTTTCATTCCGAAATCATTTAAATTAGTCTAATTTAACATTCAAATCAATTTCAAATTCATTTATCGATTTCATTCAATATTCGTTAAGTTACTTTATCATTCAAAACAATTTCAATTAAATTCCCAATTCATTAAATCAATTTCTTAAGTTCAACTTCATTAAATCAAAACTTACAATTTTGAATTAAACTAAATTCGTCAAATTAATTCTTTCAATTACAAGTCTTACATTAATTCCAAAAATATCACATTTTCATTTCTTGTTAAAGAAATTCCATTTCACTTATTTACTTTCTAAAATAATTTTCAAAACTTACTTAATCAAGAAAACTCAATTTCAATTATTTACGAAGTAAAATTCACTTATTCAAAAGTTCAATTTCTCTTATTAAAGAATCCAAATCAATTTAATCATTAAATAATTCAATCTTATTTAATTAGTAAATAATTCAAAACTTAATTATTAAATAATTTCAAAGTTTAATAATTTCAACTTAATTATAATTTCAAACTTAATTATTAAATCATTTCAAAGTTTAATAATTTCAACTTAATCAAATCATTTCTCAAATTAAACAACATTCTTACATCAATTACATTGTTAATATTTTATTTCATATTTTTAAATATTAACATTTCCCTTCGTTAAATTCAAATTTCAACTTCATTTCAAAACCATCTTATTTATTCAAATAAAATCTTCGTTTTATTTTCAAATCAAATTATTTGACCAATCGGGTTTTATTTAATTTTCTATCCTAGGTCAAAGTTCAATTTGGGTATTTATAATTTCAACCCGATTCCAATTCAATTCAAAAATCAAGCACAACAAAGGGAACTTGCAGTGTGATAACAGGGATGGTGTCAAAGTAAATAAACAAGCAATAACAATAATCACTATCAATCCAATAATCAATTCAAATAATCCCGAAATAACCGTATTAATTCGCATTGTTATTTGTACGAATTAATATAATTATTTCTAGAATCTACACTATCATTTCATGTAGATTAAAGATTATTACATTACGGTTTCACTTGTCATTCAATTTCAATTTCATACATCATCAATTTAACAATCATACATTCAGTGGTTCAAAGTGTAATTAAACAAATCCTACGTGTCAATAAATTTAACAGTTAAAGGGGTCATATTATACAAATGTCAGTTAATCAAATTTAACATTTAACTATCCTATACCAATTTCAATTTCATACTAATTATCATTTTAACATTAACAATTTAACGTCCAATATAAACATCAACAATCAATCAATTATCAACCAAACTGTATTATCATCACATAAATAATTAACAGAGAATGGTGTCAGATGTCACAGGTGAACTGATACAGATAATAGCATATATAACAGTGTAATTAACTAATAGCAGCATATTTCAATTGTCGTTTCAATTGAAATCAAATCTAATAAATAAAAGAACGTTAATCGTGAGTGATTGCTCACCTTTCGAGGCTAGAGAAGTTAGACAATGAAGTTGAGTTATCAAATCTAGGCACAAATCTCAAAACAAGGCAAGATTGAACTCGAATCGACGAACGAAGCTGATAAATAGGATTTGACGAAATCAAATTAGACTAGATCGATGAAGATCAATAGTATAAGTGAACATATATATAAAATTATGTACATAAAATCATATTTTATATTCAAACACAAAATTTTAAATTTAAATATATATGTAAAACTTTCATACGTAAAATACTTTGAAATCAACAAATATGTATATACAAATATGAAACAGTGTTTTATAAACTTACACAAACCATATATATAAACTAACAGTAATATTTATATATGAACTAACAAATATGCATTGTAAACTTTTAGAAAACAAATATATACATTCAGTTATATAAACATACATATTGTATGACCAGATTTGTTTATACGGCTTATATTAAAATATTTTGCACATATTTCTATATATACCTACAGCATATATACCTTAATATATATATATATATAACTCTTCAAAAAGACCAGCACACTTATACAGTTTATAAAACTTTTATATGTAACAGATCGTAATTTACAAAAGTAGTTTTATATATGTACAAAACAACAGATCAAAATATACATAAACTAATATATATAGAACTAAAACAAGAGATAAGCTGCACTTACATTTGTCTAAACTCCTACTTTACTAACATATATAAAGCATATATTAACCTATGTACGTATAATATTATATAAAATCTCTGTAACCAGTATAAAATCTATAAACCAGTATATAATCTATGTCTGTAAACCTGTATAAAATTTATGTACATAAAATCAATATGTCCTCGTATATAGAAATAAATCAAAATATCAATATAATATGTATATTTTACCAACTATATATGCACATTTCCAAGTATCCCAAAATAAAAAAAAAATTTGACATAATATCTATATACTGTAACTAAAGCAGATCAAAGATATAGAATAGACTAACCTATATATCACAACCTGTATAATACTTAGCCCAAACATATATATTACTTTATAAAATAATACACGGTCATTGAATAAATATAACATTTCCAACAAATACATAGCAATAGGATATCTTATAGCAATAAATCTGTAGAGTATAATATAAATGTATGGACAAAATATGGTAGCCACAGACATTTATAAATATAGACTTACAAATATAAAACAGTAACAACTTACAATATACAATGAAAAAGGCGAGAAGCTACATGGAAGAGTTGCCGCGGAGGGAGGGAAGAAGGCAGAGGGCAGAGGTAGCTGTGCTAGGCTAGCTTGGGCTCGGAGGAATGGGTGCAAACGACAGTTGATGGAGATAGGTGGTTCAGTGGAGCAAGGAGATGAATGAGAGAGGGGTTTCTCGACGGAGGTTGCAAGCGAGGCGGGAGGCGATGGTGAAGGCGGCAGCCGAGATGGTGGGGAAGAAGTAGGAGGTGGAGGTGGCAGCGGTGGATCCGGGCTGGCGAGGACATGAAGGCTGAGATGCCTTCGGTCATGTGGATAGGCGGTGACCTTGGGCGTGGATGCTGCCGGAGGTGGAGCGGTTCTCGTGAGGGGACAGGTTTGATAGTGGTGGCGGTTGCTGTGTGGAAGGCGTGAAGGCGAGGTTGTCGAGTGGGTTTCGCGTGATGATGTTTTTGGTGAGTGACATGGTGCGCTGGGTTGGAGGTAAGTGAGAAAATGGAGGGTGGAAGTTTGGGTACAGGCGGACGAGGGACGTGAGTCACAGGCTAAAGAATAAATGCAAACATTGCCTTCTTTTTCTTAGAGCAGGGATGAAAAGAAGATATATGTGTATTGAAATGTGAGAAATAGAATTTGAACAGGGCCAAATATTTGAACGAACGAGGAACATTGAATGGATAGAAATAATAAAAGTCCAGGGAATGTTGAACGAACGAAACTTTAAATTTTGAAGGTTGGGAACAGTGAAAGATGAACAGTAACTATAAAAGTAAAATAAGAGCAACGGTCACAAGCTAAGATTTTGGCTGAGCAATCAAAGCAATTAATTGATGCGTTTAAAATTTGAACGCAAAAGAAATTAAATGTTCACGGATGGTTTATACCATTACACGAACCATTTTATTGTCTTCGTCGCGTACCCGATTTCAAAATACAGAAATAAATATACCATGATGACTAGCACGACGAGACGATCAAAACGGTATATAGATATCAGTGGTACGATCATCCGATAAAAAATCGATATCGGTACCAGAATACTGTTATTTTGCAGAAAATAAGAACGACGGAGCCAAAGATGTCCAAATTTGGAAAAATGACAAACTGACATCTTGCTCAGAAGATGGTTTAGAATTTTTCTATGTAAAATATTTAGGTTTCGGAAACATTTTATTTTCACTGCTTTTTAACTGATTAAATTTGAAGTGAATTTACGCGCGAAATAAACTTTCATATTTTCGGACGAAAATTTACCAGTCGCTATGTTTAACTAGATGCATTCCAAATATCAAATTTATATTTCAAAATTTTATCTTTTAAAATTTCACAAAATTTCAATTAATAACGTTATTAAAACGGTTAAAATTTACGGGTCGTTACATTCTCCCCCACTCAAAACTTTTCGTCCCCGAAAAGGAACGAGGTAGGAGAATAGAAACAACCAGAAAGAAAGCAGATTTGAAATACAAAATAACAATTAATTTAAACCATATAAATTCAAATTTAAATTAATTGATATTCAATAATTTGATTTAATCCATTTGATTTCACTAAAATCAATCTCACTATTTCTAAATTCATTATTTTATTATCCCATTTCTTCAATTTACAATTTCTAAAACCACAAAATTGAATAGTCTTTTATTATAATCATATTTTCTTCAACAATTTTAAATTCTTCTTTAGTCCAAATTACTGTTAAATTTATTCTACTTAATATATCTACTCACATAAGTTTAACCCATGTAAATTAATTTAAAAAGGTCTCGATTTAAATTAATTTACATTTACTAATTGGTTTAAATTTAAGGTATTTCCATAAGTTGATCTAATTTCAATTTATTTATTGACCTTCAAAACAAAATTTATTTTTCAATTATCTTATTATTCTATTTATCTCTATTAACATTTTATAATTAAAATTTAAGTGTATAACATTTATTATAACCACTCAAATTTTATTTATAAATTCAATTTATATTATATATTATCCAATTACATATTCAACTTCTGAATGGTTTAGGTAAGTGGTATTAGAATGCAGTTGAACAATATACAAATAAAAATTTCCAATTCAATTTTTCAAGTTTAAATATTTATTCCAAATTTTTGGTTTTAGTTATAATAAAAATCATCCTTTAACAAAATTTAAGAATTAGATTTCCGATTCACTTTAAACAATTAAGAGATATATATAATATATTTATATCAAATCAAATTAAAATTTTAAAATAAGATACCTATATATATAAAAATCAAATTATACTGAAGAAATTCAAATCAAAATATTTTTCAAAACAAAACCGTAGCAAAGCTACAGAATAGTATCTCCACTTCGAAACTCGAAAATGAATGTCGATGATGCGGCCGCCATCACCGAAATTATTTTCCAGCGACAAAGAGAAGAGTACTGATTTCAATATTTAAATTCTTTGAAAATGATTTCTATTCGAAAATACTTTCAATAATATATACTTTAAAAATTTAAAACCAAAGTTCGAAATCACCGGAAACTAAATTCTCAAATTTCTGAATTAAATTCATTTCAAATTCCAAATCAATTTATAAACCATATTTATAAATTCATTTAGAAAAATAAATGATAATCAAATATTATCATTTCAAACAACCAATTTAATTAACCTATTAAATTCCAAAAAATTTTACTTATATTTTCACAATATAATCAAACAAATTTATTTCATTTACCAATTTGAAAATAATATTGTGTCAGTTTGCTCTGTTCAAGTGTTTTGGAAATCCTATCGATAGCGTTGATCAGACGAATCGATCAAAAATCCAAATCCACATCAACAACTCAAACAACACAAATATTTTTAAAACATTTAAATATAATTTTACAAATACAATTCCTCACTCGACGATACAAGAATAGATTTTCAAAATAAGGATAGGGATTCAATTTTGATAGAAATCAAATCAAAGAGAATTTTTGATTCAAAGATAAGTCCGAAACGGAAGATAAGATGATTTAAATAACAAATGAGAAGTTGGATAAGTTTATATAAATCGCGGCAACCTTAACCGGATCAACCGTGACTTCAAGAATAAGATCGATGCTGAATTCCGAGGTAAATCGACATTCGATCTCAAGAATTAGAATTCAAATATAGCAGGAGATAGATAGCATCGTAAACCGAGGATACAGAAATCTCCGGTAAATCAATGCCTATTATAAAGGAGTTTTGCCCCTTTACGAATCATTCGAAGATTTGCGAGACCACCGATTCACTATAAGGGTCATTCGAAGTGGAGTTATGTGATGCTCCAGAATTGAAAGAAGACGAATAGTGAGGGACACGAATGAAATTTGGAACCGTAGGGAACGTTCCAAAATTCAAAGAAATCGAGTCGAAAGGAAGAGATTGAAACTCGAAATGAAAGTGATTCTGTAAATACATTTACTCTACATGTTGAGTTTTGCCTAGAGCTACCAAAGCTCTGATACCAACTGTAACGACCCGATATTTTGGACCATTCGCGTCCATTATAAGTGTATAGGTAGACACTCATGCCGGAGTTGAATTGCTCAAAATACCGCGTTGTTAATTTAAATTTGGCAAAACTGAACATATACAGTAAATAAATATAATCACAGATCACAGACACAGAGTAATAAATGCAGCGGAAATAAAAGAGATAGTAGTTCATGAAGCTACTATATGAATATATAAAAATACATCAGAGTTTACAACAGAAGGGAATACGATACATCAGATACAAATCAGAATACATCACTGGAATCATCGAATACTGAAAGCAGAATAGATGGCTGGATCTTCAAGCAAAGCTCCAACTCCAAAGGTGAGTCTCGAATACTGGTACACTCAGTCTGACCCGAGCGTAAAGCAAAAACACAAGACACTCGAGTCAGGATTAACATTCTTATATTAATAAATCCAACTCAAGTGAAATAGCAATTGAAATACAAGTAACTCAAAGGATGTTTGGAATAACCATCCTTTAAGGATCCGTTAAACTATCTACTAGGTAGTAATGTACGCTAAGTAGATAATGTCTATCAGTAATATAAAGATATCAAAGTAGGGTTAAGCAGGGCCCATACACCTCTTAACCTGTTTATTCCCAAAAGCATATACAAGACCGTAGTTTCCCCAAAACCGGAAGTCACCAGAGGGCAATCCATATACTAAAGGTACAAATCAAAATCGTAGTGGTCGCGAATAGGATAATCAGTATGACAAGGTACATGAGGCAATACCAACTAGGATACTAGTAGTTGCGTGATCCGGACTGATGTTGGGCATAGCAGCTACTATCCCAACACCGCGAAACAACACTCCCAAATCAAGGGGTGCACCCAAATCGAATCACAATAGTAATAGATATGGTATCGAAGAAGTGTGTCCGCTAGAGATGGCGATCCTCAATGGCCCGGCGCGGCTCCTGTTTTAGTCATGTCAAGGGTCATCCAAAATCGTTCTCTTTCTTCAGTCAACGCGTACATCATTCCATCCACTTCATTCTGGATCATCACTCCGCGTATAGTTATTAAAGTGGTTTTCGGTTTAGATAGAGAGTATATCCATAACCGAATTCCGGTCTCTTTAATAACTTTCGAAATTATTACACTGATTGGTCGTTTATATATTTCAAAAACCAAATCAATTCAATTTCAATTTCAATTCGTAAATCAACATTTCACTTGTTTTTCAAAAACCAATTTCCATACTTTACGTTTCAAAACTTCCAAATCATAATTTCCAAATCTTATAATTCAATTTCAAATTTCTATTTAAAACGATTCAAATATTGATCCAAGTACATATATAAGTTTCATTCCGAAATCATTTAAATTAGTCTAATTTAACATTCAAATCAATTTCAAATTCATTTATCGATTTCATTCAATATTCGTTAAGTTACTTTATCATTCAAAACAATTTCAATTAAATTCCCAATTCATTAAATCAATTTCTTAAGTTCAACTTCATTAAATCAAAACTTACAATTTTGAATTAAACTAAATTCGTCAAATTAATTCTTTCAATTACAAGTCTTACATTAATTCCAAAAATATCACATTTTCATTTCTTGTTAAAGAAATTCCATTTCACTTATTTACTTTCTAAAATAATTTTCAAAACTTACTTAATCAAGAAAACTCAATTTCAATTATTTACGAAGTAAAATTCACTTATTCAAAAGTTCAATTTCTCTTATTAAAGAATCCAAATCAATTTAATCATTAAATAATTCAATCTTATTTAATTAGTAAATAATTCAAAACTTAATTATTAAATAATTTCAAAGTTTAATAATTTCAACTTAATTATAATTTCAAACTTAATTATTAAATCATTTCAAAGTTTAATAATTTCAACTTAATCAAATCATTTCTCAAATTAAACAACATTCTTACATCAATTACATTGTTAATATTTTATTTCATATTTTTAAATATTAACATTTCCCTTCGTTAAATTCAAATTTCAACTTCATTTCAAAACCATCTTATTTATTCAAATAAAATCTTCGTTTTATTTTCAAATCAAATTATTTGACCAATCGGGTTTTATTTAATTTTCTATCCTAGGTCAAAGTTCAATTTGGGTATTTATCATTTCAACCCGATTCCAATTCAATTCAAAAATCAAGCACAACAAAGGGAACTTGCAGTGTGATAACAGGGATGGTGTCAAAGTAAATAAACAAGCAATAACAATAATCACTATCAATCCAATAATCAATTCAAATAATCCCGAAATAACCGTATTAATTCGCATTGTTATTTGTACGAATTAATATAATTATTTCTAGAATCTACACTATCATTTCATGTAGATTAAAGATTATTACATTACGGTTTCACTTGTCATTCAATTTCAATTTCATACATCATCAATTTAACAATCATACATTCAGTGGTTCAAAGTGTAATTAAACAAATCCTACGTGTCAATAAATTTAACAGTTAAAGGGGTCATATTATACAAATGTCAGTTAATCAAATTTAACATTTAACTATCCTATACCAATTTCAATTTCATACTAATTATCATTTTAACATTAACAATTTAACGTCCAATATAAACATCAACAATCAATCAATTATCAACCAAACTGTATTATCATCACATAAATAATTAACAGATAATGGTGTCAGATGTCACAGGTGAACTGATACAGATAATAGCATATATAACAGTGTAATTAACTAATAGCAGCATATTTCAATTGTCGTTTCAATTGAAATCAAATCTAATAAATAAAAGAACGTTAATCGTGAGTGATTGCTCACCTTTCGAGGCTAGAGAAGTTAGACAATGAAGTTGAGTTATCAAATCTAGGCACAAATCTCAAAACAAGGCAAGATTGAACTCGAATCGACGAACGAAGCTGATAAATAGGATTTGACGAAATCAAATTAGACTAGATCGATGAAGATCAATAGTATAAGTGAACATATATATAAAATTATGTACATAAAATCATATTTTATATTCAAACACAAAATTTTAAATTTAAATATATATGTAAAACTTTCATACGTAAAATACTTTGAAATCAACAAATATGTATATACAAATATGAAACAGTGTTTTATAAACTTACACAAACCATATATATAAACTAACAGTAATATTTATATATGAACTAACAAATATGCATTGTAAACTTTTAGAAAACAAATATATACATTCAGTTATATAAACATACATATTGTATGACCAGATTTGTTTATACGGCTTATATTAAAATATTTTGCACATATTTCTATATATACCTACAGCATATATACCTTAATATATTTATATATAACTCTTCAAAAAGACCAGCACACTTATACAGTTTATAAAACTTTTATATGTAACAGATCGTAATTTACAAAAGTAGTTTTATATATGTACAAAACAACAGATCAAAATATACATAAACTAATATATATAGAACTAAAACAAGAGATAAGCTGCACTTACATTTGTCTAAACTCCTACTTTACTAACATATATAAAGCATATATTAACCTATGTACGTATAATATTATATAAAATCTCTGTAACCAGTATAAAATCTATAAACCAGTATATAATCTATGTCTGTAAACCTGTATAAAATTTATGTACATAAAATCAATATGTCCTCGTATATAGAAATAAATCAAAATATCAATATAATATGTATATTTTACCAACTATATATGCACATTTCCAAGTATCCGAAAATAAAAAAAAAATTTGACATAATATCTATATACTGTAACTAAAGCAGATCAAAGATATAGAATAGACTAACCTATATATCACAACCTGTATAATACTTAGCCCAAACATATATATTACTTTATAAAATAATACACGGTCATTGAATAAATATAACATTTCCAACAAATACATAGCAATAGGATATCTTATAGCAATAAATCTGTAGAGTATAATATAAATGTATGGACAAAATATGGTAGCCACAAACATTTATAAATATAGACTTACAAATATAAAACAGTAACAACTTACAATATACAATGAAAAAGGCGAGAAGCTACAAGGAAGAGTTGCCGCGGAGGGAGGGAAGAAGGCGGAGGGCAGAGGTGGCTGTGCTAGGCTAGCTTGGGCTCGGAGGAATGGGTGCAAACGACAGTTGATGGAGATAGGTGGGTTAGTGGAGCAAGGAGATGAATGAGAGAGGGGTTTCTCGACGGAGGTTGCAAGCGAGGCGGGAGGCGATGGTGAAGGCGGCAGCCGAGATGGTGGGGAAGAAGTAGGAGGTGGAGGTGGCAGCGGTGGATCCGGGCTGGCGAGGACATGAAGGCTGAGATGCCTTCGGTCATGTGGATAGGCGGTGACCTTGGGCGTGGATGCTGCCGGAGGTGGAGCGGTTCTCGTGAGGGGACAGGTTTGATAGTGGTGGCGGTTGCTGTGTGGAAGGCGTGAAGGCGAGGCTGTCGAGTGGGTTTCGCGTGATGATGTTTTTGGTGAGTGACATGGTGCGCTGGGTTGGAGGTAAGTGAGAAAATGGAGGGTGGAAGTTTGGGTACAGGCGGACGAGGGACGTGAGTCACAGGCTAAAGAATAAATGCAAACATTGCCTTCTTTTTCTCAGAGCAGGGATGAAAAGAAGATATATGTGTATTGAAATGTGAGAAATAGAATTTGAACAGGGCCAAATATTTGAACGAACGAGGAACATTGAATGGATAGAAATAATAAAAGTCCAGGGAATGTTGAACGAACGAAACTTTAAATTTTGAAGGTTGGGAACAGTGAAAGATGAACAGTAACTATAAAAGTAAAATAAGAGCAACGGTCACAAGCTAAGATTTTGGCTGAGCAATCAAAGCAATTAATTGATGCGTTTAAAATTTGAACGCAAAAGAAATTAAATGTTCACGGATGGTTTATACCATTACACGAACCATTTTATTGTCTTCGTCGCGTACCCGATTTCAAAATACAGAAATAAATATACCATGATGACTAGCACGACGAGACGATCAAAACGGTATATAGATATCAGTGGTACGATCATCCGATAAAAAATCGATATCGGTACCAGAATACTGTTATTTTGCAGAAAATAAGAACGACGGAGCCAAAGATGTCCAAATTTGGAAAAATGACAAACTGACATCTTGCTCAGAAGATGGTTTAGAATTTTTCTATGTAAAATATTTAGGTTTCGGAAACATTTTATTTTCACTGCTTTTTAACTGATTAAATTTGAAGTGAATTTACGCGCGAAATAAACTTTCATATTTTCGGACGAAAATTTACCAGTCGCTATGTTTAACTAGATGCATTCCAAATATCAAATTTATATTTCAAAATTTTATCTTTTGAAATTTCACAAAATTTTAATTAATAACGTTATTAAAACGGTTAAAATTTACGGGTCGTTACACTGGCGCTCCAAAAAAAGCATTCCATATGTAAAAATTGTACGAAGCTACAGCTTCCAAGATCAGAGTAGCCTTTTTGCAACGTCCTATATATTGTTCCTGTAATGAAACTGGACAGTTTTTCCATCTCCAATGCATACAATCTAGGCTACCTAACATACCTGGAAATCCCCGTTGAGATCCCATTGCCCAGCAATCTATTAATGTCTTGTGCTGTTAAAGATCGAAGATATTCTTCACCAAACATACAAATGATGGTTTTGCAAAAATCTTTCATACATAATATTGTCGTTGAGTCTCCAATCCTCACTTTTTCGTCTTGTGAATCTCCAGAAGTTCCATATGATATCATGCGAAGAGTAGCCGTTACTTTTTGCGGGGGAGAAATAACAAATTCGCTGATTCCATTTCTTCTATGCGTAAAAAAAATGTTTTTTTCGTTAATTTTTCGAGAACCCGATTAAAGATATTCTTAGACATCCGGAATCTTCGTCTAAAATCCATGTCCCCATACACTGGGTTTGCCGTAAAATAATCCTTGATCGATTGATTATGCCCAATAGCATGGTCATGTGCATAATGCAAGTCTCTTCTACCCACAATGCTACCACCTTGAGAAGTCACAGATCCATCGGCAATTTCATGGGTCATTAAATTTATTGTTTCGGTAGTGAACATTCTTTGTTGAGTAATACAATGTTCAACAAAGTCGTCGAAAGAAGATGACGATGAGGAAGACGAGGATGAGAAGCACCACAACCGTTTTAGAGCACTCATGGAATATTGGTGGAAGAAAGGTGTGTAATATTTTGTGTTTGTGAATGAATATGTTTTACAATATTTTGGCCTCTATTTAAAAGCTTGTGTTGATTAAAGTTGCGGTGTTCATAAGGTCTGGTCATGTCACAGACAGACATAGAGCAGACGGGTCCACCTTTCGTACTGCTTGAAGATGCTCTTGATGATTAAAGCTACGGTGGTCAAGAGGCCTGGTCAAGTCACAAACAATCATAGAGCAGACGGACCCACCTCTAATACTGCTTGAAGTTGCTCTTCATGACTAAAGTTGAGGTATTTAGAAGGTATGGTCTTGTCACAAACAGAGATAGAGCAGACGGGTCCATCTATTATACTGCTTGAAGATGCTCTTGATGATTAAAGTTGCGGTGGTCAAGAGGAATGGTCAAGTCATAAATAGAGATAGAGTAGATGGGTCCACCTATCGTACTGCTTGAAGATGCTCTTGATGATTAAAGCTACGGTGGTCAGAAGGTAATGTCTTGTCACAAACATTTGCCCTGCTTCTCTTCAAGGTCTATTCATGTCATAAACAGATGCTCTTGTCACCATTATCTGGTGTATAAATATTGGTTCACTTGCCTATCTTCACTTCATCATAGCTTTAGTATAAAAATGGTTGACTACGACCATATTTTATTATCATCCTCAATTCATACGAAGGTCCTTTAGAGCACAATAGCCCACCGAATACCTCATCCCTGCAACATCTACTGAGTGGTATATTGAAATGGAGGAGAGACATAACGCTGATGTAAGAGAGCATGAGATGCAAGTGCAAGAGATCATGTTGCTAGACAATGGACGATGTCAAAGACAAGATCGGCATAGCCATAACAGAAACAGAGCTCAAAGAAATGGAATACGAAATCAACTGCCTCGCACAAATCAAGAGGTTAACTCTAATGAGATTTACTATAACTGTGGAGTTTCTGTTCTATACGCTATTCTACCTAATGGAACAAATATCGGCCGGCGTCATTATAGATGTTGCAATTCTCCTGATGGTTGTGGCCTTTGGTAATGGCTAGACGATCCTCTTCCTCATCGTGCAGTTGTTTATGCCAACGAACTTGAAAACCAAATGCTTCAAAGGACATTGGGTTCAATTAACTTATCTAGTGGTCGAAGGCAGTTTTTTTTAATTATCTGTTGTCATGTTTGCTTTAGAGTTCTTTTAATATATTGTTCTCAAGTTTTCTTTAGTTTGTTGTCATGTTTGATTTCAATGAGATTTGTTATTTATTCTTTTCTTATGTTAAGTGTTGTTGTTTATGATTCCCAACTATTTATATACTGGTATTATGTTAAGTGTAGAGTAGATTATGAGAATGAAAATTTTACTAGAATTTGAAATTACATTTAAATTACTGATAGTCGAAACAACAAGCAGAAGGTAATAAACTTAACAAATATACTTAACCAACCAATACTTCATTCAAATTGTCTAATATATCTAACCCAGAGATTGTATGCGGCATGTCCAATAAAATCAACGTGATAATCCCACAAATAATGGGAATCGTACGTGGCTCGTGTTAGCTGAAATAAATCTTCTTCTTTCACTTCATTTATAACTTGTCTATATCGTCAACGTGCCCTTGTAAATTTTACAAAAGTGCTGCAAGTTTCCAAAATACTTCCAATTAATCTGCAAACTGGATGACTATTAAAAGTCTCGTTTAGAGTGACCCAAAAATCTCGCTCCATCTCCTCTTCCACGTGTCTACGGTCAGTTTCTATGTAAGACTTGATTAGAACAAAATAATCATCAGCGTTCTAGTTTTCATTCGACGTTGAATCTTACTTAAGAAGGTGAGAATAAATGAAGTTGTTATGAATTTTCAATACAGAAAGCTGCCTTATATAGAAAGTTCATGATCCGCGTCTCATGAATCAAGTGTCTTATAATCACACACGTGTCAATCATCCACAAAGGTTTGAAAGAACAAACACATATATGTTTGTTCTTTCAGATAGTGATTTACACATATGCAAGCAAAATATTAAATCCATAGCTGATACACAATACATATCAATAATAATACTCAAATACAACCACTACTACCACATGCAAACCACTGATAATACAATCATACAAACTCTGCTACAGAATACATAACAATGATAATACTCATATACAACCAATGCTAACACATACAAATCACCGATAATGCAATCATACAAACTTTGATACACAATACAGAACAATGATAATACTCATATACAACAACTACTACTGCATACAAACCACTGAAAATACAATCATACAAACTCTACTACATAATACATAACAATGATAATACAATAGTACATGATAACACTAAGGCTCATCAAACTGATACTAATCATTAAAAAGATTGGCTGCTTCGCCATCTTCGTCGTCGTCGTCATCAGCTACTCTGGGCGTAGGATGATATCGTTGCTTATCAGTTGTAGTAAGCTCATTAATATAAGTAGTCAACTCATCTATACTACGTCGATGCTCGACGTACATGACCTGGCAGAGTCCCAACTGCATATGAAACAAATCCCCATACGAAAATGCTGCTGGATCGGGATATTGGGAAATCTCTGGCCGAGAAATATCAACGTATCTATCAACCCCAAACGTTGTCGACACACCTACTGTCTAACCATAATCTCCTACCTAGGAGGGTTGTGGAGCATGATACACTTGAGTACTCTATGTAAGGTTGGGCAAAATAAGAGGGCAACACCACTATATATGCCTGAAGGCCCAACCAAATCAACAGATGCAGCATGAACAATTGTAGCCGTATGCGATGGAGTGTAAAAGCGACGCCAAAAGGATACATAATCTACATTCATTACAATGAAGTAATTCGCGGACCACCACTCTCCTGCGTACTGCTGTAATGCAGCGCTATCATAAACCATCAAAAAAGGAGTATCTAGATGTGGATCATCGGGAACGAAATCACCGTCTAAGTTCTGTCTCCAACTACGCTCACCGAGGAACTAGTAGCATCCTAGGCTAGCTGGCGCTGAAACCAGTGGCAAACGTCTCGTAGATAGGAAAACAGCATGCACTACAACGGGGTCGGTCATAAAAGGTGATCCATCATATGGATGCCAAACAACACTCTCTCGTGTGGTCCGTAACTCGATCTGATTTCGGACCACTGCAAAAATATGACGTGCCTCCACTCCTTGCACTATTATGCGGTTATCCCATTCCCATGCTCTAACTCAAGGAAAGAAAATGGGTAATATGGAGTCCAAAGTAGGATAAGTCATGTTATGGAAATACTCGTAGTACCAGTACTGTAAAACCTTCCAAAACCCTGTGATGGACAAGGATCTACCCATAACAACACACTAATGATCCAAAGAGCAATACAGATACGTTAATATCGGAGTCCTCCAGTCATATGCGACCGGACTATCATATGACAACTCCGCTACAGCTGCTACATAACCGATCGGCAAGGTGTTAATGCATTTGTAAAGAATAGGTTCCCCATCATGTACAAAATAAAAATTCGAGCTATCTCCAAGCGGTTATCAGAACTATGTACACGTATCAATTCCATTATTTCTTGCCTAATGTAAGAGCTTCTAAGCTGCCATCTGGATGATAGTCCGTCATGCAAATCAAAATATGGAATAACATTAGATAAACGATGAAAATGCTGGTATTCCTCATCATAAGGTAAGGTCTCCCCCCAGCTAATGCCTATACCGGTCAACATAGTAAAGTCTAATGGTGTAATATCCAGCTCTCCAAAAAACTAAGGTGAAAGGTATGACTGCTCTTCCACTAACATGCGGCTAAAGCACCGCATAACTGAACATTCGAATTTAATAAATTATCGATACCTATTAAAGAAATTTAGCATTATTTAAACCCTAAACATCAATAATAAAATAAACAGTAATTATGTAATTACGTACTCAGAAAGTCTCCAAATCCTATCTCTTGCAGCAAAGCATGTATAATACCATCAGTATCGTAATCTCGGATAATCCTATAAAGTCGTATCATGCTAACCCAAGATCCAAGAATGCGTTTACGACAAGCCTAAGTTAAAATATTTTGTATTCAATTTTTATTGTAGAATTTGAACTAATATGAAAAAGTAGAGGTAGATAACTTACAAAATTATCAACACATGTGCTAACGTGTACTTCTTCGTCTGACAATATCTTGAAATTGACCAAATCTTTGTCCGAACCCAAATTTTGGTCGATGTGGGGGTCCAAAACTGTAGCTCCTATATTTATCCCTGTGCGTCTTCGTCTAATCACCATGCTTCTTCACCCTTCAACGAACGCGGATGCGCTACCTTCGACAGGCACGTTTTCCACAAACGGTGGAACATTTCCTGCGCTGCGATTGCCGCTACCTCGGAGTCTCCAGAAAGCTCTTCTCATTTTTTTTGGAAAGCATATGTTTGCGAGCGGTAGAAGAAATGATGAGCGGAAGGAGAAAGGATGAAGGAGGAATGGGAATAATGAGCATAGCCGGCTAATTTATAGTCGGTTGTGCTCTGTCCCCCTAGCAGGCCAAAATAAGGCCGGCTAAGGGGACGGTTTGGATTGCAATCCACACCTCATTTTGGATTGCAATCCAACGGATGTGGATTGCAATACACACCTTATCCCCTTAGCTAGCCTTATTTTAGCCGACTAAGGGGAAGCACACTATGTGTGCTTTATCCCCAGTTGAGGTTGCTTTAAGGGTCGATTGCCTTGAATCGACCCCAAGCAACCACATACATTGGGAATGCTCTAAGCTACTAATCAAAATTTATGGAAAACCATACATAAATGCAAAATAATAGCACACATCAAAATATGAGTACAATATTTCTTATCATAAGGAAGAAGTTCATATCAATAACATTAATAAATCACCAAATATCATAACATGGAATCTAAACATATCTGCTTGAAATGAAAGTTGGCCAAGTGGAGATATGTGAGTGTGCATTATCTGCTCCTACTTCTTTATAGTGAAACCATCTGCTTTTGGTTTGCCATACTCAACCTATAAAAAAAATTAAATCCATGTTAGCATAGGAAGAAGAGCCTATAACAAAACTTGGTTTTTGTATGCAAATTAGATAATTTTATAACATTCGAATAAATATTGCACTGTTTACTTTAAATTCAATAGATTTGAAAAAAGAAGACCGGACGCTAAAAATTAGATGCGGTTAAAGGAAGGAGCTGAGAGTGGAGAGAGAAAAAAGAAGAAGCAATGAGAAACTAATTCTTAATAAAAACACGGATAACAATTGCAACTAAATGTCTAGAACGTCATCGACTTCAGATGCATTCAAAGAATCAAAAGAGTAAATTTGTGATTTCAAAAGCTTCATTCAAGGGTTTTTCCTATTAAATATAGAAAGATTAGTTATCAAATATGAATTGTTTATATTCCATTAATTTAAATTTGTTAACAAATGCTTCATGCTCCATTGTGAATTTTTTTTGTATTTATAGCTCTAAAAAGCTCATGAAAATGATAGCTACCAAAAACATCTAATTTGGCCACCCTAATAGGCCTTATCATTTCTTGCTAGCTCAAAAGATACATCTAATTTTCCAATATTTAAAATTTATAACCACTGGATTAGCATAAAGTATAACATGGTTCACTTAAAGACATTGATTGTTTGATCTTAATTTAATCTCTAGGATTTGATATCTAGTAGAAGAAGAAACAATAAACAAAAAGAAGAAAAAATAACATTCGTTCTTAGATTATTTTTAATGTTCATCCCGTTCTGTGATTTTCATATAGAGACCGACTTATGGGTGAGCTATCTCGGTATTTTCTTAAAAGATGTAGATAATCCTTTCTTACATTAATGGAGACATTGATATATCAACCTATCAGCCAATCTATTTTGCATTATATCTTAAAATATTAAGTGCAAAGAGAAACGGCTGTTTACCAACTCGTATTTATGTTAGGCAACTCAATTTTTATACACAGTCAATGGTTTAGTGAATGTTAATCTTAGTATATATACTTGGAATACTTGCTATAGTTATGCACATCTTCCTTTGTATATTCAGTTAAGGCGGGGGGTAAGCTTGATAATTCTGGACCACTCATGTTTCAAACTGGTTGCAGCTCTTCTCTGTATACCCAGTTAATTTCATTCAATTATATATATATATTGCATTCATAAAATGTAGCATGATGCTATGTACCACCCATACCCTACTTATATACCATGCAAAACTTAAATAAAATCTCAACGCACTCACTTAGTTTCCCAAGCAAAATGCACAAAACTACATTCTCAAAAAGAAAAGGAACGGTACTAGTTTCGAATGGTTTTTTTAACCGTATTTGATATAGAGTGTGATATAGAAACATCTTAAATTTATCCTTGACGATTCCGGATGTAAACGGTTTTATATCTATTTCACTCGAAGTATAATCAACATGTAATTACACAATTTAATTTCTACCTAAATTACAACTACAACCAAATATGGTATTCTTTTCAACTTCAAATAAGTGATTGGTATGTATAAATTTCTTGATATATATTATACTATAATTTCTAGATGCATGTTAGCATACCAATAAATTTAAGAGTTTTATCACCTATACTTGAAGACCCTGTCATGAATTATGTTAAAGATTTGGTCGTTTTCAAACCTATTGTCATTTATTGTATCAGAGTGAGAAACTGTTGCACCATAAATGAATGCATAAAGTGCAAATTCACATAAAAACCATATGTAGCATTCATATAGTAAAATTCACTATTTAAATTGGACAAATTGCGAAATAAAGCTTCAGGGGTAAAGGTTTAAACTATAGTTTTAATGTGTAGATACCCATAAAAATAAAAATTCAAAAGGAAAAAGGGGGATTAAATAGATTAACTATTTGAGGGCAATACATAATGTTTTTTACATTCTTGTAATCTTTTTATTTTGTAGTATTCTTTATAAATCTATATTTACTTTCTAGATTTAGATAATGCTTTAAAAGTCTAAGAATGTAGGAGTAATTATAGTTTAAACTGACCCTTAATTTAAATAACATTTTGTTATATATAAGGACCTTCACATTTAAAAATGGCTATTATTAATGGGTATTAATATTTTTATAACTTCTTGAAGCTTAGCTTTAAAGTTAGATTAGAACACCGTTTGATAATGATGTGTTTTAGAGTGTGTGTAAGCACTATAAAAAAGAAAAAAATTGTATAAAAGGAAACATATGCCAAAAAAATTGGCACTATATAAAGTTTGAAATCCAAAAAAAATGTGAAAGTAAGATTTATGCAGTTCTGTTAAATATATCACATTAATGTCCAACAATCGTTATAGCATGATGCTACCTCGTTATTTGGGTAGCAAAATATATCAGAGAACTAAAAGTAAAACACATATTATGTATATTTAATTTTTTCCTGTGATTAAAATAATGAAATTCCTTGTAGCTAATATACTTGAAATTGCGTACACGTACCTCAGGACACTACAAAATGATGCATGGCATACTTAGTACTTGGACAGTAATGTCACATGACTATGTGCTACATATTTGTTGTGCAATACCACCTTTGGAGAATTCATGCAATAGCTAAGGTATCCATGACCGATCACTAGTAAAAGACGGGTACTGCAAATCCAGGTAAACTTTTAACCATAACAGGTATTTATACTAAGCTAAGGAAGTCCAATGGACATGCTATGCATACTGGCACAATATTAAAGGATGAAGAAATTAGTTAGGTTTGATATTATTTTTTATTACATAAGAACTCTATGCTCAATGCTCTTTGTGAATTCTACATTTCGATTTCATTTATTCGATCATAAGTAAAAATTATTTGAGTTAAACAAATTGAATATTTGGTTAAGCAATGATACATGATATGTGATTGATATTGCAACATCTAAAGTAAAACAAATGCATTTGTACTATATAAGCCAAATTATATGACAAAATCTTAGCTTGATGTGGTCCAACTACTCTCCATGTAAATAAATAGTGGATACTACCATTGTAACAGCCTTTTTACCCAGTCTGCTTCTACCACTACACATCAGACATGGAAATGCCTAAAGCTTATAATACTCCTTTCCAATACAAACTTTTCTTTTAGCATAATTATTTCTTCTTCAAACTACCACTATATTATAAACTCCTCAAATTCAAATTTTTTTCACTTGTAAACTCTTTCCACTTACATATAAATTGGTGCAATTATTTGAATAAGTCCCTCTACAATGATCTCATTAGAATCTAATTATTAATACCTTCCAATGAATAAATTACTCACATTCATTTCTTAAATTTCTTCCTATGTTTATTACGATTCAAAGATTTTAAATAAGATGACTCAAAACTCTTAAAAAATCATTTAAAGAATTGAAGCTCAAATCCATAACAACCTTTACTTTAAATAAACTACTACATACACTCAAATCTACACCCAGTTTCCCGATCGAACTTGAGCTAGTAAGACAACTCCTCCTGCTCGTAGGGGATGTATCTGAGTGGATGTATAATAGTCATCGGTGTGTCCTCCACCAAACATGGGTTGTCGCCCATGCAACATACATGGGCCAATTAAATAACCATTGTCTCTCCTCCAACTCACTACTCAAAGGGAAAAAACCATTGTGTGAATCCATGGGTTCATTAAAAAGGAGTATTGGTGACTCTTAGAGGAAAACATACCTAAATCCATAGAGCCCCTTGGTCCTACGTTGGATGACCTTCTATTGAACACGTTAGTTTCTTATTGTGTGCCAATGAACTCTCTGGAAGAATCTTTTTAGTCTTCTGCTTTCCCCACCACTCCCACGTTTGCTAAAACTGAGTGGTGATCCATATTTGGTTCAAAAATTCCATGATTCAAGTTAAATGGTATATAATAAAGGAATTTAGAATGATTTTGATTTTAGATCTTGTATGAAGAACTCGTTGAGAAAAGAGTAATTTTAGGCAGTGGGAGAGTCGGGGGATATTGTCTCCTTTCGTGAATGTAGGAATCCCTAATGACATAAATATCCTTACCATACAGTAGAAGGTTGGAAGGATGTTTTGCACATTTCGAAAGCTTTATTTTGAGGTATTCTCATTATATATAGATAATTGTGATTATTGGAAATGAGAAAAGAATAGGTCAAAGCCAATTTCATATTATCAGCAATTGTTTTGGTTCAAGTATAATGAACACTTGAAGTTTCCACAAAAGATAGTTTTCTTCTTGGGGATGAACAATGATCAGCTGACTTGTGGACTAGAATATCTTGATTAATCTTTTAGTTTCTTCTACAACTTGTTGCTGAGAGTTTGCAGTATTTTCAGAAGTTACTAAGTTGTCATTTTCGTCGGCCATGATGAATCAACATAGAGATAAATAAACGTATGGTCTCAAAATTTGACAAATGCAAGATTGCTTAAAAAATGTAGTGTGATCAAGTATGCTGAACCAAAACCAAATGATGAGAGTGATCTTATGGGTTCTTGGAGAGCCAATTGCTCTCTTTCTACTTTTGACGACTTTCTTGGTTTCTACTTTAAATTTTTCGAGTCTTCTTATTATGAATTTGCTTATCTTCTTGAAAGAAAGCTTATTGCAGCCAGAAATTTAACAACTTTCTTTGGCATGGAACCTATTTTCGTAAGTAAATCCACTAATAACCCAAATGATGAAATTTCTCTGATAGGTTATCTGAATATCACGTGATGAATCTGATTCTACTGATACCTTTGTTTCTCTATCTTTGTTTTAATAGACAACCTTTGATGTTCTTGTATTTGATAGAACTGCTGTTAAGCTTGAGTTGGCTCTAATACCATATGAAGAAATAAAGAATTTGGTATTGTGATTCAATAGAATGAAAACACAAAGGATTTTATTTTATTGATGATATTTATGAAATGATACTACTGACTAAAAGAATATGCCGTACATAGTTTTCTTCTACAATGTGCGATATTATTTATTTAGGCTGAATTGTGTGTGAGGCCCAAGTCTTCAAGTCGAAACCGTTATTCAAGAATATGGCCTTGAAGGGTTTGTTATTGGTACTATGTCCATCCCAGCAAGATCCATTACTGGTCAAAAAACAAGATGATTAGTAATAAAGAATACATAAAATATCACAGGCAAGAATGATTAATGAGTTCTTGGCTACTTTCGTCGATTAGCACAAATCAATTATCACAAATGATTGGATGCAAATCATTTAATGAAATTTGGACCACAATTGAAAGAATATTCAACACACAATATATTGCCAAAGTTATGCATTACAAGAGATAATTTCAAAATATCAGAAAAAACAATCAACCTATGAGGGAATACTTACCACTGGTCAAGACAATATGCAACTTGTTAGAGGCTGCAGGACATAAAGTGTCAAAGAATGAGCAAGTTCTAACTATTTTAAATGGATTTAATGAAGAATATGAAGTAGGGGTAGCTATATCATCACAAGAAACTTTAACACCTATGTAGTATGTACACTCAACTTTGCTTGCACATAAATCAAAAATTGATCACAAGAAGCCACAAGATTAGGGTTTATCAATCAACTATGCAACCAATTTTAATAACAAAAGTCAAAACTATAATAAACCGGGCCAGTCTTATCAAAGAGATAGATATTCAAACAGATCAAGAGATAGAGGAATATGGAACAATAATAGTAATAGACCAAAGGATCAGATTTGTGAAAAAGTACGTCACACAGCATTCAAATATTATTTCAAATTATATTCAAACAGATTAAGAGGTAGAGGAAGACGGAACAATAATAGTAATAGACCAAAGGATTAGATTTGTGAAAAAGTATGTCACACAGCAGTCAAATGTTATTTCAGATTCAACCCGAATAATATTCCAAATCAGAATACAAGCAACCAAAGAAATCCTAGTGCAAACATGGCTCAAGCACAAGAAGACACAAGTATTCGGTCAAATAATAACAAAAACCACAATCTGAATGAAATCACAAGGCCTGAGCACATTCAAGATGAAAGCTGGTACCCTGATTCAAGAGCAACCAACCACATATGTAACGACCCGCCTTTTTGGACAGTTTAAATCGACAAATCAAACACACATGCCGATTCTAAACCATTCAAAAGGGCGGATGGTTAATGGGTTAAATAAGAAAAGAAAGGAAAAGAAAGAACAAAAACAAACTCAGAATCTCGCAGCGGAAGGAACAAGATATAATAATAAAATAACAGTTCATGAAGCTGTTAAATAAATAAATTTGATTATTATTATACATCATAAATCGGAGTTACATACATATCAGAGATAATACAATAATGCAGCGGAAAAATAATATGGTAGTAGAATACCAATGATGTAATACCAAACTCCGTCTTCGTCCTCCAGAATAGATCTTCAACCTTATCTGAAATGCTCAGGCTGACCCGAGCATAATGAAAAGGCAAAACACTCGAGTCAGGACTAAAATATCTCATGTAAGTCAAATCGAATAAGAAAATATGAGTGTGACGGCGTCAGAGATGTTTACGGGTTTTGACATCTCCTATCCAGTGTCAACGTGAGTGCAATAACTTAAGAGATGTTACGGGATTTTCCATCTCTCAAGGATCCGTTAAACTATCTACTATGTAGTACAATACGCTATTATAATATGTCTACATTAAAGTAAAAGTATTAAAATAACGTTAAGCCATGGCCCATTCCACCCTTAACACAGTTTATATTCCCAAGAGCATATACAAGACCGTAGTTTCCCCAAAACCGGAAGTCACCAGAGGGAAATCCATATACTAAAGGTACAAATCAAAATCGTAGTGGTCGCGCATAAATGGAATACAAGTATGACAAGGCACATGAGGCAATACCCAAGGTAGTGATACTACCGTTCGCCTGATCCGGACTGGTGAGAACGCAACGCCGCAGCGCCCGCAACACCGTGAAACAACACTCCCAAAATCAAGGGTGCACCAATCGACAACATATAATGAGTAGTTCGAAGAAGTGTGTCCACTTGAGGTAGCAAATCCTCCATTGGCCCGGCACAGCTCCTGTTTTAGTCATTTCCAATTTGACACAAGTGTCAAGGCTATCCATCATCGTTCACTTTCTTCAGTCATCAACGAACATCATTCCAACCACTTCATTCTGGATCATCACTCCGCGTATAGTTATTAAAGTGGTTTTCGGTTTAGATAGAGAGTATATCCATAACCGAATTCCGGTCTCTTTAATAACTTCCGTAATTATTTCACCGATTGGTCGTTTATTTATTTCAAAACCAAATCAATTTCAATTCAATTAGAATTTATAAATCAACATTTCATTTGTCTTTCTAAATCAATTTCCACAATTTACGTTTCAAAACTTCCAAATCAAAATTTCAAAATCTTATAATTCAATTTCAATTTCAATTTAAACAATTCAAATATTGATTCAAGTTCGTATATAAGTTTCATTCCGAAATCATTTAAATTAATTTAATTCAACATTCAAATCAATTTAAATTCATTTATCGATTTCATTTAATATCCGTTAAGGTACTTTATCATTCAAAACAATTTCTATTAAATTTCAAATCCATTACACTACCTTTTTAAGTTCAACTTCATTAAATCAAAACTTACAATTTTGAATTAAATTAAATTCGTCAAATCAATTCTTCCAATTACAAGTCTTACATTAATTCCAAAAATTTCACATTTTCATTTCTTGTTAAAAAAATTCAATTTCACTTATTTACTTTCTTAAATAATTTTCCAAAACTTAATTAATAAAGAAACTCAATTTCAATTATTTATGAAGTAAAAATTCACTTATTCAAAAGTTCAAAATTTTCTTATTAAAGAATTTCAATTCAATTTAATCATTAAATAATTTAACCTTATTTAATTATTAAATAATTCAATAGTTTCAATTTAGTCCAATTCACAAATTTCTTTGAATTTCAATTAAATTCCAAATTAATTAAATCTCAATTTTAAATAAATTTTCAATTCCAAACTCAAACTTGAAATATCATTTCATAAAAATTTTCTTAGAAATATTCAGAGTTCGATTAAAAGTCCAATCTTTTAAAACAAATCAACTTTCGAAAATTTACGCCGTATTTCAAAAATTTTCTTAAAAATCTAAACTTCGAATAATTAAACAATTTCATTTACCAAGTTTAAATTCCAACATCTTGAGCTTCAATTCAAAATAATTCAATTTCCATAAATTCGATTTTATTCTTAAAATCAATTCATTTAAATAATTTCAAAACAACTTTTAAAATCATTTAATTTAACCAACCCGGTGTCCGTATATAATTTTCTAACCTATGGCCAAGTGGATAATTATTTCAAATTTAATTTCAATGATGGACATATATCATTTCAATCCAAATAGATGTCATAGGTATATCATTTCAACCTATTTCTTAATTTATTCGAAATGATTCGGTTTACAGTTTATATGCAATAAACAATATACATGATGATAGCATGATATATCAAAATAAATAAACAACCAATATCGACCAATAGCATCCATCACAACCAATCAACCATAAAGCCAATAACATTCACAACAACTTCATAATTATCAATATCAGGAAATTTGATCGCAATTAAAATTTAACTTTAATTTGACTGTCAATTTAATTTTCAACTGTGAATTCAAATGACAATCTATATGACAATTAAATTTTTATCAAACAACGACAAATAAATCCATATCACTTCATAATTTCAAATTTAACTACCATAAAGATATTCAGTACGTTGTGAGCGTTATAAAACACTCACCTTTTGAATTTAAATTGAATTTACATTCAATTTAAACCCAAAAATTTGACAGTCTCCAAATCCATCCAAACAAGCGTCAAAGTGTCCGGAATTTCGATACGATCCTAACAAAAGAAACCTCGCCCAAATCCGAGTCCGTATGCAAAAGTTATGAAAATTTGAAGATTGGAAAATTCTGGTGCTGAGTCGACTTCGAGTTCCCGCCTCAAATACCCGATGCCTGCTTGGAGTTTTTTGCGAAATCGACCCGATGACCCGAGTAGTTTTCTTCCCGACTCGAAGTAGCTCCAGGGTTTTTCCCCCTGAAACCCGAAGCGCGACCCGAAGCGCGTAAATCTCGAATATTTTTTTTTTTTTAGATTTTGGAATTTGGGAATTAGGTTTTGTCTGCCATTGGAATGAGAAGCTAAGAAGAAGATGAATTGTACGTACAGACAAAAAAAATTAGGGAGGCTAGGGTTTATAACTGTGTTTATATAGGTATGTTAGAGATAGAGTAGATAGACTGGATAGATGAACGTGCGGAACAAACTATGGCCCGAAAAGCCCGTTCTGACCCCGGAACGAAATTGGGTAAACTCATATATCAAAATAGGTGTTTTAAAATATTTTAAACGCAATGGAAAAGGTTTCAAGTCCAAATTCCATCGTATGAAGAAGTTATGCTAAAATCAAAATTTCAAATTGATTTTAATTGATTATAATTGCATTTATTTCAAGGCGTTTCGAGTCCGTTCGATCAAACGACAAGTCCGATTGCTACGAAAATTGAAACCTTACAATAATTCACTGTTACGGATCCGATGAAACTGGTTTCGTCGAAATCCGAGACAGTTGTAAAAATGGCTATTTTTACTGTTTAATTTCAATATAAAATTCCCAATTTTAAATTATTAACTTTTAAATCAAATTTCAATTGTTCACAAATTTTATTTTTAATTTCACAGTAATTAACAATCTTTTACAATGCAGTTTTCCATTATAAATCCAGTATAAAAGATTACATCAGATTCAGCGTTCAATTATATTGTAATTCAAATTCAAGTTATTTAATTCCAATTGAATTCTTTTATTTCGATTTACACTTTCATTATTGCATCAACCATTTACTTATACATTATTATCAATAGTTTATAATTCATTTACTTTCATTTTCTTCAGCTATCATCTTATTTAAATTCACAGTAATATTAAATTACATTCATTTACGTTGATTTCCATATTATAACTTCAATATTAAATGTACATTTTATTTATTTCGTTGTTTACAATCAAATTCAATTCAATTCAATTTCTTGTTACATTCAAATTTAAATCTTTACTTACGTTCAATTACCAGTTAACATCTTTATCAAATTACAGTTTCGGTTATTATTTGATTTCAATCAACTGTAATATTAAGTTACATTTATTTATATTAGTTTCAATAACATAAACTTCCACTATTAAATCTACCGTTTTATTTATTCTTTGTTTACAATCATAACCAATTTGGTTTACAATCAAACTCAATTCATTACTTACATTCAATACAGGTTAACATCCATATTTAATTTACAAATAAGTTATTTCAGAATTCAGTTTTGCATTTTAACTTGTAATTCACATTTAACAACACAAAATTTTATTTCCTTCGGATTTTTATCCAAAATTTTTATTTTAATTTGTATTTTTAAAGTGTTAAAAATACAGGTAGTTACAACATAATAAGCAATCTGGACAACATGCATCTTGAAAATAAAGAGTACAGAGGTAAACAGTCAATATGCATGGGAAATAGTAAGTCTACTAAGATTACTCATACTAGAAATGCATATATCAAAGGTGAAAGGCAATTATTTTAAACAATCTTTTAAAAGTGCAAGAAATAAAGAAAAATAATATGAATGTATCTCAATTTGCAAGAGATAATATACTGTATAATTTGAATTTTATCCTAAGTATTGTTTAGTTAGAGAAATACTGACCAAAGAAATTATCTTACAAGGTAATGCAATCAGAGAGTTGTGCAAGTTCAATCTAGTTAGCTGCAGCAATCATGTGTGATGGCAAAAGTTTTGTAATCTGTTTGAAATAACTCAAACTAAAAGAAATATGAGTATATTTGATTTGTGGCACTATAAACTTGGTCAACCCAATGCAAATGTTGTAAAACAAGTGCTTACAGAAAATAAAATTGCCTTTGATAATATTTCACAACCATATGTTTGTACTTATTGCCAGATGGGTAAAGTCGCAAGTTAGCATTTAATGATTCCTTAAATGAATATATAAAACCATTAGAATCAGTTGTTACTGATCTATGAGGTCCAACACCTATAAGTTTTGATTATGGTTATAGATATTATATATCATTTGTTGATGCATATTCTAGGTACACTTGGAATTTTTCTAAAAGCAAAATCAGAAACATATAATATTATAGTTCATTTTATAACCTTAACTGAAAACAAACTAATTCCCAAGTGAAGATTATGCAAACAGATGGTGGCAATAGTATAAAGAGCTCGGTAATATCTTTAATAGAAAGGGAATAATGCATAGAACAACATGCCCTTATACATCTGAGCAATATGGTTTAGTCGAAAGAAAACATAGATACGTTGTTAAATTTTGCCTAACTTTACTTGTACAAGCATCATTACCCTTAAAATTTTGGCATGGTCCATTCAACATAGCAGTATATCTAATTACTAGACTGCCAACAAAAGTGTTGAAGGGAATCAGTCCAGCAGAAAAGCCAGATTATTAAAACTTAAGAGCCTTTGGGTGTCTACATTTTCCTTATCTAAGACCATATAATACTAACAAATTGAATTTCAGATCAAAGCCATGTACAATTTTACGATATGGAGTTAATCAGAAAGGGTATGAGTGTCTAGATGCAAATGGAAATTTTTTTATAAGCAAACATGTTGCATTTAATGAACATGTATTCCTTTTTAGTGGCACAGATATAAAGACAACCAAAAAGATATATAATCTAAATGTTTCATTTCCAGAGATTGGTATACATTCAGATGTATGGGATCAAAGAAAAGCTGAGAAGACTATAGAAGGTCTTGATTCGTAACTATATAATCAACCAGATTATGAATCAACAGAGCAACCTAGTCATCTCAACTAATCACTTGCACATTCAATCAGCCAAAGCCAACATTTAGTGAAGGAAATCCAGATGACCAAGAAGGCAGTTCAGAAAATAACATTGATCAAGTTAATAGAGAAGAACCATCACATGATGGGCCATAAGTGAGATCAAGACACCCCATGATCACAAGGGAAAAGAGTGGAAATTTTAGGCCAAAGCCATGTACTACAGTCATAATGCATGAAGAGCCAAAGACCTCTGAACAAGGTGTTAGAGACAAAAACTGAAAAACAGCTTTGGATGAGGAATACATTGCACTTAAGAAATAAAACATTGGATCTAGCGTATCCACCAGACAATAAGAACATAGTTGGATGCAAATAGACTTGTAGATTGAAGAAAAATCCTGATGGAACTATTGTTAGATATAAAGCAAGGAAAGTTGCCAAGAGATATACTCAACAACATAGTTTGACTTTAATGAGACATTCTCACTATTGTTAAGCCAACTACAATTAGAGTTGTTCCCACTATTGTTATAAACAGAAATTAGGGCATTAGACAGTTAGATGTTAATAATGCCTTCTTAAATGGTATTCTATAGGAGGAAGTTTATATAGAGCAACCACAATGATATAAACAAAACATGAATTATGTGTGCAAGCTAAACAGAGCAATATACGGACTTAAACAAGCTCCAAGAGTTTGATAGGCTGAAAACCACATTAGTTAATTTGGGTTATCAGTCTACCAAATCAGACAATTCGCTTTTTACTAAGATGAATCAAATTTCAGCTATTTACATCCTCATATATGTTGATGACTTATTTATTACAGGTGATGTGGAATCTAAAATCAACAATCTCATTCAATATTTGAACAAATGGTCCTCAATCAAAGATTTTGAAAGCTTAAATTATTTTCTGGGCATAAAAGTCAAGAGGAAGTCAAATTTAGAGATAATTCTAAGCCATAAGAAGTATATCACAGAGCTACCGATCAAGTCTAAAATAGATGGGCCAAAATCACAGCCAACTCCAATAATAACCAACCAACATTTATCTAAAAACAGGGGAGAACCCATAACTAATACTAAACAATATAGAAGCATTGTTGGATTTTTACAGTATACAAAAATTACTAGACCAAACATCTCATTTAGTGCTAACAAAGTGTGCCAATTTATGTAGGAACTATTGGATGAGCATTCGACAGCAATGAAACGAATACTGAAATATCTAAAAGGAACTGTAAATTATGGTCTATCTTTAAAAGTATGCAACAATCTCAATATAATTGGTTATGCAGATGCAGATTGATCTACTGGTCCGAATGATAAAAAATCAGTAAGTGGATATTGTATTTACATTGGCAATAATCCAATATCATAGTGTTCAAAGAAACAATCAACCATTTCTAGATCCAACGGTAAAGCTGAATACACTAGTGTTGCAAGTGCACCAGTAGAAATAATGTGGATACAATCATTTCTATGTGAATTAAAAATCGGATCAAAGATCAAACCGATATTATGGTATGATAATCAGAGTATATTTTATATGTTTGAACATCTCATATTACACTCAAGAACAAAGTACATCGAAATAGACTTTATTCTGTTCGAGAACAGATTCTAAAAGAGAAACTACAAGTAAATCATATACATGTGCCTTAGTGCCAATGTTCTCACAAAAGCATTGTCACCACAGAACTTAATCAGATTCCGAAGTGACTTGTGAATTGAAGAGATCAAGATCTAATTTAGCCGGATTCAAGTAACTTCAGCATGGAACTTTCAGAAGCTCGCAAGTCAGAAATCTAATTGTATCAAGGCAGCTCAATCATCGTAACAAAATAGCTGATAATCTCACTGAAGATGCTTAGATCTCACAAGTATTCAAGTTGAAGAATGCCCGCAAGCCAGAAACTTCACTCAACTTACTGAAAATCGAAGAAAGAAAATTGAAGTGGCAATGAAAATTGAAAATCGCCATAACCCTAACCTTAATATCAGTTTGGAGGGTTGAGAAAAGAATAAGTCAAAGCTGATCTCATAGTATCAGCAATTGTTTTGGTTCGGGTATAATGAAGACTTGGGCTGAAGACTTAGGCCTCACACTATAACAGAAAACTATGTACAACATATTCTTTCAGTCGGTAGTATCATTTCTCAAATATCATCAATAAAGAAAATCCTTCCTATTTTCATTCTATTGAATCACAATATCAAATTCTTCATTTTTCATAGTGATTTGTTAACCTTTACAAATGAGTGGTTATATAATGGATGTTATAATGTTCATTTAACAAGTTAAGTTATAGGATGGTTATAGCATTAAATTGCATTATTGATAATTATATAATAACATATGCATATTTTTTGAATTATTATTCTACACCTCATTTTTATTATTTTCTCGGTATCATTGTAAACATATTATAATTTATATTTAATGTATCATTTAGTGACAATTTCAGTTACAAATAAAATAAATAAATATATGTACATTAATACACAACTATGAATGAACATATAATGTCTCACCGAGTCTTGGGGCGGAGCAAATCTACCATAACCCGTACGGATTTCGATTCGGGGCAAAAATCCAGACCAACTGAGTCTACGTGGCGGGTCTAGATCAGGGTTTGAAAAACCCAAGACAGGTTTGGGATAGAAAAATCTCATCCCAACCCGCCCTATCGCCATCCCTAAATGGAAATGGGTTAAGGTTAGGGTTACATGGGTTAAGCGTGAATCAATTCCCTTTTAATGGCGACAAATCTGGCGGCTCTCGCCTTCATTTCGTAACTTTCTCGGTTCTGGTTCTTCCGCCGCCTCCCCCTCATTTTCGCCCCTCCTTTCTTTCGCCCGCCTCTCCTCATGCCCTTGAAGAAGACTTCGTCATTAGATCTGGTTTGCAATTCTGGTGAGCTCTTAGCTCCTGCACGCGCAATTGCTTCGGCTCGTCCTGGTGCCACTTGTTCGTATCGCGACTGCGCCTCGCCTAGGGAGGTTCTCGTTTGCCCTTTGGCTCGTATTATGTCAGATTTTATATCCCTAGTTTCGACTGCTCCTACTGTTCATGGCACCAACCCGATTTTTGGTACGTCCCCTCTGTCGCCTTTTTTAGCTTCAACTTCTGATACTGCTTGGTCGTTATTGGAGGTGGGACTACCTATTGACTCTAATTTGGTTGTTGTTGGATCTGAGATTCCTGATAATTGTTTGGGGGGTAAGTCTGCTCCAATTGGTGGTGCCGAATGCGATGTTAATTTGAATGTTAACCGATCTATAGTGGTGCCGAATGGTGGTGTGGTGGTAGATGATGAATGTGTTGATGCAGCTGTGTTCTCTAAGGCTAATAATGGGATAACTTTGGGTAGCTCAATAGGTGCTTGTTGTAATGCCTATGATAATATTCCCTTGTCTGTAGTTTCTCAACCTAATACGTTGGACCCCTCATTGTCGCGACCTGCTCCAAAGTGGTCATCTTTGTTTTCCAAGCTGCCTAGTAATGCCGGTATTCATTTGCCTCGTCGCTTTGATGTTGTTGAGAATGAGGGTGTGATGATTCCGCCAATGGAAGTGATTGAGGCCGGCGTGGATTTTTGGAAAGAGAAATTGGTTGGTTTCTTTCTTGACTCCAATCCTCCCTATCATTTAGTTAAGTCGAGGTGCAACATGGCGTGGAAGCCCGGGGTGGGTTAAGTGTTCACTTTGATAATGAAATGTTTATTTTTAAGTTCCCGCGTAGTGATGAAAGGCAACGTATTCTGGAGGCCAACCCTATTCTAATTGATGGTAAACCATTCATTATCACAACGTGGAGTCCTTCTGTAGATCGAGCGAAGGAGCAAGGTTTATCCATTCTTGTCTGGGCCCACTTTTCTCATATACCTTTTGTTCTCCAGCCTCATCGACTGGCTAGCTGGTCTAGTAGGTAAGGTGATATGTTATGATGCTAATACTGTGGCCAGAAAGAAGCTAGTTTATGCCAAAGCTCTAATTGAGATAACTCCAGACAAGCCTTTGCCTATGGTTTTAAAGGTCAGACTAGATGAGAGCCATGTCGCTGAGGTCAGAGTTTGCTATAGTTGGAAACCTGAGATTTGTACGTGTTGTCAGTCCTTTGGCCATTTTGCTGATGCCTGTTCTGGTGAGATTGCTCCCCTTGTTGACCGGATTCCTCTTCCACGTCCACCTGTCCGGAAGTGGGTTAAGAAGGTTGCTCCTTTTATACCCTTAGTTGATGCTCCTGTAGCTTCCATTGTTGTACCTCCCATTGTGGATCCTCCTGTTGTTTCACCGATTATCGTAGCTCCTATTTCAGTGCCTGTTATAGCCCCATATATTGTTTCTCCTCCTTCGTCCCTGGAGGTGGATCTATCTGCTTCCTCTTCTGATATCATTTCCTGGAATTCTGATGAACGTGCTTGGGTTCACGCTCCCTCTGATATGAGATATTCGCTTGAGAGGGACACTCTCTATGCATTCATCAGTGAAATTGGGGGCGAGAGTCGTTTTCTTATATACCATATTGAGGGAGATGGTTAATGCCTCACTGGGGTTGGTGAGATTGGTGAGGATAACAAAAGTAAGTTTTATGATGTCACATGGGATAAGAAATATATTTACTCTCCTGGCTCAATTAGTTATGATCCTCATCTGGCTGCTCTCTTCTTTGGGGATTCTCATGTTTTTGGACCTTCTTCGGCTGTTGATCGGGATTGTTCTTCCTCTTCTGAGGAAGATTAGTTTTGCTGTTGTAGTAGTTTAGGCTCTTTTGTCTAGCTCCTGTGCTTTCATTTTTCGCCTGTTTAGTTGCTCTGTGCATGTGCAGAGCACCTGTTTTCTCATTTTATATACAGTGGCACGGCCCACTTTAAAACCGGCTAGCTTTGCTAAAGAAAAGAATAATGACACTGTTATTCATTTTAATTGCTGGCATAGAAGAATGATACTATTATTAGTTTTAATTGATGGCGAGGTCACGTGACCTCCAGCTTTCATGTGGCTACGCCCCTCTTTATGCATATGCGTATGAATGTGTCTAATCTGCATTTAGTTATTAATTATTTTGTAAATTTCATTCTCTTAATATTCTCATCATTTGTTTCTAATACAGCAAATGACTTTATCTTCCAAACATGGTAAAGACGCATTTGAAATTAATGAACAAACGATTTATTTTTATTTTTTCATAATCATACAATCAAACAATCTATTTCTACGCTATCGTACAATTCTACAAATTTTATCGCCTTTCGGTCATCAAAATAACAAGGAGGTAGATTTGAGATATTTGTGGAAAGAATCATGTAGACAATTTGAAATATTTAAGCAAATATGTCCAAGGCAAAATCTTTAGAGAACATTGGTTCTCTTTTTTGTTTTTAGATGATCTCATTTTCCATCAATATGGCAAGCTGATCCTCTCTACCGACTGATATCCGTCGTTCAATTTCCAAACGAGTAAACACTAAAATACATTGGAAAACATGTTTTCAAGTATTAAAAAAAACCCATAATCATACTGGAGGATTGTATCTTGGACCAGTCTATTCTACCGGTGGGTCTACCCAGCGTCCATGATCTTTTATCAGCTGGATCAATTCATCAGTTGCTTGCTCCATCGCAATATCCATCTTAACCAATTTCTGTAATATAGAAATCTTTATTATTTATTTCTATATATTTAGATGCATTTGAATTTTAATAACAGTTAATATACCAAACATGAGCATCTTGTAAAACTAACTCATTTTTCAGAAAAAACAAGAGGCAGTAATTATTCAGCGGTATACCACCGATCTCAGTGTAATTTTTTTATTTTACCCTGATGTTCGGCCGGCTGTATACCACTGCTCAAACCGGGTAAAATGGATTTCATACCGTATGCTCTGAGAGTCTGAAATATGAACATACCTCCCTTACAAAAAGGTTAATCGTTCCAGGTAGAAAACCACCAAGATATCCAAAATCTTCATCAACCATCTCAAATTGCCCATTCACTGAGCAACCCATAATAGCAATCTATACAAGTGATGCGTTAATAATTTCCTCAAATTATAAACTTGTAAATAATTGAAATTAAAAACATATATTGTTAATTTTTTTCACTTACAGACACGCCAGGCAGATGCGAAGTTTTATCCCTGATCTCAGCACTAACCATCTGAAGATCAAACTCTGTATGTCTGCATGATGGGCATGAAGCATATACCTGTGGTACATCATAATTTTTCAAATGGGTTATTTGTTAACTCTAAGCTGCATGTATGTATATATGCATGTATATGCCCACTTTATGTTGTTAATCATCAACACTGTTATATTGCCCCTTCCCTTAACGCGAAATAAATCTGCAGCTACCTTTGGTTTTTCGGTGGTCTATTACCGTTTTCTCACCTTTTTTCCGACTAGACCCCACCGAAAATGGTTTTCGACGAACCGTCTCATTTTTTTTCTTTTCGATTTTCGACAGATTGTTGCTGACTTTTGCATTATACAATAAGTAAAATTGTAAACTGTTTTATTCGGCTGAAGTCCCAATAATCGTTTTTTAGCTGGAACCCTTAAAATTTACTTCTTATCCGAAAATAGAGTCTCTTTAACAATGTCCTATGTAAATCATTGGAACATACCATTCTAAACAGTGTTTATAGCATTAGACATGGTTTGAGGTATCAGATGGTATCTCGAAATTTCGATGCTATCATAACGGTATCCACGGTAACAGAACCGAAACCAAAGGAAAATATCAATTTCGGTTAGGGGTTACAAAAAAATTTGAAACCAAAATATCATCTAAATCAGCATACTCAACCTCGATTTCTTCCTTGCCCTAGCTTCGTCGACTCAATTTCTTCCTTGCCCTATCATCGTAAACTCAATTTTGAGAGTGGAAGCTTTGTCTTCGGCTATCTAGTAGCATCGCGGCAGTCGGTTTCGAGAGCGACAGTCGGTTTTAAGAGAAAATTTAGTTTTTTTTCTCTTCTAAAGGTTCGGCGATTGGTTTTGAGAGCGGCAATCAATTATGAGAGAGGGAGAAAATTCCTAAGAGTGACAAGAAATGGATTTGGATTATTATTAAGTTGATTGGACTGTGTTTTAACTTGGGCTATTTTGTGTAAGATTATTTTGTGTTAGGCTGGACATTTTATTATTAAGTTAAAATTCTTGTTTAATTAAGTTTAATTTATTATTAAATTGAATTTATTGTTAATTTTAATTTGCTTAGGATTTAGTAAAATTCAATTTTTTGTTTTACTTTTACAAAGATTTTAGTTGCATTTTCAATAAAAAAACCGTTGAAGATCAAAATTGGGACTGAAACGAAACCAAAACCGAAATTTCCAAAATCGTATGAAACTAAGAAAATCTTAAATGAGCGAAACCGAGTACTTGAACCTTTGTATTAGTAGCATTTTTTCTTTCTTTTTATATTTTTCCATTTCATTATATAAGCAGAAATCATTGAAGGATGATATGAAACATAAGTAACAAATAGCTTACTGTTTTTGTGTTGCGCATTCTGCAGCCTTGAAGTAAATTAAAAGAAGTATTTTTCAAAAAGTCAAAATCTTGATCAGGAGCCTCAAGCATTAAACCATCACCGAGTCCATCAACGAGAAGAGCACCAACATTGCTTCCAGCCTCAATTAGCAGATCATCTCTGTATTTGTGTGAAAAAGGTGTCACGGATAAAAAATTCACATTATGTTATACAGTGGCATTTTAAAACTTACTTATCGGTTCCTTCAGGATATTGTAAATGATGAATTACAGGGAAATTCAGAGCTTTATCTTTTAAGTAATCAAAAAGCCTGAAAAAAGGAGGAGGAGAAATTCAAGCTAAAGCATTTCAAACCGAATTTTTTTTTTCAAAACAAAATATATTTATGATAAAATACTACCTTCTTGCTGCATGAACCCTGCTTATTTTATCTTCAGTGTATGGCAAGTTGTGCAGTAACATGATGATATCATTAACTTCTTCAAGTACATTGAGATCTTCGTAGGGTTCATCGCCTCTTAGCATCACAGCTAGTCTAGAGCCTACATTAAAAAAAAATTAAAAAGTATCAAATGAAACAAAATTTAATCCTTTTGAAAGAATGTTGGGAAAATCCGCAGTTTTGTTTGATGGATAAAGGACCAAAATTTAATGGTTTCATACTTTGCACGTTATGATTCAATGAATTTTAAAAGGTTTTACCTTCAGGCAAAAGCTTGTAGGCGCCAGTCCAAAGTTCTTGAAGATTTACTAGTGCAATAGCATTAGGAAGTTGTTTAGTAAGCAGTTCGGATAAAGGTACCAAAACTCCCATACTGACATCAATCAATCTTTTTAGAGCCAATCTCTGGAATAAAAGATTAAATTTTTAACCACTTCATGTAAAATTATTAAACGAAAGAAATTAATGTTAGGATTAAGATTGAATCAACCGTTGCCAAATCCTGACTTCTCAGTAGTCAGAAAAGTGCAAAATTCTTCTGTTATTATAAAATAAAAATATAAAATAACTTATCAAAACAGACCTTAAATGGCATGCCAACCACGAGTTTAGCTGCAAGAGACTTGTATAGAAGTTTCGGTGTCTGACAGTGAGGAACAATCATCAATAAATGTTGGAAAAGTTTTTTAAATTTTAACTGAATTATTAAAAATTTGACACTCATATATGTATGTGTGTGTGTATGTATATGTGTGTGTGTATATATGTGTGTGTGTGTGTATATATATATGTATATGTGTGTATATATATATATATGTATGTATATGTGAATGGTCTCACATTGTAGGACAATAGGAATTCTCAAAGGCTAAATTGGACCCTTTGAGTACCCAATGATGCTCTTTTGTGAAGAGGGAGACCATGCTTGACCACCACACACGCGCGCCGACCGACCGGCTCGACCCGACCCAGGCCTTGTTGTGGTGCAGCAGTTATATCTTTGGACGAATTGGTAAACGTTTTCTGACATTTATTTTTTTGAGACGGTATCCGTTTTTTGAGTCAACGATCACCCCACGACTCAGTAAAATGTTCGACTTTGTAACGAACGACATTTTTTCTTCTACAAGCCATTCTTCCTCTTCTCTGCGAAACTCTTTTTTTCTAAAAACCGAGCAGTGTTTTTTGAGTGCAATTGAGTCGACTTCGTTTGTATAGATGGATCGATACTACGAAACCAAACAAAAAAAGGCTACTTTATCCTAGAAGCGGCGGCGATTGTTTGACTACTTGCACCCTTGAGCAAAATGCCGAAACGTCTTCAATACGGTCTCAGAGTACACGACTCAGCCAAAGTTCATTTGTTTCCAACAAATTAAAGATGACACTGACAACAATAATTTCTGCTGCTGATTCAGATGTCGCCGCCCCCGCATCGCTGTTTCAGGTCCCCATGGTGTCTGTTGCGCCCTTTAGATTCGAGGGCCTCCATTTCAAGCGATGAAGATAGAAGATGGAGTTCTTTCTGACAATGAGGAAGATAGCCGCTATGCCGACAACCTATAAACCGCAGCTGCCAGACAGACCCTGCGAAGCAGACGCGGATCTACTGAAAGCTTTGACAAAGAAATCGAAGGAGTTGCAGATCTAGACAGAGCATGATTATCTCTGCAAGAACTTCATCATTAACAACGATCTCTACGACTATTACAACCCCAACAAAACAACAAGGGAAATTTGGGAAGCGCTACAAAAAAACTACGATTCAGAGGAAGCAGGAGTAAAGAAGTTTGCCGTCGGTCGCTACCTCAAATATCAAATGACAGGTCCGCAGAGGTGCAGTCTCATAAGCTTCAGAAAATAGTTCATGAGATCATCTCTGAAGGTATGAGTTTAAATGAACGATTTCAAGTGGCAGTTTTGATTGATAAGTTACCTTCCAGTTGGAAGGATTTTAAAAATAATCTTAGACATAAAACTAAAGAATTTTCATTAGAAAGTCTAATAATCCGTCTCCATATTGAGGAGGAACCTCATAAACAGGATATGAAGGAAGAAGTGCTTGCTGTTTCAGGCAACACTAAGAAAGCTGCAGTTCTGAAACCAAATCACAAAAGCTTTAAAAATCGAAACTGCAAGCCTAATTAGAACCGCAACAAACAGAATTTAAACAAAGGTCAACAGAAACCACCCTAAAAGAATGACACTTGACAGTTGTTTCTTTGTTACAACTGTGGAAAACCATGTCATATGGCACGAAAGTGTCAGAATAGGCCAAGCTCTGCACCGCAAGCTAACCTGACCGGAGAGCCTCTTACAGCTATGATTTTTGATGAGATTCATCTTGTCGGCGAATCAAAGGTTTGGTGGGTAGATACTGGCGCTATACGTCATGTCTGTTATGACCGTGCTATGTTCAAAACATACACGGAGACTGAGGACAAGAAAGTGTTGTTGGGAGACTCTCACACCACCATTGTTGTTGGGATTGGAAGCGTAGAGCTGAAGTTTACCTTTGTAAAAACCGTCATTCTGAAAAACGTAAAACGCACACTCCAGAGATGAGAAAGAATCTTGTTTTGGGTTATCTTCTTAATAAGGCTAGGTTTACGCAGACTATTGGAGCTGATATGTACACCACCCTATGAATGGTATGTTTGTGGATATGGGTTATGCAACCGATGGAATGTTTAAAGTGAATGTTGAATGTAATGAAATGTCTGCTTCTGCTTATATGTTGTGTGATTTTAATATCTGGCACTCTATAGACTATGTTATGTTAATAAAAGAATTATAAAGTACATGAGTAGCTTAGGTATAATCCTTAATATGTCGCTAAATGATTTTGAAAATTGTTATTTTTGTAATCAAGCAAAAATAACTAAAATCCCACATAAATCTGCAATTAGAGAATCATAACCCTTAGACTTGATTCATTCTGATATATATGAGTTTGATGGCACTCTGACTAGAAATGGACACCGCTACTTTATCACTTTCATTGATGATTGCTCTGATTTTACTTATGTATATCTTATGAAAAATAAAAGTGATGCATTTGAAATGTTTAAATCTTTCATAACTGAAATTGAAAATCAGTCTAATAAGAAAGTTAAAAAATTACGTAGTGATAGAGAAACTGAATAAGAATCAAGTTTATTTATTGACTTTTACAACTCATATGGAATAATACATGAAAGAACTGCACCATATTCATCCGAAATGAATGTTAAAGCTGAAAGGAAAAATAGAACATTAACCGAGTTAGTAGTTGCTATTTTACTTAATTCGGATGCATCATCACATTGGTGAGGGGGAAATCTTACTGACCGTGTGTTATGTTTTGAATAGAATCCCTTAGTCAAAAAGCAAAATTTTCACCTTTGAAATTTTAAGAAACTATAAATCGAATGTGTTTTATATTAAAACTTGGGGATGTTTGACATATGTTCGTATATATGACCCTAAGAGAGTAAAATCAGCAAATAATGCATATGAATGTGTATTTATTGGTTATGCTGTTAATAGCAAAACATATAGATTTTATGATCTGAATACACACAATATAATAGAATATAATGATGCTGATTTTTATGAATTGAAATTTCCTTTTAAATTAAGGAATAGTGTGGGCACACATCAAGTAACATTATACATATTAGAACAGAACAAAATGAATCTTCTAAAAACGAATCTAGAGGAAGTAAAAGAGCAAGAATTACAAAAGATTACGGTTCAGATTTTTGATGCCGATTTTTGGCAAGAGACTATAAATGATGAGATGAATTCTTTGCAATCCAATAAGACTTGATACTTGGTAGATTTATCATCTGGTTGTAAGTCTATAGACTATAAATGGGTACTTAAAAAGAAATTAAAGCATAATGGAACAGTTGATAAATATAAAGTTTGTTTAGTAGCTAAAGGGTTTAAGCAAAGAGAAAATATAGACTTTCACATGTAACTAGAATTACATTCATTCGAGAACTAATTTCACTAGCATATATTCTAATTTAATAATACACCAAATGGATGTTAAAACTGCATTTTCAAATGGTAAATTATAAAAGGAAATTTATATGGACCAATCTGAAGGCTTTGTAATTTATGGTCAAAAACATAAAGTTTGCAAGTTAGATAAATCATTATATGATTTAAAACAAGCACCTGAGCAATGACATGAGAAATTTGATAACAATCTCACATGGTTTTAAAGTTAATGAAAGTGACAAATATATTTACTATAAATCTGAGAATGACATTTGCATTATTATATGTCAGTATGTAGATGATTTTCTTATCTTTAGATCAAACAATCATGCTATAAATAATGTCAAATCTTTGTTAAGTGCCAACTTCGATATGAAAGATCTAAGTGAAGCGAGTGTAATCCTTGAAATTAAGATTACATAACTAGATCAGAAAAGAGAATTTCTTTGGATCAATCTCATTACATTGAGAAGATACTAAAGAAATAGAAGACGGTAAACCTGCACGTACACCATATGATCCTAGTGTAAAACTATTTAAAAACACTGGTGTTGATGTAAATCTCATTATGCGAGCATCATTAATAGCCTTCAGTATGCCAGTGATTATACTAGACCCGACATTGTCTATGTAGTGGAATTATTATGCAGGTTTACTAGTAGACCTAGTATAGAGCACTGACATGCTAACGAAAGGATCATGAGATACCTAAAATGAACTATGAATCTTGGGTTACATTATGAAAAGTTTCCAGCTGTCCGTGAAGGATACACCGATGCAGACTGGAATACTTTATCCGATGATTCGAAAGCAACCAGTGACTATATATTTAGCATTGCTGGTGGAGTTATTTTTTGAAAATATAAGAAACATACTATTTTGGCTCAGTCTACTATGGAGTTTGAGATGATAGCACTAGCCACAGCTAGTGAAGAAGCAGATTACTTAAGAAATCTACTAACTTAGATCCCTTTAAGGAAAAATCGATACTAGAAGCGTTGAACTGTTGCGATAGTACCACAGTTATCGCAAAAGTACAGAACGTTATTATAACAGTAAAAGACGACAGATACGTCGTAAGAACAGCACTGTTACAGGGCTACTCTTTTTAGAAGCTGTTCGAGTGGATTACATACGCAGTGATGAGAATGTGGATGATCCTTTGACGAAAGGATTAGCCAGAGAAAAAATCCTTAAAACCTCCAAAAGAATGAGACTACTGCCCTTAGATTGTTGAATCACATAATGGTAACCCGACCTAATGATTGGAGATCCTAAAAACTATGTTCAATGGGTAAGAACAAGTTGTAAAGTGATATGAGTTGAAGGAATGAATTAATAGAAATTATTAATGAGATCTATACTCTATATAGAGTGGAGTACCTATCTTCAGAGGTACTCTTGATAGACTCACCTATGTGCATGTGGAAATGTGACCGTTTCTATGGAATTTTGGGCAAAATTCTTATAGCATTCACTAAATTGGGATAGATGTGCATGACCATAAATGCACGGCTATTTGATTGCATTCTAGAAAGATTGTATGTAGTTTGATGACAGAAATAGAGTTCAAGATTACGTGTCACTCTAGTAAAAACTGAATCATATCCACTATGCAATGCTTCAAGTCGAAAGACACATTTGTTTATGCACAATTTTATGTTTTTGAAAGCTGCTCGAAAAAAAATATTTTAAAAAAATTCAAGTGGGGGATTGTTAGAATTTTTTTAAAATTTTAGGTGAATTATTAAAAAATTGATTAAGTGTGAAAGACTCTTATATATGTGCATAGTCCCACATTGTATGACAATAGAACAAATCAAGTATTTATACTTGATTCTTAAGGTTAAATTGGACACTTTAGGCACCCAATGATGCTCTTTTGTGAGAAGGAAGACCAAGCTTGACCGCCATACGTGTGCGCCGACCGATCGACTCGGCCCGGCCTCGAGCTTGAGCTGTTGTGGTGCAACATTAATATTTTTGGACGAAATTGGTAAACGTTTTTTGACCGTTATTTTTTTGAGACGATAAAACTTCAGATCCGTTTTTTGATCCAACGATCACCCCACGACTAAGTAAAACATTCGACTTGGTATTCCATTTATTAAAATTGATTGTTAGACGAAATCAAAAATATAAATGACATAAGCCATTCTTCTTCTTCTCGACGAAACTCCTTTTTCCTAAAAACTGAGTAGTGTTTTTTAAGTGCAAATAAGTCGACTCCATGTGTGCAGATGGATCGATACTACGAAACCAAACAAAGAGATGTTGTCTTATCCTAGAGGCGGCGGTGATTGTTTGGCTGCTTGCACCCATGAGCAGAACGACGAAACGTCTTCAAGACAGTGACAGAATACACGACTCAGCCAAAGTTCATTTGTTTCCAACAATACAACTTAGCTATCATGAAAAAATAAGTTGGGGGCATGCAATTATAGATAATATTCTTCGTACCGCAAAACTTCTTAAGAACAAGGCTAATTTAAAACTTACCTTCAATTTATCGAGTGATACAGACACAAGAACCGAACCATCCCTATGTAGAACTCCACTGTAATCAACCTCTTCTCCCTATAAATCGAGAAATTATAGTTAGAAGTGAGTTATATATAACATCTGTATTGAAAGTTGAAGTATACTTCTTTCTGCAAAGGAAGTTGCCCTGTTCTTCTCCGGAAAGTGTAATAACGTCTGTGCTTCTCAAAAGGAAGCTGTTCAAATTACAACTGATTAATTCTTAAATTCTTGTTCCTTTTTTAACATGTTCCTCAAATTGTGTAGAACGAACTAGAGTTGAAAACTTACCACTCTTTTTTGAAATTTAGAAGCCAGCATTCCCAGGTTAGCTAATTTTCTACTGAGAACAATTTCATCTTCAGGTGGTTCCGTGAGTGAAACACTAATTGTATCACCTAATCCATCCTGTAAAATAAAATATATAAATAAACTACATCATTCCTCTCTATTTTGTACCAGTAGCCTATATTCCAAAATTAACAAAGAAACGGTAAATTTTCCTTGTCCAAACATGCTTGCGCATGGAATCATTTAATATATGTACTGGGATAGTTTAAATGAATTATATTGTAAAAATTTCCTGATTGGATAGACTAACGACACATGACAAAGTTACATTATGCATCATTGGATGCCAACCAAATTTTAAAATGCTATTCAATACAGAAAAGATGATAAATAAGTTCATACATATGTCAAGTTGCCAACATTAATGTCGAAAAGAGTGCACAAAACATTTTGATCGTCACAATGTCAAAAAGTACTTGTATTATGCTGAATTGAATAATGGCATTCTTTTACTCTAAATATTTTTTTTAAGAAACATACCAAGTGGGAGAAGAGGACTAAATATGGTTTGACAGATAATGAAGGGCTTAAAAAAATCAACTTGCACCAAGCTATCTTGAAAACTACGAACTATAGCAATGATATTGGAAAAGAATATTACCTGAAGAAGAGCTCCAATTCCAATTGCAGACTTCATTCCTCCATCTTCACCTTCCTCAGTAACTCCTAGATGCAATGGATAATCCCAACCGTCTGGATAATCCCAACCGTCTAGATACCTTTCAGTCACTAGTAAGCGATAAGCTTGAACCATGATGACTGGATTGCTGGCTTTCATTGAAAAAACAAAATTATGGTAATCCAATTGCTGGCAAATTAATGCAAATTCAATTGCTGACTGAACCTGTTTGATGATCATTTGTATAGATTTCACCGTCATATTCTAGATAAGGAAATAAAATAGTTATGTAAAACATAATCAATTACCATTCCACTCTGAGAATCGCCGTGGTAACTCATCATTCGATCAGATAAACTTCCATGATTTGTTCCAATTTGCAGTGCTCTTCCATACTTCTTGCATTTTCCACTAATGGGGTGAAAGCCTGGCTCAATATTGAAAAGAGAAACAAAGGTCAATGCTACAAAGACATACGTAACAACTTTGTAGTTGATAACAACTATATGAAAGATTCAACTATAAAACTCAACAAGGTTTTCCAGCAGGAAAATATCAAAGACGGTTAATTTCTTCAACCTTCAGAACGTGCCCATACTCTTTGTCATAATCATCGGTGTACTCTAGTATCTCAAATTGAGGCTGTCCATCAGCTGAAAACAATACATGGAACTCAATGGTCCGTAATTGAAGTTGTAATAATATACAGAAGTTATGGTAGTACATACCAAAATTCCCAGTATTGACACAAATTTTATCAAAACATTCAGCTACTCTCAATGCAACTGAAGGGGCAGAGTGAATATCTGCCACCAGAGGAATATTGTAACTAGAAAAAAGAAGTGTTGAATCAGAATCTTAAATAAATTAGGTTAAAAACATAATCTCCAAAATTACGTATACAAGGTTGAAGATGTACTTTTTCTGAACAAGAGTGTTCTTTATATCAAAGCAGGCATCTGCTTCTCTCTTTCCCTGAACTGTAATACGAACCAAATCTGCTCCTCTGTCCGCTATTCTCATAACCTGGTCATAAAACATTTACACCTCACATTAGAGAAATTTTGTCCATGGAACTTGTTATTTTTGAAGATCTTCTTTGTGAGATTTACAGACCATGCCCGTGCATCTTATCAAGCTTATAGAAAAAGTATGAATATTTAATATTTTCCGAAAATTTTGATAACTTATTCCCTTTGGGCTTTGTTACTGAACTTATGTACTCCAAATTTGATTATACAAATATTTTTCCAGCGTGTTACATCTTTCAGACTTGACTTAATATTTCCCTTCATGTCTTTCTTCTTATCATCACAGCAGTATCTCCATAATGGATCATAATAAGTATGCATCCATACATGTTATTAACATGATTTAGTTTATTTCTTAACCATAGTTTATTATGTGGTTAAGCAATAAAATAAAAATACTGAGAAAACCTCTTTGACTGTCTGGGCCACGTTCTTGGTGTCTGAAGTAGTCATTGTCTGAATTTTTATCGGATGATCACTTCCAAGTGCAACATTTCCAACCATCACAGTTCGGGTTTTTCTTCTACCAGTCGTGTGCCTTGGAACTGCAGATTAAAAAAAACAATTTGCAAATTAGCAAACATTTCTTCACAAATAGCAAGACAAAACAGTCATGAGTTAAGAGGGTACTTTGGCAACAGCTTATAAGTAGAAAAAAATAGCTTATTGATATGTTGGACAACAGCACAACTTTTTGACTCAAAAGTAGTAAATGAGTCAATAAGTCATAAGCAAGAAAAACACACCGATAACCTGTCTATGTGGCACTATTGTGTGATCTCATTTCAAAATAATCGATTCCTGTTTCCTCAGCACATTTTTTTAACCAATCGAAACTAATTCTTTCCCACCATCTCTTCCCATTTTTTCTCACTTTCTAACCGTTTCGACTGCACTGATTTTGTTTTAATTTATCACCGTCTTCAAATGACGAATTCGGTACTTCAACTTTACATTTACTTTCTCTTCATAATCCGTACCCACAATTCCACACGCTATGTGTAGTCTCCATTCCTTGATCTCCCCCATCTCAGCAACAAATTGCATCGTTTCATATGTCACTGAATTTTGTTTCTTCCAATATCAGATCTACCTTATGCTCAGATCCATATACCACCTGCGAAGTAAATTATCTTTATTTTTCTTACCTATTGTGTAGCGTTAAAGTCAAACCATTATTGTCATTTCTTTGTAACCTTAACTTTATATGTGCGCACTTTAGATCTGATGTTTTTGGTCAGTTTATGCCTTTAGCTGGAAGAGATTGGTCGTAATCTGAGGTAACTCGATTCTTCACTGCAATTGAGGTATTCATCTGAGTTATCGCAACAGTGCTATCACCATTATGTTATTCCTCCCTCCCTCCCTCTCTAAAAAAGGACGTGAATGTGGAAATTTTATTTTAAGTGACCGTATTTTCTTAGTTTTAACCCAGATATGGAAGATAAAATTTATGTAACTATTTTTTTTTGATAGTGCTAAGCAAGGTCTATGTTTTAGATATTTGAGATCGTCAAATTAGCACTGATTATTTGATGTTCATGGTAATTTCACTTATGATTTTGTATTTTTATTACATCTTATAACAGCAATTTAACCTTAAAACACAACCATAGAGCAATTTAACTTTGAACGGTGTACATGAAACCCAACATGATAAATTTATTTAAAATGGTTATCAAGTGCTTTTCTTAAGTGCCAGGGCTATTGTTCAGATGTACGTAACCAAAAGTTTTATTTCCAACCTGAAACAGGCAGTATCCTTTTCTGTTATTGGTTGTTTCATAATTAGGTTCGTCGTTGTTTCTTATTTTGGGAATAAAGAGTGCATAGTTATATGGGTAATACTGGGGCAAAGATAATGAATTCATGGATCATCAAGATTTCGCTAACATTTTGTATGTTGATCCATGTTTAAATGTGTTGCACACGTTTCTTTCTTATTGGTAGCAAGATGAACGGAATTTTTGGTAATTAACATTATATGGAACCATTGGTATTACGATGTAAATAGTGAATATAATGAGAAACAACTTGAATTAACAATATCAACTACTAAGAAATATGTCAGTACTCTGCAGTATATGGAATGAACTCCATGTGCATGGCCGGGTTCGTCTTGTATTCTTGACTAGACATTGTTTATTAAATCGCCGTTGCCCAACATTGATTAGCGTAACACATACATGCGTCCGATGGATTAAAACCAATATTTCATAACAATAGCGGTATAACTAACAATAAAGTAATTGGACAGTTATAAACATAATAAGTTAAACGGTAACAAAGATAGAACAATTAATAACAACAAATATATTAGAGCCGGTGCAATAATGCAGTATTAAAAATACATTTTGTCCATATAATGCAGGATAGTAACTATCAATGCGATAAAAACAGATATTCAATTAAGTCACAACAATTAGTTCATCCCTTATGTTACCTCGAACCGTTGTCATTTCATTTCCAACAATCATTTGAAGTGGTTTATTCTCTCTCAGCGGTAGTTTGAGCTTTTCAATATTCTTCAAGATATTCGGGATGAAATCAAGATCATCATCAAATGTTACAAAGTTGTCGTCTCCACTGTCGTGCTTTTGTATGAAGTTGTGAATAGCCATTGTAGTAACAACCACTTATGCTTGAATTGGAAATCGAATAAAAAAGACATATTACTTAAGTTGAAATATCCATTGAAGTATTTCCGTACTTAAGTCCATCAAGAAATTCCTATTCGAATCAGCGTCGGACATTGTGTTTGCAAGAAGTGACATGAAGAGAAGGAGAACAGCCGAGGAATTTAAAGGGGGGTAATTAGCAACTGGCAGCTGACTCGTTGGCCAATACTTTGGACGCCAACGGTACATCCCCTCCCCCCTCCTCCTTTTCCACAATTGAACTTGGCTTGGTAGTTGTACCCCAATTCAGACGTCTGACGTGTTTGAAGCATCCGATTGAAAAAGCCTACGAATGCACCCTTAACTACACTAAGTTTGGGAATTCCAAATGTTAAAATATTTATTATCAGTCCAAAGATAATTTTTCTAGCTTAGCTGCATAAAGCTTAGTTTGCTTTCTTATCACTTTATTTTTTTATTGTACAGTTGTCTAATTTCTAACTGCACTATACGTGATACTGGGTGAAATAGTGCTTTATAATTGCAGTAACAAAAAATTATATACGTCATTGCATGCTTTGGTTGATAATATGTTTCATTCAACTTCAATAGATGAGCTGCTTAGTATATCATGCGTTAGTTCTTGAGATGATGGTTTTGATGACAAAAAACCTTAGAACTTGTTATAAAATATAAATATTAATATTCTTGTATATATATTTGTATGTATGTATATGTATATGCAGGGTATATATATGCAGGTAATGTGAATAAAGAATGTACAGTATAGAAATTCAAGACTGACGAATTCAAGGTTGAAGAAATCAAGACTGAAGACACGTGAATATCAAGAGTTCAAGATATCAAGATAAGTAATAGAGTCTAGATTTATGTTAAAACTTCATAATAGCACTAAAATCTTTATTCGGATTTTAACTGTGGAATGAAATCCACCTTCTCACTTTAATAGTGGGATAACCCACGACCTTCTCTAGTGGATGGAATCCACGAAATTTTCAAAATAATTTGTTTTAACTATTTTTTCAAAAACTATTTTTAGAAGTCATCTTTATCAATATAAATATTTTAGTCTTAATTCAAAAACTATTCTTACCATCTTTCTATCTCAAAATCACCTTTTGTTTTTAACTATCTTTTGATTTCAATATATAGCTTTAAATCTCAAAAATATATTTTAAAGAAGTCTATACTTAGTTTTAATATCACTTTTATATTATAGATTATGTATTTAAAATTACTTTCTAAATCTCTCTTATAAGTTTAAATTATATCCAAAATGGTTTACAAAGTTTAGAAATTGTTTTGACAAGTTTTAGAATAGAAATCGTTTTAAAGCAAAAATTAATTTTCAAATTTAACATAGGCATGTCGACATCCCTCATCCCCATGTCGACATGGTTGTCGTATAATTTAAAATTCAATTTTTCAAAAGAAGTGTCTATTCATCATAATCTTTCATGAATGGACATGACGGTTATTTTCTTATAAATACCAGTAGTTTTCAACGAATTTTTACTAGATTTTTCTTTGTTTCTCTCCTCTTTCTCTTTCATTCTTATTTTCAAACATTCTTAATAAAACTCTGCCGAAATCCTAAGTGAATCAAACTCGTTTGTCTCTAGTTTGATTCTCTGCCACTCTCTCTCAAAAATCTTAGTGTTATTCAGAGTTATAGGATCATTTATAATCAAAGATCAAGAGATCGAAGTGTCTCGACCGTCTCTCTATCTAAGTGTGATTGGAAACGGTGTGATTGTGGCCTGTAAATCAATTGAGTGTGATTGTATCCCGTAAATCAATTAGGTGATCTTGTAGTCTGGTTAAATCAAGAGAGTTTTCCCTGGACTCGGAGACAGGAGGGTGTATCTCGTGGCCTTGAAATTGAGGTTGTAACATTGACTTTATATTTGAAAAAAAATCTGCACAAAAAATTGTGTGGGGCTGGATGTAGGGTTACTCCGAACCAGTATAAAATTCTGGTGTGTTTTTTCTTTTATTGTTTTTATTTACTATTTGCATCTGTGTCTGTGATTGTCTTTGCGTTTGTAAACTACATCTGCTTGTGTTTAATTTCAAAAGATTTCAAAAATTCATTAAACACTATTCACCTTCCTCTAGTGTTAATCCAGCCATAAAATCCGTAATCTGCATTTCCAACATTACGAAGTTAATTGTAATAATATACAAGCTATGCTTATTTGTTGTGATCTAACAATTAACTGCATATATCTCAAGATCGAAACACTAATCTAGGGCTAGAATGACAGTTCCACTTCTTGGGAGGTACCAAATAAATGACTACAAGAATTAGGAGTTTCAGCATGAAGATTACATTACCCGTAAGAAGTGGTTCTAATCTTTGGGAACATGGTAATACATCTAAAAAATTATTCTATCTACGAACTTTCCCCTATATTCAAGCATAGCGACATGAACTAAATGTCTTGTCCAAGCCGAGGAGCTTACTCACAAAATTCCAACAAAAGGTCTTTGTTTAGGATGCTTCAAAGGTATTTATAAGATATGTGGAATGTAATAGCAAAGAAGGAAGTTCCGATGCATATATCTTTATTATAAAGCGAATATTTGGTCAACCAAGTCAAAGTGAAGCCTTTTTAGCATTCGTTGAAATGACTTTTTCTATACTTTCCATATCTAAAAAAAGTAACGATATTTACGTCATTAATCTTCCCACGTTAGGCCGTTTACCCATTTTTCCATGATCCTCTATTTTGGCTTATCGTTCTTCTCTGCCCCATTATCGAACTTCCCACTTTCACAAGAGAAAGTGTTTTCTCATTGGGTTGCTCCCAAATACTCCACTTCTCTTATTTTTCCTACATAAAGTATCATCTCCAATAGTCTTAAACGATTTTTGTGTTTATCCAAGTTGTGAATTGAGTTTGATTCATTTCCTCTTTAATTTTTACACAAGATTCAAGTTCCAAAATTTAATATTTACTTTCGCTATCCATTAAGCGATTTAATTATGAACATAACTTTCTGTTAAATCCATAATCATAACTTCATCTACTTTGATTAATTTTTGAATCTTAGATGTGCTTTGAAGGCGTCTTTGTTCTATATTTGAAGCTCTCATCACTTGAAGTATCTATAGTTAAGCAAAACTGTCTCTAATGATGAAGTTTAAAGGTAACTACCTTATCATCTATCCATAATACCACTCCAGGTTTTAACTGTATTTATTACTATTTGTTGCCTGTATTTATTGCTCCACAAAGAACACAATGCAGTTTGAACTTTTAAATTTAGATATGTTTTATTATGTTGCTTTATAAACCCTGAGTTCATTAGAATAAAGGCATGAATATAGAAGTATAGGTGATTGGAACTAATCTATTAATATATTTTGATTGTCTAATTGTAATGGTTGATTGAGGATGTTTTATTCTCAGCTGTTGTATTCGTAAGATTTGATTTGTAGATTCTATTATATGGTTGAGATAACATTTTAAATTGTGCATTTGAATACAAATTTGTTAAAATCCTGAAGTATATTAGTAGTTAACTAAATTTTTGTTTTTAATCTTTTTATTTTGTCATTTTGTTATTATAGGTGCATGTAATTCTACATTCATCCCATTATTAAAGATGAGTATAATATATATCATACTCTGTCTGAAGAGATTGCATTTAATATGGAACTAAATGGCTAATTCAAGTTAATATATATATATACATATGAATGTATCATATTTTTTAGTTCATATGTGCTAAATTATGAGATGGAGCCTTGGTGCAACGGTTGAATCACCCACATGGTGATCTAGACCCAGGTTCAAGTCAGAAAATGGCATTTTCACAATGTGAAAGAAAAACTACCTACATTATCAACCTCCGTAGAGCCCGCAAGTGCGAGAGCCTTGTGCACTGGGTTCCACCATGTTGTAGGTAGAGGACGCTGCCCAAATTGAATCATCTGCTACTTAATACTTTATTAAGACATGATTATTCAAAAGCTTGAGCAGCAGTTAGAAAAGTTATATTATTTAAGTATTAGTTATCCATTTTTTACGACGCTAATATTTAATGAATTGACCTTTGCAAGTAAATCTCTTAACTAACAGCAATAATTTTTGTTATGGTTGTATGTAAGGAAATAAATGTACGTGAATCAATTATATTTATTCATTTTATTATATGTAGTATATTGCTCTAAATTAGTTGTAACAGGATAAATAAAAAAGTTTTTTTTTAGTATCGTTAGATCATTTGAATTTTGGTTTATATTTTTCTTCCCTTTTTGCAATATAACATAGTTGGGAATTATTGATCAAGAAGATTTACTTGTAAAAGTAATCTTTTGTGATCACGATTGTCACCAAATTTGGAATTAGTTTTTAATGAAAAAGTCTTAAATAAACAATCTTAAAATTTTGCAAAGGCTAAAATATAACCGGGCAAAGAGAATACCCTCAAAAATGGAAAAATCCATCATTTACAAGATTGGATTATCAAAAGGATTGATTGACCAATGTTGTGCTCAGGCTTTTAATGGTGTGTTATATGATATTTCTACTTCTATGGTCATTATTCTGGTCTATAATATTATTATATAATATAGCATGTGGATTTCACTACTTATATTTTCAGTTTTATAACTAATACATATCATTTCTAATTGCATTTATGTAACTTTCTTTTTTATCAGATAGTACAACCTAGAATGTCTCAAATAATATTTAACAATATGCACAATGAATAAAACCCCTTTTGCGCATTTCTTTTTTTCCAATGGAGAATCAGTTATACTTTCTATTTATGATTATTTGCCTCATAGCCTATATATATACTAGGAATAACATGATTGTTACACATTGTTTTCAAATGTCAAAAATTCCTTTTTAAGGCAATATTTCTCTTACAATTAAGTTTGCCTCGCTACTTTAGCGACTCAAATCAAACTTCTATGTATTCTATTACCATTTAATTGTCGATCAACTGTTCTTACATTGTAAATAAAATTTTATCTATCTTATGAATCAACTGGCAATCATATTTCATTTTTGCCTTTGTCCATTATCCTTAAAAAATAAATGTGAATGAAGTGACTTCTCAAATTACTCTAGATACAAAATATAGTCTTTTAGGGTCGCAATAATACTGTTTTTAGTCTACAATTTTTGACGATATCTAAATGATTTTATGTCTTTTCAAATATGGAAATGTAAGTTGTATTCTTGAAAACATAGCCTTGCTTTGACCCATTACATATTATCTTCATGTTTTATGTCAATTGGGTATCAGACAAAGCCTATGGATACTAATGGGAAATAATAATTAAGAGCATAAGTACATTAGCCAATCCTTTGTCATCATCCCTAATTCAGATCCTACATTATATTGAAGCTTCCACCAGTCCGATCTTGGAGATTGAAAGTCGGTTTGGTAATCTACTTATATTTACCTCTAGTTTCATGTAATACCAATATTTTGTTTTATATTTGAAAAAATTATGTATTTCTTACCGTTTAGTTTTAATATCCACCTTAAAAAAGAAGGTTTTGCTGTCAGTTGATAAAAAATTTCCAGTCTAAGATTCAAAAACAGTAATAGATAATTCATGCATATAAGAATCTTAACATAAGATTGCAAAAGACTAGAATTCAAAGCCGTCCAAATGCACAACTATAGTAAGTTTTATTTTTATTCATAACAAATATTAAACTCTAATAAAAACCGATTTCATTTTTTTAGTAAATCATCTCGCATCACTTGCTTATCTATCACATAAAACTTGTATCATTTTTTATCTAGCGCTGTCACGTACCGAAATTTTCGACTTTCGAAAATTCGACATCGATACTCACTTTATCGACTGCCGAGCAATCGAGTGCCGGAAACTCCAATAGTGAGGGTTTTAAGAACAAGAAAAGGGAGAAGAAGAAGAAGATGGAAGAAAGAAGAGAAGAACAACAACAGAACAACATCAGAATAGAAAACAATATCAGAATCTTACACATCGCAGCGGAACAATATATAATAGATAATCACTAGTCTTTTAAAACAAAGAACTATATCAGTTTATACATACATCAATCAGAGTCAATATACAACAATGGACAGTTATATAACTTGTCCTCATACAGAATACACAGCGGAATAAGTACTAACAGATACAAATACTACGTCTCGTCATCCAGCTTATCTCCAAGCTCCAGAATATCCAGAATATCCTGATAACCTAACTCTAGACTGCCCGTGTGGAAATTGGTGGGCACCCAGAGTTTAGAAGGGAACAATAAACTCCGAGTCAGTCATGGTGACTGGTGTGAGATCGTAAAACAGTTATTTTTCACAAAGAAAATAAAACAAATTCGCAATGCTTTTGAAAAATGAAACTACCATAAGACCTCCCACCACACACACAATGCAAACGCAGAATTGGAGGAGATTTCTTCTTATGATAGTCAAAGATGCTTACTACGCAAAATCAAATCATTTTTGATATTATTATTAGTGCATAGTGTAGAAAACATTTCGAAAGTATAATATAAATCTTAGCCAGCATAGACATTTCGAACTATGCCTACTATAGCTACCATCCAAACAGTGGGGCGCCACCATAAGTGAATGATAGGTTCTACAACTAAATCCGTACAAGTGTCGTATTGTTTCTTTGGATTTCCAACAAATGGTCAGGCCAAGGAACTTCCTATCCACGATGGGTACGTCCCTGGAATAGACGACCCGAGAACCTAACCGGATCTCTGCCAACACAAGGCCGGGTTACCTCTGCAAAAATAGGTAACTACTGACACGCGTATGCCATCCCCCGATCGTAACCGATCTTCCCGAGGATCCCCGATTTCCAACAAACCACATCAAAATAATAATGCAACAACCACATAGGTTAAGTATCTGGGCTCCATACCATGATACCACCTCTATCCAGAAGGAATGACATACACTAAGGGGCGCTACTCCCTAGAACCCTGCTGCATCCTTCCTGTTTTGACCATTTCCGGGGTGTGAGGCTCGATGAAGTCTCGTCCACAAAGCTACGCTTTCTACAAAGCCCTGCTTCGGGTCAAACAAAATTGATCAACCTATGATCACAAAGATATAAGATCAAACAAATGATCATATCATAAATGATCAAACACTGATCATTTCACAGCAACACTCAATATGCCACGTTACCAAATTGGGAGTATATCGCTGATAAATTTCAACTACATAACCTCTGAGCTCGTACGTCTCAGAGAAGGGTGTTAAGCTAAGAGAATAAATTCTCCGCCACCAACAGAAATGTATTTGAAAGAAATCAGCTTTATATCTCAAATTGTAACGTCAGACACACAATCCATACAAGTCTGTTCTGGGATCGAAAAGAACCGAAGGCACTTCTCACGAAGCCCTTGCATATCCGGATAATTTTCTAATCACGTCCGGACTTCCCGTCACTAAGGGTGATAAAACCTCTAAATCGGAGATCAGCCGATGTAGAGTAACTCGACGGTAATCCTTCCGTTTTCAAAAATATCCGGTCTTCAACACCGGTCTTCGAATGCAATTCATAACGACGTATCACATATTCGGAATGGGTTATACGACCCCATGGTCCTTTCCCGGCTAACCCGAATAGTGAGCGCTTATTCAAAAATAAGTGTGGCATTCAAATTCATCCAATTCACAACAAATACCATTCAAGGTAATTATTGATAGTCGGTTATTTAACTATCAATAAAGATGCGCAACATCATCAGATTCCAAATAATTTCCCCAAATTATTTTATCTTCCAAAATATCTTTTACTAGATATAAAATTTCCACACTTAACCATTTGAAAACAATTTCAAATCAATTTCCACATTTCATTTTATCTTTGAAGATAAAATCTCAAAACAGTTCATTTCATATTGGAAAAGCATTTCCATACTTATTTAATAATAAGTATTTCACAAATCATTTATTTTCAACACTTGGAAAATATGCTATATACTTAAATCAAAATTAAGTATATATTTTCATTCTTTAAGGAAATCATTTACTATAACAACATTTATTTGAGTCAAAACGAATGTTACGTAAAACATCGTTACGACGACTCAAAATTACTAGTATAGGGATTCGGATTTTTAAGATAGATTTATAAATCCCAATACTATATAAAACATTTTCTTTCGAAAATCATTTACTATAACAACAATGTTATAGTCCATCATTTCCTTATTTCTCGAAAACGTCTATTTCAATAATGAATGTTGAAATCTATGTATTCGATACTTAACACGTTTTAAAACATCTTTTAAAACAATTAACTTCATTTTATAATATCGCTTTCCCAAACATAACCATTTTTTTCAATAATATATTCACTGTCCAAAATCGTGAATATAATTCACTTAACCAAATTTCAATCATCTCTACACATTTTATCTTAATAATAATTCGCTATCCAAAATCGCGAATATATCTCCTTTAATAATCTTCTATATTTGATTTATCAAATCCAATTGATTTCGAATTTATAAAACAACGTTTATAAATTCTATTTCTATTTTCTAACAACTTCAATTTAATAAATCTCCTTTATTAACTTCTAAAATTTCACTTATCAAAATAAGTGATTTTCGGATTTATAAACAACGTTTATAAATCACATTTCTATTTATAAAAACTTCAATTTATAAATCTCCTTTGTTAACTAATTCAATTCATAACTACATTTTTTTATACCAACTATCCATATTATAAGTTGAATACTTATAATTCATTTATTCTACAAAATCATTTCCATTTATAAGTTCACAATTTATAAATTCCATTTATTTATAAATTCTTAAAAATTCATTTCAACGCTTATAAAAACTCGTTTTATAATCCCAATCTTTTAAAGTTAAAAATAACAATTTTGTACATCTTTTACATACATCGTTTTTAATAATTCAAAAATTCCAATTAAAACCCTTTTATAAATTTCTTAACTATTTATTTCAAAAGAAATTACCTTTTTGTTATAATTCACAAATCTTAACTTTTATAACTTTAAAGTTTGAACGTTTATTTATTAATTCAAAAATTAAATAAAACGTCTACTTCCAAAAATCACTTTAAAATTCTTTTAAAGTAAAAGTCGTTATTTTTAAACTTCAAAACTGAATCCAATGATGCCACAACACCAATTAGTCAATCACAACAACAAACATCATATATCAATATGATAACAGAATATACATCAATATCTGTAAATAAATAAATACTGGTGAGGAATCCAGTTGGATCCCTCCAACCTGTTTCCCTGCATCCAAAGACGTTAGCACAATAACCATTCCACTTCGAGGTGGAATATCGCGGTATATGGGTTTTATAAAAATATCCGCTTACTAACGGCGCAATAGGGTCTCATCCGCTATACGAGGCGGGAAATCATCAATCCAATATATACATATGCCAATATGTATATATTGCTATATATATAGATATATCCTACTATATCTAATATCACATCCAATATAGCAATCAAATAATAACTGAAAATTCCACTTTTCAATTTGAGTGAGAAGATCTCACCTTAGCTTTTATTTTGCAATCCAATCCAATCCTTCTTTTGTTTTCTCGACTTTAACCTTGTATAAATAATTTTATACAGTTGATCAACATTCGAATTAAATCGAACAATTCAATTTACCATTTAAAGATTTCAATTCGACTAATAATTTTATTTTATTTTTTATTTTCTTTCTGCACATAAATATTTTACACAGATTTTATATAAATCTATTTTACATATAGAATTTCAACATTACTGAAATTCCTATATATATAAAATTATATGTTCATTTTTCTATGGATATCGAGATTCAAATTAAGGGAAAAAAATCTCAAATATACCTATCTGTTTTACTTCTTACTTTACATACATATATTTAGATTAGATTAAATTGAAAAATTAAATACAGACTTATACCTTAACCTGTACTCGAACACGCCACCATCGCAACTCTGCCCTAAACATCGCCGAGCCCTCACCGCAAATCGAAGCCCCAATACTGTCGTGACTGCAGCAGCTCACGCGAGAACAAGTCGCGAGCCTTCACTGCACCAGAATGGAACTCTAGCTCCAACCCAGATCTCCCAGTGCTCCTCCTCGCCTCGCATCGGCCTTGCCCACGAAACTGCTGCACTGAACTTCGACCACCTCATCTCGCAAACGCCCACTTCGCCCCTCCAAATACCCACGTACGTGAGCTTTCCACTTTGCCGCGATCGCACTCGAGTCGCCGGAGCACACGACCAACAGCGGCCCCCCGATTCCACTTCGAGATGCTCGAAATCGAGCTCCCCCTTAATCGTGACCACCGGCATCAAATTCGCGACCAAGCCCTACGCGAGCCCCCCCCGGCTGCTGCCTCGACATCGCGCTCGCGAGAAACTCCTCACCGTGAAACCATCGTCCCTGCTCGTGCTCGCCTCCCCTATTATCGAACGCGAGTCGCTCGGTTTTGCTTAGAACGAGAAGGATTTTCGTTTTGTAATTTGATTTGAATAGGAAAAGGGATTTTCGGCTGTTATAAGTTGAAGAAGACAGATGAAGGGAGCGATACAATTTTGTTTTCTCTTCGTTTGAAATGTTTTAGCCGAGTAATAAAGAGAAAGGTTGCGTGAGAAGAGATAGGGGACAAGAGTACGTGATTATCAGCTGGAAAGGAGGTACAAGGAAAAGATGGTTACGTGCTTTTAGGCGTGAGATAAGGAATGCTGTCCAAAGTTTAAATTTTTAAATTTAAATTTAAATTCAATTTGTTTCGGTAAAATTCTTTAACGCGTTTATGTGTCGTATTCTCACCCAACAACTCCGAACGATACGAGATTTAAAACCCGGTAATAATTTAACGTTACGGACCCAATGGAACTGGTTTTGTCAAAATCCGAGACTGTGCCTCGGACGGTTATTTTTAAATTCAATTTTAAACGATATAAATTTAAAACCGAACAAATCACTGAACAATTCAATTCTGAAGCTTCTATTATTTCCGGTATTGTCAATACGAATTTTAAAAGCTTTCGAAATATTTTTCTTCAACTTTGAATTGAAGATTTAAATTTTTATTCAACTCTCAATATATTAAATTATATAATTTAATAGTCAAATTCAAATTTATATCGGGAATTCAAATTAAATCATCGTTCAAATATTTAAAATTAATTAAATATTCTCAATTTAATCTGTTCAAAATTCTGGGTCGTTACAGACTTCCCTCCTTAAAAGAATTTCGTCCTCGAAATTACAAGTTAGGAAAAGTGGTCCTTAACTCGTCTATCATTTTTCACAATCAATAGTTTTATCAAATTATCAAAACAAATCTTTCTACTAAAGATTCTTTATCATTCAACTAAATTTCTAAACCTTTAATAGTTTTCAAACAATATTGTTTTCTTAACAATTCAAATTTAAATTCAAATTCAAATTTTAAATTTTCAAAATTTCTCAAAAATTTTCTAACGCCCTAAATTTCCGAAAAATTTCGCCAGCGTCTCCTTTGCGCGGCTAATATGGCACGACTACAAAACGTCCCTACGGACTCTCAAATTTCAAAAAGAAAAGAAAAAGCCAAGCGGCTAGAGAAGAAATCATCAAAAACTCATATCGAAATTCAAATACTTACCTTTTGTCGAGCAATTCACTTTATCTTTGAAATCAAAATCCCAATTCATTTACACCTGTATATCCTACTAGCCATAATATCTAGTTACACATTCAAACCATTTTGCACATTTTATTACAAAATTTCCCAATATAAACTGCTTATATCATTTTTAGTTCACTATTGAAGTTAATATACATTATCATTCAATTTTACATTTCAAATTTTATTTGGATTCAATTTACCATTTCAACTCTATTTGGATTTAGTTTATCTTCTGAATATTGAATTTCATCAATTATGGTTCATTCGACTACCAATATTTTAGATTAGTTTCAGTTACTGATTCATTACAAATTACAATTCACTTATTCAAATTTGTTTTCAACATTCAGTTTAAATCTTATTCACTTCATTCAATTAGCTTCACTTACTAATTTTAGTTTAATAGTTCACTTTGTTTTCCACAAATCTGAATTCAATTTAGTCTTACTTACTTACAATTTCAAAATAAATTTTAGCATTCAATCTGATTCAACACCTTTCAATTAGCTTTAATGAATTTACACTTACATTCATTCTTCCATATCAATTTACTTTCATTAGATTGATTAACATCCAATACATTTATTTATTCAATTGCTAATTCATTTAACATTTCAAGTTGAATTTCACTTATATAACTCAAGTTCATATTCATTTCAGTAATAAATTTTGATACCCAAAATCAAATTCATTCATCATTTCTTAAGTTATATTCCCATTAAACATCATTTATTTCACTTACATTTTCTCATTTTATAAGTTATACAACTTATATTCAACCTTTCAAAAATCATTTTGAAATCAATTCTAATCATCCTTTGAATTTCCAAAACAAAACCCAATTTTCCAAACACTTTTCATTTACAAACAATTTAGCAGCAATTCCTCTTTTGGAAACCCGAAAATGAACACCGATGATGTCGCGATCATCATCGGAATTATTTTCCAGCGACCTAAAAGAGTTTAGAGCTTTTCATTCCTTCAAAATTCTTTTCAAAACCTTTGAAATTCATTTTCAAATCAAAAAGATTTAAACTTCCCAAATCTCCAAAATTTTCAAATTCTTCTCAAAACCTTTCCAAAAACTTCTCTGGAATTCCGTTTTAAATTACAATTCACATTTATAATTTATATTCTTTAAATTTCATTTGTATGTGGATTTATTTCTTAACTTTGGAGTTACGATTTCAATTTCTTATTTAATTTCAATAATAATAGATTAATATTATCACTTCTAACAACCATGCAACCATATACTATAGTATTTCATAGAAAAACATTTCTTTTCTATACAAAATAGTTTTGGGCAAAATTATTTCATTTACCCTATTTAAAACAATACTGTGTCGGTTTATCTTGTTTAAGAGTTTAGAAACCCCTATCGATTACAGTTAGCTAGACTGCACCGACCAGAATCCGTAAACAATCAACCGATAAGTCAACACAATACAAAACAATTTCATACTCACTAACAAATACGCGCTCATATCTATTATTACACTCAACTCATTCTAGAGTACTACTGACTCTATCTCTAATGAGTAACACCCAACAGAGCAGGGTTGTTGCTTAACCATATGCTCTGATACCACGCTGTCACGTACCGAAATTTTCGACTTTCGAAAATTCGACATCGATACTCACTTTATCGACTGCCGAGCAATCGAGTGCCGGAAACTCCAATAGTGAGGGTTTTAAGAACAAGAAAAGGGAGAAGAAGAAGATGGAAGAAAGAAGAGAAGAACAACAACAGAACAACATCAGAATAGAAAACAATATCAGAATCTTACACATCGCAGCGGAACAATATATAATAGATAATCACTAGTCTTTTAAAACAAAGAACTATATCAGTTTATACATACATCAATCAGAGTCAATATACAACAATGGACAGTTATATAACTTGTCCTCATACAGAATACACAGCGGAATAAATACTATCAGATACAAATACTACGTCTCGTCATCCAGCTTATCTCCAAGCTCCAGAATATCCAGAATATCCTGATAACCTAACTCTAGACTGCCCGTGTGGAAATTGGTGGGCACCCAGAGTTTAGAAGGGAACAATAAACTCCGAGTCAGTCATGGTGACTGGTGTGAGATCGTAAAACAGTTATTTTTCACAAAGAAAATAAAACAAATTCGCAATGCTTTTGAAAAATGAAACTACCATAAGACCTCCCACCACACACACAATGCAAACGCAGAATTGGAGGAGATTTCTTCTTATGATAGTCAAAGATGCTTACTACGCAAAATCAAATCATTTTTGATATTATTATTAGTGCATAGTGTAGAAAACATTTCGAAAGTATAATATAAATCTTAGCCAGCATAGACATTTCGAACTATGCCTACTATAGCTACCATCCAATCAGTGGGGCGCCACCATAAGTGAATGATAGGTTCTACAACTAAATCCGTACAAGTGTCGTATTGTTTCTTTGGATTTCCAACAAATGGTCAGGCCAAGGAACTTCCTATCCACGATGGGTACGTCCCTGGAATAGACGACCCGAGAACCTAACCGGATCTCTGCCAACACAAGGCCGGGTTACCTCTGCAAAAATAGGTAACTACTGACACGCGTATGCCATCCCCCGATCGTAACCGATCTTCCCGAGGATCCCCGATTTCCAACAAACCACATCAAAATAATAATGCAGCAACCACATAGGTTAAGTATCTGGGCTCCATACCATGATACCACCTCTATCCAGAAGTAATGACATACACTAAGGGGCGCTACTCCCTAGAACCCTGCTGCATCCTTCCTGTTTTGACCATTTCCGGGGTGTGAGGCTCGACGAAGTCTCGTCCACAAAGCTACGCTTTCTACAAAGTGTAACGACCCTGAATTTCGAACAAATTAAATTTAGAATATTTAATTAATTTTAAATATTTGAACGACGATTTAATTTGAATCCCCGATTGAACTTTGAAATTTGCGATTAAACATTAAAATTTAATCTATTGAACTGAATAAAAATTTATATCTTCAATTTTAAGTTGATTTAAAATATTTCGAAGGCTTGTAAAATTCATATTGATAATACTAAAGATAATAGAAGCTTCAGAATTGAAATTGAAACTGTTTTGTTCAGTTTTGATATTTATATCGTTCAACTGATACTTAAAAATAGCCGTCCGAGGCACAGTCTCGGAATTTGACGAAACCAATTCCATTGGGTCCGTAACGTTGAATTATTGTCGGATTTCAAATTTCGTAGCGTTCGGAGTTGTTACGTGAGCACACGATAGGTAAACGCATTGAAGTTTTATAGAGATTCAATTTAAAATTGAAATTTAAATTTATCAACATGAGCATGTTCTTCTCCTTCTTTTCAGCCAGAGATTACGTCTAAGAGCACGAACGAGATCGTGCAGACCATACTTCCTTCGAACGAATTTAAATATCTCGTTTCGCCTCCTTAAATCAAAACTGAGTATCTCGTTTGAAATCATTTTCCTCTCGTCACTTAAAAACAAAATTTCCATCTCCAGTTAAAATAAAGAAATGGCCGCCCCTCAAATCAAATTCACTCGAAGGAAAATATATACCAAATCGCGAGTTCATTCTATTTTCCCCCCTCCGTTCAAACATTTTCGAAATCGCGACCTAGGAAATTGATCGCGCGAGTTAGGGCAAATTCGTTCGAGTGGAGTCATTTTGGGCAGGGGGATGTCGCGTTGTTCAAGCGAAGCAGTATTGCGATGGAAGTTTGAGGCTGGGGTTTCGATTCGAGCGGCATAGCCAGGTTGGAGGCGATGATAAAGGGGGTTCGCAGCTCGTTCGCGTGGGACTGTTTGACGTAGGGTTCACGATGATGGAAGTCGCGAGCTAGACATGGCAATAGCCTTGGTAGCAGTAGCGATCGCAGATTTCTAGAGGGCGCGGCGGCACGAGGGGAAGCGAATGGCTTCGATTTTCGAGTCTGTGGCGATGGTGGCGAATCGCGATGAGCGGGGGCTCGATGTTTTTGGGTTCGAGTTCGATCATGGCGAGGCGATCGAGAGGAGCTGTTCGTGGTTTAGGGTTTTGGGCTCGAGCTAGAGCTCGTCGAAGTCACCTGTTGTCTAAGTTCGACGAAGTCAGGTTGCAGTTGTCTGATGAGTTAGCTTCGCTGGTGGTGGCCTCAGTCGTGAGTGAGGATGTTTTTCTTCGAAGCTCGGCAGGGCTGTGGCAGCAAGACGTCTTGGCAGGGTTCGATCGAATTTGGGTTTCAAGTTCGAATTTGGGTTGTGATGGATTTTAGCAGTAAGGTATAAACCCATTTTTAAACTTTAATTTTATGTATATATATGCCTATATAGGAATATGTTACTGGAAAATAGAAAGAAACAAAATAAATATTGTACAGTAAGTTTTATAGGATAATTTGTTATGTATAAATATATATACAGTTAAGAAAGATAATAGAATACAAAAAGAAAAATTTAGTTTTAAACTAAAATTTTAGTTAAATAATTTTATTTAAAAGAAACTGGTTTAGAATAAAATCATCGGTGAATTGAAATTGTCAAATAAAAATTTAATTATTCGATTTGTTCGGATATTAATAGATTGTATAAATTATTTATACAAGGTTAAAGTCGAGAAACCGAAAGAAGAATTGGATTGGATTTGCAAAATTTAAAGCTAAGGTGAGATTTTTCTCACTCAAATTTAAAGTGGAATTTTTGCAGTTATTGATTGATTTGTTTGAATGTGCTATTAGATATGATAGGATATATCTATATATATAGCAGTATATACATATTGGCATATGTATATATTGGATTGATGATTTCCCGCCTCGTATAGCGGATGAGACCCTATTGCGCTGTTAGTAAGCGGATTTTTATAAAAACCCATATACCGCGATATTCCACCTCGAAGTGGAATGGTATTGTGCTAACGTCTTTGGATGCAGGGAAACAGGTTGGAGGGATCCAACTGGATTCCTCAACTGTATTTATTTATTTACAGATGTTGATATATATTCTGTTATCATATGATGATATATGATGTTTGATGTTGCGATGGACTAATTGATGCGTTGCATCATTGGATTCAAATTTTGAAATTTAAAAATAACGATGTTGATTTTAAAAGTGAAATTTTAAAAGTGATCTTTGAAAATATACGTTTATTTAAATTGTTGAATTGATTTACTTTAAATAGATAAACGTTAAAAGTTTTAAGTTATAAAAGTTAAGATTTTGTGAATTTTAACAAAAAAAGTAATTTCATTTGAAATAAAGAGTTAAGAAATTTATAAAATGGTTTAAGTTGAGATTTTTGAATTATTAAACCAGTTTATATAAAAGATGTATCAAATTGATATTTATAAATTAAAGTTATCGGAATTTTAAAATGAGTGTTATAAGTGATATGAAATTTATAATTATAAAATGTGAAGATATGAGATTTATAATTATAAAATGAGAAGATATGAAATGTATAGAATTATAAATTGTAAAGATATGAAATTTATAGATTTATAAAGTATGAAGTTGTAGAATGAATGATTATAAGAAATTTACTTATAAATTGGATTTTTGCTTTTAAATGGAATATTGATCGGATTGTTAATAAAGAAGATTTATAAATCGAAGTTGTTATAAAATAAAATTAGAATTTATAAACGTTGTTTTTTATAAATTCGAAATCAATTGAATTTGATAAATTAAATATAGAAGATTGTTAAAGAAGATATATTCGCGATTTTAAATAGCGAATTTTTATTGAAATAAAATGTGTAGAAAAGACTGAAATGTGGTTAGTGAAGTATATTCACGATTTTGGACAGTGAATATATTTTTAAGTAAAATGGATAGGGTTTTGGGAAAGCGATATTATGAAATGAAGTTAATTGTTTTAAAAGATGTTTTAAAACGTGTGAACTATCGAAATCATAGATTTCAACATTTATTGTTGAAATAGACGTTTTCGAAAAACAAGGAAATGGTGGACTATAACACTGTTGTTATAGTAAATGATTCCCGAAAGGAAATATTTTATATAGTATTGGGATTTATATATCTATCTTAATTCTGAATCCCTATACTATTGATTTCGAGTCGTCGTAACGATGTTTTACGCAACATTCGTTTTGACTCAAATAAATGTGATTTAAGAATGATTTCCTTAAAGAATGAGATATATACTTAATTTTGATTTGAAGTATATCGAATATTTTCTAAGTGTTGAAAATAAATGATTTGTGAATTACTTATTTTTAAATAAGTATGGAAATGCTTTTCCAATGTGAAATGAACTGTTTGAGTTTTTATCTTTTAAAGATAAATTGAAAAGTGAATATTTGAAATTGTTTTCAAACGGTTAAGTGTGGAAATTTTATATGTAACGAAGATATTTTTGGAGATAAAATAATTTGGAGAATTATTTGGGATCTGATGATGTTGCGCATCTTTATTGATAGTTAAATAACCGACTATCAATAATTACCTTTAGATAGGTATTTGTTGTGAATTGGATGAATTTGAATGCCACACTTATTTTTGAATAAGTGCTCACTATTCGGGTTAGCCGGGAAAGGACCATGGGGTCGTATAACCCATTCTGAATATGTGATACGTCGTTATGAATTGCATTCGAAGACCGGTGTTGAAGACCGGATATTTTTGAAAACGGAAGGATTACCGTCGAGTTACTCTACATCGACTGATCTTCGATTTAAAGGTTTTATCACCCTTAGTGACGGGAAGTCCTGACGTGATTGAAAATTATCCGGAAATGCAAGGGCTTCGTGAGAAGTGCCTTCGGTTCTGTTCGATCCCGGAACAGACTTGTATGGATTGTGTGTGTGACGTTACAATTTGAAATATAAAGCTGATTTCTTTCAAATACATTTCTGTTGGTGGCGGAGAATTTATTCTCTTAGCTTAACACCCTTCTCTGAGACGTACGAGCTCAGAGGTTATGTAGTTGAAATTCATCAGCGATATATCCCAATTTGGTAACGTGGCATACTGAGTGTTGCTGTGAAATGATCAGTGTTTGATCATTTGTGATATGATCATTTGTTTGATCTTATATCTTTGTGATCATAGGTTGATCATTTTGTTTGACCCGAAGCAGGGCTTTGTAGAAAGCGTAGCTTTGTGGACGAGACTTCATCGAGCCTCACACCCCGGAAATGGTCGAAACAGGAAGAATGCGGCAAGGTTCTAGGGAGTAGCGCCCCTTAGTGTATGTCATTCCTTCTAGATAAAGGTGGTATCATGGTATGGAGCCCAGATACTTAACCTCTGTGGTTGCTGCAAATTTATTTCTTTGTGGTTGTTGCGAATCGGGGATCCTCGGGAAGATCGGTTACGATCGGGGGATGGCATACGCGTGTCAGTAGTTACCTATTTTTGCAGAGGTAACCCGGCCTTGTGTTGGCAGAGATCCGGTTAGGTTCTCGGGTCGTCTATTCCAGGGACGTACCCATCGTGGATAGGAAGTTCCTTAGCCTGACCATTTGTTGGAAATCCAAAGAAACAATACGAGCCTTGTACAGTTTTAGTTGTAGAACCTGCCATCTAATATGGCAGCTATAGCAAGCATACTATAATGGTACCTATGCTGGCTAAGATTTATATTCTACTTTCGAAATGTTTTTACACACTATGCACTAATAATAATATCAAAAAGAATTTGATTTTTGCGTAGTAAGCATCTTTGACTATCATAAGAAGAAATCTCCTCCAAGTCTGCGTTTGCATTGTGTGTGTGGCGGGAGGTCTTATGGTAGTTTCATTTTCCAAAAGCATTGCGAATTTGACATTAAAATTCTCTGCTGTTTATTTTTAAAGAATAACTGTTTTACGATCTCACACCAGTCACCATGACTGACTCGGAGTTTATTGTTTCCCTTCTAAACTCTGGGTGCCCACCAATTTCCACACGGGCAGTCTAGAGTTAGATTATCAGGATATTCTGGAGCTTGAAGATAAGCTGGATGACGAGACGTAGTATTTGTATCTGATATATTTATTCCGCTGTGTATTCTGTATGAGGACAAGTTTATATAACTTTCCATTGATGTGCTGTATTGTATTGAGTTGTATATTGACTCTGATTGATGTATGTATAAACTGATATAGTTCTTTGTTTTAAAAGACTAGTGTTTATTTATTATATATTGTTCCGCTGCGATATGTGAGATTCTGATATTGTTTTCTGTTCTGATGTTGTTCTGTTGTTCTTCTCTTCTTTCTTTTTCTTCTATCTTCTTCTTTTACCTTTTTCTTCTTTCTTAAAACCATAACTTTTCGGGTTTCCGGCATTCGATGGCTCAGCAGTCGATAAAGTGAGTATCGATGTTGAATTTTCGAAAGTCGAAAATTTTCGGGATGTTACATTTGGTATCAGAGCATATGGTTAAGCGACAACCCTGCTCTGTTGGGTGTTACTCATTAGAGATAGAGTCAGTAGTACTCTAGAATGAGTTGAGTGTGATAATAGATATGAGCGCGTATTTGTTATTTGAATATAAAATTGTTTTATATTGTGATGATTGGTTTGTTGAGTGGTATATGGATTCTGGTCGGTATTGTCCGTACAACTCTATCGATAGGGATCTCTAAACACTTGTATAGAACAATTCGGCACAATATTGTTTTAAATAGGGTAAATGAGATAATTTTGCCCAAAACTATTTTTGTATAGAAAATAAATGTTTTTCTATAAAGTACTATAGTATATGGTTGCATGGATGTTAGGAAGTAATAATAGTGAATTATCATCAATGAAATTGAATAAGAAATTGAAATCATAACTCCAAAGTTAAGAAATAAATTCACATACAAATGAAATTTAAGAATATAAATTATAAATGTGAATTGTAATTTAAACGGAATTCCAGAGAAGTATCTGGAAATGTTTTTGAAAAGAATTTGAAAATTTTGGAAAAGTATTTTGGAGGGATAAAAGCTCTAAACTCTTTTCGGTCGCTGGAAAATAATTCCGATGATGATCGCGACATCACCGGTATTCATTTTCGGGTTTCCAAAAGAGGAATTGCTACCAAATTGTTTTAAATAGAGGTGGTTTGAAAAATTTGGGTTTGGTTTTTGAAATTCAAAAGATAAAATTTGAAAGTATAAATTTGAATTATGGAAGTAAATTGTGAATATAGATTGTAAATGAATTTATAATTTGAAATAGAATTCCAAGAAGATAATTGTAATTAAAATTCATTAATGAAATGAAATTGTAAATGTGAATGTATAAATGATTTTATCAATTGGAATTGTAAATTGAAATATGGATGGAATCCGAATAAGCTACCTTGATAATTAATAAATTCATGAAATGGAAGTTGAATCAATTAAATTAAAACTTGAATTGTGAACTAAATAAAAGGGATGGTTCGAATTTAAAGATAAATTCAAGTAAGTATAAATAAATTTTCAATGAATGGAATTCACAATTGTACGTGAATAAGATTAAAACTAAATGTTAAACTTGTTTTGAATTTGGTAGTAAACGAAATTGAAACTGAATGTTGAAACCGAATTTGAATAAAGAGAATTGGATATGTAACTTCAATAGCGAATTTAAAGAGGATATAAGCAGTTTATATTGAAAATTTTGTAATTGAATGTACGAATTGTTTTGAATGTTATAACTAGATATTATGGCTAGTAGGACATACAGGTGTTATAAAAGGAATTGGATTTGATTTTCAAAGATAAATTTGATTTGCTCGACAAAAGGTAAGTATTTCAATTTGAATATGAGATATGATGACTTATTTCTCTAGCCGCTTGGCTTTTTCTTTTTCTTTTTGAAATCTGAGAGTCCGTAGGGACGTTTTGTAGTTGTACCATATTAGCCGCGAAAAGGAGACGCTGGCGAAATTTTTCGGAAATTTAGGGCGTTAGAAAATTTTTGAGAAAATTTGAAAGTTTAAAATTTGAATTTAAATTTGAATTGTTAAGCAAACAATGTTGTTTTGAACTTAGAGTTGAAGTTGAAATTTAGTTGATGAATAACGAATCTTTAGTAGAAAGATTTGTTTTGATAGATTGATAAAAAAACTATTGGATTGTGAAAAATAGTAGACGAGTTAAGGACTTTTTCTTCCTAACTTGTAATTTCGAGGACGAAATTCTTTTAAGGAGGGAAGTCTGTAACGACCCTGAATTTCGAACAAATTAAATTTAGAATATTTAATTAATTTTAAATATTTGAACGACGATTTAATTTGAATCCCCGATTGAACTTTGAAATTTGCGATTAAACATTAAAATTTAATCTATTGAACTGAATAAAAATTTATATCTTCAATTTTAAGTTGATTTAAAATATTTCGAAGGCTTGTAAAATTCATATTGATAATACTAAAGATAATAGAAGCTTCAGAATTGAAATTGAAACTGTTTTGTTCAGTTTTGATATTTATATCGTTCAACTGATACTTAAAAATAGCCGTCCGAGGCACAGTCTCGGAATTTGACGAAACCAATTCCATTGGGTCCGTAACGTTGAATTATTGTCGGATTTCAAATTTCGTAGCGTTCGGAGTTGTTACGTGAGCACACGATAGGTAAACGCATTGAAGTTTTATAGAGATTCAATTTAAAATTGAAATTTAAATTTATCAACATGAGCATGTTCTTCTCCTTCTTTTCAGCCAGAGATTACGTCTAAGAGCACGAACGAGATCGTGCAGACCATACTTCCTTCGAACGAATTTAAATATCTCGTTTCGCCTCCTTAAATCAAAACTGAGTATCTCGTTTGAAATCATTTTCCTCTCGTCACTTAAAAACAAAATTTCCATCTCCAGTTAAAATAAAGAAATGGCCGCCCCTCAAATCAAATTCACTCGAAGGAAAATATATACCAAATCACGAGTTCATTCTATTTTCCCCCCTCCATTCAAACATTTTCGAAATCGCGACCTAGGAAATTGATCGCGCGAGTTAGGGCAAATTCGTTCGAGTGGAGTCATTTTGGGCAGGGGGATGTCGCGTTGTTCAAGCGAAGCAGTATTGCGATGGAAGTTTGAGGCTGGGGTTTCGATTCGAGCGGCATAGCCAGGTTGGAGGCGATGATAAAGGGGGTTCGCAGCTCGTTCGCGTGGGACTGTTTGACGTAGGGTTCACGATGATGGAAGTCGCGAGCTAGACATGGCAATAGCCTTGGTAGCAGTAGCGATCGCAGATTTCTGGAGGGCGCGGCGGCGCGAGGGGAAGCGAATGGCTTCGATTTTCGAGTCTGTGGCGATGGTGGCGAATCGCGATGAGCGGGGGCTCGATGTTTTTGGGTTCAAGTTCGATCACGGCGAGGCGATCGAGAGGAGCTGTTCGTGGTTTAGGGTTTTGGGCTCGAGCTAGAGCTCGTCGAAGTCACCTGTTGTCTAAGTTCGACGAAGTCAGGTTGCAGTTGTCTGATGAGTTAGCTTCGCTGGTGGTGGCCTCAGTCGTGAGTGAGGATGTTTTTCTTCGAAGCTCGGCAGGGCTGTGGCAGCAAGACGTCTTGGCAGGGTTCGATCGAATTTGGGTTTCAAGTTCGAATTTGGGTTGTGATGGATTTTAGCAGTAAGGTATAAACCCATTTTTAAACTTTAATTTTATGTATATATATGCCTATATAGGAATATGTTACTGGAAAATAGAAAGAAACAAAATAAATATTGTACAGTAAGTTTTATAGGATAATTTGTTATGTATAAATATATATACAGTTAAGAAAGATAATAGAATACAAAAAGAAAAATTTAGTTTTAAACTAAAATTTTAGTTAAATAATTTTATTTAAAAGAAACTGGTTTAGAATAAAATCATCGGTGAATTGAAATTGTCAAATAAAAATTTAATTATTCGATTTGTTCGGATATTAATAGATTGTATAAATTATTTATACAAGGTTAAAGTCGAGAAACCGAAAGAAGAATTGGATTGGATTTGCAAAATTTAAAGCTAAGGTGAGATTTTTCTCACTCAAATTTAAAGTGGAATTTTTGCAGTTATTGATTGATTTGTTTGAATGTGCTATTAGATATGATAGGATATATCTATATATATAGCAGTATATACATATTGGCATATGTATATATTGGATTGATGATTTCCCGCCTCGTATAGCGGATGAGACCCTATTGCGCCGTTAGTAAGCGGATTTTTATAAAAACCCATATACCGCGATATTCCACCTCGAAGTGGAATGGTATTGTGCTAACGTCTTTGGATGCAGGGAAACAGGTTGGAGGGATCCAACTGGATTCCTCAACTGTATTTATTTATTTACAGATGTTGATATATATTCTGTTATCATATGATGATATATGATGTTTGATGTTGCGATGGACTAATTGATGCGTTGCATCATTGGATTCAAATTTTGAAATTTAAAAATAACGATGTTGATTTTAAAAGTGAAATTTTAAAAGTGATCTTTGAAAATATACGTTTATTTAAATTGTTGAATTGATTTACTTTAAATAGATAAACGTTAAAACTTTTAAGTTATAAAAGTTAAGATTTTGTGAATTTTAACAAAAAAAGTAATTTCTTTTGAAATAAAGAGTTAAGAAATTTATAAAATGGTTTAAGTTGAGATTTTTGAATTATTAAACCAGTGTATATAAAAGATGTATCAAATTGTTATTTATAAATTAAAGTTATCGGAATTTTAAAATGAGTGTTATAAGTGATATGAAATTTATAATTATAAAATGTGAAGATATGAGATTTATAATTATAAAATGAGAAGATATGAAATGTATAGAATTATAAATTGTAAAGATATGAAATTTATAGATTTATAAAGTATGAAGTTGTAGAATGAATGATTATAAGAAATTTACTTATAAATTGGATTTTTGCTTTTAAATGGAATATTGATCGGATTGTTAATAAAGAAGATTTATAAATCGAAGTTGTTATAAAATAAAATTAGAATTTATAAACGTTGTTTTTTATAAATTCGAAATCAATTGAATTTGATAAATTAAATATAGAAGATTGTTAAAGAAGATATATTCGCGATTTTAAATAGCGAATTTTTATTGAAATAAAATGTGTAGAAAAGACTGAAATGTGGTTAGTGAAGTATATTCACGATTTTGGACAGTGAATATATTTTTAAGTAAAATGGATAGGGTTTTGGGAAAGCGATATTATGAAATGAAGTTAATTGTTTTAAAAGATGTTTTAAAACGTGTGAACTATCGAAATCATAGATTTCAACATTTATTGTTGAAATAGACGTTTTCGAAAAACAAGGAAATGGTGGACTATAACACTGTTGTTATAGTAAATGATTCCCGAAAGGAAATATTTTATATAGTATTGGGATTTATATATCTATCTTAATTCCGAATCCCTATACTATTGATTTCGAGTCGTCGTAACGATGTTTTACGCAACATTCGTTTTGACTCAAATAAATGTGATTTAAGAATGATTTCCTTAAAGAATGAGATATATACTTAATTTTGATTTGAAGTATATCGAATATTTTCTAAGTGTTGAAAATAAATGATTTGTGAATTACTTATTTTTAAATAAGTATGGAAATGCTTTTCCAATGTGAAATGAACTGTTTGAGTTTTTATCTTTTAAAGATAAATTGAAAAGTGAATATTTGAAATTGTTTTCAAACGGTTAAGTGTGGAAATTTTATATGTAACGAAGATATTTTTGGAGATAAAATAATTTGGAGAATTATTTGGGATCTGATGATGTTGCGCATCTTTATTGATAGTTAAATAACCGACTATCAATAATTACCTTTAGATAGGTATTTGTTGTGAATTGGATGAATTTGAATGCCACACTTATTTTTGAATAAGCGCTCACTATTCGGGTTAGCCGGGAAAGGACCATGGGGTCGTATAACCCATTCCGAATATGTGATACGTCGTTATGAATTGCATTCGAAGACCGGTGTTGAAGACCGGATATTTTTGAAAACGGAAGGATTACCGTCGAGTTACTCTACATCGACTGATCTTCGATTTAGAGGTTTTATCACCCTTAGTGACGGGAAGTCCTGACGTGATTGAAAATTATCCGGAAATGCAAGGGCTTCGTGAGAAGTGCCTTCGGTTCTGTTCGATCTCGGAACAGACTTGTATGGATTGTGTGTCTGACGTTACAATTTGAAATATAAAGCTGATTTCTTTCAAATACATTTCTGTTGGTGGCGGAGAATTTATTCTCTTAGCTTAACACCCTTCTCTGAGACGTACGAGCTCAGAGGTTATGTAGTTGAAATTCATCAGCGATATATCCCAATTTGGTAACGTGGCATACTGAGTGTTGCTGTGAAATGATCAGTGTTTGATCATTTGTGATATGATCATTTGTTTGATCTTATATCTTTGTGATCATAGGTTGATCATTTTGTTTGACCCGAAGTAGGGCTTTGTAGAAAGCGTAGCTTTGTGGATGAGACTTCATCGAGCCTCACACCCCGGAAATGGTCGAAACAGGAAGAATGCGGCAAGGTTCTAGGGAGTAGCGCCCCTTAGTGTATGTCATTCCTTCTGGATAAAGGTGGTATCATGGTATGGAGCCCAGATACTTAACCTCTGTGGTTGCTGCAAATTTATTTCTTTGTGGTTGTTGCGAATCGGGGATCCTCGGGAAGATCGGTTACGATCGGGGGATGGCATACGCGTGTCAGTAGTTACCTATTTTTGCAGAGGTAACCCGGCCTTGTGTTGGCAGAGATCCGGTTAGGTTCTCGGGTCGTCTATTCCAGGGACGTACCCATCGTGGATAGGAAGTTCCTTAGCCTGACCATTTGTTGGAAATCCAAAGAAACAATACGAGCCTTGTACGGTTTTAGTTGTAGAACCTGCCATCTAATATGGCAGCTATAGCAAGCATACTATAATGGTACCTATGCTGGCTAAGATTTATATTCTACTTTCGAAATGTTTTTACACACTATGCACTAATAATAATATAAAAAAGAATTTGATTTTTGCGTAGTAAGCATCTTTGACTATCATAAGAAGAAATCTCCTCCAAGTCTGCGTTTGCATTGTGTGTGTGGCGGGAGGTCTTATGGTAGTTTCATTTTCCAAAAGCATTGCGAATTTGACATTAAAATTCTCTGCTGTTTATTTTTAAAGAATAACTGTTTTACGATCTCACACCAGTCACCATGACTGACTCGGAGTTTATTGTTTCCCTTCTAAACTCTGGGTGCCCACCAATTTCCACACGGGCAGTCTAGAGTTAGATTATCAGGATATTCTGGAGCTTGGAGATAAGCTGGATGACGAGACGCAGTATTTGTATCTGATATATTTATTCCGCTGTGTATTCTGTATGAGGACAAGTTTATATAACTGTCCATTGATGTGCTGTATTGTATTGAGTTGTATATTGACTCTGATTGATGTATGTATAAACTGATATAGTTCTTTGTTTTAAAAGACTAGTGTTTATTTATTATATATTGTTCCGCTGCGATATGTGAGATTCTGATATTGTTTTCTGTTCTGATGTTGTTCTGTTGTTCTTCTCTTCTTTCTTTTTCTTCTATCTTCTTCTTCTACCTTTTTCTTCTTTCTTAAAACCATAACTTTTCGGGTTTCCGGCATTCGATGGCTCAGCAGTCGATAAAGTGAGTATCGATGTTGAATTTTCGAAAGTCGAAAATTTTCGGGATGTTACAGCCCTGCTTCGGGTCAAACAAAAATGATCAACCTATGATCACAAAGATATAAGATCAAACAAATGATCATATCATAAATGATCAAACACTGATCATTTCACAGCAACACTCAGTATGCCACGTTACCAAATTGGGAGTATATCGCTGATAAATTTCAACTACATAACCTCTGAGCTCGTACGTCTCAGAGAAGGGTGTTAAGCTAAGAGAATAAATTCTCCGCCACCAACAGATATGTATTTGAAAGAAATCAGCTTTATATCTCAAATTGTAACGTCAGACACACAATCCATACAAGTCTGTTCCGGGATCGAACAGAACCGAAGGCACTTCTCACGAAGCCCTTGCATATCCGGATAATTTTCTAATCACGTCCGGACTTCCCGTCACTAAGGGTGATAAAACCTCTAAATCGGAGATCAACCGATGTAGAGTAACTCGACGGTAATCCTTCCGTTTTCAAAATTATCCGGTCTTCAACACCGGTCTTCGAATGCAATTCATAACGACGTATCACATATTCGGAATGGGTTATACGACCCCATGGTCCTTTCCCGGCTAACCCGAATAGTGAGCGCTTATTCAAAAATAAGTGTGGCATTCAAATTCATCCAATTCACAACAAATACCATTCAAGGTAATTATTGATAGTCGGTTATTTAACTATCAATAAAGATGCGCAACATCATCAGATTCCAAATAATTTTCCCAAATTATTTTATCTTCCAAAATATCTTTTACTAGATATAAAATTTCCACACTTAACCATTTGAAAACAATTTCAAATCAATTTCCACATTTCATTTTATCTTTGAAGATAAAATCTCAAAACAGTTCATTTCATATTGGAAAAGCATTTCCATACTTATTTAATAATAAGTATTTCATAAATAATTTATTTTCAACACTTGGAAAATATGCTATATACTTAAATCAAAATTAAGTATATTTTTTCATTCTTTAAGGAAATCATTTACTATAACAACATTTATTTGAGTCAAAACGAATGTTACATAAAACATCGTTAAGACGACTCAAAATTACTAGTATAGGGATTCGGATTTTTAAGATAGATTTATAAATCCCAATACTATATAAAACATTTTCTTTTGAAAATCATTTACTATAACAACAGTGTTATAGTCCATCATTTCCTTATTTCTCGAAAACGTCTATTTCAATAATGAATGTTGAAATCTATGTATTCGATACTTAACACGTTTTAAAACATCTTTTAAAACAATTAACTTCATTTTATAATATCGCTTTCCCAAACATAACCATTTTTTTCAATAATATATTCACTGTCCAAAATCGTGAATATAATTCACTTAACCAAATTTCAATCATCTCTACACATTTTATCTTAATAATAATTCGCTATCCAAAATCGCGAATATATCTCCTTTAATAATCTTCTATATTTGATTTATCAAATCCAATTGATTTCGAATTTATAAAACAACGTTTATAAATTCTATTTCTATTTTCTAACAACTTCAATTTAATAAATCTCCTTTATTAACTTCTAAAATTTCACTTATCAAAATAAGTGATTTTCGGATTTATAAACAACGTTTATAAATCACATTTCTATTTATAAAAACTTCAATTTATAAATCTCCTTTGTTAACTAATTCAATTCATAACTACATTTTTTTATACCAACTATCCATATTATAAGTTGAATACTTATAATTCATTTATTCTACAAAATCATTTCCATTTATAAGTTCACAATTTATAAATTCCATTTATTTATAAATTCTTAAAAATTCATTTCAACGCTTATAAAAACTCGTTTTATAATCCCAATCTTTTAAAGTTATAAATAACAATTTTGTACATCTTTTACATACATCGTTTTTAATAATTCAAAAATTCCAATTAAAACCCTTTTATAAATTTCTTAACTATTTATTTCAAAAGAAATTACCTTTTTGTTATAATTCACAAATCTTAACTTTTATAACTTTAAAGTTTGAACGTTTATTTATTAATTCAAAAATTAAATAAAACGTCTACTTCCAAAAATCACTTTAAAATTCTTTTAAAGTAAAAGTCGTTATTTTTAAACTTCAAAACTGAATCCAATGATGCCACAACACCAATTAGTCAATCACAACAACAAACATCATATATCAATATGATAACAGAATATACATCAATATCTGTAAATAAATAAATACTGGTGAGGAATCCAGTTGGATCCCTCCAACATGTTTCCCTGCATCCAAAGACGTTAGCACAATACCCATTCCACTTCGAGGTGGAATATCGCGGTATATGGGTTTTATAAAAATATCCGCTTACTAACGGCGCAATAGGGTCTCATCCGCTATACGAGGCGGGAAATCATCAATCCAATATATACATATGCCAATATGTATATATTGCTATATATATAGATATATCCTACTATATCTAATATCACATCCAATATAGCAATCAAATAATAACTGAAAATTCCACTTTTCAATTTGAGTGAGAAGATCTCACCTTAGCTTTTATTTTGCAATCCAATACAATCCTTCTTTTGTTTTCTCGACTTTAACCTTGTATAAATAATTTTATACAGTTGATCAACATTCGAATTAAATCGAACAATTCAATTTACCATTTAAAGATTTCAATTCGACTAATAATTTTATTTTATTTTTTATTTTCTTTCTGCACATAAATATTTTACACAGATTTTATATAAATCTATTTTACATATAGAATTTCAACATTACTGAAATTCCTATATATATAAAATTATATGTTCATTTTTCTATGGATATCGAGATTCAAATTAAGGGAAAAAAAAATCTCAAATATACCTATCTGTTTTACTTCTTACTTTACATACATATATTTAGATTAGATTAAATTGAAAAATTAAATACAGACTTATACCTTAACCTGTACTCGAACACGCCACCATCGCAACTCTGCCCTAAACATCGCCGAGCCCTCACCGCAAATCGAAGCCCCAATACTGTCGTGACTGCAGCAGCTCACGCGAGAACAAGTCGTGAGCCTTCACTGCACCAGAATGGAACTCTAGCTCCAACCCAGATCTCCCAGTGCTCCTCCTCGCCTCGCATCGGCCTTGCCCACGAAACTGCTGCACTGAACTTCGGCCACCTCATCTCGCAAACGCCCACTTCGCCCCTCCAAATACCCACGTACGTAAGCTTTCCACTTTGCCGCGATCGCACTCGAGTCGCCGGAGCACACGACGAACAGCGGCCCCCCGGTTCCACTTCGAGATGCTCGAAATCGAGCTCCCCCTTAATCGCGACCACCGGCATCAAATTCGCGACCAAGCCCTACGCGAGCCCCCCCGGCTGCTGCCTCGACATCGCGCTCGCGAGAAACTCCTCACCGTGAAACCCTCGTCCCTGCTCGTGCTCGCCTCCCCTATTATCGAACGCGAGTCGCTCGGTTTCGCTTAGAACGAGAAGGATTTTCGTTTTGTAATTTGATTTGAATAGGAAAAGGGATTTTCGGCTGTTATAAGTTGAAGAAGACAGATGAAGGGAGCGATACAATTTTGTTTTCTTTTCGTTTGAAATGTTTTAGCCGAGTAATAAAGAGAAAGGTTGCGTGAGAAGAGATAGGGGACAAGAGTACGTGATTATCAGCTGGAAAGGAGGAACAAGGAAAAGATGGTTACATGCTTTTAGGCGTGAGATAAGGAATGCTGTCCAAAGTTTAAATTTTTAAATTTAAATTTAAATTCAATTTGTTTCGGTACAATTCTTTAACGCGTTTATGTGTCGTATTCTCACCCAACAACTCCGAACGATACGAGATTTAAAACCCGGTAATAATTTAACGTTACGGACCCAATGGAACTGGTTTTGTCAAAATCCGAGACTGTGCCTCGGACGGCTATTTTTAAATTCAATTTTAAACGATATAAATTCAAAACCGAACAAATCACTGAACAATTCAATTCTGAAGCTTCTATTATTTCCGGTATTGTCAATACGAATTTTAAAAGCTTTCGAAATATTTTTCTTCAACTTTGAATTGAAGATTTAAATTTTTATTCAACTCTCAATATATTAAATTATATAATTTAATAGTCAAATTCAAATTTATATCGGGAATTCAAATTAAATCATCGTTCAAATATTTAAAATTAATTAAATATTCTCAATTTAATCTGTTCAAAATTCTGGGTCGTTACATAGCAAATATTGAATACTTTATTTCTGCATTTACATATGTGAAGTATTAGTTTGTCTTAGACTTTATATTTCTTTTGATTTATTCTTTAACTACAGTTTTGGTTCATGAATTAATAGTTTCTTTTATGTGCTTTTATCTCAATTTTAGTATTTCTTCCGTTCACCTACATACATAAACTGATTGTACTTACAGTTGAACTTATCAGCGTCTTCAAATCAGAGTTGTAAAAGTTTCTTTTGTACACGAAAGATTATTGAAATAATTTGTATCACAGGCTGACAAATGTTTGTCCTTACTTTACATAGATTACTGATGTACTCAGAAGAAAAGTTGAGAATTTGATATATTTGACTTCCTTTATGCAACATTCTTCCTTATGTCATATAGTTTTCTTCAGTTGATGAAGTAATACGATGCATGAAACAGAGGATTAAATCAAAATTTTATACTTGGACACCATGGGCCATTTTGCTAGCACTGCTCAGAGCATGTAATATTGGAACCTACAAATGGCAGCGAAAGCTTAGGAGAGCCAATAAGTGGTCATCAACATTTGATGCCTAGAGCAGGTTCATGGCATAATGACATTTACTTTCTATTGGTGTCACTGTTACAAAGATTATGTTATTGTTATGTATATAATTTTGTAATATTGTTATATTAATTTGTTTCTATTTTGTTAGATGAACAAAAATCGTTCATTTTTGCCATTTTTGCTTAGAATATAGTTATATGAGGGTTATGTTCTCACTGTGCGCATGTAGGTGATAAGAACAACTTGGAATTTCTCAAAAGACAAAGATAGACCAAATATGGTGATTAAATTAATCCAAGCCTCAATCATGGGGCTGTAATTGTACTTGGCAAATGGAAGTATGTTGTAAAAATATGAGGGCCATTACCTGAGTTATCTTCAACGCATGTCCTTATTGGATATTTCCAGTGAATATGAAATACAACTAAAATCACATAAATAAATGGAAATAACCAAATTTCATAAATGTAAATTACTAATCAATAAATTTTAGTATGTGTCTCCAATAATAGCTTGAAATTTGATAGTTTAAAGAAAATATAATACAATTGATCCTAATGATATCACAAAAACAATTCATACAATTATCTCTATGTTTTAGTTTATTTTTTAAATGTCTGTTTTCATTTAATTGTTGAGCAAGCTTCCATGTAAAGGCCAGTTAATTATAATAATAAAGTTCTACGTTTTAGATTTAACTAAAATTTATGTTTAAATTTACAGTGTTACAATGACATAATTATAGCATTTTTAGATGTATTAACATGTTAAAAAAATTCATTCATGGAACATTTCTTTTTATGGTATTGTGTTCATCAAATATTGTTATTAGGATAATATAATGACATATGAATGCATATCAGTTTATAGCCATATGATATTTGTACCTGTAGTTACAACGTCTTTGAATACTTTACCTACACAGCTCCATGTTTACTTTTTAGTATTGATATGCAAAATCGAAAAGTGAAAACTACAATAAGTCGTGTATTATCCATATGAATAAGACCTTACATGACAGAAAATACTAATGTTCATGGTGTCGGTTGGAAACAAATAGAAACAATTCTTTATTTCAAAGTATCCATATTATGAAATCCACCTTCCAATTGATTAATAAGCTTTGATATGTAAAGTCTGACATTTAACTAACACGATAATAATCAACAAAATTGAAGAGAAAATACATAAAGTAGCTATTGCAACCATTTGGAATATGGTTACTGTCTTTCAAAGAAAACCAATTATATTGAAAAAAATTGATTTTTATAAAAAGCAATCCTAAGAATAAATATTAATATAATAATTAACATTTAAACATAGCATCATATTACTATATGTCTCACATCTTCCACTCATCAAAAAAATGAAATGTTTCTAACATTTAATGCTCCTCAAATACACATGTAAATATACCATATTTATTTTGATTATACAAAAATCAAACTAAATATGTAAATCTCAGCATGTCTTTATTTATTGCATGTTTGGTTGTAAAAGCATACAACATCATTCCATATATTTAAACAGTATTTCCCCTTCTCAATACTAATTACTCTACATCAGTTTTGTTCATTAGATGTTTATTGTACTGATTATACATCCTAAACATATGATGCTTTTACATATTATTTATCTATACCATACAAGGCAAAATCATTTATACAAACTGTTCCCCATACACCAGACTAATGTGTTTTATTGTATAAAAATATCCATCACATGCAAGTCGCTGGACTTTGAAGTAGATGGTTATCCCTTTTTTCTTGTAAAATAGAGTAATGTTTTGCCTGATCGAATTATTCTTCGATGATTCTTTGACATTTATGGCATGTTTCATTCTAAATATCAAAATTCTAAACCTTTTAGTTTTCTAATGACAATGTTGACTTTTACTTTACATGTTCTTCGTTCTGTTAGATTGGCATGTGATTCCTTATACATTTGTTCCTGCTATGCTTTATAAAGTAATACCTATTGATATTTATCCAAGTTATACATACTGCAGTGAAATTTATTTTGATTTGAGTGGAAGCGAATTATGTGATCAGGATCTAATATTTTCTATTTAGATATCAATGGAACTTAAAAAATCAATTATGCAATCTTACAGACACAATAGCAGAAATAAGAGACACATAATATTTAAGGTGGTTCGGATATGAACATCCTATGTCCACAAAGACCCAACAACTAATTTTATTCCACTGAAGAAGAAAAAGAATACAAAAGAGAGAGAGGAGGAAAATGATAGATGCTCTAAGACACTCACATACATATGAACATGAAATTCCTTCATTTAAATAGGCTTGAGAATGAAGAGTTGCTTGGAGATTAAGAAAATCAATTTTCTGATTATCCAAATATCTTTTCAAATTGCATGATTTGATTTTAGTACAAATAGATGACGTAATCTTGGTTTTCATATCTTTCGATTGATCGATTCTCCATGCCTAATGATTTATTTTTTCGTATAACGAATGCATTGACTAATTAATTGATTGGCTAATTAATTAGTTTCCTTCCAAAATATCTTCTCATACTTTTCCATATATAAGCCAAATTAATTGATTGAACCAATTAATCAATTTCTTTCCTTCTCAACAAATATTTGAATCTTCTAAATTTAACACACTTAATATTAAATTAACGTTGTTTTTAGTGTAATCCATGGTGACATCAATTTTTTTTTTGCTGATGCGTCCTTTTTATACAATTGGTGAAAAGGAATCAATTTGATTACTAGCAAACTAATGCTTCTAGGCTCTTACAACTATATTGTACTTGAGTTGGACTTTTAAACCAAATTTGTTTGGTGCTTTATTAGCTTTTAATAAGGCTGCTATTTACAAGGATAAGATTATCTTTGTAGGAGCTCAAGACATAATTCCTTTAAGATTGTACTCATACTAATTATTTTAGTAATAGCATTCGCTTGTACAATATTTTCTACATGTACGTTAACCAGATTTGCAATAATATTTTCTTGCTGAAAACATCAACCATCTGCAAGTTAAAATATATGTCTAAAGATGAGATCGGATTAGTATATGTTTCAGTTCAAAATATTGACCTAAGTTATCTTTTAATCCAAGATATATAATCAAATCAATTATCATGTTTCATTTCTAAATAAACCATTGGTACATTCTTCATTTTAAAATCTATAACCAAATCTTTTGTAGTCTCAATTCATTGGTGAAAGCTTTGCACGTACGCCTTTTTAATGTAGCCGTAAGAAGGCGATGCGTCAATGAATATCTAAATGAGATCACAATTTTTGAAATACAAAGTGCAATCTAACTTGCACTTTTTAGAAAAATTAAGTTGCACTTTTTAGAAAGATTGAGTTAGATTTACAAATAGATTTAAGCTGTTCGCAAGGATGTATAGTTATTTACTACTTAGTAAAACTACTCAAGATTTACAAATCACACTCACTTTAAGCAGTTAAGGAAAAAAATGTCACGATATAGACTCTTACTCTCATAAACATTTTGAATTTCTCCTATCGTATAATGGAGTAAAATGAAACAGACATCAAAACTAATATAGTTTTGGACAACACAGGTTATATCATACGGTTTTCTATGATTCAAACATTGTTTAAGAGAAGGGGAAAAAAATTACCTAAAGAAAGACTCCAATCTGAAACGGGTTGCAGTTCAACGGTATCCGAACCCGAATTAGAACGGTTAGTCACAGACAAACGCTTAATTCTCAAGGATTTGCTTCTACGAGAATCTGGGACATATGCAACCTTCCTAAAATCCACGCTCTCGGAGTGGCTTAATCCTGAACACCTACTCTTAAGAGTTGGAAAAGAAACAGGACTGGTTTCAGAAGCCATTTCCAACGCTGCAACAGTGAAATCAAGCTCATCAAAATTATATGTTGTAGACAACGACTGAATATGAAACTAAATTACGCCCATTCTTCGCTTTACCCCCAAACGATTAAAAACAGAAATGGTTGGTGAAAAGGAATAGAATTGGCCATTAGATGAAGCAGTTTTCTGATTTGATACTGAAAATAAATACTACTCAAATCAAATCAAAACAACTCGAAACAACTCTAGAATTTGAAATTTTCAGCTCAAGTTCAAATCATTCGCAAAAAGAATGAAATTTTGAGATCGGTAACAACGAAGAAACTCACCAAAAATATAAAGGGCGAACTCAGAAGAGATTGACAAGAAGACAATAAGACTGAAGACCGAGCTCTATCTATAAAATAATACGAGAATTTATTATTAAACATCAGTTATTCATTTATTAAAGATGAGTTATTAATTGCTTCTCACGTTATTTCATGGTTCTTAAAGATGACTTATTTACCTTATATAAACTTCATTTTATCCCCTCTCTCTTTTATCCAACAAAATATTTTTTCTGTCTTATAATTAGCCGCATGTTACCCATATCATCGATTGAACTCCGAATCTCACTGTCCGGTTTCATACTGTCATCCGACGATACAATGTCGTATGATTTGAAGACTGACAATTTCATAATGCCGTATGAATCACTTACCCAAACAAATTTTTTTGAATCACACTGTCCGGTTCCATACTGCCGTCTGGCGATACAACATCGTATGGTTTGAAGACCTTGACAATTTCATAATGTCGTATGAACCAGTTACCCAAACAAATTTTTTAAAATTCCACTGTTCGGTTCCATACTGCCGTCTGGTAATATACTGCCGATCGAAAGTACTATTTAAAAAAAACTATGTTACTCCGAACGGCTTAATACTGCCCTTCGGTAGTATGCTGCCGTCCGCGTTGAGTAAAATGTAACACCGTTCCTATTTTTTTAATTTTTTTTTTGGTAAAATAAAGTATATTGCGGTGCATTTAACACTACTCTTTATTAAAGACGAGTTATTCGTTTTCAAATGTATGGTAAATTCTTGGTTGATTCTCGTTAGTTCTTTGCCATTATTGCTATTGAAGGTAGGTTATTCGTTTATTAAGAGCGAGGCTAAATGAACACTAAAAATCTCTCATTTTTACCCACCGTCGTCGATCGGCACCACTTCATCAAACACCGCCACTTCTTCCATGAACCTCTACCGACCAAGCTCAAAAACAACGATTTCGATGTTGTTTCGACACTGTGTTGTCGTGATCTGTGTATGGTGGTCGGCCATGATCCGTCGATCGGTAGGGTGGGTAAAATAAATTCGATTTTGGAATTCATATAGAAGTGCTCTTTATTAAAGATGATTCAAAGATGAACTTTTTCATTTTAACTCTCTGTTCTTTCTTTAATAGGTAAATTCATTGTGGCTTATGTTAATTATGTTGGTCATTAAATTCTAAAAACGTGAATAGGTTTCATCTATTCTTCTTGCATTCGTGTACTATTTGTTGCATATTACAAAGAAACATTTATTTTTGTTTATTCGTCCTCTTTTGTTTCTTATTTCTTTTCTATTCATGCGACTTTATTAACACTGCTTGGCTTTCTCTTTTATTCTTTCGCTGCACATAACCACTATCTTTGGTTTCTACCAAATTTATTTTTTCTTAACTAAAAATTCTAGCCTCAATTAAACCAAAACATCAATATTCATGTCGTAAGATTATGTCTTAGCTTCATTCTTGATTATTTTATGTCGTATACCAAAGACTTAAATCCAATACCCACCTCATGTCTTTCAAATTCGATCTTTATATCCTCAATGTTATTTCATAAAGACGCCAATGAATGGTCTTCTTCCAACTACATGAAAAGAGGATCGCAACTTCATTTTCCAAATCATTTTGAGTTAGGCTTTATCGTGTTCTAGGCACAATAGGATCACAAAGGAGATAGTGGCAAACAAGCTTTCTTAGCTCTATGTTTGCTAATCGGATTTCTACAATTTTTATTTGATAACAATACATATACGTAAATCTATTTGTTATTGGTTGAAAATTTGATTAATTTGTAAATTAAATATTTTGTATTGATTGTTTTATTTAGATTGAGTAAGCCAAACTTATCGTATTTGTACGAACATGGTGTTTAGTATTCCATAACCAAGTATTTTATAAATATTTACTAACTGATTTACATGACTAAACTGACTATGCTGAATTGATCGATTAATTTGACCGATTAAATATTTATGGCAATAAATTTGTAACCTTAAAAATTGACCAGCATTGATTTAATTAATTGTATTTGTTATACCACTTTTCATAATACTGTGAAATATTATTATTTATAAGAACATCATTTTGGTACTCATGAGAAAGTAATAGATTGACTGATTAAACTTTGTGAAATCAATAGTATTTCGTTGTATATAACATTTATGTGAATATTTCACTATCTTTAACAGGAATATAAACAAATACAAAAGAATGTGATAGACAACATAATTGGTAAAATAATATCTCAATAAGTATATTGGGAGTATAAACAAAATATGGATAATGAAATGTAGGCCTGTCAATGGATACCCGAAAAATCCGAAATTCGTCCGAGTCCGTATCCGAAAATACGGATATTATCCGATATCCGAAAAACGGATGCGGATATCCGATATCCGAAAGAGATTTCGGATGCGGCTACAGATATGAGCATATCCGTATCCGAAAAACATCCGTCCGATCCGAATTAATTATGATAAAAATTGTTATTATTATTGATTTATTATTTAAATGTACCCATAAGTTTTGTTTAAAATTTATTTGAAAATTAAAGACAACGGCCCAAGCCCACCAAACAAAATTAAAGGCAAAGGCAACGGTCCCTAAGGCTAAGTACGCAGGTGATAACTGGTAATTGGTATTCGCTTCAAAGTTCAAACGTCAATTACTAATTTCCTCAATTCAATTCTTGCAGTCACAACCGCCGCTAATAAAAGAAATATCAAAACCCTAAATCGCAGATTCGCAGTAACCCTAAATCGAAACAACCATCACAAGTCGCTCCGCCTCGCAGTCGCAGCTTCGGATCCGGCCTTTGTTCGAAACCTCGCAGCTCACCTGAGTCACCTCACTGCTCCGCCTCGCAGCTTCGGCTCGCAGTCGCAGCTTCGGCTCTGGCCTTTGTCATGTTATTTACGCCTATTTAGTTCATCAAACAAAGTTTCATCTTCCCAGCAGTAAGTTTTTCATTAATTTTTCTTTTTTAGATTTGTGATGTTAAAATTTACAACAATTTCATCCAAAAAATGGGTTGAAATGATCAAACTGCAAGGCCTTCGAATTAGTACATGAAAATCAGATCAATCTAAGATATTCGATATTCGATTTAAGTGTACATTCACATGGTGCTGCTGTATTAATTAATTTATATGTACACACATCATTTAGAAATATGAATAAATGGTAAGGAACACCGAAAGAAATAATCACGTAAGTATCACATAGGGTATATTTAATACTTTAGCCTAAATTATTTCAAAATAAGCATTGTTTATTTAAGTTCTTGTTTATTTGATTATTTTTATTCAGACCTTGTGTTTATCAAGCACAGGTATTTCATGCATGTTTCTTCTCATCTGGGCATATTACTATTTTAATCGTTTATAATTATTTTATCTACTTTATTATTCGAATGAAAGGAAAATTCCCATTTAATTTTCTGAAAATAAAAGCAGCAATTACTGCACTATTTTTGTATTCGTTTTGGGAACTCCGACTAAAGGATGTTTCAGATGATGGTATCATTATCTGCAACAGAAAGAAATGCATTATTTAGAAGTGAATTTACAAAAGAAAGAAATGCTACAGTGCGTAGCGTGAATTTTGCAGTGGACAATTCACTGTGACACATATTTCCATGTGTCAAAGCAGAGTTTTATATTTAAAAAACATCCATTTCTTATTTTATAAATTAATTAAGGAAAACATTGATATTGTTGAATGTTGACATCCTTTTTTCAGTTTGTCCTAAATTGAAAAGGTAGTTGCCCATTTAAATCATATTTATTGACCTGGAACTTCTCCTCATTTGATGATTTACATATTAATCTGTTTAATCTTCCTTACAATTGTTCTATGAATATTTACAGATTTTTAAAAATGGAAAACGCCTCGTCAAGTTGTAGCAGTAAATCTGTTGCATGTGCTACATCAAATGCTTGTGTCAAAGATAACATAGTTGTGCTAGAAACCACGGACTCTAGTACGCCACCAACTCAAATTATTCCAGCTAATGAAGAAATATCTGCACCTTTGAATATAAAGCCCTTAAAATCCGAGGTATGGAAAGATTTTGATAGAGAAGTGTTAGAGGGTAGTAACTGTATTAAGGCAACTTGTAAACATTGTTTAAGGATATTCAATGGAGCCACTTCATTGGGAACAACACATTTGAAAAATCATATAAAAGTTTGTCCCAAAAATACTACCAATAAAAGATTATCCGGACAACAACTTTTGACCACTAAAAAGTCTCCCAATAAACCATTCAAATTAGCTAGTTGGAAGTTTGATCAAAGTAGGACTCGAATGTGTTTTGCTCGTATGGTTGCCAAACATGATTATCCATTCAATATGACTGAACATGTTTACTTTCAAGAATTTGTTAAGAGTATTAATCCAACCGTTAAGTTCTATTCTAGAAATACAGTTCGTTGTGATGTGTTGAAACTTTATGCTAATATGAGAACTGAATTACAACAGATGTTTGATAGTTTGTCTACTCGTGTTAGTCTTACTACTGATTTATGGACATCTGAACATCAGAATATAGGTTATTGTTGTATAACTTGCCATTACATTGATGATGAATGGAAATTGCAAAAAAAAGATAATTGCTTATCATGAAATGCCTTCTCCACATACTAGACTTGCACTTAGTGCTGCTCTTAAAACAAAACTATTGCATTGGAATTTGGATAAGAAATTATTTTCAATTACTGTCGATAACGCATCGAAAAATGATGTTATGATAAGAGATCTCAAGGCATGGCTAGATGGTAAAGGGGTCTTGATTTCAAATGGTGATTTGTTTCATATGCGTTGTTGCACTCATGTCTTGAATTTAATTGTGCAAGATGGGTTAACGCATTCAAATGGTGATTTGTTAATTTCACAAAGTCTTCACAGTCTAGAAAACAAAATTGGGAAAACGCATTGGCACAAACTAGATTAGTTGGAAAAGGTGTTTCTTATGATGTTCCAATGCGATGGAACTCAACATACCTTATGCTTGAAAGTGCGATTGAATTGCGTCCCGCGTTTGAGCGATTAGTTGAGTTAACTTCAGATTATATAAGTTTGCCTTCTAGAGAAGAATGGGAGATAGGAAAAAAAATTTGTGAATGTTTGAAAATCTTTTATGATGTAACTCTCAAATTTTCAGGTGTTAAATATCCAACAGCGAATTTGTATTTTAAAAGCGTGTGTGATATTTATGAAAGTATAACTAGTTGGGAGCTAAGTGAGCATGATTATATTTGTTCCATGACACAAATGATGAGAGTTAAATTTGAGAAATATTGGAATACTTGCAATTTAATGATGAGTATTGGAATGGTTTTCGATCCTCGTTATAGAATGGCTTACATTGAATTTTTCTATGATTTGATTTATGGGGAAGAAGCACAAGTTCATGTTAGGAAAATCAATGATTGTTTGAAATCTCTTTTCTATTTATATGAAGAAGAAAGTGCATCCTATAAAAATGTATCTTCTTCTTGTGCATTGGATGATAATGTAAATCATGGTTTAAAAAAGAGTTCAAAAATGGATCTTAAGTGGAAAAATTATAGAGAACAAAAAATTGGAAGTTTGCAAAGTTCAAAGACCGAGCTTGACAAGTATTTGAAAGATGAATTATTGCCGATGGATGAGGATGACGACAACTTTGATATTTTAATGTGGTGGAAAACAAATTGTCCTACATTTCCTACTCTCGCAAAGATTGCTCGTGATATTTTAGCCGTTCCCGTTTCCACCGTAGCATCCGAATCATCGTTTAGTAGCGGTGGTAGATTAATTACTGAAAGTAGATCCTCATTATCTCCTGACATAGTGGAAGCATTGAGTTATATTAAGGATTGGTTACCATCGGACATAGGTTAGTTATTATTACATACTAAAATTATTTTAGAATTTTAACCATTTAGTATAATCAGTTTTTTTTATTTAACAGGTAAAGATATAGAGCTTGTAGATGAAGCATCAACCCTAACATAAACCATCTATCGCACAAGGTAATTATTTTTTCATGTGCTGCAGCGGCACTTTCTATGTTTATTTGTCATTTTTTGCGATTTTGATTAGAATGATTTTCCACATTACTGCAGTCAATATTTTTAATTGCAAGACCCATGTTTAAAAAATGCAAGTTACGAGTTTTTTTGTAGATTTTGAGAACAATGACTGAAGTGCAAAGGTGTAAACATGAAACGCATTTAGATATATGCGAACATACAATGACCATTAAAAATCTATACAAAATGATCAAAGACAAAAAGGTGGCAGTTGCATGCATACTTGGTTGGTTTTCTTCTTGGTTGGTTTTCTTCTTAAATAGCACTATCGATAGTTAAGATTGTATAATTTTAGAAATAAATATTTGTTGCAACTTTTTCTAGTTTTAGTTTAATACATAATAATACTATACTGAACAAAATATTATTTGTATTATTTAAAACAAATAGTAAAGCTATTAAAGAAAACCTGAAGTTGTATACTTTTTTTATTTAATGTAGGAATATTCATTTAGTGAACAAGATGATAACATATGATGAATGATCACACTTGCACCAAGTGTTGCAGTGCAGCACTTGCACCAAGTGCACTGCTCTGACTGTCTGACAGCAGCACTTGGTAGTGCTGCTGCTGCACCAAGTGCACTGCTCTGACTGTCTGACAGCAGCACTTGGTAGTGCTACTGCTGCACCAAGTGCAGTAGCACTTTCTGACTGCTCTTGTTCAGGTATGCACTTACAGACTTACTGTTCTCCACCATGTAGTTTTCATCCCTTTCATTCTGCTTGAATGTTGATTGCTGCCTCAATCGTTCCTGCTTGGTCACTTGCATTTTTTATTCATCCTCCCCTCAGTTTTAAGTTGGAATTTTATTCTTGTGGTTTCTATGTAAACAAATTTCATTGCTGCCTCTCTTTATGTTGTATTTTCTGACAGCAGCAGCACTTCTAGTGCAAAATAGAATATGAGTTTGAAGTTCGATATATTGGAATCATTGGATCATATTTTTGCTATGTTTTGTTTTATAGGATCGTGTGGAAAGCTCATGAGTTTGAAGATAGAACAAAGAATTGGATGTTCATTCTTCAATTTTGCAAAGAAATCGGATGCTTATTCGTCACCTTAGCTATGTTTATTTAGGTTTTATGGTTAATTATTTAAATTGTATAAGCTAATTAATTATGCATTTTGTAACTGTATTATGATTTTGTGTGGATTGTTTGTTGTTAACTTAGAAACTGAAGTATATTAGTTTGTCGACTGATTGTTATTTGAATGCTATGAATTGTAATTTTTTTGATTAAAATTTTCACTATATTATAATTCTCAATCTAGTTTTCGGATGCGGATTTTCGGATATTTTCGGATATTCGGAAATATCCGCATCCTCTTTTCGGATGCGGATATTTTCGGATATCCGAAAATATCCGCGGATGCGGATACGGATGTTAACTTTTGAATATCCACGGATATCGGATGCGGATGCGGATGTAGATTTTAATTTACGGATACGGATGCAGATATAGCCATATCCGCATTCGTTTGCATCCGTTGACAGGCCTAATGAAATGTGAGTAGTGACTCTTTGTTTCCAATTCCATCATTTTCCATTTTCTCTAATAACGTTACGTATTACCCACTTCGTATATTTATATTTCATATTTTTATTTAGTATTATTATTTGCCTATGTGTATTATAAAACTTTTATCCCTATCAATAGATGGTAAGCCACTCAAATTGAGTTCAAATTTCTCCATTAGAAAAATAATATAACTAATAGATAGTAGGTTCAACCTCTATGGGTACTAATCTAATTTCACTCTTTCACAATGAACAATGACATTAATTTAGCAATTAATGTTTTACGCGTCTTTCATCTTTAAGATCAAATCTAAAAAACATTTTTGCATATATCAAAAATGAAATTTAATCAACATTAATCATTTCTTCATGTTTCCGTTTCTTACTGAAATTACTTAACATCCTTCCATATATTATGTTTGTTAGAAGCTTGAATTTTGATGTTTTGGTTGTGACAACTATATAAGTAAATATTAACCATATTTGCAGGAGAAGATATGGTTTACTCGAGAAATAATCCAACAGATTGCATACCAGATTCCAACTAGAAGCTTCAATAATATATTTAATTTATGTTCTGAGTCTAGTAGTGAATTCATATTAAATTCTCTCCAAAGTGGTATATGCATGCACACGCAATTTAAAGATTTTCACAACATCGTTCATATGCTAACACTACAACAAAAATACCCTATCAAAACTGTATTTTTACAACTGTCACAAATAGTCAGTTGTAATAAAGGTTTTTTACAACTCTTTTTATCTGACAGTTGTAGTAAACTTACTTTTAACAACTCTTTTATTTTGTCAGTTGTAATAGATGCCTATTACAACTATTCTTTTTTGCGAGTTGTAATAAATGCCTATTTTTAACAACTCTATCTTTTTGCCAGTTGTAATAGATACATATTACAACACTTTTTGCCAGTTGTAATACATGCCTATTTTTAGCAACTTATCTTTTTTTCCAGTTGTAATAGATGCCTATTACAACCTTTTTTGCCAATTGTAAGCTTTGAAACCAAATTTCCCTTTGGCTTCAAAACCAAATTTCTAGGCTCCAAACCTAAATTTATACTTTAATCAAATTAAGAAGCCCGCCACGGTTTGCCATTATAATTTTCATTTGCCCCAAAATTTTGTTCCTACCTCTCCAGTTCAAAGCCCTAATTCCCAAATCACTTCTACTCACCACTCACATAGCTCACGCTACTCGAGTTCCGTCACCTGCAGCCAGGCGACTGCTCCAAAGTGACCGCATATGTTGCATAAGTCGCAGCCATCCTTGCCAATCTGTCCTCTGTTTCCTCTCTTATATCTCCTTGTCGTTCTATCTCGCTTCAGCCATTGTTGCTGCATCTTCCCTCAACATTTCACCGCCGTCGCAAGCTAATTCTTTGAAGTTTCATGTTTGACATATGATCTGATCCAGAACCGTTTTGGCCCAGTGGCAGTAGGGCTCAAGCATAGGGCATAAAACCATGGAATCCATGTGCACAACCCCAAGCCACGATAGACTTATACTAAAAGAAGCATGACGAAAAAGAGCTCCTTGAAGTAAAAAAATCATTGGATTGTTTGCTCATAATCGGAAATTATTTGGTAATTTCAAAGATCTATATTTTTCTAAAAAATATATGTTTATCAATCATCACCATTCCTTAATAAATTCTATTTTAGAATTTTTAACAAGTATGGCAATTAATTTAAGTCTTGTTCCTTTTTACAAACAATTTAATGCTTTCAACTATTCTGATGTAACACATGAATCTCTAATATACCTAAAACTTATGATTTTGTGAATATATGTAAGTTTATATTTGCAAATACGGTGTTAGTAGAATTGATTAATAAATTCCCTTTGTTAATAACCATCTTCATTTGTACTCGTTTAGTTATTTGGTGTGAAAATAGTACGCACATTATATACCTGTTCACTCATGAAGATTACAGCAAATTTGTAAGCAATTCACTTGTTCTATGCTAAAAAATGAATTCACTTTTATTATACTTTTCTTCACTCGCCTTCTTATTGTCTCTCTCTAATGTTAAATCGCAAGTCGCTAAATCCATTTACGTTGATATCAATGGTAACGGAACTTCTGTTATGGCTCTTGGATGAAAGAGTTCCTGTGATGGATGATGGCAGTCAACTGTTGAAAGCACTTAATGTTTTGATGCTTAAGATTCTGGATAATGCTGAAAGGACATCATCTTTTGTTGTTTTAATCAAATTATTAAAACCTTTGGATTCCTCAAGGTGGCCAAGCCCTGCATCGGATGAGAGCGTTGTCACCAAGAATCAGAAGTTTTCTGACTTAGTTGTTAAATGTCTGATTAAGCTGACTAAGGTCCTCCAAACTACAATATATGAAGTTGATCTCGATAGAGTTCTTCAAAGCATTCACATTTATTTGCAAGATTTAGGAATGGAGGAGATACGGAGAAGGAGTGGAGCTGACGATAAACCATTGCGAATGGTAAAAACAGTGTTGCATGAACTTGTTAAGCTTCGTGGTACTGCAATTAAGGATCATCTCTCCATGGTTCCAATAGACATGGAACCTCCACCTATAATTCTTGCTTACATAGATCTCAACCTCCAGACACTTGCTACTGCCAGAATGCTGACACCATCCGGCCCCATGGGGCAAACGAATCGAAATGATTCTGGATCAAACAGCCCGACAGCACATTCTGCAGATGCTCAACTAAAGCAAGAGCTTGCTGCTGTATTCAAGAAGATTGGTGATAAACAAACCTGCAAAATTGGTCTATATGAGCTTTATCGGATCACCCAACTGTACCCTATGGTTGACATATTTTCTCAGCTTCAAAATGCTAGTGAGGCTTTCCGGTCATATATAAGGGATGGATTGGCCCAGATGGAAAGTAATGCAGCAGCTGGGATAACACCTTCAAGCCTTCCATTGGCAACCCCACCTCCTTCTGCTTTAAATAATTCATCTCCCGAATTCGCCCCACTTTCTCCTGTAGCTACAAAGATGCATAATAGTAAATCTGAAAATATAACTTCTATGGAAGATGATCGTGTTACAGCTGGAGTAACCTCTTATAGAGCACAGGCTAATATGTACGATCATAATGATAGATATACATCTGCAGGGCTGGAACTGCCGTCAGGAACATTGGATGCAATAAGAGAAAGAATGAGAAGCATGCAAGTGGCAGCAACCAGTGGAAACACAGAAGCTGCACCACCAAAACCAATGATAAATATGAATGGCAATATGACGAAATAACTTCCACAGATTCGTTGTATATGAAAAATCAGGAGCGGAATTCTTGTATTTTAGCAGTGTTGATGGTGAGTTGATTTCTGTATTAAAAAAAATGGCCACGGTAATTACAAAAGTATTCAAGATGCCATCAATGCAATTCCATTTGGAAATTGAGAATGGACATTTATAAAAATAAAGTCGGTGTTTACAAGTAAGTTTATCCATTCACTACATATATACAATGGAACCCATAACATGTATATAATTGATTATTCACGTAGGGAGAAAGTGACCATACCTATAGGCAAAGGATTTGTGATGCTAGAGGGAGATGGCTCATCACAGACGTCAATCGAGTGGGATGACTTTGTTTCACAATACAACATGGGTTTACATGGTATGGTTAACTCAGCGTTTGATACTGGTACTTTAACCGTTCTAGCTGGTAACGTAGTCTTGAAAGGGCTAACTATAAAGGTACTAACTTCCTTTTTGGTTCTCACTTTCTTCCATATTAATAGTGCATTCATGCATTTGTACTTATTGGTTTGTTTATGTCAATTTTTGCAAAACCGGTCCTTATAGAATTTGCGAGGAGTCGGTCGTGCAGTGGCGTTGCTTCTAAAAGGTGACAAAATGGCTGTGTACAAGTGCAGCTTTATAGGAGTTCAGGATACACTATGTGACATGAGTGGCAGGCATTACATTGCTAATTGTTACATTGAAGGTGCTGTGGACTTCATTTGGGGCATGGGTCAGTCCATTTACGAGGTATACACATGAATTTGACCTATATTATTACAGAGTTGCTTGCTATTTGAGTCCTTTCAATGTACTAAAATATGTTACTGTACTATGTGAAAAAAAAACAGTACTGCACGTTATCGACAGTACCAAGTGGTGCAGCAATAGGGTGGGTGACCGCTCATCAAAAATCAAACAGCAGCAATTCTACTGGATTTGTGTTTAAGAAATGTAGAATAGTAGAGAAAGCAAATACATATCTAGGCAGAATACTGACTCCTGAATAAAGGGTCATATTTTATGACTCATGGATGGATTCTATTGTTGTTCCTCAAGGCTGGGATGCTAACCAAGATCCTTACTCTGGGTAAACAACATAAACATTTATCGATTATGAACTATTTTATTTATTAATTTATTTATTGGCGATTGTATTGATATTAATGGAAATTTGATTGCATGGTACATGTCTCTTACCACGTATGTAGAGCTTTCATGTTCGTGGCCAGGATCGGATACTTCAAGGAGAGTAACCTAATGTTATTCACATTATATATTTATTAAGATATAAGCGTCGTAGTTGACCAAGTTTACTAGCCAATGACCGTACCAAACCCATGGTATCCAAAATAATTGCAAGCCGAAAGTTGCACAATTTGCTACACAGTTAAAACAGTAAGATTTACATATTTGCTTGTAACTCATTTTTTAATTGCATGAAACTTCGATTGGTAGTTCCCTTATATCTTTTCATACTAGCAGTTTTGATTCTGCACTATTTTTTCATACTAGCCCTTTGCAAATAAACAGTAACTTCGATTGGTAGTTCCATTATATCTTTTCATACTAGCCCTTTGCAAAAAATAAAAAAGGTTTGTTGTTGTCTCTTTTTATACTAGTAGTTTTAATTCTGCACTATGTAGTTTCGTGCTATGGAAGGTTCCTCTCAAATTGTGCATTGATGCCTCACCTCTTGTCATATACAAAGATGGGCACTATCAATGTATTTATTGGATCACATTCGCACATGTTTCTCTGCATAGAAGCTGTTAGGTAAGTTTAACTAATTTTTTGCATGCTGATATATGTCTCTTTCTAAACTGTACGCTATATTTATGCCCACTAATTAGCTATCTAAGTCTCTTACGGTCATTGTGATCAAAGTGGAATCTAATGTATTCTGTTCCACAGAGTAATCTAACACTAGAAAATATGCACGTTAGAATATAGTGTTGTAGAACGTTTGTTTTATTTCATAAGGAATTGGTGGTATAGGGAAGACAGGCACCTCCTATATTCACACCTTGTTATACTCACTGTTCCCCATAGTTTAGCACTATTTGGCAATGTTTGTGTCTTTTTACATAGTGGAATCGTGCAATGGGAGGTCAAGCTGGAAGGTCGTGTAGAATGTTCAGCTACAATCACTGGAGATGCTCTTCATGTATGATTTTTCTTCTTCTCTTAATTAATGAAGCACTTCTATTATTACATGATAAGTTTTTGTCCTAAATTTGAATTTCATACGATTATTTTGGGAGATTGAACTAGTGTTTTTTAATGTATTTGTATAGCTGATAGTTGGCTACTACAAAGGAAAAATATATTTTCTTGATGTATGATTTATAGTTTGTATTTAAGTTGTGATGTCTTCTCTGTGAATGGATCATGATGCCTTTGAATTTATATCAGTTTTTTCCTGTTGCTTATCTGTTTCTTACTGCACTTGTGAAACGTGTTTAGCAAAAATTTTTTATTTTACATTCCTTTTTTACAACTGCCAATCGCAGTTGTAAAAAAGTCTTTTATAATAGCCAATCGCGGTTGTAAAAAGGTCTTTTACAACTGTCAAAAGTAGTCATAAAAGACATTTTACAACTGCTTTAGGCAGTTGTAAAAAATTATTTTGCAACTGTCGTACACCGTTGTAAAAAATCATGGTTCTATTACAACTCAGGATATCACGACAGGCGACGGCCCGTTGTAATAGACCTATTACAACTGTTTTTGACAGTTGTGAAAGTGTGTTTTTGTTGTAGTGTAAAAAAATTCAAAGCATAGTTCATATACTAATTTTTTTCAAAGCATTCCTTGATATGCCAGAAAACAAGCAATTCAACCGACTAAACAGTTTAGTTCAGTCGATTGAATGTTGTGCATGTGCACAACTTATCTTGAATATTCAGATGGTTGAAATTGATAATTCAGGAGGCTGAATTGGGTCATTTTTGAACCGTATTCTTGCTGCGTCAATTGTTAGTCCATTCAGCTGGCTGATTTGAGCTACTCAGAGGGCAGAATCTTCATAACAACTATATTTTGAAAAGAAACTTCAATTCAATGAAGAGAAACTACTCTTGATTCAAGAGTTGTTTCCATATTCTTTCATCGCTACCTTTCACGAATAATTGCAACTCTTAATCACTATATATAGCCATGAAATCCATTGTTTTAATCACCAATTCCGATTTTAATTCTCATTCTTATATTTTGAACTATCTGGCTATCTAAACATTCAATACTTCGTTTCAATCACTTGTTCATTCAAGAAAACTTCATTAGTGATTACATATCTTCATGAATTATACAGTATACCATAAAGGAGAAGATTATATGAAGGGTGTATATTACTGACTTATCAATGCTCTTTGTATTGCAAGTCCTATTTGTTTGCTCGGGCGGCTGAAGTCCTATTTTATTACTTAGGCGGTTGATGTCATGTCCGGTTGCTCAAGCGGTGTAATACATATTCCTTCGGGTTAAGCCAGACTTGATAGTTAAATTGTAGAAGGATTCTGGAACTGGACATAAAACGGGAAGTTTGAACCAGTATAAAAATTTATGGTGTCGTTTACTTTATTATTTTACTTTTATATTTATATTCCGTACAAGTAAATAGTTTAGTTAATATTCCATATTATACGATCCTTAGTCACTTCCACTTGGTATCAGAGCAAGAACATCATAAAACCGTAACAAAGTTTATTGATAATCATGTAATATGGAACATACTGCTTCATCTAGTTTCATTGAAGATCGATCCACTATACGATCACCACTATTTAATGGTTTGAATTATAACTATTGGTCAACTCGTATGAGAATCTATAAGCAAGCAAACAGATATGACACTTGTAATATAACTCAGGAACAACATATCATACCAACCACACCATGTGCACAGTGGCCAAACGCTCAAAAGATAGATGCTACTTCAAAATGTAAAAGCCATGAATACGCTATGTTGTGTTTTAGATAAGAGTGAATTCAATAGAGTTAGCATGTATACAACTGCTTATAAAATTTGGCCAACTCTTAAAGTTACATATGATGGAACAAACAACATTAAACAAAGCAAGATTTCTATGCTTAAAAATAAGTTTCAAAATTTCAGAATGAAACAAAATGAGACTATAAATGAAATGTATTCTAAATTTCAAGACATATATCATTCACTATTGGCACTAGGAGAAAAATGCACTGATTTTGATATTGTCTCAAAAATTCTGAACTTTTTGATGGATGAATGGAAACGAAAAGTCTTAGCTATAGAAGAAGCTAACGATATTTCTACCATCAAACCTGAAGAGTTAATATGAAATCTTATGTCGTACGTATGAAGTAAATTTGTAGGAAAAATGAGATCAAGCCCAATACATAAAGAACGTAGCATTCCAAGCTGAACAAGAAGATTTAGATTCGGATGAAGTTGACAAGGCATTTATAACAAAGAATTTCAAAAGGTTTTTGAAATTTAGAAAGAACAATAAGTTTGGAAGTAACAAGAACACCAACAAACCATCAGCTTCAAATCTCGAATGCTATGACTGTCACAAAAAGGATCACATAAAGAAGGACTGTTCTGATCGAAACAAAGACAGATACAAGAATAAAAAGGACAAATATAAGAAGAAGCAAACATTCTCTGTTACATGGGATGATTCTGAATCGTCTTCATCATCAGTCAATATGACAATGACAGTGATTCTGAACAAGCCAATATTTGTTTTATGGTTTCAACTGACGATGTAAGTGATCTAACTTTTGATGATTTAATTGATATAAACTCAGAGTTATAGATAAACTAAAAGAAGTTTAAAGAAAATATTCAAATGCTTTAGAAAAACCGAACATAAGTAAAACAGAAGTTGATATGCTCAGAGATGAAAAGAAAATTTAGAAGAAGAATTTGTCAAAACACAATAATCATTATCTAATGTATCTTCTCAACTCACGATCCTATCAAATGAAATTGAAGTTCAAAAAGAAAATAATATGACATTACCTGTAGAAAATCACGATTTAAAATCTAATATCAAAATTCTTAAATTAAACAATACTAGTCTTAAAATCAAGTTAGAAAATATTGCTAAAAATGTTTCTAACTTCAATAAAGGTAGAGTAAATCTCTCTAAAATTATTAACAACTCTCAAACTGGTTTTAATAAGAATGATTAGGATATACAAATTCATCAAAATCTAGTTCAAAGAGGAATAATTCACCATATAAAAATTCCAATGTATATAAGAATTTTGTAAAACCAAAGGTATTCACTAAAAATAAGGATATTTGCAACACAAATACTATAAAGATTTGGCGGCCAAAAACTAATAATAATTTGATTAGAAATAAGAATATTAAGTCTTTTATAAATTCAGTTTGTAAAAATGAAAATTTCACTAAAGGGAATTCTAAATCCACTTGGGTTGATTTTCTAATATTTAACTCTTAGGTCCCTAATAAAAAATGAGTACCAACGTCATCTTTATATTTTTCTGTAGGTACAAACTAAGAAAAAAGAAAAGTGGATACTGGATAGTGGTTGCTCAAAACATATGAAGGGAAACAAAGATATACTGACTAATATTATCTACTCAGACGAAGGATCTATCACATTTAGAGATAATTCCAAAGGATATATCGTCAACAAATGCGATGTAAGCAATGACGGTACATTTAACTTACCACTTATTACAAACATTTTACTAGTTAAAAATTTAATATATAATTTGTTTAGTATAAGTCAACTATGCGACAAACACTACACCATATTGGTAGTTTTGCAACTCCTCCATGCGGAAGAATCACAACGGCTCAAAGCCGTTGCTAAATAGCAGCGAGCCGTTGTATATGATTTAAGAACGGTTATTGACTGTTTTGATTTCGCAACGGCTAATAGCCATTCTGTAGATTTCCTTTTTTTTCAATTTGTTGACCACGCAAACTTGCGTACAGAACCCCCCGTTCCCAAAACTAAACGCCCCAAATTAGTTTCATTTCCCTCCTTCGCCACTTTGCCCTAATTAATTGTGCCCCCATTTCCCTCCTCTACCTTAACACTACACAAATCGTCATCGACCGCGACTGCAAATCATCATCAACCTTAACCACTGCAAATCCATCGACCATAGATCAAGCATTGAAACCCTCGGCATTTTGAAATTGAGCAATCAAGTTCGTTCTCTTTTGATTTTTATCATTAGAAATACATGGGTTATGTAGTTTGGTTGTCTCTGTTTTAAATGTTATTTGATTTGATTTAGTTTATACTTATTTTATCTTGATATTTTTTCTAAAAGACGTTGACTTATTAATTTGATGTTAAGGTGGATATAATTATAATAGTCAACTGATTTTTGTTCTAGGTGTGTTTGTGGTAGCGGAGTAATATCTGGCTATCTATTTGGAAGACTGGTTTCTTTGATTCATGTTGTAGCAATGAGTGAACCTCTGCATTCTTTTCTCCATTATGATGTTATATTAAATCTTAATCTTTCAAGGATTTGTTGTGTGATCAAGCACCAAGTTGTATGAAGAAAGTCACAGAGTTTGAACATAGCGAAGAGTAGACATATGCCCCTTGCAGTTTATTTGCCGGTCATTCATTTCATTAAGATTATATCATACTCTACAACCCATATTCTTAGCCTTTGTATATTTATCAACTTTTTGTATAGTGCCTATTTTTTTCTCAATAAAAAGAAAAGAAAAAAGTTTGCATTTTTGTTTGTTTTTCTAAAGAGGACGTCTTAACACGACAGTCAGACCTATTAAATTCTCACTATGCTCCGTATAATATAATATACAACTTTTAGTAGGAAATGAGAAAAGGGCAATCTTATATTTTGTGTGAAATGAAGTATTATTCTTATGCAGCGGTCTTTGTAATAAATGCACAGTATTTAGTGAATACTGTGCAAAAGAATCTAATTCCTACCATGGTGGAACTATATCTTTGTAAATTTGATAAATACAAAGCATGCTCGGTAACTGTGGAACATAAGAAAAACTTCAATAAAGTTGATTTTTAAATTGTGATCAGTATGCCTATTTTAGTACTACTAATGATTGTGACGGACCATAAATCCTAGTCCTCCATCCATTCTATTATTAGACATCTGTATTGTTAATAATGGCAGCTGGATTAGCTTCAATTTTTTGGAAGTATACGATTCGTCTATTCCCAACCATTCAAAATCAGCAATGCTTAGCTCATTGTTAAAATTGTGTCTAACTTCATTCCAACTCATGCATCGACAAGATCAAAGCTGTTTATCTCCTATGAGCATGCAACTTGAAAACATATTTAATATTTTTACTTAATACCTAATAAACACGAGTATATACGCGCGTCCAGGTGGCCTGCATCTAATCACAACGTGCATGCATAATTCAACATCATGCTTTTAATCAAAATATTTATTTAATTTTTTAAATCTATTAACAATTTAAATACTAAAAATGAGATTATATTTAAAAATCAGTTTCTGCATGGATGTATGATTAATTATTAGTGGAATTTCTCATTATTTAATATGTCCACTTTCTGTCTCCATCTTACGTAACTTAAGTGACTTTTCTAACTGGTATACCAACTTATTTTGGAATTATTGAGACATATGCTATTAAATTATTTTATTTGGTTGCAATTTTTTGACTACATGATTTTTTATTAAAATTTATTATGTTCTAAAAGTACTTTAATAGAACTTCATGTGTTGTAATATTACAAAGTGTGAATATGCTATACAATGTTTATTATATTTTGTTTAGTCCCACATCATGGGATAGGTCCAATGCTATGCTCCATTGCTTATACATAAAGGAGTCTATGTAATGTAAATCTATAACTAACATCTGAGTAATAACATTTTCTCCTATCTCCTCTCTCTCTCTAGTGACTTCTACTTTCTTCATTTTATAACACGTTATCAGCACGATCTTTAAGAAGAAAAAAGTTACAGATCTACAATTGTGATAATTCATGAAATCATATCTATTCTTTTCCAGATCTAATTATAGATCTCAAAACGGTAAGTCATTTTTCTGATGATTTAATCATCCAAATCATTTTTTATATCTCATTCCATTCTAGATCTACTTCTTCAGATCTGAATATGTTGTCTTATTTTTTAAATTTTATTATATTAATCTTATAATTTTAGATCTTATATAGATCTAAACTTTGAGATCTGATTTTTTTGTTGCTATTTTTCTGATCTTGTTATATTGTAGATCTTAATATCATGCTTAATTTTATGTTTTTGAGTTCATTTATTCGGGAATGCAATTTTGAACTTGACAAAATTTGATATTGTTGATTCAAGAAAAATTTATTGAATTTGATTGTATTTAGTTTGGACATGGATTTGAGAAATTATACATGGGTTGGTAAATGGAGTTTTCATTATGAAAACCTTTTGATTTGATTTAGATTTGAATGAAGGCTTTAAAAATTATTTTAATATATGATTTATGTTTCCAGAAGATATATTTAATTGTTTCTTAGAGAAACAAATATAAAAATAATACGTATCTAGAAGATCGTATTAAGTTTAGATCTAACATTGACTTTGATTTAGCACATCTGACGTGAATGAAAACATTAATAAAAGCTTACATGATAAGCTTAATATCTTCTAATATTCCCTTTAAAAAAAGGGGAAAATGAAACAAGAATTGAGAACCTGCAGTTTTCATATGTCAGTGAATTACAAGTTTCCTCAAAATAAAGAACCAGAAGTTCTAACTAAAAAGAAGAAAAAAAAAGAAAAAAAGGAGGATAAAGGGATACAAGCTCATTTTGATCATCTGTTAAAATATACAATGATGCAAAATATTAAGTAACCTGAATAAATTATCAGTAATATCCCTAGTAGACTTTCTCCAATATAGATTTGAATCCCTGAAGGATCAAAATGTGTAAACCACATCTGAAATGTGGTACAAAAGTCAGTTTGAAATATTTTTGGAGTAAGTAATAAAGATGAAAATAATGGAGGCGAGTGTTCTTGAAGAAACAATAAGGGTGCTCTTGAAGAGACCAATGACATAATTGTCAAATTGCCCTAGAGGTGGTTTAGATACCTAAAAACATAATTAAAGAGATCTCAATAAATCATGTCTAGAACTGAAAAGAAATAAATATCGATGATAAATTTGTAAATAATAAAGCGCTTATATTTATAAATAGATTAAAGATCTTGAATTAGAGGAAAACATGACTGGCCATCATGAATTCTTTAATAGTAGAGAAATATGGACATGTAGTCCGCAAAGTACCGAAAGTACTTGAAATGCTTAATATACCCCGAAGGTATAAATGTGGTTTAAATTATATTAAATAATAAAAGTATACAAATTCTTGAAGAATATAAATAAATTTCATTGTTATAAAGAATGCAAAGAACAAGGAGAGTAGATTTCAGCCTACTTTTAAGTATTGTTGTAATGAAAATCTTGATATAATTCATGATGAGTAGATTACTTCCTATTTTTAAGTATTGTTGTATTGAAACTCTTAACATCCATTGAAGTGTTACTTGCGATATGCAAAATTTATTAAAATATATAAGTTCCTAAAGAATTTAAATAACTTTGATGATTATAAAGAATGGAATGTTGATTACAACCTTCTTCTAAGTATTGTTGTAATGAAAATCTTGATGCACTTCAAGATGAGTAGATTACTTCCTGCTTTTAAGTATCGTTGGAATAAAACTTTTAATATTCATCAAAGATGTAGTTGCAATATGAAAAATTGATTTGAAGCACAAGAATGAAAGCACATGATGTGTTTTTCAGAAAGGTAGCAAACAAAATGCATAAAATGCAAATCATATTTGGAAGAAACAATCTTGGAAAATTTTGATTGTATCGAAGGAAACTATTAATAAATTGTATTATTAATGAGATTCATATTTATGGATCCAGAAATACCTATAACCAATTTGAGTTATCGAAAGATGAATATGAATTCAGAGGAAAATTTTAAATCAGGGGGAGCATCCATAAGTATTTTATAATGCACTTCTTTTTCTTAACTAAGATTTTTCCCACTGGGTTTTTATTAGTAAGGTTTTAACGAGGCATTATCTTGATCCAGAAGTTTCAACTCCCCAGTAACATTTGAAATAAGCTATAATGTACTCCTTTTCCTTTTTTAAAATTTTTCCCACTGGGTTTCTCTTATTAAGGTTTTAATGAGGCATTATCTTGATCTAGAAGAATCAAAGTCTTTGCAAGAAATAACATCTCAAATATGTTATTTAAGTTAAATTATATTTTTATCATTGACTAAGGTTTTTCCCATCGGGTTTTCCTTTGTAAGGTTTTTAATGAAGTATTAAATTGATCCAGAAGTATCAAACTCAATTTGATGCAGTAAATTATTAAAATATGACATACTATATTTTACTCTTTTTCCTTCACTAAGATTTTTCCCATAGGGTTTTACTTAGTAAGGTTTTAATGAGGCATTAGTTTGATCCAGAAGTATTAAGCTTCATTTAAAGAAATAAGAAAATAAAATATGTCATTATACTCTTTTTCCTTCACTAAGATTTTTCCCATTGGGTTTTTCTTAGTAAGGTTTTAATGAGGCATTATTTTGATCCCGAAGTATCAAACCCTTAGAAAGAAAATCATTTTTAATATGATTTTACAAGTTGCACTCTTTTTTCTCGTTCAAGGCTTTTTCCCACTGGGTTTTCCTAACAGAGGTTTTTTTAATGAGGCAACAAACAATATCTATATAGCAGAATGGATATATGTAAGCAAGATAATAATGAGAGAGAGAAATTATCATATATGTTTCAAAAGCGACAACTTCAAGTTAGAAGAGCATTCAAAATTTTGAAGACGCATATTCAAGGGGGGGTGTTGTAATATTACAAAGTGTGAATATGCCATACAATGTTTATTATATTTTTTTGTCCCACATCATGGGATAGGTCCAATGCTATGCTCCATTGCTTATATATATAAAGGAGTTTATGTAATGTAATCTATAACTAACATCTGAGTAATAACATTTTCTCCTCTCTCCTCTCTCTCTCTCTAATGGCTTCTACTTTCTTCATTTTATAACATTAGGTATATTATTCATCTTTTTTAGCTTCTTTCAATCCTAGAAACAAATTCCTTTCTCACTTTTGTTCTCCATTCTCACCTCCTTTCATTTTTTATATGTAAACACCTTTTGTTTTGTCCTAAAATATACCTGAAATGTATTGTTTTGTTTTGTCTCAAAATCCCACCTCCTTTTTTTTATATGTTAGGAACTTGTTTGGCATTCTTACAAAAATTAATTATGTTAGTGACAAAGGTTGCTCTTGTGTAGTATGTATGGTTCTTTTTCGTGTCTTAATTTTGTTTATTAGGATCTTCATCATGTTGCTTAAATGTTAGTAACAATAATTATACACATCTTTGAAGGAAAATTCATATGTTTTATATTAGACCTCATCCCCATACAAATGTATATTACCTTGAATATTTGATTAGATATGAAGAAGCAAGGTGATTCGTGACCGTGCTCTTTTCAAAGCAATTGACACAACTTCATTTAAGATAGAAACTCATCTCCAAAACACATGAAGAAAATTAAAAAATATAATCGAACATTCAAATCCATGAAGAGCACTTGCCCCTTTCTTTTGAGTAGTGGCATGGAAAAAAGAAGACCAACGTTGACGAAATTAGGATTATTTAATTAATAAAAGAAGGCTAATTGAATATATTTTAATGAAATCGTAATGAAACTTGTAATATTTTCATGCATTTGTTAGCATAAAGATGAGAAAAATATTAAAATGCTATTTTTATTAAAAGTTAGTCATGATAACCAATATGAAATAAAATCCAGATAGCTCCTTAGAGTCTGAACAATCCTATTGAGATTTCTTTTTTTATGTCGGGAAGAACGGTTTAATATGTGGCTCCTAAAATATATAAATATGAGATTGGACGTCTTTCAACTATACTTTACATATATTGCTTGTAAGATATGATGATGAGTACCCATCATAATTTAAGACATAAGTTCAGCTGGTAAGGGCATGATGAAATTACACTGTCTTAGACCAAAACAAGTAAACCAAGAATAGTCGTATTATAGTATGATGCAAGTTCCAATTGACTTGTAATAACTGTATTTCGAGAAAGCAAATGCACAAAAAAGCAACACCATTACATATTCTGAAAACATAGAGGGTAGTATGTTTATAACCAAATTTAAGTTGCATGATTAAGAGGGAATGAAAAAACTGTTGTTATATTTTGTCTAAATATTAGCCACATTGTTTGTAGTAAATAATGTAATAAATGCTGATCGTAAACAACCCTTATATTAAGCACGACTGCTCTATAAATAAATAAAATCACATTAGGTATTGAAGCATAGCGTAGTATAAAAATTATCAAAATAACTTAATAAATATAAAATATCATTATCTAACTATAATCCTAACACAGATCTAATCACCTCGACATTCTTAGCATTAGCAAATTCAAATTAGTGTCAACTTTTATGGTGATTTGCAACAATAAGAGCAGATTTGTGTAGCTACAACCTGTGTAGTTAATGCCCCGCTATATCCCCGCTATAACTCCGATATATCTTATAGCGGACTCCTACCGCTACGATTTTTCCATATATCCCCAACATATAGCCTTTCCGCTTTAATCCCCGCTATTTCCGCTATATCCTGTTATTTCCGCTATATTCCGCTATTTCCGCTATATCTTCTATAAAAAATTGGATTGAAAAATGATATTTATACGCTATAAAAATTATGAAATTAATTAATTTCATTGAATTTTTTATATATGTTTAGAAATGATAATACTCTAATATTCTACTAAATTAAATTAAGTTATATTACAGTTTTACGTTCATTTACAATACATTTGCACATATTTTTATTTAAAATTATTTTTGTATTAATTATAATTCAATTGAATGTTAATTTTTCACATAATTACTATCTATATATTTGTAAAAACAACAAGTATGGGATTTATATGCTATTTTAAAGTAATCCGATATATCCCGCTATATCTTCGCTACATCCCCGCTATGACTTTTTGCACCTCTACCGCATTGAATCCACCGAGCGCTTTAACTGCACAGGCTACAACATGGATCAAAGATTCAAGGGGTGTATTATCATCTGTTCTATATCATTTCTGAGTTCAGGTGGTTGAATATTTGGGTGATATGGAAATGGATCCTTTTTATTACATGTCATCTCCATAATTCTTTGCAAAAACTACTTATGTAAATCAAATTAAGCTATGACATGAATAGTATAACCATTCATTTTTATATCTGTCACAATAGCCATTGCCATATAAATATGGTAGTTACATTAAAGCTTTTATGCACAATTAATGACTCAATAGAAGGAAATAAAGTGAACAAATTGAATAATAAAATCCCATAGCAAGATACCCGCACTTATTATCGTTGCAATAATCCATACATCTACCATGAGCCACTCGCTATATACAGACTTATTTCTTTTGCTTGGAGGATATAGTTTTTAATAATAAAAAAACCTAAATTGAACTCATGAAAGGTAACTAAAAATGTAGAAGACATCAACAAATTTGGGCATAATTAAAAAAAATACCTAAGTTTGATATCAGTTAGTCCCTAGTCTACAAATGTGGGCGATGAGCTCCTTATGGGCGTATCCTGCTTATTCAAGCATTTCGATCAGTATAAAAGAGATCGAATTTTTACTATTTCTCTTAAGTTATAAACAGACCCATCATCATAAATCAATGTCATTTAAAATGTATGAAGAAACAAATGGAAGGATCAAATGAATTCAGACCAACAATAGTTGAGTCATGTGTTAATTGTCTGGCATATTAGGCACGCATATTTAAAGAATGCATGATCATCATACTTATTGTCAAAGCAGTGACTTAAATACTTTGAAACATATTTTGTTCCTAAATTGTTAAGGTTGAAAAATAAACCAGAGTTCATCATAATAGATTGGTTTCAACAGGGAATGCAAGCATCACATTTCAACAGGTACAAAAGTCAAAAAGTTGCATTGGTAATGAAAATGCAAGCAATCAAGTCAAATTTCAAAACCATTATGCAATGTCCCTTTATTTCTTCATATAAAATGTTGGTAAAAGAATATACAGGGTTAAAGCACAACCAAATTGATTGGAAACATAACTACTTTTCCAAAAATCAGAACACCGTCATTTCCGTACAAAGGGTGTTTACTACAGTAAGAAAAATTAGAGTAAAAAATACCTGTTGAATACACACACACATAAAGTTAATGTATTAGGGTCATAATCATCATAAGATTCTAATATATGTTCAGATTTTGCTTGCTAATTTGGAAAACTGAATAGTAACAACAACAGATAGTTTATTCGACAATTTGTATGATCATCAAATATTTGCAATCATCAAGAAATAAAATGTATCTGATCACATGAAGTATATCAAACCATTAAGGAATAGGTTTAATGTTACCATATCGATTGTCAGCAATCGTTAAGAAATCAATATAACCTATCCATATTAAAAATTAGCAATAATCAATAAATTAAACTCAAAACATGTTATTTAAGTTTAAACCTTTGGTTATTATGTCCAAGTCATGAAAAACTATTCATTATGCTATGCTTTCCTCTTTTCGTTGCACTTTCCTCTCTTACATCCACTTCTTCCCTCTAAACATGATAAATGTTGTAAGTAAAAGAAATATTATGCATTTGAATTTTATAAATAACCTTTAGAAAGAACTTAAGGAATTACAGTAACCGCTGTTTTTTGTTTTAAAGAGCAGCCGGTATCTACTAAAATAAAAAAGTTATACATTTTTTTCACGTATGACAAAAGCAATCTGTTGTGTTCTTCTTGAGGTATTAGTAGCAAATAATTTTTAAATCAAAACGCATTACTATCCAATATTTATAAGGAGAATTAAAATTTACACCATCATAATCAAGAACCATGTCATTAGTGCATAAAAGAACAAAACTACTTTTTTTTTTGGAAAAAGGTACTTTATATATAAACAGAAAAATGACATATACTTCCATGATATGCCTCATTAAAACCTTTTAACCCCCCTAACCTAAATGGGTGCGTTGTAAAGGAAAAAGAGTACATATCAGTTCCGTATATTAACAGTACAACAATCCGGATTCTGTGCCAAGCTGTCAAACAGATGGAGGAGTAAAACAAGATGAAGAACACACTCAAAACCATCCGTACGAGCAGCTTGCAACAGAAAAAAACAAATAAAGAACAAGGCAGACACAACACCTACCAAGTAAGACACTAAAACAACAGAACAGTTAAAAACTCAAAGACCGTCTCGACTTCACATACAACCGTCTGGAGGAGAGAGAAGTTCGATTCCCAAAAACATGGATCTACGTTCACAAGCCAGCAAAGAAATTGGAAGAATCGGAAAACGAGAGCTATAAGGAGCAATTAACACTAGTTACTAATGCTAATCAGACACTAGAAAGGAATCAAAGAGGGCGAAAGCAATCTTGAAGTCCAGTCTCCAGATTGAGCTTCATGATGATAAGTTTTTCTTCTATGTTTAAATTATGAGCTTGAAATCTTTGTTGAATGAGGTGTTTGCTGTCAAGAAGTATTTGCTTAATTCTTAGCTTGAACGGTTGTTCGACTCCTTTAAAAACACAATTATTTCCTTCACACCAGATGTTCCATATGATAGATGTAAAGATGATGCTAAATATACATTTTATTGGCGAATTAATTTTTTTCTGAGCTTGATTAACCGAAGCCAGTAAAAAACTGAGGTCATAGTTCGAATCTAGCTTTATATTTAGCTTGGGCATGAGATCATCCAGTATATTCCTCGAATATATGCATTGAAAGAAAAGATGATTTTTATCCTCGTTGTAATTAGCACAAAGCACACATTTTTGATTTATGGTAGGGGACCACTTACTAGTTCTGATCTTGGTTTGTAATTTATCTCTAATGGCCATCATAGAACATGTAGACATTTTAGGGGCACATCCTTTGTCCCATATGATTTTGGTCCAGTCAAACTCGCTATGTCTGGTTCTAAAGATATTTCATGCAGATTTTAAAGAAAATTGACCTTGTTTGTTAGGCAGCCACCACCAAAAATCATGTTTCATGTGTTGATATATGAGAACTTTTCTAAAATCAGTATGAGAGCTCATGGGAATAAAACCGAGACTTTGTTTCCAATTGTTATTAGATATGAGCCTCCAAACTGTTTTGTGATAGCCATCCATAATTTTCATGCTGTTCCAGCCATATATATCAATTAAGTTGGATCCTTGTAACCATGGATCAAACCATATATCAGTATTGGCTCCATCTACGATTTTTCTGTCTATATGTCCCTTGCACCATTGTCTAGCACGTAGTATGGTCTTCCAAGTATGTGAAGCATTATTATCCATTCTGGCAATCCAGAAATTTGCCTTTCTGCAATATTTGTTGCGAATCCACTTTGCCCATAAAGAGTCTCCATTAATATAATTCCATAATAATTTAGTTGCAATGGCTTTTGCAATATCCTCAATTTTCCTGATTTCCCAACCTCCTTCACTTTTGGTTTTTCACACCTCATCCCAGATCATTTTACGAGACTTTGATTTCCACAAAAAAATTGCACATAAAGAATTGATTTTTTGTATAACAGATGTAGGAAATTGAGAAATCTGAAGCCAGAAATGTAACACAGGATGAATTACAATTTTGATGAGTTCTAGTCTCCCACTTATGTTGAGGAGTCTGCTTTGCTAATTACTGGATTTTTTATTGATTTTGTCGATAAGCAAACCAAAGTCTCTAGCTTTCAAAGAGTTATTAGAAAGAGGAATGCCCAGATATTTGATTGGCAGGTTATCAGGCTTAATTTTAATTATATCAACAATTTGTTGCTTAAATTTTGCACCTTTGTTGAAGAATAAGCTGGATTTTTCTGTGTTTAGTTCGAGGCCAGTAAGATTTTTCATGCTTTGAAAAATGTGACGAATGGTTTCTGCATTTTTAGTGGTAGCTTTAGCCAGGACTAAAATATCATCAGCATACAGTAAATGAGTAATAATTGGCTCAACTTGATATATAGGGCTAAGGTTTCCTTTGAGGAACTATGTCCAAATTCAAAGTCAAGAATTCCATAGCAATAGAAAATAAATAAGGAGATAGAGGGTCCCCTTGTCTGAGTCCTCTCGAGCTATTTATGAAACCATAAGAGGATCCATCTATTAGAATAGAAAACGAAGGAGTGGATATACACTCATATATGAGATTAGCAAAGGAAAGTGGGAATCCCATAGAAATCAACATATGATGAATAAATTCTCTATTGATCTTGTCATAAGCCTTAAGTAAGTCAATTTTCATACAAACATTATTTGAGTTTTACCTGTTAAAGCTTCTGACCATCTCATAAGCAAGTAGTAAATTTTCAGAAATTAATCTATTTGGGATGTAAGCATTTTGATTATATGAGATTAAATCATTCATGTAAACTTTCATTCGATTGCAAAGAAGATTAGCTAGAATTTTGTAAGTAACATTACACAGAGAAATTGGATGAAAATCTGACATGTTAGTAGCATTTGGGATTTTAGGAATAAGGCAAATGAATGTATGATTGATTTCTTTAATGATTTTACCAGATTGAAGAATACCATTCATAGCTTCCCAAATATCCACTTTAATGTTGTCCCAATGAACTTTATAAAATTTAGAGTTGAAACCATCTAGACCAGGAGAACTATTATCATTAATCTTAAAAACAGCCTCTTTGATTTCTTCCATCTGAAAAGGTTTACACATATTTATTCTTGCATTCTCTGTTAGAATTTTCTTGCAAGTAATGTTAGGAAATTGATTTGAGGCTTGTGACGAATGAAATAAATTTGAAAAATAGCGAGTAGCTTCTTCAGCAATTTTTCTGATGTTGAAATCCACATTCCTTTGCTATTATAAGTAAAATTGTTTCCTCGAAAAGGATTAATATCAGAGATTTTATTGTAAAAGAACTCCGTAGGTCTGTCCCCTTTAGTAAGCCAATTAAATTTCATTTTTTGTTCATTGTCGATGGCAACTTTTCTCATCATATTATGCAAATAATCACAGTTAGTAGAATAATTTTCCAAGAGATTTTCATCAAGAGGATTATTAACTAATTGATTATAGATTCTGTTGTTTTGATCTTTCAGTCTATTGATCATTGTTTGCACATTTATTTAATTACTTGACCAGTTCTTCAGTTTACTCTTCACTCTTTTCAGTTTTCAAATCAGCTTATAAAGTGGACTACCAATGCAGCAAAAAGCCAGAGCCTCATGAATTACTTAGTGATAATCATCATATACATGCCAAGAATTTTTATATTTAAAAGGTATCTTCCTCTTTCTATTATTTTGCAAATGAAGGTTAATTAAGATTAGGGTGTGATCACTCAGAGAATGATTATCAAAACTAATACCAAAATTGTCGAATTTGTCAAGCCATAGAGAATTAACAAACACACGATCTATCTTACTATGTATAGAAAATGAATTACCTCCTCGCCAAGTAAAAAAATTGCCCGAGTAGTCAGGCTCCACTAGCTTTGATAGAGTTATACATTCAATGAATTTTTGATCTCCAACTGAATTAAATCTACCATTGTTCATCCTTTCACTGTTATAAAGAATCGAGTTAAATTCACATGCCAAGATCCACGGCAGATTGACTTTCTTGGATTGGGCGATGATGTAATCCCATAATGCTTTGTGATTCTCTTCCTTATTATATGCATAGACCACAGTGCACACTATACTAAAGTTATTCGCACTATAAAGAATACTAGTTATGAATTGCTCATTAGTGTGTAAAATAATAGTAGTCCATATAGACGAGTCCCAAATGATAAGGATTCGACTTCTTAGATCATCAGAAATATTGTGAGAAAATTTCCATTTTTTATCAATTTTAGTCGTAAAACTATCGGTAGAATAGAGAGAGTTTATTCTCAAGAATCCCAATGAGGGAAAACTTATTCGAATTAAGAATATTTAGAACTTCCGACTGTTTGTAGTGGGCATTCATCCCCTGAATGTTCCAAATTAGGAACTCCATTAACAATTATTATTTGGAGTCTACTTTCTTCCGGGAGAGTAGCTTTTCCCATGGTCTTAGCTTTCTTGGACTTTTTGTTTTACCTTTCAGCTGATTAACAAGGTTTGACCATGCAGGATTATCCATTACTTCATAGTTCGAAGAGGCTTTGAATTCAAACGAAGCTTCCTCTGGTCTTGTTTTGCTAGTTGGTTTTTGTCTGGCGAAAGTTGAAAGTTTTGGATTGGAAGAGACTTCCCTCTGACTCGAAGATGGATCAACTGTCATTTTTTCTGAGTCTTCTTTGGAAGATTTATCAATATAGTTTGTGTGATGTATCTCATTATGAGGATCTGTATAGATGGTATCATTCGGAGTGTTCAAATTATCAATCACATTATGATCTGCTGTTGTAATAAGAGTCGAACTAGAAATAGTTGACTGGACTGTTTGTAATTTGAGCGGAGTATTTTGAATAAATTTTGAAATTACATCTCTTATCTGAGGATTATAATAAATATTCTAATCTGAACCATTTGGCAGGTGTTGATCTTTATTAGTTTCATTAATCGAAATAGAAATCTTATTGTTTGGTTTTTCACTTGTCACACAGTTATTTGGTAGGGATACATTGGAGTCAATATTCATTTCCGAAAGATCATTTACTGTGTTCTGATTTGCTTTAGGTACCCACACTTTGTTGAATTGACATTGGATTTCCGCATGTCCAAAATTCAAACAATTAGAGCACGTACTAGGCTTCCATTCATAAACAACTTCTTGCCATATAATCTCATCTTTCTCATTTAAGATAGGAATTTTATTAGGGTATTTAAAAGAATTATCAATTTCTATTAGAACCCTAGCAAATGCAATCTTAATATACCTTTAGTGAATTTGTCAAGTTTGATAGGAGATCCAAGCACGGAGGAATACGACTTATCCCCTCTTCCGTCCAAAAGTCAAGTGGCAAATTGGGAAGACGGATCCAAATCGGAATAGAATGAAGTAACTCTTTGTTGAGTTGCATTCCTGAGTGCCATCTCTTCATCATCATAAGTTTCTTGTTATAGTAATAGGGTCCACCTTCCAGATCATTCATACAATATTGTTCTTTGCTGAACTTAATCACATAGAATCCATTTTCCATCGAAAAGATCGAAAATTCCTCGACTGGTTTCCAAACTCTAATGATGTAGTCCTTAAAATATGGATAATACGGTTTAGGGCCAACTACATATACCACGATGGCGTTACTCCATTGTTTTCTGGCATCCATAATCACGTCAGCGGACATTTTAGCACATTTCAAAGAGTTAACTTCGCATGGGTAATAAAATTGCAGTGGAACAGGGACTGGAATATTATTGCCTTTGGCAACCTCGTTCCACGCTTTACTTGAAGTAGACGTAAAGTTTCATTTAGAAGAAGCAGGTTTATTGTTCAGAGGGGTTGCACGAGTATCAGAAACAATAAGTCAAGGGGTCCTATTCTGATTAGGTGGTAAGTTAGATTTTGTTGAGGGAGGGATCAGATCTGTACTTCTCACGTCTTTGAAGCGAAAATTTGTTGAAACGGTTTTAAGTTGTCTTTTCCATTTGCACGACATAACTAGAGTAAAGCCATCATTAGGGACGGGATAGTTGGCCATTGTTTCACAGGGTTCAAATCCCGGTGGATGATCTGGGGTAATCGGCGGAGGGTCAGGAGGCGGAGATCCCTAATGACTGATAGGAATTGAGGAAAGCATTACATATCCGAGCGAAGGAAATCACGGGCAGAAAGAAAAGGAGAAAGCGAAAGCAAAGGGGAAGAAGCAGATGGCGGCCGCTGAGAACAAAACTACTTATATGCACCAGATTACATACATACATAATCTCTGTGTGTGAGAGAGAGGGATCTACCTTCTGGCTTTTTTGCATCCAGATTTGAGCGAAAATCAAGTTATGTAATATATGACTATTAGAATCTGATACTTTTATGCTGGTGTGTTCCACTTAGCATCATATCATCTACACAAAAATTTACATTATTACGACCAGCTAACCTAGAATAAGAGTTGACATAAGATAATGATTTAGGCTAAATCAATACGAATGACATGACTTTATATGAATTGTATGATGCATTTCCAATTAGTGACTGAAAATCTGCATATCCAATTGATTCCGTGGTTAGTGGAATTGGTGGATAGTGGACAATCAAAGCTTCAGATCTAACCTTGGTTGGTAGAAGATCAGAAATCATAGTTTAATGGACTGATGTTGGCTGATAATCAATTGGTCGATAATCAGTAGATCTGGAATCGAGTTGGAGATGAAATTGTTGATGGAGATGCTCGATAATCGCAGGCTGAGACGTTAGATTTGGAATCGTTGATGGAGACGAAGGAGATGAAATCGATTTGCGGCGATGAAGGAATGAGAGTTTGGGTTTTTTTAGTTTCATGAAGAAGAAGTAAAAAGAGTAAAAAATGCGCAATTGAGGAATTGAATGATAGTAACCTAGTGAAGTTGAGGGATTTGACCAAAGTTATCTTAACGTAGGCTGCACAATCATTCGATTGAGGACGAAATTTATCTAACTTGCAGCAATTGAGGAATTAAATGATAATAAACCGGTGAAATTGAGGGATCTAACCATGGTAGGTTTAACCTAGGCTGTAGAATCATTTGATTGTAAATTGCGATGCTCGTTCGATTGGAAACTGCGATGCAGTGGAGGAGCTATAATTTTTGGCAATGGATAGCTTCGGCGTTTAAGAGACACAGACAATAGACTATCGACGATGGCGACATTAATGTTTGGCTGGTTAGGATTATTTATGCAGTAATTGGAGATGCGAGATGTGAGATGTAAGATGGAAGAAAACACGAAGGGTAGAAGATTAGGTTCAGGGGTATTTTTGGAAATCCTAAAAGACACGGTTGAAAACTGCATTCTGAATGCATATTCATTCAAATAAAGTTGGTGTACGCCTCGGTGGACCTGCATCTAATAATAATGCACATGCATTAATTCAACAATGTGAATTATCCAATTTGGCAAATATAGCCAGGATTGCATGTATCAAGCATTTATAGGAGGATTCAAGGAAATTCATTCCTATCATACTTAAAAGACATAACTGATAGAAGAAACAGTCCAACAAAACTTTTCTTACCTAGATGTACCTGACCCAACAAAACTTCCAACTCGACCCATTCCAACTATCTATATATGCCTGTGCGCTTTCATTAACCGTCTTTTTAGTAGTGAACATACATGTAATGCTTAGTTTAACTCAATTATTTGGATAATTTTATGTCGTCTCTTTCAAAAAATCTTCACAGCACTATTTATAAATGGTATGATCAAACACATAAAGCATGTTTTTTTCAAGTATTGTAGCTAGCATTCCGCTATCCTTTGTTGTGTGTTGTGTTTTTAAAAAAATTTCCACGAAGCTAGCTATCCAAAGGTATAAATTATTAATACCGAGAATACTGTTTTGGTGGTTCACGACTTTTCAATATTCATTGTTATATCAATGCTTTGCGATAGCCTTTGGAGGCATGTCACATATACCAAGATATGATCATGATTAAATATTCATATAAAGAAATGCGAGCATATTCGATTATTTGTTCACATATCATTTCCAACTTTTTTCTGAGTGTTGTTTCTCTATCATTTCATAAACTTCAAGTCAAAAGTATAAGTGGACTATCTACTGACCTTATTTGAGAAGTGACTAGCTTTTAACCTGGTGCATCTTACTTCAAACTCACTTCATTGCTCTTGAAAATTATTCTAGTATTCACATGATGTTGTCATTTATAAATGCTCTCTGTAAGTTCCTAGTTGTAAGTTCAAACAAAATCAATTATTATTTGGTGGCCTGGATACATATAGGCTTACCTAGCTCTAACCTGACCCAACAAACATTTCTGACCTGGCCCATAATTCCAGCTATCTATAGTCTACACGTGCACTTTCAACAATTGTCTTTTAGTGGTGAACATATACAGTGTTGCCTTGTTTACCTTAACAATTCGGATAATTTTCTGCTGTCTCAGTTGAACATATCTTCACAGTTCTACTCATAAATATTATAATCTAACACATAATGCATGTCTTTTAAGTATTGTAACTACTGGCTTCCTATCTTTTTTTTGCACTTGACATTCGATTACAAATAATTATTTTAGCTTCCAACAAAAAAATATGATGGCAACAAATTCTATAAGTTTCGCTCAGCCACAACACAGGAAACAGTTTCAACATAGGGACGTGTTCTTAATTTACTCATATATAATTGACTGAATTTTTAGAAAGTTCAAATCTAATTAACAAAGCTCGGACTTTAAGCATCTCTAGTTTAATCATGTGAAGTACACGATCACGATTATAAACATGTTAGATCTTTCATCAAGCTCAAGCATGAGTAAATTTATTATTCGAAAACTAAAATTAATCTTAAATACGACTAACAAACAATTATCACAATCATAAATTCTAACCAAAATTAAACAACATCAACCACAAATCATGCCCTCCATCATCTCAATAATTATATTAATATCCTGACTCATCTCATCTCTTTCAATCGCTTTCAGCTCCTCCTTCGTAGACCTAAAACACTTAGAGTGTTTTTTCAAATCCCAAAATTACTGCGTTTCCTTTGTCTTGCAATAACTTCATTAAGCACTCGAGCTGCAATTCTATGAACTTTATGGTCTTTGAATCGTCAAATCGATTGTTCTCCTTGAAACTATGCCTCAATTTTATTAGTGTTTCAAGGAGACCGATGTTGCTTTCTGAATTGATGGTTTCGGCGGCGTTTAATTGCTGCTGTTCTCTTAGTAGAATGATGATGTATTGAATATCAAGAAAAGGATGTGATGGGGAAAGAACGATGTGAGGAGGGTATTTCGGGTATTTCAAAATGACACGGTTGAAAGTGCATGGATGGAATTTACATTATTAGTAGTATAGATATGCATTATTTTTAAAGCTTATTTTCAGTAAGCTCTTATTGTGCAAATCTTGAAGCATTGAATCCTTCATTTCACTTTTTTCTATTTGTTTTACCCATTTGTACAATTCATGTAATATACATAAGAGTCACATGATTGATACAACTTTTGTTTTTTCCCATTTGTGCAAATCTTGGCTTTGGCCTCCTCATACTACTGACTAAAGTTCGCCTTAATTATCGAAGCATTTTCGCTTAGAAAATCAAAAGAGAAGGGTAGCCTTAGTTGTGGCTCTTTGTTTAAGTGTTAAACAAAACTATAAAGGCCTTTAGTATACCCACCTTTTCATCTTTTTCTTAAGTCATGAGACCTTCGATCTATTTCTTGGCTTCAGCCAATGCAGCCTTCATCTTGGATAGCTAGTCTTCCCTGATTTTCAAATTGGCCTCAAGCATAGCCACTTCATTTTTGAACAAGGTCCCCTTGTCCTCAGCATCCTTAGTTACCTTCTCCATAATCTCCTCCATGCCTTCACATTATTTTCAAAGGGTGGCCGCCTCTTCCTTATCATCTTTGGCATCTTGATGATTTTCTTTAAATTTTCATTTTTATAACTAAGAACCGATAGCTCGGCCATAGTCTATAAAGTTAGCAGGCTAATAAGTTTTCAAACAAATTTCAAAACACACGATTAGTAAAATAAAATTTCTCATACGTTAATGCTTTTTTGAAGGCTATAATCTAGGATCTTCTCAATGTTGCATGTAGTCTAGGGTATCTCCACCTTAGCATCAGCAATAGTTGTAGAAACACGATCTTAAAAGTCCAATCTGTAGAATTTCAAACTGAAACCGTCCGAACCTAGAGAACTGTTATCATCAATTTGAAACAAAATCTCTCTAACCTCTTCTATTTCAAAAGGCTTATCCGGTGCTATTTTGGCTTTATTTGTAAGAATTTTCTTACAAGTGATTTGTGTGAAGGGTGTAGTCAAAGAAGAAGAGTTAAATAAGTTGGAAAAATAATATAATGCTTCCCTGTGCAATTTATCATTAGCATTCACCCAATTACCTTGTTCATCCATTGTCATGTTGTCATGGAGTCTTGCTTTTGTATCCAAAAGCTTGGAGTGAAAGAATTGGAATGTTCTATCCCCCTTATGTTAGACACTTTATTTTTGAGTGCTGGAGGTTTTATTTAGCTTGTTTAACCTGGGTGTTTAAAAGCACTTCAAAAATTTTATATACTAATTTAGAATATGAGCATCGTTTGGCTAAGTAATTAAATTAGAATAGATCATATGCAGAATACCAATCATTAGAATGCTCAAGATTCTTATGATTTTAATTTTTTTTATAGAAGTATATGTCGTATTTTGAAATTGACATTTTTTTTCTAAGGTTTATAGTGTATCAATTACAGAACTTGTTTGGAAAATAATTATGACAGGTTTCATTTAAAGAAGTTCAGCGTACTTTTGGTAACATATCTCACAGAAGTTGAGCTATAACTTTTAAGAAGTTTTTAGTTGTATGGTTAGTAGTTCTGATTTTTTATTTATATTTATTTATTTATTATTGACGTGGTGCCTTGACACAACGGTTAAATCAACGTGCAGAAATGGACTGTGCAGTTCATGAGGATCCTTGCAATGCAGCTGCCATGCTTCGCCTTCACTTTCATGACTGTTTTGTTCAGGTCTGTTAAACATTTTTCAAACTTGTACTACGAGTAGATGAATATTCATCGTTTGCAGATAATAGTTCTGTGATTACTTATAACTATTAGGCATTGAACACTAGGCCTGCTTATTGAAAATTTTAATGCTTAGTTATTGCATTATAATAACTCTCGTTTTGTATTATATTTCTAATTGTAAATGAACATATTTAAAACTAAACAGCATTCATCAACAGTCAAACTTATTATTTAGAACAAACTCAACCATAGAAAACTGCAGGGATGTGATGGATCGGTGTTACTGGACGACACATATTCGATAAAAGGTGAAAAGGAAGCATTACAGAACTTGAAGTCATTAATCGGGTTCGAGCTTGTGGATCGAATCAAAACCCAACTGGAGTCCAAATGCTCAGAGACCGTGTCCTGTGCCGATCTTCTTGCTGTAGCTGCTAGAGATGCAGTTGTTCTCGTATGTTACTTTATAAATTTTATTCATCTTTTTTTATGAATAATGAATTTTCATTATGTAAGAATGAATTTTGGCGATTGCAGGTTGGAGGACCTTACTGGGATGTACCAGTAGGCAGGAAGGATTCGAAAACTGCGAGCTTGGAATTAGCACTACCATCGATTGTCCTCTTAAAATCTTAATCATCATAAAAACATAGAAATAAAACACACTGAAACAATGCTGGAAAAAAGTTACAGACTTTCCATAATGAACTGAATTGTATGGTCTAGAATATGTGCTATTTTAATTCATCTCATCTCTTTACAACTCTTAGCAGTCCATTCTTTCATTCTTTTTCTCAAAAAGAAAACATGTAATATTGATTATTGATCGAGATCTCTTTAAATATTACTCTATGTATAATTCTACGAATTTCATTGGTGAATAAACAACAGTGATCGGAGGGGGTTATAATTGTTCATCTCATTAAGAGATACCATAATATACATAATTATGCATATTAAGTGAATTGTATTGAAGTTTAGTATCTAAATAACAAGTGTTTTTCTATATTTACCTTGTTATTAGAAGCCAATGTTCAGATATGTTACATCTTACAGGCTTATTCACCACTTGGCTCACCCGGTACAAAATGGGTTAGTGGCAACGTATTAGCACACCCTATCATCGATGAAATCGCAAAAGAATTAGGCAAAACTGCAGCTCAAGTTTGTCTACGCTGGGGTATTCAAATGGGACACAGCGTGCTTCCTAAAAGTACAAATGAAGAAAGGATCAAGGCCAACCTTGATATCTTTGATTGGTCCATTCCTGACCAACTTGTTGCTAAGTTTTCTGAAATTGAACAGGCAAGTATTGCTATTTTTGCTACCATTTACTATAAACTAGTATTGCTTTAATTTCATTTCTTCTCAACTAGTATTGAACAACCACTATTAACAGACTGCTGCCAGTGAAATGGAGAGTGCGATTCAAGAAATGGAAAGTCAAGGCGTCCAGTCATATATTCTTGATCTTCAAAATAACCCTGTCAGTATGATATTATATTAACATATCATATACTTGGGGAGAATTATCATAAACTAACATGACACATGCATGATGCATGTATGATATATTTACAGGGAGGTCTAGTGAAAGCTGGACTGGATGTTGCACAAATATGGTTAGATGGGGAAGAAACTTTGGTAAATGCAATTGATAGAGAAGGAAACATGTTACCCATCACCATGGAAAATGGTCACGCTTTAACCCATGATCCACTTGTTGTTCTTGTAAGTCGTTGCTTGATCTTATTTATAGTTAATCCAGATTAGTGTTGATGCTTATGGTTCAACCTGTGTTTGAATTACACTCTCAGATTCTTTTATGCAGAGCATTCCTGATTTAATTATTGTCTTTTGTATAACAATTCTCTTAATTGCAGGACTTTGTACGAGACGGTTCTTATAACCAACAAGAGATAGACGAGGTTCGAGAGAATTTAGCTAGGTATATCATGTATAATTGGATGTAGTTGTTTTTTGTTGTGTACGCTGATCTTTTGTAACGTACGTTGGTATTTTGTTATGTACGTTATGTTTGTGATAGATTATATTCTATTTTGTTCTATAAACAAGAATTATGTTGATGGATAATATAATTATATTTTTGTTCAATCAGTTCATAGTAACGTTCGTTTATAAAAAATTAAAATTCAATTTCAAACTGTTTTTATAATCTTAAATGGTAATAATATTTTTTTTTTGCTTCAGATATAACTTGTGTCGGTTGTTACTTCAAAGAGAACCGATACAACTGCATATCAATTGTGTCGGTTGAAAAAACAAACATAACCGACACAAATATCAATCATTTGTGTCGGTCGTCAATAAGGAACCGACACAAAACAAGCAACAGTTGTGTCGGTTTTTCTTAAAGGACCGACACAATAAACGGCGGTTTGTTTCACTATACAAGCTGATTTGTGTCGGTCCTATTAGAAAGACCGACACAACTGTTCATAGTTTTGTGTCGGTTCTCTATTACCAACCAACACAAATAATTGATATTTGTGTCGGTTGTACAACCGACACAACAGAAAAATGTCTTTTGTGTCGTCTTCATTTGAGTCGGTTGTAAAACCGACACAACAGGGGTTACACAACCGACACAAATGACCAGTTTTGTACTAGTGTCCATTGCTCTAATCGGTAAGTAGTGTATACAAACTTCTTCCTTAATTATTGTTAATTGCACTATATTGTAATCTTTCATGCATTATTGGATCTTAAGTAAGTACTGTATGTTTCATTTTCAAGAATCTTGTCATAGTCAGTTTATGCAATGCTTGTAGACAACCATTTCCCACTTTCCTAAGCCATCCAAAATCTATATAGTACACGAATGCTAATGCATACAAATTTAAATATCAAGAAATAACATATTTGATACAATTGTGATTCATCTCTCTTTGATTGTAATAATCCAGTTATGATAATTTTATTTTTATGATGGCAGCTGTCTATCTAAACTGAAATCAATTGGTTTAAATAGTTTTTTATTCGACATTTGTTCGATGCACTCATCTGAATTTTGTAAGGACATGTTGATGATGCTGTAACGAAGAACAACTCTTTTCTATATGTTAATCAAGAATATTCCTCTACTCTAATAACTATAAATATATAATTAAAAAAGTTATACTGATTTATTGGTTAGGCTCATGATAACTAGGAAGCTAAAGTGCTTGAATTCCTAGAAATAGAGCAATCTAACTCCCTGGGTAGGTGGTGCGGTTTATATTAAATATCATTATAAAACTAGCTTGATAACAAAGCTGCATGCATCTTGTTACTGTCTCTTATGTATGATTCTTCAATTCCTCATTCAGTTAAAGTCAGTCGATTACACTATAAAAGAGACTTCTCATCTTTCAATATTTCCTTCAATTCAGTCAATATTTATCGATTATTATCATGATACTATATTAGATTGGTATCATGATATTTCAATATTTAATATCATGTTGATGATGCTGTGATGAAGAACAACTCTTTTCAATTCAGTCAATATTTAGACATGTTAATGATGCTGTAATGAAGAACAACTCTTTTCTATATGTTAATCAAGAATATTCCTCTACTCTAATACCTATAAATATATAATTAAAAAAGTTATACTGATTTATTGGTTAGACTCATGATAACTAGGAAGCTAAAGTGCTTGAATTCCTAGAAATAGAGCAATCTAACTCCTTGGGTAGGTGGTGCAGTTTATATTAAATATCATTATAAAACTAGCTTGATAACAAAGCTGCATGCATTTTGTTACTGTCTCTTATGTATGATTCTTCAATTCCTCATTCAGTTAAAGTCAGTCGATTACACTATAAAAGAGACTTCTCATCTTTCAATATTTCCTTCAATTCAGTCAATATTTATCGATTATTACCATGATACTATATTTCTATTTATTTTAGTTTTTATTTTTGAATTTTGATATAATATATGTCTAGCGCCAAGACCTTTGATTAACAACTTGAGCGTCTTTAAACTATAATAGTTAATTCATCATTGTAGCTGTCCATTTATATTTTTACTTGTATGTTTGCAGTTCTAATGTTAACGAGCTTGAGAATGGGTTGGCTGCTCTTAGAAATCCCTGAGTCATGTACTAGTTTATATCTTTTACATTCTCGTTAAAAGGTTAACAAATTAATCTTCGAAGTCTGCATTTACAAGTTGAAGTATTCAATTATGTGAGCCGCAACAATTTTCTTTCTTTCATTACTTTTTTTTGGCTTATCAGTAAATATACACTGCTATACTGGCACTATTTTCTTTGGTATCATGGACTGCCATTGTATTTATAGTTTCAACCATATTTAGTGTGTTTTAGTAAAGAGTGCAGATTTTAAAATTATATATTTGATTACATAATATGAGTTGGTAACATAAGTTGTTAGAATAATAATCAGATTACACGTTGTTAACAAAGATTCGTTATTATATGGTAATGTGTGTACGGAAATATACATATTTATTATTTCTAACACTTAATGTTAATTGTTCTCAATTGTATATTTTCTTTAATATTTTTGTTTTTTGTTAAATTTATTTGTCAAACATATTGAATTATTTGAGTGATTGAAATCAATGTAAAATTACAATAAATGTTTTGTTTATTCCAAATCTTATCACTAAGCGGTTGACTTTACACTGTTGAACTTCAATAGAAGCTTATATAAGAGGACATCTAGGAAATTCTTTCAAACAGTCTACAACAGTGCGATAACAGAGTCTTGTTGGGCCACATTAGAGCTTTGCCTGTTTTGTTACAATTTCTAGGCGCACAACATGGGATGTCAATCCTGTCCTCAGCCAAACTTGGGGCAATTGTCCCTACACTTCCATTGGGAGACTGTTGACTTGCGATAATAATACGATTCACCATTATGTATAATAAAAAAGCATTCAATAAACATATATATCAACCTACTAGTCAATGTCTTTGGTTTACTGTAGACAAGGAGCGATAAAATTCATCTGCTAGTGTAAAAACTATAAACAGGGACACATCACGTGATAAAGGATTCTTTTCTTTTTCTTCTATTATTAGTAATAGTTGAAAATTTTATCTTTTTAGTATAAAAAATAAAACCTAAAGCATGTTAGGATTCTAATATCAAACCATGTATTGCATGACTTGTTTTTTTTGCCTTTGATTTGTGGCACTATAAACTTGGTTAACCCAATGCAGATGTTGTAAAACAAGTGCTTACAGAAAATAAAATTGCCTTTGATAATATTTCACAACCATATGTTTGTACTTATTGCCAGATGGGTAAAGTCGCAAGTTAGCATTTAATGATTCCTTAAATGAATATATAAAACCATTAGAATCAGTTGTTACTGATCTATGAGGTCCAACACCTATAAGTTTTTATTATGGTTATAGATATTATATATCATTTGTTGATGCATATTCTAGGTACACTTGGAATTTTTCTAAAAGCAAAATCAGCAACATATAATATTGTAGTTCATTTTATAACCTTAACTGAAAACAAACTAATTCCCAAGTGAAGATTATGCAAACGGATGGTGGCAATAGTATAAAGAACTCGGTAATATCTTTAATAGAAAGTGAATAATGCATAGAACAACATGCTCTTATACATCTGAGCAATATGGTTTAGTCGAAAGAAAACATAGACACGTTGTTAAATTTTGCCTTACTTTACTTGTACAAGCATCATTACCCCTAAAATTTTGGCATGGTCCATTCAACATAGCAGTATATCTAATTACTAGACTGCCAACAAAAGTGTTGAAGGGAACCAGTCCAGCAGAAAAGCCAGATTATTAAAACTTAAGAGCCTTTGGGTGTCTACATTTTTCTTATCTAAGACCATATAATACTAACAAATTGAATTTCAGATCAAAGCCATGTACAATTTTACGATATAGAGTTAATCAGAAAGGGTACGAGTGTCTAGATGCAAATGGAATTTTTTTTATAAGCAAACATGTTGCATTTAATGAACATGTATTCCTTTTTAGTGGCACAGATATAAAGACAACCAAAAAGATATATAATCTAAATGTTTCGTTTCCAGAGATTGATATATATTCAGATGCATGGGATCAAAGAAAAGCTGAGAAGACTATAGAAGGTCTTGATTCGTAACTGTATAATCAACCAGATTATGAATCAACAGAGCAACCTAGTCATCTCAACCAATCACTTGCACATTCAATCAGCCAAAGCCAACATTTAGTGAAGGAAATCCAAATGACCAAGAAGGCAGTTCAGAAAATAACATTAATCAAGTTAATAGAGAAGAACCATCACATGATGAGCCATAAGTGAGATCAAGACACCCCATGACCACAAGGGCAAAGAGTGGAAATTTTAGGCCAAAGCCATGTACTACAGTCACAATGCATGAAGAGCCAAAGACCTTTGAACAAATTGTTAGAGACAAAAACTGAAAAACAGCTTTGGATGAGGAAAACATTGCACTTAAGACATAAAACATTAGATCTAGTGTATCCACTAGACAATAAGAACATAGTTGGATGCAAATAGACTTGTAGATTAAAGAAAAATCCTGATGGAACTATTGCCAGATATAAAGCAAGGAAAGTTGCCAAGAGATATACTCAACAACATGAGTTTGACTTTAATGAGACATTCTCACTATTAAGCCAACTACAATCAGAATTGTTCCCACTATTGTTATAAACAGAAATTGAGGCATTAGGCAGTTAGATATTAATAATGCCTTCTTAAATGGTATTCTATAGGAGGAAGTTTATATGGAGCAACCACAAGGATATAAACAAAACATGAATTATGTGTGCAAGCTAAACAGAGCAATATATGGACTTAAACAAGCTCCAAGAGTTTGATAGGCTGAAAACCACATTAGTTAATTTGGGTTATCAGTCTACCAAATCAGACAATTTGCTTTTTACTAAGATGAAACAAATTTCAGCTATTTACATCCTCATATATGTTGATGACTTATTTATTACAGGTGATGTTGAATCTAAAATCAACAATCTCATTCAATATCTAAACAAACAGTCCTCAATCAAAGATCTTGAAAGCTTAAATTATTTTCTAGACATAGAAGTCAAGAGGAAGTCAAATTCAGAGATAATTCTAAGCCATAAGAAGTATATCACGGAGCTACCGATCAAGTCTAAAATAGATGGGCCAAAATCACAGCCAACTCCAATAATAACCAACCAACAATTATCTAAAAACAGGGGAGAAAATCTACCATAACCCGTATGGATTTCGCTTCGGGGCAAAAATCCAGACCAACTGAGTCTACGCGGTGGGTCTAGATCAGGATTTGAAAAACCAAAGACAGATTTGGGATAGAAAAATCTCATCCCAACCCGCTCTATCGCCATCCCTAAATGGAAATGGGTTAAGGTTACATGGAGCAAAGAATAATGACACTGTTATTCATTTTAATTGCTGGGAGAGAAGAATGATACTATTATTAGTTTTAATTGATGGCGAGGTCACGTGACCTCCAGCTTTCATGTGGCTACACCCCTCTTTATGCATATGCGTATGAATGTGTCTAATCTGCATTTAGTTATTAATTATTTTGTACATTTCATTCTCTTAATATTCTCATCATTTGTTTCTAATATAGCAAATGACTTTATCTTCCAAACATGGTAAAGATGCATTTGAAATTAACGAACAAACGATTTATTTTTATTTTTCATAATCATACAATCAAACAATCTATTTCTACACTATCATACAATTCTACAAATTTTATCGCCATTAGGCCATCAAAATAACAAGGAGGTAGATTTGAGATATTTGTGGAAAGAATCATGTAGACAAATTGAAATATTTAAGCAAATATGTCCAAGGCAAAATCTTTAGAGAACATTGGTTCTCTTTTTTGTTTTTAGATGATCTCATTTTCCATCAATATGGCAAGCTGATCCTCTCTACCGACTGATATCCGTCGTTCAATTTCCAAACGAGTAAACACTAAAATACATTGGAAAACATGTTTTCAAAAAAAAAACCATACTGGAGGATTGTATCTTGGACCAGTCTATTCTAACGGTGGGTCTACCCAGCGTCCATGACCTTTTATCAGCTGGATCAATTCATCAGTTGCTTGCTCCATCGCGATATCCCTCTTAACCAATTTCTGTAATATAGAAATCTTTATTATTTATTTCTATATATTTAGTTGCATTTGAATTTTAATAACAGTTAATATACCAAACATGAGCATCTTGTAAAACTAACTCATTTTTTAGAAAAAACAAGAGGCAGTAATTATTCGGCAGTATACCACCGATCTTAGTGTAATTTTTTTATTTTACCCTGATGTTCGGTCGGCTGTATACCACTGCTCAAACCGGGTAAAATGGATTTCATACCGTATGCTCTGAGAGTCTGAAATATGAACATACCTCCCTTACAAAAAGGTTAATCGTTCCAGGTAGAAGACCACCAAGATATCCAAAATCTTCATCAACCATCTCAGCTATCTCATTCACTGAGCAACCCATAATAGCAATCTATACAAGTGATGCGTTAATAATTTCCTCAAATTATAAACTTGTAAATAATTGAAATTAAAAACATATATTGTTAATTTTTTTCACTTACAGACACGCCAGGCAGATGCGAAGTTTTATCCCTGATCTCAGCACTAACCATCTGAAGATCAAACTCTGTATGTCTGCATGATGGGCATGAAGCATATACCTGTGGTACATCATAATTTTTCAAATGGGTTATTTGTTAACTCTAAGCTACATGTATGTATATATGCATGTATATGCCCACTTTATGTTGTTAATCATCAACACTGTTATATTGCCCCTTCCCTTAACGCAAAATAAATCTGCAGCTACCTTTGGTTTTTCGGTGGTCTATTACCGTTTTGTCACCTTTTTTCTGACTAGACCCTACCGAAAATGGTTTTCGACGAACCATCTCATTTTTTTCTTTTCGATTTTCGACAGATTATTGCCGACTTTTGCATTATACAATAAGTAAAATTGTAAACTGTTTTATTCGGCTGAAGTCCCAATAATCGTTTTTTAGCTGGAACCCTTAAAATTTACTTCTTATCCGAAAATAGAGTCTCTTTAACAATATCCTATGTAAATCATTGGAACATACCATTCTAAACAGTGTTTATAGCATTAGACATGGTTTCAGGTATCGGATGGTATCTCGAAATTTTGATGCTACCATACCGGTATCCACGGTAACAGAACCGAAACCAAAGGAAAATATCAATTTCGGTTAGGGGTTACAAAAAAATTTGAAACCAAAATATCAGCATACTCGACCTCGATTTCTTCCTTGCCCTAACTTCGTCGACTCAATTTCTTCCTTGCCCTATCATCGTAAACTCAATTTTGAGAGTGGAAGCTTTGTCTTCGGCTATCTAGTAGCATCGCGGCAGTCGATTTTAAGAGAAAATTTAGTTTTTTTCTTCTTCTAAAGGTTCGGCGATTGGTTTTGAGAGCGGCAATCAATTATGAGAGAGGGAGAAAATTCCTAAGAGTGACAAGAAATGGATTTGGATTATTATTAAGTTGATTGGACTGTGTTTTAACTTGGGCTATTTTGTGTTAGGCTGGACATTTTATTATTAAGTTAAATGTAACGACCCACTATTTTGGACCATTCAAATCGACAATAATCCACACATGTCTGGCTTGAATAATTCAAAATAACAGATTGTAAATAAATTTGGAGCAAATGAAATCAAATACACAGAATCATAGACACAGAACATATCAGAATAACTCGCAGCGGAATATAAAAAAACCATAGTAGTTCATGAAGCTACTATAACAAACTCTCAAAACATAATACATAATATCTGCTTGAAAACATATACAATAGACATCTTAAATAAATAGAAGTTTATGAATACCAGAACTGAAATAGAACAACTGAACTGAAAGGAACAGATAACTAGACAAGCAGAATCTCCAGCGATTCCTAGCTCCAGAAAGAAATCCAAAGTTAAGCTGTAAATACTCAGGCTGACCCGAGCGTAAAGTAAAACACAAAACACTCGAGTCAGGACAATATATACTTATATAATGTAAACCAACTCAAGTGAGCTGTAGTAGAAATGCACAATAACTCAAAGGATGCTTGGGATCGCCCATCCTTCAAGGATCAGTTAAACAATAAATTAAATACACCCCGTGGTTAAAATTTCAAAATGGTATTTTATTCTTCGAAATCAAATATCATTTCAAAATTCAATATCCTTCAAAAATCCATTTCAAAATATCAAAATATCATATTTCAAAATAGTTTATATTTCGAAACAAATTACTTTATTTTAAATCATAAAAATAAAGTTATTATTAATAATTAAATTATTAAATTTCCAAAATTTTAATCTTTCATTCGTTCACTTAAATTAATTAAAACAATGAAAATTCAACTTTTGCAGCATTTAGAAAATGCTACGGAAAGTCACATTTAAAACAGTTCAATTTAACAAAAGACAGCATTTAAAATGCTGTAATAGGGTTACATTAGTTTCAAATAAACTTAGTTAAATTCAACCATTATAACATTACAAAAATGCTATAATAGCCTTTAATTAAATTTAGCCATTTGGTTCATTATTATCAACTACAGCATTTACAGATGTTGTATTATCATTTACATTAGAATTAATAGCATTTCAGAGATGCAGTTAATTAACTTCAAATATTCAGTATAATTTCACAAACAATTATATTTTTATATAAATCATTTTTAACTTATAAAATCATATATAATCATTCAAATACCCTTATATTCATGATTTTATAAAGTTAAACCTCCATTCAAAAATCAAAATTTAATAATAATTCACTTATTAAATTCCAATTTTAAATTATAAATTCATTAAATTAAATTAACTTAACACTTAATTTTAAAATTTCAAAATAACTTAATTCCATTTTTATTTACTTAACTTAAAGTTCACTCTTAAGCCAAATTCACAAATTTCCAATTTTAGTTATATTTCAAAATTTCAACTTAAATATTCATTCATTTCACATTTTAACTTTATTCAAAATCATTAATATAATATAAAAATCATTTAAATTCACTTTAATCCAAATTATCATGAAGTTATCACATTTCATATTTAATTTAAATTCCAATTATCACCCAATTAAAATTTCCCAAAATAACTTACATTTCAAATTTTCTAGTTTTACCAATAATTTATTTCACTTATAAATTTTCAAAAAAATCAATAATGCTTACATAAATCATTTTTTATTTAGTTTAAATCAAATATTATAATATTTACATTTCAAAAATATTTTTAAGATTTTTATAAAAACATATTTTAACAACGGGTCTGTATTTCGTTTCTAGTCTAAGTAAAGTGATACGGGTAATATATCATTTCAACCCGTAATTTACAAAGATACCCGGGTTTGATCATTTCAAACCCGCAATCCCAAGTAAATGAAAATAATTGAAAATCATTCAGGCCTATCATTTCAGCCCATAACGATTTTCTCCTATTCTAAAGTCCGTTCGGGTATGTATCATTTCAACCCATAGTGATTCTAATCTAAAGGGAACTTGCAGTGTGATAAACTGATAAAAATAATAGAACAGCATAATATAACAGTAACATATAATATAATAGGTGTTTAAGCATGGGTGAACATCATAAAATCATAACATAGCAAGTGTAACATGATAATGCATTTTACAGATTCAAAAGGGGTCAATTCACTAGTTATATATGTACATATTGTCTGGTGAGAATAACTCACCTGTATAAGCTGGAGATGACAACCAAATGCACAAATAAGGAACTTCAAAAGCACGATAACACAACAATGATTTGAGAGTGGGAGAGCCAAGGCTAATTGCCTTGTTAAATATCAAACAAAACAAAAACAAACATGAATTACAAACCAAAATATTACAAACAATGCTAGGAATAACTATACAATTCAAAGCTAGAGCTTTTGCACTTGCATTCAACCACTTATACTTCAGCTATGGCCTGGAAAGACACTGTAATGGGATTGTTTTGGATCAGGTTTGGATCAAGTTCAGGTCATATAGGGGTCGCCATAGCAATATAAAGAGGAGATGAAGGATATGTGCTTGAATTTCAAAACAAGGCAACACAACTACAAGCAACAACAAGATTTCAAGGCCTAAATGGGTTCGACCAAGGGACTATTGGGCATGGCCTGATCTGGAAGGATAAACTACAGGTGCTACAGAGGTCCAAGGCTCAGGTTATGGCTGGTGGTGGTGGTGTTTGGCCGGCCAAAGTGGAGGAGAGAGGTGGTGGAACAAGTTAGGCTAGGCTATGAACATTAAGGTGGAGTTTTGTTTATTTTTAGGTGGATCTTCTTCATCAAGGGGCATGGCCATGGCTTGGGGCTGGGCTGGAGGAGGTGTTGACCAGATGTGGTGGTGGTGGAGGAGGCCAAGGTGGAGGAGGAAGGAGGAGCTGAGCATAGAAGGTGAGAAAACAAGTGCAAAATCATAAGAAAACAAGTAGAAATTGCATAGAAAAGAAGAAATTTTTTTACCAAGCTTTACTTCAGGTTAATGGCCGAATTTTTTGGTGATTGAGAATTTTAATTTTCGTGAAAATGAAGTGAGGAAGTGGCTGAAAGAATGAGAAAAGAATCGGCCAAAATTGATTACAAGTGGAGGTTGAGAAAATGAAAAGGTGGAAGGTAAAAGGACTTGGAATTTAAAAAGTTTAAAACCTTTCAAATTTCTATATTTTCTTTTCATAAGTTTAATTATCTAAAAATACATATAATTTCAGTTAAAATTCGAATATATAACAAATATACAAAATATAAATAAATAAATATTAATTATATATGATTAAAATAAGAAAATAGTATAAAATGAAAACTAGTCTAGAAAATTTGAAAATAAACAGAATAAACTTTGGAAGATTTATATGGACTTAGAAAATATTTATAAATAAATATAATAACACAAAAATAAAATGCATTCACAAAAATAAATAAATAAATTTTAATTAAATATAATTTAAATGAAGAAAATAGCAGAAAAATGGAAACTAGCCTTTAAAAATAGAAAATAAATGCAATATATTTTGGAAAATTTTTATTATCACTTTAAAAATATTAAAAGATAAAAATATACATAAAATAAAATATTAACACATATTAAAATAAAATATAACAAAGAAAATATGATTTATATAATTTAAAATAGGCAAAATAAAACAAATTATACTCAAAATTGAAATGTACGTAACTTTTACAATTTAACTCCGTTTTCAATGAAAAGAAAAGTAGTATTCAAGTTATTACATCTATTTTCATAATAAAAGATAAAATTTAAGAATTTAAATAATTTAAATTTGAAGTTTAAAAGTCAAAGTTTGAACAGTTTGACCAGAAATTCATTTTTACAGTAAAATATTCAAATTATACTAGTTTGAACTATAAATCACTTAATAATCAACATTTATATTTAAAAATGAAATATTTGAAATAAACCATTTTAAAAATAATTTAAATAAAAGAAAGTCAAATTTAAAATATATACAAAAATCTAGGGCTGTTACACTCTCCCCCACTCAAATCTTTTCGTCCTCGAAAAGGAAGGGAGCGGAGAAACAACTAGAAAGAACAATAGGTTGGAAGACATCCCGAAAGAAGGTAGGGAAGAAAAGTAGCTAGGAGGGAAAGCAGGTTGAAAGAGAAGGATGAACCATTATTTTAAATTGTTGGTTAAAGAGGTAAAATATTTAAAACACTTTAAAATCCTTTAGGAAGGAAAATAACTGATCAAAATATCCTTTATATAATATTTTATCAAAATACTTTTATAACTCGATGTTTCAACAAGTTTATCCTTGTTCCTGTAGACTCTGGTAGTGCGTTGATCAGGCGCAAAACTGGAATTCTCCAGGTACTTAGTAGACCTGTTTCAACACCTAGTGAAAATACTGGGAAAACCTTTAAAAACAGATATGGAAAGTACAATCCAAACAAAAACGAATCAAATCATGGATCGCAGATACACAATGGTTACGCCTGGGTCCCCCAGGAAACATCCGTACCTTTTAAGCATTCACTGCCTTGCGAATTTCGCCATGCAACAAAACGGTGGACCGCAGGATACATAAAAATGGTTACGCCTGGATCCCCCAGGAAACATCCATACCCCTTAAGCAATCTCTGCCTTGCGGATTACGCCACTAACACGACCATAGATCGCAGATACACAATGGTTACGCCTGGATCCCCCAGGAAACATCCGTACCTTTTAAGCAATCACTGCCTTACGAATTACGCTATGCAGTCGAGTTCGTAAGACCATGGGTAACGCCATGGAATTCGAAGGACACTCGAGTATCATATCCGGAAAACCAAAATCAGAGAGAATAATATCGATAGAATGAATCCAAGATGTGGCCACAAATCGGATATCAAGCAGAAGGCACTTTCCATATCTTTACTTCGAAAATATGTATCATATAGTACCTTTTCAAATCACTTTCAAATATCGTACTTATATAATATCCATTATATATAAGATTTCACTTTCAAATTGAGTACCTTTTCAAATCTATAGTTTTCGAATCAATTTCATACTCATACAAATCAATTTTATATAAGTTCGACAACTTCCAAATCAAGTGTTTAGTAACATAAGGTTCTCAAATTTCAATTTGTTTCAATATCAGTTCAATTTCAAAATCATATACAATTTCACCGAATTATTTCTTCTCAAATTAATTATCTTTAGTTTCAACGTTTCCAGAATAATAGATTTAGAAAATAAATCCAAATTTCCAAATCAATAATTTAAGTCAACCAATTCATTTCCAAAATCAAATGTTTTCAAAATCATCTTATACTTATGTAAGGTCCATCTTATATAAGGATCAAATTTTTCAAAATAAATTTCGCTGTATGAAGAGCCATATGGGATTTGAATATCTTTGCTTTTATAGGTTATATATCTTTGTAATTTAAATTGGAAAAGTAAGCAAAGATATTCTAACCCGACAGCTTTCAATTTCAGTGTCAAAATATATCACTGATATTAGAATATAAGATGTACACACGTCATCATTTCGCAAAATCACATTTGATCGCTCGCTCGATCACACAAGTTCGCTTTCGAACTAGTATTGTCCATTCGATTTCCCTAATGCGGACTTCGATATGGTTTCTCGACTAGAAGCCATCAGTCTCCTTGCATAGCCATATACTATGATAGAGAATTCTGGAATCAAGCCCAAAATCCATATCAAATATTCGCCATCAAGAATCGAATGAAAAATCCTAACACGAAATGGTGTAATCCATCTCGAACTTGTGTACTCAAACTTGGATCAAATTAATTATGCGAATAAAATAGCATACGTACAACTTATATATTTATTTCAACTTGTTAAATATATAGTTTCATAAAGATGTTACTAAGTTAAAACATTTAAACTAAATTTTATTCAAAATATTTTGAAGACCAAATTCTTTTCAAAACATTTCAAATCTAAATTTCATATTAGAAAATTTTAAAATAGCCTTATTCATTTACTTAACAAAACAGTTTCAACTTATTTAAATCATATTACTTCATACTTAAACATTCAAAACAAACTTATATACTTTATCAAATTACTTTTCAAAATTTCTTAGCTTTGAAAAGTTAACCTTGATTTGGAAGTGCTCGAACCTTTAAAATAGTTGAAGAAATCATATTTCAATCCAAGAGTTGGAAATCACAATTAAATCAGTAAATCCATTCCAAAAATAGGGTTATATCAATCAAATCCAAAACTCAAGGACTGAACACCGGCTCATTTCAAATTTTACAAATATATTTACATATATCTTTCGAATATCACATCACACTTCGGAATTTGAAATCTAAATTGGTTTCACAAATCAATCGCATAGCAATGCTACCGAAGTGGCCTCTCCCTCACTCAGAAACTCGAAAATCAATGTCGATGATGCGTGCACTCATCACCGAAATTATTTTCCAGCGACACAAGTGAGTTCTGGACTTCCATTTACTTTGAAAACTTCTTTGAAATTCCTTCAAAATCATTAAAACCCATTAAAATCATTGACACATTACTTATTCGAAAAAATAATTTCAATCATATTATTTATTATTTCAAAATCTTAAAACCAGTTCCAAAATGCCGGAGTTCAATCACTTAAATTCAGATTCAAAACCTTCAGTTATAAATCATTTTATATGAAACCATTTCTTATAAAATTTTCACAATTTCAAATCCTTTCAAAACATCAAATTCTCATTTTTTTAAAAAGGTATATAATCCTTATCAAAAACATTTCATCTTTATATAAAAATATGGTCATCCTTATCAAAATAAAACTACGATGAATACAAAATTTTTAAAAGACAATCAACCACAAACTTTCCAAGGGACGATTCAAGGATGGATTTCAAAGCAAATCAGAGATTCAAATTTAGAAGGACTCTAATCAAATAGAATTCTAATTCAAAGATAGGCTCAAACGAAGATAAGATAATTAAATTACCAAATAGAAGATGGATAAGCCTATATGAATCGCGGGCGACCTTAACTGGTCAACCGTGACTTCAGGAATATAATCGATGCGAAAATCTAAGGCAAATCGACCTTCGATTGCCAGAGATAGAATCTAAATATAGCAGAAGATAGAAAACATCGTAAACCGAGGATACAGAAATCTCCGATGAATCAATGCCAATTATAATCATTCAAAGATTTGCGGAATCGCCACCCTATAAAGGTCATACAAAGTGGAGTGATGCAATGCTCCAAAATCAAAAGAATACAATTAGGGGAGACAGGAATGGATTTCAGAACAAGTGGGAGCGTTCCAAAATTCAAAGGAATCTTATTCGATAAGAATCCAAACGAAGATTAGAGATATATAACCTATATCGATACAGAAAAATTCCCATAAAAATTTGGAAAGACTCGAATTCATAACATACGAAAACAGAAGCATAAATATCTTTAGTTGGACAACTTTAGCTAAGAAAAAGATACAACAGAGTTTACTCAAAGCATCCTAACAAACTACTGATTTTGCCATACCCAAAATAGATCCCTATCAACAATGGATCTAGATCAATCAAGAGAGAAGTTCAAAATTTTAGAGGATCCTAATCAAAGAAATTACTAACAAGGTGGATACGAAAGGAATGTAGTTTAAGAAATATTTTACTTTTAAAGCAAGGAAATTTATATCAAAATAATCTTTCAAAATTCTTTAAAAATCATTTGAAAATCATTTTATACTTCGAAAATACGTTCTCTCACAAAGAAATGATTCTGAGATTGATTTCACTCATTCTAGGGTATTTCTACCCTATCTCTAATGAGTTTTTGCTCCGCAGGCTAAGGTTTGCCTAAAACCAAAGCTCTGATACCAACTGTAACGACCCACTATTTTGGACCATTCAAATCGACAATAATCCACACATGTCTGGCTTGAATAATTCAAAATAACAGATTGTAAATAAATTTGGAGCAAATGAAATCAAATACACAGAATCATAGACACAGAACATATCAGAATAACTCGCAGCGGAATATAAAAAAACCATAGTAGTTCATGAAGCTACTATAACAAACTCTCAAAACATAATACATAATATCTGCTTGAAAACATATACAATAGACATCTTAAATAAATAGAAGTTTATGAATACCAGAACTGAAATAGAACAACTGAACTGAAAGGAACAGATAACTAGACAAGCAGAATCTCCAGCGATTCCTAGCTCCAGAAAGAAATCCAAAGTTAAGCTGTAAATACTCAGGCTGACCCGAGCGTAAAGTAAAACACAAAACACTCGAGTCAGGACAATATATACTTATATAATGTAAACCAACTCAAGTGAGCTGTAGTAGAAATGCACAATAACTCAAAGGATGCTTGGGATCGCCCATCCTTCAAGGATCAGTTAAACAATAAATTAAATACACCCCGTGGTTAAAATTTCAAAATGGTATTTTATTCTTCGAAATCAAATATCATTTCAAAATTCAATATCCTTCAAAAATCCATTTCAAAATATCAAAATATCATATTTCAAAATAGTTTATATTTCGAAACAAATTACTTTATTTTAAATCATAAAAATAAAGTTATTATTAATAATTAAATTATTAAATTTCCAAAATTTTAATCTTTCATTCGTTCACTTAAATTAATTAAAACAATGAAAATTCAACTTTTGCAGCATTTAGAAAATGCTACGGAAAGTCACATTTAAAACAGTTCAATTTAACAAAAGACAGCATTTAAAATGCTGTAATAGGGTTACATTAGTTTCAAATAAACTTAGTTAAATTCAACCATTATAACATTACAAAAATGCTATAATAGCCTTTAATTAAATTTAGCCATTTGGTTCATTATTATCAACTACAGCATTTACAGATGTTGTATTATCATTTACATTAGAATTAATAGCATTTCAGAGATGCAGTTAATTAACTTCAAATATTCAGTATAATTTCACAAACAATTATATTTTTATATAAATCATTTTTAACTTATAAAATCATATATAATCATTCAAATACCCTTATATTCATGATTTTATAAAGTTAAACCTCCATTCAAAAATCAAAATTTAATAATAATTCACTTATTAAATTCCAATTTTAAATTATAAATTCATTAAATTAAATTAACTTAACACTTAATTTTAAAATTTCAAAATAACTTAATTCCATTTTTATTTACTTAACTTAAAGTTCACTCTTAAGCCAAATTCACAAATTTCCAATTTTAGTTATATTTCAAAATTTCAACTTAAATATTCATTCATTTCACATTTTAACTTTATTCAAAATCATTAATATAATATAAAAATCATTTAAATTCACTTTAATCCAAATTATCATGAAGTTATCACATTTCATATTTAATTTAAATTCCAATTATCACCCAATTAAAATTTCCTAAAATAACTTACATTTCAAATTTTCTAGTTTTACCAATAATTTATTTCACTTATAAATTTTCAAAAAAATCAATAATGCTTACATAAATCATTTTTTATTTAGTTTAAATCAAATATTATAATATTTACATTTCAAAAATATTTTTAAGATTTTTATAAAAACATATTTTAACAACGGGTCTGTATTTCGTTTCTAGTCTAAGTAAAGTGATACGGGTAATATATCATTTCAACCCGTAATTTACAAAGATACCCGGGTTTGATCATTTCAAACCCGCAATCCCAAGTAAATGAAAATAATTGAAAATCATTCAGGCCTATCATTTCAGCCCATAACGATTTTCTCCTATTCTAAAGTCCGTTCGGGTATGTATCATTTCAACCCATAGTGATTCTAATCTAAAGGGAACTTGCAGTGTGATAAACTGATAAAAATAATAGAACAGCATAATATAACAGTAACATATAATATAATAGGTGTTTAAGCATGGGTGAACATCATAAAATCATAACATAGCAAGTGTAACATGATAATGCATTTTACAGATTCAAAAGGGGTCAATTCACTAGTTATATATGTACATATTGTCTGGTGAGAATAACTCACCTGTATAAGCTGGAGATGACAACCAAATGCACAAATAAGGAACTTCAAAAGAACGATAACACAACAATGATTTGAGAGTGGGAGAGCCAAGGCTAATTGCCTTGTTAAATATCAAACAAAACAAAAACAAACATGAATTACAAACCAAAATATTACAAACAATGCTAGGAATAACTATACAATTCAAAGCTAGAGCTTTTGCACTTGCATTCAACCACTTATACTTCAGCTATGGCCTGGAAAGACACTGTAATGGGATTGTTTTGGATCAGGTTTGGATCAAGTTCAGGTCATATAGGGGTCGCCATAGCAATATAAAGAGGAGATGAAGGATATGTGCTTGAATTTCAAAACAAGGCAACACAACTACAAGCAACAACAAGATTTCAAGGCCTAAATGGGTTCGACCAAGGGACTATTGGGCATGGCCTGATCTGGAAGGATAAACTACAGGTGCTACAGAGGTCCAAGGCTCAGGTTATGGCTGGTGGTGGTGGTGTTTGGCCGGCCAAAGTGGAGGAGAGAGGTGGTGGAACAAGTTAGGCTAGGCTATGAACATTAAGGTGGAGTTTTGTTTATTTTTAGGTGGATCTTCTTCATCAAGGGGCATGGCCATGGCTTGGGGCTGGGCTGGAGGAGGTGTTGACCAGATGTGGTGGTGGTGGAGGAGGCCAAGGTGGAGGAGGAAGGAGGAGCTGAGCATAGAAGGTGAGAAAACAAGTGCAAAATCATAAGAAAACAAGTAGAAATTGCATAGAAAAGAAGAAATTTTTTTACCAAGCTTTACTTCAGGTTAATGGCCGAATTTTTTGGTGATTGAGAATTTTAATTTTCGTGAAAATGAAGTGAGGAAGTGGCTGAAAGAATGAGAAAAGAATCGGCCAAAATTGATTACAAGTGGAGGTTGAGAAAATGAAAAGGTGGAAGGTAAAAGGACTTGGAATTTAAAAAGTTTATAACCTTTCAAATTTCTATATTTTCTTTTCATAAGTTTAATTATCTAAAAATACATATAATTTCAGTTAAAATTCGAATATATAACAAATATACAAAATATAAATAAATAAATATTAATTATATATGATTAAAATAAGAAAATAGTATAAAATGAAAACTAGTCTAGAAAATTTGAAAATAAACAGAATAAACTTTGGAAGATTTATATGGACTTAGAAAATATTTATAAATAAATATAATAACACAAAAATAAAATGCATTCACAAAAATAAATAAATAAATTTTAATTAAATATAATTTAAATGAAGAAAATAGCAGAAAAATGGAAACTAGCCTTTAAAAATAGAAAATAAATGCAATATATTTTGGAAAATTTTTATTATCACTTTAAAAATATTAAAAGATAAAAATATACATAAAATAAAATATTAACACATATTAAAATAAAATATAACAAAGAAAATATGATTTATATAATTTAAAATAGGCAAAATAAAACAAATTATACTCAAAATTGAAATGTACGTAACTTTTACAATTTAACTCCGTTTTCAATGAAAAGAAAAGTAGTATTCAAGTTATTACATCTATTTTCATAATAAAAGATAAAATTTAAGAATTTAAATAATTTAAATTTGAAGTTTAAAAGTCAAAGTTTGAACAGTTTGACCAGAAATTCATTTTACAGTAAAATATTCAAATTATACTAGTTTGAACTATAAATCACTTAATAATCAACATTTATATTTAAAAATGAAATATTTGAAATAAACCATTTTAAAAATAATTTAAATAAAAGAAAGTCAAATTTAAAATATATACAAAAATCTAGGGCTGTTACATTAAAATTCTTGTTTAATTAAGTTTAATTTATTATTAAATTGAATTTATTGTTAATTTTAATTTGCTTAGGATTTATTAAAATTCAATTTGTTGTTTTACTTTTACAAAGATTTTAGTTGCATTTTCAATAAAAAAAACCATTGAAGATCAAAATTGGGACTGAAACGAAACCAAAACTGAAATTTCCAAAATCGTATGAAACTAAGAAAATCTTAAATGAGCGAAACCGAGTACTTGAACCTTGGTATTAGTAGCATTTTTTCTTTCTTTTTATATTTTTCCATTTCATTATATAAGCACAAATCATTGAAGGATGATATGAAACATAAGTAACAAATAGCTTACTGTTTTTGTGTTGCGCATTCTGCAGCCTTGAAGTAAATTAAAAGAAGTATTTTTCAAAAAGTCAAAATCTTGATCAGGAGCCTCAAGCATTAAACCATCACCGAGTCCATCAACGAGAAGAGCACCAACATTGCTTCCAGCCTCAATTAGCAGATCATCTCTGTATTTGTGTGAAAAAGGTGTCAGGGATAAAAATTTCACATTATGTTATACAGTGGCATTTTAAAACTTACTTATCGGTTCCTTCAGGATATTGTAAATGATGAATTACTGGGAAATTCAGAGCTTTATCTTCTAAGTAATCAAAAAGCCTGAAAAAAGGAGGAGAAATTCAAGCTAAAGCATTTCAAACCGAATTTTTTTTTCAAAACAAAATATATTTATGATAAAATACTACCTTCTTGCTGCATGAACCCTGCTTATTTTATCTTCAGTGTATGGAAAGTTGTGCAGTAACATGATGATATCATTAACTTCTTTAAGTACATTGAGATCTTCGTAGGGTTCATCGCCTCTTAGCATCACAGCTAGTCTAGAGCCTACATTAAAAAAAATTAAAAAGTATCAAATGAAACAAAATTTAATCCTTTTGTAAGAATGTTGGGAAAATCCGCAGTTTTGTTTTATGGATAAAGGACCAAAATTTAATGGTTTCATACTTTGCACATTATGATTCAATGAATTTTAAAAGGTTTTACCTTCAGGCAAAAGCTTGTAGGCGCCAGTCCAAAGTTCTTGAAGATTTACTAGTGCAATAGCATTAGGAAGTTGTTTAGTAAGCAGTTCGGATAAAGGTACCAAAACTCCCATACTGACATCAATCAATCTTTTTAGAGCCAATCTCTGGAATAAAAGATTAAATTTTTAACCACTTCATGAAAAATTATTAAACTAAAGAAATTAATGTTAGGATTAACAGATCAAATTTACACACAGAATCAACATCTTCTGAAGGAGGAAGCTCTCTGAGCAAAATTGAATCAACCGTTGCCAAATCCTGACTTCTCAGTAGTCAGAAAAGTGCAAAATTCTTCTGTTATTATAAAATAAAAATATAAAATAACTTATCAAAACAGACCTTAAATGGCATGCCAACCACAAGTTTAGCTGCAATAGACTTGTATAGAAGTTTCGGTGTCTGACAGTGAGGAACAATCATCAATACATGTTGGAAAAGTTTTTTAAATTTTAAGTGAATTATTAAAAAGTTGACACTCATATATGTATATATGTGTGTATGTATGTGTGTGTATATATATACATATATATATATATGTATATGTGAATGGTCTCACATTGTAGGACAATAGGAATTCTCAAAGGCTAAATTGGACCCTTTGGGTACCCAATAATGCTCTTTTGTGAAGAGGGAGACCATGCTTGACCACCACACACGCGCGCCGACCGACCGGCTCGACCCAACCCGGGCCTTGTTGTGGTGCAGCAATTATATCTTTGGACGAAATTGGTAAATGTTTTCTGACATTTTTTTTGAGACGGTATCCGTTTTTTGAGTCAACGATCACCCCACGACTCAGTAAAACGTTCGACTTTGCAACGAACGACATTTTTTCTTCTACAAGCCATTCTTCCTCTTCTCTGCGAAACTCTTTTTTTCTAAAATCCGAGCAGTGTTTTTTGAGTGCAATTGAGTCGACTCCGTTTGTATAGACGGATCGATACAACGAAACCAAACAAAAAAAGGCTGCTTTATCCTATAAGCAGCGGCGATTGTTTGACTACTTGCACCCTTGAGCAAAATGCCGAAACGTCTTCAAGACGGTCTTAGAATACACGACTCAGCCAAAGTTCATTTGTTTCCAACAAATTAAAGATGACACCGACAACAATAACTTCTGCTGCTGATTCAGATGTCGCCGCCCCCGCATCGCTGTTTCAGGTCCCCATGGTGTCTGCTGCGCCCTTTAGATTCGAGGGCCTCCATTTCAAGCGATGAAGACAGAAGATGGAGTTCTTTCTGGCAATGAGGAAGATAGCCGCTATGCTGACAACAGATAAACCGCAGCTGCCAGACAGACCCTGCGAAGCAGACGTAGATCTACTGAAAGCTTTGACAAAGAAATCGAAGGAGTTGCAAATCTGGACAGAGCAGGATTATCTCTGCAAGAACTTCATCATCAACAACGATCTCTACGACTATTACAACCCCAACAAAACAACAAGGGAAATTTGGGAAGCGCTACAAAAAAGTACGATTTAGAGGAAGCAGGAGTAAAGAAGTTTGACATCGGTCGCTACCTCAAATATCAAATGACAGGTCCGCAGAGGTGCAGTCTCATAAGCTTCAGAAAATAGTTCATGAGATCATCTCTGAAGGTATGAGTTTAAATGAACGATTTCAAGTGGCAGTTTTGATTGATAAGTTACCTTCCAGTTGGAAGGATTTTAAAAATAATCTTAGACATAAAACTAAAGAATTTTCATTAGAAAGTCTAATAACCCGTCTCCGTATTGAGGAGGAACCTTATAAATAGGATATGAAGGAAGAAGTGCTTGCTGTTTCAGGCAACACTAAGAAAGCTACAGTTCTGAAACCAAATCACAAAAGCTTTAAAAATCGAAACTGCAAGCCTAATTAGAACCGCAACAAACAGAATTTGAACAAAGGTCATCAGAAACCACCCTAAAAGAATGACACTGGACATTTGTTTCTTTGTTACAACTGTGGAAAACCGTGTCATATGGCACGAAAGTGTCAGAATAGGCCAAGCTCTGCACCGCAAGGTAACCTGACTGAGGAGCCTCTTACAGCTATGATTTTTGATGAGATTCGTCTTGTCGGCGGATCAAAGGTTTGGTGGGTAGATACTGGCGCTACACGTCATGTCTGTTATGACCGTGCTATGTTCAAAACATACACGGAGACCGAGGACAAGAAAGTGTTGTTGGAAGACTCTCACACCACCATTGTTGTTGGGATTGGAAGCGTAGAGCTGAAGTTTACCTCTGTAAAGATCGTCTTCTGAAAAACGTAAAACGCACACTCCAGAGATGAGAAAGAATCTTGTTTTGGGTTATCTTCTTAATAAGGCTGGGTTTACACAGACTATTGGAGCTGATATGTACACCACCCTATGAATGGTATGTTTGTGGATATGGGCTATGCAACCGATGGAATGTTTAAACTGAATGTTGAATGTAATGAAATGTCTGCTTCTGCTTATATGTTGTGTGATTTTAATATCTGGCACTCTAGACTATGTTATGTTAATAAAAGAATTATAAAGAACATGAGTAGCTTAGGTATAATCCCTAATATGTCGCTAAATGATTTTGAAAAATGTTATTTTTGTAATCAAGCAAAAATAACTAAAATCCCACATAAATCTACAATTAGAGAATCAGAACCTTTAGACTTGATTCATTCTGATATATATGAGTTTGATGGCACTCTGACTAGAAATGAACACCGCTACTTTATCACTTTCATTGACTATTGCTCTAATTTTACTTATGTATATCTTATGAAAAATAAAAGTGATGCATTTGAAATGTTTAAATCTTTCATAACTGAAATTGAAAATCAGTCTAATAAGAAAGTTAAAAAATTACGTAGTGATAGAGGAACTGAATAAGAATCAAGTTTATTTATTGACGTTTACAACTCACATGGAATAATACATGAAAAACTGCACCATATTCATCTGAAATGAATGGTAAAGCTGAAAGGAAAAATAGAACATTAACCAAGTTAGTAGTTGCTATTTTACTTAATTCGGATGCATCATCACATTGGTGAGGGGGAAATCTTACTGACCGTATGTTATGTTTTGAATAGAATCCATTAGTCAAAAAGCAAAATTTTCACCTTTGAAATTTTAAGAAACTATAAATCGAATGCGTTTTATATTAAAACTTGAGGATGTTTAGCATATGTTCGTATATATGACCCTAAGAGAGTAAAATTAGCAAGTAATGCATATGAATGTGTATTTATTGGCTATGCTGTTAATAGCAAAACATATAGATTTTATGATCTGAATACACACAATATAATAGAATATAATGATGCTGGTTTTTATGAATTGAAATTTTCTTTTAAATTAAGGAATAGTGTGGGCACACATCAAGTAACACTATACCTATTAGAACAGAACAAAATGAATCTTCTAAAAACGAATCTAGAGGAAGTAAAAGAGCAAGAATTACAAAAGATTACGGTTCAGATTTTTGATGCCAATTTTTGGCAAGAGACTATAAATGATGAGATGAATTCTTTGCAATCTAATAAGACTTGATACTTGGTAGATTTATCATCTGGTTGTAAGTCTATAGACTATAAATGGGTACTTAAAAAGAAATTAAAGCATAATGAAACAGTTGATAAATATAAAGTTTGTTTAGTAGCTAAAGGGTTTAAGCAAAGAGAAAATATAGACTTTCACATGTAACTAGAATTACATTCATTCGAGAAGTAATTTCACTAGCATCTATTCTAATTTAATAATACACCAAATAGATGTTAAAACTGCATTTTCAAATGATGAATTAGAAGGGGAAATTTATATAGACCAATCTGAAGGCTTTGTAATTTATGGTCAAAAACATAAAGTTTGCAAGTTAGATAAATCATTATATGGTTTAAAACAAGCACCTGAGCAATGACATGAGAAATTTGATAACAATCTCACATGGTTTTAAAGTTAATGAAAGTGACAAATATATTTACTATAAATCTGAGAATGACATTTGCATTATTATATGTCAGTATGGAGATGATTTTCTTATCTTTGGATCAAACAATCATGCTATAAATAATGTCAAATCTTTGTTAAGTGCCAACTTCGACATGAAAGATCTAGGTGAAGCGAGTGTAATCCTTGAAATTAAGATTACTAGATCAGAAAAGAGAATTTCTTTGGATCAATCTCATTACATTGAGAAGATACTAAAGAAATAGAATTATTTTGACGGTAAACCTGCATGTACACTGTTTGCGCCAAAAATGGTCACAAACCCCAAGTATTGTGAAAGCACCAGTGAATGAATACAGATCAGCAATATTCAAACACAAATATCAGATCTAAGCAAGCAACAAACAACAATCCAGAAATAATGAACAGTGACACACAATTTATAGTGGTTCGGCTATCTCTGGCCTACGTCCACTTCAAGGTTTTTATGATTTTATTGCTCGATGCTTGAAGATTACAATTTCCTATCGCGTAGTACAACAGATTTTATGATTATAATCTGAATCTAAGGCAGCAATGGTGATCTGGAGTAAATCTGGCAGAGTCTGGGTGCTCTTTAGCTCTTAGAATTGTCCGGCCCCTTTTCTGAATGACCAGGGGCTCTATTTATAGGCGTAGGAGGCTGATATTTCGCCTAAAATTCGGGGAGACCAGTTCTGGTACGTGAGGGGGGGTCCATATGCCTGCTTTCAGGAAATCCGGGCCCACTTCGGGATCGATTCAAACTCAACTTCGAATCGATCAAGATTTGCTTCGATTGAGATGAAATTTGGCATGAACACTCTTCTATGCATACGCAAGCTCCTGTGAAAATTTCATAGCATTTGGACATGTAGATTGTGAGATATCATCGATTCGAAATAGTGTTCTTCGTCAGGCTGCTTCATTCGAATTGATCCCTTCGTATCGATTCCTTCGAATCGATGGTGGCACGTGATTCTGTGGTGACGTGGAGCGCAGCTTTCGTATCGATCCGCCTTTCTTGCCGAGTTTATCGAGTCACTCCGGGGATTTCGCCGTGTTCGTATCCATGCTTACCGTGTCGACTCGGGTCTTTCTGATCCGATGGATTCGAATGAGTTGCCTTCTGATGGATTCGAAGGACTTCAATCCGGTGGTTTCGAAGTGGAGTAATATCATGGATTCGAAGGATCTCAATTTGATGGATTCGAACCAGATGGGTGTGAGGTCTCTGCCATTCTGATTGATGCGGAGGCGATGGATTCGAACATAGCTCCTGCCGATGGATACGAAGATGTTGGTGCGAAGTCCATGGATTCGAACCGAGGCGTGAGGATGGATACGAAGATGAGGCCACTTCCTACAATTTGCATCGATCATAACTTGATCAAACGAACTCGGATTAACCTGGAATTTGAAATGTAGCCTTTTCTAGCATTGATCATCATCTCTAATTGATTCTGTCCCGATCGGAGCCTGGTAAAATTTTGACGTCATCCATTGCAGCCTTGTTTCCAATTGAACTCAAATCCTGATATTCATCATTCCTTGCCAATTTGTTGATATTCCAGCCTTGACCAAAAGGTGGGATAACATTTGCCCTCCAAAATATGCCTTATGATAATAAGGCGTGTTTTGAATAATTCCGTATCCGATATCCAAAGTCTATAGCCAATTCCATGCCCATCCGAACTCGAAGACTGAGTTATTAGTTCATCCTTTTCCAACAACCGAATCCAAGACCTCTTCGGGTCGATATCCAAATCTGTAACCTCTCTGGGCTCTTGCCAAGCGCAATCCACACCTGACGACCGTGGTCCAGTGTCCCTGGACGTTGAGCTAACCTCTCCGGGTTCTTGCCAAGCGCAATCCACACCTGACGACCGTGGTCCAGTGTCCCTGGACGTTGAACTAACCTCTTCGGGTTCTTGCCAAGCACAATCCACACCTGACGACCGTGGTCCAGTGTCCCTGGACGTAAGTAATGCCGTGGCTTAAGTCCTAAGCCGAATCCTGGTCACTCCGGACCCTTGCCGAGCATAGTCCATACTCGACGACCTAAAACAATAATCGATAATAGGGGGCCTAAGTCCTAGGCCGAATCCTGGTCACTCTGGACCCTTGCCGAGCATAGTCCATACTCGACGACCTTAATGAGTCAATTTACCACATTCGGGCAAAAAGACTCACCCCTTGCCAGGCGTAATCCACACCTGACGACCGTTTATCAAAAACAAAAAAGAATCCAATCAAAATCCAATCAAAAATCCAAATCAAATCGGAAAACCAGAAATCCATACCAAAAATCAAAATCATCATCCAAAACGGAGAACAATCATCCGAATGAATGCCAAAACCAGAAAAGCAAGCAAAATCAGGAGTTCAATCCAAACTCCAAAAACCAAACCAGAAAACCAAGTGTCCAATCCAAAAACAAAAGACAGATTTCACAAACCATGGCTTTGCGGTTTATCATCATTCAGAGCATGCCTAGGGGCTATCTCCGTCCCTATACATGTGTAAATGACTCGGTTGCTCGCCAATGGTCTGTTACTTATTTCATATTATCCTGATCAATTGATAACCAATCGACCACCATTCCTGAGCCTCATGCCATCCTGGCTTGAGGTGGGCGGTGGTTGCTCCTGCTCCACCGCTGCATTCCGAGCCCCAACATACTGCCTTAATTGTCCATTCCTTGCATGCTCCTCAATTATGTCCTTTAGGTGCCTGCAGCTGTTGGTATCATGCCCGTCCAAATCGTGGAAGAGACAGTGCTTTCCTGATGCCCTTTCTCGTTCAGAGGGTTCTCTCCTAGCCGACCTCCGGTAAGGAAGACGATTCCGGGTTTCCATGAATATCCGCTCCAGTGTCTCGTTTAATTCTGTGTATGTGGAAAACTTTGGATCCCTCCATCGCTTCCTGGCTTTTCCTGAATCGTCGTCCAGCTTCCTTTTTTCCTTATCTTTATCCGAGTTTCCGTTGGATGGTCCTCCACCCTCAGTCACATTCACCTCCTTTAACTTTAAGTCCATACATGCGTCTTCTTGCCGAAGGAACCTTTCAGCTTCGTGGAAGAATTCCTCGAGATCCAGTGGCGGGTCTCATACTAAAGATACCTTAAAATCTGAATTCTCTATGACTCCCGACACTACCGCCATCAAAACCATTGATGGATCCGGCCGATCCACCGAAGCTACCGCCGCATTGAACCGAGTTAGAAAAGCCCTAAGCGATTCATCCGTCCTTTTCTTTACCGATGTTAGCGTCATTACGTTCTTTGGTCTTTTGATATGAACCCGAAATTGTCCCAAAAACCTATCCACCAATTCCCTCCAAGTCCTGATAGATCCTTCTTCCAATTGTCTAAACCACATTGCAGCTAGATCTATCAAATACAACGGGAAACATCTGGCCATCACTTCCTCCGATGCCCCCAGCACTTCCATGTGCCTAGTGTATCTCATCAAGTGATCAGTTGGGTCAGCCTTGCCATTATATGCTTCTACGCTAGGTAACTTGAACTTAGGTGGATTCTGAGCTATCCTGATTTCCCGAGCGAACGGACTCCTGTTCACTCCTTCCAAGTCTCTATTGGTCAAACCTCCATGCATAGTCTTCCTAATGATTTCCATTAATCCAGCATTGTTTGTCAGGGGTTGCCCCCCGTGCTCCCGAGGGAACTCCGGCACATATTCTTCATGTGGCTCACTAGCAGCAACATTGGCCCTAGCCTTTTGAACTCCTTCCAAAGGTCCTCCTGTATTGGATCCTGCGGGCCTGCCCCCAAGCCCTTGTTGATTACCTTCTGGTTCTGTATTCTGTCCTTCGTTGGGTTCCATAATCCTAGCTCCTTGTTCCATATTTGCAGTTGCTGTAGTTGGTCCAAAGTTCTGTGTTCCTGCAGCTCTCATCTGCTCGAAGAAAGTCTGCATTATTGCATGTTGACTCTTTAGCAACCTCTCGTGTAATGAATTTGCCATAGCCTCCATTTCGTCTCTGGTAATGTAAATCGGAGCTCGTCCTTCTCCAGCTCCGGAGGATGCCTCTTGACTTCCTCCTTGTTGGCTTCTCTCAGCTCTTTGTCTTCTACTTGTTTGTCGAGTCATTGTCTTTCAAATCTGAATCCTTAAAATTTCAAACCTGAACTTTGAATCTGGTGTAGCGGGTGCTAGTTCTTCTCAGTGAAAGCACCAAAGTGTTTGCGCCAAAATTGGTCACAAACCCCAAGTATTGTGAAAGCACCAGTGAATGAATACAAATCAGCAGTATTCAAACACAAATATCAGATCTAAACAAGCAACAAACAACAATCCAGAAATAATGAACAGTGACACACAATTTATAGTGGTTCGGCTATCTCCGGCCTACGTCCACTTCAAGGTTTTTATGATTTTATTGCTCGATGCTTGTAGATTACAATTTCCTATCGCGTAGTACAGCAGATTTTATGATTATAATCTGAATCTAAGGCAGCAATGGTGATCTGGAGTAAATCTGGAAGAGTCTGGGTGCTCTTTAGCTCTTAGAATTGTCCGGCCCCTTTTCTGAATGACCAGGGGCTCTATTTATAGTCGTAGGAGGCTGATATTTCGCCTAAAATTCGGGGAGACCAGTTCTGGTACGTGAGGGGGGTCCATATGCCTGCTTTCAGGAAATCTGGGCCCACTTCGGGATCAATTCGAACTCAACATAGAATCGATCAAGATTTGCTCCGATTGAGATGAAATTTGGCATGAACACTCTTCTATGCATACGCAAGCTCCTGTGAAAATTTCATAGCATTTGGATATGTAGATTGTGAGATATCATCGATTCGAAATAGTGTTCTTCGTCAGGCTGCTTCATTCGAATCGATCCCTTCGTATCGATTCCTTCGAATCGATGGTGGCACGTGATTCTGTGGTGACGTGGATCGTAGCTTTCGTATCGATCCGCCTTTCTTGCCGAGTTGATCGAGTCACTCCGGAGATTTCACCGTGTTCGTATCCATGCTTACCGTGTCGACTCGGGCCTTTCTGATCCGATGGATACGAACGAGTTGCCTTCTGATGGATTCGAAGGACTTCAATCCGGTGGTTTCGAAGTGGAGTAATATCATGGATTCGAAGGAGCTTAATTTGATGGATTCGAACCAGATGGGTGTGAGGTCTCTGCCATTCTGATCGATGCGAAGGCGATGGATTCGAACATAGCTCCTGCCGATGGATACGAAGATGTTGGTGCGAAGTCCATGGATTCGAACCGAGGTGTGAGGATGGATACGAAGATGACGCCACTTCCTACAATTTGCATCGATCACAACTTGATCAAACAAACTCGGATTAACCTGAAATTTGAAATGTAGCCTTTTCTAGCATTGATCATCATCTCTAATTGATTCCGTCCCGATCGGAGCCTGGTCAAATTTTGACGTCATCCATTGCAGCCTTGTTTCCAATTGAACTCAAATCCTGATATTCATCATTCCTTGCCAATTTGTTGATATTCCAGCCTTGACCAAAAGGTGGGATAACATACACCATATGATCCTAGTGTAAAACTATTTAAGAACACTGGTGAAGATGTAAATCTCATTATGCGAGCATCATTGATAGCCTTCGGTATGCCAGTGATTATACTAGACCCGACATTGTCTATGTAGTGGAATTATTATGCAGGTTTACTAGTAGACCTAGTATAGAGCACTGACATGCTAACGAAAGGATCATGAGATACCCAAAATGAACTATGAACCTTGGGTTACATTATGAAAAGTTTCCAACTGTCCGTGAAGGATACACCGATGCAGACTGGAATACTTTATCCGATGATTCAAAAGCAACCAGTGACTATATATTTAGCATTGCTGGTGGAGTTATTTTTGAAAATCTAAGAAACAGACTATTTTGGCTCAGTCTACTATGGAGTTTGAGATGATAGCACTAGCCACAGCTAGTGAAGAAGCAGATTACTTAAGAAATCTACTAACTTAGATCCCTTTATGGGAAAATCGATACTAGATGCGTTGATCTGTTGCGATAGTACTACAGTTATCGCAAAAGTACAGAATGTTATTATAACGGTAAGAGACGACAGATACGTCGTAAGCACAGCACTATTAGAGGGCTACTCTCTTTAGGAGCTGTTCGAGTGGATTACATACGCAGTGATGAGAATGTGGATGATCCTTTGACGAAAGGATTAGCCAGAGAAAAAATCCTTAAAACCTCCTAAAGACTCGGACTACTGTCCTTAGATTGTTGAATCACATAATGGTAACCTGACCTAATGATGGGAGATCCTAAAAACTATGTTCAATGGGTAAGAACAAGTTGTGAAGTGATATGAGTTGAAGAAGCAATGAATTAATAGAATTTTTAATGAGATCTATACTCTATATAGAGTGGAGTACCTACCTTCAGGGGTACTCTTGATAGACTCACCTATGTGCATGTGGAAATGTGACCGTTTCTATGGAATTTTGGGCAAAATTCTTATAGCATTCACTAAATTGGGATAGTTGTGCATGACCATAAATACACGGCTATTTGATTGCATTCTAGAAAGATTGTATGTGGTTTGATGTCAGAAATAGAGTTCAAGATTATGTGTCACTCTAGTAAAAACTGAATCATATCCACTATGCAATGCTTCAAGTCGAAAGACACATTTGTTTATGCACAATTTTATGTTTTTAAAAGCTGCTCGGAAAAAAAAAATTATAAATTCAAGTGGGGGATTGTTGGAATTTTATTTTAAATTTTAGGTGAATTATTAACAAATTGATTAAGTGTGAAAGACTCTTGGATATGTGCATAGTCCCACATTGTATGACTATAGAAAAAATCAAGTATTTATACTTGATTCTTAAAGGCTAAATTGGACACTTTAGGCACCCAATGATGCTCTTTTGTGAGAAGAAAGACCATGCTTGACCGCCATACGTGTGCGCCGACCGATCGACTCGGCTCGGCCTCGGGCTTGCTGTGGTGCAACAGTAATAATTTTGGACGAAATTGGTAAACGTTTTTTGACCGTTATTTTTTTGAGACGGTAAAACTTCAGATCCGTTTTTTGATCCAACGATCACCCCACGACTCAGTAAAACATTCGACTTGGTATTCCATTTATTAAAATTGATTGTTAGACGAAATCAAAAATATAAATGACATAAGCTGTTCTTCTTCTTCTCGACGAAACTCCTTTTTCCTATAAACCGAGTAGTGTTTTTTGAGTGCAAATAAGTCGACTCCATTTGTGCAGATGGATCGATACTACGAAACCAAACAAAGAGATGTTGTTTTATCCTAGAGGCGGCGGTGATTGTTTGGCTGCTTGCACCCATGAGCAGAACGCCGAAACGTCTTCAAGACAGTGACAGAGTACATGACTCAGCCAAAGTTCATTTGTTTCCAACAATACAACTTAGCTATCATGAAAAAATAAGTTGGGGGCATGCAATTATAGATAATATTCTTCATACCGCAAAACTTCTTAAGAACAAGGCTAATTTAAAACTTACCTTCAATTTATCTGAGTGATACAGACATAAGAACCGAACCATCCCTATGTAGAACTCCACTGTAATCAACCTCTTCTCCCTATAAATCGAGAAATTATAGTTAGAAGTGAGTTATATATAACATCTTTATTGAAAATTGAAGTATACTTCTTTCTGCAAAGGAAGTTGCCCTGTTCTTCTCCGAAAGTGTAATAACGTCCGTGCTTCTCTTCAAAAGGAAACTGTTCAAATTACAACTGATTAATTCTTAAATTCTTGTTCCTTTTTTACATGTTCCTCAAATTGTGTAGAACGAACTAGAGTTAAAAACTTACCACTCTTTTTTGAATTTTAAAAGCCAGCATTCCCAGGTTAGCTAATTTTCTACTGAGAACAATTTCGTCTTCAGGTGGTTCCGTCAGTGAAACACTAATTGTATCACCTAATCCATCCTATAAAATAAAATATATATAAATAAACTACATCATTCCTCTCTATTTTGTACCAGTAGCCTATATCCCAAAATTAACAAAGAAACGGTAAATTTTCCTTGTCCAAACATGCTTGCGCGTGGAATCATTTAATATATGTACTGGGATAGTTTAAATGAATTATATTGTAAAAATTTCCTGATTGGATAGACTAACGACACATGACAAAGTTACATTATGCATCATTGGATGCCAAGCAAATTTTAAAATGCTATTCAATACAGAAAAGATGATAAATAAGTTCATACATATGTTAAGTTTCCAACATTAATGTCGAAAAGAGTGCACAAAACATTTTGATCGTCACAATGTCAAAAAGTACTTGTATTATGCTGAATTGAATAATGGCATTCTTCTACTCTAAATATTTGTTTTAAGAAACATACCAAGTAGAGAGGAGAAGAGGACTAAATATGGTTTGACAGATAATGAAGGGCTTAAAAAAATCAACTTGCACCAAGCTATCTTGAAAACTACGAACTATAGCAATGATATTGGAAAAGAATATTACCTGAAGAAGAGCTCCAATTCCAATTGTAGACTTCATTCCTCCATCTTCACCTTCTCCAGCCTCAGTAACTCCTAGATGCAATGGATAATCCCAACCATCTGGATAATCCCAACCGTCTGGATACCTTTCAGTCACTAGTAAGCGATAAGCTTGAACCATGATGACTGGATTGCTGCCTTTCATTGAAAAAACAAAATTATGGTAATCCAACTGCTGGCAAATTAATGCAAATTCAATTGCTGACTGAACCTGTTTGATGATCATTTGTATAGATTTCACCGTCATATTCTAGATAAGGAAATAAAATAGTTATGTAAAACATAATCAATTACCATTCCACTCTGAGAATCGCCGTGGTAACTCATCATTCGATCAGATAAACTTCCATGATTTGTTCCAATTTGCAGTGCTCTTCCATAATTCTTGCATTTTTCCACTAATGGGGTGAAAGCCTGGCTCAATATTGAAAAGAGAAACAAAGGTCAATGCTACAAAGACATACGTTAACAACTTTGTAGTTGATAACAGCTATATGAAAGATTCAACTATAAAACTCAACAAGGTTTTCCAGCAGGAAAATATCAAAGACGGTTAATTTCTTCAACCTTCAGAACGTGCGCATACTCTTTGTCATAATCACCGGTGTACTCTAGTATCTCAAATTGAGGCTGTCCATCAGCTGAAAACAATACATGGAACTCAATGGTCCGTAATTGAAGTTGTAATAATATACAGAAGTTATGGTAGTACATACCAAAATTCCCAGTATTGACACAAATTTTATCAAAACTGAGAAAAGAAATGGTGAAGAAAAATGAAATTTTACTTTCTGTCTCTCGAACCATCAAATACAAAGGAGTATATATATACAACCGAAACAAACAAAATACAAAACAGTAAAAAAAACAGAAAACAACAAAAGTACAATACAATATATCTCTCTACATCCCCCCCTCAAGCTGGACTTGGTGGTTTAGAAACAAGGCCAAGCTTGGATGAAAGAAAAGCATGCTGATCAGCTCCCAATGGCTTCGTAAGCAAATCTGCTAGTTGAAGAGCAGATTTAACATGAAGAATGGTGATAAATTGTGCATCTACATAGTCTCTTATAAAATGACAATCAACTTTCAAATGCTTGGTTCTTTCTTGAAACACCTTGTTTTCTGCAATGTATTTAGCTGCAATGTTGTCACAAAAAAGATTAATAGGAAGAGATACTTTCACTTGCAAGTCTTCAAGTAAACCTTCGAGCCAAATCAATTCACTTGTGGTATAACTCATACTCCTATATTCAGCTTCACAAGTACTCTTGGATGTAGTTTTCTGTTTCTTTGTTTTCCAAGATATTAAAGAATTACCTAAGAAAATAGTATAACCAGAAAGAGATTTTGCAGAAAAAGGAAAACTTCCCCAATCAGCATCACAATATGCTGTAAGATTCAAATCAGATGTGGAGGAATAAAACAGACCAACATCAATAGTACCTTTGAGATACTTAAGAACATGTAAAGCAACATCAAAATGTGACTTTGCAGGAGTATTCAGAAATTGACTAAGCTGTTGAACAGCATATGAAATATCTGGCCTAGTCATGTTAAGATATAGAAGTTTACCAATGAGTCTTCTGTATGTCTCAGGATCCATAGGCAAAGGAGTATCAACTGTGCTTAGTTTCAAATTTCTGGGCAAAGGGAAAGAAACTGGTTTGCACTGTTCCATATTTGTGTCCTTTAAAAGGTCCAAAATATATTTCCTTTGATTCAACAAAATACCTTCTTTTGTTCTAAACACCTCTATGCCTAAGAAATATTTCAGGTGGCCCAAGTCTTTAATTGTAAAAGCAGAATTAAGAACATTCTTAACAGATTGAATCTCAACTGAAGAATTTCCAGTAATTAGTAAATCATCAACATAGGCAATAACATCAGTGAAAGAATCATTACCAGACTTAATGAAGAGAGAATAATCTTGTTTTGACTGTTTATATCCCAAACTGATCAGTTGTTTACTAAGTTGAACATTCCATTGTCTTGCAGCTTGTCTTAACCCATACAAGGATTTCTTCAATTTACATACTTCTCCTGGTTTAGCTTTTATATATCCAGGTGGAGGTTGCATATACAATTCTTCATCAACATAACCATGCAAGAAGGCATTATTTATGTCAAGCTGATGAAGGTCCCAATTTTTTGCAGCAGCTAAAGCAATAAGCACCCTAACAGTAGTGAATTTTGCAACAGGACTGAAAGTGTATTTGAAGTCTTTACCTTTGATCTGTTTATCACCTCTTGCAACAACCCTTGCTTTGCATTTATTTAAACTTCCATCTGGATTAAATTTTGCCTTATACACCCATTTACTTCCAATGGCAGTCTTATTAGGAGGTAAAATAGTCATTTCCCAAGTGTCATTATCTTCAAGTGCTTGTAGTTCTTTTTGCATGGCCTCAATCCATTTAGGATCATTCTTAGCTTGAGCATAAGAATTAGGTTCATGAATAGATAAAGCATTTGCTAGACTGGCAATGTATTCTGAGTTTAAGTGCTCCAGTTCAGAATTAGAAAGAATTTGTTGAACAAAAGAACAATTTGTAGGAGGTTTATGATGTTTATCTAGAACAAACTCTTCAAATTTTTTAGGCAGTTGAGTAGGCCGAGTGGATTTTCTAATAGGTACAAGAGTGTTTGAAGGTGAGGACTTTTGTGGAATAGAAGAAGGTACAAAATCTGGTTGAACATTATTTGGTGGTGAAGTTAAGATTGGAGATGAAGGTGCTTCAGGGAAATTTTGAATGTTATTTTGAGGTGAATGAACAACATTTTCTATTGGAGATGTGAGGAAGGAATCAGGTGATAAAACTGGATTAACAAGAGGAAAGAAAACATGTTCATGAGGATCTGAAATAGGAGGAGTAGTAGAATGATAAGGAAAAATGTCTTCCTTGAAAAAGACATCTCTGCTAAGTAAAACCTTGTGATTTTCAAGATCATAAAGTTTATACCCTTTTTGAGCATAAGGATATCCAATCAGAATACATTTCTTTGCTCTAGAGGCCATTTTGTCACTGGTTTTGATAGCAGGATAACATAAACATCCTATAACCCTTAAATGAGAGTAATCTGGCATTTTGTTCATCAAAATTTCATATGGTGTTTTCCAAGAAAGAACTGAACTAGGCATAAGATTTATTAAATAGGTTGCTGTGAGAAGACAATCACCCCAAAATCTGTTAGGTAAATTTGCATGAAGTTTAAGAGCTCTAGCAGTCTCAGCTAAATGTTTGTGTTTACGTTCAAGTCTTCCATTTTGTTGTGGGACTCCTACAATACTTTTTTGATGAATTATCCCTTCTGATGCAAATAAGATTGAGCAACTTTCTTGAACAATCTCTGTTCCATTATCAGATCTAATGATCTTAACAGATTTTTGAAACTGATTCTTAACATATGCTAAAAAATCAGTTATAATTTTAGGAACTTGATCTTTATGATGAACCAGATGTGTCCATGTAGTTCTAGAATGATCATCTAGAATAGTTAAAAAATATCTAGCACCAGGTAGAGAAGGTATTCGATATGGACCCCACAAATCAATGTGAATTAATTGAAAACATGCATTTGCAATAGAATTTGATACAGGAAAAGGTAATCTATGATGTTTTGCAGAAATACAAGATTCACAATGAAAATTACTATCATTCTTTATTAATGAAGAAAAGAAAGGTACATATTTCAACTTGTCTAAAGAGGCATGTCCAAGTCTTGCATGAAAAAGATGAATGGAATTTATTTTATTAGAAGATAAGGTAACAATACCTTGACCAGAAGGAACATTATTTGTGAAATGAGGATGAGGATTATTAGGAATGTCTTTAAGAAACTTATACAAACCTCCTTGTCTCAAACCAATGGCCTTCACCTGTTCAGTTGAAAGGTCCTGGAAAGAGCAAGAATGTTGCTCAAATTTAGCAACAAGATTATTATGATCTAATAACCTTCCAACAGATAAAAGGTTATGTTTAAATTCTGGTACATAGAAAACATTTTTTAGGACAATATGAGAATTGATAGTGATGGTTCCAATGATAGTAACAGTTTTGTAAGTACCATCTGGCAAAGCTATTTGAATGGGATGTTTTAGAGTATGTGTTTTATCAAAGATGTTAAAATCGAATCCCATATGATCACTAGCTCCTGTATCAATTATCCATGTGTTTGCATGTTGAATTGAGGAAAACACATTAAATGCAGAGACAATACCTGCAAAATTCACTGCAGCATCATAAGGATCAGATGAAGAACATCCTTGACTTTGTTGCATCATCTTCATAAACTCCTTGTAAAATGCAGAAAACATTTGTGGATCAACACCAGCCGATGACATAGGAGAATTAGCTGCATTAGAATCACTTTGCAAAGTAGAAGCAGTAGGATATGCACCAAGAATTCCAATACCAGCAGAGTTCTCTTGAGCATTTGCAACTAATTTTTGAGAAGTTTGATTAATTTTTCCTTTCCACCAATCTGGATAACCAACAATTTTAAAACATTGATCCTTAGTATGCCCTTTATATTTGCAATGATCACAAAATTTGTCCTGTTTAGCCTTCTTGTAATCTTTTTTTTGGAAAGATGACTTGAAATTGTGAAGTAACTCTTTATTCTTAGCAGAAAAAAGAGCACTCATCTCTGTAGATTGACAAGCTACATTAAGAGCATTCTGTTTTTCAATTTGTTGAAGCATGTGATAAGCTCTGTTCACATTTGGTAGCGGATCCATACTGAGTAGATTTATCTTAGCTTGATCAAAAGATTTATTCAAACCAAAAATAAATTGGATAAGTTTTGTAAGCTGATCTCTCTCAAGAACCTTAGCTAACAAACGACATGAACATTTATCGATTGCCCCACAAGTACAAACAGGAATTGGTTCTATAACTTGCAATTGATCCCAAACTTGCTTCAGATTAGTATAATAAGTGGCTATGTTATCATCATTTTGTTGAATACTCATCAAATTTTTATGAATTTCATAGATCTGAGGAGCATTCGAATGACCATACCTTTCTCGAATCTCATTCCAAAGTTGTCTTGCAGAAGAATTGAAGATAAAACTCTCAGAGATCTTCTTCTCCATGGAACAAAGAATCCAAGCAGTAACCATATAGTCATTTCGAATCCATTTTTGTAGATCTGGAGATTCATCAGATGGTCGAAGAAGAGAATCATCGATAAACCGAATCTTATTCTTCACTCCAAGTGCCAAACGAACACTATGGCTCCAATTCAGATAGTTATCTCCATTGAAGATAATTTGACCTAATTGAGAATTAGGATTGTCCCCATGAGAAAGAAAATACGGATCGTTGTAGTTAATCGCAGAATTTCCATGATTATCTGGATTAGGACTCGAAATATCACTTGAATCAGGCATTTTAGGAATTTGAGGAAAGAGTTAGGGTTTTGGAAAATCGCCTAAGCTCTGATACCATGAGAAAAGAAATGGTGAAGAAAAATGAAATTTTACTTTCTGTCTCTCGAACCATCAAATACAAAGGAGTATATATATACAACCGAAACAAACAAAATACAAAACAGTAAAAAAAACAGAAAACAACAAAAGTACAATACAATATATCTCTCTACAAAAACATTCAGCTACTCTCAATGCAACTGAAGGGGCAGAGTGAATATCTGCCACCAGAGGAATATTGTAACTAGAAAAAAGAAGTGTTGAATCAGAAACTTAAATAAATTAGGTTCAAAACATAATCTCCAAAATTACGTATACAAGGTTGAAGATGTACTTTTTCTGAACAAGAGTGTTCTTTATATCAAAGCAGGCATCTGCTTCTCTCTTTCCTTGAACTGTAATACGAACCAAATCTGCTCCTCTGTCCGCTATTCTCATAACCTGGTCATAAAACATTTACACCTCACATTAGAGAAATTTTGTCCATGGAACTTGTTATTTTTGAAGATCTTCTTTGTGAGATTTACAGACCATTCCCATGCATCTTATCAAGCTTATAGAAAAAGTATGAATATTTAATATTTTCCGAAAATTTTGATAACATATTCCCTTTGGGCTTTGTTACTGAACTTATGTACTCCAAATTTGATTATACAAATATTTTTCCAGCGTGTTACATCTTTCAGACTTGACTTAATATTTCCCTTCGTGTCTTTCCTCTTATCATCACAGCAGTATCTCCATAATGGATCATAATAAGTATGCATCCATACATGTTATTAACATGATTTAGTTTATTTCTTAACCATAGTTTATTATGTGATTAAGCAATAAAATAAAAATACTGAGAAAACCTCTTTGACTGTCTGGGCCACGTTCTTGGTGTCTGAAGTAGTCATTGTCTGAATTTTTATCGGATGATCACTTCCAAGTGCAACATTTCCAACCATCACAGTTCGGGTTTTTCTTCTACCAGTCGTGTGCCTTGGAACTGCAGATAAAAAAAACAATTTGCAAATTTGCAAACATTTCTTCACAAATAGCAATACAAAATAGTCATGAGTTAAGAGGGTACTTTGGCAACAGCTTATAAGTAGAAAAAATAGCTTATTGATATGTTGGACAACAACACAACTTTTTGACTCAAAGGTAGTAAATGAGTCAATAAGTCATAAGCAAGAAAAACACACTGATAACCTGTCTATGTGGCACTATTGTGTGATCTCATTTCAAAATAATCGATTCCTGTTTCCTCAGCACATTTTTTTAACCAATCGAAACTAATTCTTTCCCACCATCTCTTCCTATTTTTTCTCACTTTCTAACCGTTTTGACTGCACTGATTTTGTTTTAATTTATCACCGTCTTCAAATGACGAATTCGGTACTTCAACTTTACATTTACTTTCTCTTCATAATCCGTACCCACAATTCCACACGCTATGTGTAGTCTCCATTCCTTGATCTCCACTATCTCAGCAACAAATTGCATCGTTTCATACGTCACTGAATTTTGTTTCTTCCAATATCAGATCTACCTTATGCTCAGATCCATATACCACTTGCGAGGTAAATTTTCTTTATTTTTCTTACCTATTGTGTAGCGTTAAAGTCAAACCATTATTGTCATTTCTTTGTAACCTTAGCTTTATATGTGCGCACTTTAGATCTGATGTTTTTGGTCAGTTTATGCCTTTAGCTGGAAGAGATTGGTCGTAATCTGAGGTAACTCGATTCTTCACTGCAATTGAGGTATTCATCTGAGTTATCGCAACAGTGCTATCACCATTATGTTCTCCCTCCCTCCCTCTCTAAAAAAGGACGTGAATGTGGAAATTTTATTTTAAGTGACCGTATTTTCTTAGTTTTAACCCAGATATGGAAGATAAAATTTATGTAACTATTTTTTTTTTTGATAGTGCTAAGCAAGGTCTATGTTTTAGATATTTGAGATCGTCAAATTAGCACTGATTATTTGATGTTCATGGTAATTTCACTTATGATTTTGTATTTTTATTACATCTTATAACAGCAATTTAACCTTAAAACACAACCATAGAGCAATTTAACTTTGAACGGTGTACATGAAACCCAACATGATAATTTTATTTAAAATGGTTATCAAGTGCTTTTCTTAAGTGCCAGAGCTATTGTTCAGATGTACGTAACCAAAAGTTTTATTTCCAACCTGAAACAGGCAGTATCCTTTTCTGTTATTGGTTGTTTCATAATTAGGTTCGTCGTTGTTTCTTATTTTGGGAATAAAGAGTGCATAGTTATATGGGTAATACTGGAGCAAAGATAATGAATTCATGGATCATCAAGATTTCGCTAACATTTTGTATGTTGAACCATGTTTAAATGTGTTGCACACGTTTCTTTCTTATTGGTAGCAAGATGAACGGAATTTTTGGTAATTAACATTATATGGAACCATTGGTATTACGATGTAAATAGTGAATATAATGAGAAACAACTTGAATTAACAATATCAACTACTAAGAAATATGTCAGTACTCTGCAGTATATGGAATGAACTCCATGTGCATGGCCGGGTTCGTCCTGTATTCTTGACTAGACATTGTTTATTAAATCGCCGTTGCCCGACATTGATTAGCGTAACACATACATGCGCCCGATGGATTAAAACCAATATTTCATAACAATAGCGGTATAACTAACAATAAAGTAATTGGACAGTTATAAACATAATAAGTTAAACGGTAACAAAGATAGAACAATTAATAACAACAAATATATTAGAGCCAGTGCAATAATGCAGAATTAAAAATACATTTTGTCCATATAATGTAGGATAGTAACTATCAATGCGATAAAAACAGATATTCAATGAAGTCACAACAATTAGTTCATCCCTTATGTTACCTCGAACCGTTGTCATTTCATTTCCAACAATCATTTGAAGTGGTTTATTCTCTCTCGGCAGTAGTTTGAGCTTTTCAATATTCTTCAAGATATTCGGGATGAAATCAAGATCATCATCAAATGTTACAAAGTTGTCGTCTCCACTGTCGTGCTTTTGTATGAAGTTGTGAATAGTCATTGTAGTAACAACCACTTATGCTTGAATTGGAAATCGAATAAAAAAGACATATTACTTAAGTTGAAATATCCATTGAAGTATTTCCATACTTAAGTCCATCAAGGAATTCCTATGCGAATCAGCGTCGGACATTGTGTTTGCAAGAAGTGACGCGAAGAGAAGGAGAACAGCCGAGGAATTTAAAGGGGGTAATTAGCAACTGGCAGCTGACTCGTTGGCCAATACTTCGGACGCCAACGGTACACCCCTCCCCCCTCCTTTTCCACAATTGAACTTGGCTTGGTAGTTGTACCCCAATTCAGACGTCTGACGTGTTTGAAGCATTCGATTGAAAAAGCCTACGAATGCACCCTTAACTACACTAAGTTTGGGAATTCCAAATGTTAAAATATTTATTATCAGTCCAAAGATAATTTTTCTAGCTTAGCTGCATAAAGCTTAGTTTGCTTTCTTATAACTTTATTTTTTTATTGTACAGTTGTCTAATTTCTAACTGCACTATACGTGATACTGGGTGAAATAGTGCTTTATAATTGCAGTAACAAAAAATTATATACGTCATTGCATGCTTTAGTTGATAATATGTTTCATTCAACTTCAATTGATGAGCTGCTTAGTATATCATGCGTTAGTTCTTGAGATGATGGTTTTGATGACAACAACCTTAGAACTTGTTATAAAATATAAATATTAATATTCTTGTATATATATATATATGTATGTATATGTATATGTATATGTATATGCAGGTAATGTGAATAAAGAATATACAGTATAGAGATTCAAGACTGACGAATTCAAGATTGAAGAAATCAAGACTGAAGACACGTGAATATCAAGAGTTCAAGATATCAAGATAAGTAATAAAGTCTAGATTTATGTTAAAACTTCATAATAGCACTAAAATCTTTATTCGAATTTTAACTATGGAATGAAATCCACCTTCTCACTTTAATAGTGGGATAACCCACGACCTTCTCTAGTGGAATGGAATCCACGAAATTTTCAAAATAATTTATTTTAACTATTTTTTCAAAAACTATTTTTAGAAGTCATCTTTATCAATATAAATATTTTAGCCTTAATTCAAAAACTATTCTTACCATCTTTCTATCTCAAAATCATCTTTTGTTTTTAACTATCTCTTGATTTTAATATTATAGCTTTAAATCTCAAAAATATATTTTAAAGAAGTATATACTTAGTTTTAATATCACTTTTATATTATAGATTATGTATTTAAAATTACTTTCTAGATCTCTCTTATAAGTTTAAATTATATCCAAAATGGTTTACAAAGTTTATAAATTGTTTTGACAAGTTTTAGAATAGAAATCGTTTTAAAGCAAAAATTAATTTTCAAATTTAACATAGGCATGTCGACATCCCTCATCCCCATGTCGATATGGTTGTCGTATAATTTAAAATTCAAATTTTCAAAAGAAGTGTCTATTCGTCATAACCTTTCATGAATGGACATGACCATTATTCTCCTATAAATATCAGTAGTTTTCAATGAATTTTTATTGGATTTTTCTTCGTTTCTCTCCTCTTTCTCTTTCATTCTTATTTTCAAACATTCTTAATAAAACTCTGCCGAAATCCTAAATGAATCAAACTCGTTTGTCTCTAATTTGATTCTCTGCCACTCTCTCTCAAAAATATCAGTGTTATTCAGAGTTATAGGATCATTTGTAATCAAAGATCAAGAGATCGAAGTGTATCGACCGTCTCTCTATCTAAGTGTGATTGGAAACGGTGTGATTGTGGCTTGTAAATCAATTGAGTGTGATTATAGCCCGTAAATCAATCAGGTGATCTTGTGGTCTAGTTAAATCAAGATAGTTTTCCCTGGACTCGGAGACAGGAGGGTGTATCTTGTGGCCTTGAAATTGAGGTTGTAACATCGACTTTATATTTGAAAAAAAATCTGCACAAAAAATTGTGTGGGACTGGATGTAGGGTAACTCCGAACCAGTATAAAATTCTGTTGTGTTTTTTCCTTTATTGCTTTTATTTACTATTTGCATCTGTGTCTGTGATTGTCTCTGCGTTTGTAAACTGCATCTGCTTGTGTTTAATTTCAAAAGATTTCAAAAATTCATTAATAACTATTCACCTTCCTCTAGTGTTAATCCAGCCTTAGGATCCGTAATCTGCATTTCCAACATCACGAAGTTAATTGTAATAATATACAAGCTATGCTTGTTTGTTGTGATCTAACAATTAACTGCATATATCTCAAGATCGAAACACTAATCTAGGGCTAGAATGACAGTTCCACTTCTTGGGAGGTACCAAATAAATGACTACAAGAATTAGGAGTTTCGGCATGAAGATTACATTACCCGTAAGAAGTGGTTCTAATCTTTGGGAACATGGTAATACGTCTAAAAAATTATTTTATCTACGAACTTTCCCATATATTCAAGCATAGTGACATGAACTAAATGTCTTGTCCAAGCCGAGGAGCTTACTCACAAAATTCCAACAAAAGGTCTTTGTTTAGGATGCTTCAAAGGTATTTATAAGATATGTGGAATGTAATAGCAAAGAAGGAAGTTCCGATCGTATACCTTTATTATAAAGCGAATATTTGGTCAACCAAGTCAAAGTGAAGCCTTTTTAGCATTCGTCGAAATGACTTTTTCTATGCTTTCCATATCTAAAAAAGTAACGATATTTACGTCATTAATCTTCCCACGTTAGGCCGTTTACCCATTTTTCCATGATCCTCTATTTTGGCTTATCGTTCTTCTCTGCCCTAGAGAGAACATAACAAAAAAGTCATTTTTTGTTATGTTCTCCCTCTCCTATAAGCAGGAACATAACAAAAAGTGACTTTCTTATAGTAACCCTTTTATACAATCTTAAAAGAGCATTTATACCTTTTGTCTATAAGAAAGTCACTTTTTGTTGTGTTCTCTCTAGAGAGAACATAACAAAAAATGACTTTTTTGTTATGTTCTCTCTTTCCTTCGCTATCCAGACAAGAGTCTTTAACGAGGTACGCGAGGGGGAAAGGGTTTATGAGCACTACCAAAGGCGACCAACGGGAGTTGTTCTGCGTAAAACTAGGTTTAGGGGGGACGAGACCAATGTGACCAGTTCGCAGGGGGCCAGATTGCACATTTCAGGACTGCGGTACTAAATGAACCACACGCTAGGCTGTTGGCTTACTTTCTTTGCCCTTGGGAGTAGTGGTTTAGAGCGGTTTCTGTTATTCCTCTGCCAGGGGTGGGATCGTGCCCAGTAGACGATAAAGAGAGGAATTAGATACATAACCTGTTGTAGTAATATATCCCCTCGTTCCCCACTCATTCGTCAACTGCTACGTGTCCCTTGGTTATTCTTTCATTGATACCGGGACTTTGGTAGAAAGGTAAGACGACTTGGTGTCTTCTTCGCGGATCAAAAGTATACTGTTCAGATTTTATAAGCAGGAACATAACAAAAAGTGACTTTCTTATAGTAACCCTTTTATACAATCTTAAAAGAGCATTTATACCTTTTGTCTATAAGAAAGTCACTTTTTGTTGTGTTCTCTCTAAGAGCATTATACCTTTTGTCTATAAGAAAGTCACTTTTTGTTGTGTTCAGAGAGAACACAACAAAAAGTGACTTTCTTATAGACAAAAGGTATAAATGCTCTTTTAAGATTGTATAAAAGGGTTACTATAAGAAAGTCACCTTTTGTTATGTTCCTGCTTATAGCTCCTATAAGCAGGAACATAACAAAAGGTGACTTTCTTATAGTAACCCTTTTATACAATCTTAAAAGAGCATTTATACCTTTTGTCTATAAGAAAGTCACTTTTTGTTGTGTTCTCTTTATTTTCTCTTTGTTTGTTTTCTCATTTTCTTTTGTATGTTCTTGCTCAGAGAGAACATAACAAAAAAGTCATTTTTTGTTATGTTCTCTCTTATCCAACTTCCCACTTTCACAAGAGAAAGTGTTTTCTCATTGGGTTGCTCCCAAACACTCCACTTCTCATATTTTTCCTACATAAGGTATCATCTCCAATAGTCTTAAACGATTTTTGTGTTTATCCAAGTTGTGAATTGAGTTTGATTCATTTCCTCTTTAATTTTTACACAAGATTCAAGTTCCAAAATTTTATATTTACTTTCGCTATCCATTAAGCGATTTAATTATGAACATAAATTTCCATTAAATCCATAATCATAACTTCATCTACTTTGATTAATTTTTGAATCTTAGATGTGCTTTGAAGGCGTCTTTGTTCTATATTTGAAGCTCTCATCACTTGAAGTATTTATAGTTAAGCAAAACTGTCTCTAATGATGACGTTTAAAGGTAACTACCTTATCATCTATCCATAATACCACTCCAGGTTCTAATTGTATTTATTACTATTTGTTGTCTGTATTTATTGATCCACAAAGAACGCAATGCAGTTTGAACTTTTAAATTTAGATATGTTTTATTAGGTTGCTTTATAAACCCTGAGTTCATTAAAATGAAGGCATGAATATAGAAGTATAGGTGCTTGGAACTAATCTATTAATATATTCTGATTGTCTAATTGTAATGGTTGATTGAGGATGTTTTATTCTCAGCTGTTGTATTCGTAAGATTTGATTTGTAGATTCTATTATATGGTTGAGATAACATTTTAGATTGTGCATTTGAATACAAATTTGTTAAAATCATGAAGTATATTAGTAGTTAACTAAATTTTTGTTTTTAATCTTTTTATTTTGTCATTTTGTTTTTTTATTATAGGTGCATGTAATTCTACTTTCACCCCATTATTAAAGATGAGTATAATATATACCATACTCTGTCTGAAGAGATTGCATTTAGTATGGAACTAAATGGCTAATTCAAGTTAATATATATATATATATATGAATGTATCATATTTCTTAGTTCATATATGCTAAATTATGAGATGGAGCCTTGGTGCAACAGTTGAATCACCCACATGGTGATCTGGACCCAGGTTCAAGTCAGAAAATGGCATTTTTGCAATGTGAGAGAAAAACTACGTACATTATCAACCTCCGCAGAGCCCGCAAGTGCGAGAGCCTTGTGCACTGGGTTCCACCTTCTATATGTGTCAAATTATATTTTTATGTTGTAGGTAGAGGACGCTGCCCAAATTGGATCATCTGCTATCATCTGCTACTTAATACTTTATTAAGACATGATTATGCGAAAGCTTGAGCAGCAGTTAGAAAAGTTATATTATTTAAGTATTAGTTATCCATTTTTTACGACGCTAATATTTAATGAATTGTCCTTTGCAAGTAAATCTCTTAACTAACAGCAATAATTTTTGTTATGGTTGTATGTAAGGAAATAAATGTACGTGAATCAATTATATTTATTCATTTTATTATATGTAGTATATTGCTCTAAATTAGTTGTAACAGGATAAATAAAAAAGTTTTTTTTAGTATTGTTAGATCATTTGAATTTTGGTTTATATTTTTCTTCCCTTTTTGCAATATAACATAGTTGGGAATTATTGATCAAGAAGATTTACTTGCAAAAGTATTCTTTTGTGATCACGATTGTCACCAAATTTGGAATTAGTTTCTAATGAAAAAGTCTTAAATAAACAATCTTAAAATTTTGCAAAGGCTAAAATATAACCGGGCAAAGAGAATACCCTCAAAAATGGCAAAATCCATCATCTACAAGATTGGATTATCAAAAGGATTGATTGGCCAATGTTGTGCTCAGGCTTTTAATGGTGTGTTATATGATATTTCTACTTCTATGGTCATTAATCCGGTCTATAATATTATTATATAATATAGCATGTGGATTTCACTACTTATATTTCCAGTTTTATAACTAATACATATCATTTCTAATTGCATTTATGTAACTTTCTTTGTTATCAGATAGTACAACCTAGAATGTCTCAAATAATATTTAACAATATACACAATGAATAAAACCCTTTTTGCGCATTTCTTTTTTTCCAATGGAGAATCAGTTATACTTTCTATTTATGATTATTTGCCTCATAGCCTATATGTATACTAGGAATAACATGATTGTTACACATTGTTTTCAAATGTCAAAAATTCCTTTTTAAGGCAATATTTCTCTTACAATTAAGTTTGCCTCGCTACTTTAGCGACTCAAATCAAATTTCTATGTATTCTATTACCATTTAATTGTCGATCAACTGTTCTTACATTGTAAATATAATTTTATCTATCTTATGAATCAACTGGCAATCATATTTCATTTTTGCCATTGTTCATTATCCTTAAAAAATAAATGTGAATGAAGTGACTTCTCAAATTACTCTAGATACAAAATATAGTCTTTTATGGTCGCAATAATACTGTTTTTAGTCTACAATTTTTGACGATATCTGAATGATTTTATGTTTTTTCAAATATGGAAATGTAAGTTGTATTCTTGAAAACATAGCCTTGCTTTGACCCATTACATGTTATCTTCATGTTTTATGTCAATTGGGTATCAGACAAAGCCTATGGATACTAATGGGAAATAATAATTAAGAGCATAAGTACATTAGCCAATCCTTTGTCATCATCCCTAATTCAGATCCTACATTATATTGAAGCTTCCACCAGTCCGATCTTGGAGATTGAAAGTCGGTTTGGTAATCTACTTATATTTACCTCTAGTTTCATGTAATACCAATATTTTGTTTTATATTTGAAAAAATTATGTATTTCTTACTGTTTAGTTTTAATATCCACCTTAAAAAAGAAGGTTTTGCTGTCAGTTGATAAAAACTTTCCAGTCTAAGATTCAAAAACAGTAATAGATAATTCGTGCATATAAGAATCTTAACATAAGATTGCAAAAGACTAGAATTCAAAGCCGTCCAAATGCACAACTATAGTAAGTTTTATTTTTATTCATAACAAATATTAAACTCTAATAAAAACCGATTTCATTTTTTTAGTAAATCATCTCGCATCACTTGCTTATCCATCACATAAAACTTGTATCATTTTTTATCTAGCACATATTGAATACTTTTTATTTCTGCATTTACATATGTGAAGTATTAGTTTGTCTTAGACTTTATATTTCTTTTGATTTATTCTTTAACTACAGTTTTGGTTCATGAATTAATAGTTTCTTTTATGTGCTTTTATCTCAATTTTAGTATTTCTTCCGTTCACCTACATACATAAACTGATTGTACTTACAGTTGAACTTATCAACGTCTTCAAATCGGAGTTGTAAAAGTTTCTTTTGTACACGAAAGATTATTGAAATAATTTGTATCACAGGCTGACAATTGTTATTTGTCCTTACTTTACATAGATCACTGATGTACTCAGAAGAAAAGTTGAGAATTTGATATATTTGACTTCCTTTATGCAACATTCTTCCTTCTGTCATATAGTTTTCTTCAGTTGATGAAGTAATACGATGCATGAAACAGAGGATTAAATCAAAATTTTATACTTGGACACCATGGACCATTTTGCTAGCACTGCTCAGAGCATGTGATATTGGAACCTACAAATGGCAGCGAAAGCTTAGGAGAGCCAATCAGTGGTCATCAACATTTGATGCCTAGAGCAGGTTCATGGCATAATGACATTTACTTTCTATTGGTGTCACCGTTACAAAGATTATGTTATTGTTATGTATATAATTTTGTAATATTGTTATATTAATTTGTTTCTATTTTGTTAGATGAACAAAAATCGTTCATTTTTGCCATTTTTGCTTAGAATATAGTTATATGAGTGTAACGTCCCGACCTTCTATGCCCAGAAAGTCGTATCGTTTTGAAGAAAAGAAAGAGGTGAGAAAGTAGAAAAGATAGAGAAGAAGAAGAAACAACAACAGAATCTCAACAGCGGAACGAATAAAATATAATATATCACATAAATATACAAATATCATATACATCAGAGTACACAGATAATACATCCATACTAGACAGTTATAAACACCTGTCTAGTTAATACAACTCACGCATCACAGAGATACAACACAGCGGAAAATACAGAATAACACTAACACAGCGGAACCACTATATATCTATACGCTGAAGCCTCCTGCTCCATTGCTCCTCCAGAATTCGTCAATGCTAACCTGAATCTCTTGACTACCCGTAAAAATTTGGGTACCCGAGAGTTTATGAAAAACAGAAATAAACTTCGGGTCAGACATGGGTCTGGTATGAGTAACAGGTTAAAGTTGTTTAACTTTGAAAATCATTTGAAACAAAGGTATCACGTAAGACTTCCCACACATAAACATGGAAAAGTTTTTACCTTACGCTAACCAAATCATTTTATAGGAAATCCAGTGATATTATAATAGTGTCTAGGGTTTTCAAGTAAATAGAAAATAGCTGAAATTGTTACATTCATTAAATTCCAGCATATATAGGTATACAATCAAATCCGATGGCACTTATTGGATTTTGGATTCCATACAATGGCAGGGCTACTGGGGTACCGCCCGTCACAGTACGTGGCCTAGATCACCGTACCGAGAACCCACCCTAAGTTCCCTGCAACACAAGGCCGGAACCATCCCTTACTGGACAGTTCCAAGTAAGATTACCCCACAGTTGCTGCGCACACAACTGCCACTAAACCGAATAAAAAGGGACCTCTAGACAGGGGTAAACCTTACTCCCCAGTGGGAGCTACCCACGGAGCCTTGCTGCACCTCCCCTGTTTTAGCCATTCCTGGTTGATGAGGCTTGAGGTTACGATTACCTTTAGAGAACACATCACTTAGAATGCTCATCGCCCGCCTGACGATGTTCTGAAAGCATTCAATCCATACAAGTTCGTTCCGGGTTCGAACGAAACCGAAGGCACTATCTCATTGCACTCATTTTGGAATCACCCTCAGAGTCAACGACCATAGCCCTTGCATTCTGAATCACCATCTCGAACCTATAAGTACTATCTTCGTCAAACTCATTACGGAATCACCCACAGAGTTATACTGACGTATAGTTCTTATACCTCGAGTCTTCACTTGCTCCAATTGAATTTCACGACCTAACGTTATTTTGGATCGATGTGGTATTCGGGTCTCCAGACCTAGAATCCCGGTATACGGAAACCCGATCCCGGTCTCATCGAAATCCAAACCGTATCTTTTAAGGCCAAGTTGTTTTAAAGGTTAAAACAATTCAATTCAATTATCTATATCAACACAGATAGATAAATCACAATATCACAGATGGATGATACACATATCAGCATATATGAATAACTATATCATCATCACACTTCAAGTCAAACATCCATATCACAACAGATATTACTGATCTCATATCTGAGATTACAATCAATCAATGGGATATCAATATCAATCATCATACATAAGCAAGGATAATAAATCACACTATTGATAATTAATTTAAAATGAATTAAATCAATTACCTTATCCTTAATTAATTTAAAGTTAATTAAATTAATTACTTTCTCATTATTAAACTTGCTTAAATCATTACCCATTATTCCTTTTTAATTTATCATCCCGATTAATTACTTTAATTACATTTAAGTAATTATCCTCGAGTTATTTCTCGGATTATTTAAATCAAACATAGAAATTAATCTTTATATTACTTCATTTATTAATTAACCGAAGTTAATTACTTTGCTTAATTATTCATATTAATAAATCTCTTCATTTATCAATTATATTCCAGATAAATCCATTTTAATTTCAACATTAATTATAAAAAAAAAAATTAATGATCTCAAATTATAATTACAATTTAAATTTATTACATCAAAGTAATTAATTCTTAATTAAACCACAATGTTAATCACTCTGATTAATCACATCTAGTAATTAACTTCCTTAATTACTTCATAAACAAATTAATTACTCAATAATCAATTATCTCTAATTAATCCCTTTGATTAATAAAAGTAATTATACTCCAATTACTTTATTTACAAACATCATCCTATTAATTACGTCCTGTAATTATTTATCAATTACTTCTCTAAGTAATTATATCTTCAAATCAACAAACGATTAAATCCAGGTTAATTAAGATTAATTAACCCAATAAATCATATTACTCAATAAATCAAAATGAGTAATTATCTCCTCAATTACTTCCCATCAACTAGTTATACTTTAACAGTTACAAATGTTGATTTCAATTTATCAATCTAATTATCGATTAATAATCAATTATATTGATTCATTATAAATAATCAGTTAACCGTTTTCTTTAACATCTATTAATTTATATACTAAAGTAATTAACTTATATTAATCATTAATAAGTTTAATTTACTATTTAAAAATTGATTAAAATCTAATCTATGATTTTAATAACACCAATTACTTATTTCAATATTAAATCTTCGATTTAATTCTTTTAAACCTGTAATTACAAATTAATTACTTAATTCATCTTTAACCTTCATTCATCTATTTAACTTCCATTTCCCATTAAATCATTACAAATTTCCACTATCATTCTAATTCTTTAGATAGTTAACGAGTTTAAACTTCATCTCAATTTCTTAAAGTAACTCGTTTCCTTTTCGATTAAATTTCACTTTTAAAGGTTTAAAACATTTATTTATCATTTTTCCGAACTCTTATTTAAAAGTCAAGTTTAAATGAACTCTAATTAAATTTTTAATCTTTTTATAAAACAAACCCAAAAAAAACTATAAATTACAATTATAAAACAATCTTAGTTATAAGTGCTTTTAATCAAACCACCTTAATTTCAAATATTTAAATTTAAATAAAAGTATGTAAAATTTCAAACTTTCTTTTATTTCCAAAAATCTAAATTTTAAACACTTAAATCAAACTCAGTCGATATTGGTTTAAATTTAAAACCACAAAATTTAAAACTGGGAAAACTAAACACTGTTCACTGTAAACAAGTTTCCCGAGATTTCCCCCCATACCTGCTTCGAGAAAAACTTGTTTTTTTCCCGGGCCAGAATGAAAAGTTACTCGAGTAAATCTCGAGTTGGCCTGGCACTGTTCATTTGAGAAAAACTATCTACCGAGACAACCTAAATTCACTTCGAGTAATTTATTGAATCACCCGAGCTAATCGCCGAGTTACTCGAGAGATTCTCGAGTCCATTCCCTGTCCAACCAAAGATATACACATCCATCCCCTCTCGACTGTGCACATGCCCAGTTCCGTCCATCACCTCCGATCGACCACGTCCATCACCACACATCGGCGATCCACTCGGCACCTTATTCCGGCCCTCCGTTCAGCATCTCAGACATTAAATCGAAATCGAGTTCGAATGAACACCTGGAACCCAAAACCAGAAAACAATCTCCACCTGTAAACTTCGTCGCTGCTCCTACCTCCAATCACCAGAGACCACCGCACTCCGGCCAAAGCCTCGCCTACCTTCCCTGTACACGACCCCCAAAGCTCGTCACACTCGATCACTCCATGGCTTCAAACGAGACAATTAACTATGGCACTTAAAAACTAGGTTTACAGGCAAGAAAACATTGCCAACTGCTCCACGTTGATCTGGCGACCTCAACTCCATTTTTCCCAACATCCCTGGTCGCTCCTCTACCTCTCGACCAAGACTCAATATTTCCGGTCAACTACATCGACCATGGCGACCCAAAACGTTCAAAACAGAGAAGTAAAACTGCTCTTCACTCCTTTGTTTAAAAATTGTAGTTCTTGTTTTAAAAATCATAAATTTGAATGTAGTTTCAATTTATATTCTTAAATCTTTAAAATCAGAAGTTTGATTTAAACACATATAAAGATGAGATCAGTTTTCTTAAGTTACCAGAGAAATTTACAGTTTGTTTAATCTTTAACATACTTTAAATACTTAAACTACAACTAACCAACAGTTTTATTTCACAACTTAAATACAAATAAGTGTTAAATCATGAGATGGAGGTGGGTTTCCATATTTTCCAAAATCATGAACCCAGATACAGGTATTCACAAAACAGATGCACATGAGTTATACAATCACATATACACAAGGTAACATATCATCACAGAGAAATATAGGCTAGACTAACTTAGGTGATAATTTTAAATAAGGTGTTACTCACCAAGCTTTGAAGAAGAACAGAGACTGTTTGTAAACAGTTTGAATTTGAGAAACTGGAAAATGTTTCCACTTAGATCTTCCTGCCAAACATCCTACTCTTCTGTTGTATTAACTTGTTGAAGATGTTCAATACTTGTTTTAGGATTAAATGGAGTTTTTACTTTGGTTTTGTTGAGCTCGAACTGGTATTGGAAATGATAAAAGAAATTGCTCTCAAGTTGAAGTTTTAAAACATTTACAGGGTTATCATATTTTTATTGTCAGAGATCTTTGTATAAGATGGAGGCTGAAAAGAAATGGGTATACAATCGTATAGGCTGGTTTGGTTGCTAATAAATGAAGACAATAAATGCTTGTACTTGTGTTTTTTTTTTCATTTTATACCTATCCTATCTCCTTTTCTAAACTTGCCTGCCTTACTTCACAAGCCACATGCACACATATTTCACTTTGCTTTTTGATTCCTTTTTATTTCCCAGGCTTGCATACGAACATGATTTCCTATGCAGATATTTATTTAGAGGCTGGGAAACTTGTTTATGTATTTTATTCTCTTGTTTTACATTTTGAAACATAGTTGAATGTTACTTCTTTAGTTCACTTGGCTATGCAGATTTATATCAGGGCTGGCAAATCATTCCTATGTATTATTACCTTGTTGTATATGCTGAAATGTAATTTTCCCTTGTTTACTTGTCTCAACAGATTTCTGGTATGATAATGTAATATAATTGAAATGTTATTCTAATATGTTGTTTGATTATCTACTTTGTTACTTGTTTTATTGTTATACTAATATTTTGTTTGATTATGAAATATAATGGATGTTACTTTAGTATGTTGTTTGATTACTCAATGTGTTTGTTTTATAATTTATAAACTTCACTTATTTCATTTCGATTGTTGTTAACTCGTTATTTCCAATATGTAGATTTGTTATTTGTATTATTGTATGGTATTTCTAGATGAATATTTTATACTATTTTTATTTATAAATATCTTTTAAAGTAAATTTACACATCTATAAATTTGAAACGATTTACAAAAGGAATTATATTTTATCAATATTATAAAAGTTCTTTTATCAATTTAAAATAGTTAAACAAAGAAATTATTTCTTATTATCAAATACTTATTTTATAATATACCTTAAAGTAATACTTAACAAAATTACATTGAAAACTTGTATATATCTTAAACTATAATTTAACAAGCTATACTTTAACAGAAAGGAAAATAAAATTCTTTTGTTAATAATTATAAATTTAACCCAAAGTCAGAAATAAGTTCAAAACAATTTAAATATCGATCTAAGTATTTAAAACAATTATATTTATTAATTTAATAGCTTTAAAAAGTATATTTCTAAATAAATAATAATTTCCATATCACCTGAATATATATTAAAATTGAAAACCAAATTTATCAATTTTATTTAAACAGAGTTTTCCTATCTACGATATATACCAATATATATAAATAAATAGAAAATAATTTATTGGATTTTACCGATAAAAATCACCCATCAGATACTTATCCGAAGAAAAATATCGATTCAAATCATATAATTCAATAATCAAATTAATATTTAATATAAATTATTAAATTGATTTCGCTCGAAATTCCGGGATGTCACAATGAGGGTTATGTTCTCACTATGCGCATGTAGGTGATAAGAACAACTTGGAATTTCTCAAAAGACAAAGATAGACCAAATATGGTGATTAAATTAATCCAAGCCTCAATCATGGGGCTGTAATTGTACTTGGCAAATGGAAGTATGTTGTAAAAATATGAGGGCCATCACCCGAGTTATCTTCAACGCATGTCCTTATTGGATATTTCCAGTGAATATGAAATATAACTAAAATCACATAAATAAATGGAAATAACAAAATTTCATAAATGTAAATTACTAATCAATAAATTTTAGTATATGTCTCCAACAATAGCTTGAAATTTGATAGTTTAAAGAAAATATAATACAATTGATCCTAATGATATCACAAAAACAATTCATACAATTATCTCTATGTTTTAGTTTATTTTTTAAATGTCTGTTTTCATTTAATTGTTGAGCAAGCTTCCATGTAAAGGCCAGTTAATTATAATAATAAAGTTCTACGTTTTAGATTTAACTAAAATTTAAGTTTAAAGTTACAGTGTTACAATGATGTAATTATAGCATTTTTAGATGTATTAACATGTTAAAAAAATTCATTCATGGAACATTTCTTTTTATGATATTGTGTTCATCAAATATTGTTATTAGGATAATATAATGACATATGAATGCATATCAGTTTATAGCCATATGATATTTGTACCTGTAGTTACAACGTCTTTGAATACTTTACCTACACAGCTCCATGTTTACTTTTCAGTATTGGTATGCAAAATCGGAAAGTGAAAACTACAATAAGTCGTGTATTATCCATATGAATAAGACCTTACATGACAGAAAATACTAATGTTCATGGTGTCGGTTGGAAACAAATAGAAACAAATCTTTATTTCAAAGTATCCATATTATGAAATCCACCTTCCAATTGATTAATAAGCTTTGATATGTAAAGTCTGACACTTAACTAACATGATAATAATCAACAAAATTGAAGAGAAAATGCATAAAGTAGCTATTGCAACCATTTGGAATAAGGTTACTGTCTTTCAAAGAAAACAAATTATATTGAAAAAAAATTGATTTTTATAAAAAGCAATCCTAAGAATAAATATTAATATAATAATTAACATTTAAACATAGCATCATATTACTATATGTCTCACATCTTCCACTCATCAAAAAAATGAAATGTTTCTAACATTTAATGCTCCTCAAATACACATGTAAATAGACCATATTTATTTTGATTATACAAAAATCAAACTAAATATGTAAATCTCAGCATGTCTTTATTTATTGCATGCTTGGTTATAAAATCATACAACATCATTCCATATATTTAAACAATATTTCCCCTTCTCAATACTAATTACTCTACATCAGTTTTGTTCATTAGATGTTTATTGTACTGATTATACATCCTAAACATATGATGCTTTTACATATTATTTATCTATACCATACAAGGCAAAATCATTTATACAAACTGTTCCCCATACACCAGACTAATGTGTTTTATTGTATAAAAATATCCATCACATGCAAGTCGCTGAACTTTGAAGTAGATGGTTATCCCTTTTTTCTTGTAAAATAGAGTAATGTTTTGCCTGATCGAATTATTCTTCGATGATTCTTTGACATCTATGGCATGTTTCATTCTAAATATCAAAATTCTAAACCTTTTTAATTTTCTAATGACAATGTTGACTTTTACTTTACATGTTCTTTGCTCTGTTAGATTGGCATGTGATTCCTTATACATTTGTTCCTGCTATGCTTTATAAAGTAATACCTGTTGATATTTATCCTAGTTATACACACTACCGTGAAATTTATTTTGATTTGAGCAAGCGGATTATTTGATCAGGACCTAATATTTTCTATTTAGATATCAATGGAACTTAAAAAATCAATTATGCAATCTTACAGATACAATAGCAGAAATAAGAGACACATAATATTTAAGGTGGTTCAGATATTAACATCCTATGTCCACAAAGACCCAACAACTTCTTTTATTCCACTGAAGAAGAAAAAGAATACAAAAGAGAGAGGAGGATAATGATAGATGCTCTCAGACACTCACATACATATGAACATGAAATTCCTTCATTTAAATAGACTTGAGAATGAAGAGTTGCTTGGAGATTAAGAAAATCAATTTCCTGATTATCCAAATATCTTTTCAAATTGCATGATTTGATTTTAGTACAAATAGATGACGTAATCTTAGTTTTCATATCTTTCGATTGATCGATTCTCCATGCCTAATGATTTATTTTTTCGTATAACGAATGCATTGACTAATTAATTGATTGGCTAATTAATCAGTTTCCTTCCAAAATATCCTCTCATACTTTTCCATATATAAGCCAAATTAATTGATTGAACCAACTAATCAATTTTTTTCCTTCTCAACAAATATTTGAATCTTCTAAATTTAACACACTTAACATTAAATTAACGTTGTTTTTAGTGTAATCGATGGTGACATCAATTATTTTTTGCTGCTGCGTTCTTTTTGTACAATTGGTGAAAAGGAATCAATTTGATTACTAGCAAACTAATGCTTCTAGGCTCTTACAACTATATTGTACTTGAGTAGGACTTTTAAACCAAATTTGTTTGGTGCTTTATTAGCTTTTAATAAGGCTGCTATTTACACGGATAAGATTATCTTTGCAGGAGCTCAAGACATAATTCCTTTAAGATTGTACTCATACTAATTATTTTAGTAATAGGATTCGCTTGTACAATATTTTCTACATGTACGTTAACCAGATTTGCAATAATATTTTCTTGCTGAAAACATCCACCATTTGTAAGTTAAAATATATGTCTAAAGATGAGATCAGATTAGTATGTGTTTCAGTTCAAAATATTGACCTAAGTTATCTTTTAATCCAAGATATATAATCAAATCAATTATCATGTTTCATTTCTAAATAAACCATTGGTACATGCTTCATTTTAAAATCTATAACCGAATCTTTTGTAGTCTCAATTCATTGGTGAAAGCTTTGCACGTACGCCTTTTTAATGTAGTTGTAAGAAGGCGATGCGTCAATGAATATCTAAATGAGATCACAATTTTTGAAATACAAAGTGCAATCTAACTTGAACTTTTTAGAAAAATTAAGTTGCACTTTTTAGAAAGATTGAGTTAGATTTACAAATAGATTTAAGTTGTTCGCAAGGATGTATAGTTATTTACTACTTAGTAAAACTACTCAAGATTTACAAATCACACTCACTTTAAGTAGTTAAGAAAAAAAATTGTCACGATATAGGCTCTTACTCTCATAAACATTTTGAATTTCTCCTATCGTATTATGGAGTAAAATGAAACAGACATCAAAACTAATATAGTTTTGGACAACACAGGTTATATCATACGGTTTTCTATGATTCAAACATTGTTTAAGAGAAGGGGAAAAAATTACCTAAAGGAAGACTCCAATCTGAAACGGGTTGCAGTTCAACGGTATCCGAACCCGAATTAGAACGGTTAGTCACAGACAAACGCTTAATTCTCAAGGATTTGCTTCTACGAGAATCTGGGACATATGCAACCTTCCTAAAATCCATGCTCTCGGAGTAGCTTAATCCTGAACACCTACTCTTAAGAGCATCTCCAACAGGTTGCAAATTCTCGAATCCGCACTCGAAATCATCTCCAACAGAGAGCAGGAATTCGCAATAGTGCAGAAAGAAGGGGCTTCGGGTTGGGAAAGTAGGATAGAGTGAGGCGCCTGTTCAACAGGCGCCTGTTTGCCAAGCGCCTGTTGAACAGGCGCCTCATATTCAGGCACCTGTTCAACAGGCGCCTGGCAACAGGAGCCTGTTGCAATGAGGCGCCTGTTAAACAGGCGCCTACTCAGCCCCAACGGTCATCTTTTTTCCCTCCAACGGTCATTTTTCCATCTTCAAATATTACTCTCCCCTCTTCTTCCATTTCCAACCAATTTCCTTCCTCCATTGAAATTTTTTCCTGCCACTAATCTCAACATAAAATATACTCCGATTTCGACATTGTTGCTGCAAGGTCCAGTTTTGACGAATACGACTTACAAGACGTTACGATTCCGATTGGGGGAGAAGTAACTAATGCAAGTTGGAGCGCTGCGGAAGACTACGATCTTTGCTACATTTACTGTGCACTCTCAGTCGATCCTATTCGAGGGACCGATCAAAGTGGTGAGTCTTTTTGGGGCAAAATTACTAATTGCTATAATCGGAAGAACATCAATCGGAAAAGAACGCTATCTTCAGTCAAAGGTCATTATGGAAAAATAAATCGTCAAACGCAAACGTTCGATTCTCAAATGTTCAAGTTGAAGCAAACGAATCTTAGTGGATTTGTGAATGAAACGCATTTAGTAAGCTTTAATATAATTTCATTGTATTTTTTTATCATAGTTCTTTAAGTGCACTAGTTATTTTTTGAACAGAGAATGGCCGCAAACAAGTTGTTCAAACAAATCTATAAACCTGATAGTAAACAAGCACCATATTTTTATCAGTTCATGCATGTTTATGATATGTTGGTCGAGCACGTTAAATGGAAATCATCGCTTTAGAAAACCGTTCAACAAGTTCAATCAAACAGTGGTCGGGGTAAAACGCCTAGAGTTGGAGAAAGCTCCAGTCCTATGGAATCTCAAGGAAGCTTCGGTTTAGGATCAGAAGAAGGCCCATCCCCAACCGAAGATCATTTTGTTAGGCTACAGGGAGCAAAAGCGGCCAAAAAGAAGCAGACTGCTGCAGCGGATCAAGAGGAAATTAAAAAACTCATGCTTGAATCTGAAGAAGATTTAACCGGGCAATGGACACTCGAGCAATGCAACACCAAGAAAAGTTATCAAGAATGGATCAACTTATTGCTGGAAACCGGCATAGAGATGAAGATGCAATAATGTTCATGGATACGTCACACATGTCTGTAGAACAACTGTAGTATACGGAGCAAAGAAGGAGAGAAATTATGAGGCGTAGACTTGAAGAGGGTCATTAAATGAATTACCGTTTTTACAACCATTGTATCTTTAAGTACCGTTATTTGTATTGTGTTCTTAATGCAAGCAATTATTAATATAAGTATTTTCATTGAAATTGCACTACATTGAAAAAAGATTTTAACAACATTAGGTTAATTATACATAAACAGATTACAATAACCGTAATAAGTAACAACAACATAAACAACAGTAGAAAACGTAAGAACAGAAATATAGTTTCACTGATTTCCAGAAAACCCCCAAAGATGATCTATGAGATCATTTTGTAGTCTTCGATGAAGTTGAACACTACGGTATGACATTTGGCTTTCTACATGAAACTCGAGTTCTAGTGCGCTTCCAATCATATCGTTGCGCCAAACATGCGGTGGTGTAGGAGCACCCTCGTAAAAGTAATCTTCTTCCATGTCTCTTTCATCCTCTATAATCATATTATGTAAAATAATACAAGTGTATATTATTTTGGTCATTTTAACTGGTGACCAAAGTCTGCATGGATTACTAACTATGGCAAATCTAGACTGAAGAACCCCAAATGCTCTTTCAACATCCTTCCTCTGGCCTTCTTGCATCGCTGCAAACTTTGCTTGTTTATTGTTTTGTGGGTTAGGAATTGTCTTGACAATGGTACTCCATTTAGGATATATACCATCACCTAGGTAATATCCATGATTGTACGTGTTACCTCCTAAAGTAAAGGTACAAGGAGTTGATCTACCGTTTGCTAAATCATTGAACAACGTAGATCGTTCGACCACGTTAAGATCATTGTTCGAACCTGGCATTCCAAAAAATGCATGCCATATCAATAAGTCATACGACGCTACAGCTTCAAGAATAATAGAGGACCTACGAGATTTACTCTGATAAGCTCCGGCATACGCCTTTGGACAATTCTTCCACTCCCAATGCATGCAGTCTATACTACCTAACATTCTAGGCCAACCTCTACTACCATGCATATTTAATAACTTAACTATATCCGCCTCGTTTGGTCGGCGTAAGTATTGATCAACGTAAATGTCCACGATAGCTTGACAGAAATGTTCCAAACACTCTAATACCGTGCTTTATGCCACTTTCAAATTTTCATCAAGCGCGTCCGCCGGTCCTGCATATGCAAGCATTCTGAGTGCAGTTGTCATTTTTTGAATTCCAGTCAAACCCATTGTACGAGATGCATTGGGTTTGAAGATAAAGTATTTGTCATGCTGCTTGATACAGTGGAGGATTCGAAGAAATAGAGGATGCCGCATGCGGAATCTTCTTCTAAAATCAACATCTGTGTAAGTAGGATTTGGAACAAAGTAGTCTTCCATCAGTCTGTCGTTGTGCCATGAATGTCTACGATTTTTATACCGACGACCAACAACTGATCCACCGTGTTGCCTGCTCGATTGACCAACCTGTAGCGCAGCCATACTTAGAAGATCCTTTTCGCGGCGAAAATGATCTTCCATCATTTCATCAAATTCGTCGTCGCTAACATCAAAAAATATATAATCTTCTACCGCCATTTTTTATATTTGAAATTGTATGATAAGAATGAGCAATAATACTTCTCAGCATCTAGCAAGCCTTTTATAACGTAAATCACATGCTGGCTTTCATAACAAAACAAACAACTGTAGCAATAATACTTTATTTATTGTTGAAGCAGTGTTCTTATCATACAACTGTAGCAATAATACTTTATTTACTGTTGAAGCAGTGTTCTTATCATACAACTGTAGCAATAATACTTTATTTATTGTTGAAGCAGTGTTCTTATCATACAACTGTAGCAATAATACTTTATTTACTGTTGAAGCGGTGTTCTTATAATACAGCTGTAGCATCCCATCATACAACTGTTGATGCGGTGTACCATCCCATCATGCAACTGTAGCCATTTTCTTAACGCAATAATACAGAAAGAAACAAGTCAATGTTACTGAAACACCCAAACATTAATACAGTCAACGGCAATACATACACTCCACAGTAATACACTCCACAGTAATACAACCAACAAAAAATACCACAACTAGGAATTAGAACTGACACTAAGAAACTCAACGAGAATACACTCAACTTATGGATATCCAAATCGTTCTAGCCAATTTTGACGTATGATATAAGCCTCATGTACAGTGAATGTGCTCTGATATTTGAGAAAGTAACGACCTTCAAATGTGGAACGGGTTGGTTCGAACAAATTTTCAAATATAACCTCATTGATAACTATACTGTACCGCGTACAGGCGTTGCAGAAGTTCGCATAAGCAGTCCTCAACTCTACCTTCATACGTCTACTTCTCCACTCAATATTGTTATTGTAAAGTTCAGCAATGGTGTCCCAAAACTGAGTTGCCTTTATCTCTTCATCGTCGCACATCTGATCAGTTTGTATAAAAAAATTTACTAACTATTTCAATTCCGTAGCCGAAAATATTATGTTACACATTGATTGAATATACTGAACTTTTAAATGTTGTGACATTAGAGTATAAAACTTTCTCTTAAATAAACATCCATAAACTGTTTGACATACATGTCGTGATCCGCATCAATAAAATGAAGCATGAGATTAACGTCCACGTGTCAAACATCCATAAACTGTTTGACAAACAAACACAAATGTGTTTGTTACTTCCAAATCGTCACACTTTCAGTACATATACGCTCAATAATAAACAAGCGTAAATTAAATTCAACAAAATGCAATACTCAACATAAAATATAATCGCCACAATGCCATAACATATAGACAATCACATATAACAGTAGCATCATCACCAACATATAGACAATCACATAATAACACAGTCTAAAACATCTAAATGCAGCACATCAGTCTATGTGATCAGAACCGCTATCAATCTCCTCATCGTCTCCACTATCGTCGTCACTGTCGTCATTGATGTCATCAAAGTCGTGAGGCTGAGGTCCGGCATGGAGCTGCTCCTGAAGCTGCTGAATCTGGGTCTGTAATCCCTGTATCTGCGCATCATACTGAGTCTGCTGCTGTTGGACCGCAGTCTGGTAACTCTGATACATCATCCCTGTATAATCGAGCGTCATACGCTCAAATGCAGCAATCATCCGTCTATCATAATCCATGTACTGAGAAAACTGATATTCGCACACAAAAAATTATACGTAGGTGGATAATATAATGACAAGTAAATTAAATAAAATTTAAAACTCATACAAACCTGATGAGGCTGGTACAATCCAGCGGATGGTATACCCGTAATAGCGTCGTCTGTAGGATACTGCAAGGGATACTCCACAACCTGACCGTGTACATCATACGCTCTAAATGAATGAGGGGGGTCGAAAGTAGGAGGCTGCGTGTACTGAGATGATGTAGGCTCAAAGGTGGTAGGCGGTAGTGGAACTCTACTAGAAGAGGTACGCAGACCAATATGATCGGAGTTCAAACCCCGAATATAATTAGGCAAAGCGTAAGCACGTGGGGCTACTCGAGCCCAATATGAATCAAAGTCTCCTAGAACTGTAAATGGCTCACCATCCACCCATCCCGCACCCCTCATCACATGAATATAAGCTGTTCCAACCCGAATATCACCATACATATCATCTCATGGTAGCGGATCTGATGGAATGCGAACTATACCATACAACTGTAGCCAACACCGATCCCCTAAATACCATATGAATGGACATGTAGGAACCTGAAAGCAAATCCTGCATCGCGACATGGATAAATGAAAAGTGAGTGGATGATCAGGACCGGGCTCTAGAAACTGTAAGTACTGATCCCATGGACGAATGATAATGTTACCACGCCGCCTCATATCCATCTGCTGTTTAACCTCCATCAACTCATTGTGCACCCCTTGTGCAACATGGGACAAATGCATAGGAGGACCCCAACGATGCAATCTAGGAAAGTAAATATAAGGTGTGGCATTTGCCTCTATAATAAGTCGGGGGTGCATATTGGCAGTATACTCGTAGTACCAAAATGGAAGAATGTACCAAAAGCCATACATCTGTCTAGACTGTTGAAGCGCATATGTATCTAATGCTACGTACAAATAACCAATAATAGCGGTACCGTAATCATATATATGTTGTCCATCCACATCTACTAACCCAGCCAGAAAACCAAGTCTAATAGCACCCTTATTGTTACTAAAAAATGTAGACCCAAAAAGGTATAATATGAATGCACGGATAACGGGAGTGTGCATATCCTCAACGGCCATGTACTCTACTATATAACGCTGCAAACAAGGGAGAGTAACAGCTCCTCCTCTAACCTCCTCATCGGCCAAAGTCGGTAAATAAGCTGAATATGACTCGAACTCCTCAAATGAACTATCAAATGGAACAGGGAGACGGTCGGGTCGACCAACCTCTATGCCAGTGAGCATATAAAAATCTAGAGGAGTCAGTCCTAGCTCAAAATCAGGGAACTGAAATGTGTGAGTGGTAGGCCACCATCTCTCAGTGAGGGCCTCTACCAGACAACGATCTACATGTGCGAATCTAGGTAAAGCAAGAAATTCACCAAAAGGTGACGCATGTAGCCTATCCAAAACCGGCTCCGGTAACTGATCAAAATATTCAGACATACACCTATACCAACTACCTCGCATCGCTACGTGACGAACCTAAATATATGATTATTTAATGTTAAAATAAACAAAGAATTATTATACATATATATTTACTGGGTCGTTCATCAAGCAATAAATAAATAAACGTATACCTGTGGCGTCGCTATAGCTGCAGTAAGTCGATGCGAAACAGTAAGGGGCAAGTCATGCAAAGATCGAAGATCGTCTGGAGTCACGGTAGCATCAGGAGGGACATGAACAGGTCCGATATTAACATCGGTCGTATATCGAATGGCGCGTCTACCAGTTTTGACCGGACGGGGCGGCATTTGGACGCAAAGTTGAATTAAAAAAATTTGCAAAAAGGAGGATGGAGGAGAGGAAAATGAGTGGAATGGGAAAGAAAGCGCCTGATATAGGCGTGTTAACCAGGCGCCTGTTGGACAAGCGCCTGGGCATTAGGCGCCTGTTCAACAGGCGCCCGATGTATAATAAACACAGGCGCCTGTTGAACAGGCGCCTGATGCCCAGGTGCCTGTTCAACAGGCGCCTGCCCTCATTTCTGTTGTAGAAATGAGGGCTCCAACATTTTGGAGTGCGGAAAATCGAATTTCTGCACTCCAAACTATTGGAGATGCTCTAAGAGTTGGAAAAGAAACAGGACTGGTTCCAGAAGCCATTTCCAACGCTGCAACAGTGAAATCAAGCTCATCAAAATTATATGTTGTAGACAATGACTAAATATGAAACTAAATTACGCCAATTCTTCGCTTTACCCCCAAACGATTAAAAATAGAAATGGTTGGTGAAAAGGAATAGAATTGGCCATTAGATGAAGCAGTTTTCTGATTTGAAACTGAAAATAAATACTACTCAAATCAAATCAAAACAACTCGAAACAACTCTAGAATTTGAAATTTTCAGCTCAAGTTCAAACCATTCGCAAAAAGAATGAAATTTTGAGATCGGTAACAACGAAGAAACTCACCAAAAATATAAAGGGCGAACTCAGAAGAGATTGACAAGAAGACAATAAGACTGAAGACCGAGCTCTATCTATAAAATAACACGAGAATTTATTATTAAACATCAGTTATTCATTTATTAAAGATGAGTTATTAATTGCTTCTCACGTTATTTCATGGTTCTTAAAGATGACTTATTTACCTAAATGCATTGTTATATAAACTTCATTTTATCCCGTCTCTCTTTTATCCAACAAAATATTTTTTCTGTCTTAGAATTACCCACGTGTTACCCATATCATCGATTGAACTCCATACTGTCATCTGACGATACAATGTCGTATGATTTGAAGACTGACAATTTCATAATACCATATGAATCAATTACCCAAAGAAATTTTTTTGAATCACACTATCCGGTTCCATACTGTCGTCTGGCGATGCAACATCGTATGGTTTGAAGACCTTGACAATTTCATAATGCAGTATGAACCAGTTACCCAAACAATTTTTTGTAAATTCCACTGTTCGGTTCCATATTGCCGTCTGGTAATATACTGCCGATCGAAAGTACTATTTAAAAATAATTGTGTTACTCCGAACGGTACTGCCCTTCGGTAGTATGCTGCCGTCCGCGTTGAGTAAAATGTAACACCGTTCCTATTTTTTATTTTTTTTTGGTAAAATGAAGTCTATATTGCGGTGCATTTAGCACTACTCTTTATTAAAGACGAGTTATTCGTTTTCAAATGTATGGTAAATTCTTGGTTGATTCTCGTTAGTTCTTTGCGATTATTGCCATTGAAGGTGGGTTATTCGTTTATTAAGAGCGAGGCTAAATGAACCCTAAAAATCTCTCCTTTTTACCCACCGCCGTCGATCGGCACCACTTCATCAAACACTGCCACTTCTTCCATGAACCTCTACCGACCAAGCTCAAAAACAACGATTTTGATGTTTCGACACTGTGCTGTTGTGATCTGTGTATGGTGGTCGGCCATGATCCGTCGATCGGTAGGGTGGGTAAAATAAAGTCGATTTTGGAATTCATATAGAAGTGCTCTTTATTAAAGATGATTCAAAGATGAACTTTTTCATTTTAACTCTCTGTTCTTTCTTTAATAGGTAAATTCATTATGGTTTATGTTAATTATGTTGGTGATTAAATTCTAAAAATGTGAAAAGGTTTCGTCCATTCTTCTTGCATTCGTGTATTATTTGTTGCATATTACAAAGAAACATTTATTTTTGTTTATTCGTCCTCTTTTGTTTCTTATTTCTTTTGTATTCATGCGACTTTATTAACACTGCTTGGCTTTCTCTTTTATTCTTTCGCTGCACATAACCACTATCTTTGGTTTCTACCAAAATTATTTTTTCTTAACTAAAAATTACAGCATCAATTAAACCAAAACATCAATATTCATGTCGTAAGATTATTCTTAGCTTCATTCTTGATTATTTTATGTCGTATACCAAAGACTTAAATCCAATACCCACCTCATGTCTTTCAAATTCAATCTTTATATCCTCAATGTTATTTCATAAAGACGCCAATGAATGGTCTTCTTCCAACTACATGAAAAGAGGATCGCAACTTCATTTTCCATATCATTTTGAGTTAGGCTTTATCGTGTTCTAGGCACAATAGGATCACAAAGGAGATAGTGGCAAACACGCTTTCTTAGCTCTATGTTTGCTAATCGGATTTCTACAATTTTTATTTGTAAGTTTGTTATTTGATAACAATACATATACGTAAATCTATTTGTTATTGGTTAAAAATTTGATTAATTTGTAAATTAAATATTTTGTATTGATTATTTTATTTAGATTGAGTAAGCCAAACTTATCGTATTTGTACGAACATGGTGTTTAGTATTCCATAACCAAGTATTTTATAAATATTTACTAACTGATTTACATGATTAGATTGACTGTGCCGAATTGATCGATTAATTTGACCGATTAAATATTTATGGCAATAAATTTGTAACCTTAATAATTGACCAGCATTGATTTAATTAATTGTATTTGTTATACCACTTTTCATAATACTGTGAAATATTATTGTTTATAAGAACATCATTTTGGTACTCATGAGAAAGTAATAGATTGACTGATTAAACTTTGTGAAAAAATTAGTATTTCGTTGTATATAACATTTATGTGAATATTTCACTATCTTTAACAGGAATATAAACAAATACAAAAGAATGTGATGGACAACATAATTGGTAAAACAATATCTCAATAAGTATATCGGGAATATAAACAAAATATGGATAATGAAATGCGAGTAGTGACTCTTTGTTTCCAATTCCATCATTTTCCATTTTCTCTAATAATGTTGCGTATCACCCACTTCGTATATTTATATTTCATATTTTTATTTAGTATTATTATTTGCCTATGTGTATTATAAAACTTTTATCCCTATCAATAGATGGTAAGCCACTCAAATCTAGTTCAAATTTCTCCATTAGAAAAATAATATAACTAATAGAAAATAGGTTCAACCTCTATGGGTACTAATCTAATTCCACTCTTTCACAATGAACAATGACATTAATTTAGCGATTAATGTTTTACGCGTCTTTCATCTTTAAGATAAAATCTAAAAAACCTTTACGCGTATATCAAAAAAGAAATTTATTCAACATTAATCATTTCTTCATGTTTCCGTTTCTTACTGAAATTACTTAACATCCTTCCATATATTATGTTTGTTAGAAGCTTGAATTTTGATGTTTTGGTTGTGACAACTATATAAGTAAATATTAACCATATTTGCAGTAGAAGATATGGTTTACTCGAGAAATAATCCAACAGATTGCAGACCAGATTCCAAATAGAAGCTTCAATAATATATTTAATTTATGGTCTGAGTCTAGTAGTGAATTCATATTAAATTCTCTCCAAAGTGGTATATGCATGCACACGCAATTTAAAGATTTTCACAACATCGTTCATATGCTAAAAAAATTCAAAGCATAGTTCATATACTAAATTTTTTCAAAGCATTCCTTGATATGCCAGAAAACAAGCAATTCAACCGACTAAACAGTTTAGTTCAGTCGATTGAATGTTGTGCATGTGCACAACTTATCTTGAATATTCAGATGGTTGAAGTTGATAATTCAGCAGGCTGAATTGGGTCATTTTTGAACCGTATTCTTGCTGCGTCAATTGTTAGTCCATCAACTGGCTGATTTGAGCTACTCAGAGGGCTGAATCTTCATAACGACTATATTTTGAAAAGAAACTTCAATTTAGTGAAGAGAAACTACTCTTGATTCAAGAGTTGTTTCAATATTCTTTCATTGCTACCTTTCACGAACAATTGCAACTCTTAATCACTATATATAGCCATGAAATCCATTGTTTTAATCTTCAATTCCCATTTTAATTCTCATTCTTATATTTTGAACTATCTGGCTATCTAAACATTCAATACTTCGTTTCAATCACTTGTTCATTCAAGCAAACTTCATTAGTGATTACATATCTTCATGAATTATACAATATACCATAAAGGAGAAGATTATATGAAGGGTGTATATTACTGACTTATCAATGCTCTTTGTATTAAAAGTCCTATTTGTTTGCTCGGGCGGCTGAAGTCCTATTTTATTGCTTAGGCGTTTGAAGTCATGTCCGGTTGCTCAAGCGGTGTAATACATATTCCTTCGGGTTAAGCAAGACTTGATAGTTAAATTCTAGAAGGAGTCTGGAACTTGACATAAAACGGGAAGTTCGAACCAGTATAAAAATTTATGGTGTCGTTTACTTTATTATTTTACTTTTATATTTATATTCGGTACAAGTAAATAGCTTAGTTAATATTCCATATTATACGATCCTTAGTCACTTCCACTTGGTATCAGAGCAAGAACATCATAAAACCGTAACAAAGTTTATTGATAATCATGTAATATGGAACATACTTCTTCATCTAGTTTCATTGAAGATCGATCCACTATACGATCACCACTATTTAATGGTTTGAATTATAACTATTGGTCAACTCGTATGAGAATATATAAGCAAGCAAACAGATATGACACTTGGAATATAACTCAGAAACAGCATATCATACCAACTACACCATGTGCACAATGGCCAAACGCTCAAAAGATAGATGCTACTTCAAAATGTAAAAGCCATGAATACGCTATGTTGTGCTTTAGATAAGAATGAATTCAATAGAGTTAGCATGTATATAACTGCTTATAAAATTTGGCCAACTCTTAAAGTTACACATGATGGAACAAACAACATTAAACAAAGCAAGATTTCTATGCTTAAAAATAAGTTTCAAAATTTCAGAATGAAACAAGATGAGACTATAAATGAAATGTATTCTAGATTTCAAGACATATATCATTCACTATTGACACTAGGAGAAAAATGCACTGATTTTGATATTGTCTCAAAAATTATAAATTTTTGATGGATGAATGGAAACGAAAAGTCTTAGCTATAGAAGAAGCTAACGATATTTCAACCATCAAACCTGAAGAGTTAATATGAAATCTTATGTCGTATGTATGAAGTAAATTTGTAGGAAAAATGAGATCAAGCCCAATACATAAAGAACATAGCATTCCAAGCTGAACAAGAAGATTTAGATTCGGATGAAGTTGACATGGCATTTATAACAAAGAATTTCAAAAGGTTTTTGAAATTTAGAAAGAACAATAAGTTTGGAAGTAACAAGAACACCAACAAACCATCAGCTTCAAATCTCGAATGTTATGAATGTCACAAAAAGGATCACATAAAGAAGGACTGTTCTGATCGAAACAAAGACAGATACAAGAATAAAAAGGACAAATATAAGAAGAAGCAAACATTCTCTGTTACATGGGATGATTCTGAATCGTCTTCATCATCAGTCAATGACAATGACAGTGATTCTAAACAAGCCAATGTTTGCTTTATGGTTTCAACTGACGATGTAAGTGATCTAACTTTTGATGATTTAATTGATATAAACTCAGAGTTATTAGATAAACTAAAAGAAGTTAAAAGAAAATATTTAAATGCTTTAGAAAAACCGAACATAAGTAAAACAGAAGTTGATATGCTCAGAGATGAAAAGAAAATTTAGAAGAAGAATTTGTCAAAACACAATAATCATTATCTAATGTATCTTCCCAACTCACGATGCTATCAAAGGAAATTGAAGTTCAAAAAGAAAATAATATGACATTACCTGTAGAAAATCACGATTTAAAATCTAATATCAAAATTCTTAAATTAAACAATACTAGTCTTAAAATCAAGTTAGAAAATATTGCTAAAAATGTTTCTAACTTCAATAAAGGTAGAGTAAATCTCTCTAAAATTATTAACAACTCTCAAACCGGTTTTAATAAGAAAGATTAGGATATACAAATTCATCAAAATCTAGTTCAAAGAGGAATAATTCACCATATAAAAATTCCAAAGTATATAAGAATTTTGCAAAACCAAAGGTATTCACTAAAAATAAGGATATTTGCAACACAAATACTATAAAGATTTGGCGGCCAAAAACTAATAATAATTTGATTAGAAATAAGAATATTAAGTCCTTTATAAATTCAGTTCGTAAAAATGAAAATTTCACTAAAGGGAATTCTAAATCCACGTGGGTTGATTTCCTAATATTTAACTCTTAGTTCCCTAATAAAAAATGAGTACCAACGTCATCTTTATATTTTTTTGTGGGTACAAACTAAGAAAAAAGAAAAGTGGATACTAGATAGTTGTTGCTCAAAACATATGAAGGGAAATAAAGATATACTGACTAATATTATCTACTCAGACGAAGGATCTATCACATTTAGAGATAATTCCAAAGGATATATCGTCAACAAAAGCGATGTAAGCAATAACGGTACATTTAACTTACCACTTATTACAAACATTTTACTAGTTAAAAATTTAATATATAATTTGTTTAGTATAATTCAACTATGCGACAAACACTACACCATATTGGTAGTTTTGCAAATCCTCCATGCGGAAGAATCACAACGGCTCAAAGCCGTTGCTAAATAGCAGCGAGCCGTTGTATATGATTTAAGAACGGTTATGGACCGTTTTGATTTCGCAATGGCTAATAGCCATTCTGTAGATTTCCTTTTTTTTCAATCTGTTGACCACAAAAAACTTGCGTACAGAACCCCCCGTTCCCAAAACTAAACGCCCCAAATTAGTTTCATTTCCCTCCTTCGCCACTTTGCCCTAATTAATCGTGCCCCCATTTCCCTCCTCTACCTTAACACCACGCAAATCGTCATCGACCACGACTGCAAATCATCATCAACCTTAGCGACTGCAAATCCATCGACCATAGATCAAGCATTGAAACCCTCGGCTGTTTGAATTGAGCAATCAAGTTCGTTCTCTTTTGATTTTTATCATTAGAAATACATGGGTTATGTAGTTTGGTTGTCTCTGTTTTAAATGTTATTTGATTTGATTTAGTTTATACTTATTTTATCTTGATATTTTTTTCTAAAATACGTTGACTTATTAATCTGATGTTAAGGTGGATATAATTATAATAGTCAACTGATTTTTGTTCTAGGTGTGTTTGTGGTAGCGGAGTAATATCTGGGTATCTATTTGGAAGACTGGTTTCTTTGATTCATGTTGTAGCAATGAGTGAACCTCTGCATTCTTTTCTCCATTATGATGTTATATTAAATCTTAATCTTTCAAGGATTTGTTGTGTGATCAAGCACCAAGTTGTATGAAGAAAGTCACAGAGTTTGAACATAGTGAAGGGTAGACATATGCCCCTTGCAGTTTATTTGCCGGTAATTCATTTCATTAAGATTATATCATACTCTACAACTCATATTCTTAGCCTTTGTATATTTATCAACTTTCTGTATAGTGCCTATTTTTTTCTCAATAAAAAGAAAAGAAAAAAAGTTTGCATTTTTGTTTGTTTTTCTAAAGAGGACGTCTTAACACGGCAGTCAGACTTATTAAATTCTCACTATGCTCCGTATAATATAATATACAACTTTTAGTAGGAAATGAGAAAAGGGCAATCTTATATTTTGTGTGAAATGAAGTATTATTCTTATGCAACGGTCTTTGTAATAAATGCACAGTATTTGGGGAATACTATGCAAAAGAATCTAATTCCTACCATGGTGGAACTATATCTTTGTAAATTTGATAAATACAAAGCATGCTCGGTAATTGTCGAACATGAGCAAAACTTCAATAAAGTTGATTTTTAAATTGTGATCCGTATGCCTATTTTAGTACTACTAATGATTGTGACGGACCATAAATCCTAGTCCTCCATCCATTCTATTATTTGACATCTGTATTGTTAATAATGGCAGCTGGATTGATGGATTAGCTTCAATTTTTTGGAAGTATATGATTCGTCTATTCCCAACCATTCAAAATCAACAATGCTTAGCTCATTGTTAAAGTTGTGTCTAACTTCATTCCAACTCATGCATCGACAAGATCATAGCTGTTTATCTCCTGTGAGCATGCAACTTGAAAACATATTCAATTTTTTTACTTAATACCTAATAAACATGAGTATATACGCATGTCCAGGTGGCCTGCATCCAATCACAATGTGCATGCATTAATTCAACAGCATGCTTTTAATCAAAATATTTATTTAATTTTTTAAATCTATTAACAATTTAAATACTGAAAATGAGATTATATTTAAAAATCAGTTTCTGCATGGATGTATGATTAATTATTAGTGGAATTTCTCACTATTTAATATGTCCACTTTCTATCTCCATCTTACGTAACTTAAGCGACTTTTCTAACTGGTATACCAACTTATTTTGGAATTATTGAGACATATGCTATTAAATTATTTTATTTAGTTGCAATTTTTTGACTACTTGATTTTTTATTAAAATTTATTATGTTCTAAATGTATTTTAATAGAACTTCATGTGTTGTAATATTACAAAGTGTGAATATGCTATACAATATTTATTATATTTTGTTTAGTCCCACATCATGGGATAGGTCCAATGCTATGCTCCATTGCTTATATATAAAGGAGTTTATGTAATGTAAATCTATAACTAACATCTAAGTAATAACATTTTCTCCTCTCTCCTCTCTCTCTCTCTAATGGCTTCTACTTTCTTCATTTTATAACATGTTATCAGCACGATCTCTAAAAAGAAAAAAGTTACAGATCTACAATTGTGATAATTCATGAAATCATATATATTCTTTTCCAGATCTAATTATAGATCTCAAAACGGTAAGTCATTTTTTTAATGATTTAATCTTCCAAATCATTTTTTATATCTCATTCCATTTTAGATCCACTTCTTCAAATCTGAATACGTTGTCTTATTTTTTAAATTTTATTATATTAATCTTATAATTTTAGATCTTATATATATCTAAACTTTAAGATCTGATTTTTTTTGTTGCTATTTTTCTGATCTTATTATATTGTAGATCTTAATATCATGCTTAATTTTATGTTTTTGAGTTCATTTATTTTGGAATGCAATTTTGAACTTGACAAAATTTGATATTGTTGATTCAAGAAAAATTTATTGAATTTGATTGTATTTTGTTTGGACATGGATTTGAGAAATTAAACATGGGTTGGTAAATGGAGTTTTCATTATGAAAACCTTTTGATTTGATTTAGATTTGAATGAAGGCTTTAAAAATTATTTTAATATATGATTTATGTTTTTTTCAGAAGATATATTTAATTGTTTCTTAGAGAAACAAATATAAAAATAATACGTATCTAGAAGATCGTATTAAGTTTAGATCTAACATTGACTTTGATTTAGAACATTTGACGTGAATGAAAACATTAATAAAAGCTTACATGATAATCTTAATATCTTCCAATATTTCCTTTAAAAAAAAGGGAAAAGGAAATAAGAAGAAGTTTCCTCAAAATAAAGAACCAGAAGTTCTAACTAAAAAGAAGAAGAAAAAAGGAGGATAAAGGGATACAAACTCATTTTGATCATCTGTTAAAATATACAATGATGCAAAATATTAAGTAACCTGAATAAATTATCAGTAATATCCCTAGTAGGCTTTCTCCAATATAGATTTGAATCCCTGAAGGATCAAAATGTGTAAACCACATCTGAAATGGGGTACAAAAGTCAGTTTGAAATATTTTTGGAGTAAGTAATAAAGATGAAAATAATGGAGGCGAGTGTTCTTGAAGAAACAATAAGGGTGCTCTTGAAGTGACCAATGACATAATTGTCAAATTACCCTAGAGGTGGTTTAGATACCTAAAAACATAATTAAAGAGATCTCAATAAATCATGTCTAGAACTGACAAGAAATAAAGATCGGTGATAAATTTGTAAATAATAATCTAGTTATATTTATAAATAGATTAAAGATCTTGAATTATAGGAAAACATGACTGGCCATCATGAATCCTTTAATAGTAGAGAAATATGGACATGTAGTCCGCAAAGTACCGAAAGTACTTGAAATGCTTAAGATACCCCGAAGGTATAAATGTGGTTTAAATCATATTAAATAATGAAAGTATACAAATTCCTGAAGAATATAAATAACTTTCATTGTTATAAAAAATGCAAAGAACAAGGAGAGTAGATTTCAGCCTACTTTTAAGTATTGTTGTAATGAAAATCTTGATATAATTCATGATGAGTAGATTACTTCCTATTTTTAAGTATTATTGTATTGAAACTCTTAACATCCATTGAAGTGTTACTTGCGATATGCAAAACTTATTAAAATATATAAGTTCTTGAAGAATTTAAATAACTTTGATGATTATAAAGAATGGAATGTTGATTACAACCTTCTTCTAAGTATAGTTGTAATGAAAATCTTGATGCACTTCAAGATGAGTAGATTACTTCCTGCTTTTAAGTATCGTTGGAATAAAACTTTTAATATTCATCAAAGATGTAGTTGCAATATGCAAAATTGATTTGAAGCACAAGAATGAAAGCACATGATGTGTTTTTCAGAAAGGTAGAAAACAAAATGCATAAAATGCAAATCATATTTGGAAGAAACAATCTTGGAAAATTTTGATTGTATCGAAGGAAACTATTAATAAATTGTATTATTAATGAGATTCATATTTATGGATCCAGAAATATCTAATGGCTTCTACTTTCTTCATTTTATAACATCATGTATATTATTCATCTTTTTAGCTTCTTTCAATCCTAGAAACAAATTCCTTACTCACTTTTGTTCTCCATTCTCACCTCCTTTCATTTTTTTTATATGTAAACACGTTATGTTTTGTCCTAAAATTCACCTAAAACATATTGTTTTGTTTTGTCTCAAAATCCCACCTCCTTTTTTTATATGTTAGGAACTTGTTTGGCATTCTTACATAAATTAATTATGTTAGTGACAGAGGTTGCTTTGGTGTAGTATTTATGGTTCTTTTTCATGTTTTAATTTTGTTTATTAGGATCTTCATCATGTTTCTTAAATGTTAGCAACAATAATTATACACATCTTTGAAGGAAAATTCATATGTTTTATATTAGACCTCATCCCCGTAAAAACGTATATTATCTTGAATATTAGATTAGATGTGAAGAAGCAAGGTGAGTCGTGACCATACTCTTTTCAAAGCAATTGACACAACTTCATTTAAGATAGAAACTCATCTCCAAAACACATGAAGAAAATTAAAAAATATAATCGAACATTCAAATCCATGAAGAGCACTTGCCCCTTTCTTTTGAGTAGGGGCATGGAAAAAAGAAGACCAACGTTGACGAAATTAGGATTATTTAATTAATAAAAGAAGGCTAATTGAATATATTTTAATGAAATCGTAATGAAACTTGTAATATTTTCATGCATTTGTTAGCATATAGATGAGAAAAATATTAAAATGCTATTTTTATTAAAAGTTAGTCATGATAACCATTATGAAATAAAATCCAGATAGCTCCTTAGAGTCCGAACAATCCTATTGAGATTTCTTTTCCTATGTCGGGAAGAACGGTTTAATATGTGGCTCCTAAAATATATAAATATGAGATTGGACTTATTTCAACTATACTTTACATATATTGCTTGTAAGATATGACAATGAGTACCCATCATAATTTAAGACATAAGTTCAGTTGGTAAGGGCATGATGAAATTACACTGTCTTAGACCAAAACAAGTAAACCAAGAATAGTCGTATTATAGTATGATGCAAGTTCCAATTGACCTGTAATAACTGTATTTCGAGAAAGCAAATGCACAAAAAAGCAACACCATTACATATTCTGAAAACATAGAGGGTAGTATGTTTATAACCAAATTTAAGTTGCATGATTAAGAGGGAATGAAAAAACTGTTGTTATATTTTGTCTAAATATTAGCCACATTGTTTGTAGTAAATAATGTAACAAACGCTGATCGTAAACAACCCTTATATTAAGCACGACTGCTCTATAAATAAATAAAATCACATTAGGTATTGAAGCATAGCGTAGTACAAAAATTATCAAAATAACTTAATAAATACAAAATATCATTATCTAACTATAATCCTAACACAGATCTAATTACCTCGACATTTTTAGCTTTAGAAAATTCAAATTAGTGTTAACTTTTATGGTGAGTTGCAACAATGAGAGCAGATTTGTGTAGCTACAACATGGATCAAAGATTCAAGGGGTGTATTATCATCTGTTCTATATCATTTTATGAGTTTAGGTGGTTGAATATTTGGGTGATATGAAAATGGATCCTTTTTATTACATGTCATCTCCATAATTCTTACAGTAATATTGATCTGAAAGAGTTAACCAACGTGCGCTCTAGATTAATCAATAATGAAAAAGCGCATGATGTGGAGAAATGTATAATATGCAGAAGCATGTTCAACATGCTCCACGTTTATTTCTTTAGCAAAATGACAAACATACAGTGCGTGAAAGCATACAGATTATGAAAACCGTATTTAGAAAATTTCTTAGATAAACAAATCAATTAAAAGTACAAACAATTTTATTTTGTTGAAGTATGACAAAGTACTCATGACTATGTCTTTTCAAATTATTACCACTAACAAATTATGCAATTAAGAGAAATCATAATTACATAACCGAGTAGTTAAACAAAAAATGCAAATTAGGCATTCAAAATTATATTTCTTTGTTGAACTATACTATTCTATAGCTAAAGGTAATTGAAACCTAAGCAGTCACTACATTCATGACATGACTGGGTCTAACTACAGTGTACACACAATGAGGACAACAGTCTTTTCATTTAAATTTCAATTTGTTCAATTGTATTGCATACTTAGTTATTTCAAAACCTACAGCCAAGTTTCACTCGATGCCCTATCAATAATCAATATACATTACAGTCTGATATAATAACAAAAACACAACTCGTCGAACCTGTTGACATACATAGCTGATGTAATCATTCCTAGTACAACATATGTTGCATATACCCACACTTGTTATCTTTGCAAAAACTACTTATGTAAATCAATTAAGCTATGACATGAATAGTATAACCATTCGTTTTTATATCTGTCACAATAGCCATTGCCATATAAATATGGTAGTTACTTAAAGCTTTTATACACAATTAATGACTCAAAGAAGGAAATAAAGTGAACAAATTGAATAATAAAATCCCATAGCAAGATACCCGCACTTATTATCTTTGCAATAAGCCATACATCTAGCATGAGCCACTCGCTATATATAGACTTATTTCTTTTTCTTGGAGGACATAGTTTTTAATAATAATAAAAACGTAAATTGAACTCATGAAAGGTAACTAAAAATGTAGAAGACATCAACAAATTTGGGAATAATTAAAAAATACCTAAGTTTGATATCAGTTAGTCCCTAGTCTACAAATGTGGGCGATGAGCTCCTTATGGGCGTATCCTGCTTATTCAAGCATTTCAATCAGTATAAACAGACCCATCATGATAAATCAATGTCATTTAAAATGTATGAAGAAACAAATGCAAGGATCAAATGAATTCAGACCAACAATAGTCGAGTCATGTGCTAATTGTCTGGCATATTAGGCACGCATATTTAAAGAATGTATGATCATCATACTTATTGTCAAAGTAGTGACTTAAATACTTTGAAACATATTTTGTTCCTAAATTGTTAAGGTTGAGAAATAAACCAGAGTTCATCATAATAGATTGGTTTCAACAGGGAATGCAAGTATCACATTTCAACAGGTACAAAAGTCAAAAAGTTGCATTAGTAATGAAAATGCAAGCAATCAAGTCAAATTTCAAAACCATTATGCAATGTCCCTTTATTTCTTCATATAAAATGTTGGTAAAAGAGTATACAGGGTTAAAGCACAACCAAATTGATTGGAAACATAACTACTTTTCCAAAAATCAGAACACCATCATTTTCATACAAAGGGTGTTTACTACAGTAAGAAAAATTAGAGTAAAAAATACCCGTTGAATACACACACACACACATAAAGTTAATGTATTAGCGTCATAATCATCATAAGATTCTAATATATGTTTAGATTTTGCTTGCTAATTTGGCAAATTGAATAGTAACAACAATAGATAGTTTATTCGACAATTTGTATGATCATCAAATATTTGCAATCATCAAGAAATAAAATGTATCTGATCACATGAAGTATATCAAACCATTAAGGAATAGGTTTAATGTTACCATATCGACTGTCAGCAATCGTTAAGAAACCAATATAACTTATCCATATTAAAAATTAGCAATAATCAAAAATTAAACTCAAAACATGTTATATAAGTTTAAACCTTTGGTTATTATGTCCAAGTCATGAAAAATTATTCATTATGCTATGCTTTCCCCTTTTCGTTGCACTTTCCTCTCTTACATCCACTTCTTCCCTCTAAACCTGATAAATGTTGTAAGTAAAAGAAATATTATGCATTTGAATTTTATAAATAACCTTTAGAAAGGACTTAAGGAATTACAGTAACCGCTGTTTTTTGTTTTAAAGAGCAGCTGGTATCTACTAAAATAAAAAAGTTATACATTTTTTTCACGTATGACAGAAGCAATCTGTTGTATTCTTCTTGAGGTATTAGTAGCAAATAATTTTTAAATCAAAACGCATTACTATCCAATATTTATAAGGAGAATTAAAATTTACACCATCAAAATCAAGAACCATGTCATTAGTGCATAAAAGAACAAAACTACTTTTTTTTGGAAAAAGGTACTTTGTATATAAACAGAAAAATGACATATACGTCCATGATATGCCTCATTAAAACCTTTCAACCCCCTAACCTAAATGGGTGCGTTGTAAAGGAAAAAGAGTACATATCAGTTCCGTATATTAACAGTACAACAATCTAGATTCTGTGCCAAGCTGTCAAACAGATGGAGGAGTAAAACAAGATGAAGAACACACTCAAAACCATCCGTACGAGCAGCTTGCAACGAAAAAAACAAATAAAGAACAAGGCAGACACAACACCTACCAAGTAAGACACTAAAACAACAGAACAATTAAAAACTCAAAGACCGTCTCAACTTCACATACAACCGTCTGGAGGAGAGAGAAGTTTGATTCCCAAAAACACGGATCTATGTTCACAAGCCAGCAAAGAAAATGGAAGAATCGGAAAATGAGAGCTACAAGGAGCAATTAACACTAGTTACTAATGCTAATCAGACACCAGAAAGGAATCAAAGAGGGCGAAAGCAATCTTGAAGTCCAGTGTCCAGATTGAGCTTCATGATGATAAGTTTTTCTTCTATGTTTAAATTATGAGCTTGAAATCTTTGTTGAATGAGGTGTTTGCTGTCGAGAAGTATTTACTTAATTCTTAGCTTGAACGGTTGTTCGACTCCTTTAAAAACACGATTATTTCCTTCACACCAGATGTTCCATATGATAGATGTAAAGATGATGCTAAATATACATTTTATTGGCGAATTAATTTTTTTCTGAGCTTGATTAAACAAAGCCAGTAAAAAAACTGAGGTCATAGTTCGAATCTAGCTTTATATTTAGCTTGGGCATGAGATCATCCAGTATATTCCTCGAATATATGCATTGAAAGAAAAGATGATTTTTATCCTCGTTGTAATTAGCACAAAGCACACATTTTTGATCTATGGTAGGGGACCACTTACTAGTTCTGATCTTGGTTTGTAATTTATCTCTAATGGCCATCATAGAACATGTAGACATTTTAGGGGCACATCCTTTGTCCCATATGATTTTGGTCCAGTCAAACTCGCTATGTCTGGTTCTAAAGATATTTCATGCAGATTTTAAAGAAAATTGACCTTGTTTGTTAGGCAGCCACCACCAAAAATCATGTTTCATGTGTTGATATATGAGAACTTTTCTAAAATCAGTATAAGAGCTCATGGGAATAAAACTGAGACTTTGTTTCCAATTGTTATTAAATATGAGCCTCAAAACTGTTTTGTGATAGCCATCCAAAATTTTCGTGCAGTTCCAGCCATATATATCAATTAAGTTGGATCCTTGTAACCATGGATCAAACCATATATCAGTATTGGCTCCATCTACGATTTTTCTGTCTATATGTCCCTTGCACCATTGTCTAGCACGTAGTATGGTCTTCCAAGTATGTGAAGCATTATTATCCATTCTGGCAATCCAGAAATTTGCCTTTCTGCAATATTTGTTGTGAATCCACTTTGCCCATAAAGAGTCTCCATTAATATAATTCCATAATAATTTAGTTGCAATGGCTTTTGCAATATCCTCAATTTTCCTGATTCCCAAACCTCCTTCACTTTTGGTTTTTCACACCTCATCCCAGCTCATTTTATGAGACTTTGATTTCCACAAAAAATTTGCACATAAAGAATTGATTTTTTGTATAACAGATGCAGGAAATTGAGAAATCTGAAGCCAGAAATGTAACATAGGATGAATTACAGTTTTGATGAGTTCTAGTCTCCCACTTATGTCGAGGAGTCTGCTTTGCCAATTACTGAATTTTTTATTGATTTTTTCGATAAGCAAACCAAAGTGTCTAGCTTTCAAAGAGTTATTAGAAAGAGGAATGCCCAGATATTTGATTGGTAGGTTATCAGGCTTAATTTTAATTATATAAACAATTTGTTGCTTAAATTTTGCACCTTTGCTGAAGAATAAGCTGTATTTTTCTGTGTTTAGTTTGAGGCCAGTAATATTTTTCATGCTTTGAAAAATGTGATGAATGGTTTCTGCATTTTTAGTGGTAGCTTTAGCCAGGACTAAAATATCATCAGCATACAGTAAATGAGTAATAATTGGCTCAACTTGATATATAGGGCTGAGGTTTCCTTTGAGGAACTATGTCCAAATTCAAAGTCAAGAATTCCATAGCAATAGAAAATAAATAAGGAGAGAGAGGGTCCCCTTGTCTGAGTCCTCTCGAGCTATTTATGAAACCATAGGAGGATCCATCTATTAGAATAGAAAACGAAGGAGTGGATATACACTCATATATGAGATTAGCAAAGGAAAGTGGGAATCCCATAGAAATCAACATATGATGAATAAATTCTCTATTGATCTTGTCATAAGCCTTATGTAAGTCAATTTTCATACAAACATTATTCGAGTTTTTCCTGTTAAGGCTTCTTACCATCTCATAAGCAAGTAGTGAATTTTCAGAAATTAATCTATTTGGGATGAAAGCATTTTGATTATATGAGATTAAATCATTCATGTAAACTTTCATTCGATTGCAAAGAAGATTGGATAGAATTTTGTAAGTAACATTACACAGAGAAATTGGACGAAAATCTGACATGTTAGTAGCATCTGGGATTTTAGGAATAAGGCAAATGAATGTATGATTGATTTCTTTAATGATTTTACCAGATTGAAGAATACCATTCATAGCTTCCCAAATATCCACTTTAATGTTGTCCCAATGAACTTTATAAAATTTAGAGTTGAAACCATCTGGACCAGGAGAACTATTATCATTAATCTGAAAAACAGCCTCTTTGATTTCTTCCATCTGGAAAGGTTTACACATATTGATTCTTGCATTATCTGTTAGAATTTTCTTGCAAGTAATGTTAGGAAATTGATTTGAGGCTTGTGACGAATGAAATAAATCTGAAAAATAGCGAGTAGCTTCTTCAACAATTTTTTCTGATGTTGAAATCCACATTCCTTTGCTATTATAAGTAAAATTGTTTCTTCGAAAAGGCTTAATATCAGAGATTTTATTGTAAAAGAACTCCGTAGGTCTGTCCCCTTTAGTAAGCCAATTAAATTTCATTTTTTGTTCATTGTCGATGGCAACTTTTCTCATCATATTATGCAAATAATCACAGTTAGTAGAATAATTTTCCAAGAGATTTTCATCAAGAGGATTATTAACTAATTGATTATAGATTCTATTATTTTGATCTTTCAGTCTATTAATCATTGTTTGCACATTGCTTTTATTACTTGACCAGTTCTTCAGTTTACTCTTCACTCTTTTCAGTTTTCAAATCAGCTTATAAAGTGGACTACCAATGCAGCAAAAAGCCAGAGCCTCATGAATTACTTGGTGATAATCATCATATACATGCCAAGAATTTTTATATTTAAAAGGTATCTTCCTCATTCTATTATTTTGCAAATGAAGGTTAATTAAGATTGGGGTGTGATCACTCAGAGAATGATTACCAAAACTAATACCAAAATTGTCGAATTTGTCAAGCCATAGAGAATTAACAAACACACGATCTATCTTACTATGTATAGGAAATGAATTACCTCCTCGCCAAGTAAAAAAATTGCCTGAGTAGTCAGGCTCAACTAGCTTTGATAGAGTTATACATTCAATGAATTTTTGATCTCCAACTGAATTAAATCTACCATTGTTCATCCTTTCACTGTTATAAAGAATCAAATTAAAGTCACATGCCAAGATCCACGGCAGATTGACTTTCTTGGATTGGGCGATGATGTAATCCCATAATGCTTTGTGATTCTCTTCCTTATTATATGCATAGACCACAGTGCACACTATACTAACGTTATTCGCACTACAAAGAATACTAGTTATGAATTGCTCATTAGTGTGTAAAATAATAGTAGTCCATATAGACGAGTCCCAAATGATAAGGATTCGACTTCTTAGATCATCAGAAATGTTGTGAGAAAATTTCCATTTTTTATCAATTTTAGTCGTACAACTATCGGTAGAATAGAGAGAGTTTATTCTCAAGAATCCCAATGAGGGAAAACTTATTCGAATTAAGAATATTTAGAACTTCTGACTGTTTGTAGTGGGCATTCGTCCCCCTAATGTTCCAAATTAGGAACTCCATTAACAATTTTTATTAGGAGTGATACTTTCTTCCGGGAGAGTAGCTTTTCCCATGGTCTTAGCTTTCTTGGACTTTTTGTTTTACCTTTCAGCTGATTAACAAGATTTGACCATGCAGGATTATCCATTACTTCAGAGTTCAAAGAGGCTTTGAATTCAAACGGAGCTTCCTCTGGTCTTGTTTTGCGAGTTGGTTTTTGTCTGGCGAAAGTTGAAAGTTCTAGATTGGAACAGACTTCCCTCTGACTCGAAGATGAATCAACTGTCATTTTTTCTGAGTCTTCTTTGGAAGATTTATCAATATAGTTTGTGTGATGTATCTCATTATGAGGATCTATATAGATGGTATCATTCGGAGTGTTCAAATTATCAATCACATTATGATCTGCTGTTGTAATAAGAGTCGAACTAGAAATAGTTGACTGGACTGTTTGTAATTTGAGCGGAGTATTTTGAATAGATTCTGAAATTACATCTCTTATCTGAGGATTATAATAAATATTCTGATCGGAACCATTTGGCAGGTGTTGATCTTTATTAGTTTCATTAATCGAAATAGAAATCTAATTGTTTGGTTTTTCACTTGTCACACAGTTATTTGGTAGGGATACATTGGAGTCAATATTCATTTCTGAAAGATCGTCTACTGTGTTCTGATTTGCTTTAGGCACCCATATTTTGTTGAATTGACATTGGATTTCCGCATGTCCAAAATTCGAACAATTAGAGCACGTACTAGGCTTCCATTCATAAACAACTTCTTGCCATATAATCTCAACTTTCTCATTTAAGATAGGAATTTTATTAGGGTATTTAAAAGAATTATCAATTTCTATTAGAACCCTAGCAAATGCAATCTTAATTTCAGTGAATTTGTCAAGTTTGATAGGAGATCGAAGCACGGAGGCAATACGACTTATCCCCTCTTCCGTCCAAAAGTCAAGTGGCAAATTAGGAAGACGGATCCAAGTCGGAATAGAATGAAGTAACTCTTTGTTGATTTGCATTCCTGGGTGCCATCTCTTCATAATCATAAGTTTCTTGTTATAGTAATAGGGTCCACCTCCCAGAACATTCATACAATCTTGTTCTTTGCTGAACTTAATAACATAGAATCCATTTTCCATCGAAAAGATCGAAAAGTCCTCGACTGGTTTCTAAACTCTAATGATATAGTCCTTAAAATATGGATAATACGGTTTAGGGCCAACTATATATACCACGATGGCGTTACTCCATTGTTTTATGGCATCCATAATCACGTCAGCGGACATTTTAGCACATTTCAAAGAGTTAACTTCGCATGGGTAATAAAATTTCAGTGGAACAGGGACTGGAATATTATTGCCTTTGGCAACCTCGTTCCATGCTTTACTTGAAGTAGACGTAAAGTTCCATTTAAAAGAAGCAGGTTTATTGTTCAGAGGGGTTGCGCGAGTATCAGAAATAATAGGCCTAGGAGTCCTATTCTGATTAGGTGGTAAGTTAGATTTTGTTGAGGGAGGGATCGGATCTGTACTTCTCACATCTTTGGAGCAAAAATTTGTTGAAACAGTTTTAAGTTGTCTTTTCCATTTGCACGACATAACTGGAGTAAAGCCATCATCAGGGACGGGACAGTTGGCCATTGTTTCACAGGGTTCAAATCCCGGTGGATGATCTGGGGTAATCGGCGGAGGGTCGGGAGGCGGAGATCCCTAATGACTGATAGGAATTGAGGAAAGCATTACAGATCCGAGCGAAGGAAATCACGGGCAGAAAGAAAAGGCGAAAGCGAAAGTAGAGGGGAAGAAGCAGATGGCGGCCGTTGAGAACAAAACTACTTAGATGCACCATTACACATAATCTCTGTGTGTGAGAGAGAGGGATCTACCTTCTGGCTTTTTTGCATCCAGATTTGAGCGAAAATCGAGTTATGTAATATATGACTATTAGAATCTGATACTTTTATGCTGGTGTGTTCCACTTAGCATCAATATCATCTGTACAAAAATTTACATTATTACGACCATCTAACCCAGAATAAGAGTTGACATAAGATAATGATTTAGGCTAAATCAATATGAATGACATGACTTTATATGAATTGTAAGATGCATTTCCAATTAGTGATTGAAAATCAGCATATCCAATTGATTCCGTGGTTAGTGGAATTGGTGGATAGTGGACAATCAAAGCTTCAGATCTAACCTTGGTTGGTAGAAGATCAGAAATCATAGTTTAATGGACTGATGTTGGCTGATAATCAATTGGTCGATAATCAGTAGATCTGGAATCGAGTTGGAGATGAAATTGTTGATGGAGATGCTCGATAATCGCAGGTTGAGACGTTAGATTTGGAATCGTTGATGGAGACGAAGGAGATGAAATCGATTTGTAGCGATGAAGGAATGAGAGTTTGGGTTTTTTTAGTTTCATGAAGAAGCAGTAAAAAGAGTAAAAAATACGCAATTGAGGAATTGAATGATAATAACCTAGTGAAGTTGAGGGATTTAACCAAAGTTAGCTTAACGTAGGCTGCATAATCATTCGATTGAGGACGAAGTTTATCTAACTTGCAGCAATCGAGGAATTAAATGATAATAAGCTGGTGAAATTGAGGGATCTAACCATGGTAGATTTAACCTAGGCTGTAGAATCATTTGATTGTAAATTGCAATGCTCGTTCGATTGGAAACTGCGATGCAGTGTAGGAGCTATAATTTTTGGCAATGGATAGCTTCGGCGTTTAAGAGACACAGATAATAGACTATCGACGATGGCAACATTAATGTTTGGCTGGTTAGGATTATTTTTGCAGTAATTGGAGATGCGAGATGTGAGATGTAAGATGGAAGAAAACACAAAGGGTAAAAGATTAGGTTCGGGGGTATTTTTGGAAATCCTAAAAGACACGGTTGAAAACTACATTCTGAATGCATATTCATTCAAATAAAGTTGGTGTACGCCTCGGTGGACCTACATCTAATAATAATGCACATGCATTAATTCAATAATGTGAATTATCCAATTTGGCAAATATAGCCAGGATTGCATGTATCAAGCATTTACAGAAGGATTCAAGGAAATTCATTCCTATCATACTTAAAAGACATGACGGATCTAGAAAACAGTTCAACAAAACTTTTCTTACCTAGATGTACCTGACCCAACAGAACTTCCAACTCGACCCATTCTAATTATCTATATCTGCCTGTGCGCTTTCATCAACCGTCTTTTTAGTAGTGAACATACATGTAATGCTTAGTTTAACTCAATTATTTGGATAATTTTATGTCGTCTCTTTCAAAAAATCTTCACAGCACTATTTATAAATGCTATGATCAAACACATAAAGCTAGTTTTTTCAAGTATTGTAGCTAGCATTCCGCTATCCTTTGTTGTGTGTTGTGTTTTTAAAAAAAATTCCACGAAGCTAGCTATCCAAAGGTATAAATTATTAATACCGAGAATATTGTTTTGGAGGTTCACGACTTTTCAATATTCATTGTTATATCAATGCTTTGTGATAGCCTTTGGAGGCATGTCACATATACCAAGATATGATCATGATTAAATATTCATATAAAGAAATGCGAGCATATTCGATTATTTATTCACATATCATTTTCCAACTTTTTTCTGAGTGTTGTTTCTCTATCATTTCATAAACTTCAAGTCAAAAGTATAAGTGGACTATCTACTGACCTTATTTGAGAAGTGACCAGCTTTTAACCTGGTGCGTCTTACTTCAAACTCACTTCATTGCTCTTGAAAATTATTCTAATATTCACATGATGTTGTGATTTATAAATGCTCTCTATAAGTTCCTAGTTGTAAGTTCAAACAAAATCAATTATTATTTGGTGGCCTGGATACATATAGGCTTACCTAGCTCTAACCTGACCCAACAAACATTTCTGACCTGGCCCATAATTCCAGCTATCTATAGTCTACATGTGCACTTTCAACAATTGTCTTTTAGTGGTGAACATATACAGTGTTGCCTTGTTTACCTTAACAATTCAGATAATTTTCTGCTGTCTCAGTTGAACATATCTTCACAGTTCTACTCATAAATATTATAATCTAACACATAATGCATGTCTTTTAAGTATTGTAACTACTGGCTTCCTATCTTTTTTCTGCACTTGACATTCGATTACAAAGAATTATTTTAGCTTCCAACAAAAAAAATATGATGGCAACAAATTCTATAAGTTTCACTCAGCCACAACACAGGAAATAGTTTCAACATAGGGACGTGTTCTTAATTTACTCATATATAATTGACTGAATTTTTAGAAAGATCAAATCTAATTAACAAAGCTCGGACTGTAAGCATCTCTAGTTTCATCATGTGAAGTACACGATCACGATTATAAACATGTTAGATCTTTCATCAAGCCCAAGCATGAGTAAATTTATTATTCGAAAACTAAAATTAATCTTAAAAAAACGACTAACAAACAATTATCACAATCATAAATTCTAACCAAAATTAAACAACATCAACCACAAATCATGCCCTCCTTCATCTCAATAATTATATTAATATCCTGACTCATCTCATCTCTTTCAATCGCTTTCAACTCCTCCTTCGTAGACCTAAAACACTTGGAGTTTTTTTTCAGATCCCAAAATTACTGCGTTTCCTTTGTCTTGCAATAACTTCATTAAGCACTCGAGCTGCAATTCTATGAACTTTATGGTCTTTGAATCGTCAAATCGATTGTTCTCCTTGAAACTACGCCTCAATTTTATTAGTGTTTCGAGGAGACCGATGTTGTTTTCTGAATTGATGGTTTCGGCAGCGTTTAATTGCTGCTGTTCTCTTAGTAGAATGATGACGTATTGAATATCAAGAAAAGGATGTGATGGGGAAAGAACGATGTGAGGAGGGTATTACGGGTATTTCAAAAAGACACGGTTGAAAGTGCATGGATGGAATTTACATTATTAGTAGTATAGATATGCATTATTTTTAAAGCTTATTTTCAGTAAGCTCTTATTGTGCAAATCTTGAAGCATTGAATCCTTCATTTCTCTTTTTTCTATTTGTTTTACCCATTTGTACAATTCATGTAATATACATAAGAGTCACATGATTGATACAACTTTTGTTTTTTCCTATTATGACAAGCTATTTCTTATTAATTGGTGGGATTGCTCGTGACATCAGCATAAGTGGATTATCCATTGCTCTAATCGGTGAGCAGTGCATACAAACTTATTCCTTAATTATTGTTAATTGCACTGTATTGTAATCTTTCATTCATTTTTGGATCTTAAGTAAGTACTGTGAATTTCATTTTCAAGAATCTTGTCATAGTCAGTTTATGCAATGCTTGTAGACAACCATTTCCCACTTTCCTAAGCCATCCAAATTCTATATAGTACACGAATGCTAATGCATACAAAATTAAATATCAAGAAATAACATATTTGATACAATTGTGATTCATCTCTCTTTGATTGTAATAATCCAGTTATGATAGTTTTATTTTTATGATGGCAGCTGTCTATCTAAACTGAAATCAACTGGTTTAAATAGTTTTTTATTCGACATTTGTTCGATGCACTCATATGAATTTTGTAAGGAAATGTTGATGATGCTGTAATGAAGAACAACTCTTTTCTATATGTTAATCAAGAATATTCCTCTACTCTAATAACTATAAATTTATAATTAAAATAGTTATACTGATTTATTGGTTAGACTCATGATAACTAGGAATCTAAAGTGCTTGAATTCCTAGAAATAGAGCAATCAAACTCCCTGGGTAGGTGGTGCAGTTTGTATTAAATATCATTATAAAACTAGCTTGATAACAAAGCTGCATGCATCTTGTTACTGTCTCTTATGTATGATTCTTCAATTCCTCATTCAGTTAAAGTCAGTCGATTACACTATAAAAGAGACTTCTCATCTTTCAATATTTCCTTCAATTCAGTCAATATTTATCGATTATTATCATGATACTATATTTCTATTTATTTTAGTTTTTATTTTTGAACTTTGATATAATATATGTCTAGCGCCAAGACCTTTGATTAACAACTTGATCATCTTTAAACTATAATAGTTAATTCATCATTGTAGCTGTCCATTTATATTTTTACTTGTATGTTTGCAGTTCTAATGTTAACGAGCTTGAGAATAGGTTGGCTGCTCTTAGAAGTCCCTGAGTCATGTACTCGTTTATATCTTTTACATTCTCGTTAAAAGGTTAACAAATTAATCTTCGAAGTTTGCATTTACAAGTTGAAGTATTCAATTATGTGAGCCAAACAATTTTCTTTCTTTCATTACTTTTTTTTGGATTATCAGTAAATATACACTGCTATACTGGCACTGTTTTCTTTGGTATCCTGGACTGCCATTGTATTTATAGTTTCAACCATATTTAGTGTGTTTTAGTAAAGAGTGCAAATTTTAAAATTATATATTTGATTACATAATATGAGTTGGTAACATAAGTTGTTAGAATAATAATCAGATTACACGCTGTTAACAAAGATTCGTTATTATATGGTAATGTGTGTACGGAAATATACATATTTATTATTTCTAACACTTAATGTTAATTGTTCTCAATTGTATATTTTCTTTAATATTTTTGTTTTTTGTTAAATTTATTTGTCGACCATATTGAATTATTTGAGTGATTGAAATCAATGTAAAATTACAATAAATGTTTTGTTTATTCCAAATCATATCACTAAGCGGTTGACTTTACACTGTTGAACTTCAATAGAAGCTCATATAGGAGGACATCTAGGAAATTTTTTCAAACAGTCTACAATAGTGCGATAACAGAGTCTTGTCGGGCCACATTATAGCTTTGCCTGTTTTGTTACAATTTCTAGGCGCACAACATGGGATGTCAATCCTGTCCTCAGCCGAACTTGGGGCAATTGTCCCTGCACTTCCATTGGGAGACTGTTGACTTGCGATAATAATACGACTCGCCATTACGTATAATAAAAAAGCATTCAATAAACATATATATCAACCTACTAGTCCATGTCTTTGGTTTACTGTAGACAAGGAGCGATAAAATTCATCTGCTAGTGTAAAAACTATAAACATGCACACATCACGTGATAAAGGATTCTTTTCTTTTTCTTCTATTATTAGTAATAGCTGAAAATTTATCTTTTTAGTATAAAAAATAAAACCTAAAGCATGTTAGGATTCTAATATCAAACCATGTATTGCATGACTCGTTTTTTTGGAACTTAATTCCTTTGTTAAAAATATTGTAAGTTGATTTTATGTGCTATTATACTACCATTGATCTAAATTCAGATTGTTGTGGTACGAAGATAGGTGAATATTTTTATCTGCTAATACACTTTATTTAGATTATGAAAGAAAATAATATGTGGATATCATGTTTTTGGTTCTTACTCAAGTATGTGCTCATGAAATAAAACATTATCTAAAAATCATTGCAACCTGTAACTTTGAAAAATAATGCATGCCATTTTACATGAATATGCTACTAAGAAAAAAAAAGATAAACTCTATACACAGATTTTGACTTACATTCATAAAGGGCAGAAAAGATTGAAAAAACAAGAAAGTATATGATTATGTAACTTGATGTCTTCATTAGGTAAAGCGTAGGCCAAAGAAATTATTTTCTTACATATTTATAGTGAAACAATGTTGCTAATGACGTTAAGAGAATTTATGCTTCGCTAGAGTAATTCTACTTATTAATTAACTACGGTTGTGTATCATACACCATTGTTATATACCATGGATTTTCATTAAATAAATTAATTCTAAGTTAATTCCTATCCTACTTCAGTTATTTTATGATATTATTTTGTAGAATAAGTTCCATTATATGATGAGAGATAATCGGTTATTTTTGACATATGGTGTCATTAGTCATCAAAATATTAATAGATGAACTCCTACGCTACAAGGAACGTGAATATAAAACGATATATATATTTTTTTATTGGGCTAGATCTCCACGTAAGTGAACATAAGAATTTATACATCAAAATAGTTTTAGTTGTGTTATGTGTTTGTATATGTCATAGGATAATATAATGAGCTGATAGAAAAATAATTGACAACATATCGTATATGATATAATAGGTCAGTATGTCTTCTAGCATAGACAAACAGTGGATGAAAGAATTCGATCAAAGAACTGCATGATATGTGGAAGGAGTGCAGAAGTTTATTGATTTCGTTGTGGAAAATGGTGGTAATAAGAAAATATATTCTTGCCCTTGCACACATTGCAAAAATATGAAAATGAAGATTAAATTAGAGGACATTCATTATCGTCTATTTAGATTGGGAATTGTTCAATCATACACAGTTTGGCATTTTCACGGGGAAGAGTCAGCGAGGAAGCAAAAACAACCCGTTAGTCAAGCCATAAGTAGCAATGAGTCTGAACTTCCTAGGAGGAAGATCTTGTCAATGATGCCGATAGATTTCATCATTTTCAACCTATAAGTTCGTTGCCCGATAATATTGGAGAATCACCTACAGTTAATGTCGATTGGCAGGCCAATCAAAGTAGGAAGTATAAATCACTTTTTTAGTGCAAAAGAGCCATTGTATCCTTAGTGTCCAAAGGAGATAACAAAATTGTATGCCATTGTGAAGCTGAATAGTTTGAAAACTCAGTACGGTTTTTCTGACAATGATTTGATTGTACTCCTCGAATTTATAAATGAATTACTCCTTGAAGGTAACTCACTACCAACAAAGTACTCCGACATGAAGAAGATGATTAAACAAGTTGGAATGGATCACAAAACTTACGATGCATGCATTAATGACTGCATTTTATACTGGAAAGATGATGCAAACAGAGTTTCTTGTCCAATTTGCAAAGAACCAAGATATAAGACAACATTCAACGAAGAGAAAAGAGCCACCAAAGTACTTTAAAAGACGTTGAGACATTTCCCTTCAATTTCTAGATTGAGGAGATTGTATACTATACCATGGATAGCAGATGCTATGACTTGGCATAGCCGTACCAAGTCTAATTCAGTTGTAATGCGTCACCCATGTGACACTTCTCAATGGCGAGCAGCAGATTCTTTTGACAAAACATTTATTGCTGAACCATGAAATGTCAAGCTTGGAATAACAACGGATGGTTTCAATCCATATGCATCTCTAGCTAACTGTTACAGTTGCTGGCCAGTAATTGTAGTACCATATAATCTTCCTCCATTAATGTGCATGAAAAGGGAGTTTTCAATGTTAACATCGTTGATTTCTGGGCCAAAACAACCATGGAAGGATATTGATGTTTATTTGCAACCATTGATAGATGAGTTTAAGCAGTTATGGGAAGGAGTCATTGAATTTGACTCATTTAATAAATTTGAGTTCACAATGAGAGCTAAGGTGTTGTGGACAATTCATGATCATCCTGCACTTGGGACTTTATCGGGGTGCACAATTCATGGTGTCCTATATGTGGGAAAGACACTTGTGCTTATTATCTTTTCGAAAGTAAGAAGATGTGTTACATAAGACATCGAAGATTTCTTCCTTCCAAACATAAGTTTCAAGACGAAAAAACAAACTTTAATAACAAATAAGAATATCATCGTCCTCCATGGCCATTAAATGGTTATCAAGTTGAAGAGAAGGTAGCGAATATCAAGATGAAAGTTGGTAAAAAAAACTGGAAATTGGTAGAAAATGGAAAAAGAAAACCAATGAGGAAGAACTTGCCAATGTTCAGGCATGGTATAGGAGATCTATCCTCTTTGATTTGCCATATTGGAAAGCAAATTTGGTCTGACATAATGTTGATGTTATGCATACAGAGAAGAATGTCACTGAGCATCTCATAGCACAAGCATGGGTCATAAAGACAAGTCAAAAGACGACATCAACGCACACAAGGATTTAAAAACCATGGGTATAACACAAAATTGCGGGTGATGGAAGATCCTGAAACAAATAAAATAACCATACCAGAGGCAACTTTCATCTTAAGCAAATAAGAGAAATTACGATTTTGCACCATTTTGAAAAGCCTGAAAGTGCCTAGCAAATTCTCTTCCAACTTCCATAACAATGTGAACATCAATCATCCTAAACCAACAAATATGAAATCGCATGATTACCACGTCATAATGCAACAATTACTTCCGGCATTGCTTCAACATTCTTATCCACAACATAAGGATTTACGTAATGCTATAAATCATATAAGTCTATTCTTCGACATTTTATGCTCAAAGGTGATCAACAGGGAACATCTTTTAAAAGCAAAGGCTAGTTTGGTAGAATCAATGTGTGTGTTTGAAAAACATTTTCCACTGCTTTTTTGATATCATCATCCATCTTATGGTTCATTTAGCCGATGACGCATTGATTTACGGCCCTATTAAATATAGGTGGATGTATCCTATTGAACGGTAAATTACTAATTTTAGTTTTGTTCATCATTATTCAAGTTAAATAGCTACTGGTTATTTATAATTGATTACCTTCATAGGTTAATGAAAACATATAAAGGATATATGTGCCACATAAGATATATTGAAGGATGTATTGCAGAAGGATATATCATATAAGAAGCTAGTCTTTACCGCATGGAGTATATGCCAGAAGGAGGTGATGGCACTCATAAGCATACTCGTGAGGCTTTTTTGACGAGGATGATGAGTTTGCTAGTGAGATGCCTCTAGCTATTGGTTAACATATTCGTAGATGGGTCCTTAATAAGTATGATGGATTGGAGGAATGAGAGAAGTAAGTTCACGAATAACTCCTAAATTCATATTATTGTAAATCAACTCATTTATATGTTTTGAAACGTGCATGTCAGAGGAGTTATAACATCTATGTGAAAAGTACTAAATCTTAAAGATTTAGTGGGGTTGCATCCGTGGAAGCTTGTCAAAGTTTTACTCTATGGTTACGTGGCGAGGTATATATTGCATCTTATTAAATATTTCACGTGCTCTTAAGTGGATCATACACCTTCATGAACAAACTTTTGATTTTGTTTTTTAGTTGGTGAAGGCCAACGATGTTGACTCAAGTCTTTGACCGCTTGGTGAAGGGGCCAAAGTTCAAGGCGCGTAGTTATATGAAGTACCAAGTGAATGGGTTTACATTTTCTTCGGAAAGTTACGAAGAGCAGATGATAACACAAAACAACGTTGTATGTATGAGAGAAATTACAAAATTTAGAGCGAATGGAAAGGATAAAAAAGATAAGGAAGCAGACACAATGTATTACGGAGTTGTTCAAGAGATAATTGAGTTAGATTACATCGACTTTAAACAAACAGTTTTTTATTGTGATTGGGTAAAGGTCGAAGACAAGGTCAATGGTTGTCGGATTGATCCTGTTTCAAACTTAATCACAGTTAACTTAGAGAAATTAAAGACCGAAGATCGAGTGATTGATGAGCCATTTATTCTTGCATCGGAAGCGAGTCATGTGTTCTACTTAAAAGAGTTAAACAATAAAGGATGGTTTGGGTATTGCACACACCAAAATGGTTGACTACAAACGTTGATGACTTTGAGTTTCCTACTGCTTATCAATCACCTTTTGAAGATAATAGAAAACTAGAAGACCTTACCAAATGCATATGTTAATATAAGATATATTTCTTAATTGAATTGAGTTGAATTTCAAGCGTGACTGTATAATTTTTTCACTATGGATATTATTCGGCGTTTGTAATGTTTGTTTCGTGGTGGTTATTGGTTTTGTTTCAAAACATTTATAAAATACTCCAAAAAAGCATGTCCACATTTTAACTATTTGCTTGTTAAGTTGTTAAAATTTAATTAGTTGTTAGTTGTTTGTATCAAGGCTTGGAGATTATATTCCCTATATTTTCGTATTAAATTGGCTTTGGTTTTTAAACGTTGGTTGTTACTTTTTGTTCGAATAATTGTGGTATTCTCTCTAGAGAGAGAAACGATGAGGAAATTGTTTGTGAAAAATAAGGTTATGTCATGGTCATGCACATTTACAGTTTGTGGAATATTAATAATGTATTGCTAGATGCTAATGAATTTAAAATGGTTTTATTTCTTTTATTATTCGCATATCTAATTATACTCATATATATTTTACCAACCAAGGCTTGCTTACCTCATCCTAGGAAAGGACATGTATTTTATACTTAACTATAAATTTATAAGTTATTTTTGATGTATATAGGCCATTGTAATGAATTTATAAATTTATCATAGGAAAGGGCATGTGTCCTAAGAAAGGACATCATATGCAGCAAAAACTGTGGTATGCTATCACAATATATGACAAGCTCTTCTATGCTTGAAAAAATAGTTAAATACTTTTCCATTAAGTGGATTCTTAGCTTTATTGACATATTTAGTGAGTACCATCTTTAAGGTCGTCATTGCTGCATATTCTGACCTGGGAGACCAGAATTATTATCTTTGTATGAGAAATCCTGTTTAGTTTTGTGCACATATATTATTGCACACTCTTAGCATCAACTTTCTATGGAAAAAGCTATGCATATCCATACTGTATTCGTAATGTATTTCATAAAGAAATATTAACATGACATTGAAATCCACTAATAAAGTGGCAAGAGGCTATCCAAATTTTATAGCCTGCTAAAAATCAATGCACTGATTTGCCAATGAACCAAGTATTTATAGCATCATAATATAAAGCTAAGAAAATCAAATTTATTTCTTTTGCTTTAGTTTCAAATTTAAATTTTTCTAGATTTAGTTTCAACATCCATTAATGAAGTGGTAAGTGGCTGTTCAAATTTAGTAGCATGTTAAAAATAAATTCATTCTAGGGTGAACCCATGCTTCGCACACGGACGGAAGTTAATTTCTATGTAGTTAATGATGAATTTGATCAAAACAAGGATAAAACCTTTTGAACGAATGGAAAGTTTAAGTTTTATCCGTTGAATCACTCAAATAATCCTTGGAACTCTATGGATGATTAATGTAGACAAAAAAGTATGATATGTACCAAACCTAAACTCATCAAAAAGTAACTTAAAAATAAAGATGTTGTGTTGAAAAACGTAGGTTTTGCGGTGAAAAACGCAGATATTGTGTTGTTTGCAGTAATAAAGATTGAACATGGGTTGTAAAGTTAAATTATAGAACCTGGACGCCAAAAATTCAAGTTATCCTCGAGCACATAGCAAAGGAGATATAATTTAAAGCACAAAAATGATATGACATAAAAATGGAAATAAATAATATATAAAGAAATATTTGTATTATTTCTTGTTCACGTAAAAGTCAATATTATGACAGTGGTTGATGATGATTCTAAATTGAAATGATACAATTTGCACATATAAAGAGCAAATCAGGACAAAGAAAAAAGACTGTACAAACTCTATAGAAACTGCTTCTATATGGCATACAACATGTCTAATCATCATTCCACTCCAGCTGAAAGTAAGAAATGTACTCTGTCAGAAAATTGAAGTAATCAGTTCATTTAAGTGTACAATAAAGATAAAAAAACTTTGTAAACTGAAATTTATTTATAGGCCGAATGCCATATGAATTTAATTGTAATAAATATCATATAACAGTAACCTAGTTTGACTATAGCTGGAATGTAACAGGCATGGAGTAGAAGAAGCAAAAGTCCTCACTATGTTATATTAAAACAATGTTGGAATCAAACATATGTCCAAATGCATCCATTGCAATTGATGAATTTAAAGGTTTACTTTGATCAAACATAAACGTAATATACTATTTGACTAATATACTATTTTATTTTGTCATTTAAACAACCAAAAGGAAATACATGAAAGTGATCCATAAAAAGAGCCAGAGCCTGTATATTCACTAAACAGAATGAGTGACTGAAAAGCAGTGATCAAATTAGACGATTGAATGTAGTCAATCCACTAAAAAACTAATTTGTTTTACTTATTCGGTTAAAAGAAATAAAATATTAGTATGTGAGGTATGTAGATAGCTGAAGCCATGGTATGGCCCATAGTGCTATAGACAATCGATTCCATTATAGGTGACGCGAAATAAAGTATAGGATAGTTAATAAACCATCTTCAACCCAAGTAGTCAAAAAATCACAAATTTCATTACTTAAGCAATTACTACTTTTTATCAAGTGTCCATCACTATATAAATAATAACCATAACAATCTTCAATCTTAGAAGAACAATTGTTCAAGTAGAGCGATTAAAAATTTGCACTTTATATTAATAGATCATGTGTATAAGAACAAACTCTTAACTAAGATCCATTCGCCATACAAATTACAAAATCTACAAACAATATATTACAATAATATGCAATGTTTGTAGTACAAAGTAAATATTCTCCAGTTTTCCTATTGGACCTTATAACCAATCTCATACTAACCCATAACTAACTCTATAAGTTTGCGAACCCTTTTTAGAACTTCATATTTGGTTTCCATCGGTAAACCTGAATTATAAACTTTCCTTACCATAGGTGATGCTTCTGGTCTCTCCGCTCTTCTCAACAATTTCTGAAAGATGCTTTTACCTTTCTCATTCGTCTCTGCATCTTCAATCTCTTCTACAGTTGTGCCATATTTTCTGAACTGGTTTGAAATCACTTAATGTTTTGTCCATTGGTTTTCAACTCTAGTATGACAAACATCTTGCAATCTAAAAATTATATAATATTAGATCTAAAAACTTGATAATTTAAACACAAAGGATTGTACATTAATGATATGAATTTTCATTGTGATGAAAAAATACATCTTATTCATGGTTGTGGTTTAGACAATCTTGTATAAAAGCTCTTTTATGTTGCAAACTTTACATAAAGTTGGATCCAGTGGAATATCAGGAAACTAATGTACTGTTATGTCTTAGATTGTCCCACATCCTATACCTATTTAGACTATTGTATTATAGGGTAGATAATAACATTTTGTTTGCATGTGTAATAATATCCATATATCCAAATCAGGCAAGAGTTTATATTTACACATATATATGGACCTATACCATCATAGTTAATATCATGCACCAGGTCAATGGCATTCAAATTTAGATGATACCATCTTGTACAAATTAAGACTCCATCTCTAGGTTGGCATAGAGTTATAAGTGCGAAATGTGACATTGTATTTAACCAATTAGACTACAATACTTCGATTTGTTAACATGCAACCACTGTATGTGCACAATGCAATATTTTAGGTACAAACGATTTTTTAAATAGTGACATGGTTCTCATACATACTTGATAGATGGTTATAAAATGGACTCAGTTAGACAATTGGATTACATCTCTAAAGACACTTGATTATTTTGCTCACCATGAGCATAGTTAAAGGATACTTAATTTTATGGCATAAAGGTTCATGAAGTAATTTTTAAGAGAATGGTCTAACGAATGTGCAAATATTCTTGATTTAGAAATAGGACTTCATTAGAATACAACTGTATCGTGATGAATCCTAAATATTATAGCAATTGCATCACTGTCCTAACTTTAATATATCACCTGAATTGATTATAAAAATTGAAGAACCAATTTATCATCACACAATTCTTGTTGAAGAATACCAGAATTGATGAATCAAAATAGTGTTCAGTATGAGTAAAATTGTATATGCTACATTCGACAGTTGGTAATCCTTTCTTGAGTGTTATTTAATTTAAGATCAACATATTGCAATCAACGCTGCCTATCCTAAAAACATGTGAGGAATTATAATTAACTTATTCAGTACTTTGTAATGAAACCATTTGTAGACTGTATCTGAGAATAAATCATAACCAAAATCTTACTTTGTTTGCACCAGTTGTGTACATTTATACAACAACTACCTTAAATATAGTAAATGAGAAAGACAATAATTGTGCATTATCAACATGGGTAGTTATTCTAATACTCAGGATGTGTTAAAAATTAAGTGAACATATTTTAGAGTGAACCAAACTCAAACAAAGTGAATCTATGTCGAATAAATAATAGGAATGTGAAGTGTGTTGGAAGCATGGTAGAGTGGTAAGCTTCCTTTCCAACATAATTATGGCAGTAAAGGTAGTTACTGTTTTGTCCGTACAGTACGTTCATTGTACTAACACAAAGATGATTAATATCCTAGATTTACATGAAGGAAATGTGTGGATGAATATCTGGAAGTATATTATAATTTCAAATTCTAGTTAACTCGATATTATGTAATTAAAAGATATAAGTGAGGAAATATAAATTATGCATCATCATTTTTTTAGAATGTACCATAATAGGCAATATAACACATTGAAGTGCGATAATCATCTTGATAAGGTTATGTGGTAAGTCTAGAATCCCATTAAATTACACTGCACATATAAATTTATCTATAAAAAAATTATTTACACGGATTTGATATATTAATATGCATAAACCAAGTGTAAAACGTTCAAGTACCATGTGCAATATAAAACATGATTTGAAAGTCGATGATTCATTGCTAAACCAAATATAGTTGAAATAATTTGTTAACTTTGATATACCAGCACACACTACAATGGATTGGAAATAAATGCTAGCTGCAAATTGCATATATTTATGTCATGAATACGTGAGAGTGCAAAAATTCACACGTGCATTTATTGTTTAATTATAAGCATCATTCACTATCTTAACAACTTACATTTCACTACTATTATCAGGTTTGTACTATATACTACCTTTCATAAATTGTGAATTTTAGAAACCAAGTACTTAGAAGATTTAGGTCAGTGCATGCATGCATAATCTTCCTAATGATGATTGTTGATATGTAAACAAAGTACCTGCAGATAAAGATAAATGTTCAGATAATCCTTGAAAATCAGGCAAATCACTTTCATCCTTAACTAAAAATCTTCTAAAACTACTTAAAGAAATTATATCATTTAGTTGAGGGATCCAAGTCTCAAAACCCATTATAACAATAAAAAGATAAATCCACATTACTCAAAAAATGATATATTAATATCTCTTGGTTTCTATGAAGGAAAAAGTTATGTTACCTAATTATGGGCGCCACATCAAACTCAAAGAAATATTGCTAAAGTATTAAGCTTTCACAAGTACCTGGACTATGAACTATAAACTCAATTATTTTCATTTAATTTGAACACATAAAACAAAAATTTTACACTCCTCTGCAAACACTATTATAAAACACACCTTTTCCAAAACACTGTTCTAACATATAACAGTGCATTCTTATATTTCTTATTCATTTCAATAAACCCTAGGTAAAATCATATAAAATACCTTTGTCAAAACTCAATCCTAAAATATGATGATGTTTTCTCTTTTCCCATCTAATTCAAAAAACTCGTGAGTAGAAATATGTTGGATGGATTATAATTCAAAATTTTGTAATACAACATAATTTATTTAATACCTTGACATCACGCATATTACTATTTTAGACTCTATTGCAATTTAAACTTTTGTAATGAAAGATGAGCTGAGATGAAAAATTGATGGTACCTTATTCTCTAGCCTAACACTTCAAAGGTTCTTTTATCTCTCATAACACCACATATGCCTTCTTTGACTCATTGATCGAAAGTCAACATAGGAAATGCTCTTCCTACAAAACAATATAGGAAATCATTACTTCAAAATCAAAAGCATATTGGCAAATCTCACATGATAGTGTAATATCTCATTTAAAGTTTATTAGCATATACAATGCAAGATAAAATGCATATAAAATTTAGAATAAAATTTCTTAAATGTATGGTTCTAACAGAATGCAACCACCTTGGTAAAGTATACAAATTAGGCATATTATTTATGAAAGGTTAGTCCTTTTACTACATATTTAAATAATCATGACAGCATCTAATACTTACAATACTTACAATACAACTCAAATTTGGGATAATCATACTAAGGAAATAACCTGAACCAAAGTAGGAGAATCCTGCTCTGTGATGACGATGGGATGAGAAGAGGGAAATCGCTACCACATCGAAGTAAGCTATCAAAATATTTTACGACCTAAACTAAACTTGGAGATGACCGATTTTCGATGACGATGGGAGGAGGAAGGTCGAAACTGCTAGCGCATTAGAGAAATATGTAAACTAATTCCTAGGAGGTAAACACTTCATCAGCGACAAAGAAAGAGGCGACCAAAATTATTGTTAGCCGGCTTGTAGATGGGAAAAAATAGGGTAATTTAGGAGAAAAGATGAAATAAAGGCTAGGGCATAGAAGGAAAAGCAAGGATGAAGGGATACAAATCAAATTATTTGGGAGGCAGCAGACATGAGATTGGATTAAGGTTATTTGGGAGGCAGCAGACATGAGGAAGAAGCGAAATGGGAAAATTATTTACTGTCGGTAGAGAAGATTGAAAATAAGAAATTACTTGACAGGTAGAATTGGAAGATGATCTTATGACCTTTCGGTTCTAAATTTGAGGCGGGCTTGTGTGAGTTCCAAACTGAACTCAGCTTTAACATAATAGTATAGATCAATGCATTGATTTGCGAATAAGGAAAATACGTATAGCCTTAAAATATAAAGCTAAAAACAATTATTTGTTACAAAAAATTGACTTTTTATTCACTATTTCAAAATGTTATCCAAAATTATGTTTGTTCTTTTGATTTCTTATTGATAAATTGAATTATGCTTAAGAAATAATTACACCAAAAACACCGTATTCTATAATATATGTAGATTGAGCTATATGCATTTGTATTGATGCATCCAGTTTCACCGTTTTTTTTGAATAAAAAACTTGTTCGTACTAAAAATATACCATATTTGAAATATATTTCTCATCGTTTATATTATAATTTGAAGTTGAATTTCAGGAACTATATATAATACATTTGATCAGGCAAAGTGCTCCTGGGGTCTTTGTGTCATAAATTGTTAGTTTTTCTTGTAGATAATTTGGAAATGCTTAATTAAATTATTATGATATTTGGCAGGAATAAAAATATTAGAAGCTTATTCAAATATAAGCTCTTTCCTAAATATTTGAATGTCATAGCTCAATCCATTTAATATTCCAATAATTTGATGCATCTAAGAGTTAAATGAGAGTGAGGTCCCATTACGCTCCTCTAGTTTATATAAGAAAAGATTAAAAAAACATGTTTATTAGGAGAGTAGGAGTCTGTGTTAAATAATACAAAATGACAAGTTTAACCTTACATACCAGATCCTTCATTTCCAAGCAGATTGATGCATTTTGGTTAAAAACACAACAAAGACAGCTAAGTAGTAGTACCATGGGCATGGTCTGTTTCCTCGTATTAGTCCTTTAGTTAGTATCTCATAGCTAATGATAAACTTTTGGAAAGGATCCTTTGTAATGATTTGGTTGGAGTTTTCTACAAAATATACAGAAAAAGTTCGCACTAATTTTTAGAAACATTTTAAATTTATGGTACAATGTATAGAAAAAGTTCACATTAATTTTTTTAGGTGAATATTTACTTACTGTTATGAATGCTTCCTTAGTTTAGTTTTTCTTTATTTTTTTTATTTTTTTTATAAAATATGATTTGAAGTTAGCATTTGAGGTGGTATTTTGTTGTTCAAATTAATTTATTATAAATACGCTCCTCTCGTGATTTATTTTTCATTTTTTATCTTTAGATATTCATAGGCACTCATTATTCTGAGGATGATCTTGTGTAAAGGTACATTCCTAGTTTGCACAACATCAATTCATACTTTATTTGCTTGTTGAGCTTGAATTGTTCTCTTTTTGATAAGCCTTTTTATTATACCAAGTATATAACAATGCAATCAATAGATACACCTGTAAGATATGAAAATTTGTACTCAACGCTTATCCATACTTTATTGTTGAGCTTGAAATATTCGTTTTTATCCATATTTTATTTGTACTCAACGTCAAGCCTCCTTAAGATCTCAAAATTTTGTAAGCAAAGTGGATAAACATGAATCTATATTTAATGATTTATGGGATAAACATGAAATAGTGAATTAAAATTGTTCATATTAAACACCCAGCTGTTTTATCCAACTGTGAGTGAAAAAATTATTATATATGCAAGGAGGTGTTGATAGTGCTATAGAAGAGAGTAACAATGTCAAAAGCTTAGAAGCGTCAATCCATTCAATAACGCAATCATCATCTACACAACTGAAGAAAGTTGAGGCAAATGCATTTCGTGCTCCAATTTCAGATAATGCTGGAAGAATATGCAGTCGAGTTGGTAAATTGGTACGATTGCATGTGCCAATCTCATATGAAAGTTGGGATAAAGTACCCAAAAAATATAACGATGACGTTTGAGCTGAATTATAGGTAAGTTCAAATATATAAATTTCGGTTTTCTCTGTTATTATATTTTTCCATATTGATTTTTTAAGTAAGCAACTCTTAATTTTCACAGACTTTTTTGAACTAGTGTCAGATGCAAAAGAGTTTTATTTAAAAAAATGTGTGAGTCATTTAGGAGATACAAGAGCAAATTGAGGACAAACTACTATGACAAATTTGATAATGATGAAGAGAGGAGGAAAAATTATCCTTCAAAAATCAACCAAGAAGATTGGGATGGTTTCTTGAAAAACGAAGCCAAACCTGGTGCACGTGAAACAAGAGATCTAGGCAAAAAAATAGATCATTATACAACTATAGCCATCACACTGGTCGTACAAGTCACGTTGTAGTAGAACATAAAATGTTACGTTTGTTTCGTCTTTTTTTATTAAATATTCTTGGTTTGTAGCGTTTGCTCTAAATTTCAATGACATTTGGATAATGTCAATATGTGAAATGCAAAATGGATAAAAATGCATGTAGGATTGTTTGCTTTCTTCACGCATTTGTCTGCAATTATTTCCAAATAACGTGTTAAATAAATTGTATTAGGTTATTGGTCCAAAAATTTTGGAATCACAAGTAATGAAAACTCAGGAATTTCTATTGACATCCATAAACAATTTCAAGTTTTTAAGCCAAATTTATCAAAGATTTGTATTCTAAACATAAGAATGAGATGAACTAAACCCAAATATTAACATTATTTCAAAAACAAAGAGCTGGCAATAAACTTCAAAGCCTACTTTATGAAACAACAATTGAGTTTTGTTTTGTTTGATTCCTGTAGTTATAACACAGAGTTACAGAAAACTATTTTGCTTTAGCCGAAATTCCTTCTGTTTTTTTATTTACAGCAATCTTTGTGGTTGTAGTGTGTTTGGTTGGTTGGTTGGTGCTTTGTTTTCTTGTGCTTTCTCTGTTGAACACCAGGAAGGCATTATTGATTTTTTGCTTCTTTTATTTCCTTAGTAATCATTTTAGGTAGTACTATTTGTTTGTGATATCCCGGGAATTTCAAAGAAATTAAATATGATAATCTCTTTAATAAATTAATTAAATTAGCAATATTGTTATATTAAAACAATAAAAATGTATTGTATATATATATATATGTGTGAATATAGATTTTAAGTAGAATATTTATTTCAAATTGAAATTATGGATGTTTAAATATATATATCAAATTAAAAGTAATATTGACTTTGAAATTTTATTTAATAATTGGTTTAAATTTTTAGTGTGGATTTAAAGTTATGTATAAATGTTTTTGTATAAAAATAGTTGTTTCATTCCATTTCTTTAAAAAGATTTTTCAATATGCATTAGTTATTAGGAAATAAATTATAAAATCTTTATTTAATAAATGTAAAAGTATTTATGCATGAGAAAATATGTGTTAACATTTAAACACTTTAAAATACATGTGTTAAGATATTAAGAGGGTTTAGTGACAAGTGTCACAATTTCATTTTTATTTTCTTTTTAAATCAAAAACCAAATTCTATATATATCTACTTCTCATTTCTTTTTCCCTTTCCTACCTCTTTCTCTAAACATTCAAGCCAGCACGTTTTCAAAACTGAAAAGAAAATTATCAAAAGCCTTTAAACATTCAAACTAATTTCTCTCCAAAATTCTAAAATCTGAAACCAAAATCCAAGTTGAAACTTCCTCAAAATCTAAAGCTGTAAACTATTTTCAAACTGAAGAACAAAATCAGAGATCAACAAAACAACTGCTGCAAGTTTTCAAGAATCAACAATCTCAAATCTAATCAAAACAATTCAAGTTCCAGATTCAAAGTTTAAAGTTTTCAAACATCTCAGCTCTGTTCAAAACATCTCAAATTCGAAGCTCTGTTCAACATCATAAAACAAGTGAGTAAACAAAATGTTTTAAAAACAGTAATATAGTTGCTATTTGCATGTGATAATCCTATATGGAAAAGTAGTTTGAATGATTGATCTTATCTAGTTATATATGAATTACTATGATCTTATGAGAATATACCTGTATATGTATAAAATCTGCTCTGTTCAAATGTTCCAGTAAACAAAACAAACCTTAGATCTACCATATTATCTTGAGACTATATTTAAGTGTTGTTGTATGAATGTAAATAGGCCTACATGTATATATTTATTAGTGTAAGATCTGTTTATTGTTTGTTTGAAATATGCATGTCTGTTTTTAAGTTACAGAGTTAAAAATAAATCAAGAAATCAAATTTCTCTTTATCTATTCTGTGATTATCTTTTGTTTTCAAATAAAATAGGATCGTTTAAACATAATCTAACTTTTAAAACCATAGTTAAGTATTCAGGTTTGAGATCTGCCTGGAGTTAAGAAATATACAGTAAGAACCTTGATAAATGTTGAAATCAAGTGTTGTTATCTGGGGATTTAATTATATAATAAGAATCCACTCAAGAAAATAGGATTTTTAAAATGAATCTGGTAATTTTTAATTTAGTGAATTGAGAGCAGTTTGGTGTTGAACGTGGAATGGGTTTTCACCAAATTCTGGTAATCCTCAAACAATTGATACTCGAAATTCTTGTAGTAGCTTGGTTAGTGGTTAGAGATGTCGAGAAAAATGCCTGATGATTTTATCATCCTTTGTGGCATTGGCGATTAGACGAAATAGGGTTTAGGCATTTGGTTTGGTCGTGATTGGAATCGTGATGTCTGAAGCATCTATGATGGATCGAGCTTCATGGGAGTGAGGGGGATGGATGCGTGAAGGGCTTTGGAAGTTATTGCCGGAGTTTCAAGTGGAATGGTGATCGGAGACGTGGTGGCGAAACGTTCGTCCCAGGCGATGTCGAACTGCTGTTCGAATTGATGTCTCGTTTTCGATTTAGGCTAGATGTTTGCAATTTGATGCTCGAAGTTGAATGGCGAGTTGATTTACGATTTGCCGGAGATGAGCGAGTTCGTCGGAGTTGGCTGGAATCGCCGTGCACGTGCACAACGGTGAGGTGTGTGTCAGGGGAGATGGATGCATGGGCGACTCGAAGAAGCTCTCAGGAATTAGATGGCCAGACTCGAAGTTTCTCTCGTGTGCGTGTAGTATAGTTTAGCAGTTTAGTTTAAAAGAACTGAGGGGAGAAGAAGTAGACGCGGGAAAATCTCGAGTCGATCTCGAGTAAAATACGTGGATGACTCGGAGCAGGAATCAGAGAAGTGTAGCACGTTTTAAAGTTTTAAAAATAATAAAAGCTTGGAATTTTAAAATGTTTCTATGTTTAAACTTTTCTAAACTTCTTTTTAATTGCTTTTAAACTCTATTTTATTGGTAGGTTTGTTAAATTTAAGTTTGTTAAAACTTAAATAAAATGTTTTAAAACTAAATCATTTTATAGTTATAATTAAATGTTAATTAAAGGTTAAACTTAATAATGTGATTAAGTAATTAACAAAAGAAAATGATTTGTTAAAAGATATTTAAGAGTTTGATAATTTAATAAAGAGTAATTAATTAATTTTAATTATTAATTAAATAATAATAAATCAATAGTTAAAGATTATAATTAATTAGAGTTTAATTAATTTGTAATTAAGAATTATTAATTAGATAATTAAAGTCAATTAATTAATAAATTAATAGTTAATTAATTAAGTAATTAATTGGTAATTAGTAATAAATTAATTGATCATTAAGGGTTAATTAATCAAGTATTAAGGATTACTTAATTTAAAATTAAGTTTTATTAATTAATAATTTAGGTTTATTAATTAATAGTTAAAGGATAATTAATCTCTGATTAAGGTTAATTAATTTACTTATAAAAGTAATTAAGGTTTGATTAATTAATTAAATGATTGTAATTAATTAATAATTGATTAAGCAGAATAAGTGATTAGTTCTTAAGTAATTAATTTAATTTAAGATAATTAAATTAATTATAATATGGATTAATAAATTCTGTTTGGATGATTGTTGGAGTAGGATGTCTGGATTGATTGATATCTATTGGGTGATATTCTGTGATACTCTGTGATAAGTTTTGGATATATCTGTGATGGATGTATGGATTATCTATGATAAATGCTATGTGAATTCAAAGTGATAAATTGAATTGTTTAACTTTAAAACAACTTGACCTTAAAAGATACGTTTTGGATTTCGATGAGATCGGGATCGGGTTTCCGTATACCGGGATACCAGGTCTGGAGACCCGAATACCACATCGATCCAAATTAACGATAGGTCGTGAATCTCAAGTGAAGATGAAGATTCAGAGTGCAAGGGTTATGGTCGTTAACTCTGAGGGTGATTCCAACACGAGTGTAACGAGATAATGCCTTCGGTTTCGTTCGAACCCGGAACGAACTTGTATGGATTGAATGCTTTCAGAACATCGTTAGGTGGACGATGAGCATTCTAAGTGGTGTGTTCTGATTTAAAGGTAAATCGTAACCTCAAGCCTCATCAACCGGGAATGGCTAAAACAGGGGAGGTGCAGCAAGGCTTCGTGGGTAGCACCCACTGAGAGTAAGGTCATCCCTGTCTAGAGAAGTTCCTTTTATTTCGGCTTAGTGGTGCAGTTGGCGACGGCCATCTGTGGGGTGATTTTATTCGGGATTATCCAGTAAGGGATGGTTCCGGCTTTGTGTTGCAGGGGATTGGGAGTGATCCTCGGTACGGTGATCTAGGCCCCGTACTGTGATGAGCGGTACCCCGGTAGCTCTGCCATTGTATGGAATCCAATTTCCAATAAGAGCCATACGATTTAGTTGTGCCCAACTACGTTGGAATGTGAGATGTAAGCATTCCAGCTATTTCTGTATTTTATTTGAAAACCCTAGACCCTATTATAATATAACCAGATTTCCTATCAAATGATTTGGTTAGCATAAGATAAAAAAAAACTTACCCGTGTTTATGTGTGGGAAGTCTTATGTGATACCCTTGTTTCCAAATGATTTTCAAGTTAAACAACTTAACCGTTTACTCACACCAGACCCATGTCTGACCCAGAGTTTATTTCTGTTTTTCTTAAACTCTTGGGTACTCAAATTTTTATGAGTAGCCAAGTGATCAGGTTTTGCTTAGACGAATTTTGGAAGGACCTGGAGATGGAGACTTGGCGTAGTTATATATGTATATGTATCTTTCCGCTGTGTATTAACTCTAAGATGTATTTTGTGGGTGTAATGTAATGACAGATACTTATGACTGTCTTGTTTTGGATGTTGTATATATGGGTAACTCTGATATGTGTAAAAACTATGTAATGGATATGTGATATATTATATTTTGTTCTGTTTCCGCTGTGAGATTCTGATATCTGTTAGTTCTTTCTTCTATCTTTTCTATTTCTATCTATTTCTTTCTTATTGATGATACGATTTTCTGTGGAATGAAAGTCGGGTCGTTACATTGTTAGTGCCTCATCCTCCTAATAAAATAAAATTATCTTTTATCCTAACCATTCCTAACTTAAATTAACAGGAACAAGTCCTTCGGGACATTGAAATGTATTCCTTGTTACAATATATGAATATAAATTTTAGATAGAGTAATATCATTTATATGTTGACATTGTCATTGGAAAGAAGCTTCAAAGATAAGATGTTTGTTACAATGAAGCTTTGATGACTTAAATTAACCAAATCCAAGACAAAAATAAAATATATTCCACTGTATCATTAAACTACTTAAGAGTGATTGTATCTTTCTTCATCAAAAATATATATTACTGTAATGATTCAGAAACTTATGAGAATAAATTGTTACTTTCAACCATATTTTGTTCTGTACAGTAAATACAGTAGAACTAGTGGGAATGTTAATTAGGGCTCTGCACATAGACTTGCATTGCCTCCAAAGATTTTAGCTATAATCAGCAGCCTGAAAACAAACAAATTTACTAAGAAAATATGATAAGAATAATTAATATACTAATATATTTAAAATGTATAAATACACTGTGCATCTACTTTTGTTTTGCTGTGGTAACAATGTAGAAATTAAAGCTTAAAGATTTAACACTAATACACCATTTTTTATTAATTTTCGAATCAGAAATCTTCACCATAAAAGATAATACTATAGACCATTTATTTGGTTCCCTAAAACAGATAAGTAATTATACAAATTAATCATCAGTTAAGAATTTTTGCTGTTTGTTATAAATTTTACATCCACATGAAAGTAAGATGGTTGCAATTCTAGTTAGTATTAAGTAGGGCACTACACTAAATCGAAACTGAGATTTAATTATCATCTTGACTTAATTAGGATAGGAAATGAACTCACCTTAACTCTTTTATATTTGATTTAATAGTCACGACATATATATGAGTGCATAACAGTGTCAATGGAGCCGAATCCAAAATTTTAAATTCTCACTTTGGCTTCTTCTCATTAGATGAATCTTGATGGTTCCAACCTCATACAAATGCATTATTATATTTTGAAATACTCTTATAATTAGTTTTCAAAAGAAGCATGAGTGAATTAGATTAAGTCTGTGTAAGACATTATTGCCCCTGGCTTCCTGAAAACTTATTTCTTCCCACAAAACCAATTGATCGCCACTAAGATGTAATTTTAATCAAATTGATTAATTTTGTCATAATTAAACTAATTGATATTAATTTGAAAGATTCGAGTCAGATGCCTATGTATTGATGATATTTGAAACTAATAAAGAGTGAAAGGATGTATTATGTACCTATTCTATAATTGAGTAGCATAAGTCTACAATTCTTTCAACATGTTTGAATTTCGAGGAAACTGCGGTAATAGATGCACTAATTCATGTTAAAGCTTCATTGTATAGGCATTATTGCACACTATATATGTTGATTCAACTTATCCTCCTCTTGAATCTTACAACCTTTAAACCTGTAAAAGTGAAATCAAATACTAAGTTTGTATTGGAAATTACTCCAAATTAAACACAATTTTACAATCAAACTGGACAGGTTATTAAAAATGACAAAATGAAATTTCTTCAAAACAAAAAAAAATCAAATTTCAAATTTACTCAAAAAATGGAATTTTATGATCCTGGTAACATCTTGGATGTTTAATTGTGCCAAATCCAGATTCTCTTGCATATGTTTAATTTTTTATGTATCAAAGGTAACATTACCATAAAATTTAAATGTACATTACCAAAGTAGATATAAATATTTCACATTAACTTATATAACTTCACATGAAGCAATCTAAAATTTAAATGATATAATAAAATAAATAAAGAGAATAATCATTCAGTTAGTGCAATTTAAAATGATACGATGAACTAATCGCTAAGAACAATTTATGTAGTGGATGCACTATATATAAAAAATAAAGATTGTTATGCGCTGGAACCTACATTTATTTCATGTGTTCAAGTTTTTAATCCCTAGCTTCTACTTTACATCTTGCATGCATTTATGCAATTGATATGCAATTGATACAATATGAAATAGAAAAAAATATATTATCAATGCATTTCTCATTGAAAGAAATATTTTTTAACTACTCTATTTCTATTTGTACAAAGCACATTAATTGTTATCAATGCATTTCTCATTGAAAGAAATTTCTTTCAACGAGAAACGAGAAATGAGAAATGCTTAAAAACATATTATCAATTCCATTTGTACAATGTGCTTTTAGTACTAGGAGGTGAAGGAATTTAGAAGCAGGTGCTAACAGAATCAATTTTTTGCACTGATCACTTTGAAAAGCAACTTTTGCATCATTTGATTTATATTCTCTTAGATCATGGATTGTGAGTATGTGATAACTTTCCTTTTAATTAGCATGCTTTTCTCTTGAAAAGCACAAGATACTCAAGTTAGATCGAAACATGATAAGTACTATATTATTTGGCTTAAACCCGCAATGTGAGTCTCTAGACTGAAAGAATTAATCCAAAAATGCGTTAGATGTACTAATTAGTTGTTCAGTCAAATTAAAGCAATTTTCCTCTCTCACAGATGCGGTAACTGATTTTTTAACTTATTCAGTTACAAATAAAGAAGCATTTCATGCATTATTTTTCTTTTTTATAGTTTGCACTGTCTTGAGAACTGCTACTAAAGTGGTAATATTTCTAATGTGTAGATTTATCTATCTTGGGTTCAAGTCCACGACTTCAAAAACAAAGCTCTGCACTTTTGTTTGATCCATGTACAGCTCCCATGTTTTTGTAAAAATGAAATAAAATTAGTACCTATTGATACAAGAAAAGTAGAAGTACTGGCATAAGTCAAAGCACATTGTACAGATGAAAAAATGTATTACCAATGCATTTCTCATTTCTCATTGAAAGAAAATATCAACAAATGGAATTGTTAAGAAATGTGGATATCATCTAGCTAGTGTGATGCATTAATTATTTCCTCTTTGGTTGCAAGCCAGTGAAAATCCAGAAAAAGAAATCACACATCGTCAAGTATGGGAGAAAACTCACACAAAAAAGGATGGTACCATATCGACTTCTTCCTACATCGTAAGTTAAACAATCTATTGTTTTAGATGAAAAATTAATAATGATTTATTATGACATTTATGTTTATATGTTTTATCAGTCTACTATTTTAGATTAGTAACCTATCAATTAATAGTAATATCTCAAGTATTATCATAATTTAGGGTAAAATTGCAAAAGCGAAGGAAGCAATCAGTGACAATGATGAAGAAGATTTGCCATTGGATGAAGACATCTTATCACAAGTGTTTGGCAAGGATACAAGTGGCCGGACTCGCAGTATTGGAACCAAGATATCAAGAACACAAGTAAAGGCTTATACTATTGCACCTAAACAAATCAAAAGGACCAAAGTAGACTTAGAAGACTTGAAAGCTAGGATGGACAATATGGAGGATACACTGAAGTTGTTGGTCGACTTGTTCAAGGGATACATGGATAACGGAAAACACATACCAGACATTCCTTCCAACGAAGGAGGAAGTGGGATACGATAGAAAATTGTTGGAAGATTGTCGAACAACGAAGTTAATAATCCATTGAGTTCGTCTAGTTCGACAAATCAAAAATGTGAAATCCTGAATTTTGATCTAGAGGTCATTGCAACAGGTTCTATATGCAGAGATTCGACATCATCCATTATACATGGGAAGTCTGTACCTCCAACACACGAGAAGTTGGTTGTGGATAGCATACTACTACGAGATGAGAACATAGCCAAACAAAATCATCCTCTTGTTACGACCTTTAGTGAAGTTGGAAGCGGTGGTTTTGCATGCCATCCAAAGTTTTCAATTCGATATCTTTGGACACGAGATCGGGTAATAGTCTAATTTTAATCTGTTTAAACTTATCTTTGTCCGTCGTAAACTATTTCTTGATACTCAATGTTTTTTAGTCTAATTTTAATTGGATGTGTTTGATAATCCTATGTTAGTATGCCTTAAGCGAAATTCCGATTGACTTTTTATAAACTCTTTTGACACTTCATGTTTATAAATATCGTTGAACATTTATCAATGAATCAATGTGACACTAAACATTTACAATCTGTTGTCACCTTTTTTTTCCTCTCGGTAATGCATCATTTGAAATTTGAAATATTGTTTTTTTATTTTAAATATTGTTTTTTTACTTTTATGTACTTTAAAATTTGAGAGTCAAAGTGTTAATGAAAAACAGTTGGTATTGTTAAACCTGTTATTAGAAGGAAAAATTTACGATTAACGAGCTTATAGATGAATACAAAATTTCAGCCTCTTAGGCATTTAATTTATACAAAACATATAATATACATGTATACTAAGAATACGATTCGAGTCATATATACTGCACATAACTCTAGAACTTACGTGTTCATATCGATTGCATTAATCGCCTGGTTTGCCAATTCATAGATCTCGAGTTTAAAAATATAGTGGGCTATATATTACAATGCAAGAGAATATAAAATTAATCTGACGAATTACAATTAATCAATTCATAACATGTTAATTAACTATATTGTAATGAGTAACATGAAATGTTGACATTCATTAAATTTCAGTTTTCGGATCACCTTATATAGTTAACATAAAGAAAGATCAATGCGTAAGATTCACTTTTCTAATTGGTCTCACTCATTCCCAAATATGTTTTTATTAATTGCTTTTTCATTTAATTAACCATAGTCCATCTATGTTAATTAATTTCAATTGCATTATTTTATACGGTTGACTTGTAAAAGAAATGTGTTTTAAACTAGCTTTTACATTGTAGTTTAAGATTTCATGTGAGGTAGATAAGAGACCATGTTTAATATGGTATTTACAGTTGAATATGCTTTTTCAACACTTATATCATAAAATTTTCAACCGTTTCTGTGTTAATGTTTTAAAGTTTAACAACACAGTCAGCAGTTCTACAAAGATGATCTCTAGTTAGTAAATATTATGCATGCATCCGTATACATTTTACAAGCACAATTAACTTGATTAGTAATGAGAAATAATAGTGTTTAATTCGATGTGGCGAAATGTTCTCTTGTTAGACTTTACATGCTAGATTTCAAAAATCCAGTGAAAAGCTGGACCGCAACTGCCAGCTTACCTTAGTTAATTTTCTTTCCTGTGTACATTAATTTTATCTAATTAAATGGCCCGATTGTTAAGATGCTACAGCTGATTGTACTATATAAGCACTTCTTTAGAGATCAAGACAAATAAAACATGTAATTTCCCGATTTTGAAGTAAATACATATTTTGAAACAATCACAGTAATTTCCACCCTCTTCAGACTGTGGTTATTTAAGTCTACAATCATGACATATAAATAAATTTAACGATACTAACAAACTAAATACATGTTTAAGGTCATACAGTCCATTCGACATATGACTAAACGTAACTTAGTACAACATAGGCACCTCATACTGATCGATGGTTATGAAGTAACTCTACTTTTAGAACATGAAAAAACTAAGAATGAACATCTTTTTAGGTAATTGACTGAACAGATAAGCCAAATAAACAAAATCTAAAATCAATCATGCAAGTTCAAGATATTTTGGGTTTAATTTTACGTTAAACTCACTTCTCTCTGCCAGAATGCAAACAATATACTACCAATGGATCCAAATGCATAAAAAACAACCGGCCATCCAAATTTGTGTATTAGAATCGAAAAAAAATTCTAATCCAGTAATAGAACCAAGATACATTCCACTATACACTAAACAAAGTTATCTGCTTCTTTCTGAAACAAAAATCCATTTTGAAATTATATCGTTCATAGTTGGCATTGCAATACCCTGTAGTGAGAGGGAAATTGTCCAATGGAGCATGGACGAACAACGACATTAAATTCATACACACTAAATGATTTTAAAAGAGACGTACAAAGAAAGAGGGTGCTCATAATTTCTTAATGTTTGATATTAGGTACACTGTTATTATGTTAGATTAATCATTGCGAAAAACAAGGATCTAAATAGCATAGTCTTAAGGGCGCCTTAGACTATTAAGATTTACAAGAAATATGAAAAATGATCTTTACTCAAATGGTATGTATTTGTATTTATTAGGGATACGGATGCAAGGTACACCAATTAATCCAATGTATGTATTTAATTTGTCTAATTGGTCTTTTCAGGATCAAACTTTAAGGATTAAATATGCTATGGAGACATTTGAGGATTCAAATGCAAGTACATTTTTTTGAGATAACAAAACTCTTATAAACATTAACTTGGCATGTAAGCTTGCCAATTTTACATTTCTTGTCTGACATATTACTATGCAGACCTATTAAGTGTTCTGTTGTAGGTTAGCTTAATAATATTGGATAAAGGGGATTTTCACTTCAAGGGCTTATTTGTGCAGATAATAAGTTTTAAGGACACTATTTTTAAAAAATTAGTTTTAAGGACATTTTACAGGAAAAAGATAAAAGAATTTATCATTTTCAATTATACAGAAATAATGATAAAAAGATTTATCATTTTCCTGTATAACTTAAAAAGATAAATGAATTTATCATTATCCTGTAAATTGTCCTTAAAACTAATTATTTATAAATGTTGTCCTTAAAACTTATTACCCTGAAAATAGAAGCCCTTCAACATAATTTCCACTTGGATAAATTTGTAAGTTTACTTACCTTTATGCTTTAACTAACTACATGTTTGTTCATAATGCAGATGATGCAGAGAAAAAGATTAGCCTGAAGTGAGGAATGAGAGGTAGTTCTGGATTTCTGGGTTCTTCTGTAATATTAGTTGGCTTGAAGAAACACTTTCTGATATACGGTTTTATGGTGTTTCTGTAATATTAGAATGTAATACTAGTTGTTGCCACTGTTGAACTATGTAGTGTTTGCATTGTTGCTACTACTGTTGAACTATGTAGTGTTACGTATTGTTGCTGTTATTGTTGTTGAACATTGTAATTAAAAGATTTGTTACGTTTGGTTTTTGTGTTGAATCTATGAAAAATATTTGGTTTAATGATCTATCTTTTGTGATATTGTGTTAAATTTGCAAATGTTTGTATTGAGTATGATAATGAAATGACTGTTACTGTAGACGGGGCAGGGAAAGCAATAAATTTTTAAATATAATAATATTAAAATTAGCAATGGTTTTGAGCCGTTGCAAAACAAAATGAATAAAGTTGCACAGTAAGACTTTAAAATGGCTTTAGGCCGTTGCAAAATTCAAATTAACAGCGGCTCTTAGCCATTATAAAACAGAAATTTAAATGGTTCAGAGCCGTTGCTAATTTTAATTTCGCAACGGCTGAAAGCTGTTGCTAAGTTTTTACCACTACAAATTTTGCAATGACTCAAAGTCGTTGCAAATTCCTTTTGTAACGGCTCTGAACCATTGCAAAATGACATTTCTGGTGTAGTGAAAGGTTTTAATATATCCTTTTCGAAAAATAAATGTAAAATATTGATCAAAAAGATAATCTAATCTCTGAAGGAACTAGAGAACGTAATATACACAGATTAAATATGAAAGTTAACCATAACACAAATATGTGTCTAGTAGCCAAAGAAAATGATCCTTAGTTATGGCACAAAAGATTTTGTCATATAAACTTTGAAGCAATATGCAAATTATCTAAAAATAATTTTGTAAAAGGTTTACCAAAAATGAATTTTAAAGTAAATAGTATTTGTGATGCTTGTCAGTTAGGAAAATTAACTAAATCTACTTTTAAACCAAAGAAAATTATTTCTACATTACAACCACTTGAGTTATTACATTTAGATCTTTTTGGACCAATTCAGGTTCAATCTATAAATTATAATATAGAGGTTTTTGTAGTTGTAGATGATTTCTCAAGATACCGTTGGACAATATTTATGAAAAATAAAAGTGACACTTTTGAAAATTTTAAAATCTTTGCTAAGAGAATTCAAAATATTAAGAATATAAAAATTAAAATATTCAAAGCGATCACAATGGCGAATTCGATAATGATACTTTTGAAAAATATTGTGATAAGAAAGGAATTTTTCACAAATTTTCATTTCTTGAAACTATGCAACAAAATGGAGTTATGGAAAGGAAAAATAGAACACTTCAAGAATGTGCTAGAACGTTATTAAATGGAAGCACTCTATCTAAACATTTTTGGGCAGAAGATGTAAAAACTACTTGTTATATTTTAAATTGAGTCTCCACTAAGCCATTAACAAAAAATACCCCATATGAACATTTTAATGGAAGAAAGCCCGATATGTCATATTTTAAAGTTTTCGGTTCAGAATGTTTTATATTAAATACAAATATCAACTTTGTGAAATCGATCCAAAATCTGATGAAGGAATATTCATTGGATACTTGGAATGAAGCAAGGCATTAGAATCTATAATAAAAGAATTAAAATAATCGACGAAACACTTAATGTGTCATTCGATGAAAATTTCAAACTTAATAATAAAATTGAAGATGAAGAAATAATCCCTAAGTCAAATATCACAGAAGATGATATTGAAAATATTAAAAATAATGTTGAAATTGAAAACAACAATTTACCAACTGAAAATGAAATTTGAACTCCACCAAGACTTCTAAGAAATCACCCAATTGAAAATGTTATCAAAGAAATCAATTCTAATGTAAGAACTCAAAATCAATTAAATCAAATGGGTCATGTAGCTTTCTTGTCGAATAGTGAACCCAAAAATGCTAAAGAAGCCTCAATTATTCATTTCTGGATTATAGCTATGCAAGAAGAGTTAAATCAATTTGAACGGAGCGAAGCTTGAGACTTAATTCCTAGACCGTGTAATCAAACAGTCGTTGGTACTATGTGGGTTTACAAAAATAAAGCCGATGAGCAAGGAAACGTTATTCAATATAAAGCTAGATTAGTTATTCAAGGTTACCATCAAGAAGAAGGAATAGACCACGATGAAACATTTGCTCCTGTAGCTATACTAAAGGTTATACGTATTTTATTAGCTTATGCATGTTTTCATAACTTTAAACTATATCAAACGGATGTAAATAGTGTTTTCTAAATAGTTTTATAAAAGAAATGTGTATGTAGACAGCCACTCTATTTGCACATGAATATTCCCAGACCATGTTTATAAGTTAAAGAAAGCTTTATACGGTTTAAAACAAGTACCTTGTACTTGGTATGATCGTCTCAAAAGTTACCTTATCAATTCTGGTTGTAAAATTGGAAAAGTAAATCAAACTTTGTTTATAAAAGAAAGATAAAAATGATATTTTAATAACACAAATTTATGTAGATGACTTCATTTTTGGTTCCACGAACGAGAAATTATATCAAGAGTTTTCAAATATTATGATAAGAGAATTGAAATGTTTCATATGGAAGAACTTTAATATTTTCTTGGATTACAAATCAAACAATTAAATAATGGAATTTTTATTACTCAAGTAAAATATTGTAACAATCATATAAAATGTTTTGGTATGGAAAATACTTCTGCTAAACCAACACCTATGAGCACTACGATATATTTCGGTCGAGATGAAAATGGCAAAAGTGGTGACCAAAAACTATATCGAAGTATGATCGGATCGTTGTTTTATTTAATTGCTCGTCGTTTTAATATAATGATGAGTATATGCTTGTGTGCATGGGTTCAAGCAAATCCCAAAGAAGCACATTTATGGGCAGTGAAATGAATTTTGCTACTTAAGCAAAAGTAAAGACCACGATCTCTTCTATCCGAAAGAGTGTCCTTTTGAGTTGGTATCATATGGTGATGCTGAATTTGGAGATGTCAAACGGATCGAAAGAGTACAAGTGGTACTTTTCATTTCATTGGACAATCTTTAGTATCTCGGTTTATTAAGAAACGAACTTGTGTTACTTCGATGTGTGAAGCAGAATATACTTCTTCTGCTTTAACATATGCTCAAGTAATACATATGCAGCAAATTCACTATAATATTTTGGTATAAATCTGTCTAAATCAACAATTTATTATGATAATATGCTATAAATTTATCAAAAAATCCTATAAACCACTCTAGAACTAAACAAGTGACATTCGACATCATTTTCTTCTTGATAACATAGAAAAATGTAATATCTCTCTTGATTTTGTTTCATCAGAAAATCAAATTGTAGATATATTTACTAAACCTTTAAATGAAAATATTTTCTTTAAATTAAGATGTGAAATAGGAATTATGTCTTTACATGATTTATAATTTGATTTTAAAGTGTAGAAAAGTTATAAATAAATAAAAAATTAATAGAACAAAACTTGGAGATGATAGGACTCAAACTCAGCACTTATGGGGGGAAGTCATATGTCTTTCCAATGTTCTATTGTGTTACTTGACTTAAGATCTTACATCTCTTTTATTTTATGTACGGCTAAAATCCTTTCACATTTTTTCACCTTACATTCTTTCTCTTGGCTGAAGTTTTCTAAAGAATGTTGACTATAAAATAAAACCTTTAAATATAAAATCAAAATGATATATATATATATATGAACAAAAAATTTTTAATTCAAAACTTTAGGTACATATACATTGTCCTTACAACATGTCATCTCAAGAAAGTTCCGATCTCTCATCGATTGTTTTCATCACTCCTACTATGGATTGATCAAACAAATCTTTTCCTATGTATATTCCAGTGGGTATTACCCCATCTCCAAATTATCATACTGGATATACACCGAATGGAAAATGAGCTAAGAAGAACTTAGACTTTGGCTCATCTTCTACCAAAGAAAAAATTGATGATATTCATCACTATCAACGTGAGATGTTAAGTTTACAACGTGAGATGTATTATTAACAAAAACACCATGGAAGACGTTTAAATTTTCTTAAGCAATTCGCTCTTAAATTCTATGGAATGATGTAACATCCCCCTACTTGGAGGCCCAAAACTAATGGCTGCGGATCCTGCAGTCATCCATAGTTATTAATTCTTGGCGACCAAATATGGTGACATTAGGTACATTGATACATAGAAACACAAGAATATCAAAGAATTTTAAATAGCAAGTAAAATCAACATTCCAATTCAAAGTATTTCAATTTGATTACATAATCCCACTCGTAGAGCACGTTCAGATAACATATAATAACCAAATATGCCAAGTGCGACATATGAAGATGCCCCATTGGTTGATCAGAGTACATACTAAGGCATAAAAATAGTTTTCCTTTACAGTCAAGCATACAACAGAAATGAAATAACTATAGATAAATATCTGCCTCCTACATGCCTTCGGAAGCTTTATTCGTCTAAAGAGAAAACCCAAAAACCTTTAACTCTCAATCTAATCAAAGTTAATTGAGTATCCAAGAGTTTAAGGGGAAAATAAAAACTTCGAGTTAGACAAAAAGCCCGGTATGAAATATGAATAACAATTTACCATCTCAAACCATTTGGATATCTAGTGAGACCATACCACTTAGCAGAATGGGTTTTTTTTCCCTCACTAGTATCGCAAAACATTTACAAAACAATATACTATGCTTCATACATCCACAATGGTTAAAAACATAGTATTTCTAAACATTATGATGATATGCAATATAAATAAATCGATTTTGGAATACCCATCCCCATTCATTAGGACCAGCTGTATAAATTATAGTTTCTAGGATTACTATTAACTTGTTAAATGTTTATAGACTATCTGTCCAATTACTTAGTTTTCATAGAATCACTAAGAACCTATTAGTAACTCCAATATCATATCACTTATCCTAGTTTTCATGGGCTAACTAGGAACCTACTGGCTGACTACCAATATCTTAATCCGATATAGTTTTCATTGGTTGAATATCAACCTATTGGCCCTTGCCAATATCACACAGTTTTCATGGGCTTACTGTAAACCCTTTGGCCCTTGCTAATATCTTTAAATTAAAAATTTAACATTTGTTAAGTTGTATTCACTACTGAATTAACCTAACTGTTTATGAAAAATTATTCTCCAAATCAAGAGTACAAGTCTTTTTCAAAATGGAGAAGATTGCAATAAGCCGTGGTATGGGGGCAGTATAATACAACAACATTAATAAAAGCAACGCTCAAGCAACATACCACGAGCTCATTGCAATGTTATACAAAGAAAATGAAGAAACTTATGCAAAACTAAAGACTAAATACATTCACAAGTACAGACAAAAGATTGTACAAGTAAGAAAAATCATTTTATTCCATACTATGAAATTTTTATACATGTACAGGTCTCAAAAAAGCGGGGGCCGGTACCCGCACAATCTCCGGTCAATACAAATCTTTATGCACAAGAAAAAAGCAAAAAACCAGATCTATCACTTCTTCCTCCCGCCGCCTTTTGAACCCTCGCCCGGCCTAATGGTTAACTTTTGAAGCCGGCCAGGACGAGTCGAGGAAGAAGGAGAAAGAGTTGCAACTGGGTCCTCCTCTACTTGCTCGCTGCCAGCGGTTGTGCCTTTCTTCTTCCTCGAAATTGCACACTTCCTTCTCCTCTTTGAATAAGATTCGACGCTCGGAGATACAAGATCAACCAGCTTTGTATCGTCATCAGAAAACCTCTCCGGGGTCTTCTCACCCTCTTCAAGTCCTTCAGTCTTCTGCTCTTGCGAAGCAGCAGGGTCGTCCAAGCCTTGGAGAGCTCCTATTTGTTCTTCTTGCGACGCTGGTTGAGAAGTAGAAGAAGGAGTAACTTGAAGAGGTGGAGGAGCAACGGTTGGAGAAAGCGAAGCTTGTGCAGCACTTGTCATTTTCTCTACAAAAGAAGAAAAGTTAAAATCATCAGTATTCCCCGCAAAAAGAGGGGACAATGGCACATCGAGACTTAAGTAGTAAGCAAGAAGATCCTCAAGCACATGTGAAGCAAATGAGTAGTCCACTTGAGCTGGATCAGTGTTGAAGTTACATGGAGAAGTCGGCTTGATTACATCAATTTCAAAGTCCTGGGCTACGATGTAATCCTTGGCCTTCTCCTCGATGAATAGTTGGAGGTTCAGCAATTGCGGTTTTAATTTTGGCTTCTGCGGGAGGTGGAGAACGAGAGCTAGAGCCAGTAATATCAGGGCCAACCGAAGCCGAAGGACGAGTGGAGTCGGCCAAAGGTGCCTTCCCCAGATGCTCTCCTCCTGCCGCTTCGGCTCGCTCCCTGGCAAGTTGTTCTTTCCCTCTAGCAAGGGCGGCACGACCCTCGCCGTCTAAGTAACAAGCCTCCAGATCTTCCTCCGCATAGCCAGCATCTTTATACATTTCAATCACTGCCTCCCATACTTCGGCCAGGGTGACTTCATATTTCGCACCCAAAAAAGAAAGACTCCCGCGTCCTAAGACACTGAGAACATAAAACTCAAAAAGAGTGGAGCTGATGGTGGCCTTGGTGGTTTCATGTGATTCTTCAGCAGCCACTTTTCTAGCCATGGCATCATCACGCTCCTTTTCTACTTTTGAGAGTTGAGCTTTTAACATTGCAATCTCCAGGTCTTGGGAGTTAACCTTTTCCCGCAGCTGAACGGTATCATTACGGTAATTTTCAACAATTCTCCGCTCCGCATCAAGTTGGGCTTCAGCATCTCTCTGAGCAGCGTGAGCGTCCCCCACCTGCTTCTGGAAAATATCTTCTTTTTGAGAGTGAGAAGCGGAAGAGATAGCAAAGTCTTCTTTGAGTTTCTTGATTTCTGCCTCAAGCTTTTCATTGTAGGCAGTGATGCTGTTCATTTCCGCATCATGTTGGACAAGAACTTTCTTCCACTCAGACTTGTCGCTTTCCATCATTAGCATAGCTTCAAGATTTAGGCGGTTGACTCTTTGAAGCTCATCGACCAGCTTTTGCCAGCCGACCATTCTTTCAATGTCAAGCCTCATCGCATCAAGATTTTTTAGCATGGCTTGTTTATCGATTGGGACTAAGTCTAGATCGAAGCGCACTCCTTTTAAACACCAATTTGGGAATCGGCTCTGGAGCGTAGGCGGAGGCTTCTCGACCTGATATGAAGGCCTATTGATTATTGATTGAATGTCGGTTCTCTGAAGAGCAGGAGATCTGGAGGGGATGTCTAAAGAAACGAGAGGAGCAGGCGCTTTAGGAACTTTAGAAGAAGATTTCTCGCTAAGTCGGGCCCGCTTGATTGGGTCCTCAACTACATGACTTTTTCCTCTATCGTCATAAGATTTTCTTTTATGAGAATCATCGTCTTTCTGGGAGGAGTCATGGCGCTCGCCTCTTCTGCCATAGCGCTCTTCATAAGCTTGCCCCTCATGAGCTTTCCTGGCAGCTCTTTCTTCGTCAGTTTCCCTAGGTGCGGGAAGATAACGCCTGGGATCATAATAATCACGCTTGGAATAGCGTCGGAAATCATCGTAGTATGAGCCGCTTCGTTCCATTGGAGAATCTGAAAATGAAGTAAAGATAGAATATAGAAATCTCTAGAAAAAGAAGTTAAGTGCGAGTAACTGCTAAAAATCCTAAGTGTGTGTGGCGTGTAAACTACGTGCGTCAAACTACAAACCACTCTTCAAAATTGGAGAAATATCGACTTTCACGGCAGGAGTGGACTCCTGGGTTGACGGAAGTGAACGAAGTACGGATGTCGCTTCAATTGCTGGAGAAGTGAGTCTAGAAGCGATAGGATTGTCGTCTTTAAAAAGCTCATCGGATGTCACCATAAGATCACTTAACCCCCCGAAGATGTCGTCACCGTTATGCCCAGACGAGCGAGTCACACCAGCAGTGCCTTCTTCAGCATGCTCAGTACTTTTTGTGGCAGAACTTTCCTTCTCCGTCCCCTCATCAACTTCCGTGGTGGCCTTCCCGGGACGTTGAGGGAGTTCCACTTCTTTGATAACCGGTAGAAGTTTAGACTTGACTGGAAAACTCTGCACCCTCAGCGGAACCGGAGCATTTTATCAATGAAGCTTCTACAATAAGTTCTTTCGATGCAAGTTCTTTTGCGGGGGCTGGGGCATCAGATGTTTCCGGTTGAAAAGCAGGGGCATCGTGAAGCTGAAGGGATTGGGAAGGATGTAAAAGGCCAAATTGATGTAGAAATTCATCTTTCAAAAGAATTTTGATACTCCTCTCTTCTGCGGCAACAACGCTTAGCCTTTCAAAAGTTGGCTTATGGCTGGAGTCTTTAGAAAGAGGAGGAAGTGCTGTAAAAGTAAAAAATGAAGTTATCACTTAACAACTTGGATTTTGAAAAGCTCAGGAACGGAAAGAACAGAGATAGGCAAGCTTACTTCCTACTCTCCAAATGGTGTAGAATCCCGGGGGACAGCGAACAAAGAAAAATTGATTCAAAAACCCGTGGGCGCTTTCAGGAAGATCAGCAATTAGTTTACGGTTCCTGGCGCTCCTTACAAGTACAATAGAAGGATGATCTTTATTCTTCGCAAACGTGCACAAATAGAAAATCTCTTCAAAGCTCGGAAGATGGTCGAGTGTCCTTCTAAACAGTACACGCAGTCCCATCAAGATGGCGTAGCCATTGGGGTGCAACTGGAAAGGAGAGATAGTTAATTAGAGAAGGAGCCGTCGAAGAAAATCGTTAAAAGGAGGAATAGCTCCACTCGAGCACACCTGACGATTAACTGCGATAAAACCAAGAGGTGGCCTGTCAGCAGTATCTTTTACCCTAGGAAGCAAAGCGTCCGCTTCAGCAATACCAAACTGAACACATAATTGACTGAAAACCCGTTGATTCAGAGTGGTTGAAGTTCTTTCCAAGGGATTATCCAAGGGATTAGCTATTGGGAAGACCTCTCCAGCTTGCCCTACCATCTCTTCTTGTTGAGAAGTCATTCTACACAAGGAACTGGACATTCAAATATGATGGTGCACGTTTCCTAAAAGCGTGTGAAGTGTTGTGCAAAGCTACCGAAATGTCAACTAAATAAAATAAAACTTGAAATAGTACTAATTGATGCACGTCAATTCAGGAAATTTTGAGGCTTGTTATTAAATCAAAGTTAAATGTAGTATCAATGCAGATAATATTTAGCAATAAGCAGTTATAACCGTATGCATTTTGCGTTAATGCTTCATCTAAATCAGTCGATTCACATCACTTCATCTTTAATCAGATTCATACTATTTTACTTAAGTAGAAAATCGTTTCTTTGATCTAATCCATCACTCGATGTGGACAGTCAATGATGAGTATATTCGTCCCATTTGTCTGCAAATGTTGTGTTTAACAGGTTGATTAGCGTTAAAGTTAATATAATATGTAAAGAAGTGCAACAAGTTTAGGCAGTTTATCTCGGCAGTTCAAGTTGAAAATTCAAGTAAAGTGCTATAAATTTTTGCAAGTAGTCAAGCTCAAGCGACTTAGCATAGGTCGAAGCTTCCTTAAGTCGCACTGTTCAAGTCAGAAAGTTCAGCAATGTCATGTTCCTACGAGTTAAAAAGTGCTCAAGTCAAAGAGTTCAAGGCATGAAACTTTAGGTCAAGGCAGTGCAAATTTGTCTAAGTAATAGCTCGTTCAGGTGTAACCGCGACCTAAACTTTATGTCGCAAAGAGTTAGGTCGCTGATTTGTTAAGTCATTCGGCTTCCCTTAAGTCGCGAGGGTTCTTAGGTCATTCGATTCACTAGATCGCTCCTGAAGTAGCTCGGCGATATCAAGCTATCTCCCATTAAGAAACCTAAGTCCTATTCTCCAATCATACTCTGCCACGCGTCCACCACCATTGCAACGCTCAAAGCACCATGGCGTAACCCGCTATCCACTAACCCGTTAACCTCACATCTCCTCGTCTTCTCCAAACACCTAAAACCCCATCATCTCCTCCAAATTTCCAGAAATCGTCACTAACTCCACAAATTCAAACATTCACCAAATAACTATGTGAAACCCTAAGCCGATTCATTTTCAAAGCAATCGCCAACGGTTCGACGAAAATCAAAGGGCGAATTAGAATATAGTCTTACAACATGATAATGAAAATCGTATGGAGTTGATTATGGAGGAATCGACGGTAAACGTGGAGAATAGATGATCGGAATTACCTAAATTCGCTGTTGGAATCAACGATTGGAGATGGATATGAGAGGATTTCGTGTTAACTTCTGAGCTCGAATGCAGTAATGGAGGCAAAGTGTAAGCAATAAAGTGAAGAGGACGAAGCAAGTTAACGGCTTATATAAAAGAAAGAGGAGAAGACGAATATGCACACGTGTTAACGAGCTTCTTGAGTCGCCCGCGACCTAGCAAAGTTGAATCGAAGCACACGACCTATAACATAGGCGTATACTTCGAGGGGCAAGTGTTAACCCTCTTTTATTCAGCGACCTACCCAACTCAATGACCTAGAGACCTAAGGCATATGCGACTTAACAGTCTACAACAAAGCAGCGACCTATAACACAAAGCGACTCAATGCGGCACGACTTAACGAGATAAGGAAGCAGCGATTTAGTAACCTAAAGACTTCTACGACTTAACAAGTTAACGACCTAACGAGCTAGTGACCTAGCAACTAAATGAAGACAGAGCGACCTAACGAGTTAGCGACCTAACGACCCAACAAGTTAGCGACCTAACGACCCAGAGTAAAGCCACATGCCCTGCCTCTTCTGTTAGGTCGCTTACGACCTAATCTTGCCGAGATAACTTCTACACCAATCATACTAGGTCGCTCTCAGCCTTTATCCTGCCTAGAATGGTTCCGTTAAGTCGCCAACGACTTAATCTATCTCGCAACCTCTTAGGTCGCTCACGACCTAAAACCAAACGACCTAAGCCCAGACTTTTCCTATAAATACCCCGCCTCTTCCAACTGAAAGGGGACTTTTCGAGACCTTGAAGCGCCGAGACTCTGCTGCATTCTCGACCTCTACAACATCTCTACTACCAAAAACACTTCAAACTACCTAAAGAGAAGAACAACTACATTGAAGATGAATTCAAGAATCTTTTTCGCATTGAAGTGTTAATTACTTGTATCGATTGTTGAATAATCGAAGGAATTCTTGTAAACTTGTAATCGAACTTGTGATAAAGAAGATAAAGTGGACGTAGGCTTAACTTAGAGCCGAACCACTATAAAATATGCTGTCTCTTTACTTTTACTGCAATTATCTGCTTGTTTTAGTTCCCGTACCAACGGGTGGTGCTTTCACTTTACTAATACTCACACCGGGGTGTTAGCGTTCGATTTTGACGTTAACATTTTTGGTGCTTTCACTGAGAACGCATCGAACTCAGGAATTCTCTCATCATTGCTTCAGAAAGATTTTTTGAAAGAATCTCTTTAAAAACCAGAAGTTTATCTGAAATAATGGCTCCTGGAAGAAAGAGTAGATCTACCAGATCTGGAGATACTCGTGGCAACACCGCCACTTCTCCCGCCTCAAATCAAGCGACTCCTACTGTTTGAGTCACAAGGGTTGAACTAGATGCTGTTGTGTCTGGGTTATACCAACAAATGGAAGCTCAAAATGCTTTGATGATGGACAGGTTAAATGCCCTGCTCGGGGCTAACCAATAACCAAAAGATAATGAAACAACCTTTGCTGAAGATGCTCTTGACTCTCAAGAGACAAGCATTCCTCAGAGAACAGCTGGCGCCGCCGAAGGGGCACCTCCCAAAGTTGGAGGTTCAAGGCCACAGCCCACTCTTCGTGAACGTTTTCCCATGCAAACTTCCGAAAAAGTGGCCGACGTCTGCCCGGTGATGCCTCTGAATGATGAGGAGTACTTATCAGGAATGATTCGCCAAATTATGAAAGAAAGCATGCAAAGGGAGGAGAATGAAAATGACTGGGGGTTTGCTCCAAGCAAGATCTCGTTTACCCGAAAGAATTCTGAAGGCGGAATTTCCAAAGAAGTTTGTTCCCCCTACTATCCCAGCTTATCGGGGGACAAGCGACCCTAATCAGTTCTTGTACAAGTATGACTGGCATATGACAGGTGCCAGGGCAACAGATGAGATCAAATGAAGATATTTTCCTGTCTATTTGGAGGGAGTAGCTTTACTTTGGTTCACAAAGCTACCGGTTCGATCTATAGATCAATTCTCTGACTTAACTCGTAAATTCAAGGATCAATTCAGATTGTATGCTTCAAAAGCTAAGGACATAATGTCATTGTCTAGCCTTGAACAAGCTCCTGGGGAATCTATCAAATCTTTCTTGAACCGCTTCAATATAGCTTTGGCTGAAGTGGATAATGCTGAGCATCGAATGATTCTAACTTACTTGATGCGAGCCCATCGATAAATCAAGTGAATTCGAAAAGTGGTTGAAGATGAAGGAACCAAATTCACTTGAGAAGTTCTATAAGAAGGCCGACGAATTTATGCGGCTGGAGAGCCTTCCTACACCAGCCAAGGTGGTTGTGGCTGAAATTGAAAACAATAATGTGGCTGAAGCTTCTAACAAGAAAGAATCTGGTGGTCAAAAAAGGGAAAATAATGGTGGGAAAAATCAGAAGGATACGAAGAAACCCCATCGTTTTAAACTTTCAGATTTTACCCCTTTGATTGATACTCCAGAGAACATCTTCTTCGCAACCAAGGATGCCATCGAGTACCCTGAGCCACATAAGATGAAGCTTGGGAAAAATTTTGTGCCTAATGGAAGGTTCTGTCGATTCCACAACCAACCTGGCCATGACACTAACGAATGTCGCCATTTAAAGAATTTAATTGAAGAGCTGCTGCGACAGAATAAACTAAAACAGTATGTCAAGAGAAACAGAGGTGATCCAGCCTCATCTACTCAGGGGCAGCAACTTCCTGCTCGTCAGTCTGGTTCAGATGAAAAGGTTGTGGTGTAAGAATCTGAATGGCCTGTTATTAATGTAATCACAGGGGGTCCTCACCCAGCAGGCAGAAGTTGGGGAGAGATGGAAAGGTATGCTCATGCTCTGAGACATGCCCTGAAAGAAGAAACTGTTTTTGTCTTGGAAGATGCTGTGCCTTCAAAACAGCAAAGAACTTTTCACGATGACATCATATTCAGAGTTAGAGATTCTGTGGGAATTGAGGCTCCCACCATGGATCCTTTGGTAATATCCACCGGTATCTGACCAGCTATTGTGAGAAGAGTGCTTGTTGATTGCGGTGCTTCTTGCAATATCCTCTTCAAAAAGACATTTGATCAAATGAAAATTCCGATGGCTGATGTTCAAGCTTCTTCGCAAAAAATTGTTGGGTACATTGGGGAACCAAAACAGCCCATCGGAACCATCGACTTATTTGTAGAACTTGGTGAAGGGGAAAGAAAAGTGGTTCGTAAGCAAACTTTTGTTATTGTTGATGAATTTTCTACTTATAACGCTTTCCTGGGACGACCAACTCTCGCTGCATTCAAAGCTATTCTCGCCCCATGGTGCCTAACTATGAAATTCCCCACTGATAACGACGTTGGTGTTTTGAAGGGGGACCAGAATGCTGGGCAAAAATGTTATCTTACAGAGTTGCGGGAAGCGAAGAAGAGAGAGATGGGAAAGGGTGCGGCAGCTCCGCTCCGCATCAAAGAACCCACCTTGTAGCAATTACAGGTTGGACCCTGCACTGGTGAGCATAGTGGTGCGCGAAAAGAAATTGATCCCAGAAAGACCAGTGCAGGGGAGAGTAGAGTGGTGCCGGTCGAAGTAACGGTGCCAATACCTGTTGACCAGAAAGATCCGAACAAGGTGCTAAATGTGGGTTCACAACTCAGTGTGACAGTTCAGAATATGCTAATATCATTCTTGAAAGCAAACCTGGATGTATTCGCTTGGGGTCATGCTGACATGTGTGGAATATCTCCCGAAATCGCAGTACATGCCTTAAATATTGATCCCAAATTCACACCCGTAAAGCAGAAAAGAAGAACCCAAGGTCCTGAAAGGTCGGCAGCATTGAAAGAAGAAATAGATCGGCTCATGGAAAACGGTTTCATTAAAGAATCCACTTACCCAAATTGGGATTCTAATCCGGTGCTGGTTAAAAAAGCAAACGGAAAATGGAGAGTATGCATCGACTTTTCAGACTTGAACAAAGCATGCCCCAAGGACTTCTTCCCATTACCCAGAATCGATCAGTTAGTGGATGGAACAGCCGGGCACGAATTACTATCTTTTATGGATGCTTACTCAGGATACAATCAAATCATGATGCATGAGCCAGATCAGGAGGACACTAGCTTCATTACCGATGTTGGTCTTTACTACTACAATGTCATGCCCTTTGGACTAAAGAATGCAGGGGCAACTTATCAGAGACTCGTTAACGCCATGTTCAAGCCCCAAATTGGCAAGGCTATGGAAGTATATGTTGGTGAAATCAAAGAAAACAGTAGACCACATGGACCATCTAGCAGAAATGTCCGCGATCCTTCGAAAGTATGGGATGAAGCCGAATCCTTTGAAATGTTCATTCGGGGTAGAGTCTGAAAAATTCTTGGGTTTCAATGTGAGTGCTAGGGGCATTGAAGCTAATCCTGCTTAAATCACTGCCTTGAGAGAAGTTAAACCCCCTAGAACAAAGAAGGAATTGCAAAGCCTCAATGGGAAAGTCGCTGCTTTAAGTCGATTTATTTCCAAGGACATAGATAAATGCATTCCCTTCTTTGACGCTCTAAAGAAAGGAAAGAAAAACTTTGAATGGACTCCTGAATGTCAGAAAGCTTTTGATGAGCTGATTCGTCATATGGAAACGCCTCCAGTACTTTCGAAGGCCAGCGATGGTGAAGATCTTTTCATATACTTAGCAGTTTCATCCCATGCTCTCAGTGCAGCATTGATACGAGAAGATGCAAAAGTTCAGTGCCCGGTCTATTAATCAGCAAAAGATTCACTAGGGCAGAGATGAATTATTCAAAGTTGGAAAAGCTCGCCTATTGCTTGTTGATTGCATCCAGAAAGTTGAGGCCATACTTCCAGGTTCATCCTATTAAGGTCCTCACTGACCAACCTCTAAAGCAAGTCATATTTCGCCCTGAAACTTCAGGTCGTCTTCTGAAGTGGAATATTGAACTCAGTCAATATGATGTCACCTACCATCCCCGAAGAGAAATCAATGGACAAGCTTTAGCAGATTTCATCGCGGAATATACAGATAAAGGTGACAGTGAGGAAGAGATGACTGAGGACATCCCAATCCGATGGAAATTATATGTCGATGGTGCAAGAAATGATTATTGTTCCGGAGCTGGGGTTGTGCTTGAAACCCCCGAAGGGCGGTCATTGTGCTACGCATTGAGATTGGAATTTCCTTCTACAAATAATGAAGCAGAATATGAAGCTCTGATTGCCGGCTTGAAGATTGCTAAAGAACTGAACATCAAAGTATTGCAGATCTTCAGTGATTCCCAGCTTATTGTATGCCAAGTCAAGAAAGAGTTTCAAACTAAAGGAGGAAATCTGCCCGCTTACTTGTCAAAGACCTAGGAGCTTCTCAATGATTTTGATCGTTATATAATAATCCATATACCTCGGGAAGAAAACATGAAGGCAGATTATCGCGAAGTATTCAAGCTTTGGCGAAGCTCAACTATTGGGATTGGTCCCTGTGGAAGTCTTGTCAGCTCCAAGTACTGATGAGATGGACATTGATTGGATTATGACTTTATCCCAAGAGCAGGAATCATGGATGACCACGATCAAGGAATATCTACTCAAAGGCTCCTTGCCAGAAAACAAAATGGAGTGCCAGAAGCTGTTAAGAAAAGCCCCGAGATATGTAATTCAAGATGGCCGACTGTACAGACGAGGATATATGGCCGAACCACTATAAATCTTGTGTTCTCTTTTACTACGAAATGCTTGTTTTATTTCGATGTGCAAATATCTTAAATATATTGCTAAAATGTCGATTTAATATCATAGGCTATCAAAACAAAGCTTACCTATTCAACATGTCACAAAGCCAAGCGATTCCTACAAGTCACTCAACAAACAAATGTCAAGTCACAAAAATTCTAGATTCAATTCCTACATAAGAAGTACTTCTCGCAAGCAGTTGATGAGTCCACCAAAGGGGCACCTTCCTAAAGTGAAGACACCAGGCCCTTGCTAACTGATTGTGATCGTTTGTACAAACAGACATCCGGTTAAGTAGCTTGCGCCTGCCCCGTGGATTCACTTAACCATGAAGTACACTTTTCAAGAAAAATAAAATAACTTACAAAAGAAAGGAATATGCACTGGGAGACGATAACAAGGAATCGCTGAAAGGCAGTTGATGAAGAGACATGAAAAAGCAGACAAAAAATAGCCAAATTGGAATCTTGTTTCTCACCCAAGAATGTTGGCGGGACCACCCAAGGGGCACCTTCCTAAGATAAAAGGTTCCAGGCCCTTGTTACTTGATCGCGATTGTTTTTGCAAATAAACATCCAGTCGGGTAACTTGCATCTGCTCCGTGGATCCACTTAACTGTGAGATGCAACTTCCTGGCAAACAAAACAATAAAGCCCTCTCCGGAGACACAAAGCCCTCTTCGGAGGCACACAAACAAAGACCTCCAACGAGGCAAAAGCCCTCTAACGAGGCACGCCCAAATCGAAATGCTTCTCTCACCCAAGAATGTTGGTGGGACCACCCAAGGGGGCACCTTCCCAAGATAGAAGGTTCCAAGCCCTTGTTACTTGATTGCGATCGTTTGTGCAAACGAACATCCATTTGGGTAGCTTGTGCCTGCTCCGTGGGGCCATTTAACTGTGAGAAAGTAACTTTCAGGAAAAACAAAAAAAACCTCTTCGGAGGCACAAGCCCTCTTCGGAGGCAAAAGACCTCTAACGAGGCAAAAGCCCTCTAACGAGGCACAAGCCATCTTCGGAGGCACAACTCTTCGGAGGAGCCCTCTTCGGAGGCAAAAGACCTCCAACGAGGCAAAAGCCCTCTAACGAGGCACAAGTCCTCTTTGGAGGCACAACTCTTCGGAGGAGCCCTCTTCGGAGGCAAAAGACCTCTAACGAGGCAAAAGCCCTCTAACGACGCACAAGCCCTCTTTGAGGCACAACTCTTTGGAGGAGCCCTCTTCGAAGGCAAAAGACCTCTAATGAGGCAAAAGCCCTCTAACGAAGCACAAGCCCTCTTCGGAGGCACAACTCTTCGGAAGAGCCCTCTTCGGAGGCACAAGCCCTCTCCCGAGGCCTATCAAACAAGCCCTCTCCAGAGGCACAACAAAAAAGCCCTCTTCGAAAGCACAAGCCCTCTTCAGAGGCACATTTCTACCCTTAACAGTGAAGTGCTAAACAAAGCCCTCTAACGAGGCACGTCCAAGAAATCAAAGCCTTCTTCGGAAGCCCGCTTCACCACAAGGAGGAATCCACTTCTCAAAAATAAAAGTGGTCATCTCCGAAAGTTGAAGTGTATTAACTTTTTATAAAAAGAAGAAGAAGAAAACTTCTCCAATACAAAGCACACTCCACTAAAGCAGAATAATATTTTCTCAAAACGAAAAAATTATTCTCCAAATCAAGAGTACAAGTCTTTTTCAAAATGGAGAAGATTGCAATAAGCCATGGTATGGGGGCAGTATAATACAACAACATTAATAAAATCAACGCTCAAGCAACATACCACGAGCTCATTGCAATGTTATACAAAGAAAATAAAGAAACTTGTGCAAAAATAAAGACTAAATACATTCACAAGTACAGACAAAAGATTGTACAAGTAAGAAAAATCATTTTATTCCATACTATAAAAATTTTATACATGTATAGGTCTCAAAAAAGCGGGGGCCGGTACTCGCACAATCTCCGGTCAATACAAATCTTTATGCACAAGGAAAAAGCAAAAAACCAGATCTATCACTTCTTCCTCCCGCCGCCTTATGAACCCTCGCCCGACCTAATGGTTAACTTTTGAAGCCGGCCAGGACGAGTCGGGGAAGAAGGAGAAAGAGGTGCAACTGGGTCCTCCTCTACTTGCTCACTGCCAGTGGTTGTGCCTTTCTTCTTCCTCGAAATTGCGCGCTTCCTTCTCCTCTTTGAAGAAGATTCGACGCTCAAAGAGACAAGATCAACCATTTTTGTATCGTCATTAGAAAACCTCTCCGGGGTCTTCTCATGCTCTTCAAGTCCTTCAGTCTTCTGCTCTTGCAAAGCAGCAGGGTCGTCCAAGCCTTGGAGAGCTCCTAGTTGTTCTTCTTGCGACCCCGGTTGAGAAGCAGAAGAAGGAGTAACTTGAAGAGGTGGAGGAGCAACGGTTGGAGAAGGCGAAGCTTGTGCAGCACTTGTCATTTTCTCTACAGAAGAAGAAAAGTTAAAATCATCAGTATTCCCCGCAAAAAGAGGGGACAATGGCACATCGAGACTTAAGTAGTAAGCAAGAAGATCCTCAAGCTCATGTGAAGCAAATGAGTAGTCCACTTGAGCTGGATCAGTGTTGAAGTTACCTGGAGAAGTCGGCTTGATTACATCAATTTAAAAGTCCTGGGCTACGACGTCATCCTTGGCCTTCTCCTCGATTTGAATTGTTGGAGGTTTAGCAATTGTGGTTTTAATTTCGACTTTGCGGGAGGTGGAGAACGAGAGCTAGAGCCAGTGATATCAGGGCCGACCGAAGCCGAAGGATGATTGGAGTCGGCCAAAGGTGCCTTCCCCATATGCTCTCCTCCTGCCGCTTCGGCTCGCTCCCTGGCAAGCTGTTCTTTCCCTCTAGTAAGGGTGGTACGATCCTCGCCGTCCAAGTAACAAGCCTCCAGATTTTCCTCCGCATAGCCAGCATCTTTATACATTTCAATCACTGCCTCCCATACTTCGGCCAGGGTGACTTCATATTTCGCACCCAAAAAAGCAAGACTCCCACGTCCCAAGACACTGAGAACATAAAACTCAAAAAGAGTGGAGCTGATGGTGGCCTTAGTGGTTTCATGCGATTCTTCAGTAGCCACTTTTCCAGCCATGGCATCATCACGCTCCTTTTCTACTTTTGAGAGTTGAGCTTTTAACATTGCAATCTCCAGGTCTTGGGAGTTAAACTTTTCTCGCAGCTGAACGGTATCATTGCGGTAATTTTCAACAATTCTCCGCTCCGCATCAAGTTGGGCTTCAGCATCTCTCTGAGCAGCGTGAGCGTCCCCCACCTGCTTCTGGAAAATATCTTCTTTTTGAGAGTGAGAAGCGGAAGAGATAGCAAAGTCTTCTTTGAGTTTCTTGATTTCTGCCTCAAGCTTTTCATTGTAGGCAGTGATGCTGTTCATTTCCGCATCATGTTGGACAAGAACTTTCTTCCACTCAGACTTGTCGCTTTCCATCATTAGCATAGCTTCAAGATTTAGGCGGTTGACTCTTTGAAGCTCATCGACCAGCTTTTGCCAGCCGGCCATTCTTTCAATGTCAAGCCTCATCGCATCAAGATTTTTTAGCATGGCTTGTTTATCGATTGGGACTAAGTCTAGATCGAAGCGCACTCCTTTTAAACACCAATTTGGGAATCGGCTCTGGAGCGTAGGCGGAGGCTTCTCGACCTGATATGAAGGCCTATTGATTATTGATTGAATGTCGGTTCTCTGAAGAGCAGGAGATCTGGAGGGGATGTCTAAAGAAACGAGAGGAGCAGGCGCTTTAGGAACTTCAGAAGAAGATTTCTCGCTAAGTCGGGCCCGCTTGATTGGGTCCTCAACTACATGACTTTTTCCTCTATCGTCATAAGATTTTCTTTTATGAGAATCATCGTCTTTCTGGGAGGAGTCATGGCGCTCGCCTCTTCTGCCATAGCGCTCTTCATAAGCTTGCCCCTCATGAGCTTTCCTGGCAGCTCTTTCTTCGTCAGTTTCCCTAGGTGCGGGAAGATAACGCCTGGGATCATAATAATCACGCTTGGAATAGCGTCGGAAATCATCGTAGTATGAGCCGCTTCGTTCCATTGGAGAATCTGAAAATGAAGTAAAGATAGAATATAGAAATCTCTAGAAAAAGAAGTTAAGTGCGAGTAACTGCTAAAAATCCTAAGTGTGTGTGGCGTGTAAACTACGTGCGTCAAACTACAAACCACTCTTCAAAATTGGAGAAATATCGACTTTCACGGCAGGAGTGGACTCCTGGGTTGACGGAAGTGAACGAAGTACGGATGTCACTTCAATTGCTGGAGAAGTGAGTCTAGAAGCGATAGGATTGTCGTCTTTAAAAAGCTCATCGGATGTCACCATAAGATCACTTAACCCTCCGAAGATGTCGTCACCGTTATGCCCAGACGAGCGAGTCACACCAGCAGTGCCTTCTTCAGCATGCTCAGTACTTTTTGTGGCAGAACTTTCCTTCTCCGTCCCCTCATCAACTTCCGTGGTGGCCTTCCCGGGACGTTGAGGGAGTTCCACTTCTTTGATAACCGGTAGAAGTTTAGACTTGACTGGAAAACTCTGCACCCTCAGCGGAACCGGAGCATTTTATCAATGAAGCTTCTACAATAAGTTCTTTCGATGCAAGTTCTTTTGCGGGGGCTGGGGCATCAGATGTTTCCGGTTGAAAAGCAGGGGCATCGTGAAGCTGAAGGGATTGGGAAGGATGTAAAAGGCCAAATTGATGTAGAAATTCATCTTTCAAAAGAATTTTGATACTCCTCTCTTCTGCGGCAACAACGCTTAGCCTTTCAGAAGTTGGCTTATGGCTGTAGTCTTTAGAAAGAGGAGGAAGTGCTGTAAAAGTAAAAAATGAAGTTAGCACTTAACAACTTGGATTTTGAAAAGCTCAGGAACGGAAAGAACAGAGATAGGCAAGCTTACTTCCTACTCTCCAAATGGTGTAGAATCCCGGGGGACAGCGAACAAAGAAAAATTGATTCAAAAACCCGTGGGCGCTTTCAGGAAGATCAGCAATTAGTTTACGGTTCCTGGCGCTCCTTACAAGTACAATAGAAGGATGATCTTTATTCTTCGCAAATGATCCACCACCATTGCAACGCTCAAAGCACCACGGCGTAACCCGCTATCCACTAACCCGTTAACCTCACATCTCCTCGTCTTCTCCAAACACCTAAAACCCCATCATCTCCTCCAAATTTCCAGAAATTGTCACTAACTCCACAAATTCAAACATTCACCAAATAACTATGTGAAACCCTAAGCCAATTCATTTTCAAAGCAATCGCCAACGGTTCGACGAAAATCAAAGGGCGAATCAGAATATAGTCTTACAGCATGGTAATGAAAATCGTATGGAGTTGATTATGGAGGAATCGACGGTAAACGCGGCGAATAGATGATCGGAATTACCTAAATTCGATGTTGGAATCAACGATTGGAGATGGATAGGAGAGGATTTCGTGTTAACTTCTGAGCTCGAATGCAGTAATGGCGGCAAAGTGTAAGCAATAAAGTGAATAGGACGAAGCAAGTTAACGGCTTATATAAAAGAAAGAGGAGAAGACGAGTAGGCACACGAGTTAACGAGCTTCTTGAGTCGCCCGCGACCTAGCAAAGTTGAATCGAAGCACACGACCTATAATATAGGCATATACTTCGAGGGGCAAGTGTTAACCCTCTTTTATTCAGCGACCTACCCAACCCAATGACCTAGCGACCTAAGGCATATGCAACTTAACAGTCTACAACAAAGCAGTGACCTATAACACAAAGCGACTCAATGTGGCACGACTTAACGAGATAAGGAAGCAGCGATTTAGTAACCTGAAGACTTCTACGACTTAACAAGTTAATGACCTAATGAGCTAGCGACCTAGCAACTAAATGAAGACAGAGCGACCTAACGACCCAACAAGTTAGCGACCTAACGACCCAGAGTAAAGCCATATGCCCTGCCTCTTCTGTTAGGTCGCTTACGACCTAATCTTGCCGATATAACTTCTACACCAATCATACTAGGTCGCTCTCAGCCTTTATCTCGCCTAGAATGGTTCCGTTAAGTCGCCAACGACTTAAGCTATCTCGCAACCTCTTAGGTCGCTCACGACCTAAAACCTAACGACCTAAGCCCAGACTTTTCCTATAAATACCCCGCCTCTTCCAACTGAAAGGGGACTTTTCGAGACCTTGAAGCGCCGAGACTCTGCTGCATTCTCGACCTCTACAACACCTCTACTACCAAAAACACTTCAAACTACCTAAAGAGAAGATCAAATACATTGAAGATGAATTCAAGAATCTTTTTCGCATTGAAGTGTTAATTACTTGTATCGATTGTTGAATAATCGAAGGAATTCTTGTAAAACTTGTAATCGAACTTGTGATAAAGAAGATAAAGTGGACGTAGGCTTAACTTAGAGCCGAACCACTATAAAATCTGCTGTCTCTTTACTTTTACTGCAATTATCTGCTTGTTTTAGTTCACGTACCAACGGGTGGTGCTTTCACTTTACTAATACTCACACCGGGGTGTTAGCGTTCGATTTTGACGTTAACACATTGTTATATCAATGCTTTGTGATAGCCTTTGGAGGAATATCACATATACCAAGATATGATCATGATTAAATATTCATATAAAGAAATGCGAGCATATTCGATTATTTGTTCACATATCGTTTTCCAACTTTTTTCTGAGTGTTGTTTCTCTATCATTTCATAAAATTCAAGTCAAAAGTATAAGTGGACTATCTACTGACCTTATTTGAGGAGTGATTAGCTTTTAACCTGGTGCATCTTACTTCAAACTCACTTCATTGCTCTTGAAAATTATTCTATTATTCACATGATGTTGTGATTTATAAATGCTCTTTGTAAGTTCCTAGTTGTAAGTTCAAACAAAATCAATTATTATTTGGTGGCCTGGATACATATAGGCTTACCTAGCTCTAACCTGACCCAACAAACATTTCTGACCTGACCCATAATTCCAGCTATCTATAGTCTACATGTGCACTTTCAACAATTGTCTTTTAGTGGTGAACATATACAGTGTTGCCTTGTTTACCTTAACAATTCGGATAATTTTCTACTGTTTCAGTTGAACATATCTTCACAGTTCTACTCATAAATATTATAATCAAACACATAATCCGTGTCTTTTAAGTATTGTAACGGCTTCCTATCTTTTTTCTGCACTTGACATTCGATTACAAAGAATTATTTTAGCTTTCAACAAAAAAATATACGATGGCAACAAATTCTATAAGTTTCGCTCAGCCACAACACAGGAAACAGTTTCAACATAGGGACGTGTTCTTAATTTACTCATATATAATTAACTGAATTTTTAGAAAGATCAAATCTAATTAACAAAGCTCGGACTGTAAGCATCTCTAGTTTAATCATGTGAAGTACACGATCACGATTATAAACGTGTTAGATCTTTCATCATGCTCAAGCATGAGTAAATTTATTATTCGAAAACTAAAATTAATCTTAAAAAAAAGGACTAACAAAAAATTATCACAATCATAAATTCTAACCAAAATTAAACAACATCAACCACAAATCATGCGCTCCATCATCTCAATAATTATATTAATATCCTGACTTATCTCATCTCTTTCAATCGCTTTCAGCTCCTCCTTCATAGACCTAAAACACTTAGAGTGTTTTTTCAGATCCCAATATTACTGCGTTTCCTTTGTCTTGCAATAACTTCATTAAGCACTCGAGCTGCAATTCTATGAACTTTATGGTATTTGAATCGTCAAATCGATTGTTCTCCTTGAAACTACGCCTCAATTTTATTAGTTTTTCAAGGAGACTGATGTTGTTTTCTGAACTGATGGTTTCGGCGGCGTTTAATTGCTGCTGTTCTCTTAGTAGAATAATGACATGAATATCAAGAAAAGGATGTGATGGGGAAAGAACGATATGAGGAGGGTATTTCGGGTATTTCAAAAAGACACGGTTGAAAGTGCATGGATGGAATTTACATTACTAGTAGTATAGATATGCATTACTTTTAAAGCTTATTTTCAGTAAGCTCTTATTGTGCAAATCTTGAAGCATTGAATCCTTCATTTCTCTTTTTTCTATTTGTTTTACCCATTTGTACAATTCATGTAATATACATAAGAGTCACATGATTGATAAAACTTTTGTTTTTTCCCATTATGACAGGCTATTTCTTATTAATTGGTAGGATTGCTCGTGACATCAGCATAAGTGGATTATCCATTGCTCTAATCGGTAAGCAGTGCATACAAACTTCTTCCTTAATTATTGTTAATTGCACTGTATTGTAATCTTTCATGCATTATTGGATCTTAAGTAAGTACTGTGCGTTTCATTTTCAAGAATCTTGTCATAGTCAGTTTATGCAATGCTTGTAGACAACCATTTCCCACTTTCCTAAGCCATCCAAAATCTATATAGTACATGAATGCTAATGCATACAAATTTAAATATCAAGAAATAACATATTTGATACAATTGTGATTCGTCTCTCTTTGATTGTAATAACCCAGTTATGACAGTTTTATTTTTATGATGGCGGCTGTCTATCTAAACTAAAATCAATTGGTTTAAATAGTTTTTTATTCGACATTTGTTCGATGCACTCATCTGAATTTTGTAAGGACATATTGATGATGCTGTAATGAAGAACAACTCTTTTCTATATGTTAATCAAGAATATTCCTCTACTCTAATAACTATAAATATATAATCAAAAAAGTTATACTGATTTATTGGTAGACTCATGATAACTAGGAAGCTAAAGTGCTTGAATTCCTAGAAATAGAGCAATCTAACTCCCTGGGTAGGTGGTGCAGTTTATATTAAATATCATTATAAAACTAGCTTGATAACAAAGCTGCATGCATCTTGTTACTGTCGCTTATGTATGATTCTTCAATTCCTCGTTCAGTTAAATTCAGTCGATTACACTATAAAAGAGACTTCTCATCATTCAATATTTCCTTCAATTCAGTCAATATTTATCGATTATTATCATGATACTATATTTCTATTTATTTTAGTTTTTATTTTTGAATTTTGATATAATATATATCTAGCGCCAAGACCTTTGATTAACAACCTGAGCGTCTTTAAACTACAATAGTTAATTCATCATTGTAGCTGTCCATTTATATTTTTACTTGTATGTTTGCAGTTATAATGTTAAGGAGCTTGAGAATAGGTTGGCTGCTCTTAGAAATCCCTGAGTCATGTACTAGTTTATACTTTTTACATTCTCGTTAAAAGGTTAACAAATTAATCTTCGAAGTCTGCATTTACAAGTTGAAGTATTCAATTATGTGAGCCACAACAATTTTCTTTCTTTCATTACTTTTTTTTGGCATATCAGTAAATATACACTACTACACTGACACTGTTTTCTTTGGTATCCTGGACTGCAATTGTATTTATAGTTTCAACCATATTTATTGTGTTTTAGTAAAGAGTGCAAATTTTAAAATTATATATTTGATTACATAATATGAGTTGGTAACATAAGTTGTTAGAATAATAATCAGATTACACGCTGTTAACAAAGATTCGTTATTATATGGTAATGTATGTACGGAAATATACATATTTATTATTTCCAACTTGATGTGTTTCTCATTGTCACAAAAATAGATTGCTCATGAATAAAGCCTCTGTGGAGCCACTACAAATCATTTATTTTCCCCTTAACTTGTTACATCTACATGTTTGATTCCATTTGAGTTCATAAAAAGCACGAATCTCCTTCTCTATGTGGTAAAGCATTGTCACAACAGCTAAACCATAATAGATTAAGAAAATGAAAGTAAGGTGTGATTTATTTTCTTATTTTCTTACAAAGTTAATCATTTTTTTTCAAATAATCCCAGAATTTAATATCTCAAGCCTCAAAATTTGAGAGATCTAATTTCATCTAGCTTGTCTTACAAAGGAGAGTTGGACTTCATAAATTGGCCACGAGTATTGCCTTTTAGAGTAGTCCTATTTTTCATTAAAGGATTTATAACCTACAATACCAAAATATTAATACAACTTTTCCTGTCGTTTCTTCTAAGACTTACGTTTCTATGACATGTTGATAGAGAAAGCTTGGCCTTATGTTTTTAACAACGGTTGGGTTGAAGTATGACGACTGAGTATTTGGGTAAATCTTCCCCTTTAGCTTGTATTATTTTTGTTTGAATTATTACTGTATTATATTGGTTTGGGAGGGAATTAGTTCCATTCGATTTTTAAAGATTTTTTCTTCATTTTCTAAGTTTGTATGGCATAATTTTTATGATTTCAAGTGCTTTACAACATTAGAGAAGAATCAATTACTGTTAAAGATTTAATTTTGTTGTCAATGCTGGTAACTTTTAGAAGTTGAAATAGTGTTTCTTTCCATAATTATTATTCCTGCAGTTAACCTATATCTCAAACGAAATCATTTTTACATCAAGTTTAAATCATAAGATGCTGCATATTATGATTGTTGAGCAGTTGTATGCACTTCTTAAGTAAATTACCATTCTCTAGCTAAATTAAATGTGTTCATTATCTTTTGATAGTTTTTATTGTTTGTATCGCCATGAAGTCAAAAAGTTCTACACCTAGTACTTTCTTTGGCTTAATTAATTTAAAAAAATATACTGAATGATTCAGATATAAGATTGAACATAGCTTCAACATGTCCTATTGTCTCAATGTTAGGGTGATCATATACAGTTTAAGAGATCAAGTTCATTCACTATTTTTTAATACTAGCATGTTCAAACTCATTAAGTTTAATAAACTTAGTAGTTGAGCTCAATGCCATATTGCATGTTGGAATCTCCTTGCGATCAACATCTAAAGAAAGAATTAAAACTTTAGTGTATTATATGCTTAGTGCATGATAAAGCTAAACCATACGTTTAGATGTAGATGTGTCCTATTATGTATGAGCCGTGAATTATGAGATGATTGGCTTATGAGCCATTACGTTTTGATGTAGATTGTTAAATGATGTACAAGAAAAAATTAAACTAAAGGTTGTCAAGCACATACATAATATGTGGGCCAAGCTGGTTATTATGTATATGCTTAATATGAGTAATACACTGCCCAATGTTTAGATAGCATTACGTACTCTAATCTCAACGGATGCATCGGATATGCAGTCTTGATACATCCTGACTAGAAATATTTAGAACGGTATGTTGTAACTACTTTTACAAAACATACCACATATGGATTTTCTAAATGAAATATACTTTTAGTTAAATAAATAATTAATATGACATATTTTATCAAGTATTTAATAGAAATAAAACACCTTATATTTAAACAAGATTGGTTATCGAGTTAAATAAAATGTAATAAATTACAAAATTACCCCTAGAGCATACCCCTAACTCTATCAATTTAGACTTACCACTTTTCAACGATCACAGTAAATTTCTACAAACTTCACAGTCTTCACCTATGATTCAACCTATATACTAACATCACTATTATCGATTGTAATTTTAACTTTTCCTTTCATTTGCCATTTGAAGCCATTGATTTACAAATATTTCCTTCAAACTGACTAAATAGTGCACCTACACTGTCATGCCTATTTAAAATAAATCATTTAGACCAACAACATTGTCCCGGTTGTTAGGTGCTTTGATTTTAGTGCGAGAGGTCATAGATTCAAAACATGCATAGTGTGGTTCGAACATATATTGAAATGTAGTATGTTGTATACTACCTAGGACTTGTAGTAGTAATATATACTACCATCTAAGTACCTAATTTCAAAAAAATTAAACCGATTTAATTTTTTTTTAAACTATAAAAAATATATTATCTTTAATGCATTAATGTGTAAATGAAATGCACATTATGAAACATGCAAAATAAATGCAATTTTGAAAAAAAAATGAAAAATGTGAAATTTTAAAGAAAAACAAATGTACAATTTTTTTTTAAAAAATGAATACAACATGAGTTTACCCTTATAGTAAAATTTGACAGTGTCATCGCTGTTCAAAATGTTTTCTAAACTTCAGGAAAGCACCCATAAACAGATGCAGCACAAAATGATTTGTAATGTAAAATGCAGTTTGACGATATGTTAAAATGAATGATATATGAAATAATATTGTTAATCCAAAAAATGGATTAACACCCAAAAATCAGATGAAAGCACCGGTTCGTTTATAATAAATGTAAAGTCAGTAGAAATTCCAGATCAAGCAAGTAAGAAAAACATAAAAGAAAAGAACACACATGAATCTTTATAGTGATTCGACATAATCTTAGGCCTACATCCACTTCAATCTTTTTATTAGTTGTTCTCTTTTTCGATTACATCAAACTATATCAGATCTAACCATAATCTCGTGGATCTCAAATTTACAATGATGTTTCTAAAGAGTTTGAGAGGTAGAGACTAGAATTGAAGAAGAGAGAGATATCCAATGCCAGAGAGACCAGATCCAAAGTGAAGAACTGAAGACCTGGGAAGAGCTCAAGCCGAAAGATCCCTCCTTGTTTGCAGGTAGAATGGTATTTATAAAGAAACAGTCATGTTGGACTTGAAGTCCACTTGGAGTAGAGTCCAGAGATCGACCGAAAGCAGTGTGTATCATTGAAAGAACACCCGAAGTAAACAAACAAGTTGGTACTGAATTTTTCATGTCGGTGTCGACTTGTTTGCTTTGTTCAATTTTCATCATACTCTTTTGCACTCTTCTTCTTACTCCATTTTGAGATGTCCCATGTTGTTTCTATTGATTGTTGGTTGATTCTGATGATCGTTCCTCTATTACTTGGTTCACTCTATTGTTTTAGTTGTTAATTCTTCAATTCTTGGAATATATTATTCAAGACCCTTGGAAATCACTTGAAAAAGCATGGAAGAAGTATATAATAACTCAAGTGAAGCTAGAGGAGAGATATATGTGTCAAAACATGTCATCGCCGACATGAACGTGTCGACACCGACTTATTTAGTTACTATTTTCAACATCCCCTATTTGGAGGCCCGAAGTTAAGCACTACAGATGCTGCAGCCATCCATAGGATTAACTTCTGATGGCCATATACGGTAATTTTAATGGTATCTATAATATCAGAAGTACATGAATATGAAACAAAATCACAGATTTCGAAAACAACTTTTCTGATTACATTTCAAAACACATGTTTCATATTCCATTAAATAATCCCAATCATTTCCCAGGTTCAGATCAAATATAATTATTACATAATACTCCAAGAGTGACATATGAAGATGCTCCCTTGGTTGCTAGAGTAATATATAGACAAAACTGTCTTAAATACAACATAGCGAAATTAAACAAAATAAAACAGCAACTCCTAAATAGCTATCCGTCAGCCACCTGCTCGTCTCCGGAAGCTTTATTCGCCAACCTACTAATAACCTGTAAACCTCAACCCTCAGCCGACTCAAATCAATTTTGAGCACCCAAGATTTTAAGGGGAAAAACATAAACTTCGAGTCAGACATAAAGCCTGGTGTGAATAATACTATACATCTCGGTTATTTTATATTAAGTGAGGCCACGCCGCTTAGCGGAATGAGTTTCCCCTCACTAATATCCTTTTAAAATATATCTTTTGTAAATCATAATCCTGCAACCAAAACTGGTTAAAACTGTAAAGCAATATCATGTAAACATACATGTTAGGTAACAAATGAACTATCTGTCCGAACACTATAGTTTTGTTTGGCTAACTACTAACCTTTGGCTGACTCGGGCCTACTAGACAATGTAAACAAAATAATCTAGCACATGTTTGATTCTCCTCTTCTGGACGGTCTATCCCTAACTTATCTGTTAGATACTCCTCTTCTGGATGGTCTATCCCTAACTTATCTTCTCCCAAGGCCACCTGATCCTAATGTTTTTGCGGTCTCACCAATAACCTACCTCTGTACAAGTGTATATTCCTTTCTGTGTGTAATCATAATTTTAGTCTTATTTGTGACAAAGCCCTACACATTGGAATTTCGGACTAAATTAACTGGGACTAATAGTTAATGTATAGGGCGCGACCCTATACCAGTCTCATCTGGTATATAAATATCTGAGTCATTTTACTTAAGGTAACCTTCCCTTAAATTTTCCTTGAAAACCTTTTCATCTCAAATTGATTTAAAACCTTTGAATCAAACTTAAACAAGGAAAATTTGTGCACCAAGTCTTTAATGCCATGCACATTGGTTTCGATGGTGATGGAGGCAGAGCTACTAAGTTGGAACCCCTGGTGCCGAAAGTGGTGAAACATTCTAAAAGCATGTAAAAACTGATTTTAACCTTTAAAAGAAAATCTATTCAACTAACCTCCCTTGTTTATCAAAATATTATTGGTTGCTAAATTATTTTCTAAAAGTGTTTCCAATATTTCAGAAATAAACAATTTAATTTATTTATAAAATACCCCTTCTCCTTTTATAAATATATAAAACATTTAAGTACCATACCTTAAACAATTTTATATATCTAATAAAACACTTAGGAAAATTCTGCAAAAATTCCAAAAAATCATCTTTAATATGTTTTCCAACATATACTAATTTCAGACTCAAAACATATATTATTTAATCATAAATAATTTTAAACCCAATTAATCATTTTCCTTACTAGAAAATTAATATAAAATCCACATTGATTCAGAAAATTATGAAAATTGAAACCCATCTCTAAAATATCATTTATGATCTAAATCTAAAACCGCAAGACATTTGGATATCATTTAATAGGGTTTTAACATTAAAACATATTATAGTAGCTATATGAATGAGCAAAAATCATCAACAAGCATATATAAACAATTAATCATTCAAAAACATGGCATATCTTTGCAAGATAAATTGGGTTTAACCTTAAAACCGAAAATCATTAGAAAACATGAGATGTAGTCGTTATTCACCTTAGCTTTGAGATTATGGAGTTTGAGATTTGAATGGATTAATTTGATAAATCTTCTCCCTTTAGCTCTTTCTTCCTCTTGTTCTTACTAATTGTGGTCGACCTCTATTTTAGTTTGGTTTTGTAAATGAATGTATGAAATGAATTCCTAAGAGTTTAGGGTATTAGAATACTCTTTTTCCTATTTTACCCCTTCTCTATTTCATTTTAACTCATCTTTAGTTCATTGTTGACATGGCACGGCTACCCCCTTATTAAAATCAAATCTCAATCCCCTAATTGTTATATTATCTTATTTAATTTAGCTAATTAAATGTCCTAAATAATATTACTAAAAACATGGGTGTACAATTTCCCCTTCTTAAAGAATTTCATCCTCAAAATTACGATAAGGTACACAACAAATCAAACATAAAGGCAAAACATACCATCAAACAAATCATGATATATGTCTCTAATCTTGCTCTCGGCCTTCTAAGTACAATCTCTCTCATCGTCGCTCCACTGGAATTTGACTAATCTGACTATCTTGTTCTTTAGCCTCTTCTCATCTCTCGCAACTATCCGAACTGGCTTTCTAACTATAGTCAAATCTGGTTCTACTACCAAGTCATCTAATACAGTTGGTGCTATAGTAGACTTCGGATCTCTAACGTACTTCCTTAGATGAGAAACATGAAAAAACATCGTGGAATCCTACCAAACTATTCGGTAACTCTACTCTATACGCGAGTTTCCCGATCCTCTCTACAATAGAAAATGGTCCTACGAATCTCGGTGCCAACTTCTTTGATTTCCTGAATCTAATCACACCCCTTCATCGGTGACACCTTAATGAAAACATGATCTCCAACAGAGAACTCTAAGTCTTTCCGTCTTCTATCTGATAACTCTTCTATCTAAACCAAGCTTCCTTCACCCTAGCTTGAACCAACTCAATCTTCTATGAAGCTTCTCTAACTAAATTTGGACCAAGAACCAACCTATCTCCGGTCCCTTACCAACAAACGGGCGATTTGCATGGCCTTCCATACAAAGCTTCAAACGATGCCATCCATATACAAGTCTGATAACTGTTGTTATATGAAAACTTGACTAAGTGTAGATGGTCTTCCCATAATGCTCTAAAATCTAAAACACAAGCTCTTAACAAATCTTCCAAGATTTTGTTAACTCTTTTTGTTTGCCCATCGGTCTGTGGATGGTAAGCGGTACTCATCTTGAGCTTGGTTCCTAAAATCCCCTGTAGACTCTTCCATAACTCGCTAGTGAATAAGGAATCTCTATTACTTACTATACTACTAGGAATTCCGTGCAGTCTAACTACATTCTTCATAAATAACCTAGCCAAAATAGGTGCCGTCCTAGTTGACTTAATTGGAATGAAATGGCACTCTTGGTTAATCTGTCCACTATGACCCATATACTTTCATTTTCTCTGTTTGACCTTGGCAAACCATATATGACATCCATAGAAATAGAATCCCATCTCCAGACTGGAAAATCTAAAGGCTGAAGTAACCCACTTGGTTTGTGATGTTCAGCTTTTACCCGTTGATAGTTCAGACACTGCTTCACCCATAAGCCTACATCCTTATTCATACCTTCCTAGATTAAAACTTCTTTTCATACCATGATACATCTTAGTTCCTCCCGGGTGAATAGTGAACTTTGAACGATCCTCCAAAACTTCCTTCCTTATGTCTCCCACATTCGGAACACATAACCTACCTTTCTTTTTTCAACCACCCATTCTGGTCAGGATTAAAATCCTTCAAGTCATTGCTCTCTGTTCCATCCCTTAACTTCTTGATCCGTCCAACTAATAATGGATCCTCCATCTATTTAGAAGCAATCTTTTTTACCATCACCGGTCGAACTTCTAAACAAGACAACACAACAGTTTCCTTACTAGATCTAGCTTAAGATCTCCACTATACTCTACATGTCGTAAACGCTTTTAAATCCTTCCACTCTGCTATCATTGCTAGTACAACATTATGATGTTTTCTGCTAAGTGCATCTGCAACCTGATTGCATTTTTCTGGTGTGTACTCAATTCCAAAATCATAAGCAGCAATAAACTCTAACCACCTTTGTTGTCTCATGTTCAGCTCCTTCTGAGAGAACAAATACTTTAACGACTTATGATCCGTATAAAGCTCAAACCTCTCTCCCAAAAGGTAATGTCTTCACAGCTTCAATGCAAAAATCACCGCAGCCAACTCCAAATCATGCATTGGATATCTAACTTCATGTGGTCTAAACTATTGAGAAGCATAGGCAATCACTTTACCTCTCTACATTAACAAAGCTCCTAATCTAGTTTCATATGCATTTGTATATACTACCAAATCCTGATTCCTTTCTGGAACTACCAACACAGGTGCATGGATCAATAAGTGTTTCAAGCTCTGGAATGCTTCCTCACACTTATTGGTCCAAAAAAACCTTCACATCCTTTCGCTTTAGCTTGGTCATCGGTGCTGCTATCAATGAAAAATCCTTAATGTACCTCCGATAATATCCAGCTAATCCAAGGAAACTCTTTATCTCAGTCACTGTCTCAGGTCACTTCCAATTATTCACCGCTTCAATCTTAGTCGGATCTACGGACAACCTTTTCTTTGAGACTACATAACCAAGAAACTTCACTTCCATCTTCCAGAAATGACACTTTGAAAACTTCGCCTTCAACTGATGCTACCTCAGCGTGTCAAGCACCACTCTAAGATGAACTTTATACTCCTTCTCATCCTTAGAGTATACCAAAATATCATCTATGAACACCAATATGAACCTATCCAAGTGTTCTTGGAAAATTCGGTTCATCATATCCACAAAGAATGCCGGCGCATTAGTTAGTCTGAACGGTATCACTAACCATTCGTACGATCCATATCTGGTCCTAATTCCTAAACGCCGTCAAAGGAATACTATCCTCTACCACCCTAAGCTGATGGATACCGGTTTCTAAATCCAATTGAGAAAACACCTTAGCTCCACTCAACCGATCGAACAAATCATCAATTCTAGGTAACAGATATCGATTCTTTATCATTTTCTCATTCAACTTACGGTAATCGATGCATAACCTCAACGATCCGTCCGGCTTCTTAGCAAACGCTACGACTGCTCCCCAAGGTGAACTACTTGGCCTAATAAAATTCTTGCCTTCCAAATCCACCAACTGCACCTTCAACTCCCTCATCTTTGTAGGTGTCATCCTGCTTGGCGGCCTACTCACTAGTTCTGCTCCAGGCACCAAATCTATCTGAAACTCAATGGCTCATTTCGGTGGCAATCTTACTACTGGATCGAAAACATCTACGAATTCTCTAACCATGAAAACTCGATTCAACTCATCTTCTACCTCTACAACACCCAACAAAGCATTCACCTCACACCTAAGGTTTTCTATGGTATATACAATCTGATCACTATAGTTGGGGTGTCTAAGTAACATTTTCCTATCATGGAAAAATATCCTAGCATCGTACTTACTTAACCAATCATACCCAAAATAATTCTGAACCCTACAAAGTCAAACACATGCAAACTGCAAACAGAGGTATGGCTTAAACAAATCAAACTCTAGGTGGTCACATTTCATCCCGAGTGTCGCATACCCTCTTATCAGATTCGTAACTCTTAAGGAAGTAACTAAATATGAGGGCTCTAAGTTAAGCTTATCTACCAAACAATGAGATATAAAAGAATGCGATGCACCAGTATCAAACAGAATGCTAACAGACATACCATGAATTTGAAGCGTACCTCCCAACACTGCCTTCCCTTTCTCCTGTGTTGTTGGTCCCGATGTAGTTGGTTCTAATACAAATACTTTGCCCCTTCCATCCTCAATAGGCTCTTTGTACTGGTTCTTATAATGACCAATCTGATTGCAGTTGAGGCATCTAATATTCTTCTTCCCGATCACTTCCTTTTCCTTTCCAGTACGACATTTATTAGCAAATGTCCCTTCCTTTTGCACTTATAGCAAACAACCTCCGACTTCCCTTTCTTTGCAGCTCCACCATTCTGAGCACCCTTATTATGAAAGAACTTTCTTTTCTGACTCTACCCCACCTGGACCTCCTTTGCCTTATTCTTTTCCGAAGAAGCAAGCATCTCCTCGTGTTTTAAACCATCTCCACCACAACATCACAAGGATCCCTAAATGAGGTAATGTTGCCCTAGCCAACTTAGGCTTCAACCCCCTGATGAACTTCTCATTCCTCTTCAACACGGTATCTACAGTAGCATACCCATACCTTGCCAACTCCTTGAACCTTCTAGAATATTCCAACACTAAAACCTTTCCCTGCTCTAGCTCAGTAAACTTTCTGAGTAAAGCAGATCACGCCATCACAGACATGAACCTCTCCTGGAACCTTCTCCTAAACTCAGCCCATGTCATCGTCTCTTCATTTACTCCAGCCATCACACTATTCCACCAAAATAAAGCTTCTTCCTGAAGCTGTCTCAAAGCAAGCCTCCTCTTCTGCTCATCATTGAGCTCCAAGTCAGCAAAGATTCTCTCATAATGCAACAACTAGCTCTTCACCTCAATAGCATCTTTAGTTTCGGTAAATGTCTTCCCTTCAAGCCTAACATAATCTATGCTCAAGATAGCATAATTATTCACCACCGGAGCTTCTTGGTTCACTCCTCCAGCATTTCATCCAACCACTCCAGCAGCAATTCCAGCTTACATCATGTTCATGAAAAACTGATACATAGCTCCCATATCCACTTGTGGGACCCCAGCACCAACATTCTCAGCTTGTGCCTGACCTTGGTTCCTTCTAATATTCGGTTTGGCATTTCATTTATAGTGGTGCTTCCTCCAAGATTAACTCTTCCACTTCTAGCATCCATATCTTTATTCAAGCCTCGTGAGATATAGAAGAATAGCCTAAGAGAGAGATATGAGAGTAGAGATATAAAGTGTACTTATATATAGCAAATACAAGTATGTTACTATAGCATTATCCCATACCCCGATCTTACTCTAATTCCTTAGGATTATGTTTTCCTAAATCATTTTAGTTTAAGTTTTTCATAATCCTATGCTCTGATACCAAGCTGTAACATCCCCTATCTGGAGGCTTGAAGCTAAGCACTACAGATGTTGCAGTCATCCATAATATTAACTTACGGTGACATATGGTAATGTTAATGGTATCCATAATATCAGAAGCATATGAATATGAAACAAAATCACAGATTTCAAAAATAACTTTTCTGATTACATTTTACGAAACATGTTTCATTTTCAATTACATAATCCTAATTGTTTCCCAGGTTAAGATCAAATATAATTATTACATAAATAAGCCAAAAGCGACATATGAAGATGCTCTCTTGGTTGGCCATAGTGCTATATAGACATAACTATCTTAAATACAGAACATCGGAATCAAATAAAATAAAACAGCAACTCGTAAATAGCTATCGGTTGGCCACTTGCTCGTCTCTGGAAACTTTATTCGCCAACCTACTAATAACCTGTAAACCTCAACCCTCAGCCGACTCAAATCAATTTTGAGCACCCGGGAGTTTGAGGGAGAAAACATAAACTTCGAGTCAGACATAAAGCCTAGTGTGAATAATACTATACCACTCGCTTGTTTGATATTAAGTGAGACCATGCTACTTAGTGGAATGGGTTCCCCCTCACTAATATCCTCTAAAAATATATCTTTTGCAAATCATAATCCTGCAACCAAAACTGGTTAAAAATGTAAAGCAATATCATGTAAACATACATGTCGGGTAACAAATGAACTATTTGTCTGAACACTATAGTTTTGTTTGGCTAACTACTAATCTTTGGCTGACTCGGGCCTAACAAACAATAAAAAAAATCTAACCTATTAGATTCTCCTCTTCTGGATGGTATATCCTTAACTTATCTATTAGATACTCCTCTTCTGGACGGTTTGTACCTAACTTGTCTTCTCCCAGGTCACCTAATCCTAATGATTTTGCGGGCTCATCGATAACCTACCTCTATACAAGTTATATTCCCTTCTGTGTGTAATCATAATTTTATTCTTACCTGTGACAAAGCCCTACAAACTGGAATTTTGGACTAAATTAGCTGGGGCTAATAGTTAATGTATAGGGTGCAACCCTATACCAGTCCCATCTGGTATATAAATATCCGAGTCATTTTACTTAGAGTAACCTTCCCTTTAATTTTCCTTGAAAACCTTTTCATCTCAATTTGATTTAAAACCTTTGAATCAAACTTAAACAGGGAAATATACGTATATAATCTATGCTTTACTCAAAATCACCTTGCCATGTTACATATATACTTTACTCAAATCTTTGTTGATGAAAACATTTAAACCTTTGAAAGTACCCCTTTCAAAACCAAGTAAACCCTTCTTTATAACATAGGCCGAAAGCCTAAAACATTCCTTTCAAAACCATTCATAATCTTCCTTTCGAAACCATTGAAAAACCATTCCTTCAAAAGCATTAAAACCTTAGACATCCCATCTTTAAAACTCTTAACATTGCCTTTCGAAAACATTGAAAAAACCTTTACTTTAAAACTTTCGAAACCTTCATTTTGAACCTTTCGAAATCATTGGGGAACCACCCCTTCAAAACATTCTATAAAACCTTTTGAAAGCATTAAAACTTCCGTTGGCGACTTAACGGAACCATTCTAGGCGAGATAAAGGCTGAGAGCGACCTAGTATGATTGGTGCAGAAGTTACCTCGGCAAGATTAGGTCGTAAGCGACCTAACAGAAGAGGCAGGGCATGTGGCTTTACTCTGGGTCATTAGGTCGCTAACTTGTTGGGTCGTTAGGTCGCTTTGTCTTCATTTAGTTGCTAGGTCGCTAGCTCGTTAGGTCGTTAACTAGTTAAGTCGTAGAAGTCTTTAGGTTACTAAATCGCTGCTTCCTTATCTCGTTAGGTCGTGCCGGATTGAGACGCTTTGTGTTATAGGTCGCTGCTTTGTTGTAGACTGTTAAGTCGCATATGCCTTAGGTCGCTAGGTCATTGGGTTGGGTAGGTCGCTGAATAAAAGAGGGTTAACACAATGAAAATTGAAAAGTCATGAACCTCTAAAACAATATTCTCGGTATTAATAATTTATACCTTTGGATAGCTAGCTTCATGGAAATTTTTTAAAAAACACAACACACAGCAAAGGATAGCGGAATGCTAGCTACAATACTTAAAAAACTTGCTTTATGTGTTTGATCATAGCATTTATAAATAGTGTTGTAAAGATTTTTTGAAAGAGACGACAAAAAATTATCCAAATAATTGAGTTAAACTAAGCATTACATGTATGTTCACTACTAAAAAGACGGTTGATGAAAGCGCACAGGCAGATATAAATAGTTGGAATGGGTCGAGTTGGAAGTTTTGTTGGGTCAGGTACAGCTAGGTAAGCAAAGTTTTGTTGGACTGTTTTCTGGATCCGCTATGTCTTTTAAGTGATAGGAATGAATTTCCTTGAATCCTCCTGTAAATGCTTGATATATGCAATCCTGGCTATATTTTCCAAATTGGATAATTCACATTGTTGAATTAATGCATGCGCATTATTATTAGATGCAGGTCCACCGAGGCGTACACCAACTTTATTTGAATGAATATGCATTCAGAATGCAGTTTTCAACCGTGTCTTTTAGGATTTCCAAAAATACCCCTAAACCTAATCTTCTACCCTTCGTGTTTTCTTCCATCTCACATCTTGCATCTCCAGTTACTACATAAATAATCTTAAACAGCCAAACACTAACGTTGCCATCGTCGATAGTTTATTATCTGTATCTCTTAAACGCCGAAGCTATCCATTGCTAAAAATTATAGCTCCTCCACTGCATCGCAGTTTCCAATCGAACGAGCATCGCGATTTACAATCAAATGATTCTACAGCCTAGGTTAAACCTACCATGGTTAGATCCCTCAATTTCGCTAGCTTATTATCATTTAATTCCTCGATTGCCGCAACTTAGATAAACTTCGTCCTCAATTGAATGATTATGCAGCCTACGTTAAGCTAACTTTGGTCAAATCCCTCAACTTCACTAGGTTATTATCATTCGATTCCTCAACTGCGCATTTTTTACTCTTTTTACTGCTTCTTCATGAAACTAAAAAACCCAAACTCTCATTCCTTCATCACTGCAAATCGATTTCATCTCCTTCGTCTCCATCAACGATTCCTAATCTAACGTCTCACCCTGCGATTATCGAGCATCTCCATCAACAATTTCATCTCCAACTCGATTCCAGATCTACTGATTATCGACCGATTGATTATCAGCCAACATCAGTCCATTAAATTATTCTGATCTTTTACCAACCAAGGTTAGATCCGAAGCTTTGATTGTCCACTATCCACCAATTCCACTAACCATGGAATCAATTGGATATGCTGATTTTCAATCACTAATTGGAAATGCATCTTACAATTCATATAAAGTCATGTCATTCGTATTGATTTAGCCTAAATCATTATCTTATGTCAACTCTTATTCTGGGTTAGCTGGTCATAATAATGTAATGTTTTTGTACAGATGATATTGATGCTAAGTGGAACACACCAGCATAAAAGTATCAGATTCTAATAGTCATATACTGCATAACTCGATTTTCGCTCAAATCTGGATGCAAAAAGGCCAAAAGGTAGATCCCTCTCTCTCACACACAGAGATTATGTATGTATGTAATCTGGTGCATCTAAGTAGTTTTGTTCTCAGCGGCCGCCATTTGCTTCTTCCTCTCTGCTTTCGCTTTCGCCTTTTCTTTCTGCCCGTGATTTCCTTCGCTCGGATCTGTAATGCTTTCCTCAATTCCTATCAGTCATTAGGGATCTCCGCCTCCCGACCCTCCATCGATTACCCTAGATCATCCACAGGGATTTGAACCCTGTGAAACAATTGCTCACTGTCCCGTCCCTGATGATGGTTTTACTCCAGTTATGTCGCGCAAATGGAAAAGACAACTTAAAACTATTTCAACACATTTTCGCTCCAAAGACGTGAGAAGTACAGATCTGATCCCTCCCTTAACAAAATCTAACTTACCACCTAATCAGAATATGACCCCTAGGCCTATTGTTTCTGATACCCGCGCAACGCCTCTGAACAATAAACCTGCTTCTTCTAAATGGAAATTTACGTCTACTTCAAGTAAAGCATGGAACGAGGTTGTCAAAGGCAATAATATTCCAGTCCCTATTCCACTGAAATTTTATCATCCACGCGAAGTTAACTCTTTGAAATGTGCTAAAATGTCCGTTGACGTGATTATGGATGCCAGAAAACAATGGAGTAACGCCATCGTGGTATATGTAGTTGGCCCTAAACCGTATTATCCATATTTTAAGGACTATATCATTAGAGTTTGGAAACCAGTCGAGGACTTTTCGATCTTTTTGATGGACAATGGATTCTATGTGATTAAGTTCAGTAAAGAACAAGATTATGTGAATGTACTAGAAGGCGGACCCTATTACTATAACAAGAAACTTATGATGATGAAGAGATGGCACCCAGGAATGCAACTCAACAAAGAGTTACTTCATTCTATTCCGATTTGGACCCGTCTTCCCAATTTACCACTTGACTTTTGGACGGAAGAGGGGATAAGTCGTATTGCCTCCGTGCTTGGATCTCCTATCAAACTTGACAAATTCACTGAACATATAATTAAGATTGCATTTGCTAGGGTTCTAATAGAAATTGATAATTCTTTTAAATACCCTAATAAAATTCCTATCTTAAATGAGAAAGATGAGATTATATGGCAAGAAGTTGTTTATGAATGGAAGCCTAGTACGTGCTCTAATTGTTCGAGTTTTGGACATGCGGAAATCCAATGTCAATTCAACAAAGTGTGGGTACCTAAAGCAAATCAAAACACAATAGACGATCTTTCAGAAATGAATATTGACTTCAATGTATCCCTACCAAATAACTGTGTGACAAGTGAAAAACCAAACAGTCAGATTTCTATTTCGATTAATGAAACTAATAAAGATCAGCATCTGCCAAATGGTTCAGATAAGAATATTTATTATAATCCTCAGATAAGAGTTGTAATTTCAGAATCTATTCAAAATACTCCACTCAAATTACAAACAGTCCAGTCAACTATTTCTAGTTCGACTCTTATTACAACAGTAGATCATAATGTGATTGATAATTTGAACACTCCGAATGATACCAACTATACAGATCCTCATAATGAGATACATCACACAAACTCTATTGATAAATCTTCCAAAGAAGACTCAGATAAAATGACAGTTGATCCATCTTCGAACCAGAGGGAAGTCTCTTCCAATCCAGACTTTCAACTTTCGCCAGACCAAAACCAACTCGCAAAACAAGACCAGAGGAAGCTCTGTTTGAATTCAAAGCCTCTTCGAACTTTAAAGTAATGGATAATCCTGCATGGTCAAATCTTGTTAATCAGTTGAAAGGTAAAAACAAAAAGTCCAAGAAAGCCAAGACCATGGGAAAAGCTACTCTCCCGGAAGAAAGTAGCACTCCTAATAATAATTGTTAATGGAGTTCCTAATTTGGAACATTAGGGGGATGAATGCCCCCTACAAATAGTCGGAAGTTCTAAATATTCTTAATTCGAATAAGTTTTCCCTCATTGGGATTCTTGAGAATAAACTCTCTCTCTCTATTCTACCGATAGTTTTATGACTAAAATTGATAAAAAATGGAAATTTTCTCACAACATTTCTGATGATCTAAGAAGTCGAATCCTTATCATTTGGGACTCGTCTATATGGACTACTATTATTTTACACACTAATGAGCAATTCATAACTAGTATTCTTTATAGTGTGAATAATGTTAGTGTAGTGTGCACTGTGGTCTATGCATATAATGAGGAAGAGAATCGCAAAGCATTATGGGGTTACATCATCGCCCAATTCAAGAAAGTCAATCTGCCATGGATCTTGGCAGGTGACTTTAACTCGATTCTTTATAACAGTGAAAGGATGAACAATGGTAGATTTAATTCAGTTGGAGATCAAAAATTCATTGAATGTATAACTCTATCAAAGCCAGTGGAGCCTGACTACTCAGGCAATTTTTTTACTTGGCAAGGAGGTAATTCATTTTCTATACATAGTAAGATAGATCGTGTGTTTGTTAATTCTCTATGGCTTGACAAATTCGACAATTTTGGTATTAGTTTTGGTAATCATTCTCTAAGTGATCAAACCCCAATCTTAATTAACCTTTATTTGCAAAATAATAGAAAGAGGAAGATACCTTTTAAATATAAAAATTCTTGGCATGTATATGATGATTATCACCAAGTAATTCATGAGGCTCTGGCTTTTTGCTGCATTGGTAGTCCATTTTATAAGCTGATTTGCAAACTGAAAAGAGTGAAGAGTAAACTGAAGAACTGGTCAAGTAATAAAATCAATGTGCAAACAATGATTAATAGACTGAAAGATCAAAACAACAGAATCTATAATCAATTAGTTAATAATCCTCTTGATGAAAATCTCTTGGAAAATTATTCTACTAACTGTGATTATTTGCATAATATGATGAGAAAAGTTGCCATCGACAATGAACAAAAAATGAAATTTAATTGGCTTACTAAAGGAGACAGACCTACGGAGTTCTTTTACAATAAAATCTCTGATATTAAGCCTTGTCAAAGAAACAATTTTACTTATAATAACAAAGGAATGTGGATTTCAACATCATAAAAAATTGCTGAAGAAGCTACTCGCTATTTTTCAGATTTATTTCATTCCGTCACAAGCCTCAAATCAATTTCCTAACATTACTTGCAAGAAATTCTAACAGAGAATGCAAGAATCAATATGTGTAAACCTTTTTAGATGGAAGAAATCAAAGAGGCTGATTTTCAGATTAATGATAATAGTTCTCCTGGTCCAGATGGTTTCAACTTTAAACTTTATAAAGTTCATTAGGACAACATTAAATTGGATATTTGGGAAGCTATGAATGGTATTCTTCGATCTGGTAAAATCATTAAAGAAATCAATCATACATTCATTTGCCTTATTCCTAAAATCCCAAATGCTACTAACATGTCAGATTTTCATCCAATTTCTCTATGTAATGTTACTTACAAAATTCTAGCCAATCTTCTTTGCAATCGAATGAAAGTTTACATGAAGATTTAATCTCATATAATCAAAATGCTTTCATCCCAAATAGATTAATTTCTGAAAATTCACTACTTGCTTATGAGATGGTCAGAAGCTTTAATAGGGAAAACTCAAATAATGTTTGTATGAAAATTGACTTACATAAGGCTTATGACAAGATCAATAGAAAATTTATTCATCATATGTTGATTTCTATGGGATTCCCACTTTCCTTTGCTAATCTCATATATCAGTGTATATCCACTCCTTCGTTTTCTATTCTAATAGATGGATCCCTTTATGGTTTCATAATTAGCTCGAGAGGACTCAGACAAGGGGACCCTCTCTCTTCTTATTTATTTTCTATTGCTATGGAATTCCTGACTTTGAATTTGGACATATAATTCATCAAAGGAAACCTCAGCCCTATATATCAAGTTGAGCCAATTATTACTCATTTACTGTATGCTGATGATATTTTAGTTCTGGCTAAAGCTACCACTAAAAATGCAGAAACCATTCATCACATTTTTCAAAGCATGAAAAATCTTACTGGCCTCGAACTAAACACAGAAAAATCTAGCTTATTCTTCAGCAAAGGTGCAAAATTTAAGCAACAAATTGCTGATATAATTAAAATTAAGCCTGATAACCTGCCAATCAAATATCTAGGCATTCCTCTTTCTAATAACTCTTTGAAAGCTAGAGACTTTGGTTTGCTTATCGACAAAATCAATAAAAAATTCAGTAACTGGCAAAGCAGACTCCTCAACATAAGTGGGAGAATAGAACTCATCAAAACTGTAATTCATCCTATGTTACATTTCTGGCTTCAGATTTCTCAATTTCATCTATTATACAAAAAATCAATTCTTTATGTGCAAATTTTTTGTGGAAATCAAAGTCTCATAAAATGAGCTGGGATGAGGTGTGCAAAACCAAAAGTGAAGGAGGTTTGGGAATCAGGAAAATTGAGGATATTGCAAAAGCCATTGCAACTAAATTATTATAGAATTATATTAATGGAGACTCTTTATGGGCAAAGTCATTCACAACAAATATTACAGAAAGGCAAATTTCTGGATTGCCAGAATAATAATGCTTCACATACTTGGAAGACCATACTACGTGCTAGACAATGGTGCAAGGGACATATAGACAGAAAAATTGTAGATGGAGCCAATACTGATATATGGTTTGATCCATGGTTACAAGGATCCAACTTAATTGATATATATGGCTGGAACAGCATGAAAATTTTGGATGGCTGTCACAAAACAGTTTCAAGGCTCATATCTAATAACAATTGGAAACAAAGTCTCAGTTTTATTCCCATGAACTCTCATACTGATGTTAGAAAAGTTCTCATATATCAACACATGAAACAGGATTTTTGGTGGTGGCTGCCTAACAAACAAGGTCAATTTTCTTTAAAATCTGCATGGAATATCTTTAGAACCAGACATAGCGAGTTTGAATGGACCAAAATCATATAGGACAAAGGATGTGCCCCTAAAATGTCTACATGTTCTATGCTGGCTGTAACGACCCAAAATTTTCAAAGCCGAAAATTTCAGATAGTTGTGAAAAAGAAGAAAGAGATAGAAGAAGAAGGACAGGAACATCAACAACTCACATTCGCAGCGGATAAAATATAATAACAATTAATAACAGTTTACAAAAGATTACTATATCTGTCGATTACATTTTAATACATCAGAGTTTTATATATCCACAGTCACTGAATATATACAGTAATCATGTCTCAGAAATACAATAATATACTGCAGCGGAAATACTCTATACGTACTTGCCATCCAGCTCGTCTCCTGAGCTCCAGAATGTCCTACCTGAAAATCTGTAATACTCGGTCTGACCCGAGCATTACATCAAAGTAACACCCGGGTCAGGCTTGAAACCAGCGTGAGTAAACCCATTTAACACGAAATACCAAAATAATTAACTTATATAAACCCGGGTAACTTATACCAATTTATCAAATTCACAAACTGCCATAGACAACACTCAATCCACATCTCAATTCCTAAGTACCAAACTTAGGAAAAATAATTCAATTCACTTAAATCCTTTCATTTCCTCGTATTGATTTCTCAAATCAATTTATAGACATTCGAAGTGGTTTCGGGTATTTCCCAATACCCGACCCCGGCCTCTTCGAAACTCATGTTATCGCCTCCCAAATTATTCAAATGATACACACCACATTTCATATCAGATATATAAACCCATTCAAACATCCAATACCATTCAATCATCCAAAAGCAAAGCTTTACCACATACAAATCAATTCAATTGATTTTAATTGAATTTCAAATCTCAATCACTTAGATTCCTTCATTCAACGTTAATTAATTCCAAATCAATTAATTGGTCAACCCTTCATTATTCATCTTAATTAATTACCCTGGATTGATTAAATTCAAATAATTATCTTTAATTAATTTCACCTTATTAATTATCCTTAATTCCCAACTAATAAGTAATCCTAATTGCTTCATAAATTAATTAATAATATTAATTACATTAATCCTTCAATACTTATATTAAATAACTTCTCATAAGTTACTTACCTTAATTTATTTCCTTAACTAATCTATCTCTATTTACTTCATTAATCAAATAAATTAATGATTTCTCATTTACATTTCAGTTTATTCTAATCTGCTTTCATTACTCCTTTTTATAATGGAAGCTTGTAGGAATCTGAAAACTAAATTTAAAATTCAAGTTAATTTTACAATTACACTTTAACATTTAGGTTGTTAAACACTTAATTTTTAAAAACTTTATTTGTTAGATTTTACTTTGATTTAGAACTTGTTTAAAATCTCTACCTACAATTTTTAACTCCAGTATCAAATATCATTTTTATTTCTTTCCAATTAATTTTTATTTTATAATTATTTCGCTTGCAAAATTTCACCTTTACATTTCTTTCAAAAATCCCATTTTACATATATCGATAACTTAGGACACCAAAATATCCAAGCAAACCACAGCATTCAGCATTCCAATTACCAAAATATCCATCGCAGAATATCAATCATTCCCGCATATACTATATATATAGCACATTAATTCAATTTCACCATTCGGCCAATCATTTAAATTCAACCACTTAAATTTAAATAAATAAATAAAACGTGAGGTTTACTCACCTTTGTTTTATTTGCAATCCCATCCTATCCTGACTTGTTCCTTCACAACTATTGACCTTGTATAAACATCATAAATTAATTACCACTTGAATTTTGAATCAACATTTTATTATCATTTACTTATTTAATTTCACTTACGAATGGGCTTAAATTCTTACACTAAAATTTCCTTAAACATATATTTTTAGTCCAAAAATTAATTAAGTCGATGGAGACAGTTCTACCCACCACATCCATCATTTATAAATTTAAATCTTTCTATCTTCAAAATTTATAGTAACTTCTGTTACTTAAATACGTACATACATTATCTTATGTCTTGTTCATATCAATATCTCAGTTTTAAGCCTTCTGCTACTTCTCCTTTTCCTTATATAAACTTTGTATTTATTTTTATTCTATCGAGCAACCGAAAGAGAAAGGAAAAACAAACAATACCTACTGCCTTAGACGATCGCGAGCTCTAGACAATTGCTGCCATCACTATAGACCAACACTGCGACCCCACTCGAGCCTCGCACGCTGCCTTACCCCATCGAACAATTCCCTGGCCGCCCCATCCTTCGATCGACCAAGACGAGATCGTGATCTACTCGCGAGTTCCCAGTGCCCCACCTCCTTGGCTGCGGCAACACACAGCGATGCTTCTGAAACCCTAGCTCCAACTGATCGCCTCGCCGACCCAACCTTAAATTGCTTCGAGCACGCAATTTCACCCAGTCCCATCCCTCCTCGCACATTGAACGCGATGGAGCAAAATCGCCTCATCGATTCAAGGCCGAGGTGATTCGTTCGTTCGCGATCGTGTGTATATATATATATTTTCATTCTGATTTTGGAAAAATGAGGAAAGAAGCTCGTTTTTGCTCTGTTGAAATAAGATAGAGAGGAATTAAAATATCGATTTCCAGGGATTAGCTTGTTGAGTACGCTGGGTTATTATAATTTTATATTGAAAATATCTCGTTGCCCTATGCGAAATTCCGAACCCCGAATCAAACATGCCGACCGACGATTATAAGGTTTTACCCACGTTCCGAACACGATGGAACACGTTTCGGAGGATAATTTGATCATATGCGCAAGTTACGAGAGTAAACGATCAAATTTAAATTAAATCGATTAAAATAAATCGAAGCGTTTTGAGCTACCAGGGTTAGACGATAACTCCGATTGCTACGAAAATTGAAATCCGATAATAACTAACAATTTCGGATCCAATGGAACTGGTTTCGTCGAATTCCGAGACTGTGCCTCGGAAGGCTATTTTTAAATATCGATTTACACGATATATTTTCAAAACTGAACAAACCACCTTTAAATCAAATTTCAAATTCAATAATTTACCCAAATTTCAATTATTAAAATTCGATATTTTAAACTATATAATTCAATGGTTTAATTATCAAGTAAATATTGATATCTCGAATTCAAGTTAAATTACCTTTAAAATATTTTAAAATCAATCAATTATTCCATTTTAAATTATTCAGAATCCTGGGTCGTCACATTCCTCCCCCCTTAAAAGAACTTCGTCCCCGAAATTACTAGTTAGGAAGATGACCCCTAACCCCTTAACTATTTCCTCAACCAATTTTACTTAACAAGTTAAATTTAAATTCAAATTTTGGATTATCAAAAATTTTCCAAAATTTTTCTAACTCCTTAAATTCCCGAAAATTTTTGTCAGCGTCTCCTTTGCGCGGCTAGCTCGGTACAACTACAAAAGGCCTCTGCGGGCTCCCAAATTCTCAAAAGAAACAAAAGCCAAGTGGCTACATCAAAAACCCAATCCAATTTCATACAGAAATTTAAATACACACCTTTTAATCAGGCAATTCAAATTTATCTTTCGTTTATAACTGATTTGTAGCATTATTTAAATTTGTTTCATTTACTAATTTACTTCAATTCCCAATTTGAAATCGTTCTATCATTATAAAAAAAAATTCCAAAAATTTTCAAAAAAATTTCTAACTTCCAAAATTTCTAGAAAATTTTGACAGAATCTCCTTTGTACGGAGGGGCTTTTGCAATTTGACAATAGATATAAATATATATACATCGACCCACACGGTCGGAAAAACAAAAGCAGTTCATATTTCCTATTTTTATTGCGTAGGCGTACCTTTAATTATCATTTTAAGCAAGCAGCTTATTTATTTTAGCATATATCGCATCCAAATCCAGCCAAACGGCCTTCAGATACCTGTACTTAATTTAAACATATAAGCACCATATACATATAAAGTTTATAACATATTCCTTACTTAAACAACTATAACACTCCAACTCTAAAGAAATGTATTCAAATTAATTCACACGAGCAATTTATACGGTTTCAAACCTAATTCAATTTCCTCAACTAATTTATATACCACTCCCTTCAAATTTTATGGCTTACAACTCAAGTGCTTGCATTCAATTTATTTTTAATTCATCAAGCTCATATTCACTGCAAATGATTCAAAATTAATTATATTTAATCTCCATCTATTCCTAGAATTTTAATTACTTCCATTTATGTTAAACGACAATTATTTATATGTAAATTCGGCGATATTCGCTTAATAGAGTATTTATTTTAGTCTATGTCTGCTTCAAATTAATTTCAACTCATTCCGTATTTAATTCATTTCATTTCTAATTATTTACCAACCATACATATGCATTTCATTTCAACTTCGCATTAAATTTAGTTTAAAACTATTTCACTGAGCTTGACAACATTCAATGTTTATATTCAATTCATTTTTAAGCAAAACAAACTCATATTCACTTCAAATGCTCTTAAAATCAATTTATTTGCTTCCACTTGCTTCTCTTACCCCTTTATTTAATTTAAGTGATATACAACTCACTTACTTACCTTCAATTCATTTATAATTCCAAACAATCTCATTTTCATATCAATTAATTCAAAAATCAATTATATTTGCATCCATTATTTCATAGAATTTAATTAAATCTCGTTTACGTCAACCGACCATCATTTTATTTCTCTTGACGCATTCCATACCTATGTGCTACAAGCCATTCCAAATTAATTCAATCCAAGCTTTATTTAATGGGCTTTCACCCTTACTCGAAGACAAGCTTCCATAAATTTTTAAACTTAAGTTAATTTACTTTAATTTATTCCAACATCAAACTTAAGTTTACTTCTATTTGATTCTCATTTAATCAAATTTCATTAAATTCAGATAGCCCATCCATTTTAATTTTAATTTTAATTCACTTTCATAATTTATCAAAATAATATCCAAGCACATACTCAGCTCATTTAATCTTCAAATTAGTATGCCACCGAATTTAAGTTCAGCTTGTTAATCCCATTCCAAATAACTTTGATTTAGTTTTTATATTCAATCAAACTTCATCCATTTAGTATTTAATTCAATTAACCCATTTATTCGCCTCATTTCAAATTTTTAAATTTCACTTAATTCATTTGCGAATTTATTTTATTTATACAAAACCATTCTCAATTTATTTCTACTTACCTGGGTTTTGTTTACACTTAAACCATTTCTATTATAATTCACTTCCATTTCATTCAACCACACTTCAATTATATCTAATTTACTAGCAAATTACGTTTAACTCTTATTCATAACTCACTTTGATTTTATTTTTAATCCAAACCATCGCATTTTCCCATCCAACTCTCTTTTATTTTTATTTTTAACATCTCCCCTTATTTAATTCATTATCAAATCTAAGTCGAATTCTATTTAAAATTCGAATTCATTTCCAAACTCCATTATTAACTTACCATCTATTTATTTAATCGGGTTAAATTTTATTTAATAATTCCAGTTTGGATTTTCTTTTATCATTAAAAATTCCAATACCTTTATTTTAAAATTTAGAAATGCCCTTAAATTCACATAATATCATTAAAATAGCTTTTTATAAAAATACTTCTTATAACTCGATGTCTAAACCAGTCCATCTTCGTTCTCACAGAAATTCGGTCATACGTTGATCAGGCGTAGGACTGAAAATCTATAAGTACTTAGCAGACCCATTTTCAACATCCAGTGAAAATACTTGGAAAACAATTTTACTTGAAAATATAGAAAACAGTTTAAAAATAGAGTAAATATCTTTGGTGAGAATGCTCTGGAAATCATCACTCCCATCCATGGTCGCAGTTAACCCGATGGTTACGTCGCTGTAACGACCCAATATTTTCAACCATTCGCATCCATTATAAGTGTATAGGTAGACACCCATGCCGGAGTTGAATTGCTCAAATTACCGCGTTGTAAATAAATTTTGGCAAATCTCAGAATATACAGTAAATAAATATAAGCACAGATCACAAACACAGAGTAAAATAATGCAGCGGAAGTAAAGAAATAGTAGTTCATGAAGCTACTATATATAGAAGATATATCAGAGTTAAATAAATACAACAGAAGAAATAAAATACAACAGAAGTCTCAAGACATAGAAGTCTATTAACACAAGAGCTGAAATAGAACAACAGACTGAACAGATAAAACCAGATAGCAGCTGGATAAGGATGATCTCCAGTAGTCCTAGCTCCGTGAAGATGAAGTCCAACTGATACTCAGGCTGACCCGAGCGTAAAATAAAACATAAACACTCGAGTCAGGATATACATACTTATACAATGTAAACCAACTCAAGTGAACTGTAGTAAAGATACAAGTAACTTAGAAGATGCTTGGGACCGCCCATCCTCTAAGGATCCGTTAAAATATCTACTATGTAGTAATATTCGCTATTATAATAGTGTCTAAATAAGTAAAGTATAATCATATCGGAAAATAGCGTTAAGGGGATGGAGAACCTTAACGCGGTCGGATCTTAAAATCATAATCGTAGTAAAGCTCGATATGGTAGGTGACACGGCACAACTAGGCAATGCCAGGGTAGATATACCAATTACGCACACGGACTGATGGATACGCATAGCAGCCACTACCGTTCCACCTCGAACAACATTCCCAAATCGGAGGATGGCCATCTAGTCAAATCACAAATAAGAGTATAATATCGAAGAAATGTGTCCGAGAAGAGGTGCTACCTCACTGGTCCGAGATCGCTCCTGTTTTAGCCACCTTATGCCAACTCACGGGAGTTGGGTCCACGTAACATACCTTAAGAACATCGTCACCATCCTACTTCATTCTGGAATCTCCACCGCGTACACGGTTGTCAAAGTGGTTTTCGGTAAGACAGAGAGTATGTCCATATCCGATCCCGGTCTCTTTAACAACCCAACATTATTATAACCCGTGGTTATAAGTTTAAAACAGTTTATACTTCAAAATAGAATATCATTTCAAATCCAAATCTTTATCAAAATAAAGATTTAATCAATTCCAAACCATTTCCATATTTTTAAAATATCATATCATTTCAAAACTTCATTTAAATCATTTTAATATTCCAAATATCATTTGGGTTCAAATCTAAATATTCAACTTTAAATACCTTTAAATTTAAAGGTATACTTCATTTATTCATTTCAAGTCACCTTTTAAATAGTTTATATTCCAATCAAATAATTCATTTAACCTTTTAAAAGTGTAATTATTATATTTTCAAATCAAGTATTCAATTTCCAAAGTTTCAAACCATTTTGGGTTCGTTTACTAAGTCAAAAACCCTAATTATTAAAATTTCAGCATTTCACAACATTTAAAAACAACTGCTACAGATTATATTTGACAACATTTTATTCAGCAAAACAACATTTATAATTGCTATAACAGTTCAGTTTAAAACAAATTCATATTTCATCCTACTGCAGTCCTTAACAAGTGCTACAGTAGCCTTTTTATTAGTTCAGGTTCAATTTTAGTTTCTGCTACAACAGCACTTACCAAGTACTACCATAGCCTTAGTTCATTTTAGTTTTTTTTTCACTTATATAATCCACAACACTTAACAAGTGCTACAGATTCTACCTAGTTCAGACTTATAAAATCATATATTAAAAATGTTCATTTCGATCCTTTAACTGATTTATTTTAAAGAGAAATTTTACAAGTTAAAACCAAAACTTACAAATTTTCTTATTACATTCATTTCAACATTTAAAATTAAACTCCATTTTTCCACCAATTTAAAACTAAATTTTCATTTCAATTTTATTAACTTAAGTTTCCATCTTTTCTTTTAGTCAAAATTTCAAATTTAAGTTTCGTTTTAAAATCAATATTCCTCCATTTATTTATATTTATCACATAGAAAAATCATTTCCATTTTTAAATAAATCACTTAAAAATTCGATTTAAAACAATTTAATATTATTACAATATTTAAAATTATTTAAAAGTATCCAGAAAATACAAAAAATAACCACGGGTCTGTATAATATTTTCTAGCCTAAGTCAAGTGATACGGATACTATATCATTTCAATCCGTAATTTACAAAGAAAATCCGGGTTTTATCATTTCAAACCCGCAATCCCAAGTAAATAAAATTTAATTGAAAATCGCTCAGGCCTATCATTTCAGCCCATAACGACCTTCCCTTATTCTAAAGTCCGTTCGGGTATGTATCATTTCAACCCATAGTGGTTCTATTCTACAGGGAACTTGCAGTGTGATTTAACAGAATAGAATAACAGTAAAACAAGAACAGAATATAACAGATGATACGATATGCAGTTTAACAATTAACATCCACTATAAATAAATCACAGGTAATTATAACATCATTTATTTATTTATTTATTTCTACACATTCAGTTGCGGCCGTTTCACAATCATATAAGTATGAATATTCGTGTGAGATTTACTCACCTCTACGGAGCTGGAGATTCGGAAAAAGAAATACGATGTAAATCGAAGTCACGCGGATAGCACGATCAATCGTTAGCGGATGCGCCAACTGGATTCAAACCAAAAGCACAATAAATAATCAAATCTAAAATTGCACGAATAACGAACTTTCAAATGAAGCAAACAACCGAAAAAGAAACAAGTTGAAAATCGACAGCAAAAAGCCCGACCACTTTTCTAAAAATATAGATTATAACTATATATATTCAAAGTGACAAAACATTTTTCTTTTCACTTCTCTGGTTCATACAAGGACAAAGGCAACCAACTAAAACTAAAGCAAAAAGAAATTTTCGTTTTCAAAACACAAGTTAGAGGCAATACATATTTAACTTCAAAACAAAAGCTCTGGAAAAATTATACTACCAAATACCAGGTGACAAACAACTTTTTCTCATTTCTCTTTTCAAAACCAGAGGCAATATACAATTTCCGACTGCAAACAAAACTGAAATAAATTTTAGTTCATTCTTTTTTTTTTCAAAACCAAAAGTCAGTGAGAAAATAAACTGAAGTTACAAATACAGGTGACAAAACATTTTTTTCCAAAACAGTTCTCGGTGGAAATAATACAAGGCGCGGGTGGTCTAGCATGGGGTAGTGGACGCGGCAGGGAGTTGTGGAGGTGGTTCTGGCGAAGGGTTGGGTGATGGCTGTCACGGCTGGTGTGGGGTTGGAGGCGGTGTGGAGGTGGTCTGGCGTGTGTCAGTGGGTCCGGTATGTGTCAGTGGCGGTTGGCATGGGTTTGTGTGGTGATCTGGTCACGGTTGGGGTGGAGGTGGTGACGAGGCTGGGTGTTGGTGGTGAGGTGGAAGGGCTGACGTGGTGGAGACGTGGAGGCGAACTGGGTTTGTCTTGGTGGATGAGCGAAGGCGTGGGACTGGCGGTTGGTCTCGTGGTGGGTGCTGGTGGGTGTAGGGTCAGGCGAAGGGTTTGGGTCGGGTGATGGCAGTGGTTCGATCTGGCGGTGAATGGGATAGGGTCAGTGACGTGGCGGAGTTTGTCTTGGTGGATGAGGTGGAGGGGCTGACGTGGTGAAGACATGGGTGGTCTGGCACGGGTTGGAGGAAGGGTTGTGGCTTTGGCGTGGTGGTGTGGTCACGGTTGGGGTGGGAAAGGTGATGACGAGGCTGGGTTCGGTCTGGATCCGTGGGTAGGTTGTGGCGAAATAGGTGATCGGGTGGTGGTTTTTGAGACATAGAAGCTACAAACAGCAAGCAGCCAAACAACAAAAAAAATATAGAAGAAGGAAAATATAATAAAAGAAGAAGGTAAGCCTACCTTTGGTTGCTCACGAGATTTCCAGAGATTTGCAGAATAGAATAATTTTTCTTACTTTTGAACGAAAAAGGAAAATGACAGGCTGCTATAATTTTTGAGAGAAGGCGAAGAGTAAAGCTTTGTACGGTTAGAGGATTTTAAGGCAAAAATAAATGTTGAACGAAACGTAAGGGAGGTAAAGGGGTAAGTGGAATAATTCTCACGGCAAAGTAAGGCAAGATTTGAAAATTTCAAACTGAAATATACAGCTGAAATTTATGGACAATGGAATAATGCACGTACAGTGTAACGCCCGAAGTAACGTACAATTTGTTACTTGTTTCTTTTATTTAATAAATTTAAAAATGTTAACGGTTTCTTAAAATATAACGTATATTTTAAACCGAATTTAAAATAGCTATTATCATCATTAATAAAATTTGATTCTAATGTAAAGTTAAGACCGGACAAAACGTAACGAAATGTAAAGTTTAAATTTTTCGTTTCACACAAATTACTACACTTTATATTTAAATCAATATTTCGAAATGTTTTATTTCTAATTAAAATTTCGTTTAAAATATCGGGCTGTTACAGTCGCCGTCCCGGCAAAATTCACAAATAACTGTAGGCATCTGCGCTCCTCAATTACGCCATGGAACCCGCTACAGATCGCAGCTACAACTGGGGTTACGTAGCTATCACAGCAAAAACTCATATAACTGTAGGCATCAGCGCCATCGAATTTCGCTGCCAAAAGAATGAAACTCCTCCACTCGACCATAGATCGCAGCCTACCGATGTTGCGTTGCCTTCCCGGCAAAACAAGTGTAGACCGTTGGCACTCATCCTCCACACGATTTCGCTATGGTCCCCACAGTAGGTCGCAGCGACATCGAGTTACACTTTCGTCACAGCATAACCCAAATGCCTCTGTAGGCATTAACGCCATCGACTTTCGCTACCCAATAATCCCCAGGAACTAGTTTGTCTGGACTCCTCACAGGATCAACTTTAGAACCTCCCTCTTAGAGGCTCAAGGCAGTACCACCCTGTGGCACTCCTGAGAAGTTCATTCCAAGAGAGCGCCTTTTTCCCCAGAGCCAATCTCAAAACACTTTATACTATACACATATAGCATTTCCCAAAATCATACGCCTAGTATGAATTTCATATAAGGCTCCTTTACACAAAATCGATTCCCTAAATCGATAAATTTTCAAAATAGGCTTTTCCAAATCTCAATATTGATTTCCCAAAAATCAAAAGCACTTTCGAATATCCAAGGTTCTCAAAACCCTTGCCCAAAATCCTCATAAGATCCTTTATATATATACAAATATATATAATTTTTAAAACTTTGGATCATTTCAAACTTGTATAAAACTCCTTTTATACTTCAACACTTTCAAAAATCCTTTTCTATTTACATTCACTTAATTTTCATTCATATAATCACATTTGCTTCAATTTCATTGGATTATCTCTTCAATTCCCATTTCAGTTGGGTATTTTACCACTAACAGTTTGAACTCCGACCAGTTTATATTTAGAAAATAGCTTGAAAACTTCAAAAACAGATGAGTAGTTGGAAAATAATTATTAGTTGTAAAATAGATGTAAATAGTTAACTAATTGTAAAAGAGTTGAAAAATAGTTAAATTGTTATAGAAATTTTAAATAATTGCAAAATAGTTGTGAAATAGTAGTTAATTTGTGAAATAGCTGAAAAATAATAATTGGTTTCTAAAACAGTTGAAAATGGTTAAATAGCTCCAAAAATAATTGTAAACAAGGATAAAATAATTTGCTTGGAAAAATAAGTTGATATTAAAACCATTTATATTGAAAATAGTCCAAAGTCAAAACTGTTCAATTCCCAATCTTCATTCTCTTCAATTCAATTTAAATTTCCGCTCCATTTAAATTGACCCAATTCAAACTTAAATAACTCCAATTTCCATTGGACTTGATTTATTCCCAATTCAAGTTGAAATAAATTCTTAGTTTCTTTCCACTTCAAATCAAATTCCATATGATTTTAAACTTATTCAACTTCAAACACAAATCCAATAAATTCCAAATCGAATTCAACTTAAATGAATTCAATTCCAACTTCAAATTTTAACCATCTCGAATTATATACATTCGAGTTGAATTTTCAAAGGTTAGTTTAACCCTTTAAACTAAATTTACCTCAATGTTAAAGTTTGTGAATAATTTTATTCTGAGCTCAAGTTCTAGAATTTCATTTTCAACCAACTAAATTTAATTAACTCAAGCAAATTTTATCTTGAACTAATTTAATTAAAATTTCAAATTCAAATCATCTCGAATTATATAAATTCGAGTTAAATTTGTAAATGTTAACTTAATTCTTTAAATCAAATCAACTTGTCTCTTTATACTATTAAATTTTTGAATTCATTTCAAACTTATTTTCATTGAAATTTAATTTAGTTGTACTTCTATTCTTACTTAATTTAATTTCAATACAAGATTTCAGTTTGGTTGTATTATATTATTTCTTAATTTAATTTCAATTAATTTAACAACCAATTTACTTAATATATATTTTTTTTATGAAACATTGCTCTATATATAAAAATATAATCTTATATAAAATCATTTAAAATCCTTATATAAGAAAATAACAAGTACGCTCTCGTATATATATATATATACTCAACTCATTCTAGAGTACTACGGACTCTATATAATGAGTAACCCCCCACCAGAGCCAAGGTTCTCGCTTAACCTAGCTCTGATACCAAATGTAACGACCCGAAAATTTCAGATAGTTGTGAAAAAGAAGAAAGAGATAGAAGAAGAAGGACAGGAACATCAACAACTCACATTCGCAGCGGATAAAATATAATAACAATTAATAACAGTTTACAAAAGATTACTATATCTGTCGATTACATTTTAATACATCAGAGTTTTACATATCCACGGTCACTGAATATATACAGTAATCATGTCTCAGAAATACAATAATATACTGCAGCGGAAATACTCTATACGTACTTGCCATCCAGCTCGTCTCCTGAGCTCCAGAATGTCCTACCTGAAAATCTGTAATACTCGGTCTGACCCGAGCATTACATCAAAGTAACACCCGGGTCAGGCTTGAAACCAGCGTGAGTAAACCCATTTAACACGAAATACCAAAATAATTAACTTATATAAACCCGGGTAACTTATACCAATTTATCAAATTCACAAACTGCCATAGACAACACTCAATCCACATCTCAATTCCTAAGTACCAAACTTAGGAAAAATAATTCAATTCACTTAAATCCTTTCATTTCCTCGTATTGATTTCTCAAATCAATTTATAGACATTCGAAGTGGTTTCGGGTATTTCCCAATACCCGACCCCGGCCTCTTCGAAACTCATGTTATCGCCTCCCAAATTATTCAAATGATACACACCACATTTCATATCAGATATATAAACCCATTCAAACATCCAATACCATTCAATCATCCAAAAGCAAAGCTTTACCACATACAAATCAATTCAATTGATTTTAATTGAATTTCAAATCTCAATCACTTAGATTCCTTCATTCAACGTTAATTAATTCCAAATCAATTAATTGGTCAACCCTTCATTATTCATCTTAATTAATTACCCTGGATTGATTAAATTCAAATAATTATCTTTAATTAATTTCACCTTATTAATTATCCTTAATTCCCAACTAATAAGTAATCCTAATTGCTTCATAAATTAATTAATAATATTAATTACATTAATCCTTCAATACTTATATTAAATAACTTCTCATAAGTTACTTACCTTGATTTATTTCCTTAACTAATCTATCTCTATTTACTTCATTAATCAAATAAATTAATGATTTCTCATTTACATTTCAGTTTATTCTAATTTGCTTTCATTACTCCTTTTTATAATGGAAGCTTGAAGGAATCTGAAAACTAAATTTAAAATTCAAGTTAATTTTACAATTACACTTTAACATTTAGGTTGTTAAACACTTAATTTTTAAAAACTTTATTTGTTAGATTTTACTTTGATTTAGAACTTGTTTAAAATTTCTACCTACAATTTTTAACTCCAGTATCAAATATCAATTTTATTTCTTTCCAATTCATTTTTATTTTATAATTATTTCGCTTGCAAAATTTCACCTTTACATTTCTTTCAAAAATCCCATTTTACATATATCGATAACTTAGGACACCGAAATATCCAAGCAAACCACAGCATTCAGCATTCCAATTACCAAAATATCCATCGCAGAATATCAATCATTCCCGCATATACTATATATATAGCACATCAATTCAATTTCACCATTCGGCCAATCATTTAAATTCAACCACTTAAATTTAAATAAATAAATAAAACGTGAGGTTTACTCACCTTTATTTTATTTGCAATCCCATCCTATCCTGACTTGTTCCTTCACAACTATTGACCTTGTATAAACATCGTATAAATTAATTACCACTTGAATTTTGAATCAATATTTTGTTATCATTTACTTATTTAATTTCACTTACGAATGGACTTAAATTCTTACACTAAAATTTCCTAAACATGTATTTTTAGTCCAAAAATTAATTAAGTCGATGGAGACAGTTCAACCCACCACATCCATCATTTATAAATTTAAATCTTTCTATCTTCAAAATTTATAGTAACTTCTGTTACTTAAATACGTACATACATTATCTTATGTCTTGTTCATATCAATATCTCAGTTTTAAGCCTTCTGCTACTTCTCCTTTTCCTTATATAAACTTTGTATTTATTTTTATTCTATCGAGCAACCGAAAGAGAAAGGAAAAACAAACAATACCTACTGCCTTAGACGATCGCGAGCTCCAGACAATTGCTGCCATCACTATAGACCAACACTGCGACCCCACTCGAGCCTCGCACGCTGCCTTACCCCATCGAACAATTCCCTGGCCGCCCCATCCTTCGATCGACCAAGACGAGATCGCGATCTACTCGCGAGTTCCCAGTGCCCCACCTCCTTGGCTGCGGCAACACACAGCGATGCTTCTGAAACCCTAGCTCCAACTGATCGCCTCGCCGACCCAACCCTAAATTGCTTCGAGCTCGCAATTTCACCCAGTCCCATCCCTCCTCGCACATCGCACGCGATGGAGCAAAATCGCCTCATCGATTCAAGGCCGAGGTGATTCGTTCGTTCGCGATCGTGTATATATATATATATTTTTTTTCTTTCTGATTTTGGAAAAATAAGGAAAGAAGAAGCTCGTTTTCGCTCTGTTGAAATAAGATAGAGAGGAATTAAAATATCGATTTCCAGGGATTAGCTTGTTGAGTACGCTGGGTTATTATAATTTTATATTGAAAATATCTCGTTGCCCTATGCGAAATTCCGAACCCCGAATCAAACATGCCGACCTACGATTATAAGGTTTTACCCACGTTCCGAACACGATGGAACACGTTTCGGAGGATAATTTGATCATATGCACAAGTTACGAGAGTAAACGATCAAATTTAAATTAAATCGATTAAAATAAATCGAAGCGTTTTGAGCTACCAGGGTTAGACGACAACTCCGATTGCTACGAAAGTTGAAATCCGATAATAACTAACAATTTCGGATCCAATGGAACTGATTTCGTCGAATTCCGAGACTGTGCCTCGGAAGGCTATTTTTAAATATCGATTTACACGATATATTTTCAAAACTGAACAAATCACCTTTAAATCAAATTTCAAATTCAATAATTTACCCAAATTTCAATTATTAAAATTCGATATTTTAAACTATATAATTCAATGGTTTAATTATCAAGTAAATATTGATATCTCGAATTTAAGTTAAATTACCTTTAAAATATTTTAAAATCAATCAATTATTCCATTTTAAATTATTCAGAATCCTGGGTCGTCACACTGGCCATTAGAGATAAATTACAAACCAAGATCAGAATTAGTAAGTGGTCCCCTACCATAGATAAAAAATGTGTGCTTTGTGCTAATTACAATGAGGATAAAAATCATCTTTTCTTTCAATGCATATATTCGAGGAATATACTGGATGATCTCATGCCCAAGCTAAATATAAAGCTAGATTCGAACTATGGCCTCAATTTTTTACTGGCTTCGATTAATCAAGCTCAAGAAAAAATTAATTTGCCAATAAAATGTATATTTAGCATCATCTTTACATCTATTATATGGAACATCTGGTGTGAAGGAAATAATCGTGTTTTTAAAGGAATCGAACAACCGTTCAAGCTAAGAATTTAGCAAATACTTCTCGACAGTAAACACCTCATTCAACAAAGATTTCAAGCTCATAATTTAAACATAGAAGATAAACTTATCATCATGAAGCTCAATCTGGAGACTGGACTTCAAGATTGCTTTCGCCCTCCTTGATTCCTTTCTGGTGTCTGATTAGCATTAGTAACTATTGTTAATTGCTCCTTATAGCTCTCATCTTCCGATTCTTCCATTTTCTTTGCTGGCTTGTGAACATAGATCCGTGTTTTTGGGAATCGAACTTCTCTCTCCTCCAGACGGTTGTATGTGAAGTCGAGACGGTCTTTGAGTTTTTAACTGTTTTGTTGTTTTAGTGTCTTACTTGGTAGGTGTTGTGTCTACCTTGTTCTTTATTTGTTTTTTTCTATTGCAAGCTGCTCGTACGGATGGTTTTGAGTGTGTTCTTCATCTTGTTTTACTCCTCCATCTGTTTGACAGCTTGGCACAGAATCTAGATTGTTGTACTATTAATATACGAAACTGATATGTACTCTTTTTTCTTTACAACGCACCCATTTAGGTTAGGGGGGTTGAAAAGTTTTAATGAGGCATATCATGAAAGTATATGTCATTTTTCTGTTTATATATAAAGTACCTTTTTCCAAAAAAAAAAGTAGTTTTTTTCTTTTATGCACTAGTGACATGGTTCTTGATTTTGATGGTGTAAATTTTAATTCTCCTTATAAATAATGGATAGTAATGCGTTTTGATTTAAATATTATTTGCTACTAATACCTCAAGAAGAATACAACAGATTGCTTCTGTCATACGTGAAAAAAATGTATAACTTTTTTATTTAAGTAGATACCAACTGCTCTTTAAAACAAAAAACAGCGGTTACAGTAATTCCTTAAGTCCTTTCTAAAGGTTATTTATAAAATTCAAATGCATAATATTTCTTTTACTTACAACATTTATCAGGTTTAGAGGGAAGAAGTGGATGTAAGAGAGGAAAGTGCAACGAAAAGAGGAAAGCATAGCATAATGAATAATTTTTCATGACTTGGACATAATAACCAAAGGTTTAAACTTATATAACATGTTTTGAGTTTAATTTGTTGATTATTGCTAATTTTTAATATGGATAGGTTATATTGATTTCTTAACGATTGCTGACAGTCGATATGGTAACACTAAACCTATTCCTTAATGGTTTGATATACTTCATGTGATCAGATACATTTTATTTCTTGATGATTGCAAATATTTGATGATCATACAAATTGTCGAATAAACTATCTGTTGTTGTTACTATTCAGTTTGCCAAATTAGTAAGCAAAATCTGAACATATATTAGAATCTTATGATGATTATGATGCTAATACATTAACTTTATATGTGTGTGTGTATTCAACAGGTATTTTTTACTCCAATTTTTCTTACTGTAGTAAACACCCTTTGTATGGAAATGACGGTGTTCTGATTTTTGGAAAAGTAGTTATGTTTCCAATCAATTTGGTTGTGCTTTAACCCTGTATATTCTTTTACCAACATTTTATATGAAGAAATAAAGGGACATTGCATTATGGTTTTGAAATTCGACTTGATTGCTTGCATTTTCATTACTAATGCAACTTTTTGACTTTTGTACCTATTGAAATGTGATACTTGCATTCCCTGTTTAAACCAATCTATTATGATGAACTCTGGTTTATTTTTCAACCTTAACAATTTAGGAACAAAATATGTTTCAAAGTATTTAAGTCACTGCTTTGACAATAAGTATGATGATCATACATACTTTAAATATGCGTGCCTAATATGCCAAACAATTAGCACATGACTCAACTATTGTTGGTCTGAATTCATTTGATCCTTGCATTTGTTTCTTCATACATTTTAAATGACATTGATTTATGATGATGAGTCTGTTTATAACTTAAGAGAAACGGTAAAAATTCGATCTCTTTTATACTGATTGAAAAGCTTGAATAAGCAGGATACGCCCAAAAGGAGCTCATTGCCCACATTTGTAGACTAGGGACTAACTGATATCAAACTTAGGTATTTTTTTTAAGTATGCCCAAATTTGTTGATGTCTTCTACATTTTTAGTTACCTTTCATGAGTTCAATTTAGGTTTTTATTATTATTAAAAACTATGTCCTCCTAGCAAAATAAATGAGTCTGTATATAGCGAGTGGCTCATGCTAGATGTATGGATTATTGCAAAGATAATAAGTGCGGGTATCTTGCTATGGGATTTTATTATTCAATTTGCTCGCTTTATTTCCTTCTGTTGAGTCATTGATTGTGTATAAAAGCATTAATGTAACTACCATATTTATATGGCAATGGCTATTATGACAGATATAAAAACGAATGGTTATACTATTCATGTCATAGCTTAATTTGATTTACATAAGTAGTTTTTGCAAAGATAACAAGTGTGGGTATATGCAACATATGTTGTTCTAGGAATGATTACATCAGCTAAGTATGTCAACAGGTTCGACGAGTTGTGTTTTGGTTATTATATCATACTGTAATGTATATTGATTATTGATAGGGCATCGAGTGAAACTTGGCTGTAGGTTTTGAAATAACTAAGTATGCAATACAATTGAACAAATTGAAATTTAAATGAAAAGACTATTGTCCTCATTGTGTGTACACTGCAGTTAGACCCAATCATGTCATGAATGTAGTGACTGTTTAGGTTTCAATTACCTTTAGCTACAGAATAGTATAGTTCAACAAAGAAATATAATTTTGAATGCCTAATTTGCATTTTTTGTTTAACTACTCGGTTATGTAATTATGATTTCTCTTAATTACATAATTTGTTAGTGGTAATAATTTGAAAAGACATAGTCATGAGTACTTTGTCATACTTCAACAAAAATAAAATTGTTTGTACTTTTAATTCATTTGTTTATCTAAGCAATTTTCTAAGTACGGTTTTCATAATCTGTATGCTTTCATGCACTGTATGTTTATCATTTTGCTTAAGAAGTAAACCTGGAGCATGTTGAACATGCTTCTGCATATTATACATTTCTCCACATCATGCGCTTTTTCATTATTGATTAATCTAGAGCGTAAGTTGGTTAACTCTTTCAGATCAATATTACTATAAGAATTGTGGAGATGACATGTAATAAAAAGGATCCATTTCCATATCACCCAAATATTCAACCACCTGAACTCAGAAAATGATATAGAACAGATGATAATACACCTCTTGAATCTTTGATCCATTTTGTAGCTACACAAATCTGCTCTCATTGTTGCAACTCACCATAAAAGTTGACACTAATTTGAATTTGCTAAAGCTAAGAATGTTGAGGTAATTAGATCTGTGTTAGGATTATAATTAGAAAATGATATTTTGTATATATTAAGTTATTTTGATAATTTTTGTACTATGCTATGCTTCAATACCTAATGTGATTTTATTTACTTATAGAGCAGTCATGCTTAATATAAGGGTTGTTTACGATCAGCGTTTATTACATTATTTACTACAAACAATGTGGCTAATATCTAGACAAAATATAACAACAATTTTTTCATTCCCTCTTAATTATGCAACTTAAATTTGGTTATAAACATACTACCCTCTATGTTTTCAGAATATGTAATGGTGTTGCTTTTTTTGTGCATTTGCTTTCTCGAAATACAGTTATTACAAGTCAATTGGAACTTGCATCATACTATAATACGACTATTCTTGGTTTACTTGTTTTGGTTTAAGACAGTGTAATTTCATCATGCCCTTACCAACTGAACCTATGTCTTAAATTATGATGGGTACTCATCATCATATCTTACAAGCAATATATGTAAAGTATAGTTGAAAGACGTCCAATCTCATATTTACATATTTTAGGAGCCACATATTAAACTGTTCTTCCCGACATAATAAAAGAAATCTCGATATGAATGTTCAGACTCTAAGGAGCTATCTGGATTTTATTTCATATTGGTTATCATGACTAACTTTTGATAAAAATAGCATTTTAATATTTTTCTCATCTATACGCTAACAAATGCATGAAAATATTACAAGTTTCATTACGATTTCATTAAAATATATTCAATTAGCCTTCTTTTATTAATTAAATAATCCTAATTTCATCAACGCTGGTCTTCTTTTTCCATGCCACTACTCAAAAGAAAGGGGAAAGTGCTCTTCATGGATTTGAATGTTCGATTATATTTTTTAATTTTCTTCATGTGTTTTGGAGATGAGTTTCTATCTTAAATGAAGTTGTGTCAATTGCTTTGAAAAGAGTATGGTCACGACTCACCTTGCTTCTTCACATCTAATCTAATATTCAAGATAATATACGTTTGTATGGGGATGAGGTCTAATATGAAACATATGAATTTTCCTTCAAAGATGTGTATAATTATTGTTACTAACATTTAAGCAACATGATTAAGATCTTAATAAACAAAATTAAGACATGAAAAAGAACCATACATACTACACCAAAGCAACCTCTGTCACTAACATAATTAATTTTTGTAAGAATGCCAAACAAGATCCCAACATATAAAAAAAAGGAGGTGGGATTTTGAGACAAAACAATACATTTCAGGTGCATTTTAGGACAAAACAAATGGTGTTTACATATAAAAAATGAAAGGAGGTGAGAATGGAGAACAAAAGTGAGGAAGGAATTTGTTTCTAGGATTGAAAGAAGCTAAAAAAGATGAATAATATACATGAAGTTCTATTAAAGTGCTTTTAGAACATAATAAATTTTAATAAAAAATCAAGTAGTCAGGAAATTGGAACTAAATAAAACAATTTAATAGCATATGTCTCAATAATTCCAAAATAAGTTGGTATACCAGTTAGAAAAGTCACTTAAGTTACGTAAGATGGTGAAAGAAAGTGGACATATTAAATAGTGAGAAATTCCACTAATAATTAATCATACATCCATGTAGAAACTGATTTTTAAATATAATCTCATTTTCAGTATTTAAATTGTTAATAGATTTAAAAAATTAAATAAATATTTTGATTAAAAGCATACTGTTGAATTAATGCATGCACATTGTGATTAGATGCAGGCCACTTGGACGTGCGTATATACTCGTGTTTATTAGGTATTAAGTAAAAAAATTAAACATGTTTTCAAGTTGCATGCTCATAGGAGATAAACAGCTATGATCTTGCCGATGCATGAGTTGGAATGAAGTTAGACACAATTTTAACAATGAGCTAAGCATTGTCGATTTTGAATGGTTAGGAATAGACGAAATCATATACTTCCAAAAAATTGAAGCTAATCCAGCAATCCAGCCGCCATTATTAACAATACAGACGTCTAATAATAGAATGGATGGAGGACTAGGATTTATGGTCCATCACAATCATTAGTAGTACTAAAATAGGCATACTGATCACAATTTAAAAATCAACTTTATTGAAGTTTTTCTCATGTTCCGCAGTTACCGAGCATGCTCTGTATTTATCAAATTTACAAAGATAGAGTTCCACCACGGTAGGAATTAGATTCTTTTGCACAGTATTCACTGAATACTATGCATTTATTACAAAGACCGTTGCATAAGAATAATACTTCATTCCACACAAAATATAAGATTGCCCTTTTCTCATTTCCTACTAAAAGTTGTATATTATATTATACGGAGCATAGTGAGAATTTAATAGGTCCGACTGCCTGTTAAGACGTCCTCTTTAGAAAAAAAACAAAAATGCAAACTTTTTTCTTTTCTTTTTATTGAGAAAAAAATAGGCACTATACAGAAAGTTGATAAATATACAAAGCTAAGAATATGAGTTGTAGAGTATGATATAATCTTAGTGAAATGAATGACCGGCAAATAAACTGCAAGGGGCATATGTCTACCTTCGCTATGTTAAAACTCTGTGACTTTCTTCATAAACCTTGGTGCTTGATCACACAACAAATCCTTGAAAGATTAAGATTTAATATAACATCATAATGGAGAAAAGAATGCAGAGGTTCACTCATTGCTACAACATGAATCAAAGAAACCAGTCTTCCAAATAGATAGCCAGATATTACTCCGCTACCACAAACACACCTAGAACAAAAATCGGTTGACTATTATAATTATATCCACCTTAACATCAAATTAATAAGTCAATGTCTTTTAGAAAATAATATCAAGATAAAATAAGTATAAACTAAATCAAATCAAATAACATTTAAAACAGAGACAACCAAACTACATAACCCATGTATTTCTAATGATAAAAATCAAAAGAGAACGAACCTTATTGCTCAATTTCGAACAGCCGAGGGTTTCAATGCTTGATCTATGGTCGATGGATTTGCAGTCGTTAAGGTTGATGATGATTTGCAGTCGATGACGATTTGCGCGGTGTTAGGGCAGAGGAGGGAAATGGGGGCACGATTAATTAGGGCAAAGCGGCGAAGGAGGGAAATGAAACTAATTTGGGGCGTTTAGTTTTGGGAACGGGGGGTTCTGTACGCAAGTTTGCGTGGTCAACAGATTGAAAAAAAGGAAATCTACAGAATGGCTATTAGCCATTGTAAAATCAAAACGATCCATAACCGTTCTTAAATCATATACAACGGCTGATAACCGCTGCTATTTAGCCACGGCTTTGAGCCGTTGCGATTCTTCTGCATGGAGGAGTTGCAAAACTACCAATATGGTGTAGTGTTTGTCGCATAGTTGACTTATACTAAACAAATTATATATTAAATTTTTAACTAGTAAAATGTTTGTAATAAGTGGTAAGTTAAATGTACCATCATTGCTTACATCACTTTTGTTGATGATATATCCTTTGGAATTATCTCTAAATGTGATAGATCCTTCATCTGAGTAGATAATATTAGTCAGTATATCTTTATTTCCCTTCATATGTTTTGAGCAACCACTATCCTGTAACAACCCTAGATTTTGGCCTATATTTTTAAATATGACTTTATTTTATTTTTGAAACTATTTTTAACTTGTTTGATTTCAAACATTTCATTTTTAAAATAAATGTTAATTATTATGTGAACTATAATTTCAAACTAGTATAAATTTGTTATTTTACTGAAAGTGAATTTCTCGTCAAACCATTCAAACTTTGAATTTTAAACTTCAAGCTTAAATTATTTTAAAATCTTAAATTTTATCTTTTATTATGAAAATAGATGTAATAACTTGAACACTGCTTTTCGTTTCATTGAAAATGGAGTTAAACAGTGAAAGTTATGTATATTTCAATATTGACTGCAATTTGTTTATTCTGCAATTTTGTTATTTTTAAATTGTATAAATTATATTTTTATTGTGATATTTTATTTTAATCTGGGTCAATATGTTATTTTATGAATATTTTGACTTTCAAATATTTTTAAAATGATAATAGGATTTTTCCAAAATTTACTGTAATTATTCCCTATTTTTAAAAGGCTGTTTTCTATTCTTCTGCTAATTTCTTCATTTAAATTTTATTTAAATTAAAATTTATATATTTATTTGTGAATGCATTTTTACTTTTATGTTGTTATCTTTGTTATAAATATTTTTACAAGTCCATATAAATTGTCCAAAGTTCATTCTGTTTATTTTCCATTTTGGTAGACTAGGTTTGCAATTTTGCGCTATTTTCTTATTTTAACCTTATATAATTAATAAATATTTATATATATTTTATATTTTGTTATATTTTCGAATTTTTAACTGAAATTATTATTATTTTCAGTAAGGTAAACTTATATGAATAAATTAAGGAAATTTGAAAGGTTTTAAAGCTTTTGAAACGTAAAGTCGTTTCACCTCCTAAGTCGTTTCTTTTACCGTTTCCTCATTTACTCCTCTTTAGTCGTTCAAATCTTTTCTTGCCATCCACACCACTTCATAATTCACGTACACATTTACTTCACATTTCATTTCTAGAAAGAAATGTATGCAAACTTATGGCTTGGAGAAATTTAAGAGGCATACGTTTCATTGTTTAAAACACTGTCTTTTCATTTGCATTGAGGAATAAATGATATATTGATTTGGGTTTGGATTTAAATGATTTCTATATTTTATTTATTTTATTTTTTTCCTATGTTTATTTCCCTAACTTTTTTTTTATTTGTATAAACTTTGAATATATTCATTTGATCTTTGATGAGTTTTCTTTTTAATAATAGCTTAGAAATTGCAAGAGATATAGGTTACTTGTTTGTTTATTTGTTGCCTTTTTCCTTTTCCCTTGCCTTTCCATTTGCATAGCCAATTACTTCCCACATTCATTAACCATGAATTCTTCTCATAATTCACGTACGTATTGTTCCTTAAACTCCTCTTTTCGTTGCATGCAAACAAAAGGGAAAAAAATTAATAAATACATCAAGTTATTTGTTGCCTTTTTATTTCCCAAACCATTAAAACTACTACCTTAAATTGCCTTGCCTCTTTATTAATTTAGCCGTTTACCATTTTGCTTAGCCATGTATTACTCCCATCAAATTTCGCGCAAAATATTTCCCAACATTTCCTTCCTCGTTTGACTCTTCTGATTTAAAGATCTTTGCATACGTTCTTTTATTAAATAGGAATTAAATCCCCTTTATTATTTTCTTACCATTTATTCTCGTAGACGTTTTTTTTCTATAACCCTAACCGCCTATTACTCTTACAAATCACGTACAAATATTCTCATCTCACATCTCATTCTCATTTTATTTCCTAAGAGAAAAAAATTTATAGATCTAAATATCCATGGCTTCTTCTTCCTCTTCTTTTTCTTTTCTTTTCTTTCTTTCTTCTTTTTCTTTCTTTCTTTGTTTCCTTCATGAATAGGCTTGGCCTCTACCTCCTATTACCAACCCCATCACCACTTGCATAAGATAGAGCAAGGTTATGCCATCTTATCTCAATCATTTTCATTGTTTATTTCATCTAATCTTTTGTATTAAATATACTTATGTATTTTGTATTTGTTTGTGTACATAAGTTGAAATCTTAGCTCTCCTATCACTCAAGTTTGGATCGTGCTTTGTCGTGCCTCTTGTGTTTTCCGGAGTTTGATCTTTGTGTTTGAATTGTGGTCTTCAGCTTTAAAAAGGTGAGTAAATCTCACCAGACATTTATACTTATACAAATGTGAATTGACACCATTTGAATGTGTAGGACTATTATGTGATGTTATAACTTCATGTGATCATTTATATATGATGTTAAATTGTTAATTTACCTGTCATCTTATTTGTTACTGTTATATGATGCTATTCTGTTTATTTATATCTGTTTATCACACTGCAAGTTCCCTGTAGATTAGATTCACTATAGCTCTTTTGGTTCGCGACCCAGCGACCTACGACTTATGGGGAGCAGCGACCTACGACCTATGGGGAGCAGCGATCTAACGACTTACGAAGACAGCAACCTAATGGCTCAAGCATTCCGCGACCTAGCTATAGAAAGGACTCAATGACCTAACCACTGAAAGGACCAAGCGACCTAAAGTAGTTAGCGACCTAGCTACAGAAAGGACTCAACGACCTAACCACTGAAAGGACCAAGCGACCTAAAGTAGTTAGCGACCTAGCTATCAAAAGGACCAAGCGACCTAAAGTAGTTAGCGACCTAGCTATCGAAAGGACCAAGCGACCTAACAGTTGGCAACCTACCGACCTAAGAGAATTTAAGACTTAGCGACATAACGAGTTAAGCGACATAAAGAGTTAAGCGATTTAGCCTAGGTCGCTACATTGAATGCCTCAGCATTCTAAGATCGCCAACTATGAAAGAAAATAATATGTGGATATCATGTTTTTGGTTCTCACTCAAGTATGTGCTCATGAAATAAGACATTATCTAAAAATCATTGCAAACTGTAACTTTAAAAAATAATGCATGTCAATTTACATGAATATACTACTAAGAAAAAAAAAGATAACTCTATACACAGATATTGACTTACATTCATAAAGGGCAGAAAAGCTTGAAAAAACAAGAAAGTATATGATTATGTAACTTGATGTCTTAATTAGGTAAAGCGTAGGACAAAGAAATTATTTTCTTACATATTTATAGTGAAACAATGTTGCGAATGACGTTAAGAGAATTTATGCTTCGTTAGAGTAATTCTACTTATTAATTAACTACGGTTGTGTATCATACACCATTGTTATATACCATGGATTTTCATTAAATAAATTAATTCTAAGTTAATTCCTATCCTACTTCAGTTATTTTATGATATTATTTTGTAGAATAAGTTCCATATATGATGAGAGATAATCGATTATTTTTGACATATGGTGTCATTAGTCATCAAAATATTAATAGATGAACTCCTACGCTACAAGGAAAGTGAATATAAAACGATCTATATTTATTTTTTATTGGGCTAGATCTCCACGTAAGTGAACACAAGAATTTATACATCAAAATAGTTTTAGTTGTGTTATGTGTTTGTGTATGTCATAGGATAATATAATGAGCTGATAGAAAAATAATTGATAACATATCGTATATGATATAATAGGTCAGTATGTCTTCTAGCATAGACAAATAGTGGATGAAAGAATTCGATCAAAGAATTGCTTGATATATGGAAGGAGTGCAGAAGTTTATTGATTTCGTTGTGGAAAATGGTGGTAATAAGAAAATCTATTCTAGCCTTTGCACACATTGCAAAAATATGAAAATGAAGATTAAATTAGAGGACATTCATTATCGTCTATTTAGATTGGGAATTGTTCAATCATGCACAGTTTGGCATTTTCACGGGGAAGAGTCAACGAGGAAGCAAAAACAACCCGTTAGTCAAGCCATAAGTACCAATGAGTCTGAACTTCGTAGGATGGAAGATCTAAGGAATCTCTCGTATCTGTTGCTTTTTGGACTTGTCTTTGTCTGCTTAGGTCGCGAGCGACCTATCATAGGTCGTGGGTCGCTAGCAGTTTTAAGTTGTGGTGGGACAAGGTCGTACTCAACTCTGGAACGGATTAGCAAGTTGTAGGTCGTAGACGACCTATGATAAGCAGAAAATTCATCAATGATAACAAAAGTTTACTTGCGGACCACTTTTCTTTCCCCTTCACCAAGTTCTACAAATAAGTCGACGGTTCCAATGGGTTGCTTCGGTTCCCCAGTGAACCCAACAATTTTTTGTGAAGAAGCTTGAACATCTACCATTGGAATCTTCATTTGATCAAAGGTCTTTTTAAAGAGGATATTGCAGGAAGCGCCGCAATCGACAAGCACTCTCTTCACAATAGCTGGTCCGATACCGGCGGTTATTACCAAAGGATCCATGGTGGGGGCTTCAATCCCCATAGAATCTCTAACTCTGAATATGATGTCATCGTGACAAGTTCTTTGCTGCTTTGAAGGCACAATACACTACGCCATAGATGGCCTTCTGCAACAGATTTGCATGGTGTTGCCAGCTAAAATGTTGCGATAGGTATGCTGATTTTTGTCTATTGCAACACACGCTTTAAGTTGTTAGCATAGATATCAGCAAAATGTTGCAGTAGCTATAGCTGTATTCAAATTAAAAAATTAATAAAATTAGCAATCCGCGTGAATACGATCCAACGATCTATATTTAATCCGACTGTTAAAATGGATCACCACTGCACTTTTTACCAAATTTTCGTTTTCCCGCCTATGTTGGTGTAGATCCCCTTTCAGTTTTCAATTCATAATTCTCAAATCAAAAAGCAAATTCACGAAATCCAGCAAATTCATACTTCCAATTCGCATATGCTTTTCGATGTCAGATTGGAATTCGGTATCAGACTCCTAGAGCTCCGGAATCAGATCCGGCATGAAGTGAAAAGCGCCACCTCCTTCATACTCCTAGAGCTCCGGAATCAGATCCGGCATGAAGTGTTTCAGGTTGGGGTCGTGGTTGGGTGAGGCTGATTGTAGAAGTAGGTCGCGGTGGGTTTGTTTGTCGCGGAATGTTGCGGGGTTTGTCAGTGTTCGATTGGTGGTTAGTTGTTGATTTTAGAGGCAAATCGTGGGTTTTATTTGGGTTGATGGGTTGGTGATAAAGACGATTCATGAAGTGACGGGGAAGTCGAATTTGGGTACCGAAGTTAGCATTTTTGGAATTCACGATTAGAGGAGGGGGGTTCGGCTCACTGCAGTGTGATTAACGTGTTTGTTTGGTTTATGGGTTGAGTTTGTCGACTGCGTTGTAGCTGGAAGGTAGTGATGCAGGTTGTAGGAGCAGTTTGTACAGGGAGATGGTTGAGGAGGTTGAGCGGTGTAGTTTCATGGAGGTGCTGCTGTTGTTCGTTAGTGAAGTTCTGGATGGTTCAGGTAGGAAGAAGAAGAAGTTGAAGGAAGAAGTCATTGATGATGGTGCTTCGGGGATGAATGTGCTTCGGGGATGTAAGTTGCAGCAGTTTGGGGATGGTGGTAGTGTAGAGGTTCGTGCTGCCGAAGTCCGTGACCTGTTCGATGAAATGTCAATTTTGTGTAGAGGTTCGTGGCAGTGTAAGTTGCAGCAGTTTGGGGATGGTGGCAGTGAAGGGTAATGTATTACTTATTAACACGCAACCTGTTCGATGAAATGTCAATTTTTATTTATCATGGTTTCAGGTCTTTTACCAAGGCAGAGAATGATGGCTGGAAAAAGGTCGGATGATTCAGAAGAAGCCATGAAAGAGTTGCAAAAGTCAATCATCGAGGAGGTGTTCAAATTCGCAGGAGGTGATCATTTGTGCATCATTTTACGTCGTTTCAAAGAAGGCTCGATCTTCCGAAATCATTTTACATCATTTTACGTCGTTTCAAAGCCACTCTTTGCTTCTCGTAACTCTGTGAGATAACATTCCCGCCCAGCATTCTGATCCCCTTTCAAAACGCCAACGCCGTTGTCCGTGGGGAATTTCATAGTTAAGCACCACGGGGCGAGAATAGCTTTGAATGCAGCAAGAGTTGGTCTCCCAAGAAAGCGTCCTAACTTAGGTCGTCCACGACCTAAGACTTGGAGATTAAATCACGCCCAGAATCACTCCTATAAAGACAGCCCTAACTCCAACTAGAAAAGGACTTTTTGGGCCAATCTTCTGAAGACCGTTACTCTGCCGAATTCTGACCTCATCTGACACATCAAGCCTCCCAAACATTCAAGACACTACAACAAGCTTCGAAATAGATCTTACTCATCGAACATGGATTCAAAGAGCCTCATCACATCGAAGCTTGAGCTACTAGTCTGAAGTGTTTAGGAATTGAAGTGTATTGTATTTTGAAGTGCATTGTATCAATTTGTAACCAGAAGCAGCAATAAAGGAATTCAAAGTGGACGTAGGCTTGATCTTAAGCCGAACCACTATAAAATCGTTGTCTTTTACTGTTTTCTGCGATTTTTCTGCTTATTTCAATTCCCGCCAAAAGCGGGTGGTGCTTTCACACTACTAATACACACCAGGGTGTTATCGTTTAAATTTTAGCGTTAACAGGGCTGAAATGATAGGCCTGAACGATTTTTATTTATTTTATTTAACTTGGGATTGCGGGTTTGAAATGATAGAACCCGGATTTTTCTTTTTAAAATTGCGGATTGAAATGATACATATCCGTATCACTTGACCTAGGTTAGAAAACTATATACAGGCCCGTGGTTATTTTATAAAGTGTTTTGGATATTTTTAAGTATTTTAAAAATATAAATTTATGAAATTTGATTTAAATAGATTTTGAAATATTTTAAAATAAAGAAATTATGATTTTTCTATGTGTTAAAAATGTAATTAATGAATGGTTTAACTGGATTTTTGAAATATAACTTAAGTTTGGAAATTTGGAATTTTGATTTAAAATGATATTTAAGTTATATGAATAAAATGGAAATTTAATTATATTGGAAATTGGTAAATATGATAACTTGATAAAATTTGAATTTAAGCAATTTATTAAAGCATTATTGATTTTTCTATGAATTTAAGTGGTTAAATAAATGAATGTTTAAAAGTGATCTTTTAAAATATAACTTGACTTGGAAATGTGAAATTTGGTTTTAATTAAAGGTTTAAGTTAATTAAATAAAATTGGAAATTTAGTTAAATTTGTGAAATGGAAATTTAAATTTGAAGTGTTGAGTTTATTTGTTGAAATGTGAAAAATTAGAAACTTTTACACTTAAATTTATTAAGTAAATTGTGGAAAATTGGATTTAATTATAAGAAATTTATTGTGAAAAAATATATATGTTAAATGATATGTTAATGAACATTTTTTATGTTAAAAAATAATTTTGAAATGTTTAAATGATTTAAAATAAAGTTTATTATTTGCTAGAAATACACTAAAATCTGGAATTAACTTTTAATAGCATTCAGAAATGCTATAGTTTTTGAATTGAACTAAAATTGTGTAAAAAGAGATATTACAGCATTTCTGAAATGCTGTAGTTGCTGTGGTTGAACTTATAGGCTAATATTGAACTCAGGTCTATTATAGCATTCTCTAGAAAAGCTATAGTGGTCTGCAGTCTTTGCTGAAATCAAATAAAAACTTTGTTTTGAAATCTGAGTTGCCGCAGCACTTCTGAAATGCTGTCTTTTCTATTTTGAACTATAATTTAACTAAAAACTGAGTTTTAACAGCAGTTTTAAATGATGTCTTTGCTGAATAAAAATGTTTTCAAGTATAACTTATAACAGCTTTTTTTATGCTGTGAAAGGCTGAAATTTTAATAATTATGGTTTTTGACTTAGTAAACGAACTCAGAATGGTTTGAAACTTTGGAAACTGAATACTTGAATTGAGAGAATAATAATTATACTTTTAAAGGGTTTAAATGAAGTAATTTAATTGAAATATGAATCAATTAAAAGGTGGTTTGAATCGAAAATGAATGAATGTTATCTTTGAATTTAGAGGGGTGTTTAAGATAAGATATTTTGATATATTAAAATGATTTGAAATGAAGCTTTGGAAAGATAAGATATTTTGATATATTAAAATGATTTGAAATGAAGATTTGGAAAGATATGATATTTTGATATATTAAATGGTTTGGAAATGATTTGATCTATATTTGGATATATTAAAATGATATGAAATGAAGTTTTGAAAAGATATGATATTTTGATATATTGAAATGATTTGAAATGAAGTTTTGGAAAGATATGATATTTTGATATATTAAATGGTTTGAAAATGATTTGATCTTTATTTTGATAAAGATTTGGATTTGAAATGATATTCTATTTTGAAGTATAAACTGTTTTTAAATTTTAACCACGGGTTATAATAACGATTGGTTGTTAAAGAGACCGGGATCGGATATGGACATACTCTCCGTCGATACCGAAAACCACTTTGACAACTGTGTATGCGGTGGAGTTTCCAGAATGAAGTAGGATGGTGGCGACGATCCTAAGGTATATACGTGGACCCAACTCCCGTGAGTTGGCATAAGGTGGCTAAAACATGAGCGATCTCGGACCAGTGAGGTAGCACCTCTTATCGGATGCACTTCTTCGATTCCATTCTATTACTTTTTTATATTGGTGGCCACCCTTCGATTTGGGAGTGTTGTTCGAGGTGGACGGTAGTGGCTGCTATGCGCTCCATCAGTCCGTGTGCGTAATTGGTATATCTACCTTGGCATTGCCTTGTGTGCCGTGTCACCTACCATATCGAGCCCACTATGATTTTGGTTTAAAGATCCGACCGCGTTAAGGTTCACCATCCCCTTAACGCTATTTTCTATATGATTATACTTTACTGATTAGACACTACTGTATATAGCGTATATTACTATATAGTAAATAGTTTAACGGATCCTTAGAGGATGGGCGGTCCCAAGCATCTTCTAAGTTACTTGTACTTTTACTACAGTTCACTTGAGTTGGTTTACATTGTATAAGTATGTATGTCCTGACTCGAGTGTTTGTATTTTTATTTACGCTCGGGTCAGCCTGAGTTATTCACAGATTTGGATTTCCACTCTCTTGGAGATTTGAATCGCTGGGAGATTATATGCTTGTCTTGTCCTATCTATTTCAGTTCCGTTGTTCTACTCAGCTTGTACTTGGTTATTTTATTGAGACTTCTGTTGTACTCTATTTCTTCTGTTGTATCTTATGTAACTCTGATATATTTATATAGTAGCTTCATGAACTACTATTTCTTTTACTTCTGCTGCATTATTTTACTCCGTGTCTATGATCTGTGATTATATTTATTTACTGTATATTCTGAGATTTGCCAAATTTTTATTTACAACGTGGTATTTTGAGCAATTCAATTCCGGCATGAGTGTCTACCTATACACTTACAATGGATGCGAATGGCTAAAAATAATGGGTCGTTACATATCCAGTATCCACTTTCCTTTTTTCTTAGTTTGTACCTTCAAATAAAATATAAAGATGACGTTGGTACTCATTTTTTATTAGGGACCTAAGAGTTAAATATTAGGAAACCAAACCCAAGTGGATTTAGAATTCCCTTTAGTGAAATTTTCATTTTTACGAACAGAATTTATAAAAGACTTAATATTCTTATTTCTAATCAAATTATTATTAGTTTTTGGCATCCAAATCTTTATAGTATTTGTGTTACAAATATCCTTATTTTTAGTGAATACTTTTGGTTTTACAAAATTCTTATATACTTTGGAATTTTTATATGGTGAATTATTCCTCTTTGAACTAGATTTTGATGAATTTGTATATCCTAATCTTTCTTATTAAAACCAGTTTGAGAGTTGTTAATAATTTTAGAGAGATTTACTCTACCTTTATTGAAGTTAGAAACGTTTTTAGCAATATTTTCTAACTTGATTTTAAGACTAGTATTGTTTAATTCAAGAATTTTGATATTAGATTTTAAATCGTGATTATCTACAGCTAATGTCATATTTTTTTTTGAACTTTAATTTCATTTAATAGCATCGTGAGTTGGGAAGATACATTAGATAATGATTATTGTGTTTTGATAAATTCTTCTTTTAAATTTTCTTTTCATCTCTGAGCATATCAACTTCTGTTTTACTTATGTTCGGTTTTTCTAAAGCATTTGAATATTTTCTTTTAACTTCTTTCAGTTTATCTAATAACTCTGAGTTTATATCAATTAAATCATCAAAAGTTAGATCACTTACATCGTCAGTCGAAATCGTAAAGCAAACATTGGCTTGTTCAGAATCACTGTCATTATCATTGACTGATGATGATGATGATTCAGAATCATCCCATGTAACAGAGAATGTTTGCTTCTTCTTATATTTGTCCTTTTTATTCTTATATCTGTCTTTGTTTCGATCAGAACAGTCCTTCTTTATGTGATCTTTTTTGCGACATTCATAGCATTCGAGATTTGAAGCTGATGGTTTGTTGGTGTTCTTGTTACTTCCAAACTTATTGTTCTTTCTAAATTTCAAAAACCTTTTGAAATTCTTTGTTATAAATGCCATGTCAACTTCATCCGAATCTAAATCTTCTTGTTCAGCTTGGAATGCTACGTTCTTTATGTCTTGGGCTTGATCTCATTTTTCCTACAAATTTACTTCATACGTACGACATAAGATTTCATATTAACTCTTCAGGTTTGATGGTAGAAATATCATTAGCTTCTTCTATAACTAAGACTTTTCGTTTTCATTCATCCATCAAAAAGTTTAGAATTGACAATATCAAAATCAGTGTATTTTTCTCCTAGTGCCAATAGTGAATGATATATGTCTTGAAATCTAGAATACATTTCATTTATAGTCTCATTTTGTTTCATTCTGAAATTTTGAAACTTATTTTTAAGCATAGAAATCTTGCTTTGTTTAATGTTGTCTGTTCCATCATGTGTAACTTTAAGAGTTGGCCAAATTTTATAAGCAGTTGTATACATGCTAACTATATTGAATTCATTCTTATCTAAAGCACAACATAGCATATTCATGGCTTTTGCATTTTGAAGTAGCATCTATCTTTTGAGCGTTTGGCCATTGTGCACATGGTGTGGTTGGTATGATATGTTGTTCCTGAGTTATATTCCAAGTGTCATATCTGTTTGCTTGCTTATAGATTCTCATACGAGTAGACCAATAGTTATAATTCAAACCATTAAATAGTGGTGATCGTATAGTGGATCGATCTTCAATAAAACTAGATGAAGCAGTATGTTCCATATTACATGATTATCAATAAACTTTGTTACAGTTTTATGATGTTCTTACTCTGATACCAAGTGGAAGTGACTAAGGATCGTATAATATGGAATATTAACTAAACTATTTACTTGTACGGAATATAAATATAAAAGTAAAATAATAAAGTAAACGACACCATAAATTTTTATACTGGTTCGAACTTCCCGTTTTATGTCCAGTTCCAGACTCCTTCTAGAATTTAACATCAAGTCTTGCTTAACCCGAAGGAATATGTATTACACCGCTTGAGCAACCGGACATGACTTCAACCGCCTAAGCAATAAAATAGGACTTCAGTCGCCCGAGCAAACAAATAGGACTTGCAATACAAAGAGCATTGATAAGTCAGTAATATGCACCCTTCATATAATCTTCTCTTTTATGGTATATTGTATAATTCATGAAGATATGTAATCACTAATGAAGTTTGCTTGAATGAACAAGTGATTGAAACGAAGTATTGAATGTTTAGATAGCCAGATAGTTCAAAATATAAGAATGAGAATTAAAATCAGAATTGGTGATTAAAACAATGGATTTCATGGCTATATATAGTGATTAAGAGTTGCAATTGTTCGTGAAAGGTAGCGATGAAAGAATATGGAAACAACTCTTGAATCAAGAGTAGTTTCTCTTCACTGAATTGAAGTTTCTTTTCAAAATATAGTTGTTATGAAGATTCAGCCCTCTGAATAGCTCGAATCAGCCAGCTGAATGGATTAACAGTTGACGCAGCAAGAAAACGGTTCAAAAATGACCCAATTCAGCCTGCTGAATTATCAACTTCAACCATCTGAATATTCAAGATAAGTTGTGCACATGCACAACATTCAATCGACTGAACTAAACTGTTTAGTTGGTTGAATTGCTTGTTTTCTGGCACATCAAGGAATGCTTTGAAAAAATTTAGTATATGAACTATATTTTGAATTTTTTTAGCATATGAACGATGCTGTGAAAATCTTTAAATTGCGTGTGCATGCATATACCACTTTGGAGAGAATTTAATATGAATTCACTACTAGACTCAGACCATAAACTAAATATATTATTGAAGCTTCTATTTGGAATCTGGTCTGCAATCTGTTAGATTATTTCTCGAGTAAACCATATCTTCTCCTGCAAATATGGTTAATATTTACTTATATAGTTGTCACAACCAAAACATCAAAATTCAAGCTTCTAACAAACATAATATATGGAAGGATGTTAAGTAATTTCAGTAAGAAACGGAAACATGAAGAAATGATTAATGTTGATTAAATTTCTTTTTTGATATACGCGTAAAGGTGTTTTAGATTTTATCTTAAAGATGAAAGACGCGTAAAACATTAATCGCTTATTTAATGTCATTGTTCATTGTGAAAGAGTGGAATTAGATTAGTACCCATAGAGGTTGAACCTATTATCTATTAGTTATATTATTTTTCTAATGGAGAAATTTGAACTCAATTTGAGTGGCTTACCATCTATTGGTAGGGATAAAAGTTTTATAATACACATGGACAAATAATAATACTAAATAAAAATATGAAATATAAATATACGAAGTGGGTGATACGTAACGTTATTGGAGAAAATCGAAAATGATGGAATTGGAAACAAAGAGTCACTACTCACATTCCATTATCCATATTTTGTTTATATTCCCGATATACTTATTGAGATATTATTTTACCAATTATGTTGTCTATCACATTCTTTTGTATTTGTTTATATTCCTGTTAAAGATAGTGAAATATTCATATAAATGTTATATACAACGAAATACTATTGATTTCACAAAGTTTAATCAGTCAATCTATTACTTTCCCATGAGTACCAAAATGATGTTCTTATAAATAATAATATTTCACACTATTATGAAAAGTGGTATAACAAACACAGTTAATTAAATCAATGCTGGTCAATTTTTAAGGTTACAAATTTATTGCCATAAATATTTAATCGGTCAAATTAATCGATCAATTCAGCACAGTCAGTTTAATCATGTAAATCAGTTAGTAAATATTTCTAAAATACTTGGTTATGGAATACTAAACATCATGTTCGAACAAATATGATAAGTTTGGCTTACTCAATCTAAATAAAACAATCAATACAAAATATTTAATTTACAAATTAATCAAATTTTCAACCAATAACAAATAGATTTATGTATATGTATTGTTATCAAATAAGAAACTTACAAATAAAAATTGTAGAAATCCGATTAGCAAACATAGAGCTAAGAAAGCGTGTTTGCCACTATCTCCTTCCTATTGTGCCTAGAATACGATAAAGCCTAACTCAAAATAATTTGGAAAGTGAAGTCTCTTTTCATGTAGTTGGAAGAAGACCATTCATTGCCGTCTTTATGAAATAACATTGAGGATATAAAGATCGAATTTGAAAGACATGAGGTGGGTATTGGATTTAAGTCTTTGGTATACGACATAAAATAATCAAGAATGAAGCTAAGACATAATCTTACGACATGAATATTGAGGTTTTGGTTTAATTAAGGCTGGAATTTTTAGTTAAGAAAAAATAAATTTGGTAGAAACCAAAGATAGTGGTTATGTGCAGCGAAAGAATAAAAGAGAAAGCCAAGCAGTGTTAATAAAGTCGCATGAACAAAAAAGAAATAAGAAACAAAAGAGGACAAAAAATAAAAAATTAAATGTTTCTTTGTAATATGCAACAAATAATACACGAATGCAAGAAGAATAGATGCAACATTTTCACGTTTTTAGAAGTTAATGACCAACATAATTAGCATAAGCCATAATGAATTTACCTATTAAAGAAAGAACAGAGAGTTAAAATGAAAAAGTTCATCTTTGAATCATCTTTAATAAAGAGCACTGCTATATGAATTCCAAAATCGACTTTATTTTACTCACCCTACCGATCGACGGATCATGGCCGACCACCATACACAGATCACGACAGCACAGTGTCGAAACAACATCGAAATCGTTGTTTTTGAGCTTGGTCGGTAGAGGTTCATTGAAGAAGTGGCGGTGTTTGATGAAGTGGTGCCGATCGACGGCGGTGGGTAAAAAGGAGAGATTTTTAGGGTTCATTTAGCCTCGCTCTTAATAAACGAATAACCCACCTTCAATAGCAATAATGGCAAAAAACTAACGAGAATCAACCAAGAATTTGCCATACATTCGAAAACGAATAACTAGTCTTTAATAAAGAGTAGTGCTAAATGCACCGCAATATAGACTTCATTTTACAAAAAAATAAAATTAAAAAAAAGGAACTGTGTTACATTTTACTCAACGCGGACGGCAGCATACTACCGAAGGGCAGTATTAAGCCGTTCGGAGTAACATAGTTTTTTTTAATAGTACTTTCGATCGGCAGTATATTACCAGACGGCAGTATGAAACCAACAGTGAGATTTAAAAAAATTTGTTTGGATAACTGGTTCATACGGCATTATGAAATTGTCAAGGTCTTCAAATCATACGACGTTGTATCGCCGGACGGCAGTATGGAACCAGACAGTGTGATTCAAAAAAATTTGTTTGGGTAAGTGATTCATATGGCATTATGAAATTGTCAGTCTTCAAATCATACGACATTGTATCATCGGATGACAGTATGGAACCGGACGGTGAGATTCGGAGTTCAATCGATGATATGTGTAACATGTGGGTAATTCTAAGACAGAAAAAATATTTTGTTGGATAAAAAAGAGACGGATAAAATGAAGTTTATATAACAATGCATTTAGGTAAATAACTCATCTTTAAGAACCATGAAATAACGTGAGAAGCAATTAATAACTCATCTTTAATAAATGAATAACTGATGTTTAATAATAAATTCTCGTGTTATTTTATAGATAGAGCTCGGTCTTCAGTCTTATTGTCTTCTTGTCAATCTCTTCTGAGTTCGCCCTTTATATTTTTGGTGAGTTTCTTCGTTGTTACCGATCTCAAAATTTCATTCTTTTTGCGAATGGTTTGAACTTGAGCTGAAAATTTCAAATTCTAGAGTTGTTTCGAGTTGTTTTGATTTGATTTGAGTAGTATTTATTTTCAGTTTCAAATCAGAAAACTGCTTCATCTAATGGCCAATTCTATTCCTTTTCACCAACCATTTCTATTTTTAATCGTTTGGGGGTAAAGCGAAGAATTGGCGTAATTTAGTTTCATATTCAGTCGTTGTCTACAACATATAATTTTGATGAGCTTGATTTCACTGTTGCAGCGTTGGAAATGGCTTCTGGAACCAGTCCTGTTTCTTTTCCAACTCTTAAGAGTAGGTGTTCAGGATTAAGCCACTCCGAGAGCGTGGATTTTAGGAAGGTTGCATATGTCCCAGATTCTCGTAGAAGCAAATCCTTGAGAATTAAGCGTTTGTCTGTGACTAACCGTTCTAATTCGGGTTCGGATACCGTTGAACTGCAACCCGTTTCAGATTGGAGTCTTCCTTTACGTAATTTTTTCCCCTTCTCTTAAACAATGTTTGAATCATAGAAAACCGTAGGGTCCGTCTATTAACCCCCCAGTATTTTCTCTTCACCCCCTGGTTAAAATTTTGAAACTTTTATTCCAATTATACCCTTAAATGAATATCTATATCCAGTATTATTCGGGAGGTCGAACGTGTACTCGACACACCACGTTCCACGCGAACGTGGTTGTTGAACCAACCTCGTCCGCCACGAACGTGGTTGTCACAACCACGTTCGTGGCGGACGAGGTTGGTTCAACAACCACGTTCGCGTAGAACGTGGTTTGAGAGAGTGTGAAACGATTTTTTTTTTACGAAAGGGAAGGGTATTTTTGGAAGTAGACGGGGTGCGAAGAGCAAAAGATAGGGTGGATGTTTTTTTTTAAAATAGTGGGGTGGGAAGAGCATTATACGGGGTGAGAATAGACGGAGCCAAAACCGTATGATATAACCTGTGTTGTCCAAAACTATATTAGTTTTGATGTCTGTTTCATTTTACTCCATAATACGATAGGAGAAATTCAAAATGTTTATGAGAGTAAGAGCCTATATCGTGACAATTTTTTTTCTTAACTGCTTAAAGTGAGTGTGATTTGTAAATCTTGAGTAGTTTTACTAAGTAGTAAATAACTATACATCCTTGCGAACAGCTTAAATCTATTTGTAAATCTAACTCAATCTTTCTAAAAAGTGCAACTTAATTTTTCTAAAAAGTGCAAGTTAGATTGCACTTTGTATTTCAAAAATTGTGATCTCATTTAGATATTCATTGACGCATCGCCTTCTTACGGCTACATTAAAAAGGCGTACGTGTAAAGCTTTCACCAATGAATTGAGACTACAAAAGATTTGGTTATAGATTTTAAAATGAAGCATGTACCAATGGTTTATTTAGAAATGAAACATGATAACTGATTTGATTATATATCTTGGATTAAAAGATAACTTAGGTCAATATTTTGAACTGAAACACATACTAATCCGATCTCATCTTTAGACATATATTTTAACTTGCAGATCTATTATGGTTGATGTTTTCAGCAAGAAAATATTATTGCAAATCTGGTTAACGTACATGTAGAAAATATTGTACAAGCGAATGCTATTACTAAAATAATTAGTATGAGTACAATCTTAAAGGAATTATGTCTTGAGCTCCTGCAAAGACAATCTTATCCGTGTAAATAGCAGCCTTATTAAAAGCTAATAAAGCACCAAACAAATTTGGTTTAAAAGTCCAACTCAAGTACAATATAGTTGTAAGAGCCTAGAAGCATTAGTTTGCTAGTAATCAAATTGATTCCTTTTCACCAATTGTATAAAAAGGATGCAGCAGCAAAAAAATAATTGATGTCACCATGGATTACACTAAAAACAATGTTAATTTAATATTAAGTGTGTTAAATTTAGAAGATTCAAATATTTGTTGAGAAGGAAAGAAATTGATTAATTGGTTCAATCAATTAATTTGGCTTATATATGGAAAAATATGAGAGGATATTTTGGAAGGAAACTAATTAATTTGCCAATCAATTAATTAGTCAATGCATTCGTTATATGAAAAATAAATCATTAGGCATGGAGAATCAATCAATCGAAACATATGAAAACTAAGATTACGTCATCTATTTGTACTAAAATCAAATCATGCAATTTGAAAAGATATTTGAATAATCAGGAACTCTTCATTCTCAAGCCTATTTAAATGAGGAATTTCATGTTCATATGTATGTGAGTGTGTGAGAGCATCCATCATTATCCCCCTCTCTCTTTTGTGTTCTTTTTCTTCTTCAGTGGATAAAAGAAGTTGTTGGGTCTTCGTGGACATATGGTGTTCATCACCGAACCACTTTAAATCTTCTGTGTCTTTTATTTCTGCTATTGTGTCTATAAGATTGCATAATTGATTTTTTAAGTTCCATTGATATCTTAATAGAAAATATTAGATCCTGATCAAATAATTCGCCTAGCTCTCAAATCAAAATAAATTTCACTGCAGTGTGTATAACTTGGATAAATATCAACAAGTATTACTTTACAAAGCATAGCAGGAACAAATGTATAAGGAATCACATGCCAATCTAACAGAGCGAAGAACATGTAAAGTAAAAGTCAACATTATCATTAGAAAATTAAAAAGGTTTAGAATTTTGATATTTAGAATGAAACATGCCATAAATGTCAAAGAATCATTGAAGAATAATTCGATCAGGCAAAACATTACTCTATTTTACAAGAAAAAAGGGATAACCATCTACTTCAAAGTTCAGCGACTTGCATGTGATGGATATTTTTATACAATAAAACACATTAGTCTGGTGTATGGGGAACAGTTTGTATAAATGATTTTGCCTTGTATGGTATAAATAAATAATATGTAAAAGCATCATATGTTTAGGATGTATAATCAGTACAATAAACATCTAATGAACAAAACTGATGTAGAGTAATTAGTATTGAGAAGGGGAAATACTGTTTAAATATATGGAATGATGTTGTATGCTTTTACAACCAAGCATGCAATAAATAAAGACATGTTGAGATTTACATATTTAGTTTGATTTTTGTATAATCAAAATAAATATGGTCTATTTACATGTGTATTTGAGGAGCATTAAATGTTAGAAATATTTCATTTTTTTGATGAGTGGAAGATGTGAGACATATAGTAATATGATGCTATGTTTAAATGTTAATTATTATATTAATATTTATTCTTAGGATTGCTTTTTATAAAAATCAATTTTTTTCAATATAATTGGTTTTCTTTGAAAGACAGTAACCTTATTCCAAATGGTTGCAATAGCTACTTTATGTATTTTCTCTTCAATTTTGTTGATTATTATCATGTTAGTTAAGTGTCAGACTTTACATATCAAAGCTTATTAATCAATTGGAAGGTGGATTTCATAATATGGATACTTTGAAATAAAGATTTGTTTCTATTTGTTTCCAACCGACACCACAAACATTAGTATTTTCTATCATGTAAGGTCTTATTCATATGGATAATACACGACTTATTGTAGTTTTCACTTTTCGATTTTGCATACCAACACTGAAAAGTAAACATGGAGCTGTGTAGGTAAAGTATTCAAAGACGTTGTAACTACAGGTACAAATATCATATGGCTATAAACTGATATGCATTCATATGTCATTATATTATCCTAATAACAATATTTGATGAACACAATACCATAAAAAGAAATGTTCCGTGAATGAATTTTTTTAAATGTTAATACATCTAAAAATGCTATAATTACGTCATTGTAACACCGTAACTTTAAACATAAATTTTAGTTAAATCTAAACGTAGAACTTTATTATTATAATTAACTGGCCTTTACATGGAAGCTTGCTCAACAATTAAATGAAAACAGACATTTAAAAAATAAACTAAAACATAGAGATAATTGTATGAATTGTTTTTGTGATATCATTAGGATAAATTGTATCATATTTTCTTTAAACTATCAAATTTCAAGCTATTATTGGAGACATATACTAAAATTTATTGATTAGTAATTTACATTTATGAAATTTGGTTATTTTCATTTATTTATGTGATTTTAGTTGTATATCATATTCACTGGAAATATCCAATAAGGACATGCGTTGAAGATAACTCAGGTAATGACCCTCATATTTTTACAACATACTTCCATTTGCCAAGTACAATTACAGCCCCATGATTGAGGCTTGGATTAATTTAATCACCATATTTGGTCTATCTTTGTCTTTTGAGAAATTCCAAGTTGTTCTTATCACCTACATACGCACAGTGAGAACATAACCCTCATATAACTATATTCTAAGCAAAAATGGCAAAAATGAACGATCTTCGTTCATCTAACAAAATAGAAACAAATTAATATAACAATATTGCAAAATTATATACATAACAATAACATAATCTTTGTATAACAATATTGCAAAATTATATACATAACAATAACATAATCTTTGTAACGGTGACACCAATAGAAAGTAAATGTCATTATGCCATGAACTTGCTCTAGGCATCAAATGTTGATGACCACTGATTGGCTCTCCTAAGCTTTCGCTGCCATTTGTAGGTTCCATTATTACATGCTCTGAGCAGTGCTAGCAAAATGGTCCATGGTGTCTGAGTATAAATTTTTGATTTAATCCTCTGTTTCGTGCATCGTATTACTTCATCAACTGAAGAAAACTATACGACAGAAGGAAGAATGTTGCATAAAGGAAGTCAAATATATCAAATTCTCAACTTTTCTTCTGAGTACGTCAGTAATCTATGTAAAGTAAGGACAAATAACAATTGTCAGCCTGTGATACAAATTATTTCAATAATCTTTCGTGTACAAAAGAAACTTTTACAACTCCGATTTGAAGACGTTGATAAGTTCAACTGTACGTACAATCAGTTTATGTATGTAGGTGAACGAAAGAAATACTAAAATTGAGATAAAAGCACATAAAAGACACTATTAATTCATGAACCCAAACTGTAGTTAAAGAATAAATCAAAAGAAATATAAAGTCTAAGACAAACTAATACTTCACATATGTAAATGCAAAAATAAAAGTATTCAATATGTGCTAGATAAAAAATGATACAAGTTTTATGTGATAGATAAGCAAGTGATGCGAGATGATTTACTAAAAAAAATTGAAATTGGTTTTTATTAGAGTTTAATATTTGTTATGAATAAAAATGAAACTTACTATAGTTGTGCATCTGGACGGCTTTGAATTCTAGTCTTTTGCAATCTTATGTTAAGATTCTTATATGCACGAATTATCTATTACTGTTTTTGAATCCTAGATTGGAAAGTTTTTATCAACTGACAGCAAAACCTTCTTTTTTAAGTTGGATATTAAAACTAGATGGTAAGAAATACTTAATTTTTTCAAATATAAACAAAATATTGGTATTACATGAAACTGGAGGTAAATATAAGTAGATTATCAAACCGACTTTCAATCTCCAAGATCGGACCGGTGGAAGCTTCAATATAATGTAGGATCTGAATTAGGGATGATGACAAAGGATTGGCTAATGTACTTATGCTCTCAATTATTATTTCCCATTAGTATCCATAGGCTTTGTCTGATACCCAATTGACATAAAACATGAAGATAACATGTAATGGGTCAAAGCAAGGCTATGTTTTCAAGAATACAACTTACATTTCCATATTTGAAAAAACATAAAATCATTCAAATATCGTTAAAAATTGTAGACTAAAAACAATATTATTGCGACCATAAAAGACTATATTTTGTATCTAGAGTAATTTGAGAAGTCACTTCATTTACATTTATTTTTTAAGGATAATGGACAATGGCAAAAATGAAATATGATTGCCAGTTGATTCATAAGATAGATACAATTGTATTTACAATGTAAGAAACGGTTGATCGACAATTAAATGGTAATAGAATACATAGAAGCTTGATTTGAGTTGCTAAAGCAGCGAGGCAAACTTAATTGTAAGAGAAATATTGCCTTAAAAAAGAATTTTTGACATTTGAAAACAATGTGTAACAATCATGTTATTCCTAGTATACATATAGGCTATGAGGCAAATAATCATAAATAGAAAGTATAACTGATTCTCCATTGGAAAAAAAGAAATGCGCAAAAGGGGTTTTATTCATTGTGCATATTGTATTTGAGTCATTCTAGGTTGCACCATCTGATAAAAAAGAAAGTTACATAAATGCAATTAGAAATGATATGTATTAGTTATAAAACTGGAAATATAAGTAGTGAAATCCACCTGCTATATTATATAATAATATTATAGACGGGAATAATGACCATAGAAGTAGAAATATCATATAACACACCATTAAAAGCCTGAGCACAACATTGGCCAATCAATCCTTTTGATAATCCAATCTTGTAGATGATGGATTTTGCCATTTTTAAGGGTATTCTCTTTGCCCGGTTATATTTTAGCCTTTGCAAAATTTTAAGATTGTTTATTTAAGACTTTTTCATTAGAAACTAATTCCAAATTTGGTGACAATCGTGATCACAAAAGATTACTTTTGCAAGTAAATCTTCTTGATCAATAATTCCCAACTATGTTATATTGCAAAAAGGGAAGAAAAATATAAACCAAAAATTCAAATGATCTAAGAATACTAAAAAAAAACTTTTTTATTTATCCTGTTACAACTAATTTAGAGCAATATACTACATATAATAAAATGAATAAATATAATTGATTCACGTACATTTATTTCCTTACATACAACCATAACAAAAATTATTGCTGTTAGTTAAGAGATTTACTTGCAAAGGTCAATTTATTAAATATTAGCGTCACAAAAAATGGATAACTAATACTTAAATAATATAACTTTTCTAATTGCTGATCAAGCTTTCGCATAATCATGTCTTAATAAAGTGTTAAGTAGCAGATGATAGCAGATGATTCAATTTGGGCAGCGTCCTCTACCTACAACATAAAAATATAATTTGACACATATAGAAGGTGGAACCCAGTGCACGAGGCTCTCGCACTTGCGGGCTCTGCAGAGGTTGATAATGTACGTAGTTTTTCTCACATTGCGAAAATGCCATTTTCTGACTCGAACTTGGGTCCAGATCACCATGTGGGTGATTCAACCGTTGCACCAAGGCTCCATCTCATAATTTAGCACATATGAACTAGGAAATATGGTACATTCATATATATATTAACTTGAATTAGCCATTTAGTTCCATACCAAATGCAATCTCTTCATAAGACAGAGTATGATATATATTATACTCATCTTTAATAATGGGGTGAAAGTAGAATTACATGCACCTATAATAAAAAATAAAATGACAAAATAAAAAGATAAAAAACAACAATTTAGTTAACTAATAATATACTTCATGATTTTAACAAATTTGTATTCAAATGCACAATCTAAAATGTTATCTCAACCATATAATAGAATCTACAAATCAAATCTTACGAATACAACAGCTGAGAATAAAACATTCTCAATCAACCATTACAATTAGACAATCAGAATATATTAATAGATTAGTTCCAAGCACCTATACTTCTATATTCATGCCTTCATTCTAATGAACTCAGGGTTTATAAAGCAACCTAATAAAACATATCTAAATTTAAAAGTTCAAACTGCATTGCCTTCTTTGTGGAGCAATAAATACAGGCAACAAATAGTAATAAATACAGTTAAAACCTTTAAACTTCATCATTAGAAACAGTTTTGCTTAACTATAGATACTTCAAGTGATGAGAGCTTCAAATATAGAACAAAGACGCCTTCAAAGCACATATAAGATTCAAAAATTAATCAAAGTAGATGAATGTATGATTATGGATTTAACGGAAATTTATGTTCATAATTAAATCGCTTAATGGATAACGAAAGTAAATATAAGATTTTGGAACTTGAATCTTGTGTAAAAATTAAAGAGGAAATGAATCAAACTCAATTCACAACTTGGATAAACACAAAAATCATTTAAGACTATTGGAGATGATACCTTATGTAGGAAAAATAAGAGAAGTGGAGTGTTTGGGAGCAACCCAATGAGAAAACACTTTCTCTTGTGAAAGTGGGAAGTTGGATAATGGGGCAGAGAAGAACGATAAGCCAAAATAGAGGATCATGGAAAAATGGGTAAACGGCCTAACGTGACAAGATTAATGACGTAAATATGGTTACTTTTTTGATATGGAAAGCATAGAAAAGGTCATTTCGATGAATGCTGAAAAGGCTTCACTTTGACTTGGTTGACCAAATATTCGCTTTATAATAAAGATATATGCATCGGAACTTCCTTCTTTGCTATTACATTCCACATATCTTATAAATATCTTTGAAGCATCCTAAACAAAGGCCTTTTGTTGGAATTTTGTGAGTAAGCTCCTCGGCTTGGACAAGACATTTAGTTTATGTCGCTATGCTTGAATATAGGGGAAAATTCGTAGATAGAATAATTTTTTAGACGTATTACCATGTTCCCAAAGATTAGAACCACTTCTTACGGGTAATGTAATCTTCATGCCGAAACTCCTAATTCTTGTAGTCATTTATTTGGTACCTCCCAAGAAGTGGAACTGTCATTCTAGCCCTAGATTAGTGTTTCGATCTTGGGATATATGTAGTTAATTGTTAGATCACAACAAATAAGCATAGCTTGTATATTATTACAATTAACTTCGTAATGTTGGAAATGCAGATTACGGATCTTAAGGCTGGATTAACACCAGAGGAAGGTGAATAGTGTTTAATGAATTTTTGAAATTAAACACAAACAGATGCAGTTTACAAACGCAAAGACAATCACATATACAGATGCAAATAGTAAATAAAAGCAATAAAGGAAAACACACCAGAATTTTATACTGGTTCGAAGTTACCCTACATCAAGTCCCACACAATTTTTTGTGCAGATTTTTTTTCCAAATATAAAGTCGATGTTACAACCTCAATTTCAAGGCCACGAGATACACCCTCCTGTCTCCGAGTTCAGGGCAAACTCTCTTGATTTAACCAGACTACAAGGTCATCTAACTGATTTACGGGCTACAATCACACTCAATTGATTTACAGGCCACAATCACACCGTTTCCAATCACACTTAGATAGAGAGAGGGTCGATACACTTCGATCTCTTGATCTTTGATTACAAATGATCCTATAACTCTGAATAACACTGAGATTTTTGAGGGAGAGAGGTAGAGAATCAAACTAGAGACAAACGAGTTTGATCCACTTAGGATTTCGCAGAGTTTTATTAAGATGTTTGAAAATAAGAATGAAAGAGAAAGAGGAGAGAAACAAAGAAAAATCTAGTAAAAATTCGTTGAAAACACTGGTATTTATAGGAGAATAACGGTCATGTCCATTCATGAAAGGTTATGACGAATATACACTTCTTTTGAAAATTTGAATTTTAAATTATACGGGTCGACATGGGGATGAGGGATGTCGACATCATGCCTATGTTAAATTTGAAAATTAATATTTGCTTTAAAACGATTTCTATTCTAAAACTTGTCAAAACAATTTCTAAACTTTGTAAACCATTTTGGATATAATTTAAACTTATAAAAGAGATTTAGAAAGAAATTTTAAATACATAATCTATAATATAAAAGTAATATTAAAACTAAGTATAGACTTCTTTAAAATATATTTTTGAGATTTAAAGCTATAATATTAAAATCAAGAGATAGTTAAAAACAAAAGATGATTTTGAGATAGAAAGATGGTAAGAATAGTTTTTGAATTAAGGCTAAAATATTTATATTGATAAAGATGACTTCTAAAAATAGTTTTTGAAAAAATAGTTAAAATAAATTATTTTGAAAATTTCGTGGATTCCATTCCACTAGAAAAGGTCGTGGGTTATCCCACTATTAAAGTGAGAAGGTGGATTCCATTCCACAATTAAGATCCGAATAAAGATTTTAGTGCTATTATGAAGTTTTAACATAAATCTAGACTCTATTACTTATCTTGATATCTTGAACTCTTGATATTCACGTGTCTTCAGTCTTGATTTCTTCAATCTTGAATTCGTTAATCTTGAATCTCTATACTGTACATTCTTTATTCACATTACCTGCATATATATATACCCTGCATATACATATACACATATATATAGACAAGAATATTAATGTTTATATTTTATAACAAGTTCTAAGGTTGTTGTCATCAAACCCACCATCTCAAGAACTAACACATGATATACTAAGCAGCTCATCAATTGAAGTTGAATGAAACATATTATCAACCAAAGCATGCAATGACGTATATAATTTTTTGTTACCGCAATTATAAAGCATTATTTCACCCAGTATCACGTAGAGTGCAGTTAGAAATTAGACAACTGTACAATAAAAAAATAAAGTGATAAAAAAGCAAACTATGTTATAATATATGTAAACATATAAGTGAATATGCTTTTGTATTTTTCTATTTAGTCCCACATCATGGGATATGTTCCATCTCATGCTCCAAGGCCTATATATAAAGGAGGCCATGTAATGTAAATATATGTCAATTCTCAGAAATGAATAACTGTCTCTTTTTTCAATGGCTTCTATTTTCTTCATTTTATAACACGTTATCAGCACGATCTCTAAAAAATAAATATAGATCTACAATTGCGATAATCTATGAAATCCGATCTATTCTTTTTCAGATCCAATTATAGATCTCAAACGGTAAGTCATTTTTTCTGATCTGGTTGATCTAATCTTCCAAATCATCTTCTTCTTTTTTGAGATCTCATTTCATTCTAGATCTACTTCTTTTGATCTGAATCTATTGTCTTATCTTTTAGATTTAGTCTTATAATTTTAGATCTTATATAGATTTAAACTTTGAGATCTCATTCTTATTTTGGTGGTTATTATATTTTAGATCTGATTTTTTTTTGTTGTTGCTATTTTTCTGATCTTAATATTGTAGATCTCAATATCATGCTTATTTTTATGTTTTTGAGTTCATTTATTTTGGAATGCAAGTTTGAACTTGACAAAATTTGGTATTATTGATTCAAGCAAATTTATTGAATTTGATTGTATTTAGTTTGGGGATTTGAGAAATCAATCATGGTTAGTAGACGAAGTTTTCATTTTGAAAACATTTTGATTTGATTTAGATTTGAATGAAGGCTTTGAAAATTATTTTGATATATGATTTATATTTCCAGAAGAAATATTTTATTGTTTCTTAGAGAAACAAATATAAAGATAATACGTATCTAGAAGATCGTATTAAGTTTAGATCTAACATTGATTTTGATTTAGCACATCTGAACTGAATGGAAACATTAATAAAAGCTTACATGATAAACTTAATATCTTCTGATATTTCCTTAAAAAAAGGGAAAATGAAATGAAATTTGAGAACCTGCAGTTTCTACAATGATAAAAGGTAGAGTTTTCATAAATCAGTGAATTACAAGTTTTCTCAAAATATAGAACCAGAAGTTCTAACTAAAAAAAATAAAGGAGAAGTTTACAGAAAACTTGAGAACCTGAAGTTCATAACAAATTAATTAACTTGAAGTTCATTTGTGCGAAGGTGAAAGATTAAAGCTTTCATAAGCTGAAATAAAGCCTTGAAGAAAATAAGCGAGCAATTCCAGAAGATGTTGATATGTCCAAATGATATAACATAACAACAATATGTTGGAATAACATTACAAATGTGGTAAATACTATTTCCTTGAAGAGAAATAGTATTATGATTCTCATGTTCGAATACAATTATAAAGATTCCTCTTGTTTCATTATGTTTATTTAATATTGGAGACATGAAGTTCTTAAATAAAAATTATGCATATAAGTTTGCATTAAAAAAAGGGGATTATATATCAAAACTCAAATATATAAATTTGAGATGTGAAGCTTTGAATTATTAGAAAAGCTAATTTAGATTATAGTAAATTCCAATTGCAATCAAACCTGAAGTTTGATAACGAAGATCAAGTTGTACCATTTAGGATCTAAAGTACTAAACAAAGACTTTATTTAAAGTAAAATTGGAACCCGAAGTTCTAAAAATATTTGTCAATGGTATTAACTACTAAACAAATAAATGTATAGAAACTTGTTCACTATAGATTAGCATATGAGATAATGATGCTGCATTCAAGAGATTACAAAAATCTCCAAATGAGTTATATCTTACCTTATATCTTCACATTTACATTATATTAACCAAATATCCTGAAGATATTATGTTATATGATATTTCAAACATCATTGGATGTGTGTGTATATTAATCTCTTGAAATGATGTTTTAGAGATTTATTTATATTTATATTGCAAAATCTCACATCCCAGAAGAGATGTTATAAGAATTTTATTTTTGTTACTTGCAATTCCTTAAAAGGAAACACTATATTCCCTGAAGGTGTTGAGTTTCGGCATTCCGCGCACCTACGCGTTCGCTTCATCGTGTCTATCCGGGGTCAATGGTCGAAGTCTCCCATGTCGGCGTCCCGATTGAACATCTCTCCATCGCCTCCCATCGGGCATATAATATGGTCTTGACAACACATTGTAACAAAAGGAATCCCCAATGTTACGTGCCACCAATCCCATATATATACCACGATTATTCCGAATATCCTACGATGTGGGACTTTTAATCCGCTCAATCCACGCACCCACTACATTTACAATGCGAGCCACACCTAACAGAAGGAATAACCATATAATTTTTTTGAAGCAATAACAATAATTTTTCAAAAAAAAGGATATAATATGCCAATATTACACTTCAGAAGTAGTGGTTTTATCTCTTGCATCTTACTTTCATTTGGTGAATCTAATTTTGTTACTGTATTTAAAGTTTGATATGCCATTGCAAAGGCAGTTACAACAAAAATCTCTAGCAGAGATATTTTATGCCATTGTAAAAGTAGTAATTATATAATTTATATAAAAGAAATATTGTTTATTGATATGACATTCCCATAATGCATATATATATATAAGAGATAAGTTCACTCTAGAAGTGGTGATACTGAAATATCTCTAGAAGAGATTTATAAATTTGAAAATGATAACATATCTCTAGCTAGAAGAGATTTGTTTATATATTTGGTAATTTTATTAAACCAAATAAATGCATAGAAATTTGATATTTGGGATATAATTAAAGAATAAAACTTAACAACTTTAAGTTGTGTGTATATTTTGTTCGAACCAGAAGTTCGATATGGTTCCAAACCAAATGTCTTGAAAAATATCATGCGGTTTTGACGGATTAACATTGACATGATTTATAAATAGAAATTAATATACAATGATGCAAAATATTATCAATATTATTCCTAGTAGACTTTCTCCAATATAGATTTGAATCCCTGAAGGATCAAAATTTGTAAACCACATCTGAAATATGGTTCAAAAGTCAATTCAAAATATTTTTGGAGTAAGTAATAAAGATGCCAAATAAAGGATGTGAGTGTTCTTGAAGAAACACTTAAGGGTGCTCTGAAAGAGATCCATGACATGATTGTCAAATAACCCTAGAAGAGGGTAGGTACCTAAAGCATGATAATTAAAGAGATCTCAATAAATCATGTCTAGAACTGACAAGCAATAAACATCGATGATAAATTTGTAAATAATAAAGCGCTTATATTTATAAATAGATTAAAGATCTTGAATTAGAGGAAAACATGACTGGCCATCATGAATCCTTTAATAGTAGAGAAATATGGACATGTAGTCCGCAAAGTACTGAAAGTACTTGAAATGCTTAATATACCCTGAAGGTATAAATGTGGTTTAAATCATATTAAATAATGAAAGTATACAAATTCTTGAAGAATATAAATAACTTTCGTTGTTATAAAGAATGCAAAGAATAAGGAGAGTAGATTTCAACCTACTTTTAAGTATTGTTGTAATGAAAATCTTGATATAATTCATGATGAGTAGATTACTTCCTATTTTTAAGTATTGTTGTATTGAAACTCTTAACATCCATTGAAGTGTTAGTTGCGATATGCAAAACTTATTAAATATATATAAGTTCCTAAAGAATTTAAATAACTTTGATGATTATAAAGAATGGAATGTTGATTACAACCTTCTTCTAAGTATTGTTGTAATTAAAATCTTGATGCACTTCAAGATGAGTAGATTACTTTCCGCTTTTAAGTATCGTTGGAATAAAACTTTTAATATTCAGTTGCAATATGCAAAATTGATTTGAAGCACAAGAATGAAAGCACATGATGTGTTTTTCATAAAAGTAGCAAATAAAATGCATCAAATGCAAATCATATTTGGAAGAAACAATCTTGGAAAATTTGATTGTATTGGAGGAAACTATTAATAAATTGTATTATTAATGAGATTCATATTTATGGATCCAGAAGTATCTATAACCAATTTGAGCTGCCGAAAGATGAATATGAATTCAGAGGAAAATTTTAAATCAGGGGGAGCATCCATAAGTATTTTATAATGCTTTTTTTCTTTAACTAAGATTTTTCCCACTGGGTTTTTATTAGTAAGGTTTTAACGAGGCATTATCTTGATCCAGAAGTATCAACTTTCCAGTAACATTTGAAATAAGCTATAATGTACTCTTTTTCCTTTTTTAAGATTTTTCCCACCGGGTTTTTCTTATTAAGGTTTTAATGAAGCATTATCTTGATCTAGAAGAATCAAACGTCTTTTCAAAAAATAACATCTCAAATATGTTATTTAAGTTAAATTATATTTTTATCCTTGACTAAGGTTTTTCCCATCGGGTTTTCCTTTGTAAGGTTTTTAATGAAGTATTAAATTGATCCAGAAGTATCAAACTCTATTTGATGCAGTTAATTATTGAAATATGACATACTATATTGTACTCTTTTTCCTTCACTAAGATTTTTCTCATAGGGTTTTACTTAGTAAGGTTTTAATGAGGCATTAGTTTGATCCAGAAGTATAAAACTTCATTTTGAAGAAATAAGAAAATAAAATATGTCATTGTACTCTTTTTCCTCCACTAAGATTTTTCCCATTGAGTTTTTCTTAGCAAGGTTTTAATGAGGTATTATTTTGATCCCGAAGTATCAAACTCTTGAAAGGAATATCATTTTTAGTATGATATCTATGATTTCACAAGTTGCACTCTTTTCCTCGTTCAAGGCTTTTTCCCACTGGGTTTTCCTAACAGAGGTTTTTAATGAGGCAACGAACATTATCTATATTGATTGAATGGATAAATGCAAGCAAGATAATAATGAGGAGTAATCATCATACACGTTTCAAAAGGGACAATTTCAAGTTATCAGAGGATTCAAGATTTTGAAGACGCATATTCAAGGGGGAGTGTTATAATATATGTAAATATATAAGTGAATATGCTTTTGTATTTTTCTATTTAGTCCCACATCATAGGATATGTTCCATCTCATGCTCCAAGGCCTATATATAAAGGAGGCCATGTAATGTAAATATATGTCAATTCTCAGAAATGAATAACTGTCTCTCTTTTCAATGGCTTCTATTTTCTTCATTTTATAACAAACTAAGCTTTATGCAGCTAAGCTAGAAAAATTATCTTTGGACTGATAATAAATATTTTAACATTTGAAAATCCCAAACTTAGTGTAGTTAAGGGTGCATTCGTAGGCTTTTTCAACCGGATGCTTCAAACACATCAGACGTCTGAATTGAGGTACAACTACCAAGCCAAGTTCAATTGTGGAAAAGAAGGAGGGGGGATGTACCGTCGGCGTTTGAAGTATTGGCCAACGAGTCAGTTGCCAGTTGCTAATTACCCCCTTTAAATTCCTCGGCTGTTCTCCTTCTCTTCGCGTCACTTCTTGCAAACACAATGTCCGACGCTGATTCGCATAGGAATTCCTTGATGGACTTAAGTACGGAAATACTTCAATGGATATTTCAACTTAAGTAATATGTCTTTTTTATTCGATTTCCAATTCAAGCATAAGTGGTTGTTACTACAATGGCTATTCACAACTTCATACAAAAGCACGACAGTGGAGATGACAACTTTGTAACATTTGATGATGATCTTGATTTCATCCCGAATATCTTGAAGAATATTGAAAAGCTCAAACTACCGCCGAGAGAGAATAAACCACTTCAAATGATTGTTGGAAATGAAATGACAACGGTTCGAGGTAACATAAGGGATGAACTAATTGTTGTGACTTCATTGAATATCTGTTTTTATCGCATTGATAGTTACTATCCTGCATTATATGGACAAAATGTATTTTTAATTCTGCATTATTGCACCTGCTCTAATATATTTGTTGTTATTAATTGTTCTATCTTTGTTACCGTTTAACTTATTATGTTTATAACTGTCCAATTACTTTATTGTTAGTTATACCACTATTGTTATGAAATATTGGTTTTAATCCATCGGGCGCATGTATGTGTTACGCTAATCAATGTAGGGCAACGACGATTTAATAAACAATGTCTAGTTAAGAATACAGGACGAACCCGGCCATGCACATGGAGTTCATTCCATATACTGCAGAGTACTGACATATTTCTTAGTAGTTGATATTGTTAATTCAAGTTGTTTCTCATTATATTCACTATTTACATCATAATACCAACGGTTCCATATAATGTTAATTACCAAAAATTCCATTCATCTTGCTACCAATAAGAAAGAAATGTGTGCAACACATTTAAACATGGATCAACATACAAAATGTTAGCGAAATCTTGATGATCCATGAATTCATTATCTTTGCTCCAGTATTACCCATATAACTATGCACTCTTTATTCCCAAAATAAGAAACAACGACGAACCTAATTATGAAACAACCAATAACAGAAAAGGATACTGCCTGTTTCAGGTTGGAAATAAAACTTTTGGTTACGTACATCTGAACAATAGCTCTGGCACTTAAGAAAAGCACTTGATAACCATTTTAAATAAATTTATCATGTTGGGTTTCATGTACACCGTTCAAAGTTAAATTGCTCTATGGTTGTATTTTAAGGTTAAATTGCTGTTATAAGATGTAATAAAAATACAAAATCCTAAGTGAAATTACCATGAACATCAAATAATCAGTGCTAATTTGACGATCTCAAATATCTAAAACATAGACCTTGCTTAGCACTATCAAAAAAAAAAAAATAGTTACATAAATTTTATCTTCCATATCTGGGTTAAAACTAAGAAAATACGGTCACTTAAAATAAAATTTCCACATTCACGTCCTTTTTTAGAGAGGGAGGGAGGGAGAACATAATGGTGATAGCACTGTTGCGATAACTCAGATGAATACCTCAATTGCAGTGAAGAATCGAGTTACCTCATATTACGACCAATCTCTTCCAGCTAAAGGCATAAACTGACCAAAAACATCAGATCTAAAGTGCGCACATATAAAGCTAAGGTTACAAAGAAATGACAATAATGGTTTGACTTTAACGCTACACAATAGGTAAGAAAATTAAAGATAATTTACCTCGCAAGTGGTATATGGATCTGAGCATAAGGTAGATCTGATATTGGAAGAAACAAAATTCAGTGACATATGAAACGATGCAATTTGTTACTGAGATGGGGGAGATCAAGGAATGGAGACTACACATAGCGTGTGGAATTGTGGGTATGGATTATGAAGAGAAAGTAAATGTAAAGTTGAAGTACCGAATTCGTCATTTGAAGACGGTGATAAATTAAAACAAAATCAGTGCAGTCAAAACGGTTAGAAAGTGAGAAAAAATAGGAAGAGATGGTGGGAAAGAATTAGTTTCGATTGGTTAAAAAAATGTGCTGAGGAAACAGGAATCGATTATTTTGAAATGAGATCACACAATAGTGCCACATAGACAGGTTATCAGTGTGTTTTTCTTGCTTATGACTTATTGACTCATTTACTACTTTTGAGTCAAAAAGTTGTGCTGTTGTCCAACATATCAATAAGCTATTTTTTCTACTTATAAGCTGTTGCCAAAGTACCCTCTTAACTCATGACTGTTTTGTATTGCTATTTGTGAAGAAATGTTTGCAAATTTGCAAATTGTTTTTTTTATCTGCAGTTCCAAGGCACACGACTGGTAGAAGAAAAACCCGAACTGTGATGGTTGGAAATGTTGCACTTGGAAGTGATCATCCGATAAAAATTCAGACAATGACTACTTCAGACACCAAGAACGTGGCCCAGACAGTCAAAGAGGTTTTCTCAGTATTTTTATTTTATTGCTTAATCACATAATAAACTATGGTTAAGAAATAAACTAAATCATGTTAATAACATGTATGGATGCATACTTATTATGATCCATTGTGGAGATACTGCTGTGATGATAAGAAGAAAGACACGAAGGGAAATATTAAGTCAAGTCTGAAAGATGTAACACGCTGGAAAAATATTTGTATAATCAAATTTGGAGTACATAAGTTCAGTAACAAAGCCCAAAGGGAATATGTTATCAAAATTTTCGGAAAATATTAAATATTCATACTTTTTCTATAAGCTTGATAAGATGCACGGGAATGGTCTGTAAATCTCACAAAGAAGATCTTCAAAAATAACAAGTTCCATGGACAAAATTTCTCTAATGTGAGGTGTAAATGTTTTATGACCAGGTTATGAGAATAGCGGACAGAGGAGCAGATTTGGTTCGTATTACAGTTCAGGGAAAGAGAGAAGCAGATGCCTGCTTTGATATAAAGAACACTCTTGTTCAGAAAAAGTACATCTTCAACCTTGTATACGTAATTTTGGAGATTATGTTTTGAACCTAATTTATTTAAGTTTCTGATTTAACACTTCTTTTTTCTAGTTACAATATTCCTCTGGTGGCAGATATTCACTCTGCCCCTTCAGTTGCATTGAGAGTAGCTGAATGTTTTGATAAAATTTGTGTCAATACTGGGAATTTTGGTATGTACTACCATAACTTCTGTATATTATTACAACTTCAATTACGGACCATTGAGTTCCATGTATTGTTTTCAGCTGATGGACAGCCTCATTTTGAGATACTAGAGTACACCGATGATTATGACAAAGAGTATGCGCACGTTCTGAAGGTTGAAGAAATTAACCGTCTTTGATATTTTCCTGCTGGAAAACCTTGTTGAGTTTTATAGTTGAATCTTTCATATAGTTGTTATCAACTACTAAGTTGTTACGTATGTCTTTGTAGCATTGACCTTTGTTTCTCTTTTCAATATTGAGCCAGGCTTTCACCCCATTAGTGGAAAAATGCAAGAAGTATGGAAAAGCACTGCAGATTGGAACAAATCATGGAAGTTTATCTGATCGAATGATGAGTTACCACGGTGATTCTGAGAGTGGAATGGTAATTGATTATGTTTTACATAACTATTTTATTTCCTTATCTAGAATATGACGGTGAAATCTATACAAATGATCATCAAACAGGTTCAGTCAGCATTTGAATTTGCATTAATTTGCCAGCAATTGGATTACCATAATTTTGTTTTTTCAATGAAAGCGAGCAATCCAGTCATCATGGTTCAAGCTTATCGCTTACTAGTGACTGAAAGGTATCTAGACGGTTGGGATTATCCAGACGGTTGGGATTATCCAGACGGTTGGGATTATCCATTGCATCTAGGAGTTACTGAGGCTGGAGAAGGTGAAGATGGAGGAATGAAGTCTGCAATTGGAATTGGAGCTCTTCTTCAGGTAATATTCTTTTCCAATATCATTGCTATAGTTCGTAGTTTTCAAGATAGCTTGGTGCAAGTTGATTTTTTTAAGCCCTTCATTATCTGTCAAACCATATTTAGTCCTCTTCTCCTCTCTACTTGGTATGTTTCTTAAAAAAAATATTTAGAGTAGAAGAATGCCATTATTCAATTCAGCATAATACAAGTACTTTTTGACATTGTGACGATCAAAATGTTTTGTGCACTCTTTTCGACATTAATGTTGGCAACTTGACATATGTATGAACTTATTTATCATCTTTTATGTATTGAATAGCATTTTAAAATTTGCTTGGCATCCAATGATGCATAATGTAACTTTGTCACGTGTCGTTAGTCTATCCAATCAGGAAATTTTTACAATATAATTCATTTAAACTATCCCAGTACATATATTAAATGATTCCATGCGCAAGCATGTTTGGACAAGGAAAATTTACCGTTCATTTAAACTTGACATATGTATGAACTTATTTATCATCTTTTCTGTATTGAATAGCATTTTAAAATTTGCTTGGCATCCAATGATGCATAATGTAACTTTGTCATGTGTCGTTAGTCTATCCAATCAGGAAATTTTTACAATATAATTCATTTAAACTATCCCAGTACATATATTAAATGATTCCATGCGCAAGCATGTTTGGACAAGGAAAATTTACCATTTCTTTGTTAATTTTGGGATATAGGCTACTGGTACAAAATAGAGAGGAATGATGTAGTTTATTTATATATTTTATTTTACAGGATGGATTAGGTGATACAATTAGCGTTTCACTGACGGAACCACCTGAAGACGAAATTGTTCTCAGCAGAAAATTAGCTAACCTGGGAATGCTGGCTTCTAAATTTCAAAAAAGAGTGGTAAGTTTTTAACTCTAGTTCGTTCTACACAATTTGAGGAACATGTTAAAAAAGGAACAAGAATTTAAGAATTAATCAGTTGTAATTCGAACAGTTTCCTTTTGAAGGGAAGCACGAACGTTATTACACTTTCCGGAGAAGAACAGGGCAACTTCCTTTGCAGAAAGAAGTATACTTCAACTTTCAATACAGATGTTATATATAACTCACTTCTAACTATAATTTCTCGATTTATAGGGAGAAGAGGTTGATTACAGTGGAGTTCTACATAGGGATGGTTCGGTTCTTATGTCTGTATCACTCGATAAATTGAAGGTAAGTTTTAAATTAGCCTTGTTCTTAAGAAGTTTTGCGGTACGAAGAATATTATCTATAATTGCATGCCCCCAGCTTATTTTTTCATGATAGCTAAGTTGTATTGTTGGAAACAAATGAACTTTGGCTGAGTCGTGTATTTTTTCATGATGTCTTGAAGACGTTCCGGCGTTCTGCTCATGGGTGCAAGCAGCCAAACAATCACTGCCGCCTCTAGGATAAAACAACATCTCTTTGTTTGGTTTCGTAGTATCGATCCGTCTGCACAAATGGAGTCGACTTATTTGCACTTAAAAAACACTGCTCGGTTTTTAGGAAAAAGGAGTTTCGTGGAGAAGAAGAAGAACGGCTTATGTCATTTATATTTTTGATTTCGTCTAACAATCAATTTTAATAAATAGAATACCAAGTCGAATGTTTTACTAAGTCGTGGGGTGATCGTTGGATCGAAAAACGGATCTGAAGTTTTACCGTCTCAAAAAAATAACGGTCAAAAAACGTTTACCAATTTCGTCCAAAAATATTAATGTTGCACTACAACAAGCTCAAGCCCGAGGCCGGGCCGAGTCGATCGGTCGACGCACACCTATGGCGGTCAAGCATGGTCTTTTTTCTCACAAAAGAGCATTATTGGATGCCTAAAGGGTTCAATTTAGCCTTTAAGAATCAAGTATAAATACTTGATTTTTTCTATAGTCATACAATGTGGGACTATTCACATATATAAGAGTCTCACACTTAATCAATTTTTTAATCATTCACCTAAAATTTTAAAAAAAATTCAACAATCCCCCACTTGAATTTTTTAAAAATATTTTTTTCCAAGCAGCTTTTAAAAACATAAAATTGTGCATAAACAAAGGTGTCTTTCGACTTGAAGCTTTGCATAGTGGATATGTTTCAGTTGTTACTAGAGTGACACGTAATCTTGAACTCTATTTCTAACATCAAACCACATACAATCTTTCTAGAATGCAATCAAATAGCCGTGCATTTATGGTCATGCACATCTATCTCAATTTAGTGAATGCTATAAGAATTTGACCCAAAATTCCATAGAAACGGTCACATTTTCACATGCACATAGATGAGTCTATCAAGAGTACCTCTGAAGGTAGGTACTCCACTCTATATAGAGTATAGATCTCATTAAAAGTTTCTATTAATTCATTTCTTCTTCAATTCATATCACTTCACAACTTGTTCTTACCCATTGAACATAGTTTTTAGGATCTCCAATCATTAGGTCGGGTTACCATTATGTGATTCAACAATCTAAGGGCAGTAGTCCCATTCTTTTGGAGGTTTTAAGGATTTTTTCTCTGACTAATCCTTTCGTCAAAGGATCAGCCACATTCTCATCACTGCGTATGTAATCCACTCGAACAGCTCCTAAAGAGAGTAACCCTTTAACAGCGCTGTACTTACGACGTACCTGTCGTCTCTTTACCGTTATAATAACGTTCTGTACTTTTGCGATAAATGTGGTACTATCGCAACAGATCAACGCATCTAGTATCCGTTTTCCCATTAAGGGATCTAAGTTAGTAGATTTCTTAAGTAATCCGCTTCTTCACTAGCTGTGGCTAGTGCTATCATCTCAAACTCCATAGTAGACTGAGCCAAAATAGTATGTTTCTTAGATTTTCAAGAAATAACTCCACCAGCAATGCTAAATATATAGTCACCGGTTGCTTTCGAATCATCAGATAAAGTATTCCAGTCTGCATCGGTGCATCCTTCACGGACAGCTGGAAACTTTTCATAATGTAACCCAAGGTTCATAGTTCATTTTAGGTATCTCATGATCCTTTCGTTAGTATGTCAGTGCTCTATACTAGGTCTACTAGTAAACCTGCATAATAATCCCACTACATAGACAATGTCGGGTCTAGTATAATCACTGGCATACCGAAGGCTATCAATGATGCTCGCATAATGAGATTTACATCTTCAACAGTGTTCTTAAATAGTTTTACACTAGGATCATGTGGGTGTACATGCAGGTTTACCGTCAAAGTAATTCTATTTCTTTAGTATCTTCTCAATGTAATGAGATTGATCCAAAGAAATTCTCTTTTCTGATCTAGTAATCTTAATTTCAAGGATTACACTCGCTTCACCTAGATCTTTCATATCGAAGTTGACACTTAACAAAGATTTGACATTATTTATAGCATGATTGTTTGATCCAAAGATAAGTAAATCATCTACATACTGACATATAATAATGCAAATGTCATTCTCAGATTTATAGTAAATACATTTGTCACTTTCATTAACTTTAAAACCATATGAGATTGTTATCAAATTTCTCATGTCATTGCTCAGGTGCTTGTTTTAAACCATATAATGATTTATCTAACTTGTAAATTTTATGTTTTTGACCATAAATTACAAAGCCTTCAGATTGGTCCATATAAATTTTCTCTTCTAATTCACCATTTAAAAATGCAGTTTTAACATCCATTTGGTGTATTATTAAATTAGAATAGATGCTAGTGAAATTAGTTCTCGAATGAATGTAATTCTAGTTACAGGTGAAAGTCTATATTTTCTCTTTGCTTAAACCCTTTAGCTACTAAACAAACTTTATATTTATCAACCGTTTCATTATGCTTTAATTTCTTGTTAAGTATCCATTTACAGTCTATAGACTTACAACCAGATGATAAATCTACTAAGTATCAAGTCTGATTGGATTGCAAAGAATTCATCTCATCATTTATAGTCTCTTGCCAAAAATCGGCATAAAAAATCTGAACCGTGATCTTTTGTAATTCTTGCTCTTTTACTTTCTCTAGATTCGTTTTTAGAAGATTCATTTTGTTCTGTTCTAATAGGTATAGTGTTACTTGATGTGTGCCTCCACTATTCCTTAATTTAAAAGGAAATTTCAATTCATAAAATTCAGCATCATTATATTCTATTATATTGTGTGTATTCAGATCATAAAAAATCTATATGTTTTGCTATTAACAGCATAGCCAATAAATACACATTCAAATGCATTACTTGCTAATTTTACTCTCTTAGGGTCATATATACGAACATATGCTAAACATCCCCAAGTTTTAATATAAAACACATTCGATTTATAATATCTTAAAATTTCCAAGGTGAAAATTTTGCTTTTTGACTAAGGGATTCTATTCAAAACATAACACACGATCAATAAGATTTCACACTCACCAATGTGATGATGCATCCGAATTAAGTAAAATAGCAACTACTAACTCAGTTGATGTTCCTATTTTTCCTTTCAGCTTTACCATTCATTTCAGATGAATATGGTGCAGTTCTTTCATGTATTATTCCATGTGAGTTGTAAAAGTCAATAAATAAACTTGATTCTTATTCAGTTCCTCTATCACTACGTAATTTTTTAACTTTTTATTAGACTGATTTTCAATTTCAGTTATGAAAGATTTAAACATTTCAAATGCATCACTTTTATTTTTCATAAGATATACATAAGTAAAATTAGAGCAATCATCAATGAAAGTGATAAAGTAGCGGTGTCCATTTCTAGTCAAAGTGGCATCAAACTCATATATATCAGAATGAATCAAGTCTAAGGGTTCTGATTCTCTAATTACAGATTTATTTGGGATTTTAGTTATTTTTGCTTAATTACAAAAACAACATTTTTCAAAATCATTTAGCGACATATTAGGGATTATACCTAAGCTACTCATGTTCTTTATAATTCTTTTATTAACATAACATAGTCTGGAGTGTCAGATATTAAAATCACACAACATATAAGCAGAAGCAGACATTTCATTACATTCAACATTCAGTTTAAACATTCCATCGGTTGCATAACCTATATCCACAAACATACCATTCATAGGGTGGTGTACATATCAGCTCCAAAAGTCTGTGTAAACCCAGTCTTATTAAGAAGATAACCCAAAACAAGATTCTTTCTCATTTCTGGAGTGTGCGTTTTACGTTTTTCAGAATGACGGTCTTTACAGAGGTAAACTTCAGCTCTATGCTGTCAATCCCAACAACAATGGTGGTGTGAGAGTCTCCTAACAACACTTAATTGTCCTCAGTCTCCGTGTATGTTTTGAACATAGCACGGTCATAACAGACATGACGTGTAGCGCCAGTATCTACCCACCAGACCTTTGATCCACCGACAAGATGAATCTCATCAAAAATCATAGCGGTAAGAGGCTCCTCAGTCAGGTTAGCTTGCGGTGCAGAGCTTGGCCTATTCTGACACTTTCGTGCCATATGACATGGTTTTCCACAGTTGTAACAAAGAAACAACTATCCAGTGTCATTCTTTTAGGGTGGTTTCTGTTGATCTTTGTTCAAATTCTGTTTGTTGCGGTTCTAATTAGGCTTGCAGTTTCGATTTTTAAAGCTTTTGTGATTTGGTTTCAGAAATGCAGCTTTCTTAGTGTTGCCTGAAACAGCAAGCACTTCTTCCTTCATATCCTGTATATGAGATTCCTTCTCAATTCGGAGACGGGTTATTAGACTTTTCTAATGAAAATTCTTTAGTTTTATGTCTAAGATTATTTTTAAAATTCTTCCAACTGGGAGATAACTTATCAATCAAAACTGCCACTTGAAACCGTTCATTTAAACTCATACCTTCAGAGATGATCTCATGAGTTATTTTCTGAAGCTCATGAGACTGCATCTCTACGGACCTGACATCTGGTATTTGAGGTAGCGACTGATAGCAAACTTCTTTACTCCTGTTTCCTCTGAATCATACTTTATTTTGCAGCGCTTTCCAAATTTCCCTTGTTGTTTTGTTGGAGTTGTAATAGTCGTAGAGATTGTCGTTGATGATGAAGTTCTTGCAGAGATAATCCTGCTCTGTCCAGATTTGCAACTCCTTCGGTTTCTTTGTCAAAGCTTTCAGTAGATTCGCGTCTGCTTCGCCGGGTCTGTCTAGCAGCTGCGGTTTATCTGTTGTCAGCATAGCGGCTACCTTCCTCATTGTCAGACAGAACTCCATCTTCTGTCTTCATCGCTTGAAATGGAGGCCCTCGAATCTAAAGGGCGCAGCGGACACCATGGGGACCTGAAACAGCGATGCGGGGGCGGCGACATCTAAATCAGCAGCAGAAGTTATTGTTGTCAGTGTCATCTTTAATTTGTTGGAAACAAATAAACTTTGGCTGAGTCGTGTACTCTGAGACCGTCTTGAAGACGTTTCGGCATTTTGCTCAAGGGTGCAAGTAGTCAAACAATTGCCGCCGCTTCTAGGATAAAGCAGCCTTTTTTTGTTTGGTTTTGTAGCATCGATCCGTATATACAAACGGAGTCGACTCAGTTGCACTTAAAAAACACTGCTCGGTTTTTAGAAAAAAAGAGTTTCGCGGAGAAGAGGAAGAATGGCTTGCGGAAGAAAAAATGTTCGTTACAAAGTCGAACGTTTTACTGAGTCGTGGGGTGATCGTTGACTCAAAAAACGAATATCGTCTCAAAAAAATAAATGTCAGAAAACGTTTACCAATTTCGTTCGAAGATATAATTGCTGCACCACAACAAGGCCCGGGTCGGGTCGAGCCGGTCGGTCGGCACGCGCGTGTGGTGGTCAAGCATGGTCTCCCTCTTCACAAAAGAGCATCATTGGGTACCCAAAAGGTCCAATTCAGCCTTTGAGAATTCCTATTGTCCTACAATGTGAGACTATTCACATAAACATATATATATATACACACATATACATATATATATATATATATATACACACACACACACATATACATACACACATATATACATATATGAATGTCAACTTTTTAATAATTCACTTAAAATTTAAAAAACTTTTCCAACATGTATTGATGATTGTTCCTCACTGTCAGACACCGGAACTTCTATACAAGTCTCTTGCAGCTAAACTCGTGGTTGGCATGCCATTTAAGGTCTGTTTCGATAAGTTATTTTATATTTTTATTTTATAATAACAGAAGAATTTTGCACTTTTCTGACTACTGAGAAGTCAGGATTTGGCAACGGTTGATTCAATTTTGCTCAGAGAGCTTCCTCCTTCGGAAGATGTTGATTCTGTGTGTAAATTTGATCTGTTAATCCTAACATTAATTTCTTTCGTTTAATAATTTTACATGAAGTGGTTAAAAATTTAATCTTTTATTCCAGAGATTGGCTCTAAAAAGATTGATTGATGTCAGTATGGGAGTTTTGGTACCTTTATCCGAACTGCTTACTAAACAACTTCCTAATGCTATTGCACTAGTAAATCTTCAAGAACTTTGGACTGGCGCCTACAAGCTTTTGCCTGAAGGTAAAACCTTTTAAAATTCATTGAATCATAACGTGCAAAGTATGAAACCATTAAATTTTGGTCCTTTATCCATCAAACAAAACTGCGGATTTTCCCAACATTCTTTCAAAAGGATTAAATTTTGTTTCATTTGATACTTTTTAATTTTTTTTTAATGTAGGCTCTAGACTAGCTGTGATGCTAAGAGGCGATGAACCCTACGAAGATCTCAATGTACTTGAAGAAGTTAATGATATCATCATGTTACTGCACAACTTGCCATACACTGAAGATAAAATAAGCAGGGTTCATGCAGCAAGAAGGTAGTATTTTATCATAAATATATTTTGTTTTGAAAAAAAAAATTCGGTTTGAAATGCTTTAGCTTGAATTTCTCCTCCTCCTTTTTTCAGGCTTTTTGATTACTTAAAAGATAAAGCTCTGAATTTCCCTGTAATTCATCATTTACAATATCCTGAAGGAACCGATAAGTAAGTTTTAAAATGCCACTGTATAACATAATGTGAATTTTTTATCCGTGACACCTTTTTCACACAAATACAGAGATGATCTGCTAATTGAGGCTGGAAGCAATGTTGGTGCTCTTCTCGTTGATGGACTCGGTGATGGTTTAATGCTTGAGGCTCCTGATCAAGATTTTGACTTTTTGAAAAATACTTCTTTTAATTTACTTCAAGGCTGCAGAATGCGCAACACAAAAACAGTAAGCTATTTGTTACTTATGTTTCATATCATCCTTCAATGATTTCTGCTTATATAATGAAATGGAAAAATATAAAAAGAAAGAAAAAATGCTACTAATACCAAGGTTTAAGTACTCGGTTTCGCTCATTTAAGATTTTCTTAGTTTCATACGATTTTGGAAATTTCGGTTTTGGTTTCGTTTCGGTCCCAATTTTGATCTTCAGCGGTTTTTTATTGAAAATGCAACTAAAATCTTTGTAAAAGTAAAACAACAAATTGCATTTTACTAAATCCTAAGCAAATTAAAATTAACAATAAATTCAATTTAATAATAAATTAAACTTAATTAAACAAGAATTTTAACTTAATAACAAAATGTCCAGCCTAACACAAAATAATCTTACACAAAATAGCCCAAGTTAAAACACAGTCCAATCAACTTAATAATAATCCAAATCCATTTCTTGTCACTCTTAGGAATTTTCTCCCTCTCTCATAATTGATTGCCGCTCTCAAAACCAATCGCCGAACCTTTAGAAAAAAAAAACTAAATTTTCTCTTAAAACCGACTGCCGCTCTCGAAACCGACTGCCGCGATGCTACTAGATAGCCGAAGACAAAGCTTCTACTCTCAAAATTGAGTTTACGATGATAGGGCAAGGAAGAAATTGAATCGGCGATGCTAGGGCAAGGAAGAAATCAAGGTCGAGTATGCTGATTTAGATGATATTTTGGTTTCAAATTTTTTTGTAACCCCTAACCGAAATTGATATTTTCCTCTGGTTTCGGTTCTGTTACCGTGGATACCGGTACGGTAGCATCGAAATTTCGAGATACCATCTAATACCTCAAACCATGTCTAATGCTATAAACACTGTTTAGAATGGTATGTTCCAATGATTTACTTAGGACATTGTTAAAGAGACTCTATTTTCGGATAAGAAGTAAATTTTAAGGGTTCCAGCTAAAAAACGATTATTGAGACTTCATCCGAATAAAACAGTTTACAATTTTACTTATTGTACAATGCAAAAGTCGGCAACAATCTGTCAAAATCGAAAAGAAAAAAACGAGACGGTTCGTCGAAAACCATTTTCGGTGGGGTCTAGTCAGAAAAAGGGTGAGAAGACAATAATAGACCATCGAAAAACCAAAGGTAGCTACAGATTTATTTCCACGTTAAGGGAAGGGGCAATATAACAGTGTTGATGATTGACAACATAAAGTGGGCATATACGTGCATATATACATACATGTAGCTTAGAGTTAACAAATAACCCGTTTGAAAAATTATGATGTACCACAGGTATATGCTTCATGCCCATCATGCAGACATACAGAGTTTGATCTTCAGATGATTAGTGCTGAGATCAGGGATAAAACTTCGCATTTACCTGGCGTGTCTGTAAGTAAAAGAAATTAATAATATACGTCTTTAATTTCAATTATTTACAAGGTTATAATTTGAGGAAATTATTAACGCATCACTTGTATAGATTGCTATTATGGGTTGCTCAGTGAATGGGCAATTTGAGATGGTTGATGAAGATTTTGGGTATCTTGGTGCTCTTCTACCTGGAACGATTAACCTTTTTGTAAGGGAGGTATGTTCATATTTCAGACTCTCAGAGCATACGGTATGAAATCCATTTTACCCGGTTTGAGCAGTGGTATACAGCCGACCGAACATCGGGGTAAAATAAAAAAATTACACTGAGATCGATGGTCTACTGCCGAATAATTACTGCCTCTTGTTTTTTCTGAAAAATGATTTTGGTTTTACAAGATGCTCATGTTGGGTATATTAACTATTATTAAAATTCAAATGCAACTAAATATATAGAAATAAATAATAAAGATTTCTATATTACAGAAATTGGTTAAGAGGAATATCGCAATGGAGCAAGCAACTGATGAATTGATCCAGCTGATAAAAGACCATGGACGCTGGGTAGACCCACCGTTAGAAGAATAGACTGGTCCAAGATACAATCCTCCAGTATGATTATGGGTTTTTTTTTTTTTACTTGAAAACATGTTTTCCAATGTATTTTAGTGTTTACTCATTAGGAAATTGAACGACAGATATGTGTTGACAAATATCACAAATTTTTACATACATTTTTTTTTACATAAATTCATCTTTACATCTTTACGTACATACACACATATTTATGTACGTTGCACGCATAATCAGTCGGTAGAGAGGATCAGCTTGCCATATTGATGGAAAATGAGATTATTTTAAAACGTGCACACAAAAAAGAGGACCAATGTTCTCTACAGATTTTGCCTTGGACATATTTGCTTAAATATCTCAAAATTTGTAGAGTTGTACAATAGTGTAGAAATAGATTGTTTGATTGTATGATTATGAAAAAATAAAAATAAATCATTTGTTCATTAATTTCAAATGCATCTTTACCATGTTTGGAAGATAAAGTCATTTGCTGTATTAGAAACAAATGATGAAAATATTAAGAGAATGAAATTTACAAAATAATTGATAACTAAATGCAGATTAGACACATGCATACGCATGTGATAAAGAGGGGCGTAGCCACATGAAAGCTGGAGGTCACGTGACCTCGCCATCAATTAAAACTAATAATAGTATCATTCTTGTCTGCCAGCAATTAAAATGAATAACAGTGTCGTTATTCTTTGCTCCATATAACCCTAAACCATTTTCATTTAGGGATGGCGATGGGGCGAGTTGGGATGAGATTTTTCTATTTCAGACCCGTCTTGGGTTTTTCAAACTCTGATCTAGATCCGCCACGTAGATCCAGTTTGGGTCTGAATTTTTGCCCCGAATCGAAATCCGTACGGGTTAGAGTAGATATGCTCTGTCCCAAGATTCGGTGAGACATTATATGTTCATTCATAGTTGTGTATTAATGCACGTATATTTATTTATTTTATTTGTAAGTGAGATTGTCGCAAAATGATACATTAAATATAAATTATAATATGTTTACAATGATGCCGAGAAAATAATAAAAATTCGGTGTAGAATAATAATTCAAAAAATATGCGTATGTTATTATATAATTATCAATAATGCAATTTAATACTATAACCATCCTATAACTTAACTTGTTAAATGAACATGATAATATCCATAATATAACCACTCATTTGTAAAGGTTAACAAATCACTATGAAGAATTTGATATTATGATTCAACAGAATGAAAATAGAAAGGATTTTCTTTATTGATGATATTTGAGAAATGATACTACCGATTAAAAGAATATGTTGCACATAGTTTTCCGTTATAGTGTACAATATTATTTATTTAGGCCGAATTGCTTGTGAGGCCTAAGTCTTAGTCCAAGTCTTCATTATACCTGAATCAAAACAATTGCTAATACTATGAGATCGGCTTTGACTTATTCTTTTCTCAACCCTCCTTCAAACCGATATTAAGGTTAGGGTTATGGTGATTTTCAATTTTCACTGCCACTTCAATTTTCTTTCTTCGATTTTCAGTAAGTTGAGTGAAGTTTCTGGTTTGCGGGCATTCTTCAACTTGAATACTTGTGAGATCTAAGCATCTTCAGTGAGAATATCAGCTATTTTGTTACGATGATTGAGCTGCCTTGATATAATTAGATTTCTGACTTGTGAGCTTTTGAAAGTTCCATGCTGAAGTTACTTGAATCCGGCTAAATCAGATCTTGATCTCTTTAATTCACAAGTCACTTCGGAAACTGATTAAGTTCTGTGCTGACAATGCTTTTGTGAGAACATCGGCACTAAGGCACATGTATATGATTTACTTGTAGTTTCTCTTTTAAAATCTGTTCTCGAACAAAACAAAGTCTATTTCGATGTGCTTTGTTCTTGAGTGTAATATGAGATTTACAGATATATAAACTATACTCTGATTATCATACCATAATATCGGTTTGATCTTTGATCTGATTTTTAATTCACCTAAAAATGGTCGTATCCACATTATTTCTACTGGTGCACTTGCTACACTACTGTATTCAGCTTTACCGCTGGATCTAGAAATGGTTGATTGTTTCTTTGAACATTGATATTGGATTGTTGCCAATGTAAATACAATATCCAGTTACTAATTTTTTATCATTCGGACCAGTAGATCAATCTGCATTTGCGTAACCAATTATATTGAGATTGTTGCACACTTTTAAAGATAGACCATAATTTACAGTTCTTTTAAGATATTTCAGTATTCGTTTCACTGCTTTCCAACGCTCATTCAATGTTTCCTGCATAAATTGGCACACATTGTTAACACTAAATGAGATGTTTGGTCTAGTAATTTTTGTATACTGTAAAACACCAACAATGCTTTTATATTGTTTAGTATTAGTTATGGGTTCTCCCCTGTTTTTAGATAAATGTTGGTTGGTTATTATTGGAGTTGGCTGTGATTTGGCCCATCTATTTTAGACTTGATCGGTAGCTCTGTAATATACTTCTTCTGGCTTAGAATTATTTCTGAATTTGACTTCCTCTTGACTTCTATGTCCAGAAAATAATTTAAGCTTTCAAGATCTTTGATTGAGGACTGCTTGTTCAGATATTGAATGAGATTGTTGATTTTAGATTCATCATCACCTGTAATAATTAAGTCACCAACATATATGAGGATGTAAATAGCTGAAATTTGATTCATCTTAGTAAAAAGCGAATTGTCTTATTTGGTAGACTGATAACTCAAATTAACTAATGTGGTTTTCAGTCTATAAAACTCTTGGAGCTTGTTTAAGTCCATATATTGCCCTGTTAGCTTGCACATATAATTCATGTTTTGTTTATATCCTCGTGGTTGCTCCATATAAACTTACTCCTGTAGAATACCATTTAAAAAGGCATTATTAACATCTAACTGCCTAATGCCCCAGTTTCTGTATATAACAATAGTGGGAACAACTCTATTGTAGTTGGCTTAACAATGGTGAGAATGTCTCATTAAAGTCAAATTCATGTTGTTGAGTATATCCCTTGGCAACTAGTCTTGCTTTATATCTGGCAATAGTTCCATCGGGATTTTCTTCAATCTACAAGTCTATTTGCATCCAACTATGTTCTTATTGTTTGGTGGATACACTAGATCCAATGTTTTATTTCTTATGAGTTCAATGTATTCCTCATCCATAGCTGTTTTTCAGTTTTTGTCTCTAAAAGCTTGTTCAAAGGTCTTTGGCTCTTCATGCATTGTGACCGCAGTACATGGTTTTGGCCTAAAATTTCCACTCTTTGCCCTTGTGATCATAGGGTGACTTGATCTCACTTATGGCTCATCATGTGATGATTCTTCTCTATTAACTTGATCAATGTTATTTTATGAACTGCCTTCTTGGTCATCTGGATTTCCTTCACTAAATGTTGGCTTTGGCTGATTGAATGTGCAAGTGATTGGTTGAGATGACTAGGTTGCTCTGTTGGTTCATAATCTGGTTGATTATACAGTTGTGAATCAAGACCTTCTATAGTCTTCTCAGCTTTCTTTGATCCCATGCATCTGAATATATAGCAATCTCTAGAAATTAAACATTTAGATTATATATCTTGTTGATTGTCTTTATATCCGTGCCACTAAAAGGGAATACATGTTCATTAAATGCAACATGTCTGCTTATAAAAAAATTTCCATTTGCATCTAGACACTTGTACCCTTTCTAATTAACTCCATATCGTAAAACTGCACATGGATTTGATCTGAGATTCAATTTGTTAGCATTATATGGTCTTAGATAAGGAAAATGTAGACACCCAAAGGCTATTAAGTTTTAATAATCTGGCTTTTCTACTGGACTGAATCCCTTCAACACTTTTGTTGGCAGTCTAGTAATTAGATATACTACTATGTTGAATGGATCGTGCCAAAATTTTAGTTGTAATGATGCTTGTACAAGTATAGTAAGGCCAAATTTAACAACGTGTCTATGTTTTCTTTCAACTAAACCATATTGCTCAGAAGTATAAGAAATGTCGTTCTATGCATTATTTCCTTTCTATTAAAGATATTACCAAGTGCTTTATACTATTTCCACCATCTGTTTGCATAATCTTCACTTAGGAATTAGTTTGCTTTTCATTTATGGTTATAAAATGAACTACAATATTATATGTTTCTTATTTTTCTTTTAGAAAAATTCCAAGTGTACCTAGAATATGCATCAACAAATGATATCTATAATCATAATCAGAACTTATAGGTGTTGGACCCCATAGATCAGTAACAATTGATTCTAATGGTTTTATATATTCATTCAAGGAATCATTAAATGCTAACTTGCGACTTTACCCATCTGGCAATAAGTACAAACATATGGTTGTGAAATATATCAAAGGTAATTTTATTTTCTGTAAGCACTTGTTTTACAACATTTGCATTGGGATGACCAAGTTTATAGTGCCACAAACCAAATATACTCATATTTCTTTTAGTTTAAGTTATTTCAAACAGATTACAAAACTTTTGCCATCATACATGATTGCTGCAGTTAACTAGATTGAACTTGCACAACTCTCTGATTGCATCACCTTGTAAGATAATTTCTTTGGTCAGTATTTCTCTAACTAAACAATACTTAGGATAAAACTCAAATTATACATTACTATCTCTTGCAAATTGAGATACATTCATATTATTTCTCTTTATTTCTTGCACTTTTAAAAGATTCTTTAAAATAATTGCCTTTCACCTTTGATATATGCATTTCCAATATGAGTAATCTTAGTAGACTTACCATTTCCCATGCATATTGACTGTTTACCTCTGTACTCTTTATTCTCAAGATGTATGTTTTCAAGATTGCTTATTATGTGGTTGGTTGCTCTTGAATCAGGGTACCGGCTTTCATCTTGAATGTGCTCAGGCCTTGTGATTTCATTCAGATTGTGATTTTTGTTATTATTTGACCGAATACTTGTGTCTTGTTGCACTTGAGCCATGTTTGCACTAGGATTTCTTTGGTTGCTTGTATTCTGATTTGGCACATTATTTGGTTGAATCTGAAATAACATTTGACTGTTGTGTGAGTACTTTTTCACAAATCTGATTCTTTGGTCTATTACTATTATTGTTCCATCTTCCTCTACCTCTTGATCTGTTTGAATATCTATCTCTTTGATAAGACTGACTCGGTTTATTATAGTTTCGACTTTTGTTATTGAAATTGGTTGCATAGTTGATTGATAAACCTGAATCTTGTGGCTTCTTGTGATCAATTTTTGGTTTATGTGCAAGCAGAGTTGAGTGTACATACAACATAAATGGTAAAGTTTCTTGTGATGATATAACTACTACAACTACTTCATATTCTTCATTAAATCCATTTAAAATAGTTAGAACTTGCTCGTTCTTTGACACTTTATGTCCTGCAACCTCTAACAAGTTGCATATTGTCTTGACCAGCGGTAAGTATTCCCTCATAGATTGATTGTTTTTTATGATATTTTGCAATTATCTCTTGTAATGCATAACTTGGCAGTATACTGTGTGTTGAATATTCTTTCAATTGTGGTCCAAATTTCATTAAATGATTTGCATCCGATCATTTGTGACAACAGATTTGCGCTGATCGACGAAAGTAGCCAAGAACTCATTAATCATTCTTGCCTGTGATATTTTATGTATTCTTCATTACTAATCATCTTGTTTTGCTGATCAGTAATGGATCTTGCTGAGATGGACATGGTACCAAGAACAAACCCTTTAAGGCCAGATTCTTGAATAACGGTTTCGACTTGAAGACTTGGGCCTCACAAGTAATTCAGCCTAAATAAATAATATTGTACGCTGTAGAAGAAAACTGTGTACGATATATTCTTTTAATGAGTAGTATCATTTCATAAATATCATCAGTAAAGAAAATCCTTTGTGTTTTCATTCTATTGAATCACAGTATCAAATCCTTTAATTCTTCATATGGTATTAGAGCCAACTCAAGCTTAATAGCAATTCTATCAAATACAGGAACATCAAAGGTTGTCTGTTAAAACAAAGATAGAGAAACAAAGGTATCAGTAGAATTAGATTCATCACGTGATATTCAGGTAACCTATCAGAGAAATTTCATCATTTGGGTTATTAGTGGATTTACTTACGAAAATAGGTGTCGTGCCAAGGAAAGTTGTTAAATTTTTGGCTGCAATAAGCTTTCTTTCAAGAAGATAAGCAAATTCATAACAAGAAGACCCGGAAAATCTAAAGCAGAAACCAAGAAAGCCATCAAAAGTAGAAAGAGAGCAATTGCTTCACCAAGAACCCATATGATCACTCTCATCATTTGGTTTTGGTTGTAGCATACTTGATCACACTACATGTTTTAAGCAATCTTGCATCTGTCAAATTTTGAGACTATACGTTTATTTATCTCTGTGTTGATTCATCATGGCCGACAAAAATGAATACTCAGTAACTTCTGAAAATACTGCAAACTCTCAGCAACAAGTTATAGAAGAAACTGAAAGATTAATCAAGATAGTCATCAGTCCACAAAGTCAGCTGATCACTGTTCATCCCGAAGAAGAAAACTATCTTTTGTGGAAACTTCAAGTCTTCATTATACTTGAACCAAAACAATTGTTGATAATATGGGATCGGCTTTGACCCATTCTTTTCTCATTTCCAATAATCACAATTATCTATATATAATGAGAATACCTCAAAATGAAGCTTTTGAAATGTCCAAAACATTCTTCTGACCTTCTACTGTATGGTAAGGATATTTATGTTATTAGGGATTCCCACATTCATAAAAGGAGACAATATCTGCCGACTCTCCCATTGCCTAAAATTACTCTTTTCTCAATGAGTTTTTCATACAAGGTCTAAAATCAAAAATCATTCTAAATTCCTTTATTATATACCGTTTAACTTGAATCATGGAATTTTTGAATAAAGCATGGATCACCACTCAGTTTTAGCAAACGTGGGAGTGGTGGGGAAAGCAGAAGACTAAAAATATTCTTCCAGAGAGTTCATTGGCACACAATAAGAAATTAACGTGTTCACTAGAAGGTCATCCAACGCAGGACCAAGGGGCTCTCTGGAATCAGGTATGTTTTCCTCTAAGGATCATCAATACTCCTTTTTGATGAACCTAGGGATTTGCATAATGGTTTTTTCCCTTTGAGTAGTAGCTGTCCTCAATAAGAGGAGATACTATGGTTATTTAATTGGCCCATGTGTGCTGCATGGGCGACAACCCATGTTTGGTGGAGGACACGCCGATGACTATTATACATCCACTCAGATACATCCCCTACGAGCAGAAGGAGATGTCTTGCCAGTTCAAGTTCGATTGGGAAACTGAGTGTAGATTTGAGTGTATGCAGTAGTTTATTCAAAGTAAAGGTTGTTAGGGATTTGAGCTTCAATTCTTTAAATGATTTTTTAAGAGTTTTGAGTCATCTTATTTAAAAGCTTTGAATTGTAATAAACATAGGAAGAAATTTAAGAAATGAATGGGAGTAATTTATTCACTGGAAGGTATTAGTAATTGGATTCTAATGAGATCATTGTAGAGGGACTTACTCAAATAATTGCGCCAATTTATATGCAAGTGGAAATAGTTTACAAGTGACAACAATTTGAACTTGAGGAGTTTATAATATAGTGGTAGTTTGAGGAAGAAATGATTAAGCTAAAAGAAAAGTTTGTGTTGGAAAGGAGTATTATAAGCTTTAGGCATTTCCATGTCTGATGTGTAGTGGTAGAAGCAGACTGGGTAAAAAGGCAGTTAAAGTGGTAGTATCCACTATTTATTTACATGGAGAGTAGTTGGACCACATCAAGCTAAGATTTTGTCATATAATTTAGCTTATATAGTACACATGCATTTTTTTACTTTAGATGTTGCAATATCAGTCACATAACATGTATCATTTCTCAACCAAATATTCAATTTGTTTAACTCAAATAATTTTTACTTATGATCGAATAAATGAAACCGAAATGTAGAATTCACAAAGAGCATTGAGCATAGAATTCTCTTGTAATAAAAAATAATATCAAACCTAACTAATTTCTTCGTCCTTTAATATTGTGCCAGTATGCATGGCATGTCCATTGGACTTCCTTAGCTTAGTGTAAACACCCGTTATGGTTAAAAGTTTACCTGGATTTGCAGTACCCGTCTTTAAATAATGTTCGGTCATGGATACCTTAGCTATTGCCATGAATTCTCCAGAGGTGGTACTGCATAACAAATATGTAGCACATAGTCATGTGACATTACAGTCCAAGTACTAAAGGTATGCCATGCATCATTTTGTAGTGACTTGAGGTACGTGTATGCATTTTCAAGTATATTAGCTACAAGGAATTTCATTTATTTAATCATGAGCAAAAGGTAAATATACAGAATATGTGTTTTACTTTTAGTTCTCTGATATATTTTACTGCCCAAATAACGAGGTAGCATCATGTTATAACGATTGTTGGACATTAGTTGATATAATGTGATATATTTAACAGAACTGTATAAATCTTACTTTTACATTTTTTTTTGGATTTCAAACTTTAAATAGTGCCAATTCTATTGCATATGTTTTCTTTTATACATTTTTTTTCTTTTTTACAGTGCTTACATATGTGGGTTTCGATGATATCACACTCTAAAACACATTATTATCAAACAATGTTCTAATCTAACTTTAAAGCTAAGCTTGAAGAAGTTATAAAATTATTAATACCCATTAATAATGGCCATTTTTGAATGGTGAAGGTTCTTAGGTAGTGTTAAAAATGCACATATTTATCATGTCCTTATAACTAAATGTTATTTAAATTAAGGGTTTATCTTCAGTTTAAACTACAATTACTCCCACATTCTTAGACTTTTAAAGCATTACCTAAATCTAGAAAGTAAATATTGATTTTTAAAGAATACTACAAAATAAAACGATTACAAGAATGTAAAAAACATTAAGTATTGCCCTCAAATAGTTAATCTATTTAATCTCCCTTTTTTCTTTTGAATTTTAGTTTTTATGGGTATCTACACATTAAAACTATAGCTTAAACCTTTACCCCTGTAAAGACCCGCAAATCCATCTTCCGAAAACTCGACACCGATACGTCCACTGTACCAACTGTCGAAAAATCGAATGGCGGAAATGCGAAACTTTAGTGTTTGAAAGAAGAGGTAGAAGAAAAAGAAAGAAGAACAACAGAACAACATCAGAATCTCACAGTCGCAGCGGAACAACATATAATAGATAAATGACTAATCTTTAATCAAAAGAACTATATCAGTTTATACATTACATCATCAGAGTGTACAACAACAATATACAACACAGCACATCAATGGACAGTCATATAAACCTGTCCTCATACAAAATACACAGCGGAATAATACATAGTATAAGTGATACGTCTCGCCATCTAGCTCGCCCCTTGAGCTCCATAGCACTCCAAAATCCAGAATAACCTGGTAACCTAACTCTACACTGCCCGTGTGGAAATTGGTGGGCACCCAGAGTTTTAGGAAGGGAACAATAAACTCCAGGTCAGTCATGGGACTGGTGTGAGAACTAAAACAGTTATTTAATCTTTAAAACAAACAACATGATAATTTTAAAGTCAATTCGCAATGCTTTTGGAAAATGAAACTACCATAAGGCCTCCCGCACACACACACAATGCAAATGCAGAATCAGAGGAGATTTCTTCTTATGATAGTCAAAGATGCTTACTACGCAAAATCAAATCATTTTTTGATATTATTATTAGTGCATAGTGGAAAAAAGTATTTCAAAAATAGAATATCAATCTTAGCCAACATACGACTAGTATCGTATGCCTACTATAGCTACCATGTTCAATAGTAGGTTACCGCCACATTCCATGGCAGGTAATACAACTAAAACCGTACAAGTCTCGTATTGTTTCTTTGGATTTCCAACAAATGGTCAGGCTAAGGAACTTCCCATTGCCACATAGGTACGCCTCTGGAAAGACGACCCGAGAACCTAACCGGATCTTTGCCAACACAAGGCCGGGTTACCCCTAACTGGGTAGCTACTGACACGAATATGCCATCCCCCGATCGTAATGATCTATATCCGAGGATCCTCGATTCCAACAACCACATAATAATAATAATGCAGCAACCACAAAGTAAGTATTTGGGCTGCATTCCATGATACCACTTATATCCAGAAGGAATGACATACACTAAAGGGGCGCTACCCCTTAATAACATTGCCGCATCCTTCCTGTTTTGACCATTTCCGGGGTGTGAGGTCCGACGAAGTCTCATCCACAAAGCCACGCTTTGGTACAAAGCCATGCTTTGGGTCAACAAATGATCAAAGTAATGATCACAAAGATAAATGATCAAACAAATGATCATATCACAAATGATCAAACAATGATCATCACACAACAACACTCAGCATGCCACATTACCAAGTTGGGAATATATCGCTGATAACCTTCAACTACATAACCTCTAAGCTCGTACGTCACAGAGAAGGGTGTTAAGCTAAGAGAATAAATTCTCCGCCACCAACAGATATGTATTTGAAAGAAATCAGCTTTATATCTGAATTTGTAATGTCAGACATACAATCCATACAAGTCTGTTTCAAGCTCGAACAAAACCGAAGGCGCTTCCAAAGAAGTCCTTGCAATCCAGATATTCAATAATCACGTCCGGACTTCCCGTCACTAAGGGTGATAAAACCTCTATATCGGAGATCACCCGATGTAGAGTAACTCGACGGTAATCCTTCCATTTTCAAAAATATCCGGTCTACAACACCGGTCATCAAATGCAATCCATTACGATGTATCACATATTCGGAATGGGTTATACGACCCAAAGGTCCTTTCCCGGCTAACCCGAATAGTGAGCGCAACATTTTGAAAATAAGTATGGCATTCAAATTCAAACAAATCACAACAAATACCCATTCAAGGTAATTATTGATAGTCGGTTATTTAACTATCAATAGGTCTACACAACATCATCAGATTCCAAATAATTTTCTAAATTATTTATTTTCCAAAAATATCTTTACAAGATATATAATTTCCACACTTCAAGCATTTGAAAATATATTTCAAATATTCACTTTCAATTTAACTTTTAAAAGATAAAATCTTAAAACATTTTACTTCATATTTGGAAAAAATATTTCCATACCTATTAAATAACAAGTATTTCACAAATCTATTTATTTTTAACACCTGGAAAATATTCAATATACTTAAATCATAATTAAGTTTATTTTTCATTCGTTTAAGGAAAACATCCTCTTCAAACACATTCATTTGAGTCAAAACGAATGTTACGTAAAACATCGTTACGACAACTCAAAATCACTAGTATAGGGATTCGAAATTTAGATAGATATATAAATCCCAATACTATATAAAATATTTCCTTTCGAAAACCATTTACTATAACAACAGCGTTATAGTCCACCATTTCCTTATTCCTCGAAAACGTCTATTTCAACAATAAATATTGAAATCTATGTATTCGATACTTAACACATTTTAAAACATCTTTTAAAACAATTACTTCATTTCGTAATATCACTCCTCCAAAACATATCCATTTTATTTAATAATATATTCACTGTCCAAAATCGTGAATATACTTTGTTATCCGAATTCAACATTTCTACACATTTTATTCAAGGATTATCCACTGTCCAAAATCGTGGATAAAATTCCCAACCAGACTCTTATTATTACATCGTTTAACTTAACGGATAATTCGCTATCCAAAATCACGAATATATCTCCTTTAATAACCTTCTATATTTCATTTGTCAAATTCAATTGATTTCGGATTTATAAAGCAATGTTTATAAATTCACTTTTATATATTTTATAACAATTTCAACTTATAAAATCAATTTATTAGCAAAATCTATTTATATCCCATTTAAGTGCCAAAATCTAATTTCTAAGTAAATTACTTATAAATCTTTTATTTTACAACATCTATTCATTTTATAACTTCACATTATAAATCTATTAATTTCATTCACTTATGAAATCCATTTATACTTCATTTTAACACTTATAAAAACTCGTTTTATAATTCCAATATTTTAATTTGTAAATATAAATTTTCTAAATCTTTTATATAAACCGTTTATAATAATTCAAAAATCCCAATTTAAACCATTTTATAAATCAATCAACTATTTATTTCAAAAATCACACTTTGGTTATATTTCACAAAGATCATAATTTTTATAACTTAAAAATTTTAACGTTTATTTATTTAAGATGAATCAATTCAAAATTTAATAAAACGTATAATCTCAAAAATCCCTTTAAAATCAAAATCGTTATTATTTTTAAACTTCAAAAATGGATCCGATGAAGCACAAAAAAGATCAATCATGGCATCCAAATATCATATATCGATATGACAACAGAATATATAACAATATCTGTAAATAAATCAATACAGTTGAGGAATCCCGTTGGATCCCTCCAACCTATTTCCCTGCATCCACAGATGTTAGCACAATACCAATTCCATTCCAGTACGGAATATCGCGGTATATGGGATTTTAAAATATTACCCGCTATTATGCGGCGCAATAGGGTCTCATCCACTATATAATGTGGGAAATCAACTCCAAATACATATATAATACCAATTTCACTTCACGGTGAAATTATCGCGGTATATGTTTTTAATAAATAACCTCCGCTTAATATACGGCGTATAATGTCTATTTCAACACAATAGATGACAATTAATCATCCAATTATACAATCTAGAAATTTTAAATCTAACTATTTAAAATTTAAATCGAATAATTTCGATTGAGTGAGAAGTTCTCACCTTGATTTCAATTCAGTTTCAGCATTTATTTCGAATAAAATTAAACACACGTTTAATTTTACCCGAAATTTTCACTAGCTCCAAATGACTCCAATCCAGCTCCATTGCGTAGTGCTCAAAAAACGAATCCAACGCAATTCGTTTTGTATTTTTTCGACCTCGTATGAAGAAGATATTGCATTTTAAAGTTCGTACGAATTTAATATAAACAAATTTACAATTCTCTTTTTATTTTCAAACCATTTCAATCTCAACCGTTCGTTTCTGAAACCCTAGATCTAGGCCACACGAAATTGCTTCTCCCTCAAACACAAGCTCTAGGTTAGCACACGTGAAGATGAACCCAAAGCCGCCGTTCTTGTTTGAATTTTCACGGCCCACTCCATCACTTCGACGATGATCCAACACCCCCATCTCAAAGCCCGTACTCGACTCCACCCTCACCCACAAACTGGTGAAGCTTGGCTGCCCCCTGGCATCGAAGAATGCGCACAACCAAGCATGAACGCGGGTGAACTGCTGCCACCACGCGAGGCCGTGGACGATCTCCACCGTTGGATTGAAACGTCTCTCCATCCTCTACATTTTGTTAGTTGGAAGTTTATTGAATTGATTCACGGATTGGAAGATATTGAAGAGAGATTAAAATGAAATTCTGGCCATTGGAATATTAGGGTCGGCTGAGAGAGATAGAACTAGGGCTTTGGTCTTGTTTGCAAATGAAGAAATAGAGGGCCTTATATAGAAAATTCTCCAAAACACTATTCATCGAAAATTTTCCGAACTCCAAATCATGCATGCCGGCTAGCGTTTCTAAGGTTTACCCTGCGTTCCGAACACAATGGAACGTGTTTCGAGAGCTAATTCGGTCATCTGTGCGAGTTACGGAATTAAATGATCGATTTTAAATTAAAGCGATTCAAATCGATTTCGATGCGTTTTGGCTTGCCCCGGACAAACGGTAAATCCAATTAACACGAAATTTGAAACCATACAATAATTTAACATTACGGATCCAATGAATCTGGTTTCGTCGAAATCTGACTGTTCGAAAAATGGCTAATTTCACTAGTTGATTTAATATTAAAATATTCAATTTTCACAATTTAACTTTTAATTTAATTTTAAAAGTTCTATAACGTCACTATAACTTCAATATGAATTAATATAACTTTATAAATCATTTTTAATCACATTTAATCCAAATTTCAATTATTTCTGAAATTTCAACTATTAATTTATCGATTTAATTATCCAATTAAATCCAAATATTCGAAAAATAAATTATTCGACTTATTAATTCTACTTATTAATATTTAAAATCAATTAAATATTCGAATTTCAAATGTTAGAAATTCTGGGTCGTTACAAACTTCCCCCCTAAAAGAATTTCGTCCTCGAAATTACCAAGTAAGAAAAATTCACAAAATCCATTAACTTTCCAAAACAAACCGTTCAAATTAGATTTCCAAATCTCTTAAGTGTTTAACTCTTTCAAAAATCCATTAGTTAAACTTCTTACAAAAACTTTTACTAATTTTTCCAAAATTTTCCAATTTTCTCAAAAATATTCTAACGCCTTAAATTTTCGGAAAATTTCGCCATAGCCTCCTTTGCGCGGCTCGATCCGAAAAAAATGACAGTGTATATATATCACAAATATATATCTCATCAAGTGATGAGGCATCCCGTAGGGAAAAAAGTGTAAAAGTATGATATTTAATCCAAGATATGTACCTTATATATTATTAGCTAGCGTATACGGCTAATATAGCACGAAAGCGAGCTCCAAATGCGAAGCAAACGCCATCCGCACCTACTAAACACTCAATCAAACAAATGAGAACATGTATATAGAAAATAATATCGATATACAACATATAGCAACATAATAACTACATGTGCTAACATAACAATGCATTCAAAAGCAACAATTGAAATGACCCTCTCTTTTTCATACCTGAATTTGTAAGGATTTTTTTTCAGATATATATATATATAGATTTATATATATATACTTCTGAAGCCTAGTCATTTTTTTTTCTTTTTATCTATACAACTATCCAGGATCAAAATCTTTACCAATATAAATATATCAATGTATTCATAAGGATATGCATATACATGTGATGATGCATGTGCCTCTCTTGTTTGAATCAGAGTTCTGGTAAACAAGAGGGTAATTTGATTGATTTAATTTAATCAATCCACACATAGTTCAATTTAATTCATAAAATAGAATTCCATCCATATATGTATCAATATGATTTTTAACCCTTGATTCCTTGCTAAATTCTCTATGGAGAATAATTCCTAGAAACTAGATAATTATGTTATGATTATCTATAAATTAATAGTGTATTGCTTGTGCTTTGAAAAATGATATAAGTATCTATCATTATCTATGTTTGATTTTCTTATAAAATCTGTTTAGAGTACTAACTCTTTTCTGGAATATTTTTTGGTGAGATATCATATTCCAAAGGCTTAATTCTTTGATGCCATGGTGCTAAGCTAAATGGAATGCAAACATGGGTGAGTTTCCTGAGACCATGGGTACCCAGAAAAGAAAACATGGTTCAACTAGACTCTTTGTTATGGTATAACTCATAGGGTCTTAATAATGCATTTTGTTCAAAGTCTTAATGAAGAGAGATTCAGGCTCATGTTAAAATTCTAGAACAACTGGTATGCTAATACCTGAACCAAACATATTTAAATGGGCATATATATATATGCAACTGTTTTGGTCATAGCTTCAACTCCTATATTACAGATTTTCCTTTATTCAAAAATAAGGTATAAAACATTTGCGTAGAACAAATTTAATTATGAAAACATTGCAGACACATTAATGCATCTTCCCTTTGCCTATCCACTCCATGTATACAAATGTCAAGGTAGAAGATTTAAATCTTATAATTTACTGAGATTCCACTATCCAGATTTTCCAAAAACTTAACCCTTATAAAAGACTCAAGATTGACTAATACATTTATAAAATGTAACTACCCTTTTATCATAGAGTTCCTGCTCAGATTTACTTACAAGATTTAGATTAACCTCTTCAACATATCAGATAGTTTCTAAATTTATAAACTCCAATTACAAATCAATTCCTTAGCAAAACATTTAGCAAAATATCCATCCAACATTCAATACTCAATATAAGTAGCAATTTAAATTATTAGTACATGCAAATTTCTTCATTTAAGCTCTTATCTAATTAATTTTTAGCATGCTATAATCTTCTTCTCAAAGCCTTGCTCCTACCCCTACTTAGTTGCTGCAGTCCCTGAAAATGCATTTGAGGCTACCCCATTTTAAATGAGACACCCCATATGCCATTAGCACACTAGGGTCAGACACATGTCTGGTATGAGAAAATCCACTAAAACAATGTGTAAATCAAGTTAAAGTAGAAACATGTATATATGTATAAATCTCTGCCTTTAGAAAACAAATAAGTCATGCGTGCATGTTCTGTGTCAGTGTGCAGGTGCACACTTAAGTCTGCCTTCCAGAAACCTCAAAAGGACATGGTACATTCATACATTCATACAACTCAGTCACAAATCAAATGAACATCCATACAAAACAGGGAAATCACCAAAATGAATCAAATCATTTATTCACTATTCAGATTTCATTCCAGGAAAACTCTAGTTCCTCTTTATATCAAATTCTCCTGCAATGATATCTTTATCTATCTTGGTCTCATCTGCAATTAAATGAATCAATGGACACACTGTAATGGACTAATTCACTCCATTACACAAAGATCTCAGGACTTAACCAAGCCATGTGTCAACTTGTATTACTCAAGAACATAAGTCATTCTTGCAGTGCTCTTGACCCCCATTTCCTAGTCAGGTTTTTAGGTAATAACACTTTTGATTTTTCATGGCAAATCCATTCAGTGAATCATTTCACTAAAATAAACATTCATGTCATGGCATTCCACATCATTCATAAACAAACAGAGACAAACAGGCAATCAAACATAGGTGTCTATTAAATAAGATTCTGCATATATATATATATATATATATATATATGTTCTTGTATTTAAAAAAGTGATAGACAACTAACATTGGCTTATGGCTTTTTGAGAGATAGTTTTTTTCTTTTTTTTTTGCAAACATCTGTGCTTAAGTTGAACTCAGAATGACCAAGTTTCACTGAATCACAAAATTTATTTGCTATGTGTATGAATATATATATTTTCATTGAATCAGGAGCTTCAGCACATAGGCAACCCTATTGCACCCCTGATTCCTTTTTGTCTCAAGCCTCAGCACTTATACATAAGTATATTGCAGCTCAACATGTTTATAATTTTCTGGGTTGAGCCAAAACCAACACTACTTGCCTACATTCAACATTTGATTCTCTGGGTAATTACTTATGTTTCTGAATATTGACATCTCAGAGAGATCTGGGTTTATAAAACATATATATATACTAATAATACTTAAGACTTTCATATTATAAAACAAACAAAACAACTAAAGAGAATCAAAACATTTTCATCTCTAAAATCACAGATAGTCAATCACATATAAAAATACATTTTTAAGAAAATTAACTTATAAACTGGCTGCCTACATTAGGACTTATTGCCTTAGATTCTTAAGTGAGTTTTCTCACCTAGCTCTCTTTCACTTCCTAGTTGATTGGTAAGATTCTGCCTTCAACCCTTTTCTTCACTTGTATTATGTTTATATAATATATATATATATATATATATTCAAGAGCTATCCGGGAAGAAGAGAAGGTTTATCATCTCACTACCTATTTATGCAGGGTTTTTCTTAGGGTTTAAGGTGTTGGCTAAAGTCATTTTTGCCCACCAAAAATCATGCCATTTGCATTTAGTTTTTAAACCCAAAATCTCACCCTCCCCGGCTTGAGTTTGTGAAGAGAAAAGTGGTTATCTCCTTTTGGTTATTTTCAGAAGTTTTCTTTTCTAGAAAATACTTTTCCCTTTGTCTACTATCATGCTAAAAGTGTGACTTGATTTTATTATTTATCAAATATTCTTCCTAATTCTGCCTATACAAAACATTTCTCCATTTTCTCTTATTTTTCTATTTTTAGCTTTCATTTAAATAGCATGTACTTCCTTTATTTATTTATAAGAGGGTTACTCCTTTTTTTATATCTTCATTCTTTTCTTTCTGTTTATATTTAAAATATGTTTGTGTATTTTATTTTTACTGATTTGAACTCTAGTACTTGATTAGCACACATATATGTATATATATGTCTTACAGAAATAATTAGTAAACACATGTATATATATATATATCTATACATTATTTTATACTGACACACATGCACATGTACACTCAAATACAATCAGTTGCATCCATATATATATATTTGCATATAGCCTTTTTAAGGATTTACTTTATTTATCTGTATAAATATATATTTTTCCCATACACATCAATATATGTTCATTCATATCATTCAGGGACTTAGCTTCAATTCATGTGTATTCCCTGTGCACACATGTACACCCATATAATTACACCATATCAAGCTATATCAATTCCCCTTTAAAATTAGTTTAAAAATTATTTTAAACTTATCTATATTTTTCAGAATAAATTCCTAAAATCTTGGGTCATTACGTACACCCCACCTTTTAGAAATTTTGTCCCATAATTTTCCTAAGCTTAAATCAATTTTAAATTTTATTCAGAGAACAAGTTCATTCTCAACCAAATAAATTTTTAGTTCTATCATAATAACTAAAAATACATGCATCCAAAAGGAAAGAAAATTAAAAATCAGAATTATCTTTAATTTGAAAATAGCTTAGGATAATTCATCCTAACTTTGTCTTCTAATTCCCATGTGCAATCACTAGGATCAAGACTCCACTGCACCTTCACAAGTTTCAGAGATTTATTTCTCAATTTCTTCACATCTTTTGCCAAAATTCCCACTAGATCCTTCTCATAAATCAAATTAGGATTTATTTGCACTTGGGTTGGGGTCTCAAGAATTTCTGCCTTATCATGGACCCATCTTTTCAATTGTGAAACATGGAAAACATCATGCATCCCTTGCATGTTTTCTGGTAGTTCCAACTTATATGCCAAGGAGCCAATTCTTTCCAGAATTTTGTATGGCCCAATATATCTTGGGGTTAACTTGCCTTGTTTCGCAAACCTCAGTACATTTTTCATAGGTGATATTTTGATGAAAACAAAATTTCCTACTTCATATTCCACCTGCTTCCTTTTCATGTCTGCAAATTTCTTTTGCCTATCTTGAGCTGCTGCCATTCTTCTCCTTACCAACTCAATTTTCTCTTTAGTTTCTTGTATGTACTCAGGCCCTAAATAGCTCTTTCCCCTGCTTCTACCCAACATACAGGTGACAAGTATGGCTTGCCATATAAGGCCTCAAATGGAGCCATTCCTATGGTGCTTTGATAGCTGTTGTTGTATGTAAATTCTGCTAAATGGAGATAGTCTTCCCAGTTACCTCCAAAATCCAGTGCACATGGCCTTAGCAAGTCTTCTAAAACCTTGTTCACCACCTCAGTCTGCCCATCTGATTGAGGATGGTAGGCAGTGCTTAAGCATAATTCACTTCCCATGGCTTCTTGAAAGCTTCTCCAGAATCTTGAGGTGAAGATGGTATCCCTATCACTCACAATGGTTTTGGGAATGCCATGTAATCTCACCACTTCTTTCATAAATACTTGTGCTAACTTTGGTGCATTCCTCTCTGATTTGACTGGGATGAAATGTGCCACTTTAGTTAGCCTATCAACTATCACCCATATGCTTGTGTTTCCTCTTTTAGATCTAGGCAGTCCGTCTATGAAATCCATAGATATATCTTCCCACTTCCACTGTGGTATGCTAAGAGGTTGCAACAACCCTGATGGATTTTGTGTTTCAGCCTTGACTTGTTGGCAAGTCATACATTTGGCAATATATTTGGCTACATCTGATTTCATTCCCTTCCACCAAAAATCTCATTTTAAATTTTGATACATCTTTGTACTGCCTGGGTGTATGGAGTACTTACTTCTATGATATTCATTCAATATCTCCTCCTTCAACTCTATGTTTTCTGGCACACATATTCTATTCTGGTTTCTCAAATAACCATTTTTATCAATATGGTAATTTATCACTTCCTCCCCTTTTGATATGAGAATTTTCTTTTCCAATAAGTTGGTGTCTTGTTCTTTTATTTTTCCTACCTTCAAAATTAAATCTGATTGAAGTGTCATCAAGCTTAACTTCCCTCTATTTTCCTGTGCACCATGCACATGTACATCCATGTGCACATAGTCATTCTTCCCAATTTCTAACTCAGCAAGCAAGGACAAGTCCTTAAATTCTTCTATCATCATCATAGCTAATTTAGCATGTTGTCTACTCAGAGCATCAACAACTTTGTTTGCTTTGCCTGGTGTATAGAGTATGTCCAAGTCATAAGAAGCTAAGAACTCCACCCATCTATGTTGCCACATGTTTAAATCTTTTTGTGAAAATAAATACTTTAAAGACTTGTGGTCAGTGTAAAGTTCAAACTTAGTTCCTAACAAATAATGTCTCCAAAGTTTCAAAGCATAAATCACAGCTGCTAATTCAAGATCATGTGTGGCATACCTTACTTCATGGGGTTTAAGCTGTCTGGATGCATATGCAATGACTTGGCCTTGTTGCATCAACACTGCACCCAAGACAAATCCACTAGCATCAGTATATACAAATAATTCTTCATTTCCCTGGGGTACTTTCAAGATTGGAGCATTCACTAAAGCCTCCTTCAACTGTTCAAAAGACTTCTCACACTTCTCTGACCAAACAAAAGCTTGGTTCTTCCTGGTTAGGTTAGTAAGTGGTGTAGAAATTTTTGAAAAGTCTTTTATAAATCTCCTATAATATCCTGCCATCCCCATAAATGACCTCACTTCACTCACTGTGCTAGGCCTCTTCCATGCTTGAATAGCCACTACTTTATTGGGGTTCACAGAAATTCCTTTGGCAGAAATGACATGGCCAAGGAAATGCACTTCCTCTTTCCAAAATGCACATTTTGAAATTTTGCCTTTAGATCTTTTTCCCTCAATCTAGACAAAACCAGATGCAAATGACTTTTATGTTCTTCCACTGTTTTGGAATAAATTAAAATGTCATCTATAAAAATAAGCACAAATTTGTCTAAATAATCTCTAAAGATTCTGTTCATTAAATCCACAAAGTATGATGGTGCATTAGTCAAGCCAAATGGCATAACCAAAAATTCATACAACCCATACCTAGTGTTAAAGGCAGTGTACTTGATACTTGACTCCTCCACTTTCATTTGATGAAAACCAGATGCTAAATCTAGTCTAGAAAATACTCTTGCCCCAGCTAATTGATCAAAAAGATCATCTATCCTTGGCAATGGATATTTATTTTTAATAGTTACTTTGTTCAATTCTCTATAATCTATACAGAGTCTTAAGGAACCATCTTGTTTCTTAACAAATACCACTGGTGCTCCCCAGCAAGAATTACTTGGTCTTATAAAACCCTTTTCTTCCAATTCCTCTGACTGTTTCTTTAATTCTTTTAGTTCATTTGGCCCCATTCTAGTTGGCTTTTTAATCACTGGGCTTGCTCCTGGAACTAGATTGATTTGAAACCCTACTGGTCTATGGTGTGGAACACCCTTAACCTCCCCAAACACATCCAAGTATTTATTAACTATGGGAATTTCTTCGATAGTAAGTTCACTGGAATATTTTTCCAAGTCAATTAAATGATAGAATTTCCTTTCTTTAGCCACTTCACATAAAATTATGATTCTCTGGCCCCTAAGATTTTGTAATGATATGGTGGATGATTCTAAGTTAATTATGGCTTTAAATTGCCTTAACCAGTCTACCCCCAATATAACACCTATATTTGGGTAGTTTAAAATATATAAATTGGAAATGAAATTGTTTCCACCTATGTTTAATTCCACATCCACACAAATCATATTTAAAACACTAGAACTCCCCAGTGGACTTTGTATATGCAATGGGGTTTCTACCAATATGCAATTCAGTTTTAGCATTTTAACTAGTTCATAAGAAATCAAGGAGTGAGTTGCCACAGTATCATATACTACTGCTATGGGTATGGTACAAATAAGTAATGTACCTTCCACTTGGCTATGGTTTTCAGCATTAATCTCCACTGTGGATTTGCCTTTGCCTTCCAAATTTGCCAATTTTCCTTGCTGTTTATTCTCAGGACAATTCCTCTTCATATGCCCTTCTTTCCCACATAGATAGCACTTGAAAGCTCCTACTTTCAATTCTGGGCACCTTGGCTTGATATGTCCTTCCTTTCCACATTGATGACACACAATTTTCTTCTTGGTTTCCTTAGCTTTGACTTCTCCAGTGCCTTTATTACTGGCCTCTTCTTTCTTCTTATCATAAGGGTGATATCTCCCCTTGCCCTTATTAGTGTTATTATTCTTAAAATTTCTGAACTTCTCCCTTTCCTTGTCAGGTTGCTCCAATTTCAAAGCCAAGTCTATTACTTGATCAAATGTCTTGTCAGCATAAGGTAACATGGTTCTGCTAAGTCCTGGGTTCAAACCTTTAATGTATCTATCATTTTTGGATGCTTCATTTGCCACTAGCATTGCTCCATATGTGGAAAGCCCCTCAAACTTTTGAGTGTATTCAGTGACACTCAAAGTTCCTTGCCTGAGTCTAATAAATTCTTCTAGTAAGGTGGTCTTAGCTGATGCTGGTACAAATCTTGCTTCCAACATCTCCTTGAATTGATTCCAAGTGATTTCATTCTCATTTCTCCCTGTAATGATTACTTCCCACCAGCTTAAAGCTGCTCCTTTCAGCTGTCTTGAAGCCACTTGCCTCTTCCTTTGATCATCAAGCTGCATGTCATTGAAAACCCTATCCAATGTTCTCAACCATGCTTGAATTTCCATAATACTTTCTGTCCCTTCAAAGCTTTTCATCCTAAATGAGTGTAAGTCTTGAGTAATTTGGAGAGCTCTTCATGGGGATTTTCTTTCCTTTGGACTGCCCCATCCCAAAATGCTCTCACTAAATCTTGCAAATTGACCATTGGTGGTGCATTGGAGGATCCTGCTCCCTGATTTGGTGGTCTTCCTACCATAGTTTTATAATAATAATTTACATAGCTGGTTAGTTTTTTATTATTATTATTTTTAACTCAAACTTGATCATCCAGTGATCAATCCCTACAAAATATTTTACCTATACTTTGTTTCTTAAGTTTTTAATTTCATAGAAGGATTTGATTTTAATTTTTCAACTATGTTTTAGCAACATAGCTCTGATACCAAATGAAATGACCCTCTCTTTTTCATACCTGAATTTGTAAGGATTTTTTTCCATATATATATAGATTTATATATATATTTCTGAAGCCTAGAGTCATTTTTTTTCTTTTTATCTATACAACTATCCAGGATCAAAATCTTTACCAATATAAATATATCAGTGTATTCATAAGGATATGCACATACATGTGATGATGCATGTGCCTCTCTTGTTTGAATCAGAGTTCTGGTAAACAAGAGGGTAATTTGATTGATTTAATTTAATCAATCCACACATAGTTCAATTTAATTCATGCAATAGAATTCCATCCATATATGTATCAATATGATTTTTAACCCTTGATTCCTTGCTAAATTCTCTATGGAGAATAATTCCTAGAAACTAGATAATTGCGTTATGATTATCTATAAATTAATAGTGTATTGCTTGTGCTTTGAAAAATGATATAAGTATCTATCATTATCTAAAATCTGTTTAGAGTACTAACTCTTTTCTGGAATATTTTTAGGTGAGATATCATATTCCAAAGGCTTAATTCTTTGATGCCATGGTGCTAAGCTAAATGGAATGCAAACATGGGTGAGTTTCCTGAGACCATAGGTACCCAAAAAAGAAAACATGGTTCAACCAGACTCATTGTTCTGGTATAACTCATAGGGTCTTAATAATGCATTTTGTTCAAAGTCTTAATGAAGAGAGATTCAGGCTCACAATAAAATTCAAGAACAACTGGTATGCTAATACCTGAAACAAACATATTTAAATGGGCATATATATATATATATATATGCAACTGTTTTGGTCATAGCTTCAACTCCTATATTACAGATTTTCCTTTATTCAAAAATAAGGTATAAAACATTTGCGTAGAACAAATTTAATTATGAAAACATTGCAGACACATTAATGCATCTTCCCTTTGCCTATCCACTCCATGTATACAAATGTCAAGGTAGAAGATTTGAATCTTATAATTTACTGAGATTCCACTATCCAGATTTTCCAAAAACTTAACCCTTATCAAAGACTCAAGATTGACTAATACATTTATAAAATGTAACTACCCTTTTATCATAGAGTTCCTGCTCAGATTTACTTACAAGATTTAGATTAACTTCTTCAACATATCAGATAGTTTCTAAATTCATAAACTCGAATTACAAATCAATTCCTTAGCAAAACACTTAGCAAAATATCCATCCAACATTCAATACTCAATACAAGTAGCAATTTAAATTATCAGTACATGCAGATTTCTTCATTTAAGCTCTTATCTAATTAATTTTTAGCATGCTATAATCTTCTTCTCAAAGCTTTGCTCCTACCCCTACTTAGTTGCTGTAGTCCCTGAAAATGCATTTGAAGCTGCCCCATTTTAAATGAGACACCCCATATGCCATTAGCACACTAGGGTCAGACACATGTCTGGTATGAGAAAATCCACTAAAACAATGTGTAAATCAAGTTAAAGTAGAAACATGTATATATGTATAAATCTCTGCCTTTAGAAAACAAATAAGTCATGTGTGCATGTTCTGTATCACTGTGCAGGTGCACACTTAAGTCTGCCTTCCAGAAACCTCAAAAAGACATGGTACATTCATACATTCATACAACTCAGTCACAAATCAAATGAACATCCATACAAAACAGGGAAATCACCAAAATGAATCAAATCATTTATTCACTATTTAGATTTCATTCCAGGAAAACTCTAGTTCCTCTTTATATCAAATTCTCTTACATTGATATCTTTATCTATCTTGGTCTCATCTGCAATTAAATGAATCAATGGACACACTATAATGGACTAATTCACTCCATTACACAAAGATCTCAGGATTTAAACAAGCCATGTGTCAACTTGTATTACTCAAGAACACAAGTCATTCCTGCAGTGCTCTTGACCCCCATTTCCTAATCAGGTTTTTAGGTAATAACACTTTTGATTTTTCATGGCAAATCCATTCAGTGAATCATTTCACTAAAACAAACATTCATGTCATGGCATTCCACATCATTCATAAACAAACAGAGACAAACAGGCAATCAAACATAGGTGTCTATTAAATAAGATTCTGCATATATATATATATGTTCTTGTATTTAAAAGAGCGATAGACAACTAACATTGGTTTATGGCTTTTTGAGAGATAGTTTTTTTCTTTTTTTTTGCAAACATCTAGGCTTAAGTTGAACTCAGAATGACCAAGTTTCACTGAATCACAAAATTTATTTGCTATGTGTATGAATATATATATATTTTCATTGAATCAGGAGCTTCAGCACATAGGAAACCCTATTGCACCCCTGATTCCTTTTTGTCTCAAGCCTCAGCACTTATACATAAGTATATTGCAGCTCAACATGTTTATAATTTTCTGGGTTGAGCCAAAACCAACACTACTTGCCTACATTCAACATTTGATTCTCTGGGTAATTACTTATGTTTCTGAATATTGACATCTCAGAGAGATCTGGGTTTATAAAACATATATATATACTAATAATACTTAAGACTTTCATATTATAAAACAAACAGAACAACCAAAGAGAATCAAAACATTTTCATCTCTAAAATCACAGATAGTCAATCACATATAAAAATACATTTTTAAGAAAATTAACTTATAAACTGGCTGCCTACATTAGGACTTATTGCCTTAGATTCTTAAGTGAGTTTTCTCACCTAGCTCTCTTTCACTTCCTAGTTGATTGGTAAGATTCTGCCTTCAACCCTTTTCTTCACTTGTATTATGTTTATATAATATATATATATATATATATATATTTTCAAGAGCTATCCGGGAAGAAGAGAAGGTTTATCATCTCACTGCCTATTTATGCAGGGTTTTTCTTAGGGTTTAAGGTGTTGGCTAAAGTCATTTTTGCCCACCAAAAATCATGCCATTTGCATTTAGTTTTTAAACCCAAAATCTCACCCTCCCCGGCTTGAGTTTGTGAAGAGAAAAGTGGTTATCTCCTTTTGGTTATTTTCAGAAGTTTTCTTTTCTAGAAAATACTTTTCCCTTTGTCTACTATCATGCTAAAAGTGTGACTTGATTTTATTATTTATCAAATATTCTTCCTAATTCTGCCAATACAAAACATTTCTCTGTTTTCTCTTATTTTTCTATTTTTAGCTTTCATTTAAATAGCATGTACTTCCTTTATTTATTTATAAGAGGGTTACTCCTTTTATTTTTTTTATATCTTCATTCTTTTCTTTCTGTTTATATTTAAAATATGTTTGTGTATTTTATTTTTACTGATTTGAACTCTAGTACTTGATTAGCACACATATATGTATATATATGTCTTACAGAAATAATTAGTACACACATGTATGTATATATCTATACATTATTTTATACTGACACACATGCACATGTACACTCAAATACAATCATTTGCATCCATATATATATATATATATATATTTGCATATAGCCTTTTTAAGGATTTACTTTATTTATCTATATAAATATATATTTTTCCCATACACATCAATATATGTTCATTCATATCATTCAGGGACTTAGCTTCAATTCATGTGTATTCCCTGTGCACACATGTACACCCATATAATTACACCATATCAAGCTATATCAATTCCCTTTTAAAATTAGTTTAAAAATTATTTTAAACTTATTTATATTTTTCAGAATAAATTCCTAAAATCTTGGGTCATTACAACAATGCAACCACCAAACAATAATCATCCAACTATCATTCAACAAATCAATGTCCATCCAAATCAATTCATACCCAAATCAATATACATTCATTTCTTATTAATATTCATTGAATTGGTTTTCAATTTTAAATTATATTCGATTCGTTTACATTGGAATTTACACATATTCATTTTCAATCAGTTTACATTTACTAATTAAATTCACATTTGTTCACTTTCAATTCAATCAAATTCAATTCTATTAAAATTTACATCACTTTCAATTTGAATTCAGTTACTTTAACTTCCAAATTCGCTAATTCAATTTCATTAATACTTAATGAATTTATATCCAATCAATTAACAATCAAATAACAACCAATGTATATTCAACACAACCAAATTATTAAATTTACATTCAATTTGGTTCAACACCTTTAATTTTCAATTGGTTGATATTCTATTGATTTTTTTCATTAAATTTATTTATTAATTCAATTGCTAATTCATTTAACAGTTAAAGTTGAATTTTATTCATATAACTCAAGTTCACATTTATTAATTCATTTCATTTTGTTACTTTGATACCCGAATCAACTTCATTCAACATCACTTAAGTTATTTTCCAATTAAACACCATTTGTTCAAATTAACTTAAGTTTCCACTTATAAATTCAATTCAGATTCCAATTCTATTTAACTTTTACCAAAGTCAAATTTATTATCTCATATTATAAGTTCAAAACTTGATTACTTATATTCAACAATTACAACTTGGATTATTGATTCACTTATACTTACTTTAATTTAACTATATCCTTTAGGTTAAATTTATTCTATCAAAATTCAAATTATATAAGTTATCAACTCGATTATCATTCCCATAAATATTTTAAATAGGATTCCAGAGTCTTTTCAACCTTTCAAAACCATTTTTGAAATCAATTCAAATTATCTTTTGAATTCCCAAAACACAATCCAAATTTTCCAAATCAACTTTTATTTAAAATAATCTGGCACAATTCCTCTTTTGGAAACCCGAAAATGAACATTAATGATTTCATGATCATCATCGGAATTATTTTCCAGCGACCGAAAAGAGTTTAGAGCTTTCATCTCTCCAAAACAATTTTCCAAATATCAAATCCTTTCAAAACATTTCTCTGGAATTTTATTTTAGATTATAAATCACCTTTATAAATCTATTACTTATAAAATTTCACTTCTTATATATATAAGATTATTTTACCGTTGTAAATCATGTTAATTATAACTTCATACATTATAATTCATTTGCTTATACAATTTACTCTTTTACAATTGTTGTTTTTACTTGGATTATTCAAACAACTTTGATTGACTTATATATTTATATTTTCAAACAATCAAACAATTCAATTAGATACACTTTTATAATTTTGAAAAATTATTCCTTTATATACAAAATAAAATCGAGGTAAAATTATTTCATTTACGCAATTTTAAAACAATATCGTGCCGAATTGTTCTATATAAGTGTTTAGAGATCCCTATCGATAAAGTTGTTCCGACGATACCGAACAGAATCCATATACCACTCAACAAACCAACCACCACAATATAAAACAATTTTTATATTAACTAACAAATACGCGCTCGTATCTATTAATACACTCAACTCATTCTAGAGTACTACTGACTCTATCTCTAATAAATAACACCCAACAGAGCCATGGTTGTCGCTTAACCATATGCTCTGATACCACCTGTAAAGACCCGCAAATCCGTCTTCCGAAAACTCAACACCGATACGTCCACTGTACCAACTGTCGAAAAATCGAATGGAGAAAACGCGAAACTTTAGTGTTTGAAAGAAGAGGTAGAAGAAAAAGAAAGAAGAAAAGAAGAAGAACAACAGAATAACATCAGAATCTCACAGTCGCAGCGGAACAACATATAATAGATAAACGAATAATCTTTAATCAAAAGAACTATATCAGTTTATACATTACATCATTAGAGTGTACAACAACAATATACAACATAGCACATCAATGGACAGTTATATAAACCTGTCCTCATACAGAATACACAGTGAAATAATACATAGTATAAGTGATTCGACTCGCCATCCAGCTCGCCCCTTGAGCTCCATAGCACTCCAAAATCCAGAATAACCTGATAACCTAACTCTAGACTGCCGTGTGGAAATTGGTGGGCACCCAAAGTTTTAGGAAGGGAACAATAAACTCCAGGTCAGTCATGGGACTGGTGTGAGAACTAAAACAGTTATTTAATCTTTAAATGAAACAACATGATAATTTTAAAGTCAATTCGCAATGCTTTTGGAAAATGAAACTACCATAGGGCCTCCCGCACACACACACACAATGCAAACGCAGAATCGGAGGATATTTCTCCTTATGATAGTCAAAGATGCTTACTATGCAAAATCAAATCATTTTTTGATATTATTATTAGTGCATAGTGGAAAAAAGTATTTCAAAAATAGAATATCAATCTTAGCCAACACACGACCAGTATCGTATGCCTACTATAGCTACCATGTTCAATAGCAGGTTACCGCCACATTCCATGGCAGGTAATACAACTAAAACCGTACAAGTCTCGTATTGTTTCTTTGGATTTCCAACAAATGGTCAGGCCAAGGAACTTCCCATTGCCATAGAGGTACGCCTCTGGAAAGACGACCCGAGAACCTAACCGGATCTCTGTCAACACAAGGCCGGGTTACCCCTAACTGGGTAACTACTGACACGAATATGCCATCCCCCGATCGTAACCGATCTATACCTGAGGATCCTCGATCCAACAACCACATAATAATAATAATGCAGCAACCACAAAGTAAGTATCTAGGGTCCATTCCATGATACCACTTATATCCAGAAGGAATGACATACACTAAAGGGGCGCTACCCCCTAATAACCTTGCCGCATCCTTCCTGTTTTGACCATTTCCGGGGTGTGAGGTCCGACGAAGTCTCGTCCACAAAGCCACGCTTTGGTACAAAGCCATGCTTTGGGTCAATAAATGATCAAAGTAATGATCACAAAGATAAATGATCAAAAAAATGATCATATCACAAATGATCAAACAATGATCATCACACAGCAACAATCAGCATGCCACATTACCAAGTTTGGAATATATCGCTGATAACCTTTAACTACATAACCTCTAAGCTCTTACGTCTCAGAGAAGGGTGTTAAGCTAAGAGAATAAATTCTCCGCCACCAACAGATATGTATTTGAAAGAAATCAGCTTTATATCTCAATTTGTAATGTCAGACATACAATCCATACAAGTCTGTTCTGGGCTCGAACAGAACCGAAGGCACTTCCAAAGAAGTCCTTGCAATCCAGATATTCAATAATCATGTCCGGACTTCCCGTCACTAAGGGTGATAAAACCTCTATATCGGAGATCAGCCGATGCAGAGTAACTCAACGGTCATCCTTCCGTTTTCAAAAATATTCGGTCTTCAACACCGGTCATCAAATGCAATCCATTACGACGTATCACATATTCGGAATGGGTTATACGACCCAAAGGTCCTTTCCCGGCTAACCCGAATAGTGAGCGCAATATTTTGAAAATATGTGTGGCATTCAAATTCAAACAAATCATAGCAAATACCCATTCAAGGTAATTATTGATAGTTGGTTATTTAACTATCAATAGGTCTGCACAGCATCATCAGATTCCAAATAATTTTCCAAATTATTTATTTTTCAAAAATATCTTTACAAGATATATAATTTCCACACTTCAAGCATTTGAAAATATATTTCAAATATTCACTTTCAATTTATCTTTTAATAGATAAAATCTCAAAACATTTTACTTCATATTTGGAAAAAATATTTCCATACCTATTAAATAATAAGTATTTCACAAATCTATTTATTTTCAACACTTGGAAAATATTCAATATACTTAAATCATAATTAAGTTTATATTTCATTCGTTTAAGGAAAACATCCTCTTCAAACACATTCATTTAAGTCAAAACGAATGTTACGTAAAACATCATTACGACAACTCAAAATCACTAGTATAGGGATTCGAAATTTAGATAGATATATAAATCCCAATACTATATAAAACATTTCCTTTCGGAAACCATTTACTATAACAACAACGTTATAGTCCACCATTTCCTTATTCCTCGAAAACGTCTATTTCAACAATAAATGTTGAAATCTATGTATTCGATACTTAACACATTTTAAAACATCTTTTAAAACAATTACTTCATTTCGTAATATCACTTCTCCAAAACATATCCATTTTATTTAATAATATATTCACTGTCCAAAATCGTGAATATACTTTGTTATCCGAATTCAACATTTCTACAATTTTATTCAAGGATTATCCACTGTCCAAAATCGTGGATAAAATTCCCAGCCAGACTCTTATTATTACATCGTTTAACTTAACGGATAATTCGCTATCCAAAATCACGAATATATCTCCTTTAATAACCTTCTATATTTCATTTGTCAAATTCAATTGATTTTAGATTTATAAAACAATGTTTATAAATTCACTTTTATATATTTTATAACAATTTCAACTTATAAAATCATTTTATTAGCAAAGTCTATTTATATCCCATTTAAGTGCCAAAATCTAATTTATAGGTAAATTACTTATAAATCTTTTATTTTACAACATCTATTCATTTTATAACTTCACATTATAAATATATTAATTTCATTCACTTGTGAAATCCATTTATACTTCATTTTAACACTTATAAAAACTCGTTTTATAATTCCAATATTTTAATTTATAAATATCAATTTTATAAATCTTTTATATAAACCGTTTATAATAATTCAAAAATCCCAATTTAAACCATTTTATAAATCAATCAACTATTTATTTCAAAAATCACACTTTGGTTATATTTCACAAAGATCATAATTTTTATAACTTAAAAATTTTAACGTTTATTTATTTAAGATGAATCAATTCAAAATTTAATAAAACGTACAATCTCAAAAATCACTTTAAAAATCCCTTTAAAATCAAAATCGTTATTATTTTTAAACTTCAAAAATGGATCCGATGATGCAACAGCACAAAAAAAATCAATCACGGCATCCAAACATCATATATCGATATGACAACAGAATATATAACAATATCTGTAAATAAATCAATACAGTTGAGGAATCCTGTTGGATCCCTCCAACCTGTTTCCCTGCATCCACAGATGTTAGCACAATACCAATTCCGTTCCAGTACGGAATATCACGGTATATGGAATTTTAAAATATTACCCACTATTATGCGGCGCAATAGGGTCTCATCCACTATATAATGTGGGAAATCAACTCCAAATACATATATAATACCAATTTCACTTCACGGTGAAATTATCACGGTATATGTTTTTAATAAATAACCTCCGCTTAATATACGGCGTATAATGTCTATTTCAACACAATAGATAACAATTAATCATCCAATTATACAATCTAGAAATTTTAAATCTAACTATTTAAAATTTAAATCGAACAATTTCGATTGAGTGAGAAGTTCTCACCTTGATTTCAATTCAGTTTCAGCGTTTATTTCGAATAAAATTAAACACGCCTTTAATTTTACCCAAAATTCTCACTAGCTCCAAACGACTCCAATCCAGCTCCATTGCGTAGTTCTCGACAAAACGAATCTAACGCAATTCGTTTTGTAATTTTTCGACCTCGTATGAAGAAGATATTGCGTTTTAAAGTTCGTACGAATTTAATATAAACAAATTTACAATTCTCTTTTTATTTTCAAACCATTTCAATCTCAGCCGTTCGTTTCTGAAACCCTAGATCTAGGCCACAAGAAATTGCTTCTCCCTCAAACGCAAGCTCCAGGTTAGCACACGTGAAGATGAACCCAAAGCCGCCATTCTTGTTTGAATTTTCACGGCGCACTCTATCACTTCGACGATGATCCAACACCCCCATCTCAAAGCCCGTACTCGACTCCACCCTCATCCACAAACTGGTGAAGCTCGGCTGCCACCCTAGCATCGAAGAACGCGTACAACCAAGCATGAACACGGGTGAACTGCTGCCACCATGCGAGGCCGTGGACGATCTCCACCGTTGGATTGAAACGTCTCTCCATCCTCTACATTTTGTTAGTTGGAAGTTTGTTGAATTGATTCACGGATTGGAAGATATTGAAGGAAGATTGAAATGAAATTCTGGCCATTGGAATATTAGGGCCGACTGAGAGAGATAGAACTAGGGCTTTGGTCTTGTTTGCAAATGAAGAAATAGAGGGCCTTATATAGAAAATTCTCCAAAACACTATTCATCGAAAATTTTCTGAACTCCAAATCAAGCGTGCCGGCTGGCGTTTCTAAGGTTTACCCCGCGTTCCGAACACAATGGAACGTGTTTCGGGAGCTAATTCGGTCATCTGTGCGAGTTACGGAATTAAACGATCGATTTTAAATTAAACTGATTCAAACCGATTTCGATGCGTTTTGGCTTGCCCCGGACAAACGGTAAATCCAATTGACACGAAATTAGAAACCATACAATAATTTAACATTACGGATCCGATGAAACTGGTCTCGTCGAAATATAAGACTGTTCGAAAAATGGCTAATTTCACTAGACGATTTAATATTAAAATATTCAATTTTCACAATTTAACTTTTAATTAATTTTAAAAGTTCTATAACATCACTATAACTTCAATATGAATTAATATAACTTTATAAATCATTTTTAATCACATTTAATCCAGATTTCAATTATTTCTGAAATTTCAACTATTAATTTATCGATTTAATTATCCAATTAAATCCAGATATTCGAAAAATAAATTATTCGACTTATTAATTCTACTTATTAATATTTGAAATCAATTAAATATTCTAATTTCAAATGTCAGAAATTCTGGTCGTTACAACCCCTTAAGCTTTATTTCGCAATTTGTCCAATTTAAATAGTGGATTTTACTATATGAATGCTACATATGGTTTTTATGTGAATGTGCACTTTATGAATTCATTTATGTTGCAATAGATTCTCATTCTGATATAATAAATGACATTTGGTTTGAAAATGACCAAACCTTCAACATAATTCATGACTGGGTCTACCAAGTATAGGAGATAAAACTCTTAAATTTATTGGTATGCTAACATGCATCTAGAAATTATAGTATAATAGATATCAAAAAAGTTATTCATACCAATCACTTATTTGAAGTTGAAAATAATACCATATTTGGTTGTAGTTGTCATTTAGGTAGAAATTAAATTGTGTAATTACATGTTGATTATACTTCAACTGAAATAGATATAAAACAGTTTACATCCGAAATCGTCAAGGATAAATTTAAGATGTTTCTACATCACACTCTATATCAAATACGGTTAAAAAAACCATTTGAAATTAGTACCATTCCTTTTCTTTTTGAGAATGCAGTTTTGGGCATTTTGCTTAGGAAACTAAGTGAGTGTGTTGATATTTTATTTAAGTTTTGCATGGTATATAAGTAGGATATGGGTGGTACATAACATCATGCTACATTTTATGATTGTTAGCTATATATATAATTGAGTGAAATTAACTGGGTATACAAAGAAGTGCTACAAGCAGTTTGAAACATGAGTGGTCCAGAATTGTCAAGCTTACCCCCTGCCTTGACTGAATATACAAAGGAAGATGTCCATAACTATAGCAAGTATTCCGAGTATATATACTAAGAGTAACATTCACTAAACCATTGATTGTGTATAAAAATTGAGTTGCCTAACATAAATACGAGTTGATAAACAACACTTTTCTCTTTGTACTTAGGATTTTAAGATAAAAGGAAAAATAGATTGGCTGATAGGTTGATATATCAATGTCTCCATTAATGTAAGAAAGGATTATCTACATATTTTAAGAAAATACTGAGACAGCTCACCCATAGGCTAGTCTTTATATGAAAATCATAGAACGGTATGAACTTTAAAAATAATCTAAGAACGTATGTTATATTTTTTTCTTTTTCTTTACTATTTTTTCTTCTTCTAGATATCAAATCCTAGAGATTAAATTAAGATCAAACAATCAATGTCTTTTGTTAGTCCATGAGTTGATGGTTTTGATGACAACAACCTTAGAATAAAATTATAAAATATAAAAATTAACAATATAGTTTAGATATATATGTATATGCAGGATTTGATCATGCAGGTACCAAGAATGAAGACTGTATAGTATAAAGATTCAAGAACTGATGATTCAAGACTCATGAGTATTAAGATTATCAAGAGTTCAAGATTTCAAGATAAGTAATTTAATATAGAATTTTTGTTAAAACTCCTAGAAAAGCACTGACATCTTACAATCCAATTTATTCGTGGAATGTAATCCACTTCGAGCCTGTTAAAGGGATGGAACCCTAAGTAGGATGGAACCTACGAAAAATCTAGTGGAACATTGTTTTGTATCCGATAACTTTTATTCAAATGATTTTTCAAAAATTATCTTGTTTTCAAAATGTTTTCAAAACCTTCCTTTTAAAAGAATCAAAACATCTATCCTGATTTTAAATGTTTTAGCCTCAAAATAATCTTTGTTTTCAAATATCAAATTATCCTTGATTTTAAATTATCTCTTAACTATTATATTTAAGTTTTAATATTTAAACTTAGATTTAAATATAAAATTATAATAAAACTTTATATATATTATTCTCTATGTTTATCTATGTATTTTATCTATAGTCAAGTATATTTATAAAGTTTAAAAATAGTTTTAATATAAGATAAAGGCTATTTTCAAAGAAAAACAAAACATCAAAAATTCCTTTGGGATGTCGACATGCCCTAGTACCCCATGTCGACATAGTGTCAGTTAGAATAAAAAATTTGAATTTCAAAAGAAGTGTCTATTCGCCATAACCTTTCACGAATGGACATGGCTGTTGTTCTTCTATAAATAGAGGTTAGTTTCAACGAATTTATCATCCAATTTTCTGGTTTTTCACTTCTCTTCTTCTTCTTCCACATTTTCTTATTTAAAATCTTATCATTACTCTGTCAAAATCAACATTGAATCTAACTAGATCCTCTCTGGTTTGATTCTCTATCGCTATCTCAACAAGATCCCAGTGCTATTCAGAGTTATAGGCTTCTTTGTAATTTATCTAGCGAGAAAAGGTGTGATTGTAGCCTATGAAATCAATCAAGTGAGAAAAGGTGTGATTGTAGCCTATGAAATCAATCAAGCGAGAAAGGGTGTGATTGTAGCCTTGGAAATCAATTGGGTGAACTTGTTGCCCGTAAAATCAAGTATCTCTACCCAGAGGATTGTGATTCTGGAGGGTGTACCTCGTAGCCTTGAAACCGAGGGTGTAATTGTACAATTGCTTTTGAAAGGAAATCCGTACTTAGTTGTGCGGGACTGGATGTAGGGTAACTCCGAACCAGTATCAAATCTGGTGTGTTCTTTCCTTTACTGCATTTACTTTATTTCTACATCTGTATTTGATTCTGTGATTATATCTGTGTCTGAATATTGCATACATTTCTGTACAAATCAACAATAACTCAAAAAGATTTAGTAATTTCTTATAAACACTATTCACCCCCCCTTTAATGTTCATTCTAGCCTTAAGATCCATATTCCGCATTCCTCACGTTTGGTATCAAAGCAAGGTTTTCAAAAGTTTCATAATCAGAATTTTGAAATTTTTTCTAAATGGCTACCAACACTGGTATTGTTTCTAACACTAGTTCATTTATAGAAGGTCAGTCCACTATCAGACCACCACTTTTTAATGGCAGTAACTATGCATATTGGGCATGTAGGATGAAAATATATTTACAATCTGTAGGACTAGACACTTGGAATATAACACAGAATGAATATTCTGAACCCACAACTGACTTTGCACAGTGAACCACTGAGCAAAAGACTGTTGCACAAAATAGTTCTAAAGCAATGAATATTCTGTTTTGTTCACTTGATAGGAATGAATTTAATAGAGTGTCAGTTTGTAAGTTTGCATATGAAATCTGGAAAACTTTGCAAGTTACTCACGAAGGAACAAGCAAAGTTAAACATACCAAAATTTCCATGCTCACAAATCAGTTGCAGTTATTTAAAATGAATTCTAATGAGTCTATTTCTGATATGTATAGTCGATTTCAGGATATTGTACATTCTTTCATATCCTTGGGAAAAGTGTTTTCAGAAGAAGATAAAGTCAGGAAAATTTTAAACTCTCTCACTCCAGAATGGGATCAAAAGACACTTGCGATCGAAGAGGCAAATGATGTTAGTACTTTAAAGATAGAAGAATTAATTGGAAATCTAATGTCGTTTGAAGTCCAAATGATCGGGAGAAGAGAAAGCAAAGCATCTAATAAGAAATTTGTAAAGATCCAAAAACTCCGCCTTCGAAAATCGGCACCCGTACTTCACTGGTACTCAAAATGCCGTAGATTCAAATGCCGAATCTGGTTCTCCGGAGCCTATAACACAATTAAGTAAACAACACAGCGGAAAAAGAATAATACATTGATATACATCACTGATACAATATCTGATACAACAGAGTGATACAATGAATATCAATATACATCAGAGGTATGATTACGAGAAATAGCAGCGGAAAGAAAATGATAACACAAACAGCGGATAATCTTCATCTTCAAAACACCAATCCAGAAATAGCTTGAACTCCCCATAACGATGCACCAAGATGAGCTAGACTGGTGCGATCCCAAAGACTGAAATAACTCCAGATAATCTACAAATCTGACTATCTGAAAAACCCAACTCTAAACTGCCCGTGTAGAAAATTTTGAGCACCCAGAATTTAGGAAAGAAACAATAAACTCCGGATTAGTCATGGGACTGGTGTGAGCAACAAAACAATTTATTTTTTAAAACAATCAACAAAAGAATTTTTAAAGTCAATTCAATTTAGGAAAGAAACAATCAACTCCGGATCAACCATAAGACCTCCCACCACACACACAATGCAAACACAGACTTGGAGGAGATTTCTTCTTATGATAGTCAAAGATGCTTACTACGCAAAATCAAATCATTTGATTATTATTATTAGTGCATAGTATAGAAAACATTTCGAAAATAGAATATAAATCTTAGCCAGCATAGGTACCATTATATTATGCCCGCTATAGCTACCATATTAAATGGCAGGTTCTACAACTAAAACCGTACAAGGCTCGTATTGTTTTCTTTGGATTTCCAACAAATGGTTAGGCCAAGGAACTTCCCATTGCCACATGGAAACGCCTCTGGAAAGACGTCCCGAGAACCTAACCGGATCTCTGCCAACGCAAGGCCGGATTACCCCTAACTGGGTAACTACTGACATGAGTATGCCATCCCCCGGTTGTAACAACCTTTATCCGGGGCCCAGCAACAAATCACAAAATAATAAATGTATATCTGCGATATCCACATAAGTTAAGTATCTGGGCTCCATTCCATGATACCACTTCTATCCAGAAGGAAATGCACATACCCTAAGGGGCGCTACCCCCAATAACCTTGCTGCATCTTTCCTGTTTTGACCATTCCGGGGTGTGAGGTTCGACGAAGTCTCATCCACAAAGCTACGCTTTGGCACAAAGCCATGCTTTGGGTCAACAGATGATCAAAGCAATGATTATAAAGATAAATGATCAAAACAAATGATCATATCACAAACGATCAAACAATGATCATCACACAGCAACACTAGCATATCACATTACCAAATTGGGAATATATCGCTGATAAACATCAATTACATAACCTCTAAGCTCATACGTCTCAGAAAAGGGGGTTAAGCTAAGAGAATAATTTCTCCACCACCAACAGAAATGTATTTGAAAGAAATCTGCTTTATATCTCAAAGTGTAGTGTTAGACATGTAACCATACAAGTCTGTTCCGGGTTCGAACAGAACCGAAGGCACTTCTTACGAAGCCCTTGCAATTCCGGGTATTCACAATCTCGATCGGACTTCCCATCACTTAGGGAATCTCTATACCGGGTGCTACTTAGTGCAGAGACAATCGATAGGTTATCCTATCGTTTTCGCAAACACCCGGTCTTCAACACCGGTCTTCAAATGCCATTCATATACGACGTATCACTAATTCAGAATGGGTTATATGACACAAAGGTCTTTTCCCGGCTAACCCGAATAGTGAGCACAATATTTAAAAATATATGGATATTGGGATTTCAATTAAGTCACAATTTAAACCCAAACTTTCTTTTCAAATGGTTTAACAAATTACCATTTTAATCTTTTTAAACTAAAAGATTCAATTCACAAAGTTCACTTAATTTCACAAAGATTCATTCATAGAATTTCCAAATCGATTTCCATATCAATTTAATTAATTCATTAAATCTTTAAATCAAAGATTTAACTCATAGGTTTCAAAACAATTTCATTTCGAATGGGTTAAACAAAACATCGTTTTAAATATGTTAAAAATAAATAGATTTAATTCATAGCTTTCAAAAAGAATTCATTCATAACTTGGAAAACCATTTTTCGATTCAATCTTGAAATTCCTTTAATTAAACTGGAATTTCATTTCTTATATGAAAGCTTTTATCATTTGAAAACAAACAGTTTCATTTCAGAAAATCAGATTCATCCATACGAGTTAAAGTCCTTGGTTTAAATTCAAATTCCCAAAATTAACTTTTAAAATGGTTTATATTCATATAACTTGTACAGCGTCTTAAATTCCTAGTTTCGAATCATAGAATTCAATTTCAAACTTGAATTCAAATTTAAATCAAATTATTTAAATTTTCAAAACTTGATTAAGTTATTCAAAATAACTTTTATCTTTGAAATTCCATTTCAAAAGCTTTTCACTTTAAACCCAAATTTCCAATTTCAAAATCAATTGAAATTAAAATTTCAAAATATTAAATTTAAAATATATGTGACTTAACCGATTTCCACGTGAAATCCATATTTGTGTGTGTATGGTGTAGTCCAGGGGTTTCACACAATAGTGCAACATCATAAACCATCACAAATATATCAATATCGATAAGTGGTATTAACTATCATGCTTATCTTCATTCATAGTTTCACAGATAAAATAAATTTATCAATCACAAAGATTCATCATTACAATTCGATGTGGGTTTCGGATAACCAACTGGAATCCGACTCCCTGTCGCATCGAAGTTTAAATGTCGTTTTACGGGCAAAAAGGGTTTTCACATATATATACAGAACAAATCACAGTTCAGCATAAGTCAATTCACATCACACAGTATCACAATCACAGACAGAAATATCAATCCAGTACACAACAATTGATGATAGTCAATCATCTTCAATTTAAGGTGAAGGTGGTTTAAAAGAATTAATCACATAACTATTTTTATTGATTTATTTAAGTCAATGATTAACCATTCTTAATAATAAATTAATTAAATTTTTAATTAATTATAATTGCCTACTAATTATAAATTAATTAATTTAAATTATCTAATTCGCAATCCGTAATCACAAGTTGGTTAAACACTTAATTATTAACTAACCAATCTTTAACTTCAAATTAATCAATCTTTAATCACCTAATTAATTAAAATTTTCTAAATTAATTAACTATTCTTAATTACTCTTTTCTTTTTAAAAAACTAATAATAATCATTATTTGTCTTAATTAACATGTTAACAATCTTCTTTAAACTTTGAAAACAAATTATTATTAATTACAAAACTAGTGTTAATAAATTCTTATACTAAACTTAAATTAATTATTTAATTAAAATAATAATTAAAAGTTTAAAACATTTTAAAGTATTAACTAAATAATTAAAACTTGTATTAAAACCTTAACTTAACTGTTAAACCTTGTTTTTAAATATACAGGGCTTAAACCTGTTTTGAAAACAATTTGCTTCACTATATTTCTTTACATCATCACAGTTGAAAAAAACAACCCGAGACTCCCCCCTGTTAACTCGAGTATCACTTCGATTACTTCACCCATTTTCCCGTGACACTCCCTCTTCTTCTTCTCTTTTTCTTTTTTTTCTTTCCAGTAAGAGTTTAAGTTAACTTAAAATTTCAAACTAAAACAACAGGAAGTAAGCTCGTGTGCTCGCGTTCCCACCCGAAGCATTCACCATTTTTACTCACGTTGCCAACTACAAAACTTCCTGACACAAGAACGATGTCGTGCACGTGCACGCACCACCTGGTCACCACTGACCTTCGTCGGATCCACCACCAAGTTGACGATGATCAGCAGAATCAACTTGCGAACCCAAATTTCCAAATTCGACTGGGAATAAAAATTTAGTAGTTTCGAGTATTTTCTGGAACTAAACCACCTCCACGAATTTCCCCGACGCCGAAAACCTGGTCCATCAGAAACCACGCAGCTTCGACCCAAACTTTGCCACACCCCAACGCTTTGTTTCCCCCCAGTGCGATGCGTTCCGGAGCGACGTCGACGACAAAAACTACACGCGACTTCCACCTTCAAAACACAGGGTTTAAACCCTAAATTTGATTCGTTCACCCAATTCATTCATTAGAAAAATTATTCAACAATTTTTCTGAAATCCATGATGTTCAAACTTGCTTCACATAAATTTTTAACATCTAAAAATTATCCGATTAACAGAAATTGATCAAAATATGATTTGAGTTCAACTGCGAGCTGCACTCTACACGCTTAACCTAAAATCACTATTTTTGTTTTAAAAATCTTGTTTTTGTATGTTGATTCAAGCTGTATAGTTGAATCAATATTTAACCATATTCGAATTTATCCCAAAATTTACTTTTTACTGTAAAATCAAACTTACATAGTCAATTATTTTAAATATCAAGCTTAACACAAATTTCCAGGCCTCAAATTTAGTTTAAACAACCCTATTATGTTTGAATTCCCAAGCTCAATATTGTTTGTATGAAAATATGTTAAATTTATTTTATTCTTTTACCCTGTAGCCAGAAACATGAAAGAACAGGACCAAACAAGAATTAACATCACAATCGTATATGCACAGGATTTCTTACTTAAAAATATATAGTAGAGCACAATCATTCATGAATCAATTACACAAGTTTAAAAGTTTAAACCAGTGTGTTTACTCACCTTAATCATGTTTTAGAAATGACAGAGCTCCTTTTAAAACAGTCCTTGAAAATGCAAGTTGAAGCCTTCTTTTTGAGTTTTTCTGATTTGATCTGTTTTGTGGTTGTTTTGATTCTTACCTCAGTTTTCTCTTTTACTTAGTTTTCTTAAAAAAAATGAACGAATGAAAATGAGGTATATATAGAAGAGGTTTACAGTTCATAGTAAAAGAATGAGCATCATTCTCTTGTAAAATTATTTTATACAAGCTTTGTACTTTATGTATGGTTGAATTTGAAAACATTAAATGAAAGTATTGCCGATATCTTGCATTTAATGAAAGTATGTAAGGTATACTTACAGCAATGTGCTGTTGGGTCCTTTTTATAAGTACATTTTTTTTGGTAAGACTAAGTCTCATTTTGTTTGCTGGTTGCATATTTTTTTTCTTGCCTTTCTAACTTGTCTCGGCTGAGATATATATTTGTGTACTAAAATTTTTGGTATTGATTAACTTTGGTTTGTTTCTCAAGTCTTGTTTACAAGCTTCATAAATATGTTTTGTTCTATTGCTTTGTCTTATTACTTTATAGTATGAATAACTTTTATTTTAACATGTTGTTAAATTTTATTTATGTGCTACTATATATATTTGTATGACTTATCTCTCATTCATTTCTTATTATTTTGTAAAATAAGTGAGAATATATTTTATTTTAAATTTTCTTTTATTATTTTTGAATATACTTCCATATTTAATATGTTGTCATAATTTAACTAATTTATTTACTATATATATATATTTTCTAATCTATCCTATGTATTCGCATCACTTTATCATTTAATTTTACAAATTTTAATTCAATAATTCATTTAATTATCAATTTAAATGTAATTAAAATTCGGGGTCGTTACAGACTTCCCCCCTTAAAAGAATTTCGTCCTCGAAATTTACAGGCACGAAAGCAACAAAGATAGATAGATTTGATTTCCTATAATTCCTCAAACATAGGAAATGGATTCCAAAGTATACATAACTTGTCCCTCTTCGGACTTTGATATACCCAAGAAGTTTCAAATTTGGTTTTAAACGAAATCGTTTTATCGATACAATTCAAATTATACTGATGAACACATAGATTCTTAAAGGTAACTCACAATATATCTTATATTAAGCATCACTTATAATATTCATACATAGATTATAATCATAACTTACCATAGTAACGTTCAACATCTACTACATTCTAAGTTCAAAACGTATCCATAAACATATCCTATCCAAAAGAAAATCAATCCAGTCAACTACAGATCATTGCTATCAGAACTCTCCCTCTCAGGTCCTGATAGCTCTCTAACCTCTGCCTCATCGTCTATCTCATAAACATCTTCTGGGTCAGACTCCATCGGAATATATCCTATACCCTCCTGATCTTCCACTCCATCATCTAAATCCTAAATGACTGCATTGTTATTTTCCGACTCCACCCGTTCCTCATCCTCAAATTCTTCTTCGGGTTCTTCTTCCTCTTCAAATTCCTCTTCGGGTTCTTCTTCCTCTTCAAATTCCTCTTCGGGTTCTTCTTCCTCCTCCTCAGGCTCTACAACTACTTCCTCTTTTGGTTCTTCCACTTCGGGTTGCGGCTGCACCACGGGCTCCTCCGGTATCCCCTCACGTACTGATGACTCACCTAAATCATCTTGAGTCCTACTCGACGAACCATAGTCACCAACTCTTCGGGCTTTGAAAATTCCTCCACCCCTATTTATGCTATGGGTTCTCTACAATTAAAATCAAAAATAAAAATATAAGATCCTAAGGTCTTAGAATTTTATAAGTCAATCATTCTAGATTTTAAAATTTTCAGTTTAAAATTGAAGTATATTTGCCAATCACAGAAATCAGGACACACAAAGAAATCAATGCATCTAGACAGATAATTCTGTCTGGCTTATTTAGAGTTTACGTCCCATATTAATATCGAACTTCTTTCTGGATCTACCAGAAATTAACGAAGAATCGAGAGAAGAAGAAAAAATGACAAACAAAAGAGATTGATAGAGGAAAGATTGCCTCCTTATTGTTACAGGTATTGACCATTTATAGCCGTATTCCCCTGTCCCCTATCTCGTCTTCTTCTTGCACTCATACTCACTATCAGTGGATAGTAAGAGAATTTACTGAGATGTTTAAACGGATATCTTAGGGATATACTCATTCTAGGGATAGTTCACCCTATCTCTAATGAGCTACTTAACGTGTTATACTCCTGAGCTAAAGTTCAACCTTAGCTCTGATACCAAATGTAAAGACCCAAAAACTCCGCCTTCGAAAATCGGCACCCGTACTTCACTGGTACTCAAAATGCCATAGATTCAAATGCCGAATCTGGTTCTCCGAAGCCTATAACACAATTAAGTAAACAACACAGCGGAAAAAGAATAATACATTGATATACATCACTGATACAATATCTGATACAATAGAGTGATACAATGAATATCAATATACATCAGAGGTATGATTACAAGAAATAGCAGCAGAAAGAAAATGATAACACCAACAGCGGATAATCTTCATCTTTAAAACACCAATCCAGAAATAGCTTGAACTCCCCATAACGATGCACCAAGATGAGCTAGACTGGTGCGATCCCAAAGACTGAAATAACTCCAGATAATCTACAAATCTGACTATCTGAAAAACCCAACTCTAGACTGCCCGTGTAGAAAATTTTGAGCACCCAGAGTTTAGGAAAGAAACAATAAACTCCGGATCAGTCATGGGACTGGTGTGAGCAATAAAACAATTTATCTTTTAAAACAATCAACAAAAGAATTTTTAAAGTCAATTTGCAATGCTTTTAGAAAATGTAACTACCATAAGACCTCCCACCACACACACAATGTAAACGCAGACTTGGAGGAGATTTCTTCTTATGATAGTCAAAGATGCTTACTACGCAAAATCAAATCATTTGATTATTATTATTAGTGCATAGTGTAGAAAACATTTCGAAAATAGAATATAAATCTTAGCCAGCATAGGTACCATTATATTATGCCCGCTATAGCTACCATATTAAATGGCAGGTTCTACAACTAAAACCGTACAAGGCTCGTATTGTTTCTTTGGATTTCCAACAAATGGTTAGGCCGAGGAACTTCCCATTGCCACATGGAAACGCCTCTGGAAAGACATCCCGAGAACCTAACCGGATCTCTGCCAACACAAGGCCGGGTTACCCCTAACTGGGTAACTACTGACACGAGTATGCCATCCCCCGGTTGTAACAACCTTTATCTGGGGCCCCAGCAACAAATCACAAAATAATAAATGTATATCTGCGATATCCACATAAGTTAAGTATCTGGGCTCCATTCCATGATACCACTTCTATCCAGAAGGAAATGCACATACCCTAAGGGGCGCTACCCCCAATAACCTTGCTGCATCTTTCCTGTTTTGACCATTCTGGGGTGTGAGGTTCGACGAAGTCTCGTCCACAAAGCTACGCTTTGGCACAAAGCCATTCTTTGGGTCAACAGATGATCAAAGCAATGATCACAAAGATAAATGATCAAAACAAATGATCATATCACAAATGATGAAACAATGATCATCACACAGCAACACTCAGCATGCCACATTACCAAATTGGGAATATATCGCTGATAACCATCAATTACATAACCTCTGAGCTCATACGTCTCAGAGAAGGGTGTTAAGCTAAGAGAATAATTTCTCCGCCACCAACAGAAATGTATTTGAAAGAAATCTGCTTTATATCTCAAAGTGTAGTGTCAGACATGTAACCATACAAGTCTGTTCCAGGTTCGAGCAGAACCGAAGGCACTTCTTACGAAGCCCTTGCAATTCCGGGTATTCACAATCCCGATCGGACTTCCCATCACTTAGGGAATCTCTATACCGGGTGCTACTCAGTGTAGAGACAATCGATAGGTTATCCTATCGTTTTCGCAAACACCCGGTCTTCAACACCGATCTTCAAATGCCATCCATATACGACGTATCACTAATTCAGAATGGGTTATATGACACAAAGGTCTTTTCCCGGCTAACCCGAATAGTGAGCGCAATATTTAAAAATATATGGATATTGGGATTTCAATTAAGTCACAATTTAAACCCAAACTTTCTTTTCAAATGGTTTAACAAATTACCATTTTAATCCTTTTAAACAAAAAGATTCAATTCACAAAGTTCACTTAATTTCACAAAGATTCATTCACAGATTTTCCAAATCGATTTCCATTTCAATTTAATTAATTCATTAAATCTTTAAATCAAAGATTTAACTCATAGCTTTCAAAACAATTTCATTTCGAATGGGTTAAACAAAACATCATTTTAAATCTGTTAAAAATATACAGATTTAATTCATAGCTTTCAAAAGAATTCATTCATAACTTGGAAAACCATTTTTCGATTCAATCATGAAATTACTTTAATTAAACTAGAATTTCATTTCTTATATGAAAGCTTTTATCATTTGAAAACAAACAGTTTCATTTCAGAAAATCTGATTCATCCATACGAGTTGAAATCCTTGGTTTAAATTCAAATTCCCAAAATTATACTTTTAAAATGGTTTAAATTCATATAACTTGTACAGCGTCTTAAATTCCTAGTTTCGAATCATAGAATTCAATTTCAAACTTGAATTCAAATTTAAATCAAATTATTTAAATTTTCAAAACTTGATTAAGTTATTCAAAATAAATTTTATCTTTGAAATTCCATTTCAAAATCTTTTCACTTTAAACCCAAATTTCCAATTTCAAAATCAATTGAAATTAAAATTTCAATTTCAAAATATTAAATTTAAAATATCTGTGACTTAACCGATTTCCACATGAAATCCATATTTGTGTGTGTATGGTGTAGTCCAGGGGTTTCACACAATAGTGCAACATCATAAATCATCACAGGTATATCAATATCGATAAGCGGTATTAACTATCACGCTTATCTTCATTCATAGTTTCACAGATAAAATAAATTTATCAATCACAAAGATTCATCATTACAATTCGATGTGGGTTTTGGATAACCAACTGGAATCCGACTCCCTATCGCATCGAAGTTTAAATACCGTTTTACGGGCAAAAAGGGTTTTCACATATATATACAGAACAAATCATAAATCACAGTTCAGCATAAGTCAATTCACATAACATAGTATCACAATCACAGACAGAAATATCAATCAAGTACACAACAATTGATGATAGTCAATCATCTTCAATTTAAGGTGAAGGTGGTTTAAAAGAATTAATCACATAACTATTTTTATTGATTTATTTAAATCAATGATTAACTATTATTAATAATAAATTAATTAAATTTTTAATTAATTATAATTGCATACTAATTATAAATCAATTAATTTAAATTATCTAATTCGCAATCCGTAATCACAAGTTGGTTAAACACTTAATTATTAACTAACCAATCTTTAACTTCAAATTAATCAAACTTTAATCACCTAATTAATTACAATTTTATAAATTAATTAACTATTCTTAATTACTCTTTTCTTTTTAAAAAACTAATAATAATCATTATTTGTCTTAATTAACATGTTAAAAATCTTCTTTAAACTTTGAAAACAAATTATTATTATCTACAAAACTAGTGTTAATAAATTCTTATACTTAACTTAAATTAATTATTTAATTAAAATAATAATTAAAAGTTTAAAACATTTTAAAGTATTAACTAAATAATTAAAACTTGTATTAAAACCTTAACTTAACTGTTAAACCTTGTTTTTAAATATACAGGGCTTAAACCTGTTTTGAAAACAATTTGCTTCACTATATTTCTTTACATCATCACAGTTGAAAAAAACAACCCGAGACTCCCCCCTGTTAACTCGAGTATCACTTCGATTACTTCACCCATTTTCCCGTGACACTCCCTCTTCTTCTTCTCTTTTTCTTTTTTTTCTTTCCAGTAAGAGTTTAAGTTAACTTAAAATTTCAAACTAAAACAACAGGAAGTAAGCTCGTGTGCTCGCGTTCCCACCCGAAGCATTCACCATTTTTACTCACGTTGCTAACTGCAAAACTTCCTAACACAAGAATGATGTCGTGCACGTGCACGCGCCACCCAGTCACCACTGACCTTCCACCACCAAGTTGACGATGATCAACAGAATCAACTTGCAAACCCAAATTTCCAAATTCGACTGGGAATAAAAATTTAGTAGTTTCGAGTATTTTCTGGAACTAAACCACCTCCACGAATTTCCCCGACGCCGACAACCTGGTCCATCAGAAACCACACAGCTTCGACCCAAACTTCGCCACACCCCGACGATTCGTTTCCCCCCAGTGCGATGCGTTCCGGAGCGACGTCGACGACGAAAACTACACGCGACTTCCACCTTCAAAACACAGGGTTTAAACCCTAAATTTGATTCGTTCACCCAATTCATTCATTAGAAAAATTATTCAACAATTTTTCTGAAATCCATGATGTTCAAACTTGCTTCACACAAATTTTTAACATCTAAAAATTATCCGATTAACAGAAATTGATCAAAATATGATTTGAGTTCAACTTCGAGTTGCACTCTACACGCTTAACCTAATATCACTATTTTTGTTTTAAAAATCCTGTTTTTGTACGTTGATTCAAGCTGTATAATTGAACCAATATTTAACCATATTCGAATTTATCCCAAAATTTACTTTTTACTGTAAAATCAAACTTACATAGTCAATTATTTTAAATATCAAGCTTAACACAAATTTCCAGGCCTCAAATTTAGTTTAAACAACCCTATTATGTTTGAATTCCCAAGCTCAATATTGTTTGTATGAAAATATGTTAAATTTATTTTATTCTTTTACCCTGTAGCCAGAAACATGAAAGAACAAGACCAAACAAGAATTAACATCACAATCGTATATGCACAGGATTTCTTACTTAAAAATATATAGTAGAGCACAATCATTCATGAATCAATTACACAAGTTTAAAAGTTTAAACCAGTGTGTTTACTCACCTTAATCATGTTTTAGAAATGACAGAGCTCCTTTTAAAACAGTCCTTGAAAATGCAAGTTGAAGCCTTCTTTTTGAGTTTTTCTGATTTGATCTGTTTTGTGGTTGTTTTGATTCTTACCTCAGTTTTCTCTTTTACTTAGTTTTCTTAAAAAAAATGAACGAATGAAAATGAGGTATATATAGAAGAGGTTTACAGTTCATAGTAAAAGACTGAGCATCATTCTCTTGTAAAATTATTTTATACAAGCTTTGTACTTTATGTATGGTTGAATTTGAAAGCATTAAATGAAAGTATTGCCGATATCTTGCATTTAATGAAAGTATGTAAGGTATACTTACAGCAATGTGCTGTTGGGTCCTTTTTATAAGTACATTTTTTTTGGTAAGACTAAGTCTCATTTTGTTTGCTGGTTGCATATTTTTTTTCTTGCCTTTCTAACTTGTCTCGGCTGAGATATATATTTGTGTACTAAAAATTTTGGTATTGATTAACTTTGGTTTGTTTCTCAAGTCTTGTTTACAAGCTTCATAAATATGTTTTGTTCTATTGCTTTGTCTTATTACTTTATAGTATGAATAACTTTTATTTTAACATGTTGTTAAATTTTATTTATGTGCTACTATATATATTTGTATAACTTATCTCTCATTCATTTCTTATTATTTTGTAAAATAAGTGAGAATATATTTTATTTTAAATTTTCTTTTATTATTTTTGAATATACATCCATATTTAATATGTTGTCATAATTTAACTAATTTATTTACTATATATATATATATTTCTAATCTATCCTATGTATTCGCATCACTTTATCATTTAATTTTACAAATTTTAATTCAAAAATTCATTTAATTATCAATTTAAATGTAATAAAAATTCGGGGTCATTACAAAATTGATGGCATTCAATGCATTGACCGATGGATCAGACTCAAATAGTGATAATGATGAAGAGATATCTCTTATGACCAGAAATTTTTGGAAATTCTTGAAATACAGAAAGATGAATAATTTCAAGAGAAACAACTATAAGAATCCTGGAAATCAGAATGTAGTGAAAAATAATGTCAAATGTTTCAACTGTGACGAACCAGGCCATATCAAAAGAGACCGTCCGTATCTAGATATGCAGAATCCTCCTATAAACAATGAATCAGTAAAGAAACGAAAGCGTGCATTTACTGCTACTCTAGATGACTCAGACTCGTCCTCAAGCGATGATGATAAGAAGACAGATAATTCAAATTTTTGTTTCACGGCAGGTCACGACTTCAACGAATTCAAGGAAACAGACTCAGAAAAATGTACACATTTACAATACAATTGATTGAAATTGCATGCTTAGAATTAGATGATTGATTGCTTGATTGATTGATTTTGAATTGGTGTGTTGATTGAATTTTAAATTTATTTTTTATTATTTTATTATTATTTTATTATATTTTTTTTATTTTTTTATTTTATATATATATATTTTATGGAATATACTATAATCCTAATAATATTCCATATATATTTAGTCATTATAATAATAAATAAATAAATAAATATATATATATATATTAGAGTAGTTAGGAAAATTAAATCATAAAATTTCTCAGGCACATGTCGACATGGTCCCTACCATGATGTCGACATGGGTACCAAAATTTGAAATTCAAATTTTGAATTCAAATGCTTGAATTTCCCTCCACCTTTTCACTTCATTCAATACTCTGAAAAGGCATCTTTTGACCAGAGAACATGTCTTTCAAAAGTCTATTTATTCACTATCTTTTATCACAACTTTTCACTTTCATTTTCAAATTCAAACTTTCTCTTCAAAAATCCAAGCTCTCTACTCTCTACTTTAATGGCTTCTTCAAGCAACCCCTCCACCATAAGACTTTCCAGAAACTTGAAAGAGCAACTCTTCAATAATCCGGAGGCAATAAAAGCATACATCAATTATGCTAATTATGGAAAAGTCCATCCCGGAAAGTTCGCTATTTTTTAAGATTTTGCTTCTTATGAAATTGATACTATTTTTGCAGACAATCAAATTCTTAGTCTTGTTGATGCTTCTCAAAATGATTTTGTTTATTACCCGAATCTTGTCAAAATTTTCTATGCAAATCTCAATCGAGAATTTTATGAAGGAGATGATAATGAAATTTGGAGTAGTGTCAAAGGCACTAGAATTGTTTTGAATTGTAATCTTTTGGGTACCATTCTCAATTGTAAAAGCACGAGAATGGATCTTTCTAGTTTTCAAATCAATGAACATGATCGTGAGACATTTCATCATATTTTTGAAGGAGATAAAAACTTTGAATTTAAAAATCGAAACTTTCGTCCAAAAGCAATAATTCTTAATCTTCTTTTACAACATACTTTGACCCCAAGATCGGGAAATTTTAACAATCCTACTTCAAAAGTGTGCAAAGCACTTTTTGCTATTTTCGGAAATTATGATATCAACTGGGCGCAAGTTATTTTGGATGAACTTCGTCCTAAAAATTTTGAAATGGGAGAAAACACTTTATATCATGGAATTTATCTTACTCGGATTTTCAACTATTTTGGAGTAAATTTCAAAGGAGAAGAATTTATTTCAAGAAAAGTTTTTAATATCTCAAACATTTCTCTCATGAAAATCTCATATGTTTTTCAACCTTATGAGACTCTTGCCGAAAAGGAAGAGCATTTGGCTCATGAAGAAATGGAAGAGGAAGAGGAAGAAGAACAAGAAGGGGATGAAATGGAAATAGAAGAAGAAGAAGGTGAACCATCCCTAGAAAGTATTGAATATCCCTCCAATCCTACCAACAAAACACTTCTCAAAAACCAAAAGATCATTGTTGAGAATCAACGATTCTTAAACGATCCGTTAGTAAGAAGTTGGACAAAATGTCATCCAAGATGACCAAGTTTTTCTCCAAAGTCAGCAAGAAACTTGGATTATCTTCATCTTCATCATCCTCTAACTAGTTGTATCTTTTCATTTCATGATGTATTACTTTAGTTTGCTTTAGTTTGAATGTTTATGTAGTTCTTTATGGTTAATCATTGTATTATCCTATTATGCGATGAAATTGATTTCCTTTTCTGTTATCTAGCTTATCTTATTTCCTGAATAATTATTAGTATATTATATAAATATATATATATATATACACACACACACACAATTATTCACAAAATCAAAATAATTTATCAAAGTTCACTGGACCATGTCGACATAACCCTCATGACCATGTCGACATGTACTGGTCAGAAATGACATTTCATTTCAAATTTGAAATTGAATAAATACCCTATGTCTATTCATTTCAAATGAATTCATACACCTATAAATACCTATTTCTTCCAGAATTCTTCACTCAATATTATTTTCTATCTTCTTTATCTCTCATTCTTCTCACAAATTCAAAAATGGTAAGTCCTATTCACGATTTAACCGAGAATCTTGAAGAGACTCTTAATTCGTTCAAGAATATTCTTTCGTTCATTCTTCATAACCAGCGACACTTAGAGTTGAGTCAAATGCAGATGATCAAGGAGCAAGAAAGGCATTTCGATGCAATACGATGGATGATTTCTTCACTGCACAAGGATGATAACGAAGCACATCCTCCTGTCTCTCTCACAAATGACAATGAAAATTGGGATGCCATCAAAGCATACCCTATTTTCGGAGAAGAAGGATGGGTAGAAGTTCCTCGAAACATTTGATTTTGGTTTGTTTGCTTTGTTTGAATTGATTGCTTTGATTGAAATTGTTTTTTTTGATTGGTTTGATTGAATGTACAAATATTAATATATTTATAATATTTGATTGAATATCATGTCTATAAGTATAGTTATTTCTTAATCTATCTATTATATACTATATTATATAGTTTATTAATGCAGGTACTTGAGTACAAGAATGAGGGGGAGTTATATAGTTTGGAGTTAGTTTGTTTTTGTTGATGACAAAGGGGGAGAAATATAAAATAGGAGAGTTAGGCATAAGTTAAGGGGGAGTTATCAGTTTTAGTGAGATTTATTAGGATAGAAGTAATATTTTATAAACAAAGGTTGTCATCATCAAAAAGGGGGAGATTGTTAGTCCATGAGTTAATGGTTTTGATGACAACAACCTTAGAATAAGATTATTAAATATAAATACTAACAATATAGTTTAGATATATATGTATATGCAGGATTTGATCATGCAGGTACCAAGAATGAAGACTGTACAGTATAAAGATTCAAGAACTGATGATTCAAGACTCATGAGTATCTAGATTATCAAGAGTTCAAGATTTCAAGATAAGTAATTTAATATAGAATTTTTGTTAAAACTCCTAGAAAAACACTGACATCTTACAATCCAATTTATTCGTGGAATGTAATCCACTTCGAGCCTGTTAAAGGGATGGAACCCTAAGTAGGATGGAACCTACGAAAAATCTAGTGGAACATTGTTTTGTATCTGCTAACTTTTATTCAAATGATTTTTCAAAAATTATCTTGTTTTCAAAATGTTTTCAAAACCTTCCTTTTAAAAGAATCAAAAACATCTATCCTGATTTTAAATGTTTTAGCTTCAAAATAATCTTTGTTTTCAAATATCAAATTATCCTTGATTTGAAATTATCTCTTAACTATTATATTTAAGTTTTAATATTTAAACTTAGATTTAAATATAAAATTATAATAAAACTTTATATATATTATTCTCTATATTTATCTATGTATTTTATCTATAGTCAAGTATATTTATAAATTTTAAAAATAGTTTTAATATAAGATAAAGGCTATTTTTAAAGAAAAAAAACATCAAAAATTCGTTTGGGATGTTGACATGCCCTAGTACCCCCTGTCGACATAGTGTCAGTTAGAACAAAAATTTTGAATTTCAAAAGAAGTTTCTATTCGCCATAACCTTTCACGAATGGACATGGCTGTTGTTCTTCTATAAATAGAGGTTAGTTCAACGAATTTATCATCAGATTTTCTGTTTTTTCACTTCTCTTCTTCTTCCACATTTTCTTATTTAAAATCTTATCATTACTCTACTGAAATCAATATTGAATCTAACTAGATCATCTCTGGTTTGATTCTCTATCACTATCTCAACAAGATCCCAGTGTTATTCAGAGTTATAGGCTTCTTTGTAATCTATCTAGCGAGAAAAGGTGTGATTGTAGCCTATGAAATCAATCAAGTGAGAAAAGGTGTGATTGTAGCCTTGGAAATCAATTGGGTGAACTTGTTGCCCGTAAAATCAAGTATCTCTACCCAGAGGACTGTGATTCTGGAGGGTGTACCTCGTAGCCTTGAACCGAGGGTGTAATTGTACAATTGCTTTTGAAAGGAAATCCGTACTTAGTTGTGCGGGACTGGATGTAGGGTAACTCCGAACCAGTATAAAATCCGGTGTGTTCTTTCCTTTACTGCATTTAATTTATTTCTGCATCTGTGTTTGATTCTGTGATTATATCTGTGTCTGAATATTGCATACATTTCTGTAGAAATTAACAATAACTCAAAAAGATTTAGTAATTTCTTATAAACACTATTCACCCCCCCCTCTGGTGTTCATTCTAGCCTTAAGATCCATATACCGCATTCCTCATATTTTTAAGTGAAACATGTTATACTTTATGCTAATCCAGTGGTTATAAATTTTAAATATTAGAGAACTAGATGTATCTTTTGAGCTAGCAAAAAATGATAAGGCCTATTAGGGTGCCCAAATTAGATGTTTTTGGTAGGCCATCATTTGCATGAGCTTTTTGGGGCTATAAATACAAAAACAATTCACAATGGAGCATTTGTTAATAAATTTAAATTAATGGAATATAAACAATTCGTATTTGATAACTAATCTATCTATATTTAATAGGAAAAGCCCCTGAATGAAGCTTTTGAAATCACAAATTTACTCTTTTGATTCTTTGAATGCATCTGAAGTCGATGACGTTTTAGACATTTAGTGCAATTGTTATCCGCATTTTTATTAAGAGTTAGTTTCTCATTGCTTCTTCTTTTTCTCTCTCCATTCTCAGCTCCTTCCTTCAACCGCATCTAATTTTTAGGGCCTGGTCTTCTTTTTTCAAATCTATTGAATTTAAAGTAAACGGTACATTATTTACTCAAATGTTATACAATTATCTAATTTGCATACAAAAACCAAGTTTTATTATAGGCTCTTCTTTCTATGTTAACATGGATTTAATTTTTTTTACAGGTTGGGTATGGCAAACCAAAAGCAGATGGTTTCACTATAAAAAAGTAGGAGCAGATAATGCACACTGACATATCTCCACTTGGCTAACTTTCATTTCAAGTAGATATGTTTAGATTACGTGTTATGGATATTTGGTGATTTATTAATGTTATTGATATGACCTTCTTCCTTATGATAAGAAATATTGTACTCATGTTTTTATGTGTGCTATTATTTTGCATTTATGTATGGTTTTCCATAAATTTTGATTAGACCTCAGTTTTTAGCTTAGAGCATTCCCAATGTATGGGGTTGCTTGGGGTCGATTCAAGGCAATCGACCCCCAAAGCAACCCTAACTGGGGACAAAGCACACATAGTGTGCTTCCCTTTGTTGAATAGCATGTAAATGATTTTTGTTTGATGATAATAAACATATATAATATTCTTTTTAAAGTAATTGCTATTGTACTATTTTATTTTTCATAGATTAAATAAATATTTGCTGAATAAAATAAATAACACAGTATTTAAATTTAAATAGATATTTTATTCAAACAAATATTTATTACAACTTTTGAATAGTACAAATTCAAGCTCTCACTATATATATACAATTTCAATTACAATACAGATTTGATTACATCACAATTCATATTTACATCAGCACCTCACTACATATCACTCACACTCGTATTTATCTTCAACTTCATTCCAGTTTGAATCCAGCATCTGAGCAATCTGCAAAAATTTATACTGACGCAGTAAAATTGAAAATAAAATATTTTTGCAGTACAAAATAAAATGTGACTTTGAAAATTTTATTTGCCTTAGTTATTTGGGTTGTTTGTCATCATTTAATTCTGAATTCATCATACACAAAGAGCTTGTGACATGCATAGTGTATCACTGTACACGCCACAAGGCCGTGCACACCGGTATATACACTTGATACAATTACAGGGACAGGTGAGCACAGGTCAAACCCAAATCAAAAGTCGGGTTCAACTTAAGTGCAATATAAATAAAGTCACATCATGAGCACAAGGTCAAACCCGAGCGTTTAAGCTGGATTCAACTCAGGTGAAAATTCCAAAAATCAAACCCAAATGTACAAGTACAATCTTAATGCAAACCAGAAATGGGCTTAAAGCAAAACCAAACAGCATGTAAAAGTCAAGCTACAAAATGAGCACGACCAAGTGAATATGCATGATGTAAACATATGGAATGCAATCTGATCAGAAAACACTCCAGCATTGTACACTGCAAGTGCAATAGGACAACAAGCACATAGCATCGAAACAAGCGATAGTGCAGTATGGCCAGAGTGAAGGCTACAAGAGTGAGAGCATGACCATAGGTGTAACTCGACCAAGAATGTAACCAAGTGTACAACTACACCAGACCAAATGCCATCAAGTAAACAAGACTCAAGACAGTGCACAAATGAAGATATATATATGCAACTCACAAGACTCAAATGGAACCAAGACTGCAACATGCTCAAATATAAAAAGGTCAAAAAGAAAATGGAACAAGCAATAGTGCACATGCATACCAGACCAGAAGTACAAAATGGCCAAGCAAGTGCAGTCACAACTGTACATATTCAAGTGCACAATTAAGTACAACATCAAGACCAAATGCCAACAAGATGGATACAATGTAGCATACATGCAATACTGATTAGACCAGAGAACTGCACAAGTAATCAGAAGTGAAACAGAGATGTACACAGGGAACACAGGTTAGGGAAGCAACCAAAATAAGTGCACAAATCTACACAAACCAACAAAGGCAAAAACATGTACAACATGGCAGCAGTACACACTGCTATCAAACAAGTGCATAGGCACACACATATATACACACATGTATGTATGTATGTATATACATGAACTAGATTGAAGCACACTGGAATACAAAACTACAAACCAGGCTGGAAACATGATTATCAAAGTAAATTACATAACTCAAGCTACTTGATGTATGTCGACCAGTTTACAATGAATACATGTATATGCAATAGAGCATCAAAGTCGAAGACATTATCAAGTCAGAGCAGAGCTCGAAAATGTCAAATCCGAAGTCAGTTTTGAAATCAATGCTACATGAGATAAAAATCACCATGACCCAAGTCATCAGAGCATAAGCAAGTGACAGTGATCAAGTCAAAGTCGAAGTCAACAAAAACAAGTTCGAACAAATCCAAAGCCGAAGACAACAAGCATAAATAAAGGCAAGGCAAATATATAATAGTAAGAACAAGTCAAGCCAGAATGACAATGGAAGGAATCGAACAATTCAAAACCAAAGCCGTGGCAATCACGAAATAAATCAAAGCCGTATGAATCAAGCTACCAGAAAATATATGATTAATGAACAAGTCAGAAATCATCTCGATCATGCAATCAAAATCAAACGGCCAAGTTTAAATTATCAGACGAGTTTGTATATGAAATACGAACTAAAATATAGGAACGAGAATCCTATATAAACCCTATCACATCATCGAAAAATTATGAAGATTCGAGTTGAAGAAATTCAGAAAGCATCAAAGCAAAATCAAAATTCCAAATTCAAGTCTCGAATCAAAGTCGAGCACAATTGAAATCAAAAAGGAATAACACTTACTCATCAAGTATAACACGCTCGACACAAATAGAAGCAGCCGAAGCAAGCTATAAGGAGTCGGTCGATCGACAAAGCAAGGAGCGAAATCACCCATTCAATCGATCAACATAAGTCGGCAGCTTCGATGAAGGAAGCCCTAATTTTTTGAAGAGGAACAAAGTATCAAACGAAGTCACCATTATTTCTCACGGGCCATAGGAGTTAACTGTTAACAAAGCCGGTCGATATAATAAAAAAAAAGGAAAAGAAGGAATACTATTTTTGTTTGGGCGGCGAGTTTATTTTTCGCCTTTAGTTTAATTAGGGTTTTTAATTTTAAATTGTTTTTAAAAAATTTGTATTTTCTTTTAAAATCTGTGTAATTTCTAGTCGTGTGACTAGGGGACAAACAACGTGGCATAGTTTGAGAATTCACAACTCAGTGGCTGAGTTGTGGCAGGGTTTTGAGTGTAGAGTTAGGTTAGTCAATAGCGAGTGTCACTAGTTTACGTATGTAAGTGTGTGACTATCTAATTTCTAGTAGAAACCTTGGGGGCAACACGTAGGCAGGTTTTTGCCGAAGCTAGGTAAATTCTGTGTTGTTCTATTTCTGCATTTATTCTGCTATTATTTGGGTTGATATTATTCTACTGTGATCTATGTTGAAATTAATATACACTTCTGCAATAATTTTTATAATTAATACTATCACCCTATTCACCCCCCCCCCTCTAGGGTGAAATCGATCTTACACCCCTTAGCCAGCTAAAATAAGGTCGTCTAAGGGGATAAGGTGTGGATTGCAATCCACACCATCCCCTTAGCCGGCCTTATTTTGGCCGGCTTAGGGGACAGAGCACAACCGACTATAAATTAGCCGGCTGTGCTCATTTCTTCCCATTCCTCCTTCCTCCTTTCTCCTTCCGCTTGCCATTTCTTCTACCGCTCGCAAACATACGCTTTCCAAAAAATGAGAAGAGCTTTCTAGAGATTCCGAGGTAGCGGCAGTCGCAGGGTAGGAAATGTTCCACCGTTCATGGAAAACGCGCCTGTTGAAGGTAGTGCATCCACACCACTCACATTCGTTGAAGGGCGAAGAAGCACGGTGGTTAGACGAAGACGCAAGGGGATAAATATAGGAGCTACAGTTTTGGACCCCCACATTGACCAAAATTTGTGTTCAGACAAAGATTTGATCAATTTTCGGATATTGCCAGACGAAAAGGTACACGTTAGCACGTGTGTTGATAATTCAGTAAGTTATTTACCTCTACCTTTTCTTATTAGTTCAAATTGTACAATACAAATTGAATACACAATGTTTTAACTAAGGTTCATCGTGAACGCACACATGGATCTTGGGTTAGCGTAATATGACTTTATAGGATTATCCGAGATTACGATACTGATGGCATTATACATGCTTTGCTGCGAGAGATAGGATTTAGAGACTTTCTGAGTATGTAATTACATAATTATTGTTTATTTTATTATTGATGTTTAGGGTTTAAATAATGCTAAATTTCTATAATAGTTATCGATAATTTATTAAATTCGGATGTTCAGTTATGCGGTGCTTTAGCCACATGTTGGTGGAAGACCAGTCATACATTTCACCTAAGTTTTGGAGAGCTGGGTATTACACCATTAGACTTTACTATGTTGACCGGTATAGGCATTAGCCGGGGGGAAACATTACCTTATGATAAGGAATACTAGCATTTTAATCGTTTATCTAGTGTTATTCCACATTTTGATTTGCCTGACGGACTATCATCCAGATGGCAGCTTAGAAGCTTTTACATTAGGCAAGCAATAATGGAATTGATACATGTACATAGTTCTGATAACCACTTGGAGATAGCTCGACTTTTTATTTTGTACATAATGGGGAACCTATTCATAACAAATGCATCAAACACCTTGCCGACCGGTTATGTAGCAGTTGTAGTGGAGTTGTCGTTTGATAGTCCGGTCGCATATGACTGGGGGACTCTGATATTAGCGTATTTGTATCGCTCTCTGGATCATCAGTCTGTTATTAGGGGTAGATCCTCGTCCATTACAGGGTTGTGGGAGGTTTTATAGTATTGGTACTACGAGTACTTCCATAACATGACTTATCCCACTTTAGACTCCACATTACCCATTTTCTTTCCTCGATTTAGAGCATGGGCATGGAATAACTGCAGAATGGTGCAAGGAGGGGAGGCACGTCATATTTTTGCATTGGTTCGAAATCAGATCGAGTTACGGACCACATGAGAGAGCGTTGTTTGGCATCCGTATGATGGATCACCTTTTATGACCGACCCCATTGCAGTGCATGCTGCTTCCCTATCTATAAGACGTTTTCCACTGGTTTCAGTGCCTGCTAGCCTAGGATGCTACTAGTTTCTCGGTGAGTGTAGTTGGAGACAGACCTTAGATGGTGATTTCATTCCCGATGATCCACATCCGGATACTCCTTTTTTGAGGGTTTATGATAGCGCTGCATTACATCAGTATGCAGGAGAGTGGTGGTCCGCAAATTACTTCATTTTAATGAATGTAGATTATGTATCCATTTGGCGTTGCTTTTACACTCCATCGCATACTGCTACAATTGTTCATGCTGCATCTATTGATTTGGTTGGGCCCTCGGGCATACGTAGTGGTGTTGCCCTCCTATTTTTCCCGACCTTACATAGAGTACTCAGGTGTATCACGCTCCACAACCCTCCCAGGTAGGAGATTATGGTTGGATAGTAGGTTTTTCGACAATGTCTGGGATTGATAGATATGTTGATATTCCTCGGCCAGAGATTTCCCAGTATCCAAATCCAACAGCATTTTTGTATGAGGATTTGTTTCAGATGCAGTTGGGACTCCGCCAGGTCATGTATGTCGAGCATCGACGTAGTATAAATGAGTTGACTGTTCGTATTAATGAGCTTACTACAACTGATGAGCAGCGATATCATCCTATGCCCAAAGTAGCTGACGACGATGACGATAGCAAAGCAGCCAATCTTTTTGATGATCAATATCGGTTTGATGAGACTTAGTGTTATCATGTACAATATGTATTATGTAGCAAAGTTTGTATGATTGTATTTTTAGTGGTTTGTATGCAGTAGTAGTTATTGTATATGAGTATTATCATTGTTATGTATTGTGTATTAGAGTTTGTATGATTGTATATCAGTGATTTGTATGTGGTAGCATTGGTTGTATATGAGTATTATCATTGTTGTGTATTCTGTAGCAGAGTTTGTATGATTGTATTTTCAGTGGTTTGCATGTGGTAGTAGTGGTTGTATTTGAGTATTATTATTGATTTGTATTGTGTATCAGCTATGGATTTAATATTTTGCTTGCATATGTGTAAATCACTATCTGAAAGAACAAACACATATGTGTTTGTTCTTTCAAACCTTTGTGGATGATTGACACGTGTGTGATTATAAGACACTTAATTCATGAGATGCGGATCATGAACTTTCTATATAAGGCAGCTTTCTGTATTGAAAATTCACAACAACTTCATTTATTCTCACTTTCTTAAGTAAGCTTCAATGTCGAATGAAAACTGGAACGCCAGTGATTATTTAGTTCTAATCAAGTCTTACATAGAAATTGACCGTAGACACATGGAAGAGGAGATGGAGCAAGATTTTTGGGTCACTCTAAACGATACTTTTAATAGTCATTCGGATTGCAGATTAATTGGAAGGATTTTGGAAACTCGCAGCGTAAGACATTGGAGACTCAATGTCAATATTATGTATGAAAGAGTTTTGCAAAATCGTCGTTTGTATGGTTGGTGAAGAATATCTTCGATCTCCAAAAGCACAAGACATTATGCTGGCAATAGGATCTCAAAGGGGATTTCCAGGTATGTTAGGTAGCCTAGATTGTATGCATTGGAGATGGAAAAACTGTCCAGTTGCATTACAAGGACAATATACAGGACATTGCAAAAGGACTACTCTGATCTTGGAAGCTGTAGCTTCGTACGATTTGTACATATGGCATGCCTTTTTGCAGCGCCGGGGTCACTTAATGATATTATCATTCTACGACAGTCATATTTATTTAACGACTTATGTAATGACATCTCACCTCCATGCAATTACAAAATCAGAGACAAAGATCATTCAGTAGGTTATTATCTGGTAGATGGAATCTATCCAAAATGGAAAACACTTGTGCAAGCTTACAAAAGGCCAAATAACGGAAAAGAAGCTAGGTTCACCAAACAACAAGAAAGCTTGAGAAAAGATGTAGAATGAGCATTTGGAGTGCTTCAAGGTAGGTTTCATATTTTACGAAAAGAGGTATTCTACCATAATCCAATGGTACTATATGATATCATGTATTGCTGTATAATTTTACATAACATGGCCGTCGAAGAAGAACGAGGTGGGTACGAACTTCAACTGAGAAACTATTCAGACATTGCTGTAGCGTTTCAAAAGAAAAAGCTTATAAGGACCCAAATACTTTTGCTGAATACTTGCAAAGAGTACAAGATATTCGAGATCCACAAGCTCATCTTGGTCTAAGAGAAGAATTGGTGGAACACTATAGGGAACATATAGGAAACAATTAGTAGATGTAATGTTTGTTGATGTTGACAGTTTGTATTATTAAGTGGTTGTTCTAATAAGTGGTTGTTGGAAGTTTGTATTATTAAGTGGTTGTCCACAAGCTTATCTTTTGTAATATTAAGTGGTTGTATCTAGTTTGTATTATTATTTGTGTTTGAATTTGTTATGTCTACTTTACTAAGTTGTTTTTGACAAATTACGAGTATTCAAGAGTAACAATAACAATAACAACTTAATTTACCATTAAAGTTACAACCATTACATACATTAGTACAACCAACATTTTTACAACCAACGCTTACGATTACTGCAACCAACACTTACATTAGCAATAACAATAGCAACTACAACCAACACTTACATCCCCCCCTTGACGTCTATGGTACTCCTCAAGTTGCTTCTCCATATACATCCTCTGAATTGGATTGAGTTCATTTAAGTTGCAAGTTAAAAAGCCATATCATCACCTCTTTGTTGTCGAGCCAGTTCTTGTTTTCTTAACCCTAGCTCATCATTTCTTAACTTCAGTTTTTCATCATGCCACCGTTGTTTTTTCCATTGCCCTTTCTTTTTGTTTCTTTCGTTTCCAGATATAATTTGTTTGCATCTACCGCGGCTGCCATACGCTGTCCAATATTTTCGTAATGTGCACTGTAATCGAGGGTGGTTTTTTTCTTCACCTTAAACTTTCCTAGAGGCCGACCATCTATACTAGTTGCGAAGGGCTTGTCCTTATGCGGATCAAAACTACCAAGGCTGGATTCATCGCTCATCTTTCTAGGAAGAAAGCACAGTGCTAAATGTTCTTATTGCACCCGGCTCCATTTTTCCTCCTTTTCTTGTATGTCGTAGCAATGTTGAAAGTTGAAAGGTTGATTGTTATGTTTAGAAATATACGATGCATTTGCTTGATTGAGTTATAGAGGATGAAGTACTATTAGATGAATTAACTTAAAACTTGTTATTTCAAATTCCAAAATTAAAAAATTTACCAGATCCAAGTCGTTTGCCCCGCTTTGCTGTCTAGAATGCAGGCCAACCATTATTTCTTTCCAACATTGACAAGCGGTGTTTATTCTTTTCCACGACCGCTTTAAAGAATCTACCGATCTTGGGGGGTTGTTTGGAGTTTGAAGGTTGAACAGATTGCATACAACAGTCCAAAATAAGGATTCGCTTTAGCTCGTACCTTTCTTATTATCTCTAGAGCATTCGACCTAGCAGAATGCTCATTCGGCTTGCTCGTCTAGTGACCATTTTACCATTTCCCCACCTTTTAGTTCCACGGTTCCAAATTTTGAAATGTTGATTCTTGATGGTTGTTTTCCCCAAGTTTGACCAGAAGACAAAGTAGAATTCCTACAATTGTCTTCTCCATTGGCTATTTCATTGATATCAAATTGCGTTTCCTGATTTTTATATCTGTTGCCTCCAAATTGAGTAGTGAGATTTCTCGATATATTTTGTGAGCGATAAGGCATTACTGATCGTCTTTGGCTATCGGGAGATACATAGTTTTGATCATACCGATAGTTTTGTTGAAATGAACTATTCTGCGAATAATTTGCATTTTGAGAATTTTGATACTGATTCGAATCTTGTTGAGAATGGTAGATAATTTGATTTTGTTGAGGTTGATATGAAATTGGCGCCCGTTGACAATGAAATTGATTCTGATCGTGTTGAGAATTATACATATGCTGATTGAATTGAGCTGGATTCTGATTACCTGGCCTTTGTAGAGGTAGAAATCTAGGAGATGAAGACTTTTGTGATTTTCCTTTAGAATTTTTTGACATTGCTAATATTGATTGAAGAAAATGTGTTGAGAAGAGAGAAAATTGAAGTGGAAATGGTGTAAACAGAATGACTGAATGAACATATTATATAGGGGGGAGAAGCAACGATCACCTGAGCAAAGTTAGCGGGCTATTTTTTGGCCGACAATTGCCTAATGGCTATAAAGTAGCCGTTAGCTCTTAGCCGGCTAAGAGCCAATGGCTACTTAGTAGCCGTTGGCTTAGCCGGCCAAAATAAGGCAGGCTATACTTAGCCGACCTTATTTTAGCCGGCTAAGAAGCAACCTTCAGGGTTGCCAAAGCAACCCTGAAGTGGCCAACCGACCCCATTGGGGGTCGGTTCCTTCCCAACCAACCCATGGTTGGGAATGGTCTTAGTGTCGACTGGAAATTCAATTTTTGGTGCAATCCTTTGTTTATTTGTTTGTTGCTTGAGTATATGTTTCCACATCCAATTGAGAACTAGAGTTAATGCAAAAAGAATGGAAGATAGAAGTTGTATGATATACAATTAAATAGACATTTAGAATAAATGTTAGAAGTTGTTAATTGAAAAGAAGTGATCTCATTTATGTCAGAAGTTGTATAATATAATTAAGAGAGCATTCAAAATAAATTTATATTGATATATGTTTAGCTTCTCATAGCTTTTGTTTCATTGCAACACGTAGCATTATTAGTATTGTATACCAAATTTAACAAATTGTGGTCCTCGCCAATCATAAATGCTATTGTATTTTATTATATATAATAAATTATGGTATTCAATGCAGAGGTTGGTTAATTAATTTAAATATTATCATGTGCACTTTAGATTTAGTTCTCTATAGTCTCATATTAATACTAAATAATAAAAATTTGGTATTTAAGTTTATATATAACACATTTGTACAACATTTGCTTACATGATTCTTCAATAAAAAGTGATGTGAACTTACTAGAATTTCTAAGAAGCAAGGTAAAGATTTTCCCACTACTTTGTCCATGTTATTTTGTTTAGTACCAAAGGCAGTACTAAATAATTCTATGTTATACCAAAGCATGTTATTTTTCCACCTATAGCATGCTTTCATATTACTTAAATATTTGTGTGTTTCATTTTAGTAGATAGCATGGTTTTTGATTTTGAAAGAATTGATATGTTATACAATAAGGATGTGCAGTTTTTGATGTGATTATAAAATTAGTTCTAACTTTTTCCTTAATTAGTTCTTACTTAAGATGTTGCTACCAATTTAATCACTTTTTTACAAAAATATACATTTATGCAAAAACATGAGATACTTTGTATCGAGGCTTTGAAATACTTAAAGTTATCCTTCTCAACAGGAAAATGGAATATAATCAACAAAGGTTGTTTTTATAAAATGAAATGAATTGAAGGCCACATTTTGTTAAAACAAACAAAGATGCATGTAACAATATGTCATTTACTCTTTTGTTTTTAGAAATAAAGTGTAGCTACGTTGAGAAACCTATTATTTCCTACTAAGAATTTAATGCATGAAAGTTAATATACTTATCCATTATGATTTCAATATGAATATGTTTGATAGATGCATTATGTGACCTTCCATTACCATGGTCCAAAGAGTATAATATATGGTTTATCTTTTTGTTTGATAATATTCCTTTTAAAGGTGAATATCTTAATGAACAAGGAAAACCAAACACTGGAGGAAAGCATCCAATATGTTTTTCAGTAGCATTTCATGCTTTAGGATTTTGGTGAGATAATTTAAAAAATATTTTTAACAATGGATGAAAGGATAGTTCTTACACATTTTTTTGAAAGAATCATGTTATTTACCTCCAAGTACGTACTTCCTAATACCTGACGTTTGAATGATATTATACTGTTTACCTCCTTCGTATCGTATGGCCATGAACTAATAGCAGAAACCAAATTTTTAAAAGAAAAAAATAAATATGGCAATCGATTACCATTTGCCATCATTTATATATGCTGGACATTGGACGTTTTATTTTCGTTAACTTATTCTAAATATTCATGTTTCTCATGACCACATTGACAGGTATTTTGATTATTTTGTTAATTTTATGCACAATATTTTTTTCCATTATGTTTACACAATAACTAAATTTATGCATATAATTGATACATTGAGTTTTAGGTAGTTTGTACATATACTGCATTAAAAGATAGTTAACTTACGTTTTTTTGGATACATCCAACTGACATGCCATAAATACTGGTAGTAATAAAGCGACTTTATGATATATTAGTAGTGCGGGTCGAGTTGGGGTGGCTCAACCAAGCCCCAACCCGACCCTAGACCCGGAGCTCCCAAAAACGGGTCATAGGTGTACCAGCCTCGATGACCCGATGGAGCTAGTCTTAGGGATCAAAATAAGGGTGGCTCTACCAGATTTAGACCCTAGACCCACCCATCCTTATTTCCATTATCCCAGTATGAATTAGTTCAGTTTTATCTTTAGGGTTAGTTAGTACTTATACAAAGTCCTTTTTTAAAATAAACGAAAAAACATGATCTATACTGATAGATGAAATATGCAACGATCTGAAATTTCGAACACTTCATATTTATATATCTGAATTATTTAAGTATGTGTATCTAGGATTTAATGGGAATAAATATGATTTTATTACCTTATGAACCAATAACTACTGAAGAAAAACATATTTTTGAATTTTGTTTATAAAAAATTATACAACTCGAAGAAATATCGATTATGTGATCGAAAATCATTTTATCGAAAAATGACTTTTATGTAAAAAAGTTGTTCGAACGCTTTGGAACTTATGGAGATGGACTAGATGATTACCAACCATAGTATTTATTTTTGTTCCATTACTTTATGTATATATACCAAAAATTATAAGGGCATGCTGTTATAACAGTCTAGGCTGATGATAATGCTCAGATTAGTAACTATGAAATTGTATATTAGAGTAACACTTTGTACTATCTTTTGACATTATATGTTATCACTCTACTATGAGATTATGATATTTGAGTTCTCCTCTTTCTTGTTCATTTTCTTTTCTTCTTTTTATTTTACTCTATCGGTCTTTCTGGCCCTTAGGCACTCGATGCCTGAATAACGTGGATGTATTTGTATGGACATTTGAGGGTCGAAAAGGGTGATCATTACTGCTGGTATCAAAGCTGGAGGTTAAGCGAACACCTTGGCTTTGGTTGGGTATGACTCATTAAGAGATAGAGTAATGGAATTTCCAACTATGATGTGAGTGTATTCTATATATGAGAGTGAGCATTTGTTATTGTTATAAATATATTTTATATTATGTTATCTGTTTTGTTGAGTGATATATGGATTCTGATCAATACGAGTTGCTAATGTTATTGATAGATATTTCTAAATACTTGAACAAGACAAACCGACACAGTATTATGTTGGAATTGGTAAATGAAATAATTATATCTAGGACTATATTTTATATATAAAAGAATAATTTTCAAAATTGATATAATTAATATGATGTGTTTATTTATTAGGATACGATCCTATTCAATTATTATAATTTATTATCTGATTAGTTGTGTTCGACCAGTTTATAAGCAGTTCTATCTTTTCACTGCATCAGTTGGATAGATAGTAATTATAGGAACATTGAAATAAACACCTTGTGAATTAGGTTTCAGAGTTTGACTATAAGCTTTTGGTGATAACGTTGGGTTAAAATTTAATTTTGATCAAAATTGTTTGTAATCTAAACAAAGATATACATTTGTGAAGTGATTTGATAAAGAAATAACTTTATATAAATTTGTTTATAAATAAAGAGGATTTAAATCAAAAAATAGAGAATTCAAATACCGATGTTTTGAAAAAAAAATTCCAAGGTTTTGTTGAAAATAATAATAGTAGTATTTAAAAGTATTATATAAATATTTAAATAAAATGATTTTGAAAGAGATAGAAAGTACTGAACACACTTCCATCGTTGAAAAGTAATTCTGGTGATGAGTACAGAATCATTGGCGCTCATTTTCGAGTTTTAAAGTGGATAAAGCTACTATAGTAATTTTCTACAAGTTGTTTTGGTAAAAAAGATTTTGATTTAAATCTCTAAATTATGATTTTGTATAAACAAATTATATGTACATATTATTTCAAGATGATTTGAAGTGAAACCCGGTATTTAGTTTTAAAATTTTATGTTAATTTTTATTGGATTCATGTATCCTATGCATTAGGGTATTTTGGTTTATGGTTCTTTTTATGATAAGTTATTTAGTAGTTTTCAATTGTCGAAATAAAAAGTGAAACTTTCGACAAATTTGGATAGTCGAAATCTTCTGAATTGGTATAAATTTTTTTTTTAAATATAAACGATAGGTTTATATAGCTCTGAATCGAGAAGATACTAAGTTAAAACAAGTTTTAAATTTATATAACCCTTATTAAGTAGATAAATATGAATGTTTAGTATATATGCTTAAGACGTAGTGGAGTATTATATGAGTAATGAAATTAAATCCTGAAAAGTTTTAAAATGAAATTGTGTTTTAATGAATTTTTTTATAACTAAAGATATTACCTAATAATTTTTTAGTAATGTTCTATAAAATGGTTCATAAATGATTTTAATAATTAAATAAGAAATATTATATATGAAAGTAAACGTGAATTGAAAATACATTAGTGTGGTTAAGAAACCAATAGGATAAAGTACATAAGTTGTACGTAAATCATTTTATTTGCATGATAATTTTTGATCTAGGGTTCGAGTACATGATTCTGAGGTGATATACATCGGTCCGAGCTAGGGATTTTTTTCACTCGGTTCTTGAAATTGAACACTTTATATAGGTTCTTAGTATGATTTCGAGGTTTTCTATCATAATATATGGCTATGTAAGGAGAACAAATGTCTCTAATCAAGAAACCTAATCAGAGTCCGCACTAAAGAGATCAAGCGGACTATGCTAGTTTGGAAGTGAAATTTATGTGATGGGGCAAGTGATTAGGTTTGGTATTGCATACAACAACATATTTACATCGTATATGTGCAGTTAAAGTGTCACATCTAGGCTTTTCAACCATCGACAGCGGCCAATCTCGACTGGTAGGCTTTCAACCATCCTAGCCCCGCCGTGGCATACAATGGTATCCCGAATTTGATTTTACGGCCAGCCTCTCGACTGTCACACCTTACGGCTAACCAACCCCATAAAGAGGGCGTGTAGGGGTAAGAGTCTCCCGTTCGCCACCAAACCGTGAAGCGAGAACCCCCCATCACATATCACAAAGATAAGCAAACTCGGTGCATAGTGTAGAAAACATTTCGAAAGTATACTATTAATCTTAGCCAGCATAGGTACCATTATATTATGCCTGCTATAGCTACCATTTTAAATGGCAGGTTCTACAACTAAAATCGTACAGGGTTCATATTGTTTGATTGGATTTCCAATAACTGGTCAGGCTAAGGCACTTCCTATGCCACATGGGTACGCCTTTGGAGGGACGTCCCGAGAACTAACTAGCTCTCTACCAACACAAGGCCGGGTTACCTCTTACTAGGTAACTACTACACGAATATGCCATCCCCCGGTCGTTTGCGACCTTTATCCGAGGGCCCTCAACCACAAAGCAACAATCACACAGTAATGAGATTAGAGCTACCACATAGGTTAAATATCAGGGCTCCATACCTGATACTACCTTTTTCCAAAATGAAATGACATACCCTAAAGGGCGCGACCCTCATAACCTTTCCGTATCTTTCCTGTTTCGACCATTTACGGGTTGTGAGGTCCGATGAGGTCTCGTCCACAAAGCTACGCTTTTGCATAAAGTCATGCTTTGATCAAAAAATGATCAACAAATGATCATCACACAGCAGTACTCAGCATGTCACATTACCAAATTGGGAGTATATCCCTGATAACCTTCAACTACATAACCTCTGAGCTCGTACGTTTCAGAGAAGGGTGTTAAGCTAAGAGAATAAATTCTCTGCCACCAACAGATATATATTTGAAAGAAATCTGTTTTATATCTCAAAGTGTAATGTCAGACATACAACCATACAAGTCTATTACGGGTTCGAACAGAACCGAAGGCACTTCAAAAGAAGCTCTTGCAAATCCGGATATTCACAATTCCGATTGGACTTCCCATCACTTAGGAAATCTCTATACCGGCGCGACTCCGCGCAGAGACAATCGACGGGTTATCCTTTCGTTCTCGAAAATACCCGGTCTTCACCACCGGTCTTCAATTGTTATCCATTTACGACGTATCATTATTCGAAATGGGTTATATAACACAAAGGTCCTCTCCCGGCTAATCCGAATAGTGAGCGCAATATTTTAAAACATATGGATATTGGGATTTCAATTAAGTCACAACTTATTATCCAAAACTTTTCTTTCAAATAGTTTGAAGCAATTACTATTTCAATTCTTTTAAATAAAAAGATTTATTTCACAAAGTTTACCAATCTTTCACAAAAATTGATTCATGGTTTTCAAAACAATTTAATTTCAAATTGAAATCCTTTTTACACAAATTGGAAATACTTTCCCTTAAATGAAAGCTATTATTATTTGAAACAAATAGTTTATGTTTTGGGAACAACTGATTACAATTTACATAAGTTAAAGCCATTCAAGTATAAACTTGGATTTAAATTTAAATTCCCAAAACCCATACTTTTTAAATGGTTAAAAACCCATATAAACACCTTTATAACTTGTTTAATCTTTTTAGACCATAATTTCCAAATCATCGAATTCAATTTCGAATATTGAATTCAAATTTAAATCAAATTATTTAAATTTCAGGTTTTATTAAGTTACTTAAAATAACTTTTATTTTTTTGAAACTCGTTTTCAAAAGCTCTTAATTCCAATTCCAAAACTATTTGGATTTAGGAATTCAATCTTTAAAATTGCAAAAAAATATGTGACTTAACCGATTTCCTCGTGCAATCCATATTTGTGTGTATATGGTGTAGTCTAGGGGTTTAACACAATAGTGCAACAACATTAGATCATCACAGATTAAAATACAACAATATATTTAATAAGCGGTATAAACTATAACGCTTATCTTACATATCACAGATATATATCACAGATAATAAATTACATCACAGATAATTAATTACATTTATCCCAGATAAATAAACTACATTATAGATCACAACATAAATCAGGATATATCACATAGCATCACATATCAGGGATATCAAACAATTCAACCATTCAATAAAATCCAAACATTCACAAGTAGGATCAATTTAATTATCTGATTAATTTAAATCAGACTAAATTCCATAAATAAATTTGCTAATTATGGTAAATTAATAATCAATTAATTACAAAACATTTAATAAATTGCCCTTTAATTAATCATTAATTAACCCTTATTTATTTAATTAATTAAGTGTTAACTATAACTTAACTAATCCCTAATTAATTTATTAATTAATTATTAATCATTAATTAAAAATTCAAATATTATTTAATAAATGATCCTTAATTACCAATTTATTTATCCTCAACCAATTATCTCAAACCTTAATCAATTGATTTAAACTTTTAATTATTAAATTAATTAATCTGAATCATTACCTATCCATTTTAATTAATTTAATAATTACAAATCATTAAATCTTCATTTATTTAAAGATATAACATTTTTCTTATTAATGATCAAATTATCATTAACAAGGTATTTAAAAACAATTTACTTTCAGATTTTACCTTTAAAATTTCATTTTAAATTTAAGATTTAAAATGAAAACCAATTAACTAAAGTTTGAAACAATTTCAAAACCTTTTTATTCCACAAGTTAAAGAATTATTTATCTTAAAATAGAAGTTTAAAAGAATTTAAAGCCCAATTTTATTTTAAATTTAAATCAATTTAAAAATACACTTAATCATTCAAGTTATTTAAAGCAATTTAAATTTAAAAACTTCTGTCATTACAAAGCTAGGATACAGGCAAGTCTTGATTTTAGATTTAACTTAGATTAAAAACATCCCTTACAATTTAAAACTTCACTTTAAAAATTCAAACTACTTAAAGTAGTTAAAACAATTTAAATGAAAACTTTATTTTTTTTATTTTTATATTTTTTTAAAATAGAATAGTACAGGTTATTGTTAAAACTTATAACAAAATTATTCGCGAGCCACTTCAAAGTTTACTTCGGGCCTAATACAAATCTACTCGAGTAAACACTCGAGACCATCGCAAAAAAACCTGAGCACATCCCTGCTCTTCCCCGATAAACAAACACCCAGATCACCATTGCTCATGCACGTGCACAGCTCCGATACCCATCTCCGGTCGACTCTGCATCGACGAGCAAGTCGATGATCAACCACGAATCCATCTCCGACCATCATCTCGTCGCCATTTCCTCGAGTTCGAGATCAGGTATCAAAAACGAAACCTGGAACACGTGAACTGGAATCACCATCCAGACCTGTCATCGCCTCGACCATGACGCTATGATCATCTGAATACACGAAACTTCGGCCATCTACTCCTCAACACTCTCTCCACCATCTCACCAAACCATGATGAACTCGAGCGCCTACATACAAGGAACGAGACGATATTCTCGACCTCGCAAAAACTAGGTTTAGCAACTTCAAACGCTCGCCACCGCCACCACGTTCAACTATCGACCATCTCACTATTTTTCCTCGAATCCCCGTACGTTCCTCCATAACCAGACCTAATTTCGACCATCACCAACCACTGGATCACCAACAATTCCCAAACTATAAAATATGAACAAACCGAAACTGCTCTTACACCCATGATCTAAAAATTATAATTTCAGCTTTAAAATTCATGTTATAGTGTACGAATCCAGTTTACATGCCTGAAATCGTAAAATAAAATGTTTAAATTTTGACTAAGTTATAGCTTTGTTCAGTCTTCTTTAAATCCAGAGATATTTCCATGATGTTTTATCTTATATAGTTTCTTAATCTTTAATATATGTTATAACAAACAAGTTATGTTTTAACACTAAGTTATATTAGGAATTAGATCAAGAGAATATGAATTTTGATTTAAAACTTGGGTCTAGGAACAAAACAGGGAACAATGATACACAACAGTGTATACATACTTATATAAATTCATAGAAAATGTCAGAAATTCATATAAACATATTTGTTACAGAGAATAGGATGCAACCAAATTCACTTTAAGATTTTAAAAATGATGTTACTCACCTGAATTAAGAAGTGAACAGACACAGGCTTGGGAAACAGCTAGCTAAAGTCCTTCTTTAATCTCTGGCTTGAGTTGATTGAATTATTGTTCAAGTTGTAGTTTGTTTAAATTGAAGTTTAATTAAGTTAAAGAGGATAATTACTTTATATTTCTCTTAGGTTCGATGGACGAACTCAAATGAGGAAGGCTGATATATGAAAGAATTTACAGGTGATTATAATTTTTTTTCTTTTGTACAATCAAGGTCAATTTTTTTTCTTTGGTGGCTGCATTAATTATCATTGTCTTCTTTTCCAAGTGTTCATACTTATCTATATTTGTTTGTTCATAGATACCTACATTTTTTTGTTTTCTTGTTTTAAGCCTACATATATCTATTTGTCGTCTTATTACTTTGCAAGCCAATCTATGTATACTTTTTGTTTCTTGTTTGTTTATGTTGAAGTTTTATTTAAGTTGAATTGTTTCAGGTTTATAGGTGATGTTATTTGTTTAGGTTTGGCTTTATTACTTTGGAATAAAAATGAAGTTCTATATTTATTATGTTGTTATACTTTTTCTAATGTATTCACTTTATATTTTACAAAGTTTATTAATATGTTGTTTGATTTTTAGCTATGTGTTTATTGAATATTATTACATAACTATATATTTTATCTTATATTTATTTATTTGTTTGTATATATTTTGAATGTATTGTTTTCTTTCTTTAGCCTTATTTTACATTTGTATTCCTATATGTATATATAGATATTTAATTTAACTTTTAAAGAAATTGTTTTTAAAACTTAATTATACTTTAATAAAATAAACACACATATGATATATTATAAAATATAGAATTTAACTTTTAAACATCCTTTGAAAATTATTTTATATCAATTACAAAATATAACTTTCAAAATATTCATTAATATTCATTTGTATAAATAAAGGCACATCTAATTTAAATCATATCCAAAATCCTAATACAAATTTATTTTATTATTATTTTTATTTGAATTCAGAGAAACTCATATCAATTTACCAATTAATTTCACAATTTTTATTCAAAAATTAAATTAATTATCAATTTAAACTTCATTAAAATCTAGGATCGTTACAGATTCCTCTCCTTAAGAAATTTCATCCTCGAATTTTGCCAGGGAGACACAAAGATAGATGAAGAATGTTTCATCAAATCAAACTGAGCATTTATTCTGCATTTGGCTTACCAAATCAGAATATCAATAATAGATACAAGAACGAATCTTTTTTTTCATAAGATACTCGGGTTATCCAGATCTACGAAATATGCAATGGCATTGGTTAGTTCAAAGGGATAACTAACCATTCATAGAATATATTGAGACCCAAATTGTATAGACAGATATATGGATACAATTTCAAAACTTTTAGTTTAAAAACTAAAGTATACCCATCAACCATAGCAACCAAAGCAAACAAGGAAACCAATACATCCAAACAAATAATTCTGACCTATTTGGAGTTTAAGTCCCATATTAATATATCAAATCTCTCTTCCTAGAGCTACCAGGAACTGCCAAAGAATTAAGAAAAGATGACGAACAAAAGAGATCGATAGAGGAAAGATTGTTTCCTTGTTGTTATAGTGTATTGACCAATTCGTGGTGGTACTCCCCTGTCCCCTTTCTCATTCTTCTTCTTGCACTCATACTTACCATCAGTGGATAGTAAGAGAATTTACTGAGGCGTTCGAACGAATATCTTAGGGATACTCATTCTAGGGTATACTTCACCCTATCTCTAATGAGTTACTTAATATGTTATACTCCTGAGCTAAATTTTAACCTTAGCTCTGATACCAAAATGTCACGTCTAGGCTTTTCAACCATCGACAGCGGCCAATCTCGACTGGTAGGCTTTTCAACCATCCCAGCCCCGCCGTGGGATACAGTGGTATCCCGAATTTTCTTTTACGTCCAGCCTCTCGACTGTCACACCTTACGGCTAACCAACCCCATAAAGAGGACGTGTAGGGGTAAGAGTCTCCCGTTCGCCACCAAACCGCGAAGCGAGAACCCCCCCATCACATATCATAAAGATAAGAAAACTCGGTGCATAGTGTAGAAAACAATTCGAAAGTATAATATTAATCTTAGCCAGCATAGGTACCATTATATTATGCCTACTATAGCTACCATTTTAAAAGGCAGGTTCTACAACTAAAACCGTACAGGGTTCGTATTGTTTGATTGGATTTCCAATAAATGGTCAGGCTAAGGAACTTCCTATGCCACATGGGTACGCCTTTGGAGGGACGTTCCGAGAAATAACTAGCTCTCTGCCAACACAAGGTCGGGTTACCTCTTACTAGGTAACTACTACATGAATATGCCATCTTCCGGTCGTTTGCGACCTTTATTCGAGGGCCCTCAACCACAAAGCAATAATCACACAGTAATGAGATTGGAGCAACCACATAGATTAAATATCAGGGCTCCATACCTGATACCACCTTTTTCCAAAAGGAAATGACATACCCTAAAGGGCGCGACCCTCATAACCTTGCCACATCTTTCCTGTTTCAACCATTTACGGGTTGTGAGGTCCGATGAGGTCTCGTTCACAAAGCTACGCTTTTGCACAAAGCCATGCTTTGATCAAAAAATGATCAACAAATAATCATCACACAACAGCGCTCAGCATGTCACATTACCAAATTGGGAGTATATCCCTAATAACCTTCAACTACATAACCTCTGAGCTCGTACGTCTCAGAGAAGGGTGTTAAGCTAAGAGAATAAATTCTCCACCACCAACAGATATGTTTTTGAAACAAATCTGTTTTATATCTCAAAGTGTAATGTCAAACATACAACCATACAAGTCTGTTACGGGTTCGAACAGAACCGAAGGCACTTCAAAAGAAGCCCTTGCAAATCCGGATATTCACAATTCCGATTGGACTTCCCATCACTTAAGAAATCTCTATACCGATGCGACTCGGTGTAGAGAAAATCGACGGGTCATCCTTTCGTTCTCGAAAATACCTGGTCTTCACCACCGGTCTTCAATTGTTATCCATTTACGACGTATCATTATTCGGAATGGGTTATATGACATAAAGGTCCTCTCCCGGCTAATCCGAATAGTGAACGCAATATTTTAAAACATATGGATATTGGGATTTCAATTAAGTCACAACTTATTATCCAAAACTTTTCTTTCAAATGGTTTGAACAAATTACCATTTCAATTCTTTTAAATAAAAAGATTTATTTCACAAAGTTTACCAATCTTTCACAAAAATTGATTCATAGTTTTCAAAACAATTTAATTTCAAATTGAAATCCTTTTTACACAAATTGGAAATACTTTCCCTTAAATGAAAGCTATTATTATTTGAAACAAATATTTTTTGTTTTAGGAACAACTGAGTACAATTTACATAAGTTAAAGTCATTCAAGTATAAACTTGGTTTTAAATTTAAATTTCCAAAACCCATACTTTTTAAATGGTAAAAAACCCATATAAACACCTTTATAACTTGTTTAATCTTTTTAGACCATAATTTCCAAATCATCGAATTCAATTTCAAATATTGAATTCAAATTTATATTTAAATTTTAGGTTTTATTAAGTTATTTAAAATAACTTTTATATTTTTGAAACTCGTTTTCAAAAGCTCTTAATTCCAATTCCAAAACTATTTGGATTTAGAATTCAGTCATTAAAATTGTAAAAAAATCTGTGACTTAACTGATTTCCTCGTGCAATCCATATTTGTGTGTGTATGGTGTAGTCCAGGGGTTTAACACAATAGTGCAACAACATTCAATCATCACAGATTAAAATACAACAATATATTTGATAAGCGGTATAAACTATAACGCTTATCTTACAGATCACAGATATATATCACAGATAATAAATTACATCATAGATAATTAATTACATTTATCCCAGATAAATAAACTACATTACAGATCACAACACAAATCAGGATTTATCACATAGCATCACATATCAGGGATATCAAACAATTCAACCATTCAATAAAATCCAAACATTCACTAGTATGATCAATTTAATTATCTGATTAATTTAAATCAGACTAAATTCCATAAATAAATTTGCTAGTTATGATAAATTAATAATCAATTAATTACAAAACATTTAATAAATTGTCCTTTAATTAATCATTAATTAACCCTTATTTATTTAATTAATTAAGTGTTAACTGTAACTTAATTTATCCCTAATTAGTTTATTAATTAATTACTAATCATTAATTAAAAATTCAAATCTTATTTAATAAATGATCCTTAATTACCAATTTATTTATCCTCAATCAATTATCTCAAACCTTAATCAATTGATTTAAACTTTTAATTATTAAATTAATTAATCTGAATCATTAACTATCCATTTTAATTAATTTAATAATTACAAATCATTAAATCTTCATTTATTTAAAGATAAAACATTTTTCTTGTTAATGATAGAAAACGAATTAACTAAAGTTTGAAACAATTTCAAAACCTTTTTATTCCACAAGTTAAAGAATTATTTATCTTATAATAGAAGTTTAAAGGAATTTAAAGCCCAATTTCATTTTAAATTCAAATCAATTTAAAAATACACTTAATCATTCAAGTTATTTAAAACAATTTAAATTTAAAAACTTCTGTTATTACAAAGCTAGGATACAGGCAAGTCTTGATTTCAGATTTAACTTAGATTAAAAACTTCCCTTACAATTTAAAACTTCACTTTTAAAATTCAAACTACTTAAAGTAGTTAAAACAATTTAAATGAAAACTTTTTTTTTTAAACAGAATAGTACAGGTTATTGTTAAAACTTATAACAAAATTATTCACGAGCCACTTCAAAGTTCACTTTGGGCCTAATACAAATCTACTCGAGTAAACACTCGAGACCATCGCAAGAAAACCCAAGCACATCCCTGCTCTTGCCCGACAAACAAACACCCAAATCACTATTACCCATGCACGTGCACAGCTCCGGTACCCATCTCCGGTCGACTCTGCATCGACGAGCAAGTCGATGATCAACCACGAATCCATCTCCGACCACCATCTTGTCGCCATTTCCTCGAGTTCGAGATCGGGTATCAAAAACGAAACCTGGAACACGTGAACTGGAATCACCATCCAGACCTGTCATCGCCTCGACCACGACGCTATAATCATCTGAATACACGAAACTTCGGCCATCTACTCCTCAACACTCTCTCCACCATCTCCCCAAACCATGATGAACTCGAGCACCTACATACAAGGAACGAGACGATATTCTCGACCTCGCAAAAACTAGGGTTCGCAACTTCAAAGGCTCGCCGCCGCCACCACGTTCAACTATCGACCATCTCACTATTTTTCCTCGAATCCCTGTACGTTCCTCCATCACCAGACCTAATTTCGACCATCACCAACCACTGAATCACCAACAATTCCCATACTATAAAATATGAACAAACCGAAACTGCTCTTACACCCATGATCTAAAAATTATAATTTCAGCTTTAAAATTCATGTTATAGTGTACGAATCCAGTTTACATGCCTGAAATCGTAAAATAAAATGTTTAAATTTTGACTAAGTTATAGCTTTGTTCAGTCTTCTTTAAATCCAGAGATATTTCCATGATGTTTTATCTTATATAGTTTCTTAATCTTTAATATATGTTATAACAAACAAGTTTTGTTTTAACACTAAGTTATATTAGGAATTAGATCAAGAGAATATGAATTTTGATTTAAAACTTGGGTCTAGGAACAAAACAGGGAACAGTGATACACAACAGTGTATACATACTTATATAAATTCATAGAAAATGTCAGAAATTCATATAAACATATTTGTTTCAGAGAATAGGATGCAACCAAATTCACTTTAAGATTTTAAAAATGATGTTACTCACCTGAATTAAGAAGTGAACAAACACAGGCTTGGGAAACAGCTAGCTAAAGTCCTTCTTTAATCTCTGGCTTGAGTTGATTGAATTATTGTTCAAGTTGTAGTTTGTTTAAATTGAAGTTTAATTAAGTTAAAGAGGATAATTACTTTATATTTCTCTCAGGTTCGATGGACGAACTCAAATGAGGAAGGCTGATATATGAAAGAATTTACAGGTGATTATAATTTTATTTCTTTTGTACAATCAAGGACAATGATTTTTTCTTTGGTGGCTGCATTAATTATCATTGTCTTCTTTTCCAAGTGTTCATACTTATCTATATTTGTTTGTTCATAGATACCTACATTTTTTTGTTTTCTTTTTTAAGCCTACATATATCTATTTGTTGTCTTATTACTTTGCAAGCCAATCTATGTATATTTTTTGTTTCTTGTTTGTTTATGTTGAAGTTTTATTTAAGTTGAATTGTTTCAGGTTTACATGTGATGTTATTTGTTTAGCTTTGGCCTTATTACTTTGGAATAAAAATGAAGTTCTATATTTATTATGTTGTTATACTTTTTCTAATGTATTCACTTTATATTTTACAAAGTTTATTAATATGTTGTTTGATTTTTAGCTATGTGTTTACTTAATATTATTACATAACTATATAATTTATCTTATATATATTTATTTGTTTGTATATATTTTGAATGTATTGTTTTCTTTCTTTAGCCTTATTTTACATTTGTATTCCTATATGTATATATAGATATTTAATTTAACTTTTAAAGAAATTGTTTTAAAACTTAATTATACTTTAATAAAATAAACACACATATGATATATTATAAAATATAGAATTTAACTTTTAAACATCCTTTGAAAATTATTTTATATCAATTACAAAAAATAACTTTCAAAATATTCATTTGTATAAATAAAGGCACATCTAATTTAAATCATATCCAAAATCCAAATACAAATTTATTTTAATATTATTTTTATTTGAATTCGGAGAAACTCAAATCAATTTACCAATTAATTTCACAATTTTTATTCTAAAATTAAATTAATTATCAATTTAAACTTAATTAAAATCTGGGATCGTTATATTCCGATATTCTGCTAAATCAAGGCATTTTAGCATCCACTTTAGCAACATTAATATACAAAGGTTGATTTGGGCGGTCATTTTAAATTGAATCAACACAGTTAGGTTAAAAACCTAATTTTAAGGCATAAGGGCTCTATATAAGTTAGATATCCAATGTAGTCACCAAATCTAGTTTCCATAAATCATCATATTCTTCAGTTTTGTTATATATGATTAATATTTATTTTTCCAACGAAAATGATGTGAGAATGAAAATAAATTAACTTTAAATATTTGATTTATATATAATGAAGTTTTTTGCACAGCCGCTATATCCCCCTTATTACTTTTTTGCACCTCCACCACTATAGAACTGCCAAGTGTTTTAACTGCACAACATCGTACAGACTTTTAGTATATTTTTATACTAGGTTTGTTTGCTTATGAAGAGTTCTAGGAAAGAATCTTTGATTTGTTCTAAGGTATCATGAATAGTCGATTAAGTTATAATCTAAGGCTGTTGAGCGAAATGTACGCTTAGTAGATTGTTTTTCATCTTGTGCTATAAGAGAAATTCCGAACTAAGGAAAACTTAATTACTTAATTTATGTTTGCTAGTAAATTAATACTGTTAAGTAAAGTTTTATCATTATTTCTTTGGTTTCTCATGTTGAAATTTCGAGGACGAAATATTTTAGGGGAAGAATGTAACGATCCTGAATGTCGAACACTTCTTATTTAAATATCTAACTTATTTAAATATTTCTATCTATGAGTTAATGTGAATAAGTATGAATTTATAAACTTATGGACCAATAACTAATGAAGGAAAACTTAATTTTGATTTTTTTAAAAAAAAATAAGTAGTTCTAAGAAATATCGATAATGTAAGTGAAAATCGTTCTATCTATAAATGACTTTTTATTTAATAATAATTGTTCAAACGTTTTGGAACTTATGGAGACGGGTAGGATGATTACCTCCCATAGTATTTATTTCTACGTCATTATGTTATGTATGTATATATCAGCAATTATAAGGACACGCCATTATAACTATCAAGGCTGAAGATAGTACTTAGATTAGTAACTCTGAAATGTTATGTACATTAGAGTAATACTTTGTACCATATTTTGATATTATATGTTTTCATTTTTCTATAAGATTCTAATATTTTTGTTCTTCTCTTTCTTGTTCCTTTTCTTTTACACTAACAATCGGTCTTTCCGACACTTGGGTGCTCGAAATGTGAACATGGTGGATGTATTAGTATCGACATTCGAACATAAATAACATTTAATAATTTGCAAGATAAAAAATTGAGGGACATCACTACTTGATCCCTAAATAATTTCAACTCATGTATACGTATGTATGTATGTATGTATGTGTGTAGGTATAGGAAATTAAGATTCGTCTTTTATTTTCAAACTTAATACAGTAAAAACCCTTCTCCAAAGTTGTTTCACGAAATATCTGTGCAATTAATTTTTAGCGAAAACGTGTAGTTTTGTAACGACCCGATATTTTCAACCATTCGCATCCATTATAAGTGTATAGGTAGACACTCATGCCGGAGTTGAATTGCTCAAAATACCGTGTTGTAATTAAAATTTGGCAAATCTCAGAATATACAGTAAATAAATATAATCACAGATCACAGACACAGAGTAAAATAATGCAGCGGAAGTAAAAGAAATAGTAGTTCATGAAGCTACTATGTAAATATATCAGAGTTACATAAGATACAACAGAAGAAATAGAGTACAACAGAAGTATCAATAAGATAACCAAGTATAAGCTGAACAGAGCAACATAACTGAAGTAGATAGAACAAGACTAGCAGATAATCTCCAGCGATTCAAATCTCCAGAAGGTGGAAACCCAAATCTGTGAATAACTCAGGCTGACCCGAGCGTAAAGCAAAACACAAAACACTCGAGTCAGGACAATATATATTTATATAATGTAAACCAACTCAAGTGAACTGTAATAAAGGTACAAGTAACTTAGAAGATGCTTGGGACCGCCCATCCTCTAAGGATCCGTTAAAATATCTACTATGTAGTAATATTCGCTATTATAATAGTGTCTAAATAAGTAAAGTATAATCATATCGGAAAATAGCGTTAAGGGGATGGAGAACCTTAACGCGGTCGGATCTTAAAATCATAATCGTAGTAAAGCTCGATATGGTAGGTGACACGGCACAACTAGGCAATGCCAGGGTAGATATACCAATTACGCACACGGACTGATGGATACGCATAGCAGCCACTACCGTTCCACCTCGAACAACATTCCCAAATCGGAGGATGGCCATCTAGTCAAATCACAAGTAAGAGTATAATATCGAAGAAATGTGTCCGAGAAGAGGTGCTACCTTACTGGTCCGAGATCGCTCCTGTTTTAGCCACCTTATGCCAACTCATGGGAGTTGGGTCCACGTAACATACCTTAAGAACGTCGCCACCATCCTACTCCATTCTGGAATCTCCACCGCGTACACGGTTGTCAAAGTGGTTTTCGGTATCGACAGAGAGTATGTCCATATCCGATCCCGGTCTCTTTGCCAACCAATCGTTATTATAACCCGTGGTTATAACTTTTAAAAATAGTTTATGTTTCAAATCAAAATACATCCTTTAAACCATTTCAAAATCATATCATTTATTTCAAACTAATACATACTTTCAAACCCAAAACATATCTATTCAAAACCAATTCAAAAATATATCATTTCCATTTCAAAACCAATTCAATAATATATCATTTCAATAAAACCCAAATTTCAAAATCACTGAATATTTCCTTTAATTTATTAAACTTGAAATCTTCCTTTAAATTATCATAGCATTTTGGTAATGTAACCTTAAGTAATCATAGCATTTTTGGAATGTAATACTTTCCAATTTAACATTTTATATAATCAAAGTATTTATATACTTACAAATTTTTAACATGGTCATTTTATCATAGCCTTATAGTTAAATAAACTTTGTTACTGTAATATCCAATTTAATGCTGAAATTCTTACGTTAAGTTAAGAGTACCTTATTAACTTACATTATCATTACAATAAAGAAACTTTATTATTTTAGTCATTAAAATATGTCATTTACATTAAATAAAACTTACATATTAAATGTACTTTTTAACTTACATTTCTATTACAGTAAAGAGCATTTATCATTTAATCAATATTACACTAATTAAACTTACATTATCGAATGTACGTTTTAATTTACGTTTTATTACAAAAAGGGCATTTATTATTTTAAATCAATATTACACGAATTAAGACTTACATGTTTCTTTCATTAATTAAGACTTTACATGTTTCTTTCATTAATTAGAACTTTACACGTTTCTTTCATAAATTAAACTTTACATATTTCTTTCATTAATTAGAACTTTACACGTTTCTTTCACAATAAATTTCTTATAATTAAATCCAATTTTCAACAATTTACTTAATAAGTTTAAGTGTAAAAGTTCCAATTCTTCACATTTCAACAAATAGACTTAACACTTCAAATTTAAATTACCATTTCATAATTTAACAAAATTTCCAATTTTATTTAATTAACTTAAACCTTTAATTAAAACCAAATTTCACATTTCCTAGTCAAGTTATATTTTAAAAGATCACTTTTAAACATTCATTTATTTAACCACTTAAATTCATAGAAAAATCAATAATACTTAAATAAATCACTTAAATTCAAATTTAATCAAATTATCATATTTACCATTTCCAAATAAAATTTAATATCCATTTTATTTATATAACTTAAATATCATTTTTAACCAAAATTCCAAATTTCCAACTTAAGTTATATTTCAAAATCCAGTTAAACCATTCATTAATTACATTTTTAACACATAGAAAAATCATAATTTCTTTAATTCAAAATATTTCAAAAATCTGTTTAAATCAAATTTCATAAATTTATATTTTTAAAATACTTAAAAATATTCAAAACACTTTATAAAATAACCACGGGCCTGTATAAAATTTTCTAGCCTAGGTCAAGTGATACGGATATGTATCATTTCCATCCGTAGTTAAAAAAAGAAAAATCCGGGTTCTATCATTTCAAACCCGCAATCCCAAGTTAAAATAAATTAAATAAAAATCGTTCAGGCCTATCATTTCAGCCCATAACGATTTTTCCCTATTCTAAAGTCCGTTCGGGTATGTATCATTTCAACCCATAGTGATTCTAGTCTACAGGGAACTTGCAATGGTGATAACAGATATAAATAACAGAATAACATTAAATAACAGTAACATATGATATAACAGGTGTAATAATAGGTGCGAACATCATATGATAATAATATAAGCATATATAACATGATAATATATTTCTACAGATTCACAGGGTGTCAATTTACTAGTTATATAGGTACATATTGTCTGGTGAGAATAACTCACCTTTTTATGCTGGAGTTAGCGATCAAAACACACAGAATAGATTCCATAAAGCACGACAAACACGATACAGCATGACTTTTGATTTGAATGAATATAGAGCCTTGATATTTATCTTGTAAACAATAACCAAAACAAGATAATATATACATAAATATTTAACACAAACAATGTTGAAAAAATGAAGATAAGAGACAACAAAGGAATGAATGTTTTTGCATTGCTTTCTACACTTGCTAGCATGACTTAGGGAATATTTTGGTTCAGGTTTGGACATGGTTTGGGTCTGGTTTGGACCTAAAAAGGCATGGCTACAGGGCAAGAGCAAGGTGGAGGTTACAAGCATGAGAATACAAGGGGTCTAGGCTTGACAGTGGAGTTTTGGTGCATTTTTGGCTCATCCAAAGGAAAGTGGGGCTCGGCCCTTGCATGGTTCAGGTCTGGACAGTAGATGGAGGGGTGTGGGGATGTCTGGAAAAGGTGGTGGTGGCGGCCTATAGTGGTGGCCAAGGTGGTGGATGAAGGTGGTGAAGTAATAGTGGTGACTAGTGCATTATTTTGGAGTTTTGTGCAAGTTTAGATGGATTTTTGTGATGATCTTCATCATGGCTTGGCTTGGCCTGAGGAGAAGAGGTGTTAGGCTGTGTGATGGTCAGAGAAAAGTGGTGGTGGTGGTCAGCCACAGCTTGGAGGAAGGGGAATACAGCTATGAAGGTGGAGAGCATGTGCAAATTCAAGTAGAAAATCATAAAAAGACAAGAAGAAGATATAATTTTTTACCTAAGCTTCACAAGGAGAATAGCCGTGATTTTTTTGTGAGAGGAGGAGAAATTAATTTCCTGAAAGTGAAAAAAATGCAGCTGAAATGAGTAGATTACACGCCCAAATCAATTAAGAGAATAGTTGGGAAAATGAAAGGTCGGGAGATGGAAAGCCTTAGGAGTTTCAAGAGTTTAAAACTTTTCAAATTTCCTCTATTTATTTTTAATAAGTTTAAATATCTGGAAATACATATAATTTCAGTTAAAATCGAAAATGTAACAAATAAAAAAAAATATAAATAAATAAATATTAATTATAAATAATTAAATCAAGAAAATAGCAAAAATTGTCAACTAGGCTAGAAAAATTGAAAATGAATGGTATAAACTTTAGAAAATTCATATGAGCTTGTAATATATTTTTAAACATAAATAATAACATAAAATAAAAATACATTCACAAAATAAATATTTAAAATTTAATTTACATATAATTTTTAATGAAGAAAATAGCAGAAAATAGGAAAACAGCCTTTAAAAATGAAAAATAAATACAGTAAATTTTGGAAAAATTCCATTATCATTTTAAAAATATAAAAAGACAAAATATACATAAAATAACATATTAACACATATTAAAACAAAATATAAGAAAGAAAATATGATTTATAAAATTTAAAATAGGCAAAATTGCACAATAAAACAAATTATACTAAAAATTGAAATGTACATAACTTTTACATTTTAACCCCGTTTTCAGCAAAACGAAAAGCAGTATTCATGTTATTAAATCTATTTTCATAATAAAAGATAAAATTTATAATTTCAAATATTTAAAATTTAAATTTAAAAGTCAAAGTTTGACTATTGACCAAAATTCACATTTTCTGGAAATATTAAATTTAGTCATATTTGGAATTCTAATCCACATCAAATCAAAGTTTATACTTAAAATAACAAAATTTATTCTTTTTCATAAATAAAGCTTTTGAATCTGGAAAAATCAATTTAAAAATATTTGTAAAATATATGGTTGTTACACTCTCCGCCACTCAAAACTTTTCGTCCCCGAAAAGGAACGAGGTACGGGAAAGCACAAAAAAAAAGAATGAAATAGAATTAAGACAAGATGATAAGAAGAATGGAATTACACCTTATAACTATTGTTATAGGTAAGTTTGACAAGATGGAGGTGATCAAATCAAGAATATAAGCACGAAAAAGATCCTCTAGAGTCTGAATCACCCCTTTCACTTAACCGACGGTCTATGAATGGAAAAACAGTGTTCAGATCCAGATGAGTAACAAAAATTATCAAAGATTACAGAAAGATTTCTAAATAGACTGGTATAAGCAATAGCCTTCCCATTCTGTAACAAGATAAGAGAAATAAGGACAACCAAAAGATAGTTTGTAAAAAACAAAACAAGATAATAAATTTAAAACCATAATGCTTTGAAATCATAACAATTTAGGGATGTTTATCATTTGGAAATCACACTACTAAAATCATAACACTTTGGACAAGTTATTCTTTTTTTTAAAAAAAAATATAATACTTAGAAAATCATAACACCCTAAAAAAAAATCTTCATTTAAACCATTTTAATTCAAGGTCAAATAATATTCATTTTAAAGTTGTAACATTTCTAAGTTCATTCAATTATAAAAATTTCCAAAACATTGTCTTTTCAAAATAGTAGCACTTATAAAATGCTACAGTAGATATATTAGTATTTCAAATCAGTTTAATATCAGAAATATTCATTTGGATGTCATTTAACTTATGACTTATTTAAAACAAACTTTTATGAAAGGAATATTCAAATCAAACTATACTTCATTTATTAAGTTAAAAGTTCACTATTTTAGTTAGCTCTTAATTTAACACATAACCTATCACTTTATTTAAAATACCCATTTCACAAATAGATATTCCTTTAATAAGTTACACTTAAAATTCCATTTGAAAACCAAATTCTCAATTATCAAGTTTTAGTGATGTTAAAATACATTTTAACTATCATAATTATTCATTTTTCAAGACATATCTATTTGATAAATAAAATATTTATCATAGCAAATATAACAATCAAATTTTCTTTACACATTTATTCATTTAGACATCAATTAAACTATGATTTCAAGTTAAATAAACTTTATTACAAAATGTCCAATTCAAATGTATTTTATTTTATCTATTCAAAGATACATTATTTATTATACATCATATTCATTTCAGGAAATAACTTTTATTAAAATTCCTAGTTACACTTAAGGTTCCATATTAAATCAAATTTGATTATTAAGTTATTTAAATAAAATCTCTTTAAATCCCTTTTTCACTATTTACCTCTGTTAATCTTTTATAACTAAAATTTAAGTGTATAACATTTATTATAACCACTCAAATTTTATTTATAAAAATCCTTTCTATATTGTATATTATCCAATTTCATATTCAACTATTGTGTAATTTTGGTAAGTTATATTGGAATGAAATTGTGTTATACAAATACAACTTTCCAATTCAATTATCTCAAGTTTGAATCATTTATCCAATTTTTTTTTTTTGATTTTTTCTTTTTATAATTGAAGTTATTCTTTAAGAAAAAAAAATGTAAGAACTATTTTTTCGGTTTCCTTCAAACCAGTTAGAGATAAATAAATATATGTACATAATATGTCAAATCAAATTTAAATCATATATATATATATATATTATAAATTCAGTCATATTTTAGAGATTCAAATCAATTAAATTTCCCAAAAAAAAGCTGTAGCAAGACAACAGAACGGTCTCTTCACTTCGAAACTCGAAAATGAACGTCGATGATGCTGCAGTCATCGCCGAAATTATTTTCCAGCGACAAAGAGAAGAGCACTTAATTTTTAAACTTTAAAATCCTTTAGATACAAATTTTTATTCAAAAAACTTTAAATAATATCCTTTTAAAAAATTTTAAACACAAGGTTTGAAACCATCGGAAATTAAATTCTTTAACTTTCTTGTTTTAAATTCATTTCAGTTCCCAAATAAATTTATAAACAACTCTTTATAAATTCATTTGTGGAACAATAAATGATAAATCAAGTGTTATCATTTCAAAAAATCAAATTAATTTATTAAGTTCCATAAATTTACTTATATATCAAAATTTATTTCATTAACAGCTTTAAAATAATATTGTGTCGGTTTGTTCTGCCAAAGTGTTTCAGAAATCCTATCGATAGCGTTGATCAGACGAATCGATCGGAAGCCCAAATCAACATCAACAACTCAAACAACACAATATATAAAACAAAACATAGATTTACAAGTACAATTTAAAATGTTTGGAGATAGTTTGGAACAAAAGACAAGATGATTAAATAACAAAATAGGGAGATGGGTAAGCTTAAATAAATCGCGGCAACCTTAATCGGGTCAACCGTGACTTAATGAATAAGATCAAATGTGTATTTTTTTTTCTGGGGTAAATCTACATCTGATCTCAAGAGATAGAGTTTGGAATAATAAAAGATATTAGCATCTAAACCAAGGATAGATATAAATCTCTGGTGAATCGATGCAAATTTGTAAAGGAGTTTCCCCCTTTACCAGAAAATTAGAATATTGGCGAGACAGCCAATTCACTATAAAGATCATTCGAAGTGGAGTTATGTGATACTCCAAAATCAAAAGAAGATGAATAGTGAGGGACAAGAATGAATTTTGGAACCGCAGGGAACGTTCCAAAAATTCAAAGGAAATTCGAATCAAAAGGAAGAGATTCAAACTCGAACGAAAGTGATTCTGTAATAAATTTACCATACATTCTAAGTTTGCCTTAAAGCCAAAGCTCTGATACCAACTGTAACGACCCGATATTTTCAACCATTCGCATCCATTATAAGTGTATAGGTAGACACTCATGCCGGAGTTGAATTGCTCAAAATACCGTGTTGTAATTAAAATTTGGCAAATCTCAGAATATACAGTAAATAAATATAATCACAGATCACAGACACAGAGTAAAATAATGCAGCGGAAGTAAAAGAAATAGTAGTTCATGAAGCTACTATGTAAATATATCAGAGTTACATAAGATACAACAGAAGAAATAGAGTACAACAGAAGTATCAATAAGATAACCAAGTATAAGCTGAACAGAGCAACATAACTGAAGTAGATAGAACAAGACTAGCAGATAATCTCCAGCGATTCAAATCTCCAGAAGGTGGAAACCCAAATCTGTGAATAACTCAGGCTGACCCGAGCGTAAAGCAAAACACAAAACACTCGAGTCAGGACAATATATACTTATATAATGTAAACCAACTCAAGTGAACTGTAATAAAGGTACAAGTAACTTAGAAGATGCTTGGGACCGCCCATCCTCTAAGGATCCGTTAAAATATCTACTATGTAGTAATATTCGCTATTATAATAGTGTCTAAATAAGTAAAGTATAATCATATCGGAAAATAGCGTTAAGGGGATGGAGAACCTTAACGTGGTCGGATCTTAAAATCATAATCGTAGTAAAGCTCGATATGGTAGGTGACACGGCACAACTAGGCAATGCCAGGGTAGATATACCAATTACGCACACGGACTGATGGATACGCATAGCAGCCACTACCGTTCCACCTCGAACAACATTCCCAAATCGGAGGATGGCCATCTAGTCAAATCACAAGTAAGAGTATAATATCGAAGAAATGTGTCCGAGAAGAGGTGCTACCTCACTGGTCCGAGATCGCTCCTGTTTTAGCCACCTTATGCCAACTCATGGGAGTTGGGTCCACGTAACATACCTTAAGAACGTCGCCACCATCCTACTCCATTCTGGAATCTCCACCGCGTACACGGTTGTCAAAGTGGTTTTCGGTATCGACAGAGAGTATGTCCATATCCGATCCCGGTCTCTTTGCCAACCAATCGTTATTATAACCCGTGGTTATAACTTTTAAAAATAGTTTATGTTTCAAATCAAAATACATCCTTTAAACCATTTCAAAATCATATCATTTATTTCAAACTAATACATACTTTCAAACCCAAAACATATCTATTCAAAACCAATTCAAAAATATATCATTTCCATTTCAAAACCAATTCAATAATATATCATTTCAATAAAACCCAAATTTCAAAATCACTGAATATTTCCTTTAATTTATTAAACTTGAAATCTTCCTTTAAATTATCATAGCATTTTGGTAATGTAACCTTAAGTAATCATAGCATTTTTGGAATGTAATACTTTCCAATTTAACATTTTATATAATCAAAGTATTTATATACTTACAAATTTTTAACATGGTCATTTTATCATAGCCTTATAGTTAAATAAACTTTGTTACTGTAATATCCAATTTAATGCTGAAATTCTTACGTTAAGTTAAGAGTACCTTATTAACTTACATTATCATTACAATAAAGAAACTTTATTATTTTAGTCATTAAAATATGTCATTTACATTAAATAAAACTTACATATTAAATGTACTTTTTAACTTACATTTCTATTACAGTAAAGAGCATTTATCATTTAATCAATATTACACTAATTAAACTTACATTATCGAATGTACGTTTTAATTTACGTTTTATTACAAAAAGGGCATTTATTATTTTAAATCAATATTACACGAATTAAGACTTACATGTTTCTTTCATTAATTAAGACTTTACATGTTTCTTTCATTAATTAGAACTTTACACGTTTCTTTCATAAATTAAACTTTACATATTTCTTTCATTAATTAGAACTTTACACGTTTCTTTCACAATAAATTTCTTATAATTAAATCCAATTTTCAACAATTTACTTAATAAGTTTAAGTGTAAAAGTTCCAATTCTTCACATTTCAACAAATAGACTTAACACTTCAAATTTAAATTACCATTTCATAATTTAACAAAATTTCCAATTTTATTTAATTAACTTAAACCTTTAATTAAAACCAAATTTCACATTTCCTAGTCAAGTTATATTTTAAAAGATCACTTTTAAACATTCATTTATTTAACCACTTAAATTCATAGAAAAATCAATAATACTTAAATAAATCACTTAAATTCAAATTTAATCAAATTATCATATTTACCATTTCCAAATAAAATTTAATATCCATTTTATTTATATAACTTAAATATCATTTTTAACCAAAATTCCAAATTTCCAACTTAAGTTATATTTCAAAATCCAGTTAAACCATTCATTAATTACATTTTTAACACATAGAAAAATCATAATTTCTTTAATTCAAAATATTTCAAAAATCTGTTTAAATCAAATTTCATAAATTTATATTTTTAAAATACTTAAAAATATTCAAAACACTTTATAAAATAACCACGGGCCTGTATAAAATTTTCTAGCCTAGGTCAAGTGATACGGATATGTATCATTTCCATCCGTAGTTAAAAAAAGTAAAATCCGGGTTCTATCATTTCAAACCCGCAATCCCAAGTTAAAATAAATTAAATAAAAATCGTTCAGGCCTATCATTTCAGCCCATAACGATTTTTCCCTATTCTAAAGTCCGTTCGGGTATGTATCATTTCAACCCATAGTGATTCTAGTCTACAGGGAACTTGCAATGGTGATAACAGATATAAATAACAGAATAACATTAAATAACAGTAACATATGATATAACAGGTGTAATAATAGGTGCGAACATCATATGATAATAATATAAGCATATATAACATGATAATATATTTCTACAGATTCACAGGGTGTCAATTTACTAGTTATATAGGTACATATTGTCTGGTGAGAATAACTCACCTTTTTATGCTGGAGTTAGCGATCAAAACACACAGAATAGATTCCATAAAGCACGACAAACACGATACAGCATGACTTTTGATTTGAATGAATATAGAGCCTTGATATTTATCTTGTAAACAATAACCAAAACAAGATAATATATACATAAATATTTAACACAAACAATGTTGAAAAAATGAAGATAAGAGACAACAAAGGAATGAATGTTTTTGCATTGCTTTCTACACTTGCTAGCATGACTTAGGGAATATTTTGGTTCAGGTTTGGACATGGTTTGGGTCTGGTTTGGACCTAAAAAGGCATGGCTACAGGGCAAGAGCAAGGTGGAGGTTACAAGCATGAGAATACAAGGGGTCTAGGCTTGACAGTGGAGTTTTGGTGCATTTTTGGCTCATCCAAAGGAAAGTGGGGCTCGGCCCTTGCATGGTTCAGGTCTGGACAGTAGATGGAGGGGTGTGGGGATGTCTGGAAAAGGTGGTGGTGGCGGCCTATAGTGGTGGCCAAGGTGGTGGATGAAGGTGGTGAAGTAATAGTGGTGACTAGTGCATTATTTTGGAGTTTTGTGCAAGTTTAGATGGATTTTTGTGATGATCTTCATCATGGCTTGGCTTGGCCTGAGGAGAAGAGGTGTTAGGCTGTGTGATGGTCAGAGAAAAGTGGTGGTGGTGGTCAGCCACAGCTTGGAGGAAGGGGAATACAGCTATGAAGGTGGAGAGCATGTGCAAATTCAAGTAGAAAATCATAAAAAGACAAGAAGAAGATATAATTTTTTACCTAAGCTTCACAAGGAGAATAGCCGTGATTTTTTTGTGAGAGGAGGAGAAATGAATTTCCTGAAAGTGAAAAAAATGCAGCTGAAATGAGTAGATTACACGCCCAAATCAATTAAGAGAATAGTTGGGAAAATGAAAGGTCGGGAGATGGAAAGCCTTAGGAGTTTCAAGAGTTTAAAACTTTTCAAATTTCCTCTATTTATTTTTAATAAGTTTAAATATCTGGAAATACATATAATTTCAGTTAAAATCGAAAATGTAACAAATAAAAAAAAATATAAATAAATAAATATTAATTATAAATAATTAAATCAAGAAAATAGCAAAAATTGTCAACTAGGCTAGAAAAATTGAAAATGAATGGTATAAACTTTAGAAAATTCATATGAGCTTGTAATATATTTTTAAACATAAATAATAACATAAAATAAAAATACATTCACAAAATAAATATTTAAAATTTAATTTACATATAATTTTTAATGAAGAAAATAGCAGAAAATAGGAAAACAGCCTTTAAAAATGAAAAATAAATACAGTAAATTTTGGAAAAATTCCATTATCATTTTAAAAATATAAAAAGACAAAATATACATAAAATAACATATTAACACATATTAAAACAAAATATAAGAAAGAAAATATGATTTATAAAATTTAAAATAGGCAAAATTGCACAATAAAACAAATTATACTAAAAATTGAAATGTACATAACTTTTACATTTTAACCCCGTTTTCAGCAAAACGAAAAGCAGTATTCATGTTATTAAATCTATTTTCATAATAAAAGATAAAATTTATAATTTCAAATATTTAAAATTTAAATTTAAAAGTCAAAGTTTGACTATTGACCAAAATTCACATTTTCTGGAAATATTAAATTTAGTCATATTTGGAATTCTAATCCACATCAAATCAAAGTTTATACTTAAAATAACAAAATTTATTCTTTTTCATAAATAAAGCTTTTGAATCTGGAAAAATCAATTTAAAAATATTTGTAAAATATATGGTTGTTACAAGTTTATATTGCAAATATTTACGGTTAGAACAATAAATATTTACAGTTCCGACTACAGTCTTTTATAAAATAAATATTTACAGTGTAGACTATAAACATCTACAGTATAGGCTGTGCATTTTTGCTAAAAATATCCGTAGGGGTTTTTCATGGAACATATTTTTAGAAATGGGCAAAAGCAAATTTTAAAACTTATGAATGGCGTTTCACAAAATGTCCAACACCTACACACACATACAAATAAATCAATATATAATGGCATGGATTGACTATTCCTCATTTTTGCTACACCTAAAATCTCTTCTGATTTCAACCATATGTTTCAAATTAAATAATGGAATGAAGTGACAAGAGAGAGAAAGTATAATTATTTAAATTAGAAAATATGGTTGAAATCAGGGGGATTTGAATTATAATAAAAGTGAAGCATAGCTAATTCTTACTATATTTTTTTTATAAATAATCCTTGCTATATATATATATTTGCACCAAAAATTGGTCTAACTAGCCTAAGGACACTATGAAGAACCAATTATTCATTATGCAGTTGTTGATTATAATATAATTTAGGTCTGTCATATCTGCATCCTCATCCGAAATCATTTTCGAATATCGGATATATGTATTCGCAAATACAAAAGGATATCAAATATTTATCTGATTAACAGAGTAATAAAATAAATGAAAACTTTCGGTTTAAAAAAAATCCTTTTCAATAATAATGCTAACATGAATATAAAAAATAAAAATACAATGATAATAATCAATTTTTTGTATGAAATATTCATTTATATATATGCGTAATATGAATTATTACCATGGTAAAATAGTATATATCAGTCATTTTATGGAGTGAAATATGCATAATATCAACTATTATCATGATAAAATCAAATAGGTAATTTTTGGACTCAGATACTGTCGTATCTATATTTAAATACATTTTTTAATTTTTGACTATTTTTTTAGTTTTCAAATACGGATGCAGATATATTTTGAGTTTGACAAATTTTATTCGTACACCAAAAATAACCTAACATTCAGTATTATTTTGCCAAGGAAATCTATGATTAAGTTACTCTTCTTCTTAATTGCATATTTATTCTTTTTCTTATAATTCATATAATTAAAACATTAAAACCAATGAGATTTGATCAAATTTATACAACTCTGATAAAGTCAATGAAATCTGAAATATCATTAAGACAACTTTTACAACTAATTAGTCTAATTCAAAAAATGTTTAAATATTTTTCTTCCAAAATAACAATTAATTTGATGATATTATTTTTTCCAAATAATTAAAGGGTTTATAGTATTTGTGGAAAAATTAAAGTTTATTTTATCAAATTTTAACTAAATTTATTGCTATGAATTCCTAGTTTTGTGTAAATGAATTTTAAGGTTTAAAGAGCGAAGTTGATAAAAATGAAAAGAAGGGTAATACTGTAAAAGCTAATGTTTATGTAAATAAATTTTTGGTGTATGCTAGTTTATTATATTTTCTGATCTACATTAAGATATTACATGTGCATGAATAGAATTAGTCTTTGGATTTTCTAGGTACCCATTGAAAGCCATAGTATAGTGTGGAATTGGCCTCTATCCTACATAATTCGCGACTTCAACCTTTTGAAACTCAAATCTAGATTGGTAAAATAAGAAAATACATAAAAAATAATAAATATGTGGAGAAGTTGGAATAATACAAGAAAATAACTTATATTGTTTCAACATGTGCCTATGAAAACTTTAATATGATTTTATTATGTTTTTTCACTGATATTCAAAGGTATTTATAATACAAATCCTGAAATCATAGCCTAGTTTAAGATAAGAAAATAATAGAAACTCATCTTGGTGAAAGTACTTTAATCATATACCTGAATGTATCCCAATATTTATTGACATAGAAGATTGAATTTTGGCTTCAAAGTCGACGTCTTCCCTCTAAAAAGTTGAACAAAATAGGCCCTTCTTGATCCAAGTTCATTTTAGAAATATTAGCGACGGTTTTGACTTTTCCCATGGATAGGAACCGATGAACAGACTTGTGCAGTTTCTTATGTTTTGTTTCATTTTGTCCATCTATGCATCAACACATAATGTTACCTTGTTCCTTATGCAAAGTTGGACTCAGAAAGGTCCGCTGAGATCTGAACACTTTATGAATCGATATTGTTCCATGTTATAGGTTTTTATTGATCAATGCACTTAGCATATTTTCTTTCGTTTTCTCTTGTACTGCCATGCACAGGATCGCTTGTGAGTTTTGCATCTATCTCTTCCTTACTTTGAAGTCTAATTTCAAAAAATCACGATGATACCATGTGAATTCTAGAAAACATGCGAAGTATATGGCTAACTGGACAACAGAAGCTTCTCTAGGGACTCGAGTAGACTACCATGAGAGAAAAGATTTTTTTAGAAAAGAGGTACTTTATTAACAAACTAGAGATCAAATTGTTGGGCATAAGATATAGTAACATCCAAAATAATAAAGAAAACACCACATTCTACTACATGTAAAAATAAATCTCATATGGTTAATCTATCTACTACCCGACTCAACAAGACCCACATATTAATATACTAATTGCTATATTAACTCCTACCGCACTTCATTATACCTCAGAACTACATTAGCTACTATAGAAGTGATTCTTTCTTTTCTTACAATTGATGTTGTGCTCTTCAACTTATCATAACTATGCTACATCATTACCCTGATCTATATTATCTACAGCCACACAACCTTTCATCATGTCCTCAATGTTGTTGACGGTTGAAGCAAATTATGGCAAAACTTCCATTTTATATCTTAACTGGAAGATTTTGATGTCCATTAGAATCAGTTTGTATCTGGTCCGCTCTAATAGAATCTACAACTTAAAAATTCTAAGATTTCATTCTTGCCATGGATGCTAAATTCCATAGTAATGGAGATGTCTCTTACATTATTTTAGATACTCCATTGTGGGTTGGAGTTGGCATAATTTCAAATGTTGATAGCATGTCGTAATTATTTGTGTTTATAACTTGTAGTTTCGACTTGGAATCCATCTTTCCCAGTATTTATCTTGAATATTTACAATTAAAAAGCAGTTGCATACTTGACTTTTCTAACTCGTTACTTAAGTTACATGTTTCATTTTCTATATCTATCTTGTGTTGGAGATGGACTTTTGTAGGAAGTCTATTTAGAACTATGAAATATGTAGTTGTGGACATTTTTATACAGCAGTTCTAATTTTATACCTTTTCACACTACTGAAAATGCTTCCTCCTAATTATGGTTGCCTCTCAAGATGATTTGAGCGAAGATTTTGTTTGTTTACTTTCCATACCCATTCGTTATAGTTATTATCACCGGAATACTAATTTGATGGATTAAGTCAGAGATTTACCAACTATCTAGGGGTTAAACCATATAATTGTGTTTTTGACATTTGCGATTTTTCTATACATTATCTTGGTGCACAATTCTTTATTTTTTACTATTAATTTCTATGTGAACGAGGCATTCTTGTCTAGTTTGTCTGTTCAAAATTTTTTGTTCATGCAATATCCGTTGTGAATCCACTTTTCCCACAATGAGTTTTGAATTTTATAGCACCATACTAATTTTATAATAATTGCGAAGCTCCTCCATATTACTCGAGCCTAATCTATCTTCTGGTTTTTGTTTGCAGGCGGTTACCTAGTTTATTTGTGATGTTTTCCATTCCATAATAAATTGGAGTATTGTTGTGTTGTTATTCGACAACCCAACGCGTCCCCATGAATGCAGGCTTCATTGATCCGTAACAGTGCCATCTTAATGAAGCTTTCGATGTGTGAGCTCCCTATTGAACATCCCTCCGTCGCGTCGTAGAATGGGCACATACGTGGTCTTGACAACACTTTCTTGTAACAAAAGAAATTCCTAACGTTACGTACCACTAATCCCACATATAAACCATGTTATGCGCTATATTTCTTAGGATATGGGACTTAACTTTCAACCCACACAATCTCAAATGCCACACCTAATAGATCTACATGTTCGCAAGCATTTCCTCTAATCTTCATTTGAAGCATACTTTATGATTTGATATTGTTTCATGTTATGGGTCTTTATTGATCAGTGCACTTAGCATATTTTCTTTCTTTTTCTCTTGTACTGCCATGCACATGATCGCTTGTGAGTTTTGTATCTATTTCTTCCTTACTTTGAAGTCCAATTTCGATAAATCACGATGATACCATGTTAATTTCTAGAAAATATGCAAAGTATATGGCTAACCGAATAATAGAAGTTTCTCTAGGGACTCGAATAGACTACCATGAGATAGAAGATTTTTTTAGAAAGAGGTACTTTATTAACAAACAAGAGATCAAGTTGTTGGGTACAAGAGATAGTAACACCTAAAACAAGAAAGAAAACACCACATTCTACTACAAGTAAAAATAAATCTCATATGGCTGTTAATATATCCACTACCCGACCCAACAAGACCCACATATTATTAAACTAACTACTACATTAAATCCCACCGCATTTCATCAAACCTCAGAACTGCATTAGCTACTATGACGATCTAGAAGTGATTCATTCTTCTCTTACAATTGATGTTGTGCTCTTCCACTTATCGTAACTATGCTATATTACTACCCTGATCTATATTATCTACAACTACACAACCTTTTAGCTTGTCCTCAATCTTGTTGACAGTTGAAGCAAATTATGGCGAAACCTCCATTTGAACTCTTAACTAGAAGATTTTGATGTCCATTAGAATCAGTTTTTTCTGGTCTACTCTAATAGAATTTACAACTTGAAAATTCTAAGATTTCATTCTTGCCATAGATGCTAAATTAAATACTAATGGAGATGTCTCTTACATTATTTTGGACACTCCATTATGGATTGGAGTTGGCATAATCTCAAATATTGATAGCATGTCGTAGTTATTTGTGTTTATAACTTTAGGTTCGGCTTGGAATCCATCTTGCCCAATATATATTTTGAATATTTACAATTAAAAAACAGTTGTGTACTTGACTTTTCAACCTCGTTACTTAAGTTACATGTTTCATTTTCTATATCTATCTTGTGTTGGCGATGGTCTTTTGTAGGAAGTCTATTTAGAACTACAAAATATGTAGTTATGGACATTTTTATAGAGCAGTTCTGATTTTATATCTTTTCACACTAATGAAAATGCTTCCTCCTAATTATGGTTGCCTCTCAAGCCGATTTGAGCAAAGATTTTCCTTTGTTTACTTTCCATACCCATTCCTTACAGTTATTACCACCGTGAATACTAATTTTCTGGATTGAGTTAGAGATTTCCCATCTATCCAGGGGTTAAACCATATACTTGTGTTTTTGACATTTGCGACTTTTCTATAAATTATCTTGGTGTGCAATTCTCTATTTCTTACTATTAATTTCCATGTGAACGAGGCATTGTTGTCTAGTTTGTCTGCTAAAGTTATTTTATTCGTGCAATATCCATTGTGAATCCATTTTTCCCATAACGGGTTTTTAATTTTATAGCACCATACTAATTTCATAGCGAATAATTGTTGAAGCTCCTCCATTTTTCTCAAGCCTAATCTACCTTCTGATTTTTATTTGCGGATGGTTTCCTAGTTTCATTGTGATGTTTTCGATTCCATAGTAAATTGGAGCATTGTTGTGTTGTTAGTCGACACTCCAACGCTGGCTTCATTGATCTGTAATGGCACCATCTTAATGAAGCTTCCGATGTACCAGCATCCTGATTGAACATGCCTCCATCACCTCCTAAAAAGGGCACATACGTGGTCTTGGAAACACTTGCTTGTAACAAAAGAAATTCCCAATGTTATGTACCACCAATCCCAGATATATACCACATTATGCGCTATATTTCTTATGATGTGGGACTTAACGTTCAACCCACGCAATCTCAAATGCGAGGCATGCTTAACAGATCTCCGCGTTTGCGAGCATTTCTTCTAACCTTCATTTAGAGCATACTGAAACAGCTCTGTAGTTGGCCAAGCCACTGCCAATTATTTATACAGTTGAAGAGGCTACGTTACCAAATCGCCACCTTAAGGTGAGTACTTCTGCTAAAGCCATCTTGGAGCATCAACCACACAAGAGAGCAAGCTGCATATCTAGCAGTGAGGTCAGGCTGCTTACATATCTCCAAGCCTTTAGAAGTGTTTGCTTCGGTCAATCTCGCATCGTATAATTATCCATCGAACCATAGGCTTTGATATGTTGTGTTTCGGCACTTCAATGCATCTCCATGGACGTGGGCTTCATTGATCCGTAACGACTCCATCTTATTGAAGCTACCGATGTTTCGACATCCCGATTGGACATCCCTCCATCGCCTCCTGAAATGGACATATACGTGGTCTTGGCAACACTTGCTTGTAACAAAAGGAATTCTCAATGTTATGTGTCACCAATCCCACATATAAAACACGTTATGCACTATATTTGTTATGTAGGACTTAATATTCAACCTACGCACTCTCAAATGCAAGCCACACCTAGCATGTTGCTCAATTTTATATAGAATGGTTTTTGGAATTTGATAAATTTACATCCAAAACTACATGATAAGGTAAATTGTAGTCTTAATAAGCTCCAATCTTACAATCTACCTCTAGTTTTAAGAAACTTGCTACTCCATGAGTCTAGTCAATCATTAATTTTATCTATTAAGGCTCCAAAATATATTATTTTTTGTTTATTTAATGATAAGGGGATTCTTAGATACTTAATGGGCGGGCTACCACTTTTTACACCAACTAATTAAATAATTTGCTCCTTAACTGCTACTTCTTCCCCTAAAAGTATTCTTGTTTTGGAGGTGTTAGCAGTTAGGCCTATAAATATCCCTGAAGCACCCCCACACCCCTTAGTATACCCTAAAAGGCACACTAAAGAATGTGGTGCGTTGTAAGTATAGCTAAAACTTAACAGAGACTAAGATTCACAAGACAAATAAATAAAACAGCGGAAACATTTAAATAGTAACTTATTATTCAAAATAAAACTTCATAAAATAGTGTCATAAAAACAAAATATATCTCAAATACCAAATACACATGTCTCGTGAAAAATACAATCTTAGTCACACAATCAAAATACATAAACAATAAAAATCCTTCCTCCCATAAAGTACCAGTACATCCAAAGTCAAATGAAAAGGAAACTGAAATGAAGAAGAATACATGAAAAACTCCAAGAATATATCAAGCGGTCCGAAACTACTGTTCTTGCCTCTGTTGGCCTACAGAGGATAAGGGGAAATAGAGGAATGGGTCAGAATATAAGTCTAGTGAGTGAAAGTACTTACTAGCATTTTTAAGAAAGATAAAGATAATAGATTTACAACGGTTCTAGTATAAAAGGGAAATAAAGGAAAGATAAAACTAGTATAAAATACTGTTTGACTATTTGCTTGATTATCTGCTTTGGTTGACTTGATTGTTTGAATTGTTTGCACTTGTCTGAAATTGCTGTGATTAGGTTGAAATCCTAATCCTAGTTTAATTAGGTTGAAACCCTAATTCTACCCGTTGATCGGCCTTCTATCTCTGTTGTGCCACTATGAACCAATCCTGTTGGTTATAGCAAAAGACAACTCTGTAGCGTGTGGAATGCAGTAGCGAATTATTTACTATAATCAATGTCGCATGCTTGGTCATCGCCGGTACACGCTAACTATCGCCCCCTATTATGACCTCTTATTTACCCTAATCATCATAAGCATGCCTAGCCTCACCTAAGTGTTGTGAGACCATCAGGCCTAGACCTGAAAGGGGATGCTGCCGGTACTGGTCCTAACAAATAATTTATATTTTGCGCCTCTTGCCCAAATCCTTAGATTTGGGCCTTTATCTATTGGCCACTTATTTACCCTAATCAGCATAAGCATGTCCCAACCTCACCTAACTATTGTGAGACCATCCATTCCTGATTAAAAGAGAATGCTATTGGTATGGACCCTACTTCTATATTTTACTTATTTACTTAGTGTAGGTTTTAAAATAAGCCTCTTATGTTATTTCATCTATATTTGCTTATTAACTTATTCTAGGTTTTAAAATATGCCTCTTCTCATTCTTTTCTAATTATAACCTATGTGTTATAACTTGCTTATTAACTTAATTTAAGTATTAAAATAAGCCTCTTCTATTTTCTCTTTTTAATTATAACTACTTGTTATAATTATGCTTGCAAATGTCTCAAATTTGCCTATTTCAGTCTATGTTCATTTTATTATAGTTTTTCTTATTTTACATCTAATTTCTATAAATTTAGCATTTTCTAATTTAATCCATATTTGCGAATTCTTGTCTTTTTAATTATTTTATTCACGAAAAAATGAATTAAAAGAAATTAACATTTACAGGATAAATTTTAACTTAAAAACAGATGTAAAAACTATAAATAACTGAATAAAGATAGATAAATAAAAAAACTGAAAAGAAAGTCTAAAATTTACTTAAAAATAGACTATAAATAAACTTATATAAAAGTTGTCACAAAATTGTAGAAAAACTACAACTATTGAGAACCCTATTATTTTAAATTACTTAAAAATCTAAGTTAATTACTAAACACTCACCTGTGGTCCTTTGCTCTAGTACTTAGTCTTCCTTGATCCACTCCTAGAGCATTGAATATTTTTACCAAAAAGATTTCCTCCTAAGAAAAAATTTCTATCTAGGGTCCAGCCTCTGGCAATGAACCCAATTAAGAGAAAATCTGAATGAGAAAATAGCTAGGCCAAGGGTTCTATTTATAGGGTTACTTGGAGATCTTAGACCGTTGGATTTGTAGATTAAATCTGGCGCAACCACATCAAAGGCTTGCTTGGAACCGTCCGATGGAAGCACGAACGCACATGATTCAAAGAAAATTGCAAAATACGAAGATCGGCTCGAATCTGGATGAATTTACGTCCAAGTAAAAAGGCGGGTCGACCTAAGTTGCTTGGGGGTCAACCCTTATATGTTGAAGGTCGACCTATAGGTTGACCTATGCATATTAGGGTCGACCCTAAGGTCGAACTGACCTTTATATTTTTTCCCTTTGATTTCTTATTTCTTTCGTATCTTCTTCATATGTTCTTGGATTTTGTCAAATTATATATGGAAATTGATCAGAAAATTACCACGGACACAATGGAGCAACTCCCGTGACTCAATTTAGAAAATTTCAAAAACTTATTTTATTATTTAATTAGTTCGTTAATTAATTATTACAGCTTAAATTTTGGGTTGTTACATTCGCCCCTCCTTAAAGGATTTCGTGCCCGAAATCTCCAAGGGCAGAAGAATGAAATAAATATTTTCATCCAAATTCTACAACCAAATATTCAACCATCATCCATTACGTCCATTGTCCTTAGGCTTTTTAATGCAATTTATGATATATATGCAATAGTGTAGTGTCAATGTCCCTAACTAATGCAAAGATTAGACGGTCTACTGACTTAATCGATCTCCTTTTTATGCATTCATGTTTGTGCCACGTATCCAAATTAATGCAATTTCCTTAATGACAACTGATAGTTCTATATGCATGCTACAATCATCATCCAAATGCAACAATCATACAATAATCATCCATAATAGCAACCATGAAAATAAAATAAAATTCAAATACGCACACATTCATATGCATATGCTTTAGTGACCGAGTTTATGTATATGCGTCCATCAGCATCCACTAGCAAACACTTGCAACCACTAGCGTCCATCATACATAACACGTTCTAGTAACATATTTACATTCAATCCTACCATCCATAGGTTAAATCCTAAGATCTTCCCTCCCAAAGGATACTAAAGGAAAGAACCTATTCAAAACTAAAGATGGAAATAGAAAATTCAAGACTTACTTCAAAGAGATGCGGATAAGAGGTACGTATCTTCTCTTCAGCCTCCCACGTAACGTCTTCAATACTATCTCCCCACTGCACTTTAACTAAAGTGACTTCTTTATTCCAAAGCTTCTTGATATCACGTCCAACGATCTTGGTAGGAATGCAATGAACCGATACTTCTTTCTCCACTTCAACTTCTTAAAGTTGACTAGGCTCCACTACCTCTGCTGAATCATGCAAGCACTTTCTCAAGTGCGAAACGTGAAAAACATCATGAACTCCTTTTTATGCACTTATGTAATTTATGATATATATGCAATAATGTAGTGTCAATGCCTCTAACTAATGCAAAATATTAGGCAGTCAACTAATTTAGTCGACCTCCTTTTATGCACTAATGTCCGTGCCATATATCCAAATGTATGCAAATTTCCTAATAACAACTGAGAGTTTTATATGCATGCTACAATCATCATCCAAATGCAATAATCATATTATAATCACCCATTCATATCAACCATGAAATAAAAATGAAAGTGCACACACATCCATATGCATATGCTTTAGTGACCTACTTAGGCCGATCTCTAAGAGATATTAGTGCCTAGTGTGTGTATATGCGTCCATTAGCATTCACTAGCAAACACTTGCAACCACTTGCATCAAACATACATAACATGTTTACATTCAGTCCTATCATCCATAGGTTAAATCCTAAGATCTACCCTCTCAAAGTATACTAAAGGAAAGAACCTATTCAAAACTAAAGGTGGAAATAAGAAATTCAAGAGGCACCATCGAAGATATGCAGATAAGAGATATGTATTTTCTCCTCAGCCTCCCATGCAGCGTCCCCAATAATACTTCCCCATTGCACCTTAACCAAATGGACTTCCTTATTCCTTAGCTTCTTGATATCATGTCCAACTATCTTGGTAGGAATGCAATGAACCAATGCTTCTCTCTCCACTTCCACTTCCTCAAGTTGGATAGATCTACTACCTCTGTTGAATTATGTAAGCACTTTCTCAAGTGCAAAACATGAAAAACATTAGGAACTCCCGCGAGCCTCTTCGGTAGCTTTATCTGATATGTCATCTTCCCTATTCTTTCTACAATGGGGAACAGTCATACGAATTTGGGGGCTAGTTTCCACTCGATCCAAATCTCACTACCTTTCTTAGCGGAGATACCTTAATGAAAACCAAATCTCCTACCTCGAACTCAACATCCCTTCTCCGCTTATCTGCATAAGATTTCTGTCTATCTTGGACCGTCTTCATTCTTCTTCTAATCAAATCAATCTTTTCTAAAGTCACTCTAATCATGTCGGGACCAAGTATTAATCTTTCTGTAGATTCCAACCAACATGAAGGCGACTTGCATGGTCTTCCATAAAGAGCTTCAAAAGGTGCTATCCCAATGCTAGTCTGAAAGCTATTGTTATAGGCGAACTCCACTAAAGTAAGATGCTCCTCCCAAGTTCCTCCAAAATCAAGAATGCACATCCTCAACAAATCCTCAAGAATTCAATTAACTCCCTCCATTTGGCCATCCGTCTGAAGGTGATAGGCCATGCTTAATCTAAGCTATGTACCTAAAGCCTCTTGCAAGCTTCTCCAAAATTCGCTAGTAAAGATAGGGTCTCTGTCGCTCACTATGCTAGAGGAAACTCCGTGAATTCAGATTATCTCACAAACATATAAGGATGCCAAATAAGGTGCTATCCTCTTACTATTGACCAGAATGAAGTGGGCGCTCTTAGTCAAACAATCTACAATCACCCTAATACTAGTATTCCCATTCCTAGATTAGGGTAAACCATCTATAAAGTCCATCAAAACACTATCTTGTTTCCATTCAGGTACATCTAATGGCTTAAGGAATCCGCCAGGCTTCTGTTGCTCTATTTTAACCCTTTGGCATACAAGACACCTAGCTATAAACTCTTCTACATCCTTCTTCATGTCACTACAATAAAACATTCTCTTCATGTCCCTATATATCTTATCACCATCCGGATGAATAGTAATTCGAGAATGATGTGCTTATGTTAAAACTGCTCTCGTCAAATCACCGGTGCGGGGGACACAAATCCTTCCATCTCTCCTTAGCCACCCTTTACTACCAATGGAATATCGTTGGATGTAACGACCCGTATTTTTACGGATCAAAACATTCTAAAATGATTGACCTTTGGTTGTATGGTTGTTAAGTCATTTCTGGTTTTGGCAAAATTTTGCTTAAGTCCTAAGTCGTAGCCGACTTAGGAGTTTGGACGAGTTAAGAGAAGTCTGGGTTGAGTTGCCGACTTAAGAAGTTAACTGGGTTAAGATGGTGGCATATGAGTTTTAGGCAGAAATATGGCTAAGTCGTAAGTCGTATACGACTTAGGGGATTGGAGCTACCCAGGTGATTGGCGAGTTAAGGTTAGAGTTAGGTCGTAGTGACCGAGTTATAAAGTTGGTGAGTTAAGTGTTAGGTCGGCAGGGCGAGTTAGCGACCTAAGAAACTGACCGACTTAGTAGTAGGTTAGCGACCTAGTAAAATGGGTGACCTATGGGATTGACCGACCTAGGAGATAAGTCGTGACCGACTTATAGGGTAGACGACTTAAGGGATAAGGAGATAAGTCAAAGGTGGGTTAGGTTAGTAGGTCGTATGCTTGTTGAGTTGTATCCCAGTAAGTTGCTAAGTCTTAAGTCGTAGACTGTTATGTCGTGTATAGTTAGGTCGGCAACGACCTGGAGGAGCTGGGTTTTGCCTAAGTGCTAGGTCGCGTGAGTTGTTAGGTCGCGTGTTGGTATAAGTCGTTAGGTCATATAGGCTGGTTAAGTCGGCATAGCAGTAAGTCGTAAGTCGTCTAACCAGTTAAGGCGCGTGCGCATTAAGTCGTAGACAGGGTTCGTATGTGCGCATGTGTTGAGTCGGAGTTGTTGGCTAAGGGTTAGGTCGGAGGCTCTGTTAAGTCGTGGGGGTTTTTAGGTCGTAGGTCGGCATGGTGTTAAGTCGGCAGCGACTTAAGGAGATAGCCGAGTTACGACTTAGGCAGTTTTCAGCTATAAATAGGAGGGGTTGTTCTCACTTTTTGGGATCCGGATTTTGAAGCGACGAAGTGCTGCCATTTTGAGAGCTCGACTTCTACACTTCTTCACTTCTTTTCTCCACTCTAATCTAGTGCTTCCTTCCATCCAAATCGAAGATCAAGATTGAAGATTCAAGAGCTTAGATTGAAGATCTTCATCTTTTCAAGAGAGATTTCTTCATTTGAAGCGGATTTGTGATAGATCTAGCTTCATCCTTTGCTGTCCAGATCTGAAGTGTGTTGATTTGAGGTTGTTTTGGTGATTTGGTGAGTGGTGATTATCTCTCACACGGATCCAAAGGAGTATATCGGATTGTTGGCCCGATTTGGTGTTTAAAATAGTGATTTCCATGCATTTTCTTCATCCTATGTGTAGATCCATATAGATCCATTGTTCATGATGATGTTACATCCATTTTATCATATGTTAACCTATGCAAGTTCATTCGTCAAGTTTGTAGAGATATAATCCATGTTTTCATGCTTATTGGACTTTCAACTCTTTAATTACGAAAATGCCATTATTGTTATAATTGTCTACTTAGATCATTTTTGAATGCTTGATTGCTTGGATTGATGTTTGATTTGATTGATTGTTATGAACTAGATGATTGATGATTAGATTTAGATCGAAGGTGATTCAAAAGCTAAGGGAAAGGCTCTTGAATTGGAAAAGCTGCTCGTGGCATATGTAGCGGGATGATGAAGCTCTTATGCATAGATTTGATGATGTGAAGTTGAGATGAAGCTTTGCAAGGATGTAATGAAGCGAGGCATCATATGATGAAGACTTGGTCTAATCCAGACGGGATCATTCCAAGCATGTTGATAACTCGGTGATATGATTCGAGTTGAAGATAATGAATGGATATGAGAACAGTCGTCGAGGAGGATGACTAGGAGGCTTGGATAGCATCGTTGTTGAAGGTTCTAGCATGCTCTAAGCAAGAGTACGTTTGGGCAGATTCGATAGTTCCAACGGCCAACTGTTGATGGTCGAGTACTCTGGGCAGATTCGATAGTCCTAGGCACGGGCTGCGACGACGTGCGGGAGTTATGTCTAGAACCGGGGTTTCCATTAGCCCTTGACGGACGGCTGAAAGAATGTGCCGGTCATTCAATTAACGGTGATATCGAAGCAGTGATAACAGTGATAGCCAGAGTCATGGATGTTTGGTTGTATCGTCATTCGGACTCAAGAGCGGTATTTTCTGGGTGCTTATCTGATTTAGGCCTTGGTACTTGGAAAACATCGCCCTTGACTCGAGTGATAGTAGTTTTACTTTAAATTGTATGCTCTGCTATGTTTGCTTCTGCTTAGTGTGTGTCTGGGGGATATCACTGTAGAATGAGGTTGGAGTGGGAGGGTTGTATTCCTATTCCTTTTCCTTTATGCTCTTTTGGTATGTTGTTAGTTAATTTACTGCTCACTAAGACTGTTGTCTGACTCAAGGCTTTATGTTTTAATTCTTATTGCCTTGGGCTGTTCGTCCATTTTGGGACGGGCAGACTAGGTAGCAGGTGACAGGTGCTGTTCTCTTCTCACGATGCTGATATCGAAGACGAGCTAGAGGGTTGCATATTATCTTCTTATTTGTACTGGATATTCCGCTGTTTGTATTCTCTGAGAGATTTGTAGTGAGGCTGGATGTATTGACTATGTGATGCTTGTATTCAACTATTATGGAGTTTTATATAATTTGTTCTATAAAGCTTCACTATATACATATGTTCTATTGTATTTTGTCCATGCGCTGTGAGTAATACGATAGATTCTGTTGTTTTTAATCTTACCTTGACAATCGTCCATGGTTGCCTGGCACACTTTACAGCGCTCTATCTCTAGATTCGGTGCAGGGGTCATGGGCGGTCGTCACATTTGGTATCAGAGCATTGGTTAATCGATTTTACCCAACGCTCGCTGGAGTAACTACGTATGAGAGACGTAATTGTATTTTGATGGATGATTACTATATATAATATAGTAGCTTGGTAGAGTTTGAGTCCTTTATGCAGTTGTTTCTCTAGATGTTCTAATCATTCCTTTTTATAGATATTGAGAATGAGTCGAAGAGGGAGACCAGCTGTTAGGGAAGGCCGTGCTACTGAAGAGACTGCTGATTATGCAGCCATGTTCGAAGCTATGATGACTTCGATCATGAGAAGGATACCAGTTCCGGGGGCAGCAGTTGATGTTGGAGTTCAAGTCCAAACTCCGAAACCAGTGGATTTCGCTAAGCTGTGCAAGGATTATACTGCTCTTGGAGGGAAGGTTTTCTTGGGAACAGAATCAACTATTGAGGTCCAGAGATGGATAGATGCTTGTAGGAGGATCTTTGGTGATTTGGGAATTGATGATGCAACTAAGAGGAAGTTGGCATCAAGGCAGCTTCAAGGGAGAGCTTCTGATTGGTGGAACTCTATTACCATCACTACTCCGGAAGAAGAGATTACTTGGGAGCAATTCCAAGCTAGATTTGAAGCTAAGTTCATTTCTACAGCTCAGAAGTCTGTTCTGTTCAAGAAGTTCGTGGAGCTCAAGCAGGGTGGAAGATCTGTTCTTGAGTATGTTTCTGAGTTTGAAGCTTTGTCCAAGTATGCCCGGTCATATATTGAGTCTGCTTACCAGAAGAATGAGAAGTTCGTGACTGGCTTGGATAGTTATCTTGGGAGACAGTTGGTGGATCATTTGGATGATTCATTTGAGAAGCTTGTGGAGAAAGCTCTTAGGCATGAGAGTCTGTTTCCTAAGGAAGGACCTGTTGTTGCTGTTACCAAGGGAGAATCTAAACCACAGCAGGGTGGAAACCAGAAGAGGAAGCAGCAGCAGCAGAAGGGTAAGGATGGCCAGAAGAAGCCGAAAGGCGAGGTGACTTGCTACAATTGTCAGTAGAAGGGCCATTTCTCTAAGGATTGTAAGAATCCGAAGGCACCGATGAAGTGCCACAACTGTGACAAGCCGGGACATTTCAGGAAGAATTGTCCAGAACCAAGGAAGGACAGGCAGATTGTGCAAGCCTATGCTTTGGGGGCTGTTCCGTCGTCTTCGAAAGCTCCTACTGCTGAAGAAAAGGGGAAGAGTGTGGTTGTTCAAGGTACTCTTTTCCTATGTGGTATTCCAGTTAGAGTTCTGTTTGATACTGGAGCGTCGCATTCGTTTGTTTGTAATGAACTAGTAGGCCGGTTAGGTTTGGAACCGGATATTGTTGATAGGCCATTGGTTGTGACTAATCCAGTTGGAGGTTCGTCTTGTTTGTGTATGTTATGCCGTGGTCTAGTTGTGTCGAGTCATGGTTGCTCTTTTGTTTGTGATTGCTTTGTTCTGAACTTTGCGGGGTTCGGAATTATCTTGGGTATGGACTGGCTTAGGAAGTATGCGGCTAAGGTTGACTGTGAGAGGCTGGAAGTGACAGTCGAGAATGTGGAAGGGCGAAAGATTGTGATACGATGTAAGCATGAGGAAGGCGTCTTCATGAGCTTCATGTATTCGCTAGTTGTTCCACGGGATGGACTGTCTTTAGTGCCAATCGCAAATGGATTCGAGGATGTCTTTGACGAAGTCAAAGGGTTGCCGCCGCATAGAGAGATCGAGTTTCGTATAGATCTAGTTGAAGGAGCCAGACCTGTTGTGATGCCTCTTAGGCGGATGGCGCCTAGGGAACAGCAGGAGTTGAGGGTGCAAGTTGATGACCTTTTGCAGAAAGGATTCATTCGGCGTAGTGTGTCCGAGTGGGGTGCACCAGTTGTGTTTGCAACCAAGGCAGATGGGTCGTTGAGATTGTGCGTCGATTATCGTGAGCTGAATAAGGTGACTAAGAAGAACAAGTATCCATTGCCGAGAATAGATGACTTGTTTGATCAGCTTCACGAAGCTAAGGTGTTTTCTCAGATGGATTTGGCAACGGGATTTCACCAGTTGAGAGTAGCAAAGGATAGTGTGCCGAAGACTGCTTTTAGGACACCATCTGGTTTCTTTGAGTGGCTGGTAATGCCGTTTGGATTGACTAACGCGCCAGCATATTTTGTGGATCTTATGAATAGAGTGTTCAGAGATCAGTTGAACAAGTTCGTACTTGTGTTCGTGGATGATATTCTGATTTATTCCAGAACTGAAGAAGAACACAAGACGCACTTGCGTATTGTTTTGGAGATCTTACGGAAACATCAGCTGAAGGCTAAGTTTTCGAAGTGTCACTTCTGGAAGAGTGAAGTGAGGTTCTTAGGCCATGTGATTTCTGGAAATGGAATAGCGGTTGATCCCGCTAAGGTGGCAGCAATCCAGGATTGGGTTAGACCTAAGAATGCATCAGATGTGAGAAGTTTTCTTGGATTAGCAGGATATTATCGACGGTTTATCAAAGACTTCTCCAAGATAGCTGCACCGTTAACAGGATTGACGAAGAAGAACCAAGTGTTCAGTTGGGATGCTAATTGTGAGCAAGCTTTCGGAATCCTGAAAGAGCGATTGACGAGTGCTCCTGTTTTGACTATTCCAAGTGGGAATGATGAGATGGTAGTTTACACCGATGCATGTGGTACTGGACTTGGAGCAGTGTTGATGCAAAAGGATAAAGTTGTTGCGTATGCCAGTCAACAACTGAAGCCGCATGAAAGGAATTACCCAACTCATGACTTGGAATTAGCGGCGATTGTATTTGCTCTGAAGATGTGGAGGCATTATCTGTTGGGAGTTCGATTCGAGTTGTTTACGGATCACAAGTCGTTGAAGTATCTTTTCTCCCAAAAGGATTTGAATCTTCGACAGCAACGTTGGCTAGAGTTTTTGGCATCGTATGACTTTGATATAGCTTATACTCCGGGAAAAGGTAACGCAGTGGCTGATGCGTTAAGTCGAAGACATGCAGGATTGGGAGCCATGTTTTCTGAATGGAAGAGTCTCGAGTATTTAGCTGGATTTGACTTCAGGCCTAGATGCGAATTGGAACCTGAGATGTTGGCAAACTTATCAATAAGACCCACTCTTGTGGAAAGGATTGGTGAGAGCCAAAAGCGAGATGATAAGCTTGTCAAGATTATCCGTGATTTGGAATCTGGATTGGATCCAGAAAAGGATAAAGGATTCGAGGTCGATCGAGAGGGTTGGCTTCGGAAGCAAGGACGACTAGTTGTTCCCGATATAGATGAATTGAGGAGTGAAGTTCTGAAGGAAAGTCATCACTCGAAGTTGACAATTCATCCAGGTGGAAAAAAGATGTATCGGGATATGAAGAGAACCTACTACTGGGAAGGTATGAAGAAGGATGTTGGAAATTTTATTTCCAAATGTATGAACTGCCAGTTGGTAAAAGCCGAACAGAAGAAGCCAAGCGGATTGCTTCAGCCCTTAGAAGTTCCTACATGGAAGTGGGAACAAGTGTCGATGGATTTTATCGATGGATTGCCTAGAACCAGAACGGGAAATGAAGGGATCTGGGTCATTGTGGATCGTCTGACTAAGAGTGCACGATTCATTCCTGTTCGATCGACTAGGACTGCATCAAAGTTGGCTGAGTTGTATGTTAAGTGGATAGTTCGATTCCATGGTATTCCGAAGAGTATAGTGAGCGATCGAGATCCTTTGTTCACTAGTGGATTTTGGAAGAGCTTCCAGGAAGTTTTGGGAACCGAGTTGTGTTTGAGTACAGCTTATCACCCTCAAACAGATGGTCAGACTGAGAGAGTCAACCGAGTTTTGGAAGATCTCCTCAGAGCTTGTGTTTTGGACTTCGGAGGATCATGGGAAGATCACCTTCATTTGGTGGAGTTTGCATACAACAACAGTTACCAGTCAAGCATTGGTATGGCACCATATGAGGCATTGTATGGAAGACCGTGTAACTCTCCAACATGTTGGTTGGAAACTGGAGAAAAACTGATGCTTGGGCCAGAGATGATTCGTCAGACTTCAGATTGTATAGAAATCATTCGGCAACGAATGAAGGCAGCCCAAGACCGTCAGAAGAGTTATGCTGATAAGCGTCGAAAGGATTTGGAATTCGACGTGGGAGATATGGTTTTTGTGAAGATTTCTCCACTAAAGAATGTTATTCGATTCGGGAAGAAAGGAAAATTGACTCCGAGATTTGTTGGACCATTCCCGATCATCGAGCGAATTGGAAAGCTCGCCTACAGATTGGAGTTACCGGAGAAGATGTCGGGTGTGCACAATGTTTTTCATGTATCGCATCTACGGAAGTATGTGCACGACTCGAGTACAGTGGTTTCTGCTGATAGCTGTGAAGATTTCGAGGTTGATCCAGTTGATAGAAGACCTCGTAAGCCGCTTCGTGTTGTTGAAACTGACACGAAACAGCTTAGGAGGAAGATAGTTAAGTTGCTCAAGATACAATGGAGTGACGATGATAACGACTGTACGTGGGAGGTGGAAGAGAGGATGAAAGCAGCTCATCCTGAACTCTTCAAGGTATGGCCCTAATGTGTCGTGTCATCTAACGAAATTGTAACTTGTTCTAAGTCTTAGAATTCTGTACGCTAAGCTAGAATTGGATGCATGGTTTGTTGATTGTTATGGATGATAGGCGTATAGAATAGCTTTGATTGCCTTGTTTGTTTGGAATTTCGGGGGCGAAATTCCTAAGGGGGAGAGAATGTAACGACCCGTATTTTTACGGATCAAAACATTCTAAAATGATTGACCTTTGGTTGTATGGTTGTTAAGTCATTTCTGGTTTTGGCAGAATTTTGCTTAAGTCCTAAGTCGTAGCCGACTTAGGAGTTTGGACGAGTTAAGAGAAGTCTGGGTTGAGTTGCCGACTTAAGAAGTTAACTGGGTTAAGATGGTGGCATATGAGTTTTAGGCAGAAATATGGCTAAGTCGTAAGTCGTATACGACTTAGGGGATTGGAGCTACCCAGGTGATTGGCGAGTTAAGGTTAGAGTTAGGTCGTAGTGACCGAGTTATAAAGTTGGTGAGTTAAGTGTTAGGTCGGCAGGGCGAGTTAGCGACCTAAGAAACTGACCGACTTAGTAGTAGGTTAGCGACCTAGTAAAATGGGTGACCTATGGGATTGACCGACCTAGGAGATAAGTCGTGACCGACTTATAGGGTAGACGACTTAAGGGATAAGGAGATAAGTCAAAGCTGGGTTAGGTTAGTAGGTCGTATGCTTGTTGAGTTGTATCCCAGTAAGTTGCTAAGTCTTAAGTCGTAGACTGTTATGTTGTGTATAGTTAGGTCGGCAACGACCTGGAGGAGCTGGGTTTTGCCTAAGTGCTAGGTCGCGTGAGTTGTTAGGTCGCGTGTTGGTATAAGTCGTTAGGTCGTATAGGCTGGTTAAGTCGGCATAGCAGTAAGTCGTAAGTCGTCTAACCAGTTAAGGCGCGTGCGCATTAAGTCGTAGACAGGGTTCGTATGTGCGCATGTGTTGAGTCGGAGTTGTTGGCTAAGGGTTAGGTCGGAGGCTCTGTTAAGTCGTGGGGGTTTTTAGGTCGTAGGTCGGCATGGTGTTAAGTCGGCAGCGACTTAAGGAGATAGCCGAGTTACGACTTAGGCAGTTTTCAGCTATAAATAGGAGGGGTTGTTCTCACTTTTTGGGATCCGGATTTTGAAGCGACGAAGTGCTGCCATTTTGAGAGCTCGACTTCTACACTTCTTCACTTCTTTTCTCCACTCTAATCTAGTGCTTCCTTCCATCCAAATCGAAGATCAAGATTGAAGATTCAAGAGCTTAGATTGAAGATCTTCATCTTTTCAAGAGAGATTTCTTCATTTGAAGCGGATTTGTGATAGATCTAGCTTCATCCTTTGCTGTCCAGATCTGAAGTGTTGTGATTTGAGGTTGTTTTGGTGATTTGGTGAGTGGTGATTATCTCTCACACGGATCCAAAGGAGTATATCGGATTGTTGGCCCGATTTGGTGTTTAAAATAGTGATTTCCATGCATTTTCTTCATCCTATGTGTAGATCCATATAGATCCATTGTTCATGATGATGTTACATCCATTTTATCATATGTTAACCTATGCAAGTTCATTCGTCAAGTTTGTAGAGATACAATCCATGTTTTCATGCTTATTGGACTTTCAACTCTTTAATTACGAAAATGCCATTATTGTTATAATTGTCTACTTAGATCATTTTTGAATGCTTGATTGCTTGGATTGATGTTTGATTTGATTGATTGTTATGAACTAGATGATTGATGATTAGATTTAGATCGAAGGTGATTCAAAAGCTAAGGGAAAGGCTCTTGAATTGGAAAAGCTGCTCGTGGCATATGTAGCGGGATGATGAAGCTCTTATGCATAGATTTGATGATGTGAAGTTGAGATGAAGCTTTGCAAGGATGTAATGAAGCGAGGCATCATATGATGAAGACTTGGTCTAATCCAGACGGGATCATTCCAAGCATGTTGATAACTCGGTGATATGATTCGAGTTGAAGATAATGAATGGATATGAGAACAGTCGTCGAGGAGGATGACTAGGAGGCTTGGATAGCATCGTTGTTGAAGGTTCTAGCATGCTCTAAGCAAGAGTACGTTTGGGCAGATTCGATAGTTCCAACGGCCAACTGTTGATGGTCGAGTACTCTGGGCAGATTCGATAGTCCTAGGCACGGGCTGCGACGACGTGCGGGAGTTATGTCTAGAACCGGGGTTTCCATTAGCCCTTGACGGACGGCTGAAAGAATGTGCCGGTCATTCAATTAACGGTGATATCGAAGCAGTGATAACAGTGATAGCCAGAGTCATGGATGTTTGGTTGTATCGTCATTCGGACTCAAGAGCGGTATTTTCTGGGTGCTTATCTGATTTAGGCCTTGGTACTTGGAAAACATCGCCCTTGACTCGAGTGATAGTAGTTTTACTTTAAATTGTATGCTCTGCTATGTTTGCTTCTGCTTAGTGTGTGTCTGGGGGCTATCACTGTAGAATGAGGTTGGAGTGGGAGGGTTGTATTCCTATTCCTTTTCCTTTATGCTCTTTTGGTATGTTGTTAGTTAATTTACTGCTTACTAAGACTGTTGTCTGACTCAAGGCTTTATGTTTTAATTCTTATTGCCTTGGGCTGTTCGTCCATTTTGGGACGGGCAGACTAGGTAGCAGGTGACAGGTGCTGTTCTCTTCTCACGATGCTGATATCGAAGACGAGCTAGAGGGTTGCATATTATCTTCTTATTTGTACTGGATATTCCGCTGTTTGTATTCTCTGAGAGATTTGTAGTGAGGCTGGATGTATTGACTATGTGATGCTTGTATTCAACTATTATGGAGTTTTATATAATTTGTTCTATAAAGCTTCACTATATACATATGTTCTATTGTATTTTGTCCATGCGCTGTGAGTAATACGATAGATTCTGTTGTTTTTAATCTTACCTTGACAATCGTCCATGGTTGCCTGGCACACTTTACAGCGCTCTATCTCTAGATTCGGTGCAGGGGTCATGGGCGGTCGTCACATTGGAGATGTCTAGAGACCTCTCCTCTGCTAATCCTACCCAAAATATCCACAAGTTCTGAATCCTCTCACCGCCTTAAGCCAACCTGATCAATGAGGGTAGGTTTAACCTCAAGTGTTGCCAATAATCTAGGGGCAATGTCCGTAGAGGGCTTAAAATCAAAATTGGAAATAAACTCTAGGCTTTTCCACCCCACGAACATCGGACTATGAGTTGCTTTCTTTCTACTTAGCGCATCCGCAACCACTTTCCTTTACAAGGGGTGTAAGCTATCTCAAAGTCATATGATGCCAAAAACTCCATCTAATGCTGCTGCCTCAAGTTTAAATCCTTTCGTGAGAATAGGTACTTCAAAAATTTAAAAGGTCGAACCCTCTCCTAGAAAGTAATGTCTCCAAGACTTGAGTGCAAAAACAATAGCAACTAACTCCAAATCATGGGTAGGGTAATTCTTCTCATGAGTTCTCAACTGTCTACTTCCATAGCATACCACCCTCCCTTCTTGTATCAATACTGCTCCAAGATCCGTCTTACATGCATCAGTGTATGTTGTAAAAGGCTTAGCTCCGTTGGGTAAAACTAATACTAGTATATGTAAGAATTAATATTTACAAGATAAATTCTAAAAATAGATGTAAAAACTTTAAAAACAAAGTGTAAATAACTATAATTAACTAAATAAATGTAGCTAAATAAAAATAAAATAAAAAGAAAGTCTAAACTTTTCTTTAAAATAGACTGTAAATAAGCTTATATAAAAGTTGCCTCAAAATTGTAGAAAAACTATAACAATTGAGAACCCTATTATTTAAATTACTTAAAAATCTAAAATAATTACCAAACACTCACCTATGGCCCTTAGCTCTAGTTGTTGGTCTTCCTTGGTCCACTCCTATAGCGTAGAATGTTTTTACCAAAAAGGTTTCCTCCTTAGAAAAAATTTCTATTTAGGGTCCAGCCTCTGGCAATGAACCTAATTAGGAGAAAATCTAAATGAAAAAATAGCTAGGCCTAGGGTTCTATTTTTGGTTTATTTAGGGATCTCAGACCATTGGATTTAAAAATTAAATCTGGTGCAACCACATCATAGGCTCGTTTGGAACTGTCGGATGAAAGCACGAACGCATATGATTTGAAGAAATTTGCAAAATATGAAGATCGACTCTAATGTGGATGAATTTACGTCCAAGTAAATAGGCGGGTCGACCTAGGTTGCTTGGGGGTCGACCCATATATGTTGAAGGTCGACCAATAGGTTGACCCATGCATATTAGGGTCGACCCTAAGGTCAACGTGACCTTTTATTTCTTTCGTATCTTCTTCATACTATCTCGGATTTTGACAAATTGTATATGGAAATTGACTGAAAATTACCACAAACACAATGGTGCAATTCCTATGAATCGATTCTGACAATTTCACAAACTTATTTTATTATTTAATTAATTTGTAAATGAATTATTATAGCTTAAATTTTGAGTTGTTACAATCCCTATATCATTTAACACTTTCTTGAAAGAAGTTGTGCTTTATATAGTTATTTTTGAAAACATAAGCAGATCATCAAAATAAATCAAGTGATTTCACTACGCCGTAGATGGCCTATTGCAACGAAAATACAAGATGTTGCTAGCTACAATGTAATGATAGCTATGCTGATTTTTGTCTATTACAAGATTAGCTTCAGGATGTTAGCATAGATATCAACACTATGTTGAAGTAGCTATAGACTTATAAAAATATTACAAAAAATGAGTGCGGGCCGAAAGCGGGCTGAAATAATTTTTAACGCGGGAAGCAAATACAAAGCGGCAAAAGTTAACAAAATATTGAAGGGTTTCACTCAAACACTTAACAAAATACGTACTCCGTCGCTCAACCTCTCAAACACTCAAACACTCTGCGATTTCAATTAGGGCTAAAAGTTCTAAGTTTACAAGCTTAATTGGGGTTCGATTAGGGCAAGTTCGAGTTCAAGTTCAATTAGGGCTTCAGTGTTAAAATTAGGTCTTCAATTGGGGTTCGTTTGGGTTTCGAATTTCAATTAGGGCTTCGATTTAATCTGCTGCTTAAGGTATCACTCTATGTATATTTCAAGCTTTTCTTGATTTGATTATTGTGTTGCCTAATTTACTGATTTACTTGTGAGTTCAGGTGTAATCATATTCTTGATTTTATTATTGTGTTTGTCTTTGCATGTTATTTGTGTGTAAATTAGTGATGAACGACGAGGAAAAAATATGGGCAGAACTTCCTAAGTTCAGTGAAGGATATATCAGCCAGAGTGAAACGTTTTATTCAAAATACTTTTTCTAGATTCGCGGTAGGTGATGATATTACATGCCCTTGCAAGTTTGAAAAGCACGCTGTGGAACTATGTCAAGGTAATTTGCAAACTTAGCTGAATTTTACTTAAATATATGAAACTTATCACAAAAGTAGCATGACTGCTCTTTTTAATGTTTGATTTGTATTTAAGCAACGGTATATTATTCCGGATGAATGTGAATATTGGGTTTTAAAGTCAATTCGTGACTCTTGGAGGGGGTACAAGAGTCGTATTAAAAAGGCACATTATACGGCTTATGAAACTTATGAAGAGAGGCTTGAAAATAGGCCGAACGAAATTCCACTTGCGGATTTTAGAGTACTCTTGATGTATTGGGGAGATGAAAAAATTTAGGTATAATTTTAAGTTTTATCACAGAATTTTTTTCCGTTTTTATTCATTCAAATTAGGCAGATAAACATCTTTATTTCATTATTTTGTAGTCCAAGGCCCTTACAAATTGTGCAAGTCGAAAATCGTATACAAACACACACACTGCTGGTCCAAAACTTTTTTCCCAAATTCGGCATAAGATGGTATGTATTTTGCTTATTTTTATGGTTGGCTGGAGGTATGCATTTTATTTTATCTGAAATTCCTCTCCTTATTTAGCAAAGCGATATATGTTCCAAAAATAAAATAAAAATTACAACATATATGTTCCAAAATAAAATATCACCTCACTCAAACAAATAAGCAAAATAAATATTAGTGATATATGTTCTGTTTATGATATAGAAGTTTGTTACTAAAAGAATAACAAGCAGGCTATATAATCTGATCTGTCACATTAATCATCCAGCAAATGTTTTTATTTCAATCTTAAGTGAATCAAACCAGAATATCTCTAGTTTGATTCTCTGCCACTCTCTTCAAAGAATCTCAGTGCTTATCAGAGTTATAGATACATTTGTACTCAAAGAAACTTGTTTAGGGTTATAAAGGTGTGATCGTGTCCTTGGAAATCGATCGGGTGAACTTGTGTCCTGTGAATCAAGTGGTTCTACCCAGAGACCTGAGAATCTGGAGGGTGTACCTCGTCGCCTTGGAATCGAGGGATTGTAATCTAGATTATTATTGAATAGAAAGCCGTACGAGTTGTGCGGGACTGGATGTAGGGTAACACCGAACCAGTATAAAATTCCTGGTGTGTTCTTTCCTTTACTTGCTTTTTATTTATATTTGCATCTGTTTGTGATTCTGTGATTTGATCTGTGATTGTGTATTTGCATTAAGTTAGTTAAATCAATTTAAATTAAAGAAGTTTTAAAGAAATCCTTAAAACACTATTCACCCCCCCTCTAGTGTTAAATAGCCTTAAGATCATCTTCCGCGTCCTTGTCATTTGGTATCAGAGCAAGTTTTTCAAAGTATTCATAACCTGATTTTTGAAAAGTAACAATGGCTACCAACACTGGTATTTCTAGTTCATTTGTAGAGGGTCAGTCCACTGCCAGACCACCACTTTTCAATGGCAGTAACTATGCATATTGGGCATGTAGAATGAAGATATATTTACAATCCATTAGTTTAGAAACATGGAATATGACACAAACTGAATACACTGAGCCCACAACTGATTTTGCTCAATGGACGACCGTTCAAAGAGAAGTGGCTCAAAACAATTCAAAAGCCATGAATATTTTATTTTGTTCACTAGATAGAAATGAATTTAATAGGGTATCTGTTTGTAAAACTGCATATGAAATCTGGAAAACTCTGCAAGTTACTCATGAAGGAACAAGCAAAGTTAAACAGACCAAAATTTCTATTCTTACTAATCAATTTCAATTATTTAAGATGTTGCCTAGTGAATCTATTCCAGATATGTATAGTCGTTTTCAGGATATTGTTCATTCACTAGTATCTCTGGGAAAAGCAATCTCCGAAGAAGATCAAGTCAGGAAAATTCTGAATTCACTCACTCCAGAATGGGATCTGAAGACATTGGCGATTGAAGAAGCAAATAACATCAGTACCTTAAAGATTGATGAATTAATTGGAAATCTGATGTCATATGAAGTTCAAATTCAGGAAAGAAGGGAGAATAAGTCATCAGAAAAAAGGTCCATTGCCTTTAATGCACTAACTGGTGAATCAGACTCTAGTGATGATGATGAAGAAATAGCCTTCATGACAAGAAACTTTCGAAAATTCTTGAAATATAGAAAAATGAATAATCACAAGAGAAAAAGTTTTGGAAATAACACTGAATCACTCAACAACATCAAATGCTTCAATTGCAATGAGTTTGGTCATTATCAAAGAGACTGTCCACATCAAGAAAAGCAAACTCCTCAATCAAACAAAGAATATTCAAAGAAAAGAAAGAAAGCATTTGCAGCAACACTGGATGATTCAGATACGTCCTCAAGTGATGATGAACAGAAAACAGAATTGGCAAATATGTGTTTTATGACAACTCAGAATTCAGATAATCAGGATGATATGGAACTCAAACAAGGTACACGTTTACTATTTTAATTGGTTGAAAATTGGTTGCTTAGAATAGTTTATTAATTAAGTATATGATTAATTTTATTAACTTAAAATTTTTCAAATATCTTTTAAAAATTTATAAAATATTATTCTTATATATTTTCTGTATAATATACTTTCAAAATATATTCAGACAATAGTCATAATATATATAAGTATATATATATATATATATAAATCTTGTACATGTTTGAAATCATTTTTGCAAAATCTGATGTGCATGTCGACATGGCACTTATTGGTAATGTCGACATACCTGTAGCAAATCAGATTTCTAAATTTGAATTCAAAATTCAAATTTCCCTCCACCTTTTCACTAACTCCTATGTTCTGAATAGTTATGACTCTTTGACCAGAGAATCCACCTATTCAACCTCTTTATATCTATCTTCTATCAACACTTATCTCCATCTTCAATTCAAATTCAAATCAACTTTTATCTTCAAACACTCTTATCTCTTCAAAAATGGCATCCACTAGCAACGTAGCCGGAATGAGGCTGTCAAAAGCCACCAAAGATCATCTCTACAATAATAGAGATGCCATACTTGCATACATTAATTATGCAACTTATGAAAAGTTCATTCGGGTAGTTTTGCTATTTTTAATGACTTCGCTTCTTATGAAATTGATGCTCTCTTTCAAAACAATGGTATTCTAAGCTTGGTTGACAATAACCAAAATGATTTTGTTTGCTATCCAAACCTTGTCAAAATGTTTTATGCAAATTTAAATCGTGGTTTTTATAATGGAAGGGATGATGAAGTGTGGAGTAGTGTCAAGGGGACACAAATTGTTTTGGATACCGATGTTTTAGGAACCATACTTGAGTGTAAAAGTACCGGTTCCAATCTTTCTTCTTTTGAAATCGAGGAAACCGATCGTGAAACTTTTCACAATATTTTTGAGGAAGAAATGGATTTCAAAAATAAATTTTTTCGACCAAAAGCTCGTATTGTTAATCTTCTCCTTCAACGCACTATTACTCCGAGATCGGGAAATTACAATAACCCGACTCAAAAAGTGTGTAAGGCTCTTTTTGCAATTTTTGGAAATTATGATATTAATTGGGCACAAGTTATCTTGGATGAATTTCGTCACAAAAACTTGGATTCAGGAGAGAATGCATTATATCATGGAATATACCTCACTAGAATTTTTAATTACTTTGGAGTGGATATGAGAGGTGAAGAATTCTTTCCAAGAAAGGTTTTTAATCATTCCAATATTTCACTTATGAAAATTCCGCACGTGTTTCAACCATACGAAACACTAACGGAAAAAGAAGCACGATTGGGGTATGAGGAAATGCAAGAAGATGAGGAGGAAGACGAAGAAGAGGAAGAGGAGGAAGAAGAAGGTGAAGAAGAAGAAGGTGAGGAAGAAGAAGAGGAAGAAAGTGAAGAAACTTCCTTAGAGAGTATTGATTTTCCCACACGACCATCAAACAAGATTCTCCTTCACAATCAACGAGTAATTGTAAAAAATCAAAAAGCTCTCAAACACTCCGTAAACAAAAAATTGGACAAAATGTCCAATACTATGAACAAGTTCTTCTCCAAAGTCAACAAGAAGCTTAATATCTCATCATCTTCATCCTCATCTACTAGTTTCTAGAGTTTACTTTTTGTATATCAATGAAATTTGGTATATTGAAAGTTGTATCTTTATGTTTTCTCTATGAGATTCATGTACTTCTCTGTTCTAGTATGAAATGAAGCTTATTCTCTGTTTATCTTACTGTCACTCTTATTTATATCAAGTAATATATATATAAATCATATGTATATACACTGAAAATTCAAAAAATAAGATGTGCAAAATCTGCTATGTATGTCGACATACTGTATAGAGGTCATGTCGACATATACTGGTCATATTCTGAATGGACATTTCAATTTGAAATTCAAAATAACTCCTTATGTCTATTCATTTCAAACGACTTTCCTGTCTATTTAAGTCCTATTTTCTTCCAGAAAACTTCTCATAACTTCTCTCTACTCTTATCTACTTATTTCCTTCTTACTTATCGTCAAAATGGCTTCATCCTCTTCAAATCTAAGTGATAATCTTGAAGAGACTCTCAAATCCTTCAAAGACATTCTTACTTTTATTCTACGAAATCAGAGGCACTTAGAACTGAGTCAAATGCAGATGATAAAGGAACAAGAAAGGCATTTCGATGCACTACGATGGATGATCTCCGCTCTCAACAAAGAGGATCTCCAAGTAAATCCACCGAAGACATTGCTCCAGGACGATGAAGATTGGGATGTAATCAAAGCGGATCCCATCTTTGGAAAAGAGGGATGGGTTGAAGTTCCACGTAACATTTAACTTGTTTGATTTGGTTTAAAAATTGATTTGATTTGAAATACTTGATTTGGTTTTAAAACATGGTTGATTTATGATAACTTACTATATTGATTATGTAATAAGACATAAATAGGTGTGCTTATGGTTGATTGATTTGTCTATTTATTGTATGCATTTTCTTTTTATCTAATAGTCATGTATGTAGTAATATTGAAATGAATAAAATAATCTGTGGTTACACGTATTATTCTCATTCTTATATTACTCATATATATCATTCTGAGTATACAATATTTAGCATTGTTATATCTAGTTTCAGTATTATTAATGATAACACTATCATTAAATATCATAGATTTAGGGGGAGTTAATGTCATTTTTTTTTTGTTGATGACAAAGGGGGAGAAGTATAAAATAGGTTAGTCAGTATAAAATAGGTTAGTTAGGCATAGATTAAGGGGGAGTTATTAGATTTAGGGGGAGTTATAAGGAGAATATAAATATTTTATAAACAAAGGTTGTCATCATCAAAAAGGGGGAGAATGTTAGTCCATAGGATAGTAGGTTTTGATGACAACAACTATAGAAGTGTTATAAAATATATATGTGCAGGAAATCTATATGCAGGTATCAACAAAAGAAGACTGTACAGTAAAGAAGACAAAGATCAAGAGTTCAAGATTGAAGACTCATGAGATTCAAGATATTCAAGAGTTCAAGACAAATAATATAGTTAGGTTAGATATTTGTTAAAACTCCTTGAAAGCACTATCATTCTTTTTTATCCAATTTACTCGTGGAATGGAATCCACTTCGTTCTTGTTAAAGGGATGGAACCCTAGTGAGATGGAACTCACGAAATATCTAGTGGAACGGATAGTAGCCCTATTTTGTTATCCACTAATTTTGATTCAAAATGATTTTCAAAATTATCTCTTGTTTCATAAAATGATTTTCAAATATTCCTTTTCAAAAGAAAAACCTTCGTTCGTATTTCCAAAAATGTTTTAGCCTCAAAATCATATTTATCATTTTGTTATATTTTGATTTCAAAATTGTCCTTGATATTTTAGCCTCAAAATCTATTTTAATATTATATTTACTTTAGTTTATTTACCTTGATTTTAAAATATATTTTAGTATATATACATATATATATTCATAAGTATTTCTACTTCTAAATACCTTATACAAATACAAAGAGTCCATTTGAATAAAGTTGCATATGTTTTAAATCATCATTTTCAAAGAAAAGCAAATCATCATTTTTACTAGACCATGTCGACATCCTCTTTACTTGTCATGTCGACATGCTTCCCGTTATAGCAAAGGTTGTTTTCAAAAGAAGTGTCTATTCGTTTAAATCTCTTCGAATGGACACATCCATTCATTCTCTATAAATAGAGACTGTTATGAACGTTTTCCAGTAACTACTTTCTTTATTTTCTCTCCTCTTTATTCTCTTATCTTATTTTCTAATCATCCTATCCATATTCTGCCGAAATCTTAAGTGAATCAAACCAGAATATCTCTAGTTTGATTCTCTGCCACTCTCTTCAAAGAATCTCAGTGCTTATCAGAGTTATAGATACATTTGTACTCAAAGAAACTTGTTTAGGGTTATAAAGGTGTGATCGTGTCCTTGGAAATCGATCGGGTGAACTTGTGTCCTGTGAATCAAGTGGTTCTACCCAGAGACCTGAGAATCTGGAGGGTGTACCTCGTCGCCTTGGAATCGAGGGATTGTAATCTAGATTATTATTGAATAGAAAGCCGTACGAGTTGTGCGGGACTGGATGTAGGGTAACACCGAACCAGTATAAAATTCCTGGTGTGTTCTTTCCTTTACTTGCTTTTTATTTATATTTGCATCTGTTTGTGATTCTGTGATTTGATCTGTGATTGTGTATTTGCATTAAGTTAGTTAAATCAATTTAAATTAAAGAAGTTTTAAAGAAATCCTTAAAATACTATTCACCCCCCCTCTAGTGTTAAATAGCCTTAAGATCATCTTCCGCGTCCTTGTCATATTAAACATTAAATATGAGTCCAATCCATCTCTGTGGAAATTAAGTAATTTGTAAACTATTGGATACACTCTTAACTCTTAAGCATATGGATGTCAAGTTGATGCCTGTCTTTTGTCTGCTATATGTTGATGGTTTTACTGCCTTGCTAAGCTTAAATCGTTTTAGTATTATATATATGTTCATGGCTCATGGGTTAATCACGGGGTAATCTTGGTTTTGCATCAGAATCTAAGATGAATCATGGGATATTTGTTATCTCTGTGCTTACAGTTAATAATCTGAAAGCATAGACATATGGGATATTTACTATGCAAATTTTCCTTAGCTCAGCCTTGAATTTTGCAAAACTGATACATCACTTGATACTATGCTTGAAAAAGCTCTGATATTGTTGCTACATATGTTGTGATTTTATACTTGTTGTTTCTTTATTTTTGCACTTGTAAGCTGCTTGAGAACTTACTGTTGCTCCATTTTTGCATCTGTGAGTTGCTCGAGACTTTTAGCTTGTGTGAACTTGTGGTTTCTGTTCTTCATTTGAACCAAGATTTGTTTTTATGTAAAGGCGATCATATTTACCTTAGTTTTGCTTTGACTTTAAGTATAATTTCTGAATTGATTAGTGATATATGTTCTGGAAAAATTGGTTTGATATCCTTTTGCTGTCTAACTTTTTTCATTTAATTTGTATTAGTCCAACGAATCAGATGGAGAACATTTTGTTAAAACATGCAAGCGGAAAGAAGGAAAGGTGTACAAGACTGATACTTCAGTAATGAAGTACAAAATTGTAAGAATTTTATTTTCTCTTCAATCAGATGTCAAAAAAATGCTTCATTTTGCACATCGACATTTTTGTAGAATTAGATCCTGTTTTGTTAAAACCTATAGCAGGATATTTTCTGAATCCATTTTAAAACTATTAATAGATATTGCAAAACAATTCTTATTTAATAAACTTGTTTCAGAATTGTTAATTTTATTTAATGTCACATTTTGAAACTGCTTTATTTTGCAGGATAAGATTGAAAAAGCAATAGGTGAAGGAGGAAGTGATGGAGTTGTTCAAGAAATGATTTCTGATGGAAAGTCGCAAGGTCCATCTTGGCTTATAGGACGACACACAAAGTCTGCAGAAGTTTCAAAATATGCCCCAACAACAAGCACATACATACAAGAGCTGGCAGTGAAGATAAGGGAAAATATAACTGACAAAGTTGAAGCAAAGGTGAAAAAGAAGGTCCAAAATGAATTTGATGCAAAGGTGAACCAAAAAGTTTGGGAGAACTTGACATGGGTGCTTAAGAAATTAGGCGAAGCAAACCCTGACATGCAAATTGATGTTAAGGATCTTTGTGCGACCGTCTGCAGTGATGGCACTGGAGGCACTGGAGGCACTAGAGGCACTGATGGCACTGATGGCACTAGAGGCTCGCAAATATGAATGTACTGTTAATAAGTAGAATTTAGTATGTACTGGCCGTAACTATGAATACACTGGCTATGTTTTTAAGTATGTTTGTTATTTTGTAGTTGACTAAGTAAAACTTGTGTTGCTGGTTATTCTGAAATGAAAAGTTCTTTGTTGCAGTGTAATGTTTCCATTAGATATGATATAATGTTTCAGTATAATGTTGCCATAGATATGATATAATGTTGCAGTAGTATAATGTTGTAGTACATTTCCAATTTAAATTGCAAAAGGTGTTGCTATAGATATGATATAATGTTACAGTATGTGATGTTAAATGTGGTAATAAACTAGCAAAGTGTTGCCATTGGATGGTAAAAGTGTTACCATAGATTAATGAATATGGCCCCACAATAGTATTCCGTAAAAGTGGGCCACAAAATTAGTGGGACCCACAATGTGGGTCCACATGTTGGGGCCCAGATTGTAGGGACCACTTTTTAGTAAATTTGGTACTTGTGGCAACAACAGAACTGATGTTGCCCTAGGGCCGCAAAGATGTTGCCTTTGACTCTAGGGCAACGCGGCAAAATGCATCACCGAGAAAGTGTTGCCTTTGCCTTTTTTAGCGTACAACAACATTTTTTGGCACTTCCTGCATCCCTTCTTGGGTGTTGCATTATGCAATCTATGGCGTAGTGTTTAGCACTAGATCTATGTTGTATGATGGGCTTAAATTACCTTGCAGTCGTTCACCTTCCAACCTTGCTAATATATATTCCATCGCTATAGCAAATAAGTATGGGGACACCTTTTTTGATTCCTCGATCACTCTAAATAAAACCACTAGGAGTGCCATTGATGATGATAGAAAAAGTGGGTATCGATTCACACCAATTAATAGGGGCTGCTAGTTGAGGGGTAAATTCCAATTTTTCCATGACTTGTGTTATGAATTTCCTTTTATCTTGTTATATGCCTTCTGAAGGTCTTCTTTTGTCGCTTGTGAATAATCAAGATAAAAAATATACATTATATATCTTAAGGATCACTAGTTAAGTAAGTGGTATGAAACTCTAGACTAGGAATGGCAATGGGGCGGGTTTCTTGTGCCCCAGACCCGCACCGGGTTTTTTAGACCCCGCCCCGGACCCGCCCCGTAGACCCGGTGCGGGTTCGGTATTTTGCCCCGAACCCGAAACCCATACGGGTCAGGGTAGACCCGCCCCGCCCCGAGACCCGATGAGGTTTTTTTATCGATTCAAAATTGTGTACTAATGTACATATATTTATATTTGCTGTTACTAAATGATACATTAAATACAAATAACAATGTATTTCCAATGATAAGGGAAGATAATAAAAATATGGTGTACCAAATAGTTCAAAAAAATATGCATATGTTATTGTATAATATCAATGATGCAGCTTAATACTATAAAATTTTATAGCTTATTGATTGGAACATTATAATATCCATGTCATAATCACACACACAAATACATGTGTGTATGTATCAACAAACCATCATTATAATACTAAACCGATTTTATGAGATCTCAGTAGTGCGGGTCGGGTTGGGGCGGGTCAACCAAGCCCCGACCCGACCCTAGACCCGGAGCTCCCAAGAACGGGTCACGGGTCTACCCGCCCCAATGACCCAATGGGGCGGGTCTAGGCGGGTCAAAACAGGGGCGGGTCAACCGGGTTTGGACCCTAGACCCGCCCCATTGCCATTCCTACTCTAGACTATGGTTCTAAATATTAAGAGTTTGATCCATTGAGACGTCTAAATAAGCTCTTTACTTGAATAACGTACCATAATTATTCTAAGAAAATTATACATTCTATAAACTTAATATTTATAAGAAGAAAAATTGATAGATATAGAAATGATGATAAAAAAAAGTAAAGAATTGGTCAAATGTCCTTGCCCTAAACACGGAATCGAGAGAAAATATAGTATAATAGTAGTAACACCATGAAAGAAAAAAGGATGAGCATCACGGTTTACTTTTGTTTTTGGCATCGATAGCAAAATTCCTATCCTAAGGTTATTTCCAAATCCAAAGGCTATTACATTGAATTTCCACTTGACTTATGCAAATATATGAAAAATAAAATTCAAATACTAAGTAAATAAAAACAAATCATAGAGAGAGAGATAGAGAAACATAATTGAAAGAAAGAAGAGATTTTTATAGTGGTTTGACAAAATTTTAGCCTAAATTTATTGTTGGCTTCATTATTTGTTTGTACTATAACTTCTTAATTCAAAGTATTCGGAGGTATAAGAGATTTTTAATGGAGACGATGAATATATGTAAACAATTTAGGAGAAAACCATGTAGTTTCGGCATATCTTTAAACCTCTTCATTTCTCCATCCGTTGGCCCTTTATTTTACAACTGGTGTCAAAATATTTCCTTTATATGTGCTTTAGCATTTGTTAGGAAGTTTCCTTTAATATATTTATTTCCATATACATACATACATACATACATTCATTCATACATACATACATATATATATATCAAGTTTGGGGCCTAATTTGAGCAGTCAAGGGGTGTAAAAGTTGAAATTGAGTAATGTGAAGGCCAAGGGATCTTTCTTTTAAGTGGTTAATTTATTTTCAAAAAAAGGAGTCATAAGAGTACAAGCAGTATATCCAAATAGACTAAAGTTGCTGCAACAATCTAGGTAACGACTTATAGTGTGTATTGCAAATATATGTATGTATGTATGTATGTATGTGTGAGTATGTGTGTATGTGTGTATGCATGTATGTATATGTATATGTATATGTATATGTATATGTATATTTATATGTATATTTATATGCATATGTACATACATACACATCCATATGTGTGTGTGTGTATTTGCATGTGTGCATGTGCATGTGCATGTGTTTGAACTAAACCTAAAATATAAATAAATGTTGTAGAGTAATGCTAAGCAGAATTTTTACATAGTTTTGTGCACCTTCTTACACCAGTCCTAGATCTACCCATTTTGATTTTCACTAAAACAACCCTTGCTTAATCCGGAGAATAGGTAAATAGGCTCCGCCTAAACTTTGAACATGTCTTTAACACGCTATCTGACTAACATAAGACTTCTCCTTTTCGATAAAAATTTCTCTTTTGCAACTTTTTTCAACACAAATTGATTTGATTCTTTGGAATTTTTACAAAAATCCTATAATCGCTTCGACAATTGAAGAATTGAAGGGGTAGGTTTAAGATTGTATTTTTAGCAAAGAATATGCAATTGAATGCACAAATCGAATGCTATGTTTTAAGAAATTGAATGCACAAATCGAATGCTATGTTTTAAGAAATTGAATGCACAAATTACTTTTAGAATTTAAAGAATAGAAGCTTAGAAAGGTGATTTGCAAATGTAGAGGGACTTGGTTTATATAAGAGGTGAATAGGTGTGACTAGGAGTTGTTTCCTTTTCATTTCAACCATTAATAAATAGACATGACATCCGAAGGAAAACAAAGAGATATGACCTTCGAAAGGAAGAGCAACATGATTGAAAATTTGAACGTAAAACTATATATTTTACACATTTTTTTATTAGGTCTAACGCACGACCATCAGAGTCGACCAGTAGTAGGTCCATCGATCGACTTGCCATGGTTGACTAGTGGGCCTACTTCAGGCTTAATAGACTTGGGGCTATTGATACTATGGTTTTTCATCCATCTTCGAGCCTTTGAAAATTCTCAATATTTTCATAGAAAATACTATAACATGTGATAGAGATTGTAGCGACATTTGAAATGATATGGAGATCGTTTGCATGGTTTTGATAATAGTTTACTACTTGAACTCTATGCATAACTGATTATAACAAAAGTGACATACTCTTTGATTTTGTCTTCAATGCTCTTCTTCTTCTTATGTCATTGCATACCATTAATACTTTTTTAACTCCACTAGATCATTTATAGCTTGTCCTTATACCCCATTAGTTTAATAACTTGTTTGTCTTGAAATACCTAACATTTTTTCTTTGAATTATGAAGTCATAGTCGCATTCCCCTGTCTGGTGTACCTGAAAAACATGGTGGAATCATTAGCATCATTGTCATATGGTTGTTATAATCAAAACAAGAGGTATATGTTCCTAACCATTTTAATGATGACAACTACACAACTTTATATAATTAAACTTTATATCATATTTCTTCCCTTAATGTTTACCCCCTACCCTCAGACCATATACTCCCCTTATCAATATGCTTAATTTTTTTTCCCATTTGTCATTAATAAAAAGGACGAAAATAATTAAAAGGATAAGAGTTGTACATATTTAACTTAGCCAATTTTTGTAAAATATGATCCACTTAGAAAAATAGTGTAAAATTGGTTTAAATTTTCAAAAGAGTCTTATTTTACGAGAGACCATCTTATCATTTTCCATGTATGAAAACAAGGAAAATTTTTCCCCTCAAATCGACTGATCGAATTTCATTCGTCTACCAAGCCAAAAACATCTCAGTGTCTATATAATCATATAGACATATAAAGAGAAGTTTTTGTTGGAGACTTATATATATTCTTATATATATATATTTCTGTATGTGTTTGTATATGTATGTATGTATGAAAAAATAGATATGTGTTGGACTAAAAATGGCACATTTTAGCCTAACGCCTCAAATCCATACTAAAGTAGAAAGATCTGGCTATAAATAAAAAAATAAAGTGAGAGATATAAGATTTTTATAATGGTTTGGTAATTCTAAGTCCTACGTATACTTTAATGTTATTATTTTCAGTTTTTGTGACAAGTATAAGGGATTTATGGCTCTAACAATCTAGGAGAACAAAAGGTAGCTTTCATTGTTACAAGGTAAAATAAAGATAGAGTGTGAAGAAAATGAAGTGTCAAAAATCCTCTTTAATTATCCATATGCTTGATATTTATAGAGAAATCTTCCAACAAAGTCATCTGATCATGAAGTTCCAATTCAAACTTCGGATATTGGAAAGTAGTAGGAAAAATGAAGTCCCCAAGACGATAAAATCATATCTGTATCGATCAAAAGTGATCGGTACTGATTCGATATTTCGATTGCAAATCATTTTGTCTTCTTCAACTTAATCTTCTGGCTTCAATCCATCAAGTTCTGTTCACTTCTATCTTAGAAAACAAGTTATTGTCGAGTGGTTTTGAATCCTTCAGTACTTGTCCTTTTCTTTAGAGCTTCTTAGAGTTATTCACTTACCACTTCAAATACGGCCTTAGGACAATCACCATAGCTACCTACTCACTAACCATCATCCCAAAGTCAACCTTGGTGCAATAAAATTGGAAGGTACCAAAATAAACTAAGGCCGATATTGATCTAATTCCTTTCATATTCATGCATCCCAATCTATTGAAACTTCTCCCATTATCCTTACAACCATTGCTTTAGGTCCCTAAATCACTCTGCCTTCATCCTGACGTCCATATTCGTTTGAGAGATGCTTGGTTTAAAAGCTAGATAACACTTACACCTCAAAGTGCACCTCTATTAGAAACAAAGCATGCTTTGAAGCAAGAGAAGCATATATGTTATCCATGCAATTCCGTTGGTCATCAAAGAGTTGTTTCGTAATGTCATCTACATTCCAAGAATATATGTTCCATTGCTTCAAATAATAGTTTTATCACCTTCCATGCCAAGGTCAAGATCCACTCTATCCTGAAGATCATTGCATGCCCTTGCCAGGTGATAACCTCCTTTTCCCATTTCGCTTGTTTTCTACTTAGTTTTGGTCAAAATTTCATGTCGGTACAAACCCGATTAAGTCGGTACCAAACTGTTTAGCTGAGTTAGAACTTCCTACATGACCAGCTATTTTTGTGCCTAAATTTTCCTACTCACTTCTCTTTCATTTTTCCGGCGTCGAACCCCTTGCGACTTCAACTTCCAAGCCTAAACCAATCGTCACTGACCTCCCAAAGCCAGTGTTGCCTATAGCTACCATCAACAGATCTCCACTTTGACCATTTTTGCCTTCTTGAAGGAAGTCGACCCTCGGTACACCCAAGTGTAAGTCTAGATCTAGTAACCGAGTTGGGTTATCGAAGTTCATTGCCATGGTGGTGGGATCTCCTGTAGGTTATTGCCTGAGGTCACCCACAACATACAATGGTGATAGCTGTAAAGGGCTTCAATTTAGTGATCGACCTTCCAAATAATTTCTTAGTTGCAACTTGTCATAGGTTTCTCCTAGGCTAGAGACATGCTTTATCCAAAGTAGACACCCATAATGCTCAAAATCTACTTGCCTCAGGCCGGCTCGGTGTCGACTCTCATTCCACTTCGAGTTGAACAATAGGACTCAAAGCCTTGTCGCAACCAAAATACATTGCTCTTTAAAATGCAAGAATTGCTTCCTACCAAAGTTGCTTAATCACTAGTCATTGATTTACATTTTTGCTGATATTGTTTTCTTTCAAAGAATGGTTGGGTCGAACGCACTACTACATTCGAACAATTCTATTCCATAACACTCCCAATCGCTGCATTATCTAGTGTTCCTATAAAAGAACGCTCTGCGTTGCTTCCGATAGAGGTTTCATAATCAATATCCGATGATAAAGGGTAAGATCTGACACATAATTCCATCATGCGATGAGGCTCATTTTCAAACATGAGTAGGCTATATACACAAAATGCTCTGCTCATCGTGTTTTGGACCTAGCACATGCACTGTATAATTTGACACTTCCAATTTCCTAGGTCGACATTCAAAATCTGATTGGTCAATATTGGTCGGCATCCGTTGGATTCTAAGTGCCGGTCATACGGGTACACATTTATAGTAGAATTTCAAAATCACTACGCCATAGATTGCATACTGCAACACCAAAGAAGTGATGCAGGAAGTGCCAAAAAATGTTGCTATATGCTAAAAAAGGGCAAAGGCAACACTTTCTCGGTGATGCATTTTGCCGCGTTGCCGCAGACCTCAAAGGCAACATTTTGACTATCTAAGGCAACATAAGTAATATTGTTGCAATAGAACCCTATTTGGGTCTACGACAACACCCATAGGTGTCTGTAGCAACATTCAAAAAATGTTGCTATAGATATTAACTTTCTGAAGTTGCGGGGCCCACAATGTAGAGCATATTTGATTTTTTAATAAAAATAAATATTTATTTAATAAAATGCTATTTGCATAGAATTTGATATTCAAACAGAAATTTATTTAAATAAATATTTTATTTCAACATTTAAAATAGTACAAATTCCTGACTCCACTATTTTACAATTCAATGATATATAACACTGATATTCACATATACAGATATTCCTCACTACATCACTCAGTTCACTCATTACATATGCAGTTTCAATTTATACAGACACCGACACTAACAAATATATGACGAGCCGAGTGCCGAGCCGAAGGCGAGCCGAGAAGCGGGTCCGGGCGCAGCGCCGGCGGGGGTCCGGGGCACCGCAGTCCCGGCGGGGATCGACCTGTCTTCAAGCTCATGCATTCATACACTCATGCACATTTGATTTGACTCTGTCTTCAAGCTTGTATCCAGCTGTCCAGTCTTCAATACCTGTCACATATAATTCAAAAGCAGTAATCTGGAAAATAATATTTAACTCAAACAGAAAATGAAAATATTTTTGTTATAATATTTGCCTCAGGTATTTGGGTTGTTTCTTTTCATAAGTGCATAAGCCAAACATGAATGCAACACATGGATACAAGGACACGACACAAGGTCAAACCCGAGTCATCGACTGGATTCAACTCAGGGCCAAGCAACCAACAAAACAAACAAGAACCAGGTTCAGAAAAATGTAGACAAGCTAGTGCAAGAAACGCAGCAGTACACATAGGCAGCCCATCAAGCAAAAACAGTGAATGCATCAGGGATGTACAAGAGAAACATAGACAGTAATATGATATACAGAGGACTTGGAGCATCAGTTCATGTTAAAGAACAAGGTTAGCATGGTACCAGTTCAGTCCAGACCAAGAAAAACCAATAAAGCTCAACACACATATGTTTGTATATATTGTGGAAATCAAAACTCAATGTTCAGATTAGTCAACAGTTTTAGAAAACCAAAGATCACTTTCAAAGTTCTGATTTTCAAAAATGCAGAAGTTTTCAAGTGAAGCAGTTTTCTAGAGGACAACAGAATACAAATACTTCAAGTTCTGGTTTAACAAATGCAGCAAGGTACAAAGGTATGTGAACAAGTTTAACAAAGGTTCAAGTTCTGGTTTAACAATGGTTCAAGTTCTGGTTTAACAAATGCAGCAGAAAGGAGCTAACAAGCTCAGATCAGAAATCAAAAACAAGCCAGTGAACCAAAATCCAACATACCAAATAATATCACATCGCAATTCATCATCGGCAAAGCAAAATCAAGCCAGTGAACCAAAATCCAACATACCAATACATCATCGCAATCCAACATACCAGATTTCTCAAAGTCCAACAGAAAGATTAAACTCGAGATTATAGGAAATAAAGCCTATAAATAAATCCCAATTCATCATCGGCAAAAGCGTGCGAGTGTAACCAAAATCGAGAATAATCAGGTAAACCAAAAGGCAGAAAACATACCAAATAATATCACATCGCACCGGACGATGAAGTCAAAGCAATTCGAGCAATCAATCAAGGAGAACGAAGGAGCAAGCTACCAGGAACGTTTCTCACACTAGATTCGATCAATCAGAGCATCAAAGCAACTGGAATCGCGTGCCCTAGTTTTCATAGAGTGGAACGAGAAAGAAAAATGTCGTGCCCTAATTTTCACACAAAGAGGAACGAGAAAGAAAAGTAAAGCGGGAAATGGAAATTGCTAAGGTGTGGATTGATGGTGTGGATTGATGGTTGACATTTTGTTTTAAATGATGGTGTGGATCGCTGAGGTGTAAAATTTTATTAATTTTATTAATTTGAATATATTTATAGCTACTGCAACATTTTGCTGATATCTATGCTAACACATTGAAGTGAATGTTGCAATAGACAAAAATCAGCATAGCTATCGTTACATTGTAGCTAGCAACACCTTGTAATTTCGTTGCAATAGGCCATCTATGGCGTAGTGAATGAAACATATATATCCATGTTAAACATTAAGCTTTCCTGTCCAAAATGACATGTCCTTCTAGAGTCAATACTTGCATTGGGTTGTCAACTCCTCCTAAAGATGGGTCTCTTTCAGCTCAAGATCAACATCAATGCCTACCAGAACCAAATATTCAATTGTAGTCGAGCTGCTGGGGATGATAGTTACATCAGTTCCACTCTCAAATCAACCTCCTTTTATTAATGAACAAGTTGGCCTAAGAGTCCTAGATGATCCTCCAAAAAATGCCGACAATTGTCACTGCTAAGTCACTCCGTACAATATGCTTCCAACATGTAATACCGAAGAGCGACGTCCTATTCTTGATAAGTAACCAACAGGTTCATAATCCTCCATGCATATGCCTAAGCGGTGTTGTACCGACCTTCAATCCATTCCTCTGTAGCTCCTACTCAAGTCTATCCCAATGTTTAACCTTGTTTAGCTCTTTGTACATTTTATTCATGAATTGATTTTAAGGTCCTACGAACTTTAGGGAGCTAACATATCATCTGAGCTTTAAATAGCAAAGCATATCACCTTTTTCATGATCGTAGAAGCTTCATGCCGATGTAAGATTATCGAAGTGCTCCACAACAAGCACTCATACTTCAAGAATGAGTATTTCTTTGTTCGATGTCCATACGGCTTCAACCAGATCTTGTTGTTTGGAAGTAAAACTTATTCCTTTTCGCTCTTTGCATACATGGACACCTATGTCCAAGTATCTAGCTCTTTTCCCATTCTCTTCATAGACATTCCTACTTAAGGTAAGAGTGAGGTGCACTCCAAGAATCTTTAAAACATCAAAAGAGTCAGCATGATATTTCGTACCACCTTTTACCTATTATTGAATGAGAATCTTTTCCATTACGGTCTTTTATATCATGAACGCTTTTTTATTCCTGCTAAAGATTCACCAAGAGGTTCTAGGTTATCTACAGGGTCTTCTACCCCCATTCGCAGCTCCAACAAACCATCCAAGGGGGTATTGGAGGCCGCCAAGGACATTAAATGTCAATGAAATTTCTAATAGATAGTAGAAGCAAAAACAACCAGTGAATTAAAAGGGGTAGGAGAAGTGAGATGGAGGCAGTATATGAGGGAGGAGAAGCAATAGGAGAAGGAGAAGGAGTACAGAAAAAATGCAGAAGTGATGACGAGGACGATGATGATGAGGACTTTGATCAACGAGAAGACAAGTCATATGGAGAAACTTCTAGAAAGGGTACCAAAAATCTTGTCCTATCATGTTTGAACTAAATAGTCATCAAGAACTCCCAACAATTTGTAGAATAGAGCACGACACTAACTATCAAGGTAACTCGTCCAACCAGTTACTTAGAAAATTTCTTCGGCTCGCTGGATGATCTCGACATTGAAAGTGATTATGCTATAGGATCGTGCAATATGGAATATAAGCCAATAATATATATATATATATCTGAGGAATAAAATATAATATTAAAAAGCAGTAAAGTAAAGATGACACCAGGGATTTTTATACTGGTTCAAACTTCCTGTTCTACGTCCAGTCCCAAACTAGAAGGAATTAAAACTAGCAGCCCTCACTTAACCTGGAGGAACATGTATAACACCGCCTGAACAATTAAACATGACTTCTACCTCCTAGACAACCGAATAGGACCACTACCACCTGAGCAATCGAACATGAATTTCATTACAAATAGTAAAGTTGTTTCTGACCGAGTATGCTCTCGAATAACACAGATAAGTCAATAATGTACACCCTTCCTATAATCTTTTCCTCAAGAATAATGTATATGTTAACCCACCTTTTGGCAAGGCCGTTAGCAGGTGGATTTAACTAAATCGATTGCCCGATTATCAAGGATGGATATGATAGTTTGAGTCAAATGGATGAGTAAATGATGCAGCGTGCTTGGAAGATGGATATTGGACTGGATAAAGCTGGGTCGGCTATAACGTGGGTCTAGGAAATATGGATCGACTAACTATGGTTCGGTATAGTTTAAAGGGCTACTTGGAGTCTTTGAAGGGATTGTTTCGAGTCAGGGAAGCACATACTTCGGGTCATTCCAGGCTTTACTTTGGGTTTCTAAGCGATCAACAGTTTGGTTTTAAGATCGATGCTGTGAAGGTTTTGGGTCGGTAGGAAGGTGGTTTGGTTATGATGGAGTGGATTGGCATGCTTTGGGTTAATCGGGAATATACACTGGATCAGTGTTGTGAAGGTTTTAGGTCGTAAGAAGGTGGTTCGTTATTGATGGAATGGATCAGCATATTCACCTGGGATCGGTAAGGATTTTGGGTCGGGACCTAATATGCTTAGGGCCATGGAGTGGTTGGTCTTGGATTGGTGTATCATTCTGGGATCGACATGGATGTAAATGGATCGGGTCGGCATCGAGGAGTGCTTGGGATCGGCAAGTATTTGGAGATGGGATCGGCATGGAAGGGAATGGACCGGGTCGGCATCCCTAGGTCGGCATGTTAAAGGATGGGATCGTCATCATCTAGCTTCGAGTTTTGGTCTAGTTTAATCCAAGTCATGAGTAGGCATTCTTCGGGTCATGCCAGGGGATATCAGGTTTGCATATTCTGAACTGGGGGTCGGTCATGGTGTTTGGGGTTTAGAGCGGCTGTGGTCCTGGTGGGCCTGGACCACTCTGGAATCCTAATAACTTAGGGTTTGCCTATAAATACAACATGTGGGGGTCAAGAAAAAGGGATCTGGATTCTGTTTTCCTCCTTCTTCCCCACTAAGGCTACTCTGCCATTATTGCTTTAAAAACTTTGAATTATAATTGTAATTGATTCTCATATCAACAGAAAGAAAATTTATGGAGTGGACGTAGGCCGGAGTTAGCCGAACAATTATAAATCCTGTGTTATTACTGCTTTCTTTTTAATTTTTACCGTTCTTCACATTCATACTCTGTACATACATTCTATCTTGATTTGTGACTGTGATTTGGTGCTTTCATCTGGATTTGGGTGTTAGTAACCAATTTTGATGCTAACATTTTGGTGCTTTCACCAAAAAAGCTAGCACTTAGGGATTCAGAAGCTAGGATTTTGTATTTAAAGGCTTAGGAACTTGGATTCTAGAGATTATGACAAAGCAATCAACCAGGAGACAGAGGACGGAAAGGAGTCAGCAAGAGGGAAGTCAGGAGGCTTCCTCTAGAGCTAATCAAGCCTCGGTCTACATCACTTGGGACGAGATGCATGTCATGATGAATTCCATGTAGGAGCAATTGATGAAAAGGCAAGAGGAAATGATGCAGACATTTTTCAGACAATTTGGACAAGTAGGAACTACAGGAGGTCAAATCCATGGAGCTAGATCCAAAGGACTCAACAAGCAAGCAAATGGAGTGGTTCAGTAGGGGCAGCCCCCAATCAGCAAACAACTATCAATCTGGATAGACCTAGACTTAAGGGCACACCACCAGGTAATGTTGGACCAATCCATGGAGGGATGCTACATGACACTGCACAGCCCAGTGCCAACAGAAATATAGGAGTACGTGACGAGGAGTATGTGCCAGAATTCCCTCATGGACTTGGAGGGTTGTTAGGAAATTTGGATTGGGGGAAACCTTTGGTAGGTAACACTGGATTGACCGATAATATCAGGTGAACTGTTCGTGGAGGTCTGACAAACTGAGATTTAGAGGAAGTCAACAAAAGCCTATTTATCTGTAACATCAGGATAGCTAGGAATCCACCCGATTTAAATCTACCCACTCTGGAAGTATACAATGGTAAGACGGATCCCACTGACCACTTGATGAGGTGCACAAGACATATGGAAGTTCTTGGGGCATCAGAGGAGGTTATGGCTCGGTGTTTCCCCCTATACTTGACCGATATAGCTGCTATGTGGTTAAGATAGCTGGAAGACGGATCTATTAGAACATGGATAGAATTGGTGGATACGTTCTTGAAGCAGTTTCGAGTTCACATAAAAAGGCTGAAGAATGCGATGACACTGACGTCAATTAAGCAGAGGGCAGAAAAATCACTCAGGACTTTCTTAACTCGGTTTAATGCAGCAGTTGCTTTGGTAGATCGACCGGATCCATCAATGGTTCTGATGGCGGTAGTGTCAGGGGTCAGGGATGATTTAGATTTCAAAGTATCATTGATACGGGATCCACCAATGGATCTTGGGGAATTCTTTCATGAAGCTGAGAGATTTATTCGACAAGAGGATGCATGTTTGGATATGAAGTCAAAGGAAGTAAACATGGTAAAGATGGAGAACCGTCCAGTGAAAGCTCAGGTAAAGACAAAAATAAAGAGAAGAGGAAGCATTGGGGAGAACCAAAATTCTCCACTTATATAGGATTGAATGAGACATTGGAATGGATATATTTGGATACTCGAGATCGCCTTCCTTATTGAACGCCGGCAAGGAGGGGACCCACATAACGTGAAAAGGCATCAGGAAGGCACTGTCTCTTTCATGACCTGGACGGGCATGATACTAACAAATGCAGGCATCTAAAGGGTATAATCGAGGAGCATGTAAGGCATGCTCAGTTGCGGCAATATGTCGAAACTCTAAAAGCGGCGGTGGAACCGGAGCAGCCACCGCCTACTTTGAATGATGATGGCGCGAGGCCCAGGAATGGTGGTCGGTTGGTCATCAACTAATCGTGATGATTTAGAATAAGCAACAAGCTTCAGGCAAACATCTAAATCACTTACTCATATACGGGGACAGATATAACCCTTAGACATCCTCTTAGATGATAGACCGTGACGCTCTGGTTTGTGAAATCTGTTTTTTCTTTTTGGCTAGGACACTTACTTTTTCTGCTTTGGTTTTAAAGTTCGGTTTGAACTCCCAGTTTTGCTGGGTTTTTTGGTTTGGATGCTTGATTTTTGATATGGATTTCTGGTTTTCCGGTTTGATCTGGATTCAGATGGATTTTGATTGACTTTTTGTTTGGTTTTTGGCCAAAAGTTCGTCGATCATGGACTATGCTCGGCAAGGGTCCGGAGAGACCGGGATTTAGCTTAGGACGTAAGCCATGGCATTACTCAGCGTTCAAGGACATTAGACCAAGAACACTAAGGCATCGCTAAACACAAATCGTCGAGTATGGATTATGCTTGGTAAGAACCCAAAGAGGATATGGATTTGGCTATTGGCTATGCACAGTTAAAGATTTGGGTATGGACCCGGAGCAGTCCTGGATTTGGATATTGACCCGGAAAGGTCAAGGATTTTGTTGTTGGTTATTGGATATGGATGGATTAGAAGTCGATTGTTGGGTTTGAATGGATGTGGAATTGGATCAGGGTTTGGACATCGACTTGGAGCAGTCGTGGATATGGATGAGGATACGGCGGTGGCACTTGGATAAAATGGACTGGATTATGATTCGGATGGTATGGCTGTGGATAACATATGGACTTTGGATGATGGACTAAAAGCTATTCAAAACACGCCTTCCTACCGCAAGGCATGTTTTGGGGGGGCAAATGTTAACCCGTCTTTTGGCAAGGCCGCAAGCATGCGAATTTAACTAAATTGATTACTCGGTTGTCGAGGATGGATACGATAGGTTTGAGTCGAATGGATGGATAGATGATGTAGCACACTTGGAAGATAGATGTTGGACTGGATAAAGTTGGGTCGGCTATAACTTGGGTCTAGGAAATATGGATCAGGTAACTATGGTTCGATATAGTTTGAAGGGATACTTGGAGTGGTTGAAGGGATTGCTTTGGGTCAGGGAAGCACATACTTTAAGTCATTCTAGGCTTTACTTTAGGTTTCTGAGCATCGACAGTCTGGTTTTAGGATCGGTGTTGTGAAGGTTTTGGATCGGTAGGAAGGTGGTTCGGTAATGATGGAGTGGATCGGCATGCTTTGGTTCGGTAGGAAGGTGGTTTGGTTATGATGGAATGGATCGGCATATTCGCCTCGGATCGATAAGGATTTTGGGTCGGCACCTAATACGCTTCGGGCCATGGAGTGGTTGGTCTTGGATCAGTGTCTCATTCTGGGATCGGCATGGAAGGAAATGGATCGGATCGGCATCGAGGATTGCTCAGGGTCGAAAAGTATTTGGAGATGGGATCGACATGGAAGGGAATGGGATCAGGTCGGCTCCTTAGGTCGGCATGTTAAAGGATGGGACCGATATCATCTCGCTTCGAGTTCTGGTCTAGTTTATTTCGAGTCATGTGTAGGCATGCTTCGGGTCATGCCTAAGGGATATCAGGTCGGTTTATTCTAAACTCAGGGTCGGTCGTGGTGTTTGGGGTTTGGATCGGCTATGGTCTTTGTGGGCCCAGACCACTCTAGAATCCTAATAACTCAGGGTTTGCCTATAAATACAGTATGTGATAGGTTCATAAAAGGGGATCTAGATTCTATTTTCTCCTTCTTCTCCACTAAGGCTACTTTGCCATTATTTCTTTAAAAACTTTGGATTGTAACTGTAATTGATTCTTATATCAATAGAAAGGAAATTTCTAGAGTGGACATAGGCCAAAGTTAGCCGAACCACTATAAATCCTGTGTTATTACCGCTTTCTTTTTAATTTTTAATGTTCTTCACATTCATACCCTCTACATACATTCTATCTGTGATTTGCAACTGTGGTTTGGTGCTTTCATCTAGATTTGGGTGTTAGTGACCAATTTTGGCGCTAACAGTGTATGATTATGCGTGTATGAAGAATAGGAAGATTAGAATTGCTTATAAGATATGGAAGTGAGATTGTAGGCAATGAATGTATGAACTTATGTAAGTAATGGATTTGAAGAATGTTATCCACGTTAGATCAAGAGAGAGAAGAAAATTAAGTTAGTTGATCAATAAAACTCAAGTATATTTATAGTAAATAATGAGTTGCAACTGCTGGTGAAGAGTTCTCTATGAACAGCAATTGCTGCAACCCTTGGGGAGGAAGAAACTATTTAGAAAAGAAGTGTCTTTTAAAAAAATGACATTTGTAGGATTCAGTTGACTGACTTTCATCATTCAGTCGATTGAATTCAAAAACATGCACATATATGTTAAAATGCACAGACTCAATCGACTGAATGATGCCGTCAGTCGACTAGTCATTAAAAAAACAATATGCACAAGTTTAGTCGACTAAGGGCATCGGGTCAGTCGACTGAACTTTGTAGTTCATGAAACCTAAGTGCATTTGAGTTAGAAAGTGATTATATCTAAATCGAGTGCAAGTGTGTGTGAGTATATGAATGAGAGTGATGATTCTTGAGGAAAGATCTTAACAAGACAACTAGACTAGACTCTATATACATAATTATTGACTCTAGTTAAAATATATAGACTATACGAACCATATATCGAGTCGTTGAGTCCGGTTGTTGGAGTAGTGGTAGGTTCATGAATCATTGTGTCATGTCAGCAATCAAAACTCAAGATCCAACATTCTCTCCCTTTTTGATGATGACAACTCCATTTGTTAGAAATGAAACTTGATAAGCTTTGTTGATCTATATCTCCCCTTGTATTTATACTTGCTATTATGATCATTGTTTCTCCCCCTGAATCTATGTTTATATTTCCCTATAAATAGTAATTGAGAAATATCTTTTCTCCCTTTTTGTCATCGATAAAAAGGAGTATTTTCAAAACTGATAATATTTATAATCTATAAACAATATAATATTGGACAATGATAGCAATAACAGAAAATCAAAGTACAAGTCACTACTACAAAACCATTGTCCAACAAATATTACGTAGTCAAACTAAAACATAATACCGACCATTGTTTGTCACATAATAACATATCAATTTTTCAAAATAATAAAGATAGAAAGAAACAAAATACCTACTCATTGCCATCACCTTCTTCATCGGAGTTATCTCCTTCGTCATCTCCCTCGGTTTCTTCTTCGCCACTAGAATCTCCACCTTGATTTCCTACTTCTCCTTCTTCTTCTTCTTCTTCTTCGTTAGTGATCGACCAAGTAAAATGTTTTGCAAGTCGTTTTCCTTGAGATGTTGGCACATGAACGAATGTAGAAGAGGGTTGTGCATGAGATTGCTTCCTAAATATTTTTGAGGAAACCTTTGATATAATTGAGCTTTTTGTTCACCTTTGTTACAAGTTTCTCAACACGAGCGACATTCAACTCGACACGAGAAAGACGTTGATCTAGAAGCCTTTGATTCCTGTAAATAATGGTCAAGGCTTCTTAAGATCGAGCTTACAAATCGATCTCTCGTATCTCGCTAACTTCTTTTTGTGGTGGTGGAGGTCAAGAAGAAGTTGAGGCTTCTACATAGGGAGCTTGTGGTCTAGAGGATAGTTGTGGATGTTCGAAAGTTTGGTTCTTTAGCCAATGCTTGTAGGTGAAAATCGTGTGATCACGATATTGTTTCAGGAGATTCATCAAACTTAGTGTTTTGGTGTTTTATGATCTAATTGTAGAGAATTCCGAGTCGAGGAATGAAACATTAAAATGCTTTAGTATCCTCATAATGTATGAACCATAATAGATTTTTCGCATTCGTCCTTGATTGAAAGTTTGAAATTCTTCCAAAATCACATTAGCCCAATTAACATGACGTCCTCCCCATATGGAATATAGGGACTGGAAATCTTGCCTATACACCTTTTCGTAGCTTCCTGTTCTTGGGTTGATAGTGTGAGTCGTTGCACAATGCATAATTCTTACTTTTGGTCTTAGCACAACAGCTTTAAGTTCTGACATGTCATCAGAGAGGAAGAGATGGCAAGTTCGATCTCTCGATTCCATATTTATGGGAATTTCAGCCAACTCTTCTCCTTGTATGGAAAAGTTAGGATTCGTCCAAGTTGAGGCAGTGGTAGGAGGATCTTGGCGCCACATACAAGTGTCCAAATATAATCAACCGTGTTTTGAATAGAATGATGGTCCAGATTGAGGTTGGATAAAATAGCTTGATGAGAAGATGGTTGATTTTGATACTATTCCCAGTGTAGTCGATCAGAGACTCTAATCCACTGCATCTAGCAAGATCTTGAATGGTATAAGGAGCAAAATCTGGAAATTTGACAAATGACCCTTTAAAAATTTGGGAGTTCTTCATTTTATCAAACCTTTGTGCTGCTTACTCGTCGTATAGCCAACCATGAATTCGAGAATCAAAAGGATCAGCAGAGGATGAAGATTGTCTTGCTTTTTTTGGGGCCATGGTAGCTAGGGCTTTTTGGAGGAAAAGTGGAGATAGATTTTGAAATTTTTGGATAGTTTGAGAGATGTTTGAAGTCGAGTTGAAGAAGTAATGGAAGAGGGAAAATAAAAATGAATAGAAGTGATTAAAAATAGCTTCATTTTGGTATTTGAAGTGTCTCTCGGCCAAAAGTCACCTGGGATTATCAGTTTCAGTCGACTGAAGTTGCTCAACCAGCAGACTGAATATGTTATTTTAAAAAATATATGTCTGGGTTCAGTTGACTGACATATGGATTCAGTCAACTGAATCATTCCCTAGATTTTACAATGTATTTTTGACCAATTCAGTTAACTGAATTTATGAGTCAGTCGACTAATTATAATGAAAAATACAGTTGGAAAATGATAGTTCATTCGAGTGATTTGTCTTGGTCAGTCGACTGCCACTGTTAAAAAACATAGAATTCTAAATGTATTTTTTTATCAAGTATAGAAAATAAACAAATAGTAAATAATATTATTATTAAAGGAAGAACATACATATATGCATAAACAAGAAGATATAGAACACAAGGGATAATATAAAAAATATTTTAAATAGATTTGGATGGGAAGCTTGGAGTGTGATATTCATCCGGCTCTATTTTTGTATTTTCTTAAAGTGGCCTAAGTGGCGATCATCCATTGCCTCATTCCCACAAGTTCAGAGATACCGGTGGATGCTGCATTGACAGTTCCCAAGGATTATGTTGGGAAGGTGAATGAACAAGAATCAGTTGATGAACTGTGTTCTGGGATGAGGAGTCGTAGAATTTTTGAGCGACCTGTTCCAAAAAGCTTAAACGCTTTGTGTTAACCTTCTGTTCATAATACAGTTCATGCTATAACTCTAGCGTTTCCTGTTGATAGTGGCAGATAGTCTATCTTTTCTTTTGTAGATGGCGACCGAAAGAATAAAGAGCATTTAGCTCTTTTGCTAGGAGGAGTGTAGCCAATGTGAGTTGAAGGTGGTACGATCGGAACTGGTTCGTAAATTGTTGTGGGTGTAGGTAAATTAACATAGTTTGAACTTAGTGATGTGTAAGAAAGAGAGGAGGATTGAGAGTTTTCTTGGGATGCCATGGTAAAGGTGTTTAAAAATGTTGGAGGTTGTGGAAAAAAATTTGTTAACTTTGAAGATTAGGAGATGGTGATAAAAGTCATAAGTAAAGCTGAATTTATAGGAACGAGCTAAAAAAAGATGTAAACAAGGGACTATAAATAACTAGAGAATGGAGACCAGACAATAAAGTAAAGGTGGAAGGAAAATAAAGATCAAACCATAGAAAAATAGGAATAAGTTGTAAAGAGTTAAAACAAGTGGAAGGTGGAAAATCAAACAGACGATAACTGAAATATGATATGAACTGAAAAACAAGTGTAGTTGTGAAGTAAAGTGTAGTGTAGTGGTAGTGCACTAGATTATCAAGTAAGAGGTCTCGAGTTTGAGTCTTGCAAACTTCAATTTTTGTAAAAAAATATATTTTTAATTTTTTTTTATAAAAATAATTATAGATCTTTTGATGATTTAATTCCTAATTCTCTTCTTAATTTTATGGAAATATTTTCATTTAGCGGTTTTGAAAATATATCAGCCAGTTGATTTTCAGAGGATACAAATACCAATCTGACTAAATCCTTTTTAGTATTACCACGATGAAAATGATGGCGTATGTCAATATGTTTAGTTCGTGACTGATTGACAGGATATTTAGATAAGTTTATAGCATTTGTGTTATCACAGAAAATAGTTGATGTCGATAAATTTATACCAAAATCTTGAAGTGTTTGTTGCATATAAATGACTTGAGCTCATGCTAAAGCAGCAGAAATGTATTTTGCTTCACACGTCGATATTGAAACATGATTTTTTTTCCTTTCTGAACCAAGTGACTAAGGATTGTCCAATGAAGTGACAAGTCCTGCTAGCACTTCTTTGATCCGTCCGACATCCTCCAAAGTCAGTGTCATTATATGAAACTAACTAGTAAGGACCTTCTTTCGGATAGAAAAGTTCAAAATCTTTGGTTTTTTTAGATAATGCAATATTCATTTCATTGCACGCATATGTGATTCTTTAGGATTTGCTTGAAATCTAGCACATAAACAAACACTCATCATTATGTCAGGTCTACAAGCAGTTAGATAGAGTAATGATCCAATTATACTTTGATATATATTTTGGTCAACACTCTTGCCATCTTCATCTCTATCGAGATGTATTGTTGTACTCATTGGAGTTGGTTTGGCAGCAGTATTTTCCATACCAAAGCATTTAATTAGATCATTACAATATTTTTCTTGATTAATAAGAATTCCATTTTCTAACTGTTTAATTTGTAAACCAAGAAAAAAGATAACTCTTCCATATGTGACATTTCAAATTCTTTGGTCATTATATTTGAAAATTCTTGACATAATTTTTCACTTGTAGAACCAAAATTAATATCATCTACATAAATTCACATAATTAAAATATCCTTCTTAGTTCTTTTATTAAAAATTCGATAAGCTTTGCTTCGTTTCGAATATCCAATGAAAATTCCTTCATCGGATTTTGGATCGAATTTTCCTAGTCGATCTTTTGTTTTTAAAATAAAAAATTTTGAACCAAAACTTTAAAATATGAAATATTTGGTTTTCTTTCATGAAATAGTTCACATGAAGTATGTTTTGTCTGTGATCGAATGGAAATACGATTCATAACATAACAGGCAGTTGGTACCACTTCTGGCCAAAAATGTTTTGATTAAGTACTTCCATTTAATAAAGTTATTGTACATTCTTGTAAAGTTCTCTTTTTCCTTTCTACAACTCCATTTTGTTGTGTGTTCTAGGAAAAGAAAAATTATGGTAGCAAAAATGTTCAAAAGCTTCATTTTCGAGTTCACCTCCATGATCACTTCTAATATCTTTAATCTTTAAATTTTTGAGATTTTGAATTCTTTTAGCAAAAATTTTGAAATTTTCAAAAGTATCGCTTTTATTTTTCAGAAAAATAGTCCAAGTATATCTTGAGAAATCATCAACTATAACAAACACATATTTGCTGTGGTTTATAGATAGTACTTGAGTTGGACCAAAGAGATCCAAATGCAATAGTTCAAGTGGTTGTATGGTAGAAATATTTTTCTTTGATTTAAAGGATGATTTTTGTAGTTTTCCTAATTGAAAAGCATCATGTTTACTTTAAAATTCATTTTTGGTAAACCTTTTACTAATTCATTTTTAGATAATTTGTTTATAGCTTTGAAATTTATATGACAAAATCTCTTATGCCATAGCCAAGGATCATTTTCTTTGGCTATTAAACACATATTAGTATTGTAATTTATATTCATATTCAAAAAATAATATTTTTGTCTCCAAAACCTTCAAAGGTAAGATTTTTATTTTGATAAAAAATGCTACACTTATTTTCAGAAAAAGAAATATTGAATCTTTTGTCACATAGTTGGTTGTTACTAAGTAAATTATGTTTTAAATTTTTAACTAATAAAACATTTGCAATAAGAGGTAAATTAGATATACCGTTATTGCTCACATCGCCTTTGCCGATGATATATCCTTTGGAATTGTCTCCAAATGTGATAGAACCTCCATCTTAGTAGGTGATGTTCGTTAGCATCTCTTTGTTTTACTGTCATGTGTTTTTAGCAACCACTATCTAATATCAATTTTCCTCTCTTTTAAGGTGGTACGTGCAAAAAATATAAAATTAACATTGGTACCCACCATTTTATTTGGGTCCTAAGATTTTAGATATTTATCTCTCATTAAAGAATTATTTGTTTTAGAAATCCAAATCTTAATTGATCTAAAAATATTTGTAACTTTTGAACTAGACTTTTCAATTTTATTATTATTCCTTTTAAAATTGTTACATGATGAATCCTTTTTCTTTGGAATATCTTTAGAAGCTTGCTTATGTCATAGTCCTCTTTTATTTGAAACAGTATGAGAATTTTCTATAATTTTAGAAAGATTTCCTCTACCTTTGTTAAAATTAAAAACATTTTTAGTAATATCATCTAATTTTGTTTCAAGACTAGAATTATCTAATTCCAATATTTTAATATTAGCTCTAATGTAACGACCCGAATTTTTCATCGTTGAGTTGGAATATTTAAATGGGTTTAAATATTTAATTTGGATTATGAATTGATTTTGAATATGAAAAGGATGGTTTTCGTTTATAAAACGAATTCAGAAGCTGAGATATAATGATTCATTGGAAAATGCAACTTTTGAATTATATAATTAGAAATTGGGTAAAATATAAAAATCTGGAGTTATAAGCTTGTTAACAATATTTTAAAGGCTCATAAAATTTATATTGTTAATACCGAAGATAAAAGATGTGTTAAAACTGAATTTGAAAGTAATTTGTTCAGTTTTGAAATTATATTTTTTAAATCAATATTTTAAAATAGCCTTTCGAGGCACAGTCTCGGAATCCGACAAAACCAGTTCCGTTGGATCCGTAATACTGTATTATTATAGGATTTCAAATTTCGTGGTGATCAGAATTGTTGTGTGAGCGTACGATATATAAACGCGTTGGAAATTTTATTGAAATTCAATATAATAACTGGATCTAAAAATCTATCTTCTCCATACGATCGAATTAGGACTCGGGACCTTTTCCATTGCGTTCGGAATAGGGGTATAACATTATGAATGCCTAGCGGTACACCTCAATAGGATGTCAAGATTTTAAGCTTCGAATTCAAGACGGTTTGAATTTGAAGTTTAAATTTAATATATTGACTGGTCAATTCTTTTCACATCAAACCTTTTTCCTTTCCACTTCAGTTCACTGTAGCAAGTATATTCAAACACGTTTCCTTTGCCTTCTCAAACACACGATTCCTTATCCTCCTTCCTTTTAAACACGAGAACCATTCCCTTTTTCATAAAAATTTCCAAATGCTCGAATACGAAAAAAATGAAATGAAAATGGATGCTTCTCGATTTCCTTCTCCTTCCTTTTTTTTCTCGAACGAAATCCCCCTTTTCATCTTCAAATCGATTACCGTATATATTTAAAAAAAAGAGAGAGAAAGGTGGATGCGATTTCTAATGGCGATTATAAGGGGATGCTCGGCAGTCGCGATTTCTTGGTGGGGGCGGCTCGTCTGGTTGTCGCAAGTTCGAGTAGTGGCATGGGCTTGGTTTCGAGCAACGCATTCGAGTTGGCAGACGAATTCGTTGTCATTGGCAGGCCGTAGGAAGCACGCACATGCATGCACTCATGAATGGGAATGGCTCGTCGATTTGTGAATGGAAGTCGAGATCGAGCATGGTGGGTTTTAGGCGTTTGAGAGGGGTAGCGATGCTCAAGGCAAGGGCAGGCTCGATCGAGGCAGTTGGGTTTTGGTGGAATCGTCGTCTAGCAGCTGCGTCAGGATGGCCGCATATCGAAGGTCGGCATGGTTTCTGGCCGATAGTGAGGTAAGGTATTCCTTTTATTAAATTTATAAATATAGGTGAAACAGTAAAACAGTAGGAATATATATATATAAGTTATTGAAAATATAATTTTTTTTATGTTGAACAGCAAAAATAAATATATTCACATTCGTATTTTAGTTTAAATATATATATAGTAAAAGCAGAAAATATATAGATAAGACATAGGAAAATAGAAAATTAAAAAGGTAATGTAGATCATTTTATAAGTACATGTGTTTTTTTAAAGAGATAAAAATAAAAATAAATAGACATACACACATTTTAATTTACTGGTCTATTTTAAAAATAAATTATTAAGGTGATTAATTTGTTTATTAACATACTTAATTTATTTTAGTTTCTAAAACTAATTTATTAAACGAAAATTAGTTTCAATAAAATTTATTTGTTAATTAAATTAAATTTATCAAATGGAAATTCATTTATTCAATTGTTCGAATATTAATAAAATCATCTAATGTTTATTCAAGGTCTAAATCGTAGAGAAGGCAAGTCGTTTGGGCCGAGTTGCAATGAGAATCAAAGGTGAGCTAATCTCACTCTTCTGGAATGCTATTTAAATTAAAATGGTTAAATTTAAATAACTGGTTGAATGATTAAATTGATTGGATGTGATATATTATATAGTAGTATATAGTATATATTAGAGTGATTGATTTCCTGCATTATATAGCGGATGAGACCCTATGCGCCGCATAATAGCGGATGATATTTTATAATCCCATATACCGCGATATTCCACCTCAAAGTGGAATTGGTATTGTGCTAACGTCTGTGGATGCAGGGAAATAGGTTGGAGTGATCCAACTGGATTCCTCAAAATTATTTAGATTGTTCTAATAATTCTGTGATATGATTATTTGATATTCTATGATGAATTATATTGATAATTGAGATGTTGGATGCTGTGTTTGATTGAATATACCTTTCAGTATACTGAGTTATCAAAATATATAGAATTGCATTTTTGAAAAAGAAAATGTAAGAGAGAAATTTTATGTAAAGTAATTATAGAGAATTTAAATAAATTAAAGAATGAATTGGGAAAGGATAAAAGTGATTTTTAAATTCTAGTAAATAAATTCCGAGTTTGGAAAGGAGATTTTGAATAAAGAGGGAAATAATGAATTTTAAAACTTAAGTGATATTATTTAAAGGAATGAAAGGTTTATTTTTGCATTCGGAATTAAAAATGGTTTAGAAAGAAATAAAGGAAGATTCTTGGAATAAATCTGAAAATTTGTATTTTTAGTTAACGAAAGATTTTAAATCATCTTAAGGAAGTTAAACCTAGAATTAATAAGTTTTGAAATGAAATTTGAATAAGTAAAGGATTTGGTTTTAAAGTGGAGTAAATTTTGGAAATCAATTTGAAAATTGATTAAGTGTATGAAACTGGGATTTTAAAAGGAAGATGAGACTATGAAATTTATAAACTGGGTTTATAAAGGTGAAGTAATATATCAGTGGATATTTGGAAAAATAAATTATGAAATTTATAAACTGGGTTTATAAAGGTGAAGTAATATATCAGTGGATATTTGGAAAAATAAATTCACGATGGGAATTTATTAAAGGGATGGGTAAATTTGGTTAAAAATAAATAGTGATTAATTTTTAAAGGATGTGAAAGAGAAGTGTATTTCCCTGGATAGCCAAGGAAGTTTTCACAGCATATTTTTAAGTATAAGTTAAAAAGTTTTAAAGTTGTTTAAAAAGCATGTTTTAGGAATTTATTATTTTTTTAGATGTTTAAGTTTTAAAGTAAGTATTTTTCAAATTTATATTAGTAGTAATTATTTAAAGGCGACTTGGTATTGTGTTTTTAGAAGATAAAAATTTAGTTTTATATTTTATAAAGTAGCTTATTTTAAATGTTTTTAAAGTACATTTTTTTCAAATAAAGTATTAAAGTAGTTATTAATTTAAATGTTTAAATTATATTGTATAATAAAGTGTTTTTAATTTATTTTAAAAATCTAAAGTATTTGTACCTGGTGATTTCAGTGGAAATAGAAAATATTTGGGGAATTCATTCCATGAGAGAAAGGCGGTTTTGAAACTGTTTTCAAAAGGGATGGTAGCGTAGGAAAATATCTTGCGAAGATATTTTGAAATAAATAGTTTGGAAAATTATTTATTGCTTGATGGTTGTTTGTGAATGTTATTTGATAGTTAAATAACCGACTATCAATATTGGCCAATGCGCTGATCGTTTCAAAGAGACCGGGATCGAGATTAATTTCTCGAAAACCACTTCGATCCGGTTTGTACGTTTCATTGGAAAAAAACGAGTTCGGAGTCGAAGATGGAGCAGTGAAGTGCAAGGGCTAGTCGCTACTAATCCTGAGGGTGATTCCAAAATGGATGTAGTAGGAGTAGTGCCTTCGGTTCCGTTCGAACCCGGAATGGACTTGTATAGATGAATGCTTTCGGAACATCGTCAGGTGGACGGTGGGCATTCTAAGTGAAATGTTCTAAAAAGGTAACGCTTAGCCTCGAGCCTCATCAACCGAGAATGACTGAAAATCAGGGGATATGTAGTAAGGCTAAGTGGGAAGCGCCCATTAGGGTGAGGTCATCCCTGTCTAGATGTCTCTTTTTATTCCGCTTAGTGGTGCGGTTGCTGATCCCAACCATGGGGTGATCTTACTCGGAATTATCTAGTAAGGGGTAATTCTGGCCTTGTGTTGTAGGGGATTGGGCGTAATCCTCGGTACGCTGATCTAAACCAGGTACTAGTACAGGTGGTACCCCAGTGCCTATTCATTAGTTGAAAATCCATTCTTCCTACGTGCCTTTTACGGTTCTTTTTGTAGAACCCACGATTGTGGCTTGTATGCTGGAATTTAATCATGTAACAATTTTAGCTATTTTAATAAGTATTTGTATATAGACACTATTGTAATATCAGAGGATTTTGATAAAAAATGTTTTAGCTATCGTAAGGTAAAAACCCGACATGTTTATTTGTGGCGTGGTCTTACGAGATGCTTTTGTTTTCAAAGGGTTTTGAAACTTTAATAATCAATTTGAGTGTGGTTTTCTCATGCTGGTATTCCAGACTGACTCGGGTGTTATTTCACTATAATGCTCGGGTCAGACCGAGTATTATAGATTACAGGAAAGAATGTTGTGGAGCTGGATGACGATACGTACTTCCGTACTTGTATGATATATTCCGCTGTGTATTCAGTTTTGGAAGGACGAGATATTATAACCGTCCTGAGTTGTGTGGTGATTGTATTGAACTCTGATGCTGTACTCTGATGCTGTACTCTGATGATGTAATGTATAAACATATGTACTTTTTTGTGTAAAGATCATTTATTATCTATTATATTTTATACCGCTGCGATGGTTAGATTCTGATGTTGTTTTCTATTTTCTTCTTCTACCTCTTCTTCTTTAACCCTAATGGTTCGTATTTTCGTTCATCTTGAGTGATTGATGGAGAATAGTGTCGACTCAAGGGGTACGGATTTGCGGGCCATTACATCTAAGATCATGATTTTCACCTAATAGAGCATCATTCTATTCTTCTAAGTTTCTATCTCCTGACTTAACATAGAGAGTTGAGATGTCATATTAGAACAAGATTCTTGAGTGACTTCAAGTTCTTCTTCTAAGATTTGTTTCTCATCTCTTAACATATCTACTTCAGTTTCAGTTCTATCTAGTTTTTCAAAGGGATTCTTTGTACTTTCTTTTGATGTCTTTTAGTTTGTCAAGTAGTTATGAGCTTATTTCCAATAAATCATCAAATATTAGATCACTCACCTCGTCATTTATGGCCATAAAAACATACGTTGGCTTATTTTGTATCACTATTTGAGTTACTATCTGATAATGATGATGATTCTAAATCGTCCCAAGTGATAGAGAAGGCTTCCTTCTTGAATCCGTCTTTCTTGTACTTAAATTTGTCTTTCTATCGATCATGATAGTCTTTTTTCATGTGGCCTTTCTTGTGACATTCATAACATTCTAGAGCAGAAGCTTATGATTTGTTGTTGTTATTATTGCTGGAGCTATTCTTATTGTTTCTAAATTTGTTGCTCTTTCTAAATTTCAAAAACTTTTTGAAATTTTTAGCAATGAAAGCCGTATCTTCTTCATCTGAATTTGATTCATCTTTTTCTGCTTGGAATGCTATATTCTTCTTATCTTGAGCCTGTACTCATTCTGCCTAGAGACTAATTTCATAAGACATTGGATTTCTTATCAACTCTTCTGATTTAATGGTTGAAATGTCGTTAGCTTCTTTGATTGCTAAGACTTTTCGTTCCCACTCATCCATTAGAGAGTTAAGGATTTTTGAAACAATATCAAAGTCTGTATATTTTTCTCCTAAGGCTAAACAAGAATGATATATATATCTTGAAATCTAGAGTACATTTAAGTTATAGTTTCGTCTTGCTTTATCTTGAAGTTCTAAAACTAATTTTTAAGCATAGAGAATTTACTTTGTTTTGCTTTGTTAGTGCCTTCATGTGTAATTTTAAGTGTACGCCAAATTTCATAAGCAGTTTTACACATGCTTACACTATTAAACTCATTCTTGTCTAATGCACAATATAAGATATTCATGGCTTTAGCATTTGCAGTAGCATCCAGTTTTTGTGTGTTAGACCATTATGAATATTTAGTAATAGGTATGGTATATTCATTTTGTATAATATTCCAGGTTCTATAACTATTAGCTTGCATATAAATTATCAACCTAGTAGCCCAATAGTTATAGTTCATTCCATTAAATAGTGGTGGTCGTGCAGTAGACTGACCTTCAAGAAAGCTAGTGTTAATAACGGTGCTAGTGTTGTTTTCCATATTCAAAAAATATTAGTTAGCTGTGTTACGGTTATATGATGACCTCGTTCTGATACCAAATGAAAGCGGTTGTGTTATAGGATCGTGCAATATGGAATATAAGCAAATACTATATATATGTATAGAATAAAATAATATAGTAAAAAGAAGTAAAGTAAAGATGACACCAGGGATTTATATACTCGTTCGAACTTCCCATTCTATGTCCAGTTCTGGACTCGTGAAATTAAAACTAGCAGCCCTCACTTAACCCAGAGAAACAGGTATTACACCACCTGAACAACCGAACAAGACTTATACCCCCTAAACAATCGAATAGGACTTTCACCGCCTGAGCAACCGAACATGACTTCCAATACGAATAGTAAAGTTGTTTCTGACCGAGTATGCTCTTGAATAGCATATATAAGTCAATAATGTACACCCTTAATATAATCTTTTCCTCAAGAATAATGTGTATGATTGTGCATGTATGAAGATTAGAATTGCTTATAAGATATGGAAGTGACATTGTAAGAAAATAATGTATGAACTTGTGTAAGCAATAGATTCGAAAAATGTTATTCACGTTAGATCAAGGGAGAAGAAAATTAAGTTAGTTGATCAATAAAACTCAAGTGTATTTATAGTAAATAATGAGTTGCAATTACTGGTGAAAAGTTATCTATGAACAACAATGGTTGTAACCATTGGGGAGGAAGAAACTATCCAGAAAAGAAGTGTCTTTGAATAAAAAAATGATAGTTGTTGGATTTAGTCAACTGACTTTGATCATTCAGTTGACTGAATTCAAAAACATGCATATATATGTTAAAATGCACAGACTCAGTCGACTAAATGATGCCATCAGTCGCCTCGTCCGTGTATATTTAAAAAAACATGATGTAGGGGTTCAGTCGACTGAACTATGAAGTTTCTGAAACCTTGGTGCATTTGAGTTAGAAAGTGATTATATTTCAATCGAGTGCAAGTTTATGTGAGTATATGAATGAGAGTGGTGATTCTTAAGGAAAGATCTTAACAAAGCAACAAAACTAGACTCTAACACATAATTCATGACTCTAGTTAAAATACATAGAATATATGAACCATATATCAAGTCATTGAGTCCAGTTGTTGTAGTAGTCGTAGATTCATGAATTGTTGTGTCATGTCAGCAATCAAAACTCAAGATCCAACAGACATTCCAATCAATGATCTTCTCAAGGATTGCTCTCCAGGATTCAGCTTTCCATCAAAGGCCATCCTAATAGATGCAGGTGAGACTCCATCTTTACTGCCTTTTAAACACGGTCTGTAGAGTACTTAAGGCAATAACAACACTCCACACACTTCTAGGATCATGAACACTTACGCCATGCATTCGCCCTTATTTCATTGTCCTAAAACCAATACAATCCTTTCTTTCATTTGAGGTATAATGGGAAGAGACCAATTCAGCTACCGTCACTACGGTGTCTTCGAGCGAAGGAGTCAATCTCCTGATTTATACCTATCTCCTACCAATTAGAATGTGACGACCCAAAAATCCGTACCCTTTGAATCGACAATAATCCACACATATACGACCCAAAAAGCACACCCTACGGAAAGTCAAGAGAAAGAACAGAAGAGAGAAGAAGAGAAGAGAAGAAATAGATAAGTGACAACAAAACATATACTTTCGAAAATCATTAACTATAATAAGTGTTATAGTCCATCATTTCCTTATTTCTTGAAAATGTCTATTTCAACAATGAATGTTGAAATCTATGGTTTCAATAACTTAACACATTTTAAAACATCTTTAAATCATTTTACTCCATTTCAAATATCACTTCTCAAACATACATTTATTCAATAATATATCCACTGTCCAAAATCATGAATATAAATCGTTTACCAAATTCAATACTATTGCACATTAAATTAAAGGATTATCCACTGTCCAAAATCGTGGATGAAATTCCTTTAATAAGCTTCTACATTTAACTTATCAAATTCAATTGATTTCGGATTTATAAAACAATGTTTATAAATTCCATTTATATTTTATAGAAACTTCAACTTATAAAATCCCTTTATTTAACAATTCCATATAAATCTCATTTATGTACCAAAAACCCAAATTATAAGTTAATTACTTATAATTCATTTATTTACAAAATTCATTCTTTTAATAACATCACAAATTCACAAATCTTATTTACTTATAAATCCATTTATAACTTCATTTTAACACTTATAAAACTCCTTTATAATTCCAACACTTTGATTTATAAAAATTCAATTTTATAAATCTTATATATAAACCATTTATAATTATTCAAATCCCAATTTATACCATTTCAAAATATAGTTAATTTCACATTTCAAAAATCCTATTCTGATTATATTTCACAAAAATCATAATTTTTATAACATAAAAATTATAACTTTTGTTTATTTCAAATAAATCCATTCCTTTAACAATTCAAAATTCAATAAAACATCTATTTCCAAAATCACTTTAAAATCCTTTTTAAATTTGGAAATCGTCACTTTAACAAATTTAAATTCCAAAAATAAGACCAATGCTGCAACAACGCCAAATACATCAATCACATCAACCAAAACATCATATATCATATGATAACAGAATATATATAAATATCTGTAAATAAACCAATACTGATGAGAAATCCAATTGGATCCCTCCAACTTGTCATCTGCAACAAATATACATATTAGAAATATATGTACAATGTCCGCTTCAAGGCAGATGCGCGTACAAAGGGTCACCCGCACGAGAACGTATAGGGTCTCATCTACTCCAATAGGCAGGAAAATATCCAAATACCAATTAATATATCATATATCATCCAAACAATCATCAATCGTCATAAATAATATTATTTCTCACTTATATAAAAATATCAATGAGTCAGAAAGAGTGAGTTGTACTCACAATGGTTCCAATAACAGTTGCGGCGTTTTATTCCGAATAAAATTAAACGAGCGTTTAATTTTGCCCAAAATTCAAACTAGCTCCAATCAACTCCAAACCAGCTCTAAAATGTAGTGCTCATCAATACGGGCCCAACGCAATTTGTTTCATCAAAAAATGGACCTCGTATGAAGAAGTTATGGTATTTAGAAGTTTGTACGAGTTTAAATATAAATCAATTTCATTTTTTTATATTTTATTTTTAACCTTTAATCTCGGCCGCTCGTTCCCATTGCTCTAGATCTGTCGCTACCTTCTTCTTCATAACGTTGCTGCCAGGCTTTCAAACGAGGATAAAACCCATAGCTGCCATTCGTTTTGAATTTTTCGCCCCTCCATCTCGAGGCTTTATCCCGATCAACACATGCCAAACGAAAGCTCATCTCGAGACAAGCTACCACCAGAGAACCGGTCGAGCTCGGTTGCTTATATCGCTCGAAAAATGTATTCGAACATCTTCCCTTTGTCGCTCGATTCCGACCTCCATGTCGCGAATTAGGCGATCACAACCGTTCAAACGAAGATCTCGTTGCCCTCTATGTTTTTGTAGTTGAGAACTTTTTGAATTGATTGAAGGATTTGAAGAAAAACAAGGAGGAAGAAGAATAATTTTCGGCCATTGAAGTTATTAGGGCCGGGGGCTAGGGTTTGTAACCCAGATGTTTTGTAAAAGTGAAAAATTGATGTCCTTTTATAGAAAATATTCGTGACACTATTCACCCTAATATTTTCCGAACTATAAACGAAGAATGCCGCCTGGCATTTATAAATGTTTTACCCTTATTCCGAACATAATGGAATATATATCGGGAGCCAATTCGATCGTATTTGGAAGATAGGTTTTCGAATCGACTATTTAATTTTAAAATTTCACTTAAACCGATTTCTACGCATTTTAGTTTGCCACGACTAAACCGTAAATCTGATTGATATGAAATTTGAAATCTTACAATAATATAACATTATGGATCCGATGAAACTAGTTTCATCGAAATCCAAGACTGTATGAAAAATGGCTATTTTTACACGTCAATCAAATATTAAAACATTCAATTTCTAGAATTTCACTTTTAATTCAATTTTAAAAGTTCTCCAACATCATTCTAATTCAAATAGAATTTATCAATTTATAAATCATTTTTATTCACATATAATTCAGATTCCAATTATTTCTATAATTTCAAATATTGAATTATCGATTTAATTATCCAATTAAATCACTATATTCAAAATATAAGTTATCCTGCTTATAAAATTAACTTCTGAATATTTAAAATCAATTAAATATATGAATTTCAAATGACTGAAATTCTGGGTCGTTGCGTTCTCCCCTACTTAAAAGAATTTCGTCCTTGAAATTACCAAGTAAGAAAAGGCCACAAAATCCATTAACTTTTCAAAACAAATCGTTCAAATTAGATTACCGAAATCATTTAAACATTTTAACTTTTCTCAAAATCATTAGTTAAACTTCTTATAAAAACTTTTCTAAGTTTTCAAATCATACTTAGTAATCTTTTCAAAACAACTACTATCTTTTAACTTTTCAACTCAAGTCAAAATTTCAGTTATCACAAATTTTCCAATTTTTCTCAAAAAATTTCTAACGCCTTAAATTTTCAAAAAATTTCGCCATAACCTCCTTTGCGCGGTTCGATTCAGAAAAAACATAACAAGATATATATATATATATATCACAAATATACATCTCATCATCGAGGATGAGGCATCCCGTAGGGAAAAAAGTGTAAAAGTACGATATGTAATCCGAGATATGTACCTTATATATTATTAGCGAGCATATACAGCTAATATAGCATGAAAGCGAGCTCCAAATGCGAAGCAAGCGCCATCCGCACCTACTGAATACTCAACAACAATAAGAAACATGTATATATGAAAATAATATCAATATACAACATTTACCACTACAACAACTACATATGTCAATATAGCAAATGGAATCAAAATCAACCAGTCCAACCATCAAACAACTATCACCCAACAAACCAATCCATTTCCAATAAATCCATAACTAAATCGATATTCATTCATTTCTCATTAATATTCATTGAATTGATTTTCAATTTAAATCACATTCGATTCATTCACATTGGATTTTTCTAACATCCATTTGTTCATATTCAATTAGTTTACATTCATAATTCACATTCAAGTTTGTTCACTTTCAATTCAAATCAAATTTAATTCTATTTAAATTTACTTAACTTCTAATTCGAATTCAATTACTTTAGCTTCCAATTTTATTAATTCAATTTAATATGAATTTCTATTCAATCAACTAACATCCATCTAACAACTAATACAAAACCAACATAACCAAATTTTATTTAATTTACTTACATTCATATTCATTTAATTTGGTTTGACTCATTTAATTATTCAATTAATTTAATATCTAATTTGGGTTGAATTCTAATACTCAATATATTTACATTTCTATATGACACTTCCAATTTTATTATTAATTCACAACTTCTTAACTTAAGTTTTATTCAACTCTTAACAACAACATTTTTAATGCTAATTCATTTTACAAATAAAGTTGAATTTCATTATATACTGAAGTTTATATTCATCACATCACTTCACTTATTAATTTACTTCATTTTGATATCAAATTCAACTTCATTCAACACTAGTTAAGTTAAATTCCATTACAACATTTCATTCTATTTGACAACTTAAATTTCATCTCTAATTTAATTCAAATTCTATGTTATTTAACTTTTACTTAAGTCAAATTCATATCAGTATTCAAATTAGATTTTTTTTGCTTAACAAAAATTGTTTAACCATCTTAATACTTGGTTTTACTTACCTTTTCTCATTTTATAAGTTATACAACTTATTTATTCAAACTTCCAAATTCATATTATATAATCATTACCACTTAAGTTTAATATTAATTCCAATAACTTATCAAATTTGGTTCAAATTATTTAACCTTCCTTCAGTTATATTTCAAATCATATAATTATTATGCTAACTCAAATTTATTTCAAATTTACTAAAGTTAAAAATCTTTATTTCATATTATACGTTCAAAACTCATTTCACTTATATTTATCAATTACAACTTGGATTTTAAATTCAAATTTGTTTATTACAACAAAACTCAAATTTTAATTTACCATTGGTAGCAAATCAATCACATAGAAACTCAAAAATGATACTGATGATGATGTGGTCATCACCCTTATTATTTCCCAACAACAGTAGTGAATTCAGTGCTTTATATTTTTTTTTAAATTTCCTTTTTAATCATAAATCACATTTACAAATCTTTTACTTATATAATTTCACTATTTTTCTTCACTTATATAAGATTCATTCCAAATTTAACTGTCTTATTTAGATTTATAATAATATAATCTCTTTAACTTTGAAAAACAACTTTCAAAATAAACGGGATTCAAAATTTCAAATTCTTAGTTCAAATTCATTTTTATTTATAACTCATATTTACAAACATACTCATTTAGTTTCATTCTTATATATAAGATTATTTCACAATTGTAAATCATATTAATTATAACTTCTTACTTTATAATTCATTAGCCTATATAATTTATTCTTCTTTTAATTTTGTGGTTTTATTTAGATTATTCAAACATCTTTTAATTAACTTATATATTTACATTTTCAATAACCAAACAATCAATTTATATACACTTTAATAATTCTAAAAAATTATTTCCTTTATATATAAAATATAACCGAGGTAAAATTATTTAATTTACCTAATTTAAAATAATACTATGTTGACTTGCCTCGTTTAAGTGTTTGGAAATCCCTACTCGATAATATGGCGTCCCACATACCGACCAGAATTCACAAACGACTCAACGGAAAAGCAAACACAATATAAAACGTTTTATATTCACTAACAAATATGCATTCACATATATAATACATTCAACTTAATCTAGGGTGCTATTGTCCCTATCTATATCGAGTACACATCAAAGCTTAGGAATATATGAAATCTAAGCTTTGATACCCGCTGTGACGACTTAAAAATCCGTACCCTCTGAATCGACAATAATCCACACATGTACGGCCCAAAAAGCATAGACTGACGGAAAGTCAAGAGAATAAAAAGAAGAGAGAAGAAGAGAAGAGAAGAAAGAGAGAAGGTAGAACAAAACAAAAAACAGAACCTCACATCGCAGCGGGAAAAATATAATATCATATTAATGACCTTTACAAAACAGAAACTGTATATATGTATATCAATTAGAGTTCAACAATCAATCAATAGTTATCAGCTTGAACAGTTATAATAACATGTCCTCACAAATGCTGATAATACACAACAACTAAGCACAGTGGATAATCAATAATCAAAACAGAAACGCGTATATAAAAATGAAGATCTCCAGCTCTCCTGCTGAAGGTCCTAAAGCACCAAATCTGAACCTGTAATATACTCGGTCTGACCCAAGCGTTGAAAGGGAAGAATGCTCGGATCAGTCTGGTAAACCAGCATGAGAAACACACTCAACTGAATTATTAAATTACCAAACTTTTCCTTAGTTTCCAAAACAAAAGTATCTCGTAAGACACGCCCATACATAAACACGGACATGTTTTTACCTTACGATAACTAAAACATTTCATATCAAATGTCATGTTATATTATAGTAGTGTCTACTATATACAAATAATATTAATCATAGCCGAAATTGTTACATTTATTAAATTCCAGCATATAGCCCAATTGGGTAATACAATCAAAATGGCAGGTACGTAGTGGAGTTTGGATTTCCATACAAATGACCAGGTGAAGAGACTACCTTCCGGTAGTAAATCTCTAGAAAAATGTACCAAGAAACCATCACAAAGTTTCTCTACCAACACAAGACCGGCCCACCTCTATAACTAGATGGTACCGAATATGTCATCCTCCGGTCGTTACCGACCTTTACCGAGGTTCCTCCAGCATACAAACCACAATAATCAGATACACGACGTCATAGCATGTAAAGATATATCTAGAAGAGGATGATCATACCCTAATAGGAGCGACCCACTTAGCCTTGCTACATCTAACCCTGTTTTGGTCATTTTTGATTGATGAGGCCTGAGGTAATGAATACCTTTCACATATCACAATCACATCACTTAGAATGCCACATGGCCATTTCCGTTGACTGCTAATTGCCTTTCATAAAAGTACAACCCTTAAGCTCATATGTCTCAAGGAGGGTGTTAAGCTAAGAGATTGCCTTCTCTGCCACCACTGATGTACGTTTGTAAAAACCAATGTAGGTAATATGTAGAAATGCAATGTCAGACAATAATCCATACAAGTTATCCAGGAACAGGACAAACCGAAGGTACTTTCCTACCACATCCTGTCGGAAATCCCTAGGATTAGTAGCGAACAGTCCTCGTATTGGATATTTCATAATGAAGAGACCACCGCTAATGGATGTATATTGGGATTTTAACCCCAAATGATCAACAAGCAGTCCCCCACTATGAATATCCAAAATAACAATATAATCACAAGCAACCTGCACAATCGTCGCATATACGTTGGTCCGAAGTGGTTCCCAGATAAATATGATCCCGGTCTCTTCGCACCAACAATGCAAAAGCGTTTCTCAACCTCACACAGCAACTAAGTCTCATAGACTTATCACGTCTCCAACTTCCAACTTGCTATCCTTCGGGCCAAGAAGGAAGCTCGATAGATTGGAGTAATACTCCGCAGTATACGAATCAACATCCTCAACACAAACGATAATCAAGCCTACACAGAAGGCTACGTACTAAGTGTACGACTAAATAGTTCTCACATCAAGTTGAGGAACTAAAAATTTGGCCAAGTCCGATAGTCGGTTATTTAACTATCAAAGCAAACAAACAAATATCTAGCACCGTATACAATCACTTGGCCCTTTTAATTAATCTTTTATTAATTAAATCATTTGCCAAATATTCACTTCAAATTATCTTTAGAGAGATATAATTCCAAAGCCATTTCAACTTTCATATTGGAAAACATTTCCATATACTTATTTAATAATAAGTATTTCACAATTCACTTTATTTTCAATCACTTGGAAAATATCACATATACTTTAAATCAAGATTAAGTATATATTTCATTCTTTAATGAAAACGTTCTTCTTAATCATATTCATTGGGTTAAAACGAATGTTGCGTAAAACATCGTTACGACAACCCAATATCACTAGTATAGGGATTCGAAATTTAGATAGATATATAAATCCCATGTACTATACAAATATACTTTCGAAAATCATTTACTGTAACAAGTGTTATAGTCCATCATTTCCTTATTTCTCGAAAATGTCTATTTCAACAATGAATGTTGAAATCTATGGTTTCGATATTTAACACATTTCAAAACATCTTTAAATCATTTTAGTCCATTTCAAATATCACTTCTCAAACATACATTTATTCAATAATATATCCACTATCCAAAATCGTGAATATAAGTCGTTTACCAAATTCAATACTATTGCACATTAAATTAAAGGATTATCCACTGTCCAAAATCGTGGATGAAATTCCTTTAATAAGCTTCTACATTTAACTTATCAAATTCAATTGATTTCGGATTTATAAAACAATGTTTATAAATTCCATTTATATTTTATAGAAACTTCAACTTATAAAATCCCTTTATTTAACAATTCCATATAAATCTCATTTATATACCAAAAACCCAAATTATAAGTTAATTACTTACAATTCATTTATTTACAAAATTCATTCTTTTAATAACATCACAAATTCACAAATCTTATTTACTTATAAATCCATTTATAACTTCATTTTAACACTTATAAAACTCCTTTATAATTCCAACACTTTGATTTATAAAAATTCAATTTTATAAATCTTATATATAAACCATTTATAATTATTCAAATCCCAATTTATACCATTTCAAAATATAGTTAATTTCACATTTCAAAAATCCTATTCTGATTATATTTCACAAAAATCATAATTTTTATAACATAAAAATTATAACTTTTGTTTATTTCAAATAAATCCATTCCTTTAACAATTCAAAATTCAATAAAACATCTATTTCCAAAATCACTTTAAAATCCTTTTTAAATTTGGAAATCGTCACTTTAACAAATTTAAATTCCAAAAATAAGACCAATGCCGCAACAACACCAAATACATCAATCACATCAACCAAAACATCATATATCATATGATAACAGAATATATATCAATATCTGTAAATAAACCAATATTGGTGAGGAATCCAGTTGGATCCCTCCAACCTATCACCTACAACAAATATACATATTAGAAATATATGTACAATGTCTGCTTCAAGGCAGATGTGCGTACAATGGGTCATCCGCTCATACACGGAAACATATAGGGTCTCATTTGCTCCAATAGGCAGGAAAATATCCAAATACCAATCAATATATCATATATCATCCAAACAATCATCAATCATCATAAATAATATTATTTCTCACTTATATAAAAATATTAGTGAGTCTGAAAGAGTGAGTTGTACTCACAATGGTTCCAATAGCAGTTGAAGTGTTTTATTCTGAATAAAATTAAACGAGCGTTTAATGTTACCCTAAATTCACACTAGCTCCAATCAACTCCAAAGCAGCTCTAAAATGTAGTGCTCATCAATACGGACCCAATGCAATTTGTTTTGTCAAAAACGGACCTCGTATGAAGAAGTTATGGTATTTAGAAGTTTGTACGAGTTTAAATATAAATCAATTTCATTTCTTTTTATATTTTATTTTTAACCTTTAATCTCGGCCGCTCATTCCCATTGCCCTAGATCTGGGCTGATCGCTACCTTCTTCTTCATAACGTTGCCTCCAGGCTTTCAAACGAGGATAAAACCCATAGCTGCCGTTCGTTTTGAATTTTTCGTCCCTCCATCTCGAGGCTTTATCCTGATCAACACATGCCAAACGTAAGCTCTTCTCGAGACAAGCTACCACTAGAAATCCGGTCGAGCTCGGTTTCTTATATTGCTCGAAAAACGTGTTCGAACATCTCCCTTTTGTCGCTCGATTCTGAACTCCACGTCGCGAATTAGGCGATCACAGCCGTTCAAAACGAAGATCTCGCCGCCTTCTATGTTTTTGTAGTTGAGAACGTTTTGAATTGATTGACGGATTTGAAGAAAAACAAGGAGGAAGAAGAATAATTTTCAGCCATTGAAGTTATTAGGGCCGGCGGCTAGGGTTTGTAACCCTAGATGTTTTGCAAAAGTGAAAAATTGATGTCCTTTTATAGAAAATATTCGTGACACTATTCACCCGAAATTTTTTCGAACTCCAAACGAAGCGTGCCGCTTGGCATTTATAATGTTTTACCCCTATTTCGAACATAATGGAATATATATCGGGAGCCAATTCGATCGTATTTGGAAGATAGGTTTTCGAATTGACTATTTAAATTTAAAATTTCACTTAAACCGATTTCTACACGTTTTAGCTTGCCACGACTAAACCGTAAATCCAATTGACACGAAATTTAAAATCTTACAATAATATAACATTATGGATCCAATGAAACATGTTTCTTCAAAATCCGAGACTGTGAAAAATGGCTATTTTTACACGTCAATTAAATATTAAAATATTCAATTTCTAGAATTTAACTTTTAATTCAATTTTAAAAGTTCTCCAACATCATTCTAATTCAAATAGAATTTAATCCAACTTATAAATCTTTTTTATTCACATATAATTCAGATTCCAATTATTTCTATAATTTCAAATATTGAATTATCGATTTAATTATCCAATTAAATCACTATATTCGAAATATAAGTTATCCTGCTTATAAAATTAACTTCTGAATATTTAAAATCAATTAAATAAATGAATTTCAAATGACTGAAATTCTAGGTCGTTACATAGAGAAAGAGAAATAAATGAAGAGCATGCATGGAGGAAGGACAAAGAACGCCATGCAAAAAGCGACTGCCGGGTGGAAAGCATGAAAAATGGCAGAGAAATAATATTACAACTAAGGGAAAAGGCACAATGACTCATGTGACAACCATGGATCCTCGCCTAGTCTTAACCCATCTCGATCTAGACAACATCTTTCCTCCCAACAACTTCTACCGTCACTCTCTTCGGCTACCGCTATTCCTTTTCCCCATCAATACAAAGGGGTTTCTATTCACTTAGCTCCACCTCTAATCCCAATTAGAATGCAAGCTGCCTTCCCAAATATTTCCCTAACCGGGGTCATATTCGGTAATGACGTTAAAGATATTTATAGGGATGAGGTCAACCGTTGGTTTAAAGAAATCCAAGACCCAATAGACTAAGGGTTCGAGTAGAAGAAACTCGCCTCCACCTTATTTAACATTATAAGATCCACCAGATTAATATTAAATCATTTTAGTTATAAAGGAATATATATGATAGAATTATAGATGAATACAAGGAGTTGGTCAAAGCTATAGAAGATAGAGATGCAACCTAAAAATTAGCTAAGAACTCTAGGGATCTTATCGATGAGTTGATAAAATCCTACAATCGGCTCATGGTTGTTATGAAAGACCAAGTTAAAAATGATCATGAAGAAAATGCCCATCTGAAGATGAATATTTATACCAAAGACTGGCTCTTCAAGAAACGAGAAGAGGGCTTCAAGCCAAGGAAGCTGATATTAAGAAACTCTTTCCCGAAATTGAGAAGTTTGAGTCCACTTAAAAGTTAAGAAATTGCTGACTTAGGTTGACCATTCTAGCAAGCAAGATAATTGAGTTAAAAAAGTAGGCAACCAAAGAAAAAGAAGACTTTCCACCCTTGCCAGTTCTTTTATAACTGTTTTCCAATTCAAGAACCTAAAGTAGTCAGGAAGTACACATTCGGTCACTCTTGTCGATGCCCTGGAAGAGATAGTATGTTGCAATGCTGGATCCGATGAAGGCCTCACCAAAGTAGAATTCAAATCCAAGTATTTGACGCCAATGAAATTCTAAATCTAGAGGAGGGAAGGCGATTCTTGTTGCACATGACGATGCTATTACTAAAGTTGCAATTAAAGCTCCTATTAGGTCGACCGCATCTGGCCACGTAGAATCATTATCTCCTAAAATCTAAGAGCTTGCAACAAACATACAAACATTCAAGGTGGCCAGCTCCGAGGCCACCTAAACAATCATCCCAGCTTCTATAACAACCTCCTTCTTGGAGCCGTATATCCCCTCTTTTTGATAAATCGATGTAGCCCGCAATCAAAGATGGGGTGATTTACAAGACTCGTATTCAATAAAATCCTCCTAGAGAAGGTATCTCTCTTTTTTCTCCTTCTTCGAGGAACTTCAACTCTCACTAAGAGTGTTACTAACCCATATTTCTCTATTTGTGAACTCATTGATCACGCATTTCTTCCACCTCCTCCATCACGACCTACACAAAGGTTAGGTCCCACTGCTACCTTTATCAAGTCCACCTCTATTTCCACAGGAGTAGTTGCTCCAATCCTTGCCTTCGACTCCATCCCTAGTCCTAACTCGGAGAAAATGGAAGCTCTGGAGGGATTAGATGACACTTCTCAGTCCTTAGGGGGAGACATTACTCTTCAGGCCAATGGGTCTTTTTTCTATGCTGCATAGGTTGAAGATTAAAGTTTCAAAGGTGAATGTTAGCACCAAAGTTGGTCACTAACCCCCTTGAGAAAGATTATGTCGAGAGATTAATGAAGAAGATAAATTAAAACAGAGAGATGTAAACTTAATTAACTGTAGAAAACAAGAACACTAGATTTATAGTGGTTCGGCGTAACTGCCTACGTCCACTTTGAGTTCTTATCTTTATTTCTTTCACAAGTAGATGAATACAGATACAATTCGTAAACTGATGACTTGAATACAAGTTTGAACTGAAAAGAATAAGTCTTGAAAGCGGCAGAGTCTCCCAGTGTTCTCGAAAAAAGGTCCATTTCACTATGCCCGTGCCCTTCTATTTATAGACGAAGATGGGTTGGACTTCCCTCACGGGCCTAGGAACAAGGTAACTTAGCCCGTGGTAAGTAGCTTTTGCACACCGAGCCATGGATGCTGAGCGACAATTGCCAAACGAGGTTGGTTGGGCCAGAGAATGCAGAATGAGGCTTCCATGCCGAACGACACTCGTATGCCGAGCCACATATCCAGGTCGAACGACATTTGTATGCCAAGCGAGGCTCTCATGCCGAACAGCGGTTACTTGGGCCGAGCGAAGAGTGTAGGCCGAACGAGGCTTATGCTGAGCGAGGCCTGGTGTGCCGAGCGAGGCCTGTGCCGATCAAGGCTTAATGTGCTGAGCGAGGCTTGTGCCAAATAAGGCCTGGTGTGCCGAACGAGGCCTGTGTGCCGAACGAGGCCTGTGCTGATCAAGGCTTAATGTGTCGAGCGAGGCTTGTGCCGAACGTAGCCAGTTGTGCCAAACGAGGCCTATGTGCCGAACGAGGCCTGTGCCAATCGAGGCTTAATGTGCCAAGCCAGGCCTGGTGTGCCGAACGAGGCCTGTGCCGATCGAGGCTTAATGTGCTGAGCAAGGCCTGTGCCGAACGGTTCTTGTTTTTATGATGCTCAAGTTACCCTGGTAACACTTGCCCCCATCAAATATGTCGTGTGAGGCAACACGACATGCTTTGAGCTAGTATGCATTTCCCTCACACACAAAAACATTCCATAACGATGCCGAGCGAATCGTACGGCAAGTCACTTGCCGCTCGACATAAATATGCCGATCCATCGAGTCGCCTTGACCGGGTCCACCGGTCAATGCCCGTTGAACTTCCCTTTTCTCTATATAAGCCGCTACACCTTCTTCTTCTCCCTTTTACTTTTACCTCCGCTCCACAGAACTTACGAACTTGCCTTTCCCTAGACTTTTGCAAACAATTTACCCTTCCTTTTCCTTCTCAAACTCGGTACGTTGCTCCACTTACTTCCCCAACAACGAACCTAATCAGAATCGCGTTTCCTACTTTGGAATCTCCCTAAATCTTGAGCCATTTCTTAGTTAACGGCCTCTCCTTTAAACACTTCATCCCGACTAGGAAACTTAGCATGAGATTCGAGTTTGCGAACCTTTGTAAAATCGAGGGCAATAGGAACCACGTGGGTGAAATGTCGAATCGAAGTTAGAACATATCTTAGGTCTAGGCGGAGTGTTGGGAGGTGAAGGCGTCAGAGGTGTTTAGGACACAAGGGAGTTGGAAGTAGTGAAGTTAGGGAGTGTAAGTTAGGCATGGTATGCGAGTCGGAAGAGGCATGGCTGTGGCTCGGCACGGCTCTCGCTCGCCGAAGGACGAGGGAAGATTGAAGGAGAGAAATGAGTCGTGCCGAACGGCAAAGAGAGAACGCTGCAGAGGAATGAGTATTAGGCTTATAGGGCCGAGCGGTGCGGCTCGGTATTATTGCGGCTCGGCATGACCCCCGCATGCCGAACGAGGAAAAAGGAAAACAAGAGAGAAGTGAGGGTTGAGCCTAGAATGCCGAGCGGAGTGGCTCGGTGCGGCCATGGCTCGGCATGACCCCCGCGTGTCGAATGGTGAAGGGTGAGTGAGGATAGTTTAGGTGATAACTTAGTTGAGTCTCTCGAGTATCATTCTGCATTAAGTCTTGAAATAGACAACAATACTCATAACCACCCTAACTCAAACGTAGTCCATGCTGACTTGACTTACTTATCATGCCTAGACATATGACAAAGACAAGGATGAGAACTAAAATAAATAAGCATATCGACCACTTTAGACTGATAACTCCCCGTCTCAATAACTATAAATATGAATTTAACTCATTAGTTTCATGACTATAGATCCTTTGACACTTATACTCGAATGACTACACTAGTTCACACACCACATGGTGGGGTATTCTTATTTTTATGTCTAATGTCAATTATTGTTTAAGTATAGTTAGAGCAGGCGCTTAATCAGGTTCAACAGTCTTCCAAGATGTCTAGAAAATCCAGTTCCCCCACAGTCTCGGACCAACCCGAGTTAACTTCTCGGCAAGAAGTGGTTAGTACTTCCAATCCATCGACTGTCGCCGTTCATGACACTCAGAGTCCCATGATTGCATCCGACGAGTTATCTCCTGAAGCCTTGGATGCGGCAATCTTCTTAGACAATCTAGTGGACTGTCAAGCTTCGAGAATTAACGACATCACTTTACGTCGTTTATATTCAATTCATGGCATTCCGCCTAACGACGTACTAGTCCCATCAGGGCAAGATCGTCCTTACCTGCCCCCAGTCGGATATACCGCCTGCAACAAATTTATGTGCTGGGTTGGAAGTGTGCCCCCATTCAACACTTTTCTACGTAATGTGCTACAATATTTGGAGATTGCTCCAGCACAACTACATCCCAACAGCCACGCGTTCTTATATGACACGTACATCCTCTTTATGAGCATTTTGCATAGGCTTCCTACTCTCGATGACATCCGTTATATTTACCGCATCAAGAGGCGATCTGATAGTCCATCTTTTTTATTCTTTGAGCCGCATAGCCAATGCTAGATTTTTACAGGGGCGTGGAGCAAATTTGCCTACCACAAGCAAGAATGGTTTTACGTGCGCTGCCCCTGGCTTCGCGAGGAGATGGCTTGAAGGGAGTAAGTTCCTTGTCTAGATTAATAGTCATACATGTCAGGAAATGCTTTTTTCGATTTTTAACAGGTATCAACCCACATCCCGAAGGCCCCTAGTATTCTTAGGCTGTTGAAGTTATCTGAGCCATCCCCACGGGAGACCGAGACATTAGATCAATCATCTCCAACGAATCTCTCTCTAACTTTAGGCTGCTGGCAGAAGGTCGCCGAATAAGTCTCCCCCACGGTGTCACTTTATCTAGACCTGCCTCGGATAAAGGCAAAAATCCAGCTGAGCCTTCATCACGTGGTGTCCCTAACACACCCGTGGAGGGGGAAATTAGAGAAGCTAAAATGTCTGAAGCATCGGGTGAAGGTATTAGTCCGGCACAGGAAACGGTAGTTGAGGTGCACGATATCAAAGCAACGCCTCCCCCTTCGAAGGGAAAGAAGAAACTGACTTATAAATTGAGGAAGAAGATAGTGGGTGGAACCTCAACGGTTACTATTACCCTAGTGGAAAGAGAGTCTTCTTCCCAACACTTGGAGAGTTCTTTGGAAGGCTTGTCGGACCTCACTATCCCCAATGATTTGCTTATCTATGGCTTTGACGACCCGGAAGCCCTTAAACTCCACTCACCCACGAACGGTGATGAAGGCACTAAAGCCAAACACCAGGGAGAAAAACTCTGATAAGTAGAGCTAAAAAATCTGGTCCGTCGGGGGGAAAACACTAGGACACACACAACTATACTCGCACTTCACTTTGCAACAAACCTTTAACTATTATGCGACTATTACCAACTCATGCTCATTTGACTTCGTACAAGTGACATGGGATGCTCTCACAGATTCGATTGCCTGCACGGGTCTTCAATTTTTCACCACTCTGGATGGGATTCAGACTCTGGAAGGCGTTGGGACAGAGATGATGATAGCGATAGAGATTATCGTTCCCAGGATTCGTCATCTTGGAGGAAAACTCACCATTAGCCTTCTTCTTATTATGATCCGTCCCCTCCTCCAAAGCAAGGCAGGGAGAAATCTGGCTACAATGGGTCTCAATCCGGTGCCCTTCGAGATCAACACCCAGGGTCGTCCAGCACAAGGCAATCCCGAGAACCCCATAAGAAATCTACCGTCTCAAAACCAACTTCTACTCCCATGCAAGATCCTTTGATATCGGAGAGGTTAGCTGAGCTTAAAGCTGCATTTCCCCAGATATGTTTTGATGGTTTGAAGTTCCTCTTGGCAATCCATCCCATTCCGGGACACGTCAAGCAAAGTGCCATTGCATGCAACAACGACGTTTATGTTCAACATGATGTGTTTGTCCATTTAGTTGAAAATGTCTTGGAAGTGTCAGTTGAGTACCAACACAAGATCGATCGCCTGAAGCTCGAAGCTATTCACGACAAAGGTATCATTAAATCTCAGGATGAGGAACTCTCTTCATATAAGTCTGAACTCGAAGTCACCCAAAGGAGCAGCAAAGATACAGCGAAGGCCATTACTCGTCTGGAGGTGAACTATAAGAAAGAACTTGATGAAGCGGTTCAATGTTGTGGGGCCTTGGCTTTAGAGAAGGATTCTGTTCAAAAAGAGAGGGATGCCTTTGCTTAGCACATCAAGGAGTTGGAAGTGCTGCTCGCTAAGGAGACGGAGGACAAAATAGTTGCTCAAAATGAGACCCAACAATATTGCAACAAAATCGTTGCCACACGACTTCTCAAAACACAGCTAGATGAGGAGCTCTCCAGGGCCGAGGCATTGAAAGAAAAAGCCCGTGAAGAAGGCAGAAAGGCGGTGCTCTCCGATATTGATTCGCGCCTTGAGGCTGCTACCGAAGCGGACAGGGAGGAGATTAAGTGTTTATTCAACCCACTTATCACGGAATACAATGCTGGTGTCCTTATGCATCGAGATTTGACTTTTCTCGACGAGGGTTACCTCGAATCTCTAGCCGAGGCATGGGACACCCTTATAAAAATCAAAAAAGTTGAACTGGGAACTGAAGAGGTCGATGAAGGAGCTTTAATAAAGGAATTTATTCGGGGGAAGGAACCTTTGGACTTATCTGCCGCAAAACTTCCTTTTTGCAAAGACTCCTCTTCACCGAAAGAAAAAAGCGACATCGCCGGTCCGTCTGGAACCGAGCCCACAGTTCTTCCCCCCTCTGAGCCGACTGATTGCTTGCTACTCGATCCCTTCGAAAAACGCATTGGCTATGACCCGAAGGACCCCAGCCTTGGCATTCACGTCCTGTCTCCCATTCCAGAGGGTGATACTCCCCGGACGGTAGAGAGTCGGCAAGAAACCGGTACATAACTTTACTTTTCAAAGTTTAGAGGGTCGATGTCTTCAAGGAGTAGCCGACGTATTCCATCATTTATCCCTCATGATTTTTTATGCAGGCCATTCTGATCCAGAGCCAACTCCTAGGAGCAATGACGCCATGGAGAAAGGGGAGAAAGAAAGCATGGCGATTGAAACGAGAGAGACTTTGATGCTCAGTGATTGGAGCGCTTGATGAGGACAAAACCAGAAGCCCATCACCCGGCGAAGAAAATTATGAGGTTGAGATCACCGGCGCTTCTGAACGTACCTCAGAGCCAAGCATGAAAGAGCGACTTGAGGAGAAGAGGAAAAATAAGACAGAGGTCAAGGTCAAGCCTCAAGTAATAGAACTTGATGACCCGTTAAATAAGCCTCTAAAAGTTATTCTTCCGAGCGGAGCCAAGTCACTGGATGTTCCTCCTCCCTCTCCTGACACCATCTCTCTGGCGAGCAAAATGTCCAAGAGAAAACGTGAGGGAGAGGAGTCATTTGAGAAATCGAAGAAAGGGAAGAAGCCAAAGAAATAGCAATCATACTTGTTCAATCAAGGGTTGGTCGGAATTTTGTAATTATCGATATTTATTTTCATAGTCAGTGTAAATAGGTTGTCAGCTTCGAGTTTTAGGAGGAATTGTAATGGAACATCATTTTGGATCTTATGAATAAAAATTATTTCCTTTGTTTCTAGTCAACTCTTTACTTTTCAACTCTAGATTGCTGCTATAACTCAGAATTCAGTGAGTTATACAAACTTTATTTTAATTCCATGTGACTCCAAAATACTTTGAGAATCATATATTCTCCTCTCCATGCTACAGGTACTTAGAGTAATTTCCACTCCGAACTCTGGGGACTTGGAGATTTTAAGTCGTTTATACTTTAGTCCGCACTCTGGGGACTTAGAGTACTCCAATCCGCACTCTGAAGACTTGAAGATTTTAAGTCGTTTATACTCTAGTCCACACTCTGGAGACTTAGAGTTCTCCAGTCCACACTCTGGGGAGTTGGAGATTTTAAGTCATTTATACTCTAGTCCGCACTCTGGAGACTTAGAGTACTCAAGTCCGCACTCTGGGAACTTGGAGATTTTAAGTCGTTTATACTCTAGTCCGCACTCTGGGGACTTTGAGTACTCCAATCCGCACTCTGGGGACTTAGAGATTTTAAGTCGTTTATACTCTAGTCCGCACTTTGAGGACTTAGAGTACTCCAGTCCGCACTCTGGGGACTTGGAGATTTCAAGTCATTTATACTTTAGTCCGCACTCTGGGGACTTAGAGTACTCCATTCCACACTCTAGGAACTTGGAGATTTTAAGTCGTTTATACTCTAGTCTACACTTTGAGGACTTAGAGTACTCCAGTCCGCACTCTGGGGACTTGGAGATTTTAAGTCGTTTATACTTTAGTCCGCACTCCGGGGACTTAGAGTACTCCATTCCGCACTCTAGGAACTTGGAGATTTTAAGTCGTTTATACTCTAGTCCATACTCTGGGGACTTAGAGTACTCCAGTCCGCACTCTGGGGACTTAGAGATTTTAAGTCGTTTATACTCTAGTCCACACTCTGGGGACTTAGAGTACTCCAATCCGCACTCTGGGGACTTAGATATTTTATGTCCTTTATACTCTAGTCCACACTCTGGGGACTTAGAGTACTCCAATCCGCACTCTGGGGACTTGGAGATTTAAAGTCGCTTATCTCACGTTCATACACCAGGCGAAATAATGTAATTTTAATTCTTGTCATAGAATGATGACATTCGGAAATAACAGTAATTTGTGGAAAAGGTGGCTTCAAGCCTTTATTACCAAAACCAAACTGGACTACTTTATTACATTGCTGAAAACTAAGAATCAACGAAATGAAAACACACTGAAAATTAAAATGCGAGAGGAATAGATTAAACATAATAACATCGCAAATGTTCACTGTTCCATGCTCGGGTGAGTGTCGTTCCATCAACGGTCGCTAGCTTGAAAGTTCCCTCTCCAAGCTTCCGTTCAATGACAAATGGACCTTCCCAGGTGGAATTCATATGTGATGGTACTGGAAAGACTTGTTTCAAAACAAGATCACCCACATCAAAGATTCTCGGGCGGACTCTTTCGTTATAGTATCGCATGACTCGGTGTCTATATGATGCCGCCCTTAACTCGCTTCTTCACGTTTTTCATCGACGAGGTCCAGTGATTCCAACAAGAGATCCCGATTCGCCTTGGGGTCATAATAGGTTACTGATGCGAAGGAACTTCAAGTTCCATGGGTATGACGGCCTCCGTGCCTTATGCCAATACGAATGGAGTGTGGCCAGTCGGGACTTGTGGGTGATTCTATATGCCCATAATGCTGTTGGGAGCTCATCTACCCACTTGCCTATAGCCTTTTCCAAGCGCTTCTTCAGTATGGACTTGATTATTTTGTTCACTGCCTCTACTTGTCCATTAGCTTTAGGATGAGCAACTGCGGCAAACTTTTTATCAATGCCAACTTTTGACAAAAGTCTTTGAATTCCTTACTTTCGAACAGAGTTCCGTTGTCTGTTATGAGAGTTCGTGGGAGGCCAAAATGGCATATAATATTTCGTACAACGAAATTAATGACCTTCTTGGTGGTGATTGTGGCCAAGGGCTCTGCCTCTGCCCACTTGGTAAAGTAATCGACCGCAACTATTGCATATTTCGCACCACCTTTGGATATAGACAAAGAGCTAATTAAATTGATCCCCCAAATTGCAAAGGCAAGGGACTAACCATTTCCGTGAGTTCCGTCACCGGGGCTCTCGGGATTTTTATGTACTTTTGACACATTTCACATCTTCTCACATAGTCTTCCGCATCTCGATTCACGGTTGGCCAATAATATCCATAGCAGAGGATCTTTTTTGCTAATGTCTGCCCTCCAGAATGGTCGCCACATTCTCCTTCATGAACTTCTTTTAGGACCCGTTTTGTCTCTTCGTGGGCAATGCACCGGAGTAAGGGAACCGAGAACCCCCTCCGATACATTGTTCCATCCTGCATCACATACCACAAGGCTTTACGAATGACCTGTCGTCTTTCACTTCTTTTTTTTGGGAAAAATCCCATCCAACAGGTATTGCTTGAATGGGGTTATCCATGACTCCTTTTTGATTTCTGTTTCTAACACGAAATCTACCTCCATCATATTTATACTCGGAGCATATAGGGTTTCGACGGGAATTAATCCCATTTGCTATGCATCGCCGCTACTTGCGAATTTGGCCAATGAGTCGGCTTCTCTGTTTTGTTCACGCTGGACATGTGAAATGCCATAATATTCAAGGTTCGTCAATAGTTCCTAAACCCGAGCAAGGTACGAAGCAAGCCTTTGCCCCTTCGCTTGGTAATCCCCTCGCACCCGGTATACCACAACTTGTGAGTCGCAAAAGATTTCAACCAATTTCACTCCAAGTTCCCTAATAAGCTTCAAGCCAGTGATCAACGCTTCATACTCAGCTTCATTATTTGTAGCTAGGAAATTGAGCTTCAAAGCATAACAAATTGATTGATTTTCTGGAGTCACAAGAATTATACCAGCCCTAGAACAACGGTTGTTGGATGCCCCATCGGTGTACAGTTTCCATCGAATGGAGGGAATGACATTATGACTGTCTGGTTCATCTGACATAGTGAATTTAGCGATGAAGTCTGCTAATGCTTGCCCTTGTATGGACCTTCATGGAAGGTAGGTAATATCGAACTGACTCGACTCAGTATTCCATTTTAACATCCTTCCAGAGGTTTCTGGTCGTTGGAGTACCTGTCGTAAGGGCTGATCGGTATAGACACTGATCGGGTGTGCCTGGAAGTACGAACGCAGCTTGCGTGATGCAATCACCAATCAGTAGGCCAATTTCTCAATCTTAGGTAATTTCTTTCTGCCCCCGTTAGACATTTACTGACTTTGTACACCGGCTTTTGAACTCGATCCTCCTCGCGAACCAAAGCCGTGCTGATGGCATGTTGGGATACGGCCAAGTATACGTATAACATTTCATGGTCTATTGGTTTCGACAGCATTGGGGGACTTTCTAAATGCCTAATCAGAGCTCGGAATGCTTCCTCACAGTCGGATGTCCATTCAAAATTTCTCTTTCCTTTCTTTATTATGTCAAAGAAGGGAATACACTTATCTGTGGCTCTAGATATGAATCGACTCAGCGCAGCCACCTTTCCATTCAAGCTTTGTATCTACTTTGTAGTTTTGGTCACTTGTATGTCTCAAATAGCTTGAATCTTTTCCGGGTTAGCTTCGATTCCTCGGGCATTAACAATGAATCCCAAAAACTTCCCTGATGCAACACCGAAGTAACACTTTAGAGGATTAATCTTCATTCCATAATATCTGAGTATTTCAAACATCTTCGCTAAGTCTCGAATGTGGTCGTTTGACTGTCGTGACTTCACGAGCATGTCATCCACATAGACTTCCATTGTTCTACCGATTTGATCTTTAAACATCTGATTTACCAAATGGTGATAAGTTGCTCCCGCATTCTTCAACCCGAAAGGCATCACCACATAGTAGTATAGTCCAACGTCCGAAACAAAACTAGTGTGTTCTTGGTCAGGAATGTGCATCGGGATTTGATTATACCCCGAGTACGCATCCATAAATGATAGTAATTCGTGTCCTGCCGTTGAATCAACTAGTTGGTCGATTCTGGGTAATGGAAAACTATCCTCAGGACATGCTTTGTTTAAATCAGAATAATCTACGCAAGTTCTCCATTTCCCATTTGCTTTCCTCACTAGCACAGGGTTACATACCCATTCAGGGTAGAGGGCATCATGGACGAAACCATTGGCTTTGAGTTTGTCCACCTCCTCTTTGAGAGCAACGGACCTCTCCGAATTCATTCCTCTCCTTTTCTGCTTTACAAGAATGTACTTCGGGTCTGTGTTCAACATATGACTTGCTATTGCGGGAGAAATCCCGCACATATCAGAATGTGTCCAAGCGAAAACATCTAGATTCGCTCGGAGGAAATCAGCAAGATCCTCAATCATTGTGGGACTGAGTTGTGATCTGATTTTAAGTACTCGTGACAGATCGTCTCGGCTAACTAGAATGTCAACCATCAGCTCAGCCGGTGTTGCTTTTTCTTCCCTGGGTTCCTCATCATCATCTCTCGGATCTATGTCTCTACAGATCCGATCATGTTACCCGAGCCAGGGCTCGGGCATTACTTGCCAATTTTCAACAACTTGGTTACGGACGGAGCTGTCCACAACCTTTCCCTTCTCTCTTCGCTGAGCCTCTCTTAGCTCAGCCACATAGAATGCACGACCGGTTGCCTAATCGCCATACACAACACCAACTCCTATGTCTGTCGGAAACTTCAAAGTTAAACACCACGGGGCCAAAGTTGCCCTAAATTCTTCCAGGGCCGGTCGACCCAGAAACACATTGTATGGAGAATCAACATCCAAAACAATGGAAGGTAAGATTCGCACCCTCCTACGTTCACCTTGTCCCAGTTCAACTGGCAATTCAAAATAACCCACTGCATCAGTTGCTGCACCATTAAAACCGTGGATACGGGTTTTGGATGGTTTTAAATCCTTCGTTTCCATCTTCATTTGGTCATATGCTTTCTTGAAGATGATGTTAATAGAACTTCCACAATCAATCAAAATTCTCTTCATAAATGTTGGCCTGATTGTCGCAGAAATGACCATCGGGTTAACAATAGGAGCCTCTACCTGGTCAGCATCTCGACTCCTAAATACTATATCGTCTGTCATTAGGCGTTGCTGTTTAGCGGGGGTCCCATCCTCACATTTGAACAACATTCATAATCGGCATGCCTTAAGGAGTTAGCATACCTCTCCATTTCCTGCCAATTCTTATCTGTAGGATGAGGTCCACCAGCTATGGTGTTTATGACTAGTCTGCCTACAGTTCGAGCAGGTTCCTCTGGGTGGAGTGGAGCTTGTCCGCATCCTGGGTCTAATGTTCCCTGTCTACCTTCCTGCAGGTTCTTGACAAATTCCTGCAGCTTTTTCTGTTGGATTAACTTTTCTATGGCATCGTGGAGGTGTCTGCACTCTTCTGTACTATGCCCATACATCTCATGGAAGCGGCAATACTTCTCGGTCCATTTTTACTCCTCCATAGTTTCTTTTGGACATGGCTTTTGGGTACTGAAAGCATTACAGGTCGATAAGTAAATGTTTTCCAAAGATGCATTCAGTGGGGTGTATTCATTGTAAGTCAGAATCCTTGGTTTCCACTTTCCTGACTCTCTCTTCTTTCTGGGGTTTCCTCCTCCAGACTCTTTAGATTATTCTGGCTTATTTCGAGTATTAACGTGGACTTTTCCAGAGTTGTCACCTGATTGCTTCACGGCGATGTTGCTCTGTATGGTCTCCTTACCAGGAAGAGGTGCGCTGTCTTGCCTTGTCCATCTGGATTCCTCCCTTCGTATGAATTGATGCGCCTTCGAATAGAATCGTTCCAACGTAGTCGGAGGCTTTCCCACCAGCCAGTCACCGAATTCCGAATCTGGATTTACTCCGTGCATCACGGCCATCAAAATATCATGGTCGTTGGGGTTGCTAACCTCAGTAGTGGACACATGAAATCTTTGCAGATACTCCTTTAATGACTCCCTCAGAGCTTGAATCACACTAGATGAGGACATCACGTCCTTGGGACGAGTGGCATGAATCCTGAATTGTTCCATAAATTTCATCGCTAGTTCATCAAAATTAGAGATAGACCGTGGAGGAAGTCGGGTAAACCACATGGAAGCGATCTCAGACAAAGTTATTAGGAAGCATCTACATATGGTTACATCATTCGCTCTGGCTGAATCCATCATCCATCCATATCTCATCACATGCTGTCGGGGATTAGTCTTCCCTTCGTAGGCCGGGATTGTATGCATGTTAAACTTCCTTGGGTACTAGGCATGTAGAATAGAATCTATAAACGGAGTATGACTCTTGGATATTCCCCAATCGTCGTTATTCAAACCATGGTTTTCTCTCATTAGCTGCCTGACCATTGCCGATAGTATGGGCTTTGTATAGAGGATGGCAGGTTGGAATCTGTTCCCCGATGTTGTTCCAGATGGTGTCTCCTCTGTTGGTGACCTGTTTGACGTGTATCCTGGGGATGAGCTTCATTAAGGCCTTGGCGAGTCGGTCGTCCAGCTTTGACGTGTGCTCCTGATCTCAAGTTTCCTGTCCCAGCCCGAGTGGGATCTCCCTGATGCAAGTAAGGGGCTATGCCACTTGGTTGGAAACTTGGACCACACCTGGTTGATCGATCAACAACACCTGATTGTGTTATTTCATTTCTACGGCGTCTGCGCCTGGGAGGTTCATCGGATGAAGTCGAGCTGTCGGATGAAGAGTAGGAGCAAGGCTACCTCTAGCAATCTGATGTTGTTTCTGAGTGAGCTGAGTCATGAGGTTAGCATTAGCTTGAATCTGTTCATTAAGTTGTCTTCTTCTCTCCACGAGTTCTCTCATCAACTCGTTGAACTCCGTTCTAGTGACAACTTCCACTTGATTCTAGGCGGTGCCTCCAGCATATAGATTCGCTTGTTGATTGTTAGGTCCTATTTGTTGCATGCTAGCAGTCTCACATACATCTGCATTGTAAGAGGCTAATCTGGTTCGAGGTCTTCCCATCGTAGAGTTATTGGTTAGAACTCTGAGTAGAATCGATGGACTTCCTATAAATGACTCGGATCTCCTTTAGGAGATTTCTTCAATCCAGTAGCTACAAAGTAGATCCTAGCGGCCTGAGAATTCAATTCTCGGTGAAAGCACCAAAGTTTTAGCACCAAAATTGGTCACTAACCCCCTTGAGAAAGATTATGTAGAGAGATTAATGAAGAAGATAAATTAAAACAGAGAGATGTAAACTTAATTAACTGCAGAAAACAAGAACACCAGATTTATAGTGGTTCGGCGTAACTGCCTACGTCCACTTTGAGTTTTTATCTTTATTGCTTTCACAAGTAGATGAATACAGATACAATCCATAAATTAATGACTTGAATACAAGTTTGAACTGAAAAGAATAAGTCTTGAAAGTGGCAGAGTCTCCCAGTGTTCTCAAAAAAAGGTCCCTTTCACTATGCCCCTGTCCTTCTATTTATAGACGAAGATGGGTTGGACTTACCTCACGAGCCTAGGAAGAAGGTACCGTGTCCAGTGGTAAGTAGCTTCTGCACACCGAGCCATGGATGCCGAGCGACAATTGCCAAGCGAGGTTGGTCGAACCAGGGAATGCAGAATGAGGCTTTCATGCCGAACGACACTTGTATGCCGAGCCACATATCCAGGTCGAACGACATTTGTATGCCGAGCGAGGCTCTCATGCTGAACGGCGGGTACTTGGGCTGAGCAAAGAGTGTAGGCCGAACAAGGCCTGGTGTGCTAAACGAGGATTGTGCCGAGCAAGGCTTGGTGTGCCGAACGAGGCCTATGCCGATCGAGGCTTAATGTGTCGAGCAAGGCTTGTGCCGAACAAGACCTGGTGTGCCGAACGAGGCCTGTGTGCCGAACGAGGCATGTGCCGATCAAGGATTAATGTGCCGAGCGGGGCTTGTGCCGAACAAGGCTTGGTGTGCCGAACGAGGCCTATGTGCCGAACGAGGCCTGTGCCGATCGAGGCTTAATGTGTCGAGCGAGGCTTGTGCCGAATGAGGCCTGGTGTGCCAAATAAGGCATGTGTGTTGAACGAGGCCTGTGCCGATCGAGGCTTAATGTGCCGAGCGAGGCTTATGCCGAGCGAGGTCTGGTGTGCCGAACGAGGCATGTGCCGATCGAGGCTTAATGTGCCGAGCAAGGCCTGTGCCGAACGGTGCTTGTTTTTATGATCCTCACATTACCGGGTCAATTACCCCATTAACAGTGAATATCAAGATAGATCTCGGATTTGAAAATCAATTAGTACCAAAGACCCAAAGTCTTCTCCAAGAATCCTTTCTATTACCATTAAGCCTCCGAGCAGTAGTATCGCCAGCACCTCCATGGACGCATCTGATCTTTTCATTGATAAATCTAAGGATTTGACCATCAATATTACCGAAGGATAAGTTTCAATTGAGAAATCTAACCATCCATTATGCAAGACCATTCTATTATTTTCCATATATGAAAACAAGTAGAAGTACTTTTCCCTCAAATTAACTGATCAAATCTCATCCAGTTGCCAAGACAAAAGCATCTCAGTTTTCATATAATTATATAGACATATGAGGAGAAGTTTTTGTTGAAGACTTATATATAGCCTTAAATGTACATATATAGGTATCAAAAAACAGATATGTGTTGGCCCAAAAAATTGCACAACGTCCCAAATCCAAATTAAAGTAGAGAGATCTAGTATAAATAAAAAACTAAACAGAGAGACACAAAAATAAAGAGAGAGACCTACATATACTTGTTATTATTTAGAGTTTTTGTTATAAATATATGGGATTTACGGTTCTAATAACATAGAACAACAAAAATTTGCTTCCGTTATGACAAGCCAAAATAACGAGAGAGAGATTAAAGAAGATGAAGTGCTGAAAGTCCCCTGTAATTTTCCATAGCTTGATAATTATAGAGAAATTGCCCAACAAAGTCGTCAGATCATGAAATACCAATTCAAACTTCGGATATAAGAAATTAGGAGGGGATATGAAGTCCTTAAGACTATAAAATCAGATCGGTACTAATCAAAAGTGATCGGTACCGATCTGATTTATCAATTACAAATCATATTATATTCTTCTACTTGGTCTTCCAACTTTGATCCATCGAGTTCCATGCAATTTTTCTTAGAAAACAAGTTGTTGTTGAGAGGGTTTGACAATTTCCTTTTCTTTAGAGCTTATTTAGAGTTTTTAACCTACTTCTTCAAATATGGGCCTTAGGACAATCACCTAGCCTACTACTCACTAACCATCATCCCAGAGTTAACCATGGTGTAATAAAACAGGAAGGTATCGACCTAAAATGAGGTTGATACCGATCTAGTACCTTGTGTATTCATGCACCCCAAACTATTGAAATCTCTCCAATTACCTTACAAGCATGCCTTTAGGTCCCTGAACCACTTCGTCTTCGTCTTGACGTTTCGATATCTAAAAGCCGATTGGTCTAAAAACCATAAAACACTTGCCCCTCAAAGCATGCCTCTATTAGAAACAAAGCAAGCTTTGAAACAAGGCAAGCATATACCATTATCCATGCAATCCGTTGACCATCCAAGAGTTGTTTTGAAATGCCATCTCCATTCCAAAGACATATTCTCCATTGCTTTAAATAGTAGTTTTATCACCTTCCATGCCAAGGTCAAGATCCACATTATCCTAAAGATTGTTGCATGCCCTAGCCATATGAGAACCTACTTTTCCAATTTCTCTCATTTTTCTACTTAGTTTTGGTCGAAATTTCATGTCGATATTGATCCGATCAAGTCGGTACTAAACTATTCATCTGAATTAGAACTTCTTATAAGACCAACATTTAGTCAATTTTTTGTGCCTTCATATTCCTACTCTCTTCTATTTTAGCTTTTCGATGCCAACCCCTTATGACTTGAATGTCCAAGCCAAAACCAATCGTCATTGGCCTCCCAAAGCTACCACAGCCTTCTCCTCCTAACTACCATCTCCAGACTTCCAATTTTCCCATCGCTTCCTTCTTGAAAGAAGTCGACCCTGAGTGCACCCAAGCTTAAGTCCTTATCTATTGACCATGGCGTGTTACTGAAGTTTGTTGCTATGGTGGCTAGATCTATCGTGGGCTATGGCCTGAGGTCACCCACAGCCATCGAATGGCTGATGAGTTGTTACTGGTTTTGATTCAGATTGACCTTTCATAAAATTTCTTGGTTGCAACTTGTCCTAGGTTTCTCCTAGGTTAGACACAAGCTTGACCCAAAGTAGACACTCATAATGCTAAAAAAATTACTTGCCCTAGGTCTACTTGGCATCGACTCTCATTCCACTTCGGGTTGAATAATGGGACTGAAAGCCTTACCATAACAAAAATAATTTGCTCTTAAAATGAGTGAATTGATTCTTACCAAGATTGGTCTATCACTCTTCATTGATTTAATTTTTTATTGCATCGGTTTTCTTCCAAAAAATGGTTGCGTCGAATGCACTTTGGTGTTCAAACAATTCCACTGCATAGCTTCCCTCAGTTGTTGCATAATTCAGTGTTCCTATAAAAGAATGCCCTGCGTTGCTCTCAATAGTGGTTCCATTATCATTTTTCGACGATGACAAGTAAGATCAAACACATGGCTCCATCATGCGATGGGGCTCATTTTCCAACATTAGTGAGCTATTTACACAAAATGGTCCATTCTTCATGTATGGAACCTATGATACACTGAAGATTGACACTTCCAATTTCTCCATTCGGCATTCAGAAATTTATTGGTCAACACATATGTGCATCCACTAGATTCAAAGTGTCGGTCATACGGGATTACATTTAAAATAGAACTTCAAAACAAAACATGCCTTTCCATTTTAATATTAAGCTTTCCAATCTAGAATGACATGTCCATCTAGATTTAACATTTATGTTGGGCTATCAACTTCTCCTAATGTAAAGTCTCTTTCGGGTCAAACTTTGATATCCATGCCCACTGAAACCAAATGCTCAATTATAGTCGACCTGCGGAGATGATAGCTCAATCAGCTCTAGTCCAGAAACAACCTCCTCCTCTTAATGAACAAGTTGGCCAAAGAGTCCTAGATGATCCTCCCAAACAAATGCCAACAATTCTAACTACTAAGTCGCTCCTTACTATATGCTTCCAACATGGATTACCAAAGAGTGATGTCGTGTTGCCAATAACTAAACAATGGGTGCATAATCCTAAACTAAGCTACATAACTTGCAACAATTACATGTGCCTAGGCGTTTTTGTACCACCCTTCAATACATTCCTCTGCATGTAACTTTAGGAGCTTGGGCTCGCTCCTACTCAAGTCTATCACAATGGTTAGCCTTGTTGAGCTCTTTGCACCTTATATTCATGAATCAAATTCAGTGTCCTTCAAGCTTTAAGGAGCTAACATACCTACTGAGCTATTAATAGTAGAGAGAATCACACTCTTCCATGATCATAAAAGCTTGGTGCTGATGTAAAGTTATCGAAGCGCTCCACAACAAGCTCCCTTAATTCAAGAATGAGCATTTCTTCGTTCAATGTCCATACGGCTTCAATTAGATTTGGATCCCCAGAAGTAAAACTTATCCGTTTCCATTCTTCATATACTTGGACACTTATCATCCGGGTATCTAGTTCTTTTCCACTCTCTTTATAGATCTTCCTACTCGAGGTAGGAGCGAAGTGCACTCTGAGAATTTTTAGACCCTCAAAAGAATCGGCATTAGGTTTTGTGCCACCTTTTACATATTGACAAATGATGTCCTTTTATATCTAGAATTCTTCGTCGTTCTCGTTGAAGATCCACCAAGAGGTTTCAGGATGTCTACCAGGTCTTCTACCATCATTACCAGCTCTAAAAAGTATATCCAAAGGGGTAATAGAGGCCGATCATGGACAGCAAATGTCAAAGAAATTTCTGATAGAGCGTTGGAAGCAAATACAACCAATGAGTTATAAGGGAAAGGAGAAGAAAGAATTGAGATGGAGGCAATACACGAGGGAGGAGAAGGAATAGGAGGAGGAGAATTAGAGAAAGAAAGATAGAAGGTGATGAAGAGAATGATGATGACGAGGACTTCGGTCAAGGAGAAGATGATTCGTACGAAGATACTTCTTGAAAAGGTATCGAAAAATTGTCTTATCATGTTTAAACCAAATAGTCATTAAGACTTCCCAATAGTCTGTAGAATCGAGCATGACACTAATAGTTGAGGTGACTCCTCCAACCGATTTCTTGAAAAACATCTTTGGCTTGCTGAGTGATCTCGACATTCTGATCGATGATCTACTTAAGGGGTACTCTCCTAGATTTAGCTTACCGTCTAAGGGCCCTAACTGATGGAGGTGGGACTCCATCTTTACTACCTTCTGAACATGGTCTATAGAGTTCTTAAGGCAACATCAACACTACAAATACTTCTAGGATCACTAAAACTCACTTGCATTCGCTCTTATTTCATTATTCTAAAACCGATCCAATCCTTTCTTTCATTTCAGGTATGAAGAAATAAGAGAAATTCAACTACCTTCACTCCAATTTATCCAAGCAAAGGAGACGTACTTCAAATATATACTCATCTCCTACTAGTTCTTACAGAGAAAGAGAAATAAAAGAAGAGAGTGCATGGAGGAAGGACAAAGAATGCCAAATGGAAAGCAACTACCAGGCGGAAAGAGATATAGAAAAAGGCATGTAGAGGACAAAGAATCCTACAACCGAGGGAAAAGGCACAAAGACTAGCATGACCGCCATGGTTCCTCCTCTGGTCTTCCCCTACCTTGATCTCAACAACATCTTTCCTTCCAACAACTTCTACCGTCGCTTTCTTTGGTCACCCCTATTCCTTTGCCCTATCGATCTAAAGGGGTCTCTATTCACCTATCTTCACCTCTATTCCTGATAAGAACATGGCAAGACACCTTCCTAAATCTTCTTCTAACCAGGGTCTTATTCGACCGTGACTTTAAATACATTTATAAGGAAGAGGCAAATTGTTGGGTCGGAGGAATCCAGAACCTGATAGACTAAGGGTTTGAGTGGAGCAAACTTGCTTCATCCTCTCTAACATTTATAAAATCCATCGGACAAACATCTAATGATTTGAGTTAGAGAAGAAGAGCTATGATAAAATTATAGATAAATACAAGGAGTTGGTTAAAGCTATAGAAGGACGAGATACTTCCCATGCATTAGCTAAGAACTCCAAAGATCTTGTCAATGAGAGATAGAATGCTAAAATAAGTTCAAAATTATTATAAAAGACCAAGTTCTCATGAAGAATTTCCCATCTAAATATGCAGACTAGGAGCAAAGACGTAGCTCTCTAAAAAAGGACATGGCGCATCAGGCCAACAAAGCCGAAATTAAGAAACTCTAAGCCGAAATCGAGAAGCTTTATTCCACTTTACTACTGGAAAAGGGGAGAAATTTGAGGCTACTATAGAAAGTGAGATGATTGAGTTGAAAGAGCAGGTAACTAAAGAAAAAGAAGACTTGAATTCCACCCTTCGACAGTTCTTCATGAATGTTGTCTAATTCAAGTACCTAAAGTGATTATGAAGCACACATTCTTTCACTCCTGCCGAGTTCTGGGAAGAGTTAGTATATCACATGGTTGTGTTCACTGAAGGCCTCGCTTAAGAAGGATTAAAAGTCAAGTATCTTGATGCCGATGACATTATAAAGCTAGAAGAGGGAAAGGCAATTCTAGTTGCATAGGACACCATTGCCGCTGAAGTTTCCACTAGAGCTCCTACTAGCCTAAGCACAAAGGGCTACGTAGAATCATATCCTAAAACCTAAGAGCTTGTGATGAACATACAACATCCGAAAGGGCCAAGTCTGAGGCCACTTAAAAAATATCCTGGCTTTTGCAGTGGTCGCCTTAATTAAACCATATATTCCTCCATTTTTAATTAAAGGATGTTGTCCGCATTCAAAGAGGGGGAGATTTACAAGACCCATATTCAATAAACTCCTCCTAGAGAAGGTGTCTCCTATGTTTCTCCTACATTCAAGAAACTTCAATTCTCACTTGAGAGTGTTCTAATCTATACTTCTCTATTTGCAAACTCATAGGTGACCTATCTCTTCCACCTCCTTCTTCGCCACTTGCACAAATGTTAGGTACTGCTACTATCTCAACCAAGTCTACCTCTATTGCCATGGGCTGGTTTACTCCCATCCTTAGCTCCAAATCCATCCCTTGTCCTAACTCAAAGAAAATGGAAGCTCTGGTGGGATTGGATGATACTTTGAAGTCCTTAGGGGAAGATTTACCATTACCAACATTTTAGGCCCAATGGGTCCTATTTCTTTGTGTATAGGTTGAAGATGCTTCAAAGGTGAATATCAAGATCAAACTCGGATTAGAAAATCAAGTAGCACCGAAGAGCCAAAGCCTTCTCCAAGAATCCTTCCTATTACCATTAATACTCTAAAGGGTAGCAGCGTTGGAACCTCTACGGAGGCATCCGAGCCTCCTATTCCTAAGGATCTGACCGTTAGAATTACCGAAGGAGATACTACTCCCTTCGAAGGCATCACACTTAAGGGTAATAAGGGCTCAAAGAGACCTCCTAATAGTTTAGGTGGAAAAGCTGGCAAGAGCAAGAAGAAGGAGGTGTTGAAGAATTAAGTTCCACTTAGCCTTTAGTGATGATTAGACAGTCCCTTGTTGTCTCATTTTCCTACCTTTTCTTTTCCTTTTGTATAGGCCATGCTTGTGTGAAACAGGCCATTATAGCCGATGTACACAAAAATGAATGCAATGAACTTTGCTTTTTTTTTGTTTCAATCTCTAAACTATTTTACAAGTCTGCATTATATATATATATATGTGTGTGTGTATTCCAGGCCATATATACCTTCCTTCATATATAATATAAATTCTTATATTGCAATCCATCCATATTATACATGCCTATGTCTGTGCACTTCTTTTACTTAATACAACTCATAAAGGTATAATTCCTATTGTTGCTTTAGTTATAATTCATTATTTAGTTCTGTTTACTGCTACCAAAGAGTTTCCTATTAGCTAAACAAAACTAATAATTGACCAACTCTTTGGTTATTCCTACTTACCTTTGATCGAAATTCCTTTAATCATTTGTGAATAAATTGAGTTCTATGTCTTTTCCTATCTTCAAGAAATAACGGCTTGAAAGTCTATATCCTAACATCTTCGACCATAACAATAACCGTGTGTGATCGATATTATCCATCGACCTTCTCTATTTGACCTCGGTCAAGCCCATCCCATTGGGCCACGAGTGAGGTTGTACTTTCTTATAATTCCATTACACAATAAGTTCTGGTGTAATGACCTACTATTTTGGGACCATTCAAGTTGATAATAAAACCACACATGTCCAACTCGAATCGTTCAAAACAATAGGTTGCTATATATTTTTGGGGTAAATAGAATCAATCATAGAATCACGGACACAGAATATGCAGTGGAATAAATAAAACATAGTAGTTCATGAAATTACTGCAGAACAACATGGTTAGAAGAAAATACAACAAAAATCAAAACACAAAGAAATTCGCTAATACATAAGCAAATGAAAAATATCTGAACAAAAATAATCAAAATTACCGAAATAGCTAAGCAGATAGATAGACAGATCTCTAGCAAAGTCTCCAACTTCAAAAGGTGAGTCCTTAATGTTGTGAAACTCAGACTGACTTGACCATAAAGTAAAACAAAACACATGATTTAGAACTAATGTTCTCGTTTAGTTAAATCAACTCAAGTGAATGTAACAAAAGAAATGCAACAATAACTCAAAGGATGTTTGGGATTCCCATCCTTTAAGAATCCGTTAAACTATTTACATGTGTAGTAATATACGCTGTATACGTAATGTTTAGCAGTAAAGTATAATATTGAAAATACCGTTAAGGCGTTACCCATATCCCAATTAACACATTTTTAAAAGTGTCGTAGTTATACAATACTGTAAAAATCTGGTGGGCTACCATGAGGTACTCCATAGGTACGACACAAACTAAAATCATAGTGGGCTCGATAAGACATATGACAAGGCATAAGAGGCTATGCCCAAGGTAGGATTCTACTGTTTTGCACTACCGGACCAGTGGTAACACGTAGCAGCTACTACTGCCCACCTCGAGACACACTCCCATAATCAAAGGTGTGCACCAAATTAAATCACAAAGTAAGAGAGATGGTTTTGAAGAAGCGTGCTTGATTGGTGGAGCGACCTCACTTGGCCCGGTATAGCTCCTGTTTTAGTCGTATCAAGCTGACCAGAAGGTCAGGACTGCATTTCTTACCTCATACCAATAGCGTTCTTCAGACTATCCTACTTCGTTCTAGATTCTCCACCACATGCATAGTTGTTAAAGTGGTTTCAGAATTGGCAGAGAGTATGCCAATATCCGATCCCGGTCTCCTTAACAACCAAACATTTGTTTCACACCATGGTCATTTAAAAAAATATTTAAATAACAAATCCCGAATTAAAATTAATTCAATACTAATATATTTAACCTCAATTATATTTTAGTTTTAAAACATTTATTTTACAATTCATATTAAATCAAATTATTAAATTCCAAAATCTCATCTTTAAACTTAAATAAAGTTTTATTTAAATTTAAATCCTTTAAATAAAATTTAATTACAAATTATTCTCTACCCAACTTCATAAATTCTTTTACAAAAATTATTATATAAAATCTATATTTATTATATTAAATTAAAACTATATTTATTATATTAAAATAAAATTATATTTGCTATATTAAATTAAAACTATATTTATTATATTAAAATAAAACTATATTTATTATATTAAATTAAAACAATATTTATTATATAAAATTAAATTTAAAAAATATATTATATTTATTATATTAAATTAAATTTAAAATATATTTTGAAACTTAAATAAAATCATAAGTTAAAAATCTTACATGTGACACTATTTAAAACATATAAAATATTATTATTTCCCAAATATAAATTTTTAATTAAATCATTAAATTACATTAAATTTAAAATTTTAATTTATTAAGTCAAACAAACTTTATAATTTAGAAAATAATTTAAAACCAACCAATGGTGTCTATATATAATTTTCTACCGTGTGGTCAATTGATTGGTATATACCATTTCAACCTAAAATTATAATTAAATTTCTAGGTATATACGATTTCAACCTGTGTAACGATCCAAATTTTAGTGGTTCGAAATTTGAGTATTTAATTAATTTTAAATATTGAAAAGTTAATTTTATAGATTTAATAACTTGAATTTCAAATATAATGATTTATTAGATAATTTAATCGTTAAATTTAATAATTGAAATTGGTTAAATAATTAAAACTTGGGTTTTCAGCTTGATAAAAATAATTCAAAGTTGATTTGAATTCTTTTTAATAAAATGAAGATAAGCAAACTTTTAAATTTGATTCAAAAATGATTTAACTGATTTTAAAAATAACTCATTTTAATTAACGAGTACAAATAGCTTTTCGAGGCACAGTCTCAGATTCTAGTAATAGTGTATTATTATTGGATGTCAAATTTCATAGCGTTTTGAGTTACTGTTTGATCGTACGGGATAGAAATGCATTGAAATTAATATCAGAAATTTAATATAATAAATGGGTTCAAAAGGCTATCTTCTACATACGATCGAATTAGGTCTCGAAACTTGTTCCATTGCATTCAGAATAGGGATATAACATCAGGAACTCTAGGCAGCATGCCTCGATTGGATCCATAATATATATTTGGATATTTTGGATATTTAAATAATTCATTTGCATTGATTTGACTAGCAACCTCCATTCTTTCGTTTCAGCTACTCTACTCTTCATTCCATCCCATCCTACAAGCCACCCTATCGTCCCTCTTTCTTTTAAATACTGTAGCTAATAGAGCATGCCCAAGAAAGAAAAAATAATAAGGAATTCAAACTTCAAAAAAATTATATCTCCACTTTTACTCGATAAAAATATATGAAACTAGCTTTAAAAATCGTGATTCATCAAGGGCTTCATGCTGGTATGGGTTTGATGTGGCTTGATCGTGTTTTGGCAGTGGGAATTTTTGAGCACCAAACTAGGGTTTGGGAAATCTGATGATTTAGTGCTCGAATCGAGTTTTGGATATCGTATTTGGTTTCAGGAAGGCGAGTAGCACTTGCGGTTGATTATTGGTGGTGCTCGGTCAACAATAGAGGATCGTGATACATCGTACTGCCTGGGCATGCTTGAGAAGGTTGCGACTTACAAGGGGCATTCCAACTTTGGTTTTCAGGCATAGGTAGGTGCAGTTCGTCGAGAGAAGGTTATTGGTGAAAACGGAATCAATTTTCATTGTGTCTAGCTCCGTATCACTTAAAGATCGTGCACGACAAATTTGGGTTATTTGTGCATGTAAAGGGGATTTTCATTAAGGAGGAAGAAGTTCTAAGGGGTAAACTTGTAATTTAAAAAAATTTATATTAGTTTATTTTGTTTTAATTTAAAAATTGTATCGATAACCTATAAAATCTATAACTCCTGCATACGAGGTCCAATTAGGATGAAACTTTTTGCGTTGTGATCATGACGACGAGAGATACACAATAGAATTAGTTTGAATAGATTTGGAGACTATAGAAATTTGGGCTAAAATCGGATGTCGTCCGGTTTTAGTTCCAAATCGGAAGCTCGACGACAAAAAAAATAAATGTGAGTAAATCTCACACACTTTGGATAATTGGTTTTATTTTAAATAAGTTAAAAATTATTTATAGATTGATTGGATAGATTGATAAATTATTATCAGTTGGATGTTATATTATATATAGTAGTATATATATTAGTAGTTGGGTTGAATATTCCCGCTGATTGGAGCGGATGAGGCATTATATGCCCCCCATAATAGCGGATGACCCTTTTTATTGTGATATCCCGCCTCGAAGTGGTGCTTATATATTTGTGATCATATAACATCTCTGGTTCCAAGGAAACAGGTTGGAGGGATCCAATTGGATTCCTAAAAAATGTTGAATTTAATTTCATATATATTGATATATGATGTGTTAGAATAATCTGTTATAGATTATTATGTGGATTGATTTATTTGATGCTATATTAGCACTGGCCTTAATTTTGGTATTAAAAATACCATAAATATTTTTTTGAATTTGAAAAGGAAGTTCAAAGGTGATTTTGGAAGTGCAAATATTTATATTCAATTCTAGGATTATTTAAAAAGGGATTGAATTGGATAAAATAAATGATTGGATTTTGGATATTTATTTAGCTATTTCATAAAATGGTTTCAAATAGAGAATTTAAATTGAGGATTTTTAAACAATGGATTTTTAATAAAATTCTTAAAATATGAAATGGAAGTCGAACTCGAGATTTGAATGGTTTTGGAATATGGTTTGAATTATTTAAGAAATAAATTTATAAATAGAATTTTAATTAGAAATCGATTTATAAATAGATTTTTGTAATATGAACTTGTATAAACTGGGAATGAGTTTATGAAATTTATAAACAATGTTTATGATTATCATTCGATAAATTGGGAATATAAATTCATAGTATGAATTTATAATGAGATATGGAAATCGGTTTAGGAAGAAATAGTAAATTCTATTTTGGAATTTGGAAACAGTCATGAAATTGGAAATGTGAATTGATTTTGACAAATTGAGAGAGATTTATAAGTATAAAAATGGGTATGTTGAATTTCAAAATTGGGTTTCACAAGAAGTTAAGGTTTATTTCAGAAAAGGATTTTTATTTATTAAATTATGAAGTTTTAAAAACTATTAATTGGATTAAAATATTTCGGAAAGTTAGTTATTTAAATATTTAAATTTGTTGGAATGAATTCTAAGTTTATAAATAAGTTTTGTAAATCGATTAGGAATTTATAAATGAATTGGAATTAGTTATTGACGTTAATTTTAAAAGTGCTTTGACGTTTTAAATAATTAGTTACCGTTTTTTGAAATTAATATATATATATATAGTTTAAAAGTAAGTGATTGAAATTTATTTATAAATGCTCATGAGATTTGTGAACTGGGTTTTTATTTAGTGGTTGTGATTTTTTAAAAGAAAATCTTATAATGGAATTTGGGAACTTAAGAAATTTTAGGACAAGGTAATTTCCAAATTGTTTAGATATGGGAACTTCGAAAATGAATCTAAATTCATTAAAGGAGTTATAAATTGTTAGTTGAATTATAAATAAGTATAATCGATAATTTTTGAAAATTGTAAAATTGAATTAATATAAATTCGAAGATTTATGAGATAAGCACTGAATTTTTCTTAAGTATGGATATTAGGAACGATTTTGGGAAAAGGACTTATAATATTTTCTTAAGTATTAGAACGAAAGGTTTTGGAGATATTTTAGCGACGAAATGATTTATATAGAAATATTTTTCTAAGTAATGAATTACAAATTGGAAATTTGAAATATTTCTAAGTGATGATATGGGTTGAAATATCCTATTATGGATTTAAGTATTCGAAATCGTTTTAAATATTGAAATATCGAAAGAGATTGAATATCTTTGTAAAGATATTTTGAGATAAATGTTTGAAAGATTTATAATATGGCCTAGTGACTGCTTATGTGTGTAATTTGATAGTTAAGTAGCCAAATATCAAATCTGGCCAAATTCATTGATCGTTTCAAAGAGACCGGAATCGGATTTGATTATCTGAAAACCACTTCGATCTGATTTGAGTGTTGCGAATTGTGATATCATGAAGATAATAAAGATGGTGCTTTTGGAGATTTATTTTGTTCAGACCAAGAATAACTTATATGAATGAATGCTATCAGCACATTGTCATTGGAGGGCAATGAGCATTCTAAGCGTAAATTTAGTTGAAAGGTAATCGTAGCTTCAAGCCTCATTACCCAGAAATGACTGAAAATCAGGGAAGATGTAGCAAAGCTAAGTGGGTCACGCCCATTAGGTTATGTTGTCACCTTTCTAGATATCCTACATTAACATATTTATGGATTGGTTGTGCATGAGATCTCAAGAGGATTGCAAAGCAACCAGGGTGGTGAGATATTCGGTACTATCCAGTCAGGGGTAGGCCAGTCTTGTGTTGGTAGGGGATCTCAGCGAGGTCCTCAGTACATTTTCTAGACGTGTACTGTGATAGGTGGCACCCTAGTGTTTAGTCATTGTATGGAATCCATTCTCCAATACTTGTCTTTATGGTTTTGATTGTAGAGCCTAGTATGCTGGAATTTAATTAATGTAACAATTTCGGCTATTTTAATAAGTATTTGTACTTAGACACTATTATAACATCAGATGGTTTTTTTATAAAAAATGTGTTTTGGTTATCGTCTAGTAAAATCCCATCGTGTTTATGTGTGTCGTGGTCTTACGAGATAACTTTGATTTCAAAAGGATTTTTGAAAATAATTAAATTCAAATTGAGTGTGTTTTCTCACGCTGGTTTTTCAGACTGACTGGGGTGTTATTTTATTATAATACTTGGGTTAGACCGAGTATTGCAGATTCATGTTAGGATGCTATGGAGCTCAGGAGATGAGCTGGAGGATTTCAGGCGTATTACACGTACATAGTTATTTACGCTGTGTGTGTTGTTCTATATATTCACTACATTTGATGGTAAGTAATTATAACTGTCCAGATTAATTGTCGACTCTGTACTCTGATGATTGTATATATATTACAGTTATAGTTCCTTTGTATAAAGATATATTATTATATATTATATTTTGTTTCGCTGCGATGGTGAGATTTTGTATTGTTGTTTCTGTTTCTTCTTCTATCTCTTCTTCTTCTTCACCTAACAATTGGGTTTTTTGGCATTCGATTCCTCGGCATGTAATACAACGGTCATATTAGTGTTGATTTTCAAGGGTCGAAAATCCCGGTCGTTATAACTCGTATCCCAAATTTAGTAGTTTCAAATAAATAAAATCGCTTGCTTTTATCATTTCAACCTATAACAATTTTTTCTAATCTATATAAGATCATTTGGGTATGTATCATTTCAATCCATAGTTAGGAAACTTGTAGTGTGATGTAAAAAATAAATAAATAACGCAACATATCAGTACATATCACAACATATCATATAACAAATCATATCGTGTCATAAATGAGCATCATAACATATCATATAACATTAACTACGCAAATTTAACAATAACAACATTTGAATTGACATTTCAAATTACGTCCATTCGTTTAACCATAAGAACTTAGTCGTGAGTGGTTCTCATCTTTCGTGGCTAATGACGGTGATAACTACAATGAACAGACATGAAGCGGATACGACACGGAGATGGAGACCACAAGTCAAGCAACAACGATCCAAACTCAAAATGCGGGTACGACAAATCAAAACTTTTGAAAATAATAATTGTTTTATGAAATGAAGAAGGGAAAATGCAAAGGGGGTTCGGCCTTAGGCTTGGTGGGCTCGGCCTATAGGTGCAAAGGTGCGGCCGAAGGTAGGTAGGAAGGTGTGGATTGGGGTGGCATAGGGGGTGGAGTCTGAAGGTGGGTAAGGGTGTGTGTGTGCTCGACCGAGTGGTTTTGGGTGTGTGAGTGTGGTCGAGAGGTGGAGGGTGTGTGTGTGGAGGGGTGTGTGGATGGGGTAGGCTCAACCGAAAGAAGGTGGTAGCTTGGTAATGAGGGGTGTACGGCCGAGAGGCGTAGGGGGTGGAGGCTAGGTAGGCAGCGGCAATGCTAAAGGGAGAGAGAGGCTAGGGAAAAGGAGGCTAGGGTTTTTTAGGAATTGGATTGGAGATGGAGATGGAGGAGAAAGGAGATGAAGTTCTATAAATTGTTTCAGGCAGAAAGAATGAGAAAGAAGAGGAACTAGGAATAAAAGTACATACATTTCGTTTATCAACAGACATGTCCGTTCAGAAAAGGTACATACCCATTTAGGTAAGCTTTAGTATCCAAGCCCAACAACCAAGCTCAATAAATCAGTCCAAAGCCCAAAACCCAAATAAAAGGGAAATAGGCAAAATACACACAAATATACACCTGTTTTTACGCCATAAATTGCATAATTTAAGCTATAGAAATCGAATTTTAATGAAACGAAAAGTAGAGACCATATCAAAATTCAGTCAAGAATTAGAAAAAAAGAATAAATTTAAATTTTAAAACTTTTAAATTTTCAACCAAAAGTCAAACTTTGACTATTTTTGACCAAAATTTGAAGTTTCACAAAATTTTTCATTTTATTGAATTTGGAAAAGTATATTTCTCAATGTCCCAAAATCGTTATTTAAATTCACTTTTATTTAAATTTTAAAATATCTAACTCAAAAATTCAAATAAAATTTCTTTTAAAATTTGACTAAATTCACGGGTCGTTATACTCTCCCCACTCAAAACTTTTCGTCCCCGAAAAGAAACGAAAAAGGAGAATAGAACAGGCAGAAAAGATAAGATAGATTCGAAATGAATAGTACCTAATGCAAATAGTTTAGGATTCGAAGCACGCATGCTCTCCTCCGTTTCCTAGGTACAATCTCGATCATCTATACTCCATTGTACTTTGACCAGGTTAACAGATTTTCTCCTCAACTGCTTCATACCTCTTTCGATAATATGAAGTGGCTTTCTCTCAACTGTGAGGTTTGGCTCAACATTCAAACTCTCAAGTAAAGCAGGCTGAATAATAAAAGATGGATCATGAAGATACTTATGCACTCCAAATAGCTTCTTTGGCAAATCCACTCGATAAGCTAAAGGACCAACTCTTCATAAGATGAGGAAAAGACCAATGAATGTAGGAGCAAGCTTCCCTTTCCTACCAAAGCGAATCACATTCTTCAGCGGTGAGATCCTAAGAAAATCCTGATCGCCTACAGAAAATTCCAAAATCCTTTCTTCGCCTATCAACATGCTTCTTCTGCCTATCTTGAGCAATCCTCATCTTCCTCCTGATCTCCTCAACCTTCTCGGAAGCTTCTAGAATCATATTAGGTCTAAGAACCAAACGCTGGATTTAATCCAGTAAGATGGAGATTTGCAAGGTCGTTCGTAAAGAGCGACAAACGAGGACATTGCGATACTAGCCTGAATTCAAAGAAAGGGATTAAATAAATAGATGCTTACAGTATCCTTAATTTAAAAAAATTAAGATTATACCTGATAGTTGTTATTATGAGTGAATTCAACGAGATAGAGATGGTCTTCCTAAGATCCTTCATAATCAAGAACACATGCAGTAAGAAGATCTTCCATAATCCGATTAACTCTTTCAGTCTACCATCGGTCTGCGGATGATAACCTGTGCTTACATTCAGACAAGTACCAAAAGCTTCCTGAAATGCTTTCCAAAACTGGCTAGTAAAGATAGGATCTCGATCACAAACAATGCTTGATGGAACACTATGAGGCCTAACAGTCTCTTATATATAAATCGCAGCTAAACTCGAAGCTGTGCCATTAGACCCGACTAGAATGAAATGGGCCGACTTGGTCAGTCTATCAACAACTACCCATATACTCTCATTACCCCTTCTCATCCTCGGTAACCCATCTATAAAATCCATAGAAACCTATTTCCACTTCCAATTGGGAATTTCACGGGGTTGCAATAATACCCCGGTGTTCTGATGATCAGCCTTAACCTGTTGACAAGTGGCACATCTACTAACATAAAGGGAGATATCTCGCTTCATACCACTCCACCAATACAGCTTTTTCATATTCTGGTACATTTTCGTAACCCCTGGATGAATAGAGAGTCTGGACTGATGATTTTCCTTAAGCACTTCTTGCCTTAATCCATCGACATTCGGAACACAAATTCGATAATTAATCCTTAGAATTCCATTTTGATCGATTTATGCTCCTAATTCACCTTGGTTACCACCTTCCCTACTACAAACATTATCTTTCACGAGCTTAAGAATCTTGTCTTTATCTTGCTTGGCCGTGATACGATCCAAAACGGACGAAGAAACCACAATCTGACACAACATTGCCTTTTTTCGACTTAAGGCATCGGCTACCATATTAGCCTTCCTTGGAGTGTAGTTGATGTCGAGGTAATAAGCTACTCAGAATTCGAGTCATCTAGCTTGCCTTTGGTTCAAATCCTTCTGGGTGAAAATATACTTCAGCGACCGGTGATCCGTAAAGAGCTCAAACTTAGTTCCCAAAAGATGGTGCCTCCATAATTTCAAAGCAAACACTACAGCAAGCAATTCCAGTTGCATAATTGGCTTCATGAATCTTCAACTGATGACTGGCATAACCAATAACCTTCCCATTCTACATCAAGACAGTTCCCAAACCTTCTGGACAACATCAATGTATAACGCTAATCCTACACTTCCATTTTGAATGATAAGAATTGGTGCGGAAGTAAGTTTTCACTTTAACTCATTAAATGCAGCTTCATACTTATCATTTCAAACAAAATTAGTGTTTTTATGAGTCAAAGCAGTGAGAGATGCAGCAATCTGAGAAAATTTCTCAATAAATCTTCGATAATAACCAGCTAGGCCTAAGAAACTACGAATATTTGAAATAATTTTAGGTCTTTCCCAACCTTGATATGGAATAGGGTGTTTGAATTCAAAGAAATATAAGATAATCAAATTACAAAGGAAGAAAGGTGGATATACATACATTGATTGCGGCAACCTTAAAAGGATCGACCTAAAACCCATTTTTAGAAACAATATGCCCAAGGATCAGACTTCATTGTTCCACAAATGACATTTGGAAAAACTTAGCCTTCAACCAATGAATCCTAAGGGTCTCAAGAATAAAACTCTAGTGCGATTCATGCTTCCTCTCTGACTTAGAAAAGACAAGGATATCATCGACGAAGACAAGAACAAACTTGTCGAAAACATCATGGAAAACACGATTCATAAGATCACTGAAGAAGGGTGTTGCATTAGTAAAACCAAAAGGCATAAATAACCACTCATAGAATCCATTTTCATTATGGAAAATCATTTTGGGAATGCTCTCCTCTGCAACTCTGAGCTGGTGAAAACCGGTGGCAAGATTAAGCTGAGAGAAAAATTTAGCTCCGTAGAGCAGATCGAGCATGTTGTTGATCATGGTATAGAATATTTGTTTTTCATAGTAAGCTTATTCAGCTCCCTATAATCAACACATATCCTCAAAGAACCATCAAATTTAGTGACAAGTACCACAACTGTTCCCTTTTCGAATGACTCGGCCTAATCAAACCCTTAGAATAATAAGTCTTCTATTTGCTTCATGAACTCGACTTTCTCCCAGGATGCCATCCTTTTGGGAGGAAGAACTACTGGTTGGGATCCAGGAATAAGATCAATGTGGAATTTAATTTCCCACCTAGGAAGAAGTAAAGAGACTTCACTAAAAACATCAGGAAAGAGTTTGACAACAGGAGTGGAGTCAAGGTCACTAGGATGAGAATCGAGAGAAAAGATAAAGCTGTCAACATAATCTCGAGGCATTCAAAATGCAATCACCAAAGAATTGCCCTGGTTGTATACTAAGGAAATGGTTCGGGCTTTGCAAGAGACAACTACATCAAATCTCTTTAACCAATCACCTCGGAGCAAGAGATCAAATGCATCAAAACCAAGAACAAAGAAATTCCCTATGAATCGATGCTTATTGTAAAGGAGTTTAACCCCTTTATAAATCATACTAAGGTTGGTCGGACCACCGATAGGATTAGATGCACAAAAGGATACAGATGCACACTAAGGTTGCAAGATATGCTCAAACTTATTACAAAGATCAATAGAAATGAAGCTATGAGATACTCCAGTGTCAAATAGAACACAAACAGGAAAATCAAGCAAAGAAAAGGTGCCTTGGAGAGTACCTTGGGTATCACTAGGAGTAGGAGGAGTGGAAGAGGTCGCTGTGAAGATTCCAGATGCCTTGCCCTTCTGTTGAGTGGGACAATCCTTCTTGAAGTAGCCAGGCTGTAAGCAAATCTGGCAAATATTGTTCTTGGTCATGTGGGCTGGAGGTATAGTGGCTCTAGATGGACAACTGTTAGCATAATGCCCCTTCTGGTCGCACTTGAAGCAGGTAATGGAAGATAAGTCGATAGGCTGCCTTTGAGAAGAATATCCAATACCCTGAGTCTTTTTCCAATTCTTTTTCCGTTGAGGGAAGTTGGACTTCCTCTTCTTGGAGCTGCTAGAAGAACGCTGAGATGGAGGTGTGCGAACAACGGTTGCTTCCTTAGAAGTGGGGTTCTTATATCTAATAGCCATACCCATCAATCTAATGAAAGGGTTATGAACATGAGCAATCAAACGATCATAATACTTCAAGCGAGCTCCAACTATAAACTTCTCATTTTTCTTAAGAGGGGTATCAATCAAGCTAAGACCAAACTTGGACAGTTCTTTGTACTTCCTCTCATACTCAGAAAATGACATATTCCCCTGCTTAAGGCCCATGAATTCTCTATATAATTAAGACTTCTCGGCTTTGGGCATCCATTTAGCAATAGAAGCATCCCTGAAAATATGGTATTCAAGACATAGGGTAGATTCCAAAGAGATTGCTTAGCCAAATTTGAATCTAACTCAAGATTTATACCTACACTGATCGCAAGTGATATTTGCCTCAATAGCGTGGGCTATAATCGACTCCCACCAATCCTGGGCAGCCTCCTGCAACTTCCAAGCGGCTAATTGATGCTTCTGAGCATCGATGATTTCAAGACCTAAGAAAATCCTTTCTAAACTCCTCAGCCACTGCTGAGCCTCAATGATGCCCTCTGCTCCAGTAAACTTAGTACCACCAAGCTGAGTGTACTCCTTACAAAAGTGGTGAATTTGTCTGGTCCAATGGGTTCTGGTGCGAGACAATCCCTCAACCCTTACCGCTCTACGATTCATCTAGAAGATTCAAGGATGGATTTTAGAACAAAGGAAGAGACTCAAATTCAAAGGAATCTTAATCAAAGAGAGCTCTAACTAAGAATCAAGCAGAAACTAGAGTGATTCCGTAATTAGTTCTACTCATTCTAGGATATTAATACCCTATCTCTAATGAGTTTTCTTACGCCATAGGCTAAGGTTTTCCTTAAACCAAGGCACTGATACCAACTGCAACGACCCGCAAATCCAAACCATTCAAGTCGACAATAAAACCACACATGTCCAATTCAAATCGTTCAAAACAAAAGATTGTTATATATTTTTGAAATAAAATCGACCACAGAATCGCAGACACGAAATATGTAATGGAATAAACAAAACGGAGTAGTTCATGAAGCTACTATAGAACAACGGAGTCAGAAGTAAATACGATAGAAATCCAAATACAAAGAAGTTCGCTAATACATAAGCAAATGACAAATGTCTGAACAGAAATAACTGAAATAGCTAAGTTGAGAGATAGATATCTCTCTAGCATAGTCTCTAGTGCCAAAAGGTGAGTCTTGAATGCTGTAAAACTCAGACTGACCTGAGCATAAAGTAAAGCAAAACACTCGAGTAAGGACTAACATTCTCATGTAAGTAAATCAACTCAAGTGAAATGTAACAAATGAAATGCAATAATAACTTAAAGGATGTTTGGGATTCTCATCCTTTAAGGATCCATTAAGCTATTTACATATGTAGTAATATACGCTATATATGTTATGTCTAGCAGTAAAGTATAATATTGAAAATACCGTTAAGGCGTTACCCATTTCCCCCTTAACACATTTTTATGTGTGTCGTAGTCTATACAGTACTGGAAACTCCACCACCCAATGGGCTATCAGGGAGCACTCCATACGTACGATATAAACCAAAATAGTAGTGGGCTCGATAAGGCATATGACAAGGCACCTGAGGCTATGCTTTGGGTAGGATTCTACTGTTTTGCACTCCCGGACTAGTGATAACGCATAGCAGCTACTGCCGCCCGCCTTGAGACACACTCCCATAATCAAAGATGCACAAAAAATCAAATCACAAAGTAATAGAGATGATTTCGAAGAAGCGTGCCCGATCGGAAGAGCGACCTCACTTCGCCCGGTATAACTCCTGTTTTAGTCATATCAAGCTGATTAGAAGGTCAGGGCTGCGTTTCATACCTTATACCAATAGTGTCCGTCAGACCATCCTACTTCGTTCTGCATTCTCCACTACGTGCACAGTTGTTAAAGTAATTTCAAAATTGGCAAATAATATGGCAATATTCGGCCCCGATCTTTTTAACTATCAAACGTTTATTTCACACCATGGTCATTTTATAAAACATTTAAATAATAAATCCCAAATTATAAATTAAATCAATACTAAAATATTTAACCTCGGTTATATTTTAGATTTAAAACATTTATTTTACAATTCACATTAAATCAAATTATTACATTCCAAACCCACATCATTAAACTTAAATAAAGTCTTATTTAAATTTAAATCCTTTAAATAAAATTTAATTACAAAATATTTCCTACCTAACTTCTTAAATTTGTTTATTAAAGTTATTATATAAAATCTACATTTTATTATATTAAATTAAAACTATATTTATTATATTAAAATAAAACTATATTTATTATATTAAATTTAACTATGTATGTTATATTAAAATAAAACTATATTTATTATATTAAATTAAAAATATATTTATTATATTAAATTATATTTAAAATATAAATTTATTATATTAAAGTAAACGAAAAATATATTTTAAAACTTAAATAAAACTATAAGTTAAAAATCTTACAAGTAACACCATATTTAGCTTATAATTTAACTTTAAAACGCATAGAATATTATTATTTTCCAAATATAAATATTTAATTGAAATCATTAAATTTAATTTAAAAATTTAATTTATTAAATCAAACATACTTTATAATTTAGAAAATAATTTAAAATAACTTAAAACCGACCAACCATGTCTATATATAATTTTCAACCCTATGGTCAAGTGATTGGGTATATATCATTTCAACCCAAAATTATAATTAAATTTTCGGGTATATATCATTTCAACCTATATCCCAAATTTAATAGTTTCAAATAAATAAAATCGCTTGGGTTTATCATTTCCATCCATAATTATTTTTTCTAATCTAAAAGATCGTTGGGTTATGTATCATTTCAACCCATAGTTTGGGAACTTGTAGTGTGATATAAATAAATAAATAACGCAACATATTAGTATATATCACAGAACATATCATATAATAAATCATATCATGTCACACGTGAGCATCATATCATATCATATAATATTAACTAAGAAAATCTAATTATAACACCATTTCAATTGACATTTCAAAAAATATCCATTCACTTAATCATATGAAGTTAGTTGTGAGTGGTTCTCACCTTTCGTGGCTAATGACGGTGACAACTACAACGAACAGACACGAAGCGGATACGACATGGAGATGGAGACCACAAGCCAAGCAACAACGATCCAAACTCAAAACGATGCGAGTATGACAGATCAAAACTTCTGAAAATAATAATTTTTATGAAATGAAGAAGAGAAAATGCAAAGAGGCCAGTCTTGGGGCACTCGGCCTATAGGTGCAAGGGTGCGGCCAAAGGATGTGACGAACCGCAAATCCATATCCTTTGAATCGATAATAAACCACACATGTCGGACCCAAAAAGCACAGATTGACGGAAAGTCAGGAGAAAGAAAAGAAGAGAGAATAAGAGAAGAGAAGAAAGAGAGAAGGTAGAAAAAACAGAACCATACGGAATCTCACGTCGCAGTGGAATAAAATATAATATCATATCAATGATCTTTACAAAATAGAAACTGCATATACATACATCAATCAGAGTTCAATAATCAATCAATAATTATTAGCCTGGGTAGTTATAATAACCTGTCCTTACAATTGCTGACAATATACAACAACTAAACAAAGCACAGTGGATAATCAAAACAGATACGTCAATACGAAAATGAAGATCTCCAGCTCTCCTGCTGAAGCTCCAAAAGCACCAAATCTAAACCTGTAAATATACTCGGTCTGACCCGAGCATTGAAAAGGAAGAACGCCCAGATCAGTCTGGTAAACCAACGTGAGAAACACACTCAACTGAATTTATTAAATTACCAAACTTTTCCTTTATCAAAACAAAAGTATCTCGTAAGACATGCCCACACATAAACACAGACATGTTTTTAGCTTACGATAACTAAAGCATTTCATATTCAATCCGATTATATTATACTAGTGTCTAATATACAAATAATATTCAAAATAGCCGAAATTGTTACCGTTATTAAATTCTAGCATACCAGGCTCTACAAATAAATGGCAGGTACGTAGTGGAGTTTGGATTTCCATACAAATGACCAGGTGAAGGGACTACCTTCCGGCAGTACATCTCTAGAAGAATGTACCGAGGCACAGAACATCTGCCCTCTACCAACAAATGACCGGCCCACCTTTATAACTAGATAGTACCGAATATGTCATCCTCCGGTTGTTACCGACCTTTTCTGAGGGCCTTCTAGCATACAAACCACAATAATCAGATACACGATATCATAGCGTATAAAGATATATATAGAAGAGGATGATCATGCCCTAATGGGAGCGACCCACTTAGCCTTGCTGCATCTAACCATGTTTTGGTCATTTTCGGTTGATTTGGCCTAAGGTCACGATTACCTTTCACAAATCACAATCACACCACTTTGAGTGCCGCACGGCCATTTCCGTTTACTACTAATTGCCTTCCACAAAAATACAACCCTTAAGCTCATACATCTCACGGAGGGTGTTAAGCTAAGAGAAGTTGCCTTCTCCGCCACCATTGATGTACATTTGTAAAAACCAATGTTCGTAATCTGTAGAGGTGCAATGTCAGACAAACATCCATACAAGTTGTCTAGGAACAGGACAAACCGAAGGTACTTTCCTACCACATCCTGTCGGTAAAATCCCTAGATTAGTAGCGAATAGTCCTCGCACTGGATATTTCATAATGAAAAGACCACTGCTACACTATGTGCATTGGGATTTTAACCCCAAACGATCAACAAGCAGTCCCCCACTATGAAAATCCTGAATATCAGTACCATCATAAGCAACCTACACAATCATCACATATACGTTGGCCCGAAGTGGTTTCCAGATAAATCTGATCTCGGTCTCTTCGCACCAACAACACAAAAGAATTTCTCAACCTCACACAACAACTAAGTCTCATAGACTTATCACGTCTCCAACTTTCAACTTGCTATCCTTCGGGCCAAGAAGGAAGCTCGATAGATTTGAGTAATACTCTGCACTATACAAATCAACATCCTCAACACAAACGATAATCAAGCCTACACAGAAGGCTGTACTAAGTGTATGGCTAAATAGTTCCCACATCAAGTCGAAGGACTAAAATGGCCAAGTTTGATAGTCAGTTGTTTAACTATCAAAGCAAACAAACAAATATTTAGCACCATAAATAATCACTAATCCCTTTTACTTAATCTTTTATTAATTAAATCACTTGTCAAATATTCTTTAAAATTATCTTTAAACAAATATAATTCCAAAATCATTTCAATACTGGAAAACATTTCCATATACTTATTTAATAATAAGTAATTCACAATTCAATTTATTTTCAACACTTGGAAAATATTCCATATACTTAAAATCATGATTAAGTATATATTTTATTCTCTAAGAAAAACATTCTCTTAAACATCTTTTATTCGGGTCAAAATGAATGTTGCGTAAAACATCGTTACAACAACCCAAAATCAATAGTATATAGTTTAGAAAAAAAGATAGATATATAAATCCCAAATACTATACAAAATATTTCTTTTCGAAAATCATTTACTATAACAACAGTGTTATAGTCCATCATTTCCTTACTTCTCAAAAACGTCTATTTCAATGATGAATGTTGAAATCTATGAATTCAATACTTAACACATTTTAAAAACATCTTCAACAATTTAACTCCATTTAAAATATCACTTCCCAAAACATTATCCGTTCTATTCAATATATTATTCACTGTCCATAATCGTGAATATAATTCGTTTACCAAATCCAATATTATTTCAACATTTAATTTAAAGGATAATTTGCTGTCCAAAATCGTGAACGTAATCCCTTTATCAAATTCATTACTATTGCAAATTTAATTAAAGGATTATCCACTGTCCAAAATCATGGATATAATTCCTTTAATAAACTTCTATATTTACTTATCAAAATCAATTGATTTCAAATTTATAAAACAATGTTTATAAATTCCATTTATATATTATAAAACTTTCATTTATAAATTCCCTATATTAACAAATTCCATTCAAATCTCGTTTATATGCCAAAAATCCAAATTATAAGTTAATTTCTTATAATTCTATTTATTTGCAAAATTCATTCATTTTATAACTTCATCAATTCATAAATCTTATTCACTTATAAAATCCATTTAAAACTTTATTTTAACACTTACAAAACTACTTTATAATTCTAGTATTTTGATTTATAAGAATATCAATTTTATAAATCTTATACAAAAACCATTTATAATTATTCAAAAATCTCAACTTAAATAAACCTATTCTTTTAATAATTTACAAATCGTTATTAAAGCTTATGTAACTCCAAAACTCGTACTTAACTATTATTTCACAAAAATCATAATTTTTATAACATAAGAATTATAACTTTTCTTTATTCAAAATAAATTCATTTCTTAACACTTCAAAAATCAATAAATCATTCATTTTCAAAATCACTTTAAAAATCCTTTTTTATTTGAAATCATCACTTTAATAATTTTAAAATTCCTAAAATAGGCCCAATGATGCAACAGCACCAGATACATCAATCACATCAACCAAAACATCATATATCGTATGAATACAACATATATCACAATGTTTGTAAATAAAATCAATACTGGTGAGGAATCCAGTTGGATCCCTCTAGCCTGTCACTGCAACAAATATACATATTATAAAATATGTACAATGTCCGCTTCGAGGCAGACGTGCGTACAAAGGGTCATCTGCTCATACACGGGAACGTATTGGGTCTCATCGGCTCCAATAGGCAGGAATATATCCAAATACCAATCAATATATAGAAATCATATCATATATCATCCAAAAAGTCATCAATCATCATAAATAATATTTATTCTCACTTATATAAAAATATCAGTGAGTCAGAAAGAGTGAGTTGTACTCACAATGGTTCCAATAGCAGATGTAGTATTTTATTCCGAATAAAATTAAACAAGCGTTTAATTTTACCCAAAATTCACACTAGCTCCAATCAATTCTAAACCAGCACTAAAATATAGTGCTCGTCAATACGAACCCAACGCAACTTCATTCGTCAAAAACGGACCTTGTATGATAAAGTTATGCGGTTTTAAAGTTTGTACACATTAATATATATAAATCAATTTCATTTTTATTTTATTTTAAAACCTTTTCTCATCTCGGCCGTTCATTTCCTTTGCCCTATATCTGGGTCGTTTGCACAAGCTTCTCCTTTCTTTCTTCCCCTTCGTGAAAATCATGTACGCACTTTAACCAAATGCCGCCGTTCGAAACCATAATTATCGCGCCATCTATACGAAGCTTGAAGACGATCGGAGTCCACCATGATGTGCGCCGAAGTGAGCTTCTCCCACGCTGAGAACCCGGTCAAGCTCGGTTGAGTATTGGCCTCGAAAATTGTGACTGAACTCTAGTCGTTCAAATGAAGATTGCCGTCGATCCGTGCCTCCAAAATCGATCACAACCGTTGAATGTGAAGATCAAAAATGTACTCTACAATATTGTAGTTGGACGTTTTTGCTAATTATTTGTGGATTAAGAGATAATGGAGGAAGAAAATTCGAAATTTCTGGCCATTGAAATGATATGTGGCGGCTAGGGTTTAATGGCTAGGGTTTGAGTGAAAAATAAAGAAATGAGGGCTTTTATAGAAAATTTCCGCGCACTATTCACCCGAAATTTTTTCGAACTCGAAATGAAGCGTGCAGCCTGGCTTTTGTAATGTTTTACCCCTATTCCGAACGCAATGGAATATATATCGAAAGCCAATTTGATAATAATTGGAAGATAGGTTTTCGATTCGACTATTTAAATTTAAATTTTACTTAAACAGATTTCTACGCGTTTTAGCTTGCCACGACTAAACCGTAAATCCAATTGACACGAAATTTGAAATCCTACAATAATATAACATTACGGATCTAATGTTTTCATCGAAATCCGAGACTGTTTGAAAAATGACTATATTTACACGTCAATTAAATATTAAAATATTCAATTCCTATAAATTAACTTTTAGTTCAATTTTAAAAGTTCTCTAATATCATTCTAATTCAAATAGAATTTAATTCCACTTTATAAATCATTTTAATTCGCATTAAATCCAATTTCCAATTATTTACACTATTTAAAATATTAAATTATCGATTTAATTATCCAATTAAATCACTATATTCAAAATATAAGTTATTCAATATATAAAATTTACTTACGAACATTTAAAATAAATTAAATATACGAATTTTGAATGACTAAAATTCTGGGTCGTTATAGGTAAGTAGGAGGTTGTGGCTTGCGGTGGCTTGTGGGGTGGAGTTCGAAGGTGGGTAGATGTAACGACCCAGAATTTATGTCAATTAAAATTCGAATATTTAATTGATTTTAAATATTAATAAGTGAAATTTTTAAGTCGAATAATTTATTTTTTTGAATATCTGGATTTAATTGGATAATTAAATCGATAATTTAATGATGAAATTCCAGAAATAATTGAAATCTGGATTAAATGAGATTAAAAATGATTTATAAAGTAATATTAAATCATATTGAAGTTATAATGATGTTATAGAACTTTTAAAAATTGAATTTAAAGTTAATCTGTGAAAATTGAATATTTTAATATTTAAATCGACTACTGAAATTAGCCATTTTTCGAACAGTCTCAGAATTGGATGAAACTAGTTCCATTGGATCCATAATAGTTTTCTATTATCGGATTTCAATTTTCGTAGCAATCGGAGTTGTCGTTTGACCGTGGCAGCTCCAAATGCATCGAAATTATTTTAATATTAATTTGGCGAGTTAAAATAGTCATTTTTCAAAAAGTCTCGGATTTTGATGAAACCAGTTTCATCGGATCCATAATGTTAAATTATTGTATGGTTTCAAATTTCTTGTCAATTGGATTTACCGTTTGTCCAGGGGAAGCCAAAACGCATCGAAATAGGTTTGAATCGGTTTAATTTGAAATTGATCGTTTAATTCCATAACTTGCATATATGGTCGAATTAGCTCCCGAAAGACGTTCCATTGTGTTCGGAACGCGGGGTAAACCTTAGAAACATCTGCCGGCACGCTTCGTTTGGAGTTCGGAAAAATTTCGGGTGAATAGTGTCGCGTAATTTTCTATATAAGGCCACCATAATTCACACTTTTCACAAAACCTAGGTCACAGAAACCCTAGCCGCCGGCCCCAATTTAATGGCCAGAAATTCACAATCTTCTTCCCCATTTTTCTTCAAATCCATCAACCAATTCGTAAAACTTTCTTCTGCAAACTTGTAGAGCACTACGTGATCTACAAATCCAACGGCTGTGATCAATTTTAATTGATCGAATCAACGACAAATTGCGTTCAAAGGACGTGCGTTCATATGCATTTTTCTCAGCCAATATATGACCGAGCTTGATGATAAGCAAGGCGGTGAGGGAGTTGACGATGGCCTACGTCGTGGCGTTATCTGATCGTCGTCGAGGCAAGCAAGGTGATCGCGTTAATTTGAAAGCAAACGGCGGCTTGGGTTTCTTTTGAAACCTGGAAGTAACGAACGTGAGTGGGAAGAAATAGAGCATGGCCAGGATCTGATGTTTGCAAAATCTACAGCCAGATTGGATTTGAGGTTTAAAATAAAAAAAGAAATGTGTAATTTCATTTATATTAAAATTCGTACAATCTTTAAAATATCATAACTCTTTCATACGAGGTCCGTTTCGGACGAAACTTTTTGCGTTGGGTTCGTATTGACGAGCACTATGAAATGGAACTAGATTGGATTCATTTGGAGTTAGTGAAAATTTCTGGTAAAATTAAACGCGCGTTTAATTTTATTCGAAATAAAACGCTACGACTGATATTGGAAAATCAAGGTGAGAACTTCTCACTCAATCGAATAAATTGTTCGATTTAAATTTTAAACAGTTAGATTTAAAATTTATTGATTTTGTGATTGGATGATAATTATTAAATATTTATTGTTGAAATAGACATTATACGCCGTATATTAAGCGGAGGTTATTTATTAAAAACATATACCGCGATAATTTCACATTGAGGTGGAATTGGTATTATTATTGTACTTGGAGTTGATTTCCTGCATTATATAGTGGATGAGACCCTATTGTGCCGCATAATAGCGGATAATATTTTATAAATCCCATATACCGCGATATTCCGTACTGGAACGGAATTGGTATTGTGCTAACATCTTTGGATGCAGGGGGACATGTTGGAGGGATCCAACTGAATTCCTCAACTGTATTGATTTATTTACATATATTGTTGTATATTCTGTTATCGTATGATGATATATGATGTTTGGGTGCCGTGATTGATTATTTGGTGCTGTTGCATCATCGGATCCATTTTTGAAGTTAAAAATAACGATTTTGATTTTAAAGGGATTTTTAAAGTGACTTTTTGAGATTATACGTTTTATTAAAATTTTGAATTGATTTATCTTAAATAAATAAACGTTAAAATTTTAAAGTTATAAAAATTATGATTTTTGTGAAATATAACCAAAGTGTGATTTTTGAAATAAATAATTGATTGATTTATAAAATGGTTTAAATTGGGATTTTTGAGTAATTATAAACGATTTATATAAAAGATTTATAAAATTTATATTTATAAATTAAAATATTGGAATTATAAAACGAGTTTTTATAAGTGTTAAAATGAAGTATAATCGGATTTCATAAGTAAATGAAAATTTATAGATTCATAAATTGTGAAGTTATAAAATGAATAGATTTTTGTAGAATAAAAGATTATAAGTAATTAACTTGTAAATTAGATTTTTGTATATAAATCTAGTTATAAATTGAATTGGGTATTAAAGGAGATTTATAAATCGAAGTAGTTAAAAAATAGAAATGGAGTTTATAAATGTTGTTTTATAAATCCGTAATCGAATAAATTTGATAAGTAAATATAGAAATTATTAAGGGAATTATATCCACGATTTTGGACTGTGGAAAATCCTTTAGTTAAATATGTGGAAGTGTTGAATTTGGTAAACGATTTATATCCACGATTTTGGACAGTGGATAATCTTTTGATAAATGTGTAGAAATACTGAATGGGGCAAATAAAGTATATTCACGATTTTTGACAGTGAATATATATTATTGAATAAAATGGATATGTTTTGGAGAAGTGATATTACGAAATGAGGTAATTGTTTTAAAAAGATGTTTTAAAACGTGTTAAGTATCGAATACATAGATTTCAACATTTATTGTTGAAATAGACGTTTTCGAGAAATAGAAGGAAATGATGGACTATAACACTGTTGTTGTAGTAAATGATTTCCGAAAGGAAATGTTTTATATAGTATTGGGATTTATATATATATCTTAATTTCGAATCCATATACTAGTGATTTTGGGTCGTCGTAACGATGTTTTACATAACATTCGTTTTTGACTCAAATAAATGCGTTTAAAGAATGATTTCCTTAAAGAATGAAATATATACTTAATTTTTATTTAAGTATATTGAATATTTTCAAATGTTGAAAATAAATAGATTGTGAATTACTTATTATTTAAATAAGTATGGAAATGTATTTCTAATATGAAGTGAAATGTTTTGAGATTTTATTTTCCAAGATAAATTGAAATGTGGAAATTGATTTGAAATTGTTTTCAAATAGTTGAAGTGTGGAAATTATATATCTTATAAAGGTATTTTTGGAAAATAAATAATTTGGAAAATTATTTGGAATCTGATGATGCTGTGCAGACCTATTGATAGTTAAATAACCGACTATCAATAATTACCTTGAATGGGTATTTGTTGTGATTTGCTTGAATTTGAATGCCACACTTATTTTCAAAATATTGCGCTCACTATTCGGATTAGCCGGGAAAGGACATTTGGGTCGTATAACCCATTCCGTATATGTGATACGTCGTAATGGATTGCATTTGATGACCGGTGTTGAAGACCAGATATTTTTGAAAACGGAAGGATTACCGTCGAGTTACTCTGCATCGGCTGATCTCCGATATAGAGGTTTTATCACCCTTAGTGACGGGAAGTCCGAACGTGATTAGTGAATATCTGGATTGCAAAGGCTTCTTTGGAAGTGCCTTCGGTTCTGTTCGAGCCCGGAACAGACTTGTATGGATTGTACAAATTGAGATATAAAGCTGATTTCTTTCAAGTAGATATCTGTTGGTGGTGGAGAATTTATTCTCTTAGCTGAATACACTTCTCTGAGACATACGAGCTCAGAGGTTATGTAGTTGATGGTTATTAGTGATATACTCCCAATTTGGTAATGTGGCATGCTGAGTGTTGCTGTGTAATGATCATTGTTTGATCATTTGGGATATGATCATTTATTTGATCATTTATCTTTGTGATCATTGCTTTGATCATTTGTTGACCCAAAGCATGACTTTGTATAAAGCATGGCTTTGTGGACGAGACTTCGTTAGACCTCACACCCCGAAAATGGTCAAAACAGGAAGGATGCAGCAAGGTTCTAGGGAGTAGCGCTCCTTAGTGTATGTCATTCCTTCTGGATAGAGGTGGTATCATGGTATGGAGCCCAGATATTTAACCTATGTTGTTACTGCAAATTTATTATGTGGTTGTTGGAAATCGAGGATCCTCGGGAAGATCGGTTACGACCGGGGGATGACATGTGCGTGTCAGTAGTTACCTATTTTTGCAGAGGTAACCCGGCCTTGTGTTGGCAGAGATCCGGTTAGGTTCTCAGGTCGTCTTTCCAGAGGCGTACCTATGTGGCAATGGGAAGTTCCTTGGCCTGACCATTTGTTGGAAATCCAAAGAAACAATACGATCTTGTACGGTTTTAGTTGTAGAACCTATCATTCACTTATGGTGGCGCACCACTGTTTGGATTGTAGCTATAGTAGGCATAAGGGCGAAATGCCTATGCTGGCTAAGATTTATATTATACTTTCGAAAATGTTTTCTACACTATGCGCTAATAATAATATCAAAAATGATTTGATTTTATGTATCAAGCATCTTTGATTATCATAAGGAGAAATCTCCTCTGATTCTGCGTTTGCATTGTGTGTGCGTGCGGGAGGCCTTATGGTAGTATCATTTTCTAAAAAGCATTTCGAATCTATTTTAAAATTATCCTGTTGTTGTTTTAAAAGATAAATAACTGTTTTAAGTTCTCACACCAGTCCTATGACTGACCTGGAGTTTATTATTCCCTTCCAAAACTCTGGGTGCCTACAAATTTCAACACGGGAAGTCTGGAGTTAGGTTATCAGGTTATTCTGGATATTGGAGAGCTTTGGAGCTCAAGTGACGAGCTGGATGGCGAGACGTATCACCTATACTATGTATTATTCCGCTGTGTATTCCATATGAGGACAAGTTTATATAACTGTCCATTGATGTATTGTGTTGTATATTGACTCTGATGAGGAGATGTGATGTAATTAACTGATATAGTTCTTTGTTTAAAGATTATTCATTTATTTATCATATGTTATTCCGCTGCGATATGTGAGATTCTGATGTTGTTCTGTTGGTTTTCTTTTCTTTTTCTTCTATCTTTTTCTTCTACCTCTTCTTTTAACCCTAAGAATTCGGTTTTCCGGCATTCGACTGGGCGGCACTCAATAAAGTGAGTATCGATGTCGGTTTTCGAAAGTCGAAAAACTCAATTCGTTACATTTGGTATCAGAGCATATGGTTAAGTGACAACCATGGCTTTGTTGGGTGTTACTCGTTAGATATGGAGTTAGTAGTACTCTAGAATGAGTTTGAGGGTAATAATAGATACGAGCGCGTATTTGTTAGTGAATATAAATTGTTTTATATTGTGATGATTGGTTTGTTGAGTGGTATATGGATTCTGGTCAATACGAGTAATTAACGTTATTGATAGGGATCTCTAATCACTTATTCAGAACAATTCGACACGATATTGTTTTAAATTGGGTAAATGAAATAATTTTACCTCGATTATATTTTGTATATAAAGGGAGTAATTTTTCAGAAATTATTAAAGTGTATATAATTGATTGTTTGGTTGTTGAAAATGTAAATATATATATATAAGTTAATAAAAGTTGTTTGAATAATATGAATGAAAACAAAAATTGTAAAAGAATGAATTGTATAAGCGAAAGATTTATAAAGATGAAATTATAATTAAAATGATTTACAATGGTAAAATAATCTTATATATAAGAAGTGAAACTATATAATAAAATATTTGTAAATGTGATTTATAATCTAAACTAAAATTCCAGAGAAGTGTTTTGAAAGGATTCGATATTTTGGAAAATTGTTTTGGAGAGATGAAAGCTCTAAACCCTTTTAGGCCACTGGAAAATAATTCCGATGATGATTGCAACATCATTGGTGTTCATTTTCGGGTTTCCAAAAGAGGAATTGCTGCTAGATTATTTTAAATGAAAGTTGGTTGGAAAAAATTTGGGTTTGGTTTTGGAAATTCAATAGATAAATTGAATTGATTTCAAAAATGGTTTTGAAAAGTTGAAAAGACTCTGGAATCCTATTTAAAAATATTTATGGGAATGATAAATAAGTTGATAACTTATACAATTTGAATTTTGATAGAATAAATTTAACTTAAAGGATAGAGTTAAATTAAAGTAAGTGTAAGTGAATCAATAAAATCCAAGTAGCAATTGATTGAATATAAGTTGTATAACTTATAAAATGAGAAAATTTAAGTGAAGTTGGACAAATGATATTTGAAATGGAATATAACTTAAGTGATGTTGAATAAATTGATTTTTGTAACAAAGTAAAATAATCTAGTGAATTAAATGGATGTGAACTTGAGTTATATAAATGAAATTCAACTTGAAATGTAAATGAATTAGCAGTTGAATGAATGAATAGACTGAATGTTAATCAATCTATTGTAAATGAATTGAGATGGAATAATGAATATAAGTGTTAATTCATTAAAAGGAAGTTGAATAGATTGAATGAGTCAATTTAATATCAACCAATTGAATTAAAGGTGTTGAACCAAATTGAAATGTAAATTAAATAATTTGGTTGTGTTGAATATACATTGATTGTTATTTGATTGTTAGTTGATTGTATATAATTCATTAAGTGTTAATGAAATTGAATTAGCCAAATTGAAAAGCTATGTAATTGAATTCAAGTTGATAAGTAAATAAACTTGAATAGAATTGAATTTGATTCAAACAGAAAGTGAACTAATTTGAATTTAATTAGTGAATGTGAACTAGTTGGAAACGAATGAATGAATGTTAACAAAATCCAATGTTAACAAACCAGATGTGATTAAGATTGAAAACCAATTCAATGAATAGCAATGAGAAGTGAATGTATATTGATTTATTGGATGTTAGTTGGATGATAATGGTTTGATGGTTGCAATTATTTCTTTTATTGCATTGCTATATTAGCACATGTAGTTATTATGTTGCTATGTGTTGTATATCGATATTATTTTCTATATACATGTTCTCATTTGTTTGATTTAGTGTTTAGTAGGTGCGGATGGCGTTTGCTTTGCATTTGGAGCTCGCTTTCGCGCTATATTAGCCGTATACGCTCGCTAATAATAAATAAGATACATATCTCGGATTAAATATCATACTTTTACACTTTTTTCCCTACGGGATGCCTCATCAATTAATGAGATGTATATTTGTGATATATATATACTGTCATTTTTTTTCGGATCGAGCCGCGCAAAGGAGGCTATGGCGAATTTTTTCGAAAGTTTAAGGCGTTAGAATATTTTTGAGAAAATTGGAAATTTTTTGAAAACTTAGTAAAAGTTGTTGAAAGAAGTTTAACTATTGGATTTTGAAAAAGTTAAACACTTAAGAGATGTGTAAACCTAATTTGATGGTTTGTTTTAGAAAGTTAATGGATTTTGTGAATTTCTCTTACCTGGTAATTTCGAGGACGAAATTCTTTTAAGGAGGGAAGATTGTAACGACCTAGAATTTCTGTCAATTAAAATTCAAATATTTAATTGATTTTAAATATTAATAAGTGAAAATTTTAAGTCGAATAATTTATTTTTTTGAATATCTGGATTTAATTGGATAATTAAATCGATAATTTAATGATGAAATTCCAGAAATAATTGAAATCTGGATTAAATGAGATTAAAAATGATTTATAAAGTTATATTAAATCATATTAAAGTTATAATGATGTTATAGAACTTTTAAAAATTGAATTTAAAGTTAATCTGTGAAAATTGAATATTTTAATATTTAAATCGACTAGTGAAATTAGCCATTTTTCGAACAATCTCAGAATTGGACGAAACTAGTTCCATTGGATCCATAATAGTATTTTATTATCGGATTTCAATTTTCGTAGCAATCGGAGTTGTCGTTTGACCGTGGCAGCTCCAAACGCATCGAAATTATTTTAATATTAATTTGGCGAGTTAAAATAGTCATTTTTCAAAAAGTCTCGGATTTCGATGAAACCAGTTTCATCGGATCCGTAATGTTAAATTATTGTATGGTTTCAAATTTCATGTCAATTGGATTTACCATTTCTCCAGGGGAAGCCAAAACGCATCAAAATCGGTTTGAATCGGTTTAATTTGAAATTGATCGTTTAATTCCGTAACTTGCATATATGATCGAATTAGCTCCCGAAACACGTTCCATTGTGTTCGGAACGCGGGGTAAATCTTAGAAACGTCAGCCGGCACGCTTCGTTTGGAGTTCGGAAAAATTTCGGGTGAATAGTGTCACATAATTTTCTATATAAGGCCACCATAATTCACACTTTTCACAAAACCTAGGTCACAGAAACCCTAGCTGCCGGCTCCAATTTAATGGCCAGAAATTCACAATCTTCTTCCCCATTTTTCTCCAAATCTATCAACCAATTCGTAAAACTTTCTTCTGCAAACTTGTAGAGCACTACGTGATCTACAAATCCAACGGCTGTGATCAATTTAAATTGATCGAATCAACGACAAATTGCGTTCAAAGGACGTGCGTTCATATGCATTTTTCTCAGCCAAAATATGACCGAGCTTGATGATAATCAAGGGGGTGAGGGAGTTGACGATGGCCTACGTCGTGGCGTTATCTGATCGTCGTCGAGGCAAGCAAGGTGATCGCGTTAATTTGAAAGCAAACGGCGGCTTGGGTTTCTTTTGAAACCTGGAAGTAACGAACGTGAGTGGGAAGAAATAGAGCATGGCCAGGATCTGATGTTTGCAAAATCTACGGCCAGATTGGATTTGAGGTTTAAAATAAAAAAAGAAATGTGTAATTTCATTTATATTAAAATTCGTACAATCTTTAAAATGTCATAACTCTTTCAGACGAGGTCCGTTTCGGACGAAACTTTTTGCACCGGGTTCGTATTGACAAGCACTACGCAATGGAACAAGATTGGAGTCATTTGGAGTTAGTGAAAATTTCGGGTAAAATTAAACGCGCGTTTAATTTTATCTGAAATAAAACGCTACGACTGATATCGGAAAATTAAGGTGAGAACTTCTCACTCAATCGAATAAATTGTTCGATTTAAATTTTAAACAGTTAGATTTAAAATTTATTGATTGTGTGATTGGATGATAATTATTAAATATTTATTGTTGAAATAGACATTATACGTCGTATATTAAACGGAGGTTATTTATTAAAAACATATACCGCGATAATTTCACATTGAGGTGGAATTGGAATTATATTGTACTTGGAGTTGATTTCCCGCATTATATAGCGGATGGGACCCTATTGTGCCGCATAATAGCGGATAATATTTTATAAATCCCATATACCGCGTTATTCCGTACTGGAACGGAATTGGTATTGTGCTAACATCTTTGGATGCAGGGGGACAGGTTGGAGGGATCCAACTGGATTCCTCAACTGTATTGATTTATTTACAGATATTGTTGTATATTCTGTTATCGTATGATGATATATGATGTTTGGGTATCGTGATTGATTATTTGGTGTTGTTGCATCATCGGATCCATTTTTGAAGTTAAAAATAACGATTTTGATTTTAAAGGGATTTTTAAAGTGATTTTTTGAGATTATACGTTTTATTAAAATTTTGAATTGATTTATCTTAAATAAATAAACGTTAAAATTTTAAAGTTATAAAAATTATGATTTTTGTGAAATATAACCAAAGTGTGATTTTTGAAATAAATAGTTGATTGATTTATAAAATGGTTTAAATTGGGATTTTTGAATAATTATAAACGATTTATGTAAAAGATTTATAAAATTGATATTTATAAATTAAAATATTGGAATTATAAAACAAGTTTTTATAAGTGTTAAAATGAAGTATAATCGGATCTCATAAGTAAATGAAAATTTATAGATTCATAAATTGTGAAGTTATAAAATGAATAGATTTATGTAGAATAAAAGATTATAAGTAATTAACTTGTAAATTAGATTTTTGTATATAAATCTAGTTATAAATTGAATTGGGTATTAAAGGAGATTTATAAATCGAAGTAGTTATAAAATAGAAATGGAGTTTATAAATGTTGTTTTATAAATCCGTAATTGAATAAATTTGATAAGTAAATATAGAAATTATTAAGGGAATTATATCCATGATTTTGGACTGTGGAAAATCCTTTAATTAAATATGTGGAAGTGTTGAATTTGGTAAACGATTTATATCCACGATTTTGGACAGTGGATAATCTTTTGATAAATGTGTAGAAATACTGAATGAAGCAAATAAAGTATATTCACGATTTTTGACAGTGAATATATATTATTGAATAAAATGGATATGTTTTGGAGAAGTGATATTACGAAATGAGGTAATTGTTTTAAAAAGATGTTTTAAAACGTGTTGAGTATCGAATACATAGATTTCAACATTTATTGTTTAAATAGACGTTTTCAAGAAATAGAAGGAAATGATGGACTATAACACTGTTGTTATAGTAAATGATTTCCAAAAGGAAATGTTTTATATAGTATTGGGATTTATATATCTATCTTAATTTCGAATCCCGATACTAGTGATTTTGGGTCGTCGTAACGATGTTTTACGTAACATTCGTTTTTGACTCAAATAAATGCGTTTAAAGAATGATTTCCTTAAAGAATGAAATATATACTTAATTTTGATTTAAGTATATTGAATATTTTCAAATGTTGAAAATAAATAGATTGTGAATTACTTATTATTTAAATAAGTATGGAAATGTTTTTCCAATATGAAGTGAAATGTTTTGAGATTTTATTTTCCAAGATAAATTAAAATGTGGAAATTGATTTGAAATTGTTTTCAAATAGTTGAAGTGTGGAAATTATATATCTTATAAAGGTATTTTTGGAAATTAAATAATTTGGAAAATTATTTGGAATCTGATGATGCTGTGCAGACCTATTGATAGTTAAATAACCGACTATCAATAATTACCTTGAACGGGTATTTGTTGTGATTTGCTTGAATTTGAATGCCACACTTATTTTCAAAATATTGCGCTCACCATTCGGGTTAGCCGGGAAAGGACATTTGGGTCGTATAACCCATTCCGAATATGTGATACGTCGTAATGGATTGCATTTGATGACCGGTGTTGAAGACCGGATATTTTTGAAAACGGAAGGATTACCGTCGAGTTACTCTGCATCGGCTGATCTCCGATATAGAGGTTTTATCACCCTTAGTGATGGGAAGTCCGAACGTGATTAGTGAATATCTGGATTGCAAGGGCTTCTTTGGAAGTGCCTTCGGTTCTGTTCGAGCTCGGAACAGACTTGTATGGATTGTATGTCTGACGTTACAAATTGAGATATAAAGCTGATTTCTTTCAAGTACATATCTGTTGGTGGCGGAGAATTTATTCTCTTAGCTTAACACCCTTCTCTAAGACGTACGAGCTCAGAGGTTATGTAGATGATGGTTACTAGTGATATACTCCCAATTTGGTAATGTGGCATGCTGAGTGTTGCTGTGTAATGATCATTATTTGATCATTTGGGATATGATCATTTGTTTGATAATTTATCTTTGTGATCATTGCTTTGATCATTTGTTGACCCAAAGCATTACTTTGTATAAAGCGTGGCTTTGTGGACGAGACTTCGTCGGACCTCACACCCTGGAAATGGTCAAAACAGGAAGGATGCAACAAGGTTCTAGGGAGTAGCGCCCCTTAGTGTATGTCATTCCTTCTGGATAGAGGTGGTATCATGGTATGGAGCCCAGATATTTAACCTATGTTGTTACTGCAAATTTATTATGTGGTTGTTGGAAATCGAGGATCCTCGGGAAGATCGATTACGATCGGAGGATGACATGTGCGTGTCAGTAGTTACCTATTTTTGTAGAGGTAACCTGGCCTTGTGTTGGCAGAGATTCGGTTAGGTTCTCGGGTCGTCTTTCCAGAGGCGTACCTATGTGGCAATGGGAAGTTCCTTGGCCTGACCATTTGTTGGAAATCCAAAGAAACAATACGATCTTGTACGGTTTTAGTTGTAGAACCTATCATTCACTTACGGTGGCGCCCCACTGTTTCGATGGTAGCTATAGTAGGCATAAGTGCGAAATGCCTATGCTGGCTAAGATTTATATTATACTTTCGAAAATGTTTTCTACACTATGCACTAATAATAATATCAAAAATGATTTGATTTTGCGTATCAAACATCCTTGACTATCATAAGGAGAAATCTCCTCCGATTCTGCGTTTACATTGTGTGTGTGTGCGGGAGGCCTTATGGTAGTCTCATTTTCTAAAAAGCATTTTGAATCTATTTTAAAATTATCCTGTTGTTGTTTTAAAAGATAAATAACTGTTTTAAGTTCTCACACCAGTCCCATGACTGACCTGGAGTTTATTGTTCCCTTCCTAAACTCTGGGTGCCCACAAATTTCCACACGGACAGTCTGGAGTTAGGTTATCAGATTATTCTGGATATTGGAGAGCTTTGGAGCTCAAGTGACGAGCTGGATAGCGAGACGTATCACCTATACTATGTTTTATTCCGTTGTGTATTCCATATGAGGACAAGTTTATATAACTGGACATTGATGTATTGTGTTGTATATTGACTCTGATGAGTAGATGTGATGTAATTAACTGATATAGTTCTTTGTTTAAAGATTATTCATTTATCTATTATATGTTGTTCCGCTGCGTTATGTGAGATTCTGATGTTGTTCTGTTGCTTTTCTTTTCTTTTTCTTCTATCTTTTTCTTCTACCTCTTCTTTTAACCCTAGCAATTCGGTTTTCCAGCATTCGACTGGGCGACATTCGATAAAGTGAGTATCGATGTCGATTTTCGAAAGTCGAAAAACTCAATTCGTTACAGTAGAGGTGTGTGGTGTGTGTACTCGGCTGAGTGGTTTGGGTGTGTGGGTGTGGTGTGTGGCTGAGAGGAGGTGGAGGGTATATGTGTGGATGAGGTAGGCTCGACCGAAAGAAGGTGGATGCTTGGTGGTAAAGGGTGTACGGCCGAGAGGTGTAGGGGTGGAGGCTTGGTAGGCGGCGGCAAGGCTAAGGGGAGAGAAAGAGAAGCTAGGGAAAAGTAGGCTAGGGTTTTTAAGGAATTGGATTGGAGATGGACATGGAGGAGGAAGGGGATGAAGTTTTGTAAATTGTTTCAAGCAGAAAGAATGAGAAAAAAGAGGAACCATGAATAAAAGTATGTACATTTCCTTTCTTAATAGACATGTCCATTCAGAAAAGGTACGTACCCATTTAGGTGACCTTTAGTATCCAAACCCAAATATCAAGCCCAATAAATCAATCCAAAGCCCAAAACCCAAATAAAAAAATAACAGGGAAAATACTCACAAATATACAAGCGTTTTAACGCTGTAAATTGTAGATTTAAAGCTATAGAAATTGGATTTTAACGAAATGAAAAATGGAGACCATATCAGAATTCAGTTAAGAATTAGAAAAAAAGAATAAATTTAAATTTTCAATAAAAAGTCGAACTTTGACTAATTTTGACCAAAATTTGAAATTTGACAAAATTTTCCATTTTATTGAATTTGGAAAGTATATTACTCAGTGTCCCAAATCATTATTTAAATTCACATTTATTTAAATTTTAAAATATTTAACTCAAAATTCAAATAAAATTTCTTTTAAAATTTGACTGAATTCACAAGTCATTACACTTGCCTACGAGAATCGGCGTTCTAAATGCTAGAATATGGACATCACTCCTTCACCTTGCCTATTTTTGAGCATCGATGGAAGGTTGATAACATGGGACAAATTGTTTGATTGTCCCTAGACCGTTTACACTCTCATGGTCTTGATCCTAGACTAAAGGAGTCTAGCGTACAAATTTTTGGGTAACGGTTCTCAATCTCACGTACCTTTGGACATCAAACGAAAACATCCATTAACCATCCTTTCTTATCCATGGTTAGAAATTTCCTGCTAGGATGTATGTGTGTTCATTGAAAATCCTTTCCATATACCAATTCCTATCTCCGAGAACTGGTGCTTCGAATGCTATCTTTGGGCATCCGCTCTCATGTTACTTATCTCTGGGTATTGATTAAGAGTATCCTTTGATTGTCCTCGGTTATCTCTTGAAACTGCTACTTATGTTCTTGATTTTTGGTCATCCCTCATTGACTTTGCCTATCTTTGGGTATTGGTTAATAACAGAGGGATATATTCGAATTGTCTGATCGGCTATAGATTATACTTCCTTGTCCTGATCCTGGACCGAAGAAGTCAATACCCATCATCAAATACCTGATTGTACTTCTAATGATGCAGCATATGGTTTAGCTTATAAGAACACGGTTTCATTAGTTCAAGAATATATCTTTATTTGTAAGTGAAAATGTGTAAAGTCCTTTCTTATTACATTGCCATAATTTCTCTATGGTTGCATATATGTAGAAAATAAAGTAAGTAAATCTTAGTGAAATAGCATCACTAAAGGTTAATAATCCATGCCCGTGGAATTGAAATTCCATCAATACTAGCTAGCTTCAAAGTTCTAATTCTAAGCTTTTGTTTGATTGTGTAAGGACCTATCCAATTTTGACTAAGAACCTATATACTTGGGAGTACTTATTTCGACAAGAGGTCCCACACTTAGAAGGTGCGACTTCAGACCTTGGTGTTAAAATGCCACACTACTCTTTTCTAGCGAGCAGCTACCCTTAATATGGCCTCTACTCTCTTTTCATTAATAAAATTGAGGGGCTCTAGCAAAAGTTCTTGGTGATCTTAGGGTCATAGTATTTTTTAATGAGAAGGGATTTCCAATTTAATCGGAGTCCTAGCCTCTGGTCAGTAGGCCAAAGCGAATGGTGTATGTCCATTTGTGGACTTGCGGGTCGTCGTGTGCGCCCACGGTGCAAGTGGAAGCTCATCGACCTGGTTGCCTTTGGTTTTAGTTAAACATTTCTCCAAGATGGATTTGATGATTTTATTGACTATCTCCACCTATCCATTTGCCTATGGGTGTGCGACCATTGAAAATCTTTTCTCGATCTTATACTGGTTATAGAAATCCTCGAACTTGGTATGTTTGAACTAAGTTCCATTACATGTTATAATTTTTTAGGGTACTCCAAATCTACAGTTAATTTTATTCGTCATAGAGCTGATCACTTTCCTTGTTGTGATCGTGGCAAGCGGTTTTGCTTCATCCCACTTTGTGAAAAAGTCCATCGAAATAATAGGATACTTAGCTCCTGCTATCGACATCTGTAGCACATTGATTATATCATTTCCAAAAACCACAAATAGCCATGGGCTAACCATTTTTGTCGCTTTGTGTATATGGCTTTTGTAATTTTCACAAACCTTAAGCATCAGTCGCATCATTTGGTGTAATCATCAGTAATCATATTTGTTTCTAGTTAGAAGTATATATGGTGAAGTATCACCTTTGTTGATGCATGCCTCCTAGTGTAGTTACCATAACCACTATTATGGATTTCAATGAGGATTTTTCTAGCTTTATTCTTGGTTAGCCACTAAAGCAGGGGATTGAGAAACCTCTCCTATATTGCACATCTTCTTGCATTGTAACCCTTATTTATTCCTTTTGACAGAGCCCTTAAACATTTAATCCTTCGTCGAAGTCATCCATGACTCCTTTTCCTCCACAGTCTCTAAAGTCTAGTCAACGTCCATCTGGTTAATGCTTGGAGCCGATAAATCCTTCGCTGGACCCAATCCTATCAATTACTCATGTAATATCACATATTGGGGTTAAAATATGGAAAAATAAGTAAACTAATCGCATAATAAAATAAAATGAAAGCAAAGCACTTAAGAAAGAAAGAATGAATGAAGGAAGATGAATTAAGGGTTTATTAATATTAGGTTAGAAATGGGAAATGGGAATTTAGCCTAAGGCCAAAATTAATAACTCCTTACATTCCCAAATTAGTATTCATTCTCCCCTTATTCACAAAATAATAGTACGATGCTTAGGCTCACCAAGAAGGAGAATAACTAAGAGATAAGGAATCCATATTTTCAACTTTAAGAGAAAGAAGATTAACAAGTTTTCGTAATCTAGGTGAGTTAAAATCATTCTCTAAAACCTTCTCTAGCATGTTTAAATTTAGATTTCAATGAGAATGCATAATTTGATGATTTTCACGTGTTTGGATGATTAATCCTTATTTTAATTATGGTGTAGAATTTAATTAAGGTGAATTATTTCATGTTTTAGGCCAAAATACTGTTAAATATATTCAAATACCATGAAGTGTTTATATGAAATTCATAAGAATGAAATAGAAATGAATTTCTAGTTTCACAATTTTTAGAGTTAACATGGGAACTTTATTTATTTTCTAAGTTGGGAATATAGTTAATTTCAGGTAAATTAATTATTAAAAGTAACAAAATTAATTATTTTGATCTAAAGTTGTAGAAAAAAGTAAAGTATTATAAAACTGATTTTTGATGAAATTTTTGAATTTTTTCCATTACTTTTTGATTTTTTGTGAATTATTTGGTGAATAAAAAATTAAATAGTTAAGGTAAAGTTGACTACTAATTAATTAGGTGGTTAAATATATTTGAAAAGAAACTGAAAAATAAGGAGCCCACCACTGTAAATTTGACACTAAATGAGAGTTGGTGTATAGTGATTACTTCATAAGGAATTAAATCGGTTTTCAAAATAATTACGAGTGTGTCATGTATGATACGAAAGACCTATTTATACCTTTCTCACGTAAACTAATTAGGGAATATAACACAACGACCCTAAATTGTTTATAGGCTATGGCAGTTGAAGCCATCTATCCACAAAGGCTCGGTATAGAACTTAGCACGCGATAACTTAAATAGAATTAGCATGCGATGGCTATGAATATGATAGCTTGTAATGGCTTTGGAAGAATAAGGCATGATGGCTATTATGGATTAGAAGCAATGGCTTTGAGTTTATTAGGCATGATGGCTCAGGTTGAATTAGGCGAGATGGATTTAGATGGAATACGCACGATGGCTATTGTGTGATAGCATGCGATATCTAAGTGTAAAATAGCATATGATGGCTATAGGCGTGATATTACACGATGATTGAAACAACCCGTATTTTTAACTATTTTAAATTATAAAATTTAATATGATTATTGAATGAAAATGGTTAGAAATAATTATTTAATGATTATTAATGTGATTTATTGGAGAATTAAATTATTTAAATTTAATATTGGAAATTATTTGAATAGTTGAATTTTAGATTTGAAATGAGTAAGAATGATATTGGAAGTTGATGTAAATTTTACTTTAAAAATGATGAAGACTGATAACGTTTGAAATTGGATTTAAAGTGAAATAATTAGAAATTAGAAATTTTATATTTTAACTAATGTGTAAAAATATCCATTTTGGCCACTATCTTGAATTTTTTTCGAAACCAGTTTTATTGAATCCGTAATAGTAAATTATTATAGGATTTCAAATTTCATAGCGACCGGACTTATCGTTTGCCCGTGCGAGCTTGAAATGTGTAGAAATTAATTTCAGAATTTAATTAAAATAAATTGATTTTGAAAAGCTATCTTCTGCATACGATTGAATTAGGCCTTGAAACTAGTTTTATTGTATTTGGAATGGGGGTAAAACGTTATAAACGCCTAGCGGCATGCTTCATTTGGAGTTCGAAATCTTGGGCGTATATAAGCGAGATGTTTTCTAATTTTAATAATAATATATATATATAACCATTTAAGTCAACCTCGTACATTCTGCCTCAAGCTTATCTCCCATCGCACTTTTACCCCTCCTTTAATCTCTCATTTCAAATTGCCTCAGATCCACAAAAAAGAAGAAGCAAGACACGACCAAATCGTGTTCGACTAAGGGTCGCGGCCGCACACACGAGCGGTGGAGACATGAGGTGGCGCGCAATGGGGTTTGTCGATCGGTTGCTTCGTCGTCGTTCTAAGTTTTGGGTTGCAAGCGTATGCTGGGGAGATTGATTTCGAGCGCGTAGGCTGAGCGCATGAGAGGCCGAAGGTGTGGCTCGATGGCAGGCGAGACGGTGTTGGTGGTTGGCCTGATGATGGAGGGCATACATTTATTATAAAAAAATGTTGAGGTCACGATTTCAGTTGTAAAGGGGGCAGCGACATCTCGATTTGGAGATGGTCGATGACAGTGAATGAAAGGGTAAGGAGTTAATTTTAATTAATTGGTTAATTAGTTTAAGTATATCAATATTAATAAAATCGATATCTTTTGCGCTTGAGGTCCGTTTTGGAGGAAACGAATTACAGTGGATCCGTATCGATGTAGCTGCAGCTTGTATCGAAGTGGCATTTATGTGAAGCTGGAAATTTCAGTTTCAAATAGAAAAGTGAGTGTTTTATACGCTCACAATTAACTGAAATAATTTTTATGTTAGTTAAATTTATATCGTGAAGTGATTTAAATTTATTGACTGTTGTTTAGTAAAATTTAGCTGGCATTTAAATTGATATGAATTAAAATGATTGAAATTTGAATTGGTAGTTAAAGTTTGAAATGAAAATTAAATTGTTAGTTAAATTCCCGATTTCTGATAACTAGCAAATTGTTATGACTTATTGACTGTTTGGATGTTGATTATGATGGATGCTATTGATTACGATTTGGATGATTTGGATGTTTAATTATTTTTAATATATCATGTTATCATCTTATATATTATTTATAGTATATAAAACTGTAAATTGAATTATTTCAAATAAATTAAGAAATAGTTTGAAATGATATACCTATGACATTTATTTCGAATTGAGACGATATATATCCATTCCTAAATTAAATTACAATAATTGATTCACTTGGCCATAGGATATAGAATTATATAGGGACACCGGGTTGGTTAAATTAAATGATTTTAAATTTTGATTTGAAATTATTCAAATGATTTGATTTAAAGAAATAAAAATCAATTTTTTTTGAAATTGAACTATTCTCTTGATCTCGGAATGTTGAAATCTAAATTTGGAAACATGAATTGTTTAAATAATCAAAGTTGAGATTTTGAAGTTAAAATTGAAATATGATTTGAATTTCAAAATTGATTCGTTTTAAAAGATTGGACTTTTATTCGAACTTTGGATATTACTAAGAAAAGTAATATAAAACGATAATTCAAAATGGAGCTTAGAATTTAATTATATTTGAAGGTTTGGATTTTAAATTTGGATATTGAAGGTTAATTTGATTTAAGTGATTTGAATCGATATTTTAAAGATCGAACTCGAAATTGATATAAATCAAAATGGTTTAAATTTGAGAATTGAGTTGAAAATTTAATCATTGAATCAGATAGTTGAAATTGAAATTAATTTAGGATTGAGATTGAAATCAAATTGGAATTGAAAGCGAAATCGAATTGATTCAAAATCAAAATCGAAATTAGCTGAATTGTAATTGGAGTCGAAGTAAAATTCGACTTGAAATCGAAATTGAATTGAAATGGAAATTATAAGTGATTTGAATTGGAAAATTTGGAAAGTGTACCGGCTAGATTTTGAAACTATTTTCAAATGAATTATTCTAGTATAAATTGTTTAAAATTTATCTTCTTTAAATATTCAAATTATTTTGATTTTTTTAAACTATTTTACTATATAAACCATTTTTCTAACTCAAACTATTTTCTATTAAACTATTTTAACTATTTAATTATTTTAAAACTATTAAAACTATTTTTCTAAAATTCAAATTGGTCAAAAGAGTGGAATGTTTTTATTTGAATCTTGGATTTAAATGCGAATGAGGTTAAAATGAAGTTATAACCTAAATTGGAATTCAAAACGATTTTGGAAGCGAAATCAAGATATTAAGGTAAAAATGATATGGTATATTTTGAGTAAATATGATGACTTTGAAATGGAGTTGATTTTAAAGCGAATATGATATTTTGATATCAAGTACGAATTGTTTCCGAAATTTAAAAGTACCAACCGGTGTGTAAAATGACATTTGATTGTTAAAGAGACCGGGACCTCTTATTGGCCTACTCTCTATCAATATTGAAACCACTTTGATAACCGTGTACGTGGTGGATAACATCTAGAATGTAGCGGTTGAATTGGAGAACGTTTACTAAAATAAAGTAAGAGAACGATGATGGATAGCCTTGACACTTGTGTCATAATTAGGATGACTAAAAAAGGTGCCTATGTCTGGCCATTGAGGTTAGCTACCTCTAGTGACATTGATCCCTGGTATTACTATTGTGATTTTGACTCGCTGAGTGCACCTTTTTGTTTAGATTAATTTTCGTGGTCGGCCATGGATGTGTTACGACCAACCAGAAAGGGTGAACTGGCAGAATCCAACCTTGGGCATTGCCCCACATGCCTTGTCAAATTTATCCTTATACAAACTCATTATAACTTTGGTTTAGTATTGTACCTATAAGGGATTCACTAGCTACCGACGTTACTGGTTGTATTACATGACTGACATAGACTACATGTTATAAAATGTGTTAAGGTGGATCAATGTAAAGCGTTAACGCTATTTTGATATTTATTTTACTAATAGACATTACCTATTATAGCGTATACTATTATATATAAATTGTTTAACGGATCCTTAGGAGATGTAAAATCCCGTAACATCTCTTAATTTATTTATCCTCATATTTCATGATATTCTTTTTTGGCAAGGCTGGTCGGTTTTTATCGTGGACCGTCCACTTTTATTACAACAAAGTAATAAATACATATAAGAACTAGGAGTTAGACCGGTTGCCTAAACTACCAGTTAGGACTAATATAGCTTATAGCACAAGAGTTAGGCCACACGCCTAAACTACAGATACAGTTTTTATAATGGACCGACCACTGTCAACTCACCTAAGACAAACTCACTAAACCAATATTACAAACTTACGACATCACCACATAGGGTGAACATAACACATGAGAGAATCACATACAAGCTAATTAACATGCCACGCCGAGTGAAAACATGACAACAACCACAAAAGGTCACCACTAACTAACATAATAAAACATGACATTTGCAACCAACAGATGCAAGACCAGCAACTCACAAGTAGGCAATAACCAATATTGACACAGACAAACTATTACCATGGCAAACATAGCCAAACGATATACATGACTCCAAACCCATGGAGGACAAAGTGTTTTGTTTTGTTTTCCCATATGCTCGGGTCAGTCTTAAGTTTTTTCAACGTATTGAAGGTTATTCTCTGGAGGACGAAGACGAAGATTTGGTATATTACTATTATTATTATTCCCTACATCATGCTATTCTGCTGCATTGATTTTTTGTTAACCCTCAATTTTCTACGACTTAAAAACTGCACAACTCAAGAAAGGTACGCGACTCAAGAAGGGTATGCAACTTAACGAGTTAAGGATTATGCGACTTAACGAGTTAAGGATTATGCGACTTAACGAGTCAAGGACTAGACGATCCACGACCTAACAAGGAAACAAGTTAACGACTCAAGGCAATCTGCGACTTAACGACTTAAGGAAGTCTACGACTTAATGGTTTAAGGAGTTAACGGCTTAATGGCCTCGGCGACTTAAAGGTGTTGGCTGACTCAACCGACTGACGACTTAAGGAAGTGGATGATCTACGACTTAAGGCTATCTACGACTTACGACCTAGCATGTGTCGCGAACGACTTAAGCAAATGAAGCACTGCTTCTTATTTAACACGATGACTTCCTAGCTCGTCAGCGAGTTAGGACTTGTGTTAGTATTCGAAATGAGCAAGCCTACCAGTTGACCCACGACCCACGACTTAGTTTGAGTCGGCCACGACCTAAAGCCACCGAGTTAAAATCCAATGCCGTGACACTTATACTGCTTGACTAATACTATTACCTGCTAAGTCGGCCACGACTTACGACTTATCTTGAGTCGGCCACGACTTAGGACTTGGCAAAAATTCCTGTCCAGACTTCTCTATAAATACAGCCCTAGCTCCAACATTGAAGGGACTTTTGGCCGATCATTCTTTGAAGCGCCATTACTCTGCAGAATTCTGAACTCGTCCAACACTTGAAGAACTCCAAACATTCAAGACACTACAACAAGCTTCGAAAGAACTTTTGCACATCCGACATGGATTCAACAAGTTTCATCATCGAAGTTTGAGCTATTAGTCTAGAGTGCTTTTGTAATCAAAGTGTATCGTATTTTGAAGTGCATTGTATCAACTTGTAATCAAAATCAACAATAAAGGGATTCAAAGTGGACATAGGCTTTCTCTTAAGTCGAACCACTATAAAATCGCTGTCTTTTACTGTTTTCTACTAATTTTTTGCTTATATCAATTCCCGCCAAAAGCGGGTGGTGCTTTCACAACATTACACACACACCAGGGTGTTAGCGTTCAATTTTCAACGTTAACATTTTTGGTGCTTTCACTGAGAACCCAACTCAGGACTGCATTCACCATTGCTTCACAAAGGTTCGTTGAAAAAGTTTCTTTCAAGACCAGAAGATTGTCAGACATAATGGCTCCTCGAAGAAAACGCAAGTCTATCAGATCTGATGATGTTCGCGACAACACCGCCACTTCTCCTTTTCCAAGTCAAGCAGCTCCAAGCGTCGGAGTGACGCGAGAAGAGCTAGATGCTGCTGTATCTGGGCTGTATCAGCAAATTGAAACTCAGAATAATCTAATGATGGAAAAGTTGAACGCTTTGCTCGGGGCTAATCAAAGGCCAGTAAATAATGAAGAAAACTTTGCTGATGCTGTTCACAATTCTGAAGGAAGAAATATTCCTCAAGGGGGATCGGATGCTACTGAAGGGGCACCTCTCCCAGCTGAAGGATCTAGGCCATCGCCGGTTCTCCGCGAGCATTTGCCCGGACAAACTTCCGAAAAAATGGCTGAAGTATACTCCGCAAAGTCATTAAACAATGAGGAATATCTCTCCGGCATGATTCGTCAAATAATGAAAGAAGGCATGCAGAGAAATGAAGATGAAAGCGACTTGGGGTTTGCTCCGAGTAAAACTCCATTTACTGAGAGGATTCTAAAAGCTGAGTTTCCCAGAAAATTCGTTCCTCCTACCATCCCTGCTTACCGAGGAACAAGTGACCCGAATCAATTCCTGTACAAATATGATTGGCACATGACTGGCGCCAGAGCAACTGATGAGATTAAATGCCGGTATTTCCCGGTATACTTGGAAGGAGTGGCGCTGCTTTGGTTTACCAAGCTTCCCGTACGATCTGTTGATCAATTTTCCGATCTAACTCGGAAATTCAAGGAACAATTCAGACTGTACGCTTCAAAAGCAAAGGATATAATGTCTCTTTCGAGCCTCGAGCAGAACCCTGGAGAACCCATCAAATCCTTCTTGAATCGCTTCAATATAGCCCTAGCTGAAGTTGATAACGTAGAACCGCGAATGGTTTTAACCTACTTAATGCGGGCTATTGACAAGTCGAGCGAATTTGGAAAATGGTTGAAAATGAAAGAACCAAATTCACTCGAAAAATTCTACAAAAAGGCTGATGAGTTCATGCGCCTAGAAAATCTCGCCGTGTCAGCTAAAGTTGCGTCGACAGAGGTGGAAAATAATGTGACTACTCAGAACAAAAAAGAATCTGGGAATCAGAAGAGAGAGAATAATGGTGGAAAGAAGCAAAAGGATCTCAAAAAACCCCGCTTTTTCAAACCCTCGGATCTTACCCCTCTAACTGATACCCCGGAGAATATCTTCATCGCCACTAAAGATGTTGTTGAGTATCCGAAGCCACCGGCAGTAAAAGTTGGGGAAAATGCTGCTCAGAGCGGAAGATTTTGCCAATTTCATAACCAACCAGGCCATAATACCAACGAGTGCCGCCACTTGAAGAGCTTGATTGAAGAATTATTAAGAGAAAATAAGTTGCAGCAGTATGTTAAAAGGAACAGAAAAGACCCGTCTTCATCTAACCAGGGGCAGCAACTCCTACTCATTCATCTGGTTCAGGAGAGAGGCCTGCTGCACAAGAAACAGAAAGGCCTGTTATCAATGTGATCACAGGAGGACCCCATCCGGTTGGCAGGAGTTGGGGCGAGATGGAAAGGTACGCTAGAGCTTTAAAATATGCCCCAGCTGAAGAAAGTGTCTTGGTCTTGGAAGATGTTGCACCTCTGAAGCAGCAAAAGACTTTTCATGATGATATCATATTCAGAACCAGGGATTCTGTTGGCGTGGAGGCTCCTACGAAGACCCTTTGGTTATCTCTGTCGGTATTGGGCCGGCTATTGCAAGGAGGGTGCTGGTCGATAGCGGCGCCTCATGTAACATTCTCTTTAAAAAGACATTTGACCAAATGAAAATTCCAATGGCGGACGTACAGGCTTCATCTCATAAGATTGCAGGATTTACAGGGGAGCCGAAACAGCCAATTGGAACAGTGGACTTGTTTGTTGAATTAGGAGATGGGCATAAGAAGGTGGTTCGTAAGCAAACTTTTGTAATTGTTGATGGATTCTCCGCCTATAATGCCTTCTTGGGTCGGCCTACTCTTGCTGCTTTCAAGGCCATCCTCGCCCCATGGTGCTTAACAATGAAATTTCCCACTGATAATGGGGTTGCTGTCATTAAGGGAGACCAGAACGTGGGGCGAGAATGTTATCTTGTAGAACTCCGGGAGGCCAGGAAAAGAGAAATGGGAAAAGATGCGGCAGCTCCGCTCCGCATCAAGGAACCAACCTTGTAGCAACTACGGGGTGGCCCCTGTACTGGCGAACACAGTAATGCAAGGAAAGAAATGGACCCCAGAAAAGCCAGTACATGGGAGAATAGAGTGGTACCCGTGGAAGTAACGAACCGATACCTGTTGACTCGAAAGACCCGAACAAAGTACTCAATGTGGGTTCACAATTGAGCATAGCAGTTCAAAACACGTTGATATCATTTTTAAAAGCAAATTTGGATGTGTTCGGTTGGTGTCATGCTGATATGTGTGGGATTTCCCTGGAAATTGCTGTACATACTCTGAATATCGATCCAAAATTCACACCAATGAAACAGAAAAGAAGAACCCAAGGTCCAGAAAGGTCAGCAGCGCTAAAGGAAGAAGTTGATCGGCTCATGGAGAATAGTTTCATCAGAGAATCCACTTATCCAAATTGGGTTTCAAATCCAGTACTAGTTAAGAAGGCAAATGGAAAGTGGAGGGTATGTATCGACTTTTCAGATTTAAACAAAGCTTGCCCAAAAGACTGCTTCCCGCTGCCCAGAATCGATCAATTGGTGGATGGAACAGCTGGGCATGAGTTGTTATCTTTTATGGATGCTTACTCTGGATACAATCAGATTATGATGCACGAGCCAGATTAAGAAGACACAAGCTTTATTACAGATGTGGGTCTCTACTGCTACAAAGTTATGCCTTTTGGACTAAAAAATGCTGGGGCAACCTACCAAAGACTCGTCAATGCTATGTTTAAACCACAGATTGGTAGAACTATGGAAGTTTACGTTGATGATATGTTGGTAAAGTCAAAGAAAGCAGTAGACCACATGGACCACTTAGCGGAAATGTTCGCAATTCTTCGGAAATACGGAATGAAGCTCAATCCGTTGAAATGTTCATTCGGAGTAGAGTCCGGAAAATTCTTAGGTTTCATTGTGAGCGCTAGGGGCATTGAGGCCAATCCTGCTCAAATCATAGCTCTGAGAGAGGTCAAAGCCCCTAAAACAAAGAAAGAACTGCAAAGCCTCAATGGGAAAGTCGATGCTCTGAGTCGTTTCATTTCCAAGGCCACGGACAAATGCATTCCCTTCTTTGACGCTCTAAAGAAAGGAAAGAAATTTTTTGAATGGATTCCCGAATGCCAGACTGCTTTCGATGAGCTAATTCGTCATATGGAAACGCCTCCAGTTCTTTCCAAGCCTAGTGATGGAGAAGACCTTTTCATCTATTTAGCAATTTCATCTCATGCCCTCAGTGCAGCACTTGTACGGGAAGATATGAAAATACAACGTCTAGTCTATTACATCAGCAAACGGTTCACTGGGGCAGAGATGAATTATTCAAAGATAGAAAAGCTTGCCTATTGTTTGCTAATTGCTTCCAGGAAGTTGAGGCCATACTTCCAAGCTCATCCTATCAAGTCCTTACTGATCAACCTCTAAAGCAAGTCCTGTTTCGTCCTGAAACTTCGGGTCGTCTTTTGAAATGGAACATTGAACTCAGCCAGTATGATATCACTTACCATCCCCGAAGAGCAATCAATGGACAAGCTTTAGCAGATTTCATTGCGGAATCTACTGACAAAGGCGACAGTGAGAAAGAAACAACTGATGACATTCCGATCCAGTGGAAGTTGTATGTTGACGGTGCAAGAAATGATTATTGTTCGGGGGCAGGAGTTGTGCTCGAAACCCCCGAAGGACGATCATTGTGTTATGCATTGAGACTGGAATTTCCTTCGACAAATAATGAAGCGGAGTATGAAGCTCTTATTGCCGGTTTAAAAATTGCCAAAGAACTGAACATCAAAGTGTTACAAGTTTTCAGTGATTCCCAACTTATTGTTTGCCAGATAAAGAAAGAGTTTCAAGCTAAAGGTGGAAATCTGCCCGCGTACTTGTCAAAGGCATGTGAGCTTTTCGAAGATTTTGATCATTACACGATAAGTCATATTCCTCGGACAGAAAATATGAAGGCGGATTCTCTAGCAAAGTACTCAAGTTCTGGAGAGGCTTAATTATTGGGATTAGTCCCTGTGGAAGTTTTGTCAGCTCCAAGCATTGAAGAGATGGATATTGATTGGATCATGACTGCGTCTCAAGAGCATGAATCGTGGATGACTCCAATCAAAGAATATCTACTCAATGGTTCCTTGCCATAAAGTTCTAAAGAACGCCGAAAGCTGTTAAGGAAAGCGTCAAGATATATAATTCAAGAGGGCCGATTATACAGACGAGGATTCTCAATGCCATTACTCCGATGTGTAACCAAGGAAGAAGCCAAGACGATTCTAGCTGAGGTACACGGAGGAGAATGTGGGGATCATTCAGGTGGCCAAACTCTAGCTAAGAAAGTTCTCCGATATGGGTATTTCTGGCCGGACATTAATCGAGATGCTGCTATTTACTCCCGAAAGTGCGACAAGTGCCAAAGATTTGCAAAAATACCAAAAGCGCCTTCCACCGAACTCACGCAAATGGTCAGCCCATGGCCGTTCGCCATTTGGGGAATGGACTTGATTGGACCTTTACCGATCGCTAAATCTGGAATCAAATATGCTATTGTTGTTGTTGATTATTTCACTAAATGGGCTGAAGCTGAGCCCTTGGCTACTATTACCTCTAAAAAGATGATAAATTTCGTAACTAAAAATATCATTTGCAGGTATGGTGTGCCGCAGAAGATAATCACAGACAACGGTACTCAGTTTGAAAGTGAAGAATTCCAGAACTTTTGAAAACGGTTCAGAATTCGAAAAAGCTTCTCATCAGTGGCTCATCCGCAGGCAAACGGGCAAGTGGAAGCAGTGAACAAAATTATCAAGTCAACCATCAAAAGGCAACTTGAAAAAGCAAAAGGTGGTTGGGTCGATAAGCTCCCATTAGCACTATGGACATACAGAACTACTCACAAAACTGCGACTGGGCACACTCCATTTTCATTGGCATACGGATCAGAAGCAATGATTCCGTGGAAATAGAAGTCCCTTCACATAGGAGAATTCATTTCAACGAGGCTGAAAACGAGAAACTGCAACTTGAAGCACTTGATTTTCTTGATGAAAAAAGAGAAGAAGCTAGGCTCAGAGTTTCAGCTTATCAGCAAAGAATAGCCAGGCACTTCAACTCTAAAGTTCGTCAACGCAGCTTTGAGGTCGAAGACTTAGTCTTGAAAAGGGTCATGACAGCAACTGGGGTGTTTGGGCCAAACTGGGAAGGGCCATATGTCATAGGCAATAAACTTCTTGATGGCACTTTCAAACTCATAACTGTCGAAGGAGATCCGATTCCAAGAGCCTGGAACAGCAACCATTTGCGTCCTTATTTTACTTAAAAAAGCTTTGCTCAAAATTGTAAAATAGTGATAGATGCATCAGTTGTATTGTAAGACATTGTAAATCAGTGCAAATTAATAAAAGCTATAAAGTGGATGTAGGTCCGATTCTTGGCCGAACCACTATAAATCTTGTGCTCTTTACTATTGTTTAATGCCTGTTTCATTTCGATATGTAAATGCTTTAAATGTATTGCTAAAATGTCGATTCAAAATTGCAGGCCATTAAAACAAGGCTTACCCATCACAAGGCCAAGCGAGCCCTATAAATCACTTATTAAGCAAATACCAAGCAACAAAAATTCCGGATTCAAATCCCATACAAGAAGAACTTCACATAAAAAGTTGGCGACTCCACTGTATCAAGCCCTCGTTAACTGGTTGTGATCGTCGATATAAACAGACATCCAACTAAGTAACTTGTGTTTGCCCCGTGAAGTCATTCAATAGTGAAGTCCACTTCTTCGGATAAAGCAATTTACTTGCAAAAGGAAGGAAGATGCGCTTGAAAACGATAATAAAGGATCGCTGATGAGCAGATGATGAGAAAACATGGGCAAGCAAACACAGAAGCAGCCAAAAGGAGGTATGCCTCTCAATAAAAGGGCTGGTAGAGCCACCGAAGGGACACCATCCCAAGCAGAAGGAATAGGACCCTTGCTAACTGGTCGTGATGCATCCGATCAGGCAGCTTGCGCCCGTCCCGTGGATCCACTCGCCCCTGAGACGCAACCTTCCTGGAACATCAACCAACCAATGCTCCTCCCCGAAGGCGAACAAAGCCCTCTAACGAGGCACGCCAAAAAATGAAAGTGCTTTCCTCAATCAAAAACGATTGGTGGAACCACCAGAGGGGCACCTTCCCAAGCTGAAGGAACAGGGCCCTTGTTAATTGATTGCGATCGTTTGTGCAAACGAACATCCAATCAAGCTACTTGCGTCCACCCCGTGGATCCATCCAACCATGAGAAAGTAACTTCCAGTCAATCAAAAAGCCCTCTTCGGAGGCACAAGCCCTCTTCGGAGGCACACGCCCTCTTCGGAGGCGAAAGCCCTCTCCCGAGGCACCACAAGCCCACTTCGGAGGCACACGCCATCTTTGGAGGCGAAAGCCCTCTCCTGAGGCACCACAAGCCCTCTTCGGAGGCACACGCCCTCTTCGGAGGCGAAATCCCTCTCCCGAGGCACCACAAGCCCTCTTCGGAGGCACAAGCCCTCTTCGGAGGCACAAGCCCTCTTCGGAGGCACAACTCTTCAGAGGAGCCCTCTTCGGAGGCATGTCCCAAAATAGAATGCTCAAACAAAAAAGCCCTCTCCGGAGGCACAATTCAACTCTCGAAGGAAAATTAACTTATTCATCTCAAAAAGTTCTTCCTAAAAAAGTTGAAATGCTACATAAAGCCCTCTTCAGAGGCCCGCTTTACTGCGTAAGAGATTATACTTCTCAGGAATATGAAGTGACCATCTCCGAAGGTTGAAGCGTAAAACTTCTCCAAAAAACGACATACGCTCTATTGAAGCATAATGATTCTTCCCGTAAAAGTGGAATAATTATTCTCCAAAGTAAGAGTATTAGTCTTGTCAAAACAAAAGATATTGCGATGAACTTGTGGTATGGGGGCAATATTATACAATTTAGTTACAGTAATAAAAGTAATATACAAGCAACATACCACAAGTTCATTACAATATCACGCAAAGAAGATGTGGAATAAATGCGTTCTCAAGCACAGACAAAAAGTTTGTACAAATAAAAAGAATCGTTTATTCTACACTAAAAATGAGAAACAAATGCATTCTTACATACACAAGAATTCGTTCAAGTAAAAGGATTATTTTATTCAATACTATGAAAATTCTTTACATATGCAGAATTCAAAAAGCGGAGGCCGGTATCCGCACAATCTCTGGTCAATACATGCGAAAAGCAGAAAAGCAAAACGGAAAAGGCAAAATCAAGCTCATTTCTCCTTCTTCCCTCCTTTGGAGCTTTTACCCGGCCTGATAATTAGTTTCGGAGGCCGTTGTGGATGAGTCGGAGAAGAAGGAGAAAGAGACTCAACCGGATTGACTTCTACTTCCTCTCCAGCAGCAGAAGTGTTTTTCTTTCCTTTCTTCAAAATCACACGTTTCCCCTTCTTTTTTGAAGAAGACTCACTGCCTGGAGTAAAAAACTCAGAAAGCTTTGTGTCGTCATCATAAGATTGCTCCGGAGTCTTTTCGCCTTCTTCAAGTTCCCCAGTCTTTGGCTCTTGCGAAACAACCGGATCGTCCAAGTCTTTGAGGGCTTCAATTTTCTCCTCTTGCAATCCTGGTTGAGAAGCTGGAAGAGGAGTAACTTGAGAAGAAGAAGGAACGGTGGCTGAAGAAGGAGAAGTTGGCGCAGCTTTCGGTGCCTCCGCTACAGAAGAAAAGAAGTTAAAATCAGTATTCTCCGAAAAAAGATAAGATAGTGGCTCATCAGGGCTTAAGTAGTAAGTCAGAAATTCATCGATCTCGGCCAAATCAAATGAGCAATCTACTTGGTTTGGGTCGACATCAAAGTTACCTGGAGAAGTCGGCTTTGCGAGATCAATCTCAAATTTCTGAGCCTCAAAGACTTCCATAGCCTCTTCCTCTGTGGGAGTGGTAACAATATCTTTGTCAACTTTAGCAGGAGGCGAAAAGTGAGAACTGGAGCCAATAATATCGACATCAGCTGAGACCGAAGTATGAACAGGGGCATAAGAAGTATTTCTTTTTCGGAACGCTTCTCCCCCGTCGCTTCGGCTCGCACTCGGGCAAGTTGCTCTTTTCCCTTAACAAGTGCAGCGCGGGCGTTCTCGTCTAAATAAGTTGCTTCAAGGTCTGCTTCGGCATAACCGACACCACCAAGCATATCAATAATCGCCTCCCATACTTCAGCTAAGGTGACTTCATATTCCGGTCCCAAAAATGAGAGGCTCCCATGCCCCAAGACGCAGTGGACATAAAAGTCAAATAAAGTCGTGTTAATGGTGGCTCTGGTTGCCTCATGGGATTCTTCAGCTGCAGCTTTGCCAGCGAGAGCTTCATCACGCTCTCTTTCAGCCTTTAATAACTGAGACTGCAGCCTTGTAATTTCTAAGTCTTGAGAGCTAACTTTTTCCCGAAGTTGAGCGGCGTCATCGTGATATTTTCTAGTAACATGCTGCTCTGCTTCAAGTTTCACTTCAGCATCTCGCTGAGCAGAATGGGCATCTCGAACCTGCTGTTGAAGTATTTCTTCCTTTTGTGAATAAGAAGTGGAAGAAGTAGCAAATTCGTTCTTTAGTCTTTCGACTTCGGCTTCAAGTCTCCCATAATCATCAGCGATGCTCTTCATCTCAGCATCATCCTGCTTGCAAATTTTCTCCCATTCCGACTTATCGTTCTCCATGGTCAACATGGCCTCGAGATTCGCGCGGTTGACCCTTTGTAGCTCATCAACAAGTTTTTGCCATCCAGACATCCTTTCGATATCAAGTTTGACGGCATCAAGGTTATGCAGCATAGCCGGTTTATCAATCGGGACTAAATCAAGGTCAAAGCATACCCCCTTTAAGCACCATTGCGGGAACCAACTTTGAAGAGTTGGCGGACCTTGACCAACTTGATATTGAGGCCTGTTGATGATTGTTTGAATGTCAGACTTCTCAAGAGCGGGAGAATCACCAGGAAAGTTAGAAGGAATGGGAGCGTCAGGCTTTTTAGAAATGACGGAAGAGTCGTTATGCTTGGTTCGTTTACTTGAGTCGCCGACAATGTGACTTTTTCCTTTATCATCGTATTTCCTCTTATGAGAATCGTCTTCTCTTCGGGATGAATCTCGGTGTTCATCTTCTCTTCTGCGGTGCTCTTCATAATCCCGCCTTTCTCGAGCTTTTCTGGCGGCTCTTTCTTCGTCAGTTTCCTGGCGGGAAGGGAGGTAGCGTTTGAAATCATAAGTATCGCGCCCACCATAACGCCGGAAACTATCATAATATGAACCGCTCTGCCCCATTGAAGAGTCTGGAAATGAAAAAGAGACAAGTGTTAAAAAATCTTCAAAGTAAAGAAGTCGAGTGCATTTGATCGTAAAAATCCTAAGTGTGTGTGACGTGCAAACTACGCACGTCGAATTACAAACCACTCTTTGGTGTGGGAATGGCAACGACTTGTGCAGAAGGTGTCGAGATTTGTTGCGAGGAGGAAGTAGCATCGACAGCAGGAGAAATAACTTTCGAAGCATCGTCTTTAAATAGTTCCTATGAGGTTATCCTCAAATCACTTAACCCCTCAAAAATGTCATCGCCGTTATGCCCAACGGAACTTTCTCTTTCAGCCTCTACATCAGCCGCCTCTCCGGAATGGCGAGGAGATTCTTTTCCTTCTTCTTCTTCAACAACCGGGGCAAGTGCAAATTTGCCAGACGGCCCCGCAATGTCAAGAGAAGTAGAACACTTCACAAATAAGGCCTCAGTGGTAGGTTCTTTCGATGTAAGTTCTTCAGCAAGGGGTGGGGCATCTGACGTCTTCTCTGGAGAATCGGGGACTTCGTGAGGCTGAGTAGAGCGAGAAGGGTGAAGAAGTCCAAACTGGTGAAGAAATTCGTCTTTCAACAAAAATTTCGCGTCCCGCTCTTCAGCTGGTACAGCCATAAGCCTCTCCAGAGTTGGCTTGTGACTGGGATCCCTAGAAGGAGGGGGGAGCGCTGAAATGAAAAATCGAAATTAACACTTGGCAATCTGGACTTCACAAAACTCAGAGAATAGAAGAAGTAAAGATAGATAATCTTACATCCTTCCCTCCACACAGCATAAAACCCCGGGGGACAACGAACGTAAAAGAATTGAGTTAAAAACCCGTGAGCACTGTCGGGAAGGCCGACGATCAATTTATGATTTCTGGCGCTTCTCACGACAGTGATAGAAGGGTGATCTTTGGTTCTGGTGAAAGAGCATAAGTAGCAAATCTCGTCAAAGCTCGGAAGTCGGTTAAGAGTTCTCCCGAATAGCACACTCAACCCCATTAGAATGGCATAACCATTAGGGTGTAGCTGGAATGGGGAGATGGCCAGTTGACAAAGAAGATACTGGAAAAAGTTATTGAAAGGGGGAATGGCCCCGCTCAGGCACATTTGTCGATTGACCGCTACAAAGCCAGGAGGCGCTACATCAGCAGAGTTACTTTTCTCAGGAAGAATGGCATCAGCTTCAGCAATGCCAAACTGAGCGCACAACTGCCGGAAAACTTTGTACGATAAAGTGGTAGAGGCTCTTTCGGGAGGATTGACTAATGGAGTTGGAATAAGAGTGGCCTCTCCAGTCTGGACTGTTATATCTTCTTGCTGAGAAGTCATTCTACACAAGCAACTGGATATTCAAATATGAAGGTGCACGTTTCCTAAAAAGTGTGAAGTGTTGTGCGGAACTAATAAAGATAACAAGTAAATATAACTGGAATTAAACTAGTCGACAATTGATTGATTACCAAATTTCAGGATTTGTTAATTTAAAGTTCAGGTACAGTATTAGTGCAAACCGGTCATTTTCAGTTGACTATTTCAATGTTGCTTTAATACTTTGCTTGAATTTGTTGATTTAAAGCACTTCGTTCACACAATCTATTTAAGTTGATTATCCGTTATTAACTAGTCTGTCATTTGATGTGGGCAGTCAGTGGCAGTATATTCGTCCCAATTTTCTGTAAATGTTGTATTAAACAGATTGTTAGCTTGCAAGTTAAAGTGATCTATGAAAGAATGCAGCAAAGTTTAACAGTTTAAAGACTAAACAGTTCAAGGTTCAAGCAACCCAAAGTTCAGGAAGATTAAGTGTTAACTCGCCGACGACTTAAGAATTTTTCCTACGGGTTAAGTTAAGTCGGTGGTTCTCTGGCTAACTCGTCCATGACCTAAGGATTATAAGACGAGTTAAGTCGCTTCAATTTTAAGTCATTGGTGTTTTAAATCGGCAGTACTTTGAGTCGTAAGTCGTGAAAAAGAGGAAAAGCTTCAGTTCAAAGCAGTGAGAAATTCTCCAAGTCCTAACTCGGCCACGACCCAAGGCCTAAGTCGTAAAGGTTGCTAGGTCGGTTCATGGTTAAATCGCAAAGACCACTGGGTCACATAAAGTTGCTAGGTCATACCCGAGGCAATATCCCATTCTATTTGACCAACTTACCTTCCCATCTTACTCCTAACCCGTCTACCTTCCAACTCCTAACCCGTTAACCCAATAACCTCTCAATCTACAATAACCCTAGTCCTATCACACCACCGAATCGCCACAAATCGCAAGTCGACTTGAGTCAAATCAAACAGCCCTGAGTCCATCAACGACCAATACAGCAATACTTGCACGGCTAAAAGGGGAGAATCAGAAGTGAAGAACGGGGCTCGTGGATTGATGATGTTCGACGATTAAAAAAGAAGCAGGATCGCTTACGTAGTGTGATGCTAGAGATGATCGGAGAATGAATCTAAGTCGAAATCGCCTTTGAAAGCTTGGAGAAGTATTAATGACAGATGCGGCTTAGAGATTAAGTAATGAGAAGAAGGAAGTAAGAGGAACGACTCAAGATTTTATATCCCGGAGCAGTGGAACTCGAATCGACACACGCGAGTTAAAATAAGTCGAAGCACACGACCTACGACTTAGGCGTGTACTTCGAGGGGCAAATGTTAACCCTCAATTTTCTACGACTTAAGAACTGCACGACTCAAGAAAGGTACGTCACTCAAGAAGGGTATGCGACTTAACGAGTTAAGGATTATGCGACTTAACGAGTCAAGGACTGGACGATCCACGACCTAACAAGGAAACAAGTTAACGACTCAAGGCAATCCGCGACTTAACGACTTAACGGTTTAAGGAGTTAACGGCTTAATGGCCTCGGCGACTTAAAGGTGTTGGCTGACTCAACCGACTGACGACTTAAGGAAGTGGATGATCTACGACTTAAGGCTATCTACAACTTACGACCTAGCATGTCAGCGAGTTAGGACTTGTGTTAGTATTCGAAATGAGCAAGCCTACTAGTTGACCCACGACCCACGACTTAGTTTGAGTCGGCCACGACCTAAAGCCACCGAGTTAAAATCCAATGTCGTGACACTTATACCGCTTGACTAATATTGTTACCTGCTAAGTTGGCCACGACTTACGACTTATCTTGAGTTGGCCACGACTTAGGACTTGGCAAAAATTCCTGTCCAGACTTCTCTATAAATACAGCCCTAGCTCCAACATTGAAGGGACTTTTGGCCGATCATTCTTTGAAGCGCCATTACTCTACAGAATTCTAAACTCGTCCAACACTTGAAGAACTCCAAACATTCAAGACACTACAACAAGCTTCAAAAGAACTTTTGCACATCCGACATGGATTCAACAAGTTTCATCATCGAAGTTTGAGCTATTAGTCTAGAGTGCTTTTGTAATCAAAGTGTATCGTATTTTGAAGTGCATTGTATCAACTTGTAATCAAAATCAGCAATAAAGGGATTCAAAGTGGACGTAGGCTTTCTCTTAAGCCGAACCACTATAAAATCACTGTCTTTTACTGTTTTCTGCTAATTTTTTGCTTATATCAATTCCCGCCAAAAGCGAGTGGTGCTTTCACAACATTACACACACACTAGGGTGTTAGCGTTCAATTTTCAGCGTTAACATTTTTTATACCTGATGTATATATATAACTCTGATAAATATTGTATAAATCATAATTAAATGTATGATATAAGCAGCTTCATGAACTGTTATTTGGTTATTATATTTTATCATTCCGTTATGAGATTCTATGATTTCTTCTTCTTTCCTTATTTTTCTTAATTATCCCCATTGATTATCTACATTCCGGATTGTTTAAGTTGGACATGTGTGGTTTATTGTAGATTTAAACCTTTCAAATTGTGGATCGTCACAATGACTAAGGAGGTATTGCTATGCGATGGTTATAGGGAAGTCACCCTAAGGTTGCAACTTGAGGTTAATATGCGATGTGTTAGAGCATGATAACTCTATGTCGGTTAGTATGTTATGACTTTGAAATGTTAGTTTGAACAATAAACTAATTAAGAATGTAGGCTTCATGCAAAGTGATGATTAATCTTAAGTATGAAATGAACTTAGGAAACTATAAGTTAAGAATTGGTAACTTAAATAAAGAGTAAAGAAGATATAAAACTTGATTAAACTTTATCATGATGAATGAAACCGTTTAAAAGAATATAAATGCAAGTGGAAGGCCTTTATAGCAATAAGAAGTATAACCCAACTTCCTATTTTATGATAAGTAATGTAAGGCCTTTATGGAAATCACATATCAAAATACAACATTATAATTGGTGTCGCTGATGAAAGGCCTGTGTGGCTACCAAATGTCAAACCCATGACATTATAATTGGTACCATTGATGAAATCCCGTGTGGCTACCAAACGTCAAACCCAATATGTTATAATTGGTATCATTAATGAAAGTCCTTAGTGGAATATTTTCTGTTCATAACAAATAAAAGAGTACGGTGGAGTAAGGCTTGCATACATTAAAAGAAAATCTAATTTTAGTAGCACCTATTAGATGCGTTTGTACACCAAGTGCAACTATAGATTTTTGGAATTTCTTTACCGTAGCGGCAAAACGTTGCATTATTTTTTGGGTAGCCCACCTAAACTATTCGTGAAAAAATCAATATCTCAACTCTCATTCTCACATCCCTCTTATTTCCACTTCGCGGCATTATCATCCAAAAATCCCAAATCTCCATCTTCTTACTCAACCTTCAAACAATAACGCAAAACCACATCATCGATCTACCTCACCTTCAAACCCATTATTCAGAAGCATCTATATCACCATCGTTCTAATGATTCATGGAAACCCTAAATCGATTTTTGTTGACCTACTTGGCCCCGGTCTATCGGCTAATTTGCCTACGAGCAATATAAAATCATAAGTGGAAATCATTGTTTAATTTTACTTATAATATCGTAGATAGTTACTTTGTCCTCATTGCAGCATCACCTGTAAGATTGTACATCGGTATTGTGTTTGCTGGTGACTAAATGAAAATTTCCCTTTAAACCATCAGATGTGCAAATTAACCTATTTATTAGGCTCTGTTTCTATATGAGAGGAAGAGAATATGATATATTTTAATCTAATATAGAAAAGCAAATTAAAATTTGAGTATTCAATAAGAAAAATAATACCGCTCTCACTTGCACACAAACATCTTGTAATTAGGTTCTTATGTTCCTTTTTTGTTAGGTTTTATTTTATTTTCTTATATTTGGTTATTTTGTCATCATCAAAATCATCTTGGTTAATTGTTACTCTGTTTCCATGTTCAATTACCTATTTAGGTTATAGCTTGTTTTGAAGAGAATGCCTCACTGAATTTGATATTGAGAGAGGGATTCAATATCTAAAAGCTTTAAAAGTAAATACATCTTTTACTTTCTTTTAGTTCTATACTCAGTGTTAACTGTTTGGTGTTATTTACACACATGAATCCATATCAAAACTTTTCTTATGTGTGCAAGCTATCATCTTCCTGTAAATTGAGTATTTTTTTTAATTATTGTCAACTATAAAGGAAATATGTTATTGTAATAATACTGTGTTGGAAATTGGAAGATTAGCATATTTGTGCTAGCATACCAAAATTTTCATCTAACTCTATAGCACACATGACAAGCATGCAGTAAGGAGGAAAAAAATCATTAAGGTGGAATTTTCTTTTCTTTATCTACCTTTATGTACCAAACCATATTATGCTTATGTAATCTTAACATTGAGCATTGTAGTTTTACCCCTTTTACTTCCATTTTATAGTCTTGGGGATATATGCGATGCTCTAAACTAAGACTTTGGAGTTTAGTTGGCTTCATCATACTCACATGTCTGGAGTTTGGAAAATGCTCTAACAATAATATATTTTTATAGCTGGATAATTTTTTTTCAACTTATACTTTAGTTCTCATCCACCAGAAATGTTTTTCCTTATATATTGGTTTCGTGAGTTAGCAATTTACCATGTTAAAATAAGGAAAAATTAATTTAATTTTTTTAAAGAATTTTTCATTTATTATCTATCTTATAATATAGCAGTAAGTGAATTAACAATGTGATAATGGCATAACAATTTTGTTTTTACATGTTTGTCATTTAATTGTTGCATTGCATAATAAAGTTAACATCTTATTAATAACTGGGTATAAGACACTATTTATTTAATAATATATTATGTTGTTTTATCTTATAATCTAAGCAAGACATGAACATCATTATTTTTATACACTTGCATAGTTCTTAGAAGACAATATTTTTATACATAAATGCTAGAAGACATGAACATAATAATGAACATTGTTTTTATTTTTATCTTTCAAATGGTCAGTATACAATAGTATGCAACTGTGATCGTTGTCTATGGCTATGTACATTAAAAAGAAACAAGCCATGGATATAGTAGGTTGATTGTGTTAGCTTGGCTTTGGTCCCTTATAAATAAATAAATAAAAGATTGAAAGTAATATGGAATATTAATCTTGGCTACATTTGACTATGTGATGTGAATCAATTCCCTGACTTCCATTTATATTTTATAACAACCATAATACTAGATTTTATTATTTTACATCATGAAAGTAGAGTTTAATTAAAATAATTGAGGACGTACTTAAAAAAGAACAAAAGCATTTTTGTTTTTCAACATGGATATGAGGCTGTTGATGCATTTATTTAAATTTTGATGCTGCAAACTTTAATGTTGTAATATGAATTGGACCAACAAGCAAGCGTAGACAAATGCTTCTCTATTGGAGCAGGTGAGATACAAACAGTAGCCAATGTTTCACATGCGTGGACCAGATTGCAGGTGATGCAGCATGACAACCAGAGTTGATATGACGCAGCGTGATAAGCGAATTCGATGATGTCAATCGAATCCGTCCAGGATCCAATTCGATTAGCGAAATTAATCGGTGAATTGATGCAGAATCGATGGATTGAAAATACCCAAATGCCCAAATCCGTTGATCTCGCGAGATACCGGACTTTAGCTATCTTTGACACGTTGATCGCACACGATGCCGTGAGAGAAGATCTACGATTCTTCGTGTGATATCCCGGAATTTTGAACAATATCAATTTAATAATCTATATTAAATATTAAATTGATATGATGATAATTGTTAATAAGATATGAATTGATTTGATAATTTTCTTTTAAATGAATATTTAACTAGTAAATTATCTTTTAAAAGCTAATAAATTGTTTTCTATTTATTTATATATATATTTGTATATATTGTAAATAGTCAAAGTCTGTTTTAAATTTTAATAAATAAGGATATGTTTTCAAACTCTAATCTTTTTGGTAATTTGGAAATTTGTTTTAATTCAATATTTAAATAAATAATCATATAGCTTTAACATACTCAAGATTTAAGTTAAAATTGTTTAAATGATTTTAGCTTAGATTTAAATTAAACAAAGGATTGTTTTGTTTTATAGCTTGATAAAAATAAGAAATAAAGTGATAATCTCTTTTATAAATTATTTTAATGTAATAATGAGCTTTATTTATAATCTAATGTCTATACAAGTAGATTTTTATTATAAATAAAATTGTTATACATATTTTAAAAGAAATTATGGTTTTTAAATTTATATAAATCTCTAAAATAATAATATATATATATATATATATAATAAAATATAACTTATAAATATTTAAGGTAAGTATAAAATAGATAATAATAGGTAATTAATTATTTGATAGTTTGAGTTTTTAAAATAAAATATAAACACACTTATGTTAGAGATAGAAATAATTATGCAAGCTAACCATAACCATAACCTTATCAATTTTAAAGTAAAACCTAAGTAAAATATTATACACTATAACAAAGTATATATTTGCAGGCAAGATAATTCACTCCAGTACATACGAATAGGAATAGAGTAAGTATAATAATAAATATGCTTAGCATCTAAGTCAAACAAGTATAAACATATGCATGCAAGTTTTGTACATAAGTACAATAGCATAGATAAGGCAAGTAAATTTTATACTCTATAACAAATACATGTTGCAGGCAGATATCACTTCAATATATACAAATAAAATAGGATAAGTATGCTAAGTTTAAAGTTAAACAAAAATAAACATAGGTAAGATTGTAAGTACATACCAAATTTGGATTGTAGGATAAGTAAGTGAATAAAATATTCTATGTACACAAAGTACATTAGCATTTAATGTTTCCCACCCTAGCAAAACAAAGCCTGCTCGAAAATACTTTCAGCCCCCAAAGAAAATAAAAATCTCTGAAATTTTGTGTACTTAGACAGTAAACAAATTTGTATACTTGTTTTATTTATCAACTTGCTTCATTTTATTTCGTATACAAAAAGCTTAGCAATTCTAGTTTCTAAAAGCTTAAACAAAGATAACCTGAAACAAAATAAGAAAGCCAAAACACTTCAGTTTCAAATCAAAAATGGAAGCATCTCAACTACAACAAGTTTCCAGTTCAAACATTTTAGTTTTCATGTTCCAAGCTGTTCAAGTTTAAATTTAAATTAATCTAGTTTTAAACTATTATATGATAAATGTTTTAAATTATTTGATTGAAGGAAGTTAAAATTTGTTTAACTTAAATTTGTTAAGTTAAATGCTTAGGTTATTTTTTAAAATTTGATTAAATAATTTATTTAAGTAATTATAAAAGATAAATGTTTAAATAATGTTAATGATAATTAAGTAATTAATAAAGATAATGATTTATCTTAAAGTTAATTAAGAATTTGATTTATTTAAAGATTAATTAAATTAATTAAGTAATTAATAAGAGTAATTAATTAATTTAATTGATTTATGATTAAGGAGTGATTAATGTATAATTAAGGGTTAATTACTTAATGTACTTAAATAATAATTAATTAATGTGATTAATTAATTTAGGCAATAAATTTGAGGGTAATTAATTAAAGTGAATTAATTAAAGGTTAATTAATTTATGATTGAAAGATAATTACTTAATGGAAATGATTAAGGATTAATTAATAATTAAGGAGTAATTAATTAGGTAATTAAAGATTGATTAATATTTGTAAGGTAATCAAGGAATGATTAATTAATTAAATAAATTTTAATATGGATTAATAATTCCTGTTGGTGGATTATATTGAATGCCTCGAATTGATTGATATCTCTGATATGGAAAGTTTTGTGATATGATATGTTCGAGTTGAACAGTAAAAATATGGTTATCTATTGATGATGAAATACTAGATAAAAGTGATATCCTGCATTTAAAGTTTGAATTGTATTACATTTAAATAACTTGGATTAGAGATGACATTGAATTCGAAGAGACCCGGGTCGTTACAGTTGGTATCAGAGCCAGGTTTCAAGAATCAACAACAAAATATGCAAGTTTCAAGTTTCCAGTCCAAGCTTTCTTGTTTTCAAGCAAAAGAACAAGCTCTTTGGTTTAAAAGCTAGGTGAGTAAACTTTTTAACTAAAACCTAAATACCCTGAGAATTTCTATGATGATGTTTGTTTATATGTATGTATGTGCAATGCTTGTGAATGTATATAAGTGTGCATATCTGTGGTTTTAAAACATCTCATATCTTAGTTTCAAGTCTCTACTTTAAACTGTAAACTTAAGATACCTTTAGTTTTGATGGATATGACTTATGTTTTAAGTAGACTTGTGATGTATGTATGGAAATATGTTGGTATGATTGTTTTAAGACTCTGGAAACATGTGTGTATGTTTTGATAAACTACCGTGATCATCTCTGTTTTAAAGTTCCAGAGATTTAAACTCAGTTTCAAACTTCAAAATTTTCTTTCTCTAATCTTCTTTAGGCTTAAGTTGTTAAACCAAAGTTTGTTGTTTTAAACTTAACTAGGCTTTAAAAATATTTGCAATAATTTTAAATAGGAAACATTGTCTGGTAGAAGAAAACACAGAGCCACTTGAAACTTGTTAAAAATCAAACATTGAATTTTGTTGATTTAATTATATATCTGAAATTGTATCTAAAAGATAGGATTTTTAAAATCAAATTTACAATTTTTAGTGTAGTATTGAATGTGTTCTGTGGTGATGTCTGTATTTCGAGTTATTGGGTTTCTCTGGTGATATAGTTGATATGGGAGGTGGTGGTTCTTTCTGGAGGTGGAGGGGTGATAGGGGACTTCAATAAAATTGTCAGGTGTTGGCTCATGTCAGTGGGGTGGTTGCGATTGTCATTCAAAGTCTAGAACCCTAGTTTAGCGAAGCTAGGAAGAATCGATCACCGTGGTCCCTGTAGTGGATCGAGTTCGACGAGTTTCTGGGAAATGGTAGTTGACGCGTAGGGGAAGTCGATGCCGGAGGGGTTGACTGTCAGATGGTCGGAGCAGCGAGAATCGGGCGTTGACAGGTTTTAAATGGAAGTGGGACTATTTGTTCCAGGTTTAGGAAATTTCGTCTCGATTTTGATTTCGAGCATGAGATGATGGGGTTGTTGTTTGGGTGATCTGAGTTGATGATGGCCAACTAAGGGGTGATCGCGATAATGACCAAGGTTGGCCGGAGGTATTGTGCATGTGCACAGAGGGATATGGATATGCTGGTGAATGTTGGGTTGGGTTTTAGTGACCTTGTGTTTGTCTCGGGTGGTTCGAGTTTTAACTCGAAGCAGATAAGTTTTTGTCTCGAAGTAAATTGGGGTTGCCTCGGGTATTTCTTTGTTTACAGGTTTGAGGAAACCTGTGTTGTCTGTTTTAAATTTTTTTAAACAGAAGATTTTAAAGGTGAAGCTTGAGTTTAAACTAAGTTTTTAATTCAAGTTTTAAACCTAGTGTTCAAGTTTGAGATTTAATCTTAGTTTTGAGAAGAAAATAATAATAAAGTTTAACTTGAACTTGTTAAACTATTTTATAATGGTAAGTAGTTTAAATTTTCAAAATGTGAGTAAGTGTTTAAAGAGAAGTTTAATTCAGGAAATCAAAGGTTTAAATTGTTTAACTTTGTTTAAGTTAAAGTATATTCGTTTTAAATCTCATATTTGAAATGAAATTTTATAGTAAATTAAAAAGGGTAAATGTTTCTAATGCAATTTGAAATAAGAATTTGATCATTATAAGAAATGTTGTATCCCCAAATAAATGAAGATTTATCGATTTGTAATTATTAAGTTAGTTAAAATGAATAATTAACTAATTTAATTAATAAATGATTGAATTAATTAATTTGGTAATTAAAAGTTTAGTTAGTTGATTAAGGTTTAAGATAATTAATTCAGGATTAATAAATGGGTAATTAAGAATCATTAATTAAATTAGATTTGAATTTTAAATTAATGATTAGTAAGTAATTAATTAAATAATTGAGGATTAATTAATGAGTTATTAAAGATAAAATTAGTTGTAATTAAATAATAAATCTTAATTAATTACTTTAGAAAAGTAATTAAAGAAGTGTTAATAATTAATGAAGATTATTAACTAGGATTATTAAATAATGGATTAACATGATTAATTTGATAATTAATTAGATTTATTAATTTAAGATAATCAGTTGTGAATTATTTAAGTATAATTACTTATGAAAGTAATTAAGAAATTAATTTCTCATTGTAATTAATTAAGTTTAATATGAATTGTTTAAGTTAATTTATTTAGTTTAATTAATTTAAATAACCACTTGATTTATGGGATGAGCACAATTACTTAAGGAAGTAACTAATGGTGGGTGATTTAATAGTGAAAGTAATTTGAGTATAATTACTTTGTAAATTAATCAAGGGATTAATTAGAGAATAATAAATTATGGAGTAATTAAATTATTTATTGAAGTAATTAAGGTAGTTAATTACTGAATGGAGTTAATCAAGGTGATTAACAATTTGGTTTAAATTGAAGAGAAATTGCTAAATGAAATAGATGTAATTAGAGATCATTAATTATTATAATTAATGATGTAATTTAAATGGATTTATTTTGAAATAATTAATAAAGGAAGGAATTCATTAATGTAAATAAATTAAGAAGTAATGTAATTAATTTTAAAGGTTACCTTCTATATTTGGTATAAGATAATTAATTTGTAAAATATTAAAGGGTAATTACTTAAATAAAAAAGGAAATTAATCAAGAATGATTAACTAAGATGGGAAGTAGAGGATGATTAATTAATTGACTTGTAATTAATTAATGGTTATGTAAGCAAGATTAATATTGATGAAGTAATTAATTTAATTTGCTTTAAATTAATTAGAGAATTGTAATTAATTTAATTCATTTTAAATGAATTATAAATGGTGTGATTATTAATCCTTGTATATATATGATGGATTTTAATTGATTTCCTTGATTGATTGTGATCTCAGATATGAGATGAATAATATCTATTGTGTTATGGATGCTTGGTTTTAGTATGATAATATTGATTATCTGTTTGAGTAGATAATATGGATTATCTATTTATGATGATGATGTGATTATCCATTGTTATATTGTGATTTATCTATCTGTGTGTATATAGATAATTGAAATTGAATTGTTTTAACTTTAAAACAACTTGGCCTTAAAAGATACGATTTGGATTGCGATGAGACCGGGATCGGGTTTCCAGATTTGGATATCCGAAAACCACATCGATCCAAATTAACGATAGGTCGTGAATCTCAAGTGAAGATGAAGATTCAGAGTGCAAGGGTTATTGTCGTTAACTCTGAGGGTGATTCCAATATGAGTGTAACGAGATAATGCCTTCGGTTTCGTTCGAACCCGGAACGAACTTGTATGGATTGAATGCTTTTAGAACATCATCAGGTGGACGATGAGCATTCTAAGAGATGTGTTCTCTAAAGGTAATCGTAGCCTCAAGCCTCATCAGCCGGGAATGGCTAAAACAGGGGAGGTGCAGCAAGGTTAGTGGGTAGCACCCAAGTAGGACGATATTACCCCTGTCTAGATGTCCCTTATTTTCGGCTTTGTGTGCGGTTGATCATGACAACCGTGGGGTGTCTTGTGCGGGAATTATCCAATAAGGGATGTTCCGACCTTGTGTTGCAGGGGACTTAGGGTGGGTCCTTGATACGGTGATCTAGGCCATGTACTGTGACGGGCGGTAACTCGGTAGCCCTGCCATTGTATGGAATCCAATCTCCAATAAGCGCCGTACGATTTAGTTGTGCCCAACTATGTTGGAATGTGAGATATAAGCATTTCAGCTATTTCTGTATTTTACTTGAAAACCCTAGACACTATTATAATATCACTGGATTTCCTATTAAACTGTTTTGGTTAGCGTAAGGTAAAAACTTTTCCATGTTTATGTGTGGGAAGTCTTACGTGATACCTTTTGTTTCCAAATGATTTTTAAAGTTAAGCAACTTCAACCGTTTACTCATCCCAGACCCATCTGACCCGGAGTTTATTTCTGTTTTTCATAAACTCTCGGGTACCCAAATTTTTACGGGTAGCCAAGGGATTCAGGTTAGCTTTGACGAATTCTGAAGGAGCAATGGAGCAGGAGGCTCCAGCGTATAGATATATATAGGAGTTTCCGCTATGTTAGTGTTTATCTGTATTTCCATTGTGTTGTATTTTCTGTGTTGTATTGAGTTGTATCGAGTTGTATTAACTAGACAGGTGTTTATAACTGTCTAGTATGTGTTGTATTATCTGTGTAACTCTGATGTATATGATATTATGTATTCTTTTATGTGATATATTATATTTTATTCGTTCCGCTGTTGAGATTCTGTTGTTGTTTCTTCTTCTTCTCTATCTTTTCTACTTTCTCACCTCTTTCTTTTCTTAAAAACGATACGTCTTCCTGGGCGTAGGAAGTCGGGTCGTGACAGTTGGTATCAGAGCGTTAGGTTGAGTGAATACCTAGGCTCTGGAGTGGTGTTTATCCTGAGAGAGCGTACTTGTAATTTATATATATATATATATATATATATCTATTTCTACCTATCTGTTGGGTTACCTGTTCGGGTTTTCCCAATATAAATTATAAAGGTAGATAGGGTAGCGGTGTGTATAACACGACTACCAATGATTGGAAGCGTATCTGTCGAGACTGTAGACCTAATACTGTCTCGAATGAATTTTTGTTATGGTGTAAAGGATTTCATCGATCTCTGAAGGTAACCTGTAAAGGTTCGGAGTCCATTTTTGAGTAGAGTTTCGATCTGTCGGTTGAACAGAAGCAAGTGATGATATCTTGATACCTCAGGGATTAGTAGCTGTGTGATGAGACACAGTGACTATGGATGTTTCCGAAGATGTTTCTTTGGAACAAGTTTTAAAGAAGTGTGTCTGCTTCGGTGACGTGGATGAGTACAGCAGGGTGTTTCTGTTTGGTTTGAGGTTCGAGTTTCTCGAAGAGCTTCTGGATTTGAAGTCTTTGGGCATTGGTGTTAGCAGTATAGCTCGGAGTGTTCTGTATGTTGACAAGAAAGCTTTCTAGCTTAGCAGTGAATTCAGGAGCAGCAGAGTGGTTCCGTTTCTTCGTTGGATTGGCTAGTTAAGCATAAGCTGTTCTGATTGGTAAAGAGAGAGCAGTTTTTCCTTGGAATTAGGCTGGATGGATCGTAAAAGTGACTTGCGATAGTCTGAGTGTTCTCTTGGATTGTTAGAAAATTTTTCTGGATGTCTTCAGGTAGTCAGAGTTTGTCAACATCTGGAGTTTGAGTTTGGTATCGACTGGATTCCAGGAGTGGTACCGATGGTTCAGCTTAGTAGTAGGATGGTTTTTGGAGAGAGTTTAGTGAAGCGGCTCAGGTTTTGGAGGAACTGCTGAGTTTTATTTTTGGATCTGTTGAACCATATTTTTGGGAAGTGTTTTTCCAGTCTGTACTTATGTTCGTCATCGGCATTTTCATCTGTTCAGAACAGAGTCGCGCAGTGGAAGCATGGTGGCAGCTATTTTAGAGTAGAAGCAACTGGAAGTTGCAGTGTTTTGGATTAAAGAGTTTCTATAGGAAAATTTTCAGGATCTTAAAGTCAGATTGTGGTCATCTGTTTTATCTCTCCCGAATAAGAGTAGTGAGATCTGTCTTCTGATTCTGGAGTAGAATGGAGTACTGAGTTTGGTTGATCTTGGAAAGGTCATTTTATTGGACTGTTTGGTTCAGTATTGTTCTAGGGGTATCAACGAAGGATAAGCTGATCAGTAAGGATGTAGGCGACCCAGGATCGTCCGAAGGATTTTGTGGATAAAGAATCGGAGATTTGATTTTGGATAAGTGGTTGATCTTCAGGAGTGAATTGCCAGTCTGGATAACTGAGATTCGTTGTTTTCACGTATCTCTGAGGGAGTACGTGTAAGATCTATCTCTGGTTGTAGAACCAACAGTTCAGGGAGTTTGGATATGGAGTCAGACTTGTCTGTAGTATGATATCTTATCTTGTTTTATAGATCTAGATGTGTGTAGCTTAGTAGTATTGTTTGTTTGGATTCTATAGAGCGAGTAACACGGTATTTATACTCTGGGAAACTCGAGGAAATTCTATCCAGTATTTCGTTTGGATAGTTAGATTTTGTTTGATTGGTTGATTGATTATTATGGTTGTTAACATATATTGATGATATATGTTTGTGTTTTTAAAATTAAATCATTAATGAGATTATTAAATTACCTTTGTTCTAAATTTCGGGGACGAAATTCTTTTAAGAGGGGAGGAATGTGATATCCCGGAATTTTGAACAATATCAATTTAATAATCTATATTAAATATTAAATTGGTATGATGATAATTGTTAATAAGATATAAATTGATTTGATAATTTTCTTTTAAATGAATATTTAACTGGTAAATTATCTTTTAAAAGCTAATAAATTGTTTTCTATTTATTTATATATATATATATTTGTATATATTGTAAATAGTCAAAGTCTGTTTTAAATTTTAATAAATAAGTATATGTTTTCAAACTCTAATCTTTTTGGTAATTTGGAAATTTGTTTTAATTCAATATTTAAATAAATAATCATATAGCTTTAACATACTCAAGATTTAAGTTAAAATTGTTTAAATGATTTTAGCTTAGATTTAAATTAAACAAAGTATTGTTTTGTTTTATAGCTTGATAAAAATAAGAAATAAAGTGATAATCTTTTTTATAAATTATTTTAATGTAATAATGAGCTTTATTTATAATCTAATGTCTATACAAGTAGGATTTTATTATAAATAAAATTGTTATATATATTTTAAAGAAATTGTGGTTTTTAAATTTATATAAATCTCTAAAATAATAAAATATATATATAATAAAATATAACTTATAAATATTTAAGGTAAGTATAAAATAGATAATAATAGGTAATTAATTATTTGATAGTTTGAGTTTTTAAAATAAAATATAAACACACTTATGTTAGAGATAGAAATAATTATGCAAGCTAACCATAACCATAACCTTATCAATTTTAAAGTAAAACCTAAGTAAAATATTATACACTATAACAAAGTATATATTTGCAAGCAAGATAATTCACTCCAGTACATACGAATAGGAATAGAGTAAGTATAATAATAAATATGCTTAGCATCTAAGTCAAACAAGTATAAACATATGCATGCAAGTTTTGTACATAAGTACAATAGCATAGATAAGGCAAGTAAATTTTATACTCTATAACAAAATACATGTTGCAGGCAGAAATCACTTCAATATATACAAATAAAATAGGATAAGTATGCTAAGTTTAAAGTTAAACAAAAATAAACATAGGTAAGATTGTAAGTACATACCAAATTTGGATTGTAGGATAAGTAAGTAAATAAAATATTCTATGTACACAAAGTACATTAGCATTTAATGTTTCCCACCCTAGCAAAACAAAGCCTGCTCGAACATACTTTCAGCCCCCAAAGAAAATAAAAATCTCTGAAATTTTGTGTACTTAGACAGTAAACAAATTTGTATACTTGTTTTATTTATCAACTTGCTTCATTTTATTTCGTATACAAAAAGCTTAGCAATTCTAGTTTCTAAAGGCTTAAACAAAGATAACCTGAAACAAAATAAGAAAGCCAAAACACTTCAGTTTCAAATCAAAAATGGAAGCATCTCAACTACAACAAGTTTCCAGTTCAAACATTTTAGTTTTCATGTTCCAAGTTGTTCAAATTTTCTGGAATCAACAACAAAATATGCAAGTTTCAAGTTTCCATACCAAGCTTTCTTATTTTCAAGCAAAAGAACAAGCTCTTTGGTTTAAAAGCTAGGTGAGTAAACTTTTTAACTAAAACCTAAATACCCTGAGAATTTCTGTGATGATGTTTGTTTATATGTATGTATGTGCAATGCTTGTGAATGTATATAAGTGTGCATATCTGTGGTTTTAAAACATCTCATATCTTAGTTTCAAGTCTCTGCTTTAAACTATAAACTTAAGATACCTTTAGTTTTGATGGATATGACTTATGTTTTAAGTAGACTTGTGATGTATGTACGGAAATATGTTGGTATGATTGTTTTAAGACTCTGGAAACATGTGTGTATGTTTTGATAAACTACCGTGATCATCTCTGTTTTAAAGTTCCAGAGATTTAAACTCAGTTTCAAACTTCAAAATTTTCTTTCTCTAATCTTCTTTAGGCTTAAGTTGTTAAACCAAAGTTTGTTGTTTTAAACTTAACTAGGCTTTAAAAATATTTGCAATAATTTTAAATAGGAAACATTGTCTGGTAGAAGAAAACACAGAGCCACTTGAAACTTGTTAAAAATCAAACATTGAATTTTGTTGATTTAATTATATATCTGAAATTGTATCTAAAAGATAGGATTTTTAAAATCGAATTTACAATTTTTAGTGTAGTATTGAATGTGTTCTATGGTGATGTCTGTATTTCGAGTTATTGGGTTTCTCTGGTGATATAGTTGATCTGGGAGGTGGTGGTTCTTTCTGGAGGTGGAGGGGTGATAGGGGACTTCGACAAAATTGTCAGGTGTTGGCTCATGTCAGTGGGGTGGTGGCGATTATCATTCAAAGTCTAGAACCCTAGTTTAGCGAAGCTAGGAAGAATCGATCACCATGGTCCCTGTAGTGGATCGAGTTCGATGAGTTTCTGGGAAATGGTAGTTGACGCGTAGGGGAAGTCGAGGCCGGAGGGGTTGACTGTCAGATGGTTGGAGCAGCGAGAATCGGGCGTTGACAGGTTTTAAATGGAAGTGGGACTATCTGTTCCAGGTTTAGGAAATTTCGTCTCGATTTTGATTTCGAGCATGAGATGATGGGGTTGTTGTTTGGGTGATCTGAGTTGATGATGGCCGACTGAGGGGTGATCGCGATGATGACCAAGGTAGGCCGGAGGTACTGTGCATGTGCACAGAGGGATGTGGATATGCTGGTGAATGTTGGGTTGGGTTTTAGTGACCTTGTGTTTGTCTCGGGTGGTTCGAGTTTTAACTCGAAGCAGATAAGTTTTTGTCTCGAAGTAAATTGGGGTTGCCTCGGGTATTTCTTTGTTTACAGGTTTGAGGAAACCTGTGTTGTCTGTTTTAAATTTTTTTAAACAGAAGATTTTAAAGGTGAAGCTTGAGTTTAAACTAAGTTTTTAATTCAAGTTTTAAACCTAGTGTTCAAGTTTGAGATTTAATCTTAGTTTTAAGAAGAAAATAATAATAAAGTTTAACTTGAACTTGTTAAACTATTTTATAATGGTAAGTAGTTTAAATTTTCAAAATGTGAGTAAGTGTTTAAAGAGAAGTTTAATTCAGGAAATCAAAGGTTTAAATTGTTTAACTTTGTTTAAGTTAAAGTATATTCGTTTTAAATCTCATATTTGAAATGAAATTTTATAGTAAATTAAAAAGGGTAAATGTTTCTAATGCAATTTGAAATAAGAATTTGATCATTATAAGAAATGTTGTATCCCCAAATAAATGAAGATTTATCGATTTGTAATTATTAAGTTAGTTAAAATGAATAATTAACTAATTTAATTAATAAATGATTGAATTAATTAATTTGGTAATTAAAAGTTTAGTTAGTTGATTAAGGTTTAAGATAATTAATTCAGGATTAATAAATGGGTAATTAAGAATCATTAATTAAATTAGATTTGAATTTTAAATTAATGATTAGTAAGTAATTAATTAAATAACTGAGGATTAATTAATGAGTTATTAAAGATAAAATTAGTTGTAATTAAATAATAAATCTTAATTAATTACTTTAGAAAAGTAATTAAAGAAGTGTTAATAATTAATGAAGATTATTAACTAGGATTATTAAATAATGGATTAACATGATTAATTTGATAATTAATTAGATTTATTAATTTAAGATAATCAGTTGTGAATTATTTAAGTATAATTACTTATGAAAGTAATTAAGAAATTAATTTCTCATTGTAATTAATTAAGTTTAATATGAATTGTTTAAGTTAATTTATTTAGTTTAATTAATTTAAATAACCACTTGATTTATGGGATGAGCACAATTACTTAAGGAAGTAATTAATGGTGGGTGATTTAATAGTGAAAGTAATTTGAGTATAATTACTTTGTAAATTAATCAAGGGATTAATTAGAGAATAATTAATTATGGAGTAATTAAATTATTTATTGAAGTAATTAAGGTAGTTAATTACTGAATGGAGTTAATCAAGGTGATTAACAGTTTGGTTTAAATTGAAGAGAAATTGCCAAATGAAATAGATGTAATTAAAGATCATTAATTATTATAATTAATGATGTAATTTAAATGGATTTATTTTGAAATAATTAATAAAGGAAGGAATTCATTAATGTAAATAAATTAAGAAGTAATGTAATTAATTTTAAAGGTTACCTTCTATATTTGGTATAAGATAATTAATTTGTAAAATATTAAAGGGTAATTACTTAAATAAAAAAGGAAATTAATCAAGAATGATTAACTAATATGGGAAGTAGAGGATGATTAATTAATTGACTTGTAATTAATTAATGGTTATGTAAGCAAGATTAATATTGATGAAGAAATTAATTAGAGAATTGTAATTAATTTAATTCATTTTAAATTAATTATAAATGGTGTGATTATTAATCCTTGTATATATATGATGGATGTTAATTGATTTCCTTGATTGATTGTGATCTCAGATATGAGATGAATAATATCTATTGTGTTATGGATGCTTGGTTTTAGTATGATAATATTGGTTATCTGTTTGAGTAGATAATATGGATTATCTGTTTATGATGATGATGTGATTATCCATTGTTATATTGTGATTATTCTATCTGTGTGTATATAGATAATTGAAATTGAATTGTTTTAACTTTAAAACAACTTGGCCTTAAAAGATACGATTTGGATTTCGATGAGACCGGGATCGGGTTTCCAGATTTGGATATCCGAAAACCACATCGATCCAAATTAACGATAGGTCGTGAATCTCAAGTGAAGATGAAGATTCAGAGTGCAAGGGTTATTGTCGTTAACTCTGAGGGTGATTCCAATATGAGTGTAACGAGATAATGCCTTTGGTTTCGTTCGAACCCGGAACGAACTTGTATGGATTGAATGCTTTCAGAACATCGTCAGGTGGACGATGATCATTCTAAGAGATGTGTTCTCTAAAGGTAATCGTAGCCTCAAGCCTCATCAACCGGGAATGGCTAAAACAGGGGAGGTGCAGCAAGGTTAGTGGGTAGCACCCAAGTAGGACGAGATTACCCCTGTCTAGATGTCCTTTATTTTCGGCTTTGTGTGCGGTTGATCATGACAACCGTGGGGTGTCTTGTGCGGGAATTATCCAGTAAGGGATGTTCCGACCTTGTGTTGCAGGGGACTTAGGGTGGGTCCTCGGTACGGTGATCTAGGCCACGTACTGTGACGGGCGGTACCCTGGTAGCCCTGCCATTGTATGGAATCCAATCTCCAATAAGCGCCGTACGATTTAGTTGTGCCCAACTATGTTGGAATGTGAGATGTAAGCATTTCAGCTATTTCTGTATTTTACTTGAAAACCCTAGACACTATTATAATATCACTAGATTTCCTATTAAACTGTTTTGGTTAGCGTAAGGTAAAAACTTTTCCATGTTTATGTATGGGAAGTCTTACGTGATACCTTTTGTTTCCAAATGGTTTTAAAGTTAAGCAACTTCCACCGTTTACTCATACCAGACCCATGTCTGACCCGGATTTTATTTCTGTTTTTCATAAACTCTCGGGTACCCAAATTTTTACGGGTAGCCAAGGGATTCAGGTTAGGTTTGAAAAATTCTGGAGGAGCAATGGAGCCGGAGGCTTCAGCGTATAGATATATATAGGAGTTTCCGCTATGTTAGTGTTTATCTGTATTTCCGCTGTGTTGTATTTTCTGTGTTGTATTGAGTTGTATCGAGTTATATTAACTAGACAGGTGTTTATAATTGTCTAGTATGTGGTGTATTATCTGTGTAACTCTGATGTATATGATATTATGTATTCTTTTATGTGATATATTATATTTTATTCGTTCCACTGTTGAGATTCTGTTGTTGTTTCTTCTTCTTCTCTATCTTTTCTACTTTCTCACCTCTTTCTTTTCTTAAAAACGTTACGTCTTCCTGGGCGTAGGAAGTCGGGTCATGATACTTCGAACGTTGATCTAGCGCACTAGATTCCGTGAATCGGCTTCAACAATCGTTGGTTCGAGCACACTCGAATATCCGAAGGTGGAGATAGGAGATAACACTCAACTACCAATTTTAATGGTGGCACAAGAGCACACAAAAGAAATTTTATTCAAATTCAACAACCTTTTACAATGACATCACGTCCCTATTTATAGGGTTTACAACACGACACAAACGACTTAAGAAAATTACAACTCAATAGTACAATGATTTTTAAAACACTCAGCCGACCTAAAGAACAGCACACGCGACCTAAAATTAACAACAACGACCTAAACAAAACACTCAGCGACCTAAAGAACAGCACACGCAACCTTCTCTGGAGCGACCTAACTTCAACGACCTAAGTAATTTGCTTGCGACTTAAAATGGAGCGACATACGAAGGGAGAGTGACATTTGCGACTTTCTGGAATTGGAGCTCGCGACCTACTCTTATCGCGACATATGCATTTGCGACCTACGGAGCACGGCAGCGACCTGATCGCTTCGCTCGCGACCTAAGGACGAAGCATGGCAGCGACCTAATCGCTCGCGACTCAAGGCAGACTGGAGCTTTGGAAGTTGGCTTAGGTCGTTCACGACATAGTGAGGAGGCGCGACTCGCGACTCGCGACTTAATCTCGGAGTTTGCGACATAGGGTTCTGGAACGGCTCCGTCTTTGCGATCTAGGGCTTCGTTCGACTTTAGAAGGATGCGCGACCCAAGCTTGCCACGACTTAAGGAAGTATTCGCGATATTGGTATGTGCTGCATCATCTCGATTAACGTGTCGAAGATAGCTAAAGTCCGGTATCTCGCGAGATCAACGGATTTGGGCATTTGGGTATTTTCAATCCATCGATTCTGCATCAATTCACCGATTAATTCCGCTAATCGTATTGGATCCTGGACGGATTCGATTGACATCGTCGAATTCGCTTATCACGCTGTGTCATTTGGTATCAGAGCGGTTCACAAGGAGTTTGCGTAAATTTTTCGAGTTTGTGCAAGATTTGCATCATTTGGAGAATTGGGTTCTCGAGATTTTGAAGAGATTTGTTCGTTTGGTGATTTTTGAAGATTTCAACAAATGGGTAGTTTTGATTTGAAGATTTTTAGATCGAAGTGAAGTTTTTGTTGGAATTTGTTGAAGAGTGATCATGCCTCCGAGAAGAGCTAACCGTTATCGCAACATTGATGCTTTGTATGGGAGAGAAGAGGCCGATGAGATGGAGCAAAGAATTAACGAAAATTTAATGAGAAGCTCAATGAAGGGATTTGTCGATTAGAGAGAATGATGTTGGACATGAATCAAAATCAGAGAAGGGTTTCACCTGAATCTAACCATGGGGGAAGTAGAGTTTCACCACATTCAAATCGAGAGAGAAGTGTTGATTGTGATCATAGAAGTGTGGATCGAAATCGTGATAGAGATGTGAATGATCGTGATCGGAGGAATGTAGATCAAAGGGATGTTGGTGGAAGAAATGGTGGTGGTAGATATGTTGGTGGTCAGGATCGACATCGATATGCATCAGATTTTGATGAGGAGTTTGATGGTGGTAGTGTTCATAGTCGAAATCAAAGCCAAAGAAGAAATCATTCAGAGTATGATCACAAATGGGAGTCCGGGATGAAAACTGAAATACCAGAATTCAAGGGAGGTATGCAGGCCGAGGAATTTCTTGATTGGCTAGCTTATGTTGAGGAAATTTTTGACTTCAAAGAGGTTCCGGAAGATCGTAAAGTGAAATTGGTTGCTACTAGGTTGAGGGGGAGAGCTATGGCATGGTGGCAGCAAACCAAACTTACTAGAGAGCGGATGGGGAAGTCGAAGATTGTTGTTTGGGAGAAGATGAAGAAGTTGATGAAGGCTACTTTCTTACCCTACAACTACCAATCACTGATGTATCAGAGATTACAGAACCTGAGGCAAGGGACGAAGACTGTTACTGATTATGCTGATGAGTTCTACCAGTTGATTGCTCGAAATGACATTATGGAGACAGAAGAACAATTGACCGCTAGATTTGTTGGGGGACTTAGAACACAGATCCAGGATATGGTGAACATGTTCGACCATAGATCTGTGGCAGAAGCACACATCAAAAGGCGTTGGCTTGGGAGAAACAAGGTAGACGTGGGGGAGGTGTGTTTCCAAGTTCTACGGGGCAGAACAAAGGAGTCGGTAGTAGTTCTAATGTTCCTAAAACATCGAGTAAGCCGGTTGTTCATGAAGTGGCTAAACCACAAGTCAACACCAATTTCAAATGCTATAATTGCTAGGAAGTGGGTCACAAGAGCAACGAATGTCCAAAACCGAAGAAGAGAACTATGATTACTGAAGTGGAAGATGAGGATGTAGAAGAAGATCTCAATTCACACCGTGATGAGGAGGAAGAAGAGGTGTCGGGAGACGAGGGATGTAATCTGATGCTACGAAGATCTTGTTTAACCCCGAAGCAGGAAGAGGAGTCGAGTTGGTTGAGGAGTAACATTTTTCAGTCAACGTGCACTATTTTGGGGAAGGTCTGTAAATTTGTCATTGACGCTGGGAGTTGTGATAATATCATTTCAATGGAAGCTGTGAGGAAGTTGAAGTTGAAAACGGAGAAACATCCTAGTCCTTATAAACTTGCTTGGTTGAGGAAAGGAGGAGAAGTGAAGGTAAAGAGGCGAGCTCATGTTCCATTTTCTATTGGGAAGAAATACAAAGATGAGATGTGGTGTGACATGGTTGACATGGATGTTTGCCATTTGTTGTTGGGAAGGCCGTGGCAGTACGATCGGGAGGTACAGCATAATGGTCGAACAAATAGCTACAGTTTCTTGTTCGAGGGCACGAAAATCACTTTAGTTCCGAAGAAGCGACATCAGAATGAGAACAAGCTGGAGGAGATTGAGGAATTGAAGACTTTGTTGTCCTTGAAGGAGTTCGTGGAGGAGGTAGATGAGAGCCCTGAAGTTTTTATGTTGATTGGGGCATGAAAACAGTGAAGTTACTGAAGTTCCAGAGGAAGTGAAGCCAGTTTTGGAGGAATTCAAAGATGTGTTTCCAGAGGAGTTGCCAAAGGAGTTACCACCGCTTAGAGACATACAGCATCAAATTGACTTGGTGCCAGGTGCTGCATTGCCTCATAGACCGCACTATCGGATGAGTCCAAAAGAACACGAGGAGTTGAGAAGACAGGTGGAGGAATTACTGGAACAAGGGCGTGTTCAGGAGAGTTTGAGTCCTTGTGCAGTGCCAGATTTGTTGGTGCCGAAGAAGGATGGAACGTGGAGAATGTGCACAGATAGTAGAGCATTGAATAAGATTATGGTGAGATATCGATTTCCTATGCCAAGACTGGATGATCTGTTGGATCAATTGAGCGGTGTTGTTGTGTTTTCGAAGATTGACTTGAAAAGTGGATACCATCAGATTCGTATTAGACCGTGTGATGAGTGGAAGACTGCTTTTAAAACTCGGGAGGGTCTGTACGAATGGTTGGTGATACCGTTTGGCTTGTCAAATGCTCCGAGTACATTCATGAGAGTCATGAACCAGATTTTTCGACCATTTATCGGGAAGTTCGTAGTAGTATATTTTGATGACATCTTGATCTACAGTGGAAGCACTGAAGAACACCTACAGCATTTGCGGGAAGTGTTGTTGGTTTTACGACGTGAAGAATTTTATGCTGCAACGAAGAAGTGTACCTTCATGACTACAAGTATTCTATTCTTGGGCTATATTGTGTCGAAGGATGGTATTCAAGTTGATCAGAGTAAAGTTGAAGCTATTCGAAATTGGCCACAACCTAAGACAATAACAGAAGTAAGGAGTTTTCATGGTTTAGCATCATTCTACCGAAGATTCATTCCACACTTCAGTAGCGTGATGGCACCAGTTACGGAATGTATGAAAGGGAAGATGTAACGACCCGGAAATTTTCGAAGCCGAAAATTCCAGATAGTTATGAAAAAGAAGAAAGAGGTAGAAGAAGAAGAACAGAAACATCAACAACTCACATTCGCAGCAGATAAAATATAATAACAAATAATAACAGTTTACAAGAATACTGTATCTGTAGATTACATTTTAATACATCAGAGTTTACATATATTCAGCCACTGAATACATTCAATTATCATGTCACAGATACACAAAAAATATTTTTACAGCGGAAATACTCTATACGTTCCTGCCATCCAGCTCGACTCCTGAGCTCCAGAAAGTCCGTACCTGAAATCTGTAATACTCGGTCTGACCCGAGCATTACACCAAAGTAACACCCGGGTCAGGCTGGAAACCAGCGTGAGTAAACCCAACTAACATGGAATACCAAACAAACAACTCATATAAACCCGGGTAACTTATATCAATTTAACAAATTCATAATTTACTATGGACAACACTTATCTCACACGTCAATTTCTAAGTACCAAACTTAGATAAAATAATCCAATTTACTTAAATCATTTCATTCCAGCCTATTAATTTAACAAATCAATTTATTTAAAATTCGAAGTGGTTTCGGGTATTCCCAACACCCGACCCGGTCTCTTCGAGTCTCATGTCATTCATAATCCAAGTTACCCAATTGAAACACACAACATTTCATATCAGAGATATCCATCTATTCAAAGCATCCAATACATTTAATCACCCATAAGCCAAGCTTAATCTCATACAAATCAATTCAATTTATTCTGATTGAAATTTCAACCCTCAATTCTTAGATTCCTTCATTTGACATTGATTAATTCCAAATCAATTAATTCATCAACCATTTGCTACCCATTCATCTTAATTAATCACCCTGGTCTAATTATCTTTCAATTCCGTTCAAATAATTATCTTTAATTAATTCCACGCTATTAATTATTCTTAACCCAAATCAATAAGAAATCTTAATTACTTCATAAATCAATTTAAACTATCCTCCATTACATTAATTCTTGATTTCTTATATTAATTAATTTTCCATGAGTCACTTATTATTGACTAATTAATCAATCGTTACTTACATCATTAATTATATAAATTAAGGATTTCCATTTTTCTTTCAAAATTTAATTAATTAATAACACAGTATTAATCATTCCAATTTATCCAAATCTGTAATTAACTAACTCTGGATTTACTTCATTAAATAAATCCATTGCTCCTTAATTAACCATCTTAAGTAATCTCTTGATTAATCTCGCAAAGTGATTATATTTTATTGATTACATTAAGTAGTTATTTAGCACACCATCAAATAGTTATTCTAAGTTACTTATACTTATTTAATTACTTATAACTTAATTCAAATTATTTATTCATACCTTCAATAACTAAGTTAAATACCCAAATCATAAATTAATTGAATTAATTAATTTTCCATTTTAATTACCCTACCATATTTAATGTGTCACAAATCATTAAGCCTTTGGTGACCTTTTAAAACGGGAAACATTTCCTTATTTATGTTTTAAGTTTTAACAACTTAAAATTCCTAATACTTCGAGTTAGGCAACAATCAACTCGAAAACCATCCAAAACCAAAATCACTAGATCATCAATTCACGGTGCATACCCAATCAGTTTAATCATTCAACCAAATATTTGAATTCAACCATTTAAATTTAAATAGAAATCCAACAGAGTGAGATTTACTCACCTCAGGTTTTGCAATCCAAATCCGATCCAATCTAGGTATGGCTTCACGGTTTCGACCTTGTAAAAACATTTTATAATTTATTAACATTCGAGCAAACCGAATAATTCATCACACTTTACAAATTCCTTAACTAATTATTTAGTTTAAGTTGTTTTTCATAAAATAAGTAATTTAGTAGCTAAGATTACTTAAACAAATTTTATAAAATTTAACTCCATCACACATCATTTTCATTTTCATTTTGTTTAAAACAAAAATTCAGTCAGTCGATGAAAATAAGTATTCGTATATATATATTATTTATTTATTTAAATCAAATTAATGTAAATGCAAGTACCTACTGCCTTACTGTTAAGTCAAGTGTTGTTATATATAATTTATTTAAACCAGATATATTTAAATTTAATTAAAAACCAAAGCAGACGTACCTCACCATCGTACGCGAGGTGAACTTGCTAGAGCGAACCCTAGCCTTGCCGTCGCACTCGCATCTCAAAGAGCCTCCATCAGCGACACCACATAGTCGCGAGTCGCCCACTGTCGTTCGTCGTGAACACCTCGAGCCGCCGCCTTCATCGAAGTCGAAGCTTCCAGGATCGCGACCCATCGAGCCTCCTATCTGCTGCAAGCGAGGTACACGATCCCTCTGCTCGGTGCCGAGCTCGAGCGTACTGCCCCATGAACCAAATCGCGAAACCACCAGACGCGATGTGCCCCTCCCCGCCTTGTCGATTCGAACTCGATTAAGTTTCGTGTCGCCCAATTTTTTTTTCACGTTCGATTTGGGAAAGAAAAGAGGCAGCCCTCTTCTATTTGATTTCATTTTGATTTAGCGATTTTGATTTCGATAATGAAGAAAAGGGTAAAGTTCCTTATAGATTTTGAACGAACAGAAAATATCTACCTGCCTTCATCTATTTTATCAACGAAGAAGCGTATGAAGGAAGCTAAGGAAACGTATTAAAAATTGGAAATGGCTTCTTGAGTACGTTTGACCATTATATAATTAAATATTTAAAATATCTCGTTGCATAACGCGAGATCCCAAACCCCAAATCAGACATGCCGACAGACGTTTATAAAGTTTTGCTCGCATTCCGAATACGATGGAACGTGTTTCGGAGGTTAATTTGATTGTATGTGCGAGTTACAGAGGAAAACGATCAATTTTAAATTAAATCGATTTAAACGGTATATTATTAAAACTGAACAAATCACCTTTAAATTAAATTTCAACCATCCTATTATCTTCAGTATCATCGTTATAAATTTTACAAACCTTCAAATTATTTTAACAGGCTTAGAAATTCCAGATTCAACAATTTACCAAATTTTAATTATTAAATGCAATATTGAACTATAAAATTCAATGATTTAATTATCAATTAAATATTGATATCTCAAATTATAGTCAACATCAACTTGTAAATGTTTAAAATCAATTCAATTATCCCATTTTAAATTGTTAAAAATTCCGGGTCGTCACATTCCTCCCCCCTTAAAATAATTTCGTCCCCGAAATTACTAGTTAGGAAGAATGGTCCAATACCCGTTTACCTTTCCCCAAATCCAACAGTTCAACATTTTATCGACTATCTTTTATACAAAACCCCATTATCATTCTTATTAACTTCTCAAACTCACCCACAATTTGGAGACCATACCACTTATACTCAATTATTCAAATTTCAATTTAAAACCACTTTTTGAATTATCAAAATTCTCTCAAAAAAATTTCTAACTCTCTAAATTTTCGAAAATTTTTGCCAGCGTCTCCTTTGCGCGGCTAGCTCGGTACTACTACAAAAGGCCTCTACGGGCTCCCAATTTCTCAAAAGAAACAAAAGCCAAGTGGCTATATCAAAAACCCAACCAATTTCATACAGATATTTAAATACATACCTTTTTATCGGCAATTCAAATTTATCTTTTGGAATCAAATCCAATTTCCTTTTCCCTTTAATACCTGCATCATCTTATTTAGCATTTTAAGCAAGCAGCTTATTTATTTTAGCAATTATCGCATCCAAATCCAGCCAAATGGCCTTCAGGTATCTGTACTTACTCGATTTAAACATATAAGCACCATATACATGTAAAGTTTATAACATAACCCTTACTTAAACAACTATAACACTTTAATACTAAAATAAATGCATTCAAATTAATTCACATGAGCAATTTATACGTTTTCAAACCTAATTCAATTGCTTACCCCCAATCTATATACCATTTTTCCCAGTTTAATTGTTTTACAACTCCATTTCTTATATTCCATTGATTTTTTTTCCAAACAAGCTCACATTCACTCCAAACGATTCAAAAATTAATCATATTTGCATCCACTAATTCATAGAATTTAATTAAATCTCGTTTATAACAAATGACGCTCATTTTTACGCAAATTTATGATATCCATGTGAATAAACAATTACTTAAGTTTTATAACCAATTCAAATTGATTCCGACTCAATTTTATTTTATTCCATTCCATTTTAATTTATTCACAACCATTTTATTTAGCTTGACACATTTAATTTTCGTATACTACTAGCCATTTCCAAACTAATTTAATCCGAGCTTTTATTTAATGGCTTTTACCCTTATTCGAAGCCAAGCTGCCATAAATTATAAACTTAAGTTAATTTACTTTAATTTATTCCAACATCAAACTTAAGTTTACTTCTATTTGATTCTCATTTAATCAAATCTCATTAAATTTAATCAGCCCATCCGCTTAAATTTTGTTTCAATTCACTTCTCAATTCATTCGCGAATTCATTTTATTTATACAAAGCCATTCTCAATTTATTTCTATTTATTTCTATTTATTTGGCTTTGTTTGCAATTCAAACCATTTATATTATAATTTATTATCAAATCTAAGTCGAATTTTATTTACCATTCGAAGTTATTTTCAAACTCCCTTATTAACTCAACATACTCTTCCCATTGATTATTTAGTTAATTAGCTTACTTCCAATTTTCATTACAAAGGAAATTACTTCATTAAATTTCCCGGAGTTCAAATTTGTTTTTATAATTCAAATTTGAAGTTTCTTTCATTTCCCAAAAATCCAACACTTTTATTTTAAAATTTAGAAATGCTTTTGAATTCAAATAATATTATTAAAATAGCTTTTTATAAAAAATACTTTTTATAACTCGATGTCTCAACCAGTCCATCCTTGTTCTCACAGAAATTCAGTCATACGTTGATCAGGCGTAGGACTGAAAATCTATAAGTACTTAGCAGACTCATTTTCGACATCTAGTGAAAATACTTCGAAAGTAATTTTACTTGAAAATATCTAAAATAGTTTTTGAAAACAGTTTACTGAAAATATCTTTGGTGAGAATGCTCTGGAAATCATCACACCCATCTATGGTCACAGTTACATCCAGGGTTACGTTGCCGTCGCAGCAAAAGTCCATGTAACTGATTACACCATAGAACCCACGACAGATCGCAGTTACATCCAGGGTTACGTTGCCGTCGCAGCAAAAGTCCATGTAACTGCAGGCTCTCAGCGGCCTCACGATTACGATGTCGAAATGAAACTTCTCCACTCCTACATAGGTCGCAGTCTACCGATGTAAAATCAAACATCGACTGTTGGCTCTCAGCGGCACACACGACTTTCGCTATGTTACCATAGTGTCACAGTCTACCGATATAAAATCAAACGCAGACTGCTGGCTCTCAGCGGCACACACGACTTTCGCTATGGTACACTACTCATAATCCTCAGGAACTAGTTTTTGTCCGGACTCCTCACAGGATCAAATTTAGAACCTCCCCCTTAGAGGCTCAAGGCAGTACCACCCAGTGGCACTCCTGAGAAGTTCATTTTAAGGGAGCGCCTTTTTCCCCAGAGCCAATCTCAAAACACTTTATACTATACACATATAGTATTTTCAAATCATACACCTAGTATGAATTTCACACAAGGCTCCTTTACACAAAATCGATTCCCAAAATCGATAAATTTCAAAATAGGCTTTTCCAAATTCCAATATTGATTTTACCCAAAAATCAAAGCCTTTCAAAATCACAGGTTCCCAAAACCTTTTCCAAAATTCTCATAAGATCCTTTATATATATATATATACAGATATATATAATTTTTAAAACTTTGGATCATTTTCAAGCTTTTATAAAACTCCTTTTATACTTCAAACACTTTCAAAAATCCTTTTCTATTTACATTCACTTGAATTTCCATTCACATACTCACAATTGCTTTAATTTCATGGGATTATCACTTCAATCCTTATCTCAATTGAGTATTTAACCAATAACAGTTTGAACTCCGACCGGTTTATATTTAGAAAATAGCTTGAAAATTTTAAAATAGATAAGTAGTTGAAAATAAGTATTAGTTTGTAAAATAGCCATAAAATAATTAACTAGTTGCAAAATAATTAGAAAATAGTTAAATAGTTATAGAAATTTTAGATAATTGCAAAATAGTCGTAAAATAGTAATTAATTTATAAACCAGTTGAAAAATAGTAATTAGTTTAGAAACAGTTGAAAAATGGTTAAATAGCTCCAAAAATAATTGTAAAACAAGTATAAAATAATTTGTCTTAAGGAAGGAAGGTTGTATATATTTAATAGCTTGGAAAAATGAATTTATATTAAACAATTTATACTGAAGATAGTCCAGAGTCAAAACTGTCCACTTTCCCATCAATTCCATTTAAATTTCCACTTCCATTTAAATTGACCCAATTCCAATTTAAATACTCCAATTTCCATTGGACTTGATTCATTCCCAATTCAACTTTAATTAATTCTCAAATTTCTTTCAAATTTCAAATCAAATTCCATTTGATTTTTTTTACTTACTCGACTTTATTTATAACTTCAATTTTACAACTTCTATTTATAATCAATTTCATTCACATTTTACTTTTAACTCGGAATTATACATTTTAATTAGCCAATATATTTTTATTATTCCATAAACATTTTAATCAAGATTCCAAAGTTTAAACAAATTTCCAAAGTTTCAGTATCTCCTTAAAATTCAACTATATCCAAAATTCTTTGGAAAATTCAATTATCTCTTTGAATTTCAAAACCAAACCCAGTTCACAAGCAATTCCAATTTAAATCAATTTGTTAGCAATTTCTCTTCTAGAAACTCGAAAATGAACATTGACGATGCTGCAGTCATCACCGACGTTATTTTCCAGTGACCAAAAGAGTTCAATGCTTTTATCTCACTAAAAGCATTCCAATTATTTTTAATTTCAAATCTTCCGGATTGCAAATGCAACACAAAAATATTTTTGAAATAATACTATTATTTCTCCAAACCTTTGGAAACCACCTTCAATCCAAGGAATTTTAAATTTTCCCAAAAATCTTCAAATCCCCAATCCATCCAATTCATATTTAAACATTACTCCGGAATTTTCATCTTACTTTATTTTCAAATATTCTCTGGAATTCTATTTCAAATTATAATCCCATTTATTTCAATTTATAAATTACATTTACTATCTATATTTCAAATTCCAATCAATTTGGACTGATACCACCCACTTCAGTTCCAATCACTTCAATTTAATCCAATTCAAATTGTCCATTTGAATTTTTAAACTTATCCATCTTCAATCACAAATCCAATTAATTCCAACCGGATTCAATTTAAATGAATTCAATTCCAACTTCAAATTTTAACCATCTCGAATTATATAAATTCGAGTTAAATTCTCAAAGATTGGTTTAACTTTTTAAACCAAATTAACCTTGTTCATTCAAAGTTTTTAAACAATTTAATTTTTGAGTTCTAATTCTAGAATTCCAATTTAATCAATTTAAATCTTAATTTGGTTGTATTTTCTGTTACCACTTAATTTAATTTCAATTTCAAGTTTTCAATTAGGTTGTATTTTATATTACTTCTTAATTTAGTTTCAATTTAACAACCAATCACCTAAATATTTATTGGAAGGAAATATTGCTTTATATATCAAAATATATTTTTATATAAAATCATTCAAAACCTTTATATAAGAAAATAACAAGTACGCTCTCATATAAATATATTCAACTCATTCTAGAGTACTACAGACTCTATTAAATGAGTAATTCCCACCAGAGCCAAGGTTCTCGCTTAACCTCGCTCTGATACCAACTGTAACGACCCGGAAATTTTCGAAGCCGAAAATTCCAGATAGTTATGAAAAAGAAGAAAGAGGTAGAAGAAGAAGAACAGAAACATCAACAACTCACATTCGCAGCGGATAAAATATAATAACAAATAATAACAGTTTACAAGAATACTGTATCTGTAGATTACATTTTAATACATCAGAGTTTACATATATTCAGCCACTGAATACATTCAATTATCATGTCACAGATACACAAAAAATATTTTTACAGCGGAAATACTCTATATGTTCCTGCCATCCAGCTCGACTCCTGAGCTCCAGAAAGTCCGTACCTGAAATCTGTAATTGTGACGCCCCACCTCTATACCCTCGCTAACCAAGAACACTACGATGTAGTGCTGTCAATTAGCACGGAGAATAAGGCTGTGGAGGAGCGACCATCCATGTAACTTCTTTGTGCGAGCACCGATACGTCAGATAGAATAGAATGCATATCTTTTAAGGAGGAAATCCGACATACCGATGCAAACACAAAGCTATCACACGGTGGCTATATATAATCTTCGGAAACAAACATAGAAATAATCATAACATAAATCAGTCACAGACATCCATAGCACAAAGGCGGAAGAAGATATGAATAAATATATAACACATGAAAGTGTACATCAGAGTAGTGGTCAGAAAGATCCACGATAATACAAAAGAATAGCATCACGTGCTATACAAAAGAATAAGTACACAACATAGAGTCTATATCTCAAAGGTGTACATCCAAAAACTACAAATCTATGTAGTTAGCCAAAAGGCAGAAATATCCTGAAGAGAAGTCAAGCAGAAGCACCTGTAACATCTCGGTCTGACCCGAGTATTATTTATAAGAAAATAATAAACGGATCAGTCTAACTATAAATATCAGATGATATGGTATACAGTAAAAGGCATGACATGAACATGTAATAACCATAGCGACATACTACTATAAGTATGTAAATGATAATCAACAAAAGATTAATCAATATCACAAGAATCTTCTCAAAGATAAAATAGGGTATCATACCCTAAACTTGTATTCATAACAAGTCAATAACACATGAATTCACCAATGCACAAAAACTGATATCATATCAATGAAAATCATGAAAATTGGTGAAGCACAAAATTCCAGAAATCATCATCAGAAATCCAGAAAACACATAAAGGGGGGAGGCCTAACACATGAATGGGAGCATGAAGCTCACCTACGCGTAAACACATGACGAGAAGTTATCTCATGGAAGCTATCCATTAAATTTTTACACATGAATGGCCCGAAGACCATAGGAAATGTGATGGCGAAACATCACATGATCGGGGTATAGTCTCCCACGTAGACAAAGAGACATCGCTCAATCGCTAGTCTAAATCACAAAAATGATCGTCATGATCATAAGGAAGTGTCAATCACACCAAGCCAGTAAATATATGAGTTTAGCTTCATGTCCCATAACCACTTGCTTAACTTAAATATTTACGAACAAGCTGTAAATCTTCACTAGGAAATTGTCACAAAAAGGGTTCAATCGAACAAGTCCAAGAGCTAACCGACGAAGTGAACGCAAGCGTTTCATACCACTCGTTTTACTAAGTCGTTTAAGTCGATTTCTCATTCGAGTGAAGTAAAGGCTTGTATATACTAGTAGATTGAAAATCGGTTTGAGAAAACGAACTTTTGATACTTAAAATAGTGTTGAAATCGCTTTGATGAAAGAGTTTTGATATTTACTATTAGTATTGAAACCTTCATATATCTTTAAAGTGACAAGTCATAAAACGATGGTAGAACAAATCAATTCACGTTCGAAGACGTGAGTAAAGTCCAAAGAAGTCAATCCCAAAACCATCAAAGTAGAAATTCTGATCAATGTTTTTCAGACGAGATTGCCTACGCAGAGTAATACGGGGTTCGACCTGCCCGGTCAGGTCGCGGGGGTCCAGGGGGCAGCGCCCACGGCGGGGTGCGGGGCAGCGCCCCGTCACGGTACGACTTAGTGAAGGCAAGCTGGTCCAACGACCTAAGGAGAAGTAGGTCATACGACCTAAGGGAAGACTGCCGTGCAACCTAGCTGAAGAACAGGTAAAATGACTAAGTACAAACTCGCGAACGACTTACGACTTAGGGGATAAAGTCATACGACCTAAGTGGAGAATGCCACGCGAGCTAGCAGAAGAACAGGTCAAACGACCAAGTACTAACTCGCGAACGACTTACGACTTAAGGGAGGAAAGCGACTTAAGAGGAGCAGCGACCTACGACTTAACGATTTAAAGCCAACGACCTAGGACTTAAGAGTCATACGACCTAGGACTTAAGGGAGGCAAGAGACTTACGACTTAAGGGAGGCAAGCGACTTACGACTTAAGGGATAAGGTCATACGACCTAAGTCTTGAACGACTTAACGACTTAAGCCTTTAACGACTTAACGACTTAAGCCAGGGCGAGCGAGCTAACTGCAAAACGACCTACGACTTAAGGCCTTTAACTCCTGAACGACTTATGCCTTTAGCTCCTGAACGACTCAAGCCTTTAGCTTCTGAACGACTCAAGCCAGTAACTCGCGAACGACTCAGCCTTTAACTCGTGAACGACTTAGCACACCCAGAACGACTCAACGCCTGGAACGACTTAACACTTTAACTCGAGAACGACTCAGGCCTTTAACTCGTGAACGACTTAGCACACCCAGAACGACTCAACGCCTGGAACGACTTAACACTTTAACTCGAGAACGACTCAGGCCTTTAACTCGTGAACGACTCAGGCCAGACGAACAGAAATACACGCGCGCGACCTAAGCCCTTAACTCGTGAACGACTCACGACTTAGGCCTAACTCGTGGACGACTCAGCGAAGGCCAGAAACGACTTAAGGCCAGGAAAATCACCAAAACGCTGAAAATTGAAGTTTTTCGCCAATCCAATCCAAACCAAATGCAAATGTTGATGCAAATACAATAGGGGATCATTCCCAACAGTCCAAGATAGATATAGGCAAGATGTGAGATCAAAAATCTCACCTTTTCCACGAAATTGATGTTGGAGAGCTTAAGAACGAAGCAAGAATCAACCCCTAGCTTGAATCTATGTTCTTCACCTTGAATTCGGAGTTTGATGTTGAATTTACTAAAGATCTTGAGCTTGGAATTTTAATTTCTCTTTCCCCTCACCATTTTTGAGAAAGCTTCAAGTGTTTTGATAGAGTGAGGAAGATGGTTGGGCTGAACTAAAGGGGTGCAGTCCAAACCAAAGTCAAAGGCGGGAAAAAGTGTTGAAAATTTCACTATCTCCAAACATATCGAAGTTTACACTCAAAAAGATCGCAAACGTCATTTTGAACTCAATGGGGGTGGTCTCGAGTCCTAATTTGACCGTATGCAAAAAGTAGCTTTTCGGACTAACATCCGACTAACGATAAAATATTTAAATAAAATATTTAAATATAGAATCGATAGATATGCGGGTTGTTACAGTAATACTCGGTCTGACCCGAGCATTACACCAAAGTAACACCCGGGTCAGGCTGGAAACCAGCGTGAGTAAACCCAACTAACATGGAATACCAAACAAACAACTCATATAAACCCGGGTAACTTATATCAATTTAACAAATTCATAATTTACTATGGACAACACTTATCTCACACGTCAATTTCTAAGTACCAAACTTAGATAAAATAATCCAATTTACTTAAATCATTTCATTCCAGCCTATTAATTTAACAAATCAATTTATTTAAAATTCGAAGTGGTTTCGGGTATTCCCAACACCCGACCCCGGTCTCTTCGAGTCTCATGTCATTCATAATCCAAGTTACCCAATTGAAACACACAACATTTCATATCAGAGATATCCATCTATTCAAAGCATCCAATACATTTAATCACCCATAAGCCAAGCTTAATCTCATACAAATCAATTCAATTTATTCTGATTGAAATTTCAACCCTCAATTCTTAGATTCCTTCATTTGACATTGATTAATTCCAAATCAATTAATTCATCAACCATTTGCTACCCATTCATCTTAATTAATCACCCTGGACTAATTATCTTTCAATTCCGTTCAAATAATTATCTTTAATTAATTCCACGCTATTAATTATTCTTAACCCAAATCAATAAGAAATCTTAATTACTTCATAAATCAATTTAAACTATCCTCCATTACATTAATTCTTGATTTCTTATATTAATTAATTTTCCATGAGTCACTTATTATTGACTAATTAATCAATCGTTACTTACATCATTAATTATATAAATTAAGGATTTCCATTTTTCTTTCAAAATTTAATTAATTAATAACACAGTATTAATCATTCCAATTTATCCAAATCTGTAATTAACTAACTCTGGATTTACTTCATTAAATAAATCCATTGCTCCTTAATTAACCATCTTAAGTAATCTCTTGATTAATCTCGCAAAGTGATTATATTTTATTGATTACATTAAGTAGTTATTTAGCACACCATCAAATAGTTATTCTAAGTTACTTATACTTATTTAATTACTTATAACTTAATTCAAATTATTTATTCATACCTTCAATAACTAAGTTAAATACCCAAATCATAAATTAATTGAATTAATTAATTTTCCATTTTAATTACCCTACCATATTTAATGTGTCACAAATCATTAAGCCTTTGGTGACCTTTTAAAACGGGAAACATTTCCTTATTTATGTTTTAAGTTTTAACAACTTAAAATTCCTAATACTTCGAGTTAGGCAACAATCAACTCGAAAACCATCCAAAACCAAAATCACTAGATCATCAATTCACGGTGCATACCCAATCAGTTTAATCATTCAACCAAATATTTGAATTCAACCATTTAAATTTAAATAGAAATCCAACAGAGTGAGATTTACTCACCTCAGGTTTTGCAATCCAAATCCGATCCAATCTAGGTATGGCTTCACGGTTTCGACCTTGTAAAAACATTTTATAATTTATTAACATTCGAGCAAACCGAATAATTCATCACACTTTACAAATTCCTTAACTAATTATTTAGTTTAAGTTGTTTTTCATAAAATAAGTAATTTAGTAGCTAAGATTACTTAAACAAATTTTATAAAATTTAACTCCATCACACATCATTTTCATTTTCATTTTGTTTAAAACAAAAATTCAGTCAGTCGATGAAAATAAGTATTCGTATATATATATATTATTTATTTATTTAAATCAAATTAATGTAAATGTAAGTACCTGCTGCCTTACTGTTAAGTCAAGTGTTGTTATATATAATTTATTTGAACCAGATATATTTAAATTTAATTAAAAACCAAAGCAGACGTACCTCACCATCGTACGCGAGGTGAACTTGCTAGAGCGAACCCTAGCCTTGCCGTCGCACTCGCATCTCAAAGAGCCTCCATCAGCGACACCACATAGTCGCGAGTCGCCCACTGTCGTTCGTCGTGAACACCTCGAGCCGCCGCCTTCATCGAAGTCGAAGCTTCCAGGATCGCGACCCATCGAGCCTCCTATCTGCTGCAAGCGAGGTACACGATCCCTCTGCTCGGTGCCGAGCTCGAGCGTACTGCCCTATGAACCAAATCGCGAAACCACCAGACGCGATGTACCCCTCCCCGCCTTGTCGATTCGAACTCGATTAAGTTTCGTGTCGCCTAATTTTTTTTCACGTTCGATTTGGGAAAGAAAAGAGGCAGCCCTCTTCTATTTGATTTCATTTTGATTTAGCGATTTTGATTTCGATAATGAAGAAAAGGGTAAAGTTCCTTATAGATTTTGAACGAACAGAAAATATCTACCTGCCTTCATCTATTTTATCAACGAAGAAGCGTATGAAGGAAGCTAAGGAAACGTATTAAAAATTGGAAATGGCTTCTTGAGTACGCTTGACCATTATATAATTAAATATTTAAAATATCTCGTTGCATAACGCGAGATCCCAAACCCCGAATCAGACATGCCGACAGACGTTTATAAAGTTTTGCTCGCATTCCGAATACGATGGAACGTGTTTCGGAGGTTAATTTGATTGTATGTGCGAGTTACAGAGGAAAACGATCAATTTTAAATTAAATCGATTTAAACGGTATATTATTAAAACTGAACAAATCACCTTTAAATTAAATTTCAACCATCCTATTATCTTTAGTATCATCGTTATAAATTTTACAAACCTTCAAATTATTTTAACAGGCTTAGAATTTCCAGATTCAACAATTTACCAAATTTTAATTATTAAATGCAATATTGAACTATAAAATTCAATGATTTAATTATCAATTAAATATTGATATCTCGAATTATAGTCAACATCAACTTGTAAATGTTTAAAATCAATTCAATTATCCCATTTTAAATTGTTAAAAATTCCGGGTCGTCACAGAAGAAGTTTGCTTGGACTGAAGAGGCTGATTCTGCTTTTCAGAGAATCAAGACACTCTTGACCACAACGCCCATTCTTAGATACCCGGACTTTCAGTTGCTCTTTGAGCTAAATACTGATGCGTCCAAGGTTGGAATTGGGGGAACGTTAAGTCAAATGGGTCATCCTATTGCCTACTTTAGTGAGAAACTGACTGGAGCTAAAACGAGATGCAGTACTTATGACTTGGAATTCTATGCTATAGTCCAAGCCATAAAGCATTGGAGACACTATCTATCTCATAAAGAATTTGTGCTATACACTGACCATGAAGCTTTGAAACATTTGCAGGGGCAAGATAAAATTTCAGCAAGGCATGCTTCGTGGGTTGCTTATTTACAACAGTTTACTTTCGTTGTGAAGCACAAATCAGGAGCTACTAACCAAGTTGCCGATGCATTGAGCCGTAGAAATCATTTGCTAACAACTATGCAAGTGGAAGTAGTGGGATTTGATTTGTTGCCAGAGTTGCTTATTTCATATTCTTATTTTGCGAAAGTGCTGGATTAGGTGCAGGAAGGGAGTTCTGTTGATTTTGTGATGAAAGATGGGTTCTTGTTCAGAGGAAATCGATTGTGTATTCCGGATTGTAGCTTGAGGTTGAAGATTGTCAAAGAATTGCATGAAAAGGGTCATGTGGGCAGAGATCGTACCTTGCAGTTGGTGTCACAATCTTATTTCTGGCCGTCGATGAGAAAAGAAGTTGAAAGATTTGTGCAGAGATGTAACATATGTCAAGTTTTCAAGGGGACAACTACGAATGCAGGATTGTATATGCCATTGCCCGTGCCTACTAGACCATGGGTTGGTGTTAGCATGGATTTCGTTTTGGGTTTGCCTAGAACTCAACGGGGAAATGATTCTATATATGTTGTGGTAGACCGATTCTCGAAGATGGCACATTTCATTGCTTGTAAGAAAACAACGGATGCAGTTCATGTGGCACAGTTATTCTTTAAAGAAATCTATCATTTACATGGGTTACCTGAATCTATTGTTTCTGATCGAGATACTCGATTTCTGAGTCACTTTTGGTTGAGTCTGTGGAAGATGGTTGGGACGAAGCTGAATTTTAGTAGTGCATATCATCCTCAGACGTGGGAAAACTGAAGTTGTGAATCGATCATTGGGAAATCTGTTGAGATGTCTTGTGTCGGACAATTTGAAGAGTTGGGACTTAAAGTTGTGTCAAGCAGAGTTTGCTCATAACCATGCTGTTAACCGAAGCACTGGTTACAGTCCATTTTAAGTTGTATATTCAAGCTTGCCAAAGGGGCCTTTGGATTTAACGGTAGTGCCACAACCGAAAGGAGTGATTAAGCGGGCGTCAGATTTCGTTGATGAGTTGAAAGATTGTCATAGAATCGTTCAGGAACGTTTGGAGAAGACGAATGAGAAGTATAAACGAGTTGCAGATAAAAAGAGAAGAAGTGTGGAGTTCAACGAGGGTGATTGGGTGTATGCTGTGTTAACGAAGGATCGCTTCCCAGTGGGTGCTTATAACAAGTTGAAAGCCCGAAAGATTGGTCCAGTAGAAATTATAAAACGGATCAATGAAAATGTTTATAAATTGAAGCTGCCAGAGGATGTTTACACTTCTGACATGTCTAATGTTAAACATCTTATACCCTATTATGGAGATGAACAACCCAATGAAGAACTTTTAAATTCGAGGACGAATTCTTTTCAACCAGGGGAGGATGATGCAGCACATACCAATATCGCGAATACTTCCTTAAGTCGCGGCAAGCTTGGGTCGCGCATCCTCCTAAAGTCGAACGAAGCCCTAGATCGCAAAGACGGAGCCGTTCTAGAACCCTATGTCTTAAACTCCGAGATTAAGTCGCGAGTCGCCCCTCCTCACTATGTCGTGAACGACCTAAGCCAACTTCCAGAGCTCCAGTCTGCCTTGAGTCGCGAGCGATTAGGTCGCTGCCATGCTTCGTCCTTAGGTCGCGAGCGAAGCGATTAGGTCGTTGCCGTGCCCCGTAGGTCGCAAATGCGTATGTCGCGAGCTCCAATTCCAGTAAGTCGCGAATGTCACTCCGCCTTCGTATGTCGCTCCATTTTAAGTCGCAAGCAAATTACTTAAGTCGTTGAAGTTAGGTCGCTCCAAAGAAGGTCGCGTGTGCTGTTCTTTAGGTCGCTGAGTGTTTTGTTTAGGTCGTTGTTGTTAATTTTAGGTCGCGTGTGCTGTTCTTTAGGTCGGCTGGGTGTTTTAAAAATAATTGTACTGTTGAGTTGTAATTTTCTTAAGTCGTTTGTGTCGTGTTGTAAACCCTATAAATATGAACGTGATGTCATTGTAAAAGGTTGTTGAATTTGAATAAAATTTCTTTTGTGTGCTCTTGTGCCACCATTAAAATTGGTAGTTGAGTGTTATCTCCTATCTCTACCTTCGGATATTCGAGTGCGCTCGAATCAACGATTGTTGAAGCCGATACACGGAATCTAGTGCGCTAGATCAACGTTCGAAGAATCGTAGATCTTCTCTCACGGCATCGTGCGCGATCAACGTATCGAAGATAGCTAAAGTCCGGTATCTCGCGAGATTAACGGATTTGAACATTTGGGTATTTGGGTATTTTCAATCCATCGATTCTGCATCAATTCACCGATTAATTCCGCTAATCGAATTGGATCATGGACGGATTCGATTGACATCGTCGAATTCGCTTATCACGCTGCGTCATGATATCAAGTTGACAATAGACAGAGCAAGATGTAATGCATTGTTGCCATGAACTAGCACTACAAGAAAATATTTTATTGGTAGCAATATATAGTAGCGTTTAACAAGGTGCATCCATTTGTAAAAGTAAAAAAAACAAAATAAAAAAATGGGGCTTTGCACGAAAGGTCCCTATTTCTGATGATGTTACAAGAAAAGTCCCTGTAGAAATAAGTATGTAAACTAAGTCCCTGTTTTTTCTAAATAAGAAAATGCAAGTTAGCTTGCGCTTTTTAAAATTTGAAAATTTTCAAAATCAAAAAACGCAAACTAGCTTACGCTTTTTAAAATTTGAAAATTTTCAAAATCAAAAAGCGCAAACTAGCTTGCGCTTTTTAAAATTTGAAATTTTTTTTCAAAATCAAAAAGCGCAAACTAGCTTGCGCTTTTCTGATAGAAAGCGCAAGTTACCTTGCGCTTTTCAAAAATTTTAAAAGTTTGAAAATTTTCAAAAATTTTTCAAAATTAGAAAGCGCAAACTAGCTTGCGCTTTTCAAAAATTTTAAAATTTTCGAAAATTTCGAAAAATATTTCAAAATTAGAAAAGTGCAAGTTATTTTGCATTTTCTGTCAGAAAAGCGCAAGACACTTTGCGTTTTTTTTAATCTTGAAAAATAGGGACCAAATTTACATATTTATTTCTGCAGGGACTTTTTGTATAACAACATCAGAAACACGGACATGTGACTCTTTTCTTGTAAAAAAACAACACTGCTAAAGTGTAATCCTGCCAACATTTTCAGTTTACGTAAAATCTTTCTCCTTCCCCGCTTTCCTTTTTATTTTTTCGTTAACTCATCTTTACTGAAAATCACCCTAATCCCTAAATTAAACTTCTGTCATCAGGAAATAAAAAAATCTCTTAAATATGATTAATAAAAAACAAGTACCTCCTTCGTCTTCATCTCATCCCACTCAACCTATGGCTTCACAACATCGCTTCACTTCTCAGCCTCCCATGCCATGCTTCGGTGAGCTTTTTAATGATTCATTAGTTTTTCAATTTTGTTCAAATTTGAATGACATTAGAGTTCAAAATTCAAATTGACAAGGAAGAGGTCAACTTTCTTTCTTTGTTATTTTTAAATAAATAACTGTTTTGCAACTATAATTATATGATTGTTGTGGTTTATTCATTAATTGTTAATTTGGATTGTCGGGATTTGGGAGAATTTATGAAGGATTTTATGAGTGCTGTTGAGGGGGTAAAGTCAGAGGTGAGACCATTGGTTTGCTGATTTAAATATTGGATGTTTAAAGTAAGTTAAAAAATTTCAGTGTTAATGTTAGTATATTTATTTTTTATCATCCTGTGAAGAGCTTTGAGAAAATACAGCTGATGTTTGGCGATTTGGTGAGTGGAATGAGGATGGATTTCAGTAACTTAACCGATACTTTAATAATTTCACCTATATAGATCTCTGTTTCTACTTCGTCTTGTAGGTATGTCTACTTCAAACAAAGATTTTGAAAATGCTAATCTTTTTTTAGTTGCTGGGATGTGGTCAAATTAGACTAGCATACCTATAACACCTAGATATTTTCTTGATTTAGTGGCCTCTAAACGGTTGTCCTTGTGTACTCTACACTAAGTTGAGGTGCTACATACGCTTCCAATAGAAGATTCATACACATAATCTCCAACGTAGAGTTTCAAACCTTGGCAACGTTAGTTTGTCAGCCAATCAGTTGTAAATGTCAGCGAGGAAAGTAAAATGAGATGGTGTAAAAACATATAAACAGGGAATCACATGTGCATGAGTATTGTCCTTTTCTCATGCCACTGCATATATTGGTTTATACATCGTTTATAAATCGTTTATGTTCTTTATTTTTATTTCAGCTGTTATTATAAGAACGACTTGATTCGTCCATGTTAAGCTAAGAAAAATTTAAAAGTTTCTACACTAGGTGTAAATGTTCGAATCAAATTATGTTATCTTTCATGCCAGATGGCATTTTATTATCTCCCTGTAAAAAATTGATGGTTCTAGATGAAATATTGATGCAAATCATTAAATCGTATATTTGTTTCATGCACCTTCTGCATTTCTTTAATCATATAATCATTGATGCTTCCAAGCCTAATATGATATTTTACATTCACCCTAATGCATTACTTAAAGATTTAAGTAAACTCTTTGAATAAACAACCATAATACTCCTATGCTCATTTGTCTTAATGAATACTATAACTTTGATGTTAACATTGAATTTCATATGCTTCTTAAAATAAGGTGGAAGTGAAAAGAAGTATCAAACACGGTAAGAAGAGATTCAACAAACTTTCAATTGAGGAAAGTGGAAAAATTGATGAAGAGACACTTGTTAATGTGAACAATATCAAGTGGCAAAGAACATCAAGCCAAAGATCTAGAAGTTTCAACTATGACTACATTGTGGTAAGTCCATCTTCATCATGTTATTGTATATTTGAAGTGGGCCTTGAGATCGCCTGCTAATATGCACTAGAAAAGGAACTTGATTGTATGGTGAAGGAACCAGATCGCTGGAAGGAACTGAATGATCTTTGCAAGGAGCAATGGACTGCTGCTGAACCAGCTGCTCGACTTGAAATGGCACCAATGTTTTGTTTCGAATGCATTGGCATCCACAGTCAACACACATAAACATTTTGTTATAACTAATACGCTTTAGTGATTTATTTTCTTCAACTTATCCTGCCAATGCTGCTTGGAACATGGGTGAGTGGGATCAAATGTCTGAATATGTTTCTAAATTGGATGATGGAGATGAAAGAAAACTTAGAACTGTTGGTAATACCACTACAAGTGGTGATGGTAGCAGCAATGGTGCCTTCTTTAGAGCTGTTCTTTCAGTTCGTCCCCATAAGGTATCACTTCTTTAAAATGAAACGTCCGGTGTAGGTTTTTTCACAGTTGAACTAATAGTACTGTTGTTTTCTCAGTATGATGAAGCACGTGCGTATGTAGAGAGAGCAAGGAAATGCTTGGCAGTTGATCTGGCTGCATTGGTTAGAATCTTAAACAGCCTGTATATTCGACAATCAACAATATCTGACTGCATTGGTTATCAACTCTTCACTGCATGTTTATTTATTTTTAATTGAATCTTCTATATATATATATATATATATATAAATATATATATATATATATATATATATATATATATATATATATATATATATATATATATATATATAGACACACACACATATGGGCTGACTGCATCATGTTTTATTAGCTTTGATAAAATAGTCATGCTTTTGTTATATATGATTGCATTGATGCAAATATTCAGAAAATGGTTCATAAACTGGTCTATAGATGCACCTAAATTGATTAACAAAAAAAAGAACACGATTCATCCATGTCGTCCATTCCAACCTATGCTAAAAGAACTAACATCACCGTCATGTTACCTATGCTAAAAGACCGTCATGTTACCTATGCTAAAAGAACTAACATCACCATCATGACCATGCCACTTGCTGAGTCTCCTACTTCTCTGATTCATTGATGCAAAAATTGTCTTCTGGTACTGCAACTTATATACATGAATCTCATGAATTTTTTGCAAGTCAAGTTTTATATGAGATATTACTTATAAATGCTGAGTTTTACTGTTTGTTGTTATACCACAGGAGGAAGTCCAATAAACGTGAAGATGAAAATTTGTACGGGTGGTAAAAATATCATGCTAGTGGCACATTTGTAACAGTGGTAAAAATTCATGTAGTTCATGAATACTGCCCTTTACTTGTTCACTTTCTTACACGTCAAAAATTCATTTTTCTTACTAGTCTTTTCTTATATTATATGGTTCTAACCAGTTTATGAATATTTTATTAATGCTAATAAAACTATTATTATATGGTGATTAAATGGTTTGTCAAAGCAAATATTTTGTAACAAAATTCAACTTATTTTTATTTTACCCCTTCTCGTTCAATACTATGGTGATTAAACATCTGCCCAACCCCTACTCAACATGCTTCAAGGAAAGCAGCCTATACAACAAGTGCATCCGCTCCAGGATATTGGCTGTCAAGTTAATAACTGTGCGCATCAGTTTGGTAATTTAAGTAGACGATTTTAATAACAGTCTTTTCTTTTATTAAAAAAAGACTTTTGATTTTGTGAAGTTAATAAGTCGACAATCAATTTCTTAGAACATTCGTTAGCTTGGTTAAGATATTTTCTTGCAATCGAAATAAAAAATAACATAAATTGGGTAACTACCAGTTCTATCGAATTTTGTATACTCATAAAGAGTAAATGGGTAAACAAGAAAATGATAATTGATAATTGTTTGACTAATACTTGCAATTGCATAATCTGTTGCTTCTTTGATTTTACATAGGTACTTGAAAGCTACGAACATGGTTCGAGTTCAGCAGTTGTCAGAAATAGAGGAGGTCAATCTCATATAACATTAAACGTTCATTTATATAGTCCTAAGAGCATCTCTTTTTGTGTACTTAATTTATTCTAACAAAATGGACAATACAGCAAAAATGAGCACCAGTTGTTTTTCCTTTTACCAAATTGGATAAGAAAATAGGATTCTTCATTTTGGCCAACGCCACTCTATTTCATTAAATATGGATAGTGAGCTCTGCAATTAATAGGATGAACAATTGAAGATACAGTTGTACTTGATTCTCCGTTTTGTCAAAATGCAGAACTAGACATAACTATTGGAGATGCTCCAATAATGTGGTTTTAAGCACCTACAGTAAATGGTTTGAGTTACTTCTTTATGGCTTTGCAGGTCATCAATTACTGTACTTTACCAATTGGCAATCCTGTTGCTGATGGAAGAAGAGAACTAATTCGGAACATGTGGAATGAGCGCATACGTACATGGAGCAAAACATAATGTTGAGGTTAATTTCTGTTCCTACTTTTGAACGTTAGAAGTTGTTACATGGTCGCATCACGATTCATATATTTTTCACTTCTAACGCCTTGGAATTTACTGCGTACTGTCATTCATCTAACAGGGTTGGCTGTGTTTATCGAGGTGATTGAGCGAGTTGACATTTGCTTTATTTTTGAGACATCGGACAAAATAAATGGAAGTTGGTGTTTATTGTTAAATTTAGTTAGTTTAAACATTGGGAAGTTTATTAAGGTTCAATAAGCACAAGTCGCTATGTTGAAGGTTTTCACAATGACCTATACTGTTTGATTGAATTTGAGTTCACCTGACATAAGTGAGTTTCTATTTCTAACTGATAAACCCAAACAAATCTCAAATCATTTCTACAACAACTTCGAGGTAGGTTGAAGAAATAATGGCATATTTCATTTTGCTCATAATGGATAAACAATAACATTCTGCAAAATACATTTTAATTAATTGTTTGCATTATTATTATATTATGATTTGATCCCCATTGGGTTGTACAAGAAGATGGATAAAAGTAAATCTAGGTCTAGAATAAATAGGTGTATTAAAAAGCCATGTACGAATAGGAATCGAATTTTAAACTTATTACAATGAAATGTCAGAATATAAATAAACAATCAAATTAGAAATCATATTTATAGATAAGGAAATGATTAATATTGTTCTGAGTCCTTAATGAACAACTGCTCTGGCTTACTCCTGGGTTCAAAACAATAATGAGATAACGATTAATTTATCTTTCAAAGCAACTAGTACAAATTATTCTGAAAATATACGTTTAACTATTTAACCAAAAATATTAGATATGTGCCACGGTTAACGTTAAATATTGCAAATTTGCTTGATATTCTCATTTTGAATCTAGATACTTAATGATAGTCAAAAGTTGCATGATTTTTATTCTTTCATCACAATATGAAATAATTTTTAAGTGTTAGTGTAGCCATGTGACGCAGCGGATATTCACGAAATGGATACAACGATGAAAGTAGAAATCGATGGATTGAAAAATACCGAATGCCCAAATCCGTTAATCTCAAAGATACCGAATTCTAGCTATCTCCAACACGTTGATCGTGCACGATACCGTGTTAAAAGATCTACGATTCTTCGAACGTTGATCTCGCGCACGAGATACCGTGAATCGGCTTCAAATCCGTTGATTCGAGCGCACTCGAATACCGAAGATGGAGAAAGGAGCTCACACTCAACTTCCAATTTCAAAGTAGTACAAAGCACACAAACAAAGTTTATTCAAAATCAACTTCCATTACAACTGAAACGACCTCGCTATTTATAGAATTTTACAACCCCAGGTGCGCGACCTAACATAGGTCGTTAACGACCTAACAACATGCGACCTAACCATGTTAACAACCTACGAATCACGACTTACGGAAACATCATCAACGAGTTAACAAATTACAACACACGCGACTTAAAAACATTACAACACAACAACGTACAGCAGTGCGACTTACGACCTATAGTATTTACAACAGTTACAACATCACAATTTACAACAGGAATGACTTACGATCTAACACTTGAGCGACCTAAAGATAACACATCTTCAGGTTGAGCTTCGGCTTTGTGAGCGACCTACGAAATAACGACTTAGCATCTGGAGCGACCTAACCCTTCAGCGACATAAGAAAATAATACTTCTTCAAAGACTTGTGATCTAAGCTTGGCCGCGACCCAAAAGATCAGCGACCTAAGGAGGCTCGCGACCTAAGGAGGCTCGCGACCTAAAGAAGCTCGCGCTGCATCACTGAGTTGTTTGAGCGACCTAGGCTTGAACGCGACATCATTACTCTGAGTAGGCTGTGAGTCGCTAGGTCGTTCGCGACTCAAGGAACCAGAACGACCTAAGGCTTTGGGGCAACTTGACTCGTTATGCGCTGCGTTGTTAGGTCATTCGCGACCTAGGGGTAACTCGTCATCTTGTCTTGAGCGACTTAAGATCTTCGAGCGACTTAATGAATTGGGGCGACTTGACTCAGGCTGGGCTGCATCATCCTCCCCTGGTTGGGAAAAATTCGTCCTCGAATTTAAAAGTTCTTCCCCATTGGATTGTTCATCTCCATAATAAGCTATAAGATGTTTAACATTAAACACGTCAGAAGTGTACACATCCTCCGACAGCTTCAACCTATAAGCGTTTTCATTGATCCGTTTCACAATCTTTATAGGACCAATCTTCCGAGCTTTAAGTTTATTGTATGCTCCCACTGGAAAACGATCCTTTGTTAGTACATCATATACTAAATCTCCTTCATTAAATTCAACACTTCTTCGCTTCAGATCCACAGATCGTTTATACTTCTCATTCGTCTTCTCCAATCGTTCCTGAACGATTCTATGGCATTCTGTCAACCCATCAACAAAATCAACAGCCCACTTAACTGTCCCCTTCGGTTGTAGCACTGTCGTTAAATCCAACGGTCCCTTCGGAATTGCTGAATATACCACTTGAAATGGACTGAATCCAGTACTTCGATTAACAACATGATTATGTGCAAATTCCGCCTGACACAACTTCATATCCCAACTCTTCAAATTATCCTGCACAAGACATCGCAATAAGTTTCCCAACGATCTATTCAACACTTCCGTTTGCCCATATGTTTGAGGATGAAAGGCGCTACTAAAATTCAGTTTCGTTCCAACCATCTTCCATAAACTCAACCAAAAATGGCTTAGAAATCTAGTATCCCGATCAGAAACAATAGATTCAGGTAGTCCATGTAGTCGATACACTTCTTTAAAGAACAATTGAGCAACACGGACTGCATCAGCGGTCTTTTTACAAGCTATAAAATGTGCCATTTTCGAAAATCTATCCACCACAACAAATATAGAATCATTTTCCCTTTGAGTTCTAGGCAAACCCAAAACAAAATCCATGCTAATATCAACCCATGGTCTAGCAGGCACAGGTGATGGCATATATAATCCTGCATTTGTAGTTGTCCTTTTCGAAACCTGACAAACATGACATCTACGCACAAACTTTTCAACTTCTCGCTTCATCGAGGGCCAATAGTAAGACTGAGAAATCAACTGCAATGTACGATCCCGACCAACATGTCCTTCTTCATGCAATTCTTTGATAATCTTCATTCTCAAACTACCCTCTGGTATACATAATTGATTTCCTTTAAAGAGAAAACCATCTATCATCACATATTCATCCGTCTTCCCCTTTTCAACTTCACCCATAACCTTAGCAAAGTAAGGATCATCAACAAATAATTCTGGCAACACATCAAACCCTGTTACTTCAATCTTCATTGTAGTCAACAAATGATTCCTCCTGCTCAATGCATCTGCCACGCGATTCGTAATTCCCGACTTATGTTTCACAACAAACGTAAACCGTTGCAAGTATGCGATCCATGAAGCATGTCTAGCTGCGACTTTATCCTGCCCTTGCAAATGTTTCAACTCCTCATGGTCTGTATACAAGACAAACTCCTTATGGAACAAGTAATGTCTCCAATGCTTCACAGCTTGCACAATAGCATAAAATTCTACATCATAAGTATTATATATCATCTTTGCTCATGAAAGCTTCTCACTGAAATAAGCAATTGGTCGGCCTCTCTGACTTAACACCCCTCCAATTCCAACCTTAGATGCATCAGTATGTAACTCAAACAACAACTGAAAATCCGGCAATACTAGAATTGGTGCTGACGTCAAGAGTTCCTTGATTCGCTCAAAAGCAACCCCTGCTTCTTCTGACCATGAAAACTGCTTGCCCTTCATACAATCAGTAACAGGCGCCATCACACTACTAAAGTGCGGTATAAATCTCCGATAGAATGAAGCCAACCCATGAAAACTTCGGACTTCTGTTATAGTCTTGGGCTGTGGCCAATCTCTAATTGCTTCAACTTTACTTTGATCCACCTGTATTCCTTCTTCCGATACAACATATCCCAGAAATAAGACACTGTGCCATAAACACACATTTCTTCGTTGCTGCATAGAATTGTTCTTGACGAAGAATAATTAACACCTTCCGCAAATGCTGAATATGCTCCTCTGTACTAGCACTATAAATCAAAATATCATCAAAGTAAACTACCAAAAACTTCCCAATGTACGGTCTGAAAATTTGGTTCATCACCCTCATGAATGTACTTGGTGCATTCGATAGATCAAACGACATAACCAGCCATTCATATAATCCTTCCCTGGTCTTGAATGCTGTTTTCCATTCATCCCCTGGTCTAATTCGAATCTGATGATAACCACTTTTAAGATCAATCTTCGAAAAGATTATAGACCCACTAATTTGATCTAACAGATCATCAAGCCTCGGCATCGGAAATCTGTATCTGACAGTTATTTTGTTGAGTGCCCTGCTATCCGTACACATCCTCCACGAACCATCCTTCCTCGGCACTAGCAAAGCTGGTACAGCACAAGGACTTAAGCTCTCTTGTATGCACCATTGTTCAAGCAATTCTTCTACCTGCCTTCTCAATTCCTCGTGTTCCTTTGGACTCATCCTGTAATGTGGTTTATGTGGTAATACAGCTCCCGGAACAAGATCTATTTGGTGTTGTATGTCCCTCATCGGTGGTAACTCTTTTGGCAACTCTTCAGGAAGTACATCTTCAAATTTTTCCAGTACTGGCTTTACTTCTTCAGGAATTTCAACCACTTCATTACTTTCACGTCCAATCAACAAAAATACTTCAGGCTCCTCTTCTACTTCCTTAACAAACTCCTTCAAAGATAGCAAAGTTTTAAGTTCTTCAATCTCCTCCAACTTGCTTTCTTCTTGTTGTCGCTTCTTAGGAACTAAAGTGATTTTTGTGCCTTCAAACATGAAACTGTAGCTGTTGGTACGACCATCATGTTGCACAGCTCTATCATACTGCCACGGTCTCCCCAACAACAGATGACATACATCCATATCCACGACATCACACCAAATTTCATCTTTATATTTTTTCCCAATCAAAAAATTTACACAAGCTCTTCGTCCAACCTTCACTTCCCCACCTTTTCTCAACCAAGCTAACTTGTAAAGTTTCGGATGCTTCTCAGTCTTTAATGCCAACTTCTTCACAGCCTCGGTAGAAATGATGTTATCACAGCTGCCCGCATCAATAACAAACTTGCAAACCTTCCCCAGAATAGTGGATGTTGACTGAAAAATGTTGCTCCTCAACCAGCTTGAATCATCCTCTTGTTTTGGTGTTAAACAAGACCTCCTCATCATTAAATTACAACCCTCATCTCCTGACAACTCTTCTTCCTCCTCGACATGTGGTGAATTAGAACATTCAGCTTCTACATCCTCTTCCTCAACCTCAGCTACCATAGTTTGCTTCTTTGGCTTCGGACATTCATTGCTTTTGTGACCATGCTCCTGACAATTGAAGCATTTGATACCACTATTGACCTTGGTCTTAGCAACTTCACTAACAACCGGTTTTGCCACAGCCTTGGAAACATTCGCATTGCTACTAGCCACTTTCATTTGATTGTTGGAATTTGTAAACACACCACCACCTCTCCTTCCTTGCTTCTCCCAAGCTAGAGCTTTTTGATGTGCTTCAGCAACAGATCTGGGATCAAACATATTCACCATATCTTGAATCTGCATTCTCAACCCTCCAACAAACCTAGCGGTCAACTGTTCCTCCGTCTCCATGATGTCATTCCTCGCAATCAATTGATAACATTCATCCGCATAATCATTCACTGACTTTGTTCCCTATCTCAGATTCTGCAATCGTTGATACATAAGAGACTGATAATTATACGGCAAGAATGTAGCCTTCATTAACTTCTTCATCTTCTCCCATGTAGCAATCTTTGACTTCCCCATTCTCTCCCGTGTAAGTTTACTTTGTTGCCACCACGCCATAGCTCTTCCTCTCAAACGAGTAGCAACCAACTTAACTCTTCGATGCTCAGAAACCTCCTTAAAGTCAAAAATTTCTTCAACATTAGATAACCAATCCAAAAATTCTTCTGCTACCATTCCACCCTTAAATTCCTGAATTTCCATTTTCATCCCCGATTCCCATCGACGATCATCTTCAACCTCCCGATATGCATTTCGTACTTGGTCTCGATCTCGATAATGAACACTACATCTATCACCATCTTCATCAAAAACAGATGTACTTCGATAACGATCTCAACCATCCATATCTCTATGATCACGCATATCCCTTCTACTTTGTCTTTCAACATCACGATATGGCTCATGTTCAAACTCACATGGAGTTCTTCTCTCTTCATTTCTATAATTATGATGTTCACTTCTCAATGAAACTAAAGATTCTCTTCTTTCTCGGTAAGATTGCGGCGACACCCTCCTCGCTTCCGTAACCGATGGCGAAACTCTGTTTCCTCCATGGTTCGAGACTGGCGACCTTCTCCTTTGACCTTGATTCATGTCAATCATCAGTTTCTCTAACTTTCCAATGCCTTCATCAAATTTCTCATTGATACGTTGTTCCATTTGCTCAGCTTTTTCTCTTCTATACAACGCTTCAACATTCTGATGGCGATTAGCTCTTCTTGGAGGCATTGTCAAAACAAACAACAATCTTCAAAAAAAAATTCAAACACAAACTTCAAAAACTTGGTTTTGATCTAGCTCTGAACAAACCAAACTAATGCAACCTTCAACTTCAAATTGAACTTCACACTTCAACTTAGCTCGGCTCAACTCTCGGCCTTGAACAACAAAGTGATGCACGACCTTCTACACTTCAATACAAACTCTTCTCCTTGGCTCCAAGACTCGGCTTAGCTACTATTGGCTAAGTGTAGCTCTGATACCAAATGACGCAGCAGATATTCACGAAATGGATACAATGATGAAAGTAGAAATCGATGGATTGAAAAATACCGAATGCCCAAATCCGTTGATCTCAAAGATACCGGATTCTAGCTATCTCCAACATGTTGATCGCGCACGATACCGTGTTAAAAGATCTACGATTCTTCGAACGTTGATCTCGCGCACGAGATACCGTGAATCGGCTTCAAATCCGTTGATTCAAGCGCACTCGAATACCGAAGATGGAGAAAGGAGCTCACACTCAACTTCCAATTTCAAAGTGGCACAAAGCACACAAACAAAGTTTATTCAAAATCAACTTCCATTACAACTGACACGACCTCGCTATTTATAGAATTTTACAACCCAAGGTGCGCAACCTAACATAGGTCGTTAACGACCTAACAACATGCGACCTAACCATGTTAACAACCTACGACTCACGACTTACGGAAACATCATCAACGAGTTAACAAATTACAACACACGCGACTTAAAAACATTACAACGCAACAACGTACAACAGTGCGACTTACGACCTATAGTATTTACAACAGTTACAACATCACAATTTACAACAGGAACGACTTACGACCTAACACTTAAGCGAGCTAAAGATAACACATCTTCAGGTTGAGCTTCATCTTTGTGAGCGACCTACGAGATAACGACTTAGCATCTGGAGCGAACTAACCCTTCAGCGACATAAGAAAATAATACTTCTTCAGAGACTTGCGATCTAAGCTTGGTCGCGACCCAAAAGATCAGCAATCTAAGGAGGCTCACGACCTAAAGAAGCTCGCGCTGCATCACTGAGTTGTTTGAGCGACATAGGCTTGAACGCGACATCATTACTCTGAGTAGGCTGTGAATCGCTAGGTCGTTCGCGACTCAAGGAACCAGAACGACCTAAGGCTTTGGGGCAACTTGACTCGTTATGCGCTGCATTGTTAGGTCATTCGCGACCTAGGGGTAACTCGTCATCTTGTCTTGAGCGACTTAAGGTCTTCGAGCGACTTAATGAATTGGGGCGACTTGACTCAGGCTGGGCTGCATCACCATGGAAAGGGACTTGGAGAAGAGGCATCCGTCATGATTAAATAACCATGGCTATAAAAATTAACTAAGTTAACTAAGTTTTATAAAAATTAAATAAGTTTATAAAAATTAACTAAGTTTATAATAATAATAGTAATAACAATAAATTAGCTAAGTTTATGAAAAATTTATAAGTTTGAGATAATGTATAAAAATTAACTAAAATAATAGAGTTTAAATATGAAATAATTTATAGGTTAAGTTAATTAAAATATAAGTTATGACATTTTAAGTTTTAGCAATTGAGATAATTTATAAATTTAATAACAATAATAAAGATAATGATAATAATAATAAATAATAGTTCGAACAAACTTCGAGATAATTTATTAATAATAATAATGATAATAATAATAATAAATAATAGTTTGAATAAACTAATAAGTTTATAAAAATTAAATACATTTATATAAATTAACTAAGTATTATAAAAATTAACAAGTTTATAATATTAATAATAATAAACTAAGATTGATAAAAAATTAACTACGTTTATAATAATAATAAAAAACTATAGTGTGATGAAAATTAAATAAGTTTATAATAATAACAACAACGACGATGATGATGACAATGACGACAATAACTAAAACTAAGTTTATACAAATCAACTAAGTAAACTAAGTTTTATAAAAAATAAATAAGCTTATAAGAATTGATTAAGTTTATAATAATAATAATAATAATAATAATAATAAATTAACTAAGTTTACAACAATAATAATAAATTAACTAAGTTCATGAAAAATTTATAAGTTTGAGATAATTTATAAAAATTAACCAAATTAATAAAATTTAAGTTTGAGATAGTTTATAAGTTTAAGTTAATTAAATATAAGTCATGACATATAAGTTTTACTATTGAGATAATTTATAAGGTTGAGTTAATATAAATAAATTTATAAATAAGTTAACCGAGCTTTATAAAAATTTAATTAATTTTTATAAAAATTAATCAAAGTTTTAAAAATTAACTAAGAGTTATATAACTTAACTATGTTTAATAATATTAAATAAAATTATTCAAATCTAATTAAATTTTATTAGAATTTAACTATAAATAAGTTTTTAAAAATTAAATAAGTTTATTAGAAAAATTAACTAAGTTTTATAAAAATTTAACTAATTTTATTAAAATACTTAAATTTAAGAAAAGTTCAACTAAGGATGTTTGATATATTTTAAATATGAAACAGTTTTATAATCATTTGTTGTTTGTTAAACTTGTCTACATGTAATTACATTTTAGGAATAAAGACCAGTTGCAGCAAATAATTGTAGGTAATCAAGTAATGAACATGTCTTTAATTGTCATATATACTATAACATTTTATTAGTACTTGTTGTGTAGACTTGTTTATGAATGATTATGGATTTTCTGTGAATTTGCTCGGTTTGTTGAAAAAAAATTAACGAAATAGTTATGGATATTATATTTCATTATGTGATTTACGTGTTTTTTTAATTGTTTGAATACGATAATTATGTGATTGATTGATTGTTTGAATACGATGATTATGTGATTGATTTTTGGTTGTAATAAGACTATTATACAAGCGATGGCTGGAAAGTGTACATGCCATTAAAATGAAATAGTAGCATGTACAGTACGCTATAAAACAGCTAATAACTTTTAGCAGCATTTTAAAAACGCTACTAAAATAAATGTAAATAGATGTGATACGACATTTGAAGCGTTGGAAAAAAGCTACCAAAAATTTAAGTAGCGTTTTAGTAAACACTACGATATGACATGCTACTAAAAGTATGAAACTTTTTGTAGTGTTTCTAATACTTACGATAGGTCATGTTTTGGTAGCATTTACTATAACGCTATAAAAAAAATTAGATTTTTAGTTGCATGCCGTATCGCAGCGTTTATCGAAACGCTAAAAGTTTTGGCAGCATTTTTTCAACACTACAGAAAACGTTTTCTGGTGTAGTGTGGAAGAGAGTTGATGGACCTCAAGGAAGCATAATAAGGAAAACTGATACGGAAATGATGAGTTTAGCAAGTATATGTTTACAATATATTGTTTAATTTGCTAAATATTTACAAAATTACATTAATACATTAATAATTCATCCTCAAGCATCACTATTCTTTTAGACTGTTTACAACATATTGTTAAATTTGCCAACCTTTTGGTGAAATATTTGTAGAGTAGACAAGCACCATTGTCCCAGTGGTTAAGTGATTCGACTTTGGTGCGAGAGGTCACAAGTTCAAAACTTGCATAGCGTGATTCGAATATTTATTGATACATGATTTGTGGTTTGTTGTCCCAGTGACATGTTGTATTTAAGTACTATTTCAAAAAAAAAGTTTATAGAATATTTTAGTCATAATATGCATTTTATCGATTGTATATGTAAGTTGTATTTCTTTCCACTTAAATAATCACAACTAAAGTAGAAGGTATTCGTTAAGTAAGATTATTTTTTTATATGAGAAATATTATATCAGTTATTTGCAAGATATATAAACATCACATTGCCGATTGCAGGATAACACTATACAAAGATGCCAATATAGTTGCTTTTTGCACTCTCAAATTGTGTAATTAGTTATAAAACATATTTATTCTCTTTATTGATATTAATTTTGACTTCACTGTAATTCTAATAACTAATTCTGATTCTCTTCGCTTGTATGTTTATAGGCACATTTTCCTGAATGTGACTTTACATGAAAATATTGGAGCTTTTGCAAGTGCCCTTTTGGATGCAAAACCAGTAAGCCTTAAAATAGGTAAGTAGTTTTTTATTCCCAATGTTTCTCCTGCTTTGGTTCTAAAACCTTTACTTCTTTGCCATTAATAACTTAGTTACACGGGATTCAACACTGATTTTGACTATACTTGAGTTTACAAATTTATTTTCGCTTATTCCTCTTTGAAATAACTTTATATTAATGTCCTCCCTTCTTTCTCTCCAGCTATAAATCATTGTCTTGTCCTTAATAACCATTTTCAATCCACTCCTTTACCATGTCAATCGATCTCAAGTATTGAAATGCCTGAAAACACAAATCATCATTATCTTTTTTTTTGAAATGGTACTTAGATACAACATATCACAAATCATATTTTGTCAATAAATGTTTGAATCACGCTACACAAGTTTCGAACTTATGACCTCTTGCATCAAAGTAGAAGCACTTAACCATTGAGACAATGGTGCTTGTCGATGCATTATCTTTGGTCAGCATAATCGATGTCTAATAATCTTCTTTAATTCACTAGGCGACCTAGTGATAATGCAATTTTTTATTTTTGATCTGTTATCTACAACCACTAAAATATTTATAACTTTAATTTATCAAATGAAGAGCTCTAGCTTAATTTGCTACTTCGTAAATTTTCATTTTATTTTTACAACTTTACAGATTTATAGTCATCTAATTGCGGAGATAGTTCTTCTCTCAATGACCAGAACTAAAAAATATTACTAAAATATGATGATATATTACGAGTGAAATATTGATTTACATTAATATACTATATACAATTCATGCTAAATAATAACTATAAGTGCAAAGCTATAAGTTTAATATATATGTTCATTATTTTGAAATACAGTACTATAATGTTATTAGCTAAAGTTGTTTTCTTTTTTTACAAATTCTGTTCGATCAAGTCATTAGTGTGACTCTACAAGCAAAATTTTCGCTATATTTCATTTATCGTAGTCAAACACCAAATTTCAGCTCATCCTCAACTTGAAAATATGCAAATTGATATTCTGCTAGTAGTGATTTCAGTATTGTCCCATGGAAAATGTTTGGTCCAACTCAGTGACTATATATGACATGTGCTCGTTGCTTTAAGGTAGTCATATCAATGAAGTTTTCATGGGTAGTGCAGAAATTTAGAGCAGCAAATGCTTTTTTCTCTTTTACTATGTTGCCAAAACTTTTGCCTCCTTTTCATGAATTATGTGTTCTGACTTTTTTTCATAAGTCATAAGTTAGAATTTGGAGTAGCTAATGTTTTTCATATAACACCATGGTATTTATATAACATATAGCTTTCACAAGTTTTATGTTTTATTATATTAAGTTAACATTGTACACATGGATATTTGGAGCAGCTAAATTGACCAAGTAAACTATTTTTTATGTTAGATTAGACCAATGGATTAATGAAGTATGTTCACTTAGCTACTCATTTGATTAGGATGAGCTCTAAAGCTTTTGTGTAGTGGCATCTATATAATCAGGTAAAAGCTATGTTTCTAGCAATTTACTTTCCAAACTTATCGATTTGTTAGCATGGAATCTTAATGCATCAAGATGCCACCTTGTATTACCATATGAAAATAACAATGGGTCATTCTCTAACAACTATCGAATAAACTTTATAAATTTGAATCAACATTATCATATGCAATAACATGATTAGAATGTCATTATTTTTTCCCTTATAATATTAGTTTGTAATTTGGGTCTGCGATCTTTCATTTTTGTCTATGTATATTTTATAGTCTAGCCATTAGACTAAGAACTGTATAAGCTATTCGATTTTTATTTTTATTGAATATATCATTCATAAATAATGTGAGAAAAAGTGATTTATATATAAAACCAGAACAATATGATTTAGAATCCTAATAGTGATTGATTTTAACGGATGGATGAACTGCTCCTATTTTGTCATGAAGAAATTAAACAACGATTCATATATCAGAAACATCATTTGTAATTAGGCTTTATGTTTAAATAAAAAGCGGTAAATAATCTCCTATGGTACACTCAAGTAATTAGATATTGTATAACTTTAAATCATGGAATGCTTACCATTGCTTGTAATGATGGATGATATCTCTGTGCATGGCAATTGGCCAATGGAGGCTCTTGTGAAACCATAAATGAGTTTGCACTTATCTTGAAACAAGAATGAGCTCAAATCAGCTACTAATATAAAGAAAATTATGAGAATTACAATATCACACTAAATATAAAGAAGTGTAGACATTTTAACAAAAAGTATACATGTAAACATCATAGAAGGGTGTAATTTATGTTTAAGTTAGTAGTTACTTATTGTTGCCAAATAGAACATACAACAAACAAACGAGGCCAAGAATATTTTTTTGTAGGATTTCGCAGTTATACTTATTATGTATCATTCTTTAAGCTCTATTTACATGAACAGAGAACAAATCAACCTTGGGAAGTTTTTAGTCTGTTATTTACTATAATGTATGACATTTGTAATGCGTTGTTCGTTGTGTATAATGATTCAGTTTTTTGCTAGACTAAATTTGTCATGTCTATGATATATTGAGAGGTTATAAATTTTTTGGTTTTCCCAAAAGCTTAATTACTTTGTTGTTGTATTAGTTATCTAAGTGTGGACTATATTGTTAGCTTTGAATTAAACCTGAGAACATTCTTCATTGTTAAGTTTGATTTTTCCTATTTAAATATGTCGATTGTGCTTTCACTTTTGGTATATACATAGAGCTGCTAATACAATGATTACATAATTTGACCTGCAGATGAGTTTAAGATGAGCGTTGGGGTTAACCATCTTGGTCACTTTGTGCTCGCTCGCTCGCTTCTTTATAGCTTGAAGGAGTCTTCTTATCCTTTTAAGTGCCTCATCATTGTTGGCTCCATTACAGGTATTTATTCTCTCAATCAACTCAGTAAATCAATAATAGGAGTTTGAGTATGGAAGCTTGCATACATGAGGTTGAGTGCGTAACCAATTCTATATTAGATTGAGAGGTTATTCTTTGTTTGGTCTTGTCACATTGTTTATCTGGTTATTGTAAAATCGACATTGTATTTAATTTTATAGAAGTTAACTAAGTATTATAAAAATTAACAAGTTTATAATAATAATAATAACTAAGTTTGATAAAAAATCACGTAAGTTTATAATAATAGTGATAATAAACTACAATTTGATAAAAATTAACCAAATTTATAACAATAACAATAAACTAAGTCAACTATGTTTTATAATTAATAATAATAACAACAATAATAACAAAATTAAGTTTGTAAAAATTAAATAAGTTAATAAAGTTTTATAAAAATTAAATAAGTTTATAAAAAATAACTAAGTTTACATTAATAATAATAAATTAATTAGGTTTACTACGACAACAATAATAAAGTAACCAAGTTAGTCAATAAAGTTTAAATTTGAGATAATTTATAAATTTGAGTTAACTAAAATATAAGTTATGATATTTTAAGGTTTAACAATTGAGATAATGTATAAGTTTAATAATAATAATAATAATAAACAACAATAGTTTGAATAAATTAACTAAGTTTTATAAAAATTAAACATGTTTATAAAAACTAAGTATTATATTAATTAATAAGTTTATAATAATAATGATAATGATAAATTAAGCTTGATAAAAAATTAAGTAAGTTTATAATGATGATAATAGCAATAATAAAATATCATTTGATAAAAAATTAATTAAGTTTCTAATAATAATTATAATAGCAATAATAAACTATAATTTGATAAAAATTAATTAAGTTTATAATAATAATAATAAATTAACTAAGTCAAATATGTTTTATAATTAATAGTAACAATAACAACAATAATAACAAAAATCAAGTTTATAAAAATTACTAAGTTTTATAAAAATTAGACGAGTTTATAATAATCAATAAAGTTTATATTAATAATAATAAAATAACTAAGTATACAATAATTATAATAATAATCATAATATAACTAAGTTTATGAAAAATTTACAAGTTTGAGATAATTTATAAAAATTACCTAAGTTATTAAAATTAAGTTTGAAATAGTTTATAAGTTTAAGTTAATTAAAATATAAATTATGCCATTTTAACTTTTAGAAATTGATAATTTTAATAATAATAATATTAAACAATGGTTTTAATAAATTAACTAAGTTTTATAAAAGTAAATATATTTATAATAATTAACTAAGTATTATAAAAATTAAAAAATTTATTGTAATAACAATAATAGTAAACTAAATTTGATAAAATTAATTAAGTTTGATAATAAGTTAATCGACTCTTATAGAAATTAAACTAATTGTTATAAAAATTAACCGAAATTTTAAAGTTAACTAAGTTTTATAAAAACTAAATGACTTTATACAGATTAGTGAAGTTTATTAGAATTTAACTAAGTTAATAAGTTTTACAAAAACTAATTAAGTTCATTATAAAATTAACCAAATTTAAAAAATAACAACTAAATTAACTAAGTTTTATAAAAAATATTTAAATTTAATGAAAGTTTAACTAAGGATGTGATATACTTTAAATATGCAAAACAATTTCATAATCATTTGTTGATTGTTACACTTGTCTTTAGGTAATTGGCTTTTTTGGAATAAAGATCAGCCGCAGCAAAGAATTGTGGTAATCAAGTAATGAATATGGTTTTAATTGTTATATATTATAACATTTTGTTATTACTGATTGTATAAACTTGTTTATTAATGGTTATGGAATTCATATGAATTTACTCATTTTGTTAAAAAAAACTATTATCAAAATGGTCATGGATATCATATTTGATTATGTGATTAATGTATTTTTTCAATTGTTTGAATATGATGATTATGTGATTAATTGATTGTTGGTTTGAGTACAATGATTATGTGGTTGATTGTTAGTTTTAATAAGACTATTATGCAGATGACAGTTGAAAATGATACAAGCCATTAATGGAAAAAGATAGCGTGTAAAGCATGTAGCAAAATGGGTAATTACTTTTAGTAGCATTTCAAAAACGCTAAGAAATAAATGTGAATAGGTGCAATACGACTTTAGTAGCGTTGAAAAAAGGCTACCAAAACTTCTAGTAGCGTTTCGGTAAACATTGCAAAACGACATGCGACTAAAAGTTTGAAACATTTTGTAGCGTTTCTAAAACCTTACAATATGTCAAATTTTGGTAGCATTTCCTGTAACGCTAGAAAAAAATTCAGACTTTTAGTTGTATGTCGTATCGCTGCGTTTACTAAAACGCTACTAAAAATTTTTGCAGCATTTTTTCAACCCTACGAAAAGCCTTTTCTTGTGTAGTGATAACATCTAGTTGTTTGTTCATGACAAATTGCAAAAGCAATGCGTACTGCTTTTTAGGTAACCAAATTATATGTTTGTGATATAATAAAGATATCACACTTATGAATAACCTATAGTGTTAAGAACTGGATGTTGAATCGGTAAAGTTGGATCTTTGTTGTAATCTAAAACAAGAATACAATAGTTAGTCATGTACGTATGGAAGAATTCTCACACCTATAATGGATTGATAATTAAGCTTGGTTGTTTGATGTGATGTATTTTACTTTAGCGTTGAAGTGAGGGGAAAATCCATCCCGTTTTAGTGGCATGGTCTCACCATGGATGTTTAGGATAAAGATTTTATTCATAGCAGGCTTTATGCCCGATCCATGTTTTTATTACTTCTCATAAACTCATGGGTATTCATTCGAGTAGGCTGATGAATATAAATTTTGAAGATGAAGAAGAGGGCTTGTTATTCAATAAAAGTTATCTTAAAACTTCGCTGTGTAAAACCAGGATATTTAAGTGGTTATATGTTGTGTTCGCATCTTCAATGTTGAACCCATCACTACTCTATCTATATTTTGTTTATATGTACCATAACGTGCGAGTGATTTGGGTTAAAGAATATGTAATGAATTATGTAAACCATATTGATGTAATGAAAAAAATCATTTAGCTTTTTTGTTTACTTATGTTGTGCGATATAATACCGAACTCATTTTGTCACTGGAAAATGATTCTACTGATGACTACAACATCGTTGGCATCTATTTTTAAGCCTTGGAGTAGGGGATACTATAGCTTGTCTCCACAGTAAGCCAGCTTGATTAGTTAATAAGCCTTCATATACTCCTCTTTAGGGATGTGCGTTATCGTATAATGCTCTATACATTCGGTATTCCCATTGTCTTTATTAGGTAAGGAGTGAGACTCGCACCCTTGGCCTAGAGTTCCTTCTTCTTCGGGTAAATCACCAAACGTAGTCATGGAGTATATGCAATGTTACTACCCCTAGTTTCTTTGTTATCCTGAGTCCGCTATTAACGCTTAGTACTCAGCCTTGTCGTTTACCACGAGAAACTCTAGATTTAATGCGTAGCAAATCGATCGTCCTTCTAGAGTCATGAGTACCGCTCTTGGCCCAGGAATACATTCAGTAGAAGCTCCGTCTACAAGTAGTTTCTACTGAGAAAGTGTAACCATATCATCTTCCTCTTCCCTATCTTGGATGGTAAACTCAAGGTTGAAATTCACCAATGCTTATCCTCTTATCACCCTCCTTGGATGGTAAGTTATGTGCAACGACTCGTATTTCAATTATTTTAAATTATTAAGTTTAATAAGATTATTGAATAAAAATGGATGGAAATAAAAATTTAATGTTTTATTTATGTAAGAAAATGAACTTGAATAAAATTTTGAAATAATCAATTTCGAAGATTTTGGCAATAATAGGTATTGAAATGAAATTCTATGTATTGACTATGTTTATAATTAATAACTAGAGTTAAATAATAAATGTTGAATTATTTGAAATTTATGATTATTAATGTAAATATCGGATAATTAAATTGTTTAAATTTAATATTCAAATTATATAAATAATTGAATTCTAAATTTAATGTAAATGAAAATGATTTTAAAAGTTTATTTAAATTTTATTTAAACAAGAATGAAAATAGTTTACTTTTAATATTGAATTTAAAGGTGAACAAATAGAAATAAATTTTTTTATATTTTAATTAACGAGTAAAAATGAAAAGACCTTTGACGGACTAAAAATGGCGATAGATACTTCTTCGTTTCTACAATTTCTGTCTTTTTTCCTTCTCTTCTTCATCAAGAAATTCTTCTTCATATGCTAAATTACCCTATTCCAATTACAGTCGTGATTCTTTCTATAATTGCTGATATGCCAAGTGGTTTTAGAAGGCAAATCTACCGTTCAACGCTCTTTGCATAGAAGTTCTAAAGCAGAAAATTGGTTATATTCTAGAAGAGGGAAAGAAGATTTGATATAGATGTTGGGGATTGTCATATTGCTATGGAATGCCGAGATCCAGTTCGTTGTTTTAAGTGTGGAGTTCTTGGACCTAAGAAGTCTGCCTGTTCGATGAAATTAGAATTTTCTTCAGTTAAACGTAAAGAGTTTTCGATTTCAGAACATGGTTTCTTCTTTGTTCTGAAATGTATGCAGCTTAAAGGAATTCTTCTAGATCATTTAAGAATTCAAAGAACAGAGGGTATTGGTTTATTAGAGGATCTCTTCAAACATTTTAGTGTGATAAATGAGATGAATATTGGTAGGGACTACAGCAAGAAATTTGGAAGCCCCGAAGATTATTTTGATAAATCAGAAACTCCTCTGGATGGTTGATTCTATAGATGATTCACTGCCATTTTAGGGAGAAAATAATGAAGTCTTGAATTTGGTTGCTGATGCTAATGTTGATCCTGGTTCTTCAATTTTTATTCATAGTGATGAATCTTATATCTCTTATCCATTATTATTGGATCCAGTTGTGATGCAATATAATCTTGATTTGAATTCTATAAGAGACAATGATTTCGAATCTGTTTTTAAGCAAGATGATCTCACAGGGAGAAATACTAACTACGCAGTTAATTTGTGTGAAGGAGATAAGAAGTTTATATTAGTTCGTAATAAAAATTTCAAGATAAAATCTTCTGATATGGAAAAGTTTGATCTAATCACCAATAACATGTTTGATTGTCCGAATGCTATGATAGAAGATAGTGACTTGAGTTTAGCCTTGCTAGTAGAAGATGAAATAAATTTTTTGGGTTATGATATTAATAATATGGATTCATCATCCGATGATCTTTTGACTGAAAACAAAGTCGAGTCTCTCAGTCTTGTGGAGAAGTGTATAGATAAAAGCATTAACAAGATGTCTGGATTCAGTGAAAATATAGAAAGTCTGTCAGTTGAAGATGTATAGGTGAACAAATAAAGGATAAAATGCAGATATTTAACGGTGCTTTAGTGACATATGGAAATAATTTCGAATATGGAAAGATGTTCCTTGTAGGTGAGGAATGTCTTAAACAATATGCTGTGATGCAGCGGATATAACACTTACGACGAATTAAAGTATTCGTGTCAATCAAATCGATAAACGATTCGATGAAGCAATATGAATCGGTGAATTAAAGATACCCAAACGCCCAAATCCGTTGATCATGAAGATACCGGATTCTAGCAATCTTCTACACGTTGATCGCGCACGATGCCGTGAGAAGAGATCTACAATTCTTCGAACGTTGATCAAGCGCAATTGATTCCGTGAATTGGCTTCAACAATCGTTGATTCGAGCGCACTCGAATATTCGAAGGTGGAGATAGGAGACAACACTCAACTACCAATTTTAATGGTGGCACAAGAGCACACAAAGAAATTTTATTCAAATTCAACCACCTTACAAATGACACAAACCCGCCTATTTATAGGCTTACAACACTCACCACTCGACCATTACATAGTACAATACCAACGACTTAAAAAAATACACGCGACCTTAAAAAAAACACGACTTTAAAAAAATACACGCGACTTAAAATACACACGCGACTTAAAAAATACACAGCAACGATCCAAGCAGCGATGACAACGACCTACGTGATCGGCAACGACCTAAGCAATTCCGCGATGTAAGCTTTGCGATTTAATGCTGGAGCGATTTAGTCTTCACGAATTTAGGTCGTTGCTTGAGTTGGGTCGCGATCATGGTCGTTCGCGACTTAGGGAGGAGCGACTCAGGCAGAGCAACCTGAGGTGGTGCGACGCGCGAAGGTCGGTCGCGACCTAGGAGGTGATAGTGACTTAGGTGGAGCGATCTACAATTGCCGCGACCCAGGGTAGGTCGTTCACGACCTAAAGGAGAGGAACGATCTACTGAAGCTGTTTCGCGAGCCAGGACTTCATCGCGACTCAAGGCGGAGCGACCTAGCGAACTCGTTCTCGATTCCAAGTATGCTACTGCATAATCCTCCCCTTGTTGACAAAAATTCGACCTCGAATTTGTACCTCTCTCTACCTCAACAAGATCATCCCCATGGTACGGAATCAAATGCTTAACGTTGAAAACGTCTGCAGTATGAATATGATCTGGCAACTTCAACCGATATGCATTATCATTGATCTTCTTCAAGATTTCTACTGGACCAATCTTTCGAGCTTTCAACTTGTTGTACGTTCCAACTGGAAAACGATCTTTCGTCAACACCGCGTACACAAAATCACCCTCTTTGAAGTCCACACTTCTTCGCTTCTTATCTGCCAGTTGTTTATACTTCTCATTTGATGCAAGTAAACGTTCATGAACAGTTCTGTGACATTCGTGCAGCTCATTCACAAAATCACAAGCTCGTTTAACAACCCCTTTCTGATGTGGTACTGTTGTCAGATCCAACGGTCCCTTCGGAATGGCTGAATATACTACTTGAAACGGACTGAATCCAGTACTTCGATTAACAGCGTGATTATGTGCAAATTCCGCCCGACAAAACTTCATATCCCAACTCTTCAAATTATCCTGCACAAGACATCGCAACAAGTTTCCCGACGATCTATTCACCACTTCCGTTTGACCATCTATTTGTGGATGATAAGCACTACTGAATTTCAGCTTCGTTCCCACCATCTTCCACAAACTCAACCAAAAATGACTTAGAAATCGTGTATTCCGGTCAGAAACAATGGATTCAGGTAGCCCATGTAGTCGATACACTTCTTTAAAGAACAATTGAGCAACACGGACTGCATCAGCGGTCTTTTTACAAGCTATAAAATGTGCCATTTTTGAAAACCTATCCACTACAACATATATTGGATCATTCCCTCGCTGAGTTCTTGGCAAACCCAACACAAAATCCATGCTAATATCCACCCATGGTCTGGTAGGCACGGGTAATGGCATATACAATCCCGCATTCGTCGCTGTCCCTTTGGAAACTTGACAAATATGATATATCTCCACAAATCTTTCAACCTCTTTCCTCATAGAAGGCCAAAAATATGATTGCGAAATCAACTGCAATGTATGATCTCTACCCACATGTCCTTCCTCATGCAACTCTTTCACAATCTTCATCCGTAGACTGCTCTCTGGTATACACAATCGATTCCCCTTAAAAAGAAAACCATCCACCAACACATACTCATCCGTCTTCCCCTTTTCAACTTCACCCATAATCTTAGCAAAGTAAGGATCATCAACAAATAATTCTGGTAACACATCAAACCCTGTCACTTCAATCTTCATTGTAGTCAACAAATGATTCCTTCTGCTCAATGCATCTGCTACGCGATTCGTAATTCCCGACTTATGTTTCATAACAAATGTAAATTGCTGCAGGTATGCAATCCACGATGCATGCCTAGCTGAAATTTTCTCCTGCCTTTGCAGATGTTTCAAAGCCTCATGATCAGTATACAAAACAAATTCCTTATGAAACAAGTAATGTTTCCAATGTTTCACTGCCTGCACAATAGCATAGAATTCCACATCATAAGTATTGTATCTCATCTTTGCCCCAGAAAGCTTCTCACTGAAATACGCAATTGGGCGTCCCCTCTGACTCAACACCCCTCCAATTCCAACTTTAGATGCATCCGTATGTAATTCAAATAGCAACTGAAAATCCGGTAAAACTAGAATTAGTGCTGACGTTAAAAGTTCCTTGATTCGCTCAAAAGAAAATCCCGCTTCTTCCGTCCATGCAAACTGCTTACCCTTCATACAATCAGTAACTGGTGCCATCACGCTACTGAAATGTGGAATAAACCTTCGGTAGAACGATGCTAAACCATGAAAACTTCGGACTTCTGTTATAGTCTTGGGCTGTGGCCAATCTTTGATTGCTTCAACTTTACTTTGATACACCTATATTCCTTCTTCCGATACAACATATCCCAGAAATAAGACACTCTGTGCCATAAACACACATTTCTTCGTTGCTGCATAGAATTGTTCTTGACGAAGAATAATTAACACCTTTCGCAAATGCTGAATATGCTCTTCTGTACTAGCACTATAAATCAAAATATCATCAAAGTAAACTACCACAAACTTCCCAATGTACGGCCTGAAAATTTGGTTTATCACCCTCACAAATGTACTCGGTGCATTCGATAGACCAAACGGCATAACCAGCCATTCATATAGTCCTTCCCTCGTCTTGAATGCTGTCTTCCATTCGTCCCCTGGTCTAATTCGAATTTGATGATAACCACTTTTAAGATCAATCTTCGAAAAGATTACAGACCCACTGATTTGATCTAACAGATCATCAAGCCTTGGCATCGAAAATCTGTATCTGACAGTTATTTTGTTGAGTTCCCTACTATCCGTACACATCCTCCACGAACCATCCTTCTTCGGCACTAACAAAGCTGGTACAGCACAAGGACTTAAGCTCTCTTGTATGCGCCCTTGTTCAAGCAATTCTTCCACCTGCCTTCTCAATTCCTCATGCTCCTTTGGACTCATCCTATAATGTGGTTTATGTGGTAACACAGCTCCTGGAACAAGATCTATTTGGTGTTGTATGCCCCTCAATGGTGGTAACTCTTTTGGCAACTCTTCAGGGAATACATCTTCAAATTCTTCCAGTACTGGCTTTACTTCTTCAGGAATTTCAACCACTTCATTACTCTCACGTCCAATCAACAAAAACACTTCAGGTTCCTCCTCCACTTCCTTGACAAATTCCTTCAAAGTCAACAGAGTCTTTAGTTCTTCAATCTCCTCCAACTTATTTTCTTCTTGTTGTCGCTTCTTATAAACTAAAGTGATTTTTGTGCCCTCAAACATGAAACTGTAGCTATTGGTACGACCATCATGTTGCACAGCCCTATCATATTTCCACGGTCTCCCCAACAACAGATGACATACATCCATATCCACAACATCACACCAAATCTCATCTTTATATTTCTTCCCAATCGAAAAATTTACACAATCTCTCCGTCCAACCTTCACTTCCCCGCCTTTTCTTAAGCAAGCTAACTTGTAAGGTTTCGGATGCTTCTCAGTCTTTAATGCCAACTTCTTCACAGCCTCGGTAGAAATGATGTTATCACAGCTGTCCGCATCAATAACAAACTTACAAACCTTCCCCAGAATAGTGCATGTTGACTGAAAAATGTTGCTCCTCAACCAACTAGAATCATCCTCTTGTTTTGGTGTTAAACAAGACCTCCTCATCATTAAATTACAACCCTCATCTCCTGAAAACTCTTCTTCCTCCTCAACATGTGGTGAATTAGAACATTCAGCTTCTACATCCTCATCCTCAACCTCCGCTACCATCACTCGCTTCTTTGGCTTCGGACATTCATTGCTTTTGTGACCAAACTCCTGACAATTGAAACATTTGATACCACTATTGACCTTGGTCTTGGCAACTTCAGTGACAACCGGTTTATTAACAGCTTGGAAACATTCGCATTGCTACTAGCCCCATTCATTTGATTGTTGGAATTTGTAAACACACCACCTCCTCGTCTCCCTTGTTTCTCCCAAGCAAGTGCTTTCTGATGTGCTTCAGCGATAGATCTCGAATCAAACATATTCACGATATCTTGAATCTGCATTCTCAACCCTCCATCAAATCTAGCGGTCAATTGTTCCTCTATCTCCATGATATCATTCCTCGCAATCAATTGATAAAATTCATCCGCATAATCATTCACAGACTTTGTTCCCTGTCTCAAGTTCTGCAACCGCTAATACATAAGAGATTGATAATTATAAGGCAAGAAAGTAGCCTTCATCAATTTCTTCATCTTCTCCCATGAGACAATCTTTGATTTGCCCATTCTCTCCCGTGTAAGTTTTGTTTGCTGCCACCATGCCATAGCTCTTCCTCTCAAACGAGTAGCAATCAACTTAACTTTACGATGCTCGGGAACTTCTTTGAAGTCAAAAATCTCTTCAACATTAGATAACCAATCAAGGAATTCTTCAGCTTGCGTACTACCCTTGAATTCTAGAATTTCAGTCTTCATCCCCGACTCCCATCGTCGATCATCTTCAACATCCTGATTTTGACGTCGTACTTGGTCTCGATCTCGAAAATGAATACTTCCTCTGTCACTCTCTTCATCATAATCAAATGTACTTCAATGTCGATCTTGACCATCAACATCACTATGATCACGCATATCTCTTCGACTATATCTTGCAGCATCACGATATGGCTCGTCTCCAAACTCACGTGGAGTTCTTCTCTCTTCATGTCTATATTCATGGTGATCTCATCTCGTTGAAACCGATGATTCTCTTCTATCTCGATACGATTGTGGCGACACCCTCCTCGCTTCCGTAACCGATGGAGAAACCCTGTTTCCTCCATGGTTCGAGACTGGCGACCTTCTCCTTTGACTTTGATTCATATCTATCATCAATTTCTCCAATCTACCAACTTCTCATTGAATTTATTGCTAATCCGTTGTTCCATTTGTTCAGCATCTTCTCTTCTATACACATCGGCAACATTCTAATGACGGTTAGATCTTCTCGGTGGCATGATTGATCTTCAACAAATCTTCAAAAAATTCAAACACAAACTTCAAAAGCTTGGTTTTGGTCTAGCTCTGAACAAACCAAACTGATGCAACCTTCAACACTCGTCCTAGATCAAACTCTATACTCGGCTCAACTTCAAATACTTCAACTTGCCTCCCCCTAGGCTCGACTTAGCTATGATTGGCTAAGTCTAGCTCTGATACCAAACTGACGCAGCGGATATAACACTTGACGACGAATTGAAGTATTCGTGTCAATCAAATCGATAAACGATTCGATGAAGCAATATTAATCGGTGAATTAAAGATACCCAAACGCCCTAATCCGTTGATCACAAAGATACCGGATTCTAGCAATCTTCTACACGTTGATCGCGCACGATGCCGTGAGAGAAGATCTACAATTCTTCGAACGTTGATCAAGCGCACTTGATTCCATGAATTAGCTTCAACAATCATTGATTCGAGCGCACTCGAATATCCGAAGCTGGAGATTGGAGATAACACTCAACTACCAATTTTAATGGTGGCACAAGAGCACACAAAGAAATTTTATTCAAATTCAACCACCTTACAAATGACACAAACCCGCCTATTTATAGGCTTACAACACTCACCACTCGACCGTTACATAGTACAATACCAACGACTTAAAAAAATACACGCGACCTTAAAAAAACACGACTTTAAAAAAATACACGCGACTTAAAATACACACACGACTTAAAAAATACACAGCAACGATCCAAGCAGCGATGACAACGACCTAGGTGATCGGCAACGACCTAAGCAATTCCGCGATGTAAGCTTTGCGATTTAATGCTGGAGCGATTTAGTCTTCGCGAATTTAGGTCGTTGCTTGAGTTGGGTCGCAATCATGGTCGTTCGCGACTTAGGGAGGAGCGACTCAGGCAGAGCGACCTGAGGTGGTGCGACGCGCGAAGGTCGGTCGCGACCTAGGAGGTGATAGTGACTTAGGTGGAGCGATCTACGATTGCCGCGACCCAGGGTAGGTCGTTCACGACCTAAAGGAGAGGAACGATCTACTGAAGCTGTTTCGCGAGCCAGGACTTCATCGCGACTCAAGGCGGAGCGACCTAGCGAACTCGTTCTCGATTCCAGGTATGCTACTGCATCATGCTGCTGATCAAGGTGTTGTTGGAAAGATTGTTTTATCCGATCGAGTGGAAGAAGTAGATAAACAATGGGTTGATAAATGTGTTACCATAAATAGTAATGTTAAGTGTATAAAAGATGTTTATGGGAAAGCTTCTAATGATTTTAAAACTACTTCTGGAAATCAGAAAGAAATTGTTAATGTTGGTTGTGAAGGTAGGCTTGTTTCATATGTGGATCATCTGCTGTGGTTGATATAAATGATACAGGGGAGGACTTCTCTGTTCATGAGCTGCATACGTGTGAATTAAAGGGTGGATTGAATAGAGATTATGGCATTGTTGGGTGTGTTGTAGTTAATGGTGAGATTGGGTTGACTAGAGATATTATAAAAGATGAGGCAGTTGTTAATTCTGGAATGGATGGTGACGTCTTTCCTTCTTGTGTTGGACATGAAATAGAAATAACACAAGGGAATGCTAATATGGAATCTCAAATTGTTAATGATGATGTTTCCAATGATTTTGTGGTTTAGAATGTTGAGGCTCTAACTGATCGTATTGATGTTCTTGTTGGAAGTAAGTGTGGTAAAGAGGTAACTATTTCACTCAATTTGATATTAATGGTAGATCTAAATGTGCTGAGATAAAGAGCGATTGCATGGCATTAGATGTTTTTACATATTCTCATAGTAATGATACAACTAAAGCAAGTGAACACTCAAATGATAGGTAAACGTAGGAATTATGTTACTACAGGGTCTGTTCGACGTAGTGCCAGGATCCATAGTAGTCAGTTTCAGTTGATAGATGAGTTTCTTGATTCGAATGCCATGAGCGGTGCTCCAAATTCAGGCTTAGGTATGATTTCTGATTTGGGCAGTATTTATTCTTCTTATGCTCTAGGTAGTTTGCCATTCACTGAGTTTTGTCAGTCAGTTAAGGATACCCCGCTTTTGTCTTTTCTGATGTTGAATTAGATACTGATTTTATTGGAAGTAAAGAAATTGAGAGGGCTAGATCTTTTGGTTTATGAGGATTTTTAGTTGGAATATTAGAGGTTTGAACGATTCAAATAAATGTGATAAAATTAAAGCCTTTTTAAGATTATTCTATTGATATTGCATTATTACAAGAAACTAAAATTATGTGTCTAGACATTCGTTTTTATAAAAGATTAGGGAGTTATCATTTTAGGTGTTGGGCTTGTTTACCTTTTGTTTGAAAATCTAGGGGTTTACTTATAGGGTGGCGGGAAAATTCTTTTAAATTGCTTCAATGTATTTCTAAGCAACATTCTTTACACATTATTCTCGTCAATCTTAATGACAATTCAATTTTAAATATCTCTAATGCTTATGGGTCAAACTCAAAAATCGGTCATAGGGTTCTATAAAATGAATGTTTAGAATTTAGATCCGTAGCTTTAGTTCTTGGATTATGGGGGGTGATTTCAATGTTATGCGTTTTCTAGGAGATTATTCACCACGAGAAGGTGATTTCTCTTCCATGGAAGAATTCGATCAATTTATTATTAATTCTAATTTTGTTGAGATTCATCTTTCTAATAGAGAGTTCACTTAGAGTAATACTAGAGAATCCCCTTCAATGCCCTTCTAGATAGATTTTTTGTTAGTGATGAAATCGGGGATAAATATCCTATTTGTAGAAATTTGGGTTTGCCTTACACTTATTTTGATCATTGCCCTATTATTCTTACGTGCAATCTTAATATATCTTTTAAATTCGAAAAAAATGTAATTATTAGAATCCAATTTCTCAAATCTGATTATGAATAAATGGGCTTCAATTAATTACTATAATATCAAAAATATGGATAATTCTGTAAAAAAAATTGTTTTAAAACTTAGGGGTCTTAGGAATTTTCTTAAAAAGTGGAGTATGAATGTCTTAGGTAGCATTAAAATTAAAAAGGAAAATATTCTTTCCAAAATGCTTAAAATAAATAAGATAGAAGAAAATCGACAACTAAAATTAGGTGAGCATAACGTTCTTGCTAATTTAAAAGAGGAGCTTAGTCCGATTTTAGAAAAAGAAGAGGTTATGTGGAAATAGAGATCTAGAATTCAATGGACTAATGAAGGTGATAATAATTCAATTTTTTTTCATAATATGGCTAATGGTAGAATACGCAGTAACACGGTTAATTCCATATTTGTGAATAATGTAGAATTGGTCGATCAAAGAGATCTTAATAAGGCTTTTACCTATTATTATAGAGATATTTTTGGTAGTAAAAATAAGCCTAGAATTAACGCCTGATGGAATGAATTTTATCCTACTGAATCCAGAATTGACCTTTCTAAGTATGATAATCCTTTTTCTAAAGAGAAAATTTTAAACTCCATTAATGGTTTGCCTAATGATAAAGCCCTGGGTCCTGATGGGTTCCCTATTTTCTTTTATAAATTATTTTGAGATGTTTTAAAATTCGATTAATTAACATGTTTAATGAATATGATGGAAAATTACAATTAGGAAGATTTTGCAAATGTAATTTTATTATACAAAAAATCGAAGCTAATACTTTAAAAGATTTTAGAACTATTTCCTTAATTAACTATTCCATTAAATATTTTTCAAAAGTTTTACCTAATAGACTTAGTAAAAGAATGAATGATTTAATTGATTGTTCACAAAACTGCTTTCATTAAGGGTAGAAATATCACCGGTGGTGTGGCTTCTGTTCAAAAATACATTAGTCATTGTTGTAAGAATAATATTACTTATGCGATTATAAAAATGGACTTTGCAAAAGCCTTTGATTTGGTGGATTGGGGTTTTCTAGTTGATATGTTACATGCTAGAGGTTTTAGTCAGAACTGGATACTGGATTATGACTTTACTTAAAACGAGTAATTCTAGCATAATGGTTAAGAATATTTTAGGGAATAAAATTCAATCTAAATGAGGATTAAGGCAGGGTGATCCTTTATAGCCTCCTTTTTTAACCTAACCACATATGTTTTACTATGATAATTAAAAAAGCGATTGGTAATGGATCTTTGGGGAGTGAAGGCAGTGAATTTCTGGTGATGGTATCTCAATGCTTCAGTTTGTGATGATACCTTACTATTTGCCTCTCATTTTCCTAATCATGTCATTACTCTTAAATTTATATTATACAGTTTTGAACTTCTTTCAGGGCTAAAAGTAAATCTAAATCAATTTTGAGAAAAGTTCTGTTTTAGTATTAAATGACGTTATAAGGTTGAAGATTTAGTTACCAATACGCTTAATTGTAAAATCATGACTTTCCCTTTTGATTACCCTGGTTGTCTGATTAGACGAACTACACTTAAACATGATGATTGGTTAGTTATAATAGATAAGATTAAAAATAGAATTTCGAATTGGAACGGATGGTTTTTATCGAGAGCGAGTAGATTAGTTCTTATAAACTCTGTTTTATTAGCTCTCCCGATATATTGAATGTTTATGCATCTTTTTCCAGATTAGATGATTGATAAAATCGATAAAATAAGAATGAACTTTTTATGGAGTGGTGATAATTCCAATAGTGGATTTAAATGCTTAGCCAATTAGGAAAACGTTTGTGAATCCAAAAAGGAAGGTGGTTTAAGAGTTATTAATTTACGTAACATGAATTTATCTTTACTAGGAAAGTGGTTATGGAAATTTAAGGATATAAATGATAATTCTATTTGGAAAAAAATTATTACCAAACATTACTATAATTGTAGTGATAATTTACATCAAATCACTCTTACGGTTATAACTAAATTGTCTAATTTTTGGAAACCAATTTTTAAATGTCATGAGATATTTAACCTTGGTACTGATATAATAGTTCATTCAGGAAATAGTACTTCTTTTTGGCATGACCTTGGATTTCTGTTATCCCTCTTAGGACAGAATTTAAAGAGATTTATGAAATTTGGAACTTTAAGAATTCTTTAATTATAGATGTTTTTTCTCCTGAAAATGAATTCCTTGGAATTTTAGTTTTAATAGAATTTTAGTAGATACAACTCTTAGGCAAATTTCTTTATTTTATGCTAGATTGAATTTATATAATATTGATACCGAAAATGATAATATTAGCTGGGAATGGGATAAGACTAAGAAAATTTCCAATTCATTTCTATAAATTTGTTAATTTCTCGGGTGTGGCTAATAACACTTTTAAATTTATTTGAAAAACAAATGCTCCTCCTAAATCTAAAATTCATATGTGGTTAATAATGCATGGAAAATTAAATACTGTAGAAGTTTCAAAAAGAAACAATATGCAAATTGATAATAAATGTTATTTTTTAATCTGTATTTTGAAGATATTGAACATATATACTATGATTGCATGGATACATACTAATTCTGAATAATACTCTCAATATATTTAACTTTGATCTTACAACTAATGCCACTGATTGTGACTACTATTGGAATAATTTTAGATTTAAGTTTATAATGGAAAATAGATTTTTATCCGATACTTTATTCATTATAATTCATTGATATATTAGGTTTGAGAGAAATCCAAGAATTTTTAATAATATTAATAGTCATTTTAATAATTGATTTATATAATATCTTCATTTTGTTTTAATTGGATCTCAAATTTTAAATATATATTAGCTAAAAATAATCATTTTAAAGAATATCTTAATAAGATTAGTAATAATATTAAGTTATTTAAACATAAAAACAATATTTTTGGCATTAATAATTATAGCATTAACATATTTTCAAACTTAAATGATGATTTCATTGATTATCTTATCCTTTTGATCAAAGGAACATAAGGATAAGTTTTAATTTTTTTTAGTTTTAGTTTGTTTTTGTTTTAGGTTACAGATTTTTAACATTTTTTGATCATGGATTCTTTTTAGTCTGTTTTCTAATTTTTATAGTTTTATGTCCTATTATCTTAGGTTTTATATCTTTACTTTTATTTCATTAATACATATATATGTATATAGATTTCATTTATATACATATATGTGTATTATTCTTATAATTTGCTTTACATATATAGGTTTTGGCCAGAAATGGTATTAGATTCTTTTTATAGGTGTACAGGATTGCTGATGAAAGGATTGCAGTTTGTAGTGAGGAGTTCTTCTCAGTTCTTCTACATCTTCAGTGTGACGTTCTACTTCCTAGATGATTCACTTTTCAGCAAGGCGCTCTCTCCAGTTCTTCCAAGTCTACAAAGTCGCATTTTCATTCCAGATCATTTGCATTTCCAATTCTTCCAAGTCTGCAGCGTGGGGTTTCCTTCTTAGATGGAGCTGTCTTCTAGTATCATTGGTAGTGAGCTTCTTCATAGGTTTTTTAGGTACTTCTACCACCTCAATATCGGGTGGTGGCCTTGCTGGAGCTCGATATTGGGCATAATGGGCGGTGGCCTTGCCGAAGCTCATTGTAGGTGTACCTAAGTTCTTATCTTTGTTATTTGTACTATGTTTAACTACCCATCAAGCATGTTGGCAGCACCTTGTCTTCTGTGATATATACATATTTACATGTGTGCTCTGCTCTATTCTAGAGGATCACACATTTTTCTCAAATTAATGAATAAAAATAGCCATTTTGGCCACTGCTCAGATTTCGACAAAACCAGTTTCGTCGAATCCATAATAGTGAATTATTATAGGATTTCAAGTTTTATAGTGATCGGACTTGTCGTGAGCTTGAAATGCGTAAAAATTAATTTAAGGAATTTAATTAAAAAATGATTTGAAAAGCTATCTTCTGCATACATCGAATTAGGCCTCAAGACTGGTTCCATTACGTTCGGAATAAGGAATAACATATAGAACACCAGGCGGCACACTTCATTTGGAGTTTAGGATTTCACGGGTCGATCAGACGAGATATTTTCTAACTAAATAATATATTTACTTTCCCCTCTAATATATCATATACCCCACCTACAAATTTGTCTCCTTGTCCCTCGTTTACTTTCTCTCGTTTCAAAATTCAATGGATGAAGATAAAAAAGTCAAACAAAACTGCAAACGTCACAAGCGCCAACGTGAGTGCGCGTGTGGGGAAGATGAAGGCGATGGTGGCATTGGCGTAGGGTTCGACTACAAATGTTAGGGTTTTCGTTTGGGATAGGCGCATGCATGCACGATAGTGGAGAGCAGCGACGGTGGCTTGGAGATGGGCGCGAGTGGTGGCATGCTTGGATAGAGGTTCGGTGGCTGTGGTGGTGGAGCGTGTCGTGTTTTCTGTCACTAGGTTTGGGTTCTATGCACAAGAACGCGTACGCCAAGAGGATAATTAACGTGAGAGAGGACTCGGTATATTAGTTTAATATAATTAATTTAGTTAATTCCTAATTAATTATTCATTTAGATAATAAAATCGTATTTTATTCTTACGAGGTCCGATTCAAGCGAAACGAGTCGCATTGCGACCATACTGACATCGTCTACAACATGGAGTGGAAGTGGAATTTATTTAAAGATGAAATATTTTCGATTTCAATTAAAAGGCAAGTGTTTTATAATGCTTATGAAGTACTATAATATTTTTATGTTAGTTAGATTGCAATCCTAAAGTGATTTAAATCTATTGATTGTTGTTTGGTAAATTTAACTTACATGGAAATCGATATAGAAATTTATATGGTAGAAATTTTGAATAATAGTTAAATTGAAATTAGAATTAAACTGCTAGTAAAATTCTCGATTATTGATAATGGGTTAATTGTAGTGATATTTGACTGTTTGGATGGTAGATTATGATGGATGCCAATTGGTTGATATTTTGGACGATTGGATGTCTATTTATATATATATATATATATCTTGTTATCACCCTGTAAATTATTTATAGTATATAAGACTGTAAATTGAACTATTTCAAATAAATTAAGAAATAGGTTGAAATGATATATATCTATGACATTTTGATTTGGATTGAAATGATATATATACATCTCTTGAATTAAACTGAAATAACTATTCACTTGGTCATAGGATAGAAAATTATATACGGACACCTGATTGGTTAAATTAAATGATTTTAAAATTCTTGGTCTTGAAATTATTTAAATGATTTGATTTAAAGAAATAAAAAATCGAATTTATGGAAATCAAATTATTTTCGAAATTGAGATCGAAATGTTGAGATTGAAATTTGTTAACAGGAATTGTTTAAATAATCAAATTGAAGTTTGAAGCTATAATTGAAATATGATTTACATTATGGAAAGTGATTTGTTTAAAAGATTTGAACATTTATTCGGACTTTGAAATAAATCCGGCAGAAATAATTTAAATGGATATTTCCAAATTTGGCTTGGAATTGAATTATTTTAAAGAGTTGAACCTCAAATCAAATATTGAAGTTTAAAATTTAATTATGGATATTTTGTAATCGACTTAAAATTGATATAAATTGAAATGGTTTAAAATTAAGAATTGAATATAAATCAATTCAAACTGGAACTGAAATTGAATTGAATTAATTTGAAATCGAAATTGAATTAATTTGAAAATGGAATTGAATTAATTTCAAATCGGAATTGAAATTGATTTGAATTGAAATTGGAATCGAAGTTAATTCTAGTTGGAATTAGAATTGAATCGATTTAAATTGTAATGGAAATTGAAATTGACTTGAATGGGAAGATTTGGCATTCAATCAGTTTGACTTTGAAATTATTGTCAAATAAATTATTTTAATATAAACTGTTTAAAACTATTTTTTAAATATTCAAATTATTTTGATTTTCCAAGCTATTTTACTATATAAATCATTTCAATACTCAAACCATTTTATACCAAACTATTTTACCTTTTAAACTACTTAAACCTATTCAAACTATTTTCTAAAAATTCAAACTGGTCAAAGTGGGAATTGTTTATATTCAAATTATGGGTTTAAATGCAAATTGGGTTAAAATAAAATATAACTTAAATTGTAATCCAAATCGAATTCTGAAGTGAATATGATTTTAAAGCGAAAATTAACATATTAGAAGTAAGTATGATATTTCGAAATGTAATTGATTTCGAAGCGAATATGATTTTTCAATATCAAGTATGAATCGTGTTTCGAAATGTAAAACTGGTATGTAAAACGACATGTGGTTGTTAAAGAGACCGGGCCCTCTTAATTGCATACTCTCTGTCAATATTGGAAGCATTTTAAAAATTTTGTACACGGAAGAGACTCCAGAATGAAGTGGTTGGTTTGGGCGTCATTTGCTGGCTTTGAAGAAAGGGAATGATGATGGATAGACTCCGTGTGCCAATTTGAAATGACTAAAACAAGACGGCTTGACAAGGCTAAGCGGGCTAACTACCCCTAGCGGACATCCGCTCTTCGATTTTCTTATACTTGGTCCATATTATTACCCTTGTTTTTGGTTTCGATTGGTGCACCTTGATTTTTGGGATAACCTCCCTTTGACTCGATATGGGATGGATATACGCGGTGGGCGACTGTGGCTACGAGGCATTATTACCAGCCCTACAACCCGAACTAGTAGTATCCTACCTTGGGTGTTGCCTCACGTGCCTTATCATATTTTTATCCCTATGCGAAACCTATACGGTTTTGGTTTAGTGTTGTCGTAACACAGCGCATCCCTATCCCCCGACGTGCTACTGAAGCGTTATATACAAACTGTATGACAATGCTTAAAAACGCGTTAAGGGGGGTTAATGTAATGCCTTAACACTAACAAAAATATTTATTTGTTATAATATATGTAAATATAAAAGTGAATATGCTTTTGTTTTTTCTGTTTAGTCCCACATCATGGGAAATGTTTAATCTCATGCTCCAAGGCCTATATATAAAGGAGCCTATGTAATGTAATTGAATCAATCAATTTCTATGTAACTGATATCAGTGTGAATAACAGTTTCTCCTCTCTCCTCTTTTCTAATGGCATCTTATCTCTTTTTAGTTTATAACACGTTATCAACACGATCTCTATAAAAAAATTATAGATCTACAATTGTGATAATTTATGAAATCGGATCTATTCTTTTCCAGATCCAATTATAAATCTAAAAACGGTAAGTCATTTTTCTGGTCTGATTGATCTAATCTTCCAAATCATTTTTTCATTTTCTTTTATAGATGTCATTTCATTCTAGATCTACTCCTTCAGATCTGAATCTATTGTCTTATCTTTTAGATTTTATTATATTACTCTTATAATTTTAGATCTCATATAGATCTAAACTTTGAGATCTCATTCTTATTTTGTTAGTTATTATATTTCTGATCTCATTCTACTATGGATCTATTTTCTGTTATTTTTCTGATCTTACTATATTATAGATCTTAATATCATGCTTATTTTTATATTTTTGGGTTCATTTATTTTGGAATGCAAGTTTGTACTTGATAAAATTTGATATTGTTGATTCAAGCAAATTTATTGAATTTGATTGTATTTAGTTTGGATATGGATTTGAGTAATCAAACATGGTTGGTAAATGGAGTTAAACCTTTTGATTTGACTTAGATTTGAATGTGAGCTTTGAATTTTTTTTTGATATATGATTATGTTTCCAAAAGAAGTATTTTATTGTTCTTTAGAGAAACAATATAAAGATAATACATATCTAGAAGATCATATTAAGTTTAGATCTAATATTGATCATGATTTAGCACATCTGAAGTGAATGGAAACATTAATAAAAGCTTACATGTATGCTTAATATCTTCCTATTTTTCCTTAAAAAAAGGAAATAATAATTGAGAACCTGTAGTTTCCATAATGATAAAAGGTTGAGTTTCCATGAATCAGTGAATTACAAGTTTCCTTAAAATAAAGAACTAGAACTTCTAACTAAAAAAAAAGAGGATCATAAAATTTAATCGTCAAACGAAAATAGGTTTTGACAACAACCTGAAGTTGTGCAAAGAAATTATTTTAATAGCAGTTGTATAACTCAAAATCGAAGACCCGAAGTCATGAATTATGATAAGACTTTCTGATAAAGTTTACAAGTTCGAATTCTTATCGGTATTTTTTTTAATTTGTCAAAATGTACAAGCTTCCAAAAAAAGGAGAAGTTTACACAAAATTTGAGAACCCGAAGTTCATAAAAAATTAATGAACTTGAAGTTTGTGAATTAGAAGCCGAAGCTTTATTGAAATTATGTAAAATGATAAAGTTGTACTTCTTGAAGAAGTTAAAGGAACTTAATAAATCATCAAATGAGATACTGATGCCGCGTTCAAGAGATTACAAAAATCTCCAAATGAGTTATGCCTTACCTTATATCTTCACACTTACATTATATTAACCAAATATCCTGAAGGTATTATGTTACATGATATTTCAAACATCACGGGATTGAAAATGTAACTATTAGTTTAGTCTTGGAAAAGGGATTTTTATTATTTGGTATGAATACAAATCACATTTCAATTTATATGTTGTAGTCAGTTTAAATTATTTTTCCCAATTATTTACTTCCAATTATGGAAAAGTATGCATGATCAATTAACAGGTTTTGCGCAATGCAAAGTCTAATTTCATTTATGAGTAACTGTAATTTAATTATTCTCTTTGTTGCTTTCTCATTGATAAATCTATGATAACTCAAACTTGAAGTTTAATAAGTACTGTAAAATAATTAGTAGATCTGGTTTTTTCTAATCATGACAAAAAAATCCTGATGGTCTGACAAATTACTTCTATTTACATACGACTAGCTATTTAGTTATAGAAATACATTTTAACATTCTATAATAGATAATTTAAATGCCATACTATTTATATACACGGATGTGTGTGTGTGTATTAATCTCCTAAAGAGATGTTTTAAAGATTTATTTAAATTTATATTGCAAAATCCAACATCCTAGAAGAGATGTTATAGGAATTTTATTTTTGTTACATTGCAATTCCTTAAAGGAAACACTATATTCCTTGAAGGAATATCATATAAAAGTTTTGAAGTAATAACAATAATTTATACCTAGTAAAGAAAAAGGGAAGTGTATACCAATATTACACTCTAGAAGCAGTGGTTTTATTTTCGCATCTTACTTTCATTTGGTGCATCTAATTTTATTACTGTATTTAAAGTTTGATATGTTATTTCAAAGACAGTTACAACAAAAATCTCCAATAGAGATGTTTTATGTTATTGTAAAGATAGTAAGTATGTAATTTCTACAAAAAAAATATTGTACATTGATATGGCATTCCAATAGTGCATATATATCTCTAGAAGAGATAAATTCACTCTAGAAGTGGGGATAATAAAATATCCCTAAAAGAGACTAATAAATTAGGAAATGATAATATATCTCTAGAAGAGATTTGTTTATATATTTGGTAATTTTATTAAACCAAATAAATGCATAGAAATTTGATTATGAAGGATCCTAATTTAATTAAGATTAGATCCTAAAAGTTTGGGAGCTATGCAACGTGTATCATATATTTCATTATAATTATATCAAACTTCCCAAATAGGTAAGAAACTAAATTATCTCTAGAATATATTGTTCTATGTTCCTATGTCTAATTATATCATAAATGTCATGTTCCTAGTTATTATTTCATAAGAAATATTACATGGATAATCATTTCTTGAAGAAATATCGTTAGATATTCTTCTGAAAAGATAGTCTATATTTCATATCATAATTTTCTTACAAGCTATACATACGGTCTTGAGGAGATTTGAATCTCTAACATTCCAAGTATCTAGAAGATATTCTTATTATTATTTTTGCTGTAATTTTTTTTGCAGAACTCTCAAAAGAGATGTGTAGAAATGTCTATATGCAATTATAAATTATTCTATGATAAGTTATCATAACTAATGTTCAAAACTGATATTTAAGATATAATTGAGGAATAAAACTTAACAACTTGAAGTTGTGTGTATATTTTGTTCGAACCAGAAGTTCGATATGGTTCCAAATCAAATGTTTTGAACATTATCATGCGGTTTTGACAAATTCACGTTGACATTTATTTATAAATAGAAATTAATAGTTTGGATCCTTATAATAGTTTGTTCTAAAAAAAATCACTAATTCAAATGAGAAAGAATATAAAAATTTATAATATATGTGGAATATGTGGACACACGTATACATCCATATATGTAAATATTCAGCTAACAACCTGAAGTTTGTTATAAGCTCATCATATAGACTATGCATATATATTATTTAGTAATTTAAAATTCACTCAACATAAATGTTGGATGACTTGAAGTCATGTATGTATTCAAATGATCTACACAACAAGTAAATTCTTCTAATTGACTAGATCAACGAATGAGAACAAACTCTAATAAGAAATATCAATTGAATGTAGTTTATTCTAAAAAATCACTAATTCAAATGAGAAAGAATATGAAAATTTATAATATATGTGTAATACGTGGACACACATATACATCTATATATGTAAATATTCCGCTAACAAGTTGACGTTTGTTATAAGCTCATCATATAGACTATGCCGAGATATTATTTAGTGATTTAAAATTCACTCAACATAAATGTTGGATGACTTGAATTCATGTATGCATTCAAATGATCTATACAATAAGTAAATTCCTCTAATTGACTAGATCAATGAATGAGAACAAACTCTAATAAGAAATATCAATTGAATCTATTGAAGTGGTAGTTGTGATATGCAAATACTTATTAAAGTATACAAATTCCTGAAGAATATATATAACTTTTGTAGTTATAAAGAATGCAAAAGACATGAAGTGTAGATTACAACCTTCTTCTAGGTATTGTTATAATGAAAATCTTTATATACTTCAAGATGAGTAGATTACTTCCTGCTTTTTAGTAATGTTGTAATGAAATTTTTAATATTCATGAAAGATGTATAGTTGTAATACGCAAAACTGATTTGAAGCACAAAAATGAAAGCACATGAAGTGTTTTTTGTAAAAGTAGCATACAAAATGCATAAAATGCAAATTATATTTGGAAGAAACAATCTTAGAAAATTTGATTGTACCGAAGAAAATTATTAATAAATTGTATTATTAATGAGATTCAAACTTATGGATCTAGAAGTATCTATAACCAATTTGAGTTATCGAAAGACAAATATGAATTTGGAGGAAAATTTAAATTAAGGGGAGCATCCATAAGTATTTTATAATGCACTTTTTTTCCTTAACTAAGATTTTTCCAACTGGGGTTTTATTAGTAAGGTTTTAATGAGGCATTATATTGATCCAGAAGTATCAACTCCCCAGTAACATTTGAAAATAAGTTATAATGTACTCATTTTCCTTATTTAAGATTTTTCACACTGGGTTTTGCTTATAAAGGTTTTAACGAGACATTATCTTGATCAAGAAGAATCTAATGTGTCTTCAAGAAATAACATCTCAAATATGTTATTTAAGTTAAATTGTATTTTTATCCTTAACTATGATTTTTTCCATAGGTTTTTCTTATTAAGGTTTTAACGAGGCATTAGTATGATCCAGAAGTATCAAGCTTCATTTGAAGAAATATGAAAATAAAATATGTCATTATACTCTTTTTCCTTCACTAATATTTTTCTCATTGGGTTTTTCTCGGTAAGGTTTTTATGATGCATTATTTTGATGCCGAAGTATTAAACTCTTTAAAAGGAATATCATTGTATGATATCTATGATTTCAAGTTTCACTATTTTCCTCATTCAAGGTTTTTCCATTAGGTTTTCCTAACAGAGATTTTTAATGAAGCAACAGACAATATTCATAACGACTGAATGGATGTATGAAAGCAAGATAATAATGAGGGGGAGTAATTGTCATGGACGTTTCAATAGGAACAATTTCTAGCTACCATATGAGCATCCAAGATTTTGAAGACGCATATTCAAGGGAGAATGTTATAATATATGTAAATATAAAAGTGAATATACTTTTGTGTTTTTCTATTTAGTCCAACATCATGGGATATGTTCAATCTTATGCTCCAAGGCCTATATATAAATGAACCTATGTAATGTAATTGAATCAATCAATCTTTATGTAACTGATATCAGTGTGAATAACATTTTCTTCTCTCTCCTCTTTTCTAATGGCATCTTATCTCTTTTAAGTTTATAACATTATTTTACTAATTATACACTATATTTAGCGTATTCTACTTTATATAAATATTTTGACGAATCCTTAAGAGATTGAAAATCCCGTAGCATCTTTTGGATTATTGCACGCACATTACACATTGGATGGGAGATGTGAAACCACGTAAACATCTCTGATGCCACTACACTCATATCATACGATAGCGATTTGACTCACATAAGAATATTTTAATCCTAACTTGAGGGTTTTGTCTTTTCATTACGCCTAGGTCAGCCTTGAGTATTTCAGTGTATTGAAGATCATTTTTGGAGGACGAAGATTTGGTATGTTACTACCATTATTTTTCCCTGCTTCATGTTGTTCTGCTCCCTTATATTTTATTTTTGTTGTATATATAACTCTGATAAATATTGTATAAATTATAAACAAATGTATAGTAAACAGCTTCATGAACTGGTTATTTGATTATTATATTTTGTCATTCCGCTGTGAGATTCTGTGTTTGTTTTTCTTCTTCTTTTCCTATTTTTCTTAATTAACCCATTGATTATCTATAACGACCCGATTTTTCGACTTTCAAAAGTCGACATCAATACACCCACTGTATCAACTGCCGAACGATCGAATGCCGGAAAACCGAACCATTAAGGTTTAAGAAGAAGAAGATAGAAGAAGAAACAGAAACAATAACAGAATCTCACATTTCACAGCGGAACAACATACAATAGATAAATGAATAATCTTTAAAACAAAAGGAATGTATATGTTTTAGATCACAACATCATCAAAGTACAACAACTTACATAGCACGCAACTGGACAATTATATAAACTTGTCCCTACAATTGAATACACAGCAGAAAGGATAATAGTATACTGAAGTACGTCTCACCATCCAGCTCATATCTTGAGCTCCACAGCAACTCCTGAATTCCAGAATGACCTGATAACCAGACTCTAGGCTGCCCGTGTGGAAAGTTATAGGCACCCAGAGTTTAGAAAGGGAACAATAAACTCCAGGTCTGTGAAGACCCGTAAATTCACACCTTTTGAATCGACTATAATCCACACAAGTCAAATCCAAATAGATAAGGATTCACGATCTTCCCTAATCAAATTGGATTCTTCACTTTTGAAAATCAACATATCATATATCGAAGATATCAATGTCGAGATCCAAATGTTAAAATCCTCATCGGTAGGGTTTGCTACCAGTAAATAACATCAGTATAAATAAGAATGCACAACTGAAACAAAATGCTCTCATATTTATTTAGAACAAAAGATGATACAAGGTGATATTAGAGAGTCATAGATACATCACTATATACAACATCATGAAGTACAACTGAACAAGGTACACAGCGGAAATAGAAACTAAAGAAATTGGTCTTCAGAGAGAGTCCAAAAACCGACATCTTCACTTTGATCCAAAAGCTCCAAATAAACACTCCAACTCCAGCTCCAACTATCTACAGGGTGATCTATTACCTGACTCTAGACTGCCCGTATGGAAAATAAGGGCACCCAGAGTTTAGGGAAAAACAATAAACTTCAGGTCAGTCATGGGACTAGTGTGAGAAACAAAAGTATATAGTTGATTTTGAAAACAAGTTCCGTATATGCTTTTGAAAAATGAAACTATCATAAGGTCTCGATCCGCACACAAGATGCAAACGCACACATGGTCGAGGTTTCTCCTTATGACAGTCAAACATGCCTTCGATACGTTAAAAATATCCTTTTAATATTATTATAGTGCTTTGTGATTGAGAACCATTTTCAAAATAAACTTATTAATTTACCCAGCATACGTTACATGATGGTATGCCTACTATAGCCACTGTATTAAACAGTGAGTAATACAATCAAAACCATACAAGGTTCGTATTGGAGAATGGGTTTCCAATAATGACCAGGCAAAGGAACTTCCTCATTCAACGATTGGGTACGCCTCTAGAGGGACGTCCCGAGAAACTACTGTTTCTCTGCCAACACAAGGCCGGGTTACCATTCAATGGTAACTACTTACTCAAGTCTATCCATCCCCCGGTTGTTACCAACATTTAAAACGGGGCCCCGATCTTTTCCAACATCCACATCAAGCAAATACTAGGCGTGTAAGACCACAGTACAACTATATAAATATATAATCCACAAAGTGAATACCTGGGTTCCATACCATGGTATCACTATATATATCTAGAAGGGGATAGACATCCTACACCTTGCCGCATCCATTCCTGTTTCGGCCATTCCCGGCGTGTGAGGTTCGTGAAGTCTCGTAGCCACAAGGCTCTGCTTTTCAACAAAAGCCTTAATCCTATCCATAGCATTCTTCAGAATGTCACATTACCAATCCAAAATTACATAACTGATTTTTACCAACGCATAACCCTTGAGTTCATATGTCTCAAGGAAGGGTGTTAAGCTAAGAGAATAAATTCTCCGCCACCAAGCAGATATACGTTAATAAAGATCAATCATATAAAGTCAGAATGTAATGTCAGACAATCCATCCATCCACAAGTTCGTTCTGGGACTGAACGAAACCGAAGACACCTTATTCCTCAACCTTTGCCCAAAAGGTGAAAGGCCCTTGCGTATCTGAAGATTCTTCAAACATCATCTAGACCACCGCTTTAAAAGTATAGGGGTATCGTTTCTATATCGGCCGCTAAACCGATGAAGAGAAATCAACAAGCAGTCCATTAGATGAAGATCCCTGGTCTTCATCATCATTTCAGTATGACTCATCACAATCATAGCGTCGTATTATTATTCGGAATGGGAAATTCCCGTTCCTGGTCTTTCCGAATAATAAGCGTCCTTTAAAAGCCATTCGGAACCAAATGGATTTTTAATTTAAGTCTCAACAAATCAAATTCATATTTGATTTAAGTGATTTAAACCTCCATTTAAATTACTTTATTCATACTATTTCAAATTTGGAAAATATTGATCACTTATAGCTCAAAAATCAAAATGTTGATTTAAGCGTTACAAAAAGTGTCGCAAATATAGTGTATTTGTACAACTAAAACCATTCAAATATGATTTAAATTACTTCTATTATCTTTTAAATCATATATATACTTCATATATACTATAAAAACTTCATTTCTCAATTCATAACCTTTTTATTCAATTTAATTGATTTAATTGAATATTTAAATAATATAATAATATTATTTTTCTAAATTTCATCCGATTTAATCCAAACTTTCCAGAAATCAAAATAAACTATATATAATACTATTGGAATCATTTAATTGATTATAAACCTTTATTTATATAGCGAACTTAACTTCACTTTTCTAAAATCGATTAAAATTATTATTTATATTTCCAAAGTTGAACATGCCATTTTATATTTAAAATGATTTCAAATAAATAACTTCTTTTACAAAGGTTTTTCAATATATCTCCAATATCATTTCCAAATAGTTTAAATTATAAAATTCTAATATTCAAATTTCCACTCAAATTTGAACATTATATTATTATTATTTTAAATCGAGACTTAACCAATATCCGTTTAAATCCAAATGGGTGTGTATAATAAGTGTAACGTGCAGTGTTATCACTATTAACATCCATATATACATTCATATCATCCAAACAAGCAGTATATGGTATAACTGAATATTTTAACAATTAAATACTGATATAACTATAATATTGTTAAAACATCCATAACTATCAATCCATTCATCCAATCACAACCAATATAAACACTATATTAAGTGATATAGTTTCTCACCGTAGGATCCACTCCTCCTTTCCTTAGTTTGTGAATGAAATAAAATGAGATATGGACTTGGCTATTTATAAGTGAAGAGAAGGGTACTTTAGTCATTTCTTATAGCCTAACCAGATTCGACCATATTTTGGTCCAATAGAAATCAGCCTTATGGCCTAATTTGATTCGACCACATTTTGGTCCAATAGAAAACATCTTGATGGCCTAATTTGATTCGACCACATTTTGGTCCAATAGAAATCCTCCTTATCAACTATGACATAACATGATTCGACCAGATTTTGGTCCAATGGCAACCATCCGCATGGCAGAACCTGATTCAACTAGATTTTGGTCCAATGGCAACCATCCGCATGGAATATAATAATCATTATGCTATTTTGTTTCATTAGGCAAGTAATTATACTGTTTTATTTTTATTAGGCAAGTAATTATACTATTCTGTTTTATTAGGCAAGGTTAATAATTCTCTCTTGTTTTATTAGGCAAGTAATTATATTATTCTGTTTTATTAGGCAGGGTTAATAATTCTAGATATAAAATCCATTACTTAATCATTTAAAAACATATTAAATATTCACGTTCAAAGTGATTAAATTATGGGTCGTTACATTTAAATATTCGAATTCGATGACCCAAAAATACGGGTCGTTACATAGAGGTGTCATGTGCATGTGAAGGGAGGCTAAGAAGAAGACATGTGTAAGGCTTCTCTTTAGTAGCATTTGTTTCATGCTATGGTTTGTTTTCATAGCTTTTCTTATTTATTTAGTTATCTTTGTATGCTATCTTTTATAAATTCAAATGAATATAACTATAAACTCATATAACTTTTGAATTCAAATTCATATATTTAAATAACTACTATTATTTAAATTAGTTAAATTTCTAGATCGTTACAACCGCTCCTTCTTAAAGAATTTCGTCCTCGAAATTAATAGGAAGGAAAAACTGGAAAGATAAGGAATTTGAATTTACCGATAAGATAGACTAAGATGGAATGTCGACTCTGCATCTGGGATAACTTTCTTCATGCTTTCCTCAGTTTCTCAAGTGCAGTCGTTTGGATCTCCACTCCACTGGACTTTGACCAACCTAACCACCTTGCGTCTCATTTTCTTCTTATCCCTATCGATGATTTTAAGTGGTTCTCTCTTCATTGATAATTCAGGAGTGATCTCCACATCCTGCTGAGCAATTTCTTCAATGATCTGATCGGGATCATGAACGTACTTCCTCAGATGAGACACATGAAATACATTATGGACCCCAGCTAGCCAGTTTGGTAGTTGTATACGATAAGCTAGTGGTCCAATTCTATCCAAAATGGGGAAGGGTCCAATAAATCGAGGAGCGAGTTTACCCGTCTTCCCAAAACGAATAACTCCTCTCATTGGTGAAACCTTCAAGAATACTGAATCCCCTACTTGGAATTCCAAAGCATGTCTTCGATTATCAGCATAGCTTTTCTGACGACTTTGAGCAACCATCAACTTTTTTCTGATAAATTCAAACTTATCAGAAGCTTCCCTAATCATATCTGGTCCCAATACAAGACGATCTCCTGTTTCAACCCAACATACCGGTGATCGACAAGGTCGACCATATAATGCTTCAAATGGAGCCATCCCGATACTTGCTTGGTAGCTGTTATTATATGAAAATTCTACCAAATGCAAATGATCCTCCCATGATCCTTTGAAGTCTAGAATACAAGCCCTCAAAAGATCCTCCAGAATCCGGTTAACTCTTTCCGTCTGTCCGTCTGTCTGCAGGTGATATGCAGTGCTAAGATTTAGCTTCGTTCCCAACGTAGTTTGGAAAGCTTCCCAAAAATGACTCGTGAAGATTGGATCACGATCACTTACTATACTACTTGGGACTCCATGCAATCAAACTATTTCTTTGATATAAATATCAACTAAACTTGCTGCGTTTCTAGTGGGTTTTACTGGAATAAAATGTGCAGTTTTAGTAAGGCGATCCACAATAACCCATATACCTTCATTCCCCTTTTTCGTTCGAGGCAACCCATCAATAAAATCCATGGAAACTTGATCCCATTTCCAGGCTGGAATCTCCAAAGGTTGTCGAAGTCCTGCTGGCTTTTGCTGATCACTCTTGATTTGCTGGCAGGTAGCACACTTGCTTATATAAATAGAGATGTCTCTTTTAATTGTCTTCCACCAGAAGGTTCTCTTGATGTCTCAATACATTTTGTTTACCCCAGGATGGATGCTATATTTTGACTTGTGGCATTCATCCAACACTTCCTTCTTTAGCTCCTTGTCATCAGGAACACAAATTCTACCTTTCAATTTCACAATGTTTCTATTGTCCAGCTCAAAACTTGTATCTTCGCCTCGTTGAATTCTTCCATATATATTTTGGAGAAACTGGTCTTCCTTTTGTTTGTTAGCGATCTTCTCTATCAGATTTGGGGTTATTACCAAATAAGAAAGGACAGAATGCTTCTGACTCAAAGCATCGGCAACCAAATTGGCTTTTCCAGGAGTATATTGGATATCTAGGTCATAAGACGCTAGAAATTCCAACCAATGTTGTTGACGTAGATTAAGATCCTTCTGAGTGAAAAGATACTTAAAGCGATTTGTGATCAGTAAAAAGATCGAATTTTTCACCTAGCAGATAATGCCTCCATATCTTTAAGGCAAAGATAACTGCTAGTAACTCAAGACCATGAGTTGGATAATTCTTCTCATGGGATCGTAATTGTCTACTTGCGTAGGCAATCACCTTTCCTTTCTGCATCAAAATAGCGCCAACTCCATCACCACAAGCATCAGTGTAAACCGATAAATCTTTATTCCCATCAATCACAGCTAATACTGGAGTTGTGGTCAATCTTTTCTTTAATTCCTGAAAAGATTCTTCGCATCCGGGTATCCAGATAAACTTAGCATTTTTCATTGTTAGCTTTGTCAGGGGACTAGCCAACTTAGAAAAATCTTGTACAAACTTTCGGTAAATCCAGTCAAACCAAGAAAACTTCTAACTTCCTTTGGTGTAGTAGGCTGTTTCCAATCCATTATCGCTGAAATCTTACTTGGATCGACCGCAATTCCTTTCTCAGAAACTACGTGTCCAAGAAATCCACTTCCTTCTCCCAAAAATGGAATTTGGAAAATTTAGTATAAAGAACATTGCTTCTCAGAATTTCCAGAATAACTCTCAAGTGTTCTGCATGCTCTTCCTTTGTTTTGGAATAGATGAGAATATCATCAATGAAAACCAGCACGAATTTGTTCAATACATCCCGAAATACTCGAGTCATCAGATCTACGAAGAATGCAGGAGCATTGGTTAGTCCAAATGGCATGACTAACCATTCGTAGAAGATGTCCGGTCCTCGGAATGCAGTCAGGGGAATACTATCTTCAGCGATTCTGAATTGATGGAATCCTTGAGCAAGATCCATCTTAGAGAAGAAACGAGCTCCATGAAGTTGATCAAATAGCTCATCGATACGAGGCAAAGGGAATTTATTTTTCAAAGTTTGTTTATTGAGGTCTCGATAGTCAAAGCACATTCTCAATGATCCATCAGATTTTGCAACAAATACAGCAGGTGAACCCCAATTGGAATGGCTTGGACGTATGAAGCCTTTTTCCAATAGTTCAAGGGTTTGTTTGGTTAATTCTAGTTTCTCCTTTGGGGCCATCCTTCGAACAGAATAAACAACTGGTCTGGCGTTGGGTACCAGATCAATTCGAAATTCGATTTCACGATGTGGAGGGAGAAATTAAACTTCTTCAAAGACATCAGGAAAATCTCTAACAATAGGAATAGATTTAATATCGGGATCTGGATATCCTAGGGTGTACATCAATTTATCACGTTTCGGACTAGGATCTTCGCAGGGGATATCAATATAGTTTCCAAAACTGGTTTTAACTGATATAATTCGTTTTGCACAATCAATATTAGCTTTATATTTTGATAACCAGTTCATGCCCAAAAGAGTGTCAAATTCGTCAAAGTCAAGAACATAAAGATTTTGTTGAAACTGATAATAGGAATATGAGATTGGGATCTTCTTACATCGTAAACGAAGATTCGTAGGGCCACCAACCGGATTTCTAACGCAAAGATGATTTCCTACTACTTTAGATTTAAGTTTAAGTTCTTCAACCAAATTTTTTGAGACAAAACTATGAGAAGCACCAGTGTCAAATAAAACTCGAATATCTCTATTGGAAATAGAAAGAGTACCTTCCAAGACGCCCTTTTCCTTTGCATCTCTAGAAGATGAAGGCTTATTTTCTAGTGCGTAAACATTTGATTTCTGAACTTGCTTCATCAAGGGACAGTCTTTCACGAAGTGGCCCGGCTTCTGACAAACAAAGCAGTTCAGGTTCTTCTTCTTGGGCTTTGTACATTTCTGAGAATAGTGCCCCTTTTCCTGACAATTGTAACAAGTAACTTCAGATAGACGACTTTTCGGGTTTCCTCCTTTCTTGTTATTGTCATTTTTCCTGCCTTGGAACTTCCTTTTCCCCCAGAATTTCCACCTTCTTTCTTTACAACATTTTTCTCTTCTTTAGATGACTCCTCTTTATCTGTTGCTTCATAACGATAGCCCATATCCACTAAGTCAGCAAAGGATTGCTTTATATGAATGGTCATCCGCCCGTGGTATCTCTTCTTCATTCCTTTCACAAACCTTTGATTTTTTCTTAAAGGGTTACTAACCAATTCGGAACCAAATCGAGAAAGCTCATTAAAGTGCTTCACATATTCTTCAAAAGTCATGTTACCTTGTTTCAATTCCACAAACTCCTCATACAATCTATCAACACCAGCTGAAGGCAAAAAATGTTCTTCAAATTCACTTTTGAACCTTGCCCAGGAAAAGTTTTCTTCTGGTTCTTCCATTGTTTTAGTTTCCCACTAGATTTGGGCTCCATCTTCCAATTGCCAAGTAGCTAGATACCTTTTATGCTCATCATTGATATTCAAGCCCTTGAAAATCTTTTCACATGTTTTGATCCAGGCTTGTGTCTCAATTACCATCTCTTTGCCTTTATATGTCTTTCCTCCCAGATTAGTGAATTTCTTGCATAAGACGAAGAAGTCTACTTCCGGTTGGACTGGAATAACTGCTTCTACAACAGCTGGAGCTTTCCGTCCATTAGTGGTGGTACTGCCACCTCTTCTTCCTCTCTTCCACTCATTCTCTGAGATAAGAAGAAAGAGTTAGGATTTAGATAAGAATTGAAAAGTTTGAAATTCGAACGCTCTCTCAGATATACTCATTCTAGGGTGTTACTACCCTATCTCTAATGAGTGACTAATGTTATTACCGGAAGCTAAAGTTCTTACTCAACCTTAAGCTCTGATACCAACTGTGAAGACCCGTAAATTCTCACCTTTTGAATCGACTATAATCCACACAAGTCAAATCCAAATAGATAAGGATTCACGATCTTCCCTAATCAAATTGGATTCTTCACTTTTGAAAATCAACATATCATATATCGAAGATATCAATGTCGAGATCCAAATGTTAAAATCCTCATCGGTAGGGTTTGCTACCAGTAAATAACATCAGTATAAATAAGAATGCATAGCTGAAACAAAATGCTCTCATATATATTTAGAACAGAAGATGATACAAGGTGATATTAGAGAGTCATAGATACATCACTATATACAACATCATGAAGTACAACTGAACAAGGTACACAGCAGAAATAGAAACTAAAGAAATTGGTCTTCAGAGAGAGTCCAAAAACCGACATCTTCACTCTGATCCAAAAGCTCCAAATAAACACTCCAACTCCAGCTCCAACTATCTACAGGGTGATCTATTACCTGACTCTAGGCTGCCCGTGTGGAAAATAAGGGCACCCAGAGTTTAGGGAAAAACAATAAACCCATGTCAGTCATGGGACTGGTGTGAGAAACAAAAGTATATAGTTGCTTTTGAAAACAAGTTCCGTATATGCTTTTGAAAAATGAAACTATCATAAGGTCTCGATCCGCACACAAGATGCAAACGCACACATGGTCGAGGTTTCTCCTTATGACAGTCAAACATGCCTTTGATACGTTAAAAATATCCTTTTAATATTATTATAGTGCTTAGTGATTGAGAACCATTTTCAAAATAAACTTATTAATTTAGCCAGCATACATTACATGTTGGTATGCCTACTATAGCCACTGTATTAAACAGTGAGTAATACAATCAAAACCGTACAAGGTTCGTATTAGAGAATGGGTTTCCAATAATGACCAGGCAAAGGAACTTCCTCATCCACGATTGGGTACGCCTCTAGAGGTACGTCCTGAGAAACTACTATTTCTCTGCCAACACAAGGCCGGGTTACCACTCAATGGTAACTACTTACTCAAGTCTATCCATCCCCCGGTTGTTACCAACCTTTAAAATGGCGCCCCGATCTTTTCCAACATCCACATCAAGCAAATACTGGGCGTGTAAGACCACAGTACAACTATATAAATATATAATCCACAAAGTGAATACCTGGGTTCTATACCATGGTATCACTATATATATCTAGAAGGGGATAGACATCCTACACCTTGCGCATCCATTCCTATTTCGGCCATTCCCGGGGTGTGAGGTTCGTGAAGTTTCGTAGCCACAAGGCTCTACTATTCAACAAAAGCCTTGATCCTATCCATAGCATTCTTCGGAATGTCACATTACCAATCCAAAATTACATAACTTATTTTTACCAACGCATAGCCCTTGAGTTCATACGTCTCAAGGAAGGGTGTTAAACTAAGAGAATAAATTCTCCGCCACCAAGCAGATATACGTTAATAAAGATCAATCATATAAAGTCAGAATGTAATGTCAGACAATCCATCCATCCACAAGTTCATTCTGGGACTGAACGAAACCGAAGGCACCTTATTCCTCAACCTTTGCCCAAAAGGTGAAAGGCCCTTGCGTATCCGAAGATTCTTCAAACATCATCTAGACCACTGCTTTAAAAGTATAGGGGTATCGTTTCTATATCGGCCGCTAAACCGATGAAGAGAAATCAACAAGCAGTCCATTAGATGTGAAGATCCTGGTCTTCATCATCGTTTCAGTTCGACTCATCACAATCATAGCGTCGTATTATTATTCGGAATGGGAAATTCCCGTTCCTGGGCTTTCCGAATAATACGCGTCCTTTAAAAGCCATTCGGAACCAAATGGATTTTTAATTTAAGTCTCAACAAATCAAATTCATATTTGATTTAAGTGATTTAAACCTCCATTTAAATTACTTTACTCATATTATTTCAAATTTGGAAAATATTGATCACTTATAGCTCAAAAATCAAAATGTTGATTTAAGCGTTACAAAAAGTGTCGCAAATATAGTGTATTTGTACAACTAAAACCATTCAAATATGATTTAAATTACTTCTATTATCTTTTAAATCATATATATACTTCATATATACTATAAAAACTTCATTTCTCAATTCATAACCTTTTTATTCAATTTAATTGATTTAATTGAATATTTAAATAATATAATAATATTATTTTTCTAAATTTCATCCGATTTAATCCAAACTTTCCAAAAATCAAAATAAACTATATATAATACTATTGGAATCATTTAATTGATTATAAACCTTTATTTATATAGCGAACTTAACTTCACTTTTCTAAAATCGATTAAAATTATTATTTATATTTCCAAAGTTGAACATGCCATTTTATATTTAAAATGATTTCAAATAAATAACTTCTTTTACAAAGGTTTTTCAATATATCTCCAATATCATTTCCAAATAGTTTAAATTATAAAATTCGAACATTCAAATTTCTACTCAAATTTGAATATTATATTATTATTATTTTAAATCGAGACTTAACCAATATCCGTTTAAATCCAAATGGGTGTGTATAATAAGTGTAACATGCAGTGTTATCACTATTAACATCCATATTTACATTCATATCATCCAAACAAGCAGTATATGGTATAATTGAATATTTTAACAATTAAATACTGATATAACTATCATTTAGTTAAAACATCCATAACTATCAATCCATTCATCTGATCACAACCAATATAAACACTATATTAAGTGATATAGTTTCTCACCGTGGGATCCACTCCTCCTTTTTTAGTTTGTGAATGAAATAAAATGAGATATAGACTTGGCTATTTATAGGTGAAGAGAAGGGTAGTTTAGTCATTTCTTATAGCCTAACCAGATTTGACCATATTTTGGTCCAATAGAAACCAGCCTTATGGCCTAATTTGATTCGACCACATTTTGGTCCAATAGAAAACATCTTGATGGCCTAATTTGATTCGACCACATTTTGGTCCAATAGAAAACATCTTGATGGCTTAATTTGATTCGACCACATTTTGGTCCAATAGAAATCCTCCTTATCAACTATGACATAACATGATTCGACCAGATTTTGGTCCAATGGCAACCATCCGCATGGCAGAACCTGATTCGACCAGATTTTGGTCCAGTGGCAACCATCCGCATGGAATATAATAATCATTATGCTATTTTGTTTCATTAGGCAAGTAATTATACTGTTCTGTTTTTATTAGGCAAGTAATTATATTATTTTGTTTTATAGGCAAGGTTAATAATTCTCTCTTGTTTTATTAGGCAAGTAATTATATTATTCTATTTTATTAGGCAGGGTTAATATTTCTAGATATAAAATCCATTACTTAATCATTTAAAAACATATTAACTATTCATGTTCAAAGTGATAAATTATGGGTCGTTACATTTATATATTCGAATTCGATGACCCAAAAATACGGGTCGTTACATAGAGGTGTCATGTGCATGTGAAGGGAGGCTAAGAAGAAGACATGTGTAAGGCTTCTCTTTAGTAGCATTTGTTTCATGCTATGGTTTGTTTTCATAGCTTTTCTTATTTATTTAGTTATCTATGTATGCTATCTTTTATAAATTCAAATGAATATAACTATAAACTCATATAACTTTTGAATTCAAATTCATATATTTAAATAACTACTATTATTTAAATTAGTTAAATTTCTAGATCGTTACAAGGTCAGTCATGGGACTGGTGTGAGAACTTAAAACAGTTATTTTCACAAAGAAAATAAAACAAATCCGCTATGCTTTTGGAAAATTAAACTACCATAAGGCCTCCCGCCACACACACAATGCAAATACAGAATTAGAGGAGATTTCTCCTTATGATAGTCAAACATGCTTGATACGCAAAATCTTTCTAATATTATCATTAGTGCATAGTGTGGAAAATATTTCGAAAGTATAATATTAATCTTAGCCAGTATACAACCATTATTGTATGCCTACTATAGCTACCATCTAAAAAGTGGTGACCGCCATAAGTAAATGGCAGGTTATACAATTAAAACCGTAAAGGGCTCGTATTGTTTCTTTGGATTTCCAACAAATGGTCAGGTTAAGGAACTTTCTTACCGAATGGAACGCCTCTGGAAGGACGCCCCCAAGAACTATCCCTTAGTTCTCTACTAACACAAGGCCAAGTTACCCCATGCTGTGATACAACTATCACATGATTAACTACCACAAGTATGCCATCCCCAGTCGTTACCGACCTTTATCCCGGGATCCCAACAACCAACAATCACATAAGTACAGTATCTGGGCTCCATACCATGATACCACTTTCAAAATCAACATAAGTAAATATCTGGGCTCCATACCATGATACTACTTTTTATCCAGAAGAAAATGGACATACCCTGAGGGCGCTACCCCTAAATTGTCGTGCTGCATTCCTCCTGTTTTGACCATTACCGAGTTGTGAGGTCCTGATGCAGTCTCGTCCACAAATCTATGCTTTTCACGAAAGCCATGCTTCGATTAACAAATGATTAGCAGCACTTCCTATGCCACATTACCAAATTGGGAATGTATCACTAGTAACCATCAACTACATAACCTCTGAGCTCGTACGTCTCAGAGAAGGGTGTTAAGCTAAGAGAATAAATTCTCCGCCACCAACAGAAATGTATTTGATAGAAACCAGCTTTACATCTCAAAGAGTAACGTTAGACATACATCCATACAAGTCCGTTTCGGGATCGAACGGAACCGAAGGCACTTCCAAAGAAGCCCTTGCACATCCGGATATTCACTAATCACGTCCGGACTCCCCATTACAAAGGGTGATCAAATCTCTATACCGGAGCAACTCGATGCAAAGACATTCGATAGGTAATCCTTTCACTTTCGAAAATACCCGGTCTTCAACACCATCTTCAAATGCCATCCCATTTCATCGTAAATTCATTCGGAATGAGTTTTATAACATAAAGTCCTCTCCCGGCTTAACCGAATAATGAGCGCTTGTTTAGAAATCAAATTCAAGTGTCATTTCAAAGGCCAACATTGATAGTCGGTTATTTAACTATCAACAACATTCACAACAATCATCAAATTCAAATAATTTTCCCAAATTATTTATTTTCAAAATATCTTCAGAAGATATATTTTCACATTTCAACCCTTTGAAAACAAATTTCAAATCATTTTTCACTCGCGGAATAAAATTCCCAATATTATTTATTTCCACTGAAAATCTGTCAAGTCCGAATACTTTAAAATAATTTAAATCTCTTATCCAAAAATATATTTGGAAATATTTTAAATTAAAAATATTTTTACACACTTACTTAAATATTAGTTATGAAAACATTATATTAATATTACATATAAACTTTAAGTCCAAACAAATTTTCAAAATAAAATTAGTAGATAGAGTACAATTATTTAAATAACCATTTTCTAAAACAATTATCAATTAAATCTTCAAATAATCACTTCTATTATTTATTAAATAAAACTTTACTCTAAAGATTTTCAAAATAACTTAAGAAAATAATTTCTCCAAAATATTCTTTTAAAACCAACTTTAGAACTTCTAATTCATACTTTAAAAGCTACTTTGAAAATATACTCGACTTTCCAAGGAAAATACACTTTCATTTCAAAATGGTCCATTTAAACCAATTAATAAACCCTTCTCGATTTATTTCAAATTTACATTCCAAATTCGTAAATTCCTTTCCACACTTTTAAAAATAAACCAATATTTATTTTTAAAACAAATTTCTCTTTCCTTTATGAATTCCCATTGTGAATTTAAATTTCTAAATATCCATTGATATACATTTTCAAATCGATTTTCAAATATTCACTTTCAACACCAAATCAAATTTCAATTGATTTCCAAATTTATTTTCAAATACCAAATCAATTTCAAATCGATTTCCCAAATTTATTTCAAAACCCCCAAATCAAATTCCATATTGATTTCCCAAATTCATTTCAAAACACCAAATCAATTTCCAAATGGATTTCCCAAAGATTTATTTCCAAATACCAAATTAATTTCCAAATTGATTTCCCAATTTATTTTCAAACACCAAATCAATTCCAAATCGATTTCCCAAATTTATTTCAAAACACCCAAATCAATTTCCAAATTGATTTCTAAATTTATTTCCTTTTAAAATAAATTTCTCTTAAAATAAATTCCTTTATCTCTTCCAATTCATTTAAAATCCGAATTTTAAACAAATTCTTCAACTATTAAACAATATTATTCAAAACCCATTTATAAAAATCTTTTCGCATATTTTGGAATTTATTCAATAAGTTTTCAACAATAAAATTTTATCTATTTAAATTTCTTCTTTTAAATTCACCCAATTCTTTAAATGAATTTGCTTAAAACTTCTACTTTGATTTCCAAAAGTTCAATTTCATATTTCTGGTATCCTACGATACCAAAAATATATTCGGCTAAACCATAGCCTTCAACAATTTCAATCACAAATATAATCATACACAGATGATAAATAATCACACACAACATTGAAACAAATTCAAATATTTGAGGAATCCAGTTGGATCCCTCCAACCTGTTTCCCTACATCCATAGACGTTAGCACAATAATTAAATACCAATTCCACTTCGAGGTGGAATATCATGGTATATGAGATTTATAAAATATCATCTGCTATTATGCGGCGCATAGGGTCTCATCCGCTATATAATGCGGGAAATCAATCACTCTAAATACATATATAATACCAATTCCACTTCGAGGTGGAATATCGCGATGTATGGGTTTACATATAATATCATCCGCTATTATGCGGCGCATAGGATCTATTTCAATACAACTGATAATAATTATCATCCAAGCACACAATCAACAATTTTAAATTTAACTATTTAAAATTAAATCGAAAAAAATTCGATTGAGTGAGAAGTTCTCACCTTTGATTTGCATGCAATCCATTTTCATTCCAGATTGTTTTCTCCATTTTAGACCTTGTATAAACATTTATACAATTCATTAATATTCGAAATAATCGAAAAATCAATTTTCATTTGATAATTTTAATTATCCAATGATTTTATTTAAACCAATTTCTTTTAATAAATTTGTTTAACTAAAAATCAAATTTTTAAACAAAATTTCCTTTAATAAATTATTTTTAACACTAAATACATCAAAATATATGCATGCATATTTATTTTCTTTAGGATTATAGGATAAATAGTATATATATACTTTATTGTAAAATCACATACTGAGTTTTTTTCTCTCTTTTCTGTGTATATACATTTATACATAAGTTAAATTGAAAATATAAATTGTAAATTTACCTTACTGTTAAACAGAAACCCAGACCCCACCAGAGTCGGTCTGTCACCAGAACAAGATTGCGACAACCACTCAACCCTGATTTTCCATCGCACGATGACGCACAGTCCTATGCTCCACCGAGCTCCTCCAAACCCCAAACGTGCGCACACCTCAGCCACCATCGTGTTGCCGCAACCCTAACCAAGCCCCAAACCATCGCACACGAGCGCCTATCATCGAGTTGCCTCACGCCCCCAAGCTGCCGTCGCCTTTGGCCGTGCCGCACTCGCGACCCACGTCGCTGCGCTACCTCCCACCTACATCGGTCTACGCGTGCGCCATCGATCCAAACGACCAGCACGAAATCGAACCCCTTGCTGCCCAATGCTTGCTTTCGCCATTTTTTATATCGTTTTTGATTTTGAATTAACAGAGAGAGATAGTGGCCATTTTTTTTCTTTTGAACCTTTGATTTTCATTTTCTTTTTTTTCGTTTGAAGATAAAAGTCTTGTTTTATTTTTCCTTCTGATACGTTTAAAGACGCATGTTAAATTTAAACAGAGAAGATGGAACACGTGTTGCAATTCTTTTGCCAATTGTAAATGCGTAAAAATTATCAATTGCAAAAGAATATTTAAATTCAAATTCAAATTGAAATTGCCTCGATAAATGCAACTAACAATCTCGAACCTTAATCAGGACGTGCAGCCAGGCGTTTATAATGTTATATGCCCATTCCAAATTCAATTTTGAAGCTTCCATTATCTTCAGTATTATCAATATAAATTTTCTAAGCCTTTAAATTATTTTTAATCAGCTTAAAACTGAAGATTCAAACTTTTACCCAACTTCAGTAAATTAAATTCAATAATTTAATTGCCAAATTCATAGTGACATTTGAAAACCAAGTTAAACTAACTTTCAAATATTTACAAATCAATTAAATATTTCAATTTCAAATGTTCAAAATTCAAGGTCGTCGCATTATCTATGTTCTAGATTGTTTCTGTTGGACATATGTGCATTATTTTCAATTTAAACCTTCTGAAATGTGGCCGTCATAGTTGGTATCAGAACTTTGGTTTAGCGATAACCTTAGCTTTGTGAGGGTTTGACTCATTAGAGATAGGGTAGTAATACCCTATAATGAGTCTATTTGAGCGTGTGTGTGCATGTATGAGCACGTACTTGTTAGTGCTATAAAATGTTTTATATTGTGTTTACTCTTCCTTTGAGCTGTTTATGAATTCTGATCGGTGCGTAGGACGCCATGTTATCGATAGGGGTTTCAAAACACTTAAACGAGGCAAATCGACATAATATTGTTTTAAGATAAGGTAAATGAAATAATTTTACCTAAATTATATTATACATATATAAAGAAATTGAATGAGAATGAATGAGCAAATGAAATTAATGTGAGTAATTGAATTTGATTTAAATTGTATTTAAATTGGTTATAAATAAATTTAATGTTAACTAATTGGAAATGAAATAAGTGAATGTTAAATAAAGAAACATTGATACATTTAAGTCTAAGAGGTAAGAACTATAAGTTAAATCATGAAACAAATAGATTATAAAATAAATTAAATATGAAGAAAATAGGTTGTAAAACCAAGTTTGGAAATATTAACTTAGCTAATTTGAGCTATGGATGCTTATAAACTGAAGTGACGAGTTATGAAATAAAAATCTAATCTTAGTTTAAGTTAAAATAATGAATTTAAACCGAGAGTTTAAATTTTGGTGCTTGTGAAATTGTTTCTATGATTTTGAAAATAATATTGGTATTATTTAAAAATATTTACAAATAGAAATTGTTTCAAAAGAAATTAAAAAGGAAATAAATCTCGTACTCCATTCTTCTATTGTTAGAAAATAATTTCAATGATGAAGGCCGCATCATCGACATTCATTTTTTAAGTCTCTCAATGTGAGGGAGGTCACTTAGTTGCTTTGCTACGCTTTTGGTTCAACAAACAGATTTTGATTTAAAAATTTCTAAATATGATTTGATATATATAAAGGATACGAGTATATATATTTTTCCAGAATCATTTGAAATAAACCCGGTATTTGAATTCTTAAGTTCTATCAATTAATGATTTTCAGTTGTAGAAATAAAGTGAATTATTTTGAATGATTGGAAACTTATAAAATAGGAGATAATAATTAAAGCTAAACGTTTAAATGAAATATGAGAAATTAAATTATAACTCTAAAATTTCTAGACAATGTAAATTTAAACCTGTTTAAATTATTGAACATTCTTATTAACTAAGATAAATAAGATAAATTTGTATAACATTCAATTACATTCTAAAAACATATAAAAACCTTACCGGAAATGTTTAAAAAGTTGAAATGTTAAATATGAATGGTCATAGAATATCATACAAGTTTGAACTTGAGTAATATGAAATGTTTAAAGAAATATTCCAAATTGTTTAAAGAAATGTTTATAAATTTACATTAAGTTGTTATAAAGAAAAGTTATAAACTTTGTTAATATTCTAAGAAATGATAAATGAATAATTTGAGTAGTAAAAAAGAAAAAATACTATTTAGATATGAATTTAAGAGATGGTGTGACGACCCGCCCTTCTCGACCCTCGAAAAATCGACACAAAATACTCAACAGTATAATATGCCGACGATCGAATGCCGGAAAAGACAGATTGTAGGAAAAGAAAGAAGGTAGAAGAAGAAGAAGAATGAACTAAACAACATCAAAACCTCACAGTCGCAGCGGAATAAAATATAATATATAAAACAGAACTTTACACAAATCAAAACTATATCTGTTTATATACAATACATCATCATCAGAGTATATCAATACAACCAACCATAACCAGTCAAACAATCTCAACAATCACAGCAGCGGAATAATACAAGTACGAGAAATACGTCTCGGACTCCAGCTCCTCTCCTGATCTCCATAGCAACCTATCCTGTAAAATACTCGGTCTGACCCGAGCATTATAATAAAATAACACCCGAGTCAGTCTGGAATACCAGCGCATCATAAATACACCCAATTGATTATTAAAGTTTCAAAAATCCTTTGAAAATCAAAAGCATCTCGTAAGACCACGCCACAAATAAACATGTCGGGTTTTTACCTTACGATAGCTAAAACACTTTTTATATCAAAATCCTCTGATATTATAATAGGGTCTATTTACAAATACTTATAAAATAGCCGAAATTGTTACATTCATTAAATTCCAGCTAATAGGTATACAAACAAAACTCGTACAAGGCACGTAGGGAGAATGGATTTCCAACGAATGACTAGGCACTGGGGTACCACCTGTCACAGTACGTGGCCTAGATCACAGTACCGAGGACCCACCCTAAGTCCCCTGCAACACAAGGCCGGAATCACCTATGGGCAATTCCGAATATAATCACCCCACGGTTGTGATCAGCAACCGCACCACTAAGCCGAAATAAAAGGGACATCTAGACAGGGATGACCATACTCTCCAGTGGGCGCTACCCACGAAGCCTTGCTGCATAACCCCTGATTTTCAGTCATTCCCGGTTGATGAGGCTTGAGGCTAAACGTTACCTTTATAGCACATATCCCTTTGAATGCCCATCGCCCACCTGACGATGTCACGAAAGCATTCGTCCATACAAGTCCGTCCCGGGTCCGAACGGAACCGAAGGCACTATTCCTACTACATCCATTTTGGAAATATCCTCAGGATTAGTAGCGACTAGCCCTTGCACTTCACAGCTCCATCTTCGACTCCGAACACGTTACACGAAACGTACAAACCGGATCGAAGTGGTATTCGAGAAATAAATCTCGATCCCGGTCTCTTCGAAACGATCAGCGCTTTTGGCCAATATTGATAGTCGGTGATTTAACTATCAATTCACATTCACAAGCATCCATAAGCATCCATCACACAATAAATAATATCACACATTATTTATTCTTCCCCTTTAATATCTTTAAAAGATATATTTTCACATTTCAAAACTCATTTTAAACGACTTCCCAATTTCTTCCTTTACAGGGTAAAGCCTTACCATTTATTCCCATTTGGAATAACCAAGTATAAAACAATTTGCATTTAAAACAGTTAAAAATACTTTATACTGAAATATACTTTAAAATATGAAAATTACTTCTATTTATTTACTCAAAATATAAATTTAAAATATGTGAAGAAAACTAGTCATTAACACATAAACTTTGATTTAAAGATAAGGGTTTAGTTTAACTAAATTCAAAATAGCGTTATAAAAAGAAAATGCTAATTTTTAACAACTTAAGCTAAAACCAACTTTTAAATAAATCCATTTGTAAAAATAATTGCTAATATATTCTCAAATTATTACGGTATTAAAAATTATTAATTTATTTCTTTAAAAATAACGATTTCTTAAAAATACCTTTAAAACGATTTAAAACTTAACCTTAGTTAAATAAAATCTTTTATAAAACATTTACTTGGTTTTCCCAGGGAAACACTTTCCCGTTTCTAAACATTCCAAAGTACTCTTTCATATAAATCCACTGATTTATTTCAAGTCAATTTATGATTTCAACATAAATTTCCAATTCCATACTTAACTATAACTTCCTCCGAAGTTAAATCACAATTTTTCATTTCTGGAAATTCATTTTTAAATATAGTTTAAACATTTTGGTGAATTTTCAATGGAAGCCAAATTTCCAATTCACTTAATTAAATTCCAATGAAATACGGCATTTCAAAACATTCTATTTTTCATTTGAACTTGTTAATTTATAGTCGGAAACTCCATTTTAACATATTTTTAAATTTCCGGATAACATTAGTCATTATTAAAATAAACACCGTTATTTTAAACAATTTATAATTTCATAAATTTAATCTCCAGAAAATTTATATTTCATATTTATCGATTGATAAATTTTCCCACAATATTAAATCCCAATTTTACCAATTTACATTTTCCATTCCAAAAACGGAATCCAATTTTTATATTCCTTTAAATTCCTTATTTAACAAATTTCTTTAATTTCTTTTAAAACCCCAATTTATTCATTTATAATTTAATTTTGGAATTATAATTTATACAACAATTTCACAGAACAATTTAAAATTCCAGATTTATCAATCACAACATATAAACAGGTATCACTATCAATTATAAAATAATTGCTACATTGTGAGGAATCCAGTTGGATCCCTCCAACCTGTTTTTCCCTGCATCCACAAATATTAGCACATCGCAATATAAATATCAACCAGACTGATAATCACAGATATAATCAACCATTCACATAGATATTAAATATCAACTATTTATAATGTCTAGCATCCAGATGTGAGTGAGAATAACTCACCTTGAATTTTCGACGAGCGTTCGAAATTTAAATTAAACCGGACGGTGTCCGATTTAACCCAAATTTCCACTTGCCCGGAATGACTCCGGATCTGCGCCATCACGAAGAATTCTTTTCTGCGATTCCATCGCTTCCAGTTTTGTCTGGATCTGACAACGTATGAACGAGTTACGGTCTTATAAAGTTTGAATTGAATTTAAAACAAATTTTCTTTTATTTTATCTTTTATTTTACCACAAACAAATCAGGCCCGTCCAACTCTTCTTCCTCACGCGTGAACACTTGCGTTCCAGGCAACCACGAAGACAACGAACCCACTCTCGTTTGCTAGGGTTGACCACCGCCCCACCCACGATCGACTTCACCTTGATCGCCGGCCCCCATCACGTGCGCCTTCGCAAGCAAGCCCATCGCCTGGCTCCCGGCAAAACTCGGTCGCTTCCTCCACTGCTAAATCGTGCGCGAACGGCACATGAACGCGCCCCAAGATCCTCCTCCACGTCGCACCTGTGACGATCTCCTCCGTTGGATTTAAAGGTCACCATCCCCTCTACAATTCTCTAGTTGAACGACTTTGCAAAAGATCGAAGGATTGCTCGATAATTGGAGGCAAACGAAAACGATTCTCGGCCATTAAACAAAAATAGAGGCGGTCGTTCTTCTGCTAGGGTTTTGAGATAAAAAAAATGAATATATATTATAGTTTAATATTATTTAATTAATATAATCTCTCAAATCAACCGTTTACACAAACGACACCCAAACTACGCGTTCCGACAGGCAATCCTAGGGTTTTTCGGCGTTCCGGATACAATGGAACAGGTTTCGTAAGCTAATTTGATCGTATGAGCGAGATACGGAATTAAACGATCAATTTAAAATTAAATCGGTTAAATCAATTTCGATGCGTTTTCGAGCTGCCACGGTCAAACGACAACTTCGATCGCTACGAAAATTGAAATCCGATAATAACTAACTATTACGGATCCAATGGAACTGGTTTCGTCGAATTCCGAGACTGTGCCCCGGAAGGCTATTTTAACTCGTCTATTAAATCGAGCGATTTTCAAAATTGACGAAAACGCTTAAAATTTCACTTTTAAAATTTTATTAACTTAACAATAAATCATATAAAATTTATAACAACATTAAAAATCATTCTGGCTCATCCCAGACTCAAATCTGATTATTTGCATTTTAATAATATTAAATTCATTTGTAAATTAATATAAAATCCCAATATTAAATTTATCAACTTTAAAATTCATCTAAAATTCCCACCATGCTATTTCCACACAAATAACTCAAAATAACTTTCTAAGGCCATTTTATCACTATTTACATCCGGATTTACTTTTTATCCCAAATTCGAATGTTTAATTATTATTTTTCCATTAATCAAATTCAACCAGAATTGCTATAAATTAAAATTATAGCTCATTTTCATTGATTGAACCTAAATCCATTCATTTCAAAATCAAATTAAGAATCCACATTAACATTTAAAACAAATTAAATGTTCAAATTCAATAGCTTAAAAATACGGGATGTTACATTCCTCCCCCCTTATAAAAATTTCGTCCCCGAAATTTGCTAAGGTAGAAAATACTCTCAAACTCACTTACTTATCCAATTTGCTGAATTAAAAGCTTATATTCACTTTCCAAACCTTTAGCCCAATCCCAAACTCAATTGCTACATTTACTCTAAAGCCTTTACTTTAACATTCGCTTCCAAAATAACTTTACTAGTTATTAAAAATTTTCCCCAAAAACCCCAAAAATTTCTAACTCCCAAAATTTTTGGAAAATTTTGACGGAGTCTCCTTTGCACGGAGGAGCTTCTGCGATATCGCAGGATACACAAATATATATACATCGGCTCACACGGCCGGAAACCAAAATATATCACAATATATATATCATTTTCCCAATTATATTTGCGTAGGCGTACCTTTTTAGCAAATTTTAATAGTGAGCGGCTAATCTAACGCATATACGCGCTCCAACTCTCTCGAACGCCTTCCGTACCTGTACTTACTCAACAAACTCATCAGTTTTCAAAGATACGAGCATTTTAATAACATTTCCAATATAAATGCAAGCCAAACATATCCATTTCATAACCAAACCAAGCAAACTTTATCATTAACAATGTCAACCATATTTTATCAACAATTCAAAGATTTCAATCACTTTTCAAATTACTTATTCAAGTCCAACTTGATTTTATTTCACTTGAATGATTTACATTCAAGTTTACTATATACCATTCATATTTATTACCACCAATTCATTTCTATTCCAATATGATTAACATATGTCTTACTTACATTTCTTTATTTTAACTTACATTTCCAATCTGATTTACCAACCAATTCTTATTTTCAATTTGAAGCATTTGCATTTCTTTTATGATCCATTTCCATTCATATGCAAACATTACTCATAAAAAGATCAATTCATTCCTATTGATTTAAAATCCATTCCATTTGCTACTTTAAATCAATTCACTTGCATTCATTTACAACCTCTTTGAATTGGGTTCCAATCCATATTAATTTATGCAAAAACAATTTCAGTTGCTTGTTAAACAACTCAACTCCAAATACAAGCAATTTCATGTCATACAAACAAAATTTATTACCACTTAAGCTTATAACCATTTAAAATTAATTTCAACTCAGGTTTATATTAATTTTATTCCATTTTCATGGTTCACAATCCAAGTATCTTTATTCCAATGCAATTTGTTAATTAAATTAAACTTTCCTTACATTTTATTTCACCTCAATAATTAATTAATACAATTACACATGCATTTCCATTTTATTATTTAACAAATTGCATTCAAGATTACTTAATAAAGCTCATTCAAAATTACTTTGTTTGTCTTTCAAGTTACTTAAGTCCTTTCACAATAGTTACTTTATCTTCTTATATCAATTTTATTTGATTTCCATTTGATTCTCACTCAATCAAATTTCAATTTATTTACGACTTTAATGCTCTTTGTTTATTTACTAAATCCATGTACAAATTTATTTTATTAACAAAGAGACCACTTAAATTATTTCTCTCATTTGAATTTACTTACAATTCAAACCATCACTATTATAATCTAATCCCATTATTCATTCTCACTTCCAACATTTATTACCAACTTAAATCCCATCCCAAAACTGGATTTTATTTACCTTTCAAATTTTGACCAAACTATCAAAATTCTATTCATTACCATACACATCCCATTTAATTTAACTAATTCATTTCCAAACAATCATCTTGGATTTAATTGAGTAAGCATTTACTGCATCCAACATCACCTCAACTAAACTAAATTTCCTTTCAATTTGGTTCTTATCCAAATTTATTCCAAGTTCACTAAATTTTATTTAGCCAAAATTAAATTTATCCCACTTCTTTTCTACTTAAATAAGAATTGAATTTCATTCAATATTGTTTATGATGCATCTGATATTTTGAATTTCACTTCGATCCATTTTATTCCTCCATACATAAGTTTAAAACTCATTTACCATTTTAAGTTTATTCACATCTTTTATATCTCACCTTACCTTATCTTACTTTACATTTCATTTAGGATTGAGTTTGAATTTGCCTCACCATCCAGCTATTTCCATTAATGAACTTCAATTTCACTTCTATTTAAGGGTTTATATTGCTCTTTTAAGTCCATTTCCATTTAATCACAACTTCAAATTATAACACTTTATAACTTAAGAATATGAAGTTATTTGCACCATTTTGAATTCACAAATTTTAGATTGTAAGTATAATACCTAATAGCTTATGGGTACAATTTATTACACAACGACCCATAATTTCAAAGTCATTTTGCTTTTCAACTTAACTCAAATCAATTTAATTCCAGTTCCCAATTTTATTTAACTTATCCCAAGTTAAATCCTAATTTCTATTCTCTTCAATAACTTCATTTACTTCCATTTACCCAAATTTAATTTTAATTTCAGGATTAAAAGTCCCATCCTTCCTTTCTCACTTAAATCAACTTTACTTTCAAGATTATAGTTGATTTATTCCAAATTTTAGCTTTTTATTTTAAACAGAATTCCCAAAATTGAATTTACCCGGATTTATTTCAAAACCAATTTGAAATATAAATCAACACATTTCCATTTGATATCCAAATCAAATACCAAATTCCAAAACAATATGCTTTTAACAAAAATTTCCTTTTGGAAAATTCTAAAATCACTTGTTTTCTAAACAAGTCCAAACAAATACCATAACTAACTATTTTGGTAGCAATCCATCACTTTAGAAACTCGAAAATGAATTCTGATGATGTGGCCAGCATCATTAGGATTATTTTCCAGCGACTGCAGTGAGTTCAGTGCTTTCCACTTCCAAAATTCACTTCAAATCAATTTCCATTCAAAAATATTTCCCAAAATATACTCCATTCTTACAAATGCTTTTGAAAACATTTCTAACATTTCCACAAAGTCAAACTCCCAAAACTTTGTTTAATTCCATTTGAAATCCCTTTCAAAATTTCCGGGGTCAAAATTCTAGTTTAAATCAAAATAAATTTTTTTTTTTTTAAAACATATCCAGTCAATTCCATTTGGTTATAAACCATTTTAATATTTTAACTTCTTATTTGCTTATACTTCATTTCAAATTTTAGATCATATCTTAATTTCTTATTTGATTATAGAAGAAACAACCAAACAAACATCCAATATATATAATTTAGAAAACTATCTCTTTATATCAAAATATAATTTTGGGTAAAATTATTTCATTTACCCACTTTAAAAACAATACTATGTCGGTTTACCTTGTTTAAGAGTTTAGAAACCCCTATCGATACGGTTGTACTTCCCGCACCGACCAGAATTCATAAACGCTCAACCGATAAGTCAACATAGTATAAAAACAATTTTATATTCACTAACAAGTACGCTCTCATAGCTATTATTACACTCAACTCATCATAGAGTACTTCTGACTCTATTTAAAATGAGTAATTTTCCCACCAAAGCCTAGGTTGTCGCCAACCTATGCTCTGATACCAAGTGTGACGACCCGCCCTTCTCGACCCTCGAAAAATCGACACAAAATACTCAACAGTATAATATGCCGACGATCGAATGCCGGAAAAGACAGATTGTAGGAAAAGAAAGAAGGTAGAAGAAGAAGAAGAATGAACTAAACAACATCAAAACCTCACAGTCGCAGCGGAATAAAATATAATATATAAAACAGAACTTTACACAAATCAAAACTATATCTGTTTATATACAATACATCATCATCAGAGTATATCAATACAACCAACCATAACCAGTCAAACAATCTCAACAATCACAGCAGCGGAATAATACAAGTACGAGAAATACGTCTCGGACTCCAGCTCCTCTCCTGATCTCCATAGCAACCTATCCTGTAAAATACTCGGTCTGACCCGAGCATTATAATAAAATAACACCCGAGTCAGTCTGGAATACCAGCGCATCATAAATACACCCAATTGATTATTAAAGTTTCAAAAATCCTTTGAAAATCAAAAGCATCTCGTAAGACCACGCCACAAATAAACATGTCGGGTTTTTACCTTACGATAGCTAAAACACTTTTTATATCAAAATCCTCTGATATTATAATAGGGTCTATTTACAAATACTTATAAAATAGCCGAAATTGTTACATTCATTAAATTCCAGCTAATAGGTATACAAACAAAACTCGTACAAGGCACGTAGGGAGAATGGATTTCCAACGAATGACTAGGCACTGGGGTACCACCTGTCACAGTACGTGGCCTAGATCACAGTACCGAGGACCCACCCTAAGTCCCCTGCAACACAAGGCCGGAATCACCTATGGGCAATTCCGAATATAATCACCCCACGGTTGTGATCAGCAACCGCACCACTAAGCCGAAATAAAAGGGACATCTAGACAGGGATGACCATACTCTCCAGTGGGCGCTACCCACGAAGCCTTGCTGCATAACCCCTGATTTTCAGTCATTCCCGGTTGATGAGGCTTGAGGCTAAACGTTACCTTTATAGCACATATCCCTTTGAATGCCCATCGCCCACCTGACGATGTCACGAAAGCATTCGTCCATACAAGTCCGTCCCGGGTCCGAACGGAACCGAAGGCACTATTCCTACTACATCCATTTTGGAAATATCCTCAGGATTAGTAGCGACTAGCCCTTGCACTTCACAGCTCCATCTTCGACTCCGAACACGTTACACGAAACGTACAAACCGGATCGAAGTGGTATTCGAGAAATAAATCTCGATCCCGGTCTCTTCGAAACGATCAGCGCTTTTGGCCAATATTGATAGTCGGTGATTTAACTATCAATTCACATTCACAAGCATCCATAAGCATCCATCACACAATAAATAATATCACACATTATTTATTCTTCCCCTTTAATATCTTTAAAAGATATATTTTCACATTTCAAAACTCATTTTAAACGACTTCCCAATTTCTTCCTTTACAGGGTAAAGCCTTACCATTTATTCCCATTTGGAATAACCAAGTATAAAACAATTTGCATTTAAAACAGTTAAAAATACTTTATACTGAAATATACTTTAAAATATGAAAATTACTTCTATTTATTTACTCAAAATATAAATTTAAAATATGTGAAGAAAACTAGTCATTAACACATAAACTTTGATTTAAAGATAAGGGTTTAGTTTAACTAAATTCAAAATAGCGTTATAAAAAGAAAATGCTAATTTTTAACAACTTAAGCTAAAACCAACTTTTAAATAAATCCATTTGTAAAAATAATTGCTAATATATTCTCAAATTATTACGGTATTAAAAATTATTAATTTATTTCTTTAAAAATAACGATTTCTTAAAAATACCTTTAAAACGATTTAAAACTTAACCTTAGTTAAATAAAATCTTTTATAAAACATTTACTTGGTTTTCCCAGGGAAACACTTTCCCGTTTCTAAACATTCCAAAGTACTCTTTCATATAAATCCACTGATTTATTTCAAGTCAATTTATGATTTCAACATAAATTTCCAATTCCATACTTAACTATAACTTCCTCCGAAGTTAAATCACAATTTTTCATTTCCGGAAATTCATTTTTAAATATAGTTTAAACATTTTGGTGAATTTTCAATGGAAGCCAAATTTCCAATTCACTTAATTAAATTCCAATGAAATACGGCATTTCAAAACATTCTATTTTTCATTTGAACTTGTTAATTTATAGTCGGAAACTCCATTTTAACATATTTTTAAATTTCCGGATAACATTAGTCATTATTAAAATAAACACCGTTATTTTAAACAATTTATAATTTCATAAATTTAATCTCCAGAAAATTTATATTTCATATTTATCGATTGATAAATTTTCCCACAATATTAAATCCCAATTTTACCAATTTACATTTTCCATTCCAAAAACGGAATCCAATTTTTATATTCCTTTAAATTCCTTATTTAACAAATTTCTTTAATTTCTTTTAAAACCCCAATTTATTCATTTATAATTTAATTTTGGAATTATAATTTATACAACAATTTCACAGAACAATTTAAAATTCCAGATTTATCAATCACAACATATAAACAGGTATCACTATCAATTATAAAATAATTGCTACATTGTGAGGAATCCAGTTGGATCCCTCCAACCTGTTTTTCCCTGCATCCACAAATATTAGCACATCGCAATATAAATATCAACCAGACTGATAATCACAGATATAATCAACCATTCACATAGATATTAAATATCAACTATTTATAATGTCTAGCATCCAGATGTGAGTGAGAATAACTCACCTTGAATTTTCGACGAGCGTTCGAAATTTAAATTAAACCGGACGGTGTCCGATTTAACCCAAATTTCCACTTGCCCGGAATGACTCCGGATCTGCGCCATCACGAAGAATTCTTTTCTGCGATTCCATCGCTTCCAGTTTTGTCTGGATCTGACAACGTATGAACGAGTTACGGTCTTATAAAGTTTGAATTGAATTTAAAACAAATTTTCTTTTATTTTATCTTTTATTTTACCACAAACAAATCAGGCCCGTCCAACTCTTCTTCCTCACGCGTGAACACTTGCGTTCCAGGCAACCACGAAGACAACGAACCCACTCTCGTTTGCTAGGGTTGACCACCGCCCCACCCACGATCGACTTCACCTTGATCGCCGGCCCCCATCACGTGCGCCTTCGCAAGCAAGCCCATCGCCTGGCTCCCGGCAAAACTCGGTCGCTTCCTCCACTGCTAAATCGTGCGCGAACGGCACATGAACGCGCCCCAAGATCCTCCTCCACGTCGCACCTGTGACGATCTCCTCCGTTGGATTTAAAGGTCACCATCCCCTCTACAATTCTCTAGTTGAACGACTTCGCAAAAGATCGAAGGATTGCTCGATAATTGGAGGCAAACGAAAACGATTCTCGGCCATTAAACAAAAATAGAGGCGGTCGTTCTTCTGCTAGGGTTTTGAGATAAAAAAAATGAATATATATTATAGTTTAATATTATTTAATTAATATAATCTCTCAAATCAACCGTTTACACAAACGACACCCAAACTACGCGTTCCGACAGGCAATCCTAGGGTTTTTCGGCGTTCCGGATACAATGGAACAGGTTTCGTAAGCTAATTTGATCGTATGAGCGAGATACGGAATTAAACGATCAATTTAAAATTAAATCGGTTAAATCAATTTCGATGCGTTTTCGAGCTGCCACGGTCAAACGACAACTTCGATCGCTACGAAAATTGAAATCCGATAATAACTAACTATTACGGATCCAATGGAACTGGTTTCGTCGAATTCCGAGACTGTGCCCCGGAAGGCTATTTTAACTCGTCTATTAAATCGAGCGATTTTCAAAATTGACGAAAACGCTTAAAATTTCACTTTTAAAATTTTATTAACTTAACAATAAATCATATAAAATTTATAACAACATTAAAAATCATTCTGGCTCATCCCAGACTCAAATCTGATTATTTGCATTTTAATAATATTAAATTCATTTGTAAATTAATATAAAATCCCAATATTAAATTTATCAACTTTAAAATTCATCTAAAATTCCCACCATGCTATTTCCACACAAATAACTCAAAATAACTTTCTAAGGCCATTTTATCACTATTTACATCCGGATTTACTTTTTATCCCAAATTCGAATGTTTAATTATTATTTTTCCATTAATCAAATTCAACCAGAATTGCTATAAATTAAAATTATAGCTCATTTTCATTGATTGAACCTAAATCCATTCATTTCAAAATCAAATTAAGAATCCACATTAACATTTAAAACAAATTAAATGTTCAAATTCAATAGCTTAAAAATACGGGATGTTACATTCCTCCCCCCTTATAAAAATTTCGTCCCCGAAATTTGCTAAGGTAGAAAATACTCTCAAACTCACTTACTTATCCAATTTGCTGAATTAAAAGCTTATATTCACTTTCCAAACCTTTAGCCCAATCCCAAACTCAATTGCTACATTTACTCTAAAGCCTTTACTTTAACATTCGCTTCCAAAATAACTTTACTAGTTATTAAAAATTTTCCCCAAAAACCCCAAAAATTTCTAACTCCCAAAATTTTTGGAAAATTTTGACGGAGTCTCCTTTGCACGGAGGAGCTTCTGCGATATCGCAGGATACACAAATATATATACATCGGCTCACACGGCCGGAAACCAAAATATATCACAATATATATATCATTTTCCCAATTATATTTGCGTAGGCGTACCTTTTTAGCAAATTTTAATAGTGAGCGGCTAATCTAACGCATATACGCGCTCCAACTCTCTCGAACGCCTTCCGTACCTGTACTTACTCAACAAACTCATCAGTTTTCAAAGATACGAGCATTTTAATAACATTTCCAATATAAATGCAAGCCAAACATATCCATTTCATAACCAAACCAAGCAAACTTTATCATTAACAATGTCAACCATATTTTATCAACAATTCAAAGATTTCAATCACTTTTCAAATTACTTATTCAAGTCCAACTTGATTTTATTTCACTTGAATGATTTACATTCAAGTTTACTATATACCATTCATATTTATTACCACCAATTCATTTCTATTCCAATATGATTAACATATGTCTTACTTACATTTCTTTATTTTAACTTACATTTCCAATCTGATTTACCAACCAATTCTTATTTTCAATTTGAAGCATTTGCATTTCTTTTATGATCCATTTCCATTCATATGCAAACATTACTCATAAAAAGATCAATTCATTCCTATTGATTTAAAATCCATTCCATTTGCTACTTTAAATCAATTCACTTGCATTCATTTACAACCTCTTTGAATTGGGTTCCAATCCATATTAATTTATGCAAAAACAATTTCAGTTGCTTGTTAAACAACTCAACTCCAAATACAAGCAATTTCATGTCATACAAACAAAATTTATTACCACTTAAGCTTATAACCATTTAAAATTAATTTCAACTCAGGTTTATATTAATTTTATTCCATTTTCATGGTTCACAATCCAAGTATCTTTATTCCAATGCAATTTGTTAATTAAATTAAACTTTCCTTACATTTTATTTCACCTCAATAATTAATTAATACAATTACACATGCATTTCCATTTTATTATTTAACAAATTGCATTCAAGATTACTTAATAAAGCTCATTCAAAATTACTTTGTTTGTCTTTCAAGTTACTTAAGTCCTTTCACAATAGTTACTTTATCTTCTTATATCAATTTTATTTGATTTCCATTTGATTCTCACTCAATCAAATTTCAATTTATTTACGACTTTAATGCTCTTTGTTTATTTACTAAATCCATGTACAAATTTATTTTATTAACAAAGAGACCACTTAAATTATTTCTCTCATTTGAATTTACTTACAATTCAAACCATCACTATTATAATCTAATCCCATTATTCATTCTCACTTCCAACATTTATTACCAACTTAAATCCCATCCCAAAACTGGATTTTATTTACCTTTCAAATTTTGACCAAACTATCAAAATTCTATTCATTACCATACACATCCCATTTAATTTAACTAATTCATTTCCAAACAATCATCTTGGATTTAATTGAGTAAGCATTTACTGCATCCAACATCACCTCAACTAAACTAAATTTCCTTTCAATTTGGTTCTTATCCAAATTTATTCCAAGTTCACTAAATTTTATTTAGCCAAAATTAAATTTATCCCACTTCTTTTCTACTTAAATAAGAATTGAATTTCATTCAATATTGTTTATGATGCATCTGATATTTTGAATTTCACTTCGATCCATTTTATTCCTCCATACATAAGTTTAAAACTCATTTACCATTTTAAGTTTATTCACATCTTTTATATCTCACCTTACCTTATCTTACTTTACATTTCATTTAGGATTGAGTTTGAATTTGCCTCACCATCCAGCTATTTCCATTAATGAACTTCAATTTCACTTCTATTTAAGGGTTTATATTGCTCTTTTAAGTCCATTTCCATTTAATCACAACTTCAAATTATAACACTTTATAACTTAAGAATATGAAGTTATTTGCACCATTTTGAATTCACAAATTTTAGATTGTAAGTATAATACCTAATAGCTTATGGGTACAATTTATTACACAACGACCCATAATTTCAAAGTCATTTTGCTTTTCAACTTAACTCAAATCAATTTAATTCCAGTTCCCAATTTTATTTAACTTATCCCAAGTTAAATCCTAATTTCTATTCTCTTCAATAACTTCATTTACTTCCATTTACCCAAATTTAATTTTAATTTCAGGATTAAAAGTCCCATCCTTCCTTTCTCACTTAAATCAACTTTACTTTCAAGATTATAGTTGATTTATTCCAAATTTTAGCTTTTTATTTTAAACAGAATTCCCAAAATTGAATTTACCCGGATTTATTTCAAAACCAATTTGAAATATAAATCAACACATTTCCATTTGATATCCAAATCAAATACCAAATTCCAAAACAATATGCTTTTAACAAAAATTTCCTTTTGGAAAATTCTAAAATCACTTGTTTTCTAAACAAGTCCAAACAAATACCATAACTAACTATTTTGGTAGCAATCCATCACTTTAGAAACTCGAAAATGAATTCTGATGATGTGGCCAGCATCATTAGGATTATTTTCCAGCGACTGCAGTGAGTTCAGTGCTTTCCACTTCCAAAATTCACTTCAAATCAATTTCCATTCAAAAATATTTCCCAAAATATACTCCATTCTTACAAATGCTTTTGAAAACATTTCTAACATTTCCACAAAGTCAAACTCCCAAAACTTTGTTTAATTCCATTTGAAATCCCTTTCAAAATTTCCGGGGTCAAAATTCTAGTTTAAATCAAAATAAAATTTTTTTTTTTTAAAACATATCCAGTCAATTCCATTTGGTTATAAACCATTTTAATATTTTAACTTCTTATTTGCTTATACTTCATTTCAAATTTTAGATCATATCTTAATTTCTTATTTGATTATAGAAGAAACAACCAAACAAACATCCAATATATATAATTTAGAAAACTATCTCTTTATATCAAAATATAATTTTGGGTAAAATTATTTCATTTACCCACTTTAAAAACAATACTATGTCGGTTTACCTTGTTTAAGAGTTTAGAAACCCCTATCGATACGGTTGTACTTCCCGCACCGACCAGAATTCATAAACGCTCAACCGATAAGTCAACATAGTATAAAAACAATTTTATATTCACTAACAAGTACGCTCTCATAGCTATTATTACACTCAACTCATCATAGAGTACTTCTGACTCTATTTAAAATGAGTAATTTTCCCACCAAAGCCTAGGTTGTCGCCAACCTATGCTCTGATACCAAGTGTGACGACCCGCCCTTCTCGACCCTCGAAAAATCGACACAAAATACTCAACAGTATAATATGCCGACGATCGAATGCCGGAAAAGACAGATTGTAGGAAAAGAAAGAAGGTAGAAGAAGAAGAAGAATGAACTAAACAACATCAAAACCTCACAGTCGCAGCGGAATAAAATATAATATATAAAACAGAACTTTACACAAATCAAAACTATATCTGTTTATATACAATACATCATCATCAGAGTATATCAATACAACCAACCATAACCAGTCAAACAATCTCAACAATCACAGCAGCGGAATAATACAAGTACGAGAAATACGTCTCGGACTCCAGCTCCTCTCCTGATCTCCATAGCAACCTATCCTGTAAAATACTCGGTCTGACCCGAGCATTATAATAAAATAACACCCGAGTCAGTCTGGAATACCAGCGCATCATAAATACACCCAATTGATTATTAAAGTTTCAAAAATCCTTTGAAAATCAAAAGCATCTCGTAAGACCACGCCACAAATAAACATGTCGGGTTTTTACCTTACGATAGCTAAAACACTTTTTATATCAAAATCCTCTGATATTATAATAGGGTCTATTTACAAATACTTATAAAATAGCCGAAATTGTTACATTCATTAAATTCCAGCTAATAGGTATACAAACAAAACTCGTACAAGGCACGTAGGGAGAATGGATTTCCAACGAATGACTAGGCACTGGGGTACCACCTGTCACAGTACGTGGCCTAGATCACAGTACCGAGGACCCACCCTAAGTCCCCTGCAACACAAGGCCGGAATCACCTATGGGCAATTCCGAATATAATCACCCCACGGTTGTGATCAGCAACCGCACCACTAAGCCGAAATAAAAGGGACATCTAGACAGGGATGACCATACTCTCCAGTGGGCGCTACCCACGAAGCCTTGCTGCATAACCCCTGATTTTCAGTCATTCCCGGTTGATGAGGCTTGAGGCTAAACGTTACCTTTATAGCACATATCCCTTTGAATGCCCATCGCCCACCTGACGATGTCACGAAAGCATTCGTCCATACAAGTCCGTCCCGGGTCCGAACGGAACCGAAGGCACTATTCCTACTACATCCATTTTGGAAATATCCTCAGGATTAGTAGCGACTAGCCCTTGCACTTCACAGCTCCATCTTCGACTCCGAACACGTTACACGAAACGTACAAACCGGATCGAAGTGGTATTCGAGAAATAAATCTCGATCCCGGTCTCTTCGAAACGATCAGCGCTTTTGGCCAATATTGATAGTCGGTGATTTAACTATCAATTCACATTCACAAGCATCCATAAGCATCCATCACACAATAAATAATATCACACATTATTTATTCTTCCCCTTTAATATCTTTAAAAGATATATTTTCACATTTCAAAACTCATTTTAAACGACTTCCCAATTTCTTCCTTTACAGGGTAAAGCCTTACCATTTATTCCCATTTGGAATAACCAAGTATAAAACAATTTGCATTTAAAACAGTTAAAAATACTTTATACTGAAATATACTTTAAAATATGAAAATTACTTCTATTTATTTACTCAAAATATAAATTTAAAATATGTGAAGAAAACTAGTCATTAACACATAAACTTTGATTTAAAGATAAGGGTTTAGTTTAACTAAATTCAAAATAGCGTTATAAAAAGAAAATGCTAATTTTTAACAACTTAAGCTAAAACCAACTTTTAAATAAATCCATTTGTAAAAATAATTGCTAATATATTCTCAAATTATTACGGTATTAAAAATTATTAATTTATTTCTTTAAAAATAACGATTTCTTAAAAATACCTTTAAAACGATTTAAAACTTAACCTTAGTTAAATAAAATCTTTTATAAAACATTTACTTGGTTTTCCCAGGGAAACACTTTCCCGTTTCTAAACATTCCAAAGTACTCTTTCATATAAATCCACTGATTTATTTCAAGTCAATTTATGATTTCAACATAAATTTCCAATTCCATACTTAACTATAACTTCCTCCGAAGTTAAATCACAATTTTTCATTTCCGGAAATTCATTTTTAAATATAGTTTAAACATTTTGGTGAATTTTCAATGGAAGCCAAATTTCCAATTCACTTAATTAAATTCCAATGAAATACGGCATTTCAAAACATTCTATTTTTCATTTGAACTTGTTAATTTATAGTCGGAAACTCCATTTTAACATATTTTTAAATTTCCGGATAACATTAGTCATTATTAAAATAAACACCGTTATTTTAAACAATTTATAATTTCATAAATTTAATCTCCAGAAAATTTATATTTCATATTTATCGATTGATAAATTTTCCCACAATATTAAATCCCAATTTTACCAATTTACATTTTCCATTCCAAAAACGGAATCCAATTTTTATATTCCTTTAAATTCCTTATTTAACAAATTTCTTTAATTTCTTTTAAAACCCCAATTTATTCATTTATAATTTAATTTTGGAATTATAATTTATACAACAATTTCACAGAACAATTTAAAATTCCAGATTTATCAATCACAACATATAAACAGGTATCACTATCAATTATAAAATAATTGCTACATTGTGAGGAATCCAGTTGGATCCCTCCAACCTGTTTTTCCCTGCATCCACAAATATTAGCACATCGCAATATAAATATCAACCAGACTGATAATCACAGATATAATCAACCATTCACATAGATATTAAATATCAACTATTTATAATGTCTAGCATCCAGATGTGAGTGAGAATAACTCACCTTGAATTTTCGACGAGCGTTCGAAATTTAAATTAAACCGGACGGTGTCCGATTTAACCCAAATTTCCACTTGCCCGGAATGACTCCGGATCTGCGCCATCACGAAGAATTCTTTTCTGCGATTCCATCGCTTCCAGTTTTGTCTGGATCTGACAACGTATGAACGAGTTACGGTCTTATAAAGTTTGAATTGAATTTAAAACAAATTTTCTTTTATTTTATCTTTTATTTTACCACAAACAAATCAGGCCCGTCCAACTCTTCTTCCTCACGCGTGAACACTCGCGTTCCAGGCAACCACGAAGACAACGAACCCACTCTCGTTTGCTAGGGTTGACCACCGCCCCACCCACGATCGACTTCACCTTGATCGCCGGCCCCCATCACGTGCGCCTTCGCAAGCAAGCCCATCGCCTGGCTCCCGGCAAAACTCGGTCGCTTCCTCCACTGCTAAATCGTGCGCGAATGGCACATGAACGCGCCCCAAGATCCTCCTCCACGTCGCACCTGTGACGATCTCCTCCGTTGGATTTAAAGGTCACCATCCCCTCTACAATTCTCTAGTTGAACGACTTCGCAAAAGATCGAAGGATTGCTCGATAATTGGAGGCAAACGAAAACGATTCTCGGCCATTAAACAAAAATAGAGGCGGTCGTTCTTCTGCTAGGGTTTTGAGATAAAAAAAATGAATATATATTATAGTTTAATATTATTTAATTAATATAATCTCTCAAATCAACCGTTTACACAAACGACACCCAAACTACGCGTTCCGACAGGCAATCCTAGGGTTTTTCGGCGTTCCGGATACAATGGAACAGGTTTCGTAAGCTAATTTGATCGTATGAGCGAGATACGGAATTAAACGATCAATTTAAAATTAAATCGGTTAAATCAATTTCGATGCGTTTTCGAGCTGCCACGGTCAAACGACAACTTCGATCGCTACGAAAATTGAAATCCGATAATAACTAACTATTACGGATCCAATGGAACTGGTTTCGTCGAATTCCGAGACTGTGCCCCGGAAGGTTATTTTAACTCGTCTATTAAATCGAGCGATTTTCAAAATTGACGAAAACGCTTAAAATTTCACTTTTAAAATTTTATTAACTTAACAATAAATCATATAAAATTTATAACAACATTAAAAATCATTCTGGCTCATCCCAGACTCAAATCTGATTATTTGCATTTTAATAATATTAAATTCATTTGTAAATTAATATAAAATCCCAATATTAAATTTATCAACTTTAAAATTCATCTAAAATTCCCACCATGCTATTTCCACACAAATAACTCAAAATAACTTTCTAAGGCCATTTTATCACTATTTACATCCGGATTTACTTTTTATCCCAAATTCGAATGTTTAATTATTATTTTTCCATTAATCAAATTCAACCAGAATTGCTATAAATTAAAATTATAGCTCATTTTCATTGATTGAACCTAAATCCATTCATTTCAAAATCAAATTAAGAATCCACATTAACATTTAAAACAAATTAAATGTTCAAATTCAATAGCTTAAAAATACGGGATGTTACAGTAAACATATAATAAATCAAATCATATCATTGTAAATTGTTTGTAAAATAAAATAAATAAATATGCAAAGGATGTTTAAGATTTAATTATAACTCTTTGAGATAATTATAATTTAAATAATGTTAAGTAAAAGAAGATACATCTATATGAAATAATTATGAACTTAAGAAATGATTAATGAAATTAGAAAGTTGAAATTTGAATTATTAAATGAAATTCTATTTAAGTCAACTTGAATGGAATAAATTGATGAAATAATTTGATGAATTAAATTATAAGATTAAAGTTGACTTAAGAAAAGTTGAATAAAATTGATTGTGATAGAAAGAAATTTTTATTAATATGAATTTGAATTATGAAACAAAATTTACTTAAGTATATTATAAATATGAATTTGAATTAATAGAATAAACTAATGAGGTGAATCGATGAATTAAAATGAATTTAAGTTATGAAGCAATAAAAAACATGAATTGTGTAACAACCCGCATAATTGACGATTATGTATTTGAATATCTTATTTAAATATTTTAATCGTTAGTCGGATTTTAGTCCGAAAAGCTACTTTTTTCATACGGTCAAATTAAGACTCGAGACCACCCCTATTGAGTTCAAAATGACGTTTGCGATCTTTTTGAGTATAAACTTCGATATGTTTGGAGTTGGTGGAATTTCGCTACTTTTTTCCACTTGAGTCTTTGGTTGGATTTAGCCTATTAGACCCAACCCTTCACCCATTCTCTTCATAAATTCTTAGCATCTAAGATTCTTCAAAAATGGTGGAGGGAATGGGAAATAAAATTCCAAGCTCAAGTTCATTTGCAAATTCAACATCATTCAACTCCAAATTCAAGTGAAGATATTGATTCAAGCTTGTGGTTGTTTCTTGCATTGATTTCAAGCTCCATCTTCATCAAATTCGTGAAAAGGTGAGATTTTTATCTCACATTCTTGCCTATATCTGTCATTGGACTGTTGGGAATGATTCCCTATCATTTATGCATGTGCATTTGCATTTGGTTTGGATCGAATTGGTGAAAAACTCCAAATTTCGTGTGTTTTAGCAAATTTCTGGGCTTAGGTCGCACTGCCTCGGAACTGGCTCGTTCCACTTAGGTTGCTGGCACTAGGTCGCTCGCGTGGAAAAGTCGCCGCCTGCATTTAGCTCGTTCTGGGCCTTAGGTCGCTCGGCGTAAGGTCGTAACCCCTAGGTCGTTCGCATGAGTTAGGTCGCTCGGCAGATAGGTCGTTCCACACTGGGTCATTCTCCACTTTAGGTCGCGACCAACTTAGGTCGCATACTCCTTAGGTCGCGGCAACACTAGGTCGTTAGGTCATTCTCTAGACCTTAGGTCGCTAGGTCGCTCGGCTTGGTTGCACGATAGGTCGCTCGGCCGATTCAGTCCCTAGGTCGCGTCCCTTTTAGGTCGTTAGACCTTAAGTCGCTCGCCACTGGATCTTGTTAGGTCGCTCACATTGGACCTCGTTAGGTCGCTGCAATCATAGGTCGTTTCTGACCTTATTTCACTCGGCAGCACTAGGTCGCGGCAACACTAGGTCGTTAGGTCGTTCTCTAGACCTTAGGTCGCGAGTATTTAGGTCGCGAGTCTTTAGGTCGTTTGCCTCAGTTAGGTCGTTTGTGGCCTTAAGTCGTTCACCCTTTAGGTCACTTTACCTATTCCTGCATTTAAGTCGTTCGACCATTAGGTCGTTCGCTTACCATTAGGTCGTTGGACCTCACACCTTTTAGGTCGCTCGACCTGTCTTCCACTTAGGTCGCACCTTCCCTTTAACTCGACCGTGTATGGTCGCTCGCCCTGCTAGGTCGGTTGGACCCCTGCGACCTGACCGGGCAGGTCGAACCCCATAGCGGGGGTGTTGCCCCTGCACCCCCACCTAGGGGGGTTGCCACCTCCCCTGGACCCCCCCTCCGTAGGGGAACTTCCACTTTGATGTATTTTGAGCTGATTTCTTTGGATTTCATTCATGTCTTCGAATGTGAACTTTTGTGATAGACTGTTTCTACAATCATTTTTGGTGATTTGTCACTTTAAAAATATGAAGGTTTCAATACTAGTAGTAAATACCAAACCTCTTTTATCAAAACGATTTCAACTCTATTTTACTACAAAATTCTTTCTCTTAAACCATTTTCCAATCTATTAGTATATACAAGCCTTTACCTTACTCGTACGAGAAATCTAATTAAACGACTTAGTAAAACGAGTGGTATGAAACGCTTGCGTTTACTTCGCCGGTTAATTCTTGGACCTGTACGATTGAACCTTTTGTGACAATTTTCTAGTGAAGATCTACAGTTTGTTCGTAAATATTTAAGTTAAACAAGTGGTTATGGGACATGAAGCTAAACTCATATATTTACTAGCTTGGTGTGATTGACACTTCTCAATGATCATGACGATCATTTTTGTGATTTAGACTAGCAATTGTGCGATGTCTCTTTGTCTACGAGGGAGACTAAACCCCGTTTGTGTGATGTTTCACCATCACATATGTGGGGTAGCGCCCCACGGTCTTCGGGCCATTCTTGTGGAGCTCCGGCTCAAAATTAATGGTTAGCTACCATGAGATAGCGTCTCCTTTTGTGATACACGTGTTGGTGAGTTTTCATGCTCTCGTCTTGTGATAGGCCTCTTTCCCTTTTTCATGATTTCTGGATTTCTTGTGATGATTTCTGGAATTTGTGCTTCACCAATTTTCGTGATTTCTATTGATATGATTTATCAATTTTTGTGCCTTGGTGAATTTGTGTGTCATCACCTTTTTGGTGAATTTGGATCTTTGTGAAGATTCTTGTGATATCGATTTATTTCTTATTGATGTTCATTTACATACTTATAGTAGTATGCTATTATGGTTATTTCATGTTTATGCCATATCATTTATTCTATATCATGTCATTTGATATTTATAGCTAGACTGATCCGTTTATTATTTTCTTATAAATAATACTCGGGTCAGACCGAGATGTTTCAGGTGCTTCTACTTGACTTCTCTCTTCAGGGATCTATTATTCTGACTTTTGGCTAACTACTTAGATTAGTAGTTTTTGATGTATACATTTGAGATATCGACTCATAAATGTATTCTTTTTGTATAGCACACGTTGCTATTCTTTTGTATTATCGTGGATCTTTCTGACCACTACTCTGATGTACACTTTCATGTGTGTTATATATATATATTCATATCTTTTCCCGCCTTTGTGATATGGATGTCTGTGACTGATTTGTGTTATGATTATTTCTATATTTGTTTCTGAAGATCATTATATAGCCACTGTGTGATAGCTTTGAGTTTGTATCGGTGTGTCGGATTTACTCTTGAAATCAAACGCATGTTATACTATCTGACACATCGGTGCTCGCACAAAGAAATTACATGGATAGTCGCTCCTCAACAGCCTTATTCTCCGTGCTAGTTGACAGCATTACTCCGTAGTGTTCTTGGCTAGCGTGGGTATAGAGGTGGGGCGTCACAAATTGCATTTTATAAAATGGTTGTAATAAACTTAAATGATTTTATGGAATGATTTATGAATGATATTAGTATTAAAGCGAATACACTAAGTGGTAATAAAATAAAATTTAACTTAAAAAAGGTTAAATGGAATAATTTTATAAAATGGTTCGTAAATGAATTCATATGAAATATGTTAAACAAAAAGTGAAACAATTAGAATTTAACAAATTAAATTGAATAAATTGAACGTGAATGAAATAGATGTGAATAAATTTGAAGCAAACCGATTAAATGTTAATAAAAATTGGATGTTAATAAGAAATGAAGTGTACAAATTAAATATTGATATTGGATAATGTAAATTCACATAGTTATGAATTAATGGGATTAATTGGATGAATATTGATGGTTGAATGGTTTCTTTTGTTGCAAACCGTCATTATAACTGTTTGATTGCATACGATTGTCGTATGTAGTGTATTTGTGCTCATACTTATGATTTAGGTTCAAAATCATGCAATGTGATTCTATTTTACTCATACATGTTCTATACCTTTATATGCAACTAATATTTCAAATTTGACATGAGATAGATACATACCAAAATCGTTTGGATGTATACATGGATTTGTTATGCTTTTGCTTGCTTAATATGAGCAAACTCGCTCGAATTAACAATAATAAGGTATGTATCTTGGATTATATACCACACTTTTATATTTTTCCCTAAAAGATGACTCATTATTGAGATTCAATGTATATTTGATATATTCAGTATATAATTTTGTTATATATTGAGTTGTAAAAATTTCCGACCGAACTGCGTAAAGGAGATCTGTCGAAATTTTCCATTAAATTCGGGTGTTATAAAAAGTTGGAGGTTTTAAAATTTTATAACTCGTTTTGATAACTAACTTGTAATTTCCGTAAGCCCATCAGGCATAGTAGAAGCGTAGTAAAGGTTTTTTAATAAGATTTTACAGTTTTATAAGTTGATTATTTTGAATAAAACATATTTTATGTTAAATTCCTTACTTAACCCTTTTCGAGGACGAAAAGTTTTGAGTGGGGAAGAATGTAACTACCCGTATTTTTAACTATTTTAAATTATTAAATTTAATATGATTATTGAATAAAAATGGTTGGAAATAAAAAATTAATGTTTTATTTATGTAAGTTATTGAAAATGAACTTGAATAAAATATTCAAATAACCAATTTCGATGATTTTGGCAACATGTATTGAAATGAAATTCTCTATATTGACTGTATTTATAATTGTAGAAGTTTTCAGAGAGAAGTTTAGAAATTGATCTAAGTTTTATTCATCTTGTATCTTAAGATAATCAGACTGCGTACAATACTTATAGACATGATTCCTATATCAGGAAAGTATAGCAAAGCAGATCATGGACTTTAACACACATAGCCCAACAGAAATAAGAAGAAAACGAAATACAGTTTTAACTAAACAAGGCAGATTACAGATTATAGTTTCAGATTCATTCTTTACACTCCCCCTCAAGTGGAGCATATGGATTCATCATGCTCAACTTGTCACATAATATCTTCATCCGTGTTCCATCTAGAGCTTTAGTTAGAATATCTGCAACTTGATCACCAGTCCTCACGAACCTTGTTTGTATCAATCCCTGTAGAATTTTTTCACGAACAAAATGACAGTAAACTTCAATGTGTTTGGTCCTTTCGTGAAATACGGGATTGGAAGCAATATATATAGCTGCCTGATTGTCACAGTTCAACAAAGTTGGCTTCTCAACTTTTATACCAATCTCTGTCATAAGGTGGACAAGCCACATTACTTCACAAACTCCTTTAGCCATGGCTCTATACTCGGATTCAGCACTCGACCTTGCAACTATGCTCTGTTTTTTACTCTTCCAAGACACAAGATTACCACCAACATAAACACAAAAACCAGAAGTAGATTTTCTGTCAAGCTTAGACCCTGCCCAGTCAGCATCAGAGAAGCATTCTATTGTAGCATGTTGATGATTAGTATATAATATGCCAAGACCTGCAGTGCCTTTAAGATAACCTTGAATATGTTCTAAAGCTCTCCAATGATGAACACAAGGAGAGGACATGTATTGACTCACCAAACTTACAGAATAGGACAGATATGGTCTTGTGACAGTTAGGTAGTTTAACTTACCAACCAGTCTCCTATATCGTTCTGGATCTTTGAAAAGTTCTCCACTGTTAGCTAGATCATTATTTGGTATTATTGGAGTAGTGTTTGGTTTAATACCAAGTTTTCCAGTTTCTGTCAAGAGATCAAGAGCATACTTTCTTTGGGATAAGAATATACCTTTTGTACTTTTAATAACTTCAAATCCAAGAAAGTACTTTAGATGACCTAAGTCCTTGGTATGGAATTGTGTATGGATGAATGTTTTCAAAGATTGAATTCCTCTGATATCATCTCCAGTAACAACAATATCATCCACATAAACAACAAGCAGAATAATTCCAGCCCCTGAATTTTTATAAAACACAGAATGGTCAAATTTGCTTTTATGTATACCAAATGATTCCAAAGCTTGACTGAATTTTCCAAACCATGCTCGAGGAGATTGCTTAAGACCATACAATGTTTTTCTTAATTTACATACCATCTTTTCCTCCCCCTGAGCAATGAATCCAGGTGGTTGAGTCATGTAAATTTCTTCTTGAAGATCACCATGTAAGAAGGCATTTTTAATATCTAGTTGATGTAATTCCCAGTTGTGTGTCGCAGCAAGAGAGATGAATAGTCTAATGGAAGTTAGTTTGGCTACTGGACTGAAGGTTTCCAAATAATCTACACCATAAACTTGAGCATAACCCTTTGCCACCAACCTTGCTTTGAACCTAGCAATTGATCCATCAGGGTTAACTTTGACAGGGAACACCCATCTACATCCAATTGGTTTCTTATCCTTTGGTAATGGAACCAGATCCCATGTTTTATTAAGGTCTAGTGCATTTAATTCTTCTATCATAGCTTCATGCCATTTGGGTTGCGAGATAGCTTCTTTGACAGTTTTGGGTATAGAAGTTGCATCAAGTGTTTTGATGAATAGACAAGTGTTGGGTGATAAATGGTTATAAGAGACATAAGAAGCTATAGGATAAGTGCACTGACGTTTTCCTTTCCTTAGGGCAATAGGAAGATCAATTTCTGGATTAAATTGAGGTATAGGTTCATGGATTGGGATAGGAATTATATTATTATCCATAGGTTCTTGTAAGTCTTCAGTATTGTCAGTGTCTTGGGTGTGAGTAGAATATATAAGGAAGTTTTGATCATCATCAGCTATTGTTTTACTTTGTTTTAGCATAGTTTGATAATAGGGTATATCCTCATGAAAGGTCACATCACTAGACACCACATACTTATCCAGACTTGGACAATAACATCTATATCCCTTTTGTAATCTCGAATAACCCACAAACACACATTTTATGGACTTTGGGTCAAGTTTAGACACTTGAGGCCTTACATCTCTAGCAAAACAAACACATCCAAAGATTCTTGGCTTAACAGGGTAGATATGTTTATCTGGAAACAAAACTTTATAGGGAATTTCACCATTTAAAACACTAGATGGCATTCTATTTATTAAGAAGCATGCAGTAGCAATAGCATCCGCCCAAAAGAATTTTGGCATGTTCATTTGAAATAGCAATGCTCTAGTGGTCTCTAAAAGATGTCTATTCTTTCTTTCTGCAACTCCATTTTGGTGTGCAGTGTCTACACAAGATGATTCATGTAGCATTCCATTGTTATTCATAAACTCATGAAATATTCCAGAAGTGTATTCTTTGGCATTATCACTCCTTAATACTTTGATATTAGTATTAAACTGAGTTTTTATTTCATTACAAAAGTTACATAAAATAGAATATAGATCAACCCTACTTTTCATAAGAAATAACCAAGTTATTCTAGTGTAATCATCTACAAAAGTTACAAAATATTTGAATCCTGGTTTAGAAATAATAGGAGATGGACCCCAGATGTCTGAATGAACCAGATCAAATGCAGCCTTTGCTCTTTTATTGATCCTTGGATTTGAACTTAATCGGTGATGTTTTGCAAATTGGCAAGAGTCACAATTAATGGTTCTAATGGATTTGAACTGAGGATACAAATTTTTTAGATTTGATAGAGATGGATGTCCTAACTGATAGTGTGTTTTGAGAGCTTGAGTGATGCTTGTACATGCAATAGGGGTTGAGCCATCAAACATGTAAAGACCACCTAGCTCTTGCCCTTTACCAATAATTTTCTTGGTCACTAGGTCCTGAAACACACAATGATTAGGATAGAAAGTAATGTAACAATTAAGTTCCTTTGTTATTTGGCTAACAGAGAGAAGATTAAAAGCAAGCTTAGGTGTGTGTAGAACAGATTTTAAGGTAATAGAAGGATTTAGAGTTATGGATCCAGATCCATGAATGGATGAAAGAGAACCATCAGCCAAGGTTATATTTTGAGATTTATTTTTACCTTGAAATTTTGATAAAAATAATGGATTACCAGTCATATGATCGGTAGCACCAGAGTCTATAACCCATTTGTTAGTTTTAGCCACATTAGATATAGTAGGGTTTTGATATTCTGTAGCTTCCTTCAAGCTATTCTGGTACTCGGCATACTTATTGTATTCTTCAGCAGAAATTAAAACATGCTTATTATCACTAGATTTTGCAATAGTTGCTGTCTGTGAAGTATTTTTGTTTGTTTGTCCATTGTTTTGCTTTTGCTTTTCCTGTAGTTTCCAGCATTGTTGATACTTATGCCCTTTCCTCTTACAATAGGTACAGAAATTTGGATTCATTGATCTATTGTCAGGTTGTGTGCCACCTCTTCCATATCCAGTTTGATTTGGTCTCACCTGTGCACTGTTTTGTGCATATCTGTTCTGTGCACTTGAGTTGATTTGAGAAAACAGAGCACTAGAATTTGGTGCAACATTGTTTTGTGCATTACTTGAACTTTCTGCCCTTAGAATTCGACTAAATACTTCTTGTAGTGAAGTTACATCGGATCCAGACAATACTTGTGATTTTGCAGATTCGTACTCACTTGGCAATCCTCCTAAGAAACTCATGATTGCCATTTGTTCTCTTTGTTGCTGTTGGATCTTGATATCTGAACTCATAGGTAAAAGTAGATTAAACTCCTCATAAGTTCTTTTAAATTTCATGAAATAGTTCATAAGAGAGAGATCTTGTTTTTCTGATCTGTAAAAAGATTTGCACACATCATACATCTTGCCGAGATTTCCTTTTCCAGAGTAAAGAAATTCAAGATAATCCATTAGTTCTTTCACAAATCCACAGTGATTAACAAGACTAATAACACTATTATCAATTGTATTTCGAATCTGCAGAAATAGGTGAGCATCATCTCGTAGCCAGATTTGATCCTCTGTCTTGATCGAATCCTCCTTAGGTGGATCTTCCTTAAGGTGATTTTCCTTGTCAATACTTCGCAAGTACAACCTAATTGTTTTACTCCAATCTAGATAATTCTCATCACTCAATTTATAATCTGTAATTTTCGACATTACAGGCATTACATCCACGATTGCTTTGTTTTCCGCCATACCCCTAATTAAGAGATTGGATTAGAAGAAGAAGGATTTTCAAAACGGATCTATCTGCTCTGATACCATGTAGAAGTTTTCAGAGAGAAGTTTAGAAATTGATCTAAGTTTTATTCATCTTGTATCTTAAGATAATCAGACTGCGTACAATACTTATAGGCATGATTCCTATATCAGGAAAGTATAGCAAAGAAGATCATGGGCTTTAACACACATAGCCCAATAGAAATAAGAAGAAAACGAAATACAGTTTTAACTAAACAAGGCAGATTACAGATTGTAGTTTCAGATTCATTCTTTACAATAATCAATAACTGGAGTTGAATAATAAATGTTTAATTATTTAGATGAAAATAAATTAATTATTGATAACAAAATTTCAATTGAAATTTATGATTATTAATGTAATTTATCGGACAATTATATTGTTTAAATTTAATATCCGAGTTATTTAAATAATTGGATTCTGAATTTATTGCAAATGAAAATGATTTAAAAAGTTGATTTAAATTTTATTTAAACAAGAATGAAGATTATTTACTTTTAAAATTGAATTTAAAGGTGAATAAGTAAAAAATGAAAATTTTATATTTTGATTACCATTTTGGCCACTATTTCGGATTTCGACAAAACTAGTTTCATTAGATCCGTAATAGTGAACAATTATAGGATTTCAAGTTCATAGCGATCAGACTTGTTGTTTGGCCTTGCGAGCTTGAAACACATAGAAATTAATTGAAGGAATTTAATTAAAATAATTTGATTTAAAAAGCTATATTTTGCATACGATCGAACTAGGCCTCAAGGCTAGTTCTATTGCGTTCCGAATAGGAGTATAATATATTGAACGTAAGACGACACACTTTGTTTGGAGTTCGTGATTTCGCAGGTCGATCGGATGAGATATTTTCTAATTAAATAATATATTTAGATTTTCCTCCAACATATCATACACCCTGCCTATAAATTTTTCTCCATCGTACCCCTTTTTTCTTTCTCTTGTTTCAAAATTCAGCGAACGAAGATAAAAAATCAGACAAAACTACAAAGGTTGCATGCGCTAGCGTAAGTGCGTGCATGGGGAAGATGAAGGCGAGGGTGGCACTGTTGTAGGGTTCGACTGTATATGTTAGGGTTTTGGTTTGGGATAGACACGTACGGGTGCGACAGTGGAGAACAGCTACAGTGGCTTGGAGATGGGCACGAGTGGTGGCGTGTTCGGATGGAGGTTCGATGGTCGTGGTGGTGGAGCATCTCGTGTTTACTGTCGCTAGGTTTTGGTTCTGTGCAAGAGAACGCGTGCGACCAGGAGGATAATTAACTTGAGAGTGGATTAGGTATATTAGTTAAAGTTAATTAATTTAGTTACTTCATAATTCATTATTCGTTTAGCTAATAAATCGTATCTTGTTCGTACGAGGTCTGATACGAATGATACAAGTCGCATTGCAACCGTATTGACGTCGTCTACAACATGTAGTGGAAGTGGAGTTTAATTGATGTTGAAATATTTTCTGTTTCAAATAAAAGGTGAGTGTTTTATAACGTTGAGAAGTACTATAATATTTTTATGTTAGTTAGATTGCAATCCTGAAGTGATTTAAATTTATTGGTCGTTGTTTAGTAAATTTAACTGACATGAAAATCGATATAGAAATTTATATGATAGAAATTTTGAATTAACAGTTAAATTGAAATTAGAATTAAACTGCAAGTAAAATTCTTGATTATTGATAATTGGTAAATTGCTGTGATATTTGACTGCTTGGATGATTGGTTGAAATGGATGTCAGTGGTTGATATTTTGGATGATTGGATGTTTATTTATTTTTATATATCCTATTATCACCTTGTGAATTATTTCAAATAAATTAAGAAATAGGTTGAAATAATATATACCGATGACACTTTGTTTTGGATTGAAATGATATATATCCATCCCTAGGATTAAACTGAAATAACTATTCACTTGGCCATAGGATAGAAAATTATAAACGAACAATGAATTGGTTAAATTAAATGATTTTAAAATTCGTGGTCTTGAAATTATTTAAATGATTTTGATTTAAAGAAATAAAAAAATTGAATTTATGGAAATCGAGTTATTTTCAAACTTGAGATCCAAATGTTGAGACTGAAATTTGTTAACAAGAATTGTTTAAATAATCGAAGTGAAATTTGAAGCTATAATTGAAATATGATTTAAATTATGGAAAGTGATTTGTTTAAAAGATTTGAACTTTTATTCGAACTTTGAAATAAATCCAAGTAAAAATAATTTAAATGGATATTTGTAAATTTGGCTCGGAATTGAATTATTTTAAACAGTTGAACCTTGAATTAAATATTGAAGTTTAAAATTTTATTTAAGTGATTTAAATCGATTTTTCGCAATTGAGCTCGAAATTGATATAAATTGAAATGGTTTAAAATTGAGAATTGAATTCAAATTAATTCAAACTAGAATTGATATCGAAATTGAATTAATTTAAAACAAAATTGAATTAATTTTAAATCGAAATTGAATTAAGTTCAAATCGAAATTGATTTGAATTGAAGTTGATACGAATTGGAATTTGAATTGAATCAATTTAAATTGTAACGGAAATTGAAATTGACTTGAATTGGAAGATTTGGAATTGAATCATTTTGATTATTAAATAATTTTTAAATAAATTATTTTAATATAAACTGTTTAAAACCTATCTTTTAAATATTCATATTATTTTGATTTTCCAAGCTATTTTACTATATAAACCATTTTCAATACTCAAACCATTTTATATCAAACTATTTTAATTTTTCAACTATTTAAAACTATTAAAATTATTTACAAAAAATTCAAATTGGTCAAAGTGGGAATGTTTGTATTTAAATTGTGGATTTAAATGCGAATTAAGTTAAAATGAAGTTATAACCTAAACTGTAATCCGAATCGAATTCTGAAATGAAAATGACTTTCAAGCGAAAATTAACATATTTGAAGTAAATATGATATTTCAAAATAGAATTTATTTTGAAGAGAATAGGATATTTAATATCAAATATGAGTCGTTTTGTGAAATGAAAAAGAACCAACGGGTATGTAAAACGATGTTTGGTTGTTAAAGAGACCGGGGCCTCTTATTGGCATACTCTCTGTCAATATTGAAACCACTTTAACAAATGTGTACGCGGGGAGACTCCAAAATGAAGTGGTTGGACTTAGCGTCATTTACTGGATTTAAAGAAAGAGAACAATGATGGATAGACCCTGGCACTTATGCCAATTTGAAATGATTAAAACAGGATGGTTTGACAGGGCAAAGCGGCAAGCTACCCCTCGCGAACATCTGTTCTTCGATTTTCTTGGACTTGGTCCATATTATTACTCTTGTTCTAGGTTTCGATTGGTGCACCTTGATTTTTTGAATAGCATCCCTTTGATTCGATATGGGATGGATGTATATGGTGGGCGATCATGGCTATGATGCGTTACCACCAGCCCTGCGACCCGAACTGGTAGTATCCTACCTTGAGCATTACCTCATATGCTTTGTTATACTTTTATCCCCATACGAGACACCTGCGATTTTGGTGTAGTGTTGCCGTATCATGGCGAATCCCTATCCCCCAACGTGCTACTGGGGCATTACATGCAAACTGTACGACGGTGCTTTAAAATGCGATAAGAAGGATTAATGTAAAACGTTAACGCTAAGAAAACGATTATTTTACTGATTAGACATTATATATAGGGTATTTTGCTATATATAAATATTTTGACGGATCCATAAGAGATGGAAAAACACATAACATCTCTTGAGTTATTGCACGCACGTTATACACTGAATAGGAGATGTGAAACCCGTAAACATCTCTGATGCCACCACATTCATGTTATACGATATTAACTTGACTTACATAAAAATGTTTTAGTCATAACTCGAGTGTTTTGCTTTTTCATTATGCTCGGATCAACCCTGAGTATTTCAGCGCATTGAAGATCATTTTTGGAGGACGAAGACGAAGAATTGGTATATTATTACTATTATTATTTCATGCATCATGTTGTTCTGCTGCATTATATTTTTTCTGTTGTATATATAGCTCTGATAAATATTGTATAAATTATAATCAAATGTATAGTAAATAGCTTCATAAACTGTTTATTTGATTATTATATTCTGTCATTCCACTGTGAGATTCTATATTTGTTTTTCTTCTTCTTTTCTTATTTTTCTTAATTAACCCATTGATTGTCTATGTTCCGGATCATTTAAGCTGGACATGTGTGGATTTTTGTCGATTTAAACCTTCCGAAATGTGGGCCATCACATAATTTCATACTTGCTCATCTCAATACTCCACTACAAAAAACTTCGTATCTTGGACAGGTACAATAATTGCTTTAAACGTTGATCCATAAAAACATTTATCAATTGTACCTAGAAGTATGGTCCCAACATCCTCGATGCAATCGGCAGGTAATAAGCAAGTTTTTCCAGCTTTGGATAGTACTTTTTAGCTTTGGTAAACTGCTTGGTGATTAAATAATGGGCCTATGAATCCTCACCTCCTCATGTACTAGTGTCGCACTTAGTGTATGAGCAAACACTATTGGATAGATGAACAAATATTCTTCATCCAAAGGTTTGAACAAATATTTCTTAGTGTATTTCCACGAAGGTGTTCTGATATACCCTTTTTCATATAAATTTTCCTTTCTCCTTTTCGAGGGCATTGAATAATGGTATACACTTATCAATATCCTTCGAAACGAACCACCTCAGTGCAGTAACTTTTCCATTCAAGCTTTGCATCTCCTTCCTCGTGGATGTGGTACCCGCATTCTTCAAGCCATCAATCTAATCCCGACTAGCTTCAATGCCCTTCATGATAACTCCCAGAAATCTTCCTGGTACAATTTCGAAATGCCACTTCAATGGATTTAACTTCATCTCACACCTTTATACTAGTTCAAACATCCTCGAAATGTGTAACGACCGAACGGTTTTCGACCCTTGAAAATCGACACTAATACGTTCACTGTATAGATTGCCGAGCAATCGAGTGCTGGAAATACCAGGTTGTTAGGGTTTAAAAAGGAAAGAGATAGAAGAAGAAACAGAAATAACAACAACACAGAATCTCACAATCGAATATAATATACAATAACAAATTTTATACAAAGGAAAACTGTAACTGTTAATATACATACATGTTATCAGAGTACAATCATCACATATATAATCTGGACAGTTATAATAACTTGTCCCTAAATGCTGAATATATAGCCTACAATACACAACGGAATATAATCAAATACGTGCAATACATCTCTGCCATCTAGCTCGTCTCCTGAGCTCCAATGCAACCTAACCTAAATCTGTAATACTCGGTCTGACCCGAGCATTACAATAAAGTAACACCCGAGTCAGGCTGGAAACCAGCGTGAGTAAAACACACTAAATTTGAAATATTTAGGTTATCAAAATCTTTCGAAAAACCAAGATAACTCGTACAAATATGATGAGTTTTTATCTTATTATAACCAAAACACTTTTACAAAAAGTCCGGTGGCGTTATAATAGTGTCTAAGTATAATACTTGTTTACAATAGTCGAATTTGTTAAATTAATTAAATTTCAGCATATTGGATTCTATAATCGAAACCGTAAATGTTCGCAGTGACTACCAAATCGAAGTGGTTCCAAAATAACACTGATATCCGATCCCAGTCTCTTCGAACCTGATTGATAAATTTTAAAACGCAGATTATTTAAAATAAACAATTCATATCCATGGTGTCAATATACACATATGGAAATTTATTACATATGTTTATTTTCAATAAAACGTGTAAGCGTTTTATTCCAATTATTTAAATTCGTTTGGTTATTTAATGGCACAGACAAGAATACTCGAAATAAGTATTCAAGAGTAATAAAGCCAAACACATATCATTAACTTAATTTAACGATAAATAATTAATATTAATTAATTCACAATCAGGATTTAATCAACTTAAATTAAACTGAATCTACTTACGTTTTTAATCCAAGTTAATGATAATTTAGAGAAATTATAAATGATTTATTGTTAGTTAATTAAAATTTAAACAATCTATTTAGTAACTAATTTAATTAACAAAAGATTTAAGTCAAATAAGAATATAATTAATTACTCATTTAAATGATGATGATATAATAAAATTTTAAATTACGGAAAATCGATAACATAAATTTATAATACCGGGTAATAGGATCACCTTACAAAAATCTTCATGATGATTTGATTTTAAATGAGTTAGGGTATATGTTTTAAATTAAAGGATTTTAAAATATAACTTTTATCAAAATTCCTTTTTTCTTTTTTGAAAAAAAAACTATTTCTCCCAGCCCAAACATAATATGCTCCACCCACAACCCAAAGGAAAAACGAATGACCAACTTCTCCATTCCTCTCTGCTTCTTTACCTCTCTTCTCCTTTCTTTCCTTCGATACTACAAGTCTATGCAACAACGTGTGCACGTGCACACATTCCCAGGCTATCAAGAACCGCCGTCGAACATCCTCTTCGATCACCCCTGATCCCATTTGTCACCTACGCCCATGGAAACCTCTACACGGCCCGGTTCAAAAATTCAAACTTTCAAACCCAACTAGAAACAAGACGTGCCTGCTTAACCACCTTGCCATGCTACCTCCGACCATTAACACCCACCAGACTTCGTCCATAACTTCGCCACAACCACCTCCATCTTTTCCTTGATATGCGCACCTTCCTTTCTTCCCATGCAGTTCGCCATTACCATGAAATATGAGAACATAAAACGACAGCCTAAAACCCTACTCCAACCTCGTCTTACCTCCACACTCCACCAGAAAATCGCCGCACCATTTTTCTTGGATGCCCCGTCACCCACCCAATTTCCGACACTGAGATGAAATTCAATTTTCGATCAACTCCAAAATCCTACCCACCCACAAACCTAAAAATCACCGAACCTATCTTGAAAATCAAGTTTTTCAAATGCGATCATGATTGTATGATCTGTTTGTAATATTAAGATAGTCGAATTTCGACTATACTTTACCCATTCACTGTAATATGGTGATTTCTCTCCCTCTACTAAATGGAATCGAATGAAATAAATTTTAAAATATTCTATGTTAAAAAACAAATAACTTTCATTTCGAAATCGAGGTTTAAGACTCAATAGACACTGAGATATCCATTTTCAAAGTTTTAAGGTTTAACAGTTCGTAGCTAAAACAATAACTGAGAAGAAATACAGTGTTTGGTTAGGTCTGACCATGTTGAACCCACATATACATGTACATACTCATAGAAAATCACATGTACACTTATTATAAATCACTTCTTCGTCAAGAAACATGATTTATATCCAAATATCTATGGTAATCAGCAGACAAAATGGAGTATTGTACTCACAGTTAACAAAAGGGATGAACTGCTGCTTCTCTTTTCTTTTGTTCTAGCTTCAAGCTTTTGACTCTAACATGATTTACCTTCTTTAATTTTTAAATGGCTGATTGTTATTATATTTTTTTCTTTTGCATGAATTTGAACGAGTATGGATAGGTATGTGTTGTGTATATATAGAAGAGAATGGGATTGTGTACAGCTCTTTTTCAATTTCATTTTCTCCTTTTATTTTATTTTTCTTTTCTTGATTTGATGATTTGATTTCATCTTTGACCTGATTTCTTTTGTGGAATTGATTTTATATGACTTGATTTAATGTTTTATATGCTTGTATTAAATGCTTGTCATGATGATGTTCCCCTATGTAAATGTATATGTTTACATTCATATTCAATTGTTTTTCATACTAATTTACACACATATTTTCCTCATAAGGTTTTTCTCTTATATGTATATATATTTACACATTTGTTTACATTTACTTATACACTATTTTACATAACATATATACATATACATATACTTATGTATATTTTGTTATCATATATATATATATATATATGTTTACATTTAACAACTTCACTATTCCATATAACATATATATATGTATACATATGCTTATGTATATTTTACCATCATATATATATAATATTATTCCTTATTTACATATACATTACTTCATATGGACATATATATACATATATTTATACATATATACTTATATATATTATCAAACATCATAAAACTTATATATATATATATATAAAATTATATGGATATTCCATCTTAATTTTTATTGGTGGAGTATATATACATATATCAATAAAATCAATCATATCCAGAAAGTTATAATTTAAAATTAAATATAGTTTTTAATCAATTTATTGATTGAGATATTTTAAATATCAGAAAACTCATCTATCCGACTTATAAAAATCAATATTTTAATAATTAAAATCGGTTAATTACCCAATAACAGACTTCAAAAATCTGGGTTGTTGCATTCCTCCCCCTTAGAACCTTTCGTCCTTGAAAAGAAACGAAAAGAGAATTAAAATTTTGATGTATATGATTAGATAGTCCTCTATAAACATTTTAAACTCCTTACTCCTTTACTATATAATTTAAAAATACATACACTTAAAATCACATAGTATTACCAAGCTAATTTTATATTATAACATTATCATAACTCGATGTCTTAGCAAGTCCATCCCTGTTCTGTGACGACCTGGTATTTTAGCAGTATTATTTTAATAGATATTTAATCTAATTTAAATAAAAAGTAAACTTGTCATTTAAAATGAATATGACTTTTGGAATAATTGCCAATTATTTGTTTGGATTTATATTTTTGAAAGGAAATTGATTTGAAAATTTAAATAAAATCTCTTAATAATATGTACAATAAAATTTATTTTATATAATTAAATTAAAATGCTTACCTTGTTAACATCTGATAAATAAATATATATGAATGATACAGTTTGAAATAAAATCAAGGTCTATCAATATAAAATATAAATATTAAATGTAGATAAAACTTATGTATATAATTTAAATATTGATGGCTAAAATAAAAAAATGGAAATGAATATAAATAAAAACAAGTGTATAAATAACTATAACAATTTTAAGTGAAACAAAAGGTATAGAATAAAATAAAATAAAGTATAACATAATACTGGACAAAATAGTATATTGAAGTTCAAGCTAGAAGCTAATAAGTCAAACAATTGTATATGAATCAAGCAAGAACACAAATATTTTTATACAAACTATCTTCATACACAAGCTTTGTCCACCTGCAAATGCATACTCACATACAAATATATAGGATAAGTATGCTATCAAGTACATACGAAATATAAATAAAAAAATGGATAAGTATAACAAGGAAATTAATGCCATATCTATTAGTATACAAGGAAAAAATTATATCAACCGCAAGGAAAGAAAATATCACTGATTGCTTGTACCAGACTCATATCAACTTGTGTAAATGATGTATATCCTGTAAGCTCACCTCCATATATTAGTTATTTCCATCAGTTCGATCATTTAGAAAAAAAAAGAAAACAACTCTTTCCAGTTCCAATCTAAAGCAAAACAAAGATTCAAATTCAAGCTTAAACCAGAAGATCAAAGTCAGTTGCTCTTTTCAAAAATCAATTTTCTAGTTCAAAGATCAATTAGCTTTTCAAAACAGAATTTTGTTCTCTGTTCAAACTTGTTTTCAGTTGAGTAATCTACTACTCATGTTAAATGTTTTAATTCAGTTTTTAAAATCAAATCATTTCTATTTCAAGGGATTTCCAGTAACAAGTCTCCCAGTTTTCAAAAGCTCTCTGTTTTTTAAAAAAAAAGAGTGAGTAACATCACTTTTTAAAACTTAAGTAGGAAGTCTAGTTGCATGTGAATCTCTGAAGCAAAGTATGTTTGTGCATATATGAATTTACTGTGTATATTTGAATGTTGGATGCCTGTGCATGCTTGTTTTGTGACATTCCTGTTGTTCTTTTCAAGCTCCAGTTTGCTTTAAACCCATTATCTCTTAATCTGGTCTTGGGTGGGATTTAAGTTTTAAAACAAAACTGGTTTATTTCATCATAAATTATAGTTTAAAATTTATTTAAATCAAAATAAATTGATTGACTCTGGAAACCAAAAAGAACAGGCAAGCATTAGTTTTGGTTAAAAATTCAAATTCTTTTCAACTGATCTCTGTTAGGATTTGGTTTCAAACAAAATAACTTTGATTGAACATAATTAAGATCTTAAAAGGGTATTTAAGTAAAACAAGTTTATATGCCTCTGTAATCAAGGAAATACAGTAGGAATTTAAAAACTGTTGAAGTTCGAGTATCATAATTCCTCGTTTCACTTATATAATCTTGATGGCCATCAAGATTCATGAATTTTAAAGGAAAAATCACAAATTTTAGTGTGGGATCGAGTGTATAATTCGAAGTTGACCAGAAAATTGACTTTTAAGATTTTCTGGTGATCGATGAACTCGGAGAAGTCGTGCTTGAGGTTGAGGGTAATTCGAAGGATGTAGATCAAGGGAAAATTAATGGGAGGATTTATAGATCGTCGACGTGCTTGGTTGTCGATGATTTAGGATTCTGGAAGCTATTTTGTCGTCGTAGTATCTCGAGCTCGTGCTACGTCCATGGTGGATCGGAATCAACGTGACCAGGGGGATCAAAGCGTTAGGGTGTGGTGCAGTTTAGGGTTGACTGGTGTGGTCATAGATGGTCAGAGTCGTCGGGGTGGAGTGGATTTGTTGACTGGGGTTTGGGTTCCAGGTGGTTGAACAGCTTGATTTTGATATTGGACGAGGGGCAATGAAGTTGTGTGGTTGGAACTACTCAGGGAAACTCGGGTGACTCGTCGATGGCTGGAGCAATGATCAGGGTGGTCGTAGTTCGTGTACACGTGCACGAGTGGGGATGTGTATCTGTGTTCTAGAATGGTTGGGGAAGAAGATGAACTACTCGGGGAAAACTCGAAGTAATTCGTAAGGAAATCGAAGACGAACCTGTTATCGAACTCGAGTTTTCGAATGGAGGAAGGATCGGGTCGTAGCTCGAGAATATACGTTGGAGGCTCGGGCCGTCTACGTGTAGTTCGAGAGTGCAACTTGTTTTTTTTAGTTTTAAATTTATCAAAGTTTTGAAAAAAATGGAAGGAGTCAAGAATCTCGAGTTTGGGCTTGAACCATTCTGGGTAGGGCCCGAAGTAGGTTAAGAAGGCAGGAATTTAAAGGTCTTTATAAAACAAGTTTTCAAAATTTAATTAAATGTCTTTCTTAAAACATTTGATTTAAAGATTTGGAGTTTGTTTAACTTAAATTTGTTAAGTTAAATTGTAAGTTATTTTAAATTTAAAGTTTAAATTAAAGGTGGAATGTTTTGAAATGTATTTAAATTTTGTTAATGATAAGTAAGCCATAAATAAAAATGAAGATTTTTCTTAAGGGATAATTGATCAATGAAGTAATTATGAGATAATTAATTTGAATGATTAATTAAGAATCAATGTAATTAGAAAGTATGGGTAAAGAATAATGAATTCGTGAAATTAATTAAGGATAATTACATAATGAAATTAGAGGATGATTAATCAAGGATGATTAATCAAGATGAATAATTAAGGGATGATTAATTAATTGAATATAATTAATTAATGTTACATAAGCAAGATTTTTAAGTAATAAAGTAATTAATTTAATTCATTTGAAGTTAATTAAATATATCAGAAATGGTATGACTAATCTATCTTGCTTATGAATGATTGAATGGTATTGTATGCATAGATTAGTTGATATCCCTGATATGTAATTGGGTTAAAATATGATATTATGGTATTTTATCGATGATGAATAGTTATGTAGATACGAATTCTGGATATAAATGGAAATGTACTTCACTTGAATAACTTGGGTTAAGATGACATTGATTCGAAGAGACCGGGGTCGGGTATTTGTAATTTCCCGAAACCACTTCGATTTGTAATCTATAGTAATTATTTATAGATTTGATATGTTCAATCAATAGGCTGGAATTATGAATTTTTAAATTGACATGAGTTACCCCGGGATTTATGTAAGTTTTAAGTTGCTTGTATGTCATGTTAGATGGATTTACTCACGCCGGTTTCCAGCCTGACCCGGGTGTTACTCTGATGTAATGCTCGGGTCAGACCGAGTATTACAGATTTTCAGGTAAGGACGTTCTGGAGCTCAGAAGACGAGCTGGATGGCAGGAACGTATGGAGTGTATTCCACTGTGTTATATTGTTATTTATCTGGGACAAGTTATTTTAACTGTCCAGTGACTGTGAAATGTTGTAACTCTGATGTATTAAAATGTAATTAACTGATACAATTTTCCTTTGTATAACTGATATTTATTTGATATTATATTTGATCCGCTGCGAATGTGAAAATCTGTGTCGTGTTTCTGTTTCTTCTTCTTCTATCTCTTTTCTTCTTTTCTTAACTATCTGGAATTTTCGGGATCGAAAATTCCGGGCTGTTACACTTGGTATCAGAGCTGAAAGGTTAAGCGAGAATCTTGGCTCTGGTGGGAATACTCATAAGGATAGGGTCAATAGTACCCTATAGTGAGTTGAGTGTAATATATATGAGAGAACGTACTTGTTATTTTCCTATATAAAGATTTTAAATGGTTTTAAAGGTAAATGATTTTATATAAAATTATATTTGATATATATATATATATATATAGCAATATTCCTTAACCAATAAATGTTAAGGTAACTGGTTGTTAAATTATTGGAATTAAATTAAGAAGTAATATAATACAACCAAACTAGAATTAAATAAAAAGTTTGAAATGGAGTCAAACGGAAATTGGAATCTTGAATTGTAAAAGTATTTCAGAATAAAATGAAACTGGATGGTTTCAGATACAATAATCTGGGTTATTATCAGAAATGATTAATAAGATGAGTATTAATGAGTAAGCAAAATAGAATGTTTGGGAAAGTAAAACATTTAGGTAAATATGACTTATAAATTTGAACTGAATGTGGTCTAGATTGTGAAGTTTTAAATCTAAGCCAGAAAATTTGGAATTTGTAACAAAGTGCTAAAGGGAATAATAAATAAGTATTATTTGGAAAAAGGGGACTTGTTGCAAACAAGGGTTGTTTTAAAAACTGTTTTGAATTAAAAAAAACCAAGGGTGATTTAAAATTTAAAGTATAACTTGGTGTGCGAAGGAAGTATGTATACATGAGGAATATACATAATATCAAAGATGATCTGAAATAAACTCTAACCGTTGAGTTTAAAATTGGGAATGAGATGTGATACCCAAGGTGATAAGTTTAGAACTTATAAGATTATTAATGTAAGTTTAAAATTTGAAATGGGAATTCAAATTTGGGTAAGGTTGGCTAGATTAAGTAAATTGAATTTAACTTTGGGTAAGTTAAATAAGTTAACAAACAACCTGAATTGGATATTTCAAAATGAAATTGAGATATAACTTGGGAAGTTAAATGGTTAATTTGAATTGGGAGATCGTGTGATCTCAAGATGGGTTTGAGATCTAATGGATGTTTTAAAATAAATTGGATGATATCATCCTATTGTTATTAATAATCTTTAGATTGTGAATTGAATTTGTTTAAATGAATGAAGAAATGGATTGTGGTGATATATCCATTATTTAGCTAAAAAGGGAAATTAAAATTTGGAATTAAGGAGATGAAACCACTTTGAATTTAAGGTTTAAATGTTTAAAAAGAATTGGAAATTTAAATTGTTAAGCACTGGTTTCAAAATTGAAATTGGGTAATAAATTGAATTTTTAAGGTAAAATTGTTTTGAACTCTTATTTGAACTTTGAAATAAGTTAAGTAGAGATAACTTAAAATGGAATTTTGAGAACTGGACTCAGAATTAAATTGTTTAAAGATTTGGATTATTAATTTAAAAATAAAGGTTAATTTGATTTAAGGGGTCAAATCAACTTTTGAAAATTTAACTCGGATTTATATAATTCGAGATGGTTTAAAATTGAGATTTAAATTGAGTTAGTTCAAACTGAATTTGATTTGAATTTGGAAAGGAGTTGAGGTTATTTTAACTTGAATTGGGGATAAATCAAGTTCAAGGGGAATTGAAGTTATTCAACTTGGGATTGAGTCAATTTAAATGAAAGTGAAAATTTAAATTGAATTGATGGAAATGAAGATGGGGTATTAAACAGTTTGACTCTGGACTATTTTCAAGATAAATTGTTTTAATATGAATCTATTTTTCCAAACTATTTACCATACAACTTTTATTTTTAAAACCTAAAACTATGTTAAACTTGTTTTACAATTACTTTTGGAACTATTTAACAATTTTACAACTGATTTATAAACTGATTACTGTTTTCAACTTTTTTATAAATAATTACTGTTTTACAACTATTTTACAATTACTTAACTTTTTACAGCTATTTTACAGACTGATAATTATTTTTCAACTACTTACCTATTTTTCAAAATTTTCAAGCTATTTTCTAAGTATAAAATGGTCGGAGTTCAAACTGTTTATGAGTAAATACCACATTGAGATAAGAATTGAGTGATAATCCAAATAGGGATTAAGGAAAATGTGAATAAGTGGATAAAATCAAAGTGAGAATGAATAGAAAGGAAATTGATTGGACTAATAATCAATGAAGATAAATACGTAGGATGTACGTATATTATTCTATTCGCATAGTGATTTGATCCAGATTCGAACACAGAATTTTGAGATAGTATTATCGATCTGAGTTGGGATTTTTCGCTCGATTTTCGACGGCGAACCTGGATATGGATTTTTGATTGATTCTGGATATTCTGTATCATAGATGTGACTATGCAAGGAGAATGACGGTTTCTGATCAAGAAACTAGATCTGAGTCCGCACTAGGAAGTCGGGTGGACAATACTAGTTCGGAAGTGAAATTGTGTGATCGAGTGAGCGATCAGATTGATATTGCGTACGGATGATATATGGACATCGTACGAGTTTGATTGAAATTGTTATTGAATTGGAGATAAGGATTGTAATATGATTTTTGAAATGGAAGTAAATTTTGAGAAATATACAATAAATAAAAGTGAAAATGGAATATCTTTATGGTTAAAATTTACTTTATCAATGTAAATAATTTGGTAAATGACTTTATAAGTAATCTAATTTGAATATTTGATTTGGAATAAACAAAGTTATTTATCTTCGGTATATATGGTAAACACTCCTTGTTGAATCTATTGTCGGAAGAAAATGATTTTTGAAAGTGTTTGAAGTATAAAAATGAATTTATACAAGTATAAATTGAACTAAAGATTTTCCAAGATTATTATTATATATATATAAAAAGGATTTGTGAAAATGATTTTGAGGAAAGGGTTTTGAGACCTATGGCATTTGGAAAGGCTTTTGATTTTTGAGGAAAATCAAATTTGGAATTTGGAAAGCCTAGTTTGTGAATTATCGATTTTGAGCATCGATTTTGTAAAGGGGCTTTATATGAGATTCATACTTGGTGTATGATTTGGAAAATACTATTTGTGTATAGTATAAAGTGTTTTGAAAGTGGCTTTGGGGGAAAAGGCGCTCCCTTGAATGAACTTCTCAGGAGTGCCACTGAATGGTACTGCCTTGAGCCTCTAAAGGGGAGGTTCTAAAGTTGATCCTGTGAGGAGTCCGGACAAACTAGTTCCTGAGGATTATTTGGTAGCGAAAGTCGATGGCGCTGTTGCCTACAGGGGCATTTGGGTTATGCTGTGACGATAATGTAATTCGATGTTGCTGCGATCTACTGTGTGGACCATAGCAAAAATCGTGTGGAGGATGAGTGCCAACAGTCTACACTTGATTTTGCCGGGATGGCAACGTAACCATCGGGTTAACTGCGACCATGGATGGGGGTGATGATTTCCAGAGCATTTTTACCAAAGATATTTCCTCTATTTTCGAAACTGTTTTCTATATTTTCAATAAAATTATTTTTCAAAATATTTTCACTGGGTGTTGGAAATGAGTTTACCAAGTACTTATAGATTTTCAGTCCTACGCCTGATCAACGTATGACCGAACTTATGTGAGAACAAGGATGGACTTGTCAAAACATCGAGTTATAAAAGTATTTTTATAAAAACTATTTTAGTAATATTATATAGATTTTTAAAGTAGTTTAAAAATGATCAAAGAAAATTTATATGATTTTAAGTATCTTACTAAATCTAGCTTTGTTCTTTTCGAGGATGAAAAGATTCAAAGGGGGAGGAATGTGACGACCCGGTATTTTAGCAGTATTATTTTAATAGATATTTAATCTAATTTAAATAAAAAGTAAACTTGTCATTTAAAATGAATATGACTTTCAGAATAATTGCCATTTATTTGTATGGATTTATATTTTTGAAAGGAAATTGATTTGAAAATTTAAATAAAATCTCTTAATAATATGTATAATAAAATTTATTTTATATAATTAAATTAAAATGCTTACCTTGTTAACATCTGATAAATAAATATATATGAATGATACTGTTTGAAAATAAAATCAAGGTCTATCAATATAAAATATAAATATTAAATGTAGATAAAACTTATGTATATAATTTAAATATTGATGGCTAAAATAAAAAAATGGAAATGAATATAAATAAAAACAAGTGTATAAATAACTATAACAATTTTAAGTGAAACAAAAGGTATAGAATAAAATAAAATAAAGTATAACATAATACCGGACAAAATAGTATATTGAAGTTCAAGCTAGAAGCTAATAAGTCAAACAATTGTATATGAATCAAGCAAGAAGACAAATATTTTTATACAAACTATCTTCATACACAAGCTTTGTCCACCTGCAAATGCATACTCACATACAAATATATAGGATAAGTATGCTATCAAGTACATACGAAATATAAATACAAAAAATGGATAAGTATGGCAAGGCAATTAATGCCATATCTACTAGTACATAAGGAAAAAATTATATCAGCCGCAAGGAAAGAAAATATCACTGATAGCTTGTACCAGACTCATATCAACTTGTGTAAATGATGTATACCCTGTAAGCTCACCTCCATATATCAATTCTTTCCATCAGTTCGATCATTTAGAAAAAAAATGAAGAAAACAACTCTTTCCAGTTCCAATCTGAAGCAAAACAAAGATTCAAATTCAAGCTTAAACCAGAAGGTCAAAGTCAGTTGCTCTTTTCAAAAATCAAGTTTCTAGTTCAAAGATCAACTAGCTTTTCAAAACATAATTTTGTTCTCTGTTCAAACTTGTTTTCAGGTGAGTAATCTACTACTCATGTTAAATGTTTTAATTCAGTTTTTAAAATCAAATCATTTCTGTTTCAAGGGATTTCCAGTAACAAGTCTCCCAGTTTTCAAAAGCTCTCTGTTTTTTTTAAAAGAGTGAGTAACATGACTTTTTAAAACTTAAGTAGGAAGTCTAGTTGCATGTGAATCTCTGAAGCAAAGTATGTTTATGCATATATGAATTTACTGTATATATTTGAATGTTGGATGCATGTGCATGCTTGTTTTGTGACATTCCTGTTTTTGTTTTCAAGCTCCAGTTTGCTTTAAACCCATTATCTCTTAATCTGGTCTTGGTTTGGATTTAAGTTTTAAAACAAAACTGGTTTGTTTCATCATAAATTATAGTTTAAAATTTATTTAAATCAAAATAAATTGATTGACTCTGGAAACCAAAAAGAACAGGCAAGCATTAGTTTTGGTTAAAAATTCAAATTCTTTTCAACTGATCTCTGTTAGGATTTGGTTTCAAACAAAATAACTTTGATTGAACATAATTAAGATCTTAAAAGGGTATTTAAGTAAAACAAGTTTATATGCCTCTGTAATCAAGGAAATACAGTAGGAATTTAAAAACTGTTGAAGTTCGAGTATCATAATTCCTCGTTTCACTTATATAATCTTGATGGCCATCAAGATTCATGAATTTTAAAGGAAAAATCACAAATTTTAGTGTGGGATCGAGTGTATAATTCGAAGTTGACCAGAAAATTGACTTTTAAGATTTTCTGGTGATCGATGAACTCGGAGAAGTCGTGCTTGAGGTTGAGGGTAATTCGAAGGATGTAGATCAAGGGAAAATTAATGGGAGGATTTATAGATCGTCGACGTGCTTGGTTGTCGATGATTTAGGATTCTGGAAGCTATTTTGTCGTCGTAGTATCTCGAGCTCGTGCTACGTCCATGGTGGATCGGAATCAACGTGACCAGGGGGGATCAAAGCGTTAGGGTGTGGTGCAGTTTAGGGTTGACTGGTGTGGTCCTAGATGGTCAGAGTCGTCGGGGTGGAGTGGATTTGTTGACTGGGGTTTGGGTTCCAGGTGGTTGAACAGCTTGATTTTGATTTTGGACGAGGGGCAATGAAGTTGTGTGGTTGGAACTACTCGGGGAAACTCGGGTGACTCGTCGATGGCTGGAGCAATGATCAGGGTGGTCGTAGTTCGTGTACATGTGCACGAGTGGGGATGTGTATCTGTGTTCTAAAATGGTTGGGGAAGAAGATGAACTACTCGGGGAAAACTCGAAGTAATTCGTAAGGTAATCGAAGACGAACCTGTTATCGAACTCGAGTTTTCGAATGGAGGAAGGATCGGGTCGTAGCTCGAGAATATACGTTGGAGGCTCGGGCAGTCTACGTGTAGTTCGAGAGTGCAACTTGTTTTTTTTAGTTTTAAATTTATCAAAGTTTTGAAAAAAATGGAAGGAGTCAAGAATCTCGAGTTTGGGCTTGAACCATTCTGGGTAGGGCCCGAAGTAGGTTAAGAAGGCAGGAATTTAAAGGTCTTTATAAAACAAGTTTTCAAAATTTAATTAAATGTCTTTCTTAAAACATTTGATTTAAAGATTTGGAGTTTGTTTAACTTAAATTTGTTAAGTTAAATTGTAAGTTATTTTAAATTTAAAGTTTAAATTAAAGGTGGAATGTTTTGAAATGTATTTAAATTTTGTTAATGATAAGTAAGCCATAAATAAAAATGAAGATTTTTCTTAAGGGATAATTGATCAATGAAGTAATTATGAGATAATTAATTTGAATGATTAATTAAGAATCAATGTAATTAGAAAGTATGGGTAAAGAATAATGAATTCGTGAAATTAATTAAGGATAATTACATAATGAAATTAGAGGATGATTAATCAAGGATGATTAATCAAGATGAATAATTAAGGGATGATTAATTAATCGAATATAATTAATTAATGTTACATAAGCAAGATTTTTAAGTAATAAAGTAATTAATTTAATTCATTTGAAGTTAATTAAATAAATCAGAAATGGTATGACTAATCTATCTTGCTTATGAATGATTGAATGGTATGGTATGCATAGATTAGTTGATATCCCTGATATGTAATTGGGTTAAAATATGATATTATGGTATTTTATCGGTGATGAATAGTTATGTAGATACGAATTCTGGATATAAATGGAAATGTACTTCACTTGAATAACTTGGGTTAAGATGACATTGATTCGAAGAGACCGGGGTCGGGTATTTGTAATTTCCCGAAACCACTTCGATTTGTAATCTATAGTAATTATTTATAGATTTGATATGTTCAATCAATAGGCTGGAATTATGAATTTGTAAATTGACATGAGTTACCCCGGGATTTAGGTAAGTTTTAAGTTGCTTGTATTTCATGTTAGATGGATTTACTCACGCTGGTTTCCAGCCTGACCCGGGTGTTACTCTGATGTAATGCTCGGGTCAGACCGAGTATTACAGATTTTCAAGTAAGGACGTTCTGGAGCTCAGGAGACGAGCTGGATGGCAGGAACGTATGGAGTGTATTCCGCTGTGTTATATTGTTATTTATCTGGACAAGTTATTTTAACTGTCCAGTGACTATGAAATGTTGTAACTCTGATGTATTAAAATGTAATTAACTGATACAATTTTCCTTTGTATAACTGATATTTATTTGATATTATATTTGATCCGCTGCAAATGTGAAAATCTGTGTTGTGTTTCTGTTTCTTCTTCTTCTATCTCTTTTCTTCTTTTCTTAACTATCTAGAATTTTTGGGATCCAAAATTCCGGGTTGTTACATGTTCTTACAGAAATTTTGTCATACGTCGATCAGGCGTAGGACTGAAAATATATAAGTACTTAGTAGACTCGTTTCAACACCCAGTGAAAATATTTGAAAAACCTTTTTCAAAAATGATATGGAAAGTATCACCTCCATTTTCCACCATGGATCGCAGTTAACCTGATGATTGCGTCGCCATCCTGGCGAAACCATAAGAAAACTATAGGCATCCACACCTCTCGACTTACACCATGGGAACACCATAGTCCATAGCTACACAAAGGTTGTGTTGCTATCATAGCAAAACCGTAAGTTGTGTGTAGGCAATCGCTGCCCCTCGAATCACGCTATCAAATGAAACTATACTACATAGATCGTAGGCTACACAAAGGTTGCGTCACTATCCCAGAGAATTTCAATGTACACTGTAGGCACTCACTGCCTCCTGAATTATGCTATGGAACCAAGCCACATAGATCGCAATCTACCGATGTTATGTCGCTATCCCAGCGAAATCAAATGTAGATTGTATGCAATCACTACCACCCGAATTACGCTATGGAACTGCGATATATCGCAGTTACCCAAAGGTTACGTTGCTATCACAGCAAAACCAAATGTAACTGTAGGTATCAGCACCTCTCGACTTACGCTACCCAACAAATGATCAGCATGAACTCATGAGTTTTGTCCGGACGTCCTCTAGGATCCCAATTCTCATTGAACCCACCCTGTGGATTCCTAGGCAGAACCACCCAGTGGATATCCTACTCTAAGTTTCGACTTTCATAGGGGTGCCTTTCCATACTTTTGTCTCAAAACACATCATACTATATATATATATAGTACCTTTCAAATCATACTCTTTATATGTATAACATATAAACTTTATCTATACAAAATTGATATATTCAAAATCGATATTTTTCAATTTTGGTTTACCCAATTTCCAAAATTGACTTTTTGCCAAAATCAAAAGGCTTTAAAAATCAATGGGTTCCAAAACTATTTTTGTTTCATCCTCATATACATATAAGATCATTCCTTTCAACTAGAATAACTTTGAATCAATAATTTTTGAGTCCACCTCATACTTACATAAAATCTATTTAATATTTCAAATATCTTTCAAAAATCATATCTTTCGGGTTATAAATTCAATAAGGGGAGTTTGAATATATAACCTTATTTATGCCAAATTTCCAAGTTTGATTTCTTTTCAAAGTTATTGGTAACAACTCTTACTTCTTATAAAATAAATTTTAGTTATAGTAACTATTCAAAAATCATTCTAAAATTGTAACGACCCGCTATTTTGGACCATTCGCATCCACACATGTCGGACTTGAATGATTCAAAATACCGAATTGTTAATTTAAATTTGGCAAAACTGAGCATATACAGTAAATAAAAAATCATAGATCATAGACACAGAGTAATAAATGCAGCGGAAAACAAAAGATAGTAGTTCATGAAGCTACTATATATATCAGAGTTAAATAAGGTACAACAGAAGTCTCGAATACAATAGTCAAATACAATATCAGAATACCTTACTGGACTCAACTGAATATCTAAAAACTGGATAGATAGCTGGATCTCCAGACGAAGCTCCAACTTCAAAGGTGAGTCTCAAAAGCTGAACCACTCAGTCTGACCCAAGCGTAAAGCAAAACACAAAACACTCGAGTCAGGATTAACATTCTTATATCAATAAATCCAACTCAAGTGAAATAACAATTGAAATACAATAACTCAAAGGATGTTGGAATAACCATCCTTTAAGGATCCGTTAAACTATCTACTATGTAGTAGTGTACGCTAAATAGATAATGTCTAACAGTAAAGTAAAATATCAAGATAGTGTTAAGGCGTCACCATTATTCCCCTTAACATATTTTATATAAGCGTTATAGTCTATACAGCACTGTAAACTCCACCGTAAACTGGTGGGATATCAGGGAGTACTCCATAGGTATAACACAAAACAAAATCGTAGTGGTCGCGTATATAGGGATACAAGTATGACAAGGCACATAAGGCTATACCCAAGGTAGTGAAACTACCGTTTGCCTGATCCGGACTGGTGAAAACACATCGCCGCAATGATCGCAACACCACGAAACAACACTCCCAAAATTTACGAGGGTGCACCAATCGATAACAAGTAATGAGTAGTTTACGAAGAAGTGTGTTCGCTCGAGGTAGCTAACCCCATTTGGCCCGGCACGGCTCCTGTTTTAGTCATTTCCAATTTGACACAAGTGTCAAGGCTATCCATTATCGTTCTCTTTCTTCAGTCATCATGTACATCATTCCAACCACTTCATTCTAGATCACACTCCGCGTATAGTTATTAAAGTGGTTTTTGGTTTAGACAGTGAGTATGTCCATAACCGAATCCGGTCTCTTTAATAACTTTCGAAATTATTACCCCGATTGGTCGTTTAATATATTTCAAAACCAAATCAATTTCAATTTTCAATTAGAATTTATAAATCAACAATTTCAACATTTCATTTGTCTTTAAATCAATTTTCATAATTTATGTTTCAAAAACTTTCAAATTACCATTTCAAACTCTTATAATTCAATTTCCATTTTTATATAAAACAATTCAAATATTGATTCAAGTTCGCATATAAATTTCAATCCGAAATCATTTAAATTAATTTAATTAAACATTCAAATCAATTTAAATTCATTGGTCGATTCCATTCAATATTCGTTAAGTAAATTTGTCATTTAAAACAATTTCTATTTAATTTCCAATTCATTAAATCAATTATTTAAGTTCAATTTCATTGTACCAAAACTTACAAATTTGAATTACATTAAATTCGTCAGATCAAATTCTCTAAATTACAAGTCTTACATTAATTTCAATAAATCACATTTTATTTCTTATTAAAGAAATTCAATTTCACTTAATTACTTACTTAAATAATTTTCCAAAACTTAATTAATAAAAAAACTCAATTTCAATTATTTATGAAGTTCAAATTCACTTATTCAAAAGTTCAATTTCTCTTATCGAAGAATTCAAATTTTTATTTAATAGTTAAATAATTCAATCTTATTTAATTATTAAATAATTTCAATACTCAATTATTAAATAATTTCAATACTTAATTATTAAATAATTCCAAAACTAATCATTAAATAATTTCAAAACTAATTCAATAATTTCTTAAATTAAACAACGTTCTTTCATCAATTACATTGTTAATATTTTGTTTCAGATTATAAATATTAACATTTTCTTTCATAAAAATTCAAATTTCCAACTTCATTTCAAAACCTTATTATTTATACAAATAAAATCTTTATTTTATTTTAAATCAAATTAGCGACCAATCGGGTTTATTTAATTCTCTATCCTAGGTCAAAGTTTAATTTGGGTATTTATCATTTCAACCCGATTCCATTTCAATTTACAAATCAAAGCATAACAAAGGGAACTTGCAGTGTAATAACAGGGATGGTGTCAAAGTAAGTAAACAAGCAATAACAACAACCAATAACAATCAATTCAAATAATCCCGAAATAATCGTATTAATTCACATTGTTGTTTGTGCAAATTAATATAATTATTTCTAGAATCTACACTATCATTTAATGTAGATTAAAGATTATTCACTTATTATTCTATGCAATTCTACACTTGACATAAATTATTCAATTTCATACTTCATCAATTAATACAATCATAAATTCAAATGGTTCAAGGGTAATTAACTATCTTTCTATGTGTCAATTAATTTAAACATTTAAAGGGGGCATATTATACAAATTTGTCTAATTAAATTCAACATATATATTAATTTAAAGTCGCTAACTATCCTACGTCAAATTCAATTTCATATTTTTATCACTTCCTACATTAGAATTTTAACGTCCAATATCAATATCAAACAATCAATCATCTATCAACCAAACTACATTATCATCGCATAAATAATTAACAGATAATGGTGTCAGATGTCACAGGTGAACTGATTCAGGTGATAACATATATAACAGTGTAAATCACTACAGCAGCATATTTCAATTGTCGTTTCAATTGAAATCAAATTTAATAAATAAAAGAACATTAATCGTGAGTGATTGCTCACCTTTCGGGGCTAGATAGTTTTGACAAAGAAGTAGGCTACGGATTCCAAGCAACGCTAGATGGACATGATTCGTCGAAGAAAACAGGCACGACGGACAAAGATGGTAATGAGAAATTGATGATGTCACGACCCAAAATTCATCGTTCAAAAGTCGACATTAAATACCTCACTTGTATTCAACTGCCGGAGATTCGAACGTCAAATTTCAGTTCGGATGGAGCTTATAACAATATTAGATGAATATAAAATAGCGGAATAGAATCAATCTCATGCATATATTATAGATACAATAGTACATATATCCATTTCTACATCAGAGTATTTAATACATACACCACATCTCCGAATACAACATCATAATAATACAACAGTGATCATATATCCAAAAAGTCTTCAAAGGAAGGAAGTGATAACGGACTCCCAAAAGCTAAACACCTGAGATCTCCAAAAGCTTCTAGAATATCTCCAAGATAAGAGCTCCAAAATACTGCTAACTCCAAAATAAGGAAAACCTGCTATTAGGATGCCCGTGTAGAAATCATGGGCACCCAGAGTTTAGGAAAGAAAACAATAAACTCCGGATCAGTCATGGGACTGGTGTGAGTAAACAAAAACAGTTGCATTTACAGAAAACTAGATTTATAAAAGAATTTTCGGTATGCTTTTAAAAAATGGAAATACCATAAGACCTCCCACCACACACACAATGCAAACGCAGAATTGGAGGATATTTCTTCTTATGATAGTCAAATATGCTTTGTACAGAGAAATTTCTTTGATATTATTACTAGGGTTGTTATGGTAATGGTTACCGTTACCATTTCACAAATACCGTTACCGTACCATTTTTACTGGTAAATAAAAATTGCTTACCGTTACCGATAGGCTGGTATACCGAAGACTGGTATACCGATAATCTGGTAACCGTTACACTGGTAATGGTAAATTACCGTTTGTCTAAAAAAGACTAATAACATAACACGTATTCACACCATAACGGTGCTTCATTATATAATTTATAGTGTTACTTAATAAAAGATATAATTGAGAAAGAAGTGAAGTGTATTTAACATTATTTTACCTTGTTAATAAACTAAATTTAATCATTTGCTTGGTTCTAAATGCCTATAATAAAGCATGTTACATGAATATACATATTTTATAAATTGACTGGTAAAATTACCGTTACCGCTGTTATTAAAGAAATGTTACCGATGATTTACCGTAGAAAATGGTAAATTTACCGTTACCATACTGATTAAAATGGTATACCGATTTCACTCGAAAATGGTAACCGATTGGCTGGTAATGGTATGGCAATGGTAAATTTACCAATACCATAACAACCCTAATTATTACTAGTGCATAGTGTAGAAAGTATTTCAAAAATAGAATATTAATCTTAGCCACCATAGACATTCCGAACTATGCCTACTATAGCTACCATCTAAACAGTGGTGACCACCATAAGTAAATGGCAGGTTATACAACTAATACCGTACAGGGTTTCGTATTGGGAATTGGATTTCCAACAATGGTCAGGCTAAGGAACTTCCTGGGCCACATGGGTACGCCTCTGGAAGGACGATCCGAGAACCTAACCGGATCTCTGCCAACACAAGGCCGGGTTACCCCTAACTGGGTAACTACTAACACGAGTATGCCATCCCCCGGTTGTAACCAACCTTTATCCGGGGCCCCAGCAACAAATCAAAAGTAATATATATATATATATATATCTGCGATATCCACATAAGTTAAATATCTGGGCTCCATACCATGATACCACTTCTATCCAGAAGGAAATGCACATACCCTAAGGGGCGCTACCCCCAATAACCTTGCTGTATCTTTCCTGTTTCGACCATTTCGGGGTGTGAGGTTCGACGAAGTCTCGTCCACAAAGCTACGCTTTTCACAAAGCCATGTTTTGATCAACAAATGATCGGCATCACTCAGCATGCCACATTACCAAGTTGGGAGTATATTACTAATAACCTTCAAGTACATAACCTCTGAACTCGTACGACTTAGAGAAGGGTGTTAAGCTAAGAGAATAAATTCTCCGCCACCAACAGAAATGTATTTGAAAGAAATCTTCTTTATATCTCAAATGTAATGTCAGACATACAATCCATACAAGTCTATTCTGGGTTCGAACAGAACCGAAGGCACTTCCGAAGAAGTCCTTGCAATCCGGGCATCCACAATCCTGATCGGATTCCCCATCACATATGGAGAACTCTATACCGGAGCAACTCAGTGCAGAGTCATTCGACAGGTTATCCCATCGTTCTCGAAGACGTCCGGTCTTCAACACCGTCTTCAAATGCTCATCCATTTCGTCGTATCACTTATTCGGAATGGGTTATATGACACAAAGGTCCTTTCTCGGCTAAACCGAAAAGTGAGCATCAATTTAAAACATGTGGATATGTCGTTCACAAAAATTCACAAGTTCGATGTGGGTTTCGGATAACAAACTGAAATCCGATTCCCTGTCGCATCGAAGTTTAAATACCGTTTTGCAGGCAAACAAGGTTTTCACATCAATACAGGATTAAATCACAAATTACAGTTCAGCCCAGAGCAATCACAGTATCACAATAGAAATATCAATCCAGCACACAGTATTTAAGAACGATTAAAACACCTTTAATTCAGATAAATAAATCATGTGGTTTAAATTTATTTATCACCTAATTACTTTCATTAGAAATCTTAAATCAATGAATAATTTCAATTAATTGCAGTTAATTAGATCTTAATCATTTTCATTTAATTAATCACTTCTTAATTAATTATCTTAATTAATCAAATAAATCCTAATTATTAATTAATGAAATCTTAATTACTTTTATCAATTAATTACTCCTTAATTACTTAATAATTTATAAAAAAATAAATTAACTTATTTATGTAATTAATAAATCTTAATATTACGTAATAAATTAAGTAATCACCCTTTTTAAAAAAAAATTATCCTAACAAAACCATAGATTATTTAATAGAACAAAATAATTAAGTAATCACTTAAATAACATTCCATTTTAATTTCTCTTTAGATTTCATTATTTAATATACGTGACTTTATAAAATGATGTATCAAGAATTAAATAAGTTAAAATTTAATTACTTAAAATCATCTTACCTAAATACTGGATTTAATTTAGAACTTTGATCAAATCGCCATTTGAAACCATGGTTTACAAGTGTTTAAAATCAGAAATCTTTCACAGTACAAACTGTTTAATTAGTTAGCCCCAAGACCTGTTTCTAGTCATGCGCGAGAAAACCTCGTTTTTGCTTCGGGTTTCTTAGGAATTCAGCCCGAGTGCTATACGTTTTCAAAATTTTGTTTAAGTCTGGAAATCGACTCGATACAGCTCCAGATCGTCACGAGTTCGACCTCGAGTTTTCTTACCTAAATTCCCGAGTGGTGCTCCGAGCTTTCCTCCCATCTTCCCCAAACCATCACAACTAATACCACCCATCCACGTGCACGTGCACGGCTACCATCGCCGCCGTTGGACGGTGCTGCGACCATCACCACATCGACGTCCATCCCCCAAAACAATACGAATACCCAAAATCTTGAATTAACCCTGAGAACGAAATCGAGGCATCTCGATAAAACAAACCCAACAACACACCACTAGAAAACAACCCCGTGCCACCTCCTCTGGCCATCAGAGCCCATGAAATCTTGCCTCGAGCTCCGCCTATCCTCACTGCCTCGATTGCCACCGGTGCGATCAGCTCCGGTGCAACGACGACGTTGCAGCGATTTGATTTGTCAACACCGTTCCAGTATGGGTTTAAACCCTAATCTCGATTCATTCTCCCCATTCATGCATTAGAAATTTTTTTCAATAATTTTCCTAGGATCGTAAGTGTTCAAGCCAACTTCACACACAATCCTACCATTTAAAAATTGTTAGATGGTCGGAAATCGATCAAAATATCATTTTCGTTCAACAATGAACTACACGTAACATAGGCAACTAAAAATTCCCAATTTCATCTTAAAAATCATAATTTGCAATGATGATTCAAGTTATAAACTTGAATTTGCATCTCATGACATTCGAGTCTAACAAAAATATGACATGTTTACTGTAAAAACCATTTCTTTCAACTGTGTAACATTTTTCTTCTGAAATTTTATTTTAAAATCATAGTTCATCCTTAAATACGCAAGTTTTATTTTGAGATCGAAGTCTAATAATGATCACATAATTAAAGATGGGGTTTTGAATAAGTGTGGTACTCTGAAAAAAAAAGACAGGGATGGCTTCAATCATGACAGGCATCCTACTTTCAAGTGTTTACACATAGAGGAATCTATATATATATATATATACATACATGGTAAAGTTACTTCAAATCTTAGATTTACAGCAACCATTTAGATATACTTAGTTTTATCTTTAAATTGTTACTCACTTGAAAATTTTATGACAGAGACTCCTCTTGTATTTGAAACTGCAGTGTCTTCTTCTCTTTTTTTCTTTCCTGGATCTTCTTGTTTATTTGGTTAATTGATCTTGAGTTTGGAAATATGTTGACACTTATTTTTTTTTTCTGGCTTCACTATGTTGTTATAAACAAGCTGAAACAAATATGGATGTGTTTATATAAAAGATTGTGTACAGGCTGAGGTATAGGCCAGTACTCTTTGCTCAGCATTTTATATTTCTTTTCTTTTATTTGTTGACTAAACCCATGCTTTGCTTCAGCTGATTTGATTTTTGATTTAGGCTAGAGGTAATGGCATTAAATGATTGTTTGTATTTAGCTAATTTATCCCTACATTCTACATATCAACATATGGTTTTGAATTTTTATGTATGTATTTATTTGTCTTATGTATTAATTTCTATTTCTAACTTATATATATTTATTTCTTTTTAAAAGCTTGATTATCCAACATTTAATTTATCACATATATTATATTTTAGAGTTGAACAATATATGTATGCACTTTGTTTGTATTTTATTTCACTTCATATATATATATATATTTTATATTTTTTTTAACTTAACTCAATTTAATATATATATATATATATATATATATACATAAGATGTTCAAATCCAAGTGATTTTAAATTCAAAAGAATTTGAAGTTTTATTTATTCAAATCAATACATTTTATTTATTTATTTTAAAACTTCTCAATTTTTTTTAATTACCAAAAATTTAAATAAATCACTAAATTTAAATTAAAAATTTTGGGATATTACAATATCCCCTCCTTAAGAAAATTTCGTCCTCGAAATTTGAAAGAGAGAGAAAAACAAGCAAAGAATACACGAATTCAGAAAAGAATAGTGAAATGGATTACCAGTTTAAGCCGAGATATCCACTCTGCAATTGGGATATGATTTCTGCATACTATCTTCAGTTTCCCAAGTGCAGTCCATTGGATCGCCACTCCACTGAACTTTGACCAATTTCACAATTTTGTTTCTCAATCTCTTCTCATCACGATCTACAATCTTTATTGGTTCTCTCTTGACTGTTAAATCAGGAGTGATTTCGAGATCCTGCTGAGCAGCTTCTTCAATAATACAGTCGGGATCATGCACATACTTCCGAAGGCTAGAAATGTGAAACACATCATGCACACCAAACAACCAGCTAGGCAGCTGCACTCAATAAGCTAAAGAACCGATCCTCTCCAGAATAGAAAAAGGACCAATATAACGCGGTGCCAATTTACCACTTTCCAAACCTCAATACACCTCGCATAGGAGATACTTTAAGAAAGACAGAGTCCCCAATCTGGAATTCCAAATCCCGCCTTCTACGATCATAATAACTCTTTTGACGACTCTGAGCTGTCTTCATTTTCTTCCATATAAAATCAACTTTCTCGGTGGCTTCTTTAATCATATCCGATCCAAGAATGAGTCTATCACTTGCCTCGATCCAACATGTAGGTGATCGACACGGACGACCATATAAAGCTTCAAAAGGAGCCATTTCTATACTGGCCTGATAGCTGTTATTATATGAGAATTCAACCAGATGTAAATGATCCTCCCATGAACCACCAAAATCATGAACGCAAGCATGCAATAGGTCTTCTAGAATTCGGTTGACCCTCTTAGTCTGCCCATCAGATTGCGGGTGATAAGCAGTACTGAAATTTAATTTCGTTCCCAATGCGGCTTGGAATGCCTCCCAAAATCTACTAGTGAAGATCGGATCACGATCACTCACTATACTGCTGGGAATACCATGGAGACGAACAATTTCCTTTATGTATATACCTGCTAAGCTTGCTGCAGTCCGAGTGGATTTCACTAGAATAAAGTGAGCTGTTTTGGTTAGACGGTCCACTATAACCCAAATCGCTTCATTTCCCTTCTTGGTTCGTGGCAATCCTTCGATGAAATCCATCGATACCTAATCCCATTTCCACTTCAGTACTTCCAAAGGTTGAAGTAAACCGGCCACTTTCTTTTGATCGCTTTTGATTTGTTGACAAGTAGCACAGCGACTCACATATATAGATATGTCTCTTTTCATCATCTTCCACCAAAATGTTCTTTTAATATCCCGATACATTTTGTAGACTTCTGGATGGATACTGTTTGGATTTATGGCATTCATCTAAAACTTCACGTTTCAGATCAGGGAAGTCTGGAACACAAATCCTGCCTTTTAATCTTATAACTCCTCTATTATCCATCCCAAAACTTGTGTCTTCTCCTTGGCAAATTCTTTTATAAATTCCCCGAAGAAACTCATCTTCATATTCCTTGCTCGCGATCTTCTTAAGAAGGGTAGAAGTGATAACAAGATGAGCAAGAATAGCGTGCTTTCTACTCAAAGCATCGACAACTACATTGGCTTTTCTCGGCATATATAGAATATCCAAGTCATAGGATGCCAGAAATTCCAACCAACGTTGTTGTCGCTTGGTTGAGCAACGCATCTCCTACTAGCCATGGTATATAAAGAAGGGAGGTTGTATGTTAGATCAACTTATAGTTGAATAAGTGTGACGACGAGTAATGTGTGTCATGTTTGAGATGTAGTGTAATGTGTATGAAAAGAATAACAGATCATTAAGCTATTCATGCTAACCCCAATAGGTGCACTTAGGCTCTTTAGATATGACGAAAGAGTTAATACTATCATTTCTCCTAATCGACATGTCAATATTCCTAAGATAGTTAGGAAGTGGATATGGAGCTTGAAATGTATAATGTCAGGTCCAGATTTAAAAATGCCATAAAAAGAGTAGAATATCAACTCCAGCCCTTATTTTGTCCACTATAACACTATTAGAAGAGGCGATCCTAAGGCATTTGGTGGCACCAGTGTCCTTGGGCAATGATGTACCAACAAATACAACAATTTTCTAAAGTTCCATATCTTCCCAATCTCCAAGGTTGCTTAAATATTTAGACTTTGGAAGGTCTGATTTAGCCATGAGGCTAGTCCTCATGAAATTTAGGCTTAACTAAATTCTCTCTCTTTGGTCCTTGTGCCTTTTCTCTTCCTTTGTGGCCATAAGGAAGGGGGGCTATCACTCGACTAGGGCCTTCCAGTAGTAATAAGCCTAAATTTCAGAAGGAGCTCATTGTTGAGAAGCTTATAATCCTTCTTTTCCTCAAGAGAAACTTGCCTTAATATATTAAGCATTTCAGTCAAGTCACCCCCAATATCGACCTTGATGATACTCAAAGAAACAGATTAAGTCAACAAATAGAACACCATGAAATGATAGAATAGATAACAAGAGAAATAGATATTCACATCCAGAATGCCATTTACAAAAGCAAGTGAATTGATAGGTCTTAAATTAAAAGAACTCATGTTTGAACATGTTGTGTTTTGAATAAAGGTCTTTAATGGGATTGAAGTTATTACATTCTTTGAATTAAAAAAAGGAAGATGATTTGGATTTTCTCTTGATATTGTATAGTAATCAGAACTATTTGTAAGTGGAGGTGAATTGTATAGCCTTATGAATATGATGTACGGATACACTAAGATCTCATACTCATATAGATGGTGCTGGAATGATGCAATCTTGTGGTAGAACAAAATCCATAAAAACAAAGGGTGTCACCACAACAAATATACCGTATTATAACATCAAAAAAAACATTGTATTAGGGGTTTCATAAAGTTTTTGCAAATGTAGTAATAGGTAGGGATGAGCATTTATTGATTAAAACCAAATAAACCAACCAAGCCAACTAAGTTTGGCCGGTTTGGTTTGGTTTTGTTAATTAATTGGTTGGTTTTAGTTTCCGTTTTCATATTTCTTTGGTTTATTAGTTGGGTTTGGTTTTCAATATTTGAAAACCAAACCTTTGAAAACCGAACCAACTAATTAAACCAAATTTAAAAATTAAGTTATTTAAAAGTAACAAAATTACTACTGACAGCGCTATTATTTATAATATTTTCATGATAGTATTGTTTTTCTTACAACTTATGTTAATCTTTTTGGAAGAGAAGTTTGTTTTTCAAAACATTTGCACCATATGGACTTAATTAATTGTTTTATTCTTATATTATATCAACAACCAAAACATCTAATTTACTTTAAGATAAACCAAATAAACCAACCAAACCAAAGTAAATATTATTGGTTTGGTTGGTTTCAGTTTAAAAAATAGCGATTTTGTTTGGTTTGGTTTACTTTTCTTGAATGGTTATTTTGGTTTTAATATTTTTGATCAATTTCAAACCGAACCAACAATTTGCTCACCCTTAGCAATACACGAAGTTGTAAAGGGCTAGCATCTTTCACAACGTTTTTTATGTTGCAAATAATCTTATAATAGTTACAATTACAACTGTTTTTAAATGTTGCGAAATGTGATTTACAGCTTTTTTATAATATTTTAGAATATTTTTTTACAACCTTTTTTAACTGTTGTGAAATATGTGCTACTTTAAAAAATAAAAAAATAAAATTTAAATAGATATTTCAATTAGAAACTTTATCCTAAATAGTAATAGAATTAAATTTTTAGAAATTGATATACATAAAATTCATCAATTAAAATAATAATACTTTATATACAATATAAAATTCACTTTACATATAATTTTCAAAAAATGATGCCACAATGCTCACACTACATCTCATCCACCATTAACAAAGAACCTTACATTTACATAAATTCTCAACCAATGCAATCAGCAATTTTAACATTCAAATTTGGCTCGATTTTCATCAGAGAATATGTAATTAGTATATTCCTCATATCTGCACATTCTTCTAGAACAATACTGATGTCACTAAGGCTCCCGTATACACTTTCCATATTGATCCATTCTTCTAGAAGCATTGCCCTCTCTTCTTTTAGCTTAGGAGTTAGATGTTTTAAAGTAGTCAAAAGTTTTCTAAAAAACAAAGTGCTTCCTTTGACTCATATTAGAGGAGAAAGAGAGAACATGAACTGTAAGTTTGGATCAGATTATGAGTGTGTAAAAAACAAGTCAGAAAATCACAACTATCATTTAAAATTTCCACACCTGGCATCCAAATTAGATGTAGTACTAATGTGGATCATTGAGGTAAGGCTGAAGAAAAATTTCAACATGCGTGTTATGTCTGTTGTGACGGATTCCACCTCGAGACCACACAAATCAAAACCCCAATGCACAGCGGAAAAACAAGACCGCGGTAAGAAGTGTAAAAATAACCAATCAATGTCTCAATGTAAATCTCGATCAATCCAAATCTGATCACAATTCTCAAATAAGCAATATAGAAATCAAAGAAATAACAAAAAATAAATCACATATTGATTTATAGTGGTTCCACTAACGTTCTGTTAGTGTATATCTACTTTAAAAGAGAGCTTTTATTAATATCGATGAGAAGAGTACAAGACATTGATTACAATGATCAAAATTCTAATAGAACTGATTTATGGAGAAAAGAATTGAAGAAAAATTAGTTTGATAAACCCTAATTAGTGGAGGCTAAAACCCTTGCAGTTGCTTTTCGTTACATCGAGATCTGAAACCTGAAGCTAGCTTAAATAGGTGAATAGAAAACCTAGGTAAAGTTCCAAATTTGCCCCTTTAAATATCATAAATCTTCATGTCAAACTCAGTCTAAAAACTAGTAGAAGTCGCCATAGACGTCTGTCATAATGGGACGTATGGTTTTACCCCCAAGTGCGGTCCATCGCATGGCTGTAACTACGGTCTGCAATCTCGATCTTCAACTACGGTCTGCAATCTCTATCTCCAACATATGGCTGTACCCCCAAGTGCAAAGACATATCTGGAAGTTTATTTTCTTCGATCCCTATCACGGCATAGTTCGAATCATAATAACCAACCAATTTGCAATCCATCGCCTTACTACAGCCAAAAACAAAACCATGAGATGATGTGCCTATAAGGTATCTCAATATAAGCTTCACAGCTTCCCAATGTGATTTTCCCGGATTAGCCATATATCGATTAACCATCCCTACAACATTTGCAATATCGGGCCTTGTACACATCATAGCATACATCAGACTTTCAACTGCACTAGCATATGACACATTTTCCATATAAGTCTTGTCTTTCTCCAAGATAGATGACCCCTAACTCGAAAGCTTCATATGCAAACGTAAAGGTGTATTTGACCCCTATGCATTCTCCATGCTAAACCGTCAAAACACTTTCTCTATATACTCCTTTTGAGTTAGTTTCAACTCAAAACGCTTTCGATCTCTTTCTATTTCCATGCCCAGTATTCTTCTTGCTTCTCCAAGATCCTTCATTTCAAACTCTTATTTCAAACTTAGTCTTAGCTAGTTGATTTCATTCTTATCTTTAGAAGCAATAAGCATGTTATCCACGTGTAAGAGTAAATACACCCAACAAAATTTTTTCAACTTCTTAAATAAATACAAGCATCCTTAATGCTTCTATCAAAACTATTTTCAAGCATAAAATGCTCAAATCTCTTGTACCATTGTCTAGGTGATTGCTTTAAACCATATAGTGATTTCTTTAGCTTGCAAACCAAATTTGACTTACCATCCACAAAAAAACTTCTGGTTGCTCAATGTAGATGTCTTTATACAAGTCTCCATGCAAGAAAACGGTTTTCACATCATGTTGCTCCAACTCCAAGTCGTGAATAACAACTATGGCAAGTAATATCCGAATAGAAGTATGGCGCATAATCGGTGCAATTATCTCATCCTACTTCTTCCTCTTCCTTTGTGCAGATCCCTTAGCCACTAGCCTGGCTTGACCTCCCATCGTCCTTTACCTTGTATATCCATTTGCAACCAATAGCACGGTTTCCTTTAGCAAGTGGAACCAAATCCTAAGTTTGATTCTTCAATAATGATTGCATCTTTTCCTCCATGGTACAAATCCATTTTGAGCTATCACTCAATTCCATGACGTCATCAAGGTCCATCGGCTCATCTTGGATTACATGAAGAGCATGGTCTAAATTATCACAAAAGCTAAGATAGTTCCAATCACCATATCTTTCGAGTGGCCTTATTGTACGAAGACTAACCCGAGTAGTAATACCATCACCCAAACTCCCTTCAGCTGCACCTTGAACCGAAACTTCTCTAGAATTATACACATCACCAACACTACTGGAGGCACCTTGTGGACTATGTGATGTAACATCAACCGCTACCTCCTCGCAAACATCTCCAACAACTCTACTCTCTCTACTCCTTGGACAATATGCGGAAATAACTTCCTTCTCCTTTGATTCACCATAAACCAAATCCAAAACTTTCGATGAGCTTTTATTCTCCTTGAACAATGTTGACTCATCAAAAGTAACATAATGATAATTCACTACCTTCTTCATTTTCAGATTCCAAATCCGATAGCCTTTTACTCCATTTGTATAACCAAGCAAAATCCCCTTGAAAGCTCTAGGTTTAATCTTATCATTTCCAGGATCATGCACATAAACCGGACTACCAAACACACGAAGATAGTTGATGTCAATGCTCTTTCCATTTCACACTTCCTCCAGAATTTTGTTACCAATAATTGAGCATGGCATTCGATTAATAATATGAAATGTGGTTGACAAAGCTTCAACCCAAAATCCATTAGCCAAACCTGATGTCAATCTCAAGCATCAAGCTTTCTCAAGTAAAGTATGATTCATCCTCTTCGCAATACCATTCAATTGTGGATCTCTCGGTGTAGTAAAATGCTTCTGAATACCATGATGCTTGCAGAACTCCAAAAATCCTCCGGAAACATACTCTCCACCATTGTCGGACCTCAAGTTCTTCAAAGACTTGCCACTCTCATTCTCAACAAGTGATTTCCATGCTTTGAACTTTGCAAATGCCTTCGACTTGGCCTTCATTACATACACTCGTAATTTCTGAGAAAAATCATCTACGAAAGAAATATAATATCGAGCTTCAACCAAAGAAGCTACCGGTGCCGTTCCCCAAACATCTATGTGAACATACTCAAAAATCCTTCTCGAATCATGTTTTTTCCCTCATCGAGTAAAATTTTAATTTTCTTCCCCATGACACATTCTTCGCAAAACTCTAATTTGTTGAAACTCTCTCCACCGATCATCTCCTCTTCCAAAAAATATCCAAACTCCTCTTCGAGACATGACCTATCCTCAAATGCCACAACCTACTCGCATCTAAGCCACGAGAACTATCAACTTCTACACAAGTTTCACCTTCTACAGTCACTCCTTGAAGCAAATAAATACCATGAGTCCTAGCACCCTTCATCACTGTAATTGTAACGACCCGTAAAGTTTCAACTGTTTTAATAACGTAATTAGTTGAAATTTTGTGAAATTTTAAACGATAAAATTTTGAAATATAAATTTGATATTTAGAATGCGTTTAGTTAAACATAACAACTGGTAAATTTTCGTCCGAAAATATGAAAGTTTATTTTGCGCGTAAATTTACTTCAATTTAATCAGTTAAAAAGCGATGAAAATAAAATGTTTCCGAACCCTAAATATTTTTACATAGAAAAATTCTAAACCATCTTCTGAGCAAGATGTCAGTTTGTCGTTTTTCCAAATTCGGACATCTTTGGCTTCGTCAATCTTATTTTTCAGTGTTTTTCTTGCATTTTCCGCTATTAGAAAATTCGAATTTTTGTAATTCAATCGTATCACTGATAGCTGTATACCGTTTTGATCGTCTCGTCGTGCTGATCTCTACGGTATATTCAATTTTCAATTTTGATGTTCGTACACGACGAAAAACGCGAAACCGGTAGTCGTATCGGTATCGATTTTAAAACCTTTTGGTTTTCCCTTTGCTTTTTATATTTCACCGTCTTTTAACCAATAGCCTTTTCATTTCATATTCCCAGAGAATTTATAGTGACCATCTATTTTCATGAACATTTATTTATTTCATCTACTTTATGGCTGCTTGTTTCTTTATCCACCCTTTCGTTTCCAGTTAATAGCTTTGAATAGGAAATTTTACATATGAGTTATCATATGAGTTTTATACTGCCTTTGCATCTTTGTCTACCTCCACCTAACAACATGCCAGTACTCGCCTACTTCATCTCGTAGCCCCTCTTTCACTTTCTTCCCGCTTGGCCTTACACCGTCACATCACCATCATCAAGCCTCTGCCTTGAGCCACCGAAGCTGCCGAACGATCCCACACAGAGGCCGAACATCACTTCCCCCTCCAGCCCGCTCACGCAAGCACACATGCACCCTGACCTCGAGATCCACAACACCGACCAACCACTTGCTCGGCCAAGACCTGAAACCCATGCAACCTCCATAGCAATAACCAACCCGAGCTCGAACCCCACGGCCTCTGCCTAGCTTATCTCCACAATCGCGTGGACAACCCATCACCCACTGGCAAGTTGAAGCCGCTCACCTTCACCGTCCACTGCTTGCAAATGTCATATCACTCAAAATCACCTCCAGATCCCATCCTCTGCCAGTGCTCGACAACCCCACCACAACCGCTTGGCCACGCAACCATCTCCCAGCACCTCATCCCAATCCATCAGCCGTGTCTTGTTGCCGAGCTCCACGCAAACTCTTTGAGACCCACCACCCTCCTCCTTCATGGCCGAGCTTCTTTGACTATCTTCATTTAGGTATATTTTATATATTTATACTTTTATGTTATAAAGTATGTTTTATACATGCTGTTGTATAAATATGCATAGCAGCCTGTATATTTTTACTTTTTCGTAGTAGCTTGGTTAAAGTAGTATAGTTTTAAAAGGTGTTGCATGTGAAGTATATATATTAATATATGTATATGTATTAGTTTATCGTATTGTTTATAAAGTATGTCTATATATAAATATAAGTTGGTTTATATGAAATGTTAGTCTGTTGCCTATGTACTTATATATTTACATAAGTTATATATACAAGCTGCTGCTCACAGTCATAGGTTTGCATAAGAGCATATATTGGATCTTTATGAGTCTACATATGTATTTTATTATAAACTAAGCTTATTGTAAATATTTATAATAATAATAATAATATAATAAGTGTGAAAGTTTATATGCTAGTTTTATATATAAATTTAAATATGTATATTGTCGTGAATACCAGCCTACATATAGTTTGAGTAACATGTGTATATTTGGATAAGTTCTGCATATGTTCATTTAAATATTGATCCTAAGAAGAAAATCATATATATATTTCGTATGACAGTATATATGAATTTTATAATGTGGTTGTTGCATATATTAGTTCACATAAGTTTTACAGAAATATACAAGTGATAGTATTGAATGTATAAGTGATTTGTTATATCAGTTTGGAAATATAGTTTGAATTTGTTTATAACTGTTCTATATTTATATAGGTGGTAATAACTGTTATATGTTGGGCATTTTACGTATGTATATTGTCAAAGTGAATTCGAATATTTACTTAAGCTTTGCTGTATTTTGAAACAGTTTTAATAAGAAAATATAATGATTTTTGTCCGTATACTACAAAAGAAATACGTCTGCCAAAATATATGTGTCTTTTATACATTATATATATGGTACAAGCTATATTACTTTATATTATGTATAGGTATGGGTTGTAAATATAATATGTAAGCTTTGTTTTTGAGATAGCTACCTGCAGCATTGTATATAGATATGACAGTTTATACATTTTATAACGCATAAAGTATACAAAGTATAAAGTTTATATATGTGGTATTTGAGATGTTGCAGTGAAAATACATTATTTATGTAAGTATTTTGTTGTTTAATAAGTATATATATATATATGTATCTATTTTGAGTGATATATGGTATATGTATGTTTGATTTCTTATATATATGTTTGAAAATACATTTATATGGTTTAGATTTAAATGTATTTGAATTTAGAATATGATTTCTTTTATATGAAATTAATTATATATGGTTATATATAAGCTCACTTATACCACTTGTCATCATCGATCGGTTTTAATTTGATTTCGTCAATCCCATCTATCAGCTTGATCGTCGATTCGTACCAAGTCTTGCTTTGTTTGGGAATTCATACCTGGATTTCGTAACTCAATTTCTTCATCAAAACCCACCCAGCCACGAAAGGTGAGCAATCACTCACGATTAACGTTCTTTTATTTATTAAATTTGATTTCAATTGAAACGACAATTGAAATATACTGCTGTTTGATATTTACACTGTTATTACCTGTATCAGTTCACCTGTGACATCTGACACCATTATCTATTATATATGCAATGATAATCCAGTTTGGTTGTTAAATGATTGATTGTTTGATGTTTATATTGGACGTTAAATTGTTAATGATGTAAGTGAATAATTTGAAATTGAAATTGACGTAGGATAGTTAGATTTGATATATGTGTTAAAATTGATTAAATGACATTTGTATAATATGAGCCCTTTTAACTGTTAAATTTATTGACACGTAGGATTTGTTTAATTACACCTTGAACCACTGAATGTATGTTGTTAAATTGATGATGTATGAAATTGTAAATAGATGACAAGTGAAAACCGTAATGTAATAATCTTTAATCTACATGAAATGATAGTGTAGATTCTAGAAATAATTATATTAATTCGCACAAACAACAATGTGAATTAATACGATTATTTCGGGATTATTTGAATTGATTATTGGATTGATATTGATTGTTGTTATTGCTTGTTTATTTACTTTGACACCATCCCAGTTATCACACTACAAGTTCCCTTTATTATGCTTTGATTTTGAATTGAATTGGAATCGGGTTGAAATGATAAATACCCAAAATTGAACTTTGACCTAGGATAGGAAATTAAATAAAACCCGATTGGTCAATAATTTGATTTAAAAATAAAATGAAGATTTTATTTGAATAAATAACATGGTTTTGAAATGAAGTTGAAATTTGAATTTTAATGAAAGGAAAATGTTAATATTTAATAATATGAAACAAAATATTAACAATGTAATTGATGAAAGAATGTTGTTTAATTTGAGAAATGATTGAATTAAGTTTGAAATTATAATTAAGTTTGAAATTATTTAACTTTGAAATGATTTAATAATTAAGTTTGAAATTATAATTAAGTTTGAAATTATTAAACTTTGAAATTATTTAATAATTAAGTTTGAAATTATAATTAAGTTTGAAATTATTAAACTTTGAAATTATTTAATAATTAAGTTTTGAATTATTTAAAATTTAAATAAGATTGAATGATTTAATGATCAAATTGAATTGAATTCTTTAATAAGTAAAATTGAACTTTTGAATAAGTAAATTTACTTCGTAAATAATTGAAATTGAGTTTTCTTTATTAATTAAGTTTTGGAAAATTATTTAAGTAAGTAAATAAGTGAAATTGAATTTCTTTAACAAGAAATAAAATGTGATATTTTTTGAAATTAATGTAAGACTTGTAACTTAAAGAATTTGATTTGACGAATTTAACTTAATTAAATTTGTAAGTTTTGATATAATGGCATTGAACTTAAGTAATTGTTTTAATGAATTGGAAATAAAATAGAAATTGTTTTAAATGAAAATTTACTTAACGAATATTGAATGAAATCGATAAATGAACTTAAATTGATTTGAATGTAGATTTAATCATTGAAATGATTTCGGAATGAAATTTATATATGAATTTGAATCAATATTTGAATTGTTTTAAATAGAAATTGAAATTGAATTATAAGCTTTTGAAATGGTAATTTGGAAGTTTTGAAACGTAAATTATGAATTTGGAAGTTTTGAAATGTAAATTATGGAAATTGTTTTGGAAAGACAAATGAAACGTTGGTTTACAAATTCTAATTGAAATTATAATTGATTTGGTTTTTGAAAGTTATTAACAACCAATCGGTGTAATAATTACGAAAGTTATTAAAGAGACTGGAATCGGTTATGGACATACTCTCTGTCTAAATCGAAAACCACTTTAATAACTATACGTGGAGTGATGATCCAGAATGAAGTGGTTGGAATGATGTTCGTGATGACTGAAGAAAGAGAACGATAATGGATAGCCTTGACACTTGTGTCAAATTGGAAATGACTAAAACAGGAGCCGTGCCGGGCCAATGGAGGTCAGCTACCTCAAGCGAACACACTTCTTCGAACTACTCATTACTTGTTGTCGATTGGTGCACCCTTGATTTTGGGAGTGTTGTTTCGCGGTGTTGCGGTCGCTGCGGCGATGCGTTCTCACCAGTCCGGATCAGGCGAACGGTAGTTTCACTACCTTGGGTATTGCCTCATGTGCCTTGTCATACTTGTATTCCTTTATACGCGACCACTACGAATTTGTTTTGTACCTTTAGTATATGGATTGCCCTCTGGTGACTTCCGGTCTTGGGGAAACTACGGTCTTGTATATGCTCTTGGGAATAAAAATGTGTTAAGGGTGGAATGGGCCATGACTTAACACTATTTTGATATTTTATATTACTAATAGGCATTATCTACTTATCGTACACTACTACATAGTAGATAGTTTAACGGATCCTTAAAGGATTGTTATTCCAACATCCTTTGAGTTACTTGTATTTCAATTGCTATTTCACTTGAGTTGGATTTATTGATATAAGAATGTTAATCCTGACTCGAGTGTCTTGTGTTTTGCTTTACGCTCGGGTCATACTGAGTGTACCAGTATTCGAGACTCACCTTTGAAGTTGGAGCTTTGCTTGAAGATCCAGCCATCTATTCTGCTTTCAGTATTCGATGATTCCAGTGATGTATTCTGATTTGTATCTGATGTATCGTATTACTCTTCCGTTGTATCTGGTTTAACTCTGATGTAACTTATACATTTATATAGTAGCTTCATAAACTACTATCTCTTTTATTTCCGCTGCATTTATTACTCTGTGTCTGTGATCTGTGATTATTTATTTACTGTATATGTTCAGTTTTGCCAAATTTAAATTAACAACGCGGTATTTTGAGCAATTCAATTCCGGCATGAGTGTCTACCTATACACTTATAATGGATGCGAATGGTCCAAAATATCGGGTCGTTACAGTAACGACCTTGAATTTCCGACCAAATTTAAAATTTTAAACCCATCGTTTTAATATCAAAATTTGAAATTTATATACGATTTCAATTAACATCCAAACTTTTTTTATAAAATGCGTCTAGTGAGTCATGAATATGGGAAATGTTTCATCGCAAAATATTGCAGTAAATTTCATTCGTGTTTACTGTATATCAGTTCATATAAAGCTGCGAAAGATTTTTCTTTCAAATCCAAATATTTTTGCACAGTAATGTTGTAAAAATTATTCTGATCAAAGTAGTATATGATTCGTGTAAATTGGAGTCCGGCGTAAAAATATAGTCGCATCAGTTTAACCGTTCCAAACGGACCGGTTAAACAAATTTCAGCCCAAGTTCTTCAGCCCATTTACAAAAGAAAATTTGAAAGTAAAATCTCAGCTGATGCAATTATTACGGTAGTTGGAAGCTAGGAGTTGGCTGGGAAATTGGTGTGGACGTTTGGAAATTCGGTGAAAATTTGGGAATATGCGTGACACTTGGAAGCTCAAAAAAATTTATTACTGTTACCAAATTTTCAAAGTTAAAAGAAAACTCTTACACTACATTCATTTCACGGTTCACTGCTCACCTCAATTAGTAGCTTCAGGTACTTCTTCTTTCTTCTTCCTCATGTTTTCTTTCTTCTGCAAAAAAAAAGATGGCCGAACGAATGAACACCACACCCTCGTATCACTTCCCTCTACAAAAAAAATTTCACCTGAAACCTTGACTCACCGGACCCACCTAGACCTTATCTCCACATCGCAGCTCCGCTCGGAATCCTCCTCCCATAACTCCATGAATTCCCTTTATCGAAAACCACTCGCACCATTTCACTTCCCTCAGCCCGCGCACTTACGCACGACCACCATTCCGAAGCCTCTGCCCTAGCCAGTCACCACCAAGCTCCGGCCGTGCAATCCTCCAGCCACCGGAACCCTGTCCAGGCCCTCGCGCCACCACTTTTCCATGCCCTGCCACGACAGTACCCTAACCATGTCTTCCATGTGCTTTGCGGTGCTTCGGTGTGCATGATAGATGTACACGAACGTGTACAGGCAGAAATGGAAGAAACAAATGGCTTGGTTTTGTTTAAAAAAATGATGGAAAAATGAGTTGCGTGAGTGAATTGTGAGTTGCGTGTGTTATAGCTTGCAGATGGAAGAGTGCATGATGATGGCAACTTGTATATTTCCTGGGAAGTCAAGGCCTATAAAAAAATGAAACTGAGATCAGCAAATAACTTTTAGATATTGTAGAAGAAATAGTTACGCAAATATCTATTTTTGGTTGCTGAAAATAGTAATCACTTTTTCTTTGTTTGTTGTGTGCAGAAGCGACCGATTAAGCTTTTTACAGCAACATCGATTTCCAGCTTTCGTCCTTTCCTTTGTCATCGTGTCCGTTGTTCGTGTTGTACCGACTTCATTCGTGCTTCTTCTTGCTTTGTGTCAATTTCTTTATCTATGAAAGGTGAATTAATTTTCATGACTTATATTCTTATGCATGTATGGTTGATAACTGTTCATTGTGATGTTGAAATTGGATGTTAATTGTTATTGTTAAAGTGATAAATAATATGCAATTGAATTTGTTATAGGATAATTAACAAATTAAAATGGATTTATAGGTTGAATATTGATTAGTTAAATTTGGCCCTTTTTATGCTAAATAAAGTGACATGTAGAAATAGTGTTAACTACACCTTGAACCATTGAATGTATGATTGATGTAGTATAATTTGAATAATAGACATCAAGTGAAAAACCGTAATGTAATAATCTTTAACCTACATGAAATGATAATGTAGATTCTAGGAATAATTTTATTAATTTGCATAAATAACAAATGTAAATTAATACGATTATTTCGGGATTATTGAATAAATTGTTGGATTGTTATGTATGGTTGTTATTGCTTGTTTATTTACTTTGACACCATCCCAGTTATCACTCTGCAAGTTCCCTTTGCTATGCTTTGATTTTGTATTGAAATGGAATCGGGTTGAAATGATAAATACCTAAATAAGCTTTGACTTGGATAGAAAATTTAATAAAACCTGATTGGTTAATAATTTGATTTAAAATAAAATAAATATTTTATTTGAATAATAATAAGGTTTTGAAATAAAAATTGGAACGTAAATTTTGATGAAAGGAAATTGTTAATATTTGAAAACTGAAACAAAATATTAGCGTAGTAATTGATGAAGAACGTTGTTTAAAAATTAATTATTTAATAATTAAATTTGGAATTACTAATAATTAAGTTTTGGAATTATTAATAATTAAGTTTTGAAATTAGTTAATAACTAAGTTTTGAAATTATTTAGTAATTAGATAAGATTGAATTATTTAATATTAAATAAAATTGAATTCTTTAAAGAAGGAAAATTGAACTTTTCAATAAGTGAAACTAAGTTTCTTTATTAACCGAGTTTTGAAATTTGTAACCAATTAAATAAATAAATGAAATTGAATTTCTTTAACAAGAAATAAAATGCCTTTTATTGAAACAAATGTAAGACTTAAAGAATTTGATTTGACGAAATTAACTTAATTAGAATTGTAAACTTTGATATAATAAAGTTGAACGTAAGTAATTGATTTAATGAATTTGAGATTAAATGGAAAGTGTTTTAACTGATAAATTAACTTAACGAACATTAAACGAAATTGATAAATGAGTTAAACTGATTTGAATGTTAAATTAAATTCATTTTAAATGATTATGGAATGAAACTTATATTCAAATTTAAATGAATATTTGAATTGTTTTAAAACAATTTAGAAATTGAATTATAGAGTTTGAAATGGAAATTTGGAAGTTATGAATCGTAAACTTTAGAAATTGTTTAGAAAGACAAATGAAATAATGATTTACAAATCCTAATTGAAATTGGAATTGTTTCAGTTTTGAAATATATTAGACGACCAATCGGTGAAATAATTACGAAGGTTATTAAAGAGACCGGAATCGGTTAGGGACATACTCACTGTCTAAACCGAAAACCACTCTGATAACTATACGCGGAGTATGATCCAGAATGAAGTGGTTGGATTGACGTACGTTGATGATTGAAGAAAGTGAACAATAATGGATAGCCTTGACACTTGTGTCAAATTAGAAATGACTAAAACAGGAGCCGTCCCGGGCCAAATGGGGTTAGCTACCTCGAGCGAACACACTTCTTCGTAAACTACTCATTACTTTGTGATTGATTGGTGCACACCCTTGAATTGGGAGTGTTGTTTCGCGGTGTTGGGATCATTGCGGCGATGCGTTCTCACCAGTCCGGATCAGGCAAACGGTAGTTTCACTACCTTGGGTATTGCCTCATGTGCCTTATCATACTTATATCCCTATACGCGACCACTACGAATTTGTTTCGTGTTATACCTATAGAGTATTCCCTGATATCCCACTAGTTTACGGTAGAGTTTACAGTGCTGTATAGACTATGATGCTTATATAAATGTGTTAAGGAGAATAATGGTATCGCCTTAACGCTATTTTGATACCTTATATTACTGATAGGCATTATCTACTTAGCGTACAATATTACATAGTATATAGTTTTATGGATCCTGAAAGATGTTATTCCATTCATCTTTGAGTTACCATTATTTTTAATTTTGAACCATATTATCTGTATAAGAATATATGTCCTGATTCGAGTGTTTGTTTATGCTTATACTCGGATCAGACTGAGGATTTCTGTTGTTGTTCTGCTTGGACTTGAAGACCGAAGACTATCATTATCTTACCTTATCAGTATTGTTCTTTCTATTTGGACTATTGGACATCTATGTTGTTCTATTTCATTTTATTCGAGACATTATTGTATTTATGGGTAGCTTCATGAACTACTCTTATGACTATGTTGTAATTCCGCTGCACTATTCTGTTACGATGTATTTTCAGTACCCAACATCTTACTCTTCTAAGCCATATTATTTTCAACAAAAAAAAACGATCACCATAATATTTCCACCATCCGGAGATTTTACGCATCATTTGCACTCTCAAAACTATGTTTTTAGGATGATAACGAGCAGCAAAAGTTGGATATTGAACGACAAAAACAAAAACAATTGACTATGGATAAAGATTTGATGGGATGGATGAAGTTAAAATGCAATATTGGATGGGGTGTAAGAGACAAATAGTTATATCTAGGTTCCCTCAATTGTAGTCTGTTTTAATCTTAGCATTTTTTTATTTGTATTATTTTCAGAGTACGTTTTGTTTTTATAAATCTGTTGAATTTGGTTATTAGTTACTATTGCACTATTTTTGTTTCCATACAAAGTGCGTACCCAAGTTAAATAACATTTTGAAGGAAATGCAATACAATTGATACATTAACTAAAGTACGAGTACATCATAAATTCATAAACACATATGTAAAGTTGAACTAACAATCTCGCAAGTATTCCACATATGATTTATAAGGTCTTTTTGTAACTTATTCTGAAGTTGTGCGTCTTGAAATATAAGTTGTCGTTCCACGTGAATGTTGAAAGCTTCTTTAATTATAAGAATGTCGTCTCAGAATATATATAGCATTTGCGTTGCACCATCATATTTGTAGTGATGATGTTCTTCATCATATCGTTCGTCTTTAATACTCATATTATGTAGAATAATACACGTAAACATGATTATGGACATCTTTTCTCGAGACCACAATCGACAAGGATTACTAATCATTGCAAATCTTGATTGGGGGACACCAAAAGCTCTTTCCACATCTTTACTTTGTCCCTCTTCCATCACAACAAACTTTGCTTGGTTTTCTTTTATCAGATTTAGACCTATTTTAACAAAAGTGCTCCACTTTGGATAAATCTCAATGCCTATGTAATATCCATAGTCTTAAGTGTTTTTCTCAACAGTAATTGCCACCAAAGTTACTTAGACAAGTGCCAGATCATTAAATAAGTTTGACCTCTCAATAAAATTTATGTCATCACTACGCCATAGATTGCATACTGCAACACCAAAGAAGTGATGCAGGAAGTGCCAAAAAATGTTGCTGTAGGCTAAAAAAGGGCAAAGGCAACACTTTCTCGGTGATGCATTTTGCCGCGTTGCCGCAGACCTCAAAGGCAACATTTTGACTATCTAAGGCAACATTAGAAATATTGTTGCAATAGAACCCTATTTGGGTCTATGGCAACATCCATAGGTGTCTGTACCAACATTCCAAAATATTGCTATAGATATTAACTTTCTGAAATTGTGGGGCCCACAATGTAGAGCATATTTGATTTTTTAATAGAAATAAATTTTTATTTAATAAAATGCTATTGCACAGAATTTGATATTCAAACAGTAATTTATTTAAATAAATATTTTATTTCAACATTTAAAATAGTACAAATTCCTGACTCCACTATTTTACAATTCAATGATAAATAACACCGATATTCACATATACAGATATTCCTCACTACATCACTCAGTTCACTCATTACATATGCAGTTTCAATTTATATAGACATCGACACTGACAAATATATGACGAGCCAAGTGCCGAGCCGAAGGCGAGCCGAGAAGCGGGTCCGGGTGCAGTGCCGGCGGGGGTCCGGGGCACAAATGAACACCTCCTACGAATTTGAACACCTCCTCGATGATTGACTTTTGCAACTCTTTCATGGCTTCTTCTGAATCATCCGACCTTTTTCCAGCCATCATTCTTAGCAAATTGTTCAGTGAAAACTGAAATAACCTTGCTTTTAGCTCTGCCTTGGTAAAAGACCTGAAACCATGATAAATAAAAATTGACATTTCATCATACATGTTGCGTGTTAATAAGTAATACATTACCCTTCATCGAACATGTTGCCTAATCACCTAATCACAATCGCTGGCATAACCACCCATTCTTTCCTTCCACAAAACAATAACAGCAACCTACCATTCCACCACCAACTTCCTTTCACCAATCCAAACTGCCTTAACCCAAACTCCTCCCTGCTACATTTCAAGCAACAACAACCTTCTGTCTACTGAAACCATTTTTGCCCCACGACCTGAGCCAACAGCAGCTGCTAGCTTGACCACAGGATCTCTAGTCTCTTCACCACATGCTAAAGGCAGCCTTCCACCTGCCTTTTTTCCAACACTGCTTTCTTTTGATCTATGGAAGTTCAAACTCTCAACGACCCCTGTGCCATTTATTTCAGCTATATCTGCAAACTCCGCCTCACAATCATCCTCTACAACTTCATTCAGAGGATCAAAACTATTATATAGAAACAAGTTAAAACTACACTCATCTGAGGCCAATTTCAGCTCTGCATTTCTAAAAATGATGAACTGAAGTCCAATACAGTCTGGTCAAGCAACATACAATTGCTAGCTGGTTTTTCCTCAAATACTGTCCTTGAATTTTCTCCAAGAATGGAAAAGATAGATTCCCCTTCAACAAGTTGTTCGATGGGAATACATTTGTCATTGAAGTCTGGCCTAGCTTCCATGGAGGGAAATCCGATGTCACATTGTTCATTCTCCATGAATGCGTCAGAAATAAGACTATTCAGCATGTACTCATAACAGCCAAGCAGCTCTCCCATAAGCTTCAATTTCTCGGATTCATAAAGAGAGTTTATTAAATTTAAGAATTTTAACGCAGCAAGTATGAAACCGCATTCTTGGATGCTCGCAAATCTGGGTCTAAAAATATTGGATTTAGATCTGAGATTTGCCATGGAAGCAGCTGAACAAGAGAATCTTTGATGACCCACTTCCCCACACCTAAAACAACGCACGGGATCCCTATAATCCCTAGCCTTGTGCCTTTTTCACGGTTAATTTTGTTTTTGGAAGAAAAAAAAAGAAACGAAAATATGATTTAGAAATTAGGGATTTGGAAATTGGGGGTGAGAACGAAAATGATATGAAAAGTAAAGCGGGAAAACGAAAATTTGGAGCAAATTGTAGCGGTGATCCAGTTTAACAATCGGATTAAATGTAGACCGTTGGATCGTATTCACGCGGATTGCTAATTTTATTAATTTTTTAATTTGAATACATCTATAGCTACTGCAACATCTTGTTGATACCTATGCTAACACCTTGAAGCGACTGTTGTAATAGACAAAAATCAGCATACCTATCGTTACATTATAGCTAGCAACACCATGTAATTTCGTTGCAGTAGGCCATCTATGGCGTAGTGCATTATTAGATCTAGAAATTCCGAAAAAAGCATGCCAGATCCACAAATCATAAGAAGTAACCATTTCCAAACTTATAGTTGTCATCTTTCTTTACTATTGTAAGCTTCATTAGATGCTTTGAAGGCAGTTCTTCCATTCCTAATGCATATAGTCGAGACTTCTTAGCATGCCATGTTATCTTCTGCTTTCATATGTTTCTATAATCTGCAAAACATCATCCTCGTTCAGAGGTTTTTGGTACTTAGTGCCACAGACGTCTATAATAGTTTAACAGAATTTGTTGAGAGTATCTAGTGCGGTACTCTCTACAGTTCGATGTACATCGTTTTGTGCATCTGCGGGATTTGACAGATGTAGGAAGAGCGTTTATTTCTTAATTCATGGTTGACATATTTTGATTTGAAGCCAAAAATTTATGAGTTGGAACCAAAATAAAAACTTACTTATATCAAAGAAGAATGTTAGAAAAGAAAATCTCTAAATGTATATAAAAGTAATACTTTGTATCATATATAAGTTGCAATAATTTAGATCATACACATGCCTAAATTTTATTAACATTTTTAAAATTTCTAAATTTTTTATATATTTTATAGAATTTTAAATTAATTTAAAACGTAAACCCTTTTATTTTGAATTTTATGATTTGTTTTTGAATTTTATAAATATTTTTAAATTTAATTTATAGAATTTCAAAATTTTAGACTTTTTGAAATATTGATATTAAATATAATTATTAATTATAATCATTAAATATTAAATACGAAATGGTACATAACTCTTCTTAATTATCAAATATTAATCATTAATTTATTAGTTAATTATTTTTTTGAAAGAAATGTGTTATCCTCTAAAGTAGAGGAAAGCATAAATATGAATATATATCATCAAGAATAAAGGAGCCGCCAACATGTTTGGCAGGTAACAAATCATAACATATAACAACAACAATATCAAAAATAAAAACTCTAGTACATAAGGTAACTTCTCAAATGAGCTCCGGCAATGCCACTACCTATTTCACTTCAGTATCGAACTCCAACAAGGCCAATGCCTAATAGTGAAGTGTTAGAAGCAACCAAAATAAGAAATTGTGTATCCAAATGCACAAGCGAGAACAACAAGCAAAACCACTAGTGAATGAATGCTACACAACTAGCGCGGACGATCTATATCCATGTAACAACCAAGAATTTTAGTTATTTGAAAGCAGAATATTTAAAAGATAATTTTTAACTTGAATTTCAGTCTAATAATTTATAGGGTGATTTAATTGTTAATTTAATAATTGAAATTGCTCAAATAATTAAATCTTGAGTTTTAAGCTTGATAAAAATAATTTAAAGGCTTATCAAATTTATATTAATAAGAATGAAGATAATAAAACTTTTTAAAATTAATTTAAAAGTGATTTGTTCGATTTTAAAAATAGCTCGTTTAAATAAACATATAAAAATAGCCTTCCGGGGCACAGTCTCGGATTTTGACGAATCCGGTTCCATTGAATCCGTAATAGTGTATTATTATCAGATTTCAAATTTTTTAGTGTTTAGAATTATCATTTGGTCATACAAAGTAAAAATGCGTTGAAATTAATATCGAAAATTCAATATAATAATTGGGTCCAAAAAACTATCTTCTCCGTACGATCAAATTAGGACTTGAAACCTTTTTTACTGTATTCGGAATAGGGGCATAACATTATAAATACCTAGGGACATGCCTCGATAGAGGTTTGAGATTCTAAGTTACGTAAAATGTGACATTTTTAAATTTAATTTACATACATATATATATACACACATATATATATATATATTCTAGTCAAATCTGTCTTATCCTCTACAACTATGATCGTGACTTTACCTATTCATAAAATGCATCTTCTTCCTTTAAACCACACGCAACAGTAACAACCAAGCACAGTCAAATAGAAAAAAACCAACTTCAAAAATGTATCCACTCAATAGAAAAATTCGAAAACACTTCCTAAATTCGTGTTTTTCCATGGGCTTCATTTTGATATGGGTTTGATGGAGCTCTATAAAGATTCCTGAGGTTCGAATATTTATAGTAAGGCATAGGCAAAACTAAGGTTACAATTTATAGGAAATTGGCTCATCGATTTGCCAAATAGAGTTGATATTTGGGTTCGTCACCAAAAACCGCACCTAGGCCCTTGATTTGGTGAAGCTCGGTCGTGGTTAGGGGCATGCGACGTCTGTACGTACGCAATGAACAATGGGTTGTCGCAATTTATTTTAAGGCATGGAGCTCGAATTTCTCAGGTGGAGAAGGAAGTACTTGATAAGAGAGGCACATCAAAGCTTGTTTGAGGTGATTACGTGGTGGATTGGGGATGGGAGTGGTAGATGAAGCTGTGGCCATGGTGGATTCAAGTGTGGGAGGCGGCAATTTGAAATTTGGGAAAGATACTGTAGATGGTGGGCCGGGTCTATGATGTTGGGTATGTGTTTCTTTTGTTTTAAGAAAAGTTAAATTGTATATCAATTAAATTATCGATTAACTTATAAAAGGTACATCTCTCTCATACCAGGTCCGTTTTGGATGGCACTTTTTGCATTGCAATCGTAATGGCGAGATCTTCGAAACAAATTTTTTTTGGATGGGTTTGGAGACTGTGGAAATTTGGGCTAAAATCGGACGTTGATCGGTTTTAGTTCCAAAATGGAACGTCTCGGTGCAAAAAAAACCAAAGTGAGTAAAACTCACTCATCTTGGTAATTAGTTTATTTTAATAGTTTAAAAATTATTTATTGATTGATTGGTTGAATTGATAAATTATTATCAATTCAATGTGATATTATATATAGTAGTACATATATTAGTAGTTGGATTGATTATTCCTGCATATTTTAGCAGATGAGACCCTATGCGCCTCCACATAATAGCGAATAACCCTATATTACCGCTTTATCCCGTATCGAAGCGGGATTGGTATTTTATGTTATCTAATATGTGTGTTTGTAAGAAAACGGGTTAGAGGGATCCAACTGGATTCCTCAAAAATGTTGAATTTAATTGCATATATAGTGATATATGATATGTTGGAAAAAAATCTTTGATAGATTATTATGTGATTTGAATTTATTGGATGCTATGGTGGCACTACCCTAGATTTTAGTATTTTAAAATACCATAAATATATGTTAAATTTTGAAAAGGAATTCAAAAAGGGATTTTTGAAAAGAAAAATATTTATATAGAATTTGTATTAGTTAAAAAGAAATTGTTGGGATAAAATAAATGATTTTAAATCTATCTTAACTATTTCATGATATTGTAAATAAAGATTTTGGAATATTATATATATATATATATGATTTTTTTTTTGAGAAAAATGTGTGATCCTCTGTAAAAAGAGGAGAGCACACATGCAACTATATATATTATATATATATATGATTTTAAATAATAATTCCTATGTGATACATGTTTTAAATATGAAATGTTTTTAAATCAAGATTTTAAATAGATTGGAGAAATAAAAGTGAATTTGGGAATAAATATCAAATTGGTTATACTGAATCTTAAATAAGATTTTAGAATTTATGAAACGGAAGTAGAACTGGGATTTGGTTGGTTTTGGAGTATGGTTTGGGTTATTTAAGAAAATTGATTTGTAAATGGAATTTAATTTAGAAATTTATTTATATTGGATTTAAGTGATGTAAAAGAACGTTGTGAATTGGAAATGAGACTATGACATTTATAAACCATGTTTATAAATATAGCGAAATGATTATCATTTGGTAAATTGAAGATATAAATTCACGGTAAGAATTTATAATGAGATGGGTAAATCAGTTTAAAAAGAAATGATAGATTCTTCTTTTGGAATTATGGAAAGGGGTTTATGAAAATTAGGACGTAAATCGATTAGTAATAAATCAAGAGAGATTTGTAAATATTAGATTATTTATATTAGACATAAAAATATATTTTTATCGAGAAGTTTGAGTTTGTTAAAAAGAGAATATTTAAATTATTAAACAAGGTAATTTAAAAATGTTTTTAAAATAAGAATATTTTAGAAAGTTAGTTAGTTAAATATTTTTAGAATTATCAAAAAAAATAAATTTATAAATAAATCTTGTAAATCGATTAGAATTTTATTAATAAATTAGAATTAATTTTTATTTCAAAGTTATGAATTATTTTAAATTGTTTAAAAGTATATTTAATTATTAAATAAAATTACCTTAAAATGATTTGTTAAAATTAATTAAGAATTAATCTGTATTATTATTTTAAAAGCGAAATTATTCAATATTAATACTGTTTTATATAATAACTTTTATTTAAGTGTATTTTCCTAAATTAAACTTGGAAAATTATCATAGAAATTTTATAAGTCTTATTTTGAGATAATTATTAAATAAAGTTTTGAAAAGTATTGGTATACTTTTATGGCGAAATCGGGAGACAGGGATTGCCTGTAGTTAACTTCGGGTTTCTCTAGGATAGAGACGTAATCATTAAGCTACGAATCCATGGTTGATACCATATGGTGCTTTCCATATTTATAAAAAAAAGAAAGTTTTCAAATATTTTAAAGGCAATGGTTTGTGAATAAACTTGTTTCGGTGAGATAGCATATAGCTTTTGATAAAGAGATTTAATTTATTTAAATTTAAATTAAATAATGTAATGACCCAAAATTTTCTATCTATTTAAATTAATAATTAATGGTATTTTTGAACAGATATAGTGAAATAAATTTATTTAAAGTAATGCGAGTTGCCCCGGACTCAAGTATATTCTGTAGAAATTATTTTAATTTTTAAATATATGTATATGTATTTAATTTGGAATTTAAATCTTAAATAAATGGTTTGAAAATAAAGATACAAAATACATGAGATAAATTATAGGAAAATATGTATATTTAACAAACTTGTTAAAATAAACAAATTACATAAATTAAACAATCTATATTAGAAACAGAAATTTGTTATGAACTCTAAAACAAAATAAAATGAATACCTTAGTATAAGTATAACAACATATGAAAAATAAAATAAAAAAATAGGAAAAGGTAAATCAAAACTAAATGCATGTGAAACTATAGAGACAAGTTAAAGACAAAATAAATACCTTTGAAAACAAATAAAATACAAGTGTACAAATAAAACAAAGAAGCTACCACTATCTCCTTTCATTTTGTACAGCCGAATAAATAAAACATAATAACAAACTAAAATAGTAATTATTCATATTGTAAAGCAAAAATATACATATTCAAGCATATCTATGAGACCATCATAAGACCCTCTCAGCCAAAATGAAGTATAAAAGAGAAATCTCTTTAGCCAAGACAACAAACAAATATAATAAGATAAGTATAGAAACATAAAGTACTATGCATTAAATATTTGCATCTTTAAAACACAACATATTTTATATCTGCCTCCAAAAATGAAAAATCCCTGCTAACCCTTGTACAAACAAGAAGAAAAATATACAACTTGTACAAAATAAAATCAATACCCTGCACAAATCTTTATATCCCTGTAAGCCTCTTTTATTTATACCAACTTCTCGTCCAGTCTTTAGTCACCATTTTAAACTAAGAAAAACCAGAAGTGTTGTTACTTATTAATCAAACAAACATCCACTTGAACGTTGAACAATCAAAGGAAAAAAACTGAGATCAAGAAGGCTTCCAGCTAACCAAATTTTCTGGAAATCAAAATGATCAGGGTGAGTAACTTCACTTTTCTCAAACAACCTAAGTTTAAATCTAGTGTATGATGAATATCAGATATATTGTTGTATGAAATATATGCATTTCATTTAATTTTGATAAGATGAAGCCTGCTCATTTTCTTTTATCTGGATGATGCTCTGTTTAAAATTTTTAGAGGCCCGAGTAGCTTCAAAGATCATATGTGCTCAACCTATTGATTGTTAGGACAAATCATCTAAACCAAATATGTTTGGTTGAGTATAAAGTAGATTGTAAAATTTAATTTATGGTAAATAAAGTTGATATGCTCTGGGAAAAAAACTCAAGAACAGTAATACTCAATATAAGTGACAAATTCAAACATCACGAATTATCGATTCATGTTTATAAACTGATTGCTTAATCAAAATTAGGATTTTTGAAACTCAAATCACATTTTTTAGTGATAGAATGAGATGGCATTGTGGTGTTGAACGGAAAATGGGTTTTGGTCGAAATAAGGTGGTCGGAAGCACTGGGTTGGCCGGGGTTTCGCGAGGAGGTAGGGGGGCTTACGGGGTAGCTAGAAAAAATATTGAATCATAGAATCAAGCTATGTTGATTTTGTGATTTGGATTTAAAAAATTTTAACCTAGTTTTTAGCAATGATGGGAAATTGTTCACCGCGGTCTCAATATGGATTCGAGTGGTTCGCTACTTTGGGCGGTCGAAGTTTGGGTGATGTTGAAGTCGAGGCCGAAGGTGGATGTTCGCTGGTGGTCGGAGCGCCGTGGGGGAAGCGATGACAGGTTTGAAGAGGGGAGCAGCCGCGTGTTGCCAGGTTTGGGTTTTATCTCGAATTCCAATGTTGAGTGAATGGCGAGGTTCAGATGATCGGAGGTTGGTGCACTAATGGTCGTCGACTTGCTCGACGAGGTGGGGTTGACCGGAGTTCGCCAATGGCGATGTGCACGTGCACGAGTATGTGGTGTCTGGGTGGTTGTTTGTTTGCTTGGGAAGAATTGATCTTCCTCACGTCGTACTCAAGTAAATCGAGTAAGTGACTCGAAGCAAGGGGGTTGGAGCCTCGGGTAAGAATATGATTCCAGGCCTTGGAACCAGAAACCCGTTCTGGAAAATCTGAACTAAATTTGAAATGTAAATCAAGGTTTTTTAAAACTGAAATCTTTAGTCAAAACTAAAGGTAAATTCAAGATGAATTAGAATTTAATTTGAGATTAAATATAGTTTAGAAAAAATTTAAATTGTTTTAAACCTTAAAATATTCAAATAGTTGGAATTTAAAAAAACGAAGTTTTAAAATGTAAAGTAAAGTCTTAAACCAAAGTTTAATCTGGAATCAAATTTAATTTATATCTAGTTTTGAAATGAAAAAAAAAGGTAATGTTTTAAAATACATTTTAATATTAATTTAATCATTAATAAAGGAATAAATTATATAAGAAATAATTAAAGGGTGAAAATGATTTAATTTATAAGATAATTAAGAAAGGATAATTTATTTAATTAATGATTTAGATTTATTTATAATTAGAAATTAATTAAAAGTAATTAAGAAATGTTATTAGTAAATGAAGATAATTGACTAAGAACTTTTTTTGAAATCAATTTCATAAATGAATTAGGTTAATTAATCAAGATAATTAATTATAAATTTTTAATTACTTAATGAAAGTAATTAAGGGATTAATTACTTATTGTAATTCAATTTGGATATTTTAATAAATTAAAGTTGATTAAGTGATTAGTAATGATCACTTACTGTAATTAATTAAGAATAATTAATTAAGGGTTGACCAATTTATTAATGAATTAATTAAGGGAAATTGATTAAGGGATAATCGATAATTAAAGGTTAACAAATAAATTTGAGAGGAGAATTGATTTCAAATAATTTGTAATTAAATTATAATAATCAACCCAGACTAAAAATTTATTTATTTTTAGTAAATACATCTGATTAAAATTAATCAGTTGATCAATAAATTTGTCTGTGAATGTTTGGACCTGACTAAATGATTGAATTGTTGATACTCTCTGATCTGTGATACTTTGTGGTATACCCTGATTTGTGTGTAATCTGTAATGTAGGTATTTATCTGGGATGAATGCAATTTATTATTATTTGTGACCTTTATATATCAGTGATCTGTAAATGGACGATAAGCATTATAGTTTATATCGCTTATCAACTATATTTCTATATTCTGATCTGTGATGATTGAATATTGTTGCACTACTGTGTAAAACCCTGGGACTACACCATACACACACAAATATGGTTTTCACGTGGAAATCAGTTAAGTCGTAGATTTTTTGTCAAATTTTAAAGATTTGAATGTAAAAGTTATTTTTTTATAACTTAGTAAAATTTGAAATTTAAATGATTTGATTTAAATTCGAATTCAATATTTGAAATTGAATTCAATGATTTGGGAAACTAATTGTTTTCAACTGATAAAGCTCTTATATAAGAAATGGATTTCCAATTTGAATAAAAGGGATTTTAAGTTTGAATTGAAAATGATTTTCCAAATTACGAATAAATCTTTGAAACGTGTTTTTGAAGACTATCAGTTGAATCTTTGGTTTCAAGATTTAATGAGTTAAATCCATTTGAAATGGAAATTGATTTGGAAAACCTGTGAATGAATCTTTTGTTTAAAAGATTAAAGTGTGGAAATTGTTAAACCGTTGAAGGTTGTTAAATGAATCTTTTTTAAAAGATTGTAAATGATAATTTGTTTAAACCATTTGAAACAAAGTTTTGGGTTTAAGTTGCGACTTAATCGAAATCCATTATCCATATGTTTTAAATATCGTGCTCATTATTCGGTTTAGCCGGGAAAGGACCTTTGTGTCACATAACCCATTCCGAATAACGATAAGTCGTATATGGACAGCAATTGAAGACCGGAGTTGAAGACCAGGTATTTTCGAGAACGATAGGATGACCTATCGATTGTCTCTGCACTGAGTCGCGCCGGTATAGAGATCTCCTAAGTGATGGGAAATCCGATCGGAATTGTAAATACCCGGATTGCAAGGGCTTCTTCGGAAGTGTCTTCGGTTCTGTTCGAACCCGGAATAGACTTGTATGGTTACATGTCTGACATTACACTTTGAGATATAAAGAAGATTTCTTTCAAATACATTTCTGTTGGTGGCGGAGAATTTATTCTCTTAGCTTAACACCCTTCTCTGAGACGTACGAGCTCAGAGGTTATGTAGTTGAAGGTTATCAGAGATATACTCCCAATTTGGTAATGTGACATGCTGAGTATTGTTGTGTGATGATCATCGTTTGATCATTTGTGATATGATCATTTGTTTGATCATTTATCTTTGTGATCATTTCTTTGATCATCTGTTGACCCAAAGCATGGCTTTGTGACAAAGCGTAGCTTTGTGGACGAGACCTCTTCGGACCTCACAACCTGGAAATGGTCGAAACAGGAATGTTGCGGCAAGGTTATGCGGGTCGCGCCCTTTAGGGTATGTTATTTCCTTCTGGAAAGGGGTAGTATCATGGTATGGAGCCCAGATACTTAATCATGTGGACACACTCTATTTATTATGTGTGATGTTATTACCGAGCGCTCGGATAAAGGTCCCAAAGGACCGGGGGATGGCATATTCATGAGTTACCTGTTACAGGGGTAACCCGGCCTTGTTGGCAGAGAGTAGTTTGTCTCTCGGGACGTCCAGCCAGAGGCGATCCCATTCGGCAGTAGGAAAGGAAGTTCATTAGCCTGACCATTTGATGGAAAATCCAAAGAAACAATACGAACCTTTACGATTGCAACTGTATAACCTGCTATGGAATGTGGCGGTAACCTGCTATTGAACATAGTAGCTATAGTAGGCATACAATAATGGTTGTATGTTGGCTAAGATTAATATTATACTTTTGAAATGTTTTCTGCACTATGCACTAATAATAATAATCAAATGATTTGTTTTGCGTAGTAAGCATCTTTGACTATCATAAGGAGAAATTTCCTCCGATTCTGCGTTTGCATTGTGTGTGTGTGCGGGAGGCCTTATGGTAGTTTCATTTCCCAAAAGCATTGCGGTTTTCAATGTTTAAAGTTCTGTTGTGTTTTTTTAAAGATAAAATGTTTTTGTTGCTCACGCCAATCCCACGACTGAATCGGAGTTTATTGTTCCTATCCTAAACTCTGGGTGCTCATAATTTCCTACACAAGCAGTCTAGAGTTGGGGTTTTTAGATATTCAGGTTGAGTAGATTATCTGGAGCTAGTCAGTCCTTGGACGACTGACCTTGCTTTCCCCTAGCTATGGATTGGAGTATTCTATTGGAGATATTCTATTTGCTGCTAATGTTATCTATTTTCTTTCCGCTGTTATTTCTTGTATCATACCTCTGATGTATATTGATATCTGTTGTATCATATTGTATCAGATTTTGTATCTGTCATTGTATCAATGTTATGTAATTGATATATTCTTTTTCTGCTGTGTTGTTGAACTTAATGGTGTTATAAGCTCCGGAGAACCAAATTCGGTGTTTGAATCTACGGCATTTTGAGTACAAGTGAAGTACGGATGTCGATTTTCGAATGCCGAGTTTTTGGATTCTTACATTTGGTATCAGAGCTAAGGTTGAACTTTAGCTCAGGAGTATAACACGTTAATTAACTCATTAGAGATGGGGTGAAGTATCCCTAGAATGAGTATCCCTAAGATATTAGTCTGAATGCCTCAGTAAATTCTCTTACTATCTACTGATAGTAAGTATGAGTGCAAGAAGAGGATGAGATAGGGGACAGGGGAATACGATTATAAATCGTCAATACCCTGTAACAATACGGAAGTAGTCTTTTCTCTATCAATCTCTTTTGTTCAGCATCTTTTCTCTATTCATCTATAATTTCTGGTAGATCCAGGAAGAGAATTCGATATATTAAAATGGGACATAAACTCCAAATAAGCCAAAAATTTTGTTTGTTTGAATGAATTGATTGCTTTGTTTGGTATGGTTGACAATTATACTTTGGTTTTAAAAATGAAAATTTTGAAATCTAGAATAATTGACCTATAAAAATTCTTAAACCTTAGGATCTTATATTTTGATTTTGATTTTAATTGTAGAGGACCCGTAGCATAAATAGGGGTGGGGCAATTTTCAAAGGCCGAAGAGTCGGTGACTATGGTTCGTCGAGTAGGGTTCAAGATGATCTGGGTGAGTCATCAGTACAGGGGAGAATACCATAGGAGCCTGTGGTGCAGCCACAACCCCAGGTAGAAGAACCCAAAGAGGAAGTAGTTGTAGAGCCCGAGGAGGAGGAAGAAGAACCAGAGGAGGCATTTGACGATACGGAGGAATTCGAGGACATGGAAGGACTCGAAGAGAACGAAGAAGAATTTGAAGACGAAGAAGAATCTGATAGTGAGGTACCATCTGTAGTATCAGACGATGATGATGCGGTTATTTGGGATTTGGATGATGGAGTTGAAGATCAGGAGGGTATAGGATATATTTCCGTAGAGTCTGATCCCGAGGAGGTCTATGAGACGGACAATGAGGCGGAGGTTAGGGAGCTATCAGGACCTGAGAGAGAGAGCTCTGATAGTGATGATCTGTAGTTGGCTAGATAGACTTCTTTTGGATAGGATGTGTTTACGGATGCGTTTTGGACTTAGCATGTAGTGAATGTTGAACGTTAATAGGGTAATGTATGATTATAACCTATGTACGAATATTATAAGTGATGCTTAATGTGGGATATATTGTGAGTTACCTTTAAGAATCCATGTGTTCATTAGTATAGTTTGAGTTGTTCTTAATTTATTCTGTGTGGGTATAATTCATGAAATGAGTTGGCAATTTCGAGGACGAAATTCTTTTAAGGGGGGAAGTCTGTAACGACCCCAAATTTTCATATCTATTTAAATTAATAATTAATGGTATTTTTGAACAGATATAGTGAAATAAATTTATTTAAAGTAATGCGAGTTGCCCTGGACTCAAGTATATTCTGTAGAAATTATTTTAATTTTTAAATATATGTATATGTATTTAATTTGGAATTTAAATCTTAAATAAGTGGTTTGAAAATAAAGATACAAAATACATGAGATAAATTATAGGAAAATATGTATATTTAACAAACTTGTTAAAATAAACAAATTACATAAATTAAACAATCTATATTAAAAACAGAAATTCGTTATGAACTCTAAAACAAAATAAAATGAATACCTTAGTATAAGTATAAAAACATATGAAAAATAAAATAAAAAAATAGGAAAAGGTAAATCAAAACTAAATGCATGTGAAACTATAGGGACAAGTTAAAGAAAAAATAAATACCTTTGAAAACAAATAAAATACAAGTGTATAAATAAAACAAAGAAGCTACCACTATCTCCTTTCATTTTGTACAGCCGAATAAATAAAACATAATAACAAACTAAAATAGTAATTATTTATATTGTAAAGCAAAAATATACATATTCAAGCATATCTATGAGACCATCATAAGACCCTCTCAGCCGAAATGAAGTATAAAAGAGAAATCTTTTTAGCCAAGACAACAAACAAATATAATAAGATAAGTATAGAAACATAAAGTACTATGCATTAAATGTTTGCATCTTTAAAACACAACATATTTTATATCTGCCTCCAAAAATGAAAAATCCCTGTTAACCCTTGTACAAACAAGAAGAAAAATATACAGCTTGTACAAAATAAAATTAGTACCCTGCACAAATCTTTATATCCCTGTAAGCCTCTTTTATTTATACCAACTTCTCGTCCAGTCTTCACTCACCATTTTAAACTAAGAAAAACCAGAAGTGTTGTTACTTATTAATCAAACAAACATCCACTTGAACGTTGAACAATCAAAGGAAAAAAACTGAGATCAAGAAGGCTTCCAGCTAACCAAATTTTCTGGAAATCAAAATGATCAGGGTGAGTAACTTCACTTTTCTCAAACAACCTAAGTTTAAATCTAGTGTATGATGAATATCAGATATATTGTTGTATGAAATATATGCATTTCATTTAATTTTGATAAGATGAAGCCCGCTCATTTTCTTTTATCTGGATGATGCTCTGTTTAAAATTTTTAGAGGCCCGAGTTGCTTCAAAGATCATATGTGCTCAACCTATTGATTGTTAGGACAAATCATCTAAACCAAATATGTTTGGTTGAGTATAAAGTAGATTGTAAAATTTAATTTATTGTAAATAAAGTTGATATGCTTTGGGAAAAAAACTCAAGAACAGTAATACTCAATATAAGTGACAAATTCAAACATCACGAATTATCGATTCATGTTTATAAACTGATTGCTTAATCAAAATTAGGATTTTTGAAACTCGAATCACATTTTTTAGTGATAGAATGAGATGGCATTGTGGTGTTGAACGGAAAATGGGTTTTGGTCGAAATAAGGTGGTCGGAAGCACTGGGTTGGCCGGGGTTTCGCGAGGAGGTAGGGGGGCTTACGGGGTAGCTAGAAAAAATATTGAATCATAGAATCAAGCTATGTGGATTTTGTGATTTGGATTTAAAAAAATTTAACCTAGTTTTTAGCAATGATGGGAAATTGTTCGTCGCGGTCTCAATATGGATTCGAGTGTTTCGCTACTTTGGGTGGTCGAAGTTTGGGTGATGTTGAAGTCGAGGCCGGAGGTGGAAGTTCGCTGGTGGTCGGAGCGCCGTGGGGGAAGCGATGACAGGTTTGAAGAGGGGAGCAGCCGTGTGTTGCCAGGTTTGGGTTTTATCTCGAATTCCAATGTTGAGTGAATGGCGAGGTTCAGATGATCGGAGGTTGGTGCACTAATGGTCGTCGACTTGCTCGACGAGGTGGGGTTGACCGGAGTTCGCCAATGGCGATGTGCATGTGCACGAGTACGTGGTGTTTGGGTGGTTGTTTGTTTGCCTGGGAAGAATTGATCTTCCTCACGTCGTACTTGAGTAAATCGAGTAAGTGACTCGAAGCAAGGGGGTTGGGGCCTCAGGTAAGAATATGATTCCAGGCCTTGGAACCAGAAACCCGTTCTGGAAAATCTGAACTAAATTTGAAATGTAAATTAAGGTTTTTTAAAACTGAAATCTTTAGTCAAAACTAAAGGTAAATTCAAGATGAATTAGAATTTAATTTGAGATTAAATATAGTTTAGAAAAAATTTAAATTGTTTTAAACCTTAAAATATTCAAATAGTTGGAATTTAAAAAAAATGAAGTTTTAAAATGTAAAGTAAAGTCTTAAACCAAAGTTTAATCTGGAATCAAATTTAATTTATATCTAGTTTTGAAATGAAAAAAAAGGTAATGTTTTAAAATACACTTTAATATTAATTTAATCATTAATAAAGGAATAAATTATCTAGGAAACAATTAAAGGGTGAAAATGATTTAATTTATAAGATAATTAAGAAAGGATAATTTATTTAATTAATGATTTAGATTTATTTATAATAAGAAATTAATTAAAAGTAATTAAGAAATGTTATTAGTAAATGAAGATAATTGACTAAGAACTTTTTTTTGAAATCAATTTCATAAATGAATTAAGTTAATTAATCAAGATAATCGATTATAAATTGTTAATTACTTAATGAAAGTAATTAAGGGATTAATTACTTATTGTAATTCAATTTGGATATTTTAATAAATTAAAGTTGATTAAGTGATTAGTAATGATCACTTACTGTAATTAATTAAGAATAATTAATTAAGGGTTGACCAATTTATTAATGAATTAATTAAGGGAAATTGATTAAGGGATAATCGATAATTAAAGGTTAACAAATAAATTTGAGAGGAGAATTGATTTCAAATAATTTGTAATTAAATTATAATAATCAACCCAGACTAATAATTTTTTTTTAGTAAATACATCTGATTAAAGTTAATCAGTTGATCAATAAATTTGTCTGTGAATGTTTGGACCTGACTGAATGATTGAATTGTTAATACTCTCTGATCTGTGATACTTTGTGGTATACCCTGATTTGTGTGTAATCTGTAATGTAGTTATTTATCTAGGATGAATGCAATTTATTACTATCTGTGACCTTTATATATCAGTGATCTGTAAATGGACGATAAGCGTTATAGTTTATATCGCTTATCAACTATATTTCTATATTCTGATCTGTGATGATTGAATATTGTTGCACTACTGTGTAAAACCCTGGGACTACACCATACACACACAAATATGGTTTTCACATGGAAATCAGTTAATTCGCAGATTTTTTGTCAAATTTTAAAGATTTGAATGTAAAAGTTATTTTTTTTATAACTTAATAAAATTTGAAATTTAAATGATTTGATTTAAATTCGAATTCAATATTTGAAATTGAATTCAATGATTTGGGAAACTAATTGTTTTCAACTGATAAAGCTCTTATATAAGAAATGGATTTCCAATTTGAATGAAAGGGATTTTAAGTTTGAATTGAAGATGATTTTCCAAATTACGAATAAATCTTTGAAACGTGTTTTTGAAGACTATCATTTGAATCTTAGGTTTCAAGATTTAATGAGTTAAATCCATTTGAAATGGAAATTGATTTGGAAAACCTGTGAATGAATCTTTTGTTTAAAAGATTAAAGTGTGGAAATTGTTAAACCGTTGAAGGTTGTTAAATGAATCTTTTTTAAAAGATTGTAAATGATAATTTGTTTAAACCATTTGAAAGCAAAGTTTTGGGTTTAAGTTGCGACTTAATCAAAATCCATTATCCATATGTTTTAATTATCGCGCTCATTATTCGGTTTAGCCGGGAAAGGACCTTTGTGTCACATAACCCATTCCGAATAACGATACGTCGTATATGGACAGCAATTGAAGACCGGGGTTGAAGATCGGGTATTTTCGAGAACGATAGGATGACCTATCGATTGTCTCTGCACTGAGACGCACCGGTATAGAGATCTCCTAAGTGATGGGAAATCCAATCGGAATTGTAAATACCCGGATTGCAAGGGCTTCTTCGGAAGTGCCTTCGGTTCTATTCGAACCCGGAACAGACTTGTATGGTTACATGTCTGACATTACACTTTGAGATATAATGCAGATTTCTTTCAAATACATTTCTGTTGGTGGCGGAGAATTTATTCTCTTAGCTTAACACCCTTCTCTGAGACGTACGAGCTCAGAGGTTATGTAGTTGAAGGTTATCAGCGATATACTCCCAATTTGGTAATGTGACATGCTGAGTGTTGTTGTGTGATGATCATCGTTTGATCATTTGTGATATGATCATTTGTTTGATCATTTATCTTTGTGATCTTTTGTTTGATCATCTGTTGACCCAAAGCATGGCTTTGTGACAAAGCGTAGCTTTGTGGACGAGACCTCTTCGGACCTCACAACCTCGAAATGGTCGAAACAGGAATGTTGCGGCAAGGTTATGAGGGTCGCGCCCTTTAGGGTATGTTATTTCCTTCTAGAAAGGGGTAGTATCATGGTATGGAGCCCAGATACTTACTCATGTGGACACACTCTATTTATTATGTGTGATGTTGTTACCGAGCGCTCGGATAAAAGTCCCAAAAGACCGGGGGATGGCACATTCGTGAGTTACCTGTTACAGGGGTAACCCGGCCTTGTTGGCAGAGAGCAGTTTGTCTCTCGGGACGTCCAGCCAGAGGCGATCCCATTCGGCAGTAGGAAAGGAAGTTCCTTAGCCTGACCATTTGATGGAAAATCCAAAGAAACAATACGAACCTTTACGATTGCAATTGTATAACCTGCTATGGAATGTGGAGGTAACCTGCTATTGAACATAGTAGCTATAGTAGGCATACAATAATGGTTGTATGTTGGCTAAGATTAATATTATACTTTCGAAATGTTTTCTGCACTATGCACTAATAATAATAATCCAATGATTTGTTTTGCGTAGTAAGCATCTTTGACTATCATAAGGAGAAATCTCCTCCGATTCTGCGTTTGCATTGTGTGTGTGTGCGGGAGGCCTTATGGCAGTTTCATTTCCCAAAAGCATTGCGGTTTTCAATGTTTAAAGTTCTGTTGTGTTTGTTTTAAAGATAAATTGTTTTTGTTGCTCACACCAGTCCCACGACTGACTCGGAGTTTATTGTTCCTTTCCTAAACTCTGGGTGCTCATAATTTCCTACACGAGCAGTCTAGAGTTGGGGTTTTCAGATATTCAGGTTGAATAGATTATCTGGAGCTAGTCAGTCCTTGGACGACTGACCTTGCTTTCCCCTAGCTATAGATTGGAGTATTCTATTGGAGATATTCCATTTGCTGCTAATGTTATCTATTTTCTTTCCGCTGCTATTTCTTGTATCATACCTCTGATGTATATTGATATATGTTGTATCATATTGTATCAGACTCTGTATCTGTCATTGTATCAATGTTATGTAATTAATATATTCTTTTTCCGCTGTGTTGTTGTACTTAATGGTGTTATAAGCTCCGGAGAACCAGATTCGGTGTTTGAATCTACGGCATTTTGAGTACAAGTGAAGTACGGATGCCGATTTTCGAATGCCGGGTTTTTGGATTCTTACAAATAATTTTGGTGATTTCAGTAAGAAATGAACCCTTTGGTCGAATGATTGTTTATTTGTTAGTTAGATAACCGACTATCAAATCTGTACTAAAAACATAACTTTGAAAATATCTAGGAGAAACACGAGAATTATATGGTACAGTTCCCGTCGAAAGTGCTATACTGTACGTATAAACTCATTTCGTTCTTTTAGGATGATGATAAGAAAATCCACTCACTAACGGTTAGGAGATGATCTACGATTTATTTTTGTCTATTTATTTCCTAAATAAACGGGGCTGAGTTTACCGGAAATATCGAATGTTGTTTCGAAGAGACCGGAATCGGATAAGTTATCTAAAAACCACTTCGATCCAACGAATACATTTTAGAAGTAAAGACAAGAGCATGGAATTGATGATGGAGCTTTGAAGTGCAAGGGCTAATCGCTAGTAATCCTGAGGATGATTCCAAACAGATGTAGAAGGAATAGTGCCTTCAGATTCATTCAGATCCAGAATGGACTTGTATGGATGAATGTTTTCAATACATTGTCATTGGAGGACAGTGAGCATGCCAAGTATAAATTCTTTTTAAAGGTAATTTTAGCCTCAAACCTCATCAACCGAAATGACTGAAAATTAGGGGAGATGTTGCAAGACTAAGTAGTGTAGAATATGCTAGCATATGATTTTTGTTTGATGATAATAAACATATATATATATATATATGTTCATTTAAATGTATTTGTTATGTACTATTTTATTTTCACATAATAAATTAAATATTTGCTGAATAAAATAAATAACATAGAATTTAAATTCAAACAAATATTTTATTATAATTTTGAATACTACAAAGTTAAGCTCTCACTATATATACACAATTTCAATTCCAATTACAATACAAATTCGATTACATTACAATTTTCAATTTACATTTGCACTTCACTACATATCATTCATTCACTCGTATTTATCTTCAACTCTATTCCAGATTGAATCTAGCATCTGAGCGATCTGCAAAATAAACACTGAAGTAGTAAAATTGAAAAAGAAATAATTTTTCCAGTGTAAAAAAAATTAAATTTATATTTTTGAAAATATTGTTTACCTCGGTTTTTTGGGTTGTTCGTCATCATTTAAATTTTAATTCATCATACACGAATAGCTTGTGACATGCAGGGTGTATCACTGTACATGCCATACGGCCGTGCACACCAATATGCACTTGATAAAATTACAGGGACAGGTGAGCACATGGTCAAACCCAATCAAAAGCTGGGTTCAACTCAAGTACGATACAAACAAAGTCACAATATGAGCATAAGGTCAAACCCGAGCCAAAGCTAGGTTCAACTCAGGTGCATGCAATACAAATCAACGAGTCAAGTTTTTAATGAATCGAACAAGCCTTGACCAAAAATTCAAATGTACACTTGAACCCAGACTGCTTAAAGAAACCAAAATGAAATGACCAGAATATAACAATAAACTTTAAATGGAAATATACAATGCACACTGGAGTATGCAAGCATTTAGAAATGAATCAATGCTGACATGACAACATGTATACATACACCTGCAGCTACAACAAAAGTGAAGCCACCAAACTAACATGAAGATTTCATGAACCGGCTCATAAGCAACTCATCATCAAAATGCAAACTAGCTCAAAGCAACACGGCAATGGACTGATACAAGTGACTCAAACCAGGGCAGTGCAAAGTTCAAAGAAATGCAATATCAAACTACAGGGTGCAACTTAATATATATATATATATATAAACATGTAAACACACATGTATATATACATGTAGTGCACAACATTTCAGTTCATCATGAAAAAGTGCAGACTTAACTACAATGACATGATGACCAACACAAACTCGAGGGTGCACAAGCTTCAACATTTACAAGTACATATGAAGTAGGCAATATGAGATACAATGGAAGCAAATGCAAACTGCCTCGAAGGAACAAGCCCATGAAACAACACACAATATAACAAATGCAAGGCTACCAATTTTAACAGCAAAATGCATATAGTCAAGCAAAAAAATATCAAGTTGAGCAAAGCTTCACAAGATACAGTGATGCAATATACATATGCATAAGGACATGTATCAAAAAAAGCAATATTGCAGACGACCAGAGCAGTAAATAAAATGGCAATATGAAGTAGTTTAATATTCAAGCAAGAATACAGCTCCAAAGTAGTTCAACAGAGATGAATCGAAGACTGACGCAACTACAAACGCAACAGGGGCATGAAATAAATCCAGGCACCAACTATAGACAACAAATGGTCACAACAACATATATACATACATAAACGTATGTATACAAGTGAAAATGACTAAGCTCACAAAAATGCAAACAACTCGAGTGTTCTGATTCAAGAAAATGACCAAAGCCAGTAGACAGTGCATAATAGATTGCACAATCAAAGTAAAATACCAACAAATGAACACATGAGTTAATGCTACTGAGATGAACTAGATAAGGCTACAGTTTCAAGATTAAATCAAGGTATCACCAACACCTGCACACATACATGGAGTTTGAATGCAAGCATATGGAATCAATTTCAAGACCACATTTATATAAAACCATAGTCAAGTACATATATGTAACAGTTCAGAGTTTGGCTACAACATGAACACACATGATTGATAATAGCAATCAAACAAGTCAAAGCCTAAACCAGGTGATAAATCAAACAAGTTCAAATTATCACAAATTACAAATGACCGAAGTCAACAACTTAAGGAAACGGAATCAAAATCCAAAGTCCAGATTATCACAATATGAAAGTCAGAGCCATGGTGACCAAAGCACAGAATTAAATTCCAAAGAAAATCAAAGCCTTGTTAATCAAGCTAACAAAAATATACGAATTGAAAAAGTCAGAGAAATCTCAAGCATTCAACCAAAATCGAACAGCAAAGCAAATTATCAAATGATTGAATATTTAGGGAATTGAACCCTATTTAAACCCTTTATTGGCATAAAATCATCGAGTTCAAGAAAATTAACCAAAAAAGCAAAGAGCTTAAAACACATACCAAATTCTATTCAAAATCAATCGAATTTGAAGCATCCGAAGCTAAGCAACGAACGACCGATCAACATAGCAACGCGAGAACTTCAGTTGACCAACCATCTAAGCGGCAATTTCAAAATCACAAAGCCCTAATTTTTGAAGGAAGAGGAACGAACGGGTAAAGAAATGAGACAGCCATTATCACAAACGCAAAGGAACGGGCTAAATAATATAAAAGAAAAAAGGTGAAATTTTTGTTTGGGTCGATTTTTAGTAGGCTTTAATTTAAATTAGGGTTTTGTGTTTAAATTGTTTTAAATTTTGTATTTGTCTTTTAATCTTTTGTAATTTCTAGTCACGTAACTATGGGATGAACTACGGTGGCGTAGTTCGAGAATTCACAACTCAATGGCTGAGTTATGGCAAGGTTTTGAGCGTAGAGTTCGGTTAGTTGATAGCAGGTGTCATGAGTTTACGTATGTAATCGTCTGACTATTTAATCTCTAGTAGAAACCTTGGTGGCAGCATGTAGGTAGGGTTATTTCAAAGCTGGGTAAATCTATGTTGTTCTATTTCGGTTTTTATTATTCTGCTATTATCCATGCTACTATCATTCTGCTATTAACAGTGTTGAAATTATTTTATATACTTCCACAGGAATTTTTTATAATTAATAGTATCACCCTATTCACCCCTCCTCTAGGGTGAAATCGATTCTACAAGTGGTATCAGAGTTAGGAACAGAAGTCAATTTTTGGTTTAAACATTTGATTTTTCAAAAACCAATTTTTGTTTTAAAAATTTGAATTTTCAAAATGGCTTCTTTTAATAATGCTTTTGTTGATGGTCAGTCCATAGTTAGACCACCAATGTTCAATAGTGAATATGCTTACTGGAAAAATAGAATGATTTTTTTTTGAAAAACACTGATGCTTGGAATATAGTTGAGATAGGATATTGGATACCAACTATAGTCGTAAATAATCAGGAAATAGATAAACCAATGGATCAATGGACAAATCTAGAAAGTAAATTAAAGAATGCTAATGCCAAAGCTATGAATTTTATTATTTGTTCATTGTATCAAATTGAATTTAATCGTGTCTCACATTGTCTAACTGCGTAGGAAATCTGGCACACACTAGAAGTGACTCACGAAAGAACATCTTAAGTTAAGGAATCACACCTTGCCATGCTAAGTAGCGAATACGAGAATTTCACAATGACCAAGGAAGAAAATGTCAAAGAGATGTATGAACGACTTTCCAATATTGTATACAAATCAAAAGCTCTCGGAAAATCATACACAGAGTTGGAGGTAGTCCGAAAAATCCTCAAAGTCCTTCCATGGAATTTTGAAGCAAAAGTTATGACTATTCAAGAATCAAAGGATTTGAAATAGATTAATGTCGAAGAACTTATCGAAAATCTCACCACTTACGAGCTTGAAATGAAACTCAAGGAAGAGCGTGAAGGAGGTGACACTCGAAAGAAATCAAAAGATCTCAAAGGAACAACTAAAAGTGATAATGATGATGATGGAGCAGTTGAGCTGGCACTATTAATAAAGAAATTCAAAAGGTGGAATCACAAATGAAGAAATCCAGCTCTAAATCAAAAACTGAAAAGCAGAATAGTCAAAGCACTAGACAACTCAGACGAGCAAGAGATCATTTGTCACAAGTGCAACAAACTCGGTCATACCAAGCCCAATTATCCATAGAATCGATTCAGCCATGGAAATAAACAAAAAAGGAGAAGTTTTGTAGCGACATGGGATGAAACTGATGAAGATGATAAAGCACTGTCGGTGAAAGTGAAAAGGCGGACCTATGCCTTCGAGATGATATTGCTAACAGTGACGACGACGACGAACCAAGCGAGGTATCAAAACTTACTCATTCAGAGTTACTTATATATTTTCTCGAAGTAAATGGTTGTTTCGAACAATTTAGAAAGAAATACAATAAAATTGAATCACAAAGAGATACTTTGATAGATTTAAATAATTTTTTTGATCAATTGGTTAAAAACTATCAAAGTAGGAGCCCTAAGTGTGATATGTGTCCATCTCTTAAAGAAGAAATTAAAATTAAAACACTTGAAAATGAGATTCTGTTTTTGAAAGAAAGTGAAAATACTAGGAGAGAAAACTCTATTAAAAAGTGCACACAATTATTGAATGAAAATGAATCTCTCAAAACGCAAGTCCAACAATTGTCTACAACTCTAGGAAAATTTTCCAAGGGAGAATGATCGTAAAATATGCTATTAGGAAAACAAACTGTTAATATAGATAGACAAGGACTTGGGTATACTCACTATGAATATGTTAGAAATGAAATTAATCAAGTCAATTCAAAGTGCACAAATTGTGGAAAAACTGGACATAGTCACAATGTTTGCTGGTATAGACCCAAACATGTGAAAACTATACCAATTTGGGTTCCAAATGGCACAAATATAAAATCTCTTAAAGTTAAACAAATATGGGTTCTGAAAGGAACATATATAAATAGTTTTGGGTCTCCACAAACTTATTTTTCAAAATCTTTTGCCACTAACAAACAATGGACTTATAAAAACAAATAGGTCACAAAAATATTTTATCATGCAGGTGTGGTGGTAGGTTAAGGAACAATAATTATGTTACCTGGATTCTGGCTGTTCCAAGCACACAATGAGCGACAAATCAAAGTTCCTTAGCCTAGTACAAAGGTGGCAGAATCACAATGAGCAATAACAAAAAATTATCGTAAAGGTAAAGTAGGTAACAGTATATTTTAAACGATTTATTAAATGTCAAAATCTACACCATAATCTGAATTAATTCAGCCAATTATGTGATAAAGAAATGAATGTTGACTTTGATTCTGAATTATGAAATTTTTTGGTCAATTACCTTTTTATGCCGAGAACACTACCTCTAGAGTCTTTGAACTGCTTCATATAGATTTGTTTAGACTAATGATGGTGTTTTATAGATTGATGATTACTCTTGATACACGTGGATATATTTGCTTATCTTACTACTTCTGAATCTGACACTATGGTCACTGTTTTTTCATTTGCAACGTTTCAATTCAAATTCAAAAGAATTTAATTTAAAAGCTGTTAAAAATGATTTTTTGTTGCATACTTCACGGTCTGGTCTATGACATCAAATTAATGATAATCTCAAGTCAAAGAAAAATTCAGATGCAGATTACACTAGTGTGACTCCCCACCTCTATACCCACGCTAGCCAAGGACACTACGGGGTAATGCCGTCAACTAGCGCGGAGAATAAGGCTGTTGAGGAGCGACCATCCGTGTAATTGTCTTGTGCGAACGCCGATATGTCAGATAGTATAACATGCATTTCATCTCAAGAGGGAATCAGACACATCGACACAAACTCAAAGCTAACACACGGTGGCTATAACATCTTCGAAAACAAATATAGAAATAAACATAACACAAATCAGTCACAGATAATTCATATCATAAAGGCGGAAATAGGTATGAATATAGCACATAGAAGTGTTCATCAGAGTAGTGGTCAATAAAGATCCACAATATCACAAAAGAATAGATACAAGTGCTAGACAAAAGAATAATTATACATCATAGAGTCTATATATCAAATGTATAAAAACCAAAAAAACTACTAATCTAAGTAGTTAGCCAAAAGTCAGATGATAGTCCCAAATATGTAGTCAAGAGGAAGCACCTGTAATATCTTAGTCTGACCCGAGTATTATTTAAGAAGAAAATAATAAACGTATCAGTCTAGCTATAATTATCAGATAAAATGAGATATAAGAAGAGATATAATAAAAACATATGATAACCAAAAATGTCATACCGTGACAAGTATACACAAAAAATCAACTAAAGTCATACAATATCTCAAGAATCTGATAGCATCAAAAAGAATGTCATATTCTTTATTTAATTCACCAAGCCACAAATAATGACATACATATTAGTGCCAATCGTAAAAGTTGGTGAAACATAAATTCCAGAAATCATCAATTAGAAATCCAGAAATCATAAGAAGAGGATGGCCAATCCCAAACGGGAGCATGAAAATCGGAACATCGACGCAGTACAAATGGTACATCCAATGAACCGAAAAGCCGGAACGTCGATGTAGTACAAACGGTACATCAGATGAACCTAAAACACAACAATTCGGAACATCAACGCAGTACAAACGGTACGTCAAATGAATCGAAAAGCTGGGACATCGATGTAGTACAAACGGTACATAAGATGAACCGAAAACACAATAATTTGGAACATCAACGCAGTATAAACGGTACATCAGATGAATCCAAAAGCCGGGATATCGATGTAGTACAAATGGTACATCCAATGAACCGAAACACAAAACAATTCAGAACATCGACGCAGTACAAACGGTACGTCAAGTGAATCGAAAAGCCAGAACATCGATGTAGTACAAACGATACATCCAATGAACCAAAACACAAAACAATTCGGAACTTCGACGCAGTACAAACGGTACGTCAAATGAATCGAAAAGCCGGAACATCCATGTAGTACAAACGATACATCAGATGAACCGAAAATCATTAAAGAACATGGGTCGCTAGCCCATAAAAGAATTGAGACAAAGCTCAATAGGTCGAGGTACTGTCCCCTACGTGGACAAAGAGACATCGCACATTGCTAGTCTAATCCATAAAATGATCATCATCGATCATCAAGAAATGTAAATTACACTAAGCTAGTAAATATATGAGTTTAGCTTCATGTCCCATAACCACTAGCTTAACTTAAATATTTACGAACAAATTGTAGATCTCCACTCGAAAGTTGTCACAAGAGTTTTCAATCGAACAAGTCCAAGAACTAACCGATGAAGTGAACGCAAGCGTTTCATACCACTTGTTTAATTAGATTTCTCATATGAGTGAGGGAAAGATTAGTATAGACTAGTAGATTGGAAAGCGGTTTTATAAACGAGTTTGATATTGGAAATAGAGTTTAAATCATCTTTGGTAAAGAGTTTGAATATTTACTACTAGTATAGAATCTTTTGTATTTTAAAGTGACAAACTACAAAAATGATTGTAGAAACAATCAACCATAAAAATTCACATACGAAGACGTGAATCAAATCCAAAGAAACCGATACTGAATCCATCAAGATGGATGTTCCAAAAAATCCCGAAAAAGGAGTCATCAAAGTCATAATAAATGATAACAATAAATAGTATCATCATGAATCGATTTAAATTGGAAATTCAATCCCAAAAGGCAAATTGGGCAGAAACAACAAATTCAGTTGACTGAACAGAGATTTCAATTGACTGAATCATGCCTGGAAACTTTCTGTTTCCAGGTTCAGTCGACTGAACAGAGATTTCAGTCGACTGAATCATGCTTGGAAACTTTCTGTTTCCAGGTTCAGTCGACTGAACAGAGATTTCAGTCACTGAATCATGCCTGGAAACTTTCTGTTTCCAGGTTTAGTCGACTGAACAGAGATTTCAGTCGACTGAATCATGCCTGGAAACTTTCGGGTTCCAGGTTCAGTCGACTAACTCAGAGATTTCAGTCGACTGAACTAGGATTTCCAGTATTTTCAGCCTAAAAATGAAGATGCAATCTTTTCGCAAATGCAACCGGACGAGCAATGGCGCTAAGGGTTTACGCCAATAGACAACCCGGCCCTAAAAGCTCTTCGATGCATCACCAAAAACATGATCAAACATCATAAAAGGATTTTCACACTAATTTGACTTCAAAAACAAAAAATTGGAATATTCACAAGACCAATCCAAATCAAGAGCAAATGCATATGAAGAAGTGTTAGGAATTCATACCTAACAATCGAAGATAGTTATAGACTAAGATGTGAGATAAAAATCTGACCTTTGAACCCAAAATCAATGAATGAGAAGCTTGAAGACAAAATGAAGTTCAACCACACTTCAATCTCAACACAAGAAGCTTGAATCTAAGCTTAAAAGAGAAACATTTTCTAAATTAGGTTTAGGAATTTTCTGAAATTGGAAGGAGAAAGAGTTGGAGAAGAAGAGGATGCTTACCTAAGCTTCTCTTTTGAGTTTGGAGCTAGAGCTTGAATTTGCAAAGGAGCAAGGGCTTAGAATATCTAATTTCCAATATTTTCCCCCATTATTCTCTTGAGCTTGGGAGAGTTAGGAAATGAGGAATGAATGAAGAGAAGTGGAGAGGGGTTGGGTTGATATAACCAGAATTGGGCAAATGGGCTGAACCCAAACCCAAACCAAAAGTGAAAAAGGTCGAAATTTTAGCTAGCTCCAAACATATCAATGTTTATACTCAAAAAGGTTGCAAATGACATTTTGAACTCAATGGAAGGGGTCTCGAGTCCTAATTCGACTATTTGCAAAAAGTAACTTTTTGGACCAAAATCCGACGAACGATAAAATATTTAAATATAAAATCGATAAATATGCAGGTTGTTACAACTGGTAATCTAGTTGGTAGAAAAATTACTAGTGGAACATGATTTATGTTGAGATATTCAGTAGCTGCATCATTTTCAGAAAAAATATCTCCATATTTTTCATTTCAAATAATTTTCAAATATCACACGTTTTTATAAAAACCCTTTTAGAAAATAGTTTATGTTGGCCTTGTTTCAGCTTAATCATTTTAGAGAATTTGATTTTATAATTATTTTTGGATTTGATTTTAAATGACTACATTTGACTCCCTACTGATTATCAAAAGGATAAATGTGATTGAAAAAGTGATGAGTGTTGATATTGATCATATATTATAACTTGAAACAGTATATTTAGTAAATTTCTTTAGAAATTTAAACAAGAGTTAGAAAAACTATTTGTTGGTAAAAATTCCATGACCATTTCTATTTCTATCATGTTTGTATCAACCATCACTCATCAAAATCCAATATAGTATGTCAATATGTGGTATTTTAAAAGAGAAATTATTCGCTTTCATTTTATTATATTTTTAGCAATAAAAACATCCAAAGTAATCACTCTCGTTTAAAAGTGCTCATGGTTATGCATAGGTGAATTACTTGGAATTTTTTATTATGTGCTTTCATGCTCATTTAAAAGTCCTCACGGTTATGCATGTATATAACACATATCAAAATTGATTATTAAATAATCATGTTGATTCTAATCCCATTTAAAAGTCCTCACGGTTATGCATGGTTAGAAGATACTTGAATTCATTTTAAAAAAAATAAAGAGTACAACTAAGTTCATTTAAAAGTCCAAACGGTTATGCATGGTTAGTACATATTCAAATTTGTGTTATAAATATACCATAAATTGACACAACTATATGGTTTTGTATACCGACATCATCCCTATCATTCTAAACTGGAATATGCGTTTAACAGAGTATTTATGATTTTTGTTTGATTTTTTTATTGAAATTTAATATTTATACTTGATTGGGTATTAATATTGTATTAATGTCTATTACTTTATCTCTATTTTTTCTAACACTATTACTCTTTTGCTGATAACAAATCAGGGAGAGAAAAGTTAAGATTTTGAAAAATAAAGGTCAAATATTTTATTTTGTATTTCCTACTTGCATCTAGGTTCATTTGCACAATTTTATTCATTTTCTTGCATATATGAAGATGGAGCTTTGTTGTAGAGAGGGAGCATTCAAATAGGGGGAGCCAATTAAATGATGAAATTCATTTAATAAATTCAAAATCTTAATATATGTTTGTTATCATCAAAAGGGGAAGATTGTTGAATATGCTAGTACATGATTTTTGTTTGATGATAATAAACATACATACATACATACATATATATATATATATTCATTTAAATGTATTTTTTATGTACTATTTTATTTTCACATGATTAATTAAATATTTGTTGAATAAAATAAATAACATAGAATTTAAATTCAAACAAATATTTTATTACAATTTTGAATAGTACAAAGTTGAGCTTTCACTATATATACACAATTTCAATTATAATACAAATACGATTACATTACAATTTTCAATTTACATTTGCACCTCATTACATATCACTCATTCACTCGTATTTACCTTTAAATCTATTCTAGATTGAATCCAACATCTCAGCGATCTGCAAAATAAATACAGAAGCAGTAAAATTGAAAAGGAAATAATTTTTGCAGTGCAAACAAAAATTAAATGTGTATTTTTGAAAATATTATTTTCCTAAGTTATTTGGGTTGTTCGTCAACATTTAAATTTGAATTCATCATACACGAATAGCTTGTAACATGCACATCGTATCACTATACATGCCATAAGGCCTTGTACACCGATATACACTTGATAAAATTACAAGGACATGTGAGCACAAGGTCAAACCCAATCAAAAGCCGGGTTCAACTCAAGTGCGATACAAATAAAGTCACAAAACGAGCACAAGATCAAACCCGAGCCAAAGCTAGGTTCAACTCAGGCGCATGCAATACAAATCAATGGGTCAAGTTTTTAGTGACTCGAACAAGCCTCGACCAAAAATTCAAATGTACACTTGAACCCAGACTGGTCAGAGAAACCAAAATGCAATGACTAGAATATTGCAATAATATTTAAATGGAAATATACAATGCATATTGGACTATGAAAGCATTTAGAAATGAATCAATGCTAACATGACAACATGTATACATATTCCTGCAGCTACAACCAAAGCGAAGTCACCAGACTAACATGAAGATTTCATGAACCAGCTCATAAGCAACTCATCATCAAAATGCAAACTATCTCAAAGCAACATGGCAATGGACTAATACAAGTGACTCAAACCAAGGCAGTGCAAATTTCAAAGAAATGCAATATCAAACTACAGGATGCAACAAACATACATATATATATATACACACATGTGTGTGTGTATATATGTAGTGCAAAACATTTCAGTTCATCATAAAACAGTGCAGACTTGACTGCAACACCTTGATGACCAATACAAACTCGAGGGTGCACAAGCTTCAACATTTACAAGTATATATGAAGTAGGCAATATAAGATACCATGGAAGCAAATGCAAACTGACTCGATGGAACAAGCCCATGAAACAACACACAATATAACAAATGCAAGACTACCAAGTTTAACAGCAAAATGCATAAGGTCAAGCAACAGAGTATCAAGTCAAGCAAAGCTTCACAAGATACAGTGATGCAATATATATATATGCATAAGGGCATGTATCAAAACAAGCAATAGTGCAGACGACCAGAGCAGTAAATAAAATGGCAATATGAAGCAGTTCAATATTCAAGCAAGAATACAGCTCCAAAGTAGTTCAACAGAGATGAATCGAAGACCGATGCAACTACAAATGCAATAGAGGAATGAGATAAATCCAGGCACCAACTATACACAAAAAATGATTACAATAACATATATCCATACATAAATGTATGTATACAAGTGAAAATGACTAAGCTCACAAAAATGCAAGCATCTCGAGTGTTCAGATTCAAGAAAATGACCAGCGCCAGTAGACAGTGCACAGCAGACTGCACAATCAAAGTTAAATACCAACAAATGAACACATGAGTCAATGCTACAGAGATGAACTTGATAAGGCTACAGTTTCAAGACTAAATCAAGGTATCACACGTGCACACATACATGGAGCATATGGAATCAATTTCAAGACAATATTCATATAAAACCATGGTCAAGTACATATATGTAACAGTTCAGAGTTTTAGCTACAACATGATTCAAGTATACAAATGGAGATGCACGGTGCAGACTACATGAACACACATGATTGATAACAGGAATCAAACAAGTCAGAGACAAAACCAGGTGATAAATTGAACAAGTTCAAATTATCATAAATTACAAATGATCGAAGTTAACAGCTTAAAGAACGGAATCAAAATCCAAAGTCCAGATTATCACAGTATGAAAGTCAGAGCCGTGGTGACTAAGGCATGGAATTAAATTCCAAAGAAAATCAAAGTCGTGTTAATCAAGCTAACAAAAATATACGAATTGAAAAAGTCAAAGAAATCTCAAGCATCCAAGCAAAATCGAAAGGCAAAACAAATTATCAGATGAACGAATATTTAGGGAATTGAACCCTATTTAAACCCTTTAACATCATTAGCATAAAATCATCAAGTTCAAGAAAATTAACCAGAAAAGCAAAGAGCATAAAACACATACCAAATTCTATTCGAATTCGATCGAATTTGAAGCAGCCGAAGCTAAGCAATGAAAGTCGATCAACAGAGCAATGCAAGAACATCAGTCGATCAACCATCCAAGCGACGGCTTCAAAATCATGAAGCCTTAATTTTTGAAGGAAGAGGAATGAACGAGTAAAGAAACGAGACAACCATTATCACAAATGCAAAGGAATAGGCCAAATAATATAAAATAAAAAAGGGGAAACTTTTGTTTAGGCTGGTTTCTAGTGGGCTTTTATTTAAATTAGGGTTTCGTGTTTAAATTATTTTTATATTTTCTATTTGTCATTAATCTTTTGTAATTTCTAGTCGTGTGACTAGGGGACGAACTACGGTGGTGTAGTTCGAGAACTCGCAAATCAGTGGCTGAGTTGTGGTAGGGTTTTGAGTGTAGAGTTAGGTTAGTCGATAGCGGGTGTTGCGAGTTTACGTGTGTAAGCGTCTGACTACTTAATTTCTAGTAGAAACCTTGGGGGCACCACGTAGGTAGGATTTTGCTGAAGCTGTGTAAATCTGTGTTGTTCTATTTCTATTTTTATTATTCTGCTATTATCTGTGCTACTATCATTCTGCTATTAACTATGTTGAAATTATTTTATACACTTCCGCATTAAATTTTATAATTAATAGTATCACTCCATTCACCCCCTTCTCTAGGGTGAAATCGATCCTACAAGTAGGTCGCACCTAATTAGGGTATGTTTATAACCTTTCTAGATACCCTCAAATATTATAAATACGGTGCATGGGGAGAAGCTCGATAAGGGTGGGAACAGCCGGGGTGATAGCATATTCGGGACTATCTAGGTTAGGGATAAACTGCTCTTGTGTTGTAGGGGATCCCGGCGAGGTCCTCGGTACATTTTTCTAGAAGTGTACTATGATGGGTGGTATCCCAGTGCCTATCCATTTTATGGAAATCCATTCTCCAATACGTACCTTTAAGGTTTTGGTTGTAGATCCTAGTATGCTGGAATTTAATTAATGTAACAATTTCGACTATTTGAATAAGTATTTGTACTTAGACACTATTCTAAAATCAAATGATTTTAATATAAAGTGTTTTGGTTATCGTAAGGTAAAAACTCGTCGTGTTTATATGTGACGTGGTCTTATGAGTTACCTTTGTTTTCCAGAGGATTTTGATAACTTTAATAAGTTCAAATTGAGTGTGTTTTTCTCACGCTGGTTTTCCAGATTGACTCGGGTGTTATTTTATTATAATGCTCGGTTCAGATAGAGTATTACAGGTTCAGGTTAGGATGCTATGGAGCTCAGGAGATGAGCTGGATGATAGAAACGTATTCCACGTACTTGACTATATTCTGCTGTGTTTGTTAGGCTTTATGGTCAGCACTAGTGAGGTCATGTTGTTGTAACTGTCTAGTATTGAGTTGTTGATTTTTTTTATCCTAGTGATGATATGTATATATAATAGTTATAGCTCTTTTTGATATAAAGACATATTATTACTCCGCTGCGATTATGAGATTTTGTGATGTTGTTTCTTTTTCTTCTAATACAGTCGATGTATTAGTGTCGATTTTTGAGGGTCGAAAATCCCGGTTGTTACCATTAGTATCAAAGCTGAAGGTTAAGCGAAAACCTTGGCTTTGATGGTGTAACTCATTAGATATAGGGTCACTAATATCCTAGAATGAGTTTGAGCGTATTAATAAATATGAGCGCGTATTTGTTGGTGAATATAGAATTGTTATATTGTGTTGGTTGATCTATTGAGTGGCTTATGGATTCTGGTCAATACGAGTAATTAATGTTATTGATACAGATCTCTAAACACTTGAACAGAGCAACTCGACATGGTATTGGTTTGAAATTGGATAAATGAAATAATTTTACCCAGATTATTTTTATATATATAAAGAAATAATTTTCATAATATATTTTAGTTATATATGGTGTGCTTGGTTATTAGGAAATGATAATATTAAACCATTATCACTTGGTGTTATGGTGATTGAATAAATATTGGGATTATAATCAAAAGTTAAAAAAGTAATTCATATAACAAAATGAGATTTTGTAAATATGGTTTTGTAAATGTGATTTAAAAATTGATACGGTTTATAAAGGATTTAAAAGTTGAAAATTTAGGCATTTAAATTTCGCTGATTTTGAAAATAAATTTCAAAGCTGTGAAAATAATAATGGCATTATTTGAGAATATTTTTGAATTGGAAATAGTTAAAGGGAATTTTAAAGGAATAAAAGCACTGAACTCCCTTTTGCCACTGGAAAATGATTTCGGTGATGACAACAACATCGACGTTCATTTTCGAGTTTCCAAGGGAGGAATTGCTACAGTTGGAGTTTGTTAAGTAAAACTGATTTGATTTTGAAATGCAAAATTATGATTTGATATACCGAGGTATTTTGGGTATCTATGATTTCAAAAATGATTTGAAATACCTAGAACAAATTGTTCAAACTTTGGAATTTTGATTTTAAATGTTTATGGAATATGAATAAGTTTGATAACTTGTAAAAATTTGAAATTTGATTTTGGAATGGAATTTAACTTACTTAAGTTAAACAAGAGTGAATTATGAAAATTTAGCCTATGTTAGGCTGGATGGAGTAATTATTGAAAATAGAGTTTATTAAGGTTGGAAATAAATTGGTGGATGAACGAATTAACGTGATTAGTAAATTAAATGGAATTGAAATTGAATTTGAATAAAGATTGATATAAACTTAAGTTGTGAAGTGGTAATAAGCATAAGAACTTTTGTATAAAAGGTTTATAATTGATTTAATAAATTTAAAGAGGAATTCTTAAGAGATAATTAGTATTGAATGGATATACTAAGTAAATAAGGAAATGTGAGTAAGCAATGTGATGGTGATAGTGGATAAGTGAGTGTATATAAAATGAATGTGAATAAAAATAATTTGATATAGTAAAGAATTAGTTGAAATAAATACGTAAGTTGTGCGTATATTATTTTATTCTCATAACGATTTGATCCAGATTCGAGCACAGAATTTCGAGATATTTATATAGATCCGAGTTAGGATTTTTCACTCGATTTTCGACTGCGAACACTAGATGATTTTTGATTGATTTATTCTTTATCATAGTATACGGCTATGCAAGGAGAATGATGGTTTCTAATTAAGAAACCAGATCTGAGTCCACACAAGAGAGTTGTGTGAACAACACAAGTTCAGAAGGAAATTATATGATTGAGTGAGCGATCAGAGTTGATATTGCGTACGAATGGTATATGTACATCATATGGGTTTTGCTGAAATAATATTGGAAATTGAAAATGCTGAACAAAATGATTTTGAATTGTATGATTGGATATTATTGGTGAATAAGACGCAGGTACCTAAAATCAGGAAAAAAATTGGATTGCCGAACAAAAAGTTACATGTTTAAATTGTTGTTTGAAATTGATGATTTTATGATTGAGCCACTTGGCTTCTATTTTCTTTGGATGGTTTGAGCCTGAGAGGCAATTTGTATTTGTTTGGATATAGCCATGCAAAGGAGAGGCTGGCAAAAAAATTTGAAAATTTAAGGAGTTAGAAAATTTTTGAAGAAAGTTTTGATAACTAAACCCGACTTGGATTATAGCTTGAAATGGTTGAGTAAATAGTACTATCTGGAATCTATGGATGAATTTGGAAATTAGTAAAAGTGATAATGTGGTTTCAAAATATTGATTTGGGAAGTTGTTTTAAGTGATTGGTTTTGGAAAGTTAATGGGTTTTGGGCCATTCCTCTCACCTTGGTAATTTCAGGGACGAAATTCTTTTATGGGAGGAGGAATGTAACTGTAATATCCCGGAAATTTTGACAATATCAATTTAATAATCTGTTGAATAATTAAATTGATATGGATAATCTTTGATAATAAGATTTGAATTTAATTTAATAATCTGATTAAATTAGTATTAATTGATGATTTTATCTTTTAAAAGTTAATAAGATATTTCTATTTGGATATATATATATATATTTATTTATATATATTGTAAATAGAAGCTTTGGTAAATTGGAAATTTAGATTTAGTTTAATCTGGACTTTTCAAAGTTATTTAAATAAATAACATTTTAGTTTTAAATATACTTTAGATAAATCTTTTAATTGGTTTTATTTTCTTTAAAGAAATTTATATATATATATAGATAAGCATTTATAAAATAATAAATTAAGTAAAAGCCTTTATTAACATTTATATTAAATAAGTAGTAATTACTTAAATGACATGTGTAAATCTCTAAAGGCTTGTTTTACCAAGTGTTAACTAATAAAACAATATAGTGACAAATGTCATTTTTTTAAAATTAGTTTTCTTTTTATTTTAATAAATCATTTTACCATTATAAACATATGCCTTCTTCTCCTCATTTCTTTTGCTATTTCTCTTTTCTAATACAAAGAAAACTTCAGCCTGTAGACCATTCTCAAAACAAATCTGAAATCAATACTTCTCAAACCAAATCTAATTCAATAACCTGAAACCACTTCCTCAAACCCCTGTAAACACATTTCCAAATCAAGAGCCTGTAACATTTTCAAACATTCATCTCCTGTTACAAAACTCTAAAGCCATCATTTCCAAATTAAAGCAAACTTGCACGTTTTCAAACAATGGCAACTGCATTCATTATCTTCAACCTGAGATGATTAGGATGCATTTTCTTTTAATCTGGAAGTATGCAAAGCAAATCTGAAGCCAGCATTTTCTTTCCAAAATCTGGAATCATCTCAAGCCTACCTGCAATTCTTTTCATCTCTGGAAGGAATTCATACTGTCTACATTCATTCTTCAAACTGGAAGCAACATGCATGTGTTAAAATCAATTTAAAGCTTCAACAACTAAAGTTTAAAAATCAAATTCAAACAAGCATGCAAGTTTACAGCCTTCAGAAGCTAAACTGCCTCTGTTTCATCTTTGAACAGGTGAGTAACATTTTTACTTAAATTAACTTAGGTAATTATGATGCATGTTTAACTCTGTGATAAATATTGTTTGGATGTGAATGTTTGTAGATGATTTTGTATATACATGAATGTATATAAGTGTGCATGGATGATATTGTTCTCTGTTCTGTTTATTGCCAGACTCCAGAATCCTCTCTTAAAACTCTTACTACTTGATTTAGTTTTTATTAGGATTTAACTTATAAGTAAGTATTGTTTAATTATCATATACTAAGGTTTAAAAAGCCTAGTTAAGTCAAATTCATACCTGAGTGTCTCTGTAAACAAAAACAACAGAGACATGTTTTATAAAGTGAAAATTTGAACTCTGTAATTTATAAATTCAAATGTATAAATTGAAAACATAGATGATAATATGATTTTTAGCATGAATATCATAGTTTTTAGTTTAGTATTAAAAGAGCAGTTCTGGTTTAAGTCAAAAATGAAATTTTGGTGATTTTGATTATCTCAATGGAACTGGGATGTTGAATTTTTCAATGATGGTAGTGGGATGATCATGGATGATAGGAAAATTGTCAGGAGAATTTTTAAGGAAGTAAGGCAGAAATGATTTTGGTTTTAAATTTTTAAACCTAGTTTTAAGTAAGGCTACGAATTCGTTTCGTTTGTTTTCGTTGATGGATCGAGTGTTCCAAGCTTTTGGGAAATGGAAGATCAGATATAGGCGAAGGTATGGCCAGAGAATTAGCTTCTCTGATGGTCGGAACCGCGAGTACGAACTATGTTGACAGGCTTTGGAAATGTTGTCTGGTTCCTGGTTTTGGATTTTTGGCTCGATTTCGAGTTCGAGCAGTGATCGAAGTAGTGATGGTAGTTTTCTGGTAGGTGGATGATCGTCGATGGGTGGAGATACTCGGTGATGGCCGGAGGCGTCGATCTGGACTGTGCACGTGCACGCTTGAGTGTTTGTTCTGGTAGCAGTTTCTTTGGGGATGGAAGAAGCGAACTCGAGGATATTGTTGTTTGGCCCGGGAGATTGCTCGTGAAATTGAGGGATTGACTCGAAGTAGTTGGAGCTGGAGTGTTGGACTCAAGTGACAGAGAAGGACTCGAGATTTTCGAGTGTTTTTGCGGGTGAGACTCGGGGAATTTAGGGTTGCGACTCGAAGTGGTTAGTGGGACTCGAGTACTTTTAGTGTTGCCAGGTTTTATACCTGTCAGTTTGAAATTTAAATCTAATTTAAATTTTGAAGCAATAGTTAATCAGTAAATCAAAGTTTGATATATGAAGACAAGTTTAGTTTTAAACTTTAATATTAGATAAATAGTTTTATGAATTTAAATGTTTAAATAGGTTTAAATGTAGTTATGTTTAAATGTTTTAAATCTAAGAAGAAATTTGATTTAAGTTCTTTTAAAAACTTTTTAGAAAATATAAGGTTCTTTAACAGGTAAAGGTTTTTAAATTGGTTTTAAAAACTTTGTTAAAATTAAATTGGTATTTATTTCAAATACAGAATTTAAAATGAAATTTAAAAGTAGATTTGAAATGGATGTTTCAAATATAAATTGTAAATGATAACTTGTTTATCAATAAAAATAAAGTTTATCTTAAATTAATTAAAGACTTGTGTTTATTTAATTTATTAAGAGATTTAATAGATAATTAATTTAATTTGATTAATTAATCATTTGGATTAATTAAATAGGTAATTAAAGGATTAAACTAATTTATTTATGATTAAGATAAATTAATTAGGAATGATAAATTTATAATTGAAAATTATAAATTAGAGTATTAATTAATGGTTAGGAATTAATTAATAAGTAATTAAATATTAATTAAGTTATGGTTAACACTTAATTAATTAAGTAATTAGAGATTAATTAATTGGTTATTAAGATTTATTAATTTAGAATTAATAATAATTAATATAAGTTAATTACTAAAGGAAAGTAATTAAATAATAGTTAATGAGGTCATTAACTATGGTTATTAAATAATTAATTAATGGTATTAATCTTGATAATTAATTAGTTTAATTAATTTAAAGATAAGCAATTATAGAATTTGTTTAAATGAATTACTTAATGGAAGTAATTAAGAATTAATTACTTATTGTAATTAATTGAAGTTAATTTGATTTAGTTTAAGTTAATTAATTAAGTTTAATTAATTTAGAATAATCAAGAGATGATTTGATAATAATTACTTAAAGTAATTATTAAGGTATGATTATTTAGGGAAGTAAATAATAAGATAATTACTGGAAGTAATTAGTTGAATAAATGATTTTATTAATAGAAGTAATTTGAGTTAATTACTTTGAATAATTAATCAAGAGATTAATTAAGGAATTAATTAAGGAGTAATTAATTTAGTTAATGAAAGTAATTAAGGGGAGTTAATTACTGATTGAAGATTAATCAAGAGTGATTAATAAATGTTGTTTAAATAAAGGTTAATTACTTAATGTAATTAATTTAATTAAGTAATTAAAAATTAAGTTGTAATTAAGGATCATTAATTAATATAATTAATGATGTAATTAAGAATTGATTAATTATGTAATAATTAATAAATGAAGTGATTAATTAATGTAATTAATTAAGGTTTAATATAATTAATTATAGTTGATTAACTTAATTAATTTTAGTTAATTAATTAATGATGTAATTAAAGGTTAATTACTATAAGTGGTTAAGTATAATTAATTTGAGTAATTAATTAAAGATAAATTACTTGGATGAAATTAAAAGATAATTAATCAAAGATGATTAATTAAAATGAATTATTAAAGGATAATTTATTAATTAATAAATGGTTAAGTAAGAAGGATTTATAAAATAAAGTAATTAATTTAATTCACTTTAAATTAATTAGAGACGATATAAATCATTACTTATGAATGGGTGTTAGTATTGAATACTTGGCATTGATTGATATCTCTGATGAGATATATGCTGTATGATATGGATGTTAGTTGAATTGTATGGATTATCTGATAATGTTAATTATCTGTTGTGAATTGTCTTTCTTTGTGTATAAAGATAATAAATTAAATTGTTTTAACCTTTAAAACAACTTGGCCTTAAAAGATACGCTTTGGATTTCGATGAGACCGGGATCGGGTTTCCGTATACCGGATTTCCAGGTCTGGAGACCCGAATACCACATCGATCCAAATTAACGATAGGTCGTGAATCATGTGAAGATGAAGATTCAGAGTGCAAGGGTTATTGTCGTTAACTCTGAGGGTGATTCCAAAACGAGTGTAACGAGATAATGCCTTCGGTTTCGTTCGAACCCGGAACGAACTTGTATGGATTGAATGCTTTCAGAACATCGTCAGGTGGACGATGAGCATTCTAAGATAGATGTGTTCTATTTAAAGGTAATCGTGACCTCAAGCCTCACAAACCAGGAATGGCTAAAACAGGGGAGGTGCAGCAAGGTTAGTGGGTAGCACCCAAGTAGGACAAGGTTACCTCTGTCTAGATGTCCCTTTCTATTTTCGACTTAGTGGTGCGGTTGCTGATCCCAACCGTGAGGTATCTTGTGCGGGAATTATCCAGTAAGGGATGTTCCGACCTTGTGTTGTAGGGGATTGGGAGTGATCCTCGGTACGGTGATCTAGGCCACGTACTATGACGGGCGGTACCCCGGTAGCCCTGCCATTGTATGGAATCCAAAATCCAATAAGTGCCAACGGACTTGATTGTATAACCCACTTTGTGGCTAGTATGCTGGAATTTAATAATGTAACAATTTCAGCTATTTCATATTTATTTGAAAACCCTAGACCCTATTATAATACAATCGAATTTCCTATCAAATGTTTTGGTTAGCGTAAGGTAAAAACTTACCCATGTTTATGTGTGGGAAATCTTACGTGATACTTTTTCTTTCAAAAGGTTTTGAAGTTAAGCAAGTTTAACCTGTTACTCACACCAGACCCATGTCTGACCCAAGTTGTTTATTTCTGTTTTATAAACTCTTGGGTACTCAAATTTTTACGAGTAGCCAAGGGATTCAGGTTAGCCTTGACGAATTGTGGAGGAGCAATGGAGCAGGAGGCTTCAGCGTTGTAGATATAGATAGTAGTTTCCGCTGTGTTGATCTTGTTTAGATCTTTGTTTTGTATTGAGTTGTAATAACTAGACAGGTGTTTATAACTGTCTAGTATATGATGTGTAATCTGTGTAACTCTGATAGATGTATATGATACTATGTAATAGTTATATGATATATTATATTTTGTTCCGTTTCCGCTGTGAGTATTTGTGTTGTTTTCTTTCTCTTTCTCTTCTTTTCTATTTCTCACCCCTTTCTTTCTTATTAATGATTCGTCATTCTGTAGAATGAGTGTCGGGTCGTTACAGTGGTATCAGAGCATAGGTTGAGCGAATGCCTAAGCTTTTGGTTAAGTGAATATCAAAACACTAGGTTGAGTGAATACCTAGGTTCGAAAGGGTTGTTCATTAGAGATGGGATCTGTAGCAACCTGTTTGAGTGTATATATATATACGAGAGCGCGTATTTGTTAGTTATATAAAATGATTTTATATTGTGTTAATTGATCGGTTGGGTGGTATATGGATTCTGGTCAATACGAGTAGCTAACGTTATTGATAGGGATCTCTAAACACTTGAACCAGGCCAACGGACACAATATTGTTTTAAAGAGGTAGATGAAATAATTTTACCCAGAAATAATTTCTATATAAAAAAAAATATATCATTTTAAATATATATATTTATGTATTTCTACCTATTTATTGGGTTACCTGTTCGGGTTTTCCAATATAAGTTATAAAGGTAGATAAGGTGGTAGTGTGTGTAACACAATTACCAATAGTTGGAGTTTGAATGTTTGAGGTTGGAAGTATATATCGAGACTGTAAACCCAATACCGTCTCGAGTAAGCTTTGCTGTGGTGAAGGATTTCATCGATCTCCGAAGGAAACTGTAATGGTTCGGAGTTTATCTTTGAAGTGTGGATGAGTAGAGTTGGATCTGTCGATGAGGCAGAAGTGAGTGATGGTACCTTGATACCTCAGGTAATAGTAGCTGTATGATGAGATGCAGTGACTATGGATGTTCCTGAAGATGTTTTCTTTGGAACAAGATTAAGGAAGTGTGTCTGTTTCGGTGTTGTCGCTGAGTTCAGCATGGTGTTTCTGCTTTGGTTTGGAGTTCGAGTTTCTCGAAGAGCTTTGGATAGGAGCATCAGTGTCAGCAGTGCTACTCGGAGTGTTCTGTGATGGCAAAAAGTTTTCTAGCTGAGCAGTTTTTCTGGAAGTGAAGTTCAGAAGCAGCAGAGTGGATCCATTTCTTCGATAAATTGGATAAATAAGTGTAAGCTGTTCTGATTGGTAAAGAGGAACAGTTTTTCTTTGGAATTAGGTTGGGTTGATCGCAAAAGTGACTTGCGATTGTCTGAGTGTTTTCTTGGGTTGTCAGAATCTTTCTGGATGTCTTCAGAGAAGTCAGAAGTTTGTCCGCATCTGAAGGTTGAGTTTTCTTATCGACTGGATTCCAGGAGTGATACCGGTGGTTCAGTCTAGTGGAAGGATGTTTCCTAGAGATAGAGTTTGGCGAAACAACTCAAGTTTTGATGGAGTATCTGAGTTTTCTTTATGGATCAGTGAACCTTATTTCTGGAATGAGTTGTCCAGTCTGTGTTTGTGTCCTACCTCAGATCAGAGTTGAGCAGCGAAAGCAGTTTGGAGTGTATCTCTGGATGGGAGAAGTAAGTTTGGAATCTACTGATGTTGTGAAGTAGAGTTATGTTTGGATCTCGTCTGTGTTCTGACTTGGATAAGTATTTGGTCTTCTGAATTGAATTGTCAGTTTGGATAACTGGAATTCATTGAGTTTTACGTATCTCTGAGGGAATACGTATTTATCTATCTCTTGTTTTAGAATCTGCAGTTTTGGGAAGTTTGGTAGTTGAGTCAGACTCGTCTGTAGTCTGATATTCTGTTTAGTTCTGTAGATCTAGATGAGTAGGAGATCTATAGCTTAGTAGTTTAGATTGTTTGTAGAGCGAGTATCCCGATATATATATATACTTGGGAAAACTCGAGGAATTTTATCTAGAATTTAGTCTAGATAGTTAGAATTGTTTGATTGGATGATTTGGTTGCTATGGTTGCTAGCATATGGATGATAGTATATGCTGGTGTTTTAAATTAAAATCTTTAATAAGATTATTAAATTACCTTTGTTTAAATTTCGGGGACGAAATTATTTTAAGGGGGGAGGAATGTAATATCCCGGAAATTTTGACAATATCAATTTAATAATCTGTTGAATAATTAAATTGATATGGATAATCTTTGATAATAAGATTTGAATTTAATTTAATAATCTGATTAAATTAGTATTAATTGATGATTTTATCTTTTAAAAGTTAATAAGATATTTCTATTTGGATATATATATATATATATTTATTTATTTATATATATTGTAAATAGAAGCTTTGGTAAATTGGAAATTTAGATTTAGTTTAATCTGGACTTTTCAAAGTTATTTAAATAAATAACATTTTAGTTTTAAATATACTTTAGATAAATCTTTTAATTGGTTTTATTTTCTTTAAAGAAATTTATATATATATATATAGATAAGCATTTATAAAATAATAAATTAAGTAAAAGCCTTTATTAACATTTATATTAAATAAGTAGTAATTACTTAAATGACATGTGTAAATCTCTAAAGGCTTGTTTTACCAAGTGTTAACTAATAAAACAATATAGTGACAAATGTCATTTTTTTAAAATTAGTTTTCTTTTTATTTTAATAAATCATTTTACCATTATAAACATATGCCTTCTTCTCCTCATTTCTTTTGCTATTTCTCTTTTCTAATACAAAGAAAACTTCAGCCTGTAGACCATTCTCAAAACAAATCTGAAATCAATACTTCTCAAACCAAATCTAATTCAATAACCTGAAACCACTTCCTCAAACCCCTGTAAACACATTTCCAAATCAAGAGCCTGTAACATTTTCAAACATTCATCTCCTGTTTCAAAACTCTAAAGCCATCATTTCCAAATTAAAGCAAACTTGCACGTTTTCAAACAATGGCAACTGCATTCATTATCTTCAACCTGAGATGATTAGGATGCATTTTCTTTTAATCTGGAAGTATGCAAAGCAAATCTGAAGCCAGCATTTTCTTTCCAAAATCTGGAATCATCTCAAGCCTACCTGCAATTCTTTTCATCTCTGGAAGGAATTCATACTGTCTGCATTCATTCTTCAAACTGGAAGCAACATGCATGTGTTAAAATCAATTTAAAGCTTCAACAACTAAAGTTTAAAAATCAAATTCAAACAAGCATGCAAGTTTACAGCCTTCAGAAGCTAAACTGCCTCTGTTTCATCTTTGAACATGTGAGTAACATTTTTACTTAAATTAACTTAGGTAATTATGATGCATGTTTAACTCTGTGATAAATATTGTTTGGATGTGAATGTTTGTAGATGATTTTGTATATACATGAATGTATATAAGTGTGCATGGATGATATTGTTCTCTGTTCTGTTTATTGCCAGACTCCAGAATCCTCTCTTAAAACTCTTACTACTTGATTTAGTTTTTATTAGGATTTAACTTATAAGTAAGTATTGTTTAATTATCATATACTAAGGTTTAAAAAGCCTAGTTAAGTCAAATTCATACCTGAGTGTCTCTGTAAACAAAAACAACAGAGACATGTTTTATAAAGTGAAAATTTGAACTCTGTAATTTATAAATTCAAATGTATAAATTGAAAACATAGATGATAATATGATTTTTAGCATGAATATCATAGTTTTTAGTTTAGTATTAAAAGAGCAGTTCTGGTTTAAGTCAAAAATGAAATTTTGGTGATTTTGATTATCTCAATGGAACTGGGATGTTGAATTTTTCAATGATGGTAGTGGGATGATCATGGATGATAGGAAAATTGTCAAGAGAATTTTTAAGGAAGTAAGGCAGAAATGATTTAGGTTTTAAATTTTTAAACCTAGTTTTAAGTAAGGCTACGAATTCGTTTCGTTTGTTTTCGTTGATGGATCGAGTGTTCCAAGCTTTTGGGAAATGGAAGATCAGATATAGGCGAAGGTATGGCCAGAGAATTAGCTTCTCTGATGGTCGGAATCGCGAGTACGAACTATGTTGACAGGCTTTGGAAATGTTGTCTGGTTCCTGGTTTTGGATTTTTGGCTCGATTTCGAGTTCGAGAAGTGATCGAAGTAGTGATGGTAGTTTTCTGGTAGGTGGATGATCGTCGATGGGTGGAGATACTCGGTGATGGCCGGAGGCGTCGATCTGGACTGTGCACGTGCACGCTTGAGTGTTTGTTCTGGTAGCAGTTTCTTTGGGGATGGAAGAAGCGAACTCGAGGATATTGTTGTTTGGCCCGGGAGATTGCTCGTGAAATTGAGGGATTGACTCAAAGTAGTTGGAGCTGGAGTGTTGGACTCAAGTGACAGAGAAGGACTCGAGATTTTCGAGTGTTTTTGCGGGTGAGACTCGGGGAATTTAGGGTTGCGACTCGAAGTGGTTAGTGGGACTCGAGTACTTTTAGTGTTGCCAGGTTTTATACCTGTCAGTTTGAAATTTAAATCTAATTTAAATTTTGAAGCAATAGTTAATCAGTAAATCAAAGTTTGATATATGAAGACAAGTTTAGTTTTAAACTTTAATATTAGATAAATAGTTTTATGAATTTAAATGTTTAAATAGGTTTAAATGTAGTTATGTTTAAATGTTTTAAATCTAAGAAGAAATTTGATTTAAGTTCTTTTAAAAACTTTTTAGAAAATATAAGGTTCTTTAACAGGTAAAGGTTTTTAAATTGGTTTTAAAAACTTTGTTAAAATTAAATTGGTATTTATTTCAAATACAGAATTTAAAATGAAATTTAAAAGTAGATTTGAAATGGATGTTTCAAATATAAATTGTAAATGATAACTTGTTTATCAATAAAAATAAAGTTTATCTTAAATTAATTAAAGACTTGTGTTTATTTAATTTATTAGGAGATTTAATAGATAATTAATTTAATTTGATTAATTAATCATTTGGATTAATTAAATAGGTAATTAAAGGATTAAACTAATTTATTTATGATTAAGATAAATTAATTAGGAATGATAAATTTATAATTGAAAATTATAAATTAGAGTATTAATTAATGGTTAGGAATTAATTAATAAGTAATTAAATATTAATTAAGTTATGGTTAACACTTAATTAATTAAGTAATTAGAGATTAATTAATTGGTTATTAAGATTTATTAATTTAGAATTAATAATAATTAATATAAGTTAATTACTTAAGGAAAGTAATTAAATAATAGTTAATGAGGTCATTAACTATGGTTATTAAATAATTAATTAATGGTATTAATTTTGATAATTAATTAGTTTAATTAATTTAAAGATAAGCAATTATAGAATTTGTTTAAATGAATTACTTAATGGAAGTAATTAAGAATTAATTACTTATTGTAATTAATTGAAGTTAATTTGATTTAGTTTAAGTTAATTAATTAAGTTTAATTAATTTAGAATAATCAAGAGATGATTTGATAATAATTACTTAAAGTAATTATTAAGGTATGATTATTTAGGGAAGTAAATAATAAGATAATTACTGGAAGTAATTAGTTGAATAAATGATTTTATTAATAGAAGTAATTTGAGTTAATTACTTTGAATAATTAATCAAGAGATTAATTAAGGAATTAATTAAGGAGTAATTAATTTAGTTAATGAAAGTAATTAAGGGGAGTTAATTACTGATTGAAGATTAATCAAGAGTGATTAATAAATGTTGTTTAAATAAAGGTTAATTACTTAATGTAATTAATTTAATTAAGTAATTAAAAATTAAGTTGTAATTAAGGATCATTAATTAATATAATTAATGATGTAATTAAGAATTGATTAATTAAGTAATAATTAATAAATGAAGTGATTAATTAATGTAATTAATTAAGGTTTAATATAATTAATTATAGTTGATTAACTTAATTAATTTTAGTTAATTAATTAATGATGTAATTAAAGGTTAATTACTATAAGTGGTTAAGTATAATTAATTTGAGTAATTAATTAAAGATAAATTACTTGGATGAAATTAAAAGATAATTAATCAAAGATGATTAATTAAAATGAATTATTAAAGGATAATTTATTAATTAATAAATGGTTAAGTAAGAAGTATTTATAAAATAAAGTAATTAATTTAATTCACTTTAAATTAATTAGAGACGATATAAATCATTACTTATGAATGGGTGTTAGTATTGAATACTTGGCATTGATTGATATCTCTGATGAGATATATGCTGTATGATATGGATGTTAGTTGAATTGTATGGATTATCTGATAATGTTAATTATCTGTTGTGAATTATCTTTCTTTGTGTATAAAGATAATAAATTAAATTGTTTTAACCTTTAAAACAACTTGGCCTTAAAAGATACGCTTTGGATTTCGATGAGACCGGGATCGGGTTTCCGTATACCGGATTTCCAGGTCTGGAGACCCGAATACCACATCGATCCAAATTAACGATAGGTCGTGAATCAAGTGAAGATGAAGATTCAGAGTGCAAGGGTTATTGTCGTTAACTCTGAGGGTGATTCCAAAACGAGTGTAACGAGATAATGCCTTCGGTTTCGTTCGAACCCGGAACGAACTTGTATGGATTGAATGCTTTCAGAACATCGTCAGGTGGACGATGAGCATTCTAAGATAGATGTGTTCTATTTAAAGGTAATCGTGACCTCAAGCCTCACAAACCGGGAATGGCTAAAACAGGGGAGGTGCAGCAAGGTTAGTGGGTAGCACCCAAGTAGGACAAGGTTACCTCTGTCTAGATGTCCCTTTCTATTTTCGACTTAGTGGTGCGGTTGCTGATCCCAACCGTGAGGTATCTTGTGCGGGAATTATCCAGTAAGGGATGTTCCGACCTTGTGTTGCAGGGGATTGGGAGTGATCCTCGGTACGGTGATCTAGGCCACGTACTGTGACGGGCGGTACCCCGGTAGCCCTGCCATTGTATGGAATCCAAAATCCAATAAGTGCCAACGGACTTGATTGTATAACCCACTTTGTGGCTAGTATGCTGGAATTTAATAATGTAACAATTTCAGCTATTTCATATTTATTTGAATACCCTAGACCCTATTATAATACAATCGAATTTCCTATCAAATGTTTTGGTTAGCGTAAGGTAAAAACTTACCCATGTTTATGTGTGGGAAGTCTTACGTGATACTTTTTCTTTCAAAAGGTTTTGAAGTTAAGCAAGTTTAACCTGTTACTCACACCAGACCCATGTCTGACCCAAGTTGTTTATTTCTGTTTTATAAACTCTTGGGTACTCAAATTTTTACGAGTAGCCAAGGGATTCAGGTTAGCCTTGACGAATTGTGGAGGAGCAATGGAGCAGGAGGCTTCAGCGTTGTAGATATAGATAGTAGTTTCCGCTGTGTTGATCTTGTTTAGATCTTTGTTTTGTATTGAGTTGTAATAACTAGACAGATGTTTATAACTGTCTAGTATATGATGTGTAATCTGTGTAACTCTGATAGATGTATATGATACTATGTAATAGTTATATGATATATTATATTTTGTTCCGTTTCCGCTGTGAGTATTTGTGTTGTTTTCTTTCTCTTTCTCTTCTTTTCTATTTCCCACCCCTTTCTTTCTTATTAATGATTCGTCATTCTGTAGAATGAGTGTCGGGTCGTTACAGTAACGCCCAAAATTTTGGTCATTTGAAAGTCGAATATTTGATTGATTTTGAATATTTAAAAGATAATGTTTAACTTGAATTTCAAATCTAATAATTTATAGGGCAATTTAACTGTTAATTTAATAATTGAAATTGCTCAAATAATTGAATCTTGAGTTTTAAGCTTGATAAAAATAATTAAAGGCTCATTAAATTTATATTAATCAGAATGAAGATAATAAATCTTTTTAAAATGAATTTAAAAGTGATTTGCTCGATTTTAAAAATAGCTCGTTTAAATTAATATACAAAAATAGTCTTCCAGGGTACAATCTCAGATTTCAACGGAACCAGTTCCATTGGATCTATAATATTGTATTATTATCTAATTTCAAATTTCGTAGCATTTAGAGTTATCATTTGGTTTACGGAGTAGAAACACGCTGAAATTAATATCAAAATTTAATATAATAATTGGATCCAAAAGCTATCTTCTCCATACGATCGAATTAGGACTTGAAATCTTTTCCATTATCTTCGAAATAGGAGTATAACATTTTAAATGCCTAGCGGCATGCCTCGATAAGGGTTCGATATTTTAAGTTACGTAAAATGAGACATTTTGGAATTTAATATATATATATATATATATTCTAGTCAAATCTGTCTTATCCTCTGCAACTATTATCGTGACGTTACCTATTCATACATGCATCTTCTTCCTTTAAACCACATGCAACAGTTACAACCAAGCACAGTCAAAAAGAAAAAAAGACAACTTCAAAAATTTATTTCTCGCAATCCAATAAAAAGAAAAATTCGAAAACACTTCCTAAATTCTTGTTTTTTCATGGGCTTCATTTTGATATTGGTTTGGTGGAGATTCCTAAGGTTTGAATATTTATAGTAAGGCATAGGGGAAACTAGGGTTACAGTTTATAGGAAATTAGCTCATCGATTTGCCGAATGGAGTTGATATTTGGGTTCGTTATCGAAATCTACACCTAGGCCCTTGATTTGGTGAAGCTCAATTGTGGTTAGAGGAGTGTGACGTATGTACGTACACAAGGAGTAATGGGTTGTCGCGATTTATTTTAAGGCGTGGAGCTCGAATTTCACATGTAGAGAAAGAAGTACTCGTGAAGAGGGGCACATCGAAACCAGTTCGAGGTGATTTCGTGGAGGATTGAGCCTGGGAGAGGTAGGTGTAGTAGTGGCCATGGCGGTTTCGAGTGTAGGAGGCGATAATTTGAAATTTTAGGGAAGATGTTGTAGTTGGTGGGTCGGGTCTATGATGTTGGGTATGGGTTTCTTTTGTTTTAAGAAAAGTTTAATTATATATAATTAAATTATCGATTAACTTATAAAAGGTATATCTCTCTCATATGAGGTCTGTTTTGGACGAGACTTTTTGAATTGCGATCGTAATGACGAGAAATTCGAAATGAAATTGGTTTGGATGGGCTTGGAGACTGTAGAAATTTGGTCTAAAATCGGACGTTGTCTGGTTTTAGTTCCAAAATAGAACGTCTCGACGACGACTAAAAACCAAAGTGAGTAAAACTCACTCATCTTGAATAATTAGTTTATTTTAATAGTTTAAAATTTATTTATTGATTGATTAGTTGAATTGATAAATTATTATCAGTTGAATGTGATATTATATATAGTAGTACATATATTAGTAGTTGGATTGATTATTCCCGCATATTTTAGTGTAAGAGACCTTATACACCCCGCATAATAGTGGATGACCTTAAATTACCGCGATATCCCTTCACGGAGCAGGATTGGTATTTTATGTTATCTAATATCCATGGTTGTAGAAAAATAGGTTAGAGGGATCCAACTGGATTCCTCAAAATTGTTGAATTTAATTGCATATATAGGAAATATGGTATGTTGGAAAAATCTATGATGGATTATTGTGTGGTTTGAATTTATTGGATGTTGTGGTAGCACTAGCCTAGATTTTGGTTCTTTTAAAATACCATAAATATATGTTTGAATATAAAATGGAATTTATAAATGGATTTTGAAAAGTAAAATATTTATATAGAATTTGGATTAGTTAAAGAAAAACTGCTGGGATAAAATAAATGATTTTAAATCTATTTTAAATATTTCGTGATATTGTAAATAAAGATTTTGGAATATTATATATATATAGGATTTTAAATAATAATTCCTTAGTGATAATTGTTTTAAATATAAAAGGTTCTTAAATCAATATTTTAAATAGATTGGAGAAATAAAAGTGAATTTGGGAAAAAATATAAAATTGGTTATATTAAGTCTTAAATAAGATTTCAAAATTTACGAAATGGAAGTAGAATCGGTATTTGGTTGGTTTTGGAGTATGGTTTGGATTATTTAAGAAAATTGATTTATTATTGGAATTTAGTTTAAAATTTTATTTTTATTGGATTTAAGTGATGTAAAAGAACGTTGTGAACTGGAAATGAGACCATGAGATTTATAAACCATGTTTATAAATAAGTGAAATGATTATCATTTGGTAAATTGAAGATATAAATTCACGGTAAGAATTTATAATGAGATGGTTAAATTAGTTTAAATATAAATGATAGATTCTTGTTTTGGAACTATGGAAAGGGATTTATGAAAATTGGGGATGTAAATCGATTGGTGATAAATCGTGTGATATCCCGGGATTTCAGGGAATTTAAAATGTGATAATCTTGTAAGTTAATTATTTAAAATTGGTAAAATTGTTATTTTCAAACAATTTAATAATGAGTTGTTTTTAAATATAGTTATAAACAGATTTTAAATAGGTATATTATTTCAAATTTAATAAGTATTGATTAAATGTATATATCTATATATGTATATATTTAAATTGTTTTTAAATAAGATAATTATTTACAAATCTAATAATGTGTTTATTTAATTTTATATATATGTTGAGTTGATTTTAAATTTGGATTTTTAAAGTTGCATTTGAATTTGGATTTAAGAATTGAATTTAAAGAAAATATATATCTTAAATTGAAAATAATAATATAGTTTGAATTTAAAATATATGAATAAAGTTTTTATTTAGAAATAAGATTTGTTTTATATTTTTCTTTTTAAAGAAATTTATTTATAGAAATTTGAAAGAGTATTTATTTAATAGGAATAAATACAAAAGCTTTTGAATATTCATTTAAAAATGGATTAAATATAATATATATATGATTTTATTAGAACATAATTGGTTTATATTCTATTTCCTTTTAAAGATTGTATTTACTTAAGGTTTAGAAAAGTATTTATAAATTAAGAAATGTATTAATCAATTAGGAAATTAATAATAAAAAGCTTTAAAAATAATATGAATATAAATAATTACAAGTGTTAGCTTCTTAACCATGTTAAATACATGTGTTAAGTAATTGAATAAGGTATGAGACAAGTGTCTCCTTTATTTTCTTTTTCTTTAAATTTTAATAAAATCAAAATCTACTTATATAAACTTCTATCTTTCCCCTTCATTTTCTTTTTCTAATTTCAGTTCAAAGACATCAACCCAAAACTGAAATTTATTTCAAAACTCAAGAATCAAATCTAAAATCATCTTCTCAATCAAAAACAGAAATATATTTCCAAACCAAGCAAATACAACCTGAAAATCATTTCCAGATCAAAAACCCTGTAATCTGAAATCTACTCAAACCTGTAATCTACCAAAACTCTGTAATCTTTTCAAACCAGAGAATCCAAGAATCAAGATCAAAATACTCCTCAAATTCAAGTTCAAAAACCTGTAACAAATTCTCCTAAACATTTTTCAAAAGCCTGTAACCATCCTTCAAGTATGCATGCAAGTATATCTGAAGCCAAAGAAAATTCTTTCCAGTTTCAAATCAAAGCATTTCAGTTTCGAAGTACTTTCTTCTCCAAATTCAAAGATTCCAGTTTTAAAGAAATCAAAGTTTTAAAGCAATTCAAAGTTTCCTGTTTCAAATCTCAAGCCTCTGCCTTTTTAATCTGGTGAGTAAACCTTTATTTTAAAACAGTTTCAAAATCTGAGAATAAACTTAAATGTTGTGATTGAATGTTTATAGTAATATGGTTTGCATATGATTTTATCTGAGAATGTATGCTTGAATAAATAAAATGTATATACTAACTTAGTAGGTATAAACACATGTTCTCTGTTATTCAATATGAGCAAACTCACTCACTACTTATGTGCCTTTGATACTGTGGTTGATTTTGAAGTATGATTGTTTGAAAATGTGTATGCATGAGTGTTTTAAAATCTTAAATACATGTTTATACAAATGAAGAACTGTGAGTATGTCTGGACATAAGTGACCATCTCTGTTCTCAGTTTTTAAAGTTTAAAACTTAGATTAGAAATTCCAATTCCTCTCCCTCTAATCTCTGTTAGGTTTAGGAATTTAAACAAATTAAGTTTGTTTAGTCATAAGCTATGGTTAAAAATTATTTTCAAGAAAAATTAACCTATATTCTTCTAGAAATAAAGGAAAGACAGTAAAAATCTATAATCAGGTAAAAACTCAAGTATAATAATTTTTGGATTCACCTATATAGTCGTAATCTCCATTAGAAACCGTGAATTTTAAAAGTTAAATTACAATTTTTAACTTAGATTTGAAAGAGAAATTTGAGGATGAACGGAAACCACGTTTTGGGGAAATTCTGATGGTCGGTGACATTGTTGGCCTCGTGATTGAAGTCGAAGCTTTCTGGTGGGTCGGGGGTTCTAGGAAAAATGATCGCGTGATTTTACGATCATCAGGGTGGCTTGACGACGATGGTGTAGGGTTTAAGGTCAGGATTTGGATGGATGGGTTATCGTGGTTGCTGCATCACCATGGGAGGACTAGAGATGACCGGTATGGGGGGTATCGGAGCATTTACGTGTGACGTAGCTTTGGTCAAGATGGCATGGATGATCGTGGACGAGATCATCGGCGATGGGTGAATTTTTGATTGTTTGGCTACAGTTTTTCTATCGATCTGCTCAATTTCGATTCTCTGTCGAAATCGATAAACTGGGAGGTCGAGGAGGATGGAGAGGTTGTGGGCGATTCGTCGAGGACCGGAGGGATGATCGGAGTCGCGTAAGTTCGCCGTGCACGTGCACCTGTACACGTTTGCGTGTATCTGGATGTTGGTTTGGGCATGTTGTTTGGGAAGAAGCGGTTGTCTCAGGGTAGTCTCGGGGAAGAGCAAGTTTTTGCTCGGGTTCGTCTTCGGGTATGTTCGTGAGAGTATTGTAATATAACAGTTTAAATTTAAACCAAGTTTTAAAAAGACAGGAGGCAGAAGAAATCTCGGGGAAGAACTCGGGTAGGAGATGGGTCGAACGCGAAGTAAACTGAGCTGTTTTAAAATTTAAAATAAGCAAGTTTTTAGAATTTAAAATAAATCTAGTTTAAGTCTATTTCTTAAATATAATTCTTTACATAACAAATGTTTTAAGTAATTGATTGAAGAAGTTATATAATTGGTCTAACTTGAATTTGTTAAGTTAACTTTTAAGTTATTTTAAATCTTAAATTAAATGATCTAATTTAATAAGTTAATTTTTAAGTTAAATGTTTTAAATATGATTAATGATTAATAAGGATAATGTTTTATCTTAAAAGTTGATTAAGATTTAATGATTTAATAATTAATTAATGTAATAAAGAAATAAAGGAGAAATTAATCAATTTAATTAATTAGTGATTAAGAATTATTTAATTAATAATTAAGGGTTAAGTTAATTAATTAAATAGGGATGAATTAGTTGATAATTAAGAATTACTTGATTTATTAATTAGGATTGATTAAGTTATAATTAGAGTTAATTAATTAGTTGATAATTAAGATCATTAATTAAGTAATTAAGATTGATAAATTTGTAATTGGAGATTAATTAATTAAGTAATTAAAAGGGTAATTAAGGATTAATTAATTTGTTATTAAGTTTTATTAATTGATAATTAAGGTTTATTAATTAATAATTAAAGAATAAATAATCTGTACTTAAGATTAATTAATTTGTTTAAGAGTAATTAAGGATGAATTACTCAAGTATAATTAATGATATGAATTGATTTAAGTTAATTAATTTGTAAATTAATTAAAGATAATCACTTGATAAAGACATTAAGTATGAATACTTAATAAGATTGATAAGTATAATTACATAGTGTAGGTAATTAATGTATAATTACAGGATGTAATTAATTAAAGGAAAGTACTTAATGGGAAGTAATGGAAGTATAATTACTTTACAAAAAGTAATTAAGGATTAATTATTTGGTAATTAATTAAAGGATTAAAGAAATTAATTAAGAAGTTAATTAATTAAGGTAAGTAATCATGGGATGATAATTACTGTATATGATTAATTAAGGTGGATTAATAGAAATGATTAATTAAAGTTTAATTAATTAAAGTAATTAATTAAGGATAATTAATTAATTAATGGAAATAATTAATTAAGGATAATTAATCAATACAATTAATAAAAGTAATTAAAGGTTAATTACTGTTAATGATTAAGAATAATTAATTTGTGAAATTAATTAAAAGATAATTACTTTATGTAATTAATGAATGATTAATCAAGGATGATTAATATTTAATGAGTAATTAATTAATTAAAGATTGTAATTAATTAATGTTGATTAAGCAAAGAATATGAATTAATTCTTAAGTAATTAATTTAATTTAAGTTGATTAAATTAATTATAATAGAGATTAATAAATGGTTGCTTATGAATGATGGTTGAGTAGAATGTCTGATTTGGTTGATATCTATTAAATGATATGCTATGATATTCTGTGATATGATATTGGATATATCTGTGATAAATGTGATATTTATCTGTGTTAAATGCTGTGTAAATTCAAGTATTGAATTAAATTAAATTGTTAAAACCTTTAAACAACTTGGCCTTAAAAGATACGTTTTGGATTTCGATGAGACCGGGATCGGGTTTCCGTATACCGGTATTCCAGGTCTGGAGACCCGAATATCACATCGATCCAAATTAACGATAGGTCGTGAATCTCAAGTGAAGATGAAGATTCAGAGTGCAAGGGTTATTGTCGTTAACTCTGAGGGTGATTCCAAAACGAGTGTAACGAGATAATGCCTTCGGTTTCGTTCGAACCCGGAACGAACTTGTATGGATTGAATGCTTTCAGCACATCGTCAGGTGGACGATGAGCATTCTAAGTGATGTGTTCTGATTTAAAGGTAATCGTAGCCTCAAGCCTCATCAAACCGGGAATGGCTAAAACAGGGGAGGTGCAGCAAGGTTAGTGGGTAGCACCCAAGTAGTATGAGATTCCCCTGTCTAGAGGTCCCTTCTTTTATTCGGCTGAGTGGGCGGTTGAATAGCTACAACCGCTGGGGTTTCTTATGCGGGAATTATCCAGTAAGGGATGTTCCGGCCTTGTGTTGCAGGGGATTGGGAGTGATCCTCGGTACGTTGATCTAGGCCACGTACTGTGACGGGCGGTACCCCGGTAGCCCTGCCATTGTATGGAATCCAAAATCCAATAAGTGCCGTACGATTTAGTTGTGCCCAACTATGTTGGAACGTGAGATGTAAGCATTCCAGCTATTTCTGTATTTTACTTGAAAACCCTAGACCCTATTATAATATAACTCGATTTCCTATCAAGTTTTGGTTAGCGTAAGGTAAAAACTTACCCATGTTTATGTGTGGGAAGTCTTACGTGATATCTTTGTTTTCAAAAGGTTTTGAAGTTAAACAACTTTAACCCGTTTACTCACACCAGACCCATGTCTGACCCAAGTGTTTATTTCTGTTTTATAAACTCTTGGGTACTCAAATTTTTACGAGTAGCCAAGGGATTCAGGTTAGCTTTGACGAGTTATCTGGAGGAGCAATGGAGCAGGAGGCTTCAACGTTCGTAGATATAGTGTTCCGCTGTGTTAGTTTCTCTGAGTCATTTGTTGAGTTGTATTTGAGCTGTAATAACTAGACAGGTATTTATAACTGTCTAGTATGTGTTGTATAAGCTGTGTATCTCTGATGTATATGATACAATGTAATATCTTATTTGATTAATGTAATTTATTCGTTCCGCTGTTTAGATTCTGATGTGTTTCTTTCTTTCTTCTCTATCTTTTCTCTTTTCTATCTCTTTCTTTCTTCAAGATGATACGACTTTTTGTGGAGAAAAAGTCGGGTCGTCACAGTTGGTATCAGAGCATAGGTTGAGCGAATACCTAAGCTATTGGTTAAGTGAATATCAGAGCGCTAGGTTGAGTGAATACCTAGGCTTTGGAGTGAACTCTTTCTTGAGAGAGCGTATTTGTAATTTTTAACTATATATATTTTTATTCTACCTATTTGTTGGGTTACCTGTTCGGGTTTTCCAATATAAGATATAAAGGTAGAAAGGGTGGTGGTGTGTGAAACACGACTACAAATGTTTGGAATTTGAATGTTGAGGTTGGAAGTCTATCTGACGAGACTGTAGACCCAATACCGTCTCGAGTGAACTTTGTTATGGTGTAAAGATTTCATAAATCTCTGAAGGAACTGTTAAGGTTCATATTTGAAGTTTGGATGAGTAGAGTTAGTTCTGTCGGAAGAGCAGAAGCGAGTGATGGTATCTGGGTATCTCAGGAAGCAGTAGTTGCGTGATGAGACGCAATGACTGGATGTTTCTGAAGATGTTTTCTTTTGAAGCAAGTTTGAAGAAATGTGTCTGTTTCGGTGTTGTGGCTGAGTTCAGCAGGGTCTTTTCTGTTCGGTTTGGGGTCCGAGTTTCTCGAGAAGCTTTGGATAGGAAGTCTTGGCATCTGGGTCAGCGGTGCAGCTCGGAAGTGTTTTGTGTTCCAGCTAGAAGATCTTTTAGCTTAGCAGTTTTCTAGAGGTGGAATTCAGAAGCAGTAGAGAGGATCCATTTCTTCGATGGATTGGTTAAAAAGCATAAGCTGTTCTGATTGGTAAAGAGAGAGCAGTTTCTTGGATATTAGGCTGGGTTGATCGCAAAAGTGACTTGCGATTGCTGAGTATTCTCTTGAGTTATCAGAGTTTTTCTGGATGTCTTCAGCGAAGTCAGAAGTTTGTCTGCATTTGAGATTGAGTTCTGTATCAACTTGATTTCAGGATTGCTACCGGAAATTCAGCTAGGTCGAAGAATGTCTCCTAGAGAAAGGATTTGGTGAAACAGCCCGGTATTTCATAGAACTTCTGAGTTTTATTTTTATGGATCTGTTGAACCTTATCTCCAGAATGTGTTGTCTAGTCTGTGCTTGAGTTCATCGACGGCATTCTCATCTTCTCTAGATTAGAGTGGTGCAGCGGAAGCAAGATGGCAGCTGTTCTAGAATGGAAGAAACCGGAAGTTGCAGTGTTTTGGGATTAGAAAATTTCTACATGAAATATTTCTGGATTTAAGTCCAGATTGGTTAGTGCATCTGTTTTGTCTTTTCCAGATAGGAGAAGTAAGTTGTCTACTGAGGTTTGTGAAGTAGAGTTTGTGTACTGGATTTCTGTAAATCTTGAAAGGATCCGTTTGTTGGATTGTTTTGATCCAGTTTGTTTCTAGAAGCATCGGTAAAGGTTGAGCTGATCGGAATGGATGTAGACAGTCCGGAATTGTCAAAAGAGTTCTAAAGATTAGAGACGGAGGAATTTGGAATTCGAAGTTGGAGACTTCGTTATTATTGAAGTTTTCTCTGGTAAAAGGGAGCTATAAGATTGGGTAAGACTGGGAAGTCAGCTCCGAGTTGTTTTGGATCTCTTCTGTATTCTGATTTGGATAAGTGTTTGATCTACAGGATTGAATTGCCAGTTTGGATAACTGAGATTCAGAGTATATCGCGTATCTTTGAGGAAGTACGTGTTTGATCTATCTTTGGTTTTGGAACCAGTAGTTCGGGAAGGATTTGGTTGTTGAGTCAGACTTGTCTGTAGTCTGATATCCTGTTTAGTTTTGTAGATTTAGATGAGTAGGAGCTTTGTAGCTTCGTAGTTTAAGATTGTCTTTACAACGAGTATCCCGGTATATATATATACTTGGGGAAACTCGTGGAAATGTAGGAAGCTTATCCGGATCTGTGTCCGGATAACGAATATTGATTGTTAGATTTGAATTGTTTGTTTGGATAAAATTGGTTGTTTTTTTGTGTTGGCTGATAGGTATGCTTAGATTGGTTGAAATAAAATAAAAACTTTGGATTATCTTTTGTTTTAAATTTCGGGGACGAAATTATTTTAAGGGGGAAGGAATGTGATATCCCGGGATTTCAGGGAATTTAAAATGTGATAATCTTGTAAGTTAATTATTTAAAATTGGTAAAATTGTTATTTTCAAACAATTTAATAATGAGTTGTTTTTAAATATAGTTATAAACAGATTTTAAATAGGTATATTATTTCAAATTTAATAAGTATTGATTAAATGTATATATCTATATATGTATATATTTAAATTGTTTTTAAATAAGATAATTATTTACAAATCTAATAATGTGTTTATTTAATTTTATATATATGTTGAGTTGATTTTAAATTTGGATTTTTAAAGTTGCATTTGAATTTGGATTTAAGAATTGAATTTAAAGAAAATATATATCTTAAATTGAAAATAATAATATAGTTTGAATTTAAAATATATGAATAAAGTTTTTATTTAGAAATAAGATTTGTTTTATATTTTTCTTTTTAAAGAAATTTATTTATAGAAATTTGAAAGAGTATTTATTTAATAGGAATAAATACAAAAGCTTTTGAATATTCATTTAAAAATGGATTAAATATAATATATATATGATTTTATTAGAACATAATTGGTTTATATTCTATTTCCTTTTAAAGATTGTATTTACTTAAGGTTTAGAAAAGTATTTATAAATTAAGAAATGTATTAATCAATTAGGAAATTAATAATAAAAAGCTTTAAAAATAATATGAATATAAATAATTACAAGTGTTAGCTTCTTAACCATGTTAAATACATGTGTTAAGTAATTGAATAAGGTATGAGACAAGTGTCTCCTTTATTTTCTTTTTCTTTAAATTTTAATAAAATCAAAATCTACTTATATAAACTTCTATCTTTCCCCTTCATTTTCTTTTTCTAATTTCAGTTCAAAGACATCAACCCAAAACTGAAATTTATTTCAAAACTCAAGAATCAAATCTAAAATCATCTTCTCAATCAAAAACAGAAATATATTTCCAAACCAAGCAAATACAACCTGAAAATCATTTCCAGATCAAAAACCCTGTAATCTGAAATCTACTCAAACCTGTAATCTACCAAAACTCTGTAATCTTTTCAAACCAGAGAATCCAAGAATCAAGATCAAAATACTCCTCAAATTCAAGTTCAAAAACCTGTAACAAATTCTCCTAAACATTTTTCAAAAGCCTGTAACCATCCTTCAAGTATGCATGCAAGTATATCTGAAGCCAAAGAAAATTCTTTCCAGTTTCAAATCAAAGCATTTCAGTTTCGAAGTACTTTCTTCTCCAAATTCAAAGATTCCAGTTTTAAAGAAATCAAAGTTTTAAAGCAATTCAAAGTTTCCTGTTTCAAATCTCAAGCCTCTGCCTTTTTAATCTGGTGAGTAAACCTTTATTTTAAAACAGTTTCAAAATCTGAGAATAAACTTAAATGTTGTGATTGAATGTTTATAGTAATATGGTTTGCATATGATTTTATCTGAGAATGTATGCTTGAATAAATAAAATGTATATACTAACTTAGTAGGTATAAACACATGTTCTCTGTTATTCAATATGAGCAAACTCACTCACTACTTATGTGCCTTTGATACTGTGGTTGATTTTGAAGTATGATTGTTTGAAAATGTGTATGCATGAGTGTTTTAAAATCTTAAATACATGTTTATACAAATGAAGAACTGTGAGTATGTCTGGACATAAGTGACCATCTCTGTTCTCAGTTTTTAAAGTTTAAAACTTAGATTAGAAATTCCAATTCCTCTCCCTCTAATCTCTGTTAGGTTTAGGAATTTAAACAAATTAAGTTTGTTTAGTCATAAGCTATGGTTAAAAATTATTTTCAAGAAAAATTAACCTGTATTCTTCTAGAAATAAAGGAAAGACAGTAAAAATCTATAATCAGGTAAAAACTCAAGTATAATAATTTTTGGATTCACCTATATAGTCGTAATCTCCATTAGAAACCGTGAATTTTAAAAGTTAAATTACAATTTTTAACTTAGATTTGAAAGAGAAATTTGAGGATGAACGGAAACCACGTTTTGGGGAAATTCTGATGGTCGGTGACATTGTTGGCCTCGTGATTGAAGTCGAAGCTTTCTGGTGGGTCGGGGGTTCTAGGAAAAATGATCGCGTGATTTTACGATCATCAGGGTGGCTTGACGACGATGGTGTAGGGTTTAAGGTCAGGATTTGGATGGATGGGTTATCGTGGTTGCTGCATCACCATGGGAGGACTAGAGATGACCGGTATGGGGGGTATCGGAGCATTTACGTGTGACGTAGCTTTGGTCAAGATGGCATGGATGATCGTGGACGAGATCATCGGCGATGGGTGAATTTTTGATTGTTTGGCTACAGTTTTTCTATCGATCTGCTCAATTTCGATTCTCTGTCGAAATCGATAAACTGGGAGGTCGAGGAGGATGGAGAGGTTGTGGGCGATTCGTCGAGGACCGGAGGGATGATCGGAGTCGCGTAAGTTCGCCGTGCACGTGCACCTGTACACGTTTGCGTGTATCTGGATGTTGGTTTGGGCATGTTGTTTGGGAAGAAGCGGTTGTCTCAGGGTAGTCTCGGGGAAGAGCAAGTTTTTGCTCGGGTTCGTCTTCGGGTATGTTCGTGAGAGTATTGTAATATAACAGTTTAAATTTAAACCAAGTTTTAAAAAGACAGGAGGCAGAAGAAATCTCGGGGAAGAACTCGGGTAGGAGATGGGTCGAACGCGAAGTAAACTGAGCTGTTTTAAAATTTAAAATAAGCAAGTTTTTAGAATTTAAAATAAATCTAGTTTAAGTCTATTTCTTAAATATAATTCTTTACATAACAAATGTTTTAAGTAATTGATTGAAGAAGTTATATAATTGGTCTAACTTGAATTTGTTAAGTTAACTTTTAAGTTATTTTAAATCTTAAATTAAATGATCTAATTTAATAAGTTAATTTTTAAGTTAAATGTTTTAAATATGATTAATGATTAATAAGGATAATGTTTTATCTTAAAAGTTGATTAAGATTTAATGATTTAATAATTAATTAATGTAATAAAGAAATAAAGGAGAAATTAATCAATTTAATTAATTAGTGATTAAGAATTATTTAATTAATAATTAAGGGTTAAGTTAATTAATTAAATAGGGATGAATTAGTTGATAATTAAGAATTACTTGATTTATTAATTAGGATTGATTAAGTTATAATTAGAGTTAATTAATTAGTTGATAATTAAGATCATTAATTAAGTAATTAAGATTGATAAATTTGTAATTGGAGATTAATTAATTAAGTAATTAAAAGGGTAATTAAGGATTAATTAATTTGTTATTAAGTTTTATTAATTGATAATTAAGGTTTATTAATTAATAATTAAAGAATAAATAATCTGTACTTAAGATTAATTAATTTGTTTAAGAGTAATTAAGGATGAATTACTCAAGTATAATTAATGATATGAATTGATTTAAGTTAATTAATTTGTAAATTAATTAAAGATAATCACTTGATAAAGACATTAAGTATGAATACTTAATAAGATTGATAAGTATAATTACATAGTGTAGGTAATTAATGTATAATTACAGGATGTAATTAATTAAAGGAAAGTACTTAATGGGAAGTAATGGAAGTATAATTACTTTACAAAAAGTAATTAAGGATTAATTATTTGGTAATTAATTAAAGGATTAAAGAAATTAATTAAGAAGTTAATTAATTAAGGTAAGTAATCATGGGATGATAATTACTGTATATGATTAATTAAGGTGGATTAATAGAAATGATTAATTAAAGTTTAATTAATTAAAGTAATTAATTAAGGATAATTAATTAATTAATGGAAATAATTAATTAAGGATAATTAATCAATACAATTAATAAAAGTAATTAAAGGTTAATTACTGTTAATGATTAAGAATAATTAATTTGTGAAATTAATTAAAAGATAATTACTTTATGTAATTAATGAATGATTAATCAAGGATGATTAATATTTAATGAGTAATTAATTAATTAAAGATTGTAATTAATTAATGTTGATTAAGCAAAGAATATGAATTAATTCTTAAGTAATTAATTTAATTTAAGTTGATTAAATTAATTATAATAGAGATTAATAAATGGTTGCTTATGAATGATGGTTGAGTAGAATGTCTGATTTGGTTGATATCTATTAAATGATATGCTATGATATTCTGTGATATGATATTGGATATATCTGTGATAAATGTGATATTTATCTGTGGTAAATGCTGTGTAAATTCAAGTATTGAATTAAATTAAATTGTTAAAACCTTTAAACAACTTGGCCTTAAAAGATACGTTTTGGATTTCGATGAGACCGGGATCGGGTTTCCGTATACCGGTATTCCAGGTCTGGAGACCCGAATATCACATCGATCCAAATTAACGATAGGTCGTGAATCTCAAGTGAAGATGAAGATTCAGAGTGCAAGGGTTATTGTCGTTAACTCTGAGGGTGATTCCAAAACGAGTGTAACGAGATAATGCCTTCGGTTTCGTTCGAACCCGGAACGAACTTGTATGGATTGAATGCTTTCAGCACATCGTCAGGTGGACGATGAGCATTCTAAGTGATGTGTTCTGATTTAAAGGTAATCGTAGCCTCAAGCCTCATCAAACCGGGAATGGCTAAAACAGGGGAGGTGCAGCAAGGTTAGTGGGTAGCACCCAAGTAGTATGAGATTCCCCTGTCTAGAGGTCCCTTCTTTTATTCGGCTGAGTGGGCGGTTGAATAGCTACAACCGCTGGGGTTTCTTATGCGGGAATTATCCAGTAAGGGATGTTCCGGCCTTGTGTTGCAGGGGATTGGGAGTGATCCTCGGTACGTTGATCTAGGCCACGTACTGTGACGGGCGGTACCCCGGTAGCCCTGCCATTGTATGGAATCCAAAATCCAATAAGTGCCGTACGATTTAGTTGTGCCCAACTATGTTGGAACGTGAGATGTAAGCATTCCAGCTATTTCTGTATTTTACTTGAAAACCCTAGACCCTATTATAATATAACTCGATTTCCTATCAAGTTTTGGTTAGCGTAAGGTAAAAACTTACCCATGTTTATGTGTGGGAAGTCTTACGTGATATCTTTGTTTTCAAAAGGTTTTGAAGTTAAACAACTTTAACCCGTTTACTCACACCAGACCCATGTCTGACCCAAGTGTTTATTTCTGTTTTATAAACTCTTGGGTACTCAAATTTTTACGAGTAGCCAAGGGATTCAGGTTAGCTTTGACGAGTTATCTGGAGGAGCAATGGAGCAGGAGGCTTCAACGTTCGTAGATATAGTGTTCCGCTGTGTTAGTTTCTCTGAGTCATTTGTTGAGTTGTATTTGAGCTGTAATAACTAGACAGGTATTTATAACTGTCTAGTATGTGTTGTATAAGCTGTGTATCTCTGATGTATATGATACAATGTAATATCTTATTTGATTAATGTAATTTATTCGTTCCGCTGTTTAGATTCTGATGTGTTTCTTTCTTTCTTCTCTATCTTTTCTCTTTTCTATCTCTTTCTTTCTTCAAGATGATACGACTTTTTGTGGAGAAAAAGTCGGGTCGTCACAAATCGAGAGAGATTTATAAATATTAGATTACTTATATTGGACTTAAAAATATATTTCTATCAAGAAGTTTAGTTTTTAAAAAAGAGAATGTTTAAATTAGGTAATTTAAAAATGTTTTTAGCATAAAAATATTTTAGAAAGTTAGTTATTTAAATATTTTTAGAAATATCACAAAGAATTGTAAGTTTATAAATATGTCTTCTAAATCAATTAGAATTTATTAATAAATCAGAATTAATTATTGTTTCAAAGTTATGAATTTATTTTAAATTGTTTAAAAGCATATTTAATTATTAAATAAAGTTACCTTAAAATGATTTGTTAAAATTAATTAAGAATTAATCAGTATTATTGTTTAAAAAGAGAAATTATTCAATATTAATATTGTTTTATATAATAACTTTTATTTAAGAGTATTTGCCTAAGTTAAACTTGGAAAATCATTATAGAAACTTTATAAGCCTTATTTTGAGATAGTTATTAAATAAAGTTTTCGGTAAGTAATGGTATACTTTCATTGAGAAATCAGGAGGCAGAGATTGTCTACAGTTAACTTTGGATTTCTCTGGGATAGAGATGTAATCATTATTGAGCTACGAATCCATGGTTGATACCACATGGTGCTTTCCATATTTATAAAAAAAAGTTTTCAAATATTTTTAAAGGGAATGGTTTGTGAATAAACTTGTTTCGGTGAGATGAGCATATAGCTTTTGATAAAGAGATTTAGTTTTTTTAAATTTAAATTAAATAAGGTTTGGTGATTTCAGTAGGAAATGAACCCTTTGATTGAATGATAATTTATTTGATAGTTAAATAACCGACTATAAAATTTGGATTAAAGACATAACTTTGGATATATCTAGGAGAAACACAGGGATTATTTGGTACAGTTACCGTCAAAGGTGTTCTACTATACGTATAAACTCGTCTTGTTCTTCTAGGATGGTGATAAGGAAATTCGTCCACAAACTGTTAGGAAATGATCTCTGATCTTATTTTCTTCTGTTTATTTCCTAAAGAACCGGGGTTGAGTTTACTGGAAATATCAAACGTTGTTCCGAAGAGACCAGAATCAGATAAGTTATCCGAAAATCACTTCGATCCAACAAATACGTTTTTGAAGTAAAGACAAGTGTATGGAATTGAAGATGGAGCTTTAAAGTGCAAGGGCCAATCGCTACTAATCCTGAGGATGGTTTCAAATGGATGTAGAAGAGATAGTGCCTTCGGTTTCGTTCAGACCCAGAACAGACTTGTATGAATGAATGTTTTCAACACATTGTCATTAAAGGACAATAAGCATTCCAAGTATAAATTCCTTTTAAAAGGTAATCGTTGTCTCAAGCTTCATCAACCGGAATGACTAAAAATTAGGGGAGATACAGCAAGGCTAGATACCCAATTAGGGTATGTTTATCACCTTTCTAGATACCCTTGGATATTATAAATACGGCGCATGGGAAGGAGCTCGATAAGTGTGGGAACACCCGAGGTGATAGCATATTTGGTACTATCTAGGTTATGGATAGGTCGGTCTTGTGTTGTTGGGGATCCCGGTGAGGTCCTCCGTACATTTTTCTAGAAGTGTACTATGATAGGTGATACCCCAATGCTAGTCATTGTATAAAAATCCATTTCCAATACATGCCTTTACGGTTTTGGTTGTAGAGCCTAGTACGCTGGAATTTAATTAATGTAACAATTTCGGCTATTTGAATAAGTATTTGTACTTAGACACTATTACAATATCATATGATTTTGATATAAAGTGTTTTGGTTATCGTAAGATAAATACTCATCGTATTTATGTGTGACGTGGTCATACGAGATACCTTTGTTTTTCAAAGGATTTTGATAACTTTAATAAGTTCAAATTGAGTGTGTTTTTTTCACGCTAGTTTTCTAGACTAACTCGGGTGTTATTTTATTATAATGCTCGGGTCGGACAGAGTATTACAGGTTCAGGTTAGGATGCTATAGAGCTCAGGAGACAAGCTAGATGACAAAGACGTATTCCACATACTTGATTATATTCCCCTATGTGTGTTAAGCTGTATGGTCAGCACTAGTGAGGACAAGTTGTTGTAGCTGTCCAGTATTGAGTTGTTGATTTGTTGTACCCTAATGATGGTATGTATATATAATAGTTATAGCTCTTTTTGATATAAAGACATGTTATTATTTATTATATATTACTCGGCTGCGATTGTGAGATTTTGTGTTGTTTCTTTTTCTTCTACCTCTTCGTTTACTTTTTCCCTAACTATCAGGTTTTTTCCATCATTCGATTTTCTCGGCATGTAATACAATGGACGCATTAGTATTGATTTTCGAGTGTCGAAAATCCTGGTTGTTACAATTCAAATTATAAAATCTCTCTTAACAAACAATCATGCAAACAAATACCCTGCACCATTATAATCAGCAACCCTGCAAACAACAATCCTACAACATTCTTAGCCTAAACAAGTGCCTATAAAGAAAAACTATACAAAAATGAAAGAATAATAATTATATATGTTTATAAATAAAATTATATACATATATACATATATATATAATTTATATACATATATATATATATGCAATAATCAAAATAAAATTAATAATACCAAAACTTGTACTATAAGGTAGCAATAAACATACAATTTATACTCGATTACTAATAAAGACAATCACATTAAGCAACCTTTAAATTATTTCTATGTTATGAAATAGTGATCATGTGGTTAAAAATCAGATATATATATATATATATATATATTTAAAGTATGTAGTTATATACTTATATATTTAAAACAAAAGTAAAAAATTAATATTAACGCTATGCTCTTGTAATCAAAAGTACGTGAGGATAATCCATAAGATCATCATTCGAATTTGAATAAATGCTAATGCAATAGTTATTACTTATTAAAAATTATGTGTTTTTGTTTAAATAAATTAATATTTTCTCTAACCAAATTAAGATATACTAAAAAATGATTATTTTTAGCCAAGTAATATTTTGGAGATCCAATTAAAAAAATAATGTGATTGTCATTACCAATTAATTTATGTGACTATTATTATTATTATTAAACAATCTCTAGTTTCTCTCAAACCAAATAAACCAACAAATTATAGTAAATAACGTGTTAAGTAAAAATCTATATCCACTTTAAATTTTAATCTTATATTATTCCAATAAATATCACAATCAAAAATTTAGTTGTAATATTAAAGTTAAATATTTTAAAAGTATTTTTAAGAATGTAATAAGTATCTTTACACTCGTAATATATATGATTAATAGTTCCTAGATATAATTTACAAAATATATATTTATTATCAATTTGCAAATTCTTTCTTTTTAAAAGTTCTATAGTATTTAGCTTCCCATATATGGTCAACCATATATGTCACTGAGCTTTTGGTGGTGCATTTTCTTTCCAAATAAGATTAAAAGTGTTATTAGTAACTCTCGAGTAATTGAGAAATTTATATAATGAATTAGAAGTGAATTTCTATCTTTTAACCCCATCCCAATTAATAATATCATTTTCATTACCAATATTAATTATATAGGTTGAATCTTGTACATAATTAGGCAAATTGTCTAAGAGTTGTTCCTTCGAAAATTCTATTGAAACTAAAGTTTCGAAGGAGATCATTATCCAAAGAAAAAACATCTTTAATTAAAGAATTTTTAAAGTTACAAATTTCAAAAAGTTCTTTAAATTCAATCCTAAGTGGAATGAAGATATTCAAGGATTATGCCAAAAGGTTTATTATTGCTGGAATGTATGATCGTACTCATACCAACGTTAAAAATATCATGACATTTTAAAATTGTTTTCCAAAATGTAGATAAGTTATTACTAACATTATGTATAATTTGATATAAATTATAACTGCCATTACAATAATTTAGACAATTTCTTTCCAAAAAGAATTATCATTTATATCCTTAAATTTCCTTAACCACTTCCCTAATAATATATATGCATGTTACATATATTAATAATACCTAGTCCTCTCTCCTTTTTCGATTTACAAACAAGGTCCCAGTTAACTATACATTTTAGACTACTGTCCGGATTATCACCATTTCAAAAAAAATCCCTTCTTATTTTATCAATTTTATCGATCACCCATTCTGGAAAAAGGTGCATAGACATCCAATATATCAGAAGTGTAGATTAAAAGCACTCGAATCCCACTCCATAAAAAAATCCCTTCTAGTGCTTGAAATTTCACTAAATCCCACAGTACCAACATTAGTTTTAATAATCAAATGCTCCATAACAGGTATAAACTCATGTATAGGTACATACTTTGTAACTTCAGCATTTTACTTATACGTGCTCACATACAAGAGCATGTGCCATATCCACTTCACCAATATCACAAGTTATTATATCAATGTGTATATCAGTCTAACTATTAGAGTCATTGTAATAATTCAAACCATTAACATCATCTCCCAAATTAGTAAGACAATAAACTTATTATAAAGTGATAAATCAATGTTAAGATCATTTTCTGAACTCATCTTATTCTCATCCAACAGAACATCATAGAGAATACCATGATCATAACTCCTCTTATCAACATCAAACTCCTACCCATAAGCCTTAATCTCATCAAAACTAGAACGATAGTCCATATCATTCATTATAAAATTACTCTAGTCTGTTATCTCATCTACGTCTGAAACATTCTGAGTAGTGTAATTATCCATATCGAATACTTTCATAGGGGAGCTACGTGGTTGAACCAATCATTATGCATATTAAGTATCTCAAAATCTTTGCAAATGTTAGTGGTCTCCAAAGATATTATATACGAGACTCCATTAATATTCAAGTTAATAACATTTGGTATGCAAGATTCCTTACTGATAATAATTTCAACAAGAAGAAATGAATAATCAAATTTTAAATTCATATCCTCTAATTTCAACAAAAAGTCAACCTCACTACGATAATGCCAATACATTCGATAAGAATAGTGCAGACCCTTAGCTTAATCCACACACTTTTATCGTAAACCCATTTCTTCATTCCATCATTAACAGCCCATTCCCAAATCCAAATAATAACCTTCTCCTGGCATAGAAATTTCAAACCCAAAGGTAAGAATTGTTTAGATGGAAAGTTTACTGAAAATTCATCACTAAATTTCTTAATCTCCCATTAAAGAAACCAAAATTTTCTACTAACAGTCTTGGAAGATTAATTAATTAATAATAATTAGTTATTTAATATTACTTCTTATTTATCAGTTATTACTTCTTAATTATTACTTGTTACCATTAATTATAATTGAATATTAGTTATCTAATAGTAACTACTAAGTATTAAATATTAATTATTTAATAGTAAGCTTTGCTACAAAAACATTGTAAAAAATAAGATTTTTACAAAGTTTGCTTCAAAACTACTATTTACAACGTTTACCTATATAAGCTTTCATTTATAAATTATTTATTACAAACCATCATCAATAAATTATTTAAGCAAGTATTAAATATTTGCTACTAATTATTAATTGTTACAATATTTTAAGCAATACCTAGCATATTCACCTGTGAATAAAACTTCTTTTAAAAAATAATTGTAATAAATTAATATCTATTTATTGAATTTTTTTATAACCTTTTAAAAATGTGCTTAAAAGTGTACTGTGACAATATTTAAAAAAGTAGGGTTTTTACAATGTTTTTGGAGGAAACATTGTAGAAAGTCATGTTTTACAATTTTTTTTCTAAAAAAGTCATAAAAGAGGGTTTTTATAATGTTTTAAATACAAATATTGTAATAAGATGTATTTGTTGTAGTGTGTGGCAGAGGGAGCATCAATCAAGTTGTAACGACCGAGAATTTAATCGCTATTTAAATGATTATTTATTTATATTTTAAATAATTAATAAATTAATTTTTATTAACAAATAAAAATATTTTAAATAATAACCAATGTTGGTAAAATCGTTTTCAAATTTTTTTACCAAAATATATAGTTCATAGAGAAATTGAAAATGTGAACGGAAATTATTTTTCAAAATATTGATTTTTCATTGGTAAAATTTATTTATAACGTCATAACACTATTATAAACATACATTCACACATTACAAACCATTTTAACATGGTGTGTACATGGATATACATGTACATGTTTTCTCCTTAGGTATAGAAACAATTAATATTTTATTTATCAAATATATACATATATAAAAATATCTTTTTTCAACACATAGTAATAGATGCATGGCATGAATAATGCAAGGAAAGGGTGAACATGTCGTGGACGGAAATGATAAAGGGGAGAGGTTGGAGGTGCATGCATATACATATTTTATCATAAGCACTTACACATTTTTAAATAATTTCCTAAGCCTATATATACTACTCACTTTTATTTTTGAAGATTCATTTCAAACTAAGTAAGTAAGTCAAAAGTTTTGGTCTTAATTGTTTAATAGTTTATTTATTTAATTTATTAAATATGGTAATTATTATTTAATTAGTTAATTAAGTAATTAGGTTAAGTAATTAGATTTAAGAAAATATTAACTAAGTAAATTATTTTAATTAGGGAAGTTTTAAATAATGATTAATTAAGAAAGTGGAAATTAATTCTTGTTTAATCAAGTTTATTTACTTTAATTAATTATTAATTAGATTAGTTATTTAATGAGTTATAGCCCTAACACATGCCACTATTTTTTCATTTATTTAATCAAAGGTTAGTTATCCACTTAATTTGGAATTAATTCTTAAATGAAAGTTATTGTTAACTCCTCTTTTTGGATGCGACCTAAAACTCTAGCGACCTAAAACATCCAGCGACCTAACGACCTAATACCCCCAGCGACCTAACGACCTAAAGCTCCAGCGACCTAACATCACAAAGCAACCTAGCGACCTAAAGCTTCAGTGACCTAGCGATCTATAGGCCCGGCGACAACAACCAAGCGACTTAGCATAGGTCGAACCAATTTAAGTCGCTCCACCAAATATCTCAACACAGTTAGGTCGCCGACTACTCTATAGGTCGCCCACGACCTACAACTTACCACCTCGTTCAGATAGATCAAATACACCCCTGTTAAGCCGCAAACCATGCCCACTAGGTCGCCCACGACCTACGACCTACCCTTAGGTCACTCACGACCTACGACCTAACTCCAGATTCTCCCTATAAATACTGCACCAACTCCAACTTCAAGAGGAATTTTGGCTCACTTTTGGAACGCCTATACTCTGCTGTTTTCTCAACTCATCCGACACTTCAAACATAAAAGACACTTCAGTGAACTCCAAGAAGAGATCGAACACATTCAACATGAATTTGAAAGATTATTCTACATCAGAGTTCTAGTTACTTGTCGAAAGTGTGTTGTAATCAAAGTGCATTGTAAAGAATTGTAATCAAATCGTCAATAAAGAAGCTTAAAGTGGATGTAGGCTAAATCTTAAGCCGAACCACTATAAAACTGTTGTTTTTTTACTGTTTTTCTGTAATTTCTGCTTATATTCTGTTCCCGTACCAACGGGTGGTGCTTTCACTTTATATCTACTCACACTGGGGTGTTAGCGTTCAATTTTTAGTGTTAACATTTTTGGTGCTTTCACTGAGAATTGAACTCAGGAATATTTTCACCATTGCTCCGCGAAAATTTATTGAAAGAATCTCCCTAAAGACCAGAAGTCTGCCTGAAATCATGGCTCCTGGAAGAAAGAGCAGATCTACTAGATCTGGAAATGCTCATGAGGGGACCTCCGCTTCCCCAGCAGCAAACCAGGCTACTCCTACCGTTGGAGTCACAAGGGCTGAATTAGACGATGCAGTGTCCAGGTTATACCAACAAATTGAAGCTCAAAACGCTTTGATGATGGATTGATTAAACACTCTACTTGGGGCAAATCGACAACCAGAAAACAATGAAACAAACTTTGCCGAAGATGCCCATAATTCCCAAGAGAAAGGTATTCCTCAAAGAGCAACTGGCACCGCCGAAGCGCCACCTTCCCAAGCTGAAGGTTCAAGGCCGCAGCCAACTTTTCGCGAACATTTGCCCAGGCAAACTTCCGAAAGAACAGCTGACGTCTGCCCGGCGATGTCTCTGAACAATGAGGAGTACCTATTAGGGATGGTTCGCCGCATCATGAATGAGAGCATGCAGAGGAAATAAAATGAGAGCGACTGAGGATTTGCTCCGAGCAAAACTCCGTTTACTGAAAGGATCCTAGAAGCAGAATTTCCAAGGAAATTCGTACCTCCTACTATCCCGGCCTATAATGGGACAAGTGACCCTAATCACTTCCTATATAAGTATGACTGGCATATGACCGGTGCAAGGGCATCAGATGAGATTAAATGCCGATATTTTCCAGTGTACTTGGAAGGAGTGGCTCTGTTGTGGTTCACAAAGCTACCAGTTCGATCCGTAGATCAATTCTCTGACATAACTCGAAAATTTAAAGATCAGTTCAAGTTGTATGCTTCAGAGGCCAAGGACATAATGTCACTGTCCAGCCTTGAACAAGCTCCCGGAGAATCTATCAAATCTTTTTGAACCGTTTCAATATAGCCTTGGCCGAAGTGGATAATGCAGAGCCCCGTATGATCCTGGTTTACTTGATGCAAGCCATCGACAAATCAAGTGAATAAGGAAGATGGTTAAAAATGAAGGAACCCAATTCACTTGAGAAGTTTTATAAAAGAGCCGATGAATTTATGCGTTTAGAAAGCCTTTCTGCATGAGCAAAAGTAGTTGTTGCCGAAGTCAAGAATAATGATGTTGTTTCTAACAAAAGAGAATCTGGAAACCAGAAAAGGGAAAATGACGAAGGAAAGAAGTAGAGGAATGAGAAGAAACCTCGCCACTTTAATCCTTCAGATTTTACTACCTTAACTGATACACCGGAAAACATCTTCTTCGCAACAAAGGATGTTGTCGAGTATCCCAAACCACCTGAAATGAGGAGAGGTGCAGTGCATAATGGGAAGTTCTTCCGATTTCGCAATCAACCTGGCCATGACACTAACCAATGTCGCCAGTTACATAATGTGATTGAAGAGTTGTTGAAACAGAATAAACTACAACAATAGGTGAAGAAAAACAGAATCGACCCAACCTCATCCATTCAGGGGCAACAAGTTCCTACCCATCAATCCGGCTCAGGCAACAAAACTGCAGTGCAGGAATCCGAGAAGCTTGTCATTGATGTTGTCACAGGGGGTCCTCACCCAGCAGGCAGAAGTTGGGACGAGTTGGAGAGATATGCTTACGCTTTGAAATGAAGTTAATCAAAGTGCTGCTAATTACCCACAAAACTGCAACTAGGCACCTTTCATTCTGTCTGGCATATGAATCCAAAACTATGAATCCAGCGGAAATAGGAGTCAACCCCGAGATTCTGGAACAACAATCACCTGCATCCATATTTTACTTAAAAAGCATTACTTAAATTTGTAAAATGATGATGGATGTATAACTCTTGTATTGTAATCCACTGAGAAATCAGTGCGAATCAATAATAAAGAACTATAAATCTTGTGTTCTTTAATACTATAAGAAGCCAGTCTCATTTCGATATGCAAATATATTAAAAATATTGCTAAAATGTCGATTTAATATTGCAGGCTATCGAAGCAAAGCTTACCTATTCAACACATCACGAAGCCAGGCAATTCCAACAAATCACTCGACACCGCAAAAGTTCCAAAATTCAATTCCTACAAGAGAAGTGCTCAAATAGTTGATGGTTCCACCAAAGCAGGCACCGTGCTTGCCCCATGGAATCACTTAACAATAAAGTACACTTCTCTGGCAAAAAAGAAAACAACTTGCAAAAGAATGGGACATGTACTTGAAGTGATAATGAGGAATCGCTAAGAAGCAGATGGTTGAAGGACACAAGCACCAAATGCTTCTCTTCGGAGACCAAATGCCTCTCTTCGGAGACCAAATGCCTCTCTTCAGAGACTAGATGCTTCTCTTCAGAGGCCAACAAAGACCTCTTCGGAGGCACAAGCCCTCTTCGGAGGCACGCCAAAAAATGAAAGTGCTCTTCTCAACAAAAAAGGTTAATGGAACCACCGGAGGGGCACCTTCCCAAGCTGAAGGCATAGAGCCCTTGTTAACTAGTTGCGATCGTTTGTGCGAACGAACATCCAATTAAGTAACTTGCGTTCGCCCCGTGGATCCATTTAACTGTGAGAAAGTAACTTCCAAGCAATCAAATAAAGACCTCTTCGGGGGCACAAGACCTCCTCGGAGGCAAAACGCTACTCTTCGGAGTCCAAATGCTACTCCTCGGAGTCCAAATGCTACTCCTCGGAGTCCAAATGCTACTCTACGGAGTCCAAATGCTCTACTTTGGAGTGCCAATCAAAGCCCTCTTCGGAGGCACACTTCACCAAGTTGGAGTGCTGATTAAAGCCCTCTTAGGAGGCACACTTCACTAAGTTGAAGTGCAAAAAGCCCTCTTCGAAGTCCAAATGCTACTCTTCGGAGTCCAAAAAGACCTCTTCGGAGGCACAAGACCTCCTCGGAGGCAAAACGCTACTCTTCGAAGTCCAAATGCTACTCCTCGAAGTCCAAATGCTACTCCTCGGAGTCCAAATGCTACTCTTCGAGTCCAAATGCTACTCTTTGGAGTCCAAATGCTACTCCTCGGAGTCCAAATGCTACTCTACGGAGTCCAAATGCTCCTCTTTGGAGTGCCAATCAAAGCCTTCTTCGGAGGCACACTTCACCAAGTTGGAGTGCTAATCAAATCCCTCTTCGGAAGCACACTTCACCAAGTTGAAGTCAAAAAGCCCTCTTCAGAGTCCAAATGCTACTCTTCGGAGTCCAAAAAGCCCTCTCCCGAGGCACAACAGAAAATCCCTCTCCCGAGGCACAACAAAAAGCCCTCTTCGGAGGCATAAGCCCTCTTCAAAGGCACATTACTACCTTCAACAGTAAAATGCCAAATAAAGCCCTCTAGCAAGGCACGTCCAAAAATAAAAGTTTTCTTCAAAAGTTCGCTTCACTACAAAAAGTAATCCACTTTTCAAAAAATAAAAAAGTGGCTATCTCCAAAAGTTGAAGTGTGTTAACTCTTTCTAAAAGGAGACAGAAAAGAAGAAAACTTCTCCAATACAAAACATAACTCTACTAAAACAGAATAATACTTCCTCAAAAATGGAACGATTATTCTCTAAAATAAGAGTACAAGTCTCCTTAAAATGAAGAATATTACAGTGAGCCGTGGTATAGGGGCAATATAGCTACATTAACAAAAGCAACCCTTAAACAACATACCACTAGCTCACTGCAATATTATACAAAGAAACTTATGCAGAAATAAGGAATAAATGCATTCTCAAATACAGATAGAAGTTTGTACAAACAAAAAGAATCATTCTATTCCATACTATAATTTTTTTTTATACATGTGCAGGTTTAAGAAAGCGAGGACCGGTACTCGCACAATCTCCGGTCAATACATGCAAAAAGAAAAAAAGAAAAACAAGAAGCGTAAAGTCAAGCTCATCACTCCTTCTTCCCGCCACCTTTAGAGCTCTTGCCCAACCTGATGATTAATTTCTGAAGCCGGCGTGAACGGGTCGGAGAAGAAGGAGAAGGAGGTGCTGTCGGATCTGCTTCCACTTCTCCTTCACCAGCAGAAGCGCTTCTCATTTTCTTTTTCGAAGTTATGCGCTTCCCTTTCTTCCTTGAAGAAGACTCACTTCCCGGAGTAATTAATGCAGAAAGTTTCGTGTCATCGTCATAAAGTTGCTTCGGAGTCTTCTCACCTCCTTCAAGTTCCTCAGCCTTCTGCTCTTGCGAAGCAGGCGGATCATCCAAGCCTTGAAGGGCTTCTATTTGCTCTTCCTGCGACCCCGGTTGAGAAGCAGAAGGAGGAGTAACTTGAGAAGAAGGAGGAACAGCAGGTGGAGGAGGAGAAGTATGTACAGCACTTGGTGATCTCACTACAGAAGAAGAAAAGTTAAAATCAGTATTCCTCGTAAAGAGAGGAGAAAGTGGCTCATCGAGACTTAAGTAATAAGCGAGAAATTCATCAAGCTCAGGTGAAGCAAACGATTAATCCGCTTGACCTAGTTCAACGATGAAGTTACCTAGAGAAGTTGGCTTTATAATGTCAATCTCATAAGCTTGTACTCCGACGCTTTCTTCGCCTTTATCTCCGCCCTGTGTAGTTGCAATCTCGGTTTTGGCTTTAGCAGGAAGCGGAGAATAGGGACTGGAGCCTGTGATATCAAAGTCAGCCGAAATCGAAGTATGGGCAGGGGCAGGTGCTTCCTTCCCTAGACGCTCCTCTTCCATCGATCCGGCTCGCGCCTTAGCAAGTTGCTCCTTTCCTCTGGCGAGAGCGGCACGAGTTTCATCATCGAAATAATATGCCTCAAAGTCTGTTTCATCATAGCCAGCACCTCCGAGCATATCAATTGCGGCCTCCTACACTTCAGCCAAAGTGATCTTATACTTTGGGCCCAGGAATGAGAGGCTTCCGCGCCACAAAACACTATGAAGATAAAAATCAAATAAAGTAGAGCTGACATTGGCTTTTGTTGCTTCATGCGACTCTTCAGCTGCTTCCTTTCCAGCAATAGCCTCATCACGCTCTTTTTCAGTTTTTGACAGTTGAGCTCGCAACCGCATAATTTCCAAGTCCTGGGAACTTGCCTTCTCCCATAGCTGGGCAATGTCGGTGCGATAGATTTCTATCATCTTCTGTTCAGTTTCAAGTTGAGCCTCGGCATACCGTTGAGCAGCATGAGCATCGCGGACTTGTTTTTGAAGTACTTCTTCCTTTTGAGTATAGGAAGTAGAAGAAGTAACAAGATCATTTTTGAGTCTTTCAACTTCGGCCTCAAGTCTCTCATTATCCTTGGCAATGCTCCTCATTTCTGCATCGTGCTGGTCGAGAATTTTTTGCCACTCGGATTTATCATTCTCCATGGTCAACATGGCTTCGATATTGGCGCGATTTACTCTTTGAAGTTCATCAACAAGCTTCTGCCATCCCGACATTCTCTCGATATCAAGTTTAACGGCATCAAGATTTCGCAACATGGCTTGTTTGTCGATAGGGACTAAGTCGAGATCAAAACGCACTCCCTTTAAGCACCAGTGCGGGAACCGACCTTGAAGAGTAGCCGGACCTTGTTCAACTTGGTACTGAGGCCTGCTAATGATTGTCTGAATGTCAGTTTTATTAAGGGCAGGAGAACCGGAGGGGATGTCAAGAGGGATAGAAGCAACGATCTTTTCAGAAATTGCAGACGCGTCGCTAAGTTTGGTCCGCTTGCTTAGATCTTCAACGATGTGACTCTTCCCTTTATCATCATAAGATTTTCTTTTATGAGAGTCATCATCTCTCTAGGATGAATCATGTCGTTCATCTCCTCTCCTGTGGCGCTCCTCATAGTCCCGCCTTTCACGAGCTTTTCTAGCGGCTCTTTCTTCATTGGTTTCCCTATGGACAGGGAGATAGCGCCTGTGATCATAAGTGTCATGCCCTCCATAGCGCTGGAATTCATCATAGTACGAGCTACTACGCCCCATCGAAGAATCTGAAAAAGAAAAAGATGCGAAACTTTAAAATCTTCAAAGAAAAGAAGCTAAGTGCGAATAAGTGCCGAAAATCCTAAGTGTGTGTGATGTGCAAACTACGCACGTCAAACTACAAACCACTCATTGGTTTAGGAGCGGTGACGGCTTTTGCAACCGGTGTCAACTCTTGAGCTGACGGAGCTTGTTGCAGGGCGGATGTCGCCTCAATTGCTAGAGAAATAACTTTAGCAGTAGTAATGTCATCTTTGAAGAGCTCCTGTGAAGTTATCATTAGATCGCTCAATTCACCATAAATATCATCACCACCGTGTCCAGCGGAGCTTTCTTTTTCAACCCCTTCTTCAATCACCGGGGAAAGTGTAAACTTGCCAGATGAACCCGCAACATCGGCAGAGGTGGAACACTTCACCAATGCAGCCTCAACAGCAGGTTCCTTCGATGCAATCTCTTCTGCAGAAACTGGGGCAGCCGATGTCTCTGCTTGAGAATCAGAAACTTCATGAATCTGAGTAAATCGGGAGGGATGTAAAAGCCCGAATTGGTGTAGAAACTCGTCTTTCAGCAGAAAATTGATGCTTCTCTCCTCAGCTGCCATGGCACTTAGTGTTTCAAAAGTTGGCTTGTGGCTGGAATCTCTAGAAGGCGGAGGAAGTGCTACAAAAGTAAAGAATGAAGTTTAGTATTTGACAACTTGAACTTCGAAAAACTCAGAAATGAAAAGAATGAAGATAAGCATTCTTACTGCCTACTCTCCAAATGGCATAGAATCCCGGAGGACAGCGAATGAAGAAGAATTGGTTCAAGAATCCATGGGCACTATCGGGAAGATCAATGATCAGTTTCCGGTTCCGTGCGCCCCTCACAAGTATAATAGAGGGATGATCTTTATTCTTTGCAAATGTGCACAAGTAGCAGATTTCTTCAAAGCTCGGAGAACGGTTAAGTGTCCTCCTGAATAGCACACACAACCCTATCAAGATGGCGTAGCCATTAGGGTGAAGTTGGAAAGGAGAAATAGTCAATCGAAGAAGAAGCTGTTGAAGAAAATCATTAAAGGGCGGAATAGCTCCACTCAAGCACATCTGACGATTAACTGCGACAAAATCGAGAGGTGGCCTGTCAGCAGTATCGTTTACTCCGGGAAGTAAAGCATCTGTTTCAGCAATACCAAACTAAGTACATAGTTGGTTGAACGCCCGTTGATTCAGAGTAGTCGAAATTCTTTCTAGAGGACTATCTAAGAGATTAGCTATGGGGAAGACTTCTTCAGCTTGTCCAACTGTCTCTTCTTGTTGAGAAGACATTCTACACAAGGAACTGGACATTCAAATATAAAGGTGCACGTTTCCTAAAAGAGTGTGAAGTGTTGTGCGAAACAATTGAAATGACAGGTAAATAAAATTAAACTTGAAATAGTACTGATTGATGCACGTCAATTCAGAAAGTTTCGAGGCTTGTTATTAAATCAAAGTTAAGTGTAGTATCAATGCAGATGATATTTAGCAATATGTAGTTGTAACTGTATGAATTTTGCATTGACACTTCATTTAATCAGTTGAATCGCAATACTTCATCTTTAACCAAATTCATGCTGTTTTGCTTAAGTACAATATCAGTTCTTTAATCTAATCCATCACTCGATGTGGGCGGTCGATGATGAGTATATTCGTCCCATCTTTCTGCAAATGTTGTGTTTAACAAGTTGTTAGCTTAAAAGTTATTATAATCTGTAAGGAAGTGCAACAAAGTTCACACAGTTCAAAGTTCAAGCAAGTCCTTTCAAAATTGTACAAGTGCTCCAATTTTGTTCATCTCTTAGGTCGATCAGCGACCTAGCATAGGTCAGAGCTTTCTTAGGTCGCACTGTGCAAGTCGAAGAGTTCAAGGCTTCAAGTCAAGATAATGCCAATTTGTCTAAGTGTTAGGTCGCTCGTGACCTAAAACCTATGCCGCAAAAAGTTAGGTCGTTAATTTGTTAAGTCATAAGTCGTTCTGCTTGGAATTCATGTGCAAATCTAGCCAAGTCCTAGGTCGTTTGAATCCCGGCGCGACCTAAAAGTTAAGTCGCGGATGTGAAGGTCGTTCAGCTTTCTTTAGGTCGCAAGGATCCTTAGGTTGCGAGCGATCTTAGGTCGTTCAGATACACTAAATCACTAACTTCTTCTCCACTCAACAGCTCACTATCTCATTAACTCGCAAACCCGATAACCCATTATCACCTCTCACAATAAAATCCATCACTCTCTCAATGAAATCGATCACCCTCTCAGTGAAATCTGTTACCTCTCCATACCACTAAATCACCCAAAACTAATTCAAATCATCTCAGATCTGTGATTCGTCCAACATCCTGCCGTGTTCTCGTGCATCACGACAACGACACAGCTAATAGCGATCGAAAATTGATCGCAACATGACTCGAAAGAGAAACGCAACGTACGAGATTGGTCTGGGATTTGAAGATTGGAATTCATGGTTCAATGAATGGATAAAGATCGAGTTTACTTACGTAATATGATGGTAAAGATGAATCGACGACTGGATAGGTTGAATTCGCCCTTGGAAGCTCGAAGATTCGTTAATGGCATAACAGGAAATCAAAGCAGTTAAGTGAGGAAGAAGCAGCGACCTAACAGTTTATATGGGGCAAAGAGAAGAAGGCGAACGGGCACGCGAGTTAGCACATGTTTTCGGTCGCTCACGACCTAGCAGAGTTAGATCGAAGCACACGACTTATGACATAGGCCTGTACTTCGAGGGGCAAGTGTTAACTCCTCTTTTTGGATGCGACCTAAAACTCTAGCGACCTAAAACATCCAGCGACCTAACGACCTAATACCCCCAACGACCTAACGACCTAAAGCTCCAGCGACCTAACATCACAAAGCAACCTAGCGACCTAAAGCTTCAGTGACCTAGCGATCTAGAGGCCCAGCGACTTAACAACCAAGCGACCTAGCATAGGTCGAACCAATTTAAGTCGCTCCACCAAATATCTCAACACAGTTAGGTCGCCGACTACTCTGTAGGTCGCCCACGACCTACAACTTACCACCTCGTTCAGACAGATCAAATACACCCCTGTTAAGCCGCAAACCATGCCCACTAGGTCGCCCACGACCTACGACCTACCCTTAGGTCACTCACGACCTACGACCTAACTCCAGATTCTCCCTATAAATACTGCACCAACTCCAACTTCAAGAGGACTTTTGGCTCACTTTTGGAATGCCTATACTCTGCTGTTTTCTCAACTCATCCGACACTTCAAACATAAAAGACACTTCAGTGAACTCCAAGAATAGATCGAACACATTCAACATGAATTCGAAAGATTTTTCTACATCGGAGTTCTAGTTACTTGTCGAAAGTGTGTTGTAATCAAAGTGCACTGTAAAGAATTGTAATCAAATCGTCAATAAAGAAGATTAAAGTGGATGTAGGCTAAATCTTAAGCCGAACCACTATAAAACTGTTGTCTTTTTACTGCTTTTCTGTAATTTCTGCTTATATTCTGTTCCCGTACCAACGGGTGGTGCTTTCACTTTATATCTACTCACACTGGGGTGTTAGCGTTCAATTTTTAGCGTTAACAGTTATTTAACTAAAATTTTATTATAAGTAAAATTAGGGTTATTTATGATCTAATTTTGATTTAATTAAGATTAATTTAAGGTTAATTGAGTTTTAAACTTACGATTTAATTAAGGTTTATTTATTTTGAAGTTTCTTTTAAAACTCTATCAATTATTTTATTTTAACCAACTTTCTTGTTTAAGCAAATTATTTTTAAACCAAAGGATATCTTGTCCATGCTATTAAGCAACCAAATAAATTAAAATAGTTATAATAAAATAATGACACATTTTATTGAAAGTAAGCCGGCTTGTGCTTATCATAAATACCCACTTCGAAAATATGATGAATACAAGGGGTCAATTTCGATAAGCACATCATGATAGTCTAAGAATAAGAAATGTTTTTTCATCTATAAGCCTTACACCCTGATAGTGGAAAAGTCCCCTGTAAACAACATGACCCATTAAAATAACGAATGTAGATTTGAAGAGACCGGAATTGGATATTAGTTGTTATTCGAAAATCACTTCGAACAACATAAACATTCAAATTAGAAATGGTAAAGGTAAATTCCAAGATGAAGACTTTAAAGTGCAAGGGCTATTTTCTACCAACCCTGAGGGTGATTCCAAAACGGGTGTAGTGGAAATGATACCTTTGGTTCGTTCATCTTCTGAACGACTTGCATGGATGAATGTTGACATTTTGTCAAGATATGGAAGGCAATATTAGTATTCCAAGTGGCAATTCTATAATAAAGGTAAATGTAGCCTCAAATCTCATCAACCAGGAATGACTGAAATAGGGGAAATGCAGCAAGGCTAAGTGGTTCGCTCCCATTAGGGTAAGGTTATTCTATATAGAGTCCTTACAATCAACTCATGTATGCTTGGGTACAGTTACTGGTCCCAATTGAGGGGTGATCTTATTCGGCACTATCCAATAAGAGGTAGGTCAGTCTTGTATTGGCAAAGGATCCAAGCGAGGTCCACGGTTTTATTTTATCTAGAGATGCACCGTGATGGTCGGTACCTCAGTAGGGCAGTCATTGTATGGAACCCACTCTCCAATAAGTACCGTACGAATTTAGTAGTATCCAAATATTTTGGAACGTGAGATGTAAGCATTTCAGTTATGTTCTATTTTACTTAAAAACCGTAGACATTATCATAATATCACTGGATTTTTATATAAGTGTTTTGGTTATCGTAAGGTAAAAACCCATTCTTGTTTATGTGCTGCGTGGTCTTATGAGATACCTTTGATTTCAAAGCGTTTTATAAAAATAAGAATTACATTGTTTTGATCTACTCACATCAGACCCATGTTTGACTTGAAGTTTTCTTTTCTTTTCCTAAAACACTTAAATTTGTATAAGTGGTCGAGTGACCTAGGTTTCCTACAGAAGCATTTGGAAGGAGCTGAAGTAGGTGGCTTCACAATTAGCTAGTTACTATCTTATTTTGCTATGTATTTTGTATGATCTATGTATTTTTGTATGGGCAGGTAGTTATAACTATCCAGTTGAAGTTGTAATTTAACGAGTCTGATATATTATTATTATGGAAATGACTATGTAATATCTTATGTTATCTATTATATTTATTTTGATTCGTGATGAGATTCTGTATTTGTGCAGTTTCTTCTTACCTTTTATTTTCTTCTACCATTAATGGCTTGTCTTTCAATGTAAGAAATTCAGTCATTACATTTTGGTATCAGAGCCAAGTTTAAGAGCACACTTAGGCTTTGGGTTAGGGTCAACTTCGAGAGTGCATATTTGTAAATTTTTATTCGTATATGTATATATTTAAATCTCTGATGGATAGATTGGCGTGATAGGTTTGAGTAGTACCCTTCTTTAAGGAATTATCTCGTCCAAGTAATTTAAGAGTTATCTTACTATGTCTAAGCAGTAAGACATGAGTGACAAAGGTAGACGAGGTAGGGGAGCAGGTAGCACTACGACTACAAATGGTCAAACCCCAAATCCTAGAGGAGTTAGGATTGCCAAAGAGTCAATGCCAGAGTAGGCAAGAGTGAATTTCACAAACTTTTGCAAGGATTACACCAAACTAGGAGGGAAACGATTAAAGAAACCGAGTAGTATGAAGGTACAAGCTTGATTAGGATCTTGTGAAAATATTTTTAAAGATCATGGTTTACCCATGAATAGAAAATGTTCTTAGCAGCATAACAATTGGAAGAGGGAGCAACAGCTTGGTGGGACTCCTTTATTGCAAATACTTCAAAAGAACCAGGATGTACCAGAACATCATGGACTTAAAGCAGGGGATCCATCTATAGCAGAATATAAGATGAAGTTCAACGAGCTATCTTGTTTTGGACCAAAATTGATAAACACCCCATTAAAAAAATGAGATTTTTATTTTGGGTATGAGAGAAGAGTACCATGAGAGAATAACTTCTCATGTTAAAGGTACTTTTGTGGATTTAGTTGATATGGCTATGAAGTACGAAGCCTTAGAAAAGAAGAGGCCTACTCTAGTGGCACCAACTAGTGGAAACGGTTCTAACAAGAGGATGTTCAATCCAAATTGCAAGGAACAATGAAAAGTCAAACTAGGAGAAGGCCAAGGAGGCAAGCCTAAAAATAGTGGTTTTTATTAAAAAAGCACATATTACAAGGCACTGTTTGAATCGTAAAGCTCCAAAGCAGCAAAGTGGGCACGTCTCCCTGATGGTCCAGAAGACACTTTGTTTTAACTTCCATCAACCCAGGCATATGGTGAAGGACTTCCCATTCATTGAAAAAGATGCAGCAGCCCAAGGTGTATGTCATTAAGGATGAACCGTCGATTTTAAAATACGTGAAGGGTAAAAATGTCCTTAAAGGTACCTTACTGATTAGTGGTGTAGCATTCCTATTTTTAAACAAATTTAAATTAGTAATTAATTTGATTCTTAGATTAAATTAAGAATTAATTTGGTAATTAATATGAAATTTTGGATTAAATTGTGAATTTAATTGTGAAATTAAATTGAAAATGTGGGAATAAAAATATATATATATATATATATATATTTTTGAAAAGATATTGTTTGTTTATTAATATAATTTTAAATATAGAATTTCTAATTGGAAATTCAGAAATAAATAGTTTGAATATTTTTTTAATTATAAGATTAATTATGGATTTATTTTAAAATTTGAGTAAATATATATCAAAAGATTGTAAATAAAGGAATTGATTTGAAAATTCAATAAATTGATTTTAAATAGAATTTTGATTTTGGAAAATTCAAAATGTAAATATTTATAAATAAATTAATTTTGAATTGGAATTTGGATTTGAAATTCAAATATAAATGTATTGCAATAAGTTTAATATTCCTTTTCTTTAAGATAATTAAAATATATAAATATAGTTTGAAAAAGACTCTATAATATAAAATTAATAAAAATCTGTTTGGAATTATAATATATGTGTATATCTATATTTTGAAAGTTATTTGAAAGTAAAACATTTACATATGTTAAGATATAAATATAAATAATTCAAGGGTTTAAAATACAAATTTCAAATTTAATGAAATAAGGGTTTGCAACAAAATTTATAAATAATATAAAGAAACAGTTTTGAACATAAATTTAGTTATTTTAACAAGTGTAAGATTTTTAAAATCATGTTGTGACAAATGTTTAATAAGGAACATCATTAATTAACAAGTGTTAGTTCCATTTTACAAGTGGAAAATGAATCAAATTTTCCTTTTTAAACAAAACTACATAAACATATAGGTAAGAAAGAAAGTTTGAAAACCAGGCTATTCTCAAACTTAGAACAGAGAAAAGAATAAATCAAAAACAAAATCAAAATTCAAACCTGAAAGCTTTCAATCTTAAACCATCAACCGGAAGCTTAAGGCCAGAAATGAAATCAGTGAGAATCAATTTCTAACAACAACCTATGTTCGAAAACTTCAATCTGATTCAACGAACAGAGCAGGGAAAAACAAAAACTTAGATCAAACAAAAGCCTCAGCTCATTAGCAATAAAATTCATATCAACAACTTCAGTTTCAAATACATTTTCTAGTTCAAGTTTCTAGATTTTCAAATCTGGACAGAGCCTGATCAAATAATCTTCATTTTGGATCAAGCAATCATATCAACAATTCCAGATCAAGGACAACAAAGCAATTTCCAGTTTGGAATTCTGGAAGTAATTCCAAACTTTGCCTCTCTGTTTAAAATCTATGCTCTTCTTTGACAAATTCCAGGTGAGCAAACTTTTAACTTTTAAGCCAGTTTCTTTTGAATCTTATGCCTGTGATGATAGTTTTGATGGATGTGAATTTATTTGCTAGTTTATGTGTGTTTAAATGATTAATTGTATGTCTGTGTATACATACATATATATCTCTGTCTAACAACAGTTTTTTAAAACCTGATAGGAAATTCAAAAATCATCCCATCTAAACCTTTTAAAGCTTTGATCTGTGAATGAAAAATACTTTTATATGTATAACACCATTTTTAAAAGAAAATTCGAATATTTAGATTAAACATTTATTTAGAAAAGGATATATATACAGTGATGATCTAAAATTAGCCCAGAATCAAATGTTTTAATTTCATAATTCGATCACATAAACAGTTTTAACTTGGAAAATGATGATTTTAAAGAATTGTTTCATAAATTTTAGTTTGGTAATTTGTGATAAATTGTATGTTGAACAAAATTTACATTTTGCCAATCTCTAGTGATCAATGATGAATTGTGGATCGTGATTAATGGTGAGGGTAGTTAGGCGGTCAGAGAGTTTGGGAAAAATGATCGATGAAATTACTGATCCTCGTGGTGATGGTGCGATAAGATTTTAGGGTTTAAACCTATATTTTGGTCGAGGTTGGTTTTTGAATTTCTGTGGTGACGTTAGAGCACCGGAGCTGATCGCTCTGGTGGGAACCGAAGCTGGGAAGGTTGACGAAGCTCCAGTTGGAATGGCGTGGATGATCGTGGACGAGGTCGTCGACAAGAGGTTGATCTAGGCAGTTGGTTTGGAGTTCCAGTTTTGATCGAATTACTCGATTTCAATTCGAGACAAAATTTTTGGATCTGGGTGGTCGGAAAGCTTGTAGAGATCTTCGGCGATGTGTCGATAGTCGTGGGGTAGGTCAGAGTTGGTCGGAGTTCTCATGCAGGTGCACGATGTACGATTGTGTCAGATGGGGATTAAAGTTTTGGAGAGGAAGAGTTGGACTCGGGTTCGACTCGAAGAATTTGGTGAAAAAACTCGAAGTATAGAGTGTTGATGGAAAAGTCGAAGTAAGGCTTTGGATTTCTCGAGTTTGTCTCGGGATTGTTTGGGTAGGTCTGATAACAGCTTCCAAATTTTAGACAAACTCAAATTTAAACATGTTTTAAACCATTTATTTTAAATAATAAATATTTTGTTTGAATTTGGGAGTAGTGAAGAGTTTTGAAAATTAATCATTTTGAAAATTATTAAGTTTAATATATTTTAAAAAAAATATCCTTTATTTCTAAAAAAGTTTATATTAAATAAACTTAAAAATAAAGTTCACCAAAATGTTTTTAAAATTTTAGCTTAAAAGCTTAAGTTAATTTGTTTATTAATAATGATTTATTACCAAGGTTTATTAATAATGATTTATTACCTAGGTTTATTAATTAAGAATAATTAATCCAATGGTAATTAATTAAGGGTTAATTTATTAATGAAATTAATTAAGGATAATTGATTAAATGGTAATAAATTAAGGGTTGATAAATGCAATTTATCAAAGGATAATTAAATAATTAAAGGTTAATTATTTAATGATTAAAGGTTAATTAATTTATTAATTAAGATTAATTAATTAATAATTAAAGGTTGATTTAAGGTTAATTAATAAATGATTAAAGGATAGTTAATTAGTTAAAATGATTTGTAATTAATTATTGTTAGTTAACCAGGATTAGTGACTAATCTGATTTAAATTAATCAAATAATTAATTGATCTTACTTATGGATGTTTGGATTTTATGTGAATGGTGAATTGTTTGATATCCCTGATGTGTGATGCTTTGTTTTTATTTGAGCTGTGAATTATGATGTAACTTATTCATCTTTGATGTAACTTATTTATCTGTGATGAATTGTATTATTTTATCTATGAATTTGTGAATGAAGATAAGTGTTATAGATTATACCGCTTATCGATATTGATATGATTGAATCTGCGATGATTGATGTTGTTCCACTATTGTGTAAAACCCCTGGACCACACTATACACACACAAATATGGATTTCATGAGGAAATTGGTTAAGTCATAGATTTTTGGAATGGTTTTAAAAATTGAATTTTGAATCCAAATAGTTTTTGGAAATGGAATTGGGTTAAATGTGAAAAGCTTTTGAAAATGAGTTTTAAAGACAAAAGTTATTTGAATAACTTGATAAAGTTTGGAATTTAAATAATTTGATTTGAATTTGAATTCAAGACTTGAAATTTAATTCTATGTTTTGAAATTATGGTTTAAAAAGGGTTTTACAAGTTATATAATGTGTTTATATGGGTTTTAAACCATTTTTAAAGTATTGTTTTGTGAATTTGAATTTAACCCTAATTTTATACTTGAAGGGCTTTAACTCATGCAAATGTAATGGGGTTTTTTTTCCGAAACGAAAACTATTTGTTTTCAAATAATAATATCTTTCATATAAAGGAAGGTTTTCCAAGTTGTATTGAAAAGATTTCAAGTTTTGAAATGAAAATGTTTTGAAAACTATAAATGAATCTTTCTGAAAGATTGTTGAAGCTTGTTTTGAAATTGAAGAGAATCTAAAAGGTGTATCTTTTGTATAAACGATTTAAAACAGAAATTGCTTTGAAAAGTTATGAATTGAATCTTTGATTTAAAGATTGGATGAATTAATCCAATTTGAAAGGGGAATTGTTTTTAAAGGCTATGAATTAATCTTTGTGAAAGATGGGTGAACTTTGTGAAGTATATCTTTTTGTTTAAAAGATTTGGAAATGGTAATTTGTTTAAACCATTTGAAAGAAAAGGTTTTGGGTAATAAGTTGTGACTTAACTGAGATCCCAATATCCATATGTTTTAAAATATTGCGCTCATTATTCGGTTTAGCCGGGAGAGGACTTTGTGTCATATAACCCATTCTGAATAGTGATACAACGAAATGGATAGCAATTGAAGACGGTGGTAAAGATTGGGTGTCTTCGAGAATGATATGATAACCTGTCGAATGACTCTGCACTAAGTTGCTTCGGTATAGAGATCTCCATATGTGATGGGGAGTCCGATCGGGATTGTGGATGCCCGGATTGCGAGGGCTTCTTTGGAAGTGCCTTCGGTTCTGTTCGAACCCGGAACAGACTTGTATGGATGTGTGTCTGACATTACACTTTGAGATGTAAAACCAGTTTCTATCAAATACAATTCTGTTTGGTGGCAGAGAATTTATTCTCTTAGCTTAACACCCTTCTCTGAGATGTACGAGCTCAGAGGTTATGTAGTTGATGGTAACTGGTGATACATTCCCAATTTGGTAATGTGGCGTACGAAGTGTTGCTGATCATTTGTTGATCGAAGCATGGCTTTGTGAAAAAACATAGCTTTGTAGATGAGACTTCATCGAGCCTCACAACCCGGTAATGGTCGAAACAGGATCATTGCAGCAAGATTATTTGGGGGTAGCGCCCCCTGAGGATATGTCATTTCCTTCTGGATTATGAGTGGTATCATGGTATGGAGTCCAAATACTTAACTTTGTGGATGCTACAAACTTATTGCTTTTTGGTTGTTGGTTGAGAGGTACCTCGGATAAAGGTTGGTAACGACTGGAGGATGGCATATTCGTGTAAGTAGTTACCTAGTTACAGAGGTAACCCGGCCTTGTGTTGGCAGAGATCCGATTAGGTTCTTGGGGGTGTCCCTCCAAAGGCATTCCATTTTGTGTAAGAAGTTCCTTTTCCTGACCATTTGTTGGAAATCCAATCATCCAATACGAGCCCTGTACGGTTTTAGTTGTATAACCTGCCATGCAGCATGGCGGTAACCTGCTACAAAACATGGTAGCTATAGTAGGCATACGACGAAATTTGGTATGCTGGCTAAGATTAATATTATACTTTCAAAATGTTTCCACTATGCACTAATAATAATATCAAAAAGATTTTTGCGTAGTAAGCATGTTTGACTATCATAAGAAGAAATCTCCTCCAAGTCTGCGATTGCATTGTGTGTGTGGTGGGAGGTCTTATGGTAGTTTCATTTTCCAAAAGCATAGCGAATTTCTTCAACTTTTTCTGTTGTTTGTTTTAAAAGATAAAACTGTTTTTTTTTTTGCTCATACCAGTCCCATGACTGACCTAGAGTTTATTGTTCCCTTCCTAAACTCTGGGTGCCCACAATTTTCCACACGGGTAGTCAGAGTTGGGTTTTTCAGATAGCCAAATAGTAGGTGTTGATTCGATAGCATCCATCTTTTGGATTTGGGCGATAGCATTTGTTTCTCTAGATCGGATTTGCTTAATACATCGTGATGGTGGTTCTAGCTTTCCGATATGGAGTTTGGAGTCTTTAGAGCTTTGGCAATGGAGTCGCAATATGTTGGATTCTCGCTTTCTCACTTGGAAATTCTATTGAAGATATTCTTTCAGCTGTATCTTGTATCTCTGATGTATATTGATATTTATTGTATCATTGTTGTATCGAATGTTGTATATCAATGATATATTCTTTTTTTTCCGCTGTGTTGTTGTACTTAATGTGTTATAAGCTCCGGTGAGCCAGATTCGGCGTTTGAATCTATGGCATTTGAGTACAAGTAAAGTACGGGTGCTGATTTTCGAAGGTCGAGTCAGGATCGTTATAGTGGTATCAGAGCTGAAGGTTGAAACTTTAGCTTAGGTGTATAACACATTAGGTTACTCATTAGAGATAGGGTGAAGTATACCCTAGAATGAGTATATCCCTAAGATATCTATCCAAATGCCTCAGTAAATTCTCTTGCTATCCACTGATAGTAAGTATGAGTGTGAGAAGAGGACGAGATTGGGGAACCACTACAAATAGTCAATACCTGCAACAACGGAAACAACTTTCTCTATCAATCTCCTTTGATCCAATTTCAAATTCTTTGATGTCTTTGTGGCAGCTCGAGGAAGAAGCTTCGATGTGGTGTTGGCCGTGCGAATCGTGTAGATAAGTCCCTAATTCGTATTCTCTTGATCATACTTCTATCAGCTTTTCATTTTTAACTTTAACGAAATTAAAATTTTTGGTAAATCAAGTATGAAGATCTGTATTGATAAAACGATTTCGATTAAAACCAAATTTGAAATTCTATTTTCTTGTGAAAATCAAAGTCCGAGGAAGGACAAGCCGGTGTATACTTTGGGATATTCCAACCTAAGTTGAGTATCCATTTGTCTGTTTTATTGGGTCCAGATATATTCTACGAACGGTTAATAATCCTGTGGACTAACCAATTGCCCCTGCATATTTTGTAGATCTGGATGACCCGAGTATCTTGTGAAGTAGTAAATAGATTCATTTTTGTATCTATTGTTGATATTCTGATTTGGTAAGCCAAATGCAGAATAGATGTAACGACCCGCCATTTTGTACCATTCGCATCCATTATAAGTGTATAGGTAGACACTCATGCCGGAGTTGAATTGCTCAAAATACCGCGTTGTTAATTTAAATTTGGCAAAACTGAACATATACAGTAAATAAATAATCACAGATCACAAACACAGAGTAATAAGTGCAGCGGAAATAAAAGAGATAGTAGTTCATGAAGCTACTATATAAATGTATAAGTTACATCAGAGTCTACAACAGAAGAGTAATACGATACATCAGATACAAATCAGAATACATCACTGGAATCATCGAATACTGAAAGCAGAATAGATGGCTGGATCTTCAAGCAAAGCTCCAACTCCAAAGGTGAGTCTCGAATACTGGTACACTCAGTCTGACCCGAGCGTAAAGCAAAAACACAAGACACTCGAGTCAGGATTAACATTCTTATATTAATAAATCCAACTCAAGTGAAATAGCAATTGAAATACAAGTAACTCAAAGGATGTTTGGAATAACCATCCTTTAAGGATCCGTTAAACTATCTACTATGTAGTAGTGTACGCTAAGTAGATAATGTCTATCAGTAATATGTAAAGATATCAAAATAGTGTTAAGTCATGGCCCATTCCACCCTTAACACATTTTTATTCCCAAAAGCATATACAAGACCGTAGTTTCCCCAAAACCGGAAGTCACCAGAGGGCAATCCATATACTAAAGGTACAAATCAAAATCGTAGTGGTCGCGCATAAATGGAATACAAGTATGACAAGGCACATGAGGCAATACCCAAGGTAGTGATACTACCGTTCGCCTGATCCGGACTGGTGAGAACGCAACGCCGTAGCGCCCGCAACACCGTGAAACAACACTCCCAAAATCAAGGGTGCACCAATCGACAACAAGTAATAAGTAGTTCGAAGAAGTGTGTCCACTTGAGGTAGCAAATCCTCCATTGGCCCGGCACAGCTCCTGTTTTAGTCATTTCCAATTTGACACAAGTGTCAAGGCTATCCATCATCGTTCTCTTTCTTTAGTCATCACATACATCATTCCAACCACTTCATTCTGGATCATCACTCCGCGCATAGTTATTAAAGTGGTTTCGGTTCAGATAGAGAGTATATCCATTACCGATCCCGGTCTCTTTAATAACTTTCGTAATTATTACACCGATTGGTCGTTTATTTATTTCAAAACCAAATAAACTTCAATTTCAATAGAATTCGTAAATCAACATTTCATTTCTCTTTCGAAACCAATTTCCAAGATTTACGTTTCAAAACTTTCAAATTACCATTTCAAAATCTTATAATACCATTTCAATTCTATATAAAACAATTCAAATATTGTTCCAAGTTCGTATATAAGTTTCAATTCGAAATCATTTAAATTAACTTAATTTTAACATTCAAATCAATTTAAACTCATTTATCGATTTCATTCAATATTCGTTAAGTTACTTTATCCTTCAAAACAATTTCTATTCAATTTCCAATTCATTAAATCAATTTCTTAAGTTCAACTTCATTCAATCAAAACTTACAAATTTAATTAAATTAAATTCATCAAACCAAATTCTTTAAATTTCAAGTCTTACATTAATTCAATAGATCACATTTTATTTCTTGTTAAAGAAATTCAATTTCACTTATTTACTTACTTAAATAATTTCCAAAACTTAATTAATAAAGAAACTCAATTTCAATTATTTACGAAGTAAAATTTACTTATTCAAAAGTTCAATTTTTCTTATTTAAAGAAATCCAATTCAATTTAATCATTAAATAATTCAATCTTATTTAATTATTAAATAAATTCAAAACTTAATTATTAAATAATTTCAAGGTTTAATAAATTTCAAACTTAATCATACTTTCAAACTTAATTATTAAGTCATTTCAAACTTAAATTCAATCATTTCTCAAATTAAACAACATTCTTTTATCAATTACATTGTTAATATTTTGTTTCAGATTATTAAATATTAACATTTTCCTTTCATCAAAATTCAAATTTCAACTTCATTTCAAAACCATATTATTTATTCAAATAAAATCTTCATTTTATTTTTAAATCAAATTATTTGACCAATCGGGTTTTATTTAATTCTCTATCCTAGGTCAAAGTTCAATTTGGGTATTTATCATTTCAACCCGATTCCAATTCAATTCAAAATCAAAGCATAGCAAATGGAACTTGCAGTGTGATAAATGGGATGGTGTCAAAGTAAATAAACAAGCAATAACAATAACCAATATCAATCCAATAATCAATTCAAATAATCCCGAAATAATCGTATTAATTCACATTGTTGTTTGTGCAAATTAATATAATTATCTCTAGAATCTACACTATCATTTCATGTAGATTAAAGATTATTACACTAATATTTATACGGTTCTTCACTTGATATCTATTATTCAATTTTAAACTACAACAATTTATACAACATACATTCAATGGTTCAAGGTGTAGTTAACACTATTTCTACGTGTCAATTTATTTAACATTTAAAGGGGTCATATTATGCAAATGTCATTAATCAAATTAACACAGATATCAAATCTAACTATCCTACGTCAATTTCAATTTCAAATTATTTATCACTTACAACATTTACAAATTTAACGTCCAATTGTAAACATCAACAATCAATCATTTAACAACCAAACTGGATTATCATTGCATATATAACGGATAATGGTGTCAGATGTCACAGGTGAACTGATACAGGTAATAACAGTGTAAATATCTAACAGCAGCATATTTCAATTGTCGTTTCAATTGAAATCAAATTTAATAAATAAAAAAACATTAATCGTGAGTGATTGCTCACCTTTCGAGGCTAGAGGGGACAGGAGATGTCACAGATATGCACACTGACACGAGCATTGAAATAGAGTTACGAATGCAAGCACGACTTCCAAAACAAGCTAGATTGGGACGAATCGACGAACGAAGCTGATAAATCAGATCGATGAAAATAGATGAGAAACTGCTTGATTTAGACCGAAACCAAATGTATGTATTATTATTTTCCTTAAACCTAGTATTCAATTTAAAATACATATACATTTTTAAATAATTCTAAAACATCATCCTTACATTACATAATATATAACTCATTAAAATTTACATTAAATAACGTAAGTCATCAAAAAAAAACAAAAAAAATAATAATAATAATAACTATCATATAAATACGGGTATCATATGCATACTAAATAAACAACTATAGCTGACGTAAACTAATATATGGTAAACTATGACACATATTAATATAAACCCGTTTATACATCAAAACCAATAAATAACTTTTTAAGACAAATCCCAATATATATATACCACTGACGCCCTTTATTACACTTAGATCATATGTTGCCTCGCTGTAAATTGATCTATGGTTTTTTTGTTGTTATTTGGATTGTTAAATTTATGATGTAACGAAAAACAATTCTCATGGTTTAAATGAACACCGTGTTATATCACTTATTCTGATGGTTTAAAACAATGATCTATATAACTGAAATCAAAACAGCTACAACATTACACTATCATATTTCAATGATCTCAAAATGTATTAACTGAGAAAAATGTGAAGGCATAACGTGTAACACAATAACAAGGAAATGTTTATCTCAAACTACTATTTAATTGTCAATATTTCACTTTAAGACACTTATTAAAATAACATATATATAATTTTAAAATTATTGTTTATAGTAGACACAGATATAAAATCAAGATATAAACAATTACCAACGTGACCCAAACAGATCACATATGCTACCTATACAACAGGTTATACAATTATATATAAAACATCTATAAACAACTTTGCAAAATCAATCAGAAATCTCGGGCCTGCATCAAATAATATCATAAGGATCAAATGATGCCGCATAGAGCATCTGAATGTCTTTCAAGCATGTCAGTGACCTTGGACTAATTTCGGCCATGTCAGGGGATTCGAAAGTCAATGGAATCAAAAGTTAAAAGGCCTCAAAGTTTAAAGGTTTCATGCTTCATGTTGGGGTTAAAGTTTCAAGTCGAAGCTCAAAGCTCCATTCATGCCGAAGTTAATGGCAGCAGATGTTGAAGTTAAGGGATTTCAAAAAAAACTTTGCAAAATCAATACTATAGTACAAAACTGTGATCTATAATCAATTTATATGAACATACTTGTCTTATAATATACATAACTTTACTATAGACTCTTATATAACTAACGTAAACTTTATATTTTAATTCAAACATATACATACCTTTATCGAAAAGAATAAAGAAGCAGAGAGGAGGGAGACAAAGTGAAGGTAGCTCGGCCATGGAAGAGGTGGGCTGCTACTCGGGTTTGGATACGGTGGCCGATGGGGTAGTTTGCTTCGGCTGAAGGGTTGGTGGAATGTTTGGTATGGGAGTGGTTGTCATGGCAAAGAAGGGAAAGTGGCAGTGGCGTGCTGAGCAGTGGGGTCGGGTCTCTCAACTGAGGGGGAGGAGCGGAGTACGAGCTTTTGGGTGGCTGTGTTTGATTGATGAAGCGGTGGCCAGGCTTAGGCGCGGTTGATGGTGATACTTCGGTAGTAGGAAGGTCGAAGGTAAGGAATGTTGTGGGCTGTTGGGTTTGGGTGTTGCAAGCTGATATCTAGGTGGCCGTGACCAGGCTGAATTGTGCTGGAGGCTAGATGAAGGGGTGGAAGGGAGTGCGTGCTGCGTAGGGTGGGAAGGTGATGGTTAACGAGGTTTGATGGAAACCGGTAGGCTGAGAAGAAGAAAAGGGAGGTGCAAGAGTGAGGGTGGCTTCGGAAAGTAGAAGGAGAGCAGGTTAATTGAAAGGAAATGAACAGGCTTGCAAATAACAACGATAATATACATTTCTTTTTGTTTCCAATGAGATGTTAGCGGAATTCAAAAAAAATGAATATTGGGAATAGTAAGGGCCGGTAGTACGTTGAATCCAGTAATTATGAAAGGCTATTGGTTTCACGTTGGATAGCGAATAGCCACGGGAAATCCAAAAGACTCAGTTGCGGAACCGATGCGCTAAGCGTTTCGCAGATTGCATCGCACACCGGACTCCGAAATACAGAAGTGAATACACTATTGTGATCAGAACGATGAGACGATCAAAATGGTATATAGATGTCAGTGGTATGATTGAATTATAAAAATTTGAATTTTCTAATAGCGGAAAATGCAAGAAAAACGCTGAAAAATAAGATCGACGGAGCCAAAGATGTCCGAATTTGGAAAAACGACAAACTGACATCTTGCTCAGAAGATGTTTTAGAATTTTTCTATGTAAAAATATTTAGGTTTCGGAAACATTTTATTTTCATCGCTTTTTAACTGATTAAATTGAAGTAAATTTACGCGCGAAATAAACTTTCATATTTTCGGACGAAAATTTTCCAGTTGCTATGTTTAACTAAACGCATTCCAAATATCAAATTTTTATTTCAAATTTTTATCGTTTAAAATTTTACAAAATTTCAACTAATTACGTTATTAAAACAGTTGAAATTTACGGGTCGTTACAATAGATATTCAGTTTGATCTGAGAAACTGCTTCTCTATCTTTGTGTATCCATCCTTTGTTGTCTCCCTAGCAAATTTCGAGGACGAAATTTTCTTAAGGGGGGAATCTGTAACATTCCTATTTTTAAACAAATTTAAATTAGTAATTAATTTGATTCCTAGATTAAATAAAGAATCAATTTGGTAATTAATATGAAATTTTGGATTAAATTGTGAATTTAATTGTGAAATTAAATTGAAAATGTGGGAATATATATATATATATATATATATATATATATATATATATATATATGAAAAGATATTGTTTGTTTATTAATATAAATGTATATAAATATGATTTTAAATATAGAATTTCTAATTGGAAATTCAGAAATAAATAGTTTGAATAATATTTTAATTATAAGATTAATTGTGGATTTATTTGAAAATTTGAGTAAATATATATCAAAATATTGTAAATAAAGGAATTGATTTGAAAATTCAATAAATTGATTTTAAATAGAATTTTGATTTTGGAAAATTCAAAATGTAAATATTTATAAATAAATTAATTTTAAATTGGAATTTGGATTTGAAATTCAAATATAAATTTACTGCAATAAGTTTAATATTCTTTTTCTTTAAGATTATACAAATATATAAATATAGTTTGAAAAAAACTCTATAATATAAAATTAATAAAAATCTGTTTCGAATTATAATACATGTGTATATCTATATTTTGAAAGTTATTTGAAAGTAAGACATTTAAATATGTTAAGATATAAATATAAATAATTAAAGGGTTTAAAATACAAATTTCAAATTTAATGAAATAAGGGTTTAAAACAAAATTTATAAATAAAATAAAGAAAAGGTTTTGAACATAAATTTACTTATTTTAACAAGTGTAAGATTTTTAAAATCATGTTGTGACAAATGTTTAATAAGGAACATCATTAATTAACAAGTGTTAGTTCCATTTTACAAGTGGCAAAAGAATCAAATTTTCCTTTTTTAACAAAACTACATAAACATATAGGTAAGAAAGAAAGTTTGAAAACCAGGCTATTCTCAAACCTGGAACAGAGAAAAGTATAAATAAAAAACAAAAGAAAAGTTCAAACCTGAAAGCTTTCGATCTTAAACCATCAACCTGGAAGCTTAAGGCCAGAAATGAAAATCAGTGAGAATCAATTTAAAACAACAACCTATGTTCAAAAACTTCAACCTGATTCAACGAACAGAGCAGGTAAAAACAAAAACTTAGATCAAACAAAAGCCTTAGCTCATTAGTAATAAAATTCAGATCAACAACTTCAGTTTCAAATACATTTTCCAGTTCAGGTTTCCAAATTTTCAAATCTGGACAGAGCCTGATCAAATAATCTTCATTCTGGATCAAGCAATCAGATCAACAATTCCAGATCAAGGACAACAAAGCAATTTCCAGTTTTGAATTCTGGAAGTAATTCTAGACTTTGCCTCTCTTTTTAAAATCTGTGCTCTTCTTTGACAAATTCCAGGTGAGCAAACTTTAAGGGTCCGTTTGGTTTGTTATTTTTAGTTTTGTATTTTCGTCTAAATAAAAATGCGCATTTCTTATGCATTGTTGGAAAACACACAATTTTGAAAAATGAAATTAACATAGAAAATAGAAAACAAGTTTATTTGATTTTTCGTGTTTTGAGACATAACAAAAGGACGGAAAACAATTCCTCTCCTCCATTTTCCGTCCATCGTTGTAATGGCTAAGAATTGTAAAAACATTTCTCATGTTTTCTTATATTTTGCAGTATATGTTGAAAATACAAAACAAAAAACTCAAAACGAAACCAAACGGACCCTAAACTTTTAAGCCAGTTTCTTTTGAATCTTATGCCTGTGATGATAGTGTTGATGGATTTGAATTTATCTGCTGGTTTATGTGTGTTTAAATAATTAATTGTATGTCTGTGTATACATACATATATATCTCGGCTAACAACAGTTTTATAAAACCTGATAGGAAATCCAAAAATCATCCCATTTAAACCTTTTAAAGCTTTGATCTACGAATGAAAAATACTTGTATATGTATAACATCATTTTTAAAAGAAAATTCGAGTATTTAAATTAAACATTTATTTAGAAAAGGATATATATGCAGTGATGATCTATTAGCCCAGAATCAAATGTTTTAATTTCATAATTCGATCACATAAACAGTTTTAACTTGGAAAATGATGATTTTAGAGAATCGTTTCATAAATTTTAGTTTGGTAATTTGTGAGAAATTGTATGTTGAAAAAAATTTACATTTTTTCCAATCTCTAGCGATCGACGAGGAATTGTGGATCGTGATTAATGGTGAGAGTAGTTGGGAGGTCAGAGAGTTTGGGAAAAATGATCGATGAAATTACTGATCCTCGTGGTGATGGCGCGATCAGATTTTAGGGTTTAAACCTATATTTTGGTCGAGGTTGGTTTTTGAATTTTTGTGGTGACTTCAGAGCACCGGAGCTGATCGCTCCGATGGGAATCGAAGCTGGGGAGGTTGACGAAGCTCCAGTTGGAATGGCGTGGATGATCGTGGACGAGGTCGTCGGCAAGAGGTTGATCTAGGCAGTTGGTTTGGAGTTGCAGTTTTGATCGAATTACTCGATTTCAATTCGAGATAGAATTGTTGGATCTGGGTGGTCGGAAAGCTTGTAGTGATCTTCGGCGATGTGTCGATGGTCGTGGGGTTGGTTAGGGTTGGTTGGAGTTCTCGTGCAGGTGCACGGTGCACGATTGTGTCAGGTAGGGATTAAAGTTTTGGAGAGGAAGAGTTGGACTCAGGTTCGACTCGAAGAATTTTGTGAAAAAACTCGAAGTATAGAGTGTTGAGGGAAAAGTCGAAGTAAGGCTTTGGATTTCTCGAGTTTGTCTCGGGATTGTTTGGATAGGTGTGATAACAGCTTCCAAATTTTAGATGAACTCAAATTTAAACATGTTTTAAACCATTTATTTTAAATAATAAATATTTTTTTTACATTTTGGAGTAGTGAAGAGTTTTGAAAATAAATCATTTTTAAAATTATTAAGTTTAATATATTTTAAATATATATATATATATATATATATATATATATCCTTTATTTCTAAAAAAGTTTATATTAAATAAACTTAAAAATGAAGTTAACCAAATGTTTTTAAAATTTTTAATTTAAAAGCTTAAGTTAATTTGTTTATTAATAATGATTTATTACCAAGGTTTATTAATAATGATTTATTACCAAGGTTTATTAATAATGATTTATTACCAAGGTTTATTAATTAAAAATAATTAATCCAATGGTAATTAATTAAGGGTTAATTTATTAATGAAATTAATTAAGGATAATTAATTAAATGGTAATAAATTAAGGGTTAATAAATGCAATTAATTAAAGGATAATTAAATAATTAAAGGTTAATTATTTACTGATTAAAGGTTAATTAATTTATTAATTAAGATTAATTAATTAATAATTAAAGGTTGATTTAAGGTTAATTAATAAATGATTAAAGGATATTTAATTAATTAAAATGATTTGTAATTAATTATTGTTAGTTAACCAGGATTAGTGACTAATCTGATTTAAATTAATCACATAATTAATTGATCTTACTTATGGATGTTTGGATTCTATGTGAATGGTGAATTGTTCGATATTTTTGATGTGTGATGCTCTGTTTTTATTTGAGCTGTGAATTATGATGTAACTTATTCATCTATGATGTAACTTATTTCTCTGCGATGAATTATATTATTTTATATATGAATCTGTGAATGAAGATAAGCGTTATAGATTATACCGCTTATCGATATTGATATGATTGAATCTGTGATGATTGATGTCGTTGCACCATTGTGTAAATCCCCTGGACCACACTATACACACAAAAATATGGATTTCACGAGGAAATTAGTTAAGTCACAGATTTTTGGAATGGTTTTAAAAATTGAATTTTGAATCCAAATAGTTTTTGGAAATGGAATTGGGTTAAATGTGAAAAGCTTTTGAAAATGAGTTTTAAAGATAAAAGTTATTTGAATAACTTGATAAAGTTTGGAATTTAAATAATTTGAATTTGAATTTGAATTCAAGGCCTGAAATTGAATTCTATGTTTTGAAATTATGGTTTAAAAAGGGTTTTACAAGTTATATAATGTGTTTATATGGGTTTTAAACTATTTTAAACGTATTGTTTTGGGAATTTTGAATTTAACCCTAATTTTATACTTGAAGGGCTTTAACTCGTGCAAATGTAATAGGGTTTTTTTCCGAAATGAAAACTGTTTGTTTTCAAATAATAATAGCTTTCATTTAAAGGAAGGTTTTCCAAGTTGTATTGAAAAGGTTTCAAGTTTTGAAATGAAATTTTTTTGAAAGCTATAAATGAATCTTTGTGAAAAATTGTTGAAGCTTCTTTTGAAATTGAAGAGAATCTAAAAGGTGTATCTTTTGTATAAACGATTTAAAACAGAAATTGTTTTGAAAAGTTATGAATTGAATCTTTTATTTAAAGATTGGATGAATTAATTCAATTTGAAAGGGGAATTGTTTTGAAAGGCTATGAATTAATCTTTATGAAAGATGGGTGAACTTTGTGAAGTGAATCTTTTTGTTTAAAAGATTTGAAAATGGTAATTTGTTTAAATCATTTGAAAGAAAATGTTTTGGGTAATAAGTTGTGACTTAACTGAATCCCAATATCCATATGTTTTAAAATACTGCGCTCATTATTCGGTTTAGCCGGGAGAGGACTTTGTGTTATATTTCCCATTTCGAATAGTGATACGACGAAATGGAAAGCAATTGAAGACGGTGGTGAAGACCAAGTGTTTTCGAGAACGATAGGATAACCTGTCGAATGACACTACACTGAGTTGCTTCGGTATAGAGATCTCCATATGTGATAGGGAGTCTGATCGGGATTGTGGATGCCCGGATTGCAAGAGCTTCTTTGGAAGTGCCTTCGGCTCTGTTCGAACCCGGAACAGACTTGTATGGATGTGTGTCTGACATTACACTTTGAGATGTAAAACCAGTTTCTATCAAATACATTTCTGTTTGGTGGCGGAGAATTTATTCTCTTAGCTTAGCACCCTTCTCTGAGACGTACGAGCTCAGAGGTTATGTAGTTGATGGTAACTAGTGATACATTCCCAATTTGGTAATGTGGCGTACGAAGTGCTGCTGATCATTTTTTGATCGAAGCATGGCTTTATGAAAAAGCGTAGCTTTGTGGATGAGACTTCGTCGAGCCTCACAACCCGGTAATGGTCAAAACAGGATTGTTGCAGTAAGGTTATTTGGGGGTAGCGCCCTCTAAGGGTATGCCATTTTCTTCTGGATTATGAGTGGTATCATGGTATGGAGCCCAGATACTTAACTTTGTGGATGCTGCAAACTTATTGCTTTGTGGTTGTTGGTTGAGAGGTACCTCGGATAAAGGTTGGTAACGACTGGGGGATGGCATATTCATCTCAGTAGTTACCTAGTTACATTGGTAACCCGACCTTGTGTTGGCAGAGATCCGGTTAGGTTCTCAGGGGCATCCCTCCAGTGGCGTTCCATTTTGTGTGGGAAGTTCCTTTGCCTGACCATTTGTTGGAAATCCAATCATCCAATACGAGCCTTGTACGGTTTTAGTTGTATAACCTGCCATGCAGCATGGCGGTAACCTGCTACAAAACATGGTAGCTACAGTAGGCATACGACGAAATGTGGTATGCTAGCTAAGATTAATATTATACTTTCGAAATGTTTTCCACTATGCACTAATAATAATATCAAAAAGATTTTTGCGTAGTAAGAATGTTTGACTATCATAAGAAGAAATCTCCTCCAAGTCTACGATTGCATTGTGTGTGTGGTGGAAGGTCTTATGGTTGTTTCATTTTCCAAAAGCATAGCGAATTTCTTCAACTTCTTCTGTTGTTTGTTTTAAAAGATAAAACTGTTTTGTTTGCTTATACCAGTCCCATGACTGACCTGGAGTTTATTGTTCCCTTCCTAAACTTTGGGTGCCCACAATTTTCCACACGGGCAGTCTAGAGTTGGGTTTTTCAGATAGCCGAATAGTAGGTGATGATTCGATAGCATCCAGCTTTTGGATTTCGGCGATAGCATTTGTTTCTATGGATCAGATTTTCTTAATACATCATGATGGTGGTTCGAGCTTTTCGATATGGAGTTTGGAGTCTTTAGAGCTTTGGCAATGGAGTCACAATATGTTGGATTCTCTCTTTCTCACTTGGAAATTCTATTGAAGATATTCTTTCCGTTGTATCTTGTATCTCTGATGTATATTGATATTCATTGTATCATTATTGTATCGAATGTTGTATATCAATGATATATTCTTTTTCTTCCACTGGGTTGTTGTACTTAATGTGCTATAAGCTCCAGCGAGCCAGATTCGGTGTTTGAATCTACGGCATTTCAGTACAAGCGATGTATGGGTGCCGATTTTTGAAGGTCGAGTCAGGATCGTTACAAGTGGTATTTTTGTTCAAGCATTATTTGATACCGGTACCTCTCATAGTTTTATTTCCTATGAATCAGTAGTTAAATTTCATCTTATTTTGAGTATTGTAGAAAACCCTGTGTATGTGTTTAAGCTCTTAGGCGGGGCAACCCATTTGAATATGATTTCTAAAGATGTGCTAGTTTCCTACCTTTCTCATCACTTTTGTTGTGACCCGTATGTTTTAAAATTTAAAGGGTTTGATGTTATTCTTGGTATGAATTGGTTATCAAAATATGAGCTACTTTAGATTATAATGAAAGAACTATATCATTAGTAATCAATTTAGGAAGATTTGCTAGAGTATCATGTGGGAAACCCAGTATCCACATGTGTAGTTTCTTGTATGCACTAGATGTATCCAAAGAAAATCCAAGGTCTATTTAAGTTGTTAATAATTTTCTTGATGTATTTGAAAAAGGTAGAAATTTACCCCTACACCAAGAGATAGAGTTCTACATTGATTTAGTCTGTGGTTCAAGGCCTGTAGTACAAACTAAGCGAAGATTGGCTCCGAGGGAGAGAGAGGAGTTGGTAAGTCAAACCCAGGACCTATTAAGGAGAGAATTGATTAGATTTAGTCATTCGAGTTGGTGGTCTACTATGGTGTTTGTGGCTAAGTCTGATGGATCCTTAAGGTAGTGAAAGGATTATAGGGAGTTGAATAACCTGACCACTAGGAACGAGTATCCCTTACCCCGCATCAATGATCTTTTTGATCAACTTCACAGAGCTGTGGTATTTTCTCAGATGAATCTAGCTACAAGATTCCTTTAGTTGAGGGTCATTGAAGATAGTATACCCTTAACCACTTTAGGGGCCCTGACTCTTTCTTTGAGTGCTTGGTTGCGCCTTTCGAGCTAACCAATGCACCGACATATTTTGTAGATCTCATGAACCATGTTTTCCGAGATGTTTTTAACAAGTTTGTGTTAGTTTTCATCGACGACATACTTATCTATTCCAAATTTGAGAAGGAGGATGAACATCATTTGGAAGTGGTGTTGGAAACATTAAGGAGACATGTCCTAAAGGCAAAAAATTTTAAGTGCCACATTTAGAAATCAAAGCTAAGATTTCTTAGGACATATTATGACAGGAGAAGTTATTTAAGTGGACCTAGTAAAAGTAAAAGTCATTCAAGAATGGAAGCCAATGTAGACACCTATCAAGGTTTGTAGTTTCTTAGGTTTAGCTAGATATTATAGGAGGTTTATTCAAGATCATTATAAGATTCCTCCTATTTGACTAAGCTGACTAAAAAAGGGGAGTAGTTAATATGGACTCCAAAGTGTGAAGAAGCATTTTTAGAATTAAAGAAGAGATTGACTGGCACACCAGTTTTGGCTATCCCATATGAAAACAATGGTTCACGGTTTACACAAATGCTTATGGAATGGGACTAGTTGTTGTTATGATGCAACATGGTAGAGTGATTGCATATACAAGCAGTCATTGAAGCGTCATGAGAAGAAATATACTACGCATGACCTGGAGTTGTTGGCTGTTGTTTTTGCATTAAAAATGTAGAGACGCTACTTGTTGGATAAGGATCCTTCTATTGCTCTTAATTTCTTTTCGGTCTTTAGAGATTTTAGGAGTAAGCTTTCATTCTTTAATTAGGTGAAAATTTTGAGCTATTCATGAATCATAAATTTTTGAAGTATCTTTTTACACAGAAGGATCTGAACCTAAGACAATAGAGGTGCTTGAGTTTCTGGCATCCTTCGACTTGGATAATTTTTACACGCCAGGGAAGACCAGTGTGGTGGCGAATGCCATAAGCAAGAATGCCGTTTTGACTCATTTGGAGGTTACCTCGACACTTTAGGAAAGGATTATGAGAAATCAGAGGAAGGATTAGATATTGGAAGGACTAATTCAAAGTGTTGAGGAGGGTAGATGTTCGGATTTTGTGATGGATGGTCGAGGTGCTTTAAGAATGAACGGATCATTGTGTGTTCTAATGTGGTGGGGCTGAGGTAGGAAGTTTTGTTAGAATGCCACAAGTTTACGTTATCCAGGAGTTCATAAGATGTATAAGGACATGAAAAGAGTATTTTGGTGGCCGGGAATGAAGAAGGACATTTTTGTCTATGTTATCTTATGTTTGTGCTGTCAACAAATCAAAGGTGATCTTTAGAAGGCAGCCGGATTATTGCAACCATTGGAAATACCTAATTGGAAATGGAAAATGATATCAATGGATTTTATCGACGGATTTCCCAGAACCAAAAAAGGAAATAAAGGAGTATGGATTATCGTGGATCGACTAATGAAGAGCGCACATTTTATCCTGGTAAAACCAACGGGAATCGTTGCTACTTTAGCTGAAATTTTTATGAGAGAGATAGTCATGTTGCATGGAGTTCCTTTGATTAAAGTAAGTGATCGAGACCCCCTATTTACTAGTCAATTTTGGGAAGCGCTGCAAACAACTCTTGGAACAAAGTTAAGCTTAAGCACAACATATCAACCCAAAATAGTCAACATATACAGTGAGTGAATCAGATTCTGAAGGATATCTGTGAGCACGTATTCTAGATTTTGGTGGATCATGAGGGGATCATTTGTATTTAGTTGAGTTCTTCTATGATAATAGCTTCCAAGCGAGCATCGGTATGGCACCTTATAAAGCCCTAAGATTTCCAAAAGAGTTATGCTAATAAGAGGTGAAGGGATTTGGAATTTGTGGTTGGAGACTTGGTGTTCATAATGATTTCTCCAATAAGAGGAGCTGTTCGATTTGGAAAAGATGGAAAGTTAGCTCCAATGTATGCTAGACCTTTCTGTATTCTTAAGAGAAATGGATCGCCTTGCTTGTAGGGTCCAAAGGCTAGAGAGATTGGCAATAATTCATAGCCTGTTCCACATATCTCATTTGATAAAATATGTTCATGACCCATCTTTGATTGTGGAGCCATTGGTTCAAGAGGAATTGGAAATAAAACTGAACCCTACAGTGGTTAGACATCCAGTTTATGTTATGGATCAGGATCAAAAGAGGTTGTGTAACAAGGTGGTGCGACTTGTCAAGATTCAGTGGAATGGCGATCCAAGCGACTCCGCTTGGGAGATGGTGGATCGTATTAAAGAAGCCTATCCCTAGTAGATGTTAGGATGGTTAGTTATAGGTTGTATGTATTGTGTATGTTTATTTGCTACGGATGCTTAGTACATGTCTTTGTATATGTTTTATGATATTAATATATAGTTTTTGCATGGTTTGCATTATCTCCTTGTTTGCTAATTTCGAGACGAAATTCTTTTAAAAAGGGGAGAGTGTAATGACCCAGTATTTAATCACCATTTAAATGGATATTTAGTTATATTTTAAATAATTAATAAATGAATTTTTATTAACAATAAAGTAATTCTAAATAATAGTTAATGATGATAAAATCACTTAATTTTTTTTACCAATATATAGTTCATAGAGAAATAGAAAATGTGACCGAAAATTATTTTTCAAAATATTAATTTTTCAATAGTTAAAACTTATTTAAAATGTCATAGCACTATTGTAAACACACATGCACACATTACAAACCATTTTAACATGGTATGTACATGTATATTTTCAGGTACATGTTTTCTTCTTAAGTATGTAAACATATAAGATTTTAGTTATAAAATATATATATGTATATATATAAACATATATAAAAATATCATTTTCCAACACATTATACTAGATCCATGGCATAAATAGTGTTTGGGGGGAGTACATGTAGTGGACAGAAATGATGAGGGGGAGAGGATGGAGGTGCATGCATACACATATTTTATTTTAAGCAATTACGCATTTTAAATTAATTTCCTAAGACTATATATACCACTACTCTTTCATGTTCTCATTTTTACAACCCTCCTTTCCATCTCAAAATTTCTAAGAGTTTAAGAAAAAAATTCATGGCTTCCTCTTCATAATTTCTAATAAGAAAAATTCTTTTTGCAAAAATCTCTCCGTTAGTTCACAAAATGACTTCTACATCTTCTACAACACCTCTCTTTCAAAATACAAGCATCCATCCACCAAAACATTACATAGCCATACCAACAAGGCCCATGCCAAGCCAAAATCCCACCTGGCCGATCCCATTTTCAGTATTCGAGAAACAAAAGTTCCAATTTTTGCAAGTTTCTAAAATGTTTTCAAGTTTTGGTAAAAGTTTGTTTTTGAATTTAAAAATTTTTGGTCGGTAATACTCTTGTTTTAGGAAAAGAAAAATACTTGATTTTGATGAAATATATGTTGTGAAAATATAATTGTTGTTGTGTTGAATTATCATGTTATGTTGATGGCATACGATTATGAATTTACGCTTGCGATTGGATTTGTGATTTGGTTGTTAAATAAAATGTTTGGTTATGGATATATGAATGGTTCGTTATGATATGATGGTAGCATGTTTATGAAACCAAAACCAAGTGTATGTGATGAATTGTTGTGAAGACAACACCTTGAAAAGTTGCAAAGGAATTGAGATCCGATTTGAAAACAAAAGCTCTTTTTCTAGCTTTGGATTTTTGAAATGATTTTCCAAATTTTTGTACTTTATTTAAGTTTTCAAAACTCATCCATTTGTGTTTTCCAACATGTAGTAGCAAGAGTTGAAGTAAAGTTTTTCACCTATAAATCAATTCTAGCGAACTGTGATCGTAGCAATAGTCGATGTGGATTCGGTTTGGAAAATTTCATGGTTTAAAGTTTTAAAGTGTTTTCTTTCCAATTATTTTTGAAAACACAGTTCAAATTAATTAAGTCAAAAGTTTAAGTTTTATTTATTTAATAACATATATATTTAATATATTAATTAAGGTAATTATTGTTTAATTAATTAATTAATTAAGCAATTAAGTTAAGTAATTAGAGTTTAATAAACTATTAACCAATTAATTTAATTAGTGCAGTTTTAAATAATGATTAATTAAGAAAAAGGAAATTAATTTATATTTAATCAAGTTTATTTACTTTAGTTAATTATTTAAATAGACTTAGTTATTTAATAAATTATTATTTAATTAAAGGTTAATTATTCGCTTAATTTGGAATTAATTCTTAAATAAATGTTATTTAATTAAAGTTTAATTATAAATAAAATTAGGGTTATTTATGATTTAATCTTGATTTACTAAAGATTAATTAAGTATTGTTGAGTTTTAAACTTATGTTTTAATTAAGTTTTGTGTTATCCCACCTTTTGGCCGGGCCTTGACACCAAAACATTAACTAGAAACCAAAGACAATTCGTCTTGAAGATCGGTTATACACATGTCTACTATGGATACTGGTAAATTTTTCCTAAGTCTAGATCGAGCTACAATTGATATGACACGACAAGCAAAGCTACGGAAGCGAACGTTCTAAACTTTAGGTCAATCGGAGTTCATGCCAGCAGCATTCCCCTTCGGTCAGAAACTGATGGTCTCATAATAGATTAGGTGGGTCTGTGACATGCTTATGTTGAAGTAGGTAGATAAGTAGTCGGTAATTATAAGCTCAAATCATGGGATTTGGGCGAGGTGCAGAACTAGATTTTTGTTTGTTAGGACTCGTACCGGTAGCATTCCCCTTTTAGACTAGGACTGGTAGAGATGGACCTCATGTCTGATGCAGCTAAGGAAGGAGAGTCTAAGGAGGTCCCTAAGTTGGAAAATTCGAAGAAGAAGTGGTGGAAAGATAAGAAGGACAAGGATAAGAAGAAAGGATGAGGACCTCAAAAGCAGATTAAGAAAGGCGAGAAATGCAAGTGCTGTGGATTGGTTGGTCATTTCGTAAGGGACAGCAAGAAGGATAGAATAAAGGGAAAGTGTTACACTTGTGGGAAGCCTGGTAATCTTAGTAGATTTTGTTCTTAAAGGACGGGGTAGGAAGTAGGCGCTCCTACAGTGAAGATACAACCCTTAGATGCAGCACCTTCTAGGAGTGGACCAGATAGAGATAGGAAAGACAATGTGTAAGGTTTGATATCTATTTCGGATTTTCCTATTCAGACTCTTTTTTATTCTAGAGCATCACATTCTTCCATTTCTAGTTCCTTGGTTGATTGTTTGCACTTAGATATCTCTTTAGTAGCAGAATCCATAGTTGTTTAAAACCCCATAGGAGGATCGACACATTTATCCACGATTTGTAGGGGTTTGAAATTTTTATCCTAGGCATAGAGTTTGATTGTAACGAATATGTATTGGGATTTTCAGGATATGAAAGATTTTAGGGATGGATTGGTTATCCACTTATGGAGCGATATTGGACTACGAGAGGAGAGTCATTAGACTAGAGACATGTAGCGGGCGGACTCTTGAGGTTTCTTGCAATCCACAGGGATCAGTCATGTTGAGCTTCCTTTATTCCCTTGATTGTTCACTAGTAGAGTTAGGTTCAGTTCCAATCATCAAAGATTTTCTAGAGGAGGTCAGGGGACTACCCCCTAAGAGTGAGATCAACTTTAGGATCTATCTTAATGACAGTGCTAAGCTAGTGGCATTGCCCGTGAGACACATGGCACCTAGGGAGAGGAAGGAGTTAAGTAAGCAGGTCGGTGAGCTATTGGAGAAAGGCTTCATCAGACAGGGCATATTGGAGTAGAGAGCGCCGGTGGTCTTTGTTACAAAGGCAGATGGTTCCCTTTGACTTTGCATAGACTATAGAAAGTTGAATAAGCTCACGAAGAAGAACCATTATCCACTTCCCAGGATAGACGATCTTTTTGATAAGTTGGTTGAGTCTTCATTATTTTCTCAGTTTGATTTAGCCACTGGATTTCATCAGCTTAGAGTCGCTGATGATAGCATCGATAAGACAACATTTAGGACAATTGATAGGTTCTTTGAGTGGTTGTTATGCCGTCTGGGCTAACCAATGCCCCAGCCTATTTTGTAGATTTGATGAGCCATGTTTTTCAAGATGTCCTAGATAAGTTCATTGTAGTATTCATTGATGACATTTTGGTTTTTTCCAAGAGTATGGAAGAGCATGCGGTTCATTTAGAGGAGGTTCTTCATATGCTTTGCATTCATCAGTTGAAGGCAAAGCTTTCTAAGGGTTTGAGAAATGGTTTTGTACATTTAGGATCAGATTGTTTCAAATAAGTGGATTTAATGGTAGTGCCTTGGGATAAACATAGGCATAAAAGAGGAATAGAAATAAAAGACTTTAGTAAGGAAATGAGATTTCCAGGGTTTAGGAGGGTACTTCTAGGGTAGTAAGAAGAAAATCCGCTTTATGTCTAGCCCAATAAAATAAAATTGTTGGAATTGAAAGGTTAAAAAATATAATTGTTAATATTTTCGAAGAAGTAGATATTGGGTTTTTGAAAAAAATGGTATGAAATTTAAATTAGTTTTTATATGATGTAAATTTTTTAAAAGTGAAATTCTTTATGAAGAATTATAGAGCATATATAGCTCGCTAATTTCTTTGTAGGTAAAGAAAGAATTTAAATATAAAAATGTAGAGTGTACTAAGTATTGAAAACGTAGGTTACAACATTTATTGTTGTAATAGATGTTTTTGTGGAAAATAAAGGGAGCATAGACTATAACATTATTGTTATAATTGGTGACTCCCTAAGGAAATGTTTTTACATAGTATATGAGATAAATGAATCCATACACTAGTATTTTTGGGTTGTAGTAACGGTGTTCTACGCAACATCTGTTTTGACCCAAATAAAAATGTGTTTTGAAGGTAATTTCTAAGTATAGAAATAAAGTGGTTTGTAAGTACACTTATTATTTTAATAAGTATAAGAAAATGTTTTCTGGTTATGAAAATATTAAAGCAGCTTTGAAAATGAGTTCTTCTGGAAAAAATGTGTAAGTTAAATATTAGGAAATTAATAAATTTCACAAAAAATGTTATCGCAAGAGAAAATAGATTAAACATACTTTAATCTATTGGAATGAAATGAATAATGATATAATTTTCTATGAAACCAAATCACAAATAAAGATGTTTTGTGCAAGTTATAAGGAATACGTGAAAGTGATTTACTAGGTATAGGAAGCACCATATTTTGTATAGTCCATTTCGAAAAATACAAAATTAGTTCCTTGTAATTTCACATAAATATGAAGTCCTCTTTTAAAGGATTCATAGAAGGTTTTAGCGTTAATAGTTTCTCATAAGAGAAAGTAGTTCTAATGCATTAAGGTATAAAATCATTAGGTGTAATAAGAAGTGTAATAATTAGGGACATTGTTATTTAGGAGAGATATTATAGAGTGTCTTTGTAGAATGTCCCGATTTGTGGTAAGTTAGAAACTACTCCAGTTTGTGCAAAGTTGAAAATCTATGAAAAGAAGATGTTTTGAAAATATGTGAGGAGGTTTTAAAGATATTTTAAAGAAAAATGGTTTGGTGAAAAGGTAAACAAGTTTATGGAAACGAAAAACTTAATAACTGTTAAATTTAAAGATCTAAATTTTTATGGAAATCTGAAAAGGTCTTTAAAAAAAGAGGAATAAGTTTTGAACTTCGAATTTGTAAGTTTTCCCCTCTAGGTTTGGGGAATAATGTAAATTCAAAAGGCTGTAAGGACGCAAGTCTAGGAAGTTAAAATGTTAAGTAACCAAGTACCTTTGAATTTAATAGAAATTTGAAAATAACACTTTTAAAGGTAACATTTTTGGGATTTAATGTTTTTAAATATTTACAAGCTTTAGTTTTTGAAATGAAATGATAAATACCAAACCAAACTTTAAAATGTGGAGTAGATAAGAATCATTTCCTAGGTGTGACGGAAAAACTGTAAGGCTTTGTAGAAGACAGCAGTGATTACTTTTGGAAGTAATAATAAAGGTTTCTGTAAAGTGTATAGGACACTAGTGAGAACCTAGGAATGTTGTTTCATGTGTGTAGACTAAAGAAGAATAGTAAAGTGGTATTAGTAAGTCACACGTAGTTGAGGATATGTGTTCTTGATTTTGGAGGAACTTGGAAGGAGCATCTTCCTCTAGTGGAATTCGCTTATAATAATAGTTTTCAAGCTAGCATTGGAATGGCACCTTTCAAAGCTCTTTATGGAAGACCGTGCAACTCACCTTCATGTTACTTAGAGTCTATAGGGAGATTTCTACTTGTTCCCAACATGGTTAGAGAGACTTCGGAGAAGAACGATTTGATTACGAGAAAATACGTACCTCTTATCCATATCTCTTTGATAGTAAATTTTGAATTTCTTATTTCCATCTTTAGTTTTGAATATCTTTTTTCCTTTATTATCCTTCGAGATGGTAGATCTTAGGATTTGACCTATGGATGGTAGGATTTGATTAAACATATTATTAGAACATGTTATGTATGATGAATGCTAGTGGTTGCTAGTGGATGCTAATGGATGCATACACTTACACTAGGCACTATTATATCTTAGGGATCAGCCTAACTAGGACACTAGGGCATAAGCATATGGATGTTTGTGCAATTACATTTTTATTTTATTTTATTCCAAGGTTGCTACAAATGGATGATTATCATATGATTGTTGCATTTGGGTGATGATTGTTGCATGCACATAGAACTTTCAGTTATCATTAGAAAACTTGCATTCATTTGGATACATGACACATACATGATTGCATAAAAAGGAGGTTGACCGTTCAGTAGACCGTCTAATCTTTTGCATTAGTTAGGGACGTTGACACTACACTATTTGCATATATATATATATATCATAAATTGCATTAGAAAAGCTTAAGGACAATGGATGCAATGGATGATGGTTGAATATTTGGTTGTAGAATTTGGATGAAAACATTTATTTCATTATTCTATCCTTGGAGATTTCAGTGTCGAAATCCTTTAAGGAGGAGTGAATGTAATAATCCGAAATTTAAGCTATAATAATTAATTAATGAATTAATTAAATAAATAATAAAATAACTTGGTGAAATTATTAGAATTGTGCCATTGGAGTTGCATCATTGTGCCTGTGGTAACTTTCTGGTCAATTTCTATATATAATTAGTCAAAATTCGAGCTAAAACGAAGAAGATATGAATTAAACAAGAAATGAAGAAGAAGAAAATATGGTCAGGTCGACCCTAGGGTCGACCCTCCCTTTAGCTAGGTCGACTTGTAGGTCGACCTAACACATGCATGGGTCGACCTGCATGTCGACCCACCTAGGCATGAAGACCTTGTTTCGTCCAGATTAAACTATGACGTGTTTTTCAATTCTTTTCCAACCTTGTGTGTTCGTGCTTCCATTTGACGGTTTCAAACAAGTCTATGACGTGGTTGGACTAGATTTAATCTACAAGTCCAATGGTCTAAGATCCCCAAGTAACCCAATAAATAGACCCCTTGGCATAGCTGTTTTTCTCATTCAAATTTTCTTCTATATGAGTTCATGCTAAAGGCTGGACCCTAGAAAGAATTTTTTTTCGAGAGAATCTTATTGAAAAAATTATTTACGCTCTAGGAGAGGATCAAGGAAGACCAAGGACTAGAGCTAAGGACCACAGGTGAGTGTTTAGGTAATTACTTTGTATTTTTAAGTAATTTAAAATAATAAGGTTTTCAATAGTTGAGTTTTCTACAATTTTGGAACAACCTTAATGCAAGTTTATTTACAGTTTATTTTTAAGTAAATTTTAGACTTTCTCTCTAGTTTATTTTTAATTAGCTATTTAATTTCAGTTATTCGCAATAATTTACTGTTATTTATAGTTTTTCTCAATTATTTACAGTCATTTATTGTTATTTACATCTATTCCTTTTAGTTAAGGTTTAGCCTGTAAATATTAATTTCTTTTTATTCCTTTTTACGTGAATAAAATAATAAAAAGAGGATATTTTGCTAATATGGACTAAAATATAAGAACATTAAATTTACAGAAATTTGATGCAAATAAGAAGAACTGCAATAAAAAGGAGATAAACTGAAATAGGCAAATTCGAGACATTTGCAAGCAAGTTTATTACCAGTAGTTATAACTAAAAAGACAGGATAGAAGAACAATTATAACATGGGTTATAATTAAATAAAATGAACAGATAGAGGCTTATTTTAAAACTTAAAATAAGTTAATAAGCAAATAGTGCAGAATTAACAAAAGAGGCTTATTTTAAAGACTTACACTAAGTTAATAAGCAAAGATAGAAGTAGGACCCATACCGGCAGCATTCCCCTTCAGTCAGAAATTGATGGTCTTATAATAGATTAGGTGTGGCGGGGACACGCTTATGCTAAAGTAGGTAGATAAGTGATCAATAATTAGAAGCTTAAATCAGGGGATTTGTGCAAGGGACATAACTAGATTTTTGTTTGTTTTGACTCGTACCAGCAGCACTCCCCTTTCAGACTAGGGCTGATGGTCTCACAACACACTTATGTGAGGCTGGGCAGGACCCTGTCAGACTAGGACAAATGGTCTCACAATAGATTAGGAGAAGCTGGGCATGCTTATGCTGAAGTAAGTAGATAAGAGGTCAAAAGAGGGAGCAACAGATTGTAACGGCCCGCTATTTTGGACCATTCAAATCGACAATAAATCCACACATGTCGGACTTGAATAATTCAAAATATCAGATTGTTATTTAAATTTGGCAAAACTCAGCATATGCAGTAACCAAATCAATCACAGAATCACAGACACAGAGTAATACAATAATGCGCAGCGGAATAGATAAAATAGTTGTTCATGAAGCTACTATATAAACATCAGAGTTAGAAATAAAATACAACAGAATATCTCAATTGCAGTGAAGTCTCCAGTACAACAGATGACTTCTCTGAACAAATCAACTAGAAGAGCTAAAAGCTGAGGCGATAGTTGGATCTCCAAAGGAAGCTCCAAACTCCAAGGGTGAGTCTCAAATGTTGTATCACTCGGTCTGACCCGAGCGTAAAGCAAAACACAAAACACTCGAGTCAGGATTAACATTCTTATATAAATAAATCCAACTCAAGTGAAATATCAATTGAAATACGAGTAACTTAAAGGATGTTGGGATAACCATCCTCTAAGGATCTTCAGAACTATCTACAAGGTGGAAATATACATTTTAACACCGTGGTCATTTCAATTAAATTTATACTTCAAAACCCAAATATCATTTCATTTCAAATATATCCATTTTCCAAAATAGTATATATATATTAAATGATTTAAAAAGTAAAGTATTTAATTTCCTCAAGTCTAGCAAATCGATTCAAATCAACTTCAAATTCCAAATTCAAATTTATTCAAAGCTCAATTCATCAATTTAATTCATTTCTAAACAGATCATTTAAATTTTCAATATATTTCAAAGCTTTAATATTCAACATTTTCAAAGTTAAATTTAACAGTTTCATATAGCTCTTGATTTAACTTCATTATTATTTAATCAGGGAATATTCACTTAATAAATTCAATATCATTTAACTAGCCTTAAATTACATTTTTACTAAATATTTCCTTAAACTTTAGTTAAACAAAAAAAAATATTCATTAGATTACTTATAAATCAAACTCAAGTTATAAATCATATCTTACATCTCAGTTTCAATAAGTTTCAAATCGGTTTAATTAAATAAAATTCTTTATTGAATACAATTTCAACTACATTCAAATTATCTTTCTAACCTTAACTTATTCAAATTATTACCAAAATCTATTTTGAAATATATTTTAAACACTCAACATATTATATGTATTTAAATCAATCATTCCCATTTATATATAATAATTTAAGGCTCAACATTTATTAAAACCATATATTTCTTTCCAAAACCATAGAATTCATTTTTAAAATATTTATATATATGGACCAACGGTGTCTGTATATATATTTATCATATGGTTAAGTGATACAGATATTTATCATTTCAATCCGAAATTTAAATATATACGGGTAGATATCATTTCGACCCGTAATCCCAATTTCAATTCAAATGAAAATCGCTTGGGTTTATCATTTCAACCCATAACGAAATTCTCCTATTCTAAAGTCCGTTCGGGTATGTATCATTTCAACCCATAGTGAATTCTATACTAACAGGGAACTTGCATAGTGATAGCAGATACTAAAAATATATAACAGCAGGCATATATCATCAGTATAAATAACAGATACGGGTGTCAGATGTCACAGGTGAACAGATATAAATAATAGTAATAACAGGCATATAATACTAGATACTGGTGTTAGATGTCACAGGTGAACAGTTATAGATAATAGCATATATAACAATGTAAATAACTACAGCAGCATATTTCAATTGCTATTTCAATTGAAATCAAATTTAAATAATAAAAGAACGTTAATCGTGAGTGATTGCTCACCTTTCGAGGCTAGAGAAGAAAAGACAATGAAATGAGTTGAGATATGAGTCCAAGCACGGATTTCGAGGCAAAGCAAAATTGGCACGAATTCAACGGACAACTGATAAATTGGAAATCAAGAATCGAAATCAGTTTTGATATAACAAAACAAAAATGTATATTGTATTTTTATTATTTCTTTAAAAAAACAAAATCAATATTAGAATAAATATATATGTGATTCAACTTATTATACTTAAAACAAATTAAGACTCAAAATATAAACAACTTAGATAAACTCGTATATACGAAATTTTAGTTTAAAGTCTCTAAATGTTTCAGAGTTAAAATCACTGTATGTGAACAGTTTAAGATCAATAATTAAAACAAATACCCTATGCACAAATTATAGTATGAATGCAGACCTCAAGTATGTCATATAAATGTAAATCAACATACTTAAACATTTAAATATACCACAATCGAACTATAATTACAAGTTAAGTATATAAATACTGTCATCAACATATAACTTATACGTGGATGTGACATAAATTTGCACATTGCTTAAAAAGAACTACTACATGAAAGACTCGCAACATATTATACATACAACCATTATATACCTGCAGACCCTTTATATAACATAAATATAAAATCAACTGATTATAAACTAGTATACTTCTTTAAATATCCTTACTATGAACATATATATGCAGACTGACTGTCCTATGATATACTTCATGTATATATGTATGATTTGAAACCCAAACTCAAGTTCACTTTAAAATAAAACATAATATAGTATGGTAGACATTAAAATACTGAACAACTGTAAATATATAATATGAACCAAGCCTATAACAGAACTTAGATAAATACATATACGAACCAAAATGCTTAAACTTTTATATAACCGATGTATAAAATACACGTTAAAAGCATATATATATTATATTTTAGAAATCGATATAACATTCCACATACATATTAACAACATCTGTATATATAGATATATATCTATTACCTTATCTATTTCTCAAAGCATAACCGAGAGGATGAAAAGCGAGGCAGTGGAGGCTGCTGGCGACGCTGCCAGGTGGAGCCGGGGAGGGACGAAGGGAAATCTAGGTGAAAAGATGATGGGTGAAGGAGTTGGTTGCTATTGAGGCGGAGCCGAGAGCGGTGGCCAGGTGAAGGTGCGGGTTTTGTCTATGGCGGAGTACGATGGATGTTCGGTACAGCAGTGGAGAGAGGGGAGGGCGAACGGATCATGGGTTCTCGGTCTGAGAAGGCACGGCTGGGATTGGATCGGGCGTGATCCGAGGTAGATCGCAGGGGAGAAGCTAGTGGAGGCAGTACAGTCGGTGGAGTGGAGGTGCTGATGCGAGCAGGCTAGGCTAGTGGGTTTGCCTGGTTGCTGGGCTATGGGGCGGCTGCAAAGTCGAGGCGGAGCAAGGTCAGACGTTGCCAGGGCGGATGGCGGAGCGCGGGGTTACGACATGGGTTCGGTGGTGGGGTTTTCGGCTGGAAGAAACCGAGAAAGAAGGAATATAGGTAAGCTTTGGTTCCCTTTATTTTATTTAGAAAGAACAAAAACGAAAGGTGGAAGAAGAATGAATAGTAACAGCAAGTTTAAAAATGAACGTGCTAGTTGAAGGGAAGAGATGTGTATGAAGAATAAAAGAATAGTTCTGGCAATCAGAAAATGAAACGGCTGAGGTTAATAAAGGCAAAAAAATAAATGCATTAAAAAGTGAACCGTTCAAATGAATACAACTTATACCAATTCATACGTTGAGATTTTCAAAAAAAAAATAAAAAAAAATATGGAACGGAAATGGTCACCCTGGAATTAAGCTGGAAGATTAAAGCAATAAATTCTGTTGTTTGGAAAGCACGGCTAAAGTTTGAAAGGCTATAGAAAACAAAAGGTCACGGATCCGGTACCGATACGGTGAACTGTTTTACTGATTTCGTTGTCCATCGGACGCCGAAACAAGCAAATGAATATACCATGGAGATCAGCATGACGTGACGATCAAAACGGTATACAATTACTAGCGGTACGATCATCCGATCGAAAATCGATAATCGGTACCAGAAATGCTGCTATTTTGCCAGAATTAAGATAAACGGAGCAGTAGAAGTCCAAATTTGGAAAAACGAATTTCGCAGTCTGATTCAGAATAGTCTGAATAAATTTTCTCCTGTTGACATATTTTGGTTTCGGAAAACTTTTAAATTCACTTTTATTAACCGGTTTGATTTGAAATGAAATTTCACAGGAAAACAAACTTCAATATTATCAAATAAAAATTTACCAGTTGCTATATTAAAATAGACGTATTCCAAATAATAAATTTTTTAATTTCAAATTTTATTGTTTAAAATTTCACAAATTTCCAGTTAAATATACTTTTAAAACCATTAAATTTTTACGGGTCGTTACACTCTCCCCCACTCAAAACTTTTCGTCCCCGAAAAGGAAGGAGGTAGAAGAATAGAAACACCCAGACAGAAAAGATAGATTGAAAGTCAAGATTAAACAATTAATTTAAACTATATAAATTTTACTTAAAATTTGAAAACTTCATTTGCAATTCAATTATCTTATATACTTTAAAACCTTTCAAAAATCCATCTGTAAAATTTCTTGCTTCCTTTATAAATACCATTTGAAAACAATTATTTACATTATTACTTATTTTTAAAAAGAAAATATTAAATCCATAATTCATAAATTTATTAATTCTATCTAAAATACCTTTCAAATATTATTAATAAATCAATAATCATTTACTTTAAATATGTTTTATTTAATTAATAACTTCTAAAATATTTATAACACTAATTTTTTTTTTTTTGAAAATACCTTTATGATAAAATACTTTTATAACTCGATGTTTCAACAAGTTTATCCTCGTTCCTGTAGACTCTGGTAGTGCGTTGATCAGGCGCAAAACTAGAATTCTCCAGGTACTTAGTAGACCTGTTTCAACACCCAGTGAAAATACTGGAAAGCTTTTAAAACAGATATGGAAAGTACAATCCAATCAAAAAACGAATCAAATCATGGATCGCAGATACACAATGGTTACGCCTGGGTCCCCCAGGAAACATCCGTACCTTTTAAGCATTCGCTGCCTTGCGAATTTCGCCATGCAACAAAACGGTGGACCGCAGGATACATAAAAATGGTTACGCCTGGATCCCCCAGGAAACATCCATATCCCTTAAGCAATCTCTGCCTTGCGGATTACGCCACTAACACGACCATAGATCGCAGATACACAATGGTTACGCCTGGATCCCCCAGGAAACATCCGTACCTTTTAAGCATTCACTGCCTTACGAATTACGCTATGCAGTCGAGTTCGTAAGACCATGGGTAACGCCATGGAATTCGAAGGACACTCGAGTATCATATCCGGAAAACCAAAATCAGAGAGAATAATATCGATAGAATGAATCCAAGATGTGGCCACAAATCGGATATCAAGCAGAAGGCACTTTCCATATCTTTACTTCGAAAATATGTATCATATAGTACCTTTTCAAATCACTTTCAAATATCGTACTTATATAAGATCCATTATATATAAGATTTTAATTTTCAAATCAAATACTTTCCAAAATCAATAGTATATCAAATCATACTTATATAGACTTCAATTATATAAGATTTCACTTTCAAATTGAGTACCTTTTCAAATCTATAGTTTTCGGATCAATTTCATACTCATACAAATCAATTTTATATAAGTTCGACAACTCCCAAATCAAGTTTTTAGTAACATAAGGTTCTCAAATTTCAATTTGTTTCAATATCAGTTCAATTTCAAAATCATATACAATTTCACCAAATTATTTCTTCTCAAATTAAATATCTTTAGTTTCAGAGTTTCGAAAATAATAGATTTAGAAAAATAAATCCAAATTTCCAAATCAATATAATTTAAGTCAACCAATTCATTACCAAAATCAAATGTTTTCAAAATCATCTTATACTTACGTAAGGTCCATCTTGTATAAGGATCAAAATTTTCAAAATGAATTTCGCTGTATGAAGAGCCATATGGGATTGAATATCTTTGCTTTTATGGGTTATATATCTTTGTAATTTAAATTGGAAATTTTCTTTTAGTAAGCAAAGATATTCTCACTCGACAGCTTTCAATTTCAGCGTCAAAATATATCCATGATATTAGAATATAAGATGTACATACGTCATCATTTTGCAGAATCACATTTGATCGCTCGCTCGATCACAGAAGTTTGCTTTCGAACTAGTATTGTCCATTCGACTTCCCTAATGCGGACTTCGATGTGGTTTCTCGACTAGAAGCCATCAGTCTCCTTGCATAGCCATATACTATGATAGAGAATTCTAGAATCAAGCCCAAAATCCATATCAAATATTCGCCATCAAGAATCGAATGAAAAATCCTAACACGAAATGGTGTAATTCACCTCGAACTTGTGTACTCAAACTTGGATCAAATTAATTATGCGAATAAAACAGCATACGTACAACTTATATTTTTATTCCCACTTGTTAAATATATAGTTTCATAAAGATGTTACTAAGTTAAAACATTTAAATTTTATTTAAAATATTTTGAAGACCAAATTCTTTTCAAAACATTTCAAATCTAAATTTCATATTAGAAAATTTTAAAATTGCCTTATTCATTTACTTAACAAAACAGTTTCAACTTATTTATATCATATTACTACATACTTTAACATACATACCAAACTTATATACTTTATATTTTTTCAAAATTTCTCAGCTTTAAAAATTTAACCTTGATTTGGAAGTGCTCGAACCTTCAAAATAGTTGAAGAAATCATTTCAAATTCAAGAGTTGGAAATCAGCAACAAATCAGTAAATCAATTTTAATAGAAGGATTATATCAAATCCGAAACTCGAGGACTGAACACCGGTTCATACATTTTCATATATCTTTCGAATATCAAATCATACTTCAAAATTTTTTTGAAATCAAAATTGGTTTCGCAAAATCACTCGCGTAGCAATGCTACTAAAGTGGCCTCTCCCTCACTATGAAACTCGAAAATCAATGTCGATGATGCGTGCACTCATCACCGAAATTATTTTCCAGCGACATAAGTGAGTTCTGGACTTCTATTTTCTCAAACTTCTTTTGAAATTTCTTCGAAATCATTCGAAACTCATTAAAATCATTTGAAACATTTCTTATTCGGAAAATACTTTTAAATCATATTATAATTATATATTTCAAAATCTTAAACCAATTTCAAAATACCGGAGTTCAATTCTCGAATTTCAAATTTAAAATCCTTTAGTTATAAATCATTTTTATATAAATCAATTTCTTATATAACTTCAAAATTTCAAATCCTTTCAAAAATTCAAATTCATATTTTAAAAGGTATATATAGTCCTTATCAAAAACATTTCACATTTATATATATAATATAATCATACTTATAAAATTTTTGATATATAAATTTTTTTTTCCAAAATACGAATAAACTCGATTTTTCAAAAGGATGATTCAAGAATGGATTTCAAAATAAAGATAGAAATTCAAATTAGAGGGACTCTAATCAAATAGGATTCTGATTCGAAGATAAGTTCGAACGAAAATGAGATAATTGATTACAAAATAATTAGATGGATATACTTATATAAATCGCGGATGACCTTAGAGTCAACCGTGACTTCAGGAACAAGATCGATGCAAAATTCCAAGAAAAATCAACATTCGATCGCAAGAGATAGCGGCATCTAAACCAAAGATATAGAAATCTCCGGTGAATCAATGCCAATTGTGAAGGAGTTTCACCCCTTCACAAATCATTCAAAGATTTGCGGGATCGCCTATTCTTATAGAGATCATTCGAAGTGGAGTTATGGGATACTCCAGAATCCAAAGAATACCAAGAGAGGGACAAGAATGAATTTCGAAACCGTAGGGAACGTTCCAAAGTTCAACAGAAATCGAGTCAAAAGGAAGAGATTAAACTCGAATGAAAGAGATTCTGTAAATAAATTTACAATATATGCTAAGTTTTGCCTAGAGCCAAAGCTCTGATACCAACTGTAACGGCCCGCTATTTTGGACCATTCAAATCGACAATAAATCCACACATGTCGGACTTGAATAATTCAAAATATCAGATTGTTATTTAAATTTGGCAAAACTCAGCATATGCAGTAACCAAATCAATCACAGAATCACAGACACAGAGTAATACAATAATGCGCAGCGGAATAGATAAAATAGTTGTTCATGAAGCTACTATATAAACATCAGAGTTAGAAATAAAATACAACAGAATATCTCAATTGCAGTGAAGTCTCCAGTACAACAGATGACTTCTCTGAACAAATCAACTAGAAGAGCTGAAAGCTGAGGCGATAGTTGGATCTCCAAAGGAAGCTCCAAACTCCAAGGGTGAGTCTCAAATGCTGTATCACTCGGTCTGACCCGAGCGTAAAGCAAAACACAAAACACTCGAGTCAGGATTAACATTCTTATATAAATAAATCCAACTCAAGTGAAATATCAATTGAAATACGAGTAACTTAAAGGATGTTGGGATAACCATCCTCTAAGGATCTTCAGAACTATCTACAAGGTGGAAATATACATTTTAACACCGTGGTCATTTCAATTAAATTTATACTTCAAAACCCAAATATCATTTCATTTCAAATATATCCATTTTCCAAAATAGTATATATATATATTAAATGATTTAAAAAGTAAAGTATTTAATTTCCTCAAGTCTAGCAAATCGATTCAAATCAACTTCAAATTCCAAATTCAAATTTATTCAAAGCTCAATTCATCAATTTAATTCATTTCTAAACAGATCATTTAAATTTTCAATATATTTCAAAGCTTTAATATTCAACATTTTCAAAGTTAAATTTAACAGTTTCATATAGCTCTTGATTTAACTTCATTATTATTTAATCAGGGAATATTCACTTAATAAATTCAATATCATTTAACTAGCCTTAAATTACATTTTTACTAAATATTTCCTTAAACTTTAGTTAAACAAAAAAAAATATTCATTAGATTACTTATAAATCAAACTCAAGTTATAAATCATATCTTACATCTCAGTTTCAATAAGTTTCAAATCGGTTTAATTAAATAAAATTCTTTATTGAATACAATTTCAACTACATTCAAATTATCTTTCTAACCTTAACTTATTCAAATTATTACCAAAATCTATTTTGAAATATATTTTAAACACTCAACATATTATATGTATTTAAATCAATCATTCCCATTTATATATAATAATTTAAGGCTCAACATTTATTAAAACCATATATTTCTTTCCAAAACCATAGAATTCATTTTTAAAATATTTATATATATGGACCAACGGTGTCTGTATATATATTTATCATATGGTTAAGTGATACAGATATTTATCATTTCAATCCGAAATTTAAATATATACGGGTAGATATCATTTCGACCCGTAATCCCAATTTCAATTCAAATGAAAATCGCTTGGGTTTATCATTTCAACCCATAACGAAATTCTCCTATTCTAAAGTCCGTTCGGGTATGTATCATTTCAACCCATAGTGAATTCTATACTAACAGGGAACTTGCATAGTGATAGCAGATACTAAAAATATATAACAGCAGACATATATCATCAGTATAAATAACAGATACGGGTGTCAGATGTCACAGGTGGACAGATATAAATAATAGTAATAACAGGCATATAATACTAGATACTTGTGTTAGATGTCACAGGTGAACAGTTATAGATAATAGCATATATAACAATGTAAATAACTACAGCAGCATATTTCAATTGCTATTTCAATTGAAATCAAATTTAAATAATAAAAGAACATTAATCGTGAGTGATTGCTCACCTTTCGAGGCTAGAGAAGAAAAGACAATGAAATGAGTTGAGATATGAGTCCAAGCACGGATTTCGAGGCAAAGCAAAATTGGCACGAATTCAACGGACAATTGATAAATTGGAAATCAAGAATCGAAATCAGTTTTGATATAACAAAAAAAAATGTATATTGTATTTTTATTATTTCTTTAAAAAACAAAATCAATATTAGAATAAATATATATGTGATTCAACTTATTATACTTAAAACAAATTAAGACTCAAAATATAAACAACTTAGATAAACTCATATATACGAAATTTTAGTTTAAAGTCTCTAAATGTTTCAGAGTTAAAATCACTGTATGTGAACAGTTTAAGATCAATAATTAAAACAAATACCCTATGCACAAATTATAGTATGAATGCAGACCTCAAGTATGTCATATAAATGTAAATCAACATACTTAAACATTTATATATACCACAATCGAACTATAATTACAAGTTAAGTATATAAATACTGTCATCAACATATAACTTATACGTGGATGTGACATAAATTTGCACATTGCTTAAAAAGAACTACTACATGAAAGACTCGCAACATATTATACATACAACCATTATATACCTGCAGACCCTTTATATAACATAAATATAAAATCAACTGATTATAAACTAGTATACTTCTTTAAATATCCTTACTATGAACATATATATGCAGACTGACTGTCCTATGATATACTTCATGTATATATGTATGATTTGAAACCCAAACTCAAGTTCACTTTAAAATAAAACATAATATAGTATGGTAGACATTAAAATACTGAACAACTGTAAATATATAATATGAACCAAGCCTATAACAGAACTTAGATAAATACATATACGAACCAAAATGCTTAAACTTTTATATAACCGATGTATAAAATACACGTTAAAAGCATATATATATTATATTTTAGAAATCGATATAACATTCCACATACATATTAACAACATCTGTATATATAGATATATATCTATTACCTTATCTATTTCTCAAAGCATAACCGAGAGGATGAAAAGCGAGGCAGTGGAGGCTGCTGGCGACGCTGCCAGGTGGAGCCGGGGAGGGACGAAGGGAAATCTAGGTGAAAAGATGATGGGTGAAGGAGTTGGTTGCTATTGAGGCAGAGCCGAGAGCGGTGGCCAGGTGAAGGTGCGGGTTTTGTCTATGGCGGAGTACGATGGATGTTCGGTACAGCAGTGGAGAGAGGGGAGGGCGAACGGATCATGGGTTCTCGGTCTGAGAAGGCACGGCTGGGATTGGATCGGGCGTGATCCGAGGTAGATCGCAGGGGAGAAGCTAGTGGAGGCAGTACAGTCGGTGGAGTGGAGGTGCTGATGCGAGCAGGCTAGGCTAGTGGGTTTGCCTGGTTGTTGGGCTATGGGGCGGCTGCAAAGTCGAGGCGGAGCAAGGTCAGACGTTGCCAGGGCGGATGGCGGAGCGCGGGGTTACGGCGTGGGTTCGGTGGTGGGGTTTTCGGCTGGAAGAAACCGAGAAAGAAGGAATATAGGTAAGCTTTGGTTCCCTTTATTTTATTTAGAAAGAACAAAAATGAAAGGTGGAAGAAGAATGAATAGTAACAGCAAGTTTAAAAATGAACGTGCTAGTTGAAGGGAAGAGATGTGTATGAAGAATAAAAGAATAGTTCTGGCAATCAGAAAATGAAACGGCTGAGGTTAATAAAGGCAAAAAAATAAATGCATTAAAAAGTGAACCGTTCAAATGAATACAACTTATACCAATTCATACGTTGAGATTTTCAAAAAAAAAATAAAAAAAAAAAATGGAACGGAAATGGTCACCCTGGAATTAAGCTGGAAGATTAAAGCAATAAATTCTGTTGTTTGGAAAGCACGGCTAAAGTTTGAAAGGCTATAGAAAACAAAAGGTCACGGATCCGGTACCGATACGGTGAACTGTTTTACTGATTCCGTTATCCATCGGACGCCGAAACAAGCAAATGAATATACCATGGAGATCAGCATGACGTGACGATCAAAACGGTATACAATTACTAGCGGTACGATCATCCGATCGAAAATCGATAATCGGTACCAGAAATGCTGCTATTTTGCCAGAATTAAGATAAACGGAGCAGTAGAAGTCCAAATTTGGAAAAACGAATTTCGCAGTCTGATTCAGAATAGTCTGAATAAATTTTCTCCTGTTGACATATTTTGGTTTCGGAAAACTTTTAAATTCACTTTTATTAACCGGTTTGATTTGAAATGAAATTTCACAGGAAAACAAACTTCAATATTATCAAATAAAAATTTACCAGTTGCTATATTAAAATAGACGTATTCCAAATAATAAATTTTTTAATTTCAAATTTTATTGTTTAAAATTTCACAAATTTCCAGTTAAATATACTTTTAAAACCATTAAATTTTTACGGGTCGTTACACAGATAGTGCGAACAAGCGGTGACCGAGCATGCGGTCTCGAAGTAGGAAGATAATCGCTATTGAGTTCCAAAGTATTATAGGTGTCTTTCTGTTGTGGGATCCACAAGATGGGACTAGCACACAATGGCATAACGGGGATAGAAGGTCGATCAAATGGTAGAATTAGGACTTCAGCCTAATTAAAATAGGATTAGGATTTCAGCCTAATCAAATCAGCTATCTAAGACAAGTGCAAACAATCACAATCGAAATAATAAAAGCAAGCAGTTAAACAGTATTTTATTCCAGCTATCTTTTCCTTTATTTCCTTTTATACTAGAACTATTGCTAAGTTTATTATCTTTACCTTGCTTAAATATACTTGTAATTACTTCCATTCACCAGACTTTTAGTCTGAGTCGGTCCTCTATTTTCCCCTTTCCCCCTATGGGCCAGCAGAGGCATGGACATTAGATTTCAGCTTTCTTGGAGAGACATTCTTGTAGATTATTCATGTATTCTTCTTTTTTATTTTCATTTGACTTTTGGGATGTAATGATACTTGATGAGAGGGGTGATATTATTGTTTATATACTCTGATATTGTGACTGAGATGGTATTTTTCATAAGACATATGTATTTGGTATTTTGAGACATATTTTTTTATGACTTATTTCATGAAGTTTAATTTTTAAATGAATTATTGTTTAAATGTTTCCGCTATTTTTATTTATTTATCTTGTGAATCTTAGTCTTTGTAAAGTTCTAGTTATACCTACAACACACCACATCTTTTAGTGTGCCCTTTTTGGGTATACTAAGGTGTGTGAGGTGTTTCACTTGGTGTCAGAGCCTAAGGTTACAAGATTCCTAATAAAACTTATTTTAAAAGTACAGTATTTTTCAAAGAAAATATGTTTAAAAGTACTTTTTAGAAAGAAACTCTTATTAGAGGAATAGTTTTTCAAGTATAAAAGAGTTTTTTTAAAAATCACCTCGGATTCTAGTTCAATCTTCTTTCGATTCTTTCAAGCCTAAATTATCTTTTTCTTTGCATAGTATGGAGGATGCCCCTAATCTTTCAGAGGGTGTCCAAGTCCTAAGCTAGTTTCATAAATACCTTCAAGCTATGACACCAGAGGTGCAAGGGCAAGCGCCCAATCCAACACCGATGGGTGGAAATCCCATTAATCCACCTGTAGCAACAACTTTCTCTAAGCTATGCAAAGACTTCACTCATCTAGGAGGCAAGACATTTTTGGGTACAGAAGATTTCGTGGAGGAACTGGCTTGGTTGAGAAGTATAGAGAGGATATTTAGGCTATTGGAATTTGAGGTCGGTAGAGAGTTCAGCTTGCATCTTGGTAGCTGATAGGGGAGGCTTCTTACTGGTGGGAGATTGTTGAGTTGGAAGGGAGAGATATTTGTTAGAATGGATTCCGAGAGAGATTTGAGAGGAAGTTTTTTTCACAAGCAAAAGAATGTGTGCAGTTGAAAAGGTTCATTAGTTTGAAGCAAGGAAGTCTTCCAGTAAAGGAGTATATCAATCAATTTAATGTGTTGTCGCGGTTTTGAATGAAGCTTGCAATACACCGCACAAAAAGGCCATTACGTTTTCTAAGGGATTGAATCAACCCCTCCAAGGGTTGTTATTGATGCCTATACCGATGGAAGCTACATAGGAGTCATTGGTAGAGATGGACCTCATGTCTGATGCAGATAAGGAAGGAGAGTCTAAGGAGGTCCCTATGTTGGAAGATTCTAAGAAAAAATGGTGGAAAGATAAGAAGGACAAGGATAAGAAGAAAGGATGAGGATCTCAAAAGAAGATTAAGAAAGGCGAGAAATGCAATTGTTGTGGATTGGTTGGTCATTTTGCAAGGGACAGTAAGAAGGATAGAATAAAGGGGTAGTGTTACACTTGTGCGAAGCCTGGTCAACTTAGTAGATTTTGTTCTCAAAGGACGGGGCAGGGAGTAGGCGCACCTACAGCGCAGGTGCAGGGCTTAGATGCAGCAGCTTCTAGCAGTGGACCAGATAGAGGTAGGAAAGTCACCGTGGAAGGTTTAATCTCTATTTTGGATTTTCCTATTCGGACACTTTTTGATTCTGGAGCATCACATTCTTTCATTTCTAGTTCCTTGGTTGATTGTTTACACTTAGATATCTCTTTAGTAGTAGAATCCATAGTTGTATCAAAACCCATTGGAGGATCAACACATTTATCCATGAATTGTAGGGGCTTGAAATTTTTATCCTAGGCATAGAGTTTGACTGTAAAGATTATGTATTGGGATTTTCGGGGTATAGGATGATTTTAGGGATGGATTGGTTATCCACTTATGGAGCGATATTGGACTACGAGAGGAGAGTCATTAGTCAAAGAGACATGGAGCGGGTGGATTCTTGAGGTTTCTTGGGATCCACAGGGATCAGTCATGCTGAGCTTCCTTTATTCCCTTGATTCATCGCTAGTAGAGTTAGGTTCAGTTCCAATCGTCAAAGGTTTCCTAGAGGAGGTCAGGGGACTACCCCCTAAGAGAGAGATCGACTTTAGGATCTATCTTAATGACAATGCTAAGCTAGTAGCATTGCCCATGAGACACATGGCACCTAGGAAGGGGAAGGAGTTAAGTAAGCAGGTCGGTGAGCTATTGGAGAAAGGCTTCATTAGACGGAGCATATTGGAGTGGAGAGCGCTAGTCGTCTTTGCTATGAAGGCAGATGGTTTTCTTCGACTTGGCATAGTCTGTAGAAAGTTGAATAAGCTCACAAAGATGAACCGTTACCCACTTCCCAGGATAGACGATCTTTTCGATAAGTTGGTTGGCTCTTTATTATTTTCTCAGTTTGATTTAGCCATTGGATTTAATCAGCTTAGAGTCGTTGACGATAGCATCGATAAGACAACATTTAGGACACTCGACAGATTCTTTGAGTGGTTGTTATGCCGTTTGGGCTAACCAATGCCCCAGCCTATTTTGTAGATTTATGAGTCGTGTTTTTCAAGATGTCCAAGATAAGTTCGTTGTAGTATTCATTGATTACATTTTGGTGTTTTCCAAGAGTATGGAAGAGCATGCGGTTCATCTAGAGGAGGTTCTTTGTACGCTTCGCATTCGTCAATTGAAGGCAAAGTTTTCTAAGTGTCACTTTTGGCGTAAGGAAGTGCGTTTCTTGGGGCATAGAGTAGGTTAACACATGGAAAGGGTTTGACAAACTATTTTGTACATTTAGGATCAGATTGTTTCAGATAAGTGGAGTTAAAGGTAGTGCCTTGGGATAAACATAAGCATAAAAGAGGAATAGAAATAAAATACTTTAGTAAGGAAATGAGATTTCTAGGGTTTAGGAAGGGTACTCCTAGGGTAGTAAGAAGAAAGTCCACTTATGTCTAGCTCAATAAAATGAAATTGTTGGAACTGAAAGGTTAAAAAATATAATTGTTAATATTTTCGAGGAAGTAAATATTGGGTTATTGAAAAAAAATGGTATGAAATTTAAATTGGTTTTTATATGATGTAAATTTTGTTAAAAGAGAAATTCTTTTTGAAGAATTAAAGAGCATATATAGCTCTCTAGTTTTTATGTAGGTAAACAAAGATTTTAAATATATAAACCTAGAGTGTACAAAGTATCGAAAATGTAGGTTATAACATTTATTGTTGTAATAGATGTTTTTTTGGAAAATAAAGGGAGCATAGACTATAACACTATTGTTATAATAGGTGACTCCCAAGGAAATGTTTATACAGTATATGAGATAAATGAATCCATACACTAGTATTTTTGGGTTGTAGTAACGGTGTTCTACGCAACATCTGTTTTGACCCAAATAAAAATGTGTTTTGAAGGTAATTTCTAAGTATAGAAATAAAGTGGTTTGTAAGTACACTTATTATTTAAATAAGTATAAGAAAATGTTTTCTGGTTATGAAAATATTAAAACAGCTTTGAAAATGAGTTCTTCTGGAAAAAATGTGTAAGTTAAATATTAGGAAATTAATAAATTTCACAGAAAATGTTATCACAAGAGAAAATAGATTAAACATACTTTAATCTATTGGAATGAAATGAATAATGATATAATTTTCTATGAAACCAAATCACAAATAAAGATGTTTTGTGCAAGTTATAAGGAATACGTGAAAGAGATTTACTAGGTATAGGAAGCACCATATTTTGTATAGCCTATTTCGAAAAATATAAAATTGGTTTCTTGTAATTTCACATAAATATGAAGTCCGCTTTTAAAGGATTCATAGAAGGTTTTGGCATTAATAGTTTCTCATGAGAGAAAGTAGTTCCAATACATTAAGGTATAAAACCATTAGGTGTAATAAGAAGTGTAATAATTAGGGACAATGTTATTTAGGAGAGATATTATAGAGAGCCTTTGTAGAATGTCTTGATTTGTGGTAAGTTAGAAACTACTCCAGTTTTTGAAAAATTGAAAATCTATGAAAAAAGATGTTTTGAAAATATGTGAGGACATTTTAAAGATATTTTAAAGAAAAATGGTTTGGTGAAATGGTAAATTAGTTTTTGGAAATAAAAAACTTGATAACAATTAAATTTAAAGATCCAAATTTTTATGGAAATCTGAAAAGGTCTTTAGAAAAGAGGAATTATTTTTGAACTTAGAATTTGTATGTTTTCCCCTCAAGGTTTGGGGGATAATGTAAATTCAAAAAGCTGTAAAAACGCAAGTCCAGAAAGTTAAAATGTTAAGTAACCACGTACCTTTGAATTTAATAGAAATTTGACAATAACACTTTTAAAGACAAAAAATTTGGGATTTAATGTTTTTAAAAATTTAGAAGCTTTAGTTTTTGAAATGAAATGATAAATACCAAACCAAACTTTAAAATATGAAGTAGATAAGAATCATTTCTTAGGTGTGACGGAAAAAGTGTAAGGCTTTATAGAAGATAGCAGTGATTACTTTTGGAAGTAATAATAATGGTTTCTGTAAAGTGTACAGGACACAAGTGAGAACCTAAGAATGTTGTTTCATGTGTGTAGACTAAAGAAGAATAGTAAAGTGGTATTAGTAGGACACACGTAGTTGAGGATGTGTATTCTTGATTTTGGAGAAACTTGGAAGGAGCATCTTCCTCTAGTGGGATTCGCTTATAATAATAGTTTTCAAGCTAGCATTGGAATGGCACCTTTCAAAGCTCTTTATCGAAAACAGTGCAAGTCACCTACATGTTACTTAGAGTCCATAGGGAGATTTCTACTTGTTCCCAACATGGTTAGAGAGACTTCAGAGAAGATTGATTTGATTATGGGAAAATACGTACCTCTTATCCATATCTCTTTATTAGTAAATTTTAAATTTCTTATTTCCATCTTTAGTTTTGAATATCTTCTTTCCTTTATTATCCTATGGGATGGTAGATCTTAGGATTTGACCTATGGATGGTAGGATTAGATGTAAACATATTATTTGAACATGTTATGTATGATGAATGCTAGTGGTTGCTAGTGGATGCTAATGGACGCATATACTTACACTATGCACTATAATCTCTTAAGGATCGGCCTAACTAGGACACTAGGGCATATGCATATGGATGTGTGTGCATTTGCATTTTTATTTTATTTTATTCCAGGGTTGCTACAAATGGATGATTATCATATGATTGTTGCATTTGGGTGATGATTGTAGCATGCATATAGAACTATCAGTTATCATTAGGAAACTTGCATTCATTTGGATACATGACACGTACATGATTGCATAAAAAGGAGGTCGACCGATTCAGTAGACCGCCTAATCTTTTGCATTAGTTAGGGACGTTGACACTACACTATTTGCATATATATCATAAATTGCATTAGAAAAGCGTAAGGATAATGGATGTAATGGATGATGGTTGAATATTTGGTTGTAGAATTTGGATGAAAACATTTATTTCATTCATCTACCCTTGGAGATTTCGGGGTCGAAATCCTTTAAAGAGGAGTGAATATAATAACCCGAAATTTAAGCTGTAATAATTAATTAACGAATTAATTAAATAATAAAATAACTTGGTGAAATTATTAGAATTGAGCAATTGGAGTTGCATCATTGTGTCTGTGGTAACTGTCTGGTCAATTTCCATATATAATTAGTCAAAATTCGAGCTAAAACGAAGAAGATATGAATTAAACAAGAAATGAAGAAGAAAAAATATATGGTTAGGTCAACCCTCCCTTTAGCTAGGTCAACTTATAGGTCGACCTAACACATGTAAGGGTCGACCTGCATGTCGACCCACCCAGTCATGAAGACCTTGATTCGTCCAGATTAAATTATGACGTGTTTTTCAATTCTTTTCTGTTCCTGTGTGTCCATGCTTCCATCTGACGGTTCCAAGCAAGTATATGACGTGGTTGCACCAGATTTAATTTACAAATCCAACGGTCTAAGATCCCCAAGTAACCCTATATATAGACCCCTAGGCATAGCTGTTTTTCTCATTCAGATTTTCTCCTATATGGGTTCATGCCAAAGGCTGGCCCTAGAAAGAATTTTTTTCTAAAGAGAGAATAATTTTGAAAAAAATATTTACGCTCTAGGAGAGGATCAAGGAAGACCAAGGACTAGAGCTATGGACCACATGTGAGTGTTTAGGTAATTACTTTAGATTTTTAAGTAATTTAAAATAATAAGGTTTTCAATAGTTGAGTTTTTCTACAATTTTGGAACAATCTTTATGCAAGTTTATTTACAGTTTATTTTTAAGTAAATTTTAGACTTTCTCTCTAGTTTATTTTTATTTAGCTATTTAATTTCAGTTATTCGCAATAATTTACTGTTATTTATAGTGTTTCTCAATTATTTACTGTCATTTATTGTTATTTACATCTATTCCTTTTTAGTTAAGGCTTAGCCTGTAAATATTAATTTCTTTTCATTCCTTTTTACATGAATAAAATAGTAAAAATAGGATATTTTGCTACTATGGACTAAAATATAAGAACATTAAATTTACAAAAATTTGATGTAAATAAGAAGAATTGCAATAAAAAGGAGATAGACTGAAATAGGAAAATTTAAGACATTTGCAAGCAAGTTTATAAATAGTAGTTATAACTAAAAAGACAGGATAGAAGAACAATTATAACATAGGTTATAATTAAATAAAAAGAACAGAAAGAGGCTTGTTTTAAAACTTAGAATAAGTTAATAAGCAAGTAGTGCAGAATTAACAGAATAGGCTTATTTTAAAGACTTACACTAAGTTAATAAGCAAAGATAGAAGTAGGACCCTTAACGGCAGCATTCCCCTTCAGTCAGAAACTGATGGTCTCACAATAGATTAGGTGGGGCTAGGACACGCTTATGCTAAAGTAGGTAGATAAGTGATCAATAATTAGAAGCTTAAATTAGGGGATTTGGACAAAGGACGCAACTAGATTTTTGTTTGTTTGGACCCGTACCAGCAGCATTCCCCTTCCAGACTATGGATGATGGTCTCACAATACACATATATAAGGCTGGGCAGGACCCTGTCAGACTAAGACTAATGGTCTCACAACAGATCAGGTGAAACTGGACATGCTTATGCTGAAGTAGGTAGATAAGAGGTCAAAAGAGGGAGCAACAGATAGTGCGAACCGGCGGTGACCGATCGTGCGGTCTCGAAGTAGGAAGATAATCGCTATTGAGTTCCAAAGCGTTATAGGCGTCTTTCTGTTGTGGGGACCACAAGATGGGACTAGCACACAGTGGCACAACAGGGATAGAAGGCCCATCAAATGGTTGAATTAGGACTTCAGCCTAATTAAAATAGGATTATAATTTCAGCCTAATCAAAGCAGCTATCTAAGACAAGTGTAAACAATCATAATCGAAATAATAAAAGCAAGCAGTTAAACAGTATTTTATTCCCAGCTTTATCTTTTCCTTTATTTCCTTTTATGCTAGAACTATTGCTAAGTCTATTATCTTTACCTTGCTCAAAAATACTAGAAATTACATTCTTTCACCATACTTTTAGTCTGACCCACTCCTCAATTTTTCGATTTTACCCCCATAGGCCAGCAAAGGTAGGGATAATAGATTTCAGCTTTCTTGGAGAGGAATTCTTAGAGATTATTCATGTAATCTTCTTTTTTCTTTTCATTAGACTTTTGGGATGTACTGGTACTTGATGAGAGGGGTGATTTTATTGTTTATGTACTCTGCTATTATGACTGAGATGGTATTTTTCATACGACATTTGTATTTGGTATTTTGAAACATATTTTGGTTATGACTTATTTTATGAAGTTTAATTTTTAAATGATTTATTATTTAAATATTTATGTTGTTTTTATTTATTTTTCTTGTGAATCTTAATCTTTGTAAAGTTCTAGCTATACCTACAATGCACCACATCTTTTACTGTGCCTTTTTGCGTATACTAAGGGTTGTGGGGTGTTTCGAATTTAAAACATTAATCAGATGAACATTTATAACATGTCCCTTAATGATGTCTTTGGTAGGAAAGGCAGGTTCTTCTTTGTCTATGGTAGTGATGGAATAGGTAAATCACTTTTGTTGTGCACAATAATAACTTCAGAACATCCTTAGGGAAAATTATTCTTAGCCATTATCCTATCTGGGATAGCATCACTTCGTTTGGCTTGTGGTCGGATTGCCATTCCAAATTCAAATACTAATAGCACGGTTCGTTGTTGTATGCAACATCATAAGCTTAAAGATAGTGTGGCTTACTATAACCAACAGCATGGCTATTGCTACATGCAGCAACGCACAACCTAGTTAAAAAATTCCAATGGTGTCAGTTTAAGTTCAATCTTCACTTATTCAAGATTACTTGTTCAAACTAGTTTTTATTTATTACTATAACGACCTGTTTTTCCATACCCTTTGAATCGACAATAAACCACACATGTCTAACTCAAATTGCATGAAAAGATGGATCATAAAAGGTAGAAAGAAAATAAAGACAGAATAGAATCTCGCACAAATGGAATAACATATATTATTTCAATAATAATCTTTACAGCGGAAAATTTAAATACAATATCAGAGTCTAACCTAGATTCAGCTTGGACAGTTATAACATCTGCCCTTACAAATGCTGACAAACAACAAAATAAATGCAATAGATGCAGCGGATAATAGAATACGTCCATATGATGATAATGATCTCCAGCTCTCCTTTGGAAACTCCAACCATCTTCAATTCAACCTAAACTACTCGGATCTGACCCGAGTATTAAAAATACCTGGATCAGGCTTGATAAACTAGCGTTAGATACTCAAAATTTAAAATGACTATGTTATCAAAACCTTTGAAAAGAAGGGTATCTCATAAGACCACACCCACACATAAATACGGACGGGTTTTTACCTTACGATAACCAAAACACTTTTATACCAAAATAATTTGATATTATTTTTAATGACATTCTTTTGAAAACACTTTTCAAATAAACTTATTCAAATAAGGTATCAATACCCAGACTATGTCTAACGGAATATATCCGGACTGGGTCAACGGGATATATTGAACGGAATATATGATACCAAAAAGAGGTAGTTGAAATGTTTGCAAGTCATTATAGCTATTTTGGGAATACAATCAAAACCGTAAATCTCGTATTGGGATTGAATTTCCAACATGATAGGGAACTAGTGGCCTTTCCTCTGATCCATGCATAACAAATATAGTACCTACAGTACCTTAATCGTTTTTCTCAAACTAGTCACTTGGAACTATACTTGCTATACTGCAACTGATAACGGTAGTTCCCTGCTTTTATCAAGCTAACCACTTTATCCAAATGGGGCAATAAATGCCTTGAGGGACGTATTTCCTAAAGAGCCCAACGTATTGAACACCACCAACATACTCACTTATTCCGAATTTGTGTCTATCAAACCACATAATATCCCATATCATCTTCCAAGATGTGAGGCTAGTGAGGCTACGCTCAATTTCTTCAAAGCCACGCTTTTCATACAAAACCACACTTTGATCATAACATGTTCCACTTTTAATGCCACATTGGCATTCCTTTGATCACTATTTGACTCCCTTACAACCTCTGAGCTCGTATGTCTCAATGAAGGATGTTAAGCTAAGAGAAGTTGCATTCTCCACCACCAAGCAGATGTATATTTGTAAAAGTCAAATGTTTTGTCTTAGAAATACAATCTTAGACATTCGTCCATACAAGTTCGTTCTGTGACTGAACGAAACCGAAGGCACTTTCCTCGGCCATTACTAGGCGAGAAGCCCTTGCAATCCAAAAAAGTCTCCATATTGAGGTAACCACCGCTATATAAATAACTCTATAATGGGAGCAACCTAGAGCATATCAACAAGCAGTCCTTACGCTATGAAGATCCACGGTCTTCAATAATCATCATCTTCAACATGTCTTAACTTTCGAACGTATACATTGGTTCGAATTGGTTTTCGGGTAGGAATCACTCAAATCCGACTCCGGTTCCTTCAAAGCCAATCATCACTTTAAAAAGATGTTAAGTATATATATGGATATCAATCATCAATCAATTACTTCATCTTTTGTTTAAATCAAATATCTTTCTTAGATAAACTCTTTTCAATTTATTCCATTTTCTTTTCAAGAGTATATGGAATCATTAAGCCTCAATTATCAAGTCATTTGGTTTATTTAAATTTTTCTAAAATCCTAGAATAATTCCAAATCATTCTCTCTTTTACTTAAGAAAACCTTTGCAAATCATTCTTTTAATCTTAATCAATGATTTCTTATATTCAAGTTTTTACTTTTAACTTAGGGAAAATATTCCCAAATCATTCACTAAATATTAATCAAAGATTTCTCTCTTTACTTCAAATCATATTCTTGAAAATCGAAGATTTTCATAACAGAGTACTACTGCCACCTTAGATATTGTAAATTTCACCTCCAGGGATTAATGGTAAGTAATCCTACATCATGAAGATCTTTGTCATCAATGATCTTTGTATTCAGTATGTTTTATTTCAAAAATTAGTTTGAAGGGGTTTTTGAAAAGGAATCACCCAAATCCGATCCTGGTTCCTTCGTGCTAGTCATCGATAAAAAGATGTTATATTCGTATGGGGTTTTGAAAATTAGTTTGAAGGGATTTTCAGATAGGAATCAACCAAATCCGATCTTGTTTTTCCGGATACGAATCATCCAAATCCGATCCCGATTCCTTCGTACCAATCATCAATAAAAAGATGTTAATTGTAGTTAACATTCTAAGAATTTATTTCTTTTCTTTTATTTTGGAAAAACTTGAATATGGTCTTTTTAGAGCATCCGGGCTTTCCTTTTGATCTGTTCCACCCCTCGCCTAAGAAAAGAAAATATAGACCAGGTATGTTCAGGGCACTAGTTGCTCCATCCCTAACCTTAGCTAAACACCTTATTTTATCTTCCTAGATCTCACAAGGCGGGACAAATGAACTAGTCGTTTCCGCATACTCAGTTATTAGCTTTATTTTGGAATTGATTATAAAATTCGAAATTATCTTTTAAACTCTTAATTTTCCTTTTTAAAACATTCATAATTGATTCTAGAAAGAATCATAATGTTTAAAATCATATTCAAAAGGTTATAGAATTCGCGGCATAAAAGTGCTACGGAAAGTGTTATATAAGCTTATTTGATTTAAATAACTTTTTAATATTTGAAAATTCATATTTTCCATTCTAATTCTCTTTTAAACCATTTTAATAGAATTATCAAATTTATTTCATATTTTTAATCATTTAAAAACATCATTTGTAAAGAAATTCCATTTTGGATTCCGAACTGCAAAACCGCGATGTTTTTAGAAAGTTGTTTTAGAAATATTTCAAACTCTACTTGTAACGACCCGAAATTTTCGATCCCCAAAATTCCAGATAGTTATGAAAAGAAGAAAGAGATAGAAGAACAAGAAGAAGATTAGGAACACCAACCTCTCACATTCGCAGCGGATCAAAATATAATATCAAATAATAACAGTTATAAAAGAATAATATTCTGTCGATTACATTTTTTTTACATCAGAGTTACACATCTATATAGATACTGAATATACACAATTACCATGTCATAGATCTACAACAATAAAATACAGCGGAAACACCCCATACGTTCCTGCCATCCAGCTCGCCTACTGAGCTCCAGAACGTCCTAACCTGGAAATCTGTAATACTCGGTCTGACCCGAGCATTACATCAAAGTAACACCGGGTCAGGCTGGAAACCAGCGTGAGTAAACCCATGCAATTCGAAATACTAAACTATAAATGTAACGACCCGCCCTTCACGACCATCGAAAATCGACACAAAACACTCAACAGTATAATATGCCGACGATCGAATGCCGGAAAAGACAGATTGTAGAAGAATAAGAAAGTAGATAGAAGAAGAAAGAACTAACAAATCAGAACCTCACAGTCGCAGCGGAATAAAATATAATATATAGAACGGAACTTTACACAAATCAAACTATATCTGTTTATATACAATACATCATCATCAGAGTATGTCATAATACAATCATCAATAACCAGTCAATCAGTCAATACAACAATCACAGCAGCGAAATAATACAAGTACGAGAAATACGTCTCGGACTCCAGCTCCTCTCCTGAGCTCCATAGCAACCTATCCTGAAAATATACTCGGTCTGACCCGAGCATTATAATAAAATAACACCCGAGTCAGTCTGGAATACCAGCGCATCATAAATACACCCAATTGATTATTAAAGTTGAAAAATCCTTTGAAACAAAAGCATCTCGTAAGACCACGCCACAAATAAACATGTCGGGTTTTTACCTTACGATAGCTAAAACACTTTTTATAAAAATCCTCTGATATTATAATAGTGTCTATTTACAAATACTTATAAAATAGCCGAAATTGTTACATTCATTAAATTCCGGCATACTAGGTATACAAACAAAACTCGTACAAGGCACGTAGGGAGAATGGTTTTCCAACGAATGACTAGGCACTGGGGTACCACCTGTCACAGTACGTGGCCTAGATCACAGTACCGAGGACCCACCCTAAGTCCCCTGCAACACAAGGCCGGAATCATCCCTTACTGGACAATTCCAAGTAAAATCACCCCACGGTTGTGATCAGCAACCGCACCACTAAGCCGAAATATAAAAAGGGACATCTAGACAGGGATGACCTCACTCTCAAGTGGGGGCTACCCACGAAGCCTTGCTGCATAACCCCTGATTTTCAGTCATTCCCGGTTGATGAGGCTTGAGGCTAAACGATACCTTTCAGAACATATCCCTTAGAATGCCCATCGCCCACCTGACGATGTCACGAAAGCATTCGTCCATACAAGTCCGTCCCGGGTCCGAACGGAACCGAAGGCACTACTCCTACTACATCCATTTTTGAAATATCCTCAGGATTAGTAGCGACTAGCCCTTGCACTTCACTGCTCCATCTTCGACTCCGAAATCGTTTTCGCGAAACGTACAAACCGAATCGAAGTGGTTTTCGAGTCTCCAGACCTAGAATCCCGGTATACGGAAACTCGATCCCGGTCTCTTCGAAACGATCAGCGCATTTGGCCAATATTGATAGTCGGTGATTTAACTATCAATTAATGTTCACAAACATCCATACACATCCATCACACAATAAATAATCTCCATATTATTTATTTGCCTCTAATATCTTTCAAAGATATATTTTCACATTTTCAAAACTCGTTTGAAACAATTTTCCACTCTTCCTTTACAAGATAAATCTTTTACCCTTTATTCCCATCGGGAATAACCAAGTATAAAACAATTTGCATTTAAAACAGTTAAAAATACTTTATACTGAAATATACTTTAAAATATGAAAATTACTTCTATTTATTTACTCAAAATATAAATTTAAAATATGTGAAGAAAACTAGTCATTAACACATAAACTTTGATTTAAAGATAAGGGTTTAGTTTAACTAAATTCAAAATAGCGTTATAAGAAGAAAAATACTAATTTTAACAGCTTAAGCCAAAACCAACTTTTAAATAAATCCATTCGTAAAAATATTTACTAATATATTCTCAAATCATTACGATTTCTAAATTATTAGTTTGTTACTTTAAAAATAACAATTTCTTAAAAATACTCTTTAAACAAATTTTAAACTCAACTTTTAAATTAAATAAAATCTTTAAAAACACTAACTTGGTTTTTCCCAGGGAAACACTTTCTCGTTTCAAAACATTCCAAAGTACCCTTTCATATAAATCCACTGATTTATTTCAAGTTAATTATGTTTTACAACATAAATCCCAAATTCCATATTTAACTATGACTTCATCCGAAGTTCACACCCAATTTCCCATATCCGGAAATTCATTTTTAAATCATAGTTTAAAACATTTTAAATTAAACATTTTTGGTGAATTTCCAATGGAAGCCAAATTTCCAATTCACTTAATTAAATTCCAATGAAATAGGGCATTTCAAAACATTCTATTTTTCATTTGAACTTGTTAATTTATATTCGGAAACTCCATTTTAACATATTTTTAATTTACGGATAACATTAGCCATTATTAAAATAAACACCGTTATCTTAAACAATTTATAATTTCATAAATTTAATCTCCAGAAAATTTATATTTCATATTTATCGATTGATAAATTTTCCCACAATATTAAATCCCAATTTTACCAATTTTTCATTTCCCATTCCAAACCAAATTTCAAATTCTATTTTTTTAAAATTCTTAATTTAACAATTTACTTATTTCGTAAAAACCCAATTTTGTCCATTTATAAATTAAATTCTGTAACTATGATTTATACAACAATTTCACAACACAATTAAATTTCCAGATTTATCAGTCACGACATATAAACAGGTATTCACTAACAATTATAAAATAATTGCTACAATTGTGAGGAATCCAGTTGGATCCCTCCAACATGTTTCTCCCTGCATCCACAAATATTAGCACATCACAATATAAATATCAATCCAGACAGATAAACACAAATATAGACAATCAACCACATAGATATTTAAATATCAATTATTTATAATGTCTAGCATCCAGATGTGAGTGAGAATAACTCACCTTGAGTTTCGGCGAGCGTTCGAAATTTAAATTAAACCGGACGGTGTCCGATTTAACCCAAATTTCTACTTGTCCGGAATGACTCCAGATCTGCACCATCATGTAGTACGTCTCTCTGCGATTCCAACGGTTTCAGTTTCATCTCAATCTGATAACGTACGAGCGAGTTACGGTTTTATAAAGTTTGAATTTAAATTTGAAAACAAATTCGTTTAAATTTTCAATTTATTATACCAAACGAAATCACAACCGTTCAAAACCAGCTCCAGATCCCGGCCGTCCCTTGCCTTATCTTCCTCCACGTGAAAACACAGCAGCTCGAGAAACCCAAAGTCGCTACCTAGGGCTCGAAACCGCCCCCTCGTCGTACGACTATACGTCGATCAGAACCCGGCGTTGCGACGCCCAACGCGGCCTCTACCCCCACCACGTGCGCGCAGGAGCTCGGTGCCTCCTAGGCGTGCGAAAACGCACCCGACCCTATGATGAACGCGGCCTCATATGAGCTTCCTCGCTCCGCTAGACTCGATCTCAACCGTATAGATTTCATCATCTCAATGGGCGCTTCGATTTACTAGTTGATGGTTTTGGCCAAAGGTCGATGGATGGAGAGATTTTTGGTGAGGAAGGACGATCATTTTCGGCCATTGGTTTGATAACGGCGGCTGGTGATAAAAATGAGCTAGGGTTTAGAGCAAAATGTAATTATATAATATAAATTAATATTATTTAAATATCGTTCTCCAATTATTTTACCACTTATGCAAACGACCTCCAAATTACACGTTCTGACAGGCTATCCTGGGGTTTTTCAGCGTTCCGGACACAATGGAACAGGTTTCGTAAGCTAATGTGATCGTATGAGCGAGATACGGAATTAAACGATCAATTTAAAATTAAATCGGTTAAATCAATTTCGATGCGTTTCGAGCTGCCACCGTCAAACGACAACTCCGATTGCTACGAAAATTGAAATCCGATAATAATTAACTATTACGGATCCAATGAAACTGGTTTCGTCGAATTCCGAGACTGCGCCCCGGAAGGCTATTTTAACTCGTCTATTAAATCGGGCGATTTTCAAAATTTACAAAAACGCTTAAAATTTCACTTTTAAAATTTTAATAACTTAACAATAAATCATATAAAATGTATAACCACATTTAAAATCATTCCGGCTCAATCCGAACTCAAAATATGATTATTTGCATTTTAATAATATTAAATTCATTTTTAAATTAATATAAAATCCCAAATAATAATTTATTCACTTTAAAATTCATCTAAAATTCCAACAATATTATTTATAACCAATTGAACTTAAAATACATTTAAACACCATTTTTATCACTATTTACATTCAGATTTACTTTTTTTTATCCCAAATTCGAATATTTAATTATTATTCAATTTCAATCGAATTATTATATTTTAAAATCTATAACTTGTTTTTTTATAAATTGAATCCAATTCTCTTTGTTCCAAAAATTATTAAAAATCCTCAATGAACATTTAAAATGAATTAAACGTCCACAATTTAATAGCTCAAAAATCTAGGATGTTACATTCCTTCCCCCTTATAAAAATTTCGTCCCCGAAATTTGCTAAGGTAAAAATATACTTTCCAACTCATTTTCTTACCCAATTTGCTTAGCTAAAGTTTATATTCACTTTCCAAAATCCTTTAGCCCAATCCCATACTCAATTGCTACATTAATTCCAAAAGCTTTACTTTTAATGTTATTTCAAATTAACTTTCTAAGTTAATAAAAATTTCCCAAAAACCCCAAAAAAAATTTCTAACTCCCAAAATTTTTGAAAAATTTTGGCAGAGTCTCCTTTGTACGGAGGAGCTTCTGCGATATCGCAGGATACACAAATATATATACATCGGCTCACACGGCCGGAAACCAAAATATATCACAATATATATATCATTTCCCAATTATAATTTGGCGTAGGCGTACCTTTTAGCAAATTTTAAATAGCTAGCGGCTAATATAACGCATATACGCGCTCCAACTCTCTCGAACGCCTCCCGTACCTGTACTAAACTCAAACAACTTATCAGTTTCAAAGATGTGGGCATTTTAATAACATTTCCAATGTAAATGCAAGCCAAATATAACCATTTCATAACCCAACCAAGCAACTTCATAATTTAACAATGTTAACCACCTTAATTATCCATTTCACAATTCCGACATCATTTTAAAGCCTCTTTACAAACCCAAACTTCATAGTTTAACAATATTAACCATATTTACCAACAATTCAAAGATTAAAATCACCTTTCCAATTTCTTATTCAAGTCCAAACTTCATTCTTTTTCTCTTGAATGACTTGCATTCAAGTTTAATATTCTCAATTCATATTTACATCAGTTTGATTACATGCGTATCACTTGCATCAATTTACTTCAATTCAATTACAAATTGATTCACAATCAAATTCTTATTCTTAAATTTGATATACTTACATTTTCTTTATTTTAACTTACATTCCCAATTTGATTTACCAACCCATTCTTATTTTCAATTTGAAGCATTTGCATTTCTTTTATGATCCATTTTCATTCATATGCAAATCACTAAATAAAATCCCAATTCATTCCAATTACTTCAAAATCAATTTCATTTGCTATTCTTAACCAATTCACTTGCATTCATATACAAAACTCTTTGAATTAGGTTCCCATTCATATCAATTTATCCAAAAATCAATTTCAATTGCTTGTTAAACCACTCAACTCCGAATACAAGCAATTTCATGTTATTCAAGTAAAATGAACTCCATTGCATGGTTCACAATTCAAGTATTCTTATTCAAATGCAATGGTTAAATTAAGTATTTCCTTTACATTTTAATTTCATTAACCAATTCAAGCTTATATTAATATCATTCCATTTTGGATTGTTTACAACCCATACATCCTTATTTCATCTCAATAATTAATTAAAACTCATTTCACTTGTTTTCCAGTTTTATTATCTAACAAATTGCACTCAAGATTACTTAATAAAGCTTATACATCATCATTTGTTTTAGTTCTCTCAAGTATTCACACATTTCCATTTCTTCTTGAATCAATTTTATTTTCATTTGATTTTCGTTCAAATCAAATTTCAATTCATTTATAAATCTGTAATGCACTTTGTTTATTTATCCAATCCATGTTAGATTTATTTTATTAACAAAGAGACCATTTAAATTATTTCTCTCATTTGAATTTTATTTACAATTCAAACCATCTCTATTATAAGCTAACTCCATTATTCATTCAAACTTTCCAATATATATTACCAAAATTAAATTCCATTCCGCAACTGGATTTTTATTTACCTTTCAAATTTGACCAAACTATCAAAATTCTATTCATTCCATACACATTCCATTTAATTTAGTTTACACAAATTCATTCCCAAACAATTATTTTGGATTTAATTTAGTGAGCATTTACTCCATTTAACCTCATTTCAACTAAATTAAATTTCCTTCCGATTCTATTCTTATCCAAATTTTATTCAAGTTTAACTAAATTTTATTTAGCCAAAATTAAATTCATCCACCTCCTTTACTACTTCAATAATAATTGAATTCTATTCAATATTGCTTATAATGCATCTGAGTTTTGAATTCCACTTCAATTTATTCCTCCATAAATAAATTCAAAACTCATTTACCATTTTTAAGTTTATCCACATCTTTTATATCTCACTTTACCTTATCTTGCTTTACATTCCATTTAGGATTAAGTTTGAATTTGCCTCACCATGCAGCTATTTCCATTAATGAACTTCAATTTCACTTCTATTTAATGGTTTAGATTGCCCATTTAAGTCTCTTTCCATTTAATCACAACTTCAAATTATAACACTTTATAACTTAAGAATATGAAGTTATTTGCACCATTTTGAATTCACACATTTTAAGTTGTAAGTATAATACCTAATAGCTTATGGGTACAATTTATTACACAACGACCCATAATTTCAAAGTCATTTTGCTTTTCAACTTAACTCAAATCAATTTAATTCCAATTTCCAATTTTATTTAACTTATCCCAAGTTAAATCCTAACTTCTATTCTCTTCAATAACTTCATTTACTTCCATTTACCCAAATTTAATTTTAATTTCAGGATTAAAATTTCCATCCTTCCTTCCTCACTTAAATCAACTCTACTTTCAAGATTATAATTAATTTATTTCAATTTCTACATTTTTATTTTAACAGAATTCCCAGAATTCAATTTACCCGGATTTATTTCAAAACCAATTTG